>WOAB01000002.1:0-9059967 GCA_027886185.1 Rheum nobile | reverse complement strand
CAGCCAACGTCGATACGCTCTGGGTGAGGGCCTTAACCATGTCATCGCTGGACATAGAGGAACTGGGGCTCTGGCCTTGGGGTCTTGGGTCATATGGAGCTCGATATTGTTGTTGATGACCCCCAGGCTGCTGATATTGTTGTGGGCGCTGTAGGAACTGCGGTGGCCTCTGTTGATACTCTTGATTTTCCTAGCCTTGAGGAGTACTCTGCTGATTCTCGTATCTCAGATTGGGGTGATCTCTCCACCCTGGATTGTATGTGCTAGAGTACGGGTCATATCTTGGCCTTGAAGGGCCGTAACCTCCAATAACGTTCACCTCAGCAGTGGGTTCCTGTAGCGTGGGACATGCATCGGTCAGATGCATTGTGTCATAGCATATCCCACATGACTTGACTTGCTGCGGGCCACCTTTCATCATGTATATCCTCATCATTTCCTTCATCTCAGCCATGTCAGAAAGTAGTGAAGAATTTGGCTGAGAGTCTGCAGCTTTGACTGATTGGGCGCTCGCCCTCTTACTGAACTGTCTTGAGCCCTCAGATAGCTTGAAGAAGACCTCATACGCTTCAGCTAGCATCTTGTTCAAGATGTTTCCTCCACATGCTGCGTTCACCATCCGACGCTCGTCGTCAAGAAGACCACCGTACAAATAAAGTACGAGGTCTTGGTTTGAATACCCATGGTAGGGGCAGCTAGAAATCAGCCTCTTGAATCTTTCATAGTACTCGTACAATGACTCAGCAACCTGCTGTTCAATATTGCCGATGCTCCTCTTCAGGCTGTTGAGCTTAGTCGCAGGGAAGTACTTCTCCAGGAAGGCTTTCTTCATCTTGGCCCATGTGTCAATGCTCCCTGGGGTCAAATAGTAAAACCAATCATTGGCCGAATCCTTTAGCGAAAAAGGAAAGGCCCTCAGCTTGATCTGGTCCTCAGTAACGCCTCTTGGCTTCATGCTGGTGCAGACGGAATGAAACTCAGATAGATGTTTGTTGGGGTCTTCTCCACTCATCCCATGAAAGTGGGGGAGTAAGTGGATTAACCTAGACTTGAGCTCGAAGTTTACGCCATCTGCCAGCTCAGGGAATTGCACAGCCAGCGGTTGCTGTTGTAGATTAGGGGCAGTCAACTACCTCAACGTGGGTGCTTCGTCAACCATCTCAAAACAAGGATTGTCAAAACACAAAGTTCTATTTGTCTTGCGGTTCCTAGAAAGGGTTCTCTCAATTTCTAAATCACAAGCAATAAGGGGAGAGTCAGTAGCACGGGTGTGGACCATAAGATAGGTCCACACAAAAATTGACACACAAACACACACAAAGAAAAATCAAAACTTGCCTCCCCGGCAACGGCGCCAATTTGACAGGGGCTAAATTCGTGATGCCCAATCAAAGTAAATCCTTAAAAACCTAACTCAGTAGAATAGGCAAGCAAGGGTCGAATCCCACAGGGATGAGTTATCTTTCTTTATGCAAGTAGTATGTCAAAGGTAACAAAGGGGGGGGTTTGTTGGTTGTTTTGCGAGTAAACAAAGTAAATCAAAACAAAGGTTGTAATCAATTGGGAAAAAGTACTTAGCCAGATAAATATCCACCATTTATTTGATTGATTGGTCCTAGATTATCTATATTCCTTCCTATGATTATTCCTGTCCCTATTCTGAAATAGTTACCAGTCCAACTAATCCTGACAACCCTAATTATCGAACGCACGAGAAACTATCAAGATTTAGAACAATAGCAGCAGGAAGCATAGGAATTAACCAGGATACATGCAACACCACAACTCGGAGCATTTAACACATAATCAATTCTCTTTCATAATAAACTAGTCCAACTAGTCCTAGAATATCATTTTTGCTACACAAGATAAGGAATTTCAACTCGAAACATCCAAACCCTAGCAATAGACAATTACTAATATCAACTAGGTGATCAATCTAGTCAAATCAATAAGAATCAATAGGAATAAGCTCAAGAGAAAAGATATAATCAATAGGAATAGGAAATAGAATTATAACCTCACAATCATATATCAAATGAAGGCTTCAATTGTCGGACTAAGCAAATGTTGATTAGTTCTTCATAATCTTGAAACAAAAACTCAAAGGGAAAAATATGCTGAATAATATGAACCATAATAGAGGCTCTAGGATCTAGGTTTAAATAACCTAGCTAAACCTAAAACTAAAGATAACAAACATAACCTAAAAGGAAATAAAATAATCCAACCGGAATAAAGAAATAAAAGAAGAGGAAATAATAAAATAAAATTAAAAACTTCGGACGAAAGGAAACGAAATATCCCGCGCGCGTCTGATGACCGATTTCCGCGATCGCGGCAATAGCTTCCGCGACCGCGGAAAACTCTCTGTTGAATCCTCGTTGTTTGATTTTTCCGCGATCGCGGCTTGGGCTTCCGCGACCACGGAAGACTTCCTGTAGCTCCTTCTTCAGTCTTCATCCGTCTTCTCTTATGGCTTTCTTCTCATCTTCTTAATGTTTTCTTTTAAGCTCCTCCAAACCACCATAATCATCATTCTTCTACTCAACTCCATACTCCACAATAACGCTCTAAACACATCCATATGGTACCCAAAACACCGATAACAACTTCTAGTTCAACCCTACAAAGTAGTGCTGATCACTTGGTCCACTACAAGTGGTCAATACTCCAAATAGGAAGACAAGACAATAACATACAAAATAGATATGTGGGTAGGTACTTGACACCGGGGGGGTGCGGTCACGCGGGGGCGCGCATCATGGGGGTGCGCCACTAGGAGCATGCTGGGGGAGCGCGCTCATAGGACTCATTGGGGGGGGGCGCTAGGGGCTCGATCTTGGGGCAACGCATGGCGCGATCCTTGAGGCGCGGTCTTTGAGGCGTGAGGGCTGGTCGAGGGCCATCATTCTCCCCTTCTTGTTTGTGAAGCGTCCTCGCTTTGTGCGTGGCATATGGAGGGAGAACGGGTGAGTAACTATGGCATGTCTCTCATTCTTAAAAGATAAAGGTGGAGTAGGGGAGCACACCATAAACACAAGAAGCCGTGTAGCTAGAGGTGCAAGAATATATAATTAGAATATGTTAATTTCGGCTAAAATGGCATGTAATGTACAAATGTGATGTGTTTAGATGATAATATTTAACCTACTAAATTGTACTTATAATAAGAATATACATAAATAATCGATATCGTTTTATGTTTTCTTAGGGTAGATAATACATATTTGATGAGATAGAACTCATATAATGATGTAAAATGATGTTATCATTGGTTCATATTAAATTAGATCAATCGTGACATATGAAACTGAATAGGAAGTTTGCATAGGTGAATGCATATATTTTGGTTAAATTTTGGATTATATATTAAAACATGATATAATAATTTCAATCTTACGTAAACTTTGGTGGGTCAAAACCGGAAAGAAATGCCTATTAAGTAGGTGGAAAATGAGTAAATGTGGGCAACTGCTTTTTTTTTTGGTTAATTAAATTAGAAGTAATAGTGGTTGAATCTATTATATTACTTTCGGATACAAAATATATAGTATAACGACATGACTCTCATAATAATGTTATGATATTAACTTAGAGTAATATATGCATGATATGTCAGTGGTGAATCTCTCATAATTTTCATGTACTTACAAATATATATTTCCCCAAATGCAAAGATAGTAGGATACATTAACGAAGAACTTATGACTATTTAATGTGCCTAGAATTAAACATGTTGGAATTTGGTGGATCAATATGCATAATCTCGTACTAATTTAAAATGTTGGAAAATAGTGGAAAAAATATTTAACGTACTTCCAGGCGGATTACAGGTGGATAGATTGTAAATCCATGTTAGACTCGACATATGCACAAGGAACAAGTCTGAACGCGGTGTTGACTATTCAAAAATCATGGGAGCAAAAAGTCATACTAGCGTACAAGAAATCAGAAAGCTAACGGCGTTCACAGATCATTTGATACGAAAGACATGTATAAAGAAGAGCAACTTTACATTCGTGCTAAACGGGTTGATGCAGAAGGACGGGTCGTGGATGTTGTCGATGGTCTGTGGTGCTCACGATCATGAACTTGCGACGAGCTTAGAGGGGCATGCCTATGCCAGATGTTTGATTGAGGTTCAAAAGAGGCAAGTCGTACAATTGACACAAGCTTCCACAAAACCGAAGATGATTATGGCCTTCTTACGACGGACGTATGACAATATCTTACGTCGAGGAAGCAAATCTACAACGATTGGCAGGAGTTTCATGCATTAGAGATGGAAGGCATGACGGTAACTCAGTATACTCTCTCATATTTAGGGAACTTTGATTACTACGTCTATCCCCGAAGGCTTCCTACGTAAAGCGATGTAGTTCAAGATTTGTTCTAGGCTCACCCCCATTCAATTCATCTCCCGAAGTTGTTCCCTTATGTTGTCATCCTGGATTCGACATACAAGACGAACAAGTTAGTAGTTCTGTTATTAAATATATTGAGTAATTTGATTCTTTATTGTAATGTGGTAACAAACTTTTTTAATACTTGCATTTAAATTGATTATAGGTACAAGTTGCCCCTAGTTGAGATTGTCAGCTTTACGTGCACATGACATACCTTCAACGTCGTCTATTCTTTCACGGCACACGAGATCGTCGACCACTATGAATGGACACTGCTAGAGTTAGCACACTTGTTCGCCTGTGTCGGCAAGAGGCCAACGACGATAGTCACGGATCGAGATTTGGTCGAGGTCAAAGTTGTAGGCCAGGTATTACCTAATGTCCAACATCTATTGTGTTGGGTACATTTACTACACAATTGCAAGGCTTATGTCCAAATCTTGACGCATAATGTCAGTCTAGCAAATGCGTTCATGGGAAAATGTCGTAATCTATTCAGCTCGAATTCCCACTATACCTACTATGCGCGCTTCAATGAGATGCAACAATCAGGCTTAACTGGTTTTGTGGATTATCTTATGACTACGTGGTTTGGGCTTCGGAGAGAACATATTGTTAGAGCTTGGACTGATATCGACCTTCATTTACTCACAAGAACCACGAATAGGTAAAACGGTGTAAATTTACGGTGTATTATGACTAGCGTTGTGCATTCGGTCGAGATCGGACTAGAATTTTTAAGATTCTTGAACCGGAGACCAGACCAGACCGATATGATTCGGTCTGGTCCGGATGTTGTGTGGTTCAGTCTTGGACCGAATTGTACCGTTAAACGTATTTTTTATATTAATTTATAAATTAATTATTTTTCTATTTTTATAACTATATTTTGTAATATTAGAACATATATTTCATTGCTAGTTTATTTTAATAATATAAAACAATTTTTAATAGTGTTATGGATATTAATACATAGAATAAAATAAAAAAAGTTTAGTCCATCCGGACAAGAAAAATTCCAGTTTGGACCGGACCGGACTGAAAACCGAAATTGTAAAATGATGGACCGCAGATTGGAACGGAATACACCCCATCCGGTCCGGGCCAATTATGACTAATGTTTTTTTCTGTGCATGACATAGTTTATATAAATATTCGTCATGTGTTTGCAGGGTTGAGTGGGCTCACTCTGTGCTTCAAGAATGGATCGAAAGAAAGCATGTACTCGGCTTCAACACACAAGCGCGGAAGATCCATCAATTCACACAAGACCATATTATCAAAGTGAAAGGAAAGATGGAAATGGATCGTAATACGATCTCAACGGCGGTGCTAAGGCTACAAGCACCTTACGAGGATTTGTTTAGCCATCTTGTGAACAAAGTGTCGAAATTGTGTTTAGACACGATGTTGGGCACAATAGAAAGGATCTTGGACCCAAAATATAAATTTGATGTGTTTGTTTGCAATGAAAATTGGTGGACAATAGTTAGGGGACATCCATGCGCATAAGATTTGTTCCAGGCAAAGGAAAGAAGCACCCTTTTACAACCCAATCAAATCCACCTATTTTGGAAACAGGTGAGATGGGAAGGTGTTACGATTGCACAAGCACTCCTAGAGGACGACACACCATTCACGACATGTCAACTTAGGTTTCATTCCATGGTGGGGGATTTTAATGCTAGGAGGTTGAGCGTTAACCAACTCACTAGGTTACATTGTCATACTATGACGGGGCAAGGCCCGAAAGGTCCTCACTACAAGAGCCACCTAGTAGCTCAATCGTAACAAAGGGGAAGTCGAAGAATGATTTAGCGAAAATAAATAAGACTTATTTAGAGCACATAGAAGAAAACACATTGACCAAATCCAAGTCGATGAGTGAGTTAAAATTAAAGTGTCACAGTAGTCAGGGCAAATGCGGATGTCATAAGGCATCAGTCAGCGGTCGGTGGTCGGGCCTGAGAAGGATAAACCAGACGAAGCTTTTGGGGTGAATTTTAGGATTCGGAATGTCAACCCGTTCATGTTCATATACATGTCCAATGCCTTAAACGTGAAGGGAGACAATCACTTGATGAGTTACTCGGGTTGGGCCAAGGCGAGTGGAAGCAAATTCGAAGGGCGATGACGACAGAGTTGAAATAAAACATACATGTGTATAGTGCAATGGACCCTAAACTTGTCACCAAGTTGCCCGATCTGATCCATAACATAAACTACACCGGAAATAATTGCGGATAACATCATTGGATGGAGACGCCGATGTGTGGCTTGATTTTTGCTACAACGT
Organism: Rheum nobile; assembly: GCA_027886185.1. Lineage (NCBI taxonomy): Eukaryota > Viridiplantae > Streptophyta > Magnoliopsida > Caryophyllales > Polygonaceae > Rheum > Rheum nobile. The sequence goes on along the minus strand of WOAB01000002.1, from coordinate 9,053,262 downwards.
ACCAAAAATATTTGGTGTGTTTGTCATGGAGTGGTGCGCACATTAGTCTATCGATGAATATTGCATATTGATGTAGAGAGGAACACTCAGGTGCATCAACTTTAGTGAGCCTTGCATTCCTAATCAAGTGGTTTGTCAGTTTGATAAGGTGTACAAAATCCATGGCCCCCTGATTCTCTCCATGGAGGTTACCAGGACTCCCGGTCTTAAAATTTACGAATTCTCTCATACATACAACCAATGAGATCAATTAGAGCACCACCAAGCCCTGATTCTGATGCTTACCCACTGTTGAAATCCTTGGGACATGACAGTCGACTATATGTCATGGTTCCACGAGCATTCTTACCCTTCACTGGATGAGAAATCCCTCTAAATTATAGCCAACGCGGAGCAACGTCATGTTTCAGCATTCATTGAGTGCGTTGTAGAACGGAACAATATACAAGAGATCCTTAGGGAGAGCATGCGTCACTGGGACAATTACGTAGACGACCATCCCTAAAAATGGCGCTTTAGAAAATATCTGAACTGGTGATCAGAATTGTCCCACTAGTTCATGTTCCGACAATAGAGGTCATTCAACCTGAAGGCTATGTCCCAGCTTAGAATACGAGGAGTACGGGCCACAATACGGGTCAGCCCCAGGTCCAAGTACAAGGGAAAGGTTCCAGGGTCCAACCATCAACCAAGGATTTCAAGGGTTCTAGGGTCCAACCTTCGGGCAAGGATTCCAAGCTCCACCGTTTGCACCATCAACATGGGGCTTTGAGTTCTACACTTAGAACCCCATGCATGGATTCACGAATTTATTTGGGTCCATGTTAGGGCATCAATATCCTCCCCAGTACAGGGGAATGTATTGGCAAGGGTACAAGGGCCAGTACGGGGGAAGGGATGAGGGAAATAAATAAATCTATTTTGTATATCCCTGAATCCAAATTTTATACACTTAAGTTTAATTACTATTTCCATTCTTCTCTACGATTTATATTTACTGGGTATATTTCATACGAACGCGCCAATAAAATATATTTATACAAACCAATAATTTATTTTAACGACATACCTCACACAAACCCGCTAATCTTATTTTAACGACATAACTTATATTTGATACGAACGTTTATTCGAACATGTTAATTTTTTTTATGTTTCACCAAAACCCCGCGTAAATACCCCGTATAATTTTATAAATGCACCAAATCGGCGAATCACATCACAATTTTCAACCGTGTAACTATGATTTCTAAATTTTGTAAATGTGCAACGGAGTTGGGTTCCGTTCAGATGGCCAAAGACGGGTTTCATTCTCCCAACAGAGTCGTGTTCCATTTGTCAAGCAGAGTCGGATTCTATTTGCCCAACGAAAATGGCTTCCGTTTGCCCATCAATAAATTTTCTTTCTGAGACGGTGCAAGTAGGAATCCCCTTATAATATCGTTAAACACAATAGTTTTGGATGCTGTTTAATGTCTTTCCCAAACTCTTTTTTTTTTAATAGTAGGATATAGCACGAGATTTTTCTGCCTATGTTTCGTCTTTGTGTTTTTATTCAAAGACATATAAAAATAGTAATAATTTATTTACGGCAAAAAACCACGCACTCTAGTTTTTTCAACTGTGCACTCCACTTTGTGCTACACTATGTGCCGTACAAAAAATCGGGTTTTTTTGTGCGGCACCAGGTGCAGCACAAGACCGGTTCAAATTCTTATAAAAAAATGTTTATGATTTTTTTTTAAAACAACCGGTTCACTGAACCGAGTTTTTGGGCGGCATGTAGTGCATACCAAATAAACCGGTTCATGGTGAAACCGCTTTCTGGACGGCACTAGGTTCAGTCCAGAGGGTGACCGTTTGAAATTAAACGGTCAATTTGTGATGCGCATAGTGCCGCCCAGAATTATTCCATTTTAGTTTAAACGGTCATTTTGTGCGACACTATCTGCAGCACAATTTGAGCAACAAAGTACTTCCGCGCATGTGGTCGGCTATATATATGGGATATGTAATAGTAGTTGAACCACCACTGAATTACAACACAAAAAATACTTCAAACCGATTGTAATTATCTGGCTATATATATGTCGTCGTCAAGCGATTCGTGTTGGAGGGGGTGGTCCGAGTCGTCTTCGAGCGCGCCCACGTCTCTAGATGATGAAGTTGATTTTCAGTCGCCGATTTCTCCTCAATACTTCGGGGTACGTAATATTTTTAATTTTTTACAGTATAAAGTAATTAGATATTACCTGTATATATAATATTTAGATAAATGTAGAAACAAAATGATTTTTTTTTCATAATAAACTATATGCATGTATGTAGAATGTTTACAAATAACATGGATGTATGTATGTAGATTTTTGGGGAAAAAATGTGCTTTAATCCGGTTTTTTATAAATGTAAATACTAATTAGTCTCTGAAATGATTGTTTTTTCATAATAAACTATATGCATGTATGTATAATGTTTAGAAATAACATAGATTTATGTATGTAGAATGTTTAGAAATAACATAGATATATGTATGTAGAAAGTTTAGAAATAATGCTTAAATTAGATTTTTTTTATAAATGTAATTACTAATTAGTCTCTAATGTATTAATTTTTTATATAAATAGGATGATTCTAGTGATGATGAATTTCTAGCAATCGACTTCTCATCCCATTTTACTACTAATGAGATATTTCCGAGTATGGAAGGTTTGAGGGAGTGGGTGCAAAAGGTCGGTTTTAGTCTTTTTATGGTGATCACTACTAAATCATCAAAGCCTAAAAGGATTATATTTCATTGTGAGAGATCCGGGTTACCTAGGTCCGGCAAAAAAAAGAAGTTAGTCGATGGTAAAAAGGTCAGCCCGATACGAGTGAATAAAGCTAGGTCAAAGAAGAAGGGTTGTCCCTTTTTGTTGCATGGTATTTTTAGGGAAGGAAATGCTAGTAGAGCTCTTGGGTGGACATTATCGGTTGTTAGAGCATGCCATAGCCATCTGCTTTCGACCACCTTGATTGGTCATCCATTTGCTTCCCGACTTACGAAGGAGCAACGTAGAAAAGTGATGATTGATACTGCGGCGGGTGCAAGACCGAAGGTTATTTCTACACAGATTATGAATGAATATATGGGTTCAACGGTATCGAGGAGGCAAGTGTACACTGTTAGGGCTAAGGAGAGGTTGAAATCCCTAGGCAATCTGAATGTGACGCAACAAGCCAATTCACTACAAAAAAAGGTACCTCGCATGGAAGGATTACATCCCAATGGAGCGGGATGGGGAGATGAGAGGGTGTCATACCTTTAAGTGGGTTGATCCACCGTACGACGACAATGCTGCCAAGATTATCAGAGAATTGGTGCTGGAAAGAAATGAGCTAAAAAGGTTGTACGGCACCCTTTCAGATTCAAACGTGGAGTTGAGGAAGAAGATATATTATCGGGGTTGGGCCTACCAGCAATAAGTTTATGATGTTTTTTGATTAAATAAGTCTGCAAATGTATGAATAATGTTATTACTACCGCATTGAGTTGGAGTCATTGCCTTGTGGCCATTATCCCGTTCATCGCTTCAAGAATCCTAAAGCAGCGTGAGCCTCCGATGACCAAGTCAAACCCGCCAGACTTGCTGATTTGCCCATTTCCCTAGCGACAACACATAAATACTTGGAATCTACAAACTCCGGTTTCAGGATTCTTGAGGCGATGAACGGGATAATCCGCACAATGCAATGACACCAACTCAATCCTGTAGTTATTTGGATGTTGTTATTTTTTTGTGCTTTGTTTGTAGGACTTGACATCTATTTGTAGGCATGTAATCGTGTGGTTTTGTAATGCAATATATTTTGGTTATGATTTTTGCGACTTCATAAGTTTGATGCCTTTTATCGTAAGGTTGCAAATGTATAAAAACACTATGTGCTGCACAACCTGCCGCCCAGAATTTGTCCAAAAATGAACGATCTGGACGACACATAGTGCCGCCCAAAATACATTTTGTGCTCCACTGCCTGCCACCCAGAATTTAACCAAAAATGACCGTTCTGGACGGCACATGGTGCAGCACAAAAAAATCTAGACGGCACCATGTGCCGTCCAAAACGGTCATTTTTTGGTTAAAACACAACGGTTATATGAAATGGCTATAAATAGAAACCTCATTTTGTTGCTACATTTGGTTAAGCACATTATATGGCTATAAATAGAAACCTCGTATTACCCTCTATGTCATCACCAAGTCCAAGCCGTTATATTACTTACTGCCACGCTATGCCTTTGAAAATCTATCGGGGCGGACAATTGGTCCGGGTTGACGGGGCCCAAGAGATGGCCTATTCACACCATTATGAAGGTGGGACCGTAGAGGTGAAAGAAGACATCGTTACCGCTGGATTAACGTCCTTGGAGTTCATGAAGTTGATTGTTGGAGAGGAGTGGCCCGCTGTGAGAAGGGTCTTTTATTACTCGTACTCCGCCACATTACCTCGTGTGTTAAAGCAAGTTGTAGGGGCCGAAGACATAGCAACGATAAATTACCTTAGCAATCGTGAGGAGGTTTCTTTATACGTAGTCGGCGACATTTTCTTCCGCATGGAGTAGGACCTTGACGATTCTAATGTTGTACTATTTATTAATTTTTAAAATGTTTGTGTTTTTTTATTCTGAATGTTGGATTGTATTCTATGGTCTTAATGAAGTAATTTGTTTTCGATTTCTTATAGAAATAACCGAACGAAAATCTAAAAAAAACAATATGGATGAACAAAGAAGTCAAAGTAGAAATAAACGTTTTACAAAAGTCACTACAACATATCTAAATAAACGTTTCACAAAAAAAACTCTATCTCAACTGTCGGAATCACTACTCAAGCCGACGTCGTCGCCCAAATCCACGTTGTCTGCCCAATCTGGAGGATCCGCCCGAATAGGTTGAGACGCTGTCTGCTGAGTTGTTGCACGCTCTTCTGCCATCCTAGATGATTTGGTCTTCTCTTTATCAAATATAGAATGCACATGCTGCCAACGCGCTCGTGTCTCGGTTGCACTAGAAGACTCGGCTGCACTAGAGGGCTGAGAAGACATATGTGATGCCCGTACAAGCGGAGGAGCTACAGGGATGACGTTGTTGGCAAGTATGTCATATATATGTTGCCAACAGTGTAGTAAATCGCCACCACCCGCCTCTATAATCTCCTGAAGATACGTCTTACCCATCGCCACACGCTGCAAATGAAAATAAACATTTTAAATACATGGATTTCCCTAAAATAATTATTAAGAACAAATAATGGGACAAGAAACATACCCTATGCGCGTTGATAGCCGGAGGTGGGCCTCTAGAAATATGAGGCTGGACTGGCGCATGAGGACTCACATAAGGATGCGACACCTATAGATACTAGTTCAGGTACGCGTCGTCCACATCCCAAGCCATCGTGGCAGGCGGACTCGTCAAGATGTACGGGCAAAGATGATGCTCAAACTAGTCCTACCTATGCCAATGCGAGTCAAAGTGCAAGATGTATCGCCTCCTTCCCTTAAAATCAAGAGGACGCACTGCAACCACTAGTACAAAATGGCAAGTTTACTACGGTTCCAAATGCATATATTACTACGGTTGTCAACCGTAGTAAATGTGGCCGTTATAAACTTGTTTACTACGGTTACAGATTTACTACGATTTCCTATTACTACGGTTATTGAACCGTAGTAAATAGGTAACCGTAGTAAATATACTATGGGCGTCGTTTAACCACAATCGTTACTTTACTACGGTTGCCTATTTACTACGGTTACCAATTGACTACAGTTATTTGTTTACCACGGTTGTTGAACCGTAGTAAATAGGTAACCGTAGTCAATTGATAACCGTAGTAAACAATAGGTAACAACCGTGGTAATTTGACATGTCGTAAAGTTGTTTTAACCAAAGAAATCGTGATAATTTTACATGTAGTTAAATTGTTTCAACCGTAGTAAAATGCAATGAACCGTGTTAAATGTGTACGTAGTATATTTGTTTAAACTGTAGTAAAAAGGATTGATTCACCCGTAATAAAATGTTTACAACTGTCATCGTCGTTAGTTTGTTACAACCGTAGTTATATTGTATGTCCGATTTATTGGGTCACCATTATAAACAATATGATGGATATATAAATCTAATCGAATTTTATATCATTTACCTAGGACAAACAATTCCAATGAACATCCAACATTAACCATCCAAATATAATCAAACATCGTTCACAATACCGATCATGTAACAACGTACCTAGCTTGGTCATCAATTCAAAATCAGTAATGAACAAATCACTAATATCATGTAAACTAAATATTGTTTCCTAATAATATCACTTGTACAATTTGACCACTAAAAAGATGAACCTTTGCACAAAAGTAATCCATTGATCTCGAACCTCATCTATCTTGTCCTTTGACAGTGGCTTCGACCCAATCGGTTCTGGATAATACTGCGCATATCAAAAGTATATATTTTACTTTGATTAAAATCCAATTAGATATGAATCCTAGCGTGCAAATATTAGTTTAACATATACCTCTCCAAGAGTAGAGTCTTGTTCTATTCTCATAAAATCTAGTATATACCGAAGAACATAATATCCACAATCTTTATTATTTGGTTGACTAGGACACTGCAAAAGTAAATGAAAAGTAAAATTAAATTTCTGCCCAATGATATGTAAATATCATGCATGTCTACTCCTAAACCTTCCTATGAATAAACCATCATGTACATACATAATTAAAATACAACTAACCTTTACTTCAATCCACTTTATATGCTTCTTAGGTTTGTTCAAATTCCTTTGCGCAATCCGCATTTTAGATTGTGAAGGGTGAAAGAACAAAGTCAAAAAGACCTTACAGAAATTTGATGGTACATAAACTCTCATTCTATATCCATACCAAGATATCTAACCTGATGTGTAGAATGCCAATTGCAATGCCAAGCAGCAGGATGTGCTGAAATCAGAATGTCTGGAATGTTCTTTTCCTCCAAGTGCAATGCCAAGTTCTAGAAGACAAAGTAGAAAGAGGCTTACTATCATGACAGATAAGGTTCGGTAAATTGAGAAAATTAGCAGATTAAAAGCTAGCACTAAACCTGTTGTGCAGAATGAGTTATGAAATAATGTCAGCAAGATATTATTATTTATCCTCCTCCTCAAAAAGGACCGTATGTCATGGGACAACCATACAAATTTCATAGAATCAACGAACTCACAACCCATTAGGGTACAAGGGTGCAGCTAATCTCTTAAAAAGCTATAATTTTTTAGAAATGAATCTCTAGCAGTTCATTCCACTAACTATCCAGAAACAACAAGAAGCTTGCTAATCCTTCAAAGATTAAAAAGTCCAATCAAGCAGCAATAATACCCTTTGCATAAAATATCCAAACAAGGTAACCATATATACATACACATGGGTAAATTATGTAGGAAAATTCATAATTTTTGTCACTTTGCACAAGATACCGTTTCTAAACAAACTTAAACTAAAGAGTCCAATATCAATACTTTATTAACATTCCATTTTTTGCTCTTTTAAAACAGTCAAACAAATATCAGAATTTCCAATATATACAATTATGTTTGACTAAGAGGTATTATGACCTCTTGACCTTTTAATTCTAATAGGATGTAAATTGCTAATAAAGTATTGTTGAAAGCTGTTTGAGTGATGTTTCATTAGTAACGGGTCATGTTGTGCTATATGATGTAAATTGACATTGAACCTACTAAGTACAATTTAACTACACAAGTAGACAAGGAGAACAATGTAATCAATTGTCATAATCTCAATATGTCAAGAGAAAGTTATCCATCAGCTAAATACTTTGATCACAAATACAAACACTCTTGGATTAAGAACAAACAGAATATTCCATTCATTTCAGCAATTCACCTAAACAAAAGAATGGTCAAATAGTGAAGTAGTGTGCACATACATGAAGTCTCTAAATCCTAGATTCTCTGAACTAGTCCATTGTCAAATGAAGGAGGAACAAGTGAAATGGTCATTGCAGCTTACATTAAAATCAGCACAAGAAGCATAATGTTTCTTTGATAAAACCTACTGATAATACTATGGACTTGATCAAAGAGGAGGAAAAAACTCACCAGTTCCAAAGGATAGGCTGTTCTCTCCTTTTCAGCTCTGTCCCCAGAAAACAGCACCACCACTCTATCATCTGAAGCCAGTTACACCGCCAACTTGGCTCTTAACTACAGCACTTGTCCCTAAACTCAATCCTGCAATGTCCCTAAACTCAATCCTGCAGAACCGAAATCAATGGAGAGGCAACCAAAATGAAAATTGGAAAGAGAACTACCAACCTGCAGTGCACGAACTTGCTCGACTTGATGCCAACCCAACCACGGCTGCGGAACGACGAGCTCGATCGGGTGAACGATGGTGAGCTCTTGGAAGCAGAAAACGAGAGCTCTTGAGACGCGCCTAGAGCTTGAGAGCGAAACACGACCGGATGCCAACCCAAATCACGGACACGGCGGCGAAACACCGTACCTTCTGGTGAACGATGGAAGCAAAAGACGAGAGATCCGATGCTCTTAGGGCTTGAGAGCAAAAAAACGATAGCTTTTGGAAGCAGATATCGATCGATCTAATTTCTTTCCGCATCCGGCCGGAAATTAGTTTAATTTTGTAAAGTAATTATACTCAAGTTTTTCCTACGAATAAAAATTATAATATTACTACGGTTTATAAGAATCATAGTAAATATGTTAATTAAAAAATATAAATAATTAATATAAATAATTAAATTATGATAATATATATTATCAATTTTAAATAAATAAGGTCCATTTATAAACATATACGTATAATTTTACAATGGTTGTGATTAATAATGTTAATTATATATATTAATTAAAGTTGTGTTAGAACCGTTGTAATATAGCTTATGTAACACATTTACTACGGTTGATAAAAGAGCCATAGTCTTTTAAACAACATATTTACCACGGTTGTCAAAAATCTGTGGTAAAATATTTGCATAAACATAACGGGTCGTAGTTTTTATGCGTCTGGTTTATCACAGTTGTGTTACAACCGTAGTAATATAGCTTATATAACACATTTACTACGGTTGATAAAAGAGTCGTAGTCTTTTTAAACAACATATTTACTACGGTTGTCAAAAATATGTGGTAAAATATTTGCATAAACATAACGGATCGTAGTTTTTATGTGCCTGATTTATCATAGTTGTTTTACAACCGTAGTAATATAGATTATGTAACACATTTACTACGGTTGATAAAAGAGCCGTAGTCTTTTAAACAACATATTTACTACGGTTGTCAAAAATCTGTGGTAAAATATTTGCATAAACATAACAGATCGTAGTTTTTATGCGCCTGATTTATCACAGTTGTGTTACAACTGTAGTAATATAGCTTATATAACACATTTACTACAATTAATAAAAAAAGTTGTAGTCTTTTAAACAACATATTTACTACGGTTGTCAAAAAACTGTGGTAAAATATTTGCATAAACATAACTTATTGTAGTTTTTATGCGCCTGATTTATCACGGTTGTGTTACAACCGTAGTAATATAGCTTATGTAACACATTTACTACGGTTGATAAATGAACCGTGGTAAAATATCTACATAAACGCATTGACCGTTGTTTTTATGTGCCTGGTTTACTACGGTTGTGTTAGAACCGTGGTAATATAGCTTATGTAACTCATTTACTACGGTTAATAGATATTTTAAACAACATGTTTACTACGGTTCTTCTACAACCGTAGTTAAACGGACGCCTAAAAACTACGGTTTTACTCGCAACCGTGGTAAATTAACTATGATAACAGAATTACTACGAAAAAACACGGAACTGTAGTAAATGTGTCCGTAGGGGAAGCCCCGTTTTATACTAGTGAACCTCAGGCTCTATGATATCGAGGGGCCTGCTCTGTCGATAACCGAACTGGCGGGTAAGCCTATCCGGCATGTAGGGCTCCTTTACATCGAGAAAACAAATAGTCCCTCGATACGTGGAGGCCCTATGAGCACCTCGGAAATCAAGACCCTCATACGACATCCACCGTATCTGCAATTAATATAAAAAACAAAACCTATATTAATAATTATTCAAGCCTATCTTATAGTATATTAAAAGGGAATTAGAATACATATATCCTCTGGCCTATACTCGTCTAGTATTCGTCTATAGTGCAATTGGTTGCCACTTAAACGGAGAGGGGTCCGGCCAACGCAATATTGTGCAGCGCGTCGAAGGTCATCGTCCGCACCTTCCTTGAGGTTAGGGTTGTCCGGGAAGTATACGAAGTACCTCCAAATCCAAACCTATGTATGGAGGAATAAAGACATTAGTTATAAACAATTACATACATTATATTAATGATTTAAAATACAATCCAACTATAATAAAGGTCTACCTCGAGGAGACGTGCGCAATCGGCCAACTGTGCAGCTCCGCGTCGAGAAGCCTCTCCGAGGTTTCTAAAAAGCAAAGCTAGAACCCCGGTGCCCCAAGTTGTATGAACAACACGTTCCCAATCCACAAAAAGAGGTAAAAACGGAGTCCTCAGCTCGTTCGTGGTCTTGTCCATGAAAAGACTAGCCGACATGGTGTGCCACAAGAAACCATCTGCTATATCCTCTGGATATGCACCCTCCTCAATCATCCTACATGCCTCCCTAACTGAAATTGCTTGACCCGACCCTTCCTAAGCTCACAGACCATGTCAGCATCATCATCATCAAAATTGAACTCGGAATCAATGCCAAAAATCTAGTCAAACAACGCCTCACACTCCGCCAGCTCGCGATCGTGACCGATCCATGGTGACATCACTACAAATCCCTCAATCGGCAACCCTAGAATCATCATAACGTCATGTAAAGTAGGACCTATCTCGCCGAAGGGAAAGTGGAAGGTGTTCGTATCTGGATGCCAACGTTCGACGAACGCTGAAATAAGGGTGTGATCAGCATTGCCGAACTGAAAATCAAGCAAACCCGTCAATCCCGTCTACTGAGCAATCCAAAACCATGAGCCCTCCTCAGGTTCCCCTCTGGGAATACGATCCCTCCAAAATCCAAACTGTGACGGGCGTGTCTAAACCCTCAAACTCCTAACAACGTCCTCAGGAGGGTCCAGTGACACCCTCCTCCATATCAGCTCCGCAATGTGAGTATCAAAGTTCCTCAACACATGAGGATACTGCTGATCTGGCTCCGGCGGAGGTGGGACCTGCTGAGGTGGGTCCTCTTGAGGTAGGTCCTCCTGAGGTGGTGCCCCTGATGTGGAAGCAATAGGCTCAACATCTATGCTGGCGGAGGTAGGCAATGGATCCTCCGGGAGAGTAAAAGGGCCGATAGTAAAGTCTGGATCCTCTGTAGTTGTAGTGGTAGGGGCATCCTCCATAACCACGTCTTCATTTGAACGGACGGACCCAACATCATCATCACTAACCACCTTCGTCTCCTGCGAGACACCCACAACCCTCCTCTTGCGAGCAGATGCAGTAGTAGGGCGACTTTCTCCATCCGACCGTTTGATTTTAACCAATACATCCTATTTTTCCACAAGAAATATAACTATTTTACATTTCGATTACTATAAAAAATTAATGATTTATATAATTAATATATTAAATATATTCATATTCATATTATTAAATATATTCATAGTACATTTTAGTTATATGGTTAGATTCATTGTTAATGAATATTATTTTCAATAGGGCGACCTATTGAAATTATTTTCAATTCGTCACCCTATTATGATTTTGTTGCTAAATAAATTTTATGGTTCTGCCACTAATTATACTAATTCAATCTATTTTATTAACATACTACACAATATAAATTTAAACAACTATTGATAATAAATAAATTATCGTTTTATCATAACATTTAATCCTTATATTTCGTCATGATTTATTATTTTTCTTCTTGTAATGTCATATTTAACTATGATTAAAGACAAAAAAATTATGCATCCAATTACAGTCTAAAATTTATTGAATAAATTACGTTTAACAAATTAAAACAAATGAGAAAACATACCTTTTCGGTCGCCCTCCGTTCATATTTCCGCTTCTGTCGAATAGGATTCCCGGCCAACCCACCCACCGCCTTCATAGCAATCGACAACGCCACGTCCAAAGCATTGTCCGCCCCGATATCCACCTCCTCGGTCCTAGCCGGCAATCTCTCCTCCTTGCTGGAAAACTCGCCACCGGCAACCTCCTCGCCGAAAACCTCGCCGTCGGCAGCGCCGATAACCTCCCCCCTCGTCGCCTCTACCGCCGGAATTCTGGGCGGCATGTCGTGCAGCCCAGAATCGACCTCGTCTCTAGATCCCGTCTCCTCCGCCCTCGTGTCGGTGAGGATATCTTCGGCCGTCTCCTCCAAATCCGCTCCGCCGAGATCCGCTCCGACGAGATCCGTTGAGCTCCGCCGACAATACCGCGCCATCTGCCGAAGCTTTCGCCGTCGAGTCAAAGTGACCGCCGCCGAGATCTCCCACCGCCGCCCTCCTTCTCTCCTCCCTATCAACCTCCGCCTAGATCTGCTCCTGCAACGTCTCCGGTAACTCGTCCACCGTCTGAGCCGTCGGGTGTGCAAGTTTGTCGCCGGAATCCGCCATCTCAGCCGCCGTCTTTTTTTTGGGTTGAACGGGGAAGACGATGCTTGGGCGGTAATAAATACCGCCAAAGCTTGTGTTGCATGCCGCGCAACACAAGTTTATTTTTATTTTTATTTTTTTCTGCAGTATGTGGAGCCGCCCAAGTTTAAATTTTTTTCTTTCTTTTTTTGTGCGGCAACTAGTGCCGTGCAGATTGTAAACCGAGTTCGAAAATTTATTTTTAATATAATTTTTTTTTTATTTTAGTAAACCGGGTTTGAAAAAAAAAGGACTTTTTCTGCGGCATTACGTGCGACACAACTTCTGAACCGAGTTTTCGAAAACCCGTCTTTTCTGTGCTGCAGGACGTGCCATCCAAGCCTTGAACTAGGTTTTTGGGGACTTTTTTGTGCGGCACCTAGTGCAGCACAAAGTGGAGTGCGCGGTTAAAAAAAGTGGAGTGCGCGGTTTTTTCGCCTTTGTTTACTTGAAGTAAGAGAATTATCACTCTAACAAATGAGAACGAAAAAATGACTTCATTAATATTAATATTGTTCAATAATCTTAATACTTAGTGTGCGTTTGGATCGCCACCTAGAATGTATTTTAATGTATGAAATTGTATTATTTTACGTTAAATGCTAACATTTAATACATTAAAATGTATTTTGTTGGAGATCCAAACAAACTCATTTAAACTATTCTTAATTTCTGTATCATTTAAACTAAAATTCGTGAGATTTTGCTCGTGAAATTGAGTGTCTTTATTACCATTATGAAGAAAAATCAATTTACGTTGTGGGATAAAATATAATAACAGAATACCTATCATCACATCACATACTAATCTAAAATACAATGTATTTTTTATTTTACCAACAAAATAATTATCAATTAAAAAAATGCTTGTGCTAAAGATAAAAGAAAAAAAACACAATTTCACCCAAGTTAAGGAAAATTCGACTAAACGTTTCCTTCACGTGTAGGAAAACACTCAAACAGGGAATGAGTTCGCTCTCCTTATAAATGGAATCATTCAAACATTTCCTTTACTATGGAAATAACAACCAATATCCCAAATCATATATGACTTTGCAATTCTATCCTAGTACTTTTGTTTTTTGTAAATATATCCTATTGACTTATTTTTGGCTTGTTTTTTGCAAAAATACCCCACAAATAAAATGGTAAATTAAAATTTGACTTTACCTTTTCTTTTGGAAAATAAAATATTATATGACACTATTTTAAATACGAAAAAAAAGCAAATCCCAAATAATTTTGAAATCCCAAATGAAATCTGAAAATTTCGCAATAGGAAAAAAAACCAAGCCTCTCTCCCAGATCTGATATTTTCCGGCGGAATGTCCATCTTCTCTGGCGGAGTGTAGATCTGTTTTTTTACCGGCGAATTTAACCGATTCCGGCGTGAAGGTTTATCTTCCAGGTTTGTTTGCTTAAACCCTTCTTCACCCATTCGAGGTAGCTTAAACCCTTCTTCACCGTTCGAGGTAGCTTAAACCCTTCTTCACCGTTCGAGGTAGCTTAAACCCTTCTTCACCGTTCGAGGTAGCTTAATCCCATCGCCGCTTGAGCTCCGATTAAGGCCCATGCGATTCGGTCGCGAATCCGATTCATCTGCCTCTTCTCTCTATCTCCTTCGAGCCTTGTTGTTCATTTGGGTTGCTCCGATTAAGGCCCTTGTTGTTGGAGGTAGGTATGTCAAGTTTTTCAGAGTTCAAGTCAAGTAACGCCATTTTAGGGTTGCTCCGTTGCTCTTCATTTGGTTTTTAGGGTTGATTCGCTGTTGTTTGAGCTGAAATGAAGTGAGGAAGTGAGGTTGAATGCAGCGAATTGTATAAACCTGTGAAATCCGTGTTTGTAAAATGAGAATGTCAGATTATGTTTGTTTTTGTCACAATTGCAGGAATTACCATTGTTTCAACATTTCTTGTCAGCGTTGATGAAATATTTGTCACATCGTATAGTGTTATTGTTGAAATGATCAATTTGATTGTCATGAATGTCAGATTATCTTCCTTACTTGAAATTATAATGTTTATATTTTCCTGACATTATAGCTCTCTTACTCTTGTAACTTCCTTGTCTTCTCGTGTGATCTCTACAACTGAGTATGTTGAGTTAGGTGCTTAGAAAAAGCTTAAATGTTGATATTTTATGTTGTTTGTCTATCTCCCCCAATGCAGCTGAAGTGGTGTAGTTCTCCATATTGAAACGGAGGAGATTAAAATGGATAAAAAGGTAAATTTTGTTTAGCTCATTGTGTGTAGTTTTCCATAGTTGACATCCTGTCAGTTTGTGTTTAAGTCTAAGTTTGTTTTGTATTTATTGACTTTGTATAATTTGTATTTTTTAGGGTCATTTAATGAGATTTGAAGGGAAAAAGTTCATCGGCAGAGTCAACCAAAACTGTCGGCGTGAATTGCTGAATCTTATTGAGAAATGCCTCCCCCTGTGGACTGGCAGAGGATAATAGATGGTCCATTTGGACCTACTGTGAAGATGGTTCGTCGCCAAAACTTTTCATGCCAGCTTGTACATTACGTTTTATTCCGTCAAGTAGAAACGAGGAAGTTGTGGGAGACGTGGTATGACCTGCAAGGACAGCTGCTGCATTTTTCAATGAAGGAATTTGCACTTGTGACGGGGTTATGCTGTCACAGAATGAAAGATAATGAGCTGAACCCGGATAAAAATGTCGTGAAAGAGTTATTTGATGTACAGAATTTGACGTTGGCTGAGCTCGAGTCTTTATTTATGCGTACACAGCTTGATAGCCCTTTGAAATATAATATGGCATTATTGATTATATTAGAGGGCGTCATTCTTAGGGTTGAGAAAAAAGTTCGCATAAGCACAGGTCATGTGAAATTATTGGCTGATATCGATCGATTCACGAAATTCCCATGGGGCAGGGTTAGCTACATTGAAACTCACCAGGGATTGAGTTCAACGGTGAAGAATAGATTGGAAACGGTTGAAACAAGTAGAGACTCAAGTGCAAGGTTGGGTTACAAACTCAAGGGGTTGCCAATGGCCTTTCAGGTAACATGACAGGATGTAATGTATATTGTATTGAAGTTGGTATTGTAGTTACAATATATTGATGGTTTGGCTGTTCAGGTTTGGCTGTTTGAAGCTGTTAAACCAATTGCTTCAGCGTTTGCACATTTGGTGGATAAGGAGGCCTACCCACGCGGTCTACGATGGTCATCAGATTCACAACCTGATGCAACGGCTGTGGAGTCTTTCTTAGGGAAGGCCACATCCCGTTTTATTCCAAATGTGGTGTTGATAGAGGAAGAAGCAGAGGTGGAGGTCTTAAAAGAATGCAAATTTTATGGGGAAGTGAAGGACACTTACTTTGACAAGGCAGTTGAGAAATTCGAGCTAAATAATAAGAGGTCTATCAATGGTAGAAGAAAAGGAAAGAATGATTCGGACTCTGCCCCTGCTACAAAGTCCTCGGGCCTGGATGCAAGACAGGTGATGTGCGCTATGAAAGAGCTTCATGAGCGTATGATTAATTTGGAAAACCAAGTGGACGCAGGGTTTTGTGCTATGAATAAAACCTTGGGCATAATGCAACAGATGATCAAGGAGAGGGTATTCAACAAGTCAGGTTCAACAAATGATGAACAAGAGGAAGGGGAGGTAAGATAACTGTCAACAATCATTATTAAGTTATGTTTGGGAACTTAGATATATATATGTCGTGGAAGCTCAAGCATTTGTACTTTGTAGAATAGTAATGTCATTTTGAATTGTAATTTAGTTATGCATAAAGCTCTATTTTTGACAAACATTATAGAATGGTGCACTTACTGATTATTCTTTTGAGTTAAATCTAACTTGTAATTTATTGAAGCAAAATGGTGTACATGGTCGTGATGAGGATGTCGGAATGGATAGAATAGGGGGGTCTGATTCAAATCCCCTACAGGATGACGATGATGAAGGTGCCACTAAAGTCGACAATGGCAATTTAGGAAGCATGGTTGTTTATCGAGAGCAAAAGGATGATGAAGATGGTGCAGTTCAGAGAGATGATGTTGAGGGTGCAGTAGAAGATGAGGGAGAAAATGGAGAAACGATGACAAAAGAAGAAGACGATAAGAAAGAAGGAAAGCAAGTTGCAAGGAAGACTCGTTCAAAAAAGAAGAAGGATGATAAAGATGGTGCAGTTCAGAGAGATGATGTTGAGGGTGCAATACAGGATGAGGGGAAAAGTAATCGCAAGGAAGGAAAAGTAGTGACAAGGAAGACTCGCTCAAAAAAGAAGATGGGTGATGAAGATGGCGCAGTTCAGAATGAGGCGAAAAATAAAATAGGGAGGACAAGAGGAGTTGAGGTATGCATCAATAAACCATCCTGACAGGATGGTCCCTCAGATCACCAACATGTTATTTATGAAAAAACTTATTTGCAGACGCAAAAACAAGCTGAGGTGGAAGGAGAGTCTACCAAAGAATCAATTGGACTCTCAACAAGAAAAAACAGCTCAACAAAAACAATTGATACAACTGGTGAACTGAAGGACCATCCTGTCATGAAGAGAGGATTGTCCAGAGTAGCCGATAATCCCAAACGATACAAGGTTTCAACGCCCAAAGGATTTTCAAACATGAATAAATTGCAGTGTTGGTTAGACTCGAAGGAAAGGTTAGGAAGTTGTCCCTCCTGTCTTGATTATATGAACCTGTCTTGAAGATATGAATGCGTGTTTGAGGTGTTAATTAAACCATGTTATGATGCAGTGAGGAAATTATTTCTCCAACTGGAGAATATCTAAAGAGGGAGTTTTTTGAGCCATTGTTGCAACCAAAGGGGTGGCTGAAATCTAATGTAAGCTCCTTTCATTTTTTATATAAATTATCGTGGCATGCAGCAAATTTGTGGTATGACATATATTTTTGGTTTGTAGCACTTGGACGAATGTATGTATTATCTTGGGTGTCGCGTGCGTGACAAACCAGTGACAATATTGGACACCTGGTTTCAGCGTAATTTGGACAAGGAAATGAATAGATGGTTATCAGATAAGCAAAGTTATGTTGCTAATGGAAGTAAGATGAGATACCTACGTGGGGAACTGCCTGCAATTTATGGGAAGGATTGGAAGAATGTGGATCGTATATACCTCCCCTTCAATTTCAAGGACAAACATTGGGTAGCTCTGGAGATACAACTAAGTAAATGGTGTATCACTGTATACGATCCCGACGTCAATTTGTTCAAATTGTCGGAAGTCCATATGCTCCTTGCAGAGTTGACATATATTCTTCCTATCATGATAGCACAATATGAGCCTTTGGCAACAATTTATGAACATAGGCGGGGAAATCCCCTAAATGTGACTCGTGTTCCTACATTGGAGAGAAACAAGAGAGGGTAAGTTGTTTACATAAATTGTTCATTTGTTTGTGTGAAATTGGTTATAATATCAGCAAACCAACTACATTTTTTACTTGTGTGCAGGGGCGATTGTGGCATCTTCACGATCAAGTACATAGAAATGCTAAGTTTCGGACGTCAAAACATCGTGAACGTGGGTGACAAATTTGTGGATGAGTACAGAAAAAGGATAGCCGATAGTATATTCGATATGAACTGGTTTGACTAGTGGAGGATATGTTATTCACTTTCATGTAAGCTTCACTGTAGTTGGGATAGTGCTAGTGTTGTATGATTCCTTGTTGGGGGGTTTTCGCTAGAATTGACTTGTATTGTTGACAATAAGTTGTGTTGAGATTGTTTTAGAAATGTAGCAATATTGGTTGTTGCATTTCTTGTTCAAAATTCCTACCAGTGTTGTTCAAAATTCCTGTCAGTGTTGTTTTGGAAATCTAGGGTAATTGTCAGTGTTGCACATATGTTATTTGTCACATTGTATACTCCTATTGTCGGAAATATCCTTTTTTCTGTTGTTTTAGGGTACAAAATTATTTTGTAATATTATTTGTTCACCGATTTGACTGTTTTAATAATATTTAATTTAGAATAAAAGCGTAAGACATACACCGATTTACCTTTCTTCGAAGTTCGAATTCTCCCAAAAGCCCCTCCGTGTTTACCTTCCAAAATTCCCTCCACATTTCTTCTTTTTCCTTCCCAAGAAGGCGACTCTGCAAACATCCATCATTGTTATCAGACATTTTCTTCTTCCCCAGAAGGCGACTCTTCAACTCCTCCATCTTTCTCGATTTATGCTTACTTACTCTTGAAGTCCATCTCCACATTTTCTTACTTACTCCCTCCTCCATCTTTCTCCATTAACGCGTTACAAAAGAACCCTAGAAAATGGTAGTGCTTAGAGACCGTAAAGAATCGACCCCAAAGAAGAGTGGAGAGAAAAGGAAGAGAAAAGAAGATGACAACCAGGTTCGAAAGAAGAAGAAGCAGAGAGGCGTAGTGCAGGCGAAAGGCGGAAAAACTTCTAACAGTTCCATAGGGAAAAAAGCCGCGAAGGGCAGGTCGAGGCCAAAAGCGAATGATGAAGAGGGGAATAAACCCTTAATCTTTAAAGAGGATGTAAGTCGTCTAAATTTTTTTGTTTAGGGCTTAGCGTAATTTTTCAATTGTCTTGTCACCCATCTGAAATGGTTTACTTTGTATCAGGAGTGTTTTTTTAGGGTTTTATGTTTTTTCATCTGTCGTCTGAGGCTTCTGAAATGGTTCAATTGCGTGTGTTTATGGTTATTTTCATTTGGCTTGCAGATTAGGTACAGTTATTTCAGAGGTGCACCTTTCTACGGCAGAATTAACATAAACTGTAGGGTGTACTTTGTTCGTGAGATTGAAAACAAGTTGACACATGTGGATTGGCAACGGGTTTTGGATGGCCCGTTTGGAAAAGTTTTGAAAATGTTGCAGCATGTATCATTTTCTTCACAGACAGTGCATGCAGTTCTATTTAAGCAACTTGAAACAAAAAAGAAGTGGGAGTCTTGGTATGAGGTGGCAGGGAAAGAGTTGATGTTTTCGATTAAGGAGTTCTCTCTCATAACTGGACTGAATTGTGGGGAACTTCCATTTGTGGATACTAAAGCAGACGGGCTAGTAATGGAACATTTTTTTGGTAGTCCTGGTGGTCCTAAGACGACCATACAAGATGTTTACAACAGATTTAAAGAACATCGTGAATTGGACAACTACAAAATGAAATTGGCACTGTTGTTGATAGTTGAGGGTCTGTTGCTGGGAGGGGATAAGAAGAGGCTAGTGAAGCCGTTGCATGTTAGGTTGCTGGAGAATATGGATAACTTTTGGGATTATCCATGGGGAAGGGTTGCTTATGAAGAGCTTCACAAGTCATTGACCACAACATTGGCCAAAAGGATGCAAACAGTAGAGAAGGCAAAGCTACTCTCCGACACACCAAGAATTCCATATTTCATTCAAGGCATGCCGGTTGTGTTTCAGGTAGTTTTATTTGCAGCATAGTAGTATACTTTATGCTATACTATGACAGGATATTTCAGTACTGGGTGACAGGATCGTGGTGAATATGCAGGAAGTTTTTCTTGTTTGATTGACACTACATAGTAGTTTTCCAACATACTATTAATTGCATTCCAGATTGTTTTAGGGTGACCTGATCTAAATTTATAATGGTTGAAATATTAATTACTGAATGTGTTTTATTTGCAGCATAGTAGTATACTTTATGCTATACTATGACAGGATATTTTAGTACTGGGTGACAGGATCGTGGTGAATATGCCCGAAGTTTTTCTTGTTTGATTGACACTACATAGTAGTTTTCCAACATACTTTTAATTGCATTCCAGATTGTTTTAGGGTGACCTGATCCAAATGTGTAATGGTTGAAATATTAATTACTGAATGTGTTTTATTTACAGCATAGTAGTATACTTTATGCTATACTATGACATGATATTTGAGTACTGGGTGACAGGATCGTGGTGAATATGCCCGAAGTTTTTCTTGTTTGATTGACACTACATAGTAGTTTTCCAACATACTTTTAATTGCATTCTAGATTGTTTTAGGGTGACCTGATCTAAATTATAGGGTGACAGGATAAAATGAAATAATGTATCTTAATTTGCTAATTCTCAAACCGCTTGTTATTGTAGATATGGGTATGGGAAGTTGTGCCAACATTTGGTCTCCAATTTGCATCAAAGTTGAGTGAATCTGCAATGTCTCGAGGTCTTCGTTGGTTTTCAGATGACGCCCCTGAACATGGAGTGTTGGAGTTGTCTTTGGCTGATCCTACACATGTGGTTAAGCCCATTCTTATTCCCGGTGAGGATGAGCTGTCCGACTGCTACTATGTTGTTGAATTGGATGACCCGCATTTTGACAAAATTGTGAAGGAAGCAATGAAGGGTTTGAAAAAGAAGGGGAAGGGGAAGCAAGGAAAAGATGGAGCGAGCTCGAGTAATGCATCTGTGCAGTCATCAGAGGTGATAAGTCAGATGTTCAGAATGATGAAGAGGTTGGAAAAAGGAGTGCTTGACAGGATGAGAATGTTGGAAAAGAGGGTATCAAAGGAGGAGGAGGTGCGTAAGCTCAAGAGTACTGGGAAATCAAAGAATTATTCGGATGAGGATGAATCCTATGGTGAGTCTGATGAGGAAGAGGAGGAAGTTTATAAGGATGATGAGGTGGATGATAAGAAAGTTGAGGGTGTTTTATCTGAGAGTGATGAGGTTGAGAGTGATGATGATGATGATGATTATGATGATGAGGCTAATGACAATGAAGAACTTCGGCAGGGTGGTGACAAACCGAAGGAGGATGACAAGGTAGATGTTTCTGATGAGGAGGAAGTTTTTGATGAGGATAATGAGACTGATGGTGAGGAAGTTAAGGAGGCTGTGGAGGAGGAAGTTTCTGATGACGATAATGAGACTGATGGTGAGGAAGTTAAGGAGGCTGCGGAGGAGAAGGCTGCGTTGGAGAAGGTGGAGAAGGTAGATGCTGAGGTTCAGGAGGCTGCGGTGGAGAAGGTACATGCTGAAGGAAAAGAGGTATGAAAATTATCAATTTCTCATCCCTACTATGACATTATTGTTTGTACGAAGTGACAAGATTTATAGTTTATAGTCTGTGAGTTTTTATGTTTTACAAGAAAAGGCATGGTGACAGGATTTGTACGCATGCATGACATGGTTATTATGATTGCAGGATTTTGATAATTCCATTGAGGCTAACAATGATGTTGAGGGTGCGTATGGTGTTATGGCCCTTGTCAAATCCATAAATGAAAATGCTGGCGTTGGGGAAAAGGACCAGGAGCAGGATTTTACTAACGACATTGAAGGAGCACCGGAGGCTACCCAAGCTGAGGTAGAGGAAAGAGAGGAACCTCTTTCAGTGCTAGCCGTTGTGGTTGCTTCATCCAAGAAGGCAAAACCCATAAATAAACGAGAGCAGCATCTGCAACCGACGAGGTTTCTTCCTAGTCGTATGGTAAAGCCATCCGCCCAAAAAAAAACACCTTACACAGATGAGAAAAAGGGGAAAATTGTGAAGAAGATAACCAAGAATCCACAGGTGAAGGAGATGAATGCTTTGCTGGAATGGATGAATGATGAAAGGTTAGTATCCCACGGATTTAATAATAATGTTCAACTATCTTTCATGGATTGAATTACGCCTTCTTTGTTTTTCAGCTCTAAGCCAATAGTTGGACTGTGTGGTGAAGAGATGGGCAAGAAGTGGATTGGCCTAATACTGGAACCAAAAGCTTGGCTGGAAGATGGTGTAAGCTATTTAAGTATGATGTCAACATAGTTTACTGTTGGGATTTATTGCAATGCCTGACAGGATGAATTATATTTTTTTGAAGCATATCGATGAAGTTTGTGGTTATATTCGTAAGGCGCTTTTGGAGTCCGAAGTTAAAAGCAAGGCCACAATATTGGACATTTTCTGGACTGCTGATTATACGGATGCATTGAAATACTATATGAAAAATGACTGCACTGTTCCACCTGCATCTGAACGTGCACTCGCATACTTTAGGGGAGATCGGCCTAAGACTTATGGGTCCAGTTGGGATGATCTGGACTTCATTTACTTCCCCCTCAACATCGATAACAACCATTGGGTGGCTGTTGAGATCGATTTGCAGCAATGGCAGGCAAATGTATATGATTGTAATATGGCTTTGAACCCTGACTTGGCCATAGAGAACTGCGTGCATGCGATTTGTCGGTTTCTTCCTCACTTCATGACATAGTACCCCCCGCTTGGCAAGAGATTTGAACATCGGGGTACTAAAGAGATTAAATTTGAGAGAATTCAAGGACTGAAGCAGAACAAGCGTGGGTAAGTCGAAATATGAATCCCCTTACGAATTTTATTACATACTTCATCTGAGTAACAAAGTGCATGTTGTGTTCGTAGTCATGACTGTGGGATATACACTCTGAAACACATGGAGTTGCTCAGTGCTGGTCGGAAAAATCTGGACGTTGTGGCCGACAAATTTATTGACGGCTTCAGGAGCGACATGGCTCACAGCGTGTTTGACGGATCACCTCCACCAGTGTATGAGAATCACGTCTAGTTGTATAGAGTTGTAGGATCACCTCCACTAGTGGTTTTGTCTTTCCTGTTCCCGGGGGTCCATAAATCACATAAGGAGCTCCTCCTCTGCAGCCTAAAATTAACCGAACAACATTTTGTTGTTCCTCATCAAGAAGAAGTGAGATAGGCACAAAATTGTTGGTTGTAATCCTCCGTTTTGACTGATACTCATGGGGAAAGAGGAAGTTTTCATGTAATGCCTCTGCAGATAGAATGACTTCATGAAGCTTACGGAAATTTGTCCCGTTGAACACAAAACAGATTTCATACACATTGCTATCTATATGCCTTTGGTAAAATTCATCATTAAATTGCAATACTAATTCATCAGCTTCAACACGGTCGATCACGCCCTGTTCAAAGAACATTAGCAAGTTCAACATGAGAACATAGCTTTGACAACGATAATTCGTGCAATTTCATAATTCATATCGACAATAGTATATAACACTTTGACAAAAAACATAAGATACCTAACATTATTGACATACCTGATGGACAGAATATTCTCCATAAACATTCACCACATCTCCACTGACAACTGAGGGCCTTCTTTCACCTAGTCCTGGCACTTTAAGTGATACAAGCCTGACATTATACCTTTGTCTCAAAGTAACAAACTTCATATTATAAGCTTTGACATACTCATGTAAACAAATATATAAAAAAAGTCATTCAACAACTTGGTACTACGGCAGAACGATGTCATTTAGCTATCCCCTCAGTCCCCCAACCCCCATACATAGAAAACATAACACTTACCATAATCAGAAGTTCCTCCACCCCTAACAACTCAATGAAATACGACACATAATTTTCCTCTGTTAAGCCTTGTAAGACCACTTTAGGGATTTTCTCAAACTCTATCGCTTTCCTGATCTGTGTTGGTATGTTATATGGTCTCTGAGGTGCCAAAGCTTTGGATACCTCATCTTCAGCCAAGAGGAAGACAAGTCGTTCAATAATCCCCTGACCAGTTTGGATATGCAGTATAGATGTGAAAAGGCCAATCTCCTTGGGCACACAAGACATCCATATAGACAGGCTACCATGTGGGTTCAAATTTCATTCCTCCATATCAAAACAAGGGACAAAATCTTCCTCGAGTATGTCATTTGGTTGGCCAGATGGAGGTTTCATCAATGACAACACAAATGAATCTTCAGGAATTGAAGCATAAATCTCCACACCCCAAAGTAAAATATATTCATCTGTGGTGTTTTCTATGGTGAATGACGCCACGGCAACCTCGTTCACAGGAACCGATTGAGGCTTTCCTCCAGCAAATGGAAACGGCACAGACACCATGACAGGACCCTCCTCAGTTGGCGATGATGTTGTGACTGAAGGAACATCGATGAAGCCAACCTCTCCCTTGTCTCCAATGGTGGAGTATTCATCGTCCATACCTATTTGCCACTCAATTAAAATCCAACTGAAGTTTGTGACTCCCCAGGAAAAAACACCAACAACCACACGAGCTGCTCTAAGGAGAGGAAATAGATGGGTAAGATGAAGTGAAACAAAGAGAGAGTAGAACTGGAAGTATGTACAGTTAGGATAGTCAAACAACACACACTCCAATGAGATGGGGTAGATGAAGTGCCATTACTATCTCCATAAAGTAAGAACTCTGCGAAGTAAATCAGTCTGAATACGGTCACATTTGTCAATCATACATTATTACACTATGAAAATAGTATAAATAGTATGTCACAATAACAATTTAAAATGTCACGCTTTGGAAATCACCAACACTACAAGTGCCTCCTCTGTACCTAAAAATACTCAAACATGGAGCATTTTCTAATTAATATATCTTTAAAGTAGATTGGTGAGATGAAGTGCAATTAATATCTATGTAAAGTACAATTGCCAAAGAAGTATAGCATCAGGAACGAGAGATCTAATTAAGACATCTTGTATTTAGATTAGTGAGATGAACTATCCACCTTCTTAGTAGACATATATCCAATTTCAACGATGTAGTTATGACATTTTTATTTCTAAGTATGACAATTATTTTCCTAAGTCCGACAAGAACTTTCTATTATAGCAGAAAAAAAATCTTTTCAATATAACTACCAGTTCATCCAGACTAGAATCATTTCTTTACTTCAGAAAATTTCCACTTCATCTCTTCACTTGGGTTTTACATTTGCTCCCTTCTGAATATTTGTTTTTACATACTTTAGCCCTAAAATCATTTCTTTAACTACCAGTTCATCCAGACTAGAATCATTTCTTTACTTCAGAAAGAAAACCTTGTCAATATAACTACCAGTTCACCTTGAAAACTGCTTCTTAATCAATCTGTTGAGTTCAACAGTTCTTCGGGTTCATATGCTGAGGTTCAACCCTTCTCTCGCACATCACCATTCCTTTTTAACAGTTGCACAGTTCGCCATGGAGATACATCGTCATTCCTGTTTACATCGCCATGGAGATACATCGCCATTCCTTTTTTACAGTTGTACAGTTTGCCATGAAAAAAAACCTCTGAATATAACTACCTACTAGTTCAAATCTTTCACTTTAACAGTTACAAGGACGTCTGCAGAATGGAAGGGAGAGGGAGGGGAGGGGAGGGGAGGGAGGATGGGTTTAAATCTTTCACTTTCAACTGTTGATGCACCGGCCGACGGGATGGAGGAAGCCGGGATGGCCGGGAACTGGGCGGGAAGTGGGAGGGAAGTGGGCGGGAAGTGGGAGGGAAGGGGGCGGGAAATATTTTGGGGTTTTAGAGGGAAATCCTAAAAATCATTATTTTACTATTTTGGCCTTTTTGTTTCCTTTTTCTTTTCATGCTTTTATTTTATTTTATTTCATTTCTGAATTAAAAGAAAAAATTAAATATTTTGCAAAAATACCCCATTTGGTGTATATATGCAAAAAAAAAGTCAAAGTGATATATATGCAACTCACTAATGCATTTGAGGTATTTTTGCAATTCGGTGATTATTTTTTTACTCAATCAATTGTTATTGTTCGCTTACATTATTGATGGGCTTGAGTTGGATAAAAAGAGGAAAAAATAAACCCATACTAGTGTATTATCCGTGTCATGCACGGGTATGGTGAGAATAAGATATCTCACAAGACGTGTAATTTATATTTAATTAATTTAAATTTTACATTGTAAAAATATTATATTTATTCTGTAAAAAACAATATTGTATATTCGGAATTTTCGTATGGTACCCTTGAGTTTTTGCAATTTTTGCGAAATATCCGAAGGTTTGTTATATTTCGCGTGGTACCCCTAAGGTTTTGACAAATTTCGCCAAATGCCCTTGACGTCAAAAAACGTTAAATTTTGGGGTTCAGCCGTTAACTCCTAAAAAAAGAAAAAATATATATTAATTTACAATATGAAAAATCAAGGTCTATTTGGATCGTATTTTATTTATAATTATAACATGGAATTTAGTATAAATTTATTTAATCTTGCATTATAATATAATAAAATATATCGAAATATGCAATTTAAACAAATCCTAAATCACTTATATCCTCTCCTTTTCAAATATAAATGTATCACAAATAATTAAGTCGAGAAGTGTTAGTTTCTTTTTTTTTGTTCCGAATTTTCTTATTTAGTATGTGTGGTACTCTAAACTACAATTCTCATCCCCATACGATATCGATTTTGTAATATATATATAAGTAAAAGATTATTTATCTTTAGATATAAATGAAGCATAAGACCACCAACTTTGATATTATTGTTTGAAAAAATAAAAGCACACGGCCCTTCCACTGTTTAGATTTATATAAAACAAAATACATAGTTTACTTATAGTTAGGATGATTTTTCGTTCATATTTATTCTTAGATATTTTGATTTCTGAATGGTTTTATACACATTCATCTCGACTTAATTATTTGTGATACATTTATATTTGAAAAGGGGAGGATATAAGTGATTTAGGATTTGTTTAAATTGCGTATTTTGATATAATTTATTATATTATAATGCAAGATTAAATAAATTTATACTAAATTCCATGTTATAATTATAAATAAAATATGATCGAAATAGACCTTGATTTTTCATATTGTGATTTAATATATTTTTTCTTTTTTTAGGAGTTAACGGCTGAACCCCAAAATTTAACGTTTTTTGACGTCAAGGGTATTTGGCAAAATTTGTCAAAACCTCAGGGGTACCACGCGAAATATGACAAACCTTCGGGTATTTCGCGAAAATTGCAAAAACACAAGGGTACCACGCGAAAATTCCGTTGTATATTTTATGTTAAATGAAAAACACTTATCCTGAATAATATCGTAACTCAATAAGTGTGAAAGTTTATACAATAAGTTTGTAAGTCAAGTGCTTACTGAAAATGTATTAAACTTGAAAATGTGTCTAATAATTATTTATAAAATTGATAACATTATTATATGTGATCAACATAATAAATATATGATAAAGATTGGTCAAATAAAATAATTAATAATTAGAAGTATAGATAAAATATCACATATGAAAACAATTTTTAAGTGTTTTTTAAATATTTGCACAATAACTTTTCATGTTTTTTTTTAATAAAACTTATTTACATTAAAGTATGGTCACATATAAAAAGGCATAGAAACAAACATAACTAGAAATCGAGGCCCGTGCGAAGCACGAGCCTTTTATGTATATGTAGTGTCACGATTTAAATTTGAGTTTCTAATATATGGATTATTGTTTCATGTTTTATCTTAGACGATATATTGTTTGATATGTATTTAGATGTAATATCTAAGTCTTGACAAAAAAAAGTAATATCTAAGTATTTTAGGTATAAAATGCTATGATTGTACGAAGTATAATTTTATTTATTTATTTTGGTCAGAAGTTCAATTTAAATTTTGAATTAAGGTGGTAGTTGTTTTTTGTAAGGATGCATTTTTTCCTTTGAAAATATTTGGGAAATAATTTAGAAATGCCTATCTAATTCTATGTTGTGTTTGAACTCGAGTATTTGTAAAAAACTTGCTATAACAACTCTCATTTCTTACATGCTCCACTACCCTATACATTTCTAATTTTTTGCCTTTATCTTATAATTTTTTTGCATTTTAATAATGTCTTTTTTGTTATGCTTTAGTTATTAATATTCATTAATATATCGTTTTATTTATTTGGTCTGAAATATATATCGTTTTATTAGTCACGTTGACTTTACATATTCCTAGACATTAATATCATTTTAATTAAAATATATTAGTCATTAATTCCTATTCTTATTAAATACGGAGTAATATAAATAATTGATGACACTTCATTTTCTTAAACCTTGTTACATTTTATATAAAAGTACATTAGTTATTTTATCGGTACTTACTTACTCTTTTTAGCGAAATTATAGTTATTTTATCAGTACTTGCTTACATTAGTTATTTTATCATCATGAATGTCATATAAAAAAATATATGCAATATAGTATAAATAATCGTTTCATCTTATACAGATCCTAGCTACTTTGTATTCAACATAGCTTTGATAAGTCTCATGGGAACATTGTCTTCTATTCGAGATCCCACAAATTAAATAGTATAGTAGTTGTAATTTGTTTGTCCATAATATCATATTCCGTAACTTATAACATTAACTATAAAAACAAAAAAAATCGTAAGTTTGTATATGAAGAGAGAATAAATGAAAGTAAATTGAAGGATTATAATTCCAAGTACATCAAAGTAGAATCACTTTGCATAGAGGGTCCATGAAAATATAGTAGAGCACATCACCATATATATAGGCCCTTGCTATTTCACGCACCGGATAAATTGCTATTTACCGTTTTGCTTCGCTCGTGACGGACCAAACATATCCGTCCATGACGGACAGAATCAATCCGCGCGTCACGGATGGATACTCTTTATCCGTCATGGACGAAGTTGTTGCCCTTAAAAGCAGCAACTTCGTCCCCTTCGTCATTTCACCCCAAAAATCAGAACTCTCGCTCTCTCCTCCATTCGTCCCCTTCGTCATCTTCGCTCTCTTCCTTTCCATTTGTCACGTTTCAATCGAATTTGTCCATTACGAACCGACAGGTTAGTTAAATCTATCATTGTTCTTGGCTTAGTTTAATGGTTTTGAAATTATTGATTTTTTTGATGAATTAGGTTTTAGGGTTTAATGTTAGATTTACTTGTATAAATGTTGTTTGAGAGTTGTTTGAAACGGAAAAATTGCTTGAATCTGGACAAATGTTGTTCGAAATGATGTTGTTTAATTTTGTTGAATCTCGCCATGTTTGAATGGTTAAAGTTGAAGATTAACAACCCGTCTGTGACAGACGGATCTGTTTAATCCGTCACGGATGGATTGTGTTGATCTGTCACAGACGGATCAACAAGATCATGTGTGTTGTGATCTTGCAATTTGTGTGATTCTTAATTTATCTCTTATATGTATGTGTGTTGTGATCTATGGATGATGTTATATGTTCAATGATATGAATTGGCTATTCATTGCATGTAGAATTCAATGTTTTTTGTTGATTCTAATGTGTTGTTTTTTCCTTTTACATATGGATAACAAGACAAGATTTGCCCGCCATCGAAGGCGGAACATAGTCCGTTAGGGACAAGAACAAGATCAGGACGACATCGTATATCGAAGAAGGGATCCTTCGAAGAAAAAATCAAAAAGAGGCGACGGGGCGGGACCAAGCACAGTAAATGAACCGGTGGAGGAAGCGGCATATGCAGACCCGCCACTGAACACCATGGCGTTTAACGATCCACCCATATACCAGAATGTTAACCCAGATGTGGTAAGTAACTATACATATGCTTAGAGAATAATCTGTCGGTTATTTAATATTGTTTCAAATAATTTCTTTTATAGTATCCGTCATGGTATGTACCTCCTGTACCTGAGCAACCTAGTGGTTGGCCCATGTGGCCAGGAGATATGAGTGGGCAATGTATTTGGCCCGCTCAATGGCATAGCTTTGAGGAACCGGCGGAGGAACCGACTGCTTCTACACAGCCTAGGCAGGGTAGACAGCCTAGGCAGCAGGGTAGACAGCGTAGACAGACTGGAGGTCGGGATGCCATAGATTCGAAGTTGGTAGGACCTGTAGCGGGAGGTCCACAGAACCCAGACCTGTTGTTTACCTTCACAGCCCACACAACATACTTCATTTATCAAGGCATCGTAAGTTATCAAAACTTGATGATGTTATTAAATTATTTCCCTATTTATTTTTGAATCTAACATGTTCTTTTTATAGGAGCGAGAAACTCTCACGTTTCAGCACATACATGAGCAGCTATAGAAATGGAGGCTAGACGATCACTCTCCATGGTGCCATCTTGCCCGAAAGAGCTGCATCACACATTTGCAGGACCTGATCTACACTTATGTAGATCAGCCTTTGATTTCTGCATTTGTAGAGCGATGGCAGCCGGAGACCAATTCATTTCATATGCCATTTGGAGAGATGACGATCACTCTCCTGGATGTCTACATGATTTTGGGCCTCAAGATTGATGGGGTTGGAATGGGACTTCCTCTCGAGGATCACAGCAAGGGCAAAAATGATTTATACAATGAACAAGCGATGAGGGCAATGGAGTTCTTTTCTTTGACACCCGAAATGGCTACACGTGGGCTCACTGCAGACAACCTGAAAAATCATTGCTTGACCACAGAGCTAGATGATGAGAAGATCGTGTCGGGTTATCTGCTGTACCTGATGGGCTCGACCCTCTTTCCCGACAAGTCCTAACACATGTTGCCCATGCCTTATCTGACCTACGTGAGTGACATTGGTGCTACTCGCAATCTTTCTTGGGGTTTCGGCACGTTGGCATTCATGTATCATTCATTGGGCGAGTGTTCACGGCATGAATGTCGTCAGATGTCGACCTGCTACACGTTGTTGCTGGTAAGAATTGTTGTAACACCCCCAAATTTAACCCCATTTGGAAGCGCTACTGCCGATGACCCCAGGCGTAAACCCCGAAGTCACCCCAGGCTTTTCCGACGTCATAACTGACTTAAAACACAGTTACGATACTAAAATCATAACTTTTATTAAACCACATGGTCGCGGAATTACACGATTCCTAAAACGACCCAAATACATCATCAATATAAAAATATCAGAATTTACAACGGAAGACTTATAAACAAAATACAAAATAGCACATCGGAAATCGTTTTAAACACAAAGCGACAAAACAACTTGTCGAAACAAAACACCGTTCATATTCATAGTCACTCTAGCCTTCTCTGAACAGCAACATATCTGCATGTGCCGAAACGGACGGACGACACCGCCATGACGTTACCGATAAATAAAATACAAGCGTTAGTCTAATGAATAGACTAAGCAAAGGCTCATGGCATACAATTCACACAAACACATCACAAGCAGTTCCACATATCACAAATCACATCAAATCGTCAAGCGTTAACTTAACAGTTAAACATATCAACATATCACATCAGACATTGTATACGAGCGATCTACAACTAAGACGAGCTTTTCCTAGCTGCACTACTCGCCCAAGGTATTTTTAATTATGTGCGACAACGGCACTTATCTTATTTAAATGACCACACACGCACATCACGTTATAAGCCTTTAACATCTCTCTATAAGAGATAACACGGGGAATAAATCCCAGGGAATAAATCCCAACCGGTTGTACTTTAACAAAATAACGGGGAATAAATCCCAGGGAATAAATCCCAACAAGTTGCATTTCTGCGTGCACGTATCCTTTATTAGGATAGGGTCATGATGACCTAACAAAACTAACGGGGAATAAATCCCAGGGAATAAATCCCAACAAGTTGCATTTCTGCGTGTACGTATCCTTTATTAGGATAGGGTCATGATGACCTAACAAAACTAACGGGGAATAAATCCCAGGGAATAAATCCCAACAAGTTGCATTTCTGCGTGTACGTATCCTTTATTAGGATAGGGTCATGATGACCTAACAAAACTAACGGGGAATAAATCCCGGGGAATAATCCCAACAATTACGTTCTACTCACGGACTGTACTAGCAGTCAAACACACAATCACAACACAGAGAACCATCACGGCTCACCCTGAACAACTAACACCCTAGATTTAATAATCTAAACACACATGATAAATCACATCAAAGACCCTTACGGCCTTCACCTGCACAAATCTAGAATAGACTAGCGTCGGTTCTAGCAAAATATACAATCTAGTATAATATCTTCTTTTAAACACATAACGTTATCAAACAATTCCCAACATAATTAACAACAAAACAATTGATAATTAATAAAAGTATGGAATGATGAGCAAGAGAGAACCGCCACTTGCCTGAATCCACAGAAGCTTAAGCAAAGCTTAGAGACAACGACTCTTGGGTCCAAAAACTGGAACAGATCTTGGATATTAAATCCCTATGAAATGACCCATAACAAGACCCTAAGTTAGATTCAATATACTTATATATGAATCTAAAAGAATACAAGAAGAAATCAAAGGAAACGAGCAAAGCCCAAAGCCAAACCACAAAACACACAACTCGGACACACACATACCGCGATCGTGGCAGGTCGCGGTCGGTCGCGGTTTTCGTGCTGTGACAGTGGCTAGCTCGCGAGACAACAATGGAGAATTTCTTACCCAAACCGATTTGTTTGCCTTCGATTTGTCTATGGTTCGATCTCCCAATACCACAAAGCTTCTCACAACACTCAAGAGCACCTTCTCAACTCAAGAGACACTCGAAATCTCCCACACACGCAGCTCACAAGCTCGGTTTTAATGGAGAAAAACAGAGGAGAACAGAGGAGAAGAAGAAAGAAGAAGAAGAAAGCTTAAGCTTCGATCTTCACCTCCTTTTATAGCCCAATCCGAGTCTCCACCAAGGGAACAAGTCGGGGACAAGGGGACACAAGCCAAGCCAGCTGGATCGAGCCACTTGCCTATCCCAAAAACAGAGAAAAAAATTAGAGTGCTACAGTAACCGCCACGCGAGGAAGACGACACTGCTCAGTAAAAGGCATTACCGCGATCGCGGCCGATCGCGTCAGGTCGCGGTTCATCGCGGTCAATCGCGGTTGATCGCGGTTTCTGGCCGACTTCATTTATTCTTATCCGAACTTGGTTTGGATTAAATTTCTTAACTCCGGGTTAAATATATTCGTACTTTAACGATACATTAACCCCGAAAACACCTCAACTGTATTATATAATGCTCGGAAAATTCTACAGAGCTTAGACCCCTCTTTAGAAGGTCCGAGACTCACTGAATTAAATCCGTCTAGCAATTCGGGCATAAGAAAAATTTAAAAATAATTCAAAATACCCTTAAAATTACGGGGTGTTACATTACTACCCCCTTATTTTATGTTTCGACCCCGAAACTTGCATCAATCAAGGCCGACAACAAGTAGGGAAAGTATCTAAGTACACCCGTCTCAGTCTCCCAAGTAACCTCTTCGGTTTCTAACTTGGAGTACAAAACTTACCACCTGAACTCATCATCCTTAATCACTTTATCCTCTAGATTACTACTAGAGAGATCAGTCGATTTTCCTCAGTGTCTTCCCTCGGTTCCACCTCAGGAACCTTGGTCTTATCAGACACTTAACACTACTGACTCAGAGAGTACAGTCTTCACTTCCCAGGGGAACAACTAGGTCCTACAACCTCAAATCACGACAAGCAAACTGAGAACTCAAGTCTAACTGGAGATGGCGCAACCATCTCGACTTCTTCCGAGTCCTTCAGAAGAGAACAGAACGCACCCTCAACTACGGGTGACAAACAGAGAATCTTAGTCTTTCTAGACACATAAGCAAACTTCCGTATCAGACTGTAGAAGGCACGACTATGAACGGCTTTTTATTTGAAAAATTCAGAGCTCTTGGAAAACATTTTAGCTCTGATACCATTTCTGTAACACCCCCAAATTTAACCCCATTTGGAAGCGCTACTGCCGATGACCCCGGGCGTAAACCCCGAAGTCACCCCAGGCTTTTCCGACGTCATAACTGACTTAAAACACAGTTACGATACTAAAATCATAACTTTTATTAAACCACATGGTCGCGGAATTACAAGATTCCTAAAACGACCCAAATACATCATCAATACAAAAATATCAGAATTTACAACGGAAGACTTATAAACAAAATACAAAATAGCACAACGGAAATCGTTTTAAACACAAAGCGACAAAACAACTTGTCGAAACAAAACACCGTTCATATTCATAGTCGCTCTAGCCTTCTCTGAACAACAACATATCTGCATGTGCCGAAACGGACGGACGACACCCCCATGACGTTACCGATAAATAAAATACAAGCGTTAGTCTAATGAATAGACTAAGCAAAGGCTCATGGCATACAATTCACACAAACACATCACAAGCAGTTCCACATATCACAAATCACATCAAATCGTCAAGCGTTAACTTAACAGTTAAACATATCAACATATCACATCAGACATTGCATACGAGCGATCTACAACTAAGACGAGCTTTTCCTAGCTGCACTACTCGCCCAAGGTATTTTTAATTATGTGCGACAACGGCACTTATCTTATTTAAATGACCACACACGCACATCACGTTATAAGCCTTTAACATCTCTCTATAAGAGATAACACGGGGAATAAATCCCAGGGAATAAATCCCAACCGGTTGTACTTTAACAAAATAACGGGGAATAAATCCCAGGGAATAAATCCCAACAAGTTGCATTTCTGCGTGCACGTATCCTTTATTAGGATAGGGTCATGATGACCTAACAAAACTAACGGGGAATAAATCCCAGGGAATAAATCCCAACAAGTTGCATTTCTGCGTGTACGTATCCTTTATTAGGATAGGGTCATGATGACCTAACAAAACTAACGGGGAATAAATCCCAGGGAATAAATCCCAACAAGTTGCATTTCTGCGTGTACGTATCCTTTATTAGGATAGGGTCATGATGACCTAACAAAACTAACGGGGAATAAATCCCGGGGAATAATCCCAACAATTACGTTCTACTCACGGACTGTACTAGCAGTCAAACACACAATCACAACACAGAGAACCATCACGGCTCACCCTGAACAACTAACACCCTAGATTTAATAATCTAAACACACATGATAAATCACATCAAAGACCCTTACGGCCTTCACCTGCACAAATCTAGAATAGACTAGCGTCGGTTCTAGCAAAATATACAATCTAGTATAATATCTTATTTTAAACACATAACGTTATCAAACAATTCCCAACATAATTAACAACAAAACAATTGATAATTAATGAAAGTATGGAATGATGAGCAAGAGCGAACCGCCACTTGCCTGAATCCACAGAAGCTTAAGCAAAGCTTAGAGACAACGACTCTTGGGTCCAAAAACTGGAACAGATCTTGGATATTAAATCCCTATGAAATGGCCCATAACAAGACCCTAAGTTAGATTCAATATACTTATATATGAATCTAAAAGAATACAAGAAGAAATCAAAGGAAACGAGCAAAGCCCAAAGCCAAACCACAAAACACACAACTCGGACACACACATACCGCGATCGCGGCAGGTCGCGGTCGGTTGCGGTTTTCGTGCTGTGACAGTGGCTAGCTCGCGAGACAACAATGGAGAATTTCTTACCCAAACCGATTTGTTTGCCTTCAATTTGTCTATGGTTCGATCTCCCAATACCACAAAGCTTCTCACAACACTCAAGAGCACCTTCTCAACTCAAGAGACACTCGAAATCTCCCACACACGCAGCTCACAAGCTCGGTTTTAATGGAGAAAAACAGAGGAGAACAGAGGAGAAGAAGAAAGAAGAAGAAGAGAGCTTAAGCTTCGATCTTCACCTCCTTTTATAGCCCAATCCGAGTCTCCACCAAGGGAACAAGTCGGGGACAAGGGGACACAAGCCAAGCCAGCTGGATCGAGCCACTTGCCTGTCCCAAAAACAGAGAAAAAAATCAGAGTGCTACAGTAACCGCCACGCGAGGAAGACGACACTGCTCAGTAAAAGGCATTACCGCGATCGCGGCCGATCGCGTCAGGTCGCGGTTCATCGCGGTCAATCGCGGTTGATCGCGGTTTCTGGCCGACTTCATTTATTCTTATCCGAACTTGGTTTGGATTAAATTTCTTAACTCCGGGTTAAATATATTCGTACTTTAACGATACATTAACCCCGAAAACACCTCAACTGTATTATATAATGCTCGGAAAATTCTACAGAGCTTAGACCCCTCTTTAGAAGGTCCGAGACTCACTGAATTAAATCCGTCTAGCAATTCGGGCATAAGAAAAATTTAAAAATAATTCAAAATACCCTTAAAATTACGGGGTGTTACATTACTACCCCCTTATTTTAAGTTTCGACCCCGAAACTTGCATCAATCAAGGCCGACAACAAGTAGGGAAAGTATCTAAGTACACCCGTCTCAGTCTCCCAAGTAACCTCTTCGGTTTCTAACTTGGAGTACAAAACTTACCACCTGAACTCAACATCCTTAATCACTTTATCCTCTAGATTACTACTAGAGAGATCAGTCGATTTTCCTCAGTGTCTTCCCTCGGTTCCACCTCAGGAACCTTGGTCTTATCAGACACTTAACACTACTGACTCAGAGAGTACAGTCTTCACTTCCCAGGGGAACAACTAGGTCCTACAACCTCAAATCACGACAAGCAAACTGAGAACTCAAGTCTAACTGGAGATGGCGCAACCATCTCGACTTCTTCCGAGTCCTTCAAAAGAGAACAGAATGCACCCTCAACTACGGGTGACAAACAGAGAATCTTAGTCTTTCTAGACACATAAGCAAACTTCCGTATCAGACTGTAGAAGGCACGACTATGAACGACTTTTTATTTGAAAAATTCAGAGCTCTTGGAAAACATTTTAGCTCTGATACCATTTCTGTAACACCCCCAAATTTAACCCCATTTGGAAGCGCTACTGCCGATGACCCCGGGCGTAAACCCCGAAGTCACCCCAGGCTTTTCCGACGTCATAACTGACTTAAAACACAGTTACGATACTAAAATCATAACTTTTATTAAACCACATGGTCGCGGAATTACACGATTCCTAAAACGACCCAAATACATCATCAATACAAAAATATCAGAATTTACAACGGAAGACTTATAAACAAAATACAAAATAGCACAACGGAAATCGTTTTAAACACAAAGCGACAAAACAACTTGTCGAAACAAAACACCGTTCATATTCATAGTCGCTCTAGCCTTCTCTGAACAACAACATATCTGCATGTGCCGAAACGGACGGACGACACCCCCATGACGTTACCGATAAATAAAATACAAGCGTTAGTCTAATGAATAGACTAAGCAAAGGCTCATGGCATACAATTCACACAAACACATCACAAGCAGTTCCACATATCACAAATCACATCAAATCGTCAAGCGTTAACTTAACAGTTAAACATATCAACATATCACATCAGACATTGTATACGAGCGATCTACAACTAAGACGAGCTTTTCCTAGCTGCACTACTCGCCCAAGGTATTTTTAATTATGTGCGACAACGGCACTTATCTTATTTAAATGACCACACACGCACATCACGTTATAAGCCTTTAACATCTCTCTATAAGAGATAACACGGGGAATAAATCCCAGGGAATAAATCCCAACCGGTTGTACTTTAACAAAATAACGGGGAATAAATCCCAGGGAATAAATCCCAACAAGTTGCATTTCTGCGTGCACGTATCCTTTATTAGGATAGGGTCATGATGACCTAACAAAACTAACGGGGAATAAATCCCAGGGAATAAATCCCAACAAGTTGCATTTCTGCGTGTACGTATCCTTTATTAGGATAGGGTCATGATGACCTAACAAAACTAACGGGGAATAAATCCCAGGGAATAAATCCCAACAAGTTGCATTTCTGCGTGTACGTATCCTTTATTAGGATAGGGTCATGATGACCTAACAAAACTAACGGGGAATAAATCCCGGGGAATAATCCCAACAATTACGTTCTACTCACGGACTGTACTAGCAGTCAAACACACAATCACAACACAGAGAACCATCACGGCTCACCCTGAACAACTAACACCCTAGATTTAATAATCTAAACACACATGATAAATCACATCAAAGACCCTTACGGCCTTCACCTGCACAAATCTAGAATAGACTAGCGTCGGTTCTAGCAAAATATACAATCTAGTATAATATCTTCTTTTAAACACATAACGTTATCAAACAATTCCCAACATAATTAACAACAAAACAATTGATAATTAATGAAAGTATGGAATGATGAGCAAGAGCGAACCGCCACTTGCCTGAATCCACAGAAGCTTAAGCAAAGCTTAGAGACAACGACTCTTGGGTCCAAAAACTGGAACAGATCTTGGATATTAAATCCCTATGAAATGGCCCATAACAAGACCCTAAGTTAGATTCAATATACTTATATATGAATCTAAAAGAATACAAGAAGAAATCAAAGGAAACGAGCAAAGCCCAAAGCCAAACCACAAAACACACAACTCGGACACACACATACCGCGATCGCGGCAGGTCGCGGTCGGTCGCGGTTTTCGTGCTGTGACAGTGGCTAGCTCGCGAGACAACAATGGAGAATTTCTTACCCAAACCGATTTGTTTGCCTTCGATTTGTCTATGGTTCGATCTCCCAATACCACAAAGCTTCTCACAACACTCAAGAGCACCTTCTCAACTCAAGAGACACTCGAAATCTCCCACACACGCAGCTCACAAGCTCGGTTTTAATGGAGAAAAACAGAGGAGAACAGAGGAGAAGAAGAAAGAAGAAGAAGAGAGCTTAAGCTTCGATCTTCACCTCCTTTTATAGCCCAATCCGAGTCTCCACCAAGGGAACAAGTCGGGGACAAGGGGACACAAGCCAAGCCAGCTGGATCGAGCCACTTGCCTGTCCCAAAAACAGATAAAAAAATTAGAGTGCTACAGTAACCGCCACGCGAGGAAGACGACACTGCTCAGCAAAAGGCATTACCGCGATCGCGGCCGATCGCGTCAGGTCGCGGTTCATCGCGGTCAATCGCGGTTGATCGCGGTTTCTGGCCGACTTCATTTATTCTTATCCGAACTTGGTTTGGATTAAATTTCTTAACTCCGGGTTAAATATATTCGTACTTTAACGATACATTAACCCCGAAAACACCTCAACTGTATTATATAATGCTCGGAAAATTCTACAGAGCTTAGACCCCTCTTTAGAAGGTCCGAGACTCACTGAATTAAATCCGTCTAGCAATTCGGGCATAAGAAAAATTTAAAAATAATTCAAAATACCCTTAAAATTACGGGGTGTTACATTACTACCCCCTTATTTTAAGTTTCGACCCCGAAACTTGCATCAATCAAGGCCGACAACAAGTAGGGAAAGTATCTAAGTACACCCGTCTCAGTCTCCCAAGTAACCTCTTCGGTTTCTAACTTGGAGTACAAAACTTACCACCTGAACTCAACATCCTTAATCACTTTATCCTCTAGATTACTACTAGAGAGATCAGTCGATTTTCCTCAGTGTCTTCCCTCGGTTCCACCTCAGGAACCTTGGTCTTATCAGACACTTAACACTACTGACTCAGAGAGTACAGTCTTCACTTCCCAGGGGAACAACTAGGTCCTACAACCTCAAATCACGACAAGCAAACTGAGAACTCAAGTCTAACTGGAGATGGCGCAACCATCTCGACTTCTTCCGAGTCCTTCAGAAGAGAACAGAACGCACCCTCAACTACGGGTGACAAACAGAGAATCTTAGTCTTTCTAGACACATAAGCAAACTTCCGTATCAGACTGTAGAAGGCACGACTATGAACGGCTTTTTATTTGAAAAATTCAGAGCTCTTGGAAAACATTTTAGCTCTGATACCATTTCTGTAACACCCCCAAATTTAACCCCATTTGGAAGCGCTACTGCCGATGACCCCGGGCGTAAACCCCGAAGTCACCCCAGGCTTTTCCGACGTCATAACTGACTTAAAACACAGTTACGATACTAAAATCATAACTTTTATTAAACCACATGGTCGCGGAATTACACGATTCCTAAAACGACCCAAATACATCATCAATACAAAAATATCAGAATTTACAACGGAAGATTTATAAACAAAATACAAAATAGCACAACGGAAATCGTTTTAAACACAAAGCGACAAAACAACTTGTCGAAACAAAACACCGTTCATATTCATAGTCGCTCTAGCCTTCTCTGAACAACAACATATCTGCATGTGCCGAAACGGACGGACGACACCCCCATGACGTTACCGATAAATAAAATACAAGCGTTAGTCTAATGAATAGACTAAGCAAAGGCTCATGGCATACAATTCACACAAACACATCACAAGCAGTTCCACATATCACAAATCACATCAAATCGTCAAGCGTTAACTTAACAGTTAAACATATCAACATATCACATCAGACATTGCATACGAGCGATCTACAACTAAGACGAGCTTTTCCTAGCTGCACTACTCGCCCAAGGTATTTTTAATTATGTGCGACAACGGCACTTATCTTATTTAAATGACCACACACTCACATCACGTTATAAGCCTTTAACATCTCTCTATAAGAGATAACACGGGGAATAAATCCCAGGGAATAAATCTCAACCGGTTGTACTTTAACAAAATAACGGGGAATAAATCCCAGGGAATAAATCCCAACAAGTTGCATTTCTGCGTGCACGTATCCTTTATTAGGATAGGGTCATGATGACCTAACAAAACTAACGGGGAATAAATGCCAGGGAATAAATCCCAACAAGTTGCATTTCTGCGTGTACGTATCCTTTATTAGGATAGGGTCATGATGACCTAACAAAACTAACGGGGAATAAATCCCAGGGAATAAATCCCAACAAGTTGCATTTCTGCGTGTACGTATCCTTTATTAGGATAGGGTCATGATGACCTAACAAAACTAACGGGGAATAAATCCCGGGGAATAATCCGAACAATTACGTTCTACTCACGGACTGTACTAGCAGTCAAACACACAATCACAACACAGAGAACCATCACGGCTCACCCTGAACAACTAACACCCTAGATTTAATAATCTAAACACACATGATAAATCACATCAAAGACCCTTACGGCCTTCACCTGCACAAATCTAGAATAGACTAGCGTCGGTTCTAGCAAAATATACAACCTAGTATAATATCTTCTTTTAAACACATAACGTTATCAAACAATTCCCAACATAATTAACAACAAAACAATTGATAATTAATGAAAGTATGGAATGATGAGCAAGAGCGAACCACCACTTGCCTGAATCCACAGAAGCTTAAGCAAAGCTTAGAGACTACGACTCTTGGGTCCAAAAACTGGAACAGATCTTGGATATTAAATCCCTATGAAATGGCCCATAACAAGACCCTAAGTTAGATTCAATATACTTATATATGAATCTAAAAGAATACAAGAAGAAATCAAAGGAAACGAGCAAAGCCCAAAGCCAAACCACAAAACACACAACTCGGACACACACATACCGCGATCGCGGCAGGTCGCGGTCGGTCGCGGTCGGTCGCGGTTTTCGTGCTGTGACAGTGGCTAGCTCGCGAGACAACAATGGAGAATTTCTTACCCAAACCGATTTGTTTGCCTTCGATTTGTCTATGGTTCGATCTCCCAACACCACAAAGCTTCTCACAACACTCAAGAGCACCTTCTCAACTCAAGAGACACTCGAAATCTCCCACACACGCAGCTCACAAGCTCGGTTTTAATGGAGAAAAACAGAGGAGAACAGAGGAGAAGAAGAAAGAAGAAGAAGAGAGCTTAAGCTTCGATCTTCACCTCCTTTTATAGCCCAATCCGAGTCTCCACCAAGGGAACAAGTCGGGGACAAGGGGACACAAGCCAAGCCAGCTGGATCGAGCCACTTGCCTGCCCCAAAAACAGAGAAAAAAATCAGAGTGCTACAGTAACCGCCACGCGAGGAAGACGACACTGCTCAGCAAAAGGCATTACCGCGATCGCGGACGATCGCGTCAGGTCGCGGTTCATCGCGGTTGATCGCGGTTTCTGGCCGACTTCATTTATTCTTATCCGAACTTGGTTTGGATTAAATTTCTTAACTCTGGGTTAAATATATTCGTACTTTAACGATACATTAACCCCGAAAACACCTCAACTGTATTATATAATGCTCGGAAAATTCTATAGAGCTTAGACCCCTCTTCAGAAGGTCCGAGACTCACTGAATTAAATCCGTCTAGCAATTCGGGCATAAGAAAAATTTAAAAATAATTCAAACTACCCTTAAAATTACGGGGTGTTACAATTGTGTTGCATATTGTTTTATATTATTTAATTAAATTTAAGGTATAGGTTGATATGTTTGTAAAAACATATTTATGTACAGGCTTGGTGATACGCTCTACTTTGTAGTGCGTAACTAGGAGCTGTTAGCGGAATTTGGGTGCCATTTGGATTGTTTTAGAGCTTAATTAGAAGATTGGAGTTGAGAAGAAGACATGTTGATTTGGTGGTCTCTAGGGCTTAAATGAAGACATATTGAAGATGGAGGAGAAGACCACAAGTGAAGAATGAAGCAAGACTTGAAGACGATGCAGGAAGATTTCCGCGGCCGCGGAAGACACCTCCGCGGTCGCGAATCGAAGAGACAGCGACGAGCCACATAGAGATTTCCGCGATCGCGGATATCTGTCCGCGATCGCAGATACTGTTCACGCACGTGAGAATTTATCTGTAACACCCCTAAAACTTAACCCTTTTGGAAAGGTATTACCGCCAGTGACCCCAGTGTTCCTTACCGAGATCACCCAAGGCTTTACCGTTTAAATACAAATCATTAAATACAATGATACAAAATGATAACCTTATTTACATAAAACACGAGTCCCGGGATTACATCCCAATCCCGAATAGGACAAACACAGAGTTTAAATAAATTACAACGGAAATCTTAAACAAGGCACAGCGGAAAACTTTTAAAAGATATTACAAAAAAGGTTGTGATCGTAATGATCACCTGCCAAATGATCTCAACCTGATTAAAAGAAATTATTAAAACGTCGGAAAAACCACCGTCGACTTCATAGTCCTTCTAGTCTTCTCATCTACACTCCATCTGATGTGCCGAATCGAACGGATGACACCAGCCCACATGTGGAGAACAATGTTCATGGGTTAGTCTACTTGAATAGACTAGCAAGGGTAAAAAGCAGAGTGGTTCGAGTGATCGTAACCGTTTACTATCATTGTCCCTCGAATAATAACCGAAGGGACGATACATAACCCGGCACTTTCACAGAATAACAACAAAGGTATGCATGAGAGAAGATTCTGGAAGACCTCATCTTTACAGAAATCGACTCGAAAAGAGACTCCAAGAGATTGAGTCTTTAAGGAAAAATGACAAATCTTGAATGTTTAACAGAATCAAACAACAATGATTTAAAAGTTGACTGAGATGCTTCGGTTCACGACCAACCCCATTACATACAGCGAATCCAGATCGGAAAGAGAACGTATTACATTCAAGTCGAGACCTTACAGAACCACATAACGATTTAAGAACTGACTAAGATTCTTCGGTTCACGACTAACCTCATCGCATACAGCGAATCCAGATCGGAAAGAGAACGTACTATGATCAAAGTCAAGACGAGTTTTCCTAGCTGCACTATAACTTAGTTGCACTACTCGCCCAAGGTTTATTAATCATGTGCACTCGGGCACATATCTTATTTAATTACAAAACACACATTACTGAAACACGTTAATGTTATTAAGAGCGACAACAAGGCTTAAATCACAGGGTGACAATTACGTCAACCCAAATTAAAACACACACGCGGGAATTAACATCATTATGCCGAGTAACAACGGCGTTATTAATACACCGGGTGACCTTACGTTCACCCTGATTGCACTATACAGCGCTTACAGTTTAATTATGTGCTTAACTGCACTTATCTTATTAAATTACAACACACACACACACACACAGTGTTGAGGCTTTTAATATTATTCCGAGAACACGGAAGTTATGATGACACCGGGTGATCTTACGTTCACCATGATTGCACTGCCACAGCGCTTACAGTTTATTTTACAGGGTGACAGTTACGTCCACCCCAATGCACTAGCTAAGTGCTTAAAACACAGGACTGCAATTAAGCTCATCCACTGGCGCTTGCAAGGCGCTTAAAACACTTCAGATCCTTACATGTGGATAAGAATCATAGGTCATGACCCTTAAATTATTCGGCAATAACCCCGAGGAATATTATGATTTAAAGAAACGACAAATCCTTACTTGGATTAGCGTTC
Organism: Rheum nobile; assembly: GCA_027886185.1. Lineage (NCBI taxonomy): Eukaryota > Viridiplantae > Streptophyta > Magnoliopsida > Caryophyllales > Polygonaceae > Rheum > Rheum nobile. Next base: position 9,008,666 of record WOAB01000002.1, on the reverse strand, counting down.
CCACGAATATTAAATTATAAAGAAACGACTAATCCTTACTTGGATTAGCGTTCCTACGCACATTAAGTTATAAAGAAATGACTAATCCTTACTTGGATTAGCGTTCCTACGAACACTCGTGTTAACTAAACAGTCTAACACAACAATTAATCACATTAAAGTCATCGAGGCAAACGACTTAAACATAGAGATAATAGAAACATCAAATCCTTACTTGGATTAGTTTTCCTATTAATCCACATAAATGCCCGGAAGGCGATCACAGATAATAGCGTCGTTCTAGCAGATATACAACCTATTATATGATTTTCCAAAACAGTTTATAAAACATTTTCCAAATAAACACAGATAATCATTCCAAATTAATTACTCAGATAAACAGCTGATAATTAATGTAAATATGGAACGATGAGCAAGAGCGAACCGCCACTTGCCTTAGTCCGCAGATCTGGAACAAAGCAGAGACAACGGGATTCCGGGCTCGACACGCGTATAGCTCCACTAGCATAAACACCTTCGAGTCGACCCAAAAAGGAACCCTAGGTTAGATTCGACAAAGAATAGTACGAATATATGAAAGGACGAAAGAAATCGAAGGATACGAGACCCGATCGAAGGTCTCGGAAGCCAACACACAACTCCCGGGCAACTACCCTTCACGACCGGCCACCAACAATTGCGGCGGGCGCCGCCACCATCACGGCGGTCGCCGTCTCAAGCACGGCGGGCGCCGCTCATCGGCTTCCTCCACGGCGACACCAAGAGCTTTACGGCGGTCGCCGGCCACAACATGGCGGTCGCCGTCCCCAACACGGCGGTCGCCGTCCACAACACGGCGGTCGCCGTTCCTGGCGGCGGTCGCCGTCTCCCTGGCGGCGGTCGCCGTCGCTGAATAGAAACCTAAAAACGGACGAGAAATCTTACCCGCGATGCTCGATTTGGTTCGCCTTTCGCCTTGATTGGCTTCTAGGCTTCTAAGGGCCTTCCAAGTCTCCTTTGGCCACCGAGAACGACACCAAACGAGCCTCCAACGATCCACGAGAGCTTTCCGAGAGAGAGAGCGTTTTTCTTTGGGAGCATTTTTGAGAGACGAGAAATGGACAGCGTAATGGCATTTTTCACACCCTTTCTAGCTTCACCCATGCCCTCTATTTATAGGCAAAGATGAGGCTTGTTGGGAGCCAAAAAGCCTTCCAATTGTGCCCTTGGGTATTAACCCATGGTTAATCCATTTGCACCTCTTGGGCAATAACCAATTGGCTAGAGATTTGGTATTAATCTTAACTTGCGATAACAAAAGTCGTACACGAACGAGTATAGACTTCCAACAGGCCTTAACTGTATAATTCTTCACTGAGAAAAATATTACAGATACAGAGCATATTACAGAATGTCTCCGACTTTCTGAATTAAATCCGACGTACTAAACGGGTGTTCGGGAAAATTCCAAAAATTCTCAGAATAATCCTTACAGAATTATGGGGTATCACATCACCTCCCCCTTAAAATAAGTTTCGACCCCGAAACTTGCATTAAGCCAATGAGGATACTACCTCAACACCAATCTTACCACCTGGATCCATCATCCTTAATCACTTCATCCTTGAAATGGATCACACGAGATATTATTCTTAATTCCTTAGGATATCATTCTGAAAATGATTCATCCGCCTTAATGCTTATGGCACAAACTTACGCATGAGAGATAGCTCCTGATCTCTCCGAACAAAACTCTACAAGTTCATTCCCTTTCCTTAAGAAATCTCGGAAGAACTCAGCGTATGAGATAACGCTTACCACATTACTCCTTAGATGTATATAGACAATTCTCCTTACTGAATCTTTAATACATCGGGATCATCAACATATCCTTAACTGCAACCTTTCCTCTCAACATGACCGCTTCACCACTTAATCTTCCTCAAAGAGCTGCATCCGATCTTATAGATGACATACTCTATGTATGAAGAAGAATCTTAGGAGTGGATTTAGATTTAAACAGCAGAGTCGACCTTGGGATTAACCACAAGGGACGAACATCTAAGTTGTCCACAAAACTCCACCACCATAAGTCCGACAGTCTTTATCCTTACTTGGCATAAGCTGTTCTCGACACTTACGAGGTTTCGTATGAATAACTAATTCGCAATGATAACACATTCTGAAATTTTCCAAAACACGGAAACACTTTACTAACATCCAAACATTACATTAATTGACAAAAGTCGATCAAGCAGATCTTAACACCACGGAGATTACCGACACACATCGTTACTCCTTAATCTTAAAGAAAGTCTTAACACAAATACAACTTAATGGATCAAGGTTCTTCTCCGTTGGCTTGACTCATTATGAAGAGTCGTTGCCCTTGGCCTGAAGACCCCATAGGCGCTTTGCCTTTATTACGAGCCATAGACTGCTCAGGAGTGGATACCACTGGCCTTGGGTTATGTCCACCTCCAACATTTGACGCCTGATAAGACTGCATTGGTCCCTGACCCTTCAGTCTGCAGTACATTTTTATGTGGCCTTCCCTTCCACAATTATGACACATCCTCTTGTCCTTTTGGCAAACAAAACTTTTATGCCCCACTTCACCACAATTGTGGCACTGAATTGCTCTGCTGCTCCAACCTGAGCCTCTGGCAGAGTCAGACTGAGTTGTCTCGGTCTTAGCACGACCAGACCTTTCAAACTTGGTAGGCGATTCCGGTCGTTTGAATGAACCAACCTGGCGATCTTGTTGCCCACCCTTTCCTTTAACTTGCTTCTCCCTCTTAAAGGCAGACTCCTCCAATGTGACTTCCGTCTTGTAGGCTGCATCAACATATTGCTCTAACGTAGTACAGCCATGACGCAACATTAGAGGCTTGATCTCTGGATTCATCCATCCATGGAAGTACCAGATATTCTGCTCCTCGGTTGACACCTCAGGTCCAGCGTACTGCATCAAGTGATTGAACTTAGCTGCGAGCTCAGTCACCTTTAACCCATCAGTCTGCGGGTACAGAAATTCCTTATGCTTCTCCTCCCTCATAGCTCGGGAAAAGAAACGGTCGATCATCTTGGTTTTCAACATGCTCCAATTCAGCTCGGGATGATCTGCCAGACCGGTGCTCTCCCACCATTCGCTAGCCACATCCTTGAGTTGAAGAGAGGCGATGTGCACTTTCCCAGCCTTAGTGCAATTAATGTTCTGGAACAACCGTTCCATATGTGAGAACCAATAGGTCACCCTGACCGGTTCTCCAGTACCGTCATAGCTGTCAAGCCTCATTGAACTCATGGCTTTTAATGCTTGCCCGTAAGTTCCTCTGTTTCTGACAACATTGACCCGAGGTACTTGCTCCACTGACTCCTCGACTTCAGGAATAGCTTGAGGAACTGGACCACCTTGAGCTTGTGGTACAACTGGTCGCATAACATCTGTGATTGCCTGCATGACAATTCCTCGAATTGCCTCCACTGCTGCAGCATCAAACATCATCGGAGCGTTGGCCTGAGCTTGGCCATTGCCTCCCTGGTTATTGTTAAAGACAGACTCACGCTCTCCTGTTGGGTCTGCAACATTCCTTGTATTTGGTCTAGGGTCATTACTCGGCCCAGCACCAGCACGGATAACGTTCCTTGTGTTCACCATCTGTTTACCGATCAAATTCCAAGGATTTTATCACGTTAGTATCTTCTGATATACTTATTGTAATAAAATCAACTTAGAATAGATCAACTTGGTAATTTCTATTGATGAACTCAAACCGAGTTACTAGGTTCTTCAACCTTAACTCAAAATGAGAGAACTGGGAATTCAAGCCTTATTGGGTATAGCAAAACCACCTTGGCTTCTCCCGGTTCCTCTGAAGAGAATAGAATGCACCCATATCATACGGGGTAACGGGGAAGGAATTAGTCTTTCTAGATATAGAAGCAAACTTACTATATCAGACCATATAGAAGACAGGACTATGAACGGTGTTTTCAAACTCTTTTCACTTTGAAAATTCAGAGCTCTTCTTAAAGCATTTTCAAAAATGGATAAATGATTTATAAAAATCCCAAACCCATTTTAAAACAACCTTTGGCTCTGATACCACAACTGTATCACCCCCAAAACTTAACCCTTTTGGAAATGTATTACCGCCAGTGACCCCAGTGTTCCTTACCGAGATCACCCAAGGCTTTACCGTTTAAATACAAATCATTAAATACAATGGTATTACCGCCAGTGACCCCAGTGTTCCTTACCGAGATCACCCAAGGCTTTACCGTTTAAATACAAATCATTAAATACAATGATACAAAATGATAACCTTATTTACATAAAACACGAGTCCCGAGATTACATCCCAATCCCGAATAGGACAAACACAGAGTTTAAATAAATTACAACGGAAATCTTAAACAAGGCACAGCGGAAAACTTTTAAAAGATATTACAAAAAGGTTGTGATCGTAATGATCACCTGCCCAAGGATCTCAACCTGATTAAAAGAAATTATTAAAACGTCGGAAAAACCACCGTCGACTCCATAGTCCTTCTAGTCTTCTCATCTACACTCCATCTGATGTGCCGAATCGAACGGATGACACCAGCCCACATGCGGAGAACAATGTTCGTGGGTTAGTCTACTTGAATAGACTAGCAAGGGTAAAAAGCAGAGTGGTTCGAGTGATCGTAACCGTTTACTATCATTGTCCCTCGAATAATAACCAAAGGGACGATACATAACCCGGCACTTTCACGGAATAACAACAAAGGTATGCATGAGAGAAGATTCTGGAAGACCTCATCTTCACAGAAATCGACTCGAAAAGAGACTCCAAGAGATTGAGTCTTTAAGGAAAAATGACAAATCTGGAATGTTTAACAGAATCAAACAACAATGATTTAAAAGTTGACTGAGATGCTTCGGTTCACGACCAACCTCATCGCATACAGCGAATCCAGATCGGAAAGAGAACGTACTACATTCAAGTCGAGACCTTACAGAACCACATAACGATTTAAGAACTGACTAAGATGCTTCGGTTCACGACTAACCTCATCGCATACAGCGAATCCAGATCGGAAAGAGAACGTACTATGATCAAAGTCAAGACGAGTTTTCCTAGCTGCACTATAACTTAGCTGCACTACTCGCCCAAGGTTTATTAATCATGTGCACTCGGGCACATATCTTATTTAATTACAAAACACACATTACTGAAACACGTTAATGTTATTAAGAGCGACAACAAGGCTTAAATCACAGGGTGACAATTACGTCAACCCAAATTAAAACACACACGCGGGAATTAACATCATTATGCCGAGTAACAACGGCGTTATTAATACACCGGGTGACCTTACGTTCACCCTGATTGCACTATACAGCGCTTACAGTTTAATTATGTGCTTAACTGCACTTATCTTATTAAATTACAACACACACACACACAGTGTTGAGGCTTTTAATATTATTCCGAGAACACGAAAGTTATGATGACACCGGGTGATCTTACGTTCACCCTGATTGCACTGCCACAGCGCTTACAGTTTATTTTACAGGGTGATAGTTACGTCCACCCCAATGCACTAGCTAAGTGCTTAAAACACAGGACTGCAATTAAGCTCATCCACTGGCGCTTGCAAGGCGCTTAAAACACTTCAGATCCTTACATGTGGATAAGAAGCATAGGTCATGACCCTTAAATTATTCGGCAATAACCCCGAGGAATATTATGATTTAAAGAAACGACAAATCCTTACTTGGATTAGCGTTCCCACGAATATTAAATTATAAAGAAACGACTAATCCTTACTTGGATTAGCGTTCCTACGCACATTAAGTTATAAAGAAACGACTAATCCTTACTTGGATTAGCGTTCCTATGAATACTCGTGTTAACTAAATAGTCTAACACAACAATTAATCACATTAAAGCCATCGAGGCAAACGACTTAAACATAGAGATAATAGAAACAGCTAATCCTTACTTGGATTAGTTTTCCTATTAATCCACATAAATGCCTGGAAGGCGATCACAGATAATAGCGTCGTTCTAGCAGATATACAACCTATTATATGATTTTCCAAAACAGTTTATAAAACATTTTCCAAATAAACACAGATAATCATTCCAAATTAATTACTCAGATAAACAGCTGATAATTAATGTAAATATGGAACGATGAGCAAGAGCGAACCGCCACTTGCCTTAGTCCGCAGATCTGGAACAAAGCAGAGACAACGGGATTCCGGGCTCGACACGCGTATAGCTCCACTAGCATAAACACCTTCGAGTCGACCCAAAAAGGAACCCTAGGTTAGATTCGACAAAGAATAGTACGAATATATGAAAGGACGAAAGAAATCGAAGGATACGAGACCCGATCGAAGGTCTCGGAAGCCAACGCACAACTCCCGGGCAACTACCCTTCACGACCGGCCACCAACAATTGCGGCGGGCGCCGCCACCATCACGGAGGTCGCCGTCTCAAGCACGGCGGGCGCCGCTCATCGGCTTCCTCCACGGCGACACCAAGAGCTTTACGGCGGTCGCCGGCCACAACATGGCGGTCGCCGTCCCCAACACGGCGGTCGCCGTCCACAACACGGCGGTCGCCGTTCCTGGCGGCGGTCGCCGTCTCCCTGGCGGCGGTCGCCGTCGCTGAATAGAAACCTAAAAACGGACGAGAAATCTTACCCGCGATGCTCGATTTGGTTCGCCTTTCGCCTTGCTTGGCTTCTAGGCTTCTAAGGGCCTTCCAAGTCTCCTTTGGCCACCGAGAACGACACCAAACGAGCCTCCAACGATCCACGAGAGCTTTCCGAGAGAGAGAGCGTTTTTCTTTGGGAGCATTTTTGAGAGACGAGAAATGGACAGCGTAATGGCATTTTTCACACCCTTTCTAGCTTCACCCATGCCCTCTATTTATAGGCAAAGATGAGGCTTGTTGGGAGCCAAAAAGCCTTCCAATTGTGCCCTTGGGTATTAACCCATGGTTAATCCATTTGCACCTCTTGGGCAATAACCAATTGGCTAGAGATTTGGTATTAATCTTAACTTGCGATAACAAAAGTCGTACACGAACGAGTATAGACTTCCAACAGGCCTTAACTGTATAATTCTTCACTGAGAAAAATATTACAGATACAGAGCATATTACAGAATGTCTCCGACTTTCTGAATTAAATCCGACGTACTAAACGGGTGTTCGGGAAAATTCCAAAAATTCTCAGAATAATCCTTACAGAATTATGGGGTATCACATCACCTCCCCCTTAAAATAAGTTTCGATCCCGAAACTTGCATTAAGCCAATGAGGATACTACCTCAACACCAATCTTACCACCTGGATCCATCATCCTTAATCACTTCATCCTTGAAATGGATCACACGAGATATTATTCTTAATTCCTTAGGATATCATTCTGAAAATGATTCATCCGCCTTAATGCTTATGGCACAAACTTACGCATGAGAGATAGCTCCTGATCTCTCCGAACAAAACTCTACAAGTTCATTCCCTTTCCTTAAGAAATCTCGGAAGAACTCAGCGTATGAGATAACGCTTACCACATTACTCCTTAGATGTATATAGACAATTCTCCTTACTGAATCTTTAATACATCGGGATCATCAACATATCCTTAACTGCAACCTTTCCTCTCAACATGACCGCTTCACCACTTAATCTTCCTCAAAGAGCTGCATCCGATCTTATAGATGACATACTCTATGTATGAAGAAGAATCTTAGGAGTGGATTTAGATTTAAACAGCAGAGTCGACCTTGGGATTAACCACAAGGGACGAACATCTAAGTTGTCCACAAAACTCCACCACCATAAGTCCGACAGTCTTTATCCTTACTTGGCATAAGCTGTTCTCGACACTTACGAGGTTTCGTATGAATAACTAATTCGCAATGATAACACATTCTGAAATTTTCCAAAACACGGAAACACTTTACTAACATCCAAACATTACATTAATTGACAAAAGTCGATCAAGCAGATCTTAACACCACGGAGATTACCGACACACATCGTTACTCCTTAATCTTAAAGAAAGTCTTAACACAAATACAACTTAATGGATCAAGGTTCTTCTCCGTTGGCTTGACTCATTATGAAGAGTCGTTGCCCTTGGCCTGAAGACCCCATAGGCGCTTTGCCTTTATTACGAGCCATAGACTGCTCAGGAGTGGATACCACTGGCCTTGGGTTATGTCCACCTCCAACATTTGACGCCTGATAAGACTGCATTGGTCCCTGACCCTTCAGTCTGCAGTACATTTTTATGTGGCCTTCCCTTCCACAATTATGACACATCCTCTTGTCCTTTTGGCAAACAAAACTTTTATGCCCCACTTCACCACAATTGTGGCACTGAATTGCTCTGCTGCTCCAACCTGAGCCTCTGGCAGAGTCAGACTGAGTTGTCTCGGTCTTAGCACGACCAGACCTTTCAAACTTGGTAGGCGATTCCGGTCGTTTGAATGAACCAACCTGGCGATCTTGTTGCCCACCCTTTCCTTTAACTTGCTTCTCCCTCTTAAAGGCAGACTCCTCCAATGTGACTTCCGTCTTGTAGGCTGCATCAACATATTGCTCTAACGTAGTACAGCCATGACGCAACATTAGAGGCTTGATCTCTGGATTCATCCATCCATGGAAGTACCAGATATTCTGCTCCTCGGTTGACACCTCAGGTCCAGCGTACTGCATCAAGTGATTGAACTTAGCTGCGAGCTCAGTCACCTTTAACCCATCAGTCTGCGGGTACAGAAATTCCTTATGCTTCTCCTCCCTCATAGCTCGGGAAAAGAAACGGTCGATCATCTTGGTTTTCAACATGCTCCAATTCAGCTCGGGATGATCTGCCAGACCGGTGCTCTCCCACCATTCGCTAGCCACATCCTTGAGTTGAAGAGAGGCGATGTGCACTTTCCCAGCCTTAGTGCAATTAATGTTCTGGAACAACCGTTCCATATGTGAGAACCAATAGGTCACCCTGACCGGTTCTCCAGTACCGTCATAGCTGTCAAGCCTCATTGAACTCATGGCTTTTAATGCTTGCCCGTAAGTTCCTCTGTTTCTGACAACATTGACCCGAGGTACTTGCTCCACTGACTCCTCGACTTCAGGAATAGCTTGAGGAACTGGACCACCTTGAGCTTGTGGTACAACTGGTCGCATAACATCTGTGATTGCCTGCATGACAATTCCTCGAATTGCCTCCACTGCTGCAGCATCAAACATCATCGGAGCGTTGGCCTGAGCTTGGCCATTGCCTCCCTGGTTATTGTTAAAGACAGACTCACGCTCTCCTGTTGGGTCTGCAACATTCCTTGTACTTGGTCTAGGGTCATTACTCGGCCCAGCACCAGCACGGATAACGTTCCTTGTGTTCACCATCTGTTTACCGATCAAATTCCAAGGATTTTATCACGTTAGTATCTTCTGATATACTTATTGTAATAAAATCAACTTAGAATAGATCAACTTGGTAATTTCTATTGATGAACTCAAACCGAGTTACTAGGTTCTTCAACCTTAACTCAAAATGAGAGAACTGGGAATTCAAGCCTTATTGGGTATAGCAAAACCACCTTGGCTTCTCCCGGTTCCTCTGAAGAGAATAGAATGCACCCATATCATACGGGGTAACGGGGAAGGAATTAGTCTTTCTAGATATAGAAGCAAACTTACTATATCAGACCATATAGAAGACAGGACTATGAACGGTGTTTTCAAACTCTTTTCACTTTGAAAATTCAGAGCTCTTCTTAAAGCATTTTCAAAAATGGATAAATGATTTATAAAAATCCCAAACCCATTTTAAAACAACCTTTGGCTCTGATACCACAACTGTATCACCCCCAAAACTTAACCCTTTTGGAAATGTATTACCGCCAGTGACCCCAGTGTTCCTTACCGAGATCACCCAAGGCTTTACCGTTTAAATACAAATCATTAAATACAATGGTATTACCGCCAGTGACCCCAGTGTTCCTTACCGAGATCACCCAAGGCTTTACCGTTTAAATACAAATCATTAAATACAATGATACAAAATGATAACCTTATTTACATAAAACACGAGTCCCGAGATTACATCCCAATCCCGAATAGGACAAACACAGAGTTTAAATAAATTACAACGGAAATCTTAAACAAGGCACAGCGGAAAACTTTTAAAAGATATTACAAAAAGGTTGTGATCGTAATGATCACCTGCCCAAGGATCTCAACCTGATTAAAAGAAATTATTAAAACGTCGGAAAAACCACCGTCGACTCCATAGTCCTTCTAGTCTTCTCATCTACACTCCATCTGATGTGCCGAATCGAACGGATGACACCAGCCCACATGCGGAGAACAATGTTCGTGGGTTAGTCTACTTGAATAGACTAGCAAGGGTAAAAAGCAGAGTGGTTCGAGTGATCGTAACCGTTTACTATCATTGTCCCTCGAATAATAACCAAAGGGACGATACATAACCCGGCACTTTCACGGAATAACAACAAAGGTATGCATGAGAGAAGATTCTGGAAGACCTCATCTTCACAGAAATCGACTCGAAAAGAGACTCCAAGAGATTGAGTCTTTAAGGAAAAATGACAAATCTGGAATGTTTAACAGAATCAAACAACAATGATTTAAAAGTTGACTGAGATGCTTCGGTTCACGACCAACCTCATCGCATACAGCGAATCCAGATCGGAAAGAGAACGTACTACATTCAAGTCGAGACCTTACAGAACCACATAACGATTTAAGAACTGACTAAGATGCTTCGGTTCACGACTAACCTCATCGCATACAGCGAATCCAGATCGGAAAGAGAACGTACTATGATCAAAGTCAAGACGAGTTTTCCTAGCTGCACTATAACTTAGCTGCACTACTCGCCCAAGGTTTATTAATCATGTGCACTCGGGCACATATCTTATTTAATTACAAAACACACATTACTGAAACACGTTAATGTTATTAAGAGCGACAACAAGGCTTAAATCACAGGGTGACAATTACGTCAACCCAAATTAAAACACACACGCGGGAATTAACATCATTATGCCGAGTAACAACGGCGTTATTAATACACCGGGTGACCTTACGTTCACCCTGATTGCACTATACAGCGCTTACAGTTTAATTATGTGCTTAACTGCACTTATCTTATTAAATTACAACACACACACACACACAGTGTTGAGGCTTTTAATATTATTCCGAGAACACGAAAGTTATGATGACACCGGGTGATCTTACGTTCACCCTGATTGCACTGCCACAGCGCTTACAGTTTATTTTACAGGGTGATAGTTACGTCCACCCCAATGCACTAGCTAAGTGCTTAAAACACAGGACTGCAATTAAGCTCATCCACTGGCGCTTGCAAGGCGCTTAAAACACTTCAGATCCTTACATGTGGATAAGAAGCATAGGTCATGACCCTTAAATTATTCGGCAATAACCCCGAGGAATATTATGATTTAAAGAAACGACAAATCCTTACTTGGATTAGCGTTCCCACGAATATTAAATTATAAAGAAACGACTAATCCTTACTTGGATTAGCGTTCCTACGCACATTAAGTTATAAAGAAACGACTAATCCTTACTTGGATTAGCGTTCCTACGAATACTCGTGTTAACTAAATAGTCTAACACAACAATTAATCACATTAAAGCCATCGAGGCAAACGACTTAAACATAGAGATAATAGAAACAGCTAATCCTTACTTGGATTAGTTTTCCTATTAATCCACATAAATGCCTGGAAGGCGATCACAGATAATAGCGTCGTTCTAGCAGATATACAACCTATTATATGATTTTCCAAAATAGTTTATAAAACATTTTCCAAATAAACACAGATAATCATTCCAAATTAATTACTCAGATAAACAGCTGATAATTAATGTAAATATGGAACGATGAGCAAGAGCGAACCGCCACTTGCCTTAGTCCGCAGATCTGGAACAAAGCAGAGACAACGGGATTCCGGGCTCGACACGCGTATAGCTCCACTAGCATAAACACCTTCGAGTCGACCCAAAAAGGAACCCTAGGTTAGATTCGACAAAGAATAGTACGAATATACGAAAGGACGAAAGAAATCGAAGGATACGAGACCCGATCGAAGGTCTCGGAAGCCAACGCACAACTCTCGGGCAACTACCCTTCACGGCCGGCCACCAACAATTGCGGCGGGCGCCGCCACCATCACGGCGGTCGCCGTCTCAAGCACGGCGGGCGCCGCTCATCGGCTTCCTCCACGGCGACACCAAGAGCTTCACGGCGGTCGCCGGCCACAACACGGCGGTCGCCGTCCCCAACACAGCGGTCGCCGTCCCCAACACGACGGTCGCCGTCCACAACACGGCGGTCGCCGTTCCTGGCGGCGGTCGCCGTCTCCCTGGCGGCGGTCGCCGTCTCCCTGGCGGCGGTCGCCGTTCCTGGCGGCGGTCGCCGTCTCCCTGGCTGCGGTCGCCGTCGCTGAACAGAAACCTAAAAACGGACAAGAAATCTTACCCGCGATGCTCGATTTGGTTCGCCTTTCGCCTTGCTTGGCTTCTAGGCTTCTAAGGGCCTTCCAAGTCTCCTTTGGCCACCGAGAACGACACCAAACGAGCCTCCAACGATCCACGAGAGCTTTCCGAGAGAGAGAGTGTTTTTCTTTGAGAGCGTTTTTGAGAGACGAGAAATGGACAGCGTAATGGCGTTTTTCACACCCTTTCTAGCTTCACCCATGCCCTCTATTTATAGGCAAAGATGAGGCTTGTTGGGAGCCAAAAAGCCTTCCAATTGTGCCCTTGGGTATTAACCCATGGTTAATCCATTTGCACCTCTTGGGCAATAACCAATTGGGTAGAGATTTGGTATTAATCTTAACTTGCGATAACAAAAGTCGTACACGAACGAGTATAGACTTCCAACATGCCTTAACTGTATAATTCTTCACTGAGAAAAATATTACAGATACAGAGCACATTACAGAATGTCTCCGACTTTCTGAATTAAATCCGACGTACTAAACGGGTGTTCGGGAAAATTCCAAAAATTCCCAGAATAATCCTTACAGAATTACGGGGTATCACATTATCTTCGTCCGAACTTTGTTTCTTTTCTTTTACTTTTATTTCTTTTATGTTATTTTCGTTAGTTTCCTTTTAGATTTTATTTCCTATCTTATGAGATTAGGTTTGCTAGGGTTATGCCTAGTTTTAGTTAGCAACCTTGTTCATTGGTGAGTTTGAGACCTTATGTATTGTTCTTTTCCCTAGTTCTTGCTCACAAACCATGAGAAGGAACTAATTTCCACTATTTCGCGTGACGATTGAAGCCTTCAGTTGATTTGGTTGTGAGGTTATAAATCTTGTTCTATTTCCTTTGGCATGTTTTAATTCTCTTTGTGTTTATTCCTATTGATTATTATTGATTTCGCTAGACTGTGCAACTAGTTGTTATTGGTAATTTTCTATCGCTAGAGTTTGGTTATTTCGAGTTGAAATTCCTTATCTTGAGTAGTAACCACAATTTACTGGAACGAGTTGTGAAAGTTTATTGTGAAGAGAATTAATTGCATGTTAAATACTGACGAGTTGTTAAGTACTGCATGCACCTATCTATTCATATGCTTCCTGCTGCTATTGTTCTAAATCTTGATAGTTTCTTGTGTGTTCGATAGTTAGGGTTATCAGGACTAGTTGGAATGGTAACTATTTCAGAATAGGGATTAGGACAACCATAGGATTGAATGAACTTGAGAGACCAATGATCAACCTATCATACTGAAGTGTGGATATTTATTAGGTGGAATACCCTCACCATCATATTTACAACCATCTTAATCACTTTCTGTTTTCATTCATTGGTTTTAGAAATCAAACAACAAAACCCCCTAATTTCTAGTTGGTAACTTGCTTGCACACTAAGAGATAGATCCCTTGATTCCCTTGGGATTCGACCCTTACTTTCCTACTATACTTAGTTAGGTTTTTAGGGATTCTTTGATAAGCATCACGACTTTAGCCTTATCAAATTTGGCGCCGTTGCCGGGGAATTTAATTTTCTATTTGTTTGTTTGTTTATCAACTATTGTGTGGACCTATCTTACGGTCCACACCCGTGCTACAGACTCGCATACTTTAGATTTTTGTTCCAGCAATTGAGCACACTCTTTCCAAGAACCGCAGAGAAGTGCGTGAGACACTCGAGATGGCTGACCAACAGCGTACTTTGAGACAGTTGACCGCACCCAACTGGGCACAACAACCGCTTGCTGTGCAGTTTCCTGCTTTGAATGAAGGGGTGAACTTTGAATTGAAATCTGGTCTGATTCACTTGCTTCCATCGTTCCATGGCTTGAATGGTGATGATCCCAATAAACATCTCGCTGAATTTCATGTCGTCTGCACGAGCATGAAACCTACTGGAGTTACTGAGGACCAGATCAAGATGAGGGCTTTTCCTTTCTCTTTGAAGGGTGAAGCCAAAGATTGGTTCTACTACCTGGCCGCTGGCAGTATTGACACTTGGGAGAAGATGAAGAAAGCCTTCTTAGAAAAGTACTTTCCTGCTACAAACCTGAACAACCCGAAGAAGAACATAAGCAACGTTGAGCAACAGGCTGGTGAAACTTTGTATGAGTACTATGAACGCTTCAAGCGGTTATGTTCAAGTTGCCCATATCATGTCTATTCTGACCAAGACTTGATTCTCTATCTATACGGTGGTCTGATGGATGATGAACATAGAATAGTAGATGCCGCGTGTGGCAGTAACATTCTCAATAAGATGACAGATGCAACCTTTGAGTTGTTTTCTGAGCTCTCAAAAGGGTCGAGACAATTCAACAGGAGGACAAATTCTCGTGGTGTGAATGCTGCTGATTCCTCACCATCTGTTCTACTTTCTGAGGTGGCTGAGATGAAGGACATGATAAAGAGGTTCATGCTGAAAGGAACCCCTCAACAAGTCAATGCTTGTGGTTACTATGCTGATGTATACCATGCTACGGAAGCTTGTCCACAACTTCAAGAGCCGGAAGCCGAGGTTAATGTTGTAGGAGGTTACGGACCTCTAAGACCTCTCTATGACCCATACTCCAACTCATACAATCCAGGGTGGAGAGATCACCCAAACTTGAGATATAGGAATCCACAGAATGTGCATCAATTCCCACAGCGACAACAATTTCAACCGCAAGGAACTCAGCCTAGGTTCCCGTACAACTCAAGGCCTCAAGGACAAAATCCGAGTCCCTCTATGTCCCAAGAAGATATGATCACGTCTCTTGCCCAGAGTTTATCATCAGTACAAAATATTATGATGCAGAAAAATCAAGAGCATAAATCAAGCATTCAAAATATTGAGAATCAAATGGCTCAAATATTGAGTAAGATGGAGGCCAGAGAATCAGGAAGATTGTCATCTCAAACGGAAGTACATCCGAGAGAGAATGTCAGTGCAATGACACTAAGGAATGGTAAAGAGTTGGAAGTCAATCCCCTACCTAAAGGGAACAATTTTGTTGAAGAAAAGATGGCTGGACACGGAGCTGAAAGCGTAGAAAAAACCCTCGCAAACACTTTTCCACGACCGCGGCTGGATTTCCGCGACCGCTGAAATATCTCTGGAGGCGAAGAAAAACTCGAAGACTGTCCGCGACCGCGGAATGAGATCCGCGACCGCGGAAAAGATTCTGGACACAACGATGAAATTGACGAACTTCCGCGATCGCGGCAAAACTTCCGCGACCGCGGAAAAGTCTCTGGAAGCGAGGAAAGCAGTGAAGAAATTTCGCGACCGCGGGCCCAAAGCCGCGACCGCGGATCATAATCTGAGGTCCATGATAGTTACGTTCGTCCAGATTTTCCACCACTCAGCTCGATGAAGCCACCCACACCATTCCCTGAAGCGCTGATGGATACCAGACGACCAGAGAACGATAAGGAGCTCTTCAAGACCTTTAGTAGGTGTGAGGTAAACATCCCTTTACTCAAACTTATCAAAAGTATTCCTCGATATGCAAAAATTCTTAAGGAGCTATGCACAATCAAGAGGAACCAGAAACTGAAAGGGAAGCAAAAAGTTCAGGTAAGTGAACAAGTCTCTGCTGTTTTCCAAAGGCGTATGCCTAAAAAGTGTGGTGATCCAGGCATGTTTAGTATTCCATGTGTAATAGGTGATACTAAATTTGAGAAAGCTATGCTAGATCTTGATGCATCTATAAATGTTTTGCCTTATTCTTTGTATGAATCATTAGGATTAGGACCATTGCATGAAATAGGGGTAGTCGTTCAACTGGCTGATAGATCTAATGTGTATCCGAAAGGGATAGTTGAAGATGTCCTTGTAATGGTTGACAATTTGATTTTTCCTGCGGATTTCTTTGTGCTGGATGTGGATCATGACAAGCATGCAGCCCCTATACTGTTAGGTAGGCCATTTTTGAAAACATTCCAGACAAAGATTGATGTAAGTAGTGGAACCCTTACTATGGAATTTGATGGGGAGAAGGTGGAGTACAACATATATGATGCTATGAAACACCCCGTTGATGATCATTCTCTGTGTTCTATTGATGTGATTGATCCTATTGTGCAAGATGTCTTTGATACTAACTGTTTCGATGAGTTGCAATCTGTTATTGAGAATGGCATAGTAGAACCACATGCAAATTTTGCTTTATCCACTAACCTGCAGGAAACTGTGGCTCACTTAAATGCTCACGGTAAGCCTCCTTTTCATTCTTTGGGCGGTGGCCCCATTCCACTAACAGTGCCAAGCGAGAAGCTTTTGCCTTCCATTGTGCAGGCACCGGAGATTGAACTCAAGCCGCTACCAGACCACCTCAAGTATGCCTTTCTGGGAAAGGGTGACACATTATCGGTCATTATCTCTAACAAGCTTTCCAAGGATCAAGAGGATAAATTGGTGGTAGTGCTTAAGGAGTACAAGACAGCTTTGGGATGGACAATTGCCGACATCAAGGGGATTAGGCCTACTACATGTATGCACAGAATTCTGCTGGAGGGCGAAGCCAAGCCATCTAGGCAGCCACAGAGAAGACTTAACCCACCAATGATGGAGGTGGTAAAGAAGGAGGTGCTGAAGCTCCTACAAGCAGGGATGATTTTCCCTATCTCTGACAGTAAGTGGGTGAGTCCGACACAAGTTGTACCCAAGAAGGGAGGCATCGCAGTTGTAGAGAACCAGCAAGGAGAGTTGGTCCCCACCCGAGTGCAAACTGGATGGAGAATATGCATTCCGTAAGCTGAATGCGGTAACTAGAAAGGATCACTTTCCTTTACCCTTTATTGATCAAATGCTCGAGCGACTTGCTAGTCGCCCCTACTACTACTTCTTGGATGGATACTCAGGTTATTTTCAGGTGGCCATAGCACCAGAGGATCAAGAAAAGATGACATTTACATGCCCTTTTGGTACTTTTGCATATCGCAGGATGCCATTCGAGTTGTGTAACGCACCCGGGACATTTCAAAGGTGTATGGTAAGCATTTTTTCTGAGTATGTGGAGCAGTTTATTGAGGTCTTTATGGATGATTTCACAGTCCATGGTGACAGTTTTGATGCATGCTTAGACCACTTATCACTTGTGCTTAAAAGATGTGTAGAAACCAACTTGGTTCTTAATTCTGAAAAGTATCATTTTATGGTTGAACAAGGCATTGTGCTAGGACATATAGTGTCGGCTAGAGGTATTGAGGTCGATAAGGCAAAGATTGATGTAATTCAGTCTTTACCTTATCCTACTAATGTGCGTGAAGTGCGTTCTTTCTTAGGCCATGCAGGTTTCTACCGCCGGTTTATTAAAGATTTTTCAAAGATCTCATCACCCCTGTGTGAGCTGCTGAAGAAGGAGGTAAATTTTGAGCTTAATGACGAGTGCAAGAAGGCATTCGATGAATTAAAAGCTCGCCTCACTAGTGAACCAATTATTCAAGCACCGGATTGGTCTCGCCCTTTCGAGATAATGTGTGATGCTAGTGATTATGCCGTGGGAGCGGTTCTGGGGCAAAAAGAAGCAAGAGCTTCTCATGTGATTCACTATGCTTCCATGACCCTGAATGGAGCGCAACGAAACTACTCCACCACTAAAAAAGAATTGCTAGCTGTCGTGTTTGCCTTGGAGAAATTTAGACAATACCTACTTGGCACCAAAGTGATTATCTATACGGATCATGCAGCTCTTCGTTATCTATTGGTGAAGAAAGAGGCAAAACCAAGATTGATTCGATGGATATTGCTGCTGAGTGAATTTAATGTGGAGATCAGGGATAAAAAGGGAGCCGAGAACTTGGTGGCTGATCACTTAAGCAGGCTCGTACATGAAGAAGACAGATCCGAGAAGGAGGCGCAGATACAAGGCGATTTTCCCGATGACACACTGTGCGGAATCACTATAGAAGGTTTTCCGCGACCGCAGACAAATTTCCGCGACCATGGAAATCCCCCTGAATCATCACCACACACAAGCCCTTCTACAGAAACTTTTCCGCGATCGCGGAAAAGCCCCTGGAGCATCTGTTTGTCTCGTCCATTTTCTCGAAGAAACTCCGCGATCGCAGAATGAGATCCGTGAACGTGGAAAGGCCTTTGACTCATCCTCCGAGCTTGTTTATGAAGAATTACTTCTTGGACTCCGCACATTCAAGCCATGGTATGCTGACCTGGTGAACTTCCTCATTCGAGAAGAATTTCCGCCTAATTTTTCTAAGGCATAAAAAGATAAGATACGGAGTGAGTCTCGATTCTATGTATGGGATGACCCCTATCTTTGGAGGCACTGTGTTGACCAAGTAATTCGTCGATGTATTCCGGATAATGAGGTACAATCTGTTTTAGCTTTTTGTCATTCTCATGCATGTGGGGGCCACTTTGGGGCAAATAAAACTGCTAGGAAGGTGTTGGACGCAGGATTTTATTGGCCACATATCTTTCGGGATGCATATGCCTTTTGCAAATCCTATGATCGATGCCAGAGAGTTGGGAATATGTCCCGACGGAATGAGATGCCATAATCACCATTAATCTTTTGCGAGATTTTTGATATTTGGGGCATTGACTTGATGGGACCCTTTACTAGCTCATTTGGGAATCTTTATATTTTACTTACGGTGGACTACGTTTCCAAATGGGTGGAAGAGAAGGCCACCAGGACTGATGATTCTAAAGTGGTGGCAGATTTTCTGAAGGAACAAATTTTCTCTAGATTTGGAATCCCTAAGGCTTTGGTAAGTGATAGGGGAACTCACTTCTGCAACACGACTGTGAGGGGACTATTGAAGAAATATCATGTCACGCAGAGAGTTTCCACTGCCTACCATCCACAAACAAATGGGCAAGCTGAAGTGTCAAACAGAGAGATAAAAGTCATACTCGAGAAGACAGTCGCTCCCAATAGAAAGGACTGGAGTTTGAGACTGAATGATGCCTTGTGGGCTTATCGTATAGCCTACAAAACTCCCATTGGGATGTCTCCTTTTAGATTGGTATTTGGCAAAGCCTGCCATCTTCCGGTGGAGCTTGAGCACAAGGCATTATGGCCTGTGAAGAAGTGCAATATGCAAATTGATGAAGCGGGAGAGTTTCGCAAGTTGCAGCTGCAAGAGTTGGACGAGATACGCCTTGACGCGTATGACAATGCAGTTATTTACAAGGAGAAGACGAAGGCGTGGCACGATAAGAACATTCTGAGAAAAGACTTTAACATTGGGGACAAAGTCCTACTATTTCAGTCTCGCCTGCAACTTTTCCCAGGGAAACTCCGTTCCAGATGGATGGGTCCCTATATTGTTGTTTGCGTCTTCCCACATGGAGCAGTTGATATATATGATGGGAAGACCGACAAGGTGTTCAAAGTCAATGGTCAAAGGTTAAAACCTTACCATGAGGGATTTAACAAAGAGGCGATAGAAGAGATGGTTCTTGAGGAACCAACTGCTGAGAACTAAGTGAAGGGCATCATGTCGAGCCTACGACAATAACTAAGCCGCTGCTCGGGAGGCAACCCGAGGTAAGTAGTTAGCTTTTGTTTCCTTCCAATTATTTTTGGTTTTCCTTGTTAGTAGACTAACGTGCAGGTAGAAGTTTCGAAGACGGAGATCACAAGCCAACAGACGCTTTTCCGCGCCCGCAGCCAGCATTTCCGCGCCCGCGGAAATCTGCTTTAGATTTCGTCCTTTTGAAAAGAAGAAAAAAATATTAAAAAACAAACAAACTTCCCTGCATTTCTTTTTTTTTTTCCCCTTCTTTTTCCTTTCCCTCTACCCCTTCCCAGACCTAATTTTCTATCTTCTACCCCGCCCCCCTCACCTCTCCCTTTCAACTCTCTCTCTCTCTCACATCACTCACCACCGGCGAACCACCTCCGACGAGTAAGCAACCAAACCCTCAACCACAACCCATTCACCAAACCTTCTACCCTTCACCACCACCCACCGCCGGCCACCTTCAAGTACCAAAACCCCTCCTCCGACACATCAGACACCCGGAGACTCGCTGATGCCAGCCCAGATCCGTGCCCGCGCCGCCCAGTCATTTTCCGCGACAGACACTTTTCCGCGACCGCGACCCTCACTTCCGCGACCGCGAAAACTCCCTGTAGCAGCTCTTGACTTTTTGTCGCTGGTTCGTTTCGTTCTCTATTCCTTGACTTGTCATTTACCTCTGCTTAGAATGGATAGAGGAAGAAAGAAGAAGATGAATAGGACCCAACTTGAGGTTTTGAAAAAGATTAGCGGGCAGGAGATTATACCTACAAATTTTTTTCACTTCTTTACGCTGAGGTGTTTGGGAATGCTAGAATGCACTAGGCAATTGATGCGCCATGGGGGCTTAGGTACCTTCTTAGACAAGAGTGCCCCAACCTTTGCTGAATTGACATATGAGTTCTTAGCTAGTCTGGCGGTATTTCGCGATGCTGACGGGACCATCACCCACATAACCTTTAATTTCCAAAACCATGAGTATGAAGTCTCAGTTGTTGAGCTGAGAGACATTTTTGGGGTGACTGCACCGCCTACCGCTAATTGGCGGGACGTTGGGACCAGGCACATTGATTTTTGGTATGCTGCCATCGAAAGTGATTTCAACACGAAGGGGGAATACAATTACAAGCTCACCCACCCCTGCCTTCGACTAGCACACAAGGTGCTTGCCCTCGCATTCTTTGGCCAAAGGGAGATCAACAAGCTCTCGCTATTTGATTTTCAGTGGGTTTGGTGTTTGACATCGGAGAGCCCGATTGTACCGGATTGGGTGGAATTATTTTTAGCTGTGTGTATCAAGACCCGCAACAAACCAGCGGGTAAGATAGCTATGGGAGGGATGATCACCCTCATTGCACATGAGTTCTTCACTCCCTCTGAGATCTTGACCCCAATGGGTCCGTACCAGTTTGATGAGAATCAGCTGAGGAAGGCCAAGCTGTTGTAGGGCAAGATTGGGAACTATGTTTGGTTGTCTAGAGAGGAGGGCAGGCATAGGATGCGTCTTCCACGTCCGATGCCTTTTGGTCCCAGGGCTGCGGATTTTGCGTTACCACCCGATGAGCTTGATGAGCCCCATGCTGGAGTCGGGCCGATGCAGGTAGAGGAGCCTGTTGTTGCTGCTGATTTGCGTTTTGAGGCCGGTACTTCTAGTGGGACAGCTGCCCCGTCTTATGACGGGTCCTGGCACGACGAGATGCTCTCACAGATGACTCATTTTTCCGTTCGGCAGGATGAGCTATTCGCTTGTAACCGTGATATGGCGTTTACCCTGGGGGAAGTCGTACGAGATGTGAGGTACATGCAGGACCAGATGGATGAGATGCAGCGTCAGCAGGCGGAGTTCTACAACCGCTTTCCTTATCCGCCCCCTCAGTGAGTTTTGTTCTTCTTTTCCCCCTTATTTTGTTTGTCTTTTTTCACATTGAGGACAATGCGTTGTTCAAGCATGGGGGAGGGATTAGACTCGCTGCATATCTGCTTGTACATACTTTCATGTTATCGCATTTTATTTCAAAAAAAAAGTCAAAAAAATGAAAAAGACATAAAAAGAAAATCCTGGGCTCAGTCGAAAACCTGAAAAGGTGGCTTAGGCAATAAGCAGGTAGCCTGGACCAGCATTAGGCTGGGGTAAAAATAGGCTAAAGAGTGATGTGAGTTTTTTGTGAGTCCATCTATAGAAAAATGAAATGAGTGGCTTGGTGAAAACCCGAAAGGGCGCCTTGGCAAAATGAGTGAAAAGAAGAAGAGTGATTTTTAGGATTCCTCATTTTTCCTGGCGTGGTGACATAAGAAGAGGCGATATAAGGAGGATTCGGGTAGGTCACTCTGGAGCGATAAGGAGTTAGATAGAGGATAGGATTAGATGATCACATTACTCTATATGGTGTTCGGGATAAGCTTGGGGGAAGTTCTCTACTTTCCTTAAAGCTTAGTTGCATGTTGTGCTTATTGTGTTGGTACCTGGTAGAGTCATGTTTAGATGCAGTTCTTAGTGTAGATGATTTTGATGTGCTTCCTGAGGCCTTGGGGATTTTATTGGAGGAGTAGGTTTCTATTAGCTTACTCGAGGACGAGCAAAGTCTAAGCATGGGGGAATTTGATACGCTCTACTTTGTAGTACGTAACTAGGAGTTGTTACCAGAATTTGGGTTCCATTTGGATTGTTTTAGAGCTTAATTAGAAGATTGGAGTTGAGAAGAAGACATGTTGATTTGGTGGTCTCTAGCGCTTAAATGAAGACATATTGAAGATGGAGGAGAAGACCACAAGTGAAGAATGAAGCAAGACTTGAAGACGATGCAGGAAGATTTCCGCGGTCGCAGAAGACACCTCTGCAGTCACAGATCGAAGAGACAACGACGAGCCATAGAGATATTTCCGCGATCGCGGATATCTGTCTGCGATCGCGGATACTGTTCACGCACACTGGAATTTATCTTCGTCCGAACTTTGTTTCTTTTATTTTATTTTTATTTCTTTTATGTTATTTTCGTTAGTTTCCTTTTAGATTTTATTTCCTATCTTATGAGATTAGGTTTGCTAGGGTTATACCTAGTTTTAGTTAGCAGCCTTTTTCATTGGTGAGTTTGAGACCTTACGTATTGTTATTTTCCCTAGTTCTTGCTCACAAACCATGAGAAGGAACTAATTTCCATTATTTCGCCTGACGATTGAAACCTTCAGTTGATTTGGTTATGAGGTTATAAATCTTGTTCTATTTCTTTTGGGTTGTTTTAATTCTCTTTGTGCTTATTCCTATTGATTATTATTGATTTCGCTAGCCTGCGCAACTAGTTGTTATTGGTAATTTTCTATCGCTAGGGTTTGGTTATTTCGAGTTGAAATTCCCTATCTTGAGTAGCAACCACAATTTACTGGAACGAGTTGTGAAAGTTTATTGTGAAGAGAATTAATTGCATGTTAAATACTGACGAGTTGTTAAGTACTGCATGCACCTATCTATTCATATGCTTTCTGCTGCTATTGTTCTAAATCTTGATAGTTTCTTGTGCGTTCGATAGTTAGGGTTATCAGGACTAGTTGGACTGGTAACTATTTCAGAATAGGGATTAGGACAACCATAGGATTGCATGAACTTGAGAGACCAAGGATCAACCTATCATATTGAAGTGTGGATATCTATTAGGTGGAATACCCTCACCATCATATTTACAACCATCTTAATCACTTTCTGTTTTCATTCATTGGTTTTAGAAATCAAACAACAAACCCCCTAGTTTCTAGTTGGTAACTTGCTTGCACACTTAGAGATATATCCTTTGATTCCATTGGGATTCGACCCTTACTTACCTACTATACTTAGTTAGGTTTTTAGGAATTCTTTGATAGGCATCACAACTTTAGCCTTATCACTTGGATCTATCTATACTTCCCTAGCTTTCGTCCTGAACAAAATCACTGCTTCGGAGACGATGTGCCATATGCAAGGCGATGGAACCCTGTGCAGACTCGTAGAAGGCAGAAAAGAAACTACAGGGAGGACCTAGATTTAATGCAAGCTTGGCATGTAAGTATCATATGATTTGGTTTATGTCTCATATTAAAGTATTACAATTGTGTAAAGTTACTTACGGTTGTGTTAATTGCATCCAATTTTGTATAGGTTGACTGGCAGCCCTATGGTTATGTTAATTATAGTATGCCAGAGTTGCCTCCTGCCTTTTTTCATGGGGTCATCTCATTTATGAGAATTACCGAGCCATATATGACGGATCGGGTATCAAGGCAATTTGGAGTGGTACAGGGAATTCCCCGACCGGTTATAGAGCCCATCAAAGCGCACAGACATCCCAGCATCAGGAGTTATATAGTACAGTTTGACCCTGCTTCAAATTGGAGTTGGGATGCAAGAAGTGAACACTCCATCTGGATCACACATATGGGCCCTCCTGCTTTAGATGGATATGAGTGCAGTGCCGACTACATGGAGTGGTACATACCTCGTACACACCCATGTGTCAGGCCTCAGGATGCTGGCATCAGAGATCTTGTCCAGGTAAAAATATGTGTTGGATGTTTGTTTTTAATTTACATATACAATTAAATCTTTACCTTAGTTAATTTTTACGTATTTATGTAGGTCATTGGACAAGCATTGCATCATCTAAATCATTTCCATGATGCAGAGGAAGAGCAATTCTACAACATGCGCGACGCTGTGCGACACTGCATTCAAGACTTCAGACCCTTCGCACACAGCAATGATGATGAGGATGACGAAGATTAAGATGCATAGGTTTTCATTTGGTACTTTGGTTGTATTTTAGGGAGAGATTGGACGTCTTTGTTGGTAGTTTGTTGATAATCAAACTAATTTAAATTTATTTGTTGGTATTATGATGATAATCAAACTAATTTGGACACAAACCTAAATCCTAAAATACCGTCCTAAAATAAATCCTCTAATCTTTAAGTTAGAATTACAGAAGAGGCTTCTGTAATGATATTGACTGAATATCGTGTCTAGACTGTCATGTGGAGTAGTCAAGAAGTCTTTCAAACTAGAGTGTGCTCCTTCAACCCTATATTTAGTACAAAAGAGTTTAAAGTTTGATCATACGAGATCTTTCTGTTATCTGCATAAACTGTCTGTCACGTGTGGATGGAGAAACTCGAGTCTGTTACGTATGAAGTGCATCCATACGTGACAGACCCCTTATGCAGATAATAGAAACAGAAAGCTATGCAGATAATAGAAAGCCCTCAAAATATAGCAAATGAGTGAATACAGAATGCAGTACAAATTAGACAATGCACTAACCTGTTTGTCGTTGACGTTCCAAGCGTGAAAACAATATCTGTCCAAGCTGACACAAGTCTTTCCCTGTACGGGATCAACCAGTTGTTTCTTACATATTGAGTCAGATGTGGCCAAACCCTCCATTCTGACTCAATTCTACGCAACTCCATCTCGTACTCGGGTACAGTTGTTTGCTTGAATAAATTATAGTATGCATTTGCAAACCTTGTACCCAAGATTTTATCCTTCATCTCCTTCCTAGCATGGTCCTATATGTTCTTCTTCACATGACGCCTACAGAGGATAGACTTTGCACTTGGAAAGAGTCTATCTAACGCATTCATCAAGGCCTTTTCACGATCTGTCACTAGGCATGTCGGTGTTACTTGACACTTTTTGCACATTTCAAGAAGTTGTCGTGCGGCCCACACGTAGTTGTCTTCTTTCTCATGTTGTAGAAACGCCCCCGCCACATTATAGTTCTTCCATGTAGACGTGACTCCTATTATTTCGAGGAAAGGCAAGTCATACATGCACAAGTAGATGTGTCATGCATAACGAATAAACATATCAACAAGTAGATGTAGCACGTAGATGTGTTATACTAACCTGTTAGTGTTGTATGTGGAGTCTAGCAAAAGGACGTACGGAAATGCCTTTATGAGTTTCATGGAATCTGGATTGGCAAAGAAATGTAGGCGATCTTATTCGTCGTTGGATCCGACCTATACTCCATAAAGTAGTTGTTCTCCTTGCACTTATGGAAGAACTCTTGGACCACAGTTTTTCCTTCCATCACACTACGTCAGACCTTGTACACTTGCTTCATTTTAGTACAGTTGTTCGGTTCCTGGTTAAGTGTTGTTGCAATCTTTGATGGTTTATTATGATTTTCTGTCATGACCTTACACAACTTCTTCTGCTCAGGTGTCATCCTGCCAGCTGATGCATGCCCGTACAAGTCATCACCAATGACATGGTTATGGGTTCCAACTAAAACCTTGATTGTATATGAGTCCCTCGGTTTCTCTTGACACAACAATCTTAATGGACAATCACATTTTTTGCTCCTTGTTCTTTGCCTTACTCTGTTTTCATCATTAGGAATGTAAATTCCCGCTTTTTCACACAACAGCCATGTCTTCCGAAGGCTTCCTCCACCAAGGTTTCTATCCCGACCAATAGTGATGCAAAAGTGATTATCAAAGCCAATCTGTCTAGCCCATTTAATTGCATCATCTCTGGAGCCGAATACTTCACCTGTGGTAAACTTCTCTGAATAATCTTCTGAAACAATCACTTCTTCAGGTGTAGGATAATCAAATTGCGACTGTATGTGTAATGCCGGAAACCCAAACTTAGGTGGAGCCTGCCACCTTACGGACGGAATTCCACTACGAGCAAAACAATCTAATCCCGGCATATGAGGTTGTTGAGGCGCCATAGGTAGCACCCCATCCATCACGTATGAACACTTTCCATACGTGACAGATGAATGACATCCATCCGTGACGGATGGAACACGTCCATCCGTCACAGACTGTTTTTCTTTCAAAAAACAGTCGCCGAACAAAGTTCTTGCACTTGCAATGATCTAGTCAAAATTCAATATAACAAGCCCAAACAATCAAACATGCAGTTTTGCACACAAAATCTACAACTTTTTAGTACAACTTAATCAAAGATGAAGTTTTTATGAACATATAGTAACAACTATTGAAATTACCTTAAGAAAGTGTTTGTTTTTCCCAAAGAACAACTCAAACATATACATTCACAAGAAAGAACCATAAAATTCTTAACTTTTACTAACATGTAAAGTAAAAGTTTAATAAACATACCTCATTATAATGATAACCCCTTGAAACATATTCTCCACCATTGAAGTTGGAAAAATCATCTTCATTTGCCATGGAAAAGAACCAAAGTAATGGAAGAGAATGAAAGAAGTGTTGTGGGAGGGAAATGGAAGAGTGATTGAGAGGTTTAGGGTTTAATTTTGGCCGTAATATTGATGAGATATGACGAGGTAGTTAATGTTGTTAGGTGGGGACAAATAACATTCAATTTTCTAGTTGTTTACTTCGTCTGTGACGAACCATGTACATCCATCTGTGACGGACCAAAGTGATACATCTGTCACGTACGAATCACTTTGGTCCGTCACGGACGGATGCACATGATTCGTTACGGATGAAACGGTGCGTGAAATAGAAATCGTGTATATATTAAATATTGAAAAAGTGTTAAAGCTTTATTCTAAAAATGTAGGATCTATACTAAAATTCCATATATAATTTTATTTTATTATTTTAAATTAAGATATTATAGTCCATGGTTGTGTGATTATTTTTAAATCCTAACCAGATGACAATATTTTTAAATTTGTTAAACGATTCCTTGAAAAATCAGATTTTTTTATATCAACTTTGTTATTATATCAACTTTCTATTTGAAAGAAAGAAGCTAATATACTTTTTGATATTGTCGTATACTTCTAACTAAATCTTCGTAAATTTGTAATCGTCAATTATTTTTAAAATCAAAACTCTTAATTAATTTCAATCAAATTTATTAAGATCAATAATTAATAGCTGAGAACAAATATATATTATGTCATAGTAAATTACAGTAAATTAACTACTAATGAAAGTAAAAATGAGGCCCGTAATTTTTGGATAATATTTTTTTCAAAAATTTCAAATTTATGAAAAGCTTGGAACTGCTTGTACGCGAGATTTTTGCATTGAAATTTTGTTAGGTTTTTTAAAATTTACGGGTAATTTAATTAAACTAGTGTAATTCTCGTGCCAAGCACGGGTTTTTATGTCATTTATATTAAATAAAAAATATTAATAATTAATAAAAAAAATAGATCTAGATGATATTGATATAAAAATTAATTTCGGATCAGTAATTTCGTATCTCAATCATCCATATAATTGGGAAATTTTGGATTTGTATATAATTAAAATTTTTGGGATTTGTATAAAATTAGGAAATTTGGGATTTGTATATAATTAGAAGTTTTGGGATTTGTATATAATTAGGAAATTTTGGATTTGTAATCTTTGTGATTAACTTGTAATCTTTGTGCTTGAAATGTATTTAAATTAGGAAAAAATGAGTGAAAAGTTTAGGATAATAATCTTTAATTTATAATTAGATTTATTTAAAAAATTGAAAAAATCATAAAATAACATGTTGCGGTTTTAATGAGGGAGTGTCATGTGGAAGTTTTAATGAGGGGGTGTCATGTGGTGTAATTAAGTTCTAGTTTAGTAGATATATAGTAGATTAGGAAATTTTGGATTTGTATATAATGAGAAAATTTTGGAATTATAATCTTTGTGATTAACTTATAATCTTTGTGTTTGATTTGTATTTAAATTAGGAAAAAATGAGTGATAAGTTTAGGATAATAATCTTTGATTTATAATTAGATTTATTTAAAAAAAATTGAACAAAGTAAAAAATGACATGTGGTGGTTTTAATGATGTAGTACCATGTGGCGGTTTTAATGATGGAGTGTCATATGGCGTAATTAGATTCTAGTTTATCATAAAATGACACGTAAGATTTGTGGGGTCAGAATCGTTCTATAACCTCAAAAGGGGAGAGCTTTAATATATAGTAAAAGATTTTCGAGGTTTCTACTTACTAGTTGAAAATATGTTGGTGGTGAATTTGTAATTTTTATAATTTTGTAAAATCTAAAATAAGTTAAAAATTAGAATCTACTATATATATATATACTAAAACAGAATACCTACTACGTCACGTGGCGCCCTCAAAATAAACCAATCATTTCTAATGCCACGTGGCATCACGCCATTAATTTTGTCGCGTGGCAAGCTATCATTTTTTTATTTTTATTTTGAAAATAAAATAAAATAAAATGTATGCCCTAATTAACAGACTATGCATACCATACAAATATTTTTATGATCCATTCTTTCCAAAACGTAGCACAAAATATTCTCAACCATATATTTCGTATGCACTTAAATAAATCTGTAATATTGTTAACATAAATTCTTTTCAAAATGGACCAAAGAATATTCAGTAAATCTGCATTTCATTAACAAATGCGTTGGAAACAAATGATTTGTTTCCAAAAACTGAACCTGCAAATCTACTACATATCTACCAAAGTAGAACCTTATTAAGACACATGTCTTCCCTACAATTAAACACATTATTATATGCCACATGTCATTATCAAAATTTTCACCTATTTAATATTATTTCTAAAATAATTGAATCACCTTTTGATTTATATATATATATATATTTCCAAATTTAGAGTTAGAAGATTTGATCTCACTCAATTATAACATAAAAGCATGCATAATAGGAAAGACTAATGTGTACGTATAATCTCATTTTCTTTTTTACATTGATGATATTCATCTTTTGGATTCAATGTATAAAGTATTCTAATGTAATAAAATTACATTTGAAAATAAAAAATAAGGATTATAGTCTTTCTACAAACATATATTTAAAGACACAACACAATTGCGATGTACCTATTATTATTTCCTATGTCAGTGTATACATAATATGCAAAATAGTTTTTATTTAAGATTTTATAAAATAATTTTAGCTAAGTTTATCTTTTCTAATTTAACATTTTAATTTTCTTTCATATTTTATTTTTTTTGTTTTTCAATTCGTGATGCTTGCAAAACATTTGACAATTCAATCTATTATATATCTACTAAATCACAACCTCTTTAAGTCACATGTCATCCCTCTATTAAACTCACTCTCTCCTTATTCCACATGGCATTTTATCAATTTAAAAAAAAATCAATATAATAAATATTTATCAGATTCTCCTATTTCTTAAACTAAACACGTCAATCACAAGAATTATATATAAAATTATTCTATTTTCAAAACTAAACATGTCAATCAAAAGCATATAACTTATATATATTATCCTATTTCCATAATTAAACAAGAAAGAATAAAGGCATGCGATCTGCAATTACCCTTCTTTTCAAAAATAACATGAAAGATGAAGTGGAAGACTTCACGCAGATGTCGGAGGATGAGATCGTTATGGAGAAGGAGAAAGAGCATGTGATCAAATGGAAGGTAGTGTTTTGCATAGTATTTCGAAGCTAGGGTTCCAATTTTTTTTGTAATGAATTTCACTACATATTTGAATTTAATTGTCTCGTTGTGATTGTTCAAAATTTCCAAATTCAAGTATTGACAAATTTCCATATTTGATTTTTTGTTTGATTGATATTGAGATGATCATTGTGAATTCTTTATGATGCTTTGATTTTATTCTATTTCCTTCCATACGTGATTATCATATTCTGGCCATCTTATTTTAAAAATATTTAATTATTATTTTTAAAGCTATTAACCTAATATAATTATCATATTTCATAAATATATATTTACAAAAATATTATTACACTTTATATTGTTACCTTTTAAAAATGTCTTATAAATTTACTTGTCAGAAGTACAATCTTATTTCTTCATCGTGGTACTATTCATGGATTTAATTTCATTAATCTGATAAAATTCTCGATCAATCATTAAATGAAGATCATCTAATCGATTAGTATTTTTATAGATATTTTATATGAAATGTTTTCTACCATTACTATTTCAAAAATCAACTTATTTTTTGACATATTTCTTATTCTATCATATATTATGTTTTTAGATGTTATTGGTCAGGGGTGGACACAAGATTTTAGTCTAGTGGGGGCTAAAATCCTAAGAGTAAATTCAATCGTCAATCTTACACAAAATCCCAATTCAAAGTCTACCTTCTTTTTTTTACAACAAACCTCAATTTCAAACAAGAAAATCTATATGCAAACCATAAATGAATTTTGCTCAAAATTGATAATTTTTTTTATTATTTAAACAAATTTCATTATTACATACTACTTTTAGTGCATAATTTCAACAAATATGTATAAGATAATAATTTAAAAAATTTCAATTCCATAAACCATAAATTTAAATTTTTTAAACACAAATAAAGATAGATATAGAAAAAATAGTATTTTTTTAAAAAATTTGTATGTAAATTTAAATAAAGTTGTATTTTTTTAATATTTGAGGATTATACCTTACTAAAAATTTGAAAATACGTAATTCATTTTGAAAAATTTCAAAGGAGAATTTTGAAAACAAATGTAAATAAAAGTTTAATTTAAAAAAAAATAAAGAAAAAATAAATTCCCAATGGGGGTTACAACTCTCACTAGGCCTCATTTCCCTCAGCCCCTGTTATTGGTATATTGGTTAGAATTGGTGATAAAGTTGTCATATCAAACCACATTAATAAAGAGACTAAGAGAATCAACCTTTAAGCGACTGATTTATAATCTTTGATGAGTAATATATAATTGATAAATTTTATAGGACAAAATAGCTATTGTTTGCTTGGAAAACATGTAATCATTTTGTATTTGTACATTGTCCCTCTATCGGTTATGTATCAACATCGTTGGATTATAATTAATCACACGTATCAAACAGGTTACTGATGGTTAAAATTATTTGACCTAGCAAGAGCTTCTTTTTATTGCCTTACTTAAAGTATTATGTGTATAGTAAATTTGTTGATGATATATATATTGATAGTTTTGTTTTGAGCAAAATACTAGGTTGGTAATTGGTTTATTACATATTATATATATTATATATCACACCATTGGAGTTAATATGGTTATAACTAATAATGTTGACAATTGTACATTAATATAAATGATTTTAGTTCATGTATATTCAATCTAATTTGAAATTTGATATGCTACTTTATCCATTTGCTCTTTGTCACAATAATATAGAACTTCTGATTATATATATATAGTTGAGTTTAATTCTTTGTTATAATATCACAAGTAACAATGTTACTTGCACGCTACTCCAATTACCCTCTTTTAAATTACTTTTTATTTCTCATTTATAGTCGTAATTAAATATAATATTCCTACCACGCATTAACTCTATTTTAAAATTGTTTAAGAAATAATGTCATCAATCATACACTACGAAATATTTATGCTAAATTGCATCATCCATTTGATGGTGGTTTAACCTACAATATTGTCTTTGTGATCTTTCAGTTTGTAAAATCTAAGGAATAAAATAATACACTTAATTTATCGAATGGTTATTATTCAACCTGTTTGACGACTATTTAGTCATTTTTTACTAATAATAAAGCTATGACGAGTGACATCTCTCTTCCGATAATTTTTTATTATTCTCTCTTAGTTTATTCTGTTTAATTATTATTTTTATTTTAAAATGCATCTATTTTTTTTCTAGGTGTAGAGATTTGATTTCAAATACAAAGGTTAGTTCTGTGTCAATTTCTTATTAAAATGTAATTATTTATGTTTTTATACTTAAGTTGAAGTTGTATTTATACTATTACAAACTAAATACATATTGTTCATCTATTAAATATATAGTTTATGTATATTTTTTTCTAAATGTGAAAACAATAACAAATCACTAGCCCGCAATGCACAAGTATTAAAAAACCTAATTACATATCAGATGTCACCCCCAACTTTTTTCACTTCATTTACTTTACTTTTAAACTCAATATCGTCTTCATTTTTTATGTATAAGTAATAATATACTATTATATATAGTTATCACTTTAAAACTATTGATCTATATTTCAAATTTTAACATATATAAAAGGAAAAATGACTTTAAATAATACCAACTATCACCATTGAACCAAAAATAATACGAACTTTAAAAATTATAAAAACGTACCCAAACTATGACAATATAAACCAAAAATGGTATGAGCATATTTTTTTCCAGTGAATTTTCTAACGGGTATGCTGAGATGGAGCCGGAAATGTAATTTGTCAAAAAGATTTACACATCAAATTACACTTCATTTGTATAATAATGACTGGTTTGTAAAAAAGTGATATGTCAAAAAATATGACTGCTTTTCTTTTGTTCATGCTGCTGTAAGATGCAAATTACTGATATTGGTTTGTGTATTTTTCTTTTATTTTTGGTTATATAAATGAGGTGTAATTTGATGTATTAAACGGAAATATGAAAACTCATTTTTTCGGCTCCACATTAGCAAACCTACCGGGAAATTCACTGGAAAATATGTCCATACCATTTTTGGTTAATATTGACATAGTTTGGGTATGTTTTTACAATTTTTAAAGTGTGTATTATTTTTAGTTCAAGGCCGATAGTTGGTATTATTTAGAGTCATTTTTCCTATATAAAATAATTATATTTCACAAAAATGGTAACTATGTATATAGAGTAATAGTTTTGAAAATAGTAACTATGTATATTTAAAATGTGAACTATGTATACGACCAATTGATTGTTTAGCTACACTATGATCATATAGAATATTTTATCAATTGATTATTTGGTTAGTGTTGAATAATGCATATTATATTTTTTCTACCAGGTACTTAGTAGATTTATTAAAATTATCTAAAACAACATTGTTTTTTATTTTAACAATAAGATAATGAATGATTAGTATATTTATTTTCCACTATATATATTATACCTCAAATTTTTGAGTCACCATGTTATCGGTTATCTAAAATAAAACTGTTTTTTTTATAACAATAAGATTAATGAATGATTAGTATATTTATTTTCTACTATACATATATTGTACCTCAAAATTTTGAGTCACTGTATTATTGACGACTTAACTTGACAACAAACACCTTCAAATTGTTGAGATTAACAAATATGCTTCCCTATTTTGTCATTCTATACTGTGAAATTGAGATAGCAATAAGTGTATAAATACACTTTATTCATGATTCATGCTTGGAGTTAGTCATAATTTGATAATTAGTGAGCATATCACAATGTCCGACATCTCATTTACATTGTCATTCACTTTATACATATTTCTATATTAGTTAATTGTTATTCACCATATAATTATTTCTATATTAATTTTATATATAGTTTTCATATAATTTTTTTTGTCTAAATGTGAAAACGATAAACAAATTCCGTGCAAGGCACGGGTACTACACTAGTTAACTATAAAATGACATCTCATCAATGTGGAGTCAGAAGCATTCTCGTGGCTAGAAATTCAATAGCTTTAATATATATAGATGTGCCATTAAACTTATTCGGGTCATATTACTCTAAATGGACCATAAAATTTGTGTGTAATAATATAATATAGTGGGCTTGATTATAAAAGTACATGTATTATGAGTTGAAAATTGTATATATTGTATGATTTTGGCCCATAAATTTATATAGGTCAAATAATATATGCAAACTCATGAAAATAATATTACTAATTACATAAATGAATATAAGATGTATTTTATATATAAGTTTAGTAGAAAATCTATCATATATTATTTTGACATACATTATAAGCTTATTGTACGTATAGTTTGTAGAAATCAAATTTTATAAAAAAGTTGTATATAGTTTTTATATATTTGAAGTTAGTTGTGATTAGATATTGTGATTTAAAATTTTAAATATTTGAAGTTAGTTGTGATTAGATATTATGATTTAAATTAAAATATAATGTTAATGCAAAAAGAGTAGATTAATAAGAAAATGACACGATTTGTGAGGCCAGAAGCATGGTGGTGGCTCTAAATTCAATAGATTTAATATATACTAGTTTAAACCCTCGTGCCATACACGAGCCGACTTATAATTATGAAAGAAAATTTTAGTATACGAATAAACGTCACATAAATACAAATTAATGACTACGTGATTATAAAAGATAAGATATACATGAAATGAGAATATACTAACATGTAGTTATATTAGATTTTTTTCAAACATTTACATACTAATAGAAATAAAGTGATTGGATTTATATATATAACATTATAGGAAAAAAATTCACTCGAAATATAAGTAAAAATTATGATTGTACATGTTACTTAACCAATTCTCAAGAACATTTTTTTGTATATTTAGAGTGAAATAGTATCCGATATTGAATTTATGAATCGAAATATACTATTTTTTTTTCAATTCAATAGGTTAGTACGATGTTATTTGTCAATCTTTCAACAATATGTTATTGATGATATGTTTAGATCTATATTATTTTTAAAACTTCTTAAGTTTGTTGATAGAATATTACTTTTGTTAGTTTTTTTTATACCTTTTGTAATATTTAATTCAGGTTTTAGACATTGAGATGATATTATTGAAAATAAAATCATATTAATTTACTCATTGTTTTATTATATATATATGTTGGGCATTTATATTATCGTAATTATTAATAAACTAAATTAACTCAATTGGAGAATCAAATAAAACCCAATTGAATTATATTTCAAATAGTATATTGATATTTTCATACGTATTTTTATTCACCATCAATTATTTCAAGTTCATAAATAATTTGTAATTAAATCTTGAAAATGTGAAATCTATCAAGTGGATTTTATTGCTATCAAATTTACGTGGGTTTATTTAAAATTCAAAATGTGAATGCATTGTAAGTAAATAAAAAATCATTAAAAAAATATGCTATCTAAAGGCTATTACTAATTAACTTAAGTGGGTTCACTAATCTTATTGCTATGTCAATATACTAATTAACTTACATGGGTTCATTTAATTTGCTAATAGTTTGTCACTAATTCGTGATATTTACCAAAACAATCATTAAAATATATGATATCTAAAGTTAAGTATATAACCTAACCTTATACAATATTTTATATTTAAATTAATTAATTAAATTTTTTTTTTGATGATGTTAAATGCCAATTAATATTATTGTTGCATTAACAAAAATATATGTATCACATTTACATTTCCATCAAATAGAAAATTATGTTAACATTTATTGCAAAAATAAGTTAGTTTGATGAGATTTTGGTCAAGATTTGATAAGATTTTAAAATTTAGAGCTAATTAGTTTGAAAATCTTGTTAAGGTCTTTTTGTTAGATTATATATTGCTGATTATTTAATATAATAATAATAAATAGAAAAAAGGAAGAAAAAAAATAAAACCTTAACAACTTGAGCCTAAAAACACTCTGGTGACTTAAAAAGAGCCAACTTTAATATAGATATATAAATAAATCTTAATAAAATATGAATCAACAAATCTTCAAAATTTAATGATTTATGTGTGATCTAATCTATTAGTGTTAACAATTATTTATTATAAATCATTAAATTTTTTAAGATTGGTTGATTCATATTTTGCTAAGATTTATTGGTGTAAATTTTGTTAAGATTTGTTAATTTAATGTTTGCTAAATTATTGCTATAAAAAAAATAAGAAAACGAAAAAAACAATACTTTACCATATTAGTTTCTCAAGAATGGGTGCTTTTGGATACAAATGATATAACTTTCTGTGCGTAAATAATTGTTAAGATGCTTTTCTAAATTTAAAAGGTGAGAAGAAAATGATTTATTATAGATTTTTTTAAAAGATTTGTTACTTTAAAATTTTCTAAATTATTGGTACAATAACGACATAGTGATTTTGATAAAGTTTTTTTTTTTATACAAAACTAAGTAAATTTAATCAATGAAAATTATCTCGCTTTACAAATATGGGCTTGAAAATAGTGACTCAAAAATAATAGATTTAATATATATATAGATAGATTGATAAAATTTCACCTACCCACAAATTGGTAACACAATATAATATTTATTATTTGTTGAAATATTATACAAAACTGTTTTGAAAAAGACTAAAAAACCCAAATATAAATCATATAATTAAAAGAGATCAACTCAATTTATGTTTGGATTTAATATATAATTCTTTATTATTCTGAAATAACTATTGATTCAAATTAAATTACATTGCAATTCAAAATATAAACACAGTAGCAGATTATCACGTTGATGATTAAAAGAAGTCATGAATATTTGATTCAAGACTTCAAATTTTCAAATTTTAAATTGGCTTTAAGATTAAATCATAATCGACTCTACAAAATATAAAAAAAGATTTTTATTTTAAGTGAAATAAAAATTAAAAAATTAAAAAAAAAAAACGAATGAAAAAATGACATGTAGATATGGTGGGTCTAGAAGCGTTCTAAGAGCTCAAAAGGGGAGAACTTTAATATATATAAATAATAGATAATAGATATAGATGCTGACTTGGTTACTGTTTGTTTTGGATAGTAGTGGTAGCGGTTGGCATAGCGATAGCGGTGAAATGAGCGATTGAAACTAGCTTAAATTGAAATGTTAATGAGAATAACATTGAAAAAATCGTGTTTCAAACACTATTAAATATGAAAAACTAACTTTAGCATTAGTTACCAAACACCTTTTTTTTTAAAACGCTAAATGTTACCTCAAACGCTATTATTTTGTCTTTTCAAACACACTCTTGATACGTTTGACAATTCAGAGTTTAATTTTGTTTTTACTGTAAGCAAATTTTTCTACTATATTACAATCTTGAATTTTATTTACCTTTAACAAATTTACAGGTTTTTTTTTCCCAATTTCATTAGTACGTCAACATAAGAAACAAAATTTTAACCTTGTTATGTATTGAATTTAAGTTCTTTTACTGTGAAGTTAAAGTCAAAGAAATACTATAGCGCGTTCCTTGTAAGTCAAAGTTGGAGAAATAATTTTGCTTGTTTCTCAAGGAAACTATTTTTACAATTCCTGTGAGACTAAGCCCTCGTTTGGTTGAACGTGGAAAATCAAGTTATTGAAAATTTAGCTATTTCATAAGAATTATAAATTGTTGAAAATTATGAAATCATATTTGGTTTAAAAATTTTGTTTTTATATTAACATGAAAAATAATAATATTTTTATTTAAAAACGCAGGAAGTAGATCTTACCTACATTTTCAAAGTGTAATTTCTTAATTTGGAGGAATTATAATTTCCTAAAAAATAAATTCTCACGTTTTATTTTTGAATCAAACACAAAAAATACACATGAGATAGTTCAACTTCCTGGCCCGAACTAAGGATGATTGTCAAAATAGTTCCGTTGGGCGTGAGGTTAACTATTTTGACAGCGGCCGTGGCAAGGTGGCGGTAACGCCAACGATGGGGAGACAACGACGGTGGAGGGAGAACCGTCAGCTAATAGCCTCACATTACGGATTCAAGAATGAACGGTAAAAATGGGAAATTTGGTATATAAATGGACGTTTTAGTCAATTTATAATATAAGGGTGTTATATAAGAGATCATAAGTTGGATTCTCCTTTCCCCGGTGTATAATCCTATGGAAAGAAAAATATGTTTGATCCTAATATTCGTAATGTGAGTTGGATGAAGAATTTTGGGAACGGAAACGGAGAGGAGAAGTTTAGCTTCATTCCGATTAGGAGACCCCCGGAGGATCCTATGAAATGGAGTTTTGCGATGAGTTAGGTAAATAATCATTTGACAGTTTTTTTTTTAAATTAATGAATCCTTAGTAAAAATAGACTCCTCTTTCTAAACCCTACTCCCTACCCTTATCCTTTAAACCTTAAAAATTAATAAGAATTTATTTTATTAATTGAAAACTCTTAAGGCAAAATACTTGGAAGTTTTGTTCAAACCAGAAGGCCCAATGAGACGCCTGAAGAATTGGGGTTAGGGTTGGCTGCCAAACGGCTACAGCAGAAATGGGATACGCAGGCAGGTTGAGTGCAAGGCCGCCGAGTTCAATTCTGGCTCCTCTGAGAGGAGTGACCAGGTAGGGACAATCACGATCGGAAATAAAGTAGTCTAAAGCAGCTCAAGTTACAATGTCATGCTGTACAAGCAACTGAAGCAAGGTAATGCTATAGTCCTAGTACTGTAAACAGCGTACAATATTTACATGAATTTAGTTTGTCAGGGAACAGATCAATTTACCACAAATTTTGCAGGTAAATAATCAGTATCACAACTCCATCAACAATGGTGAATTAAGTTTATTCCCCGCCAAAGCCAATAGTTGAGTTGAAGCTACCAAACCCCTTCCTTTGACATTCTGAGGAAGTGGGTGAGGGTTATGTTTGGCACCTCCGCGGACCCTGCTTTCTTCCTCCTCTTCTTTATCCTCGTCATCTTCACCGCCTCTGAGCACGTTTCTGTGGTGGACGTCAGATTATAGAACTGCCGGAAAAGGAGGAAGAAGGTGATGACTGTATAACGTCAGTTTTGAGATGCTACACTCTTTAATTGATTTGGCGGTGAGAGCACTTACCTCGCACACACCGTGAAGCAGCAGACGGTGGAAAGGGTCCTGGACATGAAGCATAAGAACCTCCGTATCCCCACCCTCTTCGATGAATGATCGTATAGATTTCTGAAAAGGAGATCATAAAGTTTGATTGCCCATTGATCATAAGACTGCTGTAGAATAAATAAGGCATGCGACTGTAACCTCATAGCCCTCAATGAGATCTGAAAGAAAGCTTCGACGCAGAGCTTCCCTGGTTCTTGAGTCTATTCTATGCCATGCATTCAACACCTCCCTTTTATCACCACTCACATTCGTTTTTCTCTTGGATGGTGTATTTTTCAGGTCATCCACAATGCTAGCCTATAAGAACACACAAACCCATGTTGTTAGATGTTGCAAAATATTGAACTGGGGACAGAGCCAGATCAGAAGCCAAGTCTTCAACAAACACATTATATTACCTATTGTAAGATGTGAATAAGAAGAAAGGGATCGAACACTATCCCATATTTTTTAGAACAAAAACAAAAATTGACACAGTGAACACTCATGGCACATGGGTCTTAAGTGATTCGTATAATTTATAAGGTAGAGTGAAACGTAAACTGGACTACGATGACGATATGGACTGTCAAAGATATGCCCTGTTCTCTTGCATTTACAGAAAGCAAGTTACAAGAAGAGGAATGAAGAAGACCTCTTTATCCATGTCCATGTTGCTAAGCTTGTCCCACTCTCCCACGTGCGTCATGATAAATGGTGACACCGGAACATCATCCCCTGTACAACCAATCCATATCAATCACTACAAACAACTATGTTTAATATCAGCCCTCGTGCACCTTTGGAAGAGAACATCAGATCTTGAATGTTTAACAAGGCCCACAACAAACAAACGCCATAAATAATAGTTGGACAATCAAAATGTTGTGCAATCACAAAAGCTCCTAAGCAATTAGTGCCTTCATGTGTAAGGGGAGAAAAGAAGCATCAGATTATTACTAAGAACTGCGACCAAATACAGTGACTAGAAATCAGATGCATAGAATTGAAAGATAATGTTCAAAGTAGAACAAAGAGGTCGCATTTACCAAAGGGAGGTGGAGAGAATAATCCCCTGATTTCTTCAGCATTTAGTCTAGGAACAAGTTCCATCAGTAACCGATCATTCAACCACCGACGTGTTCTCCGGTTGCTAACCTGCAAGCGCAAACTAAAATCATCAAAAAATGCATGGACACAAAACCAGGTTCAAACTTTACAACTTACATCCACTTTCTTCTACAAATATTCTCAAACAATAGGATTTGAGTTCTAGAGCTTATAAGAACATGCACTTTGGACAAACAAAATACACATATTCTGCAACTCAATATTAATCATATTTGCACCTAAAGTAAGAGACACTAAGACTTGTATCATACCTTCCAACAACAAAACATCAACAATGTATCAAAAGGCAGATTCATCACACAGAATTTGTTCTTCATTTGCTAGAATCACACATGAAACCAACTTTAAACAGGACCCAGATGCAAATTCCACAGGAATGGAAAAATAACATCAAATTGGTCAACTCCTGTTCAATTACCCGTTCCAACTCCAAGTGCTCAAATCTATTTTCAGTAATCCAGATGCAGATCCCAACAAAAAAGATTATATACATAAGCTGTGTTTAATTTAATTGTTCCAAGTACTCATTTTCAATTGGATTGCACCCATCATCATCATGTTGCAATTGCAAGAAGGAAGCGCGGGAGCCCCAATTTCTCAAAATTGATTATAAAATTCTCCAATGTAGCAGCAGTTGATAATTACGATTTGAACTTTACCCTTGAAGTCATATTCTCAAGGAAGTCGATCTTCTTCTCAATCAACGACCCAATAGATTTGCCTGCTTCTCCTGCAACCCAATACACATTATTCACAAAAATCCCATTATAATCTGGAATCGGAAATTTCTCAAACTCAAGTAGAATGGCGTAAGAGATAAGAGTTGTGAAGCCTAATTGGTGATAAATTGAACATGGGTAATCCGAAAAACGCATTACCCTTGTCGGAGTCTAAAATGGAAGCGTAGAGAAGCACATCTTTCTGGGTCTCGATGATATCTGAGGTGGCCATGATTCACTTGATTTCTTTTGTTCTTCTTTTTCCTCCTTTTTTCTCTTATGCGTTGGCCTCTTCGAACACCATTTTGAATTGAATGAAAAGAGTTCGAGCAAAGGGGGTACGCAAAAACTAACGGCTCTGTTATGTGTTGAAAGGGGAAATGTATGGCAGAAAAGAGAGAAGAAGAAAAGAAACACCAGAATTCAATTTGTAAAATCAAAATATTGGGGAGGAAGGAACAGGTCAGGAATTCGTGGGAATTTGGTAATTCCGTAAGCGAAGCAATCTTCCCCGCAGTAACGTGTAGAATATGCCATTTTTTTAAAGAATGTGCTTGTTCATTTTCCCTTCTTATAAACCAAAAGTAATTTGAATTGAATTTGTAGTTTGCAGAGGGGAATCACGGGAGTATTTGGATAGAAGTTTAAAATCATATGAAAATACTTCTCCACGTAAAAAGGTGTGAAGTATATTGAATTATTAGATTAAAATAATTTAAGGAGGTTGAGTTCGTACGCCTTTTTTAGGTCTCGCATTGTAAATTTGTGCGCTATTATCTAGTGTACAATTCGGTTTAAATAGTGAACTCGATTTAGGCTCTACTAAAACGGAGAGTTACGATAAAATAAGTGTATTAATCTAGAGCGTTGGATGAAAATAGAATTGATGGTCATGATTTAATCTAAAGGGTTATAAAATAGGTTAGAGGATTCACCCACACACGATTTCTCCATTAGCATGATTTGTGAGATTTGTTTTACTCCCAAATCTTTCCATAACAGAAACAAACAGATGCTTTCCGCATTTGTTTCCTCTCTCTCTCTCTCTCTCTCTCTCTCTCTCTCTCTCTCTCTCTCTCTCTCTCTCTCTCTCTCTCTCTCTCTCTCTCTCTCTCTCTCTCTCTCTCTCTCTCGCATTACCCTCTAGCGCCGCAGAAAACCACCATTGACGATCTCACCGAGCTTCGCTTCTCCTCGCTGCTCGCTTCTCCTTGTCGCCTCCTCGCTTTATCATCGTCGGCGGTGTCTTCGAATTCGATTCTCCTTGTCCATCGCTTCTCCACATGTATCTTACTCTAATTTTTTAACCCTAATTTTTGGAACCCTAAATCCTTTCCGTTTCTCAATCTTTTCAATTTTTCAATTAGGGTTTGTACATGGTTAGGGGAGTGATAAGAAAGGACAGAATGTCCCCGAAGAGAAAGCATGGCGAGCGTAGAAAACTCGTTAAAGGTAAGTTATGATGCTATTATTAGTTGATCTTCATATTTCGTGTTATGATATTCATGTTAATAGTATTGTTGTTCACAGTGTTACAGTTTGTGTGCTTTGATATTTATGTTGGATATTGTATATTTGATATTCAGTTTCTCAGTAGTGTAATTCATTATAATACTGTTGATATTCATGTGGATTTAGATTATGCTTGTTGATGGTGTTGTATGAGCTGTTGATCGTTGATATTCACGTTTTATATGTGATATTCAAATTGTTTGATTTAGGGGTTTAGGATTTAATGCAATATTCATACAATTGCTTTTGATATTCATGTTGGATGCACATATCATGCTCTGGTAGTTTATATTCAATTTTTGTGATGTGATATTCGCTATAATGTTGTTGATATTCATGTTGTTCGTTTTGGTGTTTTACTGGTGTTGTTTGTACTATTTGCAATTGATATTCAAATTGTTTGATGTGATATTCATAAAATTCCTTTGATATTTATGTGGGATGCACGTTTCATGCTCTAAGTAGTTTATATTCAAATTTTATGGTGTGATATTCACTATAATGGTGTTGATATTCATGTTGGTCATTTTGGTGTTTTACTAGTGTTGTTTGCAGTGTTTGCAATTGATATTCAAATTATTTGATGTGATATTCATACAAATTCCTTTGATATTATGTGGGATGTACGTTTCATGCTCTGAGTAGTTGATATTCAAATTTTATGATGTGATATTCACTATGATGTCATTGATATTCATGTTGGAATAATTTTGGTGTTTTATTAGTGTTGTTTGTACTGGTTGCAATTGATATTCAAA
Organism: Rheum nobile; assembly: GCA_027886185.1. Classification (NCBI taxonomy): domain Eukaryota; kingdom Viridiplantae; phylum Streptophyta; class Magnoliopsida; order Caryophyllales; family Polygonaceae; genus Rheum; species Rheum nobile. Next base: position 8,965,056 of record WOAB01000002.1, on the reverse strand, counting down.
TTGTTTGATATGATATTCACACAAATGCTTTTGATATTCATGTTTGATCAATTTTGTAGTTTATGTTAAGGGTTTAGTATGCATGGATTTAAGGTTCATGGTGTAGAGGTTTAAGGTTTAGGGTTTATTATGTTAGGATTTAGGGTATAGGGTTTATTGATTTAGGGTATAGGGTTTATTAGTTTAGGGTTTAGGATTTATTTGTTTAGGATTTATTGGTTTTGGGTTTAGGGGTTTAGGGTATAAGGTTTATCAGTTTAGGGTTTTAGGTGTACGGTTTCGATGTAGGGTTTATTGGCTTAGGGTTTATTGGTTTAGGGTTTAGGGTTTATGGTTTATTGGTTCAAGGTATAGGATTTATTGGTTTAGGGTTCATCGGCTTAGGGTTTATTGGTTTAGGGTGTATTGGTTTAGGGTTTATGGTTTATCGAACATGAATATCAACACCATTCATACAAATGCTTTTGATATTCATGTTGGGTGTACGTTTCATGCTCTGAGTAGTTGATATTCAAATTTTATGATGTAATATTTACTATGATGTTGTTGAAATTCATGTTGGATCAGTTTTGATATTGTTTTGGTGTTGTTTATAATGTTTGCAATTGATATTCAAATTGTTTGATGTGATATTCATACAAATGCTTTTGATATTCATGTTGTATGTATATTTCATGATCTGAGTAGTTGATATTCAAATTTTATGATGTGATATTCACTATGATGTTGTTGATATTCAACATTGTTTTCAGGCCTAACTCTTCAAAGCACATGATTTCATTGAGGATAATGTATTCCCACACATGAACGAAAACCTCATTGATGATAATGTACCCAAGTGAGTTGATGTTCAACCTAAACCGGATGGGACTGTTGCACCGACGAAGAGACGTTTAAAGCTTCATGCTCGTCTAAAAAAGCACAAGTCATTGCGTAATAGCGATATTCATGTTTCTTATTCGTAATATTCATGTAATCAATACTGATGTTCATGTACATTTTTCCGTGTATCACTATCTGTGTTAGTGTGAAGTGATTATTTTTGGTTTAAGTTATGATATTCATGATGAAACGTAGTGATATTCATAGAAATATTGAATGATATTCATACAAATATTGAATGATATTCATGCTTATAGATACAATAATTTAGCTGCAAGCTATAACTTACTTCCATGAATAATTGGTCGAAGAACACAAATCCCTTCATATCCTTACAATTATTGATACCAAATTGCACACAGACTGAATAAATATGATGTATAAAAAGATTAGAAGTACAACGCAAATCCCTTCATATCCTTACAAAAATTGAAAATTATATGATGCGTAGCATGAATAAATGGTCAAACAACATGAATATCTATTAGTGAATTTCGAATATAAAAAAAATCATTTATATCCAAACAATGCTAAATGTTGGTAATTCTAAAAGCATGAATATCGACTTGTAAAACATGAATATCTAGGAAAATAATATGAATAACGAAATTATAATTCTTCTTTACAAAACTTTGATTTTTTATCATCCTTATCAAAAATGCACTTTGTGCCAAACTTGATTTTGTATCATCTTCTTCTGATATTTCATTTTCGGGTACATCAATGTCTTCCTATAAGCTTTCTAACATCATATCTTCGCTTGAAATATTCTTTTTGCGCAACCCTGACATGTGGAAGAAATTGTGAATATCGATACATAATACATGAATATCAGTCACAGATTCATGAATATGCACATAAAGCATTTAGAAGTAGTTTGAGAGGAAATGTTATTCATATTTCCATGATATTTACTTCAGTAAAAGAAATAAAAATTGAATACTGATTCACATTACATGAATATCATTCCCAAAATATTGAATATCGTTAAAGAAGCATAAATTTCATTATAAATCAACCTAGATAATCACATCACAATAATAATCTAGTAAAGCATATTCGCGTAATTAATATTAATAATAACAGGTTGTATTCGATTTGATATTCATCTTTGGATCATCGATATTCATGACACAATGCACATGTAGTAACAAATATCTAGGCACTATTCTTGAATATATAGTAAAACGATATGAATATCATTACACCAGTGCACTACATCAACACTAAAAGAAGTAATTCACATATGAACATCTACACACAAATCATGAATATCGATGAAGCGAGTATGAATATCACACCAGTAATCGAGATACAAAGAATCACACTGGAAACCATGTTCGTATCGTCTTCAACCTTACTCATCTAACAACGAGAGAACGAAAAAACCTCAAAAACACAATTCGGTAAGGAATCGAACGAATCACATCACCAGAACCTACAAACCATATGTAGTTGCTAATGTACAAAAATCGAATCCACTCACCTTTGTTCATCTTGACGAAGAAACAATTTCGAAGTAGAGCTCTCAACTGAATTGGATGAAGAAGACGACAATGAATATTAGTAAGATGAGTCAATTAAGCCCCAACGTAGATGCTTGATGGTTGGTCGTTCAATTTTTTAAATGGGATATTCGAAGGGTTTGAGAAATTCGATGGTTTGATGGACTGACGAACAGGTATAGGACAATGAACGTTCAACAACAGAGGATGGAGCGTTCCTCCCGGTTTTTAAGGCCCAATCATCCATCCATATCAATTATAAGGCCCAATCATCCATCCATCCATCCATCCATCACCTTTCATCCAACGTCCTACATTCATCCCTCCGTTTTACCACAACTTCAGTTTTACCAGAGCGTTCCTCCCGGTTTGTATGCGCAAATATGTAACGCATACAAATCATTTATTTTTTTTAAATTAAAAACCCAAAAAATAGGTAGAATTTATTTAATCTCTATGCGCTACATTGTAGTGCATAACAATGAACCGGTTCAACTGAACCGGTTTACTTGTGTGTGCTACGCTGTAACGCATAAAAGTGACCATTGTAATTCAAAAGGTCACTTTGTCCGCTGCCGCGATATTCACTTTGTTAACATGTCGGTGTTTGAAATATGTCATATCATCCAATCTTTAAAAAAAATTAGAGCAGTGGGTACCATCATAATAGAAAAATAATAAAATAAAATAAAATCTAACTAACAATCCAATATTTTTATATATCTTATGAATCTATCAAGTATATCTTGCATTTCCAAAAAGTATTTGTCAAACTTCGAGCAATATTACATCGCAATAGGCGACCTTTCTTGCTGCCGTTTTAAATATTTAAATAACTAAATCTATGGAAAAATACCTTAAGATTCCTACTGTCCGAGGTCGTGTTAAAAAAAAGATTTTTTACTACTCCATGTTTAATATTAAGAAACAACTGCCCAAATGGAAGACTAACTCTCTGCCTCAAGCTGGAACATGAATTCCAATTCTATCAAATTTTCTCTCAAAAGTCAACTATTTAATGCAAAGTTTTCTATTACCAACAACTGTTTGCAATGAAATTGATAAAATAAATAAAGTGTTCTTTTGGAATCGACCTACCTCTAACCACCATCCTAGAAGTAGTTGGGATATTATCTGTCGTCCTAAGTTCGAAGGGGATTTAGGATTGCAAAAATCATAAAATTTGAATAAATCTTTACAAATGCAACTTTTGTGGAAGCTCTTAGTTGAACCTGATAGTATGTGGGTTCACATCATTACTGAAAAGTATTTAGGATTCTCTGACACCTTCTCTTACAAAGAGAAATCTAAGCAATTCTCACAATTCTCTCGGCTACTCCATATCCGCGACATCTTCAAAAAAGGTATATTCTGGGAACTAGGAAACAAAGAGACCAGTTATTTTTAGACCGACCATTGGATTCAAGATTGTGCCTCTTATAACAACAACATCAACATCAATCTCAAAGTTTCGCAATTCATTACACTAGACCGTAACTGGGATATGCTTAGCCTTCAAAGAATTCTACCCCGAATATAGTTGCTAAAATTTTAGAAATACGTAATCCTGACATCAATATTGAGGATCGACTTGTTTGGAAATTTCCATCTTATGTAATTTTTCACTTAAAGCCAGCTCGGACTGTTACCCATACTCCCAATATGCATCTAACATACCACTCTCTAACCTGGATTTGGGCATAAAACAAAGAGACCACCAAGATTAGTTCTTGAGCTCTTATTGGAGTCCCTTTGAAGGTGGAAGCACGTGGAAATGGTGATGAAGTCGGTTGAGTTGTGAAACCGAAGCAAAGATGATATGAATATGGGTGAGATCATATTTGAAGAAGAGCAAAAACTTGAATCAAAGGAAGTGCTCGGATGTTGGAAGGTGACAAAACCGAAGAATATGTCCCTCCGACACCTCCTCAGTATTTTGGCTATATTGGGAGCTACGAATGTCCAATGGAGGCACATGATTAGTCATTGGAAAGCTAAGAGAATTATCTACAATTAGCATTTGAATGGCTTCCACGAAATAATCCCAGAACAGCCCATAAATCTCAGTCTCTTCCGACAGTTCAACTCTTGCCAGGAATTGTCTCATCTAAATTAGTGCCGAAGAAGACCAAGGAGTACCAATGTGCGGCCATGAAATATAGATGATATTGATCATTTAATAAGTGCATTTTATGCATGAAAGGAAGGGGCTAATCTTTCTCCTCAATGCAATGAATGGGCTGCAAACTCTTCCTCTCCCCAAGGAATCAAGACATAGCTATGTGAAGAGTTTCTAGTTTCTTTGTTGTCTTCTATTTATACCTTATGTTCACCATTGTAGTCACGTCTATAATGAATTGAATCAACCTTAAACTGAGTGTTTTGTCAAGAGAATGTCTCCAATTCTTCTTGCTTGCTCGTGAGTAAGATCGAGTGTGCTCGTGCGTAATATCAAGCATGGATAAGCTTCTTTGAGTGAGTCATATCTCTAATTTGTTTGTCCTTGTTCAAGGCTTGAGTGATGAGTCATATCCATGATATCTTGTCTACTTATCCCTTTCAATTTCCAGCAAAGAAACCCTTTAAAAAACGGATCCAAGATCCAATAAAAAAAGCCCCGAGATCATCATTTTCAAGCACCGATCGTCTTTGTTGTCTTGTGATCGATTGAAGGCCGAAACTTCCTTGATATTGAGCATATAACGATCCTATTTCTCATTATATGGTATCAGAGCCATATTCAAGGAACTTCAAAAGGAATCATGTCAAGTCAAAGAGAGAACATGGTAAACGCCGTTGGTCAAATCCGGCAAATGTTCCGAGAGGAAAACGCAAGGATTTTTCAAGAGCAAGAGTGCAAATTGTCTAAGATGAAAGAGTGCAACAATAAATTTTGGAGGAATATTGAGAAGTAGTTGATCCAACTAATGGATGATTCAAAAGTTTAAGCCATTCAAGACGAGTCACCAAAGGGGGCTACAACAAGGCTTGTCGAAGAACCTCTACAAATGGAGAAGCCGCTCAATGGTGATGAAGCGCCTATGGAAGAATCATGTGTGAGTTACATGACCAAATATGTTGAAGAGGAGCTAAGACTGAAAGTTGTTAAAGAGGAGCCAGAACTGAAAGAAGATGAGGCAAAGTGCCTTTTTCAACAACCACTTGTCAAAATTGTCAACATGGAGGAAAAGAAAGGTAGTTCATCTCTTCTAACTCTTGATGTGCATGTGGATTCAAGGACGATTCCTCTTAAAGGAGGAGAGGATGATATGAATATGGGTGAGATCATATTTGAAGAAGAGCAAAAACTTGAATCAAAGGAAGTGCACGGATGTTGGAAGGTGACAAAACCGAAGAATATGTCCCTCCGACACCTCCTCAGTATTTTGGCTATATTGGGAGCTACAAATCTCCAATGGAGGCACATGAGTAGTCATTGGAAAGATAAGAGAATTATCTACAACTAGCATTTGAATGTCTTCCACGAAATCATCCCAGAACAGCCCATAAAGCCCAATCTCTGCCGACAGTTCAACTCTTGCCAGAAATGGTCTCATCTAATTTAATGCCGAAGAAGACCAAGGAGCACCAACGTGAGGTCATGAAATAAAGTTGATATTGATCATTTAATAAGTGCATTTTATGCATGAAAGGAAGAGGCTAATCTCTCTCCTCAATCCAATGAATGGGCTGCAATGAAAGGAAGAGGCTAATCTGCCGACAGTTCTATTTTTACCTTATGTTCTCTACCATTGTATGCACGTCTATAATGAATTTAATCAACCTTAAACTGAGTGTTTTGTCAAGAGAATGTCTCCATATCTTCTTGCTTGCTCGTGAGTAAGATCGAGTGTGCTCGTGCGTAATATAGAGCATGGATAAGCTTCTTTGAGTGAGTCATATCTCCAATTTGTTTGTCCTTGTTCAAGGCTTGAGTGATGAGTCATATCCACGATATCCTTGTCCACTTATCCCTTTCAATTTCCAGCAAAGAAACCCTTTAAAAAACGGATCCAAGATCCAACAAACAAAAGCCCCGAGATCATCATTTTCAAGCACCGATCGTCTTTGTTTTCTTGTGATCGATTGAAGGCCGAAACTTCCTTGATATTGAGCATATAACGAGCCTATTTCTCATTATATGGTATCAGGGCCATATTCAAGGAACTTCAAAAGGAATCATGTCAAGTCAAAGAGAGAACATGGTAAACGCCGTTGGTCAAATCCGGCAAATGTTTCGGAGGAAACCGCAAGGATTTTTCAAGAGCAAGAGTGCAAATTGTCTAAGATGAATGAGTGCAACAATAAATTTTGGAGGAATATTGAGAAGCATTTGATCCAACTAATGGATGATTCAAAAGTTCAAGCCATTCAAGATGAGTCACCAAAGGGGGCTACAACAAGGCTTGTCGAAGAACCTCTACAAATGGAGAAGCTGCTCAATGGTGATGAAGCAGCTATGGAAGAATCGAGTGTGAGTTACATGACCAAATATGTTAAAGAGGAGCCAAGACGGAAAGTTGTTGAAGAGGAGCCAAAACTGAAAGAAGATGAGGCAAAGTGCCTTTTTCAACAACCACTTGTCAAAATTGTCACCATGGAGGAAAAGAAAGGTAGTTCATCTCAGCTAACTCTTGATGTGCATGTGGAAATCAAGGACGATTCCTCTTAAAAGAGGAGAGGATGATATGAATATGGGTGCGATCATATTTGAAGAAGAGCAAAAACTTGACTCAAAGGAAGTGCTCGGATGTTGGAAGGTGACAAAACCGAAGAATATGTCCCTCCGATACCTCCTTAGTATTTTGGTTATATTGGGAGCTACGAAGGTCCAATGGAAGCACATGAGTAGTCATTGGAAAGCTAAGAGAATTATCTACAATTATGATGTGAATGTATTCCACGAAATCAGCCCCAAAACAGCCCATAAAGCTCAGTCTCTTCCAACAATCCAACTCTTGCCAAAAATTGTCTCATCTAATTCAATGCCGAAGAAGACCAAGGAGAACCAACGTGATATAGATGAAATTGATCATTTAATAAGTGCATTTTATGCATGAAATGAAGGGGCTAATCTCTCTCCTCAATGTAATGAATGGGCTGCAAACTCTTCCTCTCTCCAAGGAATCAAGACAAGGCTATGTGAAGAGTTTCTAGTTTCTTTGTTGTCTTCTATTTATACCTTATGTTCTCTACCATTGTAGGCACGTCTAATATGAATTGAATCAACCTCACACTGAGTGTTTTGTCAAGAGAATGTCTCCAATTCTTCTTGCTTGCTCATGAGTAAGATCGAGTGTGCTCGTGCGTAATATCGAGCATGGATAAGCTTCTTTGAGTGAGTGATATCTCTAATTTGTTTGTCCTTGTTCAAGGCTTGAGTGATGATTCATATCCACGATATCCTTGTCCACTTATTCCTTTCAATTTCCAGCAAAGAAACCCTTTAAAAAATGGATCCAAGATCCAACAAAAAAAACCCCGAAATCATCATTTTCAAGCACTGATTGTCTTTTTTGTCTTGTGATCGATTGAAGGCCGAAACTTCCTTGATATTAAGAATATAATGATCCTATTTCTCATTATATGGTATCAGATCCATATTCAAGGAACTTCAAAAGGAATCATGTCAAGTCAAAGAGAGAACATGGTAAACGCCGTTGGTCAAATTCGGCAAATGTTCCGAGAGGAAAACGCAAGGATTTTTCAGGAGCAAGAGTGCAAATTGTCTAAGATGAATGAGTGCAACAATAAATTTTGGAGGAATATTTTTGAAGCAGTTGATCCAACTAATGGATGATTCAAAAGTTAAAGCCATTCAAGACGAATCACCAAAGGGGGCTACAACAAGGCTTGTCGAAGAACCTCTACAAATGGAGAAGCCGCTCAATGGTGATGAAGCGCCTATGGAAGAATCATGTGTGAGTTACATGACCAAATATGTTGAAGAGGAGCCAAGACTGAAAGTTGTTAAAGAGGAGCCAGAACTGAAAGAAGATGAGGCAAAGTGCATTTTTCAACAACCACTTGTCAAAATTGTCAACATGGAGGAAAAGAAAGGTAGTTCATCTCTTCTTACTCTTGATGTGCATGTGGATTCAAGGACGATTCCTCCTAAAGGAGGAGAGGATGATATGAATATGGGTGAGATTATATTTGAAGAACAGAAAAAACTTGAATCAAAGGAAGTGCTCGGATGTTGGAAGGTGACAAAACCGAAGAATATGTCCCTCCGACACCTCCTCAGTATTTTGGCTATATTGGGAGCTAAGAATGTCCAATGGAGGCACATAAATAGTCATTGGAAAGCTAAGAGAATTATCTACAATTAGAATTTGAATGGCTTCCACGAAATCATCCCAGAACTGCCCATAAAGCCCAGTCTCTGCCGACAGTTCAACTCTTGCCAGAAATTGTCTAATCTAATTTAATGCCGAAGAAGACAAAGGAGCACCGACGTGAGGCCATAAAAAATGTATGATATTGATCATTTAATAAGTGCATTTTATGCATGTTTTGTCAAGAGAATGTCTCCAATTCTTCTTGCTTGCTCGTGAGTAAGATCGAGTGTGCTCGTGCGTAATATCGAGCATGGATAAGCTTCTTTGAGTGAGTCATATCTCTAATTTGTTTGTCCTTGTTCAAGGCTTGAGTGATGAGTCATATCCACGATATCCTTGTCCACTTATCCCTTTTAATTTCCAGCAAAGAAACCCTTTAAAAAACGGATCCAAGATCCAACAAAAAAAGCCCCAAGATCATCAATTTCAAGCACCGATCGTCTTTGTTGTCTTGTGATCGATTGAAGGCCGAAACTTCCTTGATATTGAGCATATAACGATCCTATTTCTCATTATATAGTATCAGAGCCATATTCAAGGAACTTCAAAAGGAATCATGTCAAGTCAAAGAGAGAACATGGTAAACGCCATTGGTCAAATCCGACAAATGTTCCGAGAGGAAAGCGCAAGGATTTTTCAAGAGCAAGAGTGCAAATTGTCTAAGATGAATGAGTGCAACAATAAATTTTGGAGGAATATTGAGAAGCAGTTGATCCAGCTAATGGATGATTCAAAAGTTCAAGCCATTCAAGATGAGTCACCAAAGGGGGCTATGACAAGGCTTATCGAAGAACCTCTACAAATGGAGAAGCCGCTCAATGGTGATGAAGCGCCTATGGAAGAATTGAGTGTGAGTTACATGACCAAATATGTTAAAGAGGAGCCAAGACTAAAAGTTGTTGAAGAGGAGCCAAAACTGAAAGAAGATGAGGCAAAGTGCCTTTTTCAACAACCACTTGTCAAAATTGTCACCATGGAGGAAAAGAAAGGTAGTTCATCTCTTCTAACTCTTGATGTGCATGTGGATTCAAGGACAATTCCTCTTAAAGGAGGAGAGGATGATATGAATATGGGTGCGATCATATTTGAAGAAGAGCAAAAACTTGAATCAAAGGAAGTGCACGGATGTTGGAAGGTGAGAAAACCGAAGAATATGTCCCTCCGACACCTCCTCAGTATTTTGGTTATATTGGGAGCTATGAATGTCCAATGGAGGCACATGAGTAGTCATTGGAAAGCTAAGAGAATTATCTCCAATTAGTATGTGAATGGATTCCACGAAATCATCCCCAGAACAGCCCATAAAGCTCAGTCTCTACCGACAGTCCAACTCTTGCCAGAAATTGTATCATCTAATTCAATGCCGAAGAAGACAAAGGAGCACCAACGTGAGGCCATCAAAAATATATGATATTGATTATTTAATTAGTGCATTTTATGCATGAAATGAAGGGGCTAATCTCTCTCCTCAATGCAATGAGAGGGCTGCAAACTCTTACTCTCCCCAAGGAATCAAGACAAGGCTATGTGAAGAGTTTCTAGTTTCTTTGTTGTCTTCTATTTATACCTTATGTTCTCTACCACTGTAGGCACATCTATTATGAATTGAATCAAACTTACACTGAATGTTTTGTCAAGAGAATGTCTCCAATTCTTCTTGCTTGCTCGTGAGTAAGATCGAGTGTGCTCGTGCGTAATATCGAGCATGGATAAGCTTCTTTGAGTGAGTCATATCTCTAATTTGTTTGTCCTTATTCAAGGCTTGAGTGATTTGTCATATCCACGATATCCTTGTGACGTGGCCGAAATATGCAATGCAAATATCGTTGAATGGCCTAGTCAAAGTAAATGTCCTAACAGACCTACTAAATGGATGTATAGTAAGCAAGTAAGGGTCGAACCCACATGGAAGATCTGATGAAGTATGCAATTATGATTGACAAGTAACAAGTAAGAGGGGTTTTAGTTATCAAGGAGAATAAAGCAAACAAGTTTGATTGAGTTGAGAATATGATTGGGGAAAAGAGTTCCACTAGAACGAGATCCATAATACAGAGATATAATTTGATCACTGAAATCTATTCAATCCAAGTTCTTTCACCATTCTTATGGTTGTTCCCACCCTGATCTTAAGTACTACCAATTCTCACAGTTATTGATAGACTTATCACAATATCAATGGAAGAAAACCTTACCACCAATAAAGCAATAGCAATGCACACAAGGATATAGGATACATGTAAATAGAGATTACCTTACTACTTAACATGCAAATGATTCTCACTCACGATTGCGCACTCGTATTCTACTATATGCAACAATCGTGTATGCTACTAGATATGCACTCGTATTCCACTATATGCAAATCCTAGCAATTGATAAATAGTATTCAACCTAGTTGATCAAGCTATGAAGAATAACAATGAATCAATATTCAATATAACCAAGAGAATCAAACCAACACATATAAGAATAGGAACAAGGAATAGAAATCTCACAAACATATCAACTGTATTGCTTCAAACGTCTAGTAGAACAAAGGGAAATTAGTGCTCCATTCAGATGCAAAAATGAAACCCTAATGAAAAGTAAAACTGCGTGATATCAGAGTAGTGTCTCTCTTCTTAACCTAGAAAAGGGTCTTAAATAGGCTTAGGAAAAATAAATTAACCTAATGGAAATAACAAAGGAAATAAAATAATAGAAATAAGGAAATCCGAAATGCATAAAAGGAAATAAAATCCTTCTGGCCGCGGGGCGTTACGTGCCTCACCGCGGGGCGGTGAGATCCTTCTCTGGCGCGGCCAACTCTTCTCTGAGACCCACCGCCGGGTCGCGGTGGCATCTGGCGCGGGGCGGTGAAATCGCCCACTCCTTCTTCAGCTCTTCTTCTTCTTCTCTTCTGCTCTTCATTACTACCAAGTGTTGGTATCCTTCTCCAATAAACTCTAGCAGAACCTCATCCATCTTCATCATCTCTATCTCCGTCTAAGATGTAAATCCCTGGATATCTTCACTTTTCTCCACAACTTCTGGATCATAGACTTAGCCTCAAATCTCATCCTAAACTCCTCCAAATGATGCTAATAATTGCTAGTGAAGGTGCATGAAATGACACCTATCAAATTCCCCCATACTTAGACCTTTACTCGTTCCGAGTAAGCTAATGATAAACCCACTCCCTCAATCAAACACCAAGGTCTCAGGAAGTACAAGAAAATATGACACCAGCAACTACAACATATCAACAATTAGCTCCAGACAACCAAAACAAGTGATGCAAAGATAATTCTAATCCTAACTTCAATCTAGCCCCTTATCGCTCCAAGAGTGGCCTACCCGAGTCCTCCTTATGACTCCCCTTCTTATGACGCCTCGCCAAGAATAATGAGAAATCCTAAAATCACTCTTCTTCTTTTACGCTCATCTTGCCTAGGCACCCTCTCGGGTTTTCACCTAGCCACTCATTTCATTTTGCTAGATATCTCACAAATACTCGCATCACTCCAGTCCATTTTTGCACCGGTTTATACCAGTCAGACTACCTGCTTCTTACCTGAACCGCCCTTTCGGGTTTTCAGCTCATCCCAGGATTTTGATTGCCTTTTTACATCTTTTTGGCTTTTTCATTTTTTTTTTGAAAAGAAATACTCGAATGGAAATTACAGAAAAACAAAGCTATGTACAAAAGATAGACATATAGCAAGTCTAAATCCCTCCCCCATACTTAAACCGAACATTGTCCTCAATGTAGAAAAGAGAACAACAAATAAAATAGGGGAAGGAGAAATAAACTCACTGTGGGCCTGATGGCAGTGGTGGTGGGAATCTCCCGAAGTAGTCCCTCATATGAGCGTCCATAGAGTCCAGACGCTCATCTACATCAGCACGGAACTGGGTCTGCCAAGTCTGCAGATCGGTCTCTACTCGGGTGTTCCAATGCGTCTGCTACACCGAAAATGCATCAAATCTTGCATACAACTCCTGCCAAGGTGTGGCAGGACCATAAGAAGACGAGGGCGCATCAAACTGGGTAGGCAAAGGGGCATCCTCACCTACAAACTCAGCAGCAGCAGCACCAACACTAGGGCCCTCTCCAAACGGACCCGAAGGAGCAGCAGCAGGGGTAGCGTCGGCCATAACTCTGCTATCACTGGGAATCCACCAATCCGCAAATGAAGGAGAATAAGTGAAAACCCGGGGAAGAATCAGAATATGACCATCATATGAAGACCAAACTAAATCACCATCCCTGCCCAATGGTTTCAGCATCGAGCACACTTTCATGTGCGCCATATCATACACCGCGTGAGCAACATGTCGAGGAATCCGATCGATAGCTATAATGTCAGCACAAAGAAGGGTGATCAAACCACCCCCACAAATATCACGTGGCTCACCATCACGAATCCTCTTCAGGGAACTCAGAAATAAACTAGCCCAACACGGGGTGTACGTGACAATAGACAAGATGCTCAAAAACCACTGGAAATCCTTCAAAGGGACCTTACCATCATCAGCATGGCGAAAGAAATCTCTCATCAATACCTTATGGATCAACCTTAAGCAAGGGTTCACCAACTTCGAATTCACCTCCTGGCCCTTCTTGAACGTCCTATGCGTGGCAGCCTCCCAAAACTCCATCATATCCATCTCAATGATGCCACCAGACCACCCATCAGATGGCTCCTTTGTAATGCCCAGGGCACCACGAATCTCCTCAACAGACAAAGTATAATCACGACCATTGTATGTGAACGTGACCTTCATCAATCTCTTGTCGGCGGAGCCATCAGAATACCTCTTAAACGAGGCAATGAACTGGTAACACAGTTCAGGATAAGCATCAGCGGCCTTGTTCAAGAAAGTCCCCAGGCCACACTCTGTTAAACACAGGGCACTCCAAAATACCAAACTCAGCCAACGTCGGCTTGTTAAAGAATTTAGTAGCCAACACCTTCCTCTCCTTCACAACATTGTAGACCTCATTCTCATCCCTTGTAGATACTTGCTTCCTACCTCTAGGTGCCATAAGTAATGAATTGAGATGCTTAAAACAGAGGGCAACCAAGAGGACTTACAAACGAGCGAAAACACAAAGTCTGGTAGTCTCGACGCGGGGCGATGGACGAGTCGCCGGGTCGCGGTGAGATAACTGGAACTTCTCACCGGGTCATGGTGGGGGTCGCCGCGGGGCGGTGACAGGCGACGCGAGGCAGAGCGACGCGAGGCGGGGTGACTACGACGCGGTGGGGTTATGTGTTTGGCTTGTTTGTGAGGCTAAACTCCAAATTGGGCAAAGAAACTCAAGATTAAGGTAATTGGAGGTTAGATTCGGACCAAGAGCAAGAGGGATCGATGGGAAGAATGGGGGATTTGGCTTGGAGAACTTGAGAGGGGTGTTGGATATGGAGGGTTTGAGAGAGTGGGGGCTAGGTTAGGGAAAGGGAATAGGAAGAAAATGGGTTGATGGGGCCGGTCATATACAATGGCCCAAAGAGAAATCTCGGCCCAAAAAGGGGGCCCAAACCGTCAAATCCTTAGTTACCACTCAAGAAATAAAAATTTTACTCCCCGTTTAAGGTTTTTTCGAGGCCCTTTATTCTTTTTTTTTTCCGGAGTTGAGAAGGCATACCAGACCTCCACCGCGGGGCGGTGGCTTCTACCGCGGGGCGGTGAGAATTGGCTGGGAACACCGTCTCTCTCCATTTACTTTCGTACATGAAATGTTAGTGACAGGCGAACGAAACAAAGCAAAAGAAATTACAAAATTAATCTAAAAGAAAGAAAACTCAAGGAAGACTACCACGGGTTGCCTCCCGGACAACACCTTAGTTAACGTCGTTGGCTCGACGTATTGCAGATCAATCACCACCTAAAATAGGATCCCCTCGGAATCCTCTTACTCGTCTCTTCCTGTTGGGACTTCCCATGGAAAGGCTTGGACCTTAGACCATGTTTCCTCTTTGCCAATGACTCCATGATTGCTCCCTTTGGAGCATCTCCCCCATACTTAGAGCGATGTGGGGGCCGATAGGGCTTGACCTGATCATGCTGCACGACACTAGATGAAGGCTTACAGCCTTGTATGGTTAGTGCAGGGGGGCAAGTGCCCAAATTAGAGGGAATTGAATCTCCTATGTCATCGAGTAAGAAATTATACTCATGCGAATCAAAAGGTTCAGCAATAGCATACAATTCAACTATGGTCTCCACTACACTAGTCTTAACATTTTCCTGAATAGGATTATCGATATCACTAGTGCAGCAAAGGGGAGGCAATTCAATGGAGTTGGCCTAATGAATATTATGCTAAAAAATTATTCCATCAAATTCCATAGTCAAAGTTCCACTATCCACATCAATCTTCGTCATGGATGTTTTGATAAAAGGTCGACCTAACATAACAAGAGCAACCTGCTCATCATAGTCCATATCCATAACAAAGAAATCAGCAAGGAAAATCAAAGGACCTATCTTAACAAGAACATCCTCCACAATACCCTTAGGAGGCACACAAGAACCATCAGCAAGTTGTATCACAATATTGGTATCATGCAAGGGTCCTAGTCCTAGATCCTCAATCAATGAATAAGGCAAAACATTAATAGAGGCACCCAAGTCTAGCAAGGCTTTCCCAAATCGATGCTCACCTATAGCAATAGGAATAGTGAATGTACCTGGATCCTTGCACTTCTCAGGCATATGCCTTTGAAATACCGCCGAGACATGTTCACCAACCAGAACCTTCTTCTGGACCTTCAGCTTTTGTGTCCTCTTGACGGTGCACAGCTCCTTCAAAAACTTGGTGTATCGAGGGATAGCCTTAATAAGCTTGAGAAGAGGAATATTCACCTCACAGTTTCGGAACGTCTCGAAAAGATCACCGTCGTCGGCGACCCTTCTAGCCTTTAGCGCCTCGGGAAAAGGTGCTGATGGCTTCTCGAAACCAAGAGGGGGAAAAAACGGACGAACATAATCATCAACACAGATCTCTTCTGTAGAGCAAGGATTTTGGAGGCCGGGTCGCAGTAGGCTCACCGCGGGGCGGTGGTTATCGCCGCGGGGCGGTGAGGTCGCGGTGGGATTACTGAGACTTGCCGCCGGGTCGCGGCTAGTGTCGCCGCGGGGCGGTGGCAGACATCCTTCTTTCCTGGCCTCAGCCTCAACTTGCCGCCGGGTCGCGGTGGAGTCCACCGCGGGGCGGTCACCGATATTCTTCTTCTCAGACTCGCTCTCCTCTTCAGCAATAGGAGGAACGACCAGCTTCTTTCCACTTCTGAGGGTGATGGCACTCACATTCTCCCTTGGATTCACTGTAGTCTGAGAGGATAGGGAGTTAGATGTCCTCTGGTCAATCTTGGTTACAACATAAGCAAGTTGGTCAATCTGCCTCTCCATATTCTTTATGCTTGACTCAGTAGCCTGAACATGAGTGGCGAAATGCTGAGTCAGAGTCTTTAGCATCTCTTCAGTAGTAGCACCAGAGGTTTGGCCTTGAGGCCTCTGTTGGTATGGACTCTCTGCTGGTATTGCTGTTGTGCTGGCTGTTGACCACCTTGGGGGTCGCTCCACCTGAAACCCGAATGGTCTCTCCCTCTCGGATTGTAGTTGGGCTGTGACAAGGCCGAAAACCGGTGTCGTTTTCCTGTCAAAGAAATCCTAATTCACCTACTACAGAGTATAGCAAGCAAGTCAGGGTCGATCCCACAGGGAGTTAGTTATCTGTATGCAATAACGTGTGACTAACAAGGGGGTTTTAGAGTAATTGCAAAATAACAAAGACGCAAGATCTAACAGAAGATGAAATATGATGATGATATGATGATGAAAAGTATTCCACTAGACAAATATCCACACAACAGATGAAATAGGTTGATCACTGAAAACTATTGTTCCAAGTTCTTTTTACAATCTTATAGTTGTTCCCACCCTGATCTTAAGTACTATCGATTCTCACAGTTGTCGATAGACTTATTACCCTATCAATGGGAAAATACCACCGATTCTCACAGTTGTCGGCGAACTTTACCACTAACACAGCAATAGCAATGCACACAAGGATATAGGATACATGCAAATAGAAGGACACCCTACTACTTAACATGCAAATAATTCTCACTCACGATTGCGCGCTCGGAACCCCTATACGCAACAATCGTGTCTGGCACTAGATATGCACTCGGAACCCCTATATGCAAATCCTAGCACTATGATAGATGTCAAAAAACCTAGTTAGCTATGCTAGAAGAATCAACATAAACCAATAGAGAATATGCTCAAGAGAATTAAACCAACTTTATAAGATATAGAACAAGGAATAGAAATCTCACAACCAATTCATTGCAGTTGTCTAGAGAAACAAAGGTGTTTAGCTCTCCATTCGTTCAAACCCTAGAAGTGGAATGAATAATAGAGAGGACCGAACTCCTTACAAAAACTAGAAAAGGTTCTTAAATAGGTTTTAGAAAACTAACCTAGCAAATAAGGAAAGTAAATAATAACAATTGTAAAGTCGAAAATACTAAAAAGGAAATAATTCAACGCTGGCCGCGAGGCGTCGTCCTCCACCACGGGGCGGTGAGTTCCACCGCTGGGCGGTGGCTTTGCTGTGATGCCCTTCTCTGCGATTCACCGCCGGGCCGCGGTGGCTTGTGGCGCGTGGCGGTAATGGCCAGCTTCTTCAATTGTCTTCATCTGCTCTCCTGTACTACCAAGTAATGGTAGCCTTCCTCCATGAATTCTGAGCAGATCTTCTCCTCCATCTTCCATCATCTCTACTAAGCTGTAAATCCTATGATATCTTCACTTCTCAACTATTCTTCTGGATTACAGACTTAGCCTAAATCTATTCCAAAACTCCGTCTAAAACATGTCAATAATCACTAGTTAAGGTGCCTGAAATGACACCTATCAAATATCCCTACACTTAGACCTTTACTCGTCCCGAGTAGATCAGAACTAATCATACTCCACTCATTAAACACCAAGGCCTCAGGAAGTGTGCGCACACATGATACCAGTGACTATAATAACTCAACATTCAGCTCCAAACAACCAAAATAAGTGACGCGAGATAAATCTATTCCTAACTCCTGTCTAGCTCCTTATTGCTCCAGAGTGGCCTACCCGAGTCCTCCTTATGACTCCCCTTCTTATGACGCCAACCTTCAGAATGATCCTAAAATCACTCCTTTTTCTTTACATTCATCTTGCCTAGGCGCCCTTTCGGGTTTTCACCTAGCCACTCATTTCATTTTACTAGACATCTCATATGTTCTCACATCACTCCAGTCCATTTTTGCACCGGTCTATACCAGTCGGACTACCTGCTTTTTACCTGAACCGCCCTTTCGGGTTTTCAGCTCATCCCAGGATTTCAGTTGCCTTTTTCAAGTTTTTTTTTTTAAATCGGGATTGAGTGAAATTACACAGGCTTCACCGCGGGGCGGTCGTGAGGTTCCTGGGGAGGTAACCTCGCCTCCATTTACTTTCGTACCTGAAACGTTAGAAGCAGGCGAACGAAATAAAGCAAAAGAAACTACGAAAAAACAGGTCTAAGGGAAGAAGAAATCAAAAGAAAAGAAAAAGGGAAAAGAAAGAAAGAATAAAAAAAAACAAAAAAAAACCTCGGGTTGCCTCCCGAGTAGCACCTTGGTTAACATCGTTGGCTCGACGCAGGTTGTGGCCTATCAGGTTTCAACTTTAGGGGCCTCAAAACTTACCGCATCAACATGGTTCGGGTTAAAGCCTTCATAATAAGGTTTCAACCTGTGTCCATTCACTTTGAAAATGTTGTATGTCTTGGGGTTAATCAGTCCAATGGCGCCATGGGGGTGTACTTCAGCAATTTCATAAGGACCCGTCCACTTGGATCTCAGCTTCCCAGCGAAGAGCTTAAGCCGAGATTGAAAAAGGAGGACCTTATCCCCTGGCTTAAAATCCTTTCTCAGAATTTGCTTGTCATGCCACTGCTTGGTTTTCACCTTATAGCTCACAGAGTTCTCATAAGCCTCAAGGCGCAACTCCTCTAGTTCTTGCAGCTGCAGCTTTCGGAAATCTCCTACTTCGTCCAGTTGCATGTTGCATTTCTTTATTGCCCACCACGCTTTATGCTCAAGCTCTACAGGGAGGTGGCAAGCTTTTCCAAATACCAACCGGAAAGGAGACATTCCTATCGGAGTCTTAAAAGTTGTGCGATATGCCCACATCGCATCATTGAGTTTGGTACTCCAATCCCTCCGATTAGCTGCCACTGTTTTCTCCAGTATAGATTTAATCACTCTGTTGGAGTTCTCGACCTGCCTATTAGTTTGAGGATGATAGGCCGTGGAGATTCTCTGGGTAACGTGATACTTCTTCAGTAGGGCAGTCACTGTCTTGTTGCAGAAATGGGTTCCCATGTCACTAATTAAAGCTTTGGGTATCCCAAATCTTGAGAAAATGTTCTCCTTAAGAAAACCTGCCACCACTTTAGAATCATCAGTCCTGGTGGCCTTTGCTTTCACCCACTTGAAAACGTAGTCCACCGCAAGCAATATATAAAGATTCCCATGAGATCTAGGAAAGGGTCCCATAAAGTCCATACCCCAAATATCAAAGACCTCACAAAAGATTAATGATGATTGTGGCATTTCATTCCTTCTGGTGATATTTCCAACCCTTTGGCATCGGTCACATGATTTGCAAAAGGCGTATGCATCCCGAAAGATGTATGGCCAATAGAATCCTACCTCCAATACTTTCCTAACAGTCCTATTTGCTCCAAAATGACCCCCCACATGCTTCAGAATGACAAAAGTTAAGGACATATTGTACCTCATTGTTTGGAAGGCATCGGCGCACTACCTGATCGACACAATGATCATCCCACACATAATGACGAGCTTCTCTTCGTACCTTCGCCTTTTGAGCTCTGGTGTAATCCGGGGGTAGTTCCTCTCGGACCAAATAGTTTACGATATCTGCGTACCATGGTCTGAAAGAACGGATTCCAAAGACGTCCTCGGCTATATGAGGAGAGGAGTCATAAGTGTCTATCGAGTAAAGTGTGACACTTGAGATGTTACCGCGGGGCGGTACTGTCGCCGCGGGCCGCGGTGAGCTTTCCTGGTTCTCAGGAAAATATGCCGCCGGGTCGCGGTGGGTGTCACCGCGGGGCGGTGGATCCTCTAGCTTCTCACTGGTAACAGTTCGCCGGGTCGCGGTAGTGGAGACCGCGGGGCGGTGGGCACTTGCTGAACTTCCCTTGATCATAAAGAGTGTGTCATCTGGGAAGGTTCCGTGAATGAGGCTCTGTTCATCGGGCTTATCTTCCTCATGTACGAGTCTACTCAGGTGATCAGCTACTAGGTTCCCCGCTCCCTTCTTATCACGGATCTCCACATCAAATTCAGTGAGAAGGAGAACCCATTGGATTAATCTTGGCTTTGCTTCTTTCTTCGTCATCAGGTAACGAAGAGCAGCATGATCTGTATAGATAATCACCTTGACTCCCAAAAGATATTGCCTAAACTTCTCCAAGGCAAAGACAACTGCCAGCATTTCCTTCTCGGTGGTGGAGTAGTTCCTCTGGGCTCCATTCAGCGTCATGGAAGCATAATGAATTACGTGGGAGGCACGTCCCACTTTCTGTCCTAGAACTGCTCCAACTGCATAGTCACTGGCGTCACACATTATCTCAAATGGGCGAGACCAGTCAGGTGCCTGAATGATAGGCGCACTTGTCAGGCGTTCTCTCAAGCAATCAAACGCCTTCTTACACTCATCAGTGAACGCATAGGTCACCTCCTTCTTTAGTAGCTCGCATATGGGTGAAGAGATCTTAGAGAAGTCCTTGATAAATCTTTGGTAAAAACCTGCATGACCTAAAAAGGAATGCACTTCACGCACATTAGTAGGATAAGGCAAAGACTGAATTACATCAATCTTTGCCTTATCGACCTCAATACCCCTAGCAGAGACGATATGACCAAGTACTATACCTTGTTCTACCATAAAATGACACTTTTCAAAATTCAAAACCAAATTGGTTTCAACACATCTTGTAAGTACGAGTGCCAAATGGTTTAAACAAGAATCAAAGCTAGTCCCATGCTCTGTAAAGTCATCCATGAATACCTCAATAAATTTCTCAACATATTCAGAGAAGATACTAACCATACATCGTTGAAATGTACCGGGTGCGTTACACAATCCAAATGGCATTCTGCGGTATGCAAAGGTGCCAAAGGGACATGTAAAAGTGGTTTTCTCTTGGTCTTCTGGCGCAATGGCTACCTGAAAATATCCTGAATACCCGTCGAGAAAGTAGTAATAGGGGCGCCCAGCAAGGCGTTCTAGCATTTGATCAATAAAGGGCAGGGGAAAATGGTCTTTCCGAGTTACCGCATTCAGCTTACGCCAGTCAATGCACACCCTCCATCCTGTGGTGGTCCTTGTGGGAACTAATTCTCCTTGTTGATTCTCCACTATAGTGATACCTCCTTTCTTAGGAACAACCTGGGTTGGGCTTACCCATTGGCTATCTGAAATAGGGAAGATCATATCAGCTTTGAGGAGTTTCAGTACTTCCTTCTTGACCACTTCCATCATTGGAGGGTTGAGCCTTCTCTGTGGCTGCCTGGATGGTTTTGCTCCATCTTCGAGTAGGATCCTATGCATACAAGTTGAGGGACTTATCCCTTTTATGTCTGCAATGGTCCATCCTATCGCAGTCTTGTACTCCCTGAGCACGCCTAAAAGCTTCATTTCCTAGTCTGCATATATCTTACTAGACACAATGACTGGCAGAGTGTCGTTGGCTCCAAGAAAGGCGTACTTGAGATGATCCGGCAATGGCTTCAATTCAACCTCGGGGGCCTGTTCAACAGAGGGAACAAGCTTCTCGCTCAGATTTAGTAAAGTAGGGCCAACGCCCAAAGGATCTAAAGGATACTTACCATATACATCCAGCTGAGCTATGACTTCCTGCATGTTAGATGGCAAAGAGTATTCCTCATGGGACAAATCCAAATTATTCTCAACAATGGATTGCAGCTCATCAGGATCAAAAATATCAAATACATCTTGTGCGATAGAGTCAATTACATCAATTGAGCATAAAGAATGGTCTTCATTGGGATGTTTCATAGCTTCATATATGTTATATTCCACCTTTTCCCCATCAAATTCCATGGAAAGTGTCCACTTTGCAAATCAAGTTTAGTCTTAGCAGTTTTCAAAAATGGCCTACCTAACAGTATAGGGGTTGCCTTTGTATCTGTTTCCATATCTAAGACATAAAAATCTACAGGGAATATCAATTTATCAACCATAACAAGAACGTCCTCTACTACTCCTCTAGGGTAGACACTAGACCTATTAGCTAATTGAATTACAATTCCTGTTTTTTGCAAAGGTCCAAGTCCAAGAGATTCATAGAGAGAATAGGGCAAAACATTAATGGAGGCACCAAGATCAAGCATAGCTCTTTCAAACTTAGTGTCACCAATAATACAAGGAATGCTCCACATACCTGGATCGCCGCAGTTATTTGGCATACGCCTCTGGAATACAGCGGATACGCGTTCGCTAACCTTGACTTTCTCCTTGCCCTTCAGCTTCTGGTTTCTTTTGATGGTGCATAGCTCCTTTAGAAACTTAGCGTACCTCGGTACACTCTTGACAAGCTTGAGGAGTGGGATGTTCACCTCACATTTGCTGAAAGTGTCGAAGAGATCCTTGTCGTCAATCACTCTCCTTTCCTTTAGTGCCTCCGGAAAAGGGGTAGGGGGCTTTTCAGATCCAAGAGGAGGGAAATTAGGACGAACATAGGTGTCCTCTTCTTCCTCATGATCGATCTCTGGGCCTTCACCGCGGGGCGGTGCTCTTGGCCGCGGGGCGGCGGTATTGGCTCAACATAACTGGGAGGTTTCACCGGGTCGCGGTGTTCACCGCCGCGGGGCGGTGGAATGTGCCCATCGTCAATTCCAATCCTGTCGTCCTTCTCATCAGTAGGGGCGACTTGCAACTTCTTGCCACTTCGGAGGGTAACCGCATTTATACTTTCTTCTGCGACCCTTTTGTCTAACCTAGTTACCACATCTGTCAACTGATCCATTTGCTCCCTCATGCTCTCAATGTTGGCCGCAGTTGTTTGCACATGAGTTGCGAAGTGCTTTGTTAGGGCCTTGAGTATGTTGTCAGTCGAAAGGGAACTACTAGTTTGGGGTGCTGCTGATGGCTCACCACAGTGAGATTGTGACGGTGGTTGTAACTGCTGTTGATTGAGTCGAGGTCTAATAGGCCCGTAGCCTCCAGCAGCATACACCTCAGCAGTGGTGACGTCCTGAAGTTGGGGACAAGCACTGGTGTTGTGAAATGGGTCAACGCAAATTCCACAGACATTTTGCTGTTGAGGGGCTTCTGTTTTACTCATCTTCACAATAACCTCCTTCAATGAAGCAATCTCCTGTGATAAATGTGAATCATTGAAGATTACAGCAGCAACTCCTTTGGTTCTTGGAGCTTTATCAAAATCCCGTGTACCCTCAGCCATATCATGAAGTTTAGTCATGGCTGTATCAGGAGTCATATTCAGGATACTACCACCACAAGTAGCATCTATAATTCTTCTTTCATCATCCATCAGCCCGTTGTAAACATAGAGTACCAGAGCTTTCTTGTCAAAACCATGGAACATGCAACTAGAACAGAGTCATTCAAACCGCTCACAATAGTTATAGAGGGTCTCCTCCTCTCCCTGTTCAATACTGGCAATCGCCCGTTTCAAGGCATTCGCCATCTTGGTTGGGAAATAACGCGCGAGGAAAGCCTTATGTAGCTTAGCCCATGAATCTATGCTTCCGCCAGGCAGATGATAATACCAGTCCTCAGCGTCGTCCTTCAGAGTGAACCCGAAGGCACTCATTTTAATCTGATCCTCAGTGACGTCGGCTGGTTTGATGCTCATAATGACGTTGTGGAATTTACCCAAATGAAGAATGGGGTCTTCTCCACTTCGTCCATAATATCTCGGGAGCAACCGTATCACTCCTGTTCTGAGCTCAAATGTCACACCATCAGCAAGGGGTGGAATAATTACAGCCAATGGTTGCTGTATCAGATCTGGCATAGTCAACTGTCGGAGTGTCTGAGCCATTCGTACCTGTCTCTGTATCAACTTCAACAAGTAGCGAATCAGTAGCAAAGGTGCGGACCGTAAGATAGATCCACACCGCAGTCAATCACAAATAATCACAAATAAAGTATTTGACTCCCCGACAACGACGCCAAATTTGACAAGGCCGAAAACCGGTGTCGTTTTCCTGTCAAAGAAATCCTAATTCACCTACTACAGAGTATAGCAAGCAAGTCAGGGTCGACCCCACAGGGAGTCAGTTATCTGTATGCAATAACGTGTGACTAACAAGTAACAAGGGGGTTTTAGAGTAATTGCAAAATAACAAAGGCGCAAGATCTAACAGAAGATGAAATATGATGATGATATGATGATGAAAAGTATTCCACTAGACAAATATCCACACAACAGATGAAATAGGGTGATCACTGAAAACTATTGTTCCAAGTTCTTTTTACAATCTTATAGTTGTTCCCACCCTGATCTTAAGTACTATCGATTCTCACAGTTGTCGATAGACTTATTACCCTATCAATGGGAAAATACCATCGATTCTCACAGTTGTCGGCGAACTTTACCACTAACACAGCAATAGCAATGCACACAAGGATATAGGATACATGCAAATAGAAGGACACCCTACTACTTAACATGCAAATAATTCTCACTCACGATTGCGCGCTCGGAACCCCTATACGCAACAATCGTGTTTGCCACTAGATATGCACTCGGAACCCCTATATGCAAATCCTAGCACTACGATAGATGTCGAAAAACCTAGTTAGTTACGCTAGAAGAATCAACATAAACCAATAGATAATATGCTCAAGAGAATTAAACCAACTTTATAAGATATAGAACAAGGAATAGAAATCTCACAACCAATTCATTGCAGTTGTCTAGAGAAACAAAGGTGTTTAGCTCTCCATTCGTTCAAACCCTAGAAGTGGAATGAATAATAGAGAGGACCGAACTCCTCACAAAAATTAGAAAAGGTTCTTAAATAGGTTTTAGAAAACTAACCTAGCAAATAAGGAAAGTAAATAATAACAATTGTAAAGTTGAAAATACTAAAAAGGAAATAATTCAACGCTGGCCGCGAGGCGTCGTCCTCCACCGCGGGGCGGTGAGTTCCACCGCTGGGCGGTGGCTTCGCTGTGATGCCCTTCTCTGCAATTCACCGCCGGGCCGCGGTGGCTTATGGCGCGGGGCGGTAATGGCCAGCTTCTTCAATTGTCTTCATCTGTTCTCCTGTACTACCAAGTAATGGTAGCCTTCCTCCATGAATTCTGAGCAGATCTTCTCCTCCATCTTCCATCATCTCCACTAAGCTGTAAATCCTATGATATCTTCACTTCTTAACTATTCTTCTGGATTACAGACTTAACCTAAATCTATTCCAAAACTCCGTCTAAAACATGTCAATAATCACTAGTTAAGGTGCCTGAAATGGCACCTATCAGGCTGTCCACCAAATTGCGGTCTAGGGGGTCCGTAACCTCCTACATCATTCACTTCAGCAGTACCTTCCTCCTGCAGCTGAGGACAAGTATCGGTAGGGTGGAATTGATCACATCAAATCCCACATGCCTTGACTTGTTGAGGTGTTTTGGTTCGCCATTCTTTTCACCATCTCCTTCAACTCAGCTAACTCATTCAGCACTGGGCTCGGTCCTGTAGAAGTCACAACATTTACTGCCTTTCTCTGATATGTCTTTCCAAAGCTCCTGGTACTCTCACTCATCTCCTGAAATCTCTCCATGGCTGCGTCCGGTGTCAGATTCAGAATACTCCCACCGCATGCAGCGTCAACCATCCTTCTTTCTTGATCTAGCAGACCATTATCCAAGTAAAGAACAAGATCCTGCTTGGCGTATCCGTGGAACGGGCAGCTAGAGCAAAGCCTCTTGTACCTCTCAAGATAGTCATATAGCGTCTCATCACCAGCCTGCTCAATGTTAGCAATTGCCTTTTTCAAAGCATTCGCCTTCTTCGTTGGGAAGTACTTGTCAAGAAACGCCTTGTGCAGTTTAGTCCAGGTATCTATAGTCCCTGGTGGCAAGTGATAATACCAGTCGCTAGCAGAGTCTAGCAAAGAAAATCCAAATCCAAAGGCTCTCATCTTGATTTGATCCTCCGTCACATTCCTTGGGTTCATTGTCATGCAGACATTGTGGAATTTACCCAGATGAGATATCGGGTCCTCTCCACTCAAACCATGGAATTTCGGGAGATAAGCAACAACTCCAGACTTCAGCTCAAAGTTCACCCCTTCGCCAAGCGTAAGGATGATGACAACCAAGGGTTGTGCCCCAAT
Source organism: Rheum nobile (assembly GCA_027886185.1). Classification (NCBI taxonomy): domain Eukaryota; kingdom Viridiplantae; phylum Streptophyta; class Magnoliopsida; order Caryophyllales; family Polygonaceae; genus Rheum; species Rheum nobile. The sequence goes on along the minus strand of WOAB01000002.1, from coordinate 8,938,890 downwards.
GTTTGGTTCAGTCAGCTCTCTCAGAGTTCCGGCCATTGCAGCAGGAGGAATGTCAACTGGCTCAACGGTCTCAACTGTTTCAACTGTCTCAACTCCTGCTTCTTCTTCTTGATCGCGTAGGTTCGCACGGAATGATCTGTCGATTTCTGGGTCAAAAGAAGCTAGAGGAGAGTCAGTACTAAGGGTGTCGACCATAAGATAGGTCTCCACCAAAAATCAATCACGAAAACACACAACAAAGCAGAAACTTCCCCGACAACGGCGCCAAATTTGACGTGGCCGAAATATGCAATGCAAATATCGTTGAATGGCCTAGTCAAAGTAAATGTCCTAACATACCTACTAAATGGATGTATAGTAAGCAAGTAAGAGTCGAACCCACAGAGAAGATCTGATGAAGTATGCAATTATGATTGACAAGTAACAAGGAAGAGGGGTTTTAGTTATCAAGGAGAATAAAGCAAACAAGTTTGATTGAGTTGAGAATATGATTGGGGAAAAGAGTTCCACTAGAACGAGATCCACAATATAGAGATATAATTTGATCACTGAAATCTATTCAATCCAAGTTCTTTCACTATTCTTATGGTTGTTCCCACCCTGATCTTAAGTACTATCAATTCTCACAGTTGTTGATAGACTTATCACAATATCAATGGAAGAAAACCTTACCACCAATAAAGCAATAGCAATGCACACAAGGATATAGGATACATGCAAATAGAAGAAAACCTTACTACTTAACATGCAAATGATTCTCACTCACGATTGCGCACTCGTATTCCACTATATGCAACAATCGTGTATGCTACTAGATATGCACTCGTATTCCACTATATGCAAATCCTAGAAATTGATAAATAGTATTCAACCTAGTTGATCAGGCAATGAATCAATATTCAATATAACCAAGAGAATCAAACCAACACATATAAGAATAGGAACAAGGAATAGAAATCTCACAAACACATCAACTGTATTGCTTCAAACGTCTAGGGGAACAAAGGGAAATTAGTGCTCCATTCAGATGCAAAAATGAAACCCTAATGAAAAGTAAAACTGCGTGATATCAGAGTAGTGTCTCTCTTCTTAACCTAGAAAAGGGTCTTAAATAGGCTTAGGAAAATAAGTTAACCTAATGGAAATAACAAAGGAAATAAAATAATAGAAATAAGGAAATCCGAAATGCATAAAAGGAAATAAAATCCTTCTGGCCGCGGGGCGTTACGTGCCTCACCGCGGGGCGGTGAGATCCTTCTCTGGCGAGGCCAACTCTTCTCTGAGACCCACCGCCGGGTCGCGGTGGCATCTGGCGCGGGGCGGTGAAATCGCCCACTCCTTCTTCAGCTCCTCTTCTTATTCTCTTCTGCTCTTCATTACTACCAAGTGTTGGTATCCTTCTCCAATAAACTCTAGCAGAACCTCATCCATCTTCATCATCTCCATCTCCGTCTAAGCTGTAAATCCCTGGATATCTTCACTTTTCTCCACAACTTCTGGATCACAGACTTAGCCTCAAATCTCATCCTAAACTCCTCCAAATGATGCAAATAATTTCTAGTGAAGGTGCATGAAATGACACCTATCACCTTGTCCACTTATCCCTTTCAATTTCCAGCAAAGAAACCCTTTAAAAAACGGATCCAAGATCCAACAAAAAAGCCCCGAAATCATCATTTTCAAGCACCGATCGTCTTTGTTGTCTTGTGATCGATTGAAGGCCGAAACTTACTTGATATTGAGCATATAACGATCCTATTTATCATTATATGGTATCAGAGCCATATTCAAGGAACTTCAAAAGGAATCATGTCAAGTGAAAGAGAGAACATGGTAAACGCCGTTGGTCAAATTCGGCAAATGTTCCGAGAGGAAAGCACAAGGATTTTTCAAGAGCAAGAGTGCAAGTTGTCTAAGATGAATGAGCGCAACAATAAATTTTGGAGGAATATTGAGAAGCAGTTGATCCAACTAATGGATGATTCAAAAGTTCAAGCCATTCAAGACGAGTCACCAAAGGGGGCTACAACAAGGCTTGTCGAAGAACCTCTACAAATGGAGAAGCCTCTCAATGGTGATGAAGTGCCTATGGAAGAATCATGTGTGAGTTACATGACCAAATATGTTGAAGAGGAGCCAAGACTGAAAGTTGTTAAAGAGGAGCCAGAACTGAAAGAAGAAGGCAAAGGAGCACCGGCGTCAGGCCATCAAAAATATATGATATTGATCATTTAATAAGTGCATTTTATGCATGAAATGAAGGGGCTAATCTCTCTCCTCAATGCATTGAATGGGCTGCAAACTCTTCCTCTCCCTAAGGAATCAAGAGATCGCTATGTGAAGAGTTTCTAGTTTCTTTGTTGTCTTCTATTTATACCTTATGTTCTCTACCACTGTACGCACATCTATAATGAATTGAATCAAACTGACACTGAGTGTTTTGTCAAGAGAATGTCTCCAATTCTTCTTGCTTGCTCGTGAGTAAGATCGAGTGTGCTCGTGCGTAATATCGAGCATGGATAAGCTTCTTTGAGTGAGTCATATCTCTAATTTGTTTGTCCTTGTTCAAGGCTTGAGTGATGAGTCATATCTACGATATCCTTGTCCACTTATCCCTTTCAATTTCCAGCAAAGAAACCCTTTAAAAAACGGATCCAAGATCCAACTAAAAAAGCCCCGAAATCATCATTTTCAAGCACCGATCGTCTTTGTTGTCTTGTGATCGATTGAAGGCCGAAACTTACTTGATATTGAGCATATAACGATCCTATTTATCATTATATGGTATCAGAGCCATATTCAAGGAACTTCAAAAGGAATCATGTCAAGTCAAAGAGAGAACATGGTAAACGCCGTTGGTCAAATTCGACAAATGTTCCGAGAGGAAAGCGCAAGGATTTTTCAAGAGCAAGAGTGCAAATTGTCTAAGATGAATGAGCACAACAATAAATTTTGGAGGAATATTGAGAAGCAGTTGATCCAACTAATGGATGATTCAAAAGTTCAAGCCATTCAAGACGAGTCACCAAAGGGGGCTACAACAAGGCTTGTCGAAGAACCTCTACAAATGGAGAAGCCGCTCAATGGTGATGAAGTGCCTATGGAAGAATCATGTGTGAGTTACATGACCAAATATGTTGAAGAGGAGCCAAGAATAAAAGTTGTTAAAGAGGAGCCAGAACTGAAAGAAGATGAGGCAAGTGCCTTTTTCAACAACCACTTGTGAAAATTGTCAACATGGAGGAAAAGAAAGGTAGTTTATCTCTTCTAACTCTTGATGTGCATGTGGATTCAAGGACGATTCCTATTAAAGGAGGAGAGAATGATATGAATAAGGGTGAGAACATATTTGAAGAAGAGCAAAAACTTGAATCAAAGGAAGTGCTCGGATGTTGGAAGGTGACAAAACCGAAGAATATGTCCCTCCGACACCTCCTCAATATTTTGGCTATATTGGGAGCTAAGAATGTCCAATGGAGACACTAGAGTAGTCATTGGAAAGCTAAGAGAATTATCTACAATTAGCATTTGAATGTCTTCCACGAAATAATCCCATAACAGCCCAGTCTCTGCCGACAGTTCAACTCTTGCCAGAAATTGTCTCATCTAATTTAATGCCGAAGAAGACCAAGGAGCACCAACGTGAGGCCATGAAATATAGATGATATTGATCATTTAATAAGTGCACTTTATGCATGAAAGGAAGGGGCTAATTTCTCTCCTCAATGCAATGAATGGGATGCAAACTCTTCCTCTCCCCAAGGAATCAAGACAAGGCTATGTGAAGAGTTTCTAGTTTCTTTGTTGTCTTCTATTTATACCTTATGTTCTCTACCATTGTAGGCACGTCTATAATGAATTGAATCAACCTTACACTGAGTGTTTTGTCAAGAGAATGTCTCCAATTCTTCTTGCTTGCTCGTGAGTAAGATTGAGTGTGCTCGTGCGTAATATCGAGCAAGGATAAGCTTCTTTGAGTGAGTCATATCTCTAATTTGTTTGTCCTTGTTCAAGGCTTGAGTGATGAGTCATATCCACGATATCCTTGCCCACTTATCCCTTTCAATTTCCAGCAAAGAAACCCTTTAAAAAACGGATCCAAGATCCAACAAAAAAGCCCCGAAATCATCATTTTCAAGCACTGATAGTCTTTTTTGTCTTGTGATCGATTGAAGGCCGAAACATCCTTGATATTGAGCATATAACGATACTATTTCTCATTATATGGTATCAAATCCATATTCAAGGATCTTCAAAAGGAATCATGTCAAGACAAAGAGAGAACATGGTAAACGCCGTTGGTCAAATCCGGCAAATGTTCCGAGAGAAAAGCGCAAGGATTTTTCAAGAGCAAGAGTGCAAATTGTCTAAGATGAATGAGTGCAACAATAAATTTTGGAGGAATATTTTTGAAGCAGTTGATCCAACTAATGGATGATTCAAAAGTTAAAGCCATTCAAGACGAGTCACCAAAGGGGGCTACAACAAGGCTTGTCGAAGAACTTCTACCAATGGAGAAGCCGCTCAATGGTGATAAAGCGCCTATGGTAGAATCAGGTGTGAGTTACATGACCAAATATGTTGAAGAGGAGCCAAGACTGAAAGTTGTTAAAGAGGAGCCAGAACTGAAAGAAGATGAGGCAAAGTGCATTTTTCAACAACCACTTGTCAAAATTGTCAACATGGAGGAAAAGAAAGGTAGTTCATCTCAGCTAACTCTTGATGTGCATGTGGATTCAAGGACGATTCCTCTTAAAGGAGGAGAGGATGATATGAATATGGGTGAGATCATATTTGAAGAAGAGCAAAAACTTGAATCAAAGGAAGTGCTCGGATGTTGGAAGGTGACAAAACCGAAGAATATGTCCCTCCGACACCTCCTCATTATTTTGGCTATATTGGGAGCTACAAATGTCCAATGGAGGAACATGAGTAGTCATTGGAAAGTAATAGAATTATCTACAATTAGGATTTGAATGGCTTCCATGAAATCATCCTAGAACAGCCCATAAAGCTCAGTCTATGCCGACAGTTCAACTCTTGCCAGAAATTGTCTCATCTAATTTAATGCCGAAGAAGAACAAGGAGCACCAACGTGTAACACCCCCAATTTATACCGGAGATATTACATGCCAGTGACCTCAGACTTTACCGTCCAAAGTCACCCCAGGCTTTTCCAGAACAGTTAAGCTTAAATACATAACATAAATACATATTAATTGAAAGATTAAACAGCGTAAGACTTTAAAGAGCCAACTTATAACATGGCTAAATTATGAAGATACATTGAAGTAACACTTTAACAATCTTAAAACACTTAACAGCTTAAAACACTGACTTTTAAACCTTCGTCTGCAAGCTTCTTATCCTTCAATAGGTTACTTAAACTCCGGGGATCAACTCCTGATGTGCCGAAACAGACGGACGGCACCAACCATGACGATGCAGATAATAAAAACACAGTGGGTTAGTCTACTGAATAGACTAGCAAGGGCACAAAGCAGAGTGGTTCGAGTGATCGTGACCGTTTACTATCATTGTCCCTCGAATAATAACCGAAGGAACGATATATAACCCGACACTTTCACGGAATGATTTAACAATTAAGATATGCACTTAAGAGAAGACTCCAACTGAAATGAGCCTTATAGGAAATTATGACAACCGAGGGAACATTAAAGTTACACACACCAATGATTTAAAAGTTAACTGAGATGCTTCGGTTCACAACCAACCTCATCGCATACAGCGAATCCAGATTGGAAATAGAACGTACTACATTCAAGTCGAGACGAGTTTTCCTAGCTGCACTATATCTTAGCTGTACTACTCGCCAAAGGTTTATTAATCATGTGCACTCGGGCACATATCTTATTTAATTACAAAATGCACTTTACTGGAACACGTTAATGTTATTAAGAGCGGCACACAGCTTAAATCTCAGGGTGACAATTACGTCAACCCAAATTAAAACACACACGCGGGACTTAACATTATTATGCCGAGTAACAACGACGTTATTATTACACCGGGTGACCTTACGTTCACCCTGATTGTACTATTACAGTGCTTACACTTTAATTATGTGCTTAACTGCACTTATCTTATTTAATTACAACACACACACACACACACACTATTGAGGCTTTTAATATTATTCCGAGAACACGGAAGTTATTATTACACCGGGTGACCTTACGTTCACCCTGATTGCACTGCCACAGTGCTTACAATTTAATTTACAGGGTGACATTTACGTCCACCCCAATGCACTAGCTAAGTGCTTAATACACAGGACTGCAATTAAGCTCATCCAATGGCGCTTGCAAGGCGCTTAAAACACTTCAGATCCTTACATGTGGATAAGAAGCATAGGTCATAACCCTTAAATTATTCAGAATAAATCCGAGGAATATTATGATTTAAAGAAACGACAAATCCTTACTTGGATTAGCGTTCCTATGAACACTCGTGTTAACTAAACAGTCCAACACAACAATTAATCACATTAAAGTCATCCATGCAATCCACTTAAACACAGAGATAATAGAAACAACTAATCCTTACTTGGATTATTTTTCCTATTAACCCGCATGCTATTCTAGCATTAAGATTAATTTCACAATAATACCATTACGGTAATTATCACATATAATAGCGTTGTTCTAACAGATATACAACCTATTATAACATTACTTTAATCACGCTTATTTATGAACTTAGTTTCCAAATAAAACAACAGTTCACTACAATTTAATTAACAATTAAACAATTGATAATTAATGAAACATGAAATGATTAAGCAAGAGCGAACCACCACTTGCCTTAATCCGCAGATCTGGAACAAAGCAGAGACAACGGGATTCCGGGCTCGACACAGGTATAGCTCTGACAGCACAACGACCTTCGAGTCGACCCATAAGGAAACCCTAAGTTAGATCCGACATAAACTAGTACGAATCTAAGGAAAGACGAAAGAACCCGAAAGAAACGACGCCACGACGACAACCAACCAAGCCAAAGCCACGAAGGCATTCTGGGCACTGGCGGCGGTCGCCGTTCTTGGCGGCGGTCGCCGTTCTCATCACGGCGGGCGCCGTAAAGAACACGACGGTCGCCGTGAAGAACTCCGACGACAAACGAGAGAAAAACTCACCCAAATGATGCGCGTTTCGTCCCCCTTTTGCCTTGCCTGGGTTCTAACCTCCAAAGGCAACCAAAAGGCTTCACAAGGGCTGCTGGAAACACCACTAAACGATACCGGCGAAAGCTTCAGAATTTCCGGCGAGGGCACCAAACTCCGGCGAGACAATTTTGAGGGATTGAAGCGTTTGATTTTGTGTGAAAACCGATCCCAAACCTTCTCTATTTATAGCCAAATGCCAGGGAGCATAATGATGGCTAGGAAGGCGACGTGGAGGGCTACAATGGCGATCGTCAGACGACTCCGGCGACCATCGGGTAAAAACCACCAGACAACAACGACGGCGGGCGCCGTAATAAATGCGGCGGGTGCCGTCATCAATGCGGCGGGCGCCGTTACCAACGCGACGGGTGCCGCCATAGACCTGGCGTCCCCAGCTAGGAGGAGACTCGTCGGCTCCTCGAGCCTTACGACGGCGGGCGCCGTCATACCCACGGCGGTCGCCCTTCTTGGGTTCCGCGACGGCGGTCGCCGTGGCTGTACGACGGTCGCCGTGACCAGCTTTTCTCGCCCGTTCAGCTTTGAACGATCATAACATTAACCCGGGATACAAATTATCGTACGCGAACGAGTAATTAATATTCAAAGCACGTCGTCTGTATTTTATTTCACTGAGAAAAATATTACAGATACAGAGTACATTACAGAATGCCTCTAACCTTCTGAATTAAATCCGACGTACTAAACGGGTGTTCGGGAAAATTCCTAAAATTCCCAAAATAATCCTTACAGAATTACGGGGTATCACACAACGTGAGGCCATGAAATATAGATGATATTGATCATTTAATAAGTGCATTTTATGCATGAAAGGAGGAGGCTAATCTCTCTCCTCAATGCAATGAATGGGCTGCAAACTCTTCCTCTCCCCAAGGAATCAAGACATCGCTATGTGAAGCGTTTCTAGTTTCTTTGTTGTCTTATATTTTTACCTTATGTTCTCTACCATTGTAGGCACGTCTATAATGAATTGAATCAAACTTAAACTGAGTGTTTTGTCAAGAGAATGTCTCCAATTCTTCTTGCTTGCTCGTGAGTAAGATCGAGTGTGCTCGCGCGTAATATCGAGCATGGATAAGCTTCTTTGAGTGAGTCATATCTCTAATTTGTTTGTCCTTGTTCAAGGCTTGAGTGACGAGTCATATCCACGATATCCTTGTCCACTTATCCCTTTTAATTTCCAGCAAAGAAACCCTTTAAAAAATGGATCCAAGATCCAACAAAAAAAGCCCCAAGATCATCATTTTCAAGCACCGATCGTCTTTGTTGTCTTGTGATCGATTGAAGGCCGAAACATCCTTGATATTGAGCATATAACGATCCTATTTCTCATTATATGGTATCAGAGCCATATTCAAGGAACTTCAAAAGGAATCATGTCAAGTCAAAGAGAGCACATGGTAAACGCCGTTGGTCAAATCCGGCAAATGTTCCGAGAGGAAATCGCAAGGATTTTTCAAGAGCAAGAGTGCAAATTGTATATGATGAATGAGTGCCACAATAAATTTTGGAGGAATATTGAGAAGCAGTTGATCCAACTAATGGATGATTCAAAAGTTCAAGTCATTCAATACGAGTCACCAAAGGGGGCTATAACAAGGCTTGTCGATGAACCTCTACAAATGAAGAAGCCGCTCAATGGTGATGAAGCGCCTATGGAAGAATCGAGTGTGAGTTACATGACCAAATATGTTAAAGAGGAGCCAAGATGGAAAGTTTTTAAAGAGGAGCCAAAACTGAAAGAAGATGAGGCAAAGTGCCTTTTTCAACAACCACTTGTCAAAATAGTCACCATGGAGAAAAATAGAGGTAGTTCATCTCAGCTAACTCTTGATGTGCATGTGGAAATCAAGGACGATTCCTCTTAAAAGAGGAGAGGATGATATGAATATGGGTGCGATCATATTTGACGAAGAGCAAAAACTTGAATCAAAGGAAGTGCTCGGATGATGGAAGGTGACAAAACCGAAGAATATGTCCCTCCGACACCTTCTTAGTATTTTGGTTATATTGGGAGCTACGAAGGTCCAATGGAAGCACATGAGTAATCATTGGAAAGATAAGAGAATTATCTACAATTACCATGTGAATGGATTCCACGAAATCAGCCCCAGAACAGCCCATAAAGCTCAGTCTCTGCCGACAATCCAACTCTTGCCAGAAATTGTCTCATCTAAATCAATGCCGAAGAAGACCAAGGAGAACCAACGTGAGGCCATCAAATATAGATGATATTGATCATTTAATAAGTGCATTTTATGCCTGAAATGAAGTGGCTAATCTCTCTCCCCAATGCAATGAATGGGCTGCAAACTCTTCCTCTCCCCAAGGAATCAAGACAAGGCTATGTGAAGAGTTTCTAGTTTCTTTGTTGTCTTCTATTTATACCTTATGTTCTCTACCATTGTAGGCACGTCTAATATGAATTGAATCAACCTTACACTGAGTGTTTTTTCAAGAGAATGTCTCCAATTCTTCTTGCTTGCTCGTGAGTAAGATTGAGTGTGCTCATGCGTAATATCGAGCATGTATAAGCTTCTTTGAGTGAGTCATATCTCTAATTTATTTGTCCTTGTTCAAGGCTTGAGTGATGATTCATATCCACGATATCCTTTTCCACTTATCCCTTTCAATTTCCAGCAAAGAAACCCTTTAAAAAACGGATCCAAGATCCAACAAAAAAATCCCCGAAATCATCATTTTCAAGCACTGATCGTCTTTTTTGTCTTGTGATCGATTGAAGGCCAAAACTTCCTTGATATTGAGCATATAACGATCCTATTTCTCATTATATGGTATCAGATCCATATTCAAGGAACTTCAAAAGGAATCATGTCAAATCAAAGAGAGAACATGGTAAACGCCGTTGGTCAAATCAGGCAAATGTTCCGAGAGGAAAGCGCAAGGATTTTTCAAGAACAAGAGTGCAAATTGTCTAAGATGAATGAGTGCAACAATAAATTTTGGTGGAATATTGCAAAGCAGTTGATCCAACTAATGGATGATTCAAAAGTTCAAGCCATTCAATACGAGTCACCAAAGGGGGCTACAACAAGGCTTGTCGAAGAACCTCTACAAATGGAGAAGCCGCTCAATGGTGATGAAGCGCCTATGGAAGAATCATGTGTGAGTTACATGACCAAATATGTTGAAGAGGAGCCAAGACTAAAAGTTGGTAAAGAGGAGCCAGAACTGAAAGAAGATGAGGCAAATTGCATTTTTCAACAACCACGTGTCAAAATTGTCACCATGGAGGAAATAAAAGGTAGTTCATCTCTTCTAACTCCTGATGTGCATGTGGTTTCAAGTACAATTCCTCTTAAAGGAGGAGAGGATGATATGAATATGGGTGCGATCATATTTGAAGAAGAGCAAAAACTTGAATCAAATGAAGTGCTCGGATGTTGGAAGGTGACAAAACCAAAGAATATGTCCCTCCGACACCTCCTTAGTATTTTGGTTATACTGGGAGCTACGAATGTCCAATGGAGGCACATGAGTAGTCATTGGAAAGCTAAGAGAATTATCTACAATTAGCATGTGAATGGATTCCACGAAATCAGCCCAGAACAGCCCATAAAGCTCAGTCTCTGCCGACAGTTCAACTCTTGCCAGAAATTGTCTCATCTAATTCAATGCCGAAGAAGACCAAGGAGCACCAACGTGAGGCCATGAAATATAGATGATATTGATAATTTAGTAAGTGCATTTTATGCATGAAATGAAGGGGCTAATCTCTCTCCTCAATGCAATGAGAGGGCTGCAAACTCTTCCTCTCCCCAAGGAATCAAGACAAGGCTATGTGAAGAGTTTCTAGTTTCTTTGTTGTCTTCTATTTATACCTTATGTTGTCTACCATTCTAGGCACGTATAATATGAATTGAATCAACCTTACACTGAGTGTTTTGTCAAGAGAATGTCTCCATTTCTTCTTGCTTGCTCGTGAGTAAGATCGAGTGTGCTCGTGCGTAATATCGAGCATGGATAAGCTTCTTTGAGTGAGTCATATCTCTAATTTTTTTGTCCTTGTTCAAGGCTTGAGTGATGAGTCATATCCATGATATCCTTGTCCACTTATACCTTTCACATTCCAGCAAAGAAACCCTTTAAAAAACTGATCCAAGATCCACCAAAAAAGCCCCGAAATCATCATTTTCAAGCACCGATCATCTTTGTTGTCTTGTGATCGATTGAAGGCCGAAACTTACTTGATAGTGAGCATATAACGATCCTATTTCTCATTATATGGTATCAGATCCAGATTCAAGGAACTTCAAAAGGAATCATGTCAAGTCAAAGAGAGAACATGGTAAACGCTTTTGGTAAAATTCGGTAATTGTTCCGAGATGAAAGCGCAAGGATTTTTCAAGAGCAAGAGTGCAAATTGTCTAAGATGAACGAGCGGAACAATAAATTTTGGAGGAATATTGAGAAGCAGTTGATCCAACTAATGGATGATTCAAAAGTTCAAGCCATTCAAGACGAGTCACCAAAGGGGGCTACAACAAGGCTTGTCGAAGAACCTCTACAAATGGAGAAGCCGCTCAATGGTGATGAAGCACCTATGGAAGAGTCATGTGTGAGTTACATCACCAAATGTGTTGAAGAGGAGCCAAGACTGAAAGTTGTTAAAGAGGAGCCAGAACTGAAAGAAGATGAGGCAAAAGGCCTTTTTCAACAACCACTTGTCAAAATTGTCAACATGGAGGAAAAGAAAGGTAGTTCATCTCTTCTAACTCTTGATGTGCATGTAGATTCAAGGACGATTTCTCTTAAAGGAGGAGAGGATGATATGAATATGGGTGCGATCATATTTGAAGAAGAGCAAAATTTTGAATCAAATGAAGTGCTCGGATGTTGGAAGGTGACAAAACCGAAGAATATGTCCCTCCAGCACCTCCTTAGTATTTTGGTTATACTGGGAGCTACGAATGTCCAATGGAGGCACATGAGTAGTCTTTGGAAAGCTAAGAGAATTATCTACAATTAGCATGTGAATGGATTCCACGAAATCAGCCCCAGAACAGCCCATAAAGCACAGTCTCTGCCGATAGTCCAACTCTTGCCAGAAATTGTCTCATCTAATTTAATGCCGAAGAAGACCAATGAGCACCAACGTGAGGCCATGAAATATAGATGATATTGATCATTTAATAAGTGAATTTTATGCATGAAAGGAAGGGGCTAATCTCTCTCCTCAATGCAATGAATGGGCTGCAAACTCTTCCTCTCCCCAAGGAATCAAGACATAGCTATGTGAAGAGTTTCTAGTTTCTTTGTTGTCTTCTATTTATACCTTATGTTCTCTACCATTGTAGGCACGTCTATAATGAATTGAATCAACCTTAAACTGAGTGTTTTGTCAAGAGAATGTCTCTAATTCTTCTTGCTTGCTCGTGAGTAAGATCGAGTGTGCTCGTGCATAACATCGAGCATGGATAAACTTCTTTGAGTGAGTCATATCTCTAATTTGTTTGTCCTTGTTCAAGGCTTGAGTGATGAGTCATATCCACGATATCCTTGTCCACTTATCCCTTTCAATTTCCAGCAAAGCAACCCTTTAAAAAACGGATCCAACAAAAAAAGCCCCGAAATCATCATTTAAGCACCGATCGTCTTTGTTGTCTTGTGATCGATTGAAGGGCGAAACATCCTTAATAGCGAGCATATAACGATCCTATTTCTCATTATATGGTATCAGAGCCATATTCAAGGAACTACAAAAGGAATCATGTCAAATCAAAGAGAGAACATGGTAAACGCCGTTGGTCAAATCCGGCAATGTTCCTAGAGGAAAGCGCAAGGATTTGTCAAGAGCAAGAGTGCAAATTGTCTAAGATGAATGAGAGCAACAATAAATTTTGGAGGAATATTGAGAAGCAGTTGATCCAACTAATGGATGATTCAAAAGTTCAAGCCATTCAAGATGAGTCACCAAAGGGGGCTACAACAAGGCTTGTCGAAGAATCTCTACAAATGGAGAAGCCACTCAATGGTGATGAAGCGCCTATGGAAGAGTCATGTGTGAGTTACATGACCAAGTATGTTGAAGAAGAGCCAACACTGAAAGTTGTTAAAGAGGAGCCAGAACTGAAAGAAGATGAGGCAACGTGCCTTTTTCAACAACCACTTGTCAAAATTGTCACCATGGAGGAAAATAAAGGTAGTTCATCTCTTCTAACTCTTGATGTGCATGTGGATTCAAGGACAATTCCTCTTAAAGGAGGAGAGGATGATATGAATATGGGTGCGATCATATTTGAAGAAGAGCAAAAACTTGAATCAAATGAAGTGCTCGGATGTTGGAAGGTGACAAAACCGAAGAATATGTCCCTCCGACACCTCCTTAGTATTTTGGTTATACTGGGAGCTACGAATGTCCAATGGAGGCACATGAGTAGTCATTGGAAAGCTAAGAGAATTGTCTACAATTAGCATGTGAATGGATTCCACGAAATCAGCCCCAAAACAGCCCATAAAGCTCAGTCTCTGCCGACAGTCCAACTCTTGCCAGAAATTGCCTCATCTAATTCAATGCCGAAGAAGACCAAGGAGCACCAACGGGAGGCCATGAAATATAGATGATATTGATCATTTAATAAATGTATTTTATGCATGAAATGAAGGGGCTAATCTCTCTCCTCAATGCAATGAGAGGGCTGCAAACTCTTCCTCTCCCCAAGGAATCAAGACAAGGCTATGTGAAGAGTTTCTAGTTTCTTTGTTGTCTTCTATTTATACCTTATGTTCTCTACCATTGTAGGCACGTATAATATGAATTGAATGAACCTTACACTGAGTGTTTTGTCAAGAGAATGTCTCCAATTCTTCTTGCTTGCTCGTGAGTAAGATCGAGTGTGCTCGTGCGTAATATTGAGCATGGATAAGCTTCTTTGAGTGAGTCATATCTCTAATTTGTTTGTCCTTGTTCAAGGCTTGAGTGATGAGTCATATCCACGATATCCTTGTCCACTTATCCCTTTCAATTTCCAGCAAAGAAATCCTTTAAAAAACGGATCCAAGATCCAACAAAAAAAGCCCCGAAATCATCATTTTCAAGCACCGATCGTCTTTGTTGTCTTGTGATCGATTGAAGGCCGAAACTTACTTGATTTTGAGCATATAATGATCATATTTCTCATTATATGGTATCAGAGCCATATTCAAGGAACTTCAAAAGGAATCATGTCAAGTCAAAGAGAGAACATGGTAAACGCCGCTGGTCAAATTCGGCAAATGTTCCGATAGGAAAGCGCAAGGATTTTTCAAGAGCAAGAGTGCAAATTGTCTAAGATGAATGAGCGCAATAATAAATTTTGGAGGAATATTGAGAAGCAGTTGATCCAACTTTAGGATGATTCAAAAGTTCAAACCATTCAAGACAAGTCACCAAAGGGGGCTACAACAAGGCTTGTCGAAGAACCTCTACAAAAGGAGAAGCCGCTCAATGGTGATGAAGCGCCTATGGAAGAATCATGTGTGAGTTTGTAACACCCCCAAATCTTAACCCATTTGGAAAGGTATTACCGCCAGTGATCTCGGTTTTCCTCACCGAAGCCACCCCAGGCTTTACCATTTAAATACAAATCATGAAACAATTATGATACAAAATTATCATAACTTTCATTTAAAACATAAGTCCCGGAATTACATCCCAATTCCGAATAGGACTAAATACAGAGTAAACAAATTACAACAGACGTCTTTAAGTATAAAACATGGTTAACACAATGGAAGACTTTAAATAACCAACAAAAGGGTCTTGATCGCAAAGATCACCCACCAAGGATCTCAACCTGAATAAACTTATCAAAAACACTGTTTGCCTTCATAGTCGTTCTAGCCTTCACAGGACGGCAACTTATCTGATGTGCCGAATCGAACGGATGACACTAGCCAACCATGCAGAGAACAATTTCGGTTGGTTAGTCTTACTGAAAGACTAAGCAAGGGTACAAAGCAGAGTGGTTCAAAGTAGTCGTATTAGGTTAGACTCATCGCTTCTCGAATCAAAACCGATGACGATAGTCAACCACCATACTTCTACTAGAATATATGAAAAGACATGATCAAGAGAAGATTCTGAAAGACCGAGTCTCACAACAATCAATCCAAAAGAAGACTCCAACGAAATGAGCCTTAACGGAAACATGACAATTGTTGGGGAACATTAAAATTACACACAAGTGTTCAAAATGACTTGATGTTTCGGTTCATGACCAACCTCACCGCTCAAAGTGAATCTAGATTGGAAAGAGAACTTTATTCTGATCAAAGTCAGGACAAGTTTTTCGAGCTGCACTATTTCCTAGCTGCACTACTCGCCTGAAGGTATATTAATTATGTGCGTCAAGAGCACTTATCTCATTTAATTCCAAAACGCGCATCACGTTATAGGCTTTTAAATATATGTATCGCCATGAGGGACATATATTGAATATATGTTTCGCCATGAGGGACATATAGGACATATGTTTCTCCATGAGGGACATACTCCTGAAGGGAATGAATTCCAAGGTTTGTAGCACCAGCTAAGTGCCACCATCTCTATACTTAGCATATCGAGATCGGTCATGACCCACAAAATGATGTTAGGGGTTTTGCCGCCCTACACACCATTTAGTATTATAAAGAAACGACTGGACGTCGAATAGTCCAACGTTCCTGACTACTCGTGCTCACTAAACAGTTCAACACCGTAATAATCATATCACAGTCCTCTAGACTATCATCATAATAATATAGATATTCATAATAGCGTTGTTCTAACAGATATACAACCTATTATAATATCATATTCTTTTCATATTGTTGCCCTCCCGACAATCCTCATAAAATATATATCTATAATAGCGTTGTTCTAATATATATACAACATATTATAATATCATATTTTAATCCATATCATTTATCAAAACTGATCCTAACAAAACAGTAAATCATTCCAAATTAATTAACAATCAAACTATTCATAATTAATGGAAATATGGAATGATGAGCAAGAGCGAACCGCCACTTGCCTGGAGTAGATTCGGCGATAAATCTAGACGAGACGACTACTGATTATATCCTTTCCGAGTATATGGCTTAAGCTTCAGAATATTCCTAGCAGAGTACAAGTCCACACGCGACCCAGCAGATCACGTTCTAACTGACAAATTAATTATCCATCAATTAATTTGACTGGACAAATTTAAAGAATTATATTTAATAAATTTTTATGAAATGAAATCATAAAATATTTATTAAATTTTCCTAAAGAAAATACGGATGAAAGAGGGTCAAAATTATACCGCTCGAATAATTTTGGATTAAATCTGGACTGGAAGGGTTATTGGGCTTTCGGCCCAACAACAATTAATTAGACAAGGGGGGCCCACCACCTTGCTTCTTCATTCCTCCCTCACGTAACAACAGAAGCAGCTGAACCACAACAATGGCGATGGAGCTTCAGCACGTACAGGAGCTCGGCTATGACGACGGAGGGCAGCTCGTCGGGAAGGAAGGAGACGACGCCGAGGATGGAGCAATGCCGGCGGGGAAGAGCAACACCACACAGCTCGTCGACAACGGCGGAGAAGCTCGGCGGGGCAGCAAAGCATAGCGGCGTCTTCGTCGGTGGTTCACCGGGAAAGGAGGAGCCACCAGAAGGCTCGGCTCGCGGCGACACAGCAGGGGCGACGCAGCTTGCCGGGAGAAGGCCAGGAGAGGACAACTTCGTCACCGGCAGAAAATGATGGAAAAGCAGGGGACGATGCCGGTGGGAGACGAGAGGGAGCTGGGAGAGAGCAAGAGGAGATTGGGTGCCTCCCAAGCCTTCCCGTTCTGGCTCCATCTGTAGCCCAAGGAGAGGCAGCTTGCTGGACCAAAGAATTGACACATGCCCCGACAAGTTTTACACGGGGGGGGGGGGGGGGGGGGTATCGTGGCAGAATTAGCACAAGGGGGGAATTCATGGCAGTGTTAAGGGAAATGGTTTTGGTATGGGTTTTAAACCCCAAAAATTATATGTTTGTATCCAAACAAATATTCTAAGTCCCGAAAATACATCGAATGTATTTTATACCACTCAAGGAATTATTTCAGAGATCATGGATGTTACGGAAAATCTAAACTCCACTGAAAACGAAATAATTAATTTGAACGAAGGTTGGGAAAATGATCCAAATATGTTGAAGAGTTACATGACCAAATATGTTGAAGAGGGGCCAAGACTGAAAGTTGTTAAAGAGGAGCCAGAACTGAAAGAAGATGAGGCAAAGTGCCTTTTTCAACAACCACTTGTCAAAATTGTCAACATGGAGGAAAAGAAAGGTAGTTCATCTCTTCTAACTCTTGATGTGCATGTGGATTCAAGGATGATTCCTCTTAAAGTAGGAGAGGATGATATGAATATGGGTGAGATCATATTTGAAGAAGAGCAAAAACTTGAATCAAAGGAAGTGCTCGGATGTTGGAAGGTGACAAAACCGAAGAATATGTCTCTCCGACACCTCCTCAGTATTTTGGCTATATTGGGAGCTACGAATGTCCAATGGAGGCACATGAGTAGTCATTGGAAATGTAAGAGAGTTATCTACAATTAGCATTTGAATGGCTTCCACGAAATCATCCCAGAACAGCCCATAAAGCCCAGTCTCTGCCGACAGTTCAACTCTTGCCAGAAATTGTCTCATCTAATTTAATGCCGAAGAAGACCAAGGAGCACCAACGTGAGGCCAACAAATATAGATGATATTGATCATTTAATAAGTGCATTTTATGCATGAAAGGAAGGGGCTAATCTCTCTCCTCAATGCAATGAATGGGCTGCAAACTCTTCCTCTCCCCAAGGAATCAAGACATAGCTATGTGAAGAGTTTCTAGTTTCTTTGTTGTCTTCTATTTATACCTTATGTTCTCTACCATTGTAGGCACGTCTAATATGAATTGAATCAACCTTACACTGAGTGTTTTGTCAAGAGAATGTCTCCAATTCTTCTGGCTTGCTCGTGAGTAAGATCGAGTGTGCTCGTGCGTAATATCGAGCATGGATAAACTTCTTTGAGTGAGTCATATCTCTAATTTGTTTGTCCTTGTTCAAGGCTTGAGTGATGAGTCATATCCACGATATCCTTGTCCACTTATCCCTTTCAATTTCCAGCAAAGAAACCCTTTAAAAAACGGATTCAAGATCCAACAAAAAAAGCCCCGAGATCATCATTTTCAAGCACCGATCGTCTTTTTTGTCTTGTGATCGATTGAAGGCCGAAACATCCTTGATATTGAGCATATAACGATACTATTTCTCATTATATGGTATCAAATCCATATTCAAGGATCTTCAAAAGGAATCATGTCAAGACAAAGAGAGAACATGGTAAACGCCGTTGGTCAAATCCGGCAAATGTTCTGAGAGGAAATCGCAAGGAGTTTTCAAGAGAAAGAGTGGAAATTGTCTAAGATGAATGAGTGCAACAATAAATTTTGGAGGAATAATGAGAAGCAGTTGATCCAACTAATGGATCATTCAAAAGTTCAAGCCATTCAAGATGAGTCACCAAAGGGGGCTACAACAAGGCTTGTCGAAGAACCTCTACAAATGGAGAACCCGCTCAATGGTGATGAAGCGCCTATGGAAGAATCGAGTGTGAGTTACATGACCAAATATGTTAAAGAGGAGCCAAGACGAAATGTTGTTGAAGAGGAGCCAGAACTGAAAGAAGATGAGGCAAAGTGCCTTTTTCAACAACCACTTGTCAAAATTGTCATCATGGAGGAAAAGAAAGGTAGTTCATCTCTTCTAACTTTTGATGTGCATGTGGATTCAAGGACGATTCCTCTTAAAATAGGAGAGGATGATATGAATATGGGTGCGATCATATTTGAAGAAGAGCAAAAACTTGAATCAAAGGAAGTGCTCGGATGTTGGAAGGTGACAAAACCGAAGAATATGTCCCTCCGACACCTCCTCAGTATATTGGTTATATTGGGAGCTACGAAGGTCCAATGGAGACACATGAGTAGTCATTGAAAATCTAAGAGAATTATCTACAATTAGCATGTGAATGGATTCCACGAAATCAGCCACAAAACAGCCCATAAAGCTCAGTCTCTGCCGACAGTCCAACTCTTGCCAGAAATTGTCTCATCTAATTCAATGCCGAAGAAGACCAAGGAGAACCAACGTGAGGCCATCAAATATAGATGATATTGATCATTTAATAAGTTCATTTTATGCATGAAATGAAGGGGCTAATCTCTCTCCTGAATGCAATGAATGGGCTGCAAACTCTTCCTCTCCCCAAGGAATGAAGACAAGGCTATGTGAAGAGTTTCTAGTTTCTTTGTTGTCTTCTATTTATACCTTATGTTTTCTACCATTATAGGCACGTCTAATATGAATTGAATCAACCTTACACTGAGTGTTTTGTCAAGAGAATGTCTCCAATTCTTCTTGCTTGCTCGTGAGTAAGATCGAGTGTGCTCGTGCGTAATATCGAGCATGGATAAGTTTCTTTGAGTGAGTCATATCTCTAATTGGTTTGTCCTTGTTCAAGGCTTGAGTGATGAGTCATATCCATGATATCCTTGTCCACTTATCCCTTTCAATTTCCAGCATAGAAACCCTTTAAAAAACGGATCCAATATCCAACAAAAAAAGCCCCGAAATCATCATTTTCAAGCACCGATCGTCTTTGTTGTCTTGTGATCGATTGAAGGCCGAAACTGTAACATCCCAGGCCAAGCTACCCCAGCCATCAAGTCGCCCAGCCACCCAACGGTGTCGGCGCCGATACTGGTGCCGCCTGGTTGTCCAAGGGCATGCAGCCCACACACCCAACCCTTCCCCCATTTAAATGGGTAGGTTGTTGCCCACGGGGATCGAACCTGGGACCTTTAGATACAAGGGCAATGCCTTACCACTTGTATCACCAATTGTGCTGCAGCGCAATTAGTGATACAAGTGGTAAGGCATTGCCCTTGTATCTAAAGGTCCCAGGTTCGATCCCCGTGGGCAACAACCTACCCATTTAAATGGGGGAAGGGTTGGGTGTGTGGGCTGCATGCCCTTGGACAACCAGGCGGCACTAGTACCGGCACCGACACCGTTGGGTGGCTGGGCGACTTGGTGGCTGGGGTAGCTTGGCCTGTGATGTTACAAAAAAGTACACTTTGAATGAGAGGGGCTCCGACCTTATAGGGCCAACCATTTCTCTATCCATGGGCCGCAGCCCATGTACCCCAACCAAATCCCCATGGCTGGGAGGTTGTTCGTGAGTCTCAACCACGAGACCTTACGCTTTAACAAGCGGCTTAACGCCCACTTGTTACCAATTGTGCTGCAGCGCAATTGGTATCCACTCCTTGCGGGGAGGGGATAAAGGGGAGAGGTCTCGAGTTCGAGCGCTCCCAACAACCTCTTGGAAATGGCTTCCATTAATTTGGAGTAGCCAACAAGGAAGGGTGGGGGTACTTTTTTTGTAACATCCCAGGCCAAGCTATCCCAGCCACCAAGCCGCCCAACCACCCAACGGTGCCGGCGCCGGTACTGGTGCCGCCTGGATGTCCAAGGGCAATTGGTGATACAAGTGGTAAGGTATTGCCCTTGTATCTAAAGGTCGGGAGTTCGAACCTCCGCGACAACAACCTACCCATTTAAAATGGGGGAAGGGTTGGGTGTGTGGGATGCATGCCCTTGGACATCCAGGCGGCACCAGTACCGGCGCCCGCACCGTTGGGTGGCTGGGCGGCTTGGTGGTTGGGGTAGCTTGGCCTGAGATGTTACAGAAACTTCCTTGATATTGAACATATAACGATCCTATTTCTCATCATTAGGTATCAGAGCCATATTCAAGGAACTTCAAAAGGAATCATGTCAAGTCAAAGAGAGAACATGGTAAACGCCGTTGGTCCAATCCGGAAAATGTTCCGAGAGGAAAGCGCAAGGATTTTTCAAGAGCAAGAGTGCAAATTGTCTAAGATGAATGAGTGCAACAATAAATTTTGGAGGAATATTGAGAAGCAGTTGATCCAACTAATGGATGATTCAAAAGTTCAAGCCATTCAATACGAGTCACCAAAGGGGGCTACAACAAGGCTTGTCGAAGAACCTCTACAAATGGAGAAGCCGCTCAATGGTTATGAAGCGCCTATGGAAGAATCATGTGTGAGTTACATGACCAAATATGTTGAAGAGGAGCCAAGACTGAAAGTTGTTAAAGAGGAGCCAGAACTGAAAGAAGATGAGGCAAAGTGCCTTTTTCAACAACCACTTGTCAAAATTGTCAACATGGAGGAAATGAAAGGTAGTTCATCTCTTCGAACTCTTGATGTGCATGTGGATTCAAAGACGATTCCTCTTAAAGGAGGAGAGGATGATATGAATATGGGTGAGATCATATTTGAAGAAGAGCAAAAACTTGAATCAAAGGAAGTGCTCGGATGTTGGAAGGTGACAAAACCGAAGAGTATGTCCCTCCGACACCTCCTCAGTAGTTTGGCTATATTGGGAGTTACGAATGTCCAATGGAGGCACATGAGTAGTCATTGGAAAGCTAAGAGAATTATCTACAATTAGCATTTCAATGGCTTCAACGAAATCATCCCAGAACAGCCCATAAAGCCCAGTCTCTACCGATTGTTCAACTCTTGCCTGAAATTGTCTCATCTAATTTAATGCCGAAGAAGACCAAGGAGCACCAACGTGAGGCCATGAAATATAGATGATATTGATCATTTAATAAGTGCATTTTATGCATGAAAGGAAGGGGCTAATCTCTCTCCTCAATGCAATGAACGGGCTGCAAACTCTTCCTCTCCCCAAGGAATCAAGACATAGCTATGTGAAGAGTTTCTAGTTTCTTTGTTGTCTTCTATTTATACCTTATGTTCTCTATCATTGTAGGCACGTCTAATATGAATTGAATCAACCTTACACTAAGTGTTTTGTCAAAAGAATGTCTCCAATTCTTCTGGCTTGCTCATGAGTAAGATCGAGTGTGCTCGTGCGTAATATCGAGCATGGATAAGCTTCTTTGAGTGAGTCATATCTCTAATTTGTTTGTCCTTGTTCAAGGCTTGAGTGATGAGTCATATACACGATATCCTTGTCCACTTATGCCTTTCAATTTCCAGCAAAGAAACCCTTTAAAAAACGGATCCAAGATCCAACAAAAAAAGCCCCGAAATCATCATTTTCAAGCACCGATCGTCTTTGTTGTCTTGTGATCGATTGAAGGCCGAAACTTCCTTGATATTGAGCATATAACGATCCTATTTCTCATTATATGGTATCAGAGCCATATTCAAGGAACTTCAAAAGGAATCATGTCAAGTCAAAGAGAGAACATGGTAAACGCCGTTGGTCAAATCCGGCAAATGTTCCGAGAGGAAAGCGCAAGGATTTTTCAAGAGCAAGAGTGCAAATTGTCTAAGATGAATGAGTGCAATAATAAATCTTGGAGGAATATTGAGTAGCAGTTGATCCAACTAATGGATGATTCAAAAGTTCAAGCCATTCAAGACGAGTCATCAAATGGGGCTACAACAAGGCTTGTCGAAGAACCTCTACAAATGGAGAAGCCGCTCAATGGTGATGAAGCGCCTATGGAAGAATCATGTGTGAGTTACATGACCAAATATGTTAAAGAGGAGCCAAGACGGAATGTTTTTGAAGAGGATCCAGAACTGAAAGAAGATGAGGCAAAGTGCCTTTTTCAACAACCACTTGTCAAAATTGTCACTATGGAGGAAAAGAAAGGTAGTTCATCTCTTCTAACTCTTGATGTCCATGTGGATTCAAGGACAATTACTCTTAAAGGAGGAGAGGATGATATGAATATGGATGAGATCATATTTGAAGAAGAGCAAAAACTTGAATCAAAGGAAGTGCTCGGATGTTGGAAGGTGACAAAACCGAAGAATATGTCCCCCGACACCTCCTCAGTATTTTGGCTATATTGGGATATACGAATTTCCAATGGAGTCACATGAGTAGTCATTGGAAAGCTAAGAGAATTATCTAGAATTAGTATTTGAATGGCTTCGACGAAATCATCCCAAAACAGCCCATAAAGCCCAGTCTCTGCCGACAGTTCAACTCTTGCCAGAAATTGTCTCATCTAATTTAA
Organism: Rheum nobile; assembly: GCA_027886185.1. Classification (NCBI taxonomy): domain Eukaryota; kingdom Viridiplantae; phylum Streptophyta; class Magnoliopsida; order Caryophyllales; family Polygonaceae; genus Rheum; species Rheum nobile. The sequence goes on along the minus strand of WOAB01000002.1, from coordinate 8,915,574 downwards.
TGCCGAAGAAGACCAAGGAGCACCAACGTGAGGGCATGAAATATAGATGATATTTATCATTTAATAAGTGCATTTTATGCATGAAAGGAAGGGACTAATCTCTCTCCTCAATGCAATGAATGGGCTGCAAACTCTTCCTCTTCCCAAGGAATCAAGACATAGCTATGTGAAGTGTTTCTAGTTTCTTTGTTGTCTTTTATTTATACCTTATGTTCTCTACCATTGTAGGCATGTCTAATATGAATTGAATCAACCTTACATTGAGTGTTTTGTCAAAATAATGTATCCAATTCTTCTTGCTTGCTCGTGAGTAAGATCGAGTGTGCTCGTGCGTAATATCGATCATGGACAAGCTTCTTTGAGTGAGTCATATCTCTAATTTGTTTGTCCTTGTTAAAGGCTTCAGTGATGAGTCATATCCACGATATCCTTGTCCACTTATCCATTTCAATTTCCAGCAAAGAAACCCTTTAATAAACGGATCCAAGATCCAACAAAAAAAGCCCCGAAATCATCATTTTCAAGCACCGATCGTCTTTGTTGTCTTGTGATCGATTGAAGGCCGAAACATACTTGATATAGAGCATATAACGATCCTATTTCTCATGATATAGTATCTGAGCCATATTCAAGGAACTTCAAAAGGAATCATGTCAAGTCAAAGAGAGAACATGGTAAACGCCGTTGGTCAAATTCGGCAAATGTTCCGAGAGGAAAGCGCAAGGATTTTTCAAGAGCAAGAGTGCAAATTGTCTAAGATGAATGAGCGCTACAATAAATTTTGGAAGAATATTGAGAAGCAGTTGATCCAACTAATGGATGATTCAAAAGTTCAAGCCATTCAAGATGAGTCACCAAAGGGGGCTACAACAAGGCTTGTCGAAGAACCTCTACAAATGGAGAAGCCGCTCAATGGTGATGAAGCGCCTATGGAAGAATCATGTGTGAGTTACATGACCAAATATGTTAAAGAGGAGCCAAGATGGAAAGTTGTTGAAGAGGAGCCAGAACTGAAAGAAGATGAGGCAAAGTGCCTTTTTCAACAACCACTTGTCAAAATTGTCAACATGGAGGAAAGGAAAGGTAGTTCATCTCAGCTAACTCTTGATGTGCATGTGGATTGAAGGACGATATCTCTTAAAGGAGGAGAGGATGATATGAATATGGGTGAGATCATATTTGAAGAAGAGCAAAAACTTGAATCAAAGGAACTGCTCGGATGTTGTAAGGTGACAAAACCGAAGAATATGTCCCTCCGACACCTCCTCAGTATTTTGGTTATATTGGGAGCTACAAATTTACAATGGAGGCACATGAGTAGTCATTGGAAAGCTAAGAGAATTATCTACAATTAGCATGTGAATGGATTGCACGAAATCAGCCCAAGAACAGCCCATAAAGCTCAGTCTCTGCCGACAATTCAACTCTTGCCAGAAATTGTCTCATCTAATTCAATGCCGAAGAAGACCAAGGAGCACCAACGTGAGGCCATCAAAAATAGATGATATTGATCATTTAATAAGTGCATTTTATGCATGAAATGAAGGGGCTAATCTCTCTCCTCAATGCAATGAATGGGCTGCAAATTCTTTCTCTCCCCAAGGAATCAAGACAAGGCTATGTGAAAAGTTTCTAGTTTCTTTGTTGTCTTCTATTTATACCTTATGTTATCTACCATTGTAGGCACGTCTAATATGAATTGAATCAACCTTACACTGAGTGTTTTGTCAAAAGAATGTCTCCAAATCTTCTTGCTTGCTCGTGAGTAAGATTGAGTGTGCTCGTGCGTAATATCGAGCAAGGATAAACTTCTTTGAGTGAGTCATATCTCTAATTTGTTTGTCCTTGTTCAAGGCTTGAGTGATGAGTCATATCCACGATATCCTTGTCCACTTATCCCTTTCAATTTCCAGCAAAGAAACTCTTTAAAAAACGGATCCAAGATCCAACAAAAAATGCCCCGAGATCATCATTTTCAAGCACCGATCGTCTTTGTTGTCTTGTGATCGATTGAAGGCCGAAACTTCCTTGATATTGAGCATACAAGGATCATATTTCTCATTATATTGTATCAGAGCCATATTCAAGGAACTTCAAAAGGAATCATGTCACGTCAAAGAGAGAACATGGTAAATGTTCCGAGAGGAAATCTCAAGGATTTTTCAAGAGCAAGAATGCAAATTGTCTAAGATGAATGAGTGCAACAATAACTTTTGGAGGAATAATGAGAAGCAGTTGATCCAACTAATGGATGATTCAAAAGTTCAAGCCATTCAAGATGAGTCACCAAAGGGGACTACAACAAGGCTTGGCGAAGAACCTCTACAAATGGAGAAGCCGCTCAATGGTGATGAAGCTCCTATGGAAGAATTGAGTGTGAGTTACATGACGAAATATGTTAAAGAGGAGCCAAGACGGAAAGTTGTTGAAGAGGAGCCATAACTGAAAGAAGATGAGGCAGAGTGCCTTTTTCAACAACCACTTGTCAAAATTGTCATCATGGAGGAAAAGAAAGGTAGTTCATCTCTTCTAACTCTTGATGTGCATGTGGATTCAAGGACGATTCCTCTTAAAAGAGGAGAGGATGATATGAATATGGGTGCGATCATATTTGAAGAAGAGCAAAAACTTGAATCAAAGGAAGTGCTCGGATGTTGGAAGGTGGCAAAATCGAAGAATATGTCCCTCCGACACCTCCTCAGTATATTGGTTATATTGGGAGCTACGAAGGTCCAATGGAGACACATGAGTAGTCATTGAAAATATAAGAGAATTATCTACAAACAGCATGTGAATGGATTCCACGAAATCAGCCACAAAACAGCCCATAAAGCTCAGTCTGTGCCGACAGTCGAACTCTTGCCAGAAATTGTCTCATCTAATTCAATGCCGAAGAAGACCAAGGAGAACCAACGTAAGGCCATCAAATGTACATGATATTGATCATTTAATAAGTGCATTTTATGCATGACATGAAGGGGCTAATCTCTCTCCTGAATGCAATGAATGGGCTGCAAACTCTTCCTCTCCCCAAGGAATCAAGACAAGGCTATGTGAAGAGTTTCTAGTTTCTTTGTTGTCTTCTATTTATACCTTATGTTCTCTACCATTGTAGGCACGTATAATATGAATTGAATCAACCTTACACTGAGTGTTTTGTCAAGAGAATGTCTCCAATTCTTCTTGCTTGCTCGTGAGTAAGATCGAGTGTGCTCGTGCGTAATATCGAGCATGGATAAGCTTCTTTGAGTGAGTCATATCTCTAATTGGTTTGTCCTTGTTCAAGGCTTGAGTGATGAGTCATATCCATGATATCCTTGTCCACTCATCCCTTTCAATTTCCAGCATAGAAACCCTTTAAAAAACGGATCCAAGATCCAACAAAAAAAGCCCCGAAATCATCATTTTCAAGCACCGATCGTCTTTGTTGTCTTGTGATCGATTGAAGGCCGAAACTTCCTTGATATTGAACATATAACGATCCTATTTCTCATCATTAGGTATCAGAGCCATATTCAAGGAACTTCAAAAGGAATCATGTCAAGTCAAAGAGAGAACATGGTAAACGCCGTTGGTCCAATCCGGCAAATGTTCCGAGAGTAAAGCGCAAGGATTTTTCAAGAGCAAAAGTGCAAATTGTCTAAGATGAATGAGTGCAACAATAAATTTTGGAGGAATATTGAGAAGCAGTTGATCCAACTAATGGATGATTCAAAAGTTCAAGCCATTCAATACAAGTCACCAAAGGGGGCTACAACAAGGCTTGTCGAAGAACCTCTACAAATGAAGAAGCCGCTCAATGGTTAAGAAGCGCCTATGGAAGAATCATGTGTGAGTTACATGACCAAATATGTTGAAGAGGAGCCAAGACTGAAAGTTGTTAAAGAGGAGCCAGAACTGAAAGAAGATGAGGCAAAGTGCCTTTTTCAACGACCACTTGTCAAAATTGTCAACATGGAGGAAAAGAAAGGTAGTTCATCTCTTCTAACTCTTGATGTGCATGTGGATTCAAGGACGATTCCATTTAAAGGAGGAGAGGATGATATGATTATGGGTGATATCATATTTGAAGAAGAGCAAAAACTTGAATCAAAGGAAGTGCTCGGATGTTGGAAGGTGACAAAACCGAAGAATATGTCCCCCCGACACCTCCTCAGTATTTTGGCTATACTGGGAGTTACGAATGTCCAATGGTGGCACATCAGTAGTCATTGGAAAGCTAAGAGAATTATCTACAATTAGCATTTGAATGGCTTCCACGAAATCATCCCAGAACAGCCCATAAAGCCCAGTCTCTGTCGACAGTTCAACTCTTGCCAGAAATTGTCTCATCTAATTTAATGCCAAAGAAGACCAAGGAGCACCAACGTGAGACCATGAAATATATATGATATTTATCATTTAATAAGTGCATTTTATGCATGAAAGGAAGGGACTAATCTCTCTCCTCAATGCAATGAATGCGCTGCAAACTCTTCCTCTCCCCAAGGAATCAAGACATAGCTATGTGAAGAGTTTCTAGTTTCTTTGTTGTCTTCTATTTATACCTTATGTTCTCTACCATTGTAGGCACGTCTAATATGAATTGAATCAACCTTACACTGAGTGTTTTGTCAAAAGAATGTCTCCAATTCTTCTTGCTTGCTCGTGAGTAAGATCGAGTGTGCTCGTGCGTAATATCGAGCATGGACAAGCTTCTTTGAGTGAGTCAGATCTCTAATTTGTTTGTCCTTGTTCAAGGCTTGAGTGATGAGTCATATCCACGATATCCTTGTCCACTTATCCATTTCAATTTCCAGCAAAGAAACCCTTTAAAAAACGGATCCAAGATCAGCCCCAGAACAGCCCATAAAGCTCAGTCTCTGCGGACAATCCAACTCTTGCCAGAAATTGTCTCATCTAATTCAATGCCGAAGAAGACCAAGGAGCACCAACGTGAGACCATCAAATATAGATGATATTGATCATTTAATAAGTGCATTTTATGCATGAAATTAAGGGGCTAATCTCTCTCCTCAATGCAATGAATGGTCTGCGAATTCTTCCTCTCCCCAAGGAATCAAGACAAGGCTATGTGAAGAGTTTCTAGTTTCTTTGTTGTCTTCTATTTATACCTTATGTTCTTTACCATTGTAGGCACGTCTAATATGAATTGAATCAACCTTACACTGAGTGTTTTGTCAAGAGAATGTCTCCAATTCTTCTGGCTTGCTCGTGAGTAAGATCGAGTGTGCTCGTGCGTAATATCAGGCAAGGATAAACTTCTTTGAGTGAGTCATATCTCTAATTTGTGTGTCCTTGTTCAAGGCTTGAGTAATGAGTCTTATCATGATATCCTTGTCCACTTATCCCTTTCAATTTCCAGCCATGAAACCCTTTAAAAAACGGATCCAAGATCCAATAGAAAAAGCCCCAAAATCATCATTTTCAAGCACCGATCGTCTTTGTTGTCTTGTGATCGATTGAAGGCCGAAACTTACTTGATAGTGAGCATATAACGATCCTATTTCTCATTATATGGTATCAGAGCCATATTCAAGGAACTTCAAAAGGAATCATGTCAAGTCAAAGAGAGAACATGGTAAATGCCGTTGGTAAAATTCGGCAAATGTTCCGAGAGGAAAGCGCAAGGATTTTTCAACAGCAAGAGTTCAAATTGTCTAAGATGAATGAGTACAACAATAAATTTTGGAGGAATATTGAGAAGCAGTTGATCCAACGAATGGATGATTCAAAAGTTCAAGCCATTCAAGACGAGTCACCAAAGGGGGCTACAACAAGGCTTGTCGAAGAACCTCTACAAATGGAGAAGCCGCTCAATGGTGATGAAACGCCTATGGAAGAATCATGTGTGAGTTACATGACCAAATATGTTAAAGAGGAGCCAAGACTGAAAGTTGTTAAAGAGGAGCCAGAACTGAAAGAAGATGAGGCAAAGTGCCTTTTTCAACAACCACTTGTAAAATTTTCAACATGGAGGAAAAGAAAGGTAGTTCATCTCTTCTAACTCTTGATGTGCATGTGGATTCAAGGACGATTCCATTTAAAGGAGGAGAGGATGATATGAATATGGGTGAGATCATATTTGAAGAAGAGAAAAAACTTGAATCAAAGGAAGTGCTCGGATATTGGAAGGTGACAAAATCGAAGAATATGTCCCTCCGACACCTCCTCAATATTTTGGCTATATTGGGAGCTAAGAATGTCCAATGGAGGCACATGAGTAGTCATTGGAAAACTAAGAGAATTATCTACAATTATCATTTGAATGGATTTCACGAAATCATCCCAGAACAGCCCATAAAGCCCAGTCTCTGCCGACAGTTCAACTCTTGCCAGAAATTGTCTCATCTAATTTAATACCGAAGAAGACCAAAGAGCACCAACGTGAGGCCATGAAATATAGATGATATTGATCATTTAATAAGTGCATTTTATGCATGAAAGGAAGGGGCTAATCTCTCTCCTCAATGCAATGAATGGACTGCAAATTCTTCCTCTCCCCAAGGAATCAAGACATAGCTATGTGAAGAGTTTCTAGTTTCTTTGTTGTCTTCTATTCATGCGTTATGTTCTCTGCCATTGTAGGCACGTCTATAATGAATTGAATCAACCTTAAACTGAGTGTTTTGTCTAGAGAATGTCTCCAATTCTTCTTGCTTGCTCGTGAGTAAGATCGAGTGTGCTGGTGCGTAATATCGAGCATGGATAAGCTTCTTTGAGTGAGTCATATCTCTAATTTGTTTGTCCTTGTTCAAGGCTTGAGTGATGAGTCATATCCAAGATATCCTTGTTCACTTATCCCTTTCAATTTCCAGCAAAGAAACCCTTTAAAAAACGGATCCAAGATCCAACAAAAACAGCCCTGAAATCATCATTTTCAAGCACCGATCGTCTTTGTTGTCTTGGGATCGATTGAAGGCCGACACTTCCTTGATATTGAGCATATAACGATCCTATTTCTCATTATATGATATCAGAGCCATATTCAAGGAACTTTAAAAGGAATTATGTCAAGTCAAAGATAGAACATGGTAAACGCCGTTGGCAAATCCGGCAAATGTTTCGAGAGGAAAGCGCAAGGATTTTTCAAGAGAAAGAGTGCAAATTGTCTAAGATGAACGAGTGCAACAATAAATTTTGGAGGAATTTTGAGAAGCAGTTGATCCAACTAATGGATGATTCAAAAGTTCAAGCCGTTCAAGATGAGTCATCAAAGGGGGCTACAACAAGGCTTGTGGAAGAACCTCTACAAATGGAGAAGCCGCTCAATGGTGATGAAGCGCCTATGGAAGAATCGAGTGTGAGTTACATGACCAAATGTATTAAAGATGAGCCAAGACTGAAAGTTGTTGAAGAGGAGCCAGAAATCAAAGAAGATGAGGCAAAGTGCCTTTTTCAACAACCACTTGTCAAAATTGTCACCATGGAGGAAAAGAAAGGTAGTTCATCTCTTCTAACTCTTGATGTGCGTGTGGATTCAAGGACAATTCCTCTTAAAGGAGGAGAGGATGATATGAATATGGGTGCGATCATATTTGAAGAAGAGCAAAAACTTGAATCAAAAGAAGTGCTCGGATGTTGGAAGGTGACAAAACCGAAGAATATGTTCCTCCGACACCTCCTCATTATTTTGGTTATATTGGGAGCTACGAATGTCCAATGGAGGTACATGAGTAGTCATTGGAAAGATAATAGAATTATCTACAATTAACATGTGAATGGATTCCACAAAATCAGCCCCAGAACAGCCCATTAAGCTCAGTCTCTGCGGACAATCCAACTCTTGCCAGAAATTGTCTCATCTAATTCAATGCCGAAGAAGACCAAGGAGAACCAACGTGAGGCCATGAAATATAGATGATATTGATAATTTAATAAGTGCATTTTATGCATGAAATTAAGGGGCTAATCTCTCTCCTCAATGCAATGAATGGGCTGCAAATTCTTCCTCTCCCCAAGGAATCAAGACAAGGCAATGTGAAGAGTTTCTAGTCTCTTTGTTGTCTTCTATTTATACCTTATGTTCTCTACCATTGTAGGCACGTCTAATATGAATTGAATCAACCTTACACTGAGTGTTTTGTCAAGAGAATGTCTCCAATTCTTCTGGCTTGCTCGTGAGTAAGATCGAGTGTGCTCGTGCGTAATATCGAGCATGGATAAACTTCTTTGAGTGAGTCATATCTCTAATTTGTGTGTCCTTGTTCAAGGCTTGAGTAATGAGTCATATACATGATATCCTTGTCCACTTATCCCTTTAATTTTCCAGCCATGAAACCCTTTAAAAAACGGATCCAAGATCCAATAGAAAAAGCCCCAAAATCATCATTTTCAAGCACCGATCGTCTTTGTTGTCTTGTGATCGATTGAAGACCGAAACTTACTTGATAGTGAGCATATAACGATCCTATTTCTCATTATATGGTATCAGAGCCATATTCAAGGAACTTCAAAAGGAATCATGTCAAGTCAAAGAGAGAACATGGTAAATGCCGTTGGTAAAATTCGGCAAATGTTCTGAGAGGAAAGCGCAAGGATTTTTCAAGAGCAAGAGTGCAAATTGTCTAAGATGAATGAGCGCAACAATAAATTTTGGAGGAATATTGAGAAGCAGTTGATCCAACGAATGGATGATTCAAAAGTTCAAGCGATTCAAGACGAGTCACCAAAGGGGGCTACAACAAGGCTTGTCGAAGAACCTCTACAAATGGAGAAGCCGCTCAATGGTGATGAAGCGCCTATGGAAGAATCATGTGTGAGTTACATGACCAAATATGTTAAAGAGGAGCCAAGACTGAAAGTTGTTAAAGAGGATCCAGAACTGAAAGAAGATGAGGCAAAGTGCCTTTTTCAACAACCACTTGTCAAAATTGTCAACATGGAGGAAAAGAAAGGTAGTTCATCTCTTCTAACTCTTGATGTGCTTGTGGATTCAAGGACGATTCCATTTAAAGGAGGATAGGATGATATGAATATGGGTGAGATCATATTTCAAGAAGAGCAAAAACTTGAATCAAAGGAAGTGCTCGGATATTGGAAGGTGACAAATCCGAAGAATATGTCCCTCCGACACCTCCTCAGTATTTTGGCTATATTGGGAGCTACGAATGTCCAATGGAGGCACATGAGTAGTCATTGGAAATCTAAGAGAATTATCTACAATTAGCATGTGAATGGATTCCACGAAATAAACCCCAGAACAGCCCATAAAGCTCAGTTTATGCGGACAATCCAACTCTTGCCATAAATTGTCTCATCTAATTCAATGCCGAAGAAGACCAAGGAGCACCAACGTGAGGCCATCAAATATAGATGATATTGATAATTTATTAAGTGGATTTTATGCATGAAATGAAGGGGCTAATCTCTCTCCTCAATGCAATGAATGGGCTGCAAACTCTTCCTCTCCCCAAGGAATCAAGACATGGCTATGTGAAGAGTTTCTAGTTTCTTTGTTGTCTTCTATCTATACCTTATGTTCTCTACCATTGTAGGCATGTCTAATATGAATTGAATCAACCTTACACTGAGTTTTTTGTCAAGAGAATGTCTCCAATTCTTCTTGCTTGCTTGTGAGTAAGATCGAGTGTGCTCGTGCGTAATATCGAGCATGGATACGCTTCTTTGAGTGAGTCATATGTCTAATTTGTTTGTCCTTGTTCAAGGCTTGAGTGATGAGTCATATCCACGGTATCCTTGTCCACTTATCCCTTTCAATTTCCAGAAAAGAAACCCTTTAAAAAACGGATCCAAGATCCAACAAAAAAAGCCCCGAGATCATCATTTTCAAGCACCGATCGTCTTTGTTGTCTTGTGATCGATTGAAGGCCGAAACTTCCTTGATATTGAGCTTATAATGATCTTATTTCTCATTATATGGTATCAGAGCCATATTCAAGGAACTTCAAAAGGAATCATGTCAAGTCAAAGAGAGAACACGGTAAACGCCGTTGGTCAAATCCGGCAAATGTTCCGAGAGGAAAGAGCAAGGATTTTTCAAGAGCAAGAGTGCAAATTGTCTAAGATGAATGAGTGCAACAATAAATTTTGGACGAATATTGAGAAGCAGTTGATCCAACTAATGGATGATTCAAAAGTTCAAGCCATTCAAGATGAGTCACCAAAGGGGGCTACAACAAGGCTTGTTGAAGAACCTCTACAAATGGAGAAGCTGCTCAATGGTGATGAAGCGCCTATGGAAGAATCGAGTGTGAATTACATGACCAAATATGTTAAAGAGGAGCCAAGACTGAAAGTTGTTAAAGAGGAGCCAGAACTGAAAGAAGATGAGGCAAAGTGCCTTTTTCAACAACCACTTGTCAAAATTGTCAACATGGAGGAAAAGAAAGGTAGTTCATCTCTTCTAACTCTTGATGCGCATGCGGATTCAAGGAAGATTCCTCTTAAAGGAGGAGCGGATGATATGAATATGGGTGAGATCATATTTGAAGAAGAGCAAAAACATGAATCAAAGGAAGTGCTCGGATGTTGGAAGGTGACAAAACCGAAGAATATGTCCATCCGACACCTATTTTGGCTATATTGGGAACTACGAATGTCCAATGGAGGCATATGAGTAGTCATTGGAAAGCTAAGAGAATTATCTACAATTAGCATTTGAATGGCTTCCACGAAATCATCCCAGAACAGACCATAAAGCCCAGTCTCTGCCGACAGTCCAACTCTTGCCAGAAATTGTCTCATCTAATTTAATGCCGCAGAAGACCAAGGAGCACCAACGTGAGGCCATGAAATATAGATGATATTGATCATTTAATAAGTGCATTTTATGCATGAGAGGAAGGGGCTAATCTCTCTCCTCAATGCAATGAATGGGCTGCAAACTCTTCCTCTCCCCAAGGAATCAAGACATTGCTATGTGAAGAGTTTCTAGTTTCTTTGTTATCTTCTATTTATACCTTATGTTCTCTACCATTGTAGGCACGTCTATAATGAATTGAATCAACATTAAACTGAGTGTTTTGTCAAGAGAATGTCTCCAATTCTTCTTGCTTGCTCGTGAGTAAGATCGAGTGTGCTCGTGCGTAATATCGAGCATGGATAAGCTTCTTTGAGTGAGTCATATCGCTAATTTGTTTGTCCTTGTTCAAGGCTTGAGTGATGAGTCATATCCACGATATCCTTGTCCACTTATCCCTTTCGATTTCCAGCAAATAAACTCTTTAAAAAACGGATCCAAGATCCAACAAAAAAAGCCCTGAGATCATCATTTTCAAGCACCGATCGTCTTTGTTGTCTTGTGATCGATTGAAGGCCAAAACTTCCTTGATATTGAGCATATAACGATCGTATTTCTCATTATATGGTATCAGATCCATATTCAAGGAATTTCAAAAGGAATCATGTCATGTCAAAGAGAGAACACGGTAAACGCCGTTGGTCAAATCCGGCAAATGTTCCGAGAGGAAAGCGCATGGATTTTTCAAGAGCAAGAGTGCAAATTGTGTAAGATGAATGAGTGCAACAATTATATTTGGAGGAATATTGAGAAGCAGTTGATTCAACTAATGGATGACTCAAAAGTTCAAGCCATTCAAGATGAGTCACCAAAAGGGGCTACAACAAGGCTTGTCGAAGAACCTCTACAAATGGAGAAGCCGCTCAATGGTGACGAAGCGCCTATGGAAGAATCGAGTGTGATTTACATTACCAAATATTTGAAAGAGGAGCCAAGACTGAAAGTTGTTGAAGAGGAGCCAGAACTGAAAGAAGATGAGGCAAAGTGCCTTTTTTAACAATCACTTGTCAAAATTGTCACCATGGAGGAAAAGAAAGGTAGTTCATCTCTTCTAACTCTTGATGTGCATGTGGATTCAAGGACGATTCCTCTTAAAGGAGGAGAGGATGATATGAATATTGGTGCGATCATATTTGAAGAAAAGCAAAAACATTAATCAAAGGAAGTGCTCGGATGTTGGAAGGTGACAAAACCGAAAAATATGTCCCTCCGACACCTCCTCGGTATTTTGGTTATATTGGGAGTTATGAATGTCCAATGGAGGCACATGAGTAGTCATTGGTAAGAGAATTATCTACAATTAGCATGTCAATGGATTCCACGAAATAAGCCCCAGAACAGCCCATAAAGCTCAGTCTCTGCCGACAGTCCAACTCTTGCCAGAAATTGTATCATCTAATTCAATGCCGAAGAAGACCAAGGAGCACCAACGTGAGGCCATCAAATATAGATGATATTGATCATTTATTAAGTGCATTTTAAGCATGAAATGAAGGGGCTAATATCTCTCATCAATGCAATGAATGGGCTGCAAACTCTTCTTCTCCCCAAGGAATCAAGACATGGCTATGTGAAGAGTTTCTAGTTTCTTTGTTGTCTTCTATCTATACCTTATGTTCTCTACCATTGTAGGCACGTCTAATATGAATTGAATCAACCTTACACTGAGTGTTTTGTCAAGAGAATGTCTCCAATTCTTCTTGCTTGCTTGTGAGTAAGATCGAATGTGCTCGTGCGTAATATCGAGCATGGATACGCTTCTTTGAGTGAGTCATATATCTAATTTATTTGTCCTTGTTCAAGGCTTGAGTGATGAGTCATATCCACGATATCCTTGTCCACTTATCCCTTTCAATTTCCAGAAAAGAAACCCTTTAAAAAACGGATCCAAGATCCAACCAAAAAAGCCCAGAGATCAACATTTTCAAGCACCGATCGTCTTTGTTGTCTTGTGATCGATTGAAGGCCGAAACTTCCTTGATATTGAGCATATAGCGATCCTATTTCTCATTATATGGTATCAGAGCCATATTCAAGGAACTTCAAAAGGAATCATGTCAAGTCAAAGAGAGAACATGGTAAACGCCGTTGGTCAAATCCGGCAAATGTTCCGAGAGGAAAGCGCAAGGATTTTTCAAGAGCAAGAGTGCAAATTGTCTAAGATGAATGAGTGCAACAATAAATTTTGGAGGAATATTGAGAAGTAGTTGATCCAACTAATGGATGATTCAAAAGTTCAAGTCATTCAAGATGAGTCACCAAAGGGGGCTACAACAAGGCTTGTCGAAGAACCTCTACAAATGGAGAAGCTGCTCAATGGTGATGAAGCGCCTATGGAAGAATCGAGTGTGAGTTACATGACCAAATATGTTAAAGAGGAGCCAAGACTGAAAGTTGTTAAAGAGGAGCCAGAACTGAAAGAAGATGAGGCAAAGTGCCTTTTTCAACAACCACTTGTCAAAATTGTCAACATGGAGGAAAAGAAAGGTAGTTCATCTCTTCTAACTCTTCATGCGCATGCGGATTCAAGGACGATTCCTCCTAAAGGAGGAGCGGATGATATGAATATGGGTGAGATCATATCTGAAGAAGAGCAAATACTTGAATCAAAGGAAGTGCTCGGATGTTGGAAGGTGACAAAACCGAAGAATATGTCCATCCGACACCTCCTCAGTATTTTGGCTATATTGGGAACTACGAATGTCCAATGGAGGCACATGAGTAGTCATTGGAAAGCTAAGAGAATTATCTACAATTAGCATTTGAATGGCTTCCACGAAATCATCCCAGAACAGACCATAAAGCCCAGTCTCTGCCGACAGTCCAACTCTTGCCAGAAATTGTCTCATCTAATTTAATGCCGAAGAAGACCAAGGAGCACCAACGTGAGGCCATGAAATATAGATGATATTGATCATTTAATAAGTGCATTTTATGCATGAAATGAAAGGGCTAATCTCTCTCCTCAATGCAATGAATGGGCTGCAAACTCTTCCTCTCCCCAAGAAATCATGACATAGCTATGTGAAGAGTTTCTAGTTTCTTTGTTGTCTTCTATTTATACCTTATGTTCTCTACCATTGTAGGCACGTCTATAATGAATTGAACCAACATTAAACTGATTGTTTTGTCAAGAGAATGTCTCCAATTCTTCTTGCTTGCTCGTGAGTAAGATCAAGTGTGCTCGTGCGTAATATCGAGCATGGATAAGCTTCTTTGAGTGAGTCATATCTCTAATTTGTTTGTCCTTGTTCAAGGCTTGAGTGATGAGTCATATCCACGATATCCTTGTCCACTTATCTCTTTCAATTTCCCGCAAAGAAACGCTTAAAAAAACGGATCCAAGATCCAACAAAAAAAGCCCCGAGATCATCATTTTCAAGCACCGATCGTCTTTGTTGTCTTGTGATCGATTGAAGGCCGAAACTTCCTTGATATTGAGCATATAACGATCCTATTTCTCATTATATGGTATCAGGGCCATACTCAAGGAACTTCAAAAGGACTCATGTCAAGTCAAAGAGAGAACACGGTAAACGCCGTTGGTCAAATCCGGCAAATGTTCCGAGAGGAAAGCACAAGGATTTTTCAAGAGCAAGAGTGCAATTTGTCTAAGATGAATGAGTGCAACAATAATCTTTGGAGGAATATTGAGAAGCAGTCGATCCAACTAATGGATGACTCAAAAGTTCAAGCCATTCAAGATGAGTCACCAAAGGGGGCTATAACAAGGCTTGTCGAAGAACCTCTACAAATGGAGAAGCCGCTCAATGGTGATGAAGCCCGTATGGAAGAATCGAGTGTGAGTTACATGACCAAATATGTTAAACAGGAGCCAAGACTGAAAGTTGTTGAAGAGGAGCCAGAACTGAAAGAAGATGAGGCAAAGTGCCTTTTTCAACAATCACTTGTCAAAATTGTCACCATGGAGGAAAAGAAAGGTAGTTCATCTCTTCGAACTCTTGATGTGCATGTCGATTCAAGGACTATTCCTCTTAAAGGAGGAGAGGATGATATGAATATGGGTGCGATCATATTTGAAGAAAAGCAAAAACTTGAATCAAAGGAAGTGCTCGGATGTTGGAAGGTGACAAAACCGAAGAATATTGACATGGCCTAAGTTCGTTATGCCAAATCAAAGTAACCTCAACTTCCAAACTAGAATAGTGAGTAAGCAAGGGTCGAAATCCCAAGGGAATCACAGGTGTCTATTTTCTTGTTAACAATCAAATACCAATCGAACAATGTAACAAAAGGGTGTTTTGAGGTTTGGTTTGCTAAAATCTATGGATAAATCAAATAAAGGAAAAATACTCCTCCTAACAAATATCCACAATCACTGAATATGGTTGATCATAGATTATCTCGAGTTCTTCTTTCTTCCTATGGTTTTTCCTGTCCCGATCTTATGTAGATTCAAAGGGAAACCTTCCACTAAGAACCCTTATCAATGAATAACCCTAGTACCACTAAAGGTTCAACCCAAAGGCAGCAATGCATATAAGAATTAACCAGGATACACAGAACGCTCGCTCAGATTCATTTACCATGTAATTATCTCTCCCTACAATAGAACAATTTTAACCAGAGCATGTAAATTGTAGTTGCTACAGCAGAATAGGACGTTAGCCCAACAGTTTCCTAATCCTAGCAAAATGAAAATCACCAATAACAACTAGTTACGCGGGCTAGTGCAATCAATGAAATCCAATGGAATAGGCTTAGAAGAGATAATACAAACCAATAGGAACTCAAACACGAAAGATAATCTCACAACCAAAATCCAATGAATGCTTCAATTGTTAGGCGGAACCAAGAAGGTTAGTTCCTCCTCATGTTCTTCATAAAAACTCTGAATCAATGAAAAACGAACAACGTAGCAATTCTCGAAACTAAAACTGGATTCTAAAAACCTAAAAACTAAGAGAGTATATATACGTGGGCTTAACAAATGACCTAGCCCACTGAAAATAGAAAACGGACTAAATAAACTGAAAATAAAGAAAACAGATAAGATAGGTTCGAGAAATCCAAAATAACTCTGCCGTGCTGACCCGCGATCGCGGGTGATGGACCTTGATCGCGGGCCATGTAGTTCCGCGCTCCTTGCTCTCCTCCGCGCCTGCAGAAGTGTCTCGAATGCCTCGAAGTCCCGCGATCGCGGCAACCTCACCCGCGATCGTGGTTAATGCTCGACCTGCTGCACTAGCATTCTCCTCTTCTATTCTTCCATAGGCTCTCTCGTGGCTGCTTCTTCTTCAATGTCTCCAACAATCTTCAAGTAAGCTCAAAACATCTCCAAAACACCAAGACTTCGCCTCCATACTCCATGCACAAGAATGTGTCTAAAACTACCCAAATGACACCAATAAATTCTCTAATGACTCTTAGTTAAGCTCTACAAAGTAGTGCTTATCAAATATGTCCCTCCGACACCTCCTCAGTATTTTGGTTATATTGGGAGCTACGAATGTCCAATGGAGGCACATGAGTAGTCATTGGAAAAAGCTAAGAGAATTATCTACAATTATCATGTGAATGGATTCCACGAAATCAGCCCCGGAACAGCCCATAAAGCTCAGTCTCTGCCGACAGTCCAACTCTTGCCGGAAATTGTCTCATCTAATTCAATGTCGAAGAAGACCAAGGAGCACCAACATGAGGCCATCAAATATAGATGATATTGATCATTTATTAAGTGCATTTTATGCATGAAATGAAGGGGCTAATCTCTCTCCTCAATGCAATGAATGGGCTGCAAACTCTTCCTCTCCCCAAGGAATCAAGACATGGCTATGTGAAGAGTTTCTAGTTTCTTTGTTGTTTTCTATCTATACCTTATGTTCTCTACCATTGTAGGAACGTCTAATATGAATTGAATCAACCTTACATTGAGTGTTTTGTCAAGAGAATGTCTCCAATTCTTCTGGCTTGCTTGTGAGTAAGATCGAGTGTGCTCGTGCGTAATATCGAGCATGGATACGTTTCTTTGAGTGAGTCATATGTCTAATTTTTTTGTCCTTGTTCAAGGCTTGAGTGATGAGTCATATCCACGATATCCTTGTCCACTTATCCCTTTCATTTTCCAGCAAAGAAACCCTTTAAAAAACGGATCCAAGATCCAACAAAAAAAGCCCCGAGATCATCATTTTCAAGCACCGATCGTCTTTGTTGTCTTGTGATCGATTGAAGGCCGAAACTTCCTTGATATTGAGCATATAACGATCCTATTTCTCATTATATGGTATCAGAGCCATATTCAAGGACCTTCAAAAGGAATCATGTCAAGTCAAAGAGAGAACATGGTAAACGCCGTTGGTCAAATCCGGCAAATGTTCCGAGAGGAATGACAAGGATCGACTTGGATGAGCTTCGGTGCAAGTGCTTGACCGGTCGTCACCCTTCGGCAAACCGGGGAGGCGATCTTTGAAGCGGGCTGTAGGGCGGCGTTGGAGGTGGATTGCGGTGGTCCTGGTATCCAATGGTGGTGGAAGATGTTGAGAGTGGTGGCGCAAGAGGGGCCTGGTGGCACCGTCGTGGGCCTCGAGATATAGGGGGTGGAAGTGAAGGTGGTTTCGGTGGAAACCCTAGCGGTGAAGGGTGGATTAGGGTTGCGATTTGAGGGAGGCATGGAAGCGTTGGGGGAGGCGCTTGGTGTTGGTTGGGTGGCTTATGAGGTGTAGTTTGAAGGGTGGAAACGGCGGCGGTGGAAGGTGGAAGTGCCGAGGGATAGCTTGCTCTCAATGGATGTGACTCACCACGTTGAACAAGGGTTCTTGAACCTAGCTTGGATCTGACTCACCAAGGGGATTCAAGGAGCGATTTGGATGCTTTGATATGACTCACAAAGAAGCAAAATAGCATGAGCTTAAGGATGAAAATCTCTCTTGAGAGTGTTTGTTTGATTCAAGATTAAGCTAAAGAAGAAATGAGGGGTGACGACGACCTTATACCCTAGCAGCCGTCCCTCAAGCAATTGCTTGCAGAAAATTAACTCCTAACACCATGCATAAAATGCTAAACCAATGTCTTAAAAATGTCATTCAATCAATGCCTTAAAAAGGCCCTTGAAAAGTGCCTTAAGTCTCGTTTGGCACCGAGATTGTCATCAAGGAGAAGAAGTCTCCTAGATGGCTTGTTGTAGGCCTCTTCTTTGGTGATTAGGAGAGTGGATGGGCCGTCCTCCTTGCTTGCCAAAAGCCCATTAGAAAGTAGGCCTAGATCAAGTGATCGTTGGAGCTCCTAATTGGCCTTTGATCGAGTGATGCATATGGGCTTGTCCTTCTCTTCCTTGGGCTCCTCTTCCTTGGGCTCCTCATCCTTGGGCTCCTCATCCTTGGGCTTCCTACCTTGCTCCTTGGCTGGTCCTCCATGCCTTCCTCCTTGTTGAGCTTGTCCAAGTCTTGAAGATGGGACAAAATCACATCATCCTCCCCCCCTTCAAAAAGATTCATCCTCGAATCTGAGTGCACTTCAAGAAATAGGTTTAGAGCACACAAAACTGCACAAAGAAAAACAAGGAAGTGAGAGACCAAGACATCTTTAGGGGAATCAAGGTACATGTAAGGAAGCATGATTAGTTCCATTGAGTATCCATGGATGAATTTTCATGCACAAGTATTTTCCAACTTCAGCCTAAAGATGTGCTTAAGTATAGAACATGAGATGCACATGACATACTTTGTAACAAATGCAATGCATAGGACCATTTTTTATCATGAAACAAGAATTGTGAATGAGAACAATTGTGCCCACATGAATGTCTAGTTCTACATGCAAAAACTGAATGCAAGGACTTGTATACATGTTGATCACAAACTAAAGGTATCTCACAAATCATGAATAGAACAAGAGAACTATGATGTATGCATGAGTATCTAGTTTCACCTTCAAAAACAGATTCATGAACTAGGGACTCTCTAACCCTTGAAAAGAATTCAGTTTGATGCAAGGGGAAAAGAAGAAACTGAGTAGAGTCAAGTGATACTCCCCTAGAATGAGCCTTGGATTGAACATCCTTCTTGTCATGGTCTAAAGTGCTCTTGAGTTTGGAAGGCTTATCATCCTGAGCGTCAACCTCTTCTTGAAGTAGGAATGGCAAACATGAAGGAACCTTAGATGTTGCATCTATCCATGGAGTAGCCAAAGAATTGAGTGAGCTACGGGCAATGATGGGTGGACGTGTTCCTTTTGTAGATGAAAGAGATAGTTCTTCAACTTCCTCCTCCTTTTGCGTAGGCTCTTCTTCTACGTGCTCAGTCGGTTCTTCATTTTCTTGCTTTGGCCGAGGTGGTGGAGCATATTTCCTAGGCTGTAAGGGTGGCAACTCACACTTATACTCTTGCACCTTTGGCAGGGTGGAAGTGGCACTAGGTGTAGAGGAATGCCACGGTCGAGAGGCCTCAAGCCTTCTTTGTTGTGTCTCTTGAAGGCGCACATCAAGTCTACTTGCCCACCCCTGAATAGCCTCCATTAGGGATTGTAAGGTGGGGGGCTCGTCGATGGTCAATGCGGTCTTGCCCCCACCGGATTCCTTGGAGTTGTCTCCCATAATAGACCTAGCAAAAGCACTCAAAGCACATCCAGAAGATAATCAAAGCAAATGGTCCCTTGAGCACACACAAGGGTCCTCACAATCTGAAATTTTCAAGCACAAAGTATTCACAAGAAATAGCAAGCTCAAGTGAGGTTACGAGCTAGGTTTTGTGGGTAGGGCAAAAATTGGTGTATATTTTCACTACTAAGTCGGAACCACAAGCAAAGGCAAGGAAGGTACCGACCACTATCACACCCAAGCAACCACAAACAATTCAACACCTCACATAGAACAAAAGAAAGAAAATAAAATAAAATTTGCTCTTCAATGGCTCACTTTTTCTATGGTCTCTCCTATTTAGACCGAGTTTTTCTTGAGCACTTTTCTTCTCTTTTTTTTTTTTGAGCAAGCTACAAGTTCTGAAGCTTAATACAATACTGAAGTAACAAACAAAGTCCCACAAAAATTTCGAGAACAATTCAAGTCACAATCTCTTTTTTGCACAATTTCGGTGTTGTCTTAGCCACAAAGTATGTGAAAGTGAAATTCCCTTAACCTAAGTCCAAAGCTTGATTTATGCAGCAACTTAGATAAGCAAGAATATACACCAAAGTCAAGGTAAAAGTCATGGCTAAGGATTGGCTGCAAAGAGGAGATATTGAATGCTAGCAAATATGGTAATAAGGCCAAATAAGGAAAGCAATTAACTAGCTAATGATGGTTGAGTTGTGTAACGACTTTTTGTGTTGTAACTAGATTTTTTGAGCATGCAAAAGGTCTTCTTCAACCTCAGAAAATTTCAGAAGTCGAAGCTAGCAAAGATCAAGACAACAATGGAGTTTGCACAACACAAAGGCAAAAAATCGGAAGTAAAAGTCTAGGCAACCTAAGCTTGCACTTCTAATGAGCAAATTGCACTTTAAAAAGACAGATTTGATGGCCAAACCTTGCGTGGCTCTGATACCACTTGACAAGGATCGACTTGGATGAGCTTCGGTGCAAGTGCTTGGCCGGTCGTCACCCTTCGGCAAACTGGGGAGGCGATCTTTGAAGCAGGCTGTAGGGCGGCGTTGGAGGTGGATTGCGGCGGTCTTGGTATCCAATGGTGGTGGAAGATGTTGAGAGTGGTGGCGCAAGAGGGGCCTGGTGGCACCGTCGTGGGCCTCGAGATATAGGGGGTGGAAGTGAAGGTGGTTTCGGTGGAAACCCTAGCGGTGGAGGGTGGATTAGGGTTGCGATTTGAGGGAGGCGTGGAAGTGTTGGGGGAGGCACTTGGTGTTGGTTGGGTGGCTTATGAGGTGTAGTTTGAAGGGTGGAAACGGAGGCGGTGGAAGGTGGAAGTGCCGAGGGATAGCTTGCTCTCAATGGATGTGACTCACCACGTTGAACAAGGGTTCTTGAACCTAGCTTGGATATGACTCACCAAGGGGATTCAAGGAGCGATTTGGCTGCTTTGATATGACTCACAAAGAAGCAAAATAGCATGAGCTTAAGGATGAAAATATCTCTTGAGAGTGTTTGTTTGATTCAAGATTAAGCTAAAGAAGAAATGAGGGGTGACGGCGACCTTATACCCTAGCAGCCGGCCCTCAAGCAATTGTTTGCAGAAAATAAATCCTAACACCATGCATAAAATGCTAAACCAATGTCTTAAAAATTTCATTCAATCAATGCCTTAAAAAGGCCCTTGAAAAGTGCCTTAAGTCTCGTTTGGCACCGAGATTGTCATCAAGGAGAAGAAGTCTCCTAGATGGCTTGTTCTAGGCCTCTTCTTTGGTGATTAGGAGAGTGGATGGGCCGTCCTCCTTGCTTGCCAAAAGCCCAATAGAAAGTAGGCCTAGATCAAGTGATCGTTGGAGCTCCTAATTGGCCTTTGCTCGAGTGATGCATATGGGCTTGTCCTTCTCTTCCTTGGGCTCCTCATCCTTGGGCTCCTCATCCTTGGGCTTGCTACCTTACTCCTTGGCAGGTCCTCCATGCCTTCCTCCTTGTTGAGCTTTTCCAAGTCTTGAAGATGGGACAGAATCACATCAGGAAAACGCAAGGATTTTTCAAGAGCAAGAGTGCAAATTGTATAAGATGAATGAGTGCAACAACAAATTTTGGAGGAATATTGAGAAGCAGTTGATCCAACTAATGGATGATTCAAAAGTTCAAACCATTCAAGATGAGTCACCAAAGGGGGCTACAACAAGGCTTGTCGAAGAACCTCTACAAATGGAGAAGCCGCTCAATGGTGATGAAGCGCCTATGGAAGAATCGAGTGTGAGTTACATGACCAAATATGTTAAAGAGGAGCCAAGACTGAAAGTTGTTAAAGAGGAGCCAGAACTGAAAGAAGATGAGGCAAAGTGCCTTTTTCAACAACCACTTGTCAAAATTGTCAACATGGAGGAAAAGAAAGGTAGTTCATCTCTTCTAACTCTTGATGCGCATGTGGATTCAAGGACGATTCCTCTTAAAGGAGGAGCGGATGATATGAATATGGGTGAGATCATATTTTAAGAAGAGCAAAAACTTGAATCAAAGGAAGTGCTCGGATGTTGGAAGGTGACAAAACCGAAGAATATGTCCCTCCGACACCTCCTCAGTATTTTGACTATATTGGGAACTACGAATGTCCAATGGAGGCACATGAGTAGTCATTGGAAAGCTAAGAGAATTATCTACAATTAGCATTTGAATGGCTTCCACGAAATCATCCCAGAACAGCCCATAAAGCCCAGTCTCTGCCGACAGTCCAACTCTTGCCAGAAATTGTCTCATCTAATTTAATGCCGAAGAAGACCAAGGAGCACCAACGTGAGGCCATGAAATATAGATGATATTGATCATTTAATAAGTGAATTTTATGCATGAAAGGAAGGGGCTAATCTCTCTCCTCAATGCAATGAATGGGCTGCAAACTCTTCCTCCCCCCAAGGAATCATGACATAGCTATGTGAAGAGTTTCTAGTTTCTTTGTTGTCTTCTATTTATACCTTATGTTCTCTACCATTGTAGGCACGTCTATAATGAATTGAATCAACAATAAACTGAGTGTTTTGTCAAGAGAATGTCTCTACTTCTTCTTGCTTGCTCGTGAGTAAGATCGAGTGTGCTCGTGCGTAAAATCGAGCATGGATAAGCTTCTTTGAGTGAGTCATATCTCTAATTTGTTTGTCCTTGTTCAAGGTTTGAGTGATGAGTCATATCCACGATATCCTTGTCCACTTATCCCTTTCAATTTCCAGCAAAGAAACGCTTTAAAAAACGGATCCAAGATCCAACAAAAAAAGCCCCGAGAACATCATTTTCAAGCACCGATCGTCTTTGTTGTCTTATGATCGATTGAAGGCCGAAACTTCCTTGATATTGAGGATATAATGATCCTATTTCTCATATATGGTATCAGAGCCATATTCAAGGAACTTCAAAAGGAATCATGTCAAGTCAAAGAGAGAACACGGTAAACGCCGTTGGTCAAATCCGGCAAATGTTCCGAGAGGAAAGCGCAAGGATTTTTCAAGAGCAGGAGTGAAAATTGTCTAAGATGAATGAGTGCAACAATAATCTTTGGAGGAATATTGAGAAGCAGTTGATCCAACTAATGGATGACTCAAAAGTTCAAGCCATTCAAGATGAGTCACCAAAGGGGGCTACAACAAGGCTTGTCGAAGAACCTCTACAAATGGAGAAGCCGCTCAATGGTGATGAAGCGCCTATGGAAGAATCGAGTGTGAGTTACATGACCAAATATGTTAAAGAGGAGCCAAGACTGAAAGTTGTTGAAGAGGAGCCAGAACTGAAAGAAGATGAGGCAAAGTTCATTTTTCAACAATCACTTGTCAAAATTGTCACCATGGAGGAAAAGAAAGGTAGTTCATCTCTTCTAACTCTTGATGTGCATGTGGATTCAAGGACGATTCCTCTTAAAGGAGGAGAGGATGATATGAATATGAGTGCAATCATATTTAAAGAAAAGCAAAAACTTGATTCAAAGGAAGTGCTCGGATGTTGGAAGGTGACAAAACCGAAGAATATGTCCCTCCGACACCTCCTCAGTATTTTGGTTATATTGGGAGCTACGAATGTCCAATGGAGGCACATGAGTAGTCATTGGAAAGATAAGAGAATTATCTATAATTAGCATGTATTTGGATTCCACGAAATCAGCCCCAGAACAGCCCATAAAGCTCAGTCTCTGCCGACAATCCAACTCTTGCCGGAAATTGTCTCATCTAATTCAATGCCGAAGAAGACCAAGGAGCACCAACGTGTGGCCATCAATTATAGATGATATTGATCATTTATTAAGTGCATTTTATGCATGAAATGAAGGGGCTAATCTCTCTCCTCAATGCAATGATTGGGCTGCAAACTCTTCCTCTCCCCAAGGAATCAAGACATGGCTATGTGAAGAGTTTCTAGTTTCTTTGTTGTCTTCTATTTATACCTTATTTTCTCTACCATTGTAGGCACGTCTAATATGAATTGAATCAACCTTACACTGAGTGTTTTGTCAAGAGAATGTCTCCAATTCTTCTTGCTTGCTTGTGAGTAAGATCTAGTGTGCTCGTGCGTAATATGGAGCGTGGATAAGCTTCTTTGAGTGAGTCATATGTCTATATTGTGTGTCCTTGTTCAAGGCTTGAGTGATGAGTCATATCCACAATATCCTTGTCCACTTATCCCTTTCAATTTCCAGCACAAAAACCCTTTAAAAAACGGATCCAAGATCCAACAAAATAAGCCCCGAAATCATCTTTTTTAAGCACCGATCGTCTTTGTTGTCTTGTGATCGATTGAAGGCCGAAACATCCGTTGATATTGAGCATATAACGATCCTATTTCTCATTATATGGTATCAGTGTCATATTCAAGGAACTTCAAAAGGAATCATGTCAAGTCAAAGAGAGAACATGGTAAACGCAAGGATTTTTCAAGAGCAAGAGTGCAAATTGTCTAATATGAATGAGTGCAACAATAAATTTTGGAGGAATATTGAGAAGCAGTTGATCCAACTAATGGATGATTCAAAAGTTCAAGCAATTCAAGACGAGTCACCAAAGGGGGCTACAACAAGGCTTGTCGAAGAACCTCTACAAATGGAGAAGCCGCTCAATGGTGATGAAGCACCTATGGAAGAATCATGTGTGAGTTACATGACCAAATATGTTGAAGAGGAGCCAAGACTGAAAGTAGTTAAAGAAGAGCCAGAACTGAAAGAAGAGGAAACAAAGTGCCTTTTTCAACAACCACTTGTCAAAATTGTCAACATGGAGGAAAAGAAAGGTAGTTCATCTCTTCTAACTCTTGATGTGCATGTGGATTCAAGGACGATTTCTCTTAAAGGAGGAGAGGATTATATGAATATGGGTGAGATCATATTTGAAGAAGAGCAAAAACTTGAAACAAAAGAAGTGCTCGGATGTTGGAAGGTGACAAAACTGAAGAATATGTCCCTCCGACATCTCCTAAGTATTTTGGCTATATTGGGAGCTACAAATGTCAAATGGAGGCACATGAGTAGTCATTGGAAAGCTAAGAGAATTATCTACAATTAGCATTTGAATGGCTTCCACGAAATTATCTCAGAACAGCCCATAAGGATCAGTCTCTTCCGACAGTCCAACTCTTGCCAGAAATTGTCTCATCTAATTTAATGCCGAAGAAGACCAAGGAGCACCAACGTGAGGCCATGAAATATAGATGATATTGATCATTTAATAAGTGCATTTTATGCATGAAAGGAAGGGGCTAATCTCTCTCCTCAATGCAATGAATGGGCTGCAAACGCTTCCTCTCCCCAAGGAATCAAGACATAGCTATGTGAAGAGTTTCTTTGTTGTCTTCTATTTATACCTTATGTTCTCTACCATTGTAGGCACGTCTATAATGAATTGAATCAACCTTAAACTAAGTGTTTTGTCAAGAGAATGTCTCCAATTCTTCTTGCTTGCTCGTGAGTAAGATCGAGTGTGCTCGTGCGTAATATCGAGCTTGGATAAGCTTCTTTGAGTGAGTCATATCTCTAATTTGTTTGTCCTTGTTCAAGGCTTGAGTGATGAGTCATATCCACGATATCCTTGTCCACTTATCCCTTTCAATTTCCAGCAAAGAAATCCTTTAAGAAACGGATCCAAGATCCAACAAAAAAAGCCCCGAGATCATCATTTTCAAGCACCGATCATCTTTGTTGTCTGGTGATCGATTGAAGGCCAAACGTTCCTTGATATTGAGCATATAATGTTCCTATTTCTCATTATATGGTATCAGAGCCATATTCAAGGAACTTTAAAAGGAATCATGTCAAGTCAAAGAGAGAACATGGTAAACGCCGTTGCTCAAATCCGACAAATGTTCCGAGAGGAAAGCACAAGGATTTTTCAAGAGCAAGAGTGCAAATTGTCTAAGATGAATGAGTGCAACAACAAATTTTGGAGGAATATTGAGAAGCAGTTGATCCAATTAATGGTTGATTCAAAAGTTCAAGCCATTCAAGATGAGTCACCAAAGGGGGCTACAACAAGGCTTGTCGAAGAACCTCTACAAATGGAGAAGCCGCTCAATGGTGATGAAGCGCCTATGGAAGAATCGAGTGTGAGTTACATGACCAAATATGTTAAAGAGGAGCCAAGACTGAAAGTTGTTAAAGAGGAGCCAGAACTGAAAGAAGATGAGGCAAAGTGCCTTTTTCAACAACCACTTGTCAAAATTGTCAACATGGAGGAAAATAAAGGTAGTTCATCTCTTCTAACTCTTGATGCGCATGTGGATTCAAGGAGGATTCCTCTTAAAGGAGGAGCGGATGATATGAATATGGGTGAGATCATATTTGAAGAAGAGCAAAAACTTGAATCAAAGGAAGTGCTCGGATGTTGGAAGGTGACAAAACCGAAGAATATGTCCCTCCGACATCTCCTCAGTATTTTGGCTATATTGGGAACTACGAATGTCCAATGGAGGCACATGAGTAGTCATTGGAAAGCTAAGAGAATTATCTACAATTAGTATTTGAATGGCTTCCACGAAATCATCCCAGAACAGCCCATAAAGCCCAGTCTCTGCCGACAGTCCAACTCTTGCCAGAAATTGTCTCATCTAATTTAATGCCGAAGAAGGCCAAGGAGCACCAACGTGAGGCCATGAAATATAGATGATATTGATCATTTAGCAATGCCTTCTTGCCCTCTGGAAGCTCAACTAGTTCCCAGGTTCCGTTGGTCATCAACGAATCCATCTCATCATCCATTGTGAGCTTCCACTTGCTCACATGTTCTCCACGAGATGCCTCTGCATAACACTTTGGCTCACCACCATCAGTCAACAACAGATAGTAGTTTGAAGGCGAAAATCTATCAGGCGATCCACGTTCTCTGGTGGACCTCCGCAGCGGAATTACTGGGGTGTTCGACTCCTCCTCAACAGCCTCCTGGTCATTACGAACCACCTTGCTCCCACCCGAGTTTGAGATGTCTAACTCCACAACCTCAGGTCCAGACCTAGCTGTTTCTGATGCACCCAGACTATCTTTGTACATCACCTGCTCATTGAACACAACGTCTCGACTACGAATAACCTTCCTGTTCTGCTCATCCTAAAACCGATATCCGAAATCATCACCACCATATCCAATAAACGTGCATTTGATAGACTTGGCATGCAGCTTGCTTCTCTCAATAGGAGCAATAGGAACATATGAAACACACCCAAATATCCGAAGAAAGGACAGATTTACCTCTTTGCCACTCCAAGCCTCCTCTGGAATGCCATTCTCCAAGGCAGTTGATGGCCCTCGATTAATCAGGAATGCAGCAGTGTTAACTGCATCCGCCCAAAACATCTTCGGAAGTCCACACTTCAGCCTCATGCTTCTAGCACGTTCATTCAGGGTCCTGTTCATACGTTCTTCTACGCCGTTCTCTTGAGGGGTTCCTTTCAAGGTTTTCTCCATGCGAATACCATTCTCAGCGCAAAACTCCTTGAACTCCCGAAGCTCATACTCCCCACCATTATCAGATCTCAAACACTTCACTTTATGACCTGTCTCAGTCTCTACTAGGGCCTTCCACTTTCTAAAAGAGTCAAAGGCATCAGACTTTTGCTTCAGAAAGTAGACCCATACCTTTTTTGTGGCGTCGTCAATGAAGGTCTGTAGTATGACGCTCCACCCAGAGATGTCACAGGTGCTGGCCCCCACAAGTCGCTGTGGACCAACTCCAACTTCTGCTTCCTCAAGGTTCTGCCTCCCTTCGAAAAACTCACCCTTTTTCTGTTTCCCGAGCACGCAGTCCTCACACGATCCGATTTCAACAGATTTGAGACTTGGCAGCAAACCCTTCGAGCATAGCACCTTCATCCATTTCTGACTCATGTGGCCAAGACGATAGTGCCACAAATCTGCGTCACAGTTTACTCCTGCAACAGCAATGATATCACGGACGTTGCTAGTCATGTACAATGTCCCCTCCTTCTTTCCTCGAGCTACCACCATAGCTCCTTTGGTTATCTTTCAACTATTGCAGCCGAAGGTTACTTCATAACCCTCGTCATCCAACTGTCCGATAGAAAGCATGTTTCTTTTTAAACCAGTAATATGCCTTACTCCATGCACCTGCAGCACAGATCCATTCGGTGCTTTGATCTGAACATCACCCTTCCCTATGATTTTTAAAGCCTCATCATCAGCAAGAAAGACTTTTCCAAAATCTCCAGAGGTGTAGCGTTCCATTATATCAGCATTGTTGCATGAGTGAAACGAAGCTCCAGAGTCTAACACCAAAGACTCCAATAGGCTGCTCGTGCTCAGAATCGATGCATCTGCAGTGGTTCTTGTGGTTGAATCGCTCAGAATCAACGCATCTGCAATATCTTCACTGGCTGAATTCGCTGATTTATCCTTTAACGGTGCCTTACATTCACTCTTGTAATGACCATTTTCATCACAATTCCAACACTTGATCATGCTCTTGTCTTTGGGTTTATCCTTCCCTCTTGACTTCGATCTACCACGATTCGACTTCTTAGAATCTGATCTGCCCCTGTTCCCCGTACTCAAGGCTGATCCCGAAGCAGTACCTGAGGCCTTCATGCGAATTTCTTCGCTGATAATCAAATCCCTGAATTCATCAAACATGATCTTTTCCTTCCCCGCCGAAGCAGTAACAGCAGTAACTGTCCCGCTCCAACTCTTTGGTAAAGAAGATAACAAAATTAGGGCTTGTACCTCATCGTCGAAATCAATCTCAACTGAACTCAGTTGTGCGATCGTCATGTTGAACTCGTTCAAGTGATTGGTCACCGCTGTACTCTCCGTCATCCGCAGATTGAATAGCCGCCACATCAGGTGAACCTTATTCACTGCGGAGGGTTTCTCATACATCGCGAAAAGAATTTCCAGCATGCCTTTCGTCGTTTCTGCCTTGATCGTGTGATGCGCCATGTTCCTGGACAGCGATAGGCGGACCACGCTCATCGCTTTCCTGTCCAGCAACTTCCACTCGTCGTCCTTCATGTCCTCCGGCTTCTCGCCTAGCGGCAAGTACAAATCTTTATCGTACAGGTAATCCTCGATCTGCATCTTCCAGAATCCGAAATCTGTTCCATCGAACTTCTCCACCGGCGATTTTTCGCTTCCCATCGTCACCACCAGAACCAGCTTTGATACCAGTTGTTAGGATTCGAACGCAGTAACGAATAGAAAACAAGACAAAGAACACACGAATTGTTTACCTAGTTCGTCACAGAATATGACTACGTCTGGGGGTACTACCAAACCAGGGTTTTCTTTCTTTATTTCGTGATGACGGTTACAATGAACAATTAGGTTTAAATAGGCAAAAGGGACGAAACCCTAGTTAGGCCCAATACACAAACCCTAATTAGGCCCATCAGGCTCCATAACCCAACATATAGAGTTGTAGAGAGAAGATATTTTATACTACATCTTTCAGCATCCACCTCATAGTTTTGTGATCTTCAAGCAAAGTCGCCACAGGACACAGCAGCATTTCAGTCTTCTTACTACGAAGTGTCGTGCTTCGCTTGTCTACAAATGAAGCATGATCCTATTACACAAGCATTTGCCACAATACAAACACAAAGGAAAGAGCTGGGAATGTATAAGACAATGATTTCACTCAAATAACTATACACAAGGTGAGTAGAAAAGATAAATATATATTATAGCAATAACAATAATAGTGTGTTCAGAATTGCAAACCGTATAACTAATATACATGCATACAAATACAATAAAGTATATAGATGCAGAAGATTTAACGAAATAACCTGAAGCAAAAAAAACAAGAAGTGTAAATTTATCTACAACCAACTACCTCGTCATTCATAGAACATATCTCGGATGGTTTAAGTTTCAACAACTGTTCTGCAGTGCGAGTATGTGCAACCAACTTCAAGGTTCCAATACCATCTGTAGCCGTGAAATATAAAAACACCCTACACAAAGGTAATAATACAAGATAAATATATGGTCGGTCTAATCAAAGTGATAAAGCATTACATTATAGTTTCCTTACTTTGCTTTGGACACTCAATACTGTTGACATGAGTCACACACATAAGAACTATTGGGAGGAACATCACAACCCTTACCACACCAATTACAACTAACCGACATGCGTAAACAATCGGTGGTGAAATCAGAAATATAGGCATTGATCTTAACCATACCAGTGGAAGTAATATCAGATGCCTACATATACGCCAACAGAAAAAAAATATTTTATAAAATACATAGATAATTGATTGTTATAATAATGTGAAGGGAAAAGTAGTGAGTCGAAACAATCGGCATACCAACTCCTCCATTCTCCTTCTTGATAATAGTACTATCTCTTGCCAGCACCAATTCTTTATTCTCTTCAAACCTGAAAAACATTACGAACAGTGATTAAATTAGATCACAACAATCTTGTTATATTATATAACATTGAATAACACATACCATTTACAAAGCTCATTTTCCCTAACCTCATCAGGGTTGATTACAATCTTGCTATGACAGTTTGTAGACAATGAGAATTCTGTCCAAATAAAAATTTAGGAGTTAAAGTCAGCAAAATAAATAAAGCCGAAAGAAATTCAGATATATTTATGAGACGCAAAATGGTAAAAACATAGTATTTGAATACTAACCATTAAAAGTTGATGTCTTCAACCCAGTAAGTAAAATTACAGAACCGCAAGGATCAACACAATCAAGTTTGACAAAAGTAAATAAGAGTTGATTTCATGCAGAAATAAGTATAACCTCATAACAGCTAAAACCAGTTGCATATAAGAATGAACTTAGTTACAACACATGAGAGAGAAAAATATGCAACATATTTAACAAACTATACATGTCATCAGTAACGTATAACTCACATAGATCAGATAGATTTGGTGAGAACCTATTTGCCACCTTCCGAGGTGGTGTGCAACGGAGAACCACAACTATTATATCTAGAAGAAATAGGGGATAAAGTAAATTATATAATTATGCTACTATTTGTGTACAGGAGTGAAATATAATAAACACTTTTAACAACAACGTACCAAATACTGCATTGCAAGGACTTGTTTCATGAAGTTTTTCGGAAATCCGAACAAACTCTTGCTTAAACTCAAATGACCATTCATGCAAATCAACTACTTTAACAGAAGAGGAACTATTGATATGGATCTGTTTTTCGTATGAGAAGCGCTTATAATCTTCACCCACCGGTGACACCACAACATTGATGATGTCATAACACTGATCCTCCTTAATGATATCATCAAAGTAGTCAACATTGTTACCAAACAATGCGGCTCTCATACTAACTCCATGCAAAGGGAAAAAATGTAAGTAAACAAACATAGACTAAGCATTAGATGAAAATTGAAGTCAAACCTTTTCATCGACAAGATATAAACGTTGGAACTTCCGTTTTCCTAGCTTGTTAGAAAAAGTACGCTTACTGATCACCTTAACACGCACAACGTGATCCTTAGATTTTATAATCATCGAGTCAAGATACACCTTTTCTTGGACTCATCCTACAAGAACACAATACATGCATGATCACAAACAGACCTGAAATAACACATGTTGAACAAAATTTCATACAAAAAATTAAACAAAACATATCATTTATAAAAAAATTAGTCGCATACACAACAACAAAAATACACAAAACAAGAACATATCACATAAAAATGAAGAAAAAGCCCATCAGAAAAAACAAAAACAAATAGAACTCAAAGTTAACTCTGCATGCAAAACTCGTGGAGGGGGGGGGGGGGGGGGGGTGTCGCACGAAACAAGGAAAAGAAAACAAAAAGGACATCCAACAAGAGAAGAAAGATGCACAAAATCAGTCAAAACAAAAAACAACAATATACAAAAAACACATGGGCAATTAGCATACAACCCAAAAACTTTTTGAAAAAACATGAAATAGTACCATATGATAGCGAGAGAGTAAAACAAATATGGCAGGGCACATACAAACTGAACATGCAGCCCAAACTACACTGTAACGAAAAAAAGGATCATCGGTACATGCAACACAAAACATAAAAAACAAAACATAAAAGAAACCGAAAACACACCCAATCAGAGAAGAAAACAGAAAGAAAGTTTTTCAGATATAAAACACTGGGCGTAGCATTAAAACAAATTAAAGCACACCAGAAATCAAGACAAAGAGGAATGTTTAGAAAGATTAAAAGAAACCATAAAAAAAGAACAACAAACCTGGAGAAAGCTTTAAGTGCAAGGAGAACCAGAAGTAGAACAAAGTCAGCAAAAAAACGACTGGAACAAAAATAAATGCAGGAATTTGCTTATAAAGAAACAGTGAAGCACCACTCAGTTGCCCCGTGTAACCCACTACAAATAATATAGTGAAGCACCACTAAGTTGCCACGACCCACTGCAAATAATATACAATTAGATCATAGGTAAAAAACAATAGGAAAAAAAAGTAGCATCAGTCAGAAAAGCGAAGAATAAGAAAGCCATATTTAAATAACAGAAGCCCATTTAGAAAAAAACCCATTACCAGAAAAGGCCCAGTAGCAAAAACCAACATGAAAAAAAATTAACATCGGAACAATAAAGCTATATTTAAATAACAGAAGCCCATTTAGAAAAAAAGGCCCATTAGCCAGAAAAGGCTTAGTAGCAACACATTAAATTGACTAAAGGTGGCAGCAAAAAGACTGAACCGATAGTTATACAAGTTCAACATTAAAGACAAGAAAAATTCATTAGACATGCAGATTACATCACCTGATTCTACCACAGTTATCTAAATTTCAAAACCACCTAACGGGTTTAGCATCTCTATCACTGTTCTCTGAATTTCACAACCTGCAAATCGTTCACATAAGTGTGAAAGGACGCTAATTAATACACACACTAATGTACTCAGTTTGGGAATGAAAAGAATTACCATTCAACTATAGACTACTGACATATGTAAAATAGTGAAAAGATTTACAGAGCTCAATATCTTGATTTGGAAAAGAATTACCTTCAAATGACTACAGCTAATAACACTATATTGCATACCATCCAAAAAAAGAAATTCACAAGCTCTCCTATGTTTACGGCTTACATAATAACCAAACGGCAGTGGTCTGCCTACCATACTATATAAGATTAGAAGAAAGTCATCCATTAGACAAGATTAGAAGAAAATCACCCATTAGACAAAATTGCAGCAATCAAACGACATGAATAGTCAATGATTCAATGCAAACAAACCAGCAAAAGAAGATGAATCACTCTAATACGATCGGAATGCAAATTAAAATAAACATATAAAAACTGTAGGTAATTCAAACTGAAATAAAAATTTTAAGCACATTCTATATAAATTTGCCCATAAAGAATATGGAAAACCGATTCTGCCTGTGTATAAGTAAGAGCATAGGCATGAAGGAAATTAGCACTCAAGTGTAGACTACTCACTACTGACATACATAAAATAATGAAAAGATTTGCAAAACTCACAATCTTCATTTCAAAAAGAATTACCTTTAAATCAGCTACAGCTAACAACACTATATTGCACACCATCCAGAAAAAGACATTCGCAACCTCTCCCATGTATCCGGCATACATAATAAACAGACGAACAATTAGTAGTGACTTGCCTACCATACTATATAAAATTAGAAGAAAGTCATCCATTAGACAAGATTACAGCAATCAAATGACATGAATAGTCAAAGATTCGATGCCAACAAACCAGAAAGAGAAGATTGAGAAGGCCCAATATTAACACATTAAATTGACCAAAGCCGGCACCATGAAGAGCGAACTAATACTTATACATTACCAAGATTCAAGAGAACAAAAATTCATCGATCATGCAGATCACATCACCTCACATTGTGTGACTTTTTGTAAGTGCGAATTTTTAAGAATCGATCTCCATAGTAGGAGGCTATCCCCACCATAAGTTCTATCGTAGCACCTTCAACGACTACACAGGCTGGCATTAGCTCCTGACCTTATCTGAAACTTATTAAGCCAATAGTAAGGCCCCAAGAGCTGTCAATGCACCTAACATTGTAATAGACAAACTCCACGTAGTCAGATTAGAAGAAAGTCATCCATTAGACAAAATTACAACAATCAAAGGACATGGATAGTGAAAGATCCAATGCGAACAAACCAGGAAAAAAAAAGATTGACCATTGAAAAAAATAGTAATTCTTTTGCCTCTGCAGAATTTAAAAACAGTATACATATAATTTATACAATACAAGAAACCAGAATATACATGAAACACAACCAAAACAAAATACAATCATAATTGCAAGCAGAATATACACAAAATACAACCATAATTACATAAAGCTATAATCAAACCATAATTATTTTGCCTCTGCAAAATTCAAAAATAATATACATATAATTTATACAATACCGCCAACGAGAATATGAAACACAACCGAAACAAAATACAACCATAAGTGCAAGCAAAATATACACAAAATACAACCATAATTACATTAAAATGTAATCAAACCACAATTCTTTTACCCTTCTAGAATTCAAAAACAATATATGCCTCTGCAGAATTCAAAAACAATATACATATAATTTATACAATACCAGCAACCAGAATATACATGAAACACAACCTATAATTACATGAAGTTGCAGAACTCAAAAACAATATACATATAATTTATACAATACCAGCAACCAGAATATACATGAAACACTACCAAAATAGAATACAACCATAACGGCAAGCAAAATATACACAAAATACAACCATGATTACACAAAGCTGCAATCAAACCATATATACAAAATACAACCATAATTACATGAAGCTGCAATCAAACCGTAGATCTCTTGCCTCTGCAGAATTCAAAAATAATATACATATAACTTATACAATACCAGCAACCAGAATATACTAGAAACAAAACCAAAATTAGTATCAGCAAATATAATGTACACGAAATACAACCATAATTACACGAAGCTATAATCAAACCGTAATTCTTTTGCCTCTCCACTTCTCTACCAAAGAGCAACCAGAATATACATGAAACACAACCAAAATTAATATCAACAAACACAATATACACAAAATACAACCGTAATTACACAAAGCTGTAATCAAACCGTAATTCTTTTGTCTCTACACTACTCCACCAAAATAAATAGAGGAAAAACCTAAACACAGACCGAACAACCAACCCAAAAAAAACATATGAATCAAACATCGTTTTCGAATGGTAGGCCAAAAATTGACACCACAACTATAAACCCAGATCAACAATTTAATATGCTCTGCAGAATTACATGAAACACTAATTGCAAACAAAATATACACAAAATACAACCATAATTACATGAAGCTTTAATCAAACTGTAATTGTTTTGCCTATACAGAATTAAAAAACAATATACGCCTCTGCAGAATTCAAAAAACAATATACATAATTTATATAATACCAGCAAACAGAAGATACATAAAACACAACCAAAACAAAATACAACCATAATTGCAAGCAAAATATACACAAAATACAATGGTAATTACATGAAGCTGCAATCAAAACGTATACACAAAATACAACCATAATTACATGAAGCTGCAATCAAACTGTAATTCTCTTGCATCTACAGAATATACACAAAATATACAATACCAGCAACCAGAATATACATGAAACACAACCAAAATTAATATCAGCAAACAGAACATACACAAAATACAACCATAATTACACAAAGCCATAATCACACCGTAAATCTTTTGCCTCTCCACTACTCCGCCAAAGAGCAACCAGAATATACATGAAACACAACCAAAATTAATATCAGCAAACACAATATACACAAAATGCAACCATAAATACACAAAGTTGTAATCAAACCGTAATTCTTTTGCCTCTGCACTACTCCACCAAAATAAATAGACGAAAAACCTAAACACGGACCAAACAACCGACCCAAAAAAACATATGAAACAAGCATCCTTTCCGAATGGCAGGGCCAAAAATTGTCACCACAACTATAAACACAATATATGAAACACAACCAAATTAATATCAGCAAACACAATATACATAAAATACATCCATAAATACACAAAGCCATAATCAAACCATAATTCTTTTGCCTCTGCACTACTCCACCAAAATAAATAGAGGAAAAACCTAAACACAGACCAAACAACCAACCCAAAAAAAACTTATGAAACAAACATCCTCTCCAAATGGCAGGGCCAAAAATTGTCATCACAGCTATAAACCTAGATCAAAAATTTAATATGCGACCCAATACATAGAAACTAGTAACTCACAATCACCAAAAAATACAAAACAACAACACAATGCACAAACAATGTATCTATAATAATTACAATCGAAGACAGAGACAAAAATACAAAACAACAACACAATGCACAAATAGTGTAGTTATAATTATTACAATCAGAGACAAAGACAGACTAAAGAAATACCTGTATAATGACCACGATGACACAACACAAACGCAAGAAATCTAAGATAAGAAATGTAGAAACAAAGAGAATCTAAGATCAGATAGCGGAAAAATTACAAAACAACAAGACAATGCACAAACAGTCTAGTAATCGGATACAAAGACAAACTTAAGAAATACCTGTATAATGACCGCAACGGCACAATTACCACGACAGCACCAGACAAACACAAAAAAACCTAAGACGAGAACTCTGGAAACAAAAGGAATCCCACATAAAAAGCCAAAAAAACAAAATCAGAAATTAGGGTTAGATGGCGAAAGGGAAATACAAAGACAAACGTAAGAAATACATGTATAATGACCGCGACGGCACAACTACCATGACAGCACGAGACAAACACAAAAAGCCTAAGATGAGAACTCTGGAAACAAAAGGAATCCCACATAAAAGGCCGAAAAAACAAAATCAAAAATTAGGGTTAGATGGCAAAAGATGAATTTACAGATAGAGATTAACAAGATGAAAGATTCGAAAATGGAAGCAGACGAAGAAAACGATAGTGATGAACGAAGATCGGATCACAGATGGAGATAGCCAAACAGAGAAACCAAAGTCACAGACAAAGATGGCGAAAGAAAGAAAACGATAGATATGAATGAACATCAGATCACAGATGGAGATGGCCAAACAGAGAAACCAAATTCACAGACGAAGACGGTGAAAGAGAAATTCGCAGATAGAGATGAACATGATAGAAGAAGATTCGAGAACGGAAACAGAAGAGTGTCGAGCAAGGAGAACCTAGAAGAGACGAAGGCAAGAGAGAGGCAGAGAAGAATGGCATGAAAGCAGCAAGCGTAAACCCTAACATCCACAGCCAACTAAAGGACCCAAAAGCCCAGCCTAATACAACAACACGCGACCCATCTGACACGGGCTACTGTTCATTTCCGCGAGTTAAACTTTTAGAGTAAGTAAGATATATATATATATATATATATATATATGCTCTAGTAAAACATGCTCTTATAGTGAAACAGGTGGATAAATATAGAGCATTGGATTAGTTTAAGATGGATGGCTGGGATTTAATCTAGGGAGGCACAAAATTGGAGAGTAGATTCACCCACACCCGATCTCCTCCATGTACGAGCTTTCCGGGATTTGATTTCCATATCTCCGAGTCGTTTCAACTTCCATTTTGAACTCCCTCTTCTATTCTCTTGCTCTGCTATCTCACTCTCTCTCTCTCGCATTTCCATTGATCTCCATCGCCGCCTTCATCGTCTTCTTCCTCGCGTTTCGCTCGTTCGTCGGTTTCCAATATCCTCCCTCGTAGTCGTTTTTTGGCGTCTCCACTGTAGAAGCGCCGTCATCATCGCCATCTTCGGTTGGGCTAAAGGTAACCCTAAAATCACTTCCCCACTAATATTCGTCTTCGTCTCCATCAATAGTCTACTAAGTCTTCAATTTTGGTTCAATTCCTGAAACGTGTTATTCAATTTCGGTTCTCCAACCGCGAATTTTGACATAAATCGGTGAATATATCTATATTGATTTGATTTTTTGTCGATTAGAACATTTGTTTTTGAGTTTTCGATTAGATTTAGGGCATCAGAAGATTTTTCTTGTTCGATATGCATTTTTAGTTCGTTTAGGGCATCGAAAGCTTAGACTGTGTTATTGATATTCAAGTATGTAGATGGCATATGCATATTTCCTTGCATTGATATGCAGAACATGTGTGATAGGGGAGATATGTCGTCGTACCCCTAATCAAAAGTAATTCCTAAAATCCTCACTAAACAAAGTATAGTAAGCAAGTCAGGGTCGATCCCACAGAGAAGGAAGGAACCAATGGTGGTAGCATGCAATGTCACAAAGGTGGGTTTTATGGTTGGTTGGTTGCAAACAAAACAAACAAAACAAAGTAGAATGGATGAAATATCAAGAAAGAAAAACACTTAGTCAAGTAATGTCCACATAAGTCATTCAAAGGTTGTTCATAGATTAAGTCCTATCTTCCTATTCGGTTATTCCTGTCCCGATCTTATGTAAATTCAGAGGGAAACCTTCCACAAAGAACCCTTACCAATGAATAACCCTAGTACCACTAAAGGTTCAACCCAAAGGCAACAATGCATATAAGAATTAACCAGGATACATAGAATGCTCGCTCAGATGCATTTACCATGTAATCAATTCTCACATAGATATAATCCACATATGCAGATAACAATCAATGCTTGCTACTTATACTAGAGTGTTAGCCCAACAGTTCCCTAGTATTAGCAATAAGAATGAAAGCAATAAACCTAGGTGATCAGTCTAGATAAACCAACAAACATTCAAATATGAATTTGCTCAGAGAAAAGATATAAATCAATAGGATAGATAGATAGGAACAAAACCTCACAACCAGATGAACGAACTCATGCTTCCATTACCGGACTAAGCCAAAGAGGCTTAGCTCCTCATAGTCATGGTAGAAACTTCAAAAGAAATAAACAACGATGAATGAAAATTGCAAATAAAGTCTGATAAGAGTCTCTCCAAGTGTCTCTAACCCTAATGCATAAGGAGAGTATTTATAGGGCCCTAGCAAATGACCTAGCCCATTAAGAAAAATAACTGAAATAGAAATAAGAAAAAGGCAAAAGAAAACTAAAAAGATAGTTCGGAATAAGTCCGAGCCTCTGCCGTGTCAGACCCGCGATCGCGGGTGGTGGACCTTGATCGCGGCCCATGTGGCTCCGCGCCCTTCAATTTCTCTGCGCCTGCAGAAAACTCTCGACATGCTCTGAGGCCCGCGATCGCGGCACCCATGCCCGCGATCGCGGTTAATGCTCGGCATTCTTGTCCTTTGCCTTGCACCAACCCGTCTCCTCTTCACTCCTTGGCGTCTTCTCTTGATGGCTTCCTTCCTCAGTGTCTTCATGATCTCTAAAGTAGCTCAAACACGTCCAAAAACACCAACTTCGCCTCCAAACGCCATACACAAGAATGTGTCTAAATCTACCCGAATGGCACCAATAAAACCTCTAATAACTCTTAGTTAAGCCCTATAAAGTAGTGCTTATCAAACTCCCCCATGCTTAGACCTTTGCTCGTCCTCGAGTAAACTAAAAGAAAGTCTACTCCTCCAATGTAACACCCAAGGTCTCAGGAAGCATATCCTCCAACTAAGAGTTACCTAACCCATGCCAAAGCTCCTGGCACCAATCTCATCTACAACACATCCACAACTCAATAAACTTGAGGGCAAGCAGAGTACTTCCCCCAAGCTCAATCCGGACATCCAATAGTGTAAAGTGACCTCTATCTATGACTCCTTATGCCTCCCAGAGTGACCTACCCGACAATCCTTCTTCAACTCCTCTACTTATGTCGCCCCTCCAGGTAAAATGAGATCCTAAAATCACTCCTCTTCTTTTCACTCATTTTGCCTAGGAGCCCTTTCGGGTTTTCATCCTAGCCGCTCATATTTTTTTTCCATAGATGTGCTCACATATGCTCACGTCACTCAGACACCTGTTTACCCCAGCCTAGCGCTGGTCCGGGTCACCTGCTTTTTACCCAAGCCGCCCTTTCAGGTTTTCAGCTTGTCCCAGGATTTTCGAATTATTTTTTTTTTGAACGAAATGCTGAAATTCGAAATGCTAAAAATCAAAGTACAATGCTGGAAAAGAAATATGTACAAGATAGATAGTGAATACTCTACTCCCCCATGCTTAAATCATGCATTGTCCTCAATGTATGGAAGACAAGAAAAAGAAAAGGGGAAAATAGAAATACTCACTAGGGTGGAGGCCAATACCCATAAGCGTTGAAGAAAGCCTCAGCTCTCCTCTGCATCTGAACCACCTGGTCCTCAACAGTGGTGAGGTGACTGTCCAGGCGGTTGGCGTGGTATGCAAGGTTGACCTCCATGTTGCGCTGCCACTCAGCGCTCCGCCGCTCCTGCTCATCCAGGCGGGTGGAGACTTGGCGTTCCCACTGAACGTTTCTCCTCTCATGCTCCTCTAGCCTCTGGGAGATGCCGTGTTCCCACTCGGCACTCCTTCGTATATTCTCGGCCTGCCTCAGCTGCAGGTTGGCCATTCTGTCCAGGAGCTGGTCCTAGGACGCCCCTCCATATCCACTACTAGACCCAGATGCCTGGTAGGTATAGTCAGGATAAACAGGTGGGCCCCTGGAACGCAGCGGGGATGGCACATCGCTCTCCATGTCCACCGCTGCAGTCGCTTCCTCCTCCTCCTCGTTGTCGTCGTCGTCCCCTTCATCTTCGGACGACGACCCCTGCTCTCCCTCGCCTGGGGCCCATAAGGCATCGGACGAGGCATCCTCATTCGGTGGGTCCTTTCCTTCTTGGAGAGCCAGGTGTACTCTCCACCACGGACCTCCAGCAGATGGGATCTCCGCAGCAGTGTGATGTTGTAGGTGTAGATGTCGGCGGGGAAATCCGACTGGTCCGCGATGTTCTCGTATTGTTGGGCGATAAGCATCACCATGCCCTCCATGGAGATCTTGCCGCTCGTCTTCTCCCTCAGCCCGAGACAGCTGGAGAGGAACAAATCGACCCAGTCGGGGGTGTTGTGGCTCTCTGGTGTCAAACACCAGAGCACTGTAAGGTCCAGCGTCGGAACCTTGTTCACCTCCCCCTGTCCCAGGAAGGACATGGCGAGCACCTTGTGCGCCAGCCTCAGACAGGGGTGCGTCAGCTTGTAGTTATACTCGCCGACGCTGGGGTTGAGTACCTCACGGGTCGCATCTTGCCAGAAGAGCTCTAGCAAGGAGCCTGCGGCCTCCCAATCCTTGGCGGGAGCCTCAGTAACGCCAAACAGGTCCCGCAGGCCTTGGTAGGACATCACCATCCGCCGCCCGAGCAGGTTGAACGTGAGCCCGTCGTCGTGGCGCTCCAGCAGGGCCAGAAACTCCAGGGTCAGCTCGTGCGAGGACGGGGCGGCTAGGTCAATGAAGTTGCCGAGCTGATGCGTGAGGATCGGGATGAAGCCTTCGGTGCGAGGAAGTCCACAAGAGCCAAAGGAATTAGGCGAGACAACACCAAACCGGCAAGGGGAATCGTCTGTATTCAGATGGATGGTTCTCTCTGTTCCGGGCTCCGAATTAAGCGGTTCCAAATCCCAGTGGTAGATCCGGAAGTCTAGATGAAAGCCTCAAAATTTTAGAGTGAACCGATCTAGGAATCAGAAGATATAGCGAATCTACGGAGGTGTCGCGGATGGTTTCCGCAAGGAACTTGGCTCTGGCGAGAGGAAGTTTGAGGGCAGATTGGAAGCACGTCTTGGGCTGGTTCTTTGTATGATCTTGGGGTGATTCAAGGGTGGTTTTGAGGGCAAGATTTGAGGCGGAGAGATAGGGTAAAAGTCGAAGGGATATGGACTTACAAGGGTTGGATATGACGCACCGCACCTTGTAAGAACTAGTGAAGAACTCGCCTTGGATATGACGCACCAAAGGAGGCCTTGCACGAAGGTTGATATGACTCACAACCTGGGTTTTCAAGCTATCTAAGTGATGAAATTAAACCCTAAAAGGCTGCAGAAACTCCATTGAAAAAGAGAGTGAAAAAGACAAGGTTTTGGTTCAAGTTTTTGCTTTTTTGAAAACAAGGGCCGGCTACCCCCTTATAAACCCAACCCCTAATGCTCGAGTTTAACCATCACATAGCCAATAACTAAGGTAGAAAATGTAATGAAGACCCACACAAATTTGGCATTGAATGCCTCTTCAAAACAAGCCCCACATGGCTTAAGGAATCCTTGCGCCTTGGTCCGGTTGTTGCACCAAAGCACACATGGGCTTCTCTTCCACTAGGCTCGGAGATCCCATGGTCATCAAGCCAGCTTGGAGTCCCTCTTGCAAGGCTCGAGCCCGAGCCCGAGTGATTCGACCCGGAAGGACCCGAGTGTCGGCCTCCCTTGTGCCTACCATAGGTGTGCGGCACTTCCTTGCTTCCACGCCAATTTCATAGGCATTCTTGTGCTCCATATCTCCTAGAGG
Source organism: Rheum nobile (assembly GCA_027886185.1). NCBI lineage: Eukaryota > Viridiplantae > Streptophyta > Magnoliopsida > Caryophyllales > Polygonaceae > Rheum > Rheum nobile. The sequence continues at coordinate 8,873,300 of WOAB01000002.1, read as the reverse complement.
GCCAGTGGGATCATCCCCGAAAAGATGGCTCGGAGGGTTGTAAGAATTGTCGGGCCAACTTCCATGCCCTAGCTCGGATGCCCTAGGCGTGGCGGCGTCGGCGCTTGAGTCTTCATGGCTTGAATGGCTTGAGTCTTGTTCATGATGCGACGTAGTCACATCATCCTCCCCTCCTTCAAAAGGATTCATCCTCGAATCTGAGTGCACTTCATGAAATAGGTTTAGAGTACACAAAACTGCACAAAGAAAAACAAGGAAGTGAGGGACCAAGAAGTTCTTAGAGAATGAAGGACATGTGTACGTACACATCTTTAGATCTAGTGAATGCCCATGGAGGAATTTCCATGTACAAGTGTTGCCCAATTTCAGCCTAAAGATATGCTTAAGTATAGAACATGAAATGCATATGACATACTTGGCAACAAATGCAAAGCATAGTACAAATTTTTTCTCATGCAACAAGAATTGTGAATGAGAACAATGATGCACGCATGAATGCCTAGTTCTACTTGAAGTAACTGGATGGCACAAAGGCAAGGACTTGTACACATGATTATCAAGAACTAAAGGCATCCAACAAGTCATGATTTGACCAAGAGAACTATGGTGTATGCATGAATATCTAGTTTCACCTACAAAAACATATTCATGAACTAGGGATTCTCTAACCCTTGAAAAGAATTAAGTTTGATGCAAAGGGAAAAAAATAAACTGAGTAGAGTCAAGTGATACTCCCCTACAATGAGCCTTGGAATGCACATCCTTCTTCTCATGGTCACAAGTGTTCTTGAGTTCAGAAGGCTTATCATCCTTGTCGTTAACCTCTTCTTGGAATAGGAACGGCAAACATGAAGGAACCATAGATGTTGCATCCATCCATGGAGTACCCAAAGAGTTGAGTGAACTACGGGCAATGATGGGTGGACGTTTGCCTTTCGTAAAAGAGATGGTTCTTCAACTTCCTCCTCCTTTTCTTTTGGCTTTAGCTCATCTTCAATGAGCAAAGAAGGCTGACATGATTCGGCTATAAGTGGAGGTTCTTCCTTCAACTCCCCATCACCAAAGGATGACTTCACAACTTGCAAGGGTTCAACACAAGGACTCCTAGGAACCATAGGTGTGGGTGGAGCGACTTGCCTCACTTCAGCTGGCCTTGAAAACTCAACATAGGAAGCTTGAACCTTTGGCTGAACTCTCATGGATTCAGTTTTGGCCATCCAATCCAAGCATTCATCCCCGTTGGAAGATCCTGCAAATGGTTGCACATGGAGCTTAACACTATGGTGTTGCTCCCTCCCTTGTGGCATTTCGTCATGATAGGCTGGGGGAACATGTCATTGGGGAGGCATTGGAGGCCGCATATGTGCACGGGCTTGAGGTCCCTTCATCGCCATTTGTGGAGGGAAAAGATTAGCGGTGGGCGTAGGTGTAACTTGAGATTGCCCATATGAGTCATAGCCTCCAACTCCATAACTTGGAAGGTTAGTAGCACCAATAGGGATATTATTAGGAAATGAAGTAAACTCATTGAACATACTTACCCCCGAGGTTGCTACAAATGGTGGCGCTTCGTACGCCGCATATCCTCCTTGTGGCGCCAAAGACACTCTCGGCGCATGAGAAGAGGACGCGTCCTCCCGGACTTGCACATGGTCCACATTATTAGTCGCGGACCCAATGAATTCTCTTGAAACTGGTGGCACAACATGGCCATGGCTTGGAGGACGGTTAACACTCAATTGTTGCAATTGCTCGGCGGTATCCTCTTGTTTGCGCTCCACACTTTCCAGCCGTGCATTAATTGCTAGCAAGGCTTGTTGATTGCCGAGCAAGGCTTGTTGAATGTCTTGAAAGGTCACTTCCAGGGGTGGAGATACACGCCCTTGTGTAGATGTGTCAAGGTCCTTCCCGGCTCGGTGATCGTCCACCATCCTAGACAAAGCAAACAACCAAGCACCAAAGCAACAACACAAAACCAAACAAGATATAGTATACCAAGCCAAACAAGATAGCCCCAAAACTGACCTAAAACTCAAATCACAACAAGATGCAAGTGAATGTAGGTCACGGCTAGGAAAGGGTTTGGCTAGGCGAACAAAGACTAGCTAGCTTGCCCGGACCTATGTCTAGGAAGCTACTAAGTACGCACTTGATTTGGAAAACTCCTTTTTCACTTAAAAAAAATTGAATTGGCTCTTAGGTTAGCTCATCTTTTTCTATGGCCTCTCCTATTTAGGCCGGGTTTTCTTGAGCACCTTTTTTTTTTTTTTTTTAGAGCAAACAACTAGCCGAATGAGCTCACTTTTTCTCTATGGTCTCTCCTGTTTAGACCGGGTTTTTCTTGAGTTTTTTTTTTTTTAAACAAGTAGAGACAAGCAAAGGCAAGTCACAATGAGCATGCAACAAAACAAAACAAAGAGAATCAACCAAGACAACCGTTCCCGTATCCTAAACACAAGACTAGGCAAGCATTACTAGTCAAGATTGCATAAAATGCAAGGGTGGTCCAGGGGATACAAGGCTCGGTTTAGGGCTCAAATGTTCTGTTTTAATGTGTTTTAAAGCAGCCAAAGGTCAGTCACAAATGCACAAAATTCGGGCAAGTGAAAGTGCACAAGGAAACCGAACAATTCAATGCACAAGACCTTTCATCAAACCACAACTCCTAATCTTTTATGGCTGCATTAACCCTTCATCTCCACTCAGAAATATTCAGAAATCGAACCCAAAAATTTGCAGAAAAATGTCCAAGAACAAGACACAATACGCATGGACAACAAGGCCAACAACAATTCGGCTAGAACTTCACTTGCACTATTGTAACTTGAAATTCTAAGCCAAGTTTAGGACATACCTCGAATGGCTCTGATACCACATGATGCGTGAGGATCGGGATGAAGCCTTCGGTGCGAGGAAGTCCACAAGAGGCAACGGAATTAGGCGAGACAACACCAAGCCGGCAAGGGAAATCTTATGTCTTAAGATGGATGGTTCTCTCTGTTATGGGATCCGAATTGAGCGATTCCAAATCCCAGTGGTATATCCGGAAGTCTAGATGAAAGCCTCAAAATTTGAGAGTGAACCGATCTAGGAATCAGAAGATATAGCGAATCTACTGAGGTGTCGCAGATGGTTTCCGCAAGGAACTTGGCTCTGGCGAGAGGAAGTTTGAGGGCAGATTGGAAGCACGTCTTGGGCTGGTTCTTTGTATGATCTTGGGGTGATTCAAGGGTGGTTTGGAGGGCAAGATTTGAGGCGGAGAAATAGGGTAAAAGTCCAAGGGATATGGACTTACAAGGGTTGGATATGACGCACCGCACCTTGTAAGAACTAGTGAAGAACTCGCCTTGGATATGACGCACCAAGGAGACCTTGCACGAAGGTTTATATGACTCACAACCTGGGTTTTCAAGCTATCTAAGTGATGAAAGAAAGACTAAAATTCTGCAGAAAACTCCATTGAAAAATGAGAGAGAAAACAACGTTTTTGGTTCAAGTTTTTGCTTTTTCAAAACAAGGGCCGGCTATCCCCTTATAAACCCAACCCCTAATGCTCGAGTTTAACCATCACATAGACAATAAATAAGGTAGAAAATGTCATAAAGACCCACACAAAATCGGCATTGAATGCCTCTTCAAAACAAGCCCCACATGGCTTAAGGAATCCTTGCGCCTTGGTCCGGTTGTTGCACCAAGGCACACATGGCCTTCTCTTCCACTAGGCTCGGAGATCCCATGGTCATCAAGCCAGCTTGGAGTCCCTCTTGCAAGGCTCGAGCCCGAGCCCGAGTGATTCGACCCGGAAAGACCCGGGCGCCGGCCTCTCTTGCGCCAAAATCCCTCTCTCTCTTATTGTTCCCTAAGCTAGAAGTCTTCACTTGAAGTTCTTTGAAGCTCCACAAGATCGGTTTTTTCAAGTTTACAACAATAGTCCTGTACAACAGTCCTTGTAAGTTTTTATGATCTTATAAAAGTCCTAAGTTTTCAGTTCATATTTCTCTTCCTGCTTTAAGTTTTTAAGTTTTCCAGAATAGTCACTATTACGTTTACTATTCATTGTTCTTTGTTTTTCACTATTTATATTTTACTGTTCAAAAAGTCATTGTTCATTACTAGGCTCGGAGATCCCATGGTCATCAAGCCAGCTTCGAGTCCCTCTAGCAAGGCTCGAGCCCGAGCCCGAGTGATTCGACCCGGAAGGACCCGAGTGCCGGCCTCCCTTGTGCCTACCATAGGTGTGCGGCACTTCCTTGCTTCCACGCCAATTTCATAGGCATTCTTGTGCCCCATATCTCCTAGAGGGCCAGTGGGATCATCCCCCAAAAGATTTCTCGGAGGGTTGTGAGAATTACCGGGCCAACTTCCATGCCCTAGCTCGGATGCCCTAGGCGTGGCGGCGTCGGCGCTTGAGTCTTCATGGCTTGAATGGCTTGAGTCTTGTTCATGATGTGACGTAGTCACATCATCCTCCCCTCCTTCAAAAGGATTCATCCTCGAATCTGAGTGCACTTCAAGAAATAGGTTTAGAGTACACAAAACTGCACAAAGAAAAACAAGGAAGTGAGGGACCAAGAAGTTCTTAGAGAATGAAGGACATGTGTACGTACACATCTTTAGATCTAGTGAATGCCCATGGAGGAATTTCCATGTACAAGTGTTGCCCAATTTCAGCCTAAAGATATGCTTAAGTATAGAACATGAAATGCATATGACATACTTGGCAACAAATGCAAAGCATAGTACAAATTTTTTCTCATGCAACAAGAATTGTGAATGAGAACAATGATGCACGCATGAATGCCTAGTTCTACTTGAAGTAACTGGATGGCACAAAGGCAAGGACTTGTACACATGATTATCAAGAACTAAAGGCATCCAACAAGTCATGATTTGACCAAGAGAACTATGGTGTATGCATGAATATCTAGTTTCACCTATAAAAACATATTCATGAACTAGGGATTCTCTAACCCTTGAAAAGAATTAAGTTTGATGCAAAGGGAAAAAAATAAACTGAGTAGAGTCAAGTGATACTCCCCTACAATGAGCCTTGGAATGCACATCCTTCTTCTCATGGTCACAAGTGTTCTTGAGTTCAGAAGGCTTATCATCCTTGTCGTTAACCTCTTCTTGGAATAGGAACCGCAAACATGAAGGAACCATAGATGTTGCATCCATCCATGGAGTACCCAAAGAGTTGAGTGAACTACGGGCAATGATGGGTGGACGTTTGCCTTTCGTAAAAGAGATGGTTCTTCAACTTCCTCCTCCTTTTCTTTTGGCTTTAGCTCATCTTCAATGAGCAAAGAAGGCTGACATGATTCGGCTATAAGTGGAGGTTCTTCCTTCAACTCCCCATCACCAAAGGATGACTTCACAACTTGCAAGGGTTCAACACAAGGACTCCTAGGAACCATAGGTGTGGGTGGAGCGACTTGCCTCACTTCAGCTGGCCTTGAAAACTCAACATAGGAAGCTTGAACCTTTGGCTGAACTCTCATGGATTCAGTTTTGGCCATCCAATCCAAGCATTCATCCCCGTTGGAAGATCCTGCAAATGGTTGCACATGGAGCTTAACACTATGGTGTTGCTCCCTCCCTTGTGGCATTTCTTCATGATAGGCTGGGGGAACATGTCATTGGGGAGGCATTGGAGGCCGCATATGTGCACGGGCTTGAGGTCCCCTCATCGCCATTTGTGGAGGGAAAAGATTAGCGGTGGGCGTAGGTGTAACTTGAGATTTCCCATATGAGTCATAGCCTCCAACTCCATAACTTGGAAGGTTAGTAGCACCAATAGGGATATTATTAGGAAATGAAGTAAACTCATTGAACATACTTACCCCCGAGGTTGCTACAAATGGTGGCGCTTCGTACGCCGCATATCCTCCTTGTGGCGCCAAAGACACTCTCGGCGCATGAGAAGAGGACGCGTCCTCCCGGACTTGCACATGGTCCACATTATTAGTCGCGGACCCAATGAATTCTCTTGAAACTGGTGGCACAACATGGCCATGGCTTGGAGGACGGTTAACACTCAATTGTTGCAATTGCTCGGCGGTATCCTCTTGTTTGCGCTCCACACTTTCCAGCCGTGCATTAATTGCTAGCAAGGCTTGTTGATTGCCGAGCAAGGCTTGTTGAATGTCTTGCAAGGTCACTTCCGGGGGTGGAGATACACGCCCTTGTGTAGATGTGTCAAGGTCCTTCCCGGCTCGGTGATCATCCACCATCCTAGACAAAGCAAACAACCAAGCACCAAAGCAACAACACAAAACCAAACAAGATATAGTATACCAAGCCAAACAAGATAGCCCCAAAACTGACCTAAAACTCAAATCACAACAAGATGCAAGTGAATGTAGGTCACGGCTAGGAAAGGGTTTGGCTAGGCGAACAAAGACTAGCTAGCTTGCCCGGACCTATGTCTAGGAAGCTACTAAGTACGCACTTGATTTGGAAAACTCCTTTTTCACTTAAAAAAAATTGAATTGGCTCTTAGGTTAGCTCATCTTTTTCTATGACCTCTCCTATTTAGGCCGGGTTTTCTTGAGCACCTTTTTTTTTTTTTTTTTAGAGCAAACAACTAGCCGAATGAGCTCACTTTTTCTCTATGGTCTCTCCTGTTTAGACCGGGTTTTTCTTGAGTTTTTTTTTTTAAACAAGTAGAGACAAGCAAAGGCAAGTCACAATGAGCATGCAACAAAACAAAACAAAGAGAATCAACCAAGACAACCGTTCCCGTATCCTAAACACAAGACTAGGCAAGCATTACTAGTCAAGATTGCATAAAATGCAAGGGTGGTCCAGGGGATACAAGGCTCGGTTTAGGGCTCAAATGTTCTGTTTTAATGTGTTTTAAAGCAGCCAAAGGTCAGTCACAAATGCACAAAATTCGGGCAAGTGAAAGTGCACAAGGAAACCGAACAATTCAATGCACAAGACCTTTCATCAAACCACAACTCCTAATCTTTTATGGCTGCATTAACCCTTCATCTCCACTCAGAAATATTCAGAAATCGAACCCAAAAATTTGCAGAAAAATGTCCAAGAACAAGACACAATACGCATGGACAACAAGGCCAACAACAATTCGGCTAGAACTTCACTTGCACTATTGTAACTTGAAATTCTAAGCCAAGTTTAGGACATACCTCGCATGGCTCTGATACCACATGATGCGTGAGGATCGGGATGAAGCCTTCGGTGCGAGGAAGTCCACAAGAGGCAACGGAATTAGGCGAGACAACACCAAGCCGGCAAGGGAAATCTTATGTCTTAAGATGGATGGTTCTCTCTGTTATGGGATCCGAATTGAGCGATTCCAAATCCCAGTGGTATATCCGGAAGTCTAGATGAAAGCCTCAAAATTTGAGAGTGAACCGATCTAGGAATCAGAAGATATAGCGAATCTACTGAGGTGTCGCAGATGGTTTCCGCAAGGAACTTGGCTCTGGCGAGAGGAAGTTTGAGGGCAGATTGGAAGCACGTCTTGGGCTGGTTCTTTGTATGATCTTGGGGTGATTCAAGGGTGGTTTGGAGGGCAAGATTTTAGGCGGAGAAATAGGGTAAAAGTCCAAGGGATATGGACTTACAAGGGTTGGATATGACGCACCGCACCTTGTAAGAACTAGTGAAGAACTCGCCTTGGATATGACGCACCAAGGAGACCTTGCACGAAGGTTTATATGACTCACAACCTGGGTTTTCAAGCTATCTAAGTGATGAAAGAAAGACTAAAATTCTGCAGAAAACTCCATTGAAAAATGAGAGAGAAAACAACGTTTTTGGTTCAAGTTTTTGCTTTTTCAAAACAAGGGCAGGCTATCCCCTTATAAACCCAACCCCTAATGCTCGAGTTTAACCATCATATAGACAATAAATAAGGTAGAAAATGTCATAAAGACCCACACAAAATCGGCATTGAATGCCTCTTCAAAACAAGCCCCACATGGCTTAAGTAATCCTTGCGCCTTGGTCCGGTTGTTGCACCAAGGCACACATGGCCTTCTCTTCCACTAGGCTCGGAGATCGCATGGTCATCAAGCCAGCTTGGAGTCCCTCTTGCAAGGCTCGAGCCCGAGCCCGAGTGATTCGACCCGGAAAGACCCGGGCGCCGGCCTCTCTTGCGCCAAAATCCCTCTCTCTCTTATTGTTCCCTAAGCTAGAAGTCTTCACTTGAAGTTCTTTGAAGCTCCACAAGATCGTTTTTTTCAAGTTTACAACAATAGTCATGTACAACAGTCCTTGTAAGTTTTTATGATCTTATAAAAGTCCTAAGTTTTCAGTTCATATTTCTCTTCCTGCTTTAAGTTTTTAAGTTTTCCAGAATAGTCACTATTACGTTTACTATTCATTGTTCTTAGTTTTTCACTATTTATATTTTACTGTTCAAAAAGTCATTGTTCATTACTAGGCTCGGAGATCCCATGGTCATCAAGCCAGCTTCGAGTCCCTCTTGCAAGGCTCGAGCCCGAGCCCGAGTGATTCGACCCGGAAGGACCCGAGTGACGGCCTCCCTTGTGCCTACCATAGGTGTGCGGCACTTCCTTGCTTCCACGCCAATTTCATAGGCATTCTTGTGCCCCATATCTCCTAGAGGGCCAGTGGGATCATCCCCCAAAAGATTTCTCGGAGGGTTGTGAGAATTACCGGGCCAACTTCCATGCCCTAGCTCGGATGCCCTAGGCGTGGCGGCGTCGGCGCTTGAGTCTTCATGGCTTGAATGGCTTGAGTCTTGTTCATGATGCGACGTAGTCACATCATCCTCCCCTCCTTCAAAAGGATTCGTCCTCGAATCTGAGTGCACTTCAAGAAATAGGTTTAGAGTACACAAAACTGCACAAAGAAAAACAAGGAAGTGAGGGACCAAGAAGTTCTTAGAGAATGAAGGAAATGTGTACGTACACATCTTTAGATCTAGTGAATGCCCATGGAGGAATTTCCATGTACAAGTGTTGCCCAATTTCAGCCTAAAGACATGCTTAAGTATAGAACATGAAATGCATATGACATACTTGGCAACAAATGCAAAGCATAGTACAATTTTTTTCTCATGCAACAAGAATTGTGAATGAGAACAATGATGCACGCATGAATGCCTAGTTCTACTTGAAGTAACTGGATGGCACAAAGGCAAGGACTTGTACACATGATTATCAAGAACTAAAGGCATCCAACAAGTCATGATTTGACCAAGAGAACTATGGTGTATGCATGAATATCTAGTTTCACCTATAAAAACATATTCATGAACTAGGGATTCTCTAACCCTTGAAAAGAATTAAGTTTGATGCAAAGGGAAAAAAATAAACTGAGTAGAGTCAAGTGATACTCCCCTACAATGAGCCTTGGAATGCACATCCTTCTTCTCATGGTCACAAGTGTTCTTGAGTTCAGAAGGCTTATCATCCTTGTCGTTAACCTCTTCTTGGAATAGGAACGGAAAACATGAAGGAACCATAGATGTTGCATCCATCCATGGAGTACCCAAAGAGTTGAGTGAACTACGGGCAATGATGGGTGGACGTTTGCCTTTCGTAGATAAAAGAGATGGTTCTTCAACTTCCTCCTCCTTTTCTTTTGGCTTTAGCTCATCTTCAATGAGCAAAGAAGGCTGACATGATTCGGCTATAAGTGGAGGTTCTTCCTTCAACTCCCCATCACCAAAGGATGACTTCACAACTTGCAAGGGTTCAACACAAGGACTCCTAGGAACCATAGGTGTGGGTGGAGCGACTTGCCTCACTTCAGCTGGCCTTGAAAACTCAACATAGGAAGCTTGAACCTTTGGCTGAACTCTCATGGATTCAGTTTTGGCCATCCAATCCAAGCATTCATCCCCGTTGGAAGATCCTGCAAATGGTTGCACATGGAGCTTAACACCATGGTGTTGCTCCCTCCCTTGTGGCATTTCTTCATGATAGGCCGGGGGAACATGTCGTTGGGGAGGCATTGGAGGCCGCATATGTGCACGGGCTTGAGGTCCCCTCATCGCCATTTGTGGAGGGAAAAGATTAGCGGTGGGCGTAGGTGTAACTTGAGATTGCCCATATGAGTCATAGCCTCCAACTCCATAACCTGGAAGGTTAGTAGCACCAATAGGGATATTATTAGGAAATGAAGTAAACTCATTGAACATACTTACCCCCGAGGTTGCTACAAATGGTGGCGCTTCGTACGCCGCATATCCTCCTTGTGGCGCCAAAGACACTCTCGGCGCATGAGAAGAGGACGCGTCCTCCCGGACTTGCACATGGTCCACATTATTAGTCGCGGACCCAATGAATTCTCTTCAAACTGGTGGCACAACATGGCCATGGCTTGGAGGACGGTTAACACTCAATTGTTGCAATTGCTCGGCGGTATCCTCTTGTTTGCGCTCTACACTTTCCAGCCGTGAATTAATTGCTAGCAAGGCTTGTTGATTGCCGAGCAAGGCTTGTTGAATGTCTTGCAAGGTCACTTCCGGGGGTGGAGATACACGCCCTTGTGTAGATGTGTCAAGGTCCTTCCCGGCTCGGTGATTGTCCACCATCCTAGACAAAGCAAGCAACCAAGCACCAAAGCACCAACACAAAACCAAGCAAGATATATTATACCAAGCCAAACAAGATAGCCCCAAAACTGACCTAAAACTCAAATCACAACAAGATGCAAGTGAATGTAGGTCACGGCTAGGAAAGGGTTTGGCTAGGCAAACAAAGACTAGCTAGCTTGCCCGGACCTATGTCTAGGAAGCTACTAAGTACGCACTTGATTTGGAAAACTCCTTTTTCACTTAAAAAAAACTGAATTGGCTCTTAGGTTAGCTCACCTTTTTCTATGGCCTCTCCTATTTAGGCCAGGTTTTCTTGAGCACCTTTTTTTTTTTTTTAGAGCAAACAACAAGCCGAATGAGCTCACTTTTTCTCTATGGTCTCTCCTCTTTAGACCGGGTTTTTCTTTAGTTTTTTTTTTTTTTTAAACAAGTAGAGACAAGCAAAGGCAAGTCACAATGAGCATGCAACAAAACAAAACAAAGAGAGTCAACCAAGACAACCGTTCCCGTATCCTAAACACAAGACTAGGCAAGCATTACTAGTCAAGATTGCATAAAATGCAAGGGTGGTCCAGGGGATACAAGGCTCGGTTTAGGGCTCAAATGTTCTGTTTTAATGTGTTTTAAAGCAGCCAAAGGTCAGTCACAAATGCACTAAATTCGGGCAAGTGAAAGTGCACAAGGAAACCGAACAATTCAATGCACAAGACCTTTCATCAAACCACAACTCCTAATCTTTTATGGCTGCATTAACCCTTCATCTCCACTCAGAAATATTCAGAAATCGAACCCAAAAATTTGCAGAAAAATGTCCAAGAACAAGACACAATACGCATGGACAACAAGGCCAACAACAATTCGGCTAGAACTTCACTTGCACTATTGTAACTTGAAATTCTAAGCCAAGTTTAGGACATACCTCGCATGGCTCTGATACCACATGATGCGTGAGCATTGGGATGAAGCCTTCGGTGCGAGGAAGTCCACAAGAGGCAACGGAATTAGGCGAGACAACACCAAGCCGGCAAGGGAAATCTTCTGTCTTAAGATGGATGGTTCTCTCTGTTCTGGGATCCGAATTTCGCGATTCCAAATCCCAGTGGTATATCCGGAAGTCTAGATAAAAGCCTCAAAATTTGAGAGTGAACGGATCTAGGAATCAGAAGATATAGCGAATATACTGAGGTGTCGCAGATGGTTTCCGCAAGGAACTTGGCTCTGGCGAGAGGAAGTTTGAGGGCAGATTGGAAGCACGTCTTGGGCTGGTTCTTTGTATGATCTTGGGGTGATTCAAGGGTGGTTTTGAGGGCAAGATTTGAGGCGGAGAAATAGGGTAAAAGTCCAAGGGATATGGACTTACAAGGGTTGGATATGACGCACCGCACCTTGTAAGAACTAGTGAAGAACTCGCCTTGGATATGACGCACCAAGGAGACCTTGCACGAAGGTTGATATGACTCACAACCTGGGTTTTCAAGCTATCTAAGTGATGGAAGAAAGACTAAAATTCTGCAGAAAACTCCATTGAAAAATGAGAGAGAAAACAACGTTTTTGGTTCAAGTTTTTGCTTTTTCAAAACAAGGGCCGGCTATCCCCTTATAAACCCAACCCCTAATGCTCGAGTTTAACCATCACATAGACAATAAATAAGGTAGAAAATGTCATAATGACCCACACAAAATCGGCATTGAATGCCTCTTCAAAACAAGCCCCACATGGCTTAAGGAATCCTTGCGCCTTGGTCCGGTTGTTGCACCAAGGCACACATGGCCTTCTCTTCCAATAGGCTCGGAGATCCCATGGTCATCAAGCCAGCTTGGAGTCCCTCTTGCAAGGCTCGAGCCCGAGCCCGAGTGATTCGACCCGGAAAGACCCGGGCGCCGGCCTCTCTTGCGCCAACATTAGGTGTGCGGCACTTTCTTGCTTCAACTCCTGATTCAAAGGCATTCTTGTGCTCCATATCTCCTAGAGGACCAGTGGAGTCATCCTCCAAAATATGACGTTTGCCTTTCGTAGATAAAAGAGATGGTTCTTCAACTTCCTCCTCCTTTTCTTTTGGCTTTAGCTCATCTTCAATGAGCAAAGAAGGCTGACATGATTCGGCTATAAGTGGAGGTTCTTCCTTCAACTCCCCATCACCAAAGGCTGACTTCACAACTTGCAAGGGTTCAACACAAGGACTCCTAGGAACCATAGGTGTGGGTGGAGCGACTTGCCTCACTTCAGCTGGCCTGGAAAACTCAACATAGGAAGCTTGAACCTTTGGCTGAACTCTCATGGATTCAGTTTTGGCCATCCAATCCAAGCATTCATCCCCGTTGGAAGATCCTGCAAATGGTTGCACATGGAGCTTAACACCATGGTGTTGCTCCCTCCCTTGTGGCATTTCTTCATGATAGGCCGGGGGAACATGTCGTTGGGGAGGCATTGGAGGCCGCATATGTGCACGGGCTTGAGGTCCCCTCATCGCCATTTGTGGAGGGAAGAGATTGGCGGTGGGCGTAGGTGTAACTTGAGATTGCCCATATGAGTCATAGCCTCCAACTCCATAACCTGGAAGGTTAGTAGCACCAATAGGGATATTATTAGGAAATGAAGTAAACTCATTGAACATACTTACCCCCGAGGTTGCTACAAATGGTGGCGCTTCGTACGCCGCATATCCTCCTTGTGGCGCCAAAGACACTCTCGGCGCATGAGAAGAGGACGCGTCCTCCCGGACTTGCACATGGTCCACATTATTAGTCGCGGACCCAATGAATTCTCTTGAAACTGGTGGCACAACATGGCCATGGCTTGGAGGACGGTTAACACTCAATTGTTGCAATTGCTCGGCGGTATCCTCTTGTTTGCGCTCCACACTTTCCAGCCGTGCATTAATTGCTAGCAAGGATTGTTGATTGCCGAGCAAGGCTTGTTGAATGTCTTGCAAGGTCACTTCCGGGGGTGGAGATACACGCCCTTGTGTAGATGTGTCAAGTTCCTTCCCGGCTCGGTGATCGTCCACCATCCTAGACAAAGCAAACAACCAAGCACCAAAGCAACAACACAAAACCAAACAAGATATAGTATACCAAGCCAAACAAGATAGCCCCAAAACTGACCTAAAACTCAAATCACAACAAGATGCAAGTGAATGTAGGTCACGGCTAGGAAAGGGTTTGGCTAGGCGAACAAAGACTAGCTAGCTTGCCCAGACCTATGTCTAGGAAGCTACTAAGTACGCATTTGATTTGGAAAACTCCTTTTTCACTTAAAAAAAACTGAATTGGCTCTTAGGTTAGCTCACCTTTTTCTATGGCCTCTCCTATTTAGGCCGGGTTTTCTTGAGCACCTTTTTTTTTTTTTTTAGAGCAAACAAAAGGCCGAATGAGCTCACTTTTTCTCTATGGTCTCTCCTATTTAGACCGGGTTTTTCTTGAGCTTTTTTTTTTTTTTAAACAAGTAGAGACAAGCAAAGTCAAGTCACAATGAGCATGCAACAAAACAAAACAAAGAGAATCAACCAAGACAACCGTTCCCGTATCCTAAACACAAGACTAGGCAAGCATTACTAGTCAAGATTGCATAAAATGCAAGGGTGGTCCAGGGGATACAAGGCTCGGTTTAGGGCTCAAATGTTCTGTTTTAATGTGTTTTAAAGCAGCCAAAGGTCAGTCACAAATGCACTAAATTCGGGCAAGTGAAAGTGCACAAGGAAACCGAACAATTCAATGCACAAGACCTTTCATCAAACCACAACTCCTAATCTTTTATGGCTGCATTAACCCTTCATATCCACTCAGAAATATTCAGAAATCGAACCCAAAAATTTGCAGAAAAATGTCCAAGAACAAGACACAATACGCATGGACAACAAGGCCAACAACAATTCGGCTAGAACTTCACTTGCACTATTGTAACTTGAAATTCTAAGCCAAGTTTAGGCATACCTCGCATGGCTCTGATACCACATGATGCGTGAGGATCGGGATGAAGCCTTCGGTGCGAGGAAGTCCACAAGAGGCAACGGAATTAGGCGAGACAACACCAAGCCGGCAAGGGAAATCTTCTGTCTTAAGATGGATGGTTCTCTCTGTTCTGGGATCCGAATTGAGCGATTCCAAATCCCAGTGGTATATCCGGAAGTCTAGATGAAAGCCTCAAAATTTGAGAGTGAACGGATCTAGGAATCAGAATATATAGCGAATATACTGAGGTGTCGCAGATGGTTTCCGCAAGGAACTTGGCTCTGGCGAGAGGAAGTTTGAGGGCAGATTGGAAGCACGTCTTGGGCTGGTTCTTTGTATGATCTTGGGGTGATTCAAGGGTGGTTTTGAGGGCAAGATTTGAGGCGGAGAAATAGGGTAAAAGTCCAAGGGATATGGACTTACAAGGGTTGGATATGACGCACCGCACCTTGTAAGAACTAGTGAAGAACTCGCCTTGGATATGACGCACCAAGGAGACCTTGCACGAAGGTTGATATGACTCACAACCTGGGTTTTCAAGCTATCTAAGTGATGGAAGAAAGACTAAAATTCTGCAGAAAACTCCATTGAAAAATGAGAGAGAAAACAACGTTTTTGGTTCAAGTTTTTGCTTTTTCAAAACAAGGGCCGGCTATCCCCTTATAAACCCAACCCCTAATGCTCGAGTTTAACCATCACATAGACAATAAATAAGGTAGAAAATGTCATAATGACCCACACAAAATCGGCATTGAATGCCTCTTCAAAACAAGCCCCACATGGCTTAAGGAATCCTTGCGCCTTGGTCCGGTTGTTGCACCAAGGCACACATGGCCTTCTCTTCCAATAGGCTCGGAGATCCCATGGTCATCAAGCCAGCTTGGAGTCCCTCTTGCAAGGCTCGAGCCCGAGCCCGAGTGATTCGACCCGGAAAGACCCGGGCGCCGGCCTCTCTTGCGCCAACATTAGGTGTGCGGCACTTTCTTGCTTCAACTCCTGATTCAAAGGCATTCTTGTGCTCCATATCTCCTAGAGGACCAGTGGAGTCATCCTCCAAAATATGACGTTTGCCTTTCGTAGATAAAAGAGATGGTTCTTCAACTTCCTCCTCCTTTTCTTTTGGCTTTAGCTCATCTTCAATGAGCAAAGAAGGCTGACATGATTCGGCTATAAGTGGAGGTTCTTCCTTCAACTCCCCATCACCAAAGGCTGACTTCACAACTTGCAAGGGTTCAACACAAGGACTCCTAGGAACCATAGGTGTGGGTGGAGCGACTTGCCTCACTTCAGCTGGCCTGGAAAACTCAACATAGGAAGCTTGAACCTTTGGCTGAACTCTCATGGATTCAGTTTTGGCCATCCAATCCAAGCATTCATCCCCGTTGGAAGATCCTGCAAATGGTTGCACATGGAGCTTAACACCATGGTGTTGCTCCCTCCCTTGTGGCATTTCTTCATGATAGGCCGGGGGAACATGTCGTTGGGGAGGCATTGGAGGCCGCATATGTGCACGGGCTTGAGGTCCCCTCATCGCCATTTGTGGAGGGAAGAGATTGGCGGTGGGCGTAGGTGTAACTTGAGATTGCCCATATGAGTCATAGCCTCCAACTCCATAACCTGGAAGGTTAGTAGCACCAATAGGGATATTATTAGGAAATGAAGTAAACTCATTGAACATACTTACCCCCGAGGTTGCTACAAATGGTGGCGCTTCGTACGCCGCATATCCTCCTTGTGGCGCCAAAGACACTCTCGGCGCATGAGAAGAGGACGCGTCCTCCCGGACTTGCACATGGTCCACATTATTAGTCGCGGACTCAATGAATTCTCTTGAAACTGGTGGCACAACATGGCCATGGCTTGGAGGACGGTTAACACTCAATTGTTGCAATTGCTCGGCGGTATCCTCTTGTTTGCGCTCCACACTTTCCAGCCGTGCATTAATTGCTAGCAAGGATTGTTGATTGCCGAGCAAGGCTTGTTGAATGTCTTGCAAGGTCACTTCCGGGGGTGGAGATACACGCCCTTGTGTAGATGTGTCAAGTTCCTTCCCGGCTCGGTGATCGTCCACCATCCTAGACAAAGCAAACAACCAAGCACCAAAGCAACAACACAAAACCAAACAAGATATAGTATACCAAGCCAAACAAGATAGCCCCAAAACTGACCTAAAACTCAAATCACAACAAGATGCAAGTGAATGTAGGTCACGGCTAGGAAAGGGTTTGGCTAGGCGAACAAAGACTAGCTAGCTTGCCCAGACCTATGTCTAGGAAGCTACTAAGTACGCATTTGATTTGGAAAACTCCTTTTTCACTTAAAAAAAACTGAATTGGCTCTTAGGTTAGCTCACCTTTTTCTATGGCCTCTCCTATTTAGGCCGGGTTTTCTTGAGCACCTTTTTTTTTTTTTTTAGAGCAAACAAAAGGCCGAATGAGCTCACTTTTTCTCTATGGTCTCTCCTATTTAGACCGGGTTTTTCTTGAGCTTTTTTTTTTTTTTAAACAAGTAGAGACAAGCAAAGTCAAGTCACAATGAGCATGCAACAAAACAAAACAAAGAGAATCAACCAAGACAACCGTTCCCGTATCCTAAACACAAGACTAGGCAAGCATTACTAGTCAAGATTGCATAAAATGCAAGGGTGGTCCAGGGGATACAAGGCTCGGTTTAGGGCTCAAATGTTCTGTTTTAATGTGTTTTAAAGCAGCCAAAGGTCAGTCACAAATGCACTAAATTCGGGCAAGTGAAAGTGCACAAGGAAACCGAACAATTCAATGCACAAGACCTTTCATCAAACCACAACTCCTAATCTTTTATGGCTGCATTAACCCTTCATCTCCACTCAGAAATATTCAGAAATCGAACCCAAAAATTTGCAGAAAAATGTCCAAGAACAAGACACAATACGCATGGACAACAAGGCCAACAACAATTCGGCTAGAACTTCACTTGCACTATTGTAACTTGAAATTCTAAGCCAAGTTTAGGACATACCTCGCATGGCTCTGATACCACATGATGCGTGAGGATCGGGATGAAGCCTTCGGTGCGAGGAAGTCCACAAGAGGCAACGGAATTAGGCGAGACAACACCAAGCCGGCAAGGGAAATCTTCTGTCTTAAGATGGATGGTTCTCTCTGTTCTGGGATCCGAATTGAGCGATTCCAAATCCCAGTGGTATATCCGGAAGTCTAGATGAAAGCCTCAAAATTTGAGAGTGAACGGATCTAGGAATCAGAAGATATAGCGAATATACTGAGGTGTCGCAGATGGTTTCCGCAAGGAACTTGGCTCTGGCGAGAGGAAGTTTGAGGGCAGATTGGAAGCACGTCTTGGGCTGGTTCTTTGTATGATCTTGGGGTGATTCAAGGGTGGTTTTGAGGGCAAGATTTGAGGTGGAGAAATAGGGTAAAAGTCCAAGGGATATGGACTTACAAGGGTTGGATATGACGCACCGCACCTTGTAAGAACTAGTGAAGAACTCGCCTTGGATATGACGCACCAAGGAGACCTTGCACGAAGGTTGATATGACTCACAACCTGGGTTTTTAAGCTATCTAAGTGATGGAAGAAAGACTAAAATTCTGCAGAAAACTCCATTGAAAAATGAGAGAGAAAACAACGTTTTTGGTTCAAGTTTTTGCTTTTTCAAAACAAGGGCCGGCTATCCCCTTATAAACCCAACCCCTAATGCTCGAGTTTAACCATCACATAGACAATAAATAAGGTAGAAAATGTCATAAAGACCCACACAAAATCGGCATTGAATGCATCTTCAAAACAAGCCCCACATGGCTTAAGGAATCCTTGCGCCTTGGTCCGGTTGTTGCACCAAGGCACACATGGCCTTCTCTTCCACTAGGCTCGGAGATCCCATGGTCATCAAGCCAGCTTGGAGTCCCTCTTGCAAGGCTCGAGCCCGAGCCTGAGTGATTCGACCCGGAAAGACCCGGGCGCCGGCCTCTCTTGCGCCAACATTAGGTGTGCGGCACTTTCTTGCTTCAACTCCTGATTCAAAGGCATTCTTGTGCTCCATATCTCCTAGAGGACCAGTGGAGTCATCCTCCAAAATATGACTCGGAGAATGGTGAGAATTGTCGGTCCAACTTCCATGCCCTAGCTCGGATGCCCTAGGCGCGGCGGCGACGGCGCTTGACTCTTCATGGCTTGAATGGCTTGAGTCTTGTTCATGATGCGACATAGTCACATCACGAGCCCTCCGTAGCTCAGCAACTGTTGTGTGCAGTCCTCCAGTCCGAGTCGTTGCAGCGTCGATCGATCGAAGAATTTCGTCTGGACGAACTTCCGCGCGCTGAACGTCTCGTAGTAGCGCCTGTGCCTCTGGCTCCGCATGTTGCCTATGAAGGCTGCCATGGTGGGAAAAAGGAGCAAGAAAGAACAACAGAAAGAGTACCGGAGGGACCCGTGATCGCGGGGTGTGGGGCGCGGTCGCGGTTTATGCTCGACTCGAAGCTCGCTGGAGAAGATGGGCTGCGATCGCGGGGTTGATGCCGACGATCGCGGTTTCTGGGTTTGGAGCAAACTTCGAGAAAAAATGGCTCTGGTGCTTTGCAGTGGCGCTGCGGTGGTCGCGGTGTTTGGCGTGGGTCCGGCGATCGCGGCTCGTGAGGCTATGAGAAATCCAAGAGTTGGAAAATGGAGATCTCACCCAAACGACGTCGCGGCGTCGGAACGATAGTCGCGGGGCTATAGGGGGGTGTCGCGGTGGTCGGGGTCGGAGATCCGATCTGGTGAGAGTGAGAGGTGGTGGTGGAGGTGTTGTAAAATGCCTCCACCGCCTCTCGCCATTTATAATTGCCGCGATGAACACCCGCGATCGCGGGGCTAAGGGCCCGCGATCGCGGGGTTAATGCCCCTGCATCCGTAACAGTCGGTGCGAGTTACGAGGCACTGACTGCCTCGAAAAATGCGCCGGTTTTATTAAACCGTGGGCTTTTTTTTTTGAATCTGATTTTTTTTTTTTTGCTAGAACTCGCCATGGATCGCCGAGGGGAAACCGCGATCGCGGGTGTGAAACCGCGATCACGGGTGCTGGATTCTGGCCTCCGCTACAAGGTTAGTTCTAGTGCCCACAGAAAAAGAAAAAACAAGTGCAAAGAAGAAGAAAGAAAAATAAAATCTAAGTCCTAAGAAAGGTAAAAACATAAATGAGTTCAACGACTCATACCTCGGGTTGCCTCCCGAGCAGCGCCATAGTTATCGTCGCGGCACGACGTCCTGTTGTACTTCTCATTCGGGGTTGCCTCCTGCAACCGTACTCCTTGCTCTTGTATCTGGAGGATGCTCCGGAATGTTCTTCAGCCTATACTCTGTCTTCCTCTTGTCGAACTCCATGCTGATTGTGCCTCTGCCCACGTCGATCTTTGTGTTGGAGGTCTTCATGAAAGGCCTCCCTAGCATTACTCGTCCTCCTAGTTCTCATGTGTTCATGACAAAGAAGTCTGCAGGAAAAATAAGGGTATCGACGCTTACCAGTACGTCCTTCACAACGCCCTCAGGAGTGATGACGGAGTTGTCAGCCAGTTGGATGACGATTTCCGTGCTCTCTAATGGTCCAACGTCGAGGTTGTTGTAGACGGACAGTGGTAAGACATTGATTGAAGCTCCCAAATCCAGCAATGTCTCGCTGAATTCAGTCTCCTCAATCTTGCAGGGCACGCTGAACATTGTGGGATCCTCACACTTCTTGGGAATCCTCTTCTGCACCACAGCAGAGACATCCTTCTTGACCTTTGGCTTCTTCTTAGATCGCTCCTTTTGCTCCGCTATGGTCTTGCGTAGCTCTCTCAAGAAGGGGCTATCCGGGTAGTCCTGGTATATCTCGCAGTATATTTTCGTATTCCCTTCATCTACTAATGCTGCAGGGAATGGCACCGGGATGTCAAAATATCCCTCCGGATAGTCATACTTGTTCATAAATGTCTTGCGAGGCGGAGTGTTTTCCGAGAGTTGATCGCGGGTGTCAACCCGCGATCGCGGTTCTCGCACTGGTTCCCCGCGATCGCGGCTGTCATGCCCGCGGTCGCGGTTAATGCTCGAATTTATGCTCGAGTTTTTCTCGACTTTTGGCTCCGTAAACCCGCGATCGCGGCTGTCGCCCCGTGATCGCGGTTTCGCCTCGTACTTCTCTTTTAATTCCAGCTTCTCTTCTTCATTCTCCCATATTGGCCTTGACGTCATGCAGTTGACGTTTTGCCTTGGATTAATCTCAGTTTGAGATGGGAGTGCTCGTGACTCTCTAGCTTCGAGCTTGCTGACTGCCTGGGAGATCTGCCCTACCTGCTTCTCTGGGTTCTGGATACTGGACTTGGTCTCATGTTGGAACTGAACCATGTTTTGCTGCATGGTTCCTACTGTCTGCGTCAGCGTGGTCATGTGTTGCGCCAGTGTATTGACCTGGTCCTCTAGATTCATAGCGCGGGGAGCTCCTTGTCCTTGTAGTCTCTGCTCTGCTGGGCCTCTGAACTGCTGGCCTCCTTGGAATGGTCGCTGGGGGTACTGCTGCTGCTGCTGGTATTGCTGAGGGGGTCTTGGTCGGAACTCAGGGGGGTTCTCCACATTGTGCGTGTTCCCGTACCTCAAGTTAGGATGGTCTCTCCACCCCGGATTGTAGGTACTGGAGTAGGGGTCATACCTTTGACTTTGTTGGTACCCCCCAACAGCGTTGACTTGCTCAGTGGACTCCTCATGGAGTGTAGGACATGCGTCAGTTGCATGCGTGGTGGCATAGCAAAATTCGCACTCCTTGACCCTCTAGGGTCCTTCCTTCCTCATCAAAACCTTGATCATCTCCTTCATTTCGCTCACTTCCCTCGCCATAGATGGGGGAACATTCTCACTTGAAGTGGCTTTCACAGCCTGGGCGCTCGCCCTCTTGTTGAATTGCCTTGAGCCTTCCGACAACTCGCTGAATATCTCAAATGCAGCGATAGGGGTTTTGTTCAGTATGTTTCCCCCACACGCCGCGTTCACCATTCATCGCTCTTCATCCAGCAATCCCCCGTACAGATATAAGACCAAATCCTAGTCTGAATACCCGTGATAGGGACAGCTAGAGCACAACCTCTTGAAACACTCATAGTACTCGTAGAGCGTCTCCGTCCCATGCTGCTCTATGTTGCTCAGGTTGCGCTTGAGACTGTTCAGCTTCGTGGCTGGAAAGTACTTTTCCATAAATGCCTTCTTCATTTTCTCCCAGGTGTTGATGCTTCCTAGGGTGAGGTAGTAAAACAAGTCGTTGGCTGAATCCTTAAGTGAAAAAGGAAAAGCCCTCAACGTGATTTGATCCTCAGTGACATTCTGTGGCTTCATGGAATTGCACACGGCGTGGAACTCCGAGAGGTGCTTGTTTGGGTCCTCTCCAGCTAGCCCATGGAACTGAGGCAAAAGATGGATAAGTCCAGACTTGAGCTCAAAGTTCACTCCTGTGC
This sequence comes from Rheum nobile, assembly GCA_027886185.1. Classification (NCBI taxonomy): domain Eukaryota; kingdom Viridiplantae; phylum Streptophyta; class Magnoliopsida; order Caryophyllales; family Polygonaceae; genus Rheum; species Rheum nobile. Next base: position 8,851,355 of record WOAB01000002.1, on the reverse strand, counting down.
CTAGCTCATGGAATTGTACGGCCAGTGGCTGCTGCGTCAAGTTAGGCGCAGTCAGCTGCCTCAACGTAGGTGGTGGTAACTCGTCCGCCATCTCAAAAGTGGGATTCTCAAAGATCAAAGCTCGATTTACTCTACGTCCTTGGGATAAAGTTCTCACAATCTCTGGATCAAGATCTAAAGGTGGAGATTCAGCAGTACGGGTGTGGACCATAAGATAGGTCCACACACACAAGCAAACACACGAAAATCACAAAGAAAAATTCAAAAACACACAAAGCATGCAAAACACCAAAAATTCGCAATTGCCTTCCCCAGCAACGGCGCCAAAATTTGATAGGGGAGATATGTCGTCGTACCCCTAATCAAAAGTAATTCCTAAAATCCTCACTAAACAAAGTATAGTAAGCAAGTCAGGGTCGATCCCACAGAGAAGGAAGGAACCAATGGTGGTAGCATGCAATGTCACAAAGGGGGGTTTTATGGTTGGTTGGTTGCAAACAAAACAAAGTAGAATGGATGAAATATCAAGAAAGAAAAACACTTAGCCAAGTAATGTCCACATAAGTCATTCAAAGGTTGTTCATAGATTAAGTCCTATCTTCCTATTCGGTTATTCCTGTCCCGATCTTATGTAAATTCAGAGGGAAACCTTCCACAAAGAACCCTTACCAATGAATAACCCTAGTACCACTAAAGGTTCAACCCAAAGGCAGCAATGCATATAAGAATTAACCAGGATACACAGAACGCTCGCTCAGATGCATTTACCATGTAATCAATTCCCACATAGATATAATCCACAGATGCATATAACAATCAATGCTTGCTACTTATACTAGAGCGTTAGCCCAACAGTTCCCTAGTATTAGCAATAAGAATGAAAGCAATAAACCTAGGTGATCAGTCTAGATAAACCAACAAACATTCAAATATGAATTTGCTCAGAGAAAAGATATAACTCAATAGGATCGATAGATAGGAACAAAACCTCACAACCAGATGAACGAACTCATGCTTCCATTACCGCACTAAGCCAAAGAGGCTTAGCTCCTCATAGTCATGGTAGAAACTTCAAAAGAAATAAACAACGATGAATGAAAATTGCAACTAAAGTCTGATAAGAGTCTCTCCAAGTATCTCTAACCCTAATGCATAAGGAGAGTATTTATAGGGCCTTAACAAATGACCTAGCCCATTAAGAAAAATAACTGAAATAGAAATAAGAAAAAGGGAAAAGAAAACTAAAAAGATAATTCGGAATAAGTCCGAGCCTCTGTCGTGTCAGACCCACAATCGCGGGTGGTGGACCTTGATCGCGGCCCATGTGGCTCCGCGCCCTTCAATTTCTCCGCGCCCGCGGAAAACTCTCGACATGCTCCGAGGCCCGCGATCGCGGCACCCATGCCCGCGATCGTGGTTAATGCTCGGCATTCTTGTCCTTTGCCTTGCACCAACCCGTCTCCTCTTCACTCCTTGGCGTCTTCTCTTGATGGCTTCCTTCCTCAGTGTCTTCATGATCTCCAAAGTAGCTCAAACACTTCCAAAAACACCAACTTCGCCTCCAAACGCCATACACAATAATGTGTCTAAATCTACCCGAATGGCACCAATAAAACCTCTAATAACTCTTAGTTAAGCCCTACAAAGTAGTGCTTATCAATGTGCAATGTATATATTGTTTTGATATTCAAGTTGATTCATTTGGTGTTGGATTTGGAGGTTGGTTTTTAGGTTTTTGTTTTTTGGGTATGTTTGGTTCGTGTTGATGTGCTTAGATTGTGTTTTGGGGTTTGATGTAAATGGCTATTAGAATCCATAAACTCTGTCGAATATGGATTTTGGTTCTGAGATTGGAGCCAGATTAATTGTTCGATGTTTGGTGTAATAGTCTACTAGAATGCACAAAACCAATGAGATTTGATGCTTAGATTGTGTTTTGATATTCAATTATATGAATGGGATATGCATTTGCCATACATTGATATGCAGACATGTGCAGTGTATATATTGTTTTGATATTCAAGTTGATTCAATTGTTGTTGGATTTGGAGGTTGGTTTTTAATGTTACTCATCGTCTTCTTTAGGTTTCTGTTCATGGTTAGAGGCTTGTTGGGTAGAGAATCAATGTCTCCGAAAACAAAGGGTGATTTTTATAGCTTCGAAGTAAGGTATTAATTGATATGCATTGTTTAATGTTTGGTATTGATATGATTAGCAACCAGTTTAGATTAATGTGTTGTTCATTTTTTTTAAATTGATATTCATTGTATTCTAATTGATATGCACTACAGCCGGACAAATATGCAATGTATTTCTAACTATGACATTTGCATGTTTGTCTAAGCTATAGTCATTCCTTCTTATATGTTATATACAATTAAGCTTATTAATATGATTTGTACAGGATTTCCCTCAAGGAAGTCGGTTGAAGATTCCCCAAAGGATGCTCATGTCACATCTTTCGAACAACTTACCGAAGCAGTTGTGGACACTGGATCACAAGAAGCCCATGGCTCTTCACCAATTCGAACGAGTCCACATGCAAAGAGACGGTTGAAGATCGTTGTTTGTCATGATAAGGGCAAGACCACCAGGAATGAAACACCCGATGAATCTGATGGGGAGGACGAACCAACTGAGGATGTCCTAAAAAAATAAAAGAAGTACAAGGCTAAGAGAAAATCAAGAGGTATGAGATTCTTAGGTGTTCAATGTATACATATTTTTCTTTTTTAAATCCAATGTTGATATGAACCATAATGTCAGATTGTATTCGTCAATGTATTAATTACTTTTTAATTCATTGTAGAAGCACCTATTGACGATGAAGATGAAACACTGGCCAACATTCAAAGGGCCAATTTATAGCGGTTGAAGGGAAAGGCTGCATCATCTAAACCATATGCGCACGATGATGCTGGTACATTATATTTACAAGTGAATGTTGGGATTTTTATTTTTAAATGATATCTTTCATTAATAAACACTGACTAATACATCATTTTTGTCATGTACCAAGTTTGAAATCAAAAAAGAGGGTTGATAAGGGCAAGGCTAAGATGGTTGAGGAAGAATCAAGAGAAGTCGCACATCAAAAGACGAAAGTCAAGGAAAAGGACGGTTTTAAGGGTATCAAACACCATGGACGCCTTGAATATTTCGTTTGGGCCATCGGGGAAATGAACGAAGTGCAAAAGAAAAGTGTAGAGGAGTTTGGTTTTGGGAGACTTTTAAGGATGACATCGTTCTCGTTACCGAGGTACATGGTTTTTATACTAACATTTTGTTCATTAGATATGTAAAAATGTGTATATATGATATTCAGATATACTTTTATGATATGCAATTTGTAATAATTGATTATTTAATTGGCCGTGCTTGTGATATTTTATTTTTGTGAGTGAGATATGCATTTCCCGTACATCGATATGCATACTATTTATTCAGGTATGTATGATATATGAAGTTGTCGATTTGTTATGTGATATTCATTTGTGTGGTTGTGATATGCATACTTCCTGCATAGATATGCATACTATATATTCAGGTATTCATGATCTAAGCAGTTGTCGATTGTGCATGTGTTTTTCATTTGTGTGGTTTAGATATTCATACTTCCTACATAGAGATATGCATACTATATATTCAGATATTCATGATCTAAGCAATTGTCGATTGTGAATGTGTTTTTCATTTGTGTGGTTGAGAGATGCATACTTCCTTCATTGATATACAGACTATATATTTAGACATTCATGATGTATGGGTGTGATATGCATGCTTCATGATTATGGATACATATATTTTCATGATTCGAGCATATATTTTGAGCTGTTTTTTAAGCATTGTAATAAAATATATATTGTGTCTTCGTCAGTTTTCTGTGTAGGTGGTTGGTTCAGAGTTACAATGCAATGAAGAGAAAGATCTTGCTCCCAGATGGTTCTGCGGTGGATGTCACAGATAGTGATGTGGAGATTTGCATGGGCATTCCACGTGGCCCAGTTCAAATAACCAAGCTCGACCCTTTGGTTAAGATGAATGTGGTAGAGGAATGGAGGAAGAAATTTGCTATGAAGCTGCACAACATCAGATATAATCATGTTGGTGCCCATATGTTGTCGATCAAGGGAGGAGGCGAAGACTTCATACGGGATTTTATTGTCCTTTTCCACTCTTGTATAGTCGAGCCGACGCAAAGCGGTGCTGCAAACCAGTCCCTCATCCGTGGCTTAGAGAAGCTCAATGGCGTGAGTACAATGAACTGGTGTCGTTTTGTTATAGATTGTCTTATCGAGGCCAAGAAGAGGTGGGATATGAATCCTGATAGCTACTTTACTGGCTCACTCTATTTCTTGACGGTATGTGGGTCTTTATATATACATTTTGCGGGAATAATTTTTGAATTTTGATATGTGGGCATGCATATTCAATTACTTGGGTTGGATATTCATAATCCATACACTGATATGCATAATATTTTTGTTTTCTTCAGGGTCTATACTTGGACCGTGTGGTCTTATATGGAAAACGTACCATTCCAAGGAAATTCCCCGCATTTGTCGGATGGACTGAAGAGCTTATAGCTGAGAGAGAAGAGATTGAGATGAGTCACGGGGTGTTCGGGGATGGTAATTTGGAGCCCCAGCTGTCTATCAAAAAGAGGCTAGGTGATGCATGCTCGGTACAGGAATCAAATCCCAAAAAGGTTAATCTTCATGCCTAATTTTAGATTTATATAGATTTTACAAAACTGAATAGTTAACATATGTTCTTGATTTAGTAATGATGAATGATTTCTTGTGGCGGTGTCGGCTTTGGTGTCGTCGACTTGGCCTTCTCCAATGCCTTGATCCGGTCTCTCTCGACTTGATGACTCGTAACCCATGGCTTGAGAGAACAACACGCGTCTCGAGTTCGAGCAATCGCGCATGAAATGACCACGGCCGCCACATTTATAGCAAATCCGGTCGCTCGTCTTTTCCGAATGGGTGTCTTGCTTCGGGGGAGCGCACGTCGTGGACGGTTTGGGTGCTTCGAGACGAGGCGGGGCCCGGTTATAGGGGGCTTGTGGCCGAGGCTGCGTACTCACAATGGGGTTAGGAGAAAAAGAGGAAGGATTCGTTTTAGAATCATACCTGTGGGATGACGATCCCGATAGCCATGGATAAACCTTCTTGCGCACCAAACGTTGATGAACCTTTTGAGCGGCGTGCGCAAGAGCGGTCAAATCATTGATAGGTAACACATTGACCTCCTCTCGTAGATCGACATGCATCCCTTGGAGGAACTTCGTCTTGAACGTGCCTGGAGTGACGCTTATGCCCGCCTTGAAGTACAAATCCTCGAGATGAGCAAAGAACTCGAGAGGAGTGCTCGTACCTTGGCGTGCTAGAGCAATCTTCAAATGCATTTCTTGCTTGTACTCCGGGGGCACATACTTCCGAGTCATGACATAGACAAGTTGATGCCATTGCTCAATGGGGTCGTATCCCATACGAACCCGGTTCTTTTGGTCCCTATGCCACCATGAACGAGCGGCTCCTTGAAATTATAACGTGGCGATTTCCACCTTGTCTTCCTCGTTGTAGTGGCAATGTGCAAGAGCATGTTCCATGCCTTGCAACCAGTCCAAAAAGACAGCGGCATCATAGTCACCAAGAAAGGGTTCGATTTTTACCTTAATTTCTTTGCGAGCGCCGTAGTTAGGTTGCACTTGTCGTCTATCTTCATAGGCGCGCTCTCCTTGGTAGCCACGACCAGCACCACGTCCTCCATTGTGTCCCCTACGACGCTGCGGTGGTGCTTGCTCGTACTCATCATAGTCGTCGGGGTGAGTATCAAAAACAAGAGGGGGAGGAAGCTTACGCGGTATCCATCCTTCCGGGTGCACTTGATGCTCAATTGGCTCAACTAGGGGAGGATGGAAGTTACCCGGGTTCACTTGGCCAGCCAAGTGCATGTCCTCCTCATCATATTCAGCAAAGGGACGTTGGGGATACGTCCTAGAAGGGGCTTGGGGCACCGGATGCGAACGTCCATGTGGTGTTCGGGTAGTGCGGTCTGCAAAAGTGGCATGATTGTTATCATAATAAGGGTCAGGGGCATAGGAATCATACCTGGGCCTCTCATGAGAATGATGTTGCCGACGTGGAGTGTCTACATGGTCGGAGTAGTGGCCATTGTCATCTAGGTCCTTGGAGTTGGACCGAGGTTGCCATCTATCGTCAATGGGCGGACCCGTGGGTTTTACCACGACCGAGAGCAGTTTGCGGGCTTGCCGAGTGGTGTCGCCTGGATGGTGTGAGGAGGACGCGATGTGCTTCCCTTTGTCAAAGTGAGTGTCATGACGGACGAGGCGCCCGTCACGTGCGTCCCAGTGGTCGTCCTCAAGCACCGAAGTCTGTCCCAATTGAGCTTCTACGAGCCGGTATTGTTGTAGTTGTTTCTCGGCGTTGTGTAGCCGCTCGACCACATCAAGTCTTTCCGCCTCAGATTGAGCAAGGCGTTCCTTAGTGGTCACGAGTTCAACAGCTTGAGCCTCGGATTCATCACCATGCAATGACATAGCAAAGAAGGTTAAACAACAGCAGGAAACAACAAACAAAGATACTCAACGCAATAAACTCAACTCAAGAATCAAAGTCTCCCGGTATCTAGTTTTGGCAATCCGTGAGGGAGGGCAAGGCAAGGAAGTGAACTCGTATGCAATAACCGTCTCAAGCTAATCAAGCATGTAATAGAGTCAAACAATGAATAAATCAAAGCAAAGATCATGCAAGATAAGCTCTTTTATAGATTGCTACTAGAGATATGGAAGACAAGAAATGGAATTGCTGAATTAGTGCGGGATTTCCCGTTGCAAGTGCTAATATTAAAGGTTTGTGTTGGAAGCGTAGCACCTAAAAAAAAATCAGCAACTTGTTGTAATTTTTGTTTTGTTTTTTTTTTGAAGAAAGAAAGCAAGGTAGCAACACAAATTTCAGCGTATTCGTGGAATGCACCCAAGCTCAAGAGGTAGAAGATTTTTTGTAGACTTTTGTAACAAACGCGAACTTACCATTCATGCAATGAAAACTTAATGCAGCGAAATAATAAAAGAAGACAATACGCCACACAATAATATAGCAAGATAAACTATTGCACACAAGGAGGTTCGGTTTCTCACAAACAGGAAAAAGAAACGCTCGGTTTGATTCAACTTGCGTTGCAAGACAAATCACCTAGGGTTTGGCACTCAAAATTTTTTTTTATTTTTTTTTATAAAATCAGATTGGCGGAAGACAATAGAATGGAAGAATAAGCTATGGAAAAAAAACCAGAAAAATTGTAGGGAGAAGTTGAAATCAAGAGACGAATTTACCACACGTCGTACCCCTGGAAGCTGATACCAGTTGATGCGAAAACCCCTTTGAAATGGCTTCGCTTGAGATGGATCTAGGTAGGACACGGATAAAGATCGACTCTCGTGTGATGAACGAAGGTTGATATCGACAATTAATTAGCAAATGATGATTTGCTAAATAATTTTTGTACGCGGCCGTGAATTCTCGACCAAGCAACGATGAACGAAGGATGAAACTAACAACTAATTAGCAAGTGGAGATTTACTAATTAATTGTTTGTACCCAGTAGTGATTTCACGTCCAAACAACAACGAACAAGAACGACGACTGAAATTGGACAACTCGGTTGAGGACGATGCTTGCTATTGGAATCAACCGGGGAGGAAGATCGACTCCAACGCCGGCGAAGCAATAGTAACTCTGACCAGCAGATCAATTCGGATAGCAGGGGAATCGAACAGGAGAGAAACACGTGAGAGCAGTGCAAAGAGAACTAGGGTTAGGGTTGACGTTGAGCAAGGGGTGGAGAAATTCTCACAACAAGGCTTGCTTCAATTCAACGTCCTAAAATTAGGGTTCCAAGTTTCAATATAAAGGCTCCCAAGTTACCGAAGATAGTAACTTTCCTAATGCCCAAAAATAGTAATAATGCAAAATACGAGAGCAAACAAATAAAAACAATTCCCAACGAGTCTAATAATGTTTATGACTACTCCTCATGATAAGTGGCCACCGAACACATAACAGCGGTAGGTGTGGAAGTTGAAGTCGCTCCATTCCTTGCAAATGCTTTAGCGACAATGCTCGTAGTCGCGTGGGCAATGGCTCTGGCACGAGCTCTCGTAATTGGTCCGTCTGACCGAATGCTAAGCAACTCTTCCTCCTCGGCCTCCGTCAATGTCAAGGGCTGTCCCGCATCATTATGAATGTACAAATTTGCATTACCAAGTTATTGATATGCATGACAAAACATACGACTGCATAACATCAACAAATTCATAAAACAAATGCCCAAATCCCAAATACATGGATATGAATAGCTAATGAATATCGCAATACATATTGTGAATATCATAATAATAATGTCGCATATTAGTAGACTAGACATATTCTTTGTAATTTTTGCTATCATGTCCGGCATACTTGTTGCACCTTTTGCATTTCCTCATGCCTTTCTTTGCATTTTCGGCTACAACCTTTTTTTTTCAGCTTCAGCTATAGACTTCTCCTTTCCATCTTTGTACCTCTTACCGCTGCTTTTGTTCTTCGCTTGTACTGGAGGTTGAACGTAGACCTCATCCGGTGCACTAATTCCCGCAAAGCTCTCTACCATTGATTCTCTTACTCCTTCTTCCATGTTTTCAGAGTTATCATCTACTTTGTATTCTGACTTCTTGTTCTTCAATGTTAACAACAAATCATTTATCTTCTCACTGTCTTCCTCCACAATTCCAACACAAGAATAGATCACTGACCATAATTCGTTCATCATAGCTTGTTTCTTTTCTATTCTTACACTCTGATCCCATACGTCATTAGGAATACCGCTCTTTGCCCTTGTTGCATCACCTTTTCTCCATCTATCTAGTATTAGTCGTTCAGGAACCTTTTCATAACCATAAGATTTCAAAGCGATATGACGACACGGTAAACCAACTTTGTTGAACATCATGCAGTTGCATGTAGTGATGTTGTGACGCAATGGATGATCTACTTGAAATAAATCTCCACTCCCCTCCTTTACTGTATATGTCAATTGGTCCTCACCTGTGCATGAATACCATTTGGTAAAACAACGAATATCAACCATAGCTAACTGTATATCTCTTGACCAAATATGAATATCGGTGCATGTACTAGTGTATATCAATGCAATACTCAAAAATCAAAAAAATTGAATAACATGATATTCAAGTCATAAATACAGTTATGCAAAACTCCATGCTCGATATTCACAACTCTAAGCATTGGTATGCACGATATGCAATTTTAACAATTCTCATAAAAAGCAAATTGTAGTGAATACGTTAACGCAATATTTGAATATCAGACCACATTGTAAATATCGTACCTGGTGTCTCATTAGTGACAGAACAATCAAAACACGTTGCGGTAATCTCTTCTTGAACATGAGCAAAGATTTTCAGGGTATACACCTCAGAAGCATGCTTCTCAATCAACAATGGCGTTTTCAATACATGCGTCCCTGTGTCTGATTCGATATCATTCCTCATCTGGTTATAACGTTGGGTTTCCATTGCACTATCAAAATGCATCAACAACTCAACAAGGCTAAAGTTCCTTTTTGAATAATTACCAAAAAAACTATTCTGAGACTCCGATATAGATGTTGTGCGAACCAGACCACCAAGCACAATATCCTTAAAATACACTGGGATCCAATAGCGTCGTAGATCAAACATATCACCGAACCAAGGTTTCTTTCCATCCATCCTCAAACTCTGAGATTGTATGTGTATCATCCTAAACCAACTTGCCCAACTTCTTTCTAAAATCCTTTGAATTATTTTTTTTTTGCACCAACCTTTTTCGACACCTTTTCCATGATGTGCCAGATACATAAATGATGTTTGGTTTGGGGCAATACATTCTCAATACCAATCTTCATCGCAGGATCCTGATCTGTCACAAGGATCTTTGGTGCATGGCCCATTGCTTTCTGAAAGTGTACGAAAAGCCATTCGTACGATTCCACGTCCTCCTTCATGACCAATCCCGTACCGAATGTAAGACTATTCTTGTGATTATCAACCCCAGTGAATGGTGTGAATACCATATAGTACCTGTATGCATATACCTTAAATTATTTTGCATATCGAAATACAAGAAATTTTTAAATCTCAAACTCTCTACACTAAAGTACATGTTTGTTCTCTAGGTCGAGTCAAAGGAAACCACATCTCCAAAAGTAGCGTAATTCCGACGTGAGATCGGATCTGTCCAGAAAAACCTCGTTAACTGTTGTTCATTGTTCACATCATACTCAAAGTAAAAGGCTGCTCATTCTTCTTTGTAAACCTATTAATCACCATTTGCACATCAGCAACTGTGATGTGCGACATTAGATCTCATTTGAAATTCCGGAAGTCCCTTGACATCGCCCTTATGTTCCCATATCCACCAACCATATCTTTTAAGAGATTAAAAGACCTTACTGGCCCCAAGTTCGCCTTTGCACAGCTCATCATAAATTTTTGATGTCCAATGTCCATCTTCCTACTACTTTTGAGGAAATGCCTTGTTGTATTCGGTATCATATCGTGGTTGTGTCTCTTTGTAAAGTTGTCAACAACGTAGGCGATGCCATCATTACACTTCAGAGAGATTTTTGCACCACACCATATCCTTTTAGATGTCGTCTTACGTTTGCCCATACTATTAGCTACATTCTTGAATCTAGCCCTATTGCACACAAAGTATTTGATCTTAACAACATCTGAGTGGCTGAACTTGTACGAGGTGCTTGATCTAACATCAAAACCAACTGTGGATGCATATTCACAATAGAATGCCTCTCCTGCATCTAGGGAATTGAAGCTTTTTCCAAGCATCAGTTTCATGGAAAGGGGACATAGCGGAACCCAATGCTTTGTGTTTCTGTCGTCGGGATCAATAACACACTATGTACCATACACGAAATCAGCCTCTTCTTCGTCTGACAATCCATCATCAGATATATCAACATCATTGCCTGATGAAAAGGACCGCATATCTACATCAACATGATTGCATAACTATTCAGTCTTTAAGAATATCAGTTTATATACGATGAAGGCGACGATGAAAACCCTAAATCCAACAAGATGTTGTTATGCCAATTATATATTAACATATTCACATTTTACGTGTCAATATGCATAGTGTTAACTCTAAAATTGTGAATATGATTTTTAAATTTGAATATAAATTACCACATACTGCATATCTATTCAGTCTTTATCCATATCAGTATATATACGATGTAGGTGGCGATGGAAACCCTAAATCCATAAAGCTTAACAGGTATGCAAATTATATGTTACAATATTCAAATTTTACGTGTCGATATGCAGACGGTTAACTTTTCAGAGTTTGTGAATATGATTTTTAAATTGGAATATCATTTAACACATACTGCATATCTATTCAGTGTTTATGAATATCAGTATATATACGATTGACCATGATCACGAATATCAGTTATTCAAAAACACTTGAAAGATATTCCGATTATGTGCTCTGATACTCACAGATTTAACAGATATGCAGATTATATATAGCATTATTCATTTTTTCGTGTCCACATCCAGAATATTCACTTTCAATTCTTTACATATACCGATATGCATAAACATAAACAGAATATGCGTGTTATCTAATAACAGTGGCATCAGAAAATCGAAATCGATTGAATGTATATCAATGATAAATCAAAGTCGTCTCAACGCAGACCCAAATTCCGCTAAATCATACATGCTTGTCAAAGTCAGTAATCAATGAACTATCAAGAACTCAACGGTAAACCCTAAAATTCACATCAAATTCAAATCATTCATAAAAATCACAAAGAACGGTTTGAATATCATAGAACAACAAACTAATACGAACTAACCTTCTTCCATGTTCAATTCCGGCATTTGAGAACGAGAATTTTTGCCTTTGGTTATGGTGAAGAAGACTGGCAATGGAGTAGAGCAGGAAGCAGACGTAGAAGACGTAGCTACCACCGTCGTTCAATGAGAAAGATTGCATATTCTCTCTCCTATTTTAGATTTTCTTTTTTTTCTCATCCGTTTTTTTATGGTAACTGAACTCTTATGGGCCTTGTTTTATGGAAACCCACCTACCATAAAATCCCTACAACCCCTCAATCCATCCCTCCATTTCCTTTAATCCAACGATCCTCATTTATGCACTCGTTTCACCACAAGACTCGTTTTACCTAAGCGCCCTTCTATATATATATATGGACGCTTAGGTAAAACGACTCTTATGGTGAAACGAGTAAATAAATGAGGAGCATTGGATGGAAGGAGATGGATGGATGGATTAATAGGTTGTAGAGATTTTATGGTGGGTGTGTTACCATAAAACAAGGCCCACAATATGCAGTTACCTAAAAAAACATTTGGAAAAAAAAATCTAAATTAGGAGAGAGAATAGCGTTTTTGAATTTTATTAATTAACCACCTCCAAAATAGGAAGTTAAATGTAGATTTGGAGAGATAAATATACTGAAAATACGCATATTTAGTGGAAGTTCGTGCATATCAATATATTTAATTAGTTGAAAATTAACATTATGCATATCGACACGAAAAATTGTGAATATCGTTAAATATTCTTTGCATATCAGTTAATTTTGTTCATGTTCCATCATATTCATGCTGATATTCACTGTCCTATATCTGATATTCAAGTATTGTGAGTACTTATTCACTATGTATATAATGCATCCACTGAATTGGAAAAAATTGTGCATATCAAAACACATTATTTGAATATAGTTCAAGTATTTCTGAATATCTGTTATTTGTTATCATGTTCAGTCGTATACATATTGATATTCATAAACTCTGAATAGATATGCACTATATGGTAGTTGATATTCCAATTTAAAATATTTATATTCAAACTATTTGAAACTTTGTCCATATCAAAATAAATATCGTGAATATCGTTCAAGTATTTCTGAATATATGTTAGTCGTGCTCATGTTGAGGTGCTTGATCTAACATCAAACACCTCAACAGATTTTCTATGGTAATGGAGGACGATGACAATCCTAAAGAGCCTACGAATTTAACGCATTGTTTCCTACAGACACAAAGTGCTTGTTGATATTACATGTCTCATCTAGATGTTCAAATTGATGAAAATAATTGTCACGCAGAATCATCATATCCAACGTTACACAGTTTAACAACTACTTGTCATAATCATTGTATATGAGGATGAGTAAAATTAAAAAGCAACCTCCAAATCCAACAACAATGTATGGAATAGGGGGAATGTAATGATTAAGAAGACGATAATGATGAAATAGGGGAAAACCAATATATACACTGCATATATTCTGCATATCAAAGTATGGAAAATGCATATCCCATCCACACAAATGAATATCATATTCACAACCAAGGAAATAATCCATAATTACAAATTGCATATCATACAAGTATATTCTGCATATCACTGTATGGAAAATGCATATCCCATCCACACAAGCTTCTAAGAGAGAGTTTTCTATCCTTGAGATTATTTACCAAGCTTCTAAGAGAGAGTTTTCTGTCCTTGAGATCAACGTCTGCAAACCCTGCAAACGAGGGCTTGTACATCTTTAGAGATGACATCAATGATGATCTACACAATTGGTAGGAAATCAGCAATAAAGAATGTTCACAATTGATAAAAGAAGTTAGAAGTAGAAGTAGAAGTAGAGTGGAATTAGAAGTTATACGAGAGAAAAACAATTTCAATTTCGCATTATTTGTCTAAAGTGGTCATGAGAAGGATATACGCAGGGTGTAGAATCGACGACGGCTCGCCAGAAGCACTGAAAGATGAAGAGGATGCAGATCTTGAAGGTCGCTTCAATGGCGGTTGAACAGAGCTTCACAAGAGAGGGTTAAGAGAAGACGATGGAATCATAAATGGGGCAGTTGTAGGTTGAAGAGGCGGTGAAATCGAATCTAGAAAAGACAGTGGGGTTGAGCTTCACGCACGACTTTAATGGCGTTTGAAGGAAGCTTCAATGGCGGTTGAAGAAAGCGTTGGTGAGGAGAGAGGGAGGAGTACGTAAATCTGATTTCAAGATCTGGTGTGAATTTGGAAAGTGGGTAAAAAGAATCCCTAATAAGGTGCGTGGGAAGAATAATCTGGTGTGTGCAAACCAACATACAACCTATGCACCCCTCTTGGATAAATTTAATCCGTTGATATCACCCTCATCTAATGGCTTTAATTTATCCACCAATTTTACCCTAAAAGGTTGTTTCACTAAAGCCTTTTACTATATATATATGCATCTGCATTAGTACTAATAAAGGAGAAGCCTCCGACTATGTTTCGACATCTTATTCATTTGCATACGTGTCGGTCTCTCAATGATGCCACATTATCAAGCCTTTAAAAAATTTTCAAATAGTGAATTACGTCTTAAATTAGATTTACCCTGTAAATTTTAAAATTATATCGCTATTAGAATATCTTAGGTATATAACCTTTATTGTTTAATTTATTGCAAATTCTGTTTTTACCGCAATATAATCATCATAATTTAGTTTTGATGTTCTTTAAGTTCTTCTTATTTTTTTAGATTATGATTTTGATTTATTTATTTGTATCTTACTCTTATTCATCACTTAGTTTTGAATAGTTTCAGTAATAAATTATAATTATTTATATTTATTTTCCTGTATAGATTCAAGTCTATGTTTCTATATTTTCTATTTTTTATCACTACTTAGTTGTAGACTTGTCAATTGGGTCGGTCAAGTCGAGTTCGGATTCGGTTTGAGCTGAGAACTGTAACACCCCAAACTTGATTTATGAGAATTAAAGTGCTACATATGTCAACAAGAGTCTTTCCTTTTCATGGTTCAAGTGAGGACATAGATTTTTGACCTCTTGGGAAGTCATCGGGTTGGCATGGGATGTCGTTTCTAAGGCATCGGGTCTTACAGGTTTGGGTGAATTCGGGTAATAGGTCAGCTTGGGCCGGTCATTACAAGTTAGCGGGTTGTTCGGATTGACCAATGCGTCAAGAAAGTAATTTTTTAAAATATTTCGTTCATTATTAAAATATTATTAAATAGTAAAAAAGTAAAAAACAATTAAAAATAATATTAATAAAATAATTATTTTCTATGTAATTGAAATTAGTAGACCAAAATTATATTTTATATTTATTTATATTTTATTATTTTATAAAATTCTTAATTTTAGAAGATTATATAACTACAACCATGCTATTTTTTAATATAATTGAGCATATTAACATCATTTATATGTCATTTATTATATATATAATTTATGTTATATTTTACTAATACTTCACATTTATTCGTTAATCGGGTCGGGTTCGGGTTCGGGTTGGTCGGGTTTGGTCATACGTTTTCGGGTTAGATCCGGGTTCGATATTTCAGGTTATCAGAAATTTTGGTCAGGTCGGTTTGGGTCCAAGTACGGGTCGGTCAAGTCAGTAAAACGGGTTCAGTCATGTTTTGACATCTCTATTTAGTTGGGTCTCATACTCCAATCTATTAATTTATATCAAATTATCAGTAGTAAAATTTAGTGAATTTGATATAAATATAACACCTCATATATCTATTAGGTACCTACTAATTTCGCAAAAATCATTTTTCATTTAGGTTTATAATCTATAGTACTTTTTAAATAAAAATTTATAGGCAATAATTCTTAATGATTTATCTATAAATTACTGATCTTGTATTTTATATGGTTAATATACTGATAAGACTCTCATAATGGCGAGAAGCACCCACTCATCCGGAAACACTCGGCAAAAGGCTCAATCTGAAGTGAGAAATGAAGCAGCCAGAACCTTCTCACGTCATCATTTCATGAAGATCGAAGAGCGATTTCGGAGATTTCAGGACTAGCAGCACAATGGAGACCTCGATAGATAAGATTCGTATACTCCACAACACAAGAACCCTCACGCTCCTTACTCGCCTTACGACAGTGCACCCACAAAGCTTCACACTCCACGTATATTTCCCTGTTCGTGGGTCGACATGAATAGGGCAGCTGAACGCCAAGTCGAGGCTTTCAGCCCGATTGCAACATTCTACGAGCCGAACCTTTACCGTGGACATGCGCGAAGCCATATTCTCTCCCTAGGCGATACGTGGACCCTTGCGGACAATTGGTGATATCATACGCAAGGAGGGCATTTCCATGTCGCTTAATATGGTTCTATTACATTTACCAACGCAGTCATGCTAGCCGCTCCGCTAGCCTACTTCAAGGCACCAATAATTGGCGACTACGTTGGAGATAGAGACGTGGAGGATCATCTATCAATGTAGATGTATGCCATGCTAGCTGATCAACACTATTTTATAGTGCTTATCTAGGAGTTGTTACCGGTGTTTAGGGTGTCATTTGTAGGGATTTAGAGCACAACTGTGGAGTAGGGAGTTGGAGAGAAGAAGTGTGGATATGGTGGTTCGGATGAGCTAATTGAAGACATCCAGAAGACGAGGAGAAGACCACCTGAGGAGACGAGGAAGAATAGAAGGAAGAGCCACACAAACGAAGGAGAAGAAGGAGAGCCGCGACCAACCGCGACCAAGAAGGAGGGCACGAAGCGTCCGCGGCGAGAGGCGAAGCGCGGAGCGAAGGAATGTCACTGCCGCGACCGCGGAAGATCCACCGCGCCCGCGGAAAATTCGAGAGTTGTTCACTTCGAGAGCACAGAGTTAATTTCCGTGACCGCGGATTTGGTGCCGCGGCCGCGGAAGCACACGGCAGGCGTCCATCAGAGAATTTCCGAACTTTGTTATTTTTCCCTTTTTCCGAGTTTTCTTTATTATTTTAGTTCGAACTTTATACTATTATTTCCTTTTAGATGAGGTTTGTGATCTTGGGCTTTAGGTTAAGTCTATTTAACCTAAATTACATAGCCTCCATTCAATCATCATCGACATTATTCAGAATTATCACGTTTTATCATTCAACAGTTTTTCCCTTTGAAGTTTATTTGTTTCCAAGAACTATGAGGAGCTAAGTACCCTTTGCTTAGTCCGACAATTGAAGCCTTTCGTATGATTTGATTGTGAGGTTATATCTCTATTTCCTATTCCTTTGGATTATATCTTTTCTCTTGAGCATATTTTTATTGATTGTTATTTATTTGACTAGATTGATCACCTAGTTGATATTAGTACGTAATTGTCTATTGCTAGGGTTTGGATATTTCGGGTTGAGATTCCTTATCTGTTGTAGCATCCATGATATTCTAGGACTGGTAGGACTAGTTTATTATGAAAGAGATTTGATTATATGTTAAATATTACGGGTTGTGGTGTTGCATGTATCCTGAGTAATTCCTATGCTTCTTGCTGCTATTGAATTAAATCTTGAAGGTTGATAGGGATTGTTTAATAGTTAGGGTTGCCTAGACTGGTAGGACTGGTAACTAATTCAGAATAGGGACAGGAATAATCAAAGGAATGAATAGAGATAACCTAGGACCAATCAATCATATGAATGGTGGATATTTGTTTGGCTAAGTGTTTTCCCTTAATTGATTACAAACTCTTTGCTTTTATTTCCCTTGTTTGCTTTGTTTACAACCAATCAACCTCAAAACCCCCCTTTGTTACCATTGCATGCGAACTTACATAAAGATTGACAACTCCTCCCTGTGGGATTCGACCCTTGCTTGCCTTTGCTACTTGTTTAGGTTTGTTAGGATTTATTTTGACCAGGTAACACGACTAAAACCTGCCTGTCAAATTGGCGCCGTTGCCGGAGAGGCAAGTTTTGATTTTTCTTTGTGTTTGTTTGTGTGCTTGTTACTATTGTGTGGACCTATCTTATGGTCCACACCCGTGCTACTGACTCTCCCCTTTTGGCTTTGAATTCAGAAATTGAGAAAACGCTCTCTCAGAGTCGCAGAGTAAACAGATCTTTAGTCTTTGACAACCCAACTTTTGAGATGGCTGACGAGCAACAGACGTTGAGGCAGCTGACTGCCCCCAACCTGCAACAGCAATCGTTGGTTGTGCACTTTCCTGAGCTTGCTGATGGAGTCAATTTCGAGCTCAAGTCAGGGTTGATCCACTTACTCCCCCACTTCCATGGGATGAGTGGTGAAGATCCTAACAAGCATCTTTCGGAGTTCCATGCAGTCTGAACGAGCATGAAGCCGAAGGGCGTGACTGAAGACCAGATCAAGCTGAGGACCTTTCCTTTCTCCTTGAAGGATGCGGTCAATGACTGGTTCTATTACCTAACTCCAGGGAGCATAGACACGTGGGCCAAAATGAAGAAGGCCTTCCTGGAGAAGTACTTCTCAGCGACGAAGCTGAACAGCCTGAAGAGGAGTATTAGCAACATCGAACAGCAGGCTGCTGAGTCGCTCTACGAGTACTACGAGCGCTTCAAGAAGCTGATTTCTAGTTGCCCCTATCATGGCTACTCCGACCAGGACCTCGTACTTTATTTGTACGGAGGTTTACTTGATGACGAGCGTCGGATTGTGAACGCTACCTGTGGAGGAAACATCCTGAATAAGACTCCAGACCAGGCCTAGGAGGTCTTCTTTGAGCTATCTGAGGTCTCAAGACAGTTCAGCAAGAGGGCGGGCGCCCAATCCGTGAGAGCTGTAGAGTCTCAGTCCAATTCCACTCTTCTTGCTGAGATGGCTGAGATGAAAGAGATGATGAGGCGGTGCATGATGAAGGGTGGCCAGCAGCAGGTCAAATCATATGGGATATGCCAAGATATGATGCATCCAACTGATGCATGTCCCACGCTGCAGGAGCCCACTGCTGAAGTGAACGCAATTGGCGGAACTGGATTAACCGATGACGAGGAATCGGAGGATGACGACGCCGCTGCAGACACCAAATCAACATCCGATAAGAAGCACAAACTAAAAATAGATTTCAAGGTTGATATTTCGATCTATGATGGCAGTGTTGATGTTGAGAAATTGGATGATTGGTTGGAAAGATTGGAAACCTACTTCTCGTTCTATGAGTATCGATCTAAAGAGAAGATTGCTTTTGCTACACTGAAGCTTACGAAGCATGCCTTAGTGTGGTGGAAGGCGCTTCACCGACAACATCATGGGGAGTTAACCTGGAAGGGGTTCAAAGAGGTGAGCCGCAAGCAATTCTATCTGGTCGGATACTTGGAGGAACGGTGGTTCCAATGGTACTCGTTGCGGCAAGGGCAAACTCAGACCGTCCAAGAATACACTTCTGAATTCCAGAATCAAGGATTAGTTTTGGATGTAGACTTTACCAATTATGCCATTTATATGAAGTATATTGCTGGCCTGCAGGAGTATATCCGAAAGGAGTTGAAGTTGTTCTCAGTGGACAGTATAGATGTTGCTAGTGTTAAGGCACACGCCATTGAAGGGCGTATGAGGAAAGCTGAGCCTAAAGGGGGCATAAGGGGAAGACAAGCAGTACCCCGCCTGAGAAAAACAGAGGCGACAAGGAGGCCTCGGGCAAAGAAGATCTTGTCTGCGCTCATTGCAGCAAAACAGGGCATGTAGTGGATACATGTTGGGGGAAATACCCTCACCTGAAACCCAAGGGGATGCGCATGAGGGAAGCAAATAAGGTTGCGCTAATGACAGCCGACGCCCAGGAGGTGGAAGGGTTAACCATGGCCGATCCTAAACTGACGCTCATGGCCACGGGGGAGGGCGAGCCCGAAAAAGATGACCCTCGTGAGAGACTCTTTGTGGTAAAGATGCAGGTCAAGACCATGTTGGTCGATGCAGTGATTGACTCGGGCAGCCAAAAGAACTTAATCTCCAACTCGTTGGTGAATCAGTTGGGGCTTGCTACTACACCCCATCCACGGCCGTACCCGCTGGGCTGGCTTCAGAAAGAGGGGAGTTTGAGTGTTGCTACTCAGTGCACCTTCAAGTTTGCATTTGGAGGATCGTATATTGATGAAGTAACTTGCGACGTTGTACCCCTTGATGTTTGTCAAGTTATGTTGGGAAGCCCCTACTTATGGGATCGCGATGCTGTGTTCCACCGACGAGAGCAGAAGTTTGTCTTCACTAAGGAAGGGACTCAGTTTGTGGTCCAGGCAGCGGATACACCCCTCACGGGGACTACCTTGATCACTGCTAATCGGGCCAAACGGTTGGTTAACTCCGGGGGCAAATTTGTCTTACTGATGATTCGTAGCTGTGACGAGAGGCTGACACGGGTTTGTTGTGCTGCTTTGACACAAGATCAGGAGACGACTTTGACTCAGCTGAAGAGAGAATATGCTGATCTTTTCCATGACAAGGAAGGGTTGCCGCCAAAAGGCAGTATAGATCATGAGATTATGCTCACTGGAGAGAGCTCGCTACCTAATATGGGGCTGTATAGAACTTCGATTGTCGAATCAGAAGAGATCAAAAGGCAAGTTCAGGGCCTCTTAGATCAAGGTGTGATCAAGCCCAGTTGTTCACCTTGTGGGTCAGCTGTCCTTTTGGTTCCAAAGAAAGACGGAGGATGGCGTATGTGTGTCGATTATCGGGCTTTGAACAAGATTACCGTGAGGAACCGCTACCCACTGCCTCGTATAGACGATTTGATGGATAACTTGGCTGCTGCTCTTTTTTCACTAAATTAGACCTCAAGTCGGGCAACCACCAAGTCCGAGTTCGAGAGGAAGACACTTGGAAGACAGTCTTCAAGACTCGCCAAGGGTTGTACGAGTGGTTAGTCATGCCGTTCGGCCTATGCAACGCACCGGCTACGTTCATGAGGTTAATGAATGAGTTGCTCCGACCCTTCATCGATGATTTTGTGATCGTTTATTTAGACGATATCCTGATATATAGTGAGAGCTGGGAGGCGCATTTGTCTCATGTCGACAAGGTCTTCGCAGCCTTGCGTGCAGGGCAGTTTCAGTTGAATGAAAAGAAATGCGAATTTGGCAAAGATGAGTTGATCTATCTCGGGTTCATAGTTGGTGGAGGGCAGAAAAAGATCGATCCCGGCAAGGTCGGGGTAATTACCAAGTGGCCAACACCAAAGACAGTCACAGACGTCCGAAGCTTCTTAGGGGCATGCCAATACCTGCGGAAATTCATCCGTCATTTCTCCGTTATTGCCGGTCCGTTGCACGGGATAACAGGGGCCAAAGCTAGATTTGAATGGGGAGAAAGTCGGGACAAGGCCTTCCAGTTGCTCAAAAGGAAGATTTCGGAGGCACCGGTACTCGCGTTACCTAGTTTGCAGCGGTCTTTTGAGGTGGAAATGGATGCATCTGATTACGCCATGGGCGCTGTTCTGATTCAGGAAGACAGACCAGTTGAGTACCATTCAGAGTTGTTCTCGGGAGCCGTCCGGAGTTATCCCACCTACGACAAGGAATTTTACGCTTTATATCAAGCGATCAAACATTGGCGGGTATATCTGATCGGTAAAGAGGTGATTGTGCACTCTGACCACAAATCGTTGGAGTATCTTCATGCTCAGACTAAGCTTCAACAATCTCGCCACATGAAGTGGATGTCATACTTGATGACTTTCAATTTCATCATCAAGTATAAGAAGGGAGCCACGAACAAGTTGGCGGATATGTTGTCTCGTCCGCTTGTCCGTGCTCTCGTCGTGGCGATGCAAATTCAGCCTCTCGTGCCCACCGAATATGCTACCTTATATGCAACAAGTGCTGATTTTGGACAGATTTATGCTCAGGTTGTTGAGGGGCATAAGGGTGAGTTTGAGATTCAGAATGGCCTGTTGTTTCGGCACCAGTTGCTGTGTGTGCTGGAGGGCGGGGATCGGTTACAGTGGATCAGAGAAGCACATACTTCCCGAGTTGCCGGTCACTTTGGTATTAACAAAACAATACTGAATTTGCGGCGCTACATTTTCTGGCCCAAGATGCAGAATGATGTCACTCGTTATATTGGGGGATGTGTTTTGTGTTGTACCTCCAAACCTTCAAACAGGAAACGTGGCTTGTACCTGCCTTTGTCGGTTCCATCACGCCCATGGGAGAGTGTTTCCATGGACTTCCTCGGAGGTTTACCGGTGTCGCGCCGGGGTTTTGATTACTTGTTTGTTGTAGTTGACCGTTTCAGCAAAATGGTAGTGTTGATTCCCTGCAAGAAGTCAGTAACAGGAGCCGGGGCAGCTCAGCTATTTTTTGAAAATGTGTGGTTACATTTTGGACTACCTATTTCCATAATTTCTGACCGGGACAGCCGCTTCCTGGGTCATTTTTGGGATACATTGTGGAAGATGATGGACACCAAGTTGAAGCGCAGCACCGCATTTCACCCTCAAACGGACGGGCAGACGGAGGTGGTGAATCGGACGATGGTCCACATGCTCCGTGGGTACAATGTCAGACACCCGAAAACATGGGACGAGAGTTTGCCGTACCTTCAGTTTGCGTTCAACAGGTCTGTTCATAGCTCTTCAGGGAAGTCGCCTTTAGAGACTTGTTTTGGGTATCTGCCAATGAGCCCTATAGACTTGATTCTGTCGGCTGCTCCTTCGGGTTCTGAAGTGGCCATAGGGGAAGCTGGGAGAGCCCAGAAATTCTTGGACAAGATTGCCCGTATTCATACTGTGGTGGAAGAAGCCTTGCAGAAGTCCCAAGCTCGATACAAGGCTAAGCACGATCGGCACCGGGTGACCTGCAACTTCGGTGTAGGCGATCTAGTGTGGTTAAAGTTGGGGAAAGCGAGACTGAAAGGAGTCGGCAAGAAACTAAAACCGCTCCGCTATGGACCTTTTCGGATTCTTGCGCAGATTGGCGACAACGCTTTCCGTCTTGATTTACCACCTTATCTTGGCATGTATTCAGTTATCAACACGGAGTACTTGAAGTTGTTCGAGCCGCCCTTGTTAGATGAAGACGGCGAAGACATTCAACGGCTGCCAAAGGTGGATGATCTCTGGTTTGATCGCGAGGAGCCGTTGTCGGCAGACTCCATTTTGGAGCATAAGTCTCGTTCAACTCGGCGGGGTATCCAAGAGTCATTTCTGATTGGCAGGAAGGGACAGCTTCCAAGTCGAGCGAAGTGGTTCAGCAAGGAAGCAGGGGTGCAGGAGTTTCATGCTCTTCAATTCTGACTTTCACAGGAGTTCAAGGCCTAGCGGGGGGAGCCATGATACATGGTATCTCGTTAAGGTCTTAGTGATTCTCGTTAGTGTAACCGAGAATGGATTAGGAAGTGGGTTTTAGAGTTTATTGGGCTAAGCCCACTTCAGTAGGCGGAAGTTTTAGTTAATGCAGATCATATATAAGGTTTGTATTGTATTAGGGAAAGGGGGACCTAGAAGAGAATTTGTAAGCGTTACTAGAAACGAGAGTTGGAACGGTTTGCAGATTCTGGAAGAAATAAACAAACATTCGCCTAATCTCTTGTGTTCTTCATTCGGGTTCGTCGTTCTTGTTTGTTGAACGTCTTGATCAAGGCCGGAGGTCTCATTCATATCAAGCACCTACAATCCAGGGTGGAGAGATCACCACAATTTGAGGTACGGGAACCAGCAGAACACTCATCATGGCCAGGAGAACCAAGATTACCAACAGAGGCCGCCACAGTTTCTCCGCCGCCCACAACAGTACCAATAGCCTGGGGGTCAACAACCATTTAGAGTTCCCTATGACCAGAGACCCCAAGGCCAGAGCTCCAGTGCCCATGCGTCCAGTGAGGATAAGATTAATGCCCTTGTCCAGGGCATGACAACCATGGCTAGCAATGTGAACGCACTGGCAAACATTATGGCCCAAAATCAGCAAGAGACAAAGTCTAGTATTCAGAACTTGGAGAAACAAATGGGGCAGATCTCTATAGCTGTGAGCAGGTTGGAAGCGCGGGAATCAGGGAAGCTACCATCTCAAATGGTAGTCAACCCGAAGGAGAATGTATGCGCCATGACGCTAAGGAGCGGGGCTGAGGTGGAAGTGATCAGCACTATTTTGTAGTGCTTATCTAGGAGTTATTATCGGTGGTTAGGGTGACATTTGTAGGGATTTAGAGCACAACTATGGAGTATTATTTGGAGTGAAGAAGTGTAGATATGGTGGTTTGGAGGAGATTAAATGAAGATATATTAAAGGGAGAAGGAAGCCACCCAAGAAGACGACGTATAGACCCAGTCGGATCTACAGAAGCCGCGGAGAAAAGCCAGAAAAGGGCATGCACGGTTAGCTGCACGGTTTGCTAACCGTGCAGGATGTTCGAGAGCACAACGTGAAGAATTGCCATTTTCCGCGGTCGCGGAAATTGTTCCGCGCCCGCGGAAAATCCTTCCAGCGAACAGGTCGAGAGCATCGATGATATTTCCGCGGTCTTCCGCGCCCGCGAAAAATCCTTCCAGCGAACAGGTCGAGAGCATCGATGATATTTCCGCGACCGCGGAACGACACGGAGCGGAGCCCGCTGAGATTTTCGAAGTTTTTGTTATTTTTCCTTTTTCGATTATTTTCGTTTATTTTATTTCGAACTTTAGTTTTATTTCCTTTTAGATGAGGTTTGTGATCTTGGGCTTTAGGTTAAGTCTATTTAACCTAAATTCCATAGCCTCCATTCATATGATCGAGATCATCGACATTATTCAGAATTGTCAAGTTTTCCATTCAGCATTGTTTTTCCTTTGAAGTTATGAAGAACTAAGCACCTTTGCTTAGTCCGACAATTGAAGCTTTTCGTATGATTTGATTGTGAGGTTAATTCTCTATTTCCTATGTCCTTTGGGTTATATCTTTTCTCTTGAGCATATTCCTATTGATTGTTATTGATTTGACTAGATTGATCACCTAGTTGATATTAGTAATTGTCTATTGCTAGGGTTTGGATATTTCGGGTTGAGATTCCTTATCTATTGTAGCATCCATGATATTCTAGGACTGGTATGACTAGTTTATTATGAAAGAGATTTGATTATATGTTAAATACTACGGGTTGTGGTGTTGCATGTATCCTGGCTAATTCATATGCTTCTTGCTGCTATTAAATTAAATCATGAAGGTTGGTAGAGATTGTTTGATAGTTAGGGTTATTAGGACTGGTTGGACTATTAACTAAATCAAAATAGGGACAGGAATAACCAAAGGAAATGAATAGAGATAACCTAGGATCGATCTCTCAAATGAAAAGTGGATATTTGTTTGACTAAGTGTTTTCCCTACTTGATTACAATCTTTGCTTTCTTTGTTTTGTTTACTTGTTTTGCAAGAAATCAACCAAAACCCCCCATTGTTACCTTTGCATGCGAATTAACATAAAGAAAACAACTCCTCCCTGTGGGATCGACCCTGCTTATCCAGACTACTAGTTTAGGTTTGTTAGGATTTATTTTGACCAGGTTAACACGACTAAAACCTGTCGGTCAGGAAGCTAAGAGAGCCAAGGAGAAGGACGTCCGCGACCGCGAAGAAGAGAACCACGATCGCGGATGCATCACGGAGAAGGAGGAGAAAATCGGCGAATTTCCGCGATCGCGGGAGGACATCCGCGACCGCGGAAAAATCACGGAGATAAAAGAGCCCCAGGTCGAGAGCAAACCGCGACCGCGGAACGAAATCCGCGACTGCGGAAAAAGGGCTGAAGAAAACGAACAGGTCGAGGATTTTCCGCGACCGCGATCACCAATCCGCGACCGCGGATCTTCCCCAGACGCAGCCTCTCGCTACAAGGATCCATATGATGATTATGTGAGGCCCTATTTCCCTCTGCTCGGATCCGAAAATCCTCCCGCACCTTTCCCTGAAGCTCTGGCGGATACTAGGAGGCCGGCCAATGACAAGGAGTTATTCGAAACGTTTAGCAATTGCGAGGTAAATATCCTTTTACTCAAGTTGATTAATAGTATTCCTCGTTATGCTAATTTTTTTAAGGAGCTCTGCACGCTCAAGAGAAATAGGGCTGTGAAAGAGAAGAAGAAGGTGGTGGTGGTGAGTGAGAATGTGTCCGCTATGCTGTAAAAGTGGATACCCAAGAAGGCTAGCGATCCAGGGATGTTCACAATTCTCTGCAAGATTGGGGGTACCTTGTTCGATAAGGCGTTACTTGATTTGGGTGCCTCAATTAATGTGCTGCCTCTCTCACACTACGAGTCTTTGGAGTTGGGCCCACTAGAGAAGACGTGGATTGTCATCCAGCTGGCGGACAATTCATATGTCTACCCTAAAGGAGTTGTACAGGACGTGCTAGTCGAGGTGGACAAATTGGTGTTCCCTGCAGACTTCTTTGTGATGGACACGGGGCAGGACAAGGACGCAGCGTCTGTGATGTTAGGAAGGCCGTTCATGAATACGGCGAGTACAAAGATCGATGTGAGCAGCGGTTCGCTCACTATGGAATTCGACGAGGAGAGGGTCGGATTCAATATTGATGATTCCAAGAGACACCCTCCAAATGGGAACCCCGAGTGCTCAATGGAGGTGAGTGACCCAAGTTGAGGGATGAGAGTAGTATGTCGAGCCACGACAATAACTAAGGCGCTGTCCGGGAGGCAACCCGAGGTATGTACTTCTTTTTCTTGTCTTTTCATTCCTTGTTTTTACATTTGTTTTAGTGTGTTTTACTTTTGTTTTTGTTTTTGCTTCGAACTAACCTGCAGGGAGGAGGCCCGAACCATAAAGAAGACGGTGTTTACCACACCAATGTAAGTCCTCCTATTGCCTTGCACAAAAAAAAAAACAACAAAAAAACAAATTCTGAAAAAACCTTAAACGGAATTTTAAAAAAAAGTTCTACCGAAGGCCAGCTGTCCAGAGTTCTCCATGAAGAAGGTGCACATCATGTTGTCACGGAGGAGACATTAGCCCCACATTTGTATTTGACAACGATGATGGCCCTACAATTGACAGCTGAGGAGGAGAAACACTAGAGCCCACACCACGATCATACTCGGGCTCCACCATGTATTCGTTGAAGGCCGTGCAACCCCGACTTACTTGCTATACCACTATTCACCAAAGTGGGTTTCTTTTGGTTGCACGGTAGGAGAAAATTTAGGAGTTGATCGTGAAGATGCCTGCACAACACCAGAGACCTGTGCTTCTACTGTTTTACCGCTAGCAACAACTTTAGCGTCCAAGCCAGCTCGGCGACGTTTGTGAGTTATTTTTTTCCTTCCCTGTGTTTCATTCTTTTTTTGTCTTTCATTACATTGAGGACAATGCAATGTTTCAGCATGGGGGAGTGTTCTATACTTGCTATGTCGTTGAGGAGAAAAGAAAAAGAAAAAGCCAAAAATTTGAAAAAAAGGCAAAAATACAAATCCTGGGATAAGTCAAAAACCCGAAAGGGCGGCTTATGCAATAAGCAGGTGGCTTGGACCAGCATTAGGTTGGGGTAATATGAGGTCAAGAGTGATGTGAGTATATTGTGAGCCCATCTATTGAAAAATGAAATGAGTGGCTTGGTGAAAATCCGAAAGGGCGCCTTGGCAAAATGAGTGAAAAGAAGAAGAGTGATTTTTAGGACTCCTCATTTTACATGGCGTGGTGACATAAGAAGAGGTGATATAAGGAGGTTTCGGGTAGGTCACTCTGGAGCGATAAGGAGATAGATGGGAGACTAGGATTAGTTTATATTTCACTCTATGGTGTTCGGGATAAGCTTGGGGGAAGTACTCTGCTTTCCTTTTAGCTTGGTGTTAAGTTTTGTGTTATTGTATGTTGTGATGTGCTTATTGTATTGGTGCATGGAGTTTATTATTAGGTGAAATTCTTAGAGGAGATGATTTTTCTATGCTTCCTAAGACCTTGGGGATTTGATTGGAGGAGTAGGTTTATTTTAGCTTACTCGAGGACGAGCAAGGTTTAAGCATGAGGGATTTGATCAGCACTATTTTATAGTGCTTATCTAGGAGTTGTTACCGGTGTTTAGGGTGCCATTTGTAGGGATTTAGAGCACAACTGTGGAGTAGGGAGTTGGAGAGAAGAAGTGTGGATATGGTGGTTCGGAGGAGCTAATTGAAGACATCCAGAAGACGAGGAGAAGACCACCTAAGGAGACGAGGAAGAATAGAAGGAAGAGCCACACAAATGAAGGAGAAGAAGGATAGCCGCGACCAACCGCGACCAAGAAGGAGGGCACGAAGCGTCTGCGGCGATAGGCGAAGCGCGGAGCGAAGGAATGTCATTGCCGCGACCGCGGAAGATCCACCGCGCCCGCGGAAAATTCGAGAGTTGTTCACTTCGAGAGGACAGAGTTAATTTCCGCGACCGCGGATTTGGTGCCGCGGCCGCGGAAGCACACGGCAGGCGTCCGTCAGAGAATTTCCGAACTTTGTTATTTTTCCCTTTTTCCGAGTTTTCTTTATTATTTTAGTTCGAAATTTATACTATTATTTCCTTTTAGATGAGGTTTGTGATATTGGGCTTTAGGTTAAGTCTATTTAACCTAAATTCCATAGCCTCCATTCAATCATCATCGACATTATTCAAAATTATCACGTTTTAGCATTCAGCAGTTTTTCCCTTTGAAGTTTATTTGTTTCTAAGAACTATGAGGAGCTAAGCACCCTTTGCTTAGTCCGACAATTGAAGCATTTCGTATGATTTGATTGTGACGTTATATCTCTATTTCCTATTCCTTTGGATTATATCTTTTCTCTTGAACATATTTTTATTGATTGTTATTGATTTGACTAGATTGATCACCTACACTAGTGGAAAAAACACTTTTTGAGGCTCCTTTTTAGAGGCGTACATATTTCAAAATGCCTCAACAACGACCTACGCAATCAGTTTTTCAGGTTTTTGAGGCGGATAATTATTTTATACGCCTCAAAAAAATCTATTGAGGCGGGCAAATAATTATACGCCTCAAAAAGTTTCCGAAAAAATATTCCCACTAAAGTATTAGAGGCGGGACAAATGTAGGCCCGCCTCTAATGGTACATAATTGAGGCGGGCGAAAAAGCCCGCCTCTATTAACTTTTGTTGAGGCGGGCATATTATAGCCCGCCTCAACAAATGTATGCAATAGAGGCGGGAATAAAGAGGCCTGCCTCTATTGCCTCATTACATTCAGCTTATAGAGGCGGGCATATTAGGCCCGCCTCTATAAGTCTACCCTAATTAAATTAAAAACATTCAGTTGTTCTTCACTCACCCCGTTTCTCCGCGGCAATTTCTACCCTAACCTCTCGCTCCTCGAGAAACTTGTCGCAGAAACCCTAATTCTGCTCTATCGCCATGAACTGCTCAAGTAAATCTCTCCTCATTCATCACTCTTGTTCGTTCGTTTGTTTTGATTTTCTTCTTCTTGAACTTGTTGTTTTGTTCGGCGCAGTTTCCGGTGAGGTGCCGGAGGAGCCCGTCGTTTCGAAGACATTTGGGCTTCTCTACGAGAAGCGGTTGATTGAACGGCATATCTCCGTAAGTGTCGTTCATTTTTTCTTTGGATTTTCGTGGTTTTCTTCTGGATTTAAGTGCGAAGTGATATCCTTTCATGTAATTTCGTTGCGAATTTGTTTCGACTTCTATTGTGTGCGTTTTCCATGGAGGGCCTTCTTTTAGTCTGGGGATTTCGGGTTTATACCATACTTGTAACCCTAGAAGATTAGTTTGTGTCCAGTTTTGGATTATGAGGTTATAATGCTTTAATGTGAACCAGTTTAAGTAAGATTATCGCGGTTCTAGTTTACTCTCACAATTTGTCTAAACAATACTCATTTACTTACTCCATCTGTACTGTTTATTTGCTTTGCTCTTTCAGATTTAAGTAGAATAGCATGCCATCATGTTTGTATCTGAATATAAGAATAATCTCTTGTTTTTTTTGGTTGGAGAATAATCTCTTGTTTGTCGTTCTGAGTTATCTGACTTGCAGAGGAAGGGGCATATGGAGATGTTTGTACGACCCACAATATTCCCTTCTTGTTACTGCAGGGTTTGATTCTGCAATCACACTTCATCAATTTAGCACCTCCTTGCTTAATAGTGTAGAGAACCGTGATGAGGTCACCGAAGGAAGTAAAGAGCTCCTAAAACTCTGCCTCTCAAATTCATCAGAATATGCTGGATTTATGGACAGGTTAGTATATATTTGTTCCTGTTAGTCTTCATTCTCGAGACAAACTTAGTGTTTTTCAATATATTAATTATGCATTCTCAACATCAGAGTAAGTATATATTTGTTCAGGTTAGTATATATTTGTTCACTAGGTTTATTTTATTTAACCTGAAAATAATCCATAGAGTTTCGAATTTGTTCTCCTATGACACAGAAACCTGCCAACGAGTACCTTGTGGCCTAGATATATCTAATATTCTTGGTGAAGGGAAACTAATTTCTTTCACAATTCTTATGCTTAGATATGAGAATACAGGTAACCAAGACAAAATATTTTACTAATGTGTGAAGCTAAACTGTAATATTTTTCTTTTTCATTCTGTCTCCAGATGTTAAGTTTTCAAGCATCCATTCGGCTTGATAGCACTATCTGTGTGTATGGATCATCTATGAAATGTAAATTTTAAAGTTTTCGTTTAGTACTTTTCTATTGTCACCTTATCTGACCTGGTATTGTCGCATACAAGTTTCTTGTTGCATTTCAATCTTGTTTGATTGTAATCAAGCACAACGCATCGTTTATAATTTCACACATTTTATGCAGCTATTTTGTCAAATGATTTAGATGCAGCTGGACTTCTTTATAAGAGTATTTCCCCTTGCTATATTTGACTTTGCTAGCTGGTATTTTGTTGTTTGTAGACTGCTTCAACCACTGCTGAAGCTGAGTTACCTCCAACTCACCCAATCCGTTTGGGTTTGGCTTTGAATTTCTCCGTGTTCTATTATGAAATTATGAACTCACCTGAAAGGTAATAAGTGGTTGACTCATCATTATGTTGTTCATCTTCCTTTTAATGGTTATTTGCTAATATGTTTTATTGTCTTCAAATAGAGCGTGCCACCTAGCAAAGCAAGCCTTTGATGATGCTATTTCTGATCTGGACACTCTTAATGAAGAGTCTTACAAAGACAGCACTTTGATTTTGCAACTTTTGAGGGATAATCTCACTTTATGGACTTCTGACATTCCTGAGGATGGAGGTAAGCTTTAAGGTTCTATAATCTCACCAAGAAGACATTGATGTGTGATTACAGCAATCTTTGTGCTGATCACCCCGTGTGTCTAAGTTGTCTTCTTTAAATATTTTCATTTGAACATATGAAACTCTTTGCTATTGCTAAATGTCTTTAATTGTGGGTCATGGTTTATGCTAATCGTTGTTGATTTTGGTCCCATTCTTGCAACACCTCATCCCAACTATACCCACTGGAATAAAAGTCTTTCCCTTCTAAGTACCAGTTAGAGGCCTTTATTTGCGTTGTTGTACTCGAATTGTTGAAATAACTTTTAGAGGCGGGTCTATGGAGACCCGCCTCTAAAAGTCACTTGTTGAGACGGGCCTCTAGAGGCCCACCTCAACAAGTGCCTTATGGCGCCATAGTGAGGCACTTGTTGAGGCGGGCATATAGAGGCCCGCCTCAACAAGTGGACTTTTAGAGGCGGGCCTACATAGGCCCGCCTCTAAAAGTGCCTCACTTTGGCGCCATAGTGAGGCACTTGTTGAGACGGGCCTATGTAGGCCCGCCTCAACAAGTGGCTTTTAGAGGCGTATTTTGCCCGCCTCAAAAATGGTCCCCACTTGTTGCAGCTCCCTCATTTGAAGCGAATGGTGTTCGCCTCAATAAGTGTACAAATGCCCGCCTCTATTAGGGTTTTTTCCACTAGTGCTAGCTGATATTAGTAATTGTCTATTGCTAGGGTTTGGATATTTCGGGTTGAGATTCTTTATCTGTTGTAGCATCCATGATATTCTATGACTGGTAGGACTAGTTTATTATGAAAGAGATTTGATTATATGTTAAATACTGCGGGTTGTGGTGTTGCATGTATCCTGGGTAATTCCTATGCTTCTTGCTGCTATTGAATTAAATCTTGAAGGTTGGTAGGGATTGTTTAATAGTTAGGGTTGCCTAGACTGGTAGGACTGGTAACTAATTCAGAATAGGGACAGGAATAATCAAAGGAAGGAATAGAGATAACCTAGGACCAATCAATCATATGAATGGTGGATATTTGTTTGGCTAAGTGTTTTCCCTTAATTGATTACAAACTCTTTGCTTTTATTTCCCTTGTTTGCTTTGTTTACAACCAATCAACCTCAAAACCTCCCTTTGTTACCATTGCATGCGAACTTACATAAAGATTGACAACTCCTCCCTGTGGGATTCGACCATTGCTTGTATTTGCTACTTGTTTAGGTTTGTTAGGATTTATTTTGACCAGGTAACACGACTAAAACCTGCATGTCACTAGCTTGTCGGACTAACGATCCCACTATCTGTAAATCATTACCTAATACCCTCGTTGGAGTCGCACTCACGTGGATGATCAACCTTTCTTTTGGCAGCATAAGATACTTCAGACAGTTGAAAGAATCACTCCTTGCACATTTTGATAGCTCCAATTACTACGTCGAGGAGCGTAAGAAATCTTCTCCATCAAGCAACAAGAAAACGAGAACCTCGTCTTCTACGTGAAGAAGTTCACTATTCAAGTCTGTGACTTTAACGAGAGAGTGGAAAAAATCGCCTTCATCGAGGAGCCGACGAGCTGTAGTTTATAATTCTCGGTGACCGAGAAAGAGCACAGCTAGTACGCCAACATCCACAACCACGCAGTGGAAGTTGCAGAATGAACTATGGGATACAAGTCGGTGTGCCCCCGAACGTGGGCCTAAAAACTTTGGCCATGAACCTATAAATGCGAGGCCTTCCAACCAATCTTTGTCTTACACAGCCCTTGCTTCAAAACAAGCACATGCCGACCAGGAAAGTTATTCTCGTACCATTAGTATATCTCACATGATGCATGTGAATGTAAGTGATATGACGGTTCGAGAAAAAAGACCGCCAGGCTCCTATCTCAAGGATGGCTACCGTGCAGGAAAAATAGTTCGCTAGGTTCCTTAATACATTTTTCTTATTATCTTTTCATTATTTTTGTTTTGATTATAAAGATTTATCAATATAATCTATTATATTAGTTAGTTTGTTAATAAAACTTGTTAATTTTAATTGAATATTTCAGATTTGTTATTCTACTTCAAGATAAGTTAGTATCTTCATATTTTAAATTTGGTAATCGAATATTTTTCTTATTATCTTTTCATTATTTTTGTTTTGATTATAAAGATTTATCAATATAATCTATTATATTAGTTAGTTTGTTAATAAAACTTGTTAATTTTAATTGAATATTTCAGATTTGTTATTCTACTTCAAGATAAGTTAGTATCTTCATATTTTAAATTTGGTAATCGAATATCCAAGAATATCAGGTAAAAATCCATTATTTTTTATAAATAACTGAATATGATGTCTATATAACATCTAATTTTGGGTTGGACAACCACGGTGAAAGCGGCTAATTTATGTGGGGCCAAAGGGGTTTGTAGCCCTCATTGGGATTTTTTTTTATTTTTTTCTTAAACATTTGTCTCCAAAATATTTCATAAAAAAATTGTATTTTATTTTATTTTATAAATATTTTTTATATAGGATTTGTTATGCATAATCCTCAAAAATACAACTTTACCCAAATTTGTGCACAAATCTTTCAATAACAATATTTTTTCTATATCTATCCTTATTTGTGTTAAAATTTTAAAATTGAAGAGTTATTGATTTGCAAATACTAAAATCAATTTTTTATACAATTTTTTTGCAATTACGTAGTGAAAGTAGAATGTAATAATGAAATTTGTTTAAATTGTACAATTTTTTGGTCAATTTTGAGCAAAGTTTCATTTGGGGTTCGGTTATAGGGTTTGTTGTTTGAAATCGGGGTTGTTTGTATAAGGTATATGGTATACTTAAATAGTGGTAGACTTTGAAATTAGGGTTTTGTGTAACGTAGAAGATAAACTTTAGCTCTTCCGGATTTTAGCCCCACGGACTAAAATCCCGTGTCCGCCCCAGCACGGTGACACTTTGAGATTATTATTGTCTTTCCAATAGTATGATATTTAATTGTGTAAAAATTGACCATCTTTCAATACCACAAAACACATTCAACTTCGTGAATTTGGATATCATATTACTAGAAAATATTTAATAAATCAAATCTCCTGCTTGACACAGGCTAAACTAGTTATATGCTAATATGTAACTTATAAAGATTTTATGAATCGAGTTAAACATATAATATCTTCGTAGAACATTTTCAAATTTAACCTAAATATGTTAAATCATATATATATACACACTTATTCTTATAACGAAAAACTTTTAAAATTTACTTTGAAATAAAATTATGGAGTCCATTTAAAATTTATCTAATTTTTGTGATGGGATCACATAACTATATTGAAATAAATTGATTCATAAAGAAAAATCAATAGTTTAATATATTTTTATTGTTTTGGATTTTCTATTTGGCTGGTATAATTTAATAAATATGGAGAGGTAATTCTAAAACCATTGATTTAATTTTATTTTGTATCTTTTAATTTCATGTCATTATTTTGGGAAAAAGATTTAATAATTTACTTTAAGACTGAATACCAATGTAAATTAATAAACATAATTATATTTTCTAAAATAACTAATTTGATCAATTTTCACTTCAATATAGATCTATAAATTAAATTTTGCCTCATTATAGTTGATCAACATATACTCAAGATCATGCTTTTTCTTAAAACTCTATGTCAATTTTCATAGAATTTTTTTTTTATACAAGGCAAATAATAGCGCCCATTCAAGAATAGAATGGCAACCCTGAATCATCGCAATGAATGATCTTTACAAAGTTATTGCCGAAGTTATCATACATTGAGTTCAAACAGTATAACTCATAACAAAAAGTATGAAGCGCTTCCTCGGAAAGGGTGGTGGAGGAGAGGATCCGTTGCAACCGTACAATGTCAGTTGAAGTAATGTCATGTGTAGCAAGAATATTGGCGGCGTGATTTGCTTCCCTACAGCAAAGTTGTACCTGTATACAGTCAAAAAAAGAAAATAAAGTAGAAATGTCAAGAATAATTGGGTGGATTTCTCATGGTATCTTCCAAGTTCCATGAATTGAGTTTATAAGAGTTAAATTATCGTCTTCTATAATTAAATGTTTAATATTCAAATTAATAACTTTTCGAATACCAAACAAAGTTGCATAAGCCTCTATTTCTAAGACGATGGTATCCGGAATATGGTCACGAAAAATGGACAAACTTTTTCCATTAGAGTTACGTATGATGTAGCGAATGTGGGAGGATTGGTTATGCCTTTTGGACCCGTCAAAGTTTAGTTTTGCCCAGCCAGGATGAGGTTTCTCCCAAACCATATTAGTTGTACGAGTTCTGCTACGTTTGACGGAAGGTTTGTATGTAGATGTGAAAC
The DNA here is from genome assembly GCA_027886185.1 of Rheum nobile. Taxonomy (NCBI): domain Eukaryota; kingdom Viridiplantae; phylum Streptophyta; class Magnoliopsida; order Caryophyllales; family Polygonaceae; genus Rheum; species Rheum nobile. Next base: position 8,815,894 of record WOAB01000002.1, on the reverse strand, counting down.
TTTTGGTCAAAGTGTACCAAGATTGGAATTAAAGATAAGCAAGGTCAGAAGGTAAAAGATTTTGGTTGTTATTGTTTCTACCGAAAATGATTGTATTACGATGATTCCAAATAGCCCACCAGAGGAAGAACATGGGTTTAGGAGACGCATTCAATGTTATGAAATAGTAAATATCCGTCAAGAAGTCTGATGTTGATTGAATGGAAAATGTTTTGTGTAAACGAGATTGGAGATTAGAGATCATTTGTTTGATATATGAGGATTCAAACAAGAAATGTTGGTATCTTTAGTATTCAAATTACATAAGATGCATTGTGAAGGAACTTTGGAGAAGTGTCGATTTAAACTTTTTGTAGTAGGAAGACAATCAGAAACTGCTTTCCAGAGAAAATGTTGAATCTTTGGAGAATTTTCAGTTTCCAAATCCAAGAAGAGTAATCATGACGAGTGATTCTAGGGTGTGGTTTTGTTATATTTCTCGCTAATTTAACGGTGAAGTTTCCATTAGTCGAGAGTTTGCAAATTATGCGGTCTTCAACTGGAGTCGTTGGGATATAATTTCTTACGATTTTAGCGATAACATAGTATGGGAGAATAGCTTGCAACTTTTGCATATCCGATTGATGAAGAGGAGTAATGAAGTGGGAGACCTTTAAAGAAATATCGGAGTTGTTGTTAAAATAGGGTTGCAGGTCGCAATCTGGGATCCAAGAGTTTGTCCAGAAGTTAATGGCTTTACCATTACCAAATTCCCACACAATGCTCTTTCTAAAAGTATCACGAATATGAAGAAGCCTGGAAAATTGCCAAGATTGTTTTGTTTTCTTTTTGTAAGAAAAAATATCTCTAGATCCAAGGTATTTTTTCGTAATGATACGGACCCAGAGACTATATGTTTCAACAAGGAGATTCCATTGCAGTTTCATTTGTAAAGACTTGTTCATATTTTTAGCTGTGTACAAGCCCAGCCCACCAAGGGACTTCGGTCGACAAATATTATCCCAACTAATCAAAGAGTGAAATTTAGGGTTACTTTTTATTCCAAAAGAAATCCTTATTAATTTTATCATTTTCATGACAAGCCATTGTAGGTAAAAGAAAGCTTTGCATAAGGTAATTGAATTTAGAAAGCAAGTTTGGTTGTATAAGAATAGAACGACGAGCTTGAGAAAGTGAGTTAGCTCTCCATTTGCTAAGTTGTTTTTTATGAGTAATGATGGAGGAATTAAAAATATCATTTTTCACGTGGCCTCGGACCGTCAGAATACCTAGGTATTTTTCTATAGATCGAGTTACTTGAATGTTTAAGATAGAAGCCAAAGAGCTAGTTTGTTGGGAAGAAAGGTTAGAATATGTTTGGAAAGAGCTTTTATGAAAATTAATAGATAAGCCCAAAGTGCAAGTGAACTTTTGAAGGATATTTTTGATATGTTGCATATTATCCTGGGATGCATTTGCAAGAATTAGGGTATCGTCGGCAAAGGAAATGAATGGAATACAAGTACCATTTATGGTTAATTGAATTCCAATCTTACGGTTTGGTTGTTGAGAATCATGGACAAGGGTTCGTGCTATGTATTCCATTGCTAATATGAAGATGTAGGGTGCAATAGGGTCTCCTTGGCGAAGACCACATGCTGGTCTAAAAACTAGGCCCGGTTCATTATTGACAAGTACAGAGAAAGATGTCGAAGTAACAGAAGTCATAAGTAGATTTATCCACTCAGGGGCAAAGCCAAATTTAAGAAGAATTTGCATAATAAAATTCCAATCTAATTTATCGTAAGCTTTTTTCATATCAAGTTTAAGAGTCATCCAGCCCTTTATACCTTTCTTCTTTGCATGGAATGAGTGGACAATTTCGTGGGATATTATCCTGAATTAAGCGCCCCTCAACAAAGGCGCCTTGATGGGGGCTAATCAGACATGGAAGTAGACTTTTTATTCTGTTTGCTAAATTTTTTGTTATGATTTTGTAAGTAGCTAGTATTACATAAACTGATTGCTCGATAGTGGTTAATAGTAATAGGGTTGTCAGTTTTTGGAATAGGAGTAATAAATGAATGTGCATAATCTTTTAGCATTTGATAGAATTTTGTAGCTTTGACAAGTAACCTATATTTTTTTATTAGGAAAGGGTTTAGGGGGGCTCCTCTATCTTGAGGTGGACCGTCCTAGAGCATCCTTGCGGATGAGATCATAAAGATCTGGAATGGTTGCATTGTTTGGTGAAATCGATATGTGGTAAAGTTTTGCTATATAGTCGGCCACAGTATTAATTTCACGAAAGATGTGGGTAATGCGACAAGATGAGAATTGTCGCAAGTCAAGAAGAATATCAGAGATAACCAGCTCGACTTCACACGAGCAGTCCCATTTGCCATTTAAGGCATTGATTAGGCGTAGGTTGTCGCCTTCGATCTCGATGTTCAAGATCCCGAGCTGGATTGCATCTCGAATGCCATATCGCATCGAGATTGCTTCAGCTAGTAAGGGTGAGATGTTTCACAGGGCACCATTGGCCATAGAGAAGGGTTGGCCTTCATGGTCCCGAATGATGTAGCTGTATGTGGCGGGCCCTTTTGTGTTTTTGGATGCGTCGGAATTCAGTTTATATACGTTAGGGGGTGGTTTTGTCCATTTGATATTCTTTCGTTTTCTTCTAGTTGTTGGTTCCACAGTTTTTTTGTCTTCCTTGTTTTCCATTTCTATCTTAGCATTTTTCCAATCGTGCTGTTGTTTCTGAATGAAGTCCGTAAGATTCGGCATTGTATTATTGTTTTGATCATCAAATATTTTTAGGTTTCTCTGGTGCCAGATGCTCCACCAGCATGATGATAAGGTTCCCAATACTTTTAAGTTGGATTTGTGTATAATTTCGTGTAATAATTGGCTTAGGTTTTTGTTATCCGTATCTATTGTACTAATTAGTTGTTCTATATGTGGGTCAATTTTCCGTAATATATGTTTGGTGTGAGGGAATATGAATAAAAGGTGTGTTAAGTTTTCCATTGTGTGTGTGCACAGAGTGCATTCTAGGAGAACATGGACATGTCTTTCATATAGCTTTTCTTCAGTTGATAACCCGTTTGTACCAACTTTCCATATGAAATTTTCAACTTTGGGGGGTATATCAAGTTGCCAGATCCAGCTTGTTTTGGTGTCAAGCAGTCCTTTGTTTTCATATATCATGTTAATGGCACTCTTGGTAGAGAACCACCCATTTTTGTTGTGTTTCCAGTAGAGTCTATCTTCAAACTCATTATTGGAGAGTGTTTTGTTTGCAATTATTGTGGTAATATCATTATCTAGGTGTTGTTGTAGTTCCTTTATTTTCCAAGATTTATCTTGATTTATATTATGGTCTATTGTTTCCATTTTGTTTATCAGTGGTGTATCCTTTGCTAGGTTAGCTAGTTTCCCTATTGGGAGCCAGTTGTCCTGCCAGAACTTGATGGATCTTCCATTTCCTAGTTCTGATCCCATTGGAGCCCCTTTTTAAATTTTGGTAAGAGTTTTGTAAGTATACTCCATTGCCAGGAGCATTTGGTATTTTTTCCTTTCATATTCCAGTATGGGGTTTGTTTTAAGGTATTTTTCCTAGATAATCTTAACCCATATGTTAGAGGGTTCAACGAGTAATTTCTAGATGTGTTTCATTTGGAATGCTTTGTTCATGTCTTCGATTTTCCTGATTCCTAGTCCGCCTTTATTCGTTGGTTTGCAGATTTCATTCCATCCTATGAGGGGTTTGTGATTATTTTCCTTGTTCCAGAAGAATTGTCGATTATTTGTATCTAGTTTTTTTGTGGGTACTAGCTGGTAAAGTGAAGTTTTTCATAATATAGCTTGGTTGGGCTGATGGTGTTGCTTTGATTAGCATTTTTCTACCTTCTTATGACAGTGTGTTAGCCTTCCATTTAGTTAGTTTATTTGTTGTTTTATCGATGAGGGATTGGAAGGTTGAGCGTGTTACCCTTTCATTGATGATGGGACAACCCATGTATCTATCGAAGCCGGTAGTTGGTACTACATTAAAGATTTGTTGGATTTGCGTTATAGTATTGTGGTTTGTGTTTTTTGTTTCTTGGAATGCTGATTTATGGAAGTTGACTAGTTGTCCTGAAATTTCGCAATAGTCATCAATAATTTTCTTTATTTTGGTGCAACTGTTTGTTTCGTGGATGAGAATATAATTATATCATTTGCGAATGCTAGAAATGGAATTTTTGTACCTCGTCTGTTAATTGTGATTCCAATAGGGTTGGTTATTTCTGATGCTTCTTTTTGTAGTTGCCGCGAGATGATTTCTGCTCCTAGTATAAATAGGAAAGGGGATAGGGGGTCGCCTTGTCTCTACCCTCTTTTGGGGAAAAACTGTTATGTGGGTCCGTTGTTTACAAGGACTGAGAAGGATACCATTTGGGTGCATTCCTTGATCCAGTTGGTGAAAGTATTACAGAATCCAAATTTTGTAAGTGTTTGTAGAAGGAATTCCCAGTCGACCTTGTCATATGCTTTCTCCATATGTAGTTTTAGCGCAACCCACCCTTCCTTTCTTTTTTTTGCGCGAAAGGAGTGAAAGATTTCGTGTTCAATTAGTACATTGTCTTGTATGCTTCTTTGTTGGGTGAAGGCTCCTTGGAGTGGGTGTATTAATTTAGGGATTATTGTTTTCAGTCTTTCTGTAAGGATTTTTTATATGATTTTATAAATTGTGTTACGTACATATGTTGATTGGTCTATAGTGGTTTGTTGAGCTTGGGTTGTCGCATTTGGGTATAAGTGTTATGAAGGTGTGGTTGATTCGCTTAAGGAGTTTACTAGAGTGGGAGAAGCTTTTGACTGCTCTGATGATATCTGAGATTATAATATCCCAATATTTTTTTTAGAATCCAGATGGCATACTGTATGGGCTTGGTGATTTATCCTCTTTAATACCATGAAGTGCTCTTTTGATTTCTTCATTTGTTACGGGTTTTGTGAGGTGCTCATTGTCCTCTTGGTTTACTTCTGTTTGTACCACGTTCAGTAATTCTTCAATCTTCCTTTGATTTATGTGTTGTTTTTGGATTTTTTTTGAAGTCTTTTTGGATTTCCTTTTTGACATTTTCCTGTCCCATGATGAGTGTTCCTTCTATACTTTGTATGTGTTTGATGTTTTTTCGGTTCCTTCTTCCTGTAGCTATTCTGTGAAAATACTTGGTGTCCGTTGATGTGATATGTTTATTTTTGGCTCTTTGTCCCCAGTATTTTTGTTGGAAGGATAGAAGGCTTTCTTTCTTTTTAGTTAGATTATTCTATCTTACGAGGTTTGCTTGATTGAGGTTGGTCAGCATAGTATGTTGTAGTTTTGTAAGGTCTAGTTCGTTAGGTCTTTCCTTTTGGTCCACATCATTTCAAATTTGAATGGTTGTGCTATTTTGTTTAGTGAGTTTGATATTTCTAGTGATATGGGGCAGTGGTCTAACGATGTGAATGCATGATTATGTGCTATCAGATTTGGGTACCACTATAGGATTTGGTCGTTAACCAGTATCTTGTCTAGTTTCTCTAGCGTATTATATGGTGTATTCCTAGATCTCCGCCATGTAAAAGGATTTCCTGTTGTGGGTATATCGAGGAGGTCGCAAGAATCTTTGAAATTGATTAGTCTATTAAATCTATTTGGGTTTGGGGTAATTCATCCCTTTGTTTCTTGTAAATTTTGGATCTCGTTGAGGTCGCCAATTAGTATGCAAGGTTTGTTAATTGTTGTAATACAGTTTGGAGGTTAGTCCAGAAGTCTGGTTTATCTTTTTTCTTAGGGAGGTGCGTATGCAAAGATAATCATACTTTCTCTGTCCTTATCGAAGTCCTTGAACTTGAGACTTATAAATCGTTGTTCAATGGTGTGTATTTTGATTGTTTCATTTTTTAGTTGATGGTCTTTCCATAGTACGATGACTTCCCCAGTAAGTCCCGTTGCCGAGGAAACTGCAATACTGTCGAAACCTGCTTTTATCCATCTTTTTTCACAAGGTACTTTGTTCGTTTTGGTTTCTACTAGTGCCATTATCCGGATGTAGTTGATTTTACAAAAGTTGTCTATGTTAGTCTAGACATTTTTCCTGCCCATTCCTCTAATATTCCATAAGCATATCTTCATTGATAACTAAGTGGAGGTGTGTTATTAGCTATATTTGTGCTAACTGTTGTTCTACCATTTGTAAAAACTATTTTTGCGTACCAAGTACGTTTTGTGTTAGTTATCTGGTGTGGAAAGTCAGGGTATTATCTGTATCCTTTGCTTGGTGTCTTATTCTTTTGAGAGAACAAGTAGTATATTTTTTTTCCATATTTTATTCTTGTCGTTGTTTCTTTGTTGGTTGTTGATTTGGTTATTTCTTTGCTGGTGAAATTAGGTGGAGTACTTGAGTTGTTGTAGCTTGGGTTATTTTTCGTATTTATAGGATTTTTGTGTATCTGTATATGGTTGTATAGCTTAGGCCATCTTCCATCTTTCTTATGTTGTGCCTTCATTGGGTTTTTTTTTATCTAGTTGTAGTTTCTTGTGAGTCTTTATGGTAGTATTGCATTGGTGTTGTTTAAGGGTAAAAGCAGGTATGCCTATTGGTATGTAGTGATCTAAGGCGAACCTTCTAATGTTTAGTTTCTTGTCATTCTTTGAGTCATTTTGATGATTGTTATAGCTACATGTTGTATATCTTGTGTGTAGTTGGTGTGATTTCCCCGAAGGGTGGATAGGTTTGTGGTGGTTCATAATGCGTGCTGATTTGGTTTATTGGTTTTGCCTGTAACATTTGGTGATAGTTTCTAGTTTGTTGTTGTTGTTGGTATTGCTTAGATTTGGTCTTTCAGTTTGGTGAGTACATTTACAAGAGTAAATACAATTTATTTCCAGAGACTGGAAAGCTGCATCAGAATTATTGGTATTCCTTTTTGTATCTTTCCTTCCATGGTGTTCACTTGTTAGGATGGGGTGCTCCTGCTCTTGCTTCCACTTGATTTGTTTAGGGTGAGCTCCTGCATTTTGGATTGGCGCCTTTGCACTAAACATGCACCGAGTTGTTGCATCGTGAGGGTAACAAGTTGAAGTGCTATAATTTATGTAGTCAAATGACAGTATTTGGGGAGTCTTATTTGGGTCCAGTGATGTATGTTTATCATCTCAAAGATATTAATTCTGATATTGTTACCGAGGTTATGGTTTATGGCTTGAGTAAATTTGTTCCTCCAGATTTTTGAGGCTCTTCTTTATTGTTGGTAGTAGAAGGAGTTATTGGTGTAGGAAGGAGACCGATTATGACAGAGGGTATATCGTTATAACTTTTATATCCTAAATCCATCAAGGAAACGGAAGTATGTTGGTATACACAAGCCATATCAATTGTATGGTTGGTTCTGTAGTGTTGTAAAGTGACACACTTACTATGTAGAGGGCCTTGTACGGAGTAATAGAGCTTCTTATCCTTGATTAGGTGGTGATTTAGTTCATTGTTGTAGTATCTTAACAGGTAGTAGTAGTAGTAGTTGTATTTGTGGATGGGGTAATCAAGTTGTACGACAGATTGCGAGTACCTTGATAGGGGATAGATCTTACCAATCAGTATGGTTAGTAATTTGGTTTTGATGGGAGTGAGTCCTTTGGTGTTTTGAGTGGTAATGTTGGTGGGTGTTTCAACAGGAAGGTTGGGTAGAGTTGGAATGCATAGTCACAATGCTAATTTTTGTTTTTCCTTCATAGTGTAACCGAGATCAATGTTTGCTATAGAAAGGCTATCACAAAGGCACAATAGGCACATATTCATCATATATGGGATTTTAAGAGGCAAGGTGTTGTATACTGACAATATAACATGTTTGTATGTATAGAAAATTTGCATATGGAATAGATCTGTTATGGTGTGGGGAGACTGGAGAGGTTAAGGATAGATGGAAGTTGGGATTACAGCCTATCGTGTCGTCGTCGAATTTGGGGTGGTGTTCTTGTGTCCAGCTCTAGAGTTAACGTGGGGTTGAGTTGACTCATAAGTCTTCCTAGGGAGTTCTCTCGTCTCGACCATGGTGGATCTTGTTGTCTTCCTCCTCCTTGAGATATATGAGGTCTTGCTCATGATGAAGAACATGCCTCTTCTGGTGAACTCGAGATCCGCGACCCTATTTATTCCACATTTCCTCCTCGTTCGGTTCCATTCTTTTTGCTTGTTTTAAATCGGAATCCTCCAGATATCCCAGATCCGGCTTCGACAACGGTACTTCGGTGGGGGGAGGAAGTTCGTGCCTTCTTCCCTTTCTGCGAGCCGGTGAAATCTTCCGTGTGATGGTTCGTTGTTGGGAGATGGTTTCGATTTGAGGGGGAATTACTTTTACTTGGATTTACAAGAGTTTCTTAGCTCGCTTTGATTTTCGCTGGGCAGGAGAGGCGGCGTGGGATCTAGGGGTGTTTTTGGGTGCTTTGTTTTGGATCTGGGGGTGAATAGAGGGGAGGCAGAAAGGGGCGCGTGGTTGTGCGTTCTTTTGGGGGAGATAGGGAGTCATTCTTGGTTGACAATATAATATCGGCGTAAAATCGCGCAATCGCTTTTTTTTAGCTGTACACTTTTCTATGGACGGCTCGACATGCCGCTGAGAAAACCCGAGTTTTATGGGCGGCTCCTCGAGCCGTCCATGATGGATTCAGTTTAGAGATTTTTTTTTGAAATAAATAAAAATGTATTTTTAAAAACCGGTTCATTGAAACCGTGATTGTGGGCGACATTTCGTGCCGCCCAAGAAACTGGGTCAGTGAACCGGGTTTTTTGGGGGGACAGGGTTCATAAGCGGCACTTTCTGCCGTCCAGGGTTCATGGACAGCACGTGGTGCCGCCCAGTGAGTATACGTTTCACTCCAACGGTCGATGTGGGCTGCACGTAGGGCCGCCCAGTACAGGTGTAGCCGGCTATATAAATTAGGGATGGTGGTATTGCATTGTATCCAAATCTAGAAACTCATTTTCATAATAAATGTCGTCGGCAAGCGGTTCTGGTTGGAGGGGATTGTCGGAGTCCTCTTCGAGCGCTAACACATCTGTAGATGATGAGGGTGATTTGCAGGCGCCAATTTCTCCCGAGTACTTCAAGGTATGTAATATTGTAATTTTTACTGTATAAAATAATTAGATCTTAAATGTACTTAGTCTTTGAAATGTTAAACTGTTTTGAAATAATATTTAATTTGTTGATATTAGTTTTTAGAAATTTAATTATTAATTAGTCTCTAATGTGGTAATTTTTGTATATAAATAGGGTGATTCTAGTGATGATGGATTTATAGCTATCGACTTCTCATCCCATTTTACTACTACTGAGATATTTCCTAGTAAGGAAGGATTGAGAGATTGGGTGCAAAGGGTAGGTTTTAGTCTTTTTATGGTGATCACTACTAAATCATCAAATCCTAAAAAGATTATACTTCACTGTGAGAGATCCGGGTTACCTAGGTCCGGCAAGAAGAAGGTGTTAGTCGATGGTATAAAGGTCAGCCCGATACGAGTGAATAAAACTAGGTCAAAAAAGAAGGGTTGTCCCTTTTTGCTGCATGGTACTTTTAGGGAAGGAAATGTTATTAGAGATCCTGGGTGGACCTTATCGGTTGTTAGTGGATCCCATAACCATATGTTTTCTACCACCTTGACCGGACATGCATTTGCTACCCGACTTACGAAGGAGCAGTGTAGGAAAGTGATGATTGATACTGCGGCGGGTGCAAGACCCAAGGTTATTTCTACACAGCTTAGGAATGAATATTCGAGTGCAACGAGTTCGAGGAATCAGGTGTACACTGTTAGGGCTAAGGAGAGGTTGAAATCCCTGGGCAATCTGAATGTGACACAATGGTCATTGGGATTTTTGAATGAGAAAGGCTATTTGTTGGACACTGCTACTAAGACGAGGGAAGATGGGAAGGAGGTTTTGGCGTGCTTGTTTATTTCTCATCCAGACGCTCGACATTTGTTGTGCATGTTTCCTAATGTCGTCATTATGGATTCGACCTACAAAACCAACAGGTAAACCTTAGTCTTTTTTGTATTATGTGTAGATAATGGTATTTTCTGCGGGTTTTAATTTTTTTTTTTTGTTGCATTTATAGGTACGGTATGCCTCTGTTCCAGGTTGTTGGGTTTACTTGCACCAACTACACATATTGCATTGCTCTTGTGTTCATGGAAAGGGAGACGACAAACCACTATGCATGGGCGCTGAGACGATTGAAGTGGTTGTACGGGGAGAAAAATCCCGTATGCATCATGTCTGATCGAGAGCTAGGACTGATCAAGGCTGCCAAACTGGTGTTTCCGAAGGTTCGTCATCACTTGTGTCAGGTCCATGTAGACCGTAATGTGAAGGCATATGCTAAGACGATGAAGATTGACGAGAAGAAATTCTTGGGAAGTGTTCGTCGGGTGATGAGGTCTCACACAAAGGAGGAGTACAGAGAGCGGCTTGCTCACTTTAAGGGGATATGGAGTGAAGGCTTGGTGCGATATGTGGAGCAAACTTGGTTTAATGAGCATAAGAAGAAGCTGGTTGCGGCATGGTGTGATGATGTTCTCCATTTTGCCACAAGAACATCAAACAGGTAACTTTCATACAAACATTTACAATCAAATTGGGTTATAAAATTTATTTAGTTAATTGTATACGAATATATTATTTTCAGGGTTGAGGGTCAGCACTCTATGCTTAAGGACATGATTGAGACATCCGTCGGAGGGTTCGACACACTTGTGCAGCACATCGACAACATGTTTGTTGATTAGCATCGGAAGATCCGATATGAGATGACCAAGAACTGCACTGCCTTTCCCATGGAGATAGTGAAAGACCCTGAGTGGGTTAAGGTGTTCTTCAAGCGCATCCTTGAAAAGTGCTCTGAAAAATGCCTGAGGATGTTGTATGCCCAAGCTGTGTTAGCAAAGGAGAGGAAAATTGGGAACACATGTGCTGATTTTTGGTGGAGGTCCACACTGGGGCTGCCTTGCCCACACACAATTAAGGTCTACGTGGAGACGGGTTATCCGTTAGTGCCTGAAGAGGTTGATATTTTCTGGAAGCAGATCCGATGGGAAGGGGTGGATGCTAAGGATCTTGATGTCGATGATGGTGTTTCACTGACAGCGGACAATGTCACGGTGGATGACTTCGTTGAAGAGTACTTATGTGGGACAGTTGAGGGATTTGATTTGAAGAAGATGGCGGAAAAGTGGCGTGAGTCAAAGGACCCTACATCGTGCGATATTCAAGACCCGCCACGTGGTGAGACCAAGAAGGGGAGGCCTAGGATGAATGCGAGAAAGACCGGTACGAAGAGGAAAATGTGTTGGGACGAGCATGTGGATGCAAACATGAAGAAAGAGAAGCAGAAGATGAAGATGGAGGATGAGGAGCTGGGAGTGGATGAGGAGGATGAGCCTGCAGAGAAAGAGACGACCAATGTGAAATCGTCCGTTGGATCCCCGAGATCGAAAGGATGCCCTTCTAGCGGACGACCTCACAGTGGAGTTTCAACAGCAAAGGGGAGTGCCACTAAACCTACAAAGCCGAAATCTGCTTCAACCAAGTCCAAGTCGGGTTCAAACAAGCCGGTCAAGTATCTCGGCTTCAACTGGGGGCACGAGAATATTGATCATTTCATGCTCGCCTACATTTCTAGAGTTCAAAATGCCAAAGGTGATGGTCATTGTGGGTTCCGTTCTCTTGCCGTTTTGCTGTGTCGCCAAGAAGACGAGTACATTGATGTCCGGTTAGGGCTTTCAAAGCACGTCCAGGCACATGGAGCGAACTACGTAGCGATGCTTGCGGAGGAAGCGTTGACGTTGGAAGAATTTGTTAGGAAATTGAATTATATTCCTTCACCGTGCACGGCAAACTTCTGGTGTATAATGCCTATTACTGGGTTGGCGTTTGCAACGGAACACCAAGTGGCTGTTGTTGTCTTATCATGGTTCGGACCACACACATGTCTTCCATTGTGGGCCCTCCCGGGTGCCGAGCCTCCGACAAAGGTTTATGCGATAGCACATGTAGGCAGGAGAGACCATTACGTACCGGTACGTGGAGTCCTACTCTCTCGTATTTACTTATTCTTTCATAATTTTTTTAGTAACTGTATTGTTTACGTGTACAGATTTGGCTTGTTAATGACCATTGTCCCATTCCACCGCCTCCAAGACAGTGGCGCATTTACAAGGATCCAGTGTTGATGGATGGGATAGTCATGAGCGCTTCAAGGATAGGTTCAAGAATTATGTAGAGGAGCGAGCATATCATGGGCGACCTGACATACTTACCTAGGTTTTTTGGATTGTAATCGACTTTATATATGATATTGTATTTCCTTTTGTGTGAAAGTTTGATTGAGATTGATCGTATATTGTGTTTTTAATCATTTGTTTTTGAGAATTGAAAAAAATCGGGAAAATGCTATACGAGACAACAATATTACTAATCATTAACAAAAACACGTTCACGAAAACATTAAAGCGTACACTAGTTTAACATGAAACATAAAAAAGCTATCTAATCCTCGTCTGAATCGGCCTCCCCGCCATCATCATAGCTGTCGTTGTCCACCACAGATTCCGGATCTTCTAAAAGACTGGGGATATGGCGTCTCGGGTGTGCAGACTCTGTGTAAATGGGAACTGGAACACCAGGTCTGTAAAGAGCCATAATTTTAGCTATCTGATCCTCGTGTACCACCTCACAGAGTCGTGGAGGATCCACGCCTGCTGGAAAGTAAAAAATCCGACCAGGGGGAACCCCGTCTCCAGGCACGAGATGGTAAAATAACGCCAAGTACAAGAAACCTAATGACGACCCCCCCTCTCCAGGCTCGAGATCCCCCATCCGTAACGTGCGGACCTCGCCACCTTCGTAGCCATGGAAAAACATGTACATCCCACTTCGTTGGCGTATCATTCGATTGTAGGTGATTCGCCCATTTTCGTAAACTTCGAGAACCAAAGGCGCCATTACCTTAAATAGAACCGAAGAAAAGTTTGTGAGGAGTGGAAATTGTGTGTATTTCGAGGGGTTTTGGGGCCGTATTTATAGGCTAAAATAGGACCGTTGTGGGCGGCCCACAGAGCAGCCCATGAGGGTTCACTGGGCGGCACACAGAGCAGCCCATGAGGGTACTGGGCGGCACTGTGTGCCGCCCAGTAGGGTACTTGTGAAATTCTGGACCCTTTGGGCGGCACTATGAGCCGCCTAGACAGCTTTTTTACTATATAAGGAGAGCTTTTGTTGATAGATTCATAACATTCATAGGAAACCAAACACTACAACAAATAATGGCATCTTCTTCTAAATCATCAACAAACCCCCCACATCAACTATGCGAGTGTAATTTGAAACCCGTTGTCTGTACTTGCGATTTGCAGTGGAACTACGGAAGGAGGTATTGAGGATGCCCGAGGAAGTAGTGTTTATACAGGAAGTATATTGATCCTATGTACGAGGATAGGGCACACGCGGTTATTTGACAACAGTGGCGGGAAAAATAAGATCTTGTTAAGGAGAAACAAGATCTTGTTAAGCAAAATCAAAAACTTTTACAAGATCTGGGTAAGATGCGTAGGTATAACCGCAAACTATATAATGATGTACATCGTATACTGCCTTGATGTCGTATCTTTTGTATAATGTTCTTTACGTACTATCAAACTTTGTAGGGAGCAAGCCATTTTATCAAAGCAGAGATACGATATGCCGCGAACTTTTACCAGAGACTATCCTAATTTCTTCAAACGCAATTAGCCGATAAAATGGCTAGTTGCGAAAGCAAGAACTCTGATGGTATTCATCCAGCGAAAAATATATGAATGTACGGTTATATAACGTTCTGTATTGTTTTGGGTCATTAATTAATACTAAAAATAACCAATAATTTTGTCATATGTTGAATATCACTATTATAACACAAAAAAAGATTGTATTAGCATGGGCGGCGTGACACGCCGCCCATATCATTTCATCACCACAACTCTGGGCGGCACGCTGTACAGCCCATGGGCGGCACAGTGTGCAGCCCATGGGCTGTACAGCGTGCCGCCCAAGATGCCTATAAATAGGCCATACAGGGTCCCCTTTTTACCAAGCTTGTCTCACCCAAAGAGGCAAGCTTCCACATCCAAGAGGAAGGGATGTGTTTGATCGCGGTAAGAAAAATAAATATATGTATTTTATTGATTATTTACGCTATTAGGTTGTAGTATTCGTTGGAATCTAATTAAATAATATTTTATTTTAGATACAAGAATTCAATATCGTGGGTTTCGTCGTCTAGCATTTTCAGAACTTCGGTCCCGGAGGAACACAGTCAACCGCCTTTTCCACCTTCACTAGTGAGCTTAAACCGAACTGTCTTGTATTCATTGTAGACCCACGTCATGTTGTGGTCATTTCCAACAGTGCGTTAAGATGGATGTGATTGCCTTGTGGTCATTATCCTCTTGACCGAGTCAAGAGTCCTAGGATGAACCTCCTTCGGCCATGTCGTGCATGCTAATCTGCTCTTTTTTCCTCGCAGCAGCACAGAAAAACATGGGATCTTCAAATTTCGGTATTTGTAGGATTTCAAGTTTTTCTGTGATGCAGCAAGAAAAAAAGAGCAGATCAGCATGAACGACATGGCCCAAGGAGGTTCGTCCTAGGACTCTTGACTCGGTCAAGAGGATAATGTCCATAAGGCAATCGCATCCATCTTAACGCACTGTTGAAAATGACCACAACATGACGTGAGTCTACAATGAATACAAGACAGTTCGGTTTAAGCTCACTAGTGAAGGTGGAAAAGGCGGTTGTTTGTGTTCCTCTTGACCAAGTCAAGAGTCCTAGGACGAACCTCCTTGGGCCATGGCGTACATGCTGATCTGCTCTTTTTTCCTGGCTGCAGCACAGAAAAACATGGGATCTCCATATTTCAGTATTTGTAGGATTTCAAGTTTTTCTGTGATGCAGCTAGGAGAAGGAGCATATCAGCATGAACGCCGTGGTCCTAGGAGGTTCATCCTGGGCTCTTGAGTGAATGTATATGTATAGTGCAAGAGTTGTGTATGTCATTTGTTCCAGTGTGTGTGTATTTTTTTATAAGTGTGTAAGCCATCAGTGAATGTATATGTGTTTTTAGAATTTGTACGTGTTTTTAGTATGTGTATGTAATTTAAGAATATAAATGTGTTTTTTAGAAATAACGCACGAAAATCCAACAAACCAATAAGCAAAGAACTAAAACTAGAAACGACGGAACAAATTAGAAACGACGGAACAAATATCTAAATACGAAACCAATAAAGCCAAAAGTCATACTTAATTTACTGGAATTTCAATCCCCAAAAATGTACAAACACAAAAGTCAAAAGTCATACTACGAACTCTCTGTCTCACTATCAGATGAGTCATCTATATGTGGAGTGGAAGCACTAGCTAAGGACACACCTACACCCGAACCCACGCCCGGTGCCCATACTGGAGGAACAGAAGAGGTCGGCTGAGACGATGCCTGCTGAGCTACTGCACGCTCTTCCGCCATCCTAGATGATTCGGCTCTCTCAAATATAGTAGCGTCTGAACTATATGCATGGGAAGGCATCTGTGAAGCCCGTACAAGCGGTGGAGCTACAGGAATGACGTCACTGAAAAGGATGTCATGCAAATGCTGAAAGTGCTCCCTACACCCTAAACAACCTCCTTCAGACATAAGCTCCTGAAGATAGGCCTGGCTCATCGCATGACGCTGCAAATGAAAACAAACATTTTAAAAACATAGACTTTCATAAAATAATTTAAAAGAATAAAATGGGAAAAAAACATACCCTTTGCAAGTTGATAGCCGGAGGTGGTCCTCTACTGATACGAGGCTGGACTGGCGCATGCGGACTCACGTAAGGATGCGACACCTGTAGATACCAGTCCAGGTACGCATCGTGGACATCCCAAGCCATCGTCGCAGGAGGACTCGCCAAGATGTGGGGGCAAAGATGATCCTCACGCTGGTCCCACCTGTGCCAACGCGGGTCAAAGTGCAACTGGTATCGCCTCGTCCCCCTGAAATTAAGAGGACGCACTGTAACCAGAGGCTCTATGATATCCATCGGCCTGCTCTGTCGATAACCGAACTGGCGTGTAAGTCGGTCTGGCATGTAGGCCTCCTCTACACCGAGAAAACGAATAGTCCCTCGATAAGTGGAGGACCTGTGACGACCTCGAAAATCAAGACCCTCGTACGACATCCACCGTATCTGCAATTAACAAAATACAATGGATCATAAATTAATTCATTACGCTTTCTTACTGTAAATTAAAATTGAAAAAGAATACGTACATCCTCTGGCCTATACTCGTCCAGAATTCGTCTGTAGCGTGACTGGTCACGGAGCGATCGGAGAGGTGTCTGGCCAATACAGTATCGTCCAGCGCGTCGTATGTCGTCGTCCGCACCTTCCTTGAGGTTAGGGTTGCCCGGGAAGTATACAAAGGACGTCCAAATCCAAACCTGCGTACAGAGAAAGACAACCACTAGTTATAAACAATTCAATAATGTATATTAATAATCTAAATTATAAGTTAACTATATTAAAGGCCTACCTCCAAAAGACGTGCGCAGCCGGCGAACTGTGCAGCTCCGGCCCGAGAACCCTCTCCGAGGTTCCTATAAAGGAGAGCCAGAACCCCGGTACCCCAAGCAGTATGAACGACACGCTCCCAGTCCACAAAAAGAGGTAGCAGTGTGGTCTTCAGCTCGTTCGTTGACTTGTCAACGAAGATGCTAGCCGACATGGCGTGCCATAAAAAACCGGCTGCTATATCCTCTGGGTGGGCACCCTCCTCAATCATCCTCATCACATGCCTCCCAAGCTGGAATTGCTTGACCCAACCCTTCCTAAGGTCACAGACCATGTCAGCATCATCCTCATCAAAGTTGTAGTCCGAATCTATCCCAAACAAATAGCCGAACAAAGCCTCACACTCCGCCAGCTCGATATCCTGACCGGTCCATGGCGATGTCACCTCAAATCCCTCGATCGGCAGCCCTAGAATCATCAGCACGTCATGTAGCGTAGGACCTATCTCTCCCCAGGGAAAGTGGAAGGTGTTCGTCTCTGGATGCCATCTCTCAACGAATGCTGAAATGAGGTTGTGATCAACATGGCCGAACTGAAAATCAAGTAAACCGGTCAACCCCGTCTGCTGCGCAATCCAAAACCAGGACCCCTCCGCAGGGACCCCTCTGGGAATACGATCCCTCCAAAATGCAAACTGTGAAGGGCGTGTCTGGACCCTCAAATTCCTAACAACGTCCTCGGGTGGGTCCAACGACGCCTTCGTCCATATCAGCTCTGCAATGTGCGTGTCAAAGTTCCTCAATAAAGAAGGAAACTGCTCAGCTGGCTCAGGAGGAGGTGGGTCATGCGTGGCTGGCTCAGGTTGAGACGGGGCCTGCTGAGATGGAGTCTCCTGATGTGACTCAGTGGGAGATGGGGCCTGTGTGGCTGACTCAGGCTGAGACGGGGCCTGCTGAGATGGCTCAGGTGACTCCTCCATGTGTAGCTGCTGCTGAGGCGAGTCCTCAAGAGGTGGGTCCTCCTGATGTGACTGCTGAGGTGGGTCCTCCATAACCACGTCCTCATCTGAGCGGACGGGACCAACATCGTCCTCACTAGCACCCTCACTATCGGCCTCACTATGGCCCTGCGATACACCGTCAACCCTCCTCTTGCGAGCAGATGCAGTAGTAGGGCGACTATCTCGATCGGACCGTGCGATCTTACACAACACTTCCTATTTTTGCATTAAAAATATAGAAAATTGTTTTCTTACAAACAAAATCAATATATTAAAATTTTCATTACAATAACATATTTAATATTACAGTATAATTATCGTAATTTACCTATACTATTTTTTATAATGATTAAATACAATAAAAACCAAATTTACAAATATAACTATATTCATTTTACCCACTATAACCTATTTACATATGTCCAAATATTATTTTTAGACAAACAAAATAATATATTACAATTTTCATTACAATGATATATTAAATATTATTTAACAGTATAATTGAGCATATTACCTATACTATTTTTTATAAGATAATGATTTAATAATCTAAAATCCAAGTATATAAATCTACAAGTACAGAAACAATTTAATTAAATAAATTAGATTTAACGATTACAAATTTAAAAAATACCATACCTTTTCAGTTGCCCTCCGTTCATATTTTCGCTTTTCGCGAACTGGAATTTCACCCAAGTCTGAAATGGCCTCCTGACCAACCGCGCACGCGACGTCGAAGGCATTCTCCGCCACGATATCGCCCTCGGTCCTGGGCGGCTCCTCAGGCGACCCATATTCCACCGTAGTGGGCGGCTCCGCAGGCAGCCCAGATTCCCCCATAGTGGGCGGCTCCGCAAGCGGCCCAGAATCGTCGCTGCTTCCCCCCGTCACACAGAGATTGGCCGCCGCCGCCAACGTCGAATCGGCCGTCGAATCGCCGCCGTCTCCGCCTAGCACTCTCGCCGCCGCCGCCAACGTCGAATCGCCGCCGTCTCCGCCTAGCACTCCCGCCGCCGCCGCCAACGTCGAATCGGCCGTCGAATCGCCGCCGTCTCCGCCTAGCACTCCCGCCGCCGCCTCCAACGCCTCTTGCTCGTCCAATATCGCAAATAGGTCGTCCAATGAATATTCGTCGCCCGACTCCATTTTTGTGTATTTCGAACGCTGGAAATCGCATCGGAGAAGACGACCCTGGGCGGCCTTATATAACGGCGACGTTTCGAATTTTTTGGCGGTTTAGGGTCTGGGCGGCCTACTAAGCCGCCCACATTTTAATTTCAATTTCCACTTTCGGCGGCCTGTTGAGCCGCCCACAATTTAGGGTTTACACTCGGCGGCTTACAGTCCCGCCGAGGTTTAACCCGGTTTCCAGAAAACCATATTTTTTTTAATAAATAAATAAATTAAATTATAAAACCGGGTTCTACAAAAACCAATAAAACTGGGCGGCCCATAATGCCGCCCAGGTCCAAATCGGGTTCATAAAAAACCGGTTTGCATGGGCGGCATTTGGTGCCGCCTATGTGCAAACCGGGTTTTTGAAAGGGTATTCTGGGCGGCATGTAGAGCCGCCCAGGAGGAAGTGCGCGGCTAAAAAAAATCGACTGCGCGGTTTATCCACCCAATATTGTATAGAGATGTGGCCAATTCTAAACCCAATATTTAAAATATTTTATTAGGTTTATAAATAAGAGACAAGCAAATGGACTTTTCTCCATCTAAAAATCTTTATAAGTTCTCTATATTTCATCTCTCTCATTTCCTCTAAATTGATATAGCTTATAAAGTTAAGGCTTTTTTCAAGATATATATTTTTTCCTTTCCTCAAGCCTATAGTATGGCCATACATACCTCATCTAAGGTTTATTCTATGATATACATTCACTATTGCACTACCATACATGGGGTCGCCTTCACCCATAATTCGAAAAGTGGAACATTCACGTTCCAATCACATACAAACCCTTGTACTAAGGGTTGCCCACATTTTATTCTTATGCTCATTCACATAAATGACAAAACAGATATTCACAATGCATATACACACATTCATTTACATTTAAATGAATAGATCACAAAAAATCAATGAATCAAACGTCAAATCATTAAGCAATATAATCATGCATGCATTAGTTATCATAAACTTTATTGGATGCATCAAGCAAAAATCATATAAGCAAGCAAGTGATTCTATCGAGTTAGTGATCCGAACTTTCCATATTGTGACGACCCTTGAATCTTGAAGCGTAGCCAATGAAGCTGAAATTCTCGAATCGAATTCTTTAATATATTATATATATGAAAGC
This sequence comes from Rheum nobile, assembly GCA_027886185.1. NCBI lineage: Eukaryota > Viridiplantae > Streptophyta > Magnoliopsida > Caryophyllales > Polygonaceae > Rheum > Rheum nobile. The sequence goes on along the minus strand of WOAB01000002.1, from coordinate 8,795,975 downwards.
AATGGAAGATCCAAGTAGGGGCTTTAATGGGTTGTCCCCCGCTTCAGACCCAAAGTGATTATATATAAACAGAAAGTTCTATGTATATAATACATTTGCACTAGCGCAGTTAGCACCGAAGTTGGACATTCAATATATTTCCTCATGCTTTCTGATAGACTACGTAATTATAGGGATTGTAATCATATTATAATATCTTGTATTATCTTGTAATCCCTTTAATCTCTCCCTCATATCATGTACTCTTATATATAGTCTTATATCAATACAAGGAAGGTAGCAAGCCTTTCACACATTCCTACATGGTATCGAGCTTTTTCTCTACAATCCACTCCTAATTAATTTCTCCTCTCATACGTCCCTCTCTTCCTCCTCAAACATGTCTACTGACAGTGACCTCACGCCGCCTACGGTTACCACCCCCACCTCCAACAATACCCCTCCCACCACTACTACTACCACCTTGCCCTCTCGCACTCCCTCTGAAGCTGCTGCCCAACAAGCACTTCATGTGGCCAGCATAAAAACTCATGTCCCCATCCTTCTGGATATGAAACTCTCCAACTACAACAAATGGCGTGAACTTTTTCTCGTCACCGTAGGCAAGTTTGGCCTCAAGTCTCATGTTGATTGCTCTCATGCTCCTCCTCCTTCAGACGAATTATGGTAGATTCTCGACTACACCGTTCTCTCTTGGATCTACGGATCTATCACCACTGATATTCTAGAGATCGTGTTGAAACACAACTCCACCGCTCAAGAACTATGGTCAGCCATCGAGAATTTGTTTTGCGACAACAAAAAGACACTTCCTCCTTATATATAGTCTTATATCAATACAAGAAAGGTAGCAAGCCTTTCACACATTCCTACACTTTCAAATCTCTCAGGAAGACACTTCCTCCTTTTTTTTGTTTTGATTTTCGTGGGTCCTAGCTCCCTCTATAGCTCTACTCCTTCAAATGTCTTAATTAGCAGTTTTTCAATTTTATTTTTATTAAAATTTGTGTGGTCCTACTCTCCCTCTTCCTTAACTAATCATTTTATATTTTTAATAATGAGAAAGAAAAACATATAATAAATAGGTTTTTATTTTAAAATTAATTATTTTTAGTTAATATAAGACACCTTAAATGGAGGATTATAAATTTATAATAAATGTTGTTTTTGGAAATATATTTTCATTTCAATTATTTTACAAAAAGTTATAAATTTATTTAACTTGCTATAAATTTATAGTTTAATTAATTAGTAAACTACACTGATAATATTGAACATGATGAATCTTAAACATAAATTAATATTATAGTTATTAATTTCTAATAAACAAGCTATATACTAATACTCAAGTGTTATACATCAAAATATATATTCACAACCACAAATAAGTATTGACTCTAAAAATCGGTAAAATATATATTGTATTAGGAGGCTAATATATTATTCTCTCTTCATTGGTACATCAAGTCGCTTTCTTCGAAGAAGCCACAACTTGCTTGATGGAGTCCATACACATTTACATGATGTTAATCTCTCCAACATTCTACGAAACCCGACCCTACAATCTATGAAATCCGACCCTAAATTATGTTGAATACTTTTTCCCCCTTTCAAAAAATTTTGGTTCCATCACTTAATACTAGTCATATCATGATACATGCATAAGTTTCCAAAATCACTTTATGAAATTTGACAGATTTATTGTTGTTAAAAAATAAGATTAGAACCCAAACAAAATCACTTAATTAATTTTATATAAAATAATCGGAGTAAACTGTAATAAGTTGGGGTTTATTCTCACAGTGGAAATGATTTTATAAATCCATAACAAATTCGTTTTAACTTTAAATCAATCCATTATAACTCTTAAATTCTTAACTTATTGAAGTTTGTTCCTACCCAAATAATTAATAAGAATCATTATACAACATTCTCAGTAATTAAAAAAATCACGTTTTCAACTTTACCGATTGTGAAAATTCCTTGTTTAGGGTTTATAAATTCTAACTCTAATCTACTATATATACACTAATACAAAAAGAATTTTTGCCACATGGCGCTTTCACAATCATTTTCGCCACATGGCGCTTTCACAATCGTCTTCTTATAATTTTATCTTTTTTAAATCTCAAAATATATAGCATATATTTGATTACTTCCTATTTTACCATACAAATCAATCACAAATCACATAATTTCTAATTAAGATAGAAACAAATCACATATTTCCTAATTTATACTAAATATCGTACCTTGATTACAAAAATCTCAAAAAATAAGAATCACACAATTATTTTAGTAATCTACTTTCTTTCATAAATACTTTGAAGATATTATTTCACCTTTGTAAACCTCAAAATATATACCAAATATTTGATATTTTCCTAGTATACTATACAAATCAATCACACATTTTCTAACTTAAAACAAAAATAATTCACACAATTCATAATTTCATTTAAAATAAATCACTTTCATCCGGCAATAAATATAAATGAATCACGTTCATCAAAATCGTGTGAAGAGAGTCGTCCCTACTGCTCATCTCATTTTTCTAAAACTATTTTTAAATTAAGGGTCCACTTGGATGTAATATCCCTTAATTTTAATAAGGATATTTGGGTAATTTTCTCAACCTTCGTTCAAATTAATTATTCCGCTTTCAGTGGAGTTCGGATTTTCCGTAACATCCATGATCCCCGAAATAATTCCCTGAGTGGTATAAAATACATTCGATGTATTTTCGGGACTTAGAATATTTGTTTAGATACAAACATATAATTTCTGGGGTTTAAAACCCATACCAAAACCATTTTCCATATCCCTGCCACGAATTTCCCCTCCTCCTGCCAGGCTGCCACGATTCTCCCCTGTGTAAGATTTGTCAGGGGCACCTGTCGAGAGGTCGGTTGGGCACACCTCCTCTGGGATGACAATGACAATCCTCCTGGGGCTATTTATAGAGCCCGATCTGCAGGCAGCTCAAACCGACACCCCTCCCTCTCCGATCTCCCCTGTTTTGACCTCATCACGCCGGCGACGGAGCTCTCCCGTTCGTCCTCCTCCTTGCCTCCGCTTGCTCCCCGGTGTCGTCATATCTCCCAGCGTCGAGACGGCGGAAGCTCAGCGAGCCAAGCTGTTGCTCCCCTGTTTCCCATGCGCTGGTGTCGTGGTCCCATTCCCTATTTCGCCACCGAGCCCCTGTGCTCCGCCGAGCTGCTGTGTTGGAGAGCCGCTGCTGGCTGATGCCCTCCCAGGCATCGTGATGCCCATCCTGACGGCGAGAGCAAGGTGGACGGCGAAGTCCCGACGAGCTCCTTCTCCTTCCCGGCGTGTCCATGGTGGAAGCCGAGCTCCCTGTTGCTGTGTGTTGTTGTTGAATTGTTGAAGACAATTGAACAGTAGGCAAGTGGACCCCCCCCCCCTTGCTTTGTTTCGGTATTGGGCCGAGAATCCCAATTCGTTTCCAGTCCAGATTTAACCCGAAATTAAACGAGCGTCATAACGGTAATTGTTGGATCGCGTGTGGACCCGTAATCCTGCTAGAGCTATCTAAAGCTTAGGCCATATCCTCGAAAATGATATCATCAGTAGTCGTCTCGTCTAGATTCATCGCCGAATCTACTCCAGGCAAGTGGCGGTTTGCTCTTGCTCATCATTCCATATTTCCATTAATTATCAATTGTTTAATTGTTAATTAATTTGGGATGATTATTGTTCTTGTCTGGGAACGGTTTTGTGAAACTGTTTTGGAAATTAAAATGGATATTATAATAGGTTGTATATCTGCTAGAACAACGCTATTATATATATATATCTAGATTGAAATATATCTATGATGCTGGCCTTGATGGCTTTGATATGATTTTGGACAGTTCTGAACTGTTTAGTTAGAACGAGTATTCGCAGGAACGCTACTTGGTATCTCCTTGTGAGTACTAGTCGTTTCTTTATAACCAAGTGGATGGGATGTCCAGGCCCCAACACTTCTCTTTGGTCATGACCATTCCCTGTCCGTGTCAGGGAAGGTGCACACAGCTGGTGCCACTCTTTGGGATTTAATCCCTACTCTATATCTCAATATCCGCGAGGATGAGATTCTAAAAGCTTGAAACGTGAATGAGTGTTTTGGAATTAATTAAGATAAGTGCCCGAGCGCACATGATTAATATACCCTTGACGAGTAGTGCAACTAGGCAATAGTGCAGCTAGGAAACTCGTCCTGACTTTGATCAGAGTACGTTCTCTTTCCAATCTGGATTCGCTTTATGCGGTGAGGTTGGTCGTGAACCGAAACATCTAGTCAGTTTTTAAACGCTTGTATGTGAAACTATAATGTTCCAGACATTTGTTATGCTTCCGATAAGACTCACTCTTTTGGAGTCTTCTCTTGGATATTTTTCCCATAAGACTCATATTCGTTGGAGTCTTCTCTTGATCATGTCTTTTGATATATTCCAGTAGAAGTATGGTGGTTGGCTATCGTTATTGGTTATTATCCGAGAAACGATGAGTCTAACCTAATATGACTGCTTTGAACCACTCTGCTTTATATCCTTGCGTAGTCTTTCATTAGACTAACCAACCGTAATTATTCTCTGCATGGTTGGTGTCATCCGTTCGATTCGGCACATCAGATGAGTCGAGGACCCATGAAGGCTAGATCGACTATGAACATGAACGGTATTTGAAAATGTTTTAATCAGGCTACGATCTTTGGGCGTTGACTACTGAAGTCAATACTCTTGTAAATTATTTTAAGTCTTCCGCTGTATTGTAATAACTCTGTATTTTGTCGCATTTGGAATTGTGTTGAAATTCCGCGACTATGTTTAAATGAAAGTTATGGTAATTTTGTATCATAATTATTCTTTATGAATTGTGTTTCAATGGTAAAGCCTGGGGTGGCTTCGTTGTGGAAACCGAGGTCACTGGCGGTAATACCTTTCCAAATGGGTTAAAATTTAGGGGTGTTACAGATTTGGTATCAGAGCTAAAGTTTTTTTTAAAACAGGTTGGGTATTTTGAAAGGTTTTATCCTTCTAAAACTATTTCCCGTTTTGAACTGGAAAATGTCTTCCAAACGAATTTGAAATAAATACCGTTCATAGTCGTGCCTTCTTTAGTCTGATATGAGAGGTATGGGAGTTACCTCTATATCTAGAAAGACTGACCTATTCTTGTTGTTGTAAGACATAGGTATTTGTCTATTCTTTTGAAAGGACTCAAAAGGTGTCGAAATGATTCTATCATCTCTAGTAAGGTTAGATTTCCCTGTTTCTCAGAGATATTTCGAGGTTGGAGGACCTAGTAGTCCCCTCGAAGATATCAAGTATGTACTTCATGAGTTGGTAGTACTTAATATCCTAGTGCTGTAATCTCTGAGTAATTTGGTGTGAACGCTCGGGAGATTAGTGTAGATGAATCTTGTGCTCTATGTTCATAATTCATCTATAGAATTACCAAGTTGATCTATTCTAAGTGATTTTATTACATTGATATATGGGATAATTAAGGAATCACTCTTAGGAGTTTTGATGTCTAAGTAGGATGTCACAGTCGTTGACATTCATTGTTGAGGAAACGAATACGAAGGATGAATGCTCGATGCAGTCGGGATTTGCCTCCGTATGAGAATTCATGGGTTGAACCTAAGGTAGATTTCGTTGAGCCATTAAGGTAGGCCAACGAAATATTGTAATAACGACGTTTAAATGGAAGTGATTTCCAAGGGAACTCTAAGGAAAATCCTAAGGAAGATCCTCAAGGAGAGGAAAATCCTAGGGGAGATCCCGAGGAAGAACCTCAGAAGAAGGAAGATCCGGAGGAAGATCCTCGAGAGGAGAAAGATCCTGCGGAAGATCCTTAGAAGGAGGAAGATCCAGAGGAAAACCTTGAGGAAGATCCTCGAGAGGAGGAAGATCCGAGGGAAGATCCGGAGGGAACTTTCGATGAGAACCCGGAGGAAGACCTCGTAAGGCAAGGCTAGAAGAGTCTGATGCCTAAAGTGTTCATTTATGAGTATCTTTTAGGAAATAAGGATATTGGGAGAAGTTATGGAAATATTTGTTTCTTCTTGAGACATCATATTCCTAGTGTTTGGAGGTATAGGTTATGTGGAGTTAATGAGATTAAGAGTTATATCTCACTTGTATACTTGGGATTTTGTTCCATTAGAAGTATATAGAGGTGGACTAGTGCAAAGTCCGGAATGTCTAGTAGTGAAATCATGCTGTAGGCATTAGTGTGGATAAAGTGTTGTGAAGGAATAAGTTAATTAAAGGAATAGTTCTATAAGAACTCGTTTCCTCTATTGCAATCTTGAGTAAGATTGTGGAATCAAGAATTATGGTGATTGGATTTATAAGTAAGTATGACCCATGTAGGACCAATGGTTAAAGCTTTTGGAAAAGCAAAGTGTACGAGATCATATGTATCCTTTGGGAAGATCTATTTGAGATTTGTTTGAGGTAACATAAGGAAATGATGCAATTACGTCCTGGATGGATAGTAGATTGTGTGAGGAATATAAGGATTTTAAGTTAGAAATAAGTCATTTAAGACAGTACGAGTCGTTGGACTCGATAAGTGGAATTTCCAGAGGATGAAGAGTTATGACTCTTGGGAATTGTCTAAGATTGACATCTTGTGAGTATGTCATCTATAAGGCTTATGGTATCATTCTCTTTGAGGAAATAGGAGTAATATCTTATGTGATACGTTTTGAGGAACGTAGGAATAAGATATTGTGATTATTATTGAATCTTAAAGGAGTTAAGTTAGAAATTGTTTAAAGAGATGTGTTAAATTATTCTAGTAAGGATTTTAAGTTAGAGATGGCATAACCGCATAAGGTCAGTCTTACCTTGAGATAAATAATGGAATTGTGTAAAGTACCATTAAGGGAATTAAGAAAGTTAAGTAAGGATCAAGTTATAAAGTGATTAAAGGAATAAGTTAAGTCATTACCGAAAGGATCCCAAGTTGGAATTTGGTATAAGGGCCAAAACCGATAATAATGAGTAATGGAATTGTGAGAGATATCTTTAAGGAATTAAGGAAGTTATGATTTGAGGTTACTAAGATTTAATATCTGAGTTATAAGAAGTTAATGTGTAAACCTTGGATTTTTCTATAAGGAGATTGGAGGAGAAATGTGTGTTCTCCTATTAAAAGTGTAGTAATATCGTTATGGTAGTAGGAGACCATTATTCTAAGGTAAACATGATCTTGTGGAGTTAGTAAGAATTATTACCTGGTATGTTATATGGAGATAAGGTTGTATGATGATGTTATGATTAAGGATATTAAGTTAAAATAGTAAAGTTGATGTTGAGGCAGGTTTCTCATTAGTTTAATGCAAGTTTCGGGATCGAAACTTTTCTTAAGGGGGTAGTAATGTAATATCCCTTAATTTTAATAAGGATATTTGGGTAATTTTCCCAACCTTCGTTCAAATTAATTATTCCGCTTTCAGTGGAGTTCGGATTTTCCGTAACATCCATGATCCCCGAAATAATTCCCTGAGTGGTATAAAATACATTCGATGTATTTTCGGGACTTAGAATATTTGTTTGGATACAAACATATAATTTCCGGGATTTTAAAACCCATACCAAAACCATTTCCCATATCCCTGCCACGAATTTCCCCTCCTCCTGCCAGGCTGCCACGATTCTCCCCTGTGTAAGATTTGTCAGGGGCACCTGTCGAGAGGTCGGTTGGGCACGCCTCCTCTGGGATGACAAGGATGATCCTCCTTGGGGCTATTTATAGAGCCCGATCTGCAGGCAGCTCAGACCGACACCTCTCCCTCTCCGATCTCCCCTGTTTCGACCTCATCACGCCGGCGATGGAGCTCTCCCGTTCGTCCTCATCCATGCCTCCGCTTGCTACCCGGTGTCGTCATATCTTCCGGCGTTGAGACGGCGGAAGCTCAGCGAGCCAAGCTGTTGCTCCCCTGTTTCCCGTCCGCCGAGCTGCTGTGTTGGAGAGCCGCTGCTGGCTGATGCCCTCCCCGGCGTCGTGACGCCCATCCTGACGGCGAGAGCAAGGTGGACGGCGAAGTCCCGACGAGCTCCTTCTCCTTTCCGGCGTGTCCATGGTGGAAGCCGAGCTCCCTGTTGCTGTGTGTTGTTGTTGAATTGTTGAAGACGATTGAACAGTAGGCAAGTGGACCCCCCCCCCTTGCTTTGTTTCGGTATTGGGCCGAGAAGCCCAATTCGTTTCCAGTCCAGATTTAACCCGAAATTAAACGAGCGTCATAACGGTAATTGTTGGATCGCGTGTGGACCCGTAATCCTGCTAGAGCTATCTGAAGCTTAGGCCATATCCTCGAAAATGATATCATCAATAGTCGTCTCGTCTAGATTCATCGCCGAATCTACTCTAGGCAAGTGGTGGTTCGCTCTTGCTCATCATTCCATATTTCCATTAATTATCAATTGTTTAATTGTTAATTAATTTGGGATGATTATTGTTCTTGTCTGGGAACGATTTTGTGAAACTGTTTTGGAAATTAAAATGGATATTATAATAGGTTGTATATCTGCTAGAACAACGCTATTATATATATATATATATCTAGATTGAAATATATCTATGATGCTGGCCTTGATGGCTTTGATATGATTTTGGACAGTTCTGAACTGTTTAGTTAGAACGAGTATTCGCAGGAACGCTACTTGGTATCTCCTTGTGAGTACTAGTCGTTTCTTTATAACCAAGTGGATGGGATGTCCAGGCCCCAACACTTCTCTTTGGTCATGACCATTCCCTGTCAGTGTACAGGGAAGGTGCACACAGTTGGTGCCACTCTTTGGGATTTAATCCCTACTCTATATCTCAATATCCGCAAGGATGAGATTCTAAAAGCTTGAAACGTGAATGAGCGTTTTGGAATTAATTAAGATAAGTGCCCGAGTGCACATGATTAATATACCCTTGACGAGTAGTGCAACTAGGCAATAGTGCAGCTAGGAAACTCGTCCTAACTTTGATCAGAGTACGTTCTCTTTCCAATCTGGATTCGCTTTATGCGGTGAGGTTGGTCGTGAACCGAAACATCTAGTCAGTTTTTAAACGCTTGTATGTGAAACTATAATGTTCCAGACATTTGTCATGCTTCCGATAAGACTCACTCTTTTGGAGTCTTCTCTTGGATATTTTTCCCATAAGACTCATATCCGTTGGAGTCTTCTCTTGATCATGTCTTTTGATATATATTCCAGTAGAAGTATGGTGGTTGGCTATCGTTATCGGTTATTATCCGAGAAACGATGAGTCTAACCTAATATGACTGCTTTGAACCACTCTGATTTATACCTTTGCGTAGTCTTTCATTAGACTAACCAACTGTAATTATTCTCTGCATGGTTGGCTGGTGTCATCCGTTCGATTCGGCACATCAGATGAGTCGAGGACCCATGAAGGCTAGATCGACTATGAACATGAACGGTATTTGAAAATGTTTTAATCAGGTTACGATCTTTGGGCGTTGACTACTGAAGTCAATACTCTTGTAATTTATTTTAAGTCTTCCGTTGTATTGTAATAACTCTGTATTTTGTCGCATTTGGAATTGTGTTGAAATTCCGCGACTATGTTTAAATGAAAGTTATGGTAATTTTGTATCATAATTGTTCTTTATGAATTGTGTTTCAATGGTAAAGCCTGGGGTGGCTTCGGTGTGGAAACCGATGTCACTGGCGGTAATACATTTCCAAATGAGTTAAAATTTGGGGGTGTTACATTGGATTCATATTAGAATGTATTAAAATGCAGTATCTTGCATTAAATTGATGATTTAATGTCATTTAGTGCACGATAATGCATTATATGAGTGAATCCAATCATACCCTAAATTAAATTGAAAATTATATTCTCTTTCTGTCCAACTTTATTTTCGAGTAGATTTCTTTCTAATTCCATTAAAAAAATGTTCTTCTTTTAAATTCAATATGTCTTCTTCTTTTCTTTCCTTAACTAATTAATCTCCAATTGATATTGTTACGCATTACATATATATTTCTATATTAATCACAATATAATTTCTAAAAAAATAATCTAAATAATAATCCGATAAATAAATTATGTGATAAACAAATTCTTGCAAGGTACGAGAATTAAGCTAGTTAGCTTAATAAAACGTTAATATGATAATTGCTTATCCCATTATAACCTTTACACGCATTATAAATGTTACTGAACTCCTAGATTCCATACATGAAACCACAAACAAAGTCTAATTGTTAGTACGATTTAATTAACTCCTTGGTTTGATAATACTCCTTTTTTTTAATGAAAATGTTAACTTTTTTCATTCATGGTAAGTGTGAACTTATAAAATTCTAGTCGGTCCTAGAGATTATAAGGAAGTTTTCCTAATTCCAACTCCTTCTAGTTATTTTCTAGTTTGTCGATTATCATTTCTTCATCTAGAAAGTACACAATTTCTTACATGATTGATTATCATCATAGAGCAATCTATAGAACTAATGTGTTTCAATTGGAACACTTTCATGTTCCTATATCTTCATATATAATAGGCGGTGGTTGTGATGCAACAAACCGAATAGGAAAACCCTAATGTTTTCTTTCCCTTTACTCTGTGAATGCACTTGATCTATTCTTGGATATCCTTGTGGTGTCGCCCAATCTTAATCTAGGTCAAGACTGTGTGCAACACATCTCTGGAATTTGTACATCTAAACTAGATATGTTGATTTGTTTCTGGGTCACAATTACAAAAGGGGAATTTGTCATCTCGAAGGATGCCCATAGACTTGAGTTTACTCTTGGTTTATACACCCCTTGATTATCATTCAATCATTGAACGAGGTTTTGGGTGTAGTCTGCCCCATATCCAAATTGTTGAGTTTGCTTTACCAGCCACAATGTCTAAGGGCGTCATACATAGCTTTGAATCATATTTCCCTCCACGCGACATGATGACTAGAACATGTGCATCATTTTTGAGCTTTTGAATGATTTCATCACGCATATTAAGCATGAGCTCCACAATGCACTATCAGTTCCTTTTCTGCTGACATGCCAGAAGCTAACATTTTGGATTAGATTCATTTTTTCCCTAAATTCTATATTGAAACAATTTTAGTTAAAAGATCATGGATAAGTTATGTGATAACTGCTTTATTCCAAGGCAAAATCTCCTTAAGACCGACCATACCTTCTTCTTGTGGTGTGCATACCTCTTTCCAAGCAATTGGTGCTTTTACGCCTTCATTGCATCCCCTCCAAAGGAAATTTAGCATAGATACAGTCATGATTTTGATGATCTTCTTTGGAATAACAACGAATTTGCACCAGAAGTTTGTGATACCATACAAGACAACTTTAACTAGTTGTAACCTCCCAGCATATGATAGATTTCTAGAAGCCCAAGAGTTTACCTTAGAAGTGATTTTTGTAACAAGCGGACTGTAATCCTCTACAAGAGTTTTCCTGTTGCATAGTGGAACTCCCTTATAAGTCACAAGTAGATCTCCTTTTTCCATGTTCATTAAGTGCAATATTTGGGATCCTATATCTACCTCTAAACCAGCATAACTCTTTTTTAATTTGTTGCTATTAATGGAGAGTCCTAATCTGTTGCAGAAATCATCCAGAGATTGCCTCACTAAGTTCAGAGTCAACAGTTTTTCCATGGGAGAAAATAATTAAATAATCTGTAAAGCACAAGTGTGGTATCCAAACTCTAACACAATGTGGATGAAATTTGAACTCTCTTTTTATGCTTATTTGCTTGAGTGATATGCTAAGGTACTTCATCGATCACAAGGACAAAAAGATAAGGTGTTAGGGGATCTCCCTGTCCTAGCCCTCTTTTCCCTTGAAAGTATCCCACCAGTTCTCCACCAAGACTGATTGTGAAGGAGCTACTAATAATACATTCCTTGATCCAGTTGATCATCTTAAGGTGACACCCAAACCCCTGAAGGACTTGAAAAAGGAAAGTCTAATTGACAGTACCAATTGCTAGTTTGAGGTCATATTTGATTCACACCGAAGACTAGTTTACTCTGTGGTGTATCCTTTAATAAGGTCTTGACACACTGCTATGTTATGCCTAATATATTTCCACTTTATGAATGCTCATTGTGCTTGATCAATCAACTTTGGTAGCACTATTTACAGACGGACGACAATCAGTTTAGTGAATGTTTTGTAGATCACCGAGCAACAAGTAATGGGTTCGAATTCATGGATGGTGCTTGGTTGATCAACTTTGGAGATGAGTGCAATCGTTGAGCGACCAATTTCCTTGAGCGGTATGCCTTTATCCAAGAAATCCATAATTGCATCAGTAAATTCATTGCCCATTGTATTCCATGATTCTTTGAAGAATCGAGATCCATAACCATCAGCGCTTGGTGCCTTATTGTTCCCAATGTCAAAGAATGCATTTTTTTACTTCTTCTCTAGTAAACAACTCGGTCTTCCTAAAACTCTACAGTTGGACCTTCCTCAAAGATCTGTGAGTCACAAGGGGAGTATTGTCTTTCACGTCCAAACCGCTTTTGAAAATGATCAACTATGTGTGCTTTTATCTCTATTGGATCAATCAACCTTTTGCCCTCCTCATCTATGAGAGCTATGATGTTATTTCTTGCTTTTTTTATTTTGATGGAGTTTTAGAAGTAGCTACTGTATTGATCATGAAAGCGCAACCAATGCAATTTAGCATTTTGTTGGAGCAAACGATTTCTCACATTGATGGCATGTCTGACATAGCTTAGAGCCTCATCCTCTGCTTGCAATAACATCCTGTCATCTGATCTGCTATGAAGTTCATTTTGGATAGTTGTAAGTTTCTTATGCGGATCTTTAATATTTTTCTCCTCTACATCGATGGATCTAGTGTGAAGTTTATGCGATGGTGTTTTAAGCATCTTTAATTTAGTAATCAACTTGAACATTTGCACTATAATATCCCACTTAAAGTAGAAGGATATTATGGTAATTTTATTTTGATAATAAATTTATATTTATTTCTTTATAGAGTAATTTAAATTTTCATTAACTTAAGTTCAAATTTTATGTTAAGATAATTTTTGTATAAATTATCAAATGAATTACAATAGTATAGTGTAGAAACCAATAAGTAAGTGTAACCATGAATGTACTTTTGGAGTTTTGAGTATTATTATAAAGGTTATGGAATTTATCATGTTTATTCCATGTAATGTAGGAATAAGATAATTGTAAACCTAAGTAAGTGATCTCTTTAAGTCATAAATTATTTAGATGTATGATTAACCTTATGTTAATATTAATTTATATAGTCAAAACTTAAGTGAAAATATGACTTGGGCATAAAACAAACTAAATATAACTTTCTTTGACCTTACACTTGGATTAAGATGTATAATTAAACTTAGGTTAGTTTTATAAAATTTGTGTGGGAAGTTTTGTAATATTTAAATTTTAAATTAGGGGTAGGTTTGCCACAACTTTGAAAGTTGGGCAAAATTTGTAATCAAGTAAAATATAAGGGATCCCGAACGTAAATTTTAAAAATTGGGTTGAATGCTCATGTTCTTGTTCTGTTTTTTCCCAATTCAATTTCGAATTTCAAATGCCAAAATTCGCGCTCGATTGTGAACAGAATTGAAATCCTTAAAATCTAGGATTGAGATCAATCCGTTGACAATCAAAACCCATAGTTTTTTGTGTTGATTGATCCCCGAATCACCCCTAGTTTCCCCTTTGAAGTAGATGGCGCGTTTGAACTCGCTCGAATGAGAAACTTCAAAATTCGATCCGAGTCGGATCAATTCGAGCGAGAAAATTTCGGGATTGTGTGCATGTCAATCAAGGCTATGAAATCCCTATAAATACCAAGCAAATCGATGGGTTTCCGTCATTCAATTTCGCTCAAAACCGATCGAAACATCATCGTGCTCTATTTTTGCTGAACATTCTGTTTTCGTGTTTTTCCGGCATCGGGAGTGACCGTCCTCCACCACTCAACATTTGTGGTGGTATCCCTCGACGTTTCGAGTCCAGCGCCGTCAACCCCGCTCCGTTTGGACCCCTAACGAGCCCGTACGAGCCAGTTGAATTTCGTGTCGCACTGCCTCTGTTTTGCTCGAGCTGCTTCTGTAAATCGAGTATTCCGGCCACTTCCGACCACCAACGGAGATTATTCTAGTGCCCAAAAAAGCTCGTTTAAGCCACAGACCCAACAACACGGGTCCCGCTCAATTCCGAGTCCAAACGAGCCCGTACAAGCCGCTCGAATCCGAGGTCGGACCACGCTCTGTTTTGGTCGCTGCTGCCGTGGAGCTGCTTCTTCCTCCCGAATGAAACCAAATTCAATTTGGGCTGTCTGAGTAATGGCGGGCCCACTATATCAGTAAGTGGTTAGGCCATTTAGCCATTAACTTTGTTTGTCCAATTTCTGCCCGATCCGATGTTTGAGCGTTATAATTTGGGGATTATTGTTTGCACCCGCAATTTCTTGCGGCACACCCTAGTTTGGGCGCATTCGGAATGCGCCCAAACTGGGGGGATTTTTTTTTTTAAAAAAAAAACAATTCCTTGGGCTCAACCAGGGTGTACCCAAGGTCTGGGTGGATTATTTTTATTTTGAAAAATAATTTTTTAAAGATTATTGAACCGGTTTGGGTCTGAACCGGTTGATCTTGGGCGCAACCACGATGCGCCCGTTTTTTTTTTTTTTTTTTCCCGAAAAAAAAAAAAAAAACACCTGGGCGTATCGTGGTTGCGCCAAAATTTGTTTATATCCAATTTGGATGTCTTGTAGTTATATCCAATTTGGTTATTACTATGGTTATATACTATGATTATATCTTATAGTTATATCTATGGTTATATCATATAGTTATATACTATGATTATATCTTATAGTTATATACAATTTGGTTATATCTCATGATTATATTCTATATTTATATACTATGGTTATATCATATAGTTATATGCTATGATTATATCTTATAGTTATATCATATAGTTATATCCAATTTTATTATTACTATATAATATAATCATAAGGATATAGCCAAATTGGATATAGCTATAAGGATATAACCAAATCACATATAACTATAAGATATAGTCATATTATATAAGTATATGATATAACCATAGTATATAACTATATGATATAATATATGATTAAGCATACTATATAACTATAAGATATAATCATAGTATATAATTATAAGATATAACCATAGTATATAACTTTAGAATATAATATAGGATATAACCATAGTATATAACTATACAATATAACCATAAGATATAATCATAATATATAACTATATAATATAACGATATGATATAACTAAATTTGATATAAGACATATAACTATAAGATATATTCATTATATAGAACTATATGATATAACCATAGTATATATCTATATGATGTAATATAAGATATAATCATAATATATAACTATGAAATATAACCATAAGATATACCCATAGTATATAACTATAGAATATAACTGTAGTATATGACCATAAGACATACCAAATTGGATATAACTATATTTATATGTGATTTTCAAAGGATATAATCATAGTATATAACTATAGGATATAACGATATGATATAACCAAATTGGATAAGTATAACATATAATCATGGTATATAACTATAGGATATAACGATATGATATAACCAAATTGGATATAACTATAACATATAATCATGGTATATAACTATAGAATATAACGATATGATATAACCAAATTGGATATAAGTCATATAAGTATAAGATATAATCATAGTATATAACTATAGAATATAACCGTAGTATATGACCATAAGACATAACCAAATTGGATATAACCATAGTTATATGTGATTTTCAAATGATATAATCATAATATATAACTATAAGATATAACGATATGATATAACCAAATTGGATATAACGATATGATATAACCAAATTGGATATAACGAGAACATATAATCATGGTATATAACTATAGGATATAACGATATGATATAACCAAATTGGATATAACTATAACATATAATCATTTTATATAACTATAGAATATAACGATATGATATAACCAAATTGGATATAACGATAACATATAATCATGGTATATAACTATAGGATATAACGATATGATATAACCAAATTGGATATAACTATAACATATAATCATTTTATACAACTATAGAATATAACGATATGATATAACCAAATTGGATATAACTATAACATATAATCATTGTATATAACTATAGAATATAACGATATGATATAACCAAATTGGATATAAGTCATATAAGTATAAGATATAATTATTGTATATAACTATATGATATAAGCATAGTATATAACTATATAATATAACCATAAACCCCAAACACCAAGACCTAACCCTAAACCCCAAGACCTAACCCTAAACCCTAAAAAACGCTATAAACCCCTTGGGCGCAACCTAGTTGCGCCCATAATTCTGGACGCAATCTAGTTGCGCCCAAAGGGTGTGTGGGGTTTAGGGGTTTGTACTCGAATGGACGAAAACCCCAAACCCTAAAACACACTAAAAACCCCTTGGACGCAACCTGGTTGCGTCCAAAAATCCTAAATCACAAACTCTAAAAAATAATAGAAACCCCTTGGGCGCATCCACGTTGCGCCCATTTTTTTTTAAAAAAAAAAATTCCCTTCTGGGCGCAACGTGGATGCGCCCAAGGTGAACCAGATTTTTTAAAAAAAAAAAAACAAAATTGGCCATGAACCGGGTTTTTTTTAAAACCCGGTTCTTTCACTTGGGCGCACCCTGGTTGCGCCCAAGGAATTTTTATTTTTTTTGAAAACAAAAATCCTGTTTTTGGGCGCAACCAGGATGCGCCCAAAAACAAGTGCGCCACCAGAAAATCCGGGTGCGGACATTCTACCCGTATAATTTTGACCCATTTTTATTCGTATTTGTCATTAGAAAAATTTAATTAATATTTTTATGACTAAATTCATAAAAAATTATTAAATTTAATTATTTGAGTTCGTAAAAATAAATTAATTGATATTAATTATTTTGTCGGTACATATCGTTATTCATCGGGTCACGTGTACACCGAAACCTTGCTAGAGTTATCGTGGAGGAGAGTTCAAGCTCCCGGAAAGCAAATCAACGGTTATCGTCTCGTCTAGATTCATCGACAAATCTAATTATGGCAAGTGGCAGTTCACTCTTGTATTTATTCCACACTTTCCTTAATTGACAATTAATTAATTGTTTTAATTATGTTGGGATAAATATTTTTAATTTGTGTTTGGGAACTTATGTGATATAATTGTGTGGAAAATGAATCATATATTAGGTTGTATATATATTGTTAGTAATGACCCTTTTATATATGTTATTATTATAGGGTGTTAGTTAAACTTTAGTGTGGAAATTAGTGTTGACTTGTATACTTAGTTAGCACGAGTATTCGTAGGAATGTTATGTACCTCGCGAGGTTTAACTATTTATTTATAACTTGGTATTAGGAGGATTATTGCCCCAATACTTTTGGTCAAGACCGTACCCTTATTCAAATATAAGTGGTGGTGCACTTAGCTAGTGTCGTTATTTGAAATTTGTCTCATGATATATCTCGTATCGAGATTTATATGAATTAAAAGCTTTAACGTAAATGCACGTTTTGGAATTAAATAAGATAAGTGCTTTTATATACATAATTAATATACTTCCGGGCGAGAAGTACAATGTGGAAACCGCTCGGGCTCCTGTCTAAAGTAAGTCCCTTTTCTAATCTGGATTCGCATTTGCGGTGAGGTTGGTTGAGGACCCAAATAGTCAAATGAGTTGTTTTTTTAAAAAAAAAAATCTTGTTGTGATAATTATAAATGTTCCCAAACAAGTACATATAATTCTCATAAGACTCAGTTTCATTGGAGTCTTCTCTTGAATCATGCCTCTTTCTTTGTTTCAGTAGAAGTATAGTAGTCATATACCGTTTATCACAACAAGATTTTTTACTTCATTTCTATGTTTAAAACAACATTAGGGTCAACTATCTACTTCCCCTGTCCCACGGTGACTCGTCCTCTAATTATAGAACATCAAAATCACTTTGAATATTTTTCTATCGGGAAATGGATGGGTCCTTGTTAGAATTTGAACTCAGAATATTGGTGTGAATTGAACAACAAAGAATTGAAGGCAACAAAACACCAAGGATTAACGTGGGGAAACCCTAGAACAGGGAGAAAAACCCCACAAGCACCATCAGGCAAACAATCCACTATGAAGAAGAAGAATTACAAGGAGAGCTACAAGATTCTTTGTGTAGAAAGAGAATTGAGAAAGAGAGAGTTCTCTATAAAATTGAGAATGCAAAATTGGAAGAATGCCTTTAGACATGTATGGCATATGTATATATATACAGGCTGTTGACAGCTGTAACTAAAATCTCCTTTTGCTGAATTCTAGAGATATTTAAGCAGATTCTCAACAATCTCCACCTTGCTTCAATATCTGTTTGCCTCTGGGTGCTCAAAATGATGAGTTATGTAGTAGAAACTCCAACCAAGTCCAAACATGAATTGAACTTGTTGGTGGGAAGTGTCTTGGTTAACATGTCAGCAGGATTTTCACTGGTGTGAACTTTCTTCAACTCCACTTTGCCTTCTTCAATGATCTGCCTGATGAAGTGATATTTCACATCTATGTGTTTGGTTTTGTTGTGGTAGCTTCCATTCTTTTCCAGATATATAGCACTTTGATTGTCGCAAAATACTGAAACTTTGTCTTGTATCAAGCCAAGTTCACAAGCCAAACCTTGTATCCATGTAGCTTCTTTAATACTTTCAGTTGCAGAAATGTACTCAGCCTCGGTAGAGGAGAGTGCAATCGTAGGCTGAAGTGTAGCACACCAACTGACCGGTGCTCCACCAAGTGTGAATATATATCCGGAAATTGACTTTCTTTTATCTAAGTCTCCAGCAAAGTCGGAATCAACGAACCCTCTGATCTGATCACTGTTTTCCTTGTTCTTGTCAAAGACTAAACCAAGCTCAAATGTGCCTTTCAAGTAGCGTAGTATCCACTTGACTACCTCCCAATGTTTCTTTCATGAACTATGCATAAACCTGCTTACAAGGCTCACTGCATAAGCCAAATCAGGCCTTGTACACACCATTGCATACATAAGGCTTCCAACAGCACTTGCATATGGTGTATTGTCCATTAACTTCTTCTCATCTTCAGTTTTTGGACATTGCTCACTAGAAAGTTTGAAGTGAGTAGCAATAGGCGTAGAAACAGCCTTTGCCTTCCTCATGTGGAATTTGTCAAGTACTTTCTGAACATACCCCTTTTGAGATAAGGCTAAAGTACCTTTGGTACGATCTCTTTGAATTTCCATACCCAGAGTTTTCTTAGCAGCTCCCAAATCCTTCATCTCGAATTCTTTTCCAAGCTGTTTTTTCAGTTCAGAGATCAATTGCTTGTTACTGGATGCAATTAACATGTCATTCACGTAGAGAAGCAAGTATAAGTAGGTGTTTTCAGCATACACCTTGATGTAAACGCAGCTGTCATAACTGCTCTTGGTGAAACCTTGCTTTGCCATGAAGTTGTCGAACTTTTTGTACCATTGTCTCGGCGCTTGCTTAAGCCCGTAAAGGGACTTTTTCAGCTTGCAAACATGATCTTCTTTTCCTGGAGCGACAAATCCTTCGGGTTGATGCACATATATGTCTTCTTCTAAGTCTCCATGTAAGAACACAGTCTTGATGTCTAGTTGTTCCAATTCTAAGTCTTGTAAAGCAACAAGAGCTAATAAGAGTCTGATTGAATAGTGCCTAACCACTGGAGAAAATATTTCATTGAAATCTACCCCTTCATTTTTTATCAAAACCTCTCACAACATATCTGGCTGTGTATCTGATCTTCTCAGGTGTAGAAATATCTTCTTTTCTCTTGAAAATCCATTTGTAGAAATTAGTGTTGACTTGTATACTTAGTTAGCACGAGTATTCGTAGGAACGTTATGTACCTCGCGAGGTTTAACTATTTATTTATAACTTGGTATTAGGAGGATTATTGCCTCAATACTTTTGGTCAAGACCGTACCCTTATTCAAATATAAATGGTGGTGCACTTAGCTAGTGTCGTTATTTGGAATTCGTCTCATGATATATCTCGTATCGAGATTGATGTGAATTAAAAGCTTTAACGTAAATGCACGTTTTGGAATTAAATAAGATAAGTGCTTTTATATACATAATTAATATACTTCGGGCGAGAATTACAATGTGGAAACCGCTCGGGCTCCTGTCTAAAGTAAGTCCCTTTTCTAATCTGGATTCGCATTTGCGGTGAGGTTGGTTGAGGACCCAAATAGTCAAAGGAGTTGTTTTTTTAAAAAAAAATCTTGTTGTGATAATTATAAATGTTCCCAAACAAGTACGTATAATTCTCATAAGACTCAGTTTCATTGGAGTCTTCTCTTGAATCATGCCTCTTTCTTTGTTTCAGTAGAAGTATAGTAGTCATATACCGTTTATTGAGTTTTATTCGAGAAACAAGGGTAGTGACTATATACGACTACACATAACCTCACATAAATGCCCTTGCATAGTCTTTTATTAGACTAACCAACTGTTTCTTTTCCTTGCATGGTTGGCTGGTGTTATCCCTCCCTATACGACACATCAATTGTTGGTCTCAGGCTACCTTGAAGTAACAAATCGAAGACGAAGGCTTGTAGTTGAATGTTGTGTTTTAAAGTAATATTATCTTGAAGTTGTTTAGTATCGATTTACGCTTCTTAATAAATGTAATAGAGTTCATATAAGTCTTCCGTATTGTAATTTCGAGTTGTAAAGCTTATCTTCTCAATTTATGAGAAAAGATTTTAATAAAGGTTAAGTATATATTTTAAAAAGTCTTCTGTTGTTTATTATTTGTTAATTCTTTAGTTATTAATGTATTTAAGCATAAATTATTCAGATTAAAGCCTAGGATGGCTCCAGACTTTAAAGTCTGAGGTCACTGACGTGTGACACTATCGACATAAGTCGTGAGTGTTACACGCATCCCATAAATTTGTTTGCTTCAATCGCTGGCCACTATATTATGGAAATCAGTATGCATGACCCAAGCATTACAAAATCTGAAAGTTCTCTTTTGAATAGGCCGATGGCAAGGAACGGTGAGGTCGGATTGTTGGTGAGTGATCAGAGCACTCATGATTGGAAAAGTATGCAGAAGATAACATGCATGGCTCGATTCTTAAATTTGTTATATCCTGATAAACAAATGTTATACAACTTACACAAAGATCATGATTTTCTCAAATAACCCAAAACAATTATTCCTAAGTTGTGTAAAACAATTTGGGTTATGACCTACAAAATACGGGTAAGGTCTGGTCGGGTCTTCACGTCAAGTCAAATATCGACAACTTTGTCTCTTCTTAATCAGGGTAATGATAATAAATAAAGATATCTTACATCTCAGAAATATCATTTTTAAAATAACTTTTTTGCCTCCACATGTATGGTTCGATTCTTCCTCCACTACCCCTTCGTTTTCCCCTTTCAACCCACCATTTTTTTTCTAGTGTAGTACCAACCATCACAAGAACAACCACCAATGATATCCATCCCGTATCTCTCATAATTTCCTTCTCGTTCATAATTTTTTGTACCATTCTTTCCATCCCAGCTAGATTTGAATCAAAACTTTTCTTTTTCAGATCTAGATTTCATCTCACGAGATGCAAAAGTATAGAAATGGGCTAGATCTGATGGTGAAAGGCGGTGGAGACGAAAGTCAAAAGGGAGAAGTTGGCACCGGTCGAAGGTAGTAGCTGGCGGCGGTCAAAGCAAGGTGACTTTTTTCCAGATTTGGTTTCCATATTTATACATGTTGTAATAACCCACCTCAAATTAGAATGACATTATTACAATTTTATTTTGATAATAATAAAAATTATGAAATTTACTTTATTTATTTAATAGAAGAGTAATTTAAATTTTTGTTAACTTAGTTGAAAGAAATTATGTTAAGATATTTTTTGTATAAATTATCAAATGGGTTGCAATAATATAGTGTAGAAATCA
This sequence comes from Rheum nobile, assembly GCA_027886185.1. NCBI lineage: Eukaryota > Viridiplantae > Streptophyta > Magnoliopsida > Caryophyllales > Polygonaceae > Rheum > Rheum nobile. The sequence continues at coordinate 8,773,875 of WOAB01000002.1, read as the reverse complement.
AGAATTAAGTGTAACCATGAATGTGGTTTTTTGATATTTGAATATTATAATATAGGTTATAGAATTTATTATGTTTAATACATGTAGGGATAAAATAATTCTTAATCGAAATATGTTATCTCTTTAAGTCATATATTTTAAATTTATGTTAACCTCATGTTTATATAAATAATATTATCAATTTATCATAAATTATTTAAACGGATATTCAGAACATGTTGATAATGATTTAAATTTTGTTAAACTTAAGGGAAAATGTGACTTAAGTATAGTACAAGACGAATTTAATTTTACTTCATCTAAACTTAGGTTAAAATTTGTTATTAAACTAGGTTATTTTTATAAAATAAGTTTGGGATATTTTATAGTTTTGAAATTGCGATAATTTTGCCACAACTTCGAAATTAACTGAAAATTGGGGGAGGCCATACATAAATACGCAAAACTCAAGGGCCATCTTCTTCTCCCTCTTACAACACATTTTAGGGCTTGTTTCATGGGCAAAATTTGAGAAAATCAAGCATAATTTATTCGTTCTACGAATTGGGTATTGGAGATCAAGAGGATATCAATAAAAAACCCAAATTTTGGATTAATTAGTTCTAAGATTGCTCGAAATCAGTTCGGTAATGGAAGGACACATTCGTGATGTGTTCGGGAGAAAATTTGGAAAATTCGATCTTATCTAAATCAATTAAAACTGAGCCATCTCCCTTCCGCCTCTGTTGCATTTGGAGCTGCTGTAAATGTCCTTTTTTGGTGCCATTTCTTGATATCTGACGCAACCAAGCACATCTAGAGATAGCATGCAACGCCACGAGTCCATCGCAATCGGCCTTGCTCGATTTGGACATTGTTTAAGTAAGATTAAAATTAATCATATTATTTGTAAAATATTCTGACTAGGAAAATCTCAATATTAACATTTTAAAACTATAAAATGCATATAGTTAAAATTGGTTATTAGATGCTATAAATATATTAATCAATTAATTTATTTGTATTAAGGTTGTTAGGACACGTGATTAAAGGATTTATTGTGTCGCGTAATGAATCGACTATAATTAGGATAATCTCGACGATTGATTTATCTGGTTTAAATCAATTTTAAAATTAATCGATATGAACCTCGTCCAATTTTTCGTTGCGAAAATAAATTATCTAATTATAATTTATTTTGTGTGATATGGGTATGTGTCAGAATCGCTATTGGAAATAGAAACAAACCAGGAATCCGGTTCGTTGTCTAGAATCGATTTCCTCTCGACGTCGACAAGCCATTTTCGACAAAACAATTTAATGCAAGTGATGGTTTGCTCTTGTCATTTTAGTTATTCTTTTGAGTGATAATTATTATTAAAACTAAATGGTATATAATTGGGTAATTTCTAAAACCTAATTAATTTTGGGAACACTCGTGCGCTTTTAATAATTTCGTATCTAGGTTATTGGTTATTATTGATATATAGTTATATATAGGCATATATGATTAATGTTGTTATTGTCATAATGACGATATTGGGCGTGAACTTTGTGTGTTATGTGTGGACTTTATAGTTATTAAGCGGAGACTTTAATAGTCTGGTGTGTCAAGGATATTATGGCCTTGCGAGGCATAATGATCTCTTTATAACTCAGTATTAGTCAGAATAATTTCCTAGTACTTTTAAGGTCATGACAATTGCTTCTTATCCACCTGTTAAGGAAAAGAGGTGTTTAAGCACTTTGCTAATGCAATTGGGTTAGACGTAATGTCGCCATGTGTTGTTCTCGTTTTATTCGAGACTGTGTTAAAATATTTAAGAATAAATGTGGTGTGTTGAAAATTAAATAAGATAAGTATTGCGAGTACAAAATTAATAAACCTTGAGCAAGAAGTACAACATGGAAACCGCTTGTGCTCCAATTTAAGTGGGTTGTCTTTCCAATTTGAATTCGCATTATGCAGTGATGTTGGTCGTACCCAATTATTCAGTGAAGTTATATAAGTTGTATGTTGGCTTAAAACTTTCCCAAAAAAATCATATCTTCTTTCTACAATACTAACATTTCATTTTGGGTATTCTCTTGGTGCAATTTTCTTTTTTCCATATTTCGTTTCGGTGGACGTGTTTTGGTTATATATCGTCTATCGACTTTTATTCGAGAGACAACAATAGTAACTAGATATGACTGACGATTCCCAAATCGGTAGCTACATGCTTTTGAATAACTGAATAGATCGATCACTGAATAAGATTGCTCTGCTAGGCTTGGGCATCGATCACGTTTAGTGAAGCAAGGTACCTCGAGGTTGCACCTCGAGAAAAACCCACCACCTCCCCCAGACAATGATGAATGTCGTGAGGAATTCGTGGAATGATGCTTAGAGAAGAGCACCTAATACCGGAAGTCGCCACCTTCCTAGAGAGCCACATTTCAAGCTCCCAAAAGGAAGTGCTCTAAAATGACAACTTCTCCTCTAATTATAAGATTCAATAGGAGAGATAGTTATCCGGCACTTGTCTGCTCTTGCTCCACATGTCTTGCATGCCCATGAGGTAAAGTTTTACGTGTTCGTCACGTGGCGAAAGGGAGTGCACTCTTGGAGGCCATGCATTCTACTAACTAGTGTGGATGGAATATTAATAAACATTGGGTATTTATTCCAAAAGTCTTCATCTACTCTTTTATTATTGAATATTTATTTATTTTAAGGATAAATTGTTCGAATCAAGCCTTGGGTGACTTTGGACATTAAAGTTTGAGGTTACTCGCGTGTGGCACTAGCGACATAAGTTAGGGATATTACAAATATGGCATCAGAGCAATGATTTTTAGATTATTGGCCTATTGTTAGGCTTGAGAATTTGTAAAATTATTTTTATATTTTGTTATTTTAAATTTATACGATTCAATTTTTTATTTTATATATTTTTAAAATTAAACCTTGATAACTTATATTTGTTAAGTATTTAATTGATAGATTTTGAAAATGGTTTATAGTCTAGAAAATAATAGAATTAGTTGTATACTTTTTAAGAAACTAATATTAGTTATATAGTATAACACCCCCGACTTATGTCGATAGTGCCACATGCCAGTGATCTCAGACTTTAATGTCCAAAGTCACCCAAGACTTAATCCTGATAATTTATCCATAAAATTAATAAATATTCAATAATATAATAGTAGATGAAGTCTTTTGGAATAAATACCAAATTTTTACTAATATTCCCCTTGTAAGATGAGGAGATAAGTTTTACAAAACGATATTGAAATTACAGATGAAGACTTCAAATAAATCTTAGTTACATAACTAGGTTATCTAATACCTTCACCTATTACATTAATTTAGAAGATTAATTTCTATAAACAACAACTTAGAAATATACTTCGCAACCAAAACTTCAATTGCAGGCCTTCTTCTCCGATTACTTACGTCACTTCATCATGCGAATTCAAATTGAAAAGGGGACTTACTTTAGACAGAAGTGTGAGCGGTTTCCACGTTGTACGTACTTCCCGCACGAAGCATATTAATTATGTGCATAAAAGTATTTATCTTATTTAATTCCAAAAAGTGTATTTACGTTAAAGGTGTTAATCCATACCATCTCGATCAGTTATCTAAAAATCCCTGCCTAGGGCCGCCTAGGCCCCGCTTGGGCGTTAGACGGTCATCCACCGCCTAGGGCCGCCTATTGACAGGCCTAAAGTCGTATGCCTAATCAAAGAAATCCTAAAGTACCTACTAAAGAGTATAGCAAGCAAGTCAGGGTCGGACCCAAGGGAATCAGGTTATCTATTCTTGTGTTTTTCAAGTCACCAACTAGGAACTGGGGGGGGGGGGGGTTGTATGATTTCTTAGTGACCAAGTAACAAGTAAACAAGTTCGCAAGTAAAGGTTGTGAATATGGTTGGGAAAAGCGCTACACCTGACAAAGATCCACACAACAAGAGATATGGTTGATCACTGAATTCTATTAGTCTCAAGTTCTTATCTTTCCTATAGTTGTCCTTATCCCGATCTTAGGTAACTATTAGTTCTACCAGCCCTAATAGTACTTATTACCAAATCAAATCCGAAAACCTTCAAGACTCAATAAAGCAATAGCATTCAACCAAGGATTCAACAAGATACATGCAATAGAAACAACCCGTTACTATAGCATGCAATTAACTCTCTCTTACGATAAACACTCGCAACCCGCTTATGTAAATCGTGTTTGCTACTAGATATGCAACCCGAACCCGGAATCACAAATCCTAGCAATTAGGAAGATATCAATAAATCTAGGTGATCAGTCTAGATAAATCAATAAGATTCAATAAACATTCAAGCACAAGAGAATTAATACAACTAGATAGGAAATCGAACAAGAGTAGAAAACTCACAACCAATCAATTGAAGGCTTCACAACGTCAAGTGCAACAATGGAGGTTTAGTTCTTCATAGGGTTTGTGAGAGAAAAAACTATGAAAGGTGGCAACTAGGGTTAAAGAATGGATCCTCCCTAAAAGAGTCTTAAACTTAACTTAAATACTAAGGAAATAAAGAAAAGAAATAAACAAACTTGGAAACAAAGTTTCAGAAATAAAATAAAACGAAATAAGAAAATCGGAAAGAATCTCTTCAGCGCGTATGCCACCGCGGGTGCGGTGACACCCACCGCGGGGTGCGGTGGAACTCCAGTGGCCAAATGCCACTTCTCTGATCTTCTCGCCGCGGGTGCGGCAGTGCCCACCGCTGGGTGCGGTGGCGGTGTCTTCTTCAGCTTCTGCGATACTTTCGTAAAAACGCCATAACTTTTGATTCCCAACTCGGATTGCGCTCATATTTTGAGGACTTGTATTAGACTTCAAGATCTAACTCCTCAAATTGGAATCACTCCATTTGGACATCTGAGTAAAGAGAACGAACCATTTGAATTCAGCTCACTGTTCTTATACTCTTCAATGCACTTCAAACCTCTGTAAATCTCATGATTTCTTCACTTCTTCTTTCCAACGCCATATTCCATAGTTGTGCTCTAAATAAACCCAAATGGCACCCTAAACACCAGTAAAACTCCTAGATATACACTATAAAATAGTGTCGATCAAATCCCTCATGCTTAAACCTTGCTCGTCCTCGAGTAAGCTAAAGTCAACCTACTCCTCCAATCAATCCCCAAGGCTTCAGGAAGCATAGAAAAATCAATCCCTCTAAGAATCACACCTAACAATAAACTCCAGGCACCAACACAAATAAGCCCAGCACAACATACAACAATACCAATCAACACCACACACAATCAAGCTAAAAGGAAAGCAGAGTACTTCCCCCAAGCTTATCCCAAACACCATAGAGTGAACCAAAATCTAATCTTAATCTCCCATCTATCTTCTTATACCTCCCAGAGTGACCTACCCGAATCCTCCTTATATCACCTCTTCTTATGTCGCCACGCCAGGTAAAATGATGATTCCTAAAATTCACTCTTCTTCTTTTCACTCATTTTGCCAAGGCGCCCTTTTGGGTTTTCACCAAGCCACTCATTTCATTTTTCTATAGATGGGCTCACATATGCTCACATCACTCTTGACTAATTATTACCCCAGCCTAATGCTGGTCCAAGCCACCTGATTATTACCTATGCCGCCCTTTCGGGTTTTCGACCTATCCCATGATTTCTATTTTAGTCTTTTTTCAAATTTTTGGCTCTTTTCTTTTTATTCATCTCCTCAGCGACATAACCAGTATAAAACTCTCCCCCATGCTTAAACATTGCATTGTCCTCAATGTAATGAAAGACAAAAAGAAAAGAAGCACAGGGAGAAGCAAAAAATAACTCACAACGTCGTCGAGCTGGCTTGGACACTTCGTTTGTTGCTGGCGGTCTTCAATATACGCACAGGTCGCTGGTGTTGTGTGGGTGTCTTCGTCAACTCCATAATCTTCTCCTACCGTGCAACCAAAAGGAACCACTGTGGTGAGTAGTGGCATAGCAAGGATGTCGAGGTTGCACGGTCTTCAACGAACACATTGTAGAGTCCAGATGTAATCGTGGGGGGCTCTAGTGTTCCTCTTCATCAGCTGTCAATTGTAGGGCCATCATCGTTGTCAAATAATGTGTGGGGCTAATGACTCTTCCTTGGACAACATGATGCACAACATTTCCATGGGGAATTCTGGACAGCTGGCCTTGGTACAACTTTTTTTTTAATTCCGATTATTCTTTTTTTCGGTTTTTTTTTTTGCTCCCCGTTTAAGGTTTTTTCGGGGAGTTTATTAGTGCAGGATAAAAAAAGACTTACAATGGTGTGGGAAACACCTTCTTCAATTCGCATAGGTCTCATCCCTGCAGGTTAGTTAGAAACAAAGAAAAACAAAAACAAAAACAAAACACACCAAAACAAAAGCATAACCAAAGAAAAAAAAAACAAAGAAAAAAAAACATACCTCGGGTTGCCTCCCGGACAGCGCTTTAGTTATTGTCATGGCTTGACTTGGTATTCTCCCACTTAACTTGGGTTGCTCAAAGCAATTGAACTCTTGGGGTCTATATCAGGGGGATGCCTCTTTGTATACTCCATGTTGAGTTTTTTCCCCATGCTTGTGCACTTCATGATGGTTGGGCCGCTGTTCATATCTATGAATGCACTTGCCATCTTCAAAAACGGTCTACCCAGCATCTCAGGGGCTGTATGTATATCCTGCCACGTATCTAGCATATAAAAATCCGTCACTTGAATCAGAGTCTCCTTCTTGTGCTTCCCCTTTGATTTCTTCTTGATCTTGCGCAACACCCCTAAAAATTCTGTGCAGCGAGGGATGATGTTCGCCAGCATGACCAAGGGAACGGTTTCTGCGCAGTCACTGAAGGTTTCAAATAATTTTTTGTCGTTCTCCACCATTCTGGTGTCCTTCAGAGCCTCATGGAAGGGTGTAGCAGGGTGCAACGAGACAAGCGGGAAGGAGTTTAGATGCACATACTCATCATAGGCAGCCTCGAGAGGGTCGGGGGCTGCCGGGGCATTTTCGAGAGGGGCGGGCATCGCATGATCGTTTCCGCAATCGCGGCTCTCCTCCTCTTGGTCGCTGAATTCCTCCAGTCCCAAAAAATATTCTTCCTCAAAAAGCACCTTGCGGTCTCAAATATCGTCTGGAAGGCCCAACTCCTTGAGTGAACCGCTGGCGTGGTCAGATTCCACCACGGGTGCGGTCATGTTCGCAGAGGAATTCTCGGAAAATCTCACAACGCCTCCGCGGGTGCGGTCAGATGACCGCGGGTGCGGTGAAGATGCAGGACTCTCAGTTTGTTCCGCCGCTGGGTGCGGTGAGAGTGGCGCGGGGTGCGGTCGGTCTTCTAGAGTCCCACCGCGGGTGCGGTCCGCCTGCCGCAGGTGCGGTGAACTCGACAGAGAGTTCTCGCCTTCTGTGTCGTCCTCTTCAGCACTAGGAGCGACTGTCAGCTGCTTACCACTTCTAAGCGTCACGGCACTAACATTTTCTCTCGGGTTAACTACCGTTTGAGACGGTAGAAGTCCCAAAATCTTTGCATCGGTCTTTGTGATAGCTTCAACCATTTGTCTCATCTGCTTCTCTAGATTCTTGATGTTTGACTCCCTAGTTTCAACACTAGTGTTGAAATGTTTATCCAGAGCTTGGAGCATATCTTCAGTTGACATGGAGGAACTAGGATTGGACACTAGCGGGCTATGCTCATAGGCCGGATTGTACTGCTGTGGAGCACCCTGCTGGTAGAACAATTGTGTCTCCGGGTAGAACTCCAGGTAGTCATGACCATATGGAGGGTATTGTTGGTACCCATAACTCGAATTGGGGTGATCTCTCCACCCTGGAGTATATGCGTAGGAGTATGGGTCATATCGCGGCTCTCCCCAGAAATCCATATCTGTATCAAAATCAAAAAAGAAAAAAGAAAAATCAGTAGCACGGGTGTGGACCATAAGAGAGGTCCACACTAAAGTTGGTAACAAACAAAAACACAAAAACAGAAATTTTGACTCCCCGACAACGGCGCCAAATTTGACCTGTAGGGCCATCATCGTTGGGATAGGTCGAAAACCCGAAAGCACCTTTTGACCTAACAATTTTGAAATCCTGGGATTTGACCTGTAGGGTTAAAGAATGGGCCCTGATGTTCCTCCTCTCTAGTTGTCGACTGTAGGGCCATCATCGTTGCCAAATAATGTGTGGGGCTAATGACTTCTCCTTGGACAACATGATGCTCACCTTCTCCATGGGGAACTCCGGACAGCTAGCCTTCGGTAATTTTATTTATTTATTTTTTCGGATTTTTTTTTATCCCCGTTTAAGGTTTTTTCAGAGATTTTTTTTTTGGAACAAGAGAAAATGAAGGGGTGCCCACCGCGGGTGCGGTGAGCTCTCCAGAACCTCTTTTTGCTCCTTTACTTTCGTACCTGCATGTCAGAGTACATGCGAAGCGAAACAAAAACAAACTACCTAGCTATGCTATGAAAACACAAAGACAGGAGAAAGAAAGAAAAAATAATACCTCGGGTTGCCTCCCGAGCAGCGCCTTGGTTAATGTCGTTGGCTCGACATGAAACTCAGACAATCTCAATCCACAGCATCAGGTTCCTTAGGAACCCTTTCATTCAGCACCTCCTTCCTGAACCAATCATGGAAAGGTTTGAACCTTAGACCATTCCTCTTCTAACCGGTCCTGGACCGGACCGAATAGGTCCGGTCCGGTCCGGACCGGATGAACACCCCTAACCTCCGGTGTATGAGTTCTCTCTCCTTGCGGGATTATGTCCTCAAATACCATCGTCTCTAACATAGAGATGTCATGTTGTTGCTCTTCTCGAACTTCTTGGAGATCAACATTTCTCCCACTTGACTTTTTGGAAACAAATTCTTTTTCCATAAAGACACTATCCCTAGCAACAAACACTTTGTACTCACTGGGATTGTAGAAGTAGTATCCTTTAGTTTCCTTAGGATACCCTACAAAGAAGCACTTATCTAATTTGGGTGCAAGCTTATCTACTAGTAAACGTTTTACATAAGCTTCACATCCCCAGATCTTTAGAAAATACAAACTTGGAACTCTTCCAGTCTATAACTCATATGGTGTCTTATCTACACCTTTGGACGGAGTCTTGTTTAGTGTGAACACTGCAGTTGTGAGAGCATATCCCTATAAAGATATTGGAAGATCAGCAAACCGCATCATATATATTATCTTATTTTATATCATATATCTCATAAGATTAATCTCCTTTTAATTAGAAAGAGATATTTATGGTTGGTACAATATCTTATCTTTCTAAAAGATAACTTTCCTTATGTCATCAAGTAAATAGATAACACTTTATTATTACTTGATGAATAATCCACTCTTCCAACAATATACACAGACCAAAATTCCCAGTCCCACAATGGGCGTCGGGTTGCTTTGATCTAGCCCAATTACTCTATTGTGTGTGACCTTATAGGACCCGGATAAAATAGCAATGGGCCAAATCTAATTTATCACATAAGTCATGGTTGGCTTCTACCAAAACACTAAGACTACCTAAAATATCCGAATTATAAATCTCCATTATTAATCCTATTCTATCATTAGTAATTGTCATCTTGATTAAAGGACACATATTCCTTCAGTTGCATAAGCTCTTATGTTCAGATCTACAAAACGTGCTGAGAAAAGAAAAGAGGTGCCAAATTCATTACTCTTTGATTTGTGTATATACTGAGGAAAAGTGAAACAGAGCAGAAATATAATGCCATTGATATGATTCTTGATTGTTGTTTTCTGCAGTTTAATTCAAAATTAGAGGAGAAACATCAAGCTTTAGAGGCTGGAAATTTTGAGAGTGAAGCAAGGACAAAGGTATGTTTTATTTCATGCTTGCATCTAGCAATTTACCCGGCCAACACTGCTCATTAACAATTTTGCATACTCAAAAAAATCCCAAGGAAGAAAGAGATGCAGCCATCAAGAAATTGAAGATGAGTATGATATTCAAGGCAAGCCCCATTCAAAACTTCTACCAATCCCCTCCAAAGCTTCAAGTGAAAAAGGTGTCTACTATTTTCTTAAATGTTATCAGCTATCGCAAAACTCTCTTGGTCTTCAAATTCTTGTTTTATGAACAATGTGGTAACAAATGTTTTTCTCTTCTGTTGGCGGCGTCAGCCTGTACAAACTTGTGCGAAATCCGCAAAGTTTGGGAGAAGGAGAAGTTGTAGTGATGCAGATGGACTAAACAAGCTGAGAAAGGATTATCAAAGAGGAAGTTGCCATAGCCTTGGCATCAACAACATGACCAAAACCACTTTAACACATAATGTTAATCGAACATTCAACTGCAGTGAGGATCAGAGGGGTCTCTCGATACAGATAAGTTAGCTCCGTCATCAACAAATGGAACTCACAATGCCTATATTCATGTTCAGTGTTAAGAGTCACTCTCTGCTGGTCCTTAATCTAAATGAGGTTAACTTGTATCACTTTCCCCCCCTTTCTCTTGTGATTTCTGATCAACTTGCAAATACTAATAAGTTATTTTAGTGGTTTTTATAGTTTTTGCTTTGTAAAGAATGAGATTTATAAAAGGATTTTTTGTAGTAGACGTACAATCATGTTGATATGTTTGATTGAGGAAAATGAATGATCAAATTGTTATAATATGTATTTTTTTAAATTGGACCCTACTGTAATTTTAGTTAGAAGTAAGATGAAATCATATATTATAACCTGACCCTAAAGAGATTCGAGTTATAATGTATTTTTCTAAAATTATGGATATTTTCAAATAACCCGAATGTGTGATAACCAGTGTATTTGCTTTTCAAATAACCTAGATTTATATGTTTTATATAACCCGGATGTATATATCTCCAGGTTATATAGTACTCGAATAATCCAGATGTCAAAACTATGTGGGAAAATTGTGGGAGGCAAATAACCTGGACGTGTCAATTTTAGGTCCGGGTTATTTGGTCCAGGGCAAATATCGCGTTGACTTTTAACCCGGACCTAGTTCGGGTTATATGTCCTTTAACGCCCGAGTTATTTGGTGTTGTTTGTAGTGGTGATACCCCAAACCATGAGGTTCGTACTAATATTATTATGTGGTTATATTTTATTTTAATTCATATAGTCTATTGACAATGCATTGTATGTCGAAGGTTTCGGGTATTACCCGCGTAATACAAACACAAACTATAGAAATTTCTCATTTTAATTAGAGGATTAATTTAGTAACCATGGATATTTATTTCAACCCAAAATACCCCATTGGCCAATAAAGGGAAAATTCCCCATCTTTCCCCTCCTTTTTTGTTCTCCCTTGGTTGGGCTCTTCATGCAAGAACACAGCAGCATGGAGCTTGTCTTCACCATGGCACCCTCTTCCTCTTGATCCCGAGCAACCACCGTCCTAGAGAAGCCAGCCGTCGCGCGTCAAGCCTCTTCATGTCGCCTGTTTTCCTCGTCGAGCCACTCCCGAGCGCGCAGCTGTGCGCAGCAGCCACGAGCCACTAGAACCACCAGCTCCGGCCACACTCTGCATCTGCTCTTCGCCGAAAAAGAACCTTTGGACCTCCACCACTCCTTTTGTGAACCCAATTCACCCCTTTGAGTCTTGTGTGAGTTTTCCCCAATTCTTTGAACCCTAGATTAGTAAAGTTGGTTGAATTTGGAGGTTGGAGGTGAATGATTGTAGATTTGGGCAATTTTGTGCATTTTTGAAAAATCTGGGCAAATTGAGTGATTACTGGAAAGTTTTGTCAGATCCACGAGCATGGGGAATTTTACGGATTTCAATTTGGACGTATATGTAACAAGTTATGTGTGTTTGTGTGTTTTGTGAAGGTTTAGGAAGTTTGATTGTTTCCGTAGACCTTGGGACGGTTACGCTGAATTTTTTATTACGACAAAAGGTTTGCTTGACGTTGGACTTCACTAAGGCAAGTTATTTGTAAGCTTTTACGTGTCGTAGTATGAGTTTAGGATATCGGATTACGCATTAATACCGAACTTTGGCTATGCTTGAACGTTGAAACGATTTGTTGGTTGCGCATGAACCTTGACTTAGTTGTTGTGTCTCGATGGTTGAATGTGTATTGAAATTTTATTGTGCATAAATGTCGAGTTGATTGTTGCATTTTGATCTTGTAAATACATATAGGCGCAACTGCATAAATACCAGGAAAAAAAAGACGGCTGGCAAATATACCAAAGTTTTACTAGTATGGCAAAAATACCCAATTTTGGATATTTTTTCTATTGTTGAGGGTTGAATTTATTTATTTTTTTAAAAATAAAAATCAGATAAATCATTGAAATTTCTAAAAATAAAAGATAAAAAAAATCTTAATCCTAGTAATTCAATTAATATCACCCTAATTAATCCCGATTTCCATAATCTTCGTTCATGCCCTAGTCATCTCCCTCTTTTTCCTCTGCTCTGCTTCTGATGACATTCTAGCGACTCGTCCTCCAAGACCTCGCCGACTCCTCCTCCACTAACGTCGGCGACTCTTCCTCCGCTGACACCGACGTCAGTGGAGGAGGAGGAGTTCGACAAGTCGTCGCACTCGTCCTCCAAGGAATAGAGGGCGATCGCCGAGGAGGGGTTTTACCTCCACCCGTCGATGTTTTCGACGCCTAGAGATGATGCCGAGCCTCAGCTGCTGCCGCTTTTCTCCCTCACCTCACCTAGGGTTTCTGATCCTTCTTCTTATTGACCAATTAATCTCGATTACCTCTTCGGCTTCGTAATAATCTGAGCAAAGGAAACTGGAAATTAGTGTTTCGGGAGTGATCGATTCAATGAAAGCGATTGATCAAGGGGATTCTTGTTCGCACCCACAAATTCTTGCGGCGCACCCTTTTTTGGGCGCAACGGCGTTGCGCCCAAAATAGGGATTTTGTTTTTCAAAAAAAAATAAAATCAATTCCTTGGGCGCAACCAGGTTACGCCCAAGGTCTGGGTAGATTTTTTTTTATTTTGGAAAATTATTTGTTAAAGATTATTTAACCGGTTTGGATCTGAACCGGTTGATTTGGGCGCAACGTAAAAAATAATTTAGTTATATCTAATTTGAATGTCTTGTAGTTGTAGTTATATCCAATTTGGTTATTACTATGGTTATATACTATGATTATATCTTATAGTTATATCTATGGTTATATCATATAGTTATATACTATGATTATATCTTATAGTTATATCCAATTTGGTTATATCTATAGTTATATCATATAGTTATATCCAATTTGGTTATATCCAATTTGGTTATATCTCATGATTATATTCTATATTTATATACTATGGTTATATCATATAGTTATATGCTATGATTATATCTTATAGTTATATCATATAGTTATATTCAATTTGGTTATTACTATATAATATAATCATAAGGATATAACCAAATTGGATATAGCTATAAGGATATAACCAAATCACATATAACTATAAGATATAGTCATAGTATATAAGTATATGATATAACCATAGTATATAAGTATATGATATAACCATAGTATATAACTATATGATATAATATATGATTAAACATACTATATAACTATGGAATATAACTATAAGATATAATTATAGTATATAATTATAAGATATAACCATAGTATATAACTATAGAATATAATATAGGATATAACCATAGTATATAACTATATAATATAACCATAAGATATAATCATAATATATAACTATAGAATATAACGATATGATATAACCAAATTGGATATAAGTCATATAACTATAAGCTATAATCATTATATAGAAGTATATGATATAACCATAGTATATCTATATGATATAATATAAGATATAATCATAATATATAACTATGGAATATAACCATAAGATATAACCAAATTTGATATAACTATAAGATATAACCATAACATATAACTATGGAATATAACCATAAGATATAATCATAGTATATAACTATAGAATATAACGATATGATATAATCATATAACTAAATTGGATATAACCATAGTAACTAACTATATGATATAACCATAAGATATAGCCAAATTGGATATAACTATAAGATATAACCATAATATATAACTATGGAATATAACCATAAGATATAATCATAGTATATAACTATATAATATAACGATATGATATAATCATATAACCAAATTAGATATAACCATAAGATATCTAACTATATGATATAACCATAAGATATAACTAAATTTGATATAACTATAAGATATAACCATAATATATAACTATGGAATATAACCATAAGATATAATCATAGTATATAACTATAGAATATAACGATATGATATAATCATATAACCAAATTGGATATAACCATAGTAACTAACTATATGATATAACCATAAGATATAGCCAAATTGGATATAACTATAAGATATAACTATAATATATAACTATGGAATATAACCATAAGATATAATCATAGTATATAACTATAGAATATAACGATATGATATAATCATATAACCAAATTGGATATAACCATAGTAACTAACTATATGATATAACCATAAGATATAGCCAAATTGGATATAACTATAAGATATAACCATAATATATAACTATGGAATATAACCATAGTATATAACAATATTATTTTATGGATTAACTCTATTTATGGACTAAATCCCAAAACCTAAACCCTAAACCCTATAACCCAATCCTAAACCCTAAAAAACACTAGAAACCCGTTGGACACAACTAGGTTGCGCCCATAGTTCTGGACGCAATATAAGATATATTCATTATATAGAACTATATGATATAACCATAGTATATCTATATGATATAATATAAGATATAATCATAATATATAACTATGAAATATAACCATATGATATACCCATAGTATATAACTATAGAATATAACCGTAGTATATGACCATAAGACATAACCAAATTGGATATAACCATAGTTATATGTGATTTTCAAGGGATATAATCATAGTATATAACTATAGGATATAACGATATGATATAACCAAATTGGATATAACTATAACATATAATCATGGTATATAACTATAGGATATAACGATATGATATAACCAAATTGGATATAACTATAACATATAATCATGGTATATAACTATAGAATATAACGATATGATATAACCAAATTGGATATAAGTCATATAAGTATAAGATATAACCATAGTATATAACTATAGAATATAACCGTAGTATATGACCATAAGACATAACCAAATTGGATATAACCATAGTTATATGTGATTTTCAAAGGATATAATCATAGTATATAACTATAGGATATAACGATATGATATAACCAAATTGGATATAACGATAACATATAATCATGGTATATAACTATAGGATATAACGATATGATATAATCAAATTGGATATAACTATAACATATAATCATGGTATATAACTATAGAATATAACGATATGATATAACCAAATTGGATATAAGTCATATAAGTATAAGATATAACCATAGTATATAACTATAAAATATAACCGTAGTATATGACCATAAGACATAACCAAATTGGATATAACCATAGTTATATCCAATTTTCAAAGGATATAATCATAGTATATAACTATAGGATATAACGATATGATATAACCAAATTGGATATAACTATAACATATAATTATAGTATATAACTATACGATATAACCATAGTATATAACTATATGATATAATATATGATATAACTATAATATTTAATTATGGAATATAACCATAAGATATAATCATAGTATATAACTATAAAATATAACGATATGATATAACCAAATTGTATATAAGTCATATAACTATAAGATATAATCATTGTATATAACTATATGATATAAGCATAGTATATAACGATATAATATAATCATAAGATATAATCATAATATATAACTATATAATATAACGATTATATATATATAACTATAGAATATAACGATATGATATAACCAAATTGGATATAAGTCATATAAGTATAAGATATAACCATAGTATATAACTATAGAATATAACCGTAGTATATGACCATAAGACATAACCAAATTGGATATAACCATAGTTATATGTGATTTTCAAAGGATATACTCATAGTATATAACTATAGGATATAACGATATGATATAACCAAATTGGATATAACGATATGATATAACCAAATTGGATATAACGATATGATATAACCAAATTGGATATAACTATAACATATAATCATAGTATATAACTATAGGATATAAACATAGTATATAACTATAGTATATAATTATGGAATATAATCATAAGATTTAATCATAGTATATAACTATAGAATATAACGATATGATATAACCAAATTGGATATAAGTCATATAACTATAAGATATAATCATTGTATATAACTATATGATATAAGCATAGTATATAACTATATAATATAACCATAAACCCTAAACACCAAGACCTAACCCTAAACCCTAAACCCCAAGACCTAACCCTAAAAAACACTTCAAACCCCTTGGGCGCAACTAGGTTGCGCCCATAATTCTGGACGCAATCTAGTTGCGTCCAAAGGGTGTGTGGGGTTTAGGGGTTTGTACTCGAATGGACGAAAACCCCAAACCCTAAAACACACTAAAAACCCCTTGGGTGCAACCTGATTGCGTTCAAAAACCCTAAATCACAAACCCTAAAAAATAATAGAAACCCCTTGGGCGCATTCACGTTGCGCCCAATTTTATTTTATTTTTTTTCTTCTGGACGCAACGTGGATGCGCCCAAGGTGAACCAGATTTTTTTTTAAAAAAAAAAACAAAATTGGCCATGAACCGGGTTTTTTAAAAACCCGGTTCTTTCACTTGGGCACACCCTGATTGCGCCCAAGGAATTGTTTTTTTTTTTTGAAAATAAAAATCCTGTTTTTGGGCGCATCCTGGTTGCGCCCAAAAACAGGTGCGCCACCAGAAAATCCGGGTGCGAACATTCTACCCGTTGATCAATCGTTCTTTGCTCGATCCTTGTGCGATTGATTTCATGGAATTGAACTCCATCTTTCTCCGATTAATCAATTGATCTTTTGGATTTTTGAGTATGCAGAATTAATTTCACCTTTTTCTTCCTCTTTCTGGTTGCGCAGTAGTAGTTATCGTTGCTGGCCTAAACGTGTTGCATGACTGTAACAATTTCTCGTTGTGTGTCTTTGCTGGCAACCGTTGTGTATTTGCTGGCTACTGATTCTACTGTTGGGTACTAATTAATACTTGCAAACTAATAACACCCAGATACTTAAAAGCTACTGATTGTATGGTTCGAAAGCTTCAATGTCTACTGATTCTATGGTTATTTAGCCCTTCAGTTTTGGCATATGGATTTTACTACCTTCTTCTATGTACTATCTCTGTCCATGTATAATATCAGAAGAATGCATGTGGATAAGTCGTTACTTATTACAGCATATATAACTCCAGGTCACTTCTTTTAAAAGTTACAGTTCATATGACAAGGGAGAAGAAAGAAAGGTCTGATCTGTGGTACTTGCGTTTCACTAGGAAAGGTCTGACCTGTGGTACTCCAGGTTACTTTAATTTTGAATCATCATGAGGATTTTGTTCAATTTTGCTGTGGCAAACACGCTACTTTGAAAGACAACAAAAAAAGAGAGCAGTGGGCATCAAACTAACTTTGCACATATTCCGCTGATGATGATGATTTGAGGGGAAAGAATAATAAGAAGAAAAAAATAGACTTTGAAACAAAGTGTGACTTATACATATACAAACACTAACAATCTGAATGACATATTTTGTTATACAAAACATGTTCTGTTTGTCAAAATATTCGGCAGTTGCGACAAAACTTGAAAGTGAGTAGGGGGAAATACCAAATTTCAGTTTCTGCACGCAATAAATAACACAAGCTGTTGTTTATTTTTGGTTAGGTACACGTGTTCATAACCGTCTGAAATCGGTTCTTGATTTCATAGAACTTTGGAATCGATGGTTCAAACAGGTTCGGAACCGCCAGTCTCAAAACCGATTAAGTGATGTTTTATAATAAAGATAAAAACACTACATGAGTTTACACGTAAGTAACTTAATATTAAGTTCAAATCATTTATTATTTCAAAAAATAATAAAAGAAAGATGATAATATATGATCATTTTTTAAAATATACGAAAATGACATTTTTCCTACTGAATATAAACAATTATTAGAATAGACCCTAAATTGTTTTAACTTATACTATAAAAAAAATATTTTATCATATTTTCTATTTTAATAAAACTTAATATTTTGTTATTCTATGAGATGATCTTTCATTTTCGGGACATTCATGATTTAACTTTACATGTACATATTTCCGATTTGCATAAAATCTAATTTTGTTATTTGTATAAAGATTATATCATCTTCTATATATCTTAAATATGGTCATTTATTGATAAAGTGAATATTGTTCTGAAATATGAAACCTCCTAATTTGAAATTTCATTTCTATAAATTTTGTGATATAACAGAGCATTGACCTGACTTGGTATAAATGTAGCCTAATAAAGTGAATATTGCTCTAATATTTAAAACTACCTAACATTTAAAACTTCTTTTTCGTAAATTTTGTTACATAACAGAACATTGAAACATCATATTTGTAATTTATTTGGTAATAGGAAACCGTAGAATAAGATATTACATAATAGAAATCAGGTATGTACGTAGTAAAAGAAACACCGAATTCAAACGTAAACTTAGAAACATTACATTACGTCAATCTCAGTACGGAACCAACCAAGTACGAATGATACAATTCCCACTGTCGTTGGGAGGGCAGAGCTCACAACCAGGTAAAATAGTTGTTTGATCTTCTTAAAGTTTCATGAAAAGAAACATTAATGCTTAACAAAAACGATGTCTCTCTGTCTTTGATAGGCTATCTTACACCCAACTCAAGATAGAGTTCTTACTATGAGGGAGAATGCAAGGCTTCAAGGATTTCTAAACTATTACAAGCTTTGTGGCCCAGTCAAAGAGAGCTCACTCAATTTATCATCAACAGGATCATTTTCCTAAATCTAAAGAGTTTGATGACTAATCAATCATGCCATATTATAGGTATATCCAAGTTGGCAAGAGCAGTAGCTAGGAAAACAATCTTACTATAATATGGTATTTGCTTTCCAAATTGAGAAGCAAAACTCATACAGTTTACTAGTCGATCGACTATTTTCAGGCCAATATATAAGATTTCATAGCCAATATGAACATTTCAGGTCGTATATTTCATTTTTAAAAAAAGCTAAATTTCATAGCATTATGTCATTTATCAGGCCACATTTATACGAAGTCAGGTCAATGTTCTGTTATATCACAAAATATCAAATGTTAGTCGATTTCAAATTTCAGAGTAATATTCATTTTATCAGGTCACATTTGTACGTTGTCAGGTCATTACTCTTTTATATTAACTTTAAATTTGAAACGAACGTTGGTTGGTTCCATAATTAGATAGACTTAAATTTGCATTTATTAGTTGTGATTCTCGTTGAATTGATAACCACTCAAAATATTTATGAGTTTTGAGAAGAGAAAGTATCAATTATACAATCTACTACAATTTCTTGAGATTGTACACTTCTCCAAACATTAATCTTTGTCGTTATTAATAAGTCGTAAACATTGGGTACGTCCTTCAATTAATGAAGACTAATCACCAATTAAACTAAAGCCATTGGCTACATATTGAACCGAGTCTATAAGGATATGTGTTTACATTTATTCACCACATAATGCATTCTGCTACACTATAATTTCTTGTGTTGTGTTTAATCTTATAACATGAGACATTAATTATAATATAAAAGAATGCAATATGTGGTGGAAAGTGGAAACGCACTCTTATGGACTAATTTTTTTTATTTTTTTTTATACAAGGCAAACATTATGATCCATCTAAATAGATGGTTGCCCTAAATCATCTGAATGAATGATTTTTATAAGTTGAGTTCCAAAAGAATGAAAAGTAGAGTTCAATTGTAAGAACTCATATCTGTCACCAATAATCGCAGGAGTACGGTCGTTAGTGGGACACAGAATACGTCGAAATTGTTGTAGCGCATGTGGCGGAATAGGATGTGTGGCTAGAAAGTCAGCTGCCCGATTAGCTTCACGAAAACAGTGAAACACCTGTAAAGAAGAAAAGGAAGACAAAAGATTCAAAATGTCCATAATAATGGAATGTATTTCCCATGGAATTTTCCATGTTCGTCGGATGGAATTAATGACCAACAAATTATCTCCTTCGATAATTTGTTGTGTAATATTATGCCTAGCAGCATACTGGATACCAAATAAAGCTGCTAGAGCTTCGATACGGAGTATAGAAGTTCAAGGAATTTGTTCCCGATAGAAAAATAATGTATTTGCATTGTGGTCCCGAAGAATGTATCCAATGTGTGACGTGTTGTCTAATTTCTTCGAACCGTCAAAATTTAGTTTGATCCATGTCTGTGGTGGTTTCTTCCAGATGCAATTTGTAGTTAGTGTATGATTCCGTCTTATGGACTAAATGAATAGAAGCAATAAATTATATTGTACGTATTGTGCGCATTTGGGTATGATGGATGCAGGAAGCTGATCGGCACGAGGTACTTCAACAAGGGGTTCATCTCGGACAGGGGGAACGCCACGGCAACCGTGTAACATCCCAGGCCAAGCTACCCCAGCCACCAAGCCGCCCAGCCACCCAACGGTGCCGGCGCCGGTACTGGTGCAACTCAATTGGTGATATAAGTGGCAAGGTAATGCCCTTGTATCTAAAGGTCCCGGGTTTGATCCCCGTGGGCAACAACCTACCCATTTAAATGGGGGAAGAGTTGGGTGTGTGGGCTGTATGCCCTTGGACAACCAGGCGGCACCAGTACCGGCGCCGACACCGTTGGGTGGCTGGGCGGCTTGGTGGCTGGGGTAGCTTGGCCTGGGATGTTACAAAAAAATACACTTTTATGTGAGTGCTCAAGCCACGGGCCTAGCCCAACATGAGACACTCGCATGGGTCGCAGCGGCCCATGTACCCCAACCCTTCCTTATTGGCTACTCCAAATTAATGAAAGTCATTTCCAAGAGGTTGTTGGGAGCGCTCGAACTCGAGACCTCTCCCCTTTATCCCCTCCCCGCAAGGAGTGGATACCAATTGAGCTGCAACGCAATTGGTATCCACTCCTTGCGGGGAGGGGATAAAGGGGAGAGGTCTCGAGTTCGAGCGCTCCCAACAACCTCTTATAAATGGCTTCCATTAATTTGGAGTAGCCAATAAGAAAGGGTTGGGGTACATGGATTGTGGCCCATGCAAGTGTCTCATGTTGGGCTAGGCCCGTGGCTTGAGCACTCACATAAAAGTGTACTTTTATGTAATACCCACACCACATTGGGCCGGCCCATCACAGGGCTGCAGCCCATACACCCCAACCCTTCCTTGTTGGCTACTCCAAATTAATGGAAGCCATTTCCAAGAGGTTGTTGGGAGCGCTCGAACTCGAGACCTCTCCCCTTTATCCCCTCCCCACAAGGAGTGGATACCAATTGTGCTGCAATTGGTATCCACTCCTTGCGGGGAGGGGATAAAGGGGAGAGGTCTCGAGTTCGAGCGTTCCCAACAACCTCTTGGAAATGGCTTTCATTAATTTGGAGTAGCCAACAAGGAAGGGTTGGGGTGTATGGACTGCAGCCCTGTGATGGACCGGCCCAATGTGGTGTGGGTATTACAAACCGTCCGTGACTACGACGACCACGAGTCCCACACCCTCTCGACGGCCAGCGACAACTTCGTCCCGAGCGTGGAAATGGAGGGGCTGCGCTCCGGGACGGCCAAGGGCGGGGCCCCTCGGACCAGGGTGGTGGCCTACAAGGTCTGTTGACCTGGCAGCGAGGAAGGCGGTTGCTACGACTTTGACATCCTGGCCGCCTTCGACCAAGCCATCCACGACGGCGTCCACGTCCTCTCCGTGTCCGTCGGTGACTCCCCCAGTGACTACTTCCACGAGGGTCTTGCCATCAGTGCCTTCCACGCCTCCATTAACGAGATCGCCATCATGGGCTCCGCCGGAAATGAAGGGTATGCGCCCTAGACGGTGGCCAATGTCGCCCCTTGGATCTTCACCGTCGGCGCTATCACCGTTGACCGGTATTTCTAGTCTTTTTTATTCTTCTATTTGGGAGGTAGAATCGAGATCAAGGAGCCACAAGCCTTCTCCAAACTCGATCGAACCAGAGGACGAAAATGGCAACGATTCCATTCTATTTCCTAGCGCCAGGGAATTCTCCTTCAGATAAGTTGTACATGGGCTGAGCTTTGCTTGAGAATTAGCTTGATCAGAATCGTAGTGAGGGTGGTCAAGAATCGGATTTGGGGGCAGCGATCTAGGCGAGGTCTTGAGCTAGGGTTTTGCATTTGTGGTGTTTGTGACTTTCTGTGGAGAAGCGTAAACCTATTAATTGTTAAGCAAATTTGTTAAAAGTAGAATTTTCACCCAAAAAAAAGGTAAACAAAAATATGAATTTATCTTTTTTACATTTTACAAATCTGGCATTTTTGCTAGCAAATTTGGTATTTTTGCAATTTTTTCAAAATGTCGGTATTTTTACAAAGGCACTTCTGAATTCCAGTAGTTTTTGCAATTTCTCCATACATATATGTATAATGGAAGGCACATCGTTATTATATAATTTTTGGTGTGTTGGCAAATGTGTTAGAATGATATTTCATTGAGGAAAGATTAATGATATGGTTGAGCCATGTTGTGTGTCTTGGCTTTGAGATACATTAATAAGTATATTGTTGAAATGTAAAACTTGCGGTTAAGTATCATTCTGATCCCGAATCGTTTTAAAAATGCTTTCTTCTGATATGCTCCTCGATAAAGGGCTCTACCCGAATGGAGCGGATCGAGAGAGTGCTCTACACTTTTAGGGGAAGTTGGGTCACCCGATCAGTGACACCGTTCCCGACCCGTTGGTAGAGGTAATAGTATCCGTTATATGGGTTCGGAAGGTACCTTCGTGTCCAAGACAGGCTTGGATGTGTTTTCAAAACATTTCCGCATTTGGTTTTTAAATGAGTTTTTTTACAGTAAAGACACACTCGAGTATAGATTTTGATTGATCACTTACAAGTTCTTGAAATTTGTGAATTGATTGGATTGTTATCTGAAATTTTGTGAATTGGGACTAAGTAGTATGTGAGCATGACATATATATACATACCTCATGGTATATCGTTAGGTAGGATCTAATAGTATTACCACTAGAGCCTATAATATATTTTTGCATTGACATGTTTATCTATTACTTCTCCTACACCTCTGCATGTATGTTAGATGATATATGTTCTTGAAATGTCATATCTAAATGTGATTCTCTCTACATATCTGCTTATCTGAGACCCCTTTTGCTTGTACTTATGTGCGTATTAAATTGCTTATATAACTTGCTAGTCTGGTTGGAGACTAACCTTCATTTCGGTGGGGGATTGACTATGTTTATGCATGGTCAGGCACTCATGTAGGTTCAGAGCATGGAGGAGGTCGGGTGACTTCATACATGCTAGGATGAGGCTTATTTAAGTTTTTGATCACCTCAGTTTTGAATCTATTGTTTGCTGAACTAGTTTGTTATCCCAATGTTTCTTTTTCATTCTGGCCTGAGTTAGCAACACCTTCATGTGCTAAACTTGTTTTGTTGGATTTTGGGATGTGTCCTAATATTCTGATTCTGAGGTTGCATTTAGATTCTTGTCAGATCTATCTTTTCTTGATATACTTTGAACCTTTGGACTTACTTCTGCCTTTGTATTATTTCTCCAAGTTCGAGTTCTTTCTTTCTTAATCGTCCATGGGGATATATTTCCTTTGGGAATCTCTGGCACTGTAACACCTCATCATTCTGGGATTGTTACAAGATCAACCTACTGCACAATCCCATCAATTCCTCAAATCCTAAACCGAACTCAATACCTTGCAATTGTAAGAAATCAACAAGGCCGAAAAATCAATCAAAACCTTAGGAATAGACGATAATCAAAGGCAAACTCAGAAATTTCAACACAATTTTCCAAAATAAGAAACAAATTAACATGCAATCATAAATTAGTAGTAGGAATCAACAAAATATCATCCTAAATCTCAAGATTCAAAGCTATTGACACTTACTTAATTGTCCAGAAAGAAAGCAAATGGCGCAACGAAAATTGTGGATGGAAGTTGGAGGAGACAAAGGTGTTAGATATACCATGATACACATGTAGAGATGGGGCAGCTAAACTTGTAGAAAGAGAAAGGAAGAGGAGCACATCTATTAATCTATAGAGAATGACGAAAATCTAGACTCAAAGAAGAGGAAGAACTAGAGGAGGAGGAGGAGGAGGGGTGGAACATAAAGGAGAAAGAAGCATGGTGATGATAATACAAGATGGCAATTTCATAAATACTACGAAACTACAAGTGTAATTAAAAAGGAAAACTTGACTTATGTAAAAGAGGAAATAAAATTATAGAAAAAAAAATAGCACAACCAATGGACATAAGACACGTAAGATTAAAGTATTTGGTGGACACTCTTTGAATGAGACACGTAATCTCATGAGGGTCAAAATCATCCATATATTGTTGACTTCCCTTATGCTCATTTATAATAGTTTGGATTTAATTACAAACTAAAAATTTCTATCCTAACCTAGCACTAATTTCTTTCTAATTTAACCCTAAACCTAATATCTTCCTCATTTAATTTTATTTAAAAATCAAATTTACATTGCTATCTACGTGTGTATGTCACAGCACGCGTATTTATATACTTGCTTATGGTGATGTATTGGTGTGCCACCCTCCCTATCATGCTAGCTATTAATATAATGTTTATGAAAATCTTTTATTGTGTATATTCAGTATTTTCTTATTTGTTGTGTGTATATTGAGTGATTTTCTTCTTCCTTTAACCATATATATCCGAATTGATGATTTCATAATAAGAGTTTTTTTGGTAGATGACGGAGGCTAAAGTCGTATCGCCTTATCAAAGTAATCCTTAAAAACCTAAACTAGTAGAATAGACAAGCAATGGTCGAATCTCACATGGAGGAGTTGTCTTTCTTTATGTAAATTTGCATGCAAAAGTAACAAATGAGGGTTTTGGTTGGTTGTTTGTAAACAAGTAAACAAAGGAAACAAAAGCAAAAGTTTGTAATCAAATTGGGAAAAACACTTAGCCAAACAAATATCCACCATTCATTTGATTGATTGGTCCTAGATTATCTCTATTCCTTCCTTTGATTATTCATGTCCCTATTCTGAAATAGTTACCAGTCCTACCAGTCCAGGTAACCCTAACTATCGAACACACGAGAAACTATCAAGATTTTGAACAATATCAGCAAGACGCATAGGAATTAACCAGGATACATGCAACACCGATTTTTCACAGCATTTAACACATAATCAATTCTCTTTCATAATAAATTAGTCCTACCAGTCCTAGAATATCATGGATGCTACAAAAGATAAGGAATCTCAACCCGAAATTTCCAAACCCTAGCAATAGACAATTACTAATATCAACTAGGTGATCAATCTAGTCAAATCAATAAGAATCAATAGGAATAAGCTCAAGAGAAAAGATATAATCCAAAGGAATAGGAAATAGAGTTATAACCTCACAATCATGAATCAAATAAAGGCTTCAATTGTCGGACTAAGCAAATGGTGCTTAGTTCTTCATAGTCTTGAAACAAAAACTCAAAGGGAAAACAATACTGACTAATGAACGATGACAAAAACTGAATGATAAACGATGATGATGCTTGGAGGCTATGGAACTAGGTTTAATTAATCTAAACCTAAAACCAAAGATCACAAACATAATCTAAAAGGAAACTAAAATAATCCTACCGGAATAAAAGAAAAAAAAGAAAATAATAAAATAAAGTAAACTTCGGAAAATCTTCGGACGAAAGAAACTCGGCCCGTGCTGATACAGTTTTCCGCGACCGCGGATGATTTTCCGCGACTACGGCAAATTCACTTTTGCTCTCGACTTTTCCGCGACCGAGACTGTTCTTCCGCGACCGCGGCCTTCGTAAACCCGCGATCGCGGTTTTGTTCCCGCGACCGCGGCCATGGCTTCCGCGACCGTGGTTTGGCTCCTGTAGCACCTTCACTTGGTTCTACTTCTTCGTCTTCTTAGGTGGCTTCCTTCTCTCTTCAATATATCTTCATTTAAGCTTCTCCAAACCACCATATCTGCACATCTACTCCTCAACTCCGATCTCTACAATACGCTTTAAACATCTCCAAATGGTACCCAAAACACCGATAACAACTCCTAGTTAAACCCTACAAAGTAACGCTGATCAGTAGACAATTTCTAATAGGATTTGATCGATTAATTTTAGTTAATTTAACATCATATATATTAACTATATTTTTTCATTTAATCTATTATCTATACACAATAGTAAAGTTAGGGATGGTAATGGACGGAGTTTATCATCACGCAAATTCCTCGCAAGTGGAGTGGGGCCAGAGAAATTTTTTAATCACGGCGCGGGGACGGGAAAACCAGTGGGGATCCCCGCTAAATATATAATTTTCTAAACTTTCATATCCTTAAACCCTATTTCATGTCATTTAATCCTAAACCTCATACATTTTAGATGGTAACCCTAAATCTCAAACCTCCGACACCTTAAACCTTAATATATATGCATTTAAACAAATTTACAAGTTTTTTCTTTTGTAGAACTGGGATTGAGATTTTTGACGGGGAATTGGGCCCCGAGGGGCTTATTCCACAACAACGAAAGCACATTTTCACCTCTCTACTTTTCTTTTTGTTTCAAGTCGATGGAGGACAAGGACTAGAAAATAAGGGGGTCGGTAAACAGGGACATGGACGTGGAAGAAACTACCTCTCCCGAATCCGCTCTGTTACCATTCCAACGGGGACATGGATGTATAAGTGATTGATGTCACTTGACATCTCTACGTAGAGCCAAGTCATCTTTCGTTATAATCTTCTCTACAATGCGTCAATTGTCATTATCTAGTTTTATAATTTATAATTTTATATAGATCTTATTCTAATTATGTGATTATATTTGTAATAATCTTACTTGCCTTTTTAGTATATACATGACATTATGTCATATAAGATTTTTATTTTAATTTTTTAGTGTGATTATGCTCTTGATAAGTTGTTTTATTTATTGAAATAAGGTTATATATAATTTGGTTTATTTCTCTACCTACTTATATGCATTTTCATATAATAATTTATATTATTATAATCTAAAATTTATAATACTGAAATATTTATCGTCGAAGGCCATATGTCCCCCTCATCAAGCCACGTCATCTATGACACGTGCCGTTTTCATAATTTGCCACATCATTTATTTTACTTTTGTAAGATAATAACTTAATTATGTTTGCAACTCTTTTATGACAACTTTTTATATTTCAATTTTGAAAAATATGCTTATGTAATTCATCTACATATTATGCTGTAAGAAAAATTATGTTAATTACAAATTTTATTATGTAATACAATTTTATACCTTATTATCTTCCTTCGTTCTATTCAACAATGTACGAAATATAGGCTTAAGTGTCATTCTAATCTTTGAATTTTGTTAATCAATAATCGTTATTTGAATATTTTAAGTGACATTTTATTAATGAGTTGTAAAGTCTGCTCTTGAAAATTGGGCAACCTAACCATTTTCCTCTCATGTCTTCAACTATTAGGTAAAATAAATATTTGTAATTAACAAATGTTAATAAAAGTTAATAAATTAACTAAAGAAAGAATTATTTTTAACAATGAAACTCTTAAACATCTAAATAAAATTTATTATAAAAAAAAGAGTAATAAATATAACAATCTATTATATTAAAATATATATCTTAATAGTCATTATTTTTATTAGGTACTTCATTATATTATCATATTTTATGTTAAATGATTTAAAGTGTCATCAAATTGATAAAGAAATTGCATTACTTAACTATAAAAAAATTATAATTGAGAATCGACATATTTTTATAATTATTAAAATCATTATTTCATAAATCCCGTGCGAGGCACGGTGACTTAGCTAGTTAACCTTAGGATGTTTATATCAAGATAAAATGAAAATAAAAGATTTAGAAAAAAAATTATTTAGTTGAAGGATATTGATTACCAAGAACTCTACTTTATATATTTACTAGTTTAAACCCTCGTGCCATGCACGAGCCGACTTGACATATTGGCATTCCAAGTTTAAGAAATGTTTGTGCATATACAGGAAATGAGAACATATTGACATGTAGTTATATTAGATTTTCACATACTAAAAGAAAGAAAGTGATTGAATTTATATATATATATAAACATTATAGAAAAACAAATTAACTCTAAATATATGTAAAAATTACGATTGTACATGTTACTTATCCAA
Source organism: Rheum nobile (assembly GCA_027886185.1). Taxonomy (NCBI): domain Eukaryota; kingdom Viridiplantae; phylum Streptophyta; class Magnoliopsida; order Caryophyllales; family Polygonaceae; genus Rheum; species Rheum nobile. Next base: position 8,745,409 of record WOAB01000002.1, on the reverse strand, counting down.
TTATCAAAAACATTTTATTTTTGTATATTTAGAGTGAAATAGTATCCAAGATTGAAGTTATGAATTGAAATATACTATTTTTTCTTCAATTAAAATAGGTTAGTACGATGTTATTTGTCAATCTTCCAACAATATGTTACTGGTGATATGTTTAGATCTACATTCTTTTTAAAACTTCTTAAGTTTGTTGATATAATATTAATTTTGTTAGCTTTTGATTTTTTTACCTTTTGTAATATTCAATTCAGGTTTTAGACATTGAGATGATATTAGTGAAAATAAAATCATATTAATTTACTCATTGTTTTATTATTATATATATATGTTGTGCACTTATATTTATCCGTAATTATTAATATACTAAATTAACTCAATTGGAGAATCAAATAAAACCCAATTGAATTATATTTCAAATAGTATATTGATATTTTCATACATATTTTTTTTATCATCATCAATTATTTCAAGTTCTTAATAATTTGTAACTAAATCTTGGAAATGTGAAATCTATCAAGTGAAGATTTTATTGCTATCAAATTTACGTGGGTTTATTTAAATTTCAAAATGTGAATGCATTGTAACTTGTAAGTAAATAAAAAATCATTAAAAAGATATGAAATCTAAAGGTTGTTACTAATTAACTTACGTGGGTTTACTAATCTTGTTGCTATGTCAATATACTAATTAACTTATATGAGTTCATTTAATTTGTTAATAGTTTGTCACTAATTCGTGATAATTACCAAAAAAATCATTAAAATATATGGTATTTAAAGTTAAGTATATAACCTCACCTTTTACAATATTTAATATTTAAATTAATTAATTAAAAAAAATTGATGATGTTAAATGTCAATTAATATTATTGTTACATTAACAAAAATATATGTATCACATTTATAATTTCGTCAAATAGAAAATTACATTAACATTTATTACAAAAATAAGTTAGTTTGATAAGATTTTAAAATCTAGAGCTAATTAATTTACAAATCTTGTTAAGGTCTTTTTGTTAATTTATATTTTGTTGATTATTTAATATAATAATAAATATAAAAAAAAAAAAAATATTAACAACTTGGGTCTAAAAACACTCTAGTGACTTAAAAAGAGTCAGCTTTAATATAGATATAGGCAATGGCTAAATGCACGCGAAATACTGTATATATCGACGCTATTTTACACGCTTAAGTTAAGCGTGTGGTTTTACACGTTTAACGTAGGCGCGTAGGGGTATAGTTGGTATTTTAAAAAGACAGATCACGGATGCCACGCAGGAGAGAAAAAATACACGCTTTCTTTAGGCGCATAGCCACACGCTTAAGCGTGTAGTTACACGCATACCTTAAGCGTGTAAACACACGCATACCTTAAGCGTGTAAACACACGCATACCTTAAGCGTGTAAACACACGCATACCTTAAGCGTGTAAACACACACTTAACATAAGCGTGTAAACACACGCTTAACATAAGTGTGTAAACACACGCTTAACATAAGCGTGCAGTATGTAACGATCACTTTGTAACGGTCATACGCTTAACATAAGCGTGCAGTTTGTAACGGCCATTTTTTCAACGACTCTATTTCACCCTATAAATACAAACAATTTCATACAAACAATTACACCCTTCTCTTATCCTTCTCTTATCTAATTGTGTTTTAATTCTCCAATATAGTACAAAAACGTGTTTTTAGCCCGGACGTTTTTTCACATATAGCCCGGATATACCATAAAATAGGTCCGGGCTTCAGGTAGATGTGATAATAGAGTATTTAGCCCGGATGTTAAAACACGCCCGGGCTAAAAAATCAAGACCTTTTAGCCCGGATCTGGGTAAGTCCGGGCTAAAAAGACCCTTTGTTTAAACAAAAAAATATGGACTATTTAGCCCGGCTCTCATTCACATCCAGGCTAAAAAGTCCATTTTTTTGGAAAAAAAAATGTACAATACACCACGGTCCACTGGGTACCTATTACTTCCGTGAAGCTAGTGGGGTGGTGGCTAAAAAAATTACAAGAGATATATCAAGAGCATACACATCAATTCAATCTAAATAATCAAGTTATATACAATTCAATGATTGACTACAAGTCAATAACCTAGCAAGATAGCTAGAAGAAATTGAAGTACTTGATAAATTCATTTCATCAACATTTGTATACAGCTCAAGTTTAGATTAAAAACAAACTAGTATGACAACTTCCAAAATTACAAAGCTAATGGAGGCCTAACATCTAAAATTAACTAGGTACCAATTAGATATGTTCATTTAAAACACATTTGGGAAATCACATAACAAGGATTCTTCTCACAACTATAATGGATATTTATACACACATTTAAGTATTTTTCATCTCTTGTGCACTAACCCATGAAAAAGATAATATTAAAGAGTGTAACCTGCATAAGAATGTACAAGTTCAATCCAAGTGGCATAAACTTCTTGACATTCCTCCATTGTTGATTGTTTATATTACCTGACAAATGGACATAGAGTAGAAAGAGACGAAGTCATCTAAAACTGATCAACATGACAGCCAAGCAAACTCATGTTCTCCTACCTAAATCACTGGAGAAAGGAAATGAAAAGAATTATCAAACTACACTAATATGTGATTATACTATCCAGAAAACAGAAATGAAAAGAATTACCAAACTACACTAATAACAGAAATGAAATATAAACAAGGGAATCATACTAACAGAAATGAAATATAAACAAAATGGTAAGTTCAAGAAAGCTTTTGATTACCTTTTTAAAACATGCTTCATTCTTGTCTGTCCAGAATATGAATTAAATTTGTAATTCAAAATCAAACCACTTGATGAATTACAGAAAAACATTGGTGGAAGTTGAAAATATAATCAGAATAGAAAGACACAGTGTGCAACCACAGTTTTCTGCTCCCTCTGAAGGTTCAAAGACATTTTAAAAACATGCAAACATGTATAGAAGATTCAGGGCAAAGCTATTCATTACCTTCATGCCAGCTGCCATGGCATGATCTACGGCTGCAGCAAGATCATTATCTGAAGTACAACAAAATCACGCTCCTCATCTTCATACTGCAAATGAATTAACCATTTACCTTGAACTGTAAGTAAAAATCATTAACTTAAAACATCCTCAAACAAAAATACTCTTAGGATTTACCAAAATCTGAGGCAGATTACTGCGATCAATGTTATCTCCCACCCTTTCGAGTATACAGGTAAGGAGATCAGTGAAGCTACTAGTATCTGCACATGGCAAAGAAAAACAAAATGGAGCTGAATAACCAGTAGATTTCCACAAATATGTCAGCAATGAAGACAAATCAGTATAAATTACCAAAAATAAAGCGGTGCACTCTTCCCTTTCTATCTTTAAGTTTGAAAGCAAATGTATGTGGCTGGTGTGGATAGGCAAAAGACCTCCCTGTCTCCGCTCCATCAGATGCAGGCTTCATGGAGAACTCACTGGTGCAAGGTAATAAAACCATAACTGAGCACATAACCACATGCCGGTGGCACATAACTTGGGATAATCAGAATTACCTTCTTGTGTCTTCATCCTCATCTGTATGTCCCAACTGCATGGCTGTATCCCAAAATTTTTGCATCATGCTGGATGCAGCTTCATTGTTAACTCCACCAGCATGTCCAATCTAAGCAACAGAAACACCATTAGATGAAATCTCTTCATAATGCCAATACATGCTAACATAACGAAATGAAACATCATTGAACAACATGAACACCACCGGAATCATTTGTTCAGTTCTGCAACTTCAAGCCAAACCTCCAAAAATTGAAGGTGGCAATACCCAGGCCTTTTGAGGGCTAAATTACAAGCCTCAACTCTCCCATTTACCGCTAATGAAGCTACCAATATTTATCCCCAAAAAGAAAGAGATTTTCTTAAATTAAAAAAAAAAGATTGCAAGGGAATCTGAAACTCCATTTTATCTTCATCTCCCAATATTTGGCAGAGAGAAACTCAAATTTCATAAAATGAAATATTCCATGCATCCAGCTAATTGAGGCCATTAAAGAGACAATGAGTATGTCTGCATAAACAAGCTTAATGATCATATGAGGGCTAGAGAACTTATTATTATCATATTCTACATTTGGTGTTTAATGATCATATGGATAGTGTTTGAAACTCTTTATACCATGAAAATCATGACTCGTAAATACAAGCAACCAATTGACTACAGTTTTTTCATAAGAAACATATATCCTGCATGATCTCATCTCAATTTGATTTGCTTGTATAACAGGGAAATATATTAGGTCAAATTGACTCTAGACCCTGAGCATATGGGCATAATCACTAATTGGGTAAACAGGGAAGACTTTGAACTCATGGTCATGGCGAATAGTTATGGCTGTAGGGACCAGGACCACATCGAAGCCATGTTACTACAACTCACCAGCTTATGAAGCAACTCAGGACTTTGGACCAAAATGCCAGGAAAGTGCTTTTTAACAGCTGCCTGAAATCTACTGAAATAATGTCCAGGTACACCATACCAGATCTTTGGAGCACCAATGTGTAGACAACAAAGAGCATATAGATAATGCTCTGCTAGTTCCTGCATAAAAGCATATAAGATATACATTTAATAATAACCCAGACATCAGAAGAGGGATACAGATGGTGGTCGAATAATACTCCACCTTGTGTGATTGGTCGAATAATACTCCACCTTGTGTGATTTTCTACTCGAGGGAATAATGAGATACACAGATAAAAGAAAATGATAAGATCAACCATCTTTCTTTTCCTGAATAGCTAATTAGTAGTTCATGAAAGAGAAAGTCTTACCCAAGGAAGAGTTGAGAAGCACAATCCAATTTGAAACTTAGGAGCTAAATCGCCTAAAGAGTCTGAGTTCTCTAAGGAAAGAAGAGAACCAGGCAGCCTAGAAAGATTGCTCAAATTCCATCCTGAGTCTTGATAACCAATGGAATTGGATGTCTCCGTCTTCAAGGATTCTAGAACTTTATTTCTTTAACTTTCGGCATCAAGATTGGCTCGACGAAGCACCTAAATAATCAGAAGTTCAGAAAAATATAACTTGCCATTATCACAAGAGAAAATTTTGAGAATGTGAACTCGATTAACCTCTCACATACTTCAATTTCTGCAGTTAGTTTCTCCAAAATCCGCCAATATTCACCTTCAATATCCTCTTTTGAAGGTTCCTAACTGAGTACTTATGCAATTAGATGTGACATAGAGTACAACAATAACAGTGAAATAAATATGCACACTTCATCCACCATCTACCAGCGTATTACAATATGATAACAGGATTCTAACATTTTACATTGTAAAAGACTAATGAAGATGAGATGGAGCTGACTAAAACAAAACTACTAGTACTGAGAAAGTGAGAATCATAAAATAAAAAATCAGAGAAAGAGCCATGGATGAGGTGAAACAATAATATACAATAAGAAAAGTCACACGTAAGTACATTAAACATCCTAAACTGAATAGCATCCTCATATCAATAAGAAACAAAATAGCATCCTACAGGATTTCATGACACTGCAGGATGATACAAAATAACATCCTACAAACGTTGTACCTATATCCATCTTTACACTCTTCTCTATTAGCCCTAAACATGCTTCAATGATTAAATTTTCAGTTCTGGTTATACTAATCTAGACTTGTATTGGTAAAAAGGTTTGGAGAAGCTGAGACAAATTAACCAAATGAAGACAATAAAACAATTCGATCTCTATGAAGCTGAGACTAATTTGGAGAAAACTGAGGTTCACTCCTAAGTCCAAATGCACAACTAATTCAAGATTCAAGATGCTCAGTTAATTATAATGTTTAGCAATACAATGGAGAAATGTTGAATGCTTTGACTCTTGCTCGAAATTCCACAGAGAGAGGCAAATTAGAGAGATTACAATCAGATAAAGAGAAAGAGACATTACGCGGTGGATGGAGGCGGAGCTGAGCACGACGAGGTTGAGAGGACGCAGACGGAGGTGGAGCAGAGCACGGGGAGGTTGAGATGACGCGGACGTCCAGCTTGTCTGAGAACCGACTGCGAGCTAACCACGGCGAGGAGGACGCGGACGGAGGTGGAGCTTAGCACGGCGAGGTTGAGAGGAGGCGGACAAAGGGATTTTCTAGGGTTTAGACCTAGCAAGGAGGAGGTAGATATTGAGGGGACAAAGGGATTTGGGAGTGGAGGAGGTAGATATTGAGGGGACAAAGGGAGTGGAGTACGTAGTAGCGACTAGCGAGCTCGATGGATTCTAGCTAGGGTTCATGATTTGGGGATGAAGGGGAGTGAGAGGAGATGACGAGACGTCGTTCAATTTTTTTGTTGAGTATGGAGTTCTTTTGCTGAAGTAAAAAAAAAAAAATTATTTTAGCCCGGTTGATAGAAGAACCGAGATATATATTCTGGTTTATATGGATTAAATAACCCGGTTGATAGCTGGTTCGATACATCCGTGCTATATTTATCCAAGGAAAATAAGATTTTCAACTATATAGCCCGGATATTTACATTAAAAACACGCCCGGGCTATATAGTTATAACGTTTAAAGTGAAATCTAGCATTTAGCCCGGGCTTTCTTTCGCATATCCGGGCTATTTTCTTATCCCAATGATAAAATTCGAAGAAATGTTATATTTTGTGGCTTATTAGCCCGAATTTAGATGGTCCGGGCTATTTTTTCACGGGGTAAATGATCATTTTTATACTAGTGAATAGTTAGTATGGCCTCTTCGTCGATAAATGTGATAGTAATCAGCGACGACTCAAATTCCTTTGTTGTCGAAGAAGACAACAACTACACCTCTGATGATGATGTTGGAGATGTTGGAAATTCAGCATTAGAAAGAGCTGAAGCTATGCGACGTGATCCTCGAAAGAGTTTCATTATTGTACTAAATCAAACCATGCTCTACCCAAGATATCGGGTGGTAAGCACCGCATCCTTCATTATGTAAATTTATGATTCGGATTACTTCATAATATCAACTTTAAATGCACTTATTGATATGCAGAGTATCCCAAGGGATCATGCTTTGAAATTCTTGAGTTCTGCAACAACAACGGAAGTCACCCTGGATTGTGGTGATGCTACTTTGCCTGTGTGTATCGCAACGAGTGGGAATCGATACAGATTTGGCAACGGCTGGCGGGATTTTGTAAGATTCCATGAATTGGAAATCAATGATGCATTAGTGTTTGAACTAATATGTCGGCGTCCCCAAGTTATATATGTAGTAACCATATTCAAAACTTAGGGATATTATGTTAATTTTGTTATGTATGAATTTTTTCGGATGACATGAATTGGAAATCAATGATGCATTAGTGTTTAATTCATGAAATGGCCCAAACTCAAAACAAAAAAAGCATAATGGCCCAAACTAGGCCCAATAGTACAAAAAAAGCTTAATGGGCCCAAACTAGGCCCAATAGTACAAAAAGAAAAGCTTAATGGACCCAAACTAGGCCAAATAGTACAAAAAAAGCTTAATGGGTCCAAACTAGGCCCAATAGTACAAAAAAGCTTAATGGGCCCAAACTAGGCCCAATAGTACAAAAAAACAATAAATCGAGAAAAAAATGAGTTCCTATTACTTTCTCGTATTACATAAGTATACTAACATGTAACGAGTTCCTATTATTACTTTCTCGTATTACATAAGTATACTAACATGTAACGAGTTCCTATTACTTTCTCGTATTACATAAGTATACTAACATGTAACGAGTTCCTATTACTTTCTCGTATTACATAAGTATACTAACATGTACTAAGTTCATATTACTTTCTCGTATTACATAAGTATACTAACATGTAACGAGTTCTGATAACAGGTTTTTGTCGTTCTAAAAACTGCTATGCAAAATATCCAAACAAACCTTAAACCGTAGTCCTAGGTAAGTACAGGTCGAATCCACAGGAAGGCGAATTCTATCTTATAATGCAATTTGTATGTCAAACTAAAGTAACCAAAGGGGGGTTTTGTGAGTTTAAGTAATCTAAGCATGCAAAGGCAAGATAAACTAAAGATGATGAATTTAGTAATGGGGAAAAACACTTAGTCAAACAACATCCACTATTCGTATGACAAGTTGATCATAGATACTCATTCAAAATCACATGCAATGGAAATTCCAATTCCTTTTCAGATATAACTAATAGCACAACCAGATACTATTAGCACTAACTAATCAAACAACCTTGAAACTATCAAGATTCAGTTTAATAGCAGCGTTACGGATAGGAATATATTTGGATACAATTCTAGCATAAAACAACCAGCTTTTATCCTAGAATGTAAATCAAATCTCTCTTGCATAAGACTAGCACAACCAGATACTAGTACGATGCAGTTACTACTCTGAAATAGATATGCTCAACCAGTAACAGTCTAGATCTAGCAATAGACCAATAACAACAAACCCTAGTTGATCAGACTAAAGAATATCAATATCAATCATAAGCAATCAAGCGAGAGAGAAGATAAATTCCATGCAATAGATCAAGAGTAAGAGTCTCACAACTAAATCACAACGAAAGCTTCAGCGTCTGACTAAGCCAGGGAGGCTTAGTTCTTCATAGCAAATACGTAGAATGGGAATTAGGGTTCCAGAGATAATGGATAATAGATAGATAAACAAGCCTTTTTCAACCCTTAAATACTAAAGGAAATAAAGCTAAGTTAACCTAAAACGAAATAATAAAAAGTAATAAAATAATGCAAATAAAGAAACGGCGCGGCGGACTTCAGACATCGGCGGTGGTCGCCGCATCTCCCACGGCGGGCGCCGCAATTAAACGGCGGGCGCCGTGGTCACTTCGTAGCCAAGGTCGGTGGAAAGCCAATTGCGGCGGTCGCCGTCTTTGTACGGCGGTCGCCGTCTTTGTACGGCGGTCGCCGTTCTTCGGTTCAGCTCCTGCGACACTTCCGTAAAAACGCCATAACTTTTGATTCTCAACTCGTATCGCGCTCATATTTTGAGGACTTGCAGTAGACTTCAAAATCTAACTCCTCGAATTGGAATCACTCCATTTGGACATCGGAGTAGAGAGAACGAACCAATTGAATTCAGCCTATGGTTCTTCTACTCTTCGTTGCACTCCTCTTCCTCGTCTTCTCATGTGGTTTCTTCCTCAGTGTCTCATATGATATCCAAAACCGCTCAAACACCTCCAAATACACCAACTTCGCCCCCAAACGCCATACACATGAATGTGTCTAAATCTACCCGAATGACACCAATAAATCCTCTAATGACTCTTAGTTAAGCCCTACAAAGTAGTGCTTATCAAGTTCCTATTACTTTCTCGTATTACATAAGTATACTAACATGTACTAAGTTCATATTACTTTCTCGTATTACATAAGTATACTAACATGTAACGAGTTCCTATTACTTTCTCGTATTACATAAGTATACTAACATGTACTAAGTTCATATTACTTTCTCGTATTACATGAGTATGCTAACATGATTTCACGCTTATGTTAAGCGCATAAACACATGCGTAAGCTAAGCGCATGGTTACACGCGTAAGCTAAGCGTCTGCTTATGCGCTTAACATAAGCGTGAGATCATGCATATAGTTCATTATTTGAAGATTGCAGTCTTATCCTCATAACTATAAGTAGAGAACTATTAACTTTCCATTTTGTACTTATTTGTTTTTCGATGTTAATCGTTTCGTACTGTGTTGATTTTCTTATAGTTGTTCATACATCTTGTTATGGCTCGGTAAAGTTATGTTGCTATTTCGTACTTTGAGGTAAGTATCAAACGACATAATAAACATGAACAAACATACTAAACCAAATAAGATAAAATAGATAACATTTATAGAAACATTCCCTACATATGAATCGTGTCTAATCCAAACATAAAACCTAATGTGGCTGCGAGCCACTACCTTCGCCAGGTTCTGTGACAGAATCACGAAACATCTGGGACTGGCGAGGTGGAGGTGGGGCCATGGGTGGAGGCTTCCCAATTAGCATATCAAGCCATAATCTCGCAAGTCCCTCGAATGTCTGTGTCGTCGCCTCAGGTGTGCGTAATTAAGTGCGGATATCAGCAGCAACCACCTGAATGCGTTGTATATAAAGTAAGTAATATTTGTCAAACTATTGCAATATACACAATAAGAGATACAACATTCAAACAATTCAACAAAAATAAGCGTACCGCAACTGCGTCAGCAGCTGGAGAGACATAGATAGGGCCGACCGGACGATCACGTCTGACGGAACCGGGATCAACCAAGGGATGAGAACACTCGTCATACCAATCTAAATAGTCGGCAAACATGTCCCAAAAGTGAGTCGCATCCGATCCATGCAGATCAATCAACGGTCTCAGATCTGCATCCCATGCTACTAGAAGCTCATCAGCAAAAATGACCTCGTATCCCTTAATTTCCGCATTCCTGACGGCCTTATCCGGCTGAATGGGCACAACTGGGACTGGCTGCATGAGCCCAAACTGCATGAGGACTCTGTCCGGGTGGTACGGCTCCTGAACATCTATAATGCGCAGTATACCGCGAAACCTGATAGGAGCTACCTCAGGAGCCTGGAAGTCCAACCCCACCCAAGGGGTCCAGGTAACCTGTAAAGTCAAAAAGGCAAAGTCAATACATATTTTTTTTAATTAAAGACTAAGATATCGAAAATTACGTGTACTATTCTACCTCTTCATATCTCATGGCGTCCAGTATGCGGCGTATAGCGATCAAACGGCCGGTGTCTTTACTGTTAGGCACCTCCGCGACACCAAGAACAGATACTCTAAAAGCCTGGGGGTTCGTAACATATTGTTCCCAAAAATGTGGGAAATATGCCCAAACCCAGCACTGTAAATGAATAAATAAGGCTATTAATGACCGAAATATTAAAACGTAACTTAATATTTCACTAATCCATCCAATATCTTACCCTAATCAGAATCCCACAAGATGCAATACCATGTGCTCCATGCCTAGACGCCTCTCCTAAGTTTCGGTACACGTATGCTAGAATCCCACCTCCTCATGCAGTGTCTCCGGTAACGTCGTGGTCAAACAAAAGCGCCACCCACTTGTGCTTCACGGCGTTAGTCGACTTGTCCACCAAGACAGTCGAGCCGAGAAGCAACAAGAGGTAGTACGTAGCAATAACGCCTTCGTCACGCTCGTCACTCCCTATCATGTCCACTAGTCTACTCTCTAAAAACTCCAAAGGAATACCGCCAGCTGTGTTCCATCTCTTCATCTGGTCCTGCCCAACGTCCAGATGAGTACAGATACGCTGTCTCACTGCCGGATCACTGAGGTCTGAAGTACAGCTTCTCCCACGTATGGGAACCCGTAAGATCTGGAGAATATCAGCAAGGGTGATGGTCATCTCTCCGAAGGACATATGAAATGTGTTCGTCTCGGGATGCCATCTCTTCACAAATGCAGAAATCAATGCTGAATCCATGCTGCATGCAATGCCAAGTGTGCGTAGACCTGTAAGCCCGCTCCGCTCAGCCAGCCTAAACCACATATGTGGCTCAGGGCTAATATAATCCTTGTGGGCAGCACAATGGGCTGAGCGGAAATGGATCCTCAGAGTCTTACGACTCTGAATTAACGGAATTTAAGATTAGTATACATTTTCTAATAAAAAAACATTTTAAAGATTCAACACATAAACTACAAAGTAAAACATACCAAATCCTGCTCCGCCTGACGACGGGCTACCCCGCTACGACGTGGCTGCTGCTGCTCAACAATCTCAGGAACAACAGGATCTAGAGGAGCATCGTCAACAACTGCAGCGTCTCCTCTACGTCTCCGTCTCCTCTGCTGTAAAGGAGGTGGCATCTGCGCAACTGCCTCAGAAGCGGGCTCGGGTATAGGAAGGTCATATATAGCCCGAGCAATGTGTGTCTCGTAGCTACGGAGAAGAACCGGACACCTTGGGCCTCCAGGCATCCAAGGATGGTAAGTATGTACAATAGATGGACTGGCAGAAGGTGGACAAGAAGGACCGGCAGAAAGTGGAGAAGAAGGACCGACAGAAGGTGTAGAAGAAGGACCGGCATGAGATGGAGAGGGGACAGGAGTAGGGACCGACCCAACAAAAATAGGGGAATGGGAAAATGGAATGTCGTCCGTACTCAAATCCTGTGTCGGTAATGTAGGCTCTAAAGACTCAACATAATATGCCTCATCATCCCGATGCGGCTCCTCAACAGCCTGATCATCAACCGCCATATGCTGAGCTGACATGTCCTTAGCGTCCTCCATATAATCATCATCAACAGTCATAGGCGGATGCGAAGATATCCCACTAGACGACAATATATCAGCACTGACAAGACCGGCACGGCGACGGATAGACTCAGAAACACCAACAAGCCGTGTGCGGTCAGCCACAACCGGTGTCGGCTCTGTACTCCCCGTAGGGGTGAGGGCCGCCAATATACTCTAATTTTTTGGATACTTATTAGATTAGGGACTAGTTAATACATTTAGGGACTAGTTAATAGTTAATACATTTCGGTATATCACTTTTGCATTTGTGTTAGATGTCATTTAACTTTTTTAATTTTATTTTATCTATTGTAAAGATAGTTTTTATAATGGTTTAGGTACTAGTTAATTTCTAAATAAAATGTAAATATACGAGCCAATAATTCTAATCCATAACTAATCTATAACTAATCCGTAAATAATAAATAATAATATTAAACTCTAAATATATGTTAAATAATACAAAAAATAAGACATAATTAATTCTAATCAATAACTAATCAATAACTATATTATTCTAATCCGAATTAATTCAAAATTTAAATGATAATGCATTCTAATCCAAATTATTAATTAATAACATAAGTATGCTAAATATATGTTAACTAATACAAAAATTAAGGCATAACTAATTCTAATCCATAACTAATCCGAATTAAATCATAATCTTAACAAATATATTTACTATATTATTCTATTTCAAATTAACTATATTATTCTATTCCAAATTAAATCAAATCTTAACAAATATATTTACGAAAAAAATTACGAAAATAATGATAAATTTAATATTAAAAAAAATACCGCTCGGAGACCGATCGGACTCGATACAGGCACCGTCGGAGTCATTTCCCCCTCAATCGGAGTCGCCCTCAGTTGCGCCCAGGTACTAGCTCGACCTCCACTTCCACCTCGAGTCCGAGCTCCGCCGGAAACCACCATGGACACCTCCTCCTCCTTCTCGCTTTCCACGTCCACCTCTACCGCCAGCCACGGGCTCCTCCCGCCACCACTCGCGCCGCCAGTCGTTGTCGCGCCGCCAGTCGTTGCCACACTTCCAGCTGTTGCCGCGTCGGAGGCCGTTGCCGCGCCTGTCGCCGTTCGCGCCAATCCCGCACGGTCGCCGGTTTCACCGGCCGCTCCGCCACCGGTTTTGGCCCTTTCTCCGCCGCCAATCTGGTCGCCCAACCCACCAAAACCCAAATCCATGGCTAATGGGAACAATCGAAGGAAAGGGAATAGAGATTTTGACGAATCGATTTCGAATTCTTTTTAGGTTTGAAGACGGCGGGAGGAAGAAGACGACTCGTCTTCTTAAGCGTGTGGTTACACGCTTAACATAAGTGTGTAGTTACACGCTAAAGATAGGCGTTTGGCTTGGCTGGGGCATGGGCTAGGTATTTGGGCCGGCCCAAATAACTAGCCCATGTATTACACGCTTACGTTAAGCGTGTAGTTACACGCGTAACTTAAGCGTGTAATTCATTCATGTATTTTCAAAATGGCAACAATACCCCTGCACGCGTAGCTTAAGCGTGTAAAATCGTCCGCTTACCTTAAGCGTGTAAAATAGCGTCCATTTAGACATACATTCGCGTGCATTTAGCTTTTCCGTAGATATATAGATTGATGGTTAAATTTATTTACAATGTTATTTGTCACTTTAAAGTTTGGTTGATGTCGGAATTAATTGTAATCTAAATATTTACATATAAATTTTGATTTGATAAACAATTTTTACTTAAAGTGAAATAAAAAATTTAAAATAACATATAGATATGGTGAGTCCAGAAGCGTTCTAAGAGCTCAAAAGGAGGGAGCTTTAATATATAGATAGATAGATAGATAGAAGAATTTCATTTATACTTAGATCATCTTTAATAGTAGTATTAAGAATACTATAAGCTTTTTTAAAAAGGAAAAAATATCAGATTTCGTAACTAAATCCAAAAATAAATATTATATGTTTGATACTCAATCCGACAAAGTATTATATAATTTCAATGCCATCAATTTCCACGTGTGACTTTCTTGATGATGTGTCCACCAACTTGTTCCAAAAAGAGTGACACATGACCCTATAAAAAATCAACAATGCTTGGATATTTGAATGATATCTTCCAAGACCCTGAACTTATAATCTTATATATATATACAAAGATTTTAGTTCATGTTTTTTCTCCCAAAAAATATAAAATATTTTTATCTACATATTGACATAATATAATACCATTTAGATTTATCTTAAATGATTCATATAATCGAAATAGTAATAATTTTCGTCATCAAAAAGTAAAATAGTAATAATTCTAATTTTTTAAAATTAATATATATTATACCAATAAATTTTTTATTATTCGTTGTAACTTTATAATAGGTATAACAATAATTTGTATGTATATATATTATAATTTATGGTATATTATTTTAATATTATATTAATTATGACATAGGGAGTATTATTTCAAGGTGATATGAATGAGAGATAATTGAAAAAGTTAAATAACTGTCTTGAAATTTGTATCATGGTCATACGAGGGTGGCCTACACTTCTCTCTAAAACCCCGAAAGTTTATTGGGAACTTCCTTAGGGAAAATCTCCCACTCCACCACCTTCAGGACAACCTCCCACTACATCATTTTTGGGATAACCTCCCACACACTCACCATCATCGGAATTACCTTCCACCGCACCACCACCAGGAAAATCTCTCGCCCTGAAGATCAATAATAAAGCCACGACCTCCTCCTCCTCCTTCTCGCTTTCCACGTCCACCTCTACCGCCAGCCACGGGCTCCTCCCGCCACCACTCGTGCCTCCAGTCATTGCCATGCCGCCAGTCGTTGCCGCGCCGCCAGCCGTTGCCGCGCCGGAGGCCGTTGTCGTGCATGTCGCCGTTCACGCCAATCCCGCACGATCATCGGTTTCGCCCGCCGCTCCGCTGCCGGTTTCGGCCCTTTCTCCGCCGCCAATCCGGTCGCCCAACCCACCAAAACCCAAATCCATGGCTAATGGGAACAATCGAAGGAAAGGGAAGAGATAGTTTGACAAATCGATTTCAAAAAAAGTTTAGGTTTGAATACAGCGAGAGAAAGAAGATGACTCGTCTTCTTAAGCGTGTGGTTACACGCTTAACATAAGCGTGTAGTTACACGCTTAAGATAGGCGTTTGGCTTGGCTGGGGCATGGGCTAGTTATTTGGGCCGGCCCAAATAACTAGCCCATGTATTACACGCTTACGTTAAGCGTGTAGTTACACGCGTAACTTAAGCGTGTAATTCATTCATGTATTTTCAAAATGGCCACAATACCCCTGCACGCGTAGCTTAAGCGTTTAAAACCGTCCGCTTACCTTAAGCGTGTAAAATAACGTCCATTTAGACATACATTCGCGTGCATTTAGCTTTTTCGTAGATATATAGATTGATGGTTAAAATTTATTTACAATGTTATTTGTCACTTTAAAGTTTGGTTGATGTCGGAAGTAATTGTAATCTAAATATTTACATATAAATTTTGATTTGATAAACGATTTTTACTTAAAGTGAAATAAAAAATTAAAAATAACATATAGATATGGTGGGTCCAGAAGCGTTCTAAGAGCTCAAAAGGAGGGAGCTTTAATATATAGATATAGATAGATAGAAGATTTTCATTTATACTTAGATCATCTTTAATAGTAGTATTAATAATACTATAAGCTTTTTTAAAAAGAAAAAGGAAAAAATATCAGATTTCGTAAGTAAATCCAAAAATAAATATTATATGTTTGATACTCAATCCGACAAAGTATTATACAATTTCAATGCCATCAATTTCCACGTGTGACTTTCTTGATGATGTGCCCACCAACTTGTTCCAAAAAGAGTGACACGACCCTATAAAAATCAACAATGCTTGGATATTTGAATGATATCTTCCAAGACCCTGAACTTATAATCTTATATATATATACAAAGATTTTAGTTCATGTTTTTTCTCCAAAAAAATATAAAATATTTTTATCTACATATTGACATAATATAATACCATTTAGATTTATCTTAAATGATTCATATATATGAAATAGTAATAATTTTCGTCATCAAAAAATAAAATAGTAATAATTCCAATTTTTAAAAATTAATATATATTATACCAATAAATTTTTTATTATTCGTTGTAACTTTATCATAGGTATAACAATAATTTGTATGTATATATAATAATTTATGGTATATTATTTTAATATTATATTAATTATGACATAGGGAGTATTATTTCAAGGTGATATGAATGAGAGATAAAATTGAAAAAGTTAAATAACTGTCTTGAAATTTGTATCATGGTCATACGAGGGTGGCCTACACTTCTCTCTAAAAACCCGAAAGTTTATTGGGAACTTCCTTAGGGAAAATCTCCCACTCCACCACCTTCAGGACAACCTCCCACTACATCATTTTTGGGATAACCTCCCACACACTCACCACCATCGGAATTACCTTCCACCGCACCACCACCAGGAAAATCTCCCGCCCTGAAGATCAACAATAAAGCCACGACCTCCTCCTCCTTCTCGCTTTCCACGTCCACCTCTACCGCCAGCCACGGGCTCCTTCCGCCACCACTTGCGCCGCCAGTCGTTGCCACGCTGCCAGCCGTTGCCGCGCCAGAAGGCGTTGTCGCGCCTGTCGCCGTTCGCGCCATTCCCACACGGTCGCCGGTTTCGCCCGCCGCTCCGCCGCCGGTTTTGGCCCTTTCTCCGCCGCAAATCCGGTCGCCCAACCCACCAAAATCCAAATCCATGGCTAATGGGAACAATCGAAGGAAAGGGAAGAGAGATTTTGACGAATCGATTTCGAAATTTTTTTAGGTTTGAAGACGACGGGAGGAAGAAGGCGACTCGTCTTCTTAAGCATGTAACTACACGCTTAACATAAGCGTGTAGTTACACGCTTGAGATAGGCGTTTGGCTTGGCTGGGGCATGGGCTAGTTATTTGGGCCGGCCCAAATAACTAGCCCATGTATTACACGCTTACGTTAAGCGTGTAGTTACACGCGTAACTTAAGCGTGTAATTCATTCATGTATTTTCAAAATGATCACAATACCCCTGCACGCGTAGCTTAAGCGTGTAAAACCGTCCGCTTACCTTAAGCGTGTAAAATCGCGTCCATTTAGACATACATTCGCGTGCATTTAGCTTTTCCTTAGATATATAGATTGATGGTTAAATTTATTTACAATGTTATTTGTCACTTTAAAGTTTGGTTGATGTCGGAAGTAATTGTAATCTAAATATTTACATATAAATTTTGATTTGATAAACGATTTTTATTTAAAGTGAAATAAAAAATTTAAAATAACATATAGATATGATGGGTCTAGAAGCGTTCTAAGAGCTCAAAAGAAGAGAGCTTTGATATATAGATACTTAGATCATCTTTAATAGTAGTATTAAGAATACTATAAGCTTTTTTTAAAGGAAAAAATATCAGATTTCGTAAGTAAATCCAAAAATAAATATTATCTGTTTGATACTCAATCCGACAAAGTATTATACAATTTCAATGCCATCAATTTCCACGTGTGACTTTTTTGATGATGTGCCCACCAACTTGTTCCAAAAAGAGTGACACATGACCCTATAAAAAAATAACAATGCTTGGATATTTGAATGATATCTTCCAAGACCCTGAACTTATAATCTTATATATATACAAAGATTTTAGTTCATGTTTTTTCTCCAAAAAATATAAAATATTTTTAACTACATATTGACATAATATAATACCATTTAGATTTATCTTAAATGATTCATATATATGAAATAGTAATAATTTTCGTCATCAACAAATAAAATAGCAATAATTCTAATTTTAAAAAATTAATATATATTATATCAATAATATTTTTATTATTCGTTGTAACTTTATCATAGGTATAACAATAATTTGTATGTATATATAATAATTTATGGTATATTATTTTAATATTATATTAATTATGACATAGGGAGTATTATTTCAAGGTGATATGTATGAGAGATAAAATTGAAAAAGTTAAATAATTGTCTTGAAATTTATATCATGGTCATACGAGGGTGGCCTACACTTCTCTCTAAAAAGCCGAAAGTTTATTGGGAACTTCCTTAGGGAAAATCTCCCACTCCACCACCTTCAGGACAACCTCCCACTACATCATTTTTGGGATAACCTCCCACACACTCACCACCATCGGAATTACCTTCCATCGCACCACCACCAGGAAAATCTCCCGCCCTGAAGATCAACAATAAAGCCACGACCCCTCCCTCCCTCCCTCCCTCCCTCCCTCCCATGTTTTGATTCCAATCGCAACACATCACTATGGTCGGATCTATGACATCAACCATGAAAGCCAAAACCCCTATTTGAAACCCTAGATGCCAAATCAACCTCATTTATCTCCTCCATCTGGCTCCTAATCTTTTGACCAACAACACGACCTATAGTCGACACCCCATGGCCTCACACTTTTGGTGTTCTCTGCTCCGGCCACCATGGTGGTTGTTGTCACTTGCAACACTCAAAACTGTAGAAATTTGAGAGAAAGATGATTGCTTGTGTTGAATGAAGCCTCTAGGGCAAATAAATACACCAGTTTGTTAAAGATAAAGATTGATATCTAAAAGATATGCAACCTAAGATAAGGAAACTAAAAAGATTCTAATAACTATCTATTTAGCTAACTTCTATCACTCCCCCTTAAGTTGGAGCATGCGGATCCGAGATGCCCAACTTGGATGCCAAATGGACGAACTGAGGCTTGGACAAAGCCTTAGTAAACATGTCAGCGGGTTGGTTGGAGGTCGAGATATGTGAGGTGAGAACCCTGCCAGCGAGTATAAGATCCCGGACAAAGTGATAGTCTATCTCAATATGCTTTGTACGCTCGTGAAAGACTGGGTTGGCGGAGATGTGTAGAGCAGCCTGGCTGTCACAGAAGAGGCGAACCGGAGATGGATGAGAGACCCCTAGTGACTGAAGTAGGGAACGGAGCCAAACGAGTTCACAGCAAGTGGCAGCCATTGATCTATACTCAGCCTCTGCGGAAGATCTAGAAACAGTATGATGCTTCTTAGTGCGCCAAGAGATAGGGGAACGACCAAGCATAATGAAATACCCCGTAACAGATCGACGCGTGATGGGACACGCAGCCCAGTCGGAGTCACAGAAGGCCATAATGCTGAGTGAGTTGTTGCTGGAGAGGTGAAGACCTTGTCCGGGATGGGACTTGAGATAATGAAGCACCCGAATAGCTGCGGCCCAATGATCTTGTTTTGGGTGCTGCATGAATTGGGACAGAGTATGGACAGCGAAGCAGAGATTTGGGCGAGTAATCGTCAAATATATAAGACGACCAATTAAACGGCGATATGGTTCTGCATCAGCAAGGTCGGCACTGGTGGAGACAGCAAGTTTGTGAGTCGGATCCATAGGTGAGTCACAAGGTTTGGATCTGAGCAGACCCGCATCAACAATTACCTCCAGTGCGTATTTCCGCTGAGAGAGGAAGATACCTGCAGTCCCGCGAGCAATTTCCAGGCCAAGAAAATATTGAAGTTTGCCGAGATCCTTCATATGAAAGCAGTGACTTAAGTAGGACTTGAATTCGGCAATGGCGGATGAATTGTTTCCTCCAATGACAATGTCGTCAACATAGACGAGCACATGAATGATCGTGTTGTGGCGATGCAGGGAGAACAAGGAATAGTCCGCGTAGCTCTGTTGAAAACCGAAAGCACGCAGGGCAATAGACAGTTTGGAGAACCATTGACGGGGGGCTTGACGGAGGCCATATAATGACTTTCGAAGCCGACAGACAGTGCCTGAAGAAGCACCGTGGAGCCCTGGAGGAGGTGTCATATACACAGTCTCATTGAGATCTCCATGGAGAAACGCATTGTGTACATCCATTTGATGTAATTCCCATCCGCGAATTACAGCAACGGCGAGGAAGACACGAATGGTAACCATTTTGGAGACCGGGGCAAAGGTTTCATTGTAGTCGACTCCTTCTACTTGTCTATTTCCAAGAACAACGAGACGAGCCTTGTAACGTTCAATCGAGCCATCAGACTTGTACTTGATCCGATAAACCCACTTGCACCCAATTGGTTTCTTGTCATGAGGCAATGTGGTGAGCTCCCAAGTGCCGTTGCGATCAAGTGCATCAAGCTCTCTGCGCATTGCATGACGCCAATGCACATGTTGAACTGCTTCTTTATAAGATGTTGGTTCATGCTCATGTGTGATTGCAGCAAGGTATCTGGCATGGTGAGCAGAAAAATTGGCATAAGAAACATGAGCAGCGATAGGATAGGGCTTACCCGAGGACGGTGTTGATGTGGGTGGCAGCTGTGAGGGAGGGGAGGTTTGCGTGAGCAGAGTATGATAGACAAAATCTCGGAGGAGAACTGAAGACTGCTTCTTGTGAGCACCGCGACCTGAGATTTCATGTGGAGCGTTTACTGAAGGCTGAACATTGGATTCGGGAAGCTGGTGATCGGCAGAACTGTCGCTGTGTGGTGCTGAAGGAGGTGCATACAGTTCAGAGGAGGTCTCAAAAATTGCTGGATCGCGCCGCTGGGGCGGTGTAGTCACCGCGGGGGCGATGATGTCTGCAGAGAGGGATGAAGCTCCCCCTGGCTGCAAAGGCGGACTGGTGGTGTATGGAAAATGGTCCTCGAAGAAAGCCACATCACGAGAGACAAATGTCTTGCCTGTGTCAATATCGAAGACACGCCAACCTCTTTGGCCTTGAGGATAGCCAAGGAAGACACCCTTGATGCTACGTTCTGCGAACTTGTCCTTTGACCGGGGCTGTCTAGATGCATAGCAGAGACAACCAAACACCCGAAGATTAGAGTGATCAGCCGCTTTGCCGTGAAGAAGCTCATAAGGGGAACGATTATTGAGAACAGGTGTTGGTGTCCTGTTGATCAAATAGCAGGCAGTCATGATACATTCTCCCCAAAACCGAATGGGAAGGGAGCCCTGAAACCGGAGAGCACGAGCAACGTTGAGAATGTGACGATGTTTGCGCTCGACTCTGCCGTTCTGCTGTGGGGTATATGTGCAAGAGCTCTCAAAAAGAATGCCCTGCGTCTGAAGGAACGGCTGAAGAGAGATGAATTCAGCCCCGTTGTCGGAGCGCAGGCGCTGAACTTTAGCATTGAATTGTGTCTGAGTCATTGCACAAAAACGATGGATAATGCCTGCAACTTCGGATTTTGAACGCATAAGAAACACCCACACAGATCTAGAGAAGTCATCCAAGACAGTCAGAAAATAAGAAGCTCCAGAACTGGAAGGTACACTGTAAGGCCCCCATATATCACAATGGATTAATTGAAATGGAAACTCTGCTTTATTAGAACTCAACTGAAACGAACAACGAGTTTGTTTGGCCTTAAAGCAAACATCACAAGGAAAATCAAGTGCTGAAATAGAAGATTTCTCTAGACGTAGTAAACTAGATAAGACTGACGTAGACGGATGACCCAACCGTTGATGCCAGGTAGACACAGAGACGGTAGAAGTGGCGTGACAGGACTAAGAGAGTTGCGGTCCAATGCTGATCAGTCAATAAACCCCCCCTCTTTGCTCACCCACACCAATCATTGTCCTCGAACTGCGTTCCTGTATGATGCACAACTTGTCGGTTAGGGTCACAACACACTGAGTAGCAGAAGTCAATTGACTGAAAGATATCAGATTGCAGTCCAATTTAGGAATGTAAAGAACATGGTCAATGCGAAAAGTGGACAAAAAAATAAGAGAGCCTTCGTGAACTACAGTAGTAAAACGATTGTCCGGTAATTTAATGGTAATTGGCGCAATGGGAACCAAATCATGTAGAAGATCGCGGTTTCCAGTCATGTGGAGGGACGCTCCAGTGTCTAAAATCCAAGAGGACGACTTACCAGAGGATGTGTCGCCTGAAGGATTGAAAGAATTGAAGACTTGAAGAACTTTACCCCACTGTTCAGCGGTGATGGCCGGACCAAGAGCAGCTCGATCATTGGTATTGAGGGTCGTGTGGCCGGGACTGGTAGAAGGCTGCTGAGCAGCGTTGGCAACGCCAGAGGAGCGACCACGGCCGCGCCCAGAACCCTGCGAAGACGATGACTGATGTCCAGAGGCAGCATTCTGAGAAGGCGATTTTCCTCTGCCGTTGGTGAAAACGAAACCTTCCGGAAAACCGTGAAGGCGATAACACTTGGTTATGTCATGCCCGAGTTTCCCGCAGTGAGCACACGGCGGCTTTGTGGAAGTGCGCTGGTCGGTTGGGCGATGTTGAGCAGCGAGCGCCATAGGGTCTGGTGGCTTGGCGTTGCGGTCTTTGACGACAGTTTGGTGCCTCTCTTCCTGAACAGCAAGGGAGAAGACACGATTGAGGTTCGGCAGTGGATCGAGCGTCATGACATTGGATCGCAGAGATCGGAAAGCGTCATCGTTGAGAAAGAGATGAATAAGCTCTGTCTCTCGTTCTTGGAGAAGACGGGCAGATATGTTGCAGGAGCACTTGCCACAAGTGCAGGCCATGGGAGGGACGTAGGTGGTGAATTCATCCCATAGCTTCTTTAAGGTGCCATAATAGGCATTGACAGATTGTCCAGATTGTCAACACTGAGCCAGGTCCGCGCGAATCTGAAGGATTCTTGGTCCGTTACCGACCGAGAATCGTTGAACGAGATCATCCCATAGGTCCTTGACAGTGTGGGAATAGGAAATTGAAGGGCGAAGGACCGGATCAATCGACTGAAGGATCCATCCTTTGAGCATGGAATTGACACTGAGCCAGTCTTCAAGATCTGCGGCCTCAGTTGGTTTCTCGATGGAGCCGGTGAGGAAACCGATCTTCCGCTTGGCGTGAAAGGCATTGATCATGGCATCTTGCCATTCCCGAAAGTTTTCGCCTTTAAAGGTGACATGGCAGATGGATAAACCAGGGTGATCTGAGGGGTGAAGATAAAAGGAAGAATCAACATCGTTGATCTTGCGCTTGGGGCGAGGAGTCTCCTTGTCCGACATCAGAGAGATCGAAAACGAAAGAGGGGAATGATGGAAAAAAAAAATTAACAGTATAGAACCTGCTCTGATACCATGTAGAAATTTGAGAGAAAGATGATTGCTTGTGTTGAATGAAGCCTCTAGGGCAAATAAATACACCAGTTTGTTAAAGATAAAGATTGATATCTAAAAGATATGCAACCTAAGATAAGGAAACTAAAAAGATTCTAATAACTATCTATTTAGATAACTTCTATCAAAAACCACCACCCAATTTAAACTCTCAGACCAAACAAAACTCTCTCTGGATCCACCCCTTCCCCTCCTCCGGGAGTGTTGCTTGTCCCATGTCCATCCTCGTATGACAACATGAGTCAAGATCCAATTCATCTCCCATGGGAGATGAGAATTGGAAAAAAAAAGGGAAAAAGAAGAATAAATAGAGGTAAAATAAATTATATATCTTGTCGTGCAAGAGTAGGCAATGGGGGATTTTTTACTTCACTTGTGCTTGCTGTGAAAGCATAACTGAACCTTTTTAATTCCAATGTTTATCAAGTCCAATCAATGGGTCTTTTAACCATTTATCAAACAAATTAAAAAATTGAGCATCATTCACTCGTTCAAATACTTTGCTGTGAGATTTCTACAACAAAAGTAAAATGTATTGGCCAATTTCATTCATGTGTTATGGGCCATAAAACCCATCAACTCACATCCAACCAAATAAGTAAAATAAGAGTTCATTTCTTCAATATTGATTTTCGGCTTGCTTTGCAAGTTTGGATCATCAATACCACATATATGTTTGGTTTGAGTTGTTTTACATTTTAATGCATTCTGCGGATTCGTTGGTTCAAGTTTGAATGCCAATACTTCATTACATTTGTGGAGCTGATTGAGGATGGGGGTTGAGTTGTTCCGGTTGTAGTCATGGTTGTGTTTGAGATTCTTGAAGATTTCTTAGGGCAACGTCATGGTGGTGGGGACTCTGAAAATCTTTCATATAGGTGGGAGCAACGTCATAGTGGTTCATTCTGTACTTTCCCAAGATTTTTCCTGGTTGACCCATGTTTTGGTGACGCTTTCCTTTGATTGTGCTTTACTCATCCCTCTCCCCTCGGTCGTTTAAGCTCTTATTTTGCTTTGTTATATTTTCTTTGCATGTTTGTAGTCTTCTCATTCCAATTTGTCCAGCTGCCGATTTATCGGACTCTCGATTTATGTAAATTGAGTTCTTTCTTTATAAAAAAGAGGTTGCCTATAATCACACCCGTTTACCATATATCACACCCTTATTTTTTATTTGACAAAACTATCCTAAGTATTAACCCTAATTTAGATCATTCTCTCACTTTTTTCAATTGCTATCTCGGATTGAATAATATTTTTTCCATCACTGCCAAAAGGATATGAAATCTCTAATAATCTTCTCTCTTTTGATTTACCCCTTTATTGCTCAACTTCATATTCAATTTCAATATTTCACCTAACTAGGAAATCGTTTCTTTTGTTGTATTTTGACTCCTTTTTCACTTGCATCAAAGTCACTTACTTTTCGAACTTGTTTCGAATTGAAAGAAATTGATTATTTTTCAAGTATATATGTAGCAACGATAATAATGATGTAGTGATGAAAAATAGTCAGGTTTTCTCCATACTTAGCAAGTGACGATTTAGGTGTTATATATACAAAGGCTGATATATAGTTGATGTGATGAATTATGTTTTTTAATCTTTTCGTTATTTAAGAAAGGAATTTGATCAAGTGAGAATGATCATTATGGTGTAAAGTGAGAATGATCCTATAGTCCTTGGATGGAGAAAAATTCAAGGACTTGGATCAAACTTTCATTAAAGGGGCATGTGTCATGCACATGATCCCTTGGTCAAACTTCCCTTGCTGGTCAACGCCGGACTCCGACGGTCAACGCCGGCGTTGACCGACCATTTGTTTTTTTGGGACAAAATTTTCTTTTTTTGGGCCAAAATCTTCTATGCACATTCCTTGCTAAAGTTATGCACATTTTATCATAATTTCATACACTTTTGAAAAAAAGAGCAATGCATGTTAAAAAACTAAATGAATTTCACATCTAGTACAAAAATAAATACACAAGTACGTTATTCTATGTGCACATACATGCAAAAACTCATGCACTTCAATATTCATCCACACACGGTCTAAAACTCATGCACATTTTTAACACAAACCCGATATATGCACTCATAGTGCAAATTAGGTGCAAAAAACAAGCCATTATTCATGCACATACACGCATAGATGTATGCACTTCACACGTATTGCACTGGATGTGCATGCAAATTGGCTTGAATGTACATAATGTTTGCATTGTATGTGCTAGTATAAATCATGTGCACATACAAGCCATTATCCATGCATATACGTATGCACTTCACACGTAATGGCTTGAATATGCGTACAAAATGGCTTGAATGTGCATAATGTTTGCACTGGATGTGCGGGAAAAATCTGGACCCCGAAAATAAACATTTTAGAAGAAAAAAAGCTTGAACGGTTAGAAGTGCATGAAATCTTGCGTGAATGTGCATAACTTATGCACTAAATGTGCATAGAAAATTTTGGGCCGGATACAAAAAATCGCCCAAAGAAAATAAAAATTGGCCCCGTAAAAAAAAAGTTGATCGGTTTTACGTCGGTCAAAAGTGCATGAAATCATGTTGGAATGTGCATAACTTTTGCAAGGAATGTGCATAGAAAATTTTGGCCCAGAAAATAAAAATTCCGTCCTAAAAAAACAAATTTTGGGCCCAAAAAAACAAAACAAAAAAACAACGGTCAACGCCGGCGACCGGAGTTGACCGGCGGTCAATGCCGAAGTTGACCCACTTAAGTGGTCATGTGCATGGCACATGACCACTTAAATGAAGCTTTTATCTCCACCCTTGGATGGAAGTCCATCCAAGAGTGGAGCTTCATTATCATTTTACAACATAAGTCTTATTCTCACTTAATCAAGCCCCTTTAAGAAAATGACATAATTAATTTTATAGAGGATACTAGTAAGTATGCCCGTGCTACGCATGGGATTGGTCTTTTTTATATTAAGTTGATTTTGTATTTGTTAATTTTTAATAACGACATTATGAATTATTGAATGATATAGGATGCAATAATTGAGATGTTATTATGCTTCTACCTTTTAAATTAATTTCATATGAATGAGTCGATACAATAGTTTTTCTTTGTTATGCTCGCGCTCTGCGCGGGATATGGATTTTTTTGTGGGTGTTTTTTTATTGAGCATGTTGTATATTAATGTCTATAATTTTAATTAAATACTAAGAAGTTGTTTTGGGTGAATAATGTCAGTGCAATGTTTTCCCCCATAATTGTAAGTTCAGAATTGGATGTTTTATATTATTGATTGCAAACTAATATGTTTGAAAGGATGTTGTGCAATGGTTTCTAATCATAAAGTATAAGTTTATTTACGGTATGACATAAAAGCATGAAATACATGTAAATCTAAGGAGAATCTAACACTCTCCTTCTCATTAAAAAAGGAAAGTTGATGAATTAATATTTGACATGTAAATCTTATATCTACTACTCCCGCCATTAAGTTTTAATTGACGTTCTAGCAAATTTCAGACAAAATAAGAAACCAATTATTTTCCCAGATTACCCTTATGATTAGTAACTAATTACTTTTTTATTATTGTTCATGAAATCTCACAAAAAATAAAAGGAAATCAAAAGGAAATCTCATCTCGTTACATTTCTCTATTTCCCCTCTACATATTCATCTATCGTGTAACTATTTCTTGGCTATGGAGATCAAACACCGAAGGATTTGTTATGGAAGACAAAATGCTTCAATCACTAGTTACAATCAATAAGTTCCAAAAACCCCAAAAAATAAATAAAAAGATATGGGAGGATGAACGGTTGAACAGTAGATCCTAGAAAATGGGGAAGCAATGAATAAAAAATTGAGAACCCAAAAACTAAAAATAAAAGAATTACTAAATATGAGGGTAAATCTGGAAAAAATAGGTGAAAAAGTCTAAAATGACAATTAAAACTTAAGAAGGACTTAAGCCTAGAACGTCAATTAAAACTTAACGGAGGGAGTATATAATATGAAAGTGGCACATCTCTAACGTCACATATCTAAGCGGAGCATCTCTAAAGTCACGTTATATATTTATTATATGTCATCACCTTAAATTAACATGTAATTTTATATTATTTTTAAAATCAAATTCATATCTTAATTTTTTAATTTCAGCAATGATTTATCTCTCAATTTCATCAACCACATCTGTAAGGCCCACAGCCTTAGAAACGCTATCCCCATGCCAGGACTACTCCCGCCCTAGCACGCTTAACTTCCTAGTTCTTTATCCTCACTTGAACCAGGAAAAGGAAGAGTTCTTGTTGACATGGATAGCATTCTAATCCTTATAAAGGATTACAAATCCGGGGTATTACAATCACCCCCACTTAAACCCTTGACGACCTCGTCAAGGTCCGTCAAGTCCCAAAGACCACCCTTTGGGTCGAGCGACTGCCATCCAAGACAAGCCCACTCGTAACCCAGAGTCGGCTCTGATACCATTTGTAAGGCCCACAGCCTTAGAGACGCTGTCCACATGCCAATCGGGAACTTCCCAGGAGGTCATCCATCCCAGGACTACTCCCGTCCTAGCACGCTTAACTTCCTAGTTATTTGTCCTCACTTGAACCAGGAAAAGGAAGAGCTCTTGTTGACATGGGTAACATTCTAATCCTTATAAAGGATTACAAATCCGGGGTATTACAATCACCCCCACTTAAACCCTTGACGACCTCGTCAAGGCCCATCAAGTCCCAAAGACCACCCTCTAGGTCGAGCGACTGTCATCCAAGACAAGCCCACTCGTAACCCAGAGTCGGCTCTGATACCATAATTGTAACACCCCCCGACTTATTGTCGGTAGTGCCACACGCCAGTGACCTCAGACGTTACCGTCCAAAGTCACCCAAGGCTTTAATCGGAACAATTAATCTTAAATAAACACAATTAAATAACGGAAGGTTAAACAGCGAAAGACATTTGAATATGAAACTCAATCCTTTTATATTAAAAGATCTCTCATAAAACGAGAGTAGCGTTTTTACAATAGAGTGAAATTACAGCGAAAAACTCATAAATTACACAGTGGAAGACTTCAAGAATAAACCTAGTACATGACTAGGTTATAAAAATACATATTGAAGTAATACTTAACAACTTTGAAATACCGGCACTTACATCTGCAACTGCAAGTCTCTTCTTCATCCTCAGCTCACTCTCAACCTCTTTCTCTCTCGTTGCTCTCGTTTCTTCATCGTCGTCGCCGGTGCTGTCAAGCCTTGCCGGAGCTTGTGCCCTCGCCGGTGCTGTTCGCCGAGAGTCCTTGGAGGCTGGGAGGTGGTGGTCGTCGATGGAAGCCCTCGTCTAGCCCAAGCACGTACTCAGCCACGCAGCCAAGGCAACGCGCAGCCCGCGGCCATGAGCTTCTGTTGGGTTGCAGCTCGTCGTCCTCGCCATAGCCGCTGGCTGCCGGTCATCCCCGCCATGGACACCTCCGGTGAAGCTCCCTTGAGCTCCTTGCACCTCCATCTCCCCCAATTTGTGATGGTAACAATTTCCCCCAATTTCTTAAACCCTAGCTTGGTAGATTTGGATGTTTTTGTTCAATTGAGGAATTTAGGTGCAATTGGTTCTTAATTAGATGTTAATGGATGCTTTGGATGCATTAGGTTGATTGGATTTGAAGCTTGGAGTGGTTAGATTGAGATTTGGGGCATTTGATGCGCATTCTGAAATTTCTGGGCACATTCTGTAAATTCTGGAAAGTTTGGGTACTGTTCATAAGGTGAGGAACCTTCTCACGAGTATGGGGAATTTTACGGAATTCGATTTGGATGCATATGTGAAAAGTTATGCGCGTTTTTGTGTTTTGTGAAGGTTTAGGAAGTTCGACTGTTTCCGTAGACGCTTGAACGAGTTGCTTGACGTTGAACGTCACTAAGGCAAGTGGCGGTTCGCTCTTGCTTATCATTCCATATTTCTATTAATTATCAATTGTTTTAATTGTTAATTAAATGGGATGAATATTGTTTTCGTTGGGAACAATTTTGATAAACGTATTTGATACGATTAAAAGAGATATTATAATAGGTTGTATATACTACTAGAAACAACGCTATTATAGATATATATATATATATATATCGTTGCCATGATGGCATTGATGTGGATTATTATGTGGTTTTAACTGTTTAGTTAGAACGAGTATTCGTAAGAACGCTATGTACCTTGCGAGGTCTAGTTGTTTCTTTATAACTGGTGCTAGGAGGATTTTTCCCTAGTACTCTCTCTGGTCATGACCTTGCCCTTACTCACGGTAGGTGCACACAGCTGGTGCCGATTCTCGGGATTTATTCCCTTCAATATCTCTCGCGATGAGATGATATATAAAAGCTTATAACGTGAATGTACGCTTTGTCACTAAAATAAGATAAGTGCCGCTATGCACATATTTAATGAACCTTGGGCGAGAAGTACAACTTGGAAACTCATCTGGACTTCGACTAAAGTAAGTCCTCCTTCCAAATCTGAATTCGCATTACGCGGTGAGGTTGGTCGTGGATCCAAATGGGCAAGTCTTTTTAAAACGTTTGTGTGAAACTTTAATGTTCCCGAACACTTGTCATACTTTCCGATAAGACTCAATCTCTTGGAGTCTTCTCTTCATACGTTCTCGATAAGACTCGATCTTTAGGAGTCTTCTCTTGATCATTCAAACTTTAATCATTCCGTGAAAGTTTCGGGTTATATATCGTTCATTCGGTTGTTATTCGAGGGACAATGATAGTAAACGGTTACGATCACTAGGACCATTCTGTTTTCACCCTTGCATAGTCTTTCATTAGACTAACCAACCGGGTTTTATTCCTTGTATGGTTGGCTGGTGTCATCCGTCCTATACGGCACATCAGTGGTTGGTTCTCGAAGACTCGAAGTAACCGTTGAAGAAGAGACTTGCAGTTGCAGATTTAAGTGCCGGTATTTCAAAGTTGTTAAGTATTACTTCAATATGTATTTTTATAACCTAGTCATGTACTAGGTTTATTCTTAAAGTCTTCCGCTGTGTAATTTATGAGTTTTCCGCAGTAATTTCACTCTGTTGTAAAAACGCTACTCTCGTTTGATGAGAGATCTTATAATATAAAAGGATTGAGTTTCATATTCAAATGTCTTCCGATGTTTAACCTTCCGTTATTTAATTGTGTTTATTTAAGATTAATTGTTCCGATTAAAGCTTTGGGTGACTTTGGACGGTAACGTCTAAGGTCATTGTCGTGTGACACTACCGACAATAAGTCGGGGGGTGTTACAACATCATGTTATGATTCTGATAATTTTATTTTCTTTGTTAGTGTATATATATGAATCATATGATATTACTTTCCGTTAATAATTTATTGTAACACCCCCAAATATTCCCTTGAAAAGGCATTACCGTCAGTGACCTCAGACGTTCTGTCCGATGTCACCCAAGGCTTTACCAGTTGATATAAATCATCAAACAACAATTATGATACAAAATTGTCATAACTTTCATTTAAACCAAAGTCTCGGAATTACAACATAATTCCAAATACATCAAAAACACAGCGGAAGTCTTTACACAAAACATATTTAACACAACAGAAGTCTTTTAAATAACCAACAAAGGGTCTTGATTGCAATGATCACCCGCCAAAGATCTTAACCTGGATAAACTTATCAAAAACACCGTTCGCCTCTATAGTCGTTCTAGCCTTCACGGGATGGCAACTTATCTGATGTGCCGAATCGAACGGATGACACCAGCCAACCATGCAGAGAACAATTACGGTTGGTTAGTCTAATGAAAGACTACGCAAGGGTACAAAGCAGAGTGGTTCGAAGTAATCGTATTAGGTTAGACTCATCGCTTCTCGAATTAGAACCGATGACGATAGTTAACCACCATACTCCTACTAGAATACATGAAAAGACATGATCAAGAGAAGATTCTGGAAGACCGAGTCTTACAACAATCAATCCCAAAAGAAGACTCCAATGAATTGAGTCTTATCGGAAACATGACAAATGTTAGGAAACATTAATAATTACACACAAGCGTTTAAAAATCCAGACGAGCTTTCCTAGCTGCACTACAGCCTAGCTGCACTGCTCGCCCAAGGGTATATTAATCATGTGCACCACGGCACTTATCTTATTAAATTCCAAAACGCACACCACGTTATAAGCTTTTAGATTCTCTCATCCCTCAGGATAAAGAGATACAGTCGGGAACTAAATCCCTAAGAAGGAGTTGACTTGGGAACTAAATCCCTAAAGTCGATTCAGGAACTAAATCCCTAGGGAACTAAATCCTTAATTATGTGCATCACCGCACTTATCTTATCCACTTAATCATGGCTACCTTAAAATAGGAGAACACGCATCTCCCTCACAATTTCCTTATATACAAAATCCTAAAGTTCACCTCTTAATTCCTTACAATCCCATTATCAACTCTTAGTAACCTCGAAACATTACAACCTCAACTTCCTTAAAGATACTTCCCACAATTCCATTATTCATTAACATCAGAATTGGTCCTTATGCCAAATTATAACTTAAGATCCTTTCGGTAATGACTTAACCTATTCCTTTACTCACTTTATAACCTAAATTTCAAGATTCCTAAACTTTCTCCAGACATAATCACCACACTCTATGTTCTTCGAAACGGATCACATGAGATATTACTCTTAATTCCTCAAGACATCATTATGTAAATGATTCATCCTCCTCAATGCTTTTAACACAACTCACCTATGAAAGGCAACTCTTAATCTCTTAGAACATTAACTCCACACATTCACCCTTAATCACTTCATCCTCTAGATTACTTCTAGAGAGATTAATCGGTTCCTCAATCATGACATCAACTTTATTCCCATACATCATGCCATGTAATAAATCTTACTATAACCACTTAATCACACTCACATCAACGTTAAGACTTTTAATATTATTAAGAGCAGCTATAAAGCTTTAAACCTTAGGGTGACAATTATGTCCACCCAATTAGTACAACTACCAAAGCTTATTAATTATGTGCGACAATGGCACTTATCTTATTACAACACACACCCTTCTGTTAAGGCTTTTAATTATTATTCCGAGTAACAACGGAAGTTTAATACACTGGGTGACCTTACGTCCACCCCGATACACTGGCGAGGTGCTTAATTAATTTACCGCCGTTAAATTAATCCGAATAACAACGGAAGTTTAAAACACAGGGTGACGTAACATTACGCCACCCAATGGCGCTAGCAAGGCGCTTAAACCCCTCCTACCTTAGCGGGTGGTAGGAAGTTATAGGTTAACCCATTAAGTTATAAAGAAACGACTAATCCATAACCAGATTAGTGTTCCTACGAACATTAAGTTATAAAGAAACGACTAATCCTTATCTGGACTTAGCGTTCCTACGAACATTAAGTTATAAAAAAAACGACTAATCCTTATCTGGACTTAGCGTTCCTACGAACATTAAGTTATAAAGAAATGACTAATCCTTATCTGGACTTAGCGTTCCTACGAATACTCGTGCTAACTAAACAGTTCAACACAGTAATAATTCACATCAAAGCCATCATGGCCAACATCAAAAACATATATCTATACTAACGTTGTTCTAGCAGATATACAACCTAGTATAATATCATCTTTTAATCAATTATTAACAAAGCTGTTCCCAACGAACAATAAATCAGTAAATCATCCCAAATTAATTAACAACTAAATAATTGATAATTAATTTAAATATGGAATGATGAGCAAGAGCGAACCGCCACTTGCCTGGAGTAGATTCGGCGATGAATCTAGACGAGACGACTACCGAAAATATCCTTTCCAAGGATATTGCCTAAGCGCTTAAATAATTTTGGGTTAAATTTGGACTGAAAGGGTTTTGGGCCTCTCGGCCCAGCAACAATTAAACAAGGGGGGAGGGCCCCACCTTCACTATTCCTCCATCTTCAACACATCCTCTACCCTGCCTCCATCCCGACTGCAACAACAACACGCAGCACGAGCTGCCATCACCACCACGACGCACCAGCAGCACCAGCCCAGAACAAGGGAGGGGCAGAGGAAGCTCACCGAGAGGAAGACGCGAACCAGAGGAGGCGATGGAGCAGGGGAGCTCACGAGAGGAACAGGGGAGGCGGCAGCTCAGCGGGAGAGAAGACAATGGAGAGGTCTGGTGTGCCCTTCTACTCTTCATCTCCACCACCTTATATAGCCCAAGGAGGTAGCCCAAGGAGGGGGCAAATGTCCGACCAAGGACTTGCAAGAGGGCCGACCATGCACAAGTGGGAAGCCAAGTGGTAACGGGATAAGATTGAAACGGGAGGATAAGATTTGGTATGGGTTTTAAACCCCGGAAATTATATGTTTGTATCCAAACAAATATTCTAAGTCCCGAAAATACATCGAATGTATTTTATACCACTCAGAGAATTATTACGAAGATCATGGATATTACTGAAAATCCAAACTCC
The DNA here is from genome assembly GCA_027886185.1 of Rheum nobile. NCBI lineage: Eukaryota > Viridiplantae > Streptophyta > Magnoliopsida > Caryophyllales > Polygonaceae > Rheum > Rheum nobile. The sequence continues at coordinate 8,711,448 of WOAB01000002.1, read as the reverse complement.
ACTGAAAGCGAAAAAAATTATTGAACGAAGGTTGGGAAAAATTACCCAATTATCCTTACTAAAAATTGAGGGATATTACATTTATATCAATCTTTTAGTGTAACTTTGCTTTTAATAAGTTATTTTTATTTAATGAAATTTAAATATATCTCTACTTATATTATAATATTTAAAATTCATATCATTATTATAATATTGAAGTAGTTACTAAGCTACATACTCTCATCATTAAGTCAAAACAATTATGGTATGTTTTGTTTCTACAATGTGTCGCACACTAATCTAAAATATTTTTACAATATAATAAATATATTATTTTTTATATACAATTCTTTTATACTCTCTTTTGGGTATTTCATTTTTAAAAATATGTCTTCATAACTTATATTATTTTAATAGTATATCATACATGGTTGGAAGAAAATTAATAAAAGTTATATTATCGGAGATATGATTCATCCATAAAATTATATATTATACTATCAATGTTTATAATTATATTAAGTGTATACGATTAACTTAAAATAATTATTAATAAAGATAATACATATGACGTAATGCTCGTTCAGTATAAATACCTATTTTGAATCAAGGTTTTGAAATCAATTAAAGTGATTGGTGCTAATTTGATTGGCATGTGCAATAGTTTATCATAGTGTAGCATAACTATTTTGTAATATAAATAACGTATATTATTTATTTACTTTGGTATATGATGTTACGTTTCTTGGTGTGTAAGAGACTAAGAGATCAACATAATTTTAAATTATGAAGGTATAGCCTGTCATTCATTTATCTGAATGTAAATAGAAGATATATGAATGGAAAGAAATTTATTTATTTTTATAAGAGAATGATGACAAATGTAGAACTAATGTTAATTTTTGTAGTATATATTTTATAATATTTATTACTATTAATTATATGGGTTTTAACATAATGTACTTCGTACTAATTTTGTGACTTCATACAAAACACATAACAATTTCCTAATTTGTACAAACATTAAAAACATAATGGATATCTAAATTTCTCTTTGTAAAAACCTGAAAATTAATTACAACACTTTTAACCAAAGAGTGGAAAAATCAATGTCAACCTTATCAGTATATGCACTAAAGCTTCAACTTGATCGACGAATGAACCTTCTACAATAGCCAAAAGAGAGTTCAAATCGGGTTCAACTTGATCAATATATTGTAGTTAGAGTTTCAATATGTGCAAGATTTTCATTAAATTGAAACGTCAAAAGTATTGATCGAATTCGGTATAAAAACAAACCTGATTAGATTGTGAGACTTATTTCGTCTCAGTGTGTAAAAAGATTTCAACTAAAATGTAAATTTCGATCTCCATGCAACCATATCGCAAAACATATGATTATTACCAACCCTGGATTAACCATCCCGGCTAGTTTAAGACAAATATATAATAAGGATATAAATTAATTTATTAGAGGCAATAAGGGTAGGGTATACCGTATACCATCCTTGAACTTGATTGAAAAAACTCTCAAATGATTGCCACTTATTTTCCTTCTCCGAACCTTGTTTTTTTTTTTTTTTTTTTTGGTAAAAGAGAGACAATACTCTCGAAACTTTATTAATAAAGGGAAAGGCTAAACACTAATTAAGCGGGGCATAGCCAAACCCCTAGCATCATCCGCCAAAATGGACCGAATAATATCAGGAGGCTCCTCTAACAAAAGAAAACCTAAAGGAAACGAAAAAGCAAGGTTAGCCAACCCATTAGCAAGACGGTTAGTCTCCCTATACACATGAGTAAAACGGACAATCCAATCCCTAGTCAAGAAGCCATGGCACATAAGTACCAGGAACGAAAGCGGGTGCGAAGCAACCACCCCCTTCTGAAGGAAGCCAACCACGATCTCAGAATCAATCTCCACCACCAGCCGCCTATAAACCAACTCCCGGGCAATGTGTAATCCGTAGTAGACACCCCAAAGTTCAGCCACGGGCGCAGTACAAATACCAATATTCAAGACGAAGCCCCCAAGCCACCGACCATCTTCATCCCGAAGAGCCCCACCAGCTCCCGCAATAATTTCATTCCATGTTGGTATATATTGGAGTTTGGAAATGAAATGGACCATGAGGATTGTTTACTTGCTTAGGTACACATAATTGGCATACAAAATTTCAGTCTTTTTTTTATCATGTAATAAGACGTTTAGTCTTTATGTATGTCATTTAATGTGTACGTTAGCACATTTATATATATATATATATATATATATATATATATATATATATTCTTGAAAGTAATAGTGATTGTTATTAAATATTATTTATTTTGACTGTTATAATTTCGTTATTTTATATTTTAAGGGTGATTTAGAAATGTTTATGGATATAATCTTCACATTATAATCATAGTAAATTAACTTTATGACATGTTGTTCAATGTTCTGTAATATTGAGATCGATAATAGCCTTAATTTAAAAAAAGGATGATAAAAGAGAATAAAAAATAATTAGTATTAGAATTGTGCGGTTAGCAGATATCGAACTCTTAGCAATGAGAAGATTGGCAAAACTTAAAACAATATATATACGCAATATATGTGTTATTTGGGTCAAATTAAAAATTAATGAGATCAATTCAGGATAGTAATTGGCATTATACTCCACCATGCATTTCATCGAATTTTTAATTCAAACAACGACAATCAATTGACAAACGAAAAGTTTTTTTTGATAGAAAGTAAATTTGATTGTCATTTGGATAAAGATGCTTAGTTGTTATATGGGTATTAACTATTAAGTATATACAGTGATATATTTGTTTAAAAATAATATTAAAAACCTTAGTAAATGAGATTGTAATTGAATAATAAACTGATCAAAGAATTAGTAATTCAGAAGTAGCGACAAATTAAAGTTTTTTTGACATGTAATAGTAAATTAATTTCACAAAATAATTGGAGGTCAATTGTGTAATACTATAATATGTCAATTATATTTATATAATTTAATGTTCATAGAAAATTGTACATATCTTCAACTTGTATCGATCTTTTCATATGTAAATAATCATAGTTGTTTTAGTACTTTTTTATTTTACATATTTTTCATAGAAAGATATAAATTTGTACATAAAATATAATGATTATGGATTTGGCTATATGTAAATTCAATTAATTAAGGGATCGTTCATGTTCATAGAAAATGTGTGTGTATATATTTAATTCGCATCTTTTCATATGTATAAATTATCACAGAAAAATATAAATTTGTATATGAAACATATAATGATGGCTATATGTAAATTCAACTAATGAATGTGTTGTTTGGTTTAGGAATGATTTATAGTTATTTTTTTCATAGAATTATGTAAATTTGTACGTAGAATATAATGATCGTGAATATGGCCATATGTAAATTTAATTATTGAATGGCCGTTTTCACAAAGAAGAAGAATAATATAGTTGGTTATTAGTTGTTTAAGACTCTATTTTATAGATTTGTATACCCTTACAATAACTAATTATTTGAAAAACTTTGAGTGATTAAAAAAAAGTTAAAAAATAAAATAAATTATGTGTTTAGGTTTGTAAAAATAAATTCAACGAAAATGCTTGTAAGAAGGATTGAACCTTTAACTTTGCTTTATTAGACACAATCTAAACCATTGAGCTATAGTAACATCTTTTACTCATAGTGAATTGCAAACAGGTTTTCGTCGTGTAAAAACTGTTATGCAAATTTGATAACAGGTTTTCGTCGTGTAAAAACTGTTATGCAAAATATCCAAACAAACCCTAAACCGTAGTCCTAGGTAAGTAAAGGTCGAACCCACAGGGAGGCGAATTCTGTCTATGTATGCAAATTATGTGTCAAAGCAAAGTAACCAAAGGGGGGTTTTGTTTGTTTAAGTAATCTAAGCATGCAAAAGGTAAACAAGCTAAAAGTTGTGAAATCAGTGATGGAAAAACACTTAGTCAAACAACATCCACTATTCGTATGACAAGTTGATCCTAGATACTCATTCAAAATCTCATGCAATGGAAATTCCAATTCCTTTTCAGATATAACTAATAGCACAACCGGATACTATTAGCACTAACTAATTAAACAACCCTGAAACTATCAAGATTCAGTTTAACAGCAGCGTTACGGATAGGAATATAGTTGGATACAATTCTAGCATAAAACAACCAGCTTTTATCCTAGAATGTAAATCAGTTCTCTTCTGCATAAGACTAGCACAACCAGTTACTAGTACGATGCAGTTGTTACTCTGAAATAGATATGCTCAACTAGTAACAATCTAAATCTAGCAATAGATCAATAACGACAAACCCTAGTTGCGTCCAAGATAGAGATTATCAATATCAATCATAAGCAATCAAGCAAGAGAATAGATAAAAACCATGCAATAGATTAAGAATGAGAGTCTCACAACTGAATCAAAACGAAAGCTTCAGCGTCTGACTAAGCCAGGGAGACTTAGTTCTTCATAGTAAGGTACGTAGAATGAAATTAGGGTTCGAGAGCTTGATGAGATGATAGGATAATCAAGCCTCTCTCTACCCTTAAATACTAAAGGAAATAAAGTCTAAGTTAACCTAAAACGAAATAATAAAAACGTAATAAAATAATGCAGAATAAACAAATAAGGAAACGGCTCGGCGGTGCTTCCAACAGCGGCGGCGGGCGCTGCAACCTCCACGGCGGTCGCCGTAATTGCGGCGGTCGCCGTTCTCAAGTCGTAGCCAAGGTTGCTGGGAGGGCTTTGGCGGCGGTCGCCGTAAGGTGGGCGGCGGTCGCGGTAATTGCGGCGGTCGCCGTCTTTATACGGCGGTCGTCGCCAGATTTCTTCGGTTCAACTCTTGCGATACTTCCGTAAAAACGCCATAACTTTTTATTCCCAATTCGGATTGCGTTCATATTTTGAGGACTTGTAGTAGACTTCAAGATCTAACTTCTCGAACTGGAATCACTATATTTGGACATCTGAGTAGAGATAACGAACCAATTGAATTCAGCACATTGTTCTTCTACTCTTCAATGCACTTCAAACCTCTATAAATCCCATGATTTCTTCACTTCTCCACTCTAACTCCATTATCCACGATTGTGCTCTAAATCCATCCAAATAGCACCAATAAACCCTCTAATGACTCTTAGTTAAGCCCTACAAAGTAGTGTTTATCAATTGTAAACAAAAAAATAAGCATGATTTTTCAAATGAATTTGTGAATTAAATAAATGGGGCATTAGTTGTACAAAAAGTCTACTTTATATGTTTATAGAAGATTAGCGTCATAATAGGAAAAAAATGTGTTGCATATTACGGAGTAGAAAATTGTGTGAAGATAGGCACTTAATGTAAAAAAAAGGCAATGGCTATATGCACGCGATTTTATGTCTAAATGTACGCGAAACTATGTGCGTAGCTTAGCAGCATGGTTTCGTACGCATAAGCTACGCGCACAGGGGTATAATGGCCATTTTTGAAAAGTCTAGATAATATTGGTACGCGTAACTTACGCGCACAAAGTTATCCCTGACAAAGCTATGCGCGTATCTTATGCGCATGGTGCCATAATTTATTTTTTTAATTTTTTTTGCAAGTTTATCTGGTACGCATAACTTATGCGCACCATACAAAAAAAAATGTACTTTTTTTCCATAATCATGTAGAGAATTTCAATACGAGTCCGTACATATAAAATTCGTCCAAAACGGACATCGTTTGCCCCTTCAAAAGCCCAAAAACGAAGCCCGTACATATAATTTTTTTTGTATTTTTTTCATTTTTCTACTATAATTTTGTATAAAATTTTAATACGAGTCCGCACATATAAAATTCATCCAAAACGGATATCGTTTTCCCCTCCAAAAAATGAGAATAAAAACTTTAGCAACTATAGTATATAAATAATAAGTTCATAATACTTAACTATAATGCATAACTATACTTTATAAGTTATAAGTTCGTAATACTTAACCATAATGTATAACTATAGTATATAAGTAATAAGTACGTAATACTTAATTATAATGCATAACTATACTTTATAACTAATATATTTTGTAATACTTAACTATAATGCATAACTATAGTATATAAGTAATAAGTTCATAATACTTAACTATAATGTTTAACTATAGTATATAAGAAATAAGTTCATAATACTTAACCATAATGTGTAACTATAATATATAAATAATAAGTTCGTAATACTTAACTATAATGCATAGCTATACTTTATAAGTATTAAGTTCATAATACTTAACCATAATGTGTAACTATAGTATGTAAGTAATAAGTTCATAATACTTAACTATAATACATAACTATAGTATATAAGTAGTAAATTCATAAATACTTAACCATAATGTTTAACTATAGTATATAAGTAATAAGTACGTAATACTTAATTATAATGCATAACTATACTTTATAACTAATATATTTTGTAATACTTAACTATAATACATAACTATAGTATATAAGTAATAAGTTTATAATACTTAACCATAATGTGTAACTATAGTATATAAGTAATAAGTTCGTAATACTTAACTATAATGCATAACTATATTTTATAAGTAATAAGTTCATAATACTTAACCATAATGTGTAACTATAGTATATAAGTAATAAGTTCATAATACTTAACTATAATACATAACTATAATATATAAGTAATAAGTTCATAATACTTAACCATAATGTGTAACTATAGTATATAAGTAATAAGTTCATAATACTTAACTATAATACATAACTATAGTATATAAGTAATATTCATAATACTTAACCATAATATGTAACTATAGTACATAAGTAATAAGTTCATAATACTTAACCATAATGTGTAACTATAGTATATAAGTAATAAGTTCGTGATACTTAATTATAATGCATAACTATACTTTATAACTAATATATTTTGTAATACTTAACTATAATACATAACTATAGTATATAAGTAATAAGTTCATAATACTTAACCATAATGTGTAACTATAGTATATAAGTAATAAGTTCGTAATACTTAACTATAATGCATAGCTATACTTTATAAGTAATAAGTTCATAATACTTAACCATAATGTGTAACTATAGTATATAAGTAATAAATTTATAATACTTAACTATACTACATAGCTATACTTTATAAGTAATAAGTTCATAATACTTAACCATAATGTGTAACTATAGTATATAAGTAATAAGTTCATAATACTTAACTATAATACATAGCTATAGTATATAGAATTTGGTTCCGGTGCGGACGGTTCTTACGGTGCGGACGTGTGGACATGCACTTTAGGGCCTTAAATGTGCACTTTAACGTCTTAAATGTGCACTTTTGCAAAAAAATTAAGAAAACAAAAAAAAATTAATTTTTTTCCCAAGCATTTTTCTATTTTTTTTGCAAAAGTGCACATTTAAGACGTTAAAGTACACATTTAAGGCCCTAAAATGCATGTCCGCACGTCCGCACCGTAAGAACCGTCCGCACCGGAACCTTACTCATAGTATATAAGTAATATTCATAATACTTAACCATAATGTGTAACTATAGTATATAAGTAATAAGTTCATAATACTTAACTATAATACATAGTTATAGTATATAAGTAATTATTATAATACTTAACCATAATGTGTAACTATAGTATATAAGTAATAAGTTCATAATACTTAACTATAATACATAACTATAGTATATAAGTAATAAGTTCATAATACTTAACCATAATATATAACTATAGTATATAAGTAATAATTTCATAATACTTAACTATAATACATAACTATACTTTATAAGTAAAATGTTCGTAATACTTAACCATAATGTGTAAGTGTGTAACTATAGTATATAAGTAATAAGTACGTAATACTTAATTATAATATATGCATAACTATACTTTATAACTAATATATTTTGTAATACTTAACTTAAATGCATAACTATAGTATATAAGTAATAAGTTCATATTACTTAACTATAATACATAACAATAGTATATAAGTAATAAGTTCATAATACTTAACCATAATGTGTATACTATAGTATATAAGTAATAAGTTTGTAATACTTAACTATAAAGCATAGCTATACTTTATAAGTATTAAGTTCATAATACTTAACCATAATATGTAACTTATATACCTATACTATATGTATTATAATTAAGTATTACAAAATATATTACTTATATAGTATAGTTTCTAAAGTTTTTATTCTTGTTTTTTGGAGGGGAAAACGATATCCGTTTTGGATGAATTTTATATGTACGGACTCGCATTAAAATTGTATACAAAATTATAGTAGAAAAATGCAGAAAATACAAAAAAAAATTCACTACAATGCGCTATATGCCGGACACCAAATTGTAAAAAAAATGGGTAAAAAGGCTTCGTTTTTTGGGCTTTTGGAGGGGCAAACGATGTCCGTTTTGGACGAATTTTATATGTACGAACTCGTATTGAAATTCTCTACATTATTATGAAAAAGTGCAATTTTTTTTTAGTATGGTGCGCATAACTTACGCGCACCAAATACACTTGCAAAAAAAAATTAAAAAAAATATTATGGCACCATGCGCATAAGATACGCACATAGCTTTGTCAGGGATCACTTTATGCACGTAAGTTACGCGCATCAATATTACCCATACTTTTCAAAAATGGCCATTATACCCGTGTGCGCGTAGCTTATGCGCACGAAACCATATTGCTAAGCTATGTGCACAGTTTCGCGTATATTTAGACATAAAATCGCGTGTATATAGCCTTTTCTAAAAAAAAAAAAGGACGGTTGCCTACTGTAAGTAGTAGCAGCTCCACCAATTGCCACTCACCGTACTCTGCTCGAACCAGTAACCGTACGCATATCAGTAAGAGTAGCCCCGAGCAAAATCGACCCAATTTTCATACCTCCACACAATCACTCGAGGATTCGTATAGCGTCTTTTCAAACCCTAGCGTCTCTTCCTTTGTAAGATCATCTATCTCTTTAACTCATTATTGACGGGCTTTTGTTCGTTATATGTAGTTCTTGCTATGAACTCTCTCTTCACGTTTTGGCTTTACTTCCCACATTCCCCCCTTTATTTCGCTTTCTATTTTGTTGTTTTGAGCAATGCACAGCATTTCTGCTTTGCAGAGAAACGGAAAACTGAAGAAAACGAAAAAGGTCAAGATTGCGTTGATTACCATCTCGAAAATTCTAAATTTGCTCTTATGGTAGTATATTTTGTGCTTTGTGAGTAACGATTCATTAGCTTGTTTGAGAGTCTGAAATTGGTTTCAGTGTGCTCACTTGAGCATGGGTTATCCTACCAATTGCTGCCCAAGCATCAATTTCTCTATTCCCCTTTCATTTTCTAGATTGTTTTTCAGTTCATGGTTTTGGTATAATGATAAGAGTAGGGTGTTCTGCTGCACCATATTTCTTATGCAATAAAGGGGTCTTATTCGGATTTTAGGACAGATATCTAAATCTAGGGCTCTAGCATTTAGCCAATTACTCAAAGACAAAGCACTCAGACCTAGTATTTCCTTTTATATCTTGCCTTGATAACTCTTATGCATTCATTCTTCTGCCATTGACATATGTGATCCAATTTGTGCATGTAATGTAAGAAATTTTGGATCAATATACAGGTTCTGCGTACTTTATGAGTTTGTAATTGTAACCAGTAGAAATGTCTTCTATATGTGATGGCTGGTGTGCAGCCATGTGGATTTTTGTGCAATCCTCAAGTTCTGCATTTGTTTGTAAAATTTAAGTATTCATCGAACAAAAACTGCACCGACTGAATCAATATTCATGCTGTATCTTCCAACCATTTTGAGCAGTTCTTTAGGGCCGTATTTCTGCTTCTGAAAAATGATACTTGCTCCATTGTAGCTTTGGAGAGAATGAATGAACAAAACGGTTATCAAGTTCCTCCCCCGTTGGCTTTTAGCTTAGCATTTGACAGCTTCAAGAAGTTGCATCTGAGTCCAAATGGAAGCATCGGGAGCCATGATTTTGCATTGTCTTCATGGCCATTAGTTACTAGTCAGCAGATAACTCATTATGACGAAACTTCTCAATATTTTGCGGATAGTGGAGGTGGTTTTGTCGCAGGGATGCAAGATGTTACTGTAGTTTCTGATTTCCAAGAAAACTTTCATGTCGACCCAGGAAGCGCATGTATGGATAATTTTATGGGTTCTTCTTATCAAACTGAATTTTTGGATGTCAACATGCTAGATGACTGCAAATATCAAGATTTAGCGAGAAGAGCAGGGATTTCGTGCTTTGGTCAGTTTGAGAACACGAAGAATGAGAGGCTAACAACCCGCTCTGTAAGGGATTCTGTATATGGAAATCATTATTACCTGAGTGATGCTCATATTTGCCTTACTGATATGATTTGTCTTAGCAAGTTAACCGTTTTCATCTTTTTTTGAACAAAAGAGAATGATTCTTGTTTGATTTTATGCTGCCAAGTTTAGTCCTTCCACCTGTGACAGTAAAGTGCAACTTGTGATATAAGATTGCTTTTTTTATGAGTTCATCCACTTTTTTAATTTGTTACTTCTGATCTTATTCTAAGAGTATTGCTCTCTCCTCCCCACCCCCCTCACTGGACAGCATAAAAGAAAGAACATACATATATAGGTCTTATTACATGTCTTGAAGTACACCTTGAATGTTTCTTTGATAGAGATATTATCTGCCTTTCAACCATCTGCCTGATCATTTCCATATTTATTACTTCCTCTGAGCTTTTTACTGCTGATATAGGAACACTGAACTTTCTGTCTTCTGCATATAACAGGTTAGAGATATTGGACTGACTACTGATGTCCCTTTGCTAGAAAATTATGTACTTGCTCAGGTTATGCTCATTATTATTATAATATAACTCTATGGAACATTTTCTGGGTACCCTAGATTGCATCATGTTATTATTCAAATATAGCTTGTATATTGCTAACTATTGTACTTGGCAGAATCATACTTCCAGAACTCAAGAAGTAGATGGAAACGATTTGCATGTATGTCAGTCCCATCTGGAACCAAATAAACCTGCATCTTCTTTTGATTCCAAACGATGTAGGAAGTTGTCAAGGGAGAAGCTCCATGCACGTGATTATGTGAGCCTGCTTTCTAGCAATCATTATATAATTTATATGTCGTCGTCTGTTATTTTGTTATTTTTCTTGTGTCAAAACATTGAAGAATGTTAGCACCAATCTTTCTGCTATGTGAGAGTGCCACTGTTCTCTTCAGCATTGATATACTACTATACCATGTTTGACATCTTGATATTTTCAGCATATGAGATGTAGGATCTCCAAAGGCATTCAAGATTTGGAGAAATTGCTTCCTCATCCAGCAAAGGTAAGAAGTGCATGTTTATGTATTCAATCGAACACATCAAAGACAATTTGAGTGCTGGTTTTCAATTTATTTTATTTTTGGTAATTGATCTGTAGAAGTTATGACATTTTTGGTGTGCCTTTGCCTCTTTGGTAAACATGCTTATATTGTAAGCATTATTGATAATGTAGTCAATAAAATGTAATAAGTTAACTGATAAGGTAATGTTGTGCAGATATAGAAGCATTATCATATAAACCGACCCTTGTCAACACTCAACACCTTAAATACAAGTCATTATCCTGTTTTAGTTCTATCCCATGCTGAATTGTCTCTGAAATTGTGTTTTTGCTTTCAATCAGAATTATGTGCACAACATGTTATAAGCGTCAATAATCTATAACTGGAATGCGGAGAATTGTGAGTTAACTATGTATTATCCAAAAACTCTGACAGAATATCTCTATGGAACACCTTGATAACTCTCCCTAATGCACATTTTTAGTATTGATTCCATTGATGCACCTTATGCTGCACTTTATTCCATATTGTTATAATTCTCTTGTACGACCTGCTATTCCTGTCAATATTTTGTATACTAAGCTTATAAATTTTTGTTTTTAAGAATCAAGGAGAGGTAGTTACTAAGAGCATTGAATATATGAAGCATCTGCAGCTCCAACTCAAGGTATTTGCTTCTCAATATGTACAATACCTTGATCATGTAAAATGCGTAACTAAATGTGATTCAGAAGAGAGGTTTTTTTCTTTTCCGGCTTCTATCCTTCCAGAATTTGATTAACTAATCCTTTTGGTTTGCTATAGGAGAGGGATACTTCAATGGCTCAGCTTCAGTTGAAAATAATTTTATTAATAGAAGGTCCAGGAACAATCTTGTACTATATTGATTGAATTTCTGTTTATTTTATTAATAGAGATGGAAGATTTTGTTTAAAATAAATCGAAAAGCTGGTTGTAATCTTCCGAGATACTTCCAACCACCTAATTTTTGCCTGACCTGTGTTTCATAGGCATCTTGATTACTGGCATGTATCTGAAGTAGATAGCCCTAGTATGTCCGTAGAAGGCCAACTTTTGTAATAGTAATCTTTTCTGAAGCTTCTTCTTCTTGTCTTTATGTCTTAGAAACTGAGTGGATTTAAATTGATAATCTTCCGAGTGTATTTTTTTCTGGCTGCATCGTATAGACACCATGTATTTCATCAAAGTTATAATAGAAGGATGCTAATATTTGTTGCTCTGGATTTTCCCATTGATCATCTTTCCTTTCCTCCGATGATTGACGTTTGAAATGTGACATGTAGGAACTGAGTCAAAACAGACTGGGTAGCGAAACTGATACTGATCTTTTCCTCTCCTTGAAGGTATTATTGAACTTACACATGTAAGGGTATTCATTTCCATGACTAATGTGTGAACATGAATAGCAGAGATCAGGCTTCCACCTCCCGCCTCACATGTTTCAGGAGCAATTGAAGGATATATTCGCACAACTACTACAGGAGAATCCAGCAGCAGCTATGGAGCTGTTGGAGAGTCGCGGCCTGCACAAGGTGCCAATGGCTTTCGTAAAAGCTGTGCCTCAAACAGAGTAATATGAATCTATGCTGCTACTCTTTTTTTGAAAGGATCTATGCTACTACTTACATGTGATGCTGCAGACAATATTTCCCTTTCTGATGTAGAAAATAGATGGAGATTAATTTGCGTTTCCCCTTGCTTTGGGCAATCCAGATCTGCCTGCTTGTAGAGCCTTTAAGCTTTTTGTGCTTTTGTAGCACTCAGTTTTCTTCAACAAACAACGAAAAGCTGAAGAATTTTCCATAGACTCATTTTGCTCCACTCAGACTTGGTTTCTATCAACTTTCCTTGTTGATGTATTTTCTCTCCAGTTTTTCTGCCCTATTCTTGGATCACAATTTTCTCCCCAGCTTTTTCTGCCCTATTCTTGTAAGCTTTATCTCTGACCTTGTCCTGGAAGAATGCTTCAGCTCATTACCTTGTAAATAAGGTAGATTATCACCAGTTAAAAGGGAAATCGCTGATGTTCATCCGTTGCAATGTTTTGGGCTAAAATCACTCGTTAAATAAAGTCAAAAATCAACAACAACAACAATTGACCCAGTATAGTCCCACCGACGGTAGGGTCTGGGGGGTCCAGATGTACGCACCCATACCCCGAAGTAATTCGAGATGATGTTTTTCGATAGACCCAAAAGAGATTGACACACAGGCGGAAAATAACCAAAACAATCCAAAGAAACACTCCATGGAAAAAGCCAAAAGCAAATAACAAAAACAGAAACTAAGAAAGCGGGAACCAAGAGACAAGCTAAACGTCAAAATGCCCACCCTCCTGTCAAAATCAATCCTCTATCCTAATTTTTTTCCTCCAAAGCTTTTTGTTCTGAGCCATGTATTCTGTCAGTGTGGCAGGAGAGTCAAATCATGCTTAATCACCTCTTTTCAATTTTTTTCGGTCGACATTTATCTTGACGAAACTCGCTGAACAATAACCCTTCACATCTACACACTGGTCATCAGGCTGTCTCCTCTGCACATGCCCAAACCATCGGAGTCTAGATTCGCGCAACTTGTCTCTAACGTTTGTCACTCCAATCTTCTCTCTAATTGATTCATTCCGGATCCTGTCCAACCGGGTATGTCCGTACATTCAGCGTATCATCCTCATCTCTGCCATCATCAGCTTTTGTTCTTGATCTTTTCTCATCGGCCAACACTCTGCACCATACAATAACGCCGACCTAACTACCACCTTGTAAAACTTACCCTTTAGTTTGATTGACACTTTCTTGTCGCATAAAACGCCTGATGCACCTCTCCGTTTTTTGCCAGCCCATCTGTATTTTGTGCTTAATATCTGCATCTATACCACCGTCACTTTGTATAAAAGACCCCAAATACTTGAAAGTCTCCTTCGTGACGACCTCCCCACCAAGCCGCACTTCTGCCCCAGTCACCTCGCCTCCACCAAAGGTGAACTCAACATACTCTGTTTTAGTCCTACTCAACTTAAAGCCCTCGGACTTGAGTTTCTCCCTCCAAAGTTCTAGCTTGCTGTTGACCCCATTCCTAGTCTCATCTACTAGCACAATGTCGTCTGCAAACAGCATGCACCACGGTATCCCACCCTGTATTATCCCTGATAAAGTCGAAAATCATCCGTTTAAAAGAACTAAGTCATCTGCTGCAAACATTTTTTGTAATCAAACAACACCCACTCTAAAACATCGTTAAGATTTGTGAAGAAGGGCTCATTTTTGAGTAGAGGACAAAAAACATGTCATTTACCGACGTTTTTTAGGCCTTCTTCAATGTGGCAAGTGTCGTCGTTTTGCTTCTCGACGCTGTTTTGAAGCATCGAGAATTTCAGTGTCGAATTTGGTCGACGCTTTTTGTGTCACTTGTTCAACGCTTTTGATTGTCGGGAAACAATTTCTGACGCTTTTGTTGGGGAAAAATTTCGCGCTTTAGGTGGTTTCTATACGTCCAAGACCGTTGAAACTTGCACCTAGGACTAAACATCGACGCCTAAAAGCGTCGAGACTTGCCTCCAAAATCCCCGCAGATTCTCTTGACAATTTAAAGTGTCGAGATTGTAGATTGGCGCCAAGACATGTATGCGTTCAATGACACTAAAAAGCATCAAGAATAATTGGTGCCAAGAGGCCCAAGACCTTTTTAATTCATTAGACGGGAAAAAAGTGTCGAGATTGGTTTATAATAGAGCAAAAAATAAACATAATATGATAATAATCAATAAATATGCATTAAAACATCTAAGTGTTTACTACAATATCAAGTTTGTTTTGCAATGTCACCTATCTTTTACTACGATATTAGGTTTGTTTTCAAGACATTTATATTTACTGGAGAGCGTACAAGAGAAACGACAATTTGACCACAAACAGAAAGAAGAGAAATCGGAAACTCTGAAACCACCTTCTATGATGAGTGCCAACCACCCATCAACAAGGAGTCAAGGCCTTGATTACCAAGACGCCGACGCATCAATGCCACGACACTCAAGCATCGACAATGCTTCGATTCCAAGGAATTTATGTGCACGTCTATATCCAAGCCTTATGGCTTTTATCCGCTTTGTATAATTGGTTATTTAGTTTCATTAGTCTAGTCTTGCCTTAGTGAGTGTGAAGAACCATTTGCACATGGGCTTCAACTCACTAAGGCCTATTAGAAGTTTTCCCTTGTTGGCTTGATGTCATGACTATTTAAAGCCAACTTTGGCTTCCTTGTTCATTTGGTTGAAGATTATAGAAGTGTATATTTTTCTTAGGTTGAGTATATCTCCCTAAGGCCTTCCACTTACTTCTATCAACCCCAAGCATTCAAATATCTCCTTCTTTCTTTCAATCTCTTTCGAATCTCAAAAACAAACATTCTCAAGTTAAGAACAAGTTAGATCCAGCCAAGGAGAGGTTCCCTTGGCCATCTTGACACGCGCCGCCGGCAGCCCTAGCAACCCCTCGGCTCTCCCCTCCTCCTCTCGGCCGTGAGTCTCCCCCAAGCTCCATTGGAGGGCTAGCAAGCTCAAGAAGGAAGGAGAAGTCTAGCTTGGCCACGATCTAGCTTACTTGGGAAGAAGAACCTCCTCTTGGGGGTTTGATTCTCATCAATTGGTATCAGAGCTCAGCGGTCAAGCTAAGTGTTTTTTCTCCATTTTTCATTTTCGTGTTATTCATGCTTTTATCTTGCTCCCCATAAACTTTCATTGCAAAAAGCCAAAAAAAAATTCCGGCCACCTTGCCTCCGCCACCCACCACCCCACCGCCGCCGCCTACCACCTTGCTGCCACCCACCTGATCTCCACCACCACCTTGCCGGCCCAACTGCCTTGCCCAAGGAAGAAGACAACTCCTTTGATCACTCCCTTAACCCTTGCATGTGATCTCTACCAAAGTGACAAAGCCAACATTTTATGTGGTCAAAAGCAAATATGTCTAGAGTCATTTTGGGTAACTCCTAGCTTGCTTTACTTTCCTTAGCTTGTGTGGGGTTTTGTGTTTGTCTTGTAGTGATTTGGATGAAAAGCCAAGTTCTTTTGTAGCAAAGTCTTCTTCCCCTTTCTCTAAGTCAAACCAAGAGCTTACTAACATCAAAAGTAAGTTTCTAAGTCTTCAAAGTTACCTTGGCTGCCACCCTTCGTAATTTCGGTTGCTTCCCAAGTAAAAAAAAAGAAGCAAAAGCAATTAAAAAAATCAGAAAAAAAAGAAAGAGGAAAAGACATTCAAATTTGCAAGGCTTGGAGAAGCACCCTTTCCACTTGGTGCCAAGGCTCATTGTGCCCACCTTCCATATTCTTCCCCTTTACCACACATCACCTTGCTTTATATCCTTTTCATTCTTGATTTGCATGGTCTTGCCCCACCTTGTTTAAAATCTTTATAAGTTTGCTTGGAGTTGCTTGTTATGACCTATCCATGCTTGCTTTGATCATTTGCCTTGGTTGCTTGCTTGCTTGACTTTTGGCCCTTGATCACATGCTTGACTAGCTCACCTTAGCCGCCCACTTGTAGGATTGTCTCTTCCCTCGCCTTGTTGTTATTGCTCCTCCTTAGGCCTTCTTGTCTTGAATTGGTTTCGATTGTCTTGGGCTTAGTGTGTTCCTCTTCTATTAGTATGATTGTTTTGATTGCCTTGGACTTTTTACTTGCTTTGCCTATTGCTTGTGCTAGGTGAAGTCCCCATGGAAGAGCCATATTGGCCTTACCACGCTCAGCCGCTGCCGGGCCAGCACCGACGAAGCCATGCTCGTGATCCCATGCCATTTTATGGAGATCCTTATTTCCGCGCCGCCCCTAGGCCCGCATCCGCCTACACGGTCAGCCGCCACTATGATCCTACTTTCACCAAGTTTGGCATGGAGTTCTTTGGCGGTTATGAAGAGGAGGGCCCGTATAGAGAGTATCTCGAGAGCCTTGAAGACGAGGCTTGGGCGGATGAGTACCCCCGGGGGTATGACCGCGCCCGGGACCAGCCCCGACAACCGCTTGACCGTTGTGACCCACATTGGCTGCCACCTCCCCGCGTTAGCATCCGCGCCAATGGCCACACTAGCCGGCACCAATACGACCAGCGCCTCTTGGCCAGCTCCGATCGTACCCAAGGCCAGCCCCGACGCCCGCTAGACCGTCGTGACCCGGATTGGCTGTCGCCTCCTCGCCCCTATGGAGAGTATCTCGAGACCTTTGACGAAAAGGCTTGAGCGGATGTGAGCCACCGAGGATATGATCGCGTCCACGAGTCCTTTGCGGCTAGGCTAGTCGAATAGGATCGCGCCAAGGACGCTGCCGCCCGCTGCGCGGAGGCCAACGCCAAAGCCTTGCGCGTCGCCCGCCGCTGAGAGAGGGAGCGTATCGAGGCCATCGACGCCCGGATCAACGAGACCCTCGCCGAGGTCGAACGATGCCGAGTGGAGCATATCGCGGCGGAGGCCTGCCTTCACCGGCTGGCCGCCATGGGGCCCACCGTGGCTATCATCCCCAAAACTCCCCCGCTGCCTACTCCAGCCGTGGCACCACTCCCCACGGTGCCCTTCCTTCCCGACGCCTCCTTGTGCGCCCCGGCTGACCGCCACCTTGAGGCCTCGACACATGAGAAGCCCAACGCGCTTCTTGACGCTCGGCCGCCACCGGGCCGGCGTCCGCCGGACGACACCGAGGATGTGCCTCGTGACCGACAGCCCGCCAGCGCCGCCGAGGAGACATACGCCGCCAACGCCCACCTCGCGGCCATCGGGTCTCCACCACCGCCGAGCGCGCTCACCCCCAGCGCGGCCCCCACCTTCCCCTTGGTGCCACGCCGCGGTGCCTTGTTGCCCACTCTGCTGGACGAGCCAGTGCCTCAACCACGAATTGATTGGCCGTCGCCCATTGCCGCGAGCGACTCCTTGTCGCCTATTGGGGGCTCACCATCGGCCCACCACCATGGAGGCCGGCGCCCCATGGCTGCACCACCGACGGAGGGATGCACCTTGTCACCACCATGGCCGGCGCCATTGTTGCCCTCGGCGCCTCACACCTAAGTAGAGGCCTCCCTCTTCGGCCACTCCCCGAAGCTTCTTTTGGCTCGCTGCTGCCAGTTTCCACTGGCCCCTCCTGACCAGCGGCTTTGTTTTCCCTTGGGGCCTCCCTTTGGCCGCCCCACCATAGGTGTGGCCTTGCTCCCACCTTGGCCGATGCCCTCTTTGCCGCTCGAGGCCTCACCATTGCCCCTTTATCAAGGAGGCCAGCGCCTCATCCCTTCCCCACACAAGGAGCTCTGCCTCCACGCCCACCATGCGGCTCACATCTCTCTTGACCGGCGCCATGTCCATAGGCCGGCGTTTGTGGAGCCTTTGCTTTTTGATGACCGGCACAAGAAGGACCGAGACAAGATTGCCAACATCTTGTCTCCAAGGTATATGCTTCCCTCTCCTTGTCATGCTCACAACTTTATGATTTTCATTTCTTTGTCTTTGCATGCACCCGAGACCCTCCTTAGTCCTATCTTACCGGCGTATGCCACTTTGGGTGACCTTGCGAGACATTCTTGGGATGATGTTTTCCGTATCCGAGAGGGTGAGCTTTGTTTCCTTAGAGCCTCATTTGGGAAGTTGTTGATTGAGGATTCCTATGAGTGTCGTAGAGTTTTTGGGAACACTACTTCCATGGCACCTTTCGAGGATTATGCCTCCGAACCTACACTTGCACCTCGTTTGGATAGGTTCCCCCCTCCCGGCCTTTACACACCCGCATCTATCTCTCCCACCCTTTGGGAAGACCTAACTATGGTCTTTCTAATTGGATTGCAAATGTTTAAGAAGGAGAGGGATTCCATTTGTGTGTTGGGCGAGAACCCCCCTAGGATAGCTCTTGGCATTCCTTGTCCCCCCTCGCACCCTCCAACCGAGCTAGCTATCCTTGCATTTGACGCCGAGGCAAGTTTTTATGGAATCACTCGTGCTATTGTCTTGACTTGGGACCCTACATTAGTGCGTCGTTTTTTGAGCTTTGGGTGGCTGACATTTGGGATGCGCTTTATCCTTCATACTTGTCGCCCTCCCCACCCCGATGCCTTGCTTAGAGCCATCCCTAGGGACCCGCCACACCGTTGGCTAACTTTTCCATTGCTTGTAGAGGTTGCTTGTTATAGGTCCACGGCGCACATGCCTCCACTGTTCGCACAGATTCCAGCAGGGAGTCGCTCCAAGCCTCGCCCATACGGCCGTGCCGCCTCCAACGTGCTCAAGAGGCTCGTCGATGATGCTTTTATGCCGACGATTCCCGAGGCCCACACCGCATTCCTTGTGGCAGACTTCGGCCCTTATGTGCCCCCGGTCCCCGATGATCGAATTGGGGACAATTCTCCCTCAAGAAGGGGAGAGTGATGAGTGCCAACCACCCATCAACAAGGAGTCAAGGCCTTGACTACCAAGACGCCGGCGCATCAATGCCACGACACTCAAGCATCGACAATGTTTCAATTCCAAGGAATTTATGTGCACGTCTATATTCAAGCCTTATGGCTTTTATCCGCTTTGTATTGTTGGTTATTTAGTTTCATTAGTCTAGTCTTGCCTTAGTGAGTGTGAAGAGCCATTTGCACATGGGCTTCAACTCACTAAGGCCCATTAGAAGCTTTCCCTTGTTGGCTTGATGCCATGACTATTTAAAGCTAACTTTGGCTTCCTTGTTCATTTGGTTGAAGATTATAGAAGTTGATATTTTCCTTAGGTTGAGTATATCTCCCTAAGGCCTTCCACTTACTTCTATCAACCCCAAGCATTCAAATATCTCCTTCTTCCTCTCAATCTTTTTCGAATCTCACAAACAAACATTCTCAAGTTAAGAACAAGTTAGATCCAGCCAAGAAGAGGTTCCCTTGGCCATCTTGACACGCGCCGCCGGCAGCCCAAGCAACCCCTCGGCTCTCCCCTCCTCCTCTCGGCCGTGAGTCTCCCCCAAGCTCCATTGGAGGGCTAGCAAGCTCAAGAAGGAAGGAGAAGTCTAGCTTGGCTACGATCTAGCTTACTTGGGAAGAAGAACCTCCTCTTGGGGGTTTGATTCTCATCATTCTAGACTTCTACATATAAATCCCTTTTGCTACACCTTTCTTTTTAAACATAACCTTCTCCTTCTTGAAATTTGCATGTGTGACTTGTGCAACAAAATAAATCACAATCAGTACCACAAATGAGGACATTTACTGAGTTGTTTGTACTTGTGTAAATGCAGGGTAAGGAAAGGCCCGAAAGAGTCGTGGACCAATGATATTGCAACAGAGGAAAATCGTAAGATATAGCAACTTCAAAACATGTAAAGAGAGAACAACAGAAATAATTTCACCAGTTTTTTATAAATCACAACTTCTGGCATATCAAGACTGTAAGACAATGATTGATTAGGTTCCTTCACTCGTTCATTTGATGGCTAGTCAAAAAATATGTTCTACATGATTTCTCTAACATTATTTTAGCATGAAAACTTTAGTATATTATCTCACCTTCATGCATTGTTCTCTCAATGTGAGCAAACCAAACTCTATGCATACAACTTTTATATCAGCTTCAAAAAAATCATCATTTGTCATCACAAATTCTTCCACACTGACATCATCTACAAGGATCATCTTCGATGTGTGGATCTGCACAAGAAGTCCTCATCAGGGTATAAGACCAATGTATAATAATGAAGTCTAAATAGATTCAAGGACATCCCAACATAAGATTAAAAAATGACTATGGTCTACAAAAATGCTTTAGCACCCAAAAAATTATCTTTACGCCCACTAAAGAGGGAAACAACTTGAAGCCTAAGCTAATCATTAAACTATGTATCAAGTAGTATCAACCGCCAACTGAATGAACTTTATTATTCATTTCAACTTCATAGAAGGACATATGCATTTTTTCTATAGACCTTCTATCATACCTGCTTTAGGAAGCTTTGAGTGGTAAGTAAGTGTTTTCTAAAAGCAATATCAATTACAATGAAAAGTTTGTGATACTCAAAATTGTGTCATAGTGACAGAAATGCTATCCACATTCCACCAAGTTTATAAATTTTAGCATGGACTGATATACCATAAAAATACAGGGCCTTTCTTAATGTTAGGAAGAGGAAACTCAATCTTTCTATCTATTTGTCCTGGACAAAGAAATGTAGGGTCAAGACTGACAATTTTGTTAGTAGCCAGTATAACCTTGACACCCCCTCTTGAATCGAATCCATCTAATTGGCTAAGAGATTCCAACATAGTCCTTCGTATCTCACGTTCTCCTTTGGAGTGGGCATAATAGCTGAAGAAATCGAAGTTAAGTAAACTTAATAAACACTTTTGATAGATTTGAAGTTGCAATGCAGTCAAATGTATTTTTGTCCCCAACTGCATTAATCTCATCAATGAAGACAATTGATGGTGACATATCATTAGCCACTCTAAAGAGGTCTCTCACTAACTTTGGGTCATTTCCCAAATTGAAGATGTTAAATTAGCCTCAACCTGAGATGATTAACACCATTCGATGATTCAAATTCCATCGTGTTCTAGCAATTAGTTCATGCATCTTGTGCCAATTAAAGGTATTGTTAGTTGATGTAGCCAAGATAAAAAAGAACTAATGAAAAAATGACACGGACCAAAAAAGTTGAACTTATTGCATGTGATGGTCTCATTATGACAAAAAGGACTAGGAGGAAAAAAGGCTCCTGAGCATTCACCTTTTTGACTGGAGGAACTTGACCACTTAGTA
Organism: Rheum nobile; assembly: GCA_027886185.1. Classification (NCBI taxonomy): domain Eukaryota; kingdom Viridiplantae; phylum Streptophyta; class Magnoliopsida; order Caryophyllales; family Polygonaceae; genus Rheum; species Rheum nobile. The sequence goes on along the minus strand of WOAB01000002.1, from coordinate 8,689,294 downwards.
AATATTCACTAAAGATTAAACCTATAAAACATGAATACTAAAGCATTTATCATTCAAACTAAGAATGTGAGCATCTCAAGAATAATTGTTGGAATGCCAAAAAAAGGCACTCAGTATCACTGGTGGTGGTTGATGTGGTATACATGAATAAATGATACTTAGCAAACAAATTTACATCTAATAAATGAAATACTGAATTTTTTTAACAATTCTTAAAGAATGAACAAATTGATGTTTTGTGATTACTACACTTAATTCTTTAATAGGATAATAAATAATAATCAACTAATAACAATAGTAATTCAAACAATTTGGACTTCCAAACGTTTTCAATTTGGGAAAAGCAACCATATTTCAATCAAATTATCAAAGCCTCTAAACTATATGAGGATAATAGGGACCTCTATGATCTCTATCTCTAATCAATAAAAAACTGTGAAATGGTAAGGCATGTCTACTTCTAACTACAAGAATAAGGGTTTCCATTACTTGATTCCCTTCATCGGATCCTTAATCAAGACAACTTCTACAGAATAAATGCATTGGGCCTTTGATTAGCAATACACATATATAGCTAAAATGAAATGATCCATATACAATTTAGATCAAGCTAATACAGTTCTTGAAAAAGTCCAATTGAAAAATAGCTTCAAGTATACAGGGGAAAGACTTCTAGCATTCAAGCCCAAGAAGAAAAAACCCAAGCAAAATCACACTGATTCAAAAAAAAAGACAAAAAAACATGAAATAATTTGTAAGAAGTGACATAGATGTTGCTTGGAATTAAAAGACCGGATATAGCAACTCCTAGAGACCGGAGAAGAATAATCATCGGTCGGTTGTTGTAGAGTTAGAAGATCTACTAAAAAACAACAAATAGAAAAGGGAGAAAATTGATTTACTCTTGTTTTGTGGATATAAAGCATGAAGCTCCAAAGATCCGTAATCGAAACGGTCGCCGTACAAACCCTAGAGTAGTGACTGGAGCGTTGTAAGACCCGAGGTCTTAAAAACGTCATCCCATGCCAACCCAATGACTTCCCAGAAGGTCATCCATCCTGGTACTACTCCCACCCTAACACGCTTAGCTTTAGAGTTTTTTGTCCTCACTTGAACCCCGAAAAGGAAGAAGTGTACTCGTAACTCAAAGTCGGCTCTGATACCATTTGTAAGACATGATGTCTTAGAACCGATATCTCATGCCAACCCAAGGACTTTCCAAGAGGTCACCCATCCTGGTACTACTCCCTCCCTAGCACCCTAACACGCTTAACTTTAGAGATTTTTGTCCTCACTTGAACCCTGAAAACGAAGAGCTCTTGTTGACATGGATAACACTCTAATCCTTATAAATGATTACAAATCTAGGGTGTTATAAGCGCATCTCCCACCAACGACACTAATACTACCACCCCCTTAAAGTAACAATTGCACCACGATTTGGAGTGGATCGACAAGGGTAAAGAGGTGACGATATCGAAACGACCGCCATACAAACCATGGAGAAGTACATCTCTGACATAGTGACACTGAAAAAGGAAGAAAATGCAGGTGAAGGCATCGAAAGAGAGACAAAAAACATCCACACTCTAGCGTAACAAATAGGTGGATGAAGGAACTGACGAGATCCAATCTACATGGACGGAGGAGGAGGATGAACGACGAAGACTGCTAAGGGTTTAATGCGAATGATTTCAAGGGTTATAGTTTTTAACTTTAAAATTTTTAAATTACCTTTCTGGTACCATGTCCTCGGTTTAAACGAATAAAGGCGATGGAATTTTGTTATCAAAGACGCGTGCTTCATTTTCCCTCGATAGAGTTTAAAAGCATCGAAGCAAAAACATCGTTTTTACTCTGTTTCTAGTAGTGATGGTATATAAATAGACTCGTCAACTGGGTCAGACGAGTCGGATTTGGGTCAAACGGGTTTGAGGTGTCGGGTCGCTAAATTTGTGGGCCGATCAGGTTGTGTCAGGTGCGGGCCGGGTACGGGTTCGAGTCAACCCACCGGGTTAAGAGCGCCTTGTCAAAGTTTTAGAAATGATTAAAATATTACTTCAATTAGATATAAATTTATTATTAAAAATAATAATATTAATAAATAATATATCAATTATAAAATATATTATAATATTCAACATACTAATATACACACATTTGTAACAACCAAACGGGTTGATGACCCAACCTAGAAATTTTCGGATCGCGTAGGTCGGGTCACTTTTAACCGATTAATTTTCGGCCAAGTCTCAACCCAAAAAGACAAATTGGACCGAGTAGGGTTTGCTGATCTGGTCAAGTTTTGAGAGGCCTATATTTAAATAATACTTCGTGTTGGAACGATGGTATTCCCTCTAGTTTCGATGATGATAAACACCAGGAGGTTTTATAGTTTAATTTGTTCCTATGAGTTTCAGGTGGAATGAAAGAATAAGAGAACAATGAAAACCAAGAGAAGAAGCAAAACAGAGAAGTGAAGGAACGACGAGTCAACAATGGAATAGCGACATTGAGCAAAACAAACTGTTGATACGCGTGCTGTGAAAAGAAAAGAAGAAAGGGAACAACGCAAGAGGAACGATGCGATTATGTAGAGATGAATGCACTGGGAACTTTGGAAATATTGCTAAATTTGGAAAGAAGATGTTGACGATTTCTTAAGCTGCAAAGTGTGAAGAAAGAGAGAATATGTAGCATATTTTGAGATGTTTTATAGTTGGAGAAAGTGATTATTTGATTGTGTGTATAAGATTAGGTAATATAAGTAGACATTTGAAATCCTATTAGGGTAAACCTAGAGGTAGAAGTTTTTCTCAAGGCAACTATTTGGTTGATTGAGTTTTCCTCTTTAAGGAATTGTGTTGTCGTTACTTGTCTGAAATATTATTTCTGTTACCCAGGGAACAGTCTTGTCGTTCCTTGACTAACACACCTTGATTTAACAATTGGTATTAGAGGAAGTTGCTCTAAATTATGTGTTACTTTCAGATCTACAGGTAATGGTATATTCAAGAGGAAGTGTATGTGAAACAACCCCCTGGCTCTAAAGACGTCAATCGTCCTGACCATGTGTATGTAATGGACAAGGCATTGTATTGCCTTAAACATGCACCTCATGCTTGGTATGATAGGATGTCACAGTTCTTTCTCTCCAATGGATATAGACGTGGTGCGATTGACAAGACATTGTTACTCTTGGAACACAAAGGTGAGATTCTTGTTGTTCAAGTCTATGTTGATGATATTGTTTTTGGTTTCACTAACCCTACACTTGTAGAAAAGTTCAAAAATCTCATGAGCAACAATTTTGAGATGAGTATGATAGGAAAACTCTCGTTCTCCCTTGGATCACAAGTCTTACAAAATTCAGATGGAAGAAGAGTACATCAACATAAATACATCAAAGCACTGTTGAAAAAGTATGGTATGGATAGCTCTAAACCTATTGATACTCCTATTTCACCTAAAACTAGACTTGATGCAGACTTGAATGGTAAGGATGTGGATCACACGATGTACAGAGGAATGATTGGATCACTCCTCTATCTATCGACAAGTAGGCCATATATCATGTTCAGATTTTGTCTTTGTGCAAGATTTCGGGCAAATCCCAAGGAATCACACTTGATGGAGGTGAAATTTTTTTTGAGGTACTTGAAAGGGAAGGACCATATGCGTGTTTGGTACACAAGGAATATTGGATTTGAATTGCTTGGCTTCACGGACACCGATTTTGCTGGTCACTTGGTTGATCGCAAGAGTACGTCTAGGATGACACAATTCCTTGGTCCCTGTTTGGTGTCTTGGGGATCTAAGAAACAGAATTTTGTGGCTCTTTCCACTGCATCATGTTGTGCCCAGGTATTGTGGCTAAAACAACAATTTGAGGACTTTGGTATGTCTCTTGACATTGTTCCTATCATGTGTGATAATACTAGTGCTATTAACATTTTAAAAAATCCAGTTCATCAATCTCGTACTAAGCATATTTACATTTGTCACCATTTTCTTCGCTTTAATGTGAGACAAGTTTTATTAGAATGGATCATTGCAGGACTGAGGATCAAGTTGCCGATATCTTCACCAAAGCACTAGATAGAAAGCCATTTGAACATCTAAGATGCTTCTTGGCATGCTCTCTCTTAATTGAGGAATTCCATGTCCACTATTCCCTCGATGATTGGCTAGATCGATCTCTTTTAAAAAGGGAACATCCATTTTGTATCTTATTACTTGATCAATTCTAATATATGAATTTCTGTTACGTGCAACTTCTCTTTGATCTTAAGTGACTTAGCACTACATGGTTACATCTTATTTCTTGCCAATGCAACCAATTTGATATTTGAACCCTCATTATAAGCTTACATGATAATTGGTTGATAGCCTACTTAAGTTGTGATCGAGGTAAACGTTCCCTATGATCTTTCTTTGTTTGCCTCTTTATTGAGTTTAATTATCCAGATCTTTTTGTTCTCTACCATGTTACTTGTTTGGATATATATTATTTTTATGTGAACCCATTAATATCCAAATTATCCCTACACTCCATAGAACACTAACAAGATAAAAAAAGAATTAATGAATGAGACATCAAAATGGAACAATTTTTTTTTTTTTTTGTTTCCATAGTTTGGAACCAAATAGGCATTAACTAAACCTTTGTAAAAAATATAACAAATCCCTATCCATATATGTGATTTGTTCCTTTATCCTTCACACGTATGTGATGATGGAGACTGGTTTGGTTGAAAATTAAAAATCATCCCAAAGTCAAATGGCGCACTCATCTTCCTCTAGTACGTATACTTTCTCACATATACCCTCCCCCCAAACTCCTAGTGTATCATATCTCACGCTTTCGTCAAAAGCACGTAGGGTTCAAGCCGTTGGCTCCGAATCCTCCGATGACATTAATGAAGATGAAGAGCTCAATGGAATTTGTGTTTAGCGTTTTGAAGGTTGGAATTATGGAAATTCATTTGAAGAGGTTTGTCAACTAACAACAATACATGATGGTTGAGGCAAAAGGTAAGTGGAATATTTCATGTTTTCGCACTCTCGCTGAATGGTCTGCACTCTAAGGGTCCATTTGGTTTGAACTTTTGGAAACGATAACGGAAATGAAACGAATCTAGTCCACTTTGACATCGTGATAACTGGTCAATTTTTTTTTATCTTGGCTTGGGGCTCAAAAATTTATGTGTCAAGAGAAGGGAGAAAGGAAATGATTTCATCATTTTACAACCTACCCTTGTATCGGGGATACAAATACATTCATCATAATGCCAAGAGAAAGGAGAAAGAAAACGATTTCATCATTTTGATCAATGAATAATGACACGAAATTAGACATATTCGTTTCATTTCCGTTACCATTTCTATAATTTGAAATAAGAGGCCCAAAATCTTATTAGATTTGATAACAATAATTACAATCATGAAACCTACATCTCAAAAACCCAGATTCGATGCTAAAAAAACCTAGATTTGTCTACATGAAGACGTAGACATATCTGATACGGGTTTCCAAGTTCTCCAACCCGTAGTGCCATTGTTACATGAAAGGCAAAATATATTCTTCTTCTTGGGTTGAAAGTAATAAAGCGATTGTTTGATGTGGAAACTAAAGGGAACTGAAAAATTTATACTAGATAAGGCAAAAATCAAGAATCAAAGAAAATATTCAATGAAATTAAATGAAAATGTGTTCAGTTATTAAAGGTATTTTGGTCATTCCCACTGAAAGCCATTACGAAACACATCAGTACGGGTGAGCTTTCGACAAGTTATCTCTAATGGGTGATTTGTGGTAAATCCATCTATTTAGGGTTTGTTAGGTAATGGAGTTTGTTTGGGGAGAAAAAGATCGAACCGACCTGAATCGCTTAAAGAAGGGCAACTAGACAACTGTTAGATTGATTATATCCAAATGATCCAAATCAAAAAAAGATCTAGACAAAACAAGATTAAATAGATGCAAAGACAAGCTTATCTCCTTCAAATAAGAGACTGGTCGAATCGAATGATTTAATCGTCGGCCGCTTCAAAATTGAAAAGAAGAACTGAGCTAGAGAACGATTGTAAGCACGAATAAGAGAGTAGTGAATTGTAGCTTGTATTCAGTGAGAAATGATAATGTGTTACAAGAGCAGAGTTAATCCCCCTTTTTTTTTTTACATAATTACGAGGCTAAACTAATCCTGCCGTTGTCGTTCGAGATCCCATGGATTCGTCAGGTCGTCGCCTTACTTGTCCGATATTCTCTCAACCGTTCCAACATTCCTCATTTCGTTGCCTCCCTCAGATCGTGGCCCAACTTGCTTGTTATTTGGGCCGGCCTAAAGGTCCATTAAAAATGTGGCCCAACAATTGCCCCAGAAAGTCGAACTGGGCCGAAAACAGCAGTTGGGGGGACAATTGGATTTTTTAACTCTCCTCTGAACGTGATCTTCTATTGCCGATTCTGTTGCAGTAGATCGATGACGTGGTGTGTTTTTACTGGTTAGACAGGTTTTGACTGTGGGCAGTTTTCACCATAAATGGGTAGTCACCTCTTTCTTTTCACCATCTTCTTTTTTCCTGCAAAGGGTCTTGGTTCCAAAGGTAAAAACTTTTTTAAGTTTCTTTTCGTTTTCTTTTAAGCTATGTCGTTTTCAAGATCGAAGAAGTCCAAAGCTTCGTCCTCTGGCATTGGTGAGAAAGACAACGGCTTTTCCCCCTCGAATCTACTTAGCCCGGATGACTCCCTAGCCGAAACTTTGACTTAGTCGGAGTTGGATACGATTCTAGAGATAGGTCAGTTCCCTCCTGAAACGGTTGCTCATCTTCCTTTTCCTCAAGAACGTGCCGATTGGTGTCGGGACGAATGGGTTTGTTTCTTCGAATATCCTTTTAGGGTAGGTCATACTTTCCCCTTCTCGAGTCTGATGAGAAGTTTCTTGGCCGCTCTTCATCTTTCTCCATGCCAGGTGATGCCACACGCATGGCGTCTCCTTAGGGTAGTTGATCTCTTGGTCTCCAGTGTCGAGATTGATTTTGACTTCGATGCTCTCTAGTACTCTTATTACTTGAGTAGTCGAGGCTATTCTCGTTTTCAATTGCACCTTAGACCGGATAGGGAACCGATCGCTCTGAATCTTAATGTCAACGACCGAGGATGGAGGTCACGATTATTCTTTGTGGAGAAGAAGTTGCTTGAGGGGGGTTTCGACTGTTCTTTCTTATGCGACGCTTGGAGGACATCAGGTATTGTATTAGTCTTTTTGGACTCATATCTTGATGTCTTGTTAACTTTTGCTCACGTGTGTCTCTTTGCAGTGCCGAATCCAGAGGAAAAGACGGATTCTGACTTTGTCGCGATTACTGAAGTTTTGCTTGCTTTCTCGAAGGCCGACAGATCATTTAAGAACGTGAATTATCTGGCTCTTAGTCCTTCGATCATGGCGACTCCATCTACCTCCATTACCAAAGGCACTTTTTTGTTCCTCCAGGTATGCATGTGGGTGGTCTTTGGGGTGTTCGTATGCTTATATTGTTGTGCTTACTTGACAGCATATCGAGGCGCAAGGTCGAGTGCTTGCTTGTCGGGGAAGAGTCTTTTGGACCAGAAGCTATCGGCAACCAAGGCCTCAGCGTCGGCGAAAACTGCTGTCAAAGCTCCTTCGTCGGTTAGGGTTATCTCCATGGATTCGCCGTTGTCCAAGACTTCAGGGGCGAAATAAAAAGCGATTGGTGCCCCAGAGCTACCAGCGGGAATGATGAAGGGCAGAGACTTGGAAGAGTTACTCCACACCTTGGATCCAGAGGCCAAGAGAGAAATCGGCGACCTGCATCCTATCGATTGTATTGATGAGGCCGGGGCGGCCGCTTGGCGAGTAAGTAAAGTGAGATTTTTTGTGTGGAATTTTTTCTAATACACGCGTACTGATCTTATTACAATGTCTTTTACACGATCTGTTGTGTGCATGCTCTCCAATACTCAATTGTCGCGTTTTCCACTGTGCAAGATTTAAATGACAGGGCTGACATATGAGTCGCCGAGGACGAAGGCCAACTAAAGATAGTTAGTGGGCATATCAAGGCTGCCGAGAGCAAACATGCTTTGGCTGAGAAGAAGTTGGCGGAGACACAGGCTCGACTCGCGGAGCTTGAGGGCAGTATTGAAGGAATCTGTGTGAAGGATGCCCATGTCGCCACCGACGTTGGGGCGTACTTCTGCCTCAAGTCTCGTATTGAAATGATGGAGGAGTATGCCGCGGGGGCTCATTCGTCTTGGAAAATTGAAGATGTGAGGGCAAACATGGATCTTTTGTATCCCTATGGTAATCTTGGCAACGAGTTGTTCAAGTTAATCGGCCTTGGAGAGGATGAGCAGAGAGAGGAAGTTGATCTTGAAGCGATCAAAGAGGTCATTGGAGACGCGTCGAGGGAGCTTCCTGAGGCGACAAAGGGTCGAGAAATTGTGCCTGCGGAGGATAACGAGAGGTCAGGCTAGTCGTAAGTTTGTTTGTTTGATGACAATGTTTCTCGTAGTGTTGTGGACATTTTGCTTTTAAACGTTCAGACGATGTGTTGTGCCCCATCGTAGCGATAGGAAGGATGATGTTTTGGTGACTCGTCCACCATCGCGGGTCGCGTATTTTGTAAACATTTTAGTGTTTGCTGCATACCTTGTATTTGTTTGGTGTGCTTTTTTGCAGGTGGGCTTTGTCAATCGCGCCTTGGCTGTGACGCAAAGTGTTTGGTCATGTTGACCTGTAATCGTAAACGTTAATGTGGCATGATCTGTTTGTCCAGGGAAGAGTTGTTTGTAGTATAGGGTAAAGACAAGTACCTTGGACAAGACAAGTCTTCGTAGACAGAGTGTTTGTAGTATTTTGTCTCTCCATTCCATGTGTGTCGATCGACTTGTACATTGTAAGTGCTTGTTTTGTAATGAATAAGGATATCCTTTTGAGCTTGAATGTTGTGTTTGTCTTTGAGGCCTCTCGTTCCTGTTCAAATCGTGTTAAGAGTAAAAAGGAAAGGTCTTGGGGCGATCGTTGGGGATTGACCCAACGGCCCTCCGATGCTTAAGTCAGTAACGTAATTCAAACAAGTGTAATCGAATGGATGTAACGAAAATATGAAGGAAGGAAAGGTTTAGAAATGATACAACTTTAAGTGGGTCGCATTCCAACTTCTAGGAATTGGATGTCCGTCTTTAGTTTCTAGTCGGTATGCTTTTTTTCTGACGACTTCTTTGATGAGGTAAGGCCCTTCCCATTGAGGTGCCAGCTTCCCGTCGGTTGGATCTATGGTGTTCTGGAACGTTTTCCTTAGGACCCAGTCTCCTAACTTGAAGACTTTAGCTCAGACGTTTTTGTTATAGCTCCGGGGCGACTTGTTGCTGGTATTGGACCATTCGAATTCTGGCTTTCTCTCTGGTCTCATTTATGGTGTCCAGATTGTGAGCCAATTTGACGTCGTTTTGTTCTGGGGTTTGAAGTCCATATCTGGCAGTTGGGACGAGTAGCTCAATAGGGATGACCGCCTCACTTCCATAGACTAGTGAGAAGGGGCTCTGTCCTGTTGCATTCTTTGGTGTCATCCTGTCAGACCATAGTATCGAGGGGAGCTCGTCGGCCCACTTGCCTTTTGCCCCTATGAGACATTTTTTGAGATTGTTGATGATGATTTTATTGTTGGATTCCGCTTGACCATTGGATTGTGGGTATCTTGGCGTGGACGTGACTAGTGTGATGTTCCATTGTTTGCAGAAGGATTGTGTCTTGCTACCGATGATTTGGGAGCCATTGTCGCATACGATTTCTGAAGGGACGCCAAATCTGCATAGAATATTACGTTTTATGAATGAGATGACGTGCTTTTCTTTTACCTCTCGATATGCTTCGGCTTCTTAAGGAAATAGTCGGTCATAGCCAGGAAGAAGACGCATTGTCCTGATGCTGGTGGTAGTTTCCCGACGATGTCCATTCCCTATCGCATGAAAGGCCTGGGTGCTAGAGTCGGGTGAAGCATCTCTGATGGCTGGTGAGTGATGGGCGCGTGCCTTTGACAGGCGCCACACTTTCTGACGTAGTCGATCGCGTCCTTGTTCATTATAGGCCAGTAGTAACCTGTCCTGAGAGCTTTGTCGGACTTGCTGCGTCCTCCAGTATGGTTTCCACATTCCCCGTCGTGTAAGGATTATAAGACGCGTCTTACCTCAACTGTTTTGAGGCAGCGTAGGTATAGGCTTGTGATAGATCGCTTGAATAGAACATTATCTGTTAGATCAAATGTTACGGCTTGTACCTTAAGTCTTTTGGCTTCTGTCTTGTCTGTTGGGAGTATTCCATCTTTGAGCCACTTGATGTAGGGCGTGGTCCAATCATCTTGGCTGCCCACTAGGTTTTCTTCTGTATTGTCGCCTACTTCTGCTGAAACGACTTCTTCCAAGGGTAATTCATTCATCGTCTGAATGTTATCTGGATTAGCTATTTTGAAGATTTTGGGGACGGCCGGTGTGGTGATGTGTGCCAACGGGATGTTGTGGAAGTCGTTAGGATGTAGGACGGAGCCAAGATTTGCTAGAGCGTCGGTTTGTGTGTTGAGGTCACGCAGGACTTGTCGGATGGTGAAGTTCTGGAATTTGCTTGCTAATTTTTTGACGATATCCAGATATGCCATCATCCTGTCGTCTTTAGCGGCGTACGAACCTTGCACTTGGTTGACGATCAGGAGAGAATCGCATGTCACCTCTATGCTTAGGATCGCGAGATCGTGTGCGAGTGTTAACCCAAATACGAGGGCTTCATATTCTGCTTCATTGCTGGTCGCGTCCCACTCGCATCTCATAGCTTGGGCAATGTGGTCCCCTTGTGGCGATTTTAGTACGACACCTAGGCTGACTCCTCTTACGTTCGACGCTCCGTCTGTATGGAGTTGCCATGTGCCCCGGTCCTCCTCAACTTTAAGCTATTCGACCTCCTTCATGGCTTCTTGTTCCAGTGTGGGGCTGAAATCGGCCACAAAGTCGGCTAAAGCTTAAGATTTGATCGCCGTCCTTGGCTCGTACTCAATGTCGAATCCGCTAAGGTGTATAGCCCACTTAGCCATTCGTCCTATAAATTTCGGTTTCCTCATGACGACTTTCATGGGATGGTTAGTCCTCACAATAATAGCATGTGATTCGAAATAGGGTCTAAACTTGTTTGAGGCCATAACTAGTGCCTAGACTAATTTTTCAAGTGACGTGTACCTTGTCTCGGCAGGGAACGACTTACGTAGTAGACCGGTGATTGTTTGCCGTCTTCTTCTCTTGTCAGGACTGCGCTGACGACTGATTCTGATACGGCTAGATACAGTGGTAATGGCTCGTCGTCTTTTATTTTAGCTAGCAGGAGGGGACTTGTAATAACCCTCAATTTTAGTAGGGGTATTTGAGTAATTTTCAAACTCTCGTTTTGTAAGCAGGACGTGTTAGGCATTATTTGTAATCGGGTAAGATAATTTTGAGTCCAAAAATATAATTTGATAACTTAGACTCTTTGTGTTTGATGTGAACGAGCTAAAAACATTTGTGGATATCTTTAACATTTATCCAAACAAGCCCTAGTTAGTATTGGAATGAAATAAATCAAAGTGACGGATAAAAACTAGGTGTTTTGATTAATGATGGACCAATTTGATTTAAGTTTAGAATTTTCGTAGGCAATCCCGCAGGAATATTTGTGTTCAAGGCAGCTTCGTAGAACGGGCATATCTTTTTTCACAAATCTCGGATTTCGATGATTCAAGATGCATTCGAAACTAGACTCGGAGATCTACAATTCTCTAGTTTGCATGGAGACGTAATTTCAATAGTAAGTGGTTCGGAATTATCCACCAATATGGGTCGATAAACCGTTTTATCCCACATTGCTCATCTTAGAAATATTGATAAAACACTCATCCCACATCTGAAAGAGAGAAAAAGAAGGGTTGGGAAAACAACTATATATACAGGTCTAGACACTCCCTACCATTCATCCAAAGTTAATAATTTGTAAGATGTTTCGCTATCGGCGGACCCAGTCTTTTGGCGGGTCCACAAAAGCGAAACTTTTCAAATTTGAAAAGTTTTCGCTACGGCATGCCCAATATTTTTGACGGGCCCACAACTGCAAAATAGTTTAATTTTTGGGACTCCTCTTACATTTCCTCATCAATCTCAGTGTTATCTCTTCTAGGGTGGGAGATGAAGCTTGATATCTTCTTTATAGTCACGTAAGTTTGTGACTTTATTACTTTCCAGCTTAGTTCTTTCAGTTATTTCAATTCTTAGAGCATAGTTTAATTTAGGGTAATGTTGGTCTTATACCGCAAAACCTTAATTGGTTTCGTGAGGATTGGTGGAGCGCTGGCATTGCCTCGGCGCTCAACAAACCAAGCTTTGTCTTGGTCTAGCGCGCATGATGGCCAACCGTCATCACTAGGGTGGTTGAGTATGATGTGAGCGTCGTGTGCTTAGAAGAGATCCATGGCGGTCGACGCATGCATGATGTATATGTATGATCTTCAAAAGGCAAGTGACGGTTCACTCTTGCTTATTATTCCATATTTCCCTTGATTATCAATTATTTGATTGTTTAATTAAGTTGGAATAAAGTTGTTGTTTTGTGTTTGGGAACAGATTTGACAAAACGTTGTGTTAAATTATGGATTTATAATAGGTTGTATATATTGCTAAAAACAACGCTATTATATATTATTCTATATGATATTACCGAAAAGTGATAAATGGATTTTGATGTGGATTTATATATGGACTTACATGCTTAGTTAGCACGAGTATTTGTGTTAGGAGGATAAATGTCCTAACACTTTTTGGTCATGACCTACCCCTATCCGAGTATAAGTGGTGGTGCACTTAGCTAGTGCCAATCTTCGGGATTCGTCCCATGTTCTATATCTCACTGCAAGATCTGTTGTGGAAATTAAAAGCCTTAACGTTAGTGTACGTTTTGAAAGTAAATAAGATAAGTGCTTTTACGCACATAATTAATATACCCTCGGGCGAGAAGTACAACGTGGAACCCGCCCGGACTTTTATTAGAGTAAGTCTTCTTTCCAATCTGGATTCGCATTGCGAGGTGAGGTTGGTCTTGGACCCAAATAATCAAGGTCGTTTTATAAACTTGTGTGAAAACTTAACTTTCCCAAACAATTACATATTTTCCTATAAGACTCAATTCCGTTGGAGTCTTCTTTTCATTGCATATCTTCTTGTATCATTCCGTGAAAGTTTCGAGTTATGTATCGTTCATTCGGTTATTATTCGAGGGACAATGATAGTAAACGGTTACGATCACTAGAACCATTCTGCTTGTACCCTTTCATAGTCTTTCATTAGACTAACCAACCGGATTTTATTCCTTGCATGGTTGGCTGGTGTCATCCGTCCTATACGGCACATCAATGGTTGGTCCCCGGCGATTTGAAGTAACCAATCGAAGAGAAGGCTTACAGATGAAGTTTGCGTTTTAAGAAGTAATATTTCCAAGGCGTGTATGTTTAATTTGAAACAAATGTAGTACATAGTCATGTAATTAGGACTACTTTAAAAGAGTCTTCCCCTGTAAATTAAAAGTCTTCCGCTGTCATTATACCTTGTTGTAAAACCGTCCTTCTCATTTGACGAGAGAAATCTTAATAAAAGGTTGAGTCTTATTCATTTAAAATGTCTTCCGCTAGTTATTCTTTCGTTATTTAATATTTATGTATTTATTTAAGCTTAATTGTTCCGATTAAAGCCTGGGGTGACTTTGGACATTAACGTCTGAGGTCACTGGCGTGTGACACTACCGACATAAGTCGGGGGTGTTACAGGACTCGCCAGATACGTCTTTAAGTCTTGGAAGGCTTGTTCGTGTGCTGCTGTCCAGTCGAATGACTTGTTCTTTTTTAGGGCTTCGTAGAAGAGTTTGCATTTATCCGACGACTTTGATATGAATCTGTTCAATGCTGCTATCCGTCCTGTCAATTTATGGACATCCTTGACACATCAGGGGGATCTCAGGTTGACGATAGCTTTGATATGGTCTGGCTTCGATCCCCCTTTGCGTCACCATGTATCCCAAAAATTTTCCTGAAGACACTCTGAAAGAGCATTTAGTCGGGTTTAGTTTCATGTTATATCTTTTCAATACCTCGAATGCTTCTTTCAGGTGTTCGATGTGGTCCCTTGGCCGCTTTGGATTTGACGAGCTTGTCATCGATGTAAACCTCCATGGTGTCTCCGATCTGGTCTTTGAACATTTTGTTCACCAACCTCTGATATGTGTCCCCTGCGTTTTTCAATCCAAAAGGCATGACTTTGTAGCAGTACGTACCTTGGCTTGTTATGAAGGCTGTCTTTTCTTGGTCGTCGGGGTCCATGAGAATTTGGTTGTATCCACTGAATGCATCCATGAATGTTAACATTTCATGTCCGGCGGTTGCGTCAACCATGGCGTCGATATGTGGTAATGGGAAGGAGTCTTTTGGACATGCCTTATTCAGGTCTGTGAAGTCAATGTATACTCTCCATTTCCCATTCTTCTTTTGAACCACGACGACGTCTGCTAGCCAATCGGGGTACTTGACTTCTCTTATTTTACCTGTCTCGAGTAAGTTCTTGACCTCGTCGTCCACAACTTTGTTACGCTCAGGTGCGAACTTTCTCCTTTTTTGCTTGACCGGAGGGTATGTGGGATCTACATTTAATTTGTGAGTAATAACATCTGGTGAGATCCCTACCATGTTTTCGTGTGACCAAGCAAAACAATCAGAGTTGGACCGTAAAAATGAAATTAAATCTGATCTAGTCGAATCGTTTAGATCTGATCCGACCTTTACCGTTTGTGTTGGCTTTGAAGGATCCAGCGCGATCTTGTCGAGTTGTTCCATTTCTGGTTCGATGTATCGCGTGGTTCCTTCGCCACACTGTGATTGCTATGCGGAAGACTTGTCGACTACCTCTTTCATGGAAGTGACGTAGCATTCCTTAGCAGCCCGCTAGTCGCCCCTTATTTCCTGTACCCCCACTTAGTAGGGAACTTTATTGTCTGGTGATAAGTGGAAGGTACAACTTTCATGGCGTGGATCCAGGGTCTGCCAAGGATTGCACTGTATGGGGATGGGCAGTCGAGTATTAAGAACTTTACCTGTTGGTTGACTCCACCAGCATACGTTGTCAACACGATCTCACCTTGGGATATATTTGAATTCCCCGCTGAATCCGACCAGCGAGGTAGAGTTTCTGGTTAAGTCGTCATCGCTTAAACCCATACCCTTTAAGGCGTCGAGTGTCAACAGGTTGATGGAGCTACCTGTGTCGATTAAAATACGACAGATAAGACAGTTGCTAATTGAAAGAGAAATTACCAAACCCTCATGGTGGTCGCCTAACTCTTGGGCTTCCGAGTCATCGAAAGTAATGGCGGGGGCATTAGCGATTGTATTGTCTCCGCCCGAATCGGCTTGTCACCTTTGCTCTCTCGGGCGTATCTTTTGGCGGCCGAGTATGTGTTTCCACACATGTCCGACCCTCCTGAAATGGTGTTAACAATTTTAGTGGGAACCGGAGAAGACGGCTTGTCAGATGTTACCTAGTCCCTTCGATCTAGGGTCGTTTTGGCTTTTTCGGAGATGACGTCGCGTAACAGCCCATGTGCGAGGAGTCTTGCGACTTCCTTACGAAGGGCTATGCATTCGTTCGTTGAGTGTCCGTGGTCTCCATGGAACTCGCACCACCGGTTCATGTCTTTCTTTGCGTCTGGTTTGTCGCTCTTCCGAGGCCACCTTACTTCTTTTCCATATCTGTCGAAACTCTTTATGAGTTCTGATACGGAGATGTTGAAGTTGTAAGAGTGGAGCTTCGGAGGGAGAGCAGGGTTGTTCCTCCAATCCTGGTTCCTGTCATAAGAGTTGTTTACCTGACCGGGATCGCTCCGCCCCTTAGGATAAGGTTGGTGTCGTCGATCGCGTCGATGATCTGAGGATGCTCTTCGATCGACTCGATCGGGGCTTTTATTTGCCTTGGAAGGCTCTTTGTCTTCTTCGAGTCTGACTTGTGCCATGGTTTTGGCTTGCACATCTTCAAAGCTTCAGCATGGGTATTTGGTCAATTCGTGGTAGAGTTCACTGCCTCTGACCAGACCTCGGCGGAACGCTTCGATCGAGGTTGGGACGTCGCAATGCGGGATCACGACCTTCTCTTTATTGTACCTGTTGAGATAATCTCTTAGAGGTTCACTATACCTTTGCACAATCCTGTAGGTCGCTTGACTGCTTTTTTAATTGTCGACTGCTAGCGAATTGAACTTTGAACGAATTGATTAAGTCGGCGAAGGAAGCGATGGAACCCTATGGTAAATGCATAAGCCAAGTTAGTGCAGGTCCCGCGAGGGTCGTGCCAAAGCTCTTGCACATGACTGCCTCGCGGTTCCCTCTTGGGATCGAAATAGTCATTAATTTTTGTTTGTAAATCGAGACGTGATCATTGGGGTCCCCGGTCCCATCGTAGTTGGGCATGTTGGGGACGTGGAACTTTTTAGGAATCTCGACGCGTGCAATCGCCTCTGCGAAAGGCGAGTCTTCGTATCCGTCAATTGCTTCTTTCTCGATTGGTTGGGGAACTCCCGGGATCCGTGCGATGCGATCATCCAGAGTCTTCATATGTTCGTTGATAGCTTGTTGTATGAGGGCCTGGAGATCGGCCGAAGCTGTCACCTGCGGATGGGTCACTCGAGCTTCGGTGGGCTCGACTATAGAACCTAGTATGTTGATCGTAACAAAAGTGACCGGAGGGGTCTGGAACATACCAGTAGGTAGAGAGGCATTCGTTGCCACTGTGGGTGTCGCGTCCACTCCATCCAAGTTGATTCGCATAGATAGTCCCTCCGTGTTGACTATGCGTCTTGAGCCTCCGGGGACCGATACGGCCGAGTGTACCTGCGACTTTAAAAACTCGTTTTCACGGGTTAATCGAGCGATTTCAGATTCAGATTGAGCACTTAGCGTTTCGGTCCTGGCACACTGTTGGTCCAGTTCCTCTTGAAGGACATTCATGGCTCTTGCGAGCTCTTGCATTTGCGAGTCTGTGACTGGTTGGCCGCTGATATCCTCTGCCTGGTCCGTGATTTGCACATTGCTTTGAGCTTGATGTTCGACGAGGACGATGGGATTTCCAGCGTCGGCCATGATGGGATGAGTATTGGATTGATGATTGGATCGTTGATTGGCTAGATCTGGTCCTTGATTTATATAATAATACTAAAAATAGAAAACAAATAATTTAGTGATGTGATAACGATGTGAAGTAAACATATGATAATAAATGAGGTAGCACAATGTCAAAACGATAAGTGGTCTTATCTAGGTTTTAGTTTAGTATTATATAGTAGATTTGACATCAAAGCTTCAAACCAATTATATAAACGGATAGCCTTGTAGATTTAGAAATATAAATTTGTAACCAACTAGTTAAGATATGATCATATGTAGTCCGTTAACACTGTATATGTTAATTACTAAATAATGTTGTTCCACAAACAATAAATATATACTTAAATTTTTTGAGATATTTGAGTACTATTAATTAAAGCAACATTTAAATTATCCAAGTACATATAATATATCATTTAGATGAGATATTTCTGATTATATTGAATTTTAAATCTAGAAAAAAATAAAAATAACAAAAATGATTTTTGATTTAGATATTATGCCGACAACAATATACTAATTTTAAAAATTCATGAATTTGATACGGGTTTTAATGATGTAGTGTCATGTGGTGTAGTTAGTTCTAGTTTAGTATATATATATAGTATATTTATAAATAGAAGAGATGAATTCAACCTTGAGAGCATGGTAGGGAGAAGAGCAAAAAATCCAGAACACCAAAATTAATTATCATATCTAAATGTACAAAGAGCCAAAACTATCCGTCACCAAAGAGACAAATATCTGCTCACAATTGCAATTGTGTTTCCGTAAACGCTTTCCAGTCCATGGTTTTGGGGAGTCTGACACGTTGAAGAAATTATTTATAATTAGGATATAATAATTTAAAACCTCATAGTATAATGAAAAGATAATACCGAATAAAAAACTATCTAAAAATACAAAAAATGATCTTGCTGATTATATATAATATTCTCCAAATATTTTCTTTCCTATTAAATTATTCAATTGTGTTGCATAAAATTTTGTGAGTACAACTCTTAAATCTGGTGCGGAGTGTTCAACTTCGAAATCAAGTTCTCATTATAGAAATATTATCATAACAAATTCAGAGTATGAGAAACTACAACAGATACTTTTTAGTAGAGGTTTGCATTTACATCTTGAGTTCTCTTTAAACATTCGTTTAAACTCAATTCTCATTGTAGGAATAACTATGTTATGACATTTTTATTTTCATAGTTCAATTCAATAATTTTATGAACCTACTATTCAAGTCGGTCTATATATTATAACTTGAGAATGGTCTGAACGAAATAATTTATAATTTTGAGAAAAAATAGTTCTTCAATAACAAAATTTGAAATTTAGGAGAACAATGTGCTACTCTATTGTTGAATGTGTGTTTCATCCATTTTGTTGTGTTTGATATGTTGAGAATCAGATTTATTTGTCCATTTTGATCAATCATTCAAGGGAATGTGTAATATATAGTTCAGTATATCTGACTTCTTTGCATCATCAGATATTGTATACCTTATAAAAGCTAACCATGATTCTGAACTTCTGCAAATAAAGATCTAGAACCCATGGAGTATCCATCAGAAAAAAACTCAAATGAAGTTCCGTCGATTATATTTTGTTGAAGACGACTCATGTTGTATACTCTTTTTTATTTGTAATTTATTTGTAATATTCATATTTGATTTATAATCTTGCTAATTGATTTGTAATCTTCTTAATTAATTGATTTGTAATCTGTCTAAGTGATTTGTATTTAAATAAGGAAGATTAGTAATAGGTTTATGATAGATATTCTTAATATATAATTAAATATATTTAGAAAAAGAAAAAAGAAAAAATAACATGTGATAAATATAGTGTAGGGATGCTATGTGTCATTAATATATTATGCTTTAGTATATATTAAAACATGTCAAGTATTTACGACGTACATTGCAAATTTGTAGAAGTTACCAGCCCCAAAATTACGTGTCACAAGTATAAATTTTTCTATGTATTCATACTTATTTTTATTTTTAGACTACGTCCCTAAAATATTCTCAATTCATAAGAATAGAGAATTGGAGTATAATAATAATAAAAAAATTAATTAGCCTATATATAAAAAAAATAGTTTAGATCAAAGTACATACATATAAGGGATGTTTGTACGAACTATCCATTATATGACTGATTCTGCATGAAACTACCCGCTATATTACTATTAATATTAAACCACCCATTATAGTCTCTATTAATAAGAAGCCACCCACGATCTTTTACTGTCAAAAAATCTGTTAATTTGCATGAAAAGACAAAAAATACCCTTGTTTATAGATGAGATTTTCAAAATATTGCCATTGGATCAAATTCTCAGCCATCACCATCTTAATATATATAATCCTCCCCCACCTTCTCCAACTTCATCTACTCCTCCTTCTCCATCCACTCCTCGAGGACCTCGAGCATCTTCTCCGCGTTAACATGCATCACCCGGCGGCTACTCATATCCCAACAAGCGTCGAAGTTGTTCGTCTTCTTCTGTTCCACCTTCGTCCCCGACCCACAGAGAAGAGATCTAGGGTTTGTTCGGTATGGCTGAGGCTTATTAGGGCTGAAGCTGAAGTAGAGGCTGAATTGGGCTGAAGCTGATTGGAAGAATTTAAGCTGGGGGCTGAATTGAGCTGAGGCTGAAGCTGAATCTGATGACTAAAACCTTAGGACGCGTTGGGTATCAATGACTTATCCCGACTTAATTTTAGATGAAAATTACAAAATTACCCTTAATTTAATAAATTTGTGAGGGGTATCATGTGCATTGATATTTTTCTCCAAATTTTGATTGTTTCTTCCTCAAAGTTGGTATAAGGCCGATACTTTAGGTTTCAAACCACCATTCACATACATAAAGCTTCACTAATCCAATTTAACCATGATCATAATAATATTGAAATATAGATTAGCCTATGTGGGACTCGAACCCACATCCACGTACATAAAGCACGTTGCTCTACCATTGAGCTAATAGGCTTGAATGTTAATCCTAAGGTTACAATACAAAGCAATTTTAAGCATCAATATATATATAAAAGTTGGCTTCATGCCCACTTAAATGCTCTCCTCTAAATACTCTCTTTGCTGAAACACGTATTAAAACCCATAGCATGAGAAAGTTTATACGTGCAATTCTATCAGTTACATTTTGGGCCCAGCTGATATGGGCCGAATTACCAATTTGGACCGGATTATCAATTCTATCAGTTACATTTTTAGAAGAATTTCAATAGTCTTATACGTGCAACAATAACGCTTTTACCATTCATATTTTCAACAACTAATTAATTAACAATTTCTTAATTGAAACGGTGAACCTCCTCATCTCCCAATTAAATTCATAGTTTAGCCCATATGTTTTCCCTCTCTCCACCGCCATTAACAGAGCATAGGGCTAGAGCAAAACTCCCGTCTTGTTTTCCCTCTCTCCAGTCGCCTCTCTTCTCTCACATCAAATCCCTAAGGCACGATTTCCGGTTGTTTTCTGGTGCGACTCCAGTCCCAGCACTTGGCAATGGCGCCGACTTCCGAGGAACAGCCTCATAAAGGGCCTTCCAGCTCCAGCGAAGCCTCACCCTTCCAGCCTCGCCTTTCAGCTCCAAGCATTAGAGCTATCGTTGTAAAATCTACGGGAGGACTACTGGAGCCAGGGATAAATTTTCCTCTTATCGAGCAGGTAACTAAATTTATTCTCGATTCATATGTAAAATTTATCATACTGTTTAGATTTTGAGACTGAAATTTGGCTCGAAAATATTTTCAATAGGGGAAAAGTGACGAAGAGGCTTTACAATGGGCTGCACTTGAGAAACTTCCGACCTATAATCGTGCGCAAAAAGGTTTGCTAGCTCAAGCTGGAGGCACTCTTACACAAGTTGATGTGAAGAAGCTTGGATTTCAAGACAAAGTAGATTTGGTAGAAAGACTCTTGAAGGATGGAACAGTTGATAACAATGAGTTCTTACTCAAGCTAAGGGAACAAATCCAAAGGTACTAATTCAACTCTTTCCTCATTACAATTTACAAGCAATCTAGAATTTTCTCCTATATATGCAGAGTTCGGATTGATATTTCTACAATCGAAGCTCGATTCGAGCACGTATGTGTTGAAGAACAGGTTTATATTGGAAGCAGAGCTCTACCCACAATCTACAACTCTCTTCTTAACACACTAGAGGTATACTACAGCTTGTATCTTTTTCCTCATATTATAATCTCAGACTAAGTACTATTTAATATTTGTTTATGTCATTTTAAAGGATATCCTAAATTGCCTCAAAATTCTACCAAGAAGTAAAAGGCCCTTGCAAATCTTGCATGATGTTAGTGGAATCATCAAGCCATGCAGGTAAAAGAGGATACACTAATTAAACTAAGTCACTTAACGAAATATAGATTTTTTTGCTTTTTCTTACAAAAATAGCTATTGTAGGATGACCTTATTATTGGGGTCACCAAGTTCAGGAAAGACAACTTTGCTCTTGGCATTGGCTGGAAGATTGATGAAGGATCTCAAGGTAGAGATTAATTGAGGATTAGTTAGTGTAATGGACATGAATGATGTGATTACGGTTAATTTTGTGACATATGTAACACTATAGGTCACAGGAAGAGTGACATACAATGGACATAGTATGGAAGATTTTGTCCCACAAAGATCCTCTGCATACATCAGCCAATATGATCTGCATATACCAGAAATGACAGTCAGAGAAGATGTCAAGGTGTGGGAACCAACTACGGTGAGTTCAGAATCAACCTTTTACATAAGAAAACATCAAATTTTGATAGTTTATAATGAATGATCACAATGATAAATTTCTGCAGACATGTTGGTAGAGCTCTTAAGAAGGGAAAAGGCAGCAAATATCACACCAAAATTTGATGACGACGTCTATATTAAGGTGATGGATTTCTAAGAAAAAGATTGACAGAAATTGATTAGATTGGTTTCTCTAAATTTCCTCTATGTGCCTACAGGATGAAGCTCTTGTAGATCAGGAGACAAGCATAGTGATAGATTATATACTCAAGGTACAAATTTAGTGTTTACCTTTACACAGCAAAACAAAATTACCCAAGTTTTATCTTATTTTTTGTCTACAAATAACTGCAGATTTTAGGATTGGACATTTGTGCTGATACATTGGTAGGCAATCAGATGATAAGAGGCATATCCGAGGGAGAGAGGAAGAGACTCACTATAGGTAAAATCTAATGCAAACTTCAGAGATTCACTATAGCAGAAATAACAACCAATATGATCTGCATATACCAGAAATGACAGTCTTTCCACCAAACCAATCTTGAAACTGCTATGTATTCTGCATATTACTAACAGCTGCATAATGGCTGCAGCATCAGGGAAGCCTCAGACAATTGTATCTAAAAAGGGTCAGGATAAACCTCAAGCTACAGAGCTACACAATAGTAAGAACACTCAGTCACACATCTTCAACAGACAAGATTAGCATCCTCATTCTACTGACAAATATGCAGAAAACTCACATAAGGAAAAAGAATGCACGCCATCAAAGAAGAGTGACGTGGTTCTTCCATTTGAACCTCTATTAGTCATATTTGATGAAATCAGATATGCAGTAGACATTCCACAGGTATCATTCACATCCTACTATTGAATAATGGGGAAAGTTCATGTAACATGTTTTGTTCTTGAATGGTTTTTAGAAAATGAAGAATCATGGAGTCCCCGGAGATCGGCTAGAGCTCCTAAAGGGAATAAGTGGTGCTTTCAGGCCAGGAGTTCTTACAACATTGATGGGTGTTAGTGGAGCTGGTAAGACTACATTAATGGATGTTTTGACGTTGATTTTAGATCGGAGTTCGAGATCGCTCGATCGACGGGGATGTACAGGACATATGACTTTTCTGAAGCATTGTCCACCTGAAGTTGAAAACATGTAACTCACATGCTATATCTCCTTTAATGCAGCAAATGCTATCATTCTCCAGTATAATAGTTATGAATAATATTGGTGGAGTTTCCTCTAGAACCTAAAACAATTTTACCTGAAAAGATCATCACATGAGTTGCTTCCTTCTGAATGTCTGCGCAGTTATGGAGGTTTCTCTCCAATTTGATGAATTTAAGCTATTTTATCGTTGGATTTTATGATCTGTAGAAAGTGGGAGTAATTATAATGGTGATGTACATAGTTATCTAATTTTTTTGCCAGAAGGTAAAATGTCATATAAGGTTGGGAAAAAGGCCCAACGTCCTGTTTACAGCCACCAATACTAACAAAAACCACAAAACAAAACATACAAGACAAAACAAAAACAAGAGCAAAGAAAACAGCCTATACAGAATACACTAAACAAACAACACAAAACAGAGAACAAAAACAGAAAATAGAAATGAAAATACAAAGAACCAGCAACAACTGAACAAAGACAACCAGCAAACCTGCAACCAACAATCTCCACCAGATCAAGCATAAAACCTGCACTTGAATCTACTGAACCACCATCAGACAACATAGCACGAACACAGAAAACAACACAACCTGCACATATAGCCAAACCAGCACCAGAAAGCCTCAAATGCCAAGTCTTCTCCTCATTGCTCTACCTCTTCTGCTCCCAATCTTCATCTTGTGAAGGATTCTAATTTTGCACTCTTCAATGATCTTAGCAGCACACTGAGTAGCAATCACTTCTTTACCTTGAAAGATTACTTCATTCCTCATTCTCCATACATGGTAAATTATACATGTCACAGCAAGAAGTTTGCATCTATAGATGTTATTAGACCTTCTTCTGCATTGGGCAAACCAATCCCACCAGCCCATCAAGGAATTCTTTCTAACATTGATGCCTTGCCAAAGAAGAACTCTATCCACAATCTCCTTGACAACTGGACATCTAAACCACAGATGCATTCCATCTTCTGCTTCAGATTTACACAGAGCACATTCATTAGTGGATATCAGACCCCAACTATGTAATTTACAAGCTGTTGGTAGATGATCCAGGGAAGCCAACCAACATATAAAGCTCCACTTTTTTGATTGCACACCTCGCCAGATAACAGTGCACCAATCTTTCTCTCCAGACCCATTCCTGAGCAAAGAATAAAGAACACTACTGTCCAGCTTCCTTGTCTTCCTTGTTAAGAACTGAGCATCCAAGGTATTTCCATAGTTGCTAGCCAATACTTTATCCCTAATCCGTAAGAGATGCTTCCAAAGAGGTGAGCAGCAAGTAGAAGCTTCTACTGACCAAACAGATTCACCTTTAGTAAGATTCTTATTAGCCCATACAGTCCACAGATTCCTCTTCCCCTTATGAATGTCAAACACAAGATGGAACATCAAAGTATCATTCCAAGACAAAAGCTCCTTAAAACTGAGACCTCCTTCAGAAAAAGGTCTACAAACATAGTTATCTAATTTTGCTTCTATGTGCAGTTTTGTTTTTTTAGCTTCACTACCTGCCAGTTACAGTTTCCTACTTTCATCTACACGCGCTGACTCAATTTCATTGCTTTCATCTTCATTTCTTCGAGCTTTTCATGTGATCCTTTTTTCTTATGCATTGATATTTTGATTTTAACTATGGACACGTTTCTTTTTTTTTGCGTAAAAGCATAATTTTATCCTAACTTGATACTGAATATTTATGTATTGCAGATAGGCTAAAACCTGGAGGATGATAATGTATCCGGTCAGGCTGTAGATGATGACAATGGAAAAATTTCTTACCAAAAATTAGGACAGCGAGTAGGGGAATTGACTCATGTCTCTCCTGGTGTCAAGGTTCAAGTAGTAATTGATGAAAAATCTATGGAAATGAGCATTTTGCTGCTTATGAGGTTGTATCATTTGAAGCAACATTGTCACCTTCCTGTGCTTCTATTCACAGACTGATTGCTAGAGGGAAACCCACCCCCAAAGAAGCTGAAGTCCAACGCTAATTATGCATTTTAGTGATTAAAAATTAGTCTAACGCTAATTTGTTTGGGTAGAAATTCCAACATTTCTGCTTATAAAATAGGTGTCCTTCCTTTCTTCAAATACTGAATCCATTGTGGTGTTGTGTTCAAGTCTGTTAAATTACTGTCAGTTGTGGAGCTGCCTGTCAATATAAATGTGCCCTTCTATGATATAACTCGTGAGATCCGAAGTTGGATGAATAATATCAGAAATTGGAAAGCATAACAAGTTAATTTTGCAATAGTTAGGTGGCAACTAGAGACCGAGTTTGGAATCAGAAATTCCTTTCATGAGGTATTGAGGATCACATTCAGTGACTCAAATCCAAATTGCAATTATGGCATGTTTAACAAGTTTTGAGCCATATTAAGGTCGAATAGAAACTTTGAATAATTATCATTACAAGGATAAATGACATTAGAGACGCTATATAAAAATACATAACTACAAAAACCAATAAAACACGTTCGTGTAGTTAACAATAATTCAACCATACACAAACCAATCTATTCTAACGTCGCACCTACAATCACACATTAATATATGTATAAAAAATATATAATAAATTTATATAAATCTCCCCTATGGTTCAAAACAATTGTAATGAATTTCAAATGTTCATAACAAAGATAAAAAATACACACATAATTAAATGTGTTACTACTTGATATGTATGCTCATAACTTCATATATACATAAATGAATATTTTCCATCAGCTCGTGCGAAGCACGGGCTACGCCTCCTAGTATAATGTATATATATCCCTTAAGGTTACAATACAAGAATTAAGATCAATCACATTAGACATTAAATGGCAATATAACCAACATAATTAGCATACAAACATCTGAAAGAGAAGTATGCATCTAAAGTCCCTGCAATTTGGTAAGCTCTCTCCACAGGAAGCCTCAACAACAAAAGTTTCTGCAAGAGCACATATCACAATAATTAACCCATTATTTGACAAATCAGAATCCCTTTTGTACACTAACCACAACCCCTCAACAACATTAACATGTCAAGATTTGTTCAACATAGAGCTAATATGGTAAAACAAAGTTGTTACAGATCATTACCTGAGCTACTGAGTGGTCAGTGAAGAAGAATGTGAGGTAGTATGTTGAGGAAGCAATTGTTAAACCATACTCAAGAAAAATGTGAAGCTGTTACAAATCATTAGTTATAATGAACCCAACTTGGTCCTTGGAGAAGAAGCATAAAATGTTGGTTAGAGACAAGGAAATTAAGCAGTGTTAACTTGCATCTCTTGGGCATACTTGCAAGTGATACTAGTTAGGGTATCCTAAATACAAACTCTACTTCCTATATATCAATAGAATCATAAACATCACAAGGATAATTACGGTGATATATTCAAATGCACAACTCACAAAGAGTAAAACTCATAAAGTCACTAGTGATGTGAACCCTTATCCCAAAATCAGAGATAAGGAAATTAGGCTCAATGCACAACTCACAGTATTAAAAAATGGTTGTTGCAACTAAAAACTACACTCTCTCTCAGTTGCAGTGAAGCATAACATGTTCAACACCATGCAACATTCACATGTAGAAACATAAGAGTGGAGGTAACCAATTACCAGTTGGTTCCTGCTGCAAATAAAAACTACACTCTCTCTCAGTTGCTTCTTCTTTGTTACTTTTAATTCTTTATTTATGATTGCAAGATACACAAATATAACAACATGATACACAAATATCATAATTGCAACTGTGCAAGACCAATCAAATAGCAACATGATAATCAAACACAGTAAGAAGGAGAATGACTTCTCTATATAAAAATATAAAGTATCAGTTTTGTTGGTGCCACAAAATAATGAATGTAACTAATGGATGTAACTAAGCAACCATACCAACATGTCCAAAACTCAGTTTTATTGGTCGTGTCAGTAATGACTTCTCTATATAAAAAGATAAATTATCAAGCACTTGCTTCCATGGAGAAAAAATAATCACTTATGTCATGTGAATGAAAAGAAAGATCAAATACCTGCACAAAGAGAAAAGGAAGACATAGAAGATGATAAGGGCCACGGTGCACCAGTATTGTCAGTGAAATCACACATGATACTATAACCGATGACATTGTCAAACACTTCATCAACAAGCATGCTTTGAAGCAGACAACCTACATGCTGAGTAAGTAAGGGACCAGACCAGGGACACTAATACATCAGGAGAGAAGAAATATAGTGCTAGCTAGAGCTATTTACTAATGAAAGCTCAATACATTAAAGGAAGCAAGCAGCAAATAAAGCTATCTACACTAGATTTAGATGTTCAATACTAACAAATAGATATACGAACCTTGATCTCCATTTGCTTTTGTTCCATTGCAAATCAATAGTTTCATAGAACAAAGCAAATCACATGCTAAGACAAAGATGATAAAGATATAAAGAATGATTAAGAAATGAGAGAGAGACACATTTAGGTATACCTTGGAGGCTAAAATCTCTTAAATCCACATCACAAAGCTCATAAACATTTGTCATAACACCAGCTTCTTGTAACATTGATGCTAAAGTTGTTGCACATAGTATTGCTTGCCTGTTTGTCGAAACAAACCCTAGCTTCGAAGAAGGATGATCTTCGAATAAAAAAATCGAAACCCTAAACCTTGAGTTGCCGCTGATCTTGGCGAGGAGGAGGAAGCGCGAGGATGAAGAAGCGAGAGGAGGAGACCGGTGCGAGGAGGAAGAACAGTGAGAGGAGGAAGAACAACGAGAGGGGAAAGATGGGAGAACCTGGAAATGTTGGGGAGAGAGAGAGAAATGTCGGGGAGAGAGAGGAGACAAATGTTGTAAATGAAATGGTAAGTCAGGGAGATAAGTCCCTTAAGCTGGTAATGGAAGCTGATATTTTTACATGGATTTCAGTCCAAATCAGTCCAAATAAGCCCTAATAAATCGTCTCCATACCGAACGGGCTTTTACCCACCGCTTAAGCCATATGGGCTTATCGTCTCGATCAGCCCAAATCAACCCCCCGTTCAGTCATACCGAACGGGCCCCTAGTCCTTGCCACCAAAGAGCGAGAAGTTGAGTTGGATCATCGACTGGTTATGTTTTGGGGAAATTAACGAGGTTTTTGTCATCAATGAATCTTCCATTTAAGGGGTAAGCTTCTGGAAATGTGAAGGGATTTGGGCGATAGATTGGACCTGTTGCTTCAAAAAATCTCTTGTAATTGGGAATTGGATTGCAAATTATAGGGTTAAGGTTTTGTAATCTAGTAGACGGATGAAAATCTGGAAGAAATCAGCCGATAACGCCATGGTAGAATTCATTACTATTGTTCAATTGGATAAGCCCAAATCAGTTTCACCAAAAAAATGAACCAATCTAACTCGACATCCCACAAAATTCGAACATCAACCAATCCTGTTGCACATACAAATTACTAGGCTGCAAGTTGATTAATTTGATGATCTTGTATTTATTAACATTTAATAAAAAGGGTAAAGTGGGTAGCAAATTCTTGGTTGACCCGTACTTATTTTCAAATCCAAGGGTAAAATGGTTTTTTCATACTTTTTTAACAGACAAACTAACAGAAGAAAGCTTTGTGTGACTCCTGATTCACGAAGAGGCTTTAATGAATGATTTAGAATATATAGTGATATAACGAGTGATTTCATGCAAATCGGCCATATAGCAGGTGATTTTGTGCAAAAAGACCTCAATATAAAGGATAAATTTGATAAGTACTATTCGAGAAATCTATGTAAGAGAATAAATATGTACGAACAAAATTTCTAGTCTAAAAACACAAGTAAGATCGAATGAAACGAGTAAAAAAATCCCAATAACCCATGTTATCTTCTATTTTTACCTCACAATTTGTGTCATGTTATAATACCTAATCCTGGCAAGAGATTAAAAATAATAAAATTTGAATGTCCATATTTTTTTTTTGTCAAAAGAGAGACGACGGTCTCGTACAACTTTATTGAAAAGAAAACAAGCTAAAGTCTAGTCATACGGGGTAAAGCACACCCCTTACATTATCTAGTAGTAGAGATAACACACTATTAATAGGTTCCTCTGAAATATAAAATATAGTAGTAAAATTAAAAGCAATAGAAGCTAAGTGACCCACGATGCCATTAGCTTCCAGATAGAAGCTAAGTGATCCAAGATCTCACCATGCTAGCAAGAGGATGAGTAGAAGAAAGACTTTAATGTAAAAGATCAATAGCCAGAGCAGAGTCGGACTCACCCCGCGGTAGCCCCAACCCCAGGCCAATTGTGACCAATAGTAAAAGCCCCAAAGCTTAGAAACCAGGACTGTGCATAATGAGAAATCATTATACTCAGTTGTTCCAAACAAAGAACAAATATGATGTGACCATGTCCCATCAAGAAAGTTAAGACCCTGCCCAAGATGACCAAGGTGACTCGAGTGATGATCAAGATGGCTCAAGTGACCAAGACGAACCAAGCGAAGCCCTAGATGCCAAGACCACCTCAAGAGCGCCCACTTTGGACCACGACGATGAGCTTCCACTTCGTTTTATCACAAGGGCACGAGCCCTAGATGCCAAGACCACCTCAAGAGAGTCCACTTTGGACCACGATGATGAGCTCCCACCTGGTTCTATCATAAGGGCCCGAGCTAAACACCTTCATATGGAGCTGAAGAAGGGACTCACGAGCCTTAGAGCCCCAAGCCATGTGCCTCCTGAGTTGGTCATCCTCATCATGGCGTGTCCGAGCGCGTGAACCATGCTTGCCTTGCAATCAGAATTCTTCTTTGCATTTATGAGTCATACTATATCTAATGCATTTCATGACATTTTCAGAACCTTAGTTTGTGAGTTATTTCATGGAGACATTAAGTATAGGGTTATTTAGGCCAAGTGTGGGCCACCTTTGTCATAGCCTATATAAGGCTTCTAGTTGTTTTGGTTATTTTTTACGTTTGAACCTAATCAAGAATTGAGAACACATATTTCGGTTGAGAGCCATAGCCATTTTCTTCTTCTTGCTCGTGTGTTGCATCGAGTGTTTTTGGTTGTTCTCAAGTGTGTTATATCCCAAGTGCATCCAGCCTTGATCTTCCTAGTTTGGTGCGTAACATCCAAGCCTATAGGATCAATTATCCAGTTCGTGCTCAATCTCATCATCATCACAATCTCCATGCCACAATCATCATCATTCATCCATCAAAGCCACTAGATTCAGACGCTTTTTTCATTGAATCCATCGTTGAAGTCTCCATTTTCTAGCCACACTTTCTGAACAAGATCCCTTGCATTCGGAGGCTTAGAAGAGGAATTCCTTGCACCGAAGTCACCTTTATCCTTGCTCCTATCATGTGGTATCAGAGCACGTAAGGTATTGCTCTAAAACCTTGGTTTAAGATGATATAAAACTAAGATTTGCAAGCCTAGATTTCGTGCCATGAAAAACTGAACTTTTTGCACTTGTTTGTCTTGAGTTTTGTTGCATCTTTCCTTTGTTGTTGTGTCTGGTTTGAGTCAATTTCTTCATCTGATTTGTGTGTGTTGTGAGGTTTAAGATGAAGTTGACCAAGAGTTTTGTAACTCCATAAGAGTTAAAGCTAGCATTAACTCAGCCTTCCCTATTATTCAACTATAGCATTCAACCTACATTTAAAGTTTTTTTTTTAATTTTCTGCATTAATCCATGTTTGAATGTGTTGAATGCATGTGCATAAAGCGAGCCTTCAACGTTAAGGTAATGGTAAAGGCTCCTTGTTACTGAAATTCGAGCACCAAAGCTCCAAGTGATCAAATTCCAAGTGAAGTGTAGTGCGACAAACAAGCTCCTGCGTGAGCCAAGTATTTGTAACCTCAATTCTGAAAATTAGCGAGCCTAATAACATAAGAAAAATTCAAGCTCAAAGCAAAAGTGGTTGATTCAGAAAAACCCGGGCCAAGTAGCAAAAGGGAGGCCAAAGAAAAAGTGGATCAACAAGGAAAAGACTTGAGCATTAGATAAGTATTTTTCAGTGTTTCTTTGTTTTGTACGTCAAGTGTAATCTTTGTAAAGTGCAAGAGAGTTTAGTAGCGTCTTTGGCGTTGGTTGACTTGGTTGTTGCACAAGTAACTCAGGTTCATTTGTGGCGTGTGTTTTTTTGTTTGTTTTATTTTGATTTGAGTCTACGACCCTAAGCCTACCCTACATAAGCGTGCTTGCTTGACTAAAAATCTTGACACTTAGATCAAAGTTAAAAGCTCTTGCTAGCTTTAGGTTCCAGTGGTAAGACTTGTGTTCTGTGGGAATTTTGTGATGGAATTGTTCTTTGAGTCAATTTGGCAAGGATACCCATGATGGATGCCCATGACAAGAACAAGGGCCCCTCACCTGATGGCCCACCAGCCGGACCTCCAATCACTATGGAGACTCTTCTCCTAGCCATCCAAGCAACCAAGGATGACACAGATGATAAGGTGCGCCAACAGATCCAAGCCCTGAGGGATGAATAAGCAGCCTTCATGAGAAACATGGAGGCCGAGGATGAGTGTCAAGAAGAGGTTGTTGAAAACGAAGAGGAGGTGGAGGAAATGCATGTGGTGGCAACCGAGGGTGAATGTTTTGTGGTCAAGAAGACCCTAATTGCCTTAGAGAGTCCTAGTATGCCTAGTCAACGTGAAACCATCTTTCACACAAGGTGCACCATTAGGGGGAAAGTGTGTAGTGTCATTGTTGATGGTGGGTCATGTTGCAACATCATTAACCAAGAAGTGGTAAGTAGATTCAATCTATCTACCACTCCCCACCCTCAACCCTACACATTGTATTGGCTGAACTCCAACACTCCTCTAGTGAAGTGGTTGCAAAGTGAGAGGTTAGTACACCAAAATAATCTACTTAACTTAATATGTGCTCCGTAGTCATTAATAATGACCTAAAACGCTTCTTCCTGGACTGAAAAACTAATATATGACCTGACTAACAATATAATGACCTGAACAATAATGTAGTCTGCCTAGAATACGTTTTTGTGTAATTTCACTTGTATATGTATCATTTTGGACTGAAGTGTTTACTTTTGTCTTGAAAAAGTTTAAAATTTTACATGTTTGCCTTGTCTTTTATTCAAATGAATGTATGTTTAAATATCACGCAGTATTGAACCCCGAATTGGACCGACTAGGCATGAAGTGGATAAAGAATTCTTTGAAAAATTGTTTTCCCCAAGTTCTGGTTGCAGGGTTCCAATGCATCCTTTCAAAATATTATGCAATTGTAACATCGTTTTCATTGGATACATTAACATTGTTGTACCATTTTAGCATTTAGAGCAAATGATGTTCATTTATCGTATAAGGATTTTAGAGGAGATTCAGTTCGGTTCTCAAAGGTGGTAATGCTTGACACCTTCTTGACAACCTTGGTCACCTCTGAGTTCAAGCGTTTTGAGAACGACTATCCACGTGTAGGTGAGAATGCACTTATGAAGTACATGAAAGGTCAATGTCCGGTAGATTTTGGCAAGAGATGGAATGATGCCGAACGCATATATGTTCCCTTCAACATCACAAACTACCACTAATTTGCCTTAGAGATTGAACTATCTGATTGGTGTGTGACCGTTTACGACTGCAATGTAGATCTGTACTCAGATAAGGAAATTTTTTAGATGATTCAGCCCGTGACTGATTTTGTTCTAAGGTATATCAAGCTGTATGAGACTATGAGCCACTGGCCAAGAGATGTGAAGCATTTTTGGACAAGCCAATGTCTATGACTCGTCGGGACAACCTTAAGCAAAACAAGCGCGGGTAAGTATATGTGTATACATGCATTGAAAAATCTTCTATCACTACATATGATATACATTTTAACTTCTTTTGTTCATCTTGCAAAGGAGATTGTGGGTGTACACACTGAAACACATTGAGTTGTTGATGCTTGGGATGACAAACTTCGATCTTGCGTCTGGCAAATTCATAGATGGACACAGAAACCAAATTGCTCATAGTATTTTTAGATGTTCTTGGGATGGTTTTTAAAGATTGTACTTTGATTTGTTTAATGTAGCTTGTTTAACTAATTTAAGTATTTATTATACCATTGGGCAAGGAAGACATATGCTTATTTTCTTTTAATGTAGAATCTCGTGTTTTTATGATGTTTAAAAACTCAGTGTCTTTAAGTCATGTCATATTGTAGTTTTACATTCCTAAATCTCCGACCATAAAACTCATGTTATGTTTTGATGAGTGTTTACAAACACTCATCAAAACTTATTTGAAAAAAAACTAAAATATGGTAACTTGATGTTTTTAAGGAAGACATCTTAGGTTTTTTATAACAAACTAACCTATTCCTCTGTTTTTAAGGAAGACATGTTAGGGTCTTTGTCAGGTCAACTTCAGTAAAGATATGGAAGATTTTCCTGCATGAGATCTTTCCCATTGCATCCGATTTGACCCCTCCATTTTTTCATAAAATTTTAAATGACCATTAACACTTTCCCAACTACCAGCCATCAAGACTCTCCACTAAGATTTTGTGTATAAATATCGGCCCTGCTGGTTGCAAATCACTCATAAATCCTCCCAAACTCTCTAGCCATCTTCTCTAAAACTCCTCTCCCAAACTCCTAACACTCTCTCTCACATATATATGGTGGATTCATATGTCAAAATCTATCTTCAGGTGTACACGGATGGGGACTTAAGCCCAAGCTCTGCACAAATGGGGTTATTGACAACGCACGTGTACACGGGGGGAGCACGAAGCTCTAGAAGGTTCCCAAAAATAGGATGGAAATATGGTACTTGAGTAGCAGGCTTATGAACATGTCCAAATATGTGGGGAGTAAATCCTTTTTTTTTTTGAAAAGGTCCTAGAGTTAGGGCAACGTTACCTTCAGCCGTTGCAGACCGATGACGATGTGGCGGATCTCGTTCACCTCGGCGAGAAGGTCACCGGCATGAAAGTGTATGTTGTTCGTGATGACCGTGATGCCGTGAT
Organism: Rheum nobile; assembly: GCA_027886185.1. Lineage (NCBI taxonomy): Eukaryota > Viridiplantae > Streptophyta > Magnoliopsida > Caryophyllales > Polygonaceae > Rheum > Rheum nobile. The sequence continues at coordinate 8,655,110 of WOAB01000002.1, read as the reverse complement.
TCCCGCCGTGATGCCGTGATGCCTGTCGTGATGCCGTTTTCTTTCTATTCTATGTAGTAGTTTTTATTTTGTTCCTTGTTTTCCTCTGTATGAAGATGGAGTAAGTTGCCATGGACAATCAATGAATATTAATTCCAGTGTAAAACCATATTCCTGTTTTTTTAGACCACATTTACTGTTTATGAGGACATATAGAACGTTTTCAGAACACATGCATGGATATTCAGGTCAACTCTATGTTATATTTCCCGAGCATTCGTAAATTATCAAGCCAAATTCGTACTTGGTTGGTTCCCTAATGTAATCCACTTAAATGCTTTCAACCACCATGAAAATATCGAGTTTGCACACATTTGTTGTTTATCAGGCCATATAGAACTTTTTCAAAACAAATTCATGGATATTTAGGTCAACTCTCTATTATATTTCCCGAGCATTTGTAAATTGTTAGGCCAAATTCGTACTTGGTTGGTTCCCTAATGTGATCCACTTAAATGCTCTCAACCACCATGAAAACATCGAGTTTGCACACATTTATTGTTTATCAGGTCATATAGAACATTTTCAGAACAGATTCATGGATATTCAGGTCAACTCTCTGTTATATTTCCCGAGCATTCGTAAATTATCAGGCCAAATTCGTACTTGGTCGGTTCCATAATATAATCCACTTAAATGCTCTCAACCACCATAAAACATCGAGTTTGCACACATTTATTGTTTATCAGGTCATATAGAACTTTTTCAGAACACATGCATGAGTCAGGTCTTATTGTACATTTACAGGTCAGTATAGCGTTTTACAGGACATGGTTTCAGATCAATATTCACTTTGACGAGAGACGTGTTCCTTATACCAAGCAAACCATTTAGTATAGCTTAGATTGTTTACGAAAGATAATGGAGCAGTTTAGACAAAAACTAATTTGTATACCCCAACCAAAAGAGGGAACCCCAACAAAAAAAGGTATGGTTTAAGCCTATAAATACTTAAACGATACATCTTTTCAAGCACCCAACAACAACAGACAAACCATTTACGTGATGATGTTTACCAGCATAAACCACCCAAAAACACCAACAATGTGATATTTTTCAACAAAAAAAACTAACCGAGCGGTTGTCACCCGTCAGTCCTCTCCTCTTACAGTTCTTCTTGTTGTGTCCTCGGATGCCGTAATACGAACACTGCCTCTTCCTAGAATAATTCATCTTCCACGTCACCCTGAATCGGTTAATACATGGTCTTCCAAGAGGATGCTTTACCAGTGGTGCAGAGCATGTGATGGATGACACAGCTTTAGGAACTGACCATCGGTTTTTTGGAGGAACAAGATGCACCGTTTCCTTGTACACTTCTGTCACCAACTCATTCTTGAACATGTGATGGATGAGATCAGTGAGTGACACTCCTCTATCACTTGCAACCGCTATGACATGAGCACATGGAACTTTATCAATCTGGAACATGTTACAATCACATGTACCAGCATGTAGGTTCACAGAGTGATGTGATCCAGTCCCATCAAGACAAGCCAAGGGACGACACCACTCTTGAGGAGCAAGAGGACCCAATTCGGAGTCCGGACCAGAGAGAACAAGCCAGTTGAAGACAGGCCAGATTTTTGGAAGTTTGTTGTCCATTCCTTGGAGGTCTAGAGGGCTTCACCTTGCACTGTGGACTTCACGATCCTTCCTTCCATCATGTGGTATCAGAGCCACGCAAGGTACAACTCTAAATTCTGGTTTTGAGACTTGAGATTTTGGCTACGCAAGCTCTAGACGTCTACCTAGGTTGTTGTTGTATTGTTTGCTTGTGTCGTTGTGTTGATCTTGTGTTGTGCTGCATTCCGTGTGCTTGTGCGTCTCCTACCTGAGTTTTGGGATTGAGTTTGAGTCGTGTTCTAAAGCAGCCCTCGTTTCCTAGAATTTGCATGCTAGTCGAGCCATAATTAAAATGTCAACACTAGGATACGGGAACGGTTCTTTTGCTATCTTGAGCACTTAATTTCTTCATTTTTTGTAGTTCAATTACTGCATTGTTTAGTTGCTGCATCGAATAAAAAAAAAGTATTGCAATTGTTCAACAAAAAGTGGTTGCAACCAGAAAAACGCGGCTAGTACAAAAGCGAAAGCCCTAGAAAAAGTGGTTCATCATTTGACAAAAAAAATTAGCCAATTTGCAGCTTCTTTGTCATTGTGAATCAATTCAGTTTTGTCTCTTACTCTTTGCACAAGTGCTTCATTTGTAAAGCAATCGAACTTAGTAGCTTCTTAGTGTTGCTTGCATTAATTGTTGCCCGGGTGTATCAAGTTCTTTGAGACGTGTGTTGTTTCTTTCTTTCTTTCTTTGTTGAGTCTAGTGACCCTAAGCCTAGACACTTTAGGAGTATTGCTTGCTGAATTTTCTTGACTTTGAATCAAGTCGAGAGCTCCTTGCTAGCTTGGGTCCATTGATTTTCTTAGTTTCTTTGAAGGTTGTTGCTTGGCTGTCCTTTTGTTGTTTCTTTCATGTCAAGGACATGTCAAGATAAGAACTGAAGAAGATGTCTAGCATGAGCCACATTCCCCAAAAGGACTTCTTCTACTTTCGGGCACATGGAGCATCATATAGGGAGGCTCGCTATCTTGCTCAACAAAAAGCTAATGCATACATGAGGTACGAGCATATCCCTTATTCTTACAACTCTCAATATTATTCAACTAACCAATATGTGCAACCTAAGGGAGCCTATGGTTCACCTACCCCACATGTTAGCACACCCCAAAGGAGAGAAAGAGTGAGCCCTCAACCGCCTCGGGTAAGGACACGTGACATCGTGTGTGTCATGTGTGAAGGGAGAGGACACTTGGCTGAAATCTGTCCCAACCCATACTACACCACCAAGGACGTCCAACCCCTTGTGAGTGAAGTCTTGGTTGCCTCTTGTAAGGCAGAGGACGTCCAGCTGAGTTCTTGCAACGAATCTTTACAAGAGTGATGCGTTTCGGGCTCGTATCAAGCCGAGCAATGACGAGCCCAAGACGACCAAGACCATGGCGTCCTCCTTGGTTCAAGACTTAGTCTAGTTTAGCCTATTTTATGTTATTTCCCGTTTTAGCATGTTTTCCTTTTTAGCATTTCCATTCCAGTCGTTTCTATTTCGGGCGTGTGCTCCACTCTTGTAGAGTGGGCTAGCCCATTAGTATGTTTTCGGCCCAAGCCCATTAGGGTTCTTGGTCGAGCCTTATGGCTTTAAATGGCCTTCATTGTATTCATTATTCCGCACGTTGAAATTAAAGCTTAAGCCTTGCAGTTGAGATCATCTCCTCCCTTAAGCCTCGGCATCACAAAACTGGTTAGACCCGATTGAACCATGTCACGGTTCACAAACACAATCTATCCCTTCATCGCTAGCTTCCGCCTGCGAGATCCTCTCGCCCCAACTAGGCCCCGCTGAGAGCAAGAGAGCCGGTATCCGAGCCCACGCTTGGTTGCTATCTATCCCGGTTACTAAGGAGAAGGATTCGAGGCCGCTTCCTGCCTAGATCCGACGTCAAACGTGGTCCGAACCCGTCGGAACACATCAATTGGTATCAGAGCAGCCAGAGGCACGCAGCGTGCCTTCTTCTCCGACGATGCCACCACCACCACAAAAACTCCCAAAACCGACGAGCCTTCTGCCCAGATTTCGTCCAAAAAAAATTAGTCCTTTCTGCAATTTTCTTCCATATTCCTGTAGCATCTCGATATGAGTCCGATCATATAAAATTCGCGCAAAACGGACATCGTTTGACCCCTCAAAAGGCCAAAATACGAACCGTTTGCAGCCCAAACCCTAGCCGCCGCGACCGCGGAAAACAAAAACGCGACCGCGGTTTTCTACACTGCCGTTTCCCAATCCCTTTTACTTATCCAAAACCCTAGCCTACGCCTCCCCTCATAACCCTAGTTTTACCTTTCCTTAACCAACCCGTCCTTATCCACACCCACTTCATGGCCCACTTGTATCCATACTTCGAGCCCGACAAGTGGGACCCCGACGAGTGGGACCCCGACCCTTGGTTCGGTGGCGGGAGACCATACGAAGCGGACCCGGATTGGATCCCGCCAAGGATTCCGACGCCACCGTGACGCCGCCCGTACCCGCCACCCCGCGTCTATGGACCACCTCCGACACACCGCACCCACGACCGGTACCACAACAGCACACACTACCGAGACATGCGACCCATCCCGCATCATGCGAACCTCGATCGCGTCCCCTACCGCGACTTGGCCCGTGACATTCCCCGCGACCTGTCCCGCGATCGCGGCCCCCGCCGCGAGTCCCTCGTCCATTCTGCGATCGCGGCCATTCCTGGTGTCGAGTCTCTCATTCCTTCCACAGGTTCATCGACCCGCCATGCCGTAGAAGAGGCTCGTGCCAAGATGATGGAGGCAATCCTTGCAAAGCTCACCGACATGGAGAAGAAAAACGCGGTCGTATCCGCGACCATGGCTGCACTAGCCGCGATTGCAGACACGCAAACCACGCCCGTCGTCAGCGACACCGTGCCCGCGGCCCACCCTGTCGTTGTCACGGCCGCATCCACCATGCCCCTTCTACCGCCCACGAACGTGCTCAGTATTCCCCTGCCCGCGTGCAAGCCCGACGTATCCATTATGCCTACTCCAGACCCGGGCTTCCGCGCGATACTCTCCAAGGCACCCGATGCTATGACCGCTCCTGGATCCGAGCCATACCTTCTCATCTTTGAGGTTCCAAGAGTTAGTCCCGAGCCCGACGCCAGTTCACCACTGACCGTTGAGCGTCTACTCTCCCTGGCTCCTCCTAGTTCGAACCGAGGATGCTTCGATTCTAAGGGAGGAAGAATGATGCGTTCCGGGCTCGTATCAAGACGAGCAACGACGAGCCCAAGACGACCAAGACCATGACGTCCTCCTTGGTTCAAGACTTAGTCTAGTTTAGCCTATTTTATGTTATTTCCCGTTTTAGCATGTTTACCTTTTTAGCATTTCCATTTCAGTCGTTTCTATTTCGGGCGTGTGCTCCACTCTTGTAGAGTGGGCTAGCCCATTAGTATGTTTTCGGCCCAGGCCCATTAGGGTTCTTGGTTGAGCCTTATGGCTTTAAATAGCCTTCATTGTATTCATTATTCCGCACGTTGAAATTAAAGCTTAAGCCTTGCAGTTGAGATCATCTCCTCCCTTAAGTCTCGGCGTCATAAAACTGGTTAGACCCGATTGAACCACGTCACGGTTCACAAACACAATCTATCCCTTCATCGCTAGCTTCCACCTGCGAGATCCTCTCGCCCCAACTCGGCCCCGCTGAGAGCAAGAGAGCCGGTAACCGAGTCCACGCTTGGTTGCTACCCCCGCTGAGAGCAAGAGAGCCGGTAACCGAGCACACGCTGGGTTGCTACCTATCCCAGTTACTAAGGAGAAGGATTCGAGGCCGCTTCCTGCCTAGATCCGACGTCAAACGTGGTCCGAACACATCGGATCACATCAAAGAGGAAGCACCATCCCAAGATGAAGAAGAGTTCAAGGGAGAATCAGGTCAGCTCTCCTCTCTAAGGGAAGAGGAGCTCAATCTAAGGAGAAATGATGAGGAAATTGAAGCACCATCTCTTTCTACTACAAGAGGCAATCGTTTGCCTACCATTGTGCGTAGCTCCCTCCAATCTTTGGCTACTCCATGGACGGACCTGACCCACAAGGTTCCTTCAAGCTTGCCTTTCCTACTCCAAGAAGGGGTTGAAGCTAAGGATGTTGATCAGCCCAAGAAATCAGTCTTCAACCAAGAGAAGAAGGATGTGCCAATGGAGACTAATACAAGGGAAGTATCACTTTTCTCCACCTTTTCAATTCTATCTATTGAGTTTGAATATGAGCATATAATTCCATGTAGGACACTACTGACAGAAGCTAAAGTCGTATCGCCTTATCAAAATAAAATCCTTAACAACTTAAACTAGTAGAATAGGCAAGCAAGGGTCGAATCCCACAGGGAGGAGTTGTCTTTCTTTTATATCAATTTGCATGCAATAGTAACAAATGGGGGTTTTGGTTGATTGTTTGTAAGCTAGTAAACAAAGGAAACAAAAGCAAAGGTTTGTAATCAAATTGAGAAAAACACTTAGCCAAACAAATATCCACCTTTAGTTTGGTTGATTGATCATTGATTATACCTAGTCCTCAATCCTCATGAATGTCCTAATCCCTGTTCTAAATTAGTTAACAGTCCAACTAGTCCTGATAACCCTAACTATTAAACAATCAAGAAACTATCAAGATAAATCTAACATCAACAGTAGGCACAGGAATAGATAGGCTCATGCAATACAAAACAACTCGTCAGTACTCGACATGCAATCAATTCTCTTCACAATAAACATTCACAACTCGTTCCAGTAAATCGTGGTTGCTACTCTGAATTAGGTATGAACAATATTAATCTCAACAAGTTGACCAAATTAAGGTAACTAGCACTATAGATAATATCAATCTCAACTAGTTTGTCAGGCTAGGGAAACTAATATTAATAATACTAATCACAACAATTGATGAACTAGATCAACCAATAGAATTCAAAACCCTAATCCTGCAATATGAATAATATCAATAAAACTAGGTAGCTAATCTAGAGAAATCAATATAACTCAATGGAATGAAGCATAAGAGAATCAATAACATTCAAAGATAGAGTAAAGGAATAATCTTACAATCAAATTCAAACCAAGGCTTCAATTGTCGGACTAAGCAAAGGGTGCTTAGTTCTTCATATTCTTGAAAGAAAAACAATACTGAATGGAATAAACGATGATGTAAACTCAATATATGAAAGTGGCTGGGAAAATTAGGTTAAATAACCTAACCCAAAACCTAATGCTAAAAAGGATAACAAACATAATCAAAAAGGAAATAAAATAAAGAAACTGGAATAAAGGATTAAAAGAAAAATGGAAAATAAAATAAAAGTAAACTTCGGACGAAAACAACCGGACGCGCTGAGCAGGTTTCTTGCTCCTCCGCGATCGCGGTTTTGTCGCGTTCTTCTTCTTGCCTTTCGTTGATTTCCACGACCGCGGCCTCAGTCCCGCGATCGTGGCTTCTCGCGTTCTTCACTTATCTTTTGAACTTCGTCCTCTCTTAGGTCTTCTCAAGTGGTTCTCTTCTTATCTTCTTAATGTCTTCTTTTAAGCTTCTCCAAACCACCATATATACACTTCTACTTCTCAACTCCAATCTCCACAATAACGCTCTAAACATCTCCAAATGGTACCCAAAACACCGATAACAACTCCTAGATATGCACTACAAAGTAGCGCTGATCAAATTCCCCCATGCTTAAACCTTGCTCGTCCTCGAGTAAGCTAATAGCAACCTACTCCTCCAATCAAATCCCTAAGGTCTCAGGAAGCATAGCAAAAATCATCCCCACTAAGAATTGGACCTAAACATGTAACTCCAAGGCACCAACACAATCAATCAACACACAACATACAAGCTTAAAGGAAAGCAGAGTACTCCCCTCAAGCTTATCCCGAACACCATAGAGTGAATAAACATCTAATCCTAGCTTCCATCTATCTTCTTATGCCTCCCAGAGTGACCTACCCGAATCCTCCTTATATCTTCTCTTCTTATGTCACCACGCCAGGTAAAATGATGATTCCTAATAATCAATCTTCTTCTTTTCACTCATTTTGCCAAGACGCCCTTCCGGGTTTTCACCAAGCCACTCATTTCATTTTTCAATAGATGGGCTCACATAAACTCACATCACTCTTGACCTCTTATTACCCCAGCCTAATGCTGGTCCAAGCCACCTGCTTATTACATAAGCCGCCCTTTCGGGTTTTCGACTTATCCCAGAATTTCTATTTTTGCCTTTTTTCAAATTTTTGGCTTTTTCATTTTCTTCATTTTTTTCTTTCTCCTCAGCGACTAGCAAGTATAGAACACTCCCCTATGCTTAAACATTGCATTGTCCTCAATGTAATGAAAGACAAAAAAGAATGAAGCACAGGGAAAGGCAAAAAATAACACACAAACGTCGCCGAGTTGGCTTGGAGTTGAAAAGTTGTTGCTGGCAGTAAATGAATATATGCATATGTCGCTGGTGTCACGGCGGTCTTCAAACTCAAACTCTACCGTGCAACCAAAAGGAATCCACTGGAAGGTGTAGTGGAATAGTAAATGAATCGGGGCTGCACGGCCTTCAACGAACACATAATGGAGCCCAGATGTAAACGGGGTGTGGGCTCTGGTGTTCCTCCTCATCAGCTGTCGAATGTCGGGCCATCATCGTTGCCAAATAAAATTGTGGGGTGAATGTCTCCTCCTTGGCTGCATGATGCGCACCATCTCTCAATGTAAAATCGGACAGCTGGCCTTCGGTAAAACCTTCTTCTTTTTTTCTTCTTTTTTTTCGATTTTTTTTTCGAGCAGGGATGAGGAGACTTACAGTAACTTTTCCGCGATCGCGGAAACATTTCCGTGCTCGCGGAAAAATTTCCGTGCTCGCGGAAAAGACTCTAGTGCGTAGATCACCGTCTTCAAATTTTCTTCGGGTCTCCTACCTGCAGGTTAGTCTAATGCAAAAACAAAAGCAAGAACAAAAACAAAAACAAAATAACACAAAAATAACTAAAAACATGGAATGAAAAGACAAGGAAAGAACTACATACCTCGGGTTGCCTCCCGGACAACGCCTTAGTTATTGTCGTGGCTCGACTTGGTACTCTCCCACTCAACTTGGGTTGCTCACATCAATTGAGAACTTGGGGTTTCCATCCGGAGGGTGTCGCTTTGAATCATCTATGCTGAATCTGACCATCACCCCGTCGAATTCCATTGTGAGCGAACCGCTGCTCACATCAATCTTTGTTCCTGCCGTGTTCATAAACGGCCTTCCTAGCATCACAGGGGCTGCATTCTTTTCCTTCCCCGTATCCATCACAAAGAAGTCCGCAGGGAAGAGCAATTTGTCAACCTCTACCATCACGTCCTGCACCACTCCTAAGGGGTAGACATAGGAATTGTCCGCTAGCTGGATCACAATCCCCGTCTTCTCTAATGGTCCGACCTCCAGAGACTCGTACAGCGAGAGAGGCAGCACATTAATGGAGGCACCCAAATCAAGCATGGCCTTGTCGAACAAGGTGCCCCCAATCTTGCAGGGAATAGTGAACATGCCCGGATCACTGGCCTTCTTTGGTAACCGCTTCTACAGCATAGCGGAAACATTCTTGCTGACCTGGACCTTTCTCTTCTCCTTTACCACCTTCTTCATCTTTATCGTGCATAGCTCCTTCAAGAATTTAGCATAACGAGGGATGCTATTAACCAGCTTGAGTAAAGGAACATTTACCTCACAGTTGTTGAAGGTTTCGAACAATTCCTTATTATTCGCCGGCCTCCTTGTGTCCTCTAGAGCTCCGAGAAAGGGAGCGGGAGGCTTCAATGTGCTGAGCGGAGGGAAATTGGGTCGCACATATCCATTGTAGGCGTCTTCGAGAGGAACTGGAACTCCAGAGGCGTTTCTGCGATCGCGGATATATGTCTGCGGTCGCGGATTGTCTTCGAACAACTCCTCGTCTCCAGTGAGTTTTCCGCGATCGTGGAATTCCGTCCGCGGATTACTCTCGAACAGGTCTTCAGAATGGGTTTTTCCGCGATCGCGGAATTTTGTCCGCGGTCGCGGAAAAGCGTCGATTTCGTGCTCCTCTTTGCCAGTAGCCAATCCGCGATCGTCGCGGATTACTTTCTGTTGTGCTCGGGTTTCCTCCACTTGGACTCCGCTCCTTAGCGTCATGGCGCATACATTCTCCCTCGGGTTGACTACCGTTTGAGATGGTAGTTTGCCCGAGTCCCGAGCTTCCAGTCTGCTCACTGCGATGGAGATCTGCCCCACTTGCTGCTCCAAGTTCTGAATACTTGACCGCATCTCTTGATTCTGCTAGACCATAGTATTGCCCAACGTTGCTACGGTCTGAGCGAGGGCCTCCTGATGATTGGTCAATGCCTGAATTGATTGGGACGTAGTGTTTGCCACCGCTGTTAGTGTTTTTATTATGTCTTCATGGTTTGACACGCTCTGAGCAAGGGATGAACTTGAGCTTTGGCCTTGGGGTCTTTGGTCATATGGAGCTCGAAATTGTTGTTGTTAACCCCCAGGCTGTTGGAATTGATACGGGCGCGGTAGGAATTGTGGTGGCCTCTGTGGATACTCTTGATTCTCCTGGCCCTGAGGAGTACTCTGCTGATTCCTGTATCTCAGATTGGGGTGATCTCTCCACCCTGGATTGTACGTGTTGGAGTACGGGTCATATCTTGGCCTTTGAGGTCCGAACCCTCCAATGGCATTCACCTCAGCAGTGGGCTCCTGCAGCGTGGGACATGCATCGGTTGGATGCGTCGTGTCATAGCATATCCCACATGATTTGACTTGCTGCTGGCCACCCTTCATCATGTACCTCCTCATCATCTCCTTCATCTCAGCCATCTCAGAGAGTAGATTGGAATTTGGCTGAAAATCTACAGCTCTCACTGATTGGGCGCCCGCCCTCTTACTGAACTGTCTTGAGCCCTCAGATAGCTCAAAGAAAACCTCATACGCCTCAGCTGGAGTCTTGTTTGAGATGTTCCCTCCACAAACAGCGTTCACCATCCGACGTTCGTCATCAAGAAGACCTCCGTACAAATAAAGTACGAGGTCCTGGTCTGAGTATCCGTGGTAGGGGCAACTAGAGATCAACCTCTTGAACCTCTCATAGTATTCATACAAGGACTCAGCAGCCTGCTGTTCAATGTTGCTTATGCTCCTCTTCAGGCTGTTGAGCTTAGTTGCAGGGAAGTACTTCTCCAGGAAGTCCTTCTTCATCTTGGCCCACGTGTCGATGCTCCCTGGGGTCAAGTAGTAGAACCAGTCATTGGCCGAAGCCTTCAGAGAGAAAGGAAAGGCCCTTAGCTTGATTTGGTCTTCAGTCACTCCTCTGGGCTTCATGCTGGTGCAGACGGCATGGAACTCCGACATATGCTTATTGGGGTCTTCTCCACTCATCCCATGGAAGTGGGGGAGTAAGTGGATCAACCCTGACTTGAGCTCGAAGTTGACGCCATCGGCCAGCTCAGGAAACTGCACAGCCAACAGTTGCTGTTGTAGGTTAGGGGCAGTCAGTTGCCTCAACGTAGGTGCTTCCTCGGCCATCTCAAAAGTTGGGTTATCAAAGACCAAAGATCTGTTTACTCTGCGGTTCAGGGAGAGTGTTCTATCAATTTCTGTATCCAAAGCTAAAAGTAGAGAGTCAGTAGCACGGGTGTGGACCATAAGATAGGTCCACACAAAAAAATTGGCACACAAACACACACAAAGAAAAAAAAACTTGCCTCCCCGGCAACGACGCCAATTTGACAGAAGCTAAAGTCGTATCGCCTTATCAAAATAAAATCCTTAACAACCTAAACTAGTAGAATAGGCAAGCAAGGGTCGAATCCCACATAGAGGAGTTGTCTTTCTTTATGTCAATTTGCATGCAATAGTAACAAACTGGGGTTTTGGTTGATTGTTTATAAGCTAGTAAACAAAGGAAACAAAAGCAAAGGTTTGTAATCAAATTGGGAAAAACACTTAGCCAAACAAATATCCACCTTTAGTTTGGTTGATTGATCATTGATTATTCCTAGTCCTCAATCCTCATGAATGTCCTAATCCCTGTTCTAAATTAGTTACCAGCCCAACTAGTCCTGATAACCCTAACTATTAAACAATCAAGAAACTATCAAGATAAATCTAACAGCAGCAGTAGGCACAGGAATAGATGGGCTCATGCAATACTTCACAACTCGTCAGTACTCGACATGCAATCAATTCTCTTCATAATAAACATTCACAACTTATTCTAGTAAATCGTGGTTGCTACTCTGAATTAGGTATGAACAATATTAATCTCAACAAGTTGACCAAATTAAGGTAACTAGCACTATAGATAATATCAATCTCAACTAGTTTGTCAGGCTAGGGAAACTAATATTAATAATACTAATCACAACAATTGATGAACTAGATCAACCAATAGAATTCAAAACCCTAATCCTGCAATATGAATAATATCAATAAAACTAGGTAGCTAATCTAGAGAAATCAATATAACTCAATGGAATGAAGCATAAGAGAATCAATAACATTCAAAGATAGAGTAAATGAATAATCTCACAATCAAATTCAAACCAAGGCTTCAATTGTCGGACTAAGCAAAGGGTGCTTAGTTCTTCATATTCTTGAAAGAAAAACAATACTGAATGGAATAAACGATGATGTAAACTCAATATATGAAAGTGGCTGGGAAAATTAGGTTAAATAACCTAACCCAAAACCTAATGCTAAAAAGGATAACAAACATAATAAAAAAGGAAATAAAATAAAGAAACCGAAATAAAGGATTAAAAGAAAAACATAAAATAAAATAAAAGTAAACTTCGGACGAAAACAACCGGACGTGCTGAGCAGGTTTCCGCGACCGCGGAAGAATTTCCGCGATCGCGGAAAATTCAATTCCTGACTCCTTTGCTCTCGACTTATCTGCGACCAGAATTCTTGCTCGTCCGCGATCGCGGTTTTGTCGCGTTCTTCTTCTCTCCTTTCATAGATTTCCGCGACCACGGCCTCAGCCCCACGATCGCGGCTTCTCGCGTTCTTCACTTCTCTTCTGAACTTCGTCCTCTCTTCGGTCTTCTCAAGTGGTTCTCTTCTTATCTTTTTAATGTCTTCTTTTAAGCTTCTCCAAACCACCATATATACACTTCTACTTCTCAACTCCAATCTCCACAATAACGCTCTAAACATATCCAAATGGTACCCAAAACACCGGTAACAACTCCTAGATATGCACTACAAAGTAGCGCTGATCAACTACACATGGAGAAATCAGTCCTTGCATGTAAAACTAGATATTCTTGTGTGCATCAAAGTTCTCTAGCACAATACATGTCTTGTGGAAAACATCTTGTTTATAATATGATCATTATGTACATGCATGTGTGTTATATTGATCCTTGCATCACTAAGCATGTACATAGAACTGGAAGAAGAGTGGACTAATGTCTGCATGCATGCTTGGATATCATGTAGTCATTGGCAGATTTGTGCTTACATTCTTACAATTGTGTGGAAAAGCTAGAGGGCCTCATTTTTCCATTGTTGTTATGACTAGGTCCTCTAAGAAAGTTGAATTCCTTGCATGCGGCGCATGCCCTCAACTTAATAATGCATTTTATGTTACTAACCCTTTTGTTGACCAAGTTGTGGAGTTGCATGGGATTTCTAGTGGTTTGATTTCAGGTCAAGAAGGGAAGTATGTGATCTACTCAAAGCTGAAATCCGGGGAAATGCCCTTTGAGCCCGGAGACCAAAACGTCCCACATGTGACTATGTCAGTGCATCCCTTGATGGAAGACAAAGAGGACCTAGACGAGTTGGATTCGAGGTCGAATCCCTTTCAAGAGAGAGAGGATGATGTGATCCAGTCCCATCAAGACAAGCCAAGGGACGACACCACTCTTGAGGAGCAAGAGGACCCAATTCGGAGTCCGGACCAGAGAGAACGATCCAGTTGAAGACATGCCAAATTTCTGGAAGTTTTGCTGTCCATTCCTTGGAGGTCTAGGGGGCTTCACCTTGCACTGTGGACTTCACGATCCTGCCTTCTATCACAGAGTATCTGATAGTTCCTTGCATAGCCTCTCCTTCAAACTGGCTAAGCCTTCGCACACTCATCTTAGTTGACTTTATGTAGTTTACTTCTACCAGCGTGTACACAGAGGGTGGCAAAACTTGGTCCCATTTTGAAGCTTTTTCCCTTCTTTTACAAAACCATTTAGAAATGGTCTCCAAAATGGCATCAAATAGGGCAAGAATAAGCCAATGATGTTGGGTTTTCCACAGGCCATCAAGACACTCAGCATTGTTGCTCGTCATGATGTTAAATCTGTTCCCATGAAAATGTGCCCTCGCCCAGTTGTTAACTCCAGCTTCTTTGAGATATTGATCAATCCTTGGAGAGGCAGCTGTGAGTTGAGAAAACTGATGATTAAACTCAGCCACAGTGTAAGCCTTCGCAGCTTTTTTAAAGACGCCAAAGAGGTCTAGCCTGCCATACTTCCTCTTGAAGTTTTGGTAGATGTGATAAATGCAAAACCCATGCTTGGCGAAAAAATAGCTACTTCTCAGAACCTTCCCAATGCCAACATGATGGTCAGACACAAAATACACCTCAGGATGATCTGGAATAACAACCTTCAATTCACTAAAGAAAAATGACCACGCATCATCGTTCTCACTGTTAACAACGGCAACAGTAAGTGGATATATTTGGCCGTTTTTATCTTGAGCCGTAGCTAGAAGAAGTATGCCCTTAAATAAGGCAGTCAAGTGAGTGTCGTCAACTGAGATTGCCTACATATGCGAAACTATGTTGTTAATGATTTGTCTTGAAATGTTACTATATGGCCTGACAAAAGCCTATGTGGTCTGAAATATTCGTTTGCTATGTTTTTCACACATGTAGTCATGTAGGTGTTTGACCTGATATTGACAAAATATGTCCTGAAATGGAAACATATAGGCTGACCTTTTTTAGATGTGGCGCTGCCCTTATCCATGGACCTAAAACCCATAAGACATACTTGAGGCGATGGTGAGCATCTCTTAATATTCCCGTGTATGTTCCAGGATTTGATTTCTCTAACATGTGCATGTAAGAGTACATAATGGTATAGCTTTCTTCAGCTATACCATGTGCCATATCCTAGGCTTTGAGCCGCACTCGATTGGCTTTGTAGTAGATTGTCCTTATTCCTAGCTCTAACATGAAATCCTGAATCTCTGAAGCACGGAGGCCTTTACGACCGTTTAAAAACCTGACATAACACGAAGTCAATGTATTACCACATGATATTGGCTTTTGATAAGAACAAGTGATCAAAGGCAAGAAATATTACTTGTGAAGTATTTTATCTGCAATCAGCCGAGAAGTTGCTCGTCTATGATGATTGTGCATTACTCTCATGCCAAAACTATGATCCGGCACAAATTCTTGCAACGCAAACAATGACGTTTTGCGATAGACTGAGCCACGACAAATGAAGGTGCAATTGTCGTCAACACATATAACCTCATATGACGACTTGTCAAACCTCTTCACACGCATCTCAGAGCAATTTTCCATTGCCATCATAGAAAATGCAGTTTTGAACTCCTCTTTAGATTTGAAGTATTATCCAACTTTCACTACTTTGTTATCAATGTTATCAGTTGTATCCTCATCTTCAACCAACATTGATTGCATGTCCCTTTCTGATGGATAGTACCTCTGTTCAATTTCTCTAAGCATGTCTTCATCAACATCAAAGTCTTGTTGGTCCTCCTCTATTTGCTCCTCGTTGTATGTTCCTTGATTTCCATATATTTCATTCCAAACATCATCAAGACCATAATTACATACATCATCACTTGAAGCATCACCTGAAGCATACTCACCACCATCACTAGGACCATTATTACATACATCATCACTGAAGCATAGACGCCCCCGTAATCAAGACCATCTGCTATTTCATCCTCTAAAAAACTCCATAATATCTATAATCTTTATCACAATTGACATCATCAGTCATTTTCTCATTTCCTTTGTTTCTTGATAAAGCAGCTTCAATGTCCTCATCATCGATGCTCATTGATATAATGTCTTCCACTGAAATGGGACACTTTCTTTTGTTTTTTACCCTCACTTCGTCCCTATTTAATCTTCTTAACTCTGCTTCGTTGTCAGCTTTAATGATTCATCTACTGACTTGACATCAGTGTCTAGTGCTCTGACATTTTGTAAAAATGACCTGATAAACTCCTTATTGTCTTGGCTCTAAGTCATTAGTGAAGCTGTTGGAAAAAGAAGTGTATGATGTACAACGCTTTCGGTTGGAATCTCTTCCTTCATTACGAGGTTGGTATACAACTCAATCTTCAACTCTGCTGCATTTTCTCCACTCATGTTCAAGAATTTGAACGCCTCCATATCGTTGTCATCATTTAAAACGATCGGAGGAAGGTTAGGTTTGTTTGGATAAAAGTATTGTATCTGCATTAAGTACTTCTCTTCATCAAATGTGTTCTTCTGAATCCATTTCCTCTACAGTGTAGCCAAGTCCATGTCTTGTGAAATCAACATGGCACAAGCTATGGTGGAAAGTATGATTAAGGGAATGAAGGAGATTACTTTGCTTGTATAGGGGGTCAAACCTTCGGAGGAAAAAACAAGCTCATTGTTCGCCAATTTCTCTTCCGTATAGTAGTAGGAGGTCATAACTTTGGAGGGATAGCATGTGATAAGAGGATGATTAAGGGAAGAAAGAAGATTACTGTAGAGATTATGATTTTGTTTTATCTTTTTTCAAGTAAAAAATTGCCATCTTTTAAATATTTTTTTTTAAAATAAAATAAAATCAAGCTTTATTTATAACAAAAATACTAAAAAAAGTACAAAAACTTGATAAACACTAAGGCCCCGTTTATTTTAAATTGCGAAAACGGTAACGGAAAGGAAATGAATCTATTCCAATTTAGTGTCATTATTCATTGATCAAAATGATGAAATTGTTTCCTTTCCCCCTTTACTTAGCACTATGATGAATGCATTTGTATCCCCAATGCAAGAATGGGTTATAAAATGGTGAAATTATTTCATTTCTCCCTTATCTTGACACACAAATTTTAAATTCCCCGGGCCAAGATAAAAATTTAATCAATGCATCATGATATCAAAATGGACTAGATTCATTTTCTTTCCGTTACCGTTTTCATATGTTCATACCAAACGAACCCTAAGTTTTTTACCAACCATCTTTTTTTTTTTTCCTGGTAATTATGCAATTGCGCCTTAATTCATTATGTTATCGGCAATACAAATCCGCTTCTCAAGTGGGACCGTCCATCACCACGTGGCAATGCCCTTGCCCGGCCGTTGGGAACAGAACAGAAAAGTCATCTCTATGGACGAAAATGCCCCTATCTAAAGTCGATATAACAACCGAATCCTTTCCTTAGCTGCGGAGAGAATCGGGAGAAGGGATAGAGAAAGCCCAAACGTTCATATAAAATCCCACAATTCTCTCTTTCTAGAGTGGATTTGTATGTTCTCAGTTCTCACTCACCCAATTCCTCTCATTCTCCATCATCTCCCTTTCCAGGTTTCTCTACTTCCATCTTTCTTTTTTCAATTTGGATGTTTTCATACGTATTTGTTCGAGTACTCTTCTCCTTTAATTCGATCATGCCTATTTCAGTTTGATATCTTCGTTATTGCTCGCCTGCAAAGAAACTTGATGAGAATTCGTCAATGTTTTGAGGAATTTTGGCATCTTCTTCGTTAATTCGCCGGTCAAGTCGTTGAAACACAACGACTGTAGTTCGATTAACTTATCTCTGAATTGAATTACTTTCTGATATCTGGATTACGGTGCGAACCGGCAGTGACTAATAATTTATCCTGTTTTTTTTGTATCATTGTCTTGTGATTTTTGGGTGTTGATCGTGCTTCTCATTGCGTTTGTGGCTATGTAGGTTAAATAGGTTTGGACAATGGGTTTCAAATCAGTATATCGGACTTTACAGGAGCTATTTCCCCAGGTATGTGTGAATTGAGGGTATTAAGAAGTTCTATAGTTGTTGGTACAAATCATATTTGTCCTATCTTCAGTGAAATTTCAACTATTTTTAAATTTTAACTGTACTCATGGGAAGCTTCCTTATGTGGACTGAAATGCACTAGTTTCCAATTTTTTTCTTTATCCTTGCTTTGTGTCTGATATTTACATTGACGTTATCAGGGCTCAAACCAACAAATCCATAACTTAAATAACTAATTTGCACCAAATGTAGAAAAAGGGATAACTACTAATTAGTTCTCACAAGTGAGAAAGAAGTTCACCAAGGCTATAAGATTGTGAAGCATTATTTTTTGGGATGTATTACATTGCTATAAGCTTATTATTCAATTTTTGCCACAGTCAAACAAGAATGTGCCAGGATACAAGAGCAAGAGCTTGACCTTTGATCACTAGCCCATATCAATATCATCCAAACAAACATGTGACAAGCTACAAGTGTAAAGCCTCCAGCCTAACCCATACCAGCTAGCTCTTTTTGAGTATGCTGTCCTCAGTGACATAAAGAAGAAGAGTGCTAGTTCATCTGAGTTCCAGCGTGGGATACTAAACACACGCTCCCACGGAGCGTGGTGACAAAGCGATATGCAATCAAAGTTAATCCATTTATAGATGACCACAATGATGCTCCTGTATCATAACTCAATTAGTCACTCAGAAATCGTTGTTCTTAGTCCATACAATAAGTTTCTTACTTTTAGTTTCTAACCTTCTAAAGCAGGCTTTTTAGGGGAGTGATTTAGAACAACACAACGTTAAAAAGGGTGCAAATTCTTTTTATCTGCAATTCAACTTCTCCATGGATAATTTAATCAGTCCATTCACATTTTCTATGCATATCTGACCCTGGAAGGATGTATGAGTTTGACTATTAACTTGTCACTTCTGCATGCTGAACATTCCAGTTCTATTTTTCATTTTCTTTAACGGGCCTTTGCTGAGACATTGCTCTTCTGATGATTCTTTGAGAAGGTTGATGCTCGTCTACTGAAGGCTGCTGCTATTGAACATTCAAAGGACCCTGATGGAGCCGTTGAGTTCATTCTTACTGAGGTTATTTCTCACACAATGGAAAAGTTTGATACTTCTAGTGCTTTGAACAGGGCTCTTGGTTCATCAGGTATATTCAATAGACTATTATTTTACATAATCTTAGAGTTAACTGTTGCACTCGAAGTGTGAATCTGATACAAAATTTGATCTAGTTTTTGCTTCTGTGAACTGTCAGCTTGTCTTTGGACTTATTATCTGTAGCAGGAACTTAAACTTTATGGGATTTTGATGGTCTGTTTCATTAATACTGTGTGACGAACAATATTTTTTTGGACATGTAGTTGAATGCAAAAGGCAATGCTCCTCAGCTTGTGCTAGTTCTTCTAAACATGAATCTACATCTGCTTGTGAAGCTTCTATTGGATCAGAAGTAATGAAGGCATCCCCTTATACAGATCCACCCTATTTGAATGAAAGAGTTCAAGATCCCTTAGGGTCAACTTTTTATGATGCAAAGGACTTCAATGAGCAGTTGAGTGGGTATGCTGGGAGCAAAGAATTGACTACATCAAAGACATGGGAAAACACTCATCAGGATATTCCAGTTTTTCCTATAGTTGGAGACATTGATGATGGTGATTGTAGTCAGGAACCTAAACATAATAGTTTCGGGCAACCTTCTGAACTGCAGAAATACCGAGATTTGGATCATTCAACCTTAACTCTTTCAGCATTATCAACCTCTGCCGTACTCGAGGATGCTGTTTCAGATATCAGCTTGACAAACAAGTCAAGTGATAATTCTGGATCTGATTGTGACCCTCTTTCTGTTGATTCAAGTGTAGCTGTTGATACTGACAGTCAAAAGAAACAGCCTGATTTTGAGAGTGGTTCATTGTATGGGTCAAATTATGTGGAGCTGGCATTGCTATCTGTTAAAGATCACACACTGGAATCTTTGAATTGCTCTATTCAATCAAATGTTGAGAGGGTCACGTCTGATTCCAAGCTTGAAATTTCAGAACTTAGCTGTATCGATGACACTGCTTTTAGAGAAGATATCCAAGGCCTTGATAATGCAGAGTCTGAAGAATCTTCTGGTCTGCAAAGTACAGTCACCCAATCTGGGCAAGATTGCAACACTGATGTCCTTGAAAATATTATTGAGGAGTCAAAAGGCCACAAGGTACGGTGTGATAAGACTGTTTACACTTAACTTATATTCTATCTTTTCATGTTCCAGTTTATGCCTCACTAGTTTGAGCAGTTGGTAAGTACGACATTGTATGAATGAACTGCAGAAGCAATTTCATATATGTTCCTGTACTTTATACATGTTTTGCTCCATGTTTTCTGACGGAAGTTCTTTTATGTGATATCCTTCTGTTAATCTACTAATTTTCTTAAGTAAATCAATATATTGAATTTATTATCTGATGTTCGGTCTCTCGTTATTTGAATTATCACCTAAATCTTAAACTTAACTTCCATAATTAGTAAGTTGATCTCAAGATATTTGAATTCTAATTTGTAAGTTATAATGCAGAAGATGTTACTTTCTGATATGGAATCAGTCCTCAAGCTGATGAAGGAAGTTGAATTTCAAGAGAATGCTGCAGAGCAAGCCAAGAAAGAAGCAGTTGATGAGGGAGGTCTGGGAATTCGTGCCAAGGTGGATGAACTCAAAATCATGCTTAACCGTGCAAGGGAAGCAAATGACATGGTATTTCTTTCTTGTTGCCTTATGCTGTGGCTGAGTCATTGCAACTTTAACTTTGTTATTTTGTGGCATATTTCAATAAATAACGAAATTTAATTATTTTATCTCATATATTAATGTTGTAGCATTCTGGAGAAGTGTATGGGGAGAGGGCTATTCTTGTAACTGAAATGAAGGAGCTGCAGTCTCGCCTTCTTGCGTTATCAGATTTAAAGGAGAAATCTCTATCAATTCTTGATGTGGTATGTTAAAATGTTTTCTTGATTTATCTTCTGGTGTCTCTCACTTAAACTAACTTGGAGCTATCTTTGCATTGCTGTTGCACATTTTGGGCATAATGTTCAGTCTAGATTATGAGGCTACTTGTTTGTTACTTAATACAGAGATATCTTTTCCGAATCTGAAAGTTCATATTTGATCTTCAATGTGTATTACAGATGCGGCAAACACTTCAAGCACGGTTGGCTGCTGCTGAAACAGAGAGAATTGCAGCTGAGCAAGAAAAATACCAAAGGGAAGAATCTGACCGGAAAGCTCTTGCTGAGCAGGAACTCATCATGGAGAAAGTAGTGCAAGAATCAAAGATATTGCAGCAAGAAGCTAAAGAGAATGCAAGGGTACATCTTTCTTGCTTATAAACTTTTGGCACTTAGTAAGGGAACATGCTCTTTCCTCGAGTATTTGCAACCATCAACAGTTCTTCTAATTACTTGTTTTTATCTTCTTCAGTTGCGGGAATTCCTCATGGATCGTGGTCGTGTTGTTGACATGTTGCAGTAAGCTCTCTGTATTCAACTCTCTTATCTTTGCTTGATTATTTACTTTCTTCTGAAGGTAAAAAGGATATATGAAAAAGAGTAGGCATTTCCGTTGTCATTTCTTCTACTTTTGATTGACGCCCTTGCTAATTTCACAACCCATTGCAGAGGAGAAATCTCTGTCATTTGCCAGGATGTCAAGCTACTTAAAGAAAAGTTGGACAGCCGCGTCCCTCTGAGCCAATCGTTCTCCTCAGAGCAGACAAGCTGTATCCTCGCATCTTCAGGATCTGCTCGGAACAGCACGCATTTGGAGCAACTTTTGAAGCATGATAAACCTTCTGTTGAGCACCCCCTGCTACCTTCAGCTGAGCAAACAACTGCATTTCCTCAGAATGAGCTTTTAGATGAGGGGTGGGAGCTGTTCGAGGATACGGCTGAAGACTAAATGTTGCTGCAAGTCGATATTCTAGTACAGTAATGGCAAAAAATTACCTTGGTTTAATAATTCCTATGTTTCTCCTAGTTTACTCGGTATAACCCCCCTTGAATGCTGGCTGGTGAAATAGTTTCTTTTGTATGACCGTTTTTGTTCGTGATGCTATCAATTTTTCATTTGATTGTACAATCTATGCATTGTTTAAATCACAATTATGCCTATGCTACCTCATTGAAATGAGGAAAAATCACAAATTGATCAGCGTCATTTTAGCAATAAATGAATAAAAAAAATAATACAAATTATGGGATTTAGACCCAAAATAATAAGAATTTTAGAAATTTTTAAAATGAAACAGACTATTTACTTGTAAACAATCAACTACTACTGGACCTGTATCATATACGGGTAGTTATACAACAAATATAACAGTTCATAATATGAACAAAATAATGCCTTAATGTTAAATGTTGTCTTGACCATGGTGGTAATAACATCATAACTTAAATAGGCTACTAAGTTGCAAACATCACCCGTTTAGATGATGATAATTAAATGATATGAGACGTTTGCTTATATAACCAACGATTCTAGAGTATCATAATTTTTCATAAGCGATTCTGGAGTATCATAATTTTTCATAAGTTCCATAATCAATTTTACAATTCTTTGGTTAATCTTCCACTTTTTTTTGTCTCTGCTCATCATCTTTGGCAATCCAAGGTTGAAGCTCTCTCTCTGTCCAAAATAAAAAATACCCAAAAAAATAAAAGGTATACAATACTGATTTCTGCTATCTACAAGATTAAGAACTGCTTGAAGCAGTTGAAACAAAGATTTTCATGAGACATGCTTCAGATGGGCTTCCACGAGAAAGATATTCCAGCAAATTAAGAAGGGGTATGTAAAGTTCCATACATATAATTCAAAATAGTTTTTGATTCTATGCATATAAATTGTATTGCTAAATCAAAGAGATAGTAACACATGTTTACATGTATACAACAATTTCAAAAGAATAGAGTTCAAGATGAAGAACCATTTCATAAAATTTATGATGAAGACTAAAATATGAATACGAAATGAACATAATACATAACATAATAAAATTAAACATCAATCTTCGCCACAATAAAACTTAAATGAAGAAAATGTCATTATTGATTCCTTTTGTTCAATATTTTGAACCTGACCACCTTAACTCCTTCATATCCTTCTATAACAAAAAATGAATATAAACAATAAAATGACCAAGTAACCAAAATTGACTACGAATTTCCCATTAATGTATAATAAGAAGAAAAAAGGATTCTAATACACACCCAATGGTAGGTTATATTTTAGCATCTTTTAATTCTCTCTGTGTCAGGATTTGATGTTGAGTAAGAATCTCTTACAAATCTTCTTGCAAATAAATAGTTTTGCATTCACATCATCTCTTATGGATAGTGACCCTACTAAGTAATTACTCTCTTCTCTTTTGTCCATATGCAAGGAATAGTCTTCGGGCTACAAAAAACATTATCACATGCACCAAGCAGTAGACACATTCATTTCAAGCTCAAGTGATGATATTTTTTCGAGGCCGTGTGTTTGCATATACTTAGCAGTTGGTTCTAGATAGTCAAAACCAATTTTAGATATCTCCACTGAGAGGAAATAATATGCTCCGTAATACAGAATAGTATTACTGTAGGCTTAATATCATTAAAAGGAGACACATAAACGTGATAAACCTTAATGTAATTTAAAATTACCAATTCAACTCGTACGTTACAAAATCAAGATTCGATCGCCTCTAACTTTTCACTAAATTCATTATATTAATTAGTTTTTCTGTCTGGCGAGTAAAACAAAATAGATGGCTATATCGAAATTGTTGTGTACCACGAAATGGTCATATTAAGTTTTATTTTTATTCTTCCATCACTTTATATAAATGAAAAACAATATATGTACGCCAGCTGTCCCTGCCAGATAACCCTTTTAAAGATAATTTATATGATAAAAGGTAAATAAATTTAAAAAATGAACAGCAACAGTGGTAATAAAACTAAAAATTGAATTGCATGCACGTTGGTAATGATTAGTGAAATTTATAGCCAATGTCATGCTCCTAAATCCTAATCGTTACCTAAGAACTTGTCGATCAAAAGCTACATTATAAATATTATCATAAAGAAAATCCAATTCTCTGATAATGTTATATTTTCTCTCTAAATGCTAATAAAATACTTTCGGATTTACCTTCAGTATACAATGTCAGCTAGCAGGCTAACAACTATGAAATGGATAGCTATAATTCATATAGTTGATTGATTAATTATTCATTAGTAATTAACATTATTGATATTGTTCAACATTGTTTGATTAACCGAAATATCAATATTACTATATTAATTCATAAAGAGACTCGTGTCAAAGTAGTGTACGTTACAAGTTATATATTATTTGTTCAAGATCAAATTGTAGGTTCATTATTCGTTGTTTAAAATCTCATCGCTTTTTTTTTAACAAATGTGAAAATAATAATTAAAAATAAGAATACAATCTATGATTCCAATTATCCAATATTGCATAGGTAACCCCACAAAATTTTCTAGCAATATATAACTTATTAAAAATAACATAATCTCATAATTTTCTTTCTTTCTTTTCTAGTCAAAAACTCAAAATCTCATAAAAGTTCTTGAAACAACTTAGGGTGTGCTTGACAAGGTTCAATATTATCATCTTATTGTAAACTTGTAGCCTGTAGGTTTACAAACACACTTAATCACACAAGGGGTGATGTCTTATCAAAGATTTTCACGTACTGATTTATGTGAGTATATACAAACCTGCATTATAATTCACAAAGAACAAAGAAAACGTGCACATTTATTTGTCAAGTGCCAAGTATAGAACATTCCTCCCAGATTTCTTTTATAGTCTCCAATAATTCTGGTATTAATTACAATTAAAAGCTCAGCCAACCATTGACATGAAAGGAGTTTGATTAGTCCAACTACATAATTTATGCTTTCAACAACCATGACAATAATACACTAAGAATGCAAGCAAAATGATGTGACCCTGGGTCCCATCAAGGGAAGCCTAGTGAAGGTCAAGTGCGTCAAGACGAGCCACCTCTTAGGGCCATCACTAGGGCTCGAGCCAAACACCTTCAAGAGGAGCTCAAGAAGAGCCTTACTTGCTTGGAGGCCATATCACACTTTGGCGGAATAGGCCATCACATTGGAGGCCTCGGCCACGCCACTTTCTTATCGGACACACCACCGGACATCCCCATTCTTGAAGCGTGACCGAGCCATTGATTGGCTAACATGATTTAATTGCTTTTGTTGGGTTTTATGACATTATTAGACTATAAATTAGCATTTGACATATGTTTGCCTTATTTAGCCGTGTGGGGGCCATTAGGACATTAGATGTCATTTGCTTTTAAATCCCTTGGCATTAGATGCCATTCCTTTTAATTCCCTTGGCATTAGATGCCATTACTTTTAATTCCCTTGGCATTAGATGCCATTTGCTCTTAATGCCCTTGGCATTAGATGCCATTACTTTCAATTCCCTTGGCTGCCTATTAAGGCAAAGATTGACCAAGAATGTTGGGACACTTTAATTCAGAAATCCAATTACATTTCTAGCAGCCAAAACGCTCTCTCTCTTTTCTCTCCAACTTCTTCATCTTCAACCTCCATCCTTGTGAGTTGCATCAAGGAAATTCACCATTGTTGGCCTTCAAGTGAGTCATATATTTAAGGAAGCAATCTATCCAGCCCCGATCTACGTTGGTGAGTCATATCCAACCTAAGAAGAGGCATATCCTTCACTAAATCCATCACCATCCATCTCACCTTCACGAATCCTATCCAAACAACTCATCTCGCTGAATTCCGTCACGGAATTCTGTGCGATGTCTCAGTAAAATCGTCATAACTATGGATTCCAACATCCGTTAATTCTCAAATTTGGAGAGCTTAAACTAGATTTCCATATCTAATTCATAGATTTGGAATCAACCCATTTGGAGGTCGGAGCGGAGAGATATATCTCGTGGAATTCAGGCCGGAATTCTGGAATCTGGCTGTCGTGAGACCTTGCTTTTGGAGCCATCAAAGGGCTGTCCTTGCACCGCTCCTTCATCGATCCTTTGACTCATCACGAGTCAAAGGATCGTCTTGACGCACTTGACCTTCACTAGGCTTCCCTTGATGGGACCCATGGTCACATCATCCTCTCCCCTTTGAAGGGATTCGTCCTCAAATCCGAATGCGCTTCTAGAAAGAGTCTTAACTCACATGAATATGCACAAATGCAAATTA
This sequence comes from Rheum nobile, assembly GCA_027886185.1. Taxonomy (NCBI): domain Eukaryota; kingdom Viridiplantae; phylum Streptophyta; class Magnoliopsida; order Caryophyllales; family Polygonaceae; genus Rheum; species Rheum nobile. The sequence continues at coordinate 8,629,159 of WOAB01000002.1, read as the reverse complement.
GATCTATAGAATGTCCATGAATGAACCTCCATGCACAAGTATTGCCCAATCTCTTTCTAAATATATGCTTAATGATGGAACATGATATACACATGACATATTTATCTACAAAAGTAATGCATTGAACATGATATCTCGTATGCAACAAGAATTGATAATGAGAGCTATGATGCACACATGCGTATCTAGTTCTATATGCAAAAACAGAATTTAGCACATGAGATTCTCTACCCTTAGAAAAATTATCATATTCAAGCAAAGGGGAAGGAATAAGAAAAATAGAGACAAGTGATACTTCCCTTAGATGAGTCTTCTCGTTTTCATGGCCAAAATCTATTTTCTCGGAAGGCTTAACATCCATTTCATCGACCTCTTCTTGGAGTGAGAATGGTAAGTACGAGGGAACCATAGGTGTTGGATCCATCCATGGAGTAGCCAAAGAATTTAGTGAGATTCGCGCAATGGTGGGTCGATGCTTGCTCCTTGTAGGCGAAGGAGATGTTTCTACAACGTCCTCCTCTTTTTCCTTTAGTTCAAGCTCCTCTCCGTTGGCCATTGACAAAGGTGGTTCAGTAGAAAGAACATCCTCATCTTTAGACTCTTCTTCAACCAAGTCGTTGGCCAAAACATCCCCGTCTTGAACCGCCAAATTCTGCTTCATGGCATCAAGAACCTTAGGCAGATCCTCTATGACATCTTTCACTTGAGAAGTTGATGTGACCCTGCCTCCCATGACGGCCCCAGACGAGGACGAAGCCATGACCGAGAGCTCAGAAGAGCCAAGTACGAAGACCGCGTTCTTCGTCATACTCCTCGCATCTGGAACAGAGTCCGCGATCTCATTCAAGCATCTCTATCCAAGACCAAATATCGCGTGCCTCAACGCGTCTTCCTTCAAGCGACTCAATGTTGAACACGATCTCTTTCAAGTGACTCAACCTCCTTCAATGTTGATCGCGTTCTATCTGAAGATTCTCGTATTCAACGCATTTAACGCGTTCTTTTAAGACACTATCTATATTTGGTATTTCCAGCGTGTTTTAGATAGTTTCCTTTGATAGCTTTACATAGTTTCCTTTCATAGCGTTTTAGATAGTTTCCTTTTAGTCATTCTATCTTTTAGGGTTTATGCCTTTTGCATGCTTGCATGGGCTAGCCCACGAGGTTCGACTCAGCCCATCCGACGTCTCACCTCCCCTATTTATACCTGACTTTGTTAATGTTATTTCTTACGTTCAAGTTAAAGTTCAAGGTTTCAAGTAGAGTGTTAATTCCTCCTTCCCTTGATCGGACGTCACCCATATCCCTCTCATCCCCATTCCCTCCGCCGCTGACGCTACGGTAATCGCTTGATCTTCTCAAGCAAAGTCTATCTTCGCATCTCATTCATCCGCAGTCGACGCTACGACACCCCAAAGACTTGTCTTTTCAAGCCTTATATCCTTCACCAAATCGCTTCCGCCACCGCTAACAATTCTTCCATCAAATCGCTTCCATCACCATCGAGTTCCTTGTTGTCGCCACCGTCTTCCAAGTCGCCGACGTCAACAAACCCATTCATCACGATCTTCCGCCCGCGATCATCCCCATCATCGTGTTCCACAGCAGAATCACAACATCGAGTGACTTCCCAACCAAGACTAGATCCAAAGGCATCACTTTTGACAATTTGGCTTGTCATCGGAGGCAAGGACACATCAACTGGTATCAGAGCCCAACAGTCTTGTAAGTCACGAACTCAAGTTTCAATCTTGTTCACAATTTTTTCCCCCATCGTTTGCTTTCGTAAGTTCTCGCGCGAAAAAGAAGAGAAAAACCATAAATTTTCCATCTTTGCTCACCTATTCAGTTTCTACAAGATAATACCTTGGCCAATTTTTTTTTTCTTGTTCCCTAAGTTTTGGTGTGTTAGGTATTTTGTTATCTTGCATGCTAGAATATTTTGTTTCCTTATTTCATGCGTGGATATAGTTTCCTTGTTTGCTAGATCTTGCTTTTTAGGTTGTTAACCGAATTTCCTAATATAAGATATCATCAAATCTTATCTTCTCTCTCCTATCTCTAAGATCACACTTGTGATATTCTTGTTACTTAGACCAATTTTATTTTTGTTTCCTTTTGCAAATCCGAAAAGATCAAAAGATAAGATCTCAGATATTAAAAAAAGAAAGATATCCAAACGATATTCAAAAAAAAAACTTTCCAAAGTTAGGAAAGGCCAAAATAAGGCAACCCTAACCCACTCTCGGTCTAAGCTCATCTTCTCAACCTCTCCACCGTCTAGGTCAAGCTTCCTTGAAGGTACTTTCTTGCTAATTAGGTTGCTTTGTTTACGTTTGTTTTAGGGTTTCAATTTGTTCTTGTTTGTTTGATTGCAACTTGCTTGATACACCATCTCTTGTGCAAGCCAAGCCGCCCTCACGGCAAGCCAAACAAGCCCTACCTATGTGAACTTTGTGACTTGACTAGTGATTTGCTTGGTTGTTTTTCTTTGTTGTCTTTTGGTTCATTTTTACTTCCATGTTTGGCCGTCTTGTTATAGGTACCATGGCAATTGGACACAGTGCAGACGACCGCGAAGATAACACCACCAACCCACAACCCCAGCCGTTGGGTCTACCTCAAGACCAACCACTACAAGCCCAACAACGCGATCCCATCATGGAGTTGTCCGAAGATCAAATCTTGATCCAGGCTCTTAGACAAGAGGTCGCGACTCTGAGAGCCAACCAACAAGTGGCACCCATTGTGCCAACTCCAACACCCCCTAGTGATATGGAAGCGCCGCCTCCAACTAGAGCAACCGACGCGGTCCCATCGAAGACACGAGTGGACAAAGGCAAGGGAGTTATGCCGTCCACTTCTCAACATCAACCATAACTCAACAAAATGCAGAGTGTCATCGAAAGTCGCCAAGGCTTTTGATGCGATTCTTGGTGGACCCCACAGGCCATGGACTCACCTGGGTCCTGTGGGCTGTCAACCACCCAGCCAGTCCCTCAGTCGGAGCACGCCGGCTGGCGAGGCCTAGCCCAACCAAGAACGCCATGGGCTGCAGCCCATACACCCCAACCTGCAAGGTACAATATAGTTGGTTGGCATATCTTCCATGGAATTGGGGATATGTCAAAGGTCAGGGGTTCGATCCCCCCTGGCAACATCCTGCAATTAAAGCCTAATAGGCCCTTGTAGGTTGGGGTGTATGGGCTGTAGCCCATGGCGTTCTTGGTTGGGCTAGGCCTCACCAGTCGGCGTGCTCTGAATGAGGGACTGGCTGGGTGGTTGACAGCCCACAGGACCCAGGTGAGTCCATGGCCTGTGGGGTCCACCAAGAATCGCATCATAAAAGTGCACTTTTATGATGAGGTTTGAGCCCACCTGGGACCGCCTTCACTTGGTCTGCCTCAAGTCGGCGATCTGACCCAGCAGCCCAGCCCACGGTCTGCCTCGAGTCGGCGATCGGACCGCTGGCGCTCAACCCTCCCCAGGTCTGCAGACCACGCACCCCAACCCGTCTCCCAGTAGGCACGAGGCCTTGCTGAGTGGGTTGCTGCTGGGGGGAATCGAACCCCCAACCTTTGATACAAGGGCAAATCCATCCACACTTGTATCACCAATTGGGCTGCACTTGATAGACCCATGATCGGCTTGGGAGCGGTGCAAGGTTTGGTCCACACTTGGAGGCAACAACAACCGGAGCAAGGGTTGAAGTGGGCTGGCGTTCTCCTTGGAGGCGGCAACTCCTGTGGCGGTTCTTGGGGAAATGTTGGCACAACGGGGGTGGAAGAGAGTGGTGGTGGTGGTCGGAGCCAGTCGTGGTGGTGGTGGAAGAAACGGGCTGCCCTAGCGGAGGTGTCACCAAATGGAAGCAAGCGGCAAGGTGGGAGGCAATCTTCTTGGAGGCGTTGGATTCTGAGGCGGAGATGGTGGCTTTGGAGGGCCCAAAGGAGGTAGTATTGAGTGGTGGTGGTGGCTGGAGCGAGGCGTGGTGGTGGTGGTGGATATCGGCTGCCCTAGGTGGATATTACGCACCACCAAGAGAAAACCGTGTGACTCAACCAAGGATATGACTCACCAAGGTTGAAGAGGAAGGGATAAGGGTTCAATATGACTCATGAACCAAGGGTGAACTTCTGGATCAAAGCTCTCAAAGGGAGTGTTTTGTATTGATCAAAAGTTGAGTTTTACATCAAGAAATACACGGCTATATATAGCCCAAAACCAAGAGCAAAAGCAAGGCATTCAAAGCCAACCCTTGGACGTCCCTAGGAGGAATATCAAGAGTTGAGATGAATGCACCAAATGCTTGGAAAAGACTAAGATTAAATGCAAAATAAAAACAAGTGTTTAAGACAACTAGATGAATGCACCAAAGGCATGATTCTTCACATTTTCACACGGCTTCCACATGACCGAATTTGCCCTTCATGGGCTTGGTTTGGGCTGGACTCCTTCGGCCTTCAAGATGACAAAAGGGCCTTTGTCATGCTCGGCCCCAAGTCGTGTGGAGAGGAGGCCCACGTCGAGAAGTTGTTGTAGTTCTTTGGCCTTAGACCGAGTGATGCGTTTTGGTGCCGGATCTTGAGTTAGCATTGGCTTGGCTTCCATGCTTGGTTCAAGATGTGAGGGATTCACATCATCCTCCCCCTCTTGGAGAGGATTCGACCACGAATCTTCAGCTAGGGTGTCCTCCTCATCTTGCGCCAAGTAGGGCTTCAAATCCGACACATTGAAGGTGTCATGCACTCCATAGGTGGGCGGCAATTCTATCTTGTATGCATTATTGTTAATCCGCTCGAGCACTTGGAATGGTCCTTCCGCCCTAGGCTTCAACTTGGAGTTTCGTTGTAGGGGAAACCTTTCCTTGCGGAGGTACACCCACACCAAGTCACCGGGCTAAAAAATCAACTCGTTGCGGCCTTTGTTTGCTTGCTTCTCATATTGGGCCGTGCGCTTCTCCAGCTGCCTCCGAGTTTCTTCATGCATCCTTTTGACATACTTCGCTAGTTCCTGGCCTTCTTTGCTAAGAGAAGCAACAATGGGGTGAGCAACAAGATCTAAGGGAGTAGTAGGGTTCTTACCATAGGCCACTTCAAAAGGAGACTTCTTGGTGGCTGAATGTGTGGAGCGGTTGTAGGCAAACTCTATGAAAGGGAGGCACTCTTCCCACCTGCGGAGGTTAGTCTTAAGAACAACACGAAGTAAGGTGCCAAGCGTCCTATTAACCACTTCCGTTTGCCCATCGGTTTGGGGATGGCAAGTGGTTGAGTAGAGAAGCTTGGTACCCAACTTGGCCCACAAGGTTTTCCAAAAGTGACTAAGGAACTTGACGTCCCTATCCGACACTATGGACTTTGGAATCCCGTGCAAGCGAACCACAAAGTCAAAGAAGAGATTAGCCACATTAGTTGCATCATCGGTTTTGTGACACACAATGAAGTGTGCCATTTTGCTAAACCGATCCACAACTACAAATATAGAATCTTTTCCCCTTTTGGTCCTAGGAAGACCTAAAACAAAGTCCATGGATAGGTCTTCCCAAGGTTGTTAGGGAATGGGCAAAGGCATGTACAAACCATGAGGGTTCAACTTGGACTTAGCTTGAACACAAGTGGCACAAGAAGCACACAAACGTTCGACATCCCTAAGCATATGCGGCCAGAAGAAATGTTCCTTCAAGGCTTGCAATGTCTTAGCAACGCCGAAGTGACCCATGAGACCACCTCCATGTGCTTCTTGCACAAGCAATTTCCTAGTTGAACCACTAGGTATGCACAATCTATCCTTCCTCATAAGGTACCCCTCATGCAAATAATATTGATCTTTGCTTCCCAAAGAACTACATGCCTCAAATATGTCTTTAAAATCCTCGTCCAAGACATATAGTTCCTTAATGAAAGCAAAGCCCAACATTCTAGCATCCAAAGAAGTGATGAGGGCATACCTTCGAGACAAAGCGTCCGCCACAACATTGTCCTTTCCCTTCTTGTGTTTGATCACATAAGGGAAAGACTCAATGAATTCAACCCATTTGGCGTGGCGCTTCATCAACTTATGTTGACCCTTGAGGTATTTCAAAGCCTCATGGTCAGAATGAATCACAAATTCCTTAGGGAGGAGGTAGTGTTGCCATACCTTGAGGCATCTTACCAAAGCGAGAAGCTCTTTGTCATAGGTGGGATACTTGAGCTCAGCCTCATTCAACTTCTCACTAAAGTAGGCAATGGGCCTTCCTCCTTGCATGAGCACGCCTCCCAGTCCCACTCCCGAAGCGTCACATTCAATCTCAAAGGTGCTTGAGAAATCCGGCAAGGCTAGGAGAGGGGCTTGTGTGAGCTTGGCCTTAAGGGTGTTGAACGCCTCCTCTTGCTTGGGCCCCCATTGGAAATGGACATTCTTCTTTGTCAAATCAGTGAGAGGCGAAGCAAGGGAGCTGAATTCTCTCACAAACCGGCGATAGAATCCGGCGAGGCCCAAGAAGCTCCTTACTTGGGTCATGCTCACGGGCACCGGCCACTCTTGTATGGCCTTGATCTTCTCTTGGTCCACCTTGAGTCCTTCCTTGCTCACTACAAATCCAAGAAAAACCACATGATCCGAACAAAAGTGACATTTCTTGAAGTTTGCATAAAGCTTTTCTTTCCTAAGGACCTCAAGTACCAATCTCAAGTGTTTAGCATGATCTTGCAAGTTATGGCTATAAACAAGGATATCATCAAAATATACAACCACAAACTTGCCTAAGAAAGCCCTAAGTACATGGTTCATTAGCCTCATAAAAGTGCTAGGCGCATTTGTTAGCCCAAATGGCATGACTAACCATTCATATAAACCATATTTGGTTTTGAAGGCAGTTTTCCATTCATCACCTTCTTTCATTCTTATTTGGTGATAGCCACTTTTCAAGTCTATCTTGGAGAATATACTAGCACCATAGAGCTCATTCAACATATCATCAAGTCTAGGTATAGGATGCCTATACTTGATAGTGATGTCGTTTATAGCCCTACAATCCACACACATTCTCCAAGATCCGTCTTTCTTAGGAACTAAGATGACGGGAACCGAGCAAAGACTCAAACTTTCACGCACATAGCCTTTGTTTAGAAGCTCAACAACCTGTTTTTGTAGTTCTTGTGTTTCCATGGGGTTGGCTCTATAGGCTGCCTTGTTGGGGATGGAAGCTCCAGGCAAAAAATCTATTTGATGCTCTATTCCTCTAATCGGTGGGAGTCCAGCCGGCACCTCATCTTGGAAAAGGTCTTCGAACTCCTGCAAAAGCAAAGCAATAGGTGAGGGCAAAGCATCTAGATCTTGAGTTGAGAAAAGCACATCTTTATAAATAAGCAAAAGGCAAACTTGACTTCCCTGGATTGCCTTCCGAACTTCTCTTGGCTTGGCAAGGAGCATCTTCTTTCTTTGCTCATTGGCTATGTGGTCAGCCATGATCTCATGTGGAGCTAAGGGATGCAACATGATCCGCTTGCCATTGAGGTGAAAAGAGTACTCATTAGACACCCCTTGGTGAATGACCCCACGGTCATATTGCCAAGGTCGTCCCAAAAGTATGTGGCAAGCTGTCATAGGAAGAACATCACAAATAACCTCATCCTCATATCCTCCTATGGAGAACTTAATCTTAGCTTGTTCAGAAACCTTAAGAGGTGTGTTAGAATTAAGCCAACAAAGAGTGTAAGGTTGCTTATGAGGAGTAGTGTTGAGGGCAAACCTTTTGACCACCTCTTGGTCTATGAGATTGCAACATGAGCCTCCATCAATAATCAAATTGCAGATTTTACCTTGAATGAGGCACCGTGAATGGAAGATTGTTTCCCTTTGATTTGGAGGTGTAGGAGCTTCATTGGTCATGAGAGTTCTTTTCACCACAAAGCACTCTCCTTGGAATTCAGCTTGTACATGGAGCTCCTCTTCCTCATTCTCTTCCTTGGTGGGCTCTTCCTCTTGCTCCTCATCCGAATAGTAGTCCCCCACCGTGGAGAGCAACACTTGGCGTCTTGAAGGGCATGCATTGGCCATGTGCCCATGACCCAAGCACTTGAAGCACTTGATATCACTAGAGTGGCGCTCGCCATCTCTTCTTTGTCCTTGGGAAGGCCTAGATGGCTCATGTCTTGGCTGCACCGGTGTGGTATTCGTCCTTGGATCTTGGCGCCGGGGAGGGTAGCTTGGTGAGCCAGAGCTTGAATTGTTCCACGGCCTTGAAGTAGGCGCATTGGTGCCTTGGTTGCTCCATGGCCGTGAGCTTGTAGGATGGCTTTTCTTGGTGGGCAAGCTCCTATACACATGGTTGGTGTAGTGAAGAACCTCCTCCACCGTAGTTCCTCTAGCAAAATGCTGCATAGACACAATAGATTTGAGGTCAGAATTCAAATTTTCAACAAACTTAGAAAGGACATACTCATCCGGAAACTTGATTCCCGATCGAAACAATAGTGTTCTCAAATCCTTGTAATACTCATCGGGGGTACGAGTGTCTTGCTTGAGTTGCTCAAGCCTCTCATGGATCCTAGCTGAAAAGTTGGTGGGCACGAATCTAAACTTGAGGGCATCCTTGAGCTCGTTCCATGTTTCAATAGGAGGGTATCCATTTTGAGCTCTCTCCTCCTTATCTTCAGTCCACCATTGATCCGCAAACCCTTCAAACTTGATGCTAGCCACAGCCACACGTTGGGCTTCGGTGTAGTTGAGGAAGTCAAAGATTTGCTCCGTCTTGCTTAGCCAAGTTAGGCACTCCTCGGGGTCAGCCGTGCTCCCAAACTTCTCTATTTCAAGCTTGGTGTTAGGGAGCCTCACACGATCTTGCTCATAGACATGAGCACCTTGGGGTTGAAAATTTTGAAAATAGGGCTCTTTTTGGTGCCCACGCCCACGGCCTTGTTCCCTTGCAAGCCTATTGCCATATCCTTGCCTTTGGCCGTTGATGATCCGCATGGGCTGGGTCAAGGGCACCACATATCCCGCATTGGCCCCTTGGTGTCCTTGAGCCTCTTGCACCTCCTCAGTGAAAAGTCTTACGTCTTGCCCTGAAATGCTAGGGACCACAGGCAGCATAGTAGTATATTGTGTCACAATAGGAGGAGTATAGGTGGAACTCATACCTGGATGGGCACTAGAGAGAGTGAGGGCCGGGATGGCCGAAGGGTTGATTCCTTGAAGATTAGGGAAGGTCATGTCCCTAGGCATGGCGTGAGAGGAGTTACCTTCCAAGAGAGAGGGTTAGAAGGCCCCACACAACCGTGTTACATCCCCCATCTTGCTATCGGTGGCATCCATTCGTGCCTCAAGTCTTCTTAGGTTGGCTTGGTTGTCTTGTTGAGAGCTTGCTAGCTGGGCACTAAGTTGTGCTATGGCCTCCATGACGGAGTCCATGGTATGGGCACCTTCTTGGTTCACCGAAGGCGAATGGGAGGAACTCCGATTGTCATCCACCATGATCGTGAGCTGCAAACCAAGGCAACACAAACAAGACGACTAGGAAACCCACAAGTGGACCCGGCACACGTTAGGGGTCCAAACTGAATTTTCCAAGTACAAGGCAAGCAAGAAAAACAAGTTCAATTAGGGTTATGAGCTAGCCAAGGACAAGGAAAGGATCAAAGAAGCACAATACCCAAATGTTCAATAGTTGCAACAAGTGAAGTGCGGAGAAGGTACTAAGATGCAAGCAACGATTACACTTCACTATCTTTTGAAAGATTTTTGCTCTTGGTCAACTCGCTTTTTTTTTTCTATGGCCTCTCCTTTTTAGACCGGGTTTTTCTCGAGTGTTCTTCCAAGAGCGGCTCAATTTTTCTAAGGTCTCTCCTTTTTAGACCGGGTTTTTCTGAGCCAATACAATTTAAATCCGAACCACAATCTTACAACAATTTCTGATTTTTGCAATTGTCTTTTCAACTTACAACCGAAACTTTTCTTTTCCCTTAACCCCGTGTGAACTTCACTTGATTTATGCAACAATTGAACAAGCAAGTAATGCACAAAGCAATCAAGAAAGAAGTTGAAAGGAAGGGTCAAGGTGCGGCTGAATTTGGACAAGAAAAAAAAGAGCAAGTGATTAGTCCAAGTATTTATGATAAGTGTGTTCACACTTCTTGGTTCAATGGCTGCAGTTCAAAGGGCCTTGGGACGTTTTGTTTGGTCTTCTTCAACCTTAGTTTACATGGAAATTCAGAACTCAAAGGACAAGCAAGGCAATCGGACAATCAACCAAACAAAATCCGGTTTTAGGGCCAATTGAAACTTGTCATTCAAAACTCGAACTTGGACTTAAAGAAAATCAGTTTAGATGACCAAACCTTACATGGCTCTGATACCACTTGATAGACCCGTGATCGGCTTGGGAGCGGTGCAAGGTTTGGTCCACACTTGGAGGCAACGACAACCGGAGCAAGGGTTGAAGTGGGCTGGCGTTCTCCTTGGAGGCGGCGACTCCTGCGGCGGTTCTTGGGGAAATGTTGGAACAACGGGGGTGGAAGAGAGTGGTGGTGGTGGTCGGAGCCAGTCGTGGTGGTGGTGGAAGAAACGGGCTGCCCTAGCGGAGGTGTCACCAAATGGAAGCAAGCAGCAAGGTGAGAGGCGATCTTCTTGGAGGCGTTGGATTCTGAGGCGGAGATGGTGGCTTTGGAGGGCCCAAAGGAGGTAGTATTGAGTGGTGGTGGTGGCTGGAGCGAGGCGTGGTGGTGGTGGTGGATATCGGCTGCCCTAGGTGGATATTACGCACCACCAAGAGAAAACCGTGTGACTCAACCAAGGATATGACTCACCAAGGTTGAAGAGGAAGGGATAGGGGTTCAATATGACTCATGAACCAAGGGTGAACTTCTGGATCAAAGCTCTCAAAGGGAGTGTTTTGTATTGATCAAAAGTTGAGTTTTACATCAGGAAATACACGGCTATATATAGCCCAAAACCGAGAGCAAAAGCAAGGCATTCAAAGCCAACCCTTGGACGTCCCTAGGAGGAATATCAAGAGTTGAGATGAATGCACCAAATGCTTGGAAAAGACTAAGATTAAATGCAAAATAAAAACAAGTGTTTAAGACAACTAGATGAATGCACCAAAGGCATGATTCTTCACTTTTCCACACGGCTTCCACATGACCGAATTTGCCCTTCATGGGCTTGGTTTGGGCTGGACTTCTTCGGCCTTCAAGATGACAAAAGGGCCTTTGTCATGCTTGGCCCCAAGTCGTGTGGAGAGGAGGCCCACGTCGAGAAGTTGTTGTAGTTATTTGGCCTTAGACCGAGTGATGCGTTTTGGTGCCGGATCTTGAGTTAGCATTGGCTTGGCTTCCATGCTTGGTTCAAGATGTGAGGGATTCACATCAGCTTTGTTCTCCAAGTGGACCGCTATGATCCCAGAGCCACAACTGCTGGCTTTGACAACGGCTCCGACTACGACCGCGACGCCGAGGACCCTCAAGGTGAGTATTCTGAACCATACAACTTTGATGATCGCTATGCCTCTAAGAGAACCCAGAGACGCGTACCAGGCTCAGCACCACGCGAAGGCCTCCATCGCCGAGCCGAGCAAGTCAACGCAACGCCGAGAAGACCCAGTCGCAGACCTAGTGGGCATACGCGATGATCAATTGAGGACACCCCCTACCCAACACCGCAATCATGATGTATGCGATCACCTTTAACACCAGAGTGTTCGAACACCGCGTTACGAATCTGATGGCTACGCGTCGATCACACCGAATGTCCAAGATGACTTCGACGAGTATGATGATGAAGAGATCGAGGACTCAGGTATGGTCAACCCTAATTTTTTTCACCCCCCTCTTGGAGATCCACTTGAATTGCAGGATCACCCATCGGATTGGATCCCTCCACCGCGTCTCCAGCCCCAAGGAGAACGCGTTCGTGACATTGGCAGCGAGCGCCGCGATGTTCTGCAGAGAGACATTCGACGCGACAACTACGATGCCCAGCCACGAAGACGTCAATGCGAAGACGCCTATGTGGCCAGGGATGAGTTTGTCCGCGAAGATCGCCTACAACGCGATAGACACCAGGTTGGACACGATAGACCACATGACTTGCGCGCCTTTGAGAACCCTCTCTACGATGCCGCACCAAACAACGCGTTCAACCAAGCACATGACCAACCTCGATACTAGCGACACCAAGTCAAGGTAAAAATCGAGCATTTTCATGGTGAATACAACCCCTCTGTTTTTCTTGAATGGGTGCAGGCTACGGAGTACACCCTTAGATATAATCGAGTGCCACCTGAGGAGCATGTCGACGCCGCGACGCTTAACTTCCGAGGAGCCGCCTGCGTGTGGTGGCATAGATTCGAAGATGACTGTGTTCGTCGCCATAGGACACGAGTCGCAGAATGGCATCAACTATTCTACGTGATGACCAAGAATTACGTGCCTCCAAACTAGATGAATCAAATGAGATTGGAGATTGCCATGGCTCGCCAAGGGTCGATGACTCCACTCGAGTTCTTTTCCAAGCTTGAAGACATGTATTACAAGGCCAACATCTCCGTTGCACCATCGACTTTGCGGACGAAATTCTTGAGTGGCTTGAACACCAACATATGTGATCAACTCGAGATTTTGCCCATCAAAGACTTGAACACACTCACCCACACGGCGATGCAAATCCATGCACAACTCTCTCGCCGAAAGTCTTACACATATCCTAGTGGCCAGCAAAGGTATGCTTCTAACCCCAGTGGTTTATCTTCTACTATTGTTCGCCCTAGTGTGTCTCCCACAGCCGTGTCAGGCCAAGCTACCAATGCGAAGCCGTCGACGCCAAACACCGCCCCATGCCAGACCGCGACCAGCCACGCTCCAGTAGGCATAGATCGCGCGCGCGACCTAGAATGTTACAAATGTGGTGGGCGAGGCCACTACAAGAAATATTGCTCCAATGCTCGCAAGGTGTTGTTCTCCGCCGCCGCCGCCGGCTACGAGTCCTGTGACAACTAGGAGGCCACACTTAACGCGATCGATGAAGGCACCAAAGAGGAGGACGATGCCTATGACTGTATACCCGCTGCACTGAACGCGGGGACACCATTAAGCTTGGTGACTAGGCGTCTACTCACGGTCAAGGAAGCGGCCCTACCAGATCAAAGGGAGAACTTGTTCCACACAAGAGCTCTCGTCCAAACGGCTTCCTTGAGTGTCATTATTGATGGAGGATCATGTGCTAACATTGTCAATCAGAAGGTCATGACACACTTCAAGTTGCCCACGACACCTCATCCCCAACCTTATGCCCTCCAATGGATATCATCTAGTCCAGGTAACACCGTATCTCGCCAATGCTTAATTTCTTTTTCCATAGGCACATACTGTGATTCAGTTTTATGTGATGTCATTGCAATGGACGCCACGCATATTTTTCTTGGGCGCCCATGGCAATTTGACAGGCGCGTGCTCCATGATGGCTATTTGAACACGTATGTGTTCAATTACCACGGGAAACGCATCACCTTGCATCCAATGTCTTCCCATGAGATCTTACAAGACCAGGTTGAGCGTGATCGCCTGAAAGCTATTATAACCGCGTCCACACCAAAGCAACCCACCTCAGCTCCCAGAGATTCTTCCTTGAGGCCACAACTCGTCTCACACCACGACGCGCCCCAGGATACCACGCGTTACAGAGACAAGGGATATGCGCCACCGAACACTGCGTTGCAGGACCGTTGTGCTCCCCAGGTGCTTCTCACCAGACCTAGGGACTTCATCACCCGTTTGAACAGCAAGGTGCCAACTCCGGACATGCACAACTAAATCATCGCCGCACATTTGCCACCAGCTTTCGCCGAGTTGCAAGCGGAGTTCACCGCGAATTTGCCAGCGGCGCCTCCCAACACACCACCACCCTTGTGTCACCTTCCATAGACATTCCACTGGGTGACTGGTGCCTATCTGCCACATCGGGGCCGCAGTCGATTTGTGTTCAACACCGGCGACCTCCATTCGAAACACTTGCACGAGTATATCGAGCCCAAGTTCAACGATGGTGAAGAGGGTACGCTTCACAACCAAGTGGGGGAGGGTGATGTGACCCTGCCTCCCATGACGGCCCCAAACGAGGACGAAGCCAAGACCGAGAGCTCAGAAGAGCCAAGTACGAAGACCGCGTTCTTTGTCATACTCCTCGCATCTGGAACAGAGTCCGCGATCTCATTCAAGCATCTCTATCCAAGACCAAAGATCGCGTGCCTCAACGCGTCTTCCTTCAAGCGACTCAATGTTGAACACGATCTCTTTCAAGTGACTCAACCTCCTTCAAAGCTGATCGCGTTCTATCTGAAGATTCTCATATTCAACGCATTTAATGCGTTCTTTTAAGACACTATCTATATTTGGTATTTCCAGCGTGTTTTAGATAGTTTCCTTTGATAACTTTACATAGTTTCCTTTCATAGCATTTTAGATAGTTTCCTTTTAGTCATTCTATCTTTTAGGATTTATGCCTTTTGCATGCTTGCATGGGCTAGCCCACGAGGTTCGACTCGGCCCATCCGACGTCTCACCTCCCCTATTTATACCCGACTTTGTTAATGTTATTTCTTACGTTCAAGTTAAAGTTCAAGGTTTCAAGTAGAGTGTTAATTCCTCCTTCCCTTGATCGGACGTCACCCATATCCCTCTCATCCCCATTCCCTCCGCCGCCGACGCTACGACAATCGCTTGATCTTCTCAAGCAAAGTCTATCTTCGCATCTCCTTCATCCGCGGTCGACGCTACGACACCCCAAAGACTTGTCTTTTCAAGCCTTATATCCTTCACCAAATCGCTTCCGCCACCGCTAACAATTCTTCCATCAAATCGCTTCCATCACCACCGAGTTCCTTGTTGTCGCCCCCGTCTTCCAAGTCGCCTACGTCAACAAACCCATTCATCGCGATCTTCCGCTCGCGATCATCCCAATCATCGTGTTCCACAGCAGAATCACAACATCGAGTGACTTCCTGATGCGCCCCTGCCCACCATGACTGCTGTTGGGCCTGGCATCCCCGGAGAAGGTGGATCAAGTGAATCGAGCCCAAGCCCGTTGCAGATCGGAAGAACAAAGGAGAAGGCCCAGAGGAGGCGACAAGACTTCTCTGGTCGAATGCCCTCCGACAGGATAGCGAGAATCTCGCCATAGATTTAATGCCCAGATCACGCAACGTCCACAACATTCAAACCACTATAATTGCAGCAATTAAATGGCATAATCCTTGCCATTACTCCCGAGATGAAGATATTAGAAATACATAACGGTCACAATGGAAAAGAACTTACCATATTTGGATGACAAAGAAGATAAGAGGATACGAACACATTAACGCTGGACACACAAGCATCCTGGCTCACAAACGAATCAGAACAACACTTACGCTGCCCGCTTAGCTCTCTAGCAATCATCTGCGCTTACTCTCCACCGGTCGCCACCTAAAAGTCATCGGTCGAGTCCTACACGACCACTCGGTCTAAACTACGATAAGTTGTATCTCGATTCGATCCGATAAATACATTATCTAATAAAATCATCTCACTATTCTACATTTATTCTTTGCTTGTCAATTATCTACTTGGTTTGGATTGTTCTCTATCACCCGATCGACTAGTTACCCCGTCTAAGGCGATTTAGGTCATCCGATCCTTTCGCCCCAAAACAATTTGGCGCCCACCGTGGGGCAACTTGCCGATCACCCTTCCGAAACTTTCCAACCATGACTATTGACCCACCTACCGACAACCAAGAACCACGTCTCGAAGACGGAACCCAAGATGCAGTAATCACAACCGAAAATCCTACTCCAACCCAGTTCCAAGAACTTTCCCAAAAAATGGCCACCCTTCAAGAGGAACTAGCCCAACAACGCCAAAAGACCGAGGCCCTAGCCGCTTTGTCAACCCAATCCGAAGCCGAGATCGCGCAACTAACCCATGAAAATGAGTCTCTTAAGTCACAGGTACAGTCAGTGGCTTCAAGATCTAGGAACGTGCCCGTCCACGGCGGCGTCCGAACACGCCTCGACATGGACAACATCGAGCCGACGCCTCCGAGCATACGACGTCCCGGACACACTGAGGGTACGTCTTGAACTCCTTTCGCTAGTCCATTTTCGACTAAACATGTCACCTTTTCCACACCGATCGGGTCTGCTGGGGCTCGAATCGACGAACCGCAGGTTACCAATCCGCCAGGTGTCCTGGCTCTTTTCCAACAGACGCTCGACAGACACATGAAGACGATCGACGATCGCTTCAACAAGCTCCTAGGATTCCCGCAACCAATCGAGAGGGAAACGTCCGGCGGATTCGAAGAATCCCCGTTCGTCGAAGAAATCGCAAGGGTCGAGATCCCCAAGAAGTTCCATCTTCCCAACATGGCGACGTTCGACGGCACCACCGATCCAGATGACCATATCACTCTCTATAAACAAAAACTAATGGCCGCATCTGTTTCAAGGGAGAGCCGCGAGGCTGTCATGTGCAAAAGCTTTGGCACAACCCTCGCGGGTCCCGCACTAACGTGGTTTATGCGTTTGCCTCAGGGAATGATTACATCCTTTGCGGATCTGGTCAACTCTTTCAAGAGTCAATTTGCTAGCAGTCGAAGGCTCGAAAGACAATCAAGTGACCTCTACCGAGTCACACAAAGGTATAACGAACCCCTTCGGAATTATCTTAATAGGTACAATAAGGAAAAAGTGGCGATCCCCCACTGCGACGTCACAACCTCCATTGAGGCCTTCCGACAAGGTCTGGTCAAAGACAGCAATCTCTACGACGAGATTACCAAGTACCCGTGTAAAAGTTTTGAAGATGTCCAAGCCAAAACCATGGCCGAGGTAAGATTGGAAGAAGACCGAGAGTCGCGTAAAGCCTCACACGGACCCGATCCATCCGACCGTAAAAATCCCCCCGACAACCGTCGAGACAGACGATCTCATCCCTATTCTCGTAATCCAAACGAACCAAATCAGGTAAACTCTTTCCAAGATAGGTCACAGGAATGGAGAGACGGTCCAGCGTTGCCTCCTAGGGTCCAGTCTTATAATTTCAATGTTTTCGTGTCGGAGCTCGTCAAGAGTTTCGACAAATACGGAAAAGAGGTAAGATGGCCCCGAAAGAGCGACCGACCGGATGTCAAGAAGGACATGAGTCGATGGTGCGAATTCCACGGCGACCACGGTCATTCGACCGACGAGTGCATCGCCCTGCGGAAGGAAGTCGCTAGGCTGCTCTAACAGGGGCTCCTGCGCGACGTAATCTCGGAGCGGGCAAAGGCCACCATGGAATGTCGAAATCAGGTAAAACAGAACAAACCCCCATCTCCCGTCCATACAAAAGTTGTCAATACCATTTCAGGTGGATCGGATATATGTGGAAACACATACTCCGCGGCTAAGCGACACGCTAGGGAAAGCAAGGGAGACAAGCCCGAGGCATCGGAATTCAAGCCAAGGAGGACATCTGACCTTCCGACGGTCACATTCGACGAATCCGATTACGACGGGTTGGATAGTCACCTCGATGGTCTGGTAATCTCTTTGTCTATTGGTAATTGTTTAATACAGAGAGTACTAATCGATACAGGGAGTTCGACAAACCTCTTGACCCTTGACGCTCTTACAGAAATGGGTCTGACTGAGAACGACCTAATCAAGAAGTCGACCCCACTGGTCGGGTTCAGTGGTGAGGTTAAGCATACGACTGGTGAAATCATTCTAACCACATACGCTAGAGGAATCAACCAACAGGTGAAATTCTTAGTCCTAGACTGTCCGTCTCCCTATAATTGTATTCTTGGCAGGCCATGGATACATGCTATAAAGGCAGTTACCTTTAATGTATCATCAAATTCCCCACTGAATGGGGAGTCCAAGAGATCAAAGGAGATCAAAGGACCGCAAAAGAATGCTACATCACTTCCATGAAGAGCGCAGTCGAACACAAGACCGCATAGCAACCACAGAGCGGCGAAGGGCCTAGTCGGTACGTCGAACCAGAAATGGAAAAACTCGATGAAATCGCACTAGACCCTTCAAAGCCAAACCAAACGGTAAGGGTCGGGTCGGACTTGGACGATTCGACCAGACAACAACTTCTTGACTTTCTCAGGGCCAATGCTGACTGTTTCACATGGTCGCATGAGGATATGGTCGGAATATCTCCAAACGTTATTACTCATAAATTAAATGTGGATCCATCTCATCCCCCTGTCAAGCAAAAACGCAGGAAGTTCACCCCCGAATGGAACAAGATAGTCGACGACGAAGTCAAAAGCTTATTGGAAACAGGAAAGATCAGGGAGGTCCACTATCCTGAATGGCTGGCCAACGTGGTCGTAGTCCAGAAAAAGAACGGCAAATGGAGAGTCTGCATCGACTCCACAGACCTCAACAAGGCTTGTCCCAAGGACTCGTTCCCTCTACCCCATATCGACGCCATGGTCGATGCCATAGCGGGGCACGAAATGCTTACCTTCATGGACGCTTTCAGCGGTTACAATCAAATCCTTATGGAACCCGATGATCAAGAAAAAACAGCATTCATCATCAGCCAAGGTATCTATTGTTACCGAGTAATGCCCTTTGGTCTGAAAAATGCAGGGGCTACGTATCAACGACTAGTCAACAAAATGTTCAGAGACCAAATCGGAGACACGATGGAAGTCTACATCGACGACATGTTGGTCAAGTCCAAAAAGAAAGAAGATCACATAGACCACCTACGCGACAGCTTCGAGGTGCTCAAAAGGTACAACATGAAACCAAACCCTATTAAATGCTCCTTCGGAGTGTCGTCAGGGAAGTTCTTAGGATACATGGTGACACAAAGAGGAGTAGAGGCTAGCCTAGAACAGATCAAGGCTCTCATCAACCTTCGATCCCCCCGATGCGTCAAAGATGTACAGAAGCTCACAGGTCGGATAACAGCTCTGAGCAGATTCATCTCCAAATCATCCGACAAATGCAAACCCTTCCACGACGCACTCAAAAAGAACAAGTCCTTTCAATGGACGGAAGAACACGAAGCAGCGTTCCAAAACCTCAAAGAGTACCTGGCCAGTCCCATGTTACTGACCAAACCTAAAGGCGACGAGCCCTTATTTCTTTATCTTGTAGTATCAGAATCAGCCGTAAGCGCAGTACTGATCAGGGAGGAGGATGGCAAACAGTCGCCAATATATTACGTCAGTCGGACGCTGTTACTGGCCGGCTAAACAAAATAGCTGCGCTTACTCTCCATCGGTCAAGTCCTACACGACCACTCGGTCTAAACTATGATAAGTTGTATCTCGATTCGATCCGATCAATACATTATCTAATAAAATCATCTCACTATTCTACATTTATTCTTTGCTTGTCAATTATCTGCTTGGTTTGGATTGTTCTCTATCACCCGATCGACTAGTTACCCCGTCTAAGGCGATTTAGGTCGTCCGATCCTTTCGCCCTAAAACAACTGCCACAGAAGAAGAGCAAGCTATGAACACTCGCTCAGAAGGGCCAATAACGCGATCACGTGCCAAAGCAATCGCCAACGCGACACAATCCATGGTTGTTCACGTCGTCGCAAGCCAAGGGACTCAAGAGAGCGCGTTCTTCCTCAGAAGCCTTCAACCCACACTAGAGAACGCGCTCTCTATTAACATCCTCTCTACCAGCAATTGAACGCATTCTTTGTATTATTTGGATTGTCAGAACATTATTGTTTTAGTTATTTCTTTTGGGGCGTGTGTTCCACGCATGTCGCGTGGGCCGGCCCATTAAGCGAGACTCGACCCATCTGAGTTCCGCGATCTAGTATAAAAGGACAACTCGGCCTTCTGTATTAGGTCACGTTCATTTTTAATCAAAGCCTGAGTATTGAGAGCTAATTGCCTCCTCCCTTTTGATCGAGCGTCAAACCCTAAATCTTCCTTCTCATCTCCATTCCTCCGCTGCCGATGCTACAGCCTCCACTCGATCTTCATCGAGATTATCCAACCCCACTGCCGACGCTATGGCCTCCACTCGATCTTCATCGAGATTATCCAACCCGCTGCCGACGCTACGGCCAAGTACTCGATCTCTTTCGAGTCGATCTCCTCCGATGCCGTCTTCTAAACATCGCGTTCCACCTTATCACCCTCAACCACGACGCGTGCGACTTCCCACCAAGATTAGAGATCTGGCATCACAAGCAGGAATGCATCAACTGGCATCAGAGCCTTTGATCTTGTAAGTCGCTTGTCAAGTTTTTAGTTGTTCACGATTTTTTTTTCTCCCCCATCATCCTTGCTTCCGCCATAATCACTATTTTTTTTTCTCTCTCATACACATGCTTGTCCCATCGGTTTCTACAAGAGAATCTCTTGGCCGAATATTTGCTTAATCCACGCGCGAAACTGGTGTGATTTGCTTTGCATGAAATTTGCGTAATTAATTGATTGATTTCCTTAATTAATTGCTTAAATCTCGCGTGCATATCTTGCCATATTTGCTCGTGTTGACCGTTACAAATCTGAATCAAATCTTCTCTCTCCTATCGCGCAAATCTCGCGATTTCTTTCCTAAGTTACTTAGCCGTTTATTTTTATTCTCTCTCATTTAATTTTTATCCGATCTACAATCAAAAGTCAAAGATCTCGGATTTGAATTTTAAATTCCAAAAGTCAAGTCGCATTTAAACAAAAAAAAAAAGACGCGACATTCAAAAAAAAGAAAAAAAAGAGAAGTAAAGCCAAAATAAGACAACCTTCTCCCCTCAATGGCTAGGCTCATCTTCTTCATCTCTCCACCGTCTAGTGTCACGCGTGAAAGTGTGTCTTGTGTGAACGCGTTGTTTATGTAAAAGGTTAGGACTTCTTTCTTTTGGTTTCGTTGCTTTTGTGCTTGCATATCACACTTGCTTTGCTTGCCTTTAGCCGCCCTCCAGGCCAAAAGAACGCGCCCTCCTACGTGAACAATTGTTACTTGTTGAGTGCTTACTTGTTCTTTGGTTGTATATTGTCTTTTGTGCGTTTTTACTCGCGATGGATGGACATATTGTGATAGGTAGCCTCACGGCACCCACAGGTGGGAACAACCAAGGAGAAGGCAACAACAACCCACAACAGCAACACATCGCGCAACATGAAGTGGTGCCTCTTGCCAGCCCTCCCCAACAAGACCCAATTCTAGAGCTCTCGGAGGAACAACGCGAGATCCAACAACTTCGGCGCCAAGTTGCCGAATTCCAAGCCATACAACGCGTTGCGGCAGCACAACCCACACCAACCATGCAAATACCTATGGATCCTCTGGCCGCACCGCATCAAACTGAAGCCGGGCCAAGCAAACAACGCGTTGACAAGGGCAAATGAGTGATGCCCTCGACCTCCAACTTGCAACCGCGTCTTCAAAGGATCCAATCCGTGATCGAAAGCAGACAAGGCTATGTGTCGCATCGCGACAGCTATGCACCGCGGCCTACTCCAGCCGGCTACGATAGCGACTCCGACCGCGATGAGGTGTCCCATGGTGAGTACTCTAAACCTTACGATTTCAATGACAGGTATGCATCCAGAGGCACAAGACGCCAACGCGAGATCGCATCTACCCTGCTTGCCGGCAGATCCCAAAGAGAAGAACGCGACACAGGTCTGCCGTGACGATCCAATCACGCTCCAGATGCTGTTCCGCGTCAGCGTCTCCATGCCCCCACACCAGTCCCATTCAACGTGGAGGACCACCTGGGCCACCAAAGTGCGAGGACGCCTCACTATGGCTCGGATGACTACTTCTCCCACACTCCTCTCCACCAAGACGAGTTCAAGGAGTTTGATGATGAAGAAATGGAGGACTCGGGGATGATCAATCCAGGAAATTTCCATCCCTCACTCGGCGACCCCATGGAGTTACAAGACCGCCCCGCCGATTGGATCCCTCCACCTAGGCTTCCCCAAGGCGCCAACATGGCCAACGCGCCCTACGACAGGCGCGGTGAAATAGAGAGGAGGCATGACATGCCTTATGATACTCGCCGCGACGCGGCCCACCAAGGGCACCAGCCGACGCGCTCAGGGGATGGAGCAACAGGCTCCGTTTGGCAACGATCGCGGCAATAATGGCACGCGAAGGCACCAACTGGGGCATGCCCAGTTTCCACAAGCCCAAGGCCATCAATATGCTCCCTTGGACATTCCAGCTCCGCGCTTGCAATGAAGGCCAGAAGCCAATGCTCCCAGGCCTAATCGCCACGAAATTAAGGTAAAAATTGAATTCTTTTTTGGTGAATACAACCCTGCAGTTTTTCTTGAATGGTTGCAGGCTACGAAGTATACCTTGATCTATTGCCAAGTTCCTGAAGAGGACTACGTGGCCGCCGCCACGGTACACTTCCGTGGCACCGTGAAGGTTTGGTGGCACCGATTTGTGGATGATCGAATAAGGAGAAACTTGGTGCCTCTCACTGAATGGCACCAGCTCAAGTATATGATGACACTCAAGTACGTGCCCCAAGATTACAAGAACCAAATGCGCTTGGACATTGCCATGGCGAAACAAGGTTCACAGACACCCCTTGAGTTCTTCTCGCAACTTGAGGATATGTACTACAAGGCGTCCATTAGCATGGCTCCATCCACGATGAGGATGAAATTTTTGAGTGGTCTCAACACCAACATCCGAGACCAATTGGAGATCCTTCCAATCAAGGACCTGAACACGCTCACGCACACCGCGATGCAACTCCACCAGCAAATCGTGTAAAAGCGTCAAGGACCCTACCAACCCTATGGCCAACGAAGGTATGACTCGAACTCTAGTCAATTCCATTCCACTAATGTGCGTGGTCCATCCCCATGATCCACCGTGTCAAATCCCAACAAGCAAGGGAAGATCGCGACAACACCCAGCAGTGTTCCTCGCGTGCCGCCACCAAAGGGTACACCACCAAGTCAGGAATGCACGCGTGACTTGGAATGTTACAAGTGTGGAGGCAGAGGGCATATCCAGCGAAATTGCCCAAACAACAAGAAAGTCCTCTTCTCCACCATCTCTGCGGGGTATGAATCTTATGAGGAGGAGGACACACCCCTTGAGACCATCGATGAAGGGTTCGAAGATGACGAAGAGGCTTACACCTGTGAAGCCACCGCGCTGCATGAAGGCACAACTCTGAGCCTTGTCACGCGACGTCTCCTCACTGTCAAGGAAGCCACTCTTGGTGATCAACGCGAGAATCTGTTCCATACGCGTTGCTTGGTCAAGACCACGTCCTTGAGCGTCATCATTGATGGAGGCAGTTGTTGCAACATCATTAACGAAAAGGTGGTCACTCATTTTAACCTGCCAACCACTCCTCACCCACAACCATACGGCCTACAATGGATTTCATCGAGTTCTGGTAACACTGTAACTCGTCAATCTCTCATTTCATTTGCCATTGGTCAATATACAGATTCTGTCCTATGTGATGTCATTACCATGGACGCCACACATCTTTTGTTGGGGCGCCCATGGCAATTTGACAGGCGCGTTCTTCACGATGGCTATTTAAATACTTATGTGTTTACTTACCACATGAAACGCGTCACGCTCTTACCTATGTCGCCTTATGAGATTTTACAGGACCAGGTTGAGCGTGATAGACAGAAGGCAATTGAAGCGTCAAAGAACCAGACTCCCAGTAGCAACGTTCTGCATCTGGGAACAAAGACGCTAGCACCGACAACGCGTCAAGTGATCGAACGCATCCCAAAGAAAGGTCAAAGCCCGCGCCAAAAAACACCATGTTGAAAGGCACCTGTGAGCACAGGCTGCTCTTGGTGCAGCCAAGTGACCTCACTGCCCCCTTGAGTGGCAAGGCACCCTGTTTCCTCTTAGTGCCCATGCCTTGCACCCAAGAGGCCCCCATAATGGAAGCCCTGCCGAGCGCGATCTCTGAGCTGCTCGAAGAGTTCAACGATTTATTTCCAGAGGAGCTTCCCCAAGGCCTTCCACCTTTGCAAGGCATTGAGCACCAAATTGACTTGGTGCCTGGTGCCTCCCTCCCCAATCGTGCTGCCTATCGTGCTAGCCCAGATGAAACAAAGGAGCTACAGCGCCAGGTCTAATAACTTCTGGATCGCGGCTACGTGAGGGAATCCCTAAGCCCTTGCGCGGTCCCAATGATCCTGGTTCCAAAGAAAGATGGCTCGTGGCGAATGTGTGTCGACTGCCGCGCCATCAATCAAATCACAGTCAAGTACAAACACCCCATACCGTACCTTGATGACATGCTCGATGAGTTGCATGGCGCGACCCACTTCAAAGTGTTCCACCAAGAGAAGAGGCCCATCGCGTACTTCCGCGAGAAGCTCACTGGAGCCACTTTGAATTACCCCACATTCGACAAGGAGCTCTACGCTCTTATTCGTGTACTCAAGACATGGCAGCACTACCTGTGGCCTCACGAGTTCGTGATCCACTCGGACCACACGACCATCAGCTATCTCAAGAGCCAAGCACATCTAAGCTGCCGCCATGCTCATTGGGTGGAATTTATGGAGACGTTTCCTTATGTCGTCGTGCATAAAAAAGGTAAGGAGAATGTGGTAGCCGATGCCCTTTCTCGCAGGTATGTTCTCCTTACTCATCTTCAGTCTAAACTTCTTGGCTTCTCGTTGATTAAAGATTTATATCTGATTGATCTCTTCTTTAAGCCCATTGTAGAACAATGCCTTAAGGACCGCGAGTTCGAAACTTACTTCTTCCATGAGGGTTACCTTTACAAAGCCGGCCGCTTGTGCATTCCTAGTTCACCAATTAGGAAACTCCTCATCCAAGAAGCCCACGAAGGACGCAATCATTTTGGGGTTACCAAGACTCTTGCTGCTCTTCGTGAGCATTTCTTGTTCTACATGGAAAAAACAGAATTTAGCACATGAGATTCTCTACCCCTAGAAAAATTTTCATATTCAAGCAAAGGGGAAGGAATAAGAAAACTAGAGACAAGTGATACTTCCGTTAGATGAGTCTTCTCCTTTTCATGGCCAAAATCTATTTCCTCGGAAGGCTTAACATCCATTTCATCGACCTCTTCTTGGAGGGAGACTGTTAGTACAAGGGAACCATAGGTGTTGCATCCATCCATGGAGTAGCCAAATAATTTAGTGAGATTCGCGCAATGGTGGGTCGATGCTTGCTCTTTGTAGGCGAAGGAGATGTTTCTACAACTTCCTCCTCTTTTTCCTTTAGTTCAAGCTCCTCTCCGTTGGCCATTGACAAAGGTGGTTCAATAGCAAGAACATCCTATGGCGTTCTCCTTTGTACTAGCCGAGTTTTGCTGGTTTCATCCACTTTTTCTTGTCCAAATGCAATATTTTGTTTGTTTTTTGATGAAGAAGCTAAAATGCAGAATTTAGACATTATAATGATGAAAACAAGTGCTAAAAAAAACAGCATCGAACCTTTCCCGTATCCTGGCGTTGACATTTTAATTCAAGCTTGAAAAGCATGCAAATTCCTAGGGACGAAGGCTGCTTTGAAACACGACCAAAGACTCAACAAACTGAATGAGACGACCCATAAATTTCCTCAACAAATGGAGCAAAACCCGGGGCTACAACAACAAAGAATTGGATGCAACAACTCAAACAGAAAATCCCTAAATAAATAGGATCTCAGCAACAACCAAGATATTCTCTTCAAATTCGGTTTTATCCTTGGTATTTCCGTCTCCTATTGCAGCCAATGGACTCAGGAGAATTCAACACACAACGACACAATGCAACACAAAGAACTGGACGCAACAACAAGACACAAGGACACGAACACCAACAACAATCCTAGGGTTGACGTCAAAAGTTTGCAAGCTGAATTATCATGACTTAAAACCAAGTTTAAGAGCATTACCTTGCTTAGGCTCTGATATCATGTGATGAGTCAAAGGATCGATGAAGGCGTGGTGCAAGGACAACCCTCCAATGGCTCCCAAAGCAAGGTCTCACGACAACCAGATTCCAGAATTCATGCCTGACTTCCACGAGATATATCTCTCCCCCCTGACCTCGAAATTGGGTGATTCCAAATCACGGAGTTAGGTATGGAAGTCTAGTTTAAGCCCTCAAATTTGAGAATTAACGGATCTCAGAATCAATAGTTATGGCAATTTTACTGAGATGTCGCACAAAGTTCCGTGACAGAATTCAGCGAGATGAGTTGTTTGGATAGGATTCGTGAAGGGGAGATGGAAGGTGATGGATTTAGTGAAGGATATGCCTCTTCCTAGGTTGGATATGACTCACCAACGTAGATCGGGGCTGGATAGATTGCTTCTTAAAAAAATGACTCACTTGAAGGCCAACAATGGTGAATTTCCTTGATGTAACTCACAAGGATGGAGGTTGAAGATGAAGACGTTGGAGAGAAAATAGAGAGAGTGTTTTGGCTGCTAGAAATGTAACTGGATTTCTGAATTCAAGTGTCCCAACATTCTTGGTCAATCCTTGCCTTAATAGGCAACCAAGGGTATTGAAAGCAATGGCATCTAATGCCAAGAAATTAAAAGCAATGGCATCTAATGCCAAGGGCATTAAGAGAAAATGGCATCTAATTCCAAGGGAATTAAAAGCAATGACATCTAATGCCAAAGGAATTAAAAGCAAATGACATCTAATGTCCTAATGGCCCCCACAATGCTAAATAAGGCAAACATATGCCAAATGCTAATTTATAGTCTAATAATGTAATAAAACCCAACAAAAGCAATTAAATCAAGTTAGCCAATCAATGGCTCGGTCGCGCCTCAAGAATGGTGATGTTCGGCGGTGTGGCCGACAAGAAAGTGGCATGGCCTAGGCCTCCAATTTGATGGCCTATTCCTCCAAAGTGTGATATGGCCTCCAAGCAAGTAAGGCCCTTCTTGAGCTCCTCTTTAAGGTGCTTGGCTCGAGCCCTAGTGATGAGGTGGCTCGTCTTGATGCACTTGACCTTCACTAGGATTCTCTTGATGGGACCCAGGGTCACATCATCCTCCCCCCCTTTGAAGGGATTCGTCCTCGAATCCGAATGCGGTTCTAGAAAGAGTCTTAACTCACATGAATCTGCACAAACGCAAATTATATCTATAGAATGTCCATGAATGAACCTCCATGCACAAGTATTGCCCAATCTCTTTCTAAATATCTGCTTAATGATGGAACATGATATACACATGACATATTTATCTACAAAAGTAATGCATTGAACATGATATCTCGTATGCAATAAGAATTGAGAATGAGAGCTATGATGCACACATGCTTATCTAGTTCTACATGGAAAAAATAGAATTTAGCACATGAGATTCTCTACCCCTAGAAAAATTTTCATATTCAAGCAAAGGGAAAGGAATAAGAAAAGTAGAGACAAGTGATACTTCCCTTAGATGAGTCTTCTCCTTTTCATGGCCAAAATCTATTTCCTCGGAAGGCTTAACATCCATTTCATCGACCTCTTCTTGGAGTGAGACTGGTAAGTACAAGGGAACCATAGGTGTTGCATCCATCCATGGAATAGCCAACGAATTTAGTGAGATTCGCGCAATGGTGGGTCGATGCTTGCTCTTTGTAGGTGAAGGAGATGTTTCTACAACGTCCTCCTCTTTTTCCTTTAGTTCAAGCTCCTCTCCGTTGGCCATTGACAAAGGTGGTTCAGTAGCAAGAACATCCTCGTCTTTAGACTCTTTTTCAACCAAGTCATTGGCCAAAACATCCCCGTCTTGAACCCCCATATTCTGCTTCATGTCATCAAGAACCGTAGGCGGATCCTCTATGACGTCTTTCACTTGAGAAGTGTAGCTAGCACAAGGGCTCATCCGGACATCCTTATCCTTACAAGTATCAACCAAGGATTCACTCTCAAAGGACCCTTCGTCTTTTTAAGTGTAGTATTGGTTAGGACAAATATCCGCTAAGTAGCCTCTCCCTTCACACATGACACACACGATGTCATGTGCTCTATCCCGGGGCAGTTGAGGCACTCTCTCTCTTCTTTGGGATATGCTCAGGTATGGAGTAGGTTCTTGTTGAGCAAGATAGCGAGCCTCCCTATATGATGTTCCATGTGCTCGAAAGTAGAAGAAGTTCTTTCGGGGAGTGTGGCTTATGCTAGACATCTCATTTAGTTCTTGTCTTGACCTGTCCTTGACATGAAAGAGACAACAAAAGGCAGCCAAGCAAGAAGTCCTCAAAGACACCAAACTACTCAATGGACCCTAAGCTAGCAACGAGCTCCCGACTTGGTTCGAAGTCAAGAATTTCAGCGAGCAAACACTCCTAAATGGCTAGGCTCAAGGTCACTAGACTCAACAAAAGAAATGAAAAAAAACAAGCAACACACGTCTCAAAGAACTTGATACACTTGAGCAACAATTAAAGAAAGCAACGATAGGAAGCTACTAAGTTCAATTGCTTTACAAATGTAGCACTTGTGTAACAAGAAGGAGAAAATGAAAGAAAATCACACGACTAATGCAGCCACTTCTTTTAAGTTTTTGACAAATGATGAACCACTTTACCTATGGCGTTCTCCTTTGTACTAGCCGAGTTTTGCTGGTTTCATCCACTTTTTCTTGTCCAAATGCAATATTTTGTTTGTTTTTTGATGAAGAAGCTAAAATGCAGAATTTAGACATTATAATGATGAAAAACAAGTGCTAAAAAAAACAGCATCGAACCTTTCCCGTATCCTGGCGTTGACATTTTAATTCAAGCTCGAAAAGCATGCAAATTCCTAGGGACGAAGGCTGCTTTGAAACACGACCAAAGACTCAACAAACTGAATGAGACGACCCATAAATTTACTCAACAAATGAAGCAAAACCCGGGGATACAACAACAAGGAATTGGATGCAACAACTCAAACAGAAAATCCCTAAATAAATAGGATCTCAGCAACAACCAAGATATTCTCTTCAAATTCGGTTTTATCCTTGGTATTTCCGTCTCCTGTTGCAGCCAATGGACTCAGGAGAATTCAACACACAACGACATAATGCAACACAAAGAACTGGACGCAACAACAAGACACAAGGACACGAACACAGACAACAATCCTAGGGTTGACATCAAAAGCTTGCAAGCTAAATTATCATGACTTAAAACCAAGTTTAAGAGCATTACCTTGCTTAGGCTCTGATACCACGTGATGTGTCAAATGATCGATGAAGGCGTGGTGCAAGGACAACCCTCCAATGGCTCCCAAAGCAAGGTCTCACGACAGCCAGATTCCAGAATTCTGGCCTGACTTCCGTTTTGGGGCGAAAGGATCGGACGACCTAAATCGCCTTAGACGGGGTAACTAGTCGATCGGGTGATAGAGAACAATCCAAACCAAGCAGATAATTGACAAGCAAAGAATAAATGTAGAATAGTGATATTATTTTATTAGATAATGTATTGATCGGATCGAATCGAGATACAACTTACCGTAGTTTAGACCGAGTGGTCGTGTAGGACTCGACCGATGACTTTTAGGTGGCGACCGGTGGAGAGTAAGCGCATATGATTGCTAGAGAGCTAAGCGGGCAGCGTAAGTGTTGTTCTGATTCGTTTTTGAGCCAGGATGCTTGTGTGTCCAGCGTTAATGTGTTCGTATCCTCTTATCTTCTTCGTCGTCCAAATATGGTAAGTTCTTTTCCATTGTGACCGTTGTGTTTTTCTAATATCTTCGTCTTCAATGTCGGGAGTAATGGCAATGATTATGCCATTTAATTGCTGCAATTATAGTGGTTTGAATGCTGTGGACGTTGCGTGAACTGGGCATTAAATGTATGGCGAGATTCTCGCGATCCTGTCAGAGGGCATTCGACCAGAGAAGTCTTGTCGCCTCCTCTGGGCCTTCTCCTTTGTTCTTCTGATCTGCAATGGGATTGGGCTCGATTCACTTGACCCATCTTCTCCGGGGATGCCAGGCCCAACAATAGCCCCAAGTTGCCTTGGGTTTTCGGTTTAGGCAAGTAAAACGAAATCCGTGGCAACTTCTCTAGATACGATCTTCACCATCCTTTTTTGGCGCGTTTGCTCAGGGCTACGTGGCACGTGATTGGGGCATGATGCGACGCCTATGCAAATCTTCGCTTCCCTCCATAAATTCAGAGCAGAGGGAATCGATTAGTCTTCATCCCATCTTCCTTTGCAAGTTTCTTCTGGTAAGCTTCTCGGTCTCTTTCACCATAGTTTTTTGATTTCTCTAGTCATAGCTCTTTGATCTCTCTCTCTTTCCATTCTCGAAATGGTTTCCATCGAGGCTTCCGAGTCGTCGAAGACTCTTTCCGATTCTCGTGAAGGCGAAACTCCTCCTCGTTTCATTTTGAAGGAGTCGGATGCATTGACTAGCATTTGTCCCAGGCGGAGCTAGATCAAGTTCTCCAAGTCGGAGGCTTTCCACCGGAGACAGTCGCCAGGTTGCCTCATCCAGACGAGAGGGCCGATGCGCGTTACGAAGGATGGATTTGCTTCTACGCATACCCGTTTAGAATAGGGCACAAATTTCCTTTCTCTCCCCTTGTCAGGGGAGAGAAAGGAAATTTATGGAGAGTTCTTAGGGTTTTTAGCCACTTTGGCGCTGGCGCCATGTCAAGTAATGCCTCAGGCGTGGAGAGTTCTTAGGGTTTTAGACCTTGTGAATGTTCAAACTGGGGCCGATTTTGATTTTGACGCTCTGTGGTATAACTACTTTATTGGGTCGGAGAGTACTTGTCACGTTCAGTTGCGTATCCGACATGGTCGGAAGCCCTTGGTGCAGAGCCCTGATGTCAACGACCGCGGATGGGGGTCGAAGTTCTTTTTCGTCAAACGTTCTTCTTTGGAGAATGAGGGAGAGTGTCCGTTTTTGTTGACGGAGTGGCGAATCGATATTATGTATTTGTCTTCTCTTTCGCGTATTTTATGTGTCTTAACTCTTGCCTTAACTTTTCTTTTTTGTAGTCCCCGAACCAGAAGATCTAGAAGTGAGTAGCCGATCGGAAGGCTTGTCTGAAAGAAAGTTTGTGAATGTCAACCTGCTGTCGATGACTCCTGCCTCTCAAGACGACATGTCGAATGTCTCATCGTCTCGTGCAAAAGGTAGATTCTTGACTCCAGGCGTCTTTTACTATTTTTTGTTTTGTCGTATACTTTAGGATTTCTCCCTTTTTGTTGTTCTGTCGTGTCAGGTTCCCCTGGTGGTCGATCGAGTGCTCGTTTGAGGGTGGCATCAGGGAAAAGTCTGATCGAGCAGAGGAAGGTGGCGGCCAAAGCCGCATCAAGCAAACCGGATCTGGTGGATCTGACGGTTCCAGTCAAGACTGGCTCTAAGAGGAAGGCGAGCGCTCACCCTGAAGACGTCAAGGTGGAGGACATCCCTAGGAAAAAGAGTGCGACTGCTGAGGGGGTCGGCAAGATCGGTGTCGTCAGACAGTCGATCTCCGACCTTTTTCGCGCTCAGGACCCGACATTGAAGTCGGAAGTTAAGGATGTCTCCCCTCTAGACTGCATTGGTGAAGCAGGATGCTCCGCGTGGAGGGTGAGTTGCCCTTTGTTCTTGTTTTTATGTTTCTTTTTGCTCGACTGCGTTTCTGTCAGGCCTTCCAGTATTTCTTGGGAGCTTACTCCGGTGTTCAGGCGATGCTTGTCAAGGCCGAGGACAGGGCTGCTAGGTCAGAGTCCGACCTTGCGTCTTTGAGGACCAAGCTGGAGGGAGCGGAGAGTCGCTGCCGTGAGACTGAGCGTCGCCTCACCAGGGAGCTGAAGAGCAGTCAAGAAGAGCTGGTCGCAAGTCGGAGGGAGTTTGAAGAGTGCCGATCAGGCGTTGAGGAGGAGGTGAGGCGGGCTCGCATTGCCGATGGCCAAATTGCTGGTGACGTTGGGGCCTTTTATGCGGTGAAGTCGCGCATCGAAATGATCGAGGAGTTCAACGAGGGCAAGCATGAGCTCTGTGACCTGAAAGCGGAGAAGGAGACTCTGGACTCCATGTTCCCAAAGGGCAATCCTGGTCAGGAGCTGTTTTGCTTAGCCGACGTCGGAGAGGAGGCCGTGGATGAAGGCGCCGATGAGGACGAGGCCCATCTTGGTGATGTCGAGCCGACTGATGAGATAGCTTCTCTGGAGCCAGCCCCTGCGGAAGGTAATGCCAATGCTCCCGACGCTTGATTTGTTTTCTCTGCGTAGTATGACTTTCTTTGCCCCACCTGTGTGTGGGTTTGAATATTATGTGTTTTGGTGACCCGTCCACCATCGCGGGTTGCAGGATGTTTCTGAATGATTATCCCTAAAGGTCCTACAGATGTGTAGGCAGACAATGTGTTTTGGCGACCCGTCCACCATCGCGGGTCGCGTATTTGTATAAAGATGCTTTTATTTCGATGCAATTGTATTTTTACATATAGAGTCGTATGCTAGTTCGTTTCGTACATGTTCGTCAGACCTTCAAGGAAATTGTCGATGACGTTTTGTATTTCGTGTATGTTGGTTTCACCTATATGCTCCGTCGAGTGGGGTTTCACCGTGTGTATGTATATAGAGCAGGCCTGCGATGTGTTTGTGTATGTGTTAGTCATGACATTATGCCGGGGAGGTAAGCAATATGTTTTATTGCGTAAATGTAATAAGGTGTTATACCTTATGTTTTGTGTAAGACAGGCGGTGTGCCGACGTGCCTGTGTTGTCATCTCCCCGTGTTCCGATCGATCGTGTAATGTAATGTAAGCGCTTTTTTGCGGATGACAGGATCCAATGTAAATGATGTTCTGCATTTGTGTTTTTGTAAGGAGGAAGTCTTCGCTTAGTGTCAGATGATGATATGTAAAAGGAGATAGCGATGTACATGCGACAACATGCGGTATGCATGCGACAGGTAGCAATGTATATGCGATAGCATGCGATTTGTATGCGACAGATAGCAATGTATATGTGATAGCATGCGATTTGTATGCGACATATAGTAATGTATATGCGATAGCATGCGATTTGTATGCGATTTGTATGCGACAGATAGCAATGTATATGCGAGGTATAAGATTTGTGTGATGTTTTACCTCATTGGTTCAGAAATGGTAGAGTTTTAGATGTGCTGCATTCCAACTCCTTGGGATCGGTTGTCCGTCTTTATCCTTTAGCTGATATGCTCCCTGTCCGACCACTTCGGTGATCAAGTAAGGTCCTTCCCACTGTGGTGCTAGCTTTCCGTCAGATGGGTTCTTAGTCTTCTAGAAAGTTTTCCTGAGGACCCAGTCTCCGACCTTGAATGCCTTGATTCAGACGTTCTTGTTATAGCTCCTTGCGACTTGTTGTTGGAACCTGACCATCCTGATTCGGGCTTTCTCTCTGATTTCGTCTGCTGTGTCCAGATTGTGTGCTAGTTCGATGTCGTTTTGTTCATTTGTCTAAAGGTTGCAGCGAGCTGTCGGAACCAGTAACTAAGCCGGGATGACCGCCTCACTCCCATAGATGAGAGAGAAAGGCGATTGCCCGGTCGCATTCTTTGGAGTAGTCCTATCGGACCAGAGAATAAGTGGGAGTTCGTCTGCCCATTTGCCTTTAGCCCCTGTGAGGCGTTTCTTGAGATTGTTGATAATGATCTTGTTGCTGGATTCGGCTTGTCCGTTGGATTGCGGATACCGAGATATGGATGTGACCAACTTGATGTTCCACTGGTCGCAGAAGGTTCGAGTCTTATGACTGATGAATTGGGAGCCATTGTCGCACACGATTTCTGATGGGATGCCAAATCTGCACAAGATATTGCGTTTTATGAATGAAATGACGTGTTGATCTTTTACCTCTCTGTAGGCTTCGGCTTCGATCCATTTAGAGAAGTAGTCCATCATGGCAAGGAAGAAGACTCTTTGACCCGACGTGGGGGGAGCTTTCCGACGATGTCCATTCCCCATCTCATAAAGGGCCATGGAGCTAGGGTCGGATGGAGGAGCTCCGAAGGCTGATGATGGACGGGTGCGTGCCGCTAACAGGCGTCGCATCTCTTGGTGTATTCCATGGCGTCTTTGTTCATCGTTGGCCAATAGTACCCGTTTCATAGGGCTTTTCCCGAGAGGCTTCGTCCGTCGGTGTGATTGCCACACTCCCCTTCGTGCAACGATTGTAAGATACGTCCGACTTCTGGAGTCTTGAGGCATCGTAGGAGTAGTCCTGTAACAGATCTTTTGTACAAGATGTTATCTACGATATCATAAGAGAGTGCTTGTACCTTGAGCCTTTTTGCTTCCGTCTTGTCGTCGGGTAGGATGCCGTCTTTTAACCATCTAATGTAAGGTAGCATCCAATCGTCATTGGTGTCGACGATGTCTTCTTCTGATCGGTCGCCTATTTCCATGGCGACGAGTTCTTCAAGCGATATTGTTGACTCGACGGATGTCCTTGGGACGGCTGGCGTGGTGATGTGGGCCAATGGTATGTGTGGAAATTCCTTTGGGTCTAGGACGAATCCCAGATTAGCGAGTGTGTCAGCTTGGGAGTTAAGATCCCTGGGCACCTGTCTGATGTTGAATGTTTGGAATTGTTCGATCAGTTTCTTGGCTACCTCTAGGTAGGCTATCATTCTGGTATCCTTGGCACTGTACGACCCTTGTATCTGGTTTACGACCAGCAGGGAGTCGCAAACGACTTCGATCTCTCGGACCCCTAGGTCGCGAGCTAGGATGAGTCCGAATATGAGTGCCTCGTATTCAACTTTGTTGTTAGTCGCATCCCACTCACATCTGACAGCTTGAGCTATCTTGTCCCCTTGTGGCGATTTTAGCACGACCCCTAGCCCCGATCCTCTGGCATTCAATGCCCCATCTGTATGGAGCTCCCATGTACCTGCCTCATCCGTTGCGAGTAATTGTGTTGCTTCTTTTGTGGCTTCTTGCTCTAGGGTCAAACTGAAATCGGCCACAAAGTCGGCTAAGGCTTGTGACTTGATCGCTGTCCTGGGCTCGTACTCGATATTGTAACCACTGAGGTGTATGGCCCATTTGGTCATCCGTCCTGTGAACTCAGGTTTCCTCATGATAGCTCTCATGGGATGATTAGTGCGAACAATAATAGTATGGGATTCGAAATATGGTTTGAGTTTGTTCAAAGCCATTACCAGTGATAGCACGAGCTTTTCAAGTGACGAATACCTTGTTTTGGCCGGTAACAACGTCCGACTGATGTAATATATTGGCGACTATTTGCCATCCTCCTCCCTGATCAGTACTGCGCTTACGGCTGATTCTGACACTGCAAGATAAAGAAATAAGGGCTCGTCGCCTTTAGGTTTGGTCAGTAACATGGGACTGGCCAGGTACTCTTTGAGGTTTTGGAACGCTGCTTCGTGTTCTTCCGTCCATTGAAAGGACTTGTTCTTCTTGAGTGCGTCGTGGAAGGGTTCGCATTTGTCGGATGATTTGGAGATGAATCTGCTCAGAGCTGCTATCCGACCTGTGAGCTTCTGTACATCTTTGACGCATCGGGGGGATCGAAGGTTGATGAGAGCCTTGATCTGTTCTGGGCTAGCCTCTACTCCTCTTTGTGTCACCATGTATCCTAAGAACTTCCCTGACGACACTCCGAAGGAGCATTTAGTAGGGTTTAGTTTCATGTTGTACCTTTTGAGCACCTCAAAGCTGTCGCGTAGGTGGTCTATGTGATCTTCTTTCTTTTTGGACTTGACCAACATGTCGTCGATGTAGACTTCCATCGTGTCTCCGATTTGGTCTTTGAACATTTTGTTGACTAGTCGTTGATACGTAGCCCCTGCATTTTTCAGACCAAAGGGCATTACTTGGTAACAATAGATACCTTGGCTGGTGATGAACGCTGTTTTTTCTTGATCGTCGGGTTCGATAAGGATTTGATTGTAACCGCTGGAAGCGTCCATGAAGGTAAGCATTTCGTGCCCCGCTGTGGCATTGACCATGGCGTCGATATGGGGTAGAGGGAACGAGTCCTTGGGACAAGCCTTGTTGAGGTCTGTGAAGTCGATGCAGACTCTCCATTTGCCGTTCTTTTTCTGGACTATGACCACGTTGGCTAGCCATTCAGGATAGTGGACCTCTCTGATCTTTCCTGTTTCCAATAAGCTTTTGACTTCGTCGTCGACTATCTTGTTCCGCTCGGGGGCGAACTTCCTGCGTTTTTGCTTGACAGCGGGATGAGATGGATCCACATTTAATTTATGAGTAATAACGTTTGGAGATATTCCGACCATATCCTCATGCGACCATGCGAAACAGTCAGCATTGGCCCTGAGAAAGTCAAGAAGTTGTTGTCTGGTCGAATCGTCCAAGTCCGACCCGACCCTTACCGTTTGGTTTGGCTTGAAGGGTCTAGTGCGATTTCATCGAGTTTTTCCATTTCTGATTCGACATACCGACTAGGCCTTTCGCCGCTCTGTGGTTGGTAGAATGATTTCACCAGTCGTATGCTTAACCTCACCACTGAACCCGACCAGTGGGGTCGACTTCTTGATTAGGTCGTTCTCAGTCAGACCCATTTCTTTAAGAGCGTCAAGGGTCAAGAGGTTTGTCGAACTCCCTGTATCGATTAGTACTCTCCGTATTAAACAATTACCAATAGACAAAGAGATTACCAGACCATCGTGGTGACTATCCGACCCGTCGGAATCGGATTCGTCGAATGTGACCGTCGAAAGGTCAGATGTCCTCCTTGGCTTGAATTCCGATGCCTCGGGCTTGTCGCCCTTGCTTTCCCTAGCGTGTCGCTTAGCCGCGGAGTATGTGTTTCCACATATATCCGATCCACCTGAAATGGTATTGACAACTTTTGTATGGACGAGAGATGGGGGTTTGTTATGTTTTACCTGATCTCGACGTTCCATGGTGGTCTTTGCCCGCTCTGAGATTACGTCATGCAGGAGCCCCTGTGAGAGCAGCCTAGCGACTTCCTTCCGCAGGGCGATGCACTCGTCGGTCGAATGACCGTGGTCGCCGTGGAATTCGCACCATCGACTCATGTCCTTCTTGACATCCGATTGGTCGCTCTTTCGGGGCCATCTTACCTCTTTTCCGTATTTGTCGAAACTCTTGACGAGCTCCGACACGGAAACATAGACCCTAGGAGGCAACGCCGGACCGTCTCTCCATTCCTGTGACCTGTCTTGGAAAGAGTTTACCTGATTTGGTTCGTTTCGATTACGAGAATAGGGATGAGATCGTCTGTCTCAACGGTTGTCGGGGGGATTTTTACGGTCGGATGGATCGGGTCCGCGTGAGGCTTTACGTGACTCTCAGTCTTCCTCCAATCTTACCTCGGCCATGGTTTTGGCTTGGACATCTTCAAAACTTTTACACGGGTACTTGGTAATCTCGTCGTAGAGATTGTTGTCTTTGACCAGACCATGTCGAAAGGCCTCAATGGAGGTTGTGACGTCGCAGTGGGGGATCGCCACTTTTTCCTTATTGTACCTGTTAAGATAATTCCGAAGGGGTTCATTATACCTTTGTGTGACTCAGTAGAGGTCACTTGATTGTCTTTCGAGCCTTCGACTGCTAGCAAATTGACTCTTGAAAGAATTGACCAGATCCGCAAAGGATGTAATCATTCCCTGAGGCAAACGCATAAACCACGTTAGTGCGGGACCCGCGAGGGTTGTGCCAAAGCTTTTGCACATGACAGCCTCGCGGCTCTCCCTTGAAACAGATGCGGCCATTAGTTTTTGTTTATAGAGAGAGATATGGTCATCTGGATCGGTGGTGCCATCGAACGTCGCCATGTTGGGGAGATGGAACTTCTTGGGGATCTCGACCCTTGCGATTTCTTTGACGAACGGGGATTCTTCGAATCCGCCGGACGTTTCCCTCTCGATTGGTTGCGGGACTCCTGGGAGCCTGTTGAAGCGATCGTCGATCGTCTTCATGTGTCTGTCGAGCGTCTGCTGGAAAAGAGCCAGGACACCTGGCGGATTGGTAACCTGCGGTTCGTCGATTCGGGCCCCAGCAGACCCGATCAGTGTGGAAAAGGTGACATAGTTAGTCGAAAATGGACTAGCGAAAGGAGTTCGAGACGTACCCTCAGTGTGTCCGGGACGTCGTATGCTCGGAGGCGTCGGCTCGATGTTGTCCATGTCGAGGCGTGTTCGGACGCCACCGTGGACGGGCACGTTCCTAGATCCTGAAGCCACTGACTGTACCTGCGACTTAAGAGACTCATTTTCACGGGTTAGTTGTGCGATCTCGGCTTCAGATTGGGTTGACAAAGCGGCTAGGGCCTCGGTCTTTTGGCGTTGCTGGGCTAGTTCCTCTTGAAGGGTGGCCATTTTTTGGGAAAGTTCTTGGAACTGGGTTGGAGTAGGATTTTCGGTTGTGATTACTGCATCTTGGGTTCCGTCTTCGAGACGTGGTTCTTGGTTGTCGGTAGGTGGGTCAATAGTCATGGTTGGAAAGTTTCGGAAGGGTGATCGGCAAGTTGCCCCACGGTGGGCGCCAAATTGTTTTGGGGCGAAAGGATCGGACGACCTAAATCGCCTTAGACGGGGTAACTAGTCGATCGGGTGATAGAGAACAATCCAAACCAAGCAGATAATTGACAAGCAAAGAATAAATGTAGAATAGTGAGATGATTTTATTAGATAATGTATTGATCGGATCGAATCGAGATACAACATATCGTAGTTTAGACCGAGTGGTCGTGTAGGACTCCACCGATGACTTTTAGGTGGCGACCGGTGGAGAGTAAGCGCAGATGATTGCTAGAGAGCTAAGCGGGCAGCGTAAGTGTTGTTCTGATTCGTTTGTGAGCCAGGATGCTTGTGTGTCCAGCGTTAATGTGTTCGTATCCTCTTATCTTCTTCATCGTCCAAATATGGTAAGTTCTTTTCCATTGTGACCGTTGTGTTTTTCTAATATCTTCGTCTTCAATGCCAGGAGTAATGGAAAGGATTATGCCATTTAATTGCTGCAATTATAGTGGTTTGAATGCTGTGGACGTTGCGTGATCTGGGCATTAAATGTATGGCGAGATTCTCGCGATCCTATCGGAGGGCATTCGACCAGAGAAGTATTGTCGCCTCCTCTGGGCCTTCTCCTTTGTTCTTCCGATCTGCAATGGGCTTGGGCTCGATTCACTTGACCCATCTTCTCCGGGGATGCCAGGGCCAACAACTTCCACGAGATATATCTCTCCCCCTTGACCGAAATTGGGTGATTCCAAATCGCGGAGTTAGATATGGAAGTCTAGTTTAAGCCCTCAAATTTGAGAATTAACGGATCTCGGAATCAATAGTTATGGCGATTTTACTGAGATGTCGCACAGAGTTCCGTGACGGAATTCAGCGAGATGAGTTGTTTGGATATGATTCGTGAAGGGGAGATGGATGGTGATGGATTTAGTGAAGGATATGCCTCTTCCTAGGTTGGATATGACTCACCAACGTAGATCGGGGCTGGATAGATTGCTTCTTAAAAAAAAGACTCACTTGAAGGCCAACAATGATGAATTTCCTTGATGCAACTCACAAGGATGGAGGTTGAAGATGAAGACGTTGGAGAGAAAAGAGAGAGAGCGTTTTGGCTGCTAGAAATGTAACTAGATTTCTGAATTCAAGTGTCCCAACATTCTTGGTCAATCCTTGCCTTAATAGGCATCCAAGGGTATTGAAAGCAATGACATCTAATGCCAAGAAATTAAAAGCAATGTCATCTAATTCCAATGGCATTAAGAGCAAATGGCATCTAATGACAATGGAATTAAAAGCAATGGCATCTAATGCCAAGGGAATTAAAAGCAATGGCATCTAATGCCAAGGGAATTAAAAGCAAATGACATCTAATGTCCTAATGCCCCCACATGGCTAAATAAGGCAAACATATGCCAAATGCTAATTTATAGTCTAATAATGTAATAAAACCCAACAAAAACAATTAAATCATGTTAGCCAATCAATGGCTCGGTAGCGCCTCAAGAATGGTGATGTTCGGCGGTGTGGCCGGCAAGAAAGTGGTGTGGCCGAGGCCTCCAATGTGATGGCCTATTCCTCCAAAGTATGATATGGCCTCCAAGCAAGTAAGGCCCTTCTTGAGCTACTCTTGAAGGTGCTTGGCTTGAGCCCAAGTGATGGCCTCGGGCGGTGGCTCGTCTTGACGCATTTGATCTTCACTAGGCTTCCCTTGATGGGACCCAAGGTCACATCATCCTCCCCCCCTTTGAAGGGATTCGTCCTCGAATCCGAATGCGCTTCTAGAAAGAGTCTTAACTCACATGAATCTGCACAAACGCAAATTAGATCTATAGAATGTCCATGAATGAACCTCCATGCACAAGTATTGCCCAATCTCTTTCTAAATATCTGCTCTATGATGGAACATGATATACACATGACATATTTATCTACAAAAGTAATGCATTGAACATGATATCTCGTATGCAACAAGAATTGAGAATGAGAGCTATGATGCACACATGCGTCTCTAGTTCTACATGCAAAAATAGAATTTAGCACATGAGATTCTCTACCCCTAGAAAAATATTCATATTCAAGCAAAGGGGACAGAATAAGAAAAGTAGAGACAAGTGATACTTCCCTTAGATGAGTCTTCTCATTTTCATGGCCAAAATCTATTTCCTCGGAAGGCTTAACATCCATTTCATCGACCTCTTCTTGGAGTGAGAATGGAAAGTACAAGGGAACCATAGGTGTTGCATCCATCCATGGAGTAGCCAAATAATTTAGTGAGATTCGCACAATGGTGGGTCGATGCTTGCTCCTTGTAGGCGAAGAAGATGTTTCTACAACGTCCTCCTCTTTTTCCTTTAATTCAAGCTCCTCTCCGTTGGCCATTGACAAAGGTGGTTCAGTAGCAAGAACATCCTCGTCTTTAGACTCTTCTTCAACCAAGTCATTGGCCAAAACATCCCGGTCTTGAACCGCCAAATTATGCTTCATGGCATCAAGAACCTTAGGCGGACCCTCTATGACGTCTTTCACTTGAGAAGTGTAGCTAGCACAAGGGCTCATCCGGACGTCCTCATCCTTACAAGTATCAACCAAGGATTCACTCTAAAAGGACGCTTCGTCTTTATAAGTGTAGTATTGGTTAGGACAAATATCCGCTAAGTAGCCTCTCCCTTCACACATGACACACACGATGTCACGTGCTCTAACCCGTGGAAGTTGAGGCACTCTCTCTTTTTTGGGATGTGCTCAGGTATGGATTAGCTTCTTGTTGAGCAAGATAGCGAGCCTCCCTATATGATGCTCCATGTGCTCGAAAGTAGAAGAAGTTCTTTCAGGGAGTGTGGCTTATGCTAGACATCTCATTTAGTTCTTCTCTTGACCTGTCATTGACATGAAAGAGACAACAAAAGGCAGCCAAGCACGAAGTCCTCAAAGATAGCAAACTACTCAATGGACTCTAAGCTAGCAACGAGCTTCCGACTTGGTTCAAAGTCAAGAATTTCAGCAAGCAAACACTCCTAAATGGCTAGGCTGAAGTTCACTAGAGCCAACAAAAGAAATGAAAGAAAACAAGCACCACACGTCTCAAAGAACTTGATACACTCGAGCAACAATTAAAGCAAGCAACGATAGGAAGCTACTAAGTTCAATTGCTTTACAAATGTAGCACTTGTGTAACAAGAAAGAGGGAAATGGAAGAAAATCACACGAATAATACAACCACTTCTTTTGAGTTTTTGACAAATGATGAACCACTTTTTCTATGGCGTTTTCTTTTGTACTAGCCGAGTTTTTCTGGTTTCATCCACTTTTTCTTGTCCAAATGCAATACTTTTTTTTGTTTTTTGATGAAGAAGCTAAAATGCAGAATTTAGACATTATAATGATGAAAAACAACTGCTAAAAAAAACAGCATCGAACCTTTCTCGTATCCTGGCATTGACATTTTAATTCAAGCTCGGATAGCATGCAAATTCCAAGGGACGAAGGCTGCTTTGAAACACGACCAAAGACTCAACAAACTGAATGAGACGACCCATAAATTTATTCAACAAATGGAGCAAAACCCGGGGCTGCAACAACAAGGAATTGGATGCAACAACTCAAACAGAAAATCCCTAAAAAACATAGGATCTCAGCAACAACCAAGATCTTCTCTTCAAATTCGGTTTTATCCTTGGTATTTTCGTCTCCTATTGCAGCCAATGGATCAGGAGAATTCAACACACAACGACACAATGCAACACAAAGAACTGGACGCAACAACAAGACACCAGGACACGAACACCAACAACAATCCTAGGGTTGATGTCAAAATCTTGCAAGCTGAATTATCATGACATAAAACCAAGTTTAAGAGCATTACCTTGCTTAGGCTCTGATACCACGTGATGAGACAAAGGATCGATGAAGGCGCGGTGCAAGGACAGCCCTCCAATGGCTCCCAAAGCAAGGTCTCACGACAGCCAGATTCCAGAATTCAGGCCTGAATTCCACGATATATATCTCTCCCCCCCGACCTCCAAATTGGGTGATTCCAAATCTCGGAGTTAGATATGGAAGTCTTGTTTAAGCCCTCCAAATTGGAGAATTAACGGATCTCGGAATCAGTAGTTATGGCGATTTTACTGAGATGTCGCATAGTGTTCCGTGACGGAATTCAGCGAGATGAGTTGTTTGGATAGGATTCGTGAAGGGGAGATGGATGGTGATGGATTTAGTGAAGGATATGCCTCTTCCAAGGTTGGATATGACTCACCAATGTAGATCAGGGCTGGATAGATTGCTTCTTAAAAAAATGACTCACTTGAAGGCCAACAATGGTGAATTTCCTTGATGCAACTCACAAGGATGGAGGTTGAAGATGAAGACATTGGAGAGAAAAGAGAGAGAGCATTTTGGCTGCTAGAAATGTAACTGGATTTCTGAATTCAAGTGTCCCAACATTCTTGGTCAATCCTTGCATTAATAGGTAGCCAAGGGTATTGAAAGCAATGGAATCTAATGCAAAGGAATTAAAAGCAATGGAATCTAATGCCAAGGGCATTAAGAGAAAATGACATGTAATGCCAAGGGAATTAAAAGCAATGGCATCTAATGCCAAGGGAATTAAAAGAAAATGACATCTAATGTCCTAATGGCCCCCACACGGCTAAATAAGGCAAACATATGCCAAATGCTAATTTATAGTCTAATAATGTCATAAAACCCAACAAAAGCAATTAAATCATGTTAGCCAATCAATGGCTGGGTCGCGCCTCAAGAATGGTGATGTTCGGCGGTGTGGCCGGCAAGAAAGTGGCGTGGCCGAGGCCTCCAATGTGATGTCCTATTCCTCCAAAGTGTGATATGGCCTCCAAGCAAGTAAGGCCCTTCTTGAGCTCCTCTTGAAGGTGCTTGGCTCGAGCCCTAGTGATGGCCCCGGAAGGTGGCTCGTCTTGACGCACTTGACCTTCACTAGGCTTCCCTTGATGGGACCCAGGGTGACATCATCCTCCCCCCTTTGAAGGGATTCGTCCTCGAATCCAAATGCGCTTCTAGAAAGAGTCTTAACTCACATGAATCTGCACAAACGCAAATTAGATCTATATAATGTCCATGAATGAACCTCCATGCACAAGTATTGCCCAATCTCTTTCTAAATATATGCTTAATGTTGGAACATGATATACACATGACATATTTATCTACGAAAGTAATGCATTGAACATGATATCTCGTAAGCAACATGAATTGAGAATGAGAGCTATGATGCACACATGCGTATCTAGTTCATGCAAAAACAGAACACCAACAACAATCCTAGGGTTGACATCAAAAGCTTGCAAGCTGAATTATCATGACTTAAAACCAAGTTTAAGAGCATTACCTTGCTTAGGCTCTGATACCACATGATGAGTCAAAGGATCGATGAAGGCGTGGTGCAAGGACAACCCTCCAATGGCTCCCAAAGCAAGGTCTCACGACAGCCAGATGCCAGAATTCCGGCCTGACTTCCACGAGATATATCTCTCCCCCCTGACCTCCAAATTAGGTGATTCCAAATCGCGGAGTTAGATATGGAAGTCTAGTTTAAGCCCTCAAATTTGAGAATTAACGGATCTCAGAATCAATAGTTATGATGATTTTACTGAGATGTCGCACAGAGTTCCGTGACGGAATTCAGCGAGATGAGTTATTTGGATAGGATTCGTGAAGGGGAGATGGATGGTGATGGATTTAGTGAAGGATATGCCTCTTCCTAGGTTGGATATGACTCACCAACATAGATCGGGGCTGGATAGATTGCTTCTTAAAAAAATGACTCACTTGAAGGCCAACAATGATGAATTTCCTTGATGCAACTCACAAGGATGGAGGTTGAAGATGAAGACGTTGGAGAGAAAAGAGAGAGAGCGTTTTGGCTGCTAGAAATGTAACTGGATTTTTGAATTCAAGTGTCCTAACATTCTGTTGGATCAAGGATCGGGTGACTCTCGGTGCAAGAATTCGCTCATCGACGCCTCGGAACAAAAGAACTCAAGACAGCAAGATTCCAGAATTTATCCTGACTTCAATGGGGTCGTTCCCCTTGCTCCAAACACCAAATTGGACGATTCTGGCGACAATAGTTAGATAACGAAGTCTAATTTCTGTCCTCGAAATTTAAGAGCAATTTGATCATGGAAACGAAAGTTATGGTGTTTTTACTGAGGGGTCGCTGGAAGTTCCGGGGAGGAATTTCAGCGAAATGAGGGTTGTGGATGTGGATGATCGAATGGTTGATGAAGATGGACGAACAAGTGAAGGATAAGCAGTCTTCAACAAGTGTATACGACTCACCACTCAGAGAAGAAAGAAATGATCGTCTACGAAGGGATGTGACTCAACCTAGGCAAAGGATCAAGGTGTTTGATCGATATGACTCACCATCAAGGATAAGTGTTCGATACTACACGCGAACAAGGTGAAGATGAAGTAGTTCTTGATCAGAAAAGGTCTGAATTGGATATATTTCAACGTAACCACAATCTGGAAATGAGTTTGCCTGATATAGGCTACAAAGGGAAATAAAAGAAAAACA
Organism: Rheum nobile; assembly: GCA_027886185.1. Classification (NCBI taxonomy): domain Eukaryota; kingdom Viridiplantae; phylum Streptophyta; class Magnoliopsida; order Caryophyllales; family Polygonaceae; genus Rheum; species Rheum nobile. The sequence continues at coordinate 8,584,232 of WOAB01000002.1, read as the reverse complement.
AGAAATTGATAAATTGTCTTAAATGCATTAAAGAAATGTTTAAAATTATCTGCTCCAAAATGGCCAGCTCCCGGAGATGTTAATCCTTGTGTGTGCTAGGCGCCGAGGAACCCGGGAAGGCAACAATGTACGTGACCGGGCCATGGTCAGGCAGGCTCGGCGCTCCTAGGCGCAATAGACCCTCCTTGAGCTGGTGGTGAAGTTGGCGAGCTCGGGCTCTTGGTCACCTTGAATGTCTTGATGGCCCTTGGGCACATCATCCTCCCTCTCTTGAAAGGGATTCGACCTCGAATCCAGCTCGTCAAGGTCTTCATCTCCTTCCACGCAATAGCTATCCTCATGTGGGGCGCCTTCCTCTCCTGGCTCAAATGGGACCATCCCGGACTCCAGCTTTGAGCCCTTGATGTGCTTGCCTTCTTGACCTGTAATAAAACCACTAGAAACTCTATGCAACACCACAACCTTTTCATTAATAGGGTTAGTCTCATAAAATGCAATGGAAGGTTGAGGGCATGCAATGAATTGAGGCATAAGAGGCTTGGCCAAGAGCATATGATGAGAAGCACCACCTTTGCTTCCAATTGCCATATTTTTACCTTTGTTTTGCTCTATTTGTTGGCTGGCCTTCCTTTGCTCTCTAGCCACATGGTCAGCTATGATTTGATGGGGCATCATAGGTTTTAGAGTGATTCTTTTACCATTCATGATAAAAGAATACTCATTTGTCACCCCTTGATGGACGACATCCCTATCAAACTGCCATGGGAAGCCTATGAGGAGATGGCATGCGGTCATGGGCAAAACATCACACACAACCACATCTACATATCCTCCTATAGTAAACTGGATGGTGGCTTGGTCCTTGACCTTAAGAGGCTTGTCGGAATTCAACCAACAAAGTGTGTAGGGCTGAGGATGAGAAGTGGTTAATAGATTGAATCGACTCACCACTTCTTGATCAATCAAGTTACAACAAGAGCCACCATCAATGATGACACTACACACCTTTCCCTTAATGGTGCACCTAGTGTGAAAGATAGTTTCACGTTGGCTAGGTACACTTGGACTCTCCGAGACGGTTAGTGCTCTTTTGACCAAAAAGCACTCACCCTCGGCTTCCACAACATGAAGCTCTTCCAATTATTCCTCATTCTCAACAACTTCCTCTTCACACTCATCCTTGGACTCATAGTCCCCTTAAGTGTTAAGAAGAACTTGCCTTTTTGAGGGGCAATCCTTGGCAAAATGACCTCTTCCTAGACACTTAAAACATTTGAGATCCCTAGCTCAGTTCTCCTCCTCATTTCTTTGGGTTTGAACATGGTTTGGGACCTCTCTTCTAGGATGACTTGAACTGTCATTCCTAGTAGGTTCTAAGCGTCTTGGCAGAGGTTGTGCCCCTTTGGAACCACTTGAGGTGTTTTGCCATGGCCATGAGCTATTGGCTTGGGGGCGCCTTGAAGGAAGTGTCTTATATATATATGATTAGTATAATGAAGCACTTCTTCAATAGGCGTACCTCTCATGAAATGTTGCTTGCTCACTATGGACTTGAGTTCATGCGTGAGATTGTTTATGAACTTGGAAATAAGATAACCCTCAGGGAATCTAAGACCAGATCTATAGATCAAGGTCCTAAGTTCCATATAGAACTCATCCGGGGTATTATTCCCTTGTTCCAATTGTTCAAGCTTAGCATGAACTCTTTCCGGATAATCCTCCGGTACAAATCTTCCCCTAAGGGCATTTTTGAGCTCTTGCCAAGTAGTGATTTGGGGATTGCCGTAGAAAGTTCTTTCTTCTTTATCCCCAAGCCACCATTTGTATGCGAAGACCTCAAACTTGATGGTAGCAATGGCTACTCGTTGAGCTTCCAAGTAGTCATAAAACTGAAAAATTTGTTCAGTTTTTTGCTCCCATTCAAGATAGGATTCGGCATCACATCTAGAACCAAAAGATTGTACCTCCAATTTGATGCCGTGGGGATGAGGTTGGTCATAAGCATTGGCGAAGTCTCCTTCGTAGGCTCCTCCGCCGCGCTGCATGTTATAGGGCGCCCTTGGGCCTTAGTAGTGGCCTCGGTGGGCTCCTCCTCTCCCAGGCATCATTCTCCTTGTTTGAACAAGAGGATCGGGAAATCTTGGCATCTCAGGCAATGATGTCCTTGGTGGTTCTCTAGCTCCCATATCTGCATAGTTAGTGCGCAAGGGAAAACAAATAGGATTGCTAGTAGTCACATAAGGAAAAGCAAGGTTAGGAGGTGAACCATGGTCTTCACGCGTAGTGGCTACTAAGGGAGCTTGGGATGATGTGCCTTCTTGGAAAGTCGCTTGCGGCAGCTCTTGGGTCAAGGCGCCGAGGATGTCTCCATCTACATGTGTAGCCAAAGGCATAGTGGTCGGCGTGCCTAGGCTGTGGCTTCCACTTTGAGCTGGCGCATGGCTTTGAGATTGCTCCCACCGAGCCTCCATGGATTTCATGAAGGCAGCCTGCTCATCTCGCATGGCTTGGAAGTGTTGGCGTGCACGTTCCTCGGCCTCCTCCTTGGATGATTGTATGGCCAGGAGTAAGGTCTCCATGGTGATGGTCGAGTCTTCCTTTGGATCATCCGTTGCCACATTCTTGTCCTTAGGTCTCACCATTGCTTCCTACACAAGAAAATCCCACACAATAGCCCTACAAGATAGAAGACAACAATGGTCCCTAGAGCTAGTAAGCAAGCTAAAAAGTTTGATTTAAACCTTAAAAATCTTAGCTTTACAAGCTCTCTAATCCGGATGAGGTATGGCTTCCTAGATGCACAAAGTGACTCTTAAAGACAAAATAAAGTGCACTACAACCTTAGCTTAATTCCTTGTTGCAATTACAATTCAAGACAAAGGCTGCAAGTACTAGTTCCGTAGTATCTTCACAAGGATTGAACACAATATTACACGACAATATAAAGAAATTTGCAAGAATTTGGACTAAAATTTAATCCTAATGATGCACCACTTTTTCAATGGCTTCCTCTTTTGTATATAGCCGAGTTTTTCGATTGCATCCACTTTTTCAAAAGAATTCCAAGAACCGAGTACTCTATTTTTCTTTTGAGCTTCGTACTCTTTTTTATTTTTTATTTTTGACAATGCGTAAACAAGATATCAATTGAATACAATAACTCTTAATGTAATGTGGAAGATGATATGATCAACCTAGCTTAGATACTTAGAAATTTTCCTACACACCAAGGTTTTGACTTGTAAGATGTAACAAGTATTAAGCTTAAGATTTTTCACGTGCAAAAGAAGAAAATAAAAGACGCACTCCTAACTATATGATGCTATAAACAAGGGTTCGGATGGCTGGAAATAGCAGCTTCAACGCTTCTTATTTCTTAGGAAGCCGCTAACAACTAGCCTAGGAATTCACGATCTGAGTTTTCTCTGAAATAAAATGACTCCTATTCTACGGACTCCTATCCTAGATGCAAGACACAACAAAACAAAGAAGAACAACACGCAAACTCATACGGACAACTAGAAAGAACAACAATGCAAGGGCACGAAAACTAGAGCAAGTAACGATCAGATTTTCGTGATTTAAAGCAAAGTTTTTAGAGCAAATACTTACGTAGCTCTGATACCACATGTTGTGATCAAGGATCGGGTGACTCTCGGTGCAAGAATTCGCTCGTCGACGCCTCGGAACACAAGAACTCAAGACAACAAGATCCCAGCAAGATTCCAGAATTTGTACTGACTTCAATGGGGTCGTTCACCTTGCTCCGAACTCCAAATTGGACGATTCCAGCGACAGTAGTTAGATAATGAAGTCTAGTTTCTGTCCTCGAAATTTAAGAGCAATTGGATCACGGTAACGAAAGTTATGGCGTTTTTACTGTGGAGTTATTGAGATTTGAACCTAAGACCTTTTAAAAGACAATTATACTTATCCACTAGACCAACTTTACTTTCTATATTTCTTCTCTTAATTAATAATTAGATTACTACTACTTGATATTGAATTTGGGCCCCTTCCGACCTTGGGCACTAGGGCGGCCGCCTACCTAAACTACCCCTAGGGCTGGCCCTGCTCACGATCAAGGATAAGTGTTCGATACTACACACGAACAAGGTGAAGATGAAGTAGTTCTTGATCAGAAAACCTCTCAATTGGATATATTTCAACGTAACCACAATCTGGAAATGAGTTTGCCTGATATAGGCTACAAAGGGAAATAAAAGAAAAACAAGGAAATGCATCCACTATCCTAAACACTCGTCCCACTACATCATGCATTAGCAGGCAGTTTTAGGGAATTATAAGAAATTTATAAATTGTCTTAAATGCATTAAAGAAATGTTTAAAATAATCTACTCCAAAATGGCCAGCTCCCGGAGATGTTAATCCTTGTGTGTGCTAGGCGCCGAGGAACCTGGGAAGGCAACAATGCACGTGACCGGGCCATGGTCAGGCAGGATCGGCGCTCCTAGGCTCAATAGACCCTCCTTGAGCTGGTGGTGAAGTTGGCGAGCTCGGGCTCTTAGTCACCTTGAATGTCTTGATGGGCCTTGGGCACATCACATTCTTGGTCGATCCTAGCCTTAATAGGCAGCCAAGGGTAGTGAAAGCAATGGCATCTAATGCCAAGAAATTAAAAGCAATGGCATCTAATGCCAAGGGCATTAAGAGCAAATGGCATCTAATGCCAAGAGAATTAAAAGCAATGGCATCTAATGCCAAGGGAATTAAAAGCAATGGCATCTAATGCCAAGGGAATTAAAAACAAATGACATCTAATGTCCTAATGGCCCCCACACGGCTAAATAAGGCAAACATATGCCAAATGCTAATTTATAGTCTAATAATGTCATAAAACCCAAAAAAAGCAATTAAATCATGTTAGCCAATCAATGGCTCGGTCGCGCCTCAAGAATGGTGATGTTCGGCGGTGTGGCCGGCAAGAAAGTGGCGTGGCCGAGGCCTCCAATGTGATGGCCTATTCCTCCAAAGTGTGATATGGCCTCCAAAAAAGTAAGGCCCTTCTTGAGCTCCTCTTGAAGGTGCTTGGCTCGAGCCCTAGTGATGGCCCCGGGAGGTGGCTCGTCTTGACGCACTTGACCTTCACTAGGCTTCCCTTGATGGGACCCAAGGTCACATCATCCTCCCCCCCTTTGAAGGGATTCGTCCTCGAATCCGAATGCGCTTCTAGAAAGAGTTTTAATTCACATGAATCTGCACAAACGCAAATTAGATCTATAGAATGTCCATGAATGAACCTCTATGCACAAGTATTGCTCAATCTCTTTCTAAATATCTGCTTAATGATGGAACATGATATACACATGACATATTTATCTACAAAAGTAATGCATTGAACATGATATCGCGTATGCAACAAGAATTGAGAATGAGAGCTATGGTGCACACATGCGTATCTAGTTCTACATGCAAAAACAAAATTTAGCACATGAGATTCTCTACCCCTAGAAAAATATTCATATTCAAGCAAATGGGAAGGAATAAGAATAGTAGAGACAAGTGATACTTCCCTTAGATGAGTCTTCACCTTTTCATTGCCAAAATCTATTTCCTCGGAAGGCTTAACATCCATTTCATCGACCTCTTCTTGGAGTGAGAATGGTAAGTACAAGGGAACCATAAGTGTTGCATCCATCCATGGAGTAGCCAAAGAATTTAGTGAGATTCACGCAATGGTGGGTCGATGCTTGCTCCTTGTAGGCGAAGGAGATATTTCTACAACGTCCTCCTCTTTTTCCTTTAATTGAAGCTCCTCTCCGTTGGCCATTGACAAAGGTGGTTCAGTAGCAAGAACATCCTCGTCTTTAGACTCTTCTTCAACCAAGTCGTTGGCCAAAACATCCCGGTCTTGAACCTCCAAATTCTGCTTCATGGCATCAAGAACCTTAGGCGGATCCTCTATGACGTCTTTCACTTGAGAAGTGTAGCTAGCACAAGGGCTCATCCGGACGTCCTCATCCTTACAAGTATGAACCAAGGATTCACTCTAAAAGGACCCTTCATCTTTGTAAGTATAGTATTAGTTAGGACAAATATCCGCTAAGTAGCCTCTCCCTTCACACATGACACACACGATGTCACGTGCTCTAACCCGGGGCAGTTGAGGCACTCTCTCTCTTTTTTGGGATGTGCTCAGGTATGGATTAGCTTCTTGTTGAGCAACATAGCGAGCCTCCCTATATGATGCTCCATGTGCTCGAAAGTAGAAGAAGTTCTTTCGGGGAGTGTGGCTTATGCTAGACATCTCATTTAGTTCTTGTCTTGACCTGTCCTTGACATGAAAGAGACAACAAAAGGCAGCCAAGCACGAAGTCCTCAAAGACACCAAACTACTCAATGGACCCTAAGCTAGCAACGAGCTCCCGACTTGGTTCAAAGTCAAGAATTTCAGCGAGCAAACATTCCTAAATGGCTAGGCTCAAGGTCACTAGAGTCAACAAAAGAAATGAAAGAAAACAAGCAGCACACGTCTCAAAGAACTTGATACACTCGAGCAACAATTAAAGCAAGCAACGATAGGAAGCTACTAAGTTCAATTGCTTTACAAATGTAGCACTTGTGTAACAAGAAGGAGAAAAATGGAAGAAAATCACACGACTAATGCAGCCACTTCTTTTGAGTTTTTGACAAATGATGAACCACTTTTCCTATGGCGTTCTCTTTTGTACTAGCCGAGTTTTTCTGGTTTCATCCAATTTTTCTTGTCCAAATGCAACACTTTTGTTTGTTTTTTGATGAAGAAGCTAAAATGCAGAATTTAGACATTATCATGATGAAAAACAAGTGCTAAAAAAAAACAGCATCGAACATTTCCCGTATCCTAGCGTTGACGTTTTAATTCAAGCTCGAATAGCATGCAAATTCCAAGGGACGAAGGTTGCTTTGAAACACGACCAAAGACTCAACAAACTGAATGAGACGACCCATAAATTTACTCAACAAATGGAGCAAAACCCGAGGCTGCAACAACAAGGAATTGGATGAAATTCGGTTTTGTCCTTGGTATTTCCGTCCCCTATTGCAGCCAATGGACTCAGGAGAATTCAACACACAACGACACAACGCAACACAAAGAACTGGACGCAACAACAAGACACAAGGACACGAACACCAACAACAATCCTAGGGTTGACATCAAAAGCTTGCAGGTTGAATTATCATGACTTAAAACCACGTTTAAGAGCATTACCTTGCTTATGCTCTTATACCACGTGATGAGTCAAAGGATCGATGAAGGTGCGGTGCAAGGACAGCCCTCCGATGGCTCCCAAAGCAAGGTCTCATGACAACCAGATTCCAGAATTCCGGCCTGACTTCCACCATATATATCTCCCCCCCCCCCCGACCGCCAAATGGGGTGATTCCAAATCGAGGAGTTATATATGATAGTCTAGTTTAAGCCCTCCAAATGTGAGAATTAACGGATCTCGGAAACAATAGTTATGGCGCTTTTACTGAGATGTCGCACAGAGTTCCGTGACGGAATTCAACGAGATGAGTTGTTTGGATAGGATTCGTGAAGGGGAGATGGATGGTGATGGATTTAGTGAAGGATATGCCTCTTCCTAGGTTGGATATGACTCATTAACGTAGATCTGGGCTGGATAGATTACTTCCTTAAATATATGACTCACTTGAAGACCAACAATGGTGAATTTCCTTGATGCAACTCACAAGGATGGAGGTTGAAGATGAAGACGTTGGAGAAAAAAAAAGCGTTTTGGCTGCTAGAAATGTAACTGGATTTCTAAATTCAAGTATCCCAACATTCTTGTTCATTCCTTGCGTTAATAGGCAGGCAAAAGAATTGAAAGCAATGGCATCTAATGCCAATGAATTAAAAGCAATGACATCTAATGCTAAGGGCATTAAGAGCAAATGGCATCTAATGCCAAGGGAACTAAAAGCAATGGCATCTAATGCCAAGGGAATTAAAAGAAGTGGCATCTAATTCCAAGGGAATTAAAAGCAAATTGCATCTAATGTCCTAATGGCCCCCACACGGCTAAATAAGGCAAACATATGCCAAATGATAATTTATAGTCTAATAATGTCATAAAACCCAACAAAAGCAATTAAATCATGTTAGCCAATCAATGGCTCGGTCCCGCCTCAAGAATGGTGATGTTCGGCGGTGTGGCCGGCAAGAAAGTGGCGTGGCCGAGGCCTCCAATGTGATGGCCTATTCCTCCAAAGTGTGATATGGCCTCCAAGCAAGTAAGGCCCTTCTTGAGCTCCTCTTGAAGGTGCTTTGCTCGAGCCCTAGTGATGGCCCCGGGAGGTGGCTCGTCTTGACAAACTTGACCTTCACTAGGCTTCCCTTGGTGGGACCCAGGGTCACATCATTCTCCCCCCCTTTGAAGGGATTCATCCTCGAATCTGAATGCGCTTCTAGAAAGAGTCTTAACTCACATGAATCTGCACAAATGCAAATTAGATCTATAGAATGTCCATGAATGAACCTCCATGCACAAGTATTACCCAATCTCTTTCTAAATATCTGCTTAATGATGGAACATGATATACACATGACATATTTATCTACAAAAGTAATGCATTGAACATGATATCTCGTATGCAACAAGAATTGAGAATGAGAGCTATGATGCACACATGCGTATCCAGTTCTACATGCAAAAACAGAATTTAGCACATGAGATTCTCTACCCCTAGAAAAATATTCATATTCAAGCAAAGGGGAAGGAATAAGAAAAGTAGAGACAAGTGATACTTCCCTTAGATGAGTCTTCTCCTTTTCATGGCAAAATCTATTTCCTCAGAAGGCTTAACATCCATTTCATCGACCTCTTCTTGGAGTGAGAATGGTAAGTTGATGTGACCATGTCCGATGGAAAGACCACAATTCGTTGTCAAGGACCCGTTGAATGCGTATTGGGGCGAACAACTCTTCGGAATGGAGATGGGGATGATGTTCGGTGGATTGTGGGCTGTTCGGACCACAGTGGACTGAAGCGAGAGCAGCGGACGAAGGGTGGAGAGCGGCGGAAGACGTGGTGGAGACGCGGCGGAAGTGGTGGAGCGAACGGCGGCGGCAGTGGTGGTGGTGTAGCGGCGGCCGAGAGGTTGTGGTGGAGGCTGCCTTGAAAAGGTGGAGAATAATTAGGGTTAGGGTTTGTGTTTTGGAGGGGAGGCAAGAACTAGGGTTAGTTCTTGTGCGAGATTGTGGATAGTAACTGGATAGTTGGTAACCGAGTTAACGCGCCAGGATAGTTCGACTAGGAACGCGTTAACTTTGTGACGTCAGGGCCCGAGTTTTCAAGAGATTCCTCGACTGGAAAGCAAAGCTCTATTTCGACGTAAACTGAAAGGGAAGACAAGAGTCCCTATTTATACTAGAGAGTTGACCTAATGGGCCAGACTCTCTAGTTACTAACTCTGGCGGCCCATTTAACATAAATGGAAACCACCCAGAACTAGCAGCTACTAAAAATAGAAATACTGTAAATAGAAAGTACTAAGGAAGTAATGTCTAGCAATCGTAAGAACTAGAAATAGAAAGTCTCCTAAATCTAGCTCGGGGTAGATGTAGCTGTCGAGGAGTCTCAAGGCGGATGTCTCATGGTGTCTTCCTCATCTGTAGCTGACATGAAGGGCAGGGTCACATCACCCTCCCCCACTTGGTTGTGAAGCGTCCCCGCTTCACGCTCACCAGGCTCGGGTTCAACATATGGTGCTAAGTCAGCAACATTGAACGTCAGATGCACCCCATACTTGTCCGAGAGCTCGAGCTGTTAGGTGTTGTCTCTAATTGCTTTGACGACTCGGAAGGGACCATCTCCCCGTTGGTCGAGCTTAGACTTGTGGTCGGAAGGGAATCGCTCCTTCCGCAAATGAAGCCAAACCAAGTTTTCTGGGGCGAAGATCAAGCGTCGCCTGCCCTTGTTCTTCTGGGCTGAGTATTGTAGCGCACGCCGCTCCAGCCGAGTGCGTGTCCTCCTGTGTAGCTCCTGAATGTGCTCAGCCAACGTGCCAGCATCAATGTTCGCCTGGTTCTGCAGAGAAGCGTCGGGAATGAAGTCTAGCTGGTGCTCAATACCACGCACTGGTCGCAGGTCTGGCGGCAGCTCGTCCGACAGAAAATCCTCGAAGTCCTGCAAAACAGACAACATAGCAGGCGGGAGTGCAGGCTCTACAGTAGTAGTGGCACAAAGGCGAGGAATAACAAGGAAACAAGGGAACTTGCCTTGAAGTGCCGACGTGATCTTGCTGTGAGCAGCCAGTAGAACCCAGTTTTCACAGGTTCTACGCAGGATAGAAAGATGTGGTCGAGTAACCCCCATAGGAGACGCTACACCTGTACCCATCGATGGTAAGCGCAAAGAAATCCCAGGGGTCGAACACATACCTGGCGGTGCAGAAGTCCCGCCAGAAGTTACAGAAGGCGAAGATGCAAGAAGAGGAGCTGAAGACGCCGACTCGGCCGAGTGAAGGGTCGAGTTGTCTTCTGGGCTCCTGACTCGGTCCACAAGTCGGTCGAGTCGCTGGCCGAGTTGTTGACTGTCGTCCTGACTCGGGCCAGAACTCGGCCGAGTTGTTGGCCGAGTTGTTGTCTGGCGCCATGACTCGGTCCAGAACTCGGCCGAGTTGTTGGCCGAGTTCTTGTCTGGTTCCTTGACTCATTCTGGAGCTCGACCGAGTTGTCGTCTGGAGGTCTCCGTGGTAGATGCCGTTGCAGGCGGAAGCCCGACGGCCTCCAGAGCCTTTTGGCGTTGGCGCTCGGCCTGATCCTGTAAAATGTTCTACGGGCTCATGAGTAAGAGAGTCACGCGCCTCCCGTGGTATTTGAACATGTAATTGTTCAAATATGCGTCGTGAAGCACGCGACGATCATATTGCCATGGACGACCCAAAAGCAGATGGGTTGCGTCCATAGCGTTAACATCACATTGCATAGTGTCGTTGTAAGGACTAACAGAAAATGAAATAAGACTCGGGCGAGAAAATGTGTTACCTGACCCTTCAGAGATCCGCTGGAGGTCGGAGGGAGTGGGTTGTGGTGTAGTCGGAAGGTTGAAACGACGCACAACCTCCTCATGGATAATGTTACAGCAAGAACCCCCGTCAATGATCACACTCAGCGATGCATCCGGAAGGCTGCACCGAGCATGAAACAAGTTCTCCCGGTGCTCGTTAAGGGCTTCCTCCTTGACGCTCAACACGCATCTCGTAACCAAGGCAGAGTGGTATGCTTGGTCATCATGGTGATCGGAAGTACCGACTGTTTTGGACGGAAAATGACTAATCGATCTCTTTCCGTTGATTTGAGGGGTAACGATGGTTAGGGTGATAAATCTACTCCGTTTGATGAGAATAAGTGATTACAAATGGTAGTTTTTGTGATGCAAGAGAGGAAGAAGAAGGTTACAACATGAATAGTCGAAGAAGACGAGATGGTCGGACCAGACTACAAGCGTCGGTCGGACTAAACAACGTTGGACAAGATAGAATATATAAAAATGAGAGTTTTGATGATGAGAGTACAAGTGGTTGCAGTAGAATGGAGTGTTGTAGAGTGTCATAGAGTATCTTTTGAGGCTTCTCCTAGAGCCTTATTTATACTTGCTTGATCCCTCCTTAAATGCTCTTGATCTCTCCTTAAATGCTCTTGATCTCTCCTTGATTCTGCATTAATTACGCTTGATCTCCTCTTAAAGATGGTTGATTCCTTCCTTGATGGCTGAAATAATGCATATAGCCATTGGAGATTTTGGAGTTGTTATAATAAAGGAGAAAATCTCGCTGGTCCGCTGCGTCCAGGAATCAGGCGACGGTCGCATGGCTCACGTCCGACAGGTCTGATGCGTCCGACGGTTGCGTCAGACAGTTGATGCCCATTGGAAGAGTAGTCGATTTTCCGACCCCAACAATTGCCCCAAATTCATCTTAGTCATCGATGCAAGGCGGTGGATGAGATGAATTTCAAGTCTTCAAGGGAATCGTCATTCAGTAATTTCGATTTGTCCGAACTCGTCCTGCTATGTAGATAGTCGACGAATTGATGTGATGTGACGTTGCTTGTGTAAAAGCTTTTGTCTTTTGAAAGCGTTGAATTGAAGTTTTTAGCCATCGGGCGTTAACTCCGTAAATGTATATTGTATTGTACCACCGTTTGCGTAAAAGCTTTTGTTGGTGGGTCGTGTGTAAGTTATAGCCGTGTGAGGCGTTAACTTTGTAAATGTGTACTGCGCAGGTTTGTGTGTTTGTAGGTACCGTATGTAGGGTTTGTCACCCGTAATGTGTGTTAGTCATGACTCTATGCCGGGGAGGTAAGCAATATGTTTCTATTGCGTAAATGTAATAAGGTGTATTAACCTTATGTAATGTGTAAGGAAGGCGGTGTGTCGACGTGCCTGCGTTGTTCATCTCACCCGTGTTCCGATCGATCATGTAATGTAAGCGCTTTTTGCGGATGACTGGATCCAATGTGTATGTTAAGGGTCGTCACCCGTATGTATGTAAATGTAACGCGACATGTCAAGTCGATTTGTTCGTAGTTGATTTTGATGTTGTCTTGTATTCGTCGCACTGAATAGATTCGTCATGTACCTTGTAGGATCAAAAAGACATGGTAGGATTTGGTGCTCGAGTTTATCGACAATCCTCCAATAGTCATGTTAGCAATCATGTCAAGTAATAGTATATAGCGAGAATATATTTAAAATTGAAATGACACGAATGTAATCGTTGGTCGACATGTAAAAGTCAAATTATTTTGTAATTCGAAAAGCGATAATCCAAAGATGCGATGAGTGCAAATAGTAAATGATAATGATAATACGTAATAAATTACTTAGAAACGATATGGATGAAACCTATTGTCCCTTCGATGATGCATCGTCCTTTCGGGTGCGTCTTCTTCGAGTCGAATTTGAGCCGTTGCCTTAGCTTGGGCGTCTTCAAAGGTCTTACATGGGTACCTTGTGAGATCTTCGTAGAGATCGCCTTCTTTATCGAGTCCTTGGCGGAACGCTTCTATGGAGGTCGGGACGTCGCAATTGAGGATCCCAATTTTCTCCCGGTTAAACCGCTTCAAGTAGTCCCTTGTCGTTTCGTCGTGCCCCTGTATGATCCGGTACAAGTCACTGGACTGTTTTTTGGGACATCGGCCGCTATTGAACTGGATCTTGAAGGTGTTGACCAAGTCAGCGAATGACGAGATAGACCCGTTCGGTAGATTGACGAACCATGTAAGGGCTGGTCCGACCAAAGTCGACCCGAATCCCTTGCACATGATAGCCTCGCGCGTCTCATGAGGGATTGGACATGCCATCAAATTTTGTTTGTAAATGGACACGTGGTCTTCTGGATCGCCTGAACCGTCGTAGTAAGTCATGTTTGAGATGACAAACGTTTTCGGCATTTCGACTGCATTGATCGCTTCCACGAAGGGTGAATCTTCAAAGTAGTTGTCGGCTTCTTTTTCAATGGGTCGAGGGGCGCCAGGGATTCTAGAGATCCTTTCGTCCACAACCTTAAAGTGCTCCTTAATTTGTTGCTTGATGAGATCATATAGGTTGGACTGGTCCGTCAGACACGGTCGGGTCGTCTGGTCTGATCGCGTCGTTGGATCCTGTCGTCTTGTCAGATCCGGTCGCATCGTCAGGTCAGGTCGCCTCGTCAGATCTGGTCGCCTTGCTTGGTCGCCTATATTAAGGAATCGACCTTGTCTTGAGTTTGAGACGTTGGACCTGATTGTTTTCTCGTAGGGACTCATTTTGAAGAGTCAACTATGCTATCTTGGCATCGGTTTGAGCTTTTTGGGCAGCCATCTCGATGATCTAGGCCTTTTGGAGATCTAGTGTTCTCCTCAATGAGTCGATCCCTTTTGAGAGGTCATCCATGGTGACTTGCCCCTGTCCTCCTTGCATGGCCACGAATTGGATGTGTTTGGATTAGGAAGTAGATGAATCAGAATTATCTAACTATCGGCCCCACGGTGGGCGCCAAATTGTTTTGGACGGAAAATGACCAATCGATCTCTTTCCGTTGATTTGAGGGGTAACGATAGTTAGGGTGATAAATCTACTCCGTTTGATGAGAATAAGTGATTACAAATGGTAGTTTTTGTGATGCAAGAGAGGAAGAAGAAGGTTACAACATGAATAGTCGAAGAAGACGAGATGGTCGGACCAGACTACAAGCGTCGGTCGGACTAAATAACGTTGGACAAGATAGAATATATAAAAATGAGAGTTTTGATAATGAGAGTACAAGTGGTTACAGTAGAATGGAGTGTTGTAGAGTGTCATAGAGTATCCTTTGAGGCTTCTCCTAGAGCCTTATTTATACTTGTTTGATCCCTCCTTAAATGCTCTTGATCTCTCCTTAAATGCTCTTGATCTCTCCTTGATTCTGCATTAATTATGCTTGATCTCCTCTTAAACATGGTTGATTCCTTCCTTGATGGCTGAAATAATGCATATAGCCGTTGGAGATCTCGGAGTTGTTATAATAAAGGAGAAAATCTCACTGGTCCGCTGCGTCCAGGAATCAGGCGACGGTCGCATGGCTCACGTCCGACAGGTCTGATGCGTCCGACGGTTGCGTCAGACAGTTGATGCCCATTGGATGAGTAGTCGATTTTCCGACCCCAACACCGACCACATCGCCATTAGCATCGGTTGTAAAGACGCCGGCATGGTCAACCTCGACGTCGTCGTCATCTGCCTCTACAACTGCAGGGTCTTCTTCCTGGATCACATCCTGTGATTCGAGGCATTTCAGTTGGCCTGGAGTCGATGTTGAGGGAAGCATCAGGGCTTTACCCTTTGCCTTTTCCAGGGCTAAGAGCTCATCATATTTACGCTCGAGTTCAGCGAACTGTGCGTCTCTTGCTTTGTCTCTAGCAAGCAGCTCTCGGAGCGTTTGTTGTTCATCAGTCTCTGCTCTTGTCTCACGGGTTGTATCACCTGCTGACATGGTACCTGACAGCAAGAAATGGCAAACCACAGAATCAAAGCGAACAACAACCGCAACAGAGAATCAACAAATAGGTAAGCAGAACCGAACTCAACAAGCAATCACTCGGGTAACTAATATGGCTGGCCGTGTGGGCGGTTACGAGCAGGCTAAAGCAACTCACACAACCAACAACAAAATCCAGTCAATGCTCAGCAAAGAAAATGTTGAAAGTAGATATGCAAGGATATAAGTACAGAAGCAAGCACAACACAGTCAACCAAGATATGCAACCCAGACGGTGAATGATAGAGAAGACGGTAAATGAATCACTGCGATAACGGGTTTGAAGGTGCCGGAATCAAGACCGGGTTCTCCCTTCGTGCTGCGGAGAGACGCACTTGCCTTATTTTGGCTTCTGTGGTCTCGTAATTTAATTTTTAATTTTTATTTTTATAATCTGCGAATAGCCCAGTTTTTTTTTTTTATTCTAGGGCTGTTTGATACAACAGAAGCAGAAACATCAGCAAATCGAACACAGGAAAAAATTCAGCATCACAGGAACAACACAGAAATGCAGCAAAATGCAGCAGAAGCGTTCAACAAACGCACAGAAACATTCAGCAACGCACAGAAACGTTCAGCGAACGCACAGAAACGCACAGAAAATCAGCAAACGCACAGAAAAACAAAAAATCTGTGCACAAAATTCAGTAAACGCAGCACAAAAATAAAATAAAATGCAGTGATTCAAGTCGAAATAGAAGGAGATTGCGAATATGTAGATTGTTGGCGCAAACAAGGCAAACACAGTTGCAAACAAACTATCTAAGCCTATATGCAAGCGGATCTACAATAAACACAATAAAAAACCAAGGAAAACACAAGAGTTTGCTGAAAAGTGTGTGAGAAGGTTCGGTTTTGCAAGGACGGCGGAGTCTAGGGTTTCTGCGGCAGACAATTCGTATTTTGGCCTTTTGAGGGGTCAAACGATGTCCGTTTTGGACGAATTTTATATGCCCGGACTCGTCTCGAGATGCTCTACATGAATATGGAAGAAAATTGCTGAAATGGAAATTTTGTTTTGACGAAATCTGGGCAGAAACGCTCGTCATTTTTTTTTTGATGCAGGAATTGGTTTACGGAAGCGAAGGAGTGATTGAAAGAAGAGTTGGAACGACTTACGCGATTCGTAGGCTCTGATGCCAGTTGATGTGACCTTGTCCGATGGAAAGACCACAATTCGTTGTCAAAGACCCGTTGAATGCGTATTGGGGCGAACAACTCTTCGGAATGGAGATGGGGATGATGTTCGGTGGACTGTGGGCTGTTCGGACCATAGTGGACTGAAGCGAGAGCAGCGGACGAAGGGTGGCGAGCGGCGAAAGAGGTGGTGGAGACGCGGCGGAAGTGGTGGAGCGAACGGCGGCGGCAATGGTGGTGGTGGAGCGGCGGCCGAGAGGTTGTGGTGGAGGCTGTCTTGAAAAGGTGGAGAATAATTAGGGTTACGGTTTGTGTTTTGGAGGGGAGGCAAGAACTTGGGTTAGTTCTTGTGCGGGGTTGCAGATAGTAACTGGATAGTAGATAACCGAGTTAACGCGCCAGGATAGTTGGACTAGGAACGCATTAACTTTGTGACGTCAGGGCCTGGGTTTTCAGGAGATTACTCGACTGGAAAGCAAAGCTCTATTTCGACGTAAACTGAAAGGGAAGACAAGAGTCCCTATTTATACTAGAGAGTTGACCTAATGGGCCAGAGTCTGTAGTTACTAACTCTAGCGGCCCATTTAACATAAATGGAAACCACCCAGAACTAGCAGCTACTAAAAATAGAAATACTGTAAATAGAAAGTACTAAGGAAGTAATGTCTAGCAATCGTAAGAACTAGAAATAGAAAGTCTCCTAAATCTAGCTCGGGGTAGATGTAGCTGTAGAGGAGTCTCAAGGCGGATGTCTCATGGCGTCTTCCTCCTCTGTAGCTGACATGGAGAGCAGGGTCACATCATAAGTACAAGGGAACCATAGGTGTTGCATCCATCCATGGAGTAGCCAAAGAATTTAGTGAGATTCGCGCAATGGTGGGTCAATGCTTGCTCCTTGTAGGCGAAGGAGATGTTTCTACAACATCCTCCTCTTTTTCCTTTAATTCAAGCTCCTCTCCGGTTGCCATTGACAAAGGTGGTTCAGTAGCAAGAACATCCTCGTCTTTAGACTCTTCTTCAACCAAGTCGTTGGCCAAAACATCCCCTTCTTGAATCGCCAAATTCTGCTTCATGGCATCAAGAACCTTAGGCGGATCCTCTATGACGTCTTTCACTTGAGAAGTGTAGCTAGCACAAGGGCTCATCCGGACGTCCTCATCCTTACAAGTATCAACCAAGGATTCACTCTCAAAGGACTCTTCGTCTTTGTAAGTGTATTATTGGTTAGGAAAAATATCCGCTAAGTAGCCTCTCCCTTCACACATGACACACATGATGTCACGTGCTCTAACCCGGGGCAGTTGAGGCACTCTCTCTCTTATTTGGGATGTGCTCAGGTATGGATTTGCTTCTTGTTGAGAAAGATAGCGAGCCTCCCTATATGATGCTCCATGTGCTCGAAACTAGAAGACGTTCTTTCGGGGAGTGTGTCTTATGCTAGACATCTCCTTTAGTTCTTGTCTTGACCTGTCCTTGACATGAAAGAGACAACAAAAGGCAGCCAAGCAAGAAATCCTCAAAGACACCAAACTACTCAATGGACCCTAAGCTAGCAACGAGCTCCCGACTTGGTTCAAAGTCAAGAATTTCAGTGAGCAAACACTCCTAAATGGCTAGGCTCAAGGTCACTAGACTCAACAAAAGAAATGAAAGAAAACAAGCAACACACGTCTCAAAGAACTTGATACACTCGAGCAACAATTAAAGCAAGCAACGACAGGAAGCTACTAAGTTCAATTGATTTACAAATGTAGCACTTGTGTAAAAAGAAGGAGAAAAATGGAGGAAAATCACACGACTAATGCAGCCACTTCTTTTGAGTTTTTGACAAATGATGAACCACTTTTTCTATGGCGTTCTCTTTTGTACTAGCCGAGTTTTTCTGGTTTCATCCACTTTTTCTTGTCCAAATGCAATACTTTTGTTTGTTTTTTGATGAAGAAGATAAAATTCAGAATTTAGACATTATAATGATGAAAAACAAGTGCTAAAAAAACAGCATCGATGCAACAACTCAAACAGAAAATCCATAAAAAACATAGGATCTCCGCAACAACCAAGATCTTCTCTTCAAATTCGGTTTTATCCTTGGTATTTCCGTCTACTATTGCAGCCAATGGACTCAGGAGAATTCAACACACAACGACACAATTCAACACAAAGAACTGGACGCAATAACAAGACACAAGGACACGAACACCAACAAAAATCCTAGGGTTGACGTCAAAAGCTTGCAAGCTGAATTATCATGACTTAAAAAACCAAGTTTAAGAGCATCACCTTGCTTAGGCTCTGATACCACGTGATGGGCCAAAGGATCGATGAAGGTGCGGTGCAAGGATAGCCCTCCAATGGCTCTCAAAGCAAGGTCTCACGACAACCAGATTCCAGAATTCCGGCTTGACTTCCACGAGATATTTCTCTCCCCCCCGACCTCTAAAATGGGTGATTCCAAATCTCGGAGTTAGATATGGAAGTCTAGTTTAAGCTCTCCAAATTTGAGAATTAACGGATCTTGGAATCAATAGTTATGGCAATTTTACTGAGATGTCGCACAGAGTTCTGTGACGGAATTCAACGAGATGAGTTGTTTGGATAGGATTCGTGAAGGGGAGATGGATGGTGATGGATTTAGTGAAGGATATGCCTCTTCCAAGGTTGGATATGACTCACCAGCATAGATCGGGGCTGGATAGATTGCTTCTTAAAAAAATGACTCACTTGAAGGCCAACAATGGTGAATTTCCTTGATGCAACTCACAAGAATGGAGGTTGAAGATGAAGACGTTGGAGAGAAAAGAGAGAGAGCATTTTGGCTGCTAGAAATGTAACTAGATTTCTGAATTCAAGTGTCCCAACATTCTTAGTCAATCCTTGCCTTAATAGGCAGCCAAGGGTATTGAAAGCAATGACATCTAATGCAAAGGAATTAAAAGCAATGACATCTAATGCCAAGGGCATTAAGAGCAAATGGCATCTAATGCCAAGGGAATTAAAAGCAATGGCATCTAATGCCAAGGGAATTAAAAGCAATGGCATCTAATGTCAAGGGAATTAAAAGAAAATGACATCTATTGTCCTAATGGCCCCACACGGCTAAATAAGGCAAACATATGCCAAATGCTAATTTATAGTCTAATAATATCATAAAACCCAACAAAAGCAAATAAATCATGTTTGCCAATCAATGGCTCGGTCGCGCCTCAAAAATGGTGATGTTCGGCGGTGTGGCCGACAAGAAAGTGGTGTGGCCGAGGCCTCCAATGTGATGGCCTATTCCTCCAAAGTGTGATATGGCCTCCAAGCAAGTAAGGCCCTTCTTGAGCTCCTCTTGAAGGTGCTTGGCTCGAGCCTTAGTGATGGCCCCGGGAGGTGGCTCGTCTTGATGCACTTGACCTTCACTAGGCTTCCTTTGATGTGACCCAGGGTCACATCATCCTCCCCCCCTTTGAAGGGATTCGTCCTCGAATCCGAATGCGCTTCTAGAAAGAGTCTTAACTCACATGAATCTGCACAAGCGCAAATTAGATCTATAGAATGTCCATGAATGAACCTCTATGCACAAGTATTGCTCAATCTCTTTCTAAATATCTGCTTAATGATGGAACATGATATACACATGACATATTTATCTACAAAAGTAATGCATTGAACATGATATCTCGTATGCAACAAGAATTGAGAATGCGAGCTATGATGCACACATGCGTATCTAGTTCTACATGCAAAAATAGAATTTAGCACATGAGATTATCTACCCCTAGAAAAATATTCATATTCAAGCAAAGGGGAAGGAATAAGAAAAGTAGAGACCAGTGATACTTCCCTTAGATGAGTCTTCTCCTTTTCATGGCCAAAATCTATTTCCTCGGAAGGCTTAACATCCATTTCATCGACCTGTTCTTGGAGTGAGAATGGTAAGTACAAGGGAACAATAGGTGTTGCATCCATCCATGGAGTAGCCAAAGAATTTAGTGAGATTCGCGCAATGGTGGGTCGATGCTTGCTCCTTGTAGAGGAATGAGATGTTTTTACAACGTCCTCCTCTTTTTCCTTTAATTCAAGCTCCTCTCCATTGGCCATTGACAAAGGTGGTTCAGTAGCAAGAACATCCTCGTCTTTAGACTCTTCTTCAACCAAGTCGTTGGCCAAAACATCCCCGTCTTGAACCGCCAAATTCTGCTTCATGGCATCAAGAACCTTAGGCGGATCCACTATGACGTCTTTCACTTGAGAAGTGTGGCTAGCACAAGGGCTCATCTGGATGTCCTCATCCTTACAAGTATCAACCAAGGATTCACTCTCAAAGGACCCTTCGTCTTTGTAAGTGTAGTATTGGTTAGGACAAATATCCGCTAAGTAGCCTCTCCCTTCACACATGACACACACGATGTCACGTGCTCTAACTCGGGGCAGTTGAGGCACTCTCTCTCTTCTTTGGGTTGTGCTCAGGTATGGATTAGCTTCTTGTTGAGCAAGATAGCGACCCTCCCTATATGATGCTCCATGTGCTCGAAAGTAGAAGAAGTTCTTTCGGGGAGTGTGGATTATGCTAGATATCTCATTTAGTTCTTCTCTTGACATGTCCTTGACATGAAAGAGACAACAAAAGGCAGCCAAGCACGAAGTCCTCAAAGACACCAAACTACTCAATGGACCCTAAGCTAGCAATGAGCTCCCGACTTGGTTCAAAGTCAAGAATTTCAGCAAGCAAACACTCCTAAATGGCTAGGCTCAAGTTCACTAGAGTCAACAAAAGAAATGAAAGAAAACAAGCAACACACGTCTCAAAGAACTTGATACACTCGAGCAACAATTAAAGCAAGCAACGATAGGAAGCTACTAAGTTCAATTGCTTTACAAATGTAGCACTTGTGTAACAAGAAGGAGAAAAATGGAAGAAAATCATACAACTAATGCAGCCACTTCTTTTGAGTTTTTGACAAATGATGAACCACTTTTCCTATGGCGTTCTCTTTTGTACTAGCCGAGTTTTTCTGGTTTCATCCACTTTTTCTTGTCCAATTGCAATACTTTTGTTTGTTTTTTGATGAAGAAGCTAAAATGCAGAATTTAGATATTATAATGATGAAAAACAAGTGCTCAAAAAAAAAACAGCATCGAACCTTTCCCGTATCCTAGCGTTGACGTTTTAATTCAAGCTCGAATAGCATGCAAATTCCAAGGGACGAAGGTTGCTTTGAAACACGACCAAAGACTCAACAAACTGAATGAGACGACCCATAAATTTACTCAACAAATGGAGCAAAACCCGAGGCTGCAACAACAAGGAATTGGATGAAATTCGGTTTTGTCCTTGGTATTTCCGTCCCATATTGCAGCCAATGGACTCAGGAGAATTCTACACACAATGACACAATGTAACACAAAGAACTGGACGCAACAACAAGACACAAGGACACGAACACCAACAACAATCATAGGGTTGACGTCAAAAGCTTGAAAGCTGAATTATCATGACTTAAAACCAAGTTTAAGAGCATTACCTTTCTTAGGCTCTAATACCATGTGATGAGTCAAAGGATCGATGAAGGCGCGGTGCAAGGACAGCCCTCCGATGGCTCCCAAAGCAAGGTCTCAGGACAGCCAGATTCCAAAATTCCGGCCTGACTTCCACGAGATATATCTCTCCCCCCCCGACCGCCAAATGGGGTGATTCCAAATCGAGGACTTATATATGGTAGTCTAGTTTAAGCCCTCCAAAATTGAGAATTAACGGATCTCGAAATCAATAGTTATGGCGATTTTACTGAGATGTCGCACAGAGTTCCGTGACGGAATTCAGCGAGATGAGTTGTTTGGACAGGATTCGTGAAGGAGAGATGGATGGTGATGGATTTAGTGAAGGATATGCCTCTTCCAAGGTTGGATATGACTCACCATCGTAGATCGGGGCTGGATAGATTGCTTCTTAAAAAAATGACTCACTTGAAGGCCAACAATGGTGAATTTCCTTGATGCAATTCACAAGGATGGAGGTTGAAGATGAAGACGTTGGAGAGAAAAGAGAGAGAGCGTTTTGGCTGCTAGAAATGTAACTGGATTTCTGAATTCAAGTGTCCCAACATTCTTGGTCAATCCTTGCCTTAATAGGCTGCCAAGGGTATTGAAAGCAATGGCATCTAATGCAAAGGAATTAAAAGCAATGGCATCTAATGCCAAGGGCATTAAGAGCAAATGGCATCTAATGCCAAGGGAATTAAAAGAAATGACATCTAATGCCAAGGGAATTAAAAGCAATGGCATCTAATGCCAAAGGAATTAAAAGCAAATGGAATATAATGTTGTAATGGCCCCATACGGCTAAATAAGGCAAACATATGCCAAATGCTAATTTATAGTCTAATAATGTCATAAAACCCACCAAAAGCAATTAAATCATGTTTGCCAATCAATGGCTCGGTCGCGCCTCAAGAATGGTGATGTTCGGAGGTGTGGTCGGCAAGAAAGTGGTGTGGCCGAGGCATCCAATGTGATGGCCTATTCCTCCAAAGTGTGATATGGCCTCCAAGCAAGTAAGGCCCTTCTTGATCTCCTCTTGAAGGTGCTTGGCTCGAGCCCTAGTGATGGCCCCAAGAGGTGGCTCGTCTTGACGCACTTGACCTTCACTAGGCTTCCTTTGATGGGACCCAGGGTCACATCATCCTCCCCCCCCCCCTTTGAAGGGATTCGTCCTCGAATCCGAATGCGCTTCTAGAAAGAGTCTTAACTCACATGAATCTGCACAAACGCAAATTAGATCTATAGAATGTCCATGAATGAACCTCCATGCACAAGTATTACCCAATCTCTTTCTAAATATCTGCTTAATGATGGAACATGATATACACATGACATATTTATCTACAAAAGTAATGCATTGAACATGATATCTCGTATGCAACAAGAATTGAGAATGCGAGCTATGATGCACACATGCGTATCTAGTTCTACATGCAAAAA
Organism: Rheum nobile; assembly: GCA_027886185.1. NCBI lineage: Eukaryota > Viridiplantae > Streptophyta > Magnoliopsida > Caryophyllales > Polygonaceae > Rheum > Rheum nobile. The sequence continues at coordinate 8,561,123 of WOAB01000002.1, read as the reverse complement.
TAGAATTTAGCACATGAGATTATCTACCCCTAGACAAATATTCATATTTAAGCAAAGGGGAAGGAATAAGAAAAGTAGAGACAAGTGATACTTCCCTTAGATGAGTCTTCTCCTTTTCATGGCCAAAATCTATTTCCTCGGAAGGCTTAACATCCATTTCATCGACCTGTTCTTGGAGTGAGAATGGTAAGTACAAGGGAACCATAGGTGTTGCATCCATCCATGGAGTAGCCAAAGAATTTAGTGAGATTCGCGCAATGGTGGGTCGATGCTTGCTCCTTGTAGAGGAATGAGATGTTTTTACAACGTCCTCCTCTTTTTCCTTTAATTCAAGCTCCTCTCCATTGGCCATTGACAAAGGTGGTTCAGTAGCAAGAACATCCTCGTCTTTAGACTCTTCTTCAACCAACTCGTTGGCCAAAACATCCCCGTCTTGAACCGCCAAATTCTGCTTCATGGCATCAAGAATCTTAGGCGGATCCACTATGACGTCTTTCACTTGAGAAGTGTAGCTAGCACAAGGGCTCATCCGGACGTCCTCATCCTTACAAGTATCAACCAAGGATTCACTCTCAAAGGACCCTTCGTCTTTGTAAGTGTAGTATTGGTTAGGACAAATATCCGCTAAGTAGCCTCTCCCTTCACACATGACACACACGATGTCACGTGCTCTAACCCGGGGCAGTTGAGGCACTCTCTCTCTTCTTTGGGATGTGCTCAGGTATGGATTAGCTTCTTGTTGAGCAAGATAGCGAGCCTCCCTATATGATGCTCTATGTGCTCGAAAGTAGAAGAAGTTCTTTCGGGGAGTGTGGCTTATGCTAGACATCTCATTTAGTTCTTCTCTTGACATGTCCTTGACATGAAAGAGACAACAAAAGGCAGCCAAGCACGAAGTCCTCAAAGACACCAAACTACTCAATGGACCCTAAGCTAGCAACGAGCTCCCGACTTGGTTCAAAGTCAAGAATTTCAGCGAGCAAACACTCCTAAATGGCTAGGCTCAAGGTCACTAGAGTCAACAAAAGAAATGAAAGAAAACAAGCAAAGATAGGAAGCTACTAAGTTCAATTGCTTTACAGATGTAGCAAGTGTGTAACAAGAAGGAGAAAAATGGAAGAAAATCACACGACTAATGCAGCCACTTCTTTTGAGTTTTTGACAAATGATGAACCACTTTTCCTATGGCGTTCTCTTTTGTACTAGCCGAGTTTTTCTGGTTTCATCCACTTTTTCTTGTCCAAATGCAATACTTTTGTTTGTTTTTTGATGAAGAAGCTAAAATTCAGAATTTAGACATTATAATGATGAAAAACAAGTGCTAATAAAAAACGGCATCGAACCTTTCCCGTAAGCTCGAATAGCATGCAAATTCCAAGGGACGAAGGATGCTTTGAAACACGACCAAAGACTCAACAAACTGAATGAGACGACCCATAAATTTACTCAACAAATGGAGAAAAACCCGGGGCTGCAACAACAAGGAATTGGATGCAACAACTCAAACAGAAAATCTCTAAAAAAATTAGGATCTCAGGAACAACCAAGATCTTCTCTTCAAATTCGGTTTTATCCTTGGTATTTCCGTCCCCTATTGCAGCCAATGGACTCAGGAGAATTCAACACACAATGACACAATGCAACACAAAGAACTGGATGCAACAACAAGACACAAGGACACGAACACCAACAACAATCCTAGGGTTGACGTCAAAAGCTTGCAAGCTAAATTATCATGACTTAAAACCAAGTTTAAGAGCATTACCTTGCTTAGGCTCTGATACCACGTGATGAGTCAAAGGATCGATGAAGGCGCGGTGCAAGGACAGCCTTCCCATGGCTCCCAAAGCAAGGTCTCACGACAGCCAGATTCCAGAATTCTGGCCTGACTTCCACGAGATATATCTCTCCCCCCCGACCTCCAAATGGGGTGATTCCATATCGAGGAGTTATATATGGAAGTCTAGTTTAAGCCCTCCAAATATGAGAACTAACGGATCTCGGAATCAATAGTTATGGCGATTTTATTGAGATGTCGCACAGAGTTCCGTGACAGAATTCAGCGAGATGAGTTGTTTGGATAGGATTCGTGAAGGGGAGATGAATGGTGATGGATTTAGTGAAGGATATGCCTCTTCCTAGGTTGGATATGACTCACCAACGTAAATCGGGGCTGGATAGATTGCTTCCTTAATTATATGACTCACTTGAAGGCCAACAATGGTGAATTTTCTTGATGCAACTCACAAGGATGGAGGTTGAATCCTTGCCTTAATAGGCAGCCAAGGGTATTGAAAGCAATGACATCTAATGCCAAGTAATTAAAAGCAATGGCATCTAATGCCAAGGGAATTAAAAGCAATGGCATCTAATGCCAAGGAAATTAAAAGCAATGACATCTAATGCCAAGGGAATTAAAAGCAAATGGCATCTAATGTCCTAATGGCCCCCACACGGCTAAATAAGGCAAACATATGCCAAATTCTAATTTATAGTCTAATAATGTCATAAAACCCACCAAAAGCTATTAAATCATGTTAGCCAATCAATGGCTCGGTCGCGCCTCAAGAATTGTGTTGTTCGGCGGTGTGGCCGGCAAAAAAGTGGCGTGGCTGAGGCCTCCAATGTCATGGCTTATTCCTCCAAAGTGTGATATGGCCTCCAAGCAAGTAAGGCCCTTCTTGAGCTCCTCTTGAAGGTGCTTGGCTCGAGCCCTAGTGATGGCCCCGGGAGGTGGCTCGTCTTGACGCACTTGACCTTTACTAGGCTTCCCTTGATGGGACCCAGGGTCACATCATCCTCCCCCCCCCCCCTTTGAAGGGATTCGTCCTCAAATCCGATTGCGCTTCTAGAAAGAGTCTTAACTCACATGAATCTGCACAAACGCAAATTAGATCTATAGAATGTCCATGAATGAACCTCCATGAACAAGTATTGCCCAATCTAAATATATGCTTAATGATGGAACATGATATACACATGACATATTTATCTACAAAAGTAATGCATTGAACATGATATCTCGTATGCAACAAGAATTGAGAATGAGAGCTATGATGCACAAATGTGTATCTAGTTCTACATGCAAAAACAGAATTTAGCACATGAGATTCTCTACCCCTAGAAAATTATTCATATTCAAGCAAAGGGGAAGGAATAAGAAAAGTAGAGACAAGTGATACTTCCATTAGATGAGTCTTCTCCTTTTCATGGCTAAAATCTATCTCCTCGGAAGGCTTAACATCATTTGAACGACCTCTTATTGTAGTGAGAATGGTAAGTACGAGGGAACCATAGGTATTGCATCCATCCATGGAGTAGCCAAAAAATTTAGTGAGATTCGCGCAATGGTGGGTCGATGCTTGCTCCTTGTAGGCGAAGGAGATGTTTCTACAACGTCCTCCTCTTTTTCCTTTAGTTCAAGCTCCTCTCCGTTGGCCATTGACAAAGGTGGTTCAGTAGCAAGACCATCCTCTTCTTTAGACTCTTCTTCAACCAAGTCGTTGGCCAAAACATCCCCGTCTTGAACCGCCAAATTCTGCTTCATGGCATCAAGAACCTTATGCGGATCCTCTATGACGTCTTTCACTTGAGAAGTGTAGCTAGCACAAGGGCTCATCTGGACGTCCTCATCCTTACAAGTATCAACCAAGGATTCACTCTCAAAGGACCCTTCGTCTTTGTAAGTGTAGTATTGGTTAGGACAAATATCCGCTAAGTGGCCTCTCCCTTCACACATGACAAACACGATGTCACGTGCTCTAACCCGTGGCAGTTGAGGCACACTATCTCTTCTTTGGGATGTGCTCAGGTATGGATTAGCTTCTTGTTGAGCAAGATAGCGAGCCTCCCTATATGATGCTCCATGTGCTCGAAAGTAGAAGAAGTCCATTCGGGGAGTGTGGCTTATGCTAGACATCTCCTTTAGTTCTTGTCGTCATCTGTCCTTGACATGAAAGAGACAACAAAAGGCAGCCAAGCAAGAAGTCCTCAAAGAGACCAAACTACTCAATGGACCCTAAGCTAGCAACGAGCTCCCGACTTGGTTCAAAGTCAAGAATTTCTGCGAGCAAACACTCCTAAATGGCTAGGCTCAAGGTCACTAGACTCAACAAAAGAAATGAAAGAAAACAAGCAACACACGTCTCAAAGAACTTGATACACTCGAGCAACAATTAAATCAAGCAACGATAGGAAGCTACTAAGTTCAATTGCTTTACAAATGTAGCACGTGTGTAACAAGAAGGAAAAAAATGAAAGAAAATCACACGACTAATGCAGCCACTTCTTTTGAGTTTTTGACAAATGATGAACCACTTTTCCTATGGCGTTCTCTTTTGTACTAGCCGAGTTTTTCTTGTTCATCCACTTTTTCTTGTCCAAATGCAATACTTTGTTTGTTTTTTGATGAAGAAGCTAAAATGCAGAATTTAGACATTATAATGATGAAAAACAAGTGCTAAAAAACAGCATCGAACCTTTCCCGTAACCTGGCGTTGACGTTTTAATTCAAGCTCGAATAGCATGCAAATTCCAAGGGACGGAGGCTGCTTTGAAACACGACCAAAGACTCAACAAACTGAATGAGATGACCAATAAATTTACTCAACAAATGGAGCAAAACCCGGGGCTGCAACAACAAGGAATTGGATGCAACAACTCAAACAGAAAATCCCTAAAAAAAATAGGATCTCAGCAACAACCAAGATCTTCTCTTCAAATTCGGTTTTATCCTTGGTATTTCTGTCCCATATTGCAGCCAATGGACTTAGGAGAATTGAACACACAACAACACAATGCAACACAAAGAACTGGACACAACAGCAAGACACAAGGACACGAACACCAACAACAATCCTAGGGTTGACGTCAAAAGCTTGCAAGCTGAATTATCATGACTTAACACCAAGTTTAAGAGCATTACCTTGCTTAGGCTCTGATACCACGTGACCTTCACTAGGCTTCCCTTGATGGGACCCAGGGTCACATCGCAAAATGTTGCCATCCTCTGCTCATGAGGCAACTTGATATAATAAGATGGAACAACTAAGTAGCCTTGAAATCGTTATCTTTGTATCAATTAAACCTCGGGAACAGTAGTGAATAAACTCACGAGACCACAAAAAACCTGTATCGAGAGCTTGTGTGCTTGCATGAGCTCACTGTTACCATATGCTTTGTTCTCCAAACAGCGTGAACGCAAAAGCCAATGTCTGTCAAATAATGGATCAATTAGTTTTCAGGAAACAATCCATGCTAACTACTATAAGTTAATGTTTTCTTTGCTTTTCTTCTTTATCTTCTCTCCCTTATTTGGAATGAGAGAATGTACCTTATGATGCTCGATGAACTTGAAATCCAAGGGACTCCCTCCTTTTTTGGCGAGTTCCAGAAGATGCCTATTAGTAATCATAGAAAGCACAACGATTATGTCATAATGTCGAATGTAGACAAAAAATAGTAACATAGTGGTGATACTTACCGTAGATATAGAGGTTGAGGGCATTATTTTATCAAGATTAAATGTAGGAAGCCATCTGATAGACAAGCGTCAGCAACCAAACTATTAGGAGCCCTCTCATTTCTACAAGTGATAACGGTAGAGCCATCACTAAGGAAACGCCCTCTGCTACTCAGCCATTATAATTGTCCAATGTCGGTTGTAGGTTGATATGCAGCACCGCATACTTTACAATTGGCTCGGCAAATAACCCGTTTACATTTTTCACCATTATTTGCTTCTACTTTGCCAACTGCATGGTCTTCCTCATTGCTTTGACTTGTTTGTTCACATGATTTCACCTCCAAATAGGCTACCTCTACTTAGGGATGTCAATGGGGTGGGGATTCCCCGTTATCCGTGGGGATTCCCCGCTATGGGGGTGAGGATGGGGATTTTAAATGGGGACGGGGGTGGGAATGGGGCAAAAAACACATCCCCACGTGGGGACGGGGACGGAGATTTAGCCCCCTACCCCACTCCCCGCCCAGTCCCCGTCCCCGCCGGGGATCCCCACGAGTATCTCCATTGGTAATCTATGTGGTATCGTCTATTGAGATTTCTCACAGAATTATCCATTAAATATCCCCATATGGAAACTCGATGAGATTTGCCATGAGAAATTTTCATGGGTAAAGTCGGGAGCTTATGGTATTTTTTTCATTTTTATAATTTATAGTTGGTAATTTGATATTTTATTTGAAAAAACGGTTTAATGGACATTTATAAGAATTAGTACGCATGTACTATGAAATTTTAGGGACTTATTTTTTATTGAATTCAACTCACATATTATATTGTTGTATTTTGTTTGACAATGTAGATTAATTGGAGAATCATTAAATGAAAATGAGTAAGAAAAGTTTCGTGGGGGTGAAAAAACGGTGTAATGGACATTTATAAGTATTAGTACGCATGTACTATGAATTTCCCCGAAAAGACCCAAAACAAATGTTAATTGAGAAAAATTAATGAGGACGGGGAATCCCGACGCATACGGGGATTTGGTGGGGATGGGGACGAGGATAACTTTAACTCCCCACGTGGGGATGGGGACGGGGAGTGCTTTTCTAAACAGGGATGAGGACGAGGATATTACTCCCACCCCGAACCCGCCCCATTGACATGCCTACCTCTGCTTCATCATAACACCTATAAACATATGAACCCATATCTAATCATGTGCTTTCTAACTCTTATCGTTGTAACATCTCTATCTAAAGGACAAACATGCATTTTAAAAACACCTTTGTTCCGGCAAAATCGTAGTATGAGGGCCCCATCCAGCAGTACTTTTCACTTTCCATAATTACAATACCATAAAACCATAACTGCAAGTATCAAAAGAGCAAAGGAATACTGGAACATATAAGCACACCATTAAGAATGGGGGGGAATTAACTAATTACTCTTAAGAAAGTAATAATCATGAGTAACTACTAACTACCCAACCAAAGAAGTTGTGTAGCGTACATAGGGTTCTTCTTTTGATTTCGTAAGTCGTCTTCCACTTCAAAACTTGAGCTATATCAAGAGAAACCCGCTTACCAAGAACGATTTGCATTGCTGATGTTATGGGATCCCGAGCTCCTGTCGTGTCGCAAGAAGATAATTATATACACTTGAATCAATGTAGTGCATTAAACAGATTTGTAATGGAATGATATATGGAAGCAAATAAGAGGTTGCTCAATCTTTGGTTGCAAATATATATTTTAGTTGCACATAAACAACAGAAGATATTTGAGATGCAAAATAAGTGAACATCTACATAACATTGAAAAAACAAAGGCAAAGAAAGCAATGTGGACATACACCAAAGAGCATACCACATGACAATAGCATCAGTTGAACCTGCAGGAATGAGCCCAAATCTAAACTTGTTATTTGGGATGGTGAGCATTGCACCTCCATCCGCTAATTTCAAAGTAGTGATAAACGAACAATGTTATAAGCAACAAAATCATAAACATTTTTTATATAAATAAATATAGATTTCAACCATGTCCAAATATCATTCACTAACCCATATAGACATAAACAACAGTGGAACGGGCCAACCAAAGACCAAACTTTTTCACATAAAATCTGAATGGCTTACCCGCAATAAATCATATCCTAATTTCAACAATGTCCAGAGAAAAACACTTATCAATCAAATGCCAATCATTCTAAGATCCAGAAAACTGAAATTGGCCATCTATATCAGATTTTTTTTTAAAGAAGATTGCATTGTTTCTCACCTCACAAGTAAATAGATTATGCTCACACACTTCAATCAGAGCTCCTATACTCCAGTAACAAAGATCCAATCCAGTGAAACTGCAAAACAAATCCTTTGACAGTGCCCTCAATGTATATACCTTCAACTCGACAATTTTGCATAAGAAATAATGTCACTCTAGTGTCAAGATTTAAAACAACATAATAACTATGAACTGTCACAATGATAGGCAATCTACATCAACATATTTTTCAAAAGGTACAAGCAATAGTGCACCTGTAAAGTGATGACCAAAGATGAGTTCACATTGCAATCTTTTGGTTGATGAAGCAGTTCTACAGGACAATCTTCTCGCTCGCAGTAGAGGTGTGGTGCCCTGTAATTACAACAAAAATACATTATGCAAAAGAACATCTATAAAACCATATAACTATATAATGGAACTGAGGCCAATACTTACAAGGCGTTAATACTTCTGTTTTCCACAAGACCTCGCAAGACTGATCCAAATTCAACCTTTACATGGAAAGGTAGCTGAAGCTATCACTTATACTTTAATTATTAATAAAAAAAGGTCTCTATTTGACAAGACATAAAGATACCAGGCTGCGAGCAATAAGTTCTAATCTTTTTACTTACTGTAGGATCGTGATTGTTAGATTAATAATCAGGGAACTGATAATACAGTTTACAGTTCCCTTCGCAGTGGAAATAAACAATCAACTAAATGAACAAGTTCCTTATAGTGGAAACCTTCGATTGCCAACTAGCAATCTAGGATAAAAACCACTACCTTTCTTCCGAAAGGATTTCAAGGTCTACTTCTTGATTTCTTATCACTTCGGTTACAGCTTATCCTAGGAACAAACACACAGTTTCTTTGTCTTACACATAGTTAGACAATCCTAGATAACTTAACAGAAAGTATAATCAATCCAAGAAGCAGTCCTAAGCATAAATGAACTAACTCACTTACAGTCACAGGAACTAGCACACAACTCTTTGATTCCTTGACTGGTTCCTCTTGATCTTGTTCTGATTTGATGATCTTGTTGATAACTTCACACTATGATATTTGCTATGGAGTGTGATTCTAGTAGTTGTGCTTGAGAATAACACTGAAGCTTGTCTTCCTTATATAGTGCATTCTCGAGGTTGAGTCTTCTCTCGGTTCCCACAGAGCAAGCTTGACCTAGGTTGTGTGGTAATCCTTGATTCACGCTGACTTAGACATGTACCAACAACCTAGGCAACTTATAATCCACATTGGTTGGTCAACTGCTTCAGACAAGTCTGTCATGTCGTTGTCCAACTCCCTTCGTCCGAGGTTCAGCAACCTAGACACTTTGGAACTATCCTCTGGATGGTGACAGCCTTGTGTCACGTCGCTTTCAACAACCTTTGTTCGAGGTTTAGCGTTCTAGACATCTTGGAGCTTTCCTTTGGATGGTGGCAGACTTTTAGAAGCTTTGCTCAAGTCGCTTTCACCATCTTTTGTCCGAGGTTCTGTGTTCCCAGCTTTATCGGGAAAAGCAAAGTCACGTGTTGCACTTCTGGGTTCCTTTGGCTTGCTTGTTTGGTTTCTTTGTCTTGTTTGGCTTCCATGGTTTCAATAATTGTCCTGTAGTTCCTTTAAACACATCTTTGAGATAAAACATTAGTATCAAAGTATTTGTCATCTTCAAAAGTAGAGAAACTGAGGAAAGGAACTCTCATAGGAACTGAGGTTCTTGAGTTCCGTTTCCTAACAATTTCCCCCTTTTTGATGATGACAAATATAAGGAACTTGGCAACATAATAAGGACATGAAATACATGAGAACAGTTGAGCTAAGAGATTTACAACTTTATAAAATAATGAGAGAACATTCAATAGTTGCAAATTCTCCCTAAGCAAATGAACTAAGTTATTCGAGTTCCCCCTCAGAAAGAGAACGGGTTCAGATTTCCTATAAGTCCTGTAGTTCCAAGAGTTCAAGGTTCCTATCCATTCTTCCCCCTTTTGACATCATCGAAAAGATCAATTAACTTATCAGGTGTAGGATATCAATGTGAAATAAACAATTGTTTTAAACCCATGACAGTCACCATAATAGAAACTTAAGGCAAAGACAAATGATGCATTAGAAACATTACCAAAAGAGTTCATTAATCATTAGAGTCAATACATTGTCCAGAGATGCATAGTGGAAAGAGGAACAAAAGATCACAAACAGCTTGACAAAGACAAAATAAGGATAGAAGAGGGGAGTAGGACCCTAGGGAACTAGTAGCACACTGTGATGTTATAGCACTGGGAACTAGGAGAGACGTTCCTATGGCAGCGTAGTGGCCTCCTCTTCAGTTTCCTTCATTTCTATAGTTCCTTCACCTTGGCATGTAGCCATCTCAGCGGCCTGATCACCTCCAATTACAGCCTCCAAGGTCTGTTGAATCACATCCACTAGACCAGATACAGCCTTTCTGGTCTTTCCCATTTCAGTTACTTGATCACGGATGGCACCAGAGATAGCAGTGGTTCCTTCCGTGATGGCTTTTTCAATACGACCCAGTGAAGCTAGGATCGCAGAGGAGTCTTGAACGGGGTAGAGCGGAGGCAAGGAGCTTGGAGTGGGTTGGGAACTTGCCTTTTCCTTAGGCAATTCCGCGTGCACATCAGAAGGAGCATCCAGATGATCTTTGGTTTTGAGCTTCTTCACAGTGGCCATGGTGAGGATTGAGGTCTTTGTTGGCCATTTGAGGAGTTTTGTGTTTTGAGAAAAAGGGGTGAGCAAGAGAATGAGAGAAAGCGAGAGAGCAAGGGAAGTAGAGTGATCGGCTCAATCAAACAAGAGTCCCTAAATAATCCTTGAGCAGCGTTTGGAGCCGTTGAAAATCAAGCCATTGGGGAGAGAGATTTATGGGAACTCTGATATTTGGAAACGGCTCTTTTTCTTGTAGCTTTTTCGGCTTTGCAACGGTCAAAATTTCAAAAAGCAAATGATAAAAAATGGCAACAATGCAGGGCTGATCAGAGTCTCTGACACTGGTGATTTGCAATAAATGCCGTCTTGGGAAGAGCGAGTTTCTACTAGCCGTTTGGAGAACTGCCTTACCTAGTTCCTTTCTGGCGATTTTTTCATTGTGCTAGAGGGATATATGGGAACCTTTGATGTGGGGATTTAAGATATAGAACATGAAAGTACGTTCCCATAAAAGAAATCGAGGAAGGCCATTTATCGCATCACACACTAATTCCCAGAGAGGGTTAAGAGATGGGTCATAGGGAATTAGATTGTGCAATGAGGCAAGGGAGGGTCATAGTACACAATCATCATTTCGGCTTATATTATTGGGTTAGAATATGATCAGATTGTGACTTTTGGGCCAACAAAGAAATTTGAACAATGATTGAGTTAAAATGAATAATGACGACTCAAGGACACGAACTAGAAAAATGTATCAAAGCCTTTTGAGTAACTATTATGGAAATGAGGGTCTATTGCAAAAGATATAACATAGAGATTCCAAGACTGAACAAGTAAAAAATCTAAACTAGTCAATCAAGGGAACTGGAGAGAAACCTCTAAACTAAAGTCACTGCTAGGTTATAGGAATCATTCCCAGTCCTAATCCAAGGTTCTCAAAAGGAACTCTATTCAAGGCTTTGGTGAATATATCTACAACCTGATCTTCAGTTCTACAAAATTTCATAATGATGTTCCCTTTCTCAACATGATCTCTAAGAAAGTGATGCCTTATATCTATATGCTTGGTCCTAGTATGATGCACAGGATTCTTAGAAATGTTTATAGCACTGGTATTATCACAAAGAATAGTGAGAGGACCATAAGACATACCGAAATCCGCGAGTTGTTGCTTTAGCCATAAGAGTTGGGAACAGCAAGAGGCGGCTGCAATGTACTCAGATTCTATGGTGGAGAGGGAGACTGAGATTTGTTTCTTTGAGCCCCATGACACAAGGCAAGGGCCTAGGAACTGTGCCATTCCAAGAGTACTCTTCCTATCCACCAAGTATCCAGCATAATCAGCATCAGTGAAACCCATCAGCTCAAAGGGACACTCTTTGGGGTACCAAATGCAGAGTGAGTCAGTTCCCTTGAGATATCGAAATATCCTTTTCACAACAGCTAAGTGTGTTTCTCTTGGACATGATTGAAACCTAGCACACAAGCAAACATCAAACACAATGTCTGGACGACTAGCTGTTAGATACATGAGAGAGCCTATCATACCTCTATAGAGTGTTTTTTTTCACAAGAGGACTTGAGTGATCTTTGTCCAAATGAGCAATTGTAGAGATAGGTGTGGAAAGAGGCTTGCATGAATCCATTTTGAACTTTTTCAATAGTTCCCTGACATATTTTTGTTGGTGAATTTGTATGCCATCTTTCTTTTGGGTTATTTGCAATCCAAGGAAGAAAGTGAGTTCCCCTATTAGACTCATTTCGAATTCACTACTCATCAAGTCTTTGAACTTCTCTACAAGGGACATGTTAGTGGAACAAAAAATGCTATCATCAACATAGATTTGAACCACTAAGATGTTACCTTCTTCTTCTAGAATGAAGAGGGTCTTGTCAATAACTCCACGTCTGTAGCCATTTGAGAGTAGAAACTGGGCAAGACGATCATACCAAGCTCTAGGGGCTTGCTTGAGACCATACAAAGCTTTGTCTAAGAAATAGACATGGTCTGGATGATCAATGTCTTCAAAACCAGGTGGTTGCTTGACATAGACTTCCTCTTGAAGAATGTCATTGAGGAAGGCGGTCTTTACATCCATTTGGAATATCTTGAACCCTTTGTGTGATGCGAAGGCAATCAACAACCTTATTGCTTCAATCCTTGCTACCGGAGCATAGGTTTCATCATAGTCGATGCCTTCTTGTTGATTGTATCCTTGAGCAACAAGCCTTGCTTTGTTCCTTATTACAACTCCTGAATCATCGAGCTTGTTTCTGAAGACCCATACTTTGTTCCTTTCAAACTGATGGAGTTCTTCTTGCATGGCTTGAATCCAGTCTACATCCTTCAGTGCTTCACCTATGTTCTTTGGTTCCACAATAGACAAGAAAGCATTGAAGGCAAAGAAAGTTAGATGTTCGAACCTGACTGGAGGCTTGATGGTTCTCCTTTCTCTATTTGGAGCTAGAGCATTTGATGTGGAGGTGTTTTGATTTGAACATTCAGCTTCTGCTTCTGTGTTGGGATCACCTTCTCCATTGAAGAACATGTGAGAGGATGAATCATTGATGTCTCCACAGGTGTTGTCTTCATGTTCATGGTTCCCAGAAATGGATTGTTGTTGATTATCCATGGGAACTGGTGGAGGAACAAGTGGGGGATTTTGTGCAGCAGGGAAGGAACTGAGTGGTGTGATGTCTTCATCTGGATCTTCTTGAGGAGGTTTGGGAAATGGATCTTCAAAGGAACTGATGGTGTTCTGCACATTTCTACCAAGTGATTTTTCATTAAAAATAACATGAACATTTTCTTCTACCTTTTTGGTCCTTTTGTTGAAGATCTTGTAGGCCTTGCTGCTTGATGCATATCCAATGAAGATCCCTTCATCACTCTGATGTGAATCCTTCCCATCAAGTCAAGTCCTCCGAGCCAAGGCGCTCACCAAGGCTAGCCAACCATGAAGAGCCTAGCCGAGAAGAGCCATCAAGCCAAGATGAGGGCGCACCCTTGAGGCTCACACGAGCCAAGGCTAGGGAACTACAAGCCAAGCTCAACCTTGGACTCGCCACACTAGGGCCTACAACAAGCCGTCTAGGAGACTTCTTCTCCTTGATGACACTCTCGGCGCCAAACGAGACCTAAGGCACATTTCAAGGGCCTATTTGAGGCATTGATTGAATGACATTATGAGACTTTGGGATTGCATTTTATGCATGTTTTTAAGTTGTAATTTTCTGCAAACAAACGCCTAAGGGCCGGCTCACTAGGGTTATATAGCTGCCCCCCTTCATTTGTTTCCTTTAGCTTGAACTTGAATAAAAAACACTCTCAAGAGAGAATTCTCCTTTAAGCTCATGCAATTTAGTCTTCTTTGTGAGTCATATCAAAGCAGCCTAAATCGCTCCTTGAATCCCCTTGGTGTGTCACATCCAAGCTAGGTTCAAGAATCCTTACACTACGTGGTGAGTCATAACCATATAGTGTAGGCTATCCCTTGGCTTCACCACCTTTCCGCCGCCACCACTTCCACCCCTCAAAGTACTCCCCTTATGCCAACCAACCACCACCAAGCGCCACCTCCATCGCTTCAACGCCTCCCACAAACCGAAACCCTAATCACCCTTCATCGCTCGGTTCCCCGCTACGACCACCGTCCTTCCACCATCCATAACTCAAGGCGCACGCCGGCGCCACCAGTCACCCCCCCTGTGCCTCCACTCCTAACACCATCCGCCACCTCGGGAGATCAAGTGTGCCGCCAGCCACCTCTAGCGCCTCCCTACAGCCCGTTTCAAAGTCCGCCTCCCCGGTTGCCGAAGGTGTTATCGTCCGGCCATTCTCTTGCACCGAAGCTCGCCCCAACTTGATCCTTGTCAAGTGGTATCAGAGCCATGCGAGGTTTGGCCATCTAATCTGTCTTATAAGTGCAAATTGTTCATTTGAAGTGCAAGCTTAGGTTGCCTAGTCATTCACTTCCGATTTCGGCCTTTGTGTTGTGTTGTCTCCATTGTTGTCTTGTACTCCTTGGATTGCTCCGACTTCTGAATTTTTCTGAGGTTGAAGAAGACCCTTTGCATGCCAAAAACCAGTTACAAGACAAAGAAATACCGTTACACACTTCGGCCATAACTAGCTAGTGAATTACTTTCCATAATTCGCTTTTATTTCCATAATTGCTAGCATTCAGTGACTCCTTTTGCAACCTATCCTTAGCCCAGTTTTTTGTTATCTCATATTTGGTGTATAGTCTTGCTTACCTAGTTGCTGCATAAATCAAGTAGTGGACTTAGGTTAAGGGAATTTCATTTACACACATCTAGTGGCTACACTAGTGGAAAAAACACTTTTTGAGGCTCCCTTTTAGAGGCGTACATAGTTCAATACGCCTCAACAATGACTTAGGCAATCACTTTTTTTGGTTTTTGAGGCGTATAAATTATTTATACGCCTCAAAAACATCTTTTGAGGCGGGCATTTTAATATACGCCTCAACAAGTATCCGAAAAAACATTTACCGCTAAAGTATTAGAGGCGGGCCAGGGTAAGGCCCGCCTCTAATGCTAAATAATTGAGGCGGGCCAATTAGCCCGCCTCAATTAAAGCTTGTTGAGGCGGGCCTCTTAAAGCCCGCCTCAATAAGTATGTCCAATAGAGGCGGGCATGTAAGGCCCGCCTCTATTATACCAATACTTATAGAGGCGGGCGTGTTAGGCCCGCCTCTATAAGCTCAACCCTAATTAAAAAAAAACAGTTGCGCGCGCCTTCATCTCCTCTTCGTATCCGTCTTTGCCGAGCTCCGTCTTCCCGAGCTCCGACTTCATCTCCCTTCGCCGAGCTCCCTCTAATACTCCCTTCAACAAGTATCAACAACGCACTCGAGGTTTCACCAAAACGCCATCCTCAACCTCACCCGATTCCGCTGGTAAGCTCATCTGACACCCTATTTTACTTCTCCAATTCCGCTAAACTCTACACTTTAATTTGCTCGTATTGTCGTCGACCTCAACTTCATCAATCTTAATTATATACTTCTTCTTCGTCTTTTTCTGCCTATTGAAAGCTCGTGCCTTCTGTTACATTAATCATGAATTTCGAATTTGTGTGTTTTGTGTTTAAATGTTTTAGTCCTTGCACAACTTTTGTACTAGGTTAAAGTACTAGTATATAAAGTAGAAAATTTATACTGTGTTAACTGCTCATGTGAAAGTCAAATCTGCAGTTCGAATTTTTGTAGGTATTTAATTTCTCTGCTTCCGCACTTCATATATATGCTTGGATGCCTGAATTTAGAGTCCCCGGGAGCAGAGTTTTTTCGAACCCTGATAATCTTTGAATGTAGATTTCTCGTTATGAATTTTGGTGGATATGAGTTCTAATTTATTACTGGGCTTGATTTTGTGATTCACATGCTTCTCTCAGTTTTGAGATGTGCTTGATAGAATTTTCTGTCTTGGCTTTGCTAGTAAGTTGCTGATAAATTCAAAAGCTGTTGAGCTTCTTATTGGTTTATAATTGCTGATTCGATTGCTTGCTTCTGTTTCCGTTGTGAACTTCACCTTTGTTTCAATGGCTTACATGATTTTTCTTGATTTTTTTACTAATAGAAACTATATATGGTTCGATGGCTGCTAAACCAGGTTGACTATATATGTTGTAATATCCCTCGTTTTGTAGGAATAATTTTGAAATTTTCCTAAGCCCATGTTACAAGACAGATTAAATTCAGAGGAGATATGGACATCCTGTGAGATGTTTGGTCTCTATAATATTTTTCTGAGCAATATAAAATACAATTAAGGTAATTTCGGGCTAAAAGGTCGTTCGTGTATGAATATATTTAACCCGACGTTAAAAACATTTACCACTTAAGGTAAAAACGTCAGAAAAGCGACGTGGCCGATTCTGGCCTTCACCGCACCCCGCGGTGGGAGGGGCGCCGCACCCCGCGGCAAAGGCCAGAACCGAGCAGCTGCGTCGACCTGCAAGCATTTGTGGCTGGGCTTTTCATAGCTTTGCTGACTTGCTATGCCTACTCTACCTAGCTTGAATGACTCATGGTACATGTGTCTAACTGGTGTGCAACTCGCCGGACCTATTTAAGGAGGTGAGATGGAGCAGAATTGAGCCAGAAGTTAGCTCCCCAGTCATCTTCCACATCAGGAAATCTCCATTTTCTTTGCTGAACTTGAAGCTGGTTTGAGAGCTTGTTCGAACCTCTTTTCGAGCAAGGAAAGGGTGATTCTAAGAGGTGGTTTGTATCTTTAGAAAGAGGGAATCTAAGCCAAGAACGAATCGAAGCCGAAGGGGGTCGATTTGGGTGAGTTCTCCTCGTTGCCACCGCTGTTTTTCGCCCATGCCTGTGCACCGCACCCAGCGGCCATGTGCATGCCGCCCCCAGCGGTAGCCATGCCGAGTGTGTGTTGTGGTGTTGGGCATGGATCGAAGCCTCGTTCCTTGATTCGTTTCGTATTCCATTAGATTCGTATATGTAGATATTGAATCTAATTTAGGGTCTTATTATGGGTCGTTCCAGAAGGATTTGAGATCCAAGATTTGTCCCTGATCAGACCCGGGAATTGTCGTCTTTAAGAGCTCGTTAAGCTTTCTGCAATCTAAGGCAAGTGGCGGTTCGCTCTTGCTCATCATTCCATATGTACATTGATTATCAATTGCTTAGTTGTTACATAATTTGGAATGATTTATTGAATTGTTGGGGACAGTTTTACTAAATGATATAAAAGGAATATGATATTATAATAGGTTGTATATCTGTTAGAACAACGCTATTATAAATATATATATTTTGGCCTGAGGGCTTTGATATGATTATTGTTGTGCTTGGACTGTTTAGTTAGCACGAGTATTAGTAGGAGCGATGGACTAAACTGAGGTCTAGTCGTTTCTTGATAATGAAAATGGTGCTAAGAGTTCTAAACTCAAAGACCATTTGGTGGGTCATGACCTTTCTTTGTACTTGGTATAGAGATGGTGGCACGAAGCTGGTGCTACAAACTTGGGATTCGTCCCTATCAGAAGTATGTCCCGCTGTCGGCAGGCATATAATTAAAAGCCTATAACGTGATGTGCGTTTTGGAATTAAATAAGATAAGTGCCCGAGCGCACATGATTAATAAACCTCAGACGAGTAGTGCAACTAGGGAATAGTGCAGCTAGAAAAACTCGTCTTGACTTGATCAGAGTACGTTCTCTTTCCAATCTGGATTCGCATTATTGCGGTGAGGTTGGTCGTGAACCGAAACATCTAGTCGTTGTTGAACACTTGTATGAGATTATTATGTTCCCCAACATTTGTCATAATTCCGATAAGACTCAATTCATTGGAGTCTTCTTTTGGGTTGATTGCTGTAAGACTCAGTCTTTCAGAATCTTCTCTTGATCATGCTGCTTAATATATTCCAGTAGGAGTATGATGGTTGACTATCGTCATCGGTTATTATTCGACAAACGATGAGTCTAACCTAATATGACTGCTTCGAACCACTCTGCTTTGTACCATTGTGTATTCTTTCATTAGACTAACCAACCGTAATTATTCTCTGCATGGTTGGATGGTGTCATCCGTTCGATTCGGCACATCAGATAAGCATCCGAGGAATGGAGGCTAGAATGACTATAAAAGTAAACGGTGTTTTAACGGTTTATCAGGCTACGATCCTTGACGGGTGATGTTTTATGATCAAGACCCATGTATTTTTATAAAGACTTCGGCTAAATACTCTGTTTTGTCCTATGGGGATTGGGATGTTATCCCCAGACATATGTTTTAATTAAAGGTTTTGATGTTTATATCTTAACCGTTGTTTATGAATTGTGTTGAAACCGGTAAAGCATGGGGTGGCTTCGGTATGGAAACCGGGGTCACTGGCGGTAATACCTTTCCAAACGGATTGAAATTTAGGGGTGTTACAGATTTGGTATCAGAGCCTAAGTTTTAGAACGGGTTGGGTATTTGAAAACCAATTACTCGTTTCAATTGATTTTTTTTTTCAAAAGGACTCTGAATTTTCAAAATGAAAAGAATTTGAAAATAAAAACATTGTTCATAGTCATGTCTTCTATCTATAGTCTGATGTAGTAAGCTTGCTTCTATGTCTAGAAAGACTAATTCCTTCCTCGTTATCCTGTAGGATATGGGTGCGTGTCCTTCTCATAAGAAAGACTCGATAGATGCCGAGATGGATTCACCATCTCCAGGAAGGCTCGACTTCCCAATACCCCAGGGATGCTTTGAGGTTGGAGGACCAAGCATCCCACCTGAGGAGATCAAGCATGTGCTTTCTGAGTCGATAGTCCTGGTGTCAAGGAATGTTGTAGTTCCTGTGGCAGCACCAGTTGAGCCACCAAGGGGGGGAGCAATGCATGAAGACGAATCGTCTAGGTACGCGAGAGGGTACTATACTGACGATTACCAGATAGAAATGATTTCTGAAGAAGAGGACCCCATAGAGGAAGACCCCGACGAAGAAGAGGACCCCATAGAGGAAGACCCCGATGAGGAAGAGGACCCCATCGAGGATGATTCCGAGGAGGATACCGAGATGGACCTCAACGGGCAGAACCAGGAGTCCGATGACTTGAGGCACTTACTGGTGGATAGTCAGGAACCGGGGATGCAATTTATTCACCCCATCTCAGAGCTACCACCTGTGCAAGAGTTGCCACCAGTGCCAGAGTACGCACTCATGCCTGATGCTGACTGAGAAATACTTTATACCGAGTACGGTATTGGAAGAAATGGTAGACAATCTCAGACTATCCCTACTTAAAGGATAAGGAGGACGAAATCAGAACTACGATAGATTCTTCGCCAAAGCGAGATGATCTCTTCTGAACAGCAATACCAGATGGATGAATTGATCGCTAGTGCTCACAGAAGGGTTGGGCTAGGAGAGCCAAACATGGAAGATCCATACTTCACCATGACTGAGATAAGGCCAGGAACACCAGAATCATGTGTTCCAGGACCAAGCA
Organism: Rheum nobile; assembly: GCA_027886185.1. Taxonomy (NCBI): domain Eukaryota; kingdom Viridiplantae; phylum Streptophyta; class Magnoliopsida; order Caryophyllales; family Polygonaceae; genus Rheum; species Rheum nobile. The sequence continues at coordinate 8,541,721 of WOAB01000002.1, read as the reverse complement.
GGGTGCATAGTCCATCGTCAGAATCCGATGGAGAACCCCGTCCGAAGAAGCCTTGCATGGGAAGTCTACCGTATAGGAAACGTTTTGAAACACCGTGATAAGAACCGACGTTGCCTGTAGCAGTAGTTTCCTTTTCTTAGTATTTCAGCATGTACCGTGTAAATATTCTAGTATTGCGACGTGTACTTTGTGAAATACCACAATTTCCGAGCAATTTTGACCTGACGTTCGGGAGATCGACTAATGTGCAGTTTGTAAAATAGTACAAAGTTCATCTATATAAGTACCAAGTTGATCTATTCTGAGTTGATTTTTTTTGTACATTAAGTATTTTGGGAGAAATATTAATGTATGAAGTCCTTGGAATTTGATCGGTAAGCAGATGGTGAACACAATGAACAACACTCGTTCTGATGCTGGTAACCATCCCAGACACAACGAGAGGAGCGTTGGAACTCCTGAGAATGTACGTGAGTCCAATTCTCAACATAATCCCAGGAGCAATGCTCCGAGGATATTTGACGAGGCGGCCGTTGCTGAAATTCGGGAAATTTTCATGCAAGCAATGACTGATGTCTTACACCCGAGTGTGTCTCAGGCACAAGATGTGCCGGCATCCTCAGCAGCCCCGGAAGTTGAGGAACAAGAGACTCATGTACCCCGGCATCAGGGGGACAGTAGTCAGAAGCAAGAATGATTGTGGCCGAGCACTGAAGGTCATAAATTCTATGAGACCCGACAGCTTCAACGGGAAAGATGAACCAGTTGAGGTGGTGCATTGGTTTTCCCACATGGAGCGGTTATTCCGCAGTGTGGAGTGCACGGAAACCGAGAAGGTACACATAGCTTCTCTGCAATTAAAAGGAGATGCTAGTGAGTGGTGGGAAAACACTGGTCTTGCGGATAGCCCTGATTTGAGTTGGGCAATGTTTAAGACTAAGATGATCGACCGATTCTTCTCTCGGGCAATGAGAGAGGAAAAGCGCAAGGAGTTTCTTTACCCTAAGACTGAAGGGTTGAAGGTGGCTGAATTGGCAATTAAGTTTAATCACTTGTTGCCATACGCCGGTTCGGATGTATCCACTGAAGAACAGAAGATTTGGCATTTCCATGAGTGGATGAACCCAAAGATTAAGCCAATGATGTTAAGCCACAATTGCTCTACTCTAGAACAATATGTGGATGCGGCTTATAAGCTAGAGGCAACTCTAGAAGAATCAACCAAGAGGAAGAATCGCCAGAGGTCGACACAGAACCAACCGCAGGCAAGCGGATTCAAACGTCTTGCGCCACCGTCCAACTTTGCTAAATCCAACAAGGCAAAAATGGGTAGAACGCAAGGCGGGTTGACACAGCAATCGGGTCAGGGCAAGAGTTCGGTTCAGTGTTATAACTGTGGTGACGCTAGGCACAAAAGCATCGCATGTCCACAGGAGAAGAAGACGTGTTTTGGCTGTGGGACTGAGGGGCATGTGCAGAAGTTCTGTTGGCAGGGAAAGCATAAAGGAGCAGAGTCACATCAGGGGTCTGTTAGGCAAAGTAATCGACCCAGGTTCAAACCAGCAATGACTCTTAGTCCTTCGATACAGACAACTGCCCAGAACAAAGGAAAAGCCCCAGCAACTTCAGGAAATTAGGGTCAGCGCCTGTATGAGATGCGTGAGGCTGATGGACCTAATGCACCGATTGCTCAAGGTACCATCTACCTTCACTCTACTCCTGTATGCATACTGTTTGATTCGGGTGCTACCCATTCCTTCATTTCAGAAAATTGTGTTAGTAAGTTAGGTTTAGTTTGCAACGAAGTTTGTGAGCCTTTCGTTGTGAATCTTCCTAATAATGAACACTTAGTAGGAACTGAGTGTCTATCCGAGTTTCCAATTACCATCCAGGGTAAGAAATTCGAGGCAGATTTGATCTGTATTGCCATGGATCCCTACGACATTATCCTTGGTATGGATTGGTTGACACGCCATGGGGCAGTAATCGATTTTAGTTCGAGAACAGTGACGGTGTCATCTGGGGCCCAGAGTGTGTGCAAGTTTAAAGGTCGGAATGACGCTGATAATGGTAGGCTTATAAACGCAATGGCTGTGTTTAAGCTACTTCGTCAAGGTTGTGTCGGGTACCTTTGCTATCTGGACGAGCCCACGAAAGATGAACCATCAGTTCTTGATATTCCTGTGATTCGGGAATTTCTGGATGTCTTTCCAGAAGAGATTCATGGATTACCCCCGCATCGTATTGTAGAGTTTTCAATTGATCTTGAACCAAGTACTGCTCCGATTTCTAAGGCACCGTATAGAATGGCACCTGCTGAGATGCAGGAATTGAAGAAGCAATTAGAGGATCTTTTAGACAAAGGCTATATAAGGCCGAGTGCATCGCCTTGGGGTGCTCCGGTCTTGTTTGTCAAGAAGAAAGATGGATCGTTTCGGCTTTGTATCGACTACCGAGAGTTGAATAAAGTCACGATCAAGAACAAGTATCCTTTACCAAGGATTGACGATTTGCTAGATCAGCTGCAAGGAGCTAAAGTCTTTTCCAAGATCGATCTAAGATCTGGTTACCATCAGCTCAGAATTCGTGAGAAAGATATTTCGAGGACTGCATTCCGGACAAGGTATGGCCACTATGAGTTCGTAGTTATGCCATTTGGACTTACCAATGCTCCAGCGGTCTTCATGGACCTGATGAATCGATGCTTTCATCAGTACCTAGATAAGTTCGTGGTGGTTTTCATTGATGATATTTTGATTTATTCCCTGAACGAGGAAGTTCACGAGGAACACCTGCGGATTGTGTTGTCAATCCTTAGACAAAATGAGCTATATGCTAAATTGTCTAAGTGTGACTTCTGGATTAAGGAAGTTGCATTCTTAGGCCATGTGATCAACGAGAATGGAGTGATGGTTGATCCCCAAAAGATAGAGGCGGTAGCCAACTGGAAGCGGCCTCAGAACGTGAAAGAGGTACGCAGTTTTCTTGGACTTGCCGGATATTATAGACGGTTTGTAGAGGGATTTTCCAAGATTGCTCTACCCATGACCGGTTTACTCCGCAAGGTCCATAAAAAGTTTGTCTGGACTGACAAGTACGAGGCCAGTTTTCAAGAATTAAAACGACGATTGACCTCGGCACAGTGTTAACATTACCAGAAGGAAATGACGGATATGTAGTCTATAGTGATGCTTCTAAGAATGGTTTAGGATGCGTGTTGATGCAGAAAGGCAAGGTGATTGCTTATGCATCAAGGCAACTAAAAACCTATGAAGAAAACTATCCGACTCATGATCTGGAACTAGCGGCGGTAGTGTTCGCGTTGAAGATTTGGAGGCATTATCTCTATGGTGTGAAATGCCAAGTCTTCACCGACCACAAGAGTCTCAAGTACGTATTCACTCAGAAAGAGTTGAACATGAGGCAACGACGCTGGTTAGAGCTGCTCAAGGATTATGATCTTGAATTGTTGTATCATTCGGGCAAGACTAATGTAGTAGCCGATGCACTGAGCCGGAAGACACCGCACGAGACAGTAGTAGCTCTCCTCACTACTCAAACCAAACTGAATCAAATGGTGTGTGAAGCTGAACTGTTGTATGATCAACGTAGAAGATACCTGAGTATGTTGGAAATTCAAGCTACACTATTTGATCAGATTCGAGAAAAACAAATTGATGATATAGTTTTGGTAAAGTTGAGCTGTGAAGCGTTGAACGGGAAAGCTCCCGGTTTTGTGATTCAGGAGGATGGATCACTCTGGTTTCAGAACCGAGTTTGTGTGCCTGACATTGATGGTCTTCGCCAATTGGTGATGAGGGAAGCTCATTCATCAGCTTATTATGTACATCCAGGCTCTAGTAAAATGTACAAGGACCTCAGAATGAAGTTCTGGTGGCCCAACATGAAGTGGGATGTGGCAGAATTCGTGGCGAAATGCTTGACTTGTCAGAAGGTCAAGATAGAACACCGTAGACCAGGTGGTGAATTGCTACCTCTTCCAATTCCAGAATGGAAATGGGAAGATATCGCAATGGATTTTGTCATAGGATTACCCAAGACTAAGAGTCAGAAAGATACTATTTGGGTTATCATTGACAGGCTCACGAAGAGTGCTCACTTCGTGGCTATTAAGTCAACCTGGGGAGTCCAAAAGCTAGCTAAAGTGTTTTTGCACGACATTGTCCGCTTACATGGTATTCCTAAGACCATTGTATCGGATCGTGATGGCTGTTTTACATCGAGATTCTGGAAGGAACTCCACAAGGCCATGGGAACCGAGCTAAGGTTCAGCACTGCATTTCATCCTCAGACGGATGGAAAGTCTGAGAGAACTATCCAGACCTTGGAAGATATGTTGAGAGCATGTGTACTCGACCGTCCTACTAGCTGGGAGGACAGCTTAAGTCTAATCGAGTTCATGTATAACAATAGCTAGCACGCTACTATCAAGATGGCTCCATTTGAAGCTTTGTATGGTCGAAAGTGTAAATCGCCAATTTGTTGGGATGAGAATGCCGACAAGATTTTACTCGGACCAGAATTGGTCGAGAAAACTGCTTCAGATATTGCTTTGATCAGACAAAGAATGTTGACCGCTCAAAGTCGACAGAAGTCTTATGCCGATCCAAGACGTAGGAATGTTGAATTTGAAGTTGGCGACAAGGTCTTTGTCAGAATTTTGCCATCCAAAGGCGTGTTCAGATTTGGTAAGCGTGGGAAGCTTAACCCTCTCTACGTGGGACCATTTGAAATCATCGATAGAGTGGGATCCCTTGCATACCGTTTGGCATTGCCGCCATCGGCGCATCCTGTGCATAATGTGTTCCACGTATCCTTGTTGAGGAAGTATGTACCAGATGAGTCTCATGTGCTGAGCTATGAAGACATTGAGATTCAAGCAAATGGTACTTATGAAGAGATACCTGTGCGTATTCTCGAGTGCCGTGAGAAGCACTTGCGTAACAAGATCGTACCATTGGTACGAATTCTGTGGTCCAAGTCCGGATCCGAGGAAGTTACCTGGGAGACTTAGGAGACTGAAGAGGATATACGTAGACGCTTTCCTGAGATGTTTACGACCTAAGTTTCGGGGTCGAAACTTCTTTTAAGGGGGGGGTAATGTAATATCCCTCGTTTTGTAGGAATAATTTTGAAATTTTCCTAAGCCCATGTTGCAAGACAGATTAAATTCAGAGGAGATATGGACATCTTGTGAGATGTTTGGTCTCTGTAATATTTTTCTGAGCAATATAAAATACAGTTAAGGTGATTTCGGGCTAAAAGGTCGTTCGTATACGAATATATTTAACCCGACGTTAAAAACATTAACCACTTAAGGTAAAAACGTCAGAAAAGCGACGTGGCCGATTCTGGCCTTCACCGCACCCCGCGGTGGGAGGGGCGCCGCACCCCGCGGCAAAGGCCAGAACCGAGCAGCTGCGTCGACCTGCAAGCATTTGTGGCTGGGCTTTTCATAGCTTTGCTGACTTGCTATGCCTACTCTACCTAGCTTGAATGACTCATGGTACATGTGTCTAACTGGTGTGCAACTCGCCAGACCTATTTAAGGAGGTGAGATGGAGCAGAATTGAGCCAGAAGTTAGCTCCTCAATCATCTTCCACATCAGGAAATCTCCATTTTCTTTGCTGAACTTGAAGCTGGTTTGAGAGCTTGTTCGAACCTCTTTTCGAGCAAGGAAAGGGTGATTCTAAGAGGTGGTTTGTATCTTTAGAAAGAGGGAATCTAAGCCAAGAACGAATCGAAGCCGAAGGGGGTCGATTTGGGTGAGTTCTCCTCGTTGCCACTGTTGTTTTTCGCCCATGCTTGTGCACCGCACCCAGTGGCCATGTGCATGCCGCCCCCAGCGGTAGCCATGCCGAGTGTGTGTTGTGGTGTTGGTCATGGATCGAAGCCTCGTTCCTTGATTCATTTCGTATTCCATTAGATTCGTATATGTAGATATTGAATCTAATTTAGGGTCTTATTATGGGTCATTCCAGAAGGATTTGAGATCCAAGATTTGTCCCTGATCAGACCCGGGAATTGTCGTCTTTAAGAGCTCGTTAAGCTTTCTGCAATCTAAGGCAAGTGGCGGTTCGCTCTTGCTCATCATTCCATATGTACATTGATTATCAATTGCTTAGTTGTTACATAATTTGGAATGATTTATTGAATTGTTGGGGACAGTTTTACTAAATGATATAAAAGGAATATGATATTATAATAGGTTGTATATCTATTAGAACAACGCTATTATAAATATATATTTTTTGGCCTGAGGGCTTTGATATGATTATTGTTGTGCTTGGACTGTTTAGTTAGCACGAGTATTCGTAGGAGCGATGGACTAAACTGAGGTCTAGTCGTTTCTTGATAATGAAAATGGTGCTAAGAGTTCTAAACTCAAAGACCATTTGGTGGGTCATGACCTTTCTCTGTACTTGGTATAGAGATGGTGGCACGAAGCTGGTTCTACAAACTTGGGATTCGTCCCTATCAGAAGTATGTCCCGCTGTCGGCAGGCATATAATTAAAAGCCTATAACATGATGTGCGTTTTGGAATTAAATAAGATAAGTGCCCGAGCGCACATGATTAATAAACCTCAGACGAGTAGTGCAGCTAGGGAATAGTGCAGCTAGAAAAACTCGTCTTGACTTGATCAGAGTACGTTCTCTTTCCAATCTGGATTCGCATTATTGCGGTGAGGTTGGTCATGAACCGAAACATCTAGTCGTTGTTGAACACTTGTATGAGATTATTATGTTCCCCAACATTTGTCATAATTCCGATAAGACTCAATTCATTGGAGTCTTCTTTTGGGTTGATTGTTGTAAGACTCAGTCTTTCAGAATCTTCTCTTGATCATACTGCTTAATATATTCCAGTAGGAGTATGATGGTTGACTATCGTCATCGGTTATTATTCGACAAACGATGAGTCTAACCTAATATGACTGCTTCGAACCACTCTGCTTTGTACCCTTGTGTAGTCTTTCATTAGACTAACCAACCGTAATTATTCTCTGTATGGTTGGCTGGTGTCATCCATTCGATTCGGCACATCAGATAAGCATCCGAGGAATGGAGGCTAGAATGACTATAAAAGTAAACGGTGTTTTAACGGTTTATCAGGCTACGATCCTTGGCGGGTGATCTTTTATGATCAAGACCCATGTATTTTTATAAAGACTTCCGCTAAATACTCTGTTTTGTCCTATGGGGATTGGGATGTAATCCCCAGACATATGTTTTAATCAAAGGTTTTGATGTTTATATCTTAACCATTGTTTATGAATTGTGTTGAAACCGGTAAAGCCTGGGGTGGCTTCGGTATGGAAACCGGGGTCACTGGCGGTAATACCTTTCCAAACGGATTGAAATTTGGGGGTGTTACATATGTGATTACTAAGGTACAAGGAAATACAATCTACAGACGTAGATTGAATCTTTTATTGGTTGATATGGGTATGAGCCCAGTAGTATTCAAATCCTTGTAAGTGTGCTACCTTTATGGCACTCCTATTATATTTAATAATTTTCTCATGACTTATTTGGTATTGTACAAGTTGGACTTGATCCTGTATTATTATTCAATGCTTTTGATTTGATCCTACTGTTGTGTAACCATTTTGGTTTTGGATTTTTATTTCTGTATTAGATAAGAGTTCATGATTAGTAGATCATTGCAGGTTCGGCCTGGCTTGACCTAACTTTCTTTTTTTGAAAACAGGAAGGTTTGGCTCTGTTAGAAGCTTAATCGGTTTGTAAGAATATAAGGCGGTTAGATGATATTGATGAGATTGAGGATCATTTATTTTACAATAAGTTAATTTTATTTTACAATAAGTTTTTTTTTTTTACATTTAGGTAGATTTTTTTATGTACTTGTTGCAGGAATTCTAGCCACTATGTCTAACGAAAGTGGAAATGCTATTCTCCTTACCCAAGGTGATCATGAATCACAAGGTGTTAGCGCGATTACACCGATCGCTAAAGGGCGTGGTCCGTCAAAAGGAGTTCAAGTAAAAAAGCCTATGCATCTTGAGTTTAATGAGTTAAATGTCCCTGATGGAGAGTGTTCGAAAGAATACGGAAAGCAAGTTGGGAGTTGTGCTCAAAGAATTAATATTAACGAGAAAGAATACCGAAAGATAGATGAGCAGACGAGGCAAGGGTTTTGGGAGGAGACCAAGGTATAATGACATTTTAAATTGTTTTAAATATATACTATATTAACAATTAATCTAACTTATTGTAAAAATCCACAGCTTATGTTCCACATCATTGAGGATGTAGATAAATCAAGGGAAAAATACTTTCATTCTTGTGTGGCAAAACGATTTAGAGATTTCAAGAGCAAGTTGGTGCGTCGATGGATAACTAAGAAGCAAAAGCCGTCGAAATATCCTACAAACAAGATGCCTTGGGAAATCTACCACCACATTACAGAGGCTGATTGGTCAGTTTTTCTTAAAGAATATTACAAGCCGGAGTCATTGGTAATAATGCTATTTCTTTTTACTATTAAAGATTTCTAGTCAGCAGAAATCGTTGGTTATAAATCTATGTGCCTTTTGACAGGCTCGTAGTGAGAAAGCAAGGGCAAGTGCAGTATTAAACAAGAGTCCTCATCTCACCGGCCAGGCGGGTTATATTAGAAAACGACACGAGTGGATAAAAGAAGGACGACTCCCATCGGAAGCAGCTTTATCTCTGTCAAGTAGCTCCTTAGTGAACTCATCGGTTCCTAGAGCTAGAAAATATAGATCAAAGGAGTGGGTTTTGGCTCATCAAGTTCGAAGTAAGGATGGAAAGTGGGAAGTTAACCCGAACGATAAGGAAGTCGTAGAAATTACAAGAAAAGTTGTAAGTAGTGCTTTTTTAATGAATATTTACTTAAATTGACTTGGAAATATGAACTAATTTATACTTTCCTAATTGGCATTATAGGAGGAGTATATCGAAGAAGAAGAAAAAGGAAACCTTACTTTCGAGGATGATGAGGATGCCCTCACCAAAGCTATTGGGAAAAAAGATCATCGTGGCCGTGTCAAGGCAATGGGTGGAAATGTTGGTTATAGAGTTGCTTTCGGTCCAAGAGAACGACGGAGAAGATGTTCTAGTGAAGCTTCATCAGATCTGATCGAATCGATCAAAGCTAAAATTAGAAAGGAGTTTGAAGGTGAATTAGATAAAAGGGTGGCTGAGGCCCTCCAAAAGCAACTACGCTCCATGTTGCATATAAATCAACCAAACTCCACTTCTACTCCCGCTCTTGAACTTAATGTTAATGCTTCCTATACCACTCGTATTGATTCCACACCGCAACCACGTGAGCTAAAGGTGTGATTGAGTTTGAGTATTGTCATGAACTCTTCATGCTAAGACCTCTTATAACATGAATTAAAATTCCATGCCGCAACCTTAGTATTGCATTTTTCATTTTACTTTATATGCAGGAAAGGACTCCATGCCATCTTGCCCTTGAGGATAAAGATTCTGGTAACAAAGTGCTCGTAGCGGATGGTATGGTACAACCCTCAAACGGTGCATCGTCCCAACACTTTACACCGATGAAGCCTGATCACTACAAAGTCCAAGTTGATTTTGTTTATGATGGACATAATGATGATATTCTTCCGGTACCTACGGGTGATGGTTTCACTAACTTAGGCGGTGCTCAGGGTAGTTTCGTGCAATGGCCGATCCGCTTAGTGATTTTCGAAGACGACGAGGTAAGACCTTTGTGCTCAATAATAATGTACACCAAATTACTCACTCTTGCTCATCTATAATTCTATATATAGGACTATACTTCATGCCCAACAAAGAAGTCCAAGTCATTTCTCTCTAAAAAGGTGGATGACAGCGCCAAAAATACAAAGGTAAGACCTTTGTGCTCAATAGTACAAATGTTACTTCATTATTATTTTTTGGAAATTTCATGTCCAAATAACTCTTAAGTCTCAGTCCAACAAAGAGGCGGTTGGTAGCTGTGATCGTAAAACGGAAGAATCAACCGCCAAAAGGAAGGAAGCAGAAAACGAAGAAATTCGAGGTCATGGACAGTCATGCAAATACTTGCATTTTATTATGTCTTTGGCGCCGGGTGGTATATATGATAGTACTCCCATCCCATTGGATGCCTAGGTTTGGAATTATGTGAGAGATCAAGAAACATACGTCACTGCATCCGATGTAGAAGAGTTCCTTAAGGGGGCGTGCTTAAACATTTCTGTGATTCAAGTCTACATGATGTAAATGTTTTGATTAGTCTTTATCTTTTAATTGTCAACTATCATTCTTAATCTTTTTTTCTTTAATCATTTTTACATTACCATTCATAATCGTTTAATCAAATACCTTTAAATGTGCAGGTATTTATTGGACAATCACACATATGCATTTGAAAATTCTCGAATTGGGTTCATTTGTCCTGAGATAGTGTCAAGCACTAGAATCAGGGCCGATGCAACTGTTCCAGCAGATTACTTGCAACGTGTGTTCATTGCTGAAACTGTTAAGAATACGATTAAAGATTCTAACAGTGCCAAATTGTTTTTGCTCCCATATAATCAAGAGTAAGTGTTTTCAATAAGTTTCCTATATAATTAGTATTTTAAGCAATCATTAATATTTATCAATTTACTTTTAAATGATGCAGCAATCATTGGATTTTGTACGTGATAGACCTATTTAGAGCACAGGTCTATCTTTTCGATTCTCTAAAAGGTCAAGGCAACAGAACGACTGATGCATCTGGAATCATGAATTTGTAAGTTATTTTGCTTACGAATTAGTTTTTTTTGGAATATTAACAATATCAGTTTCATGAGTGTATTATGTTGATTTTCTAGGGCATTTCAAGTGTATAAGTATCAAGGTCGGAAGTGCGAGAAATTAATAGGAAAACGTAAGACGTTGAGAGTCTGCAATATAGAGGTACATATAGCCTTTTATACGCTTTAGGTTTGTTTATTTATAATCAAAGGCCTTGTATCTAAGACAGCCCCCTTATGTTGTGTAATTAGTGTGCTCAACAAAGCGGCGGAACCGAGTGTGGCTATTATGTCATGAAGTTCATGTTAGATATAGTCACGGGACTCTATGACTCTAATGACCGACTAGATAAGGTATGTAACTTAACTAACTATATATTGATAGTATTTGTGTTTTTTGTCAATAATTTCTGTGTTTTTTATGAAGCTATATCCTAAGAGGAAGACATCGTATACTTATGAAGAAATGGATGTTGTTCGTGAGCAATGGGCACAGTATTTTACATCGAAGTATTTATTATCGGATTGAACTTGTTTTTACTTGTCATGTAAACTGTTGTTGAGAACCTGACTGTACTCTGATGAAATCTGTTGTTTGTTGTATATTATTCTGTGAATAAAATCGGGAACCTATTCTGAAATGGATGTTGTTCTTGATCTTCAGCGTCTACTTGTTGAGGCGGGCTTGTATACGCCCTCCTCTATAAGTATATACTCCTGCCAAAATGAGGGACTTGTTGAGGCGGGCTTATAGAGGCCCGCCTCAACAAGTGTTTACTTATTGAGGCGGGCCTCCTAAGCCCGGCTCAACAAGTCCCTCATTTTGGCGCCAAAGTGAGGGACTTGTTGAGGCGGGCTTAGAAGGCCCGCCTCAATAAGGTCCTTTTAGAGGCGTAAAATGCCCGTCTCAAAAAGTGCCTCTATTTGTTGCAGCCCCCTTAGTTGAAGCGAACGGTGTTCGCCTCAATAAGTGTCCAAAGGCCCGCCTCTATAAGGATTTTTTTCCACTAGTGCTAAGACAACACCGAAATTGTGCAACAAAAAAAAAAGGGATTGTTGGCGTGAATTGTTCTCGAATTTTGTGAGACTTTGCTAGATACTTTAGCATTGTTTAAGTTTCAAATCTTGTAAACATTGCTCAAAAAAAAATTTAAAAAAAAATAAGAAGAAGGTGCTCAAGAAAAACCCGGCCTAAATAGGAAAGGCCATAGAAAAAGTGAGCCAAAGAGCAAATTCAGTTTTCTTTTCTTACCTTTTGTTTTACGTGAGGTATTAGTTTGATTGTGGTTGCTTGGTTGTGTAAGTGGTCGGTACCTTCCTTGCTATTGCTTGTGGCTCCGACTCGGTAGTGAAAATATACACCAATTTTTGTCTTCCCCACAAACCCTAGCTCGTAACCTCACTTGAGCTTGTCATTTCTTGTGGATAATTTGAGCTTAGAAATTTCAGATTGTGAGGACCCTTGTGTGTGCTCAAGGGACCATTTGCTTTGATTATCTTGTGGTTGTGCTATAAGTGTTTTTGCTAGGTCTATCATGGGAGACAACTCCAAGGAATCCGGTGGGGGCAAAACCGCCTTGACCATCAATGAGCCACCCACCTTACAATCCCTAGTGGAGGCCCTAAAGGGGATAGAAAGCCGCATTAATAGGCACTTGATGGAAATCCAACAAGAAAACCAAGCGAGCCTAAGAAGGCTAGAGGCTAGGATGGAGGCCTCCGAGCACAAGTTGGAGGACATGTCTAGGATATGTGTGAGCATTCTCCCCTCACAAGTGGAGGCTCAATCTTCACACAACAAGCCCGGCGACATGGCCATGCCACTCTTGCCCGGCGCCTCCTCCAACCAAGTGTCGGCCATCCCTTCCTCTAGTGGCTTCCAAGGTATGACTCTCCCTATTTCCGCGCCTATAACTTCTATGTTTCCAGCCATGGACACTAATTTTTCAGGCCAAGATGTGAGAAGGCTCCATGAAGAGGTGAATGCCACCTATGAGCCACAAGGGAGCCAAGCTAGGCTCACGGCTCCTCTCACCCAACCCCTAAGAAATGTCCACGGCCGTAGGCAAGGCCAAGGATTGGGGCGTGCAGCTGGACAAGGCGCAAGGTTTGATGAGGTGATTGATCAAGGAAATAGATATGGGAGGCCACAAGATCCCTTCCTACAAGGTGGCCAAGGCTACTACCCGCCAAGGCACTATGACTACGATCAACCAAGGATGCCTAAGACCAACTTGGACGTGGAGAAGTTTGGCAAGTCGGCTGACCCGGAAGAGTGCCTCAATTGGATTAATAAGACCGAACAAGTCTTTGATTTCCAACACCTCAATGATGCCCAAAGAGTCGCCATGGCTAGCATTCGCTTTGAGGGCTTTGCGGATCAATGGTGGGTTGAGGACAAGGAGGAGAGAGCACAAGCCGGCTATGACCCTATTGACACTTGGTAAGAGCTCAAGTTGGCACTTAAGCATAGGTTTGTTGCGGAGAACTTTGCAGCCCGGATTCATGAGAGACTCCAACAACTCAAACAAGGTACTAGAACCCCGGATGGGTATTATAAAGAGTTGAAAACTTTATTGTTTAGGCCCGACATTAAATTTCCTAATGAGTATGTTGTGTCTAAATTTGTTGAGAATTTGAATCATGATCTTAAGGCAATTGTCACATTGCAACACTTTGCAAGAGGCACCTCGGTGGAAGAGGTCCTCCATTATACTAACCATGTGTATAGGACATTGCCCCAAAAGAGGAGCTACCCACCTAGCTCAAGCTCAAGGCCGTGGAGTAATGCAGGCTCCAACAACTCCACCTACACTCCAAGGCGCCAAGAACCAAGGCAAGAAGCCGGCGCCATGCAGCCACGAAGAGAGCCACTAAGACTATCCCCAACACCGAGGAGGGAAGGCGAGCAAAGGACAAGTGAGATCAAGTGCTTCAAGTGTCTAGGCCATGGGCACATGGCCAAGGACTGCCCCTCTCACCACCAAGTGTTGCTCAACACAATAGGGGATATATGAGTCGGATGAGGAGATGCTAGAGGAGCCCGAAGACGTAGAGGAAGAGGAGGAGGAATTGCAAGTCAAGGCCGAGACACAAGGTGAGTGCTTTGTGGTTAAAAGGTCCCTTATGGCCAATGAAGCGCCAACTCCTTCCAACCAAAGAGAAACCATCTTCCACTCAAGATGACTCATCCAAGGTAAACTTTGCAACCTTATCATAGATGGAGGCTCTTGTTGCAACATAGTGGATCAAGAGGTAGTGAAAAGGTTTGCTCTCCCTACTATTCCTCACGTTCAACCCTATACTCTTTGTTGGCTGAATTCTAACACTCCCTTGAAGGTTAGTGAGCAAGCCAAAATAAGCTTTTCTATAGGGGGATACAAGGATGAGGTCGTGTGTGATGTATTGCCCATGACCGCATGTCATGTCCTCTTAGGAAGGCCTTGGCAATATGATAGGGGTGTGATCCATCAAGGGGTCACCAATGAGTATTCTTTCCATCTCCAAGGTAAGCGAATCACTTTGCACCCTATGGCTCCTCATGAAATTATGGCTGACCACATTGATAGGGAGCAAAGAAAGTTGCAAAGGGAGAAAGAAGAGAAGAAGCTTGTATTGGCCAAGCCAAAGGAGGTGTTAAGTGCAATCAAGGGAAGTCAATCTTGCTTTCTTATCATTAGTAAGGAAGTTATGATTTTCAAAGAAGAGCTAACTAGTTTTCCACTTCTTATTGCTTCTCTTTTGCAGGATTATAAGGACTTGTTCCAAGAGGAGGTGCCGCCTGGATTGCCACCAATTAGAGGCATAGAGCATCAAATAGACTTTGTACCCGGCGCCACCCTTCCAAACAAGGCTGCATATAGAGCCAATCCAGCCGAGACAAAGGAGCTACAAAAGCAAGTGCAAGAGCTCCTTGACAAAGGTTATGTGCAGGCAAGTTTGAGTCATTGTTCGGGTCCTGTCATTTTAGTCCCTAAAAAGGATGGCACTTGGAGGATGTGTATGGATTGTAGGGATATCAATAACATAACCATCAAGTATAGGCACCCAATCCCTAGACTTGATGATATGCTTGATGAGCTCCATGGTTCAAGCATATTCTCCAAGATAGATCTAAAAAGTGGATATCATCAAATCCGCATGAAAGAGGGGGATGAATGGAAAACTGCATTCAAGACCACCTATGGCTTATATGAGTGGTTAGTTATGCCCTTTGGCTTAACTAATGCTCCAAGAACTTTCATGAGGCTTATGAACCATGTACTAAGAGCCTTTCTAGGCAAATTTGTAGTGGTTTATTTTGATGATATTTTGGTGTATAGCCGTGGGCTAGAACAACATGCACACCATCTCCAACAAGTCTTAGAGGTCCTAAGGAAAGAGAAGTTGTATGTCAACTTCAAGAAATGCCATTTTTGTTCGGATCATGTGGTTTTTCTTGGTTTTGTTGTATGCAAGGAAGGACTCAAGGTAGATGAGGAGAAGGTGAAGGCAATCAAGGAGTGGCCAACACCAACCACCATGACACAAGTGAGGAGTTTCCTTCGATTGTCCGGCTTCTACCGCCGGTTTGTCAAAGATTTTAGTACCATAGCCGCCCCCCTCACCGAGCTTACAAAGAAGAATGTGCCCTTCCTTTGGAGAGAGAAGCAAGAAGAAGCTTTTAGTATCCTTAAGCATAAGCTCACTCATGCTCCTTTACTATCCTTACCTGATTTTACAAAAACTTTTGAGATTGAATGTGATGCATCAGGAATCGGACTTGGAGGTGTGCTAATGCAAGAAGGAAGGCCAATAGCTTATTTTAGTGAAAAGCTCAATGGGGTTGAGCTGAATTATGAGACTTATGACAAAGAGCTTCTAGCACTTGTGAGGGTCCTTCAAACTTGGCAACACTACCTTCTTCCAAGGGAGTTTGTCATTCACACGGACCATGAGGCCCTAAAGTTTCTAAGGGGTCAAAGGAAGCTCAACAAGCGTCATGCCAAGTGGGTGGAGTCCATAGAAGCCTTTCCCTATGTCATCAAACACAAGAAAGGGAAAGAGAATGTAGTGGCGGATGCTTTGTCAAGAAGGTATGTTCTCCTAACCACTTTAGATGCACGCATGCTAGGGTTTGCTTTCATGAAGGATTTGTATGCTTTGGATGCTGATTTTGGTGAATTATATAAAGCATGCTTAGACTTAGGAAGCAAAGAACAATTCTATGTACATGAGGGCTATCTTTTTAAGGGTCCTAGATTGTGTATTCCAAGTGGGTCTAACCGTAGGTTGTTGGTCCAAGAGGCTCATGGTGGAGGGCTTATGGGACACTTTGGTGTAGCTAAGACTTCCCTCACCCTCAAGGAACACTTCTATTGGCCACACATGCAAAAGGATGTGGAGAAATATTGTGCATCATGTGTGACTTGTAGACAAGCCAAATATCGGTTGAATCCACATGGATTATACACTCCTCTACCTATCCCTCATAGGCCTTGGGAAGACATATCCATGGATTTTGTGTTAGGTCTTCCTAAGACTAAAAGGGGAAGAGATTCCATTTTTGTTGTGGTAGATAGGTTTAGCAAAATGGCACACTTCATTGCATGTCATAAAACTGATGATGCCCCTAATGTTGCTAGCCTATTCTTTGAGCATATTGTAAGATTGCATGGCATACCACATACAATTGTTTCTGACCGTGATGTGAAGTTTTTGAGCTATTTTTGGAAGTCCTTGTGGGCTAAGTTGGGGACCAAGTTGCTTTTCTCTACCACATGCCATCCCCAAAACCGATGGGCAAACCGAGGTAGTGAATAGAACTCTTGGTGCTTTGCTTAGGTCTTTGCTTAAGACTAACTTGCGTAGGTGGGAAGATTGCTTGCCATTCATTGAGTTTGCCTACAATAGGGCCGTCCATTCCGCAACCAAGAAGACGCCATTTGAGGTAGTTTATGGGCGCAACCCTACTACTCCCCTAGACTTGGTACCTTTTGCAATTTCAGGTTCACCAAGTGAAGAAGTGACAAGCGATTGTCGTATACCACTAAATCAAAATAAACCTAGACAAACCTAAACAAGTAGTTAGGGCAAGTAAGGATCGAATCCACAGGGAGGAAGGGATTAATCTATGTGTTGTTCGCATGCAATAGTAACAAGAGGGGGGAGTTTTTGGTTGGTTTTGTAATCAAGAAAGTAAACAAAGCAAATAAGCAAATAGTGTAATCAAATGTGGGAAAAACACTTAGCCAAACAAGATCCACTTTTCCTATGGTAGATTGGTCCTAGGTTCTCTCTATTCTTTTCCTTTGTTTATTCCTGTCCCTATTCTTGTATAGTTACTAGTCCTACCAGTCCTAGCAACTCTTATTATTGAACGCACAAGAAACAATCAAGATTTAGAACAATAATAGCATTGGGCATAGGATCAAACCAGGATACATGTCAAATAATCACAACCCGCAATAATTTAACATGCAATCAATCTTCTTTCATAATAATCTAGTCCTATCAGTCCTAGATAATTATGGATGCTACTCTAGATAAGGAGTCACGGACCGGTCAATTCCAAACCCTAGCAATAGATAATTACTAAACCTAACTAGGTGATCAGTCTAGTCAAATCAATAACAATCCATATGAATAAGTGCAAGAAGAAAGATATAAACCCAAAGGAAATAGGAAATAGAGAATTAACCTCGCAATCAAACCATAGAAAAAGCTTCACATGTCGGGCTAAGCAATGGGTGCTTACCTACTCATAGTACTGAAAAACATAATTGTTGAAAGGGAAAAACTCTGAATACTAAACATACGATAATCCGGGGTTTATCTGGGATCCCGAATGGAGGCTGTGAGAGTTAGGTTAAATAAGTTAACCTAAAGCCCAAGATCACAAACCTCCTCCCTAAAAAGGAAAAATACTAATATTCGGAATTAAATAAAACAACGAAAAAGGAAAAACAGAAAAAGAAAACAGAAGTTCGGAGCGCGTCGGGCTGACTCCCGCTGATGGCCGCGGTCACGGCCTTTTGGCCACGGTCGCGGTTTGCTCTCGAAGTGCATAATTAATTTCCGATAATTCAGCCGCGGTCGCGGCCTCTTCTCTATCGCCCATCTCCTTCGGAAATCTTGCCGCGGCCTTCTGCTCCCCGCAGCTTGGTCGCGGTTTCTTCACTTCACCGCCTTCTCACGTGGTTTCTTCATGGATCTTGCTTGTCTCCTCAGGTGGTCAATTTCTCTTCTTCTGGATGTCTCCAATAAGCTCCTCCAGACCACCAAAACCACACTTCTCTACTCCAACTCCATAATCTCCAATTGTGCATAAAATCCATCCAAATGACACCTCAAACCTGATAACAATCCCTAAAAATGCACTATATAATAGTGCCGATCAAATCCCCCATGCTTAAACCTTGCTCGTCCTCGAGTAAGCTAAAGTCAACCTACTCCTCCAATCAATCCCCAAGGTTTCAGGAAGCATAGAAAAATCAATCTCCAAGAATCACACCTAACAATAAACTGCAGGCAACCATACAATAAACCCATCACAAAAGACTACAACACACAATCAAGCAAAAGGAAAGCAGAGTACTTCCCCCAAGCTTATCCCAAACACCATAGAGTGAAAGAATTCTAGTCCTAGTCTCCCATCTATCTTCTTATCTCTCTAGAGTGACCTACCCGAATCCTCCTTATATCGCCTCTTCTTATGTCACCACGCTAGGATAAATGAGGAATCCTAAAAATCACTCTTCTTCTTTTCACTCATTTTGCCAAGGCGTCCTTTCGGGTTTTCACCAAGCCACTCATTTCATTTTTCGATAGATGGGCTCACAATATGCTCACATCACTCTTGACCACTTATTACCTCAGCCTAATGCTGGTCCAAGCCACCTGCTTATTACCTAGGCCGCCTTTTCAGGTTTTTGACCTATCCCAGGATTATTATGCCTTTTTTTTCAAATTTTTGGCTTTTTCTCTGTTTCTTTATTTTTCTCCTCAACGACATAGAAAGTATAGAACCCTCCCCTATGTTTAAACATTGCATTGTCATCAATGTAATGAAAGACAAAAAGAATAGAAGCACAAGGAAAAGCAAAAAATAACTTACAAACGTCGCCAAGCTGGTTGGACGCTTTCGTTGTTGCTCGCGGTATACAAAATGTATGCACATGTCTCCCGTGTTGGGTGGGTGTCTTCATCAACTCCATCGTCTTCATTACCGTGCAACCAAAGGGAACCACTTGGTGAGTAGTGGTATAGCAAATACGTCGGGGTTGCACGGCGTTCAAAACCCACAAAAATGGGCCCATATATGATCGTGGTGTGGGCCTCTAGTGGTCCTCCTCTGCGGCTGTCGACTGTGGGGCCGCCATCGTTGCCAATAAATTGTGGAGCGAAAATTTACTCCGTTGGCAACATGCGAACCCCTCTCCATGGTAATACTGGACAGCTCGTACTCGTACAACTTTTTTTTTTTTAGTGTGAGCAAACAGCGACCGCGACCAAGAAGCTGCAGCCGCGGCCATCCACGCGAGGGGAAGCTGGAATGAAGTGCAAATTATTGCTGGAATTGGAAGAAATTCGGCCCGGGGAGGAAAGGCCCAAAAGAAATGAAGTCCGGCCCACCGTGAAGATAAACGCGTGAATTGAAGCGTGAAATTGAAGCGGAAATTGAAGACGGAGGCATGATGTCGCCATGACGTCAGCGAGCTGATGCATGCATGAGGTGGCCGAGCAGGTGGATTTTGGAGATGGGCCGCGCGCTGTTGCTTGCGTGTGATGGGCCGAGCGGGGAGAGTGGGTCGCGCTGATGAGCTGCTTGGAGTGAGGCCGAGCGAGATGCCTTGCGAGAGTGCTGAACGAGATGGAGCAGCAGCTTCCGTATTTTTGTTTCTTTTTCCCTTTTTTCGTTTCTTTTTATTATTTTATTCTGAGATATTATTTTATTTCCTTGTAAGATGGGGTTTGTGATCTTGGGCTTTGGGTTAACTTTATTTAACCTAATTCCCACAGCCTCCATTCATCATCTTCGGATCTTCGGATCACGTTAGACCTAGTTTTCCATTCAGTATTGTTTTTCCCTTTCTTAGTTTAGTTCTTCGTTTTGTTTTGTGTTTTTGGCTAGACAATTGAAGCCTTGGTTTGAATTTGATATTGAGATTATTCCTTTACTCTTTCTATGATTGTATTAATTCTCTCTCGTGCTTAATCTCATTGATCATATATCGATTCCCCTTGATTTGTTGATTAAGACATCAATTAGATTGTTAATAGTAGTTCCCTCTAGTCTGACAACCTAGAGAAATTAGTATTATGCTATTGGTTCCCCTTTTCTATACAACCTGTTGAGATTGTTATTGATCATATTACTAAGGATTAGAGGATACTAGTTGAGAATCTAAATCCCTTAGTTTGTGTAGAGAATTAATTGCATGTAATTGTATGACTGGTTGCTACACTTGCATGTACCTATCTATTCCTGAATTCATTGCTGCTATTAGATTCAATCTAGAAGGTCTTCTAGGTTATTTGATAGTTCGGGTTATCACGACTGGTTGGACTGGTAACTAATTCAGAACAGGGATTAGGACATTCATGAGTATTGAGGACTAGGAGTAATCAATGATTGATCAACCAAACTAAAGGTGGATATTTGTCTAGCCAAGCTTTCTATATTTTATTTATCATTTTCTTAGTTAGTTTCATTTAAAAAAAACCCTTTGTCTTTGTTATCAATTGGTGAATGATTTTGCAAACATGAAATATAACTTGATTCTCTGTGGGATTTGACCCTTGCTTACCAGACTACATTAGTTAGGTTTGTTTAGGATTATTTTGTTTAGGTGTCACGACAATGCTTATCATTCACCATTAGGAAGATTCACAACGAAAGGTTCACAAACCTCGTTGCATACTAATCCTAACTTACTGACACAACTTTCCGAAATAAAATAATGGGTAGCACCCGAATCAAATAACATACATACTGAAGTAGAATGAAGGTATAGAGTACCTTGAGCAATTGGAGCATTAGGTCCATCAGCCTCACGCATCTCGTAAAGGCGTTGACCTTGACCTCCAGAAGATGTTGGGGCTTTCCCCTTATTCCGTGCAGACGTCTCCATCGAAGGACTAGGAGATTCCATTGGTCTGAACTTAGGTCGATTGTTCTGATTAACTGACCCTTGCTGCGACTCAGCTCCTTTCTGCCTTTGTTGTGGACAGAACTTCTGCAAATGTCCCACCTTTTCGCAGCCAAAACACGTCTTCTTCTCCTTCGGACACTCGTTACTCTTGTGTCCGTGTGTACCACAGTTATAGCATTGGATCGGACTCTTGCCCTGACCCGATTGACGTGTAGATCCTTCATGAGTCATATCCGTTTTTGCTCTGCCAGACTTGGCAAAATTAGACGGTGGCGCGGGACGCTTAAATCCACTCGCCTGAGGCTGGCCCTGCATTGACCTCTGGCGACTTCGTTTCTTTGTTGACTCCTCCAGAGTCATTTCCAACTTATAGGCAGCGTCCACGTACTGCTCCAGAGTAGAGCATCTGTGACGTATCATTAGTGGCTTAATATCTGGGTTCATCCACTCGTGGAAATTCCAGATCTTTTGCTCCTCATTGGACACCTCCGGCCCAGCATTCTTCAATAGATGATTGAACTTGGTCGCAAGCTCAGTCACTCTCAAACCATCCGTCCTTGGATATAGAAACTCCTTATGTTTCTCCTCCCTCATAGTTTGAGAGAAAAAACGATCAATCATCTTGGCTTTAAACATCCCCCAATTCAAACCTGGGTGTTCAGCCAAACCTATACCTTCTCACCACTCACTTGCCACTTCCTTCAGCTGAAGGGATGCAATGTGTACCTTCTCCGCTTCAGTGCACTCAACGTTGCGGAATAGTCGTTCCATGTGTGAGAACCAATAAGCCACCTTGACTGGCTCTCCTTTTCCATCATAGCAGTCGGGCCTCATAGAGCTAATGGCTTTTAGTGCTCGGCCATAATTCCCTCTATTCCTGACTGCATCTTCTTGCGGCGCATTGACAATTGGCTTCTCAAATCTTGGAACTGCTGGAGGAATTGGCACAGCTTGTGCCTGAGGCGCAATTGGTCGCATGATATCGGTGAATGCCTGCATTACAATTCCCTGAATAGCTTCTATTGCTGCGGCGTCAAATACCACTGGAGCGTTGACCGGAACTTGGTCACTGCCTCCAGGATTGTTGTGAGAAACCGACTCATGATCCTCCACAGGGTTCGCGACATTCCTCACGTTTGGTCTGGGGTCGTTGCTTGGCCCAGCATCAGCACGAATGGTATTTCTTGTGTTCACCATCTGTTTACCGATCAAATTCCAAGTATTTTATTACATTAATATCTTTCAATATACTTAACATAATAAAAATCAACTCAAAATAGATCAAACTTGGTAATTTTCATTGATAAGCTCAACTGAGCTAATACGTTTTACAAAAGGGATCTCCCGAGCATCATGACAAAATTGCCCGGGGACTTAGGTTCTTAACAAAACGAACACTGAAATACTAGGAAGGAAACTGCTAATTCAGCATTGGCCCTAATCATGGCGCCCTGAAACATTTCTTGTAACCTCACTCCTCATACAAGGTTTCTTCGAACGGGGTTTACCATCGGAATCTGGTGAAAGACTCCTTACCCTGCTCGGTACAGGAGCACATGGCTCATTCCTTGGTCTTGCCCTTCTTAGAGCATGCTCAACCGCCTCGTCCATCTGGCGGCGCTCTTTTGGGGAAATCATCTGACTTAGGCGAAGTGCCTCTCGCGAGTCAGGACTCAACATTAGCCTTCTCTGAGCAGGAATAGGCTATGAGTTCTCAGATGCATTTCGTGGACCATTCCTTCTTCTGGGAAACACTACCTCGTAAAGCGTATCCCAATCGGCCGAAGTCAATGGCGAGTATTCTTGCTCATGCGGCAACTCCGGACTGGGATAGATAAACTCCATTCACGGGTCCTCGCTGCCTACCAATAAGCGCTCTAAGCCATCAGATTTGTGGCCCTGTCCCTCGAGGTCCTCCTCGGGGTCCTACTCTTCTTCTGGATCCTCTTCCGGGTCTTCTTCAAGATCCTCTTCTTCTAGATCCTCCTCGGGAATCATCTCAATCATGAAGTCGTCGTTGTAATGCCCTCTTGCATATCTTGACTACTCCTCTTCATTTTCCGTGTCCTCCCTTGGCTCCTATGTAGGTTCTGCCACTAGAACCTTGGACCTATCGGACACTAGTACTACTGACTCGGGTAGTACAGTCTTCACCTCCTCGGGTGGACTACTTGATTCTCCTACTTCGAAGCATCGCAGGGGAACTGGAAACTCAAACCTTAATGGAGATGGCGGAGCCACCTCGGCTTCTTTCGAGTCCCTTCGAAAAGAAAAGAAGTTCGCTTCCATATCAGACTAAAGTGAAGGCACGACTAGATCGGCAGAAAAAATTTTACTTGGAAATTCATAGCCTTCGAAAACATTTCTCAGTTTCAAACGAGTAAACGGTTTACAAAAAATTTCGTTCCAAGAAAATGTTTTAAAACCCAACCGTTTTAAAAAAATTCGGCTCTGATACCAGATCTGTAACACCCCTAAATATATATCCTTGAAAGGTATTACCGCCAGTGACCCCGGATTCCACATCCGAAGCCACTCAAGCTTGACCAGTTTATATAAATCATAAAACAACAATTATAATACAAAATATCATAACTTTTGATTAAAATCATTGTCTCGGCATTACATCCATAATCCTAAATACAACTGAAATACAGAGTAGTCTTGACATAAAATATGTTTAACACAGCGAAAGTATTTAAAATAAAGGACACAAGGGTCTTAATCTAAACGATCACCCGCCAAGGAATCTCAACCTGATAAAACTCTTCAAAATTCCAACTGCCATCATTGTCGTTTCTAGCCTTCATCGGAACTGCAGTTTATCTGATGTGCCGTATGAGACGGATGACACCAGCCAACCATGCAAGGGAATATAATCGGTTGGTTAGTCTAATGAAAGACTATACAAGGGTAAAACAGAAAGGTTCTAAGTAGTCGTATTAGGTTAGACTCATCGCTTCTCGAATAAAAGTCGATTACGATAGTCAACCACCATACTCCTACTAAAATATACGAAAAGGCATGATCAAGAGAAAGGACTCTGAAAGAATGAGTCTTAAGGAAACATATGAAGAGAAGACTCCAACGAATTGAGTCTTATCGGAAGTATGACAAGTGTTTGGGAACATTAAAGTTTCACGCAAACGTTTAAAAGCGACTTGACTATTTGGGTCCACGACCAACCTCACCGCATAATGCGAATTTAGATTCGGAAGGTGGACTTACTCTAATCGAAGCCCAGACAAGTTTCCACGTTGTACTTCTCGCCCAAGGTTCATTAATTATGTGCACTAAAGCACTTATCTTATTTAATTCCAAAACGTACATTTTACGTTATAAGCTTTTAAGATCTCTTCACGAGAGATATCGGATCTCCTCACAAGAGATATCAAAGGGAATACATCCCAGGGAATAAATCCCAAATGGCTGCACCAGTTGTGTGCACTTACCCTGAGTAAGGGTATGGTCATGACCGGAAAAGTACTAGAGGAATAATCCTCCTAGCACCTAGTTATAAAGAAACCACTAAACCTCGCAAGGTACATAGTGTTCCTACGAATACTCGTGCTAACTAAATAGTTCAACACAGTAATAATTCACATCAAAGCCACTGGGGCCAAACACAGATAAAATAGAGTTGTTCTAGCAATATACAACCTATCGTAATATCCGTATTTATTCATATATATATATATCTATAATAGCATTGTTCTAGCAATATACAACCTATTATAATATCTCTTTTAAAATCACATATAGTTATCAAAATTGTTCCCAGACGAAAACAACAATTCATCCCAAATTAATTAACAATTAAACAATTGATAATCAATATAAATATGGAATGATAAGCAAGAGCGAACCGTCACTTGCCTTAGATTAGATGAAGCTCAACGAAGCTTGAGACGACGGATTTCTGGGTCTGAAATGAGGAAGAACTCGGATTATAATTTCCTACAGAACGACCCATAACGAAACCCTAAGTTAGATTCGATAATAAATAGTACGAATCTAAAGAAAACGAACGAAATCGAAGGAACGGAAGTCCCAAATGAGATCACAAAGCCCAAGCCACAACCACACACGCCCAGGCCCACTGCGGGTGCGGTGGCCTTGACCACGGGTGCGGCGAGGCTACAGAGGCGAGACGCCGATAGCGAAAACTCACCGGGGAAGATGATAGGGCTCGACTTGGGTTGGTTTCGACCTCCAAACTCCTTGTGTCACTAACCACCACCTTGAGGGCACCTCTTCCTCCTATGGCAACTCCGGCGACGACCTTGAAGAACTCCGGTGACGTTTGCAACTCCGGCGACAATGGCAGTGAAAGAAAGAGAGATTTGAGGGAGAGAGAGAGTGGAATGCCCTCCTCCTCTTAGCCCCCTCCTTTTATAGGCCATCAAGGAGCCAGAAGGAGTCCCGTTGGCTCCCTCTCCCATCGCCTCACCGGGGACAAGATCGGCAAGCAGCTCAGACGAGTTCGGCGGAGCAGAGAAGCCATCATCACGGCGCGGGTGCGGTGGGTCTCACCGCGGGGTGCGGTGGCGACCAGTTCCTGACCGCTGGGTGCGGTGGGTATGACCGCGGGTGCGGTCAAGGCAATTTTTGTGCCTTTTGCCCATTCTTTGACCGGGAAGAATTACGGTATGGGTTTTAACCCCGGGTTAAATATATTCGTACCCGAACAATTATTCTAAACCCCAAAAATACGTCGAATGTATTTTATTCCACTCAAGGAATTATTACGGAGATCAAGTATTTAACAGAAAGTCTGAACTTCTCTGAAAATAATTCGACTATAATACGAGTGTTTGGAAAACTTACCAAAATACTCTTTACTAAAATGAGGGGTATTACATCACCTCCCCCTTACAAAAAAGTTTCGACCCCGAAACATGGCCGAATAAACCAAAGAAAAGCGAGGCGTTACAACACTACCACCTTAAAAAGGTTTCGACCCCGAAACTAGGCCGAAAATAGCTCGGGAAAACGTCTAAGCATATCCATCTCCGTTTCCCAGGTTTCCTAAGTAACTTCTTCAGTTCCTGACTTGGACCACAAAATTCGTACCAATGGTACCACCTTGTTCCGTAACTGCTTCTCATGGCTTTCGAGAATACGCACCGGTATCTCCTCGTAGGTACCATTTGTCTGAATCTCGATGTCGTCATAACTCAGCACATGAGACTCATTTGGCACGTACTTCCTCAACAAAGATACGTGGAACACATTATGCATTGGATGTGCCGATGGCGGCAATCTCAAACGATACGCTAGAGACCCCACTCTATCAAGGATCTCAAACGGTCCCACGTAGCGAGGGTTAAGCTTCCCACGCTTACCAAACCTAAACACACCTTTGGATGGCGACACTTTGACAAACACTTTGTCACCAACCTCAAACTCAACATTTCTGCGCTTCAGATCTGCATAAGACTTTTGTCGACTCTGAGTTGTCAACATCCTTTGTCTTATCAAAGTAATTTCCGAGGCAGTCCTTTCGACTAACTCCGGTCCGAGCAGAACTTTATCGGCATTTCATCCCAACAAATCGGAGATCTGCACCTTCGACCGTACAAAGCCTCGAATGGAGCCATCTTTATGGTAGCATGCCAACTGTTGTTGTATGTGAACTCAATCAGACTCAGGCTGTTCTCCCAGCTAGTCGGACGATCGAGTGTACAAGCTCTTAGCATATCTTCTAAGGTCTGGATGGTCCTCTCAGACTGTCCATCCGTCTGAGGATGAAACGCATTGCTGAATCTCAACTCGGTTCCCATGGCCTTATGTAGTTCTTTCCAGAATCTTGATATGAATCGGCCATCACGATCCGATACAATGGTCTTTGGAGTACCATGCAAACAGATGATCTCGTGTAAAAACACTTCTGATAACTTATGGGTTCCCCATATTGACTTGATAGCCACGAAATGAGCACTCTTCGTGAGTCTGTCAATGATCACCCATATAGCATCTTTCTGGCTTTGAGTCTTTGGCAGCCCCGTGACGAAATCCATAGCAATATCTTCCCATTTCCATTCTGGTACTGAGAGAGGTAGCAATTCACCACCTGGTCTGCGATATTCTATCTTGACCTTCTGACAAGTCAAACATTTTGCCACAAACTCTGCTACATCCCACTTTATGTTGGGCCACCAGAACTTCTTCCTGAGGTCCTTGTACATCTTGCTAGAGCCTGGATGTACAGAATAAGCTGACGAATGGGCCTCCTTCATCACCAACTGGTGAAGACCATCAACGTCAGGCACACAGATCCGGTTCTGAAACCAGAGTCATCCATCTTCCTGAATCATGAATTCGGGAGCTTTCCCATCCATCACTTCACTACTTAGCTTCACCAAGACCACATCATCAACCTGTTTCTCTCTGATTTGATCAAGTAGCGTGGCCTGAATCTCTAACATACTCAGATATCCTCTACGCTGATCGTACAAGACTTCAATCTTACACAACCCTTGGTTCAGCTTAGCCTGAGTAGTAAGTAAAGCCACTACAGTCTCGTGCGGTGTCTTCGGCTCAATGCATCAGTTACTACATTAGCGTTGCCCGAATGATACAATAATTCGAGGTCGTAGTCTTTGAGTAGCTCTAACCAGCGACGTTGTCTCATATTTAGCTCCTTCTGAGTGAATATATATTTGAGACTCTTGTGATCGGTGAAGACTTGACACCTTACACCATAGAGATAGTGTCTCCAAATCTTCAGCGCAAAAACTACAGCTGCTAGTTCTAGGTCATGCGTCGGATAGTTTGCCTCATAAGTCTTCAATTGTTGGGATGCGTATGCAATAACCTTGCCTATCTGCATCAGCACACATCCCAAACCACTCTTCGAAGCGTCACTATAGACCACATAACCATCATTCCCTTCCGGTAGTGCTAACACTGGTTCAGAGGTCAGACATTGCTTCAACTTCTGAAAACTGGCCTCGCACTTGTCATCCCAGACAAACTTCTTATGGACTTTGCGGAGCAGACCGGTCATAGGTAAAGCGATCTTAGAGAATCCCTCCACGAACCGTCTATAATAACCAGCGAGTCCTAGAAAACTACGCACCTCCTTCACATTCTGAGGCCGCTTCCAATTGGCTACTGCTTCAATCTTCTGGGGATCAACCATAACCCCATTCTTATTAATCACATGGCCTAAGAAAGCCACTTCCTTGATCCAAAAGTCATACTTAGACAACTTTGCGTACATCTGATTTTGTCTAAGGACTGACAAGGAAATCCGAAGATGTTCCTCGTGAGCTTCCTCACTCGGGGAATAAATTAAAATATCGTCGATGAAGACCACTACGAACTTATCCAAGTATTGGTGGAAACATCGATGCATCAGATCCATGAAGACTATTGGAGCATTGGTAAGTCCAAATGGCATGACTACGAACTCGTAGTGACCATAGCTCGTCCGGAATGCAGTCCTCGGAATATCCTCCTCATGAATCCTGAGCTGATGGTAACCAGACCTCAGATCGATTTTGGAAAAGACCTTTGCTCCCTACAGTTGATCCAACAGATCATCAATCCTCGGCAACGGATACTTATTCTTGATCGTGACCTTATTCAACTCACGATAGTCGATACAAAGTTGAAACGATCCATCCTTCTTCTTGACGAACAAGACCGGAGCACCCCAAGGCGATGCACTCGGCCTTATATAACCCTTCTCAAGAAGATCTTCGAGTTGCTTCTTCAACTTTTGCATCTCAACAGGAGTCATCCGGTACGGTGCCTTAGAGATCGGTGCGGTACCAAGCTCGAGATCGATAGTAAATTCTACGTCACGATGCGGGGGTAAACCAGGAATCTCCTCCGGAAAGACATTCGAATATTCACAAACAACCGGAATATCAGGAATTGAAGGTTCATCTTTCTTGGGCTTGTCTAGATAGCACAGGTACCCGACATAACCTTGTCGAAGTAGCTTGAACGCAGCCATCGCATTGATAAGCATGCCGTTATCAGCGTCATTCCGACCCTTAAACTTGCTGACGTGGCCGAAATATGCAGTGCAAATATCGTTGAATGGCCTAGTCAAAGTAAAAATCCTAACAAACCTACTAAATAGATGTATAGCAAGCAAATAAGGGTCGAACCCACAGGGAGGAAGTAATCAATCTATGTGTTTAAAAGCATGCAAAGTAACAAGGGGGGTTTTAGTTATCAAACTGAGCAAAGTAAACAAGGTTAAGTTGACTTGAGAATATGATTGGGGAAAGTAGTTCCACTAGAACGAGATCCACAATACAGAGACGTAGGTCGATCATTGAAATCTATTCAATCCAAGTTCTTTAACTATTCTTATGGTTGTTCTCACCCTGATCTTAAGTACTACCAATTCTCACAGTTGTTGATAGACTTATTACAATATCAATGGAAGAAAACCTTACCACTAACAAAGCAATAGCAATACACACAAGGATATAGGATACATGCAAATAGAAGAAAACCTTACTACTTAACATGCAAATAATTCTCACTCATAATTGTACACTCGTATTCCACTATATACAACAATCGTGTTTGCTACTAGATATGCACTCGTATTCCACTATATGCAAACCCTAGCAATTTAATAAATATTACTCAACCTAGTTGGCCAGACTATGAAGAATAACAATAAATCAATAATCAATATCACCAAGAGAATTAAACCAACACATATAAGAATAAGAACAAGGAATAGAAATCTCACAATCGAATCAACTGTATTGCTTCAAACGTCTAGTAGAAGAAAGGGTGTTTAGTTCTCCATGGGTTAAAACCCTAGAGGTAGAATGAGAACGAGTCTCTAGATTTCTAGCTTGTGGCAACTAGGTTAACTAATGGGTTTTTAACCTAATACTAAAAAGTGTAAAAATAATAAAATAATAATCAAAAAAATAATAACCAAAAATAAACAAACGAAATAGGAAATTAATCCCGCATCTCGGTTTTTCTCTCGTGGAAGCAGCTCGTCCCAGCACGGCCCAACAGCAGCTGCAACATCCTTGGCCCATTCCGGCAGCGCGGCCCACATCAACACATGCATCAGCGCTGACCAACTCATGACGTCATCGCAATCTCTTTCCAACTTTACTTTCTGTTGCTTCACGCGTGAATTCTTCAATTGGGCTTCTTCCAATTGTTTGGGCCTTTCTTCATCTTCACGGCCCATCTTCAATTCCAGCACGCGGGCTCGAAATTAATTTCCCTGCTTTGCTTCACGTGATGGCCGCGGGGCGGCACCCTTCTCTAAGACCCACCGCCGGGTCGCGGTGGCTCTGGCGCGGGGCGGTGACACTCGCCAACTCCTTTCTTCAGCTTTTCTTCTTCTCTTCCGCTCTTCCATACTACCAAGTGTTGGTAGCCTTCTTCAATTAGTCTTCAAGCGGATCCTCATCATCTTCATCCTTCATTAAGTTGTAAATCCCTGGATATCTTCAATTCTCTCCACATCTTCTGGATTACAGACTTAACCCTAAATCTAGTCATAAACTCCTCTAAGTAATGCTAATAATTGCCAGTTAAGGTGCATGAAATGACACTTATCACTTGCATACATACTGGCCCCCAGATGACACCGTCACAGTCCTTGAGCTGAAATCGATTACCGCCCCATGACGCGTTAGCCAATCCATACCGAGAATAATGTCGTATGGAGCCATGGCTATACAGATCAAAGAATGGGTAGCACCCGAATTAAATAACATACATACTGAAGTAGAATGAAGTTATAGAGTACCTTGAGCAATTGGAGCATTAGGTCCATCAGCCTCACGCATCTCGTAAAGGCGTTGACCTTGACCTCCAGAAGTTGTTGGGGCTTTCCCCTTATTCTGTACAGACGTCTGCATCGAAGGACTAGGAGCTTCCACTAGTTTGAACAAAGGTCGATTGTTCTGATTAACTGACCCTTGCTGCGACTCAGCTCCTTTCTGCCTTTGCTGTGGATAGAACTTCTGCAAATGTCCCACCTTTTCACAGCCAAAACACGTCTTCTTCTCCTTCGGACACTCATTACTCTTGTGTCCGTGTGTACCATAGTTATAGCATTGGATCGGACTCTTGCCCTGACCCGATTGACGTGTAGACCCTTCATGAGTCATATTCGTTTTTGCTCTGCCAGACTTGGAAAAATTAGATGGTGGCGCGGGATGCTTAAATCCACTCGCTTCAGGCTGGCCCTGCATTGACCTCTGGCGACTTCGTTTCTTTGTTGACTCCTCCAGAGTCACTTCCAACTTATAGGCAGCGTCCACGTACTGCTCTAGAGTAGAGCATCCGTGACGTATCAGTAGTGGCTTAATATCTGGGTTCATCCACTCGTGGAAATGCCAGATCTTTTGCTCCTCATTGGACACCTCCGGCCCAGCATACTGCAATAGATGATTGAACTTGGTCGCAAGCTCAGTCACTCTCAAACCATCCGTCCTTGGATATAGAAACTCCTTATGTTTCTCCTCCCTCATAGCTCGAGAGAAGAAACGATCAGTCATCTTGGCTTTAAACATCCCTCAATTCAAACCTGGGTGATCAGCCAAACATGTACCTTCCCACCACTCACTTGCCACTTCCTTCAGCTGATGGGATGCAATGTGTACCTTCTCCGCTTCAGTGCACTCAACGTTGCGGAATCGTCGTTCCATGTGTGAGAACCAATAAGCCACCTTGACTGGCTCTCCTTTTCCATCATAGCAGTCGGGCCTCATAGAGCTAATGGCTTTTAGTGCTCGGCCATAATTCCCTCTATTCCTGACTGCATCTTCTTGTGGTGCATGGACAACTGGCTCCTCAAATCTTGGAACCGCTGGAGGAATTGGCACAACTTGTGCCTGAGGCGCAATTGGTCGCATGATATCGGTGAATGCCTGCATTACAATTCCCCGAATAACTTCTATTGATGCGGCGTCAAATACCACTGGAGCGTTGACCGGAACTTGGTCACTGCCTCCAGGATTGTTGTGAGAAACCGACTCATGTTCCTCCACAGGGTTCGCGACATTCCTCACGTTTGGTCTGGGGTCGTTGCTTGGCCCAGCATCAGCACGAATGGTATTTCTTGTGTTCACCATCTGTTTACCGATCAAATTCCAAGTATTTTATTACATTAATATCTTTCAATATACTTAACGTAATAAAAATCAACTCAGAATAGATCAAACTTGGTAATTTTCATTGATAAGCTCAACTGAGCTAATACGTTTTACAAAAGGGATCTCCCGAGCATCATGACAAAATTGCCCGGGGACTTAGGTTCTTAACAAAATGAACACTGAAATACTAGGAAGGAAACTGCTAATTCAGCATTGGCCCTAATCATGGCGCCCTGAAACATTTCCTGTAACCTCACTCCTCATACAAGGTTTCTTCGAATGGGGTTTACCATCGGAATCTGGTGAAAGACTCCTTACCCTGCTCGGTACAGGAGCACATGGCTCATTCCTTGGTCTTTCCCTTCTTAGAGCATGCTCAACCGCCTCGTCCATCTGGCGGCGCTCTTCTGGGGAAATCATCTGACTTAGGCGAAGTGCCTCTCGCGAGTCAGGACTCAACATTAGCCTTCTCTGAGCAGGAATAGGCTATGAGTTCTCAGATGCATTTCGTGGACCATTCCTTCTTCTGGGAAACACTACCTCGTAAAGCGTATCCCAATCGGCCGAAGTCAATGGCGAGTATTCTTGCTCATGCGGCAACTCCGGACTGGGATAGATAAACTCCATTCTCGGGTCCTCGCTGCCCACCAATAAGCGCTCTAAGCCATCAGATTCGTGGCCCTGTCCCTCGAGGTCCTCCTCGGGGTCCTACTCTTCTTCTGGATCCTCTTCCGGGTCTTCTTCAAGATCCTCTT
Source organism: Rheum nobile (assembly GCA_027886185.1). Classification (NCBI taxonomy): domain Eukaryota; kingdom Viridiplantae; phylum Streptophyta; class Magnoliopsida; order Caryophyllales; family Polygonaceae; genus Rheum; species Rheum nobile. Next base: position 8,508,948 of record WOAB01000002.1, on the reverse strand, counting down.
CTTCTGGATCCTCCTCGGGAATCATCTCAATCATGAAGTCGTCGTTGTAATGCCCTCTTACATATCTTGACTACTCCTCTTCAATTTTCGTGTCCTCCCTTGGCTCCTCTGTAGGTTCTGCCACTGGAACCTTGGACCTATCGGACACTAGTACTACTGACTCGGGTAGTACAGTCTTCACCTCCTCGGGTGGACTACTTGATTCTCCTACTTCGAAGCATCGCAGGGGAACTGGAAACTCAAACCTTAATGGAGATGGCGGAGCCACCTCGGCTTCTTTCGAGTCCCTTCGAAAAGAAAAGAATGCACCCATAACCTACGGATGACGAGAAAAGAGTTAGTCTTTCTAAATATAGAAGTTCGCTTCCATATCAGACTAAAGTGAAGGCACGACTAGATCGGCAGAAAAAATTTTACTTGGAAATTCAGAGCCTTCGAAAACATTTCTCAGTTTCAAACGAGTAAACGGTTTACAAAAAATTTCGTTCCAAGAAAATGTTTTAAAACCCAACCGTTTTAAAAAATTTCGGTTCTAATACCAGATCTGTAACACCCCTAAATATATATCCTTGAAAGGTATTACCGCCAGTGACCCCGGATTCCACATCCGAAGCCACTCAAGCTTGACTAGTTTATATAAATCATAAAACAACAATTATAATACAAAATATCATAACTTTTGATTAAAATCATTGTCTCGGCATTACATCCATAATCCTAAATACAACTGAAATACAGAGTAGTCTTGATATAAAATATGTTTAACACAGCGGAAGTATTTAAAATAAAGGACACAAGGGTCTTGATCTAAACGATCACCCGCCAAGGAATCTCAACCTGATAAAACTCTTCAAAATTCCAACTGCCATCATTGTCGTTTCTAGCCTTCATCGGAACTGCAGTTTATCTGATGTGCCGTATGAGACGGATGACACCAGCCAACCATGCAAGGGAATATAACCGGTTGGTTAGTCTAATGAAAGACTATACAAGGGTAAAACAGAAAGGTTCTAAGTAGTCGTATTAGGTTAGACTCATCGCTTCTCGAATAAAAGTCGATTACGATAGTCAACCACCATAATCCTACTGAAATATACGAAAAGGCATGATCAAGAGAAAAGACTCTGAAAGATGAGTCTTAAGGAAACATATGAAGAGAAGACTCCAATGAATTGAGTCTTATCGGAAGTATGACAAGTGTTTGGGAACATTAAAGTTTCACGCAAACGTTTAAAAGCGACTTGACTATTTGGGTCCACGACCAACCTCACCGCATAATGCGAATTCAGATTCAGAAGGTGGACTTACTCTAATCGAAGCCCAGATGAGTTTCCACGTTGTACTTCTCGCCCAAGGTTCATTAATTATGTGCACTAAAGCACTTATCTTATTTAATTCCAAAACGTACATTTTACGTTATAAGCTTTTAAGATCTCTTCACGAGAGATATCGGATCTCCTCACAAGAGATATCAAAGGGAATACATCCCAGGGAATAAATCCCAAATGGCTGCACCAGTTGTGTGCACGTACCCTGAGTAAGGGTATGGTCATGACCGGAAAAGTACTAGAGGAATAATCCTCCTAGCACCTAGTTATAAAGAAACTACTAAACCTCGCAAGGTACATAGTGTTTCTACGAATACTCGTGCTAACTAAACAGTTCAACACAGTAATAATTCACATCAAAGCCACCAGGGCCAAACACAGATAAAATAGCGTTGTTCTAGCAATATACAACCTATCGTAATATCCGTATTTATTCATATATATATATCTATAATAGCATTGTTCTAGCAATATACAACCTATTATAATATCTCTTTTAAAATCACATACAGTTATCAAAACTGTTCCCAGACGAAAATAACAATTCATCCCAAATTAATTAACAATTAAATAATTGATAATCAATATAAATATGGAATGATAAGCAAGAGTGAACCGCCACTTGCCTTAGATTAGATGAAGCTCAACGAAGCTTGAGACGACGGGTTTCCGGGTCCGAAACGAGGAAGAACTCGGATTATAATTTCCTACGGAACGACCCATAACGAAACCCTAAGTTAGATTCGACAATAAATAGTACGAATCTATAGAAAACGAATGAAATCGAAGGAACGAAAGTCCAAAACGAGATCACAAAGCCCAAGCCACAACCACACACGCCCAGGCCCACCGCGGGTGCGGTGGCCTTGACCGCGGGTACGGCGAGGCTACAGAGGCGAGACGCCGACAGCGAAAACTCACCGGGGAAGACGATGGGGCTCGACTTGGGTTGGTTTCGACCTCCAAACTCCTTGTGTCACTAACCACCACCTTGAGGGCACCTCTTCCTCCTATGGCAACTCCGGCGACGACCTTGAAGAACTCCGGCGACGCTTGCAACTCCGGCGACAATGGCAGTGAAAGAAAGAGAGATTTAAGGGAGAGAGAGAGAGTGGAATGGCCTCCTCCTCTTAGCCCCCTCCTTTTATAGGCCATCAAGGAGCCAGAAGGAGTCTAGCTGGCTCCCTCTCCCACCGCCTCACCGGGGACAAGATCGGCAAGCAGCTCAGACGAGTTCGGCGGAGCAGAGAAGCCATCATCACGGCGCGGGTACGGTGGGTCTCACCGTGGGGTGCGGTGGCAACCAGTTCCTGACCGCTGGGTGCGGTGGGTATGACCGCGGGTGCGGTCAAGGCAATTTTTGTGCCTTTTGCCCATTCTTTGACCGAGAAGCCCACTTTTGACCGAGAAGAATTACGGTATGGGTTGTAACCCCGGGTTAAATATATTCGTACCCGAACAATTATTCTAAACCCCAAAAATACGTCGAATGTATTTTATTCCACTCAAGGAATTATTACGGAGATCAAGTATTTAACAGAAAGTCTGAACTTCTCTGAAAATAATTCGACTACAATACAAGTGTTTGGAAAACTTACCAAAATACTCTTTAGTAAAATGAGGGGTATTACACTTCCTACTTGTGATAAAGAATTCACTTTCCATTTGGTTAATTGTTGTTGTGTGCTAATTAATAGATCAGCAAAGGTATTCATATTTACTCTCTCATCAATAATAGGGCAACCTAGATTTTTTTCATTAGAGTTCATGTTTGTTATTGTAAGAATTCCTTGAATTGCCAATTTTCTTGTATTAGTTACCTTTTGCGTAACTTGAAATGCAAATGTATGAAAATTTACTTTTTGTCCAGATAATTTGCAATATTCATCAACAATATCCTTGATTTTCTTACCATTTTCTTGTTTTTCTTTTGAGAATATCATAGTGTCATCATCAAATGCCAAGAAATCCAATAGGGTTTCGAGGTCTGTCACATGCTCTTTGTAGTTTTCGAGCTAGGATTTCAGATCCGAGTATAAAGAGAAAAGGTGAGAGGGGATCACCCCGTCGAAGTCCCCTGCTTGGTTTAAATATTTCCGTAGGGCCGACCATTATTAACTAGCACCGAGAAGGAAACAGTCGTGATACATTCTTTATCTAGTGGATAAATTTTTCATGAAATCCAAATTTCTTTATTATTGTAATAATAAAATTTCATTCAATTTTGTCATAAGCTTTTTCCATGTCTAGTTTTAAAGCTATAAATCCTTAGGTTCCTATTTTCGATTTAAATGAATGAAAAATTTCATGTGCTATTAAGATATTGTCTTGAATAGCTCTATTAGCAACAAATGCTCCCCGCAAGAGGTGAATTAATTTTTCCATAGTTCTTTATAGTATGGTTGTTAAAAAATTTGATATTATTTTATAGATTGTGGAATACAAATATATAGGTCTGTAATGGTTTGTCGAGTTAGGCTTATCGCATTTAGGAATTAAGGATATAAATGTATGGTTGACTTTTTTGAGTAATCTACCCGAAAGAAAGAAACTCTTCACTGCTAGAATCACACAAGGGCCTACAATGTTCCAATATTTTTAATAGAATTCTGTTGTCATGCCATCTACACTCGGAGATTTATCCGACCCAATCTCAAAAACAACCTTCTTAATCTCTTCGTTGGAAACATTCTTTGTTAATTCCACATTTTCCTCTGTTGATATTTCTTACTGAATTAATTCGAGATTTTCCCGGAGTATACCATCATTCATTTCTTCACTTTTAAATCTTGTAATGAAATCATTTATGATCTCGTTTCTAATGTTTTCTTCTCCAATTATGCTAGTGCCTTCTTGGGTTTCATTTCCTTTATGATTTTTTTATTTCTTTTTCCACTTGCGATTTTATGAAAATAGCTTGCATTTGTATCATTTAACTTGATATGTTTTACTTTATCTCGTTGATTCCAAAAAATCTTTTGGAAATTTAGAAGTTGTTCCTTGTTTTTTCCAATAAGTCTATTTTGTTTTTGGATAAGAGTATTATTGGAGTTTGTACATATATTTGTTTGAATGTCGGATAATTGTTTTTCTATGATTTGAAGTTGGGTAAAAACATTACCAAAAGTGCTTTTATTCCACATTTTTACTTGTTTTTTAAGTAATTTTGTCTTGGATACCAGATTATACAAACTAGATTCACGAAAATTTGTCCTCCAAGCTTGTTCGACTACGTTTCTAAAATCCTTTCTTGTCATCCAATTTTTTTCAAATTTGAAAGGTTGGTTTTTTACAGGTGTAGAGGATGTTAGTTCAATGGATATTGGGCAGTGATCTAAACTAGTAAATGCATAATGTTTGGTATAGATATATGGATACCATTGTAGGATCTGATGATGAACCATCACCCTGTCTAATTTGTCATAAATATTATCGATCTCTATTTTGTTTTTCCTCCAAGTAAAGGTATTTCCTTATATTGGTATATCCATGAATTCACTATAAAGTGTCTTAACCTAGTGAATTTGTGATCGGTGGAGATAATCCACCCAATTTTTCGCTTGGGTCTTGTATTTCATTTAGGTCACCCATTATAATACATGGAAAGGCACTAGTTTTTACAAAGGAAATAATTCCATCCCAAAATTCATTCTTCCCAGATTCATACGGGGGGCGGATTAGCAAGGCTTTAATGTCCGTACAAAGATTTGTGTACTTGATACTAACAGATCTAAGTTCAATTTTGTCTATTTCGAGTATCTCATTTGTGAGTTTATAGGTTTTCCACATGACACAAATACCTTCTGAAAACCCAGAGGCCAAAACAAAATGAAATTGATCAATATCTAGTTTTTTCATATTTTTTCACTAGGCTCTTTATTTGTTCTTGTCTCAGATAGTGCTAGCAATTGGATTCGTTCTGTTTTACAAAAGGATTCAATATCCATCCACAAGGTTTTTTACCAATCCCCCCCTACAATTCCAGTTTGTAGTCTTCATAAAAAAACAATGAAGTCATGACCCTTCGTCCAAAGACAGTTAGGGGTCTTGCTCTTTAGTTCATTGTATTGATATTCATAGCAAGTATATACATATAGGGATTCACAATTGATATATTGTTTGATGTTTTGTGTTAAATGTAAGTTGTCTCTTATGCTTATATGAAGGGACTAATTATTGTGTTTCATACTTAAAATGTGATTGATCGTGACAAGTAATGTTTTTGATTTCTTTTGCTTAGGATACTTCGAAGTACTACAGTTCTTAATTATCCAATCTAAATGACTCTCAAAATGTTTTGCATAAATTTTTTGGTTTTCATATTTTGGTTTACAAGAGTCCATGTTGACAAGATTACATGATTCAAGCTTTGAAATAAGAGAGATATCCCAAATGTCGTAGATGTTGGACAAGTCAAGAGTAGGAAAACACATCCAGTATGCTTTCCTGTTTGTGTAGAAGCAGTTAAAACAGAAAATAAGAGGATATGGGTCATTAATACTGAAATAAGCTAGGTAGCGCCCGACATTATCTCTTTTAGTTGAATTTGTCATTGTTCCAAGGATGTACATAATCCACACATAGTTCATAGCTAAAAGTTTCTGGGAGGTAAAACTCCAGATATGTTTGTTCAAGGGGTAATGGTTCGTTTTGTGCTTTGTATCCCTGAACCAACAAAGTCCTGTTAGCTTTACCTTTCCATAAATCATGTCTTGTAATATTGCCAAATCATATGTTTCCTTATAGTTGCAAGACTCCAAAAAGGAGAAAAGACCAATGTTGATCAGATATTCCTCCTGGAAGTTCCTTGAATAATGTAGCAGGGGGCTAACAAAGAGCCAACTGTTGTAATTTTTTCCAATATTGATTGTCAACATCGTGTAGTATGAAGTGAAATAACTACACCATAGAGGCATCAACACATGAGTAGGATATTCAATGTCACAAAACATATCATCAATTAACAAGGTTATCAAGCAAATAACAGGGCAGATAATCCAATCTTCCATATTCTCATAAAAGGGATTATCCCAGTTCAGGCTAGAAACCAGTCAACTAAGAGGGGAACTAGTAAAACCAGTCATATCCTCAGGATCATTTTCCAATGTAAGAATCAAATAAGTAAAAAAGAACATACAACTATCCATATCAGATCGAGCAGAATGACAGTGAAAGAAAAGAGGATTTAAGTGGTTGTAGATCCAAAACATATGGTTCAGGTTTGTTATCAATGTGGTTGCCTATAAGGTCAATATTAGAGGTATCCTCGACCAGAAAATGATGATTATCAGTAGCATAAGGGTTTAAAATATAAAGGTTCACACTCAAATCCAAATCAGGATGAGAGATCGCAGTCAAGGTTTTAATGCTCTTAGCCATAGGAAAAGAAACAAGAGTATAATAATGGTAACTACTCCAGACCAGAAAGGTAGGTTTACAGGTAGGAGGCACGACATTAGATTTCAGATTAGGGGTAAACATATCAAAATCTGTAGCAAGCAAATTTCCAACCCAAAAATACAAACAAAATAGCAAGGATCCTTCACAATAAGGTCTACAAATAAATGTTCAAAAGTGGTTAGATCAGAAAGACAACACTTTGATTCGTGTACGATGGTGAGGATGAGTCTGTGGAGAACGACAACAGCACTCCGACGAGCGACGACTTGGATGGAGAGGAAACAAAAGATCCTGGCAACACTCCTACGCCGAAGAAAAATCACAGTCCAACCATTGTGTAGATCAGTCGATGATGGATAGAAGACATGAAAATGCCAACACCCACCCCCTTTCCAGATCCAAAAGAGGAGGGAGTGACAGGATGCGGTCGCCCCATAGCCCAGAGGTAGGCAGGGCCGGCCCAGAGGGGGGGCAGCATGGACGCCGGCCAGGGCCCCTAAATTTTCGGGGCCTCAAAATTTTTTTTTAGGTATATATATATGTGTTAAATATGGGTAATAAAAAACCAGCATAGTCTAGTGCTCTTAGAGCAAACCTTTCTCCAATAGGTCATGGGTTCGATTCCAGAATTTTGCATCTTTGTCTTATTTTTTTTTTAAATAAGAGCTTATATAAGGGCTCCTAATTAAATTCCGCCCCGTGCCTTGAAAATGTTAGGACCGGCACTGGAGGTAGGAGGTCAGCGGCGTCATGGAAGGCGAAAAAATACCTTCGCCCCCTTGTCCATGTCGAGGGGTAAGTCAGATCGGGCTGTCGACGGTTTCGAAATCGGTCTCGATATTTTTGGGTTTGAATTGCAGGAGAATAAGGGAGATGAATAGTAGATTGGTTTCAGTGTATTATGGTGGTGATTTTGGGATGTTTGAGCCCGATCTGGTGGGCAGTGGGACAAAACGTGTCAGGCGGCCGATGCAAATCCACCCTAATTATATTCTAAAGCAGAAACCATGTTTGTAAAAAAAATTGCACCACTTGGCAAAGCCTATGATTAACACGTGTCATAATATTTTAACCAAAATTTTGCAAAAAAAAAATTAAACATGCCTGAAGCACATGATAAGAATGCAGTTGCTAAGCCATTTCTCCCTCTTCTACCCACGTTGCCCGCCTCTCCGTAATTTTCTTAATGATCATGAACTGCTTCGCCGGTTATCTTCCCCTACACACGATGTAATCTGCAAGAAATCTCTCTTCTCTTTCTTCAGTTTTTTAGTGCATTCAACTTTGTTTTATGTACGTTTTTCCATCTAATGTTTTCCAAATTCTTCCTTTTGTCTCCAATCGTCTTTGTGAGCAGGGACTAAAGAGAGAGCACGAAGGGAGTAAAAGGCGAGGGAAGAAGCTTCCCGATGGCGGAGGTGAGACCTTAGCAGCGGCCAAGTTGGTGGTGAAGTCGTTTCGGTCGTGGCCCCGTGGGGCTCTGATTGACGTATGTTTTTTCAAATTGAAAATTTTCTTTAAAATATAGAAGTTTACTTACCCACTTCTCCCATGTATCCCTCATTCTCCTCTCTTTTCGACTTTTACAGATTAGCATCATGGTCTTTATTTTTCCAATATCTAGGCTCTGTTCGGTAACTAATGCTGATGTTGATGCTGATCCTTATGCTTATGCTTATGCTTATGCTTATGCTGATGCTGATGCTGAAATTGTGTACTTATTTTATTATGTATGTTCGGTAAATAATGCTTATTAATTATAATTTGTAGGGTTAAATTTACTAAAATATCCTTTGATATAATTTAGAAAAATGCACGTGATCTGCACGTGGGACCTCATTTTCTCCATGTTGTGACTTGCACGTGATCTGCACGTGTTCTTGGCTTGCATCTTTTACCTTTGAACTCGATGCCCCTCTTCCTCTCAGAACCTTGTGCAACCCTAGCAAGGAAGCCACCCTCCTTCTCGGCGAATTCTTCATCCACTATGGGCTGGCTTTAGGAGGCTGTCGTCGTCCTCGTCGTTGGAGAGTGGAGGCTATGTTCGTGCTCATCTTTGCTGGACAGTGGTGTCACCTGTCGTCGTCCTTTGCTTCCGAACAATCCTCTAGGTAAGCACTTTCATCCATTGTTAGATTTCTTCCAATTTAGGGCTTTTCTAGATAGTGTTGTTGGAATTTAGGGCTTTGAATTTAATCTCTACCAGTTCACGAGTTAACTTGCTGAATTTAATCTCTATCAGTTCACGAGTTAACTTGAATTTAATCTCTCACGAGCTGCTGATTTGAATTTAGGGCTAATTTCAATGATTTTGATTGTACTGTTCGTGGAGTTAACTTGCTGATTTTTTTGGGGGAGGTAACATATCGCAGGCCCCCAACTGAAGTTAATTTTGTTCGTGGAGTTAATTTTGATTGTACTGTTGAATTTAGGGATAATTTAATCTCTCACGAGCTGCTGATTTTTTTGGGTTAGGGGTTGCTGAATTTTTTTGGTTTAGACTGTTCGTGGTAAATTTTTTGGGGGAGTTAACTTGCTGATTTTTTTGGGTTAGGGCTTGCTGATTTTTTTTGGTTTAGCTTGTTGTTAGTGGTCATCTTACAAGTACATGATGGTTAGCTTGCTGATATTTTGGGTTAGGGATTGGGCTAATTTCAATTTTTTTTGGTTTAGCTTGCTGATTTGTATGACATAAACCATATGCTTGCTGAATTTTTGAGTTAGTGCTTGGTGCTAATTTCAAGTTTATCCTTTGATTTTTTGATTATACCGTCGTGGTCAATTACCCTGTTTATTTGGTTTTTCCTTTTGCTGAATTTTTAAGGTTCTGGATTTTAAGGATTGTTAATGTGTGTGCAAATTATAATACTAGGGCATGGCTGAACAAAGTATAGATACCCAAATTGTGAAAGGGAAAGGAAAAGGGAAAGTAACGGGAAAGGAAAAGGCCATAGCAAAAGAAAAACCATTCCATTGGACTGAGCCCCTGACTCTTACTTTTTTGGAAGTCCTAAGAATTCAGAAAAGAAAAAAATGGTTACGGTGTGCCCTTCTGTTGGCCTGCGATATGTTCAGAATTTGAGGAGAAAGCAAAGATGCCTATAACGGTTAAAGCTGCCCAAAACAAATACTTCACTCAAAGGAAATTATGGAGCAACTGGGGAAAAATAAGGCACATGGAGACTGGTGTAGGATGGAATGAATTAACTGGGCGTATTGTGGCAGATGAGGAATGGTGGCAGAAGAAAAAACAGGTATAGTATCCTTCAATATTTCATTGACAACACGTTTGCTCTCATATCTTTTCTACATATGCAAGATACATGATCTTATTTCATCCTTATAATCTGTGATATGAGTCTAACATCTTAATGGTGACTTAATCGATCTTCTTCATTTCTATATTTTCTCCTCTTGAGTGGATTAATGATAGGTGGGTTTTGACTTTTATCTCCTTTACTTATCTGCTAAAGGGTTGGTGAGTGGTCAAAATTGGGGTTGCTTGGCCTAATTTTTTCCTTTTGTTTTGCTTATATTTCATGAGTGGGTGGGTGAGTAGTTGAATCCTGATGTAATATGAAAATGATGTAATATGAAAATGAAATACACTTTTTGTTGCTCATAATGAACCCTACATCTTTATATGTCATACGTGCAGATAATGAACCCATATGTGCAGATAATGAACCCTTCAATATTTCATTGACAACACATTTGCTCTCCTATCTTTCTTCATTGATGTTCTATCGGTTTAATGTATTTGTTCAGGAGTTAGGTGATGCGTATACGAAATTTAGAAGGAAAGGGGTGAAGGCAGAGATTAGTGACCTCTGGGACGACATCTATACTGAACTCGTGGCGTCTGGGAAGCATGTTGTTGCTCCATCGATGGAACCGGATTCGGTTCCTCTGTGTGCTGATGATGCGGTTATTATCCACTCTGAGGATGATGATCTCCTTGATATTCAATTGGAAAAAGACGCTGAAGAGGACACTGATGACTTTATGCAAACCTTTGTTACTCAACCGGGCACAGATGGGACGATAGGAACGCTGCAATCACAATCAAGAGGCAAATCCCATAGCATTACAACTGAAAGGGCGATCCAGAAAAAGAGGAAAAGGCAATCCCCTTCAGCCGCCATGTATAACCAACAACTTGCTTTTGTGGAAGAGACTGGTAAACAAATATTGACGTTGATGAAGAGTGATTTTGAGGCGAGCACCACAGGGGAAGACAACAAATATGACGAGGCTGTTGGGGTGCTCGACCGACTTGTTGAGAATGATCTCGTTGAAGGGGGTTCTGGCCTTTGGTGTTTTGCCATGACTCTGATGGAGAAGGAAAGTAAACGTCGAACTTTTATGAAAATAAAGAGTGATGACTTCAGGGTCAAGTGGTTGGCTCACGAGTATAGGAACAATGGCAAAGCGTAGATGCACTCGTTGCTTTTTATTTACAGAAGTGTTATGACTTGCATGTTTGATGTGCCTTTATTTGGGTTTAATGAGATTTCTTTAATTTGGATTTTTGTTAAATGGTTGTTAAAACAGATGTTATGATTTGCTAATTATCATTTGGATGTTTGTTTAAGGTTTATATTATGGTGTAATATGTTCATTTAAGGTTTATATTATGCTTTAATATGGATTACTTGCTCAACTGTTACAGGGTGTTACAGACCCTAAAGCTATGGGTGACCATCTCCATAAAGTTAAGCGCACACTTTCCAAAAGAGAGTTTCGAAAGAAGTGGTATCCTCGTTGCAAGCTGTGGTTGGACATGAATGTGGAACTTCTAACAGCTTACCAACGAAGGTACATCATTAAGGTTCCTTGTTTTGATTCAGAATTGACTGGGATCATGTGAATGAGAGAAGTCTTAGAGTCAAAATCAGATGTGCGCTGCATGATTGCATTTAGAATGGAACGAAATGTTGTGTAGATCAATATGATACATGTGACCTTGCTCCCCTATTCCGGAGAATTCTTCAGTCATATAGAACTCGCTGTGCACCATTGAGCAAATGGTCATCGTATACTGCAAAATGTTCGGTTGTCTCTCCCAAGACTCGATGACCTTCGGTAATACAAGTTTGTTTTCGTCCTCAAACTTCCACGACATGTTCTATACGACCGAAAAACCTCGGGTCTTCGGTCGTACTGAACTTGTTGTGGAAGTTAGATTACGAAAACAAACTTGTAATATCGAACGGTCATTGAATCTTGGAAGATACAACCAGACATTTTCAAGTATACGATGACCTATAGAAAAAATCAATAACACCCGCTTAGAAGATGCAAGAAACAAAAAAACTCGTAAGATTCACAAACATCCCTAATAATAAATGAATAACACTACTATCACTAACCTCAATCTATTGATAATTGATCAACATATTGAACAGCTAAAGTTGAAGTTCTTCCGCTTAGAACCAATTGAAATTATATATGTGCAAATACGTGAGCCAAAAGGTGTGAGCTATATATGCAAGTGAACACATCGGTATATATAAAGCAAGTGTAATGCTCCTCTCGATTTTTTTTTCACCCAACTCCATTATTGGTGACCCCTATGATTGCTTCAATTGGACTATACCCATGTGATTGCTTTAAACCCCTGTCTACGTGTAGTACAATTGGACTATACCCCTTGTGATTGCTTCATCCATGTCTAACCCATGTGATTTCGTGTAGTACAATTGCACTATACCCATGTGATTGCTTCATCCATGTCTACGTGTAGTACAATTGGACTATACCCAATTGGACTATATGTAGTACAATTGATTAAAATTTACCACTAAGACATGGTAGCAAAGTCATCTGTTGCCACCACAAATGCAAAGGATAAGAAAACTAATAGGTTATCACCTTACAATTACAAAATGGCATCCACTACCTAGTGTTTATGCCAACTAGAAGATAACCCTAAGTTAAGAGTGACAAGTTTTATACAAAATGGCAAACTTACATGCCAAAACACCCTAACTTAGCATAAAGTTCCAAAATGGAGTACACCAACATGACTCCTAACCAAGAGAATTTCAGCAGTCCGCACCCTACGGATATAGAATGCGATGAACATAAACTAGAAAACCAAGCAATAACATCACAAGGACAACAATGACGTAAATCGCAATCATCCTAAACCTTCTTAAGCCGTCGCATTCCAAGCAAACAAGGACATGTGCAGTGGTAATACCAGCTAGTCTATCCGCCAGCGCGCTGTTTGTATTTTCTGCAACGGTTTGATGTTGATTGTAAGCTGCTATGTCCAACTCAGCTTCTTCGATACGGCCTCGTTGTTTATTAGCAATGGCTTGTAGGCACGCAGCCCGCGCACTTCCTGGGGATTCACTGAGCAATGCAAGTTCCTCCTGACATTCGTCCGCATATGCCTGTATTTAAGAATACGTTAGTGTTATGTTAGTGCTTTGGGCAATACAACTTATACCATATGCCAGTAAACAAAGAGTAATAAACAACAATTGGATAACTAGAAAGGGTATTGTTACAAAGAGTAATAAACAAAGAGTAGTAAACAAAGAGTAATAAACAAAGAGTAGTAAACCAGTAAACAAGTAGTAAACAAAGAGTAATAAACAACAATTGGATAACTAGAAAAGGTATTGTTACCCGGAGGTCGTCCGAAAGCATCCCTGGAGAGGGCACACTGTAATCAGACATCGTTTCCAAGATAAAACTAGGCAATCCTTGGTATGACTGCTGAGATGAGATTTCAAGTTCATTCGTGTCACTCCAATTCTGTACGTCTTCAGAATCTGTCATTCCTAAAAAAATATATACAAAGTACCAATAAACTTTAACATGAATCTCGAATGTACAAAGATTTAGGAGATAAGTATTGGTGTATATGCAATAGGGTTAACTACAAAGTTCACAAGAAAGTATAAAGACAACAAAAATGGATTGTGAACAAGAAGACGCTTAGGACTGTCACCAGATTTTTTGTACTTGCCTCTTTGGTTTCCAGATAAATGGAAGATTCATGAGATGAATTAAAGGGATAATTTGCTCACTCATAAGATAAATTTTAAAAAACAAGTATCAGCTGATGTAGAACTGATGTGACAAGCATAAAACATTACAGCACAGGTGAAAACGCAGTCATTACAGCATAGGTGAAAACCAAGTCCAACAACAAGAAGATAATAGCTTGCTTTCTAGATTAGAGAGAACCCGGTTCTTCTGCAAATTGCCCAAACATGGGGTTCATATAACAAATTTGAACTTCTACATTTAGCCTTTGGTAAACAAAAGGGTTGAAGAATTTAAAATGTTGTATGGTACCTTGTGGATAGAGTGATGAAGAACAGAACACAAAAATTACATAAGTTGCAAGGTTTCATCACTTACTAAAAAAGGAAAGCTTAGCTCAAAACAATGAGGCTTGACCTTGAACTGATGACAATAATTTAGAGCATTTTAATACTAGTTTTTGTAACAAATTTTGGACTAAAAAAAATGCAATGATTAGAAACTCAATGATGTTTCTATATAAGGTTCCTGCGAAATGCCAAATGTAGAGAATATAGACCTATGTATGGAAGCTTTTAAAGAGCAGGATTATTAGGAAGAGAGAGTAGTTGTGTGCAAAGGAAGACAACAGATATTTTTATTAGCCTCATTTGTTGAACATGAGAAGGCGGCTTGGTGTCAAATTCATAGCTAAATTATACTTCAGTCCTAATTAAGCTATATTACTACAAATCTATGTTTTGTCTTTCAAGCTATGAATTGATTTCCACCATGTGCAATAACTGAGGAGATCTGTCCCCATGCAGATACAGATAGATGTAGTTTGAACAAAAGGTGTGTGTTGTGCTTGCATATGGTGAATTTCTTCCACTTATTTTCCTACAAGAATTTTGTACTTGAGAAATCTCATTGAGAATTATGTGCTCTTTTTCAGAATTATACATTTCTGTGAAGGATTTTCTTCATTGCCAATGACTCAATATATACCAATTCAGACATTTGTTGAACTTTGGCTCAATGGAAAGAGAGTCTGGACACTTTCACCAGAAGAGGGAAAATTAAAAAAGAGTCACAGAAGATTAATAATAAATATGCACACTTGAAATAATTTTGATATAAAAAGCATTAACTCACTGAATGAGATCTTCATCTTCAGTTCTAGAAAATTTATATTCTCTAGTTACTAGAATAAAGATTTGAAAATCCTTTATTCTTATTCTTAGTTAGTACTTGGCATTATCTGCTCCCACATAAATAAAGAATGAAGTTGAAAAAGAAAACCTTATCCACATAACAAAGGATCAGGATCAATGGGTGTGGCAAGCAAATTTCACCTAAATTTTGATCAGAAAAAGAAAGAAAAATGCCAAGAGAACACCCAGATAGAGAACACTCGGGAGCCACAAGCAACACAAAGCAATGGCAGCCATTTCATCATACATGGCTTCAACCAAATTCTCCATGTTAGGTTGGATTGGAAGAGGCCAAACCCTAAATTGGTGAATGTTTTCTGAACCCTAAAATCGTCACAGAAGATTAATCAAAATCAAAAGCCCTAAAGCTCTCTAAACCCTAAAATCAAAAGCCCTAAAGCTCGAAATCATAGCCCTGAAATTGAAAACCCTAAAAATCCCTAACCTAAAATCATAGTCCTAAATTGAACTTTACCAATTCAAAATGAAAAGCCCTAACCTAAAATCATAGCCCTGAAATCGAAAACCCTAAAAATCAAAACGATGAAATCCCTAATATCGATTGAGTCCAAAATGGATTCAATCCAATCGAAATCTGGGACTCACGAAACCCTAAAACAAAGGTGAAGATAATACCTGCAGCAAGCGAGCTTCGAATATGAAAAATTTGAGAGCAAGCTTCACGAAACCCTAAATCAACAAAAGAGAGGAACAAGAGTGAGAGCGAGCTGGGGAGGAGAGGAAGGTGATGAGTGAGGGGAGAGAAGAGAGAGCTCGTGAGCATACCTACAGCGATCGCTCGCTGATGAACAACCGCGAGCTCGTGAAGTAAACAACCAAAAATGGCGGGAACAATCGCCAGGAAAGAATTCGAAGATGGGGAAATGTCGGGGGCAACAAGGGGAGGATTAAAAGTAAGGATCTTCATAAGTAGTGAAGAAGTAGGAAAAGTAAGGAACTCCAGTTTTTTTTTTTGCCCAAAAATGAGGAATCGGAAGCAATTTGAAGCATCTCCGGTGTATTGGTTTCGAACAGACCATACGAGGACTTTTTTTTTTTTTCTTCTGGAAATGAGCATTTCAAAGGTGACAAAGTTAAAAAAAAAAAAAAGGAGACAGCCGAACGGAGCCCTAGTGTTGCTTCTTCTTTCATCAACCAATCCATTGCCCGAATATCTTATTTCTCTGATTTGTCCAATTTATTTTCCTGATCTGTTCTTCTTCTGCAATTTTGATATTGATTTGGAGGGCTTTTGAGGGACTGCCCGGGAGAGAACAAGCCCTAACTCACAAATTCTCGATTTTCTCCAAAGTAAGCGTTCGAACTCACTGATTCTGAAATTTCCATCCAATTGTGCTTCTTACTTTTTCTCATACAATCTCTTCATTATAATCAAAAGTGGACAATATTTTTAATAGAAGAGAGGAGTTGAGGAGTCAAAGAGAGTACAAAAGCCAGTCGCGGACGAAAAAGTGATTGTCAGAAGACCTGATCGGTGAAGTAAATCCGACTTTCCATGAGAAATTGCCTCCGTCGAGCATCGACGATCTAGCATCCTCCGCAAAGCAAGTCGTCAATCATTGGCTCAGTGTCGTTTCTGCAATATGGTGAGATTTCTATTTGCCCTTCTACTACAAGTAAAACATATGAATAAACTGATTTTCGAACATTGCAACTGTTGAAAATTTGGAATAGGTCTCATGTCTAAGGTTGATTGTGCTCCTTTTGTAGCATCAAACTTTGGATCCTTTATTACATCTCTATATTTGATGGGGCTATTTCTTGGCACCAATATTATGCTCCTCCTTTTAGATTAAAGAGATCTCCTGTTGCATCATTTCTGATCAAAGCTACAACATGATTCTAAACATCTTTCTTGGCTTTACTTTGACTATACATGCATGTTGTGTAATTTTCTTTCCTTTGGAAGTAGGATAAGATTTTGAAAATGATAGATGGAACTTTTGCTTAATTATTGCCATGAATGATGGCATAAGCATATAAAATGGATCATTTCCAATGTTTTTGGCTTGGTCGTGCAAGTGTGATGGTGGATATTGTGTACATCTGCTAAAAAATCTGTTAGATTGTTTTTAATAGCTTGAAACATTATTTATACAGAATGTGTCCATTTATATACTCTCTCTCTAATTTTGGTCATATTTCTTAAGAGCTTTCATTTAGTGTCCCTATTTAAATTTACAATAAGTATAGAGTTGTTTTCCCTATCCCATATGATTATTATGGCCAATGCTATAAAAGGAGCTTTAGTTTTGGTCAGTTGTCTTACGCTATTATAGATTTTACAGGATTACAGCTGAAAATTTCTGAATAGTAGCAGTTTTTCAAAGTTCTTTTTAAATTGCATGCTAAAATCTATGTTATCTTTCAAGACTCAAATCATGGAGGGCAAGGAGTATATAAGCATTTACAGATTATGCAAAGATTAATATATTTAAAGGTTTGTATTCATAAAGTTATAGTGGTCCTTTTTCTGAGATTTTGTTGGTTTATTACCTTTATTATAGTGAGGAGTGAGTGAAAGGTAAAAAAACTATATTGTTGAAAATGCTATTTGTCTAAGCCCAATGAAGCCTTCAAAGATACAAGTTGTTTCTTACTGATAACAAGAATTTAATTTTTACATGTGTTCTACGAAATATTGTTTTTAAGGAAAAGTCTTACTATGTTTTAGTTATGCTTTTGTGAGAATTTCGGTGAAGAGTGAGGTGAAGACTGAAGAGATGTTTATTCAATTTCAAAAAATTCGGGAATTTGTTAGAATTGCATTTTTAAGGAAAATCCTTTTTGTGAAACAATTCTCGAGTTATTGTGACACTTGTAAGTCTTCTTTGTCTGCAGGTCATCTTGAGCGCGTATTGGAAATGAACTCACTCAAAAAATCTAGCAATGAAATTCCACAATTACCAAATGGTTATTCTTATGATTCATAAGATCTTCTGCCTGAAAATGTTGTTGATCCACATCAGAAACTTTTCATAGTCTTTAATAATATAGGACATTGCAACGAAGAACTTTCTTAAGAGTTGCACAACAAATATAAAGGCCTTTGGGCGTAGTGGGTGAGTAGCTTATGTTATGCAGTTTCTATTGTTAATTCTGAGAAATAGTGCTAACTTATTTTTCAAATTTATGAATATGTACTGATATCTTGTATGAGTAGTCAAGCTAGCGTAGTAAAGGAAGTTACTGCATAATCCTGTAAATGTTTCTGTGACCAAAAAACACGCATGGTTGACTAAATTAAGCTATAGACGATTTGTCTATGCAATATTTTCTTTGTTTATCTAGACTAGGAACAAAAACTTTTTGTTTGATTGGTATTTGAACAAAATAATATGTATGCTGTATTACATGATGAGGCTAATTTTTTATGAAAAGGATTCACTTATATAGTGGCTTTCAGTGATGCCTATTTGTACAGAAGCTTAATTTGAAGCACATATGTTTTTAGGGTTTGCTCAACTTGTATGCTCAATGTTTTTGTGCTTTATTATGAAACTGAGATGCTCTATGAGAAAATTGTAGAGAATCAACTGAGCCATAAGCATAACCTTAAGAAAGAAGCCTGATTATTGTTTAATATCTTTACTATTAACAAAGTTAACTTCAGTGGTTTAGACCTTGAAAGTCCTGATGAAACTTTGCTATGTTATTTCGATTATTTCTTTTGTCTGATAATCAACTTCTGGAACCTTCTCTACGCAAGGATTGAATGTTATTGTTTGTTAGTCATGATATAAATTACATGGTTATGTGTCCATTTCTATTTGCCAAATCTAATATATATAGTTTGAGAAATATGTACGATGTTATTGCCCCAAAATTGATTCAATTACATAAAAAAGCACTCGAGAAATTTGGATCCTCAATTTTGATTGTGAACCTCCTAATTTATGAATCAAACACAGTTATTCAGAATAGCTATCTGAATTTTGCTACTGGCCAATTGTTAACAGAGCATCTATGTGTGTTGAGATCTTCTTATGTGAGGGTGAGGGAATGGATCTAAGGGAACGAGGTTAAAAATTACAAACAGAATTAGATGATATGAAATGACTTGAGGGTTGTTTCAGTTGTGGAGGACCTATGCCATAGATTTATATAAGTTTTTTAAGTCTCCTTGTATGTTTTTGTGTATTTTACCCTCATGCATTTTATCTTCTGATATATTAAAAGGTTGATGATTTTTTCAGTTTTCTCTTTCATACAAGGAGTTTGCAAGATTTGAGTCTTGAAAGATTAATAATTTGAGCGTTTGAAGTTTGCACTTGGGAATTCTGATATATGAGCATTCTACATGACCTTAACGTTAATAATTCGAGGATTTGGGATTTACGTACATGACCTTAAGAGTTGCTGAATTTGTATAGAAGCTCAAATCTTAATGCCTTTCATTGCTAATGTTGTGTTTTGTTCTTAGTGACCATAAGTTTGCTCTTCTGTACAAATCAAAACTTATCACCATATTTTTATGTGTATTTTCACTAACCACTATATTTGTGTTTGTATACAGGTTTATCAAAACCATTTACCTATTGCAGCTCAAATGGATGAAATGGGTTGCTATAAACATGATAGAATTGTTGAATTAGATGTTCCGGGAGACATTAAACCTCCTAGTGCACATTTAGAGACTGGGGTTGTACATACCCTCAGAAGAAGAAGGAGATTAGTGAGACGAACTCTTGGATCTGGTATTCACTCATATGAGCATTGTTGGGATCATGGAATGTATATCAAAAGTTGAGATGAACTCTAGTACTAATTAATTTTATTTTTTTACCAGTGAGCTATTGTACTATTAAACATAGAAGATAGGTGATGATAGGTAAAGGTCTTACATTATGCAAGAATGGATCTTATAGCCCGAGTTCGCCAACGGTCAACACAAATTGTGCATCATAGTTTCCAATCACCTTCTCCATCTTCATCAGACATGAAATTCCTCAGTCAATACCAAGATTGTACTTCCAAGAATATGGTAAAAAAAACTATAAAAGCAACTTGCTGAAGATCTCAGAGTATAAGAATTTGAGTCAAGAAACCACCCTTTCTCTCCAATTATAATTATTAGTTTTGAAACTCAGTTGTTGCAGTTATGTAATTAATTAATTTTCTAAACATCAACAGGTTAAGTGATGTGACCCTGCCTAGGGTCAATCATGAATACCTTAAGAGTTCGTATAACCCAAGGAGTGGCAAGCAATTATGACATGGGCTCGGTGATTCTACTTCACCAAATCGAAGATCTAAACGACACCGCGCAACGATGATAGTCTTGCATTGTCCATGAGCCCAATTTTGATCCATTCGTGCAAACTGGCCCAAATTTGGTGGAGACCCTCATAGCTACTTTATTTTATGTATTCCAGAATATGAGCTTATTTGGATGTCTACAATTAATGTTATTAAGCTCAGAAGTTCATGAGTTGGAGTTGTCTTATCTAGGCTAGTTGAAAGGTTGTTTTTGTAGCCTATTTAAACAAGCCTCCAAGGCATATTGTAGACACGTCTATCTTGAATCAAAAACCAGTTATGGAGTTTAGTTTACTCAGAAATTCTTCTTGTTCGTGAGTCATATCGAACAATCTATCCTTGATCGTGAGTAATATCGATCAAACCTTTTGATCTTTAACCTAGGGTGAGTCGTATCCCTTTGTGAGAGATCAACTCTTTCTTCTTCAAGAGGTGAGTCATATCCTCGAGTAGAAGTATGCCTATCCAACACCTTCCACCAATTCATTATCCATCATCCATCTCCCTTTCACGTCCTTCAACCGTAACAACTCTCTCGTTGATCTCTGATGCGGAATCCTCTCTGACCCCTCAGTAGATTCACCATATCTTCTGATTCCTAGATCGGTTCACGCTCATATTTGGAGGATATCATCTAGACTTCAAGATCTAACTCCGGGCTTTGGAATCACTCAATTCCGATCCCAGACAAGAGAGAACGAGCCAGTTGAAGTAAGGCCTGTTTTCTGGGCTTTGGGTTGACGATTGCTTGAAGATCTTTCGAGCCTTTCCTTGCACCGCGTCATTCTCGATCCTTGATTTCCATCATTTGGTATCAGAGCCACGCAAGTGTTGTGTGCTCTAAAGCTTTTTCTTGAAGTGCACTTGGATTCGAGGACGAATCCTTTTTAAGGAGGGGAGGACGATGTGACCCTGCCTAGGGTCAATCATGAATACCTTAAGAGTTCGTATAACCCAAGGATTGGCAAGCAATTATGACATGGGCTCGGTGGTTCTACTTCACCAAATCGAAGATCTAAACGACACCGCGCAACGATGATAGTCTTGCATTATCCATGGGCCCAATTTTGATCCATTCGTGAAAACTGGCCCATATTTGGTGGAGACCCTCATAGCTACTTTATTTTATGTATTCCAGAATATGAGCTCATTTGGATGTCTACAATTAATGTTATTAAGCTCAGAAGTTCATGAGTTGGAGTTGTCTTATCTAGGCTAGTTGAAAGGTTGTTTTTGCAGCCTATTTAAGCAGGCCTCCAAGGCATATTGTAGACATGTCTATCTTGAATCAAAAACCAGTTATGGAGTTTAGTTTACTCAGAAATTCTTCTTGTTCGTGTGTCATATCGAACAATCTATCCTTGATCGTGAGTAATATCGATCAAACCTTTTGATCTTTAACCTAGGGTGAGTCGTATCCCTTTGTGAGAGATCAACTCTTTCTTCTTCGAGAGGTGAGTCATATCCTCGAGTAGAAGTCTGCCTATCCAACACCTTCTACCAATTCATTATCCATCATCCATCTCCCTTTCACGTCCTTCAACCGTAACAACTCTCTCGTTGATCTCTGATGCG
The DNA here is from genome assembly GCA_027886185.1 of Rheum nobile. Taxonomy (NCBI): domain Eukaryota; kingdom Viridiplantae; phylum Streptophyta; class Magnoliopsida; order Caryophyllales; family Polygonaceae; genus Rheum; species Rheum nobile. The sequence continues at coordinate 8,487,170 of WOAB01000002.1, read as the reverse complement.
GAACCCTCTGTGACCCCTCAGTAGATTCGCCATATCTTCCGACTCCTAGATCGGTTCACGCTCACATTTGGAGGATATCATCTAGACTTCAAGATATAACTCCGGGCTTTGGAATCACTCAATTCCGATCCCAGACAAGAGAGAACGAGCCAGTTGAAGTAAGACCTGTTTTCTGGGCTTTGGGTTGACGATTGCTTGAAGATCTTTCGAGCCTTTCCTTGCACCGCGTCATTCTCGATCCTTAATTTCCATCATTAAGGTTTGCATAATTGAATTGATCATACGGTAGTAGAGTATACAAAAACAAATCTTTTTTTTTTTTACGACGCAGGAACCCACCACTTGCGGGGTGGTAAACCTGCGGGCCCGGGACCTAGCCAGCAAAGACCCCGAACCGAGTAAACCGGCTTGCGCCGACCGGCTCGACCCAGTGGCAAGGGACACGATAAACCCCTGGGAGTTGCACCCAGGAGAAAGGGGGCAGGCAGGGATCGAACCCGGGACCTGCCCTTACCCCCTCTGTGCCCTTACCACCAAGCCACCACCGAAGTGGCAAACAAATCTTATTTCTTCTAAAACAATATTATAGACATTATTACATGGGCAGTCCCAATATCTTGACCAAAAGTCAGAAAGAAAACGTATCAAAAGTTTCCAAGCATCAAAATTCAGATGGAGAATCATTGTCACAAATCTAATACTATAAGCATTTAACAAATATGGTAATTGAAATGAGGCGGAAATTTATAACCATTATAACCCAAAAGAAAATTAGGAGAAAAAAATGAAGTAAGCCTTGATGGAGAAGAATGGTTTGCTTAGGAGGAGGGCGGAATCCCCCATTAATAGTATTGAAGTAGTAGAAAGCGGGATTATTTGGTGTTACGTGATGATAACTATGATATGGGTCGCCAAGATTGAAGGAAGGCAATCTCTAAGCACCTTTCATGTTTTTGTAGACAAGAATGGAAGGCAATTTCGGAGACCGCTAATGTTGTGTGAAAAAAGTCCTCTAAAATATATAATGTACATGTTTAAGTATTTGCAACTTGGTATCTTATTTAAATTATAATGTTATTGTCACTATGATAACTTATGTGCTTTGAATTATTCCCTCAATTTTAACATTAAGATATTATTTTATTTAACTGTTATATTTGTTTTCGTATAAAAAAATTTATTATATTTGTTTGTATAATTACCCGTATATGGTACGGATCCAATACTAGTTTAGGGTTAAAGGGTGAGTTGTAAAGGGAGCGTTTTGCAGGAGCATTTTCATCTCTTTTGTTGACCAACTAAGATAGCGACAAATTAAATATTCTTCCCGAAGATTGATTTAAAATAATAATATATTCGTTCAACCATCTAATATCATAAAAAAGGGTGTGACGATGAACAATTTGTGAATTTGTGAATAGATCCTGGACTCGTTTGGTATCGATATCAAAGATATGAGATATCGGGTATTGATATGAGTGATATCAAAGTATCAAATATATGTATAGATATGAGTGATATTTTTTATATATTCATTCTGTATAAGATATCAAAATAACACTCCATCCTGATATCCATATCCCATACTAAACATGAGGATATCGATATGAGAATCATTCCAAATGCAAATATAGAGTGATACTAGAGTGATTTCCGTGTCATGCACATATTTTTACGTCACATATGATGAATAGAAAATATTATTAATTATTAGTTATATATTTAAAAAAAATCATATCTAGATAATGTTGATATCAAAATCAAATTCGGATCATAATTTTCTATCTCAATCATCTGTATATCAGATTTTCCTTATTTATTATATTACTATATCCATCAAAACAAATAGATATAATCTTATAGAAATAAAGATATAGATGTGAATGAAATTAGAAAAAAAACAAAGAATAATGACTTTATTGTAACAATATTAAATGATGTGAAAAATTACCGTAACAACACGTGACATATATGACGCGTGACTTATTGTGAAAGGGACATGTGACCTTGATTGAGTTACGCTTTAGTGTTATATAATAGATTTATGTCAATTCGATCATCTCAATCAGTGTATTTGTTCCTAATTGGAGACGACACCAATTGAGATAACAATCATATGTGTTGAATGAGATAATTAACAGTGCTATTGTCATATTAACAAATTAAGTACAAAGTGTTAAGCTAGCAATCAAGTTAATATACTTTTGACTAAGCTGAAGAAAATAGTTTTGGATATTAACATAAAAAATATTATTTCAACATAAGAAGCAAAAACTTAAAATAGGTTTAGGATAAAAATCTTTGATGTATAATTAAATTTATTTAAAAAAGGTGGAAAAAAAGAAGAAAATAACACATGACATTTAATGAGGGGGTGTCATGTGTTGTAATGAGGTTTTAATTTAGTATATATATAGTAGATTGTTAAAAATTATGATTGATCTATATTTAAATTAAAAACTTTTGGATTTGTAATCTTTGTGATTAATTTGTATTCAAATTAGGAAGAGATTAGTGATATGTTTAGGATAAAAATCCTTGATATATAATTAACTTATTTAGAAAAAGTAAAAAAAAAATAAGAAAATGACATATGACGATTTTAATGAAGAGGTGCCATGTGACATAGTTTGATTCTAGTTTAGTATATTCATGCGCATACCTCATATTCTGGTATTATTATATCAATACCAAAGAGTTTGGATCATATGGAGAGGTGTTTTAGGGTATAAAATAGGGAGCATTTCTAACCGTTCGATCTACTTCATCCAAGGGTTGAAAGACTCTCTTGCACTTACAAGAGACGGTGGCATAATTGTAATATCTTCCAGTTTTTATTTTTCATTCCACTTTTACCATTTCCTTCTCCAGCCGTTCATATGTGATTCACATCCTCTGCCATTGTCAAGCTTGCTTCCTTTGCTTCGTTAAATCGCTCTCGGCGTGATGGATCACGGTACTCCTTCGTTCTTTTGATTCCTTCTGTTAATTCGTCTGTTTTGATTTGTGTATGAAATTTGTTACATTACTTCATCACCGAATTGATTTTTGTTGTTCGTGAATTAGGTCATCATTTTGGATTTGTTTGTTCAATTTGAGATTTGCTCTTCGTTCTAGTGTTATTGTACTTATCGTGTCTCGCTATTTAATGAATTTGTTTTCGATTCCAGCACAAAATTCTCAATTTCAAATTGTCTCTGTTTTGCTTTTGTCTGTTTTTCTGTTCGTATGCACTTCAGATTTGTTTTTTTTGCTTTTGTTTTTGTCTACTTTTACCAATTGTACCTTATCTGTGCACTTTCACTTTGTGTACATATTTTTTGTTGGAGCTTATTTTTCCTTTGTTATATCTGTTCATTCATTGGAACACTTGTTATTCTTGCACCAATTCACCATATATGTGCACTTTCATCCATTCTATATATTTTCAGTTCGGCCTTCTTCTGCTTCGGATGTTGTAGGTGGTCGTGGTGTTGATTCTTCTTCATTTGTTGAGCCGGATACTTGTGAGGGCTATGTGATTCAATTCTCGCAAGAAGGGCAAACAATGTACTATTTGCCTCATTGTCCAAAAGATATGAAGCCTTTCATCAGTCAAACATTTACTACACTTAAAGAAGGTATTGATTTCTACAAGCGTTATGCAACGGGATGTGGGTTTAATGTGCGCAATGGTTGCTCAAAGGATCAGATTGTGGTTCTGAAATACTTGATTTGTACTACGGAAGGCTATAAAGTTAGTCAAAATAAACCTAGTCGATTCACCCGGGTTTCAAATAGGGTTGGTTTTAATGCAAAAAACATTTTTAGATATGTTGGTAGGTCTGGCTATACAATGAAATCATTTGTAGAATGTCATACACATCGGTTTGTTGATGATCCGTAAAGGCAGTTTATGAAGAGTAATCGAAATATGGACAGTGGGCATAAGAAGTTTGTGTTGAATTGCTCAAGAGCTAATGTAGGGCATGCTAAGTCTCATAGATTGTACAAGGAAATTGTTGGTGGCTATGGAAATGTTGGAGCTTCTATGGTTGATTTTAAATTTAGGTGAGACTTGTTGGCATACTTTGCTGGATCAGATGCTCAAATGTTGATTGATCGATTGTTTGCTAAAAAGGAATTGCGTAGTGCGTATTATTTTGATTACGATGTGGATGATATGGATCATTTGAAGAGGATATTCTAGGCTTATCTGGTTTTAAGGGAAAACTTTGCCTTTTTCGATGAGGTTGTCTCATTTGATGCAACTTAACGAACTAACAAGTGTCATACACTTGTGCACTTTAACTCTATATATGTGCACTTTTACACCTTATTCATTCATTATTTACATAGTGTAGTCTGTAAATTTATTGTTATATCTTCCCACAAGTATTACCTGGTTTTTGTACCACCGGGGCTTGATAATCATAAGAGATGTGTTACCTTTGGTGCTAGCATGGTGTTAAAGAAAGATCTCCCGTCGTATGTGTGGTTGTTAGAGAATTTTATAAAAAGCAATGGGAAATGATCCTAGGATAATAGTCACAGATCAAGATCTTTCAATGAAGGTTGTAGTTGCACATGTATTTCCTAACACACACCACCGCCTTTGCATGTGGCATATTATGCCAAAAGTTCCAAACAAGACAAAAACTGATGTAGATGGTGGTGAGCCTTTTAGGAAAAGGTTGAATAGTATAGTATGGACTCATGAACTTGAACCAGTTGAGTTTGAAGAGAAATGATTACAGCTGGTAAATGAGTATGAATTGGAAAACAGGAAGTGGTTTAGTGATATGTTTTCCATTCGCCAATTTTGGATCCATGCGTATTTTAGAGATGTGATGTTTGGTGGCTTAGTTAGGACAACATCTATTTCTGAGGTTCAAAACAAATTCTTTGGCCATTTCACCAACTGAAATGTAAGGCTTGTCAAGATGTTATTGCATTATGAGTCTGGATTAGACGCTCAATGACATAATCAGGCAAAATTAAATCATGATTGCATGACCATGTTGCCTAATTTTTAGACTGAACTGCATTTGGAGAAGCATGCATCAGAGCACGTTGACTGTTTTCTTGGATATTCAGAAATAAATTTGTGCCTCTTGCTTTTCTTGTCGTATCACTGGGATGCTTTTTGACAATGGTGTTGTGACTTACAAAACCAAAGAAGGTGATATGGAAGATGTCAAAACTGTGTATTACTGTGCAAATGGTAATGTTGTTTGCAGTTGTAGATTATTTCAACGGATCGGATACCTGTGTCGCCATATGTTTGTTGTGTTTAAGAACATGGGCATGGACAAAATCCCCATGAATTTTGTCTTGTCTCGCTGGACAAAGCCAACTATGATAAGTCCTATCTTTTCTATTGATGGGACATTGGTGATGTGTTCTTGCCTCCGATAACAAGCCAATTGTCAAAGGCGACACCTTTGGATCTAGTATTGGGCGAGAAGTCACTCATTCCTTGTCAAACCTGCCGTGGAATCCTTGGGTGCAAACCCGCGTTGTCTTGCACGAAAGGTTGACAAGATGGTGGTGAAGCGAACCCGGTTGAGGTGGTATGGATGGTCGCGGCGTCGGCGAGGCTGAGTGTCACATTGAGTGTCACAACAGTGAAGACGACGTCGATGGCGAAGGCGATGGCGAACGCAATGGAATTGGTGGCGATTGTAGGTGCGATTGAAGCGATTGATGGGGCGAATGGATAGCGATGGCGGAAGCGATTTGATGAGGGATAGATGACTTGAAATGACAAGTCTTTGGTGTCGTAGCGTCGACTATGGGAGAAGGGAGATGCGAAGGAAGACTTGGCTTGAAGGTTCAAGCAATTTCCGTAGCATCGGCGGCAGAGGGAATGGGGATGCGAAGATAGAGGGTGACGTCCGATCAAGGGAATGAGGATAAACACTCTACTTGAAACCTTGATTAAAATTGAACGTACTAAAACCAATAACATAGTTTAACTTAAATACTAGGGCGAGACATCGGATGGGCCGAGTCGAGCCTAGTGGGCTAGCCTATGCAAGCATGCAAAAGGCACAAACCCAAAAATAGAAATGACTATAAAAGGAAACTATCTAAAATAAGCAATAATACAAAATATAGAAAGTGTCTCAAAAATATGCCAAAACAAAGGCAATAAACCTCTTAGTGTCAAAACGACGCGGCAAAGGCACGGATGCAAACACCGCGAGGAACGGCGACGAAGGGTCGATGGCCTCACGAGTGGGTGCACGCGATGCCGGCTGCGATGATCGCGATGTTTCGATGTCGATGGTGGCGAGGATGACGAGTCTTGGGTTGGCGTCTGGGCTTCCTTGGCCAGCGACGACGCATGCGACAAGTGACGCGACGGCGGCGGCGATGACTTTGGACCTAGACCTTGTCACTGGGCCCTCTGAGCGTAGGCTCATGGCTTCTTCCTCATCTTGGGCTGTCATGGGAGGCAAGGTCACATCACCCTCCCCTACTTGGCTGTGAAGCGTTCCCGCTTCACCATCATCAAATTCAGGCGCAACATATGGTGTCAAGTCTGCCACGTTGAAGGACGCGTGGACTCCAAAATCTAGTGGAAGCTCGAGTTGGTAGGCATTGTCCCCTATGGCCTTTATCACGCGGAATGGACCATCTCCACGCGGTGCCAATTTGTGCTTACGCCGCGAGGGAAACATTTCTTTTCGCATGTGTACCCAGATGAGGTCCCCGGGTGCAAAAACGACGCGGTGTCGGCCAATGTTCTTCTCTGAGGCATACTGCGCGGCCCTTCTCTCCAATTGGTCCCTGGTCCGTCGATGGAGCTCTTGTACTTTCTCGGCGCGATTGGCGGTAGAGATGTGTACTGGGTCTCGCAGTGGTCGCGGCGACAAATCAAGCGGCGTCAATGGGTTCATGCCATACACCACTTCGAAAGGTGTCAACTTGGTCGCCGTGTGCCTGCATCTATTGTAACAAAACTCTACAAGTGACAGTAAGTCCTCCCAATGCCTAGGGTTGGCTTTTAGCATCGTGCGAAGGAGGGCTCCTAGGGTTCGATTTGTGACCTCCGTTTGGCCATCGGTCTGGGGGTGGTAGCTAGTGAAAAATAGGAGTTTGGTTCCTAGCTTACCCCAAAGAGTTCTCCAAAAATGACCAACGAACTTAGAATCCCTATCACTCATTATGGTACGTGGGACTCCATGAAGACGCACCACATGCTCAAAGAATAGATCGGCAATCTCACTAGCACTATGGGTTGTCTTACAAGCTATAAAATGTGCCATCTTTGATAATCTATCTACGACCACAAAAATAGAGTCTTTACCTCGTCTAGAGAGGGGCAAGCCCGTGATGAAATCCATAGACAAATCTTCCCAAGGGGCACTAGGAATGGGCAATGGTGTGTAGAGGCCGTGTGGGCTTGACCTAGCTTTGGCTCTTTGGCATGTCACACAACTTCTACAAAACCTAGTCACTTGGTGGGTCATCTTAGGCCAAAAGAAATGTTCTCTTAGGGCGGCCAAGGTCTTACTAATCCCAAAGTGTCCACGACTTTCGTGTGCTTTCTGAATCAAAAGGAGCCTAATGGAAGACCTAGGGATGCAAAGGCGACTAGCCTTGTATAAATAACCCTCAGAAAGGAAATAAGACTCAAACTCTCGAAATCTTAGGCAATGCTCGAATATAGGTGCAAAGAAAGGATCACTAGTATAAAATTCCTTAATCAAAGCAAAACCCAAAACTTTAGTTTGCACATGAGTCAAGAGTACATACCTTCGAGACAACGCGTCGGCGACAATGTTCTCCTTTCCCTTCTTGTGGACCACGATATAAGGAAATGTCTCAAGAAATTCCACCCAACGAGCATGGCGTCGATTGAGGTGGGCTTGGCTCTTCAAATAGCTCGAGGCTGCATGGTCGCTGTGGATGACAAATTCACGCGGCCAAAGGTAATATTGCCACGTCTTTAGCACGCGTATTAGGGCATATAATTCTTTGTCGTAGGTGGGGTAATTAAGTGTGGCCCCTGTGAGCTTCTCACTGAAATATGCAATGGGCCTCTTCTCTTGGTGTAGCACACCACCAATGCCAATGTTTGAGGCATCACACTCCACCTCGAAGTGCTTGGCGAAGTCGTGAAGCTGGAGCAATGGTGCTTGGCACAAGGCCCGCTTCAAAGCCGAGAAGGCTTCTTCGTGGGACTCAAGCCACAAAACAATGCTACCCTTCTTCGTCAACTCATGCAAAGGCGCGGCAATGGATGAGAAGTCTCGAACAAAGCGCCTATAAAATCTTGTGAGGCCGAGAAAGCTTCGCACCTGCGTCGGCGTCGTCGGCGTTGGCCACTCTTTGATGGCCGCGATCTTTTATTCGTCGACACGCAGACCATCACTGCTCACGACATAGCCCAAAAAATTGGTGGACGCGGAGCAAAATGAGCACTTGGCCGGATTGGCGAATAGGCTCTCACATCGAAGGCACTCGAGCACTTGGCGAAGGTGATCGACATGCTCCTCCAGGCTCCGTGAATACACAAGGATGTCATCGAAATAAACGATGACAAACTTGCCAAGGAAGGTGCTCAAGACGTGGTTCATCACGCGCATAAAGGTGCTTGGCGCGTTCGTGAGCCCAAATGGCATGACAAGCCACTCGTAGAGCCCATACTTCGTCTTGAACGCGGTCTTCCACTCATCACCTTCTTTCATCCTGATTTGGTGATAACCAGTCTTCAAATCCATCTTGGAGAAAAGTGTGGCGCCATGAAGTTCATCAAGCATATCGTCGAGGCGTGGAATAGGATGCCTATACTTGACGGTTATCTGGTTTATAGCGCGGCAATCAACACACATTCTCCATGTGCAATCCTTCTTGGGCACAAGGATCACAGGAACAATGCAAGGGGAGAGAGATTCCCTTACGTAGCCGCGATCCAACAACTCCTGCACTTGGCGTTGAAGCTCTTTGGTCTCCTTCGGGCCAGCTCTATACGCAGCGCGATTGGGCAAGGAAGCATCGGGCACAAGGTCAATCTGGTGCTCAATGCCTCTCAGTGGAGGTAATCCTTGTGGCAACTCATCTGGAAAGACATCGTCGAAAGCAACGAGCAAGGTCGCGATGGATGGCGGCACGGACGCGGTATTCGACGACGCAGGGATGCATGGGGTTGGCACAAGCAGAAAACATGGTGCCTTGCCAGTCAAACACACAGTGAGGTCACTGGGCCAGGCTACAAGCAAGCGTCTCTCACATTTTCCTTGCAAATGAGACATCTGCGACAACGGATCGGCAAACTTCATCGATGGTGAGGCGCTTGTTGATTTGTGTGGGGAACTGGGCATATGTGGACCAGTGCTCGAGCCAGAAGTGGAAAATCCTGGCCAAGTTTTTGGAATGCCTTTCTTGGCCTTCCCAGCGGCACCAGTAGTGGCGCTAGGACGATCCAGATGGGCACTTGGTGTCCCAGCTATGGCGTTGTTCCTCTTCTTGTCAGTTCCTGGTGGAGACGAAATTTTGCCAGAATTGGAGGAGTTGTGCCTCTGGACACTCGTTTGACCTAGTAGACGCGGTCTCAATGGCCTTCTGGCGATCACGCTCAACCTGGTCCTGTAAGATCTCATGGAGAGACATTGGATGCAAGGTGACGCGCTTCCCATGGTAATTGAACACATAAGTGTTCAAATAGCCATCATGGAGCACGCGCCTGTCGAATTGCCATGGACGCCCAAGCAAAATATGGGTGGCGTCCATTGCAACGACATCACAAAGTATAGAATCACTGTATTGCCCTATGGAAAAAGAAACTAAGCATTGGCGAGATACTGTGTTACCTGGAATGGATAAAATCCATTGGAGGGCATAAGGCTGTGGATGAGGCGTCGTAGGCAACTTGAAGTGTGTCACGACCTTCTCATTGACAATGTTAGCACATGATCCTCCATCAACTATGACACTCAAGGAAGCCGTTTGGACGAGAGCCCTTGTGTGGAACAAGTTATCACGTTGGTCGTGGAAGCTCGCTTCCTTGACTGTGAGGAGACGACGCGTCACCAAGCTCAATGGTGTTCCCGCGTGCAGAGAAGCGGGTTCGCAGTCGTAGGCGTCTTCCTCCTCTTCGATGCTTTCATCGATGGCCTCGAGGGGTTGGTCCTCGTCGTCGCAAGACTCATAGCCGGCGGCGGCCGTGGAAAACAAAACATTTCGAGCGGTTGGGCAATCCTTTTATTAGTGGCCTCTTCCACCACATTTGTAACACTCGACATCGCGTGCACGATCTGTGCCCACTGGGGCTTGTCGGGGTGCATTCTGGCACAACGCGTTGCCCGACGTCGATAGCTTTGCTTTGGGGGCTTGGCTCGATGCGGCTGTGGTAGAGACACTAGGGCGAACATTAGTAGAATGCAATCCACTAGGGTTAGAAGAATACATTTGTTGGCCACTTGGAAAAGTGTAAGACTTTCGGCGAGAGATTTGTGCATGGATTTTCATCGTCGTATGTGTGAGTGTGTTCAAATTTTTGATGGGCAAAATCTCGAGTTGATCACGAATGTTTGTGTTTAAGCCACTCAAGAATTTCGTCCTCAAAGTCGATGGTGCAACGAAGATGTTGGCCTTGTAATACATGTCTTCAAGCTTGGAAAAGAACTCGAGTGGAGTCATCGACCCTTGGCAAGCCATGGCTATCTCCATTCGCATTTGATTCCTATAGTCTGGAGGCACGTATTTCTTGGTCATCACGTAGACTAGTTGGTGCCATTCTGTGACTCTGGTTCTGTGGCGATGCACGCAGTCATCTTCGAATCTATGCCACCACACGCGGGCGGCTCCTCGAAAGTGAAGTGTCGCGGCGTCGACATGCTCCTCAGGTGGCACTCGACAATATCTAAGGGTGTACTCCGTAGCCTGTACCCATTCAAGAAAAACAGATGGATTGTATTCACCAAAGAAATGCTCGATCTTTACCTTGACTTTGTGTCGTTGGTATCGAGGCTGGGCAGATGCTTGGTTGAACGCGTTGTTTGGCACGGCGGCGTAGAGAGGATTCTCATAGGCGCGCACACCATGGGGTCTATCGCGTCCAACCTGGCGTCTATCGCGGTCTTGGTGATCTTTGCCGCGAGCAAACTCATCCCTTGGCGCATAGGCGTCGTTGCATCGGCGTCTTCGCGGCTGGGCCTCGTAGTCGGCTTGGCGAATGTCCCTTGGCATGACATTGCGGCGCTCGCCGCCAATATCACGAACGCGTTCTCCTTGTGGCTGGAGATGCGGTGGAGGTATCCAATCCAAAGGGTGATCCTGCAATTCAAGTGGATCTCCAAGAGAGGGGTGAACAAAATTAGGGTTGACCATACTTGAGTCCTCGATCTCCCCGTCGTCATACTCGGCGAAGTCGTCGCGGGCATTGGGTGTGATCGACGCGTAGCCGTCGGATCCGTAACGCGGCGTCCGAACACTTTGGTGTCGAAGGTGGTCGCGTACATCATGGCTTCGTGGCTGTGTAGTTGGTGTCCTTAAGTTAGTCTCATCGCATCGCGTATGCCCACTGGGTTTGCGACTGGGTCTCCTTGGTGTCGCGTCGGCTTGCTCGGCTCGGCGAGGGCGGCCTTCGCGTGGCGATGAGCCCGGTACGCGTCTCTGGGTTCTCCTAGAGGCATAGCGATCATCAAAGTTGTATGGTTCAGAAAACTCACCTTGAGTGTCCTCGGCGTCACGGTCATTGTCGGAGCCGGTGTCGAAGCCAGCGGGTGTGGCTCTGGGCATGTAGCGGTCCGTTTGCGAAACGAAGCCTTGGCGACTCTCGATGACACTTTGCATACGATTGAGTTGTGGTTGATGATGAGATGTCGAAGGCATTAGACCTTTGCCTTTGTCTACTCTTGTCTTCGATGGACCGGCGTCGGTGACTCGGGGTTGAGCCGGCGCGTCCATAGTACTCAGGGGTTGTGGTGTGGGCACGAGTTGTGCGGCGCGTTGCTGGGCTCTCAAAGCTGCGTTCTCTTGTCGAAGGGCTTGGATCTCTCTTTGCTCCTCGGACAACTCAATGAGAGGGTCTTGTTGTGGTGGGTCAATCGGTGGTTGGTCTTGGGGTAGACCCAACGACGGTGGATGTGGGTTGGTGTCGTCGACTCCAAGTTGTTCTTCACGTTGTCCAACCATCATGCTACCTATATGGCCAGACATGGGAGTAAAAATGAACCAAAAAACAACAAAGAACAACAACCAAGAAGATCACTAGTCAAGTCACAAAGTTCACGTAGGTAGGGTTAGTTTGGCTTGTCGTGAGGGCGGCTTGGCTTGCACAAGAGATGGTGTATCAAGCAAGTTGCAATCAAACAAACAAGAACAAATTGAAACCCTAAAACAAACGTAAACAAAGCAACCTAATAAGCAAGAAAATACCTTCTAGTAAGCTTGACCTAGACGGCGGAGAGGTTGAGAAGATGAGCTTAGACCGAGTCGAGTGGGTTAGGGTTGCTTTATTTTGGCTTTACCTAACTTTGGAAACTTTTTTTTTTAATATCTTTTTGATATCATTTTTTTTATATAATATTCGAGATCTTATCTTTTGATCTTTTCGGATTTGCAAAAGGAAACAAACAAAAAGCAAAACGGCCTAAGTAACCAGAATATCACAAGTGTGATCTTTAGAGATAGGAGAGAGAAAATAAGATTTGATTTGATATCTTATAAGGAAATTCGGCTAACTTAACTAAAAAGCAAAATCTAGCAAACAAGGAAACTCTATCCACGCGTGAAACAAGGAAACAAAATATTCTAGCATGCAAGATAACAAATTACCTAACACACCAAAACTTAGGGAACAAGGAAAAATTTCAGCCAAGATATTATCTTGTAGAAACCGAGTAGGTGATGCAAATATGGAAACTTTGGTTTTTCACAAGATCTTACGAAAACAAACGATGGGGGTCAAGAAAAAAAAATTATGAACAAGATGCAAACTTGAGTTCGTGACTTACAAGACTATTAGGCTCTGATGCCAGTCGATGTGTTCTTGCCTCCGATGACAAGCCAATTGTCAAAGGCGACACCTTTGGATCTACTCGAATGGGCCGAGTCGAGCCTAGTGGGCTAGCCCATGCAAGCATGCAAAACGCACAAACCCAAAAATAGAAATGACTATAAAAGGAAACTATCTAAAATAAGCAATAATACCAAATATAGAAAGTGTCTCAAAACTATGCCAAAACAAAGGCAATAAACCTCTAAGTGTCAAAACGACGCGGCGAAGGCATGGATGCAAACACCGCAAGGAACGGCGACGAAGGGTCGATGGCCTCGCGAGTGGGTGCACGCGATGCCGGCTGCGATGATCGCGATGTTTCGATGCCGATGGTGGCGAGGACGACGAGTCTTGGGTTGGCGTCTCGGCTTCCTTGGCCAGCGATGACGCGTGCGACAAGTGACGTGACGGCGGCGGCGATGGCTTTGGACCTAGACCTTGTCACTACGCCCTCTGAGCATAGGCTCATGGATTCTTCCTCGTCTTGGGCCATCATGGGAGGTAGGGTCACATCAATTGGTTCAGCAGTGTTTTGAATTGGAGGAAAGGGAGATTTTGATGAATACTTTGCTTTAAGACTGTTATTGTTGTATGGGTCTTTTAGAGAGGCATCCAGATCGATTCAAGGATTTCACACAACTTTTAAAGGAGCAAAAAACAGCTTTGATGGAGTGTGTAATAACCCTCAGTTTCAATAAGGGTATTTGGGTAATCTCCCCAACCCTCGTTCTATAAGCAAGACGCGTTTGGCATACTCGGAATCTCGGTAATGATCTTTTGAACGTACTAAGATACGTTTAACGTTGTATCGGATTTTAGAATATTTTTTAAAGGTACTAAAAATAAGATCTAGTATTAACCCGCGTGTGAATCCGCGACCGCGGAAGTGTTTCCGCGACCGCGGAAGCACTGTTCATTGTCCCTTTAATTGTTTCCTGCGTTTCGACGCTTGATTATCCGGCATTTCGCCGAGGGGGAGGTCGAGCGATTGGGTTGCTCGGCGTTAGCCCCTCCTCACCCTATAAATAGGGGCTTTCAGTGTTGGGAACCTTCATCCACAGCTCCCGAATTCTCTCTCCCTCTCGTTTGTGTGTTCGCCGGAGTTCTTGTGTTCGTCGGAGCTTCGTCGGAGTCTTGCTCATCGCCAAAGTTGTTTTTGTCGGAGGTCGTGGTGCCCAGTTGGAAGTTTGGAGTAGCGGTGGTGGTGCGCGGTGTCGTAGGAGCGAAGAGCCGAGTCGTCGCCGTCGGTAAGCCATCTTCGTCTCCGAACTATTTGTCGGGGTGGGAATCCGCAACCGCGGTTTATCCGCCGCAACCGCGGATTGCCCAGAAAACCGCGACCGTGGTCATGTTGGCCGCGATCGCGGCACCCTCTGGCACAGCCGCGGCTGTGGCCTTTTTCCTTCGATTCGTTTTGTGTTTCGCTCGTTCCGTTTATTTGTTTCGTATCGAATCTAACTTAGGGTTCCGTCGTCGTGGTAGGAATCCGTATTCAGATTCCATTTTCCAGATCCCGGAACCCGACATCGTCAATTCATCTAATTAAGGCAAGTGGCGGTTCGCTCTTGCTTATCATTTCATATTTCCTTTAATTATCAATTACTTGATTGTTAATTAAAATGGGGTGAAGTGTTGTTTTCATTTGGGAAGAGATTTAATAAAATGATGTGATTAAAATATGATATTATAATAGGTTGTATATATTGCTAGAACAACGCTATTATACCTGTGATTACTGTAACGAATTTGGTGTGGATTTAAATGTAAACTTAAATGCTAGTTTAGCACGAGTATTCGTAGGAACGCTAATGCCTTATGAGGATTAGTCGTTTCTTTATAACTTGGTATTAGTCAGATTAATTCTCTAATACTTTTAAAGGTCATGACCATTGCTTCTTATCCACCTGTTAAGGATAAGAGGTGTTTAAGCACCTTGCTAGTGCCATTGGGTTGGGCGTAATGTCACCTTGTGTTATTCTCGTAGATACTCGAGATTGTTTGAAAAGCTTTAAACGTTAATATGCGTTTTGTAATTAAGTAAGATAAGTGCGGTTATGCACATAATTAATGAACCCTCGGGCGAGGAGTACAACGTGGAAACCGCCCGGACTCTTGTTAGAGTAAGTCTTCTTTCCAATCTGGATTCGCGTTACGCGGTGAGGTTGGTCGTGGACCCAAATAACTAAGGTCGTTTTTAAACTTGTGTGTAAACTTAACGTTCCCAAACATTTGTCATACGTTTCCCATTAGACTCAATTCCTTTGGAGTCATCTTTTCAGTGCATGTCTAAACATTAATCATTCCGTGAAAGTTCCGGGTTATGTATCGTTCTTTCGGTTGTTATTCGAGGGACAATGATAGTAAACGGTTACGATCACTAGAACCATTCTGTTTTCACCCTTGCATAGTCTTTCATTAGACTAACCAACCGGGTTTTATTCCTTGCATGGTTGGCTGGTGTCATCCGTCCTATACGACATATCAGTGGTTGGTCCCCGAAGTCTTGAAGTAACCAATTGAAGAGAGGCTTGCAGTTGAAGATTTAAGCATCAGTGTTTTAAAGTTGTTAAGTATTACTTTAATATATTCTTATAACCAAGTCTTGTAATAGGGTTTATTATAAAAGTCTTCCGCTGTAAATGCACTCTGTTGTAAAATCGTCGTTCTCATTTATGAGAAGTTTGTTAATAAAAGGTTGAGTTTATTTAAATATGTCTTCTGATGTTTAATCTTTCGTTATTTAATATAATTATTTAAGCTTAATTGTTCCGATTAAATCCTAGGGTGACTTTGGACAGTAACGTCTGAGGTCACTGGCGTGTGACACGACCGACATAAGTCGGGGTGTTACAATTATGGTATCAGAGCAATGGTTTTAAAATTCTTGGCCTACTATTAGGTTTGAGAATTTTCAAAAATTAATTTCGAAACTATTTTCAACCTATTTTCTATTAAAAATGAATTTTGAGAAGTTTAAGTGTTAAATTTAAGGTTTTCTTGGAATTTATTTTAAAATAATGGTTTAGCTATTTGAACTTCAAAAGTTATTTATAGTTGGTTTATAAATAGTGTGTTATAAGTAATCAAATTTGAGCTTATGATTATAACTTTAAAAGTGGGGTTTTTGTCTTAGTAAGAGTTTTGTGATAATCGTATCACTAGTTTGAGAAACTAACTTTTTAAATAATTATTTTATTAATTTAAATATATAAGGTTTAAAAGTATAAAGTATAAAGTTTGAAAGTATAAGGTTTAATAATAAGTGGTTTACAAACTTCTGCAGGCTTCGAGTTGTTACTTATTCCTTAGATCCATTCTTAGGGATAGTATCTCTCCTTAGGTTTAATGTCATTTAAAGGTTGACATTTCTCCTAAGGTACCCATTCTCAAGTAAAGAGAAGAAGATCGTTTATGCGGTTAAAAGTAGAAGGCCAGTCAGACTGATATAAAGTTATTAGTTTGGGCTCTTATAATCCGTATCATAACGTAATTGACTAAGTGTCATGTTCAAGTCGGAAAAGTTCTAAACTGACGTTCCAACAGATGGTGAACACAAGAAATACAATCCGTGTCGGAGCTAGGCCGAGTAACAACCCAAGGCTGAATCTGAGGAACGTCGCTAATCAAGGGGACGAGAGCGAGTCTGTCTCTCACAATAACCCCGAAAGCAATGGCCAAGTTCAGGCTAATCCCCGGGTGGTATTCGATGCTACAGCCATAGAGGCCATTCGTGGGATCGTCATGCAAGCGGTCACTGATATAATGCGGCCAATTGCACCACAGGCACAAGGTGTGCCAGTTCCTCAGGTTATTCCTGAATTTGAGGAGCCAGGGGATCTGGTACCTCAGGTCGACGCCGTCAGGAACAAAGGGAATTACGGTCGAGCCTTGAAGGACGTGAGCTCAATGAGGCCTGTCAGTTATGACGGTACCGGAGAACCAGTCAGAGTGGCATATTGGTTCTCGCACATGGAACGGTTGTTCAGGAAAGTGGATTACACTGAGGTTGAGAAAGTGCACATCGCCTCCATTCAACTTAAGGATGTGGCCAGCGAATGGTGGGAGGGCACTGGTCTAGCTGATCATCCCGGATTGAACTGGGGTATGTTCAAGACTAAGATGACCGACCGTTTCTTTTCCCGTGCTATAAGGGAGGAGAAGCATAAGGAATTCCTTTACCCTACGACCGAGGGGTTGAAGGTGACTGAGCTTGCAGCTAAGTTCAATCATCTGTTGCAATATGTTGGACCAGAAGTGTCGAGTGAAGAGCAAAAGACCTGGTACTTCCATGGATGGATGAATCCAGAAATCAAACCTCTGATGGTGCGTCACGGTTGTTCTACGCTAGAGCAATATGTTGATGCGGCCTACAAAATAGAGGCCACACTGGAAGAATCCGCCCGAAAGCGGAAGAAGTAGATTAAAGGAAGGGGTGGGCAACAGGATTGCCAGGTTGGTACATTCAAGCGACCGGCATCGCCCACCAAATTTGAGAAGTCTGGTCGTGCTAAGACCGAGACGACTCAGTCTAACTCCGCCAGAGGCTCAGGTTAGAGTAGCGGAGTGATTCAATGCCACAACTGTGGTGAAGTTGGGCATAAAAGTAATAACTGCCAAAAGGAGAAGCGGGTATGTTATAACTGTGGGAAAGAAGGCCACATGAAAACATACTGTAGGCAAAGGGGCCAAGGACCAACGCAGTCTTACCAAGCCTCAAATATTGGCAATGGGCAGAACCCGAGGCCAGGGATGTCTGCTCTGGAGTAATTTGTTGCTCGTAATAAAGGCAAGGCGCCTGTGGAGTCTTCGGGTCAGGGGCAACGACTCTTTGTGATTCGTCACTCTAATGGGAATGAGACTCTGAACGAGTAGTTGTATTTCTGTTAAGCCTTTTTAATAATAAGGAGCGACGACTTGTGTCGATAGTCTCCATATCTTAGTAATCTGTTTGTTCGACTTTCTTTCAGTTGTTTTAATGTAATGTTTCGAATAATAAAGAAGTGTTTCCTTGTTCCGGAAATTACTAGATTCGTTACTATTGCAAGTTGTTCGATCATACGAGGATCCTTGAGTGCCAAAAGTAGTACATGTCACGCGTTGATAAAGACTGTTTGGACTCATAAAGGACGGTGTTTGATTGGGACATGTGTGATTGTTCCCTACCTTATTAGTGTCAGTTTCGAGGTCGAAACTATTCATAAGAACTCCTCTATTTCCTGAATTAATGTCAAGTTGGGCATTGACATTATCGGTTCCCTTTGCTCAAAGTCATGAGCATTGTCTCGAGAGGATAATGCCGTAAGGATTCCTTGCTAGAAGGATTTGGTGTGTGTAGTAATGCTCTATGGAGTTTGAGGCTATTCCTCACGTGTATACTCTGAGCATTAGATGGGGTGAGTTGAATAAGTTATACATTTAAGTAAATAACAGTATAAGAGAGATATTTCATAAGAAGTCGTTTTCTCTAAGATGATCGTACCCTAATACGATCTGGAGTAAAACCTTAGAACCCAAGAGTTATGTTGATGAGGTTTATAAATTAGTGTGTCCATTTATGGGACCAGTATTAAAAGCTTTTGGGAAAGTTAATGTGCGAATCATAAGATTTATTTTGTAAGACCTATTTGAGGTTCTGTAGTGAGGTATTCTTAAGGAAATGATATAATGAGATGATGATACGAGAAGTGTTAAGGTGATTAAGTCTTGGATAAATAGTAAATATCGGTGAAGCAAAAGGGTGCTTGATTTGGGATAATAAGTCGTGTGAGGACAACTGGTTGTTTAAGGATCTATGGGTGAACAACAAACTCAACCGGTAAAAGTTTGTTATGGTTTTTAAAGATCAATAGTGTGGCAAAAAAGTAAATATGTGGATATTGTCAACTGGACTTGAGGAAAAAAAAGTGACCTACGTTGATTAAGGTGATCGTATGACACGTTTGGGTAAAACGAGGTTATAATCTTGGGGAATGGAGTATTAAATCATGTTGAGATAAACAGACATAGGATGTGGTGTGATTAATTGTGGAAAATTAAGGGATCATATGAGTAAAGAATTTGCGTTAAGATATGGCACAAAGGCGAAATTTAATTCAGGTAACCAATGAGATAGATAAGGAGCTTATGTTGTAACACCCCGTAATTTTAAGGGTATTTTGAATTATTTTTAAATTTTTCTTATGCCCGTTTTGCTAGACGGATTTAATTCAGTGAGTCTCGGACCTTCTCAAGAGGGGTCTAAGCTCTGTAGAAATTTTCCGAGCATTATATAATACAGTTGAAGTGTTTTCGGGGTTAATGTATCGTTAGTGTACGAATATATTTAACCCGGAGTTAAGAAATTTAATCCGAACCAAGTTCGGATAAGAATAAGTGAAGTCGGCCAAAAACCGCGATCAACCGCGATTCACCGCGATGAACCGCGACCTGACGCGATCGGCCGCGATCGCGGTAATGCCTTTTGTTGAGCAGTGTCGTCTTCCTCGCGTGGCGGTTACTGTAGCTTTGTCCTCTGTTTTGGCTCAGTTGGGATATTTTTGGGCAGGCCAACTGGCCCTTCGCCTTTGTCCCCTTGTTCCCTTGGAGGTGGTCGGATTGGGGCTATAAAAGGAGGTGAAACCCGGAGCTAAGAAGCTCTTCTTCTTCCTTCTTCTTCCTCCTCTGTTTCTCCTCTGTTTTTCACCATTGTTGAGCAGTTTTGGAGCTTCGTGTGTGGGAGATTTCGAGTGTCTCTTGAGTTGAGAAGGTACTCTTGAGTGTTGTGTGAAGCTTTGTGGTGTTGGGAGATCGAACCATAGACAAATCGAAGGCAAACAAATCGGTTTGGGTAAGAAATTCTCCATTGTCGTCTCGCGAGCTAGCCACTGTCACAGCACAAAACCGCGACCTGCCGCGACCTGCCGCGATCGCGGTATTGTGTCCGAGTTGTGTGTTTTGTGGTTTGGCTTTGGGCTTTGCTCGTTTCCTTTGATTTCTTCTTGTATTCTTTTAGATTCATATATAAGTGTATTGAATCTAACTTAGGGTCTTGTTATGGGCCATTTCTTAGGGATTTATTATCCAAGATTTGCTCCAGTTTCAGATCCAGGAGCCCGTTGTCTCTAAAGCTTTGCTTAAGCTTCTGCGGATTTAGGCAAGTGGCGGTTCGCTCTTGCTCATCATTCCATATTTCAATTAATTATCAATAGTTTTATTGTTAATTAATTTGGGATGATTGTTAATTATGTTGGAATTGTTTGATAACGTTATGTGATTAAAAAGAAGATATTATACTAGGTTGTATATTTTGCTAGAACCGACGCTAGTCTATTCTAGATTTGTGCAGGTGAAGGCCGTAAGGGACTTTGATGTGATTTATTGTGTGTGTTTAGATTATTAAATCTAGGGTGTTTGCCAGGTGGGCATAGATATGGATAGTTGTACAGGTGGGGCCGTGATGGCTCTGTGTGGTGTGTTTGTATGTTTAACTGTGTAGTTAGCACGAGTATTCGTAGGGACAATGGATAGAGGTCCTGTCGTCTCTTTATAATAAATTGGTGAGTCATGACTAACTTCTATACTCGAGTGGAGTAAGAAGTGGTGCACTCTGCAGGTGTCACAACCCGGTTCGATATGTGTTTCGCGAGTGGCGGACATGTATGTAAAAGCTTGTAACGTGATGTGGTGTGTGGTCATTTAAATAAGATACGTGCCATGAGTATGCACATAATAAAAATGCCTTGACCATATTATTAAAGTGCCGTATGAGTAAGCACTTATTTAAAATGTTTGGCGAGTAGTGCAACTAGGCGCTAGTGCAGCTAGGAAAAGCTCGTCTTAGTTGTAAATCGCTCGTATGCGATACTTGTGTGATGTGGTTGTGTGTGTTTGGATATGTTTTCCAACATTTGTTATCATGTTTCCTATAAGGCTCATTTCATTTTGGAGTCTTCTTTTGGGGATTGATTGTTGTGAGACTCGATCTCCAGAATCTTCTCTTGTGCATACCCTTTTGTTATTCCAGTAGGAGTATGATGGTTGACTAGCATACTCGGCTATTATTCGAGGGACGATGAGTCTAACCTAATGCGACTGCTTCGAACCACTCTGCTTTGTGCCCTTGCTAGTCTATTCATTTAGACTAACCAACCTTTATATTCCTTGCATGGTTGGCTGGTGTCATCCGTTCGATTCGGCACATCAGGTAGGTTGTTGTTCCGCGAAGGCT
This sequence comes from Rheum nobile, assembly GCA_027886185.1. Classification (NCBI taxonomy): domain Eukaryota; kingdom Viridiplantae; phylum Streptophyta; class Magnoliopsida; order Caryophyllales; family Polygonaceae; genus Rheum; species Rheum nobile. The sequence continues at coordinate 8,465,973 of WOAB01000002.1, read as the reverse complement.
AGAACGACTATGAAGATGAACGGTGGCTTTGGATGTTTTTATTGTTTTTAATCAGGTTAAGATCTTTGGGCAGGTGATCACTACGATCACAACCCTTTTCGTAATATTTTAAAGTCTTCCGTTGTAATTATTCTGATGATGTATTTGGGTCGTTGTTGGAATCGTGAAATTCCGCGACCATGTGGTTTAATAAAAGTTATGATTTTAGTATTGTAACTATGTTTAAGACAGTTATGTCGTTGGAAAAGCCTGGGGTGACTTCGGGGTTTACGTCCGGGGTCATCGGCAGTAGCGCTTCCAAATGGGGTTAAATTTGGGGGTGTTACAGAAATGGTATCAGAGCTAAAATGTTTTCCAAGAGCTCTGAATTTTTTTCAAAAGCCGTTCATAGTCGTGCCTTCTTGAGTCTGATACAGAAGTTGCTTCTGTATCTAGAAAGACTAAGACTTTCTGTTTGTCACCCATAGTTGAGGGTGCATTTTGTTCTCTTCTGAAGGACTCGGAAGAAGTCGAGGTGGTTTTGCCATCTCTAGTTGGACTTGAGTTTTCAGTTCTCTTGTCAGGATTTGAGGTTGTAGAACCTAAGTATTCCAGTTTGGTGTTCATCTAGGAACGTTACCAAGTTGATCTATTCCAAGTGACTTTATCATGATAAGTGTTATGGAAAAGATATTAATACTTGGGATTTGATCGGTAAACAGATGGTGAATACAAGAAATACCATACGCGCTGGTGCTGGGCCAAGCAATCCAAGGCCAATCATAAGGGACGACCTGAACCGTGTAGAAGAACACGAGTCAATGTCACAGAATAATCCGGGAGGCAATGGCCAAGCTATGGCCAACGCTCCAATAGTTTTTGATGCAGCAGCTGTTACAGCTATTCGGGAGATAATGATGCAAGTACTCGCCGAGGCTAGGCAACCTGCCGCACCACAGGCACAAGCTGTGCCGATTCCCCCAGTGGTTCCTAGATTTGAGGAGCCAGCTGTTTATGTACACCAAGATGAGGCGGTCAGGAAGAGAGGTGATTATGGTCGAGTGCTGAAGACCATTAACTCTTTGAGACCTGACCATTATGATGGCAAAGGAGAGCCAGTTAGAGCTGCTCATTGGTTTTCCCACATGGAGCGGTTGTTCCGCAACGTGGATTGCACCGAGGCTGAGAAAGTGCAGATAGCCTCTCTTCAGTTAAAAGAAGAAGCTAGTGAATGGTGGGAGAACACTGGGTTGGCTGATCGAGCTGATTTGAACTGGGCTATGTTCAAGACGAAGATGATGGACCGTTTCTTTTCCCGAGCTATGAGGGACGAGAAGCACAAGGAGTTCATGCATCCAGAGATAGAGGGATTGAAAGTCACTGAGCTTGTGACTAAGTTCAATCACTTGTTGCAATACGCTGGGTCAGATGTAACCAGCGAGGAGCAGAAGATCTGGCACTTCCATGAGTGGATGGGTCCAGACATTAAGCCACTGATGGTGCGTCACGGATGTTCTACTTTGGAGCAATACGTGGATGCAGCCTACAAGCTGGAAGTGACTCTAGAGGAGTCAACCAAGAAGAGGAATCACCAGAAGTTGGTGCAAGAACAATCTCAGGCGAGCGGATTTAAACGTCCTGCGCCACCGTCTAACCTTGCTAAGTCAAGCAAGGCAAGGACAGAGTTGACTCAAGGAGGGTCGACACAACGATCTGGTCAGGACCAGGGTCTGATCCGATGTTTCAATTGTGGTGCCGTTGGGCACAGGAGCAGTATGTGCCAAAAGGAAAGGAAAGCATGCTTTGGCTGTGGAAAGTTTGGGCACATGCAGGAGTTTTGTTGGCAGGGAAGGCAAAGAAGACTGGAGTCGCAGCAAGGGCCTGCTAATCAGAGTAACCGGCCTGAGTATAAACCGGTTGAGGCTCCAAGTCCTTCGATGCAGACAACTGCACAGAATAAGGGCAAGGCCCCAGTAGCTTCTGGAAGTCAAGGTCAACGTCTTTACGTGATACGTGAGGCGGATGGGCCTGATGTTCCATTTGCTTAAAGCTTCTACTTTTGTTGTAGGTTATAGATTTGGGTGTTACCCAGTCTTTTGATTTGAATGGTTGTGTTAGTAAGTTTAAGAACGCAGCAAGGTTGTAAAACTTTTGTTGTAAATATTCTTGCTGATATAAATATTTGGTTTAAACCAAGCGTTTGTCAGATGTCTCGATTACCATTCAGGGTGAATTTTGAGACAGCTGAGTAGCAAGGTGGTACCTTTGGTACGAGTTATGTGCTCCAAGTTAGAAACCGAAGAGGTTACTTGGGAGACTGAGACGGGTGTACTTAGATACTTTCCCTACTTGTTGTCGGCCTTGATAATGCAAGTTTCGGGGTCGAAACTTAAAATAAGGGGGTAGTAATGTAACACCCCGTAATTTTAAGGGTATTTTGAATTATTTTTAAATTTTTCTTATGCCCGTTTTGCTAGACGGATTTAATTCAGTGAGTCTCGGACCTTCTCAAGAGGGGTCTAAGCTCTGTAGAAATTTTCCGAGCATTATATAATACAGTTGAAGTGTTTTCGGGGTTAATGTATCGTTAGTGTACGAATATATTTAACCCGGAGTTAAGAAATTTAATCCGAACCAAGTTCGGATAAGAATAAGTGAAGTCGGCCAAAAACCGCGATCAACCGCGATTCACTGCGATGAACCGCGACCTGACGCGATCGGCCGCGATCGCGGTAATGCCTTTTGCTGAGCAGTGTCGTCTTCCTCGCGTGGCGGTTACTGTAGCTTTGTCCTCTGTTTTGGCTCAGTTGGGATATTTTTGGGCAGGCCAACTGGCCCTTCGCCTTTGTCCCCTTGTTCCCTTGGAGGTGGTCGGATTGGGGCTATAAAAGGAGGTGAAACCCGGAGCTAAGAAGCTCTTCTTCTTCCTTCTTCTTCCTCCTCTGTTTCTCCTCTGTTTTTCACCATTGTTGAGCAGTTTTGGAGATTCGTGTGTGGGAGATTTCGAGTGTCTCTTGAGTTGAGAAGGTACTCTTGAGTGTTGTGTGAAGCTTTGTGGTGTTGGGAGATCGAACCATAGACAAATCGAAGGCAAACAAATCGGTTTGGGTAAGAAATTCTCCATTGTCGTCTCGCGAGCTAGCCACTGTCACAGCACAAAGCCGCGACCTGCCGCGATCGCGGTATTGTGTCCGAGTTATGTGTTTTGTGGTTTGGCTTTGGGCTTTGCTCGTTTCCTTTGATTTCTTCTTGTATTCTTTTAGATTCATATATAAGTGTATTGAATCTAACTTAGGGTCTTGTTATGGGCCATTTCTTAGGGATTTATTATCCAAGATTTGCTCCAGTTTCAGATCCAGGAGCCCGTTGTCTCTAAAGCTTTGCTTAAGCTTCTGCGGATTTAGGCAAGTGGCGGTTCGCTCTTGCTCATCATTCCATATTTCAATTAATTATCAATAGTTTTGTTGTTAATTAATTTGGGATGATTGCTAATTATGTTGGAATTGTTTGATAACGTTATGTGATTAAAAAGAAGATATTATACTAGGTTGTATATTTTGCTAGAACCGACGCTAGTCTATTCTAGATTTGTGCAGGTGAAGGCCGTAAGGGACTTTGATGTGATTTATTGTGTGTGTTTAGATTATTAAATCTAGGGTGTTTGCCAGGTGGGCATAGATATGGATAGTTGTGCAGGTGGGGCCGTGATGGCTCTGTGTGGTGTGTTTGTATGTTTAACTGTGTAGTTAGCACGAGTATTCGTAGGGACAATGGATGGAGGTCCTGTCATCTCTTTATAATAAATTGGTGAGTCATGACTAACTTCTATACTCGAGTGGAGTAAGAAGTGGTGCACTCTGCAGGTGTCACAACCCGGTTCGATATGTGTTTCGCGAGTGGCGGACATGTATGTAAAAGCTTGTAACGTGATGTGGTGTGTGGTCATTTAAATAAGATACGTGCCATGAGTATGCACATAATAAAAATGCCTTGACCATATTATTAAAGTGCCGTATGAGTAAGCACTTATTTAAAATGTTTGGCGAGTAGTGCAGCTAGGAAAAGCTCGTCTTAGTTGTAAATCGCTCGTATGCGATACTTGTGTGATGTGGTTGTGTGTGTTTGGATATGTTTTCCAACATTTGTTATCATGTTTCCTATAAGGCTCATTTCATTTTGGAGTCTTCTTTTGGGGATTGATTGTTGTGAGACTCGATCTCCAGAATCTTCTCTTGTGCATACCCTTTTGTTATTCCAGTAGGAGTATGATGGTTGACTAGCGTACTCGGTTATTATTCGAGGGACGATGAGTCTAACCTAATGCGACTGCTTCGAACCACTCTGCTTTGTGCCCTTGCTAGTCTATTCATTTAGACTAACCAACCTTTATATTCCTTGCATGGTTGGCTGGTGTCATCCGTTCGATTCGGCACATCAGGTAGGTTGTTGTTCCGCGAAGGCTAGAACGACTATGAAGATGAATGGTGGCTTTGGATGTTTTTATTGTTTTTAATCAGGTGAAGATCTTTGGGCAGGTGATCACTACGATCACAACCCTTTTCGTAATATTTTAAAGTCTTCCGTTGTAATTATTCTGATGATGTATTTGGGTCGTTGTTGGAATCGTGAAATTCCGCGACCATGTGGTTTAATAAAAGTTATGATTTTAGTATTGTAACTATGTTTAAGACAATTATGTCGTTGGAAAAGCCTAGGGTGACTTCGGGGTTTACGTCCGGGGTCATCGGCAGTAGCGCTTCCAAATGGGGTTAAATTTGGGGGTGTTACATATGTAAAAGAGTAAGATGATATGACAATTGGAGGTACTCCGTTGGGGTATAAGTGAGTACTATGTATGTACTTTGAGGATCTGATCATCGAAAGGAAGTTAGTAGAAAAATGTTGTATTCTTCTGCTTGAGGACATCAAGGTCTTTATGAGGAATAGGGCATAATAGTGAGGTGATATTGGAAACTATAATGGATACTCTGACTAAGGAAATGGTAATCTTGTGGAGGATCATATCGATTCTAACGAAGGTAAAGAATGAAGGCAGTATATAGCAAGTGGAATCATGATGGAATAAGTAGTTCGACTCTGGGGATATAGGATACGAATACCAAATTTATTTAAGGATATCAACTTAAGGAAGATAAGGTATGTAATGTGGGAGTGATTTATAAAGAAAAAGTTGAAAGAGAAATGTGTGTTCTCATGCTTAAGGTATAGCAAGTCTATTGCGATGATTTTGGAGATAAGATATGCGAGATAATGGTATGGTTGAGGAAACATATCGTTTTCCTAGGAACCATTTCATGGATGAAATGATTAAAGATATTAAGTTCAGGTGGTGAGATTGATGGTGAAACCGGTTCCTCTACCTTAGTGATGTTAGTTTCGGGGTCGAAACTATTTTTAAGGGGGTAGTAATGTAATAACCCTCAGGTTACCATAAGGGTAATACGGTAACATGTATAATCACCATATTCGGTGATTTAAATTCCCTTAAGTTGTGAAGGGTCTAAATTATGTTTGACCTTACGTTAATTGTAATTTAAACCAACTTATAAATTTAACTTAGAATTTGCTTGAACCAATTTACAAAGTGTTAAATGGGCTAGGCATGGTTAAACTTATAAGACTGGGAAACTTAATATAAGATCGCTTCTCTGAACTGTTATCGGCCAAGTTTCGGGGTCGAAACTTCTTTTAAGGGGGTAGTAATGTAATAACCCTCAGTTTCAGTAAGGGTATTTGGGTAATCTCCCCAACCCTCGTTCTATAAGCAAGACGCGTTTGGCATACTCGGAATCTCGGTAATGATATTTTGAACGTACTAAGATACGTTTAACGTATTATCAGATTTTAGAATAATTTTTAAAGGTACTAAAAATAAGATCTAGTATTAACCCGCGTGTGAATCCGCGACCAAGAGGTCAAACGGACGCGACCGCGGATAGATTTCCGCGGGCGCGGAATCGCCTGAAGCAAACCGTGACCGCGGAAGTGTTTCTGCGACCGCGGAAGCACTGTTCATCGTCCTTTCAATTTTTCCCCGTGTTTCGACGCTTGATTATCCGGCGTTTCTCCGAGGGGGAGGTCGAGCGATTGGGATGCTTGGCGTTATCCCCTCCTCACCCTATAAATAGGGGCCTTCAGTGTTGGGAACCTTCATCCACAGCTCCCGAATTTTCTCTCCCTCTCGTTTGTGTGTTCGCCGGAGTTCTTGTGTTCGTCGGAGCTTCGCCGGAGTCTTGCTCGTCGCCGGAGTTGTTTTTGTCGGAGATCGTGGTGCCGAGTTGGAAGTTTGGAGTAGCGGTGGTGGTGTGCGGTGTCGTAGGAGCGAAGAGCCGAGTCAACGCCGTCGGTAAGCCGTCTTCGTCTTCGAGCTATTTGCCGGGGTGGGAATCCGCGACCGCGGTTCATCCGCCGTGACCGCGGATTGCCCAGAAAACCGCGACCGTGGTCATGTTAGCCGCGATCGCGGCACCCTCTGGCACAGCTGCGGCTGTGGCCTTTTTCCTTCGATTCATTTTGTGTTTCGCTCGTTCCATTTATTTGTTTCGTATCGAATCTAACTTAGGGTTCTGTCGTTGTTTCATCGTCGTGGTAGGAATCCGTATTCAGATTCCAGTTTCCAGATCCCGGAACCCGACATCGTCAATTCGTCTAATTAAGGCAAGTGACGGTTCGCTCTTGCTTATCATTCCATATTTCCTTTAATTATCAATTACTTGATTGTTAATTAAAATGGGGTGAACTGTTATTTTCGTTTGGAAACAGATTTAATAAAATGATGTCATTAAAATATGATATTATAATAGGTTGTATATATTGCTAGAACAACGCTATTATACCTGTGATTACTGTAACGAATTTGGTATGGATTTAAATGTAAACTTAAATGCTAGATTAGCACGAGTATTCGTAGGAACGCTAATGCCTTATGAGGATTAGTCGTTTCTTTATAACTTGGTATTAGTCAGATTAATTCTCTAATACTTTAAAGGTCATGACCATTGCTTCTTATCCACCTGTTGAGGATAAGAGGTGTTTAAGCACCTTGCTAGTGCCATTGGGTTGGGCGTAATGTCACCCTGTGTTATTCTCGTAGATACTCGAGATTGTATTAAAAGCTTTAAACGTTAATATACGTTTTGTAATTAAGTAATATAAGTACGGTTATGCACATAATTAATGAACCCTCAAGCGAAGAGTACAACGTGGAAACCGCCCGGACTCTTGTTAGAGTAAGTCTTCTTTCCAATATGGATTCGCATTACGCGGTGAGGTTGGTCGTGGACCCAAATAACTAAGGTCGTTTTTAAACTTGTGTGTAAACTTAACGCTCCCAAACATTTGTCATACATTTCCCATTAGACTCAATTCCTTTGGAGTCATATTTTCAGTGCATGTCTAAACATTAATCATTCCGTGAAAGTTTCGGGTTGTGTATCGTTCCTTCGGTTGTTATTCGAGGGACAATGATAGTAAACGGTTACGATCACTAGAACCATTCTGTTTTCACCCTTGCATAGTCTTTCATTAGACTAACCAACCGGGTTTTTATTCCTTGCATGGTTGGCTGGTCTCATCCGTCCTATACGGCACATCAGTGGTTGGTCCCCGAAGTCTTGAAGTAACCAATTGAAGAGAGGCTTGCAGTTGAAGATTTAAGCGTCAGTGTTTTAAAGTTGTTAAGTATTACTTTAATATATTCTTATAACCAAGTCTTGTAATAGGGTTTATTATAAAAGTCTTCCGCTGTAAATTCACTCTGTTGTAAAATCGCCGTTCTCATTTATGAGAAGTTTGTTAATAAAAGGTTGAGCTTTATTTAAATATGTCTTCCGTTGTTTAATCTTTCGTTTTTTAATATAATTATTTAAGCTTAATTGTTCCGATTAAAGCCTAGGGTGACTTTGTAACACCCCTAAAACTTAACCCTTTTGGAAAGGTATTACCGCCAGTGACCCCAGTGTTCCTTACCGAGATCACCCAAGGCTTTACCATTTAAATACAATTTATGAAATACAAATGATACATAATGATCAAAGCATTCAATTCCAAAACATAACATTGTCAAAGAAACATGAGTTACGGGATTACAACCCGATCCCGAATAGGCTAACACAGAGTTTAAACCAAATACAGCGGAAGTCTTATAAAGTAGGGTACAGCGGAAGTCTTACAAAACACATTACAACCAAAGTCATTGCCCAAAAGATCTCAACCTGATTAACGAAATAACTCAAACATTCGAAAACCACCGTCGACTCCATAGTCCTTCTATTCTTCTGAGCTACTTTCTATCTGATGTGCCGAATCGAACGGATGACACCAGCCCACATGCAGAGAACAAAGTTCGTGGGTTAGTCTACTTGAATAGACTAGCAAGGGTACAAAGCAGAAGGTTCGATGTAGTTGTATTAGGTTAGACTTATCATTCTCGAATGATAACCGATAACGATAATCAACCTTCATACTTCTACAGAATAATAACAAGAGGTATGTGTTGGGCCTGGCATCCCCGGAGAAGATGGGTCAAGTGAATCGAGACCAAGCCCATTGCAGATCGGAAGAACAAAGGAGAAGGCCCAGAGAAGGCGACAAGACTTCTCTGGTCGAATGCCCTCCGACAGGATCGCGAGAATCTCGCCATACATTTAATGCCCAGATCACGCAACGTCCACAGCATTCAAACCACTATAATTGCAGCAATTAAATGGCATAATCCTTTCCATTACTCCCGGCATTGAAGATGAAGATATTAGAAAAACACAACGGTCACAATGGAAAAGAACTTACCATATTTGGACGACGAAGAAGATAAGAGGATACGATCACATTAACGCTGGACACACAAGCATCCTGGCTCACAAACGAATCAGAACAACACTTACGCTGCCCGCTTAGCTCTCTAGCAATCATCTGCGCTTACTCTCCATCGGTCGCCACCTAAAAGGCATCGGTCGAGTCCTACACGACCACTCGGTCTAAACTACGATAAGTTGTATCTCGATTCGATCCGATCAATACATTATCTAATAAAATCATCTCACTATTCTACATTTATTCTTTACTTGTCAATTATCTGCTTGGTTTGGATTATTCTCTATCACCCGATCGACTAGTTACCCCGTCTAAGGCGATTTAGGTCGTCCGATCCTTTCGCCCCAAAACATATTGGCGCCCACCGTGGGGAAACTTGCCGATCACCCTTCCGAAACTTTCCAACCATGACTATTGACCCACCTACTGACAACCAAGAACCATGTCTCGAAGATGGAACCCAAGATGCAGTAATCACAACCGAAAATCCTACTCCAACCCAGTTCCAAGAACTTTCCCAAAAAATGGCCACCCTTCAAGAGGAACTAGCCCAGCAACGCCAAAATACCGAGGCCCTAGCCGCTTTGTCAACCCAATCCGAAGCCGAGATCGCGCAACTAACCCGTGAAAATGAGTCTCTTAAGTCGCAGGTACAGTCAGTGGCTTCAGGATCTAGGAACGTGCCCATCCATGGCGGCGTCCGAACACGCCTCGACATGGACAACATCGAGCTGACGCCTCCGAGCATACGACGTCCCGGAAACACTGAGGGTACGTCTCGAACTCCTTTCGCTAGTCCATTTTCGACTAACCATGTCACCTTTTCCACACCGATCGGGTCTGCTGGGGCCCGAATCGACGAACCGCAGGTTACCAATCCGCCAGGTGTCCTGGCTCTTTTCCAGCAGACGCTCGACAGACACATGAAGACGATCGACAATCGCTTCAACAGGCTCCCAGGAGTCCCACAACCAATCGAGAGGGAAACATCCGGCGGATTCGAAGAATCCCCGTTCGTCGAAGAAATCGCAAGGGTCGAGATCCCCAAGTAGTTCCATCTCCCCAACATGGCGACGTTCGACGGCACCACCGATCCAGATGACCATATCTCTCTCTATAAACAAAAACTAATGGCCGCATCTGTTTCAAGGGAGAGCCGCGAGGCTGTCATGTGCAAAAGCTTTGGCATAACCCTCGCGGGTCCCGCACTAACGTGGTTTATGCGTTTGCCTCAAGGAATGATTACATCCTTTGCGGATCTGGTCAACTCTTTCAAGAGTCAATTTGCTAGCAGTCGAAGGCTCGAAAGACAATCAAGTGACCTCTACCGAGTCACACAAAGGTATAACGAACCCCTTCGGAATTATCTTAACAGCTACAATAAGGAAAAAGTGGCGATCCCCCACTGCGACGTCACAACCTCCATTGAGGCCTTTCGACAAGGTCTGGTCAAAGACAGCAATCTCTACGACGAGATTACCAAGTACCCGTGTAAAAGTTTTGAAGATGTCCAAGCCAAAACCATGGCCGAGGTAAGATTGGAAGAAGACCGAGAGTCGCATAAAGCCTCACGTGGACTCGATCCATCCGACCGTAAAAATCCCCCCGACAACCGTCGAGACAGACGATCTCATCCCTATTCTCGTAATCGAAACGAACCAAATCAGGTAAACTCTTTCCAAGACAGGTCACATGAATGGAGAGACGGTCCGGCGTTGCCTCCTAGGGTCCAGTCTTATAATTTCAATGTTTCCGTGTCGGAGCTCGTCAAAAGTTTTGACAAATACGGAAAAGAGGTAAGATGGCCTCGAAAGAGCGACCGACCGGATGTCAAGAAGGACATGAGTCGATGGTGTGAATTCTACGGCGACCACGGTCATTCGACCGACGAGTGCATCGCCCTGCGGAAGGAAGTCGCTAGGCTGCTCTCACAGGGGCTCCTGCGCGACGTAATCTTGGAGCGGCCAAAGGCCACCATGGAACGTCGAGATCAGGTAAAACAGAACAAACCCCCATCTCCCGTCCATACAAAAGTTGTCAATACCATTTCAGGTGGATCGGATATATGTGGAAACACATACTCCGCGGCTAAGCGACACGCTAGGGAAAGCAAGGGCGACAAGCCCGAGGCATCGGAATTCAAGCCAAGGAGGACATCTGACCTTCCGACGGTCACATTCGACGAATCCGATTCCGACGGGTCGGATAGTCACCACGATGGTCTGGTAATCTCTTTGTCTATTGGTAATTGTTTAATACGGAGAGTACTAATCGATACAAGGAGTTCGACAAACCTCTTGACCCTTGACGCTCTTAAAGAAATGGGTCTGACTGAGAACGACCTAATCAAGAAGTCGACCCCACTGGTCGGGTTCAGTGGTGAGGTTAAGCATACGACTGGTGAAATCATTCTAACCACATATGCTGGAGGAATCAACCAACAGGTGAAATTCTTAGTCCTAGACTGTCCGTCTCCCTATAATTGTATTCTTGGCAGGCCATGGATACACGCTATGAAGGCAGTACCTTCAACGTATCATCAAGTCATCAAATTCCCCACTGAATGGGGAGTCCAAGAGATCAAAGGAGATCAAAGGACCGCAAAAGAATGCTACGTCGCTTCCATGAAGAGCGCAGTCGAACACAAGACCGCATAGCAACCACAGAGCAGCGAAAGGCCTAGTTGGTACGTCGAACCAGAAATGGAAAAACTCGATGAAATCGCACTAGACCCTTCAAAGCCAAACCAAACGGTAAGGGTCGGGTCAGATTTGGACGATTCGACCAGACAACAACTTCTTGACTTTCTCAGGGCTAATGCTGACTGTTTCGCATGGTCACATGAGGATATGGTCGGAATATCTCCAAACGTTATTACTCATAAATTAAATGTGGATCCATCTCATCCCCCTGTCGAGCAAAAACGCAGGAAGTTCGCCCCCGAGCGGAACAAGATAGTCGACGATGAAGTCAAAAGCTTATTGGAAACAGGAAAGATCAGGGAGGTCCACTATCCTGAATGGCTAGCCAATGTGGTCGTAGTCCAGAAAAAGAACGGCAAATGGAGAGTCTGCATCGACTTCACAGACCTCAACAAGGCTTGTCCCAAGGACTCGTTCCCTCTACCCCATATCGACGCCATGGTCGATGCCACAGCGGGGCACGAAATGCTTACCTTTATGGACTCTTTCAGCGGTTACAATCAAATCCTTATGGAACCCGACGATCGAGAAAAAACAGCGTTCATCACCAGCCAAGGTATCTATTGTTACCGAGTAATGCCCTTTGGTCTGAAAAATGAAGGGGCTACGTATCAACGACTAGTCAACAAAATGTTCAAAGACCAAATCAGAGACACGATGGAAGTCTACATCGATGACATGTTGGTCAAGTCCAAAAAGAAAGAAGATCACATAGACCACCTATGCGACAACTTCGAGGTGCTCAAAAGGTACAACATGAAACTAAACCCTACTAAATGCTCCTTCGGAGTGTCGTCAGGGAAGTTCTTAGGATACATGGTGACACAAAGAGGAGTAGAGGCTAGCCCAGAATAGATCAAGGCTCTCATCAACCTTCGATCCCCCCGATGCGTCAAAGATGTACAGAAGCTCACAGGTCGGATAGCAGCTCTGAGCAGATTCATCTCCAAATCATCCGACAAATGCAAACCCTTCCACGACGCACTCAAGAAGAACAAGTCCTTTCAATGGACGGAAGAACACGAAGCAGCGTTCCAAAACCTCAAAGAGTACCTGGCCAGTCCCATGTTACTGACCAAACCTAAAGGCGACGAGCCCTTATATCTTTATCTTGCAGTGTCGGAATCAGCCGTAAGTGCAGTACTGATCAGGGAGAAGGATGGCAAACCGTCGCCAATATATTACGTCAGTCGGACGCTGTTACCGGCCGAAACAAGGTATTCGTCACTTGAAAAGCTCGTGCTATCACTGGTAATGGCTTCGAACAAACTCAAACCATATTTCGAATCTCATACTATTACTGTTCGCACTAATCATCCCATGAGAGCTATCATGAGGAAACCTGAGTTCACAGGACGAATGACCAAATGGGCCATACACCTCAGTGGTTACAATATCGAGTATGAGCCCAGGACAACGATCAAGTCGTAAGCCTTAGCCGACTTTGTGGCCGATTTCAGTTCGACCCTAGGGCAAGAAGCCACAAAAGAAGCAACACAATTACTCGCGATGGATGAGGCAGGTACATAGGAGCTCCACACAGACGGGGCATCGAATGCCAGAGGATCGGGGCTAGGGGTCGTGCTAAAATTGCCACAAGGGGACAAGATAGCTCAAGCTGTCAGATGTGAGTGGGATGCGACTAACAACGAAGCTGAATACGAGGCACTCATATTCGGACTCATCCTAGCTCGCGATCTAGGGGTCCGAGAGATCGAAGTCGTTTGCGACTCCCTGCTGGTCGTAAAACAGATACAAGGGTCGTACAGTGCCAAGGATACCAGAATGATAGCCTACCTGTAGGTAGCCAAGAAACTGATCGGATAATTCCAAACATTCAACATCAGACAGGTGCCCAGGGATCTTAACTCCCAAGCTGATGCACTCGCTAATCTGGGATCCGTCCTAGACCCGAAGGAATTTCCACACATACCATTGGCCCACATCACCACGCCAGCCGTCCCAAGGACATCCGTCGAGTCAACAACATCGCTTGAAGAACTCGTCGCCATGAAAATAGGCGACCGATCAGAAGAAGACATCATCGACACCAATGATGATTGGATGCTACCTTACATTAGATGGTTAAAAGACGGCATCCTACCCGACGACAAGACGGAAGCAAAAAGGCTCAAGGTACAAGCACTCTCTTACGATATCGTAGATAACATCTTGTACAAAAGATCTATTACAGGACTACTCCTACGATGCCTCAAGACTCCAGAAGTCGGACGTATCTTACAATCGTTGCACGAAGGGGAGTGTGGCAATCACACCGGCGGACGAAGCCTCTCGGGAAAAGCCCTATGAAACGGGTACTATTGGCCAACGATGAACAAAGACGCCATAGAATACACCAAGAGATGCGACACCTGTCAGCGGCACGCACCCGTCCATCATCAGCCTTCGGAGCTCCTCCATCCGACCCTAGCTCCATGGCCCTTTATGAGATGGGGAATGGACATCGTCGGAAAGCTCCCCCCCCCCCCCCGCATCGGGTCAAAGAGTATTCTTCCTTGCCATGACGGACTACTTCTCTAAATGGATCGAAGCCGAAGCCTACAGAGAGGTAAAAGATCAACACGTCATTTCATTCGTAAAACGCAATATCTTGTGCAGATTTGGCATCCCATCAGAAATCGTGTGCGACAATGGCTCCCAATTCATCAGTCATAAGACTCGAACCTTCTGCGACCAGTGGAACATCAAGTTGGTCACATCCACACCTCGGTATCCGCAATCCAACGGACAAGCCGAATCCAGCAACAAGATCATTATCAACAACCTCAAGAAACGCCTCACATGGGCTAAAGGCAAATGGGTAGATGAACTCCCACTTATTCTCTGGTCCGACATGACTACTCCAAAGAATGCGATCGGGCAATCGCCTTTCTCTCTCGTCTATGGGAGTGAGGCGGTCATCCCGGCTGAGTTACTGGTTCCGACCGCTCGCTGCAACCTTCAGACAAATGAACAAAATGACATCGAACTAGCACACAATCTGGACACAGCGGACGAAATCTGAGAGAAAGCCCGAATCAGGATGGTCAGGTTCCAACAACAAGTCGCAAGGAGCTATAACAAGAACGTCTGAATCAAGGCATTCAAGGTCGGAGACTGGGTCCTCAGGAAAACTTTCCAGAACACTAAGAACCCATCCGACGGAAAGCTAGCACCACAGTGGGAAGGACCTTACTTAATCACCGAAGTGGTCGGACAAGGAGCATATCAGCTAAAGGATAAAGACGGACAACCGATCCCGAGGAGTTGGAACGCAGCACATCTAAAACTCTACCATTTCTGAACCAATGAGGTAAAACATCACACAAATCTTATACCTCGCATATACATTGCTATCTATCGCATACAAATTGCATACAAATCGCATACAAATCGCATGCTATCGCATATACATTACTATCTGTCGCATACAAATCGCATGCTATCGCATATACATTGCTATCTGTCGCATACAAATCGCATGCTATCGCATATACATTGCTACCTGTCGCATACATATCGCATGCTGTCGCATGTACATCGCTATCTCCTTTTACATATCATCATCTGACACTAAGCGAAGACTTTCTCCTTACAAAAACACAAATACATAACAACATTTACATTGGATCCTGTCATCCGTAAAAAAGCGCTTACATTACATTACACGATCGATCGGAACACGGGGAGATGAGAACACAGGCACGTCGGCACACCACCTGCCTTACACAAAACATAAGGTATAACACCTTATTACATTTACGCAATAAAACCTATTGATTACCTCCCCGGCATAATGTCATGACTAACACATATACAAACACATCGCGGGCCTGCTCTACATACATACACATGGTGAAACCCCACTCGACGGAGCATACGGGTGAAACCAACATACACGAAATACAAAACGTCGTCGACAACTTCCTTGAAGGTCCGACGAACATGTACGAAACGAACTAGCATACGACTCTATATGTAAAAATACAATTGCATCGAAATAAAAGCATCTTTATACAAATACGCGACCCGCGATGGTGGACGGGTCGCCAAAACACTTTGTCTGCCTACACATCTGTAGGACCTTTAACGACAATCATTCAGAAATATCATGCGACCCGCGATGGTGGACGGGTCGCCAAAACACATAATATTCAAACCCACACACAGGTGGGGCAAAGAAAGTCATACTACGTAGAGAAAACAAATCAAGCGTCAGGAGCAATGTCATTACCTTCCGCAAGGGCTGGCTCCAGAGAAGCTATCTCATCAGTCGGCTCGACATCACCAAGATGGGCCTCGTCCTCATCGGCGCCTTCATCCATGGCCTCCTTTCCGACGCCGGCTAAGCAAAATAGCTCCTGACCAGGATCGCCCTTTGGGAACATGGAGTCCAGAGTCTCCTTCTCCGCTTTCAGGTCCCAGAGCTCATGCTTGCCCTCGTTGAACTCCTCGATCATTTCGATGCGCGACTTCACCGCATAAAAGGCCCCAACGTCACCAGCAATTTGGCCATCAGCAATGCGAGCCCGCCTCACCTCCTCCTCAACGCTTGATCGGCACTCTTCAAACTCCCTACGACTTACGACCAGCTCTTCTTGACTGCTCTTCAGCTCCCTGGTGAGGCGACGCTCAGTCTCACGGCAGCGACTCTCCGCTCCCTCCAGCTTGGTCCTCAAAGACGCAAGGTCGGACTCTGACCTAGCAGCCCTAAAGGTCGGACTCTGACCTAGCAGCCCTATCCTCGTCCTTGACAAGCATCGCCTGAACACCGGAGTAAGCTACCAAGAAATACTGGAAGGCCTGACAGAAATACACACGACAACACAAAAACACAATCAAGAAACGCAGTCGAGCAAAAAGAAACATAAAAACAAGAACAAAGGGCAACTCACCCTCCACGCGGAGCATCCCGCTTCACCAATGCAGTCTAGAGGGGAGACATCCTTAACTTCCGACTTCAAAGTCGGGTCCTGAGCGCAAAAAAGGTCGGCGATCGACTGTCCGACGGCACCGATCTTGCCGACCCCCTCAGCAGTCACACTCTTTTTCCTAGGGATGTCCTCCACCTTGACGTCTTCAGGGCGAGCGCTCGCCTTCCTCTTAGAGCCAGTCTTGACTGGAACCGTCAGATCCACCAGATCCGATTTGCTTGACGCGGCTTTGGCCGCCGCCTTCCTCTGCTCGATCAGACTTTTCCCTGATGCCACCCTCAAACGAGCACTCGATCGACCACCAGGGGAACCTGACACGACAGAACAACAAAAAGGGAGAAACCCTAAAGTACACGACAAAATGAAAAACAGTAAAAGACGACTGGAGTCAAGAATCTACCTTTTGTACGAGACGATGAGACATTCGACATGTCGTCTTGAGAGGCAGGAGTCGTCGACAGCAGGTTGACGTTCACAAACTTTCTTTCAGACATGGGAATTTCAAGGACAATCTTCGACAAGCCTTCCGACCGGCTACTCACTTCTAGATCTTCTGGTTCGGGGACTATAAAAAAGAAAAGTTAAGGCAAGAGTTAAGACACATAAAATACGCGAAAGAGAAGACAAATACATACTATCGATTCGCCACTCCGTCAACAAAAATGGACACTCTCCCTCCTTCTCCCAAGAAGAACGTTCGACGAAAAAGAACTTCGACCCCCATCCGCGGTCGTTGACATCAGGGCTCTGCACCAAGGGCTTCCGACCATGTTGGATACGCAACTGAACGCGACAGAAACTCTTCGACCCAATAAAGTAGTTATACCACAGAGCGTCAAAATCAAAATTGGCCCCAGTTTGAACATTCACAAGGTCTAAAACCCTAAGAACTCTCCACGCCTGAGGCATTACTTGACATGGCGCCAGCGCCAAAGTGGCTAAAAAATCCCTGACAAGGGGAGAGAAAGGAAATTTGTGCCCTATTCTAAACGGGTATGCATAGAAGCAAATCCATCATTCGTAACGCGCATCGGCCCTCTCGTCTGGATGAGGCAACCTGGCGACCATCTCCGGTGGAAAGCCTCCGACTTGGAGAACTTGATCCAGCTCCGCCTGGGACAAAGTGCTAGTCAATGCATCCGACTCCTTCAAAATGAAACGAGGAGGAGTTTCGCCTTCACGAGAATCGGAAAGAGTCTTCGATGACTCGAAAGCCTCGATGGAAACCATTTCGAGAATGGAAAGAGAGAGAGAGAGAGATCAAAGAGCTATGACTAGAGAAATCAGAAAACTATGGCGAAAGAGACCGAGAAGCTTACCAGAAGAAACTTGCAAAGGAAGATGGGATGAAGACTAATCGATTCCCTATGCTATGAATTTATGGAGGGAAGCAAAGATTTGCAGAGGCGTCGTATCATGCCCCGATCACGCGCCACGTAGCCCTGAGCAAACGCGCCAAAAAAGGATGGTGAAGATCGTATCTAGAGAAGTTGCCACGAATTCCGTTTTACTTGCCTAAACCAAAAACACAAGGAAACTTGGGGCTATTGTTGGGCCTGGCATCCCCGGAGAAGATGGGTCAAGTGAATCGAGCCCAAGCCCATTGTAGATCGGAAGAACAAAGGAGAAGGCCCAGAGGAGGCGACAAGACTTCTCTGGTCGAATGCCCTCCGACAGGATCACGAGAATCTCGCCATACATTTAATGCCCAGATCACGCAACGTCCACAACATTCAAACCACTATAATTGCAGCAATTAAATGGCATAATCCTTGCCATTACTCCCGGCATTGAAGACGAAGATATTAGAAAAACACAACGGTCACAATGGAAAAGAACTTACCATATTTGGACGACAAAGAAGATAAGAGGATACGAACACATTAACGCTGGACACACAAGCATCCTGGCTCACAAATGAATCGAAACAACACTTATGCTGCCCGCTTAGCTCTCTAGCAATCATCTGCGCTTACTCTCCACCGGTCGCCACCTAAAAGTCATCGGTCGAGTCCTACACGACCACTCGGTCTAAACTACGATAAGTTGTATCTCGATTCGATCCGATCAATACATTATCTAATAAAATCATCTCACTATTCTACATTTATTCTTTGCTTGTCAATTATCTGCTTGGTTTGGATTGTTCTCTATCACCCGATCGATTAGTTACCCCGTCTAAGGCGATTTAGGTCGTACGATCCTTTCGCCCCAAAACAGTATGCACAAGAGAAGACTCTGGAAGACTGAATCATTACATAAATAAACTCAAAGGAAGACTCCAACGTAAGTGAGTCTTTAAGGAATTATGACAAATCTGGAAAGTTTAAAGAATCATACAACAATGATTTAAAAGCTGACTGAGATGCTTCGGTTCACGACCAACCTCACCGCATACAGCGGATCCAGATTGGAAAGAGAACGTACTATGATCAAAGTCGAGACGAGTTTTCCTAGATGCACTATAACTTAGCTGTACTACTCGCCGAAGGTTTATTTATTATGTGCGTCGAGTAGCACTTATCTGATTTATATTTCAAACACACATCACGTTATTAGACTTTTACATGTGTACCCCACCATTGGGATGACACATCTTAGTTTACGTTTCGTCGAGAGTGATGCACACCGGAAGGTTTGTGACACCAGCTAAGTGTCCTGCCTCTACACACTTGTGAAAGAGACCGATCATGATCTTAGAATAGTACCAGGTGGAGACGAGCCACCCCGATACCAGATTATAAAGAAACGACCGGACGAAGTCCGAGTACATTCCTAACTAACAGTGCTAACCACACAGATACAGCACAATCACAGTTACAGAATAAATCCACATAAAGGCCCGAAAGGCGATCACAGATAATAGCGCTGTTCTAACAGATATACAACCTATTATATGATTTTCAAAACAATTTATAAATCACTTCCAGAAGAACACAGTAATAATCGTACCAAATTAATTAATCAATTGAAATAACTGATAATCAATGTAAATATGGAAACGATGAGCAAGAGCGAACCGCCACTTGCCTTAATCCGCAGAATAGAAACAAGCCTAACGACAACGACGGGATTCCGGGCTCGACACGGGTATAGCTCCGACAGCACAACGACCTTCGAATCGACCCATAAAAGGAACCCTAAGTTAGATCCGACATAACCACAGTACGAATCTAAAAACGACGAAAGAAAACGAAAGGAACGATGCCACAACGACGACCACCAAAGCCAAAAGCCCAAAAAGGCATTCTGGACACTGGCGGCGGTCGCCGTTCTTGGCAGCAGTCGCCGCAGTTCATCACGGCAGGCGCCGTGAAGAACGCGGCGGTCGCCGTGAAGAACTCAGACGACAGAAGCGGCGAGAAAACTCACCCAAAACACGAGCGACTCGGCCTCCTTCGACTTGCTTTGGTTTCTAACCTCCAAGGCTACCAAAAGCTTCACAAAGGCACTCTGGAAACACCACCAAACGACCTCCGGCGAAAGCTTCAGAAATCCGACGAGGCACAACTCCGATGAGGCAAGAATTTGGGAGAGCTTGGGCTGTGGATTGAGCTCAAAACCCCTCCCAAACACCTCCTTTTATAGCCAAATTCCAGGAAACACAATGATGGCCCTACGACGAGGCGGAGCAGGCCTACTTCGGCGCGTCAGAGGCTCGCCGGCGACCATCGGGCAAAGACCTCCGGACAACGACGGCGGGCGCCGCAGAGAGCAAGGGTCACCGCCTCACAAATTGCCTACGGCGGGTGAATTAGAAAACGCCTGAGCATATCTGACTCGGTTTCCCACATTTCCCAAGTAACTTCCTCCGATCCAGACATGGACCACTGAATCCGTACCAACGGTACGATCTTGCTACGCAGCTGCTTCTCACGATGCTCCAAAATGCGCACGGGTATCTCCTCATAAGTACCATTAGCTTGAATCTCGATGTCCTCATAACTCAGCACGTGAGACTCATCTGGCACATACTTCCTAAGCAAAGCGACGTGGAACACATTATGCATTGGATGAGCCGATGGAGGCAACGCCAAGCGGTACGCTAGAGATCCCACTCTATCCAGAATCTCGAATGGTCCCACGTAGCGAGGGTTAAGCTTCCCACGCTTACCAAACGTGAAAACTCCCTTCGAGGGCGACACCTTGACAAACACCTTGTCACCGACCTCGAACTCGACATTCCTATGCTTCTTGTCTGCATACGACTTCTGTCGACTCTGAGCGGTCAACATCCTTTGTCGAATCAAGGCAATGTCAGAAGTTGTCCTCTCGACTAACTCTGGCCCAAGCAGAATCTTGTCGGCGTTATCGTCCCAACAAATCGGAGATCTGCATCGACGACCATACACAGCTTCGAACGGAGCCATCTTGATCGTAGCATGCCAGCTGTTGTTGTAGGTGAATTCAATCAGACTCAAGCTGTCCTCCCAGCTAGTCGGACGATCGAGTACACAAGCTCTGAGCATATCCTCCAGAGTCTGGATGGTCCTTTCAGACAGGCCATCTGTCTGAGGATGAAATGTTGTGCTGAACCTTAACTCGGTCCCCATAGCCTTATGAAGTTCTTGCCAGAACCTTGACATGAAACGGCCATCTCGATCCGATACGATGGTTTTAGGGATACCATGTAAACGGACAATCTCTTTCTGGTAGACCTCTGCTAACTTATGGGCTTCCCAAGTGGTCTTAATGGCTAGGAAATGAGCACTCTTCGTAAGCCGATCCATAATTACCCAGATAGCATCTCTCTAACTTCGAGTCTTGGGTAGCCCAGTGACGAAGTCCATGGCGATGTCCTCCCATTTCCATTCTGGCACTGGGAGAGGTAGCAACTCACCACCTGGCCTACGGTGTTCGATCTTGACCTTCTGGCAAGTTAAGCACTTTGCCACAAAGTCTGCTACGTCCCACTTCATGTTTGGCCACCAAAACTTCTTCCTGAGATCCTTGTACATCTTGCTAGAGCCAGGATGCACAGAATAAGCAGATGAATGAGCTTCTCTCATCACCAACTGACGAAGGCCTTCTGCGTCTGGCACACAGATTCGGTCTTGAAACCAAAGTGATCTGTCATCCTGAATCACAAAAGTGGGAGCTTTCCCATCCATCACTTCACTGCTTAGCTTCACCAAGACGATGTCATCAACTTGCTTTTCCTTGATCTGATCCAGCAGTGTAGCCTGAATTTCCAGCATACTCAGGAAACATCTACGCTGATCATACAGAACTTCAATGTCGCACGACTCTCGGTTCAGCTTGGTCTGAGCAGTAAGTAAAGAAACTACCCTCTCGTGCATTGTCTTCCGGCTCAATGCATCAGCTACCACATTAGCCTTGCCCGGATGGTACAACAACTCGATGCCGTAGTCCTTGAGCAACTCTAGCCAGCGGCGTTGTCTCATATTCAGCTCCTTTTGAGTAAATATATACTTGAGACTTTTGTGGTCAGTGAAGACTTGGCATCTTATACCGTAGAGGTAATGCCTCCAAATCTTCAGCGCAAAGACAACCGCTGCTAGCTCAAGATCATGTGTCGGATAGTTTTTTCTTCGTACGTCTTGAGTTGCCTGGATGCATAAGCAATGACTCTGCCCTTCTGCATTAAAACACAACCAAGACCACACTTTGAAGCATCACTATAGACCACATAATCGTCGTTCCCCTCTGGGAGTGCTAACACGGGTGTCGAGGTCAGCCGTCGCTTCAACTCCTGGAAACTGGCCTCGCACTTGTCATTCTAGACAAACTTCTTGTGAACCTTGTGGAGTAGATTGGTCATAGGTAGAGTGGTCTTCGAAAACCCCTCCACGAACCGTCTGTAATACCCTGCAAGCCCAAGAAAGCTGCGTACCTCCTTCACGTTCTGGGGCTGTGTCTAATTTGCCACAGCTTCGATCTTCTGGGGATCAACCATAACCCCATTCTCATTGATCACGTGGCCTACGAAAGCCACCTCCTTCAACCAGAATTCACACTTGGACAGTTTAGCATAAAGCTGATGTTGTCTAAGGACTGACAAAGCAATCCGCAGATGTTCCTCGTGGACTTCTTCACTCGGAGAGTAGATCAGAATGTCGTCTATGAAGACCACTACGAACTTGTCCAAGTACTGGTGAAAACATCGATTCATCAGATCCATAAAGACAGTTGGAGCATTTATAAGCCCAAAAGGCATCACTACGAACTCGTAATGACCATATCTGGTCCTAAACGCAGTTCTAGGAATGTCCTGCTCACGAATTCTGAGTTGATGATATCCAGATCTTAGGTCGATCTTGGAGAAAACCTTTGCTCCGTGCAACTGGTCCAACAGGTCATCAATCCTCGGCAATGGGTATTTGTTATTGATCGTCACTTTGTTCAACTCTCGATAGTCGATGCAAAGTCGAAACGATCCGTCCTTCTTTTTGACAAACAAAACCGGAGCACCCCACGGCGATGCACTCGGCCTGATATAACCCTTATCGAGAAGATCTTCAAGTTGACTCTTCAACTCTTGCATCTCTGCAGGAGCCATCCAATACGCTGCCTTAGAGATTGGCACAGTACCAGGCTCAAGATCAATGGAAAACTCCACATCACGGTTCGGAGGTAATCCAGGAACCTCCTCTGGAAAGACATCCGAGAACTCTCTGACCATTGGAATATCAAGAATCGCAGGTCCATCTTTCGCGGGCGAATCCAAGTAGCAGAGGTACCCAACACAACCTTGTCGTAGTAGCTTAAACGCAGTCATCGCATTGATCAGCTTGCCGTTATCAGCGTCATTCCGGCCCTTGAACTTGCACACGAACTGGCCCTTAGATGTCACCATCACTGTTCTTGAACTGAAGTCGATCACCGCCTTGTGATGCATCAGCCAATCCATACCAAGAATGATGTCGTATGGTGCCATGGCTATACAGATCAGATCTGCCTCAAACTCCTTACCCTGAATGGTAATCGGAAAGTTGGACAGATGCTTGGTTCCCACCAAACGTTCTCCATTAGGAAGACTAATGACGAAAGGGTCGCACGAATCGTTACACACTAAGTCTAACTTGCTAACACAGCTATTCAAAATAAAGGAATGCGTAGCACCAGAATCAAACAGAATGCATACGAAAGTAGAGTGAAGGTATAAAGTACCTTGAGCAGTCGGAGCGTTGGGTCCATCTGCTTCACGCATCTCGTACAAGCGTTGACCCTGACTTCCAGAAACAGCTGGGGCCTTTCCCCTTTTCTGAGCAGTCGTCTGAACTGACGGGCTAGGAGTCTCGATAGGCTTGAACCTAGGTCGGTTGCTCTGATGAACTGACCCCTGTTGCGACTCTACTCCCTTCTGCTTCCCCTGCTTGCAGAACTTCTGCAGATGACCATCACGTCCACACCCAAAGCACGATCTCTTCTCCTTCTGACACTCATTTCTCTTGTGCCCAGCAACACCACAGTTATAACACTGAACTGAACTTCTGCTCTAACTAGACTGTTGTGTTGACCCTTTGTGAGTCATGTCCATCTTTGCTCGGCCAGACTTGGCAAAGCTAGACGGTGGCGCAGGTCGCTTGAATCCACCACCCTGATTCTGATTCTGATTCTGATTCTGCATCGACCTCTGTCGGATGCGTCTCTTCGTTGACTCCTCTAGAGTCACTTCCAGCTTGTAGGCAACATCCATATACTGCTCCAGAGTAGAGCATGTGTGGTGCACCATCAACGGCTTGATATCTGGACTCATCCACTCGTGGAAGTACCAGATCTTTTGTGCCTCGCTGGTTATCTCAGCTGGGGCATACTGCAGAAGATGATTGAACTTGGTTGCCA
Organism: Rheum nobile; assembly: GCA_027886185.1. NCBI lineage: Eukaryota > Viridiplantae > Streptophyta > Magnoliopsida > Caryophyllales > Polygonaceae > Rheum > Rheum nobile. The sequence goes on along the minus strand of WOAB01000002.1, from coordinate 8,441,720 downwards.
GCTCAGCTACCTTCAATCCATCGGTCTTGGGGTACAGAAACTCCTTGTGTTTATCCTCTCTCATAGCACGAGAGAAGAAACGGTCAATTATTTTGGTCTTAAACATCGACCAGGTCAATACAGGGCTATCAGCTAAGCCTGTACTCTCCCACCATTCACTAGCATCCTCTTTCAGCTGCAGAGAAGCTATGTGGACCTTTTCAGCCTCAGTACAGTCCACATTACGGAATAGCCGTTCCATGTGAGAGAACCAATGGGTCACCTTGACTGGCTCCCCTTTTCCGTTGAAGCTGTCAGGCCTCATAGAACTGATGGTCTTCAGAGCACGACCATAGTTGTCCCTAGTCCTGACTGCATTCTCCTGGACATCATGGTTTCTTGGCTCCTCAAATCTAGGAACCGGTGGGGGAATCGGCACGCCTTGTGCCTGTGGCACATTTGGTCGCATAGCATCAGCGATAGCTTGCATGACAATTCCTCGAATTGTCTCCACTGCTGCAGCATCAAACACCATTGGTGCATTACTCTGGTCCTGATCATTGCCCCTGGATTGATTATGGGATTCAGATACATGCTCATCTTGGCCAACATCTCTTATGACTGGTCTGGGACCCTGACTAGTCCCAACACCAGCTCGAACCGTGTTCCTTGTGTTCACCATCTGTTTACCGATCAAATTCCAAGTTATTTATATATTAATATCATTCAAACATGCTTAATGTAGTAAAATTACTTAGAATAGATCAACTAGGTATTTTATAGATGAACTGGAACTGTTACACAAGCTACACATAAGTCTATCATCCGAGCGTTAGGACAAAAATTGCTCGAAGATAAAAGTGTTTCACAGAGTACTTGCCGCAATACTAAAATATTACACAAAGTACATACTGAAATACTAATAAAGGAAACTACTACGATAGGCAACGCCAATCCTCATCAAGGTGTTCCAAAACGTCTCTTATAAGACTGGCTACTCATGCAAGGTCTCTTCGGACTAGGCTCACCATCGAGCTCTGGCGATGGGTTTCGCACCCTGCTCAGTCCTGGGTCACATGGCTCTGGTGACTTAGACCCAACCTCAGTCGTGGAAAAGAAAGGATCGTCCATAAGAGGTCCTCCTATCCCAGCCCTCCTCTGAACGCTAGCGATCGCCTGATCCATCTGCTGCTGCTGCTCCATATGAGAGCTCATTTCGCTCTGGCGAAAGATCACTCTCAACTCAGCCTCTGATCTTCTCCTCCTCCGAGGCGGAGTAGGCGGATAGTCCTCGTAGATCATGGTCGGGCCACTCCTCCCAATATCGTGCTCAGTGTACAGTGCCTCCCAACCAGCATCAGTCATGAGTGCATAAGCCGACACTGGTGATAGTTCTGGACTGGGGGGAATAAACTACACCCCCGACTCCTGACTGTCCACCAGCAAGTGCCTCAAGTTGTCTGGCTCCTGGCTCTGCTCTTCCAGGTCCATCTCGGGGTCCTCCTCAGGATCATCTTCGATGGGATCCTCATCCTCGGGATCAATCTCGATCTGGTAATCGTCATCGTAATTCCCTAAGGCGTATCTAGACGACTCACCCACTTCCTGCACTGCTTCCTCCCTGAGTGGCTCTACAGGTGCAGCTATAGTGACTGTATCCCTAGGCGTAAGGACAACAGACTTGGGAATCACATACTTGATGTCTTCGGGCGGGCTACTCGGGCCTCCAACCTCGAAACATCGGTGAGGGATCGGAAAATCTAGCCTGCCTGGAGACGACGGGTCTGTCTTGGCGTCCTCCGACCCCCTATCAAGAGAAAATCACTCACCCATCCTACATGATAACGAGGAAGGAGTTAGTCTTTCTAGACATAGAAGCAAGCTTACTACATCAGACTATATAGAAGACACGACTATGAACGGTGTTTTGAAATTCTTTTTACTTTGAAAATTTCGAGCCCTTTTAAAGTATTTTCAAAAACGGATAATTGATATAAAAATCCCAAACCCGTTTTAAAACCTTTGGCTCTGATACCACAACTGTAACACCCCTAAAACATAACCCTTTTGGAAAGGTATTACCGCCAGTGACCCCAGTGTTCCTTACCGAGATCACCCAAGGCTTTACCATTTAAATACAATTTATGAAATACAAATGATACATAATGATCAAAGCATTCAATTCCAAAACATAACATTGTCAAATAAACATGAGTTACGGGATTACAACCCAATCCCGAATAGGCTAACACAGAGTTTAAACCAAATACAGCGGAAGTCTTATAAAGTAGGGTACAACGGAAGTCTTACAAAACACATTACAACCAAAGTCATTGCCCAAAAGATCTCAACCTGATTACCCAAATAACTCAAACATTCGAAACCCACCGTCGACTCCATAGTCCTTCTATTCTTCTGAGCTACTTTCTATCTGATGTGCCGAATCGAACGGATGACACCAGCCCACATGCAGAGAACAAAGTCCGTGGGTTAGCCTACTTGAATAGACTAGCAAGGGTACAAAGCAGAAGGTTCGATGTAGTTGTATTAGGTTAGACTTATCGTTCTCGAATGATAACCGATAACGATAATCAACCTTCATACTTCTACAGAATAATAACAAGAGGTATGCACAAAAGAAGACTCTGAAAGACTGAATCATTACAGAAATCAACTCAAAGGAAGACTCGAACGGAAGTGAGTCTTTAAGGAATTATGACAAATCTGGAAAGTTTAAAGAATCATACAACAATGATTTAAAAGCTTATTGAGATGCTTCGGTTCACGACCAACCTCACCGCATACAGCGGATCCAGATTGGAAAGAGAACGTACTATGATCAAAGTCGAGACGAGTTTTCCTAGCTGCACTATAACTTAGCTGCACTACTCGCCGAAGGTTTATTTATTATGTGCGTCGAGTAGCACTTATCTGATTTATATTTCAAACACACATCACGTTATTAGACTTTTACATGTGTACCCCACCATTGGGACGACACATCTTAGTATACGTTTTGTCGAGAGTGACGCACATCGGAAGGTTTGTGACACTAGCTAAGTGTCCTGCCTCTACACACTTGTGAAAGAGACCGATCATGATCTTAGAATAGTACCAGATGGAGACGAGCCACCCCGATACCAGATTATAAAGAAACGACCGGACGAAGTCCGAGTACATTCCTAACTAACAGTGCTAACCACACAGATACAGCACAATCACAGTTACAGAATAAATCCGCATAAAGGCCTGAAAGGCTATCACAGATAATAGCGCTGTTCTAACAGATATACAACCTATTATATGATTTTCAAAACAGTTTATAAATCACTTCCAGAAGAACACAGTAATAATCGTTCCAAATTAATTAATCAATTGAAATAACTGATAATCAATGTAAATATGGAAACAATGAGCAAGAGCGAACCACCACTTGCCTTAATCCGCAGAATAGAAACAAGCCTAATGACAACGACGGGATTCCGGGCTCGACACGGGTATAGCTCCGACAGCACAACGACCTTCGAATCGACGCATAAAAGGAACCCTAAGTTAGATCCGACATAACCACAGTACGAATCTAAAAACGACGAAAGAAAACGAAAGGAACGATGCCACAACGACGACCACCAAAGCCAAAAGCCCAAAAAGGCATTCTGGACACTGGCGGCGGTCGCCGTTCTTGGCGGCGGTCGCCGCAGTTCATCATGGCGGGCGCCGTGAAGAACGCGGCGGTCGCCGTGAAGAACTCAGACGACAGAAGCGGCGAGAAAACTCAACCAAAACACGAGCGACTCGGCCTCCTTCGACTTGCTTTGGTTTCTAACCTCCAAGGCTACCAAAAGCTTCACAAAGGCACTCTGGAAACACCACCAAACGACCTCCGGCGAAAGCTTCAGAAATCCGGCGAGGCACAACTCCGATGAGGCAAGAATTTGGGAGAGCTTGGGCTGTGGATTGAGCTCAAAACCCCTCCCAAACACCTCCTTTTATAGCCAAATGCCAGGAAACACAATGATGGCCCTACGATGAGGCGGAGCAGGCCTACTTCGGCGCGTCAGAGGCTCGCCGGCGACCATCGGGCAAAGACCTCCGGACAACGACGGCGGGCGCCGCGGAGAGCAAGGGTCGCCGCCTCACAAATTGCATACGGCGGGCGAATTACCGCGGGCGCCGTACTGCACGGCGGTCACTGCCACTAGGCCTGGCACCCAGCTAGGAAGATGACTACGCCAGTCCTCGAGCCTGGCGACGGCGGGCGCCGCCATAAATGCGGCGGTCGCCGCCCCTGTGGCTTTGCGCCCATTCTGGTTTTGAACGACAACAACTTTAACCCGTGATAAAATTATCGTACGCGAACGAGTATTAAAATCCAAAGCACGTCGTGTATATTTTATTTCACTGAGAAAAATATTACAGATACAGAGAGCATTACCGAACGTCTCCAACTTTCTGATTTAAATCCGACGTACATAACGGGTACTCGGGAAAAATCCCGGAACTCCAGAAATAGCTTACAAAAATATGGGGTATCACAGACTTTGGACAATAACGTCTGAGGTCACTGGCGGGTGACACGACCGACATAAGTCGGGGGTGTTACAGAGTGTACTCGGGGTATTCAGAGTTTTGGATCAAGCAATGCATAGATGGCTAAGGCATTTGCTGGCACTAGTGTGTCGTCCACTATTACTGTGTTACCACCAACCCATGCAAAGAACAAGGGTAGCGGGAAGCGAATCATGAGTTCAAGGGAGACAACAGTCACACATGTATTGAGCAAAGAAAGTTACCGTAGTAGATAACGTTGTGTCTTGCATATTTCAGAGAACTTATTGTTGGACCATATTACACATTTGTTTTATAAGATTTAATGTTGACTATGCATGCTGAATATTTGGACCATATTTTTTTAATATTTTAATAGTTCATATTATATGTGCACCCCCAATGATTGATTTAGGATTTTTATTTGTTATATATGCACTTCGTGTCTTTATGCTTGAACTCACTGGTGTTTTGACCAGATTAATACACCCATTATCTTGGTGTTGAAGGGGCTAGAATGAATTTTTCCAGAGAGAGAGAGAAATGTTGTAATATATGTATTCCATAACAATGTAGCTTAGTTGCTTTCTCAAATTTTCGTGTGTGTATGGCTTAGATTAGCACTCTATTCTTGTTGTGTTTATGTGCCAATTTATTTTTATATCATACTTCTTTGCTTCCCTGCTTGATCATAAAGGTAAATGCAACAACTCTATAGTAAAAAGCTTATGAGAAAAGAATGTATTGGCAACTTAAAATTGATCACCTGCATTCATATGCAACTACATTCATCTAGTATCCAACACCAAATCAAAGTCAAATACACACACTTTTTTAGATCACAACTACATGCATTAGTAATAGCATCAAAAATATACACTGTTAGTTTACTTCACATGCATCCATGTAGAAGTCACAAACCGATCAAACTTTTATCTAATCAAAGTTTTGCTCACTTGCATCTAGTTTGTAGATATTAGTAGTGCTTCCTGTTCTTAGCAATTCATCAAAAGAGTACAAAATTGTGGCATTAACCAACCATTAGTTTTTAGATATAGCAACAACTTTTCTTCCCCTTGGAGTCCTCTGTGTACTACTTTACCCACTGTTTTACCGGTTCGTTGTACACTTCATTCAGTACCGATGTCAACATAGCATGGAGAAACTTCTTCCTCAATACACCAATTGTTTTGATGCCATTCTTCAATTTCAATCCATGATGCCACTCCTGGACCCCCAACGACGTTTCCATACACCTCATTGCATAAATCCCATAATCTTTTTTCAGTGTAGACATCCCACATTGCATGTCGAGTAATGTTGGATACATGTTCATACTTTGCAGGGAATTCACCTTCTTGTGTAGTCTCGCTTTCTTTAAATAGTTGTTCATGAGGTCCCTTTGAAAATTATTATGACTTGAGTTGATTTCATGAAAAGAAATCATAACACGTCTAAACTTATATGATACATTCTCATTATGAATTCTTCCTGAAGTGCACGACTTACTATTAAACGTGCATACATAAGTGTCTAAAGTGCATACTGTTTTAAACTAAAATATAATCAAGAAATTATGCCAAAACACACAAGTAAAACATAACATATACCACCTCTTCCTTCCCTTTTCCCTCCCTACTTTTTTTGTTAGCTTTTCTATGTCATCACAACCCAACATTTATTCCATGACCGATAACATTCAGAAACAGAGAACAATGATCACACTTAGCTTTTTAAGATTTACAACACCTTACCAGAGTTTGTGGGATGTCTCCATATATGTCTTTCATAGATTTATAAGTTGTGTAGTTGTCCAAGATTTGGATTGAATTGACCTTCAAATTGAATGTGATCACAAAATAGTGATCATCCAACGTTACTGGAAAGAAGACTTGTACGTGCAATTATAGCTTGTAAATGTGTTTATTTTTTTCATTTCAACTAGTTTTGAAAAAGTACCATATCAATATCCTTCATTTGCCTTCCATGCACAACTAGTAGAGCATTGCCCATTATTGCTACAAACTCGTTTTTAGAAGTGCCCTCCCTCTGCATTAACTTGTTTGCAAACTGTCGTCTATTAATTCAATATTTTTTATACGTCAAATTTGAGACAATTAATAGCAAACCTACTTGGATGAACACGCTTCCAAACTGTCTCGATGGTTTCTCTTTGCTTTTCATGTTTTCACCTTGATTGAGATACGCAGACCACACATTCATAACTCTGTTATCCATGTCCGCATCCATGGTTGTGAATGTGACTTTGTCTACAACTAGAGTCTTGTACTTGAACACAACATCCCTGAAATTTTTGTGAATTATAACAAATTCGGTATTGAATTTTTGTAATAATATTATCTTTTATATACATGAACCTAAAACTTAAACTTACAGTTCACTGCCATGTTCACTGAAAATGTAGCCCTTAATTAGGTGTTGATCTTCCGTCATTCTTTCAGCTATTACTATTGTCCTCTGAAAGTAGGGACTTCTTGTAGTGTCTACTAGCTGTCTGTTTCGTTTCTCTGACAGTTGCTCTTCAACCACAACGGCAAACATTATTTATATAAGCGAAAAATACATACAAGCAAACTCTTATCAAATCAACTACTATTGTAGATATGCTAGAGAAAATAGTGTTTCAACTAGTTTGCTAAATGACTCAAATAAGGTGCTATACCTTATCCTTTGCCTTAGCGACATCCTCTTGGTGCTCTACTTCATCTGTCCCTTATGGATTTTCCTTCCCTTTCCCCTGTGTATAAAGAAACATTATATATATAAAGTAAAAATACAAACAAGGAAACTCTTATCTAAACAAACACTGAGGTAAATATGCTAGAGAACACACAGTTCTAAACTAGTTTGCTAAATGATCTAGAGAAGGTGCTATACCTTATCCTTTCCCTTAGCCACATCCTCTTGGTGTACTTGTTCAATTTTACTTGTTCTTCAACATATTAAATCTAGAAACATAGATGAACTAAACTAAAGCTATATCAAATATAAACCCTAACTATGAGCACAAAAACTCTAATTCCAAGCACACAAACCGTAAATCTGAGCACATAAACCCTAATTTTTAGCACACGAACACTAAATATGAACTTAGAATCCTAATAGCATAATCGAACGACAGTATTGTAAATTTTAGGACTGAAGTTTTACCTTTTGATGCTTTTCTTTTGCCTTTCGAATCGTTTTTTCCTCTCGCCATGATTGCGTCTTCGAAGATTGTAGTTTCAAATGGACTTCTGTGAAAATTGTAGGAGATTCTTTGAGATTTGAAAGATGGATGATGATTTTAGGAAGAAAACTCGAGATGAAAGAGATTCTTACAGGGATTCGATTCAAATGTCTTGAGAGCGTTTTTGGTGTCGAGTGTTTTTGGAGAGAACAGAGTGAGCGTCGAGTGCGGTGGACTGCGATTTTGTTTTGGTTTGAGAAGGGTAGTCCTTTTCCAATAATTATGAAGCATGCCACGTTAAATGATTTATGATGGGCACGCATTTATATTTCAACATTCTTTCCCCGTGTAACGTGCCACAATCCTATCCTTCTATATCCCGCATCCAACGTCTCTCATAAATTTAAACTTTACACCCTATATTAATTACACACCGGAATCGCACTCATACACGAAGCGATCTAGAGGTTTTTGTTTTGTTTTTCTCAAAGTCTCGACTCTATTGTGAATAAAAAATACACGGATTTGCATATATACACCATTTGGGAAAGTGATTTCCAAGAATACTAGCTTGCTTTTTTTTTTGCATATATACACCATTTGGGGTATTCTTGCAAAATATTATATCTTTTCTGTTAATTTAGAAATTAAGTAAAAGCAAGAAAATTCATGAAAAGAAAAAGGAAACAAAAATAAAAAAAAAGAAGCACAAAAGCATTGTTTATTATTTTATTTCCCTCCAAAAGTAAAAAAATTTCCCTCATTTTACTGTACACTTCTCCCGCCCATCTGACTGTACCGCCATCTTGTTCCTCTTTTGAGCCGATGAACTGAAAATTTTTATATGTCGATGAACTGATAGTGATTTCAAACCTCCATCTTTCCTTTTCTAGGTACAACCATCAACTGTAAAATATTCCAAACCTCCTCTCCCACCCATCTGATTGTACTACCATCAGTTGTAAAAAATTCCAAACCTCCATCTTCCAAATTCATATGTCGATGAACTGAACATTTCAAACTTATTCCTCTTTACTTTTTATCTTGAACTCAACGTTCTGCCAAGTATTCCTCTTTCCTTTTCTAGGTTTCCAAAGTACACAAATTGATTTAGATTTAAGTAAAACAAAATCATTTCCAGGTTAAACAAATTTTGAGCCAAAATCATGTAAAACCAAAGATTCACGGCAAAACTTGTTATGTCATACTTGGTTGTTTTTACTATTATCGAAAACTAATGTCGGCCTTACTTAAAAGAATGTCATAATTATGAATAATAATGTCAGAACTACAAAAACAAATGTCGCATCTTCCTCCACTGATAGTGATTTCAACGGGCAAAAATCAACACTAAGCTTTCGTATGTAATGTGACATTAAAGTTTAAATGCAAAAATAAACACTACACTTTAAGGTTGATAGTATTAAATGGAAATTTTGTTGTCAATTTCTAGATATTACATAAAGAGCGACATATCTGTCTAACACTTGCATTCTACCATATTACCTGATAATGCTTGCCACTTAATTGGTAGGACGTGTGACATCTGGTTGAATACTTCTACTCACAATCCCTCAATTCTCTTATATTTACTTGGATGTGTGACATTTTAAAGTAGTAATATGACATTCATTTAATATTATTTGACAAAATCATACTTTATCACTGACAATTATGACCGCTATAAATGTATTCAGAATTAGCGTTGTGCATGGCTATACATAGTTAATAGATTTGACTACTATTTAATGTAGGAAACTGCTCCATGTCACTTTTTTTACAGAGATCTTAATTACATCTCCCTCTCCTGATGCTCTACTTCATGTGTCTCTTCTTTGACTATTATTATCTACACTTCCACTCTTACTCTCTCTTTGTTTCACTTCATCTCACCCATCTCCTTCGAGTCTTCATCTTTTTCATCTCCTTCGAGCCACTCCGCGGCGGGCAAGGGACGGGTCCTGGTTTGTGCGGCGGTCAAGGCGGGTCTTGGTTAGAGCAGCTCGTCTGGTTGTGTTCTTTGCTTGTGGACTCGCAAACTTCTGTTGGATTTTAATTGAGTGCCAAATAGGTATGGTTGATGAATACTCCACCATTGGAGACAAGGGGGAGGTTGGCTTCATTGACTTCACGGATGATCCATCAGTCACTACTTCCACTCCTACTGAGAAGGGTCCTGTCATTGTCTTTGTTCCCTTTTCCATTTGCTGGAGGAAAGCCTTAATCGGTGCCTGTCAACGAGGTTGCCGCGGCGTTATTCACCATAGAAAACACCACATTAGAAGATGTGGTACTTTGGGGGTGTACATTAATGCTTCAAATCCCGAAGATTCATCGTTTTGTCACTGATAAAACCTCCATCTGGACAGCCAGATGACATACACGAGGAAGATTTTGTGGGTTGTTTTTCTATGGAGGACCGAACGTTGAGGCCACATGGTAGCCTGACTATATGGTTGTCTTGTGTGCACAAGGTGATTGGCGTTTTCACATCTATTGTGCATATCGACATTGTGGATGATAGAATTGAACGTGTTGTCTTCCTCTTGGCTGAAGATGAAGTCTCCAAAGCTTTGGCATCTGAGAAACCGTATAACATACCACCAGAAATAAGCAAAGTGATTAAGTTTGAGCAAATCCCTGAAGTTGTCTTATAAGGCTGAACAGAGGAAAATTATGCGTCGTATTTCAACGCGTTGTTAGGGATGAAGGAACTTCTCATTATAGTAATTGTTATATTTTATTTGTATAGGGGTGGGGAGACTGAGGGGATAGCTAGATGGCGTGGTTCTCTCGTAGTACCAACTTGTTGAATGATTCTCTTTTTATATTTGTTTACAGGACTACATGAAAGCTTATAATATGAAGTCTGTTACTTTGAGAGAAAATGATTTTGACTTTTTAGCACTTAAAGTGTCAGGACTTGCTGAAAGAAGGCCCTCACTTGTCCATAGAGATGTGGTAAATGTTTTTAGGGAATATTCTCTTGATCTATGTATGCTAAATTGGAAAAAGGTAACTTTTTATGCAAGCATCAATCATTATACATTTCTACGTGGCTATATGAAGCTGACTATTTTTTATGTACATGTTGAGATACAAAATGCTCAATTCATGTTTAATACTCATGTCAGTGGTGTTAATATTTTTGTCAAACGGTTATGTTTTATTGTCAGAAGGAACAATGACAATGTCCAAGAAGTCCATATTTTTGTCACAATTGCATGAACTACCATTGGAAATTATACAAGAAATGTTTTCTCATCTTGAACTTGCCAATGTTGATTTAACATGGCTGGATCCACCGCGTTGAGGCTGATGAAGTATTATTGCAATTTCATGATGGATTTTACCAAGGGCACATAGATAGCAATATGTATGAAGTATGTTTTGTGTACAATGGGGTAAATTTTAGTAGGCTCCGTCAAGCCATTGGATCTGCAGAGGCATTACACGGAAATTTCCTCTTTCCCAATAAGTATGATGGAAAGCGGAGGATTACAACAAACAAATTGGTGCCTATTTCACATCTTCTTAATGAGGAGCAGAAAAATGTTGTTCGCTTAATTTTAGGGTGTAGAGGAGGAGCTCCTTATGTGATTTATGGACCCCCGGGAATAGGAAAGACAAAAACACTGGTGGAGGTGACCCTCCAACTATATAAAACTAGACGAAATTCTCATATACTGGTATGTGCTTCTTCAAATTGCACAGCGGATCACATATTAGAGAAAATCCTTTGCGAAGGGACAAAACTTAGCGAGGAAGAGATTTTTAGGTTGAATGCCACACGTCGTCCCTTAGAAAAAATGAATGCTGCATTGTTCAGATCATGTACCTACATTGAAGGTTTCTTCACTTGCCCTTCTCGAGATGCACTCTGTAGCTACAAGATCATAATAACCACCTACACGAGTGCATCTTACCTTTATGCTAAAGGGGTTGACCGTGGCCACTTCTCCCACATCATCTTAGATGAGGCGGGCCATAGTTGAGAGCCAGAGACAATGATCCCCATATCAAACCTTTGTGAAAAGAACACAGTGATTGTTCTTGATGGTGATCCCATGCAACTTGTCCCTGATATTCATTCAAAGCATGTTGAGGCTTATGGGTTGGGAAGGTCTTTTCTGGAGAGGTTGTTGGACTTTGAAGTTTATAGCTTAGGGGATCGCCATTATGTCACAATGATGGTGAAGAATTACCGGAGCCACCCTGGAATTCTTTCTCTTCCTTCAAGACTGTTTTATAGAGGAGCATTGATTCCATCTCGAGAAGAAAGTGACACATTTTCCTTACCTTGGGCTGATCTGCTTCCAAACGGGAACTTCCCTGTAATGTTTTGTGGCATCCAAGGCTTGGATGAGAGGGAAAAGGGCAGCCCTTCATGGTTTAATAGGATTGAAAGCTAGCAAGGTGGTTGAACTCGTATAGAAGCTCAAAAAAAGGAATGCCTCTGAGCACAACATCGAGATTATTACCTCTTTCCCACAACAAGTACTAAAGATAGGGAAGTCTCTCAAGTCTCTACATATGACTGATATTAAGATAGGCGGGGTTGAGCAGTTTCAAGGTGAAGAAAGGGAAGTGATCATCCTATCAACCATCAGATCAACCGTGAAACACGACGAATTTGACAGGGATTCTGTTTTGGATTTCTGAGCAATCCGAAGAGGTTCAATTTTGCCATGACTCGTGCCAGATCATTGCTTATTATTGTTGGAAACCCTTATATTATTGAAAAAGTATTTCTCGGTAAAAAAACTTAATTGTTTATCAAATGAAGTAAAAATGTTGTGTAACTGTGTTGTTGGCCATTGACATGACTAGCACTGGGAGCAAATGTTATGCCATTGTGTTGCAAAAAGCGTCCATGAAGGCTGTGCTTTTCGTGTAAAGCAGCATGATCCATATATTTTGATGTGATGCTAGTGCAGCTAACAACTGAAGTATGTGGAATATTAAAGTGGTAGATTGAAGAAGATCAGTTCTTAGCTTGATCAGTTTTTGAGTACTGGCAACTATCAGTTTTTGAGTAATGTAGTGATATCTAGTGTACTGGCAACTATTGTCTGTGTGTCTAGTGTTGGCATTGTTTTTCAATTTGCAAAAATTACATGAAGAGTGACATTAAATTTTGGCACATGCAGAATCAACCATGCTACACCATAATACTTACCACTTATAAGAAATAGTATTCGAGATTTAATTCATCCTCTTACATACAAAACCAAAGTCATCAGGTACATACTTCATAGTTATGACCTACATGATCGATAACAAATACTAAAAACACTAATCCCTACAATTACACCAACACCAAAATGCACAAATATGACTGAATACAAGTTTGCTCATTTTTCTCTGAGTGTAGTGTCTTGTTTTCACCTTCAAGTTCTACCACCCTTGCATAGAGTTCCAGAATTGTTGCCTTGAAGTGCATCTTATTTGTATTGAGTTCCATAATTCTTTGTGAGCATTCATGTTTCTCAGTATGTAGGCATGTGATTATTTCATCCAACATGCGAGAACGTGGGCTATTTGTTAGCAACATCTCTAACTCTTCTTGCAACTTCTCCTCTATTTCAGAACGTGTAGGAGATGTAGATGGATATTCATATTTTCATTAGCAACATCTCTAAACCCGATACATTCTTGCTTATGTGACCCTCTAATTACCAGATTGACCCACTATGAAAAGCAGACAATAAACTCACGAAATTGTACATACTAAATAGCAGGCAATTGGCAACATAAACCATCAAAAGGTCCAAACGAGTGGCAACAGAAACATTAGCATGTACAAAGAATTCAAGTAGCTGCAAAAACATTAACCGATTGCAGTAATACCCATAAAAATAGTAGCATGTACATAGTATATAACAATTAATTTAAGTATAACTAGTGAGATTTAATTAGAGATTCTTTAGAATGCACTTTGCTACTTTCGTTAGGGTTTTGTGAAAGAAAAAACATAGGAGAAGGTGTGGAAGTTGTGGCACCCTCGGTATTGTCTTGAATAAAGCATGCTTTCCCCGAAACGTTAGGAGGAAATCAGGAAGACCAAGGAAGAAAAGAATCCTGTCACGTGGAGAATACAGGGGTCCGAGGAGAAGGTGTGGAAGTTGTGTCACCCTTGGCCATAACTCACGAAATTGTCCTAACCCCGCAGCCGCCCCATGATCAAGTTTAAATTTATTGGTTATGTTAACTCTTTTTATGGTTTTTTGAATCACGAATACTTTTGGTGTTGATGCTTCTTCTCGCTTGATGTTGAACGGATCCTGTTAATATGTGTAGTAAGAGATGCAAACTCTTGAAAGATCTCTTCTGTTAATATGTGTAGTAAGAGATCCAAACTCTTGAAAGATCCTTTACCATTCATATTACTTTTGAACCTAGTTAATGTAATTTGCTTATGACTTTTTCTTGTGAACTTTCTTTTCTTCGAAAGACAGAAGCAAGTCATGCCGATATGGTTTCAAAGTAGTTAATGTAATTTGTGTGGTTCGAATTGGTTGAAATGATATTTAGTCAAAAGTAGTTAATGTAATACAATCTTGTTATGATTCCGTATATATCCTGACAAGTTCAATATGGACTAGTTTGGGTTAAATTGATATGACACAATCCTGTCATGATTCCATATATATCATGATAGGTTCAATATGGTTTGAAATAATCCTACCGACCAATATGAGTGGCATTTGAAAACCATATAGGAAGAAGAAGAGAATTATTAAAATAGGAAGAAAATACATAACCAATCCTGTCATAATCACTCACATGTCTTGTCATCTTTAATATGGTTTGAAATTACGCAACATTATCAAAAAGTACTATATTGTATAAAACGAAAATACATAACATGCTTCATAAAGAACTAGATATTACACATATTATCATAAAGTACTAAATTTTACGTGACATTGGATAGTCACTATACTAAAATGCATTCCAAAATACTTCATAAAGTACTAAATACTACGTGACATTAGATAGTCACTACACTAAAGTACTAAATAAAATACTAATTATTACATAGACACATCTCTTGCGGAGGACATGGTTGAGGTTGTGAGGTCGCGTGGGTGAAGCACGTCGTTGACCTCTCTGGTCACGATATATATTTTAGTGAAAGCAATTGTCCTACCAAGGTCGACAAGGGCGGTGGCATCTCCACGGTTCTGCAAGGCCCTCAAGGTACGAGGGCCGCCATGCGGGGGTACTACTTCAAAGAAGTAGCAGGTGTCCCGTTCACAGTTGTTAAAATTATAAAGTTGGCTAATGAGCCACCAAATATCTTTTACCATTTCAGCCATCAGCGACCAGTTTTTAGAAATGCCACCCTCGTAGTAGTGGGTGGCATTTTTTGCCATTTGTCCCCTCGTAGGGACGATTCTCCCGCCGGTATGGACCGTGGTGTACACCTATGTTATGTCGGCTATTCATCCATAGGAAGGAATAAAGAGGAGGAAATGTGGAGTTGTGCATATTAGGAAGATGTTGGAAGAGTTGTAGATGAGGAAATGTGGCTAAGAGGAGGTATATAAAAAGGAGTTGGTTGGCAGTTACAGACATATAAAGAGGAGTTGGTTGGCAGTTAGGGGTAGATTTATGACGGTTTATTAACTCTCCTAAAAAGGAGTTAGTATGGTTAATATCCTATCACAGTTATTTATATATCTTGTCTGGAATGTACTTAAATGGTACGTATCCTATCATGCCATTTAGGTATGAAATGGTACTTAAATGGTACGTATCCTATCATGCCATTTAACTGGAACTTAACTACCACATCTTTGTTGATCGAGTATGAAATGGCACTTAAATGGTAAGTATCCTATCATGCCATTTAGGTACACCTGTCACGTATGCTTTTTGTTCAAGTTGTCATAACATTGTACGTAATCTAAACAAATGTCATCCAAAACACAAAAAGAACCTAATGTATCCAAACAACATGTTCTACCTCAATAAAATTATCCAAACATCTAATTTAAACCTCGAGGTTCCTTATGTTCGACCTCCACACCCCGTCAAACACGCTGTGACCCATATCCCTCTTGAAGTCGTCGATAAATTTGTCTGCCACAACGTCAATAGTTTTCCAACCAGCCCTGAGCATCTCTATGTGTTTCAAAGTGTATATCCCACAGTCATGACTAGGAACAGAAAATGCATTAAAGTTAATTGGATGAAGTATATAATAAAATTGGTAAGGGTAATGATATTTCGACTGACCCGCGCTTGTTCTGCTTCACTCCTTGATTTCTGGAAAATGTAAACTCCTCAGTACCCCGATGTGCAAATTTATGGGCAAGTGGCGGGTACTGTCTGATGAAGTGAGGAGGAAACTTGCTCACCCCATACACTATGTTCTCTAGCTCCAAGTTGCTATTCAAATCCATATTACAATCATATACATTTGTCTGACATTGCTGCAGATCGATTTCCAGAGCTACCCAATGTTCATTAAGGAGGTTGTAGGGGGCATAAATGAAGTCCACATCATCCCAACTGGACCCACACAATACAGGCCTATCTCCCCTAAAGTATTCAATTACACGTTCAGTTGTAGGTGGAATAGTTTGATGATTTTTGACATAGTATTTCAATGCATCTTTATAATCTCTAGACCAGAAAACGTCCAATACTATGGCCTTGTGTTTGACTTCATGGTTCTCCAAAAGCATCTTACGGATATAACAACATACTTCATCCATTTGCTTCAAAAAAATATAAATCATCATGTCAGACATTGCAACAAATCCCAACAATTAACAAATTTGACATCATAACTAAATAACTTACACCATCACCCGACCAAGCTTTTGGTTCCAGTAATAGCTAAAACCAGTCCTTGTCCAATGACTCACCATTTAGTCCAACTCTTGGCTCAGAGCTGAAAAAGAATGAAGGCATAATTAAATCCATGAGATAGTTCAACATAATTAAATCTGTGAGATACTAACCTTTCAGCATCCTACAATTGCATCAAAGCAATCATCTCCTTTACCTGTGAATTCTTTGTTATCTTCTTCAGATTTCCCCTTTTTTTCTCATTTGTGTAAGGTGTTAGCTTTTTGGAGGATGACTTCATGATACGGCTAGGAAGGACCCTCCTTGGTGGGGGACTCTTCTTTCGTTTCCTTTTGGATTTCCCCTTGCTGGATACATCAGCCACCTCAACCACAGCGGCCACCTCTATGGCCGTTGTGGTTAGCACTTCAAGACCATCATGTTGGGTAACCTCCTACTAGGTAATCTCCTCCCTTGGGGCACCTTCAACATTAGTAAAATCTTGGTCCCAACCTTTTCATTTAGGTCTTGAACAATGCCCATTACAAAGTCACCATGACCCCCAACATCATCTTCACCATCGTTGGAAATATTCTCATATGCTTTACCATACAAGACCATCCTACACTCATCGTTACCCTCAATAGAATTATCAAAATCCTACAATCATAATAACCATGTCAAACTCCTGACATAGACGACTATAATTATAAGACATTTAAACTCCTATCCTCACCGACACGACTATAAATCATGTAACCATGGCACAAATAAAATTGTAAGAGACATAAAACTGTCAAACTAGTAAATGAAAATTTTCAGAGAAGCATATTTCATACCTCTTTATTTTTGCCTTTAGCCTCTACCTTCTCCTCCTCCTCAACCTCATCCTCCTCCACCCCCCCCCCCCCCCCCCCCCCACATCCTCATCTTGTTTGCTCTCAGCATCTACCTCTTTGTCACCACTCTGGCGAAGTTCTTCATTCTCATTACCCTCATCATCATCACCGTCACCATCTTCATCATCATCACAATTATCATCATCCTGAACTTCCTCATCGTCATTTGTCCCCTCAACATACTCACTCTCAACCTCAACATCCTCTTCATATACATCCTCATCCTCTACCTCCTCATCCTATGTTTCCTGGTCATCCTTATAAACTTCATCCTCATCCTCATCAGACTCATCATAGGATTCAAAATCTTCCTCATCCTCTTCAATATTTGGTTTCCCCTTACTCTTATGCTTAGGCACCTCCTCCTGGTTTGATACCCTCTTTTCTAGCCTTCCTAGCCTCTCAAGCACTCCTTTTTCCATCCTCTTCATCATTCTGAACACCTCACTTATCACCTCTGATGAATGCACAGATGCATTACTCGGGCTTGCCCCATCTTTCCCTTGCTTCTTCTTCCCATTTCCTTTCTTCTTCAAACCCTTCATTGCTTCCTTCACAATCTTGTCAAAATACAGGTCATCATTTTCACTAGCATAGTAGCAGTCGGACAGCATATCCACCTCATCTTCATCGGGAATAAGAATGGGCTTAACCATATTTGTAGGATCAACCAAAGACAACTCAAAGACTCCATGTTCAGGGACTTCATCTGAAAACCAACGAATACCTCAAGGTATTACAGATTCTCTCAACCTTTATGCAAATTGGAGACCAATTGTTGGCACAGCTTCTCATACCCATATCTAGAATAACAAGTGGTTTGAGTATTGACAAACTATCAAACCAGACAGAAAATGGAATGCACATAAAACTATGATACATTAAATCACAATATCCAGTCAGCCTATATTTTAAATCAGGTCACCATGTAACCTAAAATTTGACTGGAATGCACATAAAACTATGATGGAAAACTATTATGTTGTTTAAATCAAACAACAAATAACATCCAGCAGACATCATGATATTCTGTAAATGCTCCCTTCAAACCAAACAGACATCCTGCATATTCACGATGACCATGTCACCATGTATTCAAACATTCGGTCATACTATAGCATAAAGTATACAACTATGATGGAAATAACAACAAACTGTTGTTTCACTATGAGTACCACTCCATCCAGACACCACAAAACCCAATACTAAATATTTGAACCATTAAAAATGAATAATATAAATTCCTGAAACACAACTAGCATGCCTTGAATGGAATATGAAATTCTGGGTAGGTTGGAGAGTAGCTTTGCATTCTCTACTTTTGCATCCTTTTGGCCAATGTTGTGTTCAATGACTTGTGAAGCTCTTCATAAGCAACCATTTCCCATGGATAATCCCAAAACTTATCCATATTCTCCAACAGCTTAACATGCAGTGGTTTCACCAGCCTCTTCTTATCCCCTCCCAGCAACAGACCCTTAACTATCAATAACAGTGCAAACTTCAGTTTGTAATTGTCCAACTCACAATGCTCTATGAATCTATTGTAAACATCTTGTACTGTCATCTTAGGACCACCTGGACTACCAAAAAATCGCTCCTTGACTAGCCCGTCACCTTTAGTATCCACAAATGGAATTTCCCAAAAATTCAGTCCAGTGATGAGACTGAACTCCTTGATTGAAAACCTCAACTATTTTCTTGCCACCTCATACCAAGACTCCCACTTCTTTTTTGTTTCAAGTTGCTTGAATAGAACTGCATGCAATGTTTGTGAAGAAAATGATACATGCTGCAACATTTTCATTACTTTTCCAAACGGACCATCCAAAACCCGTTGCCAATCCGCATGTGTCAACTTGTTTTCAATCTCACGAACAAAGTTCACCCTACAGTTAATGTTAATTCTTCTGTAGAATGGTTCCCTTATGTAATAATTGTACCTAATCTGCAAACCAAATGAAAAATACCCTAAATAAACACAAAATATACAAATTGAACCATTTGCGAAGCCTGACAGGACAAAATGTAGAAAACTTACATCCCTTTTGAAGATTATGGGTTTTTTCGCCTTTATTGTTTTCACTTTTGGGCTCCTCGACCTGCCCTTCTCGGATTTTTTGGCTATGGGACTGGCAAAATATGTTTCCCTTTCACCTGCACTTTGTCTCTCTACTTCTTCTTCTTTCGACCCTGGCTGTCGTCTTCTTTTCTTTTACTTTTCTCTCCGCTCTTCATTGGGCTCGATTTTTTACCGCCTCTAAGCACTGCCATTTTCTAGGGTTTTTTTTATGAGGTTCAGAGGTTGCAACAACGGAGGTTCAGTTCGGAGAGGGGGGAGTCAGAAAAAGTGGAGGGCGACGAATATTGGGTTGGGTTGAAGAAATTGGAAGTTCTAGCAATGGAGAGATAAGAAAGATGGAAGTTGCAGAGTCGCGATAATGGGGAAGAAGCTTTTTGATGGATTTTTTTTTGGCGGGGGGTGATAACAGGTTTTTGTCGTGTGAAAAATTGTTATGCAAAGTATCCAAACAAACCCTAAACCGTAGTCCTAGGTAAGTAAAGGTCGAATCCACAGGGAGGCGGATTCTATCTTAGTATGCAATTTATATGTCAATCCAAAGTAACCAAAGGGGGGTTTTGTGAGTTTAAGTAATCTAAACATGCAAAAGGTAAACAAGCGAAAGAGTTGTGAAATCAGTGAAGGGAAAAGCACTTAGTCAAACAACATCCACTATTCGTATGACAAGTTGATCATAGAAAATCATTCAAAATCTCATGCAATGGAAATTCCAATTCCTTTTCAGATATAACTAATAGCACAACCAGATACTATTAGCACTAACTAATTAAACAACCCTGAAACTATCAAGATTCAGTTTAACAGCAGCCTTACGGATAGGAATATAGTTTGATACAATTCTAGCATAAAACAACCAGCTTTTATCCTAGAATGTAAATCAATTCTCTTCTGCATAAGACTAGCACAACCAGTTACTAATACGATGCAGTTGCTACTCTGAAATAGATATGCTCAACCAGTAACAATCTAGATCTAGCAATCAATCAATAACAACAAACCCTAGATGCGTCCAAATAGAGATTATCAATATCAATCATAAGCAACTTAAGCAAGAGAAAGATAAAAACCATGCAATAGATTAAGAACGAGAATCTCACAACTTTATCGAAACGAAAGCTTTAGCGTCTGACTAAGCCAAGGAGGCTTAGTTCTTCATAGTAAGGTACGTAGAAATAAATTAGGGTTTTCAGAGATGATGATTGATTGGCAAACAAGCCTTTTTTCTCTACCCTAAAATACTAAAGGGAATAAAATCTAAATTAACCTAAAACGAAATAATAAAATAATACTAATTAAGCAAACAAGCCTTTTCGTTCAGCACTTGCTCCGCATCACGTGATGGCCCACACCATCTCGGCAGACATCTCGTCCCAGCTTCACATGCTCCAGCTCGGCCCACTTTCAACAACAGCTCATCCGGCCCAACTCCAACCAGCAGCAACGCGGCCCATTGCATCTTCCAATTGCTCGCTGATGTCATGCTGCATCATGCTCCAATTCATTTCTTCATCTTCAAATCTTCGGCTTCAACGCGAGGCGCAATTCTTCATGGGCTTCTTCTCCAATTGCAGCAGCTCAACACGGCCCAATCACTCTCGTCTGCAGCATCAACACGCGGGCCTTCTTCACGGGCTGGGCCGAGCTCTCTCCTTTTGGGCCTTTATTTAATTCGGCCCATCATCCTTTTAATTCCAGCTTCACTTGGTCTGTTAATCTCCAAACTTCGCCCCCACACGCCATGCACATGAATGTGTCTAAATCTACCCGAATGGCACCAATAAAACCTCTAATGACTCTTACTTAAGCCCTACAAAGTAGTGCTTATCAAATCACCCCATGCTTAGACCTTTGCTCGTCCTCGAGTAAACTAATAAAGAGTCTACTCCTCCAATGTAGCATCCAAGGTCTCAGGAAGCATATCCTCAAACTAAGAGTCACCTAACCCATGCCAAGCTCCTGGCATTAATCTCACTCACAACACATCCACAACTCAACAAGCTTAAGGGCAAGCAGAGTACTTCCCCCAAGCTTAACCTCGGACATCCAATAGTGTGAGTAACCTCTAATCCTAGACTCCATCTATTGCTCCTTATGTCTCCCAGAGTGACCTACCCAGCAATCCTTCTTTGACTCCTCTTCTTATGACGTCTCGCCAAGAATAGTGAGAAATCCTAAAATCACTCTTCTTCTTTTCGCTCATTTTGCCAAGGCGCCCTTTCGGGTTTTCACCAAGCCACTCATTTCATTTTCCAATAGATGTGCTCACATTAGCTCACGTCACTCTTGACCTCATATTACCCCAGCCTAATGCTGGTCCAATCCACCTACTTATTGCCTAGGCCGCCCTTTCGGGTTTTCGACCTATCCCAGGATTTCAATTATAGCCTTTTTTCAAATTTTGGCTCTTTTCATTTTTTCATTTTTATCCTCAGCAGCGTAGCAAGTATAAAACCCCATCCCATGCTTAAACATTGCATTGTCCTCGATGTAATGAAAGACAAAAGAATAAAGCACAGGGAAAAGCAAAAAATAACTCACAACGTTGCCGAGTTGGCTTGGACACTTCCTTGTTGCTGGCGGTGTAGTCATAAAAGTGCATGTCCTGGATGTCTGCATCAACGCTATAACCTTCATATACCGTGCAACCATAGGAAACCACTATGAAGTGCGGTGGTTATGTAGGAAATCAGGGCTGCACGGCCTTCAACTCCATCAACTTGTACCATGCAACCAAAAGGAACCACTGTGGGGAGTAGTGGTCAATCAAGGGAACGGGGTTGCATGGCCTTCAAAAATGGGCCCAGATGTCATCGTGGTTGGGCCCTGGTGTACCTCCTCTCCAGCTGTCGACTGCAGGGCCATCATCGTTGTCAATTACAAAGTGGGGCTAATGTCTCCTCCTTGACAACATGATGCGCACCATCTCTTCATGGGAAACTCGGACAACTGGCCTCCGGTGAAACTTTTTTTTTTTTTCCGGGATTTTTTTTTTTTTGAGAAAGTGCGGCGGGCGCCGTAAGGTTAGCGGCGGGCGCCGTGAAGATGGCGGCGGTCGCCGCCAGATTTTTTTTTTTTACCTGAGAAATTGCGGCGGTCGCCGTAAGGAGGGCGGCGGGCGCCGTAAGATGGGCGGAGGGCGCCGCGATTAAACGGCGGTCGCCGTAATCAAGTCGTGGCCACTTTCTTGGCGAGGCATTTACGGCGGGCGCCGTGAACTCCTTCTTCACTTTTTTTTCGCGCTTTCTGCAGGTTAATTCAACACAAAAACTAAAAGAAAAACAATAGAAATTGACTAAGGGAAAGAAATAAACTACCAAATCTCGGGTTGCCTCCCGAGCAGCGCCTTGGTTAATGTCGTGGCTTGACATACTACTCAACCTCTTCAACTCGGGTTGCTCCTATCACTTGAACTCCTGAGGTCTATGTCAGGGGGATGCCGCTTTGTGTGCTCCATGTTGAGCCTTTCCCCCATGCTTATGCCCTTCATGATGGTTGGGTCGTTGTTCATATCTATGAATGTACTTGCCATCTTCAGAAATGGCCTATCCAACATCTCAGGGGCTGCATGTATGTCATGCCCTGTATCCAACATGTAAAAATCTGCCACCTGAATTAAGGCCTCCTTCTTGTGCTTCCCCTTTGGTTTCTTCTTTATATTGCCCAGCACCCTTAAGAACTCTGTGTAGCGAGTGATACTGTTTGTCAATGTGACCAAAGGAACGGTTTATGCACAGTTACGGATGGCCTAATAGATTTCATTGTTGTTCTTCAGCCTTCGCGTACCTTGTAATGCCTCAGGGAAGGGTGCAACGGGTTGCAGCGCAACGAGCGGGGAGGAGTTTAGACGCACATACTCATCATAGGCAGCCTCGAGAGGGTCGGGGGCTGCCAGGGCGTTTTCGAGAGGAACGAGCGTCGCAGGATCGTTTCCACGATCGCGGCTCTCCTCCTCTTGGTCGCTGAATTCCTCCAGTCCCATAAAATACTCTTCTTCAGAAAGCACAACGCGGTCCAAAATATCGTCTGGAATACCCATCTCCTTAGTGGGTGAACCGAGGTCGAGGTATACCTCCCGCGGTCTTGGGTTCTCTTCTGCTTGAGACGGAAGTTTACCAGAATCCTCCGCTTCAAGTTTACTCACCGCTTGAGACATCTGACCCACTTGCCTTTCCAAGTTCTGAATGCTAGCTTGTGTAGTTTCTTGGAATTGCAATGAGCTCTGAGTCAGCTTATTAACATTCGCAGTGAGCATCTTCATCATGTCCTCCATAGACGATGAAGGGTTCGAACTCTGCCCTTGAGGGTTGGGCACAAATGGTGGCCTAGGTTGTTGAGGATGACCCTGTTGTTGATTTTGTTCCGGGTCAAACTCCTGGTAGTCATGATCATATAAAGGGTATTGCAGGTTCCCATAACTCGAATTGGGGTGATATCCCCACCCTGGAGTATATGCGTAGGAGTATGGGTCATATCGCGGCTCCTGCTGGAATTGGGGAAATCTATCCATCTCTGTAACAAAATCAAAAAGGAAAAACAAAAATCAATAGCACGGGTGTGGACTGTAAGATAGGTCCACACAATAGTTGACACACAAATCACACACAAAATAACCAAAGGGGGGTTTTGTGAGTTTAAGTAATCTAAACATGCAAAAGGTAAACAAGCGAAAGAGTTGTGAAATCAGTGAAGGGAAAAGCACTTAGTCAAACAACATCCACTATTCGTATGACAAGTTGATCATAGAAAATCATTCAAAATCTCATGCAATGGAAATTCCAATTCCTTTTCAGATATAACTAATAGCACAATCAGATACTATTAGCACTAACTAATTAAACAACCCTGAAACTATCAAGATTCAGTTTAACAGCAACCTTACGGATAGGAATATAGTTTGATACAATTCTAGCATAAAACAACCAGCTTTTATCCTAGAATGTAAATCAATTCTCTTCTGCATAAGACTAGCACAACCAGTTACTAATACGATGCAGTTACTACTCTGAAATAGATATGCTCAACCAGTAACAATCTAGATCTAGCAATCAATCAATAACAACAAACCCTAGATGCGTCCAAATAGAGATTATCAATATCAATCATAAGCAACTTAAGAAAGAGAAAGATAAAAACCATGCAATAGATTAAGAACGAGAATCTCACAACTTTATCGAAACGAAAGCTTCAGCGTCTGACTAAGCCAAGGAGGCTTAGTTCTTCATAGTAAGGTACGTAGAAATAAATTAGGATTTTCAGAGATGATGATTGATTGGAAAACAAGCCTTTTTTCTCTACCCTAAAATACTAAAGGGAATAAAATCTAAATTAACCTAAAACGAAATAATAAAATAATACTAATTAAGCAAACAAGCCTTTTCGTTCAGCACTTGCTCCGCATCACGTGATGGCCCACACCATCTCGGCAGACATCTCGTCCCAGCTTCACATGCTCCAGCTCGGCCCACTTTCAACAACAGCTCATCCGGCCCAACTCCAACCAGCAGCAACGCGGCCCATTGCATCTTCCAATTGCTCGCTGACGTCATGCTGCATCATGCTCCAATTCATTTCTTCAGCTTCAAATCTTCGGCTTCAACGCGAGGCGCAATTCTTCATGGGCTTCTTCTCCAATTGCAGCAGCTCAACACGGCCTAACCACTCTCGTCTGCAGCATCAACACGCGGGGGCTTCTTCACGGGTTGGGCCGAGCTCTCTCCTTTTGGGCCTTTATTTAATTCGGCCCATCATCCTTTTAATTCCAGCTTCACTTGGTCTGTTAATCTCCAAACTTCGCCCCTACACGCCATGCACATGAATGTGTCTAAATCTACCTGAATGGCACCAATAAAATATCTAATGACTCTTACTTAAGCCCTACAAAGTAGTGCTTATCAGGAGGGAACGATTTTGGGGGATTTTGTTTCTTAGCCTTACCTTTTTATTCAAAAAGAATTTATTTTACCTTTTTATAATTTCATAATAATAAAACAAAAAGTTAAACATAAACAAATATTATTAAAAAAATTATTTCCATAATCCCAAAAAATGATAATTCCGACAATAGAATTATACCTTGTGACAAAACTACGAACAACACTGACATGAGTTATTCGTATTCGATAACTGACAGAAAGTATACATGTATTGTGCAATTGTGACAACAAATATGAACACCACTGACAGGAAATATGAACACAACTAACAAGAAGTATATATATATTGTGCAATTCATATCTCAACACTGTATTATGCAATTTATATATGAACATCTACAAGGAAAATTGTCAGCTACATCTAGCCAAGAAGAAATGCACCAACCCATTTTGCTAGATTTCCATAATAATCTGAACAGCACTTATTGTCACCAAGCAAGTCAATTCTAGCAAAAACTACACAATCGGAATCATACCAAACTATCCCAACTACCCCAAACATTAAATAAAATGTGCTAATTAAGATATCCTTCACTAGTCAAACCACTTCATATCGAAAATACTAATGGCTATCCTTTTTCTATAGTGATCCACAAGCTTGTCACCCACGTTCACGATGTTTTGACGACGTCCAGAACTTAACATTTCTATGTACTTGATCGTGAAGACGCTGCAATCGCCCCTGCAGAAGTAAAAGATGTAGTTACTTTCCTGATATTATAACCACTTTCAAACCAAATATTGAACAATTGATGTAAACAA
Source organism: Rheum nobile (assembly GCA_027886185.1). Classification (NCBI taxonomy): domain Eukaryota; kingdom Viridiplantae; phylum Streptophyta; class Magnoliopsida; order Caryophyllales; family Polygonaceae; genus Rheum; species Rheum nobile. Next base: position 8,415,524 of record WOAB01000002.1, on the reverse strand, counting down.
CTTACCCCCTCTTGTTTCTCTCCAATGTAGGAACACGAGTCACATTTAGGGGATTCCCCCCCCCCCCCCTATTATTCTAAATTGTTCCCAAGGGCTCATATTGTTCTATCATAATAGGTAGAATAAATGTCAACTCTAAAAGGAACCTATGGATGTCCGTCAATTTGTACAAATTGACGTCGGGATCGTATACAATGACATACCATTTACTCAGTTCTATCTCCAGAGCTACCCAATGTTTCTCCTTGAAATTGAAGGGGAGGTATATACGATCCACGTCCTTCCAATCTTTCCCATAAAGTGCAGGCAGTTCCCCACGCATGTATCTCATCTTAGATGGATCAGCAACATAATTTTCATTATCTGACAACCACCTTCTCATTTCCTTGTCCATGTTCCACTGAAAATAGGTGTCCAATATTGCCACTGGTTTGTCACGCACACGAGATCCAAGATAATACATACAAATGTCCATATGCTACAAACACAAAATATAATAGATGTCATACCAAAAATTGAAGACTTGTTGCACCAAATATTTATATTAAAAAAATAAAAGAGGCTTACCGGAGATCTCAGCCACCCCATTGGTCGCAACAATATCTAAAAAAAATCCTTTTATAGATGTTGTCCAGTTGGAGACTCAAATTCCTCACTACATCATAAGATAATTTAATTAACAACATCACAAACAAGCGTTCATATTATCAAGACAGGAGGGACAACTTCCTAACCTTTCCTTTGAGTCTAACCAAGCGCACAATCTAGTCATGTCTGAAAGACCTTTGGACGTTGAAACCTTGCATCGTTTGGGATTATCGACATGTCTAGACAGTCCTCTCTTCCTTTGAGGATGGTCCCTCTTTTCAGTAGTTGTATTGTTTTTTGAGCGGGTTTTTCTTGTTGAGACTCCAATTGTTTATTTGGTAGTGTCTCCTTCCACCTCAGCTTCTTTTGTCGCTACAGCTAGCGTCTACATGAATATTTTTTCATAAATAAGATGTTGGAGAGTTATTAAAGTATGTCGACATTTAATTATTGATGCATACCTCAACTTGCTTTGTCGTCCCTTTTGTAGTTTCCCCCTCATTTTGACCTGCACCAACTTCATCATCCTTCGGTTTTTTTGAACGAGTCTTCCTTGCGAATACTTTTGATTCTTTGTTATATTTTTCTTCAATTTCACAAGCCTTTTCTTCTCCTTCCACCTTTGATTCTTCTTCTTGTCACTACAACTGGTTTATTGATGCATACCTCAAGCAGAATCATATCCAACTTCCCAGTCAATGTTTCTCCATGTTTCCCCTCATCCTAGACTAGACCATCATCATCCTTCTGCTTTTCTACACTATCTTCAGCTGGTAGCTTGGCATTGTCGGCTACACCATCATCATCCTACTGCTTTTCTACACCACCTTCAGTTGGTAGCTTGGCATTGTCGCCTGCACCATCATCACCATCATCCTTTTCCTTTTCAACACTACCTTTAGCTGGTAGCTTGCCATTGTCGCCTGCACCATCATCATCCTTTTCCTTTTCAACACTCTCGTCAACTGGTACATGGGCATTATCGGCTGCACCACCATCATCATCATCCTTCTGCTTTTCTACACTACCTTCATCTTATAGCTTGGCATTGTCGACTGAACCATCATCATTATCATCCTTTTGCTTTTGAAAAACAACCATAACTCCTACATTGGCATTGTCGACTTGAATGTCACAATCATCATCGTCATCCTGTACCCCTTCGTTTAGATTTGAAGCAGACCCCCCCCCCCCCCCCCCCCATTCCATCCATTTCGACATCCTCATCACGACCATGTACAATATTTTGCTTCAATAAAGAAAACATTAGCTTTACCTTACAAGAATTATAACTACGTGCATCAATGTAAACATTTGAAGTTGTAGAAATGACATTCATAATCTACAGTTCGACAAAACATACGGCTTTAACTTATAAGAAATAAAACTAAACTACATGCATCCATCCAACTTAACAACAGTGACATTCTATTTTGTTACTATGACATTCCTCTTATAGTGTTTGTCAAAAAAAAGGCTTTACATACAAGAAATAAAACTAACCTACATGCATCCATCCAACTTAAAAACACTGACATTCTATTTTGTTACAATGACATTCATGTTATAGTGTTTGGCAAAAAAAATATAGCTTTTTAATATGACATTCATATTATACATTCCAACAAAAACATAGCTTCAGCTTGCAAGAAATAAAACTAACCTACATGGATCAATATAAGTTAAAAACAAAATAATAATTGTTGACAGTTATCTTACATCCTCTTCTTCATCATCTGTTGCATCTGAGTTGTTGTGGATATCTTTGTCATCATCCTCCACTATGCCCAAGGCTTTTTTTGATAACACTAAATCCTGCTTCCACTTGGTTTTCTAAATTACTCATACGCTCATGAAATCTCTTTCATAGCGCACATCACCTGTCTTGCATCCAGGCTCGAGGTCTTCGCAGCCAGGGCAGGGGCCGAAACACTCTTTCCTTTTCTTCTACCGTTGATAGACCCTCTTCTTACTTAGCTCCAGTTTCTCAACTGCCTTGTCAAAGTAATTGCCCTTCACTTCTCCAACAAATTTGCATCCTTTTAACACCTCCACCTCAGCTTCTTCCCCTATTAACACCACATTTGGAGTAAAACGGGATATGGCCTTCCCAACAAAGACTCCACAGCCATCGCATCAGGTTGTGCATCGGATGATCAGCGTAGACCGCGTGGATAGGCCTCCTTATCCACCAAATGTGCAAACGCTGAAGCAATTGGTTGTATAGCTTTATATAAACCTGAAACGCAATTTTTTTTTTGTCAGTATGATTCTTGATTGTTGTAGGAAACCATCAATATATTGTCATTACAACACCAACTTCGAAAGTATATACATTACATAAAAAAAATGTTACCTAAAAGGCCATTGGCAACCCCTTGAGTCTGTAACCCAACCTTGTACTTGAGTCTTTGCTTGTTTGTACCGTCTCCAATCTATTCTTCACCGTTAAACTCAAACCCTGGTGAGTTTCAATGTAGCAAACCCTGCCCCATGCAAATTTCGTGAACGATCGATATCAGTCAATAATTTGACATGACCCGTATTTATGCGAACCTTTTTCTCAATCCCAAGAATGACACCCTCTAATATAATCAATAATGCAATGTTATATTTCAAAGGGATGTCATCCCGTGTACGCAAAAATAGGATCTCTAGCTCAACCAAGGTCAGATTTTGTACATCAAATATCTATTTCATGACATTCTTATCCGGCTTCAGATCATTATCCGTAATTGTGCCACAGTTTAACCCCATGACAAGTGCGAACTCCTTCATTGAAAAATGCAGCTGCTATCCTTGTAGGTTGACGGAGGCTAAAGTCGTATCGCCCTATCAAAATAAAATCCTTAACAACCTAAACTAGTAGAATAGGCAAGCAAGGGTCGAATCCCACAAGGAGGAGTTGTCTTTCTCTATGTAAGGTTGCATGCAAAAGTAACAAAGGGGGGGGTTTTGGTTGGTTGATTGGAAACAAGTAAACAAAGGAAACAAAAGCAAAGGTTTGTAATCAAATTGGAAAAAACACTTAGCCAAACAAATATCCACCTTTAGTTTGGTTGATTGATCATTGATTTTTCCTAGTCCTCAATCCTCAAGAATGTCCTAATCCCTGTTCTAAATTAGTTATCAGTCCAACTAGTCCTGATAACCCTAACTATTAAACAATCAAGAAACTATCAAGATAAATCTAACAGCAGCAGTAGGCTCAGGAATAGATAGGCTCATGCAATACTTAACAACTCGTCAGTACTCGATATGCAATCAATTCTCTTCACAATAAACATTCACAACTCGTTCCAGTAAATCGTGTTTGCTACTCTGAATTAGGTATGAACAATATTAATCTCAACAAGTTGATCAGATTAAGGTAACTAGCACTATAGATAATATCAATCTCAACTAGTTTGTCAGGCTAGGGAAACTAATATTAATAATACTAATCACAACAACTGATGAACTAGATCAACCAATAATATTCAGGATCCTAAGCCTGCAATATGAATAATATCAATAAAACTAGGTAGCTAATCTAGAGAAATCAATATAACTCAATGGGATGAAGCATAAGAGAATAAATAACATTCAAAGATAGAGTAAAGGAATAATCTCACAATCAAATTCAAACCAAGGCTTCAATTGTCGGACTAAGCAAAGGGTGCTTAGTTCTTCATAACTCAAAGGAAAAGAACAATATGTAAAACTGAATCTGAATGATAAACTATGATAAAAACTGAATAATGAAAAGTTGCTAGGGAAACTAGGTTAAATAACCTAACCGAAAATCTAATGTAAAAAGATAACAAACAAAGTCTTAAAAGGAAATAAAATAAAGAAACCGGAATAAAGAATTAAAAGAAAAACGGAAAATAAAATAAAAGTAAACTTCGGACGAAAACAACCGGACGCGCTGAGCAGGTTTCCGCGATCGCGGAAAATTCATTCCTGGATCCTTTGCTCTCGACTTTTCTGCGACCAAGCGCCTTGCTCGTCCGCGATCGCGGTTTTGCTCCTGTAGACCCACTTGGGTCTACTTCTTCGTCTTCTTGGTTGGCTTCCTTCGCTGTTCAATATATCTTCATTTAAGCTCCTCCAAACCACCATATCCGCACTTCTACTCCTCAACTCCAATCTCCACAATTGTGCTCTAAACATCTCCAAATGGTACCCAAAACACCGATAATAACTCCTAGATATGCACTACAAAGTAGCGCTGATAAAATTCCCCCATGCTTAAACCTTGCTCGTCCTCGAGTAAGCTAATGTAAACCTACTCCTCCAATCAAATCCCCAAGGTCTCAGGAAGCATAGAAAAACCATCTCCACTAAGAATTGCACCTAAACATGAAACTCCAAGCCACCAACACAATAAACCACAACACACAAAACACAACACATAACACAACACCAACCAAGCTAAAAGGAAAGCAGAGTACTTCCCCCAAGCTTATCTCGAACACCATAGAGTGAATAAAAATCTAATCCTAACCTCCATCTATCTTCTTATGCCTTCCAGAGTGACCTACCCGAATCTTCCTTATATCTCCACTTCTTATGTCACCACGCCAGGAAAAATAAGGAATCCTAATAATCACTCTTCTTCTTTTCACTCATTTTGCCAAGGCTTCCTCTCGGGTTTTCACCAAGCCACTCATTTCATTTTTCAATAGATGGGCTCACATACAACTCATATCACTCTTGACCTCTTATTACCACAGCCTAATGCTGGTCCAAACCACCTGCTTATTACCTAAGCCGCCCTTTCAGGTTTTCGACTTATCCCAGGATTTTATTTTCTGTCTTTTTTCAATTTTTTTGACTTTTTCTATTTTTCAATTTTTCTTTTTCTCCTCAATGACTAGCAAGTATAGAACACTCCCCCATGCTTAAACATTGCATTGTCCTCAATGTAATGAAAGACAAAAAGGATGAAGCACAGGGAAAGGCAAAAAATAACTCACAAACGTCGTTGAGTTGGCTTCGATGTGGAAGATGTTGCTGGCAGTAAATCAATATACGCACATGTCACTGGTGTCGCGTCGGTCTTCATAATCAAACTCTACCGTGCAACCAAAAGGAATCCACTGTAAGGTGTAGTGGAATAGAAAAGATGTCGGGGCTACACGGCCTTCAACGAACACATAATGGGGCCCGAATGTAATCGTGGTGTGGGCCCTGGTGTTCCTCTTCGCCAGTTGTCGAATGTCGGGCCATCATCGGTGCCAAATACAAATGTGGGGCTAATGTCTCCTCCTTGGCAATCATGATGCGCACCGTCTCTTCAAAATAAAACGCAGACAGTTGGGTTGCGATCGCGGAAAAAAAAATGCCGGACTTTTTTTTAAAATATTTATAAAAAAAAATCAACTAAACCCTAAAATCATTGCGGCGGCCGCGATCGCGGATTCTTCTCGTATTGTTTGCCGCGGTTGCAGTTTTTAGGCCGCGGTCGCGGAAAACCTTATGTTCTTCCTGCGGGTTAATCGAAAGACGAAACAAAAAAACAAATGCAGAAGCGAAATAAATCAAGATAAAACAATAACAACTAACGACATGAAAAACGAAAAGACATGAAAAGAAATACATACCTCGGGTTGCCTCCCGAGCAGCGCCTTAGTTATTATCGTGGCTCGACTTGGTGTTCTCCCACTCAACTTGGGTTGCTCACAGCACTTGAACTCCTGGGGTCTAGATCAGGGGGGTGCCTCTTTGTATGCTCTATATTGAGCTTTTCCCCCATTCTCCTGCACTTCATGGTGAGTGGACCGATGTTCATATCAATGATTGCACTTGCCATTTTCAAAAACGGCCTACCCAACATCTCAGGGGCTGCATGTTTGTCCTGCCCCGTATCCAGCATGTAGAAATCCTCCATTTGTATCACGGTTTCCTTCTTGTGCTTCCCCTTCGGCTTCTTTTTGATCTTGCGCAGCACCTTTAAAAAATTTGCGCAGCGAGGAATGTTGTTTGCCAGTTTGACCAAAGGGACATTTGCCTCGCAATTATTGAAGGTTTCAAATAAATCCTTGTCGTTCTCCACCTTTCTGGTGTCCTTCATAGCCTCGGGAAAGGGTGTGGGAGGCTTCAATGAACTGAGCGGAGGAAAGTTGGGGCGCACATATGCGTCGTAGGCAGCTTCGAGAGGGTCTTGGGAACCAGGGGGTTTTCCACGGTCGCGGACATTCTCTCCACGGTCGCGGAATTCTTCGAGTAGATCCTCTTCAGCAAATACTTTTCCGCGATCGCGGAAATCTGTCCGCGGTCGCGGAAAAGTGTCGATTTTCTCTTCGTTTTCGGAAACAATTCCGCGGTCGCGGAATTCTTCCTGTTCCCATAAATAATCTTCTTCAGAGAGCACATCGCGGTCGCGGGTGTCGTCTGGAATGCTCAGCTCCTCAGTGAGTAAACCGCGGTCGTGGCACACCTCCCACGGTCGCGGTTTCTCTCCTTCCAACATCTCGCTGTATTCTGCTCCTGTCTCACTAATTTGTTGTTCCCTTTCAGCTAATTGGGCGACATGCAGCTCCTCAGTACTTCGTAGGGTCATCGAAAAGGCATTCTCTCTCTGGTGCACTACTGGGTGAGATAGTAGTTTCGTCGACGCCATGGTCTCTATTCTGCTCATTGCTTGAGCCGTTTGCCCAATTTGATTCTCCAAGTTCTGGAACATAGACTTCATCTCTTGTTCTTGTTGGATTATGCTTTGCGTAAGAGATCGAAGTAACTCCTCAGTAGACATGTGGGAACTTGGATCGTAGGCTGGACTGTACTGTTGTGGAGTGTCCTGTTGATAGTACGACTGTGGCCCCAAATAGAACTCCTGGTAGTCATGACCATAAAGAGGGTATTGATGGTTCCCATAACTCGAATTGTGGTGATCTCTCCACCTTGGAGTGTATGCGTAGGAGTATGGGTCATATTGCTGCTCATGCTGTTGTCCGCTGTTTGTCATATACATCTGCATCATCTCCTTTAGTTCCATAATCTCAGCATGCAGGGCTGCGGCCATCTCTCGTTTGCTGGTTCTCTGTATTAGGACTCAGAAGTGGAGGATTAGTAGCACGTGTGTGGACCATAAGATAGGCCCACACCAAAATTTGGCACACAAACACACACAAAGAAAAAACAAAACTTGCCTCCCCGGCAACGGCGCCAATTTGACGGAGGCTAAAGTCGTATCGCCTTATTAAAATAAAATCCTTAACAACCTAAACTAGTAGAATAGGCAAGCAAGGGTCGCATCATGTTAACACCTCCACCTCAGCTTCTTCTTCTATTAACACCACATTTGGAGTAAAACGAGATGTGGCCTTCCCAACAAAGACTCCACGGCCATCGCATCAGGTTGTGCATCGGATGATCAGTGTAGACCGCGTGAATAGGCCTCCTTATCCACCAAATGTGCACACGCTGAAGCAATTGGTTGTATAGCTTTATATAAACCTGAAACACAATTTTTCTTGTCAGTATGATTCTTGATTGTTATAGGAAACCATCAATATATTGTCATTACAACACCAACTTCGAAAGTATATACATTAAATAATAAAAAATGTTACCTGAAAGGCCATTGGCAACCCCTTGAGTTTGTAACCCAACCTTGCACTTGAGTCTTTGCTTGTTTGTACCGTCTCCAATCTATTCTTTACCGTTAAACTCAAACCCTGGTGAGTTTCAATGTAGCAAACCCTTCCCCACGGAAATTTCGTGAACGATCGATATCAATCAATAATTTGACATGACCCGTGTTTATGCAAACCTTTTTCTCAATCCCAAGAATGACACCCTCTAATATAATCAATAATGCCATGTTATATTTCAAAGGGATGCCATCCCGTGTACGCAAAAATATGATCTCTAGCTCAACCAAGGTCAGATTTTGTACATCAAATATCTCTTTCACGACATTCTTATCCGGCTTCAGATCATTATCCGTAATTATGCCACAGTTTAACCCCGTGACAAGTGCGAACTCCTTCATTGAAAAATGCAGCTGCTATCCTTGTAGGTTGACGGAGGCTAAAGTCGTATCGCCTTATCAAAATAAAATCCATAACAACCTAAACTAGTAGAATAGGCAAGCAAGGGTCGAATCCCACAGGGAGGAGTTGTCTTTCTTTATGTAAGGTTGCATGCAAAAGTAACAAAGGGGGGGTTTTGGTTGGTTGTTTGTAAACAAGTAAACAAAGGAAACAAAAGCAAAGGTTTGTAATCAAATTGGGAAAAACACTTAGCCAAACAAATATCCACCTTTAGTTTGGTTGATTGATCATTGATTTTTCCTAGTCCTCAATCCTCAAGAATGTCCTAATCCCTGTTCTAAATTAGTTACCAGTCCAACTAGTCTTGATAACCCTAACTATTAAACAATCAAGAAACTATCAAGATAAATCTAACAGCAGCAGTAGGCTCGGGAATAGATAGGCTCATGCAATACTTAACAACTCGTCAGTACTCGACATGCAATCAATTCTCTTCACAATAAACATTCACAACTCGTTCCAGTAAATCGTGTTTGCTACTCTGAATTAGGTATGAACAATATTAATCTCAACAAGTTGATCAGATTAAGGTAACTAGCACTATAGATAATATCAATCTCAACTAGTTTGCCAGGCTAGGGAAACTAATATTAATAATACTAATCACAACAACTGATGAACTAGATCAACCAATAATATTCAGGATCCTAAGCCTGCAATATGAATAATATCAATAAAACTAGGTAGCTAATCTAGAGAAATCAATATAACTCAATGGGATGAAGCATAAGAGAATCAATAACATTTAAAGATAGAGTAAAGGAATAATCTCACAATCAAGTTTAAACCAAGGCTTCAATTATCGGACTAAGCAAAGGGTGCTTAGTTCTTCATAAGTCAAAGGAAAAGAACAATACATAAAACTGAATCTGAATGATAAACTATGATAAAAACTGAATAGTGAAAAGCTGCTAGGGAAACTAGGTTAAATAACCTAACCCAAAATCTAATGTAAAAAGATAACAAACAAAGTCTTAAAAGGAAATAAAATAAAGAAACCGGAATAAAGAATTAAAAGAAAAACGGAAAATAAAATAAAAGTAAACTTCGGACGAAAACAACCGGACTCGCTGAGCAGGTTTCCGCGATCACGGAAAATTCATTCATGGATCCTTTGCTCTTGACTTTTCCGCGACCAAGCGCCTTGCTCGTCCGCGATCGCGGTTTTGCTCCTGTAGACCCACTTGGGTCTACTTCTTCGTCTTCTTGGTTGGCTTACTTCTCTCTTCAATATATCTTCATTTAAGCTCCTCCAAACCACCATATCCGCAGTTCTACTCCTCAACTCCAATCTCCACAATTGTGTTCTAAACATCTCCAAATGGTACCCAAAACACCGGTAACAACTCATAGATATGCACTACAAAGTAGCGCTGATCATAGGTCATACCACGTCTCCCACAACTTGCTTGTTTCTACTTGACGAAATAAAACGTAATGCACAAGCTGGCATGAAAAGGTTTGTCGACAAACCATCTTCACAGTAGGTCCAAATGGACATCTATTATCCTCTGCCAGTCCACAAGGGAGAGGCATCTTCACAGTAGGTCCAAATGGTTCTCATTTTCATAACAAATGGTAAAAAAATTTAAACAAACATACTGAAATGTAGAGATCAGAGGAGAAGAGAATGAAGTTGTAAGAGGAAGAGAGCTATAAACTGAGAAAAATAAAATCATTAACTTTTAACACACAATAATGTTTCACAAACTGACATTGTAATTGTTCATTTGAACAATATAACTATACCATGTGACAAAAATATAACAATACTGACATGAAGTATTCAACCAATGGTAATTCGTGCAATTGTGACAAAAATCAAAACTTATCTGACATTCTCATTGTTTATTGCGATAATACAACTAAAGAAATAGTACAGTCAACCTACATACAGGGTTTCCACGGGTTTATAAAATAGACAAAAAGTTTTCACGGGTTTATATAAATCAATTTAAGTTATCATCCACATTTCTACCACAAGGGTCGTTTTTTACCCAGTTTTTCAACAAAATCAATCTTTTTGTTGCGTTTACTTTCAGTTAATTTCAGGTGAAAAGAGACAAAATTTAGGGGATAGAATTCATGACAACAGTGAAGGAACCCTAAAACCCAATGAATAACAGTGAAGCAACCCTAAAACGGCGTTGAATGGCTGCAACCCTAAAATGAGGGACATACCTCGAAGGCTCGAACGAGATAGATAGAAGAGGAAGAGGAATCGGAAGCGCGAGCCAGCGGCATTGAATGGCGTCGTCGGTGGACCAGCAAATTGTCGTTGTCGTCGGAGGATTAATCGGAAGCGCGACTCGCGCTAACGGCGTTAGCGACGATGAAGTTTTGGAAACTGAAAATGGAGACGATGGACCTGCAATCTGGGTTGATTTAGGTTTCTTGAGGAGAAACTTTTCGTTTACATGAGGAAATGGAGACGATGAAGTTTTGAAAACTAAAAATGGAGACGATGGACCTACAATCTTGGTTGATTTAGGGTTCTTAGGAGAAAAAGGTTTACAAGAGCAAATAGAGACGATGAAAACTAAAAATGAAAAAGTAACATTTAAGCTTTCAGTTTCTATTAAGTTTCATTTTCAATTTCAAATTTTCATAATTAAAATTTAATATTTTATTACCATGTCATATTTTATTTTCCAAAAGGAAAAAAAAACTCTAATTTTAATTTATCTTTTTATTTGGGGGTATTTTTGCAAAAACAAAACGAAAAAAATTTGGATGGGATATATTTGCAAAAAACAAAAAATGTATATTAGAATTTAAAATGGCTTATACAAAAGAGAAATAGCAACCAATACCCTCTTTGTTTTTTGCAAAACTACCCCATCCAAATTTTTTTCCTTTGTTTTTTGCAAAAATACCCCCTAAATAAAAAGGTAAAATGAAATTAGACTTTTTTTTCTCTGAAAAACAAAATATGACATGGCACTAGTTTTGGGATTTAAAAAGAAAAACAAATCTAATTCAGTTTCAACTTGAAATTGAAACTTGCTATAGAAACCCAAAATCAAACCAGATTCACTTCATCGTCATTTTTGTTCCTGTAAACTAGAGTTTTCAGTAGAACCCTAAATCAACCACGGATTCCAGCTTTCTCCTGAAGAACCCAAAATCAAACCCGCCCAAAAGGTTTCTCTTCAAGGTCCATCTACTCCATCGTAAACTCGAAAGGTTTCTCCTCCTTCAACCTCCATCCATCGTTAGTGGGAGTCACGCTTTCGGTCCTTCCTTCGACAACGGCGCGAAATTGCAGGTGTTCCACTGACGAAGCCCTTCAATGCCGTTCGATCGCGCTTCCGAATCATCCTTCGACGAGGGCACAAAAGTGCAGGTGTTCCACCGACTCCCCCTTTTGTCTCGCGTTTCCGATTCATCTTCCTTTTTTGTCTATCTCGTTCGAGCCTTGGAGGTATGTCCTTTGTTTTAGGGTTACAGCCATTCAACGTCGTTTTAGGGTTGCTTGACTGTTGTTCATTGAGTCTTAGGGTTGAGTCATTGTTGTTCGTTTTAGGGTTTAGTCATTGTTGTTCTTTTGACCTAAATTGAACTTCAATGCAACTATTTATGAAGTTATATCATCGCAATAAACAATGAGAATGTCAGATTAGTTTTATTTTTGTCACAATTGCACAAATTACCATTGGTTGAAAACTTCATGTCAGTGTTGTTCATATTTTTGTCACATGGTATAGTTATATTGTTGAAATGAACAATTACAATGTCAGTTTTGTGAAACATTATTGTGTGTTAAAGTTAATGTTTTTATTTGTCTGACTTTATAGCTCTCTTCCTCTCGTAACTTCCTTATATTCTCCTATGATCTCTACATCTCAGTATGTTCAGTTTTGTGCATAGAAAAAGCTGAAATGTTGATATTCTTTATTGTTTGTCTATGTCCACCAGGCCAACTGAAGTGTTGTAGTCGATTAAAGAATACACGGAGGAGTTTGAAATTGCTAAAAAGGCAATTTTGGTTTAGCTCATTGTGACTAGTTTTTCATATTTCACATCATGTCATGTAGTTTATAAGTATATGTTCCTTTTGTATTTATTGACCTTCTATAATTTGTATTGTTTAGGGTCATTTATTGAGATTTAAAGGGAAAAAATATCAAGGCAGAGTCAACCAAAACTGTCGACATGAAATGCTAAAAAATATTGAGAAATGCCTCTCCCCTGTGGACTGGCAGAGGATAATAGATGGTCCATTTGGACCTACTGTGAAGATGGTTTGTCGACAAACCTTTTCATACCAGCTTGTACACTGCGTTTTATTTCGTCAAGTAGAAACGATCAAGTTGTAGGAGACGTGGTATGACCTGCAAGGACATCTGCTGCGTTTTTCAATAAAGGAGTTCGCACTTGTGACGGGGTTAAACTGTCGTAAAATTAATGATAAGAATGCCGTGAAACAGTTATTTGATTTACAGAATTTGACCTTGGGTGAGCTGGAGCTCCTATTTATGCGTACACGGGATGATAGCCCCTTGAAATATAAGATGGCATTATTGATTATATTAGATGGTGTCATTCTTGGGGTTGAGAAAAAGGTTCGCATAAGCACGGGTCATGTCAAATTATTGACTGATATAAATCGATTCACAAAATTCCCGTGGGGCAGGGTTAGCTACATTGAAACTCACCAGGGATTGAGTTCAACGGTGAAGAGTAGATTGGAAACGATAAAAACAAGAAGAGACTCAAGTGCAAGGTTGGGTTACAAACTAAAGGGGTTGCCAATGGCCTTTCAAGTAACATGACAGGATGTAATATATATAGTTTTGAAGTTGGTATTGTAATTACAATATATTGATGGTATCTTACAAGAAATAAGAATCATACTGACAAGAAAAATTACACTTCAGGTATGGCTATTTGAAGCTGTAAACCCAATTCCTTTAGCGTTTGCACATTTGGTGGATAAGGAGGCCTTTCCATAAGGTCTACGATGTTCATCCGATTCACAATCTGATGCGACGGTTATGGAGTCTTTCTTGCGGGAAGGCCACATCCTATTTTATTGCAAATGCGGTGTTAATAGAGGAAGAAGCTGAGGTGGAGGTCTTAAAAGAATGCAAATTTGATGGAGAAGTGAAGGACACTTACTTTGACAAGGCAGTTGAGAAATTCGAGCTAAGTAATAAGAGGTCTATGGATGGTAGAAGAAAAGGAAATAGTGTATCGGCCCTTGCCCCTGCTGCGAAGTCCTCAAGCCTGGATGCAAGACAGGTGATGTGCGCTATAAAAGAGCTTCATGAGCGTATGAGTAATTTGGAAAATCAAGTAGAAGCAGGATTTAGTGCTATCAAAAAAACCTTGGGCATAATGGAACAGATGATGATGAAGAGGACATTCAACAACTCAGATGCAAAAAATGTACAAGAAGAGGACATTGAAGATGAGGAAGGGGAGGTTCGTTATTCTGTTTTGGGAACTTAGATTTTTATTTCCTGCAAGCTGAAGCATTATTTTTTTCAGAATGTAGAACAGAAATGTCATATTAAAAAGTTAAAATGTCACTAATTTTTAACTTGATATTGATACAGTTAGTTATATTTCTTGTAAGTTACAGCTCTCTTTTAGCTAAACACTATAACAGGAATGTCATAGTAACAAAATAGAAAGTCGGTGTTTTTAAGTTGGATAGATGCATAAAGCTGTCTTTTTATCGAACTGTAATTTAGGAATGTCATATTTACAACTAAATATGTTTAGATGATGCACCTAGTTATTATTCTTGTAAGCAAATGGTTCAATTTTTTATTTATTAAAGCAGAATGTTGTACATGGTCGTGATGAGGATGTCGAAATGGATGGAATGGGGGGGGGGGTCTGCTTCAAATCCCCTACAGGATGACAATGATGAAGGTGACATTCAAGTCGATAATGGAAATTTGGGATATATGGTTGTTTATCGAAAGCAAAAGGATGATGATGATGATGATGGTGCAGGCGAAAATGCCAAGCTACCAACTGAAGGTAGTGTAGAAAAACAGAAGGATGATGATGTTGATGGTGCAGGAGACAATGGCAAGATACCAGCTGAAGGTAGTGTTGAAAAGGAAAAGGATAATGATGGTGCAGGCGACAATGCCAGTGTAGAAAAGAAAAAGGATGATGATGACGATGGTGTAGGTGACAATGCCAAGCGACTGGCTGAAGGTAGTATAGTAAAGCAGAAGGTTGATGATGTTAAGGGTCCAGTCCAGGATGAGGGGAAGTATGGAGAAACGATGACAGAAGAAGAAGAAAATGTGGAAGGAGAAGAAAAGGCTTGTGAAATTGAAGAAAAAGATAAGAAAGAACGAAAAGTATTCGCAAGGAATACTCGTTCAAAAAAGAAGAAGGATGACAAAGATGGTGCAGTTTAGAATGAGGGGGAAACTACAAAAGGGATGACAAAAGAAGTTGAGGTATGCATCAATAATTAAATATGATGACATACTTTAATAAATCTTCCAACATCTTATTTATGAAAATACTTATTTGCATATGCTAGCTGTAGCAACAAAAGAAGATGAGGTGGAAGGAGACGCTACCAAAGAAACAACTGGAGTCTCAACAAGAAAAACTCGCTCAAAAAAAATAAAACAACTGGTGAACAGAGGGACCATCCTGTCAGGAAGAGAAGACTGTCCAGACAAGCCGATAATCCCAAACGATTAAAGGTTTCAACGGTCAAAGGTATTTGAGACACGACTAGATTATGCCCTTGGTTAGACTCGATGGAAATGTTGGGATTTATCCCTTCTGTCTTGATGATATGAACGCGTGTTTGAGATGTTGTTAATTAAACCATCTTATGATGTAGTGAGGAATATGTGTCTCCAACTGGAGAACATCTATAGAAGTATTTTTTTGAGAAATTGTTGCAACCAATAGGGTGGCTGAGATCTCAGGTAAGCCTGTTTCATTTTTTATATAAATTTTCATGTAGAAAGTCTTTAATTTCTGGTATGACATCTATTATATCTTTTGTTTGTAGCTCTTGGACGAATGTATGTATTATCTTAGCTGTTGTGTGCGTGATAAACCAGTGGCAATATTGGACAAGCAGAACTTGGACAAGGAAATGAAGAGATGGTTGTCACATAAGGAAAATTATGTTGATGATCCATCTAAGATAAGATACATGCGTGGGGAACTGCCTGCACTTTATGGGAAGGATTGGAAGGACGTGGATCGCATATACCTCCCCTTCAATTTCAAGGAAAAATATTGGGTAGCTCTGGAAATACAACTGAGTAAATGGTTTGTCACTGTATACGATCCTGACGTCAATTTGTTCAAATTGTCGGACGTCCATAGGCTCCTTGCAAAGTTGACATTTATCCTGCCTGTCATGATAACACAGTATGAGCCATTGGCAACAGTTTATGATGATAGGGGGGAAATCCCCTAAATGTGACTCGTGTTCCTATATTGGAGAGAAACAAGAGAGGGTAAGTTGTTACATCAATTGTGTAATATCCCTCGTTTTGTAGGAATAATTTTAAAATTTTCCTAAGCCCATGTTGCAAGATAGATTAAATTCAGAGAAGATAGGGACATCCTATGAGATGTTTGGTCTCTGTAATATTTTTCTGAGCAATATAAAATACAGTTAAGGTATTTTTGGGTTAAAAGGTCGTTCGTGTACAAATATATTTAACCCGGGGTTAAGTAAAAGTTACCACTTAAGGTAAAAGACGACAAAAGGCGAAGGAGTCGGTTTTGGTCTTCACCGCACCCCGCGGTGCAAAGGGTGTCGCACCCCGCGGCAAGCGGCAGCGAGCAGCTTCGCCAGCTTGCTGTGCAACTTGGCGTGGCTGGCTTCTGGCTGTGGTGTGTCATCGGGGCTACTCCCATAGGCTTGACACCTCTCCTGCATACATGCCTTGCTGATGGTCGTCTTGATTGGCCTATAAAAGAAGAGATGAAGTCGTGAGAGGAGCCAGAAGTCAGCTCCTCACCATCTTCTTTCTCCTCTCTTCTGTCAAAAACCAGAAATCAGCATCCTGTGCTGAACTTCGAGCTCTGTTTGTGAACGATCCTATCATTCGTTCGATCAAGTAGGAGTTGAATCTTGGAGGTTGTATGTAGCTTAAGAGGGTGAGAAGATCAGCCAAGCTCGATTCGAAGTAGAAGTCGATCGAAAGTTGGTAAGAAAACCCTTGAAGCTCACTGATTTCAACCTCTGAAATTCATGATTTTTGCTGAACTTTAACTCGATTTGCGTGGTCGTTCCGGCCTTGTTTCGATCCGTTTTCAGGAGGTTCTTAGAGCTTGTTGGTAGCTTAAGAGGGTGGTAGACTCGAACCAAGAAGAATCGAAGCCTAAAGGGGCCGATTTGGGTGAGTTCTCCTCGTTGCCACCGCTGTCTTTTGCCCCTGCCTGTGCACCGCACCCAGCGGCCATGTGCATGCCGCCCCCAGCGGTAGCCATGCCGAGTGTGTGTTGTGGTGTTGGGCATGGATCGAAGCCTCGTTCCTTGATTCGT
The DNA here is from genome assembly GCA_027886185.1 of Rheum nobile. Taxonomy (NCBI): domain Eukaryota; kingdom Viridiplantae; phylum Streptophyta; class Magnoliopsida; order Caryophyllales; family Polygonaceae; genus Rheum; species Rheum nobile. Next base: position 8,398,400 of record WOAB01000002.1, on the reverse strand, counting down.
TTCGTATTCCATTAGATTCGTATATGTAGATATTGAATCTAATTTAGTGTTTTATTATGGGTCGTTCCAGAAGGATTTGAGATCCGAGAACTGTCCCTGATCAGACCCGGGAATCGTCGTCGTTAGAGCCGTTAGAACTTTCGTCAGATCTAAGGCAAGTGGCGGTTCGCTCTTGCTTATCATTCCATATTTCCATTAATTATCAATTGCTTAATTGTTAATTAATTTGGTGATGCGATCCTACCAAGCCCAAGTGCTGAAGAAGAAGAAGAAGCCTTGCGCGCGCCACAAGAAGGACCAAACACAAGGGCACGCGCAAGAGCCATTGCGAACGCGGTGAACTCTATCATTCAACGCGTTCATGCAAGCCAAGGCAACAGAGAGCCCAATCCAGAGAACGCGTTCTCTCTTCAAAGGCTCCAAGAGAATACAGAGATCGCGTTCAGATGGCGTCTTCTTTCAACAATTGAATGAACGCGATCATTTCAAACCAGATCACGATCTTCAGCATTTAATGCGCCTTAATTGAGAATATTCGGCATTAATGGCCGAATCCATTTTGAATTCAAATTAGATCTGGTGTAATTAATGTAATCTTATCCTTAATCTTTGCATTTACTTCTTAGATTTGGGTCTTGATGACCCTTCTTAGAGTAGTATAAATAGAGGCCTTTGGCCAATGTACAAAGGTCACGTTTTACCTAATTCAGAGCTTGAGTTTTGAGCAATTGTCTCCTCTCCCTTTGAATCTGAAACGTCACAATCTGCTTCTCATCTCCTTCACCGTCTGCTCCTTGTCCTTTCACCGCCGTTGCTCACGCGCCGGCACCACTCGATCACATCGGGTCTATCTCTCCACCACCGCTCCACCCTATACACTGCAACACGAACTTCCCCCTCCGCTGCTACCAAACACAACTCCCCCCAAACACTTACGCTACAACACTTCATCGTGCCATTTCCCTCTCCCAAACACCGTGTTCCCTCCATCTCCATCAACGCGTTCTTTCCCAGAACGCATCAACTCGGTGCTGCGACTCCCATTGCAAGATCTCGGTCCTCCAAAACCAAGTAGGAACGCATCAACTGGTATCAGAGCCTGATCTTGTAAGTCGCTTTCAAGTTCATTTGTTCACGTAATTTTTTTTCATCGCTCACCATACTTGCTTCCGCCACCCCCATTTTCACAATTTTTTTCTTTTTCACCCACCTATCGGTCCTACAAGAGAAATCTTGGCCGAATTTGGATACCTTTGCAAACTAGTGTGTTTTTGCTTGTTTGGAAAGTTTCTTAATTATTTGCGTGTTTTCTTACGTGATTGCAAAAACAACGCGGTGAATACTTGACATATTCAACGCGTTGCCCAAAAAAAAATCTACATCAACTTCTTTTTCCCCCATCACGACATCAAAACGTGATTTCTTTCTCTAGTTACTTAGCCGTTCTTTTTATTTTGCTTTTAGTCTGATCATCTCGTCAATCAATACGAGCTCTTGGATCTGACATACAAAAAAAAAACAAGAGGTAAAGCCAAAATAAGGCAACCCTCTTTCACCACCAACGGCTAGGCTCATTTCTTAATCTCTCTGCCGTCTAGTGTCTCGCGTGGTTTCTGTCTTGTTTTAACGCGTTCTTTACGCAAGATCTTAAGACAACATTCATTTGGTTAAGTGGTTTTCACGCGTGCATTACACACTTGTTTTGCTAGCCTGTTAGCCGCCCTCACGGCCAAACACTCCCAATTACCCACGTGAACACTTGTTCTTGTCGTACTTGCTTGTCTGTGCTTTGTTGCTTGTTGTGCTTCTCTATTTGCAATGGCAGATCAGGATATTGTAGGTAACGTCGCGTCACAGGCTGGTGCCAATGGGTTAGAGCACAACCCCTTGCCTCAAACACAAGACCTTACCCAACAACAAGCCCTTCCTCAAGATCAAATGCCCCCTCTCTTACAACTGTCTCAGGAGCAACGAGAAATCCAAGAGTTGAGACGCCAACTCGCGGAAGAAAGGAAAGAGAAGGAGGTGTTCCGATGCGCTGCGTTGCAACAAACAGATCAAACCATACAGATCGCGATGAACCCCATCTTCGTACCCAATCCAACCGAAGCGGGCACAAGCAAGCAACGCGTCGATAAGGGGAAAGGCGTGATGCCCTCAACCTCACATCCTCAACCACGCCTACAAAGGATCCATTCGATAATTGAGAGCAAATAAGGACATGTTTCTCATCGAGATAGATATGTCCCACAGGCTACACCGGTTCCCGATGAAGAATACCAAGAAGAAGAGGATGATTACCAAGGTGAGTACAATGATGAGTTCGCTTTGGATGACAGGTACCAAGAGGAATATGAACGCGAGGATGCTACAACCCCGCGTACTGGACGACAACAGAAGGACACACGTGATCCCAAGCTGGCACGACAATCAACCCGTAACAAATAGTTGGCGGCGCGCAAGGGTCAACATAACACAACCCCAGTGTCCTTCAATGTCAACAAGTACTTGGGTCACCAAAGTGCGCATACTCCGCGTGAGGATTCAGATGGATATTACTCATCCACACCTATACACCAAGAAGACCCTGAGGACTTCGATGATGAGGAGATAGAGGACTCTGGAATGCCACAGAACAACCGCCAAGATTGGTTTCCTCCAGCACAACTCCCCCAAAATCAGGAACTGGAACGACGCGTTCTTTGGCGAACCAACAACCTCTACACAGAGAATCAACGCGCAAACCAAGACGCGCGAAGAAACCACAGAGTGCAACACCAATTACAACAGGAACCTGGGAGTCAATATGGTGCCAATGACTTCCCACCTGCTCAGTTGCAAAGACCGCGTGAAAACAATGCACTGCGTCTCAACCGCCATGACATCAAGGTAAAACTTGAACACTTTTATGGCACATATGACCCTGCTGTATTTCTTGAATGGTTGCAGGCCACGGAGTATACATTACTCTTCACCCAAATACCACTCCAAGATTTCGTGGCGGCTGCAACAGTCCACTTCAGAGGTGCCGCGCGAGTGTGGTGGCATCGATTTGTGGATGACAGGACACTGAGAAACAAAGTGCCTCTCACTGAATGGCACCAACTCAAGTATGTGATGACAAAGAAGTACGTTCCCCAGGATTACAAGAACCAAATGCGACTCAACATCGCGATGGCCAAACAGGGGAGCAAGACACCTCTCGAGTTCTTTTCCCAACTCGAAGATATGTACTACAAGGCGGGAATCAGTGTCTCAACATCCACCTTGAGGACCAAATTTTTGAGCGGTCTCAACCTCAACATCAGAGACCAGCTAGAAGTGCTGCCCATCAACAACATCAACGACTTGACGCATGCCGCGATGAAGATCCACAATCAACTCGTTCACAAGCGCCAAGTACCATACCAACAATATGGGCAACGAAGGTATGATTCTAACTCCAATCAATTGCCTTCCACTAATGTTCGCGGTCCTTCTACAGGGAACTATCCAGGTTCTGAGAACAAACCAGGAAAGATCGCGACAACTTCAGGCACCATGGCACGCGTTCCACCAGCAAAAGGCAATCAAGGCACCCAAGCAAGAGCAAGTGACATGGAGTGCTACAAATGTGGAGGCAGAGGGCACATGAGGAGGAATTGCCCTAACAACAAGAAAGTCTTGTTCTCCACAGTCTCAAACGGCTACGAGTCCTTCGACGACGACGAAGCCAACGAGACCATACCTGAAGTTGAAGAAGACGACGAGGAGGCTTACACTTGTGAAGGCACCGCGTTGAGTCTCGTCACCAGGAGAGTGCTCACTGTTAAGGAAGCTACCCTTGTCGATCAACGCGAGAATTTGTTTCACACGCATTGTTTGGTCAAGACTGCAACCTTAAGCGTCATAATCGATGGAGGAAGTTGCTGCAACATCATCAATGAGAAGGTAGTCAAACACTTCAACTTGCCAACTACTCCACATCCACAGCCATATGGACTTCAATGGATCTCGTCGAGTTCAGGTAACACTATAACTCGTCAATGTCTAATTCCATTTTCAATTGGCCAATACACCGATACTGTTCTGTGTGATGTGATCATCATGGATGCGACACACTTGTTGCTGGGGCGTCCATGGCAGTTTGATCGACGCGTTCTTCACAATGGGTATTTAAACACTTATGTGTTTACTTACCACGGGAAGCGCGTCATGCTCTTACCTATGTCGCCACATGAGATTTTACAGGACCAGGTAGAGCGCGAGAAACAAAAGGCTAATGAGGCTTCAAAGAGCCAAGGAAGCCAAAGTACGCATTCTTCTGGGGAAGCCAAGCAAAAGAAGGATGTGGCTTCTCTGGAAAGAACGCGATCCAAAGAGCTGCCACCAACACACAAGGCAGACACTCAGCTGCAAGGAGGCTGTGAGCACAGACTCCTCTTGGCACGACCAAGTGACTTGACGCCTACACTCCAAGGAAAGGCGCCTTGTTTCTTGCTAGTGCCAAAACACAATCAACAAGAGACGCCAACACTAGAAGGCGTGCCCAGCGAGATAAGCAGGTTGCTAGAGGAGTTCAAGGATCTCTTTCCTGAGGAGCTCCCACAAGGATTGCCACCATTACGAGGCATTGAACACCAAATCGACTTGGTGCCTGGTGCCTCACTGCCCAATCGAGCAGCTTATCGCGCTGGCCCAGAAGAAACAAAGGAACTTCAAAGACAAGTCCAAGAGCTACTTGATCGCGGCTACGTGAGGGAATCTCTGAGCCCTTGTGCGGTCCCGGTCATTTTGGTTCCTAAGAAAGATGGTCCATGGCGCATGTGTGTCGACTGTCGCGCGATCAATCAGATCACGGTGAAGTACAGACATCCAATTCCTCGCCTGGACGACATGCTGGACGAGCTCCATAGCGCAGCGATCTTCTCCAAAATCGACCTCAAGAGTGGCTATCATCAAATTCGCATGCAAGAGGGAGATGAGTGGAAGACCGCGTTCAAGACGAAGTATGGTCTTTACGAGTGGCTTCTCATGCCATTCGGACTGACCAACGCGCCAAGCACGTTTATGCGGCTGATGAATCACGTGCTAAGGGAATTCTTGGGCAAATTCGTCGTCGTCTACTTCGACGACATTCTGGTATATTCCCTAACTCTTGCTGATCATGTTAACCATTTGAGACTTGTTTTGCAGTGCTTGAAAAAGCAAGAGTTGTATGCCAACTTGGGCAAGTGTCGCTTCGCTTCAGACACAACAAATTTTTTGGGCTATGTGGTCTCTAAGGATGGTTTGCGCGTCGATGAGGAAAAGATCGCGGCAATCAGAGACTGGCCAACTCCGACGACTCCAACCATGGTGCGAAGCTTCCTAGGCTTAGCAGGATTTTATCGGAGATTCGTGAGGAACTTTAGCACCATCGCGGCGCCTTTACATGAGCTGACAAAAAAGGGTGCCGTGGTGCTTTGGAAGGAAAGCCATGAAAACGCATTCAACGCGTTAAAAGAGGCACTGTGCAACGCGCCACTACTTCAGCTCCCAGACTTCAACAAACATTTCGAAGTGGAGTGTGACGCGTCAAACATTGGCATTGGTGGAGTGCTCCACCAAGAGAGAATGCCCATCGCGTTCTTTAGCGAAAAACTAACAGGGGCCACACTGAACTACCCTACGTACGACAAAGAGTTGTACGCGCTGATTAGGGTTCTGAAGACTTGGCAACATTATCTGTGGCCGCGCGAATTCGTCATCCATTCAGACCACGCAGCCATCACCTACTTGAAGAGCCAAGCACACCTCAGCAGACGCCACGCACGCTGGGTAGAATTCATGGAAACATTTCCATACGTGGTGGTGCACAAGAAGGGTAAAGAGAATGTGGTCGCTGATGCGCTCTCACGAAGGTATGTCCTCATTTCTCAACTTCAATCTAAACTGCTTGGGTTTTCGTTGATTAAAGAGTTGTATGCGTCTGACTCCTTCTTCAAGCCTATTCTAGAACAATGCCTTAGGAACCGCGAGGTAGAAACATTCTTTTTGCAGGATGGGTTCCTATACAAGGCAGGGCGTTTGTGTATTCCAAACTCTCCCATTCGGAAGCTGTTGATACAAGAAGCCCATGAAGGACGCGGTCATTTTGGTGTGACAAAGACGCTTGCGGATCTTCGCGAGCACTTCTATTGGCCCAAGATGACAGCGCAGGTGACGCGCTTTTGCAAGAGTTGTATCACCTGCCAACGCGCAAAGTTCACTTCCCATCCTTATGGCGTTTACACACCACTGCCCATTCCTCTAGCGCCTTGGGAAGATTTGTCCATGGACTTCATCACTGGCTTACCTGTCTCCAAACGAGGTAAGGACTCTATCTTTGTGGTTGTTGATAGGTTTAGCAAAATGGCACACTTTATCGCATGCAAGACCACACAAAGCGCGTCCGAGATTGCCGCGTTGTTTTACGACAACGTGGTAAGGCTACACGGATTACCGCATTCTGTGGTAAGTGACCGCGATACCAAGTTCGTGTCAATTTTCTGGCGAACTCTGTGGGGAAAACTGGGTACAAAATTGTTATACTCGATAAGCTATCACCCACAAACAGATGGTCAAACTGAAGTGACCAACAGGACACTTGGCACATTACTTAGGGCGATGCTGAAGACCAACCCAAAAGGTTGGGAGGACTTACTTTCTACTGTCGAGTTCTCTTATAACAGGTCAAGGCACTCGGTGACAAAGCGCGCGCCCTTTGAAGTTGTTTATGGCAGGAACCCGCTCACTCCCTTGGACCTGCTGCCGCGTCCTCTGAAGGACAACGAACATCCAAGTGCGGCAAATCGGACGCGTTGGATTCAAGAGTTGCATCAAAGAACGCGCGAACAGTTGGAGCAACGCGCTGATGAATACACCAAGCAACACAGAAAAGGACGCAAGCGCGTCATTTTTGCTCCAGGTGACCTGGTCTGGGTGCATCTTCGCAAAGGACGTTTCCCCGCAAAAAGGAAGTCCAAGCTTGCACCACGCGGAGATGGGCCATTTCAAGTGCTGAAGACAATTGGCGACAACGCCTATGAGATCGATCTACCCCCGGATTATGGCGTACACAACACTTTCAACGTTGCAGACTTGGAGGCATACGTGGAGCCAGAAACCGATGATGGTGAAGCGGGGACGCTTCACAGCCAAGTGGGGGAGGGTGATACGATCCTACCAAGCCCAAGTGCCGAAGAAGAAGAAGAAGCCTTGCGCGCGCCACAAGAAGGACCAATCACAAGGGCACGCGCAAGAGCCATTGCGAATGCGGTGAACTCTATCATTCAACGCGTTCATGCAAGCCAAGGCAACAGAGAGCCCAATCCAGAGAACGCGTTCTCTCTTCAAAGGCTCCAAGAGAATACAGAGATCGCGTTCAGATGGCGTCTTCTTTCAACAATTGAATGAACGCGATCATTTCAAACCAGATCACGATCTTCAGCATTTAATGCGCCTTAATTGAGAATATTCGGCATTAATGGCCGAATCCATTTTGAATTCAAATTAGATCTGGTGTAATTAATGTAATCTTATCCTTAATCTTTGCATTTACTTCTTACATTTGGGTCTTGATGACCCTTCTTAGAGTAGTATAAATAGAGGCCTTTGGCCAATGTACAAAGGTCACGTTTTACCTAATTCAGAGCTTGAGTTTTGAGCAATTGTCTCCTCTCCCTTTGAATCCAAAACGTCACAATCTGCTTCTCATCTCCTTCACCGTCTGCTCCTTGTCCTTTCACCGCCGTTGCTCACGCGCCGGCACCACTCGATCACATCGGGTCTATCTCTCCACCACCGCTCCACCCTATACACTGCAACACGAACTTCCCCCTCCGCTGCTACCAAACACAACTCCCCCCAAACACTTACGCTACAACACTTCATCGTGCCATTTCCCTCTCCCAAACACCGCGTTCCCTCCATCTCCATCAACGCGTTCTTTCCCAGAATGCATCAACTCGGTGCTGCGACTCCCATTGCAAGATCTCGGTCCTCCAAAACCAAGTAGGAACGCATCATTTGGATTGATCATCGTTCATGTCTGGGAACAGTTTTATGAAACTATCTTTGGAAATTAAAATGGATATTATAATAGGTTGTATATCTGCTAGAACAACGCTATTATATACATATACCTAGATTGAAATATATCTATGATGTTAGCCGTGATGGCTTTAATATGATTATTTGACTGTTCTGAACTGTTTAGTTAGAACGAGTATTCGTAGGAACGTTACTGAGGCCCTGGAGTCCAGTCGTTTCTTTATAATCAGGTAGAGAGGTGGCTCGTCCCCACCTAATACCAATTGGATGGTCATGACCTACCTCTTTACTCGGGTGAAGAGGTGGTGCACTTAAACAGTGTCACAAATCTTGGGAGTGTTCCCAAAAGATCTCTCGTCTTGGGACGAGCTGATCCTAAAAGTTTATAACGTAATTGGGTGTTTTGGAATTAAATAAGATAAGTGCCGTAGGTTCGCACATGATTAATATACCTCGACGAGTAACGCAGCTAAGTAATAGTGCGGCTAGGAAAACTCGTTTAGACTTGAATGTAGTACGTTCTCTTTCCGATCTGGAGTCGTATCATGCGGTGATTCGCATTATACGGTGAGGTTGGTCGTGAACCGAAGCATCTCAGTCAGTTTTTAACGTTATATATATAAGTGAAACTATAATGTTCCAGATAATTATCATGCTTCTGATAAGACTCGTTCTTTTGGAGTCTTCTCTTGAATATTTCCTGTAAGGCTCAATTCCGTTGGAGTCTTCTCTTGATCATGTCTTTTGATATATTCCAGTAGAAGTATGGTGGTTGACTATCGTTATCGGTTATTATTCTAGAAACGATGAGTCTAACCTAATACGACTACTTCGAACCACTCTGCTTTGTACCCTTGCATAGTCTTTCATTAGACTAACCCACGAACATTGTTCTCTGCATGTGGGCTGGTGTCATCCGTTCGATTCGGCACATCAGATAGAACACAGATATGAGGAGACTAGATTGACTATGAAGATGACGGTTGTTTTGATGTTTTAATAATTTTAATCAGGTTGAGATCCTTGGGCACGTGATCATGGTGATCACAACCCTTTTTGTAATATTTTAAGAAAGACTTCCGCTGTGTTTGATTTAACTCTGTATATTTGTCCTATTCGGGATTGGGATGTAATCCCGGGATTCATGATTTAATTAAATATTACAATGATTTTGTATCATTTGTGTTTCATGATTGTGTTTAAACCGGTAAAGCCTTGGGTGGCTTCGGTAAGGAACACCGAGGTCACTGGCGGTAATACCTTTCCAAATGGGTTACGATTTGGGGGTGTTACAAATTGTTCAATATTTGGTGTGAAAGTGGTTATAATATCAGGAAACTAACTACATTTTTTACTTGTGCAGGGGCGATCGCGGCGTCTTCACGATCAAGTACATAGAAATGCTAAGTTCCGGACGTCAAAACATCGTGAACGTGGGTGACAAATTTGTGGATCAGTATAGAAAAAGGATAGTCGTTAGTATTTTCGATATGAAGTGGTTTATCTAGTGAAGGATATCTTATTTCATGTAATGTTTGGGGTAGTTGGGATAGTGTGGTATGATTTCGATTGTGTAGTTTTGCTAGAATTGACTTGTCTTGGTGACAATAAGTTATGTTCAAATTAATTTGGAAATCTAGCAAAATTGGTTGGTGCATTTCTTCTTGGCTAGATGTAGCTATAAATTATCGTTTGCATACTTGCTGTAAAATGTGTTCATATTTCTTGTCGGTTATGTTCATAATTTTTGTCACATTGTATAATTCTATTGTCGGAATTATCCTTTTCTTTTTATCCTTTTGTTTTGGTTGTTTTGGGGTTTAGAAAGAATTTTTTTTAATAATATTTGTTTATGTTTACCTTTCTGTTTACCTTTTTAATAATATTTATTTTTGAATAAAAAGGTAAGACTAAGCCCTGTATAATTCTATTGTCGGAATTATCCTTTTCTTTTTATCCTTTTGTTTTGGTTGTTTTGGGGTATAGAAAAGAATTTTTAATAATATTTATTTATGTTTACCTTTTTGTTTACCTTTTTAATAATATTTATTTTGGAATAAAAATGTAAGACTAAGCCCTGTTATCCCCCAAATCCATTCTTCCATTTATCTCCAAATTCCCTCCAAAAAGCTTATTCCCAAAGCTTCATCCCCATTAACGCGACTCTGCAACTTCTATCATTGTCATCAGACATTTATTCTTCCCCAAAACGTGACTCTGCAACTTCCATCGTTTTTCATCTCCCTCTATATTTCCCTATTAACGCTACTCCACTTTTCTTACTCTTCAAGTCCACTTTTTCTTACTCTCAGGATAACTTCACATTTTCTTACTTACTCCTTCCATCTTTCCCCATTAACGCGACTCTGCAACTCCAGTTTTTCTTACTCTTCCCTCCCCGAACTGATCCTCAACCGTTGAACCGCATAACAAAAAAACCCCTAGAAAATGGCAGTGCTTAGAGGCGGTAAAGAATCGAGCCCAATGAAGAGCGGAGAGAAAAGGAAGAGAAAAGAAAACGACAGCCAGGGTCGAAAGAAGAAGAAGCAGAGAGACAAAGTGCAGGTGAAAGGGAAAAAAAACTGCTGCCAGTCCCATAGCCAAAAAATCTGGGAAGGGCAGGTCGAGGATCCCAAAAGTGAAAACAATGAAGGCGAAAAAACCCATAATCTTCAAAGGGGATGTAAGTTTTCTACTTTTTTTGTTTGTTTAGGGTATTTTTCAATTGTCCTATTGGGCTTCTGAAATGGTTAACTCCGGTAATTTTGATTTTGTTTAGGCTTTTTTATTTCATTTTTCCTGTCAGGCTTCACAAATGGTTCAATTTGTATATTTTATGTTTGTTTAGGGTATTTTCATATCGTTTGCAGATTAGGTATAGTTAATACAGAGGGGAACCATTCTACGGAAGAATTAACATCAACTGTAGGGTGCACTTTGTTCGTGAGATTGAAAACAAGTTGACATATGCGGATTGGCAACGTGTTTTGGATGGCCCGTTTGGAAAAGTTCTGAAAATGTTGCAGTATGTATCATTTTCTTCACAGACATTGCATGCAGTTATATTCAAACAACTTGAAAAAAAAAAGAGGTGGGAGTCTTGGTATGAGATGACAGGGAAAGAGTTGAGGTTTTCGATCAAGGAGTTCACTCTCATCACTGGACTAAATTGTGGGGAAATTCTATTTGTGGATACTAAAGCTGACGAGCTAGTAATGGAGCAAATTTTTGGTAGTCCAGGTGGTCCAAAGACGACAGTACAAGATGTTTACAACAGATTCAAAGAACATCGTGAGTTGGACAACTACAAACTCAAGTTGGCACTGTTGTTGATAGTTGAGGGTTTGTTGCTGGGAGGCGATAAGAAGAGGCTGGTGAAGCCGCTGCATGTTAGGTTGTTGGAGAATATGGATAAGTTTTGGGAATATCCATGGGGAAGGGTTGCTTATGAAGAGCTTCACAAGTCATTGATCACAGCACTGGCCAAAAGGATGCAAACATTAGAGAAGGCAAAGCTACTCTCCAGCCTACCAAGAATTCCATATTCCATTCAAGGCATGTCAGTTGTGTTTCAGGGCGTTATATTATTAATTTTTAATGGTTCAAATATGAATTACTCAGTTATGTGGTGTTTGGATGCAATGGTACTCATAGTGAAACAACAACGTGTTTTATTTGCATCATAGTAGTACACTTTATGCTATAGTGTGACTGGATCTTTAAATACAGGGTGACAGGATCATCATGAATATGTAGGATGTTATTTGTTGTTTGATTGAAACAACATACTAGTTTTCTATCATAGTTTTATGTGCATTCCAGTCAGATTTTTTGTTACATGGTGACCTGATTTTAAATTATAGGGTGACAAGATAGCATGATTTCATGTATCATAATTTGCAAATACTCAAACCGCTTGTTATTATAGATATGGGTATGAGAAGTTGTGCCAACTTTTGGTCACCAATTTGCATCAAAGTTGAGCGAATCTGCAATGCCTTGAGGTCTTCATTAGTTTTCAGATGAAGCCCCTGAACATGAAGTGTTGGAGTTGTCTTTGGTTGATCCTACAAATGTGGTTAAGCCCATTCTTATTCCCGATGAGGATGAGGTGGATAAGTTGTCCGACTGCTACTATGTTGTTGAAAATGATGACCCGCATTTTGACAAGATTGTGAAGGAAGCAATGAAGGGTTTGAAAAAGAAGGGGAAGAGGAAGCAAGGAAAAGATGGAGCAAGCCCGAGTAATGCATATGTGCATTCATCAGAGGTGATAAGTCAGATGTTCAGAATGATGAAGAGGATGGAAAAAGGAGTGCTTGAAAGAATGGGAAGGCTGGAAAAGAGGGTATCAAAGCAGGGGGAGGTGCATAAGCGTAAGATTAAGGGGAAACCAAAGAAGTATTTAGGTGAGGATGAGAATGAGTTTGAATCCTATGATGAGGAAGAGGAGGAAGTTTATAAGGATGACTAGGAAACAGAGGATGAAGAGGTAGAGGATAAAGAGGTTGAGAGTGAGAAGGTTGAGAGTGGTGATGATGATGATGATGATGAGGAGGAGGAGGAGGAGGAGGAGGAGGAGGAGGAGGAGGAGGAGGAGGAGGAAGAGGCTGAGGTTAAGAACTTCACCACGGTGGTGACAAAGAGGAGGAGGAGGAGAAGGAGGACAAGGTAGAGGCTGAGGTTGAGAGTAATAATGATGCGCAAGTTTCTGATGTTGATGATGATGAAGTTGGTTATGGTGATGAGGGTAATGAGAGTGATGATGAGGGTGGTGACAAAGAGGAGGAGGAGAAGGAAGAGGCTGAGGTTGAGGAGGAAAAGGTAGAGGATGATGAGGAGGAGGAGGAGAAAGATGATAACAAGGGTGATGAGGTTGAGGGGGATGGGAAGGTAGAGGCTGAGGTTCAGGAGGAAAAGGTAGAGGATGAGGCTGAGGTGGAGAAGGTAGAGGCTGAAGGCAAAGAGGTATGAAATATGCTCCTATGAAAATTTTCATTACTACTGTGACAGTCTTATTTGTACCATGGTGATAGGATTTTCAGTGTCTCCATCAGGATGGGAGTTTATATGTTTTACAATAAAAAATGTGGCATGGTGACAGGATTTTTAGTCATGTATGTCAGTATTTTGACATGGTTGTTATGATTGCAGGATTTTGATAATTCTATTGAGGGTAACAATGATGTTGAGGGTCTGGATGTTATAATGGGCATTTTTCAAGACCTAAATGAAAAGGCTGGCGATGGCGAAAAGGACCAGGATCAGGATTTTACTAATGATCTTGAAGGAGCACCGGAGGTTACCCAACAGGAAGTTACCCAGAACGAACCTCTTAAAGTGCTAACCACAGCGGCCACAGAGGTTGAGGAACCTCTTGAAGTGCTAGCCGTTGTGGTTGATATATCCACCAAGGGGAAACCCAAAAAGAAACGAAAGTCGACTCCCCCACCGAAGAGGGTCCTTCCTAGCCGTATCACGAAACCATCCACCAAAAAGCTAACACCTTACACATATGAGAAAAGGGGGAAATGTGAAGAAGATAACCAAGAATTCACATGTGAAGGAGATGACTGCTTTGCTGCAATGGATGGATGATGAAAGGTTAGTATCTCATGGATTTAGTAATGTTCAACTATCTCATGGATTTAATTACGCCTTCGTTATTTTCCAGCTCTGAGCCAAGAGTTGGACTATATGGTGAATCGATGGACAAGGACTAGTTTCGTCTAATACTGGAACCAAAAGCTTGGCTGGGTGATGATGTAAGTTATTTAGTTATGATGTCAAATTAGTTAACTGTTGGGATTTGTTGAAATGTCTGACAGGATGATTTATAATTTTTTTGAAGCAAATGGATGAAGTTTGTTGTTATATCCGTAAGGCGCTTCTGGAGTCTGAAGTTAAACACAAGGCCACAGTATTGGATGTTTTCTAGGCTACTGATTATATGGATGCATTAAAATACTATGTCAAAAATTGCCAAGAAATTCCACCTGCACCTGAACATGCACTTCAGTACTTTAGGGGAGATAGGCCTGCAGTGTATGGGTCCAGTTGGGATGACGTGGACTTCATTTATGTCCCCTACAACTTTAATAATGAACATTGGGTGGCTCTAGAGATCGATCTGCAGCAATGGCGGACAAATGTATATGATTGTAATCAATGTTCTAAAAGTCGCTAGGCGGGAGCTGGGCGGTGAGGGGGGGGCTAGCGCCTAGGCGGCTAGGCGGGGGCCTAGGCGGACTAAAAATTAATGCTTGATCCATGTGATTATTTGATTATGTTCTTCCAAATCAATTAATCTTTATAAAACTATGTTAGAATGAGATTTGATATTATATTATGGGCCTTATTGTACAAAAGTCTAACCCAAAATTATGTTAATTCATCCGTCGTCTTTTAAGATGTTGCAGCTTCCACAACATTTGAGGATTCTTCCCGCCTAGGCGGGTCCTAGGCGGAGGGTGACCGCCTAGCGCCTAGTCGGGGCCTAGGCGGGGATTTTTAGAACATTGATTGTAATATAGATTTGTACAGCAACTTGGACGTAGAGAACATGCTGCATGGGGTGAGCAAGTTTCTTCCTCACTTCATCACACAGTACCCGCCTCTTGCCAAGAAATTTGAACATCGGGGTACTGAAGAGTTTAAATTCTCAAGAATTCTAGGAGTGAAGCAGAACAACTGCGGGTAAGTCAAAATATCATTCCCCTTACCAATTTTATTATATACTTCATCTAACTAACTTTATTTCATTTTACGTTCGTAGTCATGACTGTGGGATATACACTCTGAAACACATCGAGTTGCTCAGTGCTGGTTGGAAAAATCTTAACGTTGTGGCAGATAAATTTATCGACGGCTTCAGGAGCGATATGGCTCACAACGTGTTTGACGGAGTGTGGAGGTCGAACCTAAGGAACCCCATGTTTAAATTGGATGTTTGGATAAAACATTAGGTTCTTTTTGTGTTTTGGATGACATTTGCTGAGATTACGTACAATTGGATGTTTTGGATGACATTTGCTTAGATTACATACAATGTTACGACAACTTGAACAAAGATGTGGTAGTTGAATGGTAGTTATGTGCATGTAGGTTAAATGGCAGTTACATGGAAATTATGTGGAAGTTAAATGGCAGTTGTTAATTGGTAGTTAAATGGCATTTGAATGGCAGTTGTGTAAAAACAATATAGAGACATTGACTGACTTTATAATATACATATTGCAAACTAGCATGACAAGATGAATGTAAGAGGGTTGTGTGATACATAACTTACTGTGACAGGATATTAACACTACTTACTCCTTTTTAGGAGAGAAAATAAAACACTACCAACCGTCATAAATCCATCCGTAACTGCCAACCAACTCCAATTTACATTGATTAGACAGGATTTTTAAATTACTGTGACAGGACATTAACACTACTAACTTCTTTTTAGGAGAGAAAAGAGCATCGTCATAAATCTAACCATAACTACCAACCAACGCCTCTTTATATACCCCTCTTAGCCAAATTTCCTCATCCACAACTCGTCCCAACATCTTCCTAATCTACACAACTCCATATTCCCTCCTCTTCCTTCGTTCCAATGGATGAACAACCGGCAGACAATAGGGTGTTTACCACGGTCCATACCGGCGGGAGAATCGTCCCTACGAGGGGACAAATGGCCAGAAATTCCACCCACTTCTACCAGGGTGGCATTACGCAAAACTGGTCACCGTTGGCTGAAATAATAAGAGACATTTGGTGGCTCATTGGACAACTTTATAATTTTAACAATTGTGAAAAGGACGCTTGCTACTTCTTTGAAGTTGTGCCCCCACACGGCGGGCCTCGTACGTTGAGGGCCTTGTAGAACCATGGAGACGTCGCCGCCCTTGGTAGAACAGTGGCTTTCATTAACATATATGTCGTGACCGGAGATGTCGCCGACGTGCTTCCGCCACACGACGGCCCAGCCTCATCCATCTCCTCCGCAGCAGATGTGTTTATGTAATATTTAGTATTTTATTTAGTACTTTAGTGTAGTGACTATGTAATTCCACGTAGTGACTATGTAATATCACGTAGTATTTAGTACGTTATGAAGTATTTTGGAATGCATGTTAGTGTAGTGACTTTATAATGTCACGTAAATATAGTGCTTTATGAAGCATTTATGTATTTTTGTTTTATAAAATATAGTACGTTATGACAATGTCGCGTAATTTCAAACCATATTAAAGACGACAGGCCAAGTCAGTGAGTATGACATGATTGGTTATGTTTTGCCTATGTGTTTTTCAAATGCCACTCATGTTGGTCGGTAGGTTATTTGAAACCATATTGAACCTGTCATGATATATATGGAAGAATAACAAGTGGAGTAAAGGGGTATAAAATGGAGGGAAACTTGTGTCATATGAATTTAAGCTAAAGTGGTCCATATTGAACATGTCATATGACAAGAATTTATTACATTAACTACTTTCGACTAAATATCATTTCTACCAATTCGAACCACACAAATTATGATAACTACTTTTAAACCATACCGACCATGACTTGCTTCTGTGTTCGAAGAAAATAAAGCAAAACAATAAAAAGTCATAAGCAAATTACATTAACTAGGTCCAAAAGTAATATGAGTGGTAAGAGATCCTTCCAGAGTTTGCATCTCTTACTACACATATTAACAAAAGAGATCTTTCAAGAGTTTGCATCTCTTACTACACATATTAACAGAATGCGTTCAGCATCAAACGATTAAAACAGTTAACCTGATCATGGGCCGGCTGCGGGGTTAGGACAATTTCGTGAGTTATGGCCGAGGGTGCCACAACTTCCACATCTTCTCCTCGGACCCTTGTATTCTCCACGTGACGGGATTCTTTTCTTCCTTGGTCTTCCTGATTTCCTCCTAACATACAGGGGCAAGCATGCTTTATTCAAGACAGTGTCAGAAACTTCATAACGCTCAAAGGCATGCACTGGATACAATGTTTCCTTGAATACTTCATTCCACTTGTCAGCCGTAAATATAGGATGAACCAGTTGTGCATGATCGACACCACAATCCTTGGCAGCCGCTATGGCATGCGCACAAGGAATTTGGTCAATTTGGAATGCGTTGCAGTAGCATGTTCGAGCATGGAGGTTTACAAAGAATGTAGTTCCATTGGCATGCACTTGAAACTCATATTGATTCAGCCTAGTCACAACCATTGTCAACGATCTCAAATAATGAACTTGTAGCTCACGACACAATGTCGGGGTCAGCACTTCTGAACAAGATTCTCCCTTTTTCCTCCATTCACAAAACCACTGAATCATGACCTTTACTATACCATCAAGAAAGCCAATTAGCGGCATTCGACGTGGCCCTACGAATCGACTATTAACGGATTCCGCATTGTTGGACGTCATAATATTGAATCTATTCACGGGCATATGCGACCTTGTCCACGCTTCAAATCCAACACCCCTTAGGTAGGTACCCACTTCCGAGGATTGGGCGCAAAGTCTTGCAAACTCACGGTTGAACTCATGTTCGGTGTAGGCTTGATTTGCCTTTTGGTACAAAATCCACAAGTCATTCCTTTTAAATTTGGCCTTCACGTTTTGAAATAGGTGAAGTGTACAACAACCATGCTTCGCGAAGATGTAGTGCTCTCTTACACCTTTGTAAATTCTTCCATGACAATCAGACACAAAGACGAGGTCATGATCGTCGACGACAACAGAACGTAGGTGTCGGAAAAAATATGACCATGAGCTGTCATTCTCGCTGTCAACTACAACAAAATCCATTGGATATATATGTTTGTTTCCGTCTTGTGCCACTGATACTAGAAGTGTGCCCCTGTACTTTGATCCCAAATAGGTACCATCCACAATTATGACCTGCAATAAATTTCACTCAGCTTTACAAAGTGACATTGTACACATGACAATAGAATACTTAAGTGATACAATAGAATGCATATTTTTTACAAAAAATACATTGACTGTGACAAAACTTAAATTTACCTTTCTTAAAAACTGCATTCCATTGCGCCAAGCACCCAAGCTGATAAAACAATACTTGAATCGACGATTAGAATCTACTTCAACGTGTGTGATTGTCCTTGTATTCATCCTTTCTAGTATGTACATGTATCCATAAAGCCGCTTGTAGCTTTGCTCAGTTGTGCCTCTTATCTTGTCTATGGCGGTTAAACGTGCTCGGTTTGCCTTGTCGTAACTAACTTCCACTCCCATCTTCTTCATTAAGTCTTGAATTTGTGCAGCACGAGGTTCTTACATGTACCGGTTGTGTTAAAGCTGTAAAAGATTAAGGTTAGTTAATATACATGCTGATAAATATATATGATCGTACTGACAAGATTGTTTACTTACATTGGCATTATGTGGTCAGCAATTACGCTTGAACTTGCATGTGTATGGTGGTTATGCTTTAGCTTCATGCCACATGTGCGTGTTGTCCACAATACTTCCTTACTTCAAACAATCATGTTTTGCCAAGAGCGGTCCCACGACAAAAAAAGGTGCAACTAGGATCAATGCACCTTACAACATATAACTTCTTATTAGACTTCTGGACATGCATCTGTAAGCACCTCTGTAATGTCATCAAGGATAAACGATCTTTAAGATCCTTCTTTCAATTGAAATGCTCTCTAACTTTTATTTTCAGATCATTGCACATCACCCCATCATCCTCCATTGGCTCTTCCAAATCATCCAATTGCCTTTTACTAAATTTTTTGCTACGATAGTACTCGGCTTCAATCTCTTGGAGAACTTCCTCGTCAATGTCTATAAATAAGTTGTCAACTTCATTAGTGTCATCCAGCAATGGTCCTTCTTCAACATCTTCCTCAAAATCATCCTCAAAGTCATTACAAACATCATGCACAACATCTTGCCCAACGTCTTCCCCATAATCACTGTCAATCTCAATACATTCATGTATTCTTTTCCTTCTTATGGAAGACCTTGTTTCTCTCCCATCAGTTTCGAATCTGCCTCAGATTGGCTCACCAAGTCAACTATTTGTACTTCTCCATTGTTGTCACGACAAAAATTTATGGTTTCATTTCATACATGTCACAATCAACTATATTCGGGACAACTTCAGTGGTACAATTGTCGCTTACCACATTTCTCTTGTCCGATTGGGTACCATTTGTACTTGGATTACCACCCATCACAACCTCGGCCTCTGCCTCTTGACTTTGTGTTAACGGTGGCGGAGTCAGACACATTGTGATGTCGGCCTCAACATTTGTACTTGGATGACCACCCATCACAACCTCGGCCTCTGCCTCTTTATTTCCTTTCTTTTTCAAACTCGCATATAACTCGATAGGCCAAATAGCATCTTTTGATTGCAAGTTCAAAATTTTGAAAGCGTCAAGGTCCTCGTCATCTTTGACATCGAATGGTTGTAACTTTTGTCGTTGTGATCACATCGAAAACCCACTTGTTTCCCTTACATATTCATTCACCGCTTGTTCTCAGAGTCAAGTAGTATGATCTTGAACTTGTTATATGAAAAAAAAAGCAAACACGAGTACAATACTTTATGACAAACGTTGACAGTATAGTGTCTAACACTGACATTATTATGACGAACATGACTAACACCGACATTAGTAATAGAAATTTAGGGTTTGAGCCCATTCTGAATTGAAGATAGAAAGGTTTTTCTAGCCAAACGAGACAAAATTGTGTAGGAAAAACAAAAACTTTAGAATCAAGGAACAAATGTGAAAGTCAAATTTGAGTAATGATCAAAAAGAAGCTGAAAGGTTGTTCTTTCTTGTTTAGGGAACCACAGAAGAATGTCTTGTAAAGAGGAATAAATGTGAAAGTCAGAACTCACCCATTATTTAATTCTTCTATTCGAAATACATTGAATATGTAGCGAAAGCCTTTTTGAAAATTTGTGGATTTAAGGTTTTGTGGTCTTACGGTGGTTTTGTATTGGTTTACGGTTGGGGTTAATTTAGGTGAAGACTAACAAGTGGGTAAAGGGGTGGAAAATGGAGGAAAACTTGTTCACTTTTGGAGGGAAAACAAAGGTCAAATCATGGCATGTACTATATTTATAGAGATTATATCAAGTAATTATTTTTGAAACAATATTAAAAAAGGAATGACATGGCAAAAAATTGAAAACCCTAAATAAATGCAGGACCGACCTTTCCCCTTCTGATTCTTGGCCCTAAACCAAAAACCATCTCCTTCTTGTTCGTTTCCCTGAGCTGAGGTCCTTCACTGCGCCGAACACAAGGTGATGCTTTGTTGCTGCTTAATTATGTACTATTGAGGCTGGAAACCCTAAATATGGTCCTTTTTGTTGCCAATTGCTTGCTATTTAGTATGTTCAATTTCGTGACTTTTCTGTGTGCTTTTCGTAGTAGGTGAATTTGGTAATTAGAGGGTCACATAAGCAAGCATGTAACAAGATTTTTTTGCTGGCTTTGTTTCTGTAGTCCAACCGAAGTCCAATGTCATACAGCGAAACCTCAAGTTATCAAAGCGTGGACCCCAGAAAATATGAATTTCCACCTACATCTCCTACACGTTCTGAATTAGAGGAGAAGTTGCAAGAAGAGTTAGAGATGTTGCTAACGAATAGCCCACATTCCCAACAGTTGGATGAAATAATCTCACGCCTACGTACTGAGATACATGAATTTGGACACAGAATTATGGAACTCAATACAAATGAGATGCACTTCGAGGCTACAATTAGCAAACTCAAAGCAAGGGTGGCAGAACTTGAAGGTGAAAACAAGACACTACACTCCCAGAAAAATTTGAGCAAACTTGTATTAAATTCTACTTGTGCGTTCGGTGTTGGTGTCATTGTTGGGATTAGTGCTTTTAGCATTTGTTATCGAGCATGTAGGTCATAACTATGAAGTATGTACTTGATGACTTTGGTTTTTTATGTAAGAGAATGAATTAAATTTCGAATAGTATTTCAAGTAAGTGGTGAGTATCATGGTGTAGCATGGTTGATTCTACATGTCAGAGTGCGAAGATTTTGATGTCGCTCTTCATGTAAGTTTTGCAAATTCAAAAACAATGCCAGCACTAGACACACAGACAATAGTTGCCAGCACCAGTACACTGGATATCATTACATTACTACAAAAAAGGATAGTTGCTAGTACTCAAAAACTGATCAACCAACACTAGCATCACATCGAAATTTATGGATCCTGCTCCTCCTCCACGCGAAAAGCACAGCCTTCATAGGCGCTATTTGCAACACAATAGCATAACATATTGCACCAGTGTCAGTCCTGTCAATGGCCAACAAAATGGTTACGCAACATTTTAATGCATCTGATAAACAACTAAGTTTATTTACAAAGAAATACCTTTCCAATAATATTAGGGTTTTCAACAATAATAAGCAATGATCTGGCACGAGTCTTGGCAAAATTGAACCTCTTCAGGTTGCTCCTAAATCCCAAGCAGAAAGTCATGTCATATTCGTCGTGTTTTTCGTTTGATCTGACGGTTGACAGGATGATCACTTCCCTTTCTTCACCCCGAAACTGCTCAACTCTGCCTATCTTAATATCAGTCATATGTAGAGACCTGAGAGCCTTCCCTATCTGATGTGACCACGTCCCATCAAGAGACTCAAGGGAGCCCGAACACTCAAGACGACTCTAGCCATGAGGGTGAAGCAAGTGAAGAAGAGCTTAGTGAAGCTCAAGAGCCCGAGTCACAAGACCAACCACTTGGAGCCATCACTAGAGCTCGAGCTAGGCAACTCCACCACCAGCTCAAGACGGGTCTCATGAACCTACGAATGTCGAGCCAAGGTGCATTTGAGCCAGCCACATGCCTCATGGTCAAGACGGACGCCTAGAGCCAAGCCGGAGACTCCCACACTTGTTAATTTCAGTTTTGGCTGATTTTATTTAAGTGTTGGCCTATCTTTTATTAATGTTTTAATGCATTATTAATAGCAGGATTTAGGACTTTTCTGCTTTATTTTTAATTCCCTAAAAGTGTCTACTAATTGGCAGATTAGTGGGCAAAGTAGTGTTTAGGAGTAGTGGCTATTTTTAGCCTTTTCTTTATTTAGTTTCAGCAGCCTATATAAGGCATTTCCCTTTCAGATTGTAGACACGTTGAAATATATCCAATTGAGAACTTTTCTGATCAAGAACTCCTTCATCTTCACCTTGTTCGTGCGTAGTATCGAACATTCATCCTTAATCGTGAGTCATATCGATCAAACACCTTGATCCTTTGCATAGGGTGAGTCACATCCCTTCGTAGAAGAACATTTCTTTTTTCTCTAAGTGGTGAGTTGTATCCACTTGTTGAAGACTGCTTATCCTTCACTTGTTCGTCCATCTTCATCAACCATTCGATCATCCACATCCACAACAATCATTTCGCTGAAATTCCTTGTCGGAACTCCCAGCGACCCTCCGTAAAAGCACAATAACTTTCGTTTCTGTGATCCAATTGCGCTCAAATTTTGAAGGTTGAAACTAGACCTCAAGATCTATCACTGGGCGTTGGAATCACCCCATTCCAATCACGGACGAGGGAGAACGACCCCTCTGAAGTCAGGCCAGAAACCATCTCGACGCCGCCAACTGAGAAGCCATCAAGGGGCTTGCCTTGCACTGTGTTTCCTTCAGATCCTTGGAGTTATCACTATCTTTGCTACTTGTTGTGGGAAAGGGGTAATAATCCCAATGTCGTGCTCAGAGACATTCCTTTTTTTGAGCTTCTATAGGAGCTCAACCACCTTGCTAGCTTCAAACCTATTAAACCATGAAGGGCTGCCATTTTCCCTCTCATCCAAGCCTTGGATGCCACAAAACATTACAGGGAAGTTCTCGTTGGAAAGCAGATCAGCCCAAGGTAAGAAAGATGTGTCACTTTCTTCTCGATATGGAATCAATGCTCCTCTATAAAACAGTCTTGAAGGAACGGAAAGAATTTCAGGGTGACTCCGGTAATTCTTCACCAACATTGTGAAATAATTGCGATCCCCTGATCTGTAAACTTTAAAGTTCAACAACCTCTCCATAAAAGACCTTCCCAACCCATAAGCCTCTGCTTCCTTTGAATGAATATCAAGACCAAGTTGCTTGGGATCACCAGAAAGAACAATAACCGTGTTGTTTTCGTAGAGGGTTGATATGGGGTCATTTTCTCTGGCTCTAAGGCTTGGCTTGCATCATCTAAGATGATGTGGGAGAAGTGGCCACGATTAACCCCTTTAGCATAGAGGCAAGATGCACTCGTGTATGTCGTTATTATTATCTTGTAGTTTCAAAGTGCATCTCGAGAAGGGCAAGTGAAGAAACCTTCACTGTAGGTACATAACCTCATCAATGCATCTTTCATTTTTTCTAAGGGACGACGTGTGGAATTCAACCTAAAAATATCTTCCTCGCTAAGTTTCATCCCCTCGCAAAGGATTTTCTCTAATATGTGATCTATCACGCAATTTGAAGAAGCACATACCAGTATCTGAGAATTCCGTCTAGTTTTATATAGTTGGAGGATCACCTCCACTAGTGTTTTTGTCTTTCCTCTTCCCGGGGGTCCATAAATCACATAAGAAGCTCCTCCTATGCACCCTAAAATTAAGCGAACAACATTTTTTCTGCTCCTCGCTAAGAACACGTGAGATAAGCACAAGATTGTTTGTTGCAATCCTCTGCTTTCCATGATACTCATGGGAAAAGAGGAACTTTTCATGTAATGCTCTGCAGATAGAATGGCTTGACAGAGCCTACTGAAATTTACCCCGTTGTACACAAAACAAATTCCATGCAGATTGCTATCTTTGTACCTTTGGTAAAATTCATTATGAAATTGCAATAATACTTCATCAGCCCCAACACGGTGGATCCAGCCCTATTAAAACAACATTAAGATGTTCAGAAAACAACATTGGCAAGTTCAATATGAGAAAACAACCTTGGCAAGTTCAACATGAGAAAACAACATTGGTAACGATAATTCGTGCAATTGTGACAAAAAATATGAACTTCTATTTCATTGTTCATTCCGACAATAACACCTAACCCTTTGACAAAAACAGTAACACAATTGACATTACCCTAAAAGATTACCTTCTTCCAGTTTACCACACATACCTGATCAAGAGAATATTCCCCATTAACATTTACCACATCTCCACAGACAAGTGAGGGCCTTCTTTCAGCTAGTCCTGCCACTTTAAGTGCTAAAAATTCAAATTCCTTTTGTCTCAAAGTAACAGACTTCATATATAAGATTTCACGTAATCCTGTAAACAAATATATAAAAAAATCATTCAACAAGTTGATACTACGCGAGAACTATGCCATCTCGCTATCCCCTCTGTCCCCCCACCCCCATACAAAGAAAATATAACAATTACCATAATGAGAAGTTCCTTCATCCCTAACAACGCATTGAAATACGATGCATAATTTTCCTCTGTTAAGCCTTATAAGACAACTTCAGGGATTTCCTCAAACTCAATCGCTTTCCTTATTTCTGGTGGTGTGTTATATGGTTTCTCAGGTGCCAAAGCTTTAGAGACTTCATCTTTAGCCAAGAGAAAGACAAGACGTGCAATAGTCCCAACCTCAGTTTCGATATGCACAATAGATGTGAAAATGCCAATCTTCTTGGGCACACAAGACAACCATATAGTCAGGCTACCATGTGGCCTCAACGTTCGGTCCTCCATATAAAAAGAACCCACAAAATCTTTCTCGAGTATGTCATCTGACTGGCCAGATGGAGGTTTCATTAGTGACAAAATGAATGAATCTTCAGGATTTGAAGCATAAATGTTTACACCCCAAAGTACCACATCTTTTGAAGTGGTGTTTTCTATGGTGAATGACGTCGCGGCAACCTCGTTGACAGAAATCGATTGAGGCTTTCCTCCAGCAAATGAAAATGGCATAGAGACCATGACAGAACCCTCCTCAGTAGGAATGGAAGTAGTGATTGAGGGAACATCCATGAAGCCAACCTCTCCCTTATCTCCAATGGTGGAGTAGTCATCACCCATACCTATTTGGCACTCAATTAAAATCCAACAAAACTTTGTGAGACCACAAGCGAAAAACAAAACCAGACAAGCTGCTATAAGGAGATGAAAGAGATGAAGACTCGAAGGAGATGGATGAGATGTAGTGAAACAAAGAGAGAGTAGGAGTGGCAGCATGTAGCTAAAAATATTCAAACATGGAGCATTTTGTAATTAAGATCTTTGTAAAGTAGATGGGTGAGATGAAGTACAATTAATATCTCTGTAAAGTAAGATCTTTGTAAAGTAAAATAGTCAAAGAAGCAGAGCATCAAGAGAGAGAGATGCAAGACATGGAGTGTTTTGTCAAAATAGCGGTCAAATCTATCAAATCTATTAAATACGATCAAAAAAATTTGTGGTACATTTTCAATTTGTCATAATATTGAGAAACAAATGTCACAATACAAATTTCAAATGTCACGCGTCCAAGTACATATAAGAGAATTGAGGGATTGTGAGTAGAAGTATTCAGCCAGATGTCACACGTCCTACAAATTAAGTGGCAAGCATTATCATGTAATATGGTAGAATGCAAATTATGTACATACATGGAGCATTCTTCATGTTTATTTTTGCATTTTAACTTTAAACATAAATGTCACATTACATACTAAAGTTTGTATTTAAACTTTAATGTGACATTACATACTAAAATTTAATGTTGATTTTTGGGTGTTGAAATCACTATCCCTATCAGTAGAGGAAGATGTGAAATTTTTATTTGTAGTTCAGACATTATAATTATTATGTATGACATTTGTTTTCCTAAGGCCGACATGAGTTTTCGATAATAGTATAAACAAACAATCAAGTATGACGTAGAGTAATTTTTGCCGCCTGTGAATCTTTGGTTTTACATTAATTTGGCTCAAATTTTGTTTAACCTGAAAATCCGTTTGTGAATCAATTTGTGTACTTTTGAAACCTATACAAGGAAAGAGGAATAACTACCAGTTCATCGACATTAATTTGAAATGCTGAGTTCATCAGTTCAAGATAACTGTGACATATTCAGTTCATCCTAAAAATGTTATGGAAGATAGAGGTTCAACAGTTCATCGTCCATCGGCATTCTTCTTTATGTTAAACAGTTCATCGGTTCAACAGTCAGATGGGAGGGAGAGGAGGTTTGGACTTTCTAATGGCGGGAGAATGAGCGGGATGGAGGTTTGGATAATCACTACCAGTTTATCGAAATTTGTCTTTCAGTTCAAGAGTTCATCGACCGGCCGCCGGGATGGAGGATTGCAGAATGGGCGGGAGGAAGGGAGGGAGATGGACGGGATAGGGTATAGTAAAAGGAGGGAACTTTGAGGGTTTTAAAGGAAAATAATAATTAATAATATTTGTGTATTGATTTTGTTTTTTGTTTCCTTTTTATTTTCTACAATTTTATTGCTTTTATCTATTTTTTGAATTAAAAGAAAAATTTTATATTTTGCAAAAATACACCAAATGATGTATATATGAAAAAAAAATACGGATTTGCATAAATACCCTAAATGGGTATGTAACTTGCAAAAATATATGTTTTTTTTTTCATATATACACCATTTGGTGTATTTTTGTAAAATATTAAATCTTTTCTTTTAATTCAAAAGGTAAGTAAAAGCAAGAAAATTGGACTAGATCGCGCATTCATAGAATTTAACACAATCTTGTCATGATTCCATATATATCCTGACGGGTTCAATATGGACTAGTTTGGGTTAATTTGATATGACACAATCCTGTCATGATTCCATATATATCATGACACGTTCAATATGATTTGAAATAATCCTACCGACCAACATGAGTGACAGTCCAAATCACATAGGAAGAAGAGAATGATTAAAATAACAAGAAAATACATAACCAATCATGTCATACTCATTGATTGGGCATGTCATCTTTAATATGGTTTGAAATTACACGACATTATCATAAAGTATTATATTATATAAAACGAAAATACATAACATGCTTCATAAAGTACTAGATATTACACATATTATCATAAAGTTTAATGTAATTTGCTTATGACTTTTTGTTGTGAACTTTTTTTTATTCGAAAACAGAAGCAAGTCATGGTCGATATGGTTTCAAAGTAGTTAATGTAATTAGTTGAATTTATATTTAGTCGGAAGTAGTTAATGTAATTTTCTTGATTAATGATATTTCGCATATTCATTTTCGCGCATTCATAGAATTTAACATAATCTTATCATGATTCCATATATATCCTGACGTGTTCAATATGAATTAATTTGGGTTAAATTGATATGACACAATCCTGTCATGATTCCATATATATCATAACAGGTTCAATATGGTTTGAAATAATCCTACCGACCAACATGAGTGACAGTCCAAATCATATAGGAAGAAGAGAATGATTAAAATAGAAAGAAAATACATAACCAATCTTGTCATACTCACTGATTGGTCCTATCGTCTTTAATATGGTTTGAAATTACGAGACATTATCATAAAGTACTATATTATATAAAACAAAAATACATAATATGCTTCATAAAGTACTAGATATTACACATATTATCATAAAGTACTAAATATTACGTGACATTAGATAGTCACTACATTAAAATGCATTCCAAAATACTTCATAAAGTACTAAATATTACATGATATTAGATACTCACTATACTAAAGTACTAAATAAAATACTAAATATTAGATAGACACATCTCCTGCGGAGGACATAGCTGAGGCTAGGAGAGCGCGTGGTGAAGCACGTCGTCGACCTCTCCGGTCACGATATATATTTTAATGAAAGCCACAGTCCTAGCAAGGTCGGCAAGGACGGATGTGTCTCCACAGTTCTGCAAGGTCCTCAAGGTACGAGGGTCGTCGTGCGGGGGTACTACTTCAAAGAAGTAGGAGGTGTCCCGTTCACGGTTGTTAAAATTATAAAGTTGGCTAATGAGCCACCAAATGTCTCTTATCCTTTCAGCCATCAGCGACCAGTTTTCAGAAATGTCACCCTCGTAGAAGTGGGTGGAGGCGCTTGCCATTTGTCCCGTCGTAGGGACGATTCTCCCACCGGTATGGACCATGGTGTACACCCTATGTTGTGCTGGCTGTTCATCCATGGGAAGGAAGGAAAATGAGGAAATGTGGAGTTGTGTAGATTAGAAAGATGTTGGAAGAGTTGTAGATGAGGAAATGTAACTAAGATGAGGTATATAAAGAAGAGTTGGTTAGCAATTACGGGTATATAAAAGGGAGTTGGTTGACAGTTAGGAATATATTTATGACGATTTATTTACTCTCCTAAAAAGGAGTTAGTAGGGTTAATATCCTATCACAATTCTTTATATATCATGTCAGGAATGGACTTATCTTCGTAAATACAAAGAATCCCCTATATGAGTATTTTAACAGACATTCGACATTCCTCTTACACTCATCTTGTCATGCTACTTTATAATATGTATATTATAAAGTCAATGTCCCTCCCATTTTTTTACACAACTGCCATGTAACTTCCGATTAACTTACACGCACATAACTGGAACTTAAATACCACATCTTTGTTGATCGAGTATGAAATGACACTTAAATAGTACGTATCCTATCATGCCATTTAGCTAAGCATGTCACGTATGCTTGGTGACATTTAACTGAAACTTAACTACCATATGTTGTTTATAGGTATTATACATTTTGACAATAAAAAAATCTTATCAATTATATGTTGATATAATACATAAGCTCTTTGATAATTAATTTGCTTAATAGTTCATGCTTAGATTTGAGTCTTTTGACATATGTTGTTTATAGGTAGAATGAATTTCATTGATGACATTTATTTCGTTAAAGTCGACAATAAAATTTCTAATGGATGACAAATATTTAAGGTTAATAATATGAAAAATATAAATTTCTTCGACATTGTAATTTTTCATTCCGACAATATAAATATACCATGTGACAAAAATATGAACACCACCGACATAAAGTATCCGTCCAATGATAATTCGTGCAATTGTACCATATGACAAAAATATAAAATTCTCTGACATTATAATTGTTCATTCCGACAATACAACTATATCACAGGGTTGTTCATCGATTTCGGTTTTTTCGATTTTAGACCGAAACCGAACAAACCGAACCGAAACCGAACCTATTTAATTCGGTTCGGTTTTCGGTTTTTAAAAAATCATATTTCGATTTTCGGTTTGGTTTCGGGTTTTTTCGATTAAAATCGATTTAAAAAATATTTTACTTTTTATCAATAGGGGCCTAGTTATACCCTGTTCGGTTCGGTTTTCGGTTCAGATTCGGGTTTTTTGTTTCTTATTCAGTCCTAAGTTACCTTGTTCGGTTTTGTTCAGTTTTGTTCGGTTTATTTCGGTTTTCAGTTTGGAATCGGTTCATACTTTTTCCATTATTCGGTTTGTTCGGTTTTAACTGAAACCGAACCGAACAAAACCGAACTGAACCTGAACCGAACCTATTTAATTCGGTTTTCGGTTCGAAATTTTTACACTTTCGGTTTCGGTTTTGTTCGGTTCGATTCTGGACCGATGAACAACCCTACTATACCATGTGACAAAATTGTTCATTCCGACATTGTAATTGTTTAATCCGAGAAAATACTTGAAAGCAGAGACTAGGATACACGTACACATGATTCGTTAAAAAGGAAGAAGAGACTGACCTCCATAGGTATGTAAACAGGTCTCTTCTCTATCCCAACTTTAATACAAGGAAGATATGGATATTGAAGCTTTATACGGTACTTTTCAAAAAACTACTGACAAACAGATATTGGACCAGAATCAACAGTGAACCTATAGGAAAGAAATTAAAGGGCCATTAGAGTTGGCAAATGTCACGACAAAGAAAGCAAAGCCACATCCTACAATTCTTCAAATGCAAAGGTGACAGTAGATAAAAACAAAAGCAAACAAGCTTTCTCAAATTTGATATTTTTTTCCCGAAATGTTCCTCATATTTACTATTGATAACCATAAAAGTGCCCTCTGAACAATGTTGTATTATTCTCTACATTAATTATTCATATGTAGTAAGCAAACAAAAAAAGTAACTATGCATACCTATTCTGGCTACTTCACCATTGTAAAAAACAAATAGTAATTTGTCAAATCAACATTCAACACTTCCAGTTTAAGAAGGGGGTTCAAAGTGCACAAAACTCATCAAACATAGAGCAGAAGGCTGCGGCAAAACAAGACATTTTTATATGGTACATGGATCTTAGAGACATGAGGCAGAGCAGATTAAAACAACAATAGAATCAAAATACTGTGTGTTGTAGCCAAATAAGAAACATAAAACAAATTGGGATAGCTCACATCAATTGATCTGCAGGTTCAGCAGACAAGCTAGCATGAAACTCATGTAGTGGAAGTTAATTAAAGACAATCTTGTATGAAAAAAGAGGGAGCATGAGAATGACCTAAAATTATGATTAATCAATAACGAGATCAATATGGAGTAGATTCATTTATTTTCGGTTTCCATCAATAAGATAACAAATGGAGCCTTAAACTAGACAATGTGCAAGATTGAATCACTTTGAAGAACATTACAAAGAGTTGTGGAAACTAGTATATTAGATTGTGGAATAGACGATGTAATGAGAGACATGACACTACCTTTAGATGGTCATGATCTATCAGCGGCTTAAGCAGTTTTCTATTCAAGAACTCAACAACAAATTCAGTAAGAAAGACTGGCTTGTAAAACGCTTTGGCAGACGCATCTGCACTCACCCAAGCATTGATATATTAATAGTAATGAAAAACATTATTGGCTCACATGGATTAGTGGTTAGTGTATAGTAGTGACTGAATGAGAACCTGCAGAGGAGAGTTTGTTAAAACCCTTACCGACATTGAGGGAAAAACCCATTTCGACAGGACGAACACTCTGGTAGTAGCCCTTCTAATATTCTAAACCCATTCCAAGTTCATCCCTCCCAAGTGATGTTGAGAAGAATGACCTTCCAATAGCCACATAGCTACAATATTAAACAAGTTTTATAATTTGCAGTTTGCCTAAGAACCACATATAGCAAATGAGCATATATATAGATAAGTGAGGGTCAAAAGAATTACGTCGTAGGAGCTGCTGCTCGCATAACCACATCCAGAGCTTGGATGGAATCTTGATGTGAACCCATTATGGCTGACATGGGCAATGGCCATGTTGTATAAAGACTCTTCTTTCCATCATAGGCAGGAATCCGGTCCCCCAATTGAGATAGTTTGTAAAGATGCACAAGCTCCGACATAACCTTCTTGCAAAGCCTTTTTGATACAATTTCTTTGGATACAGCACCATTGGATGCAGTTTCTGAAGTAATTGATACCTTTCACAAACAAAATTAAAAGTACTACAACAACAAAAATGATGAAAGCATATACTGCCACTAAGAGAAACATCATAAACAACAATAATCCAAAAATTACAACTCCATCTACCTGATATAAATACAAATAATCATGGCCGAAGCTCGTCATGAACAGCTGAAATGTGTCCATATACTGCTGGATTTGTTGCGTAAGAGCCATGTGTTGACCCTAGCTCGTGATTTTCCACTCACTTTCCATATGTTAGATTACAATGCGAGGCAAATAATCAAGCATTAAACAACAGTGAATCAGCACATGAGACAACATACCAAAATAGCAATAAAAAATGTTAGCTTACGAAGAACCCTAATTAGCAGAAATCAGCAGGCGTACACAAAATCCTTGCGAACAAGTAAAAAACCAGAGTCCGCATAGACAAAGACAAGCGGAGAGAGCGATCGAGCATTACGTGGAAAAGGAAGGGCCAAGTAAGGGGTTCTCGTAAAGGTGCTGGAAGGAAAGGCAGCCGAGGAGTCGGAAGGCGCAGTCGCCATGGGAGAACCTCCAACAGTCGTTGACGAACATAGTGGCGGCGAAGGCGGCGAGGTGGAGGATAACGAACAGAGATACAACCCATGTATTCTCCTTGTTTTTCGCCAGAGACCCCAGGAACCTCAGCTTCTCCTCCACAGCGGTCGGCGCATGATCGATCTCCGCTTCCTCCTGGTGGCCGTCAATGGTGGCGAGCGAGGAGGAGGAAAATGAGCGAGAAGGAGATTGTGACGGTGGCGAGCGGTGGGGTGAAGAATGGACATCGATCTGTTTGTGGGGATCTCTCGAATTCTCCACCTTTGCCGCCCTCCTCTGCTCTCTTATCCTCTCTCTTCTCTCCATCAAGCCCTAATCTCTCTCCTCCTTTCTTCACCTTCCGCTTTTTCTCCTCCAGTAGCAGGAATGGAGACGACGGCGCAATCGCCACTCTACTTCAGATCCGTGGAAGCTCACCTCGGAGAATGACAACCTCGGCGTCGTCGGCAATTTGAAGGGAATTGACGGTGATGCGGAGGAACGAGGTTTTGAACCAATTTTACTGTTCTAAAGAAATTTGAGAGAAAGAGAAAGAGAACGAGAACGAGAACGAGAACGAGAACGAGAACGAGAGAAGAAAGGGTTTTTTTTTTTTATGAGAAAAGATTTCAAGGTACTCGACATAATCACATCGGGTAGTTTGGCGTTGATATAAACCGAACAAAAAAAATCAAAGATAAGTACGGAAATTATATCGAAGTAGAAATGAACAAAATAATCTAAGGCAGGCAAAAAGTCATCTCAGACTCAAGAGTGCCACCGGAAAAGGGTCAAGTAAGAACACTTGCGAAAATGCTGAACGGGCTGCCTTGACGTTGTCAACACCTAGATGAAAGATCTTTAGGAGCCTCAACCATGACGTTGCCCTCGTTCGATAGGGGTCTTCATTCAGCCACAGACACTACCACAATCGACGACTCAGTCAGAACCCAAGATATATTCCACAAAAGCCACGAGAATTTTATCACCCATACTTGAACAAAACAGAAAACATAAAAGGTCAACAATGGTAAAATTGATGTGATAGCTATAAAGTTGTTATAAAGATTAATCATATTTTGTTCATGGGTAGTCCGTTTTGAAAATAGCGATTATGACTAGTTTGGTTGATGTTGGAGAAGGTGTTATAGTTCAATGTTGTGCAGTACTTCACAAGCTAAAAGAGCAAGCTTATCCAATTTGTGTTGGAGAAGGTGTTATAAACTTTTGAGATACTGTTGATTTTAGGCAGGATAATCCCTAAGAGAGGATTCATTTAAGTTGACAACACTTGGTTGTTATGAGCCAAAGAGCTCTTTCTTTTTATTTACTCATCCTTTGAAGGAAAAGGTCTATAGATGTTGATAGGTGTTTTGGTAGTAACACTGTGATGAGCTTGTGAAGCTACCATGGAAGGGTTTTAAAGATGAGTTTTTACCTTTGTCTATGGATAGTGACTATCAAGATCGAAGAATCGACATTGCCTTTCATGAATTTGGGGGTGAAACAGCCCATAGTTCAGTTGGTAGGGGAGAAGGCCTTAGCCTTGAAACCAACCGAACTGTCTATCATAAAATCTTAGTTCATCCTTGATAAACCTCCATTCAGATTTCAGTTTAGCAAAGGCCTTAGGAAAATCAATAGGATTGCCAATAATATATCCCATAAGGGATGATTCTCTTTGCTTTTGGGCAGTTGATCGTATTTTAGCCCGTTTAGACATGTCTGCTTCAAAATCAATTTTAGGCTTTGTATTGGCCTCATTGTTGTGGGTATTATAATCAGTGTTAGTGGTGTTTGGGGTGATGTTGGTGGTGATATCATCCTGGGAAGGTGAGTTATAAACAATATTGATAACAACATAGTTTTTTTTTTCCTATTGATAACAAGAGAGGGTAGAGTAAAGGGGTTGGCTTGTGAAGCCTTAGAAAGGTGTGGATCGTTGATAACAACAGAGGATAGAGTAGAGGGCTTAGCTTGTGAAGCTTTAGAATGGGGTGGATTAGAACATATAACATCAGAGAAGTTTTTTTTTTATAACTTTTCTCCATGGGTGGCTTAGGCAAAGCTTTGGAGATGAGGTAGCAAGAAATAACACATTTGATGCTTGCAGCCAAGTAAAGGGGGTGAATGAGGTCATCCACCAACTGGTGGTTCGTATTTACAGAGAGAAGATAGGTGGTCGTCGGAGCGGGTGAACGAGATCTGGTTGCTTGGTGGTCATTGGAGATCTGCTCAGAAGGCGTGGATCTGCTCGGTGGTCGCTGGAGATCTGCTCGAAAGGCGTGGATCTGCTCAGTGGTCGAAGGTAGGTGAACGAAGAGGGTGAGAAGACAGGGAGGAGAGGGGTGAAAGTGGTGCCTGTTGAAATTTTAGGGTTAGAAGGTGGGATTTGGGGTTTTTTTTCCCTGGGAGCGTTTTTAGCTCTATCAATGTACTTCTTTTAATTCATGTTATCTGTTAGAGAATAAAGGTTTTGAAAAGAAGAAATTTGAGCTTTTGAATTTTAATTAAATTTCATTTTAATTGAAAATTCAGGAAAAATTAAAGTTTTTTAAAAAAAAAATTATTGTCATGTCATATTTTTTTTAAAAGAAAAAAAAATCTAATTTTAATTTACCTTTTTATTTGTAAGATATTTTTGTAAAAATAAAATAAAATTAAATAGGATAATTTTATAAAAAAACAAAAAAAAAATGATAAATATGCAAATAAATTAGTAAGGTGAGATATTGGTTACTATTAGAGTAAGAAAATTTTTGGAGTGCTATATCTCTAAAAAATACTCCGTGCCTTGAATTTGTGAATTTTCCGATCAAAAATCTCGAGGGTGATGGCGAGATCCGGAGGCAGCGATGTGGAGGCGGGGTTCGCGAAGCTTCAGGGAGAGGATTTCGAGTACTACATGCAGACCTACTCCATCGTTCTCGGCCGCAACAGCAAGAAATCCACCGTCGACGTCGATCTCTCCTCCCTCGGCGGCGGCATGAACATCTCCCGCCATCACGCCCGCATCTACTACGACTTCCAGCGCCGCCGGTTCGCTCTCGACGTTCTCGGAAAGAACGGATGCCTCGTCGAAGGCGTTCTACACCTCCCTGGCAACCCTCCCGTCAAGCTCGATTCGCAGGATCTCCTCCAGATCGGCGACAAGGAGTTCTACTTTCTCCTCCCCGCTCGAAACATTCTTGGCGGCAACATCGCGGCCCGCCATGGGGCATACGCGCCCCTTCCGGCGCCGGGAGGGAGGGCGGTTGCGCCCTATTCTGCTAGCAAGAAGGGGAAAATGAAGGATTACTATGACGAGGAGGATGATGATGATGTGGCCGTAGGGAGACCGCGAGGTCCGGCGTTGCCGGCACTTGGTGGTGGTGCCAGTGGGAAGAAGATCAGGAGGGTTGGGAATGGTGTTGCCGGATCGTCTGGTCGGTGATTTTCTTCTCCTAACTCTTCTCTTCTCTGGTCAACAAGTTTTAAGAATATGGTGCAAAGCTGAATACTTGATTCATACTAGTTTGCGTTTTAGGGCTTTGTATAAACTCTTATTTGAAACGCTTCTGTTTCACCAATTTTGATTTATAGTGATATTGATTATTTCTGTTCCATGGAGATTCTCTTGTTCAAAGATCAAAATTTTTAGTTCTTAAGTAGGTTTATAATGGATACACTTGCTTGATTCTGATTGAGGGTTCATATTTTGTGACAAGACAAACGTTACAAATTTGATAATCTCAACTTTATATGGTCTGCCAATGTCATCAACCATTATCCTTCATATGGAAATGGAACGGAGAGAGGTTATTCAGGTCTGCCTTTGTATCATACATATGATGGCAGCCCTTCAAAATGTAGTTAGTCTTTGCCTAATCAATGCATTTTGCAATGAAGCATGAATACTAGCTCTTATGAGTTATGATCCCTTTCCATGGAGAATGGAGATTATGAGTATCTTCTATCTTGGAATAGTTGCTTACGCGTGGTATTTGGTGTAGAGTGTGTAGGACTCTTTTTATGTCAACTTAGTATGGATAAATAGCATAGCAATAAATGCCTGCCTTAAACTCTTAGATTTAACTTTTAACAAGTTTGAACACCATCATTTCAATAATCATTTCACAGATTCTTTTAATAATTTTAGCTTGCTCTGCAAAATTGCAGAATGATGTTATAAGGTTTACAGTGGATAATTCTGGGACTGCAACTGCAAGTTAATATCGGAGGGAGGGGTCAAATATTTTGCTGGGAGTGCACATTGGATCCTTTATGCTCCTTGCTGTGGTGACTTCTTTTGATGTAATGCACAAGGGCATTAGATTTTTCCCTAGACCTCAAGGTCATGACTCTTTCAAGTTCTGTTTTCATGTAATTTATCCGTCTCACCCTTTTGTGAGGGGATACTTGTTACTTGTCTTTACAGACGCAATATGAGCTCCTAGTTAATGCTTTTTTCAAGTGTGTAGGAAGCTTAAGACTTTAAGCATATGCCAATCTATGACGCCTGTCTATTCTAGTGTCTTGAAGATAGAGTATTCCTGCTTTCTAGGCACCTTAGTAACTAATACCCTTCAGTTTTTGTTGCGAGTGACTGTGTTTGAAAGGAGGTATTATATAGAAGGTTTCTCCCTTTTCTTTCAGTACTGATGCTGTAGAATGACCAAAACTCATTTTGGGCTCAAAACCTAATTTTGATTAACAACTCATCAGCCATCACATGGCTCTCTATTGCTATATATCAATATCTTTAGCATGTTGTGTAGTCCCTCTCTAAGATGCCACTGCCAGTCCTGTTTATATCATCTTATGATCTTGCAGAGAAGGCGGCAGATGGAAGAATTCGAATTGACCAAGATGCTGATGACCATCAGCTCATGCAGTTGGAAGAAAAGGATGTTGTATCAGCTCTGGCTACTGTGCTTTCTGATCTCTGCGGTCCTGGAGAGTGGATGCCTATGGAGAGATTGCATGCTGAGGTTAGTTTTGGTGTTTGACCAATTGAAGGTGCTCTGTTGCACTTTATGCTGCTGCAATTCGTGTTGTTTTAACAGCATTTACATGTTCAAGAAATATTAGATCTTCTTACCATCTCATAATTTATGTTGTCACTTAGCTGGTTGATGGTCAGTCAAGAAGTTTACGCAAGTGTTAGTCGAGCTTTGAGATGATTCCTTTTGCAAATTAATAATGGATGACCTACAAGATTGCCTTAATGTGCTCATCTTACCTTTGGAGATCATTCAAGTGGAAAGCTTTCAAAGATGGTTAAGATGAAAGAGTTATTGGGAGATAGACAGCTGCAGTATTGATACTTCTTTCTGCCTAGCGATTTCTCAGTTGGCAGAAAGGAAATACTCTGGTTGGGGTGGGGGGAGTAGTTGTTTATTTCTTGAAGGTCTTAAAATGCTTTCACATGTCAGGGAAGTGAATTGGCTAAAATATGATACAGGAGGAAATGCTATATACAATAGAAACCTATGAAATAGTACATATGGGGATTATAGACAAGTGTTTTAATGAAAATTTATTTTATCTTGTAGGATAATTTATGAATTGCTTTCTGAAGTTGTTTGTGATTGTAAGGTTTGTCAACAAGTCCTTACAATTTAAACTTTTCAGAGGGTATAAGATTTTGTTGGTAAGGCTGATAGGAAATAGCAAGTGGAGTTTATACTTTTTTATTTGCATAGTTTACCCGCATGATTGATAAGTGGGATTATTACTTTGTGGAAAATCATATGTTTGCTGCTTTATCCTTTTCATTCCAATGGAGAGAGGAGTCCTCTCTTCTAAAATTATAAGATTGAGGAAGTGTATTGTGAGATTAGAAGGTAATGTAGAAAATCCTCATGAAGAACTTCTTTGTGAAACATTGGGAAGAGCACTTTTATTTTCAATCTTTGTGGAAGACGTCAAGACGGTGATGGAAAATTGTAGAGGAAACTGTCTTCATTTGGTAAACACCCTGATAATGTAAACACTAAACAGTGGATAATTTGCTTCTATGAAAGTCTTATATTGTAAACGATATCTTGCCAGACACACCCTTATTGTTCATATAGCTTTGTGTGTCAGCAAATGCTTTCATATTCAAGAACTTCTGGTTCAGAACCTAAAGGATCAAGTGGTATCACTGTGATGACATATTTTCTGCAATTGGGCACAGCTAATGTATCAATATGGCAACATCTGGCATCACAGTCGAGTGCGGAGGTATCTCGCATCTGAGGATTGGCCTGGCCCTGAAGCCAAGGGGAAGCCTTGGGATGGCTTACTCATGTTACTGAGGAGATATCCCGAACATTTTGTCATCAATACAAGGTCCAACGGCCACATGGCTCTGGAGTTTGTCTCTCTCGTTTCTCTGCTTTCTTAAGGAGCACTTCTGAACCGTAGAAAAGCGCCTTGTGTATGCTGCAATCCCTATGAAGCAAGCTTGTAAATCCTGCAGGAAGCTTTAGCATTCTAGTAATAATGTCCATAGATACCATGTAGGCCTTCGGTAACCAGTTCAGGTAATTTAATATGTCTGTGTTGTCTCACTTTCTCTGGAAGTCATCTGTGTTTAGCATGTAGCTGTAGTGTACCTCCAAGCAGGCGACACTTCTAGGATGCTTTGCTGCTGCGGTGAGCAAGCCCCGAAAAGCATGTACATATTTGTAGCAGTTTTACCTTAATATAGATGTTTGAAAGCTTCCCTTTTATCTATGTAGGCACTTTTTGTGCTATGGCTGTGGGATCATCTGCATAGTTCTGCTTGGGCTTCAAATGCCTTCTGTTTCTGCTATAAATGGGCTCCTTTTCACATTGGGTTTTGCCTAATATCGGATTCAATTGTCAATTTTTTTTTTTTTCGGTAGAACATTGTCAATTGATTGTTGCCCATGTGATCCCATGTTGGGCAGTGCTAATTTAGGGAAAAGGACATGATGTGAGTGATAATTTCTGGGGGGCTGGTTATGTATGGATCAAAATTACTATGGATTACAGATTTGGTGCTACTCTTGATAGAACTATCCTAATATGGTAAATGAACTTGTTCTTTTTTTCGTTCTTCGGATTTATTGATTTGGTCCCAAGAGCTCATCATGGGAGTATGCTATTTTCTTAGAGTTAACCGATTAAGACGATTGACTTCTCAGAACTGGATATGTCTAATAGGCGTCCATCCTTGAGCATTCACGTTTGTACTGAGTATCCCTAAATTTGCAAATTTCATTAATAGGTGGATGCGTTTTATTCGTAACATAAAAATATTTGATTATATTTGTTTTTGACTGTTTAATGATGTTTGGTTGCATGCTCTCCTGATCAACCTGTCATTTTCTTAAAAAAATGAAAACGCTTTCAAACAAGCGCACCAAGGAAACCATAAAACTCATTTGGCCGCCGCCTCCTCCCTCACCTTTACCCTTGCTTTTTCTATCACTGTAACCCTAAATCACTATTCTTCTTCAGATGATTTCCACCAAACTCTTTTAAATCTAGAGTGTCCTACTCTTCCTAAAACCTTGTCTCCCCAAATCGCGGCTATTTCTAGTTCCAAGAAGCCCAAATCTAAGCGCAAATCTCAACTGCTTCACATCCCTCTGTCTAAGGGAGATTTTGATAACAACAACTCTTCCTTTGCAATGTCGGGTTCTTCTCTGGTGAAAGCATGTGCTTCCCTACTCTCATGGACTTAGGCGATTGATATGGACCTCTATCTTTTCCGACTCTCTAGGGCAAGGAAACACATCCTCAAGCTCAAAGAGTTTTCCTTATTAGGATATGTTATTGGAGAACTGTAGACTTTTCCAAACTTAGAGCCAAACTTAAATATGACTGTAAATTTGTTAAAGGTGGTTTTGATATTCTTGAAAAACCTAACCTATGGGTTGAACTTCGATTTGATAATCCCATTGATTAGAAGAGGTTATGGGATGGGAGACCTTACCATGTGTTTGGTAAACCGCTCTTACTGAAACCTTGGTCCTCAAAATTTGACCCTTCCTTTGAGCCCATATCCACTATTGACATGTGGATTCACATTCCTCAGCTTCTAGTTGAGTACATTAGCTTTGATGTTATTATCACTATCATTAAAATGAACAATCTAGGTGAACAATCTAGGCCCCCTTATTAAGTTAGACACCTTTACTGAAAAGAAACAACGTGTGAGCTATGCTTGCCTTTGCATCAATGTTGATGTTTCTAGTGTGAACCATAAAACTATTGTGGTTCCAAATGAGGAGGGGGATTCTCAGGAATACAAAAATTGGTTCGAGCGGTGCTTGAAAGGATGCGGGAATTGTGGTGCTCTTGAGCACAACTTTGACAAATTCCCTTTGAGAAATGTGAGGCCTTAGTTTATCCAGATGGCTTTTCAAAAACTAAGGGTGAGTTCTGCGTCAAAAGAACCAACCATTGAAAACTCTGCCAACACTTACCAATAACAAGATGTTTCCCATCACAAAAAGTTAGCAATCTGATTCCCTTGTCTCTTCTTCTCAAACTAATGTTCTGAAACCTCGGAACAATGGTTTCTCCATTTCTTATCAAACTATCTATATACCAGCTGCTCCTTGCACTATAGTTGAACCTAAATTTTTGCTTACCCTATCTCTAACCATCCATGCTGACATTGACACTAGTATCTCTGATGTTGATTATGTGGACTCGACCCCTGCCTTACCCACTAGTCTTACCCCTCCCTCGAACAACCCCACCCTAATGATGAGATACCGAAGGTGAGTCTAATGGCTCTTTCAAACCATGATCTTGCGCATAACAATGAGGTTATCTCTAAGGTGGCATGTCAGAAGCTCCAGGATCTGCTTGACAAGGATGATGAAGGAGCTAGAGTTTTCTCAAGAGGAAATTGAGGATTTTATCAACGATGCTCTCACCAAAGGCAAGAATATTGAACATGCTGACTCTTTCCAGTCCCTCACCAATGTCAGCAAGGACCCCTCCTTGATGAACTCTAACAAGAATATTAAAGAAATGGAGCCCCTACCATCGACTTTCGAGTCTAGTAAGCGCAAAGACATGGATTGTGATCATGATACCGCCTCCTCCAAATTGGAGGGTATCACAAAAATGAAAAAAATAATTATGATTAGTGATTGTTATCAAGGTTTAGTCCTCTTTGTATGTATCAATCTCAATCATGTTGAAATAGTGAACCACATTAACCCCTTTTTTTATCAATGGTTCCACCCCCTACAAGAATACATTGGTAACTATGTTATTATCTAGTTTATGGTCCTTTGCTTTCAGCCCCTAGCCCTATGTTTGGTCTTTTGGCTCTTTTGATGTAATCTTGCTCCTGCAATATGAATGGACTATCTTTATGTATATGGTGTACTTGATTTCTGAACTTTGCATTCTTGTCAATGCTCATCATGATTTATACCCTAAAACAATCAAATGGAAGAATCTTAAACTTGACTGCTATTTATGAAACATCTCTAATAACTTATTTCTTATACATTGACTCATTATCACCCTCTTTTAATATTACCATTTCTCTTACTTCTTTATTTTATTTTCTTGGTTCCTTGGTTTTTTCCTCTATTGTCTCTTCCTAATCTGGATGGCCATGTTCTGTTGTCTGGGCCATTCTGGTGCAGCAGACTTTAAAGGATGATCAAGCTCTTCTCCATGAACTCAAAAGGACTTATCTAGATCGACCTCTCTTGATCATTCTCTATTTTCTAATCAATGGTATTTATGGATCACATATTCAGAATGTGAGTACTTGGAACCATATAAATGACTATTTTGACTGTGATCTAGACATTATGAAATTCAATCCAGAAATGTTCTATGTGGCCTTGTTTCTTTGTCTTCCTGATCTAACTAAGAGTACTCAACTAACAAACTTTGTCTTTAGTTCTTATCAAGCTTTTGGCTGCAAACAGATCATCATCCTCATACCCATTGACAATAATTTTGGGACTAGATCACGATGGAAATTTTAAAAAAAGAAGAATGAATTCAAGATAACACCAACCACAACACATGAGATTGATAGTGATGTACACCACATGCATTCACTATCCCCAAAACATTGGTCTACAACCACCTTTGAACAATTGAGAAATATTGAACAACTTTGTTACTTTCAATAAGACCAAGCTTATGGCCCTCTGTAGTATTTTATGATCGCATATTGAATCACCAACACAATTTAACACGTCTTGATCTGTCAGTACACAATTGTTACATGTGTTTTAACGTTATGATGCGCTATATTTTTGTAGACAACAAATACCTTGAAGTGCAAAACTTTGATTGTGCAAGGGTTTCTCTGGGAAGCCTATTCAACATTATGTTTGTTGTATTACCAATGCTTATCAAACTCTTTTGGAAAGTGAGTGGAATTTTCTCAAGAAAAAAAATCAAACAATTAGCTACGCAAAGCATAATATGTACCATACAATCAACAACGGGTTTCTTATGGGCCATAATTTTAATCTTTAACATAAGTTTTTTATGAAGATCACAACCTGGAACTGTAGGGTCATAGGCAGAAAGAATCTGTGAATTGTCATCGAGTCATTATGCAAAATATAAGGAATACAACTACTAGCACTTCTCAAGTCTAGAATAAAGAAACAACCTAATGAACGTTGCTGGCGAAAAGCAAGCTTTGATGAATTCTCTTTCTCTCCTGCCAGAGGTTTTTCCGGAGGACTTTGTGTAATGTGGAAATCATACCAACTGACCAACGAGTTACTTGAATTAGATGAAACTACTTCAAGATTCATATCCTTACGACAAAAAAACATGATAACACATAACAAACTAATAATAATATGTACTATGCCTCCCCCGAATGATACAGACAAATACAATTTCTAGGAAGACCTGATCACATTGATAAATAATTGTAACCTGCCATGTATTTTGATGGATGACCTAAACAAAATACAAGGCCCAACAGAAAAAACGGGTAGGCCTCAACCACATAGCAACGGATACTATAGACTACTAAACATTAAAGATGAATATGAATTGATTAATATCCCATCCCAAGGAAATACTTTTGCGTGGAGAAAAAATCGAATAGAGATCAATAATGTATACGAGAAACTAGACAGAGCACTGATCCATCACGAAATAATACAATGGTATATGGAAATCACGACAAAAAATCATGCCTTTACTACATCAGACCATTGCACAATTTCTATTGAACTAGTCGTTAGCATTCCCTTTAAGAACCAACCTTTCAATTTTGAAAAAATCTGGATGTCACAAAATGATTTTACAATGTGGTCAAACAAGCCTAGGGGGCACAATGTCATGGTTCTAGAATGTAAGATTTGGTAAAGAAAAACACAACTTCTTAACATGAATGCAAAAGATTGGAACATGATGACTTTTGGTAACATATTTACCCAACTAAATAAAATTGAAGAAAAACTAACAACAATTCAAACGATAATTAGTAGTACACCATATCATACATTAGTGGAAAAGCAATCTAGACTCCTTTCGAAGAAGGAACAAATTCTCAATTTTCAAAACATATACTGGAACCCACAAGCCAAGACAAAACATATTATTAAAATTGATATGAACGCAACCTATTTTCATAGAATATCAATATGTAGGAGGAATAGGAAAATAATTAAGGAGATCAAAACACAAGAGGGTACAACAATTACTAGCGAAGAGAACACTAGAAATTAAATTAGGCAAGATTTCATCAAACATTTTAAAAGTAATCCGATAGATGACAACATTCTAGTTGAACACCTAGACCTCATTCAAATGGAAATTACTGACGCATGTAACTTGGAACTGACCAAACCTTTTACTAATGAAGAAATAAAAAGCGCAAAATTATTGCGATTGGACAAAATAAATCTCCAAGGTCAGATTGCATGACAACTGAATTCTATGAAAAATATTGGGATATTGTTGGGGCGTCGATGATCTAAGCTGTAAAAAGTTTCTTCATTTTAGGGAAACTTTTGAGACAAATAAACCGTATTCATCACACTCATACCAAAATGTGACAACCCGAACTCAACAAACCATTATCGACCAATTAGTCTTTGCTCAACAATTTACAAAATCATTTCAAAGATCCTGTAATAACCCTCATTTCTACATAAGAATATTAGTGTAATATTTTTTTATATAATAAAGGATATGTTACATCTTTAAGTCACGGTTTATCTAATTTATTTGAACACTATGTTAATTTTAATTTAAATAAACTTATCAATTTAACGTATTTAAATTAGAATTAACAATATGTTAATTAAGATTTAAATATGGTTAAGTTTATGAGAAAATATAACCTAAGCTTAAGTTTAACCTAATTTAATTTTCCTTTCATCTTAAATTTGGGTTAATATATATAAATAAACTTAGGATAGTATTATAAATAAGTTTGGGTAATTTTTATAACTTTCAAAAGTTAAAATAGGAGTATTTCTGCCACAACTTGAAAAGTTGGGAAAACATTTGTGATTAAGCCAAAGGGGGGGGGGGGGGCGACCATGAACCGTAACAGCCTTCTTCAACCTCTCTTCAGCGAGCTGTTCGTGTGTTCCATTTGGAATTTGCCCAT
Source organism: Rheum nobile (assembly GCA_027886185.1). Lineage (NCBI taxonomy): Eukaryota > Viridiplantae > Streptophyta > Magnoliopsida > Caryophyllales > Polygonaceae > Rheum > Rheum nobile. Next base: position 8,353,801 of record WOAB01000002.1, on the reverse strand, counting down.
TTTTTCGACTCAAATCTTCAAATTAACTCTTGGGCATTGAAGACTAGGATCCCACACATTAAACCCCTTAATCAATTCACAGGATTAAGGGCTAAAACGACAGGATTTTATCCATGAAACAATTATCACCATTCGGATGACAACGAATTTAATTTTCAAAATTCGACCTCATCAGCTTGTATTGGGAGGAGGGGTTTGCGGGATTGTGTCGATGGAATTGAAGTCTACATTAGCCTTATGAATAACCATCAATCATTCACTCAATTCATTGAATTTCAAGCTTTAGGGTTTATAGAATTTCAGAGCATTTCGGTTGTTTTTGGGCAAAATTCTCCCTCCACAGAGCATCTTTACTCACGATTCAAGTGTCAAAATCTCCGTCTCGAAGACAATAATCCAACGCCATCAACCACGGGCCATTTGGTGGTCAATCGAGCCCGAATCGAGCCAATTTGCACTCGACCAACTCGACCTCTGTTTTCGTTAATAACTGAATTCGTGTTTTGTGTTTTTTTTTTAAGTTTAATCTTTATTATTTAGTTATTTAAGATTACTTAGGGATAATTTGGGTTAATTTAATTTTATTGATATTAAAATTAAAGTAAACTTAATTATTATGATATTTTCTTAGGTTGTAAAATGTTAATTTTAAACATGACAATTAGATCATATATTTGGTTAAATAACTATATGGTGTTGTAAATAACTTAAATAAATTACTTTATTTGTAGTATGATTATATAGAATATACAGCTAAAGGATATTTAGTCTCCTATAAAATAATCGTTATATTTATGTAACCTCGACAATTGATTTATATAAACTTAAATTAATCCGATTAGAACCGATATGAGTAACGTTCAATTTCCATTATTGAATATATTATCGAATTATAATTCATTTTGTGTGAATTGGGTACATCTCGGAATCACTATTGGGAACGGAAACAAACTCGGAATCCAGTTCGTTGATTCAAAGCAACTTTCTTCCGTATGACGTTACACGGTTCAACCGACATCTTAATCCTAGGCAAGTGGCGGTTAACTCTTGCATTTATTCCATATTTTCCTTAATTGACAATTAATTGATTGTTTTAATTAAGTTGGTATAAATATTTCTATTTTGTGTTTGGGAACTTGTGTGTTATAATGGTGTGGAAAAATATGAATTATATACTAAGTTGTATATATTGCTAGTGATGACCCCTTATATATGTTATTATTATTATAGGGTGCTAGTTGGACTTTGGTGTGGAAATTGATGTACACTTGTATGCTTAGTTAGCATGAGTATTCGTAGGAACGCTATATACCTCACGAGGTTTAGCTGTTTCTTTATAACTTGGTATTAGGAGGATTATTGCCCTAATACTCTTGGTCATGACCTACCTTTATTCGAATATAGGAGGTGGTGCACTTAGCTAGTGTCATTATTCGGGATTCATCCCATGATATTCTAGTATCGAGATGATGTGGATTAAAAACTTTAACGTAGAAGTACATTTTGGAATCAAATAAGATAAGTGCTTTTATGCACATAATTAATATACTTTAGGCGAGAAGTACAATGTGGAAACTGATGGGCCTCCTGTATAAAGTAAGTCCCCTTTTCAATCTGAATTCGCATTATGCGGTGAGGTTGTTTGAGAACCCAAATAGTCAAAGGAGTCATTTTTTAAATCTTGTTGTGATAATTTTAAATGTTACCAAACAAATATATATAATTCCCATAAGATTCAAATTCATTGGAGTCTTCTCTTGAATCATGTCTCTTCTTATTTTTCAATGGAGGTATAGTAGTTATATACCATTTATCGAGTATTATCCGAGAAACAAGGGTAGTAACTGATAGACCCCGGCATTGCCCTCGCACCTTGGCTCTTGGGCCCTTGGCACCCCGATGCCTTGGCTTGAGGCCTTCAACGTCATGACTTGTCTTTCCATTGGTCATGACGTATGCCATCCATATCCGCTCCCCATGGCATGCCTATCCGGACCCACTTTGGGGTTCTTATCCTAGCTTTACTATTTGTAGTAGTAGTCTTTATGAACTTGTTGTCTTTATTATTGTTTCTTTTTTGGGTGTGTTGGGTCATTTGCAAATGGGCTACAACCCATTAGTTGGTAAGGCCTTGTTGGCCAAGTGTTTTGTCTATTTAAGCCAAGTGTTGGCTTCCTTGTAACTTAGTTGAAGATTATTGAATTGGAATCCAATTTGGGTTGAGAAATACCTCCCCAAGTTATCCAATCTATTTTCCAACTCCAACTCTCTCATTTATCCTCTCTTTCTCTCAATCACACGCATCTCTTGCTCAAAATCTCTCTCTTGTTCTTGCTCCACGAAAATCCAGCCAAGGAACCTCCCTTAGAGGTTTCCTTGGCCTTGCTCCTCTCGGCTGCCCTCAAGAACAACTCGGCTGCCCTCAAGGAGACCCCCCTTTGCTTCCGCCTTCATCCATCCCTCATATAGCCAACAAGAGCTAGTTGGAGCCCGGACAGAAGAAGCCTTGCCTTGCTAGCCACGATCGAGCCCAACCCGTGAAGAAAGGCTCCTCTTGGAGGCTTGATTCACATCAACTGGTATCAGAGCTTAGCGGTCAAGTAAGTGCATCTTTTTCTCTCATTTTTCGTTATTTCACTCATTTTCCAGCTCCCCTTGCCATTCCCATCATCTCCACAAAATTTTAGTCCAAAAAGCCAAAAAAATTGCCTTCCGCCACCTTGTCACCACCACCGGCCACCGCACCTCTGCCGCCTGCCACCTTGCCTCCACCCACCTTGCCTCCATAGCCACCAACCGTCCCTTGCATTGTTAAAGGTTGAAGAAGAAGCTCCTTGGCTGATTTTCATGCTCCTTATCCTTTGCATGTGACTTCCACCAAAGAGGAAGGTCCCATATCCACTTTCCACCTTCACCTTTATTGTCTAGTGTCCATTTTAGGCTTTGTTCCAAGAGCTTAACCTTGCATGTGACTTGGACTAAAGTAGCAAAGTCCAACACTTCCTTTTCCCAAAAGCTTCCTTGTATTCATGTTTGACCATTGCATGTGACTTCCCACAAAAGAGGCAAAGGCCAACATCAACTTTTCCCACACATCTTGTTACCTTTTTGAGTGGGATTTAGAAACTTGTTAGAAAAGTTGTGCTTGCTTTGCTTGTCTTTACTTTGAGCTCTTGATGTTTTGCTTGAGATCATGTCTTACCTAGGTGATCATGGCCCCCCTAGCCGGCGCCCACGCCATGGCTCAAGGTTGCGCCTCCGCACCTTTGATGGCTAAGGAGACGAGGAGGAATTTTTGGAGTGGGCGCGCCACACGGCATATGTGTTTCGCCATTCCACCTATGATCACATGCATATTGCCACTGAGTGCTTCACCGACGATGCTTGGGATTGGTGGGTTTGGCTCCAAGGCAATCGTCGTAGTCGCAGTGGGCATCCCGTGGACACATGGGCTCAGCTCCTCTATCTCATGGCTAGGCGTTACGCCCCCGAGTCCATACTAGCTTGCAAGACAACCTATGGCCGAGCCTCTCTTGTCACCCCTCCGTCGGTCCAGGTGTACGCGTCCCCACCGGTCGCAGTGCCCGTGCCCCCGCCGGTCCCGGTTCCCGCACCCCCGCCGGCCCCAGTGCTCGCGCCTCCGCCGACCCCGATGCACGCTCCTCCGCCGGCCCCACTGCCCGCGTCCCCATCGGCCCTGAAGCCCGCACCCCCATCGGCCCCGATGCCCGTGCCTCCGTCGGCCCCGTTGCATGCGCCCCCACCGGCCCCGGAGGCCACGCCCCCGGTGCTCGAGCCTCCGCCGGCCCTGGTGCCCCGCGCCGCCGCCGGTCCTGATGCCCGTGCCTCCGCCGGCTCTGGTGCCCACACCCCCCTGCCCTAGAACCCATGCCCGCGCTCCCACCGGCCCCGATGCCCGCATCTCCACCAGCCCCGTTGCCCGCGCCTCGACCAGCCCCGGACCATGTGCCTGTCAGCCCCGATGTGCCGCTTCTGTGCATGTCGCTGGCACCGGACCCGCGCATGTGGCTCGCCCATGAGCCCTCTCATGTAGGTGTGCCGAATAAGGGTCGCCCGACGATGGTTCTTGTATGGTTGTGTCTCTTTTTGTTAGTGGCGGTCTACCTCACTCCACCTTCACCTTTAAAAAGGGGAGATGTGCCACCATACTTATGTCCGTAGTGTCACACTAGCGTGTGACACTACGGACATAAGTCGGGGGTGTTACACATCCTAACTACAAAATTGAAACGAACTATGGAAAAATTAATACATCATTTCAAGGTGCTTTTGTTGCAAACCGTTTATTCATGACAACATTTTCATTGCTCATGAAATCTTCCACTCTTTCAAAGCAAGAAAGGGTGTTGAAAGGTATATTGCAATAAAAATTGATATGGAAATTGCTTACGACCAAATTGAATGGAAATTCCTCGTTGACATTCTCTATAAGTTTGGTTTCAGTTGTACACTTATCAACTGGATAAAAGAATGTATTTCAACGGTATCATTTTCGGTCCTCGTTAATGACAAACCAACATGTTTTTTAAACTGGAACGAGGACTACGATAAGGCGACCCACTATCCCCTTTCATGTTCATTCTTGTAGCAGAAATTCTTGCGAGAAAACAACAATTTGCATCAGAAAGACGAAGGAAACCCTTAGGTTACTCATAATGGCTCAAGAATTCCTTTCTTAGCCTTTGTTTATGACATCATGATCTTCTCTACAACCAATTATAACAATTCTAGGGAAATAAATGAAATAATAGACGATTACTGTCTAATATCGGGACAAAATGTCAATTTCCATAAATCGGCCTTCCAAGTCACAAAAAAGGTTCTTAACCAGCAAAACCAACAATTACAAGATATTTTCACTATCACAAATTTGACATCTTCAAGAAAAAAATTGGGGTGCCCATTCATTAATGGAAGAACAAATGCAAGAACTTTTGAGGAGATCATCAAAAAATCAAACCGTCAACTGGCCAAATGGAAAGCCAATGCGCTCTCTTAAGTGGACCAAACAACTTTAATTCAACTAAATCTCGCACCAAGGCCAAATTTCTTGATGCAAAGCTTCATGCTATCAATAGGTACACACAATGAACTCTATAGAATAAACCGAAGTTTCTTTTGGAATAAGGAGATTTTCTTTCGAACCAATAATTGGATGGGATAAACATTTTAAACTTAAAGAACAAAGAGGTTTGGGTCTACGGAAAACAAAAGACACCAATCATGCACTTCAATATAAATTGATTTGGAGGATAATGGTCGAACCTACCAATTTCTAGGTGAAAATCGTATAAAAAAAATACATGAAGGGAAAAATATATTTTAAATTATGAAAAAGGGGGGAACTACTCCTAGCAATGGTAGAATTTGATGGATATCCGGAAAGATTTCCAAAAAGGCCTCATTTGGCAAGTCGGAGATGGGAAAACAATCCTCTTTTAGAAAGATAAATGGATCACAGATGATCCTCTTTGTAATATTAATAACAATTCTCAAAACCATGATCCAAACGAAAAAGTAGTTGAATACTTAAATACAGATAAAACACGGAATAGTGATAAACTTAGCCAAATTCTTCCATCGGAATTGCTTTCGACTATTTCGGGTACTCCAATCCCCTCGAGATACATTATAAGCCGGATGTACTGACAATCAAGTAGAAATGGTTGGTTTACAACTAAATCCATAATGGACCTCATCAATAAGAATAAACAATATAGTCTGTATGATTCCTTGTTGATTTGGAAAGTTGACACATATCCTAAAGTAAAAAATATCCTTTGGAAGACCGTTAGAAATGGAATACCAACAAAAGAAAGACTTAAGGAAAAAATAATTGCTCTTCCACCCGGATGTATCCTCTGTAACAATCCAATAGTAAACACAAAGCAACTCCTACTACAGTGTACTCACACTCTGCAAATGCTACATAAAATCAATCCTGACACTGCTCGCTACATGAGCACAGTAGACTACACAAACAAAAGAGTACAAATTATTATGGACAAAATTAAAGATTAGCTAACCAAAAAACAATTCTTTGAAGTAGCAGTGGCTTGGTGGAGCATATGGTACCAAAGGAACCAGAAAACCTTCTCAAACAACTCCTCACAACCTAATACTATTACATACTTGACAAGATACATAGAGAACATGATCGTCAGATGGAATAAAGTAAAAAAAAAAAAAATGAAATCCAGACTAACAACATCATCCAATGATATAAAAAGAAATGACTCAAAAACATTAGATGGAAAATACCAGCTGGTAATGTAATAACAATATAGTTGATCGATCAACGAAGATGAATGAGGACTTATCAATCGAATTTATATTGCGAAATGGTAATGGAGAACCAATTCTTATACATGCTGAACGATGCGAAAAGTCAACGGCGCTAAGAGCTGAGGCATTACCTATCCGTAGTGTACTACTTAAAGCAAAAGAAATGAGATTAGAAACTATTGAGCTTGAAAGTGACAATTTGATTATAGTTAATGTAATTAAGGGTATCTGGGTTTGTTCATGGGATATTGAGATCTTATTCTCTGATATCCTCTTGTTACAATCTTGTGTGACAATTCGGATCAATCATATCTTTCGTAAAATTCATTCATTGGCTGACCTCATTGCTAACCTTTGCCACTTGAATTTACTAGAGGATATTAAAAATAAACAAGAACTTGTAGTTCTCACCCGCAATGTTGTTTTGGGAACTAAGATGGTTTTCAAATAGATCTTTATCCCATCATAATTTATAGTTAAAAAAATCTCTCATTTCCTCCTTTTTTGGCTTTATAATTATAAGTTGTAAGTGTAACCTATATTCTCTTTACATCACTATGAGCAGTGGCGGATCCAAGAATTGTTCGAAGAGGGGTCACAAAACCGTTAATGAAAAATTATATAATATTGTTTAGCATTAATCACATTACTATTTGTATAATTTTGTTTACAAATCTTATATACTATGTGGATTATTATGTTTAAAAAAAGCATTTTTAACTAATTTACAATTTTGAAAATATTTTTGGAGAAATAGTAAGGAGAACTACCTAGAAAATGTTAGTATCAAATATACTGTGAGAATTTTAAATAAGATTAATTCAATTACCTTACAAAACTTTTGTAATATCCCACATTTTGTAAGGGTGATTTTGAATTTTCTTATGCCCATATTACAAGTCAGATTAAATGCAGGGAAGTACGAACATTCTGTGAAATGTTTTATCTCTGTAATATTTTTCTGAGTAATATAAAATACAGTTAATGTATTTTTGGGTTGAAAGATCGTTCATGTACGAATATATTTAACCCGGGGTTAAGAAAATTTAACCATTCGGTAAGAAAAGACAAAACGGGCAAAAAGGGGTAAATTTGGCCTTGACCGCACCCTGGCCGCACCCTGCCGCACCCGCGGCGAAGGCCAATGCCAGAGGCGGTAACAAGTTGGCCACCGTACCCTGCCGCACCCCGCGATCGTCGTCAGCTCTGTCGTCAGCGTCGGAGTTGCAAGCCGTAGCTCGCCTAAGCTGGCCTTGTAGCCTGTTGTTTTGGTCGGGCCACCTCCTCCTTGGTGTCATCTGTGGGTAAGCACCTTGTTTGACTTATAAAAGGAGGAGAATCGGATCAAAACCGAGCTCAAGAACAGAGCACTTCATCTCTTTCCTCAGAAAACCTCCATTAAAGACCAAGCTCTTGAGCTTCGTTTGGAAAAGTTCGAATCCCTCTGAGTGTTGGAAAAGGTACTCCTAAGTGGTATTCAAAGGCCTAAGGTGTTGGGAAATCAACCAAGAACGAATCAAAGTCGAAACGAATTGATTTGGGTGAGTTTTCTTCCCGAAAAAGCTATCGAAGCCCCGCCTCTGTCTCCTGACCGCACCCCGCGGTGAGGATCGACCGCACCCGCGGTGAGGACCGACCGCACCCGCGGTGAGGACCGACCGCACCCGCGGTGAGGACCGACCACACCCGCGGTGAGCTGGGTTCGTGTTGTGTCTCTCGGATGTTGTGGTCTTGAGCAAGGCTTGATTCCTTTGATTATTTCCTTATTCTTTTAGATTCATATATGTAGATATTGAATCTAACTTAGGGTCTTGTTATGGGTCATTCCAGAAGGATTTAATATCCAAGATCTGTCCCAGTTCAGACCCGGAAACTGTTATCTTTAAGCTCGTTAAGCTTTCGTCAAATCTAAGGCAAGTGGTGGTTCACTCTTGCTCATCATTCCATATTTACATTGATTATCAATTGTTTAATTGTTAATTAATTTGGAATGAATATTGTTTCTGTCTGAGATCAGTTTTGATAAACTGTTTTGGAAGATTAAAAGATGACATTATAATAGGTTGTATATTCTGTTAGAATCAACGCTATTATATATATATTGATAGGTTGAGATATATCTATGATGATGGCCTTGAGGGCTTTGATATGATTATTACTGTGTTGAACTGTTTAGTTAGCACGAGTAGTTAGGAACGTTGGACTCTTCGACGTCCAGTCGTTTCTTTATAATATATTAAATGGTGTGTAGGGCGGAAAAACCCCTAACATCATTTTGTTGGTCATGACCGACCTCTATACGTTTAGTGTAGAGGTGGTGCACTTAGCCAGTGTCACAAATCTCGGGAGTTGCTCCCAAAAGATCTCTTGTCTCGGACGAGATAATTATAAAAGCTTATAACGTGATTGTGCATTTTGTAATTAAATAAGATAAGCGCCGAGTCGCATATGATTAATACACTTGTGGCGAGTAGTGCAGCTAGGTAATAGTGCAGCTTGGAAAGCTCGTCTTGACTTGATCAGAGTACGTTCTCTTTCCAATCTGGATTCGCATTATTGCGGTGAGGTTGGTCGTGAACCGAAACATCTTGTCGTTTTTGAACGCTTGTATGAGATGTTTATGTTCCAGACATTTGTCATGTTTCTAATAAGACTCAAGTTCTTGGAGTCTTCTCTTGGATAATTCCTATAAGGCTCATTTCCGTTGGAGTCTTCTTTTGATCATGTCTTTTGATATATATATATATATTCAGTAGAAGTATGAAGGTTGACTATCGTTATCAGCTATTATTCGAGAAGCGATGAGCCTAAACCTAATACGACTACTTCGAACCACTCTGTTTGTACCCTTGCATAGTCTTTCATTAGACTAACCAACCCAAATTGTTCTCTGCATGGTTGGCTGGTGTCATCCGTTCGATTCGGCACATCAGATAAGTTGTCACCTCGTGAAGGCTAGAGCGACTATGGACGTAAATGGTGTTTTTGATAAGTTTATTCAGGTTGAGATCATTGGTAATAATCGCAGTGATCAAGACTTGTATTTATTTTAAAAGACTTCCGCTAAACTATGTTTACTCTGATTACACTGTATTTCGTTTGCTTTGACTACTCTTTGTTTTGTCCTACAGGGGATTGGGATGTAATCCCCAGATTTATGTTTTATTAAACATTTTGGTGTGTTGCACCTTGATTATCGTGTTATGAATTGTGTGTTATGGAAAAGCCTGGGGTGGCTTCGGTGTGAACCCGAGGTCACTGGCAGTAATACCTTTCCAAATGGGTTAAGATTTGGGGATGTTACAACTTTTAACTTATTTCATAATGATTGTGGACAAAAAATAGGAAATATAAACATTTGTATAAAAGAGAAAATAAAGAACACAAATTGTTGTTTATCTAAAAAGAAAAAATACAAAAGATGGGAGATGGGGGACTTGAACCCCAAACCTTTGGGTTAAACTATTGTTCCACAACTAATTGAGCTAATATCTCTTTTTGTTCATATACAACTACACAAGACATTATCATATATATTTTTAAATTTTTTTTTTTAATATATGACTTGATCCAGGGGAAGGGGGTCACCGGACCCCCTGGATCCGCCTCTGATTATGAGGCTTATAGCATGATGCTTCGGATATCAGCTACATAACTAAGAGATGATCTTATTAGATGACCTTTAATTATATCCAATTACATAGAATACTAGTGAACATGCTCGTGCTATGCACAAGCTATATGACTTTGTTTTATTAATCTTTATTTCTACTCTATAAATAAAAATTAAAAAATTATAATTGATTTTACTTGTGAATTAGTTTTAAAATTCTACAAATCAATTCTATTATTGTAGTCATCTTTATAAAAAAATATATATTAAGAATTTCTTCTTTATTTTATCGTATTTGTATTAATATCACAAAAAAACATATGGGATAATTAGAGAATGTGCGCCAATGACTTACAAAATGATTCTTCAATACATCTATTCGATTCAATTATTCGAGTAAATTGGTTTGGAATATAATGGTCAAGTACTTCTATAGTAAACTGCATAGAGGGGAAAATGTTTGTGTAGAAAAAACATGGAATAATAAAACCAAGATGACAGGTTAATTTGTATCCTTATTTATAATTATTAATCATATATTGCATGATCTTGTTTATTTTAAAGGTTTATTTAATTTGTTTTTCTAATTTCTCCTTTGAATTTAGCAAATGTCATTTCAATCTATTAGTTGAATTTGTTATTGCTATAAATCTATTAGTAAAGTGAAGTAATTATTTTTTTCCCTTAAATGGGGAATATATAAATTTCAATTGGCTTCAATTTTTTTTAAAATTTCTCATAGATAGTGCATACAAAATTATATTTTCAATATCATAATGTTAAAATTTATCAAATTATACGATTTTAATTCTATCAAAAAAATGATTAAAAATATTTTTAAAAATACATCTAACTTGATTACAATCGACACTGTTTATACCAAAATTCATAGCCCAAAAAACCGAAGATCGAGAAGAGAATAATAATGATCCAATTCGAGTTTGCGCTATAGTCTCGTTTGTAGAGTACTTTTGCAAATAAAGCATAAATAAGGATTAGTTAATTTATTAAAATTAATCAGAAAATGGAGTACAAACTTGTCAAATGTTGGTTTATTCAATAAAACATCAACAATTTGGACATGACTGTCAAATTAGAAAAAAAAAAATGAAAATAGTAAAGAGAAGCAAAATGATGAATTCGATGTAGATAAAAGCAATCAAAGGAACATGGGGCAAGATATGGGAATGGAGGGCATGGATGAAAAAATAGTTCCCGGATTTATATGGAATATTATGCATTTGATTTGAAATTGTTCATGAATGTAATGACATCTAGAGATTCTCGTAACAGTATACCATATAATTATCAATCTTATTAAATGGGCTAATATATAGAATAAAAACACATGAAGCGTTTTGAACATATGAACAAACTCTAGTATTTTAACCGATCAAAATGAAATGTTTTCAATCTAAATTAATAAGAACCATTATTATTATTATCAATTAATTGATTATAGTACATATTCTTGTCTCATCTACATGTTTCAATTAATAAAAGGAAGAAAAAAAAATGTACTACACACTTGGAAAAACCCTCTAATTCTAACCAATATTAAGTTGATTACAAATTTCAATTATGTTGTTTGACCCAGACTTAGATATACTAATATATGATGAATGACCCAAACTTAGATATACAAACTTATGTCCTATTGTTAATCATATATTGCATGATGTTGTTTATTCTGAGGCTTTAGTTAATTTTGAGCGTTGTATACATATAATATATATTTATACTAACTAAAATAGTTTAATACTCCACCAACTAAAATTCTACTTTATAATTATGTTGTAGTTTTTTGGCATACTAATTAAATTGTTTATTACTAATCAAAATTGTTTAATTTACGGGCTAAGTAAATGAGCATTCATTGCTCAAAAACTCTATTATATATAGATATAGATAGATTGATAATGAGAAAAAATAACATGAATCAAACTCTTTTTCATCTATGATATGGGTATTATAACGAGCTTTCATTGCTCGAATCAAACTTATGATTTAAGTTATTAACGTTAAAAAAAAAAAATATACGTGATAACATTTTCATCTATGATATGAGTATTATAATGGTATTTATACTCATAATGTTGGTTGTGGCATTGATTTAATAATTAAAAAGGTCTATATATAAGAGAAGATATACATTATAATGGAATGTAAATAATCGTATAGCCCAAAACTCTTTTTCGGAAATAAATTTGATTTTACGTGTGATACTTTTAAGGCGTAAGTGAATAAATATTTACCAAAAATCTTATATTTATACAGATATATAATTAGAGAGATTATATTAGAACTAGGAGTAACTATTTATCAAAAATATTCTATTTATGCAAATATATAATTAGAGAGATTATATTAGAATTAGGAGTATATCATTTTATATTTTATATGTTGTTATTTAGGCAAAACTCTTTCTTCTATGTGTTGATTTTATGTGTGATATACTTCTAAGGTGTAATCAAGATGAGAGACATTTATGATAAAAAGCTCTATGTTATATTATACATAGATTCTTATTACATGTGAAGAATTTCCACATGAATAATGTAAGTTTTGAATTTCATCTACATTTGAATGCTAATTTTATATTAGTTTTACTCTATTTTTGTGATAAAATGATACCATGGATAGATTTATTAAAAAAGAAAAAAAAAATTATTATTTAAAAGGATGAACATTAATGGTCTAGAATTGTATTTTACATTATATATAGATGATTGGATCAATGCAAATTTCCCTATTAATTAACCACCGAAGGGTAGTTGGGAGAGTCCACAACTCCGCATATTATCATTAAATCTGGGGGTCATTCCCCATGCCAAATTGCCAAGGCATGAGGTTAGACTTCACTTAATTTACACCGAAAGGCCAAAACCAAAAAGGTTGGATGTCCCCTCTTCACCTATTCATATAATTGGATCATTCTCCATGCCTTTGGCCTGGAAATGGCAACTGTCTTGACTCTGGCACTACCGATCTGCTTTTGGCCATATTCAAAGTCAACATCATCTCTAGCTTTTCTATTTCTTCAATCACTATATTCCTAGTAATGAACATTTGTTAATTTGAAATAATACCCATGTTTACCTTTTTAATCTCTTTTCTATATGTAAAATAATATTGAGAGGGTTGACTCTTGAGAGTTGAAAGGCAAACAACAATTGCAGCTTTTTCCATCTCTCCAAATATATTTTTGGCCCTACTCCATACCTTCTCATCATCTCCATAGCCCACCCACCAGTATTATGCTTCACTAGGCCCTTATTTTATTCTATCTGTTAGTCAAATATAATTTCTCAAAAATTAATTAACATGAAAACCTAGATAATATTATAATTAATAAATTAATATATGTCCTAACACAAAACACATGCTTAGTTTAGGTGACATATTTTTAAATAATGAGGTTATTTTTTACTAAATAAGATATAAAGGTTGCTTTGCACTAACATTCAAATTGCAAGGACTTTTCAGGATGCATATAGCAAGTTTTTTTTTATAAGGTAAGAATTAGACCGAAAATCACAAAAGAGTTGGTTTCTCAGTCTATAGCATCTTGCGGATGCATATAGCAAGTTGATTCTTAATTTATGTATGTTGTTCAAACCCATAATAAAATAACAAATCAAGTAAACTTACCTCCAAAATAAACAATTTCGTACGCACCAAACCGATGTATATTCTTAGGTCACGTCATTAGTTATAACTTTTAAGACAAACTACTTATATGTGACATTCTATATGTAACTAATCTATGTAAGTTTTTACAAGAAACCACCCGTAATATGGCCGATTTTGTATGAAACCACCCGTTATATCGATTTTTATTTTAAACCATCCAATTATCTATCTCCGTTAACGCAAAGTCACCCAGAGTCATTTGTCGTCCACTTTGCCGTTTAAATTTATAAAATGTCCCTTTTGCCATCATTTTTTAAAAAAAAATTAGGGGCATATATGTCATTTTGAACCCGATGATATATCACGATATTTTGCCGACAAATTGATATATCTCTTCTAAAACGCCGGGAAAAGTGTCTAAACCACCGATTCCTCTGTGGCCACCGCCATTGATGGCGCCACCCGTGAGCTCGCCGGCGACTCCAAGGGAATCTCCAACACCCCGCTGACGCTGATCGTGAGGAAGTCTGGAGTTCCCGACCTCACCATGGTTGACCTCCTCGGAATCACCCGTGTCGCCGTCCACGGACAGCCTAAGAACATCTACGAGCAGCCAGCAGCCATTAACGTAGAGTGGGAGCTCCATTTTAATGGAGATTTCACGCCCGACTTCGACTCGAATCTTCGAATTAAACATCGGGCATTGAAGAGGAAGATTTGGGGAATTCAATTCCTCAATCAATTTGGATTAAATGTGGGCAAGATTCCCGAGATTTGTTCTAGAATCCAAAGCTCCGTCGCGAACACCAAATTGAATTTCTTCAAAATTCGATTACACCGGATTGAATTGGGAGGAGTGGATTACAGGATTGTGTCGAGGGTTGTTAATGTTTCAAAACTATATAGATGATTGTATTATATGTACAATGTATTTATTGAAAACTGTATGCATTTTATTGAAAATTGTATTCATCTATTTTATAATTTTATATTATATATAGGGGTTGATCGGGTGTAAACAGTCGTTTCCCTGAGGACGGCGTTCCTGTGCGGACAAGGTGCATAATTTAGTCATATCAAACTCTTGTGCACATTGTTTTGTAACTTGGTGCATATTTTTTTTGTAATTTGATGCAAATTATTTTTTAACTCTATGCACATTCATTTAGAAGATGGTGCACATTCATACGCCGATGCAAACTTATATGTAATTCTAGTGCAATTTTATTTGTAATTTGATAGGACCAAAACCCACCCACAAGTGTTTTGATCAGTTGTAGTTTTCAAGTATCGTTCCCACAAGGACTATGTAATACCGATTGTAACTTTCACTAGTAAGCTAAGTTGTATAAGGGGAGTTTTTGATGATCTAAATCTAAAGAACAAACAAAGAATGTAAAATATGATTGTAAATCAACAGAGGAAAGCTTCTAAGGCCAAGGATCTCCACAACTATGTTTCAGTTGACTTAATTAGATAAATGTCTGAAACTAGTATGCCTTTCTTGAGGGAAACTATCATAGGTAATTACTAATTCCTCTCGGATGATAGTAAATGTGCCTAGATTTAATTAACATTCACTCTCATGACTTGCTAATTAAGATCTAGACCCTTTGGGCACTTAGAATCTAAGGTCAAACTGAATTAACATCCACTCTCGTGACTTGGTAAATTCACTCTAATCTTTGAGTTTCTATGATAGTTATTAATCCACAAGAGAATTTAAGATGCTCTCGTAACAATAAAATCCCAGGTTCAATTCCTAAAAATCCAATAGAAGTTAGTATCTCTCGCTCTCAAACCCTATCAACTACGTATTAACGTTATCACCTCTCGGTCTTAAACCCTAATAGGATCCAATTTGCATAAGCTACTATATGCATTAAACAAACTAGGAATGAATCAACAAAGTTCAGGTTTCCATTCAGGCAAATATCAAACAAGTTTACTTACGCATATTTGGGATCACCCCAACCCTAAAAATATGGAATTAGCTAGACATAATTGCAACAACCATCAAAGAAATCATATTAACGATGTATATCATAAACAAGATTGAAGAGAAAGAGAAACTTAGTTTTGAATCCAGCAGCACAATATCCAAAGTTGAAGTCTTCAAAAGAAGGCAAACAACTAGGTCTAGAGAGTTAGGAAAAGTGGCAAAAACATCCTTACAAAACCTTGAAACCAAGTATTTATAATAAGAGTAAAAAGTTTCCAACAATAAAGCATCCCAAGTAAAGTGCATGGTGTACGCTTGGACCATGCGAAAAACACATGTCCAAGCGCACAACCTAAAAAACAATCAAGAAACAAATGCACAGATCGTGCGGAAAAACGCATGGTCAAGTGCATGGCCAAGAACGTGTTACAAAGGAAGACGCACGGTCGATGCAAAAATCGCATGATCAAGTGCACGACCCAACGTAGAATAAATAGGAGAACGCACGGTCCGTGCATTGAGGCGCACATACTTGTTTTGGGTCGTGCAATATATGAGGAATCGTCGCCTGCAAGGCCGTTCATAAAATACATGGACTACTTCATGGTTTGTGCGTCAAACCGTACGTCTCCTAGATGTGTGATTTTGGCCCTATTCGAGCGGGATTTTGAACTTGGAATAAAAAGAGAAAGTGTAGCTCGTCGAGTAAGCTTGCCAACGGCAGTTCATGCCGAATTTTTTGGTGATATCGACCCCATGGAGATTTGACGACATGAGCACTTATGTGATTACTAGGCGAGATTGAGGGTTTTAAGTTGGGTTGTGTCCCAAGATTTTGATGATGGTAGGCTACAATCTTATCTTTGGCATATAGAATAGTTCTTTTTTCTTTCTGTATCTTTTCTTCATTTTTGTTTTACACTTAATAACCTTCGTGGTTAAGTATGTTTGTTAATTCTTCAAACCTCATTTCCATATATTTACCAGTTTTGGTTTCCAACGCCACCTCAATGACCCCAATACGGTAATCGTAGCTCTCGAACGAAGCATTGCAAGACAGAGAGGTCAAAATGACATATTCAATGTATAACTTAGATTTTAGCGTTACTTTCCTATAACATTTTGGGGGTCAATGCTTTTCAAAACTGGCTTGTACATACTGATACAGTACACCTTAACTGTTCAAATCTTCAGCATTAATCTTCTAAACTCGAAGGTTTTCCAAAGTGTATGAAATCATGAAAAACTTGGGTGTAGATATCTATAGTAGAATCTTAACAAATAATGCTAGAAAAAACTTAGGAAGTGCATGTGAAGATCCAATCCATACAAAAATGCATGACCTAAACATGTACTAAACAGAGGTATCAAATTTCCCCAAGCTTAGACTCTTGATTGTCCTCAATCAAGAACAAAGTCCACTATTCCACAAGTAATGCAATGATTGTTTCTACCTAAAGGACAATGGGTGACGACTATGAAAAAGTGGAAATCTAACAAATGCAATCACATATAAAAATCATCAGAGACAAATATTTCCCCGTTCAAAGACCTCACAAGGAAAAGAAATAAGAGTCAATCTCGCTCATGTGTTTAGGGTATGTGTCATCTACCAAAAGCTTGCACTAGCGTTCTAAATCTACACCACTAGGGACCTTGTACACGACATAAATCAAGAGGACTTTTATTAAGTTATAATGGGGCCATGATAAAAAGAAATGTATGGACATAATTTTTCCATGTGGTGATAAATTCAAGAAAGAGGAACAAACCAAGATAACACCCAACTCTTAAACCATCCTTTTCAACCAAGCACCCTTATTCTAATTTGAGTCTTCCCTTTTTCTTTTCTGTTCTCTTTTTTCTTTTCTTTTCTAGTTTTTTTAAAAGAAACTTATGAAGCAACACAAATAAAACTACCAACACACTATACAGGTAAACTCCCCCAAGCTTGGCCTACAACCATAAAAGCAGACAAATCAATAATCCTAATTCCCGAATGGGTAAAAGGCTAATAATTAGGCTTTGGATGTTATTGTGGTGTTTCAAAAGAATATGCTATATAGGCTCAACTGACTTGAAGTAGAGGAATAACATGAAATGGTGGTAAAAGGAAATATAAGGTATTAAAAATAATACCTCAATCGTTTTCACATCATGCACAAAAATCATAAATCTGGCCTCAAAGAATAGTCTAATGCAAGTTCTAGATATAAAGTAATCGAAGCGAGAATTACACACATGTAACTCGGTGCACTTACCAGTCAATGACGGTCAACTATCAATCAATAGTGGTCAACAACGAAGACTGATAGGTCAATGTCGAAGACCAATATAGTGGTGCACAATTGTGCACCACATTACACGTAAAAGGTGCACCACATTGCACAAAATTGTGCACCTTATATGCGTGAGAATGCTTATCCGTACCTAATAAAGTGTTCACACCTAGAACATTCTCTCTATAAATTTTTGAAACAAAACAAACATTAGGCCTCCTTTTAGATGAAGGACAAACCTAAATCATCACAACGGATAATTTTTACAAAGTTATTACAAAAAGACTCTCGTAGGTATATGTATTTCTATTATCTTTGTAGTTATAGAATGGGGAGTAGACTTTTTAAAAGATGAATATTACAGTTGTGATCAAGTGTAATAAAATGCGACACTTTTAGAGTAATCTCTATGTTATCAAAATATGGAAAAAGATCACAATTTTCTCACTTCTCACTTCCCAAAATATTCCTTTTTTAAATGTATAATGAATATGAAGAAGTATGACAAATTACCAGGGTTTCTTATGTTTCTTTTTGTAATAGAAAATTTCACAATGAACCTAAGTATTTTTCTGTTATAATTCGTACCCATGAACTATCCGGTTCGACTAGAAGTTTCCATAAGAGTTTTCATCTGTAAGGATTTGTTCATGCTTTCTGCTTTATGTAAACCCAATCCACCTTGAGATTTGGAACGACAAATGTAATCGTGATGGTTATTTATAGTCTTATTCCAATTTTTTTTGACTTTATCAATTTTATTGCACATTATTTTTGATAAAAGGAAGCTTTACATTCTCTATATTTATTTTTTGATTAGGAAAGAAATTAGAGAAGCTCCTCTATCGTGAGATGGGTCGCCCTAGAGCATCTTTGCAGATGAGATCAGAAAGATCTGAAATGGTTGCAATACTAGGTGAGATTGTTATATGGTAAAGTTTAACAATAAAGTCAACCACAATATTAATCTCCAAGAAAAATATGGGAAATGCGACATGAGGTGAAGTGTTGCAGGTTGATAAGTATATCTGATACAATAAGTTCAATTTCCCACGGGCATTCCCATTTGCCGTTAATGGCATTAATAAATCACCTTCGATCTCAATATAAGAGATCCCTAGCTGGATAACTTTTTGGATGTCTAACCGCATTGAGAGAGCTTTACCTAATAAGGGGAACATTCTTCAGAGCACCATTAACCATAAAGGTTGGTTGGCCAAAATGGTCCTGAATGATATAGCCATATGTTGTAGGTCCTTGGGCTAATTTTGATCCATCGGTGTTGAGTTTATGTACATTTTCATCTGGTTTTTTCCACCTTTTATTTTTCCTTTTTCGACGTGTGTTAATCTTTGGTTGGTTTTTGTTTCTATCTAAATTATCTTCATCTAACTTAGCGTTCCTCCAGTCTTGTTGTATCTTTAGTATAAATTGTAAAAGATTTGGGATTATGTCACTTCCTTGATCTCTAAATAGCTTGATATTTCTTTGATACCAAATACTCCACCAACAGATTACCAATATTTCTAAATCTTTTGTATGAATTTTATCTCTAATTTCACTTAATACTTGGTTTGGTGTTTTGTTATCTGTTGATATACTGTCTAAAACTTGCCTAGTAGATCGATTGATGTTATCTATGGTTTGTTTTGTATGTGAGCATTTTATTAGTATATATGGAATAGATCTTCAAATGTATTATTGCACGCAGTGCACTGAAGTAGTACTGCAATGTGTCTTTCGTATAATTACCTTTGGTAGGGATTCCATCTTTGCTTGCATTCCATATGAAGTGTTTGATTTTTGGTGAGACATCCAAGTTCCAGATCCATTCTATATTTGTTTTGGTCAGGCCTTTCTTTTCGTAGATCAGATCAATAAAACTTTTAGTTGAAAACCATCCATTTTACTATGCTTCCAATATAGCCTATCTTGAAAGTCATTTATTGGTATGTGTTTGTTCATCATGATATTTATAGTGTCCTTGTCTATATGCTTGCCTAGTTCCTCAGTTTTCTAGGATTTGTCTTGATTTAGGTAATGGCTTACTGTTTCTCATTTGTTTATGATTGTTGGGTGTCTGGAAATGTCTACCAGTTTGCAGTTCTAGATCAAGTTATCTTGCTAGAATTTGATAGTGCGACTGTCCCCAATCTCCCAACGGAGACCTGTTTTAAATTCAGGCATGAGTTTTGTGAGGTTGTTGCATTGATATGAGTTGTTTTTGTTTCATTTTTTTCATATTCCAGGATGGGGGTCATTTTTAAATATTTTCCGTGATAATTTTAACCCAAATGTTTGTTGGTTTAGCTAGTATTCTCCATACAAGTTTCATTTGTAGAGCTTTGTTCATATCCTCGCTTTTTCTTATTCCTAGACCTCGCATGTTTGTTGGTTTACAGATCTCATTCCGTCTAATTAGGGGTTTGTGGCTACTATATTTATTCCAGTAAAATTGTCTATTGATTTTATCTAGATAATGATGTATGTTGGTTAGTAAAGTGATGTTTTACATAATATAGTTTGGTTGTGCTGATAAGTTGGCTTTTATAAGTATGTTTATTCCTTCTTGAGATGATGTATTTGCTTTCCATTTAGTGAGTTGTTTTGTTGTTTTTTCTATTAGATCTTGGAAGGTGGTACTATTGACCCTTCCATTAATGATTGGGCATCCAAGATATTTGTCAAATCCCGTTATGGATGTGACATTGAAGATTTGTTGGATATGTTGTTTAGAGACATGAGTTGTATTTTTTGTAACCTGGAAAGTTGATTTGTGATAGTTAACTAGTTGTCTAGAGACTTCACAATAGCCATCTATTATGTTTTTTTTTTTTTTTTAATCTTGGTGCAAGTTGTAGGTTTAGTTCAAGCAAATATAATGATGTCGTCATCGAATGCTAGAAATGGTATTTTGGTTCCTTGTCTATTGATTTTGATCCCAATGGGATTGGTTGGTTCTAGGGAAGTTTTTTGCAATTTTCGTGAGAGAATCTCTACTCCAAGAATAAATAAGAAAGGGGAAATGGCGTCCCCTTGTCGTAGTCCCCTTTTAGGGAAGAATTGTTATGTTGGGCCATTATTAACGAGTATTGAGAAGGATACTGTTTGGGTACATTCCTTGATCCAACTGATGAATTTGTTACAGAAACCGAATTTTTTCAAGAGTTTGAATCATAGAATCTCAGTCCACACGTCATATGCTTTTTCCATATCTAGTTTGAGGGTTACCCATCCGTCCTTACCACTTTTGGAGTGGAATGAGAGAAATATTTCATGGGCAATGAGTACATTATCTTAAACACTTCTTTGTTGGACGAATGCTCCTTTAAGTGGTTGTATTAGTTTTGGTATGATTGTTTTTAGTCTTTCAATCAAGATTTTTGAGATAATTTTATATATTGTGTTGCATAGGCTAATTGGTCTATAATGGTTATTGGAGCTCGGGTTATTACACTTAGGGATTAGGTTAATGAAGGTGTGGTTAATTTGTTTTAGTAGTTTCCTTGAGTGGAAGAAATTTTTTACTGCTTTGGTTACTTCATGGTTTGTGCGTCAAACCGTACGTCTCTTGGTGACTTGTTTTCTTTGATTCCTTCTAGGGCTTTTTTGTTCTCCTCATTTGTTACAAGTTTTGTTAGTAGTTCGTTATCCTTCTAGCTAACCTCTGCTTCTATTACTTGTAGCGCCTCCTTAATCTTCCATTGGTTTATGTGTTGTTTTCTGAATCTTTTTTCAAATATTTTTTTGATTTATGTTTTAACGTTTTCTTGTCCGACTATTTGTGTTCCTTCCGCACTAGTAATTTTCTTGATGTTTTTTCGATTTGTTCGTCATGTTGCAATTCTGTGGTAATATTTGCTATTTGTATCTATAGATGTGATATGTTTTTGTTGCTCTTTGTCACCAATATTTTTGTTGGAATGTTAATAGACAGTCTTTTTTTTTTATTAGGTTGGTTTGTTTTGTGATCTTCGTTTGGCTTGGATTGGTAGCTATTTCTTTTTGCAAGTTAACTAGGTCTCCCTCCACCTTTTTTAATGTTCGAAAATATTTTTAAAATCCCGTTTTATTCCAAACTTTAATTTTCCTCTTTATTGGTTGTGTTTTTTTGTTAATATGTACATTGGGGTACCATGGTAGCTACTACGCCATGTTTGTTTGACTAAATTTGCTAAGTCTTTCCTTTTGGTCCACATCATTTCAAATTTAAATGGTTTTACTTTTATACTTGTTGAGTTGGATATATATAGTGATAAAGGGCAATGGTCAGAAAAGGTAAAGGCATGTTATTTTGTAATTATGTTTAGGTACCACTATAATACTTGGTCGTGTACAAGGACTCTGTCAAGTTTTTCGAAGATATTATTTTGAGATGTTTTTGATTTTTGCCATTTATATGGGTTACCCGTGGTTGGTACATCCAGAAGGTCACATGAGTTTTTAAAGTTTAGAAGAAGTTGGAATTTATTTGGGTTAGGGTTGATACCTCCTAATTTGTCTTGTGAGTTTTGTATTTCATTTAGATCACCTATGATAATGCATGATTTGTTTGATGAGGATATGTAGTTTTGGAAATTTTGCAAGAATTCAGGTTTATCTTTTTCTTAGGGTGGGGCATATGTGAATAGATTAGGCCATTAGTGTCATTTTCAAAGTCCTGAAAATCAAAGCTGATAAATCGCTTATCGATGATGTGTGTTGTTAGGGTTTCATTTTTTTAGATGGTGTTCTTTCCAAATGAAGATTAGTCCTCCTGCAAATCTAGTGGCTGAAGCAATCGCAATATTGTCGAAGCATGCTTTTCTCCATTGTTTTTCACAAGGTGGTTATTATGTTTTAGTTTCAAGTAGTGCAATAATCTGGATGAAATTGATTTTACAAAATGTGTCGATATCTCTCCAGATTTACTTTTTTCTGAGTCCCTTAATATTCCATGGACATATCTTCATGGATAACTGAATGATGGTTTCTTCCCAGCTATTTTAGTACCGACATTTTTAAGGGATTAATGTTTAGCCTTATTTATTTGCAATTTAAAAAAAAACGGTTGTTCTCATTTTGGATTTGATCTTGTATGGTTTATTTCTTGTCGTGTCTTTGTAATATGCTAGCTTAATGGTTTTTGTTTTGCATTTAGTTGTTGGTTTCTTATTTTTTCCATTGTGTTTCACGTTGGGACATGGCCAATTTGTTTGCCAATATTTCTAGTCGTGTTTGTGATCTTTTGGATCTCGTCCGAATGGGTATGATCCTATGTTTACTAGTAACTTGGCCCATCTAAGGGTTTGGTACTTGGTATGGTTAGTCTTCGGAATCAGTTTTGTTATAGTTGGTTGTTTCTTATAGTACTTTATACAAATAGATTTGTTGTTAATTAGCCCAAATACATAGGTGTAGTGATGGCTATATTGTTGTCCTGTTTTGGTCATGTTTATTTGAAAAAGTATAGCCTATGTTGTTGTAGTACGAGTTCATGTAAGTTTGGTAGGTTGTTTTGTGTACCTGTGTTAGTAGTATGTGTAACCAATTATACGTATGATGTCTTGTTCCTCAGCCTGTTTATTTGCTTTACAAGGGATAGTATAACACAACCTTTTAGATTTATTACAAATAAAATACTTATGAGACATATCGATAACATTGTAGAGAATCTTGGTGATCCAATGTGTTGTGCCAGTGATCCATCGTTGTTGTACTATTGCATAAAAGCCTTGGTGTTGTATTTGTTGTATAGATCCATTTGTCCAAGCCTTGTGTGTTGATTCCAGGTAGCTGTCTTGATCCAAATATTCATAGGCAATGGTATGTTCTTGCACATAGTATGACATACTATACCTAGTAAAGTGATACATGATAATTAATTTGCAAACATAGTATTTTTGGTTGGGTTTCTCCTTGTTTCTATTTCTTGTTATTAGTTGACTGGTTGTGTTTGTAGTAACTCTTATATCCATAAAGAGGATTCCATAAGTAAATTTGCTAGCATCTACAATAACTGACAGTTTATCATACTTGTTGATTGTTGTTGTTAATCATCTAGTGTGATTCTTATCTGAAGTACAAATACTTGTAAAATACTGATGCATTATTGGTAACTTAATATTGTTACTATTGGATTGATAAGTTATTTTCTTTTTAGGATTGTAATAACTAAACTTTAGAACAGCATGACGTTAGTAGTGGTATTTAGTTAATTGGTGAAATTGAGGTTTAGGGTGGTTAAGTGGAGCAAGTTGTTTTCCATAATGAATTTTGAGATATAGGTTTTCGTTATTTTTTTGTTGTGTTGGTTTTAAGCATTTTAAGGAAAGAATAGTAATTTGTTGATTCAAGGTAATAATCCGTTCATCTATTAATATAGTTCCTGGAATTTAATCAAACTTTGTTTGGATTTGATATGGCCATGGTAGTATTTCTGTTAGAATATCATCCCACATCTAAAAGTTGAGACATAACTTGCCTAGTATATAAGCTTAGTGGACTCATCCTCCTATTGTCAATTGGTTTTAGGATGGAACCTCACTGGGCTTATGTGCTAGGCTCATACACGCAAGTTGCACCATACATACCCACATGCCCCCGGGTTGGCCCATGACTCATTGTCTAAATTTGACATGGTATCAGAGCCTATTTCGGTCCTGGGTCCAAGTGTCACGGTCCAAGTAGGCCCGTCTTACTTGCGGGAGAGTGTTAGAATACCATCCCACATCTAAAAGTTGGGATATAACTTGCCTAGTATATAAGCTTAGTAGACTACTCCTCCTATTGCCAATTGATTTTAGGATGAAACCTCACTGGACTTATGTGCTAGGCCCATACGCGCAAGTTGCGCCATACATACCCACACGCCCCCGGGTTAACCCATGGTCCATTGTCTAAATTTGACAATTTCAAACACTGCATTTTTATAACATAATGGTAAGCCAATAAGGCATTACAACGGCTACACCTGATTACAACCCTAATTAGAGCAAGCAAGTGGTCTAACCACAAATAGAAAAGATACTTAGTACTAGAGTGGTGGGGATTTCGCCAAGAACAAGGTACTAGGCACATAACTGGTTTACCATAAACTTGATTATAGTAATAACTTTTTTATTTTGTGGCTAGGCATAATAGAGCTGTTAAGCAAAATGAGCCCTCTTCTTAGCAAAATCTTAAGTTTAATCATTAATACATAGGTTTTTTTATTCCCTTCAGGTAGGATGATGCAATATCCTCTTCCCCACCAATATTCTTCCTTTTGCTGGAGCCAAAGGTTGACATTTCATTGGTGTTCACTTCCATCTCCTCCATGAGATGCACCATGGAGTTGGTAGTGTGAAGAGAGTTAAAAGAGTTGTTGGAATTGTTTTCAGGGATGAATTTTGCAAATTCCTCCTCAGTTTTGAGAAATTCATTCATCTCCTCTTCAGCAAACTCCTCCTCCAGAGATTCATCATCCAATAGGTCCCCATCATCCTCCATGATGTTTTGGATGGTTGTGATATCCAATGTTGGTGCCTCCTGCTCAGCATCAGGGAGTAATATGGTGAAGGGTCCCATTATGTATCCTTTTTCAGCTCATCATTAGGGGGTGAGGTGTTCTTGGTTAGGCTGTGGGTTTGTGTTTAGGTTTGATGCTTCAATGGCTTCTAAAGGTTGTATAACAACTTGTGTTTGGGGGAGTTGGCCATTTTGAGGAGGGATTGGGTTATCCTTAGTGATGATAGGGATGGTGGTTTGGATTGGCGGACTGGTTTTGGAAGAGTTGATGGAGTTTGATGTGTTTTTTTTAGCTAGAATTTGAGCTTATGGAAGCTCATCCTTCAGACTTATATATAATGGTCACCCTACCATTACCTCCTATGTAGGGTTCATGACCAATTATATATAATGGTCATCCTTTAGGCTTGGAGGGGGTTTCCCATTTTTCTTCACCATTGTTGTTTTGATTATTGGTGTGTGTTTTATATTCACGGATTTGCATAAATACACCATTTGGAAAAGTCACTTGCAATTATAGAAGCTTGTATTTTTTTTGTATAAATATACCATTTGGTGTATTTTTGTAAAATAATAAATCTTTTCTTTTAATTCCAAAAATAAATTAAATCAATGAAATTGGAGAAAAGAAAAAGGAAACAAAAAATCCAAAAGTACACAAATATCATTAATTAATATTTCTCTCCAAAACCCCAAAATTTCCCTCCTTTTTCCTGTAGCAATCCCGCCCTCTTCCCTCCCTTTCTCCTGGCCATTCTGCAGTCTTCCATCCCGCCGGCCGGCCGATGAACACTTCGAACTGAAAGATCCAAACTCATTCTCCCTCCTTCTCCTTCTTCCTCCCATTCTGCAAGCCCATTCTCCCGCCATTACAAAGTCCAAACCTTCTCTTCCCATGTGACTATTGAACCCGAATAACTGTTTAACATGAATGGCGATGGACAATAGATGAAGAATGGCGATGAACTGTGTAACAAAACTGTTGAACCTCAGCAGATGAACCCAAAGAACTGTTGAACCCAAAGAACCGTTGAACTCAACAGATGAACTGGTAGTTTTCTGAAGTAGACAATTGTGCGTGTGTCTAGTGCTGGCATTGTAAAACCAAAGATTCACAAGCGACCCAATGTAAAACCAAAGCTACCCAAGCGACCAGATGAACTGGTAGTTTTCTGAAGTAGACCATTGATTCACAAGCGGGTTTCCCCCCCTGCTATTATCGAAAACTCATGTAAACCTTAGTAAAACATTATCATACTTAAGAACAATAATGGCATAACTACAACTAAAAATTACACATATTTTTGTATTGATAGTAAAGTTTAGTATGTAATGTCACATTAAACTATATTACATGCTTGCCTAATTTGTGTAGGACGTGTGACATCTGGCTGAATAGTTCTACTCAGAAGCTGAATAGTTCATCTCACCAATCTAAATACAAGATGTCTTAATTGCATCTCACTTTCCCGATGCTCTGCTTCTTTGACTATTTTACTTTACATAGATATTAATTGCACTTCATCTCACCAATCTACTTTACAGATATCTTAATTAGAAATTGCTCCATGTTTGAGTATTTTTAGCTACATGGTGCCACTCGTACTGATGGTGATTTCAACATGCAAAAATCAAAAGTAAGTTGATACTGTATTTACTTGGACCCGCGGCATTTTAAATTTTTATTTTGACATTCTATTTACACTATTTTGACAAATTGATAGTGTATGACTGACAAATTTGACCGTATTCAGAATGCTCCCTCTCCCGATGCTCTGCTTCTTTGACTATTTTACTTTACAGAGATCTTACTTTACAAAGATCTTAATTGCACTTCATCTCACCCATCTCCTTGGAGTGTGTGTTGTTTCGAGTCCTCGTCTCTCTTTCATCTCCTTAGAGCAGCTCGTCTAGTTGTGTTTTTTGCTTGTGGACTCACAAACTTTTGTTGGATTTTAATTGAGTGCCAAATAGGTATAGGTGATGAATACTCCACCATTGGAGACGAGGGAGAGGTTGGCTTCATGGATGTTCCCTCAATCACAACTTCCACTCCTACTGAGGAGGGTCATGTCATGGTGTCTGTGCCGTTTCCATTTGCTGGAGGAAAGCCTCAACCGGTTCCTGTCAACGAGGTTGCCGCGGCGTCATTCATAATAGAAAACACCACTAATGAATATTTTTTACTTTGGTGTGTGAAGATTTATGCTTCAAATCCTGAAGATTCATTTGTGTTGTCACTGATGAAACCTCTATCTGGCCAGCCAGATGACATACCCGAGGAAGATTTTGTCGATTCTTTTTATATGGAGGAACAAAATTTGAGGCCACATGGTAGCCTGACTATATGGCTATCTTGTGTGTCCAAGGAGATTGGCGTTTTCACATCTATAGTGCAAGTCGAAACTGATGTTGTGAGTATTGAACGACTTGTCTTCCTTTTGGCTGAAGATGAAGTATCCAAAGCTTTGGCACCTCAGAGACTATATAACATACCACCACATATCAAGAAAGCGATAGAGTTTGAGGAAATCCCTGAAGTAGTCTTACAAGGCTTAACAGAGGAAAATTATGCGTCGTATTTCAATGCGTTGTTAGGGATGGAGGAACTTCTGATTATGGTAAGTGTTATATTTTCTCTATATGGGGGTTGGGGGACTAAGGGGATAGCTAGATGGCATCGTTATCTCGTAATACCAACTTGTTGAATGATTCTTTTTTTATATTTGTTTACAGGAGTACGTGAAAGCTTATAATATGAAGTCTGTTACTTTGAGACAAAAGGATTATTGGCTTGTAGCACTTAAAATGTCAGGACTAGGTGAAAGAAGGCCCTCAGTTGTCCGTGGAGATGTGATGAATGTTTATGGAGAATATTCTCTCGATCAGGTATGTGGAGAATGTCAGTTTTCTTATTATTTTTGTCAAAGTGTTATAAGTTATTATCGGAATGAATAATGAAATAGAAGTTCATATTTGTTGTCACAATTGCATGAATTATCGTTGCCAATGTTGTGTTCTCATGTTGAACTTGCCAATGTTCTTTGAACAGGGCTAGATCCACCGTGTTGAGGCTGATGAATTATTATTGCAATTTGATGATGGATTTTACCAAAGGCACATAGAGAGCAATGTGTATGAAATTTGTTTTGTGTACAACAGGGCAAATTGCAGTAGGCTTCGTCAAGCCATTATATCTGCAAAGGCATTACACGAAAACTTCCTCTTTCCCCATGAGTATCATGGAAAGCGGAGGATTACAACAAACAATCTTGTGCCTATCTCACTTCTTCTTGATGAGGAGCAAAAAAATGTTGTTCGCTTAATTTTAGGCTGCAGAGGAGGAGCTCCTTATGTGATTTATGGACCCCCGAGAACAGGAAAGACAAAAACACTGGTGGAGGTGATCCTACAACTCTATACAACTAGACGTAATTCTTATATACTGGTATGTGCTTCTTCAAATTGTGCGGCATATCACATATTAGAGAAAATCCTTTGCGAGGAGATGAAACTTAGGGAGGAAGATATTTATTGGTTGAATGCCACACGTCGTCCCTTAGAAAAAGTGAACGCTGCATTGTTGAGGTTCTGTACCTATAGTGAAGGTTTCTTCACTTGCCCTTCTCGAGATGCACTCTGCACGTACAAGATAATAATAACGACATACACGAGTGTATCTTACCTCTATGATGAAGGGGTTAACCGTGGACACTTCTCCCACATCATCTTAGATGATGCAAGCCAAGTTTCAGAGCTAGAGACAATGATCCTCATATCAACCCTCTTACAAAACAACACAGTTATTGTTCTTTGTGGTGATCCCAAACAACTTGGGCCTGATATTCATTCAAAGCAAGCTGAGGCTTATGGTTTGGGAAGATCTTTTCTGGAGAGGTTGTTGGACTTTAAAGTTTACAGATCAAGGGATCGCAATTATGTCACAATGTTGTTGAACAATTACCAGAGCCACCCTGCAATTCTTTGTGTTCCTTCAAGACTATTTTATAGTGGAGCATTGATTTCATATCGAAAAGACAGTGACACATCTTTCTTACCTTGGGTTGATATGCTTCCCAATGGAAACTTCGCTTTCATGTTCTGTGGCATCCAAGGCTTTGATGAGAGGGAAAAGGGCATCCCTTCACGGTTTAATAAAATTGAAGCTAGCAAGGTGGTTGATCTCGTACATAAGCTGATAAGAAGGAATGTGTCTGAACAAGACATCGGAATTATTACCCCTTTCCCATAACAAGTACTAAAGATAGAGAAGGCTATCATGTCTCTACATATGAGGGATATTGAGATTGGTGGGGTTGAACAGTTTCTGGGTAAAGAAAAGGAAGTGATAATCTTGTCAACCGTCAGATCAACCCATAAACACGACGAATATGACAGGACTTTCCGCATGAGATATCTGAGCAACCCGAAGAGGTTCAATTTTGCCCTGACTCGTGCCCGATCATTGCTTATTATGGTTGGAAACCCTTATATTATTGATAAGGTAATTCCCGGTAAAAAACTTACTTGTTTATCAAATGGATTAAAAAGTTGATTAACCGACCGTGTTGTTGGTCATTGACAGGATTGGCACTGTCATGAAATGTTATGCTATTGTGTTGCAAATAGCGCCTATGAAGGTTGTGCATTCTGCGTGAAGGAGGAGGTTGACAGCAACCAATTGTGATTCTAGTAATGTAATGATAGCATCTAGTTGACAACTATCCTTTATTTTAGAAATGTAATGGTAGCCCACGTTCCAACATTCCAGTAATGTAATGATAGCATCCAGTTGGCAACTATTCTAGTAAGGTAATTGTCTGTGTGTCTAGTGCTGGCATTGTGCTTGAATTTGCAAAACTTACATGAAGAGCGACATTAAAATTTTGGCAATCTGACATGTAGAATCAACCATGCTTACGAATACTATTCGAAATTTAATTGATCCTCTTACATAAAAAGCCAAAGTCATGAGGTACATACTTCATAGTTATTTCATCCTCAACCATGCCTACATGCTCGATTACAAATGCTGAAAGCACTAATCCCTAGAATCACACCAGCACCAAACGCAGAAATAGGAATGATTACATGGTTCTTGAAGTTTTCCTGGGAGTGTAGTGTCTTGTTTTCAGCTTCAAGTTCTGTCACCCTTGCATTTAGTCGCCAAATTGCATGATCGAATTGCATCTCACTTGTATTGAGTTCCATAATTCTTTCTCGAAGTTCATGTATCTCAGTACGTAGGCGTGTGATTATTTCACCCAACATGTTGGAACGTGGGCTATTCGTTAGCAACATGTCTAACTGTTCTTGCAGCTTCTCCTCTATTTGAGAAAGTGTAGGAGATGTTGATGGATGTTCATATTTTGAGGGGTCCCCGCTTTGATAACTTGAGGTGTCGCTGGATGACATTGGGCTTGAGTTGAACGTTCTGTACAAACAAAGAAAGATTTCTAGCCAAAAACACAGTGATACATGCTTGCTTATTGATCCGGTATGAAAACCACACAATAAACAAAGAGAGTTACCTTCAAGTTCGGCGCACCAGTGAAGGATCTTTGCTCAGCGAAACGAACACAGAGGGTTTAGGGATTGTTGAGTGAAAATGAGAAGGAACATGGTCGGTCATGTCCGTGCATTTATTAGGTTTTTTTGTTCAATTTTTGGGCATGTCATTCTTTATTGAATATTGTTTCATAACTATTTACCTGATATGACTTCTGAAAATGTAGTATACATCATCTTTTAACCTCTGTTTTCCCTCTAAAAGTTAACAAGTTTCTCTCCAATTTTCACCCATTTACCCACGTGTTAGTCTTCACCCTAAAATAACCCAACCTGTAAACCTGTCCAAAGCCACCGTAACAATAGCGGCCTTAAATCCACAAATCTTCAAAAAAGATTGCGCAGTGTCTTTAATGTCTTCGGAATAGAAGAAATTTAATAATGGGTGAGTTCTGACTTTCACATTTATTCTTCTGTACAAGACATTCTTTTGTGGTTCAATAAACGAGAGAACAACCTTTCAGCTTCTTGTTGAGCATTAATCAACTTTAACTCCCGTTTATCCTTGATTCTAGAATATTTGTTTTCCTTACAAATTTTGTCCCGTTTGGCTAGAAAACCCTTTATTATGGCTTGAAAACTCTTTAATGTCGGTGTTAGGGTATTGGTCATACTGTCAACGTTTGTCATAAAGTATTTAACTTGTGTTTGCTTTTTGTTCATATAACAGGTTCAAGATCATACTACTTGACTCTGAAAACAGGTGGTGAATGGATATGTAAGGGAAACAAGTGGGTTTTCGATGGGATCACAACGACAACATGACTTCTTTTGTCTGTAGATATGAATTACACAAATCTGAGGAAAAAGTTGGCTGATAAGATTAAATGCATTGACGAGATAGATGAAATGGAGATAAAATATCTGTCATCGCGGAAACCAATGCCATAACCAATTGATGTCAAAGATGACGAGGACCTTGATGCTTTCAAATTTTTGAACTTGCAATCAGAAGATGCTATTTGGCCTATCGAGTTATATGCGAGTATGAAAAAGAAAGGAAACAAAGAGGCAGAGGCCGAGGCCGAGGTTGTGATGGCTGGTCATCCAAGTAGAAATGATGACGATGACATCACAGTGTGTCTGACTCTGCCACTGTTAACACAAACTCAAGAGGCAGAGGCCGAGGTTGTGGTAGGTTGTCATCCAAGCAGAAATGGTACCAAATCCGACAAGAGCAATATGGTAAGCGACAATTGTCCCACTGAAGCTGTACTGAATATAGTTGATTGTGACATGTATGAAATGAAACATAAAATTTGTCGTGTAAACAATGGGGTTGTACAAATAGTTGACTTGGTGAGCCAATCTGAAGCAGATTCGGAAACTGATGGGAGAGAAACAAGGTCTTCCACAAGAACGAAAAGAATACATGAATGTATTGACATTGAGAGTGATTATGGGGAAGACGTTGGGCGAGATTTTGATTGGGATGACTTTGAGGATGATGTGGAGGAAGATGTTGAAGAAGGGCCATTGTTGGATGACACTAATGAAGTGGACAACTTATGTATAGACATTGAAGAGGAAGTTCTCCAAGAGATTGAAGTCGAGTACTATCGTAGCAAAAAGTTTAGTAAAAGGCAATTGGATGACTTGGAAGAGCCAATGGAGGATAATGGGGTGAGCGACAATGATTTGAAAATAAAAGTTGGAGAGCATTTCAATTGCAAGAAGGATCTTAAGGATCGTTTATCCATGATGGCATTACAGAGGCGCTTCTAGATGCATGTCCAGAAGTCTGATAAGAAGTTATATGTGGTAAGGTGCATTGATCCTAGTTGCACTTTTTTTTTGTCGTGGGAGCGCTCTTGGCAGCACATGATTATTTGAAGTAAGGAAGTATTGTGGACATCACACATGTGGCATGAAGCTAAAGCATAACTACTACACACATGCAAGTTAAAGTGTCATTGCTAACCATATTATGTCAAGGTAAGTAAACAATCCTGTCAGTATGATCATATATATTTATCAGCATGTATATGAACTAACCTTAGCACGTTACATATACAATCCTGTTACAGCTTTAACACAACCGGTACATGTCCTAGACCTCGTGCTGCCAAAATTCAAGACATCATGAAGAAGATGGGAGTGGCAGTTAGTTACGACAAGGCAAACAGAGCACGTTTAACTGCCATTGACAGGATAAGAGGCACAGCTGAAGAAAGCTACAATAGGATTCATGGATACATGTACATGCTCGAAAGGATGAATACAGGGGCAATAACACATGTTGAAGTAGATTCTAATCGTCGATTCAAGTATTGTTTTATCAGCTTGGGTGCTTGGCGCAATGGAATGCAGTTTTTAAGAAAGGTAAATTTAAGTTTTGTCACGATCCACGATGCTGTTGTCAAATTGATACAGTATATTGTAGGATATAAGATTACTATTGCATTTGTACAATATCACTTTGTAAAGCTGAGTGAAAACTATTGCAGGTCATAACTGTGGATGATACCCATCTAGGATCAAAGTACATAGGCACACTTCTAGTTGCAGTGGCACAAGACGGAAACAGACAAATATATCCAGTGGCTTTTGCTGTTGTTGACAACGAGAATGACAGTTCATGATCATATTTCTTTCGACACCTACGCTCTGTTGTTGCCGACGATCATGACCTCGTATTTGTGTCTGACCGTCATGGAAGCATTTACAAAGGTTTAAGAGAGCGCTACATCTTCACAAAGCATGGTTGTTGCACACTTCACCTATTTCAAAACGTGAAGACGAGGTTTAAAAGGAATGACTTGTGGATTCTATACCAAAAGGCAAATCAAGCGTACACCAAACATGACTTCAATCGTGAATTTGCAAGACTTTGCGCCCAGTCCCCAAAAGTCGGTACCTACCTCAGGGGTGTTGGATTTGAAGCATGGACAAGGTCGTATATGCACGCAAACAGATTCAACATTATGACGTCCAACAATGCGGAATCCATTAATAGTCGCTTAGTGGGCCCGCGTCGAATGTCATTGATTGGGTTGCTTGATGGTATACTGAATGTCATGAGTCAGTGGTTTTATGACAAGAGATTAAAGGGAGAGCGACATTCTGATATGCTGACCCCGATAGTTTGTCGTGAGCTAGAAGGTAATTATTTGAATCGTTGACACTGGTTGTGAGTAGGCTAAATCATAATGAGTTTCAAGTGCATGTTTATGGAACTACATTCTTGGTAAATCTGCATGCTCGAACTTGCTACTGCAACATCTTCCAAGTTGACCAAGTTCCTTGTGCGCATGCAATAGCGGATGCGAAGGATTGTGGTGTGGATCCTGTCAATCTTGTTCATCCCCTCTTTACTGCTGAAAAGTGGAAGGAAGTGTACAAGGAAACTTTATATCCGATTTCTGCATTTGAGCGTTGGGAAGTTCCTGACACGGTCTTGAATAGAGCATGTTTGCCCCCGGATGTTAGGAGGAAATCTGGAAGACCAAGGAAGAAAAGAATCCTGTCACGTGGAGAATACAGGGGCCCGAGGAGAAGGTGTGGAAGTTGTGGCACTCTCGGCCATAACTCACAAAACTGTCCTAACCCCTCAGCCGGCCCATAATGAGGTTAATTGTGTTAACTCTTTACTTATCTATTTTGTTAATATGTGTATTAAGAGATCCAAACTCTTGAAGGATCTCTTACCACTCATATTACTTTTCGTAGAAATGATATTTAGTCGTTCGGTAGTTACTGTAACTCTATCCTGTCATGACTACATTCATATCCTGACGAAATCAATATTGACTACTTTTGGTTAAATTCATATGACAGAAGTTTCACTCCATTCTGTACCCATTGACCCCACTTGTTATTCTTCCATATTTATCATGACAGATTCAATATGGTTTCAACCAACCTACCGACCAACATGAGTGGCATCAGAATAACACACAGGAAAAACATAAACCATCCTCGACCATACATAACATGCTTCCTAAAGCACTACATTTACGTGACATTATATAGTCACTACATGACATTATATGTTCACGACACTAACATGTATTACCACAGTAGTTGTAGTAAAGATGTTCAACACAACTAATTTAAACCAACAAAACCATCACCATAGAGTTACATTCTTCAAATTCAAAATAATACTAAAAACATACATCTAAGCTTTGAATATGGTAACATTGTATATAACATTGCGGCGACTCACTTTTTCAAATACACATGCATCGTTGATTTCCAATTCATTGTCAATTACAAATTGCCTCCAGCCTGTGCCAAATCTGTAGCAATTCCCACTTTTTGCGACAGACACGGGCCAAGCAACCATACCACAATTCAGGATGACTTCAGTGGTTCTTGCAACACTCAAGAATTTGATAGCATGTTTGCTCGGGATACCCTACATATCAGTAAGTGTATTGCAAGTTGATATTATGAAGTAATCCTTATCAAACATTTACATGATATTATGAAGTAATCCTACCAGACGATAGTCGCCCTGGACATTGATTTGTTTCATTAAAACAACGAAACTATTATTCTTGTCACATGGAAAAGCTTGGGCTCTTTGTATTGCTGATGTTGGTTCAGCTGTAACATCTCCAACATCTTCATCATCATCAACATCTCCATCATCTTCAAGAATAATTGGGTGGTTGCCACTGTTGTACTCTCCAGTACTGTAAGTGGTATAACTGTTGTCTTCGACTAAGTCGGATTTAGAGCTGATATCAATCACATTGTTCGGCATCCTGTTAACAGCACCACAAAAAAGAGGACTTTGATTCAATACAGTTAAGCAAATATCATACCCAGTTCCAAAGAGAGAAGTTCATTGAAACTCAGAATATCACTTTAGCAACTCCATGTGTTCGAATCCAAGGTAAACTTTTTGAAACAATTTAAAAATAACCATGCTAAATGTATAATAATACATGGACTTCCTTTTTCATGAGTCAAATGGTGTTGATTGTGGTTGAACTCTCTCCAAATGGAGTCAATTTGATTTCGGCTGCTCAATCTCGACAAACCCTAGAAAACTTACCCAAATTGAGATAGATGAAATGAAGTCAAACCGGTCTTGGAACAATATATAATAATCTGTTAAACCGGGTTCATAACAAGTTCTTAATATAATTGTTAAACCGGTCAGAAATTGGCCCTAATATGGCATTGTGTGCTCCAAAGAACCGCTCAGAAATTGGGCCTAATATGGCATTTTGGGCCTGTCATACTAACTGTATTGGCCTATCGTCTTTAATATGTCATAAAGTACTATATTATGCAACATTATCATAAAATACTATATTATATAAAATGAAAATACATAACATGCTTCATAAAGCACTACATTTACGTGACATTATATAGTCACTATATGACATTATACAGTTCCTACATGACATTATATACTCATTACACTAACATGCATTACAAAATACTTGATAACCTAGTAAATACTACGTGACATTACATAGTCACTACACTAAATTACTTAATAAAATACTAAATATTACATAAACACTGATGCGGAGGAGACCGATGAATCTGGGTCATTGCGTTGCGGAAGTTCTTGAACAACATCTCCGGTCACGACATATATGTTAATGAACGCCACGGTTCTACCAAGGGCTGCAAGGACGGTTGCGTCTCCACGGTTCTGCAAGGCCCTCAAGGTATGAGGGCCACTGTCGGAGGGCACAACTTCGAAGAAGTAGGAAGCGTCCCGTTCACAACTGTTAAAATGATAAAGTTGGTTAATGAGCCACCAAACATCCTTTACCATTTCAGCCAAAGGACACCAGTTTTGGGTCATCCCACCTTCGTAGTAGTGGGTTGAATTTCTGGCCATTGCTCCCCTCGAAGGGAGGATTCTCCCTCCTGTATGGACGATGGTAAACACCCTGTGTTTGTACGGCTGATCATCCATGAAAACGATGGAATAGTAGGGAATTTGGAGTTCTGTAGAAGGTGGAAGATGTTGGGAAGAGTTGTGGATGAGGAAATGTGACTACGGAAGAGGGGGTATATAAAGAGGTTTTGAGTTGGTTGGCAGTTACGGATACATTTATGACGGTGCTCTAATATCTTAATTTTAATTACTAGTTTTAATGTCCTATCACTGTATATCCTGTCTAATCAGCGTAAATTGGAGTTGGTGGGCAGTTACGACTAACTTCATGACGGTTTGGAGTTTTTTATTGTCTCTTCTCAAAAAGGAGTTAGTAGAGCCAATACCCTGTTACAGTTAGTTGTGTATCCCACATCCCTCTTACATTCATCTTGTCATGCTACTTCTTAATATGTATATTATGAAGTCAGTCAATGTCCATATATTATTTGACACAACTGTCATTCGAATGCCATTTAAGTGCCATGTAACTGCCATTTAACCTACACGCACATAATTGCCATTTAACTGACATTCAACTACCACATCTATAAATAAGTTGTCATAACATTGTATGTAATCTAAACAAATGTCTTCCAAAACATCCAATTGTACGTAATCTAAGCAAATGCCATCCAAACCACAAAAAGAACCTAATGATTTATCCAAACATCCAATTTAAACGTTGGGGTTCCTTAGGCTCGACCTCCACACCCTGTCAAACACGTTGTGAGCCATGTCGCTCCTGAAGCCGTCAATAAATTTGTCTGCCACAACGTCAAGATTTTTCCAACTAGCACTGAGCAACTCGATGTGTTTTAGAGTGTATATCCCACAGTCCTGACTACGAACACAAAATGCAATAAAGTTACTTAGATGAAGTATATAATAAAATTGGTAAGGGGATTGATATTTCGACTTACCCGCGCTTGTTCTGCTTCAGTCCTTGAATTCTTGAAAATTTAATCTCTTTAGTACCCCGATGTTTAAATTTCTTGGCAAGAGGCGGGTACTGTGTCATGAAGTGAGGAAGAAGCCTTAAAACCCCATGCAGCCAGGTCTCTACGACCAAGTTAGTGTTCAAATCCACATTACAATCATATACATTTGCCTGCCATTGCTGCAGATCGATCTCTACAGCGACCCAATGCATGTTATCGATGTTGAAGGGGACATAAATGAAGTCCAGATCATCCCAACTAGACCCATAAACTTTAGGCCGATCTCCCCTAAAGTATTCAAGTGCACGTTCAGGTATAGGTGGAACAGTGCATGTATTTCTGACATAGTATCTATATGCATCCGTATAATCAGCAGCCCATAAAGCGTCCAATATTGTGGCCTTGCGTTTAACTTCGGACTCCAGAAGCGCCTTACGGATATAACAACAAACTTCATCAATTTGCTTCAAAAAAATATAATTCATTTTGTCAGATATTGCAACAAATCCCAACAGTACACTAACTTGACATCATAAGTAAATAACTTACATCATCTTCCAGCCAAGTTTTTGGTTCCAATATTAGGCCAAACCAGTCCTTATCCATCTTTTGAGCACACAGTCCAACTATTGGCTCAGAGCTGAAAAATAAAGAAGGCGTAATTAAATCCATGAAAGATAGTTGAACATTATTAAATCCGTGAGATACTAACCTTTCATCATCCATCCATTTCAGCAAAGCAGTCATCTCCTTCACCTGTGAATTCTTGGTTATCTTCTTCACAATTTTCCCCTTTTTCTCATTTGTGTAAGGTGTTAGTTTTTTGGCGGATGACTTCACGATACGACTAGGAAGAACCCTCTTCGGTTGGAGATGCTGCTTCCGTTTATTTTTGGGTTTCGCCTTGGTGGATAAATCAACCACATCGGCTAACACTGAAAGAGGTTCCTCAACCTCTGTTGTGGTTAGCTCCTGATGGGTAGCCTCCGGTGTTCCTTCAATGTCGTTAGTAAAATCCTGCTCCTGGTCCTTTTCACCATCGCCAACCTTTTCATTTAGGTCTTGGACAAATGCCATTACACCATCCGCACCCTCAACATCATTGTTACCCTCAATAGAATTATCAAAAACCTGCAATCATAATAACCATGTCAAACTACTGACATACAAGAGTAACAATCCTGTCACCATGCTAGACTTTTCTTGTAAAACATATAAACTCCCATCAGACACTAGAAATCTTGTCACCTCGTATAAATAATAATGTCATAGTAGTAATGATAATATGATAATTTTCATATGAGCATATTCATACCTCTTTGCCTTCAACCTCTACTTTCTCCACCTCAGCCTCCTGAACCTCAACCTCTACCTTCTCCACCTCAGCCTCCTGAACTTCAACCTCTACCTTGTCCACCTCAGCCTCCTGAACCTCATCCTCTTTGTCACCACCCTCACCATCACTCTCATTATCCTCATCAGCATCACCAACTTTATCATCCTCATCAGAAACTTCATCATCATCATCATGACTTGCAAACTTTGCCTCTACCTTGTCCTTCTCCTTCGGTTTGTCACCACCCTGGCGAAGTTCTTCATTGTCATTACCCTCATCACCATCACCAAATTCATCATCATCATCACCATCATCATCATCATCATCATCATTATCCTCACTCTCAACCTCATCACTCTCAAACTCCTCACCCTCAACCTCCTTATCCTCTACCTCCTCATCCTCTGTTTCCTGGTCATCCTTATAAACTTTCTCCTCTTCCTCATCAGACTCATCATAGGATTCAAAATCATCCTCATCCTCACCCGAATACCTCTTTGGTTTCCCCTTACTCTTGAGCTTAGACACCTCATTCTGCTTTGATACCCTATTTTCCAGCCTTTCCATCCTGTCAAGCACTCTTTTTTCCATCCTCTTTATCATTCTGAACATCTGACTTATCACCTCTGATAAATGCACAAATGCATTACTCGGGCTCGCTCCATCTTTTCCTTGCTTCCCCTTCCCCTTCTTTTTCAAACCCTTCATTGCTTCCTTCACAATCTTGTCAAAATACGGGTCATCATTTTCAACAACATAGTAGCAATCAGACAACTTATTCACCTCATCCTCATCGGGAATAATAATGGGCTTAACCACATGTGTAGGATTAGCCAAAGACAACTCCAACACTCCATGTTCAGGGACTTCATCTAAAAACCAACAAAGACCTCGAGGCATTGCAGATTCACTCAATTTTAATGCAAATTGGAGACCAAATATTGGCACAACTTCCCATGCCCATATCTATAATAACAAACGGTTTGAGAATTAGCAAATTAAGATCATTAAATCATTATATCCTGTCACCCTATAATTTAAATCAGGTCACTATAAAACTATCTGGAATGCAAATAAAAATATGTTGGAAAACTAGTATGTTGTGTCAATCAAACAACAAATAACATTCTGCATATTCACCATGATCATGTCACCTTGTATTCAAACATACGGTCATAATATAGCATAAAGTATACTACTATGCTGCAAATAAAACACACTCAATAATTCATATTTGAACCATTAAAAAATTATAATATAACTACCTGAAACACAACTGACATGTCTTGAATGGAATATGGAATTCTTGGTGTGTTGGAGAATAGCTTTGCCTTCTCTACTGTTTGCATTCTTTTGGCAAATGTTGTGGTCAATGACTTGTGAAGCTCTTCATAAGCAACCCTTCCCCATGGATAATCCCAAAAGTTATCCATATTCTTCAGCAGCCTAACATGCAGCGGCTTCACTAGCCTCTTCTTATCCCCTTTCAGCAACAGACCCTGAACTATCAACAACAGTGCCAACTTGAGTTTGTAGTTGTCCAACTCACGATGTTCTTTGAATCTGTTGTAAACATTTTGTACTGTCGTCTTAGGACCACCAGGACTACCAAAAAATCGCTCCGTTACCAACCCGTCAGCTTTAGTATCCACAAATGGAAGTTCACCACAATTCAGTCCAGTTATGAGAGAGAACTCTTTGATCGAAAACCTCAACTCTTTCCCTGCCACCTCATACCAAGACTCTTATTTCTTTTTTGTTTCAAGTTGCTTAAATAGAACTGCATGCAATGTTTGTGAAGAAAATGATACATGCTGCAACATTTTCAAAACTTTTCCAAACGGGCCATCCAAAACCCGTTTCCAATCCGCATGTGTCAACTTGTTTTCAATCTCACGAACAAAGTGCACCCTACAGTTGATGTTAATTCTTCCGTAGAAAGGTTCACCTCTGAAATAACTATACCTAATCTGCAAACCAAATGAAAAAAACCATAAACAAACGAAATCGAACCATTTGAGAAGCCTCAGACGACATATGAAACAAAAAACCCTAAACAAACACCCCCGATACAAATTAAACCATTTCAGACGGGTGACAAAACAATTGAAAAAATACCCTAAACAAATTGAAACCATTTCAGAAGGCTGACAGGACAATTGAAAAATACCCTAACTCTAAACAGAAAATGTAGACAACTTACTTCCCCTTTAAAGATTACAAGTATTTTCGCCTTTACTATTTTCGCTTTTGGCCTCGACCTACCCTTCCCGGATTTTTTTTCTATGGTACTGTCACAAGTTTTTTTTCCCTTTCACCTACACTTCGTCTCTCTGCTTCTTCTTCTTTCAAACCTGCCTGTCGTCTTCTTTTCTCTTCCTTTTCTCTCAACTCTTCTTTGGTCTCGATTCTTTACCGTCTCTAAGCACTGCCATTTTTTAGGATTTTTTTATAACGCGGTTCAGAGGTTAAGGAAAAGTTCGGGGAGGGGCGAGTAAGTAAAAATGGAGTTACAGAGTCGCATTAATGGATAAAGATGGACGCAGTAAGTAAGCAAATGTGGAGCTGGACTTGGTAAGAAAAAATGGACTTCAAGAGTAAGCAAAAATCGAGTCTAGCGTTAATAGGGAAAGATGGAGGAGTTGAAGAGTCGCCTTCTGGGGAAGAAGAAAATGTCTGATAACAATGGTGGATGTTGCAGAGTCGCGTTAATAGGGATGAAACATCGGGAATATCTTCTTTTGGAGGGAATTTTGGAAGGTAAACAGGAAGGGCCTTTTGCGAGCATTCGAAGAAAGGTAAACAGGGTTTAGTCTTACCCTTTTTATTCCAAATTAAATATTTATAAAAAGGTCAACAAAATGGTAAACACAAATAAATAATATTAAAAAACTGTGTTTTACCCCAAAACAACAAAAACAAAAGGATAATTCTGACAATAGGATTATACAATGTGACAAAAAACATATGTACGCAAAATATAAAGAAACTTCACTGACATGAATTATGAACAACACTGACAGAAAGTATGTATCTACAACGAAGTAGCAAAGAAGAAATGCACCACCCAATTTTTCTAGATTTTCAAAATAATTTCAACACAAGTTATTGTCAACAAGACAAGTCAATTCTAGTAAAAATCACCCAAGAAGGAATCATACCACACTATCCCAAATACTGTGAAGCTTACATGAAAGTGAATAAGATATCCTTCACTAGTCAAACCACTTCATATCGAAAATACTAACGGTTATCCTTTTTATGTAGTGATCCACAAATATGTCACCCATGTTCACGATGTTTTGACGTCCGAAACTTAGCATTTCTATGTACTTGATCGTGAAGACGCCACAATCGCCTTTGCACACAAGTAAAAAATATAGTCGATTTCATGATATTATAACCAATTTCACACCAAAAAATGAACAATTAATGTAAACAACTTACCCTCTCTTGTTTCTCTCCAATGTAGGAACACGAGTCACATTTAGGAAATTGTTCCCTCTATCTTCATAAATTATTGCCAAGGGCTCATACTGTGTTATCATGACTGAAAGAGTATATGTCAACCATGCAAGAAACCTATGGACTTTCGACAATTTGAACAAATTGACGTCGGGATCGTATACAGTGACAAACCATTTACTTAGTTGTATCTCCAGAGCTATCCAATATTTCTCCTTGAAATTGAAGGGGAGGTATATACGATCCACGTCCTTCCAATCCTTCTCATAAAGTTCAGACAGTTCCCCACGCAGGTATCTCATCTTAGATCGATCAGCAACATAACTTTGCTTATTTGAAAATCATCTATTCATTTCCTTGTCCAACTTATGCTGAAAAAAGGTGTCCAATATTGCAACTGGTTTGTCACGCACACGACAAC
Organism: Rheum nobile; assembly: GCA_027886185.1. Classification (NCBI taxonomy): domain Eukaryota; kingdom Viridiplantae; phylum Streptophyta; class Magnoliopsida; order Caryophyllales; family Polygonaceae; genus Rheum; species Rheum nobile. Next base: position 8,310,958 of record WOAB01000002.1, on the reverse strand, counting down.
CAAGATAATACATACATTCGTCCAAGTGCTACAAACCAAAATAATAATATGTCATACCAGAAATTTAAGACTTGCTGTATGCCACGATAATTTATATAAATAATGAAAGAGGCTTACCGAAGAACTTAACCACCCCATTGGTTGCAACAATTTCTTAAAAAACTTCTTCTATAGATGTTCTCCAGTTGGAGAAACAAGTTCCTCACTACATCATGAGATGGTTTAATTAACATCTCAAACACGTGTTCATATCATCAAGACAGGAGGGACAACTTTCTAACATTTTCTTCGAGTCTAACCAACGACACAATCTATTCGTGTCTGAAATACCTTTGGACGTTGAAACCTTGCATCGTTTGGGATTATCGGCTTCTCTGGACAGTCCTCTCTTTATGACAGGATGGTCCCTCACTTCACCATTTGTATTTTTTTTTGAGTTGGTTTTTCCATTTAAGACTCCAATTGATTCTTTGGTAGAGTCTCCTTCCACCTCAGTTTCTTTTGTTGCTACCGCTAGCGTCTGTAAATAAATTTTCTCATAAATAAGATGTTGGTGAATTGAGGGACCATCCTATCAGGAAGATTTATTGATACATACCTCAACTCTTTTTGTCATCCTTTTTTTAGTTTCCCCCTCATTCTGAACTGCACCATCTTCATCACCTTTCTTGTTTTTTGAACGAGTCTTCCTTGTAAATACTTTTCCTTCTAACTTATCTTTTTCTTTTTTTGTCATCGTTTCTCCATATTTCCCCTCATCTTGTACTGCACCCTCAACATCATCACTCTGAATTGCACCATCTTCATCATCCTTCTTCGTTTTTGAACGAGTCTTTCTTGTAAATACATTTCCTTCTTTCTTATCTGTTTTCTTCTTTTGTCATCGTTTCTCCATATTTCCCCTCATCATGTATTACACACTCAACATCATCATTCTGAAATGCACCATCTTCATCATCCTTTTGATTTCGATAAACAACCATATATCCTAAATTGTCATTGTCGACTTTAATGACACCTTCATCATCGTCATCCATGGCATGAAAAGGTTTGTCGATGAACCATCTTCACAGTAGGTCCAAATGGACCATCTATTATCCTCTTTCAGTCCACAGGGGAGAGGTATTTCTCAATAATTTTCAGCAATTCACGCCGATAGTTTTGGTTGACTCTGTCGAAGAATTTTTTCCCTTCAAATCTCAATAAATGACCCTAAAAAATACAAATTATACGAGATCAATAAATACAAAAGGAACATATACTTAAAAACTACATGACAGGATGTGAAATATGAAAAACTACACACAATGAGCTAACCAAAATTTACCTTTTTACTCATTTCAATTTCCTCCATTTCAATATGGAAAACTACAACACTTCAGTTGCACTAGTGGAGATAGACAAACAACAAAAAATATCAACATTTAAGCTTTTTCTAAGCACCAAACTGAACATACTCAGATGTAGAGATCACACGAGAAGATAAGAAAGTTGCGAGAGTAAGAGAGCTATATAGTCAGGCAAATAAAAACATTAACTTTCAAAACACAACAATGTTTCACAAAACCGACATTCTAATTGATCATTTCAACAATAAAACTATACGATGTGACAAATATTTCATCAACACTGACATGAAATTTTCAAACAATGATAATTCCTGCAATTGTGACAAAAAAAAAACTAATCTGACATTCTCATTTTACAAACACGGATTTCACAGGTTTATATAATTCGCTGCATTCAACTTCAGTTCATTTCAGCTCAAACGAACAACAGTGACAAAACCCTTCAACGAACAACAGTGAATCAACCCTAAAAACCAAATGAACAACAACGGAGCAACCCTTAAACGACGTTGAATGGTTGAAACCCTAAAAAATTGGACATACCTCTAAGGCTCGAACGAGATAGACAGAAGAGGAAGATGAATTGGAATCGTGACCGAATCGGGACGTCGGTCGAAGACCTGCACTTTGTCCCACATCTTCGGTGGAAGACCTGCAATTTTGGGCCTTAATCAGAGGATGATTACGAAGCTAGCTCAAGCGGCGATGAAGGGTTTCGTCTGTGGAAAACCTACAATTTCGCGCCGTAGTCGGTGTAAGCTAGCTCGAACGGCGAAGAAGGGTTTCAAGCAAAAAACAAAGTTGGAGATTATGGAGTTTGAAGCAATATCATACCTGGAAGAGAAACCTTTCCGCCGGCAATGGTGAAATCCGTCGGACAAATCTGGATTCTGCCGGAGAAGATGGAGACACCTCGAGCTGGGAGAAAGACCTCGACCGGCAATGTAGTTGGGTTTCTGTGGCAAGTTTCACATTTCAATTTGAAATTGAAACTGAAATAATTTTTTTTTCATAAAATCAGTGTCATGTCATATTTTATTTTCCAAAACAAAAAAGAAATATCAATATTCAATTTACCTTTTTATTTGGGAATATTTTTTAAAAACAGAAGGAAATTTTTTTGGATGGGATATATTTTCAAAAAACAAAGAGGATAGGGTAAAATTGCAAATGCAATAGTAAGGTAGGATATTGATTGCTATTTCTCTTTTATATTTGGTAGAGTTAGGCTTCCTAATCTGGATTTGGATTTTTTGGGGGCAGTGTTCCTATGTGGACAGTTGGTAAAAATATGATTCAAGTCTCCACATTTTCCATACCCTTCAGGGAAATCCTCAAACTAGACATTGTACTCTTTGTATTCAAGTTCCTCATCATGGATGAGTACACTAGTGTTGATAATGTTTTTTAGTGGACTGTTAACACAGATACTGTTAAAATGAGCCCATTGCTTCCTCTTAGACAAGATCAAGCCTAATAAGGGTTCGAAGGTCATGCCCTTCAAGTATATTACTAATGGCCTCAAGGTTGATGTACTCAGCTGGGAGATGTAGGAATCTTTACCAGAGATCAATGGTTGTGAGGGGTTCGATGATTGGGTTAAGGTTAGATTTCCATGTTTTGAGGAAAAGGAGTTGTCCAAAGAGATGGGAAGGCCTTGTTTTCCAAATACCCTCTTTATCGGATGATTTGAACCTAATTTCTGGCCATTGGTTTTTCGGTCAAGGATTTCAATGTCTCCCTTGATAGCTCTCCATTCACAATGGAGTTTTGCTCTTATATTTGAGAATCCTATTGGGTAGGTACAAATCCCATAAGGGAAGTGTTCTTTAGTGTTTCAATGTCTGTGGTGACTTTAGACAGTTTGGCAAGGTAAACTGAAGGATCAATCTTCAGATTTGCCTTGCCTTTGTCATGGTGATTACTCTCTCTATTGTAATGTGGCAAGGTGTTTGTTGTTGGTGGGTTCTGCAAGTTTGTAGCAGAGCTAGGTGTTGTTTGGTTGGTAGTGGGATGAATCCCGTTTGTTTGGTTGATACAAGCAGAGGAGGATGCTTGTTGTTCCTTAGGGTCAGTGACTTCCACGAAGGTTTTCTTTCAATTTTCTATAACTTTAGGTTTAGTTGATAGAACACAGAGTTTTTCACTTGGATACAGAGAATGCAGAGATATGCAATGGGGAAGAGGAGAAGTGGATGTGCATATAGAGCAAGCTAAGCAGTAGTATTTATAAAAGCTAGGGGGATCATGCAAGGGGGTAAACAATATTGATTTAGAGTTTATAGAGAGTGACCTGGGTAAAGCTCGAATACCGTTCATGAGCATAGAATCGAGGTGAGATCTCCTCAGATGGAGCCTACGACGCTTGCTTCTTTCCACTTTTAGGTAGCCTTGGGGATTCACGCCTCGTCATCGCCAGTTTGACTCTCCTCCTCGCCTTGGAAGCTCGCTTCCTAGCGTTGGGTTCTCCTTGTCCATATTAGGGGGATCGAAACCATAGCTTTAATTTAGGGAAGATTTGTGGCCAAGCACCGTACCTCTCTTCTTGTTTTTTCATGTATCTTGTGTTTGGGAGGTAGAAACGGGATCGAGGAACCAAAATCCATCTCCGAAATCGAGAGAGCCATAAGACGAAGATGGCGACGTTTCCATTTTGTTTCCTGCACAAGGGATTTCTCCACCAGATGAGATGTGAAGGGGCTAAACTTTGCTTGTGGACAAGGTTGATCAGAATCGTTGTAAGGGTGAGAAAGTATTGGATTTGGGGGCGGCGATTTGGGTGAGGTCTCGATCTAGGGTTTCGCAGGTGTGGGTTTTGGGGAGAAGCGTTAAGGAGACGAGGAAAGGCGCGTAGAGCGCGTTCTTTTTAAGGGAGTAACGTAGTCAGTTTTTTACATTTTATATATTAGGTACTCTATGTTCTTACATTTATAAATTATTATATTCATTATTTTCCCCCACAATCGTGCTACTCAAATTAATTTATTAATTTCACGGAACTGTTTATGAATATTGATTGATGAGGCTGACCGCTAGACAATGGATCGCGTCTAGATAAAAGAAGGCAAGCTGTCCAAAAAATTGCACGCATTTTCTTCATTATTTTACTTTTTTTTTTATTAGATAAAAATTAGACTCAAAATCACAGAAGAGACGATTTCTTAGTCTATAACATCTTTACGGATGAGAATTATAAATTCTAGACTAGCTCGAATATCTTCAAAGAAACTCCGATGGATCATCTTTGCGATGAAGTCAGCCACCACGTTTGTTTCTCGGAAGACATAAAGAATTTGCACTTAAGAAAACAGTTGTAAAACACACAGGATATCAGAAATTAACATTTCTATATCCCATGGACAATGCCAGATTTGATTAAGAACATTCACAATGGTAAGGTTATCGCATTCAAGATGAATATCGATAATACCTAATTCATAGGCCTTTACTAGAGCATTTCTTACTACAAGCGTTTCTGTTTTTAATGGGGTTGAGATACCACATTTATCCCCAAAGAGGAAGATTGGTTTACTCGTGTTGTTCCTGAAAATGTAGCCAAAGCTAGATTCATCATTAGTTTTGGTGGATCTATCTGTATTGATTTTAATTATTTTATCCGAAGGTTTTTTCCATCTTTTTATTGGTCGTCTAACATTGTTCATTTTATGTGTTTATTGTTTGTCCTCTTCTAAACATTCAGGGTTCCAACTATTCGTCTTATTCCAATTCGCAAATTGTTTTTTAATATAAATTGGTACATCATTTATGGTATCTGCATCATCGTTTGTTCTTCCAAAGCTTTGTTGGTTTCTATAAACCCAAATTCTCCACCAAGAGACCATTAATTCTATAAATTGTGATCTATCAATTTTTTGTCGAATTTTCTCAATGATTTCATTGATTTTTGTATTTCCTATGTTTAGGGATGTAATGATACCATAGGTATGATAATTCATTTTCTCTATTATTTTTATGATATGGTTACATTGGAATATTAGATGATTCAAATCCTCCAATTGAGCATTGCAACAGATACAACCCTGGGAGATTGCTACACTTTTTTATGCTAATCTAGCTTTGGTTGGATGTCCGTTTTTCATTATTTTCCAGATAAAGTTTTTAACTTTGGGATATGTGTCTATCTTCCAGATCCATGAAGAATCATAGGCAGTATATGATTTGTTTCTGTTAATTAATTCCATAGCAGAATTCGTAGAAAACCAACCATTTTTGCTTGTTTCTCAGTACATTCTATCATGAATATCATTCAAATGTATTGGGATAGAGATTATTTTTTTGGCTAAATCATGTGGTAAACATTGTTCTATTAAGTCTTTGTTCCAGGTTTTATTTGGCAATATAAAATCAGCTACCAAGGCATCCTTATTCAAGATTAATTGTGTGTTTATGGTATCACATAAAGGGGTTTTAGAGACCCAATTATCCGACCAGAATTTGATTGTTCTATCATTACCAACTTGCCAAATTAGTCCAGATTTGAATTCATCCATGAGTTCAATCATTTTGGACCATTGCCAGGAGCAAATTCCTTTTTTCTTGTATTTCAATATATGGATAGTTTTCAAGTATTTTTCAGTAACAACTCTGACTCAATAATTATTCGGCTCTGGTAAGATTTTCCATAATAATTTGAATTGTATGGCTTTATTCATGTCCTTTGATTTTCTCAATCCAAGACCTCCTTGTTGTGTCGGTTTACATATTTTTTCCCAGCCTATAAGAAATTTATAGGAGTTGTACGTCTTTGTTCCAAAAAAAAGATCTATTTAACTTGTCAAGTTCGTTATCTGTGTGTGTAGGTAACATAAAGCTTTGCATAAGATAGTTTGGTCTTGATGTCAGATTGGCTTTTATTATTGTTGTTCTTCCTGCTTGGGAAAGAGAGTTTGATTTCCATTTAGACAGTTGTTGTTGGGTACTAATTAAGATATCAACAAAGGTATTCGAGTTGACTCTACCATTAATGATAAGACAACCTAGATAATTTTCGAGGGATATTATATTTGTGATTGTGAGAATACCTTGTATTGCTAATTTATTATGGTTGGTAACATTTTTTGTGACTTGAAAAGCCAATTTATGAAAATTCACTTTTTGTCATGAGATTTTGCAATATTCATCAACAATATCCTTAATTTCCTTGCAGTTTTCCTATTTAGCTTTTGAGAAGATCACAATGTCATCTGCAAATGTCAGGAACGAAATTCGTGTTCCTTGTTGAGTGATTTGAAATCCTAGCGGATTTCGTGGTCTTTCTGAAGTTTTTGGAGTTTTCTTGCAAGGATTTCAGATCCTAAAATGAACAAGAAAGGGGAAAGGGGGTCAGCCTATCGAAGTCCTCTTGATGGTGTAAATATTTCTATGGGTCCGTTGTTTACAAGCACCAAGAAGGATACCGTTGTAATGCATTCTTTTATCCAGTTGATAAATTTTTCATGAAATCCAAACTTTTTCATGATTTTAATAATGAAATTCCATTCAATTCTATCATAAGCTTTTTCCATATCTAATTTTAGGGCAATGAATCCTTCAGTTCCTTTTTTCATTTTGAATGAGTGAAAAATTTCATGAACAATCAAGATATTATCTTGAATGGCTCTATTAGTAACAAAGGCACCCTATAGGGGGTGGATTAATTTTTCCATGGTTCCTTTAAGTCTTGTTGTTATGATTTTCGAGATAATCTTATAAATTGTAGAGCACAGACTTATGGGTCTATAGTGATTAGTAGAGTTTGAATTATCACATTTTGGAATCAAAAAGATAAATGTGTGATTTATTTATTTGAGCAATTTCCCATATAGAAAAATCTTGTAACTGCTTGAATAACAGAAGGACCTATAATGTCCTAATAGTTTTGATAGAATTCTGCTGTCATGCCATCGGGACCTGGTGATATATCCGAGCCAATGTTAAAGACAACCTTCTTAATTTCTTCATTGGATATGTTCCTTATTAATTCTAAATTGTTCTCTGTAGAGATTTCAGATTGAATTAATTCTAAATTTTCCTAGAGTAGTCTATGGTCCATATTCACACTTCTGAACCTTTTAATGAAATCATTTCTGATTTCATTTCTAATGTTCTCTTCTCCAGTAATACTGGTTCCTTCTTGGGTTTTAATTTCTTTTATAATTTTTCTATTTCTTCTTCCGCTTGCTATTTTGTGAAAATAGCTCGCATTTGTATCAGTAAATTTGATGTGTTTAACTTTAGCTCTTTGGTTCCAGTAAATTTTCTAGAAGCAAAGAAGTTTTTTCTTTTTTTTCTATGATTCTTATTTGTTTTTTAATGAAATCATTTGTAGGGTGAGTACAAATCTCAGTTTGGATATCAGAAAGCTGTTTTTCTATAGTTTGTAATTGAGTATATACATTACCAAATGTACTTTTATTCCAGATCTTGGCATGTTTCTTAAGTAATTTTGTTTTGGATACAAGATTATACAATCTAGATCCATGATAGTTAGTTCTCCAAGCTTGTTTAACAACATTTCTAAAGTCCTTTCTGGTCATATATATTTTTTTCAAATTTAAATGGCTGTTTTTTAAAAGGTATTGTTGAGTCAAGCTCGATAGAGATGGGACAGTGGTCTGAGTTGGTAAAAGCAAAGTGTTTAGTACAGATATCAGGGTACCATTGAAGGATCTGGCGATGAATAGGTACCCTATCTAGTTTTTTGTATATGATCTATTTCTGTTATGTTCTTCCGCCAGGTATAGATGTTTCCTTGAATAGGTGTCTCTAGTAGTTCACATTCATTCTTAAAATGTTGTAATCTTGTAAATTTTGTCAAAGGTGGTATTAAACCACCTAATTTTTCAGATGGGTCTTGTATTTCGTTCAGATCTCCTATAATAATACACGAAAGAGAACAATTTTTAATAAAGGAAATGAGTCCGTCCTAGAACACATTCTTTGGAGATTCATTTGGTGGAGCATAAGTTAGGATTAACATAAGTTTTTTGTTCGTGAGCAGGTTTGTATACTTGATAGTAATAAATCTTGTTTCAATTTGGTCAATTTTTAGGATTTCATTTGTAAGTTGGTAGGTCTTCCACATTACACAAATGTCACCCAAGAAACCCATAGCAGGGACACAGTAGAACTGATCAAATCATGCTTTTTCACTTGGTTCTTTGTTTGTTCTTGTTTCAAAGAGTGCAATTAATTGTATTCGTTCAATTTTACAGAAGCATTCAACATCCATCCAAAAAGTTTTCTTCCCAATTCCTCGACAATTTCAGTTGTGATATTCATAAAAAACCAATTGTCTAGTTGTAACGCGCTAGCGTCCCTATATTGTGTTTTTGCCCCATATCCTAAGACATTTAATGGACTTTTGATCGTTTCTAATTATTATTTTCTTGGACATAAGAACAATAATAAATATAATCCTTATATTATTGTTTAAATTATAGGTGTTGTATCTTTGTACAGGAAATTGGTTGTCATTTGCATACTGACTAGAAATGGTTCTAGAGCAAAAGTTATTCACTCTTAATGGATTTTTTCCATAAGTTTCCTTTAAAGGGATAAATTGTGTCCTTTTGTTCATCAACCAATGACAAAAACAAAGGTAATCCAATTTTCGATGATCAACAAGAGTAATTCCGCAAGGGTTCATAACAAGAGTGATCCTAACCTCAGATAAACAATATCTGTAGGAAGCATGAAAAGTAAGAATGTAGTATGTAGATTACTAGGAGTCCTTTTTTCATGTTTGGATTTATTCATAAAAGATATATTACAGATGCAAGAGCTCTCAGTCTCACACCTGAAACAATGTCATGGTTTAACTCGTAGTCTATGATTTGACACAAAAAGTAAAGACCAAATGTTGTCAGCAATATGTCTTTTCTTATGGTTAAAAAACCATTGTAATTTAGTACAAAGGATCATCTGAATCCACTTTTGAGTAGATTGATTGTTCACAAAGGTTCTAATACACACAGAAACAAATCAAGTGTTCTTGCTGCAGTAAAGCATAAGCTCAAGGTGCTTCCAGATAGTACAACCATTTTGATTCGACCAGGGGCTGATAATATTGTTTCTGCAAAGAGAGAATATCAGGGGTTCAAGTTTACAAGAGATCAAAATCCCTATAAGATTGTTCAGAAATTGAAAGTTCAGCTGGTTAAGTTGTTCAAAGCCCAACAACATTCTGCCATGGATGCCGACAGACTGTTGGATTGTGTCATTGTTGAAATCTGAGTGCCAAAAGACATCCTTTTCTGCAGTTACAGGCTTGAATATGTGAAGACCACATCCAAACCTGGTAGAGAGTATGGTTTAAGTTACAAATCTGAGCAGTAAGCATTAGAGAGAATAATATCAAAAATATATCATCATTGGTCAGTGAGGATAACCTCCAAAACCGATTGTTCATGGGGTAGCTAGTCATTTTATGTTTCATTGTCATAGTTTCCCACATTACTGGTTTATTGGCTTGAGAGCCAACTCCAGATTTCCAAATATGATTGTTCAAAGTATTCAGAGATTTCTGAATTAAGGATTGTAATCCAAATTTCATAAGATCAAGGATAAGCAAGATAAAACTTGCCTTATTTTTATTCATGGATAGGCAAAGATCATAACTTTTAACACTTTTAACTAGAAGAAAAAGAGTTTGTATTTTGAATTGTCCAAATTTGCTCAACTTTGCATAATCATTATTAGAGTACTCAACACACATTGAATAACAGAACATCCAATGAGTAGCCACATTTGTATCAGATAGAACAAAGATAGTGTGTAACACACTAAAAAGGTTCAAAGAAAGGTTGATATTGGAGTTAAAACTCCACACTAATTTGTTCAAGAGATGAGGTTTCAGTTTAGGTATAATATGTCTTTGCCTCCTAGTATCATTATCCTGGTTTTTACTGCCAAATAAGATGATAAAAAAAAGCTAGGAAACCCATTCCAAAAATTCATGGGACAAGATTTCATTCCAGATCAAATTGCAAATCCGGTTATCCTTCCTAATAATAGAGGAATGGCCAGCTAAAGTGACAAACTAAAGAGGTATGTCACAACTCCACATCAAAGAGCAATGGATCGTCACAGAATCTAAAGCATCAGGATTCATATGGTAGTTGGTAAAAGCTAACAGCCACACGGTCTTGCAAAGTGTCACAACAAATCCAAGACACAGAACAAATCGACAAAAAACAGAAAAAACAAGTCGAAGAGAAAAAGCAATGAGCTAGAGTAAGAACAAAAACACCTGAATCTTCTTGAATGATGGTTGGCAAGGTGAAACACCCGAGGCTATCCAGGGAAGCAAATCTCGCCATGTGCTTCCGACCCTCACCGCAGTCCGCTTTGTAATCCGGGAACGGACACCCAGAGAGGGGGAGCAACCCTAGAACCAACGCCTTCCTTGCATCAACGGCGGTCGCGGACATCAAGGAGAACTTGGAGTTACCATTCTTTGCATCAGGGGCGCCACTTCCTTCACCATCTTCCGACCATCCCTCCAGGGGACCCGGATCCCAAACCGGCACCAGGAGGTAACCTCAAAAGTGAATCGACAAGTGGAGAAGGGGCGAAAGGATCCACATATTTGAGATAAGGGCCACTTCCTTCACCATCATCCTTTCTGAAAGAACATGAACGACAGAGAACGACGAGGAGCGATGAATGAGATTGTCATCTTGATCAAGGATTTCATGGTAGAGATTGAGGAGGAAGGTTAAGGAAGCAAGGTTCACAAGAGTCAGCCGTTCGAAGGCTACTTGCAAAAATTTTTTAGGGTTTTGGGGGACTTCTTGGGAGCGTTTTCGATTTTCATTTTTTTCACGTTTCCAAAATCTCATGCAGTTGGTATCTCTTTCATTATTTTACTTTTAATACCATACATAGTATTTATTAAATTTAATCATTTGAGTCTGCATACGCGTTATTTCTACATAATTTATTTAATATGATGTTACTTTTAATGTGACGAACAAGTAAACAATTATAATTTCTAAACGATTATGATTTGAGTTGACAAAGTGTCTTAATGTTTATCTTGTATAAAAATATATTATTTTTAAGTTATTTTTATAACTTAGGTTAAGCACCTTAATTTTAAAGAATTTGGTTAAATTTTATTATTTTTAGGTTAGTACGTGTCATGGATGAGTACCAACCTTAAAACAATTTTTTTATATAAAATAAATAAATAAAGATTTCAAATAAAGATTTTGTAAAAGAGAGGCATCGTAATTTGTTTATTTTATATAAAAAAGTGGTCTAAGAATAAAAAGAGGCTTTCCAAATTTGAATACTATATATTATCGTATTGTTTGAATATCGGTTATATTAAGTATAATGTAATTCTAACTTGATTATTGTATTATTCGAATATCGGTTATACTAAGTATAATGTAATCATAACTTGATAATTTTATATTTCGAACATCGGTTATAATGATTCTAATGTAATTCCTAACTTGATAATTGTATTTTTCGAACATCGGTTATATTAAGTATAATGTAATACTAACCTAATTATCGTATTATGCGAACATCGGTTATAATAAGTATTATGTAATCCTAAGTTTATATCGTATTATTATACTATCTGAAATATCCCTCATTTAATTAAGGGTATTAATGTAATTCTCAAGTCTATTTCTAATAAAGAAATTTTGGTATTTATTTCATTATTCCAAAAAGGGAAATAGATTAGAGATAATTAACTTAAGTTGTTACAACTTTAAGTTATGGGTTATTTAAATTTATTCTAACATTGAGTTATTTTAAATTTAAATTAACTTATCAATTTTAACTTATATTATTTGAGTTAAGATTAACAGAGCGTTTGTAACACCCCCAATTTATACCAGAGATATTACATGCCAGTGACTTCAGACTTTACCGTCCAAAGTCACCCCAGGCTTTTCCAGAACGATTAAGCTTAAAAATATAACATAATTACATATTAATTGAAAGATTAAACAACGGAAGACTTTAAATTACATAACGGAAGACTTTAAAGAGTCAACTTAAAACATGGCTAAATTATGAAGATACATTGAAGTAACACTTTAACAATCTTAAAACACTTAATAGCTTAGAACACTGACTTTTAAATCTTCGTCTGCAAGCTTCTTATCCTTCAATAGGTTACTTAAACTCCGGGAAACAACTCCTGATGTGCCGAAACGGACGGACGGCACCAACCATGACGATGCAGATAACAAAAATACAGCGGGTTAGTCTACTGAATAGACTAGCAAGGGTACAAAGTAGAGTGGTTCGAGTGATCGTGACCGTTTACTATCATTGTCCCTCGAATAATAACCGAAGGGACGATATATAACCCGACACTTTCACGGAATGATTTAACAATTAAGATATGCACTGAAGAGAAAACTCCAACTGAAATGAGCCTTATAGGAAATTATGACAACTGCTAGGGAACATTAAAGTTACACACACCAATGATTTAAAAGTTGACTGAGATGCTTCAGTTCACAACCAACCTCATCGCATACAACGAATCCAGATTGAAAAGAGAACGTACTATGATCAAAGTCGAGACGATTTTTCCTAGCTGCACTATAACTTAGTTGCACTATTCGCCAAATGTTTATTAATCATGTGCACTCGGGCACATATCTTATTTAATTACAAAACACACTTTACTGGAACACGTTAATGTTATTAAGAGCGGCACACAGCTTAAATCTCAGGGTGACAATCATGTCGACCCAAATTAACACAACACACAAACACACACACGAGACTTAACATTATTCCGAGAACAACAGAGTTATTATTATTACACAGGGTGATCTTACGTTCACCCAGATTACACTGCCACAGTTCTTACACTTTAATTTACAGGCTGACAGTTACGTCCACCCCAATTGCACTAGCTAAGTGCTTAATACACAGGACTGCAATTATGCTCATCCAATGGCGCTTACAAGGCGCTTAAACACTTCAGATCCTTAAAGGTGGATAAGAAGCATAGGTCATGACCCTTAAATTATTATCCGGAAATTAACCCGACGAGTATTATGATTTAAATAAACGACAAATCCTTATTTGGATTAGCGTTCCTACGAACATTAAGTTATAAAGAAACGACTAATCCTTACTTGGATTAGCGTTCCTACGAACATTAAGTTATAAAGAAATGACTAATCCTTACTTGGATTAGCGTTCCTACGAACACTCGTGTTAACTAAACAGTCTAACACAACAATTAATCACATTAAAGCCATCCAGGCAATCAACTTAAACACAGAGATAATAGAAACAGCTAATCCTTACTTGGATTAGTTTTCCTATTAACCCGCATGCTATTCTAGCATTAAGATTAATTTCACAATAATACCATCACGGTAATTATCACATATAATAGCGTTGTTCTAACAGATATACAACCTATTATAACATTACTTTAATCACGTTTATTTATGAAATTAGTTCCCAAGCCAAAACAACAGTTCACTCCAATTTAATTAACAATTAAATAATTGATAATTAATGAAACATGGAATGATTAAGCAAGAGCGAACCGCCATTTGCCTTAATCCGCAGATCTGGAACAAAGCAGAGACAACGGGATTCCGGGCTCGACACAGGTATAGCTCCGACAGCACAACGACCTTCGAGTCGACCCACAAAGAAACCCTAAGTTAGATTCGACAAACAATACCGATACTACGAAAGGACGAAAGGAATCGACGTAAACGAAACCCGAACGAAGGCCTCGGAAGCCAACGACAACTCCCGACCACAACCACCTCGCCGGCGGGCGCCGTAACAATTCCGGCGGGCGCCGCCTTAAATACGGCGGGCGCCGCCTCAAGCACGGCGGGCGCCGCTCCACCACGGCGGGCGCCGCTCCACGGCCTCCCTTCTCCGGCGATCGCCGCATCACCACGGCGGCTGGCCTCCTTCATCACGGCGGTCGCCGTTCACCACGGCGGTCGCCGTTCACCACGGCGGTCGCCGTTCACCACGGCGGTCGCCGTTCACCACGGCGGTCGCCGTTCACCACGGCGGGCGCCGTTCCTGGAGGCGGTTGCCGTCTCCCTGGCGGCGGTCGCCGTCGCTGAACAAAAACTGAAAATACGAGGGGAAATCTTACCCGCGATGCTCGATTTGGCTCGTCTTTCGCCTTGCTTTGCTTCTAGGCGTCCGAGGGTCTCCAAGGCTTCACTTGGCCATCGGAAATGACACCAAACGAGCCTCCAACGATCCACGAGCCTTCCCGGAGAGAGCGTTTTCTTTGAGAGCTTTTTTGAGAGTCGAGAATTTGAGAGCGCTTCCGCGTCTTTCGCACCCTCTTCCACCCTCACCCAACACCTCTATTTATAGAAGAAATTAGGGTTCCTTGCCTTTTGGACAATATCCAAACCCTTTTGCCCCTTGGACAATGGCTCTTGGACAAAAACCTTTGGATAAAGAATCTTGTACTATTGCCCATTAGATAACAACTCTTGGACAATAAACTTGTACCAATCTTAATCCGCGTTAACAAAAGTCATACACGAACGAGTACGAACTTCCAAAACATGTCGACTGTATATTATTTCACTGAGAAAAATATTACAGATACAGAGCACATTATAGAATGCCTCCAACTTTCTGAATTAAATCCGACGTACTAAACGGGTGTTCGGGAAAATTCCAAAAATTCCCAAAATAATCCTTACAGAATTACGGGGTATCACATCACCGCCCCCTTAAAATAAGTTTCGACCCCGAAACTTGCATTAAGCCAATGAGGATACTGCCTCAACACCAATCTTACCACCTGGATCCAACATCCTTAATCACTTCATCCTTGAAATGGATCACGAGAGATATTATTCTTAATTCCTTAGGATATCATTCTGAAAATGATTCATTCGTCTTAATGCTTATGACACAAACTCACGCATGAGAGATAGCTCCTAATCTCTCCGAACAAAACTCTACAAGTTCATTCCCTTTCCTTAAGAAATCTCGAAAGAACTCAGCGTATGAGATAACGCTTACTACAATACTCCTTAGATGCGTAGACAATTCTCCTTACTGAATCTTTAATACATCGGGATCATCAACATATCCCATCCTTACTGCAACCTTTCCTCTCAACATGACCGCTCCACAACTTAATCTTCCTCAAAGAGTTGTATCCGTTCTTATAGATGACATACTCTATGTATGAAGTAGAATCTTAGGAGTGAATTTAGATTTAAACAACAGAGTCGACCTTGGGATTAACCACAAGGGGACGAACATCTAAGTTGTCCACAAAACTCCACCACCATAAGTCCGACAATCGTTATCCTTACTTGGCATAAGCTATTCTCGACACTTACGAGGTTTCATATGAACAACTAATTCGTACTGATAACGCACTCAGAATTTTCCAAAACAAGGAAACACTTCATTAACATTAAACATTACATCACCGACAAAAGTTGAACAATCAGTTCATGATGCTACGGAGATTACCAACACACGTCGTTACTCCTTAATCTTACAGAAAGACTTAGCACCGATACAACTTAATGGATCAGGGTTCTTCTCCGTTGGCTTGGCTCATTACAAAGAGTCGTTGCCCTTGGCCTGAAGACCCCATAGGCGCTTTGCCTTTATTACGAGCCATGGACTGATCAGGAGTAGATACCACTGGCCTTGGGTTCTGCCCGCCTCCAACATTTGACGCTTGGTACGACTGTATTGGTCCTTGACCCTTCAGTCTGCAGTATGTTTTTATGTGGCCTTCTCTACCACAATTGTGACATACTCTCTTGTCCTTTTGGCAATTAAAACTTTTATGCCCAACTTTACCGCAGTTGTGGCACTGAATTACTCCGCTGCTCCAACCTGAGCCTCTAGCAGAGTCAGACTGAGTTGTCTCGGTCTTAGCACGACCAGACTTCTCAAACTTGGTAAGCGATGCCGGTCGTTTGAATGAACCAACCTTGGGATCCTGTTGCCCACCCTTTCCCTTAACTTGTTTCTCCCGCTTAAGGGCAGACTCCTCCAATGTGACTTCTGTCTTGAAGGTTGCATCCACATATTGTTCTAACGTAGAACAACCATGATGCAACATTAGAGGCTTGATCTCTGGATTCATCCATCCATGGAAGTACCAGATCTTTTGCTCCTCGGTTGACACCTCAGGTCCAGCGTACTGCATCAAGTGATTAAACTTAGCTGCGAGCTCAGTCACCTTTAACCCATCAGTCTGCGGGTACAAAAATTCCTTATGCTTCTCCTCCCTCATAGCTCGGGAAAAGAAACGATCGGTCATCTTGGTTTTGAACATGCTCCAATTCAGCTCGGGATGGTCAGCTAGACCGGTGCTCTCCCACCATTCGCTAGCCACATCCTTGAGTTGAAGAGAGGCGATGTGCACTTTTCCAGCCTCAGTGCAATTAATGTTCCGGAGCAACCGTTCCATATGTGAGAACCAATAGGTCACCCTGACCGGTTCTCCAGTACCGTCATAGTTGTCGGGCCTCATTGAACTCACGGCTTTTAACGCTTGCCCGTAAGTTCCTCTGTCCCTAACAACATTGATCTGTGGTACTTGCTCCACTGACTCCTCAACTTCAGGAATAGCCTGAGGAACTGGACCACCTTGTGCTTGTGGTGCAACTGGTCGCATAACATCTGTGATTGCCTGCATGACAATTCCTCGAATTGCCTCCACTGCTGCAGCATCAAATAACATCGGAGCGTTGGCCTGAGCTTGGCCATTGCCTCCCTGGTTATTGTTAGAAGCAACCTCATGCTCTTCTCCTTGATTAGCGGCGTTCCTCAGAATCAACCTTGGTTCAGCACCAGCATGGGCTGTGTTCCTTGTGTTCACCATCTTCTGGTGAATCATAATGTTACTTTAGAACTTATCCAACTTAATTATGACACTCTAGTCAAATACGTCATGATACAGGTTATAGGGGTCCAAACTAATAACTTTATATTAGTCTGACTATCCTTCACTGTTAACTGCAAGAACGACCTTCTTTTGATCACTAAAGACTGAGAACATGGGAGAAATGTCAACCTTTAAATGACATCAATCCCGAGAATAGACAATATTCATAAGAATGGATCTAAGGAATAAGTAACACTTGAAGCTTGCAGAAGTTTGAAACCACTTATTAACAACCTCACTTTCAAACTTCAGACCTTTAAACTTAAATTTACTTGCTGCTAACACAACACTTTTATAAACCAATTTATGAATAGCATTTGAAATCCAAAATGCTAAATCCTTTAATATCAAATCACCGAGTTACTTATAACTCTTAACATTGAAATTCTCAAAATTTCTTTTTAAATAAAAACTAGGCTTGAAAATAGTTTCAAAATTAATTTTTGAAAATTCTCAAACCTAACAATAGGCCAAGAATTTTAAAACCATTGCTCTGATACCATAACTGTAACTCCCCCAATTTATACCGGAGATATTACATGCCAGTGACCTCAGACTTTACCGTCCAAAGTCACCCCAGGCTTTTCCAGAACGATTAAGCTTAAAAACATAACATAATTACATATTAATTGAAAGATTAAACAACGTAAGACTTTAAATTACACAGCGAAAGACTTTAAAGAACCAACTTAAAACATGGCTAA
Source organism: Rheum nobile (assembly GCA_027886185.1). Taxonomy (NCBI): domain Eukaryota; kingdom Viridiplantae; phylum Streptophyta; class Magnoliopsida; order Caryophyllales; family Polygonaceae; genus Rheum; species Rheum nobile. The sequence goes on along the minus strand of WOAB01000002.1, from coordinate 8,293,001 downwards.
ATTATGAAGATACATTGAAGTAACACTTTAACAATCTTAAAACACTTAACAACTTAGAACACTGACTTTTAAATCTTCGTCTGCAAGCTTCTTATCCTTCAATAGGTTACTTAAACTCCGGGAAACAACTCCTGATGTGCCGAAACAGACGGACGACACCAACCATGACAATGCAGATAACAAAAATACAGCGGGTTAGTCTACTGAATAGACTAGCAAGGGTACAAAGCAGAGTGGTTCGAGTGATCGTGACCGTTTACTATCATTGTCCCTCGAATAATAACCGAAGGGACGATATATAACCCGACACTTTCACGGAATGATTTAACAATTAAGATATGCACTGAAGAGAAAACTCCAACTGAAATGAGCCTTATAGGAAATTATGACAACTGCTAGGGAATATTAAAGTTACACATACCAATGATTTAAAAGTTGACTGAGATGCTTCAGTTCACAACCAACCTCATCGCATACAATGAATCCAGATTGAAAAGAGAACGTACTATGATCAAAGTCGAGACGGATTTTCCTAGTTGTACTATAACTTAGCTGCACTATTCGCCAAAGGTTTATTAATCATGTGCACTCGGGCACATATCTTATTTAATTACAAAACCCACTTTACTGGAACACGTTAATGTTATTAAGAGCGGCACACAGCTTAAATCTCAGGGTGACAATCATGTCGACCCAAATTAACACAACACACAAACACACACACGAGACTTAACATTATTCTGAGAACAACGAAGTTATTATTATTACACAGGGTGATCTTACATTCACCCAAATTACACTGCCACAGTGCTTACACTTTAATTTACAGGCTGACAGTTACGTCCACCCCAATTGCACTAGCTAAGTGCTTAATACACAGGACTGCAATTATGCTCATCCAATGGCGCTTGCAAGGCGCTTAAACACTTCAGATCCTTAAAGGTGGATAAGAAGCATAGGTCATGACCCTTAAATTATTATCCGGAAATTAACCCGACGAGTATTACGATTTAAATAAACGACAAATCCTTATTTGGATTAGCGTTCTTACGAACATTAAGTTATAAAGAAACGACTAATCCTTACTTGGATTAGCGTTCCTACGAACATTAAGTTATAAAGAAACGACTAATCCTTACTTGGATTAGCGTTCCTACGAACACTCGTGTTAACTAAACAGTCTAACACAACAATTAATCACATTAAAGCCATCCAGGCAATCAACTTAAACACAGAGATAATAGAAACAGCTAATCCTTACTTGGATTAGTTTTCCTATTAACCCGCATGCTATTCTAGCATTAAGATTAATTTCACAATAATACCATCACGGTAATTATCACATATAATAGCGTTGTTCTAACATATATACAACCTATTATAACATTACTTTAATCACGTTTATTTATGAAATTAGTTCCCAAGCCAAAACAACAGTTCACTCCAATTTAATTAACAATTAAATAATTGATAATTAATGAAACATGGAATGATTAAGCAAGAGCGAACCGCCACTTGCCTTAATCCGCAGATCTGGAACAAAGCAGAGACAACGGGATTCCGGGCTCGACACAGGTATAGCTCCGACATCACAACGACCTTCGAGTCGACCCACAAAGAAACCCTAAGTTAGATTCGACAAACAATACCGATACTACGAAAGGACGAAAGGAATCGACGTAAATGAAACCCGAACGAAGGCCTCGAAAGCCAACGACAACTCCCGACCACAACCACCTCGCCGGCGGGCGCCGTAACAATTCCGGCGGGCGCCGCCTTAAATACGGAGGGCGCCGCCTCAAGCATGGCGGGCGCCGCTCCACCACGACGGGCGCCGCTCAACCACGGCGGGCGCCGCTCCACGGCCTCCCTTCTCCGGCGATCGCCGCATCACCACGGCGGCTCGCCTCCTTCATCACGGCGGTCGGCCTCCTTCATCACGGCGGTCGCCGTTCACCACGGCGGGCGCCGTTCCTGGCGGCGGTCGCTGTCTCCCTGGCGGCGTCGCTGAACAGAAACTGAAAATACGAGGGGAAATCTTACCCGCGATGCTCGATTTGGCTCGTCTTTCTCCTTGCTTTGCTTCTAGGCGTCCGAGGGTCTCCAAGGCTTCACTTGGCCACCGAAACGACACCAAACGAGCCTCCAACGATCCATGAGCCTTCCCGGAGAGAGCGTTTTCTTTGAGAGCGTTTTTTAGAGTCGAGAATTTGAGAGCGCTTCCGCGTCTTTCGCACCCTCTTCCACCCTCACCCAACACCTCTATTTATAGAAGAAATTAGGGTTCCTTGCCTCTTGGATAATATCCAAACCCTTTTACCCCTTGGACAATGGCTCTTGGACAAAAACCTTTGGATAAAGAATCTTGTACTATTGCCCATTAGATAACAACTCTTGGGCAATAAACTTGTACCAATCTTAATCCGCGTTAACAAAAGTCGTACACGAACGAGTACGAACTTTCAAAACATGTCGACTGTATATTATTTCACTGAGAAAAATATTACATATACAGAGCACATTATAGAATGCCTCCAACTTTCTGAATTAAATCCGACGTACTAAACGGGTGTTCGGGAAAATTCCAAAAATTCCCAAAATAATCCTTACAGAATTACGGGGTATCACAGCGTTAATCAAGATTTAAATATGGTTAATTTTATAAGAAGATGTGACGTAAGCTTAATTTTTACCTAAATTAATTTTCCTACATCTTAGTTTTGGGTTAAAATAATTATATAAGCTTAGTATAATAAAATAAATAAGTTTGGGTAGTTTTTAGAATTTTTGAAAAGTGAAATAGGGCATTTTTGCCACAACTTTTGGAAGTTGGTGAAAAATGTACAAATAGGCCAAAAATAGGGGGGCGACCGTAATTAAGGGGGAAATGGATTGTCTTCAACCTCTAGCTTCCATATATGGTAAGTTTCCTTCCATGGATTTTGGGTGCCAACGTGGTGCTTTTTGAAGATTAACGTTTGGGCAATTTAGGTAACACAATATCTTACAGATACACTAGGGTGTGCAAATTCGGACCGGACTGGAAAATTGGACCGGACCGGACCGAAAATGCCTGGACCGGACCGGGGGAAGTACGGTCCGGTCCCCGGTCCACATATTTGTAAAATTTCGGTTCCGGTCCGGTCCAAACCCGGTCGATTTCCGGTCCGGACCGGATGGACCGGTTTTTTATTGTTTTTAATTTAATTTTATATATTAATATCTCATAATATTATTAAAAATTAATTTTTACTATAAATATAAATAAATAACAAAATATATTATCTAATATTATACACAATAGTTATAAAAATAGAAAAAATAATTAATTTTTCATTTATATAAAACTAAAAAATATAAAAAAATATTTATCGGTCCAAGACCGGACCGGACCGGAACCGGACCGGACCGAATCATACCGGTCCGGTCCGGTCTCCGGTCCAAGGTTTGAAAAAATTCTGGTCCATCGGACCGGATGCACAGCCCTAAGATACACACTAGAATTGGGTAGATTCGTCCCCAAATAAAGTCGAATTTCACCTGGAAAGGCAAGAGTATATGTCCGAACGCGTTTTTTGTGTTTATGGAAATTGAGATCCGATTTGAGATCCTTTTGGGCCATATTTTATATCAATCTGTAGAGTTTTGAGAGATCTATTGAAGCTCATGAACCCTAGTAGAAATTTGTGGCGTTCATCACCAAAATTCGTCCTCTTCCTTGCTTTGTTTTTGCAATTGGTGCCATCCCTAGATCCACCAATAAGTTTTCGTTATAAGCCCTCTAACCCCAGCCCCGGTGGTGGTCCGACGAAGGTGGATTTCTCCTTTCTCCGGCGAGTGTCCATTCGTGAATCCGGTAAGGTATTTCAGCCGTATTGATTTTCTATTTTGGCTTTGTTTTTTATTACTCTTGGTTAATTATATTAATCTGGATTAATTAACAATTATTTTAGGCTAAATTAATTTATCTATGATATGATTATTTAGAATATACGACTAATTGATTTTTAGTATCGTATAAATAATCGTTTTATCGAAAAGCCTTGAAATTGATTTATTTAGAGTTAAATAAATTCCATTAAAAATCGAGACTTGCATCCATCAAATATCATTATTGAATAAATTATCTAATTATAGCTTATTTATTTTGTGTGATTTGGGTACATCTCGGAATCGCTTTTGGAACGAAATCAAAGAAGGGAGCCAATTTGCTACTCGGAAGCAACCTTTCCCATTATACCGTTCATCTTCTACGTGATTCAAGGCAAGGCGGTTCGCTCTTGCAATTTATTCCATATTCATCTTAATTGACAGTGTGTTAAATTGGTGTGTAAATGAACCTTATTACTAGGTTGTATATTTGCTAGCAACGACCTATATATATATATATTATTGTAGGGTGCTAGATGAACTTTGGTGTGGATTTGTTGTGCATTTGGTATGGACTTATATGCTAGTTAGCATGAGTATTCGTAGGAACGCTAATTATCTTGCGTGGTTCAACTGTTTCTTTATAACTTGGTATTAGGAGGATTATTGTCCTCATACTTTTGGTCATGACCTACCCTTATTCGAAAATGGTGTTGCACTTAGCTAGTGCCAATATTCGGGATTCGTCCAATTCTATATCTCATTGCGAGATCGGTTGTGGAATTAAAAGCCTTAACGCTAATGCGCGTTTTGAGATTAAATAAGATAAGTCTTGTGTTGCACATAATTAATATACCTTCGGTCGAGAAGTACAACGTGGAACCCCCTCGGGCTTCTATCTATGCAGGTACTCTTACCAATATGAATTCGCACAACACGTATGCGGTGAGGTTGGTTAAGGACCCGATTATTCAAAGAAGTCGTTTTTAAAACTTGTGTGATAATTATACCTGTTCCCAAACAAACGTACATAATTCCTATAAGACTCAATTCCTTGGGAGTCTTCTCTTGATGCATATCTCTTTCTATCATTTCAGTGCGAGTAACCGAGTTATGTATCGTCTACCGACTATTATTCGAGAGACAATGATAGTAACTGGATACAATCACAAGAACCACTCTGTTTGAGCCCTTGTTTAGTCTTTCACTAGATTAACCAACCTTTCTTTTTCCTTGCATGGTTGGCCGACACCATCCGTCCTATACGGCACATCAGGTAAAGCTTCCCAAGTTGAAGACGCGGGAAAATGACGTTGAAGGCAGGTGTGTTTTTCTTTTGGTATTTTGACATTTGTTTTGAACAAGGTTGATGTAACACCCTTAAATTACCTTAGGAATATTATTGCCAGTGACCTCGGATCACATATCCAAAATCACACAAGGCTTTACAGTATTGATCGCCAAATAATAATTTAAAACGAACAATAACATATATAAAATCAAACTCAACATTGTATTATAAATCGCCATTGCAAAAATGGCAACCCAAATGTATATCAAAGTATCAACGGATAACTTAAATATTCAAAACACAAACAGGATCTACACCTTGTTCAACAATTATTCAAACGACAAAGGAAATGCAGTTGCCTTTCAACGTCTTCGTTTTATGGCTTCAATCTGAGAAGATGTACCTGATGTGCCATATAGGATGGATGACACCAGCCAACCATGCAAGGAAAAGGAAAGGCTGGTTAGTCTAATGAAAGACTAAACAAGGGCTCAAACAGAATGGTTCTTGTGATTGTATCTGATTACTATCATTGTCTATCGAATAAAAGCCGATAGACATAACTCAAATACTCTCACTGAAACGATAGAAAAGGAATGCAACAAGAGAAGACTCCAAAGGAAGTGAGTCTTATGAGAAATTAATGAATTTGTTTGGGAACATTATATTTATCACAACAAAGTTTGAAAACTGACCTTGATTATTTGGGTCCATAACCAACCTCACTGCATAATGCGAATCCAGATTGGAAAGATGACTTACTTTATTACAAGAGTTCGGGCGAGTTCCACGTTGTACTTCTTGCCCGATGGTATATTATTAAGTGCAACAAGGAACTTATCTTATTTAATTTCAAAACGTGCATTAACGTTGAAGCTTTTAATTTCCACATTAGATCTCACGATGAGATATAGAACGGGAATAAATCCCGAAGATTGACACTAGCTAAGTGCACCACCACTTATATTCGGATAGGGGTTGGTCCTGACCAAAAGCGTTAGGGAATTTAACCTCCTAACACACATATATAAAGAAACAGCTAAACCTAGCAAGGAAATAGCGTTTCTACGAATACTTGTGCTAAACTGGCATTTGTATATCCACACCAATGCACAACAAATCCACACCAAGTATATATTGCACCCTATAATAATATATATATATATATAAGGGTCGTAGCTAGCATATTATACAATCTAATAATAAGGTTCAATTAAACACATCATTTATTCACACAAATTCCCAAACAAGAAAATAATTATTTATCCCAACTTAATAGCACAACCGATTCATTGACAATTAAGATAAAAATGGAATAAATATGCAAGAGCGAATCGCCACTTGCCTTGAATCACGGAGAGATGAACGGTATCACGGGGATGGTTGTTTCCGAGTAGCAACTTGAATCCCGACTCTATTTCCGTTCCAGAAGCAAATCCGAGACGTACCCAAATCACAAAAATAAATAAATTATAATTAGATAATTTATTTAATACTAATCTTTTAAGGGTATATGTCTCATGATTTAAATTGAATTAATTTATCCCCAACTAATTCACTTTTCAAGGCTTAATCGGTAGAACGATTATTTATACGACTAAAAATCAATTAGTCGTATATTCTAAATAATATTTTCTTGAATAAATAAATATCATAATTTATTTATGCGTCCAGAAAAGTTACTCCAAAATATTATCCAAATGAAAAGTTAATATTTTAACCATTCATAGTCTAAGATAATACCTAAAGTAATTTTAATTAATTTAATTTTAATTTTATGAAATCAATTTAATTCCATCTCATTATTCAGTAATTAAGATTAATTTAATTAACCTTAGTTAAGGCAAATAAAAATAAAATAAAATAAAATAACAGAAAATGAAAATCGAACCAAAAATCCGAAAAATACCCAATCGGTTCGTCGTTGGTGGCAGCCGGCGGAAATCGTCACAATTGGAGGCCTGACGGTGTTTGTCCGACGGCATGACCTTAGGGCTTTTGAAGTAGACTCTCAGGCGGTCCTAGTGGTGGTGGCAATTGCAGCAATGGAGCTCCGGTGTAGTGGTAATTGATCACGCAATAGAGGGTTGCAAATTCTAGGGTTCTTGAGCTTCTAGGATGAAATTGGATGCCAAAACAACTACGAATGTACTCTTATTTATTGGGTTTGGATAGGTCTCGGAGAGAGCTTTGATTCCATATAAGATTTGCAAGAAAACGATCTCGGATTGCCCCCGATTTCTCAAAGTTTTCAAATCGTCCAAAATGTTTATCCACTTGCCTTATATGATAAAATTCGATCTCGTTTTTTATTGTTCATTTCGAGTCCACCGATATAATGGGCAGGGTCTCCTCTAAAGCCCATGAGTTAATTGATCGGATCGAGCCCAAACGAGTCCACATTTTTGGACGAAACCACCATGGATGGAGCTTAAGGAGCTCGTGGCTGAAGCTTGGAGGGGATGATGAAAAGTACCCTCCAGCTTTTGGCATATTTGCAATTGTTTCCCTAACTTTTCAAGTTGGGGCAAAAATGCCCTTGAATAATTTTTCAAATATTACAAAAATTGCCCAAACTTTCTCAAACTTAATTATTTTAATAATTCTATGTTTCTACTATTATTTTAGCCCAAATTTAATATTTAGAAAAAATAACTTAGGCTAAAATAAGCTTAACTTAGGCTAAAATAAGCTTAAGTTACAATTCCTATGGCTTTCACCATATTTAAATCTTTTAACAAAAAATGTTAAATTTGATCTAAATATTCTAGGTTAAATTTTATAAGTTTTATTTAAATTTAGAATCAACATAATGTTAACAATAAATTTAAATAACTCACAACTTTAAAGTTGTAACAACTTATATTAAGAATCTCCATTTCCTTTCTAATTCTGGGATTATGAAATAAATACCAAAATTTTCTTTATTAGAAATAGAGTTGAGAAATTACATAAATACCCTTACTTAAATTAAGGGTTATTGCATCACTACCCCCTTAAGAAATAGGTACGAAACTAGGCCGAAAACAGCTCATGAAAACGACTACGCATATCAGCTTCGGTCTCCCAGGTTTCCGAAGTTACTTCATCGGTTCCAGACTTCGACCAAAGAATCCTCACCAATGGAACCACTTTGTTCCGCAGGTGTTTCTCTCGACGCTCTAGGATACACACCGGTCTCTCCTCGTATTTACCATTTGATTGAATCTCAATGTCGTCATAACACAGAACATGAGACTCATCTAGCATGTACTTTCTCAACAGAGAGACATGAAACACATTATGCACTAGATGTGCTGAAGGTTGTAACACCAAACGATATGCCAAAGATTCGACTCTATCAAGGATCTCAAATGGTCCAACATAGCGCAGATTGAGCTTCCCACACTTTCCGAACCTGAACACACCCTTAGTTGGCGACACCCTGACAAAGACATACCTCCAACGTCGAACACGACATTCCTTCGCTTTAAATCAGCGTAAGACTTATGTCGACTATGTGCTATAAGCATCCTTTGTCTAATCAAAGCAATGTCCAAGGCAGTTCTTTCGACCAACTCAGGTCCTAAAAGAACCTTGTCTGCATTCTCATCCCAACAGATAGAAGATCTGTACTTTCGACCATACAAGGCTTCAAACGGAGCCATCTTGATGATTGAATGCCAACTATTATTGTACGTGAACTCTATCAGACTTAAGTTGTTCTCCCAACTGGTCGGACGATCCAACACACAGGCTCTCAATATGTCCTCGAGTGTCTGAATTGTCCTTTCTAATTGTCCATCCGTGTGAGGATGAAATGCGGTACTAAATCTTAACTCAGTCCCCATGGTCTTATGCAGTTCTTTCCAGAATCTTGACATGAAACGGCCATCACGATCAGATACAATGGTTTTAGGCGTGCCATGCAAACGAAATATCTCGTGCAAAAACACTTCCGACAGCTTCTGGGTTCCCCAAGTTTACTTAATGGCCACAAAATGAGCACTTTTGTGAGTCGGTCAATGGTCACCCATATAGCATCTTTCTGACTCTGTGTCTTGGGCAGTCCCGTAACAAAGTCCATTGCAGTATCCCCCCACTTCCATTATGGCACCGGAATAGGTTGCAAATCACCACCTTGTCTGCGGTGTTCAATCTTTACCTTTTGGCAAGTCAAGCATCTTGTCACAAATTCTGCTACATCCAACTTCATGTTGGGCCACCAGAATTTCTTTCTCAGATCTTTGTACATCTTGCTAGATCCTGGATGTACAGAATATGCAAAAGAATAAGCCTCTCTCATTATCAATTGTCAAATATCAACATTGTCAAGCACACAAATTCGGTCCTGAAACCACAGTGATCCATCCTCCTGAATCACAAATCCTAGAGCCTTCCCATCCAGAACTTCACTACTCAGCTTCACCAAAACCAAGTCATCAACTTGTTTTTCCTTAATCTGATCAAACAATGTAGTCTGGATCTCGAGCATGCTTAGTTGACCTTGCCAATGAGCGTATAAGACTGACAGGCCTAAAGTCGTATGCCTAATCAAAGAAATCCCAAAGTACCTACTAAAGAGTATAGCAAGCAAGTCAGGGTCGAACCTAAGGGAATCAGGTTATCTATTCTCGTGTTTCTCAAGTCACCAATTAGGAACTTGGGGGGGGGGGGGGGGGGGGGGGGGTGTTGTATGATTTTTGAACCAAGTAATTAAAACAAAGAAAAGCAAAGGATGTGAATATGATGGGGAAAAGCGCCACACCTGACAAATATCCACACAACAAGAGATATGGTTGATCACTGAATTCTATTAATCTCAAGTTCTTATCTTTTCTATAGTTGTCCTTATCCCGATCTTAGGTAACTATTAGTTTTACCAACCCTAATAGTACTTATTACCAAATCAAATCTGAAAACCTTCAAGACTCAACAAAGCAATAGCATTCAAACAAGGATTTAACAAGATACGTGCAATAGAAACAACCCGTTACTATAACATGCAATTAACTCTCTCTCACGATGAACACTCGCAACCCGCTTATGTAAATCGTGTTTGCTACTAGATATGCAACCCGAACCCGGAATCACAAGTCCTAGCAATTAGGAAGATATCAATAGACCTAGGTAGCTACTCTAGATAAATCAACATAAACCAATATATATTCAAGCACAAGAGAATTAATCCAACTAGATAGGAAAACGAACAAGAGTAGAAAACTCACAACCAATCAATTGAAGGCTTCAAAATGTCAAGTGCAACAATGGAGGTTTAGTTCTCCATAGGGTTTGTGAGAGAAAAAACTATGAAAGGTGGCAACTAGGGTTTTGAGAATGGATGATTCTCTAAAAGAGTTTAAAACTTAAGCTTAAATACTAAGGAAATAATTCAGAAATAAAGAAAATAAAATAACAAACTTGGAAACAAAGTTTCAAAAATAAAATAAAAAGGAAATAGAAATTCCGGAAATAAATCCGGGAAAGTCTTCAGCGCATCGTCACCGCGGGTGCGGCAATACCCACCGCGGGGTGCGGTGATCTTCCAGAACTTCGGAATTTCGCGCCTTCTTCTCTGCTGGCTCACCGCGGGGTGCGGTGATGTTGCCGCGGGTGCGGTGGTACTCCAGTAGCTGCGACACTTCCGTACAAACGTCATAACTTTTGATTCCCAACTCGGATTGCGCTCATATTTTGAGGACTTGCAGTAGACTTCAAGATCTAACTCCTCGAATTGGAATAACTCCATTTGGATATCTGAGTAAAGAGAACGAACCAATTGAATTCAGCACACTGTTCTTCTACTCTTCAATGCACTTCAAACCTCTGTAAATCCCATGATTTCTTCACTTCTCGTCTTCTCTTCTGGATTACAGAATTACCATCAAATCATATCCAAACATCATCTAAATCATGCTAATAACCACTAGATGCGCTATACAATATATCACATATCAAATTCCCTCATACTTAGACCTTTACTCGTCCCGAGTAAGCTAAAAACTGAACTCACTCCATCAATCATGCTCCAAGGCCTCAGGAAGTACAAGAAAATATGACACTAGTAGTTACAACACATCAACAATAAGCTCCAATACAACCAAAACAAGCAATGCAAGACTAATCCAAACCGAACTCCATCTAATCACCTTATTCCTCCATGGTGTCCTACCCGAAACCTCCTTATAACTCCCCTTCTTATGTCGCCACGCCAGAAAAAATGAGGAATCCTAAAAATCACTCTTATTCTTTTCACTCATTTTGCCAAGGCGCCCTTTCGGGTTTTCACCAAGCCACTCATTTCATTTTTCAATAGATGGGCTCACATATGCTCACATCACTCTTGACCAATTATTACCCCAGCCTAATGCTGGTCCAAGCCACCTGCTTATTACCTAGGCCGCCCTTTCGGGTTTTCGACCTATCCTAGGATTTCTATTTTAGCCTTTTTTCAAAATTTTGGCTCTTTTCATTTTTTTCTTCTTCTCAACGACTTAGCAAGTATAGAACCCTCCCCCATACTTAAACATTGCATTGTCCTCAATGTAATGAAAGACAAAAGAATAGAAGCATAGGGAAGAGCAAAAAATAACTCACAGACGCCGCTGAGTTGGCTTGGAGACGTACGTTGTTGCTGGCGGTAAAACAATGAACGCTCAGGTCTCTGGTGTTGCGCGGGATCTTCTTAATCAATAATCTTCTCCTACCGTGCAACCAAAAGGAAACCACTTTGGTGAATAGTGGTATATCAAAGAATTCGGGGCTGCACGGCCTTCAATGAACACAAAAAATGGGCCCAGATGTGTTCGTGGTGTGGGCCCTGGTGTTCCTCTTCTTCAACTGTCAATTGTAGGGCCATCATCGTTGCCAAATAATGTGTGGGGCGAATGTCTCCTCCTTGACAACATGATGCGCACCTTCTCCATGGGGAACTCCGGACAGCTAGCCTACGGTAGAACTCTTTTTTGTTGTTTGTTCGATTTTTTTTTTCAAATCCGCTTAAGTTTTTTTCGGAATTTTTTTTTTGATCCCCGTTTAAGGTTTTTTCGGGGATTTTATTTTCAGTGCAGGGCAAAAGAAGACTTACAATGGTGTGGAAAACACCTTCTTCAATTCATATAGGTCTCCTCCCTACAGGTTAGTCAGAAACAAAGAAAAACAAAAACAAAACACACCAAAACAAAAGCAAAAACAAAGAAAGAAAAGCAAAGAAAGAAAAACATACCTCGGATTGCCTCCCGGACAGCGCCTTAGTTATTGTCATGGCTTGACTTGGTATTCTCCCACTTAACTTGGGTTGCTCAAAGCAATTGAACTCTTGGGGTCTATATCAGGGGGATGCCTCTTTGTGTGCTCCATGTTGAGTCTTTCCCCCATGCTTGTGCACTTGCTGATGGTTGGACCGCTGTTTATATTCATGAATGCACTTGCCATCTTCAGAGACGGTCTACCCAACATCCCAGGGGCTGTATGCTTATTCTGCCCCGTATCCAGCTTATAGAAATTTGTCTTTGGAATCACGGTTTCCTTCTTGTGTTTCCCTTTTGGTTTCTTTTTGATCTTGCGCAGCGCCCTTAAAACTTATGTGCAGTGAGGGGTACTGTTTGCCAGTTTGAACAAAAGAGTGTTTGCCTCGCAGGTTCTGAAGGTTTCAAATGGATCCTTGTCGTTCTCTACATTTCTGGTGTGTCCTTTAGAGCCTCGGGACAGGGTATAGGAAGTTTCAATGAACTGAGCGGAGAAAAATTAGGGCGCACATATGTGTCATATGCAACTGCGGGAGGGTCTTGGGCACTAGGGTCTTTTCCGCGGTCGCGGCCCTCTTTACCGCGATCACGGCATTCTTCCAGTTCCCAAAAATAATCGTCTTCAGAGAGCACAACTTGGTTCAAAACATCATCTGGAATGCCCATCTCCTCAGTGGGTGGACCGAGGTCGTAGTTTTCTTCTACAGACATCATGTTGTATTCTACATCTGTCTCGCTGATTTGCTCTTTCCTTTCAGCTAAGGGAGCGACATGCTCCTGCTCAGTACTCTGGAGGGTCATTGAAAAGACATCCTCTCTCTGGTGCACTACTGGGTGAAATAGCTGTGTTGCCGACATCGTGGTCTCTATTCTGCTAATTTCTTGAGTCAAGTGCTCCATTTGATTCCCCAAATTCTGGAACCTGGAATCCATCTCTTGTTCATGTTGGATCATGCTTTGCGTAAGAGAGTGACTTAAATCCTCAATCGACATGTGGGAACTTGGATCGGACACTGGTAGTCTATGCTCATAGGTCGGATTGTACTGCCGTGGAATACCCTACTGGTAGAACGATTATGGCTCCGAGTAGAACTCCTGGTAGTCATGACCATATAGAGGGTATTGCTGGTACCCATAACTCGAATTGGGGTGATCTCTCCACCCTGGAGTGTATGCGTAGGAGTATGGGTCATATCGTGGCTCTCTCCAGAAATCCATATCTGCATCAAAATAAAAAAAAAAAATAAAAAAAAATAATCAGTAGCACAGGTGTGGACCATAAGATAGGTCCACACGAAAGTTGGTAACAAACAAAAACACAAAAACAGAAATTTTTGATTCCCCGGTAACGGCGCCAAATTTGACAAGGCTTAAAGTCGTATGCCTAATCAAAAAAATCCTAAAGTACCTACTAAAGAGTATAGCAAGTAAGTCAGGGTCAAACCCAAGGGAATCAGGTTATCTATTCTTGTGTTTCTCAAGTCACCAACTAGGAACTAGGGGGGGGGGGGGGGGGGGGGGGGTTGTATGATTTTCGAACCAAGTAATTAAAACAAAGCAAAGCAAAGGATGTGAATATGATGGGGAAAAGCGTCACACCTGACAAAGATCCACACAACAAGAGATATGGTTGATCACTGAATTCTATTAATCTCAAGTTCTTATCTTTTCTATAGTTGTCCTTATCCCGATCTTAGGTAACTATTAGTTCTACTAGCCCTAATAGTACTTATTACCAAATCAAATCCAAAAACCTTCAAGACTCAACAAAGCAATAACATTCAAACAAGGATTTAACAAGATACATGCAATAGAAATAACTCGTTACTATAACATGCAATTAACTCTCTCTCACGATGAACACTCGCAACCCGCTTATGTAAATCGTGTTTGCTACTAGATATGCAATCCGAACCCGGAATCACAAGTCCTAGCAATTAGGAAGGTATCAATAGACCTAGGTAGCTACTCTAGATAAATCAACATAAACCAATAAATATTCAAGCACAAGAGAATTAATCCAACTAGATAGGAAAACGAATAAGAGTAGAAAACTCACAACCAATCAATTGAAGGCTTCAAAATGTCAAGTGCAACAATTGAGGTTTAGTTCTCCATAGGGTTTGTGAGAGAAAAAACTATGAAATGTGGCAACTAGGGTTTTGAGAATGGATGATTCTCTAAAAGAGTTTAAAACTTAAGCTTAAATACTAAGGAAATAATTCAGAAATAAAGAAAAGAAAATAACAAACTTGAAAACAAAGTTTCAGAAATAAAATAAAAAGGAAATAGAAATTCCGGAAATAAATCCGGGAAAGTCTTCAGCGCATCGTCATTGCGGGTGCGGCAATACCCACCGCGGGGTGCGGTGATCTTCCAGAACTTCGGAACTTCGCGCCTTCTTCTCTGCTGGCTCACCGCGGGGTGCGGTGATGTTGCCGCGGGTGCGGTGGTACTCCAGCAGCTGCGACACTTCCGTACAAACGTCATAACTTTTGATTCCCAACTCGGATTGCGCTCATATTTTGAGGACTTGCATTAGACTTCAAGATCTAACTCATCGAATTGGAATTACTCCATTTGGATATCCGAGTAAAGAGAACGAACCAATTGAATTCAGCACACTGTTCTTCCACTCTTCAATGCACTTCAAACCTCTGTAAATCCCATGATTTCTTCACTTCTCGTCTTCTCTTCCGGATTATAGAATTACCATCAAATCATATCCAAACATCATATAAATCATGCTAATAACCACTAGATGCGCTATACAATATATCGCATATCAAATTCCCCCATACTTAGAGCCTTCCCATCCAGACAAATTCCCCCATGCACACAAATTCGGTCCTGAAACCACAGTGATCCATCCTCCTGAATCACAAATCCTAGAGCCTTCCCATCCAGAACTTCACTACTCAGCTTCACCAAAACCAAGTCATCAACTTGTTTTTCCTTAATCTGATCAAACAATGTAGTCTGGATCTCGAGCATGCTTAGTTGACCTTGCCAATGAGCGTATAAGACCTCTATTTCGCATAGTCCTTGATGCAACTCCGTCTGGGCAGTAAGTAAGGCTACTACTATCTCATGCGGCGTCTTTCGGCTCAATGCGTCTGCTACTACATTAGGCTTGCCCGAACGATACAATAGTTCTATATCCTAATCCTTGAGCAACTCTAACCAGCGTCGTTGCCTCATGTTTAACTCCTTTTGAGTAAAAACATACTTCAGACTCTTGTGGTCGGTGAAGATCTGACATCTGACATCGTAGAGATAGTGTCTCCAAATCTTCAGCGCAAAGATCACAACTGCTAACTCCAAATCATGGGTCGGGTAGTTTGCTTCATAAGGCTTTAGCTGGCGAGATGCGTATACAATGACTTTCCCCTTTTGCATCAATACACATCCCATACCATGTTTCGAAGCGTCACTATATACCACATACCCATCAGTTCCTTCTAGAAGTGCCAACACCGATGTTGACGTCAAGCATTCTTTCAACTTCTGAAAGCTTGCTTCATACTTCTCATCCCACACGAATTTCTTGGGAACCTTGCGGAGAAAACTAGTCATAGGTATGGCAATTTTGGAGAACCCCTCTACGAACCGCATGTAATAGCCCGCAAGTTGCAGAAAATTGTGCACCTCCTTCACATTCTGAAGTCGCTTCCATTCAGCCACTGCTTCTATCTTCTGAGGGTCAACCATTACCCCTTTCTCGCTAATCACATGGCCTAGAAATGCCACTTCATTCAACCAAAAGTCACACTTGGACAACTTAGCATAAAGCTGGTTTTGTCTAAGGATTGATAACGCGATGCGAAGATGCTCCTCGTGTATTTCTTCATTTGTCGAGTAGATTAGAATGTCTGTAACACCCCCAAAACTTAACCCTTTTGGAAAGGTATTACCGCCAGTGACCCCAGTGTTCCTTACCGAGATCACCCAAGGCTTTACCATAGAAATACAATTTATGAAATGCGATTGATACACAATGATCAAGCATTAAATTCCAAAACATAACATTGTCAAGGAAATAAGAGTTACGGGATTACAACCCAATCCCGAATAGGTCAAAACATAGTTTAAACCAAACACAGCGGAAGACTAAGAAATTACATTACAATCGGAGTTATTGTCCAAAGGATCATAACCTGATTAAAGAAATAATTAAAACATTCAAAAACCACCGCCGACTCCATAGTCCTTCTAATCTTCTGAGCTACTTCTTAACTGATGTGCCGAATCGAACGGATGACACCAGCCAACCATGCAAGGGAAAATATTGGTTGGTTAGTCTAAATGAATAGACTAGCAAGGGTATAAAGCAGACTGATTCGAAGCAGTCATATTAGGTTAGACTCATCGCTTATCGGATAATAACCGATAACGGTAGTCAACCATCATATTCCTACTGGAATAAACAAGAGGTATGCACAGGAGAAGATTCTGGAAGACTGAATCTTCACAGAAATCAACTCGAAAAGAGATTCCAAGAGATTGAGTCTAAGGAAGTATGACAAATCTGGAATGTTTATAGAATCATTCAACAATGATTTAAAACTGACTGAGATGCTTCGGTTCACGACCAACCTCATCGCCTACAGCGAATCCAGATTGGAAAGAGAACGTATTACATTCAAGTCAAGGCGAGTTTTCCTAGTTGCACTATAACTTAGCTACACTACTCGCCCAAGGTGTATTAATTATGTGCGTCAAGGTAGCACTTATCTGATTTATGTTTCAAAACACACATCACATTATAGACTTTTACATGTGTACCCCACCAGTGGGACGACACATCTTAGTATACGTTTCGTCGAGAGTGACGTATACCGAAAGGTTTGTGACACCAGCTAAGTGTCCTGTCTCTACACACTTGTGAAAGAGACCGATCATGATCTTAGAATAGTACCAGATGGGGACGAGCCATCCCGATACTAGATTATAAAGAAACGACTGGACAGAGTCCGAGTAACGTTCCTATTTAACAGTGCTAACTAAATAGTTACAGCACCACAACATTTACAGGATAAATCCACATAAAGGCCCGAAAGGCGATCACAGATAATAGCGTTATTCTAACAGATATACAACCTATTATATGATTTTCAAAACAGTTTATCAAAACCGTTTCCAGACAAACAGAGTATTTATTCCAAATTAATTACTCAGATAAACTACTGATAATTAATATAAATATGGAACGAACGAGCAAGAGCGAACCGCCACTTGCCTTACTCCGCAGAATAGTCTAAAGACGTCACTGGATTCCGGGCTCGACACGGTATAGTTCCGACAACACAACAACCTTCGAGTCGACCCATAAAAGGAACCCTAAGTTAGATCCGACATAAACAGTACGAATCTAAACACGGCGAAAGAACACGAAAGGAAAGACGCCACGACGACAACCGACCAAGCCAAAGCCACGAAGGCATTCTGGGCACTGGCGGCGGTCGCCGTTCTTGGCGGCGGTCGCCATATTCATCACGGCGGTCACCGCGAAGAACACGGCGGTCGCCGTGACGAACTCAGACGACGCAGAACGAGAGAAATCTCACCCCAAAACACGAGCGCGTTTTGACCCCTTTCAGCCTGGCTTGGTTTCTGACCTTCCAAGGCAACCACAAGGCTTCACAAAGGCTGCTGGAAACACCACTAACAACACCGACGAAAGCTTTGAAATTTCCGGCGAAGGCACAACTCCGGCGAGAGGCGAATTTGGCAGAGGTTTGGTGCTTGGATGGCTCAAAACCTCTCCCCCAACACCTCCTTTTATAGCCAACACATCTGGAGTTCGAAGACGAGGGCCTAGAGCTACTGCGGCGCTCGCCAGAAACAACGACGGCGACCAACGGGCAACGATGACGACACTTACGGCGGTCGCCGCGGCATGACACATCAGCTGCCTCCTCGGGTGTTGGAACGGCGGGCGCCATATCTTTACGGCGGTCGCCGTTCTTGGGTCTCACGACGGCGGTCGCCGTGACCCTTTTTCCCGCCCGTTCAGCTTTGAACGGACCAGACGTTAAACCGGGATAAAAATTATCGTATGCGAACGACAATTAAAATCTAAGGCACCTTGTCTGTATATTATTTCACTGAGAACAATATTACAGATACAGAGCACATTACAGAATGTCTCAAACTACCTGAATTAAATCCGACGTACACAACGGGTACCCGGGAAAATTCCATAATTCCCAATATAACCTTACAAAATTACGGGGTATCACAATGTCATCAATAAATACCACCACGAACTTATCCAGATACTGATGAAAGCATATGTGCATTAACTCCGTAAAAACTGCTGGAGCATTAGTAAGTCCAAATTGCATGACTACGAACTCGTAGTGACCATATCTTGTCCGGAATGCAGTCCTCAGAATATCTTCCTCACGAATTCTAAGCTGATGATAACCAGACCTCAAATTAATCTTGGAAAAGACTTTAGCTAATCTTGGAAAAGACTTTAGCTCCCTGTAGCTGATCCAGAAGATCATCTATCTGTGGTAACGGGTATTTATTCTTGATGGTGACTTTGTTCAGTTCCCGGTAATTAATACACAGTCGGAACGAACCATCCTTCTTCTTGACAAATAAGACTGGAGCACCCCAAGGCGACACACTTGATCTTATATAGCCCTTCTCAAGCAACTCTTCAAGTTGATTCTTTAGTTCTTGCATCTCCACTGGAGCCATACGATAAGGTGCCTTGGAAATAGGCGATGTATTAGGTTCCGGCTCAATAATAAACTCCACGTCACGATTCGGGCGCAACCTTGGAATTTCCTCTGGA
The DNA here is from genome assembly GCA_027886185.1 of Rheum nobile. NCBI lineage: Eukaryota > Viridiplantae > Streptophyta > Magnoliopsida > Caryophyllales > Polygonaceae > Rheum > Rheum nobile. The sequence continues at coordinate 8,273,806 of WOAB01000002.1, read as the reverse complement.
AAAACGTCGACAAATTCACACACGGTAGGAATATCGTGAACCAAGACTTCATCCTTTTTGGGTTTATCCAGATAACACAAGTACCCGACACAACCTTGTTAAAGTAACTTAAACGCAGCCATCGCATTGATCAGCTTTCCGTTATCGGCGTCATTACGACCCTTGAACTTACACACAAACTGGCCCCTAGATGAAATTGTCACTGTCCTCATGTTGAAGTCGATTACCACCCCGTGACGCGTCAACCAGTCCATCCTGAGAATAATGTCGTATGAAGCCATGGCAATACAAATCAAATCAGCTTTGCATTTTCGACCCTGAATGGTCACTGGAAAATCCGACAACTGCTTGGTTCCGACTAAATGTTCCCCATTGGGAAGATTAACCACAAACGGTTCACACACCTCATTGCATTCAAGTCCTAACTTATCTACGCAACTCTCAGACACAAACGAATGTGTAGCACCAAAATCAAATAATATGCAGACTGATGTAGAGTGTAGATATAAAGTACCTTGAGCAATAGGAGCTTTTGGTCCATCGGCTTCATGTATCTCGTAGATCCGCTAACCCTGACTGGCTGATGCAATCAGAGCCTTTCCCTTATTCTACACGGTAGACTACGTAGCAGCACTTTCGGCAGGCCTTGGCTGAGGTCGGTTATTATGGCTCACCGACCCTTGCTGAGACTCGGCCTCCTAATTTCTTTGCTTAGGGCAATAAGCTTGTTGATGCCCTTCCTTTCCGCAAGTAAAGCATGTCCGCTTCCCCTTCCTACATTCACTGCTCTTATGTCCAGGTGTCCCACAATTATAACACTAGACAGAGCCCTTACTCTGACCCGATCGTTGAGTAGAACTATACTGGGTCATTTCTGTCTTAGGCCGACTAGCCTTCGAGAAATTGGACGGCGGAGCTGGCCGCTTGAACCCACCATTCTGCTGCCTACCACTCATCGATCTCTGTCGATTGTGCTTCTTTACTGACTCCTCCAGAGTCACTTCTAGCTTGTAAGTAACGTCCACATACTGCTCCAGAGTGGTACAGCCATGTCGGACCATCAATGGCTTAATGTCTGGGTTCATTCACTCGTGGAAATGCTAGATCTTCTGCTCCTCGATCGCCACCTCACTTCTAGCATAGTACAGCAAGTGGTTAAACTTGGCCGCTAGAGCAGTACCCTTCAACCCTCAGTCTTCGGGTAGAGGAACTTCTTATGTTTCTCTTCCTTCATAGCTCTGGAAAAGAAACGATCCATCATTTTGGTCTTAAACATTGCCCAAGTCAGCTCGGGATGATCAGCTAATCTCATGCTCTCCCACCATTCACTCGCCCCATCCTTCAGCTGTAAAGAGGCAATGTGCACCTTCTCAGCTTCGGTGCAAACACTGTTCCTAAAGAGTCGTTCCATATGCAGGAACTAGTAGGCCACCTTGACGGGCTCTCTAGTACCGTCATAGGAATCGGGCCTCATAGAGTTGATCGCCTTCAAAGCGCGACCATAGCTTCCCTCATCTCTATGCACTGGCAAAGGAGGCACGGCGTACATCGACTCCTCCATATTAGGAACATGTTGTGGTGTAGGGATCCCCTGAGCTCGCGGAATCCCTTGTCTACCCATTTTTTTGACTTCTTGCATCACAATTTGCGTGATCGCTTCGACAACAGCATTGTCGTTGACAATTGAGGCAACATGAGGTACCTATACCCTTTCTCCTCCTACCTGAGGGTTAGCCTGAGGCGGAACATTCTCAGCTGGATTGTTATAGGATCCAGACCCAGTTTCGTCTTCTTGGTTCGCTGCACTCCTTATCTGAATTCTAGAGGCGTTGCTCGGACCAGCTTCTTGACGAATGGTGTTTCTAGTATTCACCATCTGGTTGTGTTTTGGTTTATTAGATATAAGCCAATCAATTATGTTATTGCTAGTAATAAATACTTTAAATGCAATAATTAAGACAACCATCTAATAAACTCAACTTTTCTTTTAATGAAAACACACCAAATGTCAAACAACAACCAAAAGGAAAAAGGAAACAACATGAAGAGACTAATGCTCCATTATTGTCTAAGTGGGAAAAACTGGAAAGAAAGCTAATATAAATCATTGTTTCTTTTCGGGGTCCCGAAACAGGTCTCTATAGGCCTTAGCCGTCATCCTCTTCTTCGAAGGTAGTTTTTCCTCCGAGTCATTCGCTGACCTCTTTTGTTTCGGATCACTTGATACCTCAGCAGGCACTGATGGCTCACCCGATGTGCCCATATCATCCTTCTAAGGCTTGGAGCCTTTCCACGCTTGCCCCTAAAGATCCTCATTATTGGGCTGATGCAATAGGCAGAACATCTCCTTCCAATACTCGTGGAAGGGATCCAACGACTCCTTCTCACTCTCTGAATCCCTTATTGGGTCCTCATCTTCATCAGCCACCTCAGGGATAGGGGATTGCTTGGATTGCACTTCACTCTCTTCCCCACTCTCGGACTCAGAGCCTTCGATCAGCGGGAAGAACTCAAGCACTGAGCCATCATTCACAACAAGATCAACAGAATCAGGCTCAGACTTGATTATCGGAGTGGTCTCAGATTCTTCCTTAGCCCTTAGATGAGCTCCCGTAAACACCATTGTCTGAAATGAGACAAGGAGAGCTTATAACTCTTCCTTATATAGAAATTCTATCTTCTATAATAGGCATGAGTGGTTAAACTACTATTGTTGGCAGAAGTTTAAAAAGAGAATTTCACACAAACGCGACTCGTTGTTAAATCCAACCTTGTCTTCCACTTCAAAACCCGTTATAGAAGCTTATAGTAATATAATTTTGGAATAAAACCCACCAAATCATTGCAATTTAAAATCTCCTTAAATACATTTTATTCTAAGCCTTACTTAGGGCCTATAATAACGAAAAAATTTCACACTAAAACTTTGTTTTATAAAACTCAAATCAACACAAAATGGTTTTAAAATTTTGAGTTTATAACTTTTAGCTCTGATACCACAACTGCAACACCCTAAATTGCCTCAGAAATATTACCGCCAATGACATCGGATCACATATCCAAAATCACTCAAGGCTTTACAGTATTGATAGCCAAATAATAATTTAAAATGGACAATAACATATATAAAATCAAACTTAACATTGTATTATAAATCGACGTTGCAAAAACGGCAACCGAAATGTATATCAAAGTATCAGCGAAAGACATAAATATTCAAAACACAAACAAGATCTAAACCTTGTTCAACAATTATTCAAACGACAAAGGAAATGCATCTGCCTTTCAACGTCTTCATTTTGTGGCTTCAATCTAAGAAGCTCTACCTTATGTGTCGTATAGGATGGATGATACCAGCCAACCATGAATGGAAAAGGAAATGTTGGTTAGTCTAATGAAAGACTAACTGATCGGCACTATTTTGTAGTGCATTTCAAGGGGTTGTTACCAAGTGTGAGGTGCCATTTGGATGGATTTAGTGCACAATTATGGATTATGGAGTTAGAGAGGAGAAGTGTGGATTTGGTGGTCTGGAGAAGCAAATTGAAGATATCCAGAGGAAGAGGAGTTGACCACTGAGGAGACGAAGAAGAACCAAGGAGAGAGTCCACACGAGAGTAGAAGAACAATGTGTTGAATTCAATTGATTCGTTCTCTTTACTCAGACGTCCAAATGGAGTGATTCCAATTCGAGGAGTCATCTCTTGAAGTCTACTGCAAGTCCTCAAAACATGAGCGCAATCCGAGTTGGGAATCAAAAGTTATGGCGTTTTTACGGAAGTGTCGCAGGAGCTGAACCGAAGAAATCTCAACAAGTGTTCTGGCGGCGACCGCCGCCAGGCTTACGGCGACCGCCGCCAGGCTTACGGCGACCGCCGCCAGGCTTACGGCGACCTCCGCCGCCGCCGGAAGTGGATCCGAGTCTTATTTCCTTATTTCGTTATTTTGAATTATTATTAGTGTTTTTATTATTTCATTTTAATTTATTTTTAGAGACTTATTATCTTTAGTATTTAAGGTTAGAGAGAAGGCTTGTTTCCTCTCGAACCCTACTTTCATCTTTTCTCTATTCTACGTACTTTGTTATGAAGAACTAAGCCTTCCTTGCTTAGTCAGACAACTGAAGCTTTCGTTTTGATTAAGTTGTGAGATTTTCGTTCCTTATCTATCGCATGGATTTTATCTATTCTCTTGCTTGAATTGCTTATGATTAATATTGACAGTTTCTAGCCTGCGCAACTAGGTATTGTCTCTATTGATTGATTGCTAGATTTAGATTGTTACTGGTTGAGCATATCTTTATCGGAATAGCAACTGCATCGTACTAGTATCTGGTTATGCTAGTCTTATGTAGAAGAGAATTGATTTACATTCTAGGATAAAAGCTGGTTGTTTTATGCTAGATTGTATCCTAATTATATTCCTAGGCTTAATGCTGCTGTTAAACTGAATCTTGATGGTTTCATGGTTGTGTAACTAGTTAGTGCTATAAGTATCTGATTGTGCTTGTAGTTACTTTAGAAAAGGAATAGGAATTTCCATTGCATGAGATATTGAATGACTGTCTAGGATCAACTTGTCATACGAATAATGGATGTTTGTTTGGCTGAGCTCTTTCCCCAATAACTGAATTCAATCATCTTTCGTCTGTTTGCTTTTGCATGCTTAGATCTTCTAAAACATACAAAAAAAACCTCTGGTTACTTAAGATTGACATAGAAATTGCATATAAAGATAGAATCTGTCTCCCTGAGGACTCGATCCTTACTTGCCTAGGACTACGTATTAGGTTTGTTTGGATAACTTGCATAGCAGTAATTAGCACGACAAATTGTTGTTATCGCTAACCAAGGGATCAAATAGAATGGTTCTTGTGATTGTATCTGATTACTATCATTGTCTCTCGAATAAAAGCCTATAGACAATACATAACCCAGATACTCTCACTGAAACGATAGAAAAGGAATGCAATAAGAGAAGACTCCAAAGGAAGTGAGTCTTATGGGAAACTAATGAATTTGTTTGGGAACATTATATTTAGCACAACAAAGTTTGAAAACCGACCTTGATTATTTTGGTCCACAACCAACCTCACCGCATAATGCGAATCCATATTGTAAAGAGGACTTACTTTAATACAAGAGTGCGTACGGGTTCCACGTTGTACTGCTCGCCCGAGGGTATGTTAATCATGTGTAACAAGGCACTTATCTTATTTAATTTCAAAACGTGCATTAACGTTGAAGCTTTTAATTTCCATAACAGATCTCGCAATGAGATATAGAATGGGAAACTCAAGAAAGAAACTTTAAGAAGCAAAAACTTCCAATGCCATCATTTTACTTGGAGAAACAACCAACAGAATACAGAATACAAATAATCTGAACAAATCTTACAAATCAGCATCCAACACGCCATCATCTTAACAAGCAAAAATCTCACAAATTACTTCCAACAGAAACCGAACTTGCCCATCATCTTACTTGGAGAAACCTTCTTCTGGGATTTTGGATGCTGATTTGTACGATTTGAACAAATCTTACAAATTACAGAAGATAGAAAAAATCTTACAAATTACTGTCTGAATACAAATAATCTGAACAAATCTTACAAATTACAGAAGATAGAAAAAAAACTTCCAATTCCATCATCTTACTTGGAGAAACCTTCTTCTAGGATTTTGGATGGTATTTTCTTTCACAAAGTAGCTGCAAGTCCTCCTTCCATAGATACTGAAGTACTCTATACTTTAGACATAATGCCTTCTCCTTAAACCTAAGTGAGTGTTTCCTTTTCAGAAATTTCTCCAAAGATGTAGGGAGTTTTTGAATGAGGAGAGACTAGAAGTTGTTGCTCAGCTTGAAGCTATTTGACTTTTGAATGATAATATGCAAATGAAATGCCTATAAACTTGAAAGACTAGTCAAGTAATTGATATGGATCAATGTAAAGCTATTTTAGACTTGAAAATTGAAAACTTATTTGTTAGCCTATTAGCTCAAATGGTAGAGCAATGTGCTCATGCACAATGATGTGGGTTCGAATCCCACATAGGTTTATTAATGTGCATCAGATAGTAGCATAATTTCACATCTTCAATTCACTTGTCCGTTTATTTATGTTTTATTTCACAAATTGCAATTTTTCTAACCAAAGTTTGAGAGCTTCGACTTTTGCAGACTTACATTCTTTCTTTATTGATGTGGTCTCTTTTTGGCTTTTTCTCTGGTGTCCACTTCATTTTCCTACTATTTTCTCATGATGATATCTGACTAGTTTCAAAATCTGGTTGCGGTTTCATGTTCTTTTGAGGTCTTTCTGTGTTGTTGTGCTTCAGCCTTACTTCAGCTTGGCTGCTACTATGCTGTTGTGTTCTGAATATGATTTCGTGTTTTTAAATTTTTTCTATCCTTTTGTTCTTCACTCCTTTAGCTTTGCTGTTGCTGCATTTTCCTAGAGAAGCTATTCAGCAGAGACAAAATGGCATACAACAGACATACAGCCGACAGAAGTATCATTCCCTATGCTATGGACACATTTTCTCTTTACAAACAGACATAAGACTTTCTTAATTGGCCTTTACTATGATTCTACTGCATTTAATTTGTTCTATTGAGTTATGGACAAGTAAAATAGTTTAAAAATCTGGTTGCTTACCTTATTTTGTTTACCTTATTTTGATCTCTAACTAGTTTCAAAATCTGGTTGCTTACCTTATTTTGTTTTGCTTTTCGTCCCTTTGATGTCATGTAAGTTGTAATCTATGGCATCATATCATATATGCTTAATTAGATATATAAAAGAATGCTGAACAAACAAAGTGTTGAACATGTTGCTGAACAAACCCATCCAAATCAGCTAAAAACAAGAAAGTTAAGAAAGAGGGACAATGACAATATCCAACTTCAAAACTTAGAAAGAAAACATCAAAACAAGTTCGCGAAAATAATCAGCAATTTCCCAACTGTAACAAGGACATACAGTTCACCAAAAAAATCCCCAACAACAACTTGAATATTATGAAAGCCGTCGGTAAAAAAAGCCAGCTGAGACGCCAAAAACAACTACCTCCATGCAGAAGATCAGCAAGTCACCTGCGTCACAAAACAATCATGAAGTTTTAATCACAAGACTCGAAAAAGGGAAAAAAAATAGATGAACAACACAACACAGACATAATGCACCAAATCAGTTACTCAAAAAAAACCAAGCACCAAGGACTCACCAGAACCTTTAAGCTCTGGCATCAGTCATTGTTATTAGTTACCAATTACTTACGACGGCGTTTGTTTGATGCAGCAGTATCTACTTCATTTGCTTCTTGAATATACAACCCTTCATCATGATCATCTCTTACGTAGAACTCTCTATCAATGTCTTCATCATTGAGTGTGGGAACCATAGAGCAAATATTTCTTTCAGTAATATCCTTAGCATCATTTTCAAGTTCATCACTAGCAAATCTTTTTCTCGCAGTTAGAACAATTGACCATTTCTTGTTTGATGGATCTGAAACATAAAACACTTGTTTTGCTTGTGATGCAAATAGGAACGGATCTTCTTTATGACCTAATTTGCTGAGGTCCACAAGGTTAAAACCTAACTCATCAACTTTGACTGCACTATTGTTGTCAACCCATTTGCAACCAAACATTGGAACTTTGAAGCTGGTGTATTCCAATTCCAAAATCATCTTAATCACCCCATAATACTGCATGGATGCATAAACTGGATTTTGATCTTTAGCGCTTGCAACATGGAGGGTTTGTGCTACAAGAGTGAACCCACTATTCTGCCTTGGGCTTTTATCATCACGATCCTTTGTGTAGAATGTATAGCCATTAATTATGTATGAGTGTAATGAAAGGCTTCCAACTTAGGCCCATAGGATAACCACTTCAAATTTTCAGACATAGAATTTGGCGACTTAGCTAATTCTACAGCAATCTTTTGTTCAAACCATGTGGTAAATGTACGGTTGTGCTCGTTCAGAATCCACCTTTCACTTCTACCCCGATTTGGCGGCTCAAAATGCACTTGTGCTCCTCTACATACGGCTCGACTTCATCAACATTACGAAGGACATAGAGGTGTGCTTGTTGACACATACGAGGACACATGCTAATTAGTTTGGCTCCTAAAATCCCATGCCCTTCTGTTGTATCTACTCATTGAGCTTTAGGGAGACCGATAGGCTCAACATTAGAAAAATACTCACTACAAAATTTCACTGCCTCTTCAACTATATACCGTTCAGCAATCGATCCCTCGGGACAGTTTTTGTTCTTCACATACCCTTTCAACACTTTCATATACCATTCAAAAGGGTACATCCATCTTAGAAAAAACGGACCACATTTGTTTTGAACAAGGTTGAGATCCTGCTTTGGAGTTTGTTATTTATTAAGTCTTTCGCTGATACTTTGATATACTATTGAGTTGCCATCTTTAACAACGTTATTTGTGAGACAATAAATACGGCTCATCTAATGATTAAACTTAGTATAACCGATATTAGAAGAATATGATAATCATGTTAGGACCACATTATACTTAGTATAACCGATATTCGAATAATATGATAATCAAGTTAGAATTACATTATACTTAATATAATTGATATTCGAATAATATGATAATATATAGTATTCAAAATTGGAAAGCCGCTTTGTATACTTAGACCATTTTTTTTAAAAAAAATAGACAAGTTAGGGTGTCTTTTTGTTAGATATGATTTAAATCTTATTTGTTTTAAAAAAAATTAAGGTTGGTATGCGTCATGGATGCGTACCATCTTAAGAAATAAAAAAAATTAATAGTGGTACCAGCCTTGATTTTTTTAAGGTCGTACATGTTCATGACGTGTACCTAATCGGTATTTTCGGATACTTTTTGTTTTAGAAGTATTGATATGCGGAGTGTAAGTGTACCTATTGGTTCTAATACGCGAAGCATATATGTACCTCTGGGAGTTTTAAATAGAAAAAAAAGATATTGTATTTAGCTCCCACGTTTTAAAAAATCAAAGCACTTAGTGAAGTATACGTGTACCTTTGGAATGTTCTTTACTATGCTAAGTTCTTTGATTTTTTAAAACGTGGGAGGTAAATACAATATCGGGTTGGGTCGGGTTTTTGGGTTTTTTGGTCTTTTGTTTTTAAATAGAAAAAACAGAAGACCCGAAAACCCGAGCCAACCCGATATTGTATTTAGCTCCCACGTTTTAAAAAATCAAAGAACTTAGCATAGTAAAGAACATTCCAGATCTTTGTTTCCATGGGCTTCATCAACTGCTATATCACATAGTTTCAATTGGTCCACGTGTACTTCACTTTCAATTAAAATGAAACAGATCTTCATCAAAAATACATTTAAAGTATGTTCCATTCAGATTTACTTGTTCGTTTCGATCATAAACTAGCATATGTCTATGTGTCTAGCATGGACTTGATAAATAAAAGTTGACATTAAAATATTATTAAACATTTACGAAAACTAATATAGTAAATTATAAGGTTAATCTCTTGACACATATGTTGATAAGGTTTTTGTATGATTCGAATTGAAAGTATATACGCAAATTTATATATTAAAGTGGAAAATATATTACAACTTTTGCATCATGAATCCTATATTACCAATTATGTTCAAATGTATGTTACGAATATACTATATATGTATTAAACTAAAACCCCTTTATACCACATGGCATCCTCTATTAAACTCACTCCCTCCTTATGTCATATGACATTCTCCTATTCTTTCTGCTAGGGATGTTCATCGGTCCAGAATCGAACCGAACCGAACCGAACAAAACCGAAACCGAACAAGCAAAATTCCCAAACCGAAAACCGAACCGAATATAATCGGTTCGGTTCGGTTTTGTTCGGTTCGGTTTCGGTTAAAACCGAACAAACCGAACAATGAAAAACCCCTGAACCGATTTTAAACCGAAAACCGAAAAGGCCAAAAAAGCGAACAAAACCGAACCGAACCGAACAAAACCGAACAATGAAAAAACTTTGAACCGATTTTAAACCGAAAACCGAAAAGGCCAAAAAAGCGAACAAAACCGAACCGAACAAAACCGAACTTCTATTGGTAAAAAAAAAAATATATATTTTTTTAAAGTTCGGTTTCAACCGAAAAAAACCGAACCCGAACCGAACCGAAAACCGAATTGTGCTTTTTTAAAAACTGAAAACCGAACCGAATTAAATAGGTTCGGTTTGTTCGGTTCGGTTCGGTCCAAAACCGAAAAAACCGAACCCGATGAGCAACCCTACTTTCTGCCACATGACATTTTCTCAATTTTTTGTTTATTTAATTTAACATAATAAATATATATAAGATTCTCCTATTTCCTAAACTAAACATGTTAATCACAAGAATGATATGCAAAGATCATTTAAAAAAAAAAATATATATAAGAATTATATATAAGAATTTTCTATTTCCAAAACTAAACATGTCAATCCAAAACATCTAACTTATATTTATCCTATTTTCATAATTAAACACGTATAAAGGCAACAGTCAAATACAATTAGTACTCCCTCTCTTTGGTTAATTGATGAAACATGTAATAACTATACGCTTTTGTTGTAATTTATTAAAAATAAGCTAACAATTCGACAACCTCTTTTCTAATAACCGAATTAACAAATATATTTATTAAATTTTTATCACCTTTAAATACAATATATATATATATATAATAAGGAAACCCTATATACTATATTAAAGCCATAATTATCTCTTTTACGTGTCAACCCATGAGCTATGCCACATAGGCAAATCTCAAAATACAATTAAACTCTTATCCCTCTCTAAATTTGATATCTATTTTTTCTGTTTCTTATCTTTTTATTTATTTACTTAAAATAACTTACCTTAATTATAAACATATTATCATCTCAAATATAATTGATGTTTTTACCTTATTAGTTTCTTTTTATTTGTGAATAAAATTATTCATAAGATATACTTTACGTTATTAGTTATGTTACTCCTTATTTGTAATTAATACTATTTATAATATATGTATATATGTGCATAAAACAAAATTATAAAATACGTTAACATTAGTTATAAATTAATATATAGATCCAAATTAAAATATAAGTTTTCACCACGTAAAAGGTACGTTTTTCAAAATCATATACCTAAAAACGTAATGTACTTATAGCTTTAATCCTTAAATATATATAATTAATAACATGTCATTGAAAATATAATTGATCAAGTATGATTCATGACGCAAAAGTGGTAATATATTTTAAAAATATTTGAAATAATTATGTGAAATGATTTAACTATAAAAAAATTGGTTTAAATCACCCGTTATATACACGAATTTGCGCAAAATCATCCGTTCCATTCAAAATTATTTTAAACCAAATGAATCTCTCTTTTCGTTAAGAAATCACCACCCATTGTCTCATTCCGTCCAAATCTCCGTTAAAATGGATAAAATGACCATTTTACACTTATTATCCCCCAAAATTACCAGATATGTCCAAATATGCATATCCGAAAGAAACCCGATAATGTCCAAATATGCATATCCGAAAGAAACCCGATATTAATCCCGAAGGCTTCATGCTTAGTCGACTTATGAAATGAAAAACCGAGAATTAAATCAGGGTTCTAGGCAATTTAGGGCTTTAGGGTTCTATGTGAAATTGGCGGTGTAATCTTACAAATTGGTGCTTAAATCCACGATATTGGGCTTGTTGAACAATTTGAGGCGAATCAGGGGCAATTTTGGGGTGAATCATATCGGGGGCGAATGATATGATTTATTGTTCATATGTTAAACCGCTATTGAGTTTGATTACTAAGTGGAGTGATGGAAGAAAGAGAGAAATCACGAAAGGGAAATGAGAGATAGAGTGCAACAAAATCGAATTTATCCGACATGTCTACCAGTTTAGAGTCTTTGCGGAAGCTTCTTCTTGAAAAATCTGATTGGTCAACGATGAAACCCTCTTCAGGGCCTCCCTTGCTACCGAACAAGCCCAGAACATCAAGGTTTCTCCACCTTATCCTTTACATCTTTCCTTTTATTTGTCCCTAGATTTGATTTAATTTAACTGAATTTGAATGTGATGTAATTGTTATTGGTATGTTGACCTTAAAGTTGGCTTCAGATAAACAACTAAATTTCTGAAATTGCTTGGATTTGGCATGCCAGTGACTGCACCTATATGTGATAAATTTGTATACGTAGTGATCTAATTTGTACAGATTGAAAAGAGAAGGAGAAAAATGTGATTTATTTCATGTTTAGTTCAAGGGATGAATTGCACTTTTAAATTCGTTAGTTTGGGAATTTGTGATTTTCAGTGAAATTAGGTCAAAACTGCACTTGGGTTTGATTGTCCAGAATTTAAGAACATGAGCTTCAATGTCCATGGAGGAGAAGGTTGTTCTTCCATGAACAATAGGAAGAAGAAGAAATCGGGTTTTCAGAACTTGTTATTGATCCTTAATTTCTTTAAAACCCTAGGGCATTTTGGTCATTTTACCCATTTTAACGGAGATTTGAACGGAATGAGACAGTGGTGGTGATTTGTTAACGGAAGGAGAGATACATGTGGTTTAAAATAATTCAAATAGTTATATATTTTCTTATTGCTTAAATCTAATTTATACATAATCAATCGTTCTCATTGCTTAAATCTAATTTATATATTTTCTTATTCAGTTATTTGTATGGAATTCATTTTCACGATATGTTCAAGAGATTGAGCTTATAATTTACCAGTTTAGTTCGTAAATATTTAATAATATTTTAATTTCAAAACTTATTATCCAGACCCGTGCAAGGCACGGGGACATATCATAGTTATATAAATTTGTGTATTAAAACTATAAGAAGTAATGTAACTAATAATGTAAAAATATATTATAAATAATTTTATTTACAAATAAGAAGAAAACAATAAGGCAAAAAGATATAAATATTCTTTGAGATGATACAATCAATATAATTAAGGTAAGTTATTTAGGTAAAAAAATAGTAGATAAGAAATAGAATATGTAAATATCAAAATTAGGAAATGGATGGAAATTAGAGCTTTAGTATAATATATAGATATATATATATATAGAGAGGGGCACTCAGGTAAAACGAGTCTTGTGGTGAAACAGGTGCATAAATGAGGATCGTTGGATTAAAGCAAATGGATGGATGAATTGAGGGGTTGTAGGGATTTTATGGTAGGATGGTTTCCACAATACAAGGCCCATAATAATCAGTTACCATAAAAAATGGATGAGAAAAAAAAAAGAAAATCTAAAATAGGAGATAGAATATCCTCCAAAATAGGCAGTTAGAAGGAGATTGAAGAGAGAAAATATAGATCCTCCACGCAGAGCTTCGGTCTAGAAATTTATAAACCGTTCTGCATATCGACACGAAACATTTGCATATCGACACGAAAAATCTGCATATCGACACGAAAAAGATGAATATTGTACAAGTATTATTGAATAACTGTTATTCGTGATCATGGACCATGGTCAATCGTATATATACTGATATTCAAAAACATTGAACAGATATGCACATTGTGGTAATTGATATTACAATTTAAAACATACAAGTATATCTTGCATATCAGTGTACAAGGAGAAGAAGATTGGAGAGAGAAAAACTGCATATCATACAAGTATATTCTGCATATCACTGTACAAAAAAATGCATATCCCATCCACACAAATGAATATCATATTTACGGTCAAGGAAATAATCCATAATTACAAATTGCATATCATACAAGTGTATTCTACATATCACTTTACAATAAATGCATATCCCATCCACATAATTGCATGGCCGAACTCAGCGAGATTTTCCTTGGTCGCGCCCGCGGCTTCCTTTCCGTGCCCGCGGCTTGTTCTTCTCAGCTTCTTACGAGAATATCACTCAGCGAGATCTTCCTTGGCCGCGCCCGTGGCTTATTCTGCATATCAATATATAGAAAATGCATAACTCATCCACCCAAATGAATATCACAATCACAACCAAAGAAATAATCTATCATAAAAAAAATGCATATCAGCAAGTATATTATGCATAACAATTTAAGAAAAATGCATATCTCATCCACACAAATGAATAGCATATTCACGGCCAAGTAAATAATCCATAAATACAAATTGCATATCATACAAGTATATTCTTCATATCACTGTATGGAAAATGCATATCACTTCCATACAACTGAATATCACATTCACGGCCAAAAACATAATCCCAATGAATATCACATTACGTTTTATTTGTGAGTTCAACAAAGATTCCTTATACCTACACTTCTTCTACTTGTCCAAATCTCCACAGGAAGACACATTACAAATTCAATGCTCGGAAGAACTCAGCGTTCGAAAATGAACCTTAATAACCACCAAGCAAATTCAAAACGAACCTTAATAATCCCTTGAGATAGAGGAACGACCAAATCAGGCCGAGTAGGAGCAGAAGATGAAATCTGGTGAAATTCTCGAGCCCCTATCCTCTGAATAACGCTCTTGTTCCTCCGCCATAGCTCCAAGACGTGCGTACACGCCCCTGTTCAATTTACCAGAACGATGGTGTTAAAGATGTAATTCCTAGAGGCAATTACTCTTACAACTAGAATCTCACTATGGAGCTCAATCAATACGTCAAACGAATCGCTAGACAGAGATAGAGAGACTCACTCATAATCGCTAGGACGAGAGGAGAGGGCTGAATCGCGAAGAAGAAGCAGAACTAACAAATCCTCCAAAAAAATCAGTATGAATCTGCTACCAAATTAATTCACAAACGATGCAATTCATCAAATTACACATTAATACGTCTCCTACCTCCCTAATCCATGGAATTGCAATCCATAGAAGTGTAATTCACTGAACGAGAAAGAGAGAGATGTTGCATACATCATAGCTTCATCGATCTCCATTTACTGCAACATCAGAACAAAATTGGATAAAATAGATAAAAAACTCATCAACGTAGCTTAAACAATTGATCGAAAGCTACAACAAAATTGATTTTTGTTTCGAGATTCATACCGGGAAGAACAGTCGCAAATCCGCAACGCTTCGTAGACCACCTCAGAGCGGAAGCACCGCCGGCGAAGAACAGTCGCAAGCGCCGCCGGGAAGATCTGGGTGAATTTTTGAGATCCAAGAGGGATGAGGAAGATCTAGGTCCGAGGGGGAGTGAGGACGGGCGCGGTGGCTCACGGCGGGATGAGGAAGATCTGGGCGCGAGGGTCGTGTAGGGGCGAGTCCGGGCTGGTGGCTCGCGAGCGGGTCTGGTGAACAGGGTCGAGGCGGGTGACGAAGTGGAGGACGTCCTGGGTGAGGCGGGGACTTCTTGCTCTCCGGCGAGGTGGTCACGACTGGTTCTGGGTTTAGGGTCGAGGCGGGAGACGAAGTGGGTTCGTCGGAGGACGTTATGTCGCTTTCACCGGTGAGCGGGGGAGGAGGAAACCAGGAGGAGAGGAAGACGATGAGCGGTTTTTGGAAGGAGAAAGGGTAAGACGATTTAATGGGAAACTGAATCTGTAGATTGGAGAGAGAGAGTAAATTGGGGAAAACAAATCCCATAAATTTAGATAATCTAGTGTGGATGATTCTACCCCTAATCTTGTACCTTTTTAGATTCAATCTCAGCCATCCATCTTCCTCTCATCCAACGTCCTAAATTGATACACTCATTTCACCCTAATTGCTTGTTTTACTAGAGCATAGATCTATATATATATATATATATATATATATATATATATATATATATATATATATATATATATATATATATATATAGAGAGAGAGAGAGAGAGAGAGAGAGAGATATGTTGTTCATTAATATTTGTCTTCTTACATGTTTTGGACAAAGTATTCAAATTTTACTCACTATTAAACGGGGAACTTGTTTGCACCCGTAAATTTTGTGTTTCGCACCGCTTTTAAACGCAACGTTGTATCGTTTAAAAAAAATAAAAATTGCATGCTACGTCGTTGCGTTTAAACTGAATCAGTTCAACTTTCTGAACCAGTTCAGTTTAAACGCAACGACATAGCGTTTAAGCTGATATAAAAAAAAAATTAAAAAGTAAACCGGTTAAAAAAAAACGGTTCAGTTTATAACTATAGTATATAACTATACGATATAACCATAGTATATATATAAATATATAATATAACAATAGTATATAACTATACGATATAAAATTTGTATATAACCATAGTACGTTAGAACCATAATATATAATTATAGTATATAACTATACAATATAACCATAGTATATAACTATACGATATAACAATAGTATAAAGCTATACGATATAACCATAATATATAATTATACGATATAACAATAATATATAACTATACGATATAACAATAGTATTTAGCTATAGTATATAACAATACGATATAACAATAGTATATAACTATACGATATAACAATAGTATATAGCTATAGTATATAACAGTAGTATATAACTATACGATATAACCATAGTATATAACTATACGATATAACAATAGTATATACCTATACGATATAACAATAGTATATAGCTATACGATATAACCATAGTATATAATTATACGATATAACAATAGTATATAACTATACGATATAACAATAGTATATAGCTATACGATATAACCATAGTATATAATTATACGATATAACAATAGTATATAATTATACGATATAACAATAGTATATAACTATACGATATAACAATAGATATAGCTATAGTATATAACTATACGATATAACTATAGTATATATATAACTATACGATATAACAATAGTATATAACTATACGATATAAAATTTGTATATAACCATAGTACGTTAGAACCATAATATATAACTATACGATATAACAATAGTATATAACTATACGATATAACAATAGTATATAGTTATACGATATAACCATAATATATAATTATACGATATAACAATAATATATAACTATACGATATAACCATGGTATATAACTATAGTATATAAATGAACGATATAGCAATAGTATATATATAACTATACGATATAACAATAGTATATATATAACTATACGATATAACAATAGTATACACCTATAGTATATAACAATACAATATATCAATAGTATATAACTATACGATATAACCATAGTATATAATTATACGATATAACAATAGTATATAACTATACGATATAACAATAGTATATAGCTATACGATATAACCATAGTATATAACTATACGATATAACAATATTATATAACTATACGATATAACAATAGTATATAGTTATACGATATAACCATAGTATATAATTATACGATATAACAATAGTATATAACTATACGATATAACAATAGTATATAGCTATAGTATATAACTATACGATATAACCATAGTATATAACTATACGATATAAAATTTGTATATAACCATAGTACGTTAGAACCATAATATATAATTATAGTATATAACTATACAATATAAATGTAGTATAGAACTATACGATATAACAATAGTATATAACTATACGATATAACAATAGTATATAGCTATACGATATAACCATAATATATAATTATACGATATAACAATAAGATATAACCAATGTTCTAAAAGTCGCTAGGCGGGAGCTGGGCGGTGAGGGGGGGCCTAGCGCCTAGGCGGCTAGGCGGGGGCCTAGGCGGGGCCTAGGTGGACTAAAACATTATGCATGATCCATGTGATTATTTGATTATGTTATCCCAAATTCATTAATCTTTATTAAACTATGTTGGGATGAGATTTGATATTATATTATGAGCTTTATTGTACAAAGCCTAACCCAAAATTATGTTAATGCATCCGTCATGTTCTAAGATGTTGCAGCTTTCACAACATTTGAGGATTCTTCTCGCCTAGGCGGATCTAGGCGGGTCCTAGGCGGAGGGTGACCGCCTAGCGCCTAGCCGGTGCCTAGGCGGGGATTTTTAGAACATTGGATATAACCATAGTATATAACTATACGATATAACCATATATATAACTATTCGTTAGAACAAAAATATATAATTATAGTATATAACCATAGTATATAACTATACGATATA
Organism: Rheum nobile; assembly: GCA_027886185.1. NCBI lineage: Eukaryota > Viridiplantae > Streptophyta > Magnoliopsida > Caryophyllales > Polygonaceae > Rheum > Rheum nobile. Next base: position 8,255,695 of record WOAB01000002.1, on the reverse strand, counting down.
ACAATAGTATATAGCTATACGATATAACCATAATATATAATTATACGATATAACAATAGTATATAACTATACGATATAACAATAGTATATAGCTATACGATATAACCATAATATATAATTATACGATATAACAATAATATATAACTATACGATATAACAATAGTATATAGCTATAGTATATAACAATACGATATAACAATAGTATATAACTATACGATATAAAAATAGTATATAGCTATACGATATAACCATAATATATAATTATACGATATAACAATAATATATAACTATACGATATAACAATAGTATATAGCTATAGTATATAACAATACGATATAACAATAGTATATAACTATACGATATAACAATAGTATATAGCTATAGTATATAACAGTAGTATATAACTATACGATATAACCATAGTATATAATTATACGATATAACCATAGTATATAACTATACGATATAACAATAGTATATAGCTATACGATATAACCATAGTATATAATTATACGATATAACAATAGTATATAACTATACGATATAACAATAGTATATAGCTATAGTATATAACAATAGTATATAACTATACGATATAACCATAGTATATAATTATATGATATAATAATAGTATATAACTATACGATATAACAATAGTATATAGCTATACGATATAACCATAGTATATATATATACGATATAACAATAGTATATAACTATACGATATAACAATAGTATATAGTTATACGATATAACCATAGTATATAATTATATGATATAACAATAGTATATAACTATACGATATAACAATAGTATATAGCTATAGTATATAACTATACGATATAACCATAGTATATAACTATTCGTTAGAACCATAATATATAATTATAGTATATAACTATAGTATATAAGTATACGATATAACAATAGTATATAATTGTAGTATATAACTATGCGATATAAAATTTGTATATAACCATACGTTAGAACCATAATATATAATTATAGTATATAACTATACGATATAACCATGGTATATAACTATAGTATATAAATGAACGATATAGCAATAGTATATATATAACTATACGATATAACAATAGTATATATATAACAATACGATATAACAATAGTATACACCTATAGTATATAACAATACAATATATCAATAGTATATAACTATACGATATAACCATAGTATATAATTATACGATATAACAATAGTATATAGCTATAGTATATAAATGAACGAAATTATACAAAACTATACTATTAAAATTTTATACAAATTTATAGTAGAAAAATGTTGAAAATACCAAAAATTTCCACTACAATGCGCTATATGCTGGGCACCAAATTGTAAAAAAAAATTGGTAGGAAGGCTTCGTTTTTTAAGCTTTCGGAGGGGCAAACGATGTCCGTTTTGGACGAATTTTATATGTACGGACTCGTATTGAAATTCTCTACATGATTATGGAAAAAAAATGCAATTTTGAAAAAAAATATTTTTTTTAAACGCAACAACGTAGCGTTTAAAACTTAACCGGCTCGATTAAACCGAGTCCATTTTAAACGCTACGACGTAGCGTTGAACTCCGACCCGGTTTAATCGAGCCGATTTCATTTTTTTTAATCTCAATAAATCCAAAAAAAAAACAAAAAAACTCTCACGCCATATAATAGTGTTTAAATTTTTTTTTGATTTTTTGGACGGCCTCCTCCAACGAACAGAAACAGTAACGGGACGATTGGTCACATCTTGTATACCACTTACTCGTCGTCGGCTCGTCGCATATGCTCGACTACCTCCTATTTCTTCAAAAATTAATCGTTTATTTTAATTTCTTTGTTAAATATATAATTATGATTTGTTTATCATTGGTAATGGAACGATTTGTATATCATTTTATTGGTAACGGGATGGATTTCAATTTTAAATAGTTTATTTTTTATTAATTTGTTTCTACTATAGCTCTAATATCCATAAAAAATTTCTAAGTTACTTGTTACTTTCAACACTTCACTTAATATTTCTAATACCCTAGTTTCAACATAACAATAATTACTATCTCAAATTTTTCGTAAATTTCTTTGTAATATCTTCAATTTCAATAATATTTTCCTAAAATTCTTATAATATTCTATTCATTTACCTAAAATTTTAAATTAATCGTGTATTTTTTAAAATATAATTACGATTTGTTTTCAATTTTTCCTCATCATTTTTTTTTATTTCAGATCCACTTTTAAAATTTAAAATAATTTATATTCAATGTCGTTATTTATACTTATAACTACAAGTGGAATGTATGTATTTTTATAAGTTTAATTGCATTAAACAACGTTCGTTACCATATATTATATTTCTTTTTTTTTCTCATAATTTTATTATCTGTAAATTTATTTAATTTTTTTTCAATATTTTAGTAATTGTTTTAATTCCAACATTGTTACCCTAAAGCTTAAACCCTAAACCATAACTCTAATTTCCCAAAAATATTATTTAATAAGTTTGAAGTCATTTCATTTCTTACAATATTAATTTATTTATAAAAATAATACTAAGTACTAAACTAATTTGTTTTAAACATAACTAAATCAAAATAAATCATAACGTATAAATAATACATTGAAATAAATTAAATTGAATAATCGATATAAACAATACAAACATATTAAATGAGAAGATTTGTATAGGAGGCATATGAGCCCGCCTCCGTTGAACGATGCCCGAACCGCTCGCCGAACCAATAACGAACGAGGTCGTATTCGATCCTGTCATCGAAGTCGAGGCCTCAACCGCACCATTCGACGTTGTCGCTAAGGACTCCGCACTAGTGGCCAGAGCCGGATCTACCGACCCCGCCACCGCCGCCACTGACAATGCATCCTCCACCTCCTTTGTTACCACCTAGTCCACCGCCAGATCCTCCTTTTCCACCTCTCGCTTCCCTCAGTCCGACGCTAGTGCTGCCACCCCCTCAGCCTTCGCCGCGTGGTGCTCCTCTTAATTCGTCGTCGTCGTCGCTCGCTCTATCGCAGCTCACATTGCTTCCTCCTCTGCACCAATCATCGGATCAATTTTGTCGCCGCCGCTCGTTGAAGAAGCCATTGTCGCTGGAAGAACGAAAATTGCTGCCCCGTTTGCTAGGGTGTGCTGGAAACTAATTGGGGAATAAGGAGATTTTCACTCTTATATAGAACATAAGGCTCATGGTTTGTAAATTTGGTTCGCTTTTATGAGTTGCGTCATAGCGCATAAAAGCGGACCCGGTTCAATTTGAATTGTTCGCCATATGTATTACCTCATAGCGTTCATTTTTTCTTCCTATGCGCCATAGCATTTAAATGCGGTGCAAAACAAATTTCACGGTGCAAATACGATCCATGTTTATAATAAAATTCTAATCAATCTGGTGATATTACGAGTTAATCAAAGTTAAGTACGTTGAGTTAGGTCGGTTAGGTGAACAATTAAATTGTCTAATTAGGTGAAGAAATCCGATCATCTATCTCATTTTAGTGTTAAAATTTTTTGTTTGGACGAGTCACATGAGTCATGAGGCATAGACACTAGTGTTATATGTATGATCGATCGATCGATCGACATCTAAGTGATCATCATGATTTTAGTCTATTACCAACGTGATCATAATAAATCGGGATATCTAGATTTTACAATGCATATAAGTTTGGGATATGTTATTTACCACGTTACAAATGGGATACAATTCTAAATTTAAATATTTACGTCACACAACATTGTTATACGGGATACAACTAAAGCATGTCATTTCTAATGCTACGTATTACTCTCAAATCATGCTATATTATATATGTTTTATGTCATCACCATAATTTTTCACGTAATTTTTTAAAATCAAATTCATATAACTTTTTTTCCAATTCCAACATCAGCTTTTCCATTTTCTTATATATGATTTTGTGTTTCTTGAATATTTTTATGTTCTATATTTTTATAGAGATCCTAATTTTCTTTTGTCGGTATATAGAGTATTATATAGATATTTTTATACTTTTAATATATAGGTTTTATTTTTATTATCAATATTATATTGATTTATTTTCCTCTAAATATTACTCTATTGAATCGATGTGTGTTAGACAGAGAACGGTGATATTGTTCCCTGGGCAGCGAAAATAATATAGATTCAATAAGTAATATCAAGACAATTTCTTTATAGAGAAAACTCAATCAACCAACTAGTTAAAAATAGAAAAACATCTACCTCTAGGTGTTATCCTAGGAGGATTTCAAACGTATACTTGTACTATTAATAAGTTATACAATCTTACAAGTATTCTCTCCACCTATTCTCACACAGATCCTTGGCTTCTAGACCATTAGTGTAATCAACTCACAAATAAACAAGAACACAAGAAACCTTAAGCAAGTACTCACAACACAAGTTCGTACATTGCCTTTGGATATTGATGCGACCCTACCCGCCATGAGTGCCATCGAAGAGGAAGAAGGCATGTCACTATGCAGTGATGGGCATGTGACTAGGGCTCGCGCCAAAGCCATCTCAGAGGCTACCCAATCCCTAGTCACACGCCTGGTAGCCAGCCAAGGCGCCCCTGAGTCCGCGCCTGCCCTAAGGCTACTTATCACCCTTGTCGGCCCAGATGACATCTAGCCGGGCAACTTCATACCTGGCTCGAGCACTTCACTTGAGGAGCCTCTAGAAGCCTAAGCCACGACAGCGCCACACCTTTGCCCCAACGAGCCTCCCCCGGGCCTTCGACGTCGTCATTATCGCCGCCGCCGAAGCATTGCAAAGGCACAAGTGTTGGTATTGGCCATTTTAGGGTTTAGAGGTTTATATCATGTATTTATATGCTATTTTGAACACTTTCCCATTTTAGCATCTTTCTATTTTTAGCATTGCTAATTATGGAACTTACTATGTTTAGTAAGTTTCCATATTTAGGTGTTTTCCATTATTAGCACTTTCTATTTTTAGTAAGTTTCCTTTTCGGGCGTGTGCCCACTATTGCATAGTGGGCTAGCCCATTTATGTGTCGCGGCCCATCCAAGGCCGAATGCCTTTATAAGGCTAAACCTAGCTTTGTAACAAGGTTACGCACCATTTTATCCTAAGTAGATTATTGAGAGCCAACGCCTCCACCTTAGGGTCTGCGTCACCAAAACTCTAATTCTCATCCCCTTCACCCGCGCCGATGCTACGGCACCAAATCGGAGTCCCTCCGATTATATCCCTCACCACCGTCTCTTCGGCTCTTGCTCGAACCCATTCGAGCCCTATCAACCCTCGAGTCCATCGAGCCCATCCTTCCATCCGCTGCCGGCGCTACGGCCTTCGACATCGCCAACACCATTGCCATCACCATCGTCATCGGCATCGCCCACGCCTTCGCGAGTGTCATCGCTGTCGCCGACGCCAGGAGACCTCTCGCCGCTGCTCTCGGACACTCACCCGTGTCCGATAACCTTTAAAGTCACTATTCACCTCGCCGTCCCGAGACCTTTCGTGCAATACATCAAGGCCGAAGCCAAGGGTTCCACGGCAGGCCTTCGAGACTCAAGCAAGGCGACCCACTACAAGACGAGATCCTCGCCTTCACGACCTTCGTGTCGGCATCCGGAGATAGGGACGCATCAACTGGATCAGAGCCAAAGGTCTTGTAAGTCGCTTCTAGTTGCTTTTGTTCACGAATTTTTTTTCCTTTCTCCACCATTATCCAAAGCTTCCGCCATTGTTACAAAATTTTTCTTGCGAAAATTGATTGTCCAAATCGGTTCCACAAGAGATTCTCTTGGCCGATCTTCATTGATAACCCTAGCGAAATTTTAGGGATTTGCATGCATGAGATTTGCCGAGATTTGCTTGATTGATTTGTTTGTTAATTGCGTGATTATTGCTTACCATATCTAGCTGAATTGGATAGTAATTAACCGCCAAATCTCCACCGAATCTCTCTCTCTCTCTCTCTCTCTCTCTCTCTCTCTCTCTCTCTCTCTCTCTCTCTCTCTCTCTCTCTCTCTCTCTCTCTCCTATCACGCGCTTATTGTGATTTATTTCCCAATTAGTCACTTAGCCGAATATCTTTGATTTTATTTGTTATAATCATATCCGAATCAAATCAAAAAGATTTCGGATTTCAAAATTCAAAAAAGTCAAAGTCGAATTAATTCAAAAAAAAAAAAAGACAATCGACTTTCAAAAAAAAAAAAAAAGAAGCATAGCCAAAATAAGGTAAACTTCTTCCCCTATTCGGCTAGGCTCATTTCTCTACCTCTCCATTGTCTAGGTTCATGCTTGAAGGTTTGTCTTGTATGTTGAGTGATTAGTTGCGTAAGTAATTAAGAAATTTGTCAAGTTATTTCATTGATTTCTTGCTTGCTTATCTCAATTATTTCGCTTGCCTTAAGCCGCCCTCACGGCTAAAGACCTTGCCTTCTCTTCATGAACTTTTGTGACTTGTGAGTGCTTTCTTTATCTTTGGTTGTGTCGTTGTTGTGCGTTGTTACTTCGATGTCTGGTCCTATAGTGATAGGTAGCTTCTCGGTTCCCACCGGTGGCAATGGCAACGAAGATGGCAACCAAGACAACCCGTCCAACACGGTGATCGACACCGGACTTCGACAACAACAAGACCCCATATTGGAGCTCTCGGCTGAGCAAAGGGAGATCCAAGAACTCCGACAATTGGTGGCCCAACTACGAAGTGAAAAGGCCACCGACCCCACTCCCAACCTTGGAACGGCCAACCCGCCGTTGCAACACACCACCGTGGCCGGGCCAAGCAACGCCCGTCTTGACAAGGGCAAAGGGATTATGCCCTCGACATCTCAGCACCAACCGCACCTCAATCGCATCCAGTCGGTCATTGAGAGCCGGCAAGGGCAAGCTTCACCGCAAGCCCACCAAGCGCCCACAGCGCCGCCACTCGACTACTCCTCCGACGACGATGAGGCTCGCGATTATCCCGGTGAGTATTCTAAACCCTATCAATTTGATGACAGGTATGCCGCAGCTAAGAAGGATCGCCGCCGCCAATCAGCCTCAACGCTTCGAGATAGCCAAGGCCACACCGCAGCGCGCGACTCTCGCCGCCAATGCTGCGAACACAGGCGCCACAAGGGCGATGCCGGCGCCAACAGGCCTGTCAACCCCACTCCAGTGCACTTTCACGTGGAGGATCACTTGGTGCATCAAAGTGCACGGACGCCACGATATGGCTCGGAGGGCTACTACTCCACAACGCCCCTCCACCATGATGACTTTGAAGAATTTGATGATGAGGAGATGGAAGACTCGGGCATGCTAAATCCGGGCAACTTTCATCCTCCTCTCGGTGATCCAGCGGAATTGCAAGACAACCCCGAAGGCTGGATCCCGGCGCCTATGCTTCTACAAGGCGCAAACCCGGCGACGACGGCCAACAACAGGCGCGATGATGGCGTTCGGAGGCATGACATTCCTTATGATGTCCGCCAAGCCGCGCCCTGCCATGGTCCACAGCGCCGCCAGAATGCCCAATTTCTGGAGCCTATAGCCCCGGTAGCCGACTACCGCGGCCATGATGAAGGCCGCAGGCGCCGACTCGGTTTCCAGGCGCCTTACCAAGCCCAAGTCCATGCATATGGCCCATATGATGTGCCTCCGCCCCGTGCGCAACCAGCCCAGCCGGCCGTGCCTCCGAGGACCTTTCGCCATGAATTTAAGGAATTGAATTTTTCTATGGTGAATACAATCCGGCTATTTTTCTTGAGTGGTTGCAGGCGACCGAATACACATTGAAGTCGTGCCAAATTCCTAAGGCCGAGCACGTGGCCGCCGCCACCATCAACTTCCGCGGCGCCGCAAGGACATGGTGGCACCGCCTAGTGGATGACCGCGTTCGAAGGCGTTTTTTGCCTATCACCGAGTGGCATCAACTCAAGTACATAATGACGCAGAAATATGTGCCCACGGATTATAGGAATCAAATGCGCCTCGACATAGCTATGGCTCGGCAAGGCTCCCAAAATCCCTTGGAGTTCTTTTCCCGCCTGGAAGACATGTACCACAAGGCGTCGATTAGTTTTGCGCCTTCAACATTGAGGACCAAATTTCTGAGTGGTCTCAACACTTCTATTCGAGATCAATTGGAGGTGCTCCTCATCAAAGACCTCAACCAACTCACACATGCGGCCATGCAACTTCACAACCAACAAGTGCGAAAGCGCCAAGGGCCTTACACTTCTTATGGTTCCCAAAGGTATGTTCCTAATTCTAGTCAATTAAATTCGACTAATGCTCGATCAAGTGCTGCAGGAACAACACCTTCGTCCCACGGCCGCAATGCCAAGCCCACGGCGCCGACCGCAAGCTCCAAGGCCGCCGCTGCGCCCAAGCCGAATTCGGCGCCACCTGTAAGGGCCAGCCAGCAGGAGTGTTACAAGTGTGGTGGCCGGGGGCATTACATGCGTGATTGCCCCAACGCCAAGCGCGTGCTCTTCTCCAAGGCCATGGCCGGTTACGAGACGGTGGACGACGAAGATGAGCCCGCCTTGGAGGCCATTGAGGAAGTCTTGGAGGACGAGGAGGAGGAGTATACTTGCGAGGCTGTAGGGCTCCATGCTGGGACTCCCCTTAGCCTTGTGACTCGCCGAATCCTCACGATGAAGGAGGCCTCTCTTGGCGATCAACGTGGAAATCTTTTTCACACCCGGTGCATCATCAAAACTGCCTCCCTTAGTGTCATTATTGACGGTGGTAGCTGCTGCAATATTATTAATGCCAAGGTCGTCATGCATTTCAACTTGGAGACGATGCCACATCCGCAGCCCTACGGCCTTCAATGGATATCCTCCACTTCAAGTAACACTGTCTCACGACAGTGCCTCATTCCCTTTTCCATTGGTCAATACAGTGACACCATTTTGTGTGATGTGATTGCTATGGACGCCGCCCATCTATTGCTTGGGCGCCCATGGCAATTCGATCGTCGCGTGCTTCACGACGGGTATCTAAACACCTATGTGTTTACCTACCACGGGAAGCGCATGACCCTTTTACCTATGTGTCCCCATGAGATATTGCAGGATCAGGTTGAAAGGGATCAACAAAAGGCCATCGAAGCCGCTACGGCTAGCCATAATGCGCCTCCGATAGGCCCACCAAAGCGGATCGACCCCAATCCTGGCCATACTGCATTTGGGTTGGGCACTGGCTCCAGGAAGTCAAGTGCCACTACTGCTGCACCCAGTGCCAATCTGCAGAACCCTAGTGTCGAGCACGCTGCTGCAAAGAGGGGCAAACAGAGGCCCACAGAGAACTGGCCGGGCGATTCCAGATCTGGCTCGAGCACTGGCCCTTATACACCCAGTGGAGACAACCAGGGGTCCAGTGTCCGAGCAAAGTCGCCGATGGCCAAGAGCTCGCCTTCAACACCGGTTTTGCAAGGCCGCTGCGAGCAAAGACTGCTTATGGCACGACCGAGGGACATGACACCGGAGCTCAAGGGTCACATGCCCTGTTTTCTGCTTGTGCCTACCTCCAGACCCGTGAGTGCCGACAAGAAGCCATTGCCGCCGGCAGTAGCCTCGCTGCTGCTTGAGTTCGCCGATGTGATGCCCGATGAGCTGCCCCACGGCTTGCCGCCTGTTCGTGGGATAGAGCACCAGATTGACTTGGTTCCTGGAGCTTCATTGCCCAATAGAGCTGCCTACAAAGCTGGCCCTGAAGAAACCAAGGAGCTCCAGCGCCAGGTCCAGGATTTGCTTGACAAGGGCTACGTTAGTGAGAGCTTGAGCCCTTGTGTTGTGCCCGTGATACTTGTGCCAAAGAAGGATGGCTCCTGGAGGATGTGTGTAGATTGCCGCGCCATCAACCAGATCACGGTGAAGTACCGCCACCCGATTCCCCGCTTAGATGACATGTTGGATGAGCTCCATGGTGCTTCGTTGTTCTCCAAGATCGACTTGCGTAGTGGCTATCACCAAATCAGAATGAAGGAGGGGGACGAGTGGAAGACGACATTCAAGACCAAGTATGGTCTATACGAGTGGCTTGTGATGCCATTCGGCCTCACCAATGCTCCGAGCACATTCATGCGGTTGATGAACCACGTCTTGAGGGAGTATCTAGGTGAGTTTGTGGTTGTTTATTTTGATGATATTCTTGTGTTTTCTCGTAGCTTGCAGGAACATGTGGAGCATCTTAGAAAGGTGTTCGACACACTTCGAAGGGAGAAGCTTTACGCCAACCTCAAGAAGTGCAGTTTTGTCTCGGACTCGACCAACTTTCTAGGGTTTGTTGTGTCCAAGGAAGGGCTCCGAGTGGATGCAGAGAAGATCAAGGCGATCCAGGAATGGCCCACCCCTACCACCGCCACCATGGTGAGATCTTTTTTAGGGTTGGCCGGGTTCTATCGCCACTTTGTCAAGGATTTTTCCTCCATTGCCGCGCCTCTACATGAGTTGACAAGGAAGGGAACCGTGGTGGTTTGGCTCCCTAGACATGAGGCGGCATTTGAGGCTTTGAAGGCTGTTTTGTGCCAAGCACCCTTGCTCCAGCTTCCGGACTTCTCCAAGCACTTTGAGATTGAATATGATGCTTCTGATGTGGGCATTGGAGGAGTCCTTCACCAGGAGAAGAGCTCACATGTGCGACTCTGAACTACCCTACTTATGATAAGGAATTGTATGCTTTGATCAGGGTACTCAAGACTTGGCAGCACTACCTTTGGCCAAGGGAGTTTGTGATTCACTCGGATCACTCAACACTTAGCTTCCTCAAGGGCCAAACGACACTCAACCGGCGCCATGCTAGATGGGTGGAGTTCATGGAGACCTTTCCATATGTGGTGGTGCACAAGAAAGGCAAAGAGAACGTTGTGGCCGACGCTCTCTCGTAGGTACTCTCTTTTGATTCATTTGCAAACCAAGGTACTTGGCTTTTCTTTGATTAAAGATTTGTATTTGAGTGATGTTTTCTTCAAGCCTATCTATGAGAGATGCCTTGAGAGTCGTGAGTTTGAGTCTTACTTTGTGGATGAGGGGTATTTGTACAAGGCAGGGAGATTGTGTATCCCTAGTTCTTCCATTAGGCACCTCCTCATTCAAGAGGCTCATGATGGCCGATGCCACTTTGGGATTGCTAAGACCTTGGTCGCTTTGAGGGAATATTTCTTTTGGCCATACATGGCTAGGCAGGTTAGGAAGTATTGTGAGAGTTGTGTGAGTTGTCAATGGGGGAAGGCTAGATCGAGTCCCCAAGGTTTGTACACACCCCTACCTATTCCTTATGGCCCTTGGGAGGACTTGTCCATGGATTTCATTACCGGTTTGCCTAAGTCTAGGAAAGGCCGAGATTCCATTTTTGTGGTTGTGGATAGGTTTTCCAAGATGGCCCACTTTATTCCTTGTAGGACCACACATAGTGCGAGTGAGATCGCCGAGCTATTCTTTGAGTTTATGGTTCGACTTCATGGAGTGCCTAGGACCATTGTGAGTGATAGAGACTCTAAGTTTGTTGGGCACTTTTGGAGGACACTATGGGGGAAGCTAGGGACGAAGCTTCTATTTTCCACGAGCTATCACCCCCAAACCGATGGCCAAACTGAGGTCACCAATAGGACCCTAGGAGCCCTCCTCCGGACCATGCTCAAGGCCAATTCCAGGTGTTGGGAGGACTTACTTCCTTTTGTTGAGTTTGCATATAACAGGTCCAGGCACAACGCTACAAGGCTTACACCATTCGAAGTGGTGCATGGGAGGAATCCATTGACCCCTATGGACATGTTGCCGCGGCCGCTGAGAGATGAGGAGCATGTGACGTCGGCCAACAGAGCGAGCCAAATCCAGGAGCTCCACCGACGCACAAGGGAACAATTGGAGAGGCGCTCGACGTAGTACGAGGCACAGCACAACAGAGGCCGGCGCAAGGTGACCTACGCGCCTGGGGACATGGTGTGGGTTCACCTACGCAAGGAGAGATTTCCAAGCCTCTGCAAGAACAAGCTCTCGCCGCGTGGAGAAGGCCCTTTCTGGGTTGTCAAAGCCTTCGATGACAATGCTTATGAGGTCGAGTTGCCTGCTACTTTTGGAGTCCACAACACCTTCAACGTGGCTGATTTGAGTCCCTACGTGGCCCCTGAGTTTGACGACAGTGAAGCGGAGACGCTTCACCCCCAAGTGGGGGAGGGTGATGCGACCCTACCCGCCATGAGTGCCACCGAAGAGGAAGAAGGCATGTCACTACGCAGTGATGGGCCTATGACTAGGGCTCGCGCCAAATCCATCTCAGAGGCTACCCAATCCCTAGTCACACGCCTGGTAGCCAGCCAAGGCGCCCCTGAGTCCGCGCCTGCCCTAAGGCTACTTATCACCCTTGTCGGCCCAGATGACATCCAGCCGGGCAACTTCATACCTGGCTCGAGCACTTCACTTGAGGAGCCTCTAGAAGCCTAAGCCACGACAGCGCCACACCTTTGCCCCAGCGAGCCTCCCCCGGGCCTTCGACGTCGTCATTATCGCTGCCGTCGAAGCATTGCAAAGGCACAAGTGTTGGTATTGGCCATTTTAGGGTTTACAGGTTTATATCATGTATTTATATGCTATTTTGAACACTTTCCCATTTTAGCATCTTTCTATTTTTAGCATTGCTAATTATGGAACTTACTATGTTTAGTAAGTTTCCATATTTAGGTGTTTTCCATTATTAGCACTTTCTATTTTTAGTACGTTTCCTTTTCGGGCGTGTGCCCACTATTGCATAGTGGGCTAGCCCATTTATGTGTCGCGGCCCATCCAAGGCCGAATGCCTTTATAAGGCTAAACCTAGCTTTGTAACAAGGTTACGCACCATTTTATCCTAAGTAGATTGTTGAGAGCCAACGCCTCCACCTTAGGGTCTGCGTCACCAAAACTCTAATTCTCATCCCCTTCACCCGCGCCGACGCTACGGCACCAAATCAGAGTCCCTCCGATTATATCCCTCACCGCCGTCCCTTCGGCTCTTGCTCGAACCCATTCGAGCCCTATCAACCCTCGAGTCCATCGAGCCCATCCTTCCATCCGCTGCCGACGCTACGGCCTTCGACATCGCCAACACCATTTCCATCGTCATCGGCATCGCCATCGCCCACGCCTTCGCGAGTATCATCGCTGTCGCCGACGCCAGGAGACCTCTCGCCGCTGCTCTCGGACACTCACCCGTGTCCGATAACCTCTAAAGTCACTATTCACCTCGCCGTCCCGAGACCTTTCGTGCAATACATCAAGGCCGAAGCCAAGGGTTCCACGGCAGGCCTTCGAGACTCAAGCAAGGCGACCCACTACAAGACGAGATCCTCGCCTTCACGACCTTCGTGTCGGCATCCGGAGATAGGGACGCATCAGATATCGATCTCAACTTTGCAGTAAGCTCTTTGTAAGCTTCGGTTGTGGGTGCTGAGATACCTTACCCTAAGATATGCTCATCTATATATAGTGTTAGGAAAGATCTCTTACCAAATAACCAAATAGTTAGCAACCCGCTATATAAGGTAACAGTGGAAGATATCTACCTAAACTAAACAAATCAGCTTGACAACTCATTGTTTCCATATATAAAGTTTCCTAAGGCATGCTAAATGTGTCTTCTTCCTTCATAAAAATCTTCAAATCTTGTTTCCATAATTAGCAATCTTCACATGGTAACAACTAATCATTATCTACGTCACACAACATTGTTCCTTATCCAGTTGTTCCATTGTATAATTCTCTTCACAGTACGCATTTCACATCTCAGGTTCTTCAGCGCAACTGTTCCTTTGTTATTCACAACGTTCCTTTCACTCCTCTGTTTCTCTTCTTCATATGGTTTTCATTGTTCCCTAATTCTTTCATTAAACCTGAAACTCATGGAAACAATATAAACCATAAAACTTAATGGTGTTTGACACTTATTTCTTAACAGATGAAGTATATTAACATCTATGTAAAAAAAATAGACATCGTTTAATTTGGTTTAATTTTCTTTCTAATTTTTACTTGTGTAGTAGGTAAAAATAATTCAACTTTGGAGCCCTAGCTATCGAATAATCAATATATATTAGAGTTATATATATAAGATTAAAATGGGTTTATCTATAATTTATATATATCCTTATAATGAGCGACATTAACTTTTGTCACATGTCATTCTAAAAATAAGTTCTTTTTTATGAAATCATTTTCATCATATAATATTAAGGTTGTAATTATATACAAAAATTAGATTATATTTTATGAAATCTTTTTCATCATAAAATATAGGGTTGTAATATATTATATCCAATTTTTTTATAAACCCTTTGTCATTATATAAATATTAAGGTTATATTCATTATATCAAAAAATATGTAAATTTATCAATCAAGTATTACACGCGTTCTTTGTAAAGTTTGTTAAGATATTATATATACTCCATCTGCTCGGTAATAAGTGTCATTTTAGCTTTTAAATTTTGTTAATTAATAGTCGTTATTTGAATATTTAAGGTAATATTTTACTAATGAGTTGTAGTTATTTCTCTTAAAAATTGGACAATCTTCCCATTCTCCTCCCATATGTCTTCAACTACTGCAAAAAAAAAAGATTTGCAATTAACAAGTAATGATAAAGACAAATAAAATAACTAAAATTAAATATATTTTAATTAGTCCTAATAAATAACGAAACTCTTATAAATTTGTGCCATCTTTGAAAAATAGTTATTATAACACAATGATTATTAAATATAGTGATCTATCATAACCTAATACTCATTATTTTTGTTAGATACTCGATTATTGAGTTTGGATCATATGCGGAGCACTCTTACGGTACGGACGTGCGGAGCATGCACTTTAGGGCCTTATTTGTGCACTTTAACGTCTTAAATGTGCACTTTTGTAAAAAAAAAAAAAATTATTTCAAACATTTTTCTCAATTTTTGGAAAAGTGCACAAATAAGGCCCTATAGTGCATGTCCGCACCGTAAGAGTGCTCCGCACCGGAACCTTACTCCTCGATTATATTGTCATATTCTATATTAATTGATTTAAAATATTGTTAATTTGATAAAACAAATGACATTATTGAATTATATTCCTATAATGTTTTTTCCCTCTAAATGTAAATTTTATATAATTATAGAAATATTCAATTTATACTTACGTGCGAAGACGTACACTAAGCTAGTTTTTAGTGTTTTAATTAAATTTCTCTATTTATTTCCAACTACAAAGCATTTAAAAGTCCAGCAAATCGAATAATATATCGATCTAGAAGGACTATGTATACATGCATGAGATTAAATTCTCTGCACCCTTTCTATGCACCATTTTGTGTATCCTATAGGTTAGATTTGTTTATTATATACCTAAAACCTAAAACCTAAAATATTAACCCTAAATCGTAAAACATAATCCTAAACCCTAAAATATAACCCTTATACCCTAAACCCTAAACCCTATGCCATAAACCCTAAAACCCTAAACTTTTAAACCCTAACCCTTAAACTATAAACCCCAAATTTAAACTATAAACCCTAAACATTAATTATTAACCCTAATTTAAAGTTTAAAATATAAAATAAATAAATTAAACTTAAAGGGTATATGAAATGGTGCACAATTAGGGTGTAGAAAATTTGATGTGTACATACATGACTGTCCATAAGCTTTCCCATAGCTTTTGGCATGTGCATGTAGCTATCTATGCTTGTGAAGCAATTGGGAAAGCAGAAGAATTTTTTTTAATGAATAAACAACGTATATGTAATTAACAATATACATTAGAATAGTGGTACAATTAATCATGCATATGATGATCACGGGATCAAAGAAAGAGACAACCAGAGATGGGACAATATGACATATCACTAGGTAGGAAGTAAATTAGATGAAGGGTGGACGAGAAGAAGTGTTAGGTAAATGGGACTCCCCGAGAACCACCCAATGAGGCGCCGCCCACATCCTTTTGTTATATACGTTAGCTTTATTTTGAGGCGTACAAAATTAAAGAACATGGGCCTCTCGTGTGCATTCTGTTGGGATTTTAGATGCGTAAAGTGGAATTTTAGAATTTTTTTTTCTAACATCTAACCAAGGATCTCACGCATAAACCAAATAGATCATAGATAGGAAGAATCAAATACCTTTTGATGCGTGTTTCAACCTGCTGGAATGAAGAGAATAGAGCCTCACGTGTGACTCCTCTATTTGGTCCACCCGAGCTTGAATCTGGATCACCTAGGACTCGGTTGCTAGAGCGAGGAACGAAGGCGAATGAAGAGAGAGCCAGGGAGAAGGAGGCAACCGTACTTCTTCAAGTGAATTAGGATTATGGGCTTTTCCTAAAAGCCCTCCTTTTATATTGCCATGTGTAGATATCTTATTTCCTAAATAAGTATTTCTTTTATTATTAATAATAACACTTTATTATTAACAAGACTTATCTCCCAAGTTATATCTTATATAACTTTATATTATATACTTTATATAATATGTCTCCCAACAACCTGATCCAGTCTAAACTCTAAGGGTGTGACCTCGTAGGACCCGATAATAATAGTAATAGACTTTATGACATACTTTATAACATATAGTCTATAAATCATAGTTGGCTTCTAGCAAAGCACTATGACTACCTAAAATCACCAGATTAAATATCTCCATAATTGGTCCCACTTCATAATCAGTAATTGCACCTTTGATTAAAGGACACAATTCCTTCAATCTCCCACTTGTCCTTAAAACAAGTGTGTAATGTTAAAATTCCTTTGTCACTTAGTGTCTTATTTGACTATATGATGAAACTCATCTTTACCGCCAAATACGTTTCTTGAACTCTTGAGATCAAACTGTCAGTACAGATGATTACTAATAATCCATCTAAGCATGGCCATGCGTTTTCACAGTTCTCACTCTTCAAGTGGCCGAGACACCAATCCTTTCCAAATGTATCATAGTATACATGGAATAGGAGGACATATTCAATCTTGTAAGACTATAGCTCCCACTCAACTTTTGGCAATCCCAATCACTGCCTTTATAACTGCCTGTTACGGTCAGTGTTTGACAGCGTCAAAGATATACCAGCAGTCAAATGATAACTATATCATACTCATGTCTAAGGAACTCACTAATCATGAATAATCCTAGAACTCCGCAGTAAAGTCCCGAGAAATCCTGATCGGTCTGTCCGATGTGTATCAATATACACATCTATGTAATCAATTAGACATCTCCATGTCCCTATAACACATGAAACCCGGTGTTATCAATCAATCTCACATATGGTCTTTTGATTAAGTCATTTGTATCCAAGTTAACAACTTAGACCATGGACTTCTAACAATTTTATAATTTCAGTTCACTTAATGGGGTTTCATTCACCAAAACAGTTTTGATGAGCCCATTTGATAACTATTAAATTGTTTGGATACTTTATCTAATCCCAAGCAATGATTAAATAATAATATGAAACTCATATATATAAGTCAAGAATAACTGTCTGTGATAACAATAAACAAGGTTTATCATAAAACAAACAATGTCTCAAAATAACTCTCTAATGTGCTTGAGTCCTTTGGCCCAAGTGTGACTGTCATGCTTGGGCCTAGACATGGGCTTGGTCAAAAGGATCTGCAATGTTGTCGTCTGTGTGCACTTTGCACATCCTCACATCTCCACTATCAACATAATGTTTGTTCATGTGGTACTTCCGTAGAATATGTCTGGATTTGGAACTCTTCCAACTGACGGCTCCTTCATTCAGAATGAGGACATATCCAGATTGAGATTCAAAATCATTTACGTATGTCTGAAAACTTGCATCAATATAGCCATTGACGACCAACTCGTCATCACCTCCAAATATCAAGAGATCATCCCTAGTCCTTCGTAAGTACTCCAGGATGTTCTTGGCTGCACACCAATGTGCATCACCCGTGTTTGATTGGTACCTTCTACACATGCTCAAAGCATATGCAACATCTGGGCGAGTACAAGTCATTGCATACATGATGGATCCTATGGCTGAGGCATAGGGAATCCTGCTCATCCTTTCAGCCTCACCAGGTGTCTTAGAACACTGGCTCTTGCTGAGATATAAGCCATGCTGCATAGGTAGGAACCTTTTCTTAGAGTTCATCATATTGAATCTATCAAGGACCTTATCTACATAAGTTCCCTGACTTAGACCAATGTCTCTTAGATCTATCTCTATAGATCTTAATGCCTAGTATGTACTCAGCCTCTCCCAAGTCCTTTATTGAGAAATACTTCTTAAGTCACTCTTTAACTGTCTCCAGCATAGGAATGTCATTCCCAAAGAGTAATATGTCATCCACATATAGAACTAGGAAGGCCACTTTGCTCCCAATAAACTTCTTGTAGACACAAGGCTCTTCTTCGCATCTGACAAAATCAAACTTTTTGACCACTTCATCAAAACGAAGATTCCAACTCCTGGATGCTTGCTTAAGTCCATAGATGGACTTCTTAAGCTTGCATATTCTCCTAGGATTTGCCAAATCTCATAATCATAATAAGCGGCAATCGCTAGGAGTATCCTAATGGACCTGATCATAATGACCGTGTAAATGTTTCATCATAGTCAGTACCATGAACCTGTCTAAATCCTTTGGCAACTAGTCTTGCCTTATAGACAAAAACATTTCCATCCTTGTCTGTCTTGATCTTAAAGACCCATTTGCATCCAATGGGTTTTACCCCATCAGGCAAATCTATCAAGTCCCATACTTAATTTTCAGACATGGAGTCCATTTCGGATTTCATGGCTTCCAGCCATTTTTCGGAGTCGGGGTCCGCCATCGCTTGCTTATAGGTCGCAGGCTCACCGTTCTCTAAAAGTAGAACGTCAATGCTAGCAGTCAAGACGTAATCCTCATAACGCCTAGGCAGCTGTCTTAGCTTGTCTGATCTCCAATGTGGTCCAACAATAGGAGAGATTTCAGCTGCTGGGTTGACCACATCTGTATACGGGACCTCAGGTGCTTCATCAACTTGAGGAATTGCATCTTGAATCTGGGCAGTTTCCCTTTGAGAAGGTACGCCCCCCAAAATCAAGTTCCTCAGTGACATCGTCTATGTCCTCACTTTGTTGGGTTTGTTGCTCAGCTTGAATCTCATCAAGCTGAACATTTCTCCCACTTGGCTTCTTGGAAAAGAAGTCCTTTTCCAAAAAGACACTATCCCGAGCAACAAACACTTTGTTCTCAGCGGGATTGTAGAAATAATATCCCATTGTTTTCTTGGGATAACCTATAAAGAAGCATTTGTCTGATTTTGGTGCTAGCTTGTCAGATAGTAAACGCTTTACATAAGCTTCGCATCCCCAGACCTTCAGAAATGACAAGCTAGGAACCTTTCCATGCCATATCTCATGTGGTGTCTTGTCAACTGATCGTGACGGAGTCCTGTTTAGTGTGAACGCAGCAGTGGTGAGGGCATATCCCCAAAAGGATGTAGGAAGATCAGCAAAACTCATCATTGAGCGGACCATGTCTAACAATGTCCTGTTCCTCCTTTCAGATACGCCATTCAATTGTGGCGTGCCTGGTGGAGTCAGTTGTGTCAAAATGCCACAACTCCTCAAGTGATGGTCGAATTCTTGGCTCAGATATTCGCCCCCTCGATCTGATCGGAGTGCCTTTATCTTCTTGCCAGTCTGTGTCTCAACTTCATTCTGGAATTCTTTGAACTTTTCAAAGGACTCAGATTTATGCTTCATTAAGTAGATATACCCATATCTACTAAAATCATCAGTAAATGTAATGAAGTATCGATAGCCTCTCCTAGCTTCTGTGCTCATAGGTCCACATACATCGGTATGTATCAGAGCTAAGAGCTCAGTAGTCCTCTCACTCGTACCAGTGAAAGGTGACCTTGTCATCTTGCCCATCAGACATGACTCACATGTTTCAAATGATTCTAAATCAAATGACTTTAGGCTACCAACCATTTGGAGTTCCTTCATGCGTTTGATGCTAATGTGACCCAAGCGACAATGCCATAGATTGGCTTCACTTATATTCGACTTTTGCCTCTTTGTATCAACGTTATAAATTTCACATTTGAGATCCAGCATGTATAGTACACTACTACTCACATGGGCTCGAGCATAGAAAATGTCATTCTTATAAATTGAAAAACAATCCTTAATGACAAATTCATAACCCTTAAGGTTCAAAACTGAAATTGAAATCAAATTCTTAGTAATAGAAGGAACAAATTAACAATTATAAAGTTTTAAAACTAAGCCAGAAGGTAGAGGTAGACTATAATCTCCAATGGCAAGTGCAGCAACCCTTGCTCCATTTCCAACGCGGATATCTATCTCACCCTTCCACAACCGTCTCCTATTTCTTTGTCCTTGCACATTCGAAATAATGTGAGAACCACATCCTGAATGTAATATCCAAGAATAAGACTTGGTTGATAAGATTTCAGTAACGTAAATACCTAAAGTGGAGACTGTTCTCCTCTTCTTTTCTTCTAGGTTTTTATGACTTGCCTTATCCTCATCATATGAGGTGGCAATCAACTCTGGGATGGGGGTTTCAAGGACATCCTCCTTTCCCTCAGACCTGAGACTGATTCTCATATGTCTTTCCCAATCAAGGAAATTTGTGTCGTTCAAACGGGTTTTCTCAACTATTGAGCGGAGAGTGAATTTGAGGTGTTCAGAAGACATAGTAACTACAAAACGGAATAAAAACATGCAGATAAATTATGCTTGACATGCAAGAACTTAAAATTTAGACAAACTATAAATAATAATTTATTGCACATTCTACTCAATTAAATTATCCCTTGTGAGTAAAATGATTCCAAGATCCTATCTTAGATGAAACTCGAGCGTACTAGGGCACTTCCCTAAGTCTCATGTAATCAAGGTAAGTAAACTCCTTTACTAATTATAACACCTTATAACTCTTGGTTGATGGTCACATCTTATGTAAGACTCATCCTTATGCCTCAAGATCCAAAACTGAGCCTTTTGGTCTCTTGTTGAGTGTAACCATACCAAGGCAGCATGCCCCTATTAGACATACCCGCACTATCCCAAGGTCAAGGAAGGATACCTCACTAGGGCGAAAACTATCCAACGAATCCCAAGGGCCTCATCGTTATGATATGGAAAGGCATGATCTCAATATTCTGTTAAGGGACTTAAGCATGCATTGGTTGTTTATTTACTAGTGAACAAAATAGCATAAACAAACACGCAAGCATGCAAAGTGGGAAATAAAGCATTCAAGTAATGCAGTAATTAAATGTGATCCTAGTATGGCCCCTAAAAACCAAAATTAAAGATCTAATCTTCATGGCTCTTGTTACTCTTGGATCTTCATCCTTAGTATTCTCCATGGATCTCCATCCTTTGGTCTTCTTAGGATCTTCTTCTTCTTGTCTTACATATAATTGAAATAAACTCTCTTGTAGAAATTTAAATTACAAAAATACATAACGATACGCAGATCATGTATAAGAAAAACATAATGGTACACAGACCGTATTTATGTATCCTATTGTGGGCCATACTAGTCACCTCATGCAAGCAATAATATCATATTATCATAAAACATACATGCAATAATAATATCAAATATTATAAATAATATTAATCTAATTACTAGTAATAAACGATTTAACTAATTTAAATAAAACTATATCAAATTAAATAAATCATCTCATGATATAAATAATTTAATATCAAATTCTTAATTCAAATTAAAATCAATATATAGCATTAATCATGATTAATCATTAAAATGTATTATTGGATAAGATATGCATGAACAAGATAAGATATCAAATATCATTATCTAAATCTAGTGGAAATCTATCCTAACAACTTTATGGAAATTATATAATTTAGACAATATCAAATATTATCCAATTAAGTAAATAAGATCTTATCTTATATTTTAGGAAATTATCCTAAAATGCCAAATCTACCCAACTGGACCGAGTCGCACCCGAGTCAAACCCGAACCAACCCGTTCCCACCGAAACACGCAGCCCCTGCGGGCCGACCCGAGCCCAACCCGAACCAGCCACCGCAGGACCGTGATCCGAACAATCAAAGCGTTATGTAAAATCCGAACATGCATGTCCGAACAATTCTACAATATAATATGCTCTTTCCAAGATTGTTATTAAAACTGCATGCGTTAACACTTAACAATTAAAGCTAAATATCATCTGATGAACAGGACCACACAAGTTGACTATTCCATCTTTTGAGCAATTTCATCAAAATTCACCATATAAAAATTCGGAAACAGATCACCGAACAATTCGGTTGCTATTCATATAATGTTGGATTAAATTCATCAATTTATATAATGTTTACCGAACAATTTCATAAAAATTCAGAATTTAACAAAATTTGGGTAGTTGATCCATCTTATGAAAATCAAAATCTTCATCTAATGATTTAAACATGTCAAAAAATCATATTTCTTGCATAATTAAATCATATGAATCAAGTATGAGTAGATCAATTTTACATGCATATACATATTGAAAGTACTTGACTTTGTTAATCCAATCGATTAAAATCTAAATTTTAATCATGCAAATTTAATATACATATTAGTTTTCCACTTAATTTGAATCAAGACAATCATGAACATGCATCAAAATTTAAAACTTTAAATTTGATCTAATCAATTTATGCAAGAGGCAACTGATACCACTATTGGGATTTTAGATGCATAAAACGGAATTTCAGGAAACGTTTTCCTAACATCTAACCAATGATCTCATGCATAAACAAAATAGATCATAGATAGGAAGAATCAAATACCTTTTGATGCGTGTTTCAACCTGCTGGAATGGAGAGAATAGAGCCTCACGTGTGACTCCTCTGTTTGGTCCACCCGAGCTTGAATCTGGATCACCTAGAACTCGGTTGCTAGAGCGAGGAACGAAGGCGAATGAAGAGAGAGCCAGGGAGAAGGAGGCAACCGTACTTCTTCAAGTGAATTAGGATTATGGACTTTTCCTAAAAGCCCTCCTTTTATATTGCCATGTGTAGATATCTTATTTCCTAAATAAGTATTTCTTTTATTATTAATAATAACACTTTATTATTAACAAGCCTTATCTCCCAAGTTATATCTTATATAACTTTATATTATATACTTTATATAATATGTCTCCCAACAACCTGATCCAGTCTAAACTCTAAGGGTGTGACCTCGTAGGATCCGGTAATAATAGTAATAGACTTTATGACATATTTTATAACATATAGTCTATAAATCATAGTTGGCTTCTAGCAAAGCACTATGACTACCTAAAATCACCAGATTAAATATCTCCATAATTGGTCCCACTTCATAATCAGTAATTACACCTTTGATTAAAGGACACAATTCCTTCACACTCCCCGCCCTTTTTGAGTTGCAAAAGAATCCTACCCTTTATATGCGTATAGGCCCCATTGACGGCATTTGTTTTGCCTCCGGACCTCACAACCCACAAACCCACAAGCCACATGTTCTTGTTCTCTCCACTTTTACATCACACACACGCGCACACATATATATATATATATATATTATAAGAGTATGAGCTATGTTACAACAAATGTTTAAGATTAAGAAACTATAGGGTATATGTATCGATCTTGTGTCCTTGTAACACCTAGTCGTATCTAATCTCACATCAAGAGATCGAGGGTGCATGTCATGAGATACTTGTAATTCTTTTCTATCAATCAAAACATTAATTAGTTAGATACGATGTGGTTAATCAGTGATTTTATTGTGCGCATATAACTTTTACCTATCCATTATTTGCCATGTAAGATCGATCACACCTTTATTTCTAAGCTATATGCTACTAGATCCATCGAATAGCATCTTAATAGTTTTCTACCGACTGAATTGACATGGAGACCGTATGTGTTTTGAAGCATTGCCAAAGGCCTAAAAAAGCTACCCAAAATTATATATTATTCTCTTCATATCTCATATATATCTCTAGCTTGTGGAATCTCTATATAATGTTAAGATAATTATGACGAGTGTAGCTAGCTAGGTAGAAAAGTAAGATGCATGCAGATGAGAATTGGCATTGGCAAAGTTCCAAAACCAATAAATTGTATTTTTAGATCTCCTTTGTTAGTACGAAATCATAAATAAACCAGATGAAATCTTACTGAAATTTTTGTGTAGGGCCGCTTGAAAACTGATTGAAAACAGGAACGAAAACTTGTGTTGTCGCGGTATGGAACTCGCTGCCATAGAAGCGATTTCGCCCTGACCCACTAGATCTCTGTCAGATTGGAGGTCCATGAGTAGTCGTTGAAAAACTAAGAGAAAGAGCTACAAGTCTCATGACAATTTCTTCCATGAAATCAGCACAGAACAGGCCATAAAAGCCCAATCTGTACGGCAGTCCAACTATTGTCAAAAATTGATTCACATGAATTCAAGACAAGGAAGGCTAAAGACCAGCCATCAACTTGAATGTCATTAAGCCATATCCATGTGACTTAGATGCATCTAATAATGTGGAGACTCCTCATCTTGCTCATCCTTTACTCCACTCCATGTGAAGAGTATTCCAAAGTTGTTGAGATCAATGCCAAGCCACTGAAGAGACTCTTGTTTCGCTCCTTGTTTTCTTCTATTTATACTTTGTTTTGTAGCCATTGTTAGGCACGAAAATTTGAGTCAAAAACCAAAATAAGGTCAGCTTGTAACTAGGAGAGATTCCTAGGGATTTTCCTTGTTCTCGTGAGTCATATCGAGAACTCCCGATCTTTTGCTTGAGTGTATAATATCTCTTGTACTTGATCTTGTTCAAGGTTCGAGTGGTGAGTCATATCCACAAAGACCTTGTTCACTTATCCCTTTATGAAATTAAAGAATTCTTCTTCTTCATTTCGTTTCATAGCTTCATAAAAATCGAGTTCAAAACTCAAACAAAAAAGAGTCCCAAAAACTCTACCAAAATCATCATTTTCAAGCACCAGTTTTCATCGTCATCTTGTGTGCGTTTGAGGGTCAAGCTTCCTTGATACTGAGCATCAACCGGGCCTAGGATTTCATCATCTAAAGTACACTTGTCATAGAAATGGGATGTAGTGTACCATCATATGAGTCTTTTCATGGCTTCGTTAGACCACAAAGGGGATCCACCAAGAATTCCTCATCTCACGGTTTTAAGTCCCATTCCCCTTGACGTATCAAGAACTAATCTCCTGTTTAGTCCTTTAGTCCAAGGATCTGCAATGTTCCTATCAGTTCTCACATACTCCAAACTGAGTACACCATTCGTGATTAACTGTCTCACATGCTCATGTCTAATCCGAATGTGTCTCTTCTTGCCATTATAGGCATTGCTATTAGCTACACAAATAGCAGATTGTGAGTCATAATGTAGAGAAATAGAGGGAGCTAGATGCCCCCACAATGGTATGTCAACCAATAAGCTTATTAACCACTCAGCCTCTTGACCTGCTAAGTCTAAAGCTATGAACACAGATTCTATAGTAGATCTAGCAATACAAGTTTGTTTATATTACTTCCAAGAAATAGCACCACCACATAATGTAAAAACATAACCACTAGTGGAGCTAACTTCATCATTATCGGTAACCCAATTTGAATCACAAAATCCCTCTAAAACTTTAGGATAACCAACAAAATGCAAACCTCAATCCATAGTGCCTCTTAGATATCTCAATAACGTGTTAAGTGCACACCAATTATCCTTACTAGGGTTATGTGTATACCGACTAAGTCTACAAACAACATAAGCAATATCAGGCCGAGTACAGTTCATTAAAAATATCAAACTCCCAATTACATTAGCATATTCATTTTGTGATACACTATCACCATAATTTATCTGTAATTGTATGCTTGAGTCATAAGGAGTCCTTACTGGCACCATATCAAATTGATTAAATTTATGTAATACTTTCTCTACATAATGTGGTTGAGACAAAGTGAAACCATTTTCAATTCTAGATACTTTAACACCTAAAATCACATTAGCTTCACCTAAGTCTTTCACATCAAAACGAGAGGACAAAATTAGTTTGGTCGTGTTAATGACATTAATGTGTGTCCCAACGATAAGCATCACATTAATTTGTGTCCTAAAGATAAGCATGTCATCAACATATAGACATATAATCACACATTCGGAACCAAACATTTTTGACTAAACACATGCATCAGATCCATTGACCTTAAAACCAAAGCAGAGAATAGTCTTATGAAACTTTTCATACCATTACTTTGGTGCTTGCTTCAACCCATAAAGTGACTTCTTAAGTCTGCACACCTTGTTTTCATGCCCTGGAACTATGCACCCTGGAGGCTGTTTCATATAAATTTCTTCATTAAGATCACCATTTAAAAATGCAGTCTTAACATCCATCTGATGTACTAACAACTTGTAGCTAGAAGCTAAAGCAAATAATGCACGTATGGTAGAGATCTTAGTCATAGGAGAATAAGTGTCAAAGAAGTCAATCCCATATTTTTGAGTGAATCCTTTAATGATTAGTCTTGCCTTATACCTCTCAGTTAAGCCATCTATTTTAAGATTTTTCTTAAAATTCCACTTACGTCCAATGGCTTTGTTTTCCTTAGGCATGTCAACTAGTTCCCATGTGTAATTAGACATAATAGAATCTATTTCACTTTTAATTACATCTTTCCAAAAACTAGCGTTCGTTGAACTCACAGCTTCATCATATGTCTTAAGATCATCCTCTAGCATCTGCACACTAATGAATGTATCATTCAATTCATCATAATCATTGAGTGTTAGGAACGACACCATTGACCGGATCAGGAGTCGGTGGAGCCGGTACAGCAGGAGTTGGGGCCGGTTGTAGAAGAACATAGTTGACCTCCAACTACTAGAAGAAAATCAGATTTTTTTGGGACCACCTCTTGTTGTTCGTTCCATCCAGAGGTTCAAGTTTGGATAGATCCACCAGCTTCTTGAAGTACGGTATCATCGCCATTTTGGATAATAAAAAAATCGCTTCTAAATAGTTAGTAAGAAACCAGAAATGAACCAGATGAAACCTTACTGAAATTTGTGTGTAGGGTCACTTGCAAAACCGATTGAAAACAGGAACGAAAACTTGTTGCGTCGCGGTATGGAACCGGCTGCCTTAGAAGCGATTTTGCCCTGACCCACCAGAGCTCTGTTAGATTGGCGTTGCCCCCCAAGATTCACACAATGCCCTCCGATCGCGGGCTCTTGCCAACGAAGGACTGGAATCAGTCGGGCATGCTCAGAATGAAAACGAGTTTTGGGAGAAGAGAATTGTTTGTTTATGTGTGTTCTTCAAAACCAGAAGGCTCCTCCTTATAAAACGTTTTCCTGTAACTCTTTAACAGTTACTTCCAAAGAAAATCGTGGGGTTTAAATGCTGAAATTAAGGGACTGTTACAATAGAGTTAAAACGTTCAAACATTTTTAAAATTCGAATAAAAGAGATCAGAAGAATCGGAAGCACAATTAATTTGCGTTCTGAAACTTAACTACCCACCGCGCACGTGCCACGAACACGGACCGGACGGCGGCGGCGGCGCGCTCGAGGGGAACACCTTTCTAACTCAACTACCCATACAAGAATCTCCAAACATATATTACTCCCTTTTAGACAAAAAAAGGTGGATGTGGGAGGAGAGCTTAAAACCCACTTTTCTTCTTTTCAAAATATCTCTACACTCCAACATCCTTTACATCGTCGATCGAATAGCTTAAATGAAAGGATATGGAGATGATGATCGATCGATGATGGATGGATGGAACTCAATTTATGCTTTATTTGAGATCCAACACTTTTGTGGTAGCATAAATTTATACCACAATAAATGTTGATGGCAACAACGAGAACCCAACGAACGTAGACTCCTCTGATCTCATTTCCGGTGCCTTGCAAATAGAGAGAAAAAGACAAAGGTGGGGCCTTGTCCCCTTTTCACCTCTGACCCTCAAGTTTGTATTTAGTCTTTTGAATGAGGGAAAACTAGGGTTTCTCGTAAAGAGAATTGGATAGTAATGAAAAGCGAGGTCTCGTTTTATGATATTATATACCTTGTCGTCTTAATAAGCTTTTGTAATAGGCCTATCACATTAAACATTATCAATCAAATAAATAAGATAAATAAAAATAAGTAATATTATTTATTTTTTACCTCCACAACTTTCTTATCACATTCACTGAAACTATAAAAGGCAAGTGTTAATCAGTTAGTTGGAATACGATAGCTAACTTAATATGCGCATGCAATTAGTTGGAATACGATAGCTAACTTAATATGTGCATGCAATTAATTTATTTTCTTCATAGCCTAGTTATATCCCTCATGCATATGTATGAATATATTAGGGCACCTAAATTGTTGCATGTACTCAATTAAGCTTCATGTAAATGAAGTCCACCAATGGTTTCTTGTGATATTCACTTCCATATAGTTTAACAAGAGATAAAATACTCCACTTACAAATTTGAAGGTACTCTAGTATTAATCTATCTATATATGTATGCTTTTGTATACTATTACTAAAATCATAATTATCTCTCATAGGTGTCAACCATCTAGCTATGCCAAGTCATCAATTTCATTAAATCATTTACCTATATGTCCTTTCATTATTCTACAAATTTAAGCCCAATTATCAACCTAAATTAGATATATATATATATATATATGTTTCTTATCATATAAATTAGTAGTAGTTTAAATAATATATCTAGGTGATATCATTGTAGATGATTAAGGAAAATTATATTATATCTATATACTATTTTACACTTATTGTTATATATTTGTTAATTAATTCATATCATTACTTACAAAAATGTAATTAGCATATGAAATTTACGTAGCTTTTTGGTGACAATAAATATATATTAAAGATGGTATTTTTTTCAGTTGGTAGACTTTTATACAAATTAGGCAAAAATATATAAGGATGATATTGTGTTCAACCGATAAACTTTTATAATTTACATTATCTTTTATTACCCAATATACATAAATTATAATACTAAATATACATAAATTATATTACTAAATATACATACTTTTGTTTACATTACTAAGAAAAATTTAAGATATATATATATTATTTTGAAATGCTTTAACCTCTTTAAAAATAATTATTATTATTGAAACAAAATATAATTATAATGCAATGGTCTTTAATTTTAATATAATTTTAAAATCTTATCAAGTATCTTTCATTATCTATCTTAACCTATTATTGTTGGTTTAGATATTTCCACAAGTTATACTATATAGATAATTGAATACAATATATATATAGATTATGGGAAAAAGATCACGTGAGGATAGGGTATTAGGGTAGGAATGAGGATGTTTCTCAGCCGTTCGTTCTTTTCCATCACAATCTAATCGCAGCCGTTCGTGATTTTTTCTTTTTTCTTCTAATTTTCACTGTTCCCTGCCTTCCTTCTCTTCGCTCGCTCCAAAAAACCAGATTCCTTCTCTTTGCTCGCTCCAAAAAACCAGATTCCAGGTTGCTTGCTGTTTCGTTTTTACTTGTAATCCATCCTTCTTTGTGGTAATGCATCCTTCTTCGTGATAAAACTAATCCGTTCGCTTGTTTCATTGCCCAATCGTTTCCGTCTTGCCGCCAGTGTGCCTTATCTTTTTCTTGCTGTTTTCGTTTTAGTCTCATCGTTCTTAGTCGACATGGTTACTCCTTCTACTGATTCAGGTACAGATCTGTAATTTGTTGTTGATTTATTTGTTTTTTAGGTATTTAGGTATTTAGGCATTTATGTATGTGTGTTTCAGCAGAATTTCTCTGTTTATTGGGATTTAGGTATGTGCTTGGTTGAATTTGTCAGTTTTGAATTTTAGGTATTGCAAATAAGATATGTGTATTGCATTTTTAGGTATGTGCTTGGTGCATGCACCTTTATCCTTGTTGATTGTGTGAATATTGCAAAGAAATAACTACCTCATGCACCTTACTTTATTTGTTTATGCACCTATATTCATTGGGTCATGCACTTTCTTTGAGTCAACAGTCCCCCTTATAAGCTCATGCACTTATTCCATTGGTTTATGCAGCTCATGCACTTTGTTTCCATCAGTCATGCACCTTTATTCACTCTTTCATGCACCTTTATGTATAAGGCCATGCACTTATTAACTCATACTCTATTATTAATTCCACTCTTTCTTTCGTCAGGAGATGAGCATAAAATGAAGCATAATGTTATATCTGTTTCCCCAAGAATTACCGTTGAATATATTATTCCGGAGTGCAATGATTCATTGAAGCCGTATCTTGGGCAGCTTTTCCCGACTCTTAACGACGCTATTGCCTTTTACGAAGCTTATGCAGCGGCATGTGGTTTTACTGTTCGTGTTTGTTCTACCAAGAAAAACAAGGATGTACCGCCGACTGTTATTTGGAAGCACCTTTGTTGTAATAGAGAAGGATACAAAGTTGTCTCTCCATATTCCGAGTTCAACCATGTAACACCCCCAAAACTTAACCCTTTTGGAAAGGTATTACCGCTAGTGACCCCAGTGTTCCTTACCGAGATCACCCAAGGCTTTACCGTTTAAATACAAATCATGAAATACAATGATACAAAATGATAACCTTAATCATATAAAACACGAGTCCCGGGATTACATCCCAATCCCGAATAGGACAAACACAGAGTTTAAATAAATTACAACGGAAATCTTAAACAAGGCATAGCGGAAAACTTTTAAAAGATATTACAAAAAGGGTTGTGATCGTAATGATCACCTGCCCAAGGATCTCAACCTGATTAAAGAAATTATTAAAAACGTCGGAAAAACCACCGTCGACTCCATAGTCCTTCTAGTCTTCTCATCTACACTCCATCTGATGTGCCTAATCGAACGGATGACACCAGCCCACATGCGGAGAACAAAGTTCGTGGGTTAGTCTACTTAAATAGACTAGTAAGGGTAAAAAGCATAGTGGTTCGAGTGATCGAAACCGTTTACTATCATTGTCCCTCGAATAATAACCGAAGGGACGATACATAACCCGACACTTTCACGGAATAACAACAAAGGTATGCATGAGAGAAGAATCTGGAAGATTTCATCTTCACAGAAATCGACTCGAAAAGAGACTCCAAGAGATTGAGTCTTTAAGGAAATATGACAAATCTGGAATGTTTAACAAAATCAAACAACAATGATTTAAAAGTTGACTGAGATGCTTCGGTTCACGACCAACCTCATCGCATACAGCGAATCCATATTGGAAAGAGAACGTACTACATTCAAGTCAAGACGAGCTTTCCTAGCTGCACTATGACTTAGCTGCACTACTCGCCAACGGTTTATTAATCATGTGCACTCGGACACATATCTTATTTAATTACAAAACACACATTACTGAAACACGTTAATGTTATTAAGAGCAACAACAAGGCTTAAATCACAGGGTGACAATCATGTCAACCCAAATTAAAACACACACAACCCACACGCAGGACTTAACTTTATTATGCCGAGAAACAACGACGATTATTATCACACCGGGTGACCTTACGTTCACCCTGATTGCACTATACAGCGCTTACAGTTTAATTATGTGCTTAACTGCACTCATCTTATTAAATTACAATACACACACAGTGTTGAGGCTTTTAAGAATATTCCAGAACACGGAAGTTATTAAGACACCGGGTGATCTTACGTTCACCCTGATTTGCACTGCCACAACGCTTACAGTTTATTTTACAGGGTGACAGTTACGTCCACCCTAATGCTGTAACACCCCGTAATTTTGAGGGTATTTTTGAGCTTTACTCGTATGAGTTATTGTTGCAAGATAATTGTATGAGATATCGTTGTAAAATAATTATATAAGATATTGTTGTAAAATATTTATATAAGATATTCGTGTAGGATAATTGTGGACTCTCAGGCGGCACCAGTACCAGCACCGGCATCATGTAAGATGGTTGGGTGGCTTGGTAGCTGTGTTAGTTGGCCTGGGGAGTGTCACAAATATATGCAGGATAATTATGTAAATTATTTGTGCAAGATATTTATATAAGATATTTGTGCACGGTATTTATATAAGATATTTGTGCACGGTAATTGTGCGAGGTAATTGCTTGAGATGTTTGTGCTAGATGGTGGCACGAATATATTTAACCCGGGGTTAAGGAAATTAACCCAAGTTGAGTTCGGATAAGTATTAGTGAAGTCGGCCAGAAACCGCGATCAACCGCGACCTGACGCGAGATGCCGCGATCAACCGCGATCGACTGCGATCGCGGTAATGCCAATGACAGAGGCGGTCGTCTTCCTCGAAGGCGGTTACTGTAGCTCGGCTGGGATATTTTCTGGGCAGGCCAAGTGGCTCGCTAGTGGCCTTCGCCTTTGTCCCCTTGTCCCCTTGGAGGTGTCGGAATTGGGCTATAAAAGGAGGTGAAGACCGAACCCTTTCTTCTTCTCTTCTTCTTCTCTTCTTCCTCTCTCTTTCTCCTCTGTTCTCCCCTGTCTCGCCATTGATGCACGAGCTGTGAGCTCGGTTTTGGGCTTGAATCGAGAGGCTTCGTGGATTGGAGAAGGTTGCCAAGGTGTTAGGTGAAGCTTAGAGGTGCTTTGTGATCAATTTGAATGCAAGACGAAGCTTGAATCGATCGGGTAAATTCCCTCCCCGCCATGGAAGTTGTCGAAGCTTGCCACTGTTGATGAACCGCGACCGACCGCGACCTGCCGCGATCGCGGTATATGTGTGTCCGAGTTGTGTTTTTGTGGTTTGGCTTTGTTTGAGCTCGTCTTTCCAGGCAAGTGGTTTTTAATTAATTTGAGATAATTGAAATCTGATATTATATTAGGTTGTATTTCTGCTAGAATCAACGCTAATATAAAAGATATACTGTAATCATGTGACTTGAGATTGTGATGTGATTTGTGATATGTTGAACTGCTTGTGATGTGTTTGTGTGAATTGTATGCCATGAGCCTTTGCTTAGTCTATTTATTAGACTAACGCTTGTATTTTATTTATTGGTAACGTCATGGGGGTGTCGTCCGTCCGTTTCGGCACATGCAGATATGTTGCTGTTCAGTGAAGGCTAGAGCGACTATGAAGATGAACGGTGTTTTGTTTTCGACAACTTGTCTTGTCGCTTTGTGTTTAAAATGATTTCCGCTGTGCTATTTTGTATTTTGTTTATAAGTCTTCCGTTGTAAATTCTGATATTTTTGTATTGATGATGCATTTGGGTCATTTTAGGAATCGTGTAATTCCGCGACCATGTGGTTTAATAAAAGTTACGATTTTAGTATCGTAACTGTGTTTTAAGTCAGTTATGACGTCGGAAAAGCCTGGGGTGACTTCGGGGTTTACGTCCGGGGTTATCGGCAGTAACGCTTTCAAATGGGGTTAAATTTGGGGGTGTTACAGAAATGGTATCAGAGCTAAACAGTTTTCGTAGGCTCTGTTACAGAAATGGTATCAGAGCCGAAAGTTTTTAAAACGGGTTTGGGATTTAATGGACCATTTACTCGTTTTGTTTGAAAATATTTTCGAACGGTTCTTGTGAACTCACCGGCGGCACCAGTGCCGGCACCGGCATCATGTAAGATGGCTGGGTGGCTTGGTTGCTGGGGTAGCTAGGCTTGGGAGTGTTACATACCGGTTTGAAATATTTTCATTCGTTGGAATATTTTCACTTGTTTGAAATATTTGCGAAGGCTCGAAATTTTCAAAAGTGAAAAAGTTACACCGTTCATAGTCGTGCCTCTTCTCTTGAGACTGTTAAGGTGAATCTCTAGTGAGACTTGAGTTTGAGGAAATAGGAGTTATGCTTTGAGGTTATAAGACTTGTGGTATCACTCTTTTTGAGGAAATAGGAGTAGTATCATTTGTGATTCGTTTCGAGGAAAGTAGGAATGAGATATTGTGATTATGTTTGGAGAAAATTTAAGAATC
This sequence comes from Rheum nobile, assembly GCA_027886185.1. NCBI lineage: Eukaryota > Viridiplantae > Streptophyta > Magnoliopsida > Caryophyllales > Polygonaceae > Rheum > Rheum nobile. The sequence goes on along the minus strand of WOAB01000002.1, from coordinate 8,221,720 downwards.
TTAAAGGAAGATGTTGAGTTATTCTTAAAGGATTTAAGTTAGAGATGGCATAAGGCCGGTTATGATTAAGGATAATAAGTTTGTTGTTGAGGTAGGTTCCTCATTGGCTTAGTGCAAGTTTCGGGGTCGAAACTTAAAATAAGGGGGTAGTAATGTAACACCCCGTAATTTTGAGGGTATTTTTGAGCTTTACTCGTATGAGTTATTGTTGCAAGATAATTGTATGAGATATCGTTGTAAAATAATTATATAAGATATTGTTGTAAAATATTTATATAAGATATTCGTGTAGGATAATTGTGGACTCTCAGGAGGCACCAGTACCAGCACCGGCATCATGTAAGATGGTTGGGTGGCTTGGTAGCTGTGTTAGTTGGCCTGGGGAGTGTCACAAATATATGCAGGATAATTATGTAAATTATTTGTGCAAGATATTTATATAAGATATTTGTGCACGGTATTTATATAAGATATTTGTGCACGGTAATTGTGCGAGGTAATTGCTTGAGATGTTTGTGCTAGATGGTGGCACGAATATATTTAACCCGGGGTTAAGGAAATTAACCGAAGTTGAGTTTGAATAAGTATTAGTGAAGTCGGCCAGAAACCGCGATCAACCACGACCTGACGCGAGATGCCGCGATCAACCGCGATCGACCGCGATCGCGGTAATGCCAATGACAGAGGCGGTCGTCTTCCTCGAAGGCGGTTACTGTAGCTCGGCTGGGATATTTTCTGGGCAGGCCAAGTGGCTCGCTAGTGGCCTTCGCCTTTGTCCCCTTGTCCCCTTGGAGGTGTCGGAATTGGGATATAAAAGGAGGTGAAGACCGAACCCTTTCTTCTTCTCTTCTTCTTCTCTTCTTCCTCTCTCTTTCTCCTCTGTTCTCCCCTGTCTCGCCATTGATGCACGAGCTGTGATCTCGGTTTTGGGCTTGAATCGAGAGGCTTCGTGGATTGGAGAAGGTTGCCAAGGTGTTAGGTGAAGCTTAGAGGTGCTTTGTGATCAATTTGAATGCAAGACGAAGCTTGAATCGATCGGGTAAATTCCCTCCCCGCCATGGAAGTTGTCGAAGCTTGCCACTGTTGATGAACCGCGACCGACCGTGACCTGCCGCGATCGCGGTATATGTGTGTCCGAGTTGTGTTTTTGTGGTTTGGCTTTGTTTGAGCTCGTCTTTCCAGGCAAGTGGTTTTTAATTAATTTGAGATAATTGAAATCTGATATTATATTAGGTTGTATTTCTGCTAGAATCAACGCTAATATAAAAGATATATTGTAATCATGTGACTTGAGATTGTGATGTGATTTGTGATATGTTGAACTGCTTGTGATGTGTTTGTGTGAATTGTATGCCATGAGCCTTTGCTTAGTCTATTTATTAGACTAACGCTTGTATTTTATTTATTGGTAACGTCATGGGGGTGTCGTCCGTCCGTTTCGGCACATGCAGATATGTTGCTGTTCAGGGAAGGCTAGAGCGACTATGAAGATGAACGGTGTTTTGTTTTCGACAACTTGTCTTGTCGCTTTGTGTTTAAAACGATTTCCGTTGTGCTATTTTGTATTTTGTTTATAAGTCTTCCGTTGTAAATTCTGATATTTTTGTATTGATGATGTATTTGGGTCGTTTTAGGAATCGTGTAATTCCGCGACCATGTGGTTTAATAAAAGTTACGATTTTAGTATCGTAACTGTGTTTTAAGTCAGTTATGACGTCGGAAAAGCCTGGGGTGACTTCGGGGTTTACGTCCGGGGTCATCGGCAGTAACGCTTTCAAATGGGGTTAAATTTGGGGGTGTTACAAATGCACTAGCTAAGTGCTTAAAACACAGGACTGCAATTAAGCTCATCCACTGGCGCTAGCAAGGCACTTAAAACACTTCAGATCCTTACATGTGGATAAGAAGCATAGGTCATGAACCTTAAATTATTCGGCAATAACCCCGAGGAATATTATGATTTAAAGAAACGACAAATCCTTACTTGGATTAGCGTTCCCACGAATATTAAATTATAAAGAAACGACTAATCCTTACTTGGATTAGCGTTCCTACGCACATTAAGTTATAAAGAAACGACTAATCCTTACTTGGATTAGCGTTCCTACAAACACTTGTGTTAACTAAACAGTCTAACACAACAATTATTCACATTAAAGCCATCCAGGCAATTAACTTAAACAAAGAGATAATAGAAACAGCTAATCCTTACTTGGATTAGTTTTCCTATTAATCCACATAAATGCCCGGAAGGCGATCACAGATAATAGCGTCGTTCTAGCAGATATACAACCTATTATATGATTTTCCAAAATAGTTTATAAAACCTTTTCCAGACAAACACAGATAATCATTCCAAATTAATTACTCAGATAAACAGCTGATAATTAATGTAAATATGGAATGATGAGCAAGAGTGAACCGCCACTTGCCTTAGTCCACAGATCTGGAACAAAGCAGAGACAACGGGATTTCGGGCTCGACACGCGTATAGCTCCACTAGCATAAACACCTTCGAGTCGACCCAAAAAGGAACCCTAGGTTAGATTCGACAAAGAATAGTACGAATATACGAAAGGACGAAAGAAATCGAAGGATACGAGACCCGATCGAAGGTCTCGAAAGCCAACGCACAACTCCCGGGCAACAACCCTTCACGGCCGGCCACCAAACAATTGCGGCGGGCGCCGCCACCATCACGGCGGTCGCCGCCACCATCACGGCGGTCGCCGCCACCATCACGGCGGTCGCCGTCTCAAGCACGGCGGGCGCCGCTCATCGGCTTCCTCCACGGCGGCACCAAGAACTTCACGGCGGTCGCCGGCCACAACACGTCGGTCACCGTCCCCAACACGGCGGTCGCCGTCCACAACACGGCGGTCGCCGTTCCTGGCGACGGTCGCCGTCTCCCTAGCGGCGGTCGCCGTTCCTGGCGGCGGTCGCCGTCTCCCTGGCGGCGGTCGCCGTCGCTGAACAGAAACTTAAAAACGGACGAGAAATCTTACCCGCGACGCTCGATTTGGTTTGCCTTTCGCCTTGCTTGGCTTCTAGGCTTCTAAGGGCCTTCCAAGTCTCCTTTGGCCACCGAGAACGACACCAAACGAGCCTCCAACGATCCACGAGAGCTTTCCGAGAGAGAGAGCGTTTTTCTTTGGGAGCGTTTTTGAGAGACGAGAAATGGACAGCGTAATGGCGTTTTTCACACCCTTTCAAGCTTCACCCATGCCCTCTATTTATAGGCAAAGATGAGAATTGTTGGGAGCCAAAAAGCCTTCCAATTATGCCCTTGGGTATTAACCCATGGTTAATCCATTTGCACCTCTTGGGCAATAACCAATTGGGTAGAGATTTGGTATTAATCTTAACTCGCGATAACAAAAGTCGTACTCGAACGAGTATAGACTTCCAATAGGCCTTAACTGTATAATTCTTCACTGGGAAAAATATTACAGATACAGAGCACATTTCAGAATGTCTCCGACTTTCTGAATTAAATCCGACGTACTAAACGGGTGTTCAGGAAAATTCCAAAAATTCCCAGAATAATCCTTACAGAATTACGGGGTATCACATCACCTCCCCCTTAAAATAAGTTTCGACCCCGAAACTTGCATTAAGCCAATGAGGATACTACCTCAACACCAATCTTACCACCTGGATCCAACATCCTTAATCACTTCATCCTTGAAATGGATCACACGAGATATTATTCTTAATTCCTTAGGATATCATTCTGAAAATGATTCATCCGCCTTAATGCTTATGGCACAAACTCACGCATGAGAGATAGCTCCTGATCTCTCCGAACAAAACTCTACAAGTTCATTCCCTTTCCTTAAGAAATCTCGGAAGAACTCAGCGTATGAGATAACGCTTACCACAGTACTCCTTAGATGTATATAGACAATTCTCCTTACTGAATCTTTAATACATCGGGATCATCAACATATCCTTAACTGCAACCTTTCCTCTTAACATGACCGCTCCACAACTTAATCTTCCTCAAAGATTTGCACCTAGCCTTGTAGATGACATACTCTATGTATGAAGAAGAATCTTAGGAGTGGATTTAGATTTAAACAACAGAGTCGACCTTGGGATTAACCACAAGGGAACGAACATCTAAGTTGTCCACAAAACTTCACCACCATAAGTTCGACAGTCCTTATCCTTACTTGGCATAAGCTGTTCTCGACACTTACGAGGTTTCGTATGAACAACTAATTCACGATGATAACACATTCAGAAATTTTCCAAAACACGTAAATACTTCATTAACATCCAAACATTAAATTAATTGACAAAAGTCGATCAGGCAGATCTTAACACCACGGAGATTACCGACACACGTCGTTACTCCTTAATCTTAAAGAAAGTCTTAACACAAATACAACTTAATGGATCAGGGTTCTTCTCCGTTGGCTTGACTCATTATGAAGAGTCGTTGCCCTTGGCCTGAAGACCCCATAGGCGCTTTGCCTTTATTACGAGCCATAGACTGCTCAGGAGTGGATACCACTGGCCTTGGGTTCTGTCCACCTCCAACATTTGATGCCTGATAAGACTGCATTGGTCCTTGACCCTTCAGTCTGCAGTACGTTTTTATGTGGCCTTCTCTTCCACAATTATGACACATCCTCTTGTCCTTTTGGCAAACAAAACTTTTATGCCCCACTTCACCACAATTGTGGCACTGAATTGCTCCGCCGCTCCAACCTGAGCCTCTGGCAGAGTCTGACTGAGTTGTCTCGGTCTTAGCACGACCAGACCTTTCAAACTTGGTAGGCGATGCCGGTCGTTTGAATGAACCAACATGGCGATCCTGTTGCCCACCCTTTCCTTTAACTTGCTTCTCCCTCTTAAAGGCAGACTCCTCCAATGTGACTTCCGTCTTGTAGGCTGCATCAACATATTGCTCTAACGTAGTACAGCCATGACGCAACATTAGAGGCTTGATCTCTGGATTCATCCATCCATGGAAGTACCAAATCTTCTGCTCCTCGGTTGACACCTCAGGTCCAGCGTACTGCATCAAGTGATTGAACTTAGCTGCGAGCTCAGTCACCTTTAACCCATCAGTCTGCGGGTACAGAAATTCTTTATGCTTCTCCTCCCTCATAGCTCGAGAAAAGAAACGATCGGTCATCTTGGTTTTGAACATGCTCCAATTCAGCTCAGGATGGTCAGCCAGACCGGTGCTCTCCCACCATTCGCTAGCCACATCCTTGAGTTGAAGAGAGGCGATGTGCACTTTCCCAGCCTCAGTGCAATTAATGTTCCGGAGCAACCGTTCCATATGCGAGAACCAATATGTCACCCTGACTGGTTCTCCAGTACCGTCATAGCTGTCAGGCCTCATTGAACTCACGACTTTTAACGCCTGCCCGTAAGTTCCTCTGTCCCTAACAACATTGACCCGAGGTACTTGCTCCACTAACTCCTCGACTTCAGGAATAGCCTGAGGAACTGGACCACCTTGTACTTGTAGTGCAACTGGTCGCATAACATCTGTGATTGCCTGCATGACAATTCCTCGAATTGCCTCCACTGCTGCAGCATCAAACAACATCGGAGCGTTGGCCTGAGCTTGGCCATTGCCTCCCTGGTTATTGTTAAAGACAGACTCACGCTCTCCTATTGGGTCTGCAACATTCCTTGCATTTGGTCTAGGGTCATTACTCGGCCCAGCACCAGCACGGATAACGTTCCTTGTGTTCACCATCTGTTTACCGATCAAATTCCAAGGATTTTATCACATTAGTATCTTCTGATATACTTATTGTAATAAAATCAACTTAGAATAGATCAACTTGGTAATTTCTATTGATGAACTCAAACCGAGTTACTAGGTTCTACAACCTTAACTCAAAATGAGAGAACTGGGAATTCAAGCCTTATTGGGTATAGCAAAACCACCTTGGCTTCTCCCGGTTCCTCTGTAGAGAATAGAATGCACCCATATCATACGGGGTAACGGGGAAGGAATTAGTCTTTCTAGATATAGAAGCAAACTTACTATATCAGACCATATAGAAGACAAGACTATGAACGGTATTTTCAAACTCTTTTCACTTTGAAAAAAAAATTCAGAGCCCTTCTTAAAGCATTTTCAAAAACGGATAAATAATTTATAAAAATCCAAACCCGTTTTAAAACAACCTTTGGCTCTGATACCACAACTGTAACACCCCCAAAACTTAACCCTTTTGGAAAGGTATTACCGCCAGTGACCCCAGTGTTCCTTACCGAGATCACCCAAGGCTTTACCGTTTAAATACAAATCATGAAATACAATGATACAAAATGATAACCTTAATCATATAAAACATGAGTCCCAGGATTACATCCCAATCCCGAATAGGACAAACACAGAGTTTAAATAAATTGCAACGGAAATCTTAAACAAGGCATAGCGGAAAACTTTTAAAAGATATTACAAAAAGGGTTGTGATCGTAATGATCACCTGCCCAAGGATCTCAACCTGATTAAAGAAATTATTAAAAACGTCGGAAAAACCACCGTCGACTCCATAGTCCTTCTAGTCTTCTCATCTACACTCCATCTGATGTGCCGAATCGAACGGATGACACCAGCCCACATGCGGAGAACAAAGTTCGTGGGTTAGTCTACTTAAATAGACTAGCAAGGGTAAAAAGCAGAGTGGTTCGAGTGATCGAAACCGTTTACTATCATTGTCCCTCGAATAATAACCGAAGGGACGATACATAACCCGACACTTTCACGGAATAACAACAAAGGTATGCATGAGAGAAGATTCTGGAAGACTTCATCTTCACACAAATCGACTCGAAAAGAGACTCCAAGAGATTGAGTCTTTAAGGAAATATGACAAATCTGGAATGTTTAACAGAATCAAACAACAATGATTTAAAAGTTGACTGAGATGCTTCGGTTCACGACCAACCTCATCGCATACAGCGAATCCAGATTGGAAAGAGAACGTACTACATTCAAGTCGAGACGAGCTTTCCTAGCTGCACTATGACTTAGCTGCACTACTCGCCAAAGGTTTATTAATCATGTGCACTCGGGCACATATCTTATTTAATTACAAAACACACAATACTGAAACACGTTAATGTTATTAAGAGCGACAACAATGCTTAAATCACAGGGTGACAATCATGTCAACCCAAATTAAAACACACACAACCCACACGCGGGACTTAACTTTATTATGCCGAGAAACAACGGCGATTATTATCACACCGGGTGACCTTACGTTCACCCTGATTGCACTATACAACGCTTACAGTTTAATTATGTGCTTAACTGCACTCATCTTATTAAATTACAACACACACACACACACAGTGTTGAGGCTTTTAAGAATATTTTGAGAACACGAAAGTTATTAAGACACCGGGTGATCTTACGTTCACCCTGATTTGCACTGCCACAACGCTTACAGTTTATTTTACAGGGTGACAGTTACGTCCACCCCAATGCACTAGCTAAGTGCTTAAAACACAGGACTGCAATTAAGCTCATCCACTGGCGCTAGCAAGGCGCTTAAAACACTTCAGATCCTTACATGTGGATAAGAAGCATAGGTCATGACCCTTAAATTATTCGGCAATAACCCCGAGGAATATTATGATTTAAAGAAACGACAAATCCTTACTTGGATTAGCGTTCCCACGAATATTAAATTATAAAGAAACGACTAATCCTTACTTGGATTAGCGTTCCTACGCACATTAAGTTATAAAGAAACGACTAATCCTTACTTGGATTAGCGTTCTACAAACACTCGTGTTAACTAAACAGTCTAACACATCAATTATTCACATTAAAGCCATCCAAGCAATTAACTTAAACAAAGAGATAATAGAAACAGCTAATCCTTACTTGGATTAGTTTTCCTATTAATCCACATAAATGCCCGGAAGGCGATCACAGATAATAGCGTCGTTCTAGCAGATATACAACCTATTATATGATTTTCCAAAACAGTTTATAAAACCTTTTCCAGACAAACACAGATAATCATTCCAAATTAATTACTCAGATAAACAACTGATAATTAATGTAAATATGGAACGATGAGCAAGAGCGAACCGCCACTTGCCTTAGTCCGCAGATCTGGAACAAAGCAGAGACAACGGGATTCCGGGCTCGACACGCGTATAGGTCCACTAGCATAAACACCTTCGAGTCGACCCAAAAAGGAACCCTAGGTTAGATTCGACAAAGAATAGTATGAATATACAAAAGGACGAAAGAAATCGAAGGATACGAGACCCGATCGAAGGTCTCGGAAGCCAACGCACAACTCCCGGGCAACAACCCTTCACGGCCGGCCACCAAACAATTGCGGCGGGCGCCGCCACCATCACAACGGTCGCCGCCACCATCACGGCGGTCGCCGTCTCAAGCACGGCGGGCGCCGCTCATCGGCTTCCTCCACGGCGGCACCAAGAACTTCACGGCGGTCGCCCTCCACAACACGGCGGTCGCCGTCCCCAACACGGCGGTCGCCGTTCCTGGCGGCGGTCGCCGTCTCCCTGGCGGCGGTCGCCGTTCCTGGCGGCGGTCGCCGTCTCCCTGGCGGCGGTCGCCGTTGCTGAACAGAAACTTAAAAACGGACGAGAAATCTTACCCGCGACGCTCGATTTGGTTCGCCTTTCGCCTTGCTTGGCTTCTAGGCTTCTAAGGGCCTTCCAAGTCTCCTTTGGCCACCGAGAACGACACCAAACGAGCCTCCAACGATCCACGAGAGCTTTCCGAGAGAGAGAGAGCGTTTTTCTTTGGGAGCATTTTTGAGAGACGAGAAATGGACAACGTAATGGCGTTTTTCACACCCTTTCAAGCTTCACTCATGCCCTCTATTTATAGGCAAAGATGAGGCTTGTTGGGAGCCAAAAAGCCTTCCAATTGTGCCCTTGGGTATTAACCCATGGTTAATCCATTTGCACCTCTTGGGCAATAACCAATTGGGTAGAGATTTGGTATTAATCTTAACTCGCGATAACAAAAGTCATACTCGAACGAGTATAGACTTCCAACATGCCTTAACTGTATAATTCTTCACTGAGAAAAATATTATAGATACAGAGCACATTTCAGAATGTCTCCGACTTTCTGATTTAAATCCGACGTACTAAACGGGTGTTCGGGAAAATTCCAAAAATTCCCAGAATAATTCTTACAGAATTACGGGGTATCACAAACCAGGCTGTCCCGACAGATGGAGATGTTGTGAAAAGGAGGAGAATATCTAATAGATGTGGCTGTGAAGCTAAGTGTTGGCTCAAGTACGAAGGTAATGATGGTTACCGTGTTACAAAATTGGAGTATGGTCATACACATGCTATGTTGGAGCTGTCTCATATGGTTTTCTCAAAAGGGAACAAGCAAGTAACTCCATTTCATCAAGAAATTATGATGAACTGTATTAAATCCAACATTGGTGTCACTAAGAGTTACAAAGTGTACAAGAATCTAGTGGGTTCATATTCTAACGTAGGCGCCACTGTTGTTGACTCAAGAACTTTATGAGGGGTTTGAACTCATACATGGAAGGCAGTGATGCTCAAATGGTCATCAATGACTTTTTGAAGAAGAAAGAATGCTGCAATGCATATTATTTTGATTATGATGTAAACAAGGAGGACCAGCTATGCCGTTTGTTTTGGTGTGATCCTATCAATCGGAAGAGTTTCTCTTATTTCGGTGATGTAGTGTCGGCTGATGCTACATACCAGTTGATTAGGTAATTTTATTTTCATTCATTTTACTTATGTAATCTGATTTATGTATGATCAAATGATTTCCCCATGTGCCCTGAGTAACTCATGCACCTGCAATGAATAACTCATGCACCTATGCTCATCAGCTCATGCATTTATAATGGGTAACTCATGCACCTATGCTCATCAACTCATGCACCTATACCTGGTGACTCATGCACCTTTACTGAATCATTCATGCACTAACATGCTCAAACTCTTGCACCCCATATTGCAGATATAATATGGTGTTCATACCATTTACTGGAGTGGACAATCATAAGAGGTCTATTACATTTGCTGCTACTTTGATTTTGCATGAAGACATTGACTCTTATGTGTGGTTATTTGAGAATTTCAAGAAGGCGATGGGCCATGAACCTCATGTCATTATAACTGATCAAGCTGCATCTGTCAAGGCTGCTGTTGAACGAGTGTTTACTCATTCTGTCCACCGTTTGTGCATGTGGCATATAATGATGAAGGTTGCTAACAAGGTTAAGTTCCCTCCAAATACAAATCCTTCTATCATTGATTCGTTTCAAAAGAAGTTCAAGAAGATTGTTTGGAGTGACGAACTCACTCCAATTGAGTTTGAAAATGAGTGGTTCTCGGTTCTTGAAGAATTTGGTTTCCAAGGGCATGAGTGGCTAGGAGTAATGTTTGAGCTACGACGTTATTGGATCCCTGCATTTTTTCATGATGTGAGAATGTCATCCTTATTGAGGACGACATCAAGGTCCGAGAGTCAAAATAGTTTTTTTGGAAATTTCATAGGGTCTCAATCAAGCCTAGTGGTGTTCATGATGCAGTATAGCAGTGCAATTGAATCGCAGCGGCATAATCAGAAAAAGTGTGATATGGATTCCGCTACCTGCACTCCACGGATGAAGACGCCCTACAAGTTTGAAAAGAACCTAGCAGCTATTTACACTATCAATGCATTTTATGATGTCCAGGAGGCGTTTGTTAGTGGCACGTATCATTGCAGCCTTGATGAACTAAAAAAAGATGTCGATATCCATCACTTTAGGGTTGAAGACGAATTTGGCAGAATCTGTGCTGTTCAGAAAGTTGTTGCAAGCAATGAGTATCACTGTTCTTGTAATAATTTCCTCACTATGGGCTTTCCCTGCCGACATATTTTCTTTGCTTTGAAGAATACTCCTGCAACTGTCTTACCTCCTACCCTCATCAACACTCGCTGGACAAAGCAAGCGATTCTACAACCAATTTTTGAAGTGGATGGTGCAGTGTATGATGCGAGTGTTCAAATCGATGAAAAGAAGAGGCTACTGGCTGAAGTGATGACAGAAATGTACGCTTGTGTCGACATTGTTGGTGACGATATGGACAAATTGAAAGAGTTTTTAGTTATTTTAAAGGAACAAAAGGCTGCACTCACAACGTCACAAGTAGTTGATCCTTCTGCCTCAACATCAGCTAGCAACTATAAGTTTGAGAAATTTGTAGGCCCGTTACCGGATCAAGTGAATGTCCATCCTCCGGAAATGGCAAAGAACAAGTTCAGGAAGATGCGCATTAGAAGCGGTCAAGAGGTTGGAATCGAAAATTCCAAAAAGAAGACAAGATTATGTACTCTTTGTAAAAGGTCGGGACACAACATCACGACTTGTGCTCAATATGTTAATTAGGTGTTTCAAATTTTATATGTATTCAGATAGTAGGAAATGCACTTATGCATAATTACTCATGCACCAAAATACAGTGACTCATGCACTGTTATTTCTCTTTTCTGTTAATTAGGTATTCAGATATTAAGAAATGCACTTATATATACTCACTCATGCACCAAAATACAGTGACTCATGCACTTTTATTTCTCTTTTCTGTAAATTAGGTATTCAGATATTGTCGTCAATAATAAGAAACACTTATGTATACTCACTCATGCACCAAAATGCAGTGACTCATGCACTTTTACATATCAATTGGTGCACCAACAAACAATGACTCTTGAACTGTCGGAGATAATAACTCGTGCACTTTTAAATATTAACTCATGCACTTTGTTGCAACGCTTGAATGAGCATTGATCTTTCAATGAGAAACATTCATAAACTGTTCAAATGCCTATTGTCCGATGGATTACCTGATACTTACAAATACACCTACTGTTTCTTGAAAACATCTGCTATATTACCTAAATTCGTAGAACCATTAACTAAACTGTTCACTAGATTAGCCAACATTACATTCAAACATTCTTTTTCGCACGCCCATGCCCACGACCACGCACAGCTGCTACATTTCCAGCTTTCTTCTCTTGAATAATTTCTTCAACTCTGGCCTTCCTTTCATTAAACTCGCTGGTTAGGAGGGCGTAGCAATACTTGATCCTAAGCTTTGCCAACTGGCGTTTGTCTCCCGTATTCAGTTTAGGATTCCAGCTTGAGAGTCCATTGCCCATATATGTCTCCATATGTCTTAGTAGAAAGACCCCACAGTCAACTTTGTTTTTAGCATCCCTCCATTTCATTTGCAGCCTTTCACATGGGACATTTGCAATGTCTTCAATTGCTTTAGCTTTGGCTTCCATATCATTATTCATTAAGAAACTGACCATCAAATGTCTCTGCACAAATAAAACGGTTAAATTCTATTAACATTTATGTATATCAAAAGCTGTAATTGTTATAAAATCATTATACTGAATGTCTACTCACCAGAATAGATGGTGCTTTTCCATACTTGTTATCGTCCCCACTTGATGAATTGTCTATGATATGGAAACTTGGGTTCTTGACATTTATTGCCATCAAATAGTAATGCCCATGGCTAATAACTGGGAAAAAGAACTGTACAAGTAAAAGAAAAACAGATTGTAAGTTATCTAATATCAATATTGACTTACTCATGCACATTAATGCAGTTATCATGCACATATATCCACCCCCTCATGCACTCATAACTATTCCTTCAAATTAACTCACTGATTCACCCAGAAAGAATAGTTCATGCACTGTACAAACAATATTTCATGCACCTGCAAGCATTGGTTCATGCACTTTTGAGCACTGCCTCATGCACCAATATACAAAACACTGTCTCATGCACCAACATACAATCACACAATCACTCATGAACATTGACCTACTAACTCATGCATCAATAATAAAAAGTCTCATGCACCACCATACAAAACACTGTCTCATGGACCAACATAATATCACACAATCACTCATGAACTTTAACATACTAACTCATGCACCAATAATAAAAACCTCGTGCAGTGTGATGAACATACTAATGCACCAGTAAAAACTGAGTTTAAGATAATTACCACATCAACATTTTTAATTGTGTAGTTTTTATTCTTAAAACCCTTGACACCATTAAATGTTTCTAGCATTGTATCTGTGAATAGGCTAGATTTCTCCTCCATGCTGTATGATGTGTCATCACAAGCAAAAGTCTGCGAACACAAAAAATGGAAATTGATAAATTAGAGCACAAATTAACATAATATTGTTGCAAAGCTGTGTCTTACCATAGTCAATGACGGTAGAAAGAATCTCAACGGTGACATACGACCCCTATATGTTTCATTTTCATTTAACATGACTGTAAATGCATCAATGCACAGACTGTCTACTAGAGCATTTACAGCCAATGAAATCAAGTCTTTTTTCTTGAGAGTGGTATTTACCATTTGGAAAACCTTTTCACTGCAACACAAAAAAAAAAATCAATTTGTAAACTAGCTACATGTTATTAAATGTTATAAACAAATTCATATGATTAAATATGTATTTACTCTTCCCCTCCTTCTTCAACAGTTATCCAATTGTAAATGATCTTCTCATCGGTTGTTGTTCTTTCACAAATATTTACCTGTCTCTCCTTAAATGGTGAAATTGTATTTTCAGAAGGAAAAATGTTCATTTTCTCTGCTGGTGTAGCATCAGATATACCTTTTGGCTCAGAACTGCACACAAATTTCACCTGACAAACCCCACATTCACAAGTGTTTTAATTAGGAAATTGTTTGAAATGGATAACACTTAGTTAGACAATGTATAATTCAGAGATAAACATGTTGTTTTATATACCTTTTTTGGTTGCTTATCTACATTATCATCCTGCACTTTTTCCTTGGTGATGTTCTCCTACAACACATACACACATAATTTAGTTATTCACAGATGCACCAAAAAGCATTCATTCATGCACTGACAGTTATTAACAAATATTCATTAACAAGCATTCATTGATGCACCAATAATTATTCATTCATGCACTAATAATCATTAACTCATACAATATCTTCCATGCTTGTACTCTTTTGCTCTTGAGTTACAATCCCTTCTTTGCCAGCAACTTTCTTATTGCTCTCTTGATGTCCTTGTCCTGCTTGATCCACCTCTTGTTGTTGTACACTCTCTTCCACCTCCTTGTCCTTGTTCTTTTTGTCAGCAATTTGCTTGTCCTTCTTCTCCTTGTCCTCTTTGTCATCAACTTCTTTGTTAAGTTCCTCTACAACAACAACCTCCAATTGTCCTTCTAATTCCACCTTCAAAAAACAGTATTTTTTGTTAATTATATAACATATTTACTCATGCACTTAGTGGGCTCTAATATTGCCTCATGCACACAGATACATTCATGCATATAGGACCAAATTTACTTATGCACCAACGTTCTTTAGCTTATGCACCTATAAACACTTACTCATGCACCAATCAACTTCCAGTCATGCACCTATATAAATAGGCTCATACATCTAAACCACCCTCAACAGTAATTTTAAAGTAGATTTTACCTGTATTGGTGATAGACCCAAGTCAAAACTAGGGATTTCTGGACCCATCTGCAATAATTAAGAAAAAGCATCAGTATCATACACTAAATGTTAATGTCATTCATGGAGAATCATGTACAAAATATTTTTGTAGAGTCACTTACCCTCCTATTTTCCGCCTGCTTATCTTTGTCCTTGTCCTTGTCCTTACCCTCATTACCCTTATCAACAATATCCTCCACATCCACTCCTCTACAAACGTCCTTCTCAACGTCTTCCCCAGCTACAGCCTTGTCAGAAATGACAACTTCTTCATCAATATCCATGTTGTCAACTTCCTCATATTGCACACCATTATCATCATGCTCTTTTGTGATTGTATGGATGAGATCTGAAAACCCGGGAATAAACATGTTCCCGCTGTGTTCTTTTTGTTCAGTAAGTGTTTTCTCAACCTCCTCCATACATTTCACAGCTATATCCCAGAACTCAGTGTCTTGTGTTGGTTGCTCCTCAGACACCTCATCATGAATCGTTGAGGTAAGCTTGACATTGATAATTTTTTCGGCCTGGTTGTTGACAGTCTGCAAGACACTATTTTTCTTCAGCTGTGTCGGGATTTGCTTTTTTTCATCAAAACAGCTCGAACACTACGAGCCATGCCTTCAATCTCTTTTAGGTATTCCTCCATAAAAGATTTCACATGCTCATCCGTTTGAACGACATTTGCTTGTTCAATTGGAACATCAAGCTCTGCCTCTTCTGGCTCATTAACCTCCCTGGTCGCGCTTGCCTCTGCAGGTTCTTTGAAGGTTGGTCTACTGAGGAGAAATCCTTTCCCGAACCCACCATGCAGTATTTCCTCATCCTCCCTATCTTTTAACATTTTGGTGGTCCAGTTCTTGATAATGGGGAATTTTCTGTGGACATTTAGACCTTTCCACTTCAACCTGTCCACATAAATCAACTGGAAAACATAATTCAAAAAGAAATTAGTCATAGAATTCTTATATAGCCGACACATATATTACTAGATAATGATTGACTCATGCACTCAGCGGCCCTTACCAATGCACTCATATTCTCTGACTCATGCACACATATATATTCATGCATCTAGAAACAAATTTACTTATGCACTCATTAAATTATGCACCTATAAACACTTACTCATGCACCAATACATTTTTAGTCATGCACCTGTACAAGTAGGCTCATGCATCTACACAATGCTAACTCTAGCACCTACATACACAGAGCAAGGCACATAGACATGTAGTTACTCATGCACCATCACAAACTAAATCATGCTCCTAGATGCACACAGATATATTATATGATGCACACAGTCATATAACATTATGCACGTATAAACACTGGCTCATGCACCTACACATAATTACTCATGCACTATATACTCTTAACCCTTGCACCTACACACATAATTACTCATGCACTATGACACAACAAGTGATGCACCAACACTATTTTCAGTCATGCATCTACACACATTAACTCATGCAGTTATGAAAACACCAAAATGGGAATGTTTACCTGCAGTAGAAGCAAGCTGCCATTAAAAGTCTTTTGTTTCTTATTTGCCCATGCAACAGAGCAATTGATGAGGGCCTTGTAGAGGAATGAGCTCCAGTTAAAGTTCCTTATTTGATCTACATTCTCCAGCAATTGAAGAATCTTCAGATTTATTTTCCCACTCGAATAAGACTCAACAATCGTGTTGACAAACAACAGAATGAAATATCTTTTGAACCAAATCCCTCCATCATATGTTTTCATCTTCTTCAAGATGTTGGTTGCAGTCAAATTTCTGATTTCCTTTCCCTCAAAATCAGCCTTCAACTGCTGCAGAACCTCCTCATTGGTGAGTGCCTTAGGCAACTCAATCTCAACCTCTCCCTTGGGAATGCCAAGATAATCATAGGCATCAGTATCTGTGACGGGTATCTTCCTCCCATCGCTGAGTTTTATTGTAGAGTTTAGAGGGTGAAACCTACTGCAGACATAATGCCCTAGCCTCATAGGCATGTCCTTTATGTCCCAGTGTACAATACTCTCAAAGCCAATTTCCATCAGAGCATTTCTCTGATTGGCTGTGAAATCAGTCTGGGAAAGCACGTAGGATGAAATGACAGAGGGGGATGTTCTACAAACTAGCATGGGGTAGTCCTTCCTCAGTTCTTTAATACCCATTTTGTTGTCCAACTTTGGGATCTTGGACTCTACAACAAACACACTGTCCACACTCTCTTTATCCCCTCTCACCTTTTTCTATGTTTTTTTTGTATTGTTCTGCTCACCCTCCTCCAATCTGGCCTTGCCCTTTGTGTCTGCAGCAGCCTTTTTACGAGCAGACTCCCTCTCTTCTGCTGCTTTCCTTTCCATCTTCAGCAGTATCTCAGCAATGGGTATATCGTCATTATCGCTCTGATCTTGGTCCAAGACCCTTGGCCTCTTTGATGTCTGAGGGCGCTTTGCCATGCTCTTTTTTCTCTTCCCTGCATTCAAAACTCAAAATGCATTAGATATTGACTAATAAATCCATGGCGATGAAAATTTTAAGAGATATAACGAGCATTAGCTTACCAAACATAGGAGTGAGAGGGGGTGCATCTCCATGAACTGTGGTTGGGTGCACAGTTGGTTGGTCTTCAATGTCTGTTAATTCACAGTGCACAAGAATATGTTCATGCACACATTTTTAAACACACAAGCACAACCAGTTATTCATGCACCTTTTGCAAACATACTTATGCATGAGTGCTTTTTCATTGGTGCATAAGTATGTTTGAAATGTTGCAGATATAAGTGCTTGTGCTTGTGACTATATTGTTAAAGTGCATGAGTGGTTGTTCATTGGTGCATAAACATACTGATGCACCAAGAAGTAATTTACTCATGCTATATCAGATAGTGAGTCATGAACTAACATACCAACTCATGCACCAACAAGAAATTACAAAGAAATAACTCATGCACCAATAAGAAATAACTCATGCAGTTTAGTTATTTTTTACTCATGCATTTGTATTTCTAGCTGACTCATGCATTTATATTTCTATTTGACTTACCAGTGTCTATATATTTTTGTGATCTTGTTACTCTTTTTGTTATTGATGGTGATGGCAAAGTTGTGTTTGTAGTAACTGGATCTAGTTGTTTTGTTTTAGCCTGAGACCTGGATTTGTTTTGAGTTTTGCTTGGTGATTGTGTTTGAGTAATGATTAATGTACCATATCTTAACTCCTTAACTATGTCGGGTGGATTTTTGTCATCACAATGCTTGCCTTTTCCTACATATTATACATATATATATATATATCATTCATAATAGACAGTACTATTCACAAAACCACATGTTAGGCTCATGCATCTACACACTCTTAACTCAAGCACCTGCATAGAAAGAGGAAGGCACATACACATATAGTTACTCATACACCATCACAAACTAAGTCACGCACCTAGAAACAAATTTACTCATGCATTCATATTCTATAACTCATGCACACAGATATATTCATGCATCTTCATTAGCTGATGCACATACAAATAACAAGTCATACACCTATAAACACTGTCTCATGCACCTACACATAATTACTCATGCACTTTCCACATAACAAGGCATGCACCTATAAAACACTGTCTCATGCACCTTCACATAATTACTCATGCACATATAAACACTGCATAGAAAGAGGAAGGCACATACACATATAGTTACTTATACACCATCACAAACTAAGTCATGCATATAGAAACACTTACTCATGCACTCACATTGTCTGACTCATGCACACAGATATATTCATGCATCTTCATTAGCTGATGCACCTATAAACACTTACTCATGCACCAATTCGTTTTCAGTCATGCACCTATATAAATAGGCTCATGAAGTCTTGCATATACACACATGGGTACTCAAACACCGTCACACACTAAGTCATGCACCTAGAAACACTTACTCATGCACTAACACTCTTCAGTGATGCATCTACACACACATGTTAGAGCAAAAGCAGCGAGTGACATATATAGAAGATATTTTTACTAATCTATTATGCACAGACTTATATTCAGTCTAATATATAGAAGATATTTCAAATCAGAGCATGTATCTAGTGAGAAATATCTACATCGACCTTTTGCGATTATGTATTTAGTGAGAAATATACTTTGTGTTCCACTTGCTATCTTTGACCTCATTTTGTTCTTCTTTTGTTGTTGAATCTTCGTATTTCTGAGTTCTAGTTTGTTGCGATGATTCTTCTTCTCTTCTGTTGATTCGGTGAAAATCGCCTTTTCTAGGGTTTATGTTTCGAATCGCTAGAAATCACTCGGGAAATGCTTGATTGTGCAGCGGATGGTCGACTTGTGAAAGTGAGAGAGAGAACCGAGAAGAGAGCGAGAGCAAGAGAGCGAAGAAGAACGAGAGAGAGCACGGTTTGATTTCAAGGAACGAAGGAGACAATCGAAAAGCGAGAGTGAACAGTGTTTTAGGAGCCCACTAACTTTCAATCGAAAAGCGAGAGTGAACACGCGCGGGCCGGCCCACTTAGCTTCTTAGTTTCTGGCCCTTGGATGGACTCCATCCTACGGATGAAGTCCATCCTTATTCCTTCTCTAAGAGGCCTTCCTCACCGGAATTTCAACCATAGATTATGTGTGGTTTTTTTGAACTGTTAGGCTTTTATATAAATTAGACAAAAATATATAAGGATGATATTGTGCTCAATTGGTAGACTTTTATAATTTACATTATCTATAATTAGTTAATTACCCAATATACATAAACTATGATACTAAATATGCATACTTTTATTTACACTACTAAGAAAAATTTAAGATACAAAAAATATTTTTGAAATGATTTTACCTCTTTAAAAATATTAATAATTCTTGCAAAAAAAAAATATTAATACCTATATGATTAAAGTGCAAACAAATAATTTATTTTTTTCATAACAATTGTAAAAATATGTATTGATTATAAACCCAAAATTATGGTTTTGTCTGGAAATTTTTGTTTATTATTTATAAACACTTTTTCTTAAAAACCTACTTTTATACACTTCGGCAAACATGTAATAAAATTATCTTTTTTTCCACTACTCACACTTTTCTAATAAAATACCCACATACCTATAAAACCCAATTTTTTACCAAATATATTTTTTATACAATCCTATTTATCAACAATTTATAAACAAAAAACTCTTTATAAACTACACCACCTAACAAACCCTATATTTCCTTATAAAACCTTATTAATTATTATCATTCTTTATCTATTTTTAATTTTAATATAGTTATAAAATCTTAACATATATATTTTGTTATCTATCTTAATCTATTATGGTTGATTTAGATATTCCTATAATTTATATAAACTAGATAATTAAATACTTCTAATAAAATCCACCATATATCACACCACATTTTTAAATACACACATCTTTATGATAAGATTGTCATTATAATAACCAAATAATATAAAAATAAAATTATAATGGTCTTGACATTTTTCTTGATTATAAATATCAAGTCGATCAATTTTCAATCCGGTATAATTATAATGTATCATTCTTTCATTGATTTGAATAGCGGTTTGGCCTGGTTTGATTAAAAATGAGAAATATTAATCCAAATTTGGTAATTATATTACATAAGATTATTAATTTTTACCTACATAAATTAGGCACAAATCTATACCATTAGATACCAAATAAATATCATCCCAAAAGAAATATCATCTATTGCTTATCCTACGGAAATTTATATATTTGATAATTAATCCATATCATTAATTACAAAATATGTAATTAGCATATGGAATTTACATAGCTTATTGGTGACTAAATATATATAGATTATGAATGTTTTTTTTTCAATTGGCAGACTTATACAAATTAGGCAAAAATATATGAGGATGATATTGTGTTCAACCGATATACTTTTATAATTTACATTATCTTTAATTATCCAAAATACATAAACTAGGATATTAGATATACATACATTATTATTTTTTGATGAGGAAAGAATTGGACTAGCCTCAACACCGAGAGGACGGCTAGCCTAAAGCATGTTTTTAGATGAGAACACGAAATTCTGGATCAGATCTCAAATCGGACACGAAGGGTGAAAAATTGAGTTTTGCAATTTTGTCAGCGATTCGGTTCACCTCACGAAACACAAGTTTAATATGAACTTCCGGGATAAATGAAGGTCGATAAAAATATACATACATTATGGATGATATTAGGATTGTAATATGTATGACAATTTATTAATATATATTTACTGTCTAAGTTAACATAGCTTGTGGTTCAAATAATATGTATGTTTAGCCAGTATTATGGACTATAGATGATATTTACATTGCATATATCTACCTGTAGACTTCTATATAAATTACGCAAAAGTATAAGGATGATATTTTATTCTACTAAATATATATACATAATGGATTGTATTAGGATCACTAATGGAGCAAACATAACTGTTGGATTAAAATAATATGTATACATTGATTAGGCAAACATAGCTTTTGGTTCAGATAATATGTGCTCTATTCTTTATGAATATATAACATAAATTTTCAATTATTTTTTTACAATTAAATATATAAAGTTCCTAATTTACATTCTTTCATATTAATATAAATTCAATATTGTTTATGAATATATTACCTAAATTTATTAAATTATATATAATTATATATTGTTTAGTCTTATTAAATTTAATCAATTCTAGAAATCAAGGTTGGTATATCGTTTATTCCTATTACCTTCAAATAAATAATTTTAGAAACCAACATAAAATTTTCCCATGCGCTAGATCATTTTTAAAACTTCTTTTACATTAATAAGAAAATTTTAAGATACAAAAAATATTTTTGAAATGATTACCGACCGACCCGAAAACCCGACCCAACAAGACTTTTTTGGGTTGAGATCCGACCCGAAAGTCACTGGGTCATGAAGGACCCAAATCCGAAGGACCCGAACCCAAACCTGAAGTACCCGACCCGACACGAAAAGTCACTAGGTCATGAAGGATCCAAACCCGAAGGACTCGACCCGACATAAAATTAATTATATAATATTCATTTTTTAATATAATTATTTTATTAAATTTAAAAATCATAATATTAAGGAAAATTCCATTTGGTACCCCTGTGGTTAAGGTTAATCCTGATGGTGTCCCGCATTTAAAAAATTTCTTGTTAGTACCCCCGTAGTTTATGATTAGTTCGGTCTGTGACCTTAATGTTAAAATTTCTCATTTTTTAAAAGGAAAAAGAAATAAAAATAGAAAAAGGAAAATTAAAATAAAAACACAAAAAAATCAAAACTGCAAAAATCTTGCTTTTACCTTTTAGCACTTCATCGTCAACCCCCGACTCCTACTGTAGAAAAGACTGAAGACTCCATCTTACTGTGGACAACGTCGGTGGCGTGCAAGATCGGAGACGGCCGACGAAGGAGGCACACCCGGCGGCAGAGGAGAGATACCCGGCGGCGGACACGAGCGACCCGACGCGAACAAGTGCATTGTGATGTTCTCAGTTTTGCTCAATTTTTTTTCTTGCAAATTTGGGTGCAATTAGAGAGAGTTAGGATCCGATTCATCTAATTTACACTATAATTTGCTCTTGTTACTCTCAATTTAGCATAATAGCTGAGTTAGGGTTGTTTTTAGGGTTCAAATTAGGGGTTGATTTTAGGGTTCAAATTAGAGGTTAATTTTAGGAGTCGAATTAGGGATTGTGAATTAAGATATGAACTTATTTGAAAGCTTAGGGAAATACGTTGGTTTTAGCCTCAATATTTACTTGGACTTCAGGCCAATTTGGTTAAGCTTAAGTGAAAGCTTTGAATCTGCATTTGAAATACGTTGGTTGAAGATGAAGTGGGTAAAAGGATATTTTGTGTTTTTATTTTACTTTCATTTTTCTGTTTTTTTTTGTTTTTTTTTTAAATAAACTAACAGAAAATGAGGAATTTTAACATTAAGGTCACAGACCGAACTAGTCATAAAATACGGGGATACCAATAGGAAACTTTCTAAACGCAGGACACCATCAGGAATAACCTTAACCACAGGAATACCAAACGGAATTTCCCTAATGTTAATCATAAAAAATGGTACCTTTGACCCGCTGGGTCAACCCGAACCTGACCCGCTCGACCCGAAAATTTTATCGGACTCGATCGACCCGAACCCGACTTGACCCGACTCACCCGACCCAGTTGACAGGTCTACTAATAATTATATGATTAAAATAGCAAATAAATAATACTTATTTTCTTGATAATAATTCTAAATATATTATAAACCACAAGTTATATTTCCTTATAAAATCTTACAAAAATCATTCTTTATGTATTTTAATTTTAATATAGTTAAAAAATGTAATTAAATATTTTTTCTTATCTATCTTAATATGTAATGGTTGATTTATATATTCCTAGAAATTATATAACCTAGATAATTGAATAATTTTAATATAATCCACCATATATATTTCATAACACCATATTTTTTAATACACATCTATATAATAAATTTGTCATTATAATAACCAAATAATGTAAAAATACAATTATAATGGTCTTGACCTTTTTCTTAATTGTAAATATCAAGCCGGACAATTTTCAATCCGGTATAATTATAAAGCAATGATCTTTACTTTATTTAAATAGTGGTTTGGCAATTGGCATGGTTTGATTAAAAAGGGGATATATAAATCCAAACTTAGTAATTATATTACTTAATATCTTTAAAATTAAAATAAAAAATCACAATAGATTTGTTTCTATATTTGTTTTCAGTTTTAGAATAATTTTACTCTCAAGCTGTAAACAAATTTATTAAGTAGGAGAATGAAAAATAAGAAATATATAACTTTTTTCTAAGAAAATGATTGGCATGTCAAAAGGATGTGGACACAACATATAAAGGTATGTATTTTCGGAGGAACATATAGTCTTATGAGGTTCAGATTAAGTAATTATATAGTGGATTGAACTTAATTATAAAAATTTTGACATATTTTGTTATGACCATTTATTATTTGGTATTTGCGGTTAGTTTATATGACATAATTGATATCAAGCTTTATTTATTTATTTGTTATAAAATGATGGTTTTATGTTCACTTGATAATATTAAGGAAAAGTAATTTTTAGATTCGGAAAAAAAAACGAAACTCATAAATTATAAATTGGTAGTCAAACAATGCCAATATACCTTAATTGATCCACCTTTTTGTTATAGTTTCAATAAAAGTGATAAAGTGAACATTAGAGGTTTGACTGGACTGAAGACATAACCAAAGAAAATATGTCATGTTATAAACCTATACAATCTAATTTTCTTTTGCTGTATCATAAGTCTAATCAAATTTATAAAATCCACGTCATTAGAAATGTCACTTGTATACGTTATTATGTCAAAGTTGTGAAATAGGGTTTCCCATGCTAATAAGACAAAAAAAGTAATCGTCTTTATTCAAATCAAGGTGTGAAATATGAACTTCTGACAAGACAAGAAAAAAATCTATTTTATCACAAGGGAATGGGAACAATTACAGACTCACTTTAAATTATATAATAACATACACATTAAATTAAGTAACCACTTAGATTACTACAAGTAGTAACACATCAAGTTATGAACCCAATAAATTCCTCCAATTGTGTCCCTTAAGGGAAAGATTTGAACACAACAAGCTCCTCCCAATTTAGAAATCACAACACTTCATTAGAAGTCCATCCAACATCAAAAACAATTAGTTAATTCCCCAAGTCAGAACAATACACATGCTCACAAAGCTCAACTGTGTGTGCTTCATGACCCAAAACAAACGCCTTTGTAAAGCAAACACCTTCCTAATGTGAATAGATGATATGTCAAAATGTAGCAGCAAGTTATGAACAGAAAATCGACATTAATAAGCAAAAAATATGGAAAGAACTTCCAGCAGGTATGAAATCCTTTCAAATCGACATTCCAGTAGCTATGAAATCCCTTTAGTTGTGGAAAGAACTTCCAGCAGGTACGAAATCACATCAAGTTTTGAGCACAATAACTTCCTCCAGCACATCCAAGTTAAGAACAAAATAATGTCGACCAACCCTAAACCAATAAGTCACTTCAAATCTGGGATGGAATGTCATTACCTTGGCGGATCTATACACCAATGAACTGGATATGTTCCAAATAGCACGCTCACGCTCAGATATGTGCACGGAAAAAAAAAAAAAATGGTGTTAGGATGGGGAGAAAACAAGGAATAATAGAGAAATGAAACCAAACCCAGAAAACACCCAAATCTCTTACCTTTGGCATGACGTTCAACACGCTTTGACTTTGGATCTGAAACAACACAAGTTTTTTTGTGTTTTCTGTAATGAAAAAGGAGGAAGAAGAAAGAAGGATTGGGGGTACTCACCAGAAAAACATCAAAGCGGTGCTCTTCTACTTCAAATCTGAAAAAGAGTGCAAATTTGAGCGGTTTTGTTGAATGAAAGAGGAGGAAGAATGAAATAAAGGGAAAGGGGATTCTCACATGTAGTAGAAGACGATCTGGTTGGCATGAGTAATGGAAGATCTGAATAAGCAAGGGTAATTTTTTTGGAAATTGCCATCATTAAGCTAGCTGGAAGAGCAAGAAGTTGGGGGAGCTTGAGAAATCAGCCAAACTTCCATCTCCTTCAAACTCAATCCAGCTACTTCAAGCTTCTTCAAGTTGCACTTTCGAACTGGGGTGGCCATGCTGAAAGTAGTTGGAAAACTGTTTTCCATCTAGCATTAAACTAAACCGAACATGCCCTTAATTACTAAAGATTTCAAATCTAGAAAAAGTATATAATATAAAATCTTCTTTATTTCTGTCTCAGTAGTTTATAAACAAGGTAAAGTTTAAAAAAACTTCAGCTCATCGATAAATGTTCACACGTTGAATGTGAATGGCATAAAGTAAAAAATAAAAGTATAGTACATCGAGACTTTCATCATTTCATGCAATGATATCTTTACCTATCTCGCGAATACTTGTACAAATTTTGTACCCACAAATTTTGTTGATCGATAGATAAACTTGGGATCGTACACGTAAGAAAGCACGTACACATATATGGTCTGTATATAAGTAAACGATTATGTCCTTTAATTAAGGTGGCAATTAGTAATATTAGAAGGATGCGGATTCGGTAAGAATGAACATTATGGTGAGAAATGAGAATAGTTTATAGTCTTTGGATTTGAAAAAATCCAAAGGCTAGGATTAGACTATCATTTAAGTGGATAATTAACCGGTCAAACCGGTTACCAGCCGGTCAACACCGGCGATCTGAATAAGCAAGGGTAATTTTTTTTTCGGGTCAGTTTTTTTTACTAAAGATGACATGTGCATATATTTTGACTTGTGTGTGCATCTATATTGTCCTATATGTGCATCAAAATTTTATAAGGCGTTGTCCGACCTAAGTTTTTTTTTCTTTCCGGCCCATTTTTTTCCGGGTCCACTGTTTGCTTGCGCTGGCATGTGCACTATTTGTTACTTGTGTGTGCATCAATATTGACTTATATGTGCATTAAAATTTTATAAGGTGTTGTCCGGTCATTTTTTTCCATTGAATTTTTCACAGCCCAACTTTTTTCCAAGACTAATTTTTTGCTTGAGATGACATGTGCATACATTTTGACTTGTATGTGCATAAATTTGGCTTGTATGTGCATCAATATTGACATGTATGTGCATCTAAAGATTGTAAAAAATATGCATTATTTTCTAGAGAAAATGTGTATGAGTTGTACACTATATGTGCATAAGTTTTGACACGTGCACATTCAAGCAAAAAGACGTGTGTTTCAAATGGTATGCACATACAAGTTAAAAACTCATGCACATATCAAGCCAAGAAAACGATGCATACAAGTAAAATTTAGATGCATAAACAATTCAAAATTCATGCACTTACAAGACAAAACATATACACATTCTGTAAAGTATTTAAGATTTTACATGTGTGTGCATAAGTTTTTACTTACAAAAAGTCACACATATAGTCAAACCCTATGCACATCTAGTTCAATTTACATACACATACAAGCAAAAAGACATGCACTTCAATGACGATGCACATATAAACCAAAACTCATGTACATTTTAACCCAAGAAAACAACGCACACAAGTAGAATTTAGATGCACATACAGGTCAAAAGTCTATGCACACACATGCCAAAACATATGCACATTCTCTGAAATGCATGCATAAGTTTTTGCATGTATGTACATGGGTTTTCACATACACAAAGTCACACATATAATCAAAATCCTATGCAAAATTTATGTAATTTAGGTGCACATACAAGCCAAAACTCATGCACAATATTTCAACCCAAGAAAATAATATACACAAGTAGAATTTAAATGCAAATATATGTCAAAATCTATGCACATACAAGCTAAAACATATGCACATGCTGAGAAGTACATGAGTTTTCACATACACAAAGTCACACATATAATAAAAAATCCTATACAGATTTTATGTAGTATTAATGCACATACAAGTCAATATCGATGCACATACAAGCAAAAATCAATGCACATACAGTCGCAAGCCAAAAAGTGTGCCTGAAAAATAAAATAAAAAAATTGACCGGTCAACGCCGGAGCTACCAGTGATTGGCGTTGACCGCCGACGTTGACCGGTCAAACTCTAAAAAATGAGATCATGTGCCATGCACATGACCTTTTAATGACAGTTTAATCCTAGCCTTTGGTTTATTTATAATCCAAAGAGTAAGATTTATTATCATTTCTCACCCTAATATATATTCTCACATGACACTTACCCATATTAGAATAGGATTAATAATGGTGATTTATAATCCGAATATTTTAGGTAGTTATTGTGCTTTGCTAAAAGTCAACTATGATTTATAGGCTGAATTATATTAGGCCAATTTTTTTTAACCTGGTCCTATAAGTTCAGACATAATAGAGTAATTGGACTAGATCAAAGTAACCCAAGACCCATTATGGGGCACTAGGACTTCGGCCAGGGTGTATTAATGTAACAGTGGATTATTCATCAAGTAATATAAAGTGTTATTTATTTACTTAATGATATAAGTAAAGTTATCTTTTGAAAAGATAAGATAATATTACTATTATGTATATCCTTTTCTACATACAAGGGAATTATCCATTATCTCATGTGTTGAGACAATACACACACTCAAGAACACCCTAGGGTCGGCCGTGATCTTGCAAGAGAGAAGCTTAGAGTTCTTCGTCTCATTCGAGCAAACTAAAGCAAGACGATCGAATACCGTGCTAGTGTGGATCAAGTAGAGAAGTCACGCTTGAGGCTCTCGTCTCCGAATTGATTCTTGACAAGATGATTTGTATAAAAAGGTATGTTACTCTTTTCTTATATTATTCTTATTCATTTATGCATGAGATCCTAAGTTAGATGTTAAAAAAGTGTTTTCTAAAATTAATTTTTTCTAAAAGCATTTAAATCCTTACAGTGATATCAGAGCCTTTAGCATAAATTGATAATGATTATGATTAAAATTGTAATTTTGATTCATGTTTTTTATTATTCTATTTCAATTAAGGTGGAAAACTGATATATGGATTATATTGCATGATAAAAATTGTGATTTTAATTGATTGGATGCAAGAAATTTTGAATCTTATGCTAAACACATAGTCAAAAAAACGCACATAATGGCTGAAATTTGCATGCTTAATTTCAACCCTAAAATCGATTCATATGGTTAATTTATACAAGAGATACGATTTCTTGTATAAATCATAGTCACACATAAACAATACTAGATTTTTCATGTTGGTAAAAAATTGAATCAAACCTTAGAAATTTGGAATTTCAATGCCTTAGATTTGCCAAAGTTTGATTAATCTTGTATGAAATCGTTTCATACATTAATTTTTCAAGAACCCTAATTTTATGAAAATTACACCCAACTTTTTCTCAAAGTCACAAAATTTATAATTGTTATAAAATTTGAGTGGAAGAGGGATAAAAATCGTGACAGAGTGGCCCTAGTGGCTCACGGCGGGGGATGGGGCGGTGGTTGGGAGGCGCGTGGTGGGGGATGTGCTGCTGGATTCAGTGGTTGGGAGTGGTGCGGATTGCGGTGGGGTTAGGTTTTCCTATGGTTTGTTAGCCTAAGATCCTAGTTGCCTAAAATAGATATGGTAATAAATATCTTATCTTATGAGTATATTTTATCCAATTATGCATGTTAATGATTAATATTTATATTAATTCCATGTATGAATTTTAACTGAATTGAAATAAAGATTGAATTAATTATTTTACGAGATAATTTAATTAGTTTAATTTTAAAAGGTTATTAATACGATTAACAGTAAGGATGGGCATCCGGTCCGTAAACTTTTTAAAGTATGGACCGCGGACCGGACCGTTACGGTCCGGTCCACGGTCCAGACCGGTAAGACCGGATTTTAAATTTTTTGGCTTTTAAAGGGTTTGATTACGGTCCGGACCGGATTGTAAATATTATGGACCGGACCGGACCGTAAAAATTACCCCTAACAATATTTTTAACCTTTTTTTTTATTTTTACGGTCCAACCGGTCCGGACCGTAATTTGGACCGTAAAAATTACGGTCCGGACCGGACCGGACCGTAAGACCGGAAACGTAAAATCCCCGGACCGTGGACCGGACCGTAAATTTCCGGTCCGGTCCGGTCTTACGGTCCGGTCTAGTTTTGCCCATCCTTAATTAACAGTCTATGCGTGTTTATTTAATATTTGATATTATAACTGCATGCATGATAACTATTATGATATTATTATGGCATGCGGTGACTAGTATGACCCAAAAGAGGATAGAAAATGCGATATGCGTTTCGTTATTGTTTTCTTGTATACGATTTGTGTATCGTTATGTATTTTTGTAAATTAATTTCATGCAATTAAATTAGAATTACATTATGTAAAGCAAGAAGGAAGATCCTATGAAGAATCAGGATAGAGATCCAAAGGAGTATCAAGGATGGAGATCCAAGAGACGAAGAATAATCTAAGAAGATTATATCTTATAGGTTTTAGGGGCAATACTACGATTACATCTATTTTATGCATTTTATATTGCTTTAAAATGCTTTCTAAGTTTATGCATGTTTGTTTATTTATGTTATTTAGTTCACTAGTGGATGGACCAACATAGTAAACTTACGTCCCTTAAAAGAAATTTGAGATTTTGCCTTTCCGAATCATAACCTATGAGACCCTTGGAATTTGATGGATAGTCTTTTTCAAAGTAAGGTATCCTACTTTGACCTTGGGATAGTACGAGTAAATCTATATAAGGGGTTTAGAAACTTGATTTGGTTATACTCAACAAAATGCCAAAATATAAAGTTTTGGATTTTGAGGCATATGGATAGGTTTTGAAATAAGATGTAACCTATCAACCAAGAGTTATAAATGTTATAACTAGTAAAAGTTGCTTACCGTGATCACATAAGGCTTAGGGCAGTGCCAAAGTACGCTCAAGTCTTATCTAAAATAGAATCTTAGAATCATTTTATTCACAAGGGACAAATTTTATTTATATAAAATGTGCATTAGCTTATTTATGTTTAAAACATGTTTAAAATTTGAAGTTTTTTGCATGCCGACCATAATTTATATTTTGCATGTTATTTCTATTGTAGATATCATGTATAGAAACAATAACTCAACAATCATCAACATGCGTTCAATTTTTTAGAAGAATAAGATGAACGACAATAACTTCCTCGACTGGGAAAGAAACCTGAGAACTGTTCTCAGATCTGAAGGAAGAGAGAATGTCCTTGACACCCCTATCCCAAAACCTACTGATATTTCTACTCTAGAGTAGATAGAAGTTGTGAAGCATATCAGAGATAAGTTAGTGATTGTCAAATGTCTTATGCTGGCTTCCATGGAATCAAACCTTCAAAAGAGGTTTGAAAGGATGGAAGCACACACCATCATTCGTACGTACCTTGAAAGTAATGTTTCAGGAACAAGCTAGAATGGATAGGTATGAGATTCATAAGGCAATCCTTGATTGCAAACTTGAGAAAGGCAAGCCAATCAGTGCTCACGTGTTCAATATGATTGGACATTTTGAGAACATAGAAAGTCTTGGCTTCCCTTATAGTCAAGTTGGCTACTGATATCATACTCCATTCTCTACATGATGGTTTTGCTCAATTCAAGCTGAATTTCTATATGAATGGAGTTGGAAAAAGCCTTGAAGAGCTACAAGAGAAAAGGGTTCAAGAGACATTCTCATGGTCAACAAGAGAAAAGGGTTCAAGAAAGGGGCACCGGGAAAGCACAAGAAGAACGTGCAAGGGAAGGGCAAGGAAGTTGCACAACCCAAGCAGGAAACTTCTAAAAAGACTAGAGTAGTTGTTGACCATGAATGTTTCTATTGCGATGCAAAGGGGCATTGGAAGAGGAACTTCCCAAAATACATGGAAGACAAGAAGAATGGAGTTGTGAGTCCTAATTCAAGTACGTATGTTATAGAAGTCCTAATAGAAAAAAGCTCTAACTTCGGTATTAGATACTAGATGTGGTTGTCATGTTATTTCGAATGTGCATGGACTAAGAAGAAGTAGAAGCTTAGCTAAGGGAGAGGTACACCTGCGCATTGGAAATGGAGCAAGAGTCGCTGCACTTGCAATAGGAGATTATAGTATATATTTACCTTTTGGTTTAGTTTTAGAAATGTATAATTGTTATTTTGTCCCTTCTATTACTATATACCTTATTTTGACTCCTGTTTTGAATATTGAATGTTATGATTTCAGAATTAAGAATGGAAGTTTTTCTATTTATAAGGATGATGTCTTTTATGCCAATTCCCCAGTAAGTAATGGACTCTATGTGGTGGATATAGAATCCAAAACCTATAACATAAATACTAAAAGTAAAAAATCAATAGATTTGAACATTACCTATCTATGGCATTGCCGCGTAGGTCACCTATTACTGGAGTAAGTGAAAGGCCAGATGAACTTTTGGCCCTAATACATACAGATGTGTGTGAAATAATGAGCACAAGAGATAGAGGTGATTACAGATACTTAATAACTTGTACTAATGATTTAAGTAGATATGGATACATATACTTAATGAAGCATAAGTCTGGATCTTTTGAAAAGTTCAAAGAGTTTCAGGATGAAGTTGAAAATCAACTTGGCAAAAAAATTAAAGCACTACGATCAGATCGTGGTGGTGAATATTTGAGTAAAGAATTTGATCATCATTTAAGGAGTTGTGAGATTCTTTCACAACTAACTCCACCAGGAACACCACAATTGAATAGTGTATCTGAGACGAGGAATAGAACCATGTTACACATGGTCTCTCTATGTTGAGTTTTGATTATCTTCCAATATCTTTTTGGGGATATACTCTCACAACTGCAATGTTCACACTAAACGGGACTCCATCCAAAATTGTAGATAAAAACACCATATGAGTTATGGACTGAAAGAGTTCCAATTTTTTCTTTTTTAAAGATCTGGGGATGTGAAGCTTATGTAAAACGTTTACTCTTAGACAACTTGCACCCAAATTAGATAAATGCTTCTTTGTAGGGTATCCTAAAGAAACAAAAGCATATTACTTCTACAATCCCAATGAGCACAAAGTGTTTGTTGCTCAGGATAATGTCTTTGTTGAAAATGATTTTATTTCCAAAAAGTCAAGAGGGAGAAATGTAAATCTCGAAGAAGTTTGAGAAGAGAAACAACTGAGCAACAAAATGACATGGATTACACCATGTTAGAGACAACGGATTTTCGCGACGCATTTCTTCCAGGGGAGGTTACCCATACGTCGGAACTAGTGAAGTCTCAAGACCCCACTCTTATCATGATTAAAATTGTAAGTTTAATGCATGTTCTTGATTATTCTCCATGTGAATAACTTCAGCTTTCTTAAAATGGCCCATGTTTTGAACCAAATATATAACTTTTTATAGGTTTTAATTATGTATTCTCATTACTCAAATTTAACTTTTATCTAAAAGGACTACTTTCTTACTAGTTCATCTCGTCTCTGTAAGTATAATATACGGTTTATAAACATTTATTGTGAACCTAATTAAGCTATCAAATTTGATGGTTTATAGATGTAGCTTTTTCTAGAAGGCTATAGCGTAGAAAGTCTGAAGTGGAATCCATCCCATGGTAAAACACGTCGTATTGTATGTTCTCTTACATGTCGCCCTACTAGTGACCTAAATGCGATGAATGTTGCGGGACCCATATCGAATGAACATTTTTATGTTAAAGATGTAATCTTGATTGTATCGTTACTTCATTCAGATTGACAACTTTAACCTTTTGGGGAATTCTCAATTTGTCATTCATGGAATACATGTCAAATTAGGACGAGGACAATACGTAGTACTCTGTCATGAGTCTGGTCATGTCAAAGTTTGTTCGGGAAGGTGAATTTAATGATAGCCGTGTAATTTTGATTTTATTTGTGTGATACACCAGTTGTTTTATTCTTCAACTTTTGTAAAAAAAAAGTTGTCATTATAGAATTTTAAGCAATGATTTATTGGTAAGTTACGAGGTATGTTATTAAAAATTGCATGTATTGACACTTTTTATGCAAATTCTCCTTACTTAGTGGTTAGATATGAGGTGTGTAATAATTACTTTGTAAATTTTAGATAAAGTTTGTAGTGTTTTAGCTTAATGATTGTACTCCTTAATAGTTGTGTCAAAAGCTAAAATGAAAAATATTATTAAATAGAGGGTGTACTATATACACGAATTCTTTTAACTTTATATATGTATTTTGGTGTGGTTTGGCAAGTCACATGCCACACAAAGGCGAATAAGAATTTAGATACTTGATGTGGAAAAAAAAAACACATGCGCTTTTGTGTGGCGTATACCCACAACAAGTGCACCACTTTTTTCCATGATTTGGTACGCCTCCATCGGACATGCAGTTTCCCGGCCATGTCGTATGACCCATAAAGGCGTACGGATTTAGGATAATTTTGCACTCCTCCTCTTCTTTACTTCTTCATCATCACTCTCTCCTTTGAAAATTTCTCTTTTTGGAAAATTAGCCCCACCTTTAAAAAATCCGACCATGGAGCGACATCTAGGAGGTGGTGGCGATAGCGACAATGTCGAAGGCGAGCCAGATGGTGTTGTATTGGAGACAAGCGTTGCGGGCGGCGACGACGCTTCCAGTGGTGATGCCAATGAGTTCAAGGATTCAGGTTTAGGTTAAATGTTATAAAGTGTATAAAGTTAAAGATTGATAGGTTATGGTAGGATTTAGGTATTAGCATTAAAGAGTTTATGGTTTAGGGTGTTAAGGGGTTAGGATGGGGTAAGTTCAAGTCCTAAAACCTAAACCCTAACCTTTGGACCCTAGGGTTTGGTGCACCATAAGGAAGTGTGCACCTTACATGGCCGCACGGTTTTGTGAATTATAAGCATAAACATGCAAGGCATACACATGTCCAAGGCGTTGAAAGTATCTCCATGGGCTTTATCGCATCACATAGAGCATCGCACGATCTGTGTGGTTTTTGGTGCACATACCGTGCAATGCGCTTTGTAATGCGTTTTTGTGCCTAAGTCGTATTTTCTTTACCTTTATTGTGCATTCTTTCTAAAAAAAATATTCAAGTATCATAATTAGATATAACTTTTACCTTTAAAAAACAACCGCAAAGTGATATAAATTGATATAATATTTCAATGTATGTGATTAATGTGAGAATTACATCCAAGATCCTTCACACTAATCTTCACTACACAAATGGATTTGGTGGACGGTTATATCTCATACAATACTCCAAAAATAGTGCAATCCTCGACTCGAATGGTACGTCCCAGCCAACGATACTTTGGTGATGAAATTGCCCATAAGCATATGAAAGGGAGGGGGGTAATTGAGCATTATCCTTGAGCCACACCTATATAAAACAAAAGTATATGTTTATTTATATTCGTAAAACCCAAACATCAAAGGAATTTAGTAATAGTAAGCTTTTTTAGTATGAAGTGGTTTCGGGCCCCTCTTGGTTGGAGGGCCAAGGCTTCCATGAGACGACTTCATTGGTAAGTAAAAGCACGGGCCATCACATGACAACAACACAAGAGCAACTTGATGTAGAGTGGTAAACGTGAAATCAACCATAAGCATATTGAGCCAATATTCTTGGAAGCAAGGAGTCATGATACAGTTCACATTACAAATCAACACATCATTATGGGTAAGTGTAGGATGTACTGACTTGTATACATCTCTATTTTCCATCAACTCTCTTGCTAACTACGTTCGAACTATAGGTTATTCAATATCTTCCAATCCAAAAAGTATAGCTAGAGTCCAATAACCATAATTTTCGTATGCACCTACATCTTTATCCCACTAAATCTACACAAAGAAAAAGTGATCCATATTCTAAAGTTGACCCTCAGATGAAAAGCGAGCTCTTTCGGGACGTATGGTTTGGCTCCTTTAGCCCCTACAACATGGTTCCCACTCTAGGCGAAACTCTACTTCGTGCCTTACTTTTGCGGCCATACCGTGTAGAACCACAAATTGACGGGATTTTCTCATCGATGCCCTTCTCCTTCTTCTTTTCATTCTCCTTAAAACAACCATTATGTGTTCAAACAAGCTCGGTACCCTCTTCGTGGACTACTTGGTGGAGCTCTTTGGCCTTCCTTTTGGAATAATGTCTTTTGTCTCCTTTATATAATATTTGTGCGACATCTCTGTCTTATTTTACAACTCTGTGATTTGGTATACTTGGTCTTTACTCAATTCACTCCTCATGAATTTGTCGTTCATAACCTTCCATCTCACATCTTGAATATATAGGGGTATTGTGTCGTCAATGGGCGTCATTTCATCGATAACCCCTTCCCATACCACTTCCTTACAAAAGTGATG
Source organism: Rheum nobile (assembly GCA_027886185.1). Taxonomy (NCBI): domain Eukaryota; kingdom Viridiplantae; phylum Streptophyta; class Magnoliopsida; order Caryophyllales; family Polygonaceae; genus Rheum; species Rheum nobile. The sequence continues at coordinate 8,186,180 of WOAB01000002.1, read as the reverse complement.
TATCTCACTCAACAAGATCGGAGTACTCATAATGATGGCATTTCCAATTTTGCGGATGCATGACAGGCCGAAGCAGTTTCTCATCCATTGATCAATGCAAATTTCTAGGTATTTGTCTTTTTCTATCACATAATACAAATCCATATACATCTTCAAGAACTTATTCGACACTTTGTATAATAGTGTGAAAAACAATGATCTTATCTTTGGTGCCAAATCATCCACCTCTGTTGGTGTTTTCATTTATGACATCTCCATGTGTGCCCTAGCCATAATAATTTGACCCCCGATCGCATGATAGATCCTCAATAGCATTATGTAAAAACTCCTTGAGTAGAATACACATTTTTCAAGACGGTATGCATACCATCAACCTTATCAAAAAACAATGCTAATTGGATATTGGAAAAAATCATATAAACTTGTTTCAATGTACAAATTTACCTACTTCTAGTCCTCGTGAAGAAGTGAAAATTAGTATTTGTTCACGCTCTTTCTATATTATTCTTGTAAGGAATAAGCCACATCATCTTCGTGCATGAAATGGCGACTTTCTTCCACAAAATCCTCAACTTTTGAGCCTTTCTTCATATCTTTTCTCCGTGGTTGAACAAAACATTCCCTAGCATTGGTTAGAAAAAGAATTGGTTCTAACTTTATCCTCCAATATACTGATAGCATATGCCTTGATGTTATGTTTAATATGCACCCAACGAAAAAGGTCTTACACTTCATTTCCGGAAACTTGACACCGATTGCTTTGATGAGAGCGATTTCTTGATCAGTCACTATGGTTATTCGCTTTACTCCCAGATCTACAAACAATTTTTTGTTGATTTCTCATCATCCACTTGTAATGAGGTATGTAATGCATATGCAATTTTGAAAGTTGTAATAGCCCAGATGTGAGATTGATTTATAAGAATTAAAGTATCACCCATGTCAACAAGAGTTTTTCCTTTTCAGGGTTCAAGTGAGGAAAAAGAAATCTGAAGTTAAGCGTGCTAGGGTGAGAGCAGTACTAGTATGAGTGACTTCTTGAGAAGTCTTCGAGTTGACATGGGATAAAACTTCTAAGTCCTTGGACCATACTAATAGTATCAAAGTCTGGGGCCCGATCTGATGTGCCAACACCCAGCAGGGACGTTGTTTTCCTTTGAGGAGGGGAGGAAACACTATTGTCAGAATGACAATGTGTATCCAACTACAGAATAAAGGAGAACAAAGCGTCCCTTATGAAGGGTATGAGGAACCTTTCCTTGTAAAGTCGAAAGTGGACATTATCCACAAGCGATAAGTCTTGGGGCTGTAATTACTTGCCTTGATGAGGACGTCAAGGGTGTAAGTATGAGAGATTGTAACACCCCGGATTAGAGATTGATTTATAAGGATTAAAGTCTTACCCATGTCAACAAGAGCTCTTGCGTTTCAGGGTTCAAGTGAGGACAAAGAAGTCTAAAGATAAGCATGCTAGGGAGAGAGTACTACCCAGATGGATGGCCTCTTGAAAAGTCCTTAGGTTGGCATGGGCTGGCGCTTATAAGGTCCCGGGCCTTACAAATTTCTTACTAGTGCAAGTAAAACCAATAATCTTCACCAAAACTATGGCATATCGATGGATAAAAGTAAGAAAGAACAAAAATATAAGCAACCAAAATGGATGATCAAATTAAAATTTTGTTAATAAAGTACATAAATTAACACGAACGCACCTATTTCTCGTGTATGTGCTATGGATAACGACGACGCAGGAGAACAATGGGTGCAACGAGTCTGGGTGAGCAATATGATATGCACTTCATATGAGACCGCTCCCTCGGAGGATGCACTTTTTACTCCATTTGTTGGTAAACTTTTAGCGTCCATTGAGTGATTGTCATTTCCCCACGATCCTCGAATTAAATATTTTGCTGAAAGTTGGAAACTTATTTTATGGATGTTACATTATCGGGGTACAAGCTTCTCGACTCCAAAAGACACGAATTGAGAGGACAACCGCTTACTCACGTATTAATGCCCAAGGAAGCTAGTCGGAAGACTATGGTTGTGGAATCTAGATATCGCATTTAGGTGCCATTTCTCGATCTCTGGTCCTGCTTCTTTCTTCATTGGAAACCCATACAACTCAAATGGACAGTCATACATCTCCGAGTTGGTTCGGTACTTCTCAAACAGAGTTATGCAAATCTTCTTCAATCACTTTCTTCTTCCCATATCTATTTGGACCAAAGTTCTCGCAAATGCATTTGAGTTACGAATGACTATAACCATCATCATCTCTTGGCCTTTCTGTCTAACCCATTTAAGTAATTTATCTCGATTACCCTACACGCAATTATTATAAAATCCATCTATATAATCATGTCACTAAATATGTTTACATAATCAATAATGTAACATTATATTTGAATTACGAGTTTGCAAAATCGATACTAAATATAATCATTCCATGACAAATATATATAATTATAAATAGATACTAAATCAAATCATTCTACAATTCATAGCTAAACTATGTTCTTTTTACATTAATTATCACATTAACAAATATCAACTACATATTTGACAATATGTAATCACTTGTTAAGTGAATTATAACCTAAAGTACATTAAAAATCAAGTATTAGCTAATAAAAATCTTATATAACAACATCAATAAATATAACTATATATGTTTCAATTCATACCTAACGTATTAGTTTTGCTAAGCAAAGAATTATTAATTCATACCAAATCTATGTTTCAACTGAAATATAAACTAATAAAAACCTTATGTAACAACATTAATAAATAAAACTTTGTATCTTCTAATTCATACCAAAACTATTTATTTTGCTAAACAAAGAATTACTAATCCATAAGTAAACTAGAGCTCTAATTCTTTGTCATGTGTGTCGCCAAATTAGCTATGTCAGGTAGACAAATTTATTTAGCCAATTACTCCTTGACCCTTCACATTTGTAATATTTACTTAAACTGCTTATTTAGACTTTCCAATTTTATACTTATACATCTTACCTTAATTATATATATATATTATCTTATCCAAGATTAATTACATCATATCAAATTAGATAAAATGAAAATTACAAATGATAATATATATTTTATGAGATATATATATCATAAAATATATATCTTAAAAGTATATAATTTTTTTATTAGATATCTTGTTTTTGTTAATTCATATATTGAAGAAAATTATACAAATTCAACTTAACTTATCGTAAGCCGTATGCGATCAGTTATAATCGTTAATTATTTGTTTTTGCTTAAAATTTAAAATTTTGTATAATTTACATTTTATTCCAATAATAATTATTCAATTGTATATATTACATCCATTTATAGTTTGTCTTTCTATTATGTTTTATTATTTTTCTAAATTTATCTTTATACAATACTAAAGCCGAACTAATTTGTCTATATAAAATACTAAAACCAGACTAATTTTTCCTATGTGTCATCCATTTAGCTATATCACGTAGGCAATTTTTTTACCAAATATATTTTCATCCTTCACAATTATTGTATATTATTTTACCTTTTTTTATTTCACATTATTCATCCAAATAATCTTTATCTTATGTATAATATATTTTCAAAGATCCAATTTCAAATGAGAAGGAACGTATTTTGTTACAAGAATAAAATCATTGTTTTAGAGGCCATCAAAATTGTACCTTATACGGAATAAATATTTTTATGTGTAAAAATATCTTAATATTTTTAACAGCCTAAGATCCTTACTTTAGTAATGTATAATATTGTTTGTTTTTAAGTAGCCTAATCATTTCCATAATTTTTCAGCATCCTAAGACAACTAGAGCTACGTTCGACTACGCAAATCTAGATGAGAAATTGATTCCACCCACTCATTAAACATCTACTTTGTGATGATTCAAGCTCCACGGTGAATTGTAGTTGAAAGACGTACATCCAATCTCAATTCATGGCTTCTGGGGCGTTTCCATCTCCATGATCCGTTGGATCTGTTAAAAGGCGAAGAGATCATATTATAGTGTCATGTTTGATGAATCCACTCTTCATTTACCCTTCCGACAACTTAGGTATGGTTGTCTCCACCATTCATCTCGTAGGAGAGAATTATAGATGATGGAGGAAGTGGATTCTGAAGGCTCTATTTGTTAAGAACAAATTGTGGATAATTAATGGCTCTATTGCAAGAACTGTTGAGAATGCTCAACGATGGGAGGTGCAATGACGTTGTATGTTCTTGGATGTTACATACAGTGTCTAAGGACATATATAATACAATTGATGAATATGATATTGCTCTAGAAATGTATAATAATCTTGAAGAAAGCTATGGACAAAAGAATCGTCCATTGATCTTTTAGATCAAAAGAGAGATTAATGAATGTAGACAGGGAAACTTAACTATGACTGAGTACTTCCCTAAACTCAAAGGATTCTAGCCAAGATTGTATGTTCTTGTGACTTTTGTGAAGTGTAAGTGTGGACAGTGTGAATTTGATATGCAGAAACAAAGTGAGGAATCTAATCAGGAGGACAAACTGTTGAAGTTTCTCATATGACTTCATGCTCATTATAATAATGCTAGGCGAAAGATTCTTATGAGCACTCCACCACCATCACCAAACATGGCTCACTCAATGTTATTGCAAGAAGAGATGAGCAAGAAAGTCTATGAGCAAGCAAGAAGTGAAACTCATGCCACTATTATGATGGTGAAGCGAGAACGTAAGAGATCAAGAAGGGATAAATGCACTCACTGTGCAGGTAATCATAGTGTTGAAAAATGTTGGGAACTCATTGGATTCCCCAACTTGCACTACAAGAGAAAGAACAAACCACAAGTGCCTAAAAACAAACCTCTTGAGAATTCTCAAAGAAGAGACAAGCATGTTGTAACTCAACCAACTTCAAAGATAATGCTGAAGTGAACAAAGCAAATGAGTTCATGAATGAAGGCATTTCAACTCTAAGCTCTAGCAGCCCTCTTTCCAATGATCATCACAAGTTGATAGGGAATTTTATTTTCTTCTTGAAATAGTCCCACTCTCTACATGAATCTCATCTTGTAGGTATATTCCGTCTTAATGTGTCTTAAACCTCAAAGTTATGGATTATGGATGGTGGAGCCACTAAACATATGACCTATGACCTCTTCTTACTTTCTAATTCATCTCAAACACCTCCCAACGCTATCATTAATGAAGCCATAGAGGGAGACTAGACAACAAGATGAACACAGTCTTTAAAAGACTTCAAGCTTCCCAATCTCAAGGCACTTATCCTCAGAGGGAGATCTTTCATGTGTCCAACTACTCTTCCTTGGTGTGCAAATTGAACATGTCTCTCTATGGACTCAAGCAAGCTCATGGACTCAAGCAAGCTCCACATCAGTGGTTTGCCAAATTCTCCGAATTAATCAAGGTTGGCTTTGTACAGTCCAAGACAAACTACTCATTGTTCACAAGGCACTAAGAGAAGTCCCTTACTTTCCTTCTAGTTTATTTGGATGATATGGTCATGACATGCAATGACAACTTTGAGATTGAAAGGTTGAAAGCCCATCTGCATAGTCAATTTCAACTCAATGAATTGAGAGAAATAAGATATTTCTTGGGAATTGAAGTTGACAGAAATAGAGAAGGCATCTTTCTAAATCAAAGAAAGTATACAATGGAACTACTAGAGGAAATTGGTATGACTTCATCAAAATATTTGCATACACCTCTTAACCCTAGAGTAAAGCTATCTAAAGAGGGGGGATTGATGACAATTCCCCACAAATATATAAGATTGATTGGCAAACTCATCTACTTGTTAGTAACAAGACCATATATCACCTATGTTTTTCAATTCATAAGCCAATTTATGTAGTCTCTGTGTGTGGGACATTGGAAATCAGTTAAGCATATTTTAAGATTCATTAAGGCCTATCCAAGGCAATGGTTACTATTGTATAGCAAATCTGATATAAAGTTGCATGCTTATTGCAATATAGATTGGCAATCTTGCCCCATGGAAAGAAAGTCTATAACTGGTCGGCTTTTGCATTCTGCTTGGCAACTCTTTGATTTGATGGAGGATGAAGAAACAATCCTTTGTTGATATGTCTACAGTAGAATCCAAGTATAGAGCCATGGCATCACATGTTGTGAAATTACATGGCTTGTCAGAGTGTTACAAGACCTGAATGTTTGTTAAAGTGAACCAATGGAGTTGTTTTGTGATAATCAAGCAGCTCTACACATTGTCAAGAATCGAGTCTTACATGAGAGAACAAAACATATAGAGTCAGATTGCCACCTTGTTCGAGATAAAGTCATGGGAAAAGAATTGGAAGCTAAGTACATCAACACACGAGATCAACCTGATGACTAGTTTACTAATGTTCTTAGTTTTGATCATAATAAAAAGCTTTCTCCAAGCTTGGAGTTGTGAATTAATTCTCCAACTCTTAGCTTGAAGGGGAGTGTTGTAATAGTTAGTTTATTATGCTAAGTTAGCAGGAGTTAGTTAGTGTGATCAACTTCAATATTGTTAGAAGTCATATTAGAGTATAAAATGCTTCAATTATAACTAACCGAGCTCATGCTCATTAACTGAATTCCAATTTTCATAATGAAGCTTCTCTAAATTTTCTCTTTCTCACATTACATTGGATTGAGTTCTTGATAATTCATCCAAATTCACTCAATACATTCATATTCCATTTATATAGGCCTTGACTATTTTATGTATATGGGTCATCGATTCATTATTTTTAGTTTAATGAGAATTCATTCTCTTTAAACGTGTCATAATGAGAAAATATATAAAGTGGTAAGGTATAAACATCTTTGTATTATTGTATGTGCATTAATACTATGTAGCTTTGATATATGTACACATATTTTAACAAAATATGTACTCGAGTTTTAGCATCAAAAAGAAAGACAAAATGAAACATTAGTAAAATCCATTAGTTTTTAGAATAATAATAAAATTTTATTACTTATTTATGTGTTTGTTATTAGACACTTAAACAACCCAATCTTCTATGTATGTGAGATTAGAGTTGGGATTGAGAAGGGTTCGTTCGTGTGAATAGTGAGGAGCAATGGTGGCCATTAGAACTAGAAAATTGAGAGCTAGGATTAAAAGGCATGAAGTGGCAAATTTAGAAATACGACAAAGTTTTTTATTTTTATTTTTTATTAAAACTATTCTTTCAAAATTATTTTTTTCCCATTTTGTAAATATTTTTTTCCCATTTTTTAATATTGTGCATTTAGACATGCACTTTTTAGCATACTAAGCATGCTTATTTGTAAGGCCCAAGGCCTTAGAAGCGCTAGCTCATGCAAACACGAGGACTTCCTAAGAGGTCACCCATCTTGGTATTGCTTTCTCCCTAGCATGCTTAACTTTGGAGTTCTTTGTCCTCGCTTGAACCCTGAATAGGAAGAACTCTTGTTGACATGCGTAACACTCCAAAATGGCTCAAGTAGGAAGAACTCTTGGGTGGAGTTCCTTCCTAGGAGGTCACCCATCTTGGTATTGCTTTCTCCTTAGCATGCTGATACGCTCTACTTTGTAGTGCGTAATTAGGGATTGTTACCATTATTTTGGATGCCATTTGGATTAAATTAGAGGATATGTTAGAAGATTGGAGTGAATTGAAGATATGGCAAATTGGTGGTCTCAAGTGCGTAAACGAAGAGCTATGGAAGATGGAAGAGAGACCACAAGTGAAGACCGAAGGAAGTATGAAGAAAAGAAGCCATAAGGAGCAAAAATGGAGAGGCCGCGACCGGAGCTGCCCGCGGACGTGACCGCAGCGAAGTCGTAGCCAAGAGTCAGAGTTTTGATTTTCCGCGACCGCGGAAATAATTCCGCGCCCGCGGAAAATCCCATTGCTGAAGCCGTTCGAGAGCAAGAATTATATTTCCGCGACCGCGGAAATCATTCCGCGACCGCGGAAGTACACGCCATCGAAGCCTTTGTTCTTTCCGAACTTTTACGTTAATTTCCTTTTAGTGGTTTATTTTTATTTCCGTTTTTATTTTCTTTATGAAAGATATTGTTAGTTATCTTTTTACTTTAGGTTTGTTTTCTAGGGTTCTTAACCTAGTTTCCCCTAGCCACTTTTTGGATCATCGTTATTTTTCCATTCAGTATTATTTTCCCTTTGAGATTATGAAGAACTAAGCAACTTTTGCTTAGTCCGACAATTAAAGCCTTCGTTTGAATAATGGTTGTGAGATTCTAATTCTATTTCTTTTCCTTTGAATGTATTGATTCTCTTGTGCTTCATCCCATTGATTATTATTGATTTCGCTTGTTGGACACAACTAGTTGTTATTGGTAATTGTCTATTGCTAGGGTTTGGTAATTACTGTTTGAGTTACCTAATTCATGTATAGCAACTGCAATATTCTAAGAACTGTTTGAGACTAGTTTATTGTAGGGAGAATTAATTGCATGCAATAGTATGACTGTTTGCTACTCTTGCATGCATCTATCAAAATTCATGTGCTCATTGCTGCTATTGAATTGACGCGTGAGGTTTTCATAGTTATTTAATAGTTAATATTCTCATGGTCTGTTTGTCCTGTTTATAACTTATGAAAAGGAATAGGAACATTCATAGGAAGGAATTAGAGAGAATCTAGGATCAACCAATCAAATGAATGGTGGATATTTGTTTGGCTAAGTGTTTTTCCCTATTTGATTACAAACTCTTTGCTTTTGTTTCCCTTGTTTACTTGTTTGACAACCAATCAACCAAAACCCCCCTTGTTACCTTTGACATACAATTGTGCACTTAGAAAGATTACTTCCTCCCTGTGGGATTCGACCCTTACTTGCCTATTCTACTAGTTTAGGTTTGTTTAGGATTATTTTGTTTAGGCGCCTCGACAACGCCTATCACATGCGTAACACCATGAATAGGAAGAACTCTTGTAATTGGGCCCGACTAACCTCACCGCATAATGCGAATCCAGATTGGAATGATGACCCGCTTAAGCTGGAGCACGAGCAGTTTCCAAGTTTTACTTCTCGCTCGAAGTTTATTAATTATGTGCTCGCAACACTTATCTTATTTAATTTCACCACACCACAATTATTCTTAATGTTTTTAATACAATCTTGAGTAAAACAATAACAACACATGGCGACATTACGTCCAACCCAATTGCACTAGCAAGGTGCTTAAACACCTCTTATCCTTAACAAGTGGATAAGAAGCAATGGTCATGACCTTAAAAATATTAGGTAATTATTCCGACTAATACCGAGTTATAAGGAGATCATTATGCCTCGCAAGGCCATAACATCCCTGACACACACGACTATTAAAGTCCATACTTAATGACTATACAATCCACACATAACAAACAAAGTCCACACACAATACCGTCATTACGACGATAACAACAATAATCATATATATACCTATATATAACTATATATAGGAATAGCTTCATGTGAGGAGCTAGCTTAGGGTGAGAAATGAAGAGGAGTGTGGAGCGTTGGATGAGTTGGATCAGACGGTGGAGAGGCGACACGCTGGTGGAAGTTAATGGCCGTTTCATTAATGACAATTTTGTAATATCGTTGGCACCGTTTCATTAATGGCATTTTTGTAATTTTTTGGACGTTCGGTTTGTTATTTGGGGGGCGCGCTGTGAATTCAGATATTTTGTTCTTCTTCTCTTCGCTCTCTGAATGAATTTCGCGATTCGCTCCCTTTCGTTGTAGATCGGTGCTTCGATGTTTGATTTTGAAGAATCTCGCTCAATTGATTTGTTGTTATTGTGTAAGTTATCGTTTCTCTGATGCATTGTTTCTACTATTTTGCACTTCGTATAACGTTCTGATATTCTTCTCTTCGTTCTCGATTTAGGTGTTTGAAGATCTTTGTTTTGTCATAGATTTTGTTCTGTGAAGACTCATACCGCTGCGAAATTGCAATGGAAATTGGTTTGGCTATAGTTCTTTCATTTCTCGTTTGTTTTTATATGTTTGGTTGATAATGTTTGTGTTCTGAGGTTGGATCTGTGTTCGTTGATGCGCTGAAGTTGTTTGCTTTCGTGCTTTTCTTAGTCGTAGTCTTATTGTTGTACAATACGCATACGTATTTGAACTATTTTCTGTTTTATTTGAATTTCACGTGTTCCATATGTTTCTTTTGAAGTTGACTTTGAATTCTAAGACAGTTGAACAATATTTAGTTATTTTTGAACTATATATTAATATTGTTGCACAATTTACGTCACTGAACAGTTAACTGTTGTTTTTGAACAATTCGTTGATACAGTTGAACAATTTAAACAGATAAGTTGTTAAGTGACATGTTGTTAAGGTGATTGAAGTTTTAATATATTTTTATTACATTTGTGTAATTTGTTTCCCAAGTGGTAGTAATGTATCAAGTGATAATGCTTCAAGCTCTATGAGATGTAATGATGTTGATGTTGATGATGTTGTTGCACAGTACTCTCCTAATAATAGTACCGTATATTGGATCCCAAACTGTTCAGCTGAATCGAAGCCTTTTGTTGGCCAACAGTTTGGGACTCGATGATGCCGTTTGTTTTTACAAAAGTTATGCTGATTCATCTGGTTTTGAGGTTCGTAACAGCACCGTCCACAAGTCTCGGGATGGTGTTGTAGTTTTAAAGTACATGTTATGCAGTAGGGCTGGTTACAAAGTTGGTAAGAACAACACCGAGAAGCGTAGGCGTTTTACTAATCGTGTTGGTTGCACTGCAAAAATAATATTGAAGTTTATTGGTGATGATCGATATGTTGTTAAAATGTTTGTTGATCGTCACACACATATATTTGTGAAGAAGAATTATAGGCACTATATGAGATCGAACCGGGTTGTGAATGTTACGCATCAAAATTTTGTGATGAGCTGTGTCAAGGCAAATATGGGTTTTATTAAGAGTTACCGACTTTACAAACAGTTGGTCGGAGGCTATCCAAACATTGGTGCTCTGTCGTCAGACTTCAAAAACATGAAGAGGGACTTGTTGGCTTTTATTAGAGGTGATGATGCTCAGATGGTTGTTGACAAATTCTTCCAGAAAAAAGAGATATGTTCAGCATTCTACTTTAACTATGATGTTGACAGTGCAGATCAGTTAACATGGTTGTTTTGGGCCGATCCAGTGTCGATTAAGAATTATTCTATATTTGGAGACGTCGTTTCATTTGACTCAACGTATAGAACGAACATGTATTGTTTTTATTTAATAACGTCCTTGTATAGTTAAAATTTCTGTGATCTTGATTGAGATAGCATGTTATTTTATTTTTGAACAAACCATGAATATTGTTGAACAATGTGTGACAACCTTTGAACAAATGTTTTATGTGTTTACTTTCTTCTTGCAATTTAACTTATTACATGTATAACATGGTGTTTATACCGTTTACTGGGTTGGATAGTCACCAAAAGTGTGTGACGTTCGTGCTTTTAGCCTTGTGGAGCTTGTAATGATTTTCGATGGTGCTATGGATTCACAAAGGTACTAAAGCATATCATTTTATCTTTTTAGTTGGTTCTGTATGTTTGAACAAACCGTCAAGATATTTGAACATTATACTAGAGTTGTTGAACAAACAATGCTTATTATTGAACATTGTGATATGATTGAACAAACCTCTATTAGGTTTGAACAATATGTTATTGTTTATTAACTAATTTAATGTTTACATTATAGGCATGAACAATGGAGATTGAATAGTGAATCTGAGTCTAAGAAACCGGATTTCAAGACTCCTTTACCTTTGGAGAAGCATGCAGCGGATGTATTTATATTGAAGTTATTCTATGAAGTTCAAGAGGAGATATATGCTGTATGTTTTTTTTGTCGATTTATAAGTAAAGATGTTGAATGTGATGGTGAACTATACACCATTGGAGATCCTGGTGGTATGACTTTTAAGGTTAGATTTTCTATACCAGATGAAGTTTCTACATGTACTTGCAAGTTGTTTGAAAGGATCGAGATTCCATGTCGTCATATGGTTCTGGTGTTTAAAGATAGATGTCTTGAACAATTCCAAAGCAATGTTGTTCTTAACCGGTGGACAAAAAATGCAATCCTCAAACCTTCAATCAGTGTTAATGGTGTTATATTTGATCAGTGTGCTGGTATGGTTGAAAGCAAGTTTGTCGTTAATGATATTTGGTCGGATATCCATTGTTGTATTGATTCGATTGGTGATGATTGTGCTAAGCTGAAAGAACTTCTATGTCTGATAAAGGATCACATATCTTGTTTGAGTAAGTATTTGAGAAGCAATGTATCTGTTGCAGCAAGTAACGCTTCATCAAGCAAGTCTAGATCAAGCAAAGAAAAGGTTTTTGAGTCTTTTGTGGATACAAGTGTGCCTAAATATATCTGTTTTGCCTCCACAACAAGCAAAGAACAAGGGCAGTGGTCGTCGTATCAAGCCCAATAGAGAGGTTGCTATATCAAAAGCAAAAAAGGAGACGAGGAAGTGTGGGGTATGCAAGAAATATGTTGATCACAATAGTCGGACATGTTCAGAGAAGAAATTTTAGGAGTTGAACAAATAACTATTATTGTTGAACAGTTTGTCGTTATTCTTGAACATTCTGTTATTATTGTTGAATAGTTTGTCTTTATTCTTGACCATTATGTTATTATTGTTGAACAATATGTTTTCTATGGACACATTGTGATTATACACATATTAATATTGCTTGCTACTTCAAGCATTATGTTCGGTCGGACGTGTGTAGAGGAGTTTCATGATTGAACAAAATATTGTCAAATTTGAACAAAAGTATCTTGAAGTATAACTAATTTCAATGTTGAACAATTGTGGATTATATTTGAACAATATTAACAATTGTTTGAACAATTATGCTTCAATATAAATAGTTGATCGGTGGTTATAGCAGATCACAATTTGTTGAATAGACTTGATTGAACCTGTCCAGCAAACTACCCAAAAGTTTTAATTGTCCAACAAACTAAATTGTTTAACAAACTTGTTCATCCATGACTTTTTAAATGTAACTTCAAAAGCAAACTGCAAACAGTTGAACAAAGTATTTGTCTTTAAGATTTAAGAAACAAATTGCCAGTGGTACTGTGATACCCCGTAATTTTGTAAGGTTATATTGGGAATTATGGAATTTTCCCGGGTACCCGTTGTGTACGTCGGATTTAATACAGAGAGTTTGAGACATTCTGTAATGTGCTCTGTATCTGTGGTATTTTTCTCAGTGAAATAATATACAGACATCATGCCTGGAAGTTTAATTGTCGTTTGCGTACGATAATTTTTATCCCGGTTTAACGTCATGTTCGTTCAAAGCTGAATGGGCGGGAAAAGGGAGAAACGGCAACCGCCGTTCAGAAACGGCGACCGCCGTGGTTGGGCCCGAGAAGTCAGCGTGTCAGCTTCTAGCTGGCTGCGACAGGCCTAGCGACGGCGACCGCCGCATTTACGGCGACCGCCGCGTGCCAGCCGCAGGCAAAATCACGGCGACCGCCGTGATTGTCCAGTGGGCATTGCCCGTCGGTCGCCGGCGTTGTTCGAGGCGCACCGTTGCGTCGGTTGCCGCGTCTTAGGGTTTGCTGGGTACTCCTTGGGGTTTGCTTATATATAGAGGAGCTTGGGCATGGGTTTTGGGTCATCTACAACCCCAAATCGCTACCAAAATTCTCCCTCAAAGTGAGTTGGGTTTTGTCGGTTTTCTTGTGCTCGCCGGAGGTGTTGTGGTGTGTTTCCAGAGTGCCTTTGTGAAGCTTTTGGTTAGCCTTGGAGGTTAGAAGCCAAAGCAAGTCGAAGGAGGCCAAACCGCTCGTGTTTTAGGGTGAGATTTCTCTCGTTCTGCGTCGTCTGAGTTCATCACGGCGACCGCCGTGTTCTTCGCGGCGACCGCCGTGATGAAGACGGCGACCGCCGTGTTCTTCACGGCGACCGCCGTGATGAATGCGGCGACCACCGCCAGTGCCAGAATGCCTTCGTGGCTTTGGCTTGGTCGGTTGTCGTCGTGGCGTCTTTCCTTTCGCGTTCTTTCGCCGTGTTTAGATTCGTACTGTTTATGTCGGATCTAACTTAGGGTTCCTTTTATGGGTCAACTCGAAGGTTGTTGTGCTGTCGGAACTATACCGTGTCGAGCCCGGAATCCAGTGACGTCTTTAGACTATTCTACGGAGTAAGGCAAGTGGCGGTTCGCTCTTGCTCATTCGTTCCATATTTACATTAATTATCAGTAGTTTATCTGAGTAATTAATTTGGAATGAATATTTTGTTTGTCTGGAAACGGTTTTGATAACTGTTTTGAAAATCATATAATAGGTTGTATATCTGTTAGAACAACGCTATTATCTGTGATTGCCTTTCGGGCCTTTATGTGGATTTATCTTGTAACTGTTGTGGTGCTGTAACTGTTTAGTTAGCACTGTTAGATAGGAACGTTACTCGAACTCTGTCCAGTCGTTTCTTTATAATCTGGTATCGGGGTGGCTCGTCCCCATCTGGTACTATTCTAAGATCATGATCGGTCTCTTACACATGTGTGTAGAGACAGGACACTTAGCTGGTGTCACAAACCTTTCGGTATACGTCACTCTCGACGAAACGTATACTAAGATGTGTCGTCCCACTGGTGGGGTACACATGTAAAAGTCTATAACGTGATGTGTGTTTTTGAAACATAAATCAGATAAGTGCTACCTTGACGCACATAATTAATACACCTTGGGCGAGTAGTGCAGCTAAGTTATAGTGCAGCTAGGAAAACTCGTCTTGACTTGAATGTAGTACGTTCTCTTTCCAATTTGGATTCGCTGTAGGCGATGAGGTTGGTCGTGAACCGAAGCATCTCAGTCAGTTTTAAATCATTGTTGTATGATTCTGTAAACATTCCAGATTTGTCATACTTCCTTAAAGACTCGTTTCAGTTGGAGTCTTCTTTCGAGTCGATTTCTGTGAAGATTCAGTCTTCCAGAATCTTCTCTTGTGCATACCTCTTGTTTATTCCAGTAGGAATATGATGGTTGACTACCGTTATCGGTTATTATCCGAGAAGCGATGAGTCTAACCTAATATGACTGCTTCGAACCAGTCTGCTTTATACCCTTGCTAGTCTATTCATTTAGACTAACCAACCAATATTTTCCCTTGCATGGTTGGCTGGTGTCATCCGTTCGATTCGGCACATCAGTTAAGAAGTAGCTCAGAAGATTAGAAGGACTATGGAGTCGGCGGTGGTTTTTGAATGTTTTAATTATTTCTTTAATCAGGTTATGATCCTTTGGACAATAACTCCGATTGTAATGTACTTTCTTAGTCTTCCGCTGTGTTTGGTTTAAACTATGTTTTGACCTATTCGGGATTGGGTTGTAATCCCGTAACTCTTGTTTCCTTGACAATGTTATGTTTTGGAATTTAATGCTTGATCATTGTGTATCAATCGCATTTCATAAATTGTATTTTTATGGTAAAGCCTTGGGTGATCTCGGTAAGGAACACTGGGGTCACTAGCGGTAATACCTTTCCAAAAGGGGTAAGTTTTGGGGGGTGTTACGGGTACACAATTAGTCTGTCACTAAACATCAAGGAAGTGGGGTTTCCAAGGCTTCTCCTATTATAGTTGCTCGGATCCCATTCAGTTATGATCCAAGGATGGTTGCAAGTTATTTTGTTCGCAACGGTAACATGTTCCTCCTACTTTCTTTCTTGAATCCACATTCCCACCCGTTGGAACCTTCACCATTGTAAGCCTCCATATGGCGCATAAGATAGACACCGCAATCAAGCTTGTTCTTGCTATCATGCCATTTCATTTTTATAAGTTCTATTGGCATTCCATCAATTAACTTCGCTACAGCTTCACTGCCCTTCAACCTCAAGTAGTCTGCATATATTTTCCCCTGCAATCCATTTTGTCAAGTATAAAAAATGAACACTTTAGTTGACGAGCTTGAACATAAAATTAATGAAATTGAACTATTAAATAAACAACTTTGAACAACCACATTATGAAGTTGAACAATATTAATTATGAACAACCAAACAATCAACTTGAACATTATATTTTTATTAGTTGAACAATTTGTGTTGCTTACCAGTCTTTCTGGCACCTCTCCATACTT
This sequence comes from Rheum nobile, assembly GCA_027886185.1. Classification (NCBI taxonomy): domain Eukaryota; kingdom Viridiplantae; phylum Streptophyta; class Magnoliopsida; order Caryophyllales; family Polygonaceae; genus Rheum; species Rheum nobile. The sequence goes on along the minus strand of WOAB01000002.1, from coordinate 8,170,050 downwards.
GTCATCTGCTTGATCCCCTGATGATGAATTATCAATGATTTCAAAGCGCATTCTCTTCAGATTGAAACATAAGGCGTAGTAATGACCGCTTGCACATATTGGGAAGAATACCTATATTACAAACAACCTTGTCAATTAGGAACAAAGTATTCTACATGTATTGAAATGAGTTTAAAATGGAGGAGATATCAATGTTGCACGGTCTAGTGTTGTGTGCAACGCCATGTCCTGAACAGAATCGAGCATTTTTGTGAATCTATTCAAGTTTGTTTTATAGCCCTTTTTGTCTGGAGTCACCACAGAGAAAGCCTTGCTTAGATAAAAGTGTTAGTATTTTTTAGTGAATAGTTTTCAAAGCTAGAAATTCACTAATGTACTTACAGTTGTTGCTGGAGTTACAAAAAAATTTGATGTGGATTTGCTGGACCTGTACTTCTCTCTCTCATTCAGGATCATAGCCCAAGCATTTATCACATTTATTGAGATCAATGATTCACATATGATACTCCTCATGTCAGATAAGTCTGCTATAATACTTTCACGTTGAAACATTATCTCCATACGTTTATTAAAATGTTTTAGTCAATGTTTTTGTACAATATAAAACCTTGAAACAGTAGGGTAAAAGAAGTTACCCTATATCTTTAGGAGTTACTGTGATGTATCTGACAATCTTTTTCTCTTCATCTGTGTGTTTGAGTGGGGTTCATGATGCTTGGAAAGTCAGAATCCATTGTCGCACCAAGTTTAGCTTCTTCATCAGGCTTCTTGGCGTTTTGAGCTTGTTCAGCCACCTTCTTTACCTTTTTTGCTTCTTCAGCCTCCTTGGCCTTTTCTGCTTCTTTAGCCTCCTTGGCCTTTTCTGCTTCTTCATCCGCCTTTTTGGCCTTTTCAGCTTCTTCAGCTGCCTTTTTGGCTTTTTGTGCTTCTGCAGCTGCCCTTTTGGCTTTCTATGCTTCTTCAACGACCTTCTTGGTTTTGTCTGCATCTTCTGTTGCCTTCTTGCCTTTTTCCGCTTCCTCAGTTGTCTTCTTTGCCCTTTCTTGTTCTTCAGCTTATTTCTTCGCCTTTTCCGCTTCTTCAGATGCCTTTTTCGCCTTCTCAGCTTCTTTCTTCTCGTTCTCCTCTTTTTCTGTCGCCTTCTTTGCTTTTTGTGCTTCTTCAGCTGCTTTCCTTACTTTTTCGGCTTCTTCAGCTGCTTTTCTTGCTTTTTCGGCTTCTTCCATTGCCTTTTGGTTTTTCTGTGCGTTCCTTGTCTTCCCTACGTAAATCCTTAGCTTTGGTACAATTTTTTTTACTTCTTCAATGTTGTGTTGTTGTAGTGGTTGACTATCAACTATCTTCAGTGACTGTCAGACGAATGATATATTTTTGAATATTAACACTTTGAAGTTGAACAAATAGAATATATTTTTGAACAACTTTTTGAAAGTATTGTATTATTCACCCCCCCCCCCCCCTTCCTTCCCCATCACAGTATTGCCTTCTTCATTGGATGCCTCAGTCACTGTTGTCGTCTCCACCTGTCAATTTTATATTTATAAAATTGAACAAATAACTACTTGAAGGTGATCAAAAACACTATAATTTCAGATATGTGTTGTTGTAGTTTACCTCTATGTTTTTTGTTTTATCTTGTGGTTCCTCACGAACCTCTCCTTCTATCACCATCTCAGTAATGCCTCATTCATTTTGTTTGTCAATCTCTATTGTAGTTAGCACCTGTCCATTTTATATTTTATAAAATAAAAAATTCATTATTTGGAGTTGAACAAAAACACTTTAAAATTGAACTTCACAAATCTGCTTGTTGTCGTTGTGTTCTTTGTTGTGTTTTCTTGTGTGTCTGTCTCTGTTGTAGTCACCACCTGTCATTTTATATTTTATAAGATGAACAATTTATACTTACATTTGAACATAAACACTATAATTTTGAACTTTTCAGACTTTGATGTAGTTGTGGTTTACCTCAATGCTTGTTGTCTTTTGTTGTGGTCCCTCAGTAATCCCTCCTTCTGGTTCTTCATTATCCACTCTTGTAACACCTTCTTGCTCTTCTTGTCCCTCTTGGAAAACTGTCATGTTATTACATTCTACATCTTCTTCAACATAAGCTATGTTTTGTTGAACTTCGTTAGCCACACCTTCTCTGTTGCTCTGTATTTTTAAGAATAATTTTAGTGATTGATATATTTCAGTTTTTCCTTTTTTGAAGGAAGTTGTTGAATGACATTCAAAAGGCTTCATGTTCACTTACCTGGTCTTGTCCCCACTGATCTCCAACACTTCTAGTTGGTGACTGATAAGTACGAGCTATCTCACCAATAGTCATGTCAAGGTCAACACCTGGCAGGAGGTCAAAGCTTGGTATCCCTTGGTTGTGTACTTTCTTTTCCACTGATGTTCTGTTGAATCTAAACTTCTTATGCACCCTAGTTTGTGCGTTGATTGCCTTTTCAAATTTGTTCATGCACTCGATTAGTTCTGGATGATTCTAGAACTGATCTTCAGAGTTTGACTAGATATTGTCAAAATGTGTGGCCATGTGCTCGTTCTTTTCATCTTCACCTTTGCCAACAATTAGGTAAACTGCTGTATTGTGCATGCTCTTCATTGGTTCATCCTTTAGGTATGCCTTCGGTGTTGAAAATGTTATGTCTACCAACTCATTCAAAATAGTAGCTGCCTTCCTTGCCTTATTTGCGAGTTTCTGTGTCATGTTTGTTACATAATGTCAACACAGTACAAAGAAAGTTTTTCAACAAATAATGTAAATACAAAAACCTGAACAACTACCGCATATATTTGAACAAATACAAACATCTCTTGAACATTTTTTGGAAATTTAGAAGTTTGAACTATCTGCTAAAAACATGAACAACTTCACAATAATTTTGAACAAACATCACATATATTTGAACATTTTAAGTAAAATTGAAAGTTTAAACTATCTCATATAAACATGAATAACATGACAAATTACTTACCTCGAAATAGTTAGCTTTCGATAGACGCTTTGCTCCTTCAATCCTTTGTGCCTCCTGATTGCTTCTTGAACTCTCACCCAAAACTAGTTCTGATGTTGATGGAATAGTTTGTTTGATGTCCACATATCCAAGCCCAAACCCTCCATTGTTCATCTCGTAAAGCTCTCTTTTTGTCATTTCTTTCCTTATCCAATTCATAAACGTTGGGAATGCTCATGGTACAGTCCTTCTACCATTTACTATCCGGTCAACATAGAACAACTGTAATGAAAAATAAGTGTTAAAGTTGAACAAATTAGATATAAAGTTGAACAAATATACATGTAGGATATGTTGCAACAGTAAATCATCATTTGAACAAATCCCCCTTGAAGTTGAACAAATGTTTGTTGAAGTTGAACAAATTTCCCTTGAATTTGAACAAAGCTTCAAATAACCCAGTTAAATAATGTATAGTTAAATTTGAACAATAAAGATTTAAAATTGAACAATTACTTACAGTAAGGAAGGGGAGCGATCCCTTAAACATTCTTTTAGGCTTTTTTTTCCAACTGTTTGTGGTTTTCACGAGGCAGTCAAGCAGGTAACCACACCAATTCATGTCTCTGATTCCGTTAACATCTTCCAAGCTTCTCAACAATGACAAATTCACTGTGCCATTTGAGTTTCCTTTAACCAACAATGTAACAAACAACACAATAAACGCCCGTTTGAAGAACGGACCTCCTTTCTTGCATTTTTTAGCATGTTGTAGACATGTCGTGGTAGGATGCGGTGTTCATTTTCTGTGAATCGTTTAACCCAGTTGTCATGGACTTCATCAACTTTGGTTCTCTTCTTGTTTGACTTTCTCTTTATTTTTATTTTCTGACTTCCTTTCGGCAATCCCATTGCAACAAGTACATCTTCTTCTTCGATGTGCACAAGGTTTTCATCTTCCATTTTGAGGCTGCACTTGTTAGCATTAAAATTTTCCACAAGCCAATAACCTAAAAACCTTGGTATTCCACTAAGTTTGAAGTTGAGCAGAGATCCCAAACCCATATCCATCACAACCTTTTTCTATTCACTGCTCAATTTCTCAATAGCTTTGACAAACTTACTCGGGTCTGTTCTGTATTGTATGCATGAAAAACCTCTCTTCCCCCTTGTGTTGTTGAATCTTACTTCATCCTCACTTGTAGTATCTGGACGTTTGGATTTTCCTTTAACCTTTTTTTCTTTTAGATGGAAGTTGTTCATCATCATCTTCCGAGTGCTCTTCTTCATCATCACCTCTATACTGACTCTCTTCCGAATCATCTGAGCTTGTTTCAGACTCATCATGTGTTGTGTTGTTTTCAATCTCATCTTCAGCTTCTTCTTCTTCTGTTTCATCCGAGCCTTGTTGAGGTTCATTCACATTTTCTTTTGGTTCTTCTTGTTGCTGACTTAATCTTTTATGCTTCTTGTTATGTGCGGGGTCTTGTTCTTCGGCAACCTGTTTCCTCTTTTTTTTCGACATACACTGCAAGCATTTCTTTGTCTGCATAGAATATAAAACAAAATAAATAGTTTTTATATTACACACTGTTGTGAAGTTTTAACAAATTAAACAGAATAGACATATGCTTATTATGCAACGCCGCAGTGCTTGCAGCGCTGCATAACAAGAAGAGAATATAGTGTCTGAACAAATAAACATTATATTTTATCAAACAAATATAATGTTCGAACAAACTAACATTATATTTGAACAAATAAATATAATGTTTGAACAAACAATCATTCTATTTGAACAAACAAATGTTATATAAGAGTAATTACTATACAAAATAATATTTTTGAACAAACACAATGTAAGATATGAAATATTTTTTGGAGTTTGAACTATTGTGTTAATAATATGTTACATTGTTCTTATGCAGCGCCGGAGGCGCTGCATAAGAAGACATGAAAATATAAAAAGATCAAATAGGATCAAAGTATTTTTTTTAATTCGTTACCATGTTTGGTTGAGGTTGTGTGAGCCCTCTTATGTTGAATCCCTCTGTTATTCTTTTGTTTGCTTCTAATCTCTATTTCAGAGGTATAATCCTCTTCCACTATCATGGTTGCATCTCTAAACTCTATAATCTTTTACAGTTCATTCACGCTTGAAAGACGTTTTTCATTTTGATCTAGATTTGGAAGAAAGCATTTTAATATTTTGTCCCACAACAAGTAATCTTCAAGTAAAACTTATGTAAATACAAAAAAAAATTGAACAACCAACACATATAATTGAACAACTAGACATATGTCTTGAACTTTTTTGGAAATTGACAATTTGAACTATCTAATGATAACATGAACAACATCACAATATTCTTGAACAAATAGAATATGTATTTGAACATTTTCTGGAAAATTGAAAGTTGAAACTATTTGATAAAAATATGAACGATAACACATTATTCTTGAACAACTAGCACATATATTTGAACATTTTCTGAAAAATTTAAAGTTGGTACTATGTGATAAAAACATGAACGTCATCACATTATTCTTGAACAAACAACACATATTTTTGAACAAATTAAAGTTTGCCTTATCTGATGAAAACTCGAATTTTACCTTTAAATACTCTTCTCGCTATTGTCTTCGACCTCACCATTTTCGCTTCCTGTTGTGGAAAGATAACATAAAGCAATAGTTAGTATTAAACTTAGAGAAATATGCGACAAAAATATTGCAAATGAACAATGGAAATTAGTAAATGCAACTTATATTAACTGCGTTTTCTAGTTTTAGCAACGAAAATCAAAGTTTTAAGCGTCGATCATAGTTGAAGGTCGGTTAGGTTAAGATAAACATGCATATTTTTAGCAACGAAAATATGCAGAATTTTTAGGTTAAAACTCGTTACCTTTGCTATGGATTAGAAGCTGCTTGAAATCGAAGAACCTTTTGTCTTCGTTTCGTTGAAAAACGAAGAGATTTGTGTGCTTTCGATGGTAGAAAAGCGAGTTGCAGAGAGGGGAATATGAAGCGTCTCGAAGACGGTTGTGTATTTTTGTTTTCATTTTGAATTTTGAAAAGTTGACGGTGTTAGTTGACGCTGTGAATGTTCTTATTTTGCTCCAGCAGAAGCGCACGCCTCTTGGCCATTGATCATTTTGATCCAGCATCCACAATGCTCCTCACGTTTCACCGGAAGGCTCCGTTTCACCGGAGCCTAACTCACTATATATATCAATAATAACTATCATCCTAGATACAAAATTATTTAAAGCACACAAGTGTTCCCAAACATTAATTAGCTTTTCAAAATTACTCAATTAATTAACAATTAATTTTAATATTAATTGTCGGTCAAAAAAATAACTGAAATGACAAGAGCGAACCATCACTTGTCTTGAATTACGGAGAAAGTTGAACGGCATATCGGAGATGATTGCTTTCGAAAAGCCAATTGGCTCTCTGCTCAATCTCTGTTCCAATAGAAATTCTGAGACATACCCAAAACACACACAACAAATAAATTATGATTATAATTTATTCAATATCCAAATTTGAAGGATACAATGTCTCGGTTTCTAATTGATTTTATTTATCTCCTAAACAAATCAATTTCAAGGTTTTTTTATTAAACGATCAATTTCATAAATAAACTAATCTCATAATTTATTTATAAGTCTAAAAATTTCAACTCAAAATATTATCTAGATGAAAAGTTATAAATTAACCATTCATAATCTAAGATAATATTCAAAATAACTATAATTAATTTAATTATATTATTTATAAAATCGAATTAATCCCATCTAAGTATTCAGTAATCTTGATTAATTCAATTAATCAAGATTAAGCTAAATAAATTTTCTTTTAAAAATAAAAGAACTAATTGGACCAACCCGATTTTTCCCAACCGAACGTGGGGGTTATTGGTGTTTTCTGGCGAAATTGAGGCTCGATGGCGGAGGGACGGCGGCGGGATGATGAGGCTTTTGAAGAAAACTTCCATGCGGTTCCAAGGTTGGTGGTAATTGGTGGTCGAATTGTGTCGATGAACAGACGCGACCAAGAGCTAGGGTTCGTGAGCTTCTAGGTTGAAATTGGGTGATGAAACCTCAACGATTGAAGCCCTATTTTTAGGGGTTGGAAAGGGCTCGGAAAGATATTCAAAACCATATAAAGTTTCAAAGGAAACGATATCAAATTTGCCCCGATTATGCCAAGTTTCCAAACCGTGTTTTCAGATTATTTATTTCCTTCTATTACAAAATTCGATCTCGTCTTAAGCTTATACCTTTCACTTTCTCAGGGATTTTGTGCGTTTTAACCCCCCTGCAAATCCCATAAGTTGGCTGATCGAAACGAGTAAGAACGCGGCCCAATTCCGCCATTGAAGAGGTCGGCCGAGCTTGAGCATTTCCATGGCTGATTTATGGAGGTTGAAGAAGCTTAATTTCAGTAACTGCACACGCCCCCCTTATTTGGCTTATTTGCACATTTTTGCCCAACTTTCTAAAGTTGTGGCAAAAGTGCCCATATTTTAACTTTTAAAAATTACAAAATTTACCCAAACTTATTTATTTTAATATACTAAGTCTATAATATCATTTTAATCCAAATTTAAGATGCATAAAAATTATCTTAGGTTAAAATTAAGCTTAAGTTATTTTTCTTATGAATTTAACCATACTCAAATCCTTAACAAATTTTGTTAAACTTGATTTAAATATTCTATGTAAAAATTGATAAGGTTTTATATAAATTATAATTTACATAAGGTTAATCATAATTTAGATCATTCATAACTTAAAGAGATCGATCACATACTTAGGTTTTTATTATTTTATCCCTTCATGGATACACATAATAATTCATATACCCTTTATTATTATATTTACATTTCTAAACGAAATTTATTGTTACACTTATTATTTATTCCTACACCAACTATTATATCCCATTTGATAATTTGTATAAAATTATCTTAACCTAACTTTTGATCTTAAGTTAACGAAGATTTAAATTACTTCTCTAAAAGAAATAAAATAAATTTCATAACTTTTATTTTTATCAAATTAAATTTACTATTTTACTCTTCTAATTTATGTGGGATATTACACTAGTGGGGTCTTGGTCGGTTGCAGACGGCCACCACTCACCATTTCCTTCAGCTCCCCCAGCGGAAATGGGTGAAAGTGCCCATGGGGAGGTATTTGGGAAGGAGTTGGGTGGGTGAGGGCCCTCTAAGGTTGCTCTCATCCTGGAGCGTTGCGGCTGGAAGGAGCCGAGGAAGGAGAGAGACAGGCTGGCCTACGGCGTTATGCTTCTCTTCTTGCTGGAAGGGCTTTTCTCCTACCAGTTGACTACTTGGCCGAGGGCCGTTTACGGCGCCTGGTATCGAGGATGAGAGTGGCGGAGGACCATGCTGTTCTGGTTGACAGGTGGGAACTTCTTCCTCGGTTGGCCTTGTCGGAGGCGGTGGCAGTTCGGGAGCACATCTCTCCTTCCATGCTCGGTGGGCTCCCCTTTCTTCCCTTTGCCTCCGCATGTTTTGTGCGTATCCACAGATGTAGCAGAGCACACGACCCATGCTCTCTTTCTCGCTCTCTCTCTCTCAATGTATTCTCTTGCATGCTCGGGCCCTTCGCGGTCCGAGCTTTGTAACTTTGCGCTTTACCTTGACTAAATATCAGTAAGATAGAAAAGTTTATTGTTCACTGTTCGTACTTGGCTTGGCTTCTAGCAGTCTTGTTGACTCGTTTGTATGGAAGGTTACGCTCCGTACCAAGGGCAACCGCATATAATATTCGCAAAACTTGAGAGTTATGCTGTCGATTGCGTCCACGGTGTTACCGCACGACAGCAAAAGCATCGGTCATGTCATTCTCCCCCTCTTTTTCCCTAATTTTAATTTTCTTTCTTCTCTATTTCTCCTTTCAAGAATTTCAACCATCGTTGGGCAGTTTCAATCGCCTGGGCTCGGTAGTTCACTTATAGGGGTTGCTTTTGCCTCTCAGGGTGGGGTATACAAAGGGGTGTTCTTCGGATTTTTGGCACTTAGCGTCTTTTTTTCTCTTCCCGAAATTATAGTTGTCCTTTCGTCTTCCAAGCGTCCTGGCGAAGAGTTGGCCTTTGAGTGTCGGGTGTACCAGGGCTTTCAATTTGTTGTCCTTGGTTAAGTAAGTAAATCTATTTAGTCTCCTTTCCTTCTATTTCTGTCCATTTTCAAGGTGCATTTAGTTGGGGTCGGTATGATTCCTCGCTTGCAGTCGACTTTTTCTTGTTTGGGTTCTATTGGTGTTGGCCCTCTTTTGTTCTTTTTATTTTTACGCTCACCTTCTCCCTTGATTTTGTGGCGTGGCGGTTCTCTTTCCCTTTGCGGTTGGGTCTTGGTTTTTTTCCGGGTTGAGCTTGAATTCTCTTTCCTCTCCCTTGGGCAAGTTTACTAGCGATCGCCCATTCACTTGAAACTGCTGATTTTCAAGGATGACTTCTGAGTCGATCTGGAGGGACAACCTCCTAATAGGGCTTGAAGGAAGAAGGGTGGCATTGGTGAGCCAGCCGGAGGTTGAGCCCAGGGTACCGTCGGAGAAAACCCCGGGACACTCCCAATGGTGTCTCCTCGGGGTCGCGAATGGTGGGTTCGAGTCAGGTGAGCGGGGAAGTGGATCGGGTCCACGGAGACATGAAACGGAGATCCTGGAAGACCAGATTTGGTTCATCAAGTCGGCTCATGATGAGGCTTTCGGGAAGTTTGTGAGCCAACACGACCATTATTCTAGTATGACCTTGGCGAATCTGGAGGCGATTCGCGAGGAGTTTGACTTCCCACCAAGCTTCTCCCTGGAGCTTCCCTCAGCGAAAGGGAGTTCCTTGTACGCGTACCCTCACACTTTGGTGATGAACTGGGAGGCGATGCGGGGTGGCATGCGTTTCCCCATCAATGGGATAGCACAGGAGCTTTTGAAGAGCTTGGGCATCACGCCCATTCAGTTGCACCCAAACGCCTGGAGGTGATTGTTCTTTTACTTGGTGAGGCATCACGAGGCCGAGATCCGCCATAATTTCAGACATGTCCTTACCTTATTCTTGGCCAGGGATATTACACCCTAAAAATCGAGGATTCAAAGTGGATGGTTCTCCCCTCCAAGGTTAAAGGGTTAGAGTCGAAGTGGATTCTGGTGGTGAGTTCGAGCGTCGAGGACTTTGGCATTTCTAACACCCCCGCAGATGGGACGATGCTCATCAGGGGAAACTCACTTCCAGTGAGCATACGAGAGGAGTTCTTACACAACTTTATAGCGCATTTAAAGGAGTTAGTTAAGTGTGCCGACCTTTTGACGCCAGCGAGGGTAGCCTCGACGAGGTTGTGTAGTCCACGACCGAATCTTGGCGACCACTCTAGGGGTAGGATCCCCTTGCAGCTTCGCGACTCTTCCAACGGTTGTAGTACTCTCCCCTTCTTTTTTCCATATGTGTTTTAACCTTTGCGCTTTTTTTTTTGTGCTTGTAGAGGCTGGGATGGACCCCTACGATCTGCGTGAATGGAGTGACAACGACTCTGGTGATGGGTCCGGGGAAGACATGGTTCCTCGGGTTGGCTCGGATGGGAGGGGTGACCGCTAAGTGGAGTGTCAGGTGGGAGGGGTCGACAACCTTATGGAAGCGGATTCGGCAGATGTGCGAGATCCTCGTACCCTACTAGTAACCCTAGCGGATGCAGCGGTTGGCCGAGTGCCGCCTAGGGAAGGTGGGCGGGGTCTTTCAAACACGCGCCTATGTATGTGTCTTTGGAGGAATCACCATCGAGGAGGAAAGGGAGGAATCCTCTAGTCCGCGGGGCCGTTCGTAGAAGGCTTACATGCGCTCCTAATATTACCTGATGGGGAGGTGTCCCAATTCTTTAACACCCTTCTGGCAAATGCCATGGGAATACAATATTTGAAAAATTCGGTCATTTATGCAGAGGGTCTTCCATCGATGCTAGGCGCCTCGTGGATGATGGTATGTTTTGAGTCCCGTCTTTATTCCCTACTTTCATTCTCTTACAGGCTCGTCCCCCTCCTTTCTTTTGGTTCCCCCCGGGTTGGCGTGTTTTCTCACCATTGATCATTTTTCCTTGCACGCGAGCCTCCTCTTGGGCTCCATGCATGTGCGCTATGAGATGCTGGAGCAGGCCATGGTGCAGGCAGAGTGCCAGGTCGTTCAGGCGGAACAAAGGGTGTCTCAGGTCGAGAAAAGGGCCTCTTAGGCCGAGTAGAGGGCATCCCAAGCGGAGCAGAAGGTGACCTTGCTGAACTGTATGCTTATGGAGTCGTCCTTGGAGGTCAGGGCTTTGTAGAAGGAGGTCAAAATCATTCCCTTTCTGAGCGAAGAGCTCGACCGGGAGCGTTCCCATCTGGTCCAAGAGAGTTCTGAGCACCTCTTAGAGGTGGGAGATTAAAGGTTAAGGTGGCCAATTTCGATTGCAAGAGGAATGCCATCCGTGATGAGGCGGTTAACGAGTTTGCGGTTGGGAGTCGCTTCAAAATAAGATTCATCCATTTTACGCTCCCTCTGTACGTGTCCGGTGGCCAAGTCGGGGTTGTGCAGATGGCGCAAGCGACGGGCGTGGAGACCATCAAGTTCGACCCCGACGCAGACGTTTGGGAGGAATTTGAGAAACCTCCTCTTTCTATCCCAAGTAGATTTGCAGGGTGGTCGGGGATCATGAGGGCATCTTAGAGGCTTGGGATGTGGACTTTATTTCCGAGTGGCCGACCTTCTTGAAGAAGGAGAGGAGGGGTTAGAAACAAAAGGGTAACAACCTTTCTCCGCGGGGTGGGACTGAACTGGAAGGTATCTTGCGTACGGACCGTGCTGCTTCTTTTGCGGCAATCACTCTCTCGCGGGCGTTACTCCCTTGGTCTTCATTGATTTGCCGTCCCACCAAGCTCAACATGACGAAGTGTTTGAGGAGTTGATCTTCGCGGATGCCCTAGTTGAGGGGGGGGGGGGTCCAGATTGGTTGGAGATCCCATCCCTATGTCCACGGAGGATGAAGAATTGGCGTCCACTCCGACACCTGCTCCCACATCCGCGGGGCCGGAAGTGTCGGCGCCCGACGTTTGATCCCCGTGCCTCTCGCCCTGTCCGTGGGATCTTCTCTTGCTTAGCTCTTTTTTCTTTTGTGGTTCCCTAGGCTTTTGTAGGTGAAACTGTTATGCACTGTTTTCCCTGGCAATGAATGTTGTAGTTGTTGTAGCTTTATTTTGCTCGATTGTGGTGAATGTTTTGCTATTTATGGGTTGTTTCTTAATGCATTTTTGCCAACTTTGTCTTTCATTTCTTCCTTCACTCGTTTTTCCAATTGCGGTAACGGACTCCACTCACCCGAACCATTCTTCTGTTATTCACGATCCCACCGTGGTCGTGTTAAGGGTTCATTCGGGAGGCTGCCTAGTTCGGCGGCGATCCGATTTGGCCCTTGCCTTTCTTGTGTTGCATTTATCGAGCTCACTCCCCGTATTCTGTGGGATGTCGCCCTGTTGGGTGTTGCTTTTAATGGGTTTGCTCTCCGCCCTTCGCGGGATGTTATATGTTGCGTCCTCGCATGTTTGTTAATATGCCTTCTTCCCTTTGTGGGCTTCCATTTGTTGCTTTTTTCATATCGCTTCTAACGGGTTTGCTCTCCGCCCTTCGCGGGATGTTATATGTTGCTTCCTCGCATGTTTGTTAATATGCCTTCTTCCCTTTGTGGGCTTCCATTTGTTGCTTTTTTCATATCGCTTCTAACGAACTTGCCTCTCGTCTCCCGCGGGCTTTTATGTGTCACCTTTTCATGTCGCTTTTATAAATATTATTTTCTGCCCTTCGTGGGCTTTTGTGTGTTGCCTCTTTTATGTTGCTTTTATAGCAATTTCTTTTCGTCCTATGTGGGCTGCCATGTGTTGCTTTTTAATGTTGCTTTTATAAGAATTGCTTTCCGCCCTCCACGGGCTTTCGTGTGTTGTTTTTTCATGTTGCTTTTATAACAATTGATTTCCGCCCTCTGTGGGCTTTCATGTGTTTCTTTTTCATGTTGCTTTTTTAATAATTGCTTTCCGCCCTCTGCGGGCTTTCGTGAGTTGTTTTTCATGTCGTCTTTATAAGAATTGCTTTCCGCCCTCCTTGTGCTTTCATGTGTTGTTTTTTCATGTTGCCTTTATAACAATTGCTTTCCGCCCTCCGTGGAACTTTGTGTGTTGCATTGAAGGAAAAGGGACAATTGTTGCTAGTTTCGAACCCTCGCGGGTCGACTAATTACAAAACATACTTGACAACGGTCCTTGTGGGGCGTCGCATGACATACGTGCCGTAAGGACCTATATTGGCCTCTATTACAAAATAGGTGATAGGGATGGCTTCTCACCTCACATCGACTTAGGGGAAGTATTTTTTCAAGCGCAAAACATTCCATGTGTTGGGGATGAGATAGTCATCCACGCCTTTGAGCTTTTAGACGCCACCGGCCACCGCATATGCGACGATATAGGGTCCCTCCCATCTGGGGTCGAGCTTCCTGCCTTCTACTCTTTTAAGCTTCATGTCTCATTTGATGAACTGTCGTAGGTGAATCTTCGTGTTATAGTGTGTTGCCATTATCCACTTGTGCTCAGCTTCGTGGACCTCTGCCATTTCCCTTATTTCCTCTCTTATGTGGAGCCCATTCTCCTCTTTGCTAAAATGCAACAGTCTTTCATTTGGGAAGAGGTGCTTGACAGGGACAACCGCCTTAACTCTGTACGCCATGCAGAATGAGGTCTCTCCCGTCTTCTTTTTCGAGGTGATCCGGTTGGCCCAGAGGACAAGGTGGAGTACCTCTGGCCATTGGCGTTTTCCACTTATATGTGGTTTGCGGATGCGCTATAGAGGCGAAGTGCAATTGTCAGCCCAGATCATTACAGAATATCTTCATCTTTTTCGTGTTAAACCGAGGTCCGCGGTCAATGACGATGTCTTTAGGGAGCCTAAAGAGACATATGAGGTTTTGCCAAAGGTACTTCTTTACTTTCTTAACCGTCGTCGATGCGAGAGCTTCCGCTTTGATCCACTTGGTATAGTAGTCGATGGTGACTAGGATGTATTGGAGCTGTCTTGAGGCATGCGGGAAGGGACCCAGAAGGTCCATTTCCCACTTGGCAAACGAGCAGGGTGCACTCAATATCTTCATCTCCTGTTTTGGCTACAGTGCGGCGAGGGCGTAGACCTGACAAGGGTTGCACGACTGCGATACCTCAACGGAGTCCTTCCTTAATGTTGGCTAGAAGTATCCCACCCAGAGTGCCTTGTAGGCGAGAGTCCTCTACCCAGAGTAGCTGCCGCAGATATTGTCATGGATATCTTATGTAAAGTGGCGACCCTAACCTATGGGCACGCACCTCGAGCCGGAGGAGTAGAACCCTTTTTTGTACAGCTCACCGCCCTTCATGTAGAACCGGGTGGCTCGACACTAGTAGCCATCTCCTTTCTCGCCTTGTCTGAGAGGGGGAAGCCCCCTTTTATGGGTTTTTCCTTAGCGGAGTTCGCCAGTCGGGAGCGTCGCTAATTGTCATGATATCCGCGTGGATTGATCGTCGGCTCGCGACTCAAGCATATTGGGTCATGCTGCTCGCGAAACTGGATCCTATATTGGCCAGGGCGTCCGCCGTCGTGTTCTCTACAATGCACAGCGTATATCTCGAATTGGCTCAGGGCCTTGGCCAACGCAATTACTCTCTCGCAGTAGTACGTCAGTTTCCCAATTTTCGCCTAATAGCTCCCTTGTACCTGATTCACAATGACTTCGGAATTGTTATAGCAAGTCAAACTTTTGCCCCATTCACTAAAGTAAGCTCAATCCCCGCCAAGAGATTTTTGTATTCCGCCTCATTCTTGGTGGCCTCAAACTCTAGCGCTAGGGCATACTCAAAGACCTCCCCCCCAGGTGAGGTGATGATCAATCTCGCCTCGCGGCCATCCTCGTTTACTGCCCCATTTGAGAAGAGGACCTAGTGGGTTAAAGCTCTCGCGGTTTCCTCGGCCTCCGCGTCTCCGAAACTGGCTTCGATGATGAAGTTCACCAGAGATTATGCCTTGATGGTAGGGCGACTCTTGTAAGAAATGTCAAACTCGGAGAGTTCGACCACCCACTTGTCATCCTTTCGAAGAGTCTGGGGCGGTGGGGAGAAGTTGTTGTAGGGCGGAATCTGAAAGGACCTAAATCGGGTGGGCTTAGAAATACAGACGCATCTTGCGGGCAACCATCAATACCGCCAAGGCCAGCTTCTCTACCGGGGAGTATCGTGTGTCGGTCGACAACATGGTCTTGCTCACGAAGTACACAAGAATTTGTGTCTCCTTGACGATCACTGCGCTGAGGGCTACATCTTCCACAGAGATGTAAAGCTGGAGCTCCTCCCTCGGGTTGGGGGCAGTGAGGGTGGGGAACCGCTAGAGATGAGACTTTAGCTCGCCGAAGGCCGCTTCAAACTCCGCAGTCCATTCAAATCTCTTGGCCTTCCTTAGGTCCATGAAGAATGGAAGGCTTCTCTTAGACAAGAGGGAGCAGAAGCAACTCAGGCAGTTCACCGATCCCATGAATCGTTGGACCTTCTTGACATTTCGCGGAGCAGTCACGGCTAGAACAACTTCAACCTTTTCAGGGTTCACGTCGATCCCTCTAGTGCTTATCAGTAAGCCTAGGAATTCGCCAGCCTATACACCGAACACACACTTCTTAGGGTTCAAGCTCATCCGTTAGCCCAGAGGGTGCAAAATACTTCACGAAGGTTGGATGCATGCTTGGAAGCATGGCGGCTCTACACAACTATGTCGTCCACGTAGGATTTAACGGATTTGCCTCTCAAAGAGCAGAAAATTTGGTCGACAAGCCTCTTGTGGTGGCCCCTGCATTTTTGAGACCGAACTGCCGAAGGGCATTACTTGGTAGTAGTAGGTCCCCGTCTCTGAATGAAAGTCGTGTGCTCTTCGTCTCTCGGGTTTATCTTGATCTGATTATAGTCGGAGTATGCATCGAGAAAGTTCAGGGCCTCGTACCCCGTGGTGGAGTCTACCAGGTGGTCGATGGAGGGAATTGGGTAACTATCTTTCGGGCAGGCCTGGTTCAAATAGGTGAATTCCATGCACATCTGTCACTTGTCGCTGGACGTCTTGACCATGACTACGTTAGCCATCCAGGATTGGTATTGCACGTTGCGAATGAAGCCTGGATACAAAAGCTTTAGGATCTCCTCACAGGCCCCCTCAAATTTGTCACCGACTTGCTTCTGCCTCTTCTTCCTCATAGGCTTGGCTCCAATGTTGATGTTCAGGTTGTGAGTAATCAACATCGGGGGTATGCCGATCAAATCCCTCGGTGTCCACGTGAACACATCTCTAGATTCACCCAACAACTCCTCAATTTGTTCGCGATCCCTAACACCCAGGCGGGTTCCAACAAATAGCATATCTTCCTCTTGTTTGAATGGGGTTTGCCCGCATCTCCTCGTCCTCTACAAATAGGTGGATCTGTTATGGTACCTTAAGGTTGTCTTGCACTTTGGCTCCGTCCGAAGATTCCGCCCCCAACACCCCTTCTTGTATTTGTAGTACTTGCTCATCGAGATCCTTCCCTTTCAGGATGATTAAGTAGCACGTTCGACTTTCGGCTTGGCCGCCGTGGGATACACCCATGTCCCCATGTACACGGAACTTCACTTTGAGGTGGTATATGGATGCCACATCTTAGAACTTGTTTAGAGAGACCCTGCCCAGGATTGCATTGTATGCGGAGGGGATCCTCATCACCATGAAATTCACCGGCTTTGACCTACACGGGCCCTCTCCATCCCCGAGTATGAGTTCTAGGGTAACAATGCCTGCGACTCTAACCCTTTCTACGGCAAAGCCAACTAGCGTGCAATTGGTGGGCCTGAGGTCAAATGGTGGGATTTCAAATTGTAAGAAGGTGTTCCAATAGAGTATGTCCGCGGAGCTCCCCGTGTCGATGAGGATTCACTTCACCGCCTTTGTCCTGATTTGGGCATGTAGGACCAGGGGGTCATAATGGGGGGTGCCCACTTCATTCGCGTCCAACTCCGTGAAAGAGAGCTGGTGCCCAATTGGTAAGCTATTGGTCACGCTGACCACATGTAGAGTAGGGTTATGCCTTCCTCCTCGAGAGTACCTTCGAGCGTCTCTCATGCTCTCCCCACACGGGCTCACGCTGCCGAATACGGTTCTCACGCAACCATCGGGGGGAGGGAAGTGGTCCCTCTAGGGTGGTAGTGGTAGATTCTAGCCTTTCTTGATCCCTCGACTCATAGCTCTGTATCCCTTCGCAAAGAGAGAGCCCAGGGTGATCTTCTTGGCTGGGGGCCCATACCCCTTATACTAGTGGTTTTTATGGGCGATCGACTGGTGGTACAAGCAAAACTTTTGCGGGGTCGACTTGGGCGGGGGTGCGACGAAAGATCTGGAGCGGATGAGGTGCGCATCGGTGGGTGCCCTTTGCGAGTTCATCGACACCGTGTGTACGGGTCTGCATTCTGGAGCTTTGCTATTATCGGGGGCCGGGAGAGCTCTCCTCAGCTCCCAGCCGCCCTGGTGTCTTCCCCTCTGCTTTACCCGCGGCGGGTTTAACAGTCTGCGATACTAAATGGCCATTTCCTCTACTCGGATGTGTGTGCTAGCCTTTCCCAACAACTTGGCATAGGTAGTGGGTTCCTTCTTGGTCATTGAGAACTTGAAGTCCGAGCTAGGAAGGCTTTCGATGAAGGCGGTTTTGGCAACCTTTTCATCGAAATCGCAGACTAGTATCACCTCGGACGTGAATATCTTCACATAGGATGCCAGGCTCTCGTTGTCTTGTTGTATCAAAGGTGAAAATCTCATGCATCCCTCGTCGCCTTCTTTGTGCACGCTAGGAAGGATCTCCTGCATCCCTCGCCTCCTTCTTTGTGTGCGCCAACTAGAGGAATACTTCCTGGCAAAGTGCGCTAGGAAGGATTCCTCTAGATGCTTAAAGCTAGCAATGTTGTCAGCTGGAAGGTTGATCATCCAGGTGAGGGCAGCCCGGCTAGTGTGTTCGGGAATGATTTGCACATTGTCGCTCCGTCTCCTCGACGCGATAACATCGCGTACTTGTATTTGGATATGTGGTCATGTGAATCCCCTTCCGATGTAATCCCCTATGAACGGGATGGCGTTGAGGTCGAGTTAGGGGACCCCAACAATATCTCGTTAGTGAAGGCGATGGATCCGTATAGGGCTCGGATATTGAACTCTTCCTGGTGATACTCCTGGAATCCCATAGTCTAATGGGACTCCCTATAGGAGAAATTTGCCTCCTTTCACGATCGCGGTGTCGATTGGGCCCCTCGGTTGATGGGGTGGGATGGAAAATGTTGGCGTGGTGACATGTGTGGGTTGTAATCTGCCCCGGGTAGATGGGGGGAGATCTAGTATGGACGGCTCCGGGGTCTCTGTGTATTCATACTCGTAGGGTGGGTATTGTCCTTGTAGGTGTGGGCTTTGGGAGTACAACTCCTGGGGTGCATGAGCGCCCTAGGTATGTGCTCCCTGAGGTGCGTAGGTGATGTGTCCCTTGTGAGGATCTCAAGCTTCAAGGAAAGTTCGACACCAAAACCTTAAGCCAATTCCTTCTCGGCGTTAGCGTTGGATTTGCTTGACAAGCAAAGTTGGCCGAGCTATTGGAAATACTTGGAGGCAATTTTTTGTAAGGGATAAACAACTAGAATTATTGGATAAACATACCAAAAATGTCCATAAGAAACGTAGGTTTGATTGATGATAAACACACCTAAATCTCACTATGCTTTGTTCGGATAAACACACGAAACAATGACGTCAAAACCAAAAAGTATATCGAAGGCTTTTTGCCCTGAAAATCTCAAGATATATTCAAGTTTAAACGTGGGAAACAATGTAGCTGCAAGCCAGCTTATAAACACAAAGAAATACCTAAATTGTTTTAAACATATTTGATGAAAAATCATAAAGTGGTGCTCTAAATGGGCTGGTCAAATCTCAATGCCATTTGCCTTCAATTTTGGAGATAAATGGAAGCATCCAATGTGCCATGTCACCACCAAATTTGATGATAAAGGCACGAGCCAATTGGGAGATGGCCTTGCTTCAACGCCTTGACAATGCTGGCATTGGGGACTCCTTGACATCCAATGCCATCTCCATGCAATCCTTCAAACTCTCCACCACTCTTGGGGTCCAATGGCTTGTAGTGATGGCAAAGGAGAGGGTGAAAGTTGGGCCTCATTTGGAGCTTCGTGTCCTAGTGAACGTCGCTGCTCCCCTTCTTGGTCAATGCTTGGTGTCGGGGTGCCTTCTTGGATGAGTGCCATCACCGAGTCATTTAGCACTTGTCTCGGCGCTCCATAGCTCATAAGGCCTATTTTGATGCCTTCTTAGAGTAGCTTGGCTTGGGCCCTTGTGATAACCTCTTTTGCCTGAGAAGCGTCGAGGTGGCCTTGATTGATCCTAGCCAGCGCCCGGGCGCCCGATCTTGTGAGCGATGTTGTAGGAGTTGGGTAGTATTGCTCCGACACTCTTGTGCTCCTTTGGAAATGCACCTACAATGCCTCATCCTCTTCTAAGATGGCCTCCTTTGGTGACAAGTTGCATGGAGTGCCTCCTTGCCCTAGTGTTGGCGTCGGAGGTGGCTTCTCCACGGCACTTGACTCCTTGGTTCCTAGGCATGCCTTGTCCCTGGCCTCTTGATCTTGATGTGGCATAGGCAGAGTCACATCATTAGGGCCCCAATATTTCAGACTGGCATATTGTCATCCATGGAATCCTTGGTACTGCTCTTCTTCCACATTCATGAAGGTTTATTGGTTGATTCCGAACGGTGACTCTGCAAACCTTGCTTGACTGGTGCGGGTGGTCGACTCGGTGTCTGACATGGAGGGAAGCATCTAGATGCAGGAGGAGGTCCCCACGGTCGACTACCCGGTTTTCCCAATAGGGAATTAGTTGACGGTTCACACAAAACCAACTCCGGCTTGGATTCTCTCTGACATTACACCCCTTGTTCCCCGCTGGCGAGTCTCCTGAAGGCCCGAAGGGCTCCCCGGGCTTGCCACTCCGACGCCCAAGTCAGTCACACATACAAAAGATACGAGAATTAAAACAGAAGAAATGACTCTGATCAAGATTTCGGCAACATTGTTCTTTTACTCTCTTTGGGTCGGGGTCGGGGGGTACTGCGATCAGAGAGAAAAAGCCAAGATCCCTATCCCGATTCTCACTCCCGCCTTTTATATCTTGGGTTGGGCCTATTGCTTCTTGTTGTTTGGCCCGCTTTGGGAATGTGCCTCTTCCTTCCTTCGATTTGTGCTTTGTTATAACGATATTATAACTAATAAGGAGTCTTTAGGCATATTGGGTCATATTGTACATCGAGGAATATATGCTCCCTTCTATTGGATATACTCACTCAATCCTGGATGAAAAACCGAGTGGTCAAGGACTTTTGGAGTTTGACCGTGGCTAGAGCTAGAATGTCCTGACCAAATGCCTCATGTCATTCTACCTTCTCAAGCTCTTTGCAGTTGTAGATGAACCTGACCACATTGGTTAGGGTGCGTCTCAGTCCAGTGATTACACGGTGCCCTCGACTTGAAATCTTATCAAAGCATCCACTTTAACCGAACCTGATGCAAGATAGAGGAGGTTGTTTGACTGTATATTGAGGCTCAAGGTCATGGAAACACATTTACCTCTTTTTCTGGCTTCGTTCAACACTTATGGGGTTCGTTTAGCTCAACGTGGGCTTGGGAGGTGCGGGGTGCACACCCGTATGCGCGGACGCAAAATCAGGGCTACTAATGTCACACTTCGTAGATTAGCATGGCGGTCCCTCTAGTGCACGGTACAAAATGTTTACCGAATGAGGACCGTGCACCTTAGTGCAAAGATCATGCAGTTTTCTAGCGTGACTAAGAAGTGGTTTGTGCACTGCTCTCTATAAACATTTTGCTCCATGTGTGTAGCAATGCACTCCATGTGTGTTGCAATGCAAGGTGCATGCGGTTTTGGCACAAACCGTGCGCATCAGTTTTGGCGCGGTTTTAACTGCTTCGTCCGACTTGTAACCGATTTGTGGTTGTTGGGCCGACCCATACCCTATATAAGGGTGTGTTGGGCAGGTTGACGGGCTAAAAGTGCACAAGCAAATGTCGCTGAATAGCCAAATCAAAGTAAATGTCCTAACGGACCTACTAAACAGATGTATAGTAAGCAAGTAAGGGTCGAACCCACAGGGAAGATCGAATGAAGTATGCAGTCGTGATTGACAAGTAACAAGCAAGGGGGGTTTAGTTATCACGAGAAAGCAAAGTAAGCAAAGCAAACAAGTTTGGTTGAATTGAGAAAATATAATGGGGAAAGTAGTCCTACTAGAGCGAGATCCACAATACAGAGATATAATTTGATCACAGAAATCTATTTAATCCCAGTTCTTTTACTATCCTTATAGTTGTTCCCACCCTGATCTTAAGTACTATCGATTCTCACAGTTGTCGATAGACTTATCACTATGTCACTGGTAAAGTACCTCCGATTCTCACAGTTGTCGGTATACTTTACCACTAATGCATCAATAGCAATGCACACAAGGATATAGGATACATGCAAATAGAAGATGCCTTACTATTTAACATGCAAATAATTATCACTCACGATTGTACGCTCGGAACCCCTATACGCACAATCGTGTATGCCACTAGATATGCACTCGGAACCCCTATATGCAATCCTAGCAATTGATAAAAAGTATTCAACCTAGTTGATCAGGCTATGAAGAATAACAAGAAATCAGTATTCAATATAACCAAGAGAATCAAACCAACACTTATAAGGATAAGAACAAGGAATAGAAATCTCACAAACACATCAACTGTATTGCTTCAAACGTCTAGTAGAACAAAGGGAAATTAGTGCTCCATCAAAGGGGGATGAAACTCTAAGGGAAAAATAACGTCTGATGTAAAGCAAAGTTCTTCTATCTCTTAACCTAGAAAGAGGGATTAAATAGTCTTAAGAAAACTAGGTTAAACTAATGTAAACAATAAAGGAAACAGAATAATAAAATAACAAAGTCTGAACGAAATAAAAGGAAATAAATGTCTCTGGGCGCGCAGCATTTAATACGGCCACCGCGGGGCGTCAGGCTCTCCACCGCGGGGCGGTGGCTTCCTCTGGCGCGGGGCTTCAGTCTTCTCTGGGAGTCACCGCCGGGCCGCGGTGATTCTGGCGTGGGGCGGTGAACTCGCTCACTCTCTTCTCCAGCTCCTCTTCTCTTCTTCTGCTGCTCTTCATTACTACCAAGTGTTGGTAGTCTTCTCCAAGTATGCTCCAGCAGCTCCATCTCCATCCTCATGTCTCCATCTAAGATGCAAATCCTGGGATATCTTCACTTATCTCCATAACTTCAGGGATCACAGACTTAGCTCCAAAACTCATCCAAAACTCCTCCAAATCATGCTAATAATTACTAGTAAAGGTGTATGAAATAACACCTATCAAATTCCCCCATACTTAGACCTTTACTCGTCCCGAGTAAGCTAAAGAAAAACCTACTCTCTCAATCAACACCAAGGTCTCATGAAGTACAAGAAAATATGACACCAGCAATTACAACATATCAACAATAAGCTCCAGACAACCGAAACAAGTGATGCAAAGATAATTCTAATCCTAATTCCAAACTAGCTCCTTATCGCTCCAAAGTGGCCTACCCGAACTCCTTATACCACCTCTTCTTATGACGCCTCGCCAAGAAATAGAGAGAAATCCTAGAATCACTCTTCTTCTTTTACACTCATCTTGCCTAGGCGCCCTTTCGGGTTTTCACCTAGGCACTCATTTCATTTTGCTAGATATCTCACATATACTCACATCACTCCAGTCCAATATTACCCTGGTCTATACCAGCCGGACTACCTTCTTTTTACCTGAACTGCCCTTTCGGGTTTTCATCTCATCCCAGGATTTTGGTTGCCTTTTTACTTCTTTTTGGCTTTTTTGATTTTTTTTTCTTTCAAAAACTCAAATGAGAAATACAACACACGAAAACAAAACAATATGTACAAAGGATAGACAAATAGCAAGTCTAAATCCCTCCCCCATACTTAAACCGAACATTGTCCTCAATGTAGAAAAGAGAACATCAAATGAAATAGGGGAAGGGAAAACAAACTCACTATGGGCCTGATGGTGGTGGTGGGAACCTCCCAAAGTAGTCCCTCAGATGAGCGTTCATACCGTCCAGATGCTCATCTACATCAGTGCGGAACTGGGCCTGCCAAGTCTGCAGACTGGTCTCTACTCGGGTGTTCCAGTGCGTCTGTTGTACTGAGAATGCATCAAATCTCGAATACAACTCCTGCCAAGGTGTGGCAGGACCGTAAGAAGATGAGGGCGCGTCATAAAGTGTAGGCATAGGAGTGTCCTCGCCCGCAAACTCAGCAGCAGCAACAACAACACCACTAGGGCCCTCTTCATACGGGCCTGAAGGAGCAGCAGTAGGGGTATCATCAGTCGTCATCCTGCTATCACTGGAGATCCACCAATCCGCAAATGAAGGGGAATAAGCGAACTCCCGTGGAAGAATCAGAATGTGGCCATCATATGACGACCATACCAAATCACCATCCTTTCCCAATGGCTTCAACATCGAGCACACCTTCATGTGCGCCATATCATACACCACGTAGGCAATAGGCCGAGGAATCTGATCGCAAGCTATCACTCCAGCACAAAGGAGGGTGATCAAGCCACCCCCACAGATATCTCGTGGCTCACCATCACGAATCCTTGTCAAGGAACCCAAAAAGAGGGTAGCCCAACACGGCGTGTACGTAACAACCTCCAAGATGCTCATAAACCACTGGAAATCCTTCAGAGGAACCTTTCCATCATCAGCATGGCCAAAGAAGTCTCTCATCATCACCTTGTGGATCAACCGTAGACACGGGTTCACCAGCTTCGAATTCACCTCCTAACCCTTCCTGAACGTCCTGCCCGTAGCAGCCTTCCAGAACTCCATCATATCAGACTCTAGAATGCCACCAGACCACCCATCAGTTGGAAGCTTTGTAATGCCCAGGGCATCACGCACCACCTTAGGGGACAACGAATAATCACGCCCATTGTAAGTGAACGTGACCCTCATCATCCTCTTGTTGTCAGAACCATCGGAATACCTCTTGAAAGAGGCGATGAACTGGTAGCAAAGCTTGGGATACGCATGGGCAGCCTTGTTCAGAAACGTCTCCAACCCACACTGTGCCAGACACAGGGACACACACGCCAACAAACCCATCTCAGACAACGTAGGCTTGTGAAAGAACTTAGTCGCCAACACCTTCCTCTCCTTCACCACATTGTAGACCTCATTCTCATCCCTCGTAGATACTTGCTTCTTACCCTTAGGTGCCATAAGTAATGAATGTAGAATTTCAAAACTAAGGGCAACCAAGAGAACTTACAAACGAGCAAACACGCAGCCAAGAGGTCTCACCGCGGGGCGGTGAACGAGTCGCCGGGTCATGATGGGACAACTGGGAGCTTTGGCCGGGTCGCGGTGAAGTCGGCGCGGGGCGGGGGCAGCAGCGACGCGAAGCGACAGCGAGGCGGGACTGAAGCGACGCGATGGGGTTGTGTTTGGCTTGTTTGTGAGGCTAGACTTCCAATTGGTGAATTGGGGGCTAGATTCGAATCAAGGTCGAGAGAGATTTGAGGGAGAATGGGGAAAATTCTTAGGGGGCTTGAGAGTGATGTTGGGAATGGAGTGTTTGTGAGTATGGGGGCTAGGTCAGGGAAGGGAAAGGGAAAGAAAGGGATGATGGGGCCGGATATGTACCATGGTCCAAAGAAAAATCTTGGCCCCAAAGGGGGGGCCAATTCGTCAAATCCTTCGTAACAACTCAAGAAATAAAAATTTTACTCACCCGTTTAAGGTTTTTTCAAAGCCCTTTATTCTTGTTTTTTTTTTCCGGAGTTGAGAAAGTGTACCAGACATCCACCGCGGGGCGGTGGGCTCCACCGCGGGGCGATGAGGGTCGTCGTGGGGCGGTAGAACGAACTGGACACACCGTCTCCTCTCCATTTACTTTCATACCTGAAATGTTAGTGACAGGCGAACGAAACAAAACAAAACAAATTATGAAATTAATCTAAGGGAAAGGAAAAATCAAAGAAAAACTACCTCGGGTTGCCTCCCGGACAGCGCCTTGGTTAACGTCGTTGGCTCGATGTACTGCAGATCAACTACCACTTGGAATAGGATCCCCTCGGAATCCTCTTACTCATCTCTTCCTGTCGAGACTTCCCATGGAAAGGTTGAAATCTTAGACCATGTTCCTTTTTTTCCATCGACTCCATGCTTACCTCCTTTGGAGTATCTCCCCCATACTTAGAGCGATGTGTGGGCTGATATGGCTCAATCTGAATATGCTGCACATCACTGGATAAAGCCTTACAACCTTGTACGGTTAGTGCAGCGGGGCAAGTGCCCAAAGTAGAGGGAATGAAATCTCCTATATCATCCAGCAAGACATCACTAACATGCAACTCATGCAACTTAATAGGTCCAGCAATAGTAGAACACTCAACTACGGGGTCTACTGCACCAGTTTTAACATTTTCATGCACATGATTATCAATATCACTAATGCAGCAAGGAGCATGCAATTCAATGGAGTTGGCCTTATGAATATTGTGTTCAAAAATTATTCCATCAAATTCCATAGTTAAAGTTCCACTATCTACATCAATCTTTGTCATGGATGTTTTCATAAAAGGTCGCCCTAGCATAACTGGAGCCACCTGCTCGTCATAGTCCATATCCATAATAAAGAAATCAGCAGGAAAAAGCAAAGAACCTATCCTGACAAGAACATCATCCACAATACCCTTAGGGGGCACACAAGAACCATCAGCAAGTTGTATCACAATGTTAGAATCATGCAAGGGTCCTATTCCTAAATCTTCAATCAGTGAATAAGGTAACACATTAATTGAGGCACCCAAGTCTAACAGGGCTTTCTCAAATCGATGCCCACCTATAGTAATAGGAATAGTAAATGTACCTGGATCCTTGCACTTCTCAGGCATGCGTCTCTGAACTACCGCTGACACATGTTCACTCACTGGAATCTTCGTTTGAACCTTCTGCTTCTGAGCCCTCTTCACGGTGCACAGCTCCTTCAAGAACTTGGCATATCGCGGGATAGCCTTTGATAAGCCTGATCAAGGGAATGTTCACCTTACAGTCCCGAAATGTCTCGAACAGATCGCTGTCTTCAGCTACTCTCTTGGCCTTCAGCGCCTCAGGGAAAGGTGTTGGTGGCTTCTTAGAACCTAGAGGGGGAAACACGGGGCGAACGTAGTCATCAACACAGGTTTCTTCAGCAGAGTTGGGTTCTCGAAGGCCAGGTCGCGGCAAGCCCACCGCGGGGCGTTGATCATCACTGCAGGGCGGTGGGGTCGTGGTGTGTTTACTGAGATCAGCCGCCGGGTCACGGTGAGAGTCGCCGCGGGGCGGTGGCTTCAGCTCTTCTTTCCTGGCTCCTTCTTCCATTTCTGGCCGGGTCGCGGTGGTGTCTACCGCGGGGCGGTGGGTGATTTTTGCCTTCTCGACTTCGTTCTCCTCTTCAGCAATAGGAGCAACGACCAACTTCTTACCACTTCTGAGGGTAATAGAACTCACGTTCTCCCTTGGGTTCACAGTAGTCTGAGATGGCAGGGAGTTAGATGTCCTCTGGTCAATCTTGGTCATAACATCAGCAAGCTGACCAATCTGTCTCTCCATGTTCTTTATACTTGACTCAGTAGCCTGCACATGCGTGGCGAAATGCTGAGTTAGTGTCTTTAGCATCTCTTCAGTAGAAGCACCAGAGCTTTGGCCTTGAGGTCTCTGTTGGTATGAGACTCTCTGCTGGTACTGCTGTTGTGCCGGCTGTTGACCACCTTGAGGGTCACTCCATCTAAAACTTGGGTGGTCTCGCCCTCTCGGATTATAATTGGGTTGTCCACCAAACTGTGGTCTAGGGGGTCCATAACCTCCTATAGCATTAACTTCAGCAACACCCTCCTCCTGCAGCTGAGGACAAGTGTCGGTGGGGTGGTATTGATCAGAGCAAAGCCCATATGCTTTAACTTGTTGAGGGGCGTTCTGGTTCACCATCCTCTTTACCATCTCTTTCAGCTCGGCTAACTCAGTCAACACTGGGCTTGGTCCTACAGGGGCCACGGCATTGACTGCCTTCCTCTGGTATGTCTTTCCAAAACTCCTGGTACTCTCACTCATCTCCTGGAATCTCTCCATGGCTGCATCCGGTGTCAGATTCAGAATGCTTCCACCGCATGCAGCGTCAACCATCCTCCTCTCTTGATCTAGCAGACCATTGTGTAAGTAGAGAACAAGGTCCTGCTTGGCGTATCCATGGAACGGGCAGCTGGAGCAAAGTCTCTTGTACCGCTCAAGATAGTCATACAACGTCTCATCACCAGCCTGCTCAATGTTAGCAATTGCCTTTTTCAAAGCATTCGCCTTCTTCGTTGGAAAGTATTTGTCCAGAAACGCCTTGTGTAGTTTATTCCAGGTATATATGGTTCCTGGCGGCAAGTGATAGTACCAGTCGCTAGCAGAGTCTAACAGGGAGAAACCAAAAGCTCTCATATTGATTTGGTCCTCCGTCACATTCCTAGGCTTCATAGTCATGCAGACATTGTGGAACTTGCCCAGGTGAGAGATCGGGTCCTCTCCACTCAAACCATGGAACTTTGGTAGGTAAGCAACAACTCCAGACTTCATCTCAAAGTTCACCCCTTCGCCAAGTGCAGGGATGATAACAGCCAGGGGTTGCGCTCTAATATTCGGCTCAGTAAGCTCTCTCAGAGTGCCAGCCATTGTAAAAGCAGGGATGTCAACTGGCTTAGTCGGCTCAACGATCTCAACCTCTACTTATTCTTCTCCTTGATCGCGTAGGTTCGCACGGAACGATCTGTCGACTTTTGGATCAAAAGCAGCTAGAGGGGAGTCAGTAGAACGAGTGTCGACCATAAGATAGGTCTCCACCAAAAATCAATCAAAAAAACACACAACAAAACAAAAATCTTCCCCCGGCAACAGCGCCAATATTGACGGACTAAAAGTGCACAAGCAAATGTCGCTGAATAGCCAAATCAAAGTAAATATTCTAACGGACCTACTAAACAGATGTATAGTAAGCAAGTAAGGGTCGAACCCACAGGGAAGATCGAATGAAGTATGCAGTCGTGATTGACAAGTAACAAGCAAGGGGGGGTTTAGTTATCACGAGAAAGCAAAGTAAGCAAAGCAAACAAGTTTGGTTGAATTGAGAAAATATAATGGGGAAAGTAGTCCTACTAGAGCGAGATCCACACTACAGAGATATAATTTGATCACAGAAATCTATTTAATCCAAGTTCTTTTACTATCTTTATAGTTGTTCCCACCCTGATCTTAAGTACTATCGATTCTCACAGTTGTCGATAGACTTATCACTATGTCACTGGTAAAGTACCTCCGATTCTCACAGTTGTCGGTATACTTTACCACTAACACAGCAATAGCAATGCACACAAGGATATAGGATACATGCAAATAGAAGACGCCTTACTATTTAACATGCAAATAATTCTCACTCACGATTGTACGCTCGGAACCCCTATACGCACAATCGTGTATGCCACTAGATATGCACTCGGAACCCCTATATGCAATCCTAGCAATTGATAAAAAGTATTCAACCTAGTTGATCAGGCTATGAAGAATAACAAGAAATCAATATTCAATATAACCAAGAGAATCAAACCAACACTTATAAGGATAAGAACAAGGAATAGAAATCTCACAAACACATCAACTGTATTGCTTCAAACGTCTAGTAGAACAAAGGGAAATTAGTGCTCCATCAAAGGGGGATGAAACTCTAAGGGAAAAATAACGTCTGATGTAAAGCGAAGTTCTTCTCTCTCTTAACCTAGAAAGAGGGCTTAAATAGTCTTAAGAAAACTAGGTTAAACTAATGTAAACAATAAAGGAAACAGAATAATAAAATAACAAACTCTAAACGAAATAAAAGGAAATAAATGTCTCTGGGCGCGCGGTATTTAATACGGCCACCGCGGGGCGTCAGGCTCTCCACCACGGGGCGGTGGCTTCCTCTGGCGCGGGGCTTCAGTCTTCTCTAGGAGTCACCGCCGGGCCGCGGTGATTCTGGCGTGGGGCGGTGAACTCGCTCACTCTCTTCTCCAGCTCCTCTTCTCTTCTTCTTCTGCTCTTCATTACTACCAAGTGTTGGTAGTTTTCTCCAAGTATGCTCCAACAGCTCCATCTCCATCCTCATGTCTCCATCTAAGCTGCAAATCCTGGGATATCTTCACTTATCTCCATAACTTCAGGGATCACAGACTTAGCTCCAAAACTCCTCCAAATCATGCTAATAATTGCTAGTAAAGGTGTATGAAATAACACCTATCACAGGTTTTGGGGGCCTAAGAGATTCATCTCTTTGTTTGTCGTTTTACATCCAAAAACTGAAAAAAACTCTAATGTTCTCTTATGATTCTTGCCTTGAACTCAAGAGCTTTGATTGTCTTATCCTGGAGCAGAGTTCATGTAACCCTAAGGCATCATATAAGGGTCATATTAATATTTTTGGAAAGTGTCTCGCACGATTCATTTCGATATCCAAGTACCGACTGAAGTTTGATCATCTACAACACCGGATTTTATAACACAAACAAGAGATATCAGATATGACTAATATCTTTAATATACCAAACAACAAGTATAAGTTACCACAAAGTCATTTTGTTATCCGACCCAGTGATTGTTATCAATCTCTTTAATTCACACTTTCTGCCCTCCTACCCCTTTACTAGCCTGGCGTTCCATTGTCAAGATTTTTTGCGTAGAAATCTTACTATCTTGTTTCTTCATGTTTTTAGAGAAGCAAATAAAGTTGCGGACTTCTTAGCTTCCTTAGCTTTTGATTTTCCTAATGGTTAGTATGTTTTAGAAGACCCTCTTTCGGACATTAACTTGTTCCTTTTGGATGTTGTACTAGGGTTGGCTACCCATTCCTACACTTTTTGTAGCCATCTTATCTATCGATCCATGAGATTGTTGTTTATTTATCTACATATCCTATCTACCCCTTCCTAGACTTTTTTTTACCAAATAAATAAAGGAGTAATGTTAAGCAGAGGCGGAGCCAGGGAGGGGTCGGGGAGGCTCGTGCCCCCCTCTTTTCCTCTGGTTTAATATACAATTTTATTAGTGAAGATAGTAGACACAACTGAAATAGAGTCCAGTTGATTGTTTAGTTCACACCATCTTGTTGTCCAATGAATTCCATGTTCGATCCTTACAAAGCCCTACTCACGTTTTTTTTCCTTCCACTAGACCTGGGCAAACGCGGGCTGGCCCGTTTGGCCCGGCCCGCCCGACCGTGTAAACGAGAGGGTATGGACAAGCTCGTAAGCCCTAAAGGGCCGAAAATATCCAGCCCGAGTACCAGGAGGGCCGGGTATGGACAAGGGGTCAAGCCTTGTAGGGTCGGTAAGCTCGACTCGTATTTAATATATAAATATTATTTATATAATATATAAATATTATTTATATATATAACATTACATTATTACTACTCCTAAAAAAATAAAAATAAAAACACTTAAACTAAGTAATATAAAAGCTAAATTTTTAAGGGTTATAAACTCCACTCCACCCCTCATTCTCACATGTGTGTAGACTTTGATATTGGATATTTAATGTTTTTTGTTGTAAGGTGGAAAGACTATTTGGACTTATAAAATCTTTGATATTTTTTTAATTATAGACATGAATTATAAGATGTGAATTATAAACAAAACCAAATACGGATCTCGGCGGACTACCTGGGCCCGAGAATGCGGACGGGATTGGACAACTGTCCAAGCCCTATTCCCGGGCTCAGCCCGGCCCAGGCTCGGATAAACGGACAAAATTTCCAGATCAAGCCCGGACCATATCCGGCCCGGGCCCGGAGATACCTAGGTCTACCTTCCACCGTGGCTAGCTTCCAATTCCATTCCTTTTTCATCTGTCCCCTATTTCTCTTTCACTTTCTTTTACAATATTGTTCATAATTAATTTTGTTTTATAATTAATTTTTTGGTTGTATAATTAAGTTGGTTATACATAGATTTATAATTGACTACGATATATTTTCATATTTAACTAGTTTTTGTTTTACTACAATTATTTTATTTACAAAAAATAGATTGGTTATCTATTAATATATTAATATTTATTTGAGGAATAATGCAACGAAAAATACTGTTAGGATAAGGAATTCAAAAATAAATAAATTGTATGCGATATGAATATTATAAAATTAGAAAAGTATCTAATGGAATGTGTCTTAACTCTTAACCCTAGCATATGTATATAAAAAATAGCATTAGTATGTTATAATACAACTTATTATGAGAATAATTATATACAATATAAAAATAATAAATATTTTATGTGTATATATGAAATAATTTTAGTATGTTATAATTTAGACTAAATATATGAATAATTATATAATATAAATTCATTAGTTAATTATAATAATAATAATTTGTTATTTGTTCATATTTTATCGGTCGGCTACTAAAGCTAGCGCGCCTCTCTTTTCAAACATTGGTGGTTCTGGCAGGGATGTAAAAGTACAATAAATGAATAGTGACTTAAGTTTTTTTTTTCTTTTTTTCGATGAAATAACAATTCAAAGTTACA
Source organism: Rheum nobile (assembly GCA_027886185.1). Classification (NCBI taxonomy): domain Eukaryota; kingdom Viridiplantae; phylum Streptophyta; class Magnoliopsida; order Caryophyllales; family Polygonaceae; genus Rheum; species Rheum nobile. The sequence goes on along the minus strand of WOAB01000002.1, from coordinate 8,138,253 downwards.
AACTTTGAGAGGTCGAAAATAACGGCTGCCCAAAAGGCCGATAAAAACCAAACAAACACAAAACACCAACAAACAAACAAAAGACAAACCAACAACAAGAGAAACACACAAGAAAAAAAAAGCTAAAGAACCTAGAGGAGAGGTGAGTAAAGCACAGACAAAATGCACCGCCGGAAGGATGAACATCCTTGATCAAGCCCGGAACTACAACTCGATTCACCGTCTAGGAAGCTCCCTCCACCAAAGAATGCATCTCATGAAGTCAAGACCACAGACACAAGATCTGGTTGACACAAGCACAAAAATCAGATCCGGGAACAAAAGAGGACCAAAGATAAAAAGAACAAAATGCAAAAAAAATAAAAAAAAATAAAACAAAAACAGAGAAAGCAGCGTTGGAGGCTCGTCGCTCTCTACAGCGTCGGGGGCTCAGTCGGAGCGGAGCGCGGTGGAGCGGTGGTGTGGGCGGAGCGCGGTGGCGGTGGAGCGGTGTCTGGAGGCGGAGCGCGGTGGTGGTGGAGCGGTGGTGTGGAGCGGGGTGCGCAGCAGTGGAGTGGTTCTGAGGTCCGGGTGGCTTGGTGTGGGTTGGTGGTTGCGGGATGGGTACGGACCAGTGAGGGTATGGGTTCGGGTTCTGATGGGCGGTTCAAATGGCACAATCCGGCACGGTCAGAACGGAGTTACACGGATCCGGCGAGGTCGGAGCGGAGTGGGGCTACACGAACGGAGTGCGGTCGGAGGCGGCGGGGGCTCGGTCGGAGCAGCCATGGTGGCGGCAAGGGTGGTGGTTGCCATGGGGTGGAGGTTGCCATGGTGACAGCGGGGTGGTGGTTGCCATGGTGGCGGCGGGCTCCAGAAGGAGTACTACTGGTTTTTAGGGCCGGCTCTCTGCTTTGGAGCGTTTTTCTCCATATCAATTGTTAATGAGAAACTCTGATGTCTTGGTAGAAGCACATGTAAAAGCAAAACTAATAGTGACTTGAGTTAAAAGTGAAGTTGGTTTATTTATCTCCCGTTTTACTTCCTTGACCGTTAATCAAACGGTCAATTGTAAATTTCCTGAGCGGGTAAATCCATCGCCAAATGTTACGCGACAGTAGATGTGTTGTTTTTTCATTGTCCTAATTAGAATAGTAGTAAGCCAGTTTTGTTTTTCTCAGTCAATTAAAAAACTTGAATAAATACAAGGGGCAAAGAAGAACCGAATATTTTAGATAGTCAGAAACGGCCAAGCAAATATATAAACCCTCTGAAAACCCCCTGGCAAGAGTAAAAGAAAGACACCAAACCAAACTCTCCAACTTCCTCCTCCCCACATTCACAAACCACAAAACTCCCACATTTCAGGCCCCTCAAAACGCGATCCTGACTTCACAGATTTCACACTAAACGCCGCGTTCTCCTTTCCCTTTCTGCTTGACTACAGTCCAGTGAGTGAGGGGGAGATCAACCTCGCAATGTCCCCTGCAGCCGGCCCAGTTTTACCATCCGATCGATCATCGGTAATGGTGCAGGCGATAATTCATCCGGCTACAGCGCCGGTAGGAGTCGTCTCTCCTGACACAGTGGCCAAGGATGCTATCATCAATTGGTATCGCGGAGAGTTCGCCGCCGCGAACGCAATCATCGACGCGCTCTGCAATCACATCACGCAGATCGGCGCCTGCGCGGAGGGAGGAGCGTCGGAGTACGAGGCGGTGTTCGCCGCGATCCACCGCCGGAGGTTGAATTGGATCCCCGTACTCCAGATGCAGAAGTACTTCTCCATCGCGGATGTCGCGCTCGAGCTTCGGAAGGCTGTGGCCGCGAAGAAGGCCTCCGGAACGGAGAAGGTGGCGGTGGACGAGAAGAAATCTGAGGAGGTGAAGGTAGAGGATCGGAAGGCGGAGAAGATTGAGGTGCTGCAGGAGGAAGAAGACAATACCTGCAACGGAGATGGCGTTTTCAGCGAGTCTGTAGAAGAAGATTCGCCGGATAGTGAAATCACTGATGCAGGTACAACTCCAGCCTGCCAATTTTTTTTCTTCTCCAGCTGCAATTCGGTACAATTCACGGTGAAATTCATGAACAGAATTTCTTGCATTCATTCAATCCTTTTTTGCCTTTTCAATTAATCAATTATGTTGTGCTCTAATTCATTAATTGCTGAACACGATATTCACTAATCTTTGAGGTTGGTAGTATGAAATAATCGGACAACAGAAATTAGCTTGCAAATTATGATCCATCATTTGCTTCAAAAGTGCAATGAACTGTTTCTTAATTTCATTCATAGATGATGAATCGTTCGTTCATTTTAATCTGATTCGTTGATTTTTCTATATTGTATGATTTGTTTTTTTTTTGTTTTTTTCATTCTTACATCATCAATGTTCTCTGTCTTGATTCATCATTCTATAACAGAGTACTATTTCTTATAAAAAAATAAAAGGAAACAAAGTTATTTTAATTGAAGTTTTGTATGATTCAGTGAGTAAAAATAATAGAAAAATGAGAGAGAGATGAGACTCAGATCCGATATATATTGCGCGATGGAACGAGTTCGTAAAAATCTGTGCTGTCTGTATTTCTCTCTTTCGGTTTTTTTATGTGGCTTACAAGAGACCGTTCAAATATTGCTATAAAAATACTACTTAAAAAGTAAACCTATTTTTTATATACAGATCCTTTCTAGTTTCTACGCATATACTATTTGCTCTTTATGGTGTCAATGTTCACCTTACAAAACAAGGAAAACACACTTTTATAAGATTAAACAACGCTATATTTCAACCAATCCCAAATTTGCTCTGAAAACCTTTAGCAATGATCGCTGAAACATTTGTTTTTAAAAACTTAATGTTAGACTCAGTGAAGCGCTCGTATGAGTTTTTTTTCGGACCAAAAAGAAAAATAAAACCAGTTTGTGTAATTACTTGTGCAAGTACAATTGAGGGGAATCAACAAACACTATGTTAGTCTGAACTTTATTTGTGAAGGATGACAAAAGAAAAAGAGTGAATGAAGAGTAGACTTTCCAATTTGCATAGGCAATCTGAGGACCAGAAAGAAAAGGTAGCGACCGAAGGCTCTTTCCACTGAAGCGATGGTGTTAGTTTTGGGATCGGAGTATAAAATTCACCCGATTCGCCTCCGTAGACCATTTAGTAATGGAGGCGGCCGTTTGATCTTGACCATTGGATTTATGGGAGTATAAAATTCTCTTCTCTTGCATTCAAATTTGGGGTCTTCATTGAGAAGGGAGTGGCTACCTAATAGAGCTTTGACCAACCATACCACCACCGGTCAATTCCGCTTTGGGGGCCCTCTTTACCTTCAATTACATCCAAAAATGATTTGTAAACCTTACTATGACCATGCACATGGCTTTTCTTGTTTCACATATGTTCCTAATAGTGATTCTTGTTAGGATTTGAACGTAGTAACGACAAGAAAACAAGACAAAGAACACAAGAATTGTTAACCCAGTTCGTCAAGAATGACTACGTCTGGGGGCACTACCAAGCCAGGATATTTTTTCTCTCTTTTAATGTGATAACAACGATTACAAGGAACTAGGGTTTAAATAGCAAACACGAATTAAACCTAATGGGCCCAAAAACACAACACGCGAGAAACAGCCCAACGCCTACCGCGGGGCGATGACTTCCACCACGGGGCGGCGGCTCCCACCGCGGGGCGGTGACTTCCACCGCGGGGCGCCAATCCCACCGCGGGGCGGTGACTTCCACCGCGGGGCGGCGACTCCCACCGCGGGGCGCCAATCCCACCGCGACCCTGCGGTAACTCTCAATTGTCCATCCATTGTAAAACCGACGCCCACCGCGGGGCGTCCAGTCTCACCGCGACCCGGCGGCTCCTCTCAGTTGCCTTCTCTGCCTTTACGCGTACATCCTTACGCTTCAGGCTCCATAACCCAACAATCTCCCACCTGGAGACTGATCCAACCGTAATCGTCTTCCTCATAGTGCCAGACCTTCAACTTAGTTACCAAGGCCAGTTGAAGCCATGCAAAGCTTCAACTTCTCTAAGGTCACAACCTTAGTCAGCATGTCTGCAGGGTTCTCAGTTCCACGAATCTTCGCCAGCTGCAAGACCTTTATTTCCAAGAGATGCCGTATGTAGTGATACTTCAACTCTATGTGCTTAGTCCTTGAATGAAATGCTGGGTTCTTCGCCAAGTGAATGACACTCTGACTATCACTGTATAGAATGTTGTCCCCTTGCTCCTTCCCCAATTCACGCAAGAAATTCTGCAACCATACCATCTCCTTGCTAGCCTCAGTCACTGCAACATACTCAACTTCTGTAGTAGACAAGGCCACAACTTTCTACAGCTTAGAAGCCCAAGAGACCGCAGTACCACCCAATGTAAAGACATACCCGGTTGTACTCCTTCTCTTGTCGAGGTCACTTGATGCCAAGTCTGCATCCACATACCCTGCTAGCACGACTTCTTTGCCTTCAAAACACAAGGCTTGCTCTGCGGTACCTCTCAAGTATCTCATGATCCATTTCACAGCTTCCCAATGCTCCTTCCCTGGGTTCCCTATGAAGCGACTAACCACTCCCACTACATATGTAATATCCGGCCTTGTACACACCATTGCATACATCAAACTGCCAATCGCTGAAGCATAGGGAGTCCTCTGCATCTGCGCACGCTCTTCTTCGCTCTTAGGTGAGTCCATATTACATAGCTTGAAATGGCTACCCAAAGGGACTTTTGCTGGCTTTGCATCCTGCATACTGAATATCTTCAAGACCTTCTTGATATACTCAGCCTGCGACAAATACAACTTCTCAGCCTTCCTATCTCGATCAATCCGCATGCCCAGAATCTGCTTAGCCTCTCCAAGATCCTTCATAGCGAACCGCTCAGACAACTGCTCCTTCAACTTGCTCACTTCTCGAGCACTTGAGCCTGCTATCAGCATATCATCAACATACAACAACAATATGATATAGCCTTTGTCAAACTTCTTGAAGTAGCAACAATGGTCAGCTTCACTCCTCACGAACTCAATCTCGTGCATGAATCCATCAAACTTCTTGTACCACTGCCTCGGAGCTTGCTTCAAACCATACAAGCTCTTGTTCAGCTTGCACACAAGCTCAGCGTTCCCCTTTGACACATAGCCCTCAGGTTGCTTCATATAGATGTCTTCATCTAAATCCCCATGAAGGAAGGCCGTTTTTACATCCATCTGCTGTAACTCCAGGTTCTCTGCAGCCACCATACTCAACACTAGGCGTATAGTAGTTAGTTTCACAACAGGAGTAAAAACGTCAGTATAGTCAATACCGTATTTCTGCTGAAATCCCTTCACAACCAGCCTTGTCTTGTAACGCTTGCTTCCATTCGCCTCCTCCTTTATCCGGTAAACCCACTTGATGTGCAATGCCTTCTTGCCTGCTGGAAGCTCAACTAACTCCCAGGTTTCATTGGTCATCAATGAATCCATCTCATCATCCATGGCGAGCTTCCACTCGCTCACATGATCTCCACGATATGCCTCTGCATAACATTCTGGCTCACCACCATCTGTCAGCAACAAATAGTAGTTTGAAGGCGAATACCTATCAGGCGATCCACGCACTCTGATGGACCTTCGCAGCGGAATCACTGGGGTACTCGGCTCCTCCTCAGTCACGGCCTCCTGGCCAACTCGGACCGCCTTGCTCCCACCCGAGTTTGAGATGTCTAACTCCACAATCTCAGGTTCAGAACTAGATGTTTCTGATGCACCCAGAATATCCTTGTACATCACATGCTCATTGAACACGACGTCTCGACTGCGAATAACCTTCATGCTCTGCTCATCCCAGAACCGGTATCCGAAATCATCACCACCATATCCGATGAACGTGCACTTGACAGACTTTGCATCCAGCTTGCTTCTCTCAACAGGAGCAATGTGAACATATGAAACACATCCAAATATCCGAAGGAAAGACAAATTTACCTCTTTGCCACTCCAAGCTTCCTCTAGTATCCCATTCTCCAAAGGAGTTGATGGCCCTCGGTTGATCAAGAATGCAACAGTGTTTACTGCATCCGCCCAGAACATCTTTGGAAGCCCACACTTCAGCCTCATGCTCCTAGCACGCTCATTCAGGGTCCTGTTCATACGCTCAGCGACGCCGTTCTCCTGAGGGGTTCCTTTCAAGGTCTTCTCCATGCGAATTCCATTCTCAGCACAAAAGTCCTTGAACTCGCGAAGCTCATACTCCCCACCATTATCAGATCTCAAGCACTTCACCTTAAGACTTGTCTCAGTCTCTACTAGAGCCTTCCACTTTCTGAAGGAATCAAACGCATCAGATTTTTGCTTTAGAAAATAGACCCATACCTTTCTTGTAGCATCGTCAATGAAGGTCATGTAGTATGACGCTCCACCCAGAGATGTCACAGGTGCTGGTCCCCACAAGTCGCTGTGGATCAACTCCAACTTCTGCTTCTTCAAGGTTCTGCCTCCTCTCACAAAGCTCACTCTTTTCTATTTCCCGAGCACACAGTCCTCACACAGCCCGATCTCAACGGACATAAGACCTGGCAGCAAGCCCTTCGAGCATAGCACTTGCATCCCTTTCTGACTCATGTGGCCCAGACGACAGTGCCACAAATCTGCATCACAGTTCACTCCTGCAACAGCAATGCTATCACGGACGTTGCTCGTCATGTACAGCGTCCCCTCCTTCTTTCCATGAGCTACCACCATAGCTCCCTTGGTTATCTTCCAGCTGTTACAGCCGAAGGTTACTTCATAGCCCTCGTCATCCAACTGGCCAATGGAAAGCAAGTTTCTCTTCAAACCAGGAATATGCCTCACTCTATGCAACTACAACACAGATCCGTTCGGCGCTCTGATTCTGACATCACCCTTCCCTATGATTTTCAAAGCCTCATCATCAGCAAGATAGACCTTTCCAAAATCTCCAGAGGTGTAGCGATCCAAGATATCAGCACTGCTGCAAGAATGAAACGAAGCTCCAGAGTCTAATACCCAAGACTCCAATGGACTGCTCGCGCTCAGAATAGATGCATCTGCAGTGGTTTCTGTCGTTGAATCGCTCAGAGTCAACGCGTCTGCAATATCCTCACTGGCTGAATTCGCTGACTTGTTCTTCAACGGTGCTTTACATTCACTCTTGTAATGACCGTTCTCATCACAATTCCAACACTTGATCTTGCTCTTGTCCTTGGGCTTATCCTTCCCTCTAGACTTTGATCTGCCACGATTCGACTTCTTAGAGTCTGGCCTGCCCCTGCTATCCGTATTCAAGGCTGATCCAGATGTAGAACCTGACGCCTTCCTGCGAATTTCTTCGCTGATAATCAAATCCCTCACTTCATCAAACTTGATCTTTGCCTTCCCCGCCGAAGCACTAACAACAGTAACTGTCCCGCTCCAACTCTCTGGTAAAGAAGACAACAAGATTAGGGCTTGTACCTCATCGTCGAAATCAATCTCCACTGAACTCAGTTGGGCGATCGTCATGTTGAACTCGTTCAAGTGATTGGCGACCGCTGTACTCTCCGTCGTCCGCAGATTGAACAACCTTCACATCAGGTGAACCTTGTTCACCGCAGAGGGTTTCTCATACATCGCGAAAAGAATTTCCAGCATCCCCTTCGTCGTCTCTGCCTTGACCGTGTGATGTGCCACGTTCCTGGACAGCGACAGGCGGATCACGCTCATCGCTTTCCTGTCCAGCAACTTCCACTCGTCTTCCTTCATGTCTTCCGGCTTCTCACCCAGCGGCAAATACAAATCTTTACCATACAGGTAATCCTCGATCTGCATCTTTCAGAATCCGAAATCCGTGCCATCGAACTTCTCCACTGGTGACTTTCCGCTTCCCATATTTTCTTCCAGAAGTAGCTCTGATACCAGTTGTTAGGATTTGAACGTAGTAACGACAAGAAAACAAGACAAAGAACACAAGAATTGTTAACCCAGTTCGTCAAGAATGACTACGTCTGGGGACACTACCAAGCCAGGATACTTTTTCTCTCTTTTAATGTGATAACAATGATTACAAGGAACTAGAGTTTAAATAGCAAACACGAATTAAACCTAATGGGCCCAAAAATACAACACGCGAGAAACGGCCCAGCGCCCACCGCGGGGCGGCGGCTCCCACCGCGGGGCGGCGGCTCCCACCGCGGGGCGGCGGCTCCCACCGCGGGGCGGCGGCTCCCACCGCGGGGCGGCGGCTCCCACCGCGGGGCGGCGGCTCCCACCGCGGGGCGGCGGCTCCCACCGCGGGGCGGCGGCTCCCACCGCGGGGCGGCGGCTCCCACCGCGGGGCGGCGGCTCCCACCGTGGGGCGGGGACTTCCACCGCGGGGCGGCGGCTCCCACCGTGGGGCGGTGACTTCCACCGCGGGGCGGCGGCTCCCACCGTGGGGCGGTGACTTCCACCGCGGGGCGGCGACTCCCACCGCGGGGCGCCAATCCGACCGCGACCCGGCGGTAACTCTCAGTTGTCCATCCATTGTAAAACCGACGCCCACCGCGGGGCGTCCAGTCTCATCGCGACCCGACGGCTCATCTCAGTTGTCTTCTCTGCCTTTACGCGTACATCCTTACGCTTCAGGCTCCATAACCCAACAATTCTTTTAATTTTCTATAAGAGAGAGCCTAAATAATAGTAGAATACTCTAATTTGTTTGCATTGAATTAAACTGAGCTCTTCTGCAGGCATGGTTTCTGAGTCTGGTTATAACTTTTAAGTGTAGGAGACTAGGAGCATGTGATCTAACAAACTACCTACCAGTTTTAAGGCAAGTGGTACAAATATTTATCACAAAAAAATTCTGACGTCATGGATGGTTATGACTAAGGAAGGTAGTAGTCAGAAGGGTCTATTTTTTTCTTAAAAAAAGTTATTGCATCAAGTGAAATTTATTGTTAGTATTTCATAATTGAAGTTCAAAGTCAGGTAGGTCAGTGTTCGATTCAATCCCTAAACCCATGATAGTCTTTTAGATTCCGGATTGTAATATGTGCTAATTTATTTGGCTTGCCTTCAAACAAAAATCTACTGTATTTGGCTCTTTCACGCACTATAAGGTATAGGGAAAATGGGTTAGTGGTCCTCCAATAATATGCAGAACATGTGTCTTGTACAATTGTAGGCCTAAACCGGCAAGTTGTTATTCTTTGTATAAACCCGATATTTCTTTCATACTAATGGTTTATAGGATTTCACATATAGATCTACAATGCTGGGGTGGGAAACTTTAGTCTTCTCCAATTAGGGAGGGCATGGATATTTTTACTAAATGAAAATCATTTTTTTTTATAATTAAAGGGCAGTTCCCCCCTAAACCGACAGAAGAAATTGGAAACTGATGACAGAAATTACAACTCATGAGAGCACGCACATTCTTGAAAGTGACTTCAATGAATTAAACAAATTGTCTTTAACTGTTACATAAAATGCCAATGATGGATGCTCCACTGAAGGTTGGGTTTTATGCTGTTCAGCTACCCTCTTTAATCTTTATGCCTTTTGGATGCAGTTGGGACATACCATGAGATATGCCACCCTACCATAATTTTTGCTACCGCCTCTAATTCTGTGAACATCCTAAATCTGAAAGCTAAATTGCATATTCACCGCTGTTGCACAATCCTAGCAAACGGACTCACATTTTTTATTCTTTTATGTAGGTTCTCAAGAGGCTCAAGTCACTCTTGAGGTAAGTGATATATGTGATAGTCATGAAGATTGTAGCGCTCGTTGTGAGCAGATCAAGATGACAAAAGGTTTCGTCGCCAAGGAGCCAGTGAAAGGGCACATGGCGAGTTTCTTTCACATTTTCCAAAATTCATTCTTCAATAAATTCAGACAAACTCTGGATAAATTAAGTGCAAATATATGCTGGCGAGTGAAGTTTACTTATTGGTTAGTTATTAACTGATTGTGTATAAAACTTGCAGGTGAACGTCGTCAAAGGTCTAAAGATGTACGATGATATATTTACAGATGGAGAAATGTCTAAGCTGAATGACTATGTCGATGAACTCCGAGCTGCAGGACAAAATGGAGAACTACTAGGTAGGCCTTTTCAAGCCTATTTTCTACTCTCCATATTCACTCTACAAAGCATAACTAACATCATGTATTTGTTGTGTCATGAACTCAAACATGCAGGTGAAACATATGTTTTATTTAACAAGCAAGTGAAGGGAAGCAAAAGGGAACAAGTGCAGCTCGGGGTTCCAATCTTTGGGCATATAAGAGGTAAGATAAATGCATCCTTTTTCTGTATTTTCCCATTTCTAATGCAAATTGCTGTTAAATCTCATAGGACGTTTTCTGCAGGTTATATCGAGCCAATTCCAGCTCTTCTCCAGAGTGTGATTGATCATCTGGTTCAGTGGCAGATAATTCCGGAATGTAGGAAGGCAAATGGCTGCATTATTAACTATTTGGATGAGGTATGAATTTGTCTGCAATTGCAAATTGATTCTCGTGTAGTGGTATTGAGCAAGCAAGCTAATAGCTATGATGGTTATACAATCGAACGTACAATTTGGTGTTGTATGTAGGGAGAATTCTCACAACCCTATCTGAAACCACCTCACTTGGACCAGCCGATATGCACCCTGCTGCTATCAGAATCAACATTGGCATTTGGACGCACTCTTGTAAATGATGGCGAAGGGAACTACGAAGGGCATCTCATGGTCAGTACAAAACAAGGGTATCTTCACTAATATAGCCTTCCATTCTATATTATAGCCTATATATACGTTTACAGATTGCGAGTTGGGCCTTTGCAGATCCGTTCTTGTGATGAGGAGCAACAGTGCGGATATGGCGAGGCATGCAATGTGCCTCACATTTTACAGGATCCGATCCGTCCAGACACAGATCACAACCATATTCGTAAATGGCAACCATGTTCCGTGATCCCAAACGGATATCAAGCAGCCATGAACATGGTCCCTAAGTGGGGACTCATCCATGCCCCAGTAGTGATGAACCAGAGGAAAGGCGGCACGGGCGTGTTCTTGCCCTGGGGGGTCAAGTCAAGAAAGCCAGCAAGGCACCTCCCACCGCGTGCACTCGCCTTGGAGACCATGTCCGATCCAGGCAAGAGCTAGGTGCGTAATCAAGTAGTTGTACAAACGAGGTCCGTCTTCTGCAGACTGCAGTCTTGTTACCTATTTTTTGTTTTCCTTTGTTTTTAGGAAAGCTAGAATATAGATTTTTTAGATACTAATCTTGGTGTTTTGCATGCATCTTTTTCTTCTGATCGAATTTAGTGGTGTGGATGGTTTGCTGTCGCTGAGCTTGTGCAGATGATGGGCCTGATTGAGGAGGTGGTGTAATTTTTGTACGACAATGTTTTTAGTTTGTCTTCTTTTGATTGTATCTGGATTGGATGAACTTTTCGGTTGCAGAGATCTGAGGATGCTCTAATCAATGAAGCCACGTTCATAAATATAGATTATTTCGCAATAGTAAATCAATTCTCCAACACAAGTCAATATAACTATTTCGCAAAAACCAGCCCGTTGTTTAGCATGAGAATTTCACGTTCATAAATATAGAAAAACAAAAAGGCTGATGTTTGTGGTGAATGTAAGTTTGGGATGAACAATGAAAGCGAAATTTCATTGCAGGCATCTAACAATTTAAGCCAACAAACTTCACTCGAGATACTTGAGGAACCTCTGCCGACCTACGTTGTGGAGTTTGAATACCAAATTGGGATGATTGATTAGTTGACCGGTTTGTTTTTGAGATTGTATGTTTAACAATTCTCCCACCTTGAACGTACCTTTTATGGATGATACCTGTTTAGGTTTTGCAGATTTTTGTTCTTACTATCTGTCGGCTGATATCTGCAGATAAGGCCAAGCATGAAAGAAAGCAAAGAGATTAGTAACCCGGTTGATCTTCGTGTTTTGGATGGTTTTCAATCTATTGCTTATATCTCAAGCACTCAAAGATGAGTCGTTATTCTCCCTCCTACAGAACAACGGTCCCAATTAGTGAAGGGGTTCTTTAATTGGAAGCAGTATCATCATATATGTGCATGAGATGCTTTGGAGCAAAAACACAGAATTCCTTCACATGGATTAACATAGCCGCACCCTTTTAAAAGGATAGTGGGACTAAATTGAGACACTTATTACAGCTCATCTTTTTGACTTGTTTCAAAGCAGTCTTCATCCCAGCTAAACGGAAATTTTAATTTTGCTGCTGTATGTGGCATAGACCAGTCTTCATAGATAAACCTGGTGAAAAAAAGAGCAACTTAAATATTGTTCAGGTTACATGGGGCAAATATATAACCCACTAGAGCAATAGATCTGATGAATGATGATAGTCACTTCAATGTTCATGAAAGAGATAAGCAGCAGTAATTCAGCACAAGTGGATGAGATTAACAAGTTATGGCCATAAGAAACTTAAACATGACGAGGAAGAGTTTCAGACCAGGGTCACTCACATTTTAACCGGTGGTCGTGATATGATAGACAGCAATTGCATATCCTCATCAGCATTTGTATTGCAGACCTGTGAAAAGATTATGAATCAATTCAATGAAGAAATTCCTATTTCCCTCCATGGTATGACAAACGACTCGAAAATATGAATACTATAAGCAGAAGAAAACAGTTCTAAAGAACGTTTTCATCCACTGTCATGAGAATTATTAGTTTTTGTCCAAATACTTTTTACAGCATTGTTTGGACTTCAAGATTCTATTTTCAAACTCATCTTTGCCTCTAGACTCCAATTTGCCCTTCCCTGGAACAATACCCTATGTTTTCCCACGTTGTGTAGGAAGAGCTTAGTAACAAGGTCTTGCTGCAATATTCCATTTATGTATGCTGGTCCCAAGAGCCGATGGATCAGAAATTATGAAAAACCCATTAGGTTATGTTAATACCTGCTTCATAGTGGATAATAAAGCATGAAAAAGTGACTCTTGAGCTAAAGTTCAGAAGGAAAGAAATGTTCAAGACATATGAGGAGAAAATAGGCTCTCAATAACTCATAAAGATCTGTCTTAAGGAGACAAGGAACCAGGGGATAAGTTATTAGAGTTTTAATTTCAAAAGTAAAGTCCTTCAATAAAAATCTCTTATGTTAAAGTTGGGTGATATAGATAACGAGAAGTAGAACAAAAATTGAGAGGCTGATTCCATATCATACAAATCTTCAGGAGAATTGCACAAGAAAAAGCAGGAGGGAAGGAGTAACATTCATCATTTACATAGTCAATGCCAGCCAGAACTACACAAATGTAAAATGTGTTACCTGATGAACATCATTGACTGGGATATTGAAAGTACTGTTTGCAAAAATAGGGAAGTTTTGAGGGCTTCCAGGATGTTTTGCATGTGAATTTGAGGCTAGATACATAGTGCCAGTACCCTTCAAGACAAGGGAAACCTTTTCACAGGAATGCCTGTGTATTGGAGTGCAAGACCCACTAGCGAAGGTTTGAAACCACACTTCAACCTGTAATACATGACAGAGAGCACATAAATTACTTGTCCTTTCCTTGAAAGACCCAAAGCGAAAGAAAGAACAGAAATCCCTACCAAAGTATGCAAAAGACTTCTTTGCAGATCATGGAACACACAATAAGAAGCAGTCTGCTTTACGTGAGCATAAAAACCAACTAAATTTCTTATTGATACTGCTACATTCATATTAGACTTCATCATAGAGGGGTTTCAAATGAGTAGCTGAGAATGAGATCCTTGCTAAAATCTTGGAAAGAAAAGAAAGAAAGTTAACCAAAAAGTATCTTCAGGCATAAGACATGAACAATTAAAAGTAGATTCAATCATATTTTACTTGGATTTTGGATATAAATCACAACACACATGCATATAGAAGAGAATATGTACATTCGTGGTTTTGTTGCTAAGTGGTAAGATATCAGAGAATACACCTATTCAAATTTCAGGTTTTATGCCTCAGGCTTCTGCAATCAACTTTTTTTCTCTTTTTGCATCAAACCAGGAGACACAAGAATCAATTGGCAAACACAACACTACAACAGCCATTACTTGCAAACTTCCACAATTTTATGATATTAATAAGGAAAGAAGCATTTGGTTGTATGCTGGGAGATCTATGATTTGATATAGGTATATCATCTAAGAATACAATTTATGAATCCAGCAATTGTGATCCAGTAATTGTGGAGAGAGCGAGAGTGATGTGTAGAATACAAGCCTCTTTCATTCCGTGCAAGACTGATCCAGCAATTGTGCTGTGTGAAAAACCAGCTCTCCCATAGTTATGTTGAGGAAGTTCACTCACATTCCTCACAAGCGGAAATCCTGGATTCCGGACCAAAACGAAATCATATTTTTCAGTTGCTACATGCCAGTAACAATATAAAATATACGTTGCTAGAATTTCATTTCCAAACAATGAAATAAATCACTTGAGCTCATGATATTATGAAGATTGCTACAGCAGAATACAGTTTCATGTCAAGAGAGCAAAATTGGATGATGAGTAGCGTAGATTCCGGTGAATGTACGATTAAAACCGAAAATGAGGGTGCAATTTGCAGCAGTTACAATTCTATAGAGAGCTTGAGAAAATCGCACCTGTAATAGAGCACTTAGAAGCTCCAACCACCGACGTGAACAGCAGTGAGATCAGAAGGAAGACGAGAACCAACTCTTCTCTCTCCGGCATTTCTGTATTTTCAGTTCTTCCTATTTCTCGAACTCTCTCGTGGGTAGCACTGGACGAGTTAGCAGAGTCAAAGAATTCTTATTTCCTCTCTACCTTATTCTTTTCTTTTCCGGATGGGCCTTTAAGCTGCGCTGGGCCTTCTTCTTATTACACTGGCCCAAGTCCATGAAGCATTTTTTATTTCTTCTGCTTCCTCTTCTTCGGAGTTCTTCCTGGAGCCTGCGCGCTGGTATTTTGTATTTCTCCGTCCGTCCGTCCGTCCCGTCCCTCGTGTTACTCCTTGTACTGCTTTGCTCTTCCTGGCGACCGCTCGCTAGATCTTCTCTTTATTTAAAGGTAAACTTGCTAATTGATTTTCAAGCTGTACAATTGAATGAAATGATCGATTATTTTGTCTTCTGATTTTCCTCTTCTCCATGCCACAAATTCGATACTGTTGATTGGGAAAAAAACTATTTTTATTTTTTTTATTTCTTCTGCAATTTGATGTCTAAACGAATATTGGAAGATTTGGCTTCTGTTCTTCGTGTAAAATCTAAACGATTTTTTTTCTTCCGATTTCGTCCTGCAAAATCAAGAACCCTAGCTTAGAAGTTGACAATTGAAACTCTTCAGTTCGCCTAGTGATCGTCCAATTAATGAATGCCAATATTATTGTCTTTGGTCATTGCTTACACTGACATCATTCAACTTGCGCACTGCCATTCAGAACAAAAATCCGAATTTGCTTAACTCCATTGATACCGAGGTAGTGCAAGATATGGAAAATTATGTGCCTTCCTCCCGATTGTTCCAAAAAGCGGGCATTGTCGACCCTCGAGATGCTATTGTTAAGGAGGTAGTGCGAATTCTCCATGACTACGTTTTTCAGTTGTAAAATTCTGTATACTTGCGATGAAAAATGATAGAAAGCCGGAACCATAAAATGTGTGTATTTCCATGTTGCAGATTCAAGCCCATGAGGTTGCCATGGCAGAACTGAATAATCTCTCGGCCTCGCGGGTAATTGATTCCTATACATGTTTTTATTTTGTGCTTATATCTTCCTGTAGTGGTGACATTGAATTCCTTTAAAACTCCTCTCTAGACTAGAGCCTCATCAATAATTATGCTATCTGGTGGATGCAGTGTTTAAAAAGGCCCTAGGCGCACCTAGGCGCAAAGGACCCTGGAGCCTAGGCGCGCCTGAGAGGCGCAAGGCGCGCGCCTAGCTACAAAATCCTCAAAAAACATGTAATTCATTATCAAAATGTTATAAAACCAGTTTATAATGAAATAAAATAAGTTAAAGCACCATAATGTCATAAAATCAAGTCTAAACTAGTAAACAAGTAGGAAAATCAAGTCTAAATCATAAAAAAGTCATTTTAAAACATAGAAAGTAGTCAAGTGGGTCAGTCAAGGTCTAAATCATCCTCTTCCTCTTCATCTTGGTTGAGACAAAGATCCTCATCATCTCCAGAATTGTAGTCTTCATCATCTTCTTCATCCTCTTCCTCTTCTGGTTGTAACACCAGCAGAAACCAGAAACAAAAAAGAAAAAAGAGAAGCAGTGAAGCACTTACCTGGAGGAGGAATCAGGGACCAGCCGAACTGAGGAGGAGGAAGTGAGGAGGAGGAGGAGGAGGAGGAGGTTGAGGAGGAGGAGGTGGCCGAACTTGAAGAGGAGGAAGTGGAGCCAGCCGAGTTTGAAGAGAGGAGTAGAGCCAGCCGAGTTTTGAAGAGAGTAGTAGGAACCAAGGAAGAGGAAGAGACTTGCTTTGGGAAATTACAAGATTTACAACGTTTTTTTTTCTTGGAAATCAAATCTTCATTACGTTTTTTTTCTTGGAAATCAAATCTTCATTAAAGATATAGGGTAAAATATATTTTTAACAAAAAAAGGAAATCAAATCTTCATTAAAGAATTTTTAAAAATCAAAAAAGGATAACAGAAATTGCCCCAGATCTGCATACAAGTCAGGCGCGCGCCTGGAGCCAAGGCGCGCCTGAGCGCCTAGGCGCGCCTTCTGTGCCTAGGGTGGCGCCCAACCATTTGAGGCACGCCTAGGGTGAGGCGGGCGCCAGCCCTTCCTAGGCGCGCCTCACCTGCGCCTTTTTAAACACTGGGTGGATGCCTTCAAAGATTGGGCTTGATGTGCTATAGCTGTTGACATCCTTTTTTTCAGTACATGTGAATAACTGTGATTATAATTTCAACTGCAAAGCATTTTGTCTTGTTGGAGAGCAGTCACATTGGTGCCTTTCATGTTTTCGTGTTTAGCTTGCTCTCAGAAATTTTGTTCCACATTATATTCAACCTTAATACCATATGCCTTTGAGATCCATTTGCAACAGGGACTATATTGGAACATCGGTTCCAATCATGAAAGACATTTGAGTAACAAAGTTTTATCAGCTCCTTTTTATGCACTTACAAGCGCTGTGATGAGAAAACGTCTTGTTTTTCTTGGTTGAACTTTTATTCCTAGTACATCCCAAGGTTATAAATTTTCAATCACTTCGGAGTTCGGAGTGTGTAATCTTTTACCTCAAAGTTTGCCCTAAGAAGTACTTTTACTGTTGGAGGAGATCAGCTCTTTATTACAAACACAATTTTGATATATCTCAAAGCAATCATGAAAGAAATATACTAGAAAGACATATATTCATATCCTAGATGGCCATGTTTTGTTTGTGTAGCAGTTTGTGATGATCTTAAAAGTTAGCCATTATAGCTCTCATATAATGTGCATGGAATTTTAAATGCTTTGAATATTGTTCAATTTTTAAAATCCTTTATGAAAGTAATCATCTAGAATGATTTTTTTTTCCTGCTAAATGGTTTCTGATGGCTTGGCAGCATTGTATGTATTAAATTTCCAACGGTAAGAACCATACTTCTGACTAGGATGCTACAACACACCTATGTTAGGTGATCGAAACTCAAAAGTAGCCCATCAGGATTCAGGTTTTAAAGATTGTTATATTTCATTCACATACCTGAACTACCCCACCCCTTTCCTGTTGTATCATAATCTATTGAGCTTACTATACGAAATGAGATCATATTTTATGAACGATGCCTCCGTGTTAGCTCAATAACTACCCCACCCCTTTCCTGTTGCAGACTGTTTATCAGAGAAATGGGACTTTGTTCTTCCGTACCACAATTCAGAAAGCTACAGCAGTTGAACAAAGTAACGAGGAACTTTTGAGACCTTGAAAAGCATTGCTTTATCATTAGAGGTACTCTGATGCTCTCTGAAATTGACACTCACTTGCTGAACGTTTGGACAGGACTACTTGATTCATCAAAGACAAATTTGCAGAAGATGAATACGCAATGATGCTGCCAATTCGTCCTCAACACTCTTCGATGATGCATTAACCTACCATTTATGCTGGCCAATCATTAAGAGTTAAGACCGGTCCTGCTTCAGTGCCTCTAGTCTTGTGGGTATATGGCAAAGAGGGATTCATAGCTGTAGTAATGAAGGTGAAGGTGTGATATATTACGGTGATATTCTGCACGCTTGGTTTCGATTGAAAGGTCACATAATCACTTTTGACATAATAGTAGACCGTGATTGTGTGACTCCCGTGGTCACTGACCTCCTAGAATATTTTATTATTTCAGAAGCGAGAGGTAGAAAAAGTGAGTTCTACTTTTACGCGTCAGCTAGATGAACATACCCACAAAGGGCATACGTATCAGTGCCAAAAGGTACGCATACCAATGCCTGCCCCTGTCTAGAATAACTGTTGGAGGCATTTGGCACTGGCATGCAATGCGTACACGTACCTTTGCCAAACCTTCAACGGTTCCTTTTTTGGTTGTTGGAATTGTATCATTGTCTGGGATGTGTGCCAAACATCTCCAACGGTCCAATTCTTTTGCCTATTTATATCTCGTTTTACTATCACATTTTTACACATTCAAATCCTCTTAAAAAATGCATTTTGGAAAAAAATGTCAAATATTGATAGAGAGTCTAAACAAAGAAAAGATGACCAGTGTATATTGAACCGCAAGAGATATGTATTAGTTTATTATGAATTGCTTAAATTATTTAGAGTAGCATGAAGAGGGTTTGTCTTTATACGTAATGAAGGTCTAGATTTAGTGTGACTATTATATATTAAATGATGTGATATAGTGTATTTATTGAATGATATTATTAGTTCATTTTGCTTCGAATATATATTTATTTAAACCGATTTGTTTGTTATGTAAGAAAATATTGAAATAGAAGTTATAGAATTAGTTATTTCATTAGTGTGACTTATTTGATGAATGATAATTAGTACATTTCTTTTCGAATAGACACAATGTGATTTATTTGATAAATGATATATGTAGTACATTTCGTATTAAATAGTTATTTAATTAAATAGACTTGTCTGTAATGTATGAAAATTAAACGATGTGATGATACATGTATTACATTTTGTGTTGAATAAATATTTAATGTAAACCGATTTGTCCGTTACATATGAATATATTGAAAAATAAAGAATTTAAATTAAGATGTATATATGTAATAAATTATGTATTAAAGAATGATATATTGTAAATAAGTACGCACTAGAGATCACTCTTGATAACTTTTCCATAAACTTGGTGTGAATAGTCGAGAAGTAATGATTAATTGGGCAAAACAAAAGGGTCGAGAATTGATGATGATCATAATCATTCAAAATTCAAATCCCAGAAGGGTGAAGCTTACTTGCAAAAAATTCGATAAGTATAAAAGTATAAACATCGAGGGGATGAGAACCAACACAAAGAAATGCAATTGCTCATTTTAGTTGGTTGAGGCTCGTTTGAGTAAAGTTATTGAAATCGAGACAGAAAAATGGGGGGAGCTTACTGTCATTACCAGACACCACAACCATGTCCTTCCAAGTACTTTCCTTGGACATGCATATATGGGTCGAATGACCCAGAGCAGCAACGCCTGGTTAGGTAGTGGACCGCTATGCTTATGGAGCCAAGGGCTATTATTTCCGAGATTCGAAGTCAATTCCCCGAAAATGTGACGAGTGTCGAGCAAATTTGCAACTTTCGGCAGAAGATTTAATACGAGGATCATGAGGAATTGAATGTAACTCAATGGACGCTAAAGTAGCTCAAACAAGAGGGGTACAACATGTATACTAGGAGGGAGATGACTACTGGAGAAGTGGATATCTTATTCTTTGTCAACCCACAGTCATTGCACCTACTGAAGTTATTCCCTTACGTCGTTGTTATCGACAACACTTACAAGACGAACATGTGCGTGTTTTAAATCAATTTTAGTATGTCATCATTTTAGTTGTTTATGTTATCATCTTAAGTTGTGATATATGTATAGGTATCGCATGACTTCGGTTGGGATTGTTGGTTTAACCTCCACCGACAAGCCGTTCAATATTGGTTTTGCATTGACTAAGGGGGTGGACAATCCTCATTATATGTTTGTGATGAAAAAGTTGTTCAAACTATATAATAGTGTGGGAGTAAAGTCGATGACCATAGTAACCGATCAAGATAACGCTCTCGTCTGTGCAATCGGTCAAGTTTTTGGAGATGGAGTGAAACACTGATGTGACTATGTGATGTGACCCTGCCTCCCATGACTAGGGGTGAGCATCGGTCCGGAACCGAATCGAAAAAACCGAAAACCAAAACTTCCAAAAACCTGAACCGAACCGAATTATATTGGATCGGTTCGACCCAAACCCGATTCGGTTCGGCTAAAAAACCGAAAAACCGAATTTGATATCCAACATCGCAAATCAAATATGTTTATATTATGAAATTAAAAATTAATGGGTGCTAAATTTGATATCCAACATCGCAAATCAAAACCAGTAACCCACTGCCAACTCCACAAACAACCAATACCAAAATCTAACATCATTGTGGCCAGTCAAGCCTTTTGCTAACATCAAACTATTTACACAGCTGATCCAACTATACATAATACGTACTGAATCAAAATTAACAAGATTATATGACTATATTTTGAAATAGACATGAAAGTGCAGATGGAAGTAAGTGAAAGAATCTCTTAACCTGAAGAAGTATAGTATTAATGTTCAAAATTAGAAATTATTTATTTTGAACAGTGCTTTACTTTGTTTAGAAGAGCTGCCAGATCCAACTGCACAGCCAAAGCTTCAATGTTTCATAATCGTAAGTAATCATAGGCGGATGGGAGGAAAAAAAAACATTCTTGACAGTAGTAATACCAAGCAGCAGCGACTCGGCGTCAATACACCGGAGTAGCAGCGACTCGGCGTAGCAGCGACTCGGTGTCAAGCAGCAGGGGACGCAGTCCACTATCCACCACCGGCGGCGTCAAGCAGCAGCAACGACTCGGCAAGACGGCGTTGTCAAACAGGGCGGGGGACGGCGACTCGGCAAGACGGTTCCTGGGAGCTTGGTGCTTGGAGGAGGCTGAAGCCTTGGAGGAGTTGGAGCCTGGAGGCGGGCGGCAAGATTCAACAGAATGAAGGCAGCCTTGGAGGAGTTAACAAGCCTTCTTTTTTTTACCTAAACCAGCCCAACAAGCAAGGAAGGCAGCCCACTTATTTTTAATTTCGGTTTAACCGAACCGAACCGAAAACCGAACCCCCAAAATACATAAACCGAAAACCGAATTATTTCGGTTTCGGTTTGGATGAGTTTTTTCGGTCTGGTTCGGTTAAAAAATTCGGTTTACCCGAACCGTGCTCAACCCTACCCATGACGGCCCAAGACGAGGAAGAAGCCATGAGCCTACGCTCAGAGGGCCCAGTGACAAGGTCTAGGTCCAAAGCCCTCGCCACAGCCGTCGCGTCACTTGTCGCACGCGTCGTCGCTGGCCAAGGAAGCCCAGACGCCAACCCAAGACTCATCGTCCTCTCCACCATCGGCATCGAAACATCGCGTTCATCGCAGCTGGCATCGCGTGCACCCATGATCGGACGTCACCCTCTATCTTCGCATCCCCATTCCCTCCGCCGCCGACGCTACGACAATTGCTTGAACCTTCAAGCCTGTCTTCCTTCGCATCTCCCTTCATCCGCAGTCGACGCTACGACACCAAAGACTTGTCTTTTCAAGTCATCTATCCCTCATCAAATCGCTTCTGCCATAGCTATCCAGTCGTCCCACCCCTCGCTTCCATCGCGTCCATCATCGTCACTAATTCCATCGCATTCGCCATCGTCTTCGCCATCGACGTCGTCTTTGTTGTTGTGACACTCAACGTGACACTCCGCCTCGCCGACACCGCGATCTTCCAGGCAACCTCCACTGGGTTCGCTTCGCCACTATCTTGTCAGCCTTTCGTGCAAGACAACGTGACTTCTCGCCCAAGACTAGATCAAAAGGTGTCGCCTTTGACAATTGACTTGTCATCGGAGGCAAGAACACATCAACTGACATCAGAGCCCAACAGTCTTGTAAGTCACGAACTCAAGTTTACATCTTGTTCATAATTTTTTTTTCTTAACCCCCATCGTTTGTTTTCGTAAGATCTTGAGAAAAACCAAAATTTCCATATTTGCCTAACCTACTCGGTTTCTACAAGATAAACTCTTGGCCGAAATTTTTTTCCTTGTTCCCTAAGTTTTGGTGTGTTAGGTAATTTGTTATCTTGCATGCTAGAATATTTTGTTTCCTTGTTTCACGCGTGGATAGAGTTTCTTTGTTTGCTAGATTTTGCTTTTTAGTTAAGTTAACCGAATTTCCTTATAAGATATCAATCAAATCTTATCTTCTCTCTCCTATCTATAAAGATCACACTTGTGATATTCTTGTTACTTATACCGTTTTTTCTTTTGTTTCCTTTTGCAATCCGAAAAGATCAAAAGATAAGATCTCGGATATTATATAAAAAAAAAGATATCAAAAAGATAATTCAAAAAAAAAAAAGTTATCAAAGTTAGGTAAAGCCAAAATAAGGCAACCCTAACCCACTCTCGGTCTAAGCTCATCTTCTCAACCTCTCCACCGTCTAGGTCAAGCTTCCTAGAAGGTGATTTCTTGCTAATTAGGTTACTTTGTTTACGTTTGTTTTAAGGTTTCAATTTGTTCTTGTTTGTTTGATTGCAACTTGCTTGATACACCATCTCTTGTGCAAGCCAAGCCGCCCTCACGACAAGCCAAACTAGCCCTACCTACGTGAACTTTGTGACTTGACTAGTGACTTTCTTGGTTGTTGTTCTTTGTTGTCTTTTTCTTCGTTTTTACTCCCATGTCTGGCCATATTGTTATAGGTAGCATAACGGTTGGACAACGTGAAGACCAACTTGGAGTCGACAACTCCAATCCAAATCCACCGCCGTTGGGTCTACCCCAAGACCAACCACCGATTGACCCCCCACAACAAGACCCCATCATGGAGTTGTCCGAGGAGCTACGAGAGATCCAAGCTCTTCGTCAACGCGTTGCTCAATTTGAAGCCAGAGAACGCGCGGCAGAACTCGTGCCCACTCCAACACCCCTGAGTACTATGGACGCGCCGACTCAACCACGAGCCACCGACGCCGGTCCATCGAAGACAAGAGTAGAAAAAGGAAAAGGAATCATGCCTTCGACATCTCAACCTCAACCACAGCTCAATCGTATGCATAGTGTCATCGAGAGTCGCCAAGGCTTCGTTTCGCACACAGACCGCTACTTGCCCAGAGCCACACCCGCTGGCTTCGACACCGGCTCCGACAACGACCGCGAGGCCGAAGACACTCAAGGTGAGTTTTCTGAACCATACAACTATGATGATCGCTATGCCTCTAGGAGAACACAGAGACGCGTATCGGGATCAGCGCCTCGCGAAGGCCGCCCTCGCCGAGCCGAGCAAGCCGACGCGACGCCAAGGAGACCTAGTCGCCGACCAAGTGGGCATACGCGACGCGATGATCAATTGAGAACCCCAACTACCCAGCCACAAAGCCATGATGTACGCGATCATCTTTGACACCAAAGTGTTCGGACGCCGTGTTACGGATCCGATGGCTACGCGTCGATCACACCCAATGTCCACGACGACTTCGACGAGTATGACGATGAGGAGATCGAGGACTCAGGTATGGTCAACCCTAATTTTTTTCATCCCCCTCTTGGAGATCCACTTGAATTGCAGGATCACCCTTCAGATTGGATACCTCCACCGCATCTCCAGCCCCAAGGAGAACGCGTTCGTGACATTGGCGGCGAGCGCCGCGATGTTATACCAAGGGACATTCGCCGAGCCGACTACGATGACCAGCCGCGCAGACGCCGACGCGACGACGCCTACGTACCTGCCTAGCCTCGATACCAACGACACGAAGTCAAGGTAAAGATCGAGCATTTCTTTGGTGAATACAATCCATCTGTTTTTCTTGAATGGGTACAGGCTACGGAGTACACCCTACGCTATTGCCGCGTTCCTCCTGAGGAGCATGTTTACGCCGCGACACTTCACTTTCGAGGAGCAGCCCGAGTGTGGTGGCATCGCTTCGAGGATGACTGTGTGTGTCACCACAGAACACGGGTCACTGAATGGCATCAACTAGTCTATGTAATGACCAAGAAATACGTGCCTCCAGACTATAGGAATCAAATGAGAATGGAAATTTCCATGGCTCGCCAAGGGTCAATGAGTCCACTCGAGTTCTTTTCCAAGCTTGAAGACATGTATTACAAGGCCAACATCTCCGATGCACCATCGACTTTGAGGACAAAATTCTTGAGTGGCTTGAACACCAACATCCGTGATCAACTCGAGATTTTGCCCATCAAAGATTTGAACACCCTTACACACACGGCGATGCAAATCCATACACAAATCTCTCGCCGAAAGTCTTACACTTTTCCAAGTGGCCAACCAAGGTATTCTTCTAACCCTAGTGGATTACCTTTTACTAATGTTCGTCCTAGTGTCTCTACCACAGCCGCGTCGAGCCAAGCCCCCAAAGCGAAGCCTTCGACACCAAGAACCGCACCACACCAGAACACGCCCGGACAAGATCCAGTGGGCACAGATCGCGCGCGCGACCTTGAGTGTTACAAGTGTGGTGGAAGAGGCCACTATACGAAGGATTGCCCAAACGCTCGAAAGGTTTTGTTCTCCACGGCCGCCGGCTACGAGTCTTGCGACGACGAGGACCAAACCCTAGAGGCCATCGATGAAGGCATCGAAGAGGAGGAAGACGCCTATGACTGCGAACCCGCTTCTCTAAACGCGCACACACCATTGAGTTTGGTAACGCGTCGTCTCCTCACAGTAAAGGAAGCGAGCCTCCATGACCAACGCGAGAACTTGTTCCACACAAGGGATCTCGTCCAGACGACTTCCTTGAGTGTCATAGTTTATGGAGGATCATGTGCAAATATTGTGAATGAGAAGGTCGTGTCACACTTCAAGTTGCCCACGATGCCTCATCCCCAACCTTATGCCTCCAATGGATTTCTTCAAGTCCAAGTAACACTGTCTCACGACAGTGTCTTATTACCTTTTCCATTGGTCCATACATTGACAAAATTTTATGTGATGTGATTGCAATGGACGCCACCCATCTCTTGCTTGGGCGTCCATGGCAGTTCGATCGTCGCATGCTTCACGATGGGTATCTAAACACTTATGTGTTTACCTACCACGGGAAGCGCGTGACTCTCTTACCTATGTCTCCCCATGAGATTTTACAGGCTCAAGTCGGGCGTGATCGAGAAAGACCTATGGAAGCAGAAAATCCCGCGTCAGGATCAACACGACACTCAGATCCTAGAGATGCTTCCAACACCGCAGACCCAAGTAGCCGGACCACGTGTTCTTCCAAAGGGCACAAAGTCGTTTGCAACGACCAAGCGTCAACAACGCGATCTAGAGGCCAGGACGGTGAAAAGACCGCGTTACAAAGTACCTTAGTGCACAACTTGCTTATTGGACCTCCTTGCGACCTCCATGCTACCTTTCAAGGCAACACGCCATGTTTCCTGTTGGTGCCAACGCGTTGCACTCTAGAGACCCCCATCAGGGAAGCTTTGCCAGAGGCGCCTCCCCAAGCTCTACCAGCCTTGCGTGGCATTCCACTCACAATCGACTGGTTGCCTGGTGCCTATTTGCACAAATGCGGCCGCCGTCGATTCGTGTTCAACACCGGAGACCTCCATTGGGTGAACTTGCAAAGTGACAGATCCCGATCACGGTGCAAGAACCACTTGGTTCCATGCTGAGAGGGGCCATTCCGCGTCGTGAAAGCCATTCAAGATACAATTAACCAGATTGCGCTGCCCAGAGACTATGGCATCCACGAGACCTCCGACGTCGCGGATTTGGAGAAAAATGTGGAGCACAAGATCGATGTTGGTGAAGCGGGGACGCTTCACAGTCAAGTGGGGGAGAGTGATGTGACCCTGCCTTCCATGACGGCCCAAGACGAGGAAGAAGCCATTAGCCTACGCTCAGAGGGCCAGTGACAAGGTCTAGGTCCAAAGCCATCGCCGCCGCCGTCGTGTCACTTGTCGCACACGTTGTCGCTGGCCAAGGAAGCCCAGACGCCAACCCAAGACTCGTCGTCCTCTCCACCATCGGCATCGAAACATCGCGTTCATCGCAGCCGGCATCACGTGCACCCACTCGCGAGGCCATCGACCCTTCGTCGTCATTCCTCGCGGTGTTTGCATGCATGCCTTCGCCACGTTCTTTTTGAGACGCTTTCTATAATTGTTATTATTGCTTTTTAGATAGTTTCCTTTTATAGTCCTTTCTATTTTAGGGTTTGTGCCTTTTGCATGCTTGCATGGGCTAGCCTACTAGGCTTGACTCGGCCCATCCGATGTCTCGCCTCTAGTATTTAAGTCAAACTATGTTATTTGTTTCAACACGTTCAATTTTAATCAAGGTTTCAAGTAGAGTGTTTATCCTCCTTCCCTTGATCGGACGTCACCCTCTATCTTCGCATCCCCATTCCCTCCACCGCCAACGCTACGGCAATTGCTTGAACCTTTAAGCCAGTCTTCCTTCACATCTCCCTTCATCCGCAGTCGACGCTACGACACCAAAGACTTGTCTTTTCAAGTCATCTATCCCTCATCAAATCGCTTCCGCCATCGCTATCCATTCGTCCCACCCCTCGCTTCCATCGCGTCCATCATCGCCACTAATTCCATCGTATTCGCCATCGACGTCGTCTTCGCTATTGTGACACTCAACGTGACACTCCGCCTCGCCGACACCGCGATCTTCCAGGCAACCTCCACCGGGTTCGCTTCGCCACCATCTTGTCAGCCTTTCGTGCAAGACAACGTGACTTCTCGCCCAAGACTAGATCCAAAGGTGTCGCCTTTGACAATTGGCTTGTCATCGGAGGCAAGAACACATCACTATGTCCCATCGTGAAGGCCTTGACACCCAAGTCGCCGCAGCGGCTGCCACTCCTATGCCATCCTCGGCGCCATCCAAGCCACCCAATGCCATCACGCCATCCCAAAAACTTCCCTCGGACACCACGGCGCCCAAAGACTCCCTCGACTATGATAAGTTAGTCCAACACAAGAGCGTCGTAGAAGACTTGCCGGAGCCTGAAGAGTGCCGCACATCCTTGCCCGCGTCCAACACCCCCACGGTACCATCGGCCACTCCACATGTTGGCCCGCACACCCAAGCCCCACAAGACTCCTCAAGCCTTAGGAAGAGTCCTCACTCAGGGTTGTCCAGAGAAAGTCCTAAGGAGCCCCACCAACGCCGCCACTCGGGGCTATCACACGTGTGCGAGCCAAAGAGCTTCATGCCAAGCTCAAGAATGGGGTTCTAAGACTTGAAGCCCCGAACCATGTTCAATTTGACTCGATGACTTTTCTCATGACGTGTCGGGCCGCATAGAAGACAACCGCCAACGCGCCTCATGCTTCTTCAAGCCTTTCAAGCCACGTCTTCTATTTTAATATATTCCTAGCTTATTATATGCATTTTATTTTGTTTTTAAGACTACTTTGAATACAAGATAAGCTTGGGGGTGGGGGGAGTTTATTTGTTGGTCATTTGAAAGGTTGGCCGTGTAAACTCATTTTGTGAGGCCTTTATAAGGCCTTGTCTTCTCCTTTGTTGAGACACGTTTTTCAACATAAAAATCAACCCTAAGAAGCTTTGTTTTCACTTGAGAAATTCCAAAGAAGTTCTTGTTCGTGTGTGATATCGAACAATCCTTTTGATCTCCAATTTGGGGTGTGTTATATCCCTTAGGCGTAGATCAATTTGTTCTTCCTTGCGTGGTGTGTTGCATCCACTCAAGAAAGTCCACTTATCCCTCAATTCCACCAGCAAGACGTCCACCTTTCATCCTTCTCATCTTTCCATCTCGCCACTTTCAAAATCCTCTCGCAAATCCTAAGTTACGGCATGTCCTTGGAGTCCACTTGTTTGGTTGCATCCCTTGGCATTTTCCTTGCACTGAGGCTAAAGAGAATGTCGATCCTATCATGTGGTATTAGAGCCACGCAAGGTAAACGCTTGAAACTTGATCTTAAACGTTGATCTTAGTTCAAGTTGCAAGCCTTCATGCTATTTCGTGCCCTGTTGCATCAAGTTGTTGGTAGAATTGGCTGAATTTGAGTTGTGTTGTGCGTGTTTTGGTTGCTGGAAATATTACTAATTCATGTTCATGCTAGAGGTTGAAGACAACCTTTGAGATACTCCAAACCGCCAGCCTTGAATTGTTTCATCAGCCAAACCTCTTGAGCTTTCTCTCTTTAATTAGTTGTAGTAACTAGCTTGTTTTAATTATTTTGTTGCAATTAATCTGTTTGGCTTGTGGTATTCACTTGTGATTAAAACCGAACCAATCAAGTAGCAAGGATACGGGAAAGGCTTTGTTTCTTACGTTCCATTTCTTTGCTTATATTGTTGTGTAATCGGTTTATGTATAAAAAAACTGCATTTTTATCCTCTTGTAAATCAAGTTGCCTTGAAAATTCGGATTTAGTGAGAAAGAGAAGTGGGGCAAGAAAAACTCGGATCCGGGGAGAAGGAAAAGAGCCCAGACATAGAAAAATTCAGACCCCATAAGAAAAAGAAACCAAGCTAAGGCTAAGTCAATTGGTGAAGTTTTAAGAACAAGTGCTTAGTAGCTTACTTAATACTTGTGTTGGTTCGTGTTTGGCCGAGTGTTTTCACAAGTTCATTCAAGTTCTTCTGGTTTGTTTTTGCTTGATCGAATCTACCCTAAAACTTGAGAGCTTGCAACCTGAATTTTGTGAGACTTTTATAATCAAATTTGGGAACTTGTTGGCTCAAGGTTCCATTGATTGATTGTCCTCTTTTTAGTTCTTGTTTGCTTGGTATTTGCTTCGGTTGCTAAATTTCAAGGGGAGTACCATGGATGCCTCCGACAAGCTAAAGGAGATTTCCATCAACGAGCCAACATCCACCCATCCAGTCACTATGGAGACCCTCCTAAAAGCTTTCCAAACAAGCATGGAGGAGCAACAAGAGCATGTGCGGCAACAAATCCAAGAAATGAGGGCGGAGACCGCAACATTCATGCAAAGTATAGAGGCCAAGATAGAGCACTCCCTCAGTTGGATGAGGCCAAGTGGGCAGTGTGAAGAAGGCTTCTCTATGCATTCACCACGACATGAAGGATACAATCCAAGGGCTATGTCGAATGCCTTCTCTAAGATGACACTCAACGAGGAAGCCGCCACGTCTCAAGTGCCTCATGTTGCCACCACTCTCCAAGAGCAAGGTTTGGGTGAGGATCACAATTCAAATGGGAATTCCTACACTCCTATTTGCACTAACTTTGCAGGTATTGGCACAAGATATGCCCTGCCACGACCCTTCTTTAGGCCGACTCCATTGCAGAGGACGAATGTGCCAAGGAATCTACCCCTTAGAGACCACCCTAGAGAGAGACTTGGTCAGTTTCAAAGGGGCCAACGCCAGGACCCGCGAGGATACTTTGAGGGTGACTATGAGAGACCCCAAGGGAGGGAGCAATACCATGGTGTGAAGGTGCAATCATATGACTATGGGTGACATCATATTTGAGGAAGAACAAAAGCTAAAAACAAAGGAATCGTTTAGATGTTGGAAGGTGACAAAACCGACAAAACGCTGAATCTGTCCCTCCGACACCTCATCAGTATTTTGGCTATAAAGGGAGCTACGAAAAACCAATGAAGGACCATGAGTAGCCATCCGAAAGCTAACAAAAAGATATACAACTATGATGACAACTGCTTCCTTGGAATCTACCCCGAACAGTCCAGAAGTCGCAGTCTTCAGCGGCAGTCCAACAGAAGAGCCTCATGTTTAATTAACGATCATTTAAGGCAAGTGAGGACAAGAAACAAGTCATCAATTGGAAGTCATTAAGCCTCCTTCTTTTGCATTTAATGGACCTAATAATGTGAAGACTCTTCACCTTGATCAATATTAAATCCGTGCCATTTGAAGTGTCTTCCAAGACAACCATCTTCAATGCCGAGTCATCAAAGATTCTCTAGTTTGTTCTCTATTTAAAGAGCTTTCTTCTACCATTGTAACCACGTATTTGATCATCAAAATGAAGTCTAAAACTGAGTGTTTTCATTAGAAAATTAGTAGAACTCTTATAGTTTGCCTGTGAGTAATATCGAGCGTTGATCGATCCATTCGGGTGAGTCATATCTCGAATCGATTGATCTTGTTCAAGGCGTGAGTTGTGAGTCATATCCACAAGTACCTTGTCCACTTATCCCTTTCAATTTCCAGCAAAGCATACATTTCAAAAAACGGATCCAAGATCCAACAAAAAAAAAAACAGTCCCAAACACACTACCGAAATCATCATCGTCAAGTTCCGATCCTCATCGTCTTCTTTTGTGCGTTTGAGGGTCAAACTTCGTTGATACTGAGCATATAATAATCCTACTTCTCATCATTTGGTAGAAGAGCTACCATCAAGGAAGTTTCAAAAGGAATCATGCTTAACCAGGGAAAGCACCAACCGATCACCATGTCAGAGTTTCGACAAATTTGGCGAGAGAGTACCGCATAATTTTTTGCCGATTGTAAGCGCTTGCTAGAGGATTAGGATCCTCGTGCAAAGGAGAGAGAAATTCAGCTTATGAAGATGTTGCACCAATATGCGGCGGAGGCTACCCCAAAGCTTGTCAAAGAACCCTTACATATGGAGAAGTCGCTCAATGGTGATGAAGCGCCTAAGGAAGAAGTGTGTGAAACTTACATGGCCAAAGTTGTTGAAGAAACGTTATTGAAGAGGAGCCAAAACTGAAAGAAGATGTGGCAAAATGCCTTGTCGAACAACTACTTGTCAAAACGGCCACCATGGAGGGAAAGCAAGGTAGTATATCTCATCTAACTCTTGAAGTGCATGTGGATTCGAGGATGAATCCTCTTAAAGGAGGAGAGAATGATATGACTATGGGTGACATCCTATTTGAGGAAGAACAAAAGCTAAAAAGAAAGGAATCGTTCAGATGTTGGAAGGTGACAAAATCGACAAAACCGTTGAATC
The DNA here is from genome assembly GCA_027886185.1 of Rheum nobile. Lineage (NCBI taxonomy): Eukaryota > Viridiplantae > Streptophyta > Magnoliopsida > Caryophyllales > Polygonaceae > Rheum > Rheum nobile. The sequence goes on along the minus strand of WOAB01000002.1, from coordinate 8,107,099 downwards.
TGTCCCTCCGACTCCTCCTCAGTATTTTGGCTATAAAGGGCTACGAACATCCAATGGAGGACCATGAGTAGCCATCCGAAAGCTAACAAAAAGATCTACAACTATGATGACAACTTCTTCCATGGAATCTACCCCAAACAGTCCAGAAGTCGCAGTCTTCAGCGGTAGTCTAGCAGAAAAGCCTCATGTTTAATTCACAAGCATTTAAGGCAAGAGAGGCCAAAAAACAAGTCATCAATTGGAAGTCATTAAGCCTCCTCCTTCTGCATTTGATGGACCTAATAATGTGAAGACTCTTCACCTTAATAAATATTAAATCCGTGTCATTTGAAGTGTCTTCCAAGACAACCATCTTCAATGCCGAGCCATCAAAGATTCTCTAGTTTGTTCTCTATTTAAAGAGCTTTCTTCTACCATTGTAACTACGTCTTTGATCATCAAAATGAAGTCTAAAACTGAGTTTTTCATTATAGAATTAGTAGAACTCTTGTAGTTTGCCCGTGAGTAATATCGAGCGTTGATCGATCCATTTGGGTGAGTCATATCTCGAATCGATTGATCTTGTTCAAGGTGTGAGTTGTGAGTCATATCCACAAGTACCTTGTCCACTTATCCCTTTCAATTTCCAGCAAAGCATACATTTCAAAAAATGGATCCATGATCCAACAAAAAAACAGTCCCAAACACACTAGCGAAATCATCATCTTCAAGTTCCGATCCTCATCGTCGTCTTGTGTGCGTTTGATGGTCAAACTTCCTTGATACTGAGCATATAAAGATCCTACTTCTCACCATTTGGTATCTGAGCTACCATCAAGGAAGTTTCAAAAGGAATCATGTTTAACCATGGAAAGCACCAACCGATCACCATGTCGGAGTTTTGACAAATTTGGCGAGAGAGTACTGCATCATTTTTTGCCGATTGTAAGCGCTTGCTGGAGGATCAGGATCATCGTGCAAATGAGAGAGAAATTTAGCTTATGAAGATGTTGTACCAATATGCAGCGGAGGCTGCCCCAAAGCTTGTCAAAGAACCCTTACAAATGGAGAAGTCGCTCAATGGTAATGAAGTGCCTAAGGAAGAAGTGTGTGAAACTTCCATGGATAAAGTTGTTGAAGAGGAGTGATGAGTCCCGATGATTGACCACCAAGGCGCCGACGCGTTAATGCCACGACACTGAAGCATCGACCATGCTTCGATTCCAAGGCATTCATGCGCGCACCTATATCCAAGCCTCTAAGGCTTTTATCCTTCTATTTTTAGTATGATGTATTTTATTTCTAGCATTGGCTCTTTGGGTGTGTGAAGCCATATGTTTATGGACTTCTAGCCCAAGAGGCCCATTAGCTTAGAAAGGCCATGTGGCCAAGACCCCCAACACTCTAGTATTTATATGCCTTCCATTCCTTGTAAACAAACTAGTGAAGAATATAGAAGTGGCATAGCCTAAGGTTGAGTTTATCTCCCTCTAGGCCGCCACTTACTTATATCACTCCAAGCTTTCAACTCTCTTGCATCTCCTTTCTTCAATCTCATCTCCTCATAAAGAAAACTCATTCTTCAACTTGGATCCAAGTCCGACCAAGCCAAGGAACCTCTAGGAGAGGTTCCCTTGGCCGTGAACCCAAGGACTGACGACAACCCCCTCGTTCCCATCCTCATCCCTCTCGGCCGTGGTCCTCCATCACACTCCATTGAAGATCTAGCAAGCTTAGGAAGGAGAAGGAAAAAGCCTTGGACACGATCCACTCTCTCTTGGGAAGAAGAACCTCTTTGGGGGTTTGATTCTCATCAATTGGTATCAAGAGCCATTGTCCAAACTAAGTTTTTCTTTCCTCTTTCAAGTTCAGTTTTTCATGATTATTTTCATAGCTTGCATGAGATTCCTTGTTGTTGTCATGATGAGCATGTTCTAGGCTTAGGTTCTCTCTTGTTAGCTTGAAATTTTTCTTGTTCTTCATGTTGTTGTGTGAGTTGCTCATGTTCAGTTTTTTTTTTCTTTGTTCCATGCTTCTTTTGCTTGATATTGTGATAGTTTAGTAGTTATTTTGCTTGCCTTGTTTGTCCCTCCCAAACCCACCCTCAAAAATGCAAAAAAAAACTCACTTTCCGGCTCCACCACCTCCGGCGACCGGACCACCGGGTCTGCCGCCTTCCCACCACCAAGCACCACCCTACAACCACCATCACCATCTTCCATGGCCAGCCACGTGCCCTCTCCTAATGCTAGCTCCATTTTGAATTGTTAAGTGTGCATGTGACTTTAGGTATTTTTGGCAAAAGCTAGAAGTGCTTTCTTTCTTTGGCCTTTTGGTTGTCTTAGGTTGTTGGTAAAAAGCCAAATTTACTCTTGGCTGATTTGGTGTGGGATAGAGTGCTTGGAAGCTTACCTTTGTGGGTTCCTAAAAGATGGGATCATTTGTGGCAAGTCAACAATCCTCTTTCCCCTTTCCTTCTCCTTGTCCCATACCCAAAAGGGACATTGTCTTCCAATCACAAATAAAACCTATGTGTGCCGGCCCTAAGTCTCATTCAAGGGCATTGTTGTGACCCCACCTCTTCTTTAGTTACATGTTATCCATTTGGGCCTTCCTCTACACGTTTTAGCAAAAGCCTTAATCAAATCAAGAGGCCAAGAAAAAGGCAACAAGGCCCATCAAAAAAAAATAAAAAAAATAGAATTCGGAAATCAACAAAATAGATAAGGCCCACTCCCATTTTCTTTCTTCTCCTTGGTTGGGTCACATATTTGGTGGGCTCTCTCACCTCCCCTGGGCACCATGGGCCACTAAGCCTATCTCTTCATATTCCTCTAGTTTGGCTTGTCACCACTTGTCTCCTTCTTTGGGCCCTTAAGGGAGACCGAATTGTGTTCTAGGCTAGACTTCTCATCCATTGTCCCTTTAGTCTCTCTCCCACTTAGCATAAGTCATCCACTTGGGCAAGTTTGGAAGTGCATCGGCCAACCCATCATACCCAAGTCACACGCATTTTTCCTAGACTTCTTTAGCTTGAGCCTCCCCCCATTGCTTGTGTTTGTTGTCTTCGGCTTGTGTGCTTACTTGTTGCGTGCCTTAGGTGAATTGCCCTTTGCTTGTCCTAGGCCTAGCTTGTCCTTTTCCTTGAGCATTCATTGTTGCCGTAGATTCATTGTCATAGGCCTAAAAGAATTCATTTGTCCTTAAGTATGAATTGCTTGATTGCCTTGGACTTTTTACTTGCTTTGCATATTGCTTGTGCTAGGTGAAGTCCCATGGAAGAGCCATATTGGCCTTACCATGCTCAGCCGCTGCCGGGACGGCGCCGACGAAGCCATGCACGTGATCCCATGCCATTGCATGGAGATCCTTATTTCCGCGCCGCCCCTAGGCCCGCAACCGCATAGACAGTCAGCCGCCACTATGATCCTACTTGCACCAAGTTCGGCATGGAGTCCTTTGGCGGTTATGAAGAGGAGGGCCGATATGGAGAGTATCCTGAGAGTATTGAAGACGAGGCTTGGGTGGATGAGTACCCCCGGGGGTATGCCCGCGCCCGGGACCAGCCCCGACAACCGCTCGACCGTCGTGACACACATTGGTTGCCACCTCCCCGCGCTAGCCTCTGTGCCAATGGCCACACTAGCCGACACCAACACGACCGACGCCTCTTGGCCAGCTCCGATCGCACCTGAGGCCAGTCCCGGCGCCTGCTGGACCACCGTGACTCGGATTGGCTGCCACCTCCCCGCACCAACGACCATGACCCGAGGTGGCTACCGCCTACACATTCCTACGAGTTGATTGCGTGCGGCTTGCCGTGGAGGGCCGCACCAAGGAGACTGCTGACTATGCGTCGCGCGCTGCCCACGCCGAATTGGCTAGGCGCCGCCGCTCGGAGGAAGCCGCCAAAGCTAAAGTCGAGGCCATGATCACTACTATAGCCGAACAACGCCGGGAACATGAGGCCGAAGACGCACGAAAGGCCACCCTTGAACAAGGCATGGCTAGCCTTTCCACACCCTCCCCCACGACCGCGTTGCCTCAATTCCCGCCGCGGGCCGTGCCCCCATCGACGCACCCATCGGCTCTATGGCCCGCAGTGCCGCCGTAGGCCCTGCTGCCCGCAGCGCCGCCGGCCTTGGTGCCCGCTCCTCAACTAGACACGAAGACCGAGACCCCACCTCCAGCCATGGTGACCGAGGCCCCACCGCTAGCCACGGTGACCGCACGCCTGCCGCTTGTGGTGCCCACCATTCAGTCGGCTCCAGTGCCCGAGCCCGTACCGTAACCGGTGCCCGCGCCTCTGCCGACCCCGACAGTCGCACCGCCGTCAGCCCCAGCGCCTGAGCCTTTGTCGACCTTGGCACATGGGACTCCGATGACCCCGATGCCTAATCCACAACCGCCTGCGGTGCCCGCGCCCATGCTGCCCGCGACGCGCGAGCCGCGGCCGCCAAGTGCTCCGCCGTTCCCGATGCCTGATCCCGCCACCGCAGCCGAGGAGACATGCGCTTCCAAGGCCCAACTCACGGCCATCGGTTCTCCACCATCGGCATACGCGCTCATCCCCGGAGCGGCCGCCATCGTCCTCTTGGCGCCGCACATTTGCCTCACCGTCGAGGCGGGCAATGCCTTGTTGGCGGCTCGGCTGGCCACGCCCTTGGCTCGGCCACTACTTGGTTGGTCGCCGCCCATAACCGCGAGCAGCCCCATGTCAACTCCTAGCGGCTTCCCTTTGAGCCCACCCCATGGAGGCCGGCGTCCCATGGCTGCCATACCGGAGGAGTTGTGCGCCTTCATCCCGCCTTGGCCGGCGCTTTCGTGGCCGCTCAAGGCCTCACCTTTGCCTCTCTCCCAAGGAGGACGGTGCTTCATGCATTCCCCACCCGAGGCGCCTTCTCCGTTTCATTGTCGGATCAAGAAGGACCGAGACAAGATTGGCCGCTCAAGGCCTCACCTTTGCCTCTCTCCCAAGGAGGACGGTGCTTTATGCGCGCGCCTATATCCAAGCCTCAAAGGCTTTTATCCTTCTATTTTTAGTATGATGTCTTTTATTTCTAGCATTACCTCTTTGGGTGTGTGAAGTCATTTGTTTATGGACTTCTAGCCCAAGAGGCCCATTAGCTTAGAAAGGCCATGTGGCCAAGACCCCCAACACTCTAGTATTTATATGCCTTCCATTCCTTGTAAACAAACTAGTGAAGAATATAGAAGTGGCATAGCCTAAGGTTGAATTTATCTCCCTCTAGGCCGCCACTTACTTCTATCACTCCAAGCTTTCAACTCTCTTGCATCTCCTTTCTTCAATCTCATCTCCTCACAAAGAAAACTCATTCTTCAACTTGGATCCAAGTCCGACCAAGCCAAGGAACCTCTAGGAGAGGTTCCCTTGGCCGTGAACCCAAGCACCATCGGCAACCCCCTCGTTCCCATCCTCATCCCTCTCGGCCGTGGTCCTCCCTCACACTCCATTGAAGATCTAGCAAGCTTAGGAAGGAGAAGGAACAAGCCTTGGACACGATCCACTCTCTCTTGGGAAGAAGAACCTCTTTGGGAGTTTGATTCTCATCAAGGAGCCAAAACTGAAAGAAGATGAGGCAAAATGCCTTGTCGAACAACTACTTGTCAAAACGGCCACCATGGAGGGAAAACAAGGTAGTATATCTCATCTAAATCTTGAAGTGCATGTGGATTCGAGGACGAATCCTCTTAAATGAGAAGAGAATGATATGACTATGGGTGACATCATATTTGAGGAAGAATAAAAGCTAAAAACAAAGGAATCGTTCAGATGTTGGAGGTGATAAAATCGACAAAACCGTTGAATCTATTCCTCCGACACCACCTCAGTATTTTGGCTATAAAGGGAGCTTCGAACATCCAATGGAGGACCATGAGTAGGCATCCGAAACCTAACAAAAAGATCTACAACTGTGATGACAACTACATCCATGGAATCTACTCGGAATAGTCCAGAAGTCACAGTCTTCAGCGGCAGTCCAACAGAAGAGCCTCATATTTAATTCACAATCATTTAAGGCAAGGAAGGCCAAGAAATAAGTCATCAATTGGAAGTCATTAAGCCTTCTTCTTCTTCATTTGATGAACCTAATAATGTGAAGACTATTAACCTTGATCAATATTAAATATGTGTCATTTGAAGAGTCTTCCAAGACAACCATCTTCAATGTCGAGCCATCAAAGAGTCTATAGTTTTTTCTCTATTTAAAGAGATTTCTTCTACCATTGTTAACACGTCTTTGATCATCAAAATGAAGTCTAAAACTGAGTGTTTTCATTAGAGAATTAGTAGAACTCTTGTAGTTTGCTCGTGAGTAATATCGAGTGTTGATCGATCCATTCGGATGAGTCATATCTTGAATTGTTTGATCTTGTTCAAGGCGTGAGTGGTCATTCATATTCACAAGTACCTTGTCCACTTATCCCTTTCAATATCTAGCAAAGCATACCTTTTAAAAAATGGATCCAAGATCCAACAAAAAACAGTCCCAAACACACTACCGAAATCATCATCTTCAACTTTCGATCCTCATCGTCGTCTTGTGTGCGTTTGAGGGTCAAGCTTCCTTGATACTGAGCATATAACGATCCTACTTCTCATCATTTGGTATCAGAGATACCATCAAGGATGTTTCAAAAGGAATCATGTTTAACCATGGAAAGCACCATCTGATCACCATGTCGGAGTTTCGACAAATTTGGCGAGAGAGTATCGCATCAATTTTTTCCGATGGTAAGCGCATGCTAAAGGATCAGGATCGCCATGCAAAGGAGAGAGAAATTCAGTTTATGGAGATGTTGCACCAATATGCGTCGGAGGCTGCCCTAAAGCTTGTCAAGGAACCCTTACAAATGGAGAAGTCGCTCAATGGTGATGAAGTGCCTAAGGAAGAAGTGTGTGAAAATTCCATGGACAAAGTTGTTGAAGTGAAGCCAAAACTGAAAGAAGATGAGGCAAAATGCCTTGTCGAACAACTACTTGTCAAAACGGCCACCATGGAGGGAAAACAAGGTAGTACATCTCTTCTAACTCTTGAAGTGCATGTGGATTCGAGGACGAATCCTCTTAAATGAGAAGAGAATGATATGACTATGAGTGACATCATATTTGAGGAAGAATAAAAGCTAAAAACAAAGGAATCGTTCAGATGTTGGAAGGTGATAAAATTGACAAAACCGTTGAATTTGTTCCTCCGACACCTCCTCAGTATTTTGGCTATAAAGGGAGCTTCGAACATCCAATGGAGGACCATGAGTAGGCATCCGAAACCTAACAAAAAGATCTACAACTGTGATGACAACTACATCCATGGAATCTACCCGGAATAGTCCAGAAGTCACAGTCTTCAGCGGCAGTCCAGCAGAAGAGCCTCATATTTAATTCACAATCATTTAAGGCAAGGAAGGCCAAGAAACAAGTCATCAATTGAAAGTCATTAAGCCTCCTTCTTCTGCATTTGATGAACCTAATAATGTGAAGACTATTAACCTTGATCAATATTAAATATGTGTCATTTGAAGAGTCTTCCAAGACAACCATCTTCAATGTCGAGCCATCAAAGAGTCTATAGTTTTTTCTCTATTTAAAGAGATTTCTTCTACCATTGTTAACACGTCTTTGATCATCAAAATGAAGTCTAAAACTGAGTGTTTTCATTAGAGAATTAGTAGAACTCTTGTAGTTTGCCCTTGAGTAATATCGAGTGTTCATCGATCCATTCTGATGAGTCATATCTTGAATTGTTTGATCTTGTTCAAGGCGTGAGTAGTCATTCATATTCACAAGTACCTTGTCCACTTATCCCTTTCAATATCTAGCAAAGCATACCTTTTAAAAAATGGATCCAAGATCCAACAAAAAAACAGTCCCAAACACACTACCGAAATCATCATCTTCAACTTTCAATCCTCATCGTCGTCTTGTGTGCGTTTGAGGGTTAAGCTTCCTTGATACTGAGCATATAACGATCCTACTTCTCATCATTTGGTATCAGAGATACCATCAAGGATGTTTCAAAAGGAATCATGTTTAACCATGGAAAGCACCATCTGATCACCATGTCGGAGTTTCGACAAATTTGGCGAGAGAGTATCGCATCAATTTTTTCCGATGGTAAGCGCATGCTAAAGGATCAGGATCGCCATGCAAAGGAGAGAGAAATTCAGTTTATGGAGATGTTGCACCAATATGTGTCGGAGGCTGCCCTAAAGCTTGTCAAGGAACCCTTACAAATGGAGAAGTCGCTCAATGGTGATGAAGTGCCTAAGGAAGAAGTGTGTGAAAATTCCATGGACAAAGTTGTTGAAGTGGAGCCAAATTTGAAAGAAGATGAGGAAAAATGCCTTGTTGAACAACTACTTGTCAAAACCGCCACTATAGGGAAAGCAAGGTAGTACATCACTTCTAACTCTTGAAGTGCATGTGGATTCGAGGATGAATCCTCTTAAATGAGAAGAGAATGATATGACTATGGGTGACATCATATTTGAGGAAGATTAAAAGCTAAAAACAAAGGAATCGTTCAGATGTTGGAAGGTGATAAAATCGACAAAACCGTTGAATCTGTTCCTCCGACACCTCCTCAGTATTTTGGCTATAAAGGGAGCTTCGAACATCCAATGGAGGACCATGAGTAGGCATCCGAAACCTAACAAAAAGATCTACAACTAAGATGACAACTACATCCATGGAATCTACCCGGAATAGTCCAAAAGTCATAGTCTTCAGCGGCAGTCCAACAGAAGAGCCTCATATTTAATTCACAATCATTTAAGGCAAGGAAGGCCAAGAAACAAGTCATCAATTGGAAGTCATTAAGCCTCCTTCTTCTTCATTTGATGAACCTAATAATGTGAAGACTATTAACCTTGATCAATATTAAATATGTGTCATTTGAAGAGTCTTCCAAGACAACCATCTTCAATGTCGAGCCATCAAAGAGTCTATAGTTTTTTCTCTATTTAAAGAGATTTCTTCTACCATTGTTAACACGTCTTTGATCATCAAAATGAAGTCTAAAACTGAGTGTTTTCATTAGAGAATTAGTAGAACTCTTGTAGTTTGCCCGTGAGTAATATCGAGTGTTGATCGATCCATTCAGATGAGTCATATCTTGAATTGTTTGATCTTGTTCAAGGCGTGATTGGTCAGTCATATTCACAAGTACCTTGTCCACTTATCCCTTTCAATATCTAGCAAAGCATACCTTTTAAAAAATGGATCCAAGATCCAACAAAAAAACAGTCCCAAACACACTACCGAAATCATCATCTTCAACTTTCGATCCTCATCGTCGTCTTGTGTGCGTTTGAGGGTCAAGCTTCCTTGATACTGAGCATATAACGATCCTACTTCTCATCATTTGGTATCAGAGCTACCATCAAGGATGTTTCAAAAGGAATCATGTATAACCATGAAAAGCACCATCTGATCACCATGTCGGAGTTTCGACAAATTTAGCGAGAGAGTATCGCATCAATTTTTTCCGATGGTAAGCGCATGCTAAAGGATCAGGATCGCCATGCAAAGGCGAAGGAAATTCAGTTTATGGAGATGTTGCACCAATATGCGTCGGAGGCAGCCCTAAAGCTTGTCAAGGAACCCTTACAAATGGAGAAGTCGCTCAATGGTGATGAAGCGCCTAAGGAAGAGGTGTGTGAAAATTCCATGGCCAAAGTTGTTGAAGTGGAGCCAAATTTGAAAGAAGATGTGGAAAAATGCCTTGTTGAACAACTACTTGTCAAAACCGCCACTATAGGGAAAGCAAGGTAGTACATCTCTTCTAACTCTTGAAATGCATGTGGATTCGAGGACTAATCCTCTTAAATGAGAAGAGAATGATATGACTATGGGTGACATCATATTTGAGGAAGAATAAAAGATAAAAACCAAGGAATCGTTCAGATGTTGGAAGGTGATAAAATCGACAAAACCGTTGAATCTGTTCCTCCGACACCTCCTCAGTATTTTGGCTATAAAGGGAGCTTCGAACATCCAATGGAGGACCATGAGTAGGCATCCGAAACCTAACAAAAAGATCTACAACTGTGATGACAACTACATCCATGGAATCTACCCGGAATAGTCCAGAAGTCACAGTCTTCAGCGGCAGTCCAGCAGAAGAGCCTCATATTTAATTCACAATCATTTAAGGCAAGGAAGGCCAAGAAACAAGTCATCAATTGGAAGTCATTAAGCCTCCTTCTTCTTCATTTGATGAACCTAATAATGTGAAGACTATTAACCTTGATCAATATTAAATATGTGTCATTTGAAGAGTCTTCCAAGACAACCATCTTCAATGTCGAGCCATCAAAGAGTCTATTGTTTTTTCTCTATTTAAAGAGATTTCTTCTACCATTGTTAACACGTCTTTGATCATCAAAATGAAGTCTAAAACTGAGTGTTTTCATTAGAGAATTAGTAGAACTCTTGTAGTTTGCCCGTGAGTAATATCGAGTGTTGATCGATCCATTCGGATGAGTCATATCTTGAATTGTTTGATCTTGTTCAAGGCGTGAGTGGTCAGTCATATTCACAAGTACCTTGTCCACTTATCCCTTTCAATATCTAGCAAAGCATACCTTTTAAAAAATGGATCCAAGATCCAACAAAAAAACAGTCCCAAACACACTACCGAAATCATCATCTTCAACTTTCGATCCTCATCGTCGTCTTGTGTGCGTTTGAGGGTCAAGCTTCCTTGATACTGAGCATATAACGATCCTACTTCTCATCATTTGGTATCAGAGCTACCATCAAGGATGTTTCAAATGGAATCATGTTTAACCATGGAAAGCACCATCTGATCACCATGTCGGAGTTTCGACAAATTTGGCGAGAGAGTATCGCATCAATTTTTTCCGATGGTAAGCGCATGCTAAAGGATCAGGATCGCCATGCAAAGGAGAGAGAAATTCAGTTTATGGAGATGTTGCACCAATATGCGTCGGAGGCTGCCCTAAAGCTTGTCAAGGAACCCTTACAAATGGAGAAGTTGCTCAATGGTGATGAAGCGCCTAAGGAAGAGGTGTGTGAAAATTCCATGGCCAAAGTTGTTGAAGTGGAGCCAAATTTGAAAGAAGATGAGGAAAAATGCCTTGTTGAACAACTACTTGTCAAAACCGCCACTATAGGGAAAGCAAGGTAGTACATCTCTTCTAACTCTTGAAGTGCATGTGGATTCGAGGACGAATCCTCTTAAATGAGAAGATAATGATATGACTATGGGTGACATCATATTTGAGGAAGAATAAAAGCTGAAAACAAAGGAATCGTTCAGATGTTGGAAGGTGATAAAATCGACAAAACCGTTGAATCTATTCCTCAGACACCTCCTCAGTATTTTGGCTATAAAGGGAGCTTCGAACATCCAATGGAGGACCCTGAGTAGGCATCCGAAACATAACAAAAAGATCTACAACTGTGATGACAACTACATCCATGGAATCTACCCGGAATAGTCCAGAAGTCACAGTCTTCAGCGGCAGTTCAACAGAAGAGCCTCATATTTAATTCACAATCATTTAAGGCAAGGAAGGCCAAGAAACAAGTCATCAATTGGAAGTCATTAAGCCTCCTTCTTCTTCATTTGATGAACCTAATAATGTGAAGACTATTTACCTTGATCAATATTAAATATGTGTCATTTGAAGAGTCTTCCAAGACAACCATCTTCAATGTCGAGCCATCAAAGAGTCTATAGTTTTTTCTCTATTTAAAGAGATTTCTTCTACCATTGTTAACACGTCTTTGATCATCAAAATGAAGTCTAAAACTGAGTGTTTTCATTAGAGAATTAGTAGAACTCTTGTAGTTTGCCCGTGAGTAATATCGAGTGTTGATCGATCCATTCGGATGAGTCATATCTTGAATTGTTTGATCTTGTTCAAGGCGTGAGTGGTCAGTCATATTCACAAGTACCTTGTCCACTTATCCCTTTCAATATCTAGCAAAGCATACCTTTTAAAAAATGGATCCAAGATCCAACAAAAAAATAGTCCCAAACACACTACCGAAATCATCATCTTCAACTTTCGATCCTCATCGTCGTCTTGTGTGCGTTTGAGGGTCAAGCTTCCTTGATACTGAGCATATAACGATCCTACTTCTCATCATTTGGTATCAGAGCTACCATCAAGGATGTTTCAAAAGGAATCATGTTTAACCATGGAATGCACCATCTGATCACCATGTCGGAGTTTCGACAAATTTGGCGAGCGAGTATCGCATCAATTTTTTCCGATGGTAAGCGCATGCTAAAGGATCAGGATCGCCATGCAAAGGAGAGAGAAATTCAGTTTATGGAGATGTTGCACCAATATGCGTCGGAGGCTGCCCTAAAGCTTGTCAAGGAACCCTTACAAATGGAGAAGTCGCTCAATGGTGATGAAGCGCCTAAGGAAGAGGTGTGTGAAAATTCCATGGCCAAAGTTGTTGAAGTGAAGCCAAATTTGAAAGAAGATGAGGAAAAATGCCTTGTTGAACAACTACTTGTCAAAACCGCCACTATAGGGAAAGCAAGGTAGTACATCTCTTCTAACTCTTGAAGTGCATGTGGATTCGAGGATGAATCCTCTTAAATGAGAAGAGAATGATATGACTATGGGTGTCATCACATTTGAGGAAGAATAAAAGCTAAAAACAAAGGAATCGTTCAGATGTTGGAAGGTGATAAATTCGACAAAACCGTTGAATCTGTTCCTCAGACACCTCCTCAGTATTTTGGCTATAAAGGGAGCTTCGAACATCCAATGGAGGACCCTGAGTAGGCATCCGTAACATAACAAAAAGATCTACAACTGTGATGACAACTACATCCATGGAATCTACCCGGAATAGTCCAGAAGTCACAGTCTTCAGCGGCAGTCCAGCAGAAGAGCCTCATATTTAATTCACAATCATTTAAGGCAAGGAAGGCCAAGAAACAAGTCATCAATTGGAAGTCATTAAGCCTCCTTCTTCTTCATTTGATGAACCTAATAATGTAAAGACTATTAACCTTGATCAATATTAAATATGTGTCATTTAAAGAGTCTTCCAAGACAACCATCTTCAATGTCGAGCCATCAAAGAGTCTATAGTTTTTTCTCTATTTAAAGAGATTTCTTCTACCATTGTTAACACGTCTTTGATCATCAAAATGAAGTCTAAAACTGAGTGTTTTCATTAGAGAATTAGTAGAACTCTTGTAGTTTGCCCGTGAGTAATATCGAGTGTTGATCGATCCATTCGGATGAGTCATATCTTGAATTGTTTGATCTTGTTCAAGGCGTGAGTGGTCAGTCATATTCACAAGTACCTTGTCCACTTATCCCGTTCAATATCTAGCAAAGCATACCTTTTAAAAAATGGATCCAAGATCCAACAAAAAAACAGTCCCAAACACACTACCGAAATCATCATCTTCAACTTTCGATCCTCATCGTCGTCTTGTGTGCGTTTGAGGGTCAAGCTTCCTTGATAATGAGCATATAACGATCCTACTTCTCATCATTTGGTATCAGAGCTACCATCAAAGATGTTTCAAAAGGGATCATGTTTAACCATGGAAAGCACCATCTGATCACCATGTCAGAGTTTCGACAAATTTGGCGAGAGAGTATCACATCAATTTTTTCCGATGGTAAGCGCATGCTAAAGGATCAGGATCGCCATGCAAAGGAGAGAGAAATTCAATTTATGGAGATGTTGCACCAATATGCGTCGGAGGCTGCACTAAAGCTTGTCAAGGAACCCTTACAAATGGAGAAGTCGCTCAATGGTGATGAAGCGCCTAAGGAAGAGGTGTGTGAAAATTCCATGGCCAAAGTTGTTGAAGTGGAGCCAAATTTGAAAGAAGATGAGGAAAAGTGCCTTGTTGAACAACTACTTGTCAAAACCGCCACTATAGGGAAAGCAAGGTAGTACATCTCTTCTAACTCTTGAAGTGCATGTGGATTCGAGGACGAATCCTCTTAAATGAGAAGAGAATGATATGACTATGGGTGACATCATATTTGAGGAAGAATAAAAGCTAAAAACAAAGGAATCGTTCAGATGTTGGAAGGTGATAAAATCGACAAAACCGTTGAATCTGTTCCTCCGACACCTCCTCAGTATTTTGGCTATAAAGGGAGCTTCGAACATCCAATGGAGGACCATGAGTAGGCATCCGAAACCTAACAAAAAGATCTAAAACTGTGATGACAACTACATCCATGGAATCTACCCGGAATAGTCCAAAAGTCACAGTCTTCAGCGGCAATCCAGCAGAAGAGCCTCATATTTAATTCACAATCATTTAAGGCAAGGAAGGCCAAGAAACAAGTCATCAATTGGAAGTCATTAAGCCTCCTTCTTCTGCATTTGATGAACCTAATAATGTGAAGACTATTAACCTTGATCAATATTAAATATGTGTCATTTGAAGAGTCTTCCAAGACAACCATCTTCAATGTCGAGCCATCAAAGAGTCTATAGTTTTTTCTCTATTTAAAGAGATTTCTTCAACCATTGTTAACACGTATTTGATCATCAAAATGAAGTCTAAAACTGAGTGTTTTCATTAGAGAATTAGTAGAACTCTTGTAGTTTGCCCGTGAGTAATATCGAGTGTTGATCGATCCATTCGGATGAGTCATATCTTGAATTGTTTGATCTTGTTCAAGGCGTGAGTGGTCATTGATATTCACACGTACCTTGTCCACTTATCCCTTTCAATATCTAGCAAAGCATACCTTTTAAAAAATGGATCCAAGATCCAACAAAAAAATAGTCCCAAACACACTACCGAAATCATCATCTTCAACTTTCGATCCTCATCGTCGTCTTGTGTGCGTTTGAGGGTCAAGCTTCCTTGATACTGAGCATATAGCGATCCTACTTCTCATCATTTGGTATCAGAGCTACCATCAAGGATGTTTAAAAAGGAATCATGTTTATCCATGGAAAGCACCATCTGATCACCATGTCGGAGTTTCGACAAATTTGGCGAGAGAGTATCGCATCAATTTTTTCCGATGGTAAGCGCATGCTAAAGGATCAGGATCGCCATGCAAAGGAGAGAGAAAATCAGTTTATGGAGATGTTACACCAATATGCGTCGGAGGCTGCCCTAAAGCTTGTCAAGGAACCCTTACAAATGGAGAAGTCGCTCAATGGTGATGAAGCGCCTAAGGAAGAGGTGTGTGAAAATTACATGGCCAAAGTTGTTGAAGTGGAGCCAAATTTGAAAGAAGATGAGGAAAAATGCCTTGTTGAACAACTACTTGTCAAAACCGCCACTATAGGGAAAGCAAGGTAGTACATCTCTTCTAACTCTTGAAGTGCATGTGGATTCGAGGACGAATCCTCTTAAATGAGAAGATAATGATATGACTATGGGTGACATCATATTTGGGGAAGAATAAAAGCTAAAAACAAAGGAATCGTTCAGATGTTGGAAGGTGATAAAATCGACAAAACCGTTGAATCTGTTCCTCCGACACCTCCTCAGTATTTTGGCTATAAAGGGAGCTTCGAACATCCAATGGAGGACCATGAGTAGGCATCCGAAACCTAACAAAAAGATCTACAACTGTGATGACAACTACATCCATGGAATCTACCCGGAATAGTCCAGAAGTCACAGTCTTCAGCGGCAGTCCAGCAGAAGAGCCTCATATTTAATTCACAATCATTTAAGGCAAGGAAGGCCAAGAAACAAGTCATCAATTGGAAGTCATTAAGCCTCCTTCTTCTGCAATTGATGAACCTAATAATGTGAAGACTATTAACCTTGATCAATATTAAATATGTGTCATTTGAAGAGTCTTCCAAGACAACCATCTTCAATATCGAGCCATCAAAGAGTCTATAGTTTTTTCTCTATTTAAAGAGATTTCTTCTACCATTGTTAACACGTCTTTGATCATCAAAATGAAGTCTAAAACGGAGTGTTTTCATTAGAGAATTAGTAGAACTCTTGTAGTTTGCCCGTGAGTAATATCGAGTGTTGATCGATCCATTCGGATGAGTCATATCTTGAATTGTTTGATCTTGTTCAAGGCGTGAGTGGTCAGTCATATTCACAAGTACCTTGTCCACTTATCCCGTTCAATATCTAGCAAAGCATACCTTTTAAAAAATGGATCCAAGATCCAACAAAAAAACAGTCCCAAACACACTACCGAAATCATCATCTTCAACTTTCGATCCTCATCGTCGTCTTGTGTGCGTTTGAGGGTCAAGTTTCCTTGATAATGAGCATATAACGATCCTACTTCTCATCATTTGGTATCAGAGCTACCATCAAGGATGTTTCAAAAGGGATCATGTTTAACCGTGGAAAGCACCATCTGATCACCATGTCGGAGTTTCGACAAATTTGGCGAGAGAGTATCGCATCAATTTTTTCCGATGGTAAGTGCATTCTAAAGGATCAGGATCGCCATGCAAAGGAGAGAGAAATTTAGTTTATGGAGATGTTGCACCAATATGCGTCGGAGGCTGCCCTAAAGCTTGTCAAGGAACCCTTACAAATGGAGAAGTCGCTCAATGGTGATGAAGCGCCTAAGGAAGAGGTGTGTGGAAATTCCATGGCCAAAGTTGTTGAAGTGGAGCCAAATTTGAAAGAAGATGAGGAAAAATGCCTTGTTGAACAACTACTTGTCAAAACCGCCACTATAGGGAAAGCAAGGTAGTACATCTCTTCTAACTCTTGAAGTGCATGTGGATTCGAGGACGAATCCTCTTAAATGAGAAGAGAATGATATGACTATGGGTGACATCATATTTGAGGAAGAATAAAAGCTAAAAACAAAGGAATCGTTCAGATGTTGGAAGGTGATAAAATCGACAAAACCGTTGAATCTGTTCCTCCGACACCTCCTCAGTATTTTGGCTATAAAGGGAGCTTCGAACATCCAATGGAGGACCATGAGTAGGCATCCGAAACCTAACAAAAAGATCTACAACTGTGATGACAACTACATCCATGGAATCTACCCGGAATAGTCCAGAAGTCACAGTCTTCAGCGGCAGTCCAGCAGAAGAGCCTCATATTTAATTCACAATCATTTAAGGCAAGGAAGGCCAAGAAACAAGTCATCAATTGGAAGTCATTAAGTCTCCTTCTTCTGCAATTGATGAACCTAATAATGTGAAGACTATTAACCTTGATCAATATTAAATATGTGTCATTTGAAGAGTCTTCCAAGACAACCATCTTCAATGTCGAGCCATCAAAGAGTCTATAGTTTTTTCTCTATTTAAAGAGATTTCTTCTACCATTGTTAACACGTATTTGATCATCAAAATGAAGTCTAAAACTGAGTGTTTTCATTAGAGAATTAGTAGAACTCTTGTAGTTTGCCCGTGAGTAATATCGAGTGTTGATCGATCCATTCGGATGAGTCATATCTTGAATTGTTTGATCTTGTTCAAGGCGTGAGTGGTCATTCATATTCACAAGTACCTTGTCCACTTATCCCTTTCAATATCTAGCAAAGCATACCTTTTAAAAAATGGATCCAAGATCCAACAAAAAAATAGTCCCAAACACACTACCGAAATCATCATCTTCAACTTTCGATCCTCATCGTCGTCTTGTGTGCGTTTGAGGGTCAAGCTTCCTTGATACTGAGCATATAACGATCCTACTTCTCATCATTTGGTATCAGAGCTACCATCAAGGATGTTTCAAAAGGAATCATGTTTAACCATGGAAAGCACCATCTGATCACCATGTCGGAGTTTCGACAAATTTGGCGAGAGAGTATCGCATCAATTTTTTCCGATGGTAAGCGCATGCTAAAGGATCAGGATCGCCATGCAAAGGAGAGAGAAATTCAGTTTATGGAGATGTTACACCAATATGCGTCGGAGGCTGCCCTAAAGCTTGTCAAGGAACCCTTACAAATGGAGAAGTCGCTCAATGGTGATGAAGCGCCTAAGGAAGAGGTGTGTGAAAATTCCATGGCCAAAGTTGTTGAAGTGGAGCCAAATTTGAAAGAAGATGAGGAAAAATGCCTTGTTGAACAACTACTTGTCAAAACCGCCACTATAGGGAAAGCAAGGTAGTACATCTCTTCTAACTCTTGAAGTGCATGTGGATTCGAGGACGAATCCTCTTAAATGAGAAGAGAATGATATGACTATGGGTGACATCATATTTGAGGAAGAATAAAAGCTAAAAACAAAGGAATCGTTCAGATGTTGGAAGGTGATAAAATCGACAAAACCGTTGAATCTGTTCCTCCGACACCTCCTCAGTATTTTGGCTATAAAGGGAGCTTCGAACATCCAATGGAGGACCATGAGTAGGCATCCGAAACCTAACAAAAAGATCTACAACTGTGATGACAACTACATCCATGGAATCTACCCAGAATAGTCCAGAAGTCATAGTCTTCAGCGGCAGTCCAGCAGAAGAGCCTCATATTTAATTCACAATCATTTAAGGCAAGGAAGGCCAAGAAACAAGTCATCAATTGGAAGTCATTAAGCCTCCTTCTTCTGCAATTGATGAACCTAATAATGTGAAGACTGTTAACCTTGATCAATATTAAATATGTGTCATTTGAAGAGTCTTCCAAGACAACCATCTTCAATGTCGAGCCATCAAAGAGTCTATAGTTTTTTCTCTATTTAAAGAGATTTCTTCTACCATTGTTAACACGTCTTTGATCATCAAAATGAAGTCTAAAACTGAGTGTTTTCATTAGAGAATTAGTAGAACTCTTGTAGTTTGCCCGTGAGTAATATCGAGTGTTGATCGATCCATTCGGATGAGTCATATCTTGAATTGTTTGATCTTGTTCAAGGCGTGAGTGGTCATTCATATTCACAAGTACCTTGTCCACTTATCCCTTTCAATATCTAGCAAAGCATACCTTTTAAAAAATGGATCCAAGATCCAACAAAAAAACAGTCCCAAACACACTACCGAAATCATCATCTTCAACTTTCGATCCTCATCGTCGTCTTGTGTGCGTTTGAGGGTCAAGCTTCCTTGATACTGAGCATATAACGATCCTACTTCTCATCATTTGGTATCAGAGCTACCATCAAGGATGTTTCAAAAGGAATCATGTTTAACCATGGAAAGCACCATCTGATCACCATGTCGGAGTTTCGACAAATTTGGCGAGAGAGTATCGCATCAATTTTTTCCGATGGTAAGCGCATGCTAAAGGATCAGGATCTCCATGCAAAGGAGAGAGAAATTCAGTTTATGGAGATGTTGCACCAATATGCGTCGGAGGCTGCCCTAAAGCTTGTCAAGGAACCCTTACAAATGGAGAAGTCGCTCAATGGTGATGAAGCGCCTAACGAAGAGGTGTGTGAAAATTCCATGGCCAAAGTTGTTGAAGTGGAGCCAAATTTGAAAGAAGATGAGGAAAAATGCCTTGTTGAACAACTACTTGTCAAAACCGCCACTATAGGGAAAGCAAGGTAGTACATCTCTTCTAACTCTTGAAGTGCATGTGGATTCGAGGACGAATCCTCTTAAATGAGAAGAGAATGATATGACTATGGGTGACATCATATTTGAGGAAGAATAAAAGCTACAAACAAAGGAATCGTTCAGATGTTGGAAGGTGATAAAATCGACAAAACCGTTGAATCTGTTCCTCCGACACCTCCTTAGTATTTTGGCTATAAAGGGAGCTTCGAACATCCAATGGAGGACCATGGGTAGGCATCCGAAACCTAACAAAAAGATCTACAACTGTGATGACAACTACATCCATGGAATCTACCCGGAATAGTCCAGAAGTCACAGTCTTCAGCGGCAGTCCAGCAGAAGAGCCTCATATTTAATTCACAATCATTTAAGGCAAGGAAGGCCAAGAAACAAGTCATCAATTGGAAGTCATTAAGCCTCCTTCTTCTTCATTTGATGAACCTAATAATGTGAAGACTATTAACCTTGATCAATATTAAATATGTGTCATTTGAAGAGTCTTCCAAGACAACCATCTTCAATGTCGAGCCATCAAAGAGTCTATAGTTTTTTCTCTATTTAAAGAGATTTCTTCTACCATTGTTAACACGTCTTTGATCATCAAAATGAAGTCTAAAACTGAGTGTTTTCATTAGAGAATTAGTAGAACTCTTGTAGTTTTCCCGTGAGTAATATCGAGTGTTGATCGATCCATTCGGATGAGTCATATCTTGAATTGTTTGATCTTGTTCAAGGCGTGAGTGGTCAGTCATATTCACAAGTACCTTGTCCACTTATCCCTTTCAATATCTAGCAAAGCATACCTTTTAAAAAATGGATCCAAGATCCAACAAAAAAACAGTCCCAAACACACTACCGAAATCATCATCTTCAACTTTCGATCCTCATCGTCGTCTTGTTTGCGTTTGAGGGTCAAGCTTCCTTGATACTGAGCATATAACGATCCTACTTCTCATCATTTGGTATCAGAGCTACCATCAAGGATGTTTCAAAAGGAATCATGTTTAACCATGAAAAGCACCATCTGATCACCATGTCGGAGTTTCGACAAATTTGGCGAGAGAGTATCGCATCAATTTTTTCCGATGGTAAGCGCATGCTAAAGGATCAGGATCGCCATGCAAAGGAGAGAGAAATTCAGTTTATGGAGATGTTGCACCAATATGCGTCGGAGGCTGCCCTAAAGCTTGTCAAGGAACCCTTACAAATGGAGAAGTCGCTCAATGGTGATGAAGCGCCAAAGGAAGATGTGTGTGAAAATTCCATGGCCAAAGTTGTTGAAGTGGAGCCAAATTTGAAAGAAGATGAGGAAAAATGTCTTGTTGAACAACTACTTGTCAAAACCGCCACTATAGGGAAAGCAAGGTAGTACATCTCTTCTAACTCTTGAAGTGCATGTGGATTCGAGGACGAATCCTCTTAAATGAGAAGAGAATGATATGACTATGGGTGACATCATATTTGAGGAAGAATAAAAGCTAAAAACAAAGGAATCGTTCAGATGTTGGAAGGTGATAAAATCGACAAAACCGTTGAATCTGTTCCTCCGACACCTCCTCAGTATTTTGGCTATAAAGGGAGCTTCGAACATCCAATGGAGGACCATGAGTAGGAATCCGAAACCTAACAAAAAGATCTACAACTGTGATGACAACTACATCCATGGAATCTACCCGGAATAGTCCAGAAGTCACAGTCTTCAGCGGCAGTCCAGCAGAAGAGCCTCATATTTAATTCACAATCATTTAAGGCAAGGAAGGCCAAGAAACAAGTCATCAATTGGAAGTCATTAAGCCTCCTTCTTCTGCATTTGATGAACCTAATAATGTGAAGACTATTAACCTTGATCAATATTAAATATGTGTCATTTGAAGAGTCTTCCAAGACAACCATCTTCAATGTCGAGCCATCAAAGAGTCTATAGTTTTTTCTCTATTTAAAGAGATTTCTTCTACCATTGTTAACACGTCTTTGATCATCAAAATGAAGTCTAAAACTAAGTGTTTTCATTAGAGAATTAGTAGAACTCTTGTAGTTTGCCCGTGAGTAATATTGAGTGTTGATCGATCCATTCGGATGAGTCATATCTTGAATTGTTTGATCTTGTTCAAGGCGTGAGTGGTCAGTCATATTCACAAGTACCTTGTCCACTTATCCATTTCAATATCTAGCAAAGCATACCTTTTAAAAAATGGATCCAAGATCCAACAAAAAAACAGTCCCAAACACACTACCGAAATCATCATCTTCAACTTTCGATCCTCATTGTCGTCTTGTGTGCGTTTGAGGGTCAAGCTTCCTTGATACTGAGCATATAACGATCCTACTTCTCATCATTTGGTATCAGAGCTACCATCAAGGATGTTTCAAAAGGAATCATGTTTAACCATGGAAAGCACCATCTGATCACCATGGCGGAGTTTCGACAAATTTGGCGAGACAGTATGGCATCAATTTTTTCCGATGGTAAGCGCATGCTAAAGGATCAGGATCGCCATGCAAAGGAGAGAGAAATTCAGTTTATGGAGATGTTGCACCAATATGCGGCGGAGGCTGCCCTAAAGCTTGTCAAGGAACCCTTACAAATGGAGAAGTCGCTCAATGGTGATGAAGCGCCTAAGGAAGAAGTGTGTGAAAATTCCATGGCCAAAGTTGTTGAAGTGGAGCCAAATTTGAAAGAAGATGAGGAAAAATGCCTTGTTGAACAACTACTTGTCAAAACCGCCACTATGGAGGGAAAGCAATGTAGTACATTTCTTCTAACTCTTGAAGTGCATGTGGATTCGAGGACGAATCCTCTTAAACGAGGAGAGAATGATATGACTATGGGTGACATCATATTTGAGGAAGAACAAAAGCTAAAAACAAAGGAATCGTTCAAATGTTGGAAAGTGACAAAACCGACAAAACCGCTGAATCTGTCCCTTCGACACCTCCTTAGTATTTTGGCTATAAAGGGAGCTACAAACATCCAATGGAGGACCATGAGTAGCCATCCGAAAGCTAACAAAAAGATCTACAACTATTATGACAACTGCTTCCATGGAATCTACCCTGAACAGTCCAGAAGTCGCAGTCTTCAGCAGAAGTCCAGTAGAAAAGCCTCATGTTTAATTCACAATCATTTAAGGCAAGGGAGGCCAAGAAACAAGTCATCAATTGGAAGTCATTAAGCCTCCTTCTTCTGCATTTGATGGACCTAATAATGTGAAGACTATTCACCTTAATGGCTTGATCAATATTAAATCCGTGCCATTTGAAGTGTCTTCCAAGACAATCATCTTCAATGCCGAGCCATCAAATATTCTTTAGTTTGTTCTCTATTTAAAGAGCTTTCTTCTAGCATTGTAACCATGTCTTTGATCATCAAAATGAAGTCTAAAACTGAGTGTTTTCATTAGAGAATTAGTAGAACTCTTGTAGTTTGCCCGTGAGTAATATCGAGCGTTGATCGATTCATTCGGGTGAGTCATATCTCGAATCGATTGATCTTGTTCAAGGTGTGAGTTGTGAGTCATATCCACAAGTACCTTGTCCACTTATCCCTTTCAATTTCCAGCAAAGCATACATTTCAAAAAACGGATCCAAGATCCAACAAAAAAACAGTCCCAAACACACTACCGAAATCATCATCTTTAAGTTCCGATCCTTATCGTCGTTTTGTGTGCGTTTGAGGGTCAAATTTCGTTGATACTGAGCATATAAAGATCCTACTTCTCATCATTTGGTATCAGAGCTACCATTAAGGAAGTTTCAATAGGAATCATGTTTAGCCATGGAAAGCACCAACCGATCACCATGTCGGAGTTTCGACAAATTTGGCGAGAGAGTACCGCGTCATTTTTTGCCGATTGTAAGCACTTGCTGGAGGATCAGGATCGTCATGCAAAGAAAGGAGAAATTCAGCTTATGGAGATGTTGCAACATTATATGGCAGAGGCTGCCCCAAAGCTTGTCAAAGAACCCTTACAAATGGAGAAGTCGCTCAATGGTGATGAAGCGCCTAAGGAAGAAGTATGTGAAACTTCCATGGCCAAAGTTGTTGAAGAAACGTTGTTGAAGAGGAGCCAAAAGTGAAATAAGATGAGGCAAAATGCCTTGTCGAACAACTACTTGTCAAAACGGCCACCATGGAGGGAAAGCAAGGTAGTATATCTCATCTAACTCTTGAAGTGCATTTGGATTCGAGGACGAATCCTCTTAAAGGAGGAGAGAATGATATGACTATGGGTGACATCATATTTGAGGAAGAATAAAAGCTAAAAACAAAAGAATCGTTCAGATGTTGGAAGGTGATAAAACCGACAAAACCGCTGAATCTGTTCCTCCGACACCTCCTCAGTATTTTGGCTATAAATGGAGCTACGAACATCCAATGGAGGACCATGAGTAGCCATCCGAAAGCCAAAAAAAAGATCTACAACTATGATGACAACTACTTCCATGGAATGTACCCCGAACAGTCCAGAAGTCGCAGTCTTCAGCGGCAGTCCAACAGAAGAGCCTCATATTTAATTCACAATCATTTAAGGCAAGGGAGGCCAAGAAACAAGTCATCAATTGGAAGTCATTAAGCCTCATTCTTCTGCATTTGATGTACCTAATAATGTGAAGACTCTTAACCTTGATCAATATTAAATATGTGTCATTTGAAGAGTCTTCCAAGACAACCATCTTCAATGTCGAGCCATCAAAGAGTCTCTAGCTTGTTCTCTATTTAAAGAGATTTCTTCTACCATTGTAAACACGTCTTTGATCATCAAAATGAAGTCTAAAACTGAGTGTTTTCATTAGAGAATTAGTAGAACTCTTGTAGTTTGCCCGTGAGTAATATCGAGCATTGATCGATCCATTCAGGTGAGTCATATCTCGAATCGTTTGATCTTGTTCAAGGCGTGAGTGGTGAGTCATATCGACAAGTACCTTGTCCACTTATGCCTTTCAATTTCCAGCAAAGCATACCTTTCAAAAAACGGATCCAAGATCCAATAAAAAACAGTCCCAAACACACTACCGATTGGGAGTCCAAGGCCGAGTCAGTTTTTGATTTCTACAACTATGGAGATCCTCAATGTGTTGCCCTTGATACCATCAACATCAAGGACTTTGCATATCAATGGTGGCAAGAAGAGAAGGAGGATCGTGTGTATGGAGGATATCCAACCATTGAGACTTGGGGAGAGCTCAATGCTGCCATGAGAGCTCGTTTTATGCCAGATGACTACTTGTCTCGTGTCCATGTCAAACTTGAGCGCATCAAGCAAGGCCCAAGAAGCCCATATGAGTTTTATAAAGGACTTAGAACTCTTTTGTTTAGATCCAACATTGATTTTTCCTGAGGAGTATGTAATTTCTAAATTTGTAGGTGGATTGAATTCTGATTTGGCTAACATTATCGAGAACCAACGTTTTGCTAGGGGCACACCAATTGAATAAGTCCTCCATTATGTCAACCATGTGCATGGCAATTTGAAGAATACAAGGACTAGCTCAAGCTCACACCCATGGTCCACACCAAACTCAAGCTTCACCCATCCTCAACATAGGCGCCAAGAGCCAAGAGTGGAACCTTACAAGAGCCAGCCAAGGAAGGAAGTGACACCACCACCACCTAAGAAAAGAAGGAGAATCACACTCTAGGGATTTGAAGTGCTTCAAGTGTCTAGGCCGTGGACACTTTGCCAAGGACTGCCCTACTAAGAGGCAAGTGTTGCTCAACACTCATGGAGAATATGAGTCCGATGATGAACCCTTGGAGGAGACCGTGGAGGAAGAAGGACAAGAAGAGGAGGAGCTCCATGTAGAGGTTGCCATGGGAGATTGCTTTGTTGTCAAACACACCTTGGTTGCCAATGAATCCCCAAGCATCCCTAATCAATGTGAGACCATCTTTCACACTAGTTGTTTCATCCAAGGTAAAGTTTGTAGTATGATTATAGATGGTGGCTCATGTTGTAACATAGTTGAGCAACAAGTAGTCACCCACTTTAATCTTTCAACTACACCTCATCTTCAACCTATACCTTGTGTTGGCTTAACTCTTCTACTCCTCTCAAAGTCAAAGAACAAGCCAAGGTTAAATTTTCAATTGGAGGGTATGAGGATGAAGTTCTATGTGACGTGTTGCCCATGACGGCTTGCCACATATTGCTTGGTAGGCCATGGCAGTTTGATAGGGGTGTCATACACCAAGGAGTCACAAATGAGTACTCCTTTTATTTGAAGGGTAAGCGGATCACCCTCCATCCTTTAGCTCTCCATGAGATCATGGAAGATCACGTGGAAAGGGAACAAAGGAGGCTTGCCAAGGAGAAGGAAGCCATGACCAAGGGCAAGAAACTAGCCATAGGAAGCAAAGGAGGCGTATCCAACCACATGCTTCTAGCCAAGCCAAAAGAAGTGGCTCACGCAATCTAGGAAAGTAAAGTTTGCTTTCTCCTTATATTCAAAGAAACATTGCTTACTTCCCAAGAGCTAGATGATCTTTTTTCTTCTATTGCTCGTCTTTTGCAGGGCTATGAAGACTTGTTCCAAGAAGAGATCCCTAGTGGGCTGCCACTAATTAGAGGGATAGAGCATCAAATTGACTTCATACCCGGGGCAACACTTTCAAACCGAGCTGCCTATAGAGCCAATCTAGAAGAGACCAAAGATCTCCAAAAACAAGTGCTATGTGAGGGAAAGTCTTAGCTCATGCGCCATCACTGTCATCTTGGTCCCAAAGAAAGATGGGTCATGGAGAATGTGTGTAGATTATCGAGCCATCAACAACATTTCCATCAAGTATCGTCATCCGATTCCAAGTCTTGATGATATGCTTAATGAGTTGCATTGGGCAAGTATTTTCTCCAAAATTGACCTAAAAAGTGGCTACCACCAAATAATAGTGAAGGAGGGCTACAAGTGGAAAACCGCCTTCAAAACCAAGTATGGCTTGTATGAATGGATGGTCATGTCATTTGGGCTCACCAATGCCAGCACATTCATGAGGTTAATGAATCATGTTCTATCACCTTTTCTTGGTAAATATGTGGTAGTTTATTTTGATGACATTGTAGTGTATTGTCACAACTGGCATGAGCATGTCAATCATCTTAGACAAGTCTTAGAAGTGCTTAGGAGTGAAAAGTTGTATGCTAACTTCAAAAAGTGTCATTTTTGCTCCGATCACGTGGTGTTTCTAGGCTTAGTTATGTGCAGGGAAGGCTTAAAAGTTGATGAAGAAAAGGTGAAAACAATCCAAGAATGGCCAACTCCCACCACCATGACACAAGTACGTAGTTTCCTTGGATTGGTTGGGTTCTACCGAAGGTTTGTGAGGGATTTTAGCACATTGGCAACACCTCTCACTGGACTTACCAAGAAGAGTGTGGTCTTCGAGTGGGAGTCTGCACAAGAAGAAGCTTTTAGAGCCCTCAAGGAGAAGCTCACGCATGCACCACTTCTAGCATTGCCAAACTTTGACAAGACCTATGAGATTGAGTGTGATGCATCCGACATTGGTCTTGGAGATGTGCTTATGCAAGAAGGCAAGCCAATTGCTTATTTTAGTGAGAAGCTAGGAGGGGCCGAGCTGAATTATCCCACATATGACAAATAGTTGTTGGCCCTAGTTTGAGTGCTCAAGGTGTGGCAACACTACTTATTGCCAAGAGAATTTGTCATCCATTTGGACCTGAAACATTGAAGTTCTTGAAGGGGAAAAGCAAGCTAAATAAGAGGCATGCTAAATGGGTTGAATTCATCAAAGCTGTAACACCCCTAAATTACCTTAGGAATATTATCGTCAGTGACCCCAGAACACATATCTGAAATCACCCAAGGCATTACAGTATTGATTGCAAAGGACAAAGTAGGACAATACTAATAAAATTTAAGATAAACAATGTCTTACAAATAAAACAACGTTGCAAAATAAGGCAACCTTACAGTATATCAAAAGTATAGCGGAAGACTTTATTTAAATTAACAACAAGATCCTTAACCTTTATTGTAAAAACAAATAACAATAATCTTCAAACAAAATGCAGTCGCCTTCAACGTCGTCTTCCCATGTTCTCGACTTGGGAATCTATTCCTGATGTGCCGTAAGGGACGGATGACACCAACCAACCATGCAAAGAAAAGAGAAGGTTGGTTAGTCTAATGAAAGACTAAACAAGAGTTCAAGAATAGTGGTTCTTGTGATTATAACCGATTACTATTATTGTCCCTCGAATAATAGCCGAGAAGACTAAACAAGCCTCAGTCTTAGGCCGACTCGACTTGGAGAAGTTGGAAGGATGGGCTGGATGCTTAAATCCATCAATCTGTTGCGGATTGTTGTTGTTGTTGTTGTTCTCGGACCTCTGTCGGTTGCGCTTATTGGCCGACTCCTCCAGAGTCACCTCCAGCTTATAAGCAACATCAACATATTGCATAGTACAGCCATGATGCACCATCAATGGCATGATATCCGGGTTCATCCATTCATGGAAGTGCCAGATTTTCTGCTCTTCAGTTGCCACCTCACTCCCAGCATATTGCAGTAGGTGGTTGAACTTCACAGCTAGAGCGGTCACCTTCAACCCGTCAGTCTTCGGGTAAAGGAACTCCTTGTGTTTCTCCTCCCTCATAGCCCGAGAGAAGAATCGACCAGTCATCTTAGTCTTGAACATCGACCAAGTCAGCTCGGGATGATCAACTAATCTCGTGCTCTTCCACCATTCACTGGCCCCATCTTTCAATTGCAATGAGGCAATGTGTACCTTCTCAGCCTCAGTACACATGATGTTCCTAAACAAATGCTCCATATGCAGGAACCAGTAGGCCACTTTGACGGGTTCTCGAGTACCGTCATATGAATCCGGCCTCATCGAATTGATCACTTTCAGCGCGCCACCATAAGTTCCCCGATCTCTTTGAGCATGCATGGGAGGCGCGACAATCGTCGGTTCCTCCACGCTCTGAGCAGTTTGGGGAATAGAGTTTCTTTGGGCTTGCTAAGCCGCATGCCTGATCATCTTTGTGACAACTTATATCACAATCTGTCTTATCGCTTCAACAACAGCATTGTCGAAAACGATTGGAGCCACAGGAGGATTCTGCACTCCTTCCCCTCTAGCTTGAGGGTTAACTTGAGGCTGTCCATTCATTGATGGGTTGTTGTGGGACCCAGACCCAGATTCCTCCTCCTGGTTTACAACACTACCAATTTGGACCAGAGAAGTATTGCTCGGTCCGGCTTCCTATCGGGCGGTGTTTCTAGTGTTCACCATCTGTTGCGTTTAAGTTTATTAGATAAATACCAATCAAAATCAAATTGCTAGTATCAATTACTTGAAGTGCAATAATCAAGACAATCATCTAATAAACTTATTCTTTTATTATGGAAGAAACACATTACACTACACGTGGGAAATAAAACATGAGGAGACCACTGCTCCATTATTTGTTCATAGAAAAGAAAACAACACTAAAACAAAAGCCACTAAGGCACTACAAATCACTGCTTCTTTGAGGGGTCGTGAAACAGATCTCTGTACCCTTGGCCCATCCTCTTCTTCTTTGGAGGCCTCACGTCCTCAGACTCACTTGAGGAACTTTGTGATTTCGGGTCCCTCGGTACCTCAACAGGCACAAGTGGGTGGCAGAATGTGTCCAGGAATCCTGGTTCGAACTCAGAAGCCACCAGACGTCTCTCAAGGTTGGGGTCTAACAACTTCATGGCATGCTCCATGTTTCGTAGCAACCACTGATGTCGTGTCACAAGCCGTTAAAATGTCGATGCTAGACTGTTGTTCTCTGCCTGCAAGTTAGCCAACGACTCCTTCTAGGCTCCCATGTGCTCAGCTAGCACTATCTCGTTCACCCGGACCTGTTGTGGCGCAGTGCCACCAGATGCCATGAGTGCCTCCTAAGGTCAAGCCGCTGCCCTTGTTTGCTCGGTCTCCTCCTCGATCTGGCAGATGGCCTCAACAGTGGATGCCAAGCCAAACAACCCTAGAGCAGGCGTGCTCCCCAAGACTAGAAGAGGAATATACCCAGGAGTGGGCTCCACATCAATCGGAGGCTCAATCGGGCCGTACTCTTCCCACTCAACATTAGGAAAGCCTTGTGCCACATAAGTTGTCGGTGACATCGGGGTGTAATCTGGTGCCATAGTGTCCGGCATTGGCTCGGACCCGTACATCTCATTTCCGTCCTCAGGCTCGGGATCCTCACATGGATCCTCCTTGTCCTCCTGCTCGGGATCCTCACTTGGATCATCTTCCTTGTCTAACGAGACCTCAATTATCGGGGGCGGAGTACATTGCACCTCTATGAAGCCCTCGTACTCGGGATCCTCCCTCGGATCCTCTTCCTCGTCTGACGAGATGTCTATAATGGAGGGTGGTCTAGACAACACCTACTCCCCACTCTAGTCAGGATCCTCAGAACGCATATCTGAAATCACCCAAGGCATTACAATATTGATCGAATAGTTTGAATTTTTTTGAGTTTTAAAAACGTTTAGCTCTAATACCATAATTGTAACACCCCTAAATTACCTTAGGAATATTACCGCCAGTGACCCCGGAACGCATATCTGAAATCACCCAAGGCATTACAGTATTGATCGCAAAGGACAAAGTAGGACAATAATAATAACATTTAAGATAAACAATGTCTTATAGATAAAACAACGTTGCAAAACAGGGCAACCTTATAGTATATCAAAAGTATAGCAGAAGACTTTATTTAAATTAACAACATGATCCTTAACCTTTATTGTAAAAACAAATAACAATATACTTGAAGCAAAACGCAGCCGCCTTCAACGTCATCTTCCCATGTTCTCGACTTGGGAATCTATTCTTGATGTGCCGTAAGGGATGGATGACACCAGCCAACCATGCAAAGAAAATAGAAGGTTGGTTAGTCTAATGAAAGACTAAACATGGGTTCAGGTAGAGTGGTTCTTGTGATTATAACCGGTTACTATCATTGTCCCTCGAATAATAGCCGAGAAGAGCGATACATAACCCAAAATTCTCACGTAATAGAAGGAAAATGTATGAATCAAAAGAAGACTCCAAAGGGATTGAGTCTTTGGGAAGTATGAACACTTGTTTGGGAACATTTAAGTTTATCACACAAAGTTTAAAAACCGACCTTGATTATTTGGGTCCCCGACCAACCTCACCGCGTAATGCGAATTCAGATTGGAAATAGGACTTACTCTAAAACAAGAGTCTGGGCGGGTTCCATGTTGTACTTCTCGCTCGAGGGTATATTAATTATGTGCACAAGGCACTTATCTTATTTAGTTCGAAAACGTTCATTCACATTAAGACTTTTATTTCCACAACCAGTCTCGTAAAGAGATGAAGAATGGGATAAATCCCAAAGATTTGGCACTAGCTAAGTGCACCACCGCTTATGCAATATAAGGGTAGGTCATTATCCAAAAGCATTAGGACAATAATCCTCCTAACACCAAGTTATAAAGAAATGACTAAACCTCGTAAGGAAATAGTGTTCCTACGATTACTCATGCTATCTAGCAACTATATATCACACCAATTCACAACAACCACACCAATGTTACCTAGCAACCTATAATAATATAAATGTAAGGTTATA
This sequence comes from Rheum nobile, assembly GCA_027886185.1. Taxonomy (NCBI): domain Eukaryota; kingdom Viridiplantae; phylum Streptophyta; class Magnoliopsida; order Caryophyllales; family Polygonaceae; genus Rheum; species Rheum nobile. Next base: position 8,076,064 of record WOAB01000002.1, on the reverse strand, counting down.
GCTAGCATACATACAACCTAATAATAAGGTTCATTTTCACACATTTTTACACACAAAAGTTATCAAACATCAACTTTTAGAATTTTAATCCCAACTTAATAAAGACAACCAATTCATTGTCAATTAAGAAAAAATGGAATAAAATGCAAGAGCCAACCACCACTTGCCTTGAATTGAAGAGAAAGATCAAACGGTAAACGGGAGCGATCGCTTGCGAGTAGAACTTAACCTCCTATTTGATTCCGTTCCAAAAGCCAATCTGAGACGTACCCAAATCACAATAAACGAATTATATTAGATAATTCATTTAATCACCAAATTTGAGATAGACAATGTCTCGATTTTTAATTAGATTTATTTAATCATAAATAAATCAATTTCAAGGCTTTTCGATTAAACGATTATCTATACGATTAAAAATTAATCAATTCGTCCCAATTGAAGACGAACTTATCGAATTTTTCAATTCTTCAATTCGGCCCTAATGACGCAGATAAGGTTTTGGGGGCAAAATCCCGACGTTTTCGCAACATTTAACCTGAATTAATCGAGTCATTAGATGCGTATCAATCCCATCTTCAATGCCCATGAGTTAATTTCCCTAATCGGATCCAATGGAGCTGCAAATCCGCCATTGAAGGCCGCGTCAGGAGCTCGCGAACAGCTGGAGGTAGGGAGGTTGAAGAAGACATTTCTCGGAAATTACGATCGTGGCCCATTATTTTGGGTTTGTGGCAAAAATGGCCTTTTTCACTTTTAATAAATTACAAAAGTTGCCCAAATTAATATATTAAGTTTGTAATATTTATTTTAGCCCAAAATTAAATTATATAAAATTTAACTTAGGCTAAAATAAGCTTAATATTTTTCTTGTCAATTTAACCACACTTAAATCTTTAACAAAAATTTGTTAACTTGATTTAAATATTCTTGGTCAAATTTGATAAGTGTTATTTAAATTAAGACTTAACATAATGTTTAGAATAATTTAATAAATTTATAACTTACAATTTGTAACAACTTATAACAATAACTCTATTTATTTCTATTTTTGGAATAATGAAATAATTACCAAAATTCCTTTATTTAGAAATAGAGTTGGGAAATTAGACAAATACCCCTACTAAAAATGAGGGTTATTGCAGAAGTTTTTCCCTATGTCATCAAGCATAAAAAGGGGAAGGACGATGTAGTTGCCGATGCACTGTCAAGGCGGTATTCTATCCTCTCTCTCTTAGATGCTAAGTTGCTTGGATTTTCTTTTATGAAAGAACTCTATGCTCGTGATCCAGATTTTTGTGATATTTTTCATGCATGCATGTCCAAGGGAAGCAAGGACCAATTTTATTTGCATGAGGGCTTTCTATTCAAAGGGTCTAAATTGTGTGTTCCTAATGTAAGGATTTAGATGCTTTAAGTGGAATTTTAGAACACAATTTTCTAACTTCTAACTTAGGATTTCATGCATAAACTTGATATGAACCACATATGAAAGAGTAACATACCTTTTGATACAAAACTTGTTTCTGGGATCACCCTGGAGAATAGAACCTCAAGTGTGACTCCTCTTGATGAGAATCAAGCCTCCAAGTGAAGGCTTTTCTTCCCAAGGAGCTAGATCGTGGCCAAGCTAGGGCTTCTCCTTCTTTCTTGGGTTTGGACAGCCTCCTAAGGCTCTTGGAAGAGGCACACGACCGGGGGAAGATGGAAAGGGGATGCCGAGGAGATGGTAGGCTGACTGTGGGGAGGCACGACTGGCGGCGGAAGGGGCGTGACGGCCGGCCCTCTCTAGGGCTGGCTGGCATCGCACGTCTAAATGGCTAAGGGAACCTCTCTTGGAGGTTCCTTGGCTGTTGGAAACTTAGATCTACGAAATTGAGGAGTTTGCTTGATGGGAAATGAGATTGAGAGGGAGAGAAGAAGAGATTTGAGAGCTTGAGTTGAAAGAAACAAGTGGAGGCCTTAGGGGAGGTATTCCTCTAACCCAAGGCAATGGCCACTTCTCTATTCTTCAACTAATGAGCAAGGAAGCCAAAGACGGCTTACGTAGTCTAGGATTTTTGGGTCGACTAGGAGCCCATTTGCAAATGGGTCCACACGTCCCAAAATAGAAAGACAAATATATACATGATTAATTAACTAAAGGGGAAAGGGGACAAAGCCATAAAGGTTTGGATATAGACGTGCGCATAAATGCCTTGGAATCGAATCATGGTCGATGCTTGAGTGTCGTGGCATGGAGGCGTCGGCGTCTTGGTGGTCAAGGCCTTGACTCCTTGTTGATGGGTAGTTGGCACTCATCACTCTCCCTTTCTTGAGGGAGAATTGTCCTCAATTCGATCGCATAATCTGGGGGCACATGTGGGAAGAGGGCTGCCAATAGGAATGCGGTGTAGGCCTCGGGAAGCGTCGCCATAGAAGTATCATCGACAAGCCACTTGATCACTTGGTAGGCGTCATGGCCATATAGGTGAGGCTTAGAGCGGCACCGGGCTGGAATCCGGGCGAATGGTGGAGGTATGTTTGTCGATGTCCTAGAACAAGCAAACTCAACAAGCAATGGAAAAGTTAGCCAACGGTGCGGTGGGGCCCTAAGGATGGCTCTAAGCAAGGCATCGGGGTGTGGAGGGCAACTAGTGTCAAGGATAAAGCTCGTCCCAAATTTCAACCACCCACTCCAAAAACGACTCACTAATGTTGGATCCCAAGCCAAGACAATAACACTAGGGATTCCGGTGTCGAAAGTAAGGATAAATAGCTCGGTTGTAGGGAGCGGGAGTGGATAAGGAATACCAAGATCTATCCTAGGGGGGTGCTTGCCCAACACAAAATGGAATCCTTCCCCTTCTTAAACATGTGCAATCTGGTTAGAAAAACCATGGCTAGGTCTTCCCAAGGGGTGGATGGGCGAGATGTGGGTGTGTAAAGGCCGGGAGGGTGGAACCTAGGCAAACGAGGGGAAAGTGTAGGTCCAAAGGAATAATCCTCGAAAGTTGCCATGGGAGTTGCGTTCCCAAACTCTCTACGACACTCATTGTCATCCTCAATCAACAAGTTCCTAAAGGAGGCGCTAAGGACACAAAGCTCACCCTCTCGGATAAGGAAAACATCATCCCAAGAATGTCCCACAAAGTCACCCAAAGTGGCACACATCGGTAAGAGAGGACTAAGGAGGGTCACGGGGTGATGCAAAAACAAAGAAATGGAAATCAACAAAGTGTGAGCATGACAAGGAGAGGGGAGCATATACCTTGGAGACAAGATGTTGGCAATCTTGTCTCGGACCTTCTTGTACCGGCCATCAAAAGAAGGAGGCTCCACAAAGGCCACCCCATGTGAATGGTGCCAAGCAAGGGGTGCATGTAACTTCAAGAGGGCAAGAGCCTCATGATGGCCGTGGGGTGAAGGCTCCTAGAATGGGAAGTGGATGAGGCGTCGACCTCCTTGGGAGCTTGGCAACGGCGAGGCCCCACGTGGCAACGAAGGATGCGGCCAAGGGGGAATCATGGCCACACCTCCCATGGTGGCGCGGCCAAAGCAAGGCGCCAAGGGGGGACAAAGTGATGTTGTGATACCCCGTATTTTTGTAAGGTTATTTTGGGAATTATGGAATTTTCCCGAGTACCCGTTGTGTACGTCGATTTAATTCAGGTAGCTTGAGAAATTCTGTAATGTGCTCTGTATCTGTAATATTTTTCTCAGTGAAATAATATACAGACAAGGTGCCTTATATTTTAATTGTCGTTCGCGTACGATAATTTTTATCCCGGTTTAACGTCTGGTTCGTTCAAAGCTGAACGGGCGGGAAAAGGGAGAAACGGCGACCGCCGTTCAGAAACGGCGACCGCCGTTCAGAAACGGTGACCGCCGTGGTTGGGCCCGAGGAGTCAGCGTGTCAGCTTCTAGCTGGCCGCGACAGACCTGGCAACGGCGACCGCCGCGTGCCCGCCGCAGGCAAAAATGGCGACCGCCGTGATTGTCCAGTGGGCATTGCCCGTTGGTCGCCGGCGGTAATCGAGGGCGCCGATCTTGCTTTCAGCCGCGTCTCAGGGTTTGGTTGAACGCTTCAGACACTTTGGCTATAAAAAGAGGTGTTGGGGGTGAGGTTTTGAGCCATCCCAGCACCAAACCTCTGCCAAATTCGCCTCTCGCCGGAGTTGTATTTTCGTCGGAGTTTGAAGGTCTCGCCGGTGTTGCTTTGGTGTGGTTCCTGAGTGCCTTTGTGAAGCTTTTGGTTAGCCTTGGAGGTTAGAAGCCAAAGCAAGTCGAGGGAGGCCGAACCGCTCGTGTTTTGGGGTGAGATTTCTCTCGTTTCAGTCGGCCGTGTTCTTCACGGCGACCGCCGTGATGAATACGGTGACCGCCGCCAAGAACGGAGATCGCCGCCAGTGCCCAGAACGCCTTCGTGGCTTTGGCTTGGTCGGTTGTCGTCGTGGCGTCTTTCCTTTCGTGTTCTTTCGCCGTGTTTAGATTCGTACTGTTTATGTCGGATCTAACTTAGGGTTCCTTTTATGGGTCGACTCGAAGGTTGTTCTGCTATCGGAACTATACCGTGTCGAGCCCGGAATCCAGTGACGTCTTTAGACTATTCTGCGGAGTAAGGCAAGTGGCGGTTCGCTCTTGCTCTTTCGTTCCATATTTACATTAATTATCAGTAGTTTATCTGAGTAATTAATTTGGAATGAATATTCTGTTTGTCTGGAAACGGTTTTGATAAACTATTTTAAAAATCATATAATAGGTTGTATATCTGTTAGAACAACGCTATTATCTGTGATCGCCTTTCGGGCCTTTATGTGGATTTATCCTATAACTGTGGTGGTGCTGTAACTGTTTAGTTAGCACTGTTAGATAGGAACGTTACTCGGACTCTGTCCAGTCATGTCTTTATAATCTGGTAGAGGGGTGGCTCGTCCCCATCCAATACCATTCTAAGATCATGATCGGTCTCTTACACATGTGTGTAGAGACATGACACTTAGCTGGTGTCACAAACCTTTCGGTATACGTCACTCTCGACGAAACGTATACTAAGATGTGTCATCCCATTGGTGGGGTACACATGTAAAAGTCTATAATGTGATGTGTGTTTTGAAACATAAATCAGATAAGTGCTACCTTGACGCACATAATTAATACACCTTGGGCGAGTAGTACAGCTAAGTTCAGTGCAGCTAGGAAAACTCGTCTTGACTTGAATGTAGTACGTTCTCTTTCCAATCTGGATTCGCTATAGGCGATGAGGTTGGTCGTGAACCGAAACATCTCAGTCAGTTTTAAATCATTGTTGTATGATTCTGTAATATTCCAGATTTGTCATTACTTCCTTAAAGACTCATTTCCGTTGGAGTCTTCTTTCGAGTCGATTTCTGTGAAGATTCAGTCTTCCAGAATCTTCTCCTGTGCATACCTCTTGTTTATTCCAGTAGGAATATGATGGTTGACTACCGTTATCGGTTATTATCCGAGAAGCGATGAGTCTAACCTAATATGACTGCTTCGAACCAGTCTGCTTTATACCCTTGCTAGTCTATTCATTTAGACTAACAAACCAATATTTTCCCTTGCATGGTTGGCTGCTGTCATCCGTTTGATTCGGCACATCAGTTAAGAAGTAGCTCAGAAGATTAGAAGGACTATGGAGTCGGCGGTGGTTTTTGACTGTTTTAATTATTTCTTTAATCAGGTTATGATCCTTTGGACAATAACTCCGATTGTAATGTATTTTCTTAGTTTTCCGCTGTGTTTGGTTTAAACTATGTTTTGACCTATTCGGGATTGGGTTGTAATCCCGTAACTCTTGTTTCTTCGACAATGTTATGTTTTGGAATTTAATGCTTGATCTTTGTGTATCAATTGCATTTCATAAATTGTATTTATTTGGTAAAGCCTTGGGTGATCTCGGTAAGGAACACTGGGGTCACTGGCGGTAATACCTTTCCAAAAGGCTTAAGTTTTGGGGGTGTTACAGTTGTGGTATCAGAGCCAGGTTTTAAAACGGGTTTGGAATTTTTATAAACCATTTATCCGTTTTCAAAATGTTTTAAAAAGGGCTCTGAATTTTCATTCTGAAAAGAATTTAAAAACACCGTTCATAGTCGTGTCTTCTTAATAGTCTGATGTAGTAAGCTTGCTTCTATGTCTAGAAAGACTAATTCCTTCCTTATTGTTCGATAGGATGGGTGTCTGCTTTTCTATTGGTAGGGGGTCGGAAGACGCCAAGTCGGATCAGCCGAGGCTAGATTTTCCGTTACCTCAGCGATGTTTCGAGGTTGGAGGCCCGAGTAGCCCGCCCGAAGACGTCAAGCACGTTCTCCCCGAGTCGGTTGTCCTTGTAGCTAGGAATGCTATGGTCCCTGAGCCTGCACCTGTGCCGCCACCAAGGGTGGATGAATTACAGGAATGGGAGCAGGAAGATGAGTTATCAAGGTATGAACAAGGGATTTACCAAGACGACTTTCTGCTGGGACCAATTCCCGAGGAGATCGAGTATGAGGAGGAGGAAGAGGAAATGCTTGAGCAAGATCCTGTCGAGGACGAGGATATGATCGATGATGATTCCGAGGATGAGGATCCCATCGAGGATGATCCCGAGGATGAGGATCCCATCGAGGATGATCCCGAGGATGAGGATCCCATAGAGGATGATCCAGAAGAGGATCCAGAGTTGGACCTTGGAGGGCAGAATCAGGAGCCTGGTACAGAATTGTCACCAGTGCCAGAGTACGCACCCATGTCAGAAGCCGATTGGGAGGCACTGAATACCGAGTACGGTATTAGGAGAAGTGATAGGGAATCTCAGCCTATCCCTACTCCAAGAAGATGGAGGTCGGAATCCGAGCTGTAAGAGATCCTCCGCCAGAGCGAGGTAATCTCCGCAGAACAGCAGCATCAGAGGGATGAGTTGACCGCCAGTACTCAGAGGAGGGCTGGAATAGGAGGACTAGTCATGGACGACCCATACTTTACCATGACTGAGCTAGGACTATGTGCTTCAGGGTCAAGTAGGGTGCGAAACCCATCGCCAGAGCTCGATGGTGAGCCTAGCCCGAAGAGACCATGCACGAGTAGCCAGTCGTATGGGAGACATTTTGGAACGCCTTGAGGAGGAGTGGCATTGCCTATCGTAGTAGTTTCGTTTCTTAGTATTCCAAGTTGTACTTTGTGTAATATTTCAGTATTGCGGCAAGTACTTTGAGAAACACTTATATCTTCGAGCAACGTTGTCCAAACGCTCGAATGATAAACTTATGTGTAACTTGTGTAAGAATTCGAAGGTTCATCTATAAAATGTCAAGTTGATCTATTCTGAGTGATTTATTTAAATTGATATATTGCATAAGTGTTGCATAATATTAATGTATTGAATACTTGGAATTGGATCAGTAAACAGATGGTGAACCCAAGAAGCACGAGAAACTCGACTCGAGCCGGTGCTGGGACTAGCCAAAATCCCAGGCCAGCAGGAAGAGGTGTTTAGGATGAACACGAGTCTGAGTCTCGTGTCCAGCAGAGGCGTGAAGGTCAGGATCAGACCCAGGCGCCGACACTGTTTGATGCCGCAGCTGTTGAGGCGATCCGTGGGATCGTGATGCAGGCTATTGCAGATGTCTTGAGACCAAGTGCGCCTCAAGGACAAGAAGTGCCTATTCACGCAGCGGTTCCTGATGTTGTGGAACCCAGAAACCCCGTGATACAAGAGACTGCCGTTAGGGCGAGGGACAGCTATGGTCGCGCTCTTAAGACCATTACTTCCATGAGACCCGACTGCTATAACGGGAAAGGGGAGCCAGTGGCAGTGACTCATTGGTTCTCCCATATGGAGAGGCTGTTCAGGAACGTGGAGTGTACGGAGGCCGAGAAGGTCCATATCGCTTCTCTTCAGCTGAAGAAGGAGGCTAGCGAGTGGTGGGAGAGCACTGGTTTGGCTGAGAGCCCAGTGTTGACTTGGTTGATGTTCAAGACCAAGATGGTTGATCGCTTTTTCTCTCGTGTTATGAGAGAGGAGAAGCATAAAGAGTTCTTGTACCCTCGGACTGATGGTCTGAGAGTGACAGAGTTGGCATCTAAGTTCAACCATCTTCTACAATACGCCACTGCCGAGATCACCAGCGAGGCTCAAAAGATCTGGTACTTCCACGAGTGGATGAACCCGGATATCAAGCCATTAATGGTGCACCACACATGCTCTACCTTGGAGCAGTATGTGGATTGTGCCTATAAGCTGGAGGTAACTCTCGAGGAGTCGACCAAGAGGCGCAACCGACAGAAGTCGATGCAGAATCAGAACCAGGGAAGTGGTTTTAAGCGCCCTGCGCCACCGTCTAACTTCGCCAAGTCCGGTCGAGCTAGGACAGAGATGACGCAAGAAGGATCGACTCAGCAGTCAGGGCAGACCAGGAGTACAGTTCAGTGTTATAACTGCGGTACTGCTGGGCACAAGAGCACTGAGTGTCGGAAGGAGAAGAGGCCATGCTTTGGGTGTGGACGTGATGGTCATCTGCAAAAGTTCTGCAAGCAGGGGAAGCAGAAGGGAATAGAGTCGCAGCAAGGGTCAGTTCATCAGAGCAACCGACCTAGGTTTAAGCCTGCCGAGACTCCTAGCCCTTCAGTGCAGACGACTTCTCAGAACAGGGGAAAGGCCCCAGCTATTTCTGGAAGTCAGGGCCAACGCTTGTACGAGATGCGTGAGGCAGATGGACCCAACGCTCTGATTGCTCAAGGTACTCTATACCTTCACTCTACTTCAGTGTGCATTCTGTTTGATTCTGGTGCTACGCATTCCTTTATTTCAGATAGCTGTGTTAGCAAGTTAGATTTAGTGCGCAATGATTCGTGCGACCCTTTCGTCGTTAATCTTCCTAATGGAGAACGTTTGGTGGGAACCAAGCATTTGTCCGACTTTCCGATTACCATTCAGGGTAAGGAATTCGAGGCATATTTAATCTGCATAGCCATGGCTCCATACGACATTATCCTCGGTATGGATTGGCTGACGCGTCACAAGGCGGTGATCGACTTCAGTTCAAGAATGGTGACGGTGTCATCCGGGGGCCAATTCGTGTGCAAGTTCAAAGGTCGAAATGACGCTGATAACGGCAAGCTGATCAATGCGATGGCTGTGTTTAAGCTACTACGATAAGGATGTGTCGGGTACCTTTGCTACTTGGATTTGCCTGCGAAGGATGAACCTGAGGTTCTTGATATTCCTGTAGTTAGGGAGTTTTCGGATGTCTTTCCGGAAGAAATTCCTGGATTACCCCCGAACCGCGACGTAGAGTTTTCAATTGATCTCGAGCCTGGTACGGCGCCGATTTCCAAATCACCGTATCGGATGGCTCCGGCTGAGATGCAAGAATTGAAGAATCAAATTGAAGATCTTCTTGATAAAGGTTATGTCAGGCCGAGTGCATCGCCGTAGGGTGCCCCGGTTTTATTCGTCAAAAAGAAGGACGGATCGTTCCGACTTTGTATCGACTATCCAGAGTTGAACAAGGTGACGATAAAGAACAAGTATCATTTGCCTAGGATTGATGACTTGTTGGACCAGTTGCAGGGAGCAAAGGTTTTCTCCAAGATCGACTTAAGATCTGGATATCATCAACTCAGGATCCGTGAGCAGGACATTCCTAGAACTGCGTTCAGGACCAGATATGGTCATTACGAGTTCGTAGTGATGCCTTTTGGGCTTACAAATGCTCCAGCTGTCTTTATGGACTTGATGAACCGATGTTTTCACCAGTACTTGGATAAGTTCGTGGTGGTCTTCATAGACGACATTCTGATCTACTCTCCGAGTGAAGAAGTCCACGAGGAACATCTGTGGATTGCCTTGTCAATCCTTAGACAACATCAGCTTTATGCTAAATTGTCTAAATGTGAATTCTGGATGAAAGATGTGGCTTTCTTAGGCCACGTGATCAATAAAAATAGGGTTATGGTTGATTCCCAAAAGATTGAAGCTGTGGCTAAGTGGACACAGCCTCAGAACGTAAAAGAGGTGCGCAGCTTTCTTGGGCTTGCCGGGTATTATAGACGGTTTGTGGAGGGATTTTCAAAGATCTCTCTACCTATGACCAATCTACTCCGCAAAGTTCACAAGAAGTTTGTCTGGAATGACAAGTGCGAGGTCAGTTTCCAGGAGTTGAAGCGACGGTTGACCTCGGCACCCGTGTTAGCACTCCCAGAGGGGAATGACGATTATGTGGTCTATAATGATGCTTCCAAGTGTGGTCTTGGTTGTGTTTTGATGCAAAAGGGCAGAGTCATTGCTTACGCATCTAGACAACTCAAGACTTACGAAGAAAACTATCCGACCCATGATCTTGAGTTAGCAGCGGTTGTCTTTGCGCTGAAGATTTGGAGGCATTACCTCTATGGTATAAGATGCCAAGTCTTCACCGATCACAAAAGTCTCAAGTATATATTTACTCAGAAGGAGTTAAATATGAGACAACGCCGATGGCTAGAGTTGCTCAAGGACTACGACATGGAGTTGCTGTATCATCCGGGCAAGGCTAATGTAGTAGCTGATGTGCTAAGCCGGAAGACAACGCACGAGACTGTGGTTGCGTTGCTTACTGCTCAGACCAAGCTAAACCGAGAGTCATGCGACATTGAAGTCTTATATGACCAGCGTAGAGGGTACCTGAGTATGATGGAAATTCAGGCTACACTGCTGGATCAGATCAAAGAAAAACAAGTCGATGACATCATCTTGGTAAAGTTAAGCAGTGAGGTGATGGATGAGAAAGCTCCCAGTTTTGTGGTTCAGGATGATGGATCACTTTGGTTTCAGGATCGGATCTGTGTGCCTGACACAGAAGGTCTTCGTCAGTTGGTGATGAGAGAAGCTCATTCATCTGCTTATTTTGTGCATCCTGGCTCTAGCAAGATGTACAAGGATCTCAGGAAGAAGTTTTGGTGGCCAAACATGAAGTGGGACGTAGCAGACTTTGTGGCAAAGTGCTTAACTTGCCAAAAAGTCAAGATTGAACACCGCAGGCCAGGTGGTGAGATGCTACCTCTCCCCGTGCCAGAATGGAAATGGGAGGACATTTCCATGGACTTCGTCACTGGGCTACCCAAGACTCGAAGTCAGAGAGATGCTATCTGGGTAATTGTGGATAGGCTTACGAAGAGTGCTCATTTCATAGCCATCAAGACCACATGGGAAACCCAGAAGCTAGCCGAAGTTTACCAGAAGGAGATTGTCCACTTACATGGCATTCCTAAGACCATTTTATCGGACCGAGATGGCCGTTTCATGTCAAGATTCTGGAAGGAACTTCATAAGGCTATGGGAACCGAGTTGAGGTTCAATACAGCGTTTCATCCTCAGACAGATGGCCAGTCTGAAAGGACCATCTAGACTCTGGAGGATATGCTTAGAGCTTGTATGCTCGATCGTCCGACTAGCTGAGAGGATAGCATGAGTCTGATTGAGTTCACGTACAACAATAGATGGCATGCTACAATCAAGATGGCTCCGTTTGAAGCTTTGTATGGTCGCAGATGCAGATCTCCAATTTGTTGGGACGATAATGCCGACAAAATTCTGCTTGGACCAGAGTTGGTCGAAAGGACGGCTTCAGACATTGCTTTGATCAGACAAAGAATGTTGACCGCTCAGAGTCGACAGAAGTCCTACGCAGATCGGAAGCGCAGGACTGTCGAGTTCGAGGTCGGTGATAATGTTTTTGTCAAGGTATCGCCATCCAAAGGAGTTTTCAGATTTGGTAAGCGTGGGAAGCTTAACCCTCGCTACGTGGGACCATTCGAGATTCTGGATAGAGTGGGATCTCTAGCGTACCGCTTGGCATTGCCGCCATCGGCTCACCCGGTGCATAACGTGTTCCACGTATCTTTACTCAGAAAGTATGTACCAGATGAGTCTCATGTACTTAGTTACGAGGACATCGAGATTCAAACTAATGGTACTTATGAAGAGTTGCCCGTGCGCATTTTGGAGCGTCGGGAGAAGCATTTGCGCAACAAGATCATACCTTTGGTACGAGTGCTGTGGTCCAAGTCAGGGACCGAAGAAGTTACTTGGGAGACGTGGGAAACCGAGTCAGATATGCTCAGGCGTTTTCCCGAGTTATTCTCGACCTAAGTTTCGGGGTCGAAACTTCTTGTAAGGGGGAAGAGATGTGATACCCCATATTTTTGTAAGGTTATTTTGGGAATTATGGAATTTTCCCGAGTACCCGTTGTGTACGTCGGATTTAATTCAGGTAGCTTGAGACATTCTGTAATGTGCTCTGTATCTATAATATTTTTCTCAGTGAAATAATATACAGACAAGGTGCCTTAGATTTTAATTGTCGTTTGCGTTCGATAATTTTTATCCCGGTTTAACGTCTGGTTTGTTCAAAGCTGAACGGGCGGGAAAAGGGAGAAACGGCGACCGCCGTTCAGAAACGGCGACCGCCGTTCAGAAACGGCGACCGCCGTGGTTGGGCCCGAGGAGTCAGCGTGTCAGCTTCTAGCTGGCCGCGACAAACCTGGCAACGGCGACCGCCGCATTTACGGCGACCGCCGCGTGCCCGCCGCAGGCAAAAACGGCGACCGCCGTGATTGTCCAGTGGGCATTGCCCGTTGGTCGCCGACGGTAATCGAGGGCGCCGATCTTGCTTTCGGCCGCGTCTCAGGGTTTGGTTGAACGCTTCAGACACTTTGGCTATAAAAGGAGGTGTTGGGGGTGAGGTTTTGAGCCATCCCAGCACCAAACCTCTGCCAAATTCGCCTCTCGCCGGAGTTGTGTTTTCGCCGGAGTTTGAAGGTCTCGCCGGTGTTGCTTTGGTGTGGTTCCTGAGTGCCTTTGTGAAGCTTTTGGTTAGCCTTGGAGGTTAGAAGCCAAAGCAAGTCGAGGGAGGCCGAACCGCTCGTGTTTTGGGGTGAGATTTCTCTCGTTTCAGTCGGCCGTGTTCTTCACGGCGACCGCCGTGATGAATACGGCGACCGCCGCCAAGAACGGCGACCGCCGCCAAGAACGGCGACCGCCGCCAAGAACGGCGACCGCCGCCAAGAACGGCGACCGCCGCCAAGAACGGCGACCGCCGCCAAGAACGCCGCCAGTGCCCAGAATGCCTTCGTGGCTTTGGCTTGGTCGGTTGTCGTCGTGGTGTCTTTCCTTTCGTGTTCTTTCGCCGTGTTTAGATTCGTACTGTTTATGTCGGATCTAACTTAGGGTTCCTTTTATGGGTCGACTCGAAGGTTGTTGTGCTGTCGGAACTATACCGTGTCGAGCCCGAAATCCAGTGACGTCTTTAGACTATTCTGCGGAGTAAGGCAAGTGGCGGTTCGCTCTTGCTCTTTCGTTCCATATTTACATTAATTATCAGTAGTTTATCTGAGTAATTAATTTGGAATGAATATTCTGTTTGTTTGGAAACGGTTTTGATAAACTGTTTTGAAAATCATATAATAGGTTGTATATCTGTTAGAACAACGCTATTATCTGTGATCGCCTTTCGGGCCTTTATGTGGATTTATCCTATAACTGTGGTGGTGCTGTAACTGTTTAGTTAGCACTGTTAGATAGGAACGTTACTCGGACTCTGTCCAGTCGTTTCTTTATAATCTGGTAGAGGGGTGGCTCGTCCCCATCCAATACCATTCTAAGATCATGATCGGTCTCTTACACATGTGTGTAGAGACAGGACACTTAGCTGGTGTCACAAACCTTTCGGTATACGTCACTCTCGACGAAACGTATACTAAGATGTGTCGTCCCATTGGTGTGGTACACATGTAAAAGTCTATAATGTGATGTGTGTTTTGAAACATAAATCAGATAAGTGCTACCTTGACGCACATAATTAATACACCTTGGGCGAGTAGTGCAGCTAAGTTCAGTGCAGCTAGGAAAACTCGTCTTGACTTGAATGTAGTACGTTCTCTTTCCAATCTGGATTCGCTGTAGGCGATGAGGTTGGTCGTGAACCGAAGCATCTCAGTCAGTTTTAAATCATTATTGTATGATTCTGTAATATTCCAGATTTGTCATTACTTCCTTAAAGACTCATTTCCGTTGGAGTCTTCTTTCGAGTCGATTTATGTGAAGATTCAGTCTTCCAGAATCTTCTCCTGTGCGTACCTCTTGTTTATTCCAGTAGGAATATGATGGTTGACTACCGTTATCGGTTATTATCCGAGAAGTGATGAGTCTAACCTAATATGACTGCTTCGAACCAGTCTGCTTTATACCCTTGCTAGTCTATTCATTTAGACTAACCAACCAATATTTTCCCTTGCATGGTTGGCTGGTGTCATCCGTTTGATTCGGCACATCAGTTAAGAAGTAGCTCAGAAGATTAGAAGGACTATGGAGTCGGCGGTGGTTTTTGACTGTTTTAATTATTTCTTTAATCAGGTTATGATCCTTTGGACAATAACTCCAATTGTAATGTACTTTCTTAGTCTTCCGCTGTGTTTGGTTTAAACTATGTTTTGACCTATTCGGGATTGGGTTGTAATCCTGTAACTCTTGTTTCCTCGACAATGTTATGTTTTGGAATTTAATGCTTGATCTTTGTGTACCAATTGCATTTCATAAATTGTATTTATTTGGTAAAGCCTTGGGTGATCTCGGTAAGGAACACTCGGGTCACTGGCGGTAATACCTTTCCGAAAGGCTTAAGTTTTGGGGGTGTTACAGATGTGACCATGCCTATCCCTAGTGAAGAGCCCGAGCCACATGAACTGCCAATGTCAAACGTCGATTCCACGGCCAATCCTAGCTCACCTAGCGCCGCACCAAGCAATGCACGGGACACGGCGAATTCGCCCGGCAAAGCTCGACTTTCCTCGGACACCCCGACACCCACAACACCTATGACACCACCTAAGACCATTGGGGTCCCCAGTGCCGAGCCATTTGACCAATTGTCGAGCCCAAGGTCTAGCCCTAGATTTGCGGCCGCACATGGAGAGGAGAGCAAGGCTGAGCCCTTACCTGGAGTTATCACCCGAGCCCGAGCTCGCCAACTACACCACCAGCTCCAGGGAGGCCTATTGAGGATGGGAGCGCCGAGCCAACATGATCGGGGCTCGGTCACTTGCATTGTGGCCTTGCCCGGGATTCTCGGCGCCACACAACGGCCGGCTTGACACCCAAGGGCTGGCCCAATTGTTGCCGGTTGATTTCTTATTAGTTTTAGTGGATTAAAGACATTTTAATTAATCATTTTAATTCCCTAAAATGCCTGCTAAAGCATGTTGGTTAGTGGGGTGGATTATTAGCTTAGTGGTGTAATTTTCTTGTTTTCTTTTAATTCCCTAAAATCTCTTTGTAGCCTATATGGGGCAAACACATCTGAGGTTGTTGGACACGTTGAATATTGAATCAAAGTTGGAGCATTTCAGTTCTTAAAACTCTCTCTTTCATCTTGTCATTCGTGAGTAAGATCGAGTGATTTTGATCGGTTTTGTGAGTGTGTTACATCTCGGAAAGCCTATCATCGTTTCTCTTGGTTGAGTGAGTTACATCTCAACCTTGTGAGGTGCCTATCCAGCAAACTATATCCCATCAAAGATCGCCATCCACCCTTGTCATCAACACCTTATCGAGGTCATCTTTGCCCTTGTTCGGTTGGAGTTCTCAAGGTTTCTACATCAATGAAGAGCAAATTCTTACACTAAGGCTACATAGATCTGAGGGCTTAACATTTGGTATCAGATTTACGTAAGTATTTGCTCAAAAACTTTGCTTTAAATCACAAAAAAATCGGGTCCTTACTTGCTCTAGTTTTCGTGCCCTTGCATTGTTGTCTTCTACTTGTCCGTAGGCATTTGTGTGTTGTTCGTCATTGTGTTGTTCAGTTTCTTGTGCTTGAGTCTTGCATCTAGGGTAGAAGTCAAAAATTGCAGGTTAGGGTTGAGTCTTAGCAGTCCGTGAATTCCTAGGTAGAGTTGTTAGAAGTTCCTAGATTTTAGGCTTTGTTTGTTCAAGTTGTTACAAGTGAAGTTTAAAATATTTTGGAACTCCTATTTGCATATCCCAGCCGTACCTTTGTTAGTAGCATTTAGATAGGAAATTTGAGTCCTTTTTATTTGTATTTGGCATATAATCAACTAAGGATACCTCTTGTGCAAACCAAAGCAATTGAACTCCATTGATGCGTAGGAAAAGCTTGAGTATCTAATTGTTGATTAGGTTCCGATTATTGTCCTCTTTGTTTTAGCTTTGTTAAGTTGTTAATTTGTCCTCTGAATCAAAAAAAAAAAAAAGCAAAAGAAACCGGAAGAGTCAAGCCTATAACAACAAAGAAAAAGACTAAGGCTTGGAAAAGTGGTTTGTTGAAAACTTTGAAATCTTTACATTGAAGTTGTGATTCTCCTTGTGATTGAAAGTGTTTGTAGAGCTTGGCCTTTGTACTTAATTCGGACTACTTGTTCAATCAACTTGTGTAAAGATACAACAAGGCTAAGTACTTGCGAAAGTGGTGTGACAATTGTGGACATAGCACAAGAGTTAGCTAAGGTTATGGTGCACTTTAATTTTGTCTTTAAGAGTCACTTTGTGCATTTAGGAAGCCCTACCTCAGCTGGATTAGAGAGCTTGTAAAGCTATGAATTTTTTGAGACTTAAATCAAATTTTTGTAGCTTGCTTACTAGCTCTAGAGATCATTGTTGTCTTCTATCTTGTGGGGCTGTTGTATGGGATTTCTCTCGTGTAGGAAACCATGGTGAGATCTAAGTACAAGAATGTGGCTTCGGCTGATCCCAAGGAGGACTCGGCTATCACAATGGAGACCTTGCTCTTGGCCATTCAATCCTCCAAGGAAGAAGCCGATGAACGTGCTCGCCAACACTTGCAAGCCATGCGAAATGTGCAAGCTGCATTCATGAGGGCCATGGAGGAGAAGTGGAACCGTGCCCACAGCCCTTCACCAAGCCAAGACGCAACCCAAGGGACCGGCGCACAAGGCACACAAGTGACTGTGCCACTCCTCGGCACTCAAGGCACACAAGTGACCGTGCCCCTCCTTGCTCAAGACTTGGCGGGTGTGTCACTACATGAAGGCTTCCACCACCCAACACCACTAGTTGCCACTTCAAGGGAAGACCTTTGTTCAAGTTCTAACCTTCCTTCTCCATTTATATCACTCCTATTATCACTAGTATGCCACCTTTGCACACTAACTTGGCAGGTCCAAGCACAAGGTTTAGAGAGGAGCCGAGAGGAGCACCATATGAGTTTCCTAGATACCAAGATCCGAGAAGGAGGATGGCCGGGCGTGGAGGCATGGGCCGCGGCTACAATCAAGGAGGAAGGATGCCCTACGTGCCACAAAGAGGCGTCGGGGGCTATGAAGAGGAGTATGCCAATGCCTACGAGCAACCACGACCCTATGGCATAAAATTGGAGGTACAATCCTTTGGCTCTCATTGTGATCCGGAAATCTATCTTGATTGGGAGCAAAAGACCGAGCAGATTTTTCGGTACTATAACTACTCGGAAGCTCAACGAGTAGCTATAGCGACCATCAAGTTTGAGGGCTTTGCTTACCAATGGTGGCTTGGGTATAAAGAGGAACGAGAGTACCTTGGAAACCCTCAAATCACCACTTTGCAAGAGCTCAAACAAGCTCTTCGAGATAGATTTGTCCCGGAAGATTACTCGGAAAGGGTTCATGAGAGGTTGGAGCAATTAGAACAAGGAAGTAAGACCCTAGATGAATTTTATATGGAACTAAAGACCTTGGTCTTTAGGTCTGGACTTAGAGTTCTCGAGGGCTATCTTATTTCTAAGTTTGTTAATAACCTTAGCCCTGAACTCCGAGCAACCGTGGGCAAACAACATTTCTCTAGAGGAACTCCTATGGAAGAAGTGCTTCATTATACTAACTGTATATATAAGGCACTTCATTCAAGGCGTCCCTAAACCCATAGCTCACGGCCATGGCAAAATGCATCAAGTGGTTCCAAGGGGCCATAACCTATGCCAAGGCGCTTAGAACCTACTAGGAGTGACAATTCAAGTCACCCTAGAAGAGAGGTACCTACTCAAGTTCAAACCCAACGAAAAGAGGGAGATAACCGAGCTAGGGACCTTAAATGTTTTAACTGCCTAGGTAGAGGCCATTTTGCCAAGGATTGCCCCTCAAAAAGGCAAGTTCTTCTTAACACTCAAGGGGACTATGAGTCCGAGGATGAGTGTGAAGAGAAAATTGTTGAGAATGAGGAGGATTTAGAGGAGTTGCATGTCATGGCAGCACAAGGAGATTGTTTTGTGGCTAAGAAGGTTTTAATAGCCTCGGATGGTCCGAGTGTGCCTAGTCAACGAGAGACTATCTTTCACACTAGGTGCACTATTAAGGGGAAAGTGTGTAGTGTAATAATTGACGGAGGGTCATGTTGTAACATTCTTGACCAAGAACTAGTAGAAAGATTCAATCTAGCTACTACTCCTCATCCACAACCTTACACTGTTTGTTGGCTGAATTCCAACACTACTCTTAAGGTCAAGGATCAAGTCACAATTCAGTTTTTCATAGGGGGACTTGAAGATGAGGTCGTGTGTGATGTACTTCCCATGACCGCATGTCATCTCCTCCTAGGAAGGCCCTAGCAATTTGATAGGGGTGTGGTTCATCATGGAGTGACAAATGAGTATTCTTTTATCATGAATGGTAAGAGGATCACTCTCCACCCTTTGTCACCCCATGAAATCATGGCCGATCATGTGGCTAGAGAGCAAAGGAAGGCCAGCCAACAAATAGAGCAAAACAAAGGTAAAAAGATGACAATTGGAAGCAAAGGTGGTGTTTCTCATCATATGCTCTTGGCCAAGCCTCTTATGCCTCAATTCATTACGTGCCCTCAACCTTCCATTGCATTTTATGAGACTAACCCTATTAATGAAAATGTTGTGGTGTTGCATAGAGTTTCTAGTGGTTGTATTACAGGTCAAGAAGGCAAGCACATCAAAGGCTCAAAGCTGGAGTCCGGGATGGTCCCATTTGAGCCGGGAGAGGGAGGTGCCCCACATGAGGTTAGATATTGCGTGGAAGGAGATGAAGACCTTGACAAGCTGGATTCGAGGTCGAATCCCTTTCAAGAGAGGGAGGATGATGTGACCATGCCTATGCCTAGTGAAGAGCCCGAGCCACATGAACTGCCAATGTCAAACGCCGATGCCACGGCCAATCCTAGCTCACCTAGCGCCGCGCCGAGCAATGCACGGGACACGGCGACTTCGCCCTACAAAGCTCGACTTCCCTCGGACACCCCGACACCCACAACACCTATGACACCACCTAAGACCATTGGGGTCCCCAGCGCTAGGCCATTTGACCAATTGTCGAGCCCAAGGTCTAGCCCTAGATTTGGAGCCACACATGGAGAGGAGAGCAAGGCTGAGCCCTTACTTGGCGTTATCACCCGAGCCCGAGCTCGCCAACTACACCACCAACTCCAGGGAGGCCTATTGAGCATGGGAGCGCCGAGCCAACATGATCGGGGCTCGGTCACTTGCATTGTGGCCTTGCCCGGGATTCTCGGCGCCATACAACAGCCGGCTTGACACCCAAGGGCTGGCCCAATTGTTGCCGGTTGATTTCTTATTAGTTTTAGTGGATTTAAGACATTTTAATTAATCATTTTAATTCCCTAAAATGCCTGCTAAAGCATGTTGGTTAGTGGGGCGGATTATTAGCTTAGTGGTGTAATTTTCTTGTTTTCTTTTAATTCCCTAAAATCTCTTTGTAGCCTATATGGGGCAAACACATCTAAGGTTGTTGGACACATTGAATATTGAATCAAAGTTGCAGCATTTCAGTTCTTAAAACTCTCTCTTTCATCTTGTCATTCGTGAGTAAGATCGAGTGATTTTGATCGGTTTTGTGATTGTGTTACATCTCGGAAAGCCTATCATCGTTTCTCTTGGTAGAGTGCGTTATATCTCAACCTTGTGAGGTGCCTATCCAGCAAACCATATCCCATCAAAGATCGCCATCCACCCTTGTCATCAACACCTTACCGAGGTCATCTTTGCCCTTGTTCGGTTGGAGTTCTCAAGGTTTCTACATCAAGGAAGAGCAAATTCTTAGACTGAGGCTACATAGATCTGAGGGCTTAACACAAAGTCGCCCGTCAAGAGGTGCTAGCGGGAGGTGACGGCGGTGAGCCAAGAGGAGCCGGTGCACGCAACGCCCTTGGAGGGCAGCTGGGGTGATTCGTTCTTGCCTCCGATGATGGTCAAGTGTCGAAAGCGACGTTGGATCTAGTCTTGGGTAGGAAGTCACATGTCTCTCGTTGTCAAGCCTGTCGTGGAAGCCTTTGGCAAAACCCTTGTTGAATTGCACGAAAAAGCTGGCGATGGGATACGCGTACATGAACAGTAACTTTAGAGGTTTACTGACACGGTGGAGGAGCGAACCCGGTGGTGGTAGAGTGGGTGATAAGTGCTATTTTGTACCACATATCTAAGGATTATTACCAGGTTTGAGGCGCCATTTGGTTGGATTTTATGCACAATTGGAGATTATGGAGTTGGAGCAGAGAAGTGTGGTTTTGGTGGTTTGGAGGAGCTAATTAGGAATATCCAGAGGAAGAGGAGTTAACCACCTGAGGAGACAAGAAAAATCTATGAAGGAACCACATTAGAGTGGGCGATTTCACCGCCCCGCGCTGGCGCCACCGCGACCCGGCGGTGGGTCTCAGAGAAGGATGCCGCCCCGCGGTAGAAATCACCGTCCCGCGGTGGGAGTTGGCGCCTCGCGGCCATCGCGTGAAGAAATCGAATTAATTAAATGCGGGTGATTGCTAGAATTAGAAGGATGATGGGCCGTGAAGAGGAAGCTGGGCCCAATTGCTGAGAAAAGGCCCAAATCACATGGAGAAGCGGGAGAAGCAGCGTGCGGGAGTTCGAAGGCGTGAAGCGAATTGAAGCAAAGTGAAGATGCGGAGCATGACGTTGTGATGAAGTCAGCGGAGATTGTAATGCTGAGATGGGCCGCTGATGTGGTGTTGGGCCTCCAGGCTGATGAAGGAGATGTGGGCCGCGTTGATTTGCTGTTAATTTGGGCCGTGCTGATGCAACATTGAACCAGGCTGAGATGTGCTGTACCGCGAAGCTGGTGCGAGGATTTGCGGGATT
Organism: Rheum nobile; assembly: GCA_027886185.1. Classification (NCBI taxonomy): domain Eukaryota; kingdom Viridiplantae; phylum Streptophyta; class Magnoliopsida; order Caryophyllales; family Polygonaceae; genus Rheum; species Rheum nobile. The sequence goes on along the minus strand of WOAB01000002.1, from coordinate 8,054,957 downwards.
AATTTCCCGAGATCTGATTTCTTATATTTGGTTAATATCTTTATTATTATTTCCTTTTATTTAGATTATATACTCGTTGTTGACCTAGTTTTCGAGGAGGAGAGTTTGGATTTCAGTTTTGGTTTGTCGTTTCTTTCTGCCTCCGGGGTTCCAACCCATGGAGAGCTAAACACCTTTATTTCGCTAGACAATTGAAGCATTGCAATGGATTGGTTGTGAGATTTCTATTCCTTGTTCTTTATCTTATAAGTGTTGGTTTGATTCTCTTGGTTATATTGTCTATTGATTTATGTTGGTTTATCTAGAGTTGCTAACTAGGCTTATCGACATCTATCATAGTGCTAGGATTGCATATAGGGGTTCCGAGTGCATATCTAGTGGCAAACACAATTGTGCGTATAGGGGTTCCGAGCGTACAATTGTGAGTGAGAATCATTGCATGTTAAGTAGGGGAGTGACTACTTGTACGTCTTTCTACTTGCATGTATCCTATATCCTTGTGTGCATTGCTATTGCTTTGTTGGTGGTAATGTACCCCGGTCTGGTACCGCGTGACAGGCGTGACTGGTGTATTTTACCATTGGCATAGTAATAAGTCTATTGACAACTGTGAGAATCAGTAGTACTTAAGATCAGGATGGGAACAACTATAAGATTGTGAAAAGAACTTGGATTTAATAGATTTCAGTGATCAACCTGTTTCCTTTGCAGTGTGGATATTTGTCTAGTGGAATACTCACACCCATCATTCTTATTCTTTCTCTATAGCTTGCATCTTTGTTACTCTATGTTGGATAACTAAAACCCCCCTTTGTTACTTTGCATGCTTACGATCACATAGATAGATCACTTCCTCCCTGTGGATTCGACCCTTACTTGCCCAGACTACTTGTTTAGGTTTGTTAGGATTATTTTATTTGTTTAAGGTGTCACGACAACGCCTTATCAGTGGGCGTCTCGGTGAGTGTCACGACAGCAAAGGTGGTGGCGACGGCGAGAGCGATGGAGTGGGTGCGATGGTAGGTTCGATAGCGATGGCGAAGTTGTTGACGCGAGCGGTGGCACAAGCGGCGACAACGGTGGACTGGGTGCGATAGTGGGTGCGATCACGACTTTGATGGAAAGCGATGGGGATGGTCAAGCTTTGCCATAGCGTCAGTGGCGGAGTGAAGGAGATGCGAAGATAGACTTGATCGAGATATCAAGTGTTGTCGTAGCGTCGGCGGCAGAGTGAAGGAGATGCGAAGACAGAGATAGGGTTGACGTCTGATCAAAGGAAGGAGGCGATTGACACTAAAACTTAAGCTTTGATTAATTTAGACATAAACAATAAGAAGAAGCCGAGTTGGCTTTAAATAGTAAACGCGAGACTCGGATGGGCCGAGTATCAAAATAGCAAAGTCTAAAATTTAGCAAATAAACCTCTAAATGCTAAAGATAGGCGTCGTTGTGGCGGCGAGGCATGGGACGCGGACACTAGGGGCAACGGCCAAGTCAGGCTTGACTAGGCACGTTAGTGGGCGCATCTGTTGCCGAATGCGATGGGCCTTCTTCTGCGATGCCGATGGTGGCGAGGACCTTGAGTGCGGGCTCCGTCTCGGGTGTGCCTTGGCCAGCGATGACGCGTGCGATAAGTGATTGCACTGCGGCGGCGATGGCCTTGGCTCTCGATCGTGTCACTGGACCTTGGGAGCGCAGACTCATGGCTTCCTCTTCTTTTTTTTGGTGTAATGGTAAATTCGATTAAGTAAGACTCTACAAAGAGGGAAAATGAAGCGAGGCAAAGATCAAAAGCACAAATGGACAAGCACGCAGGCCTTCCAAACTATGCCAAAGCGAGCAACAGAGAATAAAACCCCACGGCCAGGGCTGCAGCTGTAAGAGCAGGGTAAGAATTACCCCGGGCCTCATTAAAACCTCTATGTTGGAAAACCCCAAGGGAAAAACCAAACATAGAGGAAAAAGAGCACCCCTGCAACCCCATCATCGGAATCCAGGCCAAACAAAACAAAGGCAACCATAAACCTGGCAAACGCGGAGAGACATGCAAGTCTTCCACACAATGCCGAAAAGGTGTTACTGGAAAGGCACGCAGGCCATCCAAACAGCACCAACAATCCATGAAAATCAAAAAGGAGTGCCCATGGGAAAGCATGCAAGCCCCCCATACCACACTACACAACAAGTAGAAAGAGCTACAAAGAGGCAACCATACAAGGAGGAAATCTGTCATGAAGTAAGCGGTAAACATGAGTGAGAATCAACCGGGCCACAACCTCACGGGGGACGAGGTTAGCATCAAAAATGCGAGCATTCCGGGCATGCCATATGAAGTAGACCGTCGCCGAGAGAGCAAACACACGAGCCCGGGCCAGGCACTCACGACCACGGGCATGACGCCGAAGCCAACTCAAAGCACGGCGAATCGAAGACACCTCGGCGGGAATCATGAAGCGAACCCGAACCTCACGCCAGATGTCACTAGAGTAGGGGCACGTGAAGAACAAGTGGTCATGGGTCTCCAACTCCGCCCCACACAAATGACACCCCAGCTCAACATCAAGGAACAAGAGCCTATCATAAGTGGAAAGCTTACCGAGGTTAGCTAGCCAAAGAATGAACATATGCTTAGGAGTATTATGCGCCGGCCACACCTCCTTGGACCAATTCACAACCGGTCTTCTATCCCGAATAGCTTCGTAAGCCAGAGCCACTTTGAAATGCCCCATCATACACCAATCCTCGAGAGTCTCCGCTGTGCTCAACTCCCTACCATCAAGCTCATCAATCAAGTCCCTAGCGTGGAGAATGCCCTTGATCAAAGGCGAGTCCCGCTTGTGAGGCACCCACTCAAGAGGTTCCACCACACCAAGATAACGGTGATGAACCCACCTCACCCAAAGGCTATCACGCCGGCTCAAGATATGCCAAAAGTGTTTAAGCATAAAGCAATTGTTCCAAGCTCCAAGGTCCAAGAGCCCAAGCCCCCCTTCTTCTCTCGGGACACAAATATCCACCCAACGAACACGAGGCCGCTTCCAAAGGAAACCCCGACAAATGCCAACCAAACTGTTAAGGACGCCAAAGGGCATTGGCAAGATGGAGAGCCAAAACCCTTCGCATCCTTGGAGCACCGACGCAATCAACTCTCTTCTCCCGGCAAATGAGATGCTTTTCTTAGCCCAAGCATTGAGGTACCCACTAATCTTATCAAGGAGAGGCTTGTAGTCCATAACCCGGAGGCCATGAGGGCTAATAGGAATACCCAAGTAGCGGAAAGGAAACACACCAACCTTGAACCCGGTGGAAGCGAGGATGGGCCCTCTCTCAATGTCCGGAACCGAGGCAAGAAAGATGGAAGACTTTTCCACATTAACACATAAGCCGGTCATAAGCTTGAATTTCTCCAAGCACTCCATGAGCACATCAACCGAGTCCATATCCCCACGGCAGAAGAGCACAACATCATCGGCAAAGATCAAGTGGGAGAGCCTCAAACTTTCACAATGTTGGTGGAAGTGAAAGGCGCTCCGGGCGGTCTCCTTTTTGAGGAGGCGAGAGAGAAGTTCCATGCAAACCACAAAAAGGAGAGGAGAGAGAGGGTCACCTTGCCTAAGGCCTCGTTTGCCCGGGAAGAATCCATGGATGCATTTGTTGATCTTGATAGAATAAGAAGCCGAGCTAACACACTCCATGATCCAAGCCACAAACTTGGGAGGAAAGCCAAGGTGAACAAGCGCGAAACGAAGGAAATCCCAAGAGACCGTGTCATAAGCCTTGGCAAGATCCACATTCAAGAAGCAACGCCGGGTGTCTCTCTTAACATTGTATTTTCTCAAGAGCTCTTGGACCAAAAATATGTTGTCCGACATCAACCGGCCCTCCACAAACGCACTTTGAGTTGGATCGATGAGGGAGCCAAGAAACTTTCCAAGTCGAAGAGTCATGATCTTAGAGATGAGCTTGTAGATCACATTGCAACACGAAATAGGCCGGAAATGATCCACACGGATTGGCGAATCCACTTTGGGGATGAGGGAAACAATTGTATGATTGAATTGCCGGAGAAGCTTACCATTAACAAAGAATTCCTTAACCGCCGCACACACCTCGGGTCCAGTAGTGTCCCAAGAAGCCTTGAAGAATTTGGCGGTGAAGCCATCGGGACCGGGAGATTTGTCATCTCCCATGGACCAAAGAGCCTCCTTAATCTCCGAGTTAGACACCGGGGCCTCAAGCAAGGCACCCTCCTCCTCGGACAATGTAGGCCCACTAGCAAACACACTCGGCACCGGCAGGGCCACCGAGGCCTCCGAGCCAAACAAACCCTTGAAGAAGGTCACAAATTCACCCACCACCTCCTCCATGGCCGAAGATCGGGTCCCATCATTTTTGGTGATGAAAGGAATGTGATTCCGGCGCCCATTAGCTCTCATCAAAGAGTGGAAGTACTTGGAACAACGGTCGCTCTTGAGGACATACTTGGCTTTAGCTTGTTGTCCGAGGAAGCTAGCCTCCGCATCATTCAATCTCGAAGCCTTCATTTTGGAAGCCTCCACCAACCGCCTAGCATCCGGGGAATCCGGGTTCAACCGATACTCCTCAAGGGCGCGGGAGAAGTCGAGGTTGGCCTCGGTCGCCCTAGAGGAGATGTGGCTATACTCCGACTTGTTGAGGTTCTTCAAGGGCCTCTTCATGCCAAGGAGGAGTTTGGCAAGCCGGAATTGGTAGGAGCCTCGGTGATGAGTCTCCCACCCTTCCCGGACAACCTCCTTGAACTCCGGATGATTGGCCCACATGTTGAAAAACTTGAAGTACTTCTTGCCATTCCCGACGACCCTACGCAAGGAAACAATGCCCAGTTTGTGGTCCGAGAGATGCCACATATCCAGAAAATTAGTATGACAATAAAATTCAGAATTAAGCCAGGAAGGATTTACCAAGACACGATCAATTTTGCTCCACACGGTGTTGTTGGTCCAAGTGAAGGGGTTGCCACTTGCGCTTGGTGAGTCCACAAGCCCTAGACGCCTACAAGCATCAACCATGTCTTTGCTCTCATACATAGAAACCGGGGCCCCGTTGAACCTTTCCTCCTCGGCCATCACACAATTGAAATCTCCCATCACAAGCCAAGGTAAGTCATGAGCCTCAAAAAGCTCATCCACATGCTCCCAAATAGCCCGGCGTGCCACCACACTATGCAAGCCATACACAAAGCAAACACCAAATTTTTCCCCGGTGGTCTTGCACATAAGAAGGCAACCAACATGTTGGGTAGACATGCCAACAATCTCAACATCATACCAACTAGCATCCCACATGACAAGAATGCGCCCACGAGAGTCAAGATGGAAATTTGAAGCAAACTCCCAACCCGGTGCCACAAGGCGCCCTAACTTAGCCATATTAAGACCTCCACATTTAGTTTCAAAAATACCACAAATCTTTACCTCGAAATCACGAAGCACTCCAAGCAAGCCATTTTGTTTCCGGGCTTGGCCAAGCCCTTGGATGTTCCATGCGAGGACCTTCATGAGGACACCTTGTTGTTGTGTCCCCGGGTTCTCCTTGAGCTTCGGAGAGGAGCCGATTCCTTAGGCCATTTTGGGGCAGCCGGGAGCCCGATCACCAAGGGTCTAGATTCCGCCAACTTAGCCTTTTTCTTTTGTGATCTAGACATAACCATCTCAAAGGGGGTGTCCACCTTCTCCATACGCTTTCCACAACTTCCATCCCCGGAATGTTTGGATAGCTCAACCTCCCCACGGTCATTACCATCATCCGAAGACTCATCACCACTAGGGGACACCACATCATCACAATAGTTCAAAAGGGACTCACTCACACTTTCATTAGAGGACTCACACTCATCGTCGGCGTCCAAGGACAAGGCTTCCGAAGCCTTGGCATCCTCCACAATGACATTGTCCTCATCATCCGAGATATTGGCTTCCGAGGCGCCTTGCCCATGGGCATTCTCCACGGCCTTCGAGGGCAAGCCACTCACGGCCTTAGCATTCACCGCGCCCCTCACATTGGCCATCATGTCGGCACCCGCGGCCTTGACAACGGAGGCATCAACAATATTCCCCTTGGTGGCATTGATATCCACCTTAGCATTGCCCTTAGGCTCTTTGGAAGCCCTTTTGGCTTTGACTCCCACGGCCACCTTTTTCTCTTTGAAAGGGCACCCCAAGTCATCATGTCCGAAAGAACAACAACCCTTGCAATACAGCGGCTCATTTTCAACAAGGAAAGTGCACTCCACCGAATCCCCATCATCAAAGTCAAGCGACACTTCCCTAACAATATCCTTGGCAAAATTGATTTCCACTAACACCCGGGCATACGAGCCTCTCTTCCTACTATCGGTTACGGGATCCATGAAGAGAGGCTTTCCCACATGAGAAGCAATTCGGCCAAGCACTTCCGAAGTCCAAAAAATCTTAGAAAGGCCGAAGATACGTACCCAAAGCGGGATGGTGGCAATGTCACGGCGGTTGAAGGCAAACTTCTCCGGGATGTGCTTGAGGATCAACGGCTTGCCAAAGATGAAGTAAGGGCCTCCTTTGAGGACCTTGTCTTGATCCTCTTCGGACTCAAATTGGAAGATCATCCAACCCTCTTCTACACGATATCTTGCCTTGACACCCCAAGCTTTCATCATGTCAACGATCAAGAAATGGCTCGGTTGATAACCCACATATTGACCAAGGAGAGACCACCCCTACACGGCTTGCATGGGGAGGCCCTCGGCGACTTTGATGGCCACACGGTTGGATGAAGGTGGCGTGAAGGCTAGCTTCCCTCCAAGGCCAGAATTCATGAAGATCTTATTGGAGCCGGAAGTCCAAGCATGGCTTCCTCTTCTTCTGTGGAGGTCATGGAGGGCAGGGTCGCATCACCCTCCCCCACTTGGTTGTGAAGCATCCCCGCTTCACCATCATCAAACTCGGGCTCCACATAGGGTGTCAAGTCGGCGACGTTAAAGGTCGTATGGACTCCATAGTCTACAGGGAGCTCAAGTTGGTATGCATTATCCCTAATGGCCTTGATCATGTGGAATGGGCCATCTCCGCGAAGGGATAATTTGTGCTTGCGCCGCGAGGGGAATCGTTCCTTTCGCAAGTGCACCCAGACGAGGTCTCTGGGTGCGAACACGACGCAGCGGCGGCCATGGTTGTGCTGCGAGGCGTATTGCGAAGCTCGACGCTCCAGCTGCTCGCGCGTCCTCCGGTGTAGCTCTTGGACCTGCTGGGCGCGGTTGGCCGTGGTAGTGTCCATTGAGTCCTGCAGTGGGCGCGGCAGCATGTCTAGCGGCGTCAATGGGTTTCTGCCGTAGACAACCTCGAAGGAGGTGAGCTTGGTCGCCGAGTGCCTGCACCTATTATAAGAAAACTCGACAATAGATAGTAAGTCCTCCCAACACCTAGGGTTGGCCTTGAGCATGGTGTGAAGGAGGGCTTCTAGGGTCCGATTAGTCACCTTAGTTTGGCCATCGGTTTGGGGGTGGTAGCTAGTGGAGAATAGGAGTTTCGTACCTAGCTTGCCCCAAAGAGTTCTCCAAAAATGGACAACAAACTTAGAATCCTTATCACTCACAATAGTTCGAGGGACTCCATGAAGACGCACCACGTGCTCAAAGAATAAATCGGCTATCTCACTAGCACTATGTGTGGTCTTACAAGCTACAAAATGGGTCATCTTAGAAAACCTATCCACAATCACAAAGATAGAGTCCTTACCTCGACGCGAGAGGGGCAAACCCGTAATGCCATGGAAAGGTCTTCCCAAGGGCCGACATGGATGGGTAGGGGTGTGTAGAGGCCGTGTGGACTAGACTTGGCTTTGGCTCGCTGGCAAGTCACACAACTCCTATAGTAGCGGGTCACCTGGTGGGTCATTCGTGGCCAAAAGAAGTGTTCCCTAAGCGCGGCTAGGGTTTTGGCAACTCCAAAGTGGCCACGGCCATCATGGGCTTTCTGGATAAGCAAGTGCCTAATGGATGAGCTAGGGATGCATAGGCGGCTTGCTTTGTACAAGTAACCCTCAGAGAGAAAGAATGTGTCAAACTCACGGTCCTTAAGGCATTGCTCGAATATAGGGCGAAAGAATGGATCAAGCACATATAATTCCTTAATCAAAGCAAAGCCAAGAACCTTAGTTTGAACATGAGTCAAGAGAACATACCTGCGAGAAAGGGCATCGGCAACCACATTCTTGTTTCCCTTTCTTGTGGACCATGACGTAGGGAAACGTCTCAAGGAACTCCACCCAACGAGCATGCCTTCGGTTGAGGTGGGCCTGGCTCTTCAAGTAGCTGAGCGCGGCGTGGTCACTGTGAATCACAAACTCTCGTGGCCAAAGGTAGTATTGCCACGTCTTGAGCACACGAACGAGTGCATATAGCTCCTTGTCGTAGGTGGGATAATTCAAGGTGGCCCTTGTGAGCTTCTCACTGAAATAGGCTATGGGCCGTCTCTCCTGGTGCAAGACGCCTCCAATGCCAACGTCGGATGCGTCACACTCCACCTCAAAGTGCTTGGCAAAGTCAAGAAGCTGGAGTAGAGGCCCGTGGCATAAGGCGTCCTTCAAGGCCGTGAAGGCCTTCTCGTGGGCCTCAAGCCAAGTCACTGTGGCTCCCTTCTTGGTAAGCTCATGTAGAGGCGCGGCGATGGAGTTGAAATCTCTCATAAAGCGCCTATAAAATCCTGTGAGGCCAAGGAAGCTGCGTACCATGGTCGGCGTCGTCGGTGTTGGCCACTCCCTGATGGCCTTAACCTTGTCTTCATCCACACGCAGGCCGTCCTTGGACACCACGTAGCCTAGGAAATTAGTAGTGTCCGAACAAAAGCGACACTTGCCAAGATTGGCATACAAGCTCTCACGTCTCAAGCACTCTAACACAAGCCTAAGGTGCTCGACGTGCTCACTAAGGCTACGCGAATAAATAAGAATGTCATCAAAACAAACGACAACAAACTTTCCCAAAAATGCTCTCAAGACGTGGTTCATCAATCTCATGAATGTGCTAGGGGCATTGGTGAGCCCAAAAGGCATGACGAGCCACTCATAGAGCCCATACTTCGTCTTGAAGGCGGTCTTCCATTCATCACCGTCCTTCATACGAATCTGGTGATAGCCGCTCTTCAAGTCAATCTTGGAGAAGAGAGTCGCGCCGTGGAGTTCATCAAGCATGTCGTCTAGGCACGGTATTGGGTGCCTGTACTTTACTGTGATTTGATTGATGGCACGACAGTCAATACACAAGGGCTTAGGGATTCCCTCATGTAGCCACGATCTAAGAGCTCTTGTACTTGGTGCTGCAACTCCTTAGTCTCCTTAGGGCCGACGCGGTAGGCGGCGTGATTGGGCAGTGAGGCACCAGGCACCAAGTCGATTTGGTGCTCAATGCCTCGCAAATGAGGTAGGCCCTATGGAAGCTCCTCTGGAAACACATCGTCGAAATCGGCGAGCAAAGCGGCGACGGCAGGCGGCAATGGCTCGGCAACGGGTGTCTCAGGGATGCATGGAGTGGGAACCAACAGAAAACAAGGTGCCTTGCCATTCAAGGTGGCAGTAAGGTCGCTGGGCCACGCGAGAAGTAGCATGTGCTCACAACGGCCTTGCAGCGGGGGCGTCTGCGGCGATCGAACGGCCAGCTATGAAGGCAGCGAGGCACTGGGTGATTTTTGTGAGGCACTGGGGTTGGGGACACCACTGCTCGAGCTAGAATTTGGAGTGCCTGGCCAAGTCTCAATGGGCCTCTGTTTGGCCTTCCTAGTGGCAGTGCTGGAGGCGCTATCATGATGCAAGGAGGCATTGGGTGGCCCACCTATGGCGTTCGACTTCTTGGATGCAGTGCCGGGGTAGACGAAAAATTGCCAGAATTGGGTGAGTTTTTCTTTGACATGGCCGCTGGCGTTTCTTGTGGGCTTGTAGCGGCGGCCTCAATGGCCTTCTGGCGATCTCTCTCAACCTGGTCCTGCAAGATCTCATGGGGAGACATTGGTAATAATGTGACGCGCTTCCCGTGGTAAGTAAACACATATGTGTTTAAATAGCCATCATGGAGCACGCGTCTGTCGAATTGCCATGGTCACCCAAGCAAGAGATGTGTGGCGTCCATTGCAATGACATCACAAAGAATGGAATCACAATATTGACCAATAGAAAATAAAATTAAGCATTGGCGAGATACTGTGTTACCAGGGCTCGAGGAGATCCACTGGAGGGCGTAAGGCTACGGATGTGGGGTGGTGGGCAAGTCGAAGTGTTTCACCACCTTCTCATTCACTATGTTGCAGCAACTACCTCCGTCGATAATGACACTCAAGGAAGCCATTTTGACGAGACATCGTGTGTGGAACAAGTTCTCGCATTGATCAACTAAGCTCGCTTCCTTGACGGTGAGGATACGCTGTGTCACTAGGCTCAGTGGCGTGCCCGCATGGAGGGCGGCAGGCACACAGTCATAGGCGTCCTCGGCGTCTTCGATGCCTTCCTCGATGGGCTCAAGTGGTGTCTCTTCCTCCTCGTATGACTCATAGCCGGCGGCGGTGGAAGAGAAGAGCACCTTCTTCGAATTAGGGCAATCTTTCTTGTAGTGGCCCCTGCCTCCACATTTGTAACACTCTAGATCACACGCTCGCTCAGTGCTCATCGAAGAGGTCCTGGGCGCGGGCGCGCGGCTGGCAGTGGGCGTCGTCATGGGCTTAGGCTGGCGGCCTTGGCTAGATGACGAGGCTAAAGTCGTTATGCCTATCAAAGTAATCCTCAAAAACCTAACTAAGTATAGTAGGCAAGCAAGGGTCGAATCCCACAGGGAGGTAAGTAATCTTCCTAAGTACAAAGGTTGTATGCCAATAGTAACAAATGGGGGTTTTGGTTTGTTGTCACGTAAACAAAGTAAATCAAAGCAAAAGATGTAATCAATTGGTGAGAAGTAACTTAGCCAGACAAATATCCACCATTCAGTTTGATTGGTTGATACTAGATTATCTCAATTCCTTCCTATGAATATTCTTGTCCCTACTCTGAAATAGTTATCAGTCCAACTAGTCCTGGTAACCCTAACTACCAAACAATCAAGAAACTATCAAGATTTAATCTAACAGCAGCAGTAAGCATAGGAATTAACCAGGATACATGCAATACTTAACAACCCGTCAGTACTTGACACATAATCAATTCTCTTCACAATAAACTAGTCCAACTGGTCCTAGAATATCATGTTTGCTACACAAGATAAGGGATTTCAACTAGAAATATCCAAACCCTAGCAATAGATAATTACAAATATCAACTAGGTGATCAGGCCAGTCAAATCAGCAAGAATCAATGGGATGAAGCTCAAAGAGAAAAGATATAATCAAACAAAAGGAATAGAGTTATAATCTCACAACCAAATACAAATGAAGGCTTCAATCGTCGGACTAAGAAAAGGTTGCTTAGTTCTTCATAGTCTTCAAAGCGTAAAAACTCTAAGGGAAAAACTGAATGATAATGTATCTCAATAATAGGCGGCTAATGAAAAACTAGGTTATAACCCTAGCAAAACCTAATACTAAAAAGATAGGAAATAATATCTAAAAGGAAACTATCGAAAATAAAAGAAAAGAAATAAAACAAAGTAAACTCGAATGAAAAGGAAATCCGGATCTGCGCGTATGAACAGTGGCTTCGCCTTTGTTCAAAAGATAGGAAATATAATCTTCCTAAAAGGAAATAAACGAAATAAAAGAAATAAAGTAAAACAAAACTCGGACAAAATAAGTTTTCGGCTCCGCGTGTGAACAGTAACCGCGACCGCGGAAGAAGATCCGCACCCGCGGATTCGTCTCGTAGTCTTCATTGTCTTCTGGTGTACTTCTGCGACCGCGGCGGAGGTTCCGCGCTCGTGGAATTGCTTCGTCTTGCTCCTTCAGCTTCTCGCTTGCGGTCTTTTCTTGTGGCTTCGCCTTTGTCTCCTTATGTCTTCATTTAAGCACTCAAAACCATCAAATCAACACTTCTTCTCCAAAACTCCATTCTCCTATATTGTGTCCTAAACACACACAAATGGCACCCCAAATACTAGTAACAACTCCTAGTTACACACTACAAAGTAGAGCGTATCAAATTCCCCCATGCTTAAACCTTGCTCGTCCTCGAGTAAGCTAATAGAAACCTACTCCTCCAATGAAATATCCATGGTCTCAGGAAGCACATCAGAACTATCTCCACTAAGAACTGCACCTAAACATGAATCTCTAAGTACCAACACATCAACACAACATACAAGCTTAAAGGAAAGCAGAGTACTTCCCCCAAGCTTAACCCGAGCACCATAGAGTGAATAAAAATACCTAATCCTAACCTCTATCTATCTTCTTATAACTCCCAAAGTAACCTACCCAAATTCTCCTTATATCACCTCTTCTTATGTCACCACACCAGGAAAAATGAGAAATCATAATAATTACTCTTCTTCTTTTCACTCATTTTGCCAAGGCGCCCTTTCGGGTTTTCACCAAGCCACTCATTTCATTTTTCCATAGATGGACTCACAAAAACTCACATCATTCTTGACCTCTTATTACCTCAGCCTAATGCTGGTCCAGGCCACCTGCTTATTGTCTAAGCCGCCCTTTCGGGTTTTCGATGTAGCCCAGGATTTCTTCCTTTGTCTTTTTTCATATTTTTGACTTTTTCGTTTATATATTTATTTATTTTCTTCTTTCTCAGATGACTAGTAAGTATAGATCACTCCCCCATGCTTAAATATTGCATTGTCCTCAATGTAATGAAAGACTAAAAGATGAAGCACATGGGAAGGTAGAAAAGTACTCACACCGTCGCCGAGTTGGCCTGGACTTTGACGTTGGTGCTGGCGGTAAAACAGTGAAAACACATGTCGATGGTGTTGCGGCGGTCATTCTCAAGCAAAATCCACGTGCAACCAAAAAATCCACTGTAAGGTGAAGTGGTACATCAAAGAAACGGGGTCGCATGGGCCTTCAACGAACACAGAATTGGAGCCCTAATGTAATCGTGTGGCGGGCTCTATTGCTCCATACCAATCATCATATCTGCAGTTGGCTCTGGAGCTCCTCCTCGTCAGCGGTCGAATGTCGGGCCATCATCGTAGCCAAATAAAAATGTCAGGTTATTGTCTCCTCCTTGGCAGCATGATGCGCGCCGTCTCTCGTAGAAAAACTCGGACATCTGGGCCTGGGCCGTGATCGCGGAAATCCTCAAAAAAAAAAATTCTTTTTTTCGATTTTTTTTTTAGATAAGGGAACTTACAGTGGACAAACCGCGGTCGCGGAAAATTTTCCGCGGTCGCGGTTTCGCGTATGTTGTGAGACGAACACCGTATTCGAACTCTCACCTGCGTTTTAGTCTAAACCGAAAACAACAATAAACAAAACTTGAAATGAAAAACACGAAAATAATTACATACCTCGGGTTGCCTCCCGAGCATCGCCTTGGTTATTGTCGTGGCTCGACATAGTGCCCTTCAATTCAGCTTGGGTTGCTCACATCAACCGAACACTTGGAGTCACAATCAGGAGGGTGCCTCTTTGCATCATCAATGTTGTATTCGACTCTCACCCCATCAAACTCCATGGTGAGCGAACCACTACTCACATCAATCTTCGTATTCGCCATTTTCATAAACGACCTACCCAACATCACATGGGCTGCATGTTGGTCTTGCCTCGTATCCATCACAAAGAAATCTGCATGGAAAATCAGTTTATCGACCTTTACCAGAACATCCTACACGACTCCTTTGGGATACACATAGGATATATCCGCCAATTGAATTACCGTCCTGTCCCATGCAATGGTCCAAGCCCCAAAGATTCATACAGCGAGAGAGGTAGTACATTTATAGATGCACCCAAATCCAACATGGCTTTATCGAACGTGGTGTCACCTATCTTGCAAGGAATACTGAACATGCTTGGGTCACTGCACTTCTTGGGCAACCGCTTTTGCAACATAGCGGAGACATTCTCACTCACTTGGACCTTCTTCTTTGTTTTCACTTTTGACTTCCTCTTAATCTTGCATAACTCCTTCAAAAAATTCGCATAGCGAGGAATGCTCTTAACCAGCGTGATCAAAGGAATATTTACCTCGTAATTACTGAAGGTCTCAAATATTTCCTTGTCATTCTCCGGCCTTCTAGTGTCCTTCAGTGCCTCAGGGAAGGGCGTGGGTGGCTTCAGCGAACCGAGCGGAGGGAAATACGGACGAACGTAATCGTCATGGGCATCCTCAGAGAAACCGCGGTCGCGGCTGTCAATCCGCGGTCGCGGAATGGCTTCAAAATTTTCACCTTCTCCAGGAACATTTCCGTGGTCGCGGAAATCAGGCTGCGGTCGCGGAAATCAGGCCGCGGTCGCGGAAAATCTTTGGAAATTGCTCCGCCTTCAGTGATGACTCCGCGGTCGCGGAAATCGGGCCGCGGTCACGGTTCTTCCTCTGCAGCATCCGTCACTTCTTTCATTTGCGTCCCACTCCTTAGCGTCATCGCACATACATTCTCTCTCGGGTTTGCTACCGTTTGAGATGGTAGTTTCCCCGAATCCCGGGCCTCCAGTTTACTCACTGCTAGAGAAATTTGTCCCACTTGCTTCTCCAAGTTCTGAATACTAGACTTCATCTCTTGATTTTATTGGACCATAGTGGTTGCCAACGTCGATACACTCTGAGCGAGAGACTTAATCATGTCATCACTAGACATAGATGAACTTGCGCTTTGGCCTTGAGGTCTAGGGTCATATGGGGCTCTAAATTGTTGTTGTTGTTGACCTCCAGGCCACTAAAATTGTTGTTGATACTGTAGGAACTGTGGTGGCCTCTGGTGGAACTCTTGATCATCTCGGCCCTGAGGAGGATTATGTTGGTTCCCGTACCTTAAATTGGGGTGATCTCTCCACCCTGGATTGTAGGTGTTGGAGTACGGGTCATATCTCGATCTAGGTGGGCCGAAACCTCCCATGGCATTCACTTCAGCAGTGGGCTCTTACAGCGTTGGACACGCATCAGTAGGGTGTATCGTGTCATAGCAGATTCCACAAGACTTGACTTGATGTTGGTTGCCCTTCATCGTAAACCTCCTCATCATCTCCTTCATCTCAACCATCTCATAAAGTAGTGAGGATGATGGCTGAGAGTCTGCAGCCTTAACTGCGTGAGCACTCGCTCTCTTGCTAAACTGTCTTGAGCCCTCAGATAGCTCAAAGAATATCTCAAATGCTGCAGTTGGCGTCTTGTTTAAAATTTTACCGCCATAGGCTGCGTTCACCATCCGACGCTCATCATCAAGAAGTCCACCATACAAATATAGCACGAGGTCTTGGTCAGAATAACCATGGTATGGACAACTTGAAATCAACCTCTTGAACCTCTCATAGTACTCATACAACGTCTCAGTAGCATGCTGCTCGATATTGCTAATGTTCCTCTTCAAGCTATTGAGCTTCGTTGCAGGGAAGTATTTCTCCAGGAAGGCTTTCTTCATCTTTGCCCATGTGTCTATGCTTCCTGGGGCCAAATAATAGAATCAATCATTGGCCGAATCCTTCAGAGAGAAAGGAAAGGCCCTCAGCTTGATCTGGTCCTCAGTAATGTTCCTTGGCTTCATACTACTGCAGTCAGCGTGAAATTCAGAGAGATGCTTATTGGGGTCTTCTCCACTCATCCCATGGAAGTGGGGTAATAAGTGAATCAACCCGGATTTAAGCTCAAAGTTCACGCCATCCGCTAACTCTGGAAATTGCGCAGCAAGCGGCTGCTGCTCTAGATTCGGTGCAATCAACTGCCTCAAAATCTGTTCTTCCTCAGCCATCTCGAGTTGCGTGTGGGCTGCTATTCGGTTCCTGGAAAGTGTCCTCTCAATTTCTGTATCAAGATCTAAGATTGGAGAGTCAGTAGCACAGGTGTGGACCATAAGAGAGGTCCACACAATAGTTGGCATACAAACAAACACAGAGAAAATTTGAAACTTGCCTCCCCGGCAACGGCGCCAAATTTGATGAGGCTAAAGTCGTAGTGCCTATCAAAGTAAACCTCAAAAACCTAACTAACGTAGTAGGGTAAATAAGGATCGGTCCCACAGGGAGGTAAGCAATCTTCCTAAGTGCAAAGGTTGTATGCTAATAGTAACAAAAGGGGGGATTTTGGTTTGTATCAAGTAACAAAGTAAATCCAAGCAAAAGATGTAATCAATGGGTGAGAAGTAACTTAGCCAGACAAATATCCACACTTCAGTTTGATTGGTTGATCCTAGATTATCTCCAATTCCTACCAATGAATATTCTTGTCCTGATCTTATGTATATAGACAGGTCAACCAGCCCTGAAAATACTTACCATTAAACAATCAAGAAACTATCAAGATTCAATCTAACGGCAGCAGTAAGCATAGGAATTAACCAGGATACATGCAATACTTAACAACACGTCAGTACTCGACATGTAATCAATTCTCTTCACAATAAACATTCACAACCAGGAAGTGTAAATTGCGGTTGCTACACAAGATAAGGGATTTCAACCAGAAATATCCAAACCCTAGCAATAGATAATCACTAATATCAACTAGATGATCACGCTAGTCAAATAAGCAAGAATCAATGGGATGAAGAACAAAGAGAATTGATATAATCAAAGGAAAGGAAATAGAGTTATAATCTCACAACCAAATACCAACGAAGGCTTCAATCGTCGGACTAAGCAAAGGTTGCTTAGTTTTTCATAGTCTTCAAAGCATAAAAATTCTAAGGGAAAAACTGAACAGTAAAGTGATGAATGAATTATGAAAAGGCTGCTAACAAAAAGATGTAAATAACCTAGCAAACCTAATTTCCAAAAGATAGGAAATATAATCTTCCTAAAAGGAAATAAACGAAATAAAATAAAATAAATAATGTAAAACAAAACTCGGACGAAATAAGTTCTCGGCTCCGCGTATGAACAGTAACCGCGACCGCGGAAGAAGATATGCACCCGCGGATTGGTCTCGTAGTCTTCGCTGTCTTCTGGTGTACTTCCGCGACCGCGGCGGAGCTTCCGCGCCCGCGGAATTGCTTCGTCTTGCTCCTTCAGCTTCTCGCTTGCGGTCTTTTCTTGTGGCTTCGCCTTCGTCTCCTTAAGTCTTCATTTAAGCACTCAAAACCACCAAATCAACACTTCTTCTCCAAAAATTCATTCTCCTATATTGTGTCCTAAACACACACAAATGACACCCTAAATACTAGTAACAGCTCCTAGTTACGCATTATAAAGTATAGCGTATCAGTACCCATGAGGCGTCGAGTGTGAAAGAGACTCTCCCGTTGGTCCTTTGTGTCACCCTCTTGGACCGAGAGCACATGGCGAGTCACCAAGCTCAACGGGGAGGCGGCTCCATGCGCAAGAGGGGCACAAGCAAAATCCTCATAAATGGCCTTCGCGGTGGCAAGGAAGTGATCTTTGAGCCGGGTGACCTTGTTTGGGTGCATTTGAGGAAGGAGCGCTTCCCAACCCTTCGCAATTCAAAGCTTAAACCTAGAGGAGATGGTCCATTCCAAGTGCTCGAGAGGATCAATGACAACGACTACAAGTTGGAGCTTCCACCTATCTATGGCATCCTTGATGTGTTCAACGTTGCAGACTTGGCTCCCTTTGTGGTCGATGATGAGGAAAACTGTGAAGACCTTGATTTGAGGACAAATCCCTTTCAAGAGAGGGGGGATGATGTGACTATGTCCCATCATGAAGTCCTTGACACCCAAGTCGCCGAAGCGGCCGCCACTCCTATGCCATCCTCGACGCCATCCAAGCCACCCAATGCCATCACGCCGTCCCAACAACTTCCCTTGGACACCACTGCGCCCAAAGACTCCCTCGACCATGGTAAGTTGGTCCAACACAAGAGCGCCATATAAGACTTGCCGGATCCTGAAGAGTGCCGCACATCCTTGCCCACGCCCGGCACCCCCACGGCACCATCGGCCACTACATATGTTGGCCCGCACACCCAAGCCCCACAAGATTCCTCAATCCTTAGGAAGAGTCCTCACTCAGGGTTGTCCGGAGAAAGTCCTAAGGAGCCCCACCAACACCGCTCACCTTACCCCACGTGCGGTGCCGCTAGGGTTCTACCCTTGGACCTTGACGATGAGCTGCCACCCGAGGCTATCACATGTGCACGAGCCAAAGAGCTTCATGCCAAGCTCAAGAAGGGACTTCTAAGCCTTGAAGCGTCGAGCCATGTTCAATTTGACTCGATGACTTTGCTCATGACGTGTCGGGCCGCATAGAAGACAACCGCTAACGCGCCTCATGTTCCTTCAAGCCTTTCAACCCGTGTCTTCTATTATATTACATTCCTAGCTTATTATATGTATTTTGTTTTGTTTTTAAGACTGCTTTGAATACAAGATAATCTTGGGGGGAGTTTAATTGTTGGTCATTGATAGGTCATTGTCGTGACACCTAAATAAAATAATCCTAACAAACCTAAACAAGTAGTAGAGGCAAGCAAGGGTCGATCCCACAGGGAGGAAGTAATCAATCTATGTGTTTATAAGCATGCAAGGTAACAAGGGGGGTTTTGAGTATCAAACAGAGCAAAGTAAACAGGTTTAGTTGACTTGGGAATATGATTGGGGAAAGTAGTTCCACTAGAATGAGATCCACAATATAGAGATATAAGTTGATCACTGAAATCTATTCAATCCAAGTTCTTTAACTATTCTTATGGTTGTTCTCATCCTGATCTTAAGCACTATCGATTCTCACAGTTGTCGATAGACTTATCACTATGTCACTGGTAAAGTACCTCCGATTCTCATAGTTGTCGGTATACTTTACCACTAACACAGCAATAGCAATGCATACAAGGATATAAGATACATGAAAATAGAAAGACACCTTACAACTTAACATGCAACTGATTCTCACTCACGATTGTACGCTCGGAACCCCTATACGCACAATCGTATATGCCACTAGATATGCACTCGGAACCTCTATATGCAATCCTAGCAATTGATAAATATTACTCAACCTAGCTGGCCAGACTATGAAGAACAATGATAAATCAATAATCAATATAACCAAGAGAATCAAACCAACACACATAAGAATAAGAACAAGGAATAGAAATCTCACAACCGAATCAACTGTATTGCTTCAAACGTCTAGCAGAACAAAGGTGTTTAGTTCTCCATTCGTTCAAACCCTAGAGTTGGGAATGAAAGAACGAACTTGTAAAACTGAATCGTCGATTGTGTCTTCTGGCAACTAGGATAACTAAAGGGTATTTAACCTAAATCTAAAAGTGATAAAAATAATAAAAGGAAATAATAATAATAATAATAGCCAAAAATAAACTATGAAAATCGGGGACAATTAATCCCGTGCACTCTCGCGTTTCCTCTCGTGCAAGCATCTCGTCCTCTCGGCCCATCCAAGACAAATCATCATCGGCCCAACCAGCAGCAGCTTCAGCGGCCCATCACACGCAGCGCGGCCCAACAACACACATGCTCAGCGCGTTGACGTCGTCACTCTAATTCTCCTCCCGATTCAATTCACTTTCATGCGGGTATCTGTTTCACGCGTCTTTACGGTGGGTCTTTCCTTGTTTGGGCCTAATTCATCTTCACTTGGGCCGAGCTCTTCGTTCCAAAATTCCAGCACCAGCATGCGGCATTCACTTAATTAATTTCTTCACCTCACGTGGCCGCAGGGCACCAGCTCCCACCGCGGGGCGGCATCCTTCTCTGAGACCCACCGTCGGGTCGCGGTGCCTCTGGCGCGGGGCGGTAGAAATTCGCCCACTCCTTTCTCTTCTGCTCTTCATTACTACCAAGTGTTGGTAGTCTTCTCCAATTAATTTCCAGCAGATCCTCATCTTCTCCAAATAAGCTGTAAATCCCTGGATATCTTCAATTCTCTCCACATCTTCTGGATTACAGACTTAACCTTAAATCTAGTCATAAACTCCTCTAAATAATGTTAATAATTGCTAGTTAAGGTGTATGAAATGACACCTATCAAATTCCCCCATGCTTAGACCTTTACTCGTCCCGAGTAAGCTAATGATAAACCTACTCTCTCAATCAAACACCAAGGTCTCAGGAAGTACAAGTAAATATGACACCAGCAATTACAACATCTCAACAATCAGCTCCAGACAACCAAAACAATATGCACAGCACAACAACACAGTGCAACACAACAACATAGAGTGACACCACTAATCCTAGCCTCCATCTATCTTCTTATCTCTCCAGAGTGACCTACCCGAAACCTCCTTATATCTCCTCTTCTTATGACGCCTCGCCAAGAATAATGAGAAATCCTAAAATCACTCTTCTTCTTTTCGCTCATTTTGCCAAGGCGCCCTTTCGGGTTTTCACCAAGCCACTCATTTCATTTTACAATAGATGTACTCATATATGCTCACGTCACTCTTGACCACATATTACCCCAGCCTAATGTTGGTCCAAGCCAACTGCTTATTACCTAGGCCGCCCTTTCGGGTTTTCGACCTATCCCAGGATTTTCAAATGTATGCCTTTTTTCAATTTTTTTGGCTTTTTCTCTTTATATTCATTTTCAACGACATAGTAAGTATAAAACCCTCCCCCATGCTTAAACATTGCATTATCCTCAATGTAATGAAAGACAAAAGAATAGAAGCACAGGGAAAAGCAAAAAAAAACTCACAAACGTCGCCAAGCTGCTTGGACACTTCCTTTGTTGCTGGCGGTCTTCTCAATAAATGCCCAGGTCTCTGGTGTTGGGCGGGTGTCTTCATCACGTCATCATCTTCTTCTACCGTGCAATCAAAGGGAACCACTTTGGTGAGTAGTGGTAAAACAATGATAGTAGGATTGCACGGCCTTCTAGGAACACATGGTGGAGCCCAGATGTAATCGTGGTGGGGGCTCTAGTGTTCTTCCTCCTCAGCTGTCAATTGTAGGGCCATCATCGTTGCCAAATAATGTGTGGGGTAAGAGTATCCTCCTTGACAACATGATGCGCACCGTCTCCAAGGGAATTCCGGACAGCTGGCCTTGGTAGAACTTTTTTTTTTTTTTGCTCCCCGTTTAAGGTTTTTTCGGGGAGTGACTTAGTGCAGGGAAGGAAGAGACTTACATTGGTGTGGAAACACCTTCTTCAATAGGCATGGGTCTCTTTCCTGCAGGTTAGTCGGAGACAAAAAACAAGAACAAAAACAAAACAAAAACACACAAAACTAATGCAAGAAATAAAGAAAGAAAAACATACCTCGGGTTGTCTCCCGGACAGCGCCTTAGTTATTGTCATGGCTTGACATACTACTCCATTTTCCTCAACTCGGGTTGCTCATAGCAACTGAGCACCTAGGATTTGGATCTGGGGGGTGCCTCTTTGGGTGCTCCATGTTGAGCGTGACCCCCAATCTTGTACAATTGTTGATGGCTGGATCACTCGTCGTATCCATGAATGCACTTGCCATCTTTAAAAACTGTCTACCCAGCATCTCAGGGGCTGCATGTACGTCCTGCCCCGTATCCAGCATATAAAAATCAGCCACTTGTATCAAGGCTTCCTTTTTGTGCTTCCCCTTCGGTTTCTTTTTTATCAAGCCCAGCACCTTTAACATTTCCTTGCAGCGAGGGGTGTTGTCTGCCAGATGGACCAAAGGGGTGGTTGCCTTGCAACTACTGAAGGTGTCAAATAAGCCTTTGTCGCTCCCCACCTTTTGGGTGTCCTTCAGAGCCTCAGGGGAGGGTGTAACGGGTTTTAGCGCGACGAGCGGGAAGGAGTTGAGACGCACAAACACATCATAGGCAGCCTCTAGAGGATCGGGGACTGCCGGGGCATTTTTGAGAGAAACGGGTGTCTCAGGAGTATTTCCGTGATCGCGGTACTCCTCCTCATCGTCGCTCCACTCCTCCTCAAATCTCAAAAAGTACTCCTCCTCAGTCAGCAACTCTGGACGATGATAAGGATCAACCCAAACCTCATCAGCATAACTGGAATATTGGACGCTGGGTTGCTCTGAACTCACCGCGGGTCGCGGCGAAATCTCGCTAGGAGGCACTCCGTCCACCGCGGGGCGGTGAGGTCGCGGTGGAGATAACTGGGACTTCACGCCGGGTCGCGGTAAGAGGTGACGCGGGGCGGTCGATGATGTTCTCCATCTCATATTCGTCCTCCTCTTCAGTACTAGGAAGAACGTTTTCCCTCGGGTTTACTACCGTTTGAGATGGTAGATTTCCCTGAATCCTTGCATCGATCCGTATAATTGACTCCACCATCTGGTCCACCTGCCTTTTCATATTCTTGATGCTTGACTTAGTAGTATGCACATGAGTGGTGAAACGTTGAGTCAAGGTCCTGAGCATCTCTTCAGTTGACATAGCGGAACTTGGATTGGACACTGGTGGGCTATGCTCATAGGCCGGATAGTATTGTTGTGTAGCACCCTGCTGATAGAATGCATGTGGCTCTGGGTAGAACTCCTGGTGGTCATAACCATATAGATGGTATTGATGGTACCCATAACTCAAATTGGGGTGATCTCTCCACCCTGGAGTGTATGTGTAGGAGTATGGGTCATATCACGGCTCTCCCCAGAAATCCATATCTGTAACAAAAATCAAAAAGGGAAAGCAAAAATCAGTAGCACGGGTGTAGACCGTAAGATAGGTCCACACCAAAGTAACACGCACACAAACAAACGCACACAAAAATCAAATCTTGCCTCCCCGGCAACGGCGCCAATTTGATAAGGCGTTGTCGTGACACCTAAACAAAATAATCCTAACAAACCTAAACAAGTAGTAGAGGCAAGCAAGGGTCGATTCCACAGGGAGGAAGTAATCAATCTATGTGTTTATAAGCATGCAAGGTAACAAGGGGGGTTTTGAGTATCAAACAGAGCAAAGTAAACAGGTTTAGTTGACTTGGGAATATGATTGGGGAAAGTAGTTCCACTAGAATGAGATCCACAATACAAAGATATAAGTTGATCACTGAAATCTATTCAATCCAAGTTCTTTAACTATTCTTGTGGTTGTTCCCATCCTGATCTTAAGCACTATCGATTCTCACAGTTGTCGATAGACTTATCACTATGTCACTGGTAAAGTACCTCCGATTCTCACAGTTGTCGGTATACTTTACCACTAACACAACAATAGCAATGCATACAAGGATATATGATACATGCAAATAGAAAGACACCTTACTACTTAACATGCAACTGATTCTCACTCACGATTGTACGCTCGGAACCCCTATACGCACAATCGTGTATGCCACTAGATATACACTCGGAACCCCTATATGCAATCCTAGCAATTGATAAATATTACTCAACCTAGCTGGCCAGACTATGAAGAACAATGATAAATCAATAATCAATATAACCAAGAGAATCAAACCAACACACATAAGAATAAGAACAAGGAATACAAATCTCACAACTGAATCAACTGTATTGCTTCAAACGTCTAGCAGAACAAAGGTGTTTAGTTCTCCATTCGTTCAAACCCTAGAGTTGGGAATGAAAGAACGAACTTGTAAAACTGAATCGTCGATTGTGTCTTCTGGCAACTAGGTTAACTAAAGGGTATTTAACCTAAATCTAAAAGTGATAAAAATAATAAAAGGAAATAATAATAATAATAATAATAGACAAAAATAAACTATGAAAATCGGGGACAATTAATCTCGTGCACTCTCGCTTTTCCTCTCGTGCAAGCATCTCGTCCTCTCGGCCCATCCAAGACAAATCATCATCGGCCCAACCAGCAGCAGCTTCAGCGGCCCATCACACGCAGCGCGGCCCAACAACACACATGCTCAGTGCGCTGACGTTGTCACTCTAATTCTCCTCCCGCTTCAATTCACTTTCACGCGGGTATCTATTTCATGCGTCTTTACGGTGGGCCTTTCCTTGTTTGGGCCTAATTCATCTTCACTTGGGCCGAGCTCTTCCTTCCAAAATTCCAGCATCAGCACGCGACATTCACTTAATTAATTTATTTGCCTCACGTGGCCGCGGGGCGCCAGCTCCCACCGCGGGGCGGTGATTTCCACCGCGGGGCGGCATCCTTCTCTGAGACCCACCGCCGGGTCGCGGTGGCTCTGGCGCGGGGCGGTAGAAATTCGCCCACTCCTTTCTCTTATGCTCTTCATTACTACCAAGTGTTGGTAGTCTTCTCCAATTAATTTCCAGTAGATCCTCATCTTCTCCAAATAAGCTGTAAATCCCTGGATATCTTCAATTCTCTCCACATCTTCTGGATTACAGACTTAACCTTAAATCTAGTCATAAACTCCTCTAAATAATGTTAATAATTGCTAGTTAAGATGCATGAAATGACACCTATCAGTCATGTGAAAGGTTGGCCGTGTAAACTCATTTTGTGAGGCCTTTATAAGTCCTTGTCTTCTCCCTGATTCATACACATTTTTTAGCATAAAAATCAACCCTAAGAAGCTTTGTTTTCACTTGAGAAATTCCAGAAAATTTCTTGTTCGTGTGTGATATCGAACAACCCTTTTGATCTCCAATTTTGGGTGTGTTATATCCCTTAGGCGTAGATCAATTTGTTCTTCCTTGTGTGGTGTGTTGCATCCACTCAAGAAAGTCTACTTATCCCTCAATTCCACCAACAAGACATCCACCTTTCATCCTTCTAATCTTCCCATCTTGCCACTTCCAAAATCCTCTCGCAAATCCTAAGTTACGGCGTGTCCTTTGAGTCCACTTGTTTGGCTGCATCCCTTGGCGTTTTCCTTGCACCGAGGCTAAAGAAAACTTTGATCCTATCAAACAACTATTGTGTTGGGTCCATATTAAACACAACATCAAATCATATACTATCGCCTCTCGGCGTCAAGAAGATCAAAGACATCGCATATGATTTTGCGAACAAATGTTGGGGGGTGTTTTTGTCAAGCACGGAGAAAGCCTATGAAATGAGACTCCAAAAGTTGAGGAATCAGGGAACAGTGGCCTCATAGGGTATGTAGAGAAGATGTGGCTCAATCCTTACAAAGTGAATATAGTCAGAGCTTGGACTGATGTTCAAATAGCTAAACTTCCTAACCACGGTCAACACGGTTAATATTATTGCACAAGTTGTTTTACTAACAGGTTGTTTTTCTACTAGGGTTGACCGGTTGAGGGAATCACTACCCTCACCAGCCTCATGTTGTGAATCCTGGTAGAGCTACGATGCGCGTAGAGGAAGGTCTGCAACCGGGTGAGCGTCCCCCTACAAGATCTGGATGATACTGTGCAGGAACTCCCTCTCTCCATTAGTGATCCCGTTGGTATGCAAACGAGACCGTGTCAACCCAAGGACATGTTGACATCGCTGTATCATTAGTATAAGATATTAATTCTAGGTCTAATATTACATAATTGGTATAGCCAACTTAAAAGAATGAAAGATCATGTACCATAATGAGATCAACTATAGGAGGTCGGGGAATGATAGGTCCATCCGGTGGGCTATCTTATAGTGGGGAGCTAGGGTTCACATACGGGTGACTCATATCCTCAAAATAGTCCATGTAGTGGAGGTCGCACTCCCAAGTCCACCGACATTTTCAGAACGTTGGAGGGTCAAATAGATGGTCTTCGCGATACGCCCATCTAGGAAAATGATTCACAACGAACTCCACTTTGTAGTCCGTGAGAGACAGCAACCTAGTCACTCGGCTCGGCTCAATTGGCGGTGGCAGAAACATCATGTCTCAAACCAAACTGTCATAGGACCCGACTCGCCATGTATGGATCTTGGACCTTGAGACAACGGATAATACCATTGAACCTCGATCCCTTGTGCATAGACATAAATTCCAGGTCCTCCCCCCACGACATT
This sequence comes from Rheum nobile, assembly GCA_027886185.1. Lineage (NCBI taxonomy): Eukaryota > Viridiplantae > Streptophyta > Magnoliopsida > Caryophyllales > Polygonaceae > Rheum > Rheum nobile. Next base: position 8,029,078 of record WOAB01000002.1, on the reverse strand, counting down.
TAGGTAAAATGTAGTTACACATCCTTAATATTTCATCATTTGAAGCCAAAACGAAAACTAATTATACTTATATGCACTAGATTTTACCTCCTCAGTCATAACCCTATTGAGAGTCTGTCTGATCTCTACAAGTCTGGTTGCATTATGCAGAAATATGGGTCCAAGCTCGTCTGTCGCTGTCACACGAGGATCTTCTAGACTCTGCGGGTCGGATGACGTGTTTCCTCGAAAGCGTGGAAAGTAGCACCATATCCAAGACTACAATAATAACATAATACTTAAGTAATTAAATCATAACGATGCAATTGTTCAAACTCACAAATCATACTTGGAGAAGCCTCAGACAACCCAATATGCCCGCCGCTTGCGCCTGGGATGCCTCCCCTAAGTTGGGATACAAAGTCGTAAGAACCCCGACACCCTAGGCGAATTTGCAGACCAAGTCGTGATCAAGCAAAAATTGCATATAAAAGTGCTTTACTCGATTTGTGACCTATTGTAGAAAAAAACAAGGGGTATAATATATTAACAAATTGAATAATATTAGTGGAAGTTTGGTAAATTTGCACCTGTCACAAAGAACAATAGATCCCAGCAGCAAAAACAAATAGGCAGAAGATATCTCCCCCATCGGGCCCTCTTCTATGGACCATCTCCACCCTAAAGCTAGTGATGTCCTTCCCGAGGATGCCTCCGCCCTTGTTGTATGTGTACATATCGTCTGTCATCAGGTTAAACATCTCACAGATGCGGACTCTAAGAGGGCCATCCTTCATCTGATGTGACATCTCAAGCCCGTTAAAATCGGTAACCCCATAATCTTCTCCACGTTGTGGAGAGTGATGATGATTGTTAGGGCCCTAGGATCGTGTTCACGTATAACGCTCAAAGGTGTCAAGGCATAATGACACGGATCATGATCAATGTTGTTGAAGAAGGACGGTATGGATATGACCATCATGGGAGTCGCAAAGATTAACTGTCAAGCAACACAACTTGAAAGATCTTGTTTCCATATACCAAACGCCCCTATCTCAGAATATGGTAAAATCTGGCGAGGCTTATGCGTTAGGAAAGATAACACGTTAGGGATATGATATTTCTTATCTTATATAAGGAAATATCTTTTACCTTGTCTATTTGTTTTGTCTTATGCCCCAAGCCATGATATTATCTTATTTTTATGGTAAGTCCTGTTTCTGTTAAGATTATCAGTGGCCTCTAAATAAAGAATGTTCCAACCTCTTGTAAAAAAGACAAGTATATGCTTACAATCGTATTCTCATACACCAATACAATCATGAATTTAATCTCTCAAGAGCTTGTTCTATTTTCATCACGTATAATCCTTGACCCCATACTCCACAATCAAAACGGATTGCGTCACGATGCCAAATCTGCCCAAGACAATTGGCGCCCACCGTGGAGCTAGGAGTCAAAAAGATTATACCTTTTTTTCACCCACAAACACTGCAAACCACATCACTATGTCCAACGACGGACCAACTACCAACGACATCATCACGTCTGAAGACGTCGCCATCACAACCACGACAAATCCTCCTTAATATTCATCTGATCAGGCTGATTCTAGTGGTCTATGGGATCAACACATCACCGACATGGTGGAACTCCGCAAAAGATGAATGCCTTAGAAGAGTCATTGGCCACCCAGAGGACCCAATCCGAAGTGCGGATCCAAGAGGTGTTAAAGGAGTACGAGGTGTTGCATTCCGTGAACGCGTCGATGCCACCACCGACACCTCGATCTCGACTCCAGTACGTCTGTGGAGACAACATCGTCCGATGCCTCGATCTCGAGTCTGTCGCCGTCAAACTGTCTTTCTCAACTCCAATCACAATTCCATCAACTAGCGTTGGGGGATCTCGCCACCCACCGACGACCAACCAGGTCGTCCATCATCCAAAAACAACTGATCTAATAGAGGCAATACAAATGGAGTCGTTCGATGAAGTCTTTCTCAACTCCAATCATAATGCCATAAACTAGCGTTAGGGGATCTTGCCATCCACCGAAAGCAACAACCAACCAGACCGTCCATGATCCAGAAGCAACCGATCTAATGGAGGCAATACCAATGGAGTCGTTCGATGATGTCTTCGAGCGAAAATGGAACGAAAATCTCAAGGCTTTAGACGAGAAGTTTGCTCAAATACCATGGGTACCTAGACCCATAGAAGAGGAAGGCGATGACTGTTACGCCGACTCCCCTTTATCGACTCCATTACTCACGTCGAGATTCCAAAAAAGTACGTAGTCCCTAACATGTCGTCATACGATGGGAAAGCCGATCCCGATGAGCAAGTCTCATTATACAAGCAGAGAATGATGACGAGCACGATGCCTAAACGCTTGAAAGAAGCCGTGATGTGAAATGGTTGTTGATGCTTCACAAACTCCTGATGTGATTGAGGATGATTTACAAACTCATGTTCATGAGAGGGACTTGACAAAGTTGTCCGATGCTTGTAATTCTCCTTATGTAAGGAGGGAAATTGTGGTTGTTTCCAGGCTGAGAAGATTTTGATGTTTGTATCATTTACTTTGCTTATTACATTTTATTGTTACGCATGGATCGTTTTATTTGTAATATGTTCACATGCTCATTCTTCACTTGCATTCTGTTTGCAGTGAGGTTGTGTTCTGTTATGACAATCTAAGTGGTATCAACCACTTGCTCTAGACTATGAAGATAGGGGAATACATTGGTGATGATGTTATTTCTATATGGTCAAGAGTCATGAACTATTGTGATTCCCCTAAGGATCCGTGCTCAGGTTCGAGGACAAGTCACTTGTAAGGTTGCGTTCTTGAGGCTTCTTGCGTAGGCAACAACGCAAGCGCAAGATTGGTTCTTTTGGTGGTTTTATGTTTAAAGATGCAAGAAATGAAAATGACACACCAAAATACACAAGTATAAGAAGCTTGGATATGACGCACCAAGATTCTAACACTTAAAGAACAAAGATCTCAAGATTAACGATGGTTAAAACAAAAACGTATGAATTCAACATAATCAAAAGTTGCCTAACAAATGAAACAACTAAACAGTTAAATAGCCAAAATGTCTCGAAAAACTCTAAAAATGCTAACGAAATGAAACTGCAAAACTGTATATTTCCCTACTCCCTTAGGCCTGAGTTTTGGACACAAACTCCACATATCCTCTAACTCAAACATATCCAAAAACAAGCCCAACGGCACGATTAAATTAGAAGTTAGCCTTGGACTCTTGTTGGGCCCCGCATGCTGAATTCCCCAGTGCCGCCACTTTGCTTGTTGGGCTTGCTTCCTCCAACCCTTCTAGCACTTCCCTCGGCCATCCTTGACTCCCTGAGGTCCTTGGCATTTCAAATGATAATAGGCCAAGGTTTGTGTGGCTCAAGTGATGTTGATCTTTAGTTTGCATGGCCACAACTCCTTTCTAGTGGTCGTGTGACCGCCGCTCACCAGGTGTCCAAGTATTGTCTTCCAAGTAATTTTCCTTCCCTTGTTCCCTCCTTCAGTAGACACCCTTCACGTGACTCCTTATAATGCTTGGTACTGGTTTGTCTTGCTTTGAAGGCTATTGGCTTGATAGGGTTGAGAAACCCTAATTTGATTCCGTTCGGTGCTCCTTTAGCGATGGTGCCTCCTTTAGCTCTTTCTTGTACCTTAATGTGGACCCGAATGACATCATCCTCCCCTACTTTGAAAGGATTCATCCTCGAATCCGTACAGCCTATACCAAAGAATATCAAGTAACACAGCATAACAAAGGTGCCTAAGTAATTGATGCCTTTTAACCTAGAGATGATTCCTTGCACTCTCCTAGCATGTATAATTACAAATTTGAGGGGACTCCCCTTCTTAACATGCAGCCTATCTCTTGAATTATTGCTTGGGTAAATAGCATGAGAAAAGCTAGCTAGAACCCTAAGAGTGCATGCAACATGAACATGAAAGTCTTGCAATTGTGCCTTAACACTAATAAGCATAATAAGAGAGCTGAGAAAGCTCCCTTGTTCGTTGGATGGTGTTGTTGCAGCAATGTCACCCTTGATGAATTAGGCTCCTTGATCCATGAAATATCTCGTGTGGATATATCACTCGGCTTCTTGGCTTTCTTTTCTTGTCCCACTCCTTTGCCTTTCTGTTAGCTTCCCTTATTTCCTCCAAGGTCATGGTTCGAGGCTGTATACCATGTCTCCTTTAGTCATATGGTTTTGGTTTCGTCTTCCTTCATGTAGGACATCAAGGTCGAATTGCCATGGCCTTCCTAAAATGAGATCGAAAGCATTGATGGGCATCACCACAAATGTATCCATATCTGAGTAATTTCCTAGGCTAAAGCTCACATCCACCTTCTTGTCTACTTGAATTTGATGTCCCTCATTCATCCATCCAATCATAATCGGTGACCATTGTCTTCTTGTTTCAAGTCTCAATTTTGAGACCACCTCTTCCGCTATCACATTTTGACCACTTCCACTATCTACCAAAGCTATGAAGGGTTATTCATAGCCAGCTATGCTGCATAAGTGGTGAAAACTTTGCTCTCTTTGGTTACGTACCAACATGTAATCAGTCGTCGCCGGTGATGGGTGTTGTTGTGGTTGTGGGGGTGTCGGTGTCGGTGGTTGGAACATGTCAATGAAAGGGGGCATGCCCTCTGGCACCTCATCAAACATGGTTGGTTATATATAAGTTCATCATAGTATAGGGGCTCCATAGTACCGTATTCATTAAACTTGGGGTCGTTTGGCTCTTCTTTCACCTTAGAAATGACAAAGCATTCTCCAATGGTTGTGGTGGCGTGAATTACTTCCTCTTACTTTTCATGGCTCTCCTCCTCCTTTTTCCACAGCCTCCTTCTCATTCTCGGACTTGTATTCTCCATAGGCATTCAATAGCACTTGTCGGCTGTTGGGACAATCACGAGCGAAGTGGCCTCGTCCCATGCACTTGAAGCATCTAAGGTCTCTCGTCCTTGGGGTTCCTTCTCCTCTATTGTCTGTAGTTGTGGGAGGGCTCTCCTTCTTGGCAAACGTCTTGGCTGGACCGTTCTTACCCTCTGCACAAGCGGGTGGTGGGTTAGAGGTCGTACACGTAGGGTTTGAGCTCCACGCCCTTGTTCCGCTACTAGTTTTCTTCTTTTACAAGTTTTGGTACACTTGTGTGGCATAGTGCAACATCTTCTCAAGTTGGACATTAGGACTGAACCTTTGCATCTCCACATGTGCATTAACATCAGCATTAGGCCAAGGTTTGTGTGGCTCAAGTGATGTTGATCTTGAGTTTGGCCGCAACACCTCTCTAGTGGCCGTGTGGATGCCACTCGTCGGGTGTCAAAGAGTTGTCCTCCAAGCAATTCTCCTTCCCTTGGTCCCTCCTTCAATAGACACCCTTCACTTGACTCCTTATAATGCTTTGTACCGGTTTGTCTCGCTTTGAAGGCTATTGGCTTGATAGGGTTGATAAACCATAATTTGATTCCCTTCGGTGCTCCTTTAGCGATGGTGCATCCTTTAGCTCGTTCTTGTATCTTGATGTGGACCCGGATCACATCATGAACTATAGTGAAGAAAAAAAAAGTGATGATTCCCCGTTAAGATACTTTTGTACAATTCCACCGCTAGTATGAATGTAACACCCCCGACTTACGTCGGTGGTGCCACATGCCAGTAACCTCAGACTGTAAAGTCCAAAGCCACCCAAGGCTTTAATCGGAACAATTATACTTAACTAAATAAATGAACATTAGATAATAAAGAGTAAATAGCAGAATACTTTGTATAAGGAAAACTCAATCTTTTATTAAAATTCCTCTCGTAAATTGAGAAGGATAGTTTACAAATGATATTGAAATTACAACAGAAAACTTTTAATTAAAACCTAAACACATGACTAGTATTACATTTTTTTAAGAAAACTAATTTAATAATGAACAACCTTAAAGACAATATTACTTTAAATCTTCAATCTTTGACTGCAAGCCTTCGTCTTCGATTTGTTACTTCAAGGTTGTCTGAACCAACCATTGATGTGTCGTATAGGACGAATGACACAAGTCAACCATGCAGGGAAAAAGAGAAGGTTGGTTAGTCTAATAAAAGACTAAACAAGGACTCAAACAGAATGGTTCGTGTGATTGTATCTGGTTACTATCATTGTCTCTCGAATAATAGTGGTAGACTAAACAAGGACTCAAACAGAATGGTTCTTGTGATTGTACTTTTCGCCTGAGGGTATATTAATTATGTGCAACAAGACACTTATCTTATTTAATTTTAAAACGTGATTAACATTAAAGCTTTTAATTTCCACAACAGATCTCGCAATGAGATATAGGATGAGAATAAATCCCAAAGATTGGCACTAGCTGATGATGGGTTTGTCGTAGACACCTATCAAATAACCTCAAAAACCTAACTAATGTAGTAGGGTAAATAAGGATCGATCCCACAGGGAGGTAAGCAATCTTCCTATATGCAAAGGTTGTATGCCAATAGTAACAAAAGGGGGGATTTAGGTTTGTATCAAGTAACAATGTAAATCAATGCAAAAGATGTAATCCATGGGTGAGAAGTAACTTAGCCAGACAAATATCCACACTTCAGTTTGATTGGTTGATCCTAGATTATCTCCAATTCCTACCAAAGAATATTCCTATTCTGATCTTATGTATATAGACAGGTCAACTAGCCCTGAAAATACTTACCATTAAATAATCAAGAAACTATCAAGATTCAATCTAACGGGAGCAGTAAGCATAGGAATTAAGCAGGATACATGCAATACTTAACAACTAGTCAGTACTCGACATGTAATCAATTATCTTCACAATAAACATTCACAATTAGTTCCTGTAAATCGTGGTTGCTACAAAAGACAAGGAATTTCAACTAGAAATATCCAAACCCTAGCAATGGAAAATCACTAATATCAACTAGATGATCAGACTAGTCAAATCAGCAAGAATCAATGGGATGAAGCACAAAGAGAATCAATATAATCAAAGGAAAGGAAATAGAGTTATAATCTCACAACCAAATACAAACGAAGGCTTCAATCGTCGGACTAAGAAATGGTTGCTTAGTTCTTCATAGTCTTCAAAGCATAAAACTCTAAGGGAAAATAATGAACGATGATGTGATAATCAAAAGGCTGCTAAGAAAGAGAGGTAAATAACCTAGCAAAACCTAATTCCTAAGATAAGAAATAATATCTTCCTAAAAGGAAATTAAATGAAATAAAATAAAAAGAAATAAAACAAAACAGATCTCGGACGAAATCCTGAACGCGCTCTTCGCTCAGCGCATGAACAGTACCCGCGACCGCGGCCAAGCTTCCGTGCCCGCGGAAATGTTTCTGTTGTGACTTCTACTTCTCGCTTGCGGTCTTCTCTTGTGGCTTCGCCTTCATCTCCAATGTCTTCACAATATGCACTAAAATCTTCCTTTCCGCCACTTCTTTTCTACAACTCCATTCTCCTCAATTATCTTCTAAACCCACACAAAATGGTACCTAATATCCAGTAACAACTCCTAGTTACGCACTACAAAGTAGAGCGGATCAAATTCCCCCATGCTTAAACCTTGCTCGTCCTCGAGTAAGCTAATAGAAACCTACTCCTCCAATGAAATACCCAAGGTCTCAGGAAGCACAGCAAAACTATCTCCACTAAGAACTGTACATACTCATGAATCTCCACAGTACCAAAATATCAATACAACACACAAATTAAAGGAAAGCAGAGTACTTCCCCCAAGCTTAACCCGAACACCATAGAGTGAAAGTGACCATCTAATCCTAGCTCCAGTCTAACTTCCTATACCTCCAAGAGTGACCTACCCGAATCCTCCTTATTTCTCCAACACTTATGTCACCACGCCAGAAAAATGAGGAATCCTAATAATCACTCTTCTTTTTTTTTCACTCATTTTGCCCAGGCGCCCTTTCGGGTTTTCACCTGGCCACTCATTTCATTTTTCTATAGATGGGCTCACAAAACTCACATCACTCTACAACCTCTTATTACCCCAGCCTAATGCTGGTCTAGTCCACCTGCTTATTGCCTAAACCGCCCTTTCGGGTTTTCAGCTTAGCCTAGGATTTTCTTTTTTTTTTCTTTTTTTTTCTTTTTTTTTTTATCCAGACGACTAGCAAGTATAGATCACTCCCCCATGCTTAAATATTGCATTGTCCTCAATGTAATGAAAGACTAAAAGATGAAGCACTGGGAAGGCAGAAAAGTACTCACACCGTCTCTGAGGTGGCCTGGACTTGGACGTTGGTGCTGGCGGTAACTCAGTGAAAACACAAGTCGCTGGTGTTGCGGCGGTCCTATTCAAGCAAACTCCTCTCGCAAACAAATAGATCCACTGTAAGGTGAAGTGGTACATCAAAGAAACGGGGTTGCACGGGCCTTCTATGAACACAGATTTGGAGCCCTAGTGTAATTGTGTAGCGGGCTCTATCGCTCCATATCAGGCATCGTTTCTGCAGTTGTCTTTGGAGCTCCTCCTCATCAGCTGTCGAATGTCGGGCCATCATCGGTGCCAAAAAATGTCGGGCTAATGTCTCCTCCTTGGCAGCATGATGTGCGCCGTCTCTCGTAGTAAAAGCCGGACAGTTGGGCCGCGATCGCGGTTTTAAGGTCGCGGTCGCGGTTTCTTCAAACTTTTTTTGTTCATTTTTTTTGCAGGAGGAGGGGACTTAAAGTGGTAAAACCGCGGTCGCGGAAATATTTATGCGGTCGCGGTTTTGCATCTGTTGTGCTTCTAACTCTGTCTTCCAATCTCCTACCTGCAGGTTAGTCTAAACACAAAACAACAAAAAACAAAACTAGAAAAGAAAAGACAAGAAAATAATTACATACATCAGGTTGCCTCCCGAGCAACGCCTTGGTTAGTGTCGTGGATCGACCTGGTGCCCTTCGGATCAACTTGGTTTTCTCGCATCAACCGAACACTTGGGATCAAAATTAGGAGGGTGTCACTTTGCATCATCAATGTTGTATTCGACCCTCAGCCCATCAAACTCCATGGTGAGTGAACCACTACTCACATCGATCTTTGTGTTCGCCATTTTCAGAAACGGTCTACCCAACATCACAGGGGTTGCATGCTGATCTCGTCCCATATCCATCACAAAGAAATCAACAGGAAAAATTAGCTTACCAACCTTCACCAGAACATCTTGCACGACTCCTTTGGGATACACATTAGACATATCCGCCAATTGAATCACCGTCCATGTCTTATGCAATGGTCCAAGCGCCAAAGATTCATACAGCGAGAGAGGCAATACATTTATAGATGCACCCAAATCCAGCATGGCTTTATCGAACATGGTGTCACCTATCTTGCAAGGAATGCTAAACATGCCAAGGTCGCTACATTTCTTGGGCATCCGCTTTTGTAGCCTAGCGGACATATTCTCATTCACTTGAACCTTCTTCTTTGTTTTCTCTCGTTGCTTCCTCTTGATCTTACATAATTCCTTCAAAAATTTCGCATAACGAGGAATGCTTTTAATCAGTGTGATTAATGGAATGTTTACCTCGCAGTTACTGAAGGTCTCAAAGATCTCCTTGTCGTTTTCCGGCCTTCTGGTGTCCTTCAATGCCTCAGGGAATGGCGCGGGTGGCTTCAACGAACTGGGTGGAGGAAAGTATAGACGAACGTAGTCATCGTGGATGTCAACAGGTGATCCGCGGTCGCGGCTTTGGGCCCGCGATTGCGGCATTTCTTCGGAAATTTCTCGTCTTCTAGAGACATTTCCGCGGTCGCGGAAATCCTGCTGCGGTCACGGAAATTGGCCAATCTGTTCCTCCAAATTTTTGGCGCTTTCTGAGGGTTCTCCAGAGGTATTTCCGCGATCGCGGAAATCTTGCCGCGGGCACGGAAAAGCTTGTTGATCGCCCTCCGAGTTTTCTTCGTTTTGCAGAGAGTGGTCTGACACCAAACCGCGGTTGCGGTTTTCAATCCGCGGTCGCGGTTTCTCCTCTGCAGCCTCTGTTACTTCCTTCGTTTGCGTTCCACTCCTTAGCGTCATCGCGCTGACGTTCTACACTGAATTCAATTCCGTCTGTAACGGGAGTTTATGCGCATCCCTAGCCTCTAATTTGCTCACAACTAGAGAGATCTGTCCAACCTGCTTCTCCAAGTTCTGAATACTAGACTTGGTCTCATGCTGAAATTGTATCATGTTGTTCTGCATGGTGGACACCGTCTGAGTAATACCGGTCATGCACTGCACAAGAGACTTGATCTGATCGTCAATAGACATAGATGAACTAGAACTTTGGCCTTGAGGTCTAGACTCGTATTGTGGTCTGAACTGTTGTTGTTGACCTCCAGACTGCTGAAATTGTTGTTGGCGTGGTGGAAACTGTTGTGGCCTCAGGTGGAACTCCTGGTCATCACGGCCCTGAGGAGGATTCTGCTGGTTCCCGTACCTCAAATTAGGGTGATCTCTCCACCCTGGATTGTAGGTGTTGGAGTACGGGTCATATCTCGGTCTAGGAGGTCTGAAATCTCCCATGCCTTTTACTTCAGTTGTGGGCTCCTGCAGCGTTAGACACGCATCTGTGGGGTGCATCATGTCATAGCATATTCCGCAGGACTTAACCTCCTGCGGTCCACCTTTCATCATCTCCTTCATCTCAGCCATCTCAGAAAGTAGTGAGGATGAGGGCTGAGAATCGGTGGCCTTAACTGCTTGAACGCTCACTCTCTTGCTAAACTGTATTGAGCCCTCAGATAGCTCAAAGAATATCTCGAATGCTGCAGCCGGCGTCTTGTTTAGAATGTTACCACCACAGGCTGCGTTCACCATTCTGCGCTCATCATCAAGAAGTCCGCCATACAGATATAAAACGAGGTCTTGGTCAGAATAACCATGGTATGGACAGCTTGATATCAACCTCTTGAACCTCTCATAATACTCATACAACGTCTCAGTAGCATGATGTTCGATGTTGCTAATGTTCCCCGGCAATGGCGCCAAATTTGATGAGGGGTTTGTCATAGACACCTATACAAACCTAACTAATGTAGTAGGGTAAATAAGGATCGATCCCACATAGAGGTAAGCAATCTTCCTATATGCAAAGGTTGTATGCCAATAGTAACAAAAGGGGGGATTTAGGTTTGTATCAAGTAACAATGTAAATCAATGCAAAAGATGTAATCAATGGGTGAGAAGTAACTTAGCCAAATAAATATCCACACTTCATTTTGATTGGTTGATCCTAGATTATTGATAACATCCATTTTGTCCATGTTTTAGGAGTCTAGTTGCATATTAGTTTAGATCATTTGCATGCATATTTTATATATTTTATTGTTAATTTTGCATTATTTTGTATTCGGAGTCTACACTTGTACTTTTGTGATTTTAGGTATTCTAGGTATAATTTAAAGATGATTCATGGCTATTTTGGAAGGCAACAAATAAAAGAAATTAGAGTTGGACCGACACCCGAATTTTAGCAGCCCACGTGATCGGATTGCAAATTGAAGAAAGTGGGCCGGCCTACTACATGGTATGCTGCTAATTGGATTGAAGATGGGTTACACTTGATGACATGCCGAGGGGGAATCTTCAGAGGGGGGTTTTGGTTTGACTTTTCAACGGGGGGTTTTGATTTCTGGTGGATAAAGGAGAGGAGTTACGTACAGAGGGGAGGGGAGTTTTGCTTTTGAATTTAGGTTTAGTTTAGTTTAGTTTTCTTGCTTTAGTTTGGTTTCAGCTTCCGACAGTCGTACGTACAAGGGAGAATTTCAAGAAGGAATTTTGAAGCTTTGTTTGATTTGAAGACGGTATTATTGTTCTAGCCTTGTTCAACTTGGATTATATTTTATCATTGAGATTAAGTTTCTTATCTCTTGTTTTTATTGAATAATTCATATATGTTGATGGCTAGTTTAAATCTTTTGATTATATCTTCGATCATGCTTGGCTAAATTTCTAGTTCTAAGGTTGGGTGATCCCAATGGTGAATTAGGTAGGTTTGATTGCGGTATTTGATTGAATGAATATGTGAATGTGATTTGATTCTATCCTAGGATGCTTAATGACCTAATTGATTTGTAATTGGGATTTCTATTGGAATTTGAGACCGAAAGGAGAAAATGATAATAGGAGATTGATGCTAAGTAGATCCCTAGGATAGAACTTGAGAATTATTTGTGCGAAAGTGACTTAATCCTCTTGTGGTACCTGACTATCGAATAGATTCTTGGATGAGTAGATTCCGCTGAGCGCGAAAGCGAATGTTGTTTCCACTTGTTCATTGATCTATACAGAACTTAATGGATCTTAATGAGATTAGTTTTGTGCGAAAGTGACTGCTAATCGAGTTTAGGTACATGCACTATTCGTCTGAAAAGAGGTAGTGTTGACATTAGATAGTGGGACCTTCAAATGACATTCATATTGAAATCTAATTAGACATTGTTTAGAATCTATCGAAACACCATTGTGGGGATCCTTAACCTTAGACACATTTATCCCATTATTTATCTGTTTTCTTTATTATTATTTATTAGCTTAGTTATAGTTTTCCCCAATTTCATATCTTTCTGGCCTAGTTCACTGATAGTGTTTCAATTAATATTACATTGGTCTCTGTGGGATCGACACTTGACTACTACAACTGATCACATACACTTGTGGGTAGGTTTTAGTCACATCAAGTTTTTGGCGCCGTTGCCGGGGACCAATTTGTTAATATTAGTTGTTATCTCTATTGGTGTTTCTAGGTCTCTATTTTTGCTTTGATTTTTTTTTCCTTCTTTTTCTTAGTTTCAGGCTATTTCAGAGAAAGTCGAATAAATGGATTCAGGTATGTATGAGGTCAATTCCTATCAATTTTCTTCATCCGAGCCTTATACAAGTACTCAGAGGTATGATTTTGAAAATTATAATTTGGGTTATGGCCAAAACCCAATGACTTCTAACCTCTTCTGTGAGTCTTGTGGAGCTGAAGATCATGACAAAACTAGCTGTCGCGCTACTCTGGGGGAAATAATCGCGTGGAACTCACAACCCTCAAATCAGAGTTGGGTGACAATGCCACACACACCGCTCCAGGTTAAGAGTCATCCGTTTATACAGTACAACAAGCTTGATGACTTTATTATGAGACATGATAGGGAAGTTGAGAAAATTCTTGCTCTTTTTCCATCTATCATGGACATTCTTAATCCCTTACTAACCCAATTTTCTTCACTTTCAGGTTTGGTGGACTCTTTGAAGATCCAAGTAGATGATTTAACCACAGAAAATCAGATGTTGAAAGATCAAATTGCTGAGTTGGTTATCTCAAGTTTGGTTACAGAGCCACCTGAAGTGCATTATTTTGAGCAATGTACTTCTATTCTGATTGGGGTTAAGAAGCAGTGGGATGAACCACATTTTGATAGGAAGGAGTTTACCCAGGAGACCAAGGAGGACTCGATGCTTGATGAGCTCAAAGTGTTAGAAAGCTCTACCCCGACCTCTAGCACCCTTACTTGTTGTATGGTGCAAGAAGAGCTTGTTAAATCTGAATTAGAGGTTCGGAGTAGAAGGAAGAAGAGAAAAAGACGCTTTGCTGGTCATGCTCCAATTGAATTCAAGAAAGGGGATCATGTGATTCTCTATCACCATAAGTCGAGCATGTTTCCGGGAAGTAAGAGCACAAGATGGTCCGGTCCATACTACCTGAACCGAGTTCTACAAAATGATTCAGTGGAATTATGGCATAAGAACTCGGGGTACTTCAAGGTTCGGAAAATTCGACTCAGACCATATATAGAGCCTGATCCGATCAAGTTGGGTATCACCGACCCGCCTGATCCGAATACATGACATTGGTGAAGGTCAAGCTATGACCCTAAACTAAGCGCTGGATGGTAGGCAACCCATCAGGTAAATTTTCTTTTCCTCCTTTCATGATAAAAATAAAAAAATTAAAATAAAAAAAAAAATATTTAAGCTCGTCCGAGCTTGAATTTACAGGGAGGAACTCGACCCATAACTCGACCGAGTTCTGGGCCGAGTTTTCGTACCTGTTTGAAAAAAAAAATCATCCTCGGTCGAGTTGATTTTACAGAGAGAAACTCGGCCCAGAACTCGGTCGAGTTCTGGACCGAGTTTCGGTCGACATTTGATAATTTTTTTTTTTCCTGAAACTCGACCGAGTTTCTTTACCCTTCATTCCCCCATTTCTTTCCCATTCCTCCCGCCTCCACACACCCTCCTCACCGATCTCTCCCTCATCTCTCACCCTCACCGGCGAACCCACCACCCAAACCTCCATCGACCGTCTCCTCACCTCTCTTCGCACATCCTCGCCGCCACTCAGCCCCGTCGCCCCTGTTCTCCGCCTCGCCTGTGTCGCCGCTGCTCACCACCAACCGAGCCGCCACTGCCATCTCTTCTCCCTTCGACCCCCGCTACGAACCCTACACCACACCCAGAACCGAGCCGGCTTCAAACCTGGCCCTACCGACCCGCCGCTGCTTCCACAGTGACCATCCGGCCGAACCCAGATCTGCGCGCTCCCAACCGAACCCAGCCGCTCGCGGCACCGCCGCCGCTGCTCCACCTCACCTCTCTTCCACCAACCACACCACCTCAGACCACCCGGCTCGGATCTCTTTTCTACACCCCACAAGGTCTGCTCCAAATCTCCGACCTCCTGCGAGCACCCTGCACACTGTCACGAGCAGCCAGCAACCACCTCGGACCATATGGCCACCTTCTCCTCCGCTTCAATAGTCCCAGATTTCAGACTTTCAGGTAATATTTTAACTTGTTTTGGTGCTGTGGTGGTAAGTGCATAACTTGGGTCATTAGTTGATGATTAATCATGTTTGGTTATTTCATTGCTGATGCTTAATTTGCTATTTAGATTGCATTACTGGTGCTGAAGTGTTTTATTGGGCTAAATTTCACTGGATGTGTTCAAAAGTTTATTTGATTGACTTCATTTGTTGGCTTAACTATTCATGACTAGCTCCTATGCTCTTAGTTGGATATGTAAATGGAGTTTGGTGTGGTTGTTATGTCTGCTTGCTGATGATCCTCTCGATCTATTTGGTGTGGTTGTTTTCCATTCCTGCTGTTGTTAGTTTGATCTTTGGGGCAGTCTGATTCTATGTTGGGGTGTTATGATGATTGGGTGTTTTGGACTGATTCTTGCTCCTAGATGATCAATGTATTATTTGTTTGAGCGTGCAATTCTACTTGTCTGCCCGTTAGAATGTATAGTCTTGTGTTTGGGGTTTGTTTTGTCTATGATGTGTGTACAGTGCTACTGGAAGATGGAAGATAGGATGCTGATGAAAATTCTTCTACACTTATACCAATTTTTGACAACCCTGGAGCATAGAGTGAAGATGCCTGATTTATTTGGTGAGTTTCTTTTTCCTCTTTCTTTTATGCCTACATTGGGGACAATGTAGAATTTAAGCTTGGGGGAGAGATAATTACATGTGTAGACTTCGTTTGCATTTTAGTGTTAGTATGCATTTTAGTGTAGTTTTTCATGTTTTTGTGTGTTTCTTTTTCAATTTTTTTTTTCCTTTTTTTCATGCATTGCATTGCATTCTACATTTGAATGTTGGATTTGTTCCCATGTTTATTCCTTTGTGGGTTCTCATAACAGTACATATACCATGAATCCTCTTAATATGCCTTGGTTGTTGATATTACAAATTGCATTATGAGCATGATATGATTGATCAAATTTTTGACAATGACTTGAGCATGTGGACTTTGATTAAGATGCGTTAGGACCGATACTCTAGACAAAATGTCCTAGTGAGCTCGTTAGCCTTTCTTGGACTACAATTGCATAAGTCCTTTCTTGTGTGATCTCTCTTTGCTTGTTATCTCTAGAACTTGCTTCAATACCTCTTCGAGACTGCATATAGGACTAATGTGCATTACATTTTGATTGAGACATTATTTTTTATGAGCCTATATTATCCTTGACCACCCTAATATTATTTCCCTCTTCTTGAAGCCCTTTGAGCCTTAAAGCCTATTCTTTGAAAGCTCCACAAAAGCATCCGAGCCTATTTATATATCCTTCCCATCCAGGGGATTGAACTTTTGTTTGCTTAACGTGGAAGTGGACTAAGCTTGGGGGAGTTGCATAAAATGTTGGGTGATCATTAGAAATTGATTGTAAGGTTTTATACCATTCGGTTCATAAAAGTTTGCTTCCTTCTTCTTCATTCAAAAAAAAAAAAAAACTGAAAAAAAAAAGAGAAAAAAAAAAGAGAAGAAGAAGAAAAGAAGCCCATAAAATAGAATGGTGAATCCTTAGTTTGGGTTGTAGTTGAGTTTATTGTAAAATCATTATATGATTGGTGTTATTTTAGTGAAGTTTTTTTCCCTGGATTTAGCACCACATGGCCAAAATTTATCCATGCCCTATGTTAATACATTGGCCCCATTACAACCCTATTTGAATGTCTCATGATTGTGTTTTGCATTGTTCTAGCAGTGGAGATCTAGATATTGTTGCAAGCTTATAGTAGTTAGCATTCAAAGTAGAGAATTGAGTGAAACACATATCATAAACACATGAGTGTGAGTGACTTTATATTTATCTTGGTGAGGTCTATAATAGAAGAACTAATTTCATCTTGTCATTGATTGAGAAGCATGCTAGGAAAGTTGTCATTTGTTTGAACTTTCATGGTCATGCTCATTTGTCTTTTGGATTGAAACAACCTTTGCATATTTTGTGGACTCATTAGTTGTGTACTTGCTTGGGACAAGCAAGGTTTAAGCTTGGGGGATTTGATAACATCCATTTTGTCCATGTTTTAGGAGTCTAGTTGCATATTAGTTTAGATCATTTGCATGCATATTTTATTGTTAATTTTGCATTATTTTGTATTCGGAGTCTACACTTGTACTTTTGTGATTTCAGGTATTCTAGGTATAATTTAAAGATGATTCATGGCTATTTTGGAAGGCAACAAATAAAAGAAATTAGAGTTGGACCGACACCCGAATTTTAGCAGCCTACGTGATCGGATTGCAAATTGAAGAAAGTGGGCCGGCCCACTACATGGTATGTTGCTAATTGGATTGAAGATGGGTTGCACTTGATGACATGCCGAGGGGGAATCTTCAGAGGGGGGTTTTGGTTTGACTTTTCAACGGGGGGTTTTGATTTCTGGTGGATAAAGGAGAGGAGTTACGTACAGAGGGGAGGGGAGTTTTGCTTTTGAATTTAGGTTTAGTTTAGTTTAGTTTTCTTGCTTTAGTTTGGTTTCAGCTTCCGACAGCCGTACGTACAAGGGAGAATTTCAAGAAGGAATTTTGAAGCTTTGTTTGATTTGAAGACGGTATTATTGTTCTAGCCTTGTTCAACTTGGATTATATTTTATCATTGAGATTAAGTTTCTTATCTCTTGTTTTTATTGAATAATTCATATATGTTGATGGCTAGTTTAAATCTTTTGATTATATCTTCGATCATGCTTGGCTAAATTTCTAGTTCTAAGGTTGGGTGATCCCAATGGTGAATTAGGTAGGTTTGATTGCGGTATTTGATTGAATGAATATGTGAATGTGATTTGATTCTATCCTAGGATGCTTAATGACCTAATTGATTTGTAATTGGGATTTCTATTGGAATTTGAGACCGAAAGGAGAAAATGATAATAGGAGATTGATGCTAAGTAGATCCCTAGGATAGAACTTGAGAATTATTTGTGCGAAAGTGACTTAATCCTCTTGTGGTACCTGACTATCGAATAGATTCTTGGATGAGTAGATTCCGCTGAGCGCGAAAGCGAATGTTGTTTCCACTTGTTCATTGATCTATACAGAACTTAATGGATCTTAATGAGATTAGTTTTGTGCGAAAGTGACTGCTAATCGAGTTTAGGTACATGCACTATTCGTCTGAAAAGAGGTAGTGTTGACATTAGATAGTGGGACCTTCAAATGACATTCATATTGAAATCTAATTAGACATTGTTTAGAATCTACCGAAACACCATTGTGGGGATCCTTAACCTTAGACACATTTATCCCATTGTTTATCTGTTTTCTTTATTATTATTTATTAGCTTAGTTATAGTTTGCCCCAATTTCATATCTTTCTGGCCTAGTTCACTGATAGTGTTTCAATTAATATTACATTGATCTCTGTGGGATCGACACTTGACTACTACAACTGATCTCATACACTTGTGGGTAGGTTTTAGTCACATCAATTATCTCCAATTCCTACCAATGAATATTCTTATTCTGATGTTATGTATATAGGCAGGTCAACTAGTCCTGAAAATACTTACCATTAAACAATAAAAAAACTATCAAGATTCAATCTAACGGAAGCAGTAAGCATAGGAATTAACCAGGATACATGCAATACTTAACAACTAGTCAGTACTCGACATGTAATCAATTATATTCACAATAAACATTCACAACTAGTTCTTGTAAATCGTGGTTGCTACACAAGACAAGGATTTTCAACTAGAAATATCCAAACCCTAGCAATAGAAAATCACTAATATCAACTAGATGATCAGACTAGTCAAATCATCAAGAATCAATGGGATGAAGCACAAAGAGAATCAATATAATCAAAGGAAATGAAATAGAGTTATAATCTCACAACCAAATACAAATGAAGGCTTCAATCGTCGGACTAAGCAATGGTTGCTTAGTTCTTCATAGTCTTCAAAGCATATAAAACTCTATCGGGAAAATAATGAACGATGATGTGATAATCAAAAGGCTGCTAACAAAGAGAGGTAAATAACCTAGCAAAACCTAATTCCTAAGATAAGAAATAATATCTTCCTAAAAGGAAATTAAATGAAATAATAAAGAAATAAAAAAAAAAAAAAAAACAACAAAACAAATCTCGGACGAAATCCGGAACGCGCTCTTCGCTCCACGCATGAACAGTACCCGCGACCGCGGCCAA
The DNA here is from genome assembly GCA_027886185.1 of Rheum nobile. Classification (NCBI taxonomy): domain Eukaryota; kingdom Viridiplantae; phylum Streptophyta; class Magnoliopsida; order Caryophyllales; family Polygonaceae; genus Rheum; species Rheum nobile. Next base: position 8,010,119 of record WOAB01000002.1, on the reverse strand, counting down.
GCTTCCGCGCCCACGGAAATGCTTTTCGTTGAATTCTTGCTTCTGTCATCCATCCGCGCTCGCGGCCAAGCTTTTGCGCCCGCGGAAATGCTTCTGCTGCGACTTCTACTTCTCGCTTGCGGTCTTCTCTTGTGGCTTCGCCTTCATCTCCAATGTCTTCACAATATGCACTAAAATCTTCCTTTCCGTCACTTCTTCTCTACAACTCCATTCTCCTCAATTGTCTTCTAAACCCACGCAAAATGGTACATAATATCCAGTAACAACTCCTAGTTACGCACTACAAAGTAGAGCGGATCACTAGCTAAGTGCACCACCACCTATATTTGGATAGGAGTATGTCATGACCAAAAAGCGTTAGGGCAATAATCCTCCTAACACCAAGTTATAAAAAAACGACTAAACCTCGCAAGAAAATAGCGTTCCTACGAATACTCGTGCTAAACTAGCATTTATATATCCACACCAATACATAACAAATCCACACCAAGTATATCTAGAACCCTATAATAATAATATCAATATATATAAGGGTCGTAGCTAACATGATATACAACCTAATAATAAGGATCAATTAACACACCATTATTCACACAAGTTCCCAAACGATAAAAGAATTATTTATCCCAACTTAATAGCACAACCGATTCATTGTCAATTAAGATGAAAATGGAATAAATATGCAAGAGCGAACCACCACTTGCCTTAAATCACGAAGAACTTGAATGGCATAACGGAGATGGTTGCTTTCAAAAAGCAAATTGGCTCCCTGCTTTATTTCCGTTCCAAACGCGATTCCGAGATGTACCCAAATCACACACACAAATAAATTATGATTAGATAATTTATTCAATAACAACAATTGAAGGGTACAAGTCTTGATTTTTAATTGAATTTACCTAACTCCAATTAATTCAGTTTCAACGCTTTTCGGTAAAACGATTATTTATACGATTAAAAATCAATTAGTCGTATATTCTAGATTATCATATCATAAATAAACTAATCCCATAATTTATTATAAGTCTAAAATTTCAATCCAAATTATTATCTAGATGAAAAGTTAATATTTTAACCATTTATAGTCTAAGATAATACCCAAAATAATTCTAATTAATTTAATTTTAATTTCATAAAATTAAATTAATCCTAACTTAATTTTCAGTAACCTAGATTAATTAAATTAATTAAAATTAGACCAAAATGAATAAAAAAGGAAGAGCCGAACCAAATCGGAAATTCCCCAAATGACTCGCGGCGGCACTGGTGGTTCACGGCCAAAATTGGGCTTCGACAGCAGAGATCTGGCAGCAGAAAATGAGGGCTTTTGAAGGTAGCTTCCAGGCGCAACCGGTGGTGGCGGGAATTGGGGCGGAAAAGCTCGGAGGTGGCCGGAAACTAGGCGGCAACAGTGGCGGCGAAATTTCTACACCAAACTATAACTTAAAAAGATAACATACTTAAGGTATTTATTATTTTATCCCTCCCATGGATACACATAATAATTCTTATACCCTTTGTTATTATATTTAAAATTCTAAAACTACATTTATTACTACACTCATTTATATATTTCTACACCAAAAGTATTATACCTATTTGATAATTTGAAGAAAATTATGAACTAGTTTTTGACCTTATGTTAATGAAAATTTAAATTACTCCTCTAAAGAAAATAAAATAAATTTCATAACTTTTATTTTTATCAAATTAAAATTACCATATTACCCTTATGATAAAATGAGGTTATTACAATGAACACAACAAATGTAATATATTTTGTGATTTATTTTAAAGTCTATGGATGTGATTAGTAAACTAATTTATGAATTTATGCATAATGAAGATGATGAAAGTGATAAATTCTGATTCTTCGTTCACCGGTAGATGTGGTTGGTTCTTTAGTATATTGAATGATGACTATGGATGTTCATTACCAGATATCCAATTCGGCTTATTGGATCGAATATTCATGAAATCAATATTTGTATCTGATCCGAAAGTTCTCGGATGTATAATCCGTATAGCTCGGATCGAATTGGATATCCACATTTGATATCCTAAATATCAAACCTATATAATATTTTTTTTAAAGACATTTTTCACTACAATAAAAATACCATAATTATATAATTCATCAAATAGTTCACCCGCATGCTGAACGTAGAAATTCAAACAAATTACTAAATGTTAAGTCAACCTACAATTTCAAACAAGCCACCAAAAAAACACCAAAGTTTACAAATCCGAATCTTCAACATAATATCGAAATGTCTAAGGTGAGATCTTTTCACAAGCTCGCAACTGGTGAGTGGTGAAAACAAATACATAATAGTGGCATACCCCCGGATATCCGCATGATATCTAACCCCAATCTGTATCTGATCCTGTGATCTAGAAAATTTTCTCAGAATGGATCGGATTCGGATAATTTTCCATCGTAATCGGATATTTTAGAATCAGATCGATGGATATCGGCCGGATCGGATAATTGTGAACACCCTTAATGATGACATGGCTCATACACCATGGTTTAAGCCAACCAAAGTTGAGATGGTGTGCTCACGGATTTGTATTATTATGTGTTTAGTTTTCACATAATTAAGTCAATCTCTAACTATATTTTATATTGTTTACTTTATATTATTTGCAATTTGTGTTTCCAATCATAGACTATGCTCATTTTTTCATGATAGGAATGAATGTCAAGAATCCCAAGTTTGACATTATTGACAATTTTGATACGAATGTTTCAATCTCTGACAAGTATGCAAAGATTCTTTCATACCGAGTGAGTTTATTGCGCACCATTATGTTCTACATTGTGCACTATTTTTTTGTTTAAATTGTGCACCCGTTTTATCTTAAATTGTGCATCTGGTTTATCTTAAATTGTGCACCAATAGTGCATCTATAATATAATGATTATGCACCATAACCAAAATGTTTTATGAATCGATTTGTTCTTAATTTTGCACTAGTTTTAACGTTATGTTGTGCATGATAGTTGATACATTTTGTGTATCTGTAATGTAATGAAAGTGAACCACCATTACAAAACTATTTTGTGCAACAATCTATCTTAAATTGTGCACCATATTTTATGTGATGTGTGCATCTATGTTGTAATGATTATTTTGTGAATAGTGTTTCAATTGAAGTGCATGTGGATATAATTGTATGTTTTTTTTTATATCACAATATGTGAATTATACTTATGTGTTCAATAACAACTTTTGTTGTTGTTTTGTAATGATTGCAACGACATTTGATGATCAACTATTTATGCCAACATGGCCTACATAAAAGAGAAGCTCTATTTGTGTCAAAGGTCAAAACTGAACGGATAGCCATGCCATGGAACGACTCCAAGAATAAGTTTGAATGTGGTGTGTATGCAATGCGACGTATGGAAAAGGACAAGGGAAATGGCCATGTTGAATAGAAGTTTGGTGTGAATTTGGGAAACAAAGAATATTCTCTGCGTCAGATATCTTGTTGCAATGTTGATAACTGAGAAGAACAGTTTGAAGAACATGTAGCTCCTCACTTTTCACTCTAAGGATGCTTCTCACATGAGCATTTCCCGAAATTCCTTAGGTGAGAACAAATCCCTAAGTGAGAACGATGAGAATCGTTCTCAACTATCAGATCACACAAGAGATGGCATGGGGCGGATGGGGGTCATATGCCACGGTGGCATTTTGGTAAATAAGCCCATCAAAATTCGAAGCCCGTTATTCATTTAAATGAACATGTGCCAAGAACATGACTTATTTAAATGAGTTGACCGATCAACATGAGTGGTCAATGGATGGTCTCTGGTGTTGACCGACCGTTAAATGGCTAATATTTTTTTTCTTTTTTTGGGCCAATATAATTTTGTTATATTAATCAACTTGTGCTTTTGAAAAACATTATTATGTGCCTTTTGTAAACATCATTATGTGTTTTTCATAAAACACATTATATGCTTTTCGAAAAATGCACATGCACATCACCTGGTCTTCGGCGTTGACCGACTAGTTTTTGGCCTTGACCGGCGTTGACCACCCGTTCTCCAACGTTAACCGACCAAATTTTATTTTATTTTTCGGGCCAATTTATTTTTTATCAATTAAGTTGTGCTTTTGGAAAACGTTATTACGTGCTTTTGGCAAACACAATTATGCCTTTTTCATAAAACACTTTCATGTGCTTTCGTGAAATGCACATCACATGATAAAGTTGTTTGCTTTTTTTTTTTGTCATTACATTATATGCATTTGAATTTTGTAGGATGTGGAATTGGATAAACTAAATGTACATTTGTACATAACTACATGTGCATTTGGGTTTATTAGGATGTGCAACTATATATTATTAGATGTGCATTTGAGTTGTACTAGATTTGCATTTTAACTACATGTGCATTTGGTTATAATGTGATGTGCATTTGGTCATAACTTGATGTGCATTTGAATTTTTTGTAGGATGTGCATTTGGTTATAACGTGATGTGCATTTGGTTATTACATGATATGCATTTGGATTTTGTAGGATGTGCAATTGGATATAACTGAATGTGCATTTGTGTAAAATTAGATGTACATTTGGTTATAACGTGATGTGCATTTGGTTATACTGGATGTGCATTTTGATTTTTTATCATGTCCAATTCGATATAACTAAATGTGCGTTTGTATATAACTAGATGTGCATTTGGGTTATACTAGATGTGTGCATTTGATTATAACATGGTGTGCATTTGACTATAACGTGAAGTGCATTTGGATATAATGTGATGAGCATTTGAATTTTATGAGATGTTCAACTAAAGTTAGTTAATGTGCATTTGAAATTATATTGTATGTGTATTTTGAATTCTAGTCTATGTGCATTTCTAAATTATAAGGTAAACATCAATTGGAAAAAAAATCGCTTGAAAAAATGGGCCGAAAAAAAGGCCGTTCAATGCCAGAGATCGGACGGTCAATGCTGGAGACCAACATTGTTGATCGGTCAACTCATTTAAATGATCATATGCTTGGCACATGTTCATTTAAATGAAGAGTGAGTTTCGGGCTTGATGAGCTTTTGTGGTAAATGAGCCTATCTTTAAAGGTTGCATTTATTTACCAATATGTCATTGCGTGGCAAATGCTCCTTGGTTCTCAAATAACGGCGTTCTCGCGCGTGGAGGGGGGAGTTCTCAACCGACCCCTCCCATATATATATATAATTGGGTCAATTACCGAAAATCACCCGTTGAATGGGTCATATTGCTCACCCCTTTATTTTGATAGTTACGAAAACCATCCAGATTTTATATGTCGTTAAACGATCGTCACCCGACGTTGTCTTTCGTTTAAAAATCGTTAAGGCCCACATTCAACGAGTGGTTTGAAAATTAATCATACAGTCATCTATTTATAGAAATATTTGAATATTATCAAGACTGTGTTTCTCTTATAAAATTATAAATAAGAAAAATAATAAAAAAATTATGAGTAAAAGTAATATTTTACCTAAATATCCATAAAATGACAAATATATGAAATCAATTTCAAGGAGGAGGAAGTTTTATATAATTACTCATGCATAAAAATAAAAATTACACAAAATCATCATTTTTAAGGGTTATGCTTACTAAACACCACACAAAAAGAGTTCTGAAAAATCTAATAAAATATAGAGGAATGAGAGAGTAGCAAGCAAAATGATTTAATGTAAACGAAAATGTAGTTAGTAAGAGAGGTTATAGTTTTCTTCCTAGATTTTTTCTAACTTTATTTTAATAAAACCCCAAGAATGGGTAGTTTTGTAGTTTTCGTAGTTTTTTGTTTTTGTTTTTATGAGTAATTTTATAAAAACATCCTATTTTGTGAGTAATTTTGTATAGTTCACCAGTAGTTTATATGATATGCTCTAGATTTTTAATTGTAAATATCTGAAGGATAAGAAATCAAATGTATATATCAGATATATGAAATCAAATTTCTTATAATTTGATGGGTATAAAATCAATTTTTAAGTTTAGATGAATATACAACCAATTAAACATGTTTTGATGGATATATAGTCAATTTTTCCATTCATACAAACAATTAGTTATAAACAAAAAATAATACGAACGTTGAAGCTAAACTTTTGGTATATGTACTAAAAATAGTATGGTGCACTTTTCAATGACAATTCCGGTGAAAATGATGATGTGGACATAAGACAATTTGTCAGAACTAATAACATTGCCAAAGAAAATATATGATCAACAATTAAAATATAATCTTTTTTTGCCATGTCATTAGCTTGATCAAATTTTGGACGTCGACGTCATCACTTTCACCAGAAATGTAGGTTATATTATTTAAAGTGAATTTTTTTAATGTTGTGTGGTAATTGATCATCTTGGTTGTAATCATGTTTTTAAGTCGGCATACTACTTGTAGGGATTGAAATCATCTACGTATACCCAACTCACCGAGCACCCCACCTATGAAATCTTGATCTAAGTCGGGTGGTAACAGATAGTCGGTGCAACGGATGGTGGACCGGGTCGAATGCGGGTGGAGATCCATCCAACCACCTCACAGACCCATCATTTGTCTCAACCACCTACCTGTTTCACTTATCTATTATTTAAATACTTATTTGAGAATTAATACTTAAATTATCATACATTATTTTATTTGTGTAGAATGGCGTGGATTTTGGATAATGTTTTAGTTTTTTAGTCAATGTATTACATGTTTTCGAATATAAAAATATAGAGTTATTTGATTACTACGATCTTGGGCCAGAAAAATGCCAAAAAAAAAGAGTACACATGCTAATCTTACACGACCTACCTATTTTGTTTCATTCCATTTTTTTCCTTTATTATGATTTTCTCATATTTTCATGTCGAAAAAAAAAATTATCCACCTTAGAGGGCATTTCTGTAATACTTCGACAGCTTAGCAGCCCGGCCCATCACAGGGCTGCTAAGCTGTCGAGGTATTACAATTTCATCCATGTACAACTCACAATATCAATGTTCATATATTACATGTAAGTATTCATATGTAGTCATCAATGGTTTATATATAATAAGGTCAATATTCATATTAAGTCGGATGTGTTTCATTTCATTTTTTGCCTTTATCATGATTTTTTCATTTTATATATTCATGTCAAGAGTCTAAAGAAATGTTAAAATAAACTGAATTATCCACCCTGGAGGGCGTTTCATCCATGTACATCTCATAATATCTCTCTCAAACATAGCACCGACACCTTGTGGGCTTCTCTCAACTCATACATTCTAATCAAACCCAAGATTCTCAAATATGGAAATGGATCATCTCCACTGGCAGTAATCATAAAATCATCCATAAAAGTCGAATCAAGAGACAATGAACTAGTTTCAACACACAAAACAAAAGTCTAAATCATCCTTTCACATAAAAAATGAAGTTTACAAACAAAACAAAATCGAGCAACACGAAATGATGAGGGAAGATCGACTAGGACAAAGATGACGAACGTGAATTGATGAGGAAATAATCAAATAAAATGATCGACATGAGCAACAAGGACGACGAACTCAAACTTCACAACAAATAAAGAACCTTTTGAAAAGCCACAATGGACATTCGGAAAAGAATCTTTTGAAAGAGGGAAAATGACCAAAAACTTCCCTAGTTAAATAAAAAGGAAAGGACACGCATTTGATGAGGGTCGTCGAATGTGTAACACCCCCAAATTTCATCTTGAAAGTATTACTGCCAGTGACTTCAGATATAACATCCCGAAGTCACCCCAGGCTTTTCCAGTCGATATAAACCATCAAACCACAGTTTTAATACCAAATATTACAACTTTCATTAAAACCAAAGTCTCGTAAATACAACAATTTCCAAATCCATCAAAATACAAGATCAGAATTATTACAGTGGAAGTCTTAATATAAAACAAAATAACTCATCAAAACACCGTTCATCCTCATAGTCGCTCTAGCCTTCTCGGATCCTCAATTTATCTGATGTGCCGAATCAAACGGATGACACCAGCCAACCATGCAGAGAATAATTACGGTTGGTTAGTCTAATGAAAGACCATGCAAGGGTACAAAGCAGAGTGGTTCGAAGTAGTCGTATTAGGTTAGACTCATCGTCTCTCAAATAAAAGTCGATCACGATAGTCAACCACCATACTTCTACTGAATACATGAAAAGGCATGATCAAGAGAAGACTCTGGAGACCGAGTCTCACAGCAATCAATCCCAAAATGAGACTCCAAGGAATTGAGTCTTATCGAAAATATGACAAATGTTGGGGAACATTAATAATCACAGTATCGCATACGAGCAATTTAAAAGTCAAGACGAGTTTTCCTAGCTGCACTATTGCCTAGCTGCACTACTCGCCGAAGGTATATTAAATATGTGCGACAAAGGCACTTATCTGATTTAATTCCAAAACCACCACATCACGTTATAAGCTTTTAAATCCACATCGCAGAGTCCAAGACTCTATATCCACATCTCGGTTGGTCATGACCAGAAAGTTTGGCATAGGGTCTTGATCGCCCTGTTATTTGCCAGTTATAAAGAAACGAATGGACCTCGCAAGGTCCAAGCGTTCCTACGAATACTCGTGCTAACTAACAGTTCAGCACAACAATAAATCACATCAAAGCCATCACGGCCCACACCTACACAATATAACTATAATAGCGTCGATTCTAGCAGAATATACAACCTATTATAATATCAGATTTTAATCATATTAATTAACATAACTGTTCCCAACATAAACAAGAATCATCCCAAATTAATTAACAACTAAACAATTGATAATTAATGGAAGTATGGAATGATGAGCAAGAGCGAACCGCCACTTGCCTTAGATCAGACGATTTCGAACAAGGCTTTAGAAATGTCGAGTTCCTAGATCTGAAACTGGGGCAGATCTTGGATAATAAATCCATAAGAAACGACCCATAACGAGACCCTAAGTTAGATTCAATATCCTCATAATTGAATCTAAAAGGATAGGAAAAGAATCAAAGGAATCGAGCCTCGCCCAAAGCCAAGCACCCATGAACACACACTCGGACAAGGCTCGCCGCGGGGTGCGGTGGGAGCTTGCCGCGGGGTGCGGTGGACTGACAGTGGCGAGCTCGACAGCGTTTCAATGGAACTCACCCAAACCGATTCGATTGACTTCGATTCGTCTATGGTTTGATCTCCCAACTCCTCAAACCTTAGCACAACACTTAGGAGCACCTTCTCCAACACTCAAAGGCTTCAAGCTCTTCTCAAACGAAGCTCACAAACTCGGTTTTAATTGAGGAAAAAAAATAGAGGAGAATAGAGGAGGAAGATAGCGTGATCTCTCTTCTGATCTCGCCTCCCTTTTATAGCCCAACAAGAGCCACCTCTAAGGGGACAAGCCAGGGAACAAGGGAACAAAGGCTAGAGCCACTTGGGCTGCCAAGGACTGACAACGCCGGGAGTCAGCCAAGCTTATCGCGAAGAAGACGAAGCCGATTCTATTTTGGCCTTTGCCGCGGGGTGCGGTGGACGCCTTACCGCGGGGTGCGGTCAAACCCAATTTTTACCCTCCTTAACCGATTAGCTTATGGTTAAATAACTTAACCTCGGGTTAAATATATTTGTATACGATCGACAAATTAACCCCGAAAACACGTCAACTGTATTTTATATTACTCAGAAAAATTTACAGAGTTCAAACCAATTACAGAATGTCTGAAACTCTCTAAAATTAATCCGACTAGTAATACGGGAGTTGAAAAAATTCCAAAATATCCTTATAAAATGAGGGATATTACAGAATGAACACTCATCAATGGACAAAATTGGTCTTAATTTTTCACAATAAGACAAGTACTCACCTTATCTATATCTACAAATCTAATCTATTTTTTCTATCGTTAATATGATTATACAATTATATCCCATAGAAATAAATTGGTTGGGATCTTGAAGCCGCGTGTGTGAGAAGTGAGAAAGGGTGTGCGCCATTTGATCTAAGAAATCGAAGGCCTAGATTAAAAAAGTAAAAAACAAAAACGGAATAATTTGGCACGACCAAATTTGATTTGAAAAAGCACATATTTTGAGGGGGGAATGGGAAGGCACGTGTGCATGCATTTTTTTGAGTTCGTTTGCACATACAACACAAATATCATGCATATACAAACTAATTTTCATGCACATACATGCAAAATTTGTGCATTTTGAAACTCAATCACATAAAATAAAAAAACATGCACATTTCAAGAAATAAGTTACGCACATGTATTACAATATTATGCACACCTAGTACATATTAATTAGATAAACATGTAGAATAATTTATGCGCATATACATGCAAAAAAATATGCACTTAAAAAGTTATGCACATACAACTTAAAACTCATGTATATTTCCCCCTGGAAAGACGATGCACACCTAGTACAATATAGATGCACATCCAGACAAAAAAAGTATGTATTTCAAAAGTTATGTAGACATAGTTTAAAACTGATGCACATTTTTTTTCTAGAAAAAACGATGCACATTTAGTACAATTTAGATGCACATATATGCAAAAATGTATGCACTTCAAAACTTATGCACACACAGTTTAGAACTCGTGCACATTTCCAGCCAGAAAAACAATATACACCAGTACAAATTAGATGCACATACAGGTCAATATCTATGTATACATAAGCTAGAACTTGTGTACATTCTATCTCATGTGCGTATGTATTTTTTTATAAAAAAAACAAATACGTGTTTTTTTCCCAAAAAGACCGTGTCGTATTATTTTCACATTTCTTCTTTGCAAAAATTCTTAGATATGACACATTCCTTAAAAAATCTACTATACTCATGCCACATGACACCCTCACATTCAATTTGCCACATGTTACTTTCACATTTTTCTTAAATAAAATTTAATTATATATTAAATATTTCTATTATAATCCTATTACTAATCTTTCTTTATTTAAATAAAAATCAATTAGGAAGATTACAAAATCAATCAATTAGAAAGATTACAAATTAATTATAAATATTACAAATAAATTATAAAAGATTACAAATAAAAGAAATGGACTAACCAACATATGTCTTCTTCAACAAAATACAATCGACAGAACTTCATTTGAGTTTTCTTCCTATGGAGACTCCATGGATTCTAGATCTTTATCTGCAGAAGTTAAAAATCGGGGTTAGCTTGTATAAGGTACATAGTATATGTTTATCTGATGATGTAAAGAAGCCAAATCTACCGAACTATAGAATGTACATTCCCTTGTATGATTAAAAAGATTCAAAATTGTATTGATCAAAATGGACACTTAAATCTGATTCTTAAGATATCAAACACAACAACAAATTGGATGAAACACACATTCAACAAGATAGCAAGTGGCACTGTTAAATATCAAAATTTATGATTGAAGACCTATTTTTTGTAACACCCCCAATTTACACCGGAGATATTACATATCAGTGACCTCAGACTTTACCGTCCAAAGTCACCAAAGGCTTTTCCAGAACAGACATGCTTAAATACATACACAATTACATATTAATTGAAAGATTAAACAGCGGAAGACTTTAAATAGCCAACTTATAACATGGCTTAAATTATGAAGATACATCAAGGTAACACTTAACAAACTTAAAACACTTAACAACTTAAATACTGACTTTAAATCTTCGTCTGCAAGCTTCTTATCCTTCAATAGGTTACTTAAACTCCGTGAATCAACTCCTGATGTGCTGAATCGAATGGATGACATCAGCCTACATGCAGAGAACAAAGTTCGTGGGTTAGTCTACTGAATAGACTAGCAAGGGTACAAAGCAGAGTGGTTCGAGTGATCGTGACCGTTTAGTATCATTGTCCCTTGAATAAAAACCGAAGGAACGATATATAACCCGACACTTTCACGGAAAGATTTAACAATTAGATATGCACTGAAGAGAAGACTCCAACTGAAATGAGCCTTATAGGAAATTATGACAACTGCTAGGGAACATTAAAGTTACACACACAAATGATTTAAAAGTTGACTGAGATGCTTCAGTTCACAACCAACCTCATCGCATACAGCGAATCCAGATTGAAAAGAGAATGTACTATGATCAAAGTCGAGACGAGTTTTCCTAGCTGTACTATAACTTAGCTGCACTACTCGCCGAAGGTTTATTAATCATGTGCACTCGGGCACATATCTTATTTAATTACAAAACACACTTTACTGAAACACGTTAATGTTATTAAGAGTGGCACAAAGCTTAAATCTCAGGGTGACAATCATGTCGACCCAAATTAACACAACACACAAACACACACACGAGACTTAACATTATTCCGAGAACAACGGAGTTATTATTACACAGGGTGATCTTACGTTCACCCAGATTACATTGCCACAGTGCTTACACTTTAATTTACAGGGTGATAGTATGTCCACCCCAATTGCACTAGCTAGGTGCTTAATACACAGGACTGCAATTATGCTCATCCAATGGCGCTTGCAAGGCGCTTAAAACACTTCAGATCCTTAACGGTGGATAAGAAGCATAGGTCATGACCCTTAAATTATTATCCGGAAATTAACCCGAGGAGTATTACGATTTAAAGAAACGACACATCCTTACTTGGATTAGCGTTCCTACGAACATTAAGTTATAAAGAAATGACTAATCCTTACTTGGATTAGCGTTCATACGAACACTCGTGTTAACTAAATAGTCTAACACAGCAATTATTCACATTAAAGCCATCCAGGCATCAACTTAAACATAGAGATAATAGAAACGGATAATCCTTACTTGGATTAGTTTTCCTATTAACCCACATGCTATTCTAGCATTAAGATTAAATTCACAACAATACCATCACGGTAATTATCACATATAATAGCGTTGTTCTAACAGATATACAACCTATCATAACATTACTTAAATCACGTTTATTTATGAAATTAGTTCCCAAACAAAACAACAGTTCACTCCAAGAATGGAATGATTAAGCAAGAGCGAACCGCCACTTGCCTTAATCCGCAGAGTTGGAACAAGCCTAACGACGATGGAATTTTGGGCTCGACACGGGTATAGCTCCGACAGCACAACAACCTCCGAGTCGACCCACAAGAGAAACCCTAAGTTAGATCCGACATAAACACAGTACAAATCTAAAAATGACAAAAGAAACAACGCCTCGACGACGACCACCAAAGCCAAAAGCCAAAGAGGCATTCTGGGCTCTGGCGGCGGTCGCCGTTCTTGGCGGAGGTCGCCGCAGTTCATCACGGCGGGCGCCGTGAAGAACTCCGACGACAGAAACGGCGAGAAAACTCACCCAAAACACGAGCGACTCGACCTCCTTCGACTTGCTTTGGTTTCTAACCACCAAGGGCTACCAAAAGCTTCACAAAAGGCACACTGGAACACCACCAAACGACACCGGCGAAAGCTCCAGAATCCGGCGAGGCAAGAACTCTGGCGAGTCACAATTTCGGGAGAGCTTGGGCTGTGGAATGAGCTCCAATCCGACCTCCAAGCCTCTCCTTAAATAGCCAAGCAAAGGAGACACCATGATGGCCCTAGGACGAGACGCCACAGGCCTACTTCGGCGCTGCCAGAGGCTCGCCGGCGACCATCAGGCAAAGACCTCTGGACAAAGATGGCGGGCGCCGTCATAAATGCGGCGGGCGCCGCCATAGGCCTGGCGTCCCCAGCTAGGAGAAGACCCAGCCTGCTCCTCGAGCCTTGCGACGGCGGGCACCGCCACTGTACGGTAGGCGCCGCCTTGGCTTTGCCGCCTCCTCAGCTCTTAGACGAAAACGATATTAACCCGGGATAAAAATTATCGTACGCGAACGAGTATTAAAATCCAAAGCACGTCGTCTGTATATTATTTCACTGAGAAAAATATTAGAGATTCAGAGGACATTACAGAATGTCCTAAACTCTCTAAATTAAATCCGACGTACATAACGGGTCCTCGGGAAAATTCTCAAAATTCCCAAAATAACCTTACAGAATTACGGGGTATCATATCACTTCCCCCTTAAAAGAAGTTTCAACCCCGAAACTTGCATTAAGCCAATGAGGATACTGCCTCAACACAAACCTTATCACCTGGCTCCAACATCCTTAATCACTTCATCCTTGAAATGGATTACAAGAGATATTACTCTTAATTCCTTAGGACATCATACTGAAAATGATTCATCCGCCTCAACGCTTATGGAACAAACTCACGCATGAGAGATAGCTCCTAATCTCTCCGAACAAAACTCCACAAGTTCCTCCTTATCCTTAAGAAATCTTGGGAGAACTCAATGTACGAGATAACGCTTACCACTGTACTCCTTAGATGCGTAGACAATTTTCCTTACTGAATCTTTTAATACCTCGGGATCATCAACATATCCCATCCTTAAACTGTAACCTTTCCTCTTAACACAATAACTCCATAACTTAATCTCCCTCAAAGAGTTGCACCCAACCTTATAGATGACATACTCTATGTATGAAGAAGAATCTTAGGAATGGATTTAGATTTAACAGTAGAGTCGACCCTCCGATTAACCTTATAGGGGACGAACATCTACGTTGCCCACAATACTCCACCACCATAAGTCCGACAGTCTTTATCCTTACTTGGCATAAGTTGTTCTCGACACTTACGGGGTTTTGTATGAACAACTAATTCGTAACAATAACGCATTCTGAAATTTCCAACACAAGGAAACACTTTATTAACATTAAACATTACATTAACTGTCAAAAGTTGCACAGACAGATCACAATGCTATGGAGATTACCGACACACGCCGTTACTCCTTAATCTTAAAGAAAGACTTAACACGATTACAACTTAATGGATCAGGGTTCTTCTTCGTCGGCTTGGCTCATTACAAAGAGTCATTTCCCTTGGCCTGAAGACCCCATAGGCGCTTTGCCTTTATTACGAGCCATAGACTGCTCAGGAGCAGATGCCTCTGGCCTTGGGTTCTGCCCACCGCCAACATTTGACGCCTGATAAGACTACATTGGTCCCTGACCCTTCAGTCTGCAGTATGTTTTTATGTGGCCTTTTCTTCCACAATTATGACATACTCTCTTCTCCTTTTGGCAATTAAAACTTTTATGCCCAACTTCACCACAGTTGTGGCACTGAATTACTCCATTGCTCCAACCTGAGCCTCTGGCAGAGTCAGACTGAGTTGTCTCGGTCTTAGCACGACCAGACTTCTCAAACTTGGTAGGCGATGCCGGTCGTTTGAATGAACCAACCTGGCGATCATGTTGCCCACCCTTTCCCTTAACTTGCTTTTTCCGCTTAAGGGCAGACTCCTCCAATGTGACTTCTGTCTTGTAGGCTGCATCCACATATTGCTCTAACGTAGAACAACCATGACGCAACATTAGAGGCTTGATCTCTGGATTCATCCATCCATGGAAGTATCAGATCTTCTGCTCTTCAGTAGACACCTCAGGCCCAGCGTATTGCAATAAGTGATTAAACTTAGCTGCGAGCTCAGTCACCTTTAACCCTTCAGTCTGCGGGTACAGAAATTCCTTATGCTTCTCCTCCCTCATAGCACGAGAGAAGAAACGATCAGTCATCTTGGTTTTGAACATGCTCCAATTAAGCTCGGGATGGTCAGCCAGACCGATGCTCTCCCACCATTCGCTAGCCACATCCTTGAGTTGAAGGGAGGCGATGTGCACTTTCTCAGCCTCAGTGCAATTAACATTCTGGAGCAACCGTTCCATATGTGAGAACCAATAGGTCACCCTGACTGGTTCTCCAGTACCGTCATAGCTGTCGGGCCTCATTGAACTCACGGCTTTTAATGCCTGACCGTAAGTCCCCCTGTTCCTAGCAACATTGATCTGAGGTACTTGCTCCACTGACTCCTCAACTTCAGGAATAACCTGAGGAACTGGACCACCTTGAGCTTGTGGTGCGACTGGTCGCATAACATCTGCGATTTCTTGCATGACAATTCCCCGAATTGCCTCTACTGCTGCAACATCAAACATCAACGGAGCGTTGGGCTGATCTTGGCCATTGCCCCTGGGATGATTACGGGCTACAGACTCCTGCTCGTCTTGAGCGGCATCTCTGGGGTCCTGATTAGTCCCCGCACCAGCTCGAGTAGCGTTTCTTGTGTTCACCATCTGCTGGTGAATCATAACGTTACTTTAGAACTTATTCCAACTTAATTATGACACTATAGTCAAATACGTTATGATACAGATTATAGAGGTCCAACTAATAACTTTATATTAGTCTGACTATCCTTTACTAATATTGTAAGAACGACCTTCTTCTGCTTACTAAAGACTGGAAACCGGGGAGAAATGTCAACCTTTAAATGACATCAATCCCTAGAAAATTTGAGAATTTCAAAATTTTAAGTAACGTGGTGATTTAATTTAAATGATTTCGCGTTGTGAATTTCGAAAGTCATTTATAATTGGTTTATAAAAAGTGTTGTGTTATAAGCAATTAAATTAAAGTTTAAAGGTATAAAGTTGAAAGTGAGATTGTTGATAAGTGATTTCAAACTTCTGCAAGCTTCAAGTGTTACTTATCGTACGCGAACGATAAGTAACACTTCAAACTTCTGCAATCATTTAAATTATCGTACGCGAACGAGTATTAAAATCCAAAGCACGTCGTCTGTATATTATTTCACTGAGAAAAATATTACAGATACAGAGGACATTACAGAATGTCCTAAACTCTCTGAATTAAATCTGACGTACATAACGGATACTCGGGAAAATTCTCAAAATTCTCAAAATTCCCAAAATAACGTTACAGAATTACGGGGTATCACATTTTTTCTCAAAATTATAAAGTATTTCATTCAGACCATTCTCAAGTTATGATCTATAGACTAACTCGAAGAGTAGGTTTATAAAAATTATTGAATTGAACTAAGAAAATAAACTTGTCCTTATAAAATTATTCATACAATGAGAATTGAGTTTAAATGAATGATTGAAGAGAACTCAAGAGGTAAATGCAAACCTATACTAAGGAGTCTTTGTTGTAGTTTCTCGTAACCTGAATTCGTTATGATAATATTCCTACAATGAGAATTGATTTTGACGCACAACACTCTCCACCAGAATGCAATGGTCAGTAGAGCTGTATTCACAAAACATTATGCAACACGATTGAATAACTTATTAGGAAGGAAAAGATTAGGAGAATATTATATATAATCAAAAAGATCATTTTTTTACTTTTACATAATTTTTTATTCGATATTATTTTTATATTATACTGTTAGGTTGTTCATTATTATATTCTGATTATAAATGTTTTCTTCAACATGTCAAACTCCCAAAAACCATGGACTTGAGAGAGTTTACAATAACATCATTTCAATCATGAGCATGTATTTGTCTCTTTGGTGTCGTTTAGTTTTAGCTTTTTGTACATTTAGATATGATAATTAACTTTGGTGTTCTGAATTTTTGGTTATTCTCTTTACCATGCTCTCAAGGTTAAATTCCTCTCTTCTATTTATAAATCTACTATATATAGTATTTGATTCTAGTGAAACAATGAGTTATAGTAAAACAAGTGGATAATTATAGGTTGTTGGATTAGGAATAGATGGATGGTTGTGATTTAAGCATTATCATCTCAAAATCCCCATGCTACATCAGATCCCCTCTTAAGCGTAATTTTAGGGATTTACTGTTTACCCTAAATTACCACCCATCGTCTCTCTCTCTCTCTCTCTCTCTCTCTCTCTCTCTCTCTCTCTCTCTCTCTCTCTCTCTCTCTCTCTCTCTCTCTCTCTCTCTCACTCATTACTCTCTGCCGCAAGAAACCACCTTTGATGACCTCATCGAGCTTTGTTTCTCCTCGTCGATCGCGTCTCCTCGTCGCCTCCTCATGTTATCGTCGGCGTCCTTTCTCTCTCTCTCTCTTGTGTTCTTCTCTTCCGCATGAAACCTCCATCGATGACTTCACCGGAGCTTCGCTACTCTTCGTCGCCTCCTCGCTTTATCATCGGCAGCGGTGTCTTCGCTTAGATCCTCCTCATCCCTCATTTCTCCACATGTATCTTACTCTAATTTTTTGGACCCTAAATCCTTTTGGTTTCTTACTCTAATTTATAATTTTTTTTCGTAATCTTTCTACTTCAATTGCTTCACTAATTTGATCCATGGTACTTATTTTGTCATATATTGTCGCCAAATGCTTATTGATTTCCACCCTTTCTCAATATTTTCAATTTTTCAATGTTAGGGTTTGTACATGGTTAGAGGACTGATGGGAAAGGACAAAATGTCCCAGAAGAGAAAGCTTGACAAGCGTAGAAAACTTGTTAAAGGTAAGTTTTGATGCTATTATTAGTTGATGTTCATATTTCGCGTTATGATATTCATGTTAACAATATTGTTATTCACAGTGTTACAGTTTGTGTGTTTTTATATTTATGTTTCAGATATTGTATGTATGATATTCAGTTTCTTTGTGATGTTATTCATTATAATAATATTTATATTCACGTGGATTCAGATTATGTTTATTGATGGTGTTGTATGAGTTGTTGATCATCGATATTCACATTTTTATATGTGATTTTCAAATTGTTTGATGTGATATTCATGCAAATGCTTTGATATTCATGATGCATGTAGGTTTCATGCGATGAGTAGTTGATATTCCAATTTTATGATGTGATATTCACTATAGTGCTGTTGATATTCATTTTGGATTATTTTTGGTGTTTTGTTGGTGTTGTTTATACTATTTGTAATTGATAATCAAATTGCTTGATGTGACAATCATACAAATGCTTTTGATATTCATGTTGGATGTAGGTTTCCTGCGTTGAGTAGTTGATATTCAAACTTTATGATTTGATATTCACTATAGTGTTGTTGATATTCATGTTGGATCATTTTTTGTGTTTTGTTGGTGTTGTTTTTATTGTTTGCAATTGATATTCAAATTGTTTGATGTGATATTCATACAAATGCTTTTGATATTCATGTTCGATCAGTTTTGGTGCTTTTATTTATGTTTAGGGTTTAGTGTGTATGGATTTAAGGTTTAGGATTTAGGGTGTATGGGTTTAAGAGTTTAAGGTTTAGGGTTTAGGAGTTTAGGGTTTATGGTTTAGGGTTTATGATTTAGGGTTTAGGGGTTTATGGTTTTAGAGTTTAGGATTTAGAATGTAGAGGTTTAAGAGTTTAGGGTTTAGGAGTTTAGGGTTTAGGGTTTAAGGGTTTAGGAGTTTAGGATTTAGGGTTTAGGGTATAGGAGTTTAGGGATTAGGAGTTTAGGGTTTAAGATTTATGTGATATTTATGATAACAATGTTAATATTCATGTTGGCTAAGATTTCGTCTTTTGATAGTGTTGTATGATTTGTTGATCATCCACTTTTTATTATGTGGCATTCATGTTGTTGATACATATATTCATTGTGGAACAATTGGTGTGTTTTTGATGTGGTTTGCATCTTGACCTAGGTATGTCTTCATATGCAATGCTATAAAATTTCCAAAACTAATCCAATGTGAATATCAACATTGTTTTACTCTTCAAAGCACGTGATTTTATTGAGGACAATGTATTCTCACATATGAACGAAAACCTTATTGATGATAATGTAAGTGAGTTGATGTTCATCCTAAATTAGATGGGACTGTTGCATTGGCTAAGAGACGGTTGAAGCTGCTTGCTCGTTTGAAAAAACACAAGGCATTCCGTAATTATGATATTCATGTTTGTTATTTTTAATATTCATGTAATCAATACTGATGTTCATGTACATTTTTCGTATAAAACTATTTGTGTTCGTGTCAAGTGATTATTTTTTGTTGGAGTTATGATATTCACGGTAAAACATAGTGGTATTCATACCAATATAGAATGATATTCATGTTTATAGATTTAACAATTTAGTTGCTAGCTATAACTTACTCACATGAATAACTCGTTGAAGAACACAAATCCCTTCAAATCCTTACAAGTATTAATACCAAATTGCACACGGACTGAATGAATATGACTTATAAAAAGATTAGAAGTATAAAACAAATCACTTCATATCCTTAAAAAAATTATGAATTATGTAATCAATAACATGAATAATTGGTCGAAGAACATGAATATCTATTAGTGGAATTCGAATATATAAAAAAAAATCATTTATATCCAAACCAAACATAATGTTGTTAATGCTAAACGCATGAATATGGACTTGCAAAACATGAATATCTAGGAACAAAATATGAATAACGAAATTACAATTCTTCTTTGCAAAACTTTGAGTTTGTATCATCCTCGCAAAAAGCACACTCTGTGCCAAAAACGCACTCCGTGCCAAACTTTGATTGTGTATCATCTTCTTCTGATATTTCATTTTCGGATACATCAATGTCTTCCTCTGATCTTTCTAACATGATATCTTCGCTTAAAACATTCTTTTTGTGCGACCTTGACATGTGCAAGAAATTGTGAATATCGATACATAATACATGAATATGCACGTGAAGCATTTAAAATTAGTTTGAGAGGAAATGTTATTCACATTTCCATGAACGATATTCGCTTCAGTACAAAAATAAAGATTATATACCAATTCACAGTACATGAATATCATTCACAAAATTTGAATATCGTTAAACAAGCACAAATTTCATTATAAATCAACATAGCTAATCACATCACAATATTCATAATCTAGTAAAGGATATTCGCATAGTTAATATTAATAATAACAGGTTGCATTTGATTTGATATTCAACTTCAGATCATCGATATTCATGATACAATTCACATGTAGCAACAAATATCTAGGCACTATTCTTGAATATCTAGTAAAAGGATATGAATATCACTACACAAACGCACTGCACCAACACTATGAGAAGTAATTCACATATGAACATCTACACACAAATCATGAATATCGATGAAGCGAGTATGAATATCACATCAGTAATCGAGATACGAAGAATCACACAAGAAACCATGCTCGCACCGTCTTCAACCTTACTCATCTAACAAAGAGAGGACGAAAAAAACCTCGAAAAAATAGTTCGGTAAGGAATCAGACGAATCACATCAACGGAACCTACAATCCCTATGAAATATAAATTAACCAATGGAGGATCTACTCACCGTGGTTCATCTTGACTGAAAACAGAGTGTTTCAAAGCAAACGATGAAGGATGCTTCTTGTTCGATTCAATGGATCGCGCAACTCATAGCTCTTCCAATGGAGGATGGAAAAGACGATGGATGTTTACGTCTCGTTCGTGTGTAAAATTTAGAGATTTCGCACCAGATTTGGATGGAGATTACATTGGCATGTCAAATGTTCTTGGATCCGTCCGATTATTTTTGCAAATCGACCTCTTGAAATGGTGGATTTGGGTAGAATTTGGTCGATCTGAGATCTGCGTGGGAGACGGTGGTGAATAACTGCAGAAGGATATATGCACTCTCTCTCCAATATCCTCTTAACTGCCTATTTTGTAGGGTTGTATTTTTGGAAATTCAGAAAATCAGTTGGGATATTCAATCCCATGAAAACTGGCCCCATACACCCTCATTATCTTCTCCAAATCCATCCATCCAACAATCCAAATCCGACGCTCCACGATTTTCCACTCGTTTTACTATAATATTCGTTTTGCTAGAACCCCTCCTCTCTCTCTTTCTCTCTCTCTCTCTCTCTCTATATATATATATATTAATTTAGTACCTAACTACATCACATGACATTCCCTCATTAAAACTGTCACAAGTAAACCATATCAAAATTCATGCGTTTTTTTTTAATTTTTTTGTCAACACAATATCTAAATCAAAATTCATTTTTGTTATTTTGATTTTTTTTCTAGAAATAAAATTCACTTTGATCATAAATATCTCATCTAAATGATATATTATACAAGGATAATTGGAATGTTGCTTTAATTAATAGTATTCAAATATCTGAATATATTTAAGTAGATATTTATTCTTTGTGGAACAACATTATTTCAAGATTAATTAAAATAGTATTACGAGACTACATATTATCATATCTTTTAACTATAACACTCTCGTCTTATGTCGTAAAGTGTCACACGCTAGTGACCCTAGACTTTAATGTCCGAAGTCACCCAAGGCTTAACATCGAACAAAGTTTTGTAAAACATGTAATAAAATCATACTAATAAAACAGTAGCGGAAGTCTTTTTAACTTATATAAACTCTCCTTATAAAGTGTGGAGATTTAGCTTTAACAAACATAAACGAATTAAGTATAGTGGAAGACTTATTAAAACTCTAATGCATAGGATTAAAGATTTCCAATAGTAAATCTCCAAATTGCAATTACAAGCTTCATGTGTAGTATCATGGTATCCATCCATTGTCACATTGAGTGATCTCACGTTAATGATATTTGTAAAGAGTTACATGTTACAACAAGTAGACAGCCCTCATCGGGATAAGTTGGTCGACTCATAAGAAATGTACAACGTAACAGGTACTTACATTGAAACATATCATTAATAAGCATGATGCATAATCACATGTAATAACTAATCATGAATACAAGGAGATGGACACACACTAACTAGCAACACTCCTAACACTTCATCAAAGATTATCTACTTCAACCATATCGATTTCGATACAGCTAAAACCAAAATAGAACATGGTCGATTTATCACCTACTTCCCAAATCATCGTACTGGGTCCCTTTAAATATCACGTATCCTCTCAATCAATTGATGTTACTTGATTGCCCAAAGACCAATAAGGTAGATTGTATCCAATACCAAGACTTTTATTCCTTGATCATAAAATTTCCAGATATTATATAAGTACCACAAGATCACTTAACCAACCACTTACCTAAGATCCTATAGCCATCAATTCCAATTATCATACACTTCCTCGATCTTGAATCTTACTTCACATGTAAGTTCATTCAACGACCTCAACTTAGAATTTCCACTTCAAAATCTATATCCAAAGATTATATCGAGTCAAGAGCTCAACCAGCCTTACAACTTAATGTATATTCCCTGAATATAAAAATATCCTCAATATCATCAAGTTAGAAACTCAAACTTTCAAAGAAACATCACAACTTAATCTATATTCCCCGAATATAAAATATCCTCAACATCATCAAGTTAGAAACTCAAACTTTCAAATAAACATCACAACTTAATCTATATCCCTCGAGTATAGAATATCACCAATATCATCGAGTTAAAAAGAACTCTACCTTCCCAACAAACATCAAACAATTCATACCTAACTCAATTATAATTATAGCTCTGCACATCCCAACTTAAATCCATAATACACATTTCTGTCCCGTTATATCCATCAAAGAAACACATGTTTCTATTTATACTTCTAAGCACACCATCATATACTAGTCATAACTTCTATATAATAAATATCATGTCTAGCAACCAAACAAGGCGTAGAAGATAACTAAACAGTCGTTGAACAATTATATTCAAAACACGTAACCATATTACAAACAATACAATTAAGATCACTTTATGTATCAGCACATTTATGAAATCATGAAGAACATTAAATACAAACACATATCATTACGTAACTGACAATGAATGCACGTTCACATACACGATGTCAACTTAATGGAGACCTTTTGACACATATCCACACCACACACACAAGGTCAGCATCGCTGAAACCTTTTTAACACACATACACACATATACACAAGATTAGCTCAATTGCAACCTTGAACACACACACACACACACTATGGATATTGGCCAAATCCGATCTCGTATTGGAAGTTCACGTCTATACAAACGCTACAACCTCAAGCATGCGGTATGGCCGTACATACCCCATCAAAGGCCTACTCTAAGGTATGCATCCACTACTGCACTCTCATATACGGGGTCGCCTTCGCCCATAATTCGGAGGGTGGTACATCCGTGTCCTAATCACATGCAACCTCCACATGGAGGATGTCCTCACTTTTTCTTTTGACCACTCATATGAATGACAACACACATTTTCTCAACACAAATGAACAAGTCATTCATATAACGAACAAGTCAAGCACATAGATGGAATCATTCAAATTTCATAATATAACATTATATAATATTTCATGAATGAGTCACAATAACATTACATGAATAAACAAACTCACACAAACATTTATCATAACAAATCTTAGATGCATAGAGCAATATTCAAACAAGCACACAAATGACCAATCGAGCAAGTATGGGAACTTGCCTCATTCATTATATCTGAGCCTTTAGAAGGTATCAATCAAGACCATATATCCTCAAATAATTACTTAGGATGCAAATGATGTCACAATATATGCTTATGTTTCACAATTCAAAATCTAAAATTTGACAACTTACTGTCCATTCAAAAACGTAATTATAACTTTATCTAAAATAATTCAAAAATTAAGAACAAGATGATTTGAATAAACATAAATGAGTCTAGGTCATTCTCCAAGTGTAATGAACCCTACATCATTTATAAATATTTCATGAAAATTCAACAAAGTCAGTATCACACATCACACACACTGATTTTCTAAAAAATCATATAAATTTTATTATAGCCTTAAATCAAGTGAATCAAAAGCCTAAATTTTCTTAAATTTCATATTGTAATCCTAGAAAATGAACCAATCCAAAACATTCTTTAAAGTTCAACAAAAACGTACAAATAAAGTTTGACGTTATGAAACATAGAAACTCGAAATCAAATCTCTTTCAGATTTATGGAATTTTAGAATTAAATCCACGAAAAATATATTTTTAGTATAATAAATATATTAAAAATAACATTAATATATTTCCAGAAGTTAGTAAGATCTTTCAATTGGAATCAACGAAAGATCTTCTCTTATATGACCTTAACAATTTGTTTGAATCGGGTACGCAGAATCTGCAATTTCACATTGTAAAAATATCTAAAAATCGAAAACAAATCGTTTAGGGATGAAATCAGTTCCAAACGTTCATAAATATGTCCTAGTTTATCATATTAAATACCCATTAGAATAAGATAAACCATTGACAAGTTATAAGCAAAACGTTTCATGAACTCAAAATCAAATCATCAAACCAACTGTTCTAGTTCAACAACTTTTAAAAATATCAAGCGACATCTAAAAACTACGATTTTTCACATGAAACTACATATATATCTTTCAAATAAACAGTTAAAATTTCAAATCAAAATAGAATCTAGAACTATTTTTAACAATTAAAATTTAAAAGACTTAACAATGTCGACCAGAAAATCCTAGCAAAGAGCTTCGACCACATTGTCTTTAGACGGCGCGTGAGGGTGCGTTTTTTTGCTTCAGGGAACGTGCTTCTTATGACAATGTATAAGACAAAGTAAAAAAGAGAATGCAGTTTGAATCGTCCAAATTCGATACCGGACGTATAACGGTGGTGTTAGGAAGTTGAATGAGTTTTAGGGTTGAGAGAGAGAGAGAGAGAGAGAGAGAGAGAGAGAGAGAGAGAGAGAGAGAGAGAGAGAGAATGAGAGAAAAGAGTTGTGTGATTTTAGGTTAAAATTATTTATAGGGAAGAAATGAGATAAATTAAGATAATGTTTTTAGAAAGAGAATATTCTAAGTTTATAATATAATTATCAAAATGTAATAGAATTTATTCCTAATAAAATGAAAGACATTTACAATAATAACCTTATTTAAAATCTAAAATATTACGGGTTATTACATTAACTAATTTATCACACATTCATATTTTTAAATTTACAAGGTTACTCATTCATATGATTGATTTGAAGCTTTGATGTCAATCTACTATATAATACTAAAGTAAAATATAGCTAAGACAATTTGTCGTTTTGACATTGTGCTAAGTCATTTATTATCACATGTCTACTCCAAATCGTGTTACATCACTAAAATATCTTTTATTTATTATTATTATTATTATTATATTTGTATAAAATATTTTAGATATGATTCTGATTTTCTTTTCAACATATATATTATTCACATTTGATCACGATTTTCATATTAGATAGAATATATTAGGTTTTTCAAATATTATCTTTTAATTTTTACATTTAATTAGTCATATTTTATTTAAATTTCTTTTTAATTCATTTCTTTCTAGATATAAGATATGATTCAACATATTACATATGTACAAAATCATATTGATCTTTATTAAATCATTATTATTACATAATTTTGTATATTATCATACTTTCATTTAACTAGTAACTTATTAGATATATTTTTATTTATTTAATACTTTTTAAATATAAAATTAATATATATAGTAATTAAAAAGTATATCAATGTAAAATTTATTCAAATCCCATGTCCGAAACTAATCTACTAACTCTTAGAAACGGGGAGAATGTTCGCACCCTATTTTTTTTGCGGCACACCCGTTTTTAGGCGCAACCTGGTTGCGCCCAAGTGAATTAACCGGGTTGTTAAAAAATCCGGTTCATGGCCGATTTATAAAAAAATATAAATAAAAAAACCTTGGGCGCTACGTAGTAGCGCCCACGCTTGTATTTAAATCAACAAATTTATTTTATATTTAAAATAAATTTACTACATACTCACCCTATGGTATCTATTTTGATATTTTATATGATTTGGAAATTCAAATACCTAGTAGATTTGTACATTTGTGTGCATTTGACTATAGTAATAGACGTTTTCAAGTAACCAGAGTTACATGGCAATAAATTTGTTTATATCATGAGGTTTCAATATATTTTTATTTATCTAAAATTCATGTATGTTTCTCCACTAATTCGTTTGTTATTAACTGTTTATTATTATTATTCTCGAAAACCCTAAAAAGACCCTAAACCCTAAAAAACCCTAAAACAATCCCCATACACCCTTTGGGCGCAACTAGATTGCGTCCAGAACTATGGGCGCAACTAGGTTGCGCCCAAGGGGTTTCTAGTGCTTTTTAGGGTTTAGGGTTAGGTTTTGGGTTTAGGGTTTATGGTTTATGGTTTAGGATTTTCGTACTATGATTATATCGTATGGTTATATTCAATAGTTATATCCTATATTACATTCTATAGTTATATCATGTAATGACACTATATATTACTCCACCAACCACCACTCACCTTTCAAGGTCCGAAACAATTTAGCAAAATATTCAGTCAATATATAGATATTATAAGTTATTTTTCCAACTTTAACTTAGAAATTTTAAACTTTATACAGTTATATCTTATAGTTATATCCAATTTGGTTATATCATATCATTATATCCTATAATTATATACTATGATTATATCTTATGGTTATATTTTATAGTTATATACTATGGTTATATCCTATATTATATTCTATAGTTATATACTATGGTTATATCCTATAATTATATATTATGATTATATCTTATGGTTATATTCCATAGTTATATACTATGGTTATATCCTATATTATATCGTATAGTTATATACTATGATTATATCATATAGTTATATACTATGGTTATATCATATAGTTATATACTATGACTATATCTTATAGTTATATCCAATTTGGTTATATCCTTATAGTTATATCCAATTTGGCTATATCCTTATGGTTATATTCTATAGTAATAACCAAATTGGATATAACTATAAGGATATAACCAAATTGGATATAACTATAAGATATAATCATAGTATATAACTATATGATATAACCATAGTATATAACTATAGAATATAACCATAAGATATAACCAATTTGGATATAACTATAAGATATAATCATAGTATATAACTATATGATATAACCATAGTATATAAATATAGAATATAACCATAAGATATAATCAAATTGGATATAATTATAAGATATAATCATAGTATATAACTATAGGATATAACCATATTATATAACTATAGAATATAACCATAAGATATAACCAAATTGGATATAAGTATAAGATATAATCATAGTATATAACTATATGATATAACCATAGTTATATCAAGAATAATAATAACAAACAGTTAATATGAAACGAATTTATGGAGAAATGCATATGAATTTTAGATGAATAAAAGCATATTGAAACCTCATGATATAAACGAATTTATAGCCATGTACACAAGTACACAAATCTACTAGGTATTTAAATTTCCAAATGATATAAAATAGCAGGATAGATACAATGCGATGAATATATAGTAAATTTATCTAAATATGAAATACATTTGTTGATTTAAATACAAGCGTGGGCATCCAAGTTTTTATTCTTTTTCTGGGCGCAACTACGTTGCGTCCATTTTTTTTTTCTAGCCGCGTAGTTGCGCCCAAGTCAACCGGTTCAGATTCCAAAACTGATTCAATAATCTTTAAAAAATCATTTTTTCAAAATAAAAAAATCCACCCAGACCTTGGGCGTCCAAGAAATTATTATTTTTTTAAAAAATAAAAATAAAAATGGATGCGAACATTAATGAGAATTTTAGACCCATTGACCCTTTAAGAATTTTCAATTAATAAAATAAACCCCTACTAATTTTTAAGGGTTTAAGAGATATAGTTTAAGAGATAGAGAATAGGATTTAGAGTGATCCATTTTTACTAAAAATCCATTAATTTAAAAAAAAATATTATCAAAAAATTATTTACTTAACTCACCTAACATTAATCTCCCTTAGAAATAAAACCCAAACAATCACTTATCACTCCCAGCCGTACCGGCCTCCATTCTTCCCCGACCTTGTTCTATCTATATTTTTTTTTTTTGAATCTCCTCCATTTCTTCCATCTCTTCTCCTCCGACCTCCATCACTCCTCCACTCTTCTCCTCCACCTCGTTAGCGGCCGCCCACCGCTCCTCAAACCCGCCGTCGACGTCGCTTCTTCTTCCACTTGGCTTCCGGCCGTCGCCGCTGCTACTTCCGCTATAGCTTCCGGCCCCCGCTGGTCCTCCTCCTTCGGCTTCTTCTTCCAGCAGCCTCCGCTCCTCCGTCCTCAATTTGTCTTCAACTCACCCTCCTCCTCCCGCTTTAGGTATGCTCGTTAATCTGAAATAAATTTCGTGAATTCCTGTGTATATTCTTTTTTGTAAAATGCGATATGCAATTAAGTTAGATCCGCATATTATATTTTTGTAAATTCTTGTTAATCTGAAAATTTCATGCTCTTTGATGTAAGTTAGGGTGAACTTTGTTTGTTACATAATGAAGCTCAATACACTCACCAAGTTACTAGTGCATACAAGATTTTACTAGGATATTCAAAATCGGAGTTCAATATTTGCCCCTCTGTGGACTGTGGTCATGAAAGCAACTCCTTGTTAGATTATTTTCTGGATTTATTTAATATTCCTATTTGTTTACGCAGTTACTGAATTTTAGGAGCTTATGGGCTGTTAGTTTAGAGAATATTGCAGTAGAGTTGTTAGTATTTGTTATGGGTCCTAATTTAGTGTTGAGTCAGTTATGTATTAGCCTATAAAAAGGCTGTTTGAAGCTATGAAGAAGATTAAGCGTTGTTCAGCCAAATCTCTCTTCTCTCTATTGTTTCCCTGTTATTTTGTATCACTCCTGCATCGTAACCTTTGTGCTACATTTTATATATATGAAAAAAGCTGGTCTTTGATACTGCTATATACCTGTGAGTTGTTTGATACTTGATATTGCAGTTTTAATCGTAATTGTTCAGTGTTGCTACTTAAACATGTGAATTGTTAATCAATGTTAACACATACAATTCTTGTATCCTGGATGCTGTGGTACACTGCAATTACACAGGTTCTGTTTTTTTCTCCAGATAAGGTACTCTTTTTGGGATGTCTAGGTTAAAGGATTAACTGTAAATAAAAAGTATGGTACCGGTTATACAATTTCCTAAGACATTTCCCAATAAATTTCCTCAATTGATTGATACTAGTTAAAGAACCAATTATTACAACTACTGTTTGCTGAATCTGTTTTTTTTTTTTTTCAAATTGTATTCCAGAAACATGAAAATCATGGGGTATGCCAGTATTGCTAGACCTAGTGGGTGTTTGTTGCAATTAGAGCTGCCAATCCTTCCATTTTGCAAGGCACATTTGGTTTCGGCAACCACAACCCAGATGCCGTGTGGTTGGAGTAAAAGATTAATCTTTGTCCCTAAGCTTCAGTATTCAGTTGCTGCAAGGAGCTCTACTTCTCGTTCGGTTGATTTTTCTGCACCCAGGGCCAATTCCACAGCTATCAATAAAGGGAACGATCAGGGAAGCACATCTTCTTTGTATGCTCGTCCTAGTTTGTTAGAGATGAAGAAGCAGAGAATGGAGAATCGTGCGCGCGTCTACGAGTTTCTTAGAGGGATAGGGGTTGTTCCCGATGAGCTTGACGGGTTAGAATTGCCTGTTACCGTTGATGTCATGAAGGAACGCGTGGACTTTCTCCACAGATTGGGGTTGACAATTGAAGATATCAATGATTACCCAATCGTTCTTGGTTGCAGTGTGAAGAAGAATATGATACCAGTGCTTGACTATCTTGGGAAATTAGGAGTTAGAAAATCTAGCATTACTGATTTTCTAAGACGATACCCACAGGTTCTCCATTCCAGTGTTGTTGTCGATCTTAAGCCTGTCGTGCAGTATCTCCAAGGGTTGGATATTAAGGCAGTTGACATTCCTCGTGTTTTGGAGAAGTATCCTGAAGTGCTAGGGTTCAAGCTTGAAGGAACCATGAGTACATCTGTGGCTTATCTGATTGGGATTGGTGTAGGAACACGAGAAATTGGTGGGGTGCTAACCAGATATCCTGAGATACTGGGGATGAGGGTGGGACGGTTCATCAAACCGTTTGTGGAGTATCTTGAGAGTTTGGGGATTCCGAGATTAGGCGTGGCTAGATTGATTGAGGAACGACCGCATATTCTAGGATTCAGATTAGACGATACTGTCAAACCGAATATGAATGCCCTTTTGGAGTTTGAAGTGA
This sequence comes from Rheum nobile, assembly GCA_027886185.1. NCBI lineage: Eukaryota > Viridiplantae > Streptophyta > Magnoliopsida > Caryophyllales > Polygonaceae > Rheum > Rheum nobile. The sequence continues at coordinate 7,979,142 of WOAB01000002.1, read as the reverse complement.
GGGAGGCCATGCTTCCGTCTGTTATTGCACAGTATCCAGAGATTATAGGGATTGATCTGAAGCTGAAGCTTTCCAAACAGTTGGAGTTTTTCAATTCGGTTCTTGGTTTGGGTCAAGAGGAATTCGGGAGAATGGTTGAGAAGATGCCACAGGTGGTGAGTGTCAACAGCACAGCTACATTAAAACACGTAGATTTTCTCAAGGATTGTGGATTCTCTTCAGACGAGGTCAGGGAGATGGTTGTTGGATGCCCCCCCTTGCTAGCTCTAAATCTCAATATTATGAAAACCAGCTTCGAATACTTCCAGGCAGAGATGGGTCGGCCTCTGGAGGACTTGGTTGCCTTCCCAGCGTTCTTTACGTACGGCCTGGAGTCCACCATAAAGCCCAGGCACAGGATGGTTAGTGAGAGAGGTCTCAAGTCTTCTCTTGCGTGGCTTCTGAATTGTTCTGATGACACGTTTGAAGATAGGATGAGTTACGATTCTTTTGACTTGGAGGAGATGGACCCACAGCCTGCCTTCGACCAACATCTGTAGTATGCTTACATTCATGCTTCTCCTTAGCTGTTACTGCCTTTGTTCATAACATTGCAATGGTTGCTGTGCACACCTAATGCTTATGCTTTGCTATTTAACCATCATTTGTTAGTTATCCTTGTATCACCTGTAATATATGCCTGTCTTTGCAGTCTTGGAGAATCGTTGTAATCCTCATGTACCAATATCATTAGTCTTTGCACTGGCATACTGACAGTAGCATTCCTATAACCACAAGAAAGAAAGAAAAAAATGACTCTAAGTAATATCAACTATCATATCATGTTTGAACAAAAAATAATACGAATTGTAAATACATACCTAAACTATGTCAATATGAACAAAATATGGTATGGAAATATTTTTCGGCGGATTTGTTGATGTGGAGCTGAAAAAATAAATTGTCATATTTCTTTTTAACACATCAAATTATACCTCATTTATATAACAAAAAGATACAAGAAATTATAAGAAAAATACACAAATCAATATCAGTAATTGACATCTTACGACAACATGAACAAACCAATCATTATTATACAAATGAGGTGTAATTTATTTTTGACAAATCACATTTCCGGCTCCATCTCAGCATACCCGTTAGAAAATTCACCCGAAAATATGCTCATATCATTTTTTTCTTATATTGTCATAGTTTGGGTACGTTTTTATAACTTTTAAAGTTCGTATTATTTTTTGTTCAAATGTGATAATTGTATTATATAGAGTCATTTTCCAAATTTTTTTTAATGAATTTCTAGCTGCTTTGGCACCCTCGACTGTCTTATACAAAGAACTGGATATGCTTATTTAATTGTTTGACAAGTTGTTCATACTGTGGCTATTTTAACTCACAAAATTTATACTATTGTAAATTTAGTCGTTACTACTCTAAACGTTGATTCGCTTAGTATTACCCTACTAGCAACTTATATGTCTAATATACGTTTCAATACTTTCATTAAATTAAAATCATTTGTAATTTTTTTCTTCTAAAATACTATTTTTTAAAAGTGACAATAGTATTACTATTAATTATCATTAAATATAATTTATAGCCATTTGGTTGCATATTATTGTCCATCATGAATGTGAAAAATAATTTCCTATTAATGGTAATTAAAAAATTTACCCCTATAAATATCCTTAAAGTCATAAGCAATAAATAAAGAATGTCAAAAGGTGGGTCAGGAAAAAAATATTTTCTCTCTGCCTCTATTACTTTTGCTGTTTTTCATGATTGTATTGTTTGATCTTCATCCTCTTATGGTAGAATTATCAATTATGAATGATTTTTTCTTCCAGACAATGTTCTAAAAGTCGTTAGGGGGGGGGGGGGGGGGGGGGGGGGGTAGCGGCTAGGCGGGGGCCTAGGCAGATTAAAAATTTATGCATGATCCATATGATTATTTTACTATGTTCTCTCAAATCCATTAATGTTTATAAAACTATGTTGGGTGTGGTTTGATATTTTATTATGGACCTTATTTTACAAAGCATAACACAAAACTATGGTCTATGTGATGTGAATCAAACCTCCAAGAGGAGGCCTTTCTTCATGAATTTGCTCGATCGTGGCTAAGAAAGCTTGGTCTTCTTCTCTTGGGCAGCAAAGGAGTTTCAATGGTGTTCTTGAGGAGATCTTGAAGTGTCTTGATGGCGGAAGCAAGGGTGAAGTCTTCGAAGCTCCCTTGGAAGGAGAATGGTCAAGGGAACATCAAAGGGGGGGGGGGGGGGGGGCTGGCGGCTAGGGGGGGGGGGGGGCTAGCGGCTAGGCGGGGGCCTAGCCAGATTAAAAATTTATGCATGATCCATATGATTATTTTACTATGTTCTCTCAAATCCATTAATGTTTATAAAACTATGTTGGGTGTGGTTTGATATTTTATTATGGGCCTTATTTTACAAAGCATAACACAAAACTATGGTCTATGTGATGTGAATCAAACCTCCAAGAGGAGGCCTTTCTTCATGGATTTGCTCGATCGTGGCTAAGAAAGCTTGGTCTTCTTCTCTTGGGCAGCAAAGGAGTTTCAATGGTGTTCTTGAAGAGATCTTGAAGTGTCTTGATGGCGGAAGCAAGGGTGAAGTCTTCGAAGCTCCCTTGGAAGGAGAATGGTCAAGGGAACATCAAAGGAGGTTCCTTGGCAAACGTTTGTTTTGTTTTGTTTGCACGAACAATATTGTTGTTTGGTGTTTGAATGATTACGTGTGAAAGAAGAAGAAGAGAAAGAAGATATTTGGAGTTGGAAGATATACTGAAAGTCTTGGGGAGGTATTCCTTAAACCCAAGATGGATAATGCACTCTATTAATCTTTAACTAAGGTTACAAGGAAGCAAGTAAGGCATATAAATACTAGAGTGCTAGGGTTTCAGCCACATGGCCTTGCTAAGCTAATGGGCCTCTTGGGCTAGAAGTCCATAAACATATGGTTTCACACACCCAAAAAGGTAATGCTAGAAAATAAAAGACATCATACTAAAAATAGAAGGATAAGAGTCGAAGCTCGGATAGGCAAGACATCAGGCGTGCCAAGGAGGGCGTCAATGTCTTGAGTTCCATGGCATGTCATGGCGTCGAGGACTTCAACGTCTTGACGTCGAGGAGGTGAGCGGCGCCCGACCAAGTGATGGCATTGGTGAGTTCCCGGGCGCTTAGGTTGCGAGGGTCTGACCAAGGCATCTTCGAGCCATCATCGTCGATGGAAGTCAAGGGAGATTGGCATCCATCATCGGGACCCATCACTCTCCCCTTCTTAGCTTCGAAGTGTCCTCGCTTCGAGTGTGTAGGAAGTCCGGGAAGTGGAGAAAGTGTGGTGGCGCGTCTCCCCTTCTTAAAGGTGAAGTTGGAGTGAGAGAGACCGCCACTAACACAAAGAAGCACGAGCATACGAGAGCCGTCAGGCGGCTCCTTGGGCACAACAATATGGGAGGACTCATGGGCGAGCCATATGTGCGGGTCCGGTGCCGGTGTCATGCCAAGAGGCGGCACATGGTCAAGGGCGCACCCTAGGGGAAGCAAGGCGCAAGGCGCGGGCACCGATGCCGACGCGAGCACGGGCACCAGAGCGAGCATGGGCACCAGGGCCGGAGCGAGCATGGGCACCGAGGCCGGAGTGGCCACCAGGGCCAGAGCGGGTGTGGGCACCGAGGCCGGAGCGGGTGCATGCACCAGAGCAGACGGGGGCGCGGGCACCAGGGCCGATTGGGGTGCGAGCACCGGTGCCGATGCGGGTGCGGGCACCGAGGCTGATGTGGGCTCCGAGACTGGAGCTTGAGCGGGCGCGGTAGGCACCGGGGCTGCGGGCGCACACTCCACCAATGGGCTCTTCTTATTGGCAAAGCGAGCTTCGAAGGCCTCGCGATGGCGCTCATCTTCGGCACAGAGTTGCTCATTATAGCGCTTGAGGTCGGAGAGATCCCTCTCGGGGGCATGATTGTAACACTCCGGGCCAGAGGTGCTACAGTGCCATAGTCCCGAAGGACTATAAGGCGATTTTAAAAGAAAAGAAATCCAAAACTCTTCCAATACATAAAATCATCAATATTAAAATCCCTGCTCAAGATTTAAAATAACATTTAAACCTGTCATCCAGTTTAATGCATCAATTTAAATCCAAAACAACGGAAGCGAATACAACATTTTCAAATCTGATGCAATTCTAAATCTTTCACTGTGAAGACACATCTGTGATCCAGAACCCGCTTCTTGCTGCAAACCTGCAAGCCTGATTGACTGGGGGACCCGATACCCCAGCCAACCGCGGCACGTAAACCGAAGTTGGTCAGTCTTACGAAAGACTGGCAAAACTCCTCAAGCCAAAACAGTTTAACACTAGAGAATTATCACAACAACCACCTCATGCCAAACAACAACATGCCACATATTATATATATATATATATCATAACTATATCATAATCATATCAACCAACCAAGACCAATCAATTATACTGAACTCCCTACTGCACTAACACATCCAATTAACCTTCACATTAACAAACACATAAGCATCAACGAGACAATCATCACATAATACCAACATAACAAAACAACGATCCAGGCCAGCCACCCTTCCGGTGCCGCCTGTTCGTTAACATAGACTGTAACTCATACATTCAAACTCAACCCATGTTGGCCCACACCCTCATGATGGGAAACCAACCTGCACATTCAATCCACACAACCGACCTTCATACTCCACTAACTGCCACCAAACCCCACCAGCATAAATCCACATCACCATTTGCTACAATAGCTAATATTTAACAATAAGTCAAACTAGCTAGCAATCAATATCCAACATAAAACCAATAACCAAACACACAGTCAATATTCACCAACACAACCAACATCCAACACAAAACCACTTAATCAAGTACGCAATCAACATTTAACACATAATTAACACATAATATCTCCCTCCTCCGTCTCACCACCACATCACCGGGTGAGACAATTCCAACCCATCACCGGGTGAGACTTTCATCACCCAAAACCAACTATCCGTATAGGGACGGTCTCATACCATCCAACTCCTGGCCCTTAACAACATAGGCTACACCCTACGAGGTTTGGTGAGGCTATCATCACCTGGCCCTTCGACTCTGAATTAACACTGGCCCTTAACAACGTAGGCGATACCCTACGATGTTTGGTGAGACTATCATCACCTGGCCCTTCGACTCTCAATCAACAACAATCCATCACCACACCGACACCCAATCAATTATTACACACGACAACGATTAACACATATTCACACATATATATAATCAACCAAGCAACTTTAAATTCAATAATCCAATCAATCCACAACAATCAATTCATAACCATCAATCCACAACAATCAATCCACATTTAGTTATGACCAACTACCACATCACATTCAATCAAACACAACACGAGACAATTACTAACACACCCACACATTCACACACACACACACACACATATATATATTCAACCACGTAATTCTACATCCAATAATCCAGCACATAACCAATATCTGCCAACAATCAAGCAACAACCAATATTCTACACAAAACAGTAACCAAGCACATACCAATATTTGCCAACAACCAAGCAAACAATCAATACCCAGCACAAGACCAATAACAAAACACACAACTGGTATCCGATGCACGACCAATAATTATGCACACAATCCAACACACAACCGCCAACACACACAGGTGTCGACAAACACATATATTCAACCAAGAAATTTCACAACTAATAATCCAAATTAATTTACTCAGACAAGGCTAAATCAATTACTGAATCAATATAGGGACAAAAGTAATTTTATAAAATATACGAAGGGTTAGCAAGATTTATCTTGCCTTAAACTCGACAACCACGACCTCAGAGATCTCCAACCAACCCGAACGAACCTGCGACAACATCCGAGCAAATCCTTGGTATTAATTAACTCATACAAATCCACTACTAACAAAACCCCCAAATTCAAACCCTAAAATTATACCTCCAATTAATTAGGCGAAATCACAACAAAAATCAACCCAAATTAATCCAATTCAAAATCAATCTTAGTTGCTCAATTCACCACCGAATTCACACAATCATTAACAGTTGAATAATACCCCTAAATTCAGCAAAACACCCTTAATTAATCCACTTACTTCAATTCAAGGCTTAGCTGTACACTAATGATCGAACCAAGCAAACAATTGGCTCATAGCTGGAATGAAATCCTCAACGTCTTCCACATCTCGACGACCACTGCTCTGTCCTTGCCGGAAGTGGTTTCTCATCGACGAAACCACCGCGGAACACCAGCAGCTAACAGCGGCAACCAGCAGACAACAACCACGACTCAACAAACAGAGGAGGAACGAGGCAGCGAGCAGCAGTGGCCAGTCGAGCTCCCCATCGCCGGAACTCAGCCGAACTCCGACGAACCGCAGCAGCTCTCGGCCTTCAGTAGCAGCGGCTCCGATGTCCCCAGTAACAGCAAACAGTACAACGGCGACAGCAACTCAGCAGCGGCATCTTCGGCTTCAGGGAAAGGAAAGAGATGGCCGGGGAGAGAGCACAGAAGGGTTAGGCTCGCCGGAGGGAGAGCAACCACCGAGCACGAGAGGGAGTTCGGGAAGGAGACTTGGCTTGTTGAGGAAGACGACCCCTTTGGGGATTTATATCCCCAAAATTACCCTTTTCTCATTTTAAGAAACCCCCAAAAAAAATCTTATTTACCAAATTGCCATTACTATCTTATTTGGGGTATTTCATTCTCCCCTCCTTATAAGATTTTCGTCCTCGAAACTAAGATCAAACAAGTTCGGATAACTGCCTCGCATAACTGTCTCCAGAATGTTCAGGACTTGCCGAAGAATGACTTTCCTTGAGAATCAACTCTCTAATTTCTTTATCAGCTGGCACACATAACTGATTCTGAAATCACAATATTCCATCTTCCTGAACAAAAATCTGAACACTCTTCTCTGAGCAATCTCACTGATATCTCGCTCAACATTCCATCGCATTCAGCTGTGTCCGCTCTTTCCCGAACCAATTTCACTTCCACCATTCACCAACTCTTGTTGCAATCCCGACTGAACTGTCAGACAAGCAACCATATGCTCGAGAGTCAACTTCCTACTCAAAGCATCAACTACCACAATAGTCTTTTCTGGATGATAAACAATATCTACATCACAATCCTTAATCAATACTAGCCATCGTCTTTGTCTCATGTTTAACTCTTTCTCTTATACAGTTTGAGCCGACAAGAAGCAGGTGCAATAACCTTCCCATTCTGCATTAAAACGCAACCCAAACCTTGCTTAGACACATCACTGTAGATAACAACCCTTCTGTTCCCTGCAGTAAAACCAACACTGACGCACTAGCTAAACACTTCCTGAGTTCTTCGAAACTCGCTCCTGACATCTCCTATTCCATTCAAAATTCTCAGTCATACACAACCTTAGAAAATTCATCCACAATCGCCTGTAGTAATCTGCCAATCCGAGAATACTCCCAATTTCCTTAACATTCCAAGGTTGTTCTCGTAGTCTCTCTTACTCCAAAATATACTAAAATATCATCAATAAAAATCACCACAATAATCCAAATACCTTCAAAATAAAAACATCAGTTCCTTAAGTCCATAAAATTCGTGGAAGCATTAGTCAACTCGAAAGGCATCACAACCAATTCGTAGTGACCCTACCTTATTCTGAAGACAGTCCTGTGAATATCCTCATTTCAAATCATAAGCTGAGAATACCCTGATCTCAAGTCAATCTTTTAAAATACTGTAGCTCTTTGTAATTGATCCGACAAGTACTTAACTCCCTATAATCCATGCAAAATCAAAAGGAACCATCCTTCCTTTTTAACCAACAATACAACACATTCCAAAGAGAATCACTTGGCTTAATAAAGCCTAACTCCATAAATTCCTCTATCTGCTCTCTCTATCTCAACAGACACACATAACCGGCATAACCTTTTCTTAGTAGTTTTATAGCTGACATCGCACTAACAATTCTGCCAGAGTCTCTAGGATCATGACTTTCAACACATGCACTAAACCCTTATCTGCTGTTACAGTAACTGTCATCTTCCTGTCGTCACAGACACATTCTGCTTCTCAACTCAGCCGAACCCATAGTCGTAAAATCCCACTTTTTCAGATGCAGACCGAGTTCTCTGTTTCTTACTACTTCCAACATCAACAGTCTGATCAAAATCATCTATAACAGTCTCCCTGATCAACACTCATCAGTATACCCAAGAATTTACAACTATGCATCACCATCAAGATTTCATCTCTGAATACAATCATCTCTGAAAGTGCTCAATCTGTCTTTCTCATTCTTGACAGTAAAAGTAGCACACAACAACTTCATACCGAATCATCAACTACCAGACTAGCTGCCTCAACCTCTTGACGATAAGCCCAACGACTTCATCCTCTATCACACCCATACTTACCTTATTAATCTCCAACACGTCCCACTTACCAGGGAACACATCATAAAATTACTCAACAACACTAAACATCACATATAAAATATATCAAATACAAACTTACCTATACGTAACAACAAGGGTCTTCTGATCACACGATTGCTTCACAGTTTTGGCGAATAATCTTTTTTCCACGTCAAACTTTTGAAAACATTTTCGAACGTAAATGCTCTGATACCAATTCCTGTAACACCCCGGGCCAGAGGTGCTACAGTGCCATAGTCCCGAAGGACTATAAGGCGATTTTAAAAGAAAAGAAATCCAAAACTCTTCCAATACATAACATCATCAATATTAAAATCCCTGCTCAAGATTTAAAACAACATTTAAACCTGTCATCCAGTTTAATGCATCAATTTAAATCCAAAACAACGGAAGCGAATACAACATTTTCAAATCTGATGCAATTCTAAATCTTTCCAGTTTAATGCATCAATATATTCAACCACGTAATTCTACATCCAATAATCCAACACATAACCAATATCTGCCAACAATCAAGCAACAACCAATATTCTACACAAAACAGTAACCAAGCACATACCAATATCTGCCAACAACCAAGCAAACAATCAATACCTAGCACAAGACCAATAACAAAACACACAACTGGTATCCGATGCATGACCAATAATTATTACTAAATCAATATAGGGACAAAAGTAATTTTATAAAATATACGAAGGGTTAGCAAGATTTATCTTGCCTTAAACTCGACAACCACGACCTCAGAGATCTCCAACCAACCCGAACGAACCTGCGACAACATCCGAGCAAATCCTTGGTATTAATTAACTCATACAAATCCACTACTAACAAAACCCCCAAATTCAAACCCTAAAATTATACCTCCAATTAATTAGGCGAAATCACAACCAAAATCAACCCAAAATCAATGAAATTACGTACCTTAATTTTTGATGTTATTATTACTGCAATGTCATCTTTAGATAACTTTAATATATTGTAGTTTGCATTAACATAACTAAGAAATCATATTAGCACTCATTATAAGATGTTGTATTATTCAAGATATTATGTTCTCCTATCTCATGCTAATCTATACTAACATAAAAAGTTGACATATTGCCATACTAAATGCCTTTAATTTTAAATTTTAATGAACCAATTTATTCATTTTTAAATTTGAATAAATAACAATTTCTATATAAATAAGAGCCAAATGACTTGTTACCTCCCATCCACATACCTCTCTATGTCTTTAATTTTATTAACCTTCTTTTACTTACCACTTACACTCAATGAGAAAAAAGAAAAACAAAAGCATTTCCTATCTAATAATTGGTAATTAACCTCTTTATATACGTCAATCAATATTTACATATTGTAAGTTTAAATTTGTTTTCAAACATTTATTCTATTTTTTTCTAGCATCATTATTTATTTATTTTTGACATAATCCTTCTTAAAATAGTTAAATGGCATAGCAAACCAACATTGATTTAAATTTAACTTTATACACATTCATATTAAAAAAAATAATCAAAATAAAAATATAAACTCAAACACATATATTAGTTATCGTTTCGATTTTCTTTTATGTTCTCATACTCACAAACTTATATAACTCCTACATATATTAATTAGGTGATGATTATCAAATTTTTAAATAGTCTTTCAATGTAGTTGAATATTATCATTGATTTAGCTGTCACGGGGCGTTAAGGGCTTTACCAATTAACATGTTTTACTTGCATCTTTTCAAATTCTCGACTCTCCTCATTTTCTTTTAAATATCAAATGGGATCGGGGTCGAAACTTGTAATTTTTTTAGTTATTGAGGGTCAAGAATACAAACTACAAAGAAGACAAGACCTAGATCGAAAACATGGTTAGAAAGAACAAATATATATGGATTAATATTTTGTCATTAATCTAAATCAATTAGACATGAATGTTCTTTGTCATTTTGATTCGTTTTTTAATGTTAACTAAGTTATTCAAAGTTTTTTATTAGGTTCGGAATTATCAATGGTTGACTTGAAAGTATAGTTTTACAACTACCCTAAAAATACATAGATTTTGTGTGTATATTTGTAATTTATTTATAATTTTTTAGTTAAGTTTTGTACTCTTTATCTTGAGTTTTGTAAAAAAAAAGAGAGTATTAATGTAACAAATAAGATATATGTTTAGGTAAATCAAATCAAGCATATTGTTTCTACAAAAGGAAGAACACAACATCATCCTTGACAAAAAAAAACTTTATCCCATATTAGTCAGAATTACAAACTAAACTACTTACTTATAAATATTTACAAAAAATAAACAAGCTTGTAATTATAACAAATCGTTAACCCCAAATCTTAAAATTAATAAAAGGATGCCCTGTTATGAAATAAATAAAAACACCAATGCAATTTCATCATTTATATATTACAAACCATAAAATAAGAGTTAATTTTCATTCGGGTATATGTATAAACATTATAGAGACATGTATAGATACTATACAAATAACAAAATCACACTTTCTGTGATAAAATAACTTTATAAAACAATATAAGTAAATTTCAACAATGAGTATTTGGAGATCACGTTTTCGTATTTGTTTATTTGCGAAATCATAGGCTGATTGTTATATCGAAATATCTTATTTTATATCTTCTTATTTGTACAACATATAAAATAGAGTCCTTGCTCCTTGTTATTGAATCTCTTCTTTACGGAAACAATATTACCTCTGGTGTCGTTATTCCGATTAATATTTATATGTATAATTAATTTTCCATTGCCTATAACTCAATTTTAAAATCAAACAATAAGAAAATTTACAAAACTGAAAATTATTGGGTTGGTTATAGTAGGGAACTAGACATCATTGACTCTTCATTAACCATTTAGGTGGTGAGAATGACCTTTATTTGCTTCATAATGAAGAAAAACATGTTTTTTTTATTAAAAAAATGGAGATAAGCCATATAAGCTAGTTAAAGAGAATTTAAAATTGTGTGTTTTTTAAATATATTACAACTAATACATGGTCATACATTAATTAGTTGCCATGAACATTCAAAAGTAAAAAAAGGTTTGTTATAATATAAACACGATTTCTATTTAACGTACGAGTGAAATTGCTATTTCACACCCCGTTTCATCCGTCACGGACCAAGTGCATCCGTCCGTGACGGATCAAAGTGCTTCGTCCGTGACGGATGGATGCACTTAGTCCGTGATGAACGAAATGAACAACCAGAAAGTTAAATGATACTTGTCCCTACCTAACAACATTAACTACCCCATCATACTCATCAATATTACGGCCAAAATTAAACCCTAGACCTCTCAATCACTCTTTCCTTTCCATCCCACAACACTTCTTCCATTGTCTTCCATTACTTTGATTATTTTCCATGGCAAATGAAGATGATTTTTTCAACTTCAATGGTGGATAAGATGTTTCAAGGGATTATCATCACAATGAGGTATGTTTTTTAAGTTTTTACTTTACATGTTAGTAGAACTTAAGAATTTTATGGTTCCTTCTTGTGAATGTCTATATGTTTGAGTTGTTCTTTGGAGAAACAACACTTTCTTAAGGTAGTTCTCAATAGTTGTTACTATATATTCATAAAAACTTCATCTTTGATTATGTTGTACTAAAAAGTTGGAGATTTTGTGTGCAAAATTGCATGTTTGAGTGTTTGGCCTTATTCTATTGATTTTTTACTAGATCATTGCAAGTGTAAGAACTTTCTTTGTCGACTGTTTTTGAAAGAAAATCGCCCGTGACGAATCGATTGGTTCCATACGTGACGAATAGATTCATTCCATCCGTCACGAATGGAATGCTTCCATCCGTCACGTATGGGATTGCTTAACAAAAATTGCATTCTTACCTGCTTTTATGATAACTTGTTTTTTTACTTCAATAGGAGAACAATTTCGTGAACAACGGTATTAGCAATTTGTCCCTGAATGAGTGGGACATGGAACCACCGTCCTTCTCACTTGGGTTTTTCGACGAAAGTTGTGCGCCTCAACAACCTCATATACCGTTATTAGATTGTTTAGCTCGTAGTGGAATTCCGTCTGTAAGGTCACATGCTCCACCTCAGTTTGGGTTCCCGACATTACACACACAGCCGCGGTTTGATTATCCTACACCTGAAGAAGTGATTGTTTCAGAAGATTATTCAGAGAACTTTACCACGGGTGAAGTATTCGGCTCCAGAGATGATGCAATTAATTGGGCTAGACAAATTGGGTTTGATAATCACTTATGCATAACTATTGGTCGGGATAGAAACCTTGGTAGAAGAAGCCTTCGGACCACACAACTGTTGTGCGAAAAAGCGGGAATTTACATTCCTAAAGATGAAAACAGAGTAAGGCAAAGAACAAGGAGCAAAAAATGTGATTGTCCATTCAGATTGTTGTGTCAAGAAAAACCGAGAGACTCATATACAATCAAGGTAGTCGTTGGAACCCACAACCATATCATTGGTGATGACTTGTACGGGCATGCATTCGCTGGCAGGATGACACCTGAGCATAAGAAGTTGTGTAAGGTCATGACATAAAATCATAATAAACCATCCAAGATTGCAACAACACTTAACTAGGACCCAAACAACTGCACTAAAATGAAGCAAGTGTATAAGGTCCGACATAGTGGGATGGAAGGAAGAACCGTGGTCCAAGAGTTCTTCCATAAGTGCAAGGAGAACAACTACTTTATGGAGTATAGGTTGGATCCAACGACGAATAAGATCGCCGACATTATCTTTGCCAGTCCAGATTCCATGAAACTCCTAAAAGCATTTCCGTGCGTCCTTTTGTTAGACTCCACATATAGCACAAACAGGTTAGTATAACACATCTACATGCTATATCTACTTGTTGATATGTTTATTCATTATGCAATGACACATCTACTTGTACAGGTATGACTTACCTTTTCTCGAAATTATAGGAGTCACGTCTACATGGAAGAACTACAATGTGGCAGGGGCGTTTCTATAGCGTGAGCAAGAAGACAACTACGTGTGGGCCGCACAACAACTTTTTGAAATGTGTAAAAAGTGTCAAGTAACACCTACATGCCTAGTGACAGATCGTGAAAGGCCTTGATGAATGCGTTAGATAGACTCTTTCTAAGTGCAAAGTCTATCCTCGGTAGGCGCCATGTGAAGAAGAACATAGAGGACAATGCTAAGAAGGTGATGAAGGATAAAAGCTTGGGTACAAGGTTTGCAAATACATACTACAATTTATTCAAGCAAACAACTATACCCGAGTACGAGAGGGAGTTGCGCAGAATTGAGTCGGAATGGAGGGCTTGGCCACGTCTGACTCAATATGTAAGAAACAGCTGATTGATCCCGTATAGGGAAATACTCGTGTCAGCTTGGACAGATACTGTGTTCACGCTTGGAACTTCCATGACAAACAGGTTAGTGGATTGTCCAATCTGTACTACATTCTGTATTCACTCATTTGCTAAATTTTCACTACATTCTGTTCTCTGCATAAACTGTCCGTCAAGTTTAAACTCTTTTGTACTAAATATAGGGTTGAAGGAGCACACTCTAGTTTCAAAGACTTCTTGACTACTCCACATGGCAGTCTAGACACGATATTCGGTCAATATCATTCAAAGATGGGTAACCAAGTGAAGGAAGTCAAGGGGACCTTCAACGAGAGTATACAGAACATGATGACTCTTATGACAGGAGCTGATGTTTTCAAGTTGTTGAAGTACAAAGTATCTAAGGTTGCACTTGACCGCTTGACGGAGGAATACAGAAAATGGGGAAATCCATTTTATGACAATACCTGCACATGCCAGATGAGGGTGAGAGATGGATTGTCGTGTGTGCATGACATCTCTAGATATATGATGAGTTCAATCCCTATTAAGCTTTCAACGTTGCATCTGTTTTGGAGACGATTGAGTTTGTTAGAAGTGCAAGACAAAGGTGAGGTTGAGGTGAAGCGCAGAGTTGCGAGATCTTTGATGGATCAATTTTATATGAATCAGTTCCCCAATCTGTCAATAGATGATCAAGAAAAATGTGTCTCGCGACTATACAACATAGCTCACCCCGAGGGGACTAGTCTGTAAGAGCCGGCTATTGTGAGGCATAAGGGACGGCCAATGGGAGCTCCAAACAAAGATACCACTAAAAGACATCCTTCTTCATGGGAGTACACATACAAAGATATGGAAGGGACACCTCCGAAGAAGCAACGAGGTAGGCCACCAAAGCCCACTAGTACACCTTCACCAAACCCTACAGCTTCTACCACTCCTTTGAGGCCATCTCAGGTTAGAGCTCCCAAGAATCCAGTGGGTCAAATGTTTCCACCATATTATCTGTCTCCACAGTCCTTCATTACAGACTTTGAGCCGTATAAGGGTATAGTTTCGTCGTGTATGCACGGACACCTGAACGGTTACTTTGATATTGTTGGTGATGGAAATTGTGGATACAGAGCCGTTGCAGATCAAATAGGCATCGTCCAGGAACAATGGAGGATCGTCCGGCAAGCCATGATTGACAAGGTGAAAGAAATTTGGGAATTGTATGCTAAGACTTGCCTCTTTGAGACGACGCTGGAAAAAGTACTATAACAGCTTACATGGTTTAACTCTGGGATGGCCCTAGAGAAGACTTGGATGGTGCTTCCAGATATGGGTTGTCTGGTCGCTTCTGCATTCAATTGTGCAGTTGTCGTGGTGGGTGGTCTAAACGCTACTTTCTTGCCTTTGAAAGCGGTTCCACATCATCCCAGAGGTGCTAAGCTTAAGACGATATGCATCTGCCATGTTGAGAGGGAGAGTCATTTCATTTCGGTATGGTACTAATCATTTAATCATTTTATATTTATTATTTGAACCCATGAACTAGGCAACTGAGTACGTTCTCCATTCTTTTATAGATGGCCCTATCAGAGGAGTCACCATTGCCGCCAATATTTGTCATGTGGGAGCATGCACATGATGCCTCTGCTACTTGTCTATATGATCCATTTGGTCCTCAACTGATGGCGTATGGACCTTCTTCCATAAGAAAGAGACGAGGTCGCAAGCCGACTTAAATGCTATAATTCTGCACGGTTTGTCACAAACCGTGCAGAATTACAAAAGCCTCTTTTTGCCACTCTCTATATCTTAAAGGTTAGAGGATTTATTTTAGGACGGTATAGGATTTAGCTTCTGTAATTCTCTTCTACCTCTTTTTGCCACTCTCTCTAGCTTTTATTTTAGGACGGTATAAATTTCATTTCGAACACTACGTGTTTTTGGAGTTCCATTAGAGATTTGTGAAGACATGAAAATATCAAACAAGTTTCTGAATACAAAGCTTTCATTCAAACTCTCAACAAACTTAAAAGCATCCACAATTACCACATCCGGGTTACAAATGAAAACATCAAACAAGCAAAGACGTCCAAACTAAGTAAGGCAATCTATGCATCTTCCTTTTCGTCGTCATCCTCATCATTGCGATGTGCAAAGGGTCTAAAGTCTTGAATGCACTGTCGGATAACCTCGCGCATGTTGTAGAATTGCTCTTCCTCCGCATCATGGAATGGATTGAGACAATGCAAAGCTTGTCCAATGCACTACAGAAATACGGAAAAATTAACTAAGGTAAAGCTTGAATTGTATATTTAAATTAAAAACAAACATACAACACATATTTTCACCTAGATAGGATCTCTGATGCCTGCATCCTGAGGCCTGACACATGGGTGTGTACCATTCCATGTAGTTTGCACTGCACTCAAATCCATTGTGTGTAGGAGGGCCCATATGTTGGATCCAGATGGAGTGCTCACTTCATGCATCCCAACTCCAGTTTGAAGCAAGGTCATACTGTACTATATAACTCCTGATGCTGGGATGTGTGGCAGCTTTGATGGGTTGTATAACCGGTCGGGGAATCTGATGTTCACGTCCAAACTGCCTCGCTACACGATCAGGCATATATGGATCTATGATTCTCATAAATGAGATGACCCCATGAAAAAAGGCAGGAGCCCACTCCGGCATACTGTAATTAACATATCCATATGGCTGCCAGTCAACCTATACAAAATTGGATGCAATCAACATAGCCGTAAGTACCTTCACACAACTGTAATACTTTAATATGAGACATAAACTACATCATATGATGCTTACATGCCAAGGTTGTATTAAGTCTAGCTCATCCTTGTAGTTTCTTCTCTGTCTACTACGAGTCTGCACAGGGTTTCATCGTCTTGCATATGACACATTGTCTTCGAAGGAGGGATTTTGTGGAGGACGAAAGCTAAGAAAGTACAGATAGATCCATGTCTGTACATAAATATGTTTTTACAAACATATCAACCTATACCTTAAATTTAATTAAATAATATAAAAACAATATGCAACACAATTCTTACCAGCAACAATGTGTAGCAGGTCGACATCTGACGACATTCATGGCGTGAACACTCGCCCAATGAACGATACATGAATGCCAACGTGCCGGAACCCCAAGAAAGATTGTGAGTAGCACGAACGTCACTCACGTAGGTTAGATTAGGCATGGGCAACATGTATTGGGACTTGTCGGGAAAGAGGGTCGAGCCTATCAGGTACAACAGATAACCCGACACGATCGTCTCATCATCCAGCTCTGTGGTCAAGCAATGATTTTTCATGTTGTCTGCAGTGAGTCCACGTGCCATTTCGGGTGTCAAGGAAAATAACTCCATTGCCCTCAGCACTTGTTCATTGAACAATTCATTTTTGCCCTTGATGCGATCTTGGAGAGGAAGTCCCATTCCATCCCCATCAATCTTGAGGCCCAAAATCATGTAGACATCCAGGAGAGTGATCGTCATCTCTCCAAATGGCATATAAAATAAATTGGTCTCCGGCTGCCATCGCTCCACAAATGCAGAAATCAAAGGTTGATCTACATAAGTGTAGATCAGGTCCTGTAAATGTGTGATGCCGCTGTTTCGGGCAAGATCGCACCATGGAGAGTGATCGTCTAGCCTCCATTTCCTTAGTTGCTCATGTCTGTACTGAAACGTAAGAGTTTCTCGCTCTTATAAAAAGAAAATGTTAGATATAAAAATAAATAGGGAAATAATTTAATAACAACATCAAGTTTTGATAACTTACGATGCCCTGATAAATGAAGTATGTTGTGTAGGTTGTGAAGCTAAACAACATGTCTGGGTTTTCTAGACCTCCCACTACATGTCCTACCAACTTTAGATCGATAACATCCCGACCTCCAGCCTGTCTATGTTGTCTACCCTGTTGCCTAGGCTGTCTACCCTGCCTAGGATGTCTAGAAGTAGCCGGTTCCTCCGCCGGTTCCTCAAAGCTAGGCTGCTAAGCGGGCCAAACACCTTGCCCACTCATATCTCCCGACCACATGGGCCAACCACTAGGCTGTTCTGGTACAGGAGGTACATACCATGTCGGATCCTGTAAAACAAATTATTAGAAACAATATTAAATAATGTAATAGTTTAATTAACTAAGCATATATATAGTTACTTACCACATCCGGGTTAACATTCTGGTATATCGGTGGATCGTTAAATGGCATGGTGTTCAATGGCGGATCTGAATATACCGGTTCATCCGGGTTAACATTTTGATTTTTTCTTTGAAGGTTCCCTTCTTTGGTATACAATGGCCTCCTGATCTTCTTCTTGTCCCTCACAGACAGCGTTCCACCTTCGATTACGGGAAGATCTTGTCTGGTTATCCATTTGTAACAGGAAAAAACAACACATTAGAAGCAACAACTCCTAAAAAAAACAACACTTTAGCTCCAAAAACAACACTTAAACATGTCGACGGGTTGCTCATCTTACTGAATTTCCTTCTTGAAAGATTTCAAATTTGTATAACATTACAGAAAGTACTAGCCGCATCAAAGAGATTCGTCCGTGACGGATCGAACAGATCCGTCCGTCACGGATCGAACAGATCTGTCCGTCACGGATCGAACAAATTCGTCCGTCACGGACGGGTTATTCAGCTTCTTCCCCAACATTCAAACATGCCGAGATACCCTAAAATTCAAACAAGTACAAATCGACAATATTTGTCCAGATTCAAGACATTTTTCCATTTCAAACAACATTCAAACAAGTTCAAATCCAACATTAAACACTTAATCATGTAAACCCTAAAACCTAATGCTATTATGAATTTGCAAATAACATTCAATAATTTCAACACCATTAAACTAAGGCAAGAACAAGTACAGATTTAACTAACTTGATGGTTCATAATGGACGAATTCGATTGATACGTGACGGATGGAAAGGAAGAGAGACGAAGCTGATTTTGGGTGAAATGACGAAGGGGACGAAGTTGCTGTATTTATGGGCAGCAACTTTGTTCGTGACGGATGAGGGTCATCCGTCCGTGACGGACGAAAGACATTTGTCCATCACGGACGAACCAGGACGGCAAATAAAAATTTACCCGGGGCGTGAAATAGCAATGACCTATAAAAAACAACAAATTGTTTAAAATTTTCTATTGAATAAAGATGTAATCATGGTTATATATGATAGTTATGTTGTTTGCATTATTCATTCGTTATATATATATATATATATGAAACTCAAAATTGTGGTATTTAATTTTATTAGTGTATTATCTATAAAAGAAAATCAATTATATAATTTATTTACTATACAAATAAAATGTCAAATACCTTTAAAATACTTTAAATTAATAATAACTAAAACAATAAAAAAACATAATTATAATATAATTACTTGAATAAATAAAACTAGATGTAGAATATTAAATCATTCATAAAAAATTTATCGGGCATATACCAGTACTCTAGTAGGGTATAAAGATTTGTGCAAAAGTGGGTGATAACGGAATTCATTATGACACAGATCGAATCAAGGTCATTTAATTTTATTATGGATCCAGGAGTAGGAGTAGGAAATTAAGAGAGATTTTGATCCATGACCCTTGGGACTGCGAAGTTGAAGTGTTTGGGGTTGATGTGTTTGTACTCCGGGTGGTCTTGCAGGAAGGAGGCCGCTTCCACGCTGCTTCTCACCCGCTTCCCCGTGGGCGTCACGTAGAACGCGTCCAGTCTCGACAGGTCTCTCCTCAGAATGAGCTCCCTCTTGAACCCCGCCGGTGTCTTCGGGATGTTGGGCTTGTCCACCACCCACACCCGGCTGTCGTCGTACTCGATGTCCCCCGGGCTGTCGCATGACAGCGCCGCCTTTTTCTCGCACAAGAAGGGCGCTTCGTTGAATTTACTCCTGATTTCCTCGTACTCCTCCTGCCTCTCCACGGTTCTCCACTTGAAGCATTTCCCGCACTGGGCTGCGTATATGTCTATGGACCCCCGTTTTCGCTATCATTTCATTTTAATTAGATCAATCAATCATCATGCATATATATAACCAAACATGATAAAGCTACTATACACGCACGTACGTAACAAGAGTAGACAAGTTTATTACGGACTACTTTTTTAGATGTCGACACTTGTTTATTCTTCTTTTTCATCTTGGGACTTTCTTCTTCCTTCTTCATCTTCCTAGCTAGGCTTCTCTTCTTTCTTCTTCCTAGCTCATTTTGTCATTGCAAAATCAATTTATACACATTTGTTCCCATGGGATTCATTTCCTTTTCAGAAGATCATGGACAGTAACGCCATTTTATTACGTACAACACAAATCATTTGTCTCATATATATAGCATTCCAAATATTTAGGGATTTAAAATAACCGTATTTGGAACTTATTCCTTTAAGAATACTCGTTTTGGTAATCTTTTTAAAGTCCTAATTATCTCTCATTCATGTCACCCCATGAACTATGTCATGTAGACAACTTTCAATGTACAATTATCATTTTATCGTTCTCTAATTTTGATTTTTACGTATTTTATTTATTTTTTATCAAAAATAACTTACCGTAATTATACAGATTTCATCATCTTAAAGATTATTTATATCTTTTTATCTTATTAATTTCTTCTTACTTATAAATACAATTATTTATATTATATTTTTACCTTATTAGTTACGTTACTTTTTATAGTTCTAATACTTAAATTTATATAATTGGTAATATGCAATTGAACATAATTGATAATATATGATCCATGCAAAAGTTGTAGTATATATTAAAAATATTTGAAATAAATATGTGATATAATTTAACCATTTTTTCCTTTTAATTAATTATACATAATTAATGTTCTCATTACTTTTAAACTTATATGTTTTCTTATTTAGCTATTTGTATGAAATTCCTAATTTATTTTCCTTTTTTGCATACAAGTTCGCATATACATTTTCAATTCTAATCATACAAAAACATTAACACTATATGTCTCAAGAGATTATAAATTTACCAAATTAGTTTTTTTTTTATTATTTAATGATATTTTAGCTTTGAGTTTTATTAACCAAAGTTGTGCGGGCACGGGGCATATGCTAGTGATATTCTAAAGGGGGGTGTTTAAGCCTGTTTGAAAATTAAAAAGAAAATGAAATTAATAATGTTAGATCTTTTCACCTTAAGCTACTTAACATATGCCATAAAAATATATGTTTAAAAAAACCAATAAAATAATACACTGTTACTTAGTAGTTTGTACGGTGGAATGTCATCTGATACATAGCCTGGAATGAATAATTTAGATTGATTTAAATATAATTTTATTATATCAAGGAAAGAAAGAAAAAAATTGTTTCAACTTAATGCTTTGAAGTAAATGTATACATATGATTTGAAGTAAGCAAATATATATATATATATATATATATATATATAATATACTAATTTCAAGAAATTTGAAACTAAATAGATATTCGTGAAATATTTGATTAGAAATTAGAAAAACATCGTGTGCGAAAGTTCAAATACGAACGTGAAAACGACATGTTTATATGCACACTTAGTGAGAAAAGTCTATGATCATACACTTTCTTACTAAGTGTGCATATGATTATTGGAAATCTGAATTTATATATTGTGCATTATGTGTGCATATTCTTTTTTAGTATATGTTCATATATATTTTGTATTATATGATTATATGCTTTCTTAGTATGTGTTCATATATACTTTGTATTATGTGTTCATATGCTTTCTTAGTATGTGCTCATATGCTCCTAAGTGTACATATACTTCTTAAGTATGCATTCGCTTTCTTACTAAGTATGCATATACTTTCTTATTAAATGTGCATATGAACATGTAATTTTCACATCCACATCTGAAAAGTCATTCTCACCTTATCCTCGTCTTAGAAATCAAGTAAAATGATATGTAAATAAATGTACACTAAGGGTTTATTCTTTATGCTACTTTTCTTTTTGCAGAGAAAGCAAGAGTTGGTTTGACTAATTAAAATAGAAGAATTAGAGCATTTTTATTGGAGTCCCATAGGAAGGGGCTTTTAGGTTGGTTTTGGGGTATTTAATTGCTATAAGACCCTAAGTGATGATGCAAAATGCTCCCCCGGGGACGCACTCCCGGTGGTTGGCTCGAACCGTGGCTTAAGCAATGGCTTCTTTCTTCTTCTCTTGGCTAGATTCCTTCCTTGGGATGCTCTAGATGCACATCTGGGAATAAACCTCAAAATCAGATTCTATATACGGGGGCGCGCCTCCAGGGGGCGCGACAGCCAGATAACCTCAAAGTGAGGTTACCTGAGCGCGAGCTACAGTGGAGCGCGACGGTGACTGGGCTCAGACATGGGGCGCAACTGAGCTGGGAGCGATGAGGGCGTGAGGCCCTTGGAGCGTAAGGGAGAGAACCAAACCACCAGGGTGAGGCCTAAGGTTTAGGGGAGGAGGAAAACCTCAACTCTACACAACTAAACCCTTGACTAAACCTAAAATTCCCAAGTAGCACACAAAGGTGCTTAAATGAGGGGGTAGCGGTCTTTTATACAAGCTTTGTTCAAGTCTTTGAGGTCAACACACATTCTTCACTTTATGTTGGCCTTTTTTACCAGCACCACATTCGAAAGCGATTAGGGATACTGACAGGCAGGTTTTAGTCGTGTTACCTGGTCAAAATAAATCCTAACAAACCTAAACAAATAGCAAAGGCAAGCAAGGGTCGAATCCCACATGGAGGAGTTGTCAATCTTTATGTAAGTTCACATGCAATGGTAACAAAGGGGGGTTTTGAGGTTGATTGGTTGTAAACAAAGCAAACAAGGGAAATAAAAGCAAAGAGTTTGTAATCAATTTAGGGAAAACACTTAGTCAAACAAATATCCACTTTTCATATGATAGATCGATCATAGGTTATCTCTATTCCTTTCCTTTGGTTATTCTTGTCCCTATTCTGAATTAGTTAATAGTCCAACCAGTCCTAATAACCCTAACCATCAAACAATCCCTACCAACCTTCAGGATTTAATTTAATAGCAGCAAGAAGCATAAGAATTAGTCAAGATACATGCAACACCACAACCCGCAGTATTTAACATATAATCAAATCTCTTTCATAATAAACTAGTCCTACCAGTCCTAGAATATCATGGATGCTACAATAGATAAGGAATCTCAACCCGAAATATCCAAACTCTAGCAATAGACAATTACTAATATCAACTAAGTGATCAATCTAGTCACATCAATACAATCAATAGGAATATGCTCAAGAGAAAAGATATAACCCAAAGAACATAGGAAATAGAGAATTAACCTCACAATCAAATCATACGAAAAGCTTCAATTGTCGGACTAAGCAAAAAGGTGCTTAGCTCCTCATAGTTCTTGGAAACAAAATTCTTCAAAGGGAAAAACTGTTGAATACTAAAATGTGACAATTCTGAATAATGTCGATGATGATTCAATGGAGGCTATGTAATTTAGGTTAAATAGACTTAACCTAAAGCCCAAGATCACAAACCTCATCTAAAAGGAAATAATAGTATAAAGTTCGAACTAAAATAATAAAGAAAACTTGGAAAAAGGGAAAAATAACAAAGTTCGGAAATTCTCCGACGGACGCCTGCTGTGTGCTTCCGCGGCCGTGGCACCAAATCCGCGGTCGCGGAAATTAACTATGTTCTCTCGAAGTGAACAACTCTTGAATTTTCCGCGGGTGCGGTGGATCTTCCGCGGTCGCGGCAGTGACATTCCTTCGCTCCGCGCCTCGCCTTTCGCCGCAGACGCTTCGTGCCCTCCTTCTTGGTCGCGGTTGGTCGCGGCTCTCCTTCTTCTCTTTCGTTTGTGTGGCTCTTCCTTCTATTCTTCCTCGTCTCCTCAGGTGGTCTTCTCCTCGTCTTCTGGATGTCTTCAATTAGCTCCTCCGAACCACCATAACCACACTTCTTCTCTTCAACTCCCTACTCCACAGTTGTGCTCTAAATCCCTACAAATGGCACCCTAAACACCGGTAACAACTCCTAGATAAGCACTATAAAATAGTGCTGATCAAATCCCTCATGCTTAAACCTTGCTCGTCCTCGAGTAAGCTAAAATAAACCCACTCCTCTAATCAAATCCCCAAGGTCTCAGGAAGCATAGAAAAATCATCTCCTCTAAGAATTTCACCTAACAATAAACTCCAGGCACAAATACAATAAGCACAGCACAACATACAATAAGACATAACTCAACACCAAGCTAAAAGGAAAGCAGAGTACTTCTCCCAAGCTTATCCCGAACACCATAGAGTGAAATATAAACTAATCCTAGTATCCCATCTATCTCCTTATCGCTCCAGAGTGACCTACCCGAAACCTCCTTATATCACCTCTTCTTATGTCACCACGCCATGTAAAATGAGGAGTCCTAAAAATCACTCTTCTTCTTTTCACTCATTTTGCCAAGGCGCCCTTTCGGGTTTTCACCAAGCCACTCATTTCATTTTTCAATAGATGGGCTCACAATATACTCACATCACTCTTGACCTCATATTACCCCAACCTAATGCTCGTATAAGCCGCCCTTTCGGTTTTCGACTTATCCTAGGATTTCTATTTTTGCCTTTTTTTTTCAAATTTTTGGCTTTTTCTTTTTCTTTTCTCCTCAACGACATAGCAAGTATAGAACACTCCCCCATGCTGAAACATTGCATTGTCCTCAATGTAATGAAAGACAAAAAATAATGAAACACAGGGAAGGCAAAAAATAACTCACAAACGTCGCCGAGCTGGCTTGGACGCTAAAGTTGTTGCTAGCGGTAAAACAGTAGAAGCACATGTCTCTGGTGTTGTGTGGGCATCTTCACGATCAACTCCTAAATTTTCTCCTACCGTGCAACCAAAAGGAACCCACTTTGGTGAATAGTGGTATAGCAAGTAAGTCGGGGTTGCACGGCCTTCAACGAACACATGGTGGAGCCCGAGTATGATCGTGGTGTGGGCTCTAGTGTTCCTCCTCCTCAGCTGTCAATTATAGGGCCATCATCGTTGTCAAATACAAATGTAGGGCTAATGTCTCCTCCGTGACAACATGATGCGCACCTTCTTCATGGGGAACTCTAGACAGCTGGCCTTCGGTAGAACTTTTTTTTTAATTCCGTTTAAGGTTTTTTCGGGGTTTTTTTTTGTTTTTTTTTTGTTTTTGGGGCAGGGCAATAGGAGACTTACATTGGTGTGGTAAACACCGTCTTTAATTGGCATAGGGTCTCCTCCCTGCAAGTTAGTTCGAACAAAACAAAAACAAAAACAAAAACAAAGCAAAAACACGCTAAAACAGAGAATGAAAAGCAAAGAAAGAAGTACATACCTCGGGTTGCCTCCCGGACATTGCCTTAGTTATTGTCGTGGCTCGACATACTACTCTCATCCCTCAACTTGGTTCACTCACCTCTATTGAGCACTCGGGGTTCCCATCTGGAGGGTGTCTCTTGGAATCATCAATATTGAATCTGACTCTCTCCCCGTCGAATTCCATAGTGAGCGAACCGCTGTTCACATCGATCTTTGTACTCGCCGTATTCATGAATGGCCTTCCTAACATCACAGGCGCTGCGTCCTTGTCCTGCCCCGTGTCCATCACAAAGAAGTCTGCAGGGAACACCAATTTGTCCACCTTGACTAGCACGTCCTGCACAACTCCTTTAGGGTAGACATATGAATTGTCCGCCAGCTGGATGACAATCCCCGTCTTCTCTAGTGGGCCCAACTCCAAAGACTCGTAGTGTGAGAGAGGCAACACATTAATGGAGGCACCCAAATCAAGTAATGCCTTATCGAACAAGGTACCCCCAATCTTGCAGGGAATTGTGAACATCCCTGGATCGCTAGCCTTCTTGGGTATCCACTTTTGCAGCATAGCGGACACATTCTCACTTACCACCACCTTCTTCTTCTCTTTCACAGCCCTTTTTCTCTCGCAGTTGCTAAACGTTTCGAACAACTCCTTATCATTAGCTGGCCTCCTTGTGTCCGCCAGAGCTACAGGGAAAGCTGCGGGAGGCTTTTCGGATCCGAGCGGAGGGAAATAGGGCCTCACATAATCATCATATGGATCCTTGTAGCGAGAGGCCGCGTCTCAGATCCGCGGTCGTGGATTGGTGACCGTGATCGCGGAAAATCCTCAACCTGTTCATTTTCTTCAGCCCCTTTTCCGCGGTCGCGGATTTCGTTATGCGGTCGCGGTTTGCTCTCGACCTGGGGCTCTTTTATCTCCGTGATTTTTCCGTGGTCGCGGAAATTCGCCGATTTTCTCCTCCTTCTCCATGATGCATCCGCGATCGTGGTGCTCTTCTTCGCGGTCGCAGACGTCCTTCTCCTTGGCTCTCTTAGCTTCCACCTCAGCCCCGCTCCTTAGCGTGGCGCATACATTCTCCTTCGGGTTGACTACCATTTGAGATGGTAGCTTTCCCGATTCCCGCGCTTCCAACCTGCTCACAGCTATAGAGATCTGCCCCATTTGTTTCTCCAGGTTCTGAATACTGGACTTCGTCTCTTGCTGATTTTGGGCCACAATGTTTGCCAGTGCGTTCACATTGCTAGCCATGGTTTTCATGCCCTGGACAAGGGCATTAATCTTATCCTCACTGGACGCATGGGCACTGGAGCTCTAGCCTTGGGGTCTCTAGTCATAGGGAGCTCTAAATGGTTGTTGAGCCCCAGGTTGTTGGTACTGTTATGGGCGAGGAAGAAACTATGGCGGCCTCTGTTGGTAATCTTGGTTCTCCTGGCCATGATGAGTGTTCTGCTGGTTCCCGTACCTCAAATTGGGGTGATCTCTCCACCCTGGATTATAGGTGCTGGAGTACGGGTCATATGTTGGCCTTTGAGGGACATATCCGCCAATTGCGTTCACTTCAGCAGTGGGCTCCTGCAGCGTGGGACATGCATCAGTTGGATGCATCATATCTTGGCATATCCCACATGATTTGACCTGCTGCTGGCCACCCTTCATCATGCATCGCCTCATCATCTCTTTCATCTCAGCCATCTCAGCAAGAAGAGTGGAAATGGGCTGAGACTCTACAACTCTCACGGATTGGGCGTCCGCCCTTTTACTAAACTGTCTTGAGCCCTCAGATAGCTCAAAGAAAACCTCATAGGCCTGGTCTGGAGTCTTATTCAGGATGTTTCCTCCACAGGTAGCGTTCACAATCCGACGCTCATCATCAAGTAAACCTCCGTACAAATAAAGTACGAGGTCCTAGTCGGAGTAGCCATGATAGGGGCAACTAGAAATCAGCTTCTTGAAGCGCTTGTAGTACTCGTAGAGTGACTCAGTAGCCTGTTGTTCGATGTTGCTAATACTCCTTTTCAGGCTGTTCAGCTTTGTTGCTGGGAAGTACTTCTCCAGGAAGGCCTTTTTCATCTTGGCCCACGTGTCTATGCTCCCTGGAGTTAGGTAATAGAACCAGTCATTGGCCGCATCCTTCAAGGAGAAAGGAAAGGCCCTCAGCTTGATCTGGTCTTCCGTCACGCCCTTCGGCTTCATGCTCGTGTAGACTGCATGGAACTCTGACAGATGCTTGTTAGGGTCTTCACCACTCATCCCATGGAAGTGAGGGAGTAAGTGGATCAACCCAGACTTGAGCTCGGAGTTGACTCCGTCAGCAAGCTCAGGAAACCGCACAGCCAGTGGTTGTTGTTGCAGATTAGGAGCAATCAGCTATCTCAGCGTTTGTTGGTCGTCTGCCATCTCAAAAGTGGGGTTGTCAAATATCAAAGATCGGTTTACTCTGCGGCTCTGGGAGAGAGTCCTCTCAATTTCTGAATCCAAAGCTAAAATTGGGGAATTAGTAGCACGGGTGTGGACCATAAGATAGGTCCACACAATAGTAACACGCACACAAACACACACAGAGAAAAAAACAAAACTTGCCTCCCCGACAACGGCGCCAATTTGACAGGCAAGTTTTAGTCATGTTACCTGGTCAAAATAAATCCTAACAAACCTAAACAAGTAGCAAAGGCAAGTAAGGGTCGAATCCCACAGGGAGGAGTTGTCAATCTTTATGTAAGTTCGCATGCAATGGTAACAAAGGGGGGTTTTGAGGTTGATTGGTTGTAAACAAAGCAAACAAGGGAAATAAAAGCAAAGAGTTTGTAATCAATTTAGGGAAAACACCTAGTCAAACAAATATCCACTTTTCATATGATAGATCGATCCTAGGTTATCTCTATTCCTTTCCTTTAGTTATTCATGTCCCTATTCTGAATTAGTTAATAGTCCAATCAGTCCTAATAACCCTAACTATCAAACAATCCCTACAAACCTTCAGGATTTAATTTAATAGCAGCAAGAAGCATATGAATTAGCCAGGATACATGCAACACCACAACCCGCAGTATTTAACATATAATCAAATCTCTTTCATAATAAACTAGTCCTACCAGTCCTAGAATATCATGGATGCTACAATAGATAAGGAATCTCAACCCGAAATATCCAAACCCTAGCAATAGACAATTACTAATATCAACTAGGTGATCAATCTAGTCACATCAATAACAATCAATAGGAATATGCTCAAGAGAAAAGATATAACCCAAAGGACATAGGAAATAGAGAATTAACCTCACAATCAAATCATACGAAAAGCTTCAATTGTCGGACTAAGCAAAATGGTGCTTAGCTCCTCATAGTTCTTGGAAACAAAATTCTTCAAAGGGAAAAACTGATGAATACTAAAATGTGACAATTCTGAATAATGTCGATGATGATTCAATGGAGGCTATGGAATTTAGGTTAAATAGACTTAACCTAAAGCCCAAGATCACAAACCTCATCTAAAAGGAAATAATAGTATAAAGTTCGAACTAAAATAATAAAGAAAACTCGGAAAAAGGGAAAAATAAAAAAGTTCGGAAATTCTCTGACGGACGCCTGCCGTGTGCTTCCACGGCCGTGGCACCAAATCCGCGGTCGCGGAAATTAACTCTGTTCTCTCGAAGTGAACAACTCTCGAATTTTCCGCGGGCGTGGTGGATCTTCCGCGGTCGCGGCAGTGACATTCCTTCGCTCCGCGCCTCGCCTTTCACCGCGGACGCTTCGTGCCCTCCTTCTTGGTCGCGGTTGGTCGTGGCTCTCCTTCTTCTCTTTCGTTTGTGTGGCTCTTCCTTCTATTCTTCCTCGTCTCCTCAGGTGGTCTTCTCCTCGTCTTCTGGATGTCTTCAATTAGCTCCTCCAAACCACCATATCCACACTTCTTCTCTCCCACTCCCTACTCCACAGTTGTGCTCTAAATCCCTACAAATAGCACCCTAAACACCGATAACAACTCCTAGATAAGCACTATAAAATAGTGCTGATCAGATACTGAACTTCTCTTATGACTCGAGTGCATAAAAGTTTCTTGACTTCTGCCTTTTCCACCTCATATCTTTCCCTCATCATTTTCCTCTTCTTCTGCACAATAGGCCCGATAAAGCGATCAATATTCAAGGAATGAAGGGAAGGGGATGGCAGTATACCGTTCAAATCTAGTGTCGAACACGCGAACACATCTCGAGAGCCCATTAGCAGCCGCTCAGCTCATCGATCATGACCCCTTGATCTAGCTTCCCACATAGAGCTTATCCTCAGGATTTTTGAAAGGAACAATCGGCTTACTTTCGAATTCTTTATTGTCGTGTAACAATGATTGTGCACATCGAGTTATGCAAAGCTTTTCCATTCCACCGTGCAAATTTGAGACTTCCCTTTTGCCCTCAACGATGTCAAATAACATGACCTAGCCTGCCTTCTTCTTAGTAGTCTTTCGTCTCTCCAACATGTCTCCCACGACGAACTTCATCTTGAAGTGATAGATGGAAATTGCGGCTTGGAACTTCATCAGGGGGACGTGACATATGATTGCATTATACACGGAAGGTAGCCTCGCCACAGTGAAGTCAACATCTTCCATATGATGGATGGGGCTTCCTCCTAATGTCATATTGATCTCAATCAAGCCTGTAAAATTGACTTCTTCACGTAAAAATGTAATGAGCTTGCCATAGTAAGGCTTGAGAGAGCTTGGAGCAATTCCCAATTCTTGAAGGCATCCCAATATAGGATGTCCACTAATGATCTGGTATCTACTAGGACGCGCTTAACCAGCTTCGTTTTAATCTACGCATGAATGATCCGGGGGTCCGAATGGGGGAAGTTAAGTCCTTCAGCGTCTTCTGCTACAAAGGTCATGATACTAGGCCTTCATGTTGCCTGGCAATGTTGAACACTGAGGGAGGTTGGTTTCTTGCCTTGACATGTCTTTTGATATCTTGATTACTTGACCCTGGAAAAGATGCCCCCCCTCACGATGGTAATAATACACTCGTCTGGGCCCGGAGCTGGATCTCGTGGTCCTTCATAGTTCTTTTTTTCTTTCTGCGGCCCCATCCTATTCTTGTTGCGCCACCCACTTTCTTCATCATCCCACTGACCCTTAAGGAGGTTTTGTCCTTTGGGTCTTTGTCATCTCACCATGCCTCTTTCTTGGCAGAGTGGGCCTCTTGACCAACAAACTAATTGTTCTATGGCTATCTGGCATCCCGGTCTTTTCTCCTTTTGTACCACCCCGACTTATGTCGATAGTGCCACACGACAATGATCCCTGACTTTAATGGCCAAAGCCAGCTTAGGCTTAATCCGAACAATTTATATAAAAATAATAATTACATTTATAACAAAAGAAACACTAGTGGAAGAGTTTTCAAAAGAAATATTCAACCTTAATTAAAACTCAACATCATCAAATGAGAAAACACTCTATAAAATGTAGTTAATGACATCAACTAATTTTTTGTAAATACGATCTTTTCACGTATGTACTATAAGGTACAATCATCCTAAACGTCGCATGCATAGTTAGCTTACCTAAAATCACCATCTTATAAATCAATTATTATTATCAATAATTTAATACAAGTACTTTTACATAAAAACGTCTAAAATATAAAAATATCACTTACTTTTATGACCATGTAATACCTCGGGCTCGTTACTGATGCGATCGATCTTGTGAGGCAAGACCAATCTAGGTTCGGATCGTTGTTCTTCCCAAGCAAGCACTCGTTCTTTGTGTTCTTCGTGAACTCCTTCGAGGAAACAACGTTATGTCTCCTCTTCTTGAGTTTGGCGGATCAAACTCTGGCGGCGGATGGGTGGATGGGTTCAACATGATGAACACCCGAAGTGGTGGAAGAAGGCCAACGTTATGGCTCCTTAGAGAACTTTGAGAAAAGGCTAGAAAGCCTTCAAAGAGAGAGATATGAAGCCAAGGGATAAACTAGGAGTGACTCTCAACTATGTTTATCAAAACTCAACTTGAAGATTACAATGGAAGTTCAAGGGTATTTATAGAAAAACAAGGGAAAACTAGGGTTTCACAAGCAAACCCTAATGGGCTTGGGCCTAAGACAACAAGGCCCAACCCATTACATCATCTCAAAATAGAAAAGTAATTCAAAACTATTAAAGCTATAAATAGTAAGCGGGCTCACAACCAAGGTGAGCATGCCAACGGGACGTGGCTCATGAAACGATGTCACCAAGAGCACGCACGCCAGAGAGGCGCGGCCTAGAAATAGAACAACTTGGAAGCCTGCGTCAGAGAAGACGCCCTTCACTCGACGCCATGGGGGACGTCAGGGACGCGCAAATCAGAGATGCGCCAGACCAAGGTCTTGTCCCAGGTCACTGGCCATCATTCTCCCCTTCTTAAATACAAATCGAGGACGATTCGTGCGCGTAGGGCTGAGGGAGAACGAAGGAAACACATTGGCGCGCCTCCCCTTCTTAAAGACAAAGTTGGAGCGTGAGAGGGCGCCAATCATGCGAGTGAGTTGATGGTGATGTTGAAAGAACAAGATGTAGGTGCCTTGCTCCCCTTCTTGGACCGAGCATACCTCTCCAAGGTCGAAAGGGAAGCATAGGTGGCCCGGGATAGCTTGGCAAATGGTGTTGGCTATGCAGCACTCCATGTTGGTATGGTCGCGCTCAGGGAGCTCCGTTATGAGCTCAACGCATCGGCCTGACTTCAACTTGTCCGTGTGATGGGACGACTTCGGTGTAGCAACCGTCATTAGCAAAGGGTCTGGAGGCACGACTGGTGCAAAGTCTTTGATCACCTGCACAATAGGGGACAACAATGGGGGTAAATCAATCAAGACCTTGACAGTTGAAAAACACGCAATTGGGGAAGGAAGTAAACACAAGGAACATCCCTTAGAAATTGGTTGAACATTGTCGTAATGGAGGGAGGATGTCGGACCAGGCGTGTAGCGGGTGATGGCCGTCGTGCCGACCATGGCTACATTGTCATCGTTAGTTGGAAGCACGTCGGTCTCGTCGGTCCGAGGCACAATGCATGTCTTGGGCACATCTGTGGCGCTAACAGGTGCAGAAATGAGTGCTATAGTATGCTCTGAGTCTTGAGCGGCTCGGAAAGCAGCGATCTTGGTTCGCAACTCAACGATAATAGAAGAAGCGATGTGGTGTCCTCAGATAGAGTATGAGCTAGTTTAGGTCTTTGGTTGTCGCTTGCAAAACGTTGTGTCATCACATAAGCCAGCTAGTCCCACCTAGAAATGGGAAGTAAACGGCGCTCTACATGCCCTTGTTTGAGCCGAGACCACCATGCACAAGCGTCGTGCGTGAAGTAGGTTGTTTCCACCTCAACCTTCTCGTAATCCGTGTAGGGAAAGTGGCGCAAGGCAAAGGCCGTGTTGCCGAGCCAATCGTGACACATGGCGTAGTCGCTAACATCGTCAAAGGGCTCGATGTACAAACTAGGCATACGGCGGGGACTTTCGGTCAGAGCTCTCTGTCTATGGTCATAGTGACGGCCAGGGTCATGAACGCGGCGTGCAAGGTCGCAATCGATACCATGGCGCGCTGCATGTAGGTCGTGCTCCGTGCGGTGTGATGTGGCACGCCTAGAGTAGTTGTCAGCCACATTCAAGGGTTCGTGTGCCATCTCGATTGTACCTATGCGAAACATGACTAAGCGGGAGTCAAAGAAATCAAAGGCAAGAGAACCTAACGACAAACCAAGTCCTTGTCACAAGCGACCCAAAATTTGGCAGTCAAGGGCCGAGAACTTTGGGCAAGTGTGAGGCAGATTAGGCTTGACGTAAGGCTAGAAGCAAATGAAGTAACAAGCAATGATTCACACAAGAGTCATGATGCACAAAGCGTCAACAATGATTCTCATATGTTAGAAGTAATTCTTCTTGAAAGATAGCAAGACAATTCAAACCTTTTACACGCGTTGCAATTTAGACAATGGAGGGGAACGAAGTGGAAACCTTGCGCCAAGCGGGGGATCTTTACCCTTTTGTGTCTATGGCGAGCCTTTTTGTAATGCAAGACTTTTTTATTTTCTTTTCTTTTCCTTTCTTTTCTTTTCTTTTCTTTTCTTTTCTTGAAATTGACGACGCACGATTTTTTTTTTTTAAAAAAAAGTCACACAAACTTTATGTTGTTGTGTGATTTGAGGTGAGAAGAGACAAGCAACTATTAAAGGAAGAAAGCAAATACAACTTCAATCAAATTAAATCTAAAAGGCAAAAAAGCATTCAAGACTACTTTATGCAAAGTTATCTACTTGCATGAATCAACTAAATGCTACTTGGGACACGGGAATCTTGGAAAAGTAAATTTTCTTGGAAATTACTTTTCGACCTCGAAAATGGACGGTCAAGCAATGAAGAATCACGCTTGAACCGCACAAGTGAAGGTGAACGGTAATGAGCGGGCACAAAGTGAAGAATCACACATGCACCGACCTTACAAAGAGAACAATGGAGGAAGCAATGGAGATATAAGAATAAACTTAGAAATGGGATTGAGTGCCAAAATTTAAAGATCGAAAGGAACAAGAAACTTAGCTTGAGGAATGGCTCTGATACCAATTGATGCGATCGATCCCCGTGAGGCAAGACCGATCTAGGTTCAGATCGTTGTTCTTCCCAAGCAAGCACTCGTTCTTCGCGTTCTTTGTGAACTCCTTCGAGGAAACAACGTTTTGTCTCCTCTTCTTGAGTTTGGCGGATCAAACACTGGCGGCGGATGGGTGGAGGGGTTCAACGTGATGAACACCCGAAGTGGTGGAAGGAGGCCAACGTTATGGCTCCTTAGAGAACTTTGAGAAAAAGCTAGAAAGTCTTCAAAGAGAGAGAGAGAGAGAGGTGAAGCCAATGGATAAACTAGGAGTGACTCTCAACTATGTTTATCAAAACTCAACTTGAAGATTACAATGGAAGTTCAAGGGTATTTATAGAAAAACAAGGGAAAATTAGGGTTTCACAAGCAAATCCTAATGGGCTTGGGCCTAAGACAACAAGGCCCAACCCATTACATCATCTCAAAATAGAAAAGCAATTCAAAACTAGCAAAGCTATAAATAGTAAGCGGGCCCACAACCAAGGTGAGAATGCCAACGGGGCATGGCTCATGAAACGATGTCATCAAGAGCACGCATGTCAGAGAGGCGCGACCCGAAAATAGAACAACTTGAAAACTTGCGTCAGAGAAGACGCCTTTCACTTGGCGCCATGAGGGACGCCAAGGACGCGTAAACCAGAGATGCGCTAGACCAAGGTCTTATCCCAAGTCACTGACCATCAGTCACTCTGCCAACAAGAGTCATGAATTAAATCAATTGATTTGTGATGACTAACTCGATCCAATAAGAGGAATGATGGTGAGTCTTGGTTTTCTACCCACCATGCTTAAATTATCACTTACTTCCATAAAAAAAGGTAAAGGTAAAAAATTGTAAATAGAGTATAAATAACAACTTGATACATGTGTGTTTGACAACCCTCGTTATAACAATTTTCCAGGCACAATTATTATTATTTGAAAAGTCGTGTTTGTTACCACAAATAGTTCTTACAATTATTAACATCCCCTCCCCAAAAGAAGTACTTCTTTTCCCATTTCCTCTACCTGTGACCCTAACAATGGTCCCTAGGGGGATATGGAGGTCAGGTCACGATCACGGTAGATTTGGTGGAGGTTATAAGTGTGAGATCGGCATGGGGATGAGAAAGAGAGAAAATAGAGAGATTGAAAGAGAAAAAAGATACAGGGATTCAGATTGAAACAAACATTAGATCTATGCAAGATTTGATTGACGGAGGATTTGGTCAAACATAGTAATAGAAAGATGTAGACAAGAGAGAGATTCGAGTAGATTCAAATATGGTGATAAATGTTTTCTACTAGCAGAACAATTCGACACTAAAGAATAAAACTTACCTTCAATACTAGCTGGTTGTAAACTTCTTTGAGAAAATAGATGAGTTTTACTAAGTTCACATTCTCTTGAGATTCACCACATAAATTATATAGACATCACATAATCACATCATCCAATTCCATAGAACCTTCCACAGATACACTTAGGTGATTTGCGAAAAGTAGATGCAACATGTGCATACCGCTACCTAAGGGTTTGTTTGGTAGGGGTATGGATAAAGATATTTTTATTGATAAATTGTTGAAAAATAGAGTTATGTAAAAAAGAGTGCTTGGTGAGAAAAAATATTTTTTTATAGATAAAGTAGTTTTTTGTTATAAACTACATGTAGTAACAAAAATTTAAAAATATTATATAACACGTTTAAAGTCTATAAAAGTACTTTTATGGTAATCAGACTTTATAAAAAAAATATAATTGCCGAATTGATACGTGACTATATCTTTCGTCGCATATTTTTGTTGTTGGTCTCGTCTTCAAGACAAGTCCTTGTTTCTCTTCTTAATGAACTCATAGAAGAACTTGTGAGAATATGTATTGGGGCATAGAGGCGCAGAATTCCGAACCAAGGATGTGGCAACCCAAGAGGAGATCGAGTCCACAATCAACTCCTCTTTGCCTTTGGATGAGTGCTGGTTAGTTGAGTTGAGATCCAAAACTCGTTTAACCGAGATCCACGATCAAGAGGGATAGATTGAGCTACACAATCTATGTTTAGCCAAGAAGCAAAAGTTGATCTCTGTCAAAACTTAATTGCTGAAAAATTACAATGACAAGGGTTTAAATAGAAAACTAGGCTAGGGGTTAATTTGTGGTCCACACTTGAGTAAAACTCTATTTTGAAGTCCAAATTAAGAAATGTAAGATAATTAGAAAGATAGAACCTCTAGCTAATACATAACAAATCCACATCTAGTGATGACATGTGGACAAGGCCTCTTCGGTTATATCATGGAAGACGTCGAAGGCCACTAAGAATGAGGTTTAAGCTTCCTTAGGCATGCACCAATTTGGAGATCTATCTATGTTTTGACTCACCCACATGCAAAAGATGTTGTATGCATATCC
This sequence comes from Rheum nobile, assembly GCA_027886185.1. Lineage (NCBI taxonomy): Eukaryota > Viridiplantae > Streptophyta > Magnoliopsida > Caryophyllales > Polygonaceae > Rheum > Rheum nobile. The sequence continues at coordinate 7,942,884 of WOAB01000002.1, read as the reverse complement.
TTAGTTTCAGTTTTAGAACTTACTATTTGTGACAGTCTGTGAAACTGAAATTTTCTACTCTTACTATTTTTAGTAGTTTCTGGTTAGACTTTACAATTTATGTTTATTTATCATTTTTTACTTAGGATTAGATTTAGGAGAGTGTTAGGGCTGGCCCTAGCCTGGGGCATGCTATCTCTCTCTTGCTTCTCTTGTTTTGCCTATTTAAACTCTTATCTTTGTTAATGTAAAGATAGATTGAATTTGAGAGTAACTTGACTAAGTTACTTTCAAGGTTGTTTAGTCCAAAACTTCATTTTTTCCAGAAGATTAATCATTCAAACAAAATCAATTTTCGTGTTCATCAAACGATCAATTCGGATCCACAATAATCACGCAGATTTCCCGTTTTCAACACTGCGCGCTGAATTTGAATACGATTGTTCTAGAGTTCTACTTGTCCAATTAACGTGAAATTTGGAGGAGTTCTAGTTGAGTTATGGATATTTAACATCGCGTTGGAATCACTCAATTCAGACATCGGAGCAGAAAGTTATACTTCGCCAAAGACGGGACCAAAAATTAGAGATCTCTTGCGCGCCAAGCCGAGTTCTTTCTATCCAAGAACTTCGTTATGGATTTCTACTTCTCCAATTGACGTGAAATTTGGAGGAGTTCTAGTTGACTTCTGGATATTTAATCTCAAGTTGGAATCACTCAATCCCGACATCGGAGCAGAAAGTTATACTTCGCCAAAGACGGGATCAAAAATTAGAGATCTCTTGCGCGCCAAGGCGAGTTCTTTCCATCCAAGAACGTGGCAATCAAGTGATTTTAAATAACAACAAAATAAATATCCTCAAAATAGTAAGATAATAAAGTAACAAGTTTCATGGAAGTTCGCTTGAGTCTCTTTCAAGATGGTCTTGATCGCATTTAAAAGTTATGGTGGATTGGCCTTGTCTTCATTTTATCACAAACAAAGCCTAAACAAATATACATGCTATTTTGAAAAAATGGTGAAGCCCCTACTTTAATTTTTTATTCTTACCTTCATTGCACCCCCCTCTTTTCCGGTGAGGATCTCGTAGTCCATCAAAATAGTCTAATTAGTTGTCCATTAAGTATGATTGCTCCACCTGGAATTGTATTTTTCAAATAAAAAATATTAAAGAGACGATTAACCTTATTTTTTCCCGCACGAGTGCTTCTCTGTTTTAGTTTTGACATACCTTCTCTCCATAGCCACCATCAATGAAACGTCCAACCTAGCTTGGTGCGATATTGAGGCAATAATGAACACAATTTCAGTCGTCAAAAGACCATGTCGAAATCCTACTAACAACATTACGCTTGAAGTGAAGTTGTGATACTCAACCTTGATTTTGTTCAAATATAGGTTTATTTTCAATCACAACTCCTGAGTCAAAATTCAGTAAGATTTTGATTTTTGATCTTTTTTGTCTTTTACTTTAGTTGTGGTTCAATGAAACAAAATGAGTGTTGATTGATGCAGGCTGCTAAGTCAAAAAGTTTTTATTTTTTATAGGTTATGGATGCTAATATATTCTTGCCTTCGAATGTCGGATCGAGATCTTGGTGGTGAGTCGCGCGTGTCGAGTCCAAGGGTGAATGGGTGGAACGCGGTGTTTGTCACGGCTCGCGAGCAAGCGATCGCGATGACAGTGGCGAAGTGTGATGTGTCGGTGACTCGCAGCCTCAGGGCTAGGCACGAGGGATGGTGGCTCAAAGGGTCAAGCGAGGCCGTAGCGTCGGCAGCGGAGGAGATAGACTCGAAGAATTCGAGTGGGTGGCCGTAGCGTCGGCGGCGGAGGAAAGAGATGAGAGGTCAGACTAGGGTTTGACGTTCGATCAAAGGGAGGAGGCAAATGACACTCAATACTCAAGCTTTGAATTAAAATGAACGTAACCTAATAAAGAAGGCCGAGATGGCTTTTTATAGGGGATAGCGAGACTCGGATGGGCCGAGTCTCGCTTAATGGGCTAGCCCACGCGACCCGCGTGGAACACACGCCCATAAAGAAATAACTAAAAATAATAATGTTCAATAAATAACAAAACAATTCAATGATCGCGGTCAATGATGGTTGAGAGAATCTTGACAGAGAACGCGTTCTCTGGACTTGGCTGGAGGCGCTTGAGGGAGAACGCGGTCTCTTGCGTCCCTTGGCTAGCAACGACGTGCACAATCAATGATTGTGTCGCGTTGGCGATGGCTTTGGCACGCGATCTTGTTATAGGGCCTTCTGAGCGAATGCTCATAGCTTCCTTTTTCTCTATTGCAGTCATGGTGGGTAGGAGCGCATCACCCTCCCCCACTTGGCTGTGAAGCATCCCTGCTTCACCATCATCGAACTCTGGCTCCACATAAGGTTCCAAGTCGGTGACGTTGAAGGTCGCGTGGACACCGTAGTCTGGTGGAAGCTCGAGCTCGTAGGCGTTGTCGCCAATGGCCTTCACAACACGGAAAGGACCATCACCGCGTTGGGTCAGCTTTGATTTGCGCTTGGCTGGAAAACGGCCTTTGCGAAGATGCACCCACACCAAGTCTCCTGGGTGAAAGATAACGCGGCAGCGCCCACGGTTGTGCTGTGTGGCATATTGAATAGCGCGGCATTCCAGTTGCTCCCGCGTTTGCTGATGCAGATCCTGGATCATTGCGGCGCGGTTGGTCGCGCTAGTGTGCTCATTGTCCTTCAGAGGTCGCCGTAGCATGTCGAGTGGTGTCAAAGGGTTTCTTTCATAGACGACCTCGAACGGTGTGAGCTTTGTCGCGGAGTGTCTGGACCTATTGTAAGAAAACTCAACAATAGCAAGTAAGTCTTCCCAACGCTTGGGGTTGGATTTGAGCATGGTCCTAAGAAGGGCTCCTAGGGTTCGATTGGTCACCTCTGTTTGGCCATCGGTTTGGGGGTGGTAGCTAGTGGAAAACAAAAGTTTTGTACCCAAATTTCCCCAAAGTGTTCTCCAAAAAAGCCCCACGAATTTGGTGTCGCGATCACTCACAATAGACCTAGGGATCCCGTGCAAACGTACCACATTGTCAAAGAACAACGCGGCGATTTCACTAGCAGTATTGGTGGTCTTACACGTGATGAAATGTGCCATTTTGGAAAATTTGTCCACAACAACAAAGATGGAGTCCTTACCCCTACGAGAGAGGCAAACCTGTGATGAAATCCATGGACAAATCTTCCCAAGGGCCTAGTGGAATGGGCAATGGCGTGTAGAGGCCATAGGGATGGGAACTAGACTTTGCGCGTTGACATGTGACACAACTCTTACAATAACGCGTCACCTGTGTGGTCATGCGCGGCCAAAAGAAGTGCTCGGGAAGGGCAACTAGTGTCTTGGTAAACCCAAAATGACTGCGTCCTTCATGGGCTTCTTGAATGAGGAGTTTCCTAATGGGTGAGCTAGGAATGCACGGGCGCCCGACTTTGTAAAGGTACCCCTCATGTAAAAAGTATGTCTCAAACTCGCGGTCCTTAAGGCAGTGTTCAACAATTGGCTTAAAAAAATGATCAGTCAAGTATAAATCCTTAATTAACGTGAAGCCAAGAAGTTTAGACTGAAGATGAGTAAGGAGAACATACCTGCGAGAAAGGGCATCGACGACCACATTCTCCTTACCTTTCTTGTGCACAACGACGTAGGGGAACGTCTCCATGAATTCTACCCAACGAGCATGGCGGCGGCTAAGGTGGGTTTGGCTCTTCAGATAGCTAATGGCCGCGTGGTCCGAGTGGATTACGAATTCGCGTGGCCAGAGATAGTGTTGCCATGTCTTCAGCACACAGACAAGAGCTTAGAGCTCCTTGTCGTAGGTGGGGTAGCTCAAAGTTGCCCATGTGAGCTTCTCGCTGAAGAACACGATGGGCTTCTTTTCCTGGTGTAGGACTCCACCAATGCCCACATTTAACGCGTCATATTCAATTTCAAAGTGCTTGTTGAACTCTAGGAGTTGGAGCAGTGGCGCGTTGCACAAGGTTTCTTTCAACGCGTTGAACGCGTGTGCGTGGTGATCCTTCCAATTCACCACGGCGCCTTTTTTTGTAAGCTCATGGAGAGGCACGGCTATAGAGCTAAAGTTGCGAGCAAATCTCCTATAGAATCCTGCCAAGCCAAGGAAGCTTCTAACCATTGTTGGAGTGGTAGGTGTGGGCCAATCCTTGATGGCCTTCACCTTGTCTTCATCCACGCGTAGCCCATCTTTGGAGACCACGTAGCCCAGAAAGTTGGTGGTGTCTGATGCGAAACAATACTTGCCAAGGTTGGCATACAAGGTCTCGCGTCGCAAGCACTCTAACACAAGCCTAAGGTGCTCTACATGTTCATCTAGACAACGCGAATACACCAAAATGTCATCAAAGTAGACTACAACAAATTTGTCCAGAAATTCCTCAAAACATGGTTCATGAGTCGCATGAACGTGCTTGGCGCGTTAGTGAGACCAAACGGCATGTGATCAAAATTTTAAAAAAAAGGGGCAAAAATAGAAATCCTGGGATAAGTCGAAAACCCGCAAGGGCGGCTTAGGTAATAAGCAGGTGGCTTAGACCAGCATTAGGATGGGGTAATAATTGGTCAAGAGTGATGTGAGTTTTATGTGAGCCCATCTATTGAAAAATGAAATGAGTGGCTTGGTGAAAACCCGAAAGGGCGCCTTGGCAAAATGAGTGAAAAGAAGAAGAGTGATTATTAGGATTCCTCATTTTTTCTGGCGTGGTGACATAAGAAGAGGTGATATAAGGAGGATTCGGGTAGGTCACTCTAGGAGGCATAAGAAGATAGATGAAGGCTAGAATTAGATGTTTATTCACTCTATGGTGTTCGGGATAAGATTGGGGGAAGTACTCTGCTTTTCTTTAAGTTTGGTTATAGGTTGTGATTGTGTTTATCGTGTTGGTGCCTTGGAGATTCATGTTGAGGTACAATTCTTAGTGGAGATGGTTTTTCTATACTTCCTGAGACCTTGGGGATTTGATTGGAGGAGTAGGTTTATATTAGCTTACTCGAGGACGAGCAAGGTTTAAGCATGCGGGAATTTGATCAACGCTACTTTGTAGGGTTTAACTAGGAGTTTTTACCGGTGTTTTGGGTACCATTTGGAGATGTTTAGAGCGTATTGTAGAGATTGGAGTTGAGGAGTAGATCTGCAAATATGGTGGTTTAGAGAAGCTTAAATGAAGATATATTGAAGAGAGAAGGAAGCCACCCAAGAAGACGAAGAAGTAGAACCAAGTAAAGGTGCTACAGGAGCCAAACCGCGGTCGCAGAGGCCATGTCCGCGGTCGCGGCGAAGAGACTAGGCGAGAGCAAGAAAACGAAGGACCGCGGTCGCGGGAACAAAACCGCGATCGCGGGTTTACGAAGGCCGCGGTCGCGGAAGAACAGTCTCGGTCGCGGAAAAGTCGAGAGCAAAAGTGAATTTGCCGCGGTCGCGGAAAATCCTCCGCGGTCGCGGAAAACTGCATCAGCGCGGGCCGAGTTTCTTTCGTCCGAAGATTTTTCGAAGTTTACTTTATTTTATTATTTTCTTTTTCTTTTATTTCTTTTATTCCGATAGGATTATTTTAGTTTCCTTTTAGATTATGTTTGTGATCTTTGGTTTTAGGTTTAGTTTATTTAAACCTAGTTCCATAGCCTCCAAGCATCATCATCGTTTATCATTCAGTTTTTGTCATCGTTCATTAGTCAGTATTGTTTTCCCTTTGAGTTTTTGTTTCAAGACTATGAAGAACTAAGCACCATTTGCTTAGTCCGACAATTAAAGCCTTCATTGGATTCATGATTGTGAGGTTATAACTCTATTTCCTATTCCTTTGGATTATATGTTTTCTCTTGAGCTTATTCCTATTGATTCTTATTGATTTGACTAGATTGATCACCTAGTTGATATTAGTAATTGTCTATTGCTAGGGTTTGGAAATTTCGGGTTGAGATTCCTTATCTTTTGTAGCATCCATGATATTCTAGGACTGGTAGGACTAGTTTATTATGAAAGAGAATTAATTATGTGTTAAATGATGCGAAAAATCGGCGTTGCATGTATCCTGGTTAATTCCTATGCGTCTTACTGCTATTGTTCTAAATCTTGATAGTTTCTCGTGCGTTCGATAGTTAGGGTTACCTGGACTGGTAACTATTTCAGAATAGGGACAAGAATAATCAAAGGAAGGAATATAGATAATCTGTAACACCCCCAAATCTAAACCCATTTGGAAAGGTATTACCGCCAGTGACCTCAGTGTTCCTTACCGAGATCACCCAAGGCTTTACCGTTTGAATACAAACCATGAAATACAATGATACAAAATGATAACTTTATTCATATAAAACATGAGTCCCGGGATTACATCCCAATCCCGAATAGGACAAACACAGAGTTTAACAAAGTACAGCGGAAGTCTTTAAACAAGGTACAACGGGAGTCTTTTAAATATATTACAAACAAGGATCTTGACCACAATGGTCATCTCCCAAGGATCTCAACCTAATTAAAAGAAATTATTAAAAACATCCAAAAACAATCGTCGTCTTCATAGTCAATCTAGTCTCATCATATCTTCGCTCTATCTGATGTGCCGAATCGAACGGATGACACCAGCCAACCATGCAGAGATCAATTGCGGTTGGTTAGTCTACTGAATAGACTATGCAAGGGTACAAAGCAGAGTGGTTCGAAGCAGTCGTATTCGGTTAGACTCATCGCTTCTCGAATAATAACCGATGACGATAGTCAACCATCATACTCCTACTGGAATAAACAAGAGGTATGCACAAGAGAAGATTCTGGAAGACTGAATCTTCACAGAAATCGACCCGAAAAGAGACTCCAAGAGATTGAGTCTTTAAGGAAATATGACAAATCTGGAACGTTTAAAGAATCAGACAACAGTGATTTAAAAGCTGACTTAGATGTTTTGGTTCACGACCAACCTCACCGCTTACAGCGAATCCAGATTGGAAAGAGAACGTACTCTGATCAAAAGTCGAGACGAGCTTTCCTAGCTGCACTATTTACTTAGCTGCACTACTCGCCAAAGGTATATTAATTATGTGCACTCGGGCACTTTATCTTATTAAATTCCAAAACCCACATTACATTATAAGCTTTTAAACATATTCCTGTCACGCAGGACATACAACTAAGGAATGGACCTCACAGAATCCAAGCCTCTGGACTTATATCGAAGGAATGAACCTCGCAGAGTCCAATCCTCTGCTATCATAGGGTCTTGCTCGCCCTTTTCCCCAAGTTATAAAGAAACGAATGGACCTCTCGGAGTCCAGGCGTTCCTACGAATACTCGTGCTAACTAACAATTCGAGCACAACAATAGTTCAGGATAAATCCACATAAATGCCCTCAAGGCGAACATAAATAATAGCGTTGTTCTAACAGATATACAACCTATTAATATCATTATTACAGTTTCCAAAACAGTTTATAAAACCATTTCCAGATAAACACAATAATCATTCCAAATTAATCACTCAGATAAACAACTGATAATTAATGTAAATATGGAACGATGAGCAAGAGCGAACCGCCACTTGCCTGAATCCGCAGAATAGAAACAAGCCTAACGACAACAACGGGATTCCGGGCTCGACACGGGTATAGCTCCGACAGCACAACGACCTTCGAATCGACCCATAAAAGGAACCCTAAGTTAGATCCGACATAACCACAGTACGAATCTAAAAACGACGAAAGAAAACGAAAGGAACGACGCCACAACGACGACTACCAAAGCCAAAAGCCCAAAAAGGCATTCTGGACACTGGCGGCGGTCGCCGTTCTTGGCGGCGGTCGCCGCAGTTCATCACGGCGGGCGCCGTGAAGAACACGGCGGTCGCCGTGAAGAACTCAGACGACAGAAGCGGCGAGAAAACTCACCCAAAACACGAACGACTCAGCCTCCTTCGACTTGATTTGGTTTCTAACCTCCAAGGCTACCAAAAGCTTCACAAATGCACTCTGGAAACACCACCAAACGACCTCCGGCGAAAGCTTCAGAAATCCGGCGAGGCATAACTCCGGTGAGGCAAGAATTTGGGAGAGCTTGGGCTGTGGATTGAGCTCAAAAACCCCTCCCAAACACCTCCTTTTATAGCCAAATGCCAGGAAACACAATGATGGCCCTATGAAGAGCTACTTCGGTGCTGCCAGAGCCACGCCGGCGACCTTCGGGCAAGGACCTCCGGACAACAACGACGGCGGGCACCGTCATAAATGCGGCGGGCGCCGCCATAGGCTTGGCATCCCCAGCTAGGAGAAGACCCAGCCTGCTCCTCGAGCCTTGCGACGGCGGGCGCCGCCACTGTACGGCGGGCGCCGCCCTTGGCTTTGCCGCCTCCTCAACTCTTAGACGAAAATGATATTAACCCGGGATAAAATTATCGTACGCGAACGAGTATTAAAATCCAAAGCACGTCGTCTGTATTTTATTTCACTGAGAAAAATATTACAGATACAGAGAGCATTACCGAACATCTTAAACTCTCTGAATTAAATACGACATACATAACAGGTACTCGGGAAAAATCCCAGAAATCCAGAAATAGCTTACAAAAATACGGGGTATCACATCTCCTCTCCCTTAAAAGAAGTTTTGACCCTGAAACTTAGGTCGAGAATAACTCGGAAAACGCCTGAGCATATCTGACTCGGTTTCCCACATTTCCCACGTTTCCCAAGTAACTTCCTCCGATCCAGACTTGGACCACTGAATCCGTACCAATAGTACGATCTTGCTACGCGGCTGCTTCTCACGACGCTCCAAAATGTGCACGGGCATCTCCTCATAAGTACCATTAGCTTGAATCTCGATGTCCTCATAACTCAGCACGTGAGACTCATCTGGCACATACTTCCTGAGCAAAGAGACGTGGAACACATTATGCACTGGATGAGCCGATGGCGGCAACGCCAAGCGGTACGCTAGAGATCCCACTCTATCCAGAATCTTGACTGGTCCCACGTAGCAAGGGTTAAGCTTTCCACGCTTACCAAACCTGAAAACTCCCTTCGAGGGCGACACCTTGACAAACACTTTGTCACCGACCTCGAACTCGACATTCCTACGCTTCTTGTCTGTATATGACTTCTGTCGACTCTCAGTGGTCAACATCCTTTATCGAATCAAGGCAATGTCAGAAACAGTCCTCTCGACTAACTCTGGCTCAAGCAGAATCTTGTCGGCTTTATCGTCCCAACAAATCAGAGATCTGCATCGGCGACCATACAAAGCTTCGAATGGAGCCATCTTGATCGTAGCATGCCAGCTGTTGTTGTAGGTGAACTTAATCAGACTCAAGTTGTCCTCCTAGCTAGTCGGACGATCGAGTACACAAGCTCTGAGCATATTCTCCAGAGTCTGGATGGTCCTTTCAGACTGGCCATCTGTCTGAGGATGAAATGCTATACTGAATCTTAATTCAGTTCCCATGGCCTTATAAAGCTCTTGCCAGAACCTTGACATGAATCGGCCATCTCGATCTGATACAATGGTGTTTAGGAATGCCATGTAAATGGACAATCTCCTGGTGGAAAACTTCTGCTGACCTTTGGGTCACCCAAGTAACCTCAGTTTCCAATGCAAACACTATTGCTGCTAGTTCTAGGTCATGTGTTGGTTAGTTTGATTCATAGGTTTTCAATTGTCTAGATGTGTATGCAATAACCTTGCCCCTCTGCATCAAAGACACATCCTAACCCATTTCTCGAAGCATTACTATAGACCATATAACCATCATTCCTTCCGACAATGCCAAAACTGGTGCATAAGTCAGACACTATTTCAACTTCTTGAAAACTGGTCTTGCACTTGTCATCCCAGACAACTTCTTGTTGACCTTGTGGAACAGACTGGTCATAGGTGGAGTGATCTTAAAAAAAATCCTTCCATGAACCGTCTATAATGCTCAACAAGCTCTGGGAAACTGCGCACCTCGCTCACATCCTGAGGGCGCTTCCAAACAACTACTGATTCACTCTTCTGGGGAATAACCATAACCTCATTCGTATTGATCACATGGCCTAAGAAAGCCACTTCTAGATCCAACAATCGCACTTAGCCCACTTTGCGTACAGCCGACTTGGTCTAAGGACCGATAAAGCAATCCGCAGATGTTCCCTGTGAGCTTCCTTGCTCGGGAAAATATCAAAATGCCATTGATGAAGACCACTATGAACTTATTCAAGTACTGGTCTAAAACATCGATGCACTAGGTTCATGAAAACTGCTGGAGCATTTGAAGCCCAGATGGCATGACTACAAACTCATAGTGACCATCTCTCGTCCGAACGCAATCCTCGGAATGTCATCCTCACGAATCCTGAGCTGATAAAAAAACCAGACCTCCGGTCGATCTTGGAGAAAACTTTTGCTCCCTGTAGTTGATCCAACATATCATCACTCCTGGGCAACAGATACTTGCTCTTGATCGTGACTTTATTCAACTCTCGAAAGTCAAAATAAAGTCGAAACGGTCCATCTTTCTTTTTGACAATTAAAACTAGGACACTCCTACTTAAGGTGATGCACTCAGCTTTATATAACTTTTGTCAAGAAGATCCTTGAGTTGCTTCTTCAACTCTTGCATCTCAACAGGAGCCATCCGGTACGGTGCCTCAGAGATCGGCGTGGTACTCGGCTTGAGATCAACGACAAACTCCACAACACGATTCGGGGTATCCAGGAATATCTTCTGGAAAGACACCCGGAAATCCTCTAACCACATGCATATCAAAACTAAAGTCGATCACTGCCTTATGACGCTTCCGTCAATCCATACAGAGAATAATTATTGTATGGGACCATGGTTATTTAGGTCAAATCGCTTTGAATTTCTTACCCTTGATGGTAATCGACAATTCCGACAGACGATTGGTTCTAACCAAATATTTCATATTAATAATATTTATAACCAAAGGTTCACAAACTTAGCCGCATACAGAACTTAACTTACAACCATCCAAAATGAAAGTCTGGGTAGCACCCACATCAACAACACATTAACAAAAGTGTAATGCAGATACAAAGTACTCTAAGCATTAGGAGCATAGGGTCCATCCCCCTCACGCATCACGTGAAGATGTTGACCCTGACTTCCAGAAGCCACTGGGGCTTTTCCCTTATCCTGCACAGTTGTCTGCATCGAAGGATTGGAAGTCTCTGCTGGTTTAAACCTAGGTCTGTTGTTTGGATTAACAGACCCCTATTATGACTCAGCTCCTTTTTGCATTCCCTGCCGACAGAACCTCTGCATATGTCCTTCCTTTCCACAACCAAAACAAGTCTTCTTCTCATTCCGACATGCAAAATTCTTGTGCCCAGATGCACCACAATTATGGCATTGGATCAGACTCTTGCTCTGACCCGATTGTTGAGTTGACCCATCTCGAGTCGTTTCTGTCTTTGCCTTGCTGGACTTGGCAAAATCAGAAGGTGGTACGGGACGTTTAATCCCACTTTCCTGAGGCTGGTTCTGCACTTGCCTCTGGCTATCACGCTTCCTGGTTGACTCCTCCAGAGTTACCTCCAACTTGTAGGCCGTATCCACGTACTGCTCGAGAGTAGAGCATGTGTGGTGCACCATCCATGGTTTAATATCTGGGTTCATCCATTCATGGAAGTACCAGATCTTCTGAGCCTCACTGGATATCTCTGGTTCAGCATACTGCAGCAAATGATTGAATTTAGTGGCAAGCTCGGTCACCTTCAATCCATCCGTCTTAGGATACAAGAACTCCTTGTGTTTCTCCTCCCTCATAGCACGAGAGAAGAAACGGTCCGTCATCTTGGTCTTAAACATTGACCAGGTCAACATCGGGCTATCATCTAAGCCGGTACTCTCCCACCATTCACTGGCTTCTTCCTTCAACTGTAGAGAAGCTATGTGCACTTTCTCCGCTTCAGTGCACTCAACATTACGAAACAACCGTTCCATATGTGAGAACCAATGAGCCACTCTGACTGGCTCTCCCTTTCCATCGTAGCTGTCGGGTCTCATAGAGTTAATGGCCTTCAGAGCTCGGCCATACTCCCCTCTATTCCTGATCACGCCTCCCTGTAGTACCTGGTTCTCTTGTTCCTCAAACCTCGGAACTTTTAGAGGTACTGGCACTCCTTGTGCCTGAGGTGCGATTGGTCGCATTATCTCGGTGAATGCTTGCATAACAATCCCCCGAATTGCTGCGATTGTTGCTGCATCGAGCACTACTGGAGCGTCAGCCTGAGCTTGGCCATTGCCTCCTGGATTATTGTTGAAGACAAACTCACGCTCTCCTGATGGGTCTGCATCAATCCTCGGGTTTGGTCTAGGGTCATTGCTCGGCCCAGCACCAGCACTGATAACGTTCCTTGTGTTCACCATCTGTTTACCGATCAAATTCCAAGGATTTTATCACATTAGTATCATTATGATATACTTATTTTAATAAAATCAACTTAGAATAGATCAAACTCGTAAATTTCTATTGATGAACTGAAACTGAGATACTAGGTTCTACAACCTCAAATCACAACGAGCGAACTGGGAATCAAGCCTAGCTGGAGATGGAGAAACCACCTCGGCTTCTCCCGAGTTCCTATGAAGAGAACAGAATGCACCCATATCTAGCGGGGCAACGAGAAATAAATTAGTCTTTCTAGACATAGAAGAAAGCTTACTATATCAGACTATACAGAAAACATGACTATGAACGGTTGAAAATGAAAACACCGTTTTTATTTTTAAACTCAGAGCCTTTTGAAAATATCTTTCAATTGAAAACGAGTAAATGGTTTTCAAATACCCAACCCGTTTTAAAACCTTTGGCTCTGATACCACAACTGTAACACCCCCAAATCTGAACCCATTTGGAAATGTATTACCGCCAGTGACCTCAGTGTTCCTTACCGAGATCACCCAAGGCTTTACCGTTTGAATACAAACCATGAAATACAATGATACAAAATGATAACTTTATTCATATAAAACATGAGTCCCGGGATTACATCCCAATCCCGAATAGGACAAACACAGAGTTTAACAAAGTACAGTGTTTTGGGGCGAAAAGATCGGACGACCTAAATCGCCTTAGACGGGGTAACTAGTCGATCGGGTGATAGAAAACAATCCAAACCAAGCCAAAAAATAGATAAACACAGAATAAATGTATAATAGCGTGATGATCTTATTAGATGTCGTGTGAATCAGACTGAATCGTGATACAACTTATCGTAATAAAACCAGAGATCGAGTGGGACTCGACCGGTGACTTGTGAGTGGCGACCGGCAGGGATCTAGCGTAAGCAGCCGTTAGAGAGCTAGGTGGAGAGCGAGAGTGCTATTCTGGTGAGTTGTTTTTTTTTCGAACGCTTGTCCTGTGTGTAATTGTGTAGTCTTCTTCTTATCTTCGTCGTCCTGATATGGTAAGTCTTTTACTCTTGTGACCGTTTATGCTTCGGCCGAATATTCCATCTTCAATGCTCGGAGTGATGGTGAAGATTGCGCCATTAAATCTCTGCGTTTATGGTGGTTTGAAGGTAGTGGCCGTTGCGTGATCTAGCATTTAATGCTTGGCGAGATCGTCGCGATCCTGTCGGAAGGCATTCGACCAGAGACGTCTCGTCGGATCCTCTGGGCTTTCTCCTTCGATCTTCCGATTGGCAATGGGCTTGGGCTCGACCGATTTGACCCATCTTCTCCGGAGAATCCAGGCCCAACATACAGCGGAAGTCTTTAAACAAGGTACAACGGAAGTCTTTTAAATATATTACAAACAAGGATCTTGACCACAATGGTCATATCCCAAGGATCTCAACCTGATTAAAAGAAATTATTAAAAACATCCAAAAACAACCGCCGTCTTCATAGTCAATCAAGTCTCCTCATATCTTTGCTCTATCTGATGTGCCGAATCGAACGGATGACACCAGCCAACCATGCAGAGAACAATTGCGGTTGGTTAGTCTACTGAATAGACTATGCAAGGGTACAAAGCAGAGTGGTTCGAAGTAGTCGTATTAGGTTAGACTCATCGCTTCTCGAATAATAACCGATGACGATAGTCAACCATCATACTCCTACTGGAATAAACAAGAGGTATGCACAAGAGAAGATTCTAGAAGACTGAATCTTCACAGAAATTGACCCGAAAAGAGACTCCAAGAGATTGAGTCTTTAAGGAAATATGACAAATCTGGAATGTTTAAAGAATCAGACAACAGTGATTTAAAAGCTGACTTAGATGTTTCGGTTCACGACCAACCTCACCGCTTACAGCGAATCCAGATTGGAAAGAGAACGTACTCTGATCAAAAGTCGAGACGAGCTTTCCTAGCTGCACTATTTACTTAGCTGTACTACTCGCCAAAGGTATATTAATTATGTGCACTCGGGCACTTTATCTTATTAAATTCCAAAACCCACATTATATTATAAGCTTTTAAACATATGCCCTGTCACGCAGGACATACAACTAAGGAATGGACCTCACAGAATCCAAGCCTCTGGACTTATATCGAAGGAATGAACCTCGCAGAGTCCAAGCCTCTACTATCGTAGGGTCTTGCTCGCCCTTTTCCCCAAGTTATAAAGAAACGAATGGACCTCTCGGAGTCCAGGCGTTCCTACGAATACTCGTGCTAACTAACAGTTCGAGCACAACAATAGTTCAGGATAAATCCACATAAATGCCCTCAAGGCGAACATAAATTATAGCGTTGTTCTAACAGATATACAACCTATTAATATCATTATTACAGTTTCCAAAACAGTTTATAAAACCATTTCCAGATAAACACAATAATCATTCCAAATTAATCACTCAGATAAACAACTGATAATTAATGTAAATATGGAACGATGAGCAAGAGCGAACCGCCACTTGCCTGAATCCACAGAATAGAAACAAGCCTAACGACAACGACGGGATTCCGGGCTCGACACGGGTATAGCTCCGACAGCACAACGACCTTCGAATCGACCCATAAAAGGAACCCTAAGTTAGATCCGACATAACCACAGTACGAATCTAAAAACGACGAAAGAAAATGAAAGGAACGACGCCACAACGACGACTACCAAAGCCAAAAGCCCAAAAAGGCATTCTGGACACTGGCGGCGGTCGCCGTTCTTGGCGGCGGTCACAGCAGTTCATCACGGCGGGCGCCGTGAAGAACACGGCGGTCGCCGTGAAGAACTCAGACGACAGAAGCGGCGAGAAAACTCACCCAAAACACGAACGACTCAGCCTCCTTCGACTTGCTTTGGTTTCTAACCTCCAAGGCTACCAAAAGCTTCACAAAGGCACTCTAGAAACACCACCAAACGACCTCCGGCGAAAGCTTCAGAAATCCGGCGAGGCACAACTCCGGTGAGGCAAGAATTTGGGAGAGCTTGGGCTGTGGATTGAGCTCAAAAACCCCTCCCAAACACCTCCTTTTATAGCCAAATGCCAGGAAACACAATGATGGCCCTACGAAGAGCTACTCCGGTGCTGCCAGAGCCACGCCGGCGACCTTCGGGCAAGGACCTCCGGACAACAACGACGACGGGCACCGTCATAAATGCGGTGGGCGCCGCCATAGGCCTGGCGTTCCCAGCTAGGAGAAGACCCAGCCTGCTCCTCGAGCCTTGCGACGGCGGGCGCCGCCACTGTACGGCGGGCGCCGCCCTTGGGTTTGCCGCCTCCTCAACTCTTAGACGAAAATGATATTAACCCGGGATAAAATTATCGTACGCGAACGAGTATTAAAATCCAAAGCACGTCGTCTGTATTTTATTTCACTGAGAAAAATATTACAGATACAGAGAGCATTACCGAACATCTTAAACTCTCTGAATTAAATCCGACATACATAACGGGTACTCGGGAAAAATCCTGGAACTCCAGAAATAGCTTACAAAAATACGGGGTATCACATCTCCCCCCCCTTAAAAGAAGTTTTGACCCTGAAACTTAGGTCGAGAATAACTCGGAAAACGCATGAGCATATCTGACTCGGTTTCCCACATTTCCCACGTTTCCCAAGTAACTTCCTCCGATCCAGACTTGGACCACTGAATCCGTACCAATGGTACGATCTTGCTACGCAGCTGCTTCTCACGACGCTCCAAAATGCGCACGGGCATCTCCTCATAAGTACCATTAGCTTGAATCTCGATGTCCTCATAACTCAACACATGAGACTCATCTGGCACATACTTCCTGAGCAAAGAGACGTGGAACACATTATGCACTGGATGAGCCGATGGCGGCAACGCCAAGCGGTACGCTAGAGATCCCACTCTATCTAGAATCTCGAATGGTCCCACGTAGCAAGGGTTAAGCTTTCCATGCTTACCAAACCTGAAAACTCCCTTCGAGGGCGACACCTTGACAAACACCTTGTCACTGACCTCGAACTCGACATTCCTACGCTTCTTGTCTGTATATGACTTCTTTCGACTCTGAGCGGTCAACATCCTTTGTCGAATCAAGGCAATGTCAGAAACTGTCCTCTCGACTAACTCTGGCCCAAGCAGAATCCTGTCGGCTTTATCGTCCCAACAAATCGGAGATCTGCATCGGCGACCATACAAAGCTTCGAACGGAGCCATCTTGATCGTAGCATGCCAGCTGTTGTTGTAGGTGAACTCAATCAGACTCAAGTTGTCCTCCCAGCTAGTCGGACGATCGAGTACACAAGCTCTGAGCATATTCTCTAGAGTCTGGATGGTCCTTTCAGACTGGCCATCGGTCTGAGGATGAAATGTTGTACTGAATCTTAATTCAGTTCGCATGGCCTTATAAAGCTCTTGCCAGAACCTTGACATGAATCGGCCATCTCGATCTGATACAATGGTGTTTAGGAATGCCATGTAAATGGACAATCTCCTGGTGGAAAACTTCTGCTGACCTTTGGGTCACCCAAGTAACCTCAGTTTCCAATGCAAACACTATTGCTGCTAGTTCTAGGTCATGTGTTGGTTAGTTTGATTCATAGGTTTTCAATTGTCTAGATGCGTATGCAATAACCTTGCCCCTCTGCATCAAAGACACATCCCAACCCATTTCTCGAAGCATTACTATAGACCATATAACCATCATTCCTTCCGACAATGCCAAAACTGGTGCATAAGTCAGACACTGTTTCAACTTCTTGAAAACTGGTCTTGCACTTGTCATCCCAGACAACTTCTTATTGACCTTGTGGAACAGACTGGTCATAGGTGGAGTGATCTTAAAAAAAATCCTTCCATGAACCGTCTATAATGCTCAGCAAGCTCTGGGAAACTGCGCACCTCGCTCACATCCTGAGGCCGCTTCCAAACAACTACTGATTCACTCTTCTGGGGAATAACCATAACCTCATTCGTATTGATCACATGGCCTAAGAAAGCCACTTCTAGATCCAACAATCGCACTTAGCCCACTTTGCGTACAGCCGACTTGGTCTAAGGACCGATAAAGCAATCCGCAGATGTTCCCTGTGAGCTTCCTTGCTCGGGAAAATATCAAAATGCCATTGATGAAGACCACTATGAACTTATTCAAGTACTGGTCTAAAACATCGATGCACTAGGTTCATGAAAACTGCTGGAGCATTTGAAGCCCAGATGGCATGACTACAAACTCGTAGTGACCATCTCTCGTCCGAATGCAATCCTCGGAATGTCATCCTCACGAATCCTGAACTGATAAAAAAACCAGACCTCCGGTCGATCTTGGAGAAAACTTTTGCTCCCTGTAGTTGATCCAACATATCATCACTCCTGGGCAACAGATACTTGCTTTTGATCGTGACTTTATTCAACTCTCGAAAGTCAAAACAAAGTCGAAACGGTCCATCTTTCTTTTTGACAATTAAAACTAGGACACTCCTACTTAAGGTGATGCACTCAGCTTTATATAACTTTTGTCAAGAAGATCCTTGAGTTGCTTCTTCAACTCTTGCATCTCAACAGGAGCCATCCGGTACGGTGCCTCAGAGATCGGCGTGGTAATCGGCTTGAGATCAACGACAAACTCCACAACACGATTCGGGGTATCCAGGAATATCTTCTGGAAAGACACCCGGAAATCCTCTAACCACAGGCATATCAAAACTGAAGTCGATCACTGCCTTATGACGCTTCCGTCAATCCATACAGAGAATAATTATCGTATGGGACCATGGTTATTTAGGTCAAATCGCTTTGAATTTCTTACCCTTGATGGTAATCGACAATTCCGACAGACGATTGGTTCTAACCAAATATTTCATATTAATAATATTTATAACCAAAGGTTCACAAACTTAGCCGCATACAGAACTTAACTTACAACCATCCAAAATGAAAGTCTGGGTAGCACCCACATCAACAACACATTAACAAAAGTGTAATGCAGATACAAAGTACTCTAAGCATTAGGAGCATAGGGTCCATCCGCCTCACGCATCACGTAAAGACGTTGACCCTGACTTCCAGAAGCCACTAGGGCTTTTCCCTTATCCTGCACAGTTGTCTGCATCGAAGGATTGGAAGTCTCTGCTGGTTTAAACCTAGGTATGTTGTTTGGATTAACAGACCCCTATTATGACTCCGCTCCTTTTTGCATTCCCTGCCGACAGAACCTCTGCATATGTCCTTCCTTTCCACAACCAAAACAGGTCTTCTTCTCATTCCGACATGCAAAATTCTTGTGCCCAGATGCACCACAATTATGGCATTGGATCAGACTCTTGCTCTGACACGATTGCTGAGTTGACCCATCTCGAGTCGTTTCTGTCTTTGCCTTGATGGACTTGGCAAAATCAGAAGGTGGTACGGGACGTTTAATCCCACTTGCCTGAGGCTGGTTCTGCACTTGCCTCTGGCTATCACGCTTCCTGGTTGACTCCTCCAGAGTTACCTCCAACTTGTAGGCCGTATCCACGTACTGCTCGAGAGTAGAGCATGTGTGGTGCACCATCCATGGTTTAATATCTGGGTTCATCCATTCATGGAAGTACCAGATCTTCTGAGCCTCACTGGATATCTCTGGTTCAGCATACTGCAGCAAATGATTGAATTTAGTGGCAAGCTCGGTCACCTTCAATCCATCCGTCTTAGGATACAAGAACTCCTTGTGTTTCTCCTCCCTCATAGCACGAGAGAAGAAACGGTCCGTCATCTTGGTCTTAAACATTGACCAGGTTAACACCGGGCTATCAGCTAAGCCGGTACTCTCCCACCATTCACTGGCTTCTTCCTTCAACTGTAGAGAAGCTATGTGCACTTTCTCCGCTTCAGTGCACTCAACATTACGAAACAACCATTCCATATGTGAGAACCAATGAGCCACTCTGACTGGCTCTCCCTTTCCATCGTAGCTGTCGGGTCTCATAGAGTTAATGGCCTTCAGAGCTCGGCCATACTCCCCTCTATTCCTGATCACGCCTCCCTGTAGTACCTGGTTCTCTTGTTCCTCAAACCTCGGAACTTTTAGAGGTACTGGCACTCCTTGTGCCTGAGGTGCGATTGGTCGCATTATCTCGGTGAATGCTTGCATAACAATCCCCCGAATTGCTGCGATTGTTGCTGCATCGAGCACTACTGGAGCGTCAGCCTGAGCTTGGCCATTGCCTCCTGGATTATTGTTGAAGACAAACTCACGCTCTCCTGATGGGTCTGCATCAATCCTCGGGTTTGGTCTAGGGTCATTGCTCGACCCAGCACCAGCACTGATAACGTTCCTTGTGTTCACCATCTGTTTACCGATCAAATTACAAGGATTTTATCACATTAGTATCATTATGATATACTTATTGTAATAAAATCAACTTAGAATAGATCAAACTCGTAAATTTCTATTGATGAACTGAAACTGAGATACTAGGTTCTACAACCTCAAATCACAACGAGCGAACTGGGAATCAAGCCTAACTGGATATGGAGAAACCACCTCGGCTTCTCCCGAGTTCCTCTGAAGAGAACAGAATGCACCCATATCTAGCGGGGCAACGAGAAATAAATTAGTCTTTCTAGACATAGAAGCAAGCTTACTATATCAGACTATACAGAAAACATGACTATGAACGGTTGAAAATGAAAACACCGTTTTTATTTTTAAACTCAGAGCCTTTTGAAAATATCTTTCAATTGAAAACGAGTAAATGGTTTTCAAATACCCAACCCGTTTTAAAACCTTTGGCTCTGATACCACAACTGTAACACCCCCAAATCTGAACCCATTTGGAAATGTATTACCGCTAGTGACCTCAGTGTTCCTTACCGAGATCACCCAAGGCTTTACCGTTTGAATACAAACCATGAAATACAATGATACAAAATGATAACTTTATTCATATAAAACATGAGTCCCGGGATTACATCCCAATCCCGAATAGGACAAACACAGAGTTTAACAAAGTACAGTGTTTTGGGGCGAAAAGATCGGACGACCTAAATTGCCTTAGACGGGGTAACTAGTCGATCGGGTGATAGAAAACAATCCAAACCAAGCCAAAAAATAGATAAACACAGAATAAATGTATAATAGCGTGATGATCTTATTAGATGTCGTGTGAATCAGACTGAATCGTGATACAACTTATCGTAATAAAACCAGAGATCGAGTGGGACTCGACCGGTGACTTGTGAGTGGCGACCGGCAGGGATCTAGCGTAAGCAGCCGTTAGAGAGCTAGGTGGAGAGCGAGAGTGCTATTCTGGTGAGTTGTTTTTTTTTTCGAACGCTTGTCCTGTGTGTAATTGTGTAGTCTTCTTCTTATCTTCGTCGTCCTGATATGGTAAGTCTTTTACTCTTGTGACCGTTTATGCTTCGGCCGAATATTCCATCTTCAATGCTCGGAGTGATGGTGAAGATTGCGCCATTAAATCTCTGCGTTTATGGTGGTTTGAAGGTAGTGGTCGTTGCGTGATCTAGCATTTAATGCTTGGCGAGATCGTCGCGATCCTGTCGGAAGGCATTCGACCAGAGACGTCTTGTCGGATCCTCTGGGCTTTCTCCTTCGATCTTCCGATTGGCAATGGGCTTGGGCTCGACCGATTTGACCCATCTTCTCTGGAGAATCCAGGCCCAACATACAGCGGAAGTCTTTAAACAAGGTACAACGGAAGTCTTTTAAATATATTACAAACAAGAATCTTGACCACAATGGTCATCTCCCAAGGATCTCAACCTGATTAAAAGAAATTATTAAAAACATCCAAAAACAACCATCGTCTTCATAGTCAATCAAGTCTCCTCATATCTTCGCTCTATCTGATGTGCCGAATCGAACTGATGACACCAGCCAACCATGCAGAGAACAATTGCGGTTGGTTAGTCTACTGAATAGACTATGCAAGGGTACAAAGCAGAGTGGTTCGAAGCAGTCGTATTAGGTTAGACTCATCGCTTCTCGAATAATAACCGATGACGATAGTCAACCATCATACTCCTACTGGAATAAACAAGAGGTATGCACAAGAGAAGATTCTGGAAGACTGAATCTTCACAGAAATCGACCCGAAAAGAGACTCCAAGAGATTGAGTCTTTAAGGAAATATGACAAATCTGGAACGTTTAAAGAATCAGACAACAGTGATTTAAAAGCTGACTTAGATGTTTCGGTTCACGACCAACCTCACCGCTTACAGCGAATCCAGATTGGAAAGAGAACGTACTCTGATCAAAAGTCGAGACGAGCTTTCCTAGCTGCACTATTTACTTAGCTGCACTACTCGCCAAAGGTATATTAATTATGTGCACTCGGACACTTTATCTTATTAAATTCCAAAACCCACATTATATTATAAGCTTTTAAACATATGCCCTGTCACGCAGGACATACAACTAAGGAATGGACCTCACAGAATCCAAGCCTCTGGACTTATATCGAAGGAATGAACCTCGCAGAGTCCAAGCCTCTACTATCGTAGGGTCTTGCTCGCCCTTTTCCCCAAGTTATAAAGAAACGAATGGACCTCTCGGAGTCCAGGCGTTCCTACGAATACTCGTGCTAACTAACAGTTCGAGCACAACAATAGTTCAGGATAAATCCACATAAATGCCCTCAAGGCGAACATAAATAATAGCGTTGTTCTAACAGATATACAACCTATTAATATCATTATTACAGTTTCCAAAACATTTTATAAAACCATTTCCAGATAAACACAATAATCATTCCAAATTAATCACTCAGATAAACAACTGATAATTAATGTAAATATGGAACGATGAGCAAGAGCGAACCGCCACTTGCCTGAATCCACAGAATAGAAACAAGCCTAACGACAACGACGGGATTCCGGGCTCGACACGGGTATAGCTCCGACAGCACAACGACCTTCGAATCGACCCATAAAAGGAACCCTAAGTTAGATCCGACATAACCACGGTATGAATCTAAAAACGACGAAAGAAAATGGAAGGAACGACGCCACAATGACGACTACCAAAGCCAAAAGCCCAAAAAGGCATTCTGGACACTGGCGGCGGTCGCCGTTCTTGGCGGCGGTCGCCGCAGTTCATCACGGCGGGCGCCGTGAAGAACACGGCGGTCGCCGTGAAGAACTCAGACGACAGAAGCGGCGAGAAAACTCACCCAAAACACGAACGACTCAGCCTCCTTCGACTTGCTTTGGCTTCTAACCTCCAAGGCTACCAAAAGCTTCACAAAGGCACTCTGGAAACACCACCAAACGACCTCCGGCGAAAGCTTCAGAAATCCGGCGAGGCACAACTCCGGTGAGGCAAGAATTTGGGAGAGCTTGGGCTGTGGATTGAGCTCAAAAACCCCTCCCAAACACCTCCTTTTATAGCCAAATGCCAGGAAACACAATGATGGCCCTACGATGAGCTACTCCGGCGCTGCCAGAGTCACTCCGGCGACCTTCGGGCAAGGACCTCCGGACAACAACGACGGCGGGCACCGTCATAAATGCGGTGGGCGCCGCCATAGGCCTGGCGTCCCCAGCTAGGAGAAGACCCAGCCTGCTCCTCGAGCCTTGCGACGGCGGGCGCCGCCACTGTACGGCGGGCGCCGCCCTTGGCTTTGCCGCCTCCTCAACTCTTAGACGAAAATGATATTAACCCGGGATAAAATTATCGTACGCGAACGAGTATTAAAATCCAAAGCACGTCGTCTGTATTTTATTTCACTGAGAAAAATATTACAGATACAGAGAGCATTACCGAGCATCTTAAACTCTCTGAATTAAATCCGACATACATAACGGGTACTGGGGAAAAATCCTGGAACTCCAGAAATAGCTTACAAAAATACGGGGTATCACATCTCCTCCCCCTTAAAAGAAGTTTCGACCCTGAAACTTAGGTCGAGAATAACTCGGAAAACGCCTGAGCATATCTAACTCGGTTTCCCAAATTTCCCACGTTTCCCAAGTAACTTCCTCCGATCCAGACTTGGACCACTGAATCCGTACCAATGGTACGATCTTGCTACGCAGCTGCTTCTTACGACGCTCCAAAATGCGCACGGGCATCTCCTCATAAGTACCATTAGCTTGAATCTCGATGTCCTCATAACTCAACACATGAGACTCATCTGGCACATACTTCCTGAGCAAAGAGACGTGGAACACATTATGCACTGGATGAGCCGATGGCGGCAACGCCAAGCGGTACGCTAGAGATCCCACTCTATCTAGAATCTCGAATGGTCCCACGTAGCAAGGGTTAAGCTTTCCATGCTTACCAAACCTGAAAACTCCCTTCGAGGGCGACACCTTGACAAACACCTTGTCACCGACCTCGAACTCGACATTCCTACGCTTCTTGTCTGTATATGACTTCTTTCGACTCTGAGCGGTCAACATCCTTTGTCGAATCAAGGCAATGTCAGAAACTGTCCTCTCGACTAACTCTGGCCCTAGCAGAATCTTGTCGGCTTTATCGTCCTAACAAATCGGAGATCTGCATCGGCGACCATACAAAGCTTCGAACGGAGCCATCTTGATCGTAGCATGCCAGCTGTTGTTGTAGGTGAACTCAATCAGACTCAAGTTGTCCTCCCAGCTAGTCGGACGATCGAGTACACAAGCTCTGAGCATATTCTCCAGAGTCTGGATGGTCCTTTCAGACTGGCCATCTGTCTGAGGATGAAATGTTGTACTGAATCTTAATTCAGTTCCCATGGCCTTATAAAGCTCTTGCCAGAACCTTGACATGAATCGGCCATCTCGATCTGATACAATGGTGTTTAGGAATGCCATGTAAATGGACAATCTCCTGGTGGAAAACTTCTGCTGACCTTTGGGTCACCCAAGTAACCTCAGTTTCCAATGCAAACACTATTGCTGCTAGTTCTAGGTCATGTGTTGGTTAGTTTGCTTCATAGGTTTTCAATTGTCTAGATGCGTATGCAATAACCTTGCCCCTCTACATCAAAGACACATCCCAACCCATTTCTCGAAGCATTACTATAGACCATATAACCATCATTCCTTCCGACAATGCCAAAACTAGTGCATAAGTCAGACACTGTTTCAACTTCTTGAAAACTGGTCTTGCACTTGTCATCCCAGACAACTTCTTGTTGACCTTGTGGAACAGACTGGTCATAGGTGGAGTGATCTTAAAAAAAATCCTTCCATGAACCGTCTATAATGCTCAGCAAGCTCTGGGAAACTGCGCACCTCGCTCACATCCTGAGGCCGCTTCCAAACAACTATTGATTCACTCTTCTGGGCAATAACCATAACCTCATTCGTATTGATCACATGGCCTAAGAAAGCCACTTCTAGATCCAACAATCGTACTTAGCCCACTTTGCGTACAGCCGACTTGGTCTAAGGACCGATAAAGCAATCCGCAGATGTTCCCTGTGAGCTTCCTTGCTCGGGAAAATATCAAAATGCCATTGATGAAGACCACTATGAACGTATTCAAGTACTGGTCTAAAACATCGATCCACTAGGTTCATGAAAACTGTTGGAGCATTTGAAGCCCAGATGGCATGACTACAAACTCGTAGTGACCATCTCTCGTCCGAACGCAATCCTCGGAATGTCATCCTCACGAATCCTGAGCTGATAAAAAAACCAGACCTCCGGTCGATCTTGGAGAAAATTTTTGCTCCCTGTAGTTGTTCCAACATATCATCACTCTTGGGCAACAGATACTTGCTCTTGATCGTGACTTTATTCAACTCTCGAAAGTCAAAACAAAGTCGAAACGGTCCATCTTTCTTTTTGACAATTAAAACTAGGACACTCCTACTTAAGGTGATGCACTCAGCTTTATATAACTTTTGTCAAGAAGATCCTTGAGTTGCTTCTTCAACTTTTGCATCTCAACAGGAGCCATCCGGTACGGTGCCTCAGAGATCGGCGTGGTACTCGGCTTGAGATCAACGACAAACTCCACAACACGATTCGGGGTATCCAGGAATATCTTCTGGAAAGACACCCGGAAATCCTCTAACCACAGGCATATCAAAACTGAAGTCGATCACTGCCTTATGACGCTTCCGTCAATCCATATAGAGAATAATTATCGTATGGGACCATGGTTATTTAGGTCAAATCGCTTTGAATTTCTTACCCTTGATGGTAGTCGACAATTCCGACAGACGATTGGTTCTAACCAAATATTTCATATTAATAATATTTATAACCAAAGGTTCACAAACTTAGCCGTATACAGAACTTAACTTACAACCATCCAAAATGAAAGTCTGGGTAGCATCCACATCAACAACACATTAACAAAAGTGTAATGCAGATACAAAGTACTCTAAGCATTAGGAGCATAGGGTCCATCCACCTCACGCATCGCGTAAAGACGTTGACCCTGACTTCCAGAAGCCACTGGGGCTTTTCCCTTATCCTGCGCAGTTGTCTGCATCGAAGGATTGGAAGTCTCTGCTGGTTTAAACCTAGGTCTGTTGTTTGGATTAACAGACCCCTATTGTGACTCCGCTCCTTTTTGCATTCCCTGCCGACAGAACCTCTGCATATGTCCTTCCTTTCCACAACCAAAACAAGTCTTCTTCTCATTCCGACATGCAAAATTCTTGTGCCCAGATGCACCACAATTATGGCATTGGATCAGACTCTTGCTCTGACCCGATTGTTGAGTTGACCCATCTCGAGTCGTTTCTGTCTTTGCCTTGCTGGACTTGGCAAAATCAGAAGGTGGTACGGGACGTTTAATCCCACTTGCCTGAGGCTGGTTCTGCACTTGCCTCTGGCTATCACGCTTCCTGGTTGACTCTTCCAGAGTTACCTCCAACTTGTAGGCCGTATCCACGTACTGCTCGAGAGTAGAGCATGTGTGGTGCACCATCCATGGTTTAATATCTGGGTTCATCCATTCATGAAAGTACCAGATCTTCTGAGCCTCACTGGATATCTCTGGTTCAGCATACTGCAACAAATGATTGAATTTAGTGGCAAGCTCGGTCACCTTCAATCCATCCATCTTAGGATACAAGAACTCCTTGTGTTTCTCCTCCCTCATAGCACGAGAGAAGAAACGGTCCGTCATCTTGGTCTTAAACATTGACCAGGTCAATACCGGGCTATCAGCTAAGCCGGTACTCTCCCACCATTCACTGGCTTCTTCCTTCAACTGTAGAGAAGCTATGTGCACTTTCTCCGCTTCAGTGCACTCAACATTACGAAACAATCGTTCCATATGTGAGAACCAATGAGCCACTCTGACTGGCTCTCCCTTTCCATCGTAGTTGTCGGGTCTCATAGAGTTAATGGCCTTCAGAGCTCGGCCATACTCCCCTCTATTCCTGATCACGCCTCCCTGTAGTACCTGGTTCTCTTGTTCCTCAAAGCTCGGAACTTTTAGAGGTACTGGCACTCCTTGTGTCTGAGGTGCGATTGGTCGCATTATCTCGGTGAATGCTTGCATAACAATCCCCCGAATTGTTGCGATTGTTGCTGCATCGAGCACTACTGGAGCGTCAACCTGAGGCCATTGCCTCCTAGATTATTGTTGAAGACAGACTCACGCTCTCCTGATGGGTCTGCATCAATCCTCGGGTTTGGTCTAGGGTCATTGCTCGGCCCAGCACCAGCACGGATAACGTTCCTTGTGTTCACCATCTGTTTACCGATCAAATTCCAAGGATTTTATCACATTAGTATCATTATGATATACTTATTGTAATAAAATCAAATTAGAATAGATCAAACTCGTAAATTTCTATTGATGAACTGAAACTGAGATACTAGGTTCTACAACCTCAAATCACAACGAGCGAACTGGGAATCAAGCCTAACTGGAGATGGAGAAACCATCTCGGCTTCTCCCGGGTTCCTCTGAAGAGAACAGAATGCACCCATATCTAGCGGGGCAACGAGAAATAAATTAGTCTTTCTAGACATAGAAGCAAGCTTACTATATCAGACTATACAGAAAACATGACTATGAACGGTTGAAAATGAAAACACCGTTTTTATTTTTAAACTCAGAGCCTTTTGAAAATATCTTTCAATTGAAAACGAGTAAATGGTTTTCAAATACCCAACCCGTTTTAAAACCTTTGGCTCTGATACCACAACTGTAACACCCCCAAATCTGAACCCATTTGGAAATGTATTACCGCCAGTGACCTCAGTGTTCCTTACCGAGATCACCCAAGGCTTTACCGTTTGAATACAAACCATGAAATACAATGATACAAAATGATAACTTTATTCATATAAAACATGAGTCACGGGATTACATCCCAATCCCGAATAGGACAAACACAGAGTTTAACAAAGTACAGTGTTTTGGGGCGAAAAGATCGGATGACCTAAATCGCCTTAGACGGGGTAACTAGTCGATCGGGTGATAGAAAACAATCCAAACCAAGCCAAAAAATAGATAAACACAGAATAAATGTATAATAGCGTGATGATCTTATTAGATGTCGTGTGAATCAGACTGAATCGTGATACAACTTATCGTAATAAAACCAGAGATCGAGTGGGACTCGACCGGCGACTTGTGAGTGGCGACCGGCAGGGATCTAGCGTAAGCAGCCGTTAGAGAGCTAGGTGGAGAGCGAGAGTGCTATTCTGGTGAGTTGTTTTTTTTTCCGAATGCTTGTCCTGTGTGTAATTGTGTAGTCTTCTTCTTATCTTCGTCGTCCTGATATGGTAAGTCTTTTACTCTTGTGACCGTTTATGCTTCGGCCGAATATTCCATCTTTAATGCTCGGAGTGATGGTGAAGATTGCGCCATTAAATCTCTGCGTTTATGGTGGTTTGAAGGTAGTGGCCGTTGCGTGATC
Organism: Rheum nobile; assembly: GCA_027886185.1. Classification (NCBI taxonomy): domain Eukaryota; kingdom Viridiplantae; phylum Streptophyta; class Magnoliopsida; order Caryophyllales; family Polygonaceae; genus Rheum; species Rheum nobile. Next base: position 7,914,678 of record WOAB01000002.1, on the reverse strand, counting down.
TAGCATTTAATGCTTGGCGAGATCCTCGCGATCCTGTTGGAAGGCATTCGACCAGAGACGTCTCGTCGGATCCTCTGGGCTTTCTCCTTCGATCTTCCGATTGGCAATGGGCTTGGGCTCGACCGATTTGACCCATCTTCTCTGGAGAATCCAGGCCCAACATACAGCGGAAGTCTTTAAACAAGGTACAACGGAAGTCTTTTAAATATATTACAAACAAGGATCTTGACCACAATGGTCATCTCCCAAGGATCTCAACCTGATTAAAAGAAATTATTAAAAACATCCAAAAACAACCGTCGTCTTCATAGTCAATCAAGTCTCCTCATATCTTCGCTCTATCTGATGTGCCGAATCGAACGGATGACACCAGCCAACCATGCAGAGAACAATTGCGGTTGGTTAGTCTACTGAATAGACTATGCAAGGGTACAAAGCAGAGTGGTTCGAAGCAGTCGTATTAGGTTAGACTCATCGCTTCTCGAATAATAACCGATGACGATAGTCAACCATCATACTCCTACTGGAATAAACAAGAGGTATGCACAAGAGAAGATTCTGGAAGACTGAATCTTCACAGAAATCGACCCGAAAAGAGACTCCAAGAGATTGAGTCTTTAAGGAAATATGACAAATCTGGAACGTTTATAGAATCAGACAACAGTGATTTAAAAGCTGACGTAGATGTTTCGGTTCACGACCAACCTCACCGCTTACAGCGAATCCAGATTGGAAAGAGAACGTACTCTGATCAAAAGTCGAGACGAGCTTTCCTAGCTGCACTATTTACTTAGCTGCACTACTCGCCAAAGGTATATTAATTATGTGCACTCGAGCACTTTATCTTATTAAATTCCAAAACCCACATTACATTATAAGCTTTTAAACATATGCCCTGTCACGCAGGACATACAACTAAGGAATGGACCTCACAGAATCCAAGCCTCTGGACTTATATCGAAGGAATGAACCTCGCATAGTCCAAGCCTATACTATCGTAGGGTCTTGCTCGCCCTTTTCCCCAAGTTATAAAGAAACGAATGGACCTTTCGGAGTCCAGGCGTTCCTACGAATACTCGTGCTAACTAACAGTTCGAGCACAACAATAGTTCAGGATAAATCCACATAAATGCCCTCAAGGCGAACATAAATAATAGCGTTGTTCTAACAGATATACAACCTATTAATATCATTATTACAGTTTCCAAAACAGTTTATAAAACCATTTCCAGATAAACACAATAATCATTCCAAATTAATCACTCAGATAAACAACTGATAATTAATGTAAATATGGAACGATGAGCAAGAGCAAACCGCCACTTGCCTGAATCCGCAGAATAGAAACAAGCCTAACGACAACGACGGGATTCCGGGCTCGACACGGGTATAGCTCCGACAGCACAACGACCTTCGAATCGACCCATAAAAGGAACCCTAAGTTAGATCCGACATAACCACAGTACGAATCTAAAAACGACGAAAGAAAACGAAAGGAACGATGCCACAACGACGACTACCAAAGCCAAAAGCCCAAAAAGGCATTCTGGACACTGGCGGCGGTCGTCGTTCTTGGCGGCGGTCGCCGTGAAGAACTCAGACGACAGAAGCGGCGAGAAAACTCACCCAAAACACGAGCGACTCGGCCTCCTTCGACTTGCTTTGGTTTCTAACCTCCAAGGCTACCAAAAGCTTCACAAAGGCGCTCTGGAAACACCACCAAACGACCTCCAGCGAAAGCTTCAGAAATCCGGCGAGGCACAACTCCGGTGAGGCAAGAATTTGGGAGAGCTTGGGCTGTGGATTGAGCTCAAAAACCCCTCCCAAACACCTCCTTTTATAGCCAAATGCCAGGAAACACAATGATGGCCCTACGAAGAGCTACTCCGGCGCTGCCAGAGCCACGCCGGCGACCTTCGGGCAAGGACATCCGGACAACAACGACGGCGGGCGCCGTCATAAATGCGACGGGCGCCGCCATAGGCCTGGCGTCCCCAGCTAGGAGAAGACCCAGCCTGCTCCTCGAGCCTTGCGACGGCGGGCGCCGCCCTTGGCTTTGCCGCCTCCTCAGCTCTTAGACGAAAACGATATTAACCCGGGATAAAATTATCGTATGCGAACGAGTATTAAAATCCAAAGCACATCGTCTGTATTTTATTTCACTGAGAAAAATATTACAGATACAGAGAGTATTACCGAACGTCTTAAACTCTCTGAATTAAATCCGACGTACATAACGGGTACTCGGGAAAAATCCCGGAACTCCAGAAATAGCTTAAAAAAATACGGGGTATCACATAATCTAGGACCAATCAATCAAATGAATGGTGGATATTTGTTTGGCTAAGTGTTTTTCCCAATTTGATTACAAACTTTTGCTTTTGTTTCCTTTCTTTACTTGTTTACAAACAACCAACCAAAACCCCCCTTTGTTACTTTTGCTTGCAAATTTACATAAAGAAAGACAACTCCTCCCCGTGGGATTCGACCCTTGTTTGCCTATTCTACTAGTTTAGGTTTTTAAGGATTACTTTGATAAGGCGATACGACTTTAGCCTCCGTCAAATTGGCGCCGTTGTCGGGGAAGGCAAGTTTTGTTTTTTCTTTGTGTGTGTTTGTGTGCCAATTTTTGTGTGGACCTATCTTATGGTCCACACCCGTGCTACTGACTCCCCTCTACTTGCTTGTGATACAGAGATTGAGAGGACCCTTTCCAGGAACCGCAGGGTAAACAGGACTTTGTGTTTTGACAACCCCTGCTTTGAGATGGCTGACGAAGCACCCACGTTGAGGCAACTGACTGCCCCTAATTTGCAACAGCAACCGCTGGCTGTGCAGTTTCCTGAGCTGGCCGATGGCGTCAACTTCGAGCTCAAGTCAGGGTTGATCCACTTACTTCCCCACTTCCATGGGATGAGAGGAGAAGACCCCAATAAGTATATGTCGGAGTTCCATGCCGTCTGCACTAGTATGAAACCAAGAGGAGTGACTGAGGACCAGATTAAGCTGAGGGCTTTTCCTTTCTCTCTGAAGGATTCGGCCAATGACTGGTTCTACTATTTGACACCAGGGAGTATTGACACGTGGGCCAAGATGAAGAATGCCTTCCTGGAGAAGTACTTCCCTGCAACTAAGCTCAACAACCTGAAGAGGAGCATCAGCAACATTGAACAGCAGGCCGCTGAATCGTTGTATGAGTACTACGAAAGGTTCAAGAGGCTGATCTCTAGTTGCCCCTACCATGGATATCCGGACCAAGACCTCATACTTTAGTTGTACGGAGGTCTTCTTGATGACGAGCGTCGGATGGTGAACGCTGCATGTGGAGGGAACATCTTGAACAAGACTCTAGCTGAGGCATATGAAGTTTTCTTTGAGCTATCTGAGGGCTCAAGACAATTCAGTAAGAGGGCGCGCGCCCAATCAGTGAGAGTTGCAGACTCTCAGCCAAATTCCACTATACTCTCTGAGATGGCTGAGATGAAGGAGATGATGAGGAGATACATGATGAAGGGTGGCCAGCAGCAGATCAAGTCATGTGGGATATGCCAAGACACGATGCATCCAACCGATGCATGTCCCACGTTGCAGGAGCCCACTGCTGAGGTGAATGCCATTGGAGGATACGGCCCTCCAAGGCCAAGATATGACCCGTACTCCAACACTTATAATCCAGGGTGGAGAGATCACCCCAATCTGAGGTACGGGAACCAGCAGAGCACTACTCAAGGCCAGGAGAATCAAGAGTATCAACCGAGGCCACCACAATTCCTACCCCGCCCATAACAATATCAGTAGCTTGGGGGTCAACAACAACAATTTCGAGCTCCATATGACCAAAGACCCCAAGGCCAAAGTTCAAGTTCATTTATGTCCAGTAAGGACCATATCAGGGCCCTCACACAGAGTGTCACGACGTTGGCTGGCACTGTGAACTCCATGGGGTCACAACTTCAAGCGGTGGTCAAGCATCAAGAAACTCTCACTCAGAGCATGATCCAGCATCAGCAAGAGACAAAGTCTAGTATTCAGAACCTGGAAAAGCAAGTGGGGCAGATCTCTATAGCAGTGAGTAAGATGGAAGCTCGGGAATCGGGGAAACTACCATCTCAAACGGTAGTAAACCCGAGGGAGAACGTCTGTGCCATGACGCTAAGGAGCGGAGCAGAAGTGAACATCAGTCGTGGCCAACAGAAAGTTTTCTACGACCGCGGAGAAAGAAGCCGCGATCGCGGATATGTTTCTGTAGACGAGCAAGAAATCGACAATTTTCCGCGACCGCGGGCGGATTTCCGCGATCGCGGAAAAGTCGTAGCTGAAGAGGACCAAATTCCTGAAGTCCGCAACCGCGGAGAAAAACCGCAGACCCCAAACCGCGATCGCGGTTACGCCTCTGACGTTCATGATGGGTATATTCGCCCCAATTTTCCTTCGCTGAGTACATTTAAGCCCCCAGCTCCCTTCCCTGAGGCTCTAAAGGACACTAGAAAGGTGGAGAATGATAAGGAACTGTTCGAGACCTTCAGCAACTGCGAGATAAATATTCCTTTACTCAAGCTGGTTAATAGCATCCCTCGTTATGCTAAATTCTTGAAGGAGTTGTGCACGATAAAGAGGAAGAAGGTGGTAAAGGAGAAGAAGAAGGTCCAGGTCAGCGAGAATGTATCCGCTATGCTGCAAAAGAGGTTACCTAAGAAGGCAAGTGATTCGGGCATGTTCACTATTCCTTGCAAGATTGGGGGCACCTTGTTCGACAAGGCCATGCTTGATTTGGGTGCCTCCATTAATGTGTTGCCTCTCTCACTGTACGAGTCTCTGGAGGTGGGACCATTAGAGAAGACAGGGATTGTGATCCAGCTGGCGGACAATTCCTATGTCTATCCCAAAGGAGTGGTGCAGGACGTGATGGTAAAGGTTGACAAGTTGATTTTCCCTGTGGACTTCTTTGTGATGGATACGGGGCAAGATAAGGATGCAGCCCCCGTGATGCTAGGAAGGCCGTTTATGAACACGGCAGGGACAAAGATTAATGTGAGCAGCGGTTCGCTCATAATGGAATTTGACGGGGTGAGGGTCGGATTCAGCATAGATTATTCAAAACGATACCCTCCGGATGGAAACCCTAAGTTCTCAATTGATGTGAGCAACCCGAGTTGAGTAGGAGAGTACCAGGTCGAGCCACGACAATAACTAAGGCGCTGTCCGGGAGGCAACCCGAGGTATGTAGTTTTTTTTTCCTTGTCTTTTCATTCCATGTTGTAGTTGTTTTTTTTTTGTTTTTTTTTGCTTTTGCTTTTGTTTTTGCATTTCGACTAACCTGCAGGAAGGAGGCCCGAAGCCTAATAGAAAACGGTGTCAATTATACACCAGAAACATTTCCGCGGGCGCGGAAAATTTTCCTCGGTCGCGGAAATACCATTGTAAGTCTCCTGACTTGAAAAAAAGAAAAAAAAAGTTCTACCAAAGCTTACTGTCTGATTTTACATTGAGAGATGGTGCGCATCATGCTGCCAAGGAGGAGACATTTGCCCCACATTTTTTATTTGGCAACGATGATGGCCCAACATTCAACAGCTGAGGAGGAGGAACACCAGGGCCCACACCACGATTACATTTGGGCCCCATTTTTGTGTTCATTGAAGGTCGTGCATCCCCGATTCTTTGATATACCACTACACCTTATAGTGGATCTATTTGGGTGCACGGTGGAGATTGTTTGAAGACCGGCGCGACACCAGCGACATGTGCTTATATTGATATATCGCCAGCAACAACTTCTAGGTTCAAGCCAACTCAACGACGGTTGTGAGTACCTTTTTGCTTTTCCATGTGCTTCATTCTTTTTGTCTTTCATTACATTGAGGATAATGCAATTTTTAAGCATGGGGGAGTGTTCTATACTTGCTAGTCGTTGAGGAGAAAAAGAAAAAAAAAAGGAAAAAGGAAAAAGCCAGAAATTTGAAAAAAAAAAGGCAAAAATATAAATCCTGGGATAAGTCGAAAACCCGCAAGGGCGGCTTAGGTAATAAGCAGGTGGCTTGGACCAGTATTAGGCTAGGGTAATAATTGGTCAAGAGTGATGTGAGTTTTATGTGAGCCCATCTATTGAAAAATGAAATGAGTGGCTTGGTGAAAACCTGAAAGGGCGCTTTGGCAAAATGAGTGAAAAGAAGAAGAGTGATTATTAGGATTCCTCATTTTTCCTAGCATGGTGACATAAGAAGAGGTGATATAAGGAGGATTCGGGTAGGTCACTCTGGGAGACATAAGAAGATAGATGAAGGCTAGAATTAGATGTTTATTCACTCTATGGTGTTCGAGATAAGCTTGGGGGAAGTACTCTGCTTTCCTTTAAGTTTGGTTGTAGGTTGTGATTGTGTTTATTGTGTTGGTGCCTTGGAGATTCATGTTGAGGTGCAATTCTTAGTGGAGATGGGTTTTCTATGCTTCCTGAGACCTTGGGGATTTGATTGGAGGAGTAGGTTTATATTAGCTTACTCGAGGACGAGCAAGGTTTAAGCATGGGGGGATTTGATCAGCGCTACTTTGTAGGGTTTAACTAGGAGTTGTTACCGGTGTTTTGGGTACCATTTGGAAATGTTTAGAGCGTATTGTAGAGATCGGAGTTGAGGAGTAGATGTGCAGATATGGTGGTTTGGAGAAGCTTAAATGAAGATATATTGAAGAGAGAAGGAAGCCACCCAAGAAGACGAAGAAGTAGAACCAAGTGAAGGTGCTATAGGAGCCAAACCGCGGTCGCGGAGGACATGGCCGCGGTCGCGGCGAAGAGACTAGGCGAGAGCATAAAAAGAGAGGACCACGGTCGCGGGAACAAAACTACGATCACGGGTTTACGAAGGCCGCGGTCGCGGAAGAACAGTCTCGGTCGCGGAAAAGTCGAGAGCAAAAGTGATTTTGCCGCGGTCGCGGAAAATCCTCTGCGGTCGCGGAAAACTGCATCAGCGCGGGCCGAGTTTCTTTCGTCCGAAGATTTTCCGAAGTTTACTTTATTTTATTTTTTTATTTTTCTTTTATTTCTTTTATTCCGATAGGATTATTTTAGTTTCCTTTTAGATTATGTTTGTGATCTTTGATTTTAGGTTTAGTTTATTTAAACCTAGTTCCATAGCCTCCAAGCATCATCATCGTTTATCATTCAGTTTTTGTCATTGTTCATTAGTCAGTATTGTTTTCCCTTTGAGTTTTTGTTTCAAGACTATTAAGAACTAAGCACCCTTTGCTTAGTCCGACAATTGAAGCCTTCATTTGATTCATGATTGTGAGGTTATAACTCTATTTCCTATTCCTTTGGATTATATCTTTTCTCTTGAGCTTATTCCTATTGATTCTTATTGATTTGACTAGATTGATCACCTAGTTGATATTAGTAACTGTCTATTGCTAGGGTTTGGAAATTTCGGGTTGAGATTCCTTATCTTTTGTAGCATCCATGATATTCTAGGACTGGTAGGACTAGTTTATTATGAAAGAAAATTGATTATGTGTTAAATGCTGTGAAAAATCGGTGTTGCATGTATCCTGGTTAATTCCTATGCGTCTTGCTGCTATTATTCTAAATCTTGATAGTTTCTCGTGCGTTCGATAGTTAGGGTTACCTGGACTGGTAACTATTTCAGAATAGGGACAGGAATAATCAAAGGAAGGAATAGAGATAATCTAGGACCAATCAATCAAATGAATGGTGGATATTTGTTTGGCTAAGTGTTTTTCCCAATTTGATTACAAACTTTTGCTTTTGTTTCCTTTCTTTACTTGTTTACAAACAACCAACCAAAACCCCCCTTTGTTACTTTTGCATGCAAATTTATATAAAGAAAGACAACTCCTCCCTGTGGGATTCGACCCTTGCTTGCCTATTCTACTAGTTTAGGTTTTGAAGGATTACTTTGATAAGGCGATACGACTTTAGCCTCCGTCAGCATGACTAGCCATTCATAAAGGCCATATTTGGTCTTGAACGCGGTCTTCCATTCATCACCTTCCTTCATGCGAATCTGGTGATAGCCGCTCTTTAAGTCAATTTTGGTGAAGTAGATCGCGTTGTGGAGCTCATCGAGCATGTCGTCGAGGTGCGGAATTGGATGCATGTACTTCACCGTAATTTGATTGATGGCGCGGCAGTCGACACACATGTGCCAGGAGCCATATTTTTTGGCACGAAGATCACTAGGACCGCGCAAGGGCTTAAAGATTCCCTTACGTAGCCGCGATCCAGAAGTTCTTGCACTTGGCGCTGCAACACCTTCGTTTCCTCTGGTCCAGTGCGATAGGCAGTGCGGTTTGGCAGAGAGGCACCAGGCACCAAATCAATTTGGTGCTCAATGCCTCATAATGGGGGAAGGCCTTGGGGAAGTTCCTCTGGGAAGATGTCTTTGAACTCATCGAGAAACTGTGTGATCGCGCTCGGCAAAGCATCGTTGATGTGGTTCTCCGACATGCATGGCGTTGGCACCAATAGGAAACATGGTGCCTTGCCGCTTAAGGTGGCAGTGAGGTCGCTTGGTCGCGCAAGAAGCAATCTGTGCTCACAGGTGCCTTTCAATGCGGCGCTTGTGGGCGCGGTCTTTGGACCTTCCTTGCAACGCATTCGATCATTAGGCGTGTTGTCGCTGGAAGCGACTTCGTGCCCTGTGGAGGAACGCGAGCTCCTGGTACTTGGGTCTAGAGTGGCGGAAGAATCTCCAGTATCTTGTTTGGAACGCGTCGTCTTTGACGCGGTCTTTGTTGCTTCCATAGCCTTTTGTCTATCATGCTCAACCTAATCCTATAAAATCTCATGGGGAGACATGGGTAAGAGCGTGACGCGTTTCCCGTGGTAAGTAAACACATATGTGTTTAAATAGCCATCGTGGAAGAACGCGTCTGTCGAATTGCCATGGGCGCCCCAACAAAAGATGTATAGCGTCCATTGCAATGACATCACAAAGGACTGAATCTGAATATTGGCCAATGGAAAAAGAAATAAGGCATTATCGAGTTACAGTGTTACCAGAACTCGAAGAAATCCACTGTAGGCCATATGGTTATGGGTGAGGTGTGGTTGGCAGGTTGAAATGGTTTACCACATTTTCATTGATTATATTGCAACAGATGCCTCCATCGACGATGACACTCAAGGATGTTGTCTTGACTTTGCAACGCGTGTGGAAGAGGATCTCGCGTTGGTCGACAAGAGTGGCTTCCTTGATAGTGAGAATGTTGCGCGTGACAAGGCTCAGAGGTGTGCCATCATGTAGCGCGGCGGCTTCACAAGCGTAAGCCTCCTCGTTGTCATCTTCGAATCCTTCATTGATGGTGTCAAGGGCCATGTCCTCCTCCTCGTAAGATTCATATCCCGCGGCGATGCTGGAGAAGAGGACTTTCTTGTTGTTTGGGCAATCTCTCTTATAGTTCCCTCGTCCTCCACACTTGAAACACTCCAAGTCATGCGCACGCTCATGGGCTGGTGATGAGCCCTTTGTAGGCGTCGCGCGAGGAGCATTAGTGGTAGATGTCGCGGTCTTCCCCTGTCGGCCTTGATTTGACGCGGTGGTTCATGTGGGTGGACCGCGCACATTAGTAGTAGGGAATTGACCAGAGTTAGAATCATACCTTCTTTGACCTGGGGTTTGCCAAGAGGATTGCCGGCGATGCGATTGTTGGTTGTGTATTTGCATCGCGGTGTGAGTCAAGGTATTGAGATCCTTGATTGGAAAAATCTCGAGTTGGTCACGGATTGACACATTCAAGCCACTCAGAACCTTTGTCCGCAGTGTAGACGGGGCGACACTGATGCTGGCCTTGTAGTACATGTCTTCCAACTGAGAGAAGTACTCCAGAGGTGTTTTGGCACCTTGTCGTGCCATTGCGATCTCCATTCACATCTGGTTTCTATAGTCCACGGGCACGTACTTCTGTGTCATGACATAGACAAGTTGGTGCCACTCCATGATGGGAGCAAGGTGCCAACAAACGCAGTCGTCCACGAACCTGTGGTACCAAACGCGTGCAGTGCCTCTGAAGTGTAGTGTTGCCGCATCAACATGATCTTCTGTGGGGATGCGGCAATATCGCAAAGTATACTCTGTAGCCTGCACCCACTCAAGAAACACAGCCGGATCATATTCGCCAAAGAAATGCTCAATTTTAACTTTTACCTCGTGGCGGCTAAGCCTTGGTGTGTGTTGAGCAGGATGTGGCGCATAAGCGCGATGTGCAGCTTCATAAGCGCGATGTGCAGCTTCTTGAGCGCGATGATTGAGATGGCGAGCTCGGCCAGCCTGGACATCTTCAGCGACGAAATCCCTAGGTGGCGCGTTGTACGCAGCGCGTCGTTGTGGGACAAGGACATTGTATTGGCGACGAAAGTCATGCGCCATGTCCTCGTGGTGTTGGCCATGAGTGTCATACCTATTGTCGCCGGGAACGTGATGCGATGGTCCTACTGGCTGGAGCGGCGGCGGAATCCAATCCGCGAGCCTATCTTGAAGTTCAATTGGATCACCAAGGGGAGAATGGAAGGAGCCTGGATTGATCAGCCCCACGTCCTCCATCTCCTCATCGTCGAACTCATTGAAGTCATCATGAATAGTCGGTGTCATCGATCCATAACCATCGGACCCATAACGCAGTGTACGCGCACTTTGATGGATAAGGTGGTCGTTGACGTCGAATGGCACTAGAGTGGGATCATGGCGACGCTGACGCGGCTCAATTTCTATGGCGCGATATGATCTACGCGGCAAGCCTGAGTCGCGTTCATCTCATCGTGCGCGGCCGGCAAGTGGCGTTGAAGCAGCCTCGCGGCGGTGTCTTGTTCCTCTGGCTTCATACATGTCATGTAAGTCAAAGGGTTCAGAGTACTCACTATGGGAATCATTGTCGCGGTCGGAGCCGCTGTCGTAGCCGGCTGGTGTTGCTCGCGGTGCGTAGCGTTCGCGATGCGACACATAGCCTTGGCGGCTTTCGATCACGGATTGTATTCTTTGAATTCGTGGTTGCAAGTTTGAGGTGGAGGGCATCAATGCTTTTCCCTTGTCCACGCGTGGTTGACTTAGGCCGGCTTCAGTTGGACGCGGTATGCCCAAGGTATCCATAGGGATCATCATTGTCTGTGTGGGAAGCACTGGCACAGCGCGTTGTATGGCATGCAGTTGAGCAACTTGGCGTCTGAGTTCTTGTATCTCGCGTTGTTCATACGAGAGCTCCAGAATGGGATCTTGTTGGAGAGGGTTGGCGAGAGGGACAACTTCATGTTGGGCAATGTTTTGCGGTGGGGGGTGGTTGTTGCCATCTCCTTGGCCATTACCACCGGTGGGCACCGTAAGGCTACCTATCACAATATGTCCCGACATCGCGAGTAAAAATGAACAAAAGCAACAAAACCAAAGAGCAAGCAAGCACTTAACAAGTCACAAGTGTTCACGTAGGAAGGCTAGGTCTTTTGCCGTGTGGGCGGCTTAAGGCAAGCAAAACAAGTGTGATATACAAGCACCGGATCAAGTGAAACCAATTGATTAATTTCTTAACTTCTTACGTAAACAACACAAACACACAAGACAAACCTTCAAGTGTGAACCTAGACGGTGGAGAGGTGAAGAAGATGAGCCTAGCCGATTGCTAGAGAAGGTTGCCTTATTTTGGCTTTCCTTCTTCTTTTTCTTATTGAATTAAGTCAAGTCTTTTTCTTTTCTTTTTTAATTTGACTCTGACTTTTTTTTTTTTGAATTTCAAATTCAAATCTGAGACCTTGTTTTGACTTTGGATTGATTCGGATAAGATGTAACAAACAAAATAAAATCGGCTAAGTAACTAATAGCAAGAGATCACGAGATTTGCGTGATAGGAGAGAGAAAATATATGCAGATTTGATATGGTCAACAACTTCCAGACTTGGCAAGATATGATTAGCGAAATTTAAGCAATTAATTAAGCAAATCAATCAATCAATTACGACAGATTTCATGCAAACAAATCACACAAATTTCACGAGGGAAGTAATCACGGATTTGGTCAAGGGCTTGCCTTGTGTAACCGAGGGACATGCAAGAAAGAAAAGAAAAAAAAATTGTGACAATAGCGGAAGCAAGATGATGGAGGGAAAAAAATTATGAACAAACGAACTTGACAAGCGACTTACAAGATCAAAGGCTTTGATGCCAGTTGATGCGTTCTTGCCTTCGAATGCCGGATCGAGATCTTGGTGGTGAGTCGCGTGTGTCGAGTCCAAGGGGGAATGGGTGGAATGCGGTGTTTGTCACGGCTCGCGAGCAAGCGATCGCGATGACAGTGGCGAAGTGTGATGTGTCGGTGACTTGCAGCCTGATGTGTTCTTGCCTCCGATGACAAGCCAATTGTCAAAAGGTGGCGCCTTGGGATCTAGTCTTGGGTGAGAAGTCACGTTGAACGTCACAGAAGTGAAGAAGATGGCGCGTCGTGGTGTGAGATGAGTTGTTACCGCAAGGAAGAATCTCCGAGATATGAGGTGGGTCGCGGTGGTATTGACGCGGTCTTTGCCGCATCCAATGTCTTGTCTTTATCACGCTTGACCCGATCCTGTAAAATCTCATGGGAATTCATTGGTAAGAGAGTCACGCGCTTCCCGTGGTAGGTAAACACATATGTGTTTAGATACCCATCGTGACGTACGCGACGATCGAACTGCCATGGACGCCCAAGCAAGAGATGGGTGACGTCCATTGCAATCACATCACATAAAACGGAATCACAATATTGACCTATGGAAAAGGAAATTAAGCATTGGTGAGATACTGTGTTACCTGGACTAGAAGAAATCCATTGGAGGGCATAAGGCTGGGGATGAGGCGTCATAGGCAACTTGAAGTGTGTCACGACCTTCTCATTGACAATGTTAGCACATGATCCTCCATCAACGATGACACTCAAGGAAGATGTGTGGATGAGAGCCCTTGTGTAGAACAAGTTCTCGCGTTGGTCGCGTAAGCTCACGTCCTTGACTGTGAGGAGACGACGCGTCACCAAGCTTAATGGTGTGCCCGCGTGCAGAGAAGCGGGTACGCAGTCATAGGCGCCGTCCACCTCTTTGTTGCCCTTCTCGATGGGCTCAAGGGCGCCCTCCTCGTTGTCGCATGACTCGTAGCCGACGGCGGCGGTAGAGAACAAGACCTTGCACGCATTAGGGCAATCCTTTTTGTAGTGGCCTCGTCCACCACATTTGTAACACTCAAGGTCGCGTGCGCGATAGGTGCCCACTGGGGGTTGTCTGGGCGCAGTCTGGCGTGGTGCGGTGTTTGGCGTCGACGGCTTCGCTTCGAGAGCTTGGCTTGACGCGGCTGTGGTAGAGGCACTAGGGCGAACATTAGTAGGATTTAAACCATTAGGGTTAGAAGAATACCTTTGTTGGCCACTGTTTTGGGGCAAAAAGATCGGACGACCTAAATCGCCTTAGACGGGGTAACGAGTCGATTGGGTAATAGAAATCAATCCAAACCAAACAAACGATCAACAAATAAAGAATAGACACGAAATAACAAGGTAATTTTATTGATATATCGATGATTGAATTAGATCGAAGTACAACTTATCCTTGAGGGACAAAAGATCGGATCCGGTTCGACCGGCGATTCTATGACTCGACCGGTGATGACTGAGTGATATTCCGAGGGGAGTGAGCTAGACTGGGTGCACTCTCAAGTTCTTTTCGGAGCCAGTACTCGAATGCCGGATGTAGACGTGTGTGTATCGCTTGCCTTATCGTGATCTATATATGGTAATTCCCCTTTTCTGACCGTTATTCTCTTCTTGCAAATATCTCTTATTAACTCCAGGCGAGATCTTAGGGATATGCTCTTTGATTGCCGGCTTGATTTCTGCGTTTAATTCCACAGCCGTTGCCATTGATCAAGCTTTTAATGCTCTTGGCGAGATCTTCGGAATAAGTCGGATCCTACGTGTCTGAGGGATGTGCGACGCCTCCTCATGGTTTCTCTTGGCTTCCGACTCCGTTTGGATCTTGGCCCAACTTGCTCGCTTGATCCTCTTGGAGAATGATGGGCCCAACAGCCACTTGGAAAAGTGTAAGACTTTCGGCAAGAGATTTGTGCATGGATTTGCATCACCGTATGTGTGAGTGTGTTCAAATCCTTGATGGGCAAAATCTTGAGTTGATCACGGATGTTAGTGTTCAAGCCACTCAAGAATTTCGTCCTCAATATCGATGGTGCAACGGAGATGTTGGCCTTGTAATACATGTCTTTAAGCTTGGAAAAGAACTCGAGGGGAGACATCGACCCTTGGCGAGCCATGGCTATCTCCATTCTCATTTGATTCCTATAGTCTGGAGGCACGTATTTCTTGGTCATCATGTAGACTAGTTGATGCCATTCTGTGACTCTGGTCCTGTGGCGACGCACGTAGTCATCTTCAAATCTATACCACCAAACGCGGGCGGCTCCTCGGAAGTTAAGTGTCGCGGCGTCGACATGCTCCTCGGGGGGCACTCGACAATATCGAAGTGTGTACTTCGTAGCCTGCACCCATTCAAGAAAAACAGAGGGGGGTGTATTCACCATAAAAATGCTCAATTTTTACCTTGACTTGGTGTCGTTGGAATCGAGGTTGGGCAGGTGCTTGGTTGAACGCGTTGTTTGGCGCGGCGTCATAGAAAGGGTTCTCAAAGGCGCGCACTCCATGTGGTCTATCGCGTCCAACCTGGCGTCTATCGCGTTCTTGGTGATCTTTGCGGACGAACTCATCCCTTGGCGCGTAGGCATCATCGCGTTGACGTCTTCGCAGCTGGGCATCGTAGTTGTCGCATCGAATGTCCCTTTGCATAACATCGCGGCGCTCGCCGCCAATGTCACGAACGCATTCTCCTTGGGCCTGGAGACGCGGTGGAGGTATCCAATCCGAAGGGTGATCCTGCAATTCAAGTGGATCTCCAAGAAGGGGGTGAAAAAAATTAGGGTTGACCATACCTGAGTCCTCGATCTCTTCATCGTCATACTCGTCGAAGTCATCATGGACATTGGGTGTGATAGACACGTAGCCATCAGATCCGTATCGCGGCGTCCGAACACTCTGGTGTCGAAGGTGATCGCGTACATCATGGCTCTGTGGCTGGGTAGGTGGGGTCCTCAATTGATCATCGCGTCGCGTATGCCCACTTGGTCTGCGACTGGGTCTCCTCGGCGTCGCGTCGGCTGGCTCGGCGCGGCGAGAGCGTCCTTCGTGTGGCGCTGAGTCCGGTACGCGTCTCTGGGTTCTCCTAAAGGCATAGCGATCATCAAAGTTGTATGGTTCAGAATACTCACCTTGAGTGTCCTCGGCGTCGCGGTCGTAGTTGGAGCCGTTGTCGAAGCCAGCGGTTGTGGCTCTGCGCACATAGCGGTCCGCGTGCAAAACGAAGCATTGGCGACTCTCGATGACACTCTGCATACGATTGAGTTGCGGTTGGTGATGAGACGTCGATGACATGATTCCTTTGCCTTTGTCGACTCTTGTCTTTGATGGACCGGCGTCGGTGGCTCGTGGTTAAGTCGGTGTGTCCATTGTACTCAGGGGAGTAGGATTGGGCACGAGTTGTGCATCGCGTTGTTGGGATCTCAAAGCTGCGTTCTCTTGTCTAAGGGCTTGGATCTCCCTTTGCTCCTCGGACAACGCGATGAGAGAGTCCTATTGTGGGGGGTCAACCAGTGGTTGGTCTTGGGGTAGATCCAACGGTGGTTGAGGTGGGTTGTTGTTGTCGACTCCAGGTTGGTTTTCACCGTGTTCAATCGTCATGGTACCTGTTTTGGGACGAAAAGATCGGACGACCTAAATCGCCTTAGACGGGGTAACTAGTCGATCGGGTGATAGGAAACAATCCAAACCAAACAGATAATAGACAAGCAAAGAGTAAATGTAGAGTAATAAGATGATATTATTAGATATTGTATTAATCGGATTGAATCAAGGTACAACTTATCGTAGTAAGACAATGGGTCGTATTGTACTCGATCGGCGACTTCAAGGTTGCCACCGGTGGAGAATAGACTAGGATGAATATCCGAAAGCTAAGTTGAGAGCGAGTATGTTGTTATGTTCTTTTTTCTGAGCGAGAACGATTGGATCTCCGTCGTAGTCCTCTCCCTTTTTCTCTTTCTCTTCTTCTCGTCCATATATGGTAAGTTTTTCATGCCTCTGACCGTTTACATTTTTATTCCATCCTTATCTTCAATGCCCGGATTTGATTACGAAGATTCTGCCATTTAATTGATGCTTATTATGGTGCTGTGTAAATGTTGTGGCCGTTGATCAATCCTGGCATTTAATGCTTGGCGGGATCTTCGCGATCTTGTCGGAGGGCGTTCGACTGGAGAAGCGTCGTCGCCTCCTCTTGGCTTTTTCCTTGTTCTTCCGATCCGTCGTGGGCTTGGGCTTGATTTGCTCGATCCATCTTCCCAGGGGATGCTAGGCCCAACAATAGCCCCAAGTTGCCTTGGGCTTTCGGTTTATGCAAGTAAAGCGGAATTCGTGGCAACTTCTCTAGACACGATCTCTACCATCCTTTTTTGGCGCGGTTGTCTAGGGTTACGTGGCGTGCGATCGGGGCACGATGCGACGTCTCTGCAAGTCTTTGCTTCCCTCCATAAATTTAGAGCATAAGGAAGCGATTCGACTTCACCCTCATCTTCTTTTGCAGGCTTCTTCTGGTAAGTTTCTCAGTTTCTCTCGCCATAGCTTTCTGATTCCCTTCTCTTTCCATTCTCGAGATGGTTTCCAGTGAGAGCTCTGAGTCGTCGAAGACTCTTTCTGACTCGCGCGAGGGCGAAGCTCTTCCCCTCTTCATTCTGAAAGAATCGGACGCTCTGACAAGCACTCTGTCCCCAGCGGAGTTGGATCAAATTCTTCAAGTCGGAGGTTTTCCGCCGGAGACGATCGCCGGGCTGCCTCACCCAGACGAGAGGGCCGATGCGCGTTATGAAGGATGGGTTTGTTTTTATGCATACCCGTTTCGAATAGGGCATAAATTTCCTTTCTCTCTCCTTGTTAGGGACTTCTTAGCTACTTTGGCGTTGGCGCCATGTCAAGTGATGCCGCAAGCATGGAGGGTTCTCAGGGTCTTGGACCTTGTAAATGTCCGATCTGGGGTCAATTTCGATTTTGATGCTTTGTGGTACAACTAGGGGTGAGCAAACGGATCGATCCGATCCGATCCGTTATACCGGATATCCAGTTCAAAAAATTTACAAAACCCCGATCCGTATCCGGTCCGTTTTGAAACGGATATCCGGTAAAAAGGACCCGGATCGGATCGGATATCTGAGCCGGATATCCGAATTATCCGGTTACTACAAATCTATTAAAAATAAATCAATATATTCATTTTTTAAATTCAAAAGTAATAAATTTGTAAATTAAGAAATAAAATTTGTAGGTTGTTTCTTAATTTGTTCGTACGATTTAAATTATATACACACTTATTATTCATATGAAAATGTATTTACAATATTTTACTTGGACAACAATATAAATATGTGATTAAGGATATAAAATTTATTAATATATTACTCAATATATTAGTTATAATAAACAAATTTATGATTATAAATATTATATGAATAGTACCGGATATTTTCGGATATCCGGTAAGCTAAATATCTCGATCTGTATCCGGTTCAAGTATCCGGCAAAATCACCCGGATCGGATCGGATACGGATAAAAACTTAAAGGATATTTTCGGATACGGATTTTTAGGATACGGATCGGCGGATTTTCGGATCGGATCAGCCGGATCGGATATATTTGCTCACCCCTAGGTACAACTACTTCCTTGGGTCGAAGAGTTCCTCTCGCGTTCAGTTACGTATCCGACATGGTCGGAAGCCTTTGGTGCAGAATCTCGATGTCAACGACCGTGGATGGGGGTCGAAGTTCTTCTTTGTCGAGCGTTCTTCTCTGGAGAAGGGGGGAGAGTGTTCGTTCTTATTGACGGAGTGGCGAGTTGAGAGTATGTGTTTGCTTTTTCCTTCGCTCGTTTTATGTGTTTTAACTCTTTGTTTTAACTTTTCTTTTTTGTAGTTCTTGAACCAGAAGACCTGGAGGCGAGTAGCCGGTCGGAAGGTTTGTCAAAGGTTGTTCTTGGAGTTCCCGCGTCTGAAAGAAATTTTGTGAACGTCAACCTGCTATCGACGACTCCTGCTTCTCAAGACGACATGTCGAACGTCTCATTATCTCGTGCAAAAGGTAGATTCTCGACCCTGGGAGTCCTTCTTTACTGTTTCTCATTTCGTCGTGTGCTTTAGGATTTTCTCCTCTTCTGTTTGTCTTGTCGTGTCAATTTCCCCTGGTGGTCGAGCGAGTGCTCGTCTGAAAGTAGTGTCTGGGAAGGGTTTGATTGAACAAAGGAAGGCGGCGGCCAAAGCTGCATCAAGCAAACCAGGTCCGATGGGTCTGACGGCTCCAGTCAAAGTTGGCTCCAAGAGGAAGGCGAGCGCTCCCTCTGAAGATGTCAAGGTGGAGGAGATCCCTAAGAAGAAAGAGGCGACCACCGAAGGGATCGGCAAGATTGGCGCAGTCGGACAATCGATCGTTGACCTCTTTTACGCTCAAGACCCGACTCTGAAGTCGGAGGTTGATGATGTCTCTGCTCTTGATTGCATTGGTAAAGCGGGGTGCTCCGCGTGGAAGGTGAGTCGTCCCTGTTCCGTGCTGTTTTCTTTCTTGTGTTTTGCTAAGTTTTCTGATCGCTGATTGTGTGTTCTCCCTTCAGTCCTTCCAGTACCTCTTGGGGGCATACTCTGGTGTGTTAAGGCGATGGTTGTCAAGGCTGAGGAAAGGGCTGCTAGGACAGAGTCCGACCTTGCGTCTTTGAGGACCAAATTGGAGGGAGCGGAGAGTCGTAGTCGTGAGATTGAACGTCGCCTTACTACGGAGCTGAAGGGCTGTCAAGAGGAGTTGGTCGCAAACCGGAAAGAGTTCGAGGAGAGCCGATCAGGCGTTGAGGAGGAGGTGAAGCGGGCTCGGATTGCCGATGGCCAGATCGCTGGTGACGTTGGCGCTTTTTACGCGCTGAAGTCACGTGTCGAAATGATCGAGGAGTTCGGCGAAGGCAAACACAAGCTCTAGGACTTGAAGGCAGAGAAGGAGACCTTGGACTCCCTGTTCCCAAAGGGCAACCCTGGTCAGGAGCTGTTTCGCTTGGCTGGCGTCGGAGATGAGGCCGTGGATGAGGGTGCTGACGAGGACGAGGCCCATTCTGGCGATGTTGAGCCGACTGATGAGGTAGCCTCTCTGGAGCCAACCCCTACCGAAGGTAACGCCGTTGTCCCTGACCCTTGATCTGTTTTCCTTGCGTAGTTTGACTTATTGTCCCACTTGTATGTGGGTTTAGACATTTGGTATTTTTGGCGATCCGTCCACCATCGCGGGTCGCAGAATGTTTTAAGTGAATCTTTGATGAAGTCCTACGGATGTGTAGGCAGATAATATATTTTGGTGACCCGTCCACCATCGCGGGTCGCGTATTTGTATAAAAATGCTAGTACTTTTATTTAATGCAACTTGTCTTTACATATAAAATCGTACGTTTGCTTGTTTCATACATGTCGTCAGACATCCAAGGGAATTGTCGATGACGTTTTTGTGTTTGGTGTGTCGGTTTCGCCCGTGTGCTCCGTCGAGTGGGGCTCCCCGTATGTATGTGTGTAAGACAGGCCTGTAAATGTTTGTGTATGTGTTAGTCATGACTTTATGTCGGGGAGGTAAGCAATATGTTTCTATTGCGTGAATGTAATAAGGTGTCGAACCTTATGTTTTATGTAAGGCAGGCGGTGTGCCGACGTGCCTGTGTTGTCATCTCCCCGTGTTCCGATCGATCGTGTAGTGTAATGTAAGCGCTTTTTGCGGATGACTGGATCCAGTGTATATGTCAATGTTGTTCTACATTTGTGTTTTGTAAGGAGGAAGTCCTCGCTTAGTGTCAGATGATAACATATAAAAGAAGATAGCGATGTATATGTGATAGTAAGCGATGTATATGTTATAGTAAGCGATGTATGAAATTGTGTGATGTTGTTACCTTATCGGTTCAGAAATGGTATAGCTTTAGATGTGCTGCGTTCTAACTTCTCGGGATCGGTTGTCCGTCTTTGTCCTCTAACTGATATGCTCCTTGTCCGACCACTTCGGCGATTAAGTAAGGTCTAGCTTTCCGTCGGATGGATTCTTGGTGTTCTGGAAAGTTTTCCTGAGGACCCAATCTCCGACCTTGAATGCTTTGATCCGGACGTTATTGTTGTAGCTCCTTGCGACTTGTTGTTGGAATCTGACCATCCTGATTCGGGCTCTCTCTCTGATCTCGTCCGCTGTGTCCAGGTTGTGTGCTAGTTCGATGTCGTTTTGCTCGTTTGTCTGAAGGTTGCAAGGAGCGGTCGAAACCAGTAACTCGGCCGGGATGACCGCTTCACTCCCGTAGACAAGGGAGAAAGGTGATTGCCCGGTCGCATTCTTTGGAGTAGTCATGTCGGACCAGAGAATGAGTGGGAGTTCGTCTGCCCATTTGCCCTTAGCCCCAGTGAGGCATTTCTTGAGGTTGTTGATAATGATCGTGTTGCTGGATTCGGCTTGTCCGTTGGAATATGGATACCGAGGTGTGGATATAACCAACTTGATGTTCCATTGGTCACAAAAGGCTTGAGTCTTATGATTGATGAATTGGGAGCTGTTGTCGCACACGATTTCTGATGGGATGCCAAATCTGCACAAGATATTGCATTTTATGAATGAAATGACGTGTTGATCTTTTACCTCTTTGTAGGCTTCGGCTTCGATCCATTTAGAGAAGTAGTCCGCCATGGCAAGGAAGAAAACTCTTTGACCCGACGCGGGAGGGAGCTTTCCGACAATGTCCATTCCCCATCTCATGAAGGGCCATGGAGCCAGATTCGGATGGAGGAGCTCTGAGGGTTGGTGATGGATGGGTGCATGTCGCTGAGAGGCGTCGCACTTCTTGGTGTACTCCATAGCGTCTTTGTTCATTGTGGGCCAGTAGTACCCGTTTCGTAGGGCTTTCCCTGAGAGGCTTCGTCCGCCGGTATGATTGCCACACTCTCCTTCATGTAGCGACTGTAAGATGCGTCCGACTTCTGGAGTCTTGAGGCATCGTAGGAGTAGCCATGTGACAGATCTTTTGTACAAGATGTTATCTATGATATCGTAAGAGAGTGCTTGTACCTTGAGCCTTTTTTCTTCTGTTTTGTCATCGGGCAAGATGCCGTCTTTCAACCATCTGATGTAAGGTAGCATCCAATCATCATTGTTGTCGACAATGTCTTCTTCTGGTTGGTCGTCGACCTCCATGGCGACAAGTTCTTCAAGAGGCGTTGTTGACTCGACGGATGTCCTTGGGACGGCTGGCGTCATGATGTGGGCCAATGGTATGTGTGGAAATTCCTTCGGGTCTAGGAGGGATCCTAGATTGGCAGCATCGGCTTGGGAGTTAAGATCCCTAGGTACCTGTCTGATGTTGAATGTTTGGAATTGTCCGATCAGCTTCTTGGCTACCTCCAGGTAGGCTATCATCCTGACGTCTTTAGCACTGTACGATCCCTGTATCTGGTTTACGACCAGCAGGGAGTCGCAAACGACTTCGATCTCTCGGACTCCTAGGTCGCGAGCCAGGGCGAGTCCGAATATGAGTGCTTCATACTCAGCTTCGTTGTTAGTTGCGTCCCACTCACATCTGACGGCCTGAGCTATCTTGTCCCCTTGCAGCAATTTCAGTACGACCTCTAGCCCCGATCCTCTGGCGTTTGACGCTCCATCTGTGTGGAGCTCCCATGTGCATGTTTCATTCGTGGCGAGTAGTTGCGTCGCTTCTCTTGTGGCTTCTTGCTCTAGGGTCGGACTGTAATCGGCCACAAAGTCGGCTAAGGCTTGTGACTTGATCGTTGTCCTGGGCTCATATTCGATGTCGTAACCGCTGAGGTGTATAGCCCATTTAGTCATTCGTCCTGTGAACTCAAGTTTCCTCATGATAGCTCTCATGGGATGATTAGTGCGAACAGTAATAGTATGGAATTCGAAATACGGTTTGAGTTTGTTCGAAGCCATTACCAATGATAGCACGAGCTTTTCAAGTGACGAATACCTCATTTCGGCTGGCAGCAGCGTCCGACTGACGTAGTATATTGGTGACTGCTTGCCATCTTCTTCTCTGACCAATACTGCGCTTACGGCTGATTCTGACACTGCAAGATATAGAAATAAGGGCTCGTCGCCTTTAGGTTTGGTCAGCAACATGGGATTGGCCAGGTACTCTTTTAAGTTCTGGAACGCTGCTTCGTGTTCTCCCGTCCATTGAAAGGATTTGTTCTTCTTGAGAGTGTTGTGGAAGGGTTTGCACTTGTCGAACGATTTGGAGATGAATCTGTTCAGAGCTGCTATCCGACCTATAAGTTTCTGTATGTCTTTGATGCATCGGGGGGATCGAAGGTTGATGAGAGCCTTGATCTGTTCTGGGCTGGCTTCTATTCCTCTTTGTGTCACCATGTACCCCAAGAATTTTCCTGACGACACTCCGAAGGAGCATTTAGTAGGGTTTAGTTTCATGTTGTACCTTTTAAGCACCTCGAAGCTGTCGCGTAGATGGTTTATGTGATCTTCCTTCTTTTTGGACTTGACCAACATGTCGTCTATGTAGACTTCCATCGTGTCTCTGATTTGATCTTTGAATATTTTGTTGACTAGTCGCTGATAGGTAGCCCCTGCATTTTTTAGGCCAAAGGGCATTACTTTGTAACAGTAGATACCTTGGCTAGTGATGAATGCTGTTTTTTCCTGATCGTCGGGTTCCATGAGGATTTGATTGTAGCTGCTGAAAGCGTCCATGAAAGTAAGCATTTCGTGCCCTGATGTGGCGTCGACCATGGCATCGATGTGGGGTAGTGGGAATGAGTCCTTGGGACAAGCTTTGTTGAGATCTGTGAAGTCGATGTAGACTCTCCATTTGCCATTCTTCTTCTGGACTACGACCACGTTGGCTAGCCATTCAGGGTAGTGGACCTCTCTTATTTTTCCTGTTTCCAATAAGCTTTTGACTTCGTCGTCGATTATCTTGTTCCGCTCGGGGGCGAACTTCCTGCGTTTTTGCTTAACAGGAGGATGAGATGGATCCACATTTAATTTATGAGTAATAATGTTTGGAGATATTCCGACCATATCCTCATGCGACCATGCAAAACAGTCGGCATTGGTCCTGGGAAAGTCAAGGAGTTGTTGTCTGGTCGAGTCGTCCAAGTCCGACCCGACCCTTACCGTTTGGTCTGGCTTTGAAGGATCTAGTGCGATCTCGTCGAGTTTTTCCATTTCTGGTTTGACGTACCGACTAGGTCCTTCGCCGCTCTGTGGTTGCTATGCGGTCTTGTGTTTGACTGCGCTCTTCATAGAAGCGACGTAGCACTCCTTAGCGGTCCTTTGATCTCCTTTGATTTCTTGGACTCCCCATTCAGTGGGGAATTTGATGACTTGATGATATGTTAAAGGTACTGCCTTCATAGCGTGTATCCATGGCCTGCCAAGAATACAATTATAGGGAGACGGACAGTCTAGGACTAAGAATTTCACCTGTTGGTTGATTCCTCCAGCGTATGTGGTTAGAATGATTTCGTCAGTCGTATGCTTGACCTCACCGCTAAACCCAACCAGTGGGGTCGACTTCTTGATTAGGTCGTTCTCAATTAGACCCATTTCTTTAAGAGCGTCAAGGGCCAAGAGGTTGGTCAAACTCCCTGTATCGATTAGTACTCTCCGTATTAAGCAATTACCAATGGATAAAGAGATTACCAGACCATCGTGGTGCCTATCCGACTCGTCGGAGTCGGACTCGTCGAATGTGACCGTCGGAAGGTTGGAAGTCTTCCTTAGCTTGAATTCTGATGATTCGGGCTTGTCGTCCTTGCTTTCCTTGGCGTGCCGCTTAGCCGCGGAGTATGTGTTTCCACATATGTCTGATCCACCTGAAATAGTGTTGACAATTTTTGTATGAATGGGAGATGGGAGTTTGTTCTGTTTTACCTAGTCTCGTCGTTCCATGGTAGCTTTTGCCCGTTCCGAGATTACGTCGCGCAAGAGCCCTTGTGAGAGCAGCCTAGCGACTTCCTTTCGCAAGGCGATGCACTCGTCGGTCGAATGCCCGTGGTCGCCATGGAATTCGCACCATCGGCTCATGTCCTTCTTGACGTCCGGTCGGTCGCTCTTTCGGGGCCATCTTACCTCTTTTCCATATTTGTCGAAACTCTCGACGAGCTCCGACATGGAAACGTTAAAGTTATAAGACTGGACTCTAGGAGGCAACGCCGGACCGTCTCTCCAATCTTGTGACCTATCTTGGAAAGAGTTTACCTGATTTGGTTCGTTTCGATTACGAGAATAGGGATGAGGACGCCTGTCTCGACGGTTGTCGGAGGGATTTTTTTGATCGGATGGATCGGATCCGCGTGAGGATTTACGCGACTCACGGTCCTCTTCCAATCTTACCTCGGCCATGGTCTTGGCCTGGACGTCTTCGAAGCTTTTGCATGGGTACTTGGTAATCTCGTCGTAAAGGTTGATGTCTTTGATCAGTCCTTGTCTGAAGGCTTCGATGGAGGTTGTGACGTCACAGTGGGGGATCGCCACTTTCTCCTTATTGTACTTGTTGAGATAATTCCTGAGAGGTTCGTTATACCTTTGTGTGACTCAATAGAGGTCACTCGACCACTTTTCGAGCCTCCGACTACTGGCGAATTGACTTTTGAAGGAGTTGACCAGATCCGCAAACGATGCAATCGTTCCCTGAGGCAAACGCATAAACCGAGTTAGTGCGGAACCTGCGAGGGTCGTGCCAAAGCTTTTGCACATGACGGCCTCGCGGTTCTCCCTTGAAACAGATGCAGCCATTAATTTTTGTTTATATATAGAAATATGGTCATATGGGTCGCTGGTGCCGTCGAATGTCGCCATGCTGGGAAGATGAAACTTCTTGGGGATCTCGACCCTGGCGATTTCTTCAATGAACGGGGATTCTTCGAATCCGTCGGTCGCTTCCCTCTCGATTGGCTGCGGGACTCCTGGAAGCCTGTTGAAGCGATCGTCGATCGTCGATCGTCTTCATGTGTTGGTCGAGCGTCTGCTGGAAGAGAGCCAGGACGTCTGGTGGATTGGTAACCTGTGGTTCGTCGATTCGGGCCCTTGTTGAGCCGATCGGTGTGGAAAAAGTGACATGGTTAGTCGAAAACGGATGGGCAATAGGAGTTCGAGATGTACCCTCTGCGTATCCGGATCGTCGCACGCCCAGGGGCGTTGGCTCGACGTTGTCCATGTCGAGGCGTGTTCGAACGTTGTTGTGGATGGGCATACTCCTAGATCCCGAAGCCATTGATTGTACCTGCGACTTAAGAGACTCATTTTCACGGGTTAGTTGTGCGATCTCGGCTTCGGATTGGGTTGACAAAGCGGCTAGGGCTTCGGTCTTTTGGCGTTGTTGGGCTAGTTCCTCTTATAGGGTGGCCATTTTCTGGGAAAGTTCTTGGAACTGGGTTGGAGTAGGATTTTCGGTGGTGTTCCCTGCGGTTTGGGTTTCATCTTCGAGACGTGGTTCTTCAGAGTTGGTAGGTGGGTCAATAGTCATGGTTGGAAAGTTTTGGAAGGGTGATCGGCAAGTTGCCCCACGGTGGGCGCCAAATTGTTTTGGGACGAAAAGATCGGACGACCTAAATCGCCTTAGACGGGATAACTAGTCGATCGGGTGATAGGAAACAATCCAAACCAAACAGATAATAGACAAGCAAAGAGTAAATGTAGAGTAATAAGATGATATTATTAGATATTGTATTAATCGGATCGAATCAAGGTACAACTTATCGTAGTAAGACAATGGGTCGTGTTGTACTCGACCGGCGACTTCAAGGTTGCCACCGGTGGAGAATAGACTAGGATGAATATCCGAAAGCTAAGCTGAGAGAGAGTATGTTGTTATGTTCTTTTTTCTGAGCGAGAACGATTGGATCTCCGTCGTAGTCCTCTCCCTTTTTCTCTTTCTCTTCTTCTCGTCCATATATGGTAAGTTTTTCATGCCTCTGACCGTTTACATTTTTATTCCATCCTTATCTTCAACGCCCCGATTTGATTACGGAGATTCTGCCATTTAATTGCTGCTTATTATGGTACTGTGTAAATGATGTGGTCGTTGATCAATCCTGGCATTTAATGCTTGGCGGGATCTTCGCGATCTTGTCGGAGGGCGTTCGACTGGAGAAGCGTCGTCGCCTCCTCTGGGCTTTTTCCTTGTTCTTCCGATACGTCGTGGGCTTGGGCTTGATTTGCTCGATCCATCTTCCCAGGGGATGCTAGGCCCAACAGTACCTATAACAATATGGCCAGACATGGGAGTAAAAATGAACCAAAAGACAACGAAGAACAACAACCAAGCAAATCACTAGTCAAGTCACAAAGTTCACGTAGGTAGGGCTAGTTTGGGCTTGCCGTGAGGGCGGCTTGGCTTGACAAGAGATGGTGTATCAAGCAAGTTGCAATCAAACAAACAAGAACAAATTGAAACCCTAAAACAAACGTAAACAAAGCAACCTAATAAGCAAGAAAGTACCTTCTAGGAAGCTTGACCTAGACGGTGGAGAGGTTGAGAAGATGAGCTTAGACCGAGAGTGGTTTAGGGTTGCCTTATTTTGGCTTTCCGTAACTTTGAAAACTTTTTTTTGTTGTTGAATATCTTTTGGATATCTTGTTTTTTTTTTTTTTTTTTTAATATCCGAGATCTTATCTTTTGATCTTTTTGGATTTGCAAAAGGAAACAAAAATAAAATTGGTCTAAGTAACAAGAATATCACAAGTGTGATCTTAGAGATAGGAGAGAGAAGATAAGAGTTGATATAATATCTTATAAGGAAATTTGGTTAACTTAACTAAAAAGTAAACTCTAGCAAACAAGGAAACTCTATCCACGCGTGAAATAAGGAAACAAAATATTCTAGCATGCAAGATAACAAATTACCTAACACACCAAAACTTAGGGAACAAGGAAAAAAAATTCGGCCAAGATAGGATCTTGTAGAAACCGAAGGTGTTGCAAAGATGGAAATTCTGGTTTTTCTCTTCTTTTCTCGCGAGATCTTTATGAAAGCAAACGATGGGGTCAAGAAAAATTGTGAACAAAATGCAAACTTGAGTTCGTGACTTACAAGACTGCTGGGCTCTAATGCCAGTTGATGTGTTCTTGACTCCGATGACAAGCCAATTGTCAAAAGGTGGCGCCTTGGGATCTAGTCTTGGGCGAGAAGTCACGTTGAACGTCACAGCAGTGAAGAAGATGGTGAACGCATTGATGAACGCGATGATGAACGTGGTGGTGAACACGGTGTTGGTGCGGTGGTGAACGCGGTGGAAGCGGTTGTTGGGGTGAGAGGATAGCATTGGCGAAAGCGATTTAATAAGGGATAGATGACTTGAAGAGACAAGTCATTAGTGTCATAGCGTCGACTACGGGTGTCGTAGCGTCGACTGCGGTTGAAGGGAGATGCGAAGGAAGACTGGCTTGAAGGTTCAAGCGTTTGCCATAGCGTCGGCGGCGGAGGGAATGGGGATGCGAAGATAGAGGGTGACGTTCGATCAAGGGAAGGAGGATAAATACTCTACTTGAAACCTTGATTAAAATTGAACGTAAGGAAATAACAATAACAACGGGGGCTTTAAATAGTCAAAGAACTCGGCCAAGACCTAATGGGCTTGGACCGAGACGAACCTATGGGCTAGCCCATGCAAGCATGCAAAAGGCACAAACCCAAAAATAGAAAAGATAGAAACGCTATAAATATAAACTATCTAAAATGCTATAAATACTAAATATAGAAAGTGTCTCAAAAGAACGCGTTAAAGGCATTGAATGCGAGAATCTTCAGATAGAACGCGATCAGCATTGAAGGAGGTTGAGTCGCTTGAAGGAGATCGCGTTCAACATTGAGTCTCTTGAAGGAAGACGCGTCGAGGCACGCGATCTTTGGTCTTGGATAGAGACGCTTGAATGAGATCGCGGACTCTGTTCCAGATGCGAGGAGTATGACGAAGATCGCGGTCTTCATACTTGGCTTTTCTGAGCTCACGGTCATGGCTTCTTCCTTGTCTTGGGCCGTCATGGGAGGCAGAGTCACATCACAGTCTCAGGGCTAGGCGCGAGGGATGGTGGCTCGAAGGGTCGAGCGAGGCCGTAGCGTTGGCAGCGGAGGAGATAGACTCGAAGAATTCGAGTGGGTGGCCGTAGCGTCGGCGGCAGAGGAAAGAGATGAGAGGTCAGACTAGGGTTTGACGTTCGATCAAAGGGAGGAGGCAAATGGCACTCAATACTCAAGCTTTGAATTAAAATGAACGTAACCTAATACAGAAGGCCGAGATGCCCTTTTATAGGGGATAGCGGGACTCGGATGGGCCGAGTCTCGCTTAATGGGCTAGCCCACGCGACACGCGTGGAACACACGCCCAGAAAAAATAACTAAAAATAATAATGTTCAATAAATAACAAAATAATTCAAAGATCGCGGTCAATGATGGTTGAGAGGATCTTGACAGAGAACGCGTTCTCTGGACTTGGCTGGAGGCGCTTGAGGGAGAACGCGGTCTCTTGCGTCCCTTGGCTAGCGACGACGCGCACAATCAATGATTGTGTCGCATTGGCGATGGCTTTGGCACGCGATCTTGTTATAGGGCTTTCTGAGCGAATGCTCATGGCTTCCTCTTCCTTTGTTGCAGTCATGGTGGGTAGGAGTGCATCATATACCAAAACGTCAATTGGAGTTTGAGCAAGATGAAGATATGGACAATGTTTGTGATGATAATGGAAGCAGTACTCCTATTCATAACAAGTTATCTAAGACAATGGTACCAATGGTTGGCATGGAATTTAAAATCGAAGATGAAGCATATGAATTTTATAATGCTTATGCTTGAAGTTGGCTTTTCAATCCGAAAAAACAAGGTGCGCAACCACAACGGAAAAGTGTTAGACAGAAACTTTCTGTGTTGGGTAAACGAGGTTGAGATAAACAAGATGATGTCTACAAATTGCATCAACCAGAGACAAGATACGGGTGTTTGGCTATGCTGAAAATAGTTGTCTTCAATTTTGCAAGTATTGTGTTGTCGAATTCATCTCTAAGCATAACCACAACTTGGCAAGTCCAAGCAAGGCCCATTTATTTAGATCTCATTGAAGGATGTCAGCTTCTCAATCATTAGAAATAGAAATGGCTGGGAATTCAGGAATTGCTCCAAAACGAACCTTTGAGTATATGGCTAAGCAAGCAGAGGGTTGTAAAAAACTTGGATTTGCTCATGTGGATTTAAAAAACTACATGCGTACTAAGCATAGTTTGCAAATGAGATCACGTGAAACTGGTGGTATTTTCGAGTATTTACAAGGGATGAAAATGGAAGATCCTAGCTTCTTTTATGCAATTCAGGTGGACGAAGATCATTTAGTGACTGATATCTTCTAGGCTGATGCAAAGATGACGGCTGATTATGATGATTTTGGTGATGTGGTTTGCTTTGATACTACATATCGGAAGTACAAGGATGGTCGACAATTGCCTTATTTGTTGGTGTGAATCACCATAAGCAAACCACTATTTTTGGAGCTGTTTTATTATATGATGAAACATCAAATTCGTTTGTATGATTGTTTGACACATTTGCAAGGGCAATGGGTGGAAAATTACCGAAGACAATACTTATTGATCAAGATGTTGCGATGTCAAAGCACTTGCTTTGCAATGGCTTGAAAGTTACCATCGACTTTGTATATGGCATATCTATCAAAACGCAACCATCCACTTAAAAAGTGCATTTGGTAAGTATAAAGAATTTTCAGCAGATTTTAGTAAGTGCGTGTATGAGCATGATTATGAAGAAGATTTTTTGGATGCTTAGAGTAAGATGTTTCACAAGTATGACTTGCAGAACAATGATTGGTTAAAGAGGTTGTTCAACATTAATGAAAAATAGGCATTGGTGTATGGGCGAGATACTTTTTGTGCAGACATGATGAGTACTCAGCGGAGCGAGAGCATGAATAAGGTTATATAAGACTATATAAGCTACAAGAATAATTTGCGAACATTCTTTGGAAATTTCCAACGGTTACTCTCTAAACGCCGATATGATGAGATGGTGGCAGATTTTAAAGCTAGTCAAAGTAAAGTGGCATTGTTGTTTCCTGTACAAATTTTTAATCATGTTGCGGGTGTGTATACACCAAGAGTCTTCACATTATTTTAGGAAGAATTGTGTAAAGCTTATGATTGCCATATTGAAAGTTGTGGTGAAGTAGGAGCATCTGCATTATATGCAGTCACACCTCTTGGGAAACGCTATAAATATGTTGTCTCGTATGATTTTTCAGAAGAAGAAATTTCTTGCAGTTGTCGAAAATTTGAATTTCCTGGTATATTATGTTGTCCTATATTGAAAATGTTTTGTATAAGAGATATTGTACAAGTTCCTGACAAGTACATTTTGAGAAGATGGACAAAAGATGCCAAGAAAGGGAGTAATAGATTTAACAACAAGGGTTCATCTGATTTTGATCCTAAAGGAGTGATTGGAAGGCGTTATCGGGACTTGTGTCTTATAACTGCTCGTTTGGTTACAATAGCAGCAAATTTTGAAGAAACCTACAACATAGTGAAAGATGGTCTTGTGAATTTGCTAAATGATATTGACTTAAGTTGTATAGAGAAGCCATTAGAGTCTGACAATGGGAGTTGTCAAGTGATAGAAAATCAGTCGAAAAAACTTCACAATCCCATTTCCACAAATGATATGATGAACTGTAAAGGGCATCAAGTTGAAGCCAAAATCTGAGAATCAATCAAGCCAAAGGATCAAAGGTGCTCTTGAAAAGGCAAAGAGACGCAGAAGAATGAAGAAGAAAACATTAGCTGATAATGATGTTTCAAATCTTATGGGTAACCATATAGAGCAAGCTGCTATCAAGTCTCACCCTATGAATTTGACAGAGGTACATTTAAAATTCATGTTTTACTCCATAAGCATGACTTTTCTGTACATATATTAACTTATAAATGGTAAAATATTATTTGTATGATAGTTTTTGATGTAGTGTTTGTCGCCTCAAGCAGCAATGATGCAACAAGATAAATTTCAAGGGCACATGGAATTGCAAACATCATATAATCAAGCTAGTACAAACAATTTTTCACATGCTTGTCATCAAATGAATTATTATGAAATTTTTAAGTGTAATTTACTTTGGTGGAAAATGGTATAAAGTTTCATGTCTATGTTATTTTGTTTTCAGGTTAACAATGTGAACACCCTTACTCAACAAAGTTCTTTGTTGCCCTTGTTGCAATAGGTTTTCACAATTCTATATTATTCATATCATTGCTTAGGTTTCTCATAAGTATCTTACATTTAGTCTTTTTTTTATTCTAGTGTCTTGATGCCTATGCTACAATCCTTCAAACTAGTGACTTGTGAATCGTCAAGGCTTGAGATGCTGATCTTATTGGTGTTGGTGGAGCTTTGCATCTTGTTGATGATTTTTTGAACCCGTGATCTTGTTGAGAATACGATTTCTCGATATTGCTTAGTTGTTGCTTTTTGTGGTGTTTTACCATCATATAGATAATTTAGTGAGGTAGTTTTTGTTTATTATACTTTATCATTATTTTGATAATTTCAAGATATCAGTAATATACACTAAGATTTTCTAACACATGGTACTGCCTTACTTGACGAAAACTAGCAAGTTATACGAACCAATTTATTTATCCAGTTCATATTTCAGCTTATTGCTTGGATGATATTATTCTATCTTCAATTTCTAATTTAAGATTTTACTTCGTTTCATATTAGTCTATGTGGGATTCGAACCCACATCTTTGTGTCATTGCACAATGTTCTACCATTTGAGCTAATAGGCTAGAAATGTAATATCAATAGTTAAGACAATTTTTAGCTGAACTAATTAAGACAACACAATTCAACAGAGAACAACACATTTCAACACCATACAATTCAGCCAACTTGAAATTCAGTAGACAGAAATTCAACATGACATCAGCAAATAGAAATTCAGCAAAAAAAATCAGCTAAGAAATTCAGCAAGTCAGCTAACAGAAATTTCAATTGACAGAAATTCAACATGAATTTAGCAAAGAAATTCAGCAACTCAACGAACCTGAATTCTGCAATTCAGCATACCAAAATTCAGCAATTCACAATTCAACATAACACAATTCAACAAAGCACAATTTAGCAAAAAAAATACACAATCCAACAAAGAAAAAGCACAATTCAGTAAACAAAAAACACGATTCAGCAAACAAAAGGCACAATTCAGCAAACAAAAACATAATTTAGCAAACAAGTTTTTATTTCAATAGATATACTCTCATAACTTTCACCATTATCATCTTAATTGACTTGTTCTAATTTAATAATATCCTCCAAATTTAATCTTCAAATTTCTAGAGATAATTTATAAAGAATCAAATTGGGTTTCAAAATTGGAAACCCTAAAATTCTATGTTGAAATGCCCATATTTATCAAACACAATTAGTAATAATCTACACTTGCTGTAGATTGAAATCAAGACGTGAATCAATGGGAGAGAACGAAAAAAGAAATTGAAGGACAAACCTACATGGATTCATGGACAATCAAAAGAAAAATCGAGCAAGAGAATATCGTTCTTTTATACGAAAAAGCTCAAATTTGATGGTTTAGGTGGCTTGATTTGAGAGGTTTGGGTGTTCCATTGTGAAGAAGCGAGGGAGAGAGAGAGGGAGAAATTAGAGAGGATTTGGAGCTAGCTGGCGGTGGCGAGGTTCACAGAAGGCGAGAGTGGCTGTCAACGACAATGGCAACAGTTACGTGTTGTTAAAATGTAAATATGTGTTGCTTTATTTTTTATTTGAAAAATAAAATTCTATGTGGACTTATCATACTTAATGGACCACTAGTTTGACTATTTTGATGGACTATGAGATCCTTATCGCCTTTTTTCTAGCTTTTTCTTTCCTTTTTACGTGTCATTATTTATTAATTTAATTGAAACATAATTATTTTTATAAGTAAATGATTCGATGTGACATCTCTGATAAATTGAGATACCGGTAAAATCAACAGTTAGATAAACCAGCATAAAAGAAGTGACAAAACATGATTGTTTTACATGTTCATATGCTCTAGTAATATTTTTTTTTATCAACCAACAAAGGCCCATCTTGAGCTATGCCCAAAACAGGGGGGGCGGGGGGGATTTCTTGCTCCACTAATTACCATTAGATGGTCTTTTAGTGTCAAAGCAGTTTTGGAAAGGCTTATTCAGTTTAGGAACAAATAAAATAAAATCTATAATATTCCCATAAAATCGGGATTGAACCCAAATCAAGTATGTGTCGGATATTACTTTAATGAGCACCCCACTCTCATCCGATCAAGGTCAACCATTCTCTTATAAATCAATGGATATAATTAGTCCATTCGTTTCACCACAAACCTCATTTCAATCGAACCTAATACTACATATATATATAGATAACAATTGATACAAATATGTTTGGCAAGCCTAACTATAATGATTTGTTTAGGTATATTTATTGTTATTTGACAAGTTGTGTTTGGTACCACAAATAGCTAACTCTCATCCTAAAAGAAGTACTTTTTTCCCCATTTCCTCCATATACAACCCTAACTGGTTGGAATGACAATGGTCACTTGGGGGATCGCAGCAGAATTGGTGGAGGTTAGTGGTGTGAGATCGACGAGGGGCTGAGAAAGAGATGAAATAGAGAGATTTAAATAGAATGAGAGATAAAAGATAGAAGGATTCAGACTTAAACTTACATTGGATCTATGCGAGGTCTAATTAGCGGCCTATTTGGTCAAACATTGTAATAGAGAGATATATAAGAGAGAGATTCGAGTAGATAAAGATATGGTGTTAGTGTTTTCTACTAGCGGAAAAATACAACACTAAGAATGAAATTGACCTTCTATATTAGCTAGTTGTAAACTCCTTTGAGAAAATATCATTTTTTCCTAAATTTCACCATCTCCCAAGATTCTACAAAAAAATTATAAAGACATCACATAATCACATCATCCAATTCCATAGAACCTTTTGCAAATATTGTTAGGTCATTTACAAAATAGTAGATGCAACATGTGCACACCACTACAAAAGGGTTTGTTTGGTAGGGGTATGATGAAGATTTTTTTTTTTGATAAATTGTTAAAAAATAGAGTTATGTAATAAAGTATGTTTGGCGAGAAAAAATATATTTTATAAATAAAATAACTTTTTTGGTTATATAAAGTATGTGTAGTGGGGGACAATGTAAAAAATTGAATAACACATTTTTCGAAATCTATAAAATTACTTTTATGATAAAAAAAGACTTATTAATACTAAAGTATGATCTACTATATATATAAGCGGGTTCAGATGCATCTATGTGCTACAATGTGAAATACGAAGCATTGTGGGCCGTTAGATGAAGATAATGTGCAGATGGGATTAGAGTAAACCGGTTCAGTAAAATAAAAGCAAAAAAAGGCTCAATTCGTTTAGAGTGGCAAATTTTGTAAATACTTCAAAATTATGAGGATACGCAACGCTTTTCCTCTCCTCTCTTCTCCTCTCTGCTTCAACGCTCTCTTATTCTCTCTAGTTCATCCATGGAAGCTTACCAACACAACCGGATTTTCTAAATCTCGCTAAGCCATTTTACACCCATGGGATCTCTCCTTGATTTTTGACCTTCTTCATCGTAGGTTTATGGAAGCTTTGTTGGATTTTCGACATTCTTATTCGCAGGTCCATGGAAGCTTCACTGAATTTTGACCTTCTTCATCACAGATCGATGGAATGCATTACCTACTTCAGTTTGTGATTCTCGCTCGACAATCAACAACACACAACAAAGGAAAAATGGATTTAATTTGTTGCACAAACTTAGGATTGTTCGGATTCAAAATTTTCTAGGGCTCAAATGTAGGCTACTGAACTGTGTGAATGGTTGGGTTTACGAATTATGTCTGAATGTTCATAGAAAATACTAGGGTTCATATCTTGTATGTTAATGTTCATATCTAGTCCTCTATGGTTCATATTTAGTCTTTTGAAAAACATTCATATTTCTTTCCATCGTCTTACACCATTGAAAAGATTGGAATTCACTGTTGCATGTTCAAATAATTGATTTGTCATAGCCTATTATCTCAAACGGTAGAGCAATATGTGGGTTTGAATCTCTCATAGGCTACACATATTCTGTTCGTGAAAAGCCTTATTTCAAGTTGGGTTCACGTGTATCATGTTCAAGTTTATATATATTGTCCTAATGTTCATATTTATTACCATGGTTTATGAATAAGGGAATCATAAGGGTTCATATCTAACATGTCAATGTTCATATACAAGCATCTAATGTTTATACTTATTCTTTGGAAAATTTCATCTAATTTTCCATACTCCGTGCACCATACAAAAGAAACTAAAGGTTCATATCTTATTTTTCAAGGTTCATATATAGTCATATAATGTTCATATATAATAATGTCAACATTCATATTAATCCCATTGTGGTTCAGTTCAATTTGTGCCATTATCATGACTTTATCATGTGCTTCACGTCAAATGTCTACATAAATATGAAAATAAACTAATTATCAACCATAAAGGTCATTCATCCATGTCCAACTCACAACATCTCTCTCAGGCATTTCATCGAACACCTTGTGGGCTTCTCTCAAAAAAAAGGAAAAAAAAACAAAAGCTAAGAAAAACCAAAGTAAATAACATCAAATTGATCCATTCATCAACACAAATATGACAAATTTAGATTAGTCCGTGATGTGAATTAGCACAACCAAGACAATAATTTAACCAATCACAATTGTCTGTAGAATTGTTACCTGTATCATGACTTTCTCATATGTTTGATGTCAATTTTCAATAGAACTGCAAATCAAACTAAGCTACTCATTTTGAGAGCATTCTATCCATGTTCAACTCATGATTTCTCTCTTACTCATTTCATCGAACAGTTTGTAGGCGTGTCTTAACTCATCCTCCATAATAAAAAACAAGCTTCTCAAATTGGAAATTAACCATCTATACCAACAAATCAGTCCACCTATTTGAAAATCCTAGCAACCAAAGTCATTTCTAGACACAAGGAGAAAGAGAAAATGAGCTTGGGAATGGAGAAGTGGTCGTTGTCAACATCAAATTTGAAGACTCAAGACGTGTATTTGAAGGACATATTCGAGGTTATTGCACTTGTGGAGGTCGGATTGCTTCTCTTCAAAACATCGGCTAGGAGAGATCCACAAACGACTCAAATCGGAACCGAAGTCGCCATTGGAGACAAAGCTGCAATGAAGGAACATGCTGAACGGGGAAGAAGCCTTCAAATGGGGCAAATTACAAAAACACCCTCACATTAATTAAAATATGGTTATATCCCAGCCATTGGATTAACTTAATCAAACGGTTAGCAGCTCTTCGCACTTCGCACGATAACCATCGTTTGCATGTGATCCGAAATCTATATATAGTAGTACAAAACATACTAATGTCACATGGCGTCCCCACATTCAATTTCCCACATATCATTTTCTCCTTTTTAAAATTTTTCTAAAATAAATTTAATTATATATTAATGATTTCTATCTTAAACCTACTACTAATCTTTCCTTATTTAAATACAAATCAATTAGGAAGATTACAAATCAATTATGAATCTCATAATTTCTTTTCATATTAACTATATTATCCTAAACTTATGTTGATTTAATTTGTTAATCTCATACTCATATTAGTTTAAAGATAATAATATACTATATATATATACTAAACTAGAACCTAACTGTGCCACATGGTACCCCTTTATTAAAACTGTCACATGTCATTTTCTCATTTTAAAAATAAATTTAATTATAAATCAAAGATTTTTAACCTAAATCTAGCACTAATCTTTTTCTAATTTAAATACAAATCAATCACAATGACTACAATCAATTTCAAATATTATAATTCAATCTCAAAAGCTTACAAATCCAAAACTTCAACAACACTGATCAACTCATAATCGAATTGATCTCCTCTCTCCAAAAAAGAAGAATTTGACCGATCTCCGTGTGATTCTTCTTCAAAAGGACTATCCATAACACCAGACTCGTCGATGCCCCTGCCTTTGCCTCTTTCAAAGCTCGGTCATCGCCGACGAGCGTTGATCTTTTTCCCCTCCATGGTCGATCTTCATTTATCAACATCGCCACGCCATCATCGGTGAGCGCTGATCCACACATTCTCTACCACATCACCGTCTTGGAATCCCTGGTTCGTCGCGACGTTTGTCTCGGTAAAGGCTTTGGACCTTTTGATTGACAAAAACAATCTTAATGTTGCAGTAGCCATCAGTCAAAACACAAAAGTTCAAGTACTTGTGTGTTTTCAAAACATGAGACCAATTGAAGATCATATAATGGAAAAGCTTAACAACAAGATCAATGGTCACTTGAAATTTAAATAGTAGTTATAGAAAATCGAGGTAAGCATTGAGGTAACTAATTGCTACATATTTGTGGATATATGATTGTAAACTAAATAAAAGTTATAGAAAATCGAAGATCGTGAGTATTGGTTATAACTATTTTTTTAGAAAAATAATTAAAATATATTCGATATGAAATTGAAAATACAATATCTAAAACTAATTTAGGATATCATATTTATCATTAATTTTCTCTTTCAATTTCGTAATTCTCCATTTTAGCTTATGGTTCTTAATTAACCCGAATTTTTTTGACACTACTAACTTATTTTTCATTTAACCGAATCGGTATGATATATCAAAAGATTTTGTTATAATGACTAATGTAAAAAAGTAAATAAAATATATCTGATAAAATCAAATATTAAGAAACATGATATCTACAACGAATACTTCCCAAGTACACCAAACTCCATATCAAAATTCATGCATTTTTTATAATTAATATTTATTTCTCAACATAATATCCAAATAAAAAATTTGTTATTTTGATTGTTTTTCTAGATTTAAAATTCAATTTAATCACAAATATCTCATCTAAATTATATATGATATATACTAGGATAATTTAAATGTTGCTTTAATTATTAATATTTAAATATCTCAAAAATTTGAGTAAATATTTATTGTTTGTTTAACAACATATCTTTCAACTAATTTGCCACACCTTTAAATTTCTAAATTTACAAGATTACTTATTTATATGATCGGTTTGAATGTGTGATGTCTAATCTACTATATAATACTAAAGTAAAACCTAGCTAAGACCACTTGTCGTTTCGATATTGCGCTACGTCATTTATTATCACATGTCTACTCTCCATCGTGCCACATCACAAAATTATTATTTTTTATTGTATAAAATATTTTAGATATGATCTTGATTTTCTTTTTAACATATAGATTTTTCACACTTGATCTCGATTTCCATATTAGATAGAATATATTAGGTATTTTTTGAACATTCTCTTTTAATTTTTGCACTATTAGTCATGTTTCATTTAAATTTCTTTTAGTTAATTTATTTCTATGTATAGGACCTGATTCAATATATTATATATGTACGAAATCACATTGATATTTGTTAATTTATTATTAGTTATTTCCTTATATTATCATACTAATCTTAATTTTCATTTATATTGTCACTAACTAGATATATGTTTTCATTTAATAATATTTTTTTAAAACTAAATCAATATGTTTTTAATAATTATAAAAAATAACAATATAAATTTTTTACTAAGTCTCGAGTACAATAAGAGAACTAAGCTAGTGAACAAACAAAGCCTATAGATGCGGACTCCCCTTATTTTTTTTATTTTTTTTGATAAGGAAAGAAATTAGGGGGACTCTTCTATCTTGAGGTGTGTCGCCCTAGAACATCCTTGCGGATGAGATCACTAAGATCTGGAATGGTTGCGCAGTTTGGTGAAATTGATATATGGTAAAGTTTAGCGATAAAGTCGGTCACGGTATTAATTTCCCGAAAAATATGGGAGATGCGACAAGAAGAGAAGTGTCGCAAGTCGAGCAGAATGTCAGAGACAATCAGCTCAATTTCCCATGCGCAGTCCCATTTGTCGTTTAAGGCATTGATAAGACAAATGTTGTCGCCTTCGATCTCAATATCTGAGATCCCTAGCTGAATCGCATTTCGAATGCCATAACACATTGAGATAGATTCAGCTAGGATTGGGGAGATATTCCCCAAGGAGCCATTGGCCATCGAAACTGGTTGGCCTAGATGATCCCGAATGATGTATCCAAAAGTAGCGGGTCCTTGTGAATTACTAGATGCATCGGAATTGAGTTTGTACTTGTTTATAGGTGGTTTTGTCCATCTAATATTTGTTCTCTTCCTTCTAGTTTCTTGTCGTCTTAGGTTTTTGATGTGATCCTCAGGTTCTTTGTCTAGCTTTGTTGTTTTCCAGTCTTGTTGTTGTTTTAGAATGAATTCTTTAAGATTCGTAATTTTGGGTTTGTTTTTATCGCCAAATAGTTGTAGGTTTCTTTGGTACTCGATACTCCACCAACAGATTGATATTGTTTCTAATATTCCCATATTCGTCTTGCCTTTGATTTCACAAAGGAGTTGGGAGTGGTTTTTATTGTCCGTGCTTATATTGTTTAGTGTTTGTTCCATTTTTTGGTCGATGCTTCTAAGGGTTTGTTTGGTGTTTGGACATTTGTACAAGATATGTATTAGGTCTTCATCGGTCCTACTGCAAATTGTACATTCAAGGGGGACATCTATGTGCCTTTCACGGAGTTCTAATTTTGTCGGTATGCCGTTTTTACTCACTTTCCATAGAAAGTTTCTGATTTTAGGTGGGATGTCAAGTTGCCAGATCCAGTCTAGGGTAGTATCAGATTATCCTTTGTTCTCGTATATCATAGTTATGGCGCTTTTGGTTGAGAACCATCCATTTTTATTATGTTTCCAATATAATCTATCATGGAATAGGTTGTTGGGTAGTTGCTTGTTTTGGATGATGTCTACAATATCCTTCTCAAAATATTTTTTTAACTCTTGGGTTTTCCAGGATTTATTGTTATTAAGATAATTAGAATCTCTTTCGGTTTTGTCTATAACAGTTGTGTTGTTTGCGTGGTCAATTAATTTCCTTACAGGAAGCCAGTTGTCTTGTTAGAATTTGATTGTGTTCCCATTTCCTAGCTCCCATTGGATGCCATTTTTTAATTCGGGTAATAGCTTAGTCAGGTTACTCCATTGCCATGAGTAATTGGTGTTCTTTTTCCTTTCATAGTCGAGTATTGTTTTTGTTTTGAGGTATTTTTCTGTGATAATTTTGACCAATATATTAGTTGGTTCAGCTAGAAGTTTCCAGAGTAATTTCATTTGTAATGCCTTGTTCATGTCCTCCCTTTTCTTGATACCGAATCCCCCTTTGCTGGTTGGTTTGCATATTTCGTTCCATCCTATTAATGGTTTATGGTTGTTTTCCTTATTCTAGAAGAATTGTCGGTTGATTTTGTCTAGCTTTTTATGTATGGTTGAGGGTAGAAAGAAATTTTGCATTATGTAGCTCGGTTGAGTAGAGAGTGTTGCTTTAGTTAGGACCTTTCTGCCTTCTTGAGATAGTGTGTTTGTCTTCCATTTAGTTAGGTGTATTACAGTTTTGTCTATAAGAGGGTAGAAAGTAGAGGGTATTACTCTTTAATTGTTATGCCTAGGGAATTTTTTGTTATCTAATGTTGCTTTTTGTAATTGGCGTGCCAGAATCTCGACTCCTAAGATAAATAGAAATGGGGATAGTGGATCTCCTTGTCTTAATCTTCTTTTAGGGAAGAATTGTTCAGTGGGTCCGTTGTTAATAAGAACTGAGAATGATACTGTTTGAGTACATTCTTTGATCCAGTTAACGAATTTTTGGCAGAATTTGAATTTTGTGTGTTTGTTGTAGAAGTTATCAGTCAACTCTGTCATATGCTTTTTTCATGTCTAGTTTGAGAGCTACCCAGTCTTCTTTGCCCTTTTTTCTCCGAAAGGAGTGGAAAATTGCGTGGGCAATGAGGACATTATCTTGGATACTTCTTTGTTGGTTAAAGGCTCCTTGTAGTGGATGGATTAATTTAGGGATAATGGTTTTCAATCTTTCAGTTAGTATTTTTGAAATAATTTTATAGACTGTATTGCATAGACTGATTGATCTATAGTGATTCGTTGAGCTTGGGTTATCACATTTGAAAATTAGTGTTATGAAAGTGTGGTTGAGTTGTTTTAATAATTTTCCCGACTGGAAAATTATATAACATACGGACATTTGTAATACTGATAGGGGTATTTTAAACCTCTAACATGCGGACTCCCCTTATAATATAACATACGTTGAGAATTTCCATTCACTCACTTTTGCTGATGACTCTTTCAATCCCAACAACGTAATCATAAAGTAGGTATCCAACTAATGCGTAACGGCACTTGCCTTCATTCACTCACTTTTGTTGATGACTCTTTAATTTTTGCTAATGCTACGCAAATTAACATGTTTTATATCCAACAACTCCTCAGTGATTTCAGCCACACCTCTGGTCTATCCATCAACTTCCATAAAAGCTCTTTTCAAACCTCCAAAAACATTTCTCCATCCCTTCAACAGTCTCTTGCGGCTATCCTTAATATTCAACCTACTACCTCTATGGAAAAATTTTTGGGCATACCTATAATACGAGGTAGAGTTAAGAAAGAAATTTTTGACTATTCCCTTAACAGTTTAAAGAAACAACTTTCGAAATGGAAGGCGAACACAGTATCCCAAGCTGGGCGAGTTCTTCTTATCCAATCTAATCTTGTCTCCAAAGTGAATTACTTAATGCAAAGCTTTCTACTTCCCCTCTATGTTTGTAATGACATTGATAAGATCCACGGAGACTTCTTTTGGAATAAGTCGGATCGTAACTTTCGGCCTCTTATTAGTTGGGATGATATCTGTAAATCTAAATCTGAGGGTGGTCTTGGACTCTACAAGGCGGTTGATATGAACAAAGCACTCCAACTAAAGCTGCTTTGGAAATTACTGACGGATCATGATTCCTTATGGCGCTAGATCATTTTGGAAAAATACCTTCGACTCAATTATCTTTTCTTCTACAGCTCGAAGCCTAAGCAATCCTGGCAATTTACAAGACTTCTGCACCTCTGCAATGACTTCCAAAAAGGTCTACATTGGGAACTTGGAGATGGTCAGACAATAAAATTCTAGACTGACAATTGGCTCCCTCAGGGTAATCTTCTTCCCTATTTCACACATACTACCCCAGTTAACATTTATGTCTCATCTTTTATTATAAATATCAATCGGTGGAATATATAGTTGCTACAGCAGTTGTTGCCACCACATATTATAGATACAATTACAAACATCCACATTTCATCCTCACCTATGCAAGATCGTCTCGTGTGGAAATTGTCCTCTGACGGTAATTTTAATGTCAAATCTACACGCTCGTTGTTCCACTCCCACATACATAATTCCCCTAATACATCCTTCTCATGGATCTGGAAATTGAAGATTCCTCCTAAAATCCAAAACTTCATTTGGAAATCGTTAGCGGATGGTTTGCCAACTACTGAACGTCTTAACCGTTACTTCTCTAGAGTTCCACATGTGTGCAGTCTTTGCCAGAACAGTAACGAAGATTTGAATCACTTCTTTTTCAATTGCTCATTCACACAACATATGATCACTAAACT
This sequence comes from Rheum nobile, assembly GCA_027886185.1. NCBI lineage: Eukaryota > Viridiplantae > Streptophyta > Magnoliopsida > Caryophyllales > Polygonaceae > Rheum > Rheum nobile. Next base: position 7,871,860 of record WOAB01000002.1, on the reverse strand, counting down.
TGAGAATATATTACAAACCAAGTTTGACCTTCAATTTACATCCGATTTCCTCTTTAACCTTGAATATTATCGACACTCAAACGCTTCACCTAACCCTCCTTTATTCCTTTGGTGGTCACTCTAGAACCATCGTAATAACCTCATTTTCAACCATAATAGTCAGTTCCTACAACAATGCCCGTCACAAGGAGCTTTTTTACATCTCCAGGAATGGAATATTGCAACACGGACAACTACGCAAGCTTCTATTACACGTACTCGTATTCGTTCAATGAACTCGCGTTGGAATAAACCCACATGACTGGATTAAATTGAACTTTGATCCGTCTGTAAACAGGATGGCTCAAGTCATATGGGTTATCTAATGCGCGACCACCACGGTAAGCTTCTTTCATTCTATCGTCAGACTATTTCTTCCACCTCTATACTCCAGGTTGAGGCCCTTGCCGCACTCTCGGGCATTAGACATGCTGCTCATTTCCAAGTTCAACATTTAATTATTGAGGGTGACAATCTCACGGTTATTAATTCCATCAGAGCCATATGGAAAGTCCCTTGGGAAATTCACAGCATAATTCATGATATTACTGCTCTTCTCTCTTCCTTTATATCTTTTCAAGTTCGTCATTGCTTCCGCGAGACCAATCGCGCTGCCGTTTTCCTTGCAACCCACCCCATTCCGGATCAAGCTCTTGAAGCTTCTCAGCGTCTGCTCTCCCCACTACATCCACCATCCCCTACAGATTATTTTTTACACCGCATATATGAGTTCACATCCTTGAACTCTACTTTTGATAGTTTTGGTTTCCAATTTGTAAATATCGTCTATCTGAATGATTTAAGATAGCATTTCTTTTTTGAAAGGATCTTTTTGTTTGCACGTATAAAAAAAATAAAACAATAATATAACATACTGACATTTGTAGGTCGTTAGATCGGCTCTATCTAATGGCTACGGAAAAACGCATATTTTTGGACATTTTTAATACTGATAGGGGTATTTTTGGTAATTTGTACCCTCACATTCCCCGACTCCCTTCTGTTCTCCATCTCCCACCTCCCTTCTCCCACCTCCCTTCCTCCAAACCCTACCACCTTTTACAGATTAAAGATTCAACGCCTCCCGATGAAACCCGAAGATCTAGTGGAGCAGCACCCTGTGACTGCGGAGAAGTGTAGCCTTTACTGCCCCGTCCTCAACGGTTTCCTCGCCGGAGAGTGGGTCTAGCAAAACCCAACTCTGCCTCCAACTTCTTCTCTCCTTTCCGGAGGCCTCGCTCCCTCGGCGGCCTCTCCGCCTCCTCCCTCCACTTCCACACGGATCTCCCCTTCCCCCTCCGTCGCGCATCCGCCCCTGCGATCTCGTCGTCAACGAACAGCCCTCCACCAAAGTCTCTGCATGCACCGTTGACTTACAAGTTTGTATTAGTGGTGGGTTGCCGGATCTCTTTCCTTCCTCTCTCCTTTGCTCTTTTCTGGTTGTGATTTGCTGTGGGTGCATCTTTGTTTGTGTACGGTGCTAGAAAGCTGCTCTTTTCTTGTTAGATTTGGGTTGTGTTTCGTTGCTGGTTTGGGATTGCAGGTTGGTTTGTTTGTTGTAGACTGGTGATTATTTCACTATTGAGAAGCAGGGATTTTGTCATCAAGATGATTTGAAAATTTAATTCTAGACCCACAAATTCAAAGGCGGGGTTTCCTGGATATCAAGGTTATCCCTGCAAATGTACTGTATCAATTTTCAGAGGGTTAGTTTTGTTTGTTTGTCTTTTGGTGGGTTAAATAAAATTCGTGAAATCGAAAACAATATAGTAGAAGCTTTATTTGAACAATACAGTAGAAGCTTTATCTGCCATTTGACCATTTCAATTTGGTCTATGCAATTAGAAATTCGTGTCCTGTTTTGATCCTTGTACAAGCAATATGAAAGAATCTCGTGTCAAGACTAATGGAACTATTATGAATAATTATGAGGAAAATTTTACTTCAAAGCCTATTAGCTTAAAAGGAAGAACGATGTATGTTTATTAGACATAATATGAGTTCGAATCTTAAATAGGCAACTATCGATATATGAACATTAGGACATAGGTTCATATTTAGTATCCTACACGTTCAAAATTAGTATATTGAAGGTTCACGCTTTAAGAAACATGTATGAAACATAAAAGGTGTATGGTTCATAGCTTTTGTGGTTCGTATGTAGTGAAAAAAAAGATTTGTAGTAGACTAAAGGTTCATACATTTAGAAGAAATGTTCACATTAAAAGAAAATGCCAAGATCATGAGTTCATCTTTTAGTTAGCTAAGATCACGAGTTCATCTTTTAGCTAGTTATGTCACTATATGTTCATACGTAATACACAAAAGGTTCATACATAATATAAGAAAGGTTCACATTAAAAGAATTCAGGATCATGAGTTCATTTTTTATGTATCTATGTTTGAGGATCATACGTAAACGTAATACACTAAAGGTTCATGCATAATATAAGAAAGGTTCGCATTAAATAAATACAGGATCATGAGTTCATCTATTTTTAGCTAGCTATGTTTAAGATTCACTATAGTTTATGCGTAATAAACTAAAACATCATACATTCAAATTTGGATTCATAAGTTTTTTAACCTCTAGCATAAGGTTTTGTGAACCTCAGTATAAAGTTCCTTTATAAACCTTTTAGTATTAAGTTTGTGAGCTTCTAGGATAAAATTTATGAATCTCTAGTATAATATGTATGAACTTAGCTACATTAGTGCATTTTAATAACGTATTGTCAACCTATGTATAAGTTTGTTAACCTCTTGTATAATATGTATGAACCTAGGTACATTCGTGCATTTAAAAATTTATGAACCTCTCGCATAATTTGTATGAACCTAGGTACATTAGTGCATTTTAATAACGTATTGTCAACCAACGTATAACTTTGTTAACCACTAGTATAAGGTTTGTGAACCTTAGTACAAAGTTAGTTTATGAACCTCTGGTACAAAGTTTGTGAAACTCTAGTTTAAATGTTATGAACCTATGGTACAAAATCTATGAACCTATGTATTTTTAGTGTATTGTGTTCAGAAGCAAAAAAAAAGGTTCCAAAAAAAATACAAGAAATACTTCACGTTATTTAAGAAATTGCCACTTTAATTGAACCGGATTCATTTCTTCACTGAACCGGCCCATATGTCAGCCCTCCACTCCCATCTCTGACGGCTCCTGTTCATCTGCATGTTACACAATAAGACAAGTCCCTATGCCAACCGAACTCTAAATAAATATACGAAAAACCTATATGCACACGAAAAATCGCTTAAATACACACTATTCTGTGCGTTTAAAGTAAGAGTATAAGTTTTGTGCGCTTATATTAAGAGCATAAGAGTATAATCGGCAAAAAAATAAAAAAGGAACATCAGTTATGCACTTAATTTAAGCGCATAGACTGTGTTTTTGCAAAGCCCAGTCCATTTAAAAGGTGCGCTAAAAATAAGCGTATAACTACAGTAGCTATGCACTTATTTTAAGCGCACAGTTGTGCACTATATTTAGCGCACAACTTCTTCTTCCTCCATCACGCCGCCGCCTCCCTCTGCGATTCGAAACCCTAAAAAATCGCCGCCCCATTTTCGTCTTCCTTCATCTCTTCTTCTCCCTCAAACACAAAATCAACAATGGATTTGTCTTCCTCTCGACTGGGAAAACAATCTGGAGCAAACGAGGCGGCTGACGATGGCAGTGGCGGTCCGACGATTCCGGCGGCGATTCGAGCACCTTCCGGCGTTGGCGCTGATGAGGAGATCCGCGGAGGAGCGGCAGTTGGTCCGGTCGGTGCAGCTCCGCTCGGTGGTGGTCTGGTTGGTGGTGGTGGTGGTCCGCTCGGTACCGTTTGGGTGGCGATGTAGGAGGAGGAGGCCTCAATTAGACCACGAGCGAGTGGTGGTGCCAGACGACCGATAACCCGATCCACACGCGTGCCAGATGTGATGGTCGACGTTACTGTCACTCCCGCACAGATAGGCGTCCACCAAGTATAATGCGTCTTATATTCATAATAAAATTGTAAATTTAAATTCATTAGATTTTGGATTTCATTAGATTTTAGATTCATTAGATTATGGATTTTAGAATTTTAGAATTAAAAATATAAATTTGTTAGATTTTAGAATTTAAAATTAGAATTACCAAATATAGATTTCATTAGATATCGAGTTTTAGGATTTTAGAATTGAAAATACAGGTTTTCAAATCAGCAAGAAAATTAACTCCATAATATTTTGGATTTTAGAATTGAAAATATAGATTTGTTAGATTTTAGAATTCAAAATTAGAATTCATATTTTAGATTTGAATTTAGATTATTTAGTTTTTATTTAGATTTTAGAATTCATAATTAGAATTTATATTTTAGATATGAATTTAGATTCATTACAATTTATAATCGAAATGAAATTGTTAGAATTATGTAATTATTTCAATTTTATTTTTTATTAAATATTGTCGTATGAATGAATATTTTATTGTTGCAATATGTAATTTTATATTGAAAATAAGATTAGAAGTTAGATTTTTAGGAATTAGATTTGATTAGAATTTGGAAATAGAAATTATTATATAATTAGATTTCATTATTAGAAACGCGAATCTAATTTCATACAAATCTAATTCGATTAAAATGCAATGGGTTGATTGCTCCTTATTGAGCCCAATACGTCCTTATTAGGTGGAATGAGACTTAATGGGCCCAATAACGACCAGTGTCAGACCAATGGTTAAATCTTGTGGAGCAACCAAGTGTACGAAATCATAGGTATCATATTGGGAGATCTATTCGAGGTTCGTTTTGAGATTCTATCAGGAAATGGTATGATTAAGTCTTGGATGGATAGTAAATTGTGTGAGGAATGTAAGGATCTTAAGTTAGAGACAAGTTATTTGAGCTAGTTAAACAAACCTTTGGGATGTGAGTCAAGAAAAGGGCGGCTGAGCCAAATCTAAGTGGACCAAATGATTGAAATTGGTAGGTTGTACGATCATGGAATAAGGAGTTATGATACTTGTAAGGTTGTAAGGTTTGATATTTGGATTTTATGTGAGTTTGTCAGTTAGAAGGCTTATGGTGAAATTCTTGGGAGAAGACTTCAATGGAAAGATTACATTTTAAGGATATGATATGTTGATGATTCCGATATATTAAAGGATTTATAGTGGAGAAAATTGTCTATGTGTGCCTAAGGAGTAAGGTAGCAAGCGTTAATCGTATAAAGCTATTAAAGGATTCTGATAGAAGTGACTGATATGGTTGGTAATGAATCAATTATCAGGATGATACCTTAAGGAAATAGGAGTAGTATCTCAAGGGATTTTGGTAATGGAAGTTGTAAGTAAGTAGGTTCATTATGGACCAGAGGATTAGACTTTCGGAAAGGCTAAGGGCGTGAAGTCATATGTATCGTCTTGGAAGATTTATCTGAGGTTTCATTATGAGGCTTTCTTAACAGAAAATGACATAAGGATTGGATGGAAAGTGATTGATGTCTGTTAAGGCGATTTGATGTCACGTTTTGGGGGAAAATCGAGTGATTGGTCACAATTGTGCTAATGGATTTATCACGGCATTGTTTTGAGGAAACTAAAGGTTTTGAGTTCGAAGTGAGCTTTAGGGCCAAACTTATTTGGGCCAAGGAACTGAATCAGTATTGTACCTTCAAGGGATATAGAGATATGATATCTGGAGATTTACAAGGTCTGATATATGGATTGTTAGAGAGTGTGACGTCTATAAGATCGATGATATAGCATTTTTTTGGGAATTAAGTTATGATCGATAGTTTTGGGAGAAAGCCCACTTGAAATTGAAAGGTTATGGTGTAAGGCCTAGTTATTCGGAGGATATCGATAAACAAAAGGATGTAGCATGGAGAATTGTCGTATGTGCATTTAAGGAGTAAAGTAACATTTGTTACTCGTATATAGCCATTGAAGGATTTAGGACGTGAAGTGATGGATTTTGATGGCAAGGTATTGTTCATCCATATGGTATTTTGAGTAAATAGAGTTGAGGAACCTTAAAGGTTTAATTTAGAGATTGAATAAGGAATACGTTAAGTTAATCTTGGATAAATGGTAAATATCCGTAAAGCAAAATGGTGCTTGATTTGGGATAATAAATCGTATGAGGACAACTGATTTCTGAAGGATTTTTGGGTGAATAGCAAACTCGACCGGTAAAAGTTATTACGGTTTTGAAGGTCAATAGTGTGGCATAAAGTAAGTAGAAAGATGATATCAGGTGGACTTGAAGAAAAGGTGATCCACGTTTATTAAGGTGATCGTATGACACGTTTGGGTAAGACGAGAGTATAATCCTATGGAGAGGATTAGTAAATCATGTTGAGGTAATCAGACATAGGCTGTGATGTGAGTAATTGTGGGATCACATGAGTGAAGATTTTGAGTTAAAGTTATGGCACAAGGGCCAAATGCGAGTAAGGAAACCAATGTAGTAGGTGAGTCGTGTATATAAGGAGTAAGGTCTATATGACAAGAGAAGTACTAAGTTGAGGTATAGTTGAATTCTATGTATGTACTTGAGGATTGGGTTGTCGAAAGGAAGTTAGTAGATAGATGTTGTATTCTCCTAATTAAGGACATCAAGGTCTTTAGGAGGAATATGTCATAACAATGAGGTTATATTGGAGATTGTAATGGATACTTTGAACGTGACAATGGTAATCTTGTGAATGATCATATCCGTTCTAGCGAGAGTAACGAATGTAGGCAGTATGTTGTAACTAGAATCAGGATCGAGTAAGTAGTTCGATTTTGGGATACAGGTTTTGGAAACCAAATTTATTCAAGGATATCGACTTAAGGAAGATAAGGTGCATACTTTGAGGAAAGTTTAGAGAAAGTGAAAGAGAAATATGTATAATCTCATGCTTAAGGTATAGCGAGACTAGTGCGATGATTTTAGGAGACAATTATCCTAAGATAATTATGACATTGAGGATGGTCACGAGTTAGTACAAGAATAGTACGTGGAAGTAGGCTATGCGAGATAGTAGTATGGTTGAGGAAACAGATCGTTTTCCTAGGAAGCAAGTACAAGGATGAGATGTTTAAAGATACTAAGAACATGTAAGGAGATTATGCTAGAACCGGTCCCTTTAGCTTAGCGATGCTAGTTTCGGGGTCGAAACCTTTTTAAGAGGGTAGTATTGTGATAACCCTTATATTTCATAGGGGTAATGTGTTGGAATGCATGTCTGGTGAAAGCAAGTGTTAGAATTCTTTTGAGGGTAAAGGGTCTTAATTATGGTTAACTTGATGTTAATTGTAATTTGAACCAACTTATGGATCTTAACCTAGAAATGCCTAAACCAATTTACAAAGTGTGAAGTGGGTTAGACATGGTTAAACTTATACGATTGGATAGCTTAGATTGAGGTCGCTTCTCTGAGCTGTTATCGGCCAAGTTTCGGGGTCGAAACTTCTTTTAAGGGGGAAGTGATGTAATACCCCTCATTTTTAGTAAGGATATTTGGGTAATTTCTCAAACCCTCGTCAATTATTCGAGACGCGTTTGGCGAAGTTCGGAATTTCTGTAGCAAGTTGGATCTCTATAAAATTCCCAGAGCATTGGAAAATACATTCGACGTATTATCGAGGCTTAGAATATTTGTTTGGGTGCAAATATTTAAGATTCAGGGTTTTAAATCCATGCCAAACCTTTTCCCGGGCAAACAGATGCGAAAAGGGCAATTCCGCGACCGCGGAATAATAGCTCCCAGAGGAGCTGGACTTTGAATTTTCCGCGACCGCGGAAGAACCCACTGCGATCGCGGAAATGTGCAGAGTGCACAGTCGGGCATGCGAGCCACGCGTTCGTCGTCGCCGTCGATCTCTCGCTCCGCCGTTGATCTTGTTGGGGGCTGGGATCTCTCCTTGGCTATAAAAGGAGACGATCTGGGAGGGTTGAGAGCACTCCATTCCGATCTCTCTCTCCCTCAAGGTGCTTGTCGCTGGAGTTGAGCTTTCGCCGGAGTTGAGCTTTCGCCGGAAAGGTCGAAGTTGTCGCCGGAGCTCCCATTGGAGGTGGTGGTGCTCGTAGGGTGGTGCATTGAAGGCGCAAGGTGCCCAAGAGTAGAAGCTGCCGCGAATCGAGCCCCAAGGAGTCCCAGCCGGTGAGTTTTTATCATTTTGGGTCGTCGGAGTTCTTAGCCGCGATCGCGGCTATGAACTACCGCGACCACGGCAGTGACAATGTCGGCCGCGTCCGCGGCCGCTGTCACCAGTGCTCGCGGACATTCGTCCTCGACGACCACGACCGCGGTAGTGCCCGCCGCGACCGCGGATTGCTTTAGCAATCGCGATCGTGGCCTTGGGAGATCCGGTCTCGGTCGGGACTTCCATTCTTTCATTTTCGTTCGTCCTTTCTTAGATTCGTACATTTTAGTTGTCGAATCTAACCTAGGGTTTCGTTATGGGTCGTTCCGTAGGAATCTGTAATCCGACTTCCATTCTGGTTCCGGACCCAAAAACCCGTCGTCGCTCTATCGTTCGTCTAGGCTAAGGCAAGTGGTGGTTCGCTCTTGCTTATCATTCCATATTTCTATTAATTATCAATTGTTTTAATTGTTAGTTAAATGGGATGAATATTGTTTTCGTTGGGAACAGTTTTGATAAACGTATTTGATACGATTAAAAGAGATATTATAATAGGTTGTATATACTGCTAGAAACAACGCTATTATAGATATATATATATATATATATATATATATATATATATACTGTTGCCATGATGGCATTGATGTGGATTATTATGTGGTTTTAACTGTTTAGTTAGAACGAGTATTCGTAGGAACGCTATGTACCTTACGAGGTCTAGTTGTTTCTTTATAACTGGTGCTAGGAGGAGTATTTCCCTAGTACTCTCTCTGGTCATGACCTTGCCCTTACTCAGGGTAGGTGCACACAGCTGGTGCTGATTCTCGGGATTTATTCCCTTCAATATCTCTCGCGATGAGATGATATATAAAAGCTTATAACGTGAATGTACGCTTTGTCACTAAAATAAGATAAGTGCCGCTATGCACATAATTAATGAACCTTGGGCGAGAAGTATAACTTGGAAACTCGTCTGGACTTTGATTAGAGTAAGTCCTCCTTCCAAATCTGAATTCGCATTACGCGGTGAGGTTGGTCGTGGACCCAAATGGTCAAGTCTTTTTAAACGCTTGTGTGAAATTATTATTATGTTCCCAAACATTTGTCATACTTTCCCGTAAGACTCAATCTTTTGGAGTCTTCTCTTCATACGCTTTCCGATAAGACTCAATCTCTTGGAGTCTTCTCTTTATACGTTCCCGATAAGACTCGATCTTTAGGAGTCTTCTCTTGATCATTCAAACTTTAATCATTCTGTGAAAGTTTCGGGTTATATATCGTTCCTTCGGTTGTTATTCGAGGGACAATGATAGTAAACGGTTATGATCACTAGGACCATTCTGTTTTCACCCTTGCATAGTCTTTCATTAGACTAACCAACCGGGTTTTATTCCTTGCATGGTTGGCTGGTGTCATCCGTCCTATACGGTACATCAGTGGTTGGTTCCCGAAGACTCGAAGTAACCGTTGAAGAAGAGACTTGCAATTGCAGATTTAAGTGCCGGTATTTCAAAGTTGTTAAGTATTACTTCAATATGTATTTTTATAACCTAGTCATGTACTTGGTTTATTCTTGAAGTCTTTCGCTGTGTAATTTATGAGTTTTTCGCTGTAATTTCACTCTGTTGTAAAAACACTCCTCTCGTTTGATGAGAGATCTTTTAATATAAAAGGATTGAGTTTCATATTCAAATGTCTTCCGCTGTTTAACCTTCCGTTATTTAATTGTGTTTATTTAAGATTAATTGTTCCGATTAAAGCCTTGGGTGACTTTGGACGGTAACGTCTGAGGTCACTGGCGTGTGGCACTACCGACAATAAGTCGGGGGTGTTACAGGCACCCTGAGACATCCTCGTTCCATTTTCCATGGGGCGAGATGACCATTACATTGCATGATGTTTTTGAGATTCTCAAGGTGCCGATTGCCGGGAGGAGCTGCACGGGTGTACGGGATCCAGAGCTGAGTCAGAGGCTTGCGCGCTTCCTTGGGGATGACAACACTACACGGGTAGACAGATGGTACAAGGGCGGCGGCATTCCTTTGGACTGGCTATAGCAGGAGCTCACCAGGATGATGCGGGAGCCGTAGATGGAAGAGAGCACCATCGCTTCATTGTATTTGTTCCTATTGCTCGACAATATAGTGTTGGTTGACAAGTCTACGTTCAAGATCAAGCACAAATGGATGTCGTTGCTTTTCGACCATGAGACCACGGGCCGATACGCATGGGGAGCTGGCATATTGGCGTTACTGTACAGGAACTTAGGCCAGGCGTCCAGACGAGAGGCACAGGGAATTGCCAGTTCTGACATACTTTTGAGGGTAAGAAATGTCATTTTAATTAATAAATTTAAAATATAAGTTATAACTGTTTATTTTTTAATTCTTATCGTTCGATCTTGATCTACAGTCATGGATATGGGCGTATTTTCCCCATTTTCGTGGACATTATGTCATGGATCGTGCTACCATTGGCGCCGATGTTGATGCTATCAGAGACGTCCAAAAGGTACCACTGGGCAAGAATCCTGGATGTTTGGTCTGTATGCGCCAAATGCTAGACATCATTAGATATGAGGAGGTAATCTGTTTCGTTATATTAATATTTTATTTTATAATATATATTGACGCAAAATAATGTCTTCATATTAATTACTTGTTACATGTACATTGGTTTCCTTTTGATAAGGTATCATTCGACCGGCCAGAGTACGTTCCTTCCATGTTCAGAGGTATAATCCAGATCATGGATATACAGGAGCCGTATTTGCTGGACCGTGTCCTCCGTTAGTTCAAGCATGTACAGGGGATCCCGAACTTACCTCCACAACCAAAAGCAGTCACCCGCGGGAACAACCTGACCCACTACGATGTGACATTCAAGGATGATCTATTGGGGGCGTGGGATGAGGATCCGAGGCCTTTGATCCAGATTGAGGATCCATCAGCCACACGTTTTTTGGATGTGACGGATGACTATCTAGATTGGTTGGACGATTATTCTCATGTGTTGGTGGATCTGGGATCCACTAGACAGGATCGTCTCGCGGGCCCTGTTCATCCCACACCTTCGATGGACACTCTTGCGGTATGTTTGATTTGTTTAATTAAATAAATGTTTATTATTAAATTGTCATATATAAATTCTAATGGGTATTATCATTACGAATATAGCGGAACCAGTTGGTTGCAGGTGAGCTCCGTGCATATTTAGAGACACTGATGGATAGGAGCGGTATTCCCGCTGCGGAGGTTCAGGTGCTCATGAGGCGTCTACTGCATATGCTGACTGATGATACTCCTCCGATGCCCCCCCCCCCCTCCCCTCCACCTCGTGCGTCACAGATTTTTCAGGATTCTATACAAGAGTATGGGGAGGGTAGTGGGAGTCAGCCGGATGGAGATTAAGGATGTTATGTTTGGATTTGTTATGTATGTATTTTATGTTATTTTTCATACTTTTCATGAAATAGGTGAAAAACACACACAAAATGAAAAATGTGCTAAAAAAGGCCCAATAGTAGGTATTAGTCATGAAATGAGCCAAAAACACAAAAAATGCAAAGTGAGCCCAAACTAGGCCCAATAGTAGGTATTAGTCATGAAATGGGCCAAAAACACAAATAAGCAAATTGGGCCCAATAAAGCCCAATAGTAGGTATTAGTCATGAAATGGGCAAAAAACACAAAAAATACAAAGTGGACCCAAACTTGGCCCAATAGTACGTATTAGTCATGAAATTGGCCAAAAACACAAAAAATGCAAAATGGGCTCAATAGTATGGATTAGTCATCAAAGTAATAATTAAGGTACAAACGGCCAAAAAAGCAAAACTACTAAAATATAAATTTCATAAAACGTCATGAAAGTAATAATTATATAATAAATCATAATATTTTATCAGTATAAACTATAATTCTTTGACTTTTTCACGTTATAACTTACAATTCTCGAGTTCTTCATACTTCATACTATAGCGTAAGTATAAAGTTCAATATATAACTTCATAAGACTTTGTCATATCATATTACTATATAGTACAAGTAATAACTTCTTAAGAAATCATTATTTTACATTAGTATAAGCTATTATTAGCGACTTCATAAGACTTCATGCTATAGCGTAAGTATAAAGTGTAATATATAACTTCATAAGATTTCGTCATATCACATTATAACTTCATAAGACTTTGTCATATCACATTATTATATAATACAAGTGATAACTTCTTAAGAAATAATATTAATACATTAGTAAAAACTAAAAAATTGGACTTCTTCATACTTCATGCTATAGCGTAAGTATAAAGTTCAAGTTATAACTTCATAAGACTTCGTCATATCACATTACTATATAGTACAAGTGATATTTTTTAAAGAAATCATTATATTACATTAGTATAAACTATAATTAGTGACTTCATAAGACTTCATGCTATAACGTAAGTATGAAGTTCAATATATAACTTCATAAGACTTCTTCATATCACATTAGTATATAGTACAAGTACTACTTGCTTAAGAATTCATTATATTACATTAGTATAAATTATACTTGATGAATATTGTATAAGTATACAATATTAAAATCTTAAAATAACAATTAACATTATCATAAAGTTATCTTATGAATGCCTTAAATCAAGAAAAATAAATTTTAAGCACTATGCTTTTACTATAAGCGCATAGCATGAAGCCCGATCGACGTGTTGGGCCAATACAGTATTAGGCCCAAATAAGGCCTTACATGTGCACTAAGATTAACCGCACAGAACTTGTGCGCTAACAGTAAGCGCACAGGCCTGGGCCTGAATTTTGTCCCAATGCTGTATAACAGTTAGATCTTTCTACACATGTCCGTCGACTCCATAAATGTACTCTGTTCCGAATGCTCCAAGGCAATGTACAGATCACTCACTTGCCATAACGTGGCTAGGTTCAAAGTTCGGGCTTGCACTCTCGACCATATCTCACACAATCTCAACTCTGGAACGGACATCAGAACACTGTCGTCAACAAGCGCACATGTTGTTGGATCCTCTACCCAATGCAAGTCCTTCAAGAAGTCGTGAATGTCGTCTGGAGTGAGAGCTTTCCTCGTAATGATGGCTTTTGAAATATCGTGGATGCACGGCAACCCAAGGTAATCTCTCACCTAATGTTCATCGCATACTTCTGAATAGTCCTCCTTGACTAACTGATCATACATGGCCAACAACAAATCAAAAATCCTATCCGACACTCTGCAGAAGAGCCTTGAAAAGACCATTCGAGCAAGCTCCGGAAACCCTGAATCATTGAACTCCATTGGTCGTGTAGACAGTGAGTTGTTTATGGTCGCCCTAATCGTGTCGGTTTGAAGAATGATTGCATGGTGGATCCTCATGATCACTCTGTTAAAGCCGCCTCTGCTAGCCCCACAATATCTTTCAACACACGATGCATCCCCTCAACCCTATCAAAACAAAAACATTTATTGCCTTAGCACTAAGGATGGGCATCCGGTCCGGACCGGTGGACCATAAACATTTTAAAGTATGGACCATGGACCGGACCGGACCGTTACGGTCCGGTCCACGGTCCGGACCGAGAAGACCGAATTTCATATTTTTCGGCATTTAAAGGGTTTGATTACGGTCCAGACCAGACCAGACCGTAAAAATTACCCCCAAAAATGTTTTAAACCTTTTTTTTTTAAATTTTTACAGTCCGGACCGTAAGACCGGAAATGTAAAATTCCCGGACCATGGACCGGACCGTAAATTTTTGGTCCGGTCTGGTCCGGTCTAGTTTTGCCATTCTTACTTAGCACGACTTTTAGACTCAATAGTAAAAGGATACATGTTTGAAGTCCTCGTGAAGAAGTGAAGGGTGTAATCCGTACAAGCTCTTACTATGCTTTCCTTGTAAGGAGTCAGCCATTCCCTCTCGACGTATCCAACAAGGCCGCTCTTCCACGACGTCCTCAATGCTCTGAGCCTCTCCTCGTAGCTTTCCTCGGTGGTCAAGCAAAAAAGTCCCCAACACTGGTTTGTAAACATATTGACTCTGGCACTGTCTTTTATAACCTTGTCGGCATGTGCCTTGATGTTGTTTCTAATATGGACCCATCACAAGAGATGTCTTACCGGGATGTCTTCGAAAACTACCTTAATAGCTTTGATGAGAGCCTTTTCACAATCGGTCATTATAGCCTTTGGCATTACTCCCAACTGCTCAAACAAGTTCCGAAGGGCCCTCACTATCCACCGGTAATAGAAAAACTTTTCCGCTCGGGTGAATGCGTACGCAATGTTGAACGTCTTGTGAGTGCACGTAAAACCAACAATCTCCACCAAAGGCATATCATATCTATTCATAGACATAAGAAATAAATGTACCAATATTTAGTGAATAAAACTAATTAAAATGTAGCACATAGAAAAATATCTAACTATTATTAAAATGTATTACATACTTATTTGTCTTGTATGTGGCGTCAATGATCACCACGTGCGGGAACTTCTTCAACAACCGTAGCGACTCCGGGTGAGCAAAAAACAGGATCTCCACCTCGTCCCATTTCTTCACATTCCTAAGAGAATAAAAAAGATATCCGTTCTTGATGAGGAATCATCCCCGCCATTAGTGCCAACCTTTGATGGACCGATTACTAGGTCAAGATTGAAGGAACTACGTCAAGAGCTGGAGACGTTTATGGCACATGATGTATCACATGACGAAGAGGACAAGTCCAAAGTCAGGGCGTTGACTTTATTGGTCAACGTTACATATGTTTAATCTTATTAATTTCTGCATTGGATATTTTTAGGATTATTATTTATTTATTTTCAGCTTTCTATTTTCGGATATTTCGGGATTAAGTGTAACCCGTTTTGGGAAGCTAGGGCCGGCCCTCCTAGGGTATTTAAGGCCTCCCTTGTCTTCTTCATTAGGCAGATTTCTCATATTGTTAAAACACAAAAACAGAGCTTGGGTTTTGCTTTGAAACTCGGCTCCCCGTGAGAGTCTCAATCGATTGTTCTTTCCTGCTTAGTTGTTTTCGTCTTTGTCAAGTCCCTCTGGAGTTGGTGATTTCGTACTTCATAAGCAATCCTCTCCGTGCTCCAAGTTCGTCCGCGATTCTTGGTTGTGTGGCGTTGTAGAGATCGGGTTGGTAGATCGTTCGACAAGGTTCCTTGCTATCAAGCAAGCGGGTTTTCTCGTCGTTTCTATTAGTTCTATCTATTATCCTATCCATTAGTTTCACTTCCGCTATTGTTCTAATCTTGTGTTTTCTTTTGTTTTGAGATCCGTTGCCTAGATCCATCTTCTACACGGCCAACCCCGTATCAATTGGTATCAGAGCTTTGCGGCTTCGGATCGCCTTTGACGATTCCAGATTCATCATAAAAATTGGATCTTCCTATTTTCAATCGTCAATTGAATTTCTTTGTTTGAGTCACATTAGTGAATTGTTAGTCTGACTGATTGTTTGCTCTTGTTTGTCTTGGAAAGGAGTTCGTTGCGGTTGATTGTGACTACGAGGATCCACAAAAACATACCAAAACCATCCAAAAATCAACAAAAAATTTCGCCCCCCCCCCTTCCACCATTGTTGTTCGAACCCTAGCTTGGCGAGCAAGACACGACGGCGTCCAGGTTCGTGCGCGCCAGAGATCCGGTTGTTCAATTTTGGTAATCTTCAAGATACTTGCTTGATTGTCTAGAGATTGTATTTTATCTTTATAGTGTAATATCACAGGAAAAATAAGTTGCCTAAAAGAAAATTATATCAAAAAAAAAAGAAAAAAAAAAGCATTATCGAAATTCAAAAAAAAAAAAAAAAAAAAGAGGAAAAGGCATCTGGGATTTTTCAGAATTTCTCAGAATTTTTTTTTTTTTCGAAATATAAAAAAAAATAAAAAATAAAAAAAAATAAAAAAAAAAAATTAGGGTTCCGTTTCAGATTTTTTTCGGACCTCTTTGTCGCCGCAACAGTACCCGGCCACAACCCGACCGGGTCCAGACCGGGTGAGCCTCAGTTAACCCAGCCCTCACGTACCTGCCACCGACCCGGCCCCAACCCGACCGGGTCCCACCCCGGGTTGCGCTCAGTCGCCACCACCCGGCCTACACCCGACCGGGTCCTGCCCGGGTTCCGCTCAGTCGAGCCCCACCCGGCCTCTCCCCACCCGACCCCAACCCGACCGGGTCCCACCCCGGGTTGCCCTCAGTCCACCCCACCCGACCCCAACCCGACCAGGTCCCACCCCGGGTTGCTCTCAGTCCACCCCACCCGACCCCAACCCGACCGGGTCCCACCCCGGGTTGCTCTCAGTCCACCCCACCCGACCCCAACCCGACCGGGTCCCACCCCGGGTTGCCCTCAGTCGAGCACTACCCTCTCTTGCCCGAACCCCTTCTCCCTTCCGTTCCCTCGGGTCACTCTCGGCTCCAATTGGCTTCGTTCCGAGTCGACAAAGGTACGTCTTTCTGACTTGCAATTCGCATTTCTTGAGTTCGAAACACATATATAGCCCCATCTTTAGTTGCATTTCATTCTTGTGACTATAGTTGTGTCGCTTTCCTTGTTGAGTCGTTCTCTAGTCTCGCTTTTGTTTGAGTCATTTTTCGTCGTACATCTACTTGTCTTGTCTACTACATCTCTGCTTGACCTTGATTTGCTGCGTATCTTGAGCACATAGAGAACTTGTCATTTACGAGCCTAACTTCGCAGGTTGTACAATCACCGAGTGCAAACACTTGAGAGTTTTTTTTTGGTTTTCCTAACCTTAACGTCTTTCTGTGTTCGTCTAAGTGGTGATCATGACAGGTTCCGGTGATGAATAAGTTATTGCAAATGGTTCCCATGTCGATATGCAGGTGATGCTACAACAGTTGGCTTCTACAGTCGCGCAGTTGTCTGCGAAGTTTGACTCATTGGAGACCCGCTCCAACCCACTCCCGGCTGCGCAGGAACACATTGGTCCATCGCATAGCGCACCGCTTCCCGCCACCGAGCCCTTGGTCGACCAAGCCACGGCCTACCAAGCGGCGATGGACGAGCATCGCCAACCGAGAGCCACTGGCACCGATCGCATACGCCCGATTCGGCATCCCGCACCTCGTGATAGGTCTGAGTCCCCTCCTATGTCGATACGTTCTAGTTTATGGGGTGATGATGATATGCAGGACTATGAGCGCGAGGAGCGTAATGAGTGGCGTCCTTACCGCCCCCGGAATGACCGCGGACAGCCCCGCCGCCGTGAAGCCAAACAAGACGGCATTGGACGGATCAAAGTGAAGATCCCGGCCTTTGATGGAAAGTGTGATCCAGACGTCTACCTTGAATGGGAGACGAAGATTGAGCAGATTTGGGGTTGCCACAATTTCCCTGAACATAAAAAGGTACAACTCGCTGCTCTTGAATTTACTGGTTATGCTTTGGTTTGGTGGGATTCTGTTGTGAAGGCTCGAAGACAAGCCATGGACCCTCCGGTCAACACATGGAACCAGATGAGAGCTATGATGAGGGCCCGCTTCGTTCCCCACCACCACAATAGAGTTCTCCGCAACCGTTTGGAGACTATGAGGCAAGGCTCTTTAGGTGTTGAAGAGGTCTACAACAATATGCAGATAGCCATGGCACGCGGCAACGTCGTCGAAGATGAAGAGGCCACTATGTCCAGGTATCTACGTATCTTGCATCCTCATTTAGCTGACACTATAGAATTGTATCCCTATTCTACCATGACAGATTTGCTACACCAAGCAATTAAAGTGGAGAGACAATTCAAGTCCAGCTATACCCAACAACACCGCACGGTGCCACAACGCCAAAGCTGGCGTCCCGACTAGCAGCAGGGCCGCACCGGACACCAGAGACCCCGCCCAGCAACCGGTCCGCCTCGCGGCAATGAGCAGAATTTCCGTGGTGCGCACCCCTCTACCTCCACCGCACCACAACAGCCCACACGGCCCGCCCCTGCAGTTACACGAGGTAACCCTGCTGACCCTCCTCCTAGAGCTAGAGATATCACTTGCTTTAAATGTCAAGGAAAGGGTCATTACATGAAGGATTGTCCTAATACTCGTGTTTTGATGATTAATCATTTGGGTGAGTTAGAGTCTGAGTCTGACACTGAGCATGAAAATTTAGTTGCTAGCCATGATATGAATGAGCATGCCAATGATGATGATTTGGATTTTATTGAATATGAGCATGGTGATTCATTGATTGTTAGGAGGACTTTGCATGTTAATCAGGCTCCTTGTGATGATAATCAACGTGAGAATTTGTTTCATACAAGATGTTTTGTTAAAGGGAAAGTTTGCAACATGATTATTAATGGTGGTAGTTGTTGTAACATTGCTAGTGTTGAATTAGTTAATAAACTGCAACTCCCTACTTTTTTGCATCCTAGACCTTATAGACTTCATTGGATGAATGATTGTGGTGAACTCAAGGTGAATAAGCAAGCTAAGATTACACTTAAGCTAGGAACTTATGAGGATGAAATTTTATGTGATATTGTTCCTATGCAAGCTTGTCATATTTTGTTAGGTCGTCCTTGGCAATTTGATAGACATGTTATTCATGATGGACGTACTAACCAACACGCCTTTGAGTTTCGTGGTAGGAAAGTGGTGTTGAAACCGATGACGCCGCTTCAAGTGGCTGAGGCTTATGATAAGAAAAGAGAGGTCGAGCGTAAGGGTAAGTCCCCAGCCGAACCATCCACTGCCTCCACACGGACCGACCTCACCCTCGCCTCTACCCCTAGCCGAGTGCTCTTAGCATCCAGCAGAGACCACCTGGTAGATTACCTTCCCCCGGACGTCGCCCTCATGTCCCTTTGTCAGGCCTATACCCTGTTAGGTGACGAAGACCGAGCTACACTCCCAGCTGTTGTCCAGACCCTTTTAGCTGAGTTCCTTGATGTTTTCCCGGATGAGATACCCCCTGGGCTACCCCCTATTAGAGGCATTGAGCACCAAATAAACCTGATTCCCGGTGCTACCCTACCCAACCGGCCTGCCTATAGGATGAACCCTACTGAGACCCAGGAAATCCAGAACCAAGTCCAGGACCTTCTAGATAAAGGGTATGTTAGAGAGAGCCGATCCCAGTGTGCTGTGCCTGTCTTACTCGTCCCCAAAAAGGACAATATTTGGCGTATGTGTGTTGATTGCAGGGCTATTAATAACATCACGATCAAGTACAGGCACCCGATCCCCAGGCTCGATGACATGTTGGATGAGCTCCATGGCGCCTCCACCTTCTCCAAGATCGATCTTCGCAGTGGATACCATCAAATCCGGATGAAGGAAGGAGACGAATGGAAGACAGCATTCAAGACGAAGTTTGGTTTGTATGAGTGGCTTGTTATGCCTTTCGGTTTGACTAATGCCCCCTCTACTTTTATGCGTCTTATGAATCATGTCTTGAGATCTTTTATTGGTAGATTTGTTGTAGTTTACTTTGATGATATTCTGATCTACAGTAAATCTTTGGAAGCACATGCAGAGCACCTCAGGGAAGTTTTATCCACTCTCAGAGCTGTACAGTTGTATGGAAATCTGAAGAAGTGTGATTTTTGCACTGACAGAGTTGTGTTTCTTGGTTTTGTAGTGAGTGCTCATGGACTGCAAGTGGATCAAGAGAAGGTGCAAGCCATCCGTGACTGGCCGACCCCGAAGAACCTAGGTGACGTGCGCAGTTTCCACGGCCTGGCTGGCTTCTACAGGAGGTTCGTTCGAGATTTTAGCACCATTGCAGCCCCGCTGACAGAGATCACAAAGAAGAATACTCCGTTCCGTTGGGGTGAAGCTCAAGAAAAGGCGTTCCAGACTCTCAAGGATCGTTTGACACACGCGCCATTGCTGGTTCTGCCTGACTTCACTCGCCCCTTTGAAGTAGAGTGTGACGCCTCTGGCATTGGTATTGGAGGAGTCCTCATGCAGGAAGGTAAGCCTATTGCCTTCTTTTCTGAAAAGTTGAAAGGTGCATGCTTGAATTATTCTACTTATGATAGGGAATTATATGCCTTGTTTAGAGTGCTGAAAACTTGGCAACACTACCTTTGGCCTAGAGAATTTGTGCTTAAACTGATCATGAGTCCTTAAAGCATTTTAGGAGTCAAGATAAGTTGGATAGGAGGCATGGTAGGTGGATGGAATTCATAGAAACATTTCCCTATGTGATTAAGTATAAGAAAGGAAAAGATAATGTTGTAGCTGATGCCCTTTCTAGGAGACATACACTCTTGACTACTTTGGATGCTCGGGTCCTTGGATTCGTTTATATTAAGGAGTTGTATGATATGGATGCTGATTTTGGAGTGATTTATAAGCATTGTGTGGAAAAGGGTTCATTTGATAAGTTTTTCTTGTTTGATGGATTCTTGTTTCGAGTTGATAAGGTGTGCATTCCTGTTAGTTCTCTACGGTTGTTACTTGTTGATGAGTCCCATAGAGGTGGATTGATGGGTCATTTTGGTAGAGATAAGACTTATAACATGTTGCATACTCATTTCTATTGGCCACACATGCTTAGGGATGTAGAGAATTTTATCAAACGTTGTGTTGAGTGCTTACAGGCTAAATCTAAGGCAAAACCGCATGGTCTTTATACTCCCTTGCCTATTCCTTGCTTTCCTTGGGTTGATATTAGTATGGATTTTATTGTTGGATTGCCTAGGACTAAGAAGGGGAGAGATTCTATATTTGTGGTTGTTGATAGGTTCTCTAAGATGGCTCACTTTATTGCATGCCATAAAACTGATGATGCTAGGAATGTTGCTGATTTGTTCTTTAGAGAGATTGTTCGGTTACATGGTGTACCTCGTACTATTGTGAGTGATAGGGATGTCAAATTTCTGAGTTACTTTTGGAAGACTTTGTGGGGTAAACTTGGTACTAAGTTGTTGTTCTCTACTGCTAGTCACCCCCAGACAGATGGACAAACTGAGGTCACTAACCGTACATTGGGTACTATCCTTAGGGCTGTTATTAAATCTAATCTGAAAAGTTGGGAAGATGCCTTACCACATGTTGAGTTTGCTTATAATAGGACTATTCATTCTTCTACCAATATGTCCCCTTTTGAATGTGTGTATGGTTTGAATCCCCTAACCCCTTTGGATCTTAAGCCGTTGCCTTTACCGGAACGAGCAGACTTTGATGCTGATAGACAGGTTGAGTTCATGAAGGAGCTGCACGAGCGGACTAAGGCTCGTTTGGAAGCTACTGCAGCAAAGAACACAGCCCGAGCTAATCATGGCCGGCGTCAAGTGCTGTTCGAGCCCGGCGACTTGGTGTGGCTACACCTGCGCAAGGAGCGGTTCCCGGAGCAGAGGAAGTCGAAGCTGTCTCCCAGAGGTGATGGACCGTTCAAGGTGCTGAAGAGAGTAGGCGACAATGCCTATGTGTTGGAGCTGCCCGATGACTATGGCGTGAGCCCGATATTCAATGTCGGTGATCTTACCCCTTATGCAGCCGCTGATGTTGATGACTCGAGGACGAGTCCTTTTCAAGAAGGGGAGAATGATGAGGAATCATCCCCGCCATTAGTGCCAACCTTTGATGGACCGATTACTAGGTCAAGATTGAAGGAACTACGTCAAGAGCTGGAGACGTTTATGGCACATGATGTATCACATGACGAAGAGGACAAGTCCAAAGTCAGGGCGTTGACTTTATTGGTCAACGTTACATATGTTTAATCTTATTAATTTTTGCATTGGATATTTTTAGGATTATTATTTATTTATTTTCAGCTTTCTATTTTCGGATATTTCGGGATTAAGTGTCACCCGTTTTGGGAAGCTAGGGCCGGCCCTCCTAGGGTATTTAAGGCCTCCCTTGTCTTCTTCATTAGGCAGATTTCTCATATTGTTAAAACACAAAAACAGAGCTTGGGTTTTGCTTTGAAACTCGGCTCCCCGTGAGAGTCTCAATCGATTGTTCTTTCCTGCTTAGTTGTTTTCGTCTTTGTCAAGTCCCTCTGGAGTTGGTGATTTCGTACTTCATAAGCAATCCTCTCCGTGCTCCAAGTTCGTCCGCGATTCTTGGTTGTGTGGCGTTGTAGAGATCGGGTTGGTAGATCGTTCGACAAGGTTCCTTGCTATCAAGCAAGCGGGTTTTCTCGTCGTTTCTATTGGTTCTATCTATTATCCTATCCATTAGTTTCACTTCCGCTATTGTTCTAATCTTGTGTTTTCTTTTGTTTTGAGATCCGTTGCCTAGATCCATCTTCTACACGGCCAACCCCGTATCAGTTCTCTTTCAAAAAATGAAGGGACCACTGGGTAACCGTCAATTACCCACGATCCTCGTATTAGAGGTTCTTGCAAAAAGTTGGCAACCTGCTTCGTTGATGTTACATTTCCCAGAAAGTTTTTCCTCAACTCCGAAACAATCTCTTTCGGAGTCTTCCGACCATCGCCCCATCTCCTAGCCATGACCTCCTCCTCCTGGGTCATTCGACCCATGAATGCATTCCCATGAAAGCTAGTCTGAAGCATGTGGTTGTGGGTGCCATGTATAACATCCAAGACCCATCTTTCAGTAAGAGACCCTAGCTCGTTTTTCAAACGGCACCCATATAGCTCGAATCTACAACTGCACTTCTTCGATCTGCGTTTTTTACTCCTCGGAACCGACAACTTCGGATTTTCTACATTAACTTTCGGCATCCTAGATCCCGGTTCACCATATCTATCGCATGTCAAACTAACTACATACGGATTTGAGGTACGTTTCACCAAAACTATCATCAACTCTTTTGCTCTA
This sequence comes from Rheum nobile, assembly GCA_027886185.1. NCBI lineage: Eukaryota > Viridiplantae > Streptophyta > Magnoliopsida > Caryophyllales > Polygonaceae > Rheum > Rheum nobile. The sequence goes on along the minus strand of WOAB01000002.1, from coordinate 7,848,916 downwards.
GCTCTCGCCCATCCAACCATTTCATTCATACTCTCCCAAACTAGGCCAGTACAAAATCGTTCTCTATAATCTTCCCCCTATAATTAGTTTTTTATTTATGAATTATTATACTGTCTACGATTAGAACAAACTAATAATACAACAAATTTGCAAAGTCATTAATTCATAACAAATTTACCTATGAATCACTAAAGGTTTAGGTTTTGAATAATGATGAGAACATGAACACTGCTACAATAGAAACTATAATCTATATATAATCTGTGTATAAAATAGTTAAATGAAAAGATAGCATATTTTTTTTCATTTGTATCCCTACATATTTCATAAAAAATACATCTTTACATTCTGACTACTAAGTTTCTATTAAATGAACAATCAAATGGAGCGACTTTTGCTACATCACAATTTAATACAATCTGCATAGCTTTAATTAAATAAGAAGCTCTTAATTATTTAAACACTAACCGTGAAGAAATTGCCGCTCGGATCACAATCATCTCCTTCGTCTTCGCAAGCCGATAACCAAGAGTCGCTTCATTCTTCGTCTACTTCTTCATCTTCTCGAGCTTGTACCCAATCGCATTCCTCATCTTCACTTTGTATCCAATTGTTTTCCTCACTTTCATCATTAGAATACATGTTAAATGTTGTGATTTGGTGTGGAAGAAGAAGGAAATAGTGGTGTGCATTTATAGGCTGAAAATTCGGCCGTTAGAAATATAACCGTTTGTGCACTAACAATTAGCGCACAAACGGTCGTATTTTTCTAACTGGAGATTTCGGCAACGGCTATGAACAGTACAATCTGTGTGGCTAATGTAAGCGCGTAGCTACAGTAGTTGTGCGGCTAATGTAAGCGCACAAGCACAGTATCTCCGCCCTCGACTTTTTCCTTTTTTTTCGCTTTTGCCCTTGTGCTGCTACATTAAGCGCACAAAACTTGTACTGCTACATTAAGCGCACAGATTAGTGTGCATTTAGGCGATTTTTCGTGTGCATATAGGCAGACCCTAAATATACGGTTGTTTAAGAAAATGGTGAAGCCCCCTTCCATTTTTTCTGCATACACTCATTGCATTCCCCTTGTTATTTTTCTTGCCTTTTATTCTTTTTTTACTTACAATTATTTATTAATTTCATAATTGTTTATTTTAGAAATTCAACATGACAATCTAATAAACTAGGAGGCTGATAAAATTGGGGCGTTCGGTTTTGCACCGCATTTATTTGTTTTCACACCAGAGTTTAAACGCTACCTGGTAGCGTTTAGAATTTTTTTTAAACGCCATAATGTGGCGTTTAACCTTATCTTTTGGATTTATTGAGATTTAAAAAAAAAATCGGCTCGATTAGGGTCGGGAACAGGAGGGTTGAGAATATGGTCGGGTATAGGGTCGGGAACAAGGTCATGTATAGGGTCAAGAATAGGGTCGACAAAAGGGTCGGGAACATGCTCCTGTTGGGGGGTCCTCCATGATAATATCAACATCGGCAAAGGTGACGGGATCCTCCATCACAACATCGTCCAATCCAGGGACGAGATCATCGCTATGGATGGGACGTCGAGGCTTCTTCTTCTGCCCGGAAACATCTGCCCTCATCCGCTTGCGCGCAGAAGCAGTAACGCGACGGTTCTCCGTGTCCCGTCCATACGAGCAAAACCGTCGTCGAAAACCAACCAATATATCCTGTTTAATCAATAAAATTATTTCTTTTGAGTTACATTTGATTTATACATTCAATGTGCAGTTTATATATACTTTTACGGGGAATAATTTACTTAATTATATTATTTATATTTTTCTTTCATTTAAATTATATTAAATATATATTTCTAATCTTTGATATTTCAAAATGAGGTAAATTATCAATTAAGATAAATTTAGTTATGATTTTTTAATTAATTTAATAAAGCTATTTTTTTAATTTAAATTATTATTTTCTTATTTTTCTTATTTTTCTTTGATTTATATTTTTTTCTTTAGTTATAATTTACTTAATACTATTATTTATATTTTTATTTGATTTAAATTATAATAAATCTATATTTCCAACTTTAATATTTTAAAATGGGATAAATTATCAATTAAGATAAATTTAGTTATGAAATTTTAATTAATTTAATTAAGCTATTTTTTTCTTTCATTTATTTTTTTCTTATTAGTATCATTTCATACATCCATAAGCCATTTATACCTAAAATTGTTCTAATATTGTAACACCCCCAAATCTTAACCCATTTGGAAATGTATTACCGTCAGTGACCCCAGTGTTCCTTACCAAGATCACCCAAGGCTTTACCGGTTTAAATACAATTTAAGGCACACAATGATACATAATGATCAAAGTATCCAAATCAAAACATCAATCAAATGAAACATGAGTTACGAGATTACATCCCAATCCCGAATAGGCCAAACACAGAGTTTAAACAAAGTACAGCGGAAGACTTATAAAAGATATTACAAAAAGGGTTGTGATCGTAATGGTCACCTGCCCAAGGATCTCAACCTGATTAAAAGCAATTATTAAAACATCCAAAAACAACCGTCGTCTTCATAGTCAATCTAGTCTCCTCATATCTTCGCTCTATCTGATGTGCCGAATCGAACGGATGACACCAGCCCACATGCGGAGAACAATGTTTGCGGGTTAGTCTACTTGAATAGACTAGCAAGGGTAAAAAGCAGAGTGGTTCGAGTGATCGTAACCGTTTACTATCATTGTCCCTCGAATAATAACCGAAGGGACGATACATAACCCGACACTTTCACGGAATAACAACAAGAGGTATGCACAAGAGAAGATTCTGGAAGACTTAATCTTCACAGAAATCGACTCGAAAAGAGACTCCAAAAGAAATGAGTCTTTAAGGAAATATGACAACTTTGGAATGTTTACAGAATCAAACAACAGTGATTAAAAGCTGACTGAGATGCTTCGGCTCACAACCAACCTCACCGCTTACAGCGAATCCAGATCGGAAGGAGAACGTACTATATTCAAGTCTGGATCTTACAGAACCACATAACGATTTAAAAACTGACTAAGATGTTTCGGTTCACGACCAACCTCATCGCTTACAGCGAATCCAGATTGGAAAGAGAACGTACTCTGATCAAAAGTCAAGACGAGCTTTCCTAGCTGCACTATTTACTTAGCTACACTACTCGCCAAAGGTATATTAATTATGTGCACTCGGGCACTTTATCTTATTTAATTCCAAAACCCACATCACGTTATAATCTTTTTAGATCCCTCGGGAACTAAATCCCTAAGGCAGAGTTGACTCGGGAGCTAAATCCCAAGAGTCGAATCGAGAACTAAGTCTCGCGGGAACTAAATCCCTAGGAGCGGAGTTGACTCGGCAACTAAATCCCAAAAGTCGAATCGGGAACTAGATCCCGCGGGAACTAAATCCCTCAAGGCGGAGTCGGGAACTAAATCCCTACAAACGGCATTAGAGAAGGATGGTAGGAACTAAATCCTAACCACCAGGTTATCAAGAAACGACTAGCACTCGCAATGAGATACACAGTAGCGTTCCTACGAATACTCGTGCTAACTAAACAGTTCAACACAGTAATCAATCACAACAAAGCCATCGCGGCCAGAAACAGATAAAATAGCGTTGTTCTAACAATATACAACCTATAATAATATCTGTATTAATCACATATATATATATATATATAATAGCATTGTTCTAACAGATATACAACCTATTATATGATTTTCCAAAACAGTTTACAAAACCGTTTCCAGATGAACACCATAATCATTCCAAATTAATTACTCAGATAAACTACTGATAATTAATGTAAATATGGAACGATGAGCAAGAGCGAACCGCCACTTGCCTTAATCCGCAGAATAGTCTAAAGACGACAACTGGATTCTGGCTCGACACAGGTATAGATCCGACATCACAACAACCTTCAAGTCGACCCATAAAAGGAACCCTAAGTTAGATCCGACATAAACAGTACGAATCTAAACACGGCGAAAGAACACAGAAGGAAAGACGCCACGACGACAACCAACCAAGCCAAAGCCACGAAGGCATTCTGGGCACTGGCGGCGGTCGCCGTTCTTGGCGGCGGTCGCCGCATTCATCACGACGGTCGCCGTGAAGAACACGGCGGTCGCCGTGAAGAACACGGTCGACACAGACGAGAGAAATCTCACCCCAAAACACGAGCGGTTCGGCCTCCTTCGACTTGCTTTGGCTTCTAACCTCCAAGGCTAACCAAAAGCTTCACAAAGGCACTCAGGAAACACACCAAAGCAACACCGGCGAGACCTTCAAACTCCGGCGAAAACCAACTCCGACGAGAAGGAAATCCGACAGCGATTCGGGGTTGGAAGGGCTTCAAAACTCTCTCCCAAACACCCCTATTTATAGCCAAACACCTGGGAGCCTCAACCAAACCCTAAGACACGGCCGAAAGCAAGATCGGAGCGCCTCGATTACCACCGGCAACCAACGGGCAATGCCCACTGGACAAAACACGGCGGGCGCCGTTTTTAGCCTGCGGCGGCCACGCGGCGGTCGCCGTAAATGCGGCAGTCGCCGTAAATGCGGCGGTCGCCGTCGCTAGGCCTGTCGCGGCCAGCTAGAAGCTGACACGCTGACTCCTCGGGCCCAACCACGGCGGTCGCCGTTTCTCCCTTTTCCCGCTCATTCAGCTTTGAATGAACCTGACGTTAAACCGGGATAAAATTATCGTATGCGAACGACAATTAAAATCTAAGGCACCTTGTCTGTATATTATTTCACTGAGAAAAATATTACAGATACAGAGCACATTACAGAATGTCTCAAACTCTCTGTATTAAATCCGACGTACACAACGGGTACTCGGGAAAATTCCAAAATTCCCAAAATAACCTTACAAAAATACGGGGTATCACAAATATTATATCCGTAAAATTCTATTTCGCTATTATAATTTAATTACGCGTGCATTTATCATATAACAAGTAAGTAATATATTAAAAATATCTAAATGAAATTAATTCAATAAAACTACTAATACATGTATAAAGATAACCTAAATGCACTTCCTAGAATGTATTCTAAAAATAATGTATCACTTCCTATTCTCTATTAAATATAAATAATATCTAAATGAAATTAATTAATAATTCATAATACTCTACTTTTCTAAATAAATTTAATATAAATAATACATTATATACATTTAAACATAATTAGTTAAATAAAACGTTCATAAAATACCTCAATAGTACGCCGTTTCGGGTTTATAACCATCAAAACACTTTTCGATCCGCTTGCCTCAATCATAGCCGCCAACGACTCATCCCACGTCGACGATTGCGCCACCGCCTCTGCTCCGCCGCCGCGACAGAAATAGCGTTTTTCGACCCCACATCGACATGCCCCTCACCTGTCGGGTCTCCTCCAACCATCTCCGCCACCGCTCCTGCCTCCACCGACCTGGGCCCTGACCCTCCGCCGGCTCCTCCAGCCGTTGACCCTCCGCCGCAGTCCTCCACCGTGCGCCCCACCTCCTCCAGCCATTGACCCTCCGCCGGCTTCACCTCCACCACCCCCGTCCCCTCTCCTCCCACATCTGGCGCCGCCTCCTCCAGCCTCTGCCGGATCCATCTCTACCACCCCCGCCCCCTCTCCTCCCACATTTGGCGCCACGCGCCCCATCTTCTCCACCACATCAGGCGCCCACCCTCCATCCCGCACCAGATCTGGCGCCATCGCCTGCTCTTCTCCCGCACCAGATCTGGCACCCTCTTCTCCTGCTGCCTCCACCGCAGTCCACCTCCACTGCCCCCGTCTCCTCCACCAGATTCGGCCGTCGTCGTCGCCTGCTCGCCGATGTCCATGCCTACTGCCGCCGCCGCCGCTTTTGGGAAATTTTTAGGGTTGGGAAATTTAGGGAAGAAAACGATGGAGGACGAGGTGGGTTTTTCGCGCTTTTAAGTAGCGTTTTGAACGCTACGATATAACGTTTGAATACGCTACATCATAGCGTTTCAAAGCTTTTTTTTTCTAGCTTTTTCTTAATTTAGTTTTTTAATAAAAATAATTTAGTATAAATTAATCCGGTTACTTTTATTTAAGAATGAACCGGTTTACAATTTTTTTTATAATATAAATTAAACGCTATATTGTAGCGTTTAGTTTGAACCGATTTAGAAATTTAAACCGATTCATGTTAAACGCTACAATGTAGCATTTAAGTTTTTTTTTTAAAACGCTACTAGGTAGTGTTTAAACCTGATGCGAAAACAAAAATTTCGCGGTGCAAACAAAAGCCCTGTAAAATCGATTGGTAAGTGAAAACACATAATTATTTTACATGTTCAAATGCTCTATTGATATTTTTTTTATCTTCCAACAAAGGTCCAACTTGAGTTAGGCCCAAAACAGGTGGAAAATTTCGTCCTCCACAAATTACCATAAGATGGTCTTTTAGTGGGCCGAGCTCTCTTAGAAGTGCGCAAGGTTTGTTGCTTTTAACCTCGTCTTCTATTATAACTTGCTATCATAAACCCTAGTCTTCCTCTTTCTTTTGCTGCGTCGCACACTTGTCTCTGTATTCCTATCTGCGCCAGCGGCTGCCAGCCTACCTTGCGAAGAGGTGGAGAATGCAGTTTCAATCTATGCTTATCAAAAAGTTTGTTTCTTTTTCTGTTTGTGGAATAATAGTTTTGTGCTTTCCCTCAACCAGCAGAGTCGAAAATGTTTACTGCGTCGAGGAAAATCCAGAAGGACAAGGGCACTGACCCCAGCGAGTTCGAGGAGTCTGTGGCTCAGGTTCTATTCATATTTCAACTATTTGGCGATGGAGCCATTCCTTCGCTTAGTGTTTTCTAAAAAAAATTGTCTGTTTTGGGGGTTGTTTGATAGGCATTCTTCGATTTGGAGAACACCAACTCTGAGCTGAAGAGTGATTTGAAGGATCTGTACATTAACTCCGCTGTGTAAGAGTCTCTTTTGGTCAATTCTCTTTGTAGATTGTCATCTCCAACAATTTGTTTATCCATCCATTCTGATAATATGTGCAGTCAGGTCGATGTGTCAGGTAGCAAGAAGGCTGTGGTTGTTCACGTGCCCTACAGGCTAAGGAAGGCCTTCAAGAAGATTCATGTTCGTCTTGTCAGGGAGCTTGAGAAGAAGTTCAGCGGGAAGGTTGGATTCTCAACACAATTATGTTAGCTCCTTTTAACTACCTTGTTAGGAATAAACACATCAATTTGAATATTTGGAGCTTGAAATCAAAGAATGCATTTAGATTCTTCCTCTGATGTGCTATACTTTGGATTAGCATTCCTACTGTGTAGGCTGCAGCTTTTCGTTTTTGCTCAGTTGCAAATGCAATTGAACCTCCCTTAGTTGCTAGATTGATGTTTTTGCTTGCTTTTCATGTACATAATAAGACTCTATATATCGGTATCCAACCATACCAAACAACAGATATCAATTTGATATCCCCTATACCCTTACCTTGTACTTTGATAACAATACCAAACGGGCCCTTAATGCATAACCCAATCTTAAATTCATCTTAGTGGTCATGAGAATTAAGCACACCATGGATCACAAGAAATATCAAGCAACATCTAAGTCTATTTTCTCATTGTAAATGTCATTTGGTTTTAGGTATAGAGTTGAGAATGTTCTTTTAGCATTCAGCTTCATGATTATCTGCATCATCATAAATCGCGTCATGATAGTAATAATGGTATGATGTGTAGGATGTTATTGTGATCGCGACCAGAAGGACTGTGCGTCCACCAAAAAAAGGATCCGCTGCAAAGCGCCCAAGGTCACGAACTCTCACCTCGGTGCACGAAGGTGTCCTTGAGGACGTCGTGCAACCAGCCGAAATTGTTGGCAAGCGTGTTAGGTACAGACTGGACGGGTCTAAGATTATGAAGGTAACTTGTATGCTCATTTGCTCCTTCAACAGCCTTGAAATGTCTGTCTAGTAACTCACAAGTGTAACCTTATCTGCCCAGGTCTTCTTGGACCCCAAGGCACGCAATGACACAGAGTACAAGCTCGAGTCCTATTCTGCAGTTTACAGGAAGCTCTGCGGGAAGGATGTTGTTTTCGAATACCCGGCTACAGAGGCTTAAACATGGAGTCTGGAGATGCTTGCTAAGTTTTGTACCTTTGATATCAAAATCATGTTTGAATTTTGAAATTTCACATTGAATTTATGTTTGAAGTAGGAATGGAGCATTATGTTGAAAGTGTTTTTCTTCTTCTTGCAACTAGAAATGTTTGATTGAATTACTTGATATGCATTTCGAAATTAAGGTTTTGAGATTTCCGGTCCTCATTTGATTCATACAAGCTTGTTATTGGATTATGTTGTCCTAAATATTGTGATTTTGTGGATAACATTCAGGTTCCTTGTAACATTTTAACAATTATATTGGGTAGTTTACACAAAAGGCCAAAAGCCCTCACTGTTTTCAGAAAATCACCCATGATTTTACTTTCACAAAATATCACCATTTTTATACGTTTTCAATTCACCACTCTTGACCAGCCATATTCCGTAAATGTTCCATATTTTACGTGGAGGCTATATATTTACGTTTTAAGTTTAAGCCGTATAGCAGGAAATGACGTACGTCAACTTCTAACGCATGATTATAATATGGGAAATTCTGTTGATATCCGTGAGTTTAGGGTTATTCCTGTTGGTGTTCCACGATTAAGTTTTTTCCTGTTGGTGTTTCTAAGGTTTGAGTTTATTTGATTCGTAACCAAACTTTTTCATATTTGTACCATTCTAGTTCAAATTGATTAAATTCAAGTCTACCATTGTGTTCCTCGCTATCAAATTAGTAAGATTTGACTCCTAAAATACCCAAATTCATGTCCGAACCATGTCGATTTGAATTTCGAAGCAACAACCCGTTTCGACCTTAAGAATTCAAATCAGAATGGTTCGGGTATGAATTTGATTGTTTTAGGAGTCGAATCCTACTAAGTTGATGTCAATAAACATAATGATGAGCTTCGATTTGATCAATTTGAACCGAAATGATACGGATATGAAAAATTTCGGTTACAAAGCGAACAAACCAAAACCTTAGGGGTACTAACAGGAAAAAACTTAATCGTGGGACACCAACAGGAATAACCCTAAACTCAGGGGCACCAACAGGAATTTTCCTTATAATATTTGTGCCCCCAGGAAATATCGTACGCCATTTCCTGGCGTATCATAATCTGAACAAAATTCGACGTTGAAATATGGTCATTAGTGCGTTAGAACCTGTACAAGTCCGGGCCGGGCTTGTGGGACGATTCTAGGACGGTTGACCGGGCCGGGTTAAGCTCGTCCGGTCCAAACGGGCTAAAATCGTTGTTCAAGCCTGCCCGGAAAACCGGGCCGGGTAGCCCAGCGGGCCGGCCCGGTTTATATTATATAATATGTAAGTATGTTTTATATTATATAGTATATGTAATTATATATATTATATACTATATTAAGGGTTAAAAATTTGAAATATTATATAATAAGGGCTGAAAATTTAATAACTACATATTTAGAATAATATATAAATATATATAATATATTTATATATATATTTTTTAAATAGTTACCGGGTTGGGCCTAGAGGAGTGTCCGTGCCAGGCTCGTTCATGCATCGGACCGGGCCTGACGGGCCACTATTACTATTCAAGCCCGGTTTTTAAACGGGGCAGACGGTCCGGGCCGGACGGGCTGACCCGAACTTGTACAGGTCTAGGGCTACTTAGAACTTAGAAAACGGCGTACGCCAATTCCTAGCACACACAACAACCATATTTTTAACGGTCGAATTTTAGCCTATAAATACCCGAACTCATTCATCTCAATTCCATATCTGAACACAATCTTCCCAAAACGTCATAAAATGGTAAAGAGTTGGATTTGAGTAGAGAGATTTCAACGATTGCGAACCGAGCACTAATTTCGAGGTTATTAATGTAAGATTGTTCGTTTAAGCATAATATTTGCGTTATACATATATTAGGGGCCTATGTTAAATATGAATTAGTAATTCTTCACTTTAGATATGAATAAATACAACTACATAGTTTATGTAAGAATTAATAAAGCACATAGTTTAGGGAACTTTTGCAATTTCGTATCATGAGAAGATATGTATTTTACTTTGTTAATGTTGTGAAAATGATAATATTTGTGTTATATATATACACATGGGCCTAAATTAGGTATGAAATAGTAATTTTTTCAATATAGTTACGAATGAATAAAACTACATTGTTTATGTATGAAGTAATAAAGTACATAGTTTTTTAGAGTACTTGTATATGCAATTTCCTATAAAGAATAAGTTATGATTTAAAGATATGTGTTTTGATTTATTAATGTTGTTACATAATTTTGTTTATTAGTAAAGTAGTTGTGTAAGGAATTATATATAATAAATATACTCAATCTATTATTGTAGTTTATATGTATAATATGAATTATTTTGTATCATTAAATTGAAATGAATATATTTTAGGTATGAATTGAAAAATGATTGTAGGTGTAGCTTGGGATGAGCTTCGGTCCAAAACCGGACCGGACCAAAAACCGAATTCGGAAAAAGTATGGACCGAAGACCGGACCGGAAAATACTAGTCCGGTCCGGTCTCGGTCCCGGTCCGGTCCACCTCGGACCGGTTTTGGACCGAATTTTATATTTTTTTAAAAGTAAATTGAAAAAAAACTTAAAAACTTATATTTTAAATCTATTTACTATATATAGTACTATATTAATATAGAAATATATAATTACATCAAAATATATTTATACTATACATATAATTTAAATTATATAAGTATTTTATAAAAAAAATTGGTCTGGACCGATTTGTGGATCAGACCGAAACCGAAATTTCAAAAATCTCGGACCGAAGACCAGACCGGTCCAGAAAACCAGTCTGGACCGAATTATGCTCATCCCCGTGTAGCAATGAATGATTTTAATTATTATATATTGTGCAAACTCGTAACCCATATATAGTGTTACATTATTCAAATTTCAATTATGTAAACATGTACATGGGAAGGACTACATAGATGAATTTCATAATAATAGTGAGTGAGATAGTCGAGATGAAATGATTGACTGGGCTAAATAGAGAGCCCGAGATTTGATGATGGTTATAGTCACATATACCTCAAATCCCATAATGATTAAATTAATGTGCGAGAACTTCAGTGCATATAGATCAGGGAGGAAGAAAGTTAGTGAAGAAGATTAAGAGAACACTGTTGAGGTAGTACATCAAAATAGCTCGAAGAAGTGTAGATGCACATTTTCTTTGAAGGGGGTTCGACTGAAGAGAAAGCCAGGGTTATAGAAACATAAATGGATCTTGAATGTGATAGACGGACATCACAATCACAGGCTTCCTTGGGCATGCATACATGGGTCAAATGACCCCCGATCAGGAGCAACTTGCTAGGATGTTGGCTTATCGGTTGATGACGCCGATGACTATTGTTGCGAATTTGAGAAGCTTCCATCCCGGAAATGTAGCATCCACAAACAAATTTCCAACTTTTTGCAAAAGATGCAATACGAAGAGTGTGGGGAAATGACGGTAACCTGATGGACTCTTAAAGTTTTTGCAAGAAAATAGGTACGAAGTGTATCCTCCAAGGAAGAAGTCTATGAGTGAAGTGGATGTCCTATATTTTTCTCACCCGAACACATTGCACCTTTGAAGTTATTCTCGTACGCCGTCGTTATCAGCAACATATACAAGACCAATAAGTATGTCATGACTTTGTATCTTAATTTTTAATACAATTTAATACTGGAAAAATGTATATTAATTTGATCATCCAATTTAGTTGCTTATATTGTTTTATTTTCATACATTAATCCATATGTTTAAAATGCCTTCGATTGAGATAGTTAGTTTTACTTGAACTAACAAGACGTTCAACATTGCATATGCATTTACGCAGGAGGAAGACGTTTTGCATTACATGTTCATAATGAAAAAACTTCAGAAATTGTTTGAAAAAGTAGGAGTAATGCCACGCAGTAGGGGACCGGCCATAAGCGCCCCGTCACCCGCCAAATGCTTGATCCAATGGATGACCTCCTCTATAATATCGACATGAAGCCCAAGTCTCTCAGCGAGGAATGTTACCAAGTATAATCTAATTCCACTTTAGTAACAAAGGTAATGCACTACATTAGAACCTAAATTGAAAATAAACGAAAAAAAACCTACAAAAAAATACCATGAGAATGTCGACGGGAGGAACTGGAGGGACAAACCGAGCTAGATGGTTCTGCTTGGGGGACCCGAAATCTAGGTAAAGATGAGACATGCGGTCCAGCCAATCGAGGTATGCATCGTTTATGTCCCACGTGAAGGTGGTCACTACCAGATCATGCAACTAGATCACAGGTCTCGGGTCGGCATCCCACAAACAAAGTTCATCGGTAAACTCCACAGTGTACGCCCGCAAGTCGATGTTGCCGGTCACTCTCGACCGTACATGTGGCGCTTTTGGAACACACTACTTGTAGCCAAAATAACGGAGCGCTCAGTTGGGCATGTATGATTGCTCACATCGAGGCACTCAATAATACCTTGGTACAACGAAGAAGCGTATTGAGGAGACCTGAAGTCTAATCAAGCCCAAGATGCCCACTAAACTTGTAAACCCAAATATTAACACAATAATGTGTAAAATAAATCTAAAATCAATAATGTGAAAATAAATCTAAAATCAAATTAAACGCCAGAAATTGCCTCCTCAAATCGGAGGGTGGCCAGAATACGACTAATAGAGATCACTCGTTCCAAATCGTTCCCCTAGGGTGCCTCCCTGCCGTCTCTCTGAACGTCCCAAGCATCCGCCATGGCGTCCAAGTCATGTACGGTGTGACCCTGAATTCAAGGAAAATACTGTCATATCCATGCTTGTAAATAGCATAAATAAGTTAGTATTTGGAACCCTAAAACACTATGTGTGTGTAAAAGGCAAAAAATAGCGTGTATGTAGCATCGGCCTTTTTTTATATGGAAATTTATGGAATTAATCCCCACAATAATATTTTTAATAGAAAATGACCATTTTAGGCTCTCTTGAAAACTATTTCTCAATGTAGGCACTCTAATTTTTATAAGGTCCAAATTTTAAGCTAAATTACAAATTAGGATATAAGGTTTTAAACTTGCACACATTTATCCAAAATAGGATAATTGACCTTACTTTATAACTTTAAATGGTACTAACTACCAATTTCTACTAACTATATCATGAATAAACTGTTTTTTGTAGTCATAAGCCCACCATGTTTCGTAAACTAAAGAAATTTACATTAAAGAGGTTTGTACCTTACCTGAGCGTAGTATCTCTAGACTTCTGGTGTTCCCGTAACTTCCAGATTTATAGGGGTTTTAATCCTCAACCAAGACTCCCTTAGCTCAAATAATACAGCACAAATCTATTTCGTTTCCTACCTCATATCATAGTCTTTAACTTAAACTCTCTTTTTAAGTAGATGGAGGATTTGTGATCAAGAAAAATGATTATTCACGACATAGCTTTCAAATAAGTAGATTTGCCTTACTAAAAAACAAACATTTATTTAAGTTGGAAAGGATTACAAGTATACAAACACATTGAATACATACACTTAAACACTCAGACACTTAAAGAGATTCATAGAAGATTTTGAACTAGAGTAGGGGAACTCCACTTCACTTCCAAGATCCAAATTCTTTGTTTCTCTTGCTAGTTTTTTCTTAGTTTTAGATCTTGGTAGGAAAAAAACCTACCCATAAGCGTATGAGGTCAATTGTAGCTTTTCAAATATCGTTCTCACTAGTATCGATTGCAACTTTAACTAGTAAGCTAAGCCAAAAGAAGAGAATTTAGTTGAACCAATAGCTAAGAATTAAGAAATAAATTCAAATGATGATTGTAATCAATGGAGGGAAGGCTTCTAAGGCAATGGATCTCCACAACTATGCTTCAGTAGACTCAACTAGATAAATGTATGAGTTTAGCATGTCTTTGTTGATGGTAACTATCTTAGGTAATTACTAATTCCTCTCGGATGATAGTAAATGTGCCTAGATTCAATTAACATCCACTCTCGCGACTTGCTAATCAAGATCTAGACCCTTTGGGCACTTAGAATCTAATGTCAAACTGAACTAACATACACTCTCGTGACTTACTAAATCCAATCTAAACTTAGGGTTTCTATGATAGTTATTAATCCACAAGAGAAATTAAGACACTCTCGCAATAATAAAATCTCATGTTCAAATCTTAGGAATCCAATAGAAGTTATTACCTCTCGTTTTCAAACCCATCCTAACTACCTATTAACATTATCATATCTCAGGCTCAAACCTTAATAGGATACAATTCGCATAAGCTACTATGACATTAAGAACACTAGGAATGAATCAATGAAGTTTTTGGGTTCCATTCAAGAAAATATCAAACAAGTCTACCTACTCATAGATGGGATCACCCCAACCCTAGAAATATGAAGTTAGCTAGACATAATTGCAAGAACAATCAAAAAAATCATATTAACGATGTAAATCATAAACAAGATTAAAGAGAAACTTAGTCTTGAATCCAGTAGAACAATCTCCAAAGTTGAAATATTCAAAGGAGTCAAACAACTAGGTCTAGAGAGTTAGAAAAAGTGGCAAAAGATCCATCTCAAAACCTAAAACGAAGTATTTATACCTAAGATAAAAAGTTTCCAAAAATAAAACCAATCCGGGTTAAAATACACGGCGCGTGGATTGACTGTGCGGAAAATGCACGGTCTACTAAATATGTTGAGAGTAACGTACGGCATGTACGGTGAAGCACATGGCCTGTGCAGCGAGAAATCACCGTCTGCACGGCGGTGCGTTAGAGTGCACAACCCTCTGAAGAAAATCTGAACCAACTACACGACCTCCAATGAGTTTTTGCGCAACTCTCGTGTAGACATCTATAACAAATAAAAACGATACAACTAACAATAAATGCAAAATAAAATGCATAAAACGATCTAGACTATAACACAAATGCATGTCCTAAACATGTACTAAATGGATGCTATTAGATCTCTTATTTCACTATGATATTTTTTTTCCAATTCCCTTAGTGCTTCCAAGGGGTCTATTTATAGAGCTTAAGAGATCATAGAATGATATTCAAAGGCTCTCTACAAACTTATGTCCCGACAAAGATAATAAGACAAACAGTGCCATTATAAAAGCAAAAGGAAAGAAGCTTTTTTTGTCAGAAGGAGAGGCGGAACTCTCGCAAAATATATAAATAGAAAGCGACTTACAAGTTCACTAGCCCGGGGGTCGCCAATCCCCGAGCATCGTTCAAAAGAAAAGGCTTAACACTAGATAAAGGTCATCTATAACATGATAACCTAAGGGAAAACTATGGGCTAGGGAAGCTAAATGATCCGCGCCCATATTTGCTTCTCTATAAAAATGACGAAACCGGACGAACCCGTCTATCCACAAGAAACATTGGCATTTGATAGCCAGGCTAGCCAGGGGATGAGTGGGGAAAGTGGTGGAGGCGAGGAAGTTGATCTCTAGTTGAGAATCACAATCGAGAATAATCTTCATCAAATCTTTATCCCAAGCTAGGGTAAGGCCTTGAAAGATGCCCCAGAGTTCAACGAAAGGGATTGAGCAGATGCCAATCCTGTGGATGAAACATGCGATCCATCTACCATTATCATCCCTAAGAACTCCTCCGACAGTAGCATTATCGTCAACCATAGAGCCGCCAATGTTGATCTTGATCTAATCCAAGTGTGGGCGATGCCAGGCGATCATGAGTTCCTCAGGGTTGCGGCGAGTATCTAGTTAGGCACACTTTCTGTCCCAAACTATCTCATATTCTATGGCAAGGCTAATGAGAAATTCCCATTTGTTTGGCCTCATATCTATGTTGCCGAAAACGTGGGCGTTGTGCCACTTCCAAAGCCACCATACGATGACAGAGAAGATAGAGGAATTGTCAATACCTAGGTCAAAATCGAACTCCTTGAGCAGATTCACCCGGAGCCAAGACAAGCGGTCGACAACGAAAAAAGGGATCTTGATGTAAGGAGGCGGGATGGGAGTCCAAATAGTTGAAGCAGGGCCACAATCGCGAAAGAGATGGGTGAGGGTCTCATTGTGTTGTTGGCAAATCTAGCAGACGAGAGAGGGACTCAAGTGGCAGCGGTGCCTTTCTGAATTAGTGAGAATTTTACCTTTAATGACGAGCCAAAGAAAGCATTTGATCCTCTCAGGAATGCAGAGTTTCCAAATCCTGTCGTAGAGATAAAAAATGGCGAGGGGTGGGGGGCATCTGTAAAAGATGGGATTTTGAGGGCCTAGTAAACAGAGGAGACGGTATAATCTCCCGTCCGCAAAGGAGCCCAACAAATGGATCCTCGACTGGGGGCCCAAAAGTGTCTAACAACAAGATTGGGCTCCATCGTCCCGTTACAAGTAGTTGACAAGCGAGATAGTGGGAGGGGATCGAGCCAACTGTTTTCCCAAAATCTTGCTTTCCTTCCATTGCCAATATTCCATTTGACATGTTTGGAGACAAGTTCATTGATACCGTGGGCAATGCTACGCCAAGTGGATGATGGATTATAGTGATTGGTTTGGATGATGGTGCCCCCATCAATTGTTAGTCCATATTTAGCGGTGACAACATCGCCCCAAATTCCACCATGACCGTTCAGAAGTCGCCAACCCAGTTTAGGCGAGGTTCATCTCATTAGTAGCATGGATATTGAGACCTCCAAATTTCTTTGGAGCACATACATCATCCCAGGAAACTAGATGAATCTTCTTCTGTAATCTCCCAGAGGAAAGATCTAATCAACTGGTCGAGATGTGTGCAAGTTGAAATGGGGAGTCGGATGGAGTTCATAGCATAACATGGGAGAGTGGACAACATATATTTAGAGAGGGTAAGTCTGCCGGCAAAGCTAAGAGACTTACACTTCCAACCCGAGAGGCGATTATTGGCTTTGTTGAGGAGATCATCATAGGTATGCTTGTCAATCTGATGGTGGAGTACTGGTGATGCGAACAACCCCTGAAGTGTCGTTGCAACGCAGGATCTTTGATTCCTCAAGCTTGTAGTTGAATCCTTCTCTTCCGTAGCCAAAGTGATGGCTTTCCTAGGGCTAAAGAGATAGCCTTCAAACTCGATCAAAGTGATGATCACTAGACACCGAAGAGACGGTGATTGAATGATTGCTCGAAGCGACGAGCTACAGGATAGTTTGATCCGTGGAATCGAAGGGTTTGGATGTGAGATTCAAGGAAGGAGCGTACTCAACTTTACTACTCAAATCAACATCCAGTTTACAAACTAGGGTTTTCTAAGTTTAAATATCGTCAAAATAATATTTCCTAAAAGAAAAGATCTCGGAAAAATAATCCGCGCCACGTCAGGACTACCGCACGGTTTGTAACACAACCACACGGTTTGTTACAAACCGTGCAGTTCAACTGAAAGCAATGTTTTGGCTGGTGCACGGTTTGCATGCAACACCGCACGGTTTGCAGCAAACCGTGCAGTTCAACTGAGAGCTCTAAATTTTGCTGGTGCACGGTTTGCATGCAACACCGCACTGTTTGCAACAAACCGTGCACTTCTACTGAACGGCATTCTGATGCTTTCTCGTCCGGCGTCGACTAAGGCGGGACCTCACCTAATCCTTCATAGGTCAAGAGAATGACCCATTTAGGACTAGATGAACCCGCGTCACTTGCGTGCGCCCGCGAGACTAATGATTGTGTTGCTCGCTCCATTGCCCTTGTGCGAGCTCTTGTTATCGGGCCATTCAAGCGCACCTTCATTGCGTCCTCTTCGTCCTTCGCCGTCATCGAGGGGGTCATGGAGCTATCAACTGGCATACCTAGGTAATTCATAAGATTCCTAATGACATCGAACCCTATAATACGCTCAATCTGATCAGCCAGATCTCTGGAAACATTTGAAGAAACATAGATTTTTGATTTAGAAGCGTTGAGTTTTTGCCCAGATGCACTACAAAATCTGTGGAGGATATCCATGATGAGTCTAATCTGAGAAGTTGAGGCCTCCACCATAAGAATGATATTGTCGGCAAAAAAGAGGTGCGACGATTTCAAAGAGCCACGACATAGAGAGATAGGCTTCCAGTTGCCTTGGGCAACCTCATGATTGATAAGATGGCCCAACCTCTCAATACAAAGAATGAAGAGGTAAGACTAAATAGAGTCGCCTTGGCGGATTCCCTTGGTGGGAGTAAAGCTGTTAGTCATCTCACCGTTCCATAGGAGTCTCATAGTGGGAGTGGAAATTCATTCCTCAATCCATTTGACCCACTAAGTTGATAGTCCCACATCACGAAGAGTATCAATAATAAATTCCCATATGAGCCTGTCGAAGGCTTTTTCAAAATCAAATTTAAGCACCATCCATTTTTTCCCGCTACGCTTTGCTTTCATAGAATGGACAATTTCTTGTAACAACACTATATTGTCAGTGATGGTTCTCCCGGACATGAAGCTACTTTGTGTTGGTCCGATCAGATCGGAGAGGACCGGTTGGAGCCGGTTGGTGAGGACTTTGGTGGCCAGCTTGCAGAGGCATTACAGAGTCCAATTGACCGAAATTGTGTGATCAACTAAGGAGAAGTGACTTTGCCAATAAGAGATATCAACATGACACTGGCTGCTGCATGCAATTGTTGGGACTCCATGAAATGTCGAACAAAGGAGCAGACAGATGCACCTACATTAGTGATCAACGCTACTTTGTAGGGTTTAACTAGGAGTTGTTACCGGTGTTTTGGGTACCATTTGGAGATGTTTAGAGCGTTATTGTGGAGTACGTGGTTGAGGAGAAGAAGTGTGATTTTAGTGGTTGGGAGAAGCTAAATGAAGATTTATTGAAGATGGAGAGAAGACCACTTGAGAAGACGAAGGAAGAGCTGGAGAAAGAAGCCAAGTGGAGCTACAGAGGCAAAACCGCGATCGCAGGGCCAAGGCCGCGGTCGCGGACATCTACGAAGGCGAGACGAGAAGAGCGCGTCAATCCGCGATCGCGGGCGAGCAATGGAGTTGATCGCGGATTAATCGAGAGCAAAGAGCCAGAAACGGTATTTTCCGCGACCGCGGAAATTCATCCGCGATCGCGGAAATGAACATCAGCGAGCCGCGCAGAGGATTTCGTCCGAAGTTCACTTTATATTATTTCCCTTTTCTTTATTTTTCTTTATTCCGATTTCATTTGTTTATTTCCTTTTAAGATTAAACTTGTTATCTTTTTAGCATTAGGTTTTGGTATTAGGTTATTTAACCTAATTTCCTAGCAGCCACTTTGGCAATCTCTTGTTCTACGTTCAATTTTTCCTTTGAGTTTTTGTTTCAAGACTATGAAGAACTAAGCAACCTTTGCTTAGTCCGACAATTGAAGTGTAACACCCCCAAATTTTAACCCATTTGGAAAGATATTACCGCCAGTGACCTCGATTTTCACATCCAAGCCACCCCAGGCTTTACCATTGAAACACAATTCATAAGAACAATTATGATACAAAATTACCATAACTTTAATTTAAAACATAGTCGCGGAATTTCAACACAATTCCAAATGCGACAAAATACAGAGTTATTACAATACAGCGGAAGACTTAAAATAATTTACAAGAGTATTGACTTCAGTAGTCAACGCCCAAAGATCGTAGCCTGATTAAAACATTGTCAAAACACCGTTCATCTTCATAGTCGTTCTAGCCTTCATGGATCCTACAACCTATCTGATGTGTCGAAACGGACGGACGACACCAACCATGACGATGCAGATAACAAAAATACCGTGGGTTAGTCTACTGAATAGACTAGCAAGTGACCAAAGCAGAAGGTTCGAAGTAGTCGTGCTAGGTTTAAACTCATCATCCCTCGAATAATAACCGAGTATGATAGTCAACCTTCACACTCCTACTGGAATACAACAAGAGATTTGCTGAAGAGACGACTCTGGAAGACTGAATCTCCACAGAGACTGACCCGAAAGAGACTCCAAGAGATTGAGTCTTAAGGAAATATGACAAGTCTGGAACATTTAAAGAATCAAACAACAACGATTAAAAGCTGACTGAGATGCTGCGGCTCACAACCAACCTCACCGCTTATAGCGAATCCAGATCGGAAGAAGAATGTACTACATTCAAGTCTGGATCTTACAGAACCACATAACGATGATTTAAAAACTGACTAAGATGTTTCGGTTCACGACCAACCTCATCGCTTACAGCGAATCCAGATTAGAAAGAGAACGTACTCTGATCAAAAGTCAAGACGAGCTTTCCTAGCTGCACTATTTACTTAGCTGCACTACTCGCCAAAGGTATATTAATTAAGTGCTCTCGGGCACCTTATCTTATTTAATTCCAAAACGATTAACACATTAAAAGCTTTTAATATATGTCCCTGTCACGCAGGACCCATATCTAAGGAATGAACCTCACTGAGTCCAAACCTCTGAATCTATATCGAAAGAATGAACCTCACAGAGTCCAAACTTCTACTATCGCAGGGTCTTGCTCGCCCTTTAAAAGAATGAACCTCACCGAGTTCAAACTTCAACAATCGTTGGGTCTTCATCGCCCTTACAGTTATAAAGAAACGCACATGGAACTCTCAGGATCCAGGCGTTTCTACAAATACTCGTGCTAACTAACAGTCATAGAACAATAATAATTTAGGATAAATCCACATAAATGCCCGGAAGGCGATCACAGATAATAGCGTCGTTCTAACAGATATACAACCTATTATATGATTTTCCAAAACAGTTTATAAAACCAATTCTAGACAAACACAGTAATAATTCCAAATTAATTACTCAGATAAACAACTGATAATTAATGTAAATATGGAACGATGAGCAAGAGCGAACCGCCACTTGCCTGGAATAGATTCGGCGATGAATCTGGACGAGACGACTACCGAAAATATCCTTTCCGGGGATATGGCCTAAGCTTCAGATAGCTCCAACGGATTACGAGTCCACACGCGATCCAGCATATGACATATTAATTAATCTCAATTAATTTGTCTGGACAAACTCAAGGAATTAAATTCAATAAATTCTTATGATCTTAAATCATAAGAATATTGATTGAATTTTCCTAAAGACAGATACAGATGAAAGGGAGTCGAAATTATACCGCTCGAATAATTTCGGGTTAAATCTGGACTGGAATGGGAATTGGGCTTCTTGGCCCAACAATAGTTAATAAGGGATGGGACCCACCTGGGCATTATTCATCCATCTTCAACCCATCTTCAACGTAACAACAACAGCAGCTTGAAGAACAACAACACGTAGCACGAGCTTCCATCACCACCACGACGCACCAGCATCACCATGTCGCGACTCGCCGGAGGAACGACGACGGCTGGGTGGATCGCCGGAGGAAGAAGCGGCTGGGCAAAGGAGTCGGAGAGAGAGCACAGCTCAGCGGGAGAGAGGACAAGGTTCAACGGAGCTTCACCGAGAGAAAGAAATGGAGCTTGGTTCGGTTCTGCACCCTTTGCTCTGATTTAAAGCAAATCCCCAAACTTCTGATTTTGCTTGTGGATGAAGGAAGTACACGTAGCTTCCTTGCTTTGTTCTTGTCCTAATCTTGATTTTATGATAGAAATTACCACGTAGCTTCCTCTTGATATTTGAGGAGGTTAAGGCTACACGTAAGCCTTGGTTTGCAGACTTTCAATCCAATCCCAAATCTGAATTGAGGAGGGAAATAAGCACACGTAGCCTCTTTGCAGATATTTGGAGAAATTCAATCCAAAAATATCCCAAATCAAGTCAGTAAGTGTACACATAGGCTTTGGTATGGGTTTTAAACCCCGGAAATTATATGTTTGTCTCCAAACAAATATTCTAAGTCCCGAAAATACATCGAATGTATTTTATATCACTCAAGGAATTATTTCGGAGATCATGGATGTTACGGAAAATCCGAACTCCTCTGAAGGCGAAACAATTATTGAACGAAGGTTGGGAAAATTACCCAAATATCCCTTACTAAAATTAAGGGGTATTACATTACTACCCCTTTAAGAAAAGTTTCGACCCCGAAACTTGCATTACTAACGAGGAAACCTGCCTCAACATCAACTTTACTATCTGAACTTAATATCCTTAATCATAACATCATCATACAACCTTATCTCCATATAACATACGAGGTAATAACTCTTACTACCTCCACAAGATTATGTCTACCTTAGAATAATGGTCTTCCACAACCATTGTTACGATATTACTACACCTTTAATAGGAGAACACACATTTCTCCTCCAATCTCCTTATAGACAACCTCAAGGTTTACACATTATCTTCTTATAACTCAGATATTAAATCTTAGTAACCTCAAATCATAACTTCTTTAATTCCTTAAAGATATCTCCCACAATTCCATTACTCTTTATTATCGGTTTTGGCCCTTATACCAAATTCCAACTGGGATCCTTTCGGTAATGACTTAACTTATTCCTTTAATCACTTTATAACTTGAACCTTCAAGATTCCTTAACTTTCTTAATTACCTTAATGGTACTTTACACAATTCCATTATTTATCTCAAGGTAAGACTGACCTTACGCCATCTCTAACTTAAAATCCTTACAAGGATAATTTAACACATCTCCTTAAACAATTTCTAACTTAACTCCTTTAAGATTCAAGAACAACCATAATATCTTATTCCTACGTTCCTCGAAACGTATCACATAAGATATTACTCCTATTTCCTCAAAGAGAATGATACCATAAGCCTTATAGATGACATACTCATAAGATGTCAATCTTAGACAATTCCCAAGAGTCATAACTCTTCATCCTCTGGAGATTCCACTTATCGAGTCCAACGACTCGTACTGTCTTAAATGACTTATTTCTAACTTAAAATCCTTATATATTCATCACGCAATCTACTATCCATCCAGGACTTAATCGCATCATTTCCTTATATTACCTCAAACGAATCTCAAATAGATCTCCCCAAAGAATACCTATGATTTCGCACACTTGGCTTTTCCAAAAGCTTTAACCATTGATCCTACATGGGTCATACTTACTTATGATCCCGACCATCATAACTCCGGATTTTACAGTCTTACTCAAGATCGCAGAATAGGGAAAATGAGTTCTTATTGAACTATTCCCTTAATCAACTTATTCCTTCACAACACTTTATCCACATTAATGCCTACAACATGATTCCTCAACTAGGCATTCCGGACTTTACACTAGTCCACCTCTATATACTTCTAATGGGACAAAAATCTCAAGTACACAAGTGAGATATAACTCTTAATCTTATTAACTCCACATAACCTATACCTCCAAATACTAGGAATATGATGTCTCAAGAAGAAACAAATATTTCCATAACTTCTCCCAATATACTTATTTCCTAAAAGATACGCATAAATGAACACTTTAGGCATCAGACTCTTCTAGCCTTGCCTTACGAGGTCTTCCTCCGGGTTCTCATCGGAAGTTCCCTCTAGATCTTCCCTCGGATCTTCCCCCTCTCGAGGATCTTCCTCAGGGTTTTCCTCTGGATCTTCCTCCTTCTAAGGATCTTCCGCAGGATCTTCCTCCTCTCGAGGATCTTCCTCCGAATCTTCCTTCTTCTGAGGATCTTCCTCGGGATCTCCCCTAGGATTTTCCTCTGCTTGAGGATCTTCCTTAGGATTTTCCTCGGGATTTTCCTTAGAGTTCCCTTGGAAATCACTTCCATTTAAACATCGTTATTACAATATTTCGCTGGCCTACCTTAACGGCTCAACGAACTCTACCATAGGTTCATCCCACGAATACTCATACGGAGGCAAATCCCGACTGCATCGAGCATTAATCCTCTGTATCCATTTTCTCAACAATGAATGTCAACGACTATGACATCATACTTAGACATCAAAACTCCTAAGAGTGATTCCTTAATTATCCCATAAAATCACTTAGAATAGATCAACTTGGTAATTCTATAGATGAATTATGAACATAGAGCACAAGATTCATCTACACTAATCTCCAGAGCGTTCACACCAAATTACTCGGAGATTACAGCACTAGGATATTAGTACTACCAGGAAGCACATACTTGATACCTTCGAGGGAACTACTAGGTCTTCCAACCTCAAAATATCTCTGAGAAACAGGGAAATTTAACCTTACTAGAGATGATAGAATCATCTCGGCACCTTTCGAGTCCTTTCAAAAGAATAGACAAACACCTATGTCTTACAACAACAAGAATAGGTCAGTCTTTCTAGATATAGAGGTAACTCACATACCTCTCATATCAGACTAAAGAAGGCACGACTATGAACGATATTTATTTCAAATTTGTTTGGAAGACATTTTCCAGTTCAAAACGGGAAATAGTTTTAGAAGGATAAAACCTTTCAAAATACCCAACCTGTTTTAAAAACAAACTTTAGCTCTGATACCAAATCTGTAACACCCCCAAATTTTAACCCATTTGGAAAGGTATTACCGCCAGTGACCTCAGTTTTCACATCGAAGCCACCCCAGGCTTTACCATTGAAACACAATTCGTAAGAACAATTATGATACAAAATTACCATAACTTTCATTTAAAACATAGTCGCGGAATTTCAACACAATTCCAAATGCGACAAAATACAGAGTTATTACAATACAGCGGAAGACTTAAAATAATTTACAAGAGTATTGACTTCAGTAGTCAACGCCCAAAGATCGTAGCCTGATTAAAACATTGTCAAAACACCGTTCATCTTCATAGTCGTTCTAGCCTTCATGGATCCTGCAACCTATCTGATGTGTCGAAACGGACGGACGAAACCAACCATGACGATACAGATAACAAAAATACCGTGGGTTAGTCTACTGAATAGACTAGCAAGTGACCAAAGCAGAAGGTTCGAAGTAGTCGTGCTAGGTTTAAACTCATCATCCCTCGAATGATAACCGAGTATGATAGTCAACCTTCACACTCCTACTGGAATACAACAAGAGATATGCAGAAGAGACGACTCTGGAAGACTGAATCTCCACAGAGACCGACCCGAAAGAGACTCTAAGAGATTGAGTCTTAAGAAAATATGACAAGTCTGGAACATTTAAAGAATCAAACAACATCGATTAAAAGCTGATTGAGATGCTTCGGCTCACAACCAACCTCACCGCTTACAGCGAATCCAGATCGGAAGGAGAACGTACTACATTCAAGTCTGGATCTTACAGAACCACATAACGATGATTTAAAAACTGACTAAGATGTTTCGGCTCACGACCAACCTCATCGCTTACAGCGAATCCAGATTGGAAAGAGAACGTACTCTGATCAAAAGTCAAGACGAGCTTTCCTAGCTGCACTATTTACTTAGCTGCACTACTCGCCAAAGGTATATTAATTAAGTGCTCTCGGGCACCTTATCTTATTTAATTCCAAAACGATTAACACATTAAAAGCTTTTAATATATGTCTCTGTCACGCAAGACCCATATCTAAGGAATGAACCTCACCGAGTCCAAACCTCTGAATCTATATCGAAAGAATGAACCTCACAGAGTCCAAACTTCTACTATTGCAGGGTCTTGCTCGCCCTTTAAAAGAATGAACCTCACTGAGTTCAAACTTCAACAATCGTTGGGTCTTCATCGCCCTTACAATTATAAAGGAACGCGCATGGAACTCTCAGGATCCAGGCGTTCCTACAAATACTCGTGCTAACTAACAGTCATAGCACAATAATAATTTAGGATAAATCCACATAAATGCCCGGAAGGCGATCACAGATAATAGCGTCGTTCTAACAGATATACAACCTATTATATGATTTTCCAAAACAGTTTATAAAACCAATTCTAGACAAACACAGTAATCATTCCAAATTAATTACTCAGATAAACAACTGATAATTAATGTAAATATGGAACGATGAGCAAGAGCGAACCGCCACTTGCCTGGAATAGATTCGGCGATGAATCTGGATGAGACAACTACCGAAAATATCCTTTCCGGGGATATGGCCTAAGCTTCAGATAGCTCCAACGGATTACGAGTCCACACGCGATCCAGCATATGACATATTAATTAATCTCAATTAATTTGTCTGGACGAACTCAAGGAATTAAATTCAATAAATTCTTATGATCTTAAATCATAAGAATATTGATTGAATTTTCCTAAAGACAGATACGGATGAAAGGGAGTCGAAATTATACCGCTCGAATAATTTCGGGTTAAATCTGGACTGGAATGGGAATTGGGCTTCTTGGCCCAACAATAGTTAATAAGGGATGGGACCCACCTAGGCATTATTCATCCATCTTCAACCCATCTTCAACGTAACAACAACAACAGCTTGAAGAACAAAAACACGTAGCACGAGCTGCCATCACCACCACGACGCACCAGCAGCCACCAGACGCACCAGGTCGCGACTCGCCGGAGGAACGACGACGGCTGGGTGGATCGCCGAAGGAAGAAGCGGCTAGGCAGAGGAGTCGGAGAGAGAGCACAGCTCAGCGGGAGAGAGGACAAGGTTCAACGGAGCTTCACCGAGAGAAAGAAATGGAGCTTGGTTCGGTTCTGCACCCTTTGCTCTGATTTAAAGCAAATCCCCAAACTTCTGATTTTGCTTGTGGATGAAGGAAGTACACGTAGCTTCCTTGCTTTGTTCTTGTCCTAATCTTGATTTTATGATAGAAATTACCACGTAGCTTCCTCTTGATATTTGAGGAGGTTAAGGCTACACGTAAGCCTTGGTTTACAGACTTTCAATCCAATCCCAAATCTGAATTGAGGAGGGAAATAAGCACACGTAGCCTCTTTGCAGATATTTGGAGAAATTCAATCCAAAAATATCCCAAATCAAGTCGGTAAGTGTACACGTAGGCTTTGGTATGGGGTTTAAACCCCAGAAATTATATGTTTGTCTCCAAACAAATATTCTAAGTCCCGAAAATACATCGAATGTATTTTATACCACTCAAGGAATTATTTCGGAGATCATGGATGTTACGGAAAATTCGAACTCCTCTGAAGGCGAAACAATTATTGAACGAAGGTTGAGAAAATTATCCAAATATCCCTTACTAAAATTAAGGGGTATTACATGAAGCCTTCGTTTGAATAATGGTTGTGAGGTTATAATTCTCTTTCTTTTCCTTTGAATGTATTGATTCTCTTGTGCTTCATCCCATTGATTCTTACTGATTTCGCTTATTGGACGCAACAAGTTGTTATTAGTAATTGTTTATTGCTAGGGTTTGGTAATTACTGTTTGAGTTACCTAATTCATGAGTAGCAACTATAATATTCTAAGAATTGTTTGGACTAGTTTATTGTAGAGAGAATTAATTGCATGCAATTGTATGACTGTTTGCTACACTTGTATGTATCTATCTAAATTCTTGTACTCATTGCTGCTATTGAATTGAATCATGAAGGTTTTCTTGGTTGTTTGATAGTTAGTATTCTCAGGGTCTGTTTGTCCTGTTTATAACTTAAGAAAAGGAATAGGAACATTCATAGGAAGGAATTAGAGATAATCTAGGATCAACCTATCAAATGAATAGTGGATATTTGTTTGGCTAAGTGTTTTTTCCCCAATTGATTACAACCCTTTGTTTTGTTTACTTTATTTTGTTTACTTGAAATTCAACCAATCAACCAATCCCCCCTTTGTTACTATTTCATGCAAATTGACATAAAGAAAGACAACTCCTCCCTGTGGGATTCGACCCTTGCTTGCCTATTATACTGAGTTAGGTTTGTTTAGGATTACTTTGATTGGGCACACGACTTTAGCCCTTATCAATTAGGCCAACACTTCTTGTAAAATATGGGTTGGAATCCATATATCGAAAAAGATTTATATGACCCCATGTGCTTTAAGGGTTGATAGACTTCAGTATCCTCCAAGGGAGAGTTAAGGCGACTAATGTCTATAGGCGACAGAGCAGGGAAGCCACCTCTGATAAACTCAATATCAGAACTTTCGGAGCTCGGAAGAGTCTAGAGATTGATGAAGAAGTTGATAGCATGTATTTCGAGGGATTCTTTATCAGCCATCCAATTGCCTTGATCATCTTTAAGGGCAATAATTTTGTTGTGGAGGCGATAGATGATGGTTCTGGTGTGAAAGGAAGTCATGGTGCAGTATCCGAGCTCGATCCAAGCATCACAAGATTCTGGTACCATAAGACCTCCTCTTGGGCCATAGTGAAATTGAGATCTTCTTGTAATGACTGATCAAGCTGTAAAATTTCTGGAGTGACATCGTGCTCAAGTTAGAGTTGAATATTTTCAATTTGAGAGAGAAGTCTGCTCTTCCGGATGTGAATGTTGCCAAATACTTCTTTGTTCCAACGCAGAAGATCAAGCTTAAGAAGGTGCAAAGCAGAGTAGGGGTCTAACTGATTTTCCAGTGGCTCTCGATGAAGGGCATGAGCTGAGGGTGGTCAATCCAAGTCACTTCGAACCTGAAGGGGCACCGACTTCTGTTGCTGATTTGGCATCCTCAAGAGATAACAATAGTGGGTTGGAATCGGAGGAGAGCGGTTGAAAATGACGGACATAGGCTTCTTCCAAGCCAAACGACCACTGATGTTGGTAAATATCTGGTGCAATCTTTTGGCAACTCTAAAGTCCACTAAATTACCGTACCTCCAAGTAAAACGGGTCCCATCGAAGCCCATATCGATGAGTTTGAGGCGGCTGATCCAGTCGGAGAAAATATGCGAGTCTGGGGAAATGATGTTATCACCACTGTGTCTTTCCTCGAGATTAAGGATACAATTAAAGTCACTGCCTACAAAGAGGGGATCGGTGATATGCTAGATCTCCTGCTCAAGATTGTCCTAGAAGGCCTGGCGACGTTGGGCGATGGGAAGTGTGTAGAGGACAATCAAATGAGTAGGCTCCAAGACCAACCACAACATGAATAAAGTGTTGATTCTTAGAGGCGATATGCAAATCAAGGGAGGCGGCGACCGCCGTCTCATGCCGGCGGTCGCCGCCTTCGAGCCGACGGTCGCCGTGATCCTCGCGGCGGTCGCCGCCGCGAACGAAAACAGAAATACGAGAGGAGAAAACTCACCCTCGACGATCGATTTGGCTCGTCTTTCGCCTTGCTTGGTTTCTAGGCTTCTAAGGGCCTCCCAAGCTTCCCCTTGGCCACCGAGAATGACACTAAACGAGCTCCAACGATCCACTTAGAGCCTTCTCGAGAGAGAGCATTTTCTTTGAGAGCGTTTTTTAGAGTCGAGAATCTGAGAGCGCTTCCGCGTCTTTCGCACCCTCTTCCACCCTCACCCAACACCTCTATTTATAGAAGAAATTAGGGTCCTTGCCTCTTGGACAATATCCAAACCCTTTTGCCCCTTGGACAATGGCTCTTGGACAAAAACCTTTGGATAAAGAATCTTGTACTATTGCCCATTAGATAACAACTCTTGGGCAATAAACTTGTACCAATCTTAATCCGCGTTAACGAAAGTCATACACGAACGAGTATAAACTCCCAACACACCTCGACTGTATAATTCTTCACTGAGAAAAATAATACAAATACAGAGCACATTACAGAATGTCTTAAGCTCTCAGAATTAAATCCGACGTACCAAACGGACGTTCGGGAAAAATCCATAATTCCCAAAATAGCCTTACAAAATTACGGGGTATCACATCACCTCCCCCTTAAAAGAAGTTTTGACCCCGAAACTTGGCCGAAAAACAACTCGGGAAAGTGTCTGAGCATCTCTGCCTCGGTTTCCCAAGTAACTTCCTCAGTCCCAGACCTGGACCACATAACTCCTACCAACAGTACGATCTCGTTGCACAGTCGCTTCACACGGCGTTCGAGAATGCACACTGGCATCTCCTCTCAAGTACCATTTGCCTGAATCTCGACGTCCTTATAGCTCAGCCTACGAGACTCATCTTGGCACGAATATCCTTAGCAATGATACGTGGAACACATTATACACTAGGTATGCCGATGGCGACAATGCCAAACGGTACGTTAGAGATCTTACTCTATCCAGAATTTTGAATGGTCCCATGTAGCGAGGGTTAAGCTTCCCATGCTTACCAACCTGAAAACATCCTTGGGTGGCGATACTGTGACAAGTACCTTGACACCAACCTTGAACTCAACACTTTAACATTTCTGATCTACGTAAAACTTTTGTCGACTCTGAGCGGTCAACAACCTCTGTCTACTCAGAGCAATGTTCGAAGTTGTCCTTTCGACCAACTCTGGTCCAAGTAGAATCTTGTCGGCGTACTCAACCCAACAAATCTGAGATCTACATATGTGACCATACAAAGCTTCAAACGGAGCCATCTTGATTGTAGCATGCCAACTATTATCGTACGTGAGCTCAATCAGACTTAGGCTGTCTTCCCAGCTAGTCGGATGATCGAGTACGTATACTTCTTAGCATATCCTCCAGGGTCTAGATGGTCTTTCAGACTGACCATCTGTCTGAGGATGAAACACTGCTGAATCTCAATTCAGTTCCCATGGCCTTGTAAAGTTCTTGCTATAAACTTGACATAAATCGGCCATCTCGATCCGATACAATGGTCTTAGGAATGCCATGTAACGGACAATCTCCTGGTGGAAACTTCTGCTGACCTCTGAGTTACCCAAGTAACCTCAGTTTCCAATGCAAACACTATTGCTGCTAGTTCTAGGTCATATGTTGGTTAGTTTGCTTCATAGGTTTTCAATTGTCTAGATGCGTATGCAATATCCTTGCCTTTCTGCATCAAAGACACATCCCAACTCATTTCTCGAAGCATTAACTATAGACCATATAGCCATCATTCTTTCTGACAACGCCAAAACTGGTGTAAAAGTCAGACACTGTTTCAACTTCTTGAAAACTGGTCTTGCACTTGTCATCCCAGACAACTTCTGGTTGACCTTGTGGACAGACTGGTCATAGGTGGAGTGATCTTAGAAAAATCCTTCCATGAACCGTCTATAATGTCCTGCAAGCTCTGGGAAACTGCGCACCTCGCTCACACCCTAAGGCCGCTTCCAAACAACTACTGATTCACTCTTCTGGGGAATAACCATAACCTCATTCTTATTGATCACATGGCCTAAGAAAGCCACTTCTAGATCCAACAATCGCACTTAGCCCACTTTGCGTACAGCCGACTTGGTCTAAGGACCGATAAAGCAATCCGCAGACGTTCCCTGTGAGCTTCCTTGCTCGGGAAAAATCAAAATGCCATTGATGAAGACCACTATGAACTTATTCAAGTACTGGTCTAAAACATCGATGCACTAGGTTCATGAAAACTCCTAGAGCATTCGTAAGCTCAGATGGCATGACTACAAACTCGTAGTAACCATCTCTTGTCCGAAACGCAATCCTCGGAATATCATCCTCACGAATCCTGAGCTGATGAAAACCAGATCTCAGGTCGATCTTGGAGAAAACTTTTGCTCTCTGTAGTTGATCCAACAGATCATCATTCCTTGGCAACAGATACTTGCTCTTGATCGTGACTTTATTCAACTCTCGAAAGTCAAAACAAAGTCGAAACGGTCCATCTTTTATTTTGACAAATAAACTAGGGCACTCCTACTTAAGGTGATGCACTCAGCTTTATATAACTTTTGTCAAGAAGATCCTTGAGTTGCTTCTTCAACTCTT
Organism: Rheum nobile; assembly: GCA_027886185.1. NCBI lineage: Eukaryota > Viridiplantae > Streptophyta > Magnoliopsida > Caryophyllales > Polygonaceae > Rheum > Rheum nobile. The sequence continues at coordinate 7,817,159 of WOAB01000002.1, read as the reverse complement.
GCATCTCAACAGGAGCCATCCGGTACGGTGCCTCAGAGATCGGCGTGGTACTCGGCTCGAGATCAATTGCAAACTCCACAACACGATTTGGGGTATCCAGGAATATCTTCTGGAAAGACACCCGTAAATCCTCTAACCACATGAATATCAAAAACTGAAGTCGATCACTGCCTTGTGACGCTTCCGTCAATCCATACCGAGAATAATTATCGTATGGACCATGGTTATTTAGGTCAAATCGCTTTGAATTTCTTACCCTTGATGGTAATTGACAATTCGACCGACGATTGGTTCCCACTAAATGGTCACCATCTTGGACCAGCCCACTACATGGTTCACAGACGACTCACTAGTGGCTCCGAGTCCAGGCCCAGCCATTACCAGCGTCCTCTGTTGTTATGAGCCGCTGTCCATACATCTCAACCCATCCTTGGTAGCTCCACCTAATTAATAGGCAGCCATCTCCTCAGAGGTTGTTGGTGAGTCTCGAACACGAGACCTTACCCCATCAACAAGCAACGAAACATAACTTGGTATAAACCAAAGGTTCGTATATAAGAAGAGTTACAACAAAAGGTTCACAACCTCGTTGCACACGCAACTTAACTACAATCATCCAAAATGAAAGTCTGGGTAGCACCCACATCAACAGCACATTAACAAAAGTGTAATGCAGATACAAAGTACTCTAAGCATTAGGAGCATATGGTCCATCCACCTCACGTATCACGTACAGGCGTTGACCTTGGCTTCCTGAAGCCATCGGGGATTTCCCTTTGTTCTGCGCAGTCGTCTGCATTGAAGGGCTAGGAGCTTCCACCGGACTGAACTTGGGTCGGTTGTTCTGATTAACAGACCCTTGCCGTGACTCAGCTCCTTTCACATTCCTCCGCTGACAGAACGCATGCATATGACCCTCCTTTCCGCAGTCAAAGCATGTCTTTTTGTCCTTCAGACATTCATTGCTCTTGTGCCCGTGCGTACCGCAGTTGTAGCACTGAATCGGATTATTGCCTTGGCCAGAACGTTGCGTAGACCCATCCTGAGTCATATTCGTTTTTGCTCGGCCAGATCTGGCAAAATCAGATGGTGGCGCGGGGCGTTTGAACCCACTTGCCTGAGGCTGGTACTGCACTTGCCTCTGGCTGTTACGCTTCTTGGTCGACTCCTCCAGAGTCACCTCCAGCTTGTAGGCTGTATCCACATACTGCTCCAGAGTAGAGCATGTGTGGTGCACCATCATCGGCTTGATGTCTGGACTCATCCATTCGTGGAAATACCAGATCTTATGTGCCTCACTGGATATCTCAGGTCCAGCGTACTGCATTAGATGATTGAATTTGGTTGCAAGCTCGGTCACCTTCAATCCATCCGTTTGCGGATACAGAAACTCCTTGTGTTTCTCCTCCCTCATAGCACGAGAGAAGAAACGATCAGTCATCTTGGTCTTAAACATAGACCAGGTCAATACCGGGCTATCAGCTAAGCCGGTACTCTCCCACCATTCGTTGGCTTCTTCTTTTAACTGAAGAGAGGCTATATGCACTCTCTCCGCTTCAGTGCACTCAACATTACGGAAAAGCCGATCCATGTGGGAAAACCAATGAGCCACCTTGACTGGCTCTCCTTTCCTATCGAAGCTGTCAGGCCTCATGGAGTTAACAGCCTTCAGGTCTCGGCCATACTCCCCTCTATTCCTGATCACCCCTCCCTGCATCACATGGTTCTCTTGTTCCTCAAACCTCGGAACTTCTCGAGATACTGGCACTCCTTGTGCCTGATGCACATTCAGGCGTAACGCGTCGGCAATCGCTTGCATGACGATTCCCCGAATCTCTACAACAGATGCTTTATCAAATATCCTTGGAGCGTTGTCCCTAGCTGGGTCGTTGCCTCCAGGATTATTATGGAAGACAGACTCACGCTCTTCTGATGGGTCTGCAACATTCCTCGGATTTAGTCTGGGGTCATTGCTTGGCCCAGCACCAGTACGGATAGTGTTCCTCGTGTTCACCATCTGTTTACCGATCAAATTCCAAGGATTTTATCACTTTAGTGTCATTTTGATATAATTATTGTAATAAAATCAACTTAGAATAGATCAACTTGGTAATTTCTATTGATGGACTCGAACCGAGTTACTACGTTCTACAACCTTAACTCACAACGAGCGAACTGGGAATCAAGCCTAGCTAGAGATGGTGAAACCACCTCGGCTTCTCCCGGGTTCCTCTGAAGAGAACAGAATGCACCCATATCAAACGGGGCAACGGGAAAGGAATTAGTCTTTCTAGACATAGAAGCAAGCTTACTATATCAGACTGTACAGAAGACATGACTATGAACGGTGTTTTGAAATTCTTTTCACTTTGAAAATTCAGAGCCCTTTTGAAGCATTTTCAAAAACGGAAAAATGATTTATAAAATCCCAAACCCGTTTTAAAACCTTTGGCTCTGATACCACAACTGTAACACCCCCAAAACTTAACCCTTTTGTAAATGTATTACCGCCAGTGACCCCAGTGTTCCTTACCGAGATCACCAAAGGCTTTACCAAATAAATACAATTTATGAAATGCAATTGATACACCAAGATCAAGCAATAAATTCCAAAACATAACATTGTTGAGGAAACAAGAGTTACGGGATTACAACCCAATCCCGAATAGGCCAAACACAGAGTTAAAACAAAGTACAGCGGAAGACAAATAAAAGATTTTACAAACGGGGTTGTGATCGTGATGATCACCTGCCCAAGGATCTCAACCTGATTAAAAGCAATTATTAAAACATCCAAAAACAACCGTCGTCTTCATAGTCAATCTAGTCTCCTCAAATCTTCACTCTATCTGATGTGCCGAATCGAACGGATGACACCAGCCCACATGCGGAGAACAAAGTTCGTGGGTTAGTCTACTTGAATAGACTAGCAAGGGTAAAAAGCAGAATGGTTCGAGTGATCGTAACCGTTTACTATCATTGTCCCTCGAATAATAACCGAAGGGACGATACATAACCCGGCACTTTCACGGAATAACAACAAGAGGTATGCATGAGAGAAGATTCTGGAAGACTTCATCTTCACAGAAATCGACTCGAAAAGAGACTCCAAGAGATTGAATCTTTAAGGAAAAATGACAAATCTGGAATGATTACAGGATCATACAATAATGATTTAAAAGTTGACTGAGATGCTTCGGTTCACGACCAACCTCATCGCCTACAGCGAATCCAGATTGGAAAGAGAACGTACTACATTCAAGTCAAGACGAGTTTTCCTAGCTGTACTGAACTTAGCTGCACTACTCGCCCAAGGTATATTAATCATGTGCACTCGGGCACTTATCTTATTTAATTCCAAAATGAGCATTACGTTATAAGCTTTTACATCTCCACACAAGAGATATCGGATCTCCTCACAAGAGATATCGGATCTCCTCACAAGAGATATCAAATCTCCTCACAAGAGATATCGAAGGGATGAACCCTGGAAGATTTGGCACTAGCGAAGTGCGCCTACCCTGTGAAAGGGTATGGTCATGACCAAAGAGAAAGTACTGGGGATGAACCACCAAGTACCAGTTATAAAGAAATAGCTAAACCCCCTCAAGGTACATAGCGTTCCTAGCCACTAGTGCTAACTAAACAGTATAGCACAACAACAGTTACTGGATAAATCCACATAAAGGCCCGAAAGGCGATCACAGATAATAGCGTTGTTCTAACAGATATACAACCTATTATATGATTTTCAAAACAGTTTAACAAAACCGTTTCCAGACAAACAGAATATTCATTCCAAATTAATTACTCAGATAAACTACTGATAATTAATGTAAATATGGAATGAATGAGCACGAGCGAACCGCCACTTGCCTTAATCCGCAGAGTTTGAACGAAGTCTAACGACGGGATTTCGGGCTCGACACAGAGACGAATCTGCCAACTCCGGTACCTTCGGATCGACCCATACAGAAACCCTAAGTTAGATTCGACAAACAACAATACCGATCTACGAAAGAACGAAAGGAATCGAAGGAAACGAAGCCCGAACGAAGGCTACGAAAGCCAACACCAACAACCCGGCCAACAACAACTCGCCGGCGGGCGCCACAACAATCACGGCGGGCGCCGCCCAATTCACGGCGGGCGCCGTCTCAACCACGGCGGGCGCCGCTCAACCACGGCGGCTGGCCTCCTTCATCACGGCGGTCGCCGTCCACCACGACGGGCGCCGTCTCATGCCGGCGGTCGCCGTGTTCCTCACGGCGGGCGCCGTCTCATGCCGGCGGTCGCCGCCTTCGAGCCGGCGGTCGCCGTGATCCTCGCGGCGGTCGCCGTCGCGAACAAAAACAGAAATACGAGAGGAGAAAACTCACCCTCGACGATCGATTTGGCTCGTCTTTCGCCTTGCTTGGTTTCTAGGCTTCTAAGGGCCTCCCAAGCTTCCCCTTGGCCACCGAGAACGACAATAAACGAGCTCCGACGATCCACTTAGAGCCTTCTCGAGAGAGAGCATTTTCTTTGAGAGCGTTTTTGAGAGTCGAGAATCTGAGAGCGCTTCCGCGTCTTTCGCACCCTCTTCCACCCTCACCCAACACCTCTATTTATAGAAGAAATTAGGGTCCTTGCCTCTTGGACAATATCCAAACCCTTTTGCCCCTTGGACAATGGCTCTTGGACAAAAACCTTTGGATAAAGAATCTTGTACTATTGCCCATTAGATAACAACTCTTGGGCAATAAACTTGTACCAATCTTAATCCGCATTAACGAAAGTCGTACACGAACGAGTATAAACTCCCAACACACCTCGACTGTATAATTCTTCACTGAGAAAAATAATACAAATACAGAGCACATTACAGAATGTCTTAAGCTCTCAGAATTAAATCCGACGTACCAAACGGACGTTCGGGAAAAATCCATAATTCCCAAAATAGCCTTACAAAATTACGGGGTATCACAACCCATGCTACGAAGAACTTCGTTGGTAGTAGGGACCATGGACAGAGACGACGTCATAGCTGTTGATGGTCGTGGGAGTAGAGGGCATCGTCCATCAAGATTACCATATCTTTCGCATCTTATGCAAATCTTAGTTAGACCTTCGCATTCAACTTTTATCGGATCTCCTTTGACAAAGATAATGCCCTTGATAGCCTTCGCAAGGTGGAGTTTGACACAAACACGCACGAACTTGCCTCTTGTGGCGTAGAGGGTGTTCCTGTCAACACGTAAAGGCCGACCAAAATTAGAGGCGATTAAGGAGAGGATTCATTCCTCATAGAAGATGATGGGAAGGTTCGAGAGGCTAATCCAAGTGGAGACAGAAAGGATGGCGTCCTAGTTGGGGTTGAACTGGGGATCCCATTGTTTCACCATGAGTGCCTGGATGAATATGTTCCAAGGATCCCCAGTGAGGGCTTTCCAGAAGTCTTGCTCCAGCTCAAGACGAACCATAGAGTAGCCATTGACTAAGTCCATGATCACCATCTTCCTAAGTGGTTGCCACATTTCACGTAATCTGGAAAGAAACTGGTTTACCCAGAAGCTTGATCACGACTGAGTTGCTCCATGCCTTGGCTAGTGAGACCAGAATCTCGGGAGCGATGGTAACTGCCGAAGGACCATGTTCTCCTTTCAGGTAGTCAATCTGGACTTTCTCAAGGAGAAGAGAGTCATCCACATCTTCCTTGAGCTGGCTCATAAAGCCTTGGGTGAGCTTATATTTGAAAGAGACTGGTTGTTTAGAGGGTCCATGGAAGTATGATGGTGCGTGGGCAGCATAATTCATAGGGGTATCAGGCAGAGGTTGGGTCTGGAGGGGGCAGTGTGGACTGGGGGGGATCAAGGGTCATGGAAGTATGGTGGTGTGTGGGCAGCATCATTCATAGGGGTATCAAGCAGAGGTTGGTTTTGGAGGGGTAGTGTGGATTGAGGGGATCAAGGGAGGGAAATTTTTCAGGTCGGGTGGTGGTGGAGAGGCCACCTGGGGTGGTGGCGGGTTGGACATGGGGTGTCAGCACGAGTTTCTTCCGGGATTGTCAGAGCATTTTTCCTATTGCAACTACACCCCCTAAAAGCAAAGAAGCTTAAAATTCACTAAAAATAACAATATCTGACCCAACTTTTAGAGACTCCTTTCGGACACCTTCATATGGCTTTGCAGATTAAAGATGAGTGTATTCGTTTTTAATCCATGCAATAATTGATTTTGTGCATACCTTCAACCGAAACGATGAGGCAATTTGTACCCCTTTGGCTTGAGGAACTTACCTTGAAGTTTTCTCTAATACCACTTGATGGATCTCAGCCCCAAAGGATATTCAGTATCAAGGAATGTTTCAGCCAAAGCACACACAAGAAATTGTTCAAGAACCGATGCTCAAACAAGATGAAGATTATTTTTGTTGAGTTTGAAACTCAATTTTTAATATAGCATAAATATAGAAATTATAAGGATAAGTGTTCAAGAATGTGAAGATGAACACACCTCTTAAATTTGACAAAATCAGATTACACAAGTATAAACCCACCTAATGGAAAATGATAGATCTCTCAATGAACACACAAGAGATTGAAGTGTTGTCTTGGAGTCTCTCCAAGGATGAATTTACAAGATTTAAACTCAAATTTTTTATGATCAAAATGTCCCCAACAAGTAGCTATAAGGTTCCTTATAATAGAAAGTACAAAGGATAGAAAAAGGGGTCAAGGGTTGGTGCGAGTAGGTGAGATTTTCCTAGGACATCTTTAGGATTGTACTTGGCTTCCCTTTGATGACGAACCTTGACTTTAAGTGCTGAAATGGTAGTTAGGTGGGGCTAGCTGAGTCGAAGTGCTTTGGAGAGGCAAAGCCCTTACTTAATGGACTTTAATGAGCTCAACCAAACATTGCCGCCAAATTCTAACTTTGGAAAATATGGTTCATTTTGGGCCTGTTCTGGTCTGATTTGGTGAAAATGTTTAGCATCAAAGTTGTATCCCTTGCTATTATATTTCCAAAGACTACTCATGGACCTCTATTGGACTTTTGTAGCTCCCAAACAAGCTAAAATACTGAAGCAATGTTGGGAGGTTCACAGTCAAGAAAATAGGCTGAGATGTTGCTTTGGCCTTGGGTGCTCTTGAATGGACATGGGGATAATCACATCACGTTCTTCACCAACATACGTTTCCTAGTCTTCACAATCTTCAAGCTCTATTTATGATTCATGCATGAGATTTTTTGAATAAACTTTACCCCAAGACATTATAAGATTCCCAAGGAAATCGTGTTCATGCTTTGATAGGTAGATTCCTTCTCCTATGTGTTGCAAGTATTCTGATGCTGATTCCGAGAAATCGATGACTTCTTGGAAATAAGGATGTAACACTTCTGAGAGGATTGTTATAGTGTTGCCAACTTTGATTATAAAGCAATCACTTGCTTTATACTGGTAAAGGTATTCATAGATGTAGAACATTCACATGGTTCTAGCTTCAGTTGGATTCTTGATATGTGGTTGTCTCTTGGTAGACATGTACAAGTCCAGGCCCGGGCCGAGTTTTTTGTTTTTTTTTTGCCTAGTTGAACGAGTCGGGCTAAGCATCCATGGTCCAGACGGGCTGAAACTATTGTCCAAGCCCGTACGGAAGCCCGAGCCGGGTAGCTCGGCGGGCTGGCCCGGTTTTATACATTTACTTGTATTGATTTACAACATCCATAATACAAAAATTTTAACAACATTAACATAACATAACTCTTAATTTTCTATTAAACTAATTCTAAAGTATCAATTGGCAAGCTAACCCTTATATTTTATATTATATAATATATTTTTATATTTTATATTTTTAAAATTTTAATCAGGTACCGTGTTGGGCCTCTAGGCCCGTTCGGGCCTAGAAGGGTGCCCATGCCCGGCTCGGTCGGGCCAATGTTGTTGTCCAAGCCCGATTTCTAAATCGGACGGGCGGTCCGGGCCGGATGGGCCGGCCTGGACTTGTACAAGTCTATCTCTTGGTAATTGGATCTTCAACAAACTTATTGCCTCTTTGAAATTTCAACAATAAATCTTGTGACTTGGATTTTCCATTTTCTACATCAATGGAGCACAATTGATAAAACTTATCAATTTGCTTGCCCCTTCCCACTTGAAGACTTTATCAAACACATACCTTTGAAATTTAATAAAATACATCTTGTATAATGTGATCCATGGTCGTGGTCTTCCTCCAAAAAATTGACGGAAGAGATAAGAGATCTGACTTATTGATGCATTTTCAACCTTCTGTAAGGATTTGTGAGCTACACAAGCTTTTCGGATGGGGTAAAACTAACTAGGATTGAGGCCTTCACGTACTTCTCCACTGGCCCCTCCAATCTTAGAGTTGGCCTTCACTTGTCTTTTAAAATATTTTTTAGAGGACACACAACACCTAAAAGGTTTTTGAGAGGCCTTCAATTGTCTTTTGTGAGATGACACAAAATACCTAAAAGTATTTTTGAAAGGAAATCCCCTCAAAGCTATATCATATAAGTTGTTACGACCAAAGAGCTAACATATATAATCTTAAACTAGTGAACATGAAATAGAACTACTTCTAGACTATGAAACCGACAAATTAAAGGGAATTAGAGCATGAGATGGAATTATTAGCATTGACGAAAAAATATACGAACGAATGTAAAACTAACATTGAAAGAAGATTAAAAAATACATGAATATTCAACAAAATTACTAAATAAATATTGATAAAGAAGTAACATGTATAGATAATACCAATCGAACCAAATAAGTCACAAATGAAGAAATAAAAGTTTCGATATGTAGCATTGGAAGTGACAAATCCTCTGTCGTTGCAAGTATACTGACAATATTCGACCAAAAATACTAAAATATAGTAAGCCCAACTGTATCAAAGTAGTCGATATTTTTTCATCTTTGGAAAATTCTTCAATCAAATCAACTCTACCTTCATTATACTTATACCTATGTGACAATAATAACTCAACCAACCACTATTGACCTATCGGTATGTGCTCGATGATTTACAAAATATTCTCAAAACTTTAACTGTAATTGAAAGGATGAAAAGGTAATTGACAAACTAATTCACCCTTCTAGACTACCTTTGTGTCTAATAGAGCAATACGAAATATCATTCAATTTCTCATGAAAAGTATTCAACTCCTTTCGAACAAAGTAAGGAAAGAAAGGTTAGTTAGCTATTAAATTTGACAAGGAAAAAACACGTGACCTTATAAATAGGATTTTATCATCCTAACTCAAACAAACAAAAAAAGATTCTACAACCGATTTCTTGGGTGAATCAAGGAATGCTTTAAAACAGACACCTTCAAACTTTCCATCTAGTACATCTAGAAAGAGAAACAACAACAATAATAACAAAAATCGACCCAGTATAGTCCCACCAACGGCGGGGTCTGGGGGGTTCAGATGTACGCACCCATACCCCGAAGCAGTTCGAGAGGATGTTTTCTGATAGACCCAAAAGAGACTGACACACAAGCAAAAATAAATAACCAAAACCAAACCAAAGAAACGCTTCATGTCCAAAATCAATCCTCTACCCTAATTTTTTCCCTCCAAAGCTTTCTGTCCTGAGCCATGTCCTCTGTCAGTGTCAGGAGAGTCAGATCATGCTTGACTACCTCTTTCCAACTCTTTTTCGGTCTACCTCTACCTCGACGAAACTCGCTGAACAATAACCCTTCACATCTACGCACTGGTGCATCAGGCTGCCTCCTCTGCACATGCCCAAACCATCGGAGTCTAGATTCACACAGCTTGTCTCTAACGTCTACCACGCCAATCCTCTCTCTTATTGATTCATTTCGGATCCTGTCCAACCGGGTATGTCCGCACATCCATCGTAGCATCCTCATCTCTGCCACCATCAGCTTCTGTTCTTGATCTTTTCTCGTCGGCCAACACTCTGTACCGTACAGTAACGCCGGCCTAACTACCACCTTGTAGAACTTACCCTTTAGTTTGAGTGGTACTTTCTTGTCGCATAAAACGCCTGACGCGCATCTCCATTTTTGCCAGCCCATCTGTATTATGTGCTTAATATCTGCGTCTATACCACCGTCGCTTTGTATGAAGGACCCCAAATACTTGAAAGTCTCCTTCTTCGGGACGACCTTCCCACCAAGCTGCACTTATGCCCTCGTCACATCGCCTCTACCAAAGGTGAACTCAACATACTCTGATTTAGTCCTACTCAACTTAAAGCCCTTGGACTCGAGCTTCTCCCTCCAAAGTTCTAGCTTACTGTTGACCCCATTCCTAGTCTCATCCACTAGCACAATGTCATCGGCAAACAGCATGCACCACGGTACCTCACCCTGTATTGTCCCTGATAGCACATCCAACACTACGGTAAATAGAAACGGACTTAACACCGACCCTTGGTGCAAACCGACGTCAACCCGAAAGTACTCCGTGTCTCCTCCTGGAGTACACACGCTGGTCAAAGCACCCTTGTACATGTCTTTTAGGATTCTAATATACGAGCCTGATACTTGCTTCGCTTTCAGGCACTCCCAAATTAGTTTTATTGGCACTCTATCATACGCCTTCTCCAAGTCAACAAAGACCATATGTAAATTTCTCTTCCTTTCCCGATATGCCTCGACTAACCTCCTGAGTAAGTGAAAGGCTTCCATAGTCGACCTCCCCGGCATAAAACCAAACTGTTTTTCGGACACGCTTATAAGATGCCTCAATCTTACCTCTACTATTCTCTCCCACACCTTCATTTTGCGACTAAGGAGTTTGATACCCCTATAATTATTACACTATTGCGCATCACCCTTGTTCTTATATAACGGAATCAACTTGCTAAGCCTCCACTCCTCGGGCATTTTTGATGTCTTGAAGATAACATTGAAGAGTGTCGTGAGCCAATCTAAGCCTTTTACCCCCAAGCACTTCCAAACCTCAACTGGGATCTCGTCTGGCCCTACTGCTCTCCTGCTCCTCATCTTACGGATTGTCTCTTTCACCTCCTCCTTTGAGATGCGTCTGCAGAAGCTGTTTATGGTCCGACCTTCTGTATCCTGGTATGTTACGGGTGCACCGTGTATGTCGTTTAGCAGTTTGGCAAAGTATTGTTGCCATCTGTGCTTGATGTCATGGTCGTCTACTAACACCTTACCTTCTTCATCTTTAATACACCTCACTGTGTCCAGATCTCTGCACTTCCTCTCCCTAGCCTTAGCTAACCGGTACACCAATCTTTCCCCGCCTTTCTCATCCAAAGCCTTGTACAAACACTCAAACGCTCTCTCTTTGGCCCTAGCCACGACTCTCTTAGCCTCCTTATTTGCCATCTTGTAGTCGATTAACAAACTCGCCCTTTCAGCATCGTTGGTACTTCTCGTAAACTCCTTGTATGCCACCTGCTTGGCCTTTACCTTCCCTTTCACCTCTTCGTCCCACCAAGATACACCTTGAACTTTACTGGAGTCCCTTCTGCCTTTTGCCACTCCTAACACCCCACACGCCGCCCTGCAAATACACTCTGCCATTTTATTCTACATCTCGTCTGCACTATATGTTGCTTGCCATGCTCCCTTAGCCTCTGCCTCTTCCTCAATCTTGACACGTAGCATTAATCCACTTGACTCAGACAGTCTCCACCATCTTATCCTAGGTTGTGACACGTTGTTGTTTCTCTTAGTCTTTCTGCCAGCTATCTCGAAATCCAGGATTAGAAGCCGATGTTGGGTTGTTAGCCCTCCATACGGGATAACCTTGCAATCTTTGCAGCTGTGCCTATCTTCTCTTCTAACCATGAAGTAATCTATCTGGGTTTTACAAGTCGAGCTCTAAAAGGTCACCAAGTGCTCATCTTTTTTGCGAAACCACGAGTTTGCAATCATACATCCAGAAGCCACAGAAAACTCTAACAGAGCCAGACCACTATCATTCCTGTCACCAAAACCAAAACCTCCATGCACCTCATCATATCCATCTCTGTCCCTACCAATGTGTCCATTAAAATCACCACCCACAAAGAGTTGTTCTGTCCTCGGAATACCTCGGATCATTACGTCTAAGTCCTCCCAGAATCTTCTCTTTTCTTCATCATCCAAACCCACATGTGGGGCGTACGCACTGATTACGTGTATGCAAGTTCCACCCACCACAAGTTTGATTGCCATCAACCGGTCACTCTTGCGCTCAACCTGAACCACCTGGTCTCTGTGCTCCCTGCTGACAATGATACCGACACCATTTCTTCTCTTAGCTTCACCCGAATACCAAAGCTTCCATCCGTCTATCTCCCGCACCTTGTTACCCACCCATTTAGTCTCCTGGATGCACGCAATGTCCACTCTACGCTGGTGGAGGATTTTAACTAACTCAATCGATTTTCCAGTAAGCGATCCCATATTCCACAAACTCAGTCTCCACTTTACAACTACCTTCTTCAAATGTGCAACGCTGTTGCAACGACCGATACAAGGACAGGGCCCAGCGTACACACCCGGAACAACCATCTCGACCGACACCTACCTATGAGCCAATACAAACACACGCGGAAATACCTGCCAAAGCACACGAACAAAACAAAGGCACACAAGAACAACTAGCACACACAAAGGAAACCCCTACGAATTAGAGAGAAAGCATAAACCACAGAGCACTCTACGATCAAACACATAAACACAAGTTAAAGGGAAGAAAACACAAGGAACACTTAGTAAGCGGATTAAACAGAGAGGCTGAAAAACGGAGGTAACCGTGCCCCGTAAAGGGGCTACGAGTCGTCGTGTGGGAAACTGCAGTCCACGCCCACGAAAACTGGCCAAGGCTGGGGAACAGCGGGTCGGGGGTTAAGGGTTACACTGTAAAAGGGGGGTTAAGGCTTGTATGGGGGTCGGAGGATTTGGCTGGTTTGGGGGGTCGGAGGTTTGGGGGTGGGGCGCAGCCTAGGGGGGTTGGGGTGGGGTTACACTGAAAAGGGGGTTTAGGGGGTCGGAGGTTTAGGCTGGTTTCGGGATCGGAGGTTTGGGGGTAGGGAGCAGCCTAGGAGCCCGAAGGCAGCGGGTCGCTGGGCTGAGGGGTGGAGGGGTGGTGGGGGAGGAGATGTCGGGGGGTTGGTTGGGCTTTGGGGGGGGGGGGGGGAGAGAAACACAGGGGACCGTCACTCTAGGGTTAAGCGCGAGATGCGGGGGGGAGGCGGGAGGGAAGATGAGGGTTCGATACACTGGGATGGGGTTCGCTGGGTAGGGAGGGGGAGGATCGGCGGGGCTGGAGACGTCGGAGGGGCCGCCGACGGTGCAGGGGAGCAGAGCTGCGGGTCGAAGGATAGAGGGGTGAAGGGGAGAAAGAGGGGGGGATCTGCGAGGCTGGAGATCCGCCTAGGACGGGGGACTGCGGGCGACGCGGTGTCGCCGGAGGAGACCGGGAGAGACGCCAGAGAAGCGCCGGAGAAGCGACGGAGAAGCTGGGTCGCGTTCAAAGGGAATGGAGAGAAAGAGCGTTCAGAGCGTTCCCAAACCCCAAACCCTAACATCTAGAAAGAGAAAAAGAACCAAATATGGCCTCAAAATGTTTAAAGTTGGGACCCTGCTTATTTTTAACATACAAAAGTCTCAATACTTTTAAAGCTTATACAAGTTGAAATTGAAGTTTAATCTCATCAAGTAACTCATATTGATTTAATAGCTTATTAGAAAGTAACTCATATTGATTTAATAGCTGATTAGAAAGTTGAAAATCTACGATTTTAGATAAGTTTGTTGATTCAGTATTGAATCTCACCAAGTAGGGGTGTGCAGATTCGGCCCGAACCGGAAAAATGGACCGGACCGGACCGAAAATGCCCAGACCGGATCGGACCAGGGGAATTACGGTCCGGTCCGCGGTCCACATATTTTTAGAATTCCGGTCCGGTCCGGTCCAAACCCGGTCGGTTTTCGGTCCGGACCGAATGGACCGGTTTTTATTATTTTTAATTTAATTTTATATATTAATATCTTATAATATTATTAAAAATTAGTTTTTAATATAAATATAAATAAATAATAAAATATATTGTCTAATATTATACACAATAATTATAAAAATAGAAAAAATAATTAATTTTTCATTTATATAAAACTAAAAAATAAAAAAATATGTAAACCGGTACAAGACCGGACCGGCCGGACCGAATCATACCGGTCTGATCCGGTCTTCGGTCCAAGGTTTCCAAAAATTCCGGTCCGGTCTGGACCGGATGCACAACCCTATCACCAAGTAACTCATTGATTTAATAGCTGATTAGAAAGTTGAAAATCTACTATTTTGGATAAGTTTGTTGATTCGGTATAGATTGTATAGTAAAATTGATTTTGTAAATGATGAGGTAAAAATACAAAATGTCCACAACTGAAGGAATTTGGGGGACAGCAAAATAAATAAGCTTTCATCAACTACGTTAAGTTGGGGAGGTTATTTTTTGCCAAAATCAAGCTAGAATAAAGATAAGCTTAGTGCTTGCCTATGATATCATAAGATACTGCCACCGAACACCTCAATCAAATCATATTTTTGTTTCATAAGCTTCTATAAGAGCACCCCTTACGGGGAGACTTAAACATGGACTTAAATAAGGATTTTTTGAATTTAAGCCTTCATTTAAACCCTATATTAAAAGAACATTTTAATAGAGGGGTTTTAAACCTAATTTATCTTTATATTAGATTATAATTATGCAGATTTGCAGAAAATCACCCCTTAAATAGGCCTATTTGTCCACAACCATCCGTTATACACGTAATTACTTGAGCCCACCCATTAAATTCATTCCGTTAGCGCTGAACCACCCATATCCCAAATCTGTTCATTTCTTCCGTTATATGGTGTGCAATTACCATTATACCCTCACTTTATCCGGTTATTGAGCGATTCTTCCATTTTTTCAAGGGTTAAGTTTTTATTAATTAAAAACCCGATTTGGGGTTTTTGAGCCGATTTTTTTTTTTGCTTTTTCCTTTCTTGTTCCCTCTGCATCTCCCCGCCGTCACACCCCACCCCGCCGTCTGTCAAGCCTGGCTCGCGAACCACCACCGAACCCACGCCTTACCACACCCCGACTCACTAACCCGTGAAAATGAGTCTCTTAAGTCACAGGTACAATCAATGGCTTCGGGATCTAGGAGTATGCCCATCCACAGCAACGTCCGAACACGCCTCGACATGGACAACGTCGAGCCAACTCCCCTGGGCGTGCGACAATCCGAATACGCAGAGGGTACATCTCGAACTCTTATTGCCCATCCGTTTTCGACTAACCATGTCACTTTTTCCACACCGATCGGGTCGACAGGGGCCCGAATCGACGAACCACAGGTTACCAATCCACCAGACGTCCTGGCTCTCTTCCAGCAGACGCTCGACCAACACATGAAGACGATCGACGATCGCTTCAACATGCTTCTAGGAGTCCCGCAACCAATCGAGAGGGAAGCGACCGACGGATTCGAAGAATCCCCGTTCATTGAAGAAATCGCCAGGGTCGAGATCCCCAAGAAGTTTCATCTTCCCAGCATGGCGACATTCGACGGCACCAACGACCCAGATGACCATATTTCTATATATAAACAAAAATTAATGGCTGCATCTGTTTCAAGGGAGAACCGCGAGGCCGTCATGTGCAAAATCTTTGGCACGACCCTCGCAGGTTCCGCACTAACTTGGTTTATGCGTTTGCCTCAGGGAACGATTGCATCGTTTGCGGATCTGGTCAACTCCTTCAAAAGTCAATTCGCCAGTAGTCGGAGGCTCGAAAAGCAGTCGAGTGACCTCTACCGAGTCACACAAAGGTATAACGAACCTCTCAGGAATTATCTCAACAGGTATAATAAGGAGAAAGTGGCGATCCCCCACTGCGACGTCACAACCTCCATCGAAGCCTTCAGACAAGGACTGATCAAAGACAACAACCTTTACGACGAGATTACCAAGTACCCATGCAAAAGCTTCGAAGATGTCCAGGCCAAGACCATGGCCGAGGTAAGATTGGAAGAGGACCGTGAATCGCGTAAATCCTCACGCGGATCCGATCCATCCGATCGAAAAAATCCCTCCGACAACTGTCGAGACAGGCGTCCTCATTCCTATTCTCGTAATCGAAATGAACCAAATCAAGTAAACTCTTTCCAAGACAGGTCACAAGATTGGAGAGACGGTCTGGCGTTGCCTCCTAGAGTCCAGTCTTATAACTTTAACGTTTTCGTGTCGGAGCTCGTCAAGAGTTTCGACAAATATGGAAAAGAGGTAAGATGGCCCCGAAAGAGCGACCGACCGGACGTCAAGAAGGACATGAGCCGATGGTGCGGATTCCATGGCGACCATGGGCATTCGACCATCGAGTGCATCGCCTTACGAAAGGAAGTCGCTAGGCTGCTCTCACAAGGGCTCCTGCGCGACGTAATCTCGGAACGGGCAAAAGCTACCATGGAACGACGAGACCAGGTAAAACAGAACAAACCCCCATCTCCCATTCATACAAAAATTGTCAACACTATTTCAGGTGGATCGGACATATGTGGAAACACATACTCCGCGGCTAAGCGGCACGCCAAGGAAAGCAAGGGCGACAAGCCCGAATCATCAGAATTCAAGCTAAAGAAGACTTCCAACCTTCCGACGGTCACATTCGACGAGTCCGACTCCGATGGGTCAGATAGGCACCACGATGGTCTAGTAATCTCTTTATCCATTGGTAATTGCTTAATACTGAGAGTACTAATCGATACAGGGAGTTCGACCAACCTCTTGACCCTTGACGCTCTTAAAGAAATGGGTCTAACTGAGAACGACCTAATCAAGAAGTCGACCCCACTGGTCGGGTTTAGCGGTGAGGTCAAGCATACGACTGGCGAAATCATTCTAACCACATACGCTGGAGGAATCAACCAATAGGTGAAATTCTTAGTCCTAGACTGTCCGTCTCCCTATAATTGTATTCTTGGCAGGCCATGGATACACGCTATGAAGGCAGTACCTTCAACATATCATCAAGTCATCAAATTCCCCACTGAATGGGGAGTCCAAGAAATCAAAGGAGATCAAAGGACCGCTAAGGAGTGCTACGTCGCTTCTATGAAGAGCGCAGTCAAACACAAGACCGCATAGCAACCACAAAGCGGCGAAGGACCTAGTCGGTACGTCGAACCAAAAATGGAAAAACTCGACGAGATCGCACTAGATCCTTCAAAGCCAGATCAAACGGTAAGGGTTGGGTCGGACTTGGATGACTCGACCAGACAACAACTCCTTGACTTTCTCAGGACCAATGCCGACTGTTTTGCATGGTCGCATGAGGATATGGTCGGAATATCTCCAAACATTATTACTCATAAATTAGATGTGGATCCATCTCATCCTCCTGTCAAGCAAAAACGCAGGAAGTTCGCCCCCGAGCGGAACAAGATAATCGACGATGAAGTCAAAAGCTTATTGGAAACAGGAAAAATAAGAGAGGTCCACTAGCCTGAATGGCTAGCCAACGTGGTCGTAGTCCAGAAGAAGAATGGCAAATGGAGAGTCTGCATCGACTTCACATATCTCAACAAAGCTTGTCCCAAGGACTCATTCCCACTACCCCACATCGATGCCATGGTCGACGCCACATCAAGGCACGAAATGCTTACTTTCATGGACGCTTTCAGCGGCTACAATCAAATCCTCATGGAACCCGACGATCAGGAAAAAACAGCATTCGTCACTAGCCAAGGTATCTACTGTTACAAAGTAATGCCCTTTGGCCTAAAAAATACAGGGGCTATCTATCAGCGACTAGTCAACAAAATGTTCAAAGATCAAATCGGAGACACGATGGAAGTCTACATAGACGACATGTTGGTCAAGTCCAAAAAGAAGGAAGATCACATAAACCATCTACGCGACAGCTTCGAGGTGCTCAAAAGGTACAACATGAAACTAAACCCTACTAAATGCTCCTTCGGAGTGTCGTCAGGAAAATTCTTGGGGTACATGGTGACACAAAGAGGAATAGAAGTCAGCCCAGAACAGATCAAGGCTCTCATCAACCTTCGATCCCCCCGATGCATCAAAGACGTACAGAAACTTACAGGTCGGATAGCAGCTCTGAACAGATTCATCTCCAAATCGTCCGACAAGTGCAAACCCTTCCACGACACTCTCAAGAAGAACAAATCCTTTCAATGGACGAGAGAACACGAAGCAGCGTTCCAGAACTTAAAAGAGTACCTAGCCAGTCCCATGTTGCTGACCAAACCTAAAGGCGACGAGCCCTTATTTCTATATCTTGCAGTGTCAGAATCAGCCGTAAGCGCAGTATTGGTCAGAGAAGAAGATGGCAAGCAGTCACCAATATACTACGTCAGTCGGACGCTGCTGCCAGCCGAAACGAGGTATTCGTCACTTGAAAAGCTCGTGCTATCATTGGTAATGGCTTCGAACAAACTCAAACCGTATTTCGAATTCCATACTATTACTGTTCGCACTAATCATCCCATGAGAGCTATCATGAGGAAACCTGAGTTCACAGGACGAATGACTAAATGGGCTATACACCTCAGCGGTTACGACATCGAATACGAGCCCAAGACAGCGATCAAGTCGCAAGCCTTAGCCGACTTTGTGGCCGATTTCAGTCCAACCTTAGAGCAAGAAGCCACAAGAGAAGCGACGCAACTACTCGCCATGAATGAAACAGGCACATGGGAGCTCCACACAGATAGAGCGTCAAATGCCAGAGGATCGGGGCTAGGGGTCGTACTGAAATCGCCGCAAGGGGACAAGATAGCTCAGGCCGTCAGATGTAAGTGGGACACAACTGACAACGAAGCTGAGTACGAAGCACTCATATTCGGACTCGCCCTGGCTCATGACCTAGGAGTCCGAGAGATCGAAGTCGTTTACGACTCCCTGCTGGTTGTAAACCAGATACAAGGATCGTACAGTGCTAAAGACGTCAAGATGATAGCCTACCTGGAGGTAGCCAAGAAGGTGATCGGACAATTCCAAACATTCAACATCAGACAGGTACCTAGGGATCTTAACTCCCAAGCCGATGCACTTGCCAATCTAGGATCCGTCCTAGACCCGAAGGAATTTCCACACATACCATTGGCCCACATCATGACGCCAGCCGTCCCAAGGACATCCGTCGAGTCAACGACACCTCTTGAAGAACTCGTCGCCATGGAGGTCGACGACCAACCAGAAGAAGACATTGTCGACAATAATGACGATTGGATGCTACCTTACATCAGATGGTTGAAAGACGGCATCTTGCCCGATGACAAAACAGAAGCAAAAAGGCTCAAGGTACAAGCACTCTCTTACGATATCATAGATAACATATTGTACAAAAGATCTGTCACAGGGCTACTCCTACGATGCCTCAAGACTCTAGAAGTCGGACGCATCTTACAATCGCTACATGAAGGAGAGTGTGGCAATCATACCGGCGGACAAAGCCTCTCAGGGAAAGCCCTACGAAACGGGTACTACTGGCCCACGATGAACAAAGACGCTATGGAGTACACCAAGAAGTGTGACGCCTGTCAGCGGCATACACCCATCCATCACCAACCCTCAGAGCTCCTCCATCTGACTCTGGCTCCATGGCCCTTCATGAGATGGGGAATGGACATTGTCGGAAAGCTCCCTCCCGCGTCGGGTCAAAGAGTTTTCTTCCTTGCCATGATGGACTACTTCTCTAAATGGATCGAAGCCGAAGCCTACAAAGAGGTAAAAGATCAACACGTCATTTCATTCATAAAACGCAATATCTTGTGCAGATTTGGCGTCCCATCAGAAATCGTGTGCGACAACGGCTCCCAATTCATCAGTCATAAGACTCGAGCCTTTTGTGACCAATGGAACATCAAGTTGGTCACATCCACACCTCGGTATCCACAATCCAACGGACAAGCCGAATCCAGCAACAAGATCATTATTAACAACAACCTCAAGAAACGCCTCACTGGGGCTAAGGGCAAATGGGCAGACGAACTCCCACTCATTCTATGGTCTGACATGACTACTCCAAAGAATGCGACCGGGCAATAACCTTTCTCCCTCGTCTACGGGAGTGAAGCAGTCATCTCGGCCGAGTTACTGGTTCCGACCGCTCGTTGCAACCTTCAGACAAACGAGCAAAACGACATCAAACTAGCACACAACCTGGACACAGCGGACGAGATCAGAGAGAGAGCCCGAATCAGGATGGTCAGATTCCAACAACAAGTCGCAAGGAGCTACAACAAGAACGTCCGGATCAAAGCATTCAAGGTCGGAGATTGGGTCCTCAGGAAAACCTTCCAGTACACCAAGAATCCATCCGACGGAAAGCTAGCACCACAATGGGAAGGACCTTACTTAATCGCCGAAGTGTTCGGACAAGGAGCATATCAGTTAGAGGACAAAGACGGAAAACCGATCCCGAGAAGTGGAACGCAGCACATCTAAAGCTATACCATTTCTGAACCGATAAGGTAAAAACATCGCTTACTATCTGTAACACCCCCAAAACTTAACCCTTTTGGAAAGGTATTACCGCCAGTGACCCCAGTGTTCCTTACCAAGATCACCCAAGGCTTTACCGTTTAAATACAAATCATGAAATACAATGATACAAAATGATAACCTTATTCATATAAAACACGAGTCCCGGGATTACATCCCAATCCCGAATAGGACAAACACAGAGTTTAAATAAATTACAACAGAAATCTTAAACAAGGTACAGCGGAAGACTTTTAAAAGATATTAAAAAGGGTTGTGATCGTAATGATCACCTGCCCAAGGATCTCAACCTGATTAAAAGAAATTATTAAAAACGTCGGAAAACCACCGTCGACTCCATAGTCCTTCTAGTCTTCTCATCTACACTCTATCTGATGTGCCGAATCGAACGGATGACACCAGCCCACATGCGGAGAACAAAGTTCGTGGGTTAGTCTACTTGAATAGACTAGCAAGGGTAAAAAGCAGAGTGGTTCGAGTGATCGAAACTGTTTACTATCATTGTCCCTCGAATAATAACCGAAGGAACGATACATAACCCAGCACTTTCACGGAATAACAACAAGAGGTATGCATGAGAGAAGATTCTGGAAGACTTCATCTTCACAGAAATCGACTCGAAAAGAGACTCCAAGAGATTGAGTCTTTAAGGAAATATGACAAATCTGGAATATTTAACAGAATCAAACAACAATGATTTAAAAGTTGACTGAGATGCTTCAGTTCACGACCAACCTCATCGCATACAGCGAATCCAGATCGGAAAGAGAACGTACTACATTCAAGTCGAGACGAGCTTTCCTAGTTGCACTATTACTTAGCTGCACTACTCGCCCAAGGTTTATTAATCATGTGCACTCGGGCACATATCTTATTTAATTACAAAACACACATTACTGAAACACATTAATGTTATTAAGAGCGACAACAAGGCTTAAATCTCAGGGTGCCAATCATGTCGACCCAAATTAAAACACACACAACCCACACGCGGGACTTAACATCATTATTATGCCGAGTAACAACGGCGTTATTAATACACCGGGTGACCTTACGTTCACCCTGATTGCACTATTACAGTGCTTACACTTTAATTATGTGCTTAACTGCACTTATCTTATTAAATTACAACACCCACACACACAGTGTTGAGGCTTTTAAATATTATTCCAAGAACACGGAAGTTATGATGACACCGGGTGATCTTACGTTCACCCTGATTGCACTGCCACAGCGCTTATAGTTTATTTTACAGGGTGACAGTTACGTCCACCCCAATGCACTAGCTAAGTGCTTAATACACAGGACTGCAATTAAGCTCATCCAATGGCGCTTGCAAGGCGCTTAAAACACTTCAGATCCTTACATGTGGATAAGAAGCATAGGTCATGACCCTTAAATTATTCGGCAATAACCCCGAGGAATATTATGATTTAAAGAAACGACAAATCCTTACTTGGATTAGCGTTCCCACGAATATTAAATTATAAAGGAACGACTAATCCTTACTTGGATTAGCGTTCCTACGCACATTAAGTTATAAAGAAACGACTAATCCTTACTTGGATTAGCATTCCTACAAACACTCGTATTAACTAAACAGTCTAACACATCAATTATTCACATTAAAGCCATCCAGGCAACCGACTTAAACATAGAGATAATAGAAACAACTAATCCTTACTTGGATTAGTTTTCCTATTAGCCCACATAAATGCCCGGAAGGCGATCACAGATAATAGCGTCGTTCTAGCAGATATACAACCTATTATATGATTTTCCAAAATAGTTTATAAAACCTTTTCCAGACAAACACAGATAATCATTCCAAATTAATTACTCAGATAAACAGCTAATAATTAATGTAAATATGGAACGATGAGCAAGAGCGAACCGCCACTTGCCTTAGTCCGCTGCAGATCTGGAACAAAGCAGAGACAACGGGATTTCGGGCTCGACACGCGTATAGCTCCACTAGCATAAACACCTTCGAGTCGACCCAAAAAGGAACCCTAGGTTAGATCCGACATAACTAGTACGAATCTAAGGAAAGACGAAAGGAAACCGAAAGAAACGACGCCACGACGACAACCAACCAAGCCAAAGCCACGAAGGCCTTCTGGGCACTAGCGGTGGTCGCCGTTCTTGGCGGCGGTCGCCGCATTCATCACGGCGGTCGCCGTGACGAACTCAGACGACACAGAACGAGAGAAATCTCACCCCAAAACACGAGCGGTTCGGCCTCCTTCGACTTGCTTTGGCTTCTAACCTCCAAGGCTAACCAAAAGCTTCACAAAGGCACTCAGGAAACACACCAAAGCAACACCGGCGAGACCTTCAAACTCCGGCGAAAACCAACTCCGACGAGAAGGAAATCCGGCAGCGATTCGGGGTTAGAAGGGCTTCAAAACCTTCTCCCAAACACCCCTATTTATAGCCAAACTCCTGGGAGCTTCAGCCAAACCCTGAGACGCGGCCGAAAGCAGATCGACGCGCCTCGATTACCGCCGGCGACCAACGGGCAATGCCCACTGGACAAACACGGCGGGCGCCGTTTTTAGCCTGCGGCGGGCACGCGGCGGTCACCGTAAATGCGGCGGTCGCCGTCGCTAGGCCTGTCGCAGCCAGCTAGAAGCTGACACGCCGACTCCTCGGGCCCAACCACGGCGGTCGCCGTTTCTGAACGGCGGTCGCCGTTTCTCCCTTTTCCCACCCATTCAGCTTTGAACGAGCCTGACGATAAACCGAGATAAAATTATCGTACGCGAACGACAATTAAAATCTAAGGCACCTTGTCTGTATATTATTTCACTGAGAAAAATATTACAGATACAGAGCACATTATAGAATGTCTCCGACTTTCTGAATTAAATCCGACGTACTAAACGGGTGTTCGGGAAAATTCCAAAAATTCCCAAAATAATCCTTACAGAATTACGGGGTATCACACTATCACATATACATCGCTTACTATCGCATATACATCGCTATCTTCTTTTACATGTTATCATCTGACACTAAGCGAGGACTTCCTCCTTACAAAACACAAATGCAGAACAACATTGACATATACACTGGATCCAGTCATCCGCAAAAAGCGCTTACATTACACTACACGATCGATCGGAACACGGGGAGATGACAACACAGGCACGTCGGCACACCGCCTGCCTTACATAAAACATAAGGTTTGACACCTTATTACATTCACGCAATAGAAACATATTGCTTACCTCCCCGGCATAAAGTCATGACTAACACACACACAAACATTTACAGGCCTGTCTTACACACATACATACGGGGAGCCCCACTCGACGGAGCACACGGGCGAAACCGATACACCAAACACAAAAACGTCATCGACAATTCCCTTGGATGTCTGACGACATGTACGAAACAAGCAAACGTACGCTTTTATATGTAAAGACAAGTTGCATTAAATAAAAGTACTAGCATTTTTATACAAATACGCGACCCGCGATGGTGGATGGGTCGCCAAAATATATTATCTGCCTACACATCCGTAGGACTTCATCAAACATTCACTTAAAACATTCTGCGACCCGCGATGGTGGACGGATCGCCAAAAATACCAAATGTCTAAACCCACATACAAGTGGGACAATAAGTCAAACTACACAAGGAAAACAGATCAAGCGTCAGGGACAACGGCATTACCTTCGGTAGGGGTTGGCTCCAGAGAGGCTACCTCATCAGTCGGCTCGACATCGCCAGAATGGGCCTCATCCTCGTCAGCACCCTCATCCACGGCCTCATCTCCGACGCCAGCCAAGCGAAACAGCTCCTGACCAGGGTTGCCCTTTGGGAACAGGGAGTCCAAGGTCTCCTTCTCTGCCTTCAAGTCCCAGAGCTCGTGTTTGCCTTCGCCGAACTCCTCGATCATTTCGACACGTGGCTTCAGCGCGTAAAAAGCGCCAACGTCACCAGCGATCTGGCCATCGGCAATCCGAGCCCGCTTCACCTCCTCCTCAACGCCTGATCGGCTCTCCTCGAACTCTTTCCGGTTTGCGACCAACTCCTCTTGACAGCCCTTCAGCTCCCTAGTAAGGCGACGTTCAATCTCACGACTACGACTCTCCGCTCCCTCCAATTTGGTCCTCAAAGACGCAAGGTCGGACTCTGTCCTAGCAGCCATTTCCTCAGCCTTGACAACCATCGCCTTAACACCAGAGTATGCCCCCAAGAGGTACTGGAAGGACTGAAGGGAGAACACACAATCAGAGATCAGAAAACTTAGCAAAACACAAGAAAGAAAACGGCACGGAACAGGGACGACTCACCTTCCACGCGGAGCACCCCGCTTCACCAATGCAATCAAAAGGACGTCATCAACCTCCGACTTCAGAGTCGGGTCCTGAGCGTAAAAGAGGTCAGCGATCGATTGTCCGACTGCGCCAATCTTGCCGATCCCTTCGGCGGTCGCCTCTCTCTTCTTAGGGATCTCCTCCACCTTGACATCTTCAGAGGGAGCGCTCGCCTTCCTCTTGGAGCCAAATTTGACTGGAGCCGTCGGACCCACCGGAGTTGGTTTGCTTGATGCAGCTTTGGCCGCCGCCTTCCTTTGTTCAATCAAACCCTTCCCAGACACTAATTTTAGACGAGCACTCGCTCGACCACCAGGGGAAACTGACACGACAAGACAAACAGAAAAGGAGAAAATCCTAAAGCACACGACGAAATGAAAAACAGTAAAGAAGGACTCACAGGGTCGAGAATCTACCTTTTGCACGAGATGATGAGACGTTCGACATGTCGTCTTGAGAAGCAGGAGTCGTCGACAGTAGGTTGACGTTCACAAACTTTCTTTCAGATGCAGGAACTCCAAGAACAACCTTTGACAAACCTTCCGACCGGCTACTCGCCTCCAGGTCTTCTGGTTCAGGAACTACAAAAAGGAAAAGTTAAAACAAAGAGTTAAAACACATAAAACGAGCGAAGGAAAAAGCAAACACATACTCTCAACTCGCCACTCCGTCAATAAGAACGAACATTCTCCCCTCTTCTCCAAAGAAGAACGCTCGACAAAGAAGAACTTCGACCCCCATCCGTGGTCGTTGACATCGAGATTCTGCACCAAAGGCTTCCGACCATGTCGGATACGTAACTGAACGCGAGAGGAACTCTTCGACCCAAGGAAGTAGTTGTACCACAAAGCATCAAAATCGAAATCGGCCCCAGATCGGACATTTACAAGGTCCAAGACCCTGAGAACCCTCCATGCCTGCGGCATCACTTGACATGGCGACAACGCCAAAGTAGCTAAGAAGTCCCTAACAAGGAGAGAGAAAGGAATTTTGTGCCCTATTCGAAACGAGTATGCATAAAAACAAACCCATCCTTCATAACGCGCATCGGCCCTCTCGTCTGGGTGAGCCAGCCTGGCGATCGTCTCCGACGGAAAACCTCCGACTTGAAGAATTTGATCCAACTCCGCTGGGGACAGAGTCCTTGTCAGAGCGTCCGATTCTTTCAGAATGAAGAAGGGAAGAGCTTCGCCCTCGCACGAGTCAGAAAGAGTCTTCGACGACTCAGAGCTCTCACTAGAAACCATCTCGAGAATGGAAAGAGAAGGGAATCAGAAAGCTATGGCGAGAGAAACTGAGAAACTTACCAGAAAAAGCTTGCAAAAGAAGATAAGGGTGAAGTCGAATCGCTTCCTTATGCTCTAAATTTATGGAGGGAAGCAAAGACTTGCAGAGACGTCGCATCGTGCCCCGATCGCACGCCACGTAACCCTAGACAATCGCGCCAAAAAAGGATGGTAGAGATTGTGTCTAGAGAAGTTGCCACGAATTCCGCTTTACTTGCATAAATCGAAAGCCCAAGGCAACTTGGGGATATTGTTGGGCCTTGCATCCCCTGGGAAGATGGATCGAGCAAATCAAGCCCAAGCCCACGATGGATCGGAAGAACAAGGAAAAAGCCCAGAGGGGGCGACAACGCTTCTCCAGTCGAACGCCCTCCGACAAGATCGCGAAGATCCCGCCAAGCATTAAATGCCAGGATTGATCAACGGCCACAACATTTACACAGCACCATAATGAGCAGCAATTAAATGGCAGAATCTCCGTAAACAAATCTGGGCGTTGAAGATAAGGATGGAATAAAAATGTAAACGGTCAGAGGCATGAAAAACTTACCATATATGGACGAGAAGAAGAGAAAGAGAAAAGGAGAGAGGACTACGACTGAGATCCAATCGTTCTCGCTCAGAAAAAAGAACATAACAACATACTCGCTCTCAGCTTAGCTTTCAGATATTCATCCTAGTCTATTCTCCACCGGTGGCAACCTTGAAGTCGTCGGTCGAGTACAACACGACCCATTGTCTTACTACGATAAGTTATATCTTGATTCGATCCGATTAATACAATATCTAATAATATCATCTTATTACTCTACATTTACTCTTTGCTTGTCTATTATCTGTTTGGTTTGGATTGTTTCCTATCACCCGATCGACTAGTTACCCCGTCTAAGGCGATTTAGGTCGTCCGATCTTTTCGTCCCAAAACAGGTATCACCGCCAGTGACCTCAGTTTTCCTCACCGAAGCCACCCCAGGCTTTACCGTTTAAATACCAATTATGAAACACTTATGATACAAAAATCATAGTATTATTCATATAAAACATAAGTCCCGGGATTACATCCCAATCCCGAATAGGACAAACACAGAGTTTAAACAAAGTACAGCGGAAGTCTATCTTAAAATATTACAAAAAGGGTTGTGATCGTAATGATCACCTGCCCAAGGATCTCAACCTGATTAAAAGATAATTATTAAAACATCCAAAAACCACCGTCGTCTTCATAGTCATTCTAGTCTCCTCATATATGCGCTCCATCTGATGTGCCGAATCGAACGGATGACACCAGTCAACAATGCATATAACAATTGCGGTTGGTTAGTCTAAATGAATAGACCATGCAAGGGCACAAAGCAGAAGGTTCTAAGTAGTCGTATTGGGTTAGACTTCTCGTCTCTCGAATAATAGTCGAGTATGCTTGTCAACCACCATACTCTACTTGAATATGACAAAAGGCATGCACAAGAGAAGATTCCAACTGAAGCGAATCTTAACGGAATATCCAAGAGAAGATTCCAAAAGATCGAGTCTATAACGAAGTATGATAAAGTCTGGAATATTTAAAGAATCACAGTATCGCATTCGAGCGATTTAAAATTTAGACGAGCTTTCTTAGCTGCACTATCGCTTAGCTGCACCACTCGCCAGAGGTTTATTAGTTATGGGCGAACCTACGGCCCTTATCTGATTAAATTTCAAAACGCGCATCACGTTATAGGCTTTTAAATGTATATATATCCCCAACGGAACCTATACATCTTGATATGCGTTTCGTCTAGAGTGACGCATACCGAAGGGATGAAATCCCGAGTTTGTGGCACTAGCTAAGTGCACCTACCTCTATACTCGTGTATCAGAGGTCGGGTCATGACCGTAAACATGGTAATAGGTGGGGACGAGCCACCTCTCTACCTGATTATACAGAAACGACTGGACCTGACAGGGTCCAGTAACGTTCCTAACTACTAGTGCTAACTAAACAGTTCAAGCACAACAATAGTCCATAATAAATCCACATAAATGCCCTCAAGGCGATCATAAATATATATTCATAATAGCGTTGTTCTAACAGATATACAACCTATTATAATATCATATTTTAGTTTCCAAAACAGTTTAAACAAAACCGTTTCCAGACAAATGCAATAATCATTCCAAATTAATTACTCAATTAAACAACTGATAATTAATGTAAATATGGAACGATGAGCAAGAGCGAACCGCCACTTGCCTTAATCCGCAGAGTTTGAACGAAGCCTAACAACGGGATTCCGGGCTCGATACAGGGACAGATCCGGCAACACAGATTCCTTCGAATCGACCCATAAAGAAACCCTAAGTTAGATTCGACAAACACGAGCACGAACTAGAGAATAACGAAAGAAATCGAAAGGAACGAAGTCCGATCGAAGACCACCAAAGCCGAGGCCAAAATAGGCCATCAGCCCTCTGGCGGCGGTCGCCGACGACCTTACGGCGGGCGCCGTCTGTTCATGGCGGCGGTCGCCGCCTTTATCACGACGGGCGCCGCTATGAACGTCGGAAAACTTAATCGAGAACAGAAACTCACCGACGGCGAGCGATTGGTCTCCCTTAGCCTTGCTTTGGATTCTAGGCGTCTAAGGGCCTCCAAGGCTTCCTCTAGCAACTGGAAATAATACCAAAAGGGAGCTCCGGCGATCGCTTCAGAACTCCGGCGAGGGCTAGATTTTTTGGCGAGACAAATTTGAGGATTTGAGCTTCGATTCTGTGCTCAATTCTGATCCCAATCATCTCTATTTATAGCCCAGATCAAAGAGGATAAGATTGAGACGTGGAGGGCCATTAATGGCGCTGTCAGAGCTCGCCAGCGATCACAGGCCTAGCCCCCTGCTACTCGGCGGCGGGCGTCGCGTTCCTCTCCAGGTCGCCGCTTCGAAGACACAGCGACGGCGGGCTAATGGCGGCGGGCGCCGCATCCTAGGCCACTTGTCCAGCTAGAAGGCGAGAGGAAGCTGCCGCGAAGCTTCCTGCGGTGGTCGCCGCCATACCCACAGCGGGCGCCGCCAGGTCAGCCTTATCCGATTAGCTTTTGGATAATTTCGGCTTAACCCGGGATAAAATAATCGTACACGAACGAATATTAAGTCCCAAAGTACGTCGACTGTATATTATTTCACTGAGAAAAATATTACAGAGATTGAGCACATTACAGAATGTCTTAAACTCTCTGAAATTAATCCGACGTACAAAACGGGCGTTCGAGAAAAATCCCAAAATTCCCAAAATATCCTTACAGAAATACGGGGTATCACACTCGGGCCCAGAACCGATCCACCACCGCCCCACCCGCTCGCGACCCACTCCTTCACGCCCCTGCTGCTGCTCGACCCGCATCCGGGTCCGAGTCCTCGCTGCTGCCGCACCGCTTCTCCTCTCCTCTCACCGTCGACTCGTGCACCGTTGCCACCGCACCGATTCAAACTCTCACTCAAATAAGAGGGTTTGAATGAAGCTTGCTCAAATTGCTTCTGCCCAGTGGAGTCGTCAATGGCCTAATTTCCCAAATCGCGTTCCACATTGGGCCGAAATCGGCCATGAACGAGCTTGGGTTTGCGCAGACGACTGGAAGTAGGAGAAGGTGAACAGTAAAAAATCGGGTTTGAGGGGCACTAAACCGGGTTTCTAATAAATAAAAACCTAACCCAACAAAAAATGAAAGAACCGCTCAAAAACCGGATAAATGAAGGGTATAATGGTAATTGCACACTAGATAACGGAGGAAATGAACGGATTTGGAGTATGGGTTGTTCAGCGCTAACGGAATGCATTTAAAGGGTGGGCTCAAGTAATTACGTATATAACGGGTGGTTGTGGGCAAATAGGCCTATTTAAGGGGTGGTTTTCTGCAAATCCCTCATTATAAAAATATTTGTTTTATTAAAATTTATATTTGTAAAAAACTTATAAAGTTTTTTCACAATGTCATTTTAATGTAAAGAAATAAAATTAGTATATATTTATATTCTAAGCCACTATAAATAATATTAAAATAATTTATTTTCAATTAATGATATACAATATACAATATTTTTTTTTTAAATATACCAAATATATCTGAAATAGATGTCTATGGATAGAGAAAAATGAAACTAGAATTATGGTATTTTTTATTTTTTATTTTAATGTTTAAAATTTAAAAAAAAAAATTAAAAAAAAAAAAAACTAACAGACGACCAATAATAAATCCTGGCCGTCCATTGGAGCTTCATGTGTCGCTCATCGGATGCGCGACGCGGCTCCAATAATGGAGCGACACATGGCGCTCCCTTTAGTTTAAGCCCCATGGATTGGGGCTTAAAAATGAGGCTTTTGAAATGAGGGTATTAAACACACCCATAACTTGTTATTATTCACACCCACGCATGCGGATTGCGTATACTTCTGTTTATGCATTCGAAAACCATATGCATATGTATCCGTAGTATGTATGCGCACTGCGGATACATATGCATATGTATGCACATTCTACATGCGCCCACGTTCAAAATTAAACGTTAACGGCAAGATTATGTTTGAATGACAAATTTTGGATATGACGCCTTGAACGAGATATTTAGAATATTTTTATTGTTTTTCTTTCTATATATTAAATAATATTTTTTTTTTAAATATGGTAAAGTGTACGCACAATTTTTGACATTTATATGATTAGAATTGAAAAAATATTCGCAAATTTAGATACAAAAATGGAGAGTAAACTAAGAATTTCATGCAAATAATTGAATAACAAACATATAAATATAATTTTAGTAATGAAGACTATATTAATTGTATAACTAATTAAAAGAAAAAAGTGGTTAAAGTATATCACATATTTATTTCAAATACTTTTAATATGTGTATTTCCACTTTTGCATCATTAATCATATATTACTAATTATACCAACTATATTGATTAATTACTAATTATACCAACTATATAAATTGAAATGTAAATTTTAGTATTTGGCCCTATATTTTAATTTATAAATAATTTTAACATAATTTTTAATTTATAGTTTTACGCATATATTATAAATAATTTTAATTATAAATAATAAATAATATAACTAAAAAGTTAAAAACTCATAAATAACTTTGAAATAACTAGTTAGCATGTACCAATGAGCACACACTAGAAAAACCGTAGAACATATAACAAACTATATGATATATAGAAGTAACTAATTTAACATAAAATTATATAATAATAAATATAGTAAACTTAACTCGTTCGAATTAAAAAAATCTAAAACATTTATAATAGGATCGTTAACGTTAATTTACAGCAGGGATAATCTGTGCATGCACACTGCGGATACACACGCGTATGTATGCGCAGTCGCATACATACGCGTGTGTATCCGCAGTGCGCATACACACGCATATGTATGCGCACTGTGCATACACACGCATATGTATGCGCAATGTATTTCTAATGCACACGCATTCCGCATGCGTAGATCAGTATATATGCTTCCGCGTTCCGCATACATATAGTGGGTGTAAATAATAAAAAGTTATGGGTGCGTTTAACGACACCCTTTTGAAAGGCTCATTTGCAAATCTATACCACTTTGGTGTTAAAATTTGCAAAGTAGTACTTCTTTTAAAATATATTACAATAATATCCTAAAGTAATTTTTTTGGATTTTCTTTAATTCTTTTTTTAATCAAAAAATCTGAAATTAAATTTATTTTCTATAAATAAAAAGATAAAATAAAATTAAAAATATTATAATAATCAATAAAATTTTAAACTAATTTATCATTAATCTACTAATCATTTCATCACTAAAATTTGATAGTTTAAAATTTGATAATTTTAAACTAATTTATCATTAACCTACAAACCCTAACATTTTGCACACCCCCAAATTCCAGATTCATCTTCCTGTTCATCTTCTCCGACCTCGCTCTCGGTCGTCTTCTCCGACCTTGCTCTCCGGTCATCTTCCCTCTCGACTCCCTCTCGGTCGTCTTCTCCGACCTCGCTCCGTTTACCATCTCCATCCTCTTTCCAGATCCAGATCTGGTTCCATCTCCATCTCCATCCTCTTTCTAGCCCCCCGCCTCCCCCACCTCCTCACCCTCCGCCTCGAGTCCAATGCCTTCTCCGGCCAGATCCAGATCCAGATCCAAACTTAAATCGAAACCTCGATCGCTCTCCGGCTCTCCCAGATCCAGATCCTCGATCTCTCCCAGATCTCTCTGTCTCCGCCTCTTCCCGCCTCATCGGCCAAATCTCGACCTCGCTCCCCCCGCCGTCAACCGCCTCCCCCACTGCCTCCCCACCTCCTCACCTTCCACCTTCAAACCCTAAACCTAAATCGAAGGGTTGAACTCCATCTCCCACAACTCGTCGGCGACCTCCCCCGGCAACCTCCCTCTGCCCCCGACGACCTCCATCCTCGAATTGCAGTTTCCAGCTGCCCCCGGCAACCTCCCTCTACCCCCGCCTCGAGTTCTCCCCCCGGCGAACTCCATCTCCCACAAATCGAAATTGTAGTTTCCTCACCCTCCGCCTCGAGTTCTCCTCCCTCTCCCCCCGCCTCGATCTCTCCCAGATCCTCGATCGCCTCGAACCCTAACCCAGCGAACCTTAACCCTAACCCAGATCTCTCCCAGATCTCTCCCACATCTCTCCCAAACCTAAGAAAATATAAATTCATAAATTAATTTATATATTTTAAAGTATAAGAGAATCTAAAGAAAAGATAAATTCAGAAACTAATTTACCTTTTCTTTAAAATTTTGAAATTGGATAATTTTACCAAAACACCCTTATTTGGATATATTTTTGGATATTACATTCATATCCAAAAAAAAAATACCTACTTTGCAATTTTGGGCACCAAAATGGGTATTTCTTGACATTGTTTCATACCAAAAATTGGAATTGAAATGGGAGTAAAAGTATTTCCATCTACTTTCACCCGAAATAATCTAACTGACCGCAAGTCTATTTTCATGTCATTATGATTACTCCTCCGACTCCTTGGACCAAAGGTATATAAATATTTCGATTTTAATTAGACAGAAAGATAGATTTTAATTTTTAATTGAGTAGCAATGCATTTCAGCCACGATTTACTGAGATTTTCAGATAAATGCAATAATCAAAGGCTCAAATGATCCTAAATAGAACTTGTGTGTGGACACAAAGAATGAATTACACTCTGAGCCAAGAGTATAGTTGTGCGCCTTGTTCTGTTTTTAGGCGTTAATATCTGCCTGGATTTGCTCTAGAGTTCTCCCCTTTGTTTCAGGCACCACAATCACAATAAACACTATTGCTAGTGCATTGATCACTGCATACAGAATGAAGGTTCCTGTTCATACATCACACCAAAACCAAAACCCAGGCATTAGTTCACACCTTTCCCCATGTTCATACAGTCATACTTGCTAGCAGTAGCAGTAGCAGTAGCAGTAGCAGTAACAGTTGTAGATTTTACCATAGGAACTCCAGTCCATCAAGAAGTTGAATGTGTAGGAAATCAACCACGCCCCGAACCAGTTCACCAGCGTCGCTATACCTCCTGCTATTCCCTTGACGTTTATAGGGAAAATCTATAATCAAAGACACCACAAGTCATTCACTTTGATCCATGGACTGGAGTAAATAAAATGACAACATTACAGGAAACCAAATGAAGGGTTCTCTAAGATTCGTCTCACCTCCGACATTACCACCCATGGAACAGCTCCCATGCCAATCGAGAAGGATGATATGTATACCTGAGTTTGATACCATGTAAAAGGATTATGACTACTGATGTATACAACAACAAGTAAACCAGACGATGTTTCCCGAATCACTACTTATATTAACATTGTGATTTGAGCTGAGATATAAGGACAGGGTACCAGTATGCCTGTCACAGCGAGTACGGGTGCTGCATTTGTCGCTAGCTCATGGCCCTACTTAACAAAAAGAAGGGAATGGTAAGAGGTCAAGTGTCTTGGAAGGGTTCAGCATGTATAACAGTAAGAAGATCACCTTTAGGTAGAATGAGATGGCTGTTAGTAAACATCCTATAACAAGTCCTGTTCCAGAAACCTGAAGGGAAAATATACAACAAGTAATGTATTATCTAAGTGCTATTGGTGAACAATCTACAAATGCATAGAAAACCAGTCTACCAGAAGAAGAGGTTTCCTTCCAGCCTTGTCAATCAATGTTGCTCCCACTGCTGTAATAACAACCTGCAAAAGTGAGCATAGGAATAAGCATCCAGAGAGCCTTTTTGAATGTGGCAAGGGGAGAACTGAAACCTGAAGAAGAGCGTAGATAATGGTCCCAATAGTTGAAGAGAATCCTGGGTCATCACGATTCAGTTAGTTTTACCATACAGATTAGCAACCACAAATTCAATCATCACTATTCAATACTCCATACCTGCTGAATCAAAAATGCTGCTGACGTAGAAGCAGATTCCATTGATTCCTCCAAATTGTTGGCACACCATTAACCCAACTCCGATCTAGCAACAGACAGTTGCTTCAAATATGTCAACTATTTACATTTCATCTGACTAGCTAGGATTCATCAATACAAAGCTTATATGACCACGGCACAAACTAATCTTCTTCTTAAGCTACTGAATGAGAGAGAAGATTGTTTGATGTGGTAAGTTGGAGGAAGAGAGGCATTACAATGACTGAGCGTAGGTATCTTCTCTGAAACAGTTGTAGCAGATTGGCTTTCGGAAGTTGCTCCAGCTCATTAATGTAATTCTGTCAGGAAAAACATCCTTTGGATAAGTTCAATATCCAAATATGTATGCTTTCACCTCTATCTTTTTTACTGCCGATACATAAATTTATTGCCTGGATTTCAGCTGCCTCCGCAGATATATCAGCATCCTTGCCACGGAGAGCCCGTAAGGAAGCTTCAAATTCCTTCTGATACCCTCTCTTGGCCTGCACATTGTAATTAGTTCAGTCTCTTGAAATTCTTCTTATGCATTTCATCAGGTATGAATGCTTGCTTTACCAGCCATCTTGGAGACTCTGGAATGACGAAAAGACCCAAAAGCAGCACAGCACACGGGACGAGTCCTGCAAGCAAGATCAGTAGATGGATAGATAGATCAGAGTAGATGTTTCTGAACTATGATACTAAAGATGCAATGAAGCAAAATGGGTGTTTCAGATTTATGACCTGTTAAAGCTAAAACTCTCCATGATAATACTAGCCCAATCAAGAAGGAAACTGACACTCCAGAACAGATCATGAGCTGTGTGACAGAAAGGAACAGTCTGATGTTAAAACTTTTCCGACACCATCTTTTCAAGCAATCTTCTGCAGTTTCACCTGATTTAATGTAGTCAATGCCCCTCTTAGCTCCATAGGTGCAATTTCAGCAATATAAACCGGCACCTGGTGAGTGATCAAGTTATACCCTCGGAAGGTTCAAACAAGAGCAAGTTGGATCTAACAAGAGCTACATACCACATAGGAGAAGGCCCCCATTCCATATCCTCCCGCTACCCTTCCAATGTCCAACAACAATGCCCCCTATCGCATCGAAATGAGGTGCTTAATAACACCATCATTTTCTTACTGAATAAGTGAATCTAAATATTCAATACTAGGGAGCTGAAAGAGTAGTAGAACCTGAGCAAAGTATATGGCAAGCCAACCTGCCACACAGAACCCGCTATACACCCTCATTGCCTGTTCATAATATGTGAAATCAAGATGGTACTAAGTTCAGTTTGATAGCCTTGATATGTAAACAGAATTAGCCCAATTACCCATTTTCGTCCAGCCATATCCGCAATAGGCCCACTGGTTATGGCACCAATCATTGCACCAAATGTCAGGATTGAGCCAAACAATGAATACTGCATCAAGAAAGATTGCTAATAGCATATAAATTCCCAGGAACAGGAAGATGGCTCAAAAACATAACAAATATTTCCTCATTCTTAAGACAAGTTCAACCGAGTTAGCGTAAGAAGTAGCAGTGTGCTCGGTCTGAATACCCGAGTAAGTGTTTTAAGTAACGTACAGTTTGACAATTTTTGCAACACTGTACTTGGTACAACTAAAGTTGAGCAACCGAATCTGGCAATTGAATGAAATTTAAGAAAGGAAACTTGACGACAGACCTCTGCTGTAGACAGGCCAAGATCTTCAGTGATAGCAGACTGAGTAGGTGAAGAGTATCCTGCCTGAAAACCCAATTTTATCCAAATTAGAACCAATTTATGTTTTATCCCCTCTTCATATGCAAAGATCACAGCTCATCACATACTGATACAGTTTCATGCATTGGTATACATACAAATACAATAGAATGAGCAGTTTACTTACACAAGCTCCAAACTCATAGGACCCACAAACAGCAACCAAGGTGGTAAGATAAACCATCCATGGGTGACCTGTTCTCCTGGCTTTCCCAGCTTCATCATCCCCATGTACGGAATCTGACTTCCTCCCAGTGAGAGGCTCTCTAAGGTTGCTGCTGTTCTCGCCTCTCTCTTCCATAGCATAAGCTCTCAAAACTGTGTATCTTACCAGAGTCCTTTTGTCCTTTTGTCATAATATATATGCACACCACACAAAAGCAGGTCCCAACTATAGACAAAGTGTATTAAAATTCTCTCCCTTGTGTATGAGAATGACAGTTGCACATGTCTATGACAATCCAGAGTCTCATCTGTTCATTTATAACATGTCTCTTTTCTTCCCAGGAATAAGAAAATCCGGCTTGTGTTTTTTAATCCATAGATGTATCAATTACTTATCTATTAATATTTGTACTATATCCTCTAACTATACATTAGACTTGTGATACTTAAGGAGTATAACAGTAAATAAAGAATATCTTTCCAAAAAGCTTTGCGTTCCTAATTATTATTAGATTACGTATCGCATACTTAAGCTATGCTCGCACTTACGTTACGTCTACAAATCACATCTCATTAGGGAGATCAAACTTTTCAATTCTAACTATAAAAGAACCCTAACTCAGATCCTACTACTACAAGAGGTAGATAGTGAGCAGAGGGATAAGAGAGTCGTGCCACGAGACGCCTGCTTTACCAAGCTACATTGTATCTCTTTGGACCCGAAAGAAGTTGCTACTTAATACTGAACTGAATTACAAGTCACACCAATGAGATACAGATCCTACAGCATGCTGACAAGATGCTTGCTCTACTAATATACTATATCTTATTTATGCATTGCTCATTGTACTATTGCTAGTTGCTACCTACTGTTTTTGGCAGTTCCATAGAAGTGCTACTGTGGTACTGTTCATAGCTTATCACACGAATGAGATGCCAGATGCAGAAAGCATCAATAATGTAAGCATCCGGACAATTATTCTGTCAGGCTTCCCACATATTCAATATTGAACTGGAGTTGCAGTAACTCAAAGGCAATGCTCCTTAGGAGTGTTATATACAAAATTGCACAACAGTTGTTTTGGTTAATCCCAAATCAAAAAAAAAAAAAAAAAAGGAAAAAATTAAGAACTTATGTTACATCAACAAAAGATTCTTGATATAATGTGTATTGCTATGTAAAACTCACAAGCACTTGCAACTCTTTGACATGATGTCATCTTCTGTTCAACTTGTTGATTTCAGTTTACCATATTCTGATGATGCATACATGGCATAAAACCAAGAGCTTGATGTACAAATTAGCTTCAAGATCATCTTTCATTCAAACTTTTACTTTCCCTGCTATGAGTGGAAGAACTATCATCACGCAAGTAAGGCTGATAGCCAGCAGTGGTGGATAGTTGGCCTGAACCACTACTACTCGCTGATCTCTCTATATCGTGCATCTGTGCAATGAGAGGTAAAGGTCTTTCCGGTATGGATGGAACCGGCAAATCGGTCTCCAGGATATTTACCACCTGATCCATAGTTGGCCTAGCATATAACTGAGGATGAGAGCACAGAACAGCAACCAAGACATACTTCTCCATGACCTCTGGAGGACCCACTTCAGGCATGCCACCTTCAATTACGTCCAACGAATTCCCTTCCCTCACTAGCGCCCATGCCCAGTCAGTCAGCAGCGAGGGCTGACCCTCATTGACTGACACGATGGCCTTCTTCCCACTCAAAAGCTCAAGCAAAAGCACCCCAAAGCTGTAGACATCACTCCTATCCGTCAGCTGCCCATATAGAGCATACTCGGGAGCAACATAGCCCATTGTACCGGCCACCCGTGTGCTCAAATGTGTCATTCCCTCTGGGTTGAACTTTGCGAGGCCAAAATCGGCGACTTTAGCCTCAAAATTGTCGTCCAAGAGAATGTTGCTAGCCTTAATATCCCTATGGATGATGGTGGGCTGCGCCCCATAGTGCAAGTAAGCCAATCCCCTAGCAGTTCCTAGTGCGGCCCTCTGCCTGACCGGCCAACTGAGCCTCCTCGTCCCACCCTCTGCAGCATATCCAAACAGGTGATCATGCAAGCTCCCATTCTTCATGAGATCACAGACGATGATCCTTTGGTGACCTTCAAGAGGCGTGGTTGCAACGCAGTAACCCCTCAGAGCAACGAGGTTAACATGCCTGACACTGGCAATCACCTCCACCTCATGCGTGAAGCTCGCATCCCCAGCAGCAGAGCAGTTCTTGAACCTCTTCACAGCAACCTCAGTGTCGTCGTTAGGCAACACCCCCTTGTACACATTCCCATATCCACCTCTCCCGATTATGTTATGCCTCGAGAAGTTCTTGGTCCCCTGCTTGATCTCGTCGAGTGAGAACTTCATCAGGTGGGTGCTGCCCTCAAAGGAGTCCATCCCGGAGGGGGGAGCATCTTTCCTACTGGTTGCCCCTTCCTCCTCCCTTCGCCTGCGCCTGCGCCACGCCACATAGAACCAAGCAAGAAGAACGCATAACCCCACGAAAGCCACAACCACAACCATGGAGACCACCAGTTTAAGCCTCCGACTTCCACCCCCATGATCAGTGAAATCCAGCTGGAACAAGCATTTCGCAGTCCCCGGATCAGTAGGACCATAGACATTGGCAATGGCGGCTGCATAGATTGAAGGATAGGCCGTGCAATCAGACACATTCCCGACCGATGGCCCCTTCAAATAAGACGCCTGTATCACCCCCAAATTTCGGATTAATTCCAAAATCAAGCCAAACAGAAAGGCGGTTGGGGAATTAGGGATTGACCTGGAGAGATAAGGTGGAGGTACAGGCGGCGCAGGGAGTGTTATCCTCGAGAGACTGATTGCAGTTGGAAACGGCGTCGTTGCGGACGGAGAGAGGCACGACGCTTCGGAACTGGGAGATGGTGGTGATGTTCATACAGCCATGGGAGATCCAGTCGGTGTGGAAGCCGCAAGAGGAGCGGATGTCGAAGCCGGGGGAGTAGGAGTCGACGAGGGACTGGTAGGCGCGCCAGCAGGAATCGGAGGAGTCAGGTGGCGGGAGGAAGCGCTCGGTGAGGCGGAGAAACTCCGATTGCACGAGGCGGAGCCCCTGGCGGATGTACTGGCACTCGGTGGCCACGTCGAGCTGCGGCGGGGAGGAGCCGTGGAGCAGCGTCTGAAGGACGGTGAAGTTGAGAGGGCACTGAAGGGCGTCGTTCTGAGCTAGCAGTCGGCGGGGCGTGGCGGGTGGGACTTGCAGGACGAGGAGGAGGAGGAGGAGGAGGAGGGGCGACATGGAGACGGAGCTCAAGTTGCTTATTTTAGGGATTTCTGAGGCTGTGCTGGTGACTGGTGGCGATGGCGGTGGTGGCTGCTGCTGGTGGGGAATCGCTTTTTGTTGCTTTTTATTTCATTTTAATTTTAAATTTTAATTAGTTGTGTGTGATAAAGAATTTTGGAGGGGTCGGTCAAATCAGCAGCCACGAAGAATTAGCTTGCGGATCGAAAATTCGAGTAAAATATTAAATCACTGTAATTATGGAATGATTGGGA
The DNA here is from genome assembly GCA_027886185.1 of Rheum nobile. Lineage (NCBI taxonomy): Eukaryota > Viridiplantae > Streptophyta > Magnoliopsida > Caryophyllales > Polygonaceae > Rheum > Rheum nobile. The sequence goes on along the minus strand of WOAB01000002.1, from coordinate 7,777,081 downwards.
GGTTAATTTCTGTAACTTGTTTCCTGGTTGAGACTTCAAGTTGTAAGGAAACAGTAAATATTTCCTAAGGGCCAGTGGGAGTGGTTTACCAAACGAATTTGGTGAATTAGTGAGTCACGCCCACTTGAATACAGCCGCCGCCGCCAGTGTATTCCCCAGGAAAGCCGCGCGTGCTAAAATTTTCTATTAATACTCTCTTCTCTATAAAAAAAAATTGTCAACACACTTATTAAAAAATATAATAATTATCTTATATTTACATAAGTTTTTCTTAAAATTTATAATTATTTAATAATTTATCTTAATTATAGTTAATAAACATAAAAAAATTATATAAAAAGAATCAAAAAATATAATATCTGATATCAAACCTCGTAACTTACCAATAAATCTATTATATATATATACTAAAGCATAATACCTATTACGCCATGTGGCGCCCTCAAAATAAACCAACTCTCTCTAATATCACGTGGCATAACGCCATTAAATTTGCCACATGGCAAACTATCTTTTTTTTCGTTTTTATTTTGAAAATCAAATCTCTGCCCTAATTAACAGGTTATGCATAGCATACAAATAATTTTATAATCCATTCTTTCCAAAACGTAGCACAAAATATTCTTTGTCATATATTTCGTATGCACTTAAATAAATCTATAATATTTTTAACACAAATTCTTTCCAAAATGGACCAAAGAATATTCATTAAATCTGTATTTCAATAACAAATGTGTTGAAAATAAATGATTTGTTTCCAAAAATTGAACCTGCAAATCCACTACATATCTACCAAAGTATAATTTATTAAGACACATGTCCTCCCTACAATTAAACACATTATTATATGCCTTGTGTCATTATCAAAATTTTCAACTATTTAATATTATTTCTAAAATAATTGCATCATCTTTTGATTTATTTAATATATATATTTCCAAATTTTGAGTTGGAAGATTTTATCTCACTCAATTAAAACATAAAAGCATGCATATTAGGAAAGACTAATGTGTACATATAATCTCATTTTCTTTTTTACATCGATGATATTCATCTTTTGGATTCAATCTATAAAGTATGCTAATGTAATAAAAATTAGATTTGAAAATAAAAAATAAGGATCGTAGTCTTTCTACAAACATATATTTAAAGACACAACACAATTACTTGAAAGTCTATATTCTAAATCTCCAATAAACTTGTGCAAGAAATATACAATCTATATACTAATACTAAAGTCAAAAGTCTCTCTCACAAGGGTATAATCACCAAGAACCAAACCCACTCCAAAAAAACATATAAGTAATATCAAAAATTCGCCTTTGCACACTTTTCGCAGGAATTGGTTGAGTAATCTCCCATATTCAATTGAGAACTTTTGCTGCTCCAGAACAAATAAATGGAGGGAACCAAATGATATTCTAATCAATACAAATCAATCAAAAATATGGCATCCTAGGAGTCCATTCGGGCCACTAAAACAAACTAATGAAACCAACAGATTAAATCTAGTCGAGCAATATAGTAATCAAAATAGGAAAGGCTACATTTATAGCACTCTTGATGGCTATAACATTAAGACCAAAATGAGACAAAATACAAAATTAAAATTGCAAGACCAAAGATACTTGCAACAAAACCAAGATGTTTTTTTATGAAGATATGCATATGGAACTGTCGGGGTCTCGGTCGAAAAAACATTTGGACCGATATCGAATCACTATGCAAAATTGAAAAAATCCAAATCATGGCTCTTGTGGAAACAAGAACGAACTAGGAACCAAACAAAGGACTATGGTTGAATGTTGGATTTGACACGTTACATCATTCACCAGCAATAGGATACTCTGGGGGAATTTGCGTCATGTGGAAATCCTTCCAACTCCATAACGAGATATGTGAACTTGCACATATTGATAAGCGATTCATCGCAATTAAATACAAAATTATTGACAAAGACCAGTGCATGATGCTTATTTTCACTTATGGGCCACCAAAAGAAAATGAAAAAGATGAATTTTGGGACCTCCTCTCGGAATTTATTATACAAACACAATTACCATGCCTTATCATAGGCGACATGAATGAAATTGAAGCACCTGAAGAGAAGATTGGTGGAAGTCCCCATAACCCAACAAGATTTAAAAGACTGAATAACTTCAGGAATAAATGTGATCTACTAAACATACCAACCCAGGGCAACTCTTTCACCTGGCGTAAAAATAAAACTGAAATTGATAATATCTATGAAAAGCTCGATCGTGTGCTAATCCATGACCAAATTCTACAATGGTTCCCTGGAATTTTTACCAAAAACCATGCCTTTACCTCATTTGACCACTGCCCCATTACAGTAGAACTTGAAAACCCAAATCCAAACAAAGCACAACCATTCAAATTTGAAAAAATGTGGACTACCAGGAATGATTTTGAAAATCTGGTCAGACAAGCTTGGAGGATTGAAAACCAAGGATCCCATATGTACAACCTGGTCAAAAAAACAATGGCGCTCAAAACTAGTGCGAAAAAATGGAACAAAACTACCTTTGGGAATATTTTCAAACAACTCCAAGAAAATGAAGAAGAATTATCAAAAATTCAACAATCAATCATCAATAACCCCAACCCATCACTAATTGAGAAACAAAACAGACTGACAAACAAAAAAGACAGTTTACTATCATATCATAAAAAATATTGGAGCCAAAGAGCCAAAACTAAACACATCAAATCAATTGACTCCAATACCAACTATTTCCATAGAATTGCAAATGGAAAAAGAAGTCGGAAAATAATTCGTGAAATCAAAACCCAAGAAGGGATGGTAATAATTGGGCTAGAAAAAATCCGAAACGAAATTAGATCGGACTTCGAGAAAAGATTCAAGAAAGGATCTATCAATGTATCAAACCTCCAAAACCTTCTAAGTAATATCACTCATGAGGTCTCAGACCTAGACAACAGTAATTTAACCAAAATGGTCTCCAACGATGAAATCAAGAGAGCAATCTTCAACATAGGATCTGACAAATCCCCGGGACCTGATGGTATGTCATCCCTCTTTTACCAAAAATATTGGCACATTGTAGGACCCTTGGTGACCAAAGCGGTTAAAAGCTTCTTCCACTCTGGTAAAATACTGAAACAAATCAACCACACATTCATCACACTGATACCAAAATGTGATAATCACAGCTCAACTAATCATTATAGACCTATAAGTCTTTTCTCAACCATATACAAAACTATATCCAAAATTCTCACAGAAAGACTAAAACCCATCCTTAGTAAATAATACACCCCCTACAGGGAGCTTTCGTTGTTGATAGAGCAATATAAGACAACATCTTAATTGCACACGAAATTTTCCACTCCTTCAGAGATAAGAAAGGCAAAGAAGGGTGGATTGCTATCAAACTTGATATGGAAAAGGCTTATGATAGAATCGAATGGAAATTTATTCTCACCACCCTTGAAAATTTTGGATTCGCCCCAACCTTTATTAAATGGATTAAAGAATGCATCGAGACAGTCTCTTTTTGTGTACTCATCAACAATGGATCAACAGACCTATTTTACCCAGGGAGAGGACTACAACAAGGTGACCCGCTATCTCCCTTCCTTTTTATTCTGGGAGCCGAAGTCCTTGCACGGAAATTACAATATGAAGCGAACATAAATACCAAACAACTAGGGTTTAAGGTTAACCAGAGGGGTACAAATATCCCCTTTCTGGCTTTTGCTGATGATATTATGATTTTTGCAAAAGCTAACCAAACCTCATGTCTAAAAGTCAAGTCGATCATTGAAGAATACTGTTCTATATGGGGACAATGCGTTAACTATCACAAGTCTGCCTTTCAGACGACACCAAATACACCAAATAATACCAAAGCTTTAATCCAATCCATCCTAAACATCCCTAGTTCCATCTCTCTTGAAAAATACCTCGGCTGTCCTATCATTAGTGGAAGAGTGAATCAAAATACCTTCCCGGACACCATCCTTTCAACCAATGAACAATTATCAAAATGGAAAGCAAATTCTCTCCCCCTTGAAGGAAGAGCCACATTAATTAAAGCCAATCTGGCGACAAAACCAAACTATATCATGCAATGCTTTATGCTACCAACATCTCTCCATAAAAAATTGGACCAACTCAACAGAGGCTTCCTATGGAATAAAGATCAAACGTATAAACCTCTTATTGGATGGGATAAAATATGCAAAAACAAAACTCATGGAGGCATCGACATCCGTAAAACAGAAGATATGAACAAAGCCCTCCAAATGAAATTCATCTGGAAAATACTAGCAGAACCAAACACCATTTGGGTTAGAATAATCAAAGAAAAATATCTTAAAGAAACCAATGTACTAAACTACACCAAAAAAACAAACCACTCGTGGCAATGGTCCCAGCTCCTCAAACTACGACCTGAATTTCAAAGCGGCCTGCAATGGCTCATTGGCGACGGTGAATCCATCAACTTCTGGGAAGACAATTGGGTTCCCAATATTAGACTCACTAATTACCAACTTCCTAACATAGACATAAATACTACCAGTCATGTGAAAGACTTCATCAACAATAAACAATGGGACATTGATAAATTAAAAATGGTCATTACTAACGATGCAATTAACCACATTATAAACATACAAATACCCCAAAATAAAATAGCTGATAGATTGTATTGGACCCCAAATACCAATGGATGGTTCTCAACTAAAACAACCTTCGAACTAATTACTAAACAAAACAACCCCCCGAACAATGATCTATCATGGATTTGGAAACTTGATATTTATCCGAAAGTTAAAAATTTTCTATGGAAAATTTATCATAATGGGCTACCAACCAAAGCCAGGTTAGAACAAAAACAAGTAGCGGTTCCGCTCGCTTGTGACGCGTGTAACAACCCTTATGAGGACCTCAACCACTTCCTATTCTCATGCCCTCATACGCTGAAACAAATAAAAAAACAAAGTCCGACTACTGAAGCTATCATTAGGAACCTAAATACTACCAACAAAAAATCAAATGAAATTATTAATGAAATCCATAGCATGGTAAACAAAAAAGAAATGACCTGTCTTGCCACAATCTGGTGGGGAACATGGATGCATAGAAATCAAATAATATTTCAAACACCAACACCAAACAAGATAAAGGACCTAGCACTCTATATCGATACTCTTATTACTAATTGGAAAAAAACCAAACAATTTAATGGAGAAGATATGAAACAACAAAAACCAAACCAAACCCAACCCTTAGAAGAAAAACGAGAAACCTAAAATGGGAAAAGCCAAGACCGGGATTCTACAAAATTAACTTTGATGGAACTAAAATACCAAATGGGAAAACTGGTACGGGCTTTATTATCAGGAATGAAAAAGCAGAGACAATACATTTGGAAAACCAGCAGGTAGGAGAGCAATCAGTGATTATGGCAGAAGCACTTACACTAAAAACAAGCCTAAAAAGGGCCATTACTCTAAACCGTAACAAAATTGAAATTGAAGGAGATAACTTGTGCCTTATTAACTCTATCCTTGGCACCTGGACCTGTCCTTGGGAAATAGAAATGGTGATCGCTGATATTCTTATCGATCTCCGTTCCTTCCAAGAAGTCCTTTTTCGACATATCTTTCGTGAGGTGAATCATGTAGCTGACAAAATTGCTAAACTCAGCTTTTCACCATCGAGATCTGCGCTTCAAAACAATCCAGAACTTAGTGTTCTCATCCGCTCGGATGCTCTAGGTCGAACCTTGCACCGTCGCTAGGTTCCGTCTAATTCTTTCCTCATCAAAAAAAAGAAGAAAAAAAGTCAAAAGTCTCTCTCCTACGTATCATGCATTTAGCTATGACACGTAGGCATATTTTATTTGTCATTTATCAACATATCCTTCATAATTTTTCATATTTACTTAAGCCAAATACTTTGCTTTTTTCACAATATACTACTTACCTTAATTATAATTATAATATATTTTCATATATTTCTTTACTTTATAATTTATGGGAAGTATATTTTAAATCATATGGATCCCAACTAATTACGATGTACCTATTATTATTTTCTATGTCAGTTTATACATAATATGTAAAGTATTTTTTTAAGGTTTGATAAAAAAAAATTAGCTAAGTTTATCTTTTCTAATTTAAGATTTTAATTTTCTTTCATATTGTTATTATATTTTTTATCCAATTCGTGATGCCTGCAAAACCTTTGACAATTCAATCTACTATATATCTACTAAATCACAACCCCTCTTTACGACATGACATCCATTTATTAAACTCATTCTCTCTTTATGCCACATGACATCCACCCTAATATATACATTCTAAAGGAGAAACTAAGTCTATAAAAAAAATTACGTCACTTGGCGAAGTCTGGAATTGACACATGTCTTTAAATTTTACATCTACAATACAATTAAAGAAAACTCTCTTACCCCATCATTCGGCCACGTGGCACCCTATTCAGCCCATTTACGTTTTTTTTTTTCCATCTTTTTTATTTTGGAAACTGACATCCTATTTACTGTTTTTTTCTCTAATTTTCTACTCTCTTCGTCTCACAATGTTTGTCCTGTTTGACTTTTGGGCACTGTTCATCGTTACGGAGAATCTTCAAGATTTCTCCCAATATATAAGAAAAAACATAGTCATGTGGGGTCTTGTTTGATTCGTCTCAACGAGTACTTTGATAATATCAAAAAATTATAATTTTTAAAGTTATGTAATTAGAGATATTAACGATACAAAACTCGTTTCGATAAGTGTGTCCGGTCAAAACAGGACAAACATTTCGGGACGGAGGGAGTATGACTTATTTTTCTCGCACGTTTATACAAAAAGAACCACATTCAGATTAAAAACTTCCCATTTTCTCTCTCAATCTCACCCACAGTTGCACATATTCAGACAAGGCCATACGAGCGGTTGTCGTCGACGAACGTTGGCGAACCTAGCCCAAATGGTCTTGGTGGCGGCGAAATTGGCTCGCACCATCGTGCATCCTGCGTATTCTCCCTGTTCTGCACAAGCAAGCTTAAGAGCTCCCATACACAAAGCGTTTTCATCATCAAACACCACGACACTGACATCCTCATGAAGTCACAGCGGAAGAATCACTATCTTTTCCCTTTCTGCGGCTTCCTCGCTTCTACCATCGGTGGTAAAATCGGGGAACTTATCAATTTGGGATCCAAAAATCCTACTCTCTACCTCGATTTTCCACAGGTATAAGGTTTTAGTTTTGTTTATCTTCTGTTTCATCTGATTTATAATTTTCCTCCACCATATTGCTGCTAAATTGCTAATTAATTGTGCTTTTTGGGTGTTTAGGGGAGGATGAAGCTGCGTGGCACGATTGTATATCTGAACAATCGGAACTTGACTCTGTGCCGTCGATGGGAGCTTTTGATTAAATTGATTGTGGAGCCGAGCTCGGTGGTTTTGATTTGTTTTGACCGCCAAATTTTCCATTTGTAGCGGTTTTGCAATTTCTGTGAGCTATTTTCTTTTTTCTCCTTCAATCCATAGACTAAAAGCTAAAAAAACATTGTCGCTTTCCAATAATTTCACTATAAATTTCGTAGATGCTGCGTCCCCTTCCTCATTCGTTCACTTATAGCAGCTACTGTTAACAACAAGCGATCAATCTACAACTTTCAATCATGTCTTCTCAAGTCATTAAATGCAAAGGTAAAAAAAATCCATCAAGTAGAGTTCTTGAGCAATTTATGTAATTCGTGAACTCCTTGAACCCTAGATGACTAAAAATCCCCAATTTTGGGTTTAAATTTTGTAGCCGCTGTGGCTTGGGAGGCTGGGAAGCCACTTGTGATATAGGAAGTTGATGTTGCGCCGCCTCAGATTGATGAAGTTCGAGTGAAGATCCTCTTCACCTCGCTTTGCTACACCGATGTTTACTTCTGGGAAGCCAAGGTCAATTTTTTTTTTTCATTTTCTAATTTATTATAAGATCTGTAGCTTTTTTACCCTTATTATATAACATAAATTCTATTAAAAAATCATTATTTAGCAATTTTATAGGTATAAATTAGCTGTATGAGTTTTTTTTTGCACTAGAAGCTGATTTTTTTTGTTGCTTATTTTTAGGACAAACACCACTTTCCCCTAGAATATTTGGCCATGAAGGAGTTGGGTATATGATGCTTTCCACTTCCAATTAATATACCCAAATGCTTCATTTTTTGTTTTATTATATTTTCAGCTTAATAGTGCACATCTATTGTTGATATGTAACTAGAGTTGTCAAAAAGTGATTGAACCCGTTTTACCGACCTGACCGATCCGTTGTTGTACCCGATCTGACCGAAATTTTTGGTAACCCGAATTTACCGAGACCGAACCCGACCCGATTAACGAATAAATGTGGAGTATTAATAAAATATACCATAAAATATATATGATAAATGACATAAATAATGATAATATGCTAAATTATCCTAAAAAAAGAACATTGTTGTACTTATATAATTTTTTATAATGTAGAAATTTATAAACTAATATAATATAAATTAAAATTAAAAATAAATATGATTTTGGTCTATTAATATCAATTACATTAAAATAATTAACAATAATATTATTATTTTAATTCATTTCAACTTATTTTGACATATTTAAATTAGTTTTTAACTATTTAATAATATTTAAATAGTGAACAAAATATTTGAAAAAATAACGCTCTTGACCCGTTGGTCAACCCGAACCGCACGCTGACCTGTAATGACCCGACCCAGCTTGACCTGTTATTCGAAATGACCCGACCCGTTCTCAACCCAAACCTGGAATAACCGAACCAAATCCGACCTGACCGACCCGATTGACAACTCTATAGGTAACTGATTAAGCTTACTAAAGGTAACTGGGGAGGTGTCAACATGCTAAAACAATATGCCTTTTAACACAAACGAATGTTTTGCCAAGCATGCCAAATCTTTTTATGTTTTTAGCTTGATTTTAAGGTTGGTCTAATAAAGTAGTTAACATTCGTAAGGCTATGAGATTTATCTTCTTTTTATTTTCTAACCTAAATAAAATAGTTATGACAATTTTTACTATATGAAAACTACCTACTAATTTCATACTTTGCAGGACAATCTACCTACTAATCTTTCTTGTTCAATATTTAAGATCTCTTAGATGTAAGCAAAAGTATGACATAGTGATTGTCCAACTATGGTGTTTTTGGAGCTTATTTTTGCTATTGGTACCCTTTATGTGGTTAACAGTAATATGTTGTTCTAGATTTGGCAATACCGTCGCTTGGAGGATGGTTAGGTGAATGTTGTCACGCGTTGTCTGCAGTGCTTTCGTGTAAACGTCGTTGGATTGATGTTGATGGAGATGTAAGAACAAACTTTAGCTGAAAGACCTTCTTTGCTTAGATTATGTCTGATGATGTTTTCATAGACTGATTGAATGCCAAATCTATATCCGCAACCATGTGGGAGAGGTTCAAATTATTCAAGAAGATTTACCATCAAGGACTCCAAGGGATGCATTTGACACCATTCAAATCTATATCCTCAACCATGTGGAGAAGTTCAAGTTCTGCTTTTTGTTGTTGTGTTGCTAGTGACAACAGAATTCTCATTCAGAAGCTACATTTATATTAATTTTGCAAGGTACATACCTCATGGTTTATGCAATTTCAGTAGCCTAGAGAATCACTTGACTGAAGATCCATTTTTCTTACCGTTATGAACGCATGGACAACTAAAGTAGGTTCAAAAGAGAGTAAAAGTAATATTAATTTCAGTCAAGTGTAAGAAAACCTAATTCATACCCCAAATGTGACCAAAGCAAGCCCTCTAGCATTTGGTCTTAAACCCTCAATACTGTCATTTTTTATAGGGTCAGACCTGCATTTTAAAATGAAGTGATACAACCACAAATAGCAAGATACACCAATGGCACATGATTGTAGATTTGTGAACTATTGTAGATTTTGGTTTATAAACTATTGCAGGTTTTGTGAAGCGAGTCTCATATTTTGGTTGCATTGCTTTTGTTTCTTGATTTTGATCACACCTTGATTGCATTGTTAAAGTTTTCCTATATGTTTCAAATTGATATACCTAGCTTATATTGGTAGGCATTCATTTTTTTGCTGCATTCATTTCCACTTTGTCATAGTATATATATTGTGCATAAAATTTCTATCTTATTCACTGCACTAGAGATTATATGTTTTAGGTGTACTTTGACTCTATCAAGCATTCTGTCAATTGCAATGGCGACCTCGTGTTCACTTCCTACATACACCTCAACAAGATCATTTTCCTGTACTTCATCCATAAAGTTCAATAGAACATTTGTGAGTAGCTCTACAAACTCATCTAACAAGCTTCTAATGATTGGCTTTAATCTTCAGTTGTTCGTCCACTGAGAAAGCATTAAAATGGCTATGCATGGTACTGTAGTTTACTCTCGTGCAACAAGGATGGCTAAAGTGCATTCCTTTTCAAATGTAAATAAGTTTCAACTAGATGATGTGGTCGAGGCTCAACAGTTTAACAATGATACTCTGAGTGCTATGGGGTGACTCTTTAAGGTAAGTTTTAGGTTAGCTCTTTTAAGGGTTCCAATATGTAGTGAATGCGGATCTAATTAGAATCTTATATGTGCAAATTGTATTAGGAAAGTAGAAGGGTACTCTGACATTGATGTCATGATGCATTTTAAAAGTGGTGCTGCTCGAAGAGCTAAAGTAACAACTAATATTCCAATCATCGATGCAAGAGATGGACCAGAACAACTCCCAACTTAATTTAGGCAAGGGTGGGAGGTTAAATCCGTAGCGTTGAATGTTGATAAGTATGGTTACTTGCTTTATAATCCATACTAGCATTTTATTTGGAATTGGGTTTTTGTTTTCTTGTAATTATGATTACTGAGGTGCTTACTTAGATCAATCTTCTCAACCAATAAAGAGGAAAAGGTTGTAGTTGTAGGGTTTTGCTTTGTGAAGTTTGAGTAAAATGGCATCTAGAAGAACTTGGAGAGGAAAATGCATAAGATCATATAGTAGTGCTATCAAGATTGTTTGAGTGCAAGGCCAAGGAGAAAAAGAAGAATTCAATACGTGTATGTCAATTTATGACTGTGCATCCACATCTTGAATTTTAGAGCCAAGCTCTTCTGTTTTTTTCCGCCTCTCATATTTTGATCAATAATATTTGCACTAAAAACCATATCATAAATTCCTTGAAAAAACTAAGATCATAAATATGTTAATAGGAACAATTGATTAATATACATGTTCAATACTTGATGATTGATTGATTATTGTGCGAGAGAAGTGCGGAAATTTTGATAAAAACTGAATTGGTGAATATTTTTATATTAATCCATGAAGAATAGAAATATTTTTACAATCTTCGTTTTCACATCTAGGTATGTAAGTAACATTGAATTCTGATTGAAGTATAAAATTTTCCCCATTTCAGACTTAGGTTTTCAATTTTTGCATTCTTTTCAAATGCTCGAAATTGGAGTTGCTAGGATATCGTTAATTTAATAGAAATTGAGAAGAGAGAAATAGCATGTCTTAGGAGCAGATTCATGCTGAAATAATATCATTGGTGTGCGAATGAAATTTTCTTATCACCTCAATATGTGAAGTTATCGGTGATCTTAATTATGTTCCAAATACATTAAACTTGGTGATTCTTGTAGCAAGAAGCATGTTGAAGAAATTGGCTTGATTGAAACCAAGGTATATAATTGAAGATTCCATTTTAAGATCTGTAATTAGTTAATAATAAAATGTTAAATTGGTCAGAACAATGAGCATCATAAATGTTCGACCCTAGAAATTCAAAACCCCCAACTTCGTACCCGCAATGCAACCACCACTATTGTCTTCACCTTGTCACTGCCATCACCGCACTTTCGTCACACATTCCGATCATTTTGCCATCTTCCAACTTCGTCTTCTTGCCGCTTGAGGTTGATGTGCCTCCTCCTCTTTCAAGCAGTCGTGGACCGCGTTGCTCCAACCACCGTCGACTTCGGCCACCACCCGGAACACATTCCTGCTTGCCTCTATGCCTACTAAAATTTTGATGTTATTGCCACTATGGTCAAGACAAGTTTAACTAATGTGTTTTCAATTCTTCCCTTAACATTAATATATTATTTTATGGTTTTCCTATCGCAATAATAGTTTTTAGCCATTAGTTTATTTTTTTTCACAAGGGTTTATCTCATCCACTTTAGGGAACAGTTTGTAAATAATTTCTAAATTTAAGCTCTTAACATGTATCCATAGGCACACTAGAAAAAAAACGTTATTTTATTTGTCTTATATACTACTATATCTATTTGTATATTACCCGTACATGGTACGGGTCCTACACTAGTTCCTCTATTAAACTCACTCTCTCCTTATGCCATATGGCATCCTCCTATTCTTTCTGCCACATGGCATTTTATCAAATTTTTTAAAATATTCAATATAATAAATATTTATCAGATTCTCCTATTTCCTAAACTAAACATGTCAATCACAAGAATTATATAAATTATTCTATTTTTAAAACTAAACATGTCAATCAAAAACATATAACTTATATATATAATCATATTTCCATAATTAAACACGAAAGAATAAAGACACACGATCTACAATGACCCTTCTTTCCAAAAGTAACACGAAGGATGAAGTGGAAGACTTCATGCAGTTGTTGGAGGACGAGATCGTTATGGAGAAGGAGCTAGGAAGAGCATGTGATCAAATGGAAGGTAGTCTTTTGCATAGTATTTTGAAGCTAGGATTCGAAATTCTTTTTTTGTAATGAATTTCACTACATATTTGAATTTAATTAAATTTAATTGTCTCGGTTGTGATAGTTCAAACTTTCCAAATTCAAGTATTGACAAATTTCCATATTTGATTTTTTGTTTGATTGATATTGAGAGGATCATTGTGAATTCATTATGATGCTTTGATTTTATTCGGTTTCCTTCCATATGTGATTATCATATTCTTGCCACCATATTTCAAAAATATTTAATTATCATTTTTAAACCTATTAACCAAATATAATTATCATATTTCATAAATATAATTACGAAAGTATTATTACACTATATATTGTTACCTCTTAAAATTGTCTTATAAATTCACTTGTCATAAGTACAAGCTTATTTCTTTACCGTGGTACTATTCATGGATTTAATTTCATTAATCTGATAAAATTCACGATCAATCATTAAATGAAGATCATCTAATCGGTTAGTATTTTTATAGATATTTTATTTGAAATGTTTTCTACCATTACTATTTCAAAAATAAAATTTTTTTGACATATTTCTTATTCTATCATATATTATGTTTTTAGATGTTATTGGTCAGGGGTGGACGTAAGATTTTAGTCTAATGGGGGATAAAATCCTAAGAGTAAAGTTTATCATCTATCTTACACAAAATTCCAATTTAAAGTCTACCGTCTTTTTTTTACAACAAACCTCAATTTCAAACAAGAAAATCTAAATGCAAACTGCAAACAAATTTTGCTCTAAATTGATCAAAAAATTACATGATTAAACAAATTTCATCATTACATACTACTTTTACTGCATAATTTCAACAAATATGTATAAAATAATAATTTAAAATTTTACAAGTCCATAAACCCTAAAATTTAAAATTTTAACACAAATAAAGATAAATATAGAAAAAATAGTGTTTTTTTAATTTTTTTATGTAAATTTAAACAAAGTTGTATTTTTTTAATACTTTTGAGGATTATAGCTAACAAATTCTATATTGAAAATTTGAAAATACGTATTTCATTTTGAAAATTTTCAAAGAAGAATTTTGAAAACAAATGTAAATATAAGTTTAATTTAAAAAAAAATATTCCTAATGGGGGTTACTGCTCTCACTAGGCCCCACTTCCCTTCGCCCCTGTTATTGGTATATTGGTTAGAATTGGTGATGAAATTGTCATATCAAACCACATTAATAAAAAGACCAAAGTAATCAACCTTTAGGCGACTGATTTGTAATCTTTGATGAGTAATATATAATTGATAAATTTTATAGGTCAAAATAGCTATTGTTTTCTTGGAAAAAATGTAATCATTTTGTATTTGTACATTGTCCCTCTATCGGCTATGTATCAACATCGTTGGATTATAATTAATCACACGTATCAAATAGGTTATTGATGGTTAAAATTATTTGACCTAGCAAGAGCTTCTTTTTATTGCCTTACTTTAAGCCTTATGTGTATAGTAAATTTGTTGATGATATATATGTTATAATTTTTATTTTGAGCAAAATACTAGGTTGGTAATTGATTTATTACATAAAATATATATATTATATATCACACAATTAGAGTTAATAAGGTAATACCTAATAATGTTGACGGTTGTACATTAATATAAATGATTTCATGTATAGAACTTCTGATTATATATATATATAGGTTGAGTTTAATTCTTTGTCATAATATCACAAGTAACAATGTTACTTGCATGCTACTCCAATTACTCTCTTTTAAATTACTTTTTATTGTTCATTTATAGTCGTAATTAAATATATTCCTACCAAGCACTAACTCTATTTTAAAATTGTTTAAGAAATAGTGTCATAAATCATACACTACAAAATATTTATGCTAAATTGCATCATCCATTTGATGGTGGTTTAACCTACAATATGGTCTTGGTGATCATTCAGTTTGCAAAATCTAAGGAATAAAATAATGCACTTAATTTGTTGAATGGTTATTATTCAACCTATTTGATGACTATTTAGTCATTTTTTACTAATAATAAAGTTATGACGAGTGACATCTCTCTTTCGATATTTTTTTTTTATTATTTTGCCTTATTTTATTCTATTTAATTTTTTTTATCTTAACATGCATCTATTTTTTTTCTAGGTGTAGAGATGTGATTTCAAATACAAATGTTAGTTTTGTGTCAATTTCTTATTAAAATATAATTATTTATATTTTCATACTTAAGTTATAGTTGTATTTACACTATTACAAACTAAATACATATTTTATATCAATTAAATATATAGTTTATGTAATTTTTTTCTAAATGTGAAAACAATAACAAATCACTAGCCCGCAATGCACAAGTATTAAGAAACCTAATTACATATCAGATGTCACCCCAACTTTTTTCTTTTCATTTACCTTTTAAACTTAATCTTATCTTCATTTTTATGCGGAAGTAATAATATACTATTATATATAGTTATCATTTTAGAACTATTGATCTTTTTTTTATATAAATTTTAACATATATAAAATAATCATATTTCACAAAAATGGTAACTATGTATATAGGGTAATAGTTTTGAAAATAGTAACTATGTATATGTAAAATGTGAACTATGTATACAACCAATTGATTATTTAGCTACAACATGATCATATAAAACATTTTATCAATTGATTATTTGGTTAGTGTTGAATAATGCATATTATATTTTTTCTACCAGTTGCTTAGTAGATTTATTAAATTTATCTAAAACAACATTGATTTTTTTATTTTAACAATAAGATAATGAATGATTAGTATATTTATTTTCCACTATATATATATTGTACCTCAAAATTTTTGAGTCACTATGTTATTGGTTATCTAAAATAACATTGTTTTTCTTATAACAATAAGATTAATGAATGATTAGTATATTTATTTTCCACTATACATATATTGTACCTCAAAATTTTGAGTCACCGTATTATTGACGACTTAACTTGACAACAAACACCTTCAAATTGTTCAGATTAACAAATATGCTTGCCTATTTTGTCATTCTATATTGCGAAATTGATATAGCAATAAGTGTATAAATACACTTTATGCATGATTCATGCTTGGAGTTAGTCATAATTTGATAATTAGTGAGCATATCTCAATGTCCGACATCTCATTTACATTGTCATTCACTTTATGCATATTTCTACATTAATTAATTGTCATTCACCATATAATTATTTCTATACGAAGGGAGTATTAATTTTTATTATAAAAAAACATATTAATTTCACATTTTTAAAAATAGTAACACACAAATATATTTAATTAGTGACAATATAAATGAAATTAAGATAAGTATGCTAATATAAATAATTCTACTAATAATCAATTAACAAAGATCAATGTAATTTCGTACATACATAATATGTTGAATCAAGTGATATACCTAAAAAATATTTAATTAAACAAAATGAATGAAGTCTGACTAATTAAATGGAAAAATATTAAGAGAATATTAAAAAAAATACCTAATATATATTCTATCTAATATGAAAATCATGATCAAATGTGAATAATTTATATGTTGAAAGGAAAATCAAGATCATGTCTAAAATATTTTATATAATAATAGTAATAAAAAAATAACTTAGTGATGTGGCGCGATATGGAGTAAAAAACACGTGACAATAAATGACGTAGCACAATGTCAAAACAAAATGAACTTAGTTGGATTACTTTAGTATTATATAGTAGATTAGACATCAAGGATCCAAACCAATCATATAAATAGATAACCTTGTAAAATTTTGAAATATAAAGGTGTGACATATTAGTTAAGAATATGATTATATGTAGTCCCTTAAAACTATTTAAATAAAATTTGAAATAATGTTATTCCACAATGAATAAATATCTACTTACATTTTTGAGATATTTGAATATAATTAACGCAATATTTAAATTATCCTATTATTTATAATATAATTTAGATGAGATCTTTATTATTAGATTGAATATTAATTCTAGAAAAATATATTAAGAAAATGAATTTTTTTATTTGGATATTGTGTTGACAAATAAAAATTAATTTAAAAACGCATGAATTTTGATATAGGTTTTAGTTATTTGGGAAATGTTGTTGTAGATATCATGTTTCTTAATCTGTTAGTTTTATCAGATATGTTTTATTTAATCTTTTTATTTACAGAATGTCATTATAAACAAATCTTTTGATATATCATATCGATTTGGTAAAATGAAAAGTAAGCTAGTAGTGTAAAAAATTATTCAGATTAATTAAAAACCATAAGCTAAAATGGAGAATTACGAAATTGAAAGAAAAGATTCATCAATCGAATATCTAAATTAGTTTTAGATATTGTATTTTCAATCTCATATCATATCGAATATCTTTTAATTATATTTCTAAAAAAAATAGTTATAACCAAAACTCATGATTTTCGATTTTCTATAACTTTTATTTAGTTTACAATCATATATCCACAAATATGTAGCAATTAGTTACCTCAATGTTTACCTCAATTTTCTATAATTACTATTTAATTTTCAATTAACCATTAATCTTTGTTGTTATGATTTTCAATATATGGTCTTCAATTAGTCTCACTTTTTGAAAATGTACAAGTACTTGAACTATTGTGTTCCGGCTAATGGCTATTGCAACTTTAAGATTTTTTTTGTCAATTAAAAGGTCCAAAGCCTTTACCTAGACAAATGCCACGACGAATAAGGGATTTCAAGATGGTGGTGTGGTAAGAGATATGAAGATCGACGCTCACTAGTGATGGCGTGGCATGTCATTGGCTATAAAGGGAGATCGGCCATGAAGGAAAAAAGATTGGCGCTCATCTTTGATGGCGTGTAGTGATGGCGATTGAGCTTTGAAAGAGGCAAAGGCAGTGGCAGTAGCGAGTGTAGTGTTTTGGATAGTCCTTTTGAAGAAGACTCACATGGAGATCAGTCCAATTCTTTCTTTCTTTTTTGCGAGAGAAGATCAATCCAATTTTGAGTTGATTAGTGTTGTGAAAGTTTTGGATTTGTAATCTTTTGTGATTGATTTATATTTGTTTGTGATTGATTTATATTCTTTGTTATTATTGATTTGTAATCTTTCTGATTAACTTGTATTTAAATTTGGAAAAGATTAGTTTTAGATGTAGGATAAACATCTTTGATATATAATTAAATTTATTTAAAAAGTGAAATAAGAAGGAATTAACATATGAAAGTTCTAATGAAGGGTAACATGTAGCGAATTTAGGTTCTAGTTTAGTATATATATATAGTAGATTACAAGATTACGAGTCTAATTTTTTATTTTTTATTGCAATGGCAAAGTAATTTCCATAAACTAGAAAAAAAATCCAAATATTGTGGTAGATTTTATCTTTGTTTTTTCTTAAAAAACAAAAACAAAATTAGCATGACCAACTACCCGTAAATATATGGTAGTAGTCTATCCTAGAGTATTATGTCGGATGTGCTAAAGCAATACGACTATACTAGCGGAAGGGACTACGTGGCCAAAGTGAGCTAATCTATCATCCACTCAGTTAATTTCTCTGAAAATATACCGGATAATTATTTCTGAGAACCCTAACAAATCTTTCAAGAGTCTGGGATGTGCATTTCAATCTCTCATGCAAAACTCCATATTCCTTTAACAACATTGATCACACATAAATTATCTCCTTCAATTTCTAGTATTGTTAGTCGTTGTTGCTTAGCTGCTAACAAACCTTGTCTTAGTCCAAGGCGGTGTGGATCTTCTGGTCCAACATACTAGTCCACTTAGTGATCCATTTTCTCTAACTGGTCCAAGTGGCATTCCATTTTTATAAATGGAATAAATAAAATTAATTGTTATTTATGCTACATGATGCCTCCCCTACTGATGTGTTCTTGCCTTCGATGACAAGCCAATTGTCAAAGGCGATACCTTTGGATCTAGTCTTGGGCGAGAAGTCACGTTGTCTTGCACGAAAGGTTGACAAGATGGTGGCGAAGCAAACCCGGTGGAGGTGGTCTGGAAGATCGCGGTGTCGGCGAGGCTGAGTGTCACATTGAGTGTCACAACAGCGAAGACGACGTCGATGGCGAAGGCGAACGTGATGGAATTGGTGGAGATTGTGGACGCGATGGAAGCGATTGATGGAGCGAATGGTTAGCGATGGAGAAAGTGATTTGATGAGGGATAGATGACTTGAAAAGACAAGTCTTTGGTGTCATAGCGTCGTCTGCGGAGGAAGGGAGACGTGAAGGAAGACTTGGCTTGAAGGTTCAAGCAATTGCCGTAGCGTCGGCGCGGAGGGAATGGGGATGCGAAGATAGAGAGTGACGTCCGATCAAGGGAAAAAGGATAAGCACTCTACTTGAAACCTTGATTAAAATTGAACGTGCTGAAACAAATAACATAGTTTGACTTAAATACTAGGGCGAGACATCGGATGGGCCGAGTCGAGCCTAGTGGGCTAGCCCATACAAGCATGCAAAAGGCACAAACCCTAAAATAGAAATGACTATAAAAGGAAACTATCTAAAATAAGCAATAACAAATATAGAAAGCGTCTAAAAAAAACGCGGCGAAGGCATGGATGCAAACACCGCGAGGAACGACGACGAAGGGTCGATGGCCTCGCGAGTGGGTGAACGCGATGCCAGCTGCGATGATCGCGATGTTTCGATGCCGATGGTGGCGATGACGATGAGTCTTGGGTTGGCGTCTGGGCTTCCTTGGCCAGCGACGACGCGTGCGACAAGTGACGCGACGGCGGACGCGATGGCTTTGGACCTAGACCTTGTCACTGGGCCCTCTGAGCGTAGGCTCATGGCTTCTTCCTCATCTTGGGCCATCATGGGAGGCATGGTCACATCACCCTCCCCCACTTGGCTGTGAAGCGTCCCCGCTTCACCAACATCGAACTTGTGCTCCACATTTTTCTCCAAATCCGCGACGTCAGAGGTCGCTTGGATGCCATAGCCTCTGGGCAGCTCAATCTGGTTAGCGGTATTTCGAATGGCTTTCACGATGCAGAATGGCCCTTCTCCTCGTGGAACCAAGTGGTGTTTGCGCCGTGATTAGGATCTATTCTTTTGCAAGTGCACCCAATGAAGGTCTCCGGTGTCGAACACGAATCGACGGCGGCCACGTTTGTGCAGATAGGCACCAGGAAACCAGTTGATTGTGATTTGAATGCCATGCAAGGCTAGTAGAGCTTGAGGGGGCGCCTCTGGCAAAGCTTCCATGATGGGGGTCTTTGGAGTGCAATGCGTTAGCACCAACAGGAAACATGGCGTGTTGCCTTGAAAGGTAGCATGGAGGTCACGAGGAGGTCCAAGAAGCAAGATGTGCACTAAGGTTCTTTGTAATGCGGTCTTTGTACCATCCTGGCCTCTAGATCGCGCTGTTGGCTCTTGGTCATTACAAACGACTTTGTGCCCTTTGGAAGAACGCGTTGTTCGGCTACTTGGGTCTGCGGTGTTGGAAGCAGCTCCAAGATCTGAGTGGTGTCGTGTTGATCTTGATGCGGGCTTTGCTGCTTCTATAGTCCTTTCTCTATCATGCTCGACCTGAGCCTGTAAAATCTCATGGGGAGACATAGGTAAGAGAGTCACGCGCTTCCCGTGGTAGGTAAACACATAGGTGTTTAGATACCCATCGTGAAGCACGCGACGATCGAACTGCCATGGACGCCCAACCAAGAGATGGGTGGCATCCATTGCAATCACATCACATAAAAGTTTTGTCAATGTATGGACGAATGGAAAAGGTAATAAGACACTGCCGTGAGACAGTGTTACCTGGACTTTAAGAAATCCATTGGAGGGCATAAGGTTGCGGATGAGGCATCGTAGGCAACTTGAAGTGTGACACGACCTTCTCATTCACAATATTTGCACATGATCCTCCATCAACTATGACACTCAAGGAAGCCGTCTGGACGAGAGCCCTTGTGTGGAACAAGTTCTCGCGTTGGTGTTGGAGGCTCGCTTCCTTGACTGTGAGGAGATGACGCGTTACCAAACTCAATGGTGTGCCCGCGTTCAGAGAAGCGGGTTCGCAATCATAGGCGTCTTCCTCCTCTTCGATGCCTTCATCGATGGCCTCTAGGGTTTGGTCCTCGTCGTCGCAAGACTCATAGCCGGCGACATCCGTGGAGAACAAAACCTTTCGAGCATTTGGGCAATCCTTCTTATAGTGGCCTCTTCCACCACACTTGTAACACTCAAGGTCGCGCACGC
Organism: Rheum nobile; assembly: GCA_027886185.1. NCBI lineage: Eukaryota > Viridiplantae > Streptophyta > Magnoliopsida > Caryophyllales > Polygonaceae > Rheum > Rheum nobile. Next base: position 7,756,033 of record WOAB01000002.1, on the reverse strand, counting down.
GATCTGTGCCCACTAGAGCTTGTCCGGGCGCGTTCTGGTGCGGCGCGGTGCGTGGCGTTGAAGGCTTCGCTTTGGGGGCTTGGCCCGACGCGGCTGTGGCAGAGACACTAGGGCAAACATGAGTATAAGGTAATCCACTAGGGTTAGAAGAATACCTTTGTGGGCCACTTGGAAAAGTGTAAGACTTTCGGCGAGAGATTTGTGCATGAATTTGCATCGCCGTATGTGTGAGTGTGTTCAAATCTTTGATGGGCAAAATCTCGAGTTAATCACGGATGTTTGTGTTTAAGACACTCAAGAATTTCGTCCTCAAAGTCCATGGTGCAACAGAGATGTTGGCCTTGTAATACATGTCTTCAAGCTTGGAAAAGAACTCGAGTGGAGTCATCGACCCTTGTCGAGCCATGGCTATCTCCATTCTCATTTGATTCCTATAGTCTAGAGGCACGTATTTCTTGGTCATCACGTAGACTAGTTGATGCCATTCTGTGACTCGTGTTCTGTGGCGACGCACACAGTCATCCTCGAAGCGATGCCACCACACTCGGGCTGCTCCTCGAAAGTGAAATGTCGCGGCATAAACATGCTCCTCTGGAGGAACGCGGCAATAGCATAGGGTGTACTCCGTAGCCTGCACCCATTCAATAAAAAACTAAGGGATTGTATTCACCAAAAAAATGCTCGATCTTTACCTTGACTTCGTGTCGTTGGTATCGAGGCTGGGCAGACGCTTCGTTGAACGCATTGTTTGGCGCGGTGGCGTAGAGAGGATTCTCATAGGCACGCACACCATGGGGTCTATCGCATCCAACCTGGCGTCTATCGCGGTCTTAGTGATATTCGCCGTGAGCAAACTCATCCCTTGGCGCGTAGGCATCGTCGCGTCGGCGTCTTCACGGCTGGGCGTCATATTCGGCTCAGCGAATGTCCCTTGGCATGACATCGCGGTGCTCGCCGCCAATATCACGAACGCGTTCTCCTTGTGGCTGGAGATGCGGTGGAGGTATCCAATCCGAAGGGTGATCCTGCAATTCAAGTGGATCTCCAAGAGGGGGTGAAAAAAGTTAGGGTTGACCATACCTGATTCCTCAATCTCCTCGTCGTCATACTCGTCGAATTTGTCGTGTACATTGGGTGTGATCGACGCGTAGCCATCAGATACGTAACGCGGTGTCCGAACACTTTGGTGTCGAAGATGATCGCATATATCATGGCTCCGTGGCTGGGTAGTTGGGGTCCTCAATTGATCATCGTGTCGCGTATTCCCACTGGGTCAGCGACTTTGTCTCCTTGGCGTCGCATCGGCTTGCTCGGCTCGTCGAGGGTGGCCTTCGCGAGGTGCTGATCTCGGTACGCGTCTCTGGGTTCTCCTAGAGGCATAGCGATCATCAAAGTTGTATGGTTCAGAAAACTCACCTTGAGTATCCTCGGCGTCGCGGTCGTTGTCGAAGCCAGCGGGTGTGGCTCTGGGCACGTAGCGGTCCGTGTGCGAAACGAAGCCTTGGCGACTCTCGATGACACTTTTCATATGATTGAGTTGTGGTTGATGATGAGATGTCGAAGGCATGATTCCTTTGCCTTTGTCTACTCTTGTCTTCGATGGACCGGCGTCGGTGGCTCGTGGTTGAGCCGGCGCGTCCATAGTACTCAAGGGTGTTGGAGTGGGTACGAGTTGTGCCGCGGGTTCTCTGGCTTCAAATTGAGCAATGCGTTGACGAAGAGCTTGGATCTGTCATTGCTCCTCGGACAACTCCATGATGGGGTCTTGTTGTGGGGGGTCAATCGGTGGTTGGTCTTGGGGTAGACCCAACGGCGGTGGATTTGGGTTGGTGTTGTCGACTCCAGGTTGGTCTTCACTGTGTCCAACCGGCATGCTACCTATAACAATATGGCCAGACATGGGAGTAAAAACGAACCAAAAGACAACAAAGAACAACAACCAAGAAAATCACTAGTCAAGCCACAAAGTTCACGTAGGTAGGTGATGTGACCCTGCCTCCCATGACGGCCCAAGACGAGGAAGAAGCCATGAGCCTATGCTCAGAGGGACCAGTGACAAGGTCTAGGTCTAAAGCCATCGCGTTCGCCGTCGCGTCACTTGTCGCACGCATCGTCGCTGGCCAAGGAAGCCCAGACGCCAACCCAAGACTAGTCGTCCTCGCCACCATCGGCATCAAAACATCGCGTTCATCGCAGCCGGCATCGCGTGCACCCACTCGCGAGGCCATCGACCCTTCGTCGCCGTTCCTCGTGGTGTTTGCATCCATGCCTTCGCCACGTTCTTTTTGAGACGCTTTCTATATTTGTTATTGCTTATTTTAGATAGTTTCCTTTTATAGTCATTTCTATTTTAGGGTTTGTACCTTTTGCATGCTTGCATGGGCTAGCCCACTAGGCTCGACTCGGCCCATCCGATGTCTCACCCTAGTATTTAAGTCAAACTATGTTATTTGTTTTAGCACGTTCAATTTTAATCAAGGTTTCACGTAGAGTATTTATCCTCCTTCCCTTGATCGGACGTCACCCTCTATCTTCGCATCCCCATTCCCTCCGCCGCCGACGCTACGGCAATTGCTTGAACCCTCAAGCCAGGCTTCCTTCGCATCTCCCTTCATCCGTAGTCGACGCTACGACACCAAAGACTTGTCTTTTCAAGGCATCTATCCCTCATCAAATCGCTTCCGCCATCGCTATCCAATCGCCCCATCGATCGCTTCCATCGCGTCCACCATCGCCACCAATTCCATCGCGTTCGCCATCGCCTTCGTCTTCGCTGTTGTGACACTCAACGTGACACTCAGCCTCGCCGACACCGCGATCTTCCAGACCACCTCTACCGGGTTTGCTTCGCCACCATCTTGTCAACCTTTCGTGCAAGACAACGTGACTTCCCGCCCAAGACTAGATCCAAAGGTGTCGCCTTTGACAATTGGCTTGTCATCGGAGGCAAGAACACATCAATTGGTATCAGAGCCCAACAGTCTTGTAAGTCACGAACTCAAGTTTGCATCTTGTTCACAATTTTTTTTTCTTGACCCCCCTCGTTTGTTTTCGTAAGATCTTGAGAAAAATCAAAGTTTCCATCTTTGCATCACCTAATCGGTTTCTACAAGATAACCTCTTGGCCGAAATTTTTTCCTTGTTCCCTAAGTTTTGGTGTGTTAGGTAATTTGTTATCTTGCATGCTAGAATATTTTGTTTCCTTGTTTCACGCGTGGATAGAGTTTCCTTGTTTGCTAGATTTTGCTTTTTAGTTAAGTTAGCCGAATTTCCTTATAAGATATCAATCAAATCTTATCTTTTCTCTCTTATCTCTAAAGATCACACTTGTGATATTCTTGTTACTTAGGCCGTTTTCTTTTGTTTCCTTTTGCAAATCCGAAAAGATCAAAAGATAAGATCTCGGATATTATAAACAAAAAGATATTAAAAAAAAAGTTTCCAAAATTAGGTAAAGCCAAAATAAGGCAACCCTAACCCACTCGACTCGGTCTAAGCTCATCTTCTCTACCCCTCCGCCGTCTAGGTCAAGCTTCCTAGAAGGTGAATTCTTGCTTATTAGGTTTCTTTGTTTACGTTTGTTTTAGGGTTTCAATTTGTTTTTGTTTGTTTGATTACAACTTGCTTGATACACCATCTCTTGTGCAAGCCAAGCCGTCCTTACGGCAAGCCAAACTAGCCCTACCTACGTGAACTTGTGACTTGACTAGTGATTTTCTTGGTTGTTGTTCTTTGTTGTCTTTTGGTTCGTTTTTACTCCCATGTCTGGCCATATTATTTTAGGTAGCATGATGGTTGGACAACGTGAATAACAACTTCGAGTCGACGACACCAACCCAAATCCACCGCCGTTGGGTCTACCCCAAGACCAACCACCGATTGACCCCCTACAACAAGACCCCATCATGGAGTTGTCCGAGGAGCAACGAGAGATCCATGCTCTTCGTCAACGCGTTGCTCAACTTGAAGCCAGAGAACGCGCGGCACAACTCGTACCCACTCCAACACCCCTGAGTACTATGGACGCGCCGACTCAACCACGAGCCACCGACGCCGGTCCATCGAAGACAAGAGTAGACAAAGGCAAAGGAATCATGCCTTCGACATCTCATCATCAACCACAACTCAATCATATGAAAAGTGTCACCGAGAGTCACCAAGGCTTCGTTTCGCACACGGACCACTACGTGTCCAGAGCCACACCCGTTGGCTTTGACACCGGCTCCGACAACGACCGCGACGCCGAGGACACTCAAGGTGAGTTTTCTGAACCATACAACTTTGATGATCGCTATGCCTCTAGGAGAACCCAGAGACGCGTACCGGGATCAACGCCTCACGAAGGCCGCCCTTGATGAGTCGAGCAAGCTGACGCGATGCCAAGGAGACCCAGTCGCCGACCCAGTGGGCATACGCGACGCGATGATCAATTGAGGACCCCAACTACCCAGCCACAGAGCCATGATGTACGCGATCATCTTCGACACCAAAGTGTTCGGACGCCGCGTTACGGATCCGATGGATACGCGTCGATCACACCCAATGTACACGACGACTTCGACAAGTATGACGAAGAGGAGATCGAGGACTCAGGTATGGTCAACCCTAATTTTTTTTCACCCCATCTTGGAGATCTACTTGAATTGCAAGATCACCCTTCGGATTGGATATCTCCGCCGCGTCTTCAGCCACAAGGAGAACGCGTTCATGATATTGGCGGAGAGCGCCGCGATGTCATGCCAAGGGACATTCGCCGAGCCGACTATGACGCCCAGCCGCGAAGACGCCCAGTCGTGAAGACGCCGACGCAACGACGCCTATACGCCAAGGGATGAGTTTGCTCGCGGTGAAGATCACCAAGACCGCGATCGCCGCGTTCCTCCAGAGGAGCATGTTTACGCCTCGACACTTCACTTTCGAGGAGCAGCCTGAGTGTGGTGGCATCGCTTCGAGGATGACTGCGTGCGTCGCCACAGAACACGGGTCACTGAATGGCATCAACTAGTCTACGTAATGACCAAGAAATACGTGCCTCCAGACTATAGGAATCAAATGAGAATGGAAATTGCCATGGCTCTCCAAGGGACAATGAGCCCACTCGAGTTCTTTTCCAAGCTTGAAGACATGTATTACAAGGCCAACATCTCCGTTGCACCATGGACTTTGAGGACAAAATTCTTGAGTGGCTTAAACACAAACATCCATGATCAACTCGAGATTTTTCCCATCAAAGATTTGAACACACTCACACATATAGCGATGCAAATTCATGCACAAATCTCTCGCCGAAAGTCTTACACTTTTCCAAGTGGCCCACAAAGGTATTCTTCTAACTCTAGTGGATTACCTTATATTCATGTTCGCCCTAGTGTCTCTGCCACAGCCGCGTCGGGCCATGCCCCCAAAGCAAAGCCTTCGACGCCAAGCACTGCGCTGTACCAGAACGCGCCCGGACAAGCTCCAGTGAGCACAGATCACGCGCGCGACCTTGAGTGTTACAAGTGTGGTGGAAGAGGCCACTATAAGAAGGATTGCCCAAACGCTCGAAAAGTGTTGTTCTCCACCACGACCGCCGGCTATGAATATGTCGACGACAAGGAGCCAACACTCGAGGCCATCGATGAAGGCATCAAAGAGGAGGAAGACGCCTACGACTATGAACCCGCTTATCTGCACGCTGGCACACCATTGAGCTTGGTGACGCGTCGTCTCCTCACAGTCCAGGAAGCGAGCATCCACGACCAACGCGAGAACTTGTTCCACACAAGGGATCTCGTCCAGACAGATTCCTTGAGTGTCATAGTTGATGGAGGATCATGTGCTAACATTGTCAATGAGAAGGTCGTGACACACTTCAAGTTGCCTACGACGCCTCATTCATAACCTTATGCCCTCTAATGGATTTCTTCCAGTCTAGGTAACACAGTATCTCGCCAATGCTTAGTTTCTTTTTCCATAGGGCAATATTGTGATTCTATACTTTGTGATGTCGTTACAATGGACGCCACCCATATTTTGCTTGGGCGCCCATGGCAATTCGACAGGCGCGTGCTCCATGATGGCTATTTGAACACTTATGTGTTCAATTACCACGGAAAGCGCGTCACCTTGCATCCAATGTCTCCCCATGAGATCTTGCAGGACCAGGTTGAGCGCGATCGCCAGAAGGCCATTGAGGCCGCGTCTACTAGGTCCAACGAGTCCCCAGAGGCAAAACTCCTCCAATTTTGAAAAAAATTCGTCTTCCCCGGGCACTGACAAGAAGAGGACCAACGCGATTGGTGGGACACCAAATGCCCATCTGGATCGTCATGGCACCGTTGCTGGTGCCGCTGGGAAGGCCAAGAAAGGCACTCAAGAGGCTTGGCTAGGTTTTTCCAATTTTGGCACGAGCAATGGTCCATATATGCCCATTGCCCCATAGAAATCGACAAGCGCCTCACCGTGGATGAAGTTTGCCAAACCGTTGCCGCATATGTCTCCTTTGCAAGGAAAATGTGAGCGACGCTTGCTTTTGGCCAGGCCCAGTGACCTCACTGCGTGTTTGACTGGCAAGGCACCATGTTTTCTGCTTGTGCCAACCCCATGCATCCCAGAGTCATAGCGCACCACGCCAGTGCCGCATGCCATTGCTGCCTTGCTAACCGCGTTCGACGACGTCTTCCCCGATGAGTTGCCATAAGGATTACCTCCACTGAGAGGAATTGAGCACCAGATTGACCTTGTGCCAGGTGCTTCCTTGCCCAATCGCGCTGCGTATAGAGCTGGCCCAGAGGAGACCAAAGAGCTACAGCGCCAGGTGCAAGAGTTGTTGGATCGCGGCTACGTGAGGGAATCTCTTTCCCCTTGTGCTGTGCCTGTGATCCTTGTGCCCAAGAAGGATGGCACATGGATAATGTGTGTTGATTGCCGTGCAATTAACCAGATCACCGTCGAGTATAGGCATCCTATTCCACGCCTCGACGATATGCTTGATGAACTTCATGGCGCGACACTTTTCTCCAAGATAGATTTGAAGAGTGGTTATCACCAAATCAGGATGAAAGAAGGTGATGAGTGGAAGACCGCATTCAAGATGAAGTATGGGCTCTACGAGTGGCTTGTCATGCCATTTGGGCTCACGAACGCGCCAAGCACCTTCATGCGCGTGATGAACCACGTCTTGAGAACCTTCCTTGGCAAGTTTGTCGTTGTTTATTTCAATGACATCCTTGTGTATTCATGGAGCCTGGAGGATCATGTCGATCACCTTCACCAAGTGCTCGAGTGCCTTCGACGCGAGAGCCTATTCGCCAATCTGGCCAAGTGCTCATTTTGCTCCGCGTCCACAAATTTTTTGGGCTATGTCTTGAGTAGTGATGGTCTGCTCGTCGACGAAGACAAGATCGCGGCCATCAAAGAATGGCCAACGCCGACGACGCTGACACAAGTGCGAAGCTTTCTCGGCCTCACCGAATTTTATAGGCGCTTTGTTCGAGACTTCTCCTCCATTGCCGCGCCTTTGCATGAGTTAACGAAGAAGGGTAGCATTGTCTTGTGGTTTGAGTCCCACGAAGAAGCCTTCTCGGATTTGAATCGGGCCTTGTGCCAAGCACCTTTGCTCCAGCTTCCCGACTTCGACAAGCACTTCGAGGTGGAATGTGATGCCTTAGACATTGGCATTGGTGGTGTGCTGCACCAGGAGAAGAGGCCCATTGCATATTTCAGTGAGAAGCTCACAGGGGCCACACTCAATTACCCCACCTACGACAAAGAATTATATGCCCTAATACACGTGCTAAAGACGTGGCAACATTACCTTTGGCCGCGTGAATTTGTCATCCATAGCGACCATGCAGCCTTGAGCTATTTGAAGAGCCAAGCCCACCTCAATCGACGCCATGCTCGTTGGGTGGAATTTCTTGAGACATTTCCTTATGTCGTGGTCCACAAGAAGGGAAAGGAGAACATTGTCGCCGACGCGTTTTCTCGAAGGTTTGTTCTCTTGACTCATGTGCAAACTACAGTTTTGGGTTTTGCTTTGATTAAAGAATTGTATGCTAGTGATCCTTTCTTTGCCCCTATAGTCGAGCATTGCCTAAGATTTCGAGAGTTTGAGTCATATTTCCTTTCTGAGGGTTATTTATACAAGGCTAGTCGCCTTTGCATCCCTAGGTCTTCCATTACACTCCTTTTGATTCAGGAAGCACACGAAAGTCATGGACACTTTGAGATTAGTAAGACCTTGACCGCCCTAAGAGAACATTTCTTTTGGCCTAAGATGACGCACTAAGTGACTAGGTTTTGTAGAAGTTGTGTGACATGCCAAAGAGCCAAAGCTAGGTGAAGCCCACACGGCCTCTACACACCATTGCCCATTCCTAGTACCCCATGGGAAGATTTGTCTATGGATTTTGTTGGGCCTGGATTCTCCAGAGAAGACAGATCGAGAGGACCGAGCCCAAGCCCACTGCAAATCGGGAGAATGGCATACGAGTTCAGAGGAGTCGACAAGGCTTCTCTGGTCGAGCGACACCCGACAAAACCTCTCCAGTCAAGAGTCGTCCGACAAGATCACGGAGATCTCGCCACGCATTTAATGCTCAGATCATGCAACATCTGCAACGTTCAAACACCTTAATTGCCAGTAATTCAATGGTGAAATCCTTGCCATTACACTCGGTATTGAAGATAAAAACATAAAAACGGTGCAACGGCCATAAGAGTAAAGGGACTTACCATATTTGGAACGACGAAGAAGATAAGATCAGGGAACTCACAACTACGCAAAACACACGCATTCTCACTTAGCAAACTCACCAGAATAGCACTCTCGCGCTCCATCTAGCTCTCCAAACGGCTGCCTATGCCTGACCCCTGCCGGTCGCCACTCACAAGTCAGCGGTCGAGTCCCACTCGATCTCTGATTTTATTACGATAAGTTGTATTGCGATCTAATCCGATTCACACGATATCTAATAAAATCATCTTGCTATTATATATTTATTTCTTGTTTACCTATTATTTGCTTGGTTTAGATTATTTCCCATCGTCCGATCGACTAGTTACTCCGTCTAAGGCGATTTAGGTCGTCCGATCTTTTCGCCCCAAAACAATTTGGCGCCCACCGTGGGGAAACTTGCCGATCACCTTTCCGGAATCTTCCAACCATGGCTATTGATCCCCCTATTGATAACCAAGAACCACGTCTCGAAGACGAAACCCAAACCACAGAAAACCCAATCGAAAATCCTACTCCAACCCAGTTCCAAGAACTCTCTCAAAAAATGGCCGCCCTTCAAGAGGAACTAGCCGAGCAACGTCAGAAAACCGAAGCCCTAGCCGCTTTGTCAACCCAATCCGAAGCCGAGATCGTGCAACTAACCCATGAGAACGAGTCTCTTAAGTCGCAGGTACAATCAGTGGCCTCGGGATCTCGGAACACGCCCGTCCACGGCGGCGCCCGAACGCGCCTCGACATGGACAATATCGAGCCAACGCCTCCCAGCATACGACGTCCCGGACACACTGAGGGTACGTCTCGAACTCCTTTCGCTAGTCCATTCCCGACTAACCATGTCACCTTTCCTACACCGATCGGGTCTGTTGGGGCCCGAATCGACGAAACACAGGTTGCCAATCCGCCAGATGTCATGGCCCTTTTTCAGCAAACGCTCGACCGACACATGAAGGCAATCGACGATCGTTTCAATAGGCTCCCAGGAGTCCCGCAACCGATCGAGAGAGAAGCGTCCGGCGGATTCAAAGAATCCCCGTTCGTCGAAGAAATCGCAAGGGTCGAGATCCCCAAGAAGTTCCATCTCCCCAACATGGCGACATTCGACGGCACCACCGATCCAGATGACCATATCTCTCTCTATAAACAAAAACTAATGGCTGCATCTGCTTCAAGGGAGAGTCGCGAGGCTGTCATGTGCAAAAGCTTTGGCACAACCCTCGCGGGCCCCGCACTAACTTGGTTTATGCGTTTGCCTCAGGGAACGATCACATCATTTGCGGATCTGGTCAACTCTTTTAAGAGCCAGTTCACCAGCAGTCGGAAGCATGAGAAACAATCGAGTGACCTCTATCGAGTCACACAAAGGTACAATGAACCTCTCCGAAATTATCTTAACAGGTACAATAAAGAGAAAGTGGGAATCCCCCACTGTGATGGATTCCCACTGTGATGTCACAACGTCTATCGAAGCATTCCGACAAGGCCTGGTCAAAGACAGCAATCTCTATGACGAGATTACCAAGTATCCCTGCAAAAGTTTCGAAGATGTTCAGGCCAAAACTATGGCCGAGGTAAGGCTGGAAGAGGACCGTGAGTCGCGTAAAGCCTCGCACGGACCCGATCCATCCGATCGCAAACATTCCTCCGACAATCGTCGGGACAGACGTCCACATCCCTATTCTCGTAATCGAAACGAAGCAAAACAGGTAAATTCTTTCCAAGATAGGTCACAAGAATGGAGAGACGGTTCTGTGTTGCCTCCTAGGGTCTAGTCTTATAACTTCAACGTTTCCGTGTCGGAGCTCGTCAAGAGTTTCGACAAGTATGGAAAAGACGTAAGATGGCCCCGAAAGAGCGACCGACCGGACGTCAAGAAGGACATGAGTCGATGGTGTGAATTCCACGGCGACCATGGTCATTCGACCGACGAGTACATCACCCTACGAAAGGAGGTCGCTAGGCTGCTATCACAGGGGCTGTTACGCGACGTCATCTCGGAACGGGCAAAAGCCACCATGGAATGCCGAGATCAGGTAAAACAGAACAAACCCCCATCTCCTATCCATACGAAAGTTGTCAATACCATTTCAGGTGGATCCGACATATGCGGGAACACGTACTCCGCGGCTAAGCGACACGCCAAGGAAAGCAAAGGCGACAAGACCGAAGCATCGGAATTCAAACCAAGGAGGGCATCTAACCTTCCGACGGTCACATTCGACGAATTCGACTCCGACGGGTCGGATAGTCACCATGACGGTCTGGTAATCTCTTTGTCCATTGGTAATTGCTTAATCCGGAGAGTACTAATCGATACAGGAAGTTCGACAAACCTCTTGACCCTCGACGCTCTCAAAGAAATGGGTCTGACTGAGAACGACCTAATCAAGAAATTGACTCCACTGGTCGGGTTCAGCGGTGAGGTTAAGCACACGACTGGCGAAATCATTCTGACCACATACGCTGTAGGAATCAACCGACAGGTTAAATTCTTAGTCCTAGACTGTCCGTCTCCCTACAATTGTATTCCTGGCAGGCCGTGGATACATGCTATGAAGGCAGTACCTTTAACATATCATCAAGTCATCCAATTCCCCACCGAGTAGGGAGTCCAAGAAATCAAAGGAGATCAAAGGACCGCAAAGGAATGCTATATCGCTTCCATGAAGAACGCGGTCGAACACAAGATCGCATAGCAACCACAAATTGGCGAAGGACCTAGTCGATACGTTGAACCAGAAATGGAGAAACTCGACGAGATCGCACTAGACCCTTCAAAGCCAAACCAAACGGTAAGGGTCGGGTCGGACCTGGACGACTCGACTAGACAACAGCTTCTCGACTTTCTCAGGACCAATGCCGACTGTTTCGCATGGTCACATGAGGATATGGTCGGGATATCTCCCAACGTTATTACTCATAAATTAAATGTGGATCCATCTCATCCCCCTGTCAAGCAAAAACACAGGAAATTCGCCCCCGAGCGGAACAAAATAATCGACAACGAAGTCAAAAGCTTATTGAAAACCGGAAAAATCAGGGAAGTCCACTACCCTGAATGGCTGGCCAACGTGGTCGTGGTCCAGAAGAAGAACGACAAATGGAGGGTTTGCATCGACTTCACAGACCTCACCAAGGCTTGTCCCAAAGATTCATTTCCTCTACCTCACATCGACGCTATGGTCGACGCCACAGCAGAGCACGAAATGCTCACCTTCATGGACGCCTTCAGTGGCTACAATCAAATCCTTATGGATCCCGACGATCAAGAAAAAACAACGTTCATCACCAGTCAAGGTATCTATTGCTACAAAGTAATGCCCTTTGGTCTGAAAAATGCAGGGGCTACATACCAACGATTGGTCAACAAAATGTTCAAAGACCAAATCGGAGACACAATGGAAGTCTATATCGACGACATGTTGGTCAAGTCCAAAAAGAAAGAAGATCACATCGACCACCTACGCGACAACTTCGAGGTACTCAAAAGGTACAATATGAAACTAAACCCTACTAAGTGCTCCTTCGGAGTGTCGTCAGGGAAGTTCTTAGGATATATGGTGACACAAAGAGGAATAGAGGCCAGCCCGGAACAGATCAAGGCTCTCATCAACCTCCGATCCCCCCGATGCATCAAAGACGTACAGAAGCTCACATGTCGGATAACAGCTCTGAACAGGTTCATCTCCAAATCATCTGACAAGTGCAAACCATTCCACGACGCGCTCAAGAAAAATAAGTCCTTTCAATGGACGGAGGAACATGAAGTAGCATTTCAAAACCTCAAGGACTATCTAGCCAGTCCTATGTTACTAACCAAACCTAAAGGCGACGAGCCCTTATTTCTTTATCTTGCAGTGTCGGAATCGGCCGTAAGCGGTGTATTGGTCAGAGAAGAAGATGGCAAACAGTCGCCAATATACTATGTCAGTCGGACGCTATTATCAGCCGAAACGAGGTATTCGTCACTTGAAAAACTCGTATTATCATTAGTAATGGCTTCGAACAAGCTCAAACCATACTTTGAATCCCATACTATCACTGTGCGCACTAATCATCCCATGAGGGCTATCATGAGGAAACCCGAGTTCACACAAAGAATGACAAAATGGGCCATACACCTCAGTGGTTACGACATCGAGTACGAACCGAGGACAGCGATCAAGTCGCAAGCATTAGCCGACTTTGTGGCCGATTTCAGTCCGACCCTAGAGCAAGAAGCCACAAAAGAAGCAAATCAACTACTCGCGACAGACGAGACAGGTACATGGGAGCTCCACACAGATGGGGCATCGAACGCCAGAGGATCGGGGCTTGGGGTCGTACTGAAATCGCCATAGGGGGACAAGATAGCCCAGGCTGTCAGATGTGAGTGGGATGCGACTAACAACGAGGCTGAGTACGAAGCACTCATATTCGGACCCATCTTGGCTCGCGATTTGGGAGTCCAAGAGATCGAAGTCGTTTGCGACTCCTTACTGGTCGTAAACCAAATACAGGGATCGTACAATGCCAAAGACACCAGAATGATAGCCTACCTGGAGGTAGCCAAGAAACTGATCGGACAATTCCAAACATTCAACATCCGACAGGTGCCCAGGGATCTTAACTCCCAAGCCGACGCGCTCGCCAATCTGGGATCCGTCCTAGACCCAAAAGAATTTCCACACATACCATTGGCCCACGTTATGACGCCGGCCGTCCCAAAGACATCCGTCGAGTTGACAACACCACTTGAAGAACTCGTCGCCATGGAGATAGGCGATCGACCAGAAGAAGACGTCGTCGACACCAATGACGACTGGATGCTACCTTACATCAAGTGGCTAAAAGATGGTATTTTACCAGACGACAAGACAGAAGCAAAAAAAGCTTAAGGTACAAGCACTCTCTTACGATATTATTGACAACATCTTGTATAAAAGATCTGTTATAGGGCTACTCCTACGATGCCTAAAGACTCCAGAAGTCGGACGTATCTTACAATCATTACACGATGGAGAGCGTGGCAACCACACCGGCGGACGAAGCCTCTCGGGAAAGGCCCTACGAAACGAGTACTATTGGCCAACGATGAACAAAGACGCCATGGAATACACCAAGAGGTGCGACGCCTGTCAGCGGCACGCACCCGTACGTCATCAACCATCGGAGCTCCTCCATCCGACCCTAGCTCCATGGCCCTTTATGAGATGGGGAATGGACATCGTCGGAAAGCTCCCTCCCGCGTCGGGTCAAAGAGTCTTCTTCCTCGCTATGACAGACTACTTCTCTAAATGGATCGAATTCGAAGCCTACAGAGAGGTAAAAGATCAACACGTCATTTTATTCATAAAACGCAACATCTTGTGCAGATTTGGCATCCCATCCGAAATCGTATGCGACAACGGCTCCCAATTCATCAGTCATAAGACTCGAACCTTTTGTGACCAATGGAACATCAAATTGGTTACATCTACACATCGGTATCTGCAATCCAACGGACAGGCCGAATCCAGCAATAAGATCATTATCAACAACCTCAAGAAACGCCTCACAGGGGCTAAAGGCAAATGAGCAGACGAGCTCTCACTCATTCTCTGGTCCGACAGGACCACTCCAAAGAATGCGACTGGTCAATCGCCTTTCTCTCTCGTCTACGGGAGTGAAGCAGTCATCCCGGTTGAGCTACTGGTTCCGATCGCTCGCTGCAACCTCCAAACAACCGAACAAAACGACATCGAACTAGCACATAATCTCGACACTGTGGACGAAATCAGGGAGAAAGCTCGAATCAGAATGGTCAAGTTCCAACAACAAGTCGCGAGGAGCTACAACAAGAACGTCCGGATCAAGGCATTCAAGGTCGGAGACTGGGTCCTAAGGAAGACATTCCAGAACACCAAGAACCCATCCGACGGAAAGCTAGCACCACAATGGGAAAGACCTTACTTGATCACCGAAGTGGTCAGACAAGGAGCATATCAACTAGAAGACAAAGACGGACAACCAATCCCGAGGAGTTGGAACGCAGCACATCTTAAGCTCTACCATTTCTGAACCAATAAGGTAAAAACATCACACAAAACTCTATGCATCGCATACATATCGCATGTTATCGCATGTACATTGTCACCCGTCGCATACATATCGCATGTACATTGCCATCTGTCGCATACATATCGCATGTACTTTGCCATCTATCGCATATGTATCACATGCTATCGCATATACATCGCCACTTTCCTTTATATATCATCGCCTTGACACCAAGCGAGGACTTCCTCCTTACAAAAATACAAATGCAGAACAGCATTTACATTGGACCCAGTCGTCCGCAAATGGATCTTGTCATCCACATATAGCGCTTACATTACACGATCGATCGGATTACGGGGAGATGACAACACAGGCACGTCGGTACACCGCCTGCCTTATACAAAACATAAGGTACAACACCTTATTACATTCACGCAATTAAACATAAGGAACAAAAACCTTATTATATATTGCTTACCTCCCCGGCATAACGTCATGACTAACACATACACAAACACATCGCAGGCCTGCTCTACATACATACATACGGTGAAACCCCACTCGACGGAGCACACGGGCGAAACCGACATACACGACATACTAAACGTCGTCGACAACTTGCTATCTATCGCAAACATGTACGAAACACGCTAGTATACAATTCTACGTGTAAAAACACATTTTTGCATCGAAATAAGAAGCATTTTCTATAAATACGCGACCCGCGATGGTGGACGGGTCGCCAAACCATAATTGTCTGCCTACACATCTGTAGGACTTCATCAAACAGAAACATCTTGCGACCCGCGATGGTGGACGGGTCGCCAAAACATACATTATCCAAAGGCACCAAATGTCTAAACCCACACACAAGTGGGACAAACAAAGTCAAGCATCGGGAACAACAACGTTACCTTCGGCAGGGGCTGGCTCCAATGGGGCTATCTCGTCGATCGGCTTAGCATCGCCAGAATGAGCTTCATCCTCATCGGCACCTTCATCCACAACCTCTTCTCAGACGCCGGCTAAGCAGAACATCTCCTGACCAGGATCGCCGTTTGGAAACATGGAGTCTAAAGTCTCCTTCTCTGCCTTCAGGTCCCAGAGGTCATGCTTGCCCTCGTTGAACTCTTCAATCATCTCGATGCGCGATTTCACCGCGTAGAAGGCCCCAACGTCGCCAGCAATCTGACCGTCGGCAATCCGAGCCCGCTTCACTTCCTCCTCAATGCCTGCCCTGCACTCTTCAAACTCCCTTTGACATGCGACCAACTCCCCTTGGCAGCTCTTCAGCTCCCTGGTGAGACGACGCTCTGTCTCTCGACAACGACTCTCAACTCCCTCCAGCTTGGTCCTTAAAGAGGCAAGGTCGGACTCTGACCTAGCAGCCCTATCCTCAGCTTTAGCAAGCATTGCTTGGACACCGGAATAAGCTCCCAAGAAATACTGAAAAGCCTGACAAAAAGGCATACGACAATGCAAATACACAACTCAGAAAGCGAAGTCGAAACAAAAGAAATAAAAAAACGCACAAGACAAGGGCCAACGTACCCTCCATGCGGAACTGCCTGCTTCGCCAATGCAGTCCAGGGGAGAAACATCCTTAACCTCCGACTTCAAAGTCGGATCTTGAGCACGGAAGAGATCAACGATCGATGGCCCAACGACACCAATCTTGTCAACCCTCTCGGCAGTCATGCCTTTCTTCTTAGGGATGTCCTCCACCTTAGCATCATCGGAACGAGCGCACATTTTTCTCTTAGAGCCAGCTTTCGTCGCAGTCGACAGGTCAGTCAGGACCGGCTTACTCGACGCCGCCTTAGCTGTAGCTTTCCTTTGCTCGATCAAACCTTTTCCAGACGCCACTCTCAGTCGAGCACTCGACCGACCACCAGGGGAACCTGACACGATAGAGCATCAAAAAGGGAGAAATCCTAAAATACACGACAAAGCGAAAAACAACAAAAAGATTCCTAAAGCCGAAAGTCTACCTTTCGCACGGGATGAAGAAACATTCGATATATCTTCCTGTGGGGGAGGAGTTGGCACCAGCAAATTGACGTTGACGAATTTCCTCTCAGACGCGGGAACTTCAAGCACAATCTTTGACAAAGCCTCCGATCGGCTGCTAACTTCCAATTCTTCCGGTTCAGGGACTACAAAAAGGGAAAGTTAAAAACATAGTGTTAAAAATGCATAAACGCGTGAAAGAGAAAACAAAGTACATACTGTCGATCCGCCACTCCGACAACAGAAAAGGACATTCTCCTTCCTTCTCCAGAGAAGATCGTTTGACAAAAAAGTATTTCGACCCCCATCCACGGTCGTTCACATCGGGAGTTTGCACCAAAGGCTTCCGACCTCGTCGGGCACGCAGTTGCACACGGGAAGAACTCTTCGACCCGATGAAGTAATTATACCACAAGGCGTCGAAATCAAAACCAACACCAGTTTGCTCATTCACTAAGTCTAAAACCCTAAGGACTCTCCAAGCTTGAGGCATCACTTGACACGGCGCTAACGCCAAGGTAGCTAGAAAATCTCTAACAAGAGGAGAGAATGGGAAATTATGCCCTATCCTAAACGGGTACACATAGAAGCAAATCCACCCTTCGTAGCGCGCGTCGGCCCTCTCGTCCGGCTCAGGCAGCGTAGCAATCGTCTCCGGAGGAAAGCCCCCGACTTCGAGGACTTGGACCAACTCTGCCTTCGACAAATTGCTAACCAGCGCGTCCGACTCCGTTAGGAGGAAATGAGGAGAAGTATCACCCTCTCCGGCATCGGAAAGAGTCTTCGACGACTCAGAAGCCTCGAGAGAGACCATGTCGAGAATAGAGAGGGGAGGAAATCGGAGAGCTATGGCTAAGAAAATCAGAAAGCAAATGGCAAGAGAGACCGAAAGGCTTACCAGAAACTTGTAAAGGAAGGAGATGAAGACTAATCGCTCCCCTTGCTCAGAATTTATGGAAGGAAATCATGATCTGCAGAAGACGTCGCATTGTGCCCTAATCGCGCGCCACGTCGACCTGTGCAACCGTGCCAAAAAGGACGGTGAAGATCGTGTCTAAGGAAGTTGCCATGGATCCCGGTCTACTTGCCTAAACCGTAAGCCCATAGCAACTTGGGGCTATTGTTGGGCCTGGATTCTCCAGAGAAGACAGATCGAGAGGACCGAGCCCAAGCCCACTGCAAATCGGGAGAATGGCAGACGAGTTCAGAGGAGTCGACAAGGCTTCTCTGGTCGAGCGACACCCGACAAAACCTCTCCAGTCAAGAGTCGTCCAACAAGATCGTGGAGATCTCGCCACGCATTTAATGCTCAGATCATGCAACATCTACAACGTTCAAACACCTTAATTGCCAGTAATTCAACGGCGAAATCATTGCCATTACACTCGGTATTGAAGATAAAAACATAAAAACGGTGCAACGGCCATAAGAGTAAAGGGACTTACCATATTTGGAACGACGAAGAAGATAAGATCAGGGAACTCACAACTACGCAAAACACACGCATTCTCACTTAGCAAACTCACCAGAATAGCACTCTCGCTCTCCATCTAGCTCTCCAAACGGCTGCCTATGCCTGACCCCTACCGGTCGCCACTCACAAGTCACCGGTCGAGTCCCACTCGATCTCTGATTTTATTACGATAAGTTGTATTGCGATCTAATCCGATTCACACGATATCTAATAAAATCATCTTGCTATTATATATTTATTTCTTGTTTACCTATTATTTGCTTGGTTTGGATTATTTCCCATCGTCCGATCGACTAGTTACTCCGTCTAAGGCGATTTAGGTCGTTCAATCTTTTCGCCCCAAAATAGATTTTATCATGGGTTTGCCCCTCTCTAGACGAGGTAAAGACTCTATTTTTGTGGTTGTAGATAGATTTTCTAAGATGGCACATTTTATAGCTTGTAAGATAACCCATAGTGCTAGTGAGATTGTCGATCTATTCTTTGAGCATGTGGTGCGTCTTCATGGAGTCCCATGTACCATAGTGAGTGATAGGGATTCTAAGTCCGTTGGTCATTTTTGGAGAACTCTTTGGGGTAAGCTTGCAACAAAACTCCTATTTTCCACTAGCTACCACCCCTAGACCGATGGCCAAACGGAGGTCACAAATCGAAACCTAGGAACCCTCCTTCGCACGATGCTCAAAGCCAACCCTATGCGTTGGGAGGACTTACTTTCACTTGTAGAGTTTTGTTACAATAGATGCAGGCACACGGCGACCAAGTTGATACCTTTTGAAGTGGTGTATGGCATGAACCCATTGACGCTGCTTGATTTGTCGCCGCGACCACTGCGAGACTCAGTGCATGTCTCCGCCGCCAATTGCGCTGAGCAAGTACAAGAGCTCCATCGACGAACCATGGACCAATTGGAGAAAAGGGCCGAGCAGTATGCCTTCCAGAAGAACAATGGCCGACGCCGCATCGTTTTTGCACCCGAGGATCTCGTCTGGGTGCACATGCGAAAAGAAAGGTTCCCCTCCCGGCGTAAGCACAAATTGACGCCGCGTGGAGATGGTCCATTTCGCGTGATAAAGGCCATTGGGGACAATGCCTATCAACTCGAGCTTCCCCCAAATTTTGGAGTCCACGCATCGTTCAACGTCGCGGACTTGACACCATATATTGAGCCTGAGTTTGATGATGGTGAAGCGGGGATGCTTCACAGCCAAGTGGGGGAGGGTGATGTGACCCTGCCTCCCATGACGGCCCAAGACGAGGAAGAAGCCATGAGCCTACGCTCTGAGGGCCCAGTGACAAGGTCTAGGTCCAAAGCCATCGTGTCCGCCGTCGCGTCACTTGTCACACGCGTCGTCGCTGGCCAAGGAAGCCCATACGCCAACCCAAGACTCGTCGTCCTCGCCACCATCGACATCGAAACATCGCGTTCATCGCAGCCGACATCGCGTGCACCCACTCGCGAGGCCATCGATCCTTCATCGCCGTTCCTCGCGGTGTTTGCATCCATGCCTTCACCGCGTTCTTTTTGAGACGCTTTCTATATTTGTTATTGCTTATTTTAGATAGTTTCCTTTTATAGTCATTTCTATTTTAGGGTTTGTGCCTTTTGCATACTTGCATGTGCTAGCCCACTAGGATTGACTCGGCCCATCCGATGTCTCACCCTAGTATTTAAGTCAAACTATGTTATTTGTTTCAGCACGTTCAATTTTAATCAAGGTTTCAAGTAGAGTGTTTATCATCCTTCCCTTGATCGGACATCACCCTCTATCTTCGCATCCTCACTCCCTCCGCCGCCGATGCTACGGCAATTGCTTGAACCCTCAAGCCAGTTTTCCTTCGCATCTCCCTTCATCCGTAGTCGACGCTATGACACCAAAGACTTGTCTTTTCAAGTCATCTATCCCTCATCAAATCGCTTCCGCCATCGCTATCCAATCGCCCCATCGATCGCTTTCATCGCGTCCACCATCGCCACCAATTCCATCGCGTTCGCCATCGACGTCATCTTCGCTGTTGTGACACTCAACGTGACACTCAGCCTCGCCGACACCGCGATCTTCCAGACCACCTCCACCGGTTTCGCTTCGCCACCATATTGTCAACCTTTCGTTCAAGACAATGTGACTTCCCGCCCAAGACTAGATCCAAAGGTGTCGCCTTTGACAATTGGCTTGTCATCGGAGGCAAGAACACATCAATTGGTATCAGAGCCCAACAGTCTTGTAAGTCACGAACTCAAGTTTGCATCTTGTTCACAATTTTTTTTTCTTGACCCCCCTCGTTTGTTTTCGTAAGATCTTGAGAAAAATCAAAGTTTCCATATTTGCAACACCTAATCGGTTTCTACAAGATAAACTCTTGGCTGAAACTTTTTTCCTTGTTCCCTAAGTTTTGGTGTGTTAGGTACTTTGTTATCTTGCATGCTAGAATATTTTGTTTCCTTGTTTCACGCGTGGATAGAGTTTCCTCGTTTGCTAGATTTTGCTTTTTAGTTAAGTTAGCCGAATTTCCTTATAAGATATCAATCAAATCTTATATTCTCTCTCTTATCTCTAAAGATCACACTTGTGATATTCTTGTTACTTAGGCCGTTTTCTTTTGTTTCCTTTTGCAAATCTGAAAAGATCAAAAGATAAGATCTCGGATATTATAAAGAATAAGATATTAAAAAAAAAAGTTTCTAAAATTAGGTAAAGCCAAAATAAGGAAAACCCTAACCCACTCGACTCGGTCTAAGCTCATCTTCTCTACCCCTCCGCCGTCTAGGTCAAGCTTCCTAGATGGTGAATTCTTGCTTATTAGGTTTCTTTGTTTACGTTTGTTTTAGGGTTTCAATTTGTTCTTGTTTGTTTGATTACAAATTGCTTGATACACCATCTCTTGTGCAAGCTAAGCCGTCCTCACGGCAAGCCAAACTAGCCCTACCTACGTGAACTTTGTGACTTGACTAGTGATTTTCTTGGTTGTTGTTCTTTGTTGTCTTTTGGTTCGTTTTTACTCCCATGTCTGGCCATATTGTTTTAGGTAGCATGATGGTTGGACAACGTGAATAACAACTTGGAGTCGACGACACCAACCCAAATCCACCGCCGTTGGGTCTACCCCAAGACCAACCACCGATTGACCCCCTACAACAAGACCCCATCATGGAGTTGTCCGAGGAGCAACGAGAGATCCAAGCTCTTCGTCAACGCGTTTATCAATTTGAAGCCAGAGAACGCGCGGCACAACTCGTACCCACTCCAACACCCCTGAGTACTATGGATGCGCCGACTCAACCACGAGCCACCGACGCCGGTCCATCGAAGACAAGAGTAGACAAAGGCAAAGGAATCATGCCTTCGACATCTCATCATCAACCACAACTCAATCGTATGAAAAGTGTCATCGAGAGTCGCCAAGGCTTCGTTTCGCACACGGACCACTACGTGTCTAGAGCCACACCCGTTGGCTTTGACACCGGCTCCGACAACGACCGCGACGCCGAGGACACTCAAGGTGAGTTTTCTAAACCATACAACTTTGATGATCGCTATGCCTCTAGGAGAACCCAGAGACGCATATCGGGATCAGCGCCTCACGAAGGCCGCCCTTGATGAGTCGAGCAAGCTGACGCGATGCCAAGGAGACACAGTCGCCGACCCAGTGGGCATACGCGATGCGATGATCAATTGAGGACCCCAACTACCCAGCCACAGAGCCATGATGTACGCGATCATCTTCGACACCAAAGTGTTCGGACGCCGCATTACGGATCCGATGGCTACGCGTCGATCACACCCAATGTACATGACGACTTCGACAAGTATGACGACGAGGAGATCGAGGACTCAGGTATGGTCAACCCAAATTTTTTTTCACCCCCATCTTGGAGATCCACTTGAATTGCAGGATCACCCTTTGGATTGGATACCTCCGCCGCGTCTCCAGCCACAAGGAGAATGCGTTCGTGATATTGGCGGCGAGCGCGGCGATGTCATGCCAAGGGACATTCGCCGAGCCGACTATGACGCCCAGCCGCGAAGACGCCCAGTCACGAAGACGCCGACGCAACGACGCCTACGCGCCAAGGGATGAGTTTGCTCGCGACGAAGATCACCAAGACCGCGATAGATGCCGGGTTGGACGCGATAGACCCCATGGTGTGTGCGCCTACGAGAATCCTCTCTACGCCGCCGTGCCAAACAACGCGTTCAACCAAGCACCTGCCCAGCCTCGATACCAACGACACGAAGTCAAGGTAAAGATCGAGCATTTCTTTGGTGAATACAATCCATCTATTTTTCTTGAATGGGTGCAGGCTATGGAGTACACTCTATGCTATTGCCGTGTTCCTCCAGAGTAGCATGTTTACGCCTCGACACTTCACTTTCGAGGAGCAGCCCGAGTGTGGTGGCATCGCTTCGAGGATGACTGCGTGCGTCACCACAAAACACGGGTCACTGAATGGCATCAACTAGTCTACGTAATGACCAAGAAATACGTGCCTCCAGACTATAGGAATCAAATGAGAATGGAGATAGCCATGGCTCGCCAAGGGACAATGAGCCCACTCGAGTTCTTTTCCAAGCTTGAAGACATGTATTACAAGGCCAACATCTCCGTTGCACCATCGACTTTGAGGAAGAAATTCTTGAGTGGCTTAAACACAAACATCCGTGATCAACTCGAGATTTTGCCCATCAATGATTTGAACACACTCATACATATAGCGATGCAAATTCATGCACAAATCTGTCGCCGAAAGTCTTACACTTTTCCAAGTGGCCCACAAAGGTATTCTTCTAACTCTAGTGGATTACCTTATACTCATGTTCGCCCTAGTGTCTCTGCCACAGCCGCATCGGGCCATGCCCCCAAAGCGAAGCCTTCGACGCCAAGCACTGCGCCGTACTAGAACGCGCCCGGACAAGCTCCAGTGGGCACAGATCGCGCACGCGACCTTGAGTGTTACAAGTGTGGTGGAAGAGGCCACTATAAGAAGGATTGCCCAAATGCTCGAAAGGTGTTGTTCTCCACCACGACCGCCGGCTATGAATCTGTCGACGACAAGGAGCCAACACTCGAGGCCATCGATGAAGGCATCAAAGAGGAGGAAGACGCCTACGACTACGAACCCGCTTCTCTGCACGCGGGCACACCATTGAGCTTGGTGACGCGTCGTCTCCTCACAGTCCAGGAAGCGAGCATCCACGACCAACACGAGAACTTGTTCCACACAAGGGATCTCGTCCAGACGGATTCCTTGAGTGTCATAGTTGATGGAGGATCATGTGCTAACATTGTCAATGAGAAGGTCGTGACACACTTCAAGTTGCCTACGACGCCTCATTCACAGCCTTATGCCCTCCAATGGATTTCTTCCAGTCTAGGTAACACAGTATCTCGCCAATGCTTAGTTTATTTTTCCATAGGGCAATACTGTGATTCTATACTTTGTGATGTCATTGCAATGGACGCCACCCATATTTTGCTTGGGCGCCCATGGAAATTCGACAGGGGCGTGCTCCATGATGGCAATTTGAACACTTATGTGTTCAGTTACCACGGAAAGCGTGTCACCTTGCATCCAATGTCTCCCCATGAGATCTTGCAGGACCAGGTTGAGCGTGACCGCTAGAAGGCCATTGAGGCCGCGTCTACTAGGTCCAACGAGTCCCCAGAGGCAAAACTCCTCCAATTCTGAAAAAATTTCGTCTTCCCCGGGCACTGACAAGAAGAGGACCAACGCGATTGGTGGGACACCAAATGCCCATCTGGATCGTCATGGCGTCGCTGTTGGTGCCGCTGGGAAGGCCAAGAAAGGCACTTAAGAGGCTTGGCTAGGTTTTTCCAATTCTGGCACGAGCAATGGTCCACATATGCCCAGTGCCCCACAGAAATCGACAAGCGCCTCGCCGTCGACGAAGTTTGCCGAACCGTTGCCGCATACGTCTCCTTTGCAAGGAAAATGTGAGCGACGCTTGCTTTTGGCCAGGCCCAGTGACCTCACTGCGTGTTTGACTGGCAAGGCACCATGTTTTCTGCTTGTGCCAACCCCATGCATCCCATAGTCATAGCGCACCACGCCAGTGCCGCCTGCCATTGCTGCCTTGCTAACCGCGTTCGATGACGTCTTCCCCGATGAGTTGCCATAAGGATTACCTCCACTGAGAGAAATTGAGCACCAGATTGACCTTGTGCCAGGTGCTTCCTTGCCCAATCGCGCTGCATATAGAGCTGGCCCAGAGGAGACCAAAGAGCTGCAGCTCCAGGTGCAAGAGTTGTTGGATCGCGGCTACGTGAGGGAATCTCTTTCCCCTTGCGCTGTGCCTATGATCCTTGTGCCCAAGAAGGATGGCACATGGAGAATGTGTGTTGATTGCCGTGTGATTAACCAGATCACCATCGAGTATAGGCATCCTATTCCACGCCTCGACGATATGCTTGATGAACTTCATGGCGCGACACTTTTCTCCAAGATAGATTTGAAGAGTGGTTATCACCAAATCAGGATGAAAGAAGATGATGAGTGGAAGACTGCGTTCAAGATGAAGTATGGGCTCTACGAGTGGCTTGTCATGCCATTTGGGCTCACGAACGCGTCAAGCACCTTCATGCGCGTGATGAATCACGTCTTGAGAACCTTCCTTGGCAAGTTTGTCGTTGTTTATTTCGATGACATCCTTGTGTATTCATGGAGCCTGGAGGATCATGTCGATCACCTTCACCAAGTGCTCGAGTGCCTTCGACGCGAGAGCCTATTCGCCAATCTGGCCAAGTGCTCATTTTGCTCCGCGTCCACAAATTTTCTGGGCTATGTCTTGAGTAGTGATGGTCTGCGCGTCGACGAAGAC
Organism: Rheum nobile; assembly: GCA_027886185.1. Lineage (NCBI taxonomy): Eukaryota > Viridiplantae > Streptophyta > Magnoliopsida > Caryophyllales > Polygonaceae > Rheum > Rheum nobile. The sequence goes on along the minus strand of WOAB01000002.1, from coordinate 7,730,973 downwards.
AAGATCACGGCCATCAAATAATGGCCAACGCCGATGACGCCGACACAGGTGCGAAGCTTTCTCGGCCTTGCCGGATTTTATAGGCGCTTTGTTCGAGACTTCTCCTCCATTGCCGCGCCTTTGCATGAGTTAACGAAGAAGGGTAGCACTGTCTTGTGGCTTGAGTCCCACGAAGAAGCCTTCTCGGCTTTGAAGCGGGCCTTGTGCCAAGCACCTTTGCTCCAGCTTCCCGACTTCGACAAGCACTTCGAGGTGGAATGTGATGCCTCAGACATTGGCATTGGTGGTGTGCTGCACTAGGAGAAGAGGCCCATTGCATATTTCAGTGAGAAGCTCACATGGGCCACACTCAATTACCCCACCTATGACAAAGAATTATATGCCCTAATACGCGTGCTAAAGACGTGGCAACATTACCTTTGTCCGTGTGAATTTGTCATCTATAGCGACCACGCAGCCTTGAGCTATTTGAAGAGCCAAGCCCACCTCAATCGACACCATGCTCGTTGGTTGGAATTTCTTGAGACATTTCCTTATGTCATGGTCCACAAGAAGGGAAAGGAGAACATTGTCGCCGACGCGTTGTCTCGAAGGTATGTTCTCTTGACTCATGTGCAAACTAAAGTTTTGGGTTTTGCTTTGATTAAAGAATTGTATGCTAGTGATCCTTTCTTTGCCCCTATAGTTGAGCATTGCCTAAGATTTCGAGAGTTTGAGTCATATTTCCTTTCTGAGGGTTATTTATACAAGGCTAGTCGCCTTTGCATCCCTAGGTCTTCCATTAGACTCCTTTTGATTCAGGAAGCACACTAAAGTATTGGACACTTTGAGATTAGTAAGACCTTGGCCGCCCTAAGAGAACATTTCTTTTGGCCTAAGATGACCCACCAAGTGACTAGGTTTTGTAGAAGTTGTGTGACATGCCAAAGAGCCAAAGCTAGGTCAAGCCCACACGGCCTCTACACACCTTTGCCCATTCCTAGTACCCCATGGGAAGATTTATCTATGGATTTCATCACGGGTTTGCCCCTCTCTAGACGAGGTAAAGACTCTATTTTTGTGGTCGTAGATAGATTTTCTAAGATGGCACATTTTATAGCTTGTAAGACAACCCATAGTGCTAGTGAGATTGTCGATCTATTCTTTGAGCATGTGGTGCGTCTTCATGGAGTCCCATGTACCATAGTGAGTGATAGGGATTCTAAGTCCGTTGGTCATTTTTGGAGAACTCTTTGGGGTAAGCTTGCAACAAAACTCCTATTTTCCACTAGCTACCACTACCAGACCGATGGCCAAACGGAGGTCACAAATCGAACCCTAGGAACCCTCCTTCGCAGGATGCTCAAAGCCAACCCTAGGCGTTGGGAGGACTTACTTTCACTTGTAGAGTTTTGTTATAATAGATGCAGGCACACGACGACCAAGTTGATACCTTTCGAAGTGGTGTATGGCATGAACCCATTGACGCCGCTTGATTTGTCGCCGTGACCACTATGAGACCCAGTGTATGTCTCCGCCGCCAATCGCGCTGAGCAAGTACAAGAGCTCCATCGACGAACGAGGGACCAATTGGAGAAAAGGGCCGCGCAGTATGCCTTCCAGAAGAACAATGCAAAAAGAAAGGTTCCCCTCACGGCGTAAGCACAAATTGACGCCGCGTGGAGATGGTCCATTCCACGTGATAAAGTCCATTGGGGACAATGCCTATCAACTCGAGCTTCCCCTAGATTTTGGAGTCCACGCGTCCTTCAACGTCGCGAACTTGACACCATATGTTGAGCCTGAGTTTGATGATGGTGAAGCGGGGACGCTTCACAGCCAAGTGGGGGAGGGTGATGTGACCCTGCCTCCCATGATGTTCCAAGACGAGGAAGAAGCCATGAGCCTACGCTCAGAGGGCCCAGTGATAAGATCTAGGTCCAAAGCCATCGCGTCCGCCGTCGCGTCACTTGTCGCACGCGTCGTCGCTGGCCAAGGAAGCCCAGACGCCAACCCAAGACTCGTCGTCTTCGCCACCATCGGCATCGAAACATCGCGTTCATCACAGCCGGCATCGCGTGCACCCACTCGCGAGGCCATCGACCCTTCGTCGCCGTTCCTCGCGGTGTTTGCATCCATGCCTTCGCCGCGTTCTTTTTGAGACGCTTTCTATATTTGTTATTGCTTATTTTAGATAGTTTCCTTTTATAGTCATTTCTATTTTAGGGTTTGTGCCTTTTGCATGCTTGCATGGGCTAGCCCACTAGGATCGACTCGGCCCATCTGATGTCTCACCCTAGTATTTAAGTCAAACTATGTTATTTGTTTCAGCACGTTCAATTTTAATCAAGGTTTCAAGTAGAGTGTTTATCATCCTTCCCTTGATCGGACGTCACCCTCTATCTTCGCATCCTCATTCCCTCCACCGCCGATGCTACGACAATTGCTTGAACCCTCAAGGCAGTTTTCCTTCGCATCTCCCTTCATCCGTAGTCGACGCTATGACACAAAAGACTTGTATTTTCAAGTCATCTATCCCTCATCAAATCGCTTCCGCCATCGCTATCCAATCGCCCCATCGATCGCTTTCATCGCGTCCACCATCGCCACCAATTCCATCGCGTTCGCCATCGCCTTCGCCATCGACGTCGTCTTCGCTGTTGTGACACTCAGCCTCGCCGACACCGCGATCTTCCAAACCACCTCCACCGGGTTCGCTTCGCCACCATCTTGTCAACCTTTCGTGCAAGACAACGTGACTTCCCGCCCAAGACTAGATCCAAAGGTGTCGCCTTTGACAATTGGCTTGTCATCGAAGGCAAGAACACATCAGTAGGGCTAGTTTGGCTTGCCGTGAGGGCGGCTTGGCTTGCACAAGTGATGGTGTATCAAGCAAGTTGCAATCAAACAAACAAGAACAAATTGAAACCCTAAAACAAACGTAAACAAAGTAACCTAATTAGCAAGAAATCACCTTCTAGGAAGCTTGACCTAGACGGCGGAGGGGTTGAGAAGATGAGCTTAGATCGAGAGTGGGTTAGGGTTGCCTTATTTTGGCTTTACCTAACTTTGGAAACTTTTTTTTTTTGAATATCTTTTTTTTTAATATCTGAGATCTTATCTTTTGATCTTTTCGGATTTGCAAAAGGAAACAAAAGAAAAAATTGGTCTAAGTAACAAGAATATCACAAGTGTGATCTTTAGAGATAGGAGAGAGAAGATAAGATTTGATTTGATATCTTATAAGGAAATTCGGCTAACTTAACTAAAAAGCAAAATCTAGCAAACAAGGAAACTCTATCCACGCGCAAGGAAACAAAATATTCTAGCATGCAAGATAACAAATTACCTAACACACCAAAACTTAGGGAAGAAGAAAAAATAATTCGGCCAAGAATTATCTTGTAGAAACCGAGTAGGTGTTGCAAAGATGGAAACTTTGGTTTTTCTCAAGATCTTACGAAAACAAACGATGGGGGTCAAGATAAAAAAATTGTGAACAAGATGTAATCTTGAGTTCGTGACTTACAAGACTGTTGGGCTCTGATGCCAGTTGATGTGTTCTTTCCTTCGATGACAAGCCAATTGTCAAAGGCGACACCTTTGGATCTAGTCTTGGGCGAGAAGTCACGTTGTCTTTCACGAAAGGTTGATAAGATGGTGGCGAAGCAAACCCGGTGGAGGTGGTCTGGAAGATCACGGTGTCGGCGAGGTTAAGTGTCACAATAGCGAAGACGACGTCGATGGCAAAGGCGATGGCGAACGCGATGGAATTGGTGGCGATTGTGGACGCGATGGAAGCGATTGATGGAGTGAATGGTTAGAGATGGCGGAAGCGATTTGATGAGGGATAGATGACTTGAAAAGACATGTCTTTGGTGTCGTAGCATCGACTGTGGAGGAAGGGAGATGCGAAGGAAGACTTGGCTTGAAGGTTCAAGCAATTGCCGTAGCGTCGGCGATGGAGGGAATGGGGATGCGAAGATAGAGAGTGACGTCCGATCAAGGGAAGGAGGATAAACACTCTACTTGAAACCTTGATTAAAATTGAACGTGCTGAAACAAATAACATAGTTTGACTTAAATACTAGGGCGAGACATCGGATGGGCCGAGTCGAGCCTAGTGAGCTAGCCCATGCAAGCATGCAAAAGGAACAAACCCTAAAATAGAAATGACTATAAAAGGAAACTATCTAAAATAAGCAATAACAAATATAGAAAGCGTCTCAAAAAGAACGCGGTGAATGGATGGATGCAAACACCACGAGGAACGGAGACGAAGGGTCGATGTCCTCACGAGTGGGTGCACGCGATGCCGGCTGCGATGATCGCGATGTTTCGATGCCGATGGTGGCGAGGACGACGAGTCTTGGGTTGGCATCTGGGATTCCTTGGCCAACGACAACGCGTGCGACAAGTGACGCGACGGCGGACGCGATGGCTTTGGACCTAGACCTTGTCACTGGACCCTCTGAGCGTAGGCTCATGGCTTCTTCCTCGTCTTGGGCCATCATGGGAGGCAGGGTCACATCACCTACGGATTTCTCCCTCATCTCATACGTATGATGCCCTCTTCTAATCTCAATTCAAACTCAAATCTCAACACTCAACTTTCTTTCTTCAACCCTTGTCTAAGACTGCGACCAAGTTGACCATAATTTCAGCCACCAACTCCAACCGTGGATAATCGTCGATCTCGAATTTCTTGAAATCTGAGTTTACCCTCGATTTAGAGAATCTGGTCGTTTACCCTCGAATTTCTCATAATCTGAAGAAGATTCAAGAAAACTCGAGTTGGAACAGTGTGTATTGATTGATTAGGGTTTGATTGAAGTCGAAGAATTGAATATTCAATTTCAAAATGCTTAAATCCAAATTCGGAGTGACCAGGGAGTAGTAGAAGTTTGGAGAGATTGATTTTGCTTTGTTTTTTTTTGGAATTATCGTGGGTGTCGGGCCGCCAAGGCGAGCCCACTAATCCCACGGGCCCAGCGGGAAAATACCACGTTATGAATCCCTTGTGGCCACTCATGTGGTTCGAATCGGCGACCTGTGGGAATACCTTTGGCATCCACACAGGCTTTTTACTAGCTGAACCACAAGGAAGTGGTTATTTTGCTTTGTTTTTTCAAAGTTAAAGGAGAATAGAAGTAGGGTTGGGGGATTAATCTTCAAAATTGGTGGCTGACAATTAATACTGGCAATTTCATGAATTTGGCCTCAATGCTGTAGCCGAGAATTGCTCACTCTGAATTTGGATTTCTTTAAATATCTATATTGTCTTCAATTTCTTTAATTACAATTGTTGAAAAACCTTGACATGAAGAGCATAACACTAGTACAAAATATGGAGCCACACCGCGGTTTTTTTACACGTGGGACCGCGTAATTGCGTCCGTGGTTGTTCTCGGCGCGGTAAGGCTTTCGGACTGCACTTTTATGAAACCGTGTTGCAAAACTCGGACCGCGGGTATTCTCTAAACCGTAGTATGGTTTAATTTTTTTTTTTTAAAAATAGTTGGCCACGGTTTATATAAAAAACCGCGGTCCGCTGATAGGACAAAAACTTACCCACAAGCGTATGAGTTCAGTTGTAGCTTTTCAAGTATCGTTCCCACGAGGACTATGTAGTATCGCTTGTATCTTAAACCAGTAAGCTAAGCCAAAAGATGAGATTTTTGTTGAACTAATAACTAAAAATTGAGAAACAAATGCAAGTGATGATTGTAATCAATGGAGGGAAAATTTCCAAGGCAAGGGATCCCCGCAACTATGCTTCAGTAGACTTAACTAGATAAATGTCTGAATTTAGTTTGTATTTGTTGAAGGTAACTATCTTAGGTAATTACTAATTCCTCTCGAATGATAGTAAATATGCCTAGATTCAATTAACACCCACTCTCACGACTTGCTAATCAAGATCTAGACCCTTTGGGCACTTAGAATCTAAGGTCAAACTGAATTACCATCCACTCTCGTGACTAGCTAAATCCAACCTAATTTTAGGGTTTCTATGATAGTTATTAATCCACAAGAGAAATTAAGACGCTCTCGCAATAATAAAATCTCAGGTTCAATTCCTAGGATTCCAATAGAAGTTATTACCTCTCAGTCTCAAACCCTATCTGATTACCTATTAACGTTCTTACCTCTCGGTTGGAAACCCTAATAGGATCCAATTCGCATAAGCTAGTATGGGCATAAAGCATCTAGGAATGAATCAACAAAGATTTTGATTCGAGAGTGGACCTTAGCCATTGAACCTAAGAAACATGTTACCATCAGACGAAATCGTGAATTAATTACCAATAAAATATGGAAGAAACCACCATCGACATGGATTAAACTCAATTTGACGGTTCTAAAAAACATGACAATACTTCACATATTGCATATATTCTTCGAGATCACAAGGCCAAAACACTCTATTTTCATCGAGAACAGATCCCATCCACTTCTGTAATCCGTACCGAAGCCTTAGCCTCCCTTCACGGCATTCAGTATGCTATCAGGCATAACATTTCACAGTTAGTTATCAAAGGCGATAACTTACTCGTCATAAATTCCATTCGACGCACATGGAAAATTCCATGGGAAATTCACTCTATTATTATAGATATTTTGGCTCTATTGTCTTCTTTTTCTTCTTTGCAGGTTTTTCATTGCTTCCGCGAAGAAAACCAAGCTGCTGACTTCCTGGCCACACATCGCATTCCTTCCTCTGCACTTTTAAGATTCCAACACCTTCTATGTCCCAATGATATCACTCGTAGTACAATCACTGGTGATAGATATGAGTTCTTACAATTGAACTCTACTTTTCAGTCTTTTGGAACTCAATTTGTAAAGATCATCCATTCGGATGATTTAGGGTATCCATCTGTTTAGGTGGGTCCTAAGGTTTGCCTTGTATATAAAAAAAAAGTTTCAGATTTCCATTCAGGCAAATATCAAACGAGTCTACCTGATATGGACTAGGATCCCCTCGATCTCGGTGCAAGGTAGACGCCAAGGTGGGTTCCAAGCAAGGTTGAACTTGTTCGGCCGCAGACAGTATTTTTCCATAATTCTATTCCATTTTCAACTGGGCCGTTCCCTTTTCTCCGGACTCCAAATTGGACTATTCTAACTCGAGCAGTTAGATCTTGAAGTCTAGTTTATCGCCTCCAAATTTGAGCGTTAACCGATCTATGAGTCGAAAGATATGGCCAATCTACTGAGGGGTCGCAGACTGTTCAGCGAAGGAGGTGTTGATGATGATGGGTTTGGTTTTGATGAAGTGGATGATGGTGATGAATAGATCTGGATGTGGGGATTGTTTTTGATGGAGATCGAAAGGATAAGTATCCTAGACTCACGTGGATATGACTCACCACAAGAGAATAGAACAAGACCAAAGAGCATAGGGATATTACGCACCCTAAACTAGTCGATCAAAAACCCGATATTACACACGAGCAAAGACTGAAATTTCTGGAAAATTTCAAAGGAGATATCTCTGGTTTTTTATTAAGCATTTGATGATTACAAAAGGCTCATGAGGCTTGCTTAAATAGGCACAGAAAATTGGAGTTTAAAACTCTTGAACTAGCCTAGTAAAAGCTTCCTCTAATTAGTGTCTTCTAGATCTAATAACTCTTAAACCGGAACTCTTTTGAACTTTCCCTTCTATAATATGGTATCTGGATGAGTTAAGTGGGCTTCCTCCAAAAATCGGCCCAAACTCCCAAGGGAATTGAAATTGAGCCTATGAGGAATGCAAGTATGTCACACATGCGCGACATCGAACGCGTCACTGGCTTGTTGCATCGAACCACCAAGCACCCTTCACATTTGCTCGGCACTCCTTGGGTCATATGGCTTCTTTTGAGTTATAATTAATGATAGACAAACTATGGCTCGAGCAAAGTTTTCATGATGGTGGAGAATGCCGAGGAGGAACATGAAAACCCAAGAAAGTGCGCGCGTCCGGGAAGCCAGCTGGAGTTGGTTGAACATTTGACAATTTTCCTCGAACAACCTAAAGATAAGGTTGGTGGAGCCAGGGTTGGAGTAGTTATGAGTGCCACCGCCGAGAAAGGAGGCCCTAGAAGAAGCAAAGCAGCTTGAGGATCTTGGCCTTCTTGATCTTCATGATTGACCCTAAGCAGGGTCACATCATCCTCCCCTCCTTCAAAAAGATTCGTCCTCGAATCCAAGTGCACTTTAAGAAATAACTTTAGAGCACACAAAACTACACAAAGTACAACAAGGAAGTAAGGGACCAAGACGTCTTTAGGGAAAACAGGGTACGTGTAAGCAAACATGATTAGTTTCAATGAGTATCCATGGATGAATTTCCATGCACAAGTATTGCCCAACTTCAGCCTAAAGATATGCTTAAGTATAGAACATGAGATGCACATGACATACTTAGCAACAAATGCAATGCATAGAGCAATATTTTTCTCATGCAACAAGAATTGCGAATGAGAGCAATGATGCACACATGAATGCCTAGTTCTACATGCAAAAACTAAATGCAACAACTTCAATGTCCTATATACATGCTTATGACGAACTAAATGCATCCAACAAGTCATGAATTGAGCAATAGAACTATGATGTATGAAAGAATTTCTAGTTCTACCAACAAAAATAGATTCATGAACTTGACATTCTATTACCCTTGAAAAATACTCAGTTTGACGCAAGGGAAAAATAATAGATAAAGTAGGGCCAAGAGATACCCCCCTAGAGTTAGTCTTGAATGGAACATCCTTCTCTTCTTGGCCACAAACAGAATTTTCAAGAGGCTTCTCATCCTTAGTCTCGACCCCTTCTTGTAGTAAGAATGGCAAACTTGAAGGAACCATATGTGTCTGGTCCGTCCATGGAGTACCTAGTGAAGTTAAAGAGCTTCGCTTAATGGTAGGCCGAAACTTGCTTCTTGGAGGAGTTAGAGATGGTTCCAAGGTTTCCTCCTCTTTTTCTTTTGGCCTTAGCACCTCTTCAATGATCATAGGAGGCTGACACAGTTCTGCCTTGAGCTCTTCATCACATTTGGTTGGTTCAGCCATAGGGAGAGGCTCTTTGGTTGGCTTCGGTTCATCCAACCTTGGTGGAAATTCTGCACATTGTAATAACCCCTAAAAGTCCCGAACTGTCGTTTTGTAAGAAAGATGTGATGGACAATTTCGGTAATCTCTGTAATAATCTTTTGAATGAAATATTATACGTTTAATAAGATTTTGGGTCATAAAGTATTTGGGAGTGCTAAAATAATAGAATTTGGCATGTCCTCGAACGAGACCCGCGACCAGAGGCCAAGGAACGCGATCGCGGCAACTCCGCGACCGCGGATTGAACCCACGGGCGCGGATTCGCCCAGAGCCAAACCGCGACCGCGGCTCTGTTTCCGCGACCGCGGATCGCTGGTTCGTCTTCTTCTTCCTCTGTTTTCGAACGCCAACGCTCGACTTTCCCACGTTTTCTTCAACGTTCGCCGGTGGGGGAGGCTAAACGCTTGGGTTGCCAGCATTGGGGCTCCTCTTCCCCTATAAAAGGAGGTCATGGGCAGCCCACATCTTCATCCAAACATCAGATCTCCATCTCTCTTTCTCTCTCTCGTGTTTTCGTCGTCGCCGGAGTTCGCAGCCGTTGCCGGAGTTTTTGGTGGCCGCCGGAAGTGCCTTGGGAAGCTTTGGAGTGGTGTTCATAGTGAGCTTTCGTCCAAGTTTGGAAGTCGTCATCGTCATCGTCGTTGGTCGGAACGCCTCCAAAGCCATTGTCGGAAGGGAGAACCACAACTGCGGGTATGAATTCCACGACCGCGGCTCTGCCCAGATTTCCGCGACCGTGGATGTGCTAACCGCGACCGCGGCTTGCCCAGCAAGCGCGATCGTGGCTTTGGCAACCACGGCCGTGGCTTAGGCTTTGTTCCCTTTCGTTCGTATCGTTTATTTGTTTCGTTCGTATCGTATCTAACTTAGGGTTCCGTCTTTTATCTCGTCATCGTCATAGAAATCCGTACTCAGATTCCAGTCTCCAGATACTCAAAACCTGACATCTTCGATTCGTCTAGATTAAGGCAAGTAGCGGTTCGCTCTTGCTTATCATTCCATATTTCCTTTAGTTATCAATTACTTGATTGTTAATTAATTTGGAATGAAGTGTTGTTTTCGTTTGGGAACAGATTTAAACAATGTGTTAAAATATGATTCTATAATAGGTTGTATATATTACTAGAAACAACGCTATTATACATGATATTACCGTGATGGTATTGGTGTGGATTTATGTATGAACTTACATGTGTAGTTAGAACGAGTATTCGTAGGAACGCTATGTACCTTGTGAGGTCTAGTCATTTCTTTATAACTGGTATTAGGAGGATTTTGCCCTAGTACTATCTAGTCATGACTGTACCCTTATTCATGGTAGGTGCACACAGTTGGTGCCAACAATCGAGATTAATTCCCAAGATATCTCTCGTATCGAGATGATATATATTAAAACCTTCAACGTGAATATACGTTTTGTAACTAAATAAGATAAGTGCGGTTATGCACATAATTAATGAACATTCGGGCGAGAAGTACAACTTGGAACCCGCCCGAACTTCGGTTAGAGTAAGTCTTCTTTCCAATCTGGATTCGCATTGCGCGGTGAGGTTGGTCGTGGACCCAAATGATCAAGTCGTTGTTAAAAGCTTGTGTGAAAACTATAAACGTTCCCAAACACTTGTCATACGTTGCCCATAAGACTCAACTTCTTTGGAGTCTTCTCTTCATACGTTTCCCATAAGACTCAATTCCTTTGGAGTCTTCTCTTGATCATTCCTCTTCTTATGTTTCTGTAAAAGTGTTGAGGTTCACTGTCTTCATCGGCTATTATTCGAGAATCCATGGGTGTAACCTAATACCACTACTTAGAACCTTTTTATTTGTACCCTTGCGTAGTATTTCATTAGACTAACCAACCGGTTATTTTCCTTTGCATGGTTGGCTGGTGTCATCCGTCTCATACGGCACATCCGGTAAGTTTCCGCATCAGTGAAGGCATAGACTCGACGAGAAGGCAGTTGAAGTTTTGGTGATTTCAAAGGTTGAGATCTTGGCGAGGGTCGCATGATCAAGACCCGTCGTGGCGTTTTAATTATTTTCAAAGACTTTCGCTGTAATAAATATTTCATATTTGGTAAAATGTAATTTGCGACGGAATATAATTTGGGGCATATTTATTACCATTTAATAAAGTTTGTGTTATTATATAGTTGTTATAAAATGATTTAGCCTTTGGTGACCCAAGATGTGTAATCTGAGGTCACTGGAGGTAATACTTTCAAAGGAGAATTTGGGGGTGTTACAGATTTGGTATCAGAGCCAAAAGTTTTAAACGGGTTTGGGTTTTCAAATCGTTTTACTTAAAACAAAATTTTTATAAACCGTTCTCCGTTCATGTGAAGAAATTTGTTGGTTAATTCCAAAAGTCAAAAATCTCGAACAAAATCATACTTTGAGTAAAATGTGATCGTTTGAAACCTCTACCATTCAAGTCGTGCCTTCTTTTCGGTCTGATATAGAAAGTTAGCTTCTATATTTAGAAAGACTAATTCATTCTCGTCACTTCGCAGGATATGGGTTCCTTCGTGTCTCAGCTTAGGGGTAGAAAGGGCACCTAGATAGCTTCGCCACCTCAGGCCCAGCTTGTTGTTCCCGTTCTTCCGCGCTGTACACAAGTTGGGGAGCCGAGTAGCCCACCCGAGGAGGAGAAGACCGTCCTCGTGGAGTCAGTTGTGCTGATATCCTACCGGGTGGAGGATCTCGAGGAGGATCCGGAAGAAGACCCGGAGGAGGATCCCGAGGAGGATCCAGAGGAGGACGAGGATGAGGACCCTGAAGAGGATCCTGAAGAGGACTCCGAGGAGGACCTTGAGGGGTACTATTCTGAATCGGATGGTCTGGAGCACTTGCTCATGGATGGGGAAGATCCGGGGATGCAGTTCATCTTTCCTAGTCCGGAGAATCCACCAGTTCAGGAGTACTGTCCCCTGCTGCATGGGAGGCGCTTGGGGTATCCGGGGCCAACTGGACAGGGTACGAGCCGCTGGATGCACCGGTAGACCCGCAACCTATCTCCGCCGAGGCTCGTCACCATGTGGAGATGATGACTGAGCGAGCTCGTATACGGGCAAGGCCGTGGGAATCAATGGATGCTCCAAGGGAGGTTCCGACCCAACAGGCCATGCCTAGGCCCCAAGTGCTAGTAGAGCGCATGGAGGAGTGGACGGAATCCTTGTATGATATGGAGGAGCGGACTTACGAGACTGAGTTCGATCTCTCCCGTATGTTGGATGACGTCCGCGAGCTCCAGGAGAATATCAGGCAGGCCAAGCTGCTACTCAACCCTCATTACGAGGTGAATAGGGCGGATTGTCATCTAGGATTCCTAGAGGAGTTTTGTTACCCACCCATACCCGGGGAAGGGCCGAGTGTTCCTGTGCCCACAGCAGGGCCAAGTGTTCCGATGCCTAGGGAGGAGCCGAGTGTTCCGGGTCCTAGTAACTCGAGGAGGCCGACGCCGGAACCCGAGAACGGACCACCTCCAAAGATAAGGTGTCAAAGGTCTGACGTGTACAAGAATATCTTTAAGGCACCTTGAGGGGGGGACAGTGGCATGTCTTAGTGATTCTCTTTTCTAGCTGTTCTGTTATGTTGTTTTAGAGCCTTAGCCTCCTAGCAATTTCGTCTTCTCGCTTAGGAGGATAATTGTAAAACTTATCAACTTGATTTCAGTTCATTTCATCAATAAAGTTTGCCAGTTTGATCTAATCCGAGTCAATTACATATATTGTGCGTTTAAAAAATGTGATATTAATGTTGTGAAATACTTGGAAAATTGATCAGCAAACAGATGGTGAACACAAGAAACACAGTCCATGCTGGTGCTGGGCCGAGTAACAATCCAAGGCTGAATCTGAGGAATGCCGCTAATCAAGGGGATGAGAGCGAGTCTGTCTCTGACAATAACCCCGTAGGCAGTGGCCAAGTTCAGGCTAACCCTCAGGTGGTGTTCGACGCTGCGGCCATAGAGGCCATTCGTGGGATTGTTATGCAAGCGCTCACCGATATAGTTCGACCAGTGGCACCACATGCACAGGGTGTTCCAGTTCCTCAGGATATCCCTGAAATTGAGGAGCCAGCTGTTCATGTACCTCAGGTCGATGCCGTCAGGAACAGAGGAAACTATGGTCGAGCCTTGAAGGCCATCAGCTCAATGAGGCCTGACAGCTATGAAGGTACTAGAGAACCAGTCAAAGTGGCATATTGGTTCTCGCATATGGAGCGGTTGTTTAGGAACGTCAATTGCGCTTAGGTTGAGAAAGTGTACATAGCCTCCCTTCAACTTAAGGATGTGGATAACAAATGGTGGGAGAGCACTGGTTTAGCTGATCATCCCGGGTTGAACTGGGGTATGTTCAAAACGAAGATGATCGACCGTTTCTTTTCCCGGGCTATGAGGGAAGAGAAGCATAAGGAGTTCCTTTACCCTAAGACTGATGGGTTGAAGGTGACTGAGCTTGCAACTAAGTTTAATCATCTGTTACAATATGCTGGTTCGAATGTGTCGAGTGAGGAGCAGAAGATCTGGCATTTCCATGAGTGGATGAACCCAAACATCAAGCCGTTGATGGTGCGCCACGGTTTCTCTACTCTGGAGCAGTATGTGGATGCCGCCTATAAATTGGAGGTGACTCTGGAAAAGTCAGCGAAGAAGCGCAATCGCCAGAGACCGGCGCAGAGCCAGCCTCATGCTAGTGGGTTTAAACGACCCGTGCCACCGTCGCATTTTGCCAAGTCTGGCCGGGCTAGAACTGAGGTGATGCATTCAGGTCCTACTCAACGCTCGGGCCAAGGCAAGAACCCGACTCAGTGCTATAAATGCGAAACGCCGGGGCATAAGAGCAACGAGTGTCCGAAGGACAAGAGGACGTGTTTTGAATGCGGAAAGGAGGGGCACTTGCAGACGTTTTGTCCTCAAAGGAGGCAAGAGGGGGCTGAGTCGCAGCAAGGGTCAGTTAGCTATAACAACCGACCCCGATTCAAGCCTGTAGAGACTCCTAGCCCTTCGACATAGACGACTTCTCAGAATAAGGGGAAAGCCCCAACTGCTTCCGTAGGTCAAGGTCAGCGGATATATGAGATGCGTGAGGCTGACGGACCAAATGCTCTAATTGCTCAAGGTACTCTATACCTCCATTCTACATCTGTGAGCATATTGTTTGATTCGGGTGCCACTCATTCTTTTATTTCGGAGAACTGTATGAGTAAGCTAGGCTTAGTATGCAATGAATCTTGCAAACCATTTGTGGTAAACCTTCCAAATAGTGAACAATTAGTAGGGACCAAGCGTGTGTCGGAATTTCTGATTACTATTCAAGGTCGGAAGTTCGAAGCAGACTTGATCTGTATAGTCATGGCTCCATACGACATTATTCTCGGGATGGACTGGCTGACGCGTCATGGGGAGGTAATCGATTTTAGCTCAAGGACAGTGACAATTTCATCTGGGGGCCCATTTGTGTGCAAGTTCAAGGGTCGTAATAACGCTGATAACGGAAAACTCATCAATGCGATGGCTATGTGTAAGCTACTTCGACAAGGTTGTGTCGGGTACCTGTGCTATCTGGATAAGCCCAAGAAGGATGAGACTTCAGTTCATGATGTTCCTGTCATATGCGAGTATCCGGATGTTTTTCTTATTGAGATTCTCGGTTTACCCCCAAATCGTGACGTGGAGTTCACTATTGATCTCGAACCTGGAACCGCGCCGATTTCGAAAGCACCTTATCGGATGGCTCCAGCGGAGATGCAAGAGTTGAAGAAGAAACTTGAGGACCTTCTTGAGAAAGGATATATAAGGCCGAGTGCATCGCCTTGGGGCGCTCCAATCTTATTTGTCAAGAAGAAAGATGGATCGTTCAGACTTTGTATCGACTATCGAGAGTTGAACAAAGTCACAATCAAGAATAAGTATTCGTTGCCTAGGATAGATGATTTGTTGGATCAACTTCAGGGAGCAAAAGTCTTTTACAAGATCGATCTGAGATCTGGTTACCACCACCTCAGGATTCATGAGGAAGATATTCCGAGGACTGCATTTCGGACGAGATATGGGCACTACGAGTTCGTAGTCATGCCATTTGGGCTTACTAATGCTCCGACAATTTTCATGGACCTGATGCATAGATGTTTCCACTAGTACCTGGATAAGTTCGTGGTGGTCTTTATCAACGATAGTCTGATCTATTCTCCGAGCGAAGAGGCTCACGAGGAGCATCTTCGAATCACCCTGTCAGTCCTTAGACAAAATCAGTTGTATGCAAAGTTGTCTAAATGTGACTTCTAGATCAAGGAAGTGGCTTTCTTAGGCCATGTGATTAATGAGAATGGGGTAATGATCGACCCTCAGAAGATCGAAGCGGTAGCCAACTGGAAGCGACCTCAGAACGTGAAGGAGGTGCGCAGTTTCGTAGGACTTGCAGGATATTACAGACGGTTCGTGGATGGATTTTCAAAGATCGCTCTACCCATGACCGGGTTGCTCCGCAAGGTCCATAATAAGTTCTTATGGGACGACAAGTGCGAGGCAAGTGTTCAGAAGTTGAAAAAGTGCCTAACGTCCGCACCAGTTTTGGCGTTACCAGAAGGAACTGATGGTTATGTGGTCTATAGTGACGCTTCAAAGCATGGGTTATGATATGTATTGATGCAAAAGGGAAAGGTTATTGCATACGCATCTCGGCAATTGAAGACCTATGAAGCAAACTATCCGACGCATGATCTGGAGTTAGCGGTTGTGGTTTTCGCGCTGAAGATTTGGAGACACTATCTCTATGGTGTTAGGTGCCAGATCTTTACCGACCAGAAGAGTCTCAAGTATGTGTTCACTCAGAAGGAGTTGAATATGAGACAACGTCGCTGGTTGGAGCAACTCAAGGACTACGACATCGAGTTGATGTATCATCCGGGCAAGGCTAACATAGTAGCCGATGCTTTGAGTCGGAAGACGCCGCACGAGACCGTAGTAGCTCTGCTCACTGCTCAAACCAAACTACACCAAGGATTGTGCGAGATTGATGTCTTGTACGATCAGCGTCGAGGATGCCTGAGTATGTTGGAGATTCAGGCTACGCTACTAGATCAGGTCAAAGAGAAGCAGGTTGACGATGTGATCTTAGTGAAGTTAAGCAGTAAAGTGATGAATGGGAAAGCTCCCGGATTCGTGATTCAGGATGATGGATCACTCTGGTTTCAGGACCGGATCTGTGTGCCTGACGTAGATGGCCTTTGCCAATTGGTAATGAAGGAGGCCCATTCGTCAGCTTATTCTGTACATCCAGGATCCAGTAAGATGTACAAAGACCTCAAAAAGAAATTCTGGTGGCCCAACATGAAGTGGGATGTAGCAGAATTTGTGGCGAAATGCTTGACTTGTCAGAAGGTCAAGATAGAACACCGCAGACCAGGTGGTGAATTGCAACATCTCCTAGTGCCAGAATGGAAGTGGGAGGATATTGCGATGGACTTCGTCACGGGGTTGCCGAAAACTCAGAGTCAGAAGGATGCCATATGGGTGATCATTCACCGGCTCACGAAGAGTGCTCATTTCGTGGCCATCAAGTCAACTTGGGGAACCCAGAGGCTATCAGAAGTTTTCCTATACGAGATTGTCCGTTTGCATGGTACGCCAAAAACCATTGTATCGGATCATGATGGCCGATTCATGTCGAGATTCTGGAAGGAACTCCACAAGGCCATGGGGACTGAGTTGAGGTTTAGTACTGCGTTTCATCCTCAGACGGATGGACAGTCTGAGAGGACCATCCAGACACTGGAGGATATGCTGAGAGCTTGTGTACTAGATCGTCCGACCAGCTGGGAGAACAACTTAAGTCTGATTGAATTCACGTACAACAATAACTGGCATTATACCATCAAGATGGCTCCATTCGAGGCTTTATACGGTCGGAAGTGCAGATCTCTAATTTGTTGGGACGAGAATGCCGACAAGATTCTGCTCGGACCGGAGTTAGTCGAAAGGACTGCCTCGGACATTGCCTTGATCAGACAAAGGATGCTTATAGCTCAGAGTCGATAGAAGTCCTATGCTGATCTGAAGCACATGAATGTCGAGTTTGAGGTTGGTGACAAGGTGTTTGTCAGGGTGTCGCCGTCCAAGGGTGTGTTCAGGTTCGGCAAGCGTGAGAAGCTCAACCCTCGCTATGTGGGACCGTTTGAGATCCTTGATAGAGTGAGATCTTTAGCGTACCATTTAGCATTGCCGCCGTCGGCGCATCCAATGCATAACGTGTTCCACGTGTCTCTGCTAAGGAAGTATGTGCCAGATGTGTCTCATGTGCTGAGTTATGAGGACATCGAGATTCAGACAAATGGTACCTACGAGGAGAGACTTGTGCGTATTCTCGAACGCCGCGAGAAGCACTTGAGGAACAAGGTGGTACCATTAGTGCGGATCCTCTGGTCCAAGTCTGGATCTAAGGAGGTAACTTGGGAAACCTGGGAGACTGAGTCTGATATGCTTAGTCGTTTTCCCGAGCTGTTTTCGGCCTAGTTTCGGGGTCAAAACTTTTTTTAAGGGGGAGGTATTATAATAACCCCTAAAAGTCCCGAATTGTCGTTTTGTAAGAAAGACGTGATGGCCAATTTCGGTAATCTCTGTAATAATTTTTTGAACGAAATATTATACGTTTAATAAGATTTTGGGTCATAAAGTATTTGGGAGTGCTAAAATAATAGAATTTGGCATGTCCTCGAACGAGACCCGCGACTAGAGGCCAAGGAACGCGATCGCGGCAGTTCTGCGATCACAGATTGAACCCACAGGCGCGGATTAGCCCAGAGCCAAACCGTGGCCGCGGCTCTGTTTCCGCAACCGCGACCGCGGATCGCTGGTTCGTCTTCTTCTTCCTCTGTTTTCGAACGCCGACGCTCGACTTTCCCACATTTTCTTCAACGTTCGCCGGTAGGGGAGGCTAAACGCTTGGGTTGCCCACGTTGAGGCTCCTCTTCCCCTATAAAATGAGGTCGTGGGCAGCCCAAATCTTCATCCAAACATCAGATCTCCATCTCTCTCTCTCGCTCGTGTTTTCGTCGTCGCCGGAGTTCGCAGCTATTTCCGGAGTTTTTGGTGGCCGCCGGAAGTGCCTTGGGAAGCTTTGGAGTGGTGGTCGTAGTGAGCTTTCGTCCAAGTTTGGAAGTCGTCATCGTCGTCGTTGGTAAGCTCGGAACGCCTACAAAGCCGTCATCGGAAGGGAGCACCGTGACCGCGGGTATGAATTCCGCGACCGTGGCTCTGCCCAGATTTCCGCAACCTCGGATGTGCTAACCGCGACTGAGGCTTGCCCAGCAAGCGCGATCGTGGCTTTGGAAACCACGGCCGCGGCTTAGGCTTTGTTCCCTTTCGTTCGTATCATTTATTTGTTTCGTTCGTATCATATCTAACTTAGGGTTCCGTCTTTTATCTCATTGTCGTCATAGGAATCCATACTCAGATTCCAGTCTCCAGATACTCGGAACCCAACATCTTTGATTCATCTAGATTAAGGCAAGTGGCGGTTCTCTCTTGCTTATCATTCCATATTTCCTTTAGTTATCAATTACTTGATTGTTAAATTAAATTGGAATGAAGTGTTGTTTTCGTTTGGGAACAGATTTAAACAATGTGTTAAAATATGATTCTATAATAGGTTGTATATATTGCTAGAAACAACGCTATTATACATGATATTACCGTGATGGTATTGGTATGGATTTATGTATGAACTTACATGTGTAGTTAGAACGAGTATTCGAAGGAACGCTATGTACCTTGCGAGGTCTAGTCGTTTCTTTATAACTGGTATTAGGAGGATTTTGCCCTAGTACTATCTGGTCATGACTGTACCCTTATTCAGGATAGGTGCACACAACTGGTGCCAACAATCGGGATTAATTCCCAAGATATCTCTCGTATTGAAATGATATATATTAAAAGCTTCAACGTGAATATACGTTTTGTAACTAAATAAGATAAGTATGGTTATGCACATAATTAATTAACATTCGGGCGAGAAGTACAACTTGGAACCCGCCCGGACTTCAGTTAGAGTAAGTCTTCTTTCTAATCTGGATTCGTATTGCGCGGTGAGGTTGGTCGTGGACCCAAATGATCAAGTCGTTGTTAAAAGCTTGTGTGAAAACTATAAACGTTCCCAAACACTTGTCATATGTTGCCCATAAGACTCAACTTCTTTGGAGTCTTCTCTTCATACGTTTCCCATAAGACTCAATTCCTTTGGAGTCTTCTCTTGATCATTCCTCTTCTTATGTTTCTGTAGAAGTGTTGAGGTTCACTGTCGTCATCGGCTATTATTCGAGAAGCGATGGGTGTAACCTAATACGACTACTTAGAACCTTTTTATTTGCACCCTTGCATAGTCTTTCATTAGACTAACCAACCGGTTATTTTCCTTTGCATGGTTGGCTGGTGTCATCCGTCTCATACGGCATATCAGGTAAGTTTCCGCATCAGTGAAGGCATAGACTCGACGAGAAGGCAGTTGAAGTTTTGGTGATTTCAAAGGTTGAGATCCTGGCGAGGGTCGCATGATCAAGACCCGTCGTGGCATTTTATTTATTTTCAAAGACTTCCGATGTAATAAATATTTCGTATTTGGTAAAATGTAATTTGCGACAGAATATTATTTGGGGCAGATTTATTGCCATTTAATAAAGTTTGTGTTATTATACAGTTGTTATAAAATGATTTAGCCTTGAGTGACCCCAGATGTGTAATCTGAGGTCACTGGCGGTAATACTTTCAAAGGAGAATTTGGGGGAGTTACACACATGTCGCTTGGACTCTTGGTGGGGACTCACATGAAGCAACCATGACAACATCTCTCTCGAAGCATGGTATCTCATCATCCTTCCCCTTGTATATGTAGTAGCGACTAGGGCAAATGTCAGCCAAATGGCCTCACCCTTCACACATAACACACACAATATCACGTGTTCTAATTCGGGGCTACGGGATCACTCTTTCTCTGCCCTTGGACGTGCTAAAACATGATTTTGGTGAGTCATAGACTCCCTTGGTCTGCACGGAAGGGTTAGAAGAAGAATGATAATAAGGTTCAAAAGAAGGGACAGTTTGATACCTTGTTGGGGAGTGCTATCTTTCTTCATTTCCTTAGCCATAGTCATAGCCATAGTCTCCATAAGATTGTCTCCTTGGAGGCATGTTCCTTGGTCTATTACCTTGGTTGCAAAAATCCTTGTAGGTGCTCGTGTGAGTGTTGGAGTTGGGGTACACACGTGGTCGAATCTCCCTACATGAAGCACCATAATCCAGAAAGTAAAGGTAATCCTTTTGTGACATATGGCCCAAGCTAGACATCTCCATGCGCTCCCCTTGCAAGGTTAGTAACCAAGACAAATACCAACACAACAAGACAAGAGTAGATAGGCCAGTCAATGGAACCTTGAGCTATCAAGTGCCAAAATTTTGAACCAAAGTTCCTTCCAAGTGCAGTTTGCAAGATTTCAAAAACAAGGCAAGTTTGGGGGTAATTTTTGCAAACAAAAGATGGACACAACAACCTTGATTGAGCTTATGCACCAACTAGGAAGAACTGACCCTTACAAGACGTAAAAACAAGGTACTAAAATTCAACTTGTTCGCTTTTTTCTGGCTTTGCCACTCTTTCTCAAACTTCTCACTTCTTACTCGACTTTTTCTGGCTACTTAGCCATTTTTTCTCAAGTTTCCTTGGCTATATTCCTTTGATTACACTTGAGAATTATAACAATGATAAAACAAACTTCTTGACTGAGGTCAGCACAAGTCTACAATTTGCTGGACTTTTAATTTTGTTTTTCTTTCAGTTGGCTTTGAGTTTTCTCAAGTATTTTCCCATATCTTTAAGTACTTGCTCAAGTCAGTTCATCCAAGCAAGAGACACAAGAATCAAGCAAGTTATTGCAGCCAAAAAGGAAGAAATAAATGAAGTTTAGCCGAGTTTAATGGAAGCAATTCAAGAGTTCAGTTTTGCAATGAATGAAGTGGGTTTAATCACTTCAATAACTTCAAGTGACAATAACAATTTCAGTTTCGAGAAATGAAAGTTTGTCTTCAACCTTGAGCAATCACAAGCACGAAATTCAGAGATTCAAGAACAAAATTTCAGCAATTTTCACAAGAACAAGAAGGCACGAAAAATTCAGAAGCTTGCAACTAGTACTTAGATCGAATCTAATCCAAATATTTAGGCGTTTACTTTGCTAGCTCTGATACCACATGATATGGACTAGGATCCCCTCGATCTCGGTGCAAGGTAGACACCAAGGTGGGTTCCAAGCAAGGTTGAACTTGTTCGGCCGCAAACAGTATTTTTCCATAATTCTATTCCGTTTTCAACTGGGCCGTTCTCTTTGCTCCGGACTCCAAATTGGATGATTCAAACTCCAGAAGTTAGATATTGAAGTCTAGTTTATCGCCTCCAAATGGGAGCGTTAACCGATCTATGAGTCGAAAGATATGGCCAATCTACTGAGGGGTCACAGACTGTTCAGCGAAGGAGGTGTTGATGATGATGGGTTTGGTTTTTATGAAGTGGATGATGGTGATGAATAGATCTGGATGTGGGGATTGATTTGGGATGGAGATCGAAAGGATAAGTATCCTAGACTCACGTGGATATGACTCACCACAAGAGAATAGAACAAGACCAAAGAGCATAGGGATATTACGCACCCTAAACTAGTCGATCAAAAGCCCGATATTACACACGAGCAAAGACTGAAATTTCTAGAAACTTTAAAAGGAGATATCTCTTGTTTTTTATTAAGCATTTGATGATTACAAAAGGCTCACGAGGCTTGCTTAAATAGGCATACAAAATTGGAGTTTAAAACTCTTGAACTAGCCTAGTAAAAGCTTCCTCTAATTAGTGTTTTCTAGATATAATAACTCTTAAACCGGAAGTCGTTTGAGCTTGCCCTTCTAGAACATGGTAGCTGGATGAGTTAAGTGGGCTGTCTCCAAAAATGGGCCCAAACGCCCGAGGGAAATGAAATTGAGCCCATGAGGAATGCAGGTATGTCACTCAGGCGCGGCAGCTAGCGCGTCACTGGCTTGTTGCATCGAACCACCAAGCACCCTTCACATTTGCTCAGCACTCCTTGGGTCATATGACTTCTTTTGAGTTATAATTAATGATAGACAAGCTATGACTCGAGCAAAGTTTCCATGATGGTAGAGAATGCCGAGGAGGAACATGAAAACCCAAGAAAGTGCACGCGTCCGGGAAGCCAGCTGGAGTTGGTTGAACATTTGACAATTTTCCTCGAACAACCTAAAGATACGGTTGGTGGAGTCAGGGTTGGAGTAGTTATGAGTGCCACCGCCGAGAAAGGAGGCCCTAGAAGAAGCAAAGCAGCTTGAGGATCTTGGCCTTCTTGATCTTCATGATTGACCCTAAGCAGGGTCACATCACTACCTACGCATAGTTGGGATCATCCCAACCCTAGAAATATGGAAATTAGCTAGACATAATTGCAAGATCAACCAAAGAAATCATAATAATAATGGAAATCACAAACAAGATTAAAGAGAAAGAGAAACTTAGTCTTGAATCCAGTAGAACAATCTTCAAAGTTACAATATTTCAAAGGGAGGCAAATAACTAGGTCTAGAGAGTTAGAAAAAGTGGTACAAGCTACATCCAAAAACCTAAAACGAAGTATTTATACATATTCTAGAAATAAAGTCATCCGAGTAAAACGCACGGCCCGTGCCTTGACTGTGCGAAAAACGCACGGTCAAACGCACAGCCAAATCCTACAAGTATGAAACCGCACGGCCTGTGCGAAAACCGCACAGGCAAAATGCACAGGCAAAGTAAAAACGCACAGGCAAAGCGCACAACCTAATAGCGAGAAATCACCGCCTGTACGGCCGTGCGGTGGAACGCACGGCCTCTTGAAGGGAATTCAGTCCAAAACGCACGGCCCTTTGTTTTAGTTTGCCTCTGGCCCAAATTCTTCATGGTTCATCCTGTTAGCCTCCATATGACATCCGAGGTTCCAGTAGCATCATTAGACAGCTCAAAAAATCCACCCAAGTACTTGAAAACACACATTTCCTAGTGTAGACCTCCATAACAAAGAAAACAATGCAACTAGCTATAAATGCAACAAAAAATGCATAAAACAACCCAGATTAAGCACAAATGCATGTCCTAAACGTGTAACAAATTGGATGTCATCAAATTCCCCCAAGATTATCCTTTGCTTGTCCTCAAGAAAGTACATAATCAATGAATCCACAAAATATGTTAAGGTTGTTTCTATCCAAGAGGCAAATGAGCAATGATCATGAGAGTTCAAATATAAGACAAGTGCTATCATAACATGCTTTGCAACCAATGACAAAAATGTAAATAGTTCCTCAACTCCAAACCTCATCAGGATAAAGAAATAAGTCACCCCACTCATGTGTCTAGGTTTGTGTTTCGCTCAATTCTCCACTTTGAATGCTAAACTACCATAGGCTTGCATCAGTGTTCTTAATCTCCACTACTAGGGATCATGCACACAACAAAAATCATGAGGTCTTTTTACGGTTGTAATGGGGCCAAGGTGTAGGATCAAGGTAGGGATATATTTAGGCCATGTGGTGATAAATCCGGAGAAAAGAATTTCCAAGATGACAACAAGCTTAGAACAATCCTTCACTTCCAATTTTGTTCTTCAAACCCATACAACAAGACTCTGCTCTACTTTGATTGTCTCATTCTCTTCTTTATTTGCTTCTTCCTCTTCCATTTTTTTTCGGATTTTTTTTTTGAAGAGAAAGATGGAGGAAAAGAAAGGAGACAAAATATAAGCATCACATACAATCACTAACATATGCAACCTCCCCCAAGGTTGGCTCAATTCCACTCTAGCAAATCAAATCAACTATCCTAATCCCCGAATGGGTAGGATGAACAATTAGGCTTGGTATGCTTTTGTGGAGCTTCCAAAGAAATGACAATTAAGGCACAAATGAGCTTCAAGCAGAGGAAAACATATATAGGGTGGTCAAGGATGAAGGGCTAATATGAAATAATGCTTCAATCATATTAATGTCATGTACATAAATCATAAGTGTATCCTCAAAAAAGATTTTAATGCAAGTTCTAGAGTTAGCAAGCAAGTAGAGATTCACACACAAGAGAAATAAGAGGACTCATGAAATTATAGTCCATAAAAGGCTCAAAAGCTCACTAGGATGCTTGTCTAGAGTATTGGTCCTAACACATCTCAATCAAAGGTTACATGCTCCAGCCAAATGTCAAACATTCAAGCGCTCATAATCATGCACATAATGCAATTGTGATACCCCGTATTTCTGTAAGGATATTTTGGGAATTTTGGGAATTTTCCCGAGTACCCGTTTCGTACGTCGGATTTAATTCAGATAGTTTGAGACATTCTATAATGTGCTCTATCTCTGTAATATTTTTCTCAGTGAAATAAAATACAGACGGCGTACTTTGGATTTTAATACTCGTTCGTGTACGATTATTTTTATCCCGAGTTAAGCCGAGTCGTCCCAAAAGTCAAGATCGGACGAAGCAATAGAGGAGGCGACCGCCGCAGTTAAGGCGGCGATCGCTGTCGCCAGGCTCGAGGATTGGCGTGGTCATCTTCCTAGCTGGGCGCCAGGCCTAGTGGCGGCGATCGCCGTACAGTACGGCGCCCGCCGTAGGCAATTTGTGAGGCGGCGACTCTTGCTCTCCGCGGCGCCCGCCGTCGTTGTCCGGAGGTCTTTGCCCGATGGTCGCCGGCGAGCCTCTGACGCGCCGAAGTAGGCCTGCTCCGCCTCGTCGTAGGGCCATCATTGTATTCCCGGTGCTTTGGCTATTTAAGGAGGTGCTTGGAGGTCAGATTGGAACCGATTCCATAGCCCAAGCTCTCCCAAAATTGTGCCTCGCCGGAGTTCTTGCCTCGCCGGATTCTGGAGCTTTCGCCGGTGTCGTTTGGTGTGTTTTCCAGTAGCCTTGAGGTGCCTTTGGAAGCTTAGTGGAGGGTGGAATCCAAAGCCAGGCCAAAGGGTGTCTTCGCGTGTGTGTGGGTGAGTGTTTTTCCTCTCGCCGGCGTCTTCTGGTGTGTTCTTACGGCGACCGCCGTGTTCTTCACGGCGACCGCCGTGATGAACAGCGGCGACCGCCGTGATGAACAGCGGCGACCGCCGTGATGAACCCGGCGACCGCCGCCAGTGGCCAGAAGCCTCTTTGTTGGCTTGGTCTTGGTGGTCGTCGTTGAGACGTCGTTTCCTTCGGTTTCTTTCGTCTTTCCTTAGATTCGTACTAGTTTATGTCGAATCTAACTTAGGGTTTCTTTATGGGTCGGCTCGAAGGAATCTGTGCTTTTAGAACTGTCCCTGTGTCGAGCCCGGGATCCCGTTGTCTCTAGCTTTGTTCCAGATCTGCGGACTAAGGCAAGTGGCGGTTCGCTCTTGCTTAAACATTTCATGTTTCATTAATCATCAATTATTTAATTATTAATTAAATTAAAGTGAACTATTGTTCGGTTTGGGAACTAATTTCATAAATGAACGTGATTAAAGTGATGTTATAATAGGTTGTATATCTATTAGTACAACGCTATTATGTGTGATAATTACCGTGATGGTATCGTTGTGGTTTTAATGTTATTATTTAATGCTAGAATTGTGCGTGTGTTCGTAGGAACGCTAATCCAAGTAAGGATTAGTCGTTTCTTTATAACTTAATATTCGTAGGGACGCTAATCCAAGTAAGGATCTGTCGTTTCTTTAAATCGTAATATTCCTTGGGTTGATTTCCGAATAATAAATTAAGGGTCATGACCTATGCTTCTTATCCACCGTTAAGGATCTGAAGTGTTTTAAGCGCCTTGTAAGCGCCATTGGATGAGCATAATTGTAGTCTTGTGTATTAAGCACTTAGCTAGTGCAATTGGGGTGGACGTACTGTCACCCTGTAAATTAAAGTGTAAGCACTGTGGCAGTGCAATCTGGGTGAACGTAAGATCACCCTGTGTAATAATAACTCCGTTGTTCTCGGAATAATGTTAAGTCTCGTGTGTGTGTTTGTGTGTTGTGTTAATTTGGGTCGACATGATTGTCACCCTGAGATTTAAGCTTTATGCCGCTCTTAATAACATTAACGTGTTTCAGTAAAGAGTGTTTTGTAATTAAATAAGATATATGCCCGAGTGGACATGATTAATAAACCTTCGGCGAGTAGTGCAGCTAAGTTATAGTGCACCTAGGAAAACTCGTCTCGACCTTGATCATAGTACGTTCTTTTTTCAATCTGGATTCGCTGTATGCGATGAGGTTGGTTGTGAACTGAAGCATCTCAGTCAACTTTTAAATCATTTGTGTGTGTAACTTTAATGTTCCCTAGCAGTTGTCATAATTTCCTTTAAGACTCAAATTCCTTTGGAGTCTTCTCTTCAGTGCATATCTTAATTGTTAAATCATTCCGTGAAAGTGTCGGGTTATATATCGTTCCTTCGGTTTTTATTCAAGGGACAATGATAGTAAACGGTCATGATCACTCAAACCACTCTGCTTTGTACCCTTGCTAGTCTATTCAGTAGACTAACACACGAACTTTGTTCTCTTCATGTGGGCTGGTGTCATCCATTCGATTCGGCACATCAGGAGTTGATTCCCGGAGTTTAAGTAACCTATTGAAGGATAAGAAGCTTGCAGACGAAGATTTAAAGTCAGTATTTAAGTTGTTAAGTGTTTTAAGTTTGTTAAGTGTTACCTTGATGTATCTTCATAATTTAAGCCATGTTATAAGTTGGCTATTTAAAGTCTTCCGCTGTTTAATCTTTCAATTAATATGTAATTGTGTATGTATTTAAGCATGTCTGTTCTGGAAAAGCCTGGGGTGACTTTGGACGGTAAAGTCTGAGGTCACTGGCACGTAATATCTCCAGTGTAAATTGGGGGTGTTACAGATTTGGTATCAGAGCAATGGTTTTAAAAACTATTTTCAAAAAGTATTTTTCGAAAATTTTTGAAAATTTGAGAATTTTCGAAAATTAATTTTGAAAACTATTTTCAAACCTATTTGATATTGAAGAGAAAATTTGAGAATTTCAAAATTTTAAGTAACGTGGTGATTTAATTTAAATGATTTCGCGTTGTGAATTTCGAAAGCCATTTATAATTGGTTTATAAAAAGTGTTGTGTTATAAGCAATTAAATTAAAGTTTAAAGGTATAAAATTGAAAGTGAGATTGTTGATAAGTAATTTCAAACTTCTGCAAGCTTCAAGTGTTACTTATTCCTTAGATCCATTCTTAGGAATATTGTCTATTCTAGGGATTGATGTCATTTAAAGGTTGACATTTCTCCCCGGTTTCCAGTCTTTAGTAAGTAGAAGAAGGTTGTTCTTGCAGTATCAGTGAAGGATAGTCAGACTAATATAAAGTTATTAGTTGGACCTCTATAATCTGTATCATAACGTATTTGACTATAGTGTCATAATTAAGTTGGAATAAGTTCTAAAGTAACGTTATGATTCACCAGCAGATGGTGAACACAAGGAACGCTACTCGAGCTGGTGCGGGGACTAATCAGGACCCCAGAGATGCCGCTCAAGACGAGCAGGAGTCTATATCCCGTAATCATCCCAGGGGCAATGACCAAGATCAGCCCAACGCTCCGTTGATGTTTGATGTTGCAGCAGTAGAGGCAATTCGGGGAATTGTCATGCAAGCAATCACAGATGTTATGCGACCAGTCGCACCACAAGCTCAAGGTGGTCCAATTCCTCAGGCTATTCCTGAAGTTGAGGAGTCAGTGGAGCAAGTACCTCGGATCAATGTTGTTTGGGACAGAGGAACTTACGGGCAAGCGTTAAAGGCCGTGAGTTCAATGAGGCCCGACAGCTATGACGGTACTGGAGAACCAGTCAGGGTGACCTATTAGTTCTCACATATGGAACGGTTGCTCCGGAACGTTAATTGCACTGAGGCTGAGAAAGTGCACATCGCCTCCCTTCAACTCAAGGATGTGGCTAGCGAATGGTGAGAGAGCACCGGTCTGGCTGACCATCCCGAGCTGAATTAGAGCATGTTCAAGACCAAAATGACTGACCGTTTCTTTTCCCGTGCTATGAGGGAGGAGAAGCATAAGTAATTTCTATACCCACAGACTGATGGGTTAAAGGTGACTGAGCTCGCAACTAAGTTTAATCACTTGTTACAGTACGCTGGACCTGAGGTGTCAACCGAGGAGAAAAAGATCTGGTACTTCCATGGATGGATGAATCTAGAGATCAAGCCTCTAATGTTGCGTCATGGTTATTCTACGTTAGAGCAATATGTGGATGCAACCTACAAGACAGAAGTCACATTGGAAGAGTCTGTCCTTAAGCGGGAAAAGCAAGTTAAGGGAAAGGGTGGGCAACAGGATCGCCAGGTTGGTTCATTCAAACGACCGACATCGCCTACCAAGTTTGAGAAGTCTGATCGTGCTAAGACCGAGACAACTCAGTTTGACTCTGTCAGAGGCTCAGGTTGGAGCAGCGGAGTAATTCAATGCCACAACTGTGGTGAAGCTGGGCATAAAAGTTTTAATTGCCAAAAGGACAAGAGAGTATGTCATAATTGTGGAAGAGAAGGCCACATAAAAGCATACTGCAGACTGAAGGGTCAGAGACCAATGCAGTCTTATCAGGCGTCAAATGTTGGAGGTAGGCAGAACCCAAGGCCAGAGGTATCTGCTCCTGAGCAATCTATGGCTCGTAATAAAGGCAAGGCGCCTATGGGGTCTTCAGGCCAAGGGCAACGACTCTTTGTAATGAGCCAAGCCGACGGAGAAGAACCCTGATCCATTAAGTTGTATTTGTGTTAAGCCTTTTTGTAAGATTAAAGAGTAACGACTTGTATCGGTAATCTCCGTAGTATTGTAATCTGGTTGTGCAACTTTTGTCAGTTAATATAATGTTTGGATGTTAATGAAGTGTTTCCTTGTTTTGGAAATTTAAGAATGCGTTATTGTTACGAATTAGTTGTTCATACAAAACCCCGTAAGTATCGAGAACAGCTTATACCAAGTAAGGATAAAGACTGTCGGACTTATGGTGGTGGAGTGTTGTGGGAAACGTAGATGTTCGTCCCCTATAAGGTTAATCGGAGGGTCGACTCTACTGTTTAAATCTAAATCCATTCCTAAGATTCTTCTTCATTCATAGAGTATGTCATCTAAAAGGCTGGGTGCAACTCTTTGAGGAAGATTAAGTTGTAGAGTTGTTGTGTAAGAGGAAATGTTATAGTTTAAGGACGGGATGTGTCGATAATCCCGAGGTATTAAAAGATTCAGTAAGGAGAATTGTCTACGCATCTAAGGAGTACAGTGGTAAGCGTTATCTCATACATTGAGTTCTCCCAAGATTTCTTAAGGATAAGGAGGAACTTGTGGAGTTTTGTTCGGAGAGATTATGAGCTATCTCTCATGCGTGAGTTTGTGCCATAAGCGTTGAGGCGGATGAATCATTTTCAGTATGATGTCCTAAGGAATTAAGAGTAATATCTCTTGTAATCCATTTCAAGGATGAAGTGATTAAGGATGTTGGAGCCAGGTGATAAGGTTTGTGTTGAGGTAGTATCCTCATTGGCTTAATGCAAGTTTCGGGGTCGAAACTTCTTTTAAGGGGGAGGTGATGTAATACCCCGTATTTCTGTAAGGATATTTTGGGAATTTTGGGAATTTTCCCGAGTATCCGTTTCGTACATCGGATTTAATTCAGATAGTTTGAGACATTCTGTAATGTGCTCTATCTCTGTAATATTTTTCTCAGTGAAATAAAATACAGACGGCGTACTTTGGATTTTAATACTCATTCGTGTACGATTATTTTTATCCCGAGTTAAGCCAAGTCGTCCCAAAAGTCAAGATCAGACGAAGCAACAGAGGCGGCGACCGCCGCAGTTAAGGCGGCGACTGCCGTCGCCAGGCTCGAGGACTGGCGTGGTCGTCTTCCTAGCTGGGCGCCAGGCCTAGTGGCGGCGACCGCCGTGCAGTACGGCGCCCGCCGTAATTCGCCCGCCGTAGGCAATTTGTGAGGCGGCGACTCTTGCTCTCCGCGGCGCCCGCCGTCATTGTCCGGAGGTCTTTGCCCGATGGTCGCCGGCGAGCCTCTGACGCGCCGAAGTAGGCCTGCTCCGCCTCGTCGTAGGGCCATCATTGTGTTCCCGATGCTTTGGCTATTTAAGGAGGTGCTTGGAGGTCAGATTGGAACCGATTCCATAGCCCAAGCTCTCCCAAAATTGTGCCTCGCCGGAGTTCTTGCCTCGCTGGATTCTGGAGCTTTCGCCGGTGTCGTTTGGTGTGTTTTCCAGTAGCCTTGAGGTGCCTTTGGAAGCTTAGTGGAGGGTGGAATCCAAAGCCAGGCCAAAGGGTGTCTTCGCGTGTGTGTGGGTGAGTGTTTTTCCTCTTGCCGGCGTCTTCTGGTGTTCTTACGGCGACCGCCGTGATGAACCCGGCGACCGCCGCCAGTGGCCAGAAGCCTCTTTGTTGGCTTGGTCTTGGTGGTCGTCGTTGAGACGTCGTTTCCTTCGGTTTCTTTCGTCTTTCCTTAGATTCGTACTAGTTTATGTCGAATCTAACTTAGGGTTTCTTTATGGGTCGGCTCGAAGGAATCTGTGCTTTCAGAACTGTCCCTGTGTCGAGCCCGGGATTCCGTTGTCTCTAGCTTTGTTCCAGATCTGCGGACTAAGGCAAGTGGCGGTTCGCTCTTGCTTAAACATTCCATGTTTCATTAATCATCAATTATTTAATTATTAATTAAATTAAAGTGAACTGTTGTTCGGTTTGGGAACTAATTTCATAAATGAACGTGATTAAAGTGATGTTATAATAGGTTGTATATCTATTAGTACAACGCTATTATGTGTGATAATTACCGTGATGGTATCGTTGTGGTTTTAATGTTAATCTTTAATGCTAGAATTGTGCGTGTGTTCATAGGAACGCTAATCCAAGTAAGGATTAGTCGTTTCTTTATAACTTAATATTCGTAGGGACGCTAATCCAAGTAAGGATCTGTCGTTTCTTTAAATCGTAATATTCCTTGGGTTGATTTCCGAATAATAAATTAAGGGTCATGACCTATGCTTCTTATCCACCGTTAAGGATCTGAAGTGTTTTAAGTGCCTTGCAAGCGCCATTGGATGAGCATAATTGCAGTCCTGTGTATTAAGCACTTAGCTAGTGCAATTGGGGTGGACGTACTGTCACCCTGTAAATTAAAGTGTAAGCACTGTGGCAGTGCAATCTGGGTGAACGTAAGATCACCCTGTGTAATAATAACTCCGTTGTTCTCGGAATAATGTTAAGTCTCGTGTGTGTGTTTGTGTGTTGTGTTAATTTGGGTCGACATGATTGTCACCCTGAGATTTAAGATTTGTACCGCTCTTAATAACATTAACGTGTTTCAGTAAAGAGTGTTTTGTAATTAAATAAGATATGTGCCCGAGTGCACATGATTAATAAACCTTCGGCGAGTAGTGCAGCTAAGTTATAGTGCAGCTAGGAAAACTCGTCTCGACCTTGATCATAGTACGTTCTCTTTTCAATCTGGATTCGCTGTATGCGATGAGGTTGGTTGTGAACTGAAGCATCTCAGTCAACTTTTAAATCATTTGTGTGTGTAACTTTAATGATCCCTAGCAGTTGTCATAATTTCCTTTAAGACTCAAATTCCTTTGGAGTCTTCTCTTCAGTGCATATCTTAATTGTTAAATCATTCCGTGAAAGTGTCGGGTTATATATCGTTCCTTCGGTTTTTATTCAAGGGACAATGATAGTAAACGGTCACGATCACTCGAACCACTCTGCTTTGTACCCTTGCTAGTCTATTCAGTAGTCTAACCCACGAACTTTGTTCTCTGCATGTGGGCTAGTGTCATCCGTTCGATTCGGCACATCAGGAGTTGATTCCCGAAGTTTAAGTAACCTATTGAAGGATAAGAAGCTTGCAGACGAAGATTTAAAGTCAGTATTTAAGTTGCTAAGTGTTTTAAGTTTGTTAAGTGTTACCTTGATGTATCTTCATAATTTAAGCCATGTTATAAGTTGGCTATTTAAAGTCTTTCGCTGTTTAATCTTTCAATTAATATATAATTGTGTATGTATTTAAGCATGTCTGTTCTGGAAAAGCCTGGGGTGACTTTGGACGGTAAGTCTGAGGTCACTAGCATGTAATATCTCCGGTGTAAATTGGGGGTGTTACAGATATTAACAACCAAAACATGTTAAGGGGACTCATAAAGCATGCGTTGCAAGGAAAACAACCAGAGGGAAAGAAGCAAAGGGAGTCAAATCCAACATCCAACAATGCAATGCATGCAAACATAACAAAAGACATGGAAAACTAACACTTAATACAATTGCAAATGAAAACATGTTAGCCTACTAATGAGTCAACCCCCCAAGCTAAAATCTACATTGTCCCCAATGTAGAGAAAGTAATGAGAGGAAGAAGAAACTCACCGAGAAAATCAGCTGAGGAGGTGGAAATGGGGCGTGGTGGCGCAAATCCGCGGTGGTGGTGGAGGTCGCCGGCGGTCTGGATTGTGGTGTGGGTGATGCGATGGAGATGGATGAGATGAGATGAGATGAGATGAGATGAGAGGGAGAGGGGTTGGTGAGAGAGAGACGAAGGACAGGTTGAGAGATTAGGGTAGGGGAAAAGAAAGGGAAATGGAGAAAGAAAAAAAGTTTTTTTTTTCGGGAAAAACGCACGGCTGTGCGTTTTACCGCACAGGCCGTGCGTTGCTCTCGACCTTTTTTTCAGCTACAAAATGCACGGCCTGTGCACTCAAGTGAACAGGCTGTGCAGTGCTCTCGAAGTGGAAAAATAAATTAAAATTCGAACAGCTACTAAAAACGCACGGCCTATGCACTAAAGTGTGGTGCTCTCGAATTGTGCAAAAATATGTTTTTTTTCAACGAAAAACCTCATGGCCGTGCACTTGAGTGCACAGGCCGTGCATCGCTCTCGAACTAAGCGACGGAATTCGAGAACAAGAGCGCACGGCCGTGCGTTTTACCGCACATGTCGTGCGGTGCTCTCGAACAATGTTTTTTTGGCTTTTTTTAATTATTATTACATGAAGGAAGAAATACATACCTTGGGTTGCCTCCCAAGAAGCGCTTGTTTAAGGTCCTTAGCCTGACCTTCCATCAACTATAAGTACTCGGATCAGGAGGGTCGGTGCCGCCCCGCTTGATCGGATCAGATGTGACAACATGCTTCAATCGATGACTCTACACCTTGAACTTTCCAGAGTTCTTATGCCATAACTCAATTATCCCACCTTTCAGAACTTGAGTCACCTTATATGGTCCTGACCATCTTGTCCCCTTAGGACCTGGAAACATGTTGGATTTTTCATGGGATAACAACACCATATTTTCACTCTTGAACTCAACCTTTGTCTTGGCCTTCTTCCTTTTCTTTGGAGTTTGCCTTTTGTTTGCCTTAGCATTCTCACCATCATCGTGGTCCGGATCTCCCAAAGACATATCTAGCAGACGAGTAATGTCAGATATGATCTCATCTTGCCCGGGATCAACATCAATCTTACAGCAGGTACCTATAATAGGAGCTGGTGGAGTGTCTTTATATATCTCAAGGAAGTAGTCCTTGAAATATTTATACTCAATCTTCTCTTCCCCTATTGTGAATGAAAGTTTCCCATTCTTGACATCAATATTAGCCTCAGCAGTGGCTAAAAATGGTCTCCCAAGGATGATGAGAGTCTTATCACTAACCTCCATGTCAAGTATCACAAAATCTCCTGGTATGAAAAACTTTCCCACTTTCACATGAACATTTTCTATTATGCCCACAAGATGAGTAACAGACCTATCAACCATAAGGAAACGCATCTTGGATGGAACATGCTCACCCAATTTTAGTTCTTTACAGATTGACAAAGGCATAACATTGACACTAGATCCGAGATCGCAAAGAAAATTATAAGTCAGATTGCCAAAATATGCAGGGATAAAGAATTCACCCGGATCTTGTAGTTTCTTTGGCATCTTCTCAGCACAGTCTATTGTCAGGGCCACAGTCTCATAGTCCTCCAGCCTTCTCTTCTTGATCAGAATCTCTTTCAGGAACTTAGCATACACAGGCATTTGAGTGAGGACATCTGTGAAAGATATGTCAACATACAACTTCTTCATCATCTCCTTAAACTTCACAAATTGGTGCTATAGTTGTATTTGAATCCTTCTCTTAGGAAAAGGCAGAGGTGGCTTGTATGGCGGGGGAGCAACATACTTGGGTTTTTCTTCTTGTTGTCTCTCCTCAGGATCCTTTATCGCTTTTTTTTCTCTTGGACTGTTCTCCTCCAACTATTTTTCTTCACTCAGAGAGATAACCCTGCAATGCTCCCTAGGGTTGACTTCAGGTTGACCAGCAGGCCTAGGAACATTCATAGCAATTTGGGCCAACTGACTCTCCAATTGGTCCATCCTCTTAGGCAAGCTCTCGAAGTTGTCAGCCTTCTTGGATAGGGCTTCCAATTGAGCGGGGGCTTGATTTTGCAGTTGAGAGACTCTCGGTTGGAACCCTGGAGGTGGTCTTTACTGAGCATCGTCATTCTTATAGGAGAAGTTTGGATGATTCCTCCACCCAAGATTATAGGTAGTGGAATACGGATCATTCCTAGGGCCTCTGTTGAAGTTATTCATGTAGTTCACTTCTCCCTGAGACTCGTTCTGGGAAGCGAAGAGTTGACAAGATGATATAGTATGATCACCCTCTCCACAAAACTGACAGGCTACATCAGAAATAGCCTGTGTCGATTGCCCTGCACCCTACGCTTGAGACTTTTGCACTAACAGATTCAACCTCTTGATCTCTTGTGCCATAGCATCTATCTGAGCCTGTTGGTGTGTCTCAGAATTGACCTCATACATCCCTGTAGGTTTCTTGGAACTTGAAGTAGATCGGGGATACTGTAATAGTGAGAGTGTTGAGCAATACTCTCAATCAAGTCCCAAGCATCATCAACATCCATACTCATGATTCTTCCACCCGCTGAAGCATCAATGATTAGCCTGGTAGAATTGTCAACATCATTGTAGAAGACATGCAGCAGTGTCCACTTTTGTTGCCCATGATGGGGGCACAGGTTCAGCAATTCCTTGAATCTTTCCCACCCTTCATAGAGAGACTCTCCATCCTTCATCTTGAATGCAAGAATCTGATTCCTCATCTCAGCAGTCTTCTTTGGTGGAAAGTATTTGTTGAGAAAAGCATTTGTTAACTCATCCCAAGTTGTTATCGAGCCAAGAGGTAGGGCCTTGAACCAAGCTTTGGCCCTGTCTCGCAGAGAGAATGAGAAGGCTCGCAGGAAAAGTGCGTCTTGGGACACTTCATGAATTTTCACTGTGTCCATCAGCTCAATAAAGGTAGCCAGATGTTGGTGTGGGTTCTCAGAAGATAGACCTCCAAACTGATTCTGCTGAACCATGTTGAGCAGAGAAGGTTTCAGTTTGAAGTTACGAGCTTGCACAGGAGGTCGGATCACACTAGAAATAAGACCAAGGTGATTTGGCATCACATAATCACCATTCGCATGTGATCTATAGATGAAGACTCTTCTATAGCAACTGGAGCCTTTGTTGGCACATCAGACAGGTCTAAGTCGTCTTGTTCATCATTTTGGAGCGTCTTAGTTGGAACTTCTGGCAGATCTTCAACAACGATCTATGCACATAAAATTAATTAATGCTCAAGTGAGACCAATGTAAGAAAGTGGAAGCTCAGTTGTGATGATACTACTGTAATTAGATGGTCATATGACAAATGAGTAGAGCAAAGGAAAAGAATGTCTATAGATCACATGAGAATGATAGTAGCTAGCCATAAGGCACATAACATCATCCAATTGATATTGTTTCTAATCCAGCATAAATTGGAAAACTACAAATCCAAGAAAAGCTGCCACACTTTCTAGATGTACTCATGTATATGAATTTGATCTCTAAATAGGATCAATTTTTTTAGATTAGTTCCAATCTTATACCTTATCATTCAGTTTTTTTTGAAAAAGAAGAAAATTTTATTAGAACCCATGCAAGCTAGATGGAAGAGTATATTGTAATGAAGAACAAATATATGCCTCTTGTTGCAAGATAAATAAGAATACGTCGTCGGACTGCTATAAGTGACATCACATGAGAAAGCAGTCAAACATACCAATGCTTCCAAGTTGTCAAACTCTGCCAAAACTTCCTCTTCATTATATGTGGTTAATTGCTCCCCAAGGATAGCATTTATTTCATGCATCAAAATGCAGAGATCAAGAGAAAACTGTATAAGGCATACTAGACTCACCTTTGCAATAAGATGATTTGCATTTGATCTTCATCATTTGTAAATATCACCTTAACAACACTGTGCGGATTTGGAGGGTCGGGCTCCATTTATCTTTGAGGATATCAAGGCATAATCTTCCAAGCTTGTCAATGTTAGGATGGTAAATCTTGGTCAGAAACTGAACCTGTAGCACAGTAGTGTGAATCATAGAATAAGTTATTGCCATGTGAGGTGAAATTTGCACCATGAAAGTACAATATATCAGCATGAAAAAGAAGTATTAGGTTCCACGATGCAGATCATGGACATTGAGCTGTTTCAGTAGGAAAGTCAAGGACACAATCAGACTTTCTTTTCTTGCTTCAATATTTAGGGAGAATAGAGAAGCAAGTAAGCAACTCATTAGTATATGGCCCTTATAGATCTGAAAAGCATTTTCCATATGTTCCATAAAACTTATTCCCAATTAATAACTACTAGGTATGAGTAAAAATCCATCTACATCAATCAATTGGCATTAACACGAAGTAATAAGATAAATGTGGTCAACAATGAATAAAACTCAACATGAGAAATAGTTGAGTCTTGATAACGAATCCATGGATTTCCAATTCAAGACGCCTTCCTCGGAAACATTGAATTGCATCATGAAGTATCAACATCAGTTACTGAGACATAATCTATTAAAGAAAGGAACCAAAACAATTTATGGTGCTTTATCCTTAATGTATGTTGAAAATTCTTCTACCCAGCACTCAATGACACGGATGAAACGTTATATGAAGAGATTCTTTACCATACTGATACGAGAATATATAGTGTAACGAGAATTCTGGATAAAAACATATCAGATTTGATAAATTAATCACAACTGCAACATCAGTATCATCACAGAGGAGGAAACTTGGGATACCTTGGGAGGAGCCATTGGATACTCTTCTGGCAAGAACAATTCCAGCTTAAAAACACCTCCTGGAAGATATAAACATTAATCACATTACAACATTAGAACAAAGGAGATCTATAACTTAATTAATATGTTGTTGAGCAGATGAAAGAACAAATTTAAACTCAATCAAACTTAAAACTGAAAAAAAGTACAAAGCTATCCGATTTTCATAAGGAGACTGAGAAGGCCCCATGATCATCACATTGAAGTAGCGCATATTCTCTTCAGAAGGAGAGGCACTAATTCCAGGAGATACATTCACCATTGCCATTATAAAAACCAAAATTGATAGTTAACTAGGTTATAGGGGAGTACGGGGCAAAGTCGACTCACATGTTGGTTTACTTGGATAGAGTTCGTAGCTTGTTAGCGGGATTTCGAGAGTTTAGGATGCATCAGATCCCACGAGAGCGGAATGAGGTGCCAGATGCACTCGCCACTCTAGCTTTGTCTAGTTAGGATGGTCAAAATTCTCATGTTACAATCGACATTCTCGAATCTCCAAGCATTGAGAGCGAAGACGCTATGCTGCAAGATGTTGAGTCGGGTTGGATGGATCCAATCTTTGATTACTTGAAGCATGATAAGTTACCGGATGACAAGAAGGACGTGCGGCGGATTACACTCAAATCAGCACACTTCTGGATATCGCCAAGCGGTTTCTTATACAAGAAGTCCTTCTTAGGACCCTACCTTAAATGCATACCACCTTCTAAAGTTGAGGACTTTCTCTATAAGATCCATGAAGGGGTATGTGGATTTCATTCGGCCGCTCAGAGTTTGGCAATGAAAGCAAGAACATATGTGTATTGGTGGTCGTACATGCAGAAAGACGCGGAGTGCTTCCCCCACAAACTGAAACATAGGCCTGCCGCCGATTTGAATTCGCTATCGATTTGAATCCTCTAAAATGGGACAAATCGGTGTATTGGTGTATCGGTGGCCCTTTGCTAAAATGATACATCAGCCCGCCGCCGATTTGAATCCGCTAACGAGTCTATGGCCCTTTGCATAATGGGGTCTTGATCTAGTGGGGTATTTCCCAAAGGCTCCGGGGAATGAACGTTACCTTATTACAACCACATACTACTTCACCAAATGCGTGGAAGCCAAGCCCCTGTCAGGAATCTGGGACACTGACGTTCAGAAGTATGTTTGGGAATCCATCATCACTCGATTCGACATTCCTTACGCTCTAATCGCTGACAACGAGACTCAATTTAATAGCGTTGCGTTTAAGTCTTTTTGTGCAGGTTATGACATTAAGAATTTTTATTCATTTGTAGCATACTCGCAGGCTAACGAGCAAGCGGAAACAACCAACAAGGTCATCCTCGATGGCCTCAAGAAGAGATTGGACATCGCTAAGGGACGGTGGATGGATGAGCTTGCAACTGTCTTTTGGGCATACCGAACAACCCCACGACGGTCAACCGGTGACACACCATTCGCCCTTACGTATGGCTCAGAGGCGGTGATTCCATTGGAGCTTGGCCTTCCAATGATCAGAACCGAAGCTTTCGAGCAAGAAGGGAATGATGAAGCTCTCAAGGTCAATCTCGACCTTTTACAGGAGAAAAGGGAGGCGTCAACGATCCACTTGGCAGCATACCAGCGCGAGCTGATGCACACCCATGGAAAGAGCCTTAAGCCACTAAGTTTTGAAGTTGGTGACTTTGTCCTACACAAGGTTCTTACCAACACGAAAGATCCAAACGATGGCAAACTCAGTCCAAACTAGGAGGGTCCACACTGGGTCACAACCCCATCAGGCAAGGGGTCTTACAAGCTTCAAGACATGTAAGGGAAGGAGGTGCCACGCATCTGGAACGTCTCAAACTTGAGGAGGTTTTACATTTGACATGAAACTTTGCATTTGAATTAATTAATTGGCATGGAGTACTCTTTTTCCTCTTCACGCGGTTTTCTCCCACGCGGTTTTCCCGTGAAGAGGTTTCAACAAGGCCCCCTAGATATTCCCCCCCTCTTTGTTATCCGTATTGACATTTGATAATGCCAAGAATGCAGTTTTTTACTATGTTGTTGTGGAGTAGTTATTAGGGGAATCACAAGGCTGACACCACGTTGTCGCACCAAGCCGACACCACGTTGTCGCACCAAACCGACACCACGTTGTCGCACCAAGCCGACACCACGTTGTCGCACCAAACCGACACCACGTTGTCGCACCAAGCCGACACCACATTGTCGCACCAAACCGACACCACGTTGTCGCACCAAACCGACACCACGATGTCGTATCAAGCCAACACCACGATGTCACAATAAACCAACACCACGTTGTCATACCAAATCACTTCATTGTCGCTTCTTATTGCTATCGAATTCCCAAAGTCTTGCAAAATAAAAATGCGGGATAACTCAGTTGAAGCGCACAGACTATGCACCTGACTGTACAGTCTGTACATTCGTCGTTCTCGCACAATGCAACTCCCAATTGAGTTGCACGGACCATGCAGCTGGGTCAACTCCCAGTTGAGATGCACGGTTCGTGTAGCCTTCGCGCGGCTCAACTCGCAATTGAGCTGCACGGACCGTGCACCCAGCTGCACAATCCGTGCATGCATAACCTTCGAATAGCTCAACTCTCAGTAGAGTTGCACGGACCGTACACCTGACCAACTGACAGATAAAATATTCTCATAATATTTTATTTAATTATCTCCTAAAAATCAATCAATTCCAAAAGTTTAGTAATTATTATCTTCTAGCCTTATTTATGGAAGGATAAAAAAGTAGATAATTAATTGCCTAATAAAGAAGAGTATTTAAACTCTCTTAACCCTAATCTTAATTCATTTAGTCATTGAGTACTATCAGCCTCCATTGCTCTTTCTCTAACGACTAACCTATTCTAACTTGAGCGTCGGAGTGTCTTTAGGGGAAGATTCCCCCTTGTTTTAGGTTTGCAAGGATTGAAGGCGATTCAAAGGATTTTCAAGGCGATCATTCTTCGTTTCAACATCATTGATTGTGGTATGTAAATTCTCTACTACAGTAGAGTAACCCCTCGTTTGGTTCGTGCTACATTTCCCAGGAAGTTGAACTTTCTCAAGAAGTACATTTATTTCATGTATTTGGTTCAAAAATAAAACGTGAAAATTTACTTCCCAGGAAGTTGCAATTCCTCCAAATCAAGGAATTGCACTTACTTTGAAGAGGTAGGTAAGATCTACTTCTTGTGTTTTTTAATGAAAATATTATTACTTTCCATGTTAATATAAAAACAATAATTTTAAACCAAACATTATTTCATAATTTTCAACAATTTACAATTCCTATAAAGTAGCTAAATTTTCAGAAACTTGATTTCCTACGTTCAACCAAACGAGGGCTAAATCAAATTCATTCCTAATGCAAAACCGTACGGGTTGTATGTAGTAAATCTTATCTCGCACTTGGTCTAAATGTGCATCTGTGCGTTACAAAAGTGTAATTGAGATCTTGGAGATGATGGGTTCAAACCTTGGAGCGCATATATGAGACGATGCCGGCCAGCTAAGTTTAGCTGTGTTGGGCGTCACATAATAAGCCAACATACTAGTCTAGTTTTTATGGGGGTGATTTTGTAAATCAGAATGCTTGTTATAATTAATTGAAATGGAAAGAGAGGCAGATGCGATTTGAGAATCATGTGATGGAAGGACGAAAGTCACATGAGGATTTGGTCTGTGATCACACATTTTATTACTATATGATTAATTGATTAGTCACTTGAACTATCACATGATCCATCGATCATCACTTCTCTCATCAACTCTAATTTTTCTACTTATGCTCATTTGGTATCGATATCAAAGATATGAGATATCAGATATGAATATCGATACATGTATCAAGATATGTGTATGAATAATATCAAGATATCGGGTATTGTTTTATATATATATATGAGTGATATTTTTGATATACTCATTATGTGAGAGATATCAAAATAACACTATGATATCACTCATATCCTAATATCCATAACTCATACCAAAAAACAGATATTAGTTTGATATCAATATCAGAATTATATCAAACACAGATATGGGTATAAATGATATCTATACCCATACCTGATATACTGATATCAATATCAAACGGGTTTATAAAACGTTTGGTTTTTTCAAGATATGGACTTGGAACACCAAGATTTGACAAAAGTTTCAACTTCTAATTTAACTTTATTGCTAATTAACCATAGCCAAGATTAATTAATTAATCAAAGGACTGTAATTGAATCTCCCTTTTGTAGACGGGGTCAAAGATTGGTAGTGTGTTCCCATTTGTAATCACATATATACGTGTACCCAGCAACCCATGGTCATGGACATACAGTACTGATATGACGTTGTGTTATGTACCAGATTAGTAAATTAA
The DNA here is from genome assembly GCA_027886185.1 of Rheum nobile. NCBI lineage: Eukaryota > Viridiplantae > Streptophyta > Magnoliopsida > Caryophyllales > Polygonaceae > Rheum > Rheum nobile. The sequence goes on along the minus strand of WOAB01000002.1, from coordinate 7,689,223 downwards.
GAATAATTCAAGTTGACATGTGTAGTGCTCATCTATAAAGTGTGTACCTAATAATATGATAAATATTCCTGTCTTGTCATATAATATATAGTATATTATTATTAGAGCACTCCTCCTCGACACACGTGCTTGTCTCAGAACCGAAAAAGCTCTTGTTCTTGGAACCTACACACTAACACATATATCCCCTATTCAAACCTACTCTTTCCACTAAAAGCAAAGCACCATACGAAAAGAAGGCCAAGAAGTTGAAGAATCGACACACAAGATGTGTAGAAGAAGTAGTACTCAAAGAGCCATCTCAATTTTGGTCTGTGTGATGATCTGCATCAGCTGCTTTTTGTGGCCTGCCTTGGGTGAAAATCACTATGTTAATCCCGCAGAGAGAAATCGGGCGAGGAAATTGATGGCCACAACGAAGAGCAATCCATTTTCAAAGGAAGAGAATGAGGTGTCGAAGAAATCAGAGCAACTCAAATATGTGAAGCCTGAGGTGGAAGCTATGAGCCTAAGAAGAGCACCGAGGAGTAGATCCAATCCTACTCAGAACAGCTTACCTTGTCATTGTTAGCATATATATATATATGTATCTTCAACTTTGTTTTTTCAGATCTAGTTATCTTACATCTTAATTAGCTCATTATCAAAAACAGAGATCTTGCTCAGATCAGCTACCTAGCTAGCTAGTTTTTCTTCCTAACACTACTACAAAATAGTCAATATATCTCGTCAGAAATACCCCGAGCGTGTAAAATACGAGGTATAAAGCCTTGAAAATTGGACAATAAATTATATACACCGTATGGGTTAAATATCCGGGGTATAAAATCAAAACAAATCCTGGAAAATCCCAAATACCTCATATATCTTATATCCGGGGTATTTTGATGAATATATACACCGTCGGCATAAACTCCTGAAATATTAGACATGAAAATAAATTTCACTTTACTTTCATAACCTAATTAAACCTAAATCGATATCGTCTCCTACCTAGCGCTCTGCTGTTCATCGTCTCGTACCTCTGCTGTTCTGCGCCGATCCTACTCGTCGTCACCAGCCTCCTCTTCGTCGGCGTCTGGTCACCCTCGTCTCCTAGCTCTGCTGTGGTGGTTCGCCATTGAAAGTGGTGGTCAGCTTCGTCTTCTTCTGGTACGTCCGGCCGTTTACTGTTTAATTTATGCGCCTTCGTCTTCTTCGTCTTCTTTTGGTCACCATCCTCCTCTTCCACTTTACTGTTTAATTTTTGCGCCGTGGTTCTTCAATTTCTGCTCGATGTGGTTCTTATCAGGCCGTTAATGCTCGCCGTGGTGGCAGGTGGCCTTGGTGGTTCTTCAATTTCTGCGCAATACGTGGTCACCATCCTCCTCTTCCACTTTACTGTTTAATTTCTGCGCCGTGGTTCTTCAATTTCTGCTCGCCGTGGTTCTTATCCGGCCGTTTTTGCTCGCCGTGGTGGCAGGTGGCCTTGGTGGTTCTTCAATTTCTGTGCAGTACGTGGTGTTCTTCAGTTGGAAGGTGGTCAATTTCCGGTTTCAACTTGAACTGGTTCTTCAAGGTCAGTTCTGCGCCGCCGTACGTGGTGTTCTTCAACTTTTTTTTTGTGAATTTACTGGCTCTAATTAATTATACTGTTTTTTTTAGGGTTTCAGTAATTTCTACCTCGAATGCATGTAAGAGAAGATGTAGTCAACGAGGCAACTAAGAGGCTTCAAGAGAGCTTGAAGGCTGAAATTGAGGCTAGCATCAAAGAGAGCTTGAAGGCAGAGAGACAAGCATCAAAACAATTTATTCAAACCTTGTTGGAAGAGAGAAAACAATACATTCCAGATAAACCACTGATAACAGGAATTTGTCGTGCTAATTCATATTATGCAAAATATCCAAACAAACCTTAAACCGTAGTCCTAGGTAAGTAAAGGTCGAGTCCACAGGGAGACAAAGTCTATCTTAATATGCAATTTGTATGTCAATCCAAAGTAACCAAAGGGGGGTTTTGTATGTTTTAATGAATCTAAGCATGCAAAAGTAAACAAACTAAAAGTTGATGAATTCAGTGATGGGAAAAGCACTTAGTCAAACAACATCCACTATTCGTATGACAAGTTGATCCTAGATACTCATTCAAAATCTCATGCAATGGAAATTCCAATTCCTTTTCAGATATAACTAATAGCACAACCAGATACTATTAGCACTAACTAATTAAACAACCCTGAAACTGTAACACCCCCAAATCTGAACCCATTTGGAAAGATATTACCTCCAGTGACTCAGATATTCCTCACCAAAGTCACCCCAGGCTTTACCGTTTGAATACAAATCAAGAAATACAATGATACAAAATGATAACTTTATTCATATAAAACATGAGTCCCGGGATTACATCCCAATCCCGAATAGGACAAACACAGAGTTTTAAACAAAGTACAGCGGAAGTCTTGATAAAGAAATAACAGAGTAAATAAGTTACAGCGGAAGTCTTTAAACAAGGTACAACGAAAGTCTTATAAAAGATATTACAAAAAGGGTTGTGATTGTAATGATCACCTGCCCAAGGATCTCAACCTGATTAAAAGATAATTATTAAAACATCCAAAAACGACCGTCATCTTCATAGTCAATCTAGTCTCCTCATATCTTCGCTCTATCTGATGTTCCGAATCGAACGGATGACACCAGCCCACATGCAGAGAACAAAGTTCGTGGGTTAGTCTACTTGAATAGACTAGCAAGGGTACAAAGCAGAATGGTTCGAAGCAGTCGTATTAGGTTAGACTCATCGCTTCTCGAATAACAACCGATGACGATAGTCAACCATCATACTCCTACTGGAATAAACAAGAGGTATGCACAAGAGAAGATTCTGGAAGACTGAATCTTCACAGAAATCGACTCGAAAGAAGACTCCAATGGAAATGAGTCTTTAAGGAATTATGACAAATCTGGAATGTTTACAGAATCATACAACAATGATTTAAAAGTTGATTGAGATGCTTCGGTTCACGACCAACCTCACCGCATACGGCGAGTCCAGATTGGAAAGAGAACGTACTATGATCAAAGTCGAGACGAGTTTTCCTAGCTGCACTATAACTTAGCTGCACTACTCGCCGAAGGTTTATTAATTATGTGCGTCGAGTAGCACTTATCTGATTTATATTACAAACCACACATCACATTATTAGACTTTTACATGTGTACCCCACCATTGGGACGACACATCTTAGTATACGTTTCATCGAGAGTGACGTACACCGGAAGGTTTGTGACACCAGCTAAGTGTCCTGTCTCTACACACTTGTGAAAGAGACCGATCATGATCTGAGAATAGTACCAGATGGAGACGAGCCACCCCGATACCAGATTATAAAGAAACAACCGGACGAAGTCCGAGTACATTCCTAACTATAGTGCTAACCACACAGATACAACACAATTATAGTTACAGAATAAATCCACATAAAGGCCTGAAAGACGATCATAGATAATAGCGTTGTTCTAACAGATATACAACCTATTATATGATTTTCAAAACAGTTTATAAATCACTTCCAGATGAACACAATAATAATCGTTCCAAATTAATTAATCAATTGAAATGACTGATAATCAATGTAAATATGGAAACGATGAGCAAGAGTGAACCGCCACTTGCCTGGAATAGATTCGGCGATGAATCTGGACGAGACGACTACCGAAAATGTCATTTCCAAGGACATGGCTTAAGATTTAGAATAATCCCAACAGAGTATGAGTCCACACGCGACCCAGCAGATCACGTTCTAACTGACAAATTAATTATCCATTATTAATTTGACTGGACGAATTTAAGGAATTATATTTAATAACTTTTTATGATGTTAAATCATAAAAATATTTATTAAATTTTCCTAAAGAAAATATGGACGAAAGGGAATCGAAATTATACCGCTCGAATAATTTCGGGTTGAATCTGGACTGGATGGCTAAATGGGCTTCTCGGCCCAACATCAAATTAATTAGCAAGGAGGGGGGTCCACTTCAACTACTATTCATCACCATCTTCCTTCAACCTCCCGTTGCTTCCATTCGAACCACACAGCGAGCAGGGGACCCCCCATGCAACGACAGAGAGGAGGAGCACCACGCAGCTCGTGATGATGGCGGGGAAGTTCGGCGGGGCGGCGAGCACAGCGGCGACAGCTTGTCGACGCCGGGACTGGAGCAGCAGACAACGCCGGCTAAGCAGGGAGACAAGAGCAAGAGGAGTGAGGCGGGAGAGATGAGGTGTGGTGATGTTGTACCCATCGAGCTCCATTTATAGCCATGGAAGGGGCAGAGATCCGACCAACACCTTGAGCCAGCGACAAACTTTCGGCGCACTTTCGGCGAGCGCTTTCGGCGAGTGCTTTTGGCAGTTATGGGAATTGGTTTTGGTATGGGTATTAAACCCCGGAAATTATATGTTTGTATACAAACAAATATTCTAAGTCCCGAAAATACATTGAATGTATTTTATACCACTCAAGTAATTATTTCTAATATCATGGATATTTCAGAAAATCCAAACTTCACTGAAAGCGAAATAATTAATTAGTGAAGGTTGGGAAAAATTACCCGAATATCCTTACTAAAAATTGAGGGATATTACATTACCTCCCCCTTAAAAGAAGTTTCGACCCCGAAACTTGATTGTTCTAGGCCGAAAACAACTTGGGAAAGCGTCTAAGTATATCCTCCTCAGTCTTCCAAGTTTCCCAAGTCTCCTCTTCGGTTCCTGACTTGGACTACAGAATCCGTACCAATGGTACTACCCTGTTGCGTAGCTGCTTCTCACGACGTTTGAGAATACGCACAAGTATTTCCTTGTAAGTACCATTTGTCTGGATCTCGGTGTCTTCATAACTCAGTACATGAGATCCATCTGGCACATACTTTTTCAACAAGGATACGTGGAACACGTTGTGCACTGGATGTGTCGATGGCGGCAATGCCAAACGGTACGTTAGAGATCCCACCCTATCAAGGATCTCAAATGGTCCCACGTAGCGAGGGTTAAGCTTTCCACGCTTACTAAATTTGAATACACCTTTGGAGGGTGATATTTTGACAAACACTTTATCACCAATCCTAAACTCAACAGTCCTATGCTTCGGATCAGCGTATGACTTTTGTCGACTCTGAGCTTTCAACATTCTTTGTCTTATCAAAGTAATTTCCGAGGCAATCCTTTTTTACTAGCTCTGGTCTGAGCAGAATCATGTCGGCGTTCTCATCCTAACGAATCAGAGATCTGCACTTTCGATCGTACAAAACCTCGAATGAAGCCATCTTGATAGCAGCATGTCAGTTATTATTGTATTGTGAACTCAATCAGACTCAGGCTGTCCTCCCAGCTAGTCGGACGATCGAGTACACAAGCTCTCAGCATAACCTCTCTCCATACACTATACTTGTACTAACTCGTGACCATACTCAAAGTCATGATCACCACCAAAGACTCGCTATACTTAAATCATGAGAATACATATGCTCTTACCTCTAAACTTCTCTTGAAGTATATACCCAAACCTCCTTAGGTCGGTATCCTTAACCAATTAGGTCTTCATAACCTTTATTGCCAACATCGAACTATCTATTCGATCCTGAATTCAGTTACTGTTCACCATTAGGAAGATTTACAACGAAAGGCTCATAAGCTTTGTTGCAAATTAAGCCTAGCTTACTAACGCAACTCTCCGAAATGAAAGAATGGGTAGCACCCAAATCAACAATATACACACAGGAGTAGAATGAAGGTATAGAGTACCTTGAGCAATTGGATCATTTGGTCCATCAGCCTCACGCATCTCGTAAAGGCGCTGACCTTGACCTCCAATCGTTCCTCTAGTACTTGGGGCCTCGGCCTGACTAGTTGAGTCAGGACCACAACTGGTGTACCCATTAACTCTCACGGCCTTGCCCTCCAACGATCACGATCACGCTCAACCGTCTCATCCACCTGGCTCCTCTATAGGCTCTTCCACAGGAATCACGACCTCGTCGGACACTAGCACTACAGACTCAGGGAGTACGGTCTTCACCTCTTCGGGTGGACTACCAGGTTCACCGACCTCAAAACACGACGAGGGAACCGGGAACTCAAGCCTATCTAGAGATGGCGGAGCCATCTCGGCTTCTTCCGAGTCCCTCAGAAGAGAAAGGAATGCACCCATATCCTTCGGGCGACAAGGATAGAGTTAGTCTTTCTAGATATAGAAGTAAACTTACTACATCAGACTATATAGAAGACATGACTATGAATGATGTTTTCAAATTCTTTTCACTTTGAAAATTCAGAGCCCTTTTAAAGCATTTTCAAAAACGGAAAAATGGTTTGTAAAATCCCTAAACCCGTTTTAAAAACTTTAGCTCTGATACCACAACTATAACACCCCCAAATTTGAACCCATTTGGAAAGGTATTATCGCCAGTGACTCCGATATTCCTCACCAAAGTCACCCCAGGCTTTACCGTTTGAATACAAATCAAGAAATACAATGATACAAAATGATAACTTTATTCATATAAAACACGAGTCCCGGGATTACATCTCAATCCCGAATAGGACAAACACAAAGTTTTAAACAAAGTACAGCGGAAGTCTTGATAAACAAATAACAGAGTAAATAAGTTACAGCGGAAGTCTTTAAACTAGGTACAACGAAAGTCTTATAAAAGATATTACAAAAAGGGTTGTGATCGTAATGATCACATGCCCAAGGATCTCAACCTGATTAAAAGATAATTATTAAAACATCCAAAAACGACCGTCGTCTTCATAGTCAATCTAGTCTCCTCATATCTTCGCTCTATCTGATGTGCCGAATCGAACGGATGACACCAGCCCACATACAGAGAACAAAGTTCGTGGGTTAGTCTACTTGAATAGACTAGCAAGGGTACAAAACAGAATGGTTCGAAGCAGTCGTATTAGGTTAGACTCATTGCTTCTCGAATAACAACCGATGACGATAGTCAACCATCATACTCCTACTGGAATAAACAAGAGGTATGCACAAGAGAAGATTCTGGAAGATTGAATCTTCACAGAAATCGACTCGAAAGAAAACTCCAACGGAATTGAGTCTTTAAGGAATTATGACAAATCTGGAATGTTTACAAAATCATACAACAATGATTTAAAAGTTGACTGAGATGCTTCGGTTCACGACCAACCTCACTGCATACGGTGAGTCCAGATTGGAAAGAGAATGTACTATGATCAAAGTCGAGACGAGTTTTCCTAGCTGCACTATAAATTAGCTGCACTACTCGCCGAAGGTTTATTAATTATGTGCGTCGAGTAGCACTTATCTGATTTATATTACAAACCACACATCACATTATTAGACTTTTACATGTGTACCCCACCATTGGGACGACACATCTTAGTATACATTTCGTCGAGAGTGACGTACACCGAAAGGTTTGTGACACCAGCTAAGTGTCATGTCTCTACACACTTGTGAAAGAGACCGATCATGATCTTAGAATAGTACCAGATGGAGACAAGCCACCCCGATACCAGATTATAAAGAAACGACCGGACGAAGTCCGAGTACATTCCTAACTACAGTGCTAACCACACAGATGCAGCACAATTGGTGATACAAGTGGTAAGGCATTGCCCTTGTATCTAAAGGTCCCGGGTTCGATCCCCGTGGGCAACAACCTACCCATTTAAATGGGGGAAGGGTTGGGTGTGTGGGCTGCATGTCCTTGGACAACCAGGCGGCACCAGTACCGGCGCCGGCACCGTTGGGTGGCTGGGCGGCTTGGTGGCTGGGGTAGCTTGGCCTGTGATGTTACAGAAATTATCAACATTCAGTTTAACAGCAGCTTTACGGATATGAATATAGTTGGATACAATTCTAGCATAAAACAACCAGCTTTTATCCTAGAATGTAAATCAGTTCTCTTCTGTATAAGACTAGCACAACCAGATACTAGCACGATGCAGTTGCTACTCTGAAATAGATATGCTCAACCAGTAACAATCTAAATCTAGCAATAGATCAATAACAACAAACTCTAGTTGATCAGACTAGGGATTATCAATATCAATCATAAGCAATCAAGCAAGAGAATAGATAAAATCCATGCAATAGATTAAGAACGAGAATCTCACAACTGAATCAAAACGAAAGCTTCAGCGTCTGACTAAGCAAGAGTGGCTTAGTTCTACATAGCAAAGTACGTAGAATGAAAAGTGAAATTAGGGTTCGAGAGATATATTAGGGAGGCCAAGCTCCCTTCTAACCCTTAAATACTAAAAGTAAATCAGTCTAAATTAACCTAAAACGAAAATACTAAAACCGTAATAAAATAATCCAAAATAAAACAGATCTGGAAACGGGCTCGGTGGGCTTCTGACAGCGGCGGCGGGCGCCGTATGACAGCGACGGCGGGCGCCGTAGAGAGGGCGGCGGGCACTGTAATCGCGGCGGTCGCCGGCTTTAAACGGCGGTCGCCATTCTTAAGTCGTAGCCATGGTCGCCGGGAATCCTTTGGCGGCGGTCGCCGCGATGTGAACGGCAGTCGCCGTGAAGCCACTCCTTCAGTGTCTTCGTCTCTTCAGCTCTGAATGCTCCTAAGGCCTCCAAAAGTGTGTCTTCAGCACCTCCTCACCAATACTTCATAACTCCTTGGCGTCTTCTACTGGTGGCTTCATCCTAAGTATTTCCTATGATCTCCAAAACAGCTCAAACACCTCCAAAAACACCAACTTCGCCCCCAAACGCCATACACATGAATGTGTCTAAATCTACCCGAATAGCACCAATAAACCCTCTAATGACTCTTAGTTAAGCCCTACAAAGTAGTGCTTATCAAACTCCCCCATTCTTAGACCTTTGCTCGTCCGCGAGTAAACTAATAAAGAGCCTACTCCTCCAATGCAGCATCCAAGGTCTCATGAAGCATATCCTCCAACTAAGAGTCACCTAACCCATGCCAAGCTCCTGGCACCAATCTCATTCACAACACATCAACACTCAACAAGCTTAAGGGGCAAGCAGAGTACTTCCCCCAAGCTAAACCCGGACATCCAATAGTGTGAGTAACCTCTAATCCTAGCCTCCATCTATTGCTCCTTATGTCTCCCAGAGTGACCTATTCGACAATCCTTCTTTGACTCCTCTTCTTATGACGCCTCGCCAAGAATAATGAGAAATCCTAAAATCAATCTTCTTCTTTTTCGCTCGTTTTGCCAAGGCGCCCTTTCGGGTTTTCACCAAGCCACTCATTTCATTTTCCAATAGATGTACTCACATAAGCTCACGTCACTCTTGACCACATATTACCCTAGCCTAATGCTGGTCCAAGCCACCTGCTTATTACCTAGGCCGCCCTTTTGGGTTTTCGACCTATCCCAGGATTTCAATGATAGCCTTTTTTTCAAATTTTTGGCTTTTTCTCTTTATTCATTTTTCTCCTCAACGACGTAGCAAGAATAGAACTCTCCCCCATTCTTAAACATTGCATTGTCCTCAATGTAATGAAAGACAAAAAATAGAAGCATAGGGAAAAGCAAAAAAAATTAACTCACAACGTCGCCGAGCGGGCTTGGACACTTCCTTTGTTGCTGGCGGTCTTCTCAATAAACGTCCATGTCTCGGGTGTCGACATCAACGCCATAATCTTCATCTACCGTGCAACCATAGGGAACCACTGTGGTGAATAGTGGTATGGAAGGTATGGCGGGGTTGCACATCCTTCAACGAACACAAAAATGGGGCCCAGATGTAATCGTGGTGTGGGCCCTAGTGTTCCTCCTCCTCAGCTGCCAATTATAGGGCCATCATCGTTGTCAAATACAAAGTGGGGCTAATGTCTCCTCCTTGACAACATGATGCGCACCATCTCTCCATAGAAAACGCTGGGCAGCTGGCCTCCGGTAGAACCTTTTTTTTCTTTTTTGACTTTTTCTCCCCGTTTAAGGTCTTTTCGGGGTATTTTATTTTTGTCTTTTGCTCCCCGTTTAAGGTTTTTTCGGGGCCCTTTTTTTTTAATAAAATGAAAAGAAAACGAACCTGAGAATGGCGGCGATCGTCGTAATTAAACGGCGGTCACCGTCATTTGCCGCAAGCAAGGTGTCGGAGGAGGGGGGTTGGCGGCGGTCGCCGCTTCTCCTTCTTCACTTGGATACGCTTCATGCAGGTTAGTTTGACACAGAAAGCAAAAACTAAAAGGAAAAACAAAAGAAAATGACTAAGGGAAAGGAAATAAACTACCTAACATCGGGTTGCCTCCCGAGAAGCGCCTTAGTTAATGTCGTTGGCTCGACATACTACTCGAACAACCTCAATCCATATCATCAGGTTCCTTAGGAACCTTCTCATTCATTACCTCCTTCCTGAACCACTCATGGAAAGGTTTGAACCTTAGACCATTCTTCTTCTTCAGCGGCTCCTCCACCTTGACCTTCTTAGTCGCGTCTCCCCCATACTTAGATCGATCAGGGGGGTATTTAGCCTCAACTTCAGGGACCTGCACCAAAGAGGGAACGAGCTTCTCGCTCGGAGTTAGCGGTAAAGGCGATTTGCCTGGTAGCTCCAGAGGAAGCTTATAGTAAGCGTCCAACTCAGTGATGACTTCCTGCGAGTTAGTAGATGAAGCAAAATCCAAGCTAGAATCAACAATGATAGATTGCTTGTCATCTAGGTGGTCCTCATCAAAAACGTCTTGCACCACAGGCTCAAGTACATCAATTGCACACAAAGAGTGATCATCATAAGGATATTTCATGGCTTCATAGATATTGTAGTTAATAGTTTGGCCATCAAATTCCATGGTTAAAGCACCAGTACTCACATTAATCTTAGTGTTGGCAGTTTTCAGGAAAGGTCTCCCTAACAGAATAGGGGATGCATGCTTATCATGTTCCATATTGAGCACATAGAAGTCAGCAGGAAAAGTAAGATCACCAACCCTAACCAAAACATCATCCACTATCCCTATAGGATGTACACTAGATCGATCAACTAACTGAATGAAAATATTGGTCGCATGCATGGGTCCTAATCGTAAGGATTCACAAAGAGATGAAGGTAGAACATTAATGGAAGCACCCAAATCTAACATAGCTTTATTGAACTTGGTATCTCCAATAGTGATGGGAATGGTGAACATACCTGGGTCACCACACTTCTTAGGTAAGCACTTCTGAAACACAACAGAAACATGTTCGCTTACCTTTACCTTCTTCTTGCTGTTCCTATCCTGATTCCTCTTTGTGGTGTACATCTGCTTCAAGAACTTGGCATAACGAGGGACAGACTTGATCAAATTTAGGAGAGGAATGTTGACCTCAACGTTTCTGAACATCTCAAACATGTCCTTGTCCTGTGCAAGTGGCTTGGTACGCTTCAAAGCAGATGGGAATGGCGGAACAGGCTTCCAATTAGGAAAAATCGGAGTTTCGGACTCCTTCTCAGCCTCAGCATCGGCTACAGGGAGGCGGCGGTCGCCGTAAGAAGGGTGGCGGTCGCCGCTGACATCGTCAGAAAAACCGAGATTTTGATCACCGTCACGGCGGGCGCCGTTGTCTTCACGGCGGTCGCCGTTTTCTGGGCGGCGGTCGTCGTTTACATTATGCTCCAAATCCGGACTTTCTTCCTTGTTGACCTCAGAATTATCCTCTTCAAGCTTCTTCCCACTTCTCAGAGTCACAGCACTGACATTCCGAATATTCGGGTTCGCTTCCGTCTGAGATGGAAGTTTACCAGAAACCTTGGCGTCAAGCTTACTCACCACTTGAGAGATCTGACCAACCTGCCTTTCTAAGTTCTGAATGCTGGCTTGTGTAGTCTCTTGGAATTGCAATTGGTTCTTAGTCAACTTAGCAACATTCTCATTGAGGTTTACGTTGCTCTGCATCAGCATCTTCATCATGTCATCCATAGACGGTGAAGGATTCGAGCTCTGCCCTTGAGGATTTGGCACAAATGGCTGCCTAGGTTGTTGAGGATTACCTTGTTGTTGATTTGGGTCTGGGTCTCTCCATCTGAAATTGGGATGATCCCTCCAACCAGGATTGTATGTATTAGAGTAAGGATCGTGCCTGGGTCTCTGCTGATATCCTCCTACTGCCTTCACTTCCTCTTGTAGAGTAGGAAACGAATCAGTAGGATGCAAGTCGTCATAACAAATCTCACAGGCCTTAGCCTGCTGAGGTGTACCTTTCAGTTTCAGACGCCTCACCTCCTCTCTCAGCACATCAAAATCAGCCTGATCAATCTTTGATTGAGAAGTAGCAACTACCAAGCGTTGGGAACCTCTCCCACTGTACTGTCTAGAGTCATCAGCCAGAGTAACAAATATCTCTTGAGCCTCTTCATAAGTCCTCTTCAGAATATTCCCACCACATGCAGAATTTACCATTCGACGATCATCTTCACGGAGTCCTCCATGCAGATAAAGAATCAGATCATGATTAGCATAACCATGGTAGGGGCAACTCTTCACCAGTTTCTTGAAGCGTTCATAGTAGTCATAGAGAGACTCATTAGACAGTTGCTCTACGTTGCAGATCTTCTTCTTGAGATGATTGGACTTGATTGCCAGAAAGTATATATCAAGAAACACCTTCTTCAAATTCACCCAAGTAGTGATGCTTCCTGGGGGTAAAGAATGATACCAGTCCTTAGCAGAGTCCTTCAGAGAAAAGGAGAAGACTCTCAACCTCATCTGATCTTCAGTAATTTCAGATGGCCGCATACTGGTGCATACCTCAATGAATTCATCCAAGTGCTGAATAGGATCCTCAAGCGGGGTTCCACTGAATTTCGGGAGTAAATGGACTACTCTTGTCTTGAGCTCAAATTTAACCCCATCACCAAGGGAAGGGAATTGTACAGCACGAGTTGGTTGCTCCAAGTTAGGAGCTGTCAAGGACTCAAGAGTAACACGAGCTGCCATTCTTTCAGCTTCCTGAAGTAGTATATATGTATCCCTGCGAGCTTGAAGAAAAGTTCTCTCAATTTCTGGATCAAAAACTAGAGGTAGATTATTAGTAATACGGGTGTGAACCATAAGATAGGTTCACACCAAGATTGGCACACAAATCACACACACAAAATAGATTATTGCCTCCCCGGCAACGGCGCCAATTTGATAACAGGAATTTGTCGTGCTAATTCCTACTATGCAAAATATCCAAACAAATCTTAAACCGTAGTCCTAGGTAAGTAAAGGTCGCTTCCACAGGGAGACAAAGTCTATCTTAATATGCAATTTGTATGTCAATCCAAAGTAACCAAAGGGGGGTTTTGTATGTTTTAATGAATCTAAGCATGCAAAAGTAAACAAACTAAAAGTTGATGAATTCAGTGATGGGAAAAGCACTTAGTCAAACAACATCCACTATTCGTATGACAAGTTGATCCTAGATACTCATTCAAAATCTCATGCAATGGAAATTCCAATTCCTTTTCAGATATAACTAATAGCACAACCAGATACTATTAGCACTAACTAATTAAACAACCCTGAAACTATCAAGATTCAGTTTAACAGCAGCTTTACGGATAGGAATATAGTTGGATACAATTCTAGCATAAAACAACCAGCTTTTATCCTAGAATGTAAATAAGTTCTCTTCTGCATAAGACTAGCACAACCAGATACTAGCACGATGCAGTTGCTACTCTGAAATAGATATGCTCAACCAGTAACAATCTAAATCTAGCAATAGATCAATAACAACAAACCCTAGTTGATCAGACTAGGGATTATCAATATCAATCATAAGCAATCAAGCAAGAGAATAGATAAAATCCATGCAATAGATTAAGAACGAGAATCTCACAACTGAATCAAAACGAAAGCTTCAGCGTCTGACTAAGCAAGAGTGGCTTAGTTCTTCATAGCAAAGTATGTAGAATGAAAAGTGAAATTAGGGTTCGAGATATATATTAGGGAGGCCAAGCTCCCTTCTAACCCTTAAATACTAAAAGTAAATCAGTCTAAATTAACCTAAAACGAAAATACTAAAACCGTAATAAAATAATCCAAAATAAAACAGATCTGGAAACAGGCTCGGTGGGCTTCTGACAGTGGCGGCGGGCGCCGTAGAGAGGGAGGCGGGCGACGTAATCGCGGCGGTCGCCGGCTTTAAATGGCAGTCGCCGTTCTTAAGTCGTAGCCATGGTCGCCGAGAATCCTTTGGCGGCGGTTGCCGCGATGTGAACGGCGGCCGCCGTGAAGCCACTCCTTCAGTGTCTTCGTCTCTTCAGCTCCGAATGCTCCCAAGGCCTCTAAAAGTGTGTCTTCAGCACCTCCTCGCCAATACTTCATAACTCCTTGGCGTCTTCTACTGGTGGCTTCATCCTCATTGTTTCCTATGATCTCCAAAACAGCTCAAACACCTCCAATAACACCAACTTCACCCCCAAACGCCATACACATGAATGTGTCTAAATCTACCCGAATGACACCAATAAACCCTCTAATGACTCTTAGTTAAGCCCTACAAAGTAGTGCTTATCAACCACTTCCTGAGATGCCAGCATCATCTTTGTATACATCGGATCCTAAAATTCCCCCAAGTGGCAAAGGGGTTGTGTATCATTCCTCACAAGATATTGTGGTGTATACAGGGTACAAGACAATGTCGTCTATTTTGGCCCAACAAGGACAATGAGGTGGCAGAAGGGGTTGTGTATCATTACTCACAAGATATTGTTATGTTGCACAATCGCCCTTTGAAAAGTGGTCAAGTAAAGGTTTCAATAGTTACTCCTGTAGAAGCTGCCAAAGGAGTAGAAGTGTCATTCCCTACTGATGAAGCTTGTACTGTGTTACAAGTTGTAGGCCAGTTTATTGCATGGCCTATACATTTTGTGTTGCCTGTTGAGGTAAGCTATCAAATATTCTCTAATTAAGACCTTTAATTAATTATTTATCCGATATATGCATGTTATATTACTTTGTTGTTTTTATTGATTCATGAGGCATCAATGTAATGTTTGAAGCAGAAAGATATGACAAATTCAGTGGCAAAGAATCTTGGCAACCTCATGGATATGGATCCAACTCCAAGTATTCTTGATGATTTTCGATGGATGTTGGATGAATTTGTTGATAGTCCACTACGGTATGTCAAAATTCCCAAACAACTTTTCAGCAATGACCATCCTGATATTTCCATTGGAATGGAACACGTTCAAATATGACTTGACAAGAAAGAGATAGACATGTGTCATGTTTCTATATATTTGAGGTTAGTTTTTTAAAAAGTTATGTTTTTTTTTCACTGTAATATATTGGTTTGACACACATTTTGTTTTTGTAGTTATTTGTTCGAAACTCATTGTGAAGGTGTCAGTGACATGTTTGGATTTCTGTGTCCAAGTTTAGTTTCCTTAGATGGTGGCAGCCTTAAAGATCGGGCTACTTACATTGCAAATGCCATGAAAGGCAATATCGAAAATCGAATCTTTTTTGCACCATATAAATCTAGGTGAGAACTCTATTCTTCTTATGATTTTACATTACTTAAATATAGTTTATGCATACTCATTCTAATGACCTTATATATAGGCAACGATGGGTGTTGTTAGTATTGAATCCTCACTGTGGCTATGCATATTGGATTGACCCCTTGGGAAAAGGACAAGAAATGGATGCAGGTCAGCTAATTGACCTGTAAGTATCAATTTTAGCTTTGATTAACACAACTCAATTAAGTTTTAATGTAAGTCATATATAGTGATCATATACTTGTCTTTTATATAGGAGTTATACTTTCAAATTTACCAATCTTCAAAAGATGAAGCCTCGAAAACAACCTTTGTGGCAAATTGTACAGGTTAAGCGCGATTTTGTTCTTTATTTACATCATCGTAGAATGAAATTAATTATTATGTATATGAAATTATATAACTTTATACATACTTGTCTCATTGGTTGTAGTGCCCACGTGAGCAAAATTTGATTGATAGTGGATATTACATCTTGAGATTCATCAAGGAGATAATGCGAAGAAAAAGTGTTTCCATCCCAAAGATAGTATGTCATTGAAATTATTCTTATAACACTATTTTTATTGTACTTATATGCAATTATGTTAGTCATTTTATTATTTTTTGTAGTGGTATGGTAAGAAGGACAGCTTCTCTGAAAGTGAAATTGACGAAATTAGAAAGGAATGGATCGAATACTTGCTTCGTCTCATCTTGTAGGTATGTTGGTAAATAGCATGGTCTCATTTTGAACACTTTGATTATGGTTGAGGTTCAAATGAAGATGTTCTTTGCTGCTAAAAGTATTATTCTCTCTCTCTGACATTGATTTTTACTAAGTGCATAACAAATTTTCGTTAATTTCTTTTCCCTTAAATATTCTGAATAAAACACGTTCTAGTTATAAATAAAGTATTACAAATAAAGTATGCTAGGAATTAGATGAGTGTAAAGAGACGGAAACGGTGCTTTATATCCACTTACAACACTAGAACTGTCAACAAAATGATGATAGCTGTACAAGATGAGTTCTTATAAGGACACAAAAATGAGGCCCTTTATTTCTACATACACAGGCATGTTCCTCGACACGTATTATAGCATGCTAGCTGGTTGTTTTTTGCTTCGTCTCATCTTGTTGTTCATATTATCAGTTTTTGGACTTGTTTACCTTGTTGCATGTAGTTAGTACTCTTTTTTGGATGTCGTAGTTTTTTGTGTGATGGAAATGCAAGGTTGTTTTTTGTATGTTTGTTGTATCAATTGATTAAGCATGTTATTCTCTTTTGCAGGTTATTTTTTTGTTGGATAACTTGGAGAAAAACAACAAAAGAAAGTGGTTGATGGCGTTTTCACAATCCTTTGTTATATGGGTTTTTCCTGAATTCTAAAACAATTATTAGGTTTGTTTACCTAGTGACTATGCTTAGCTTAAGTGTTGACAAATATTATACTTAGTTGGTTTAATTTCTTTTTGTGCGCTAAGATTGCACTGAATGTTTGATACAATTGGTATTTTGGTTTGATATATGAAAGATGTTCTGGGTTTGCTTGGATATGTACGTGTTTGGATATATGGTTATACAGGTGGAAATTATGTGAAAATAAACAGATATGAAACTCTACGGAAAAATGTTTTATACCCCGGAGATTGGTCCGTGATATAAACATCATCCACTGATTTTGACAATATAACACGGATGGAAGTCCGGTGTATATACAATATAACACGGATGTTCACCCGGGGTATATACCATATAACACGGATGGAAAAATCGGTGGATGCTGTTAATATTCACATATACCACGGTGCCAATTTGCGCACATATAACCCGGAGGTACAATCGCCGAGGTATATACCAACCAAATACCCCGGTTTATAAGAGGTAAATACCCCGGATAATTATTATACCCGAGGTATATATACCGAATATACCCCGGAGTTTTCTCGCATACTAAAAAAAGGGGCTCAAACCATAAGGTATATACCCCGGGCGTTTTTTTTCAAATAACCGGGGTATATAAGTTTTAACTATATACATCGATCAGCTATAACCCGGATTACATCCGGGGTATAAAGCTAGAAACGCCCGGGGTATATTGACTATTTTGTAGTATAATTAATATTTTTTTCTAATTCTTTTTGTTTTGCACTCTTTTCTTTTTCTTTGCCTTCCCTGAGTAGAGTTTGGATCTAACTATGCACAGTAAATAAAGACGAAGAGTTTAATTGTCGGTTCTTGAACTTCTTCGATCTAAGTGCTCGTTTGGTTAAACACGGGAAGTACAATTTTTATGAAGTTAATTCTTGTGAATTGTATTTCCATGATATTGTATTTTCTAGGATTTTGAGAAATGTGTTTGGTTAAAATTTAATTCTCATCAATTAAATTACTACATTTTGTTTGGTTAAAAGTTCAAATTTATATTAAATTTCTCTTATAACCCTTATCCTTTAAATTTAATAATTTGAGTCATGGGTAAATAAGAGATTTGTAATGAAAAAAATATATATATATATTTGAAATAAAAAATGGTGGAAGTGTATTTTACACACCCTTATCATGGTAAGTGCAATACCCCCATTTTGAAGGAAGTATGATAAAGCGTTGTCGTAACACCTAAACAAAATAATTGTAACACCCCCAAAACTTAACCCTTTTGGAAAGGTATTACCGCCAGTGACCCCAGTGTTCCTTACCGAGATCACCCAAGGCTTTACCGTTTAAATACAATTTATGAAATACAAATGATGCATAATGATCAAAGTATTCAATCCAAAACATAACATTGTCAAGGAACAAGAGTTACGGGATTACAACCCAATCCCGAATAGGATAATACATAGTTTAAACCAAACACAGCGGAAGTCTCATAAAACACCTTACAACCAAAGTCATTGTCCAAAAGATCTCAACCTGATTAAAGAAATAATTAAAACGTTCAAAAACCACCGCCGACTCCATAGTCCTTCTAATCTTCTGGGCTACTTTCGATCTGATGTGCCGAATCGAACGGATGACACCAGCCAACCATGCAAGGGAAAATATTGGTTGGTTAGTCTAAATGAATAGACTAGCAAGGGTACAAAGCAGAATGGTTCGAAGAAGTCGTATTAGGTTAGATTCCTCGTCCCTCGAATAATAATCGAGTACGCTTGTCAACCATCATACTCCTACTGGAATAAACAAGACGTATGCACAAGAGAGGATTCTAGAAGACTGAATCTTCACAGAAATCGACTCGAAAGAAGACTCCAACGAAAATGAGTCTTTAAGGAAGTATGACAATTCTGGAAATTTACAGAATCATACAACAATGATTTAAAATGACTGAGATGCTTCATTCAACGACTAACCTCACCGCCTTTCAGCGAATCCAGATCGGAAAGAAGACGTACTACATTCAGCGAATTCAGATCGGAAAGAAGACGTACTACATTCAAGTCAATACGAGTCTTCCTAGCGGCACTATTACCTAGCTGCCCTACTCGCTGATCGTTCATTAATTATGTGCGTCAAGGTAGCACTTATCTGATTATGTTTCAAAAACACACATCACATTATAGACTTTTACATGTGTACCCCACCAATGGGACGACACATCTTAGTATACGTTTCGTCGAGAGTGACGTACACCGAAAGGTTTGTGACACCAGCTAAGTGTCCTGTCTCTACACACTTGTGAAAGAGACCGATCATGATCTTAGAATAGTACCAGATGGAGACAAGCCACCCCGATACCAGATTATAAAGAAAGGACTGGACAGAGTCCGAGTAACGTTCCTATTTAATAATGCTAACTAAACAGTTATAGCACAACAACAGTTACAGGATAAATCCACATAAAGGCCCGAAAGGCGATCACATATAATAGCGTTGTTCTAACAGATATACAACCTATTATATGATTTTCAAAACAGTTTAACAAAACCGTTTCCAGAAAAATAGAATATTCATTCCAAATTAATTACTCAGATAGACTACTGATAATTAATGTAAATATGGAACGAATGAGCAAGAGCGAACCGCCACTTGCCTTAATCTGCAGAATAGTCTAACGACGTCAACTAGATTTCGGGCTCGACACGGGTATAGTTCCGACAGCACAACAACCTTCGAGTCGACCCATAAAAGGAACCCTAAGTTAGATCTGACATAAACAGTACAAATCTAAACACGGCGAAAGAACACGAAAGGAAAGACGCCACGACGACAACCGACCAAGCCAAAGCCATGAAGGCATTCTGGGCACTGGTGGTGGTCATTGTTCTTGGCGGCGGTCGCCGTTCTTGGCGGCGGTCGCCGTGAAGAACACGGCGGTCACCGTGAAGAACACGGTCGACAGAGACGAGAGAAATCTCACCAAAACAAAGCGCGTTTCAACCCCTTTCCGCCTTGCTTGGTTTCAGACCTCCTAAGGCAACCACAAGGCTTCAAAAGAGCTGCTGGAAACACCACCAAACAACACCGACGAAAGCTTCAGAAATTCCGGCGAAGGGCACAACTCCGGCGAGACGAATTTTGGCAGAGATTTGGTGCTGGGATGGCTCAAAACCTTTCCCCCAACACCCCCTTTTATAGCCAAGCATCTGGAGTTAAAAAACAAGAGGGCCTAGAACCAACAGGCAAGGACCGCCGGATAACGAAGGTGGCAATTACGGCGGCCGCCGTAATTTATGGCGGTCGCCGCGGCCTGGCACACCAGCTGCCTCCTCGAGCATTGGGACGGCGGGCGCCGTGACTTTACGACGGTCGCCGTGCTTGGGTATCACTACGGCGGTCGCCGCGACTTTACGGCGGTCGCCGTGACACCTTTTTCCCGCTCGTTCAGCTTTGAACGAACATGACATTAAGCCGGGATAAAAATTATCGTACGCGAACGACAATTAAAATCCAAAGCATGTTATCTGTATATTATTTCACTGAGAAAAATATTACAGATACAGAGCATATTACAGAATGTCTCAAGCTACCTGAATTAAATCCGACGTACACAACGGGTACTCGGGAAAATTCCAAAATTCCCAAAATAACCTTACAAAAATACGGGGTATCATATCTCCTCCCCCTTACAAGAAGTTTCGACCCCGAAACTTAGGTCGAGAATAACTCAGGAAAACGCCTGAGCATATCTGACTCGGTTTCCCACGTCTCCCAAGTAACTTCTTCGGTCCATGACTTGGACCACATCACTCGTACCAACGGCACGATCTTGTTGCGCAAACGCTTCTCCCGACGCTCCAAAATACGCACGAGCAACTCTTCATAAGTACCATTAGCTTGAATCTCGATGTCCTCATAACTAAGCACATGAGACTCATCTGGTACATACTTTCTGAGTAAGGATACGTGGAACACGTTATGCACCGGGTGAGCCGATGGCGGCAATGCCAAGTGGTACGCTAGAGATCTCACTCTATCCAGAATCTTGAATGGTCCCACGTAGCGAGGGTTAAGCTTCCCACGCTTACCAAATCTGAAAACTCCTTTGGATGGCGATACCTTGACAAAAACCTTGTCACCGACCTCGAACTCGACAGTCCTGCGCTTCCGATCTGCGTAGGACTTCTGTCGACTCTGAGCGGTCAACATCCTTTGTCTGATCAAAGCAATGTCTGAAGCCGTCCTTTCGACCAATTCTGGTCCAAGCAGAATTTTGTAGGCATTATCATCCCAACAAATCGGAGATCTGCATCTACGACCATACAAAGCTTCAAACGGAGCCATCTTGATTGTAGCATGCCAGCTATTGTTGTACGTGAACTCAATCAGACTCAAGCTGTCCTCCCAGCTAGTCGGGCGGTCGAGCACACAAACTCTAAGCATATCCTCCAGAGTCTGGATGGTCCTTTCAGACTGGCCATCTGTCTGAGGATGAAAAGTTGTACTGAACCTCAACTCGGTCCCCATAGCCTTATGAAGTTCCTTCCAGAACCTTGACATGAAACGGCCATCTCGGTCTGATACAATGGTCTTAGGAATGTCATGTAAGCGGACAATCTCCTTCTGGTAAACTTCTGCTAACTTCTGGGTTTCCCATGTGGTCTTGATGGCTATGAAATGAGCACTCTTCGTAAGCCTATCCATAATTACCCAGATAGCATCTCTCTGACTTCGAGTCTTGGGTAGCCTAGTGACGAAGTCCATGGAAATGTCCTCCCATTTCCATTCTGGTACGGGGAGAGGTAGCATCTCACCACCTGGCCTGCGGTGTTCGATCTTGACCTTCTGGCAAGTTAAGCACTTTGCCACAAAGTCTGCTACGTCCCACTTCATGTTTGGCCACCAAAACTTCTTCCTGAGATCCTTGTACATCTTGCTAGAGCCAGGATGCACAGAATAAGCAGATGAATGAGCTTCTCTCATCACTAACTGATGAAGACCTTCTGTGTCAGGCACACAGATCTGATCCTGAAACCAAAGTGATCCATCATCCTGAACCACGAAACTGGGAGCTTTCCCATCCATCACTTCACAGCTTAACTTTACCAAGATGATGTCATCGACTTGCTTTTCTTTGATCTGATCCAGCAGTGTAGCCTGAATTTCCATCATACTCAGGTACCCTCTACGCTGGTCATACAAGACTTCAATGTCGCATGACTCTTGGTTTAGCTTGGTCTGAGCAGTAAGTAGAGCAACTACAGTCTCATGCGTTGTCTTCCGTCTTAGTGCATCAGCTACTACATTAGCCTTGCCCGGATGATACAACAACTCCATGTCATAGTCCTTGAGCAACTCTAGCCAGCGGCGTTGTCTCATATTTAGCTCCTTTTGAGTAAATATATACTTGAGACTTTTGTGGTCGGTGAAGACTTGTCATCTTATACCGTAGAGGTAATGCCTCCAAATCTTCAGCGCAAAGACAACCGCTGCTAACTCAAGATCATGGGTCGGATAGTTTTCTTCGTAATTCTTGAGTTGTCTAGATGCGTAAGCAATGACTCTGCCCCTTTACATCAAAATACAACCAAGACCACACTTGGAAGCATCACTATAGACCACATAATCGCCGTTCCCCTCTGGGAGTGCTAACACGGGTGTCGAGGTCAACCGTCGTTTCAACTCCTGGAAACTGGCCTCGCACTTGTCATTCCAGACAAACTTCTTGTGGACCTTGCGGAGTAGATTGGTCATAGGTAGAGCGATCTTTGAAAATCCTTCTACGAACCTTCTATAATACCCGGCAAGTCCAAGAAAACTGCGCACCTCCTTCACATTCTGGGGCTGTGTCCATTTAGCCACCGCTTCAATCTTTTGGGGATCAACCATAACCCCATTTTTATTGATCACGTGGCCTAAGAAAGCCACTTCCTTCATCCAGAATTCACACTTGGACAGTTTAGCATAAAGCTGATGTTGTCTAAGGATTGACAAGGCAATCCGTAGATGGTCCTCGTGGACTTCTTCATTCGGAGAATAGATCAGAATGTCGTCGATGAAGACCACCACGAACTTATCCAAGTACTGGTGAAAACATCGGTTCATCAAATCCATAAAGACAGTTGGAGCATTTGTAAGCCCAAAAGGCATCACTACGAACTCGTAATGACCATATCTGGTCCTAAACGCAGTTCTAGGAATGTCCTGCTCACGAATCCTGAGTTTGTGATATCCAGATCTCAAGTCGATCTTGGAGAAAACCTTTGCTCCCTGCAATTGGTCCAACAAGTCATCAATCCTAGGCAAAGGATACTTGTTCTTGATCGTCACCTTGTTCAACTCTCGGTAGTCGATACAAAGTCGGAACGATCCGTCCTTCTTTTTGACGAACAATACCGGAGCACCCCACGACGATGAACTCGGCCTGACATAACCCTTGTCAAGAAGATCTTCAAGTTGATTCTTCAATTCTTGCATCTCAGCTGGAGCCATCCGATACGGGGATTTGGAAATTGGCGCCGTACCAGGCTCGAGATCAATTGAAAACTCTACGTCACGGTTCGGGGGTAATCCAGGAATTTCTTCCGGAAAGACATCCGAAAACTCCCTAACTACAGGAATATCAAGAACCTCAGGTCCATCCTTCGCAGGCGAATCCAAGTAGCAAAGGTACCCGACACATCCTTGTCGTAGTAGCTTAAACGCATCCATCGCATTGATCAGCTTGCCGTTATCAGCGTCATTTCGACATTTGAACTTGCACACGAACTGGCCCCCGGATGACACCGTCACCATTCTTGAACTGAATTCGATCACCGCCTTGTGACGCATTAGCCAATCCATACCGAGGATAATGTCGTATGGAGCCATGGCTATACAGATTAAATCTGCCTCAAATTATTTACCCTGAATGGTAATCGGAAAGTCGGATAGATGCTTGGTTCCCACCAAACGTTCTCCATTAGGAAGATTAACGACAAAAGGGTCGCACGAATCGTTGCACACTAAATCTAACTTGCTAACGCAACTATCCGAAATAAAGGAATGCGTAGCACCAGAATCAAATAGAATGCACACTGAAGTAGAGTGAAGGTATAAAGTGCCTTGAGCAATTGGAGCATTGGGTCCATCTGCTTCACGCATCTCATACAAGCGTTGTCCCTGACTTCCAGAAACAGCTGGGGCCTTTCCCCTGTTCTGCGCAGTCGTCTGGACCGAATGGCTAGAAGTCTCGGCAGGCTTAAACCTAGGTCGGTTGCTCTGATGAACTGACCCTTGCTGCGACTCTACTCCCTTCTGCTTCCCCTTCTTGCAGAACTTCTGCAGATGACCGTCACGTCCACACCCAAAGCATGACCTCTTCTCCTTCTGACACTCATTGCTCTTGTGCCCAGCCGTACCACATTTATAACACTTAACTGAACTCCTGGTCTGCCCTGACTGCTGAGTCGATCCTCCTTGCGTCATCTCCGTCTTAGCTCGACCAGACTTGGCAAAGTTAGACGGTGGCGCAGGGCGCTTAAAACCACATCCCTGGTTCTGGTTCTGCATCGACTTCTGTCGGTTGCGCCTCTTGGTCGACTCCTCAAGAGTTACCTCCAGCTTATAGGCACAATCAACATACTGCTCCAAGGTAGAGCATGTGTGATGCACCATTAATGGCTTGATATCAGGACTCTACCACTCGTGGAAGTACCAGATCTTTTGGGCCTCGCTGGTAATCTCGGCAGTGGCATATTGCAAAAGATGATTGAACTTAGACGCCAACTCGGTCACTCTCAGACCATCTGTCTGTGGGTACAAGAACTCTTTATCCTTCTCCTCTCTCATAGCACGAGAGAAAAAGCGATCAACCATCTTGGTCTTGAACATCGACCAAGTCAACACTGGGCTCTCAGCCAGACCTGTGCTCTCCCACCACTCGCTAGCCTCCTCCTTCAGCTGAAGAGAAGCGATATGGACCTTCTCGGCCTCAGTACATTCCACGTTCCGAAACAGCCTCTCCATATGGGAGAACCAATGTGTCACTGCCACTGGCTCCCCTTTCCCGTTATAGCAATCGGGCCTCATGGAAGTGATGGTCTTTAGAGCGCGACCATAGTTGTCTCTTGCCCTGTCGGCAGTCTCCTGAATCACAGGGTTTCTGGGTTCCACAACATCAGGAACCACTGGGTGGGTAGGCACTTCTTGCGCTTGAGGCGCACTGGGTCTCAATACATATGCAATTGCCTGCATTACAATCCCGCGAATCGCCTCAACAGCTGCGGTGTCAAACAGTGTTGGCGTTTGGGTCTGATCCTGACCTTCACGCCTCTGCTAGACGCGAGACTCTGACTCGTGCTCATCCTGAACACCTCTTCCTGCTGGCCTGGGATTTTGACTAGTTCCAGCACCGGCTCGAGTCGAGTTCCTCGTGCTTCTTGGGTTCACCATCTATTTACCGATCAAATTCCAAGCATTCAATACATTAATATTATGCAATATACTTATGCAATATACTTATGCAATATACCAACGTAAATAAATTACTCAGAATAGATCAACTTGGCATTTTATAGATGAACCTTCGAACTGTTACACAAGCTACACATAAGTCTATCATTCGAGCGTTAGGACAACATTGCTCGAAGATATAAGTGTTTCTCAGAGTACTTGCCGCAATACTGAAATATTACACAAAGTACAACTTGGAATACTAAGAAACGAAACTACTGCGATAGGCAACGCCAATCCTCCTCAAGGCGTTCCAAAATGTCTCCCATAAGACTGGCTACTCGTGCATGGTCTCTTCGGGCTAGGCTCACCATCGAGCTCTGGCGATGGGTTTCGCACCCTGCTTGACCCTGAAGCACATGGTCCTATCTCAGTCATCGTAAGGTATGGGTCGTCCATGACTGGTCCTCCTATTCCAGCCCTCCTCTGAGTACTGGCGATCAACTCATCCCACTGACTCTGCTGTTCTGCAGAGATTACCTCACTCTGGCGGAGGATCTCTTGCAGCTCGGATTCCGACCTCCATCTTCTTGGAGTAGGGATAGGCTGAGATTCCCTGTCACTTCTCCTAATACCGTACTCGGTATACAGTGCCTCCCAATCAGCTTCTGACATGGGTGCGTACTCTGGCACTGGTGGCAATTCTGTACCGGGCTCCTGATTCTGCCCTCCAAGGTCCAACTCTGGGTCCTCTTCTGGATCATCCTCTATGGGATCCTCATCCTCGGGATCATCCTCGATGGGATCCTCATCCTCGGGATCATCCTCGATGGGATCCTCATCCTCGGAATCATCCTCGATCATATCCTCGTCCTCGACAGGATCTTGCTCAAGCATCTCCTCTTCCTCCTCCTCGTACTCGATCTCCTCTGGAATTGGTCCCAGCAGAAAGTCATCTTGGTAAACCCCTTGTTCATACCTTGATAACTCATCTTCCTGCTCCCATTCCTGTACTTCCTCCACCCTTGGTGGCGGCACAGGTACAGCCTCAGGGACCATAGCATCCCTAGCTACATGGACAACTGACTCGGGGAGAACGTGCTTGACGTCTTCGGGCGGGCTACTCGGGCCTCCAACCTCGAAACATCGCTGAGGTAACGGAAAATCTAGCCTCGGCTGGTCCGACTTGGCGTCTTCCGACCCCCTACCAATAGAAAAGCAGACACTCATCCTATCGAACAATAAGGAAGGAATTAGTCTTTCTAGACATAGAAGCAAGCTTACTACATCAGACTATAAAGAAGACACGACTATGAACGGTGTTTTTAAATTCTTTTCAGTACGAAAATTCAGAGCCCTTTTTAAAGCATTTTCGAAAACGGATAAATGGTTTATAAAAATTCCAAACCCGTTTTAAAACCTTTGGCTCTGATACCACAACTGTAACACCCCCAAAACTTAACCCTTTTGGAAAGGTATTACCGCCAGTGACCCCAGTGTTCCTTACCGAGATCACCCAAGGCTTTACCGTTTAAATACAATTTATGAAATACAAATGATGCATAATGATCAAAGTATTCAATCCAAAACATGACATTGTCAAGGAACAAGAGTTATGGGATTACAACCCAATCCCGAATAGGATAATATATAGTTTAAACCAAACACAGCGGAAGTCTCATAAAACACCTTACAACCAAAGTCATTGTCCAAAAGATCTCAACCTGATTAAAGAAATAATTAAAACGTTCAAAAACCACCGCCGACTCCATAGTCCTTCTAATCTTCTGGGCTACTTTCGATCTGATGTGCCGAATCGAACGGATGACACCAGCCAACCATGCAAGGGAAAATATTGGTTGGTTAGTCTAAATGAATAGACTAGCAAGGGTATAAAGCAGAATGGTTCGAAGCAGTCGTATTAGGTTAGACTCCTCGTCCCTCGAATAATAATCGAGTACGCTTGTCAACCATTATACTCCTACTGGAATAAACAAGAGGTATGCACAAGAGAGGATTCTGGAAGACTGAATCTTCACAGAAATCGACTCGAAAGAAGACTCCAACGGAAATGAGTCTTTAAGGAAGTATGACAATTCTGGAAAGTTACAGAATCATACAACAATGATTTAAAACTGACTGAGATGCTTCAGTCAACGACCAACCTCACCGCCTTTCAGCGAATCCAGATCGGAAAGAAGACGTACTACATTCAAGTCAATACGAGTCTTCCTAGAGGCACTATTACCTAGCTGCCCTACTCGCTGATCGTTTATTAATTATGTGCGTCAAGGTAGCACTTATCTGATTATGTTTCAAAAACACACATCACATTATAGACTTTTACATGTGTACCCCACCAATGGGACGACACATCTTAGTATACGTTTCGTCGAGAGTGACGTACACCGAAAGGTTTGTGACACCAGCTAAGTGTCCTGTCTCTACACACTTGTGAAAGAGACCGATCATGATCTTAGAATAGTACCAGATGGAGACGAGCCACCCCGATACCAGATTATAAAGAAAGGACTGGACAGAGTCTGAGTAACGTTCCTATTTAACAGTGCTAACTAAACAGTTACAGCACAACAACAATTACAGGATAAATCCACATAAAGGCCCGAAAGGCGATCACAGATAATAGCGTTGTTCTAACAGATATACAACCTATTATATGATTTTCAAAACAGTTTAACAAAACCGTTTCCAGACAAACAGAATATTCATTCCAAATTAATTACTCAGATAGAATACTGATAATTAATGTAAATATGGAACGAATGAGCAAGAGCGAACCGCCACTTGCCTTAATCCGCAGAATAGTCTAACGACATCAACTGGATTTCGGGCTCGACACGGGTATAGTTCCGACAGCACAACAACCTTCGAGTCGACCCATAAAAGGAACCCTAAGTTAGATCCGACATAAACAGTACAAATCTAAACACGGAGAAAGAACACGAAAGGAAAGATGCCACGACGATAACCGACCAAGCCAAAGCCACGAAGGCATTCTGGGCACTGGCGGCGGTCGCTGTTCTTGGCGGTAGTCGCCGTTCTTGGCGGCGGTCGCCGTGAAGAACACGGTCGACAGAGACGAGAGAAATCTCACCAAAACAAAGCGCGTTTCGACCCCTTTCCGCCTTGCTTGGTTTCAGACCTCCTAAGGCAACCACAAGGCTTCAAAAGAGCTGTTGGAAACACCACCAAACAACACCGACGAAAGCTTCAGAAATTCCGGCGAAGGGCACAACTCCGGCGAGACGAATTTTGGCAGAGATTTGGTGCTGGGATGGCTCAAAACCTTTCCCCCAACACCCCCTTTTATAGCCAATCATCTGGAGTTCAAAAACAAGAGGGCCTAGAGCTAGTTCGGCGCTCGCCAGAAGTCGCGTCGGCGACCAACAGGCAAGGACCGCCGGATAACGAAGGTGGCAATTACGGCGGGTGCCGTAATTTACGGCGGTCGCCGCGGCATGGCACACCAGCTGCCTCCTCGAGCATTGGGACGGCGGGCGCCGTGACTTTACTGCGGTCGCCGTGCTTGGGTCTCACTACGGCGGTCGCCGCGACTTTACGGCTGTCGCCGTGACACCTTTTTCCCGCCCGTTCAGCTTTGAACGAACATGACATTAAGCCAGGATAAAAATTATCGTATGCGAACGACAATTAAAATCCAAAGCATGTTATCTGTATATTATTTCACTGAGAAAAATATTACAGATACAGAGCACATTACAGAATGTCTCAAGCTACCTGAATTAAATCCGACGTACACAACGGGTACTCGGGGAAATTCCAAAATTCCCAAAATAACCTTACAAAAATACGAGGTATCACAATAATCCTAAACAAACCTAAACTAGTAGCAAAGGCAAGCAAGGGTCGAATCCCACAGGGAAGAAGTAATATTTCAGAGTGCAAAGTCGTATGTCAAAGGTAACAAAGGGGGGTTTTGAGTTGATTGGTTGTAAACAAATAAACAAAGGAAACAAAAGCAAAGAGTTTGTAATCAATTAGGGAAAAACACTTAGCCAAACAAATATCCACCATTCATTTGATTGGTTGATCCTAGATTCTCTCTAATTCCTTTCTATGAATGTTCCTATTCCTTTTCGTGAGTTATAAACAGGACACACAGACCCTGAGAATACTAACTATTAAATAACCATGAAAACCTCACAATTCAATTCAACAGCAGCAATGAGCACAGGAATTTAGATACATACATGCAAGAGTAGCAAACAGTTATACTATTACATGCAATTAATTCTCTCTACAATAAACTAGTCCCAAACAGTTCTTAGAGTATTGCAGTTGCTACACATGAATTAGGTAACTCAAACAGTAATTACCAAACCCTAGCAATAGACAATTACCAATAACAACTAGTTGCGTCCAACAAGCGAAATCAATAATAATCAATGGGATGAAGCACAAGAGAATCAATACATTCAAAGGAAAAGAAATAGAATTAGAATCTCACAACCGTATATCAATTGAAGGCTTCAATCGTCGGACTAAGCAATGGAAATTAGTTCTCCATAGGTTTGTAGCAAAAACTCCAAAACTAGAATGAACGAATGATGAGAGGCAACTGCTGAACAAAAGGTACTTGGCCTAATTCTAAAATAACGTTTTTATACCTAAGATAAAAAGTTTCCAAAAATAAATCCCAAAATACACGAAACAACCTCCGCTGGTCCGGCACGGTTAAGGCTAACCGTGCCAAACATCAGAAATTGGTTCCTTCGCTCTCGAATATCCTGCACGGTTTGCTAACCGTGCAGCTAACCGTGCAGATCCTTTTTGCACTTCTCTTCCACTTCTGACATCGCTCCATTCATCTCTTAAGCTCCCTTTTGCTCCGGTACATCCTCCTATGGACTTCACATCATGTAGCGCATCCGCAGAACCCGGTAAATCACCTGAAATACCGCAAAAACTTGTGTAGACATCGAAATCCAAGAAAACTACAAAACAAACTAAATACGGGAAATATGCAAATGCAAACGACCTAAACTATGCCTAAATGCATGCGCTAAACATGTATGAAATGGATGCTATCAAATTCCCCCAAGCTTAATCCTTGCTTGTCCCAAGCAAGAACATAACTAATGAGTCCACAAAATATGTAACGGCTGTTTCAATCCAAAAACAAATGAGCAATGACCATGAAAAACCAAACAAATGACAAGTCCTGTCATAGCATGCTTCTCAATCAAAGACAAGAATGTAATTAGTTCCTCCACTCTAGACCTCACCAAGATAATAAAGTCACTCCGCTCATGTGTTTCGGGTATGTATTTCTCTCAATTATCATCCTTGAATGTTAACTACCATAAGCTTGTATCAATATCTAGATCTCCACTGCTAGGGACTATACACATAACACAATCAAGATACGTGAATATAAGGTTGTAATGGGGCCAAGGTAAAATCATAGGGCATGGAAATATTTAGGCCATGTGGTGCTAATCCAGGGAAAAGAATTTCACAAAGAATAATACCAAACATAAATACTCACAAATTCAGCTCACACCTCAATTCACATTACAACTTCTCATTCTTAACATGAACAAATCTTTCCTTCTTCTTCTCTTATTCTCTTTTCTTCTTCTTTTTTCTTTTTTTTTTCTTTAGAAGAAGGAGGAAGCAACATAATAATCAGAATGATGCAATCTCTACAATCCACATATAAACCATCAACCAACAACATATGCATTTTATGCAATTCCCCCAAGCTTAGCTCATTCCCACACTAGCAAGACCCAATTCGATTCCCTGGAAGGGTAAGATAAATATAGGCTCGGATTGCTTTTATGGAGCTTCCAAAGAAAAGGCTTTAAGGCTCAGATTGGCTTCAAGCAAAGGAAAAATATGTAAAAGGTGGTCAAGGGAAATATGGGCTCACAAAGAAAGACAATGTCTCAATCAAAATGTCATGCATAAAAGTCTTAAAATGCAGCCTCGAAGAGGTATTCATGCAAGTTCTAGAGATAACAGACAAGGAGATTCACACAAGAAAATTAGAGGACTTATGCAATTGTAGTCCAAGAAAGGCTAACAAGCTCACTAGGACATTTTTTTGTCTAGAGTATTATTGGTCCTAACACATCTTAATCCAAGTCCACATCTCAAGTCCAGTGTCATAAGTTTGAATAATCATATCATGCTCATAATGTAATTGCAATCTCAACAGCCAAAACATATTAAGAGGATTCATGAATCATATACCATCATAAGAACCCACAAAAGATTAAATATGACATCATATCAAGCATCCATAATGTGACAATGCAATGCAAAATGAACTTAAGGGAAACTAACAACAACCTAGAGATGCAAACAAATGCAAAAACAATGAAAAATCAAATAAAAATGCAACTAAATCTAGGATGAACTAATATGAACATGCAAGTCTACATGTGAATTCCTCCCCCAAGCTTAAATTCTACATTGTCCCCAATGTAGACATAGAAGAAAGAGGAAACGAAACTCACTGAACAAGTCAGGCATTCAGGCATCTACATTCTATGCTCCGGGGTTGTGAAAATTAGTACTAGTGCAGAAGATTTTCAGCAGCATCCTCCCACAAATGGCACTGCACACAACAAAGACAAAACAAAACCCCAAAACACAAGACGGCGTCCTTCAGCGAATAGGTCGGGGCACTGCCATAGTGGCGTGTGGCTTGTGAGCAGCAGAGACGTGGTGGTGAGGCGCGGATCTGGGTTTCGGAGATGCGCGGTCGGAGTCTCGTCGCCTGAGGGTGTCTCACCGGAAGGAGGGTGGTGTGCGAGCGGGGCAACGCCGGCTACTGGGTTACGCGACACTGGGCTCTTCTCGCCGGCGGTGGGCTCGCATCGGAGGGGAAATGGAGGGAGACGAAGGTGGAGGGAGAGAGATGAAGATGGAAAGACGAAGTGGAGGGAAAAATGGAGGCGGGGTGAGAGTGAGACAAATTGGAGAGATAGAGGTGGAGCCGGAGTGGAGTAGCTGTTGTTCGGGGTAGGGCAAAGGGAAACAGAAAAGAGAACGGAGGGAAAAGAAGAGAAAGAAAAACGAAGACCTGTTCGATATTTTTTTTTTTTCAATATTTTTGAAGGGAAGAAAAACTTACCTCGGGTTGCCTCCCGAGCAGCGCCTTGTTTACTGTCCTTGGCTCGACACAATGCATGTGATCAATCTTAATCAAGCATATCTCGCACCAGATGTGCGATCTTATCAATATAGCATAAAGAATGATCAACATCAATAGAATGCATAGAATTATCAGGAGGGTGCTTCTTAGTATCATTAATGCGATATTCTACCTTGTCCCCCTCAAATTCCATGGTCAGTGAATTACTACTCATATCTATCTTTGTGCTGGAAGTTTTCATAAATGGTCTCTCTAACATAATAGGGGATGCATGCTTAACAGGTGGTATATCCAACACAAAGAAATCAGCAGGAAATATTAATTTATAAACTTTAACCAACACATCCTCAACAATCCCTCTCGGGATAACAGAAGAATTATTAGCTAGTTGAACAACAATCTGAGTACCCTGCAATGGCCCAAGTCCTAGAGATTCATACACAGAAAAAGGCAACACATTAATAGATGCACCTAAATCTAGCATGGCATTATCAAACATGGTGTCACCTATCTCACAAGGTATGCTAAACATGCCAGGGTCACTACACTTCTTAGGCATTGGCTTTTCAAGCACAGCAGACACATGCTCAGTTTCTTTAACATGCTTCTTGCTTTTCTCTTTTTGATTCCTCCTAATTGTATCTAATTCTTGGAGAAACTTGTTATAACGAGGAACACTTTTAATTGAATTAAGCATGGGAATATTTACCTCACAGTTTTTGAAAGTCTCAAATACCTCTGTGTCACACTCGAGCTTCCTTGTGTCCTTCAGCGCATTTGGAAAGGGTGGGACGGGCTTGTACGAACTCAATGGAGGAAAGTTCGGACGAACATATGCATCCTCCCGATCTCTTGTCATGATGACGCTCACATTAGCCTTCGATTTCAACTCCGTTTGTGATGGCAGTTTACCTGAATCCGTAGCCTCCAATTTGCTCACTGCTTCAGAGATATGTCCAACATGCTTCTCCAGATTTTGAATACTCGACTTGGTATCTTGCTGGAATTGCATCAAATTATTCTGTAGTGTGGTCACACCTTGTGCAAGGGTGCTCATGTTCTGTGCAAGGGCCTTGATCATGACTTCGTTAGACGTAGCAGAGTTTGAAGCTTGCTCCTGAGGTCTAGAGATTTGTTGTTGATGCTGCGGTGGAAGATGTTGATTTTGCTGATTCCCCCACCTCAAATTGGGATGGTCTCTCCACCCAGGGTTATAAGTGTTGGAGTAGGGATCATATCTTTGTCGTTGAGGCCCATAGTCTCCAACTGCATTCACTTCCGCTGCAGGCTCTTGCTTGCCTTTCATCATCATGACCATCATCTCTTTTAATTCTTTCACTTCAGACTGTAGAGATGGTGATGATGACTCTACAACGTGTACTGAGCGAGTTGATGATTTCTTGCTAAATTGTCTTGAGCCTTCAGACAGCCCATGCAACATCTCAAACGCAGCCTGCGTAGTCAGATTGAGGATATTACCGTTGCAGGCTGCATTCACCATCCTGCGCTCATCGTCCAGAAGTCCTCCATACATGTATAGAATAAGATCTTGATCAGAATAACCATGGTATGGTGATAACAGGTTTTCGTCGTGTAAAAACTGCTATGCAAAGTATCCAAACAAACCTTAAACCGTAGTCCTAGGTAAGTACAGGTCGAATTCACAGGGAGGCAAATTCTATCTTAATATGCAATTTGTATGTCAAACCAAAGTAACCAAAGGGGGGTTTTGTGAGTTTTAGTAACCTAAGCATGCAAAAGTAAACAAAGTAAAATATGATGAAATCAGTGATGGGGAAAAGCACTTAGTCAAACAACATCCACTATTCGTATGACAAGTTGATCATAGATAATCATTCAAAATCTCATGCAATGGAAATTCCAATTCCTTTTCAGATATAACTAATAGCACAACCAGATACTATTAGCACTAACTAATTAAACAACCCTGAAACTATCAAGATTCAGTTTAACAGCAGCCTTACGGATAGGAATATAGTTGGATATAATTCTAGCATAAAACAACCAGCTTTTATCCTAGAATGTAAATCAGTTCTCTTCTGCATAAGACTAGTACGATGCAGTTGCTACTCTGAAATAGATATGCTCAACCAGTAACAATCTAGATCTAGCAATCAATCAATAGAAACAAACCCTAGTTGATCAGACTAGAGATTATCAATATCAATCATAAGCAACTTAAGCAAGAGAAGAGATAAAAACCATGCAATAGATTAAGAACGAGAGTCTCACAACTGAATCAAAACGAAAGCTTCAGCGTCTGACTAAGCCAAGGAGGCTTAGTTCTTCATAGCAAATACGTAAAAACTAATTAGGGTTCGAGAGAATATCCAAGATAGGCAAACAAGCCTTTTCTCAACCCTTAAATACTAAAGGAAATAAAGCTAAGTTAACCTAAAACGAAATAATAAAAAGTAATAAAATAATGCAAATAAGGAAACGGTGCGGCGGACTTCAGACATGCACGGCGGGCGCTGCATCCTCCACGGCGGGCGCCGTAATCGCGGTGGGCGCCGTCTTTCCACGGTGGGCGCCGTAATTACATCGTAGCCAATGTTGTTGGATGGGAATTGGCGGCGGTCGCCGTAAGTTGCACGGCGGTCGCCGTGAACTCGTTTCTTCCTCCTTTGTCTCTTTAGCTCCCTAAAGTGTGTCTTCAGCACCTCCTCGCCAATACTTCATAACTCCTTGGCGTCTACTACTGGTGGCTTCCTCCTCAGTGTCTCATATGATCTCCAAAATAGCTCAAACACCTCCAAATACACCAACTTCGCCTCTAAACGCCATACACATGAATGTGTCTAAATCTACCCGAATGGCACCAATAAAACCTCTAATGACTCTTACTTAAGCCCTACAAAGTAGTGCTTATCAAACCATCCCATGATTAGACCTTTACTCGTCCACGAGTAAACCAAATAAGAGTCCACTCCTCCAATGCAGCACCCAAGGTCTCAGGAAGCATATCCTCCAACTAAGAGTCACCTAACCCATGCCAAAGCTCCTGGCACCAATCTCATTCACAACACATCCACAACTCAACAAGCTTAAGGGGCAAGCAGAGTACTTCCCCCAAGCTAAACCCGGACATCCAAAAGTGTGAGTAACCTCTAATCCTAGCCTCCATCTATTGCTCCTTATGTCTCCCAGAGTGACCTACCCGACAATCCTTCTTTGTCTCCTCTTCTTATGACGCCTCGCCAAGAATAATGAGAAATCCTAAAATCAGTCTTCTTCTTTTCGCTCATTTTGCCAAGGCGCCCTTTCGGGTTTTCACCAAGCCACTCATTTCATTTTCCAATAGATGTACTCACATAAGCTCACGTCACTCTTGACCTCATATTACCCCAGCCTAATGCTGGTCCAAGCCACCTGCTTATTGCCTAGGCCGCCCTTTCGGGTTTTCTACCTATCCCAGGATTTTTATGATAGCCTTTTTTCAAATTTTTGGCTTTTTCTCTTTTTTCATTTTTCTCCTCAACGACGTAGCAAGAATAAAACCCCACCCCATGCTTAAACATTGCATTGTCCTCAATGTAATGAAAGACAAAAGAGTAAAGCACAGGGAAAAGGAAAAAATAACTCACAACGTTGCCGAGTTGGCTTGGACACTTCCTTGTCGCTGGCGGTGTACTCATGAAAGTTCATGTCCTGGATGTCTGCATCAACGCTATAACCTTCATATACCGTGCAACCATAGGAAACCACTGTGAAGTGCGGTGGTTATTCAGGAAATCAGGGCGGCACGGCCTTCAACTCCATCAACTCCTACCATGCAATCAAAAGGAACCACTCTAGGGAAGTAGTGGTCAATCAAGGGAACAGTGTTGCATGGCCTTCAAAAATGGGCCCAAATGTCATCGTGGTTGGGCCCTGGTGTATCTCCTCTCCAGCTTTCGACTGCAGGGCCACCATCGTTGCCAAATAAATGTAGGGCGAATGTATTCCTCCGTTAGCAACATGATGCGCACCTCTCCGTGGGGAATCTGGATAGCTCGGAAAAACTTTTTTTTTTTTTTTTTTGACTTTTTTCTCCCCGTTTAAGGTCTTTTCGGGGTATTTTATTTTCGTCTTTTGCTCCCCGTTTAAGGTTTTTTCGGGGCCCATTTTTTTTTCATTTTTTTTTACGAAAGAAAACAAACCTGAAAATGGCGGCGATCGCCGTAATTAAATGGCGGTCGCCGTCATTTGCCCGGCAACGGCGCCAATTTGATAACAGGTTTTTGTCGTGTAAAAACTGTTATGCAAAGTATCCAAACAAACCTTAAACCGTAGTCCTAGGTATGTACAGGTCGAATCCTCAGGGAGGCGAATTCTATCTTAATATGCAATTTGTATGTCAAACCAAAGTAACCAAAGGGGGGTTTTGTGAGTTTTAGTAACCTAAGCATGCAAAAGTAAACAAAGTAAAATATGATGAAATCAGTGATAGGGAAAAGCACTTAGTCAAACAACATCCACTATTCATATGACAAGTTGATCATAGATAATCATTCAAAATCTCATGCAATGGAAATTCCAATTCCTTTTTCAGATATAACTAATAGCACAACCAGATACTATTAGCACTAACTAATTAAACAACCCTGAAACTATCAAGATTCAGTTTAACAGCAGCCTTACGGATAGGAATATAGTTGGATACAATTCTAGCATAAAACAACCAGCTTTTATCCTAGAATGTAAATCAGTTCTCTTCTGCATAAGACTAGTACGATGCAGTTGCTACTCTGAAATAGATATGCTCAACCAGTAACAATCTAGATCTAGCAATCAATCAATAGAAACAAACCCTAGTTGATCAGACTAGAGATTATCAATATCAATCATAAGCAACTTAAGCAAGAGAAGAGATAAAAACCATGCAATAGATTAAGAACGAGAGTCTCACAACTGAATCAAAACGAAAGCTTCAGCGTCTGACTAAGCCAAGGAGGCTTAGTTCTTCATAGCAAATACGTAAAAACTAATTAGGGTTCGAGAGAATATCCAAGATAGGCAAACAAGCCTTTTCTCAACCCTTAAATACTAAAGGAAATAAAGCTAAGTTAACCTAAAACGAAATAATAAAAAGTAATAAAATAATGCAAATAAGGAAACGGCGCGGCGGACTTCAGACATGCACGGCGGGCGCTGCATCCTCCACGGCGGGCGCCGTAATCGCGGCGGGCGCCATATTTCCACGGCGGGCGCCGTAATTACATCGTAGCCAATGTTATTGGATGGGAATTGGCGGCGGTCGCCGTAAGTTGCACGGCAGTCGCCGTGAACTCGTTTCTTCCTCCTTTGTCTCTTCAGCTCCCGAAAGTGTGTCTTCAGCACCTCCTCGCCAATACTTCATAACTCCTTGGCGTCTACTACTGGTGGCTTCCTCCTCAGTATCTCATATGATCTCCAAAATAGCTCAAACACCTCCAAATACACCAACTTCGCCTCCTAACGCCATACACATGAATGTGTCTAAATCTACCCGAATGGCACCAATAAAACCTCTAATGACTCTTACTTAAGCCCTACAAAGTAGTGCTTATCATATGGACAACTCGAGCACATCCTCTTGAATCTCTCGTAGTACTCATACAAAGTTTTGTCAACCTATTGTTCAATGTTGCTAATGCTTCTCTTCAGGTTGTTGAGCTTTTTAGCAGGAAAGTACTTCTCTAGAAAGGTCTTCTTCATCTTGGCCCATGTATCAATGCTCCCTGGTGCTAAGTAATAGAACCAGTCATTAGCCGAATCCTTTAGAGAGAAAGGAAAGGCCCTCAGCTTGATCTGGTCTTCAATTACTCCTCTGGGCGTCATGCTAGTGCAGACTGCATGGAACTCCGACAGGTGCTTATTAGGGTCTTCACCACTCATCCCATGGAAGTGAGGGAGTAAGTGGATCAACCCTGACTTGAGCTCGAAGTTTACGCCATCAGCCAGCTCGGGAAACTGCACAGCCAGTGGTTGCTATTGCAGATTAGGGGCAATCAGTTGCCTCAACGTGCGTGCTTCGTCTGCCATCTCAAAAATTGGGTTGTCAAAAACCAAAGATCTATTTACTCTACGGCTCTGGGAGAGCGTTCTCTCAATTTCTGGATCCAAAGCTAAGAGTGGAGAGTCAGTAGCACGGATGTGGACCATAAGATAGGTCCACACAAAGATTAGCACACAAACACACACAGAGAAAAATTAAAACTTGCCTCCCCGGCAACGGCGCCAATTTGATAAAGCATTGTCGTAACACCTAAACAAAATAATCCTAAACAAACCTAAACTAGTAGCAAAGGCAAGCAAGGGTCGAATTCCACAGGGAGGAAGTAATCTTTCAGAGTGCAAAGTTGTATGTCAAAGGTAACAAAGGGGGGTTTTGAGTTGATTGGTTATAAACAAAGGAAACAAAAGCAAAGAGTTTGTAATCAATTAGGGAAAAACATTTAGCCAAACAAATATCCACCATTCATTTGATTGGTTGATCCTAGATTCTCTCTAATTCCTTTCTATGAATGTTCATATTCCTTTTCGTGAGTTATAAACAGGACAAACAGACCCTGAGAATACTAACTATTAAATAACCATGAAAATCTCACAATTCAATTCAACAGCAGCAATGAGCACATGAATTTAGATAGATACATGCAAGAGTAGCAAATAGTCATACTATTGCATGCAATTAATTCTCTCTACAATAAACTAGTCTCAAACAGTTCTTAGAGTATTGCAGTTGCTACACATGAATTAGGTAACTCAAACAGTAATTACCAAACCCTAGCAATAGACAATTACCAATAACAACTAGTTGTATCCAACAAGCGAAATCAATAATAATCAATGGGATGAAGCACAAGAGAATCAATACATTCAAAGGAAAAGAAATAGAATTAGAATCTCACAACCGTATATCAATTGAAGGCTTCAATCGTCGGACTAAGCAATGGAAATTAGTTCTCCATAGGTTTGTAGCAAAAACTCCAAAACTAGAATGAATGAATGATGAGAGGCAACTGCTGAACAAAAGGTACTTAACCTAATTCTAAAATAACATTTTTATACCTAAGATAAAAAGTTTCCAAAAATAAATCCCAAAATACACGAAACAACCTCCGCTGGTCCGGCACGGTTAGCGGCACAGTTAAGGCTAACCATGCCAAACTTCAGAAATTGGTTCCTTCGCTCTCGAATATCCTGCACAGTTTGCTAACCGTGCAGCTAACCGTGCAGGTCCTTTTTGCACTTCTCTTCCACTTCTGACATCGCTCCATTCATCTCTTAAGCTCCCTTTTGCTCCGGTACATCCTCCTATGGACTCCACATCATGTAGCGCATCCGCAGAACCCGGTAAATCACCTGAAATACCGCAGAAACTTGTGTAGACATCGAAATCCAAGAAAACTACAAAACAAACTAAATACGGAAAATATGCAAATGCAAACGACCTAAACTATGCCTAAATGCATGCTCTAAACATGTATGAAATGGATGCTATCAAAGTACAAATCCTAAGAATTTAACTTCTTGGGTTTTTCCAATATAAAATACACAACCAAACACATATATTGAAACAAACTTCTTAGGATTTTCAAATTCATGGGTTTTTTTACTGACAACCAAACAAGCACTAACTACGTATAATTTTTTGTCTAAATATAGATATTGATTGGGTTAAATATACTATATTTTGTACTGGATGTGCATATATCATTTTTATTACGATTTTTCTAACCTATGCCCTAAGGGCATAGGTTAAGATCCTATATATAGAAACTTTTGATTATGTGTTAATTTTTTTGGATATTTTAATTTTTTAAAATGGGTTCACTTTTCCTTCTTTAGGATTTATATTCCTTAATAGGAATTCTTAATCTATTCCCTAAGGGCATAGGTTAGAAAAACCGTTTTTATTAATAATGTGCATGAATTTTGTGCAATAATTTTTCATGTGCATAAATCTTATTTTTTCTAAATATGCATACAAAATATAAACTGACATAAATGTGCATAGTTCAAAATGCATAGATTTTTGCTTGGGGTGTATAAACATTAGCCTAAATGTGCATAATTTTTGTACTAGATGTGTACAGTCCATGCACAAAATTGCACATGCGCGCCTTGTAACTGATATGTAATAACCCACGTTAGGATCGTCACGCGCTATTTCAGTCCCGCCTTTAAAACAAGAAGGAAAACGATGTCGAAATTAGATGAAATTTTGAATCCCAATTTTAAGGAACTCAGGAACATTTCCTTAAAATTTTATAATTTTTATAGAATGAATGCCCAATCAAACAAATAAAACAAAAACAGGTCGCTAAAAAGAAAAACATATCGGTTTGGGAATAAAATAAACTCGAAACCTATATATGTCAAGGTTTTCGAGTCATCAAAATTGATTTTATTAATGAAACAAGAGTTTAAAATAAATAAATTTGTGCTCTCTTGCTTGCAAGAGAATAGGGAGTTCTCATACATTTGCCTCTTAAAATAAGAAGTAAGAAGCATTGTGACTTGTGAGTCATTGTGCTCTCTTGATTTTATATTTTTTTTCCACAAGCATGTTGTATTTCATTGGATTGATAGCAGATTCCAAAATTGGTATAACATTCATCCTCTTCTACTTATTATAAGATCTTTCCCACTTGTATGAGATACCTCAATTGAATATACCAAGCCTTCCTGCATATCAAACTTAAGTATCATAAACTAGTCCTAGAGTAGAGCTACATACATACCAAGGCAATATATAAATGACCGGGTACAAACTCGATAACTCACAGGGCCAACAATATCAGACACATGTGAAACTGTGATTCTAAATGCAGCTCCTAGATACAATACATGAGAACCAGGTTTCTGAAATACATTAGAATATATTATCATCATTCATATAATATCATTTGATCAAACAATATTATAATATATTAATTAACTAACATAAATGAAATGGCATTCCTCTATCATACTTACAATCCATATATTGTCAACACCACAAAGAATTGCGGCAACCAAGTTTGATGTGGACGGATTCCATACTCTGTACTGAATTTCAGTTCCATCGTCATTCTGAACTGATATTAATTCCTCATTGTAGACAGCTTCACCCGGTACCGAATTCTTAGTGTAGAGGGCATCCTCCCTA
Organism: Rheum nobile; assembly: GCA_027886185.1. Classification (NCBI taxonomy): domain Eukaryota; kingdom Viridiplantae; phylum Streptophyta; class Magnoliopsida; order Caryophyllales; family Polygonaceae; genus Rheum; species Rheum nobile. Next base: position 7,647,634 of record WOAB01000002.1, on the reverse strand, counting down.
CCTTTAGGCATGAAAACACCTTCATGTCTAAGCAGGGGCGGAGCTACGTTGGGCCCAGCTGAAAAATAAAAAAATAAAAAAAACTTTTTTTTTCAAAAAATAAATAAAAATTTTAAGTTTTTTTTATCCTTATTGAATCTGAAAATATAATTTCAGTCAACCCTAATAAATTTAAGCCATTAAAATGAAATTATCTTAAATTTTTTCCCCTTATCTCATCTGAAAATGCAATTTCAGTCAATTTTAACAGATTTAAGTCAAAAAAATAAAATTACTAAAAACATTTTCCCCTCATCTCATGTGTGTAAAGGCCCACAGCCTTAGAAACGTTGTCCCCATGCCAACCGGAAACTTCCCAGGAGGAAACCCATCCCAGGACTACTCCCGCCCTAGCACGCTTAACCTTATAAAGGATTACAAATTCGGGGTATTACAATGTGAAAATTACCTTAAGCTTCATAAAGAAATTAAAATTGATTTTTGAGAAATAGGATTTAAGTCACGTTGGATTTAAATCGCGCAAAAAAAAATTCGCTTTACCCCCCTCTGGGGTAAAATCTTGGCTCCGCCCCTGTGTCTAAGTGGCAGGATGACCACTTCATCACCTATCCTCATACCACCACCAAACAGAAACAATCAAAAACCTAAGAAAGCACAAACTTAGGTAAATGAAAGCATCTTTATCGATTCAAAGAACCAACTCTCACCCCAAAAAATCAAAGAACTAGAGTTTGGGAATGACAAATTATGAAAGGTAGATGGAAGAGGATCAGAAGGACTACCTTTACCAGTGGGCACCCTGGAATTTCACTAATTAAAAAGTCAGCAAAGTGCATCTCAAACTGATTGCAGAATTGCAAAATTTTAATGGCTTTTATTATTAAACTCGGTTTGTTCCGGTTTTGTCGTTTACATCCTCAAACCCGATTTTTAAACTGGTTTAACTTTTACTATATTCTATATGTAGTGCTTTATCGAGCTCCTGCTTCTCAATCAAATTACTAACTAAATTTCCAAAACCTCTCAACTCTCTGGTTCCTCTCAATTACTCTCGAAATCTCCAATTAGCTCCATTTGGGATTACCCTCCTCAAATTAGTTTCCAGCATCATGAGGATGACCAGTAGGATGTTTGCGTCAACGTGGAGGGAGAGGGAGGAGGATAGGAGTGCACACTCAAGCATGGTGGAGACGGCGTTCCAGATCAGCGAAGATTGAGAGAGGAAGAGAGAAGTTGTTGAGAGTTAATAGGTAAATTGACGAAAATACCCTTCTTTGTTTTCAAAAGCATAAATGTTGAAAAGAACACGGACCACACAATAAAAAGGGATCAAAGTCCCATATGCGTTGTGAAAGTATGTGGGCCCAATAGACTCGGGTTCATACGGACATGAGTGTGATAGGTCCAGTACATAAGTCTAATGGGTTTCATCCTCAAAATAAATTGGTAATAGAAGGAGTAATCCACTAAGCTTATATATTAGGCTTTTTTATGCCCAACTTTCCAATGTGAGACTTTTATATTCCAACATGCCCCTGCAAGTGCAACGAACTAGCAATTGACCATGTCCAGTTGACACTTGAATAAAGTGGTGTGGGTGGGCCTTCTTAGAGTCTTTATAACCAAACTCCACCAACTCAAGGAGTGCCCTCATGATTGAACCTGCTCTGATACCATGTTAAAGTCTAGTTTATTTGTGTAATGTGGCCAACTAGAAGAGGGTCGTATAAACGGACTAGTGGGATTCCATCTTAAAACCAATTATCAATAGGATGAGTATTCCACTAGTCTTATATATTGGTCTAAGCAAGCTGGAAACGCAGCCTCAGATGCATCGGTCCTCTATCATTCACATACGTTTAGAGCATAACTTAGCAAACTTGACATTTTGAAAACAATATATTTATCTTTCACAATAACTAGAATGTCAAAGATAACATACCTTCATGGTGATTAAAACAATATATTTATTTATGATTGAATTAAATTATGTTATTCATAAATAGTTTTAGTAAAAAAATATATCTTATTAAAATATTGTTTAAGATTTATATAAAGGGAAGATTGAAATAACAGAACTTTGTTATTTAAAAGCAACATGTTCAATATTTTATTCTTAATTATATAGCTCGTATAATTATATTATATTTTATTCATACATATTCTCTTCTGTCACGGATGGAAGCAGTTCGTCCGTGGTCAATCACGAACCAACTTGTTTCATGGTCAATTCACGGAAAAACTTAGTTTCTTTGTGGTCAATTCATGGACATAGGATGGGCGCTATGAAAAAATATAGCGTGAGCGTTAAATATCAAGTGTGTATCTTATTTCATTATATAAAAAATCAATAATAAAACATCCTCTTAGCCTACTATTAACAATCTAAGAGATTCCATACCATCGATATGTAATGTATAAGAAGCAAAAGTAATCATTCATTTTTATACTCTATATAAAAATTTATTTAAACAACGTATATAATAAAATGAAATAACATATAAAGAAATTACTATGATAACTTATCGAATTGGTAGACTTAATGGTTAAGTGGTGATGATACTTATTGTGATAAAGATTGAGATGTATAAATTATAAAATAGTTAATTTTGAATTTTCTTTCAAGATTTAAACATAACAGAAAACACAATGTACAAAATTAGTTTAAGCTCTAGTACACTCAAACCAAATATTCTTAGGTTTTAATTTCCTTTAAATTAAAAATGTTTTAAAATGTAGTAAAAAGTTGTTTATACAAAATTCTCATAATGTTTGGAAAATTGCATATTGGTTAAGACCTGATAAAATTTTAAGGTTCAAAGTAAGATTTGATTTGAGATTTATAATACATTTTGTTTTGATTTTGACAAAGTTGGTCAATTTTTACCTACCCGCCAAATCAATAACAAATGTGATATTGTTTAATCAATAAAATGTAAAATAAATAAATTTCGATGAAGATTAAAAAAGATAATTTTCAATTTATTGACTACAATGTATTAATTCGTTAATGAGTCATTTACAAACTTATTTGGAACAAAAAGTACTAACTCCTTAATGTATGTCTGCTTCATCCATAGTATTAAACTTTTCTTCTCGTTTTAAAAGTTGTTCCCTAGAAAGGAATGTGTAAACCCTTTTACAAAAAAAAAAAATCCCTAATATAATTACACCTAACAAAATCCTTCTAAAAATTAAGTGCTTAAGGACATAAGTTAGAAAATTTCTTTTTATATTTAATATTTTCTTAATTATTTTATGGTGTAAAAATTGTCATTGGAGTAGTAACGTAGGCATCTAATACTACAATTTATATTAGAAAGAAGAGTGAAACTGTGATAAGATTTGCCATGTTCTTAGAAATAAGATTAAATTGCCATGTTCTTGGAAATAAGATTTGCTAAAAAAAAGTAGTGAAACTATGATTTATATTACTTTAATAACAAATATTAAATTAAATAAGAATTGGTACATTTAACAATAAAAAAATTCACTAATATCGTACATTAAATTAATAAATTTGGTTGGTTAAAATCAAATTTGATAGTCATGTGAATAAAACATATATAATATAAGATACATTAATTTAAAATTCAGATCCTTGTAATTTTTTAAATCCTCGCACTCCAAGCCAACAACATATTTATCCATTGTAATTGCAGAAAAGTAATTACTACTAGCCTAATGTAGAAAAGGCTATATGTCTTAAACTTTCATTTATCAAATAATAAAACACTCATGTGAAGTCTCTAGTCCGTCACATTGCTAGATGTGAGTATGGTCTTTCATGGGTCTTTGAAGTAAGCTCAGAGCAAAAAAGGGCATGGAAGGTACTAAGGCGGGTAACTTGTAATGATGAGGTTAAAACAAATTCGGACGACTCCATTTCCCATATTCACATAGATGACAACCTCTGCAACTGACTTCAGTTAGCATTTTATGTCGCGTTACACTACAAGTGGAAGCTTGACCTGACTCCTTAAAACAAAACCGACCTAATCATAACTACAAACACCTCTCTCTTTTTTGGTCAAACTATAAACACCTCTTTAAGGTCAACTATGCAAATTGAACACCTGAATCGTTATAGTGATGAAGTAGGAAATACTAACCATCATTCAGTATCTCAAGAGTCTTGAAGATCCAACAACTATGATGATACATACTAAATCAACTTCTAGTAATCCATCCTTTTGTATTCTTAACTGAATGCACAATCAACTTTTGAAGCAAAGAGACATTGCAAAACAAGCAATGCTAGTGAGTAGTGACAGATGATTGGTCATAAGAGAAAAAACTCCCCACAAACAATTTGCACAAAAGACAATCAAATTTAGAGAAAATTACATGAGAAACCCTTGCCCCATTATCAAACATAGTCTAGAAGTAACTTAAAATCAAAACGCAAGCAGTAGAAACCCTTGCCCCATTCTCAAATTAAAACTTCAAATAGATATGAAAAGAAGCAAACAACTCAATTTATCAAGAAAATATCTCTAATGAACTCTTATCTAGTCAATAATCTGAACTCTATGCTAAATTTAACAAGTACAAGCATCATTAGCGGACTTGTAGAGCTAAAATCCTAAGGTAAGCATATTTTGATCAAGGATCAAGCAACATAGGTTGAAAATTAATTCAGAAGATCGTAGGGCTGCATGTGAAGGCACCAACAAATGCAGAAAACGGTGTTAAGAGGTCGATGGATTTATAATGTACAATCTTTTTTTCGTGGCATCAAATAACACCTTATATAAATCCATAAATACTGATCTAGCAAATATATAAAGCAGTCATCAACATTATAACAAACAAGAGAAACACTATCTTTCTTCTTAGGCCTTTGTAAATTTTAAAAGTCATTGATGTTACTCAAAACAAGAGAAACAATAATTTAGAGCTTGCAATTGAAGTCTCTTTTCTTGAAAGCCAAAGGTTTGACATACATTTCTGGGAGCATAATTAAGATGGGGGAACTGACGATAATACAAGGATAAGAAATCCAATGCATGTCACCAGAGTAGACTCCATAATCATCTAGTGGAAACATATAAATAAAAATAACTCCATGATCATATAGGGTTTGTTTGGTAAGGGTGTTTATAAAGAGTTTTTTTAAAAAAAAAGTGGGGTTTGAGTGTTATGGGAAATGTGAAGGGAGGCAAAAAAAGTGGGTTTTGTTTATAAATGGTTTATAAATAGTTCCCCAAACAGGCCCCTCATCTAGTGAAAACAATTAAATCAAAATAACTTCATAATCATCTAGCCCTTGTTCTCCCAAGGCATACGGTATCCCCCAACGTAATAGACATGGTTCTCCTTGAATTGTTCCAGAGTGACTTGTTCCATTGGATTAAACTGCCCCCTTAGCCTTTTGTCTAAGCAAGCTGGAAACGCAACCTCAGATGCATCGGTCCTCTATCGTTCACATAGGTTTAGAACATAACTTACCAGCGGAGGCGATGGGAAGGAAGAGACGATGCGGGGACTCGGAGAGGGGCGAGCAGGAGAGCGGGAGAACTCGAGAGCGGACAAGAGGGAGGAGATGATCTGAAGAAGGCGATGGAGAAGTAAGAACATCGGGTTGATAAAGATGGGAGAAAGGAAGGAGCGGGGGCTGCGTTCCATTACGGTTTTATTTTGTACCAAGTTTCTGATAACTCTTTGCAAAAATACCGGATTCGGATTTTTAAAAGTATTGCAAAACTACCAAAAAACTGCAAAAATTTTTAAAACAAAAAAGATAAAATCATATTTTTATTTATTATTTCTTTTATGAAAACTATACTTTTAACAACTGCTAATTACTTCTTAACAATCGATTGATGATAGTGTTTACTCTCCTCCCCCACATGTACAGCCTTATGATAGGCATTGTCGAGGCGCCTAAACAAAATAATCCTAAACAAACCTAAACTAGTAGAATAGGCAAGTAAGGGTCGAATTCCACAGGGAGGAAATAATCTTTCTAAGTGCACAATTGTATGTCAAATGTAACAAGGGGGGTTTTAGTTGATTGGTTGTCAAACAAGTAAACAAGGGAAACAAAAGCAAAGAGTTTGTAATCAAATAAGGAAAAACACTTAGCAAAACAAATATCCACCATTCATTTGATTGGTTGATCCTAGATTCTCTCTAATTCCTTCCTATGAATGTTCCTATTCATTTTCATAAGTTATAAACATGACAAACAGACCCTGAAAATACTAACTATTAAATAACTATGAAAACCTCATGCGTCAATTCAATAGCAGCAATGAGCACAGGAATTTAGATAGATACATGCAAGAGTAGCAAACAGTCATACTATTACATGCAATTAATTCTCCCTACAATAAATTAGTCCCAAACAGTTCTTAGAATATTGCAGTTGCTACACATGAATTAGGTAACTCAAACAGTAATTACCAAACCCTAGCAATAGACAATTACCAATAACAACTAGTTGCGTCCAACAAGTGAAATCAATAATAATCAATGGGATGAAGCACAAGAGAATCAATATATTCAAAGGAAAAGAAATAGAATTAGAATCTCACAACCGTATATCAAATGAAGGCTTCAATCGTCGGACTAAGCAACAGTGCTTAGTTCTTCATGTTTCAAAGGGAAAATAATACTGAATAGAAAAATAACAACGATCCAAAAAGTGGCTAGGGGAAACTAGGTTAAGAACCCTAGAAACCAAACCTAAAGTAAAAAGATAACCAACAATATCTTTCATCAAGAAAATAAAAACGGAAATAAAAATAAACCACTAAAAGGAAATTAACGTAAAAGTTCGTAAAGAACAAAGGCTTCGCTGGCGTGTACTTCCGCGGTCGCGGAAATATAATTCTTGCTCTCGAACGGCTTCAGCGATGGGATTTTCATTCCGCGGTCGCGGAAAATCAAAACTCTGACTCTTGGCTACGACTTCGCCGCGGTCGCGTCCGCGGGCAGCTCCGGTCGCGGCTTCTCCATTTTTGCTCCATATGGCTTCTTTTCTTCATACTTCCTTCGGTCTTCACTTGTGGTCTCTCTTCCATCTTCAATATCTCTTCGTTTACGCACTTGAGACCACCAATTCGCCATATCTTCAATTCACTCCAATCTTCTAACATATCCTCTAATTTAATCCAAATGGCACCCAAAATAACGGTAACAATCCCTAGTTACGCACTATAAAGTAGGGCGTATCAAATTCCCCCATGCTTAGACCTTGCTCGTCCTCGAGTAAGCTAAAAGAAACCTACTCCTCCAAATGAAATCCCCAAGGTCTCAGGAAGCATAGAAAAATCATCTCCACTGAGAATTGCACCTAACAATGAAACTCCAAAGCACCAACACAATATGCTCAACACAACATACACACAACACCAATCAAATCACCACACACAACCAAGCTTAAAGGAAAGTAGAGTACTTCCCCCAAGCTTAACCCTAACACTATAGAGTGAATAAAAAATCTAATCCTAACCTCCATCTATCTTCTTATGCCTCCCAGAGTGACCTACCCGAATCCTCCTTATATCACCTCTTCTTATGTCACCACGCCAGGTAAAATGATTATTCCTAAAAACCACTCTTCTTCTTTTCACTCATTTTGCCAAGGCGCCCTTTCGGGTTTTCACCAAGCCACTCATTTCATTTTTCAATAGATGGGCTCACAAATACTCACATCACTCTTGACCAATTATTACCCCAGCCTAATGCTGGTCCAAGCCACATGCTTATTACCTAAGCCGCCCTTTCGGGTTTTCGACTTATCCTAGGATTTCTATTTTTGCCTTTTTTCAAATTTTGGCTTTTTCTTTATTATTCATTTTTCTCCTCAACGACGTAGCAAGTATAAAATCCTCCCCCATGCTTAAACATTGCATTGTCCTCAATGTAATGATAGACAAAAAGAATGAAGCACAGGAAAAAGCAGAAAGGTACTCACAATCGTCGCCGAGTTGGCTTGGACACATACGTTGTTGCTGGCGGTAAAATCATATAAGCACAAGTCTCTGGTGTTGCGCGGGCTTCGTCTTCAAAATCAACTCATACCGGGCAACCAAAAGGAATCCACTGTAGGGTGTAGTGGAATAACAAAGAAGTCGGGGTTGCACGGCCTTCAACGAACACATGGTGGAGCCCAGATGTAATCGTGGTGGGGGCTCTAGTGTTCCTCCTCCTCAGCTGTCGATTGTAGGGCCATCATCGTTGCCAAATAAAGTGTGGGGCTAATGTCTCCTCTTTGGCAACATGATGCACACCATCTCTCCATGGGAACTCGGACAGTTGGCCTTCGGTAGAACTTTTTCTTTCTTTCTTTCTTTTTTTTTTCGATTTTGTTTTCAAGTGCAGGGAGAAAGAGTACTTACATTGGTGATTCACATCGTCTTCAATTATGGTTAGGGCCTCCTTCCTGCAGGTTAGTCTAAATGCACAAGAACAAAAGCAAAAACAAAAAGAACACACAAATAACTAAAGACATGGAAAGAAAAGACATGGGAAATACATACCTCGGGTTGCCTCCCGAGCAGCGCCTTAGTTATTGTCGTGGCTCGACATGGTGCTCTCTGACAGGGCTAAAGTCGTGATGCCTATCAAATAAATCCCAAAATACCTACTAAGTAGTATAGCAAGCAAGTCAGGGTCGATCCCACAGAGAGTCAGGTTATCAACTTATGCAATTTGTTATCACCAACTAGGAACTAGGGGGGGGGTTTGTTTGTGTTTCTCGTAACAAGCAATAAGGAAACAAGTAAATAAGTTCGCAGGAAAAGGTTGTAAATATGATGGGAAAAAGCGCCACACTCAACAGAGATCCACACAACAATAGATAGGTCGATCACGGAATTCTATCAATCTCAAGTTCTCAACTTTCCTATAGTTGTTCTTATCCCGATCTTAGATAACTATTAGTTCTACCAGCCCTAATAGTACTTATTACTAAATCAAATCCGAAAACCTTCAGAACTCAATAAAGCAATAGCATTCAACCAAAGATTAACAAGACACATGCAATAGAAACAACCCGTTACTATAAGCATGCAATTAACTCTCTCTCACAATTATGCGCTCGGATCCCCTATACGCACAATCGTGTTTGCTACTAGATATGCAACCCGAACCCGGAATCACAAGTCCTAGCAATTAGGAAGATATCAATAAACCTAGGTAGCTACTCTAGATAAATCAACATAAACCAATAATCAATCAAGCACAAGAGAATCAATCCAACTAGATAGGAAAACGAACAAGAGTAGAAAACTCACAACCAATCAATTGCTGGCTTCAAACTGTCAAATGCAATAATGGAGGTTTAGTTCTCCATTAGGGTTTGTGAGAGGAGAAATATGAAAAGTGGCAATTAGGGTTAGAGAAGTTTTTTTTCCTAAAAGAGTCTTAAACCTAACTTAAATACTAAAGTAATAATTCAGAAATAAAGAAAAGAAAAATAACAAACTTGGAAATAAAGTTTCGGAAATAAAATAAAACGGAAATAAGAAAACTCGTAAAAGACTTTCAGCGCGTCTCCACCGCGGGTGCGGTGGCTCCACCGCCGGGTGCGACCATTTAACAGAAACTCCAGTTCTCTGACGACCTCGCCGCGGGTGCGGCAGTGCGCACCGCTGGGTGCGGTGGGATTCCAGTACTTCAGCTTCTGCGACACTTCAGTAAAAACGCCATAACGTTTGATTCCCAACTCGGATTGCGCTCATATTTTGAGGTCTTGTAGTAGACTTCAAGATCTAACTCCTCGAATTGGAATCACTCCATTTGGACATCTGAGTAGAGAGAACGAACCATTTAAATTCAGTCCACTGTTCTTCTACTCTTCTCTTCACTTCCTTTGCGTCTTCTAGTGGCGACTTCTTCCTCAGTGTCTCCTATGATATCCAAAATAGCTCAAACACCTCCAAATACACCAAACTTTACCCCCAAACACCATACACATGAATGTGTCTAAATCTACCCGAATGGCACCAATAAACCCTCTAATGACTCTTACTTAAACCTTACAAAGTAGTGCTTATCAAACTCCCCCATGCTTAGACCTTTGCTCGTCCTCGAGTAAACTAATAAAGAGTCTACTCCTCCAATGCAGCACCCAAGGTCTCAGGAAGCATATCCTTCAACTAAGAGTCACCTAACCCATGCCAAAGCTCCTGGCACCAATCTCATCTACAACACATCCATACTCAACAAGCTTAAGGGGCAAGCAGAGTACTTCCCCCAAGCTTAACCCGGACATCCAATAGTGTGAGTAACCTCTAATCCTAGCCTCCATCTATTGCTCTTAATGCCTCCCAGAGTGACCTATCCGACAATCATTCTTTGACTCCTCTTCTTATGACGCCTCGCCAAGAATAAAGAGAAATCCTAAAATCACTCTTCTTCTTTTTTGCTCATTTTGCCAAGGCGCCCTTTCGGGTTTTCACCAAGCCACTCATATTTTTTTCATAGATGTGCTCACATAATCTCACGTCACTCTTGACCTCATATTACCCCAGCCTAATGCTGGTCCAAGCCACCTGCTTATTGCCTAGGCCGCCCTTTCGGGTTTTCGACCTATCCCAGGATTTTTATGTATGCCTTTTTTCAATTTTTGACTTTTTTCTTTATTCTTTTTCTCCTCAGCGACGTAGCAAGTATAAAACCCTCCCCCATGCTTAAACATTGCATTGTCCTCAATGTAATGAAAGACAAAAGAATAGAGCACAGGGAAAAGCAAAAAATAACTCACAACGTCGCCGAGCTGGCTTGGACACTTCCTTTGTTGCTGGCGGTCTTCAATAGACGCACAGGTCTCGGGTGTTGAGCGTGCGTCTTCAATACTCCATGATCTTCATCTACCGTGCAACCATACGAAGCCACTTTGGTGAATAGTGGTAATCAAAGAATTTGGGGCTGCACGGTCTTCAGCGAACACAAAAAATGAGCCCAGATGTCATCGTGGTGTGGGCCCTGGTGTACCTCCTCTCCAACTGTCGACTGTAGGGCCATCATCGTTGCCAAATAAAAATGTGGGGAGAATGTCTCCTCCTTGACAACATGATGCACACCTTCTCTCCATGGGGAACTCTGGACAGCTGGCCTATGGTAGAACTTTTATTTATTTATTTATTTATTTTTGCCCCCCGTTTAAGGTTTTTTCGGGGGGTGACTTAGTGCAGGGAAGGAAGAGACTTACATTGGTATGGAAACACCTTCTTCAATAGGCATGGGTCTCTTCCCTGCAGGTTAGTCGGAAACAAAAACAAGAACAAAAACAAAGCAAAAACACACTAAAGAAAATGCAAAAACAAAGAAAGAAAAGCAAGAAAAGAAAAACATACCTCGGGTTGCCTCCCGGACAACGCCTTAGTTATTGTCATGGCTTGACATATTACTCCATCTCAACTTGGGTTGCTCATAGCAACTAAACTCCTGGGGCCTGGATCAGGGGGATGCCTCTTTGTATACTCCCGATTGAGCGTGACCCCCATGCTTGTACACTTCATGATGGTTGGGCCGCTGTTCATATCTATGAATGCACTTGCCATCTTCAAAAACGGTCTACCCAGCATCTCAGGGCATGTATGCTTATCTTGCCCCGTATCCAGCATATAAAGATTCACCACTTGAATCAAGGCCTCCTTCTTGTGCTTTCCCTTCGGTTTCTTTTTGATCAAGCCCGGAACCTTTAACATTTCCTTGCAGCGAGGGGTGCTGTCAGCCAGCGTGACCAAGGGAACGGTTTCTGCGCAGTCACTGAAGGTTTCAAATAAATTTCTGTCGTTCTCCACCATTCTGGTGTCCTTCAGAGCCTCAGGGAAGGGTGTAGCGGGGTGCAGTGAGACAAGCGGGAAGGAGTTTAGATGCACAAACTCATCATAGGCAGCCTCCAGAGAATCGGGGACTGCCGGGGCATCTTCGAGAGGGGCGGGCGTCGCAGGATCGTTTCCGCAATCGCGACTCTCCTCCTCTTGGTCACTGAATTCCTCCAGTCCCAAAAAATATTCTTCCTCAGAAAGCACCTTGCGGTCCCAAATATCATCTGGAAGGCCCAACTCCTTGAGCGCCTCTGGGAATGGGGCGGGTGGCTTCTCGGAACCGAGAGGAGGAAAGTATGGACGAACGTAGCTGTCCACATAAGGCGCAGCAACAGCTCCAAAAGTCTCGCCGCGGATGCGGCCAGAGGTCACCGCCGGGTGCGGTGAATCCCCAGAAATATTTCGAACAAAATCACCGCTTGCCGCGGGTGCGGCAGGTGCCAGCGCCGGGTGTGGCCGATTTACAGAAACTTTCTGTTTTCCTTCATTGTGTTCACCGCGGGTGCGGTCACCATGCCGCTGGGTGCGGCCATCCTCCAGAACACCCTCTTTTTCTGTGTCGTCCTCTTCAGCACTAGGATCGACGGGTAATTGCCTTCCACTTCTAAGGGCTATAGCACTAACATTTGCTCGTGGGTTAACTACCGTTTGAGATGGTAGATTTCCCGACATCTTGGCATCAATTCTCGTAATCGCCTCAGCCATTTGGCTCACCTGTGTCTCCAAATTCTTTATGCTTGACGTTGTGGCCTGAACATGAGTGCTGAAGTGCTTATCCAAAGCTTGGAGCATATCTTCAGTTGACATGGAGGGGCTAGGATTAGACACTGGCGGGCTATGCTCATAGGCCGGATTGTACTGCAGTGGAGCACCCTACTGGTAGAACGATTGTGGCTCCGGGTAGAACTCCTGGTAGTCATGACCATATGGAGGGTATTGTTGGTATCCATAACTCGAATTGGGGTGATCTCTCCACCCTGGAGTGTATGCGTAGGAGTATGGGTCATATCGCGGCTCTCTCCAGAAATCCATATCTGTATCAAAAGCAAAAAAAGAAAATACAAAAATCAGTAGCACGGGTGTGTACCGTAAGATAGGTCCACACCAAGGTAGGCAACAAACAAATCACAAAAACAGAAAATTTGACTCCCCGGCAACGGCGCCAAATTTGACAGGGCTAAAGTCGTGATGCCTATCAAATAAATCCCAAAATACCTACTAAGTAGTATAGCAAGCAAGTCAGGGTCGATCCCACAGAGAGTCAGGTTATCAACTTATGCAATTTGTTATCACCAACTAGGAACTAGGGGGGGTTGTTTGTGTTTCTCGTAACAAGCAATAAGGAAACAAGTAAATAAGTTCGCAGGAAAAGGTTGTAAATATGATGGGAAAAAGCGCCACACTCAACAGAGATCCACACAACAATAGATAGGTCGATCACGGAATTCTGTCAATCTCAAGTTCTCAACTTTCCTATAGTTGTTCTTATCCCGATCTTAGATAACTATTAGTTCTACCAGCCCTAATAGTACTTATTACTAAATCAAATCCGAAAACCTTCAGAACTCAATAAAGCAATAGCATTCAACCAAGGATTAACAAGACACATGCATTAGAAACAACCCGTTACTATAAGCATGCAATTAACTCTCTCTCACAATTATGCGCTCGGATCCCCTATACGCACAATCGTGTTCGCTACTAGATATGCAACCCGAACCCGGAATCACAAGTCCTAGCAATTAGGAAGATATCAATAAACCTAGGTAGCTACTCTAGATAAATCAACATAAACCAATAATCAATCAAGCATAAGAGAATCAATCCAACTAGATAGGAAAACGAACAAGAGTAGAAAAATCACAACCAATCAATTGCTGGCTTCAAACTGTCAAGTGCAACAATGGAGGTTTAGTTCTCCATTAGGGTTTGTGAGAGGAGAAATATGAAAAGTGGCAATTAGGGTTAGAGAAGTTTTTTTTTCTAAAAGAGTCTTAAACCTAACTTAAATACTAAAGTAATAATTCAGAAATAAAGAAAAGAAAAATAACAAACTTGGAAATAAAGTTTCGGAAATAAAATAAAACGGGAATAAGAAAACTCGTAAAAGACTTTCAGCGCATCTCCACCGCGGGTGCGGTGGCTCCACCGCCGGGTCCGGCCATTTAACAGAAACTCCAGTTCTCTGACGACCTCGCCGCGGGTGCGGTAGTGCCCACCGCTGGGTGCGGTGGGATTCCAGTACTTCAGCTTCTGTGACACTTCAGTAAAAACGCCATAACTTTTGATTCCCAACTCGGATTGCGCTCATATTTTGAGGACTTGTAGTAGACTTCAAGATCTAACTCCTCGAATTGAAATCACTCCATTTGGACATCTGAGTAGAGAGAACGAACCATTTGAATTCAGCCCACTGTTCTTCTACTCTTCTCTTCACTTCCTTTGCGTCTTCTAGTGGTGACTTTTTCCTCAGTGTCTCCTATGATATCCAAAATAGCTCAAACACCTCCAAATACACCAAACTTTGCCCCCAAACGCCATACACATGAATGTGTCTAAATCTACCCGAATGGCACCAATAAACCCTATAATGACTCTTACTTAAGCCCTACAAAGTAGTGCTTATCACTCTCCCACTCAACTTGGGTTGCTTACATCAACTGAATACTCGGGGTCTCCGTCAGGAGGGTGTCACTTTGCATCGTCTATGTTGAATCCAACTCTCAACCCGTCAAACTCCATTGTGAGCGAACCACTACTCACATCTATCTTGGTTTTCGCCGTGTTCATGAACGGCCTTCCTAGCATCACAGGGGCCGCGTGTTTGTCTTGCCCCGTATCCAGCACAAAGAAATCCGCAGGAAAAATAAGTTTGTCCACTTCTACCAGCACATCCTGCACAACTCCTTTGGGATACACATAGAAATTATCCGCCAGCTGGATCACAATCCCCGTCTTCTGTAATGGTCCTGACTCTAAGGATTCATACAGTGAGAGAGGCAGAACGTTGATAGAAGCACCCAAATCCAGCATGGCTTTTTCAAACATGATGCCACCTATCTTGCAGGGAATAGTAAACATGCCCGGATCACTGCACTTCTTTGGTAACCGCTTTTGCAGCATAGCGGAAACGTTCTCACTGACCTTGACCTTCTTTTTCTCTTTTACAGCTTTCTTGCTCTTTAGTTTGCACACCTCCTTCAAGAATTTGGCATAGCGAGGGATGCTCTTAACAAGTTTTAGCAAGGGGATATTTACCTCGCATTTGCTGAAGGTTTCGAATAATTCCTAATCATTGGTTGGCCTCCTCGTGTCCACCAAAGCCTCTAGAAAGGGTACGGGAAGCTTTACTGATCCGAGCAGAGGAAAATTGGGGCGCACATAGTCATCCACGTAAGGTACAGGTGATCCGCGGTCACGGAGTGGCTCCTGCGGTCGCGGACATGCGTTAGAGTTTTTGGAGGCATCAGGGGACAATCCGCGGTCGCGGATTTCATTCCACGGTCGCGGATATCTCTCGACCTGATGCTCGTCTGTGGGCCTTTTTCCGCGGTCGCGGAAAATATTCCGCGGCCGCGGACAATATTCCGCGGCCGCGGACAATATTCCGCGGCCGCGGACAATATTCTGCGGCCGCGGACAATATTCCGCGGCCGCGGACAATATTCCGCGGCCACGGAGAATATTCCGCGGTCGCGGAATTTCTTCGGAAAAATCACCGCCTTCAGATATTGGTCCGCGGTCGCGGATTTCCTGGTGTGGTCGCGGATTGTCTTCAGTGGCATATTTTGCTACTGTAGCTCCGTTTCCAACCATCTTCTCTTTCACCTGATCACCCTCTTCTGTTAAGGGTGTGCTTCCCAACTGTATACCACTCCTTAGTGTCATCGCACAGACAGTCTCTCGTGGGTTCTCTACCGGAGGACATGGTAGTTGTCCGGACTCCAACTTACTCAACACTTGAGCAACTTGTCCATACTGATTTTACAGGTTCTGAATACTAGACTTCGTCTCCTTTTGATGTTGGACCAGAGTGTTGGTCAGCGCTGCAACGCTCTGGGTGAGAGGACTATTTTGTTGGACCATAGTTTTGATCATGTCCTCGACGGACATAGACGAACTTGAGCTTTGGCCTTGGCCTTGAGGTCGTGGATCATATTGCTCTTTAAATTGATGTTGTTGACCCCCAAGTTGCTGATATTGTTGTGGACATAGTGGGAATGGTGTTGGCCTCTATTGAAACTTTTGGTCATCACAACACTGAGGATGACTCGGCTGATTCCCGTATCTCATATTGGAGTGATCTCTCCACCCTAGATTGTAAGTGTTAGAGTACGGGTCATATCTTGGCTTCTGCGGACCAAGACCTCTTAAAGCGTTCACTTCAGCTTCGGGGTCTCCGAGTGTTGGGCACTCATCAGTGGGATGCAGCGGATCATGACAGATTCTACAGGCTTTAACTGCCCTTTCTGCATAGGGGTTCTCCCTTTTGATGAATTGTCGCGAGCTCTCAGATAATTCAAAGAATAACTCAAATGATGCAGTTGGCGTCTTGTTTAGAATGCTACCGCCACAGGCTGCGTTTACCAATCTGCGCTCACTCTCAAGGAGCCCGCCATATAGATATAGAACGAGATCTTGTTCAGAATAACCATGGTAGGGGCAACTATATATCAATATCTTGAATCTCTCATAATAGTCATACAACGACTCAGTAGCATGTTGTTCGACGCTGCTGATGCTTCTCTTCAGGCTATTGAGTTTTGTTGCAGGGAAGTATTTCTCAAGAAAGACTCTCTTCATCTCTGCCCATGTATCTATGCTTCCCGGAGCCAAGTAATAGAACCAATCATTGGCCGCATCCTTCAGAGAGAAAGAAAAGGCCCTCAGCTTGATTTGGTCCTCAGTGATGTTCCTCGGCTTCATGCTAAAGCAGACGGCGTGGAATTCAAAAATATGCTTGTTAGGGTCTTCACCATTCAGCACATGGAAGTGGGGTAATAAATGAATCAACCCAGATTTTAGCTCAAAATTCATGCCATCCTCAAGGTCTGGGAACTGCACAGCAAGTGGTTTCTGTTCGAAGTACGGGGCAGTCAACTGCCTCAAAGTCGGTGTTGCTTCAACCATTTCTATATCAAAATCAAAAAGGGAAAAATCAGTAGCACGAGTGTGGACCGTAAGACAGGTCCACACAAAGGTTGACACACAATTAAACACAAAGAAAAATTAAAAATTGCCTCCCCGGCAACGGCGCCAATTTAATAGGCGTTGTCGAGGCGCCTAAACAAAATAATCCTAAACAAACCTAAACTAGTAGAATAGGCAAGTAAGGGTCGAATCCCACAGGGAGGAAATAATCTTTCTAAGTGCACAATTGTATGTCAAATGTAACAAGGGGGTTTTAGTTGATTGGTTGTCAAACAAGTAAACAAGGGAAACAAAAGCAAAGAGTTTGTAATCAAATAAGGAAAAACACTTAGCCAAACAAATATCTACCATTCATTTGATTGGTTGATCCTAGATTCTCTCTAATTCCTTCCTATGAATGTTCTTATTCCTTTTCATAAGTTATAAACAAGACAAACAGACCCTGAGAATACTAACTATTAAATAACTCCACGCGTCAATTCTATAGCAGCAATGAGCAAAGGAATTTAGATAGATACATGCAAGAGTAGCAAACAGTCATACTATTACATGCAATTAATTCTCCCTACAATAAACCAGTCCCAAACAGTTCTTAGAATATTACAGTTGCTACACATGAATTAGGTAACTCAAACAGTAATTACCAAACCCTAGCAATAGACAATTACCAATAACAACTAGTTGCGTCCAACAAGTGAAATCAATAATAATCAATGGGATGAAGCACAAGAGAATCAATACATTCAAAGGAAAAGAAATAGAATTAGAATCTCACAACCGTATATCAAATGAAGGCTTCAATCGTCGGACTAAGCAACAATGCTTAGTTCTTCATGTTTCAAAGGGAAAATAATACTGAATGGAAAAATAACGACGATCCAAAAAGTGGCTAGGGGAAACTAGGTTAAGAACCCTAGAAACCAAACCTAAAGTAAAAAGATAACTAACAATATCTTTCATCAAGAAAATAAAAACGGAAATAAAAATAAACCACTATAAGGAAATTAACGTAAAAGTTCGTAAAGAACAAAGGCTTCGCTGGCGTGTACTTCCGCGGTCGCGGAATGATTTCCGTGGTCGCGGAAATATAATTCTTGCTCTCGAACGGCTTCAGCAATGGGATTTTCCGCGGGCGCGGAATTATTTCTGCGGTCGCGGAAAATCAAAACTCTGACTCTTGGCTACGACTTTGCCGTGGTCGCGTCCGCGGGCAACTCCGGTCGCGGCTTCTCCATTTTTGCTCCATATGGCTAATTTTTTTCATACTTCCTTCGGTCTTCACTTGTGGTCTCTCTTCCATCTTCCATAGCTCTTCGTTTACGCACTTGAGACCACCAATTCGCCATATCTTCAATTCACTCCAATCTTCTAACATATCCTCTAATTTAATCCAAATGGCACCCAAAATAACGGTAACAATCCCTAGTTACGCACTACAAAGTAGGGCGTATCACCTTACCTTCCCCTTATCCTTGGCGGCCTTATTCGACAAACTTGTCTGCTGGCTCTCCGACCAGCCCAGCCCCAAGACGCTCCACAACTCTGTTGCCCGACCCAGGATGTTCCCCTCCATCTCCCTCCGGTGAGATTCCGGCGACGTTGTCTCAATGCTTGAGCCTTGAACGCGTCCGTCTGGGGAATAATAACTTCTCCGGCGACGTACCCGTCGGATTCTGGGGCCTCCCGCACGTGTCCCTGCTCGAGCTCCTATACAATTCTCTGACGGGGACCATCTCCAAGGCCATAGCCTCCGCCTCCAACTTATCCGAACTCACGATCTCGAATAACCGCTTTTCGGGTCAAATACCCAAAGAATTCGGGTCTTTGAACAATCTACTGAGCTTTCAAGCTAGCCACAATCGGTTTTCAGGTCCTCTGTCGGCATCGATTTTCCAATTGGGTGATTTGGGGCTGCTTGATTTGCACAACAATGAGATCTCAGGTGAACTCCCAAGTGGAATTGCCTCTTTGAAGAAGCTCAACGAGCTTAACTTGGCCAACAATGCGATCGCCGGCGAAATCCCAGCCGAAATCGAAAGCCTACCGGTGCTTAACTATCTTTATCTCTCAGGGAACCAGCTTTCTGGCCAAGTCCCCGTTGGGCTTCAGAACTTGAGGCTGAATGAGCTCAATTTGTCCAACAACCGGCTATCGGGTCCTCTTCCTCCGCTTTTGGCGAAATCCATGTATAAGAGCAGCTTCCTGGGCAACCCTGGACTATGTGCTGACATTGCAGGCTTGTATGGGCCTGGCAATGGAGGTGGGGAGAAAAGCAGAGGATACCTGGGGGCGGACCATTTGCTAAAGAAATTGGAGCATGGCTCTGTCATACTCTGAGGCTTGAATTATTCGATCAAAGATATATGGAGCGATATCAGAGAACACAAGTTTTGATTTTATGCTCATTGTACTGGCTTCTGTAGGTGCATTCATCCCAGCACTCCCAAGTCCCAACTAATTAAGCAAAAGAGACAAAGGAAATAGAGAGTGGGAGACAAGGCGAATGGTGTCTACTTCATGCATTTACTGAATGGAATGTGTGATGCTGAACTAATGTCAAATTAACCATATCCATCATTTCTTACTCTTAGGTTTGGGTGCACGACCTAAAATGCAAAATGATGAAAGAAAGAGAACTAGAAAGACGCAGTTTTGTTTTCGACCCCTCTGTATTGCATTATTTTGGCTAGAAGGAAGTTTGAAACATTGACTGCCAACATATTTTAGAACCTTTATCTTTATGATATTTTATTAGGTTTCCTAATGATTAATTGGCAAACAATTAAGTTGATCTTTATAAAGTTATAGGGGCCATGAACTTTGTTCTATGACGTATTACTAAATGTAGATTTTTCGACATGGCCACTAGTCCAATACAAGAAATTGGTTGAGCAAGGACAATTACAACATGATCCTCACCAGGAAAAAGTGGCGGGAACGCTACTTGCGCCCGGTGCTATTTGCACCATGTCAGTGGCGCACGGCACTCACTGCCGCGCGGCAGTGAGTGCCGGCCGACAGCCGGCACCAACGGTGGGTGCCGGCGGAATTCGCGTGTCCTGGACGCCGCGTGGAGGGAGTTCGATCTAGCGTCGCCGCGCGGTGGTGGTATCGGGAGTTCGATCTCGCCGGTGATGGTTTTAGGGTTTATGTTTTAGTGTTTAGGGTAGAATATTCGGTGGATTTCATACAGAATTATTGTTGCGTCCGTGAATGAATTACTTTTGGTGGATTTCAATCACAATTTTTCGGTGAATTTTAAGAACCCGACTCGACCCGAACCTGACTCGATATTTTTTAAGACTCGATATAATTTTAAAATTTAATATTTTTTAAATATCGAAGAAGAAACCGACTCGATCTAAACCCGACCCGAACTCAACCCAAAAATTTGTACGACTCGATCGATCCACCTCCGACCACCTCCGACATTCACCGCCAACTCCCACCACCGGCCACCGCCGGGCACCCACCGCCGCGCGGCACCCACTGCCGCACGGAAGCCGTTGCCGCGCGCCTGTAGGTGCCTGTTATAGGCACTGTGGCCCGGTGCAAATAGGATCCCCCAAAAGTGGCGATAGAGTTGGAAAATCTTTTAGGGAGATTGGAAGAATATGATAAGAATATGGCTGAGTATCAAATTTAAGTAAATACTTTTAAGTGAATATCAATTCAACGAGAATCACAACTAATAAATGCAAATTTAAGTGTTTCTCATTACGAAACCAACTAATGTTCGTTTCAAATTTAAAGTTAATATAACAGAGTAATGACCTGACAACGTACAAATGTAACCTGATAAAGTAAATATTGCTCTGAAATTTGAAATTGGCTAACATTTGAAATTTTGTGATATAACAGAGCATTGATATGAATTCGCATATATTTCTCTTATTAAAACTCGCAAATATTTTCAGTGATTATGAAATCAACAAGAATCACAACTAATAAATGTCGATTTAAGTGTTTATCGTTACGAAACCAACCAATGTTTGTTTCAAATTTAAAGTTAATATAACAGAGCAATGACCTGACAACGTACAAATATGGCCTGATAAAGTGAATATTGCTCTAAAATTTGAAATTGACTAACATTTGAAATTATGTGATATAATAGAGCATTGACCTGACTTCGTATAAATGTGACTTGACTTCGTAGAAATGTGGCCTGATAAAGTACATAATGCTTTGTTATGTAACAAAATTTACGAAAATGAAGTTTTAAATGTTAGTCGGTTTTAAATGTCAGAGCATTATTCATTTTATCATACCACATTTATACCGGGGCACTGAAGAGTGTACAAGAAGGGAGTTGACTCTGAGAGCAGCACTGAAGAGTGTAGACAGTTTCAAGTCAAAGAGTGTACAAGAAGGGAGTCGACTCTGTTCACCCCAAAGTTGGTGTTTCATTTATGAAGTTTTCTTATGAAAACTCGCAAATATTTTTAGTGATTATCAATTCAACGAGAATCAAAACTAATAAATGCCGATTTAAGTGTTTCTCGTTATGAAATCAACCAATGTTTGTTTCAAATTTAAAGTTAATATAACAGAGCAATGACCTGACAACGTACAAATGTGACCTGATAAAGTGAATATTGCTCTGAAAGTTGAAATTGACTAACATTTGAAATTATGTGATATAACAAATAATTGACCTGACTTCGTATAAATGTGACCTGACTTCGTATAAATGTGGCCTCACAAAGTACATAATGCTCTGTTATGTAACAAAATTTACGAAAATGAAGTTTTAAATGTTAGTCGGTTTTAAATGTCAGAGCAATATTCATTTTATCAGACCACATTTATACCGAGGCATTGAAGAGTGTACAAGAAGGGAGTCGACTCTGAGAGCGGCACTGAAGAGTGTAGAGAGTTTCAAGTCAAAGAGTGTACAAGAAGGGAGTCGACTTGACTTCGTATACATGTGACCTGACTTTGTATAAATGTGTCCTGACAAAGTACATAATGCTTTGTTACATAATAGAGCATTATGTACTTTATCAGGCCACATTTGTACGAAGTCAGATCACATTTTTACGAAGTCGGGTCAATACTCTGTTATATCACAAAATTTTAAATGTTAGCCGATTTTAAATTTCAGAGCAATATTCACTTTATCAGGCCACATTGGTACGTAGTCAGGTCATTACTCTGTTATATTAACTAACTTTAAATTTAAAACAC
Source organism: Rheum nobile (assembly GCA_027886185.1). Lineage (NCBI taxonomy): Eukaryota > Viridiplantae > Streptophyta > Magnoliopsida > Caryophyllales > Polygonaceae > Rheum > Rheum nobile. The sequence goes on along the minus strand of WOAB01000002.1, from coordinate 7,625,507 downwards.
TTAAATTTACATTTATTAGTTATGGACCATTATAGAGTACCAGCTTTGTACCACCAAGGTATGACACGAATGAGGCATAGTGATCCATGTACTTAAATTTGATCCAAACTAAAATGATGGATTTAAAGTTGACCTCTGAATGCCACTTTACTGGATCTCCACACCAACTATAGAATCAATTCTTCGTGTCTATAGATATAATCATAATGTAAGCAAAGGAAAAAATAAGTAGGAAATATGAAATAAAATAAAGTAGAGCAGCATTACAGTTACAATTGAGCACCTCATCATGATTATTTGGATGCAGAGTGGAGTCATAAACACAACAAAACTCTATAGGGGGAGAGTCGTCAGTAGACCACCCAATGGAATAATGAATGCATAACCACTCAAAATACCCTAGCAAGCATTACATTATGTTCAAATTGCACCTGGCCATTACTGAGTATCTGCACCAACAAGATTCAATATAAGAACAAAACTCCTAATCTACTTAATTAGCTAATTATCCAAACACTCACACAACAATCAAAATTTAACAAGCAAGTCCAATGAGCTCAATAGCTCCAATAAAACAATCAATGTAAGTCAAACTTTATTCATTTGTATGAAAATTTCAAGATCAAAGCAACCCATGTGGACACAGAGTTTGAATCTGCCAGCAGTGTTCATTCTACATCCACTCATCTGTAGTTCAAAACCATTGAGAAGCTAACTGTCAGAACACTACTTTGGCATACAGATTCTATTCAAGTCTTCAGTTCATCACCCATCAATGCTTGTAATATTGTAGCTTAATATGATCATCTTAGCAGCTATAGATCCTTTTTCATTCCTTTAACAATTTTTCAGTAAAAAAATCATTGTTGTGTTGTGCTTTGAACTCGTCTCGACCTCTCTCGTTGATAGCGATCCCCCTGTAATTCAACATCATAATTCTCAGTCCAAATTCAAATAGAAGAAGTCAACCCCTAACAAATAACTGAAATAAGCCTTTCAAGTTTCAAGCAATCAACAACATTGACAAGCTGAAGCTAAACTATAGTCAACAGTCCCAAATGACGTTCATTTTTTCTCCCAAACACACGCAAACATCCGCAATTCATGGATGACTAAATTGCAAAACCAACCAAATCACGACTTCATAAGAAAGGCGAAATCAATTGTAAACAACGTGAAATTGTTCATCTAATTACCATCTGAAACCCTAAAGTTGAAACATAAAAAGTTTTAACGTTTAATCAATAAGCATTTAAAGCAATTAGCAGCATTTCACCAGCTGAAGCTGAGCTAGACGATGGTGATATCTCAAATCCCCAATTGGACGACTAAATTCAGAACCAAGCAAATCAGATTACGGAATTATCACCAACAAAAGCAAAATTCATAGTTAAGATCACGAAATTGTCAGTCTAATTTCACCATCCGAAACCCTAAGCAACAAATTGAGGGGGAAAAACCTTTGAAGTAGGATTTGGAAGAAGGCCAACCGCGATTGGAGGTGATTGCCATGGCAGGATCCTTGACAGAGAAGGAATTGGCCAATCTATCATTAACCTCGGCGAATCCGCGGGATTTGCTCTTAGGAGGAACCCAATAGGAAGAGCCGGGGCGAAAGGGGAGCCAATCAGGCTGAGACCTCTTGACGATGATGAAGTATAACATTTGGACTAATTTTGTCATCAAATGAAGATGCTGTGAATCTCAATACCGTATTTTGCTAAAACCAGGCCAGACTGAATTGCTCAAACCAGGCCACAATAATAGGTATGCTGCAGAATCAACGAAAAGAATAGAACTTTAAAAATTCGAGCCTCGTCCTCTCTCCTTCCTCTCTCCGCATCCTCGTCCTCTGCTTCTCCCTTCTCTCAATCGGCGTTGTCGTCTCCCCCGCCAGCCCGCTCCTCTCCGACACCGAGTTGGCTCACATCGTAAGCCTCATCAAACCCACCGTGGAAGAGGAGTCGGCGAGGAGGACTTGACAAATTCGAGCCTGGAGGAGGAGGAGGAGGAGGAGGAGGTGTCAGCGGAGGAAGAGTCGCAGACGTCAGTGGAGAAGGAGGAGGTGGTGAGGTCGGAGTAAGAGTAGTAGGCGATTGTGAGATTTGGGATTAATTATGGTGATATTATTAGGATTAAGATTTTTTTTTACTCTTTTAAAAAAAAAAAAAAAAATTCAATCCCAAATAATAGCAAAAATATCAAAAAATTGATATTTTTACAATACTTTTTAAAAATGAATTTTTTACAAGTTGTTATTGGAAATCTGATAGTTTTGCCATTATGCCACAAATATATATATATACTAGCATATGTACGGGTTTGGGTTATAAACTTTTTTAAAATAATTTTATTAATTATTAAACAAAATTTTCCAACACTATTAGTCTAATTATTGTCAATATATTCGATATGATAAAACAAAATTTTAAACATGTTATCAATATAGTAAATTTTTATTTTTTATATCTAATATCATCGTATAATATAATTTTTACTTTTAAATATAGGTTATAACCACTCTCCATTTTTTTGAGGATATTTTTCTTCTATAAAGATATGAACCTCATTCATATATATAGCTCCTTTATTGTAGAAATAATTTAGACTATTTTGTTAAAAGTGTTTATTTATGAATAAATCTACTTAAATGACACTAATTTTGGTTTGATAAAACTTTTTATAACTAACTTGAAAAAATCATATACTTATTTTTCTTCTTCTTATCATAATCTTATAAAAAAGTATATATGTTCCTAACGGCTTGTGATCTTATTAAATAGATTTATTTTCTATAATTAATTTTATTTTATAGTACGGGGAAAAGCTAAAGTCAATCTTTTTATACGGTAAATTTTGGTGGTTATGGCTTATAGGGTAGATTGATAATAAATAAATAAATAAATAAAATATGTAAGGGAAAAAATATAATTATACAAAATTGTTAATCTTTATGTTAAAAGATTGTGTTGAAGATACATTTACACGATTTCTATTTCACGCACCGGCAAAATTTTTATTTCACGCATTGGTTGATACGTGACGCCTGGTGTGATATGGCACGTGACGCTTGGGAGAAGTTGGTCCGTGACGTGTGGGTGTTGTTGGTGCGTGACGGCCGGGTGATGTTGGTCCGTGACGGACGGGTTGGGCGGATGCGTGACGGATGGATCAAGCACCAAAAAATTGAATGTAACTTGTCCCCACCTAACTACATTAACTACTATCACATCTTTCCTTTCAACATTACGGCATATTAAACCCTAAACCACTCTTCCCTTTCTCTCCCACAAACTCTTCCCTTTCCCTCCCACAAAACAAAACTTCCATCTCCATCATCTTCCAAGAGTCAATCCATGGCAAATGAAGATGCTTTTTCCAACTTCAATGGTGGAAAAGATCTTGCATCCCAATACATTTACAATGAGGTATGTATTTTAAGCTTTTACATTACGTATTAGTAAAAGTTAAGATTTTTATGGTTTATTCTTGTGAATGTATGTGATTAAGTTGTTCTTATTCCAAAATAAACGCTTTCTTAACGTAATTTCAATAGTTGTGATTATATGTTCATAAAATTTTGATCTTTGATCAATGTGTACTAAAAAGTTATAGACTTTGTGTGAAAAAACTGCATGTTTGAGTATTGAGTGATGTTATGTTGTGCAAAACTATCGCCTTTGTTCGATTCTGTTTTTTGAATCAAAACTGTACGTGACGCATGGATTCTATTGGGGCGTGACGCATGGCTTCATTTGGGACGTGACGCCTGGAATGGTTTGGGGCGTGACGCTTGGGTGTTGTTCATGCGTGACGGATGGCCTTTGTCTGGGCGTCACGTATGATTTTGTTGGACATAACTGAATACTTTGCTAATTTGATGTTGTTACTTCAATAGGAGAATAAGTTAGTGTACAACAGTTTTAACAATCTGTCCCTAAGTGATGAACCACCGTCCTTCTCACTTGGGTTGGATGGTGAACCTATGCCGCCTCAACTGCCTTGTTTGCCGGGAATATAATGTTTTGCTCAAAGTGGAATTCCATCTGTAAGGTGGCAAGCTCCACCTAAGTTTGGGTTGCCGACGTTACACACACAGCCGAAATTATATTTTCCTACATCTGAAGAAGTAATTATTTCAGAAGATTATTCTGAGAAGTTTAGCACATGTGAAGTATTCTGCTCCAGAGATGATGCAATTAAAAGGGCTAGACAGATTGCCTTTGAAAATCACTTCTGCCTCACTATTGGTCAGGATAGAAACCTTGGTGGAAGAAGCCTTCGAAAGTCATGGTTGCTGTGTGAAAAAGCGGGGATTTACATTCCTAAAGATGAAAACAAAGTAAGGGAAAGAACAAGGAGCAAAAAATGTAATTGTCCCTTCAGATTGTTGTGTCGAGAAAATCCTAGGGACTCATATACAATCAAGGTAGTTGTTGGTACCCACAACCATATCATTGGTGATGACTTGTACGGGCATGCAGTTGCTGGAAGGTTGACACCGGAGCAGAAGAAGTTGGTTAAGGTAATGACAGAAAATCATAGTAAGCCATCGAAGATTGCAACAACACTTAACCAGGACCCGAACAACTGTACTAAAATGCATCAGATTTACAATGAAGTGTACAATGTTCGACATAGTGGGATGGAAGGAAGAACCGTGGTCCAAGAGTTCTTCCATAAGTGCAAGGAGAAAAACTACTTTGTGGAGCATAGGTCGGATCAAAAGACGAATAAGATCACCGACATTTTCTTTGCCAGTCCAGATTCCATGAAACTCCTAAAGGCATTTCCGTACGTCCTTTTACTAGACTCCACATACAGCACTAACAGGTTAGTGTAACACATCTACTTGCTACATCTATTTTAACTTGTGTTTATTCATTATGCATGACAAATATTCTTGTGCAGGTATGACTTGCCTTTTCTCGAAATAATAGGAGTCACGTCTACATGGAAGAATTATAATGTGGCGGGGGCGTTTCTACAGCAAGAGAAAGAAGACAACTACGTGTGGGCCGCACAACAACTTTTTAAAATGTGCTCAAATTGTCAAGTAACACCGATGTCTAGTGACAGATCGTGAAAAGGCCTTGATGAATGCATTAGATAAACTCTTTCCAAGTGCCAAGTCAATCCTCTGTAGGCGCCATGTGAAGAAGAACATAGAGGACAATGCTAGAAAGGCAATGAAGGATAAAAGCTTGGGTGTAAGGTTTGCAAATGCATACTATAATTTATTCAAGCAAACAACTGTATCCGAGTACGAGATGGAGATGCGTAGAATTCAGTCGGAATGGAGAGTTTGGCCACATCTACTTCAGTATGTAAGAAACAACTGGCTCATCCCGTACAGGGAAAGACTTGTGTCAGCTTGGACAGATACCGTTTTCACGCTTGGAACGTCAACGACAAACAGGTTAGTGGCTACGTCGGAATCTGTATTGCATTCTCAATAGATATCCTTCTTCATGTTTTGATGAAACTTTAAACTCTTTTGTACTAAATATAGGATTGAAGGAGCACACTCTAGTTTGAAAGACTTCTTGACTACTCCACATGACAGTCTAGACACGATATTCCGTCAATATCATTCAAAGATGGTTAACCAAGTGAAAGAAATCAAGGGAACCTTCAATGAGAGTGCACAGAACATGATGACACTTGTGACAGGGGCTGATGTTTTCAAGCTGTTGAAGTACAAAGTATCTAAGGTTGCACTTGACCGCTTGACTGAGGAATACAGAAAAGGGGAAAATCCATTTTGTGACAGTACCTGCACATGCCAGATGAGGGTGAGGGATGGATTGCCATGTGTGCATGATATCGCTAGACATGTGACGAGTTCAATCCCTATTAAGCCGACAAAGTTGCATCCTTTTTGGAGGCAATTGAGTTTGTCAGAAGTGCAAGACGAAGGTGAGGCTGAGGTGAAGCGCAAAGTTGCAAGATCTTTGATGGATCAATTTTATACGGATGAGTTCCCCAATCTGTCAGCTGATGATCAAGAAAAATGTGTCTCGCGACTTTACGACATTGCTCGCCCTGAGAGGACCAGTCTGCAAGAGCTGGCTATTTTGAGGCATAAGGGACGACCAATGGGAGCTCCAAACAAAGATAACACTAAAAGACATCCTTCTTCATGGGAATACACAGACAAAGAGATGGAAGGGACACCTCCCAAGAAGCAACGAGGTAGGCCACCAACTCCCACTAGCCCTACAGCTCCTATCACTCCTTTGAGGCCATCTCAGGTTAGAGCTCCCAACAATCCCGTGGGTCAAATGTTTCCACCACCGTTTCATGCTCCACAGTCCCTCATTAAAGAATTTGAACCGTATATGGATATAGTTCCGTCGTGTATGCGTGAACACATAAACGATTACTTTGATATTGTGGGTGATGGAAACTGTGGATACAGAGCCGTTGCAGATCAAATAGGCATTGGGCAGGAACAATGGAGGAGGGTCCGACAATCCATGATTGATAAGGTGAAAGAAATCTTTCCATTGTATAAAGAGACTTGGCTCTTTCCGATTACCCCAGAAAATACGCTGGATGGAGTACTGGAACAACTTACATGGTTTGACGATGGGATAGCCCCAGGAAAAACTTGGATGGTGATTCCGGATATGGGTTGTCTGGTTGCTTCTGCATTCAATTGTGCAGTTGTCGTAGTGGGTGGTCTAAATGCTACTTTCTTGCCTTTGCAAGTGGTTCCACATCATCCATGGGGTGCTAAGCTGAAGACGGTATGTATCTGTTATGTTGAGAAGGAGAGTCATTTCATTTCGGTATGTTACTAATAATTTAATAATTTTTTATTCATTATCTAAACTCGTTAACTAGGCAATTGAATACGTTCTCCATTATTTTGTAGGTGGCCTTATCATAGACGTCACCGTTGCCTCCAGTATTTTCCATGTGGGAGCATGCAAAGGATGCGTCTGCTGCTTATCTGTATGATCCATTCACTACGCAGCTGATGGCGTATGGACCTTCCAGAAGACAGAGACGAGGTCGCAAGCCGACTTAAATATTTCTTAATCGCACATTGTAATGACATTATTAGGACAACTGTGTATGTTTTTAGAAGTTAAACGTGAGAGTTTTTACTTAATCCCGAATTTGATAGTTATGGCCAATACTCAAGAAACTACAATTCCATAAATAGTGCAACACTCCCTAAAACTCAACCAAAGTAGCAATATAACAAACTCGAATGAACTTAATCTTCGTCTTCCTCCTCCTCAACATTGCCATGCTCGTAGGGTCTGAAATCCTGGATGCATTCTCGCACAGCTGTGCGCATGTTGTAAAATTGTTCTTCTTCCGCATTATAGAAAGGATTTAGACGATGCAATGCTTGTCCAATAACCTACAGAAATACGTATAAATTAAGAGTGACATTGATATAATTACTGTGTAAACAAATATCCAACACATTTTTTACCTGCACTAGATCTCTGATGCCAGCATCCTCAGGCCTCACACATGGGTGTGTACGAGGTATGTACCACTCCATGTAGTCGGCACTACACTCGTATCCTTGTAAACCTGGAGGGCCCATCTGTCGGACCCAGATGGAGTGTTGACTTATTGCATCCCAACTCCAGTTTGACGAGGGGTCATACTGTTGACCTTGCCAATATGTTTGCCCACCCATACCTCCTGACCACATGGGCCAATCACTAGTCTGCTCAGCTGCATGAGGTACGTACCAAGCACTCTCCTGCTGAGCTGGAGGAAATACAGACCATGTCGGATCCTATAAAACAAATTATTAGTACAAAGTATTAAAATAACCGACAGTTTAAGAATATGTATAGTTACTTACCACATTCGAGGTATTTTGGTATAAAGGTGGATCATCCATGTGCGTGTTGTCCAGTGCCGGGTCTTCATGCACAGATGATGCAGGAGGGTCACGGCTCGTACTCGGTCCTGCTTCGGCATTGTTTTTTGATTTCTTGGCCATCGGCCTCCTCCTTTGATATATGTTTACTTGTTCCTGATCTTGCTGCTCACGTAGAGTGGTCCACCGTCTGTGACGTGCAGATCTGGTTTGGTTGTCCATCTGAAACAGAAAAAAAACAAAAATTTAAGGAGATCAACAACAATAACAACAACCAAAACAACAACAATAACAACACCCTAAACCAAAACAACAACAATATCAATAAAAACAACATCAACTAATACAACAACAACAAACAAGACAACAAAAACAACAACTCTGGCAAGTCGTCCGTCACGCATAGGGTCACTTGGCCCGTGACGGACGACATCAACCCGAGCGTGACGGATGAGCTCTGGCCAGGCGTCACGGATGAGCTCAGGCCAGGCGTCACGGCCCAGATCTAGGTAACAACCCTCACAGATCCAGATCTGTGGTCAGAATTCGTAAATATACATGTCCAAATGTCCAGATCTAAATGTCCATAGCAATTTTATAGATCGGTTTGTGCAGATCTAAATGTCCAAATCTAACCCTATACAAGTAATTACAAATTGAATTTTTTTCTAAATTCATCTAACAACTTCAATAATTTTAACATAATTGAATTAAGGTAAGATTAAGTTGAAATTTAACTAACCTTGATCGTGACGAGCCACTCCGGTCGAAACGTGACGGATCGTCCTTGGGAGCAAACTTGGGAACGAAAGGAAATGAGAGAATGAGAGTCGGGGGAGATGAAGCCGCTGCTTTATAGCAGCGACTTCGTCCGTGACGGGTGGTCCCGGTTTGGGCATCACGGGTGGGATGCTTTGGCTCATCACGGATGGGAGCATCTGGCTCGTCACGGGTGGGAGAATCTGGCTCGTCACGGGTGGGATGCTTTCGGGCGTCACGTATCAACCAGTGCGTGAAATAAAAATTTTACCCGTGCGTGAATTAGCAATGGCCTACATTTATTGTTTAACAACTATTGCTGGTTAAAACATATATCGTACTAAATTTGAAAAAATTGATGTTGTAAACCAATCAAAGTTAATATTTACCAATTATGAGTACAACAATCTTTCCAATCCGTACAACAATCATTGCTAGTAACTCATCATTCTTTTACAATCTTATTATTTCAAAAGAAATAATAATATCTATATTAAGTATACAAATTATTATATACAATTAATATTTTAGATATTAATATCACCAAGTAAACCATTTGACAATATTTGTATTTACGTTAAAAGAATACTTTCATATTAATCTAATGCAACCGATGATATTGTGTTTTAAATTAAGAAAGGATATAAGTATTATTTAGTTTCAAATAGTTATGGTAAATATAGATTGTTCACAAAGATATTGTGTTTATATCTTATACTTAAACATATATTAAAAGTATGAGGAAAGTTATATAAAAATAACAAAAAAAATGGATTTATTAGTTTTTAAATCACAAATATTTTTTATTCAAAAAATTCGATTTTATTATTTTTAATCTGAAATAATAAGGTAAAGTTTTTATATTGTCAATATTATTTAGTTTTAAATAGTTATGGTAAAAATTCGGATTTAGTAGTTTTGAAATCACGAATAATTTTTATTCAAAAAAATTGGATTTATTATATTAATCCGAAATTATAAGATAAAGTTTTACATTGTCAAAATTAAATTAGCTTTAAATAGTTATGGTAAAAATTCAAATAATAAGATAAATTTGTTATAAAAAATAGGAAGAAAGAAACAATAAGATAAGAAAGGATATGATTATTATTTAGTTTTAAATAGTTATGGTAAATATAGTTTGTTCACAAAGATATTGTGTTTATATCTTATACTTAAAGATATATTAAAAGTATGAGGAAACTTATACTAAAATACCAAAAAATTGGATTTATTAGTTTTTAAATCACAAATATTTTTTTATTAAAAAATTCGAATTTATTGTTTTTAAACTGAGATAATAAGACAAATTTTTATATTGTCTACATTAAATTAGTTTTAAGTAGTTATGGTAAAAATTCAAATAATAAGATAAAGTTTTTATAAAGAAATATGAAGAAATAAACAATAAGATGAGAAATGATATAATTATTATTTAGTTTTAAATAGTTATGGTAAATATAGGTTGTTCACAAAGATATTGTGTTTATATCTTATACTTAAAGATATAATAAAAGTATGAGGAAAGTTATACAAAAATACCAAAAATGGATTTATTAGTTTTTAAATCCCAAATAATTTTATTAAAAAAATTCTAATTTATTGTTTTTAAATTGAAATAATAAGATAAAGTTTTATATTGTCAACATTAAATTAGTTTTAAATAGTTATGGTAAATATTCAAATAATAAGATAAAGTTTTTATAACGAAATAGGAAGAAATAAACAATAAGATAAGAAATGATATAATTATTATTTAGTTTTAAATAGTTATGGTAAATATAGATTGTTCACAAAGATATTGTGCTTATATCTTATACTTAAAGATATATTAAAAGTATGAGGACAGTTATACAAAAATACCAAAAAAATGGATTTATTAGTTATTAAATCACAAATAATTTTTATTAAAAAAATCGAATTTATTATTTTTAAACTGAAATAATAAGATAAAGTTTTTATATTGTCAATATTATTTAGTTATGGTAAAAAATCAGAAATAAGATAAGAAAGGATATAATTATTATATAGTTTTAAATAGTTATGGAAATAAACAATAAGATAAAATCGCATGACATGACATGGCAGATGATGTGGCGGATGAGGTAGCATAGCTAAGAGGCCGACACGTAAGCGAGTTGAACATAGTGATGACACGTAGGCGAATTGAACGTGAGACTGACACGTGGGATTTAGGCTTCTGCTATAGTCTATATATAATAATATATAGATATATCAATTCTACTATAAAAGTGGATCCTTAAATGAATAGTGTCCCTTATTTTCTCTTTATTTGTTGGTTGGGATGAGCTTTTGGATTAGGCTTTAGTTGTTAAACTTATGGCCCGTTTCACCTCCTCCTTACCCTAATTCCATATGCTTCTCTTCAAAGGAAGACACCTCACGTGATATCACAGTAACTTGCATTTGCAACGCGTGGTAAACCAAGTTTGCCACGCGTTTTGCGTTCTTCTTCTTCATTGCCATGCCATCTCCTCTCTCTTTCACTTCCTTCAATTTCTTTTGCTTTTTTGATCGGCCTTCAGAGAACATCTCATCTCTCTTTTGCTTCCTTCAATTTCTTCTACTACACGTTTTTCATTCTTCTTCTTCACCGCACTGCCATCTCCTCTCTCTTTTGCTTCCTTCAATTTCTTTTGCCTTTTGGATCGGCCTTCAAGGAATTTGTCTATGGAGATCTATCACATATCTAATTCGGTAACGTTTTGAATCTCCCAATATTTTTTTCTTAGTACCGGACTCTGCTTTTTGGAATCACCACGGCCTCTAGATTTCCAATTTGTATCGATGGTATGCTGATTGATTTCCAAATTCGTGTTTTGTCTTTTTGTGTGCATGTTTCGATTAGAATGGTTGTATATGCTCTGAGTTTTTGATTAGATTTTTTTTCTTCTTAGATGCCACATGGCTTATCTTAGATTTGTATGGATTCTTCAAGCTCCTCTACAAACCGTGTTGTCCTCGAACACGAAAGATGCTGATTTTTGTTGATCTAATCACACAGGTTTAACTATTTATATGTTAGCCAATCTTTCTTTTTGCATGATTTGGGAATTCCTTGCGCTATTTATCCCTCCTCTTTAAGCAATTTGTTATGAATTCTCCTAACCTCAGTGGTCTATATCTGGCCTTCAACTAGATAATTGTGTTACTAAATGTGTTTAGGTTGACGGTCTTTGTTAAGCAGTTTTGTACAAGGCCGTGGTGTGATAAGATCGGCCTTTGAAGCAAAATGCACTAACGTTCTCTTGCAGGTCTGTGCCTAATTATTGTTAAGCATGAAGCTTTAGGATTGAATTCAACCTTGTCATTGTGTAATTGTTTCATGTGGTTTGCTGAACTTTCATGGTTTAATTGGGGTACCTTTCATATAGCATTGCATTTTGAAACTTGTAACATGATGCCTTAGTAAGGTTTTTGTAGCTAATATACACAAGATATTGGCTAATATTACCACTTCACTTTTATTTGCTGGTTAACTCCCCATGTCCTTCCGCTTAAATCACATGTCAATAATGCTGCCATCTACGCCTATTTGGCAACATGACTTAATTAAATCATTGCTAATATCTTTTTTCAAATACTTTGGTTGTGAAGAACTGAAAATCTTTTATAGTTGTGATCTCTTAATTCTACCACAGAAGGGAGAACTAGACATGAATGCCAACAAAAAAATAACAAGGATGGGAAACTTTCAAGCCTTCTAGATGCTTGAAGAAACCTTATTGAAAATTGGATGCATTCTTAGAAATTTCATGTAGAATTTGTTCTCCATGTCTTCTATTGTATTCCAAATAGTGTGTTCAAATATAAATTATCTTCTATATTTATATACTTGCAATAGGTGGATCAAACTGTTAGGGAACACATTGAAATCACAAAGATATAGTACCAATGCAACATGGAAGTCTTTTCAGGAACTATATTTATTTTTGTTCCATTAGAACTCCTAAATATTTCCCATTCATATCTTTACCCTCGAATTTTGCTTCTTTTTTTTAATATTCAACTTTTGCTTATTAACTTTCTTCTACATTTTGTTATCTCTGCATTCATGTGTACACAAGAATTTGGTCCAAGTGGCTATGTCTACTTAAGTAGAGAAGTTATGTCGGCATACACAATCTGTCAATCTCTATCTTAATCTTGCTCACGTGATGGCTTGTAGACCTCTGATGTGAACCACGAGGACAAGGTTTATGATGGAAAGGTGTTATTTTGCTTATTAAGTCCACTAGGTTTGTCTTTATAAATCAGTTGATGATGCTTATGTGATTCTTTTCATACATAACATGTGTGTGATCATATAGGTGCCCGATATTATTGATAATGCTTATGTTATCATCGAGTTTGAAATGGTTTGGATTGCCTGATCTTTGTATGTTTGCTGAAGGAAATAGAAATAAGCAAGAAATATCGATTGTTACTAACATTGATAAGGTGATACAAACAAATTCTTGTAACCATTTTACTTCAATGAATAACATAATAGGATTCAGTATATCTTATCCTTAAACAGGGTGAAAAATTTGTATCGGAAACCATTGTGAGGTTTGGCCACATAGAAGCATGAAGAGAGGGAGTGGAAACTACTTGTACATTTGCATCAACTAGCTCCACATACATTTTGATGAAGCCTTTTCTTCCCTTCGGATTGCTAACTACAAGTCGTTCACACGCTTCCACATCAAGCCTGATGAAGATCTTGAAGTGTTCACCCTTGTTGTTGACAAGGTAACGATCATAATGAAAAGAGTAAATAAATACCGCTTTTTGTACATCCTGATGTTCATTTTGCATTAGTAACATATGAGTGTTTGAATCTGTAGGTTCCTAAAGAGTCACATAATTTCTCTCTTGCCGTGTCAATTTAGCCTACGAAGATGACTGACAACAAAGATGCTTTCGACATGGATGATATCGCAACTGACCTCCCCACCTTAGCTGGTGAAAATCTAGAATCTTCCTTCGTCATCTCCTTCTTATGATGGATTGTTAATTGTTGATTGTCTCTTATTGTATCTCTTAGTCGGGACGATCATGCCGGTCTGTTGAATGCTCTGAAGGTGAGGTTTCAACTGAGTTGGGGTATGGGGGAGATTAGAGCTTCATATAATTGCGTTTGTTGATGACGATATTCGAATTATGTCTACAGAGTAAGTTGCGGGATCTGGCCGGGGACTCCGCATATGTTTTGGAAACTCTCATGCCGAAGGTCCGGAAGCGAGTATCTATGATTTTTCTATTCTTTATTGGTTTTTATGAGTTAGGATGTGGTTTGATCAAGTTGGTTTCTTTGTGACAACAAGATTTGATTTGACATGCTCGACATTATGGCAACGTCATATAGTTTACTTAATCGTTATATCTTTGTGGCAACAGGATTAATATTTTTCCAATCCTTGGGTTTTGAATCTAGCCTAAAAGTTTAGATCTTGAATTACTATCTAATGGTCTATTATCTTTTATTTATCTTTTGATTTCAAAATAAACTCTCATATCAAATTCTTTTGCATCGCATTTATATTTATTTGCTTTTGATATTATATAAATTGGAGAAAACGGTTTTAATTCATCAATCTGTCTCAATGCAAAAAAGAATGTATAATAGGGTTGTAGTTTACTTATTTGTTCCCTTTGTTCTCATATGAAGAAAAAAAGAGAGAAGAAGATGAGGGTTTTTTTATAATGATGACTATGGGTATGTTCTGACATCAACTGGCTGCTAGTGGAGGGTAACGCAATAAATATGTCATTTATGGTGGTTATTTGAAGTGTGTTGGATGCACTATAAATATGGAATTGATTGAAGTTGATTAGTCAGTAGTTTGTGCTTTTGTTTTTTGTTATTAGACCAAGCATTAGAACTTGAGATAAGTTTACGAATCCGGTTTTAATATCACTTTACTGGAGTCAAGGATCATATGAAGGCTTCTTATGATAGCCATCAAGATCTACTTTGGCCGCCTACTCGTGTTAATTAAGCATACAAGTCCATATCAAAGTTCATCTAACACCCTATGATAATATATATATATATATATATAGGATTAACTTCATGTGAGGAGCACCCTTAGGGTGAAACGTGAGTAACATTCTAGGCCATTTATTTTAATATTACCATACATCCTATCACACTCAATTCCGGTCAATGGTCAGCGTTGACTGGTCAACGGTCAACGTTGATCAGTCAACGGTCAGCGTTGACCGGTTAACGACCAGATTTTATTTTATTTTTATTAAAAAAAAAGATTTTTTTTTTATACACGTTTTCATTATAAAATTTGTATGAAAAGAATTGAACAATTAGTTCTTAAAGTTGAACAATTGTATGCTTAAAGTTGCACAATTAAAATTCGAACAATATTAAAGTTGAACTATTGTATCTTAAAGTTAAACAATTTCATTTTTATAGTTCGATAACTGTGTTCGCTAGACCTGTCAAAAG
This sequence comes from Rheum nobile, assembly GCA_027886185.1. Classification (NCBI taxonomy): domain Eukaryota; kingdom Viridiplantae; phylum Streptophyta; class Magnoliopsida; order Caryophyllales; family Polygonaceae; genus Rheum; species Rheum nobile. Next base: position 7,610,424 of record WOAB01000002.1, on the reverse strand, counting down.
GGTCGGGCGGGTCGGGTTCGGGTCATTTGGGTTCGGGTAAAAAATCGGGTTCGGGTCAATCGGGTAACGGGTCGGTCAGGTTTCAACTTTCGGGTTTGGCTCGGGTTCGGGTTGACCCAACGGGTCCACATTTCGTCATTTTTTCTTTAAAAAAAAAACTAATATCACATTATTGACAAATTAAAGATAATAAACCTAAAATAATATGTATATAATACGACTAAAAAAACTAAACAATGCAGCCTTTCTTCACGATTAATATGTCACAGATAAGGATGAAACTTTAGTGAAATAATAAAGACCAAAGTTCCTGCAACAAATTCCTGCAACAAATTCAATGGTTCGTAATTTAATAAAACTCCAATAAGCATTAGAAAAATGTATCCTTTTTTTCCATTGGAAGCAGCGCAGTGGCAGTTCAGCATGCAAAATGATGGAACTAAACAATATACCTACAAATGGAGGATATATAGTTAGGCCTTGGACAAGCAGAAGCATCAAGTCTTTAAATTAGTAATATAGAAGAATATCATGCAATATGAAATTTCTGAAAGAAAGTACAAGTTCAACATAAAGCTAATAAAATATCAGAGGACTTAAATAAATCAGAAAAGATATAGCTTCACAGAACTTGCAAACATCCCTCGATTCACCATCTTCAAATACATCTCCATCATATACCTCATAATCTTTCCAAACTGGAGCAGTCCATTTCCTTTTCCAAACCTTTGAAGTGTCAGCTTGAGTTGAGGAGACATAATCGCCTACTATACTTGGCGTAGACGATAACACATAAGCAACTACAAAACAGAATTGAACATATTAAGTCATTATATTAGTGAATAAATAATACAACTCTTTGTATTAGGATAATGGATTCATGAATAGATAGTAAGTAGTTACCTAGATCCGGAGATAAGGATGATGCTACTACATAATAGACATCAAATAGCATAAGTTAGTAGAATTAATGAAATACTAAAAGGTAAAAACTTATAGAATTATAATGAATAATGATGATTAGAGAAGATGTAGTTACATGGAGTTGACGTAGAATTGGTTCCAAATCCATCCCCAAATGATGATGATCCTAAAGCAGTACAATTGGTTCCAAATCCATATCGAAATGGCAATGAAGGTGCATTTGATTTTTTTGACGGACGAGATCTTTTAGCTGGTGGCATGTTTAGTATTATACGGTTACCTATTTAAACATGAATTAGAAAGCACACATAAACTAAATCAGTTTATGTGGAGTTTATAAATCCATAAATAAACTGGACAAGAAGCTTATATGTGCAGTTTATATTCAACACAACAATTTTCAGAATTGAGGAAACTTGCCCAAACAAGCAGTAGTGACTACTGAGTAATGAGAAACAAACACTGACAAGTTGCTTGTTTGTCGAAATAAAGGCTGACAAAATATAAGCCAGGACCTCACTTGACAGTGATTGCTTTTTCACCATTTTTTTGTGTACACAATATTTTCCAGAACATAATGTTTTCACTAAGCATGAATTTATAGTCAACAATCATATAATGCAAAATTAGTGATTCAGAACAACATATAGTGGCATACGACATGGATAGTAAGAAACCCCAAATTCAAATTCATACCGGAGAAATACTCAAAACAGGTGGTGATGGAGCAGTGTATCCAGGTTGGTAAGGCTGGTCCGGAACAAGAATATTCAAAATCACCACATTCCACAATATAACTAATTAGTGATGTATATCAAACTAGACAATCACCAGTACACAATGCACATATATATGAGTCATGCTAGTGTGAGAATAAGAAGTAACAGCATTGATGTAATAAGTTACTTTTCAATGTCAAAAATTTGATAAAAGGATAAAACCGACTAATCAGATATGTAGAGCCAAAGCCCATGAAGAAGTTGTCGAAGGAATACACTGTGTTTATAGTTTCAGAGGATATCAATATATAATGATAGGAACTAAATAGTAAGCAGACACATGACCCAAGAACAAGCCCTTTCATGGTGCTTACAGTCTCCAAAGTAATTGATATATGTGATTTGGGGCTACAGTTTTCAATTTCATAAACTAAGCTCCGAGTGACTCGTCGAAGAGGAAGCAAGCGACTAGGCGAGGGTCGAAGAAATAAATCGTGAAATAGAAATAAATCAAATCAAGGATAAATACCTCAAGAAAATGCCGGAGAATAGTCGAAAAGGAAGCCGGCGAGGGTCGAAGAGGAAGCCGGCGAGGGTCGAGCGCAGTGAAGGCGACTGCAATGCGAAGGAGAACAGAGGCTCTCGTGGGAGACCGGAAGGCGACTTCGCCTTGGAGACGGGAAGGAAAGGAGAACTGGAGAACAGAGGCGCTCTCGTGGGACTGTGGGAGACGGGAAGGGAAGGAGAACAAGATATTAGGGTTTTTTTTAACTTTTTGGTACAACCCGACGGGTCAACCCGGTCGGGTCCGACCCGACCCGGAAATATTCGGGTTGATCGGGTTCGGGTTTAAATCGGGTTCGGGTTAAGAATTTTTGGGTTTTGACCCACTATTTTTCGGGTGGGTCGGGTCGGGTTTTCGGGTTGGGTCGATTTTTGACAGGTCTAGTGTTCGCTATGTATATAAATTTGAACAATTGTCTCTTAATGTTGAACAATTTCATTTTTTAAATAATGTTTTAGTTGTGCATGGCTATTTTTGTCGTTTTTCTATTTTTATTTTCCTACACATTTAGGATTTAGGTTCTATGTTTTGAACATTTTTTAGTTGTATTATGTTTATATTACATTATAAACAAAACTTCAAGTTTATTTGACAATTGTTAAAATTTTAATAAAGTATTGTCCAATCTATCTTTTGTTATAAGTTTGAATTTTCATGCAATTTAAATTGTTCAACTTTTCTGGTTCAGTTTTCAACTTTATATATTGTTAAAAAAGTTGTTCAACTTGTATGATACAATTGTCCAATTTAACAGAGAATTTTTCAATTTTTTAGAAACAATTTTATGAGGAAAGCGTGTAAGGAAATAAAAAAAAAGTAAAAATGTTTTATCCTGAAAAAAAATTGGCCAAAAAAACAAAACTAACCATTGCTTAGTCAAAACAGATGTGTAATTATAAAAATAAAATTGTTCAACTTTAAGATACAATTGTTCAACTTTTTTGGTATAATTGTTAAACTTTATATATTGTTCACAAAAAATTGTTCAACTTTTAACATACAATTGTTCAAATTTAATAGGGAATTGTTCAACTTTTTTAATTATAATTTTATGATAAAAACGTGTAGAAAAACAAGAAAAAAAGGAAGAAAAAGATTTGCCCCCAAAAAAAAACTAAAATTTGCTTAGTGAAACAGTCTAACCATAAAAATGAAATTGTTCAACTTTAAGATACAATTGTTCAACTTTGTTCGTACAATTGTTCAACTTTATATATTGTTCAAAAAACATTGTTCAACTTTTAACATACAATTGTCCAAATTTAATAAGGAATTGTTCAACTTTTTTAATTATAATTTTATGATAAAAACGTGTAGAAAAACAAGGGAAAAAAAAGGAAGAAAAAAATTTGCCCAAAAAAAAATAAAAATAAAATTTGCTTACTGAAACAGTCGTCTAACCATAAAAATGAAATTGTTCAACTTTAAGATACAATTGTTCAACTTTTTTGGTATAACTGTTAAACTTTATATATTGTTCAAAAAATATTGTTCAACTTTTAACATAAAATTGTTCAAATTTAATAAGGAATTGTTCAACTTTTTTAATTATAATTTTATGATAAAAACGTGTAGAAAACAAGAAAAAAAAGGAAGAAAAAAACTTGCCCAAAAAAATAAAAAATAAAATTTGCCTAGTGAAACAGTCGTCTAACCATAAAAATGAAATTGTTCAACTTTAAGATACAATTGTTCAACTTTGTTCGTACAATTGTTCAACTTTATATATTGTTCAAAAAAATTTGTTCAACTTTTAATATACAATTGTTCAAATTTAATAAGAAATTGTTCATTTTCTTAGAAATAATTTTATGATGAAAATGCGTATAAAAACAAGAATACAAAAATATATATTTTTTTTAAAAAAAAAAATATGGACAAAAGTTAATTTGACCGGTCAATGGTCAGATGTTGACCATGGGGGGTGATTGTGTGTGAGAGGGTGTATGTTTGCTATGATGGATGTTCCATCATAGCCTTTCATTGTCCCAAAATGGTTGGCTCTCATTCCTCCTCACGTTTCACCGTAAGCATTCTTTTCACCGGAGCCTGACTCTCTCTCTCTCTCTCTCTCTCTATATATATATATATATAGAGTCAGGCTCCGGTGAAACGGATGTTTACGGTAAAACGTGAGGAGAAATAAGAGCCAACCATTTGGAGACAATGGAAGGCTATGATGGAACATCCATCATAGCAAACATACACCCTTTCACACTCAATCACACCCTATGGTCAATATCTGACCATTGACCGGTCAAACTGACTTTTTTTTTAATTCTTGTTTTTATACACATTTTCATCATAAAAGTGTTTCTAAAAATATGAATAATTTCCTATTAAATTTGAACAATTGTATATTAAAATTTGAACAACTTTTTTTGAACAATACATAAAGTTGAACAATTGTATCTAAAAAGTTGAACAATTGTATCTTAAAGTTGAACAACTTTATTTTAAATGTTAGACGACTATTTCACTAAGCAAACTTTAGTTTATTTTTTTTCGGGCAATTTTTTCTTTCGGGCAATTTTTTTCTTCCTTTTTTCTAGTTTTCCTACACGTTTTTATCATAAAATTATAATTAAAAAAGTTGAACAATTCCCTATTAAACTTGAACAATGTTTTTTAAACAATATATAAATTTGAACAATTATATCAAAAAAGTTGAACAATTGTATCTTAAAGTTGAACAATTTTATTTTTATAGTTAGACATCTGTTTTCACTATGCAACGGCCAGTTTTGTTTTATTTTTGGCCAATTTTCTTTTTAGGATAAAATATATATTTTTATTCTTGTTTTCCTCGTAAAATTGTTTCTAAAAAATTGAACAATTCTCTCTTGAATTTGAACAATTGTATCTTACAAGTTGAACAACCTTTTTAACAATATATAGAGTTGAACAAATGAACCAGAAAAGTTGAACAATTTAAATTGCATGAAAATTCAAACTTATAACAAAAGATAGATTGAACAATACTTCATTAAAATTTTAACAATTGTCCAATAAATTAGAAGTTTTGTTTATAATGTACTATAAACATAATACAACTCAAAATGTTCAAAACATAAACCCTAAATTCTAAATGTGTAGGAAAATAAGAATAGTAAAGACGGAAAAAACGGCCAGCCCAAAATAAATTATTAAAAAAATGAAATTGTTCAACATTAAGATACAATTGTTCAAATTTATATGCATAGCGAACACAGTTGTCTAACTATAAAAATAAAATTGTTCAACTTTAAGATACAATTGTTCAACTTTTCAGATACGATTGTTCAATTTTAATATTGTTCAAGTTTTAATTGTTCAACTTTTAACATATAATTGTTCAACTTTAAGAACTAATTGTTCAATTTTTTTCATCAATAGTTTATAATGGAAACATGTAGAAAAACAAAATATTTATAAAACAAAACAAAACTGAGTGTTGACTGGTCAACGATCGGTCAACATTGATTGTTGACCGGTCAATGCTGACCGTTGACCAGGATTGGATGTGGTAGGGTATATGGTATAATTAAAATGAATGGCCTAGAATGCTCCTCACTTTACACCCTAAGGGTGCTCCTCACATGAAGTTAATCCAGATATTTGTTTTACCAATTCCACGACAGTTCCAAGTGGAAATCTTCATAAAAAACCATATGTAATGTTGCCTCATATCCGTAGACAGTTAGGGGTCTTATTTGCTCGACTCCAAGTTTGTTTGATTTTTATTTGGTCTTTAGTGTTCCATTTTTAGTGTCTCAAATTGCTTTATTACTAAGGCTTGTTCCACATTCTGTGATGTCATTTCATGATTTATATGGCTCTTTGGTACATAGTGCAGTTGGAATTTGCTGCCATTTTTCCTTAATTCACCCAGCTGAAAACTGTAATGAATTAAGTTAGCATTTATAGTAGTTAACCTATAGAGTATTTCCAGTGCTTGCTTAACAACCCAATTAAAGTAAACACGAAGAATAAGTTTTATTTGTTTTTGCTTTGCATCAAAATAACAATATTGATTAAATTGTTCTTGAGTCAGCTTTAGAAGGTTGATATTGCAGCCACAAGCAGCAATCAAAAGACACAGAACCTGCCTCTTAGAAAGATTACACTCATTGCTGATAAAAGTTTCACATAAGTCTTTGTTCAAAATAATATTGATTCCATCAATACAATTATCAAAGCACCATAAATCAGCCTTAAAGAGGCCATGATTAGACAACACCTTATTGCCTGATAGATCGCAGTTGTAGGATATAAATGTAGACCAAAGTATCCATTGCATAGAATTTTTGTTACAAGCTACAAAGTAACAAGAAACAAAGTAACAGGTTTCAGTTGTACATCAGTGATAATAGTAAGCTTCCTTTTCCAAAAAAACTTGACTTTGTAGATTAGTAGTCCAACCCTGTAAAGACACAGAGACATTCCAGAGCTTTTCATCAGCCAGTATCACCTTAGTCACAATTAAAAAAATTATAAGCATTTGCAGAAGCATACATCTCCAGAGATGAATGTTTCTGGACTGGTTTCCTTGTGCTATTGTTTTTTTCATGGGTTCAGTTTTTGCTGGTTTATTGGTGTAGAAACCAACTCTAGATGTCAAGTTCTGATTTTCTATTTCTTCCTCCAGATAATAAGATCATGTAATTGTTTCATGTTGCTCATTAGCATTGAGACAAACAGAATCAAGAAAGTAGGGAAAGTAAATTACCAAGGGCTTGTGAGTGGCCTCAAAGAAAGAGTTCAAACTCCAAAGAGTAGTATTTCTGGGACAAGTGGTCAGTATAAACCACCTCCAAACCTGGTGACATACAAGGGTAGTAGAATTTGTTTCACTTGTCTCAGTATTAAACACTAATTTGTTCCAAAGCAACAAAATAGCATACAAGTCCAAAGAGCTCAACCTCCGGTACTGATTATTCATGGGGTAGATAGTCATTTTTTGTTTCATTTCCATAGTTTCGCAATGTACTGGTTTATTGACTTGGGAGTCAACTCTAGATTTCCACACCTAATTGTTCAAGATTTTCTTGGGTTTCTGAATCATTGTATGTAATTCAAAGAGCAAACAAGAATAAAAGGATAGTAAACCAAGATAAAACTAACCTTAACATTGTTATGAATTAAATAGTAGTAATCTGCAGTGATGAAACCAGCCACAAAAAACCAGAATATAAGATGCAACTTATCAACAAGATGCCAACAGTTGCCACCATTATTATAAAAACAGAACTCGTAAGAGTTGTATAAAATAGGGAGACTGTGAGTCTCGAGTTTGGTTCCCAGAGTGGAGTTTTCCAGTGGAAGAGGGATCGCTTCCTTTGGATCTAATAGAGTTGGATCAGGAGTCAATTGTTTACCATCACTAGAGGAGCAAGAGACTCTCGGGATTGGGCACAACTTATCATAGCTCAACCAAAGCATTCCGGTAGGAGCAAAATTGTTCAAAGAAATATCAATTTCCAAAGGTTCATTGTTCGAAAGTGAAGAGTGCATGAACATACCATTGTAGCAAATCACAAAAAACTGGGAATGGAGAACAAATTATGCCAGATTATTGTCATGTATAGGGAAGCAATTAGGACATAAAATTCCAGGTAAACAATAGGATAAAAGAAGAGGGGAAAGAGTGCACCTGGATCTGAGATATGAAAAGTACCAGATCTCCAGAACTAGAGAGCTTACCTCGAGTAGGGTCAGGAAGTAGGAAACTCTACTTTAATATTCCATACAATGGAGAAATCAATGAAAAGTTTCTTTTTAGGTAAAAAATCAATAAAATAAGATACATATTACCACACTTATTTGGTAGAGAAATAAATAAAATACAAGGTCCAATAAACACTCTCACTTTAGAGAAATGAGTTTCTTCTTCAAGAAACTACACTCCATCCAATGTGGGTTTCTCTTCCTTTTTTTGACATTTTATTAATTTTCATTTATTTTTAAATGTTTAAGAAACTCATTGTATTAATGATGTAAGTTATTTGCATAAATATAAAACTTTGAGTTGCCTTCTAAAAAATTGAGCATCAAAGTGGGTACATGAAACTCGTACAAGAAAGATGATGCAAAATAGTGTACATGCAACTCATAAGAGAGATGATGAGAATTTTATTGACCGTTACCATGAAAAATAAGGTTGGTTTTATCATTGAAAGCATTCACATGGTCTTGGATCTTCACCAATTTTTTTGAAATATTGAGAAGCTTGAAAAATACACACATAAAATGTGAATCATACCAATACAGTAGTCCTGAATGATCAAGATCCTAGTTAACTGTTGTTACCAGTCTTACGAGAATTGGCGGGTAAATACTGGGTTACAAGGTTGGTTATCACAGCTGAAACTCAAATGATCCTCAGAGTTTAAAATTTGGTAGGTCGATATTCACAAGAGCATAAGAAATTATTCATAAATAACTCAAATGTACCAGAGATGCATTCTGTAGAGAGAAATTATTCATAAATCTTAGGAAGTCAAAATTCATGCCTGGAAATTCTAAATACAAAAAATAAAGAAGAGCGCTCGTAGCATAGTGACATGAAATGGGATGTTAATGAATCGAGTGATGAGAGGAATAAGAATAAAGAATAAACAAAGAAATTGTATGCAACTGTATTCCCATGTAAAATTCAGCTAATTACAACACTCAGATATGAATGAAAATAATATATAGAAATGAAAGATGGTGGTATACCGAAGCAATGGAATTACTAGTTAGATTTTACTTGTATATCTTGATAAGAGAGGAGTTATAGCTTGATAAGCTGGAGCTCCAGACAAATTTACCCCAATCAGTATACATCTTTGGGGAGTCTCATTCACTGAGATCAAGGCACTTCAACAGATAAGATTTAATACTCGTAGAATCATTTTATCTAGTATGTGTGCTCATCCAGATCAGGCACTCCAACCGGTCCAGATGAAGAGCTTGTGTAAGTAGGCCCATTATCCTTCTTATGTGAAGGCTTAGCACTTACAGCACCATATTCTGGAAGAAATATAAGATAAAAGCAGCTAAGGATGCATCATTCAAACAACCACTTCTAAGGATGCATCATCCAAAATCTGGGTGTTACGGTTTTTATTCATACAGCTTTGTGTGAATAAAAACCGTAACACCCAGATTTTGGATGATGCATCCTTAGAAGTGGTTGTTTGAATGATGCATCCTTAGCTGCTTTTATCTTATATTTCTTCCAGAATCTGGTGCTGTAAGTGCTAAGCCTCCAAAATCTGGGTGTTACGGTTTTTATTCATACAGCTTTGTGTGAATAAAAACCGTAACACCCAGATTTTGGATGATGCATCCTTAGAAGTGGTTGTTTGAATGATGCATCCTTAGCTGCTTTTATCTTATATTTCTTCCAGAATCTGGTGTGGAAGCTGTATGAATAAAAACCGTAACACCCAGATTTTGGATGATGTATCCTTAGAAGTGGTTGTTTGAATGATGCATCCTTAGCTGCTTTTATCTTATATTTCTTCCAGAATCTGGTACTGTAAGTGCTAAGCCTTCACATAAGAAGGATAATGGGCCTACTTACACAAGCTCTTCATCTGGACCGGTTGGAGTGCCTGATCTGGATGAGCACACATACTAGATAAAATGATTCTACGAGTATTAATTCTTATCTGTTGAAGTGCCTTGATCTCAATGACTGAGACTCCCCAAAGATGTATACTGATTGGGGTACATTTTCCTAGAGCTCCAGCTTATCAAGCTATAACTCCTTTCTTATCAAGAATTACAGGTAAAATCTAACTAGTAATTCCATTGCCTGGGTATACCACCATCTTTCATTTCTATATATTATTTTCATTCATATCTGAGTGTTGTAATTAGCTGAATTTTACATGGGAATATAGTTGCATACAATTTCTTTGTTTATTCTTTATTCTTATTCCTCTCATCACTCGATTCATTAACATCCCATTTCATGTCACTATGTGATAAGCGTTGTCGAGGCGCCTAAACAAAATAATCCTAAACAAACCTAAATAAGTAGCAAAGGCAAGCAAGGGTCGAATCCCACAGGGAGGAAATAATCTTTCTAAGTGCACAATTGTATGTCAAAGGTAACAAGGGGGGTTTTGGTTGATTTGTTGTGAAACAAGTAAACAAAGCAAAGTAAACAAAACAAAAGGTTGAAATCAATTGGGAAAAAACACTTAGCCAAACAAATATCCACCATTCATTTGATTGGTTGATTCTAGATTCTCTCTAATTCCTTCCTATGAATGTTCCTATTCCTTTTCATAAGTTATAAACAGGACAAATAGACCCTGAGAATACTAACTATTAAATAACTATGAAAACCTCACGCGTCAATTCAATAGCAGCAATGAGCACAAGAATTTTGATAGATACATGCAAGAGTAGCAAACAGTCATACTATTGTATGCAATTAATTCTCCCTACAATAAACTAGTCCCAAACAGTTCTTAGAGTATTGCAGTTGCTACACATGAATTGGGTAACTCAAACAGTAATTACCAAACCCTAGCAATAGACAATTACTAATAACAACTAGTTGCGTCCAACAAGCGAAATCAGTAAGAATCAATGAGATGAAGAACAAGAGAATCAATACATTCAAAGGGAAAGAAATAGAATTAGAATCTCACAACCGTATATCAATTGAAGGCTTCAATCGTCGGACTAAGCAAAGGGTGCTTAGCTCCTCATAGTTCTTGGAAACAAAATACTTCAAAAGGGAAAACTGCTGAATGCTAAAACGTGATTATGAACAATGAATAGGAAACTAGTTTAAATAACCTAACCCTAAAACTAAAGGAAAAGATAACGAAATAAACCTAAAAGGAAATAATACTATATTGTTCGAATTAAATAAAATAAAGAAAAGTCAGAAAAATGAAAAATAACAAAACTTCGGAAATCAAATCCGGGTCGCCTCCGTGTGCTTCCGCGGTCGCGGCACCAATTTCGCGGTCGTGGAAAATAGGAATCTGCTCTCGACTTTGCACAACACATGAATTTTCCGCGGGCGCGGCCAGATTTACGCGGTCGCGGAAGTGGCACTCGTTTGCTCCGCGCCTCGCCTTACGCCACGGCCGCTTGTGTCTTCGCCCTTGGTCGCGGTAGACATTCTTCTCCTTCTTTGTGTGGATTCTCCCTTCTATTTCCTTGGTCTCATCAGGTGGTTTCTCCTCGTCTTCTGAATGTCTTCAATTAGCTTCTTCAAACCACCATATCCACACTTCATCTCTCCAACTACATACTACACCGTTGTGCTCTAAATCCCTACAAATGGCACCCTAAACACCGATAACAACTCCTAGATAAGCACTACAAAGTAGAGCTGATCAAACTCCCCCATGCTTAAACCTTGCTCGTCCTCGAGTAAGCTAAAAGAAACCTACTCCTTCAATCAAATCCCCAAGGTCTCAGGAAGCATAGAAAAAATCATCTACACTAAGAATTGCACCTAACATGAAACTCCAAGGCACCAACACAATATGCACAACACAACACACCATACATACACAACACCAAAACTTAGAAGGAAAGCAGAGTACTTCCCCCAAGCTTATCCTGAACACCATAGAGTGAATAAAATCTAATCCTAGTCTCCCATCTATCTTCTTATGCCTCCCAGAGTGACCTACTTGAATCCTCCTTATATCACCTCTTCTTATGTCACCACGCCAGGTAAAATGAGGAATCATAATAATCACTCTTCTTCTTTTCACTCATTTTGCCAAGGCGCCCTTTCGGGTTTTCACCAAGCCACTCATTTCATTTTTCAATAGATGGGCTCACAATATATCTCACATCACTCTTGGCCAATTATTACCCCAGCCTAATGCTGGTCCAAGACACATGCTTATTACCTAAGCCGCCCTCTCGGGTTTTCGACTTATTCCAGAATTTCTATTTTTGCCTTTTATTCAAATTTTTGGCTTTTTCTTTTTCTTTATTTTTTATTTTCTCCTCAAACGACTGCCAAGTATAGAACACTCCCCCATGCTTAAACATTGCATTGTACTCAATGTAATTAAAGAAAAAAAAAGATGAAGCACATGGAAAAGCGGAAAGGTTACTCACAACCGTCGCTGAGTTGGCTTGGAACTGGAAATTTTCGATGGCGGTATTACTGGACAGGTCTCTGGTGTTGTGCGGGTCTTCAAAATCAACTCCTACCGTGCAACCAAATAGATCCACTGTGGTGAGTAGTGGAATAGCAAAGAAGTCGGGGTTGCACGGCCTTCTACGAATACATGGTGGAGCCCAGATGTAATCGTGGTGGGGGCTCTAGTGTTCCTTCTCCTCAGCTGTCAAATGTAGATCCATCATCATTGCCAAATAAAAATATGGGGTGAGTGTCTCCTCCTTGGCAACATGATGCGCACCTTCTCTCCATGGGTAACTCGGACAGCTAGCCTTCGGTAGAATTTTTTTTTTCGGGCAGGGCAATAGAAGGACTTACATTGGTGTGGGCAACACCTTCTTCAATATGATTCGGGTCTCCTCCCTGCAGGTTAGTTCAAAACAAAACAAAAACAAAAGCAAAAACACACGAATAAAAGCAATTAAAAACAAGAAGTGAAAAGACAAGAAAAGAAATACATACCTCGGGTTGCCTCCCGGACAACGCCTTAGTTATTGTCATGGCTCGACATACTGCTCAACCTCCTCAGCTTGGTTTGCTCACAGCAGCTGAACTTCTTGGGTCAAGATCAGGGGGATGCCTCTTTGTATGCTCTATGTTGAGCTTTACCCTCGTTCTCCTGCACTTTATGGTGGGTGGACCGATGTTCATATTAATGAGTGCACTTGCCATTTTCAAAAACGGCCTACCCAGCATTTCAGGGGCTTCATGCTTGTCCTGCCCCGTATCCAGCGTAGATAAATTTCCTGTTTGAATCCTAGCTCACTTCTCGTGCTTCCCCTTCGGCTTCTTTTTTATCTTGTGCAACGCCTTTAAAAATTCCTTGTAGCGAGGGATGCTATTTGCCAGTATGACCAAAGGAACGGTTTCTGTGCAGTTACTGAAGGCTTCATAGATCTCATCGTTGCCCTTCAGCCTTCGAGTATCTTGTAATGCCTCAGTGAAGGTTGTGACGGGGTGCAGCGAAACAAGTGGAGAGGAGTTGGGACGCACATACTCATTATAGGCAGCCGCGAGAGGGTCGGGGGTTGCCGGGGCGTTTTCGAGAGGAACAGACGCATCTGGAGCATTTCCGCGGTCGCAGAATATTTTCGAACAACTCACCGTCTTCAGCTCCTTTTCCGCGATCGCGGAATTCAGGCCGCGGTCGCGGAAAACTCTCGACTGTGTCCTCTTCGTGGTGGATTATTCTGCGATCGCGGAATTCTGGCCGCGGTTGCGGAATATCGCCGATTTCTTCCTTCTCCTCGCCAGTGGTCAAGCCGCGGTCGCGGCTCTCCTCCTCGTGGTCACTGAATTCCTCCAGTCCCAAAAAATACTCTTCTTCAGACAGCACCTCGCGGTCCAAAATATCGTCTGGAATGCCCATCTCCTTAGTGGTTGGACCGTGGTCGAGGTACATCTCATGCGGTCTCGGGTTCTCTTCCGCAGACATATCGCTGTGTTCTGCTCCCGTCTCACAAATTTGTTGTTCCCTTTCAGCTAAGGGGGTGACAAGCAGTTCCTCAATCCTTCGTATGGCCATCGAAAAGGCATTCTCCTCCCGGCGCACTACTGGGTAAGATAGCGTTGTTATCATGGCGTCTGTTCTGCTCACCACTTGAACCATATTCTCCATCTGACTCTCCAAGTTCTGGTTACTGGACGACGCCATGGGCTTCAATCTGCTTATTGCTTGATCCGTTTGCCTAGTCTGATTCTCCAGGTTCTGGATGCTTTGCGTAAGCAGATCGAAGGAACTTGGATTGGTCACCGGTGGTCTATGCTCGTAGACTGGACTACACTGATATGGAGTGCCCTGTTGATAGAACGACTGTGGTCCCGGGTAGAACTCCTGGTAGTCATGACCATATAGAGGGTAGTGCTGGTTCCCATAACTCGAATTAGGGTGATCTCTCCACCCTAGAGTGTATGCGTAGGAGTATGGGTCATATTGCGGCTCCTGGCGGAAATGGGGAAATCTATCCATCTCTGTATCAAAATAAAAAAGGAAAAACAAAACTTAGTAGCATGGGTGTGGACCGTAAGATAGATCCACACAAAAGTTGACACATAAATGATCACAAAGAAAAAATAAACTTGTCTCTCCAGCAACGGCGCCAATTTGATAATAGGTTTTAGTCGTATCGCCTGATCAAAATAATCCTAAATAAACCTAAACAAGTAGCAAAGGCAAGCAAGGGTCGAATCCCACAGGGAGGAAGTAATCTTTCTAAGTGCACAATTGTATGTCCAAGGTAACAAGGGGGGTTTTGGTTGATTTGTTGTGAACCAAGTAAACAAAGCAAAGTAAACAAAACAAAAGGTTGAAATCAATTGGGAAAAAACACTTAGCCAAACAAATACCCACCATTCATTTGATTGGTTGATCCTAGATTCTCTCTAATTCCTTCCTATGAATATTCCTATTCCTTTTCATAAGTTATAAATAGGACAAACAGACCCTGAGAATACTAACTATTAAATAACTATGAAAACCTCACGCGTCAATTCAATAGCAGCAATGAGCACAGGAATTTCGATAGATACATGTAAGAGTAGCAAACAGTCATACTATTGCATGCAATTAATTCTCCCTACAATAAAATAGTCCCAAACAGTTCTTAGAGTATTGCAGTTGCTACACATGAATTAGGTAACTCAAACAGTAATTACCAAACCCTAGCAATAGACAATTACTAATAACAACTAGTTGCGTCCAACAAGCGAAATCAGTAAGAATCAATGGGATGAAGAATAAGAGAATCAATACATTCAAAGGAAAAGAAATAGAATTAGAATCTCACAACCGTATATCAATTGAAGGCTTCAATCGTCGGACTAAGCAAAGGGTGCTTAGCTCCTCATAGTTCTTGGAAACAAAATACTTCAAAAGGGAAAACTGCTGAATGCTAAAACGTCATTATGAACAATGAATAGGAAACTAGGTTAAATAACCTAACCCTAAAACTAAAGGAAAAGATAACGAAATAAACCTAAAAGGAAATAATACTATATTGTTCAAATTAAATAAAATAAAGAAAAGTCGGAAAAAGGAAAAATAACAAAACTTCGGAAATCAAAGCCGGGTCGCCTCCGTGTGCTTCCGCGGTCGCGGAACCAATTCCGCGATCGCGGAAAATAGGAATCTGCTCTCGACTTTGCACATCACATGAATTTTCCGCGGGCGCGGCCAGATTTCTGCGGTCGCGGAAGTGGCACTCGTTTGCTCCGCGCCTCGCCTTTCGCCGCGGCCGCTTGTGTCTTCGCCCTTGGTCGCGGTTGGTCGCGGCAGACCTTCTTCTCCTTCTTTGTGTGGATTCTCCCTTCTATTTCCTTGGTCTCATCAGGTGGTTTCTCCTCGTCTTCTGAATGTCTTCAATTAGCTTCTCCAAACCACCATATCCACACTTCATCTCTCCAACTACATACTCCACCGTTGTGCTCTAAATCCCTACAAATGGCACCCTAAACACCGGTAACAACTCCTAGATAAGCACTACAAAGTAGAGCTGATCACTATGCTACAAGCGCTCTTCTTTATTTTTTATATTTAGAATTTCCAGGCATGAATTTTGACTTCCTAAGATTTATGAACAATTTATCTCTACAGAATGCATCTCTGGTACGTTTGAGTTATTTATGAATAATTTCTTATGCTCCTGTGAATATCGACCTACCAAATTTTAAACTCTTAGGATCATTTGAATTTCAGCTGTGATAAACAACCTTGTAACCCAGTATTTACCCGCCAATTCTCATAAGACTGGTAACCACATTTAACTAGGATCTTGATCATTCAAGACTATTGTATTGGTATGATTCACATTTTATGTGTGTATTTTTCAAGCTTCTCAATATTTCAAAAAAATTGGTGAAGATCCAAGACCATGTGAATGCTTTCAATGATAAAACCAACCTTATTTTTCACGGTAACGGTCAATAAAACTCTCATCATCTCTCTTATGAGTTGCATGTACACTATTTTGCATCATCTTTCTTGTACGAGTTTCATGTACCCACTTTGATGCTCATTTTTTTAGAAGGCAACTCAAAGTTTTATATTTATGCAAATAACTTACATCATTAATCTTCATTTACATCCATATATCAATAAACCAACCGACAAATAAGGACACAATGATAAGGAAAAACAATTGTGTAAGGTCATCCACAAGGGATAGACAATGAGTTTCTTAAACATTTAAAAATAAATGAAAATTAATAAAATGACAGAAAAAGGGAAGAGAAACCCACATTGGATGAAGTGTAGTTTCTTGAAGAAGAAACTCATTTCTCTAAAGTGAGAGTGTCTATTGGACCTTGTATTTTATTTATTTCTCTACCAAATAAGTGTGGTAATATGTATCTTATTTTATTCATTTTTTACCTAAAAAGAAACTTTTCATTGATTTCTCCATTGTATGGAATATTAAAGTAGAGTTTCCTACTTCCTGACCCTACTCGAGGTAAGCTCTCTAGTTCTCTAGTTCTGGATATCTGGTACTTTTCATATCTCAGATCTAGGTGCACTCTTTCCCCTCTTCTTTTATCCTATTGTTACTTGGAATTTTATGTCCTAATTGCTTCCCTATACATGACAATAATCTGGCACAATTTGTTCTCCATTCCCAGTTTTTTGTGATTTGCTGCAATGGTATGTTCATGCACTCTTCACTTTCGAACAATGAACCTTTGGAAAATGATATTTCTTTGAACGCTCCTACCGGAATGCTTTGGTTGAGCTATGATAAGTTGTGCCCAATCCCGAGAGTCTCTTACTCCTCTAGTGATGGTAAACAATTGACTCCTGATCCAACTCTATTAGATCCAAAGGAAGCGACCCCTCTTCCACTGGAAAACTCCACTCTGGGAACCAAACTCGAGACTCACAGTCTCCCTATTTTATACAACTCTTACGAGTTCTATTTTTATGATAATGGCGGCAATTGTTGGCATCTTGTTGATAGGTTGCATCTTATATTCTGGTTTTCTGTGGCTGGTTTCATCACTGCAGATTACTACTATTTAATTCATAACAATGTTAAGGTTAGTTTTATCTTGGTTTACTATCCTTTTATTCTTGTTTGCTCTTTGAATTACATACTATGATTCAGAAACCCAAGAAAATCTTGAACAATCAGGTGTGGAAATCTGGAATTGACTCCCAAGTCAATAAACCAGTACATTGCGAAACTATGGAAATGAAACAAAAAATGACTATCTACCCCATGAATAATCAGTACTGGAGGTTGAGCTCTTTGGACTTGTATGCTATTTTGTTGCTTTGGAACAAATTAGTGTTTAATACTGAGACGAGTGAAACAAATTCTACTACCCTTGTATGTCACCAGGTTTGGAGGTGGTTTATACTGACCACTTGTCCCAGAAATACTACTCTTTGGAGTTTGAACTTTTTCTTGGAGACCACTCAGAAGCCCTTGGTAATTTACTTTCCCTACTTTCTTGATTCTGTTTGTCTCAATGCTAATGAGCAACATGAAACAATTACATGATCTTATTATCTGGAGGAAGAAATAGAAAATCAAAACTTGACATCTAGAGTTGGTTTCTACACCAATAAACCAGCAAAAACTGAACCCATGAAAAAAACAATAGCACAAGGAAACCAGTCCAGAAACATTCATCTCTGGAGATGTATGCTTCTGCAAATGCTTATAATCTTTTTAATTGTGACTAAGGTGATACTGGCTGCTGAAAAGCATGAAAAGCTTTGTAATGTCTCTGTGTCTTTACAGGGTTGGACTACTAATCTGCAAAGTCGAGTTTTTTTGGAAAAGGAAGCTTACTATTATCACTGATGTACAACTGAAACCTATTACTTTGTTTCTTGTTACTTTGTAGCTTGTAACAAAAATTATATGCAATGGATACTTTGGTCAAACAAACTTGGAGTCGAGCAAATAAGACCCCTAACTGTCTACGGATATGGGGAAACATTGCAGATGGTTTTTTATGAAGATTTCCACTTGGAACTGTCGTGGAATTGGTAAAACAAATATCTGGATGGACTTAGAATCCTTCTGTAAGATTGAAAGGATCCAATTACTAGCTCTATTTGAAACACAAACAAATAAAGTACCAAGTGAAAAAGTTTGGAAAAAAGCAGAGTTTGACCAATTCCACTGTGTCCCGGCTACTGGGTTTTCGGGTGGAATCTGTGTTATGTGGAAAACTTATCAACTTGTAAATGAAATACTTGAAATAGATAAGATTGAAAAAAGATTTGTTAGTATGTTATACACCAATTTATGTACCAATACTAAAGTACTAATAATTCTAACTTATGCTCCCCCGAATGAATCAAGAAAAAACAAATTATGGGAAGCAATAATCACCTTTATTAAAAACAGTGCATATCTGTGTATTGTTATGAGTGATTTGAATGAAATACAAGACCCAACTGAAAAATTGGGAAGGTCCTCACCACCTTTAACCAAATTCACTAGACTCCGACACTTCAAAAATGAATGTGAGTTATTAGATATCCCCTTCCAAGGCAATGCATTTACATGGAGAAAAAAATAAAACGGAAATAGACAATATATATGAAAAACTGGATAGAGCCTTAATTCATCACCAAATATTACAATGGTACCCAGATATCTGTACTAAACATTATGCTTTTACGAGCTCTGATCATTGCCCTATATCAATTGAACTAGCTTCAGCTAATTCATTTAAAAATCAACCTTTCAAATTCGAAAAGATTTGGATGACAAGAAAGGATTTTAGAAATTTTGTAAAACAAGATTGGAGAACAAATTATCACGGATCAAGAATGTATGATCTAGTCTCTAAGACAAAATTACTAAAGAAACATGCCAAACTTTGGAATAAAACAACGTTTGGTAATTTATTTACTCAACTCAAAGAAATAGAGAAACAACTTTCTGAAATACAAATTAATATTTGTACAAATGGAAATAACAATGAAATTCAAAAACAAAAAAGACTCATTGAAAAAAAAAAGAAACTACTCAACTTCCAAAAGATTTTTTGGAATCAACGAGCCAAAGTTAAACACATTAAACTAGCGGATACTAACTCGAGTTATTTTCACAAAATAGCAAGTGGAAGACGAAACAAAAAAATTATCAAGGAAATAAAGACACAATAAGGAACTAGTATTGTTGGAGAAGAAAATATCAGAAATGAAATTAGAAATGACTTCATCAAAAGATTTAGAAGTGAAGAGATGAATGATGCTTTACTACAAGAAAATCTGGAACTTATAAACCCTGAGATATCCATAGAAGACAATGAAGATTTAGTTAAAAATATCACTAATGATGAAATTAAGAATGCAGTTTTTGATATTGGTACGGACAAATTTATAAAATTATTTCCAAAATTCTAACCAGTAGACTTAAAAAGACTATGGAAAAATTAATACACCCTCTACAGGGTGCATTTGTAGCCAACAAAGCTATTCAAGATAATATCTTAATAGCTCATGAAATTTTCCACTCTTTCAAGTCTAAAAAAGGAATTGAAGGATTCATAGCTCTAAAGTTAGATATGGAGAAAGCGTATGACAGAATTGAATGAAACTTTATTTTAAAAATCATGGAGAAATTTGGATTCCGTTCTAAATTCATAAACTGGATAACAGAATGCATCACGACAGTATCTTTTTCGGTACTTGTTAATAATGGACCAACGAAAATATTTAAACCAACTAGAGGACTCCGACAGGGAGATCCACTTTCCCCATTCCTTTTTATTTTAGGATTTGAAATTCTAGCCAGGAAACTACAAAAAACAGCAGATAGACTAAGAAAACCTATTTGCTTTCAAATCTCAAGACTGGGAACTCGTATCCCGTTCTTGGCCTTTGCGGATGATATTATGATATTTTCCAAAGTAAAACAAGAAAATTGTAAGGAAATTAAGGATATTTTGGATGTTTATTGCAAAATATCCGAGCAGAAAGTGAATTATCACAAATCGGCATTCCAGGTGACAAAAAAAGTAACAAACACTAAAAAACTAGCAATACAAGGAATTCTAACAATTACAAATATGACATCTCTAGATAAATATTTGGGTTACCCAATCATTAATGGGAGGGTGAATTCTAATACCTTTGTTGATCTGTTAATTAGCACACAACAACAACTCACAAAATGGAAGGCTAATTCTCTATCTCAAGCAGGTAGAACAACCATCATCAAAGCAAATCTTGCATCAAGACCTAATTACCTGATGCAAAGTTTTATGCTTCCCACACAAACACATAATGAACTTGATAAACTAAAAAGAAGCTTTTTTCTGGAACAAAGAACCTTTGTATAAACCTTTGATAGGATGGGAAAAACAATGTAAACCAACTGAACAAGGAGGACTTGGCTTGAGAAAATCAAAGGATATGAATAAAGCCTTACAATTTAAATTATTATGGAAAATTTTGGTAGAACCGGATAATTACTAGGTCAAAATTACTACTGAAAAGTACTTGAAAATAGAACATATTTTACAATATCAGAAAAAAGGACAGTGCTCTTGGCAATGGTCCAAAATGTGTGAAATCATTGACGAATTCAAATCAGAACTTATTTGGCAAGTGGGGAATGGTGGAACCATTAGATTTTGGACTGATAAATGGCTTTCTACGATTCCTCTTTGCGACATGATTAACATGCAACCAATACCAAACAAAAATGCATTAGTAGCAGATTTCATGCTTCCAAATCACACCTGGAATAAGGAAATGATCAAACAATATCACCAACGGACTTAGTTAAGAAGGTTATTTCTACACCAATACCTTTAAACAATATACATGATCGAATGTACTGGGAAGCAAGCAAAAATGGTTGGTTCTCAACTAGATCTGCTATGGATATGCTCAATAAAAGGAAAAGATACACAACACATGATACTTCCAAGATTTGGAAATTGGACACTTATCCTAAAGTGAAAAACTTTATATGGAAAATCATGAAATATGGCTTACCAACAAAAGCAAGACTAGCCGAAAAAGGTGTTGCAATCCCACCAGGTTGTATCAGATGTAATACACAAACTGAAGATTTTAATCATCTTTTATTCCAGTGTAATCATACGCTGGAAACAATAGAAAAAATGAACAAACAAACGTATAGAATCATAAGGTCCCTAAACATTGAAACAAAAAAACCTATGAAATTATTGAGGAAATCCGAATTAAATTAGACCGATCACAATTTGTTGAACTGACAGTGTCATGGTGGGGTATCTGGTTTTATAGAAACCAATAAAGCTTTGGCAGAACTAACAATGACAATGATACAATAAATGATGTACCACTTTATATTAAGCATCAAATTGACAATTGGAATCATACCAAAAAATGGAATCCATACTGTCTGGCGGATACTAAACAAAAGAATACAAAGGTTATAAAAAAGAAACGACAAATGAGAAAATGGAAAAAAACCACCTGAAAACATCATTAAAATAAACATTGATTGTAACACCCCGGGCCAGAGGTGCTACAGTGCCATAGTCCCGAAGGACTATAAGGCGATTTAAAGAAAAGAAAATCCAAACTCTTCCAAATACCCAAAAGTTAATAACCTAAAAATTTCATGTTCAAGTTTAAAACAACGCTTAAACCTATCATCCAGTTTAATGCATCAATTTATATCCAAAACAACGGAAGCAAATATAACATTTTCAAATCCGATGCAAACTGAAACTTTAACTGTGAAGACACATCTGTGATCCAGAACCCGCTTGTTGCTGCAAACCTGCAAAGCCTAATTGACTGGGGGACCCGATACCCTAGCCAACCACGGCACGTAAACCGAAGTTGGTCAGTCTTCCATCAAGACTGGCAAGACTCCTCAAGCCAAAACAGTTTAAAAACACATAGCATTGTCACAACAATCCAATCATGTCAAACAACAACCTACCACACAATATATATATATATAACTATACTTAACCAAAATCACACCGACCAACCAACCACATATCAAACCTATACGCACATTATCACATAACAATTCATTTCTCATCTTTATTCAGTTCCTCACTATGCTAATATGTTCAATTCAACTTTCAATCAGCTCAGGTTCACAACCAATCAATCACTATAACCTCATTCCCATCACAAGTACAAACGAAAGAAACGATCAATCTAACTTCGCTGACACATCCAATTCAACTTTCACAAATATCCACTCAACCATCTTGGTAATTAATCCACATATCACATAACCCTCTTTCCGCAACAAGCTACCGGCAACAACTACAAGATACAAAATTTCACAACCACAACCAATGGCCCACAACCGCAACTAATACCAATCAACATCCAACTCAAACCAATACCAAGCACACGGTCAAAATTCACCAACACAACCGCTTAGTCACGCGCACAACCAATATCATCACAAAACTACTTAATCAGTACACAACCAATATTCATCTAAAAACCAACACACACACACACTTGTCAACACACAATTGCCAACACACAACTGTCAACGCACACATAACAGTCAATCACACAATTGTCAACGCACACATAACAGTCAATAACACAATTGTCAATTCACACACAATCCAACACACACATAACTGTCAATACACATAAATGTCAATTCACACACAATCCAACACACACACAACCGTCAATACACACAAATGTCAATTCACACACAATCCAACACACACACAACCGTCAATACACACAAATGTCAATTCACACACAATCCAACCCACACACAACTGTCAATACACACAAATGTCAATCACACACAATCCAACACCCGATCCAACTCACCACCGGATGAGACTTTCAACCATCCAACCATGGCCATTAACCACGTAAGGTCACACCCTCACGTGGTCGGGTAAGGCTTTCGATCACCCCGGCCTAGCCTGAACCAACGGAGGTCACACCCTCGCGTGGTCGGATGAGGTCACACCCTCACCCCGGCTCCATAACCAACCAACCAACACCCATAGCCTGAACCAACGGTGGTCACCCTCGCGTGGTCGGATGAGGTCACACCCTCACCCCGACTCCATAACCAACCAACCAACACCCATAGCCTGAACCAACAGAGGTCACCCTCGTGTGGTCGGATGAGGTCACACCCTCACCCCGACTCCATAACCAACCAACCAACACCCATAGCCTGAACCAACGGAGGTCACCCTCGCGTGGTCGGATGAGGTCACACCCTCACCCCGGCTCCATAACCAACCAACCAACACCCATAGCCTGAACCAACGGAGGTCACCCTCGCGTGGTCGGATGAGGTCACACCCTCACCCCGGCTCCATAACCAACCAACCAACACCCATAGCCTGAACCAACGGAGGTCACCCTCGCATGGTCGGATGAGGTCACACCCTCACCCCGGCTCCATAACCAACCAACCAACACCCATAGCCTGAACCAACGGAGGTCACCCTCGTGTGGTCGGATGAGGTCACACCCTCTACCCGGCTCCATAACCAACCAACCAACACATTCAACCAGGTTCAACACAAAACCAATAACCCAGCACATAACTAACAACAAAACACACAACCAATATCCGCCAACAAACCAACAATTATTCACACAATCAATCCACAACAAACGATCAACAATAACTAACAACTAACTAATGTTCGACAAGAGACAAATACTAAAACACACACACACACACATTCAACCAAATTATTCCACAATCAATAATCCAAATTAACTTACTCAGGCAAAGATAAAATCCATTACTGAACCAGATAGGAAGCAAAAGTAATTTTATAAAAATATACGAAAGGTTAGCAAGAATCCTCTTGCCTTAAACTCGACAACCACGACCTCAGAGACCTCCAATCAACTCGAACGAACCTGCGAAATCAATCCGAGCAAATCCCTGGCGTTAATTACTCATACAAATCCACTACTAACAAAACCCCCAAATTCAAACCCTAAAATTATACCTCAATATTTCCAATTCAACAAACCACCAAATTTCCAAACTCTAATTATACCTTAATTAATTAAGCAAACCACACCCAAAATCAACCCAACTCCAAAATCAAATCTTAGCTGCACACTTAATAACCGAACCAAGCAAACAAATGGGCAACATCAATTCGGTCACATATATATATATATATATATATAGCAGCAATCAGTATCCCCAAACTCAAATCAAAGTTCCAATTCAGCAAAACACCCATAAATCAACCCACTCCAATAGTTGATGTCTGCACACGAACAACACAACCTCACACACCACCGAACATGACCCCAAATTCAGCAATCGGTCACACACACATATATATATTCAGCAAACTTCTGAACCTCAACAAAACAAGTACCTCACCTTGTCGACAACCCTCTGCAGCCCCGGAAAGGCTCCTCGTCGTCCGAGACGACGGCAACAACAGCGGCGGCACAGCAGCAACTCCGACGGACAGCAGCGAACAGCTGCACAGCAGAGGCGGTCCTCTTTGCAGCAGCCATGAACAGAGGAGGAAGCGAACGACGGTCCGGGTCGAGCTCGCCGGAGGAGAAGCGACTTCGGCTGGCACAGGAGAGATCGTCGGAGGAGAAGGGAGCTGGGCTGCTCGGCTGAAGAACGGACACGGGAGAGAGAGACAACCGAAAGTTTTGGGATTAAATCCCCCAAATTTCTCTTTCTCCCTTTTTAAGTAAAAATCCTTAATTAATTTACCATTATGCCATTACTAACATCCTTGGGGTATTTCATTCTCCCTCCCTTATAAGAGTTTCGTCCTCGAAACTAAGATCAAAACAGGTTCGGATATCTGTCTCACATGACTGATTCCAGTTCCCAAGTCTCTTCTTCTGTTCCATGCCTAGCCCATAACACTTTCACCAAAGGAATAACCTTCCTTGAGAATCAACTTTTTAATCTCTTTATCAGCTGGCACACACAACTTTTCTGAAATCACAATATTTCATCTTCTTGAACAAGAATTCATGCACTCTTCCCTGAGCAATCTGACTGTATATCTTACTGAACATTCCATCGCATTCAGCTGCGTCTGTTTCTTCCCAAACCAATTTCAATTTTCACCCTTCGCCAATTCCTATTGCAATCCCGACCGAACTGTTAAACAAGCCACCATATGCTCAAGAGTCGACTTCCTACTCAAAGCATCAGCTACCTCATTAGCCTTTTCTGGAGGATAAACAATTTCTACATCACAATCCTTAATCAATCCTAGCCACCATCTTTGTCTCATGCACAACTCTCTCTCATACAGTCTGAGCTGACGAAAAGCATATGCAATGACCTTCCCATTCTGCATTAAAACACAACCCAGACCTCGCTTAGACACATCACTATAGATATCAACCTTTCTGTTCCCTGCGGTAAAATCAGCACTGACGCACTAGCTAAACACTTCCTGAGTTCTTCGAAACTCGCTCCTGACATCTCCTGTTCCATCCAAAATTCTTAGTCATACACAACCTTAGAAAATTCATCCACAATCGCCTGCAGTAATCTGCGCATTCTACTTCTCAACTCAGTCGAACCCATAGTCGTAAAATCCCACTTTTTCAGATACAGACATAGTTCTCTGTTTCTTCCTACTTCCAACATCAATAATCTGATCAAAATCATCTATAGCAGTCTCCACAATCAATCACTCATCAACATACTGCTCAAGGGCCGTACAACTGTGCCTCACCATCAAGGTTTCATCTCTAAACACAACCATTTATGAAAGTGCTTAATCTGGTCCTTCTCATTCTTAACAATGACAGTAAAATACAACAACTTCATACCGAATCATCAGTTACTAGACTACCTGTATCAACCGCTTGACGATAAGCCCAACGGCTTCATCCTCTACGATACTCATACTCTTTAAATCTCTAGCACGTCCCACTTACTAGGGAACACACCATAAAATTTACTTAACCACATTAAACATCGCATATGAAATTAATCATCAATACTCAACATCACATATAAAATATATCAAACACAACTAAACTTACCTATACGTAACAACAAGGGTCTTCTGATCACACGATTGCTTCACAGTTTTAGCGAGTGGTCTCTTCTACATCAAACTTTTGAAAACATTTTAGAACGTAAAGGCTCTGATACCAACTCCTGTAACACCCCGGGCCAGAGGTGCTACAGTGCCATAGTCCCGAAGGACTATAAGGCGATTTAAAGAAAAGAAAATCCAAACTCTTCCAAATACCCAAAAGTTAATAACCTGAAAATTTCCTGTTCAAGTTTAAAACAACGCTTAAACCTATCATCCAGTTTAATGCATCAATTTATATCCAAAACAACGGAAGCGAATATAACATTTTCAAATCCGATGCAAACTGAAACTTTAACTGTGAAGACACATCTGTGATCCAGAACCCGCTTGTTGCTGCAAACTTGCAAAGCCTAATTGACTAGGGGACCCGATACCCCAGCCAACTACGGCACGTAAACCGAAATTGGTCAGTCTTCCATCAAGACTGGCAAGACTCCTCAAGCCAAAACAATTTAAAAACACATAGCATTGTCACAACAATCCAATCATGTCAAACAACAACCTACCACACAATATATATATATATAACTATACTTAACCAAAATCACACCGACCAACCAACCACATATCAAACCTATACGCACATTATCACATAACAATTCATTTCTCATCTTTATTCAGTTCCTCACTATGCTAATATGTTCAATTTAACTTTCAATCAACTCAGGTTCACAACCTTGATTAGTTACAATCAATCACTATAACCTCATTCCCATCACAAGTACAAACGAAAGAAACGATCAATCTAACTTCGCTGACACATCCAATTCAACTTTCACAAATATCCACTCAACCATCTTGGTAATTAATCCACATATCACATAACCCTCTTTCCGCAACAAGCTACCGGAAACAACTACAAGATACAAAATTTCACAACCACAACCAATGGCCCACAACCGCAACTAATACCAATCAACATCCAACTCAAACCAATACCAAGCACACGGTCAAAATTCACCAACACAACCGCTTAGTCACGCGCACAACCAATATCATCACAAAACTACTTAATCAGCACACAACCAATATTCATCTAAAAACCAACACACACACACTTGTCAACACACAATTGCCAACACACAACTGTCAACGCACACATAACAGTCAATCACACAATTGTCAACGCACACATAATAGTCAATCACACAATTGTCAATTCACACACAATCCAACACACACATAACTGTCAATACACATAAATGTCAATTCACACACAATCCAACACACACACAACCGTCAATACACACAAATGTCAATTCACACACAATCCAACACACACACAACCGTCAATACACACAAATGTCAATTCACACACAATCCAACCCACACACAACTGTCAATACACACAAATGTCAATCACACACAATCCAACACCCGATCCAACCTCCGATCCAACTCACCACCGGATGAGACTTTCAACCATCCAACCATGGCCATTAACCACGTAAGGTCACACCCTCACGTGGTCAGGTAAGGCTTTCAATCACCCCGGCCTAGCCTGAACCAACGGAGGTCACACCCTCGCATGGTCGGATGAGGTCACACCCTCACTCCGGCTCCATAACCAACCAACCAACACCCATAGCCTGAACCAACGATGGTCACCCTCGCGTGGTCGGATGAGGGAACACCCTCACCCCGGCTCCATAACCAACCAACCAACACCCATAGCCTGAACCAACGGAGGTCACCCTCGCGTGGTCGGATGAGGTCACACCCTCACCTCGGCTCCATAACCAACCAACCAACACGCATAGCCTGAACCAACGGAGGTCACCCTCGCGTGGTCGGATGAGGTCATACCCTCACCCCGGCTCCATAACCAACCAACCAACACCCATAGCCTGAACCAACGAAGGTCACCCTCGCGTGGTCGGATGAGGTCACACCCTCACCCCGACTCCATAACCAACCAACCAACACCCATAGCCTGAACCAAAGGAGGTCACCCTCGCGTGGTCGGATGAGGTCACACCCTCACCCCGGCTCCATAACCAACCAACCAACACCCATAGCCTGAACCAACGGAGGTCACCCTCGCGTGGTCGGATGAGGTCACACCCTCTACCCGACTCCATAACCAACCAACCAACACATTCAACCAGGTTCAACACAAAACCAATAACCCAGCACATAACTAACAACAAAACACACAACCAATATCCGCCAACAAACCAACAATTATTCACACAATCAATCCACAACAAACGATCAACAATAACCAACAACTAACTAATGTCCGACAAGAGACAAATACTAAAACACACACACACACACATTCAACCAAATTATTCCACAATCAATAATCCAAATTAACTTACTCAGGCAAAGATAAAATCAATTACTGAACCAGATAGGAAGCAAAAGTAATTTTATAAAAATATACGAAAGGTTAGCAAGAATCCTCTTGCCTTAAACTCGACAACCACGACCTCAGAGACCTCCAATCAACTCGAACGAACCTGCGAAATCAATCCGAGCAAATCCCTGGCGTTAATTACTCATACAAATCCAATACTAACAAAACCCCCAAATTCAAACCCTAAAATTATACCTCAATATTTCCAATTCAACAAACCCCCAAATTTCCAAACTCTAATTATACCTTAATTAATTAAGCAAACCACACCCAAAATCAACCCAACTCCAAAATCAAATCTTAGCTGCACACTTAATAACCGAACCAAGCAAACAAATGGGCAACATCAATTCGGTCACATATATATATATATATAGCAGCAATCAGTAGCCCCAAACTCAAATCAAAGTTCCAATTCAGCAAAACACCCATAAATCAACCCACTCCAATAGTTGATGTCTGCACACGAACAACACAACCTCGCACACCACCGAACATGACCCAAAATTCAGCAATCGGTCACACACACATATATATATTCAGCAAACTTCTGAACCTCAACAAAACAAGTACCTCACCTTGTCGACAACCCTCTATAGCCCTGGAAAGGCTCCTCGTCGTCGGAGACGACGGCAACAACAACGGCGGAATAGCAGCAACTCCGACGGACAGTAGCGAACAGCTGCACAGCAGAGGCGGTCCTCTTTGCAGCAGCCACAAACAGAGGAGGAAGCGAACGGCGGTCCGGGTCAAGCTCGCCGGAGGAGAAGCGACTTCGGCTGGCACAGGAGAGATCGTCTGAGGAGAAGGGAGCTGGGCTGCTCGGCTGAAGAACGCACACGGGAGAGAGAGACAACCGAAAGTTTTGGGATTAAATCCCCCAAATTTCTCTTTCTCCCTTTTTAAGTAAAAATCCTTAATTAATTTACCATTATGCCATTACTAACATCCTTGGGGTATTTCATTGATAGATCTACAAAAACGAATGGTGAATCTAGTTACGGATTTATCTTTCGTAATAGTAATGGTAAACCGACTCTAGTCTTTGGAGAAAAATGTGGAATCTCAACCCCCCTTAAGACAGAAACCATAGTGGTTAGGAATGCTTTAATCAAAGCATATGAACTGGGTATTACTAACATTCAAATGGAATGTGACAACCTCACTATTGTTAATGTAATAAATAAGATCCGGCATTGTCCCTGGGATATTGAAATTTTAATTTCTGATATCCTTTGTCTTTTACAACTGTTTTCTTCAGTGCATGTCTATCATGTCTTCCGAGAAACAAACATTGTGGCCGATTGCATCGCAAAGCTGGATCAGAAGAGTTCTTTGGAAGACATTCAAGCAAATTTAGAACTTTTAGTTCTCATCCGTAAGGATGTTGTAGATTGAGAAATTGTTTCTTCTGTGGTTTCCGGTCTAATTTTTACTGTATAAAAAAAAGTAGAGTTTCCTAAACTTTTATGGAATAGAGAGAAGTGTCAAAAATTAACTAAGAAAATTTGAGTAAGTCTCTCCCTTCTAGATGGCCTAATGTCAAACATGCTTCTCTCGCTCAGGTTTGTTTTCCGTGCCTAAGTATTTGTCTTTTTGCTTGGACCGATTTGGTTATGAAAAATGTGTATTGAATTCCTTACTTCTTGAGGCCGTGAGTCCTACTTGAGAAGAGAATTCTTTAAAGTTCTTTTTATGGCATGTGATTATGTGAAGTTGTGATTTTAGTTTAGTAAAACAAGTTTGAATTAGAGTTATTCTGCACATGAAAGTCTCGAAAGCTGTTTTCCACACACTTTTATTTTTTAACTAGAATCATTTGCTTAAAAATATATTAGGCCTATATGAGACTAAATATGCCAGTTTACACTAGCTAAATTAAAGACAATTAGAAATGATACCAACCATACCATGTGAAGGATAAAAAGAATTAGGAGCATTATGCGATGTATGCAGACCTGTCAAACAGATTGGGTTCGGGTTTAAATATATCGGGTCGGGTCGATTGATAACACCTATTTTATACATATTTTAAGAGTCTAGTTACATATTAGATTAGATCATTTTCATGCATATTTTATATTTTCATAATTAAATATGCATTATTTTATATTCATAGTCTACACCCGTTCTTTTATATATTTCAGACATTTTAAGTCTAATTTAAAGAATATACAAGAATATTTTCGAATGCCAAAATACAAACGTAACAAGAGACAGGCCAAAGCCCAAAACCAAAATGTAAGTTATGGGCCAGAATCGGATTCAATGGGCTGGCATCACATGAATTGGAGAAGCGGCAACTTTAGTTTGGATGGGGAGTAATCTATATATATATATTAAAGCAAAGGAATTTAGAGTCATTATATTGATTCCGGCCCCATAAATCCTATGTATTAATTTGTGATTAATCCACTTTTTTATTAACAATCTATTCAATTTAAATTACAATATCTAATCACAACTAACTTCAAATATTAAAAATTTTAATTCACAAAATCTAATTATAACTAAATTCAAATATTTAAAAACTACATACAACTTTTTTATAAAATTTAATTTCTATAAATTACACATACAATAAGCTTATAATATATGTCAAAATAATATATAATAGATTTTCTACTAAACTTATATAAAAAATACATCTTATACTCATTAAATCCTCACTCGAATGTTGATTGATTTGACAATTCATTTTTAAATTTTAAAAAAGTTCTGAAAAATTTAGAATAATAAGTGTTTAATACATAATTGTAATCTTCATCACAATATCTTTCAAAAAAATATACAATTGTTGTTGAGATTGTGACACCAACTATTTACATTGACATATTTATGTTTTTAATTTTCTAAATATTATATTATCTTCATTGATCAAATCTCATCATTCATCATCAATATTACCTTTCTTTCTTTTTTCTATTAAATCTTAAGCCATTTACCCAAATCCATTATAATATCTATCTATATATCATTAATATATATATATATGAAAGCTGACACCTTTTGAGCCATAAGAGTGTTTTTAAGTCCAAGTTGTTAAGGTAATTTTTTATTTTTTTATTTTTAATTTATTATTATATTAATAATTTAATAAAATATACATCATAATTCTTAACCAAGTCTCAACATATAGATATTGTGGATTTGAATTATTATTTCTAATTCGAAATTCAAACTTATTTAAATTCCTTTTGCTAACCAAACTTACGTAATTTTAACATATCTAATTTAAAAATTAAACTTGACATTCAAGGTTGAGATTATATATATATATTTTATGATTGATATTATGATAATTGACTTTCATAATTTTAATTAACTTTTTTCCACCTATTAACACTGTCAAGTTCTAACCAACAAATCATAATAACATTTTTTTAGATTGTCAACTATGAATTTTCACTAAAATTTACATATATGTTAACATCTAATCCACCAATTATTTTAGTAGAAAAGTTCATCTATAAAAAGTAATATACATGTCATTAATTTTTGAGATTTTTTTGATATTAAATAGGTGATTCATTTATAGATAAAGTGAAATAAATTATAACTTAGAACGTCTTAGGTGTTATAATATTTCTTCTTTAATCGATCTATTCTACCATCAACTACATTCTTCAATATTTCCCCTTCATTTACAATATATATTTTAATATATTATGTTGATAAATACTATTTTTCTTGAGTATTAGGAGAAAAGAGTTCTAAATATAAGATTTTCATTTATTAGATGGTCTTTAAAATCTCATATTTGATTTGCATTTGTCATTGTTTTATAATAAAATTTTACTATAGTTTCAAAGCAATATTGAGTCCAGATTGTTAACATACTATATGTGGAAAACTTATGTACATTATGCTATCAACTTAGTAAATCATGACACTATTAAATTCTCATTGGTTTTCAAATTCTTATCATGCCATTAAATTAGATATATTGAACTAAACTTATTTAAGAATATATATATATATATATTAAAGTTTTCCCTTTTGAGCCACCAGAATAATTCTAGGCCCAATTTTTTAATTTTTTAGTTTTCTTAGTCTTAATTATATCAATAATTAAATTAATAAATCTAAACAATATTTTTTTGAGCATAAATCTTAAAAATATTTGATTCTTCAATCATGTGCAAATATATTTTTAAAACGGTTTATATTATTTGTTTTGGTACTTACAATTACTTCAACCATATTTTAAATTTACTAAATTAAAAAAAAATTACATTTAGTTAACAAACTAGATATACCAAAGTACGTAATATGAATATATATGTATGAAAACCATTCTAAATGAAATAAATATTGAATAAATTGACTTTATTCAATAATAATCACATGATAAATTTACATAAAATTCCACGAACTAACCAAAGATACCATTCTGTATATTTAAAAAGTTAATATTATCAATCTTTCAATTCTTAACCTTATTCAAACTGGTGCATAGTACGAAAACTCAAATTAGATATTTTGTGACCAATTTAGATACTTACATATTAAATTAATTAATTTTAATATAATTTGTTTTCAAACATATTTTCTTTTAATACACATAGTATTGTTCAACCTACAATCCTACAACTACGTATCTAAAAGTCATTTTCTTAAAATGAAAAACCTATAAATTTGTTTTTTAAAAGTTCTGCATAATAGCCACGAGGTTTTATGAATTTTGTGTGATACACTACATCTTCGGCAATTTCGCGTGATAATCATGAATATTTTTAAATCCCGCTTGGTAATCATGGAACATTATGAAGAACATCAAATATTTGCAAATATTGTTGAATCTACGATCCTACAATCACGAAGCATTATAAAATGTCATACATGCATCATCATGATCATTCCCATTTAAATTTAAATTTGGGAATTTATAAGTTTAAGAATTTTAATATATAGATGAAAATGTGCATAATATGTATAATCAGTCACTTATAACTATTTAACCTAATTTTATATGTAATGATACTTTAATATAAATTAGTGTTATTTTTTTCAAAAAAATGTGAAAAATTGTTGTGCAAATATTTTTATAAAAAACACTAAAAAGTTGTTTTCATATGTGTTATTTTATCTATACTTCTAATTATTAATTTATTTTATTTGACTAATCTATATCGTATATTTGTTATGCTTATCAGTTATCACATATAATAGTGTTGTCAATTTTATAAATAATTATTAGATACATTTTCAAGTTTAATATATTCGCATCAAGCACATGACTCTCCTTTTATGGTACACACATCTCCACCATTGTATAAACTTTCAAACTCCACCATTGTATAAACTTTCAAACTTATTAGGTTACGATATTATTCACCATAAGTGTGTTTTTTTTCCATACAAATATACAATAATTTTTTTGACGGAATGAATGTAATGTTCTAACAATGTAAAATTTAAATAATTAAACGTAAACTACACATCTTGTGAGATATTTTAAATTTTATATTTCTCACTATAACCGTGCATGACACGGATAATACACTAGTTTAGTTTGATTTGATATGACATTAGGAGATGAGTGACGTGGGTTTTCAAGATATTTGTTTTTAGGTTAGTGGAATTAATATATTACGTAACTTAGGTTTGATATTGAGGGGGAGTATCTTGTTTTCTGAGTTTAGTTTTGCTTTCAGTTTTGCACAGCCGACCGTGAGGAATATTTCAAGAAGGAATTTTTAATCTTTTGCATAATCAGAAGATTTGATATTATTGTTCTGAATTATTTTTACATTGAGACTAAGTTTTCTTATATCTTGTTTTTATTGAATAATTCATATATATTGATGGTTAGTTTAAATCATTTGAATATGTTTTCAATCATGTCTGGCTAAATTCATAGTTCTAAGGTTGGGGTGATCTCGACGATACATATGTAATTATAATTATTTCTTTTCCTGAATTGAAATAATATTTGATTCATTCCTACATGTTTTATGCCCATATTAGCTTATGTGAAATGGATCCTATTAGGGTTTGAGATCGATAGGTGATAACGTTAATAGGTAGACAGATAGGGTTTGAGACCGAGATGTAATAATTTCTATTGGAATCCTAGGAATTAAACCTGAGAATTTATTATTGCGAGAGCGTCTTAATTTCTCTTATGGATTAATAACTATCATAGAAACCCTAAGATTAGATTGGATTTAGCAAATCACGAGAGTGAATGTTAGTTCAGTTTGACCTTAGATTCTAAGTGCCCAAAGGATCTAGATTTTGATTGGCAAGTCGCGAGAGTGGATGTTAATTAGATCTAGGCACATTTACTATCATCCGAGAAGAATTAGTAATTACCTTAGATAGTTACCTTCAAATAATTTGGACTAGATTCAGGTAAAGTATAATTTTATTTACTGTTGTATTATTGCGGTGATCCTTAACCTTAGACACATTTATCCCATTGATTTTATCCCTTTTATTTGTTATTAGTGATTAGTTATTACTTTAGTTATACTCTTTCCCAATTCCTTATTTTACGGTCTAGTTCACTGATAGTGTTTCAATTAATATTACATTGGTCTTTGTGGGATCGATACTTGACTACTACAACTGATCACGTACACTTGCGGGTAGGTTTTAGCCAAATCAAGTTATTGGCGCCGTTGCCGGGGACCAATTTGTTAATATTAGTTGTCACCTCTATTGGTGAGTCTAGGTCATTCTTTTTGCTTTGAATTTTTTTCTTTTTTTATGACATGCTATTCAGAAATAGTCGAACATATGTATTCAGGTAAGTATGAGGTAGATTCTCACCCCTTTCTTTCTTTTAAACCTAATACAAGCACTCAGAGGTATGATTTTGAAAATTTCAATTTGGGTTACCCAAACCCAAATACTTTTAACCTCTTCTGTGAGTCTTGTGGAACTGCAGATCACGATCATACAAGTTGTCATTTAACTTTGGGAGAGAAAATTGAGAGAAATTCAAATTCCTGCAATCCTAGTTGGATGACACCACCACACATACCGCTCCAGCCTAAGCCCAATAAGTCCATTCAAGATTGTATGCTTGATGACTTCATCCTAAGGCATGATAGGGAAGTTGTGAAGATTGCGATAACTCTTGGTCAAAATGGTAAAATTCTTAATCAAATTTTAAATATGTTTGATAGTCTAACAATCCATTTTTCAACTCTTTTAGGTACGGTGGACTCTTTGAAGACTCAAGTAGATACATTAACCACACAAAATCAGAAGCTGGAGGATCAAATTGCTGAGTTGGTTAATCTAAAGTTGCCTATAGAGCCACCTGGAGTGCATTATATTGAACATTGCATTGCTATTTTACAACGGGTTGTAAAAGAGTGGGAAGAGCCACAATTAGATAGGACAGAGCATACCCAGATGACCAAGGAGGACCCTATGATTGAAAAGTTTGAGATGTCACAGAAAGCCACCCCGACCACTAGCACTAATATTTGCTGCAAGGTGCAAGAAAAGCTTCCTGATATACTGCCTGATGTAGCTATGTTACCACAAGCTGCATTGGAAATCCAAGAACCCAATGTGGAGGCTAATCCAGAGAGAAAAGGCCGAAGTATGCGAAAAAAGAGAAAAAGGTGCTCTGCTAAACGGGATCCAATTGAGTTTAAGGAAGGGGATCATGTGATTCTCTACCATCATAAATCGAGCATGTTTTCGGGAAGCAAGAGCACAAGATGGTCCGGTCCATACTACCTGAACCGAGTTTTTCAAAATGATTTTGTTGAGCTATGGCATAAGAACTAGGGGCATTTTAGAGTGTGCAAGATTCGACTAAAGCCTTACAAAGAGCCTGATCTGATTGAGTTGGGTGTCACCGACCCGCCCAATCCGAGTTCTTGACACGGGTGAAGGTCAGACTGACGACCTAAAACAAGCACTTTTGGGGAGGTAACCCAAGGTATGTTTCTTATTCTTATTTATTTTGTTAAAAAAAAAGCTGAAAAAAAGACGGGGCTGCTTTCTGGAAAGTGGCACGGTGTGTTACGGACCGTGCCCTAAACCGTGTCGTAAAAAAAACGATTTATTTCCCCCCTACTTTCTTTCTCCATCTTTTTCCCTGCACTCCACCGTCAACCATCTCTCTCTCTCTCACCCTCACTAATACCCATGATACCCCTCTCTCTCACACCCACCCACGACCACCACACCACCGGCGATCCTCCTCGCGAACCACCGATCGATCCGCTTCTCATCAGCACCGAGCAACCACACCGCGTGACCATCCATGTTTGCCTCTAGACCCGCCTGTGACCTGCTTGTGCCGCACCACCACGCCATGACTCGCATCCACCTCACCGAACAACCCGCATGCCCAGATCCACCTGCTCGGGGCCAGTCGCTCGCGATCCACACACTTGCCCGCGCTGCCGAGCCGAAGCCCATCGGCAACCCTCACCCTCACCAGCCCCGACATGACCCGTGCCGCTGCAGCCTCGCATTGCCTACTCCGCCTTGCCTGCCTCTCCTCGCGAGCCACCACACCCAATGACCCCACCGGCCTGCTGCTGTTTGCCGCACCCAAGTCTTCCGAGATGTCCTCGACTTGAATTGTATTGGTTTATCGTTGCCTGAATGCCTGACAATTTGGTGAGTTTCTTTTCCTCTTTATTTTATTTTCTACATTGGGACAATGTAGAGTTTAAGGGGTGTTTTGTTGAAGAGAATGGTACGAGATATCCTCTAAGTTTGGTGTTGGCTTGGTTTGTCCTCTTTCCCAGATTTAGGACCACATGACCAAATTGTATCCATACCTTTCTTTTTACCTAGCCCCATTACAACCCAATAAAAGTCCTCTTGATTTATATCATATATAAGGTCCCTAGTGGTGGAGATTTAGGACGCTGATGCAAGCTTATGATAGATGAGTTTTCAATGTAGAGATTTTGAGCGAAACACTTATCCCTAAACACATGAGCGAGTGTGATTCTTTTTTTTTTTTCCCTAAGTGAGGTCTAGAGTGGATGTTCTATTTAGTCTTTTTGATGATTATTTGCATTTCTTTGATGATTACATTTTTTAAATATTTAAGTTTTCATGGACTTGCTTGATTATTAATTAGGTAGAGACAACCTTTGTATTTCTTATGAAATTTTGAACTTCTTACTTGAGGACAAGCAAAGTTTAAGCTTGAGAGATTTGATAACACCTATTCATACATATTTTAGGAGTCTAGTTACATCTTAGATTAGATCATTTTCATACATATTTTATGTTTTCATAATTAATTATGCATTATTTTGTATTCGGAGTCTACACCCGTGTTTTTATATGTTTCAGACATTTTAAGTCTAATTTAAAAGATGATACAATAATATTTTCGAAGGCCAAAATACAAACGTAACAAGAGACAGGCCAAAGCCCAAAACCAAAGCGCAAGTTATGGGCCAAAATCGGATTCAATGGGCTGGCAGCACATGAATTGGAGAAGCGGCAACTTTAGTTTGGATGGGGAGTAATTTAGTGACACAATGAGGCCCATTGTCCCATTACTTAGATGATAATTGATATTTACCCCCTTAACTAGTTAGTTTGTAAAATAACCCCCCTTATAAACTCCCTCTTATTCGTAATTTCTCTCTCATCCCTTTAAAACTCCCTCCCCCGTAAACCTTTCCTTTTCCTCTCCCTCTCCCTCGACCTCTCTCTGCCATCACTCGCTCGTTTGCCCGTCGTCTTCTCTCCTCCGTCGTCGTCGCTCTCTCCGCCGTCATCGTCGCTCTCTCTGCCCTTCGTCATCGTCGTATCTCTCTCCGTCGTGTCTCTCTCTCCGTCGTCTCACTCTCTCCGTCGTCGTAAGTGCTCCTCTGCGTCTTTTCGCCGTTTTTTGGTACTGTCTAGGGTTATCACCAATGCTTCTTTGTTTACTCATTTCGTTTTTAGTTGTTTGTGTATGTTGTTGTAAATTTTGTGATTTTCGTAATTGTTTTTGTTTGCCCGCTCGATTTTCCTTATTGTCATCAACGCTTTTTATTCGATTATATGTCACAATATTCAAAATGTCGACAAATTATATTTTTATGAGATTTATCTGTTACAGTAGTAATATTGTGTTGAGATTTTAACATGCATGTGTCATTTTAATACTATTCGTGTGATGACATTGTTTTACATGTTTTTATTCATGTGTGCTTACAATGTTTTTGATTGATGACAATGTTTCTGAGTAGTGTTTCTGAGGTTTGACTACTCATTATGTTGTGTGATGACAGTATTAGTAGTGTGGTGACAATGTTTCTGAGGTTTGACTACTCATTATGTTGTGTGATGACAATATTAGTAGTGTGGTGACAATGTTTCTGAGGTTTGACTACTCATTATGTTGTGTGATGACAATATTAGTAGTGTGGTGACAATGTTTATGAGGTTTGACTACTCATTATGTTGTGTGATGACAGTATTAGTAGTGTGGTGACAATGTTTCTGAGGTTTGACTACTCATTATGTTGTGTGATGACAGTATTAGTAGTGTGGTGACAATGTTTCTGAGGTTTGACTACTCATTATGTTGTGTGATGACAGTATTAGTAGTGTGGTGACAATGTTTCTGAGGTTTGACTACTCATTATGTTGTGTGATGACAGTATTAGTAGTGTGGTGACAATGTTTCTGAGTAGTGTTTTTGAGGTTTGACTACTCATTATGTTGTGTGATGACAATATTAGTAGTGTGGTGACAATGTTTCTGAGGTTTGACTACTCATTATGTTGTGTGATGACAGTATTAGTAATGT
Source organism: Rheum nobile (assembly GCA_027886185.1). NCBI lineage: Eukaryota > Viridiplantae > Streptophyta > Magnoliopsida > Caryophyllales > Polygonaceae > Rheum > Rheum nobile. The sequence continues at coordinate 7,570,956 of WOAB01000002.1, read as the reverse complement.
GGTGACAATGTTTCTGAGTAGTGTTTATGAGGTTTGACTACTCATTATGTTGTGTGATGACAGTATTAGTAGTGTGGTGACAATGTTTCTGAATAGTGTTTCTGAGGTTTGACTACTCATTATGTTGTGTGATGACAGTATTAGTAGTGTGGTGACAATGTTTCTGAGGTTTGACTACTCATTATGTTGTGTTATGACAGTATTAGTAGTATGGTGACAATGTTATTCAAGTCTGATTACACACTAGTTTGTCTGATGACAGTAGCAGTTAAATGGTTACAGTATTTGCACTTTATTGTGTGTGATTTGTAGTAGTTAAATGGTTTCAGTGTTTCTTAACTTTTATTTTCTTTTTATTTATTGACAGGCCATGGATGCAAGTAATTTCATTGTTCGAGAAGAGCTTCATTGTGCATGCAAATGCAACTATTTTACACGCATGTAAATCATTACAAAAATTGAGGAAATTCTGCCCTCCAAATATTTTATGGATCTCTCTGATGGCCCTCTTGGCCCTATCTTTTTGTTGGGAGATAGTCTCAAGTTCTATGCTCAGTTGGTGCATTATTTCCTTCTACATAAACTAGAGACTCAGAAGAAGCATGAGATGTGGTTTAATGTTGGCGGTAACATATGCCGCTTCTCCATTACTGAATTTGCTGCGGTGACAGGGTTGAACTGTAGGGAACTATCGGATTATGAGCTTCCTGACGTTGAGATGGAGGAGTACCTTGGCTCAAATCCACGTTCAATAAATGATCTGATTGCTCAGTTTGCTATTGGGACTGATCGTGAGAAGAAGAAGAACATGGCGCATTTGCTTGTTGTTGAGACTATTTTGTTGCCTCAATGCCATACTGTTGTTACAGATGAGTACTTCAAAATGTCAACTGATTTGGAGCTGTTTTCTAGTTACCCTTGGGGTAGGGTAGCATATTCGCTGACCCTGGAGTATCTTAGGAGGGTGAGTAGGACAGTTCGTGAACAAAAAAGTTTAGCAAAGTTTGATGTGAGAATTGGTTACAACTTGTATGGGTTTCCTATTGCTTTCCAAGTACAGTATTATGTTATTTTTATGTGGTATCTGTCTTGTTTATATTTAATGTTCTATGAATTGTGTATATTTCCTTTGATGACAGATATGGATTTTAGAGTTATTCCCCCAATTTCGCCATGTTGTGGGTTGTGCGAGTTCGGGCGATAAAAAAGTTCCGTACTGTACACAGTGGTTCAGTGCAAACAATAAGAATGTGTGGTATAGCTCTATTAGTAACTTCGCCAAGGAAAATTCATTGGTATGGTTTTTTCTTCTATTTCTGAATTAAGATATGATTGATGACATATATGGATTTTAGAGTTTTTTTTCCTATTTCTCAACAAATATTGTTTAAGTTGTCATCAAAAATAATTGATAACTACTGATAAGCATATAGAAGTTATTGGTGACAGTTTCTTACCATTTTATTCTTATTGTCATCAAAGTTTGCCTAATCTTGAAGAAGTTATAAATTGTCATCAAAATGTTTTATAGCTATTTTTTATTATAGTTTTCTTTTCTTAATGTTATTGTCATCAATATTTGGTCGATGACAGTTGTCACGTGTCTCAAAGATAAAATTGATGATATTTTTATTCTTATTGTTTTCATATTTGATGTGTTTGCAGATTTGTAAACATCCTCCATATGCAGAGCACGAAATGTTTTGCAGCTTGTGTTTCAAAGATGAAATTGAAGATGCTTTTTATGATAATTTGTCTGAACGCATGCTTTCTCTTGCAAAGGAGCAGCGGGGGAAAGCAGATGATGTTGGTCTTGATATTGTTGTGGCTCCAAGAAAAAAAGAGCAACAAGTTGGTTATAAGAGGAAGAAAGATGTTGTTTATGAGATTAAGTGTGCACCAAGAACAAGGGCTCGGAAGGGTAAGGTCAAGAGGGTTGTGCAGGAGAAGGAAAAAAAGGTGTACCAACGGCAGCCAACTACTAAGGTCATTGTGCAACATGTAGCAAAAGACAAAGAAGATTCAAAGGTTGTGGAGGATGTCACCAGGAATGATAAGGCGCTGGTTTTGTACAATAAAAATGATGACGTTTCATCAATGGTTGATAAAGTAATTGAGGATTTGCATAAGTCTTTTGAGTCTGAAAAACAGGAGGAGGTTGTTCCTGAGAAGGTTGATGTGGTTGATTCTGACAGTGAAAAAACCGTCAGTGCTGATATAGATATGCCTACAACAGGCAACGAGGGTGGAGGTGAGTCTAAAGTTGGGAACGAGGATTTGAATAATATGCCAGATCTGTCCAAGGGAGCAAACGACGAGCCCTAGTGGGCAAAAGAGATAAAGGAACAGTTAGTTGCTATCTTTGGTGTTGTTAAAGAGCTCGAGTGTAAAGTTGATAATAGCTGTGTACAAATGTGTGGTATGTCCAAGAGGCTTTATGACATTGAGAGTGTCATCAAAGCCATAAATTCATCTCCATTGAATGATGACAATAAATATGAGAAGTTGGATGAAGGTTTAGATGGTGGTGGCGTCAGTGATTATCAAACAGACATTGGAAATGAGATGAATGATGCTGATGAACCACTTGTTTGCAATTTGAAAGTTTTAGAGAAGGCCTGTGTGTTGATGTCTGTCATCGAGAAGGAAGTTGTTGAGAGTATAGAGGACAAGTCTCTTAAGGATGAAATCCCTGAGGCAGCTGACACTGGTGTCCTGGATGGCAAAGCTGCACAAGAAGTAAGTGTGGAGGCAAATGTTGCAGATTGTGGTAATACCAATGCCGATATGACTGAAGCTACACAAGAAGTAAGTATGGAGGCAAATGAGGCAGATTGTGATAATGCCAATGCCGATATGACTGGAGTTGTAGAAGAATTAAATGTGGAGGCAAATGAGGCAGGTGGTGGTCATGCCAATTTGAAGGAAGCTACAGAAGGAGTAATTGATGGTAGTTTGATTCCTGAAGTTAATGATAATTCAATTGATGACAGTATTGTTCAAGTGGATTTAGGAGATGAAGCAGTTAAGCCTATTATTTTGAGTGGTGACACTTTTGACTCCCAAGGAGAAAGAGTTGTGGGAGGATTGAGCGAAAATGAAGAAGCATATGATGACAATGGAAAGCTAAGGAAGTCCACAAGGGCGACAACAATTAGTGCTCATTTGACCTCACCATTTACTGTTGGGAAGAAGAAACAAGCGTTGCCTCCAAGACCTGCTTATTCCTTCTACGAGCATGATGACCGTAGAGAGTTCTATGATTGGTTTCATAGTAGGTATGTTGATATTGTATTTTTCCTTGCCACTGAAGTGCTTGTTGACAGTTTTTTATTTGCTGACAGTGTTACATTCTTTGCTTTATTTGTAGCTTTGTTTTGGTATCGTATTAATAGTGGGTCACAATTTGAACTTTCATAACTTACTTTATTACCTGAGATTTTTTTTTGTATGATATTGTAAACTGATGACTGTTTAGATGATGCTGACAATTTTTTGATGATGCTGACACTTTTTATATGCTGCTGACAATTTTTTATTGTTTTAGTGATACCAAGGCTTCCATCCCAGGCTATGATATTCCTTTGACCAAGGACTTCTTCAAAAAACTTGTGTATAAGAATTTTTGGCTGGATGATGTCGTAAGTATCTTTTTTTTGCTTCCTTCTTTTGTTTTTTTGGGGTTAGTGTAATGTGATGACAGTTTTTGGCAAGTGTGATGACAGTTTTATATCTTGTTGAAAGTGTTATATCTTGTCCACAGATGTAAACTGTCATCAACCAATGTTGATGCCAGTTTATATCTGTCATCAACAAATCAATTGGTTGATGACAGTTTACATATGTAAACTATCATCAACCAATGTTGATGCCAGTTTATATCTGTCATCAACCAATCAATTGGTTGATGCCAGTTTATATCTGTCATCAACCAATCAATTGGTTGATGACAATTTACATATGTCATCATTCAATCAATTGGTTGATGACAGTTTATAACTGCTATCAACCAATTAATTAATTGATGACAGTTTTCATCTGTCATCAATCAATGAATTGCTTCAACTGCCATCAACAAATGAATTGATTGATGACAGTTTACATCTGTCATCAACCAATGAATTGGTTCAACTGCTATCAACCAATGAGTTGATATATGACAGCCTGGCAGTTTACATTTGTCATCAACTAATGAATTGGTTGATGACAAATGCTCACAACAATATTCACAAACTGCCATCAACTAATGAATTAATTGATGATTGTTTACATATACCATCAACCAATGAATTGTTTCAACTGTCATCAAACAATGAATTGATTGATGACAATTTACATCTGTCATCAACCAATGAATTGGTTCAACTGCCATCAATCAATTCATTAATCCCAGTTTACATCTGTCATCAACTAATGAATTGGTTGATGGCAGTTTAAAACTGTGATCAACTAATGCAAGTTTGTTGACAATATATCAACTAATGCATTTTTTTATTATGTAAACCAACATATAGCAGAAGCTTTATATCATATGAGGAAGCGTGTTGCCGAAGAACCCGAAGCTTTCAAGGGAATAGTCATTATGGATTGGGTTTGGTTTAGAAAATTCAATAATTGCATGCTACAACGCCTTAAATATTGTGGTGATGAATGTTTTGGCTCCTACCTTGAGTATTTTGCTGGTATATATCCTACTGATTACGGGAAGTCATGGTTTGATGGTGTTACCAAGGTTTACAGTCCGTTTAACTTTATTGAGAAGCATTGGGTTGGTTTAGAGATTGATTTGGCTAAACATCATGTGAGGGTGCTGGACTCAAACATCAATCTAGTCACTGATTCCAAGGTTGCAAAATTATTACAACCTTTATGTGTCATGCTCCCTATTTTGATGAAGAAATCAAACCAATTTTCACACCTTGGGTCACTTGATGAAGATTTTGCTGTAAATAGAGATGAAACTCTTCCCCAAGATTCTCCAGGGTAAAGTTTTTATGTTATCTTTTCATTATATATTACATGTTTTCTGATTTTTTATTTATGGTTTGTAATGATATGAATTGTGGGTGCATATGACAGAGACAATTTGTCCTTATATTTTTTCTTGTTTATTTTGACAGAGGCAATTGTGGAGTTTATACCATCAAATATATTGAAGCCTTTTCATTTGGTGGTAATCTGGATGATTTGGATGATCAGCGTATGAAGGCACATAGAGAAAAAATATGCATTGAATTGTTCAAGCAGACTTGGATTTTCAAGCCGTTGCCTCCTACAAAGAAGAAGGAATAGTTTGTAACTGTTATTGTGTTTTTGGATCAATGTGAGCGTGTTATGTAAATCAGTTAGTCGATTACCCTTGTGTGTTGATGTTACTGTAGAACAAATTATCGTTTTTGTGTCCGTGCTTTTACATTTCGTTGACAGTACATCTAATTTGTAATGACATTATGCTGATTATAGTTTAGCTGCTTTTCAGGTGAATATAATCTTCTATGTTTTTTAATCGCAATAATGGAACTGTGTTTTTATAATGATGATGACACTTTGTTCAATTTGATGACAGAGCAACACTTATACATGAATATTATAAACTGTCATCAAAACATTTGTCTTATGGATGACAGTTTGCTTGATGGCAGTTTGCTTTCTGCCATCAACATTCAGTTTCGTTATTTTCATGTGATGACAGTTGTCTTTAGTGTAATGTGATGAGAGTTCTTACTATGTTGAATTTGATGACATTATATCACTTTTAATAACAGTGGTACATGAAACATTCAAAGTTATCATCAAAACATTTGTCTTATGGATGACATTTGTCTTGATGACAGTCATATTTGTCATCAACCAATGAATTGGTTGATGACAGTTACATCTGTCATCAACCAATCAATTGGTTCATGGCAGTTTACACCTGTCATTAACCAAATAATCAATATATTGATTCCTGTTACATCTGTCATCAACCAATCAATTGGTTGATGCCAGTTTATATCTGTCATCAACAAAATAATGAATATGTTGATTCCAGTTGCATCTGTCATCAACCAATGAGCCACTTGTTGATGACATCAAATTAATATATATGAAACCATATCAAAAGTGATCCAAGCATTTGTCCATTGTAAAGTTAGAGGAAACATGAAAAGTAAACAACACTCTTTGTCTGTAAAAAGCATATGGAAATACTTTAATAAGTATGTTGTATTGTTTCACTCTACTAAGTTGAAAGTTATTCCACTTGCAATACATCACATCTTGTGCTTGCTGAGTTGTGTTTGCATGAAGTCTTGTTGTGTCCAATTTGTCCACAATTGCTGCACTTGATTGGCTTCCTAAATGTTTTCTTGCGCGCAGTATTTGTGAATTCACCTATGGAAGGCAACCTCCTTTTTCTTGGCCTTCCAGTCTTCCTCCTCACAAATGGTGGACAACATTCTATGGCAAGTACATCCTCAGGGATAATGTAGTCTGATTCTCTAGGCACCAGATATATGGTTTCTTTGTATGCTGTATACCAAGACTGATATTGGTAGTACTTGCTAACAAAATCAGTTATTTTCCAATTTTTCTTTTGAATTGCAGCAATTGCATGTGCACATGGCATGTGATCCACATCAAACACTTTGCAGCTACATTTTTTTGTCTGCAAATCAACGACGCCGTAAAAGTTTCCACCAAGTACCTGAAACTGATCTGAGTTCAGGAATTTCACCTCATATCTCTTCGACAACGTATATCTCTCGTCTAGTATTTTTGCCACATTTGGTGGTAATCTGTTCACACCTTTTTCTGTCTTTTCCCGTCGCAGACTAAACCATTTGGTTAGCAAATCCCTGATGTACTCGAGGAGGGCAATAATCTGGTACAATCGAGCCTCTTTGAGTACTGCGTTTAAAGCTTCTGAATTGTTCGTAGTCATAATATTGTATCTGTCTCCCTTGCAATGAGCTCTAGACCATTTTTCAAAATTTGCTTCACGTAGGTACCTTCCCATCTCTGCATTGATATCGCAAATTTTCTAAAAAATTTCCTCAAATTCCCTCATGGTGTAACTGTCAGCAGCCTTTGTAAACAACTTGTGTACGCCACGCTCCTTGAATCTTGCTTTCAAATTCTGCTTTAGGTGTCGTGTGCATATCACATGTTTTGCGGTAGGGTACACAAACTCCACAGCTTTGTCGATGCTCAAGTGTCTATCAGACACAAATATCAACTTTGTTGAAGAAGGGATGATATTGTGTAATTGCTGGAAAAACCATGTCCAAGAGTTGTCATTCTCAGAGTCCACCATAGCGTAAGCAATATGGTAAATCTGTTGGTTCTCGTCTTGTGCAGTTGTAATCAAGAGATGTCCCCCATACTTCCCATGTAAGTGTGTTCCATCTACCATGATGACCTTCAAAAATAAGTGAAATGGAATTCAGTTTATTCATGTGATGCTGTCATATAATGAATTGTCTGTGACGTAATATTTTATTTGATGACATTTATTTAATGCGATAACCGAATCATTGTCATCAACCAATAATGAATATGTTCATGGAAGCTTAAAAATCTCATCAACCAATTCATTGCTTGATGCCAGTTAAGATTGGCATCAACCAATGAATTGGTTGATGACAGTTACATCTGTCATCAACCAATTCATTGGTTCATGCCAGTTTGCACCTGTCATCAAGCAAATAATGAATATGTTGATGCCAGTTTATATCTGTCATCAACCAATCAATTGGGTGATGCCAGTTTACATCTATCATCAACAAAATAATAAATCTATTGATTCCAGTTACATCTGTCATCAACCAATGAATTGGTTGATGATAGTTACATCTCACATCAACCAATGAATTGGTTGATGACAGTTACATCTGTCATCAACCAATGAATTGGTTGATGATAGTTTGCACCTGTCATCAAGCAAATAATGAATATATTGATGCCAGTTTACATCTGTCATCAACCAATCAATTGGGTGATGTCAGTTTACATCTGTCATCAACAAAATAATAAATCTGTTGATTCCAGTTACATCTGTCATCAACCAATGAATTGGTTGATGACAGCCACATCTTTCATCAACTAATGAATTGGTTGATGACAGTCACATTTGTCATCAACCAATGAATTGGTTGATGACAGTTACATCTGTCATCAACCAATCAATTGATTCATGGCAGTTTACACCTGTCATCATCCAATGAATTTGTTGATGCCAGTTACATCTGTCATCAACCAATGAATTGGTTGATGATAGTTACATCTCACATCAACCAATGAATTGGTTGATGACAGTTACATCTGTCATCAACCAATTCATTGGTTCATGCCAGTTTGCACCTGTCATCAAGCAAATAATTAATATGTTGATGCCATTTTACATCTGTCATCAACCAATCAATTGGTTCATGCCAGTTTGCACCTGTCATCAACCAAATAATTAATATGTTGATTCCTGTTATATCTGTCATCAACCAATGAATTGGTTGAAAAAAAACAAACCTCAGGGTTACCTCACGAAATATATCAAAGAGTGAGGTACCTCGCGAATTTTACAATACCTCAGGATTACTAGGCGAAAAAACCGAAAAATCTTTCTAAATTTATCAATTTTTATACCATTAGTATAATAATTATGTTAGCTTTTCACTTGCAAATTTCTCTTTATTTTATTTCACCCTTTTATTTTACAGCTTATTTGATGGTTATGTCCGAACGAATACACTAACTTTAGTGCATATGAATATGTTAACTTATGTCCGAACGAATACACTAACTAAATATCTCCTATGTTCAAGACATTAGATGTATATTTAGAATTTATTTTACAGAATATGCATGATATAATATGTTTCAAGTTTGTAATGTTACCTTGTCTTTATCTTCTCTCCCACCATCTTGTAAGTAGGTTTACATTGGTTTGCACATCTAACGTCAAAGGAGCAAGTATGTTCTTCTCTGAATTTTCTTATCTCGAAGAAGTCAGTTCCCTTTAATACAGTAGCTCGTATTCTCTACTTGCACTCATCATCTACACATAGGACTTTATATAGATGAGGTGTTGATTTCCTTACCCTGAATCCAAAGTTGTCACGCATTGCCATGTTCTTCACCGCATCCTTTAGCTCTTGTTTTGACCCAAAAATCTGCCCTACATGAAGAAAATCAGTAGCTACTTTAGTATGACTTATTTCATCTTCTTCTGATCTTTCCACAATTTCCAGCTTGCTTCTGTCACGATTTTCAACACTGCCACTGTTTCCTTCAAAATTATAATAAGATTGCAGAGAGAGTAGACTATTGTGTGCACTATCACGAGTGTGTTGACTCCCACTCCTTGTCTTAGTTGATGACACGTACAACGGTAAAGTCCATGAAACTTGAGGTGCCTCATTGATATCTAAGAAAGATCTGAAATCATCCTCTGTGTCAACCATGTATGGATGTTTGATTTTCTGGAATGGATTCAAATGTGTGAGTGCAATCTCAGCTGGTGTTGAATTGATCTGAAATCTCTCAATAATCAGTTGCTTGACAGCTTGCAACTGCATACTGTCATCAAATAAGATTGCCTTTGAGATCATGTTTCCAACATATGAATAAAATCCATCTTTGATCTTCCACTCCCCTCCATAGCATACAGTAAGAATTTTGAGTTGCATCTGCACAACACCAAAAAGTTGTCATCAGTTACATATTGTTCGTATAATATTTGTCATCACAATGGTTTTAGTATTTTACAACTCACATTAACCAATTCTCATGTTCAGAAAGTTGTCATCACAACTTAATAACTATCATGAACTTATTAATTATGTAATTATTGTTTTCAATTGAAGTACCAAATAAAATTTTATTCATCATACTATCAACTTTAATGGCTAATGTGATGCATAGATGCATTGGTTGATTCAATTTGAAATTTTCATCAACAAATGTAGTGTTTGTAACAGTTTATCATTGTTCCCAACAATTTATTTGTTGATGACCGTTTTACAATTGCCATCAACCAATGAAGTCATTTTGAAAGTGAGAAACTCTCACTATAGATGTATTCGTTGATGACAGTTTACGAATGTCATCAACCAATTAATTGGTTGATGACTGTTTACATCTGTCATCACCAATGCATTGTTTGTGACAACTTCTCATGGTCACCATAGATACATTGGTTGATGACAGTTTGCACCTGTTCATGCATTAGTTACATCTCTCATGAACCAATGATTCTGTTCATGCCAGTTTGCACATGTCATCAACCAAATAATTAATATGTTGTCATCAACCAATGAATGGATTAAGCATTTTCTGTCGTCTATATTGAACATCGCAAAATATGAGTTGTCATCAATATTGAAACAGAAAAATTAATGTTTGTTCTCTGATTTTCTACTTGAAATGACTCGAAGTTGTCATCATTCACTTTGAATTCCATAGTCGCATACGTATTTGCAGCAGATAAGCTTTAAAAATTGTTCTCTCCCAGTTTTAGATAAATACCTTTGATCGGTGTTTTCTACGGTGAAAGTTGTGGAAGAATGTGGTTTTGATTTCGATCGATTGTCTTGTAAGAATCTCCGCGTTGTTTACTGTCGTCTTCCTTCGTTAATTTCTGTCTCTTAGGCGAATCCAGACGCCTTCGCCATTGAAGGAGTTGGGATGAAGCTGCGACGTGCGCTGGGCCTTCTATCAGCGCGCGCGAGGAGGTGTTAGGGTTAGGGGGTCACGCGGCCAAATTTAGCTAATTTGGGTGTAGTAGCTTGGTTTCAGTTATGTAAGAGGTCATTTAACTTGAACACCGTAATTTAGTTTGGTTTGATATAATTAGGAGATGAATGACGTGGGTTTTCAAGATATTTGTTTTTAGGTTAGTGGAATCAATATAGACATAATGAGGCCTATTGCCCTTTTCTAAAGTTAAAATTAAAATTGAGCCATGAAAATTTACATCAGGTTTGTTGACCTCTCAGTCTCTCACCCTTTCCACTCCCGATCTTCCTCACACCCCCCTTTCCAGATCTATTATCGACCTCCGCCCTCCGTGAACTCGATCTCTGGCATTGACCTCCATCTCCAGCCCGACTCGACCTCCATCTCCGGCCTTGACCTTCATCTCTGACCGAGTTGGCTCCGCCGCCATATCTGGAGCTTTTGCAATGTCATCATCCATTTCAATCCCACCGATTTCATATCGATCGTCGTACAACGTCTCGCTGGGGTCATATACGCGCGTTGGTGATTCATCGGGTGGATGAAGAAGGGAACGACGACGATGTTGCTTTGTTTCTATTAATCTTGGAATGCTGTGATATAGCAATTTAGTTTATGGTTCTTTTTTTTGAAGCAATCCTATTAATCTTGGAATTTAATATCCGGTCAAAGTGCTCCTTGAGTTATAGCATGTGTTGTTGTACTTTTTAGATTCTTATTGGATTTGATACTATTACATGCGGATATAAATTGATGAGTATTTGCAGGAATGATTTTGCAAGTCATAGTATGAACTTTGATTATATTTCTTACATTATATATTAGAGAAATGATGTTGCTCTAACATTGACTTGTTGCAATTACTCGTGGAAATGGGGATTAAGAACATCTTAATGCTCAACTTTGTCACTCTTCTATTTTAAGTATTATTTTTGTTCACTAAAATGTTTCATTTGCTAGTCTTGCCTCTTGAAAGAGTTTATAAGTGTTCACGCGCCATCGACTAGCCTCGGTGACGCTTCGAACGCGCCACCGACTAGCCTCGGTGATGCTTCAAACGCGTCACCGAGTAGCCTCTGTGACGCTTCGAACGCGCCACCAAACAAGCCTCGGTGACGCTTCGAACGCGCCACCGAATTTGCCTCGATGACGCTTTAAAAGTGTCACCGCTTACTAGCCTCGATGAAAGTGTCATCAATTACTAGTCTTGATGACACTTTGAAAGTGCATTAATTAGTGGTGATGACACTTTGAAAAGACCACCAACTAGTGGCAGTGACATTTCAACGAGATTTGTCATCAAAACGAGATTTGTCGTCAAAACGATAATTGTCATCAACTAGTTGTGGTGACAGTTTGTGACATCAACTAGTTGCGATGACAGTATGTGTCATCAACTAGTTGCGATACAGTTTGTATATGATGACAATTTGTGTTTTGATGACAGTTTGTGTGATCAGTTAGTTGCGTTACAATTTGTATTTGATAAAAATGTGTTTTTGATGATAGTTTGTGTTTGTGATGACAATTTGTGTTTTGATGACAGTAATTGTCATCAAAATGATGATGTAAGAAAAAAACAATTTTTGGCGGGAAAAAGTTTGTCAGTCGACCGTTGACCGATCAATGGTCAAATGTGTTAGGTTGTTTGACTTATGGTGATGTCATCACTACATAATGACGACATCATCATATGTCATGAGTTTAGAAGAAATTTATTGAAGGGCATTTGTCTAATTTCACTAGGCTTAAAGGGTCATTTAACCTAAACATCGATTAATATATTACGTAACTTAGGTTTGATTTTGAGGGGAAGTATCTTGTTTTATAAGTTTTGTTTTGCTTTAGGTTTTGCACAGCTGCACGCGAGGAATATTTCAAGAAGGAATTTTTAAGCTTTTGTATAATCGGAAGATTTGGTATTATTGTTCTATCCTTTGTCAATTTGAATTATTTTTACATTGAGACTAAGTTTTTTTATCTCCTGTTTTTATTGAATAATTCATATATGTTGATGGTTAGTTTAAATCGTTTGAATATGTCTTCAATCATGTCTGGCTAAATTCCTAGTTCTAAGGTTGGGGTGATCCCGACGATGCGTATGTAATTAGAATTATTTCTTTGCCTGAATTGAAATAATATTTGATTCATTCATACATGCTTATGCCCATATTAGCCTATGCGAAATATATCCTATTAGGGTTTGAGACCGAAATGTGATAACGTTAATAGATAGACATATATGGTTTGCGACCGAGAGATAATAACTTCTATTGAAATACTAGGAATTGAACCTGAGATTTTATTGTTGCGAGAGTGTCTTAATTTCTCTTGTGGATTAATAACTATCATAGAAACCCTAAGATTAAATTGGATTTAGCAAGTCACGATAGTGGATGTTAGTTCAGTTTGACCTTAGATTCTAAGTGCCCAAAGGGTCTAGATTTTGATTGGCAAGTCGCAAGAGTGGATGTTAATTATATCTAGACGCATTTACTATCATCCGAGAGGAACTAGTAATTACCTTAGATAGTTACCTTCAAATAATTTGGACTAGATTCAGGTAAAGTGTAATTTTATTTATTGTTGCGATAATCTTTAACCTTAGACACATTTATCCCATTGATTTTACCCATTTTATTTGTTATTATTTATTAGTTTAGTTATACTCTTTTTCAATTCCTTATTTTACGGTCTAGTTCACTGATAGTGTTTCAACTAATATTACATTGGTCTATGTGGGATCGACACTTGACTACTAAAACTGATCTCGTACACTTGCGGGTAGGCTTTAGCTACATCATTGATTGCGGGTCAAAATTTGCGGGTCAAGAGTGCCATGTCAAAATTTTATAAAATGATTATTAAAATAATATTTTAATAATAAAAAATAATAATTAAAAAAAGTTATTATTTAATATTTTAATAATAACATATATTATAATTTTTAATATATATAAATCGAAATTTTCGCGTGGTACCCTCGAGGTATGTAATTTTTGCGAGATACCCAGAGGTTACGGTATTTTCGCGTGGTACCCCCGAATTCTTAATATTTTTTGCCAAATGCCCTTCCGTTATAAATCCGTTAGAAAAAGCGTTAAAGCCCTAAAATAAATTTAAAAAAAATCTCTCTGCTTTTTTTTATCGAGCTTTTACCAAAAAAATTAAACCCTTTCTTTTTGTCTTTTACCCTACTTCTCTCCTCCCCCAAGTCTCAGCCACAAACATCAGTTCAAGAGGGTAATTTACATTGCCACATTGTAAAATTTGAATCAGAGAAATAATTCTTACATTCAAATCATAAGAGCAGAAAACTAGTTATGCAAGCCAATTCATCTGAACCGTCTACCCAAACTGAAAGAGGCAATCTCATGAGCATTTCCATTTGCAAAATCAAGTTCCATCCTAAGATATGAAATTCATCTCCAAATTTTACCCAAACTGAAATTTCATCTTAGATGTGAAATTCATCTCGAAATCAAGTTCAATTTGTCCCCAAATTTCAGAGAAACCCTAAATCTAATTGCTTCTTCTAATTCCAACCTTAAACCTCAAAATTAACAATAGGGATTGAAAGAGAACTTACCTGAAGTGTTCTTCGTCCACCGTTGTGGTTGTCTCCATCGTCGTCCACAACCTTTGCGTCTCCGTCGTCCACAAATTTCACGTTTGTCGTCGTCCACAGCCACCGGCGCTCAAAGCCACATACACCATACCTCCGCTCAGACCACCCAGCCACCGCATCAGAAAATGGCGCTCCGACAAGTTCTCCATTGAAATGGGTTGGCTTCAAATTTCCAAAAGCAAAGAGAAGTATCGTGGTCCGTGGCTGGGACTTGGGGGAGGAGAGAGGTAAAAAACTAAAAGAGAGGGTTTAATTTTTTTTTGGGTAAAAAAAAGGCAGAGAGAATTTTTTTAGGAAGGTTTTAGGGCTTTAACGATTTTTCTAACGGATTTATAACGGAAGGATATTTGGAAAAAAATATTAATAACTCGTGGGTACCACGCGAAAATACCGTAACCTTTGGGTATTTCGCGAAAACTGCATAACCTCGAGGGTACCACGCGAAAATTCCGTATATAAATTAAACATATTTGTAATGACCCAACGGACAAAAATCTACCCACAAGAGTATGGGATTAGTTGTAGCTTTTCAAGTGTCGTTCCCAACAAGGACTATGTAGTATCTTTTGTAACTTAAACCGGTAAGCTAAGTCATAAGAAGAGAAATTCGTTTAATTAAAGTAAACAAGAAACAAGAATTGGAAAGATGATTGTAAACAATTAGGGAGAAAAATCTAGGACTAGGGATCTCTACAACAATGTCTTGGTAAATTTACAGATATCTGTATGAAAATAGTCTGAAGGTAAGCTATCTAAAGCCTCTACTAACTCATTTTAAACGATAATAGATGTGCCTAAATTCCAACTAATGATCGCTGTCACACAGAGTTAATTAAATCTAGACCTTTTGGGCACTTAGAATCTAGGGTCAAACTGGGTTAACATTCACTGTCGCGCTCCGCTAAGTCTAGGTAAGCCTAGGGTTTCTATGATAGCTTAGGATTCCACAAGAGTGATTAGATTTCTATCGTACAAATAATACTTAGGTTCAATTCCTAGTGATCTGATAAAGTAATCTCTTTTCAGACTCATACCTTATCCGAGTTATCTATTAAGGTTATCTCCTTTCAGACTCAAACCTAATAGAAATCTAATCAACATTCATCAATTGCATTAAGAACTCTGGGATTGAATCAGACAAGGTTTCAAGTTTCAATTCAAACAAATATCATGCACAAGTCCACCAATTCATTGTTGGGATCACCCCAACCCTAGAATTAAGAAAATAGCCAGACATGCTTAGAGAAACAATCAAAAACATCGTATGAACAAAAGAAATCATTCAACTAGATTAGAAGAAGAGAAATACTTGATCAAATCCAGGAAAACAATTTCCAATTTTTAGAAATCTTCAAAATAACTCCAAAAACATCTAGGGCTAGAGAGAGTGGAAAAAAGTGGCAGAAGAAACTGCCAAAGAACCCTAGAAAAGTATTTATACCATCCTAAAATAACAAAGGGCTGAAAATTAACAAATCCGGGTCGCGGGTGCATTGGCACGGTTGCAAGTTTACAGAATGTCGTCAGAGGTTTGGCACGGTTTATGGCATGGTCTGTTGCAGACCTTGTTGTTATATAGGAACGTCTTCATGTGCAGGTTGTGGATGACACGGTTTATGACACGCTTTGTAGCAAACCATGCCAATCACCAGAAAGCCATTCTTCGTCTTCGTTCGTCTTTGTATTCGACCGTGCACATCTCCTATGATGTCAAAGCCTCGTAAAGCACCTCCTTTGCCCGCTAAAGTACTTGAAAATATGCAAAGACTCGTGTAGACATCCGAACTGAAGAAAACAATGCAAATAACTTAAAATACAATATAATAACATGAAAATGCCTAAATTATAGCCTAAATGCATGTCTTAAACCTGTATGAAATAGATGTTATCAACCCAACGAGTCGATGACCCAATCCAAAAAATTTTGGCTCGAACGGATCGGATCACTTTTGATCAAATACTTTTTAGGATCGGGTCTCAACCCAAAAAATACAGGTCGGATTTACAGGTCATGTCAAATTTTGACAGCTCTAGATGTATGGAGTAGTAATGAAATTAAGA
Organism: Rheum nobile; assembly: GCA_027886185.1. Lineage (NCBI taxonomy): Eukaryota > Viridiplantae > Streptophyta > Magnoliopsida > Caryophyllales > Polygonaceae > Rheum > Rheum nobile. The sequence goes on along the minus strand of WOAB01000002.1, from coordinate 7,554,554 downwards.
GTTCTTGCAATGTCTCGATTGAAGACTTAAAAGAAATGGATGGCGTGTTTAATACAACGAAAAAAGGATCAAATATCACTTGAATCCGTATGATTAGTCATTATGAGTACGATCTTACATAAAATGCTTTTTCTTGAACACCTCACTATTTATTTTTTCAATTCAAATTAGATTCGGACATCGTATAACAAATATACGAATAACCGTGTAATTTGTTCTCTTAAATGGTTTTTAACAGTATCATTACAAATTTGAAGACCATTCAGAAGTGCCGTGGTCATATCACTGAGAAGCCTATTCTTCTCATTAAGCTCGAAATGTCATTTTCTATTTCATTATATTTGAGAGTTGAAGCTCCTTCATGCTAGCCTCAGGAACAACATAATCCGTCCGATCGGCACAATCCAGGCTTTCCGCGAATTTAGAGATGGAGAAACGACATACATTGTCGTCCAGGTTAAACCACATCTCATGCTTCTTCTTCGTCTTCATCTTGTGGAGGAGGAAGTACTGGGCTTGTTGCGTTGAGTACTTCATGCTATTACCTAACGTACAAATAGGTAAAAGATTCCAGAGCACATACGAGATCAGTCTTGGGGGATAGCCCTTCCTCAATATACTTCAAAATTTCAAACTTGCTATATAAATTCACCTTGCAAGCACTATGCAGTCTTTTCTAAACAACATACTCACATCTGCTTAGATCCGTGAACTATCAAACCATAAACACACAAAACAAAGAACTATCAACAAATATACAATTTTAAGTGAAAAAATATACATGATAATTGTAAAGATTGCCAACAAATAGAGAAAAATGACAATACACACATACATAACACAAAGTACTAGGGGACAATTGTATACTGTCACAAAAACGAGTTTATAAACTGTCAAACAGACTAAGAAAACTGCCAACAAGACATAAAACAAACAAGAATTCTTGGGGACAGTTCTAAACTTTCACCAAAACATTTTTTAAAAACTCCCAACAAAAAAAAATACACATTAAGATTGATGGGGACGGTTTTAAAAACTGGAACACACTTACAAATCTGTCACCAAAACATGTAAAAAACTGCCAACAACTAAGAACACTGCCAACAAGTAGTAAAATCCTTGGGGGATAGTTATAATCTGTCACAAAAAAATTGCCAACAACTAAGAAAATGCTTGGGGACAGTTGTAAACTGTCACCAAAACATTATAAAAAAACTACCAACACACTTAAATAAAATAACAAAACACTATGAAAAGGCTTGGGAACAATTTTATACTGTCACAAAAACACTTAAACAAAAATTGCCAACAAAAGAAAAATGCTTGGGGACAGTTATTAAGCTGGCATCAAGCATACATTGCCAACACCTGCTAATTTAGTGGTGATGGCAGTATTCAACTGTCATCAAGTGCTAATTTAGCGGATAATGCATTGGTGATTGTCAGTTGAATCAAGTGCTAATTGTAATAACCCTCAATTTTAGTAAGGGTATTTATATAATTTTCCAACTCTATTTCTAATAAAGGATTTTTTGGTATTTATTTCATAATTCCAAAAATAGAAAGGAAATAGAGATTCTTAATATAAGTTGTTATAACTTTAAAGTTGTGAGTTATTTAAATTTATTGTTAACATTATGTTGATTACAAATTTATATAAAGCTTATAAAATTTAACCTAGAATATTTAGATTAAGTTTAACAATTTCTGTTAAAAGATTTAAATATGGTTAAAACCATAGGAATTGTAACTTAAGCATATTTTAGCCTAAGTTAATTTTTCTAAATGTTAATTCAGGGCTAAAATAATAGTAGAAACATAGAATTATTAAAATAATTAAGTTTGGGAAAGTTTGGGTAATTTTTGAAAAATTATTCAAGGGCATTTTTGCCCCAGATTTTTAAGTTGGGGCCAAAAATGCAAATAGGCAAAAAGCTGGAAAGTACTGTTCACTTTCCCTTCCATGTGCCAGCCGTGGAGCTTCAAGCCTCTAACAATGGCGGTTCGTCCAAAAATTAGGATGCGTTTGGGCTCGATTTGTTTGATTAACTCATGGGCGTTTTAGAGAAGACCCATACGCACATTATATTGGTTTAATTGAAAGGAAACAATTAAAAATGAGATCGAATTTTATTATATAAGACAAGTGGATAAACGTTATGGAAACTTTGGGAAATCGGGGCCAATCTGAGATCGTTTTCTTGCAAATGTTATACAGAATCGAGTCTCTCTCCGAAACCTATCTAACCCCTATAAATAGGACTCCAATCGTAGTGGTTTTAGCATCCAATTGTACCCTAGAAGCTCAAGAACCCTAGAATTCGCAGCCCTCTGTTGCGGGATCAATTACCGCCACACCGGAGCTCCAATTCCGCAATGTCCACCACTACTAGAACCGCCTGGGAGTTTATTTCAAAATACCTTAGGTCCAGCTGCCGGACTACCACCGCCGGGCCTCCAATTGTGACGATTTCCGCCGACTGCCACCAACGACGAACCGATTGGGTATTATTCGGATTTTTGGTCCAATTTTCATTTTCTTTTCTTTTATTTGATTATTATTTGTCTTAATCAAGGTTATATAAAATAATCTTAATTACTGAATAATAATATGGAATTAATTTGATCTTATTAAAATTACTTTGGGTATTATCTTAGACTATGAATGGTTAAAATATTAACTTTTCATTTGGATAATATTTTGGAGTAAAATTTCTGAACATATAAATAAATTATGAGATTTATTTATTCATGAAAAGTTAATTTAGCCGTCTAATTGTTTTTCAGTCGTATAAATAATCGTTCTACCGATTAAGCCTTGAAAATTGAATTAGTTGGGGATAAATTAATTTAATTTAGATCTTGAGACATATATCCTTCAAAATTCAATATTAAATAAATTATCTAATTATAATTTATTTTTGTGTGTGATTTGGGTACGTCTCGGATTTGCTTCTGAAACGGAAATAGAGTCGAGATTCAAGTTGCTACTCGGAAACAACCATCCCCGTGATACCGTTCATCTCTCCGTGATTCAAGGCAAGTGGCGGTTCGCTCTTGCATATTTATTCTATTTTTATCTTAATTATCAATGAATCGGTTGTGCTATTAAGTTGGGATAACTAATTCTTACCTTGTTTGGGAACTTGTGTGAATAAATGGTGTGTTTAATTGAACCTATTTATTAGGTTGCGTAGATCAGTTAGGACTTGAATGCAATGAGGTGTGTGAACCGTTTGTGGTTAATCTGCCCAATGGGGAACATTTAGTCAGAACCAAGCGGTTGTCGGATTTTCCAATGACCATTCAGGGTTGGAAATTCGAAGCTGACTTGATTTGTATAACCATGGCTCCATACGACATTATTCTCGGGATAAAACTGGTTGATGCGTCACGGGGCGGTAATCGACTTCAACACGAGGACAATGAGAGTCTCATATGGGGGCAGTTTGTGTGTAAGTTCAAGGGTCGTAATAATGCCGATAACGAAAAGCTGATCAATGCGATGGTTGCGTTTAAGTTACTTCGACAATGTTGTGTCGTCGACGTTTTTCCGGAGGAAATTCCAGGGTTGCCCCCGAATCGTGACATGGAGTTTACTATTGAGCTGGAACCTGGTACGACGCCGATTTCCAAGGCACATTATCGTATGGCTCCAGTGGAGCTGCAAGAACTGAAGAATCAACTTGAAGAGTTGCTTGAGAAGGGGGCTATATAAGACCAAGTGCGTCACCTTGGGGTGCTCTAGTCTTATTTGTCAAGAAGAAGGATGGTTTGTTCCGGCTGTGTATTGATTATCGGGAACTGAACAAGGTCACCATCAAGAATAAATACCCATTACCACGGATAGATGATCTTCTGGATCAGTTACAAGGAGCTAAAGTCTTTTCCAAAATCGATTTGAGGTATGGTTATCATCAGCTCAGAATTCGTGAGGAAGATATTCCGAGAACGGCATTCTGGATGAGATATGATCACTACGAGTTCGTAGTTATGCCATTTGGACTTACTAATGCTCCAGCGGTTTTTATAGACTTAATGAACAGATGCTTTCATTAGTATCTGGATAAGTTCGTGGTTGTATTTAATGATGACATTCTGGTCTACTCGCCAAATGAAGAAGTTCACGAGGAGCATCTTTGCATCGTGTTATCAACCCTTAGACAAAACCAGCTTTATGCTAAGTTGTCTAATTGTGACTTTTGGTTGAAGGAAGTGGCATTTCTAGGCTATGTGATTAGCGAGAAAGGGCTAATGGTTGACCCTTAGAAGATAGAAGCAGTGGTTGAATGGAAGCGACCTTAGAATGTGAAGGAGGTGCACAGTTTTTTGGGACTTGTGGGCTATTACAGACGGTTCGTAGAGGGGTTCTCCAAAATTGCCCTACCTATGATCGGTTTGCTCTGCAAGGTCCACAAGAAGTTCGTGTGGGATGAGAAGTATGAAGTTAGCTTTCAAAAGTTGAAAGAGTGCTTGACGTCAGCGCCGGTGTTGGCACTTCCAGAAGGAACTGATGGGTATATGGTCTCTAGTGACGCTTCAAAACAAGGTCTGGGATGTGTATTGATGTAAAATGGGAAATTCATTACATACGCATCTCGGCAGCTAATGCCTTATGAAGCAAACTACCCGACCTATGATTTGGAGTTAGCAGCTGTAGTCTTTGCGTTGAAGATTTGGAGACACTATCTCTATAGTGTCAGATGTCAGATCTTCACCGACCACAAGAGTCTGAAGTATATTTTCACTCAAAAGGAGTTAAACATGAGGCAATGACGATGGTTAGAGTTGCTTAAGGATTACGATGTAGAACTATTGTATCATCCGTACAAAGCTAATTTAGTAGTAGACGCATTGAGCCGAAAAACGCCGCATGAGACGATAGTAGCCTTACTTACTGCCCAGACCGAGTTGCAGCAAGGATTATGCGAAATAGAGGTCTTATACGCTCATCGGCAAGGTCAATTGAGCATGCTCGAGATCCAAGCTACATTGCTTGATCAGATTAATGAAAATCAAGTTGATGACTTGGTTTTGGTGAAGCTGAGTAGTAAAGTTCTGGATGTGAAGGCTCTAAGATTTATGATTTAGGAGGATGGATCACTGTGGTTTTAGGACCGAATTTATATGCCTGACAATGTTGAGATTCGACAATTGATAATGAGAGAGGCTCATTCTTCTACACATTTTGTACATCCAGGCTCTAGCAAGATGTACAAAGATCTGAGAAACAAATTCTGGTGGCCCAACATGAAGTGTGATGTAGCAGAATGTGGCAAGATGCTTGACTAGCCAGAAGGTGAAGATTGAACACCACAAACCAGGTGGTGAATTGCAACCTCTTCTGGTGCCAGAATGGAAGTGGGAGGATATTGCAATGGACTTTGTTACAGGACTGCCCAAGACACGGAGTCAGAAAGATGTTATATGGGTGATCATTGACCGGCTCACAAAAAAGTGCTCATTTTGTGGCCATTAAGTCAACATGGGGAACCCAAAAGCGGTCTGAAGTGTTTTTGCACGAGATAGTTTGTTTGCATGGCACACCCAAAACCATTGTATCTGATCGTGATGGTCGTTTCATGTCAAGATTCTGGAAAGAACTGCATAAGGCCATGGGGACTGAGTTAAGATTCAGTATCGTGTTTCATCCTCAGACGGATGGATAGTCAGAAAGGACAATTCAGACAATCGAGGACATGAGTTGAGAGAACAACTTGAGTCTGATAGAGTTCACGTACAATAATAGCTGGCATTCAACCATCCAGATGGCTCCGTTTGAAGCCCTATATGGTCGAAAGTACAGATCTCCAATCTGGTGGGATGAGAATGCCAACATGATTCTTTTAGGACCTGAGTTGGTCGAAAGAATTGCCTCGGACATTGCTTTGATTAGACAAAGGATGCTTACAACACAAAGTCGACATAAGTCTTACACTGATTTAAGCGAAGGAATGTCGAGTTCGACGTTGGAGATAAGGTCTTTGTCAAGGTGTCGCCAATTAAGGGTGTGTTCAGGTTCGGAAAGCATGGGAAGCTCAATCCGCACTATGTTGGACCATTTGAGATCCTTGACATAGTCGGATCTTTGGCATATCATTTGGCGTTACCACCTTTAGCACATCCAGTGCATAATGTGTTTCGTGTCTCTCTGCTGAGAAAGTACGTGCCAGATGAGTCTCATGTTCTGTGTTATGACGACATCGAGATTCAGTCAAATGGTACATACGAGGAGAGATCGGTGTGTATCCTAGAGCGTCAAGAGAAACACCTGCGGAACAAAGTGGTTCCATTGGTGATGATTCTTTGGTCGAAGTCTGGAACCGAGGAAGTAACATGGGAAACCTGGGAGACCGAAGCTGATATGCGTAGTCATTTTCCTGAGCTGTTTCGGCCTAGTTTCACGGTCAAAACTATTTCTTAAAGGGGTAGTGATGTAATAACCCTCAATTTTAGTAAATGAATATATGTAACTTCCCCGCTCTATATCTAATAAAGGAAATTTTGGTATTTATTTCATAATTCCAAAACTCAAAAGGAAATAGAGATTCTTAATACAAATTGTTACAACTTTAAAGTTGTGAGTTATTTAAATTTATTGTTAACATTATGTTGATTTTAAGTTTAAATAAAACTTATAAAATTTGACCTAGAATATTTAGAACAAGCTTAACAATTTTTGTTAAAAGATTTAAATATGGTTAAAGCCATAGGAATTGTAACTTATGCTTATTTTAGTCTATGTTAATTTTTTAAAATATTAGTTTTGGGCTAAAATAATAGTAGAAACATAGAATTATTAAAATAATTAAGTTTGGGAAAGATTGGATAATTTTTGTAATTTTTGAAAAATTATTCGAGGGCATTTTTGCCCAAACTTGAAAAGTTAGGGCAAAAAAATGCAAATAGGCCAAAACCTGGATAGTACTGTTCACTTTCCCTTCCATGTGCCAGCCGTGGAGCTTCAAGCCTTCAACAATGGCGGTTCGTCCAAAAATTGGGTCGCGTTTGGGCTCGATTTGTTCTATTAACTCATGGACTTTTTAGAGGAGACCCTTACGCACATTATATCGGTGGAATCGAAAGGAAACAATAAAAAACGAGATCGAATTTTATCATATAAGGCAAGTGGATAAACGTTTTGGACGATTTGGAAACTTTGAGAAATCGGGACCAATCCGAGATTGTTTCCTTGGAAATGTTATATGAAATTGAAGCTCTTTCCGAGATCTATCCAACTGAGGAATTCCAGAAGGAATGAGAGAATAAAATCGTAATCAAATTCGATTCATGTAATGAGATTTACAACCGGCATAGCTGCAAGCTCTCACAGAAAATTACAGGAAATGCTCTCTAGAAATTGTTGATAACAGAAAGCAAAAAGTGTAAGGAAAAATATCTTGCTGATGACTTATATAGCTGCCACTTATGCCTACTGCTGCTAACAGATTATTGAAGCAACCAATGAGAGAGTGACAACACATGTCGCCAGTCCCCACGCCTTGGTTTGTTGGCTCCGGATGAGAGACGTCTGCACACCTCAGAGGATGCAGGGACCACTACTAAACTGTGGCGTAGTGAAGCATGAGCAAGGTGAACCAATAAGTGACTCTACATCCCCCCTTCAAGATGGAAATTGTTGTAAATTCATCTTGGAAAGAAGAAAAGCATGCTGAGCAGCCGAAAGTCCCTTAGTCATGATATTAACAAGCTGTAGAAAGGAGGGGATGTAGGCGGTTTGAAGAATACCGGATTGGATATGGTCCCGCGTGAAATGACAGTCAATGTCAAGATGTTTGGTGCGTTCGTGATAGCAAGGATTGGCTGCCATGTGCTGGGCAACACGATTATCACAGAACAAGGTAATGGGCAAAGCAACTGGGAGATGCAAATCACGAAGGATATAACTCACCAACAAAAGTTCAGCAGTTGTCACGGCCATGCTACGATACTCTGCTTCGGCCGAAGAACGCGACACATTAACCTGTTTTTTAGTTTTCCAAGAAACAAGGGAATGTCCAAGGAAAACGCAGTACCCAGTTAAGGAGCGTCGGGTGGTCAAGCAAGAACCCCAGTCAGCGTCAGTAAAACCAACTACCTTGAGACTGGATTGAACAGGATAAAATAGACCAACAGAACAAGTCCCACTTAAGTACCGAAGAAGATGCAAATAGGCCAAAATCGTGGAACTTGAAAAGTTATGGAAAAAAATGCAAATAGGCCAAAACCTGGATAGTACCGTTCACTTTCCCTTCCATGTGCCAGCCGTGGAGCTTCAAGCCTCCAACAATGGTGGTTCGTCCAAAAATTGGGTCGCGTTTGGGCTCGATTTGTTCTATTAACTCATGGACTTTTTAGAGGAGACCCTTACGCACATTATATCGGTGGAATCGAAAGGAAACAAAAAAAAATGAGATCGAATTTTATCATATAAGGCAAGTGGATAAACTTTTTGGACGATTTGGAAACTTTGAGAAATCGGGACCAATCCGAGATTGTTTCCTTGGAAATGTTATATGAAATTGAAGCTCTTTCCGAGATCTATCCAACTGAGGAATTCCAGAAGGAATGAGAGAATAAAATCGTAATCAAATTCGATTCATGTAATGAGATTTACAACCGGCATAGCTGCAAGCTCTCACAAAAAATTACAGGAAATGCTCTCCAGAAATTGTTGATAATAGAAAGCAAAAGGTGTAAGAAAAATATATTGCTGATGACTTATATAGCCGCCACTTATGCCTACTACTGCTAACAGATTATTGAAGCAACCAATGAGAGAGTGACAACACATGTCTCCAGTCCCCACGCCTTGGTTTGTTGGCTCCGGATGAGAGACGTCTGCACACCTCAGAGGATGCAGGGACCACTACTAAACTGTGGCGTAGTGAAGCATGAGCAAGGTGAACCAGTAAGTGACTCTACATCCCCCCTTCAAGATGGAAATTGTTGTAAATTCATCTTGGAAAGAAGAAAAGCATGTTGAGCAGCCGAAAGTCCCTTAGTCATGATATCAGCAAGGTGTAGAGAGGAGGGGATGTAGGCGGTTTGAAGAAAACCGGATTGGATATGGTCCCGTGTGAAATGACAGTCAATGTCAAGATGTTTGGTGCGTTCGTGATAGCAAGGATTGGCTGTCATTTGCTGGGCAACACGATTATCACAGAACAAGGTAATGGGCAAAGCAACTGGGAGATGCAAATCACGAAGGATATAACTCACCCATAAAAGTTCAGCAGTTGTCACGGCCATGCTACGATACTCTGCTTCAGCCGAAGAACGCAACACATTAACCTGTTTTTTAGTTTTCCAAGAAACAAGGGAATGTCCAAGGAAAACGCAGTACCCAGTTAAGGAGCGTCGGGTGGTCAAGCAAGAACCCCAGTCAGCGTCAGTAAAACCAACTACCTTGAGACTGGATTGAACATGATAAAAGAGACCAATAGAACAATATGGAACTTGGCAATCGAGCAAATGTCGTAAGCCAAAGTAGCACCCATACGTGCTTTGCAAACCGGGAAATGTAAAAGTTTGGAATGGGAAATATGACCCATCCTTTTATGCAGCAACAATATTGAATTATCAATGTTTCTTTGAGCAATATTAGCCGACAGGAACTCCTCACAAGCAGCCTCTGGTCCATCCTTAATTGAGCAAGATCCAGCTTTCAATTTGTATAATCCTCCCTTCTGAACTCCAGTGGCGATGGTCGACTTAGTAGTGAGGTCATGTAAGATACATCTGTCATGATAGAACAAGGTGCAAATGCTGCATGTTCTGTTCAACTTGCTTACTGAGAGCAAGTTATACTGAAAAGTAAGGACATATAAAACTTCATCTAACATCAAACCATTGTCCAACCGTACAGTGCCAACAAACTACACCAATTTTGTAGTGCCATCCGACATCACAATATGAATTGGACAATGTAATCTGTGGTGCTTGATGAAGAAGTTAAAATGAGCAGTCATGTGGTCAGTAGCTCCGTTGTCCACAATCCACTCACAATTGACCTCTGAGTTTGAAGTTGTAGATAGAGCAATTTTACCTGAATAGTCCATGGAGGACATACAAGGATGAGTAACGGATAAGGCTCTGCTGTCTGGCCTGAAGGACTTCATCACCTGTTGACAAGCTGAAGTAAGACTGCTAACAGCATCTACAAATTTCTGATCAAAACCCAACTGTTCAGGTCCTGTCACAGCTTCTAGTGGACTGTCTTGGTTCACGTCAGAATTGCTTTCAACATGAGCAACAACCTTGCTCCCTCTCTTACCTCGTTTGCCCTTATACCAGTCGGGATATCCAATCAATTCAAAGCACTGCTCATAGAGGTGCCCTTCCTCCTTACAATGAGTGCAAATTTTCTTTTCTCTCTTTGTTTTCTTGTATTCCCTCTTATTTCCAGAATAACCACCAGATCCCTCATTACTGTTGGATCCTTTCAACTGGTGATTTGCTAAGAGTGCTGCCTGAGCCATACTATCACTCCTAGTAATTTGTTTATGTTTTTCAACTTGAAGTACTATATGATACACTTTGTTAATGTGAGGAAAAGGTTCATTGGACAGAATTTGACTCTTAATAGTCTCATAATCTGCATTTAACTTCATCAGAAAGTCCATAACCTTGGATTGATTATCCATTACCAGTACTCGAGCAAGAATACCACACTTGCACTGGGAAATTCCTCCACAATTACATACAGGATAGCCATTTATATTTTGTAATTCATCCCAAATTGTCTTAAGCTTAACAAAATAGGCAGTAACAGTTAAACTTCCCTGACATACCTGGCTGAGTTCCTGGTTCAATTGATAAACGAGTGGACCGCTGCTCTGCTGATAACGATCACGTATCTCAAGCCACAAACCGCGTGATGCACTGGATTGAACAAAGGTAGAGGCCAACTCTTTGGTCATCGTGTTCATGATCCAACAGGCGACCATACGATCGCATCTGTGCCAGCGCGCGTAGCTTTCCGAGTTGATTGCCGGTTTCTCCATAGTTCCATCAATGAAGCAAAGCTTCATCTTAGCATCGAGCGCCATCTTAATTTGTCGGCTCCATAGCAGATAATTTCCTCCGTCAAATATCACAGTGGAAATCAACATTCCAGGAGAATCGGAGTTTCCAAGCATCAAAGGATCGCTCTGCATCGCGATCTAGCTTTGTTCACGTGTAAAAGTCTCTTCAAGCACCATTGAAGATAGTTCAGAGAAAGTAAGGGGAAGAGAAATCGAAGTAGATCTGAAGATCTAAAACAAAACGATTTTTGCGGAAGCAGGTAGGAAGAAGATCGAATTAAGACACGATCGAAACTCTCAAAAGCTCCATGAAAGCTCTGATACCATGAGGAATTCCAGAAGGAATGAGAGAATAAAATCGTAATCAAATTTGATTCATGTAATGAGATTTACAACCGGTATAGCTCCAAGCTCTCGCAGAAAATTACAGGAAATGCTCTCTAGAAATTATTGATAACAGAAAGCAAAAAGTGTAAAGAAAAATATCTTGCTGATGACTTATATAGCTGCCACTTATGCCTACTGCTGCTAACAGATTATTGAAGCAACCAATGAGAGAGTGACAACACATGTCTCCAGTCCCCACGCCTTGGTTTGTTGGCTCCGGATGAGAGACGTCTGCACACCTCAGAGGATGCGGGGACCACTACTAAACTGTGGCGTAGTGAAGCATGAGCAAGGTGAACCAGTAAGTGACTCTACACCAACCCCTATAAATAGGACTCCAATCGTAGTGGTTTTGGCATCCAATTTTATCCTAGAAGCTCAAGAACCCTAGAATTCGCAGCCCTCTGTTGCGGGATGAATTACCGCCACACCGATATCCATTGCCACAATTTCCACCACTACTAGAACCGCCTGTGAGTTTATTTCAAAAGCCCTAAGGTCCAGCTGCCGGACTACCACCGTCGGGCCTCCAATTGTGATGATTTCCGTCGACTTCCACCAACGATGAACCGATTGGGTATTTTTCGGATTTTTGGTTCAATTTTCATTTTGTTTTATTTTATTTGATTATTATTTTGCTTAGTTAAGGGTAATTAAATTAATCTTAATTACTGAATAATAAGATGGAATTAATTATAAATTTAAATTAATTAAAATTACTTTGGGTATTATCTTAGACTATGAATCGTTAAAATATTAACTTTTCATTTGGATAATATTTTTTTGTAAAATTTCTGGACTTATAAATAAATTATGAGATTTATTTATTCATAAAAAGATTATTTAGAATATACGACTAATTTATTTTTAGTCGTATAAATAATCGTTCTATCGATTAAGCCTTGAAAATTGAATTAGTTGGGGATAAATTAATTCAATTTAAATCTTGACACATACCCTTCAAAATTCAGTATTAAATAAATTATCTAATTATAATTTATTTTTGTGTGTGATTTGAGTACGTCTCGGATTTGCTTTTGAAACTGAAATAGAGTCGGGATTCAAGTTGCTACTCGGAAACAACCATCCTCGTGTTACCGTTCATCTCTGCGTGATTCAAGGCAAGTGGCGGTTCGCTCTTGCATATTTATTACATTTTTATCTTAATTTCCAATGAATCAGTTGTGCTATTAAGTTGAGATAAATAATTCTTTTCTTGTTTTGGACCTTGTGTGAATAAATGGTGTGTTTAATTGAACCTTATTATTAGGTTGTATAATATGCTAAATGTTAAGATCAAAGGATCGTGAAGCCACGGTGCAAGCTTTGCTCGTCGATGGAGGTGGAATCGCCAATTAGGGTTTTCGGATGGACGACGGCGTGACGGAGGCTTGTAGGTGGGATGACGGCGGACTTGTGGGGGATAGTAGGCACACACGGTCTTCTTATAGAGGGAAGAACATATGCTTGCAGAAGTGAAAGGGGAGAAGAAGTGTGAGAGATGTACTCACTCGGCACACTTAGAGTTTTTGGACGTAAGAGATTACAGAGAAAGCAAGAGAGATTTGGCAAAGCAATTTTGTGTATTCTTATGTGAGCTTTTCAGCTTTCAAAGAGCCTATATATAGGCTTACAAAAAAGGCAAGAATGCCTAAGAGAAATGTCAAAAGCCATGCATAAAACTAAACCCTAAATTTACTACCGAAATGTCCAATTTAGGTAACTTATTAACTTCAAATGTCAAATTCATCAAGAACATTAAAGATCCTCTCGGACAAGCCTTGGGCCCATGATGGTGGGCTAAATGAGCCAGCCCAAGGTGGTTGGAGCGCCGATCAAAGTGGTCCAGGTGGCTCAGCGCCCTTCTTTGAAGTTTACTTGCCGCTAGCGCCGTGCTCGTCGACGCCTTGTTGTAGGCAAAGCACCAGGGCAGGCCCGGCGTGGCTTAGGGTGGCTTGGCATGCTAGACCCTTGTGGAGATCTTGGAGAAGCTCCCTAGCTCTAGACCTTGTGATGGCACCGGGAATTGCCTTGTCCTCTTGAGTGTTGGCCTTGGAGACACTTGTGCCCGGCGCGGCCGGCGCCTTGGCCTTGTCTTGGAAAATGCCTTGCTTTGGCTTGGCTTTGGCTCTCCCATACATGACTTGGCCATCTCCAACTCCAAGTGTGTCCACCACATGATCCGTGCTTTGATCCAGCTCCGGGTCCTCCATAGTGCCCATGGAGAGCTCCTGGCGTCCACGTCCTCGGCGGCGCCTTGGTTGTCCTCGGTGTCTTGGCCTTGATGTGGCAGGGTCACATCATCCTCCCTCTCTTGAAAGGGATTCGACCCCAAATCCAGCTCTTCTTGGTCATCTTCATCCTGCACACAATAAGGCATCAAATCAGAGACATTGAAAACATCATGTACATCAAAGTTAGGAGGAAGATCAAGCTTGTAGGCGTTGTCATTGATCCTCTCAAGCACTTGAAAGGGTCCGTCGCCTCTTGGATTGAGTTTGGAGTTACGGAGCAATGGGAAGTGTTCCTTCCTTAGGTGCAACCATACTAGATCACCCGGTTCAAAAATTACTTCCTTTCGCCCCTTGTCCACATGCTTCTTGTATTGGCCGGTCCTCCTCTCAAGTTGCAACCTTGTGTCCTCGTGCAACTTCTTAATCCTTGTAGCTTCATTCGCACCTTCTTTGCTTTCTCGCTCTTTGATAGCATAGGGTAAGAGTTCTAGTGGTGTTGTGGGATTACGCCCATAGACCACTTCAAAGGGTGTCTTCCTTGTTGCCGAATGGACCGTCCTATTGTAGGCGAACTCAATGAAGGACAAGCTATCTTCCCACCTGCGCAAGTTAGTCCTCAATATAGTTCTAAGCAAGACACCAAGAGTACGGTTGACCACCTCGGTTTGGCCATCCGTTTGAGGGTGACAAGTAGTAGAGAAAAAAAGCTTAGTTCCAAGCTTAGCCCAAAGAGTTTTCCAAAAGTAGCTTAGGAACTTAACATCTCGGTCCGACACAATGGACCTAGGAACTCCATGCAATCTCACAACATGATCAAATAAAAGGTTAGCAACATGAGATGCATCATCGGTCTTATGGCATGCAATGAAATGTGCCATTTTGGAGAACCTATCTACCACTACAAAAATGGAGTCTCTCCCTCTCTTAGACCGCGGCAACCCCAAAACAAAGTCCATGTAAATGTCTTCCCAAGGTAGTTTAGGGATTGGCAATGGAGAGTAGAGACCATGGGGTTGCATTTTGGCCTTAGCACGCATACAAGTAGTACAAGAAGCACAAAGCTTCTCAACCGCTCTTAGCATCTTAGGCCAAAAGAAGTGCTATCTAAGCACATGTAAGGTCTTAAGGACACCAAAGTGCCCCATCAACCCACCCCCATGTGCTTCTTGCACAAGTATAGCTCGAATGGAGCCCTTAGGAATGCACAACCTATGACCTTTGAACAAAAATCCATCATGCAAGTAAAATTGAACCTCACTTCCCTTAGACTTACATGCGGCTACTATATCACAAAAATCAGAATCAAGAGCATATAAGTCTTTCATGAAAGTGAAACCAAGCAACTTTGCATCTAATATGGTCAATAGAGTGTACCTCCTTGATAGGGCATCCACCACCACATTGTCCTTTCCCTTCTTGTGTTTTATCACATAGGGGAAAGACTCAATGAACTCCACCCACTTAGCATGCCTCTTGTTGAGCTTGCTTTGGCCCTTCAAGTATTTCAATGCCTCATGGTCAGAGTGTATGACAAATTCTTTAGGCAATAAGTAGTGTTTCCAAACTCTTAGCACACGTACTAAAGTGAGAAGTTCTTTGTCATAGGTGGGGTATTTGAGCTCGGCACCCCTAAGTTTCTCACTAAAATAGGCAATGGGTTTTCCCTCTTGCATGAGGACACCTCCAAGGCCTATTCCCGAAGCATCACACTCTATCTCAAAGATTTTGTCAAAGTTAGGCAATGCTTGGGTGAGCTTGGCTTTGAGGCTAGCAAAGGCCGCCTCTTGTGCGACGTCCCATGAGAACGCCACACCTTTCTTGGTAAGCTCCATGAGGGGCGCAGCCAAGGTGCTAAAGTCCCTCACAAAGCGGCGGTAAAATTCAGCCAAGCCTAAGAAGCTTCGGACTTGAGTCATAGTAGTAGGTGTTGGCCATTCATGAATAGCTTTCACCTTCTCCTCATCAACTCTCAAGCCCTCCTTACATACCACAAATCCAAGAAATACCACATGATCCAAGAAAAAGTGGCACTTCTTGAAGTTGGCATATAGCTTCTCCTTCCTAAGAACCTCAAGAACTTGCCTAAGGTAATCCATGTGCTCATCAAGATTATGGCTATATACTAAGATGTCATCAAAGTACACAACCACAAACTTGCCAATGAAGCGCCTTAGAACATGGTTCATGAGCCTCATGAATGTGCTAGGAGCGTTGGTGAGTCCAAAAGGCATCACCAACCACTCATATAATCCTTGCTTGGTCTTAAAAGCGGTTTTCCACTCATCGCCTTCTTTCATGCGAATTTGGTGATAACCACTCTTAAGATCAACCTTGGAAAACACACTCGCTCCATGCAACTCGTCAAGTATATCATCCAATCTTGGTATGGGATGGTGGTACTTAATGGTTATGTTATTGATCACTCGACAATCAACACACATCCGCCAAGTACCGTCCTTCTTTGGTACCAAGATGACCGGAACTGCACAAGGGCTAAGGCTCTCCTTCACGTAGCCCTTGTCAAGCAATTCGTGGACTTGACGTTGCAACTCTTTTGTTTCCGCGGGATTAGCGCGGTATGCAGCCCTATTAGGTAGTATTGCCCCCGGTATGAAGTCAATTTGATGTTCAATACCTCTTATCGGAGGCAACCCCTTTGGCACTTCCTCTTGAAAGAGATCGTCGAACTCTAAAAAAAGGCGAGTGATGAGCTGCGGGAGTCCCTCAAGATCATTCACGTTGAGGAGTATGTCCTTACGAATGAACAAAAGACATGACTCCCCACTCTTGAACGCTTGAATGACTTCCTTAGACCTAGCTAAGAGCATATGACTAGAGGCACTTCCCTTGCCCCCAATCGCCATTTTCTTACCTTTGGCATGCTCCTTAGCTTGGGTCTTGCGTTGCTCCCTAGCCACATGGTCAGCCATGATTTCATGAGGAGCTAAGGGATGGAGAGTAATCCTTTTCCCACGTAAATGGAAGGAATACTCATTGCTCACCCCTTGATGTATGACGCCTCTATCAAACTGCCATGGCCTTCCCAAGAGAAGGTGGCACGCAGTCATAGGCAACACGTCACACAAAACCTCATCCTCATAGCCACCAATTGAGAACTTGATTATGGCTTGCTCCTTAACCTTTAGAGGGGTGTCAGAATTCAACCAACAAAGTGTGTAGGGTTGTGGGTGAGGAGTAGTGCTTAGGTTGAACCTAGACACTACTTCTTGGTCAATGATATTACAACATGACCCCCCATCAATTATCATACTACATACTTTGCCATTGATAGTGCACCTAGTATGGAAGATGGTCTCCCGTTGGCTAGGCACACTTGATCCCTCCAAGGCTATAAGCACTTTTTTAGCCACAAAACAGTCCCCATGGGCTGCAACAACATGCATCTCCTCCTCCTCGGCCTTCTCATTCTCAATAACCTCTACTTCATACTCATACTCATCCTCGGATTCGTACTCTCCTTGAGTATTAAGTAGAACTTGCCTTTTTGAGGGGAAATCCCGGGCATAGTGCCCTCTTCCTAGACACTTGTAACACTTGATGTCCCTTGTTTGGTCCTCACCCTCCTTTCGTTGGGGTTGGACTTTACTAGGGAATTCTCGTCTAGGGTGACTAGGATTGTCACCCCTAGTCGGTTCCAAGCGTCTAGGTGCAGGTAATGCTCCTTTGGGACTTTGCCAAGGGCGTGAGCTATTCCCTTTGGGGCGTCTAGAAGATAATGCTTTATACATACGATTAGTATAATGAAGCACTTATTCCATAGGCGTCCCACGAGGAAAATGTTGCTTACTCACGACCGCTTTGAGTTCACTATTGAGATGGTTAATGAACTTAGAAATAAGATACCCTTCGGGAACTCTAAGTCCGGACCTAAAGACCAAGGTCTTTATCTCCATGTAGAACTCATCCGGGGTTTTATTCCCTTGTTCAAGTTGTTCCAATCTCTCATGAACCCTCTCGGCATAGTCATCCGGAACAAACCTATCTCTAAGAGCCCGTTTGAGCTCTTGCCATGTGGTCACTTGGGGGTGTCCATGGAACTCTCGTTCCTCTTTGTCCCCAAGCCACCATTGATAGGCAAATCCCTCAAACTTGATTGTAGCTATAGCTACTCGTTGAGCTTCCGAGTAGTTATAGTACTGGAATATTTGATCGGTCTTTTGTTCCCAATCAAGATATACCTCGGGCTCATAATTTAAACCAAAGCATTGTACCTCCAATTTTACTCCATGTGGTCGAGGTTGCTCCAAATTGGCCGGGTATTGGTTGCCATTGTCGCCGGTGCCGCGTGGTTCATAGGGCATGTAGCCGCCCTGTCCTTGTCCTTGGGACGCTCCGCCTCGGCTTGGCGCACTCCTTAGGGGATGGAGCAAGGGTCCTTGAGACCTAGGGATATCATTGGGCTGCATTCTCGATTGCTCTCCAAGCCTTAATCCGGAATCTGCTTGGTTAGATCTAAAAGGCATAGTAGTAGGAGCAAAAGGCAATGAAAAATTAGAAGAAGCATATTCTTCCCTTGTAGTGCTCATGTGATGTGCATGCCCTTGGAAGCCCTCGGTCAAGGCATGATTGGTCTCTCCCGGAGTTGGCAACGGCCAAGTAGTCATGGGCACCGAGAGTTAATCACCCGGCGGCGCAAGGCCTAGCACGGAGGAGGTGCCGGCACTTGCTTGCGGCAAAGACCCTCCTTGGCCTTGGACGGAGGAGATGCCCGGCATGGTCCTCCATTTCTCCTCCATGGCGCGCATGAATGCAGCGTGTTCCTCCCTCATGGCGCTCAAGTGTTGTCGGGCGCGCTTGTCGGATTCCTCTTGAGAAGCTTGAATGGCTTTGAGGAGTGTCTCCATAGTGATTGCCGAGACCTCCTTGGGGTCCTCATTAGCGGCTTGCTTGTCTTTGGGATTCACCATCTCCAACCTTCACAAAACAAGCACACGACAACCAACAAAATCCAAAGAAACTCCAACAAAGGTACGTAACAAGTAAGATTGCCAAATTTGCCTAATTTAAATTAGGACTCGGAATCCAACAAGTTCTTGGGTTAGGGTGGCTCCTATATGCAAAAGACTCACAAAATTGAAAATAAAGTGCACCACAATCCTTGTCAAAGCTTAAGTTAATTCACAACTCAAGCAATACTTGTAAGTATTTGTCTCCTATTACCACTTACTAATGTTAGCTCGAGTAAAAGGAATTACAACTTCACTTACAAATGCTTCACAAAGAAAGTGTACGTCTTCTTCTTCTTTTTTTTTTTTTGGCATGCTCTTTTGTACAATATCAAGCCGAGTTTTTCTAAGATTCTTTTTTTTTTTTGACGAAGGAAATGCAGAAAACTTAACAAGAAATAGGCAAGGCAACTCGAGTAACAAAGTGTACGCACTTCGGATTCGTTCCTCCACAAGAAGGCCCGGTTTGGCAATTAACGTAGGCAATTCAACTCGGATTGTATATGTGCCAAATAAGGAAAGCAAATGACTCAAGATCCTATACTAAATGCACGACTAAATGGGCTTTAAGAGGGTTGAATGTTACACTTTTCAAATTCAAACAAGTATTAAATGCATTCAAAGCACACAATATTTCCTAATTTGAAGGTTGTAGATCTTCAACTCCTAAAACGTCCACTTCCTATCGGTCCAACTGACTCCTAGATCAATTCTAGATGCACGACACCAACAACAACAAAAAAATCAAGAACAAAGCAAAAACACTTTTCGGATGCAAGACTCACAATTACAAACACAAAGGCACGAAAACAAAGAACTTGGAAGACTTTCGGCCCTTGAATTTAAATGAGGAATTTGAGCAAAACTTACGTGCTCTGATACCAAATGTTAAGATCAAAGGATCGTGAAGCCACGGTGCAAGCTTTGCTCGTCGATGGAGGTGGAATCGCCAATTAGGGTTTTCGGATGGACGACGGCGTGACGGAGGCTCGTAGGTGGGATGACGGCAGAGTTGTGGGGGATAGTAGGCACACACGGTCTTCTTATAGAGGGAAGAAGATATGCTTGCAGAAGTGAAAGGGGAGAAGAAGTGTGAGAGATGTACTCACTCGGCACACTTAGAGTTTTTGGACGTAAGAGATTAGAGAGAAAGCAAGAGAGATTTGGCAAAGCAATTTTGTGTATTATTACGTGAGCTTTTCAGCTTTCAAAGAGCCTATATATAGGCTTACAAAAAAGGCAAGAACGCCTAAGAGAAATGTCAAAAGCCATGCATAAAACTAAACCCTAAATTTACTACCGAAATGTCCAATTTAGGTAACTTATTAACTTCAAATGTCAAATTCATCAAGCACATTAAAGATCCTCTCGGACAAGGCTTGGGCCAATGATGTTGGGCTAAATGAGCCAGCCCAAGGTGGTTGGAGCACCGATCAAAGTGGTCCAGGTGGCTCGGCACCCTTCTTTGAAGTTTACTTGCCGCTAGCGCCGTGCTCGCCCGGCGTGGCTTAGGGTGGCTTGGCATGCCAGACCCTTGTGGAGATCTTGGAGAAGCTCCCTAGCTCTAGACCTTGTGATGGCGCCGGGAATTTCCTTGTCATCTTGAGTGTTGGCCTTGGAGACACTTGTGCCCGGCACGGCCGGCGCCTTGGCCTTGTCTTGGCAAATGCCTTGCTTTGGCTTGGCTTTGGCTCTCCCATACATTTCTTGGCCATCTCCAACTCCAAGTGTGTCCACCACATGCTCCGTGCTTTGATCCAGCTCCGGGTCCTCCATAGTGCCCATGGAGAGCTCCTCGGCGTCCACGTCCTCGGCGGCGCCTTGGTTGTCCTCGGTGTCTTGGCCTTGATGTGGCAGGGTCACATCACTAACTACGACCCTTATATATATATATATTATTATAGGGTGCTAGATATATTTGGTGTGGATTTGTTGTGCATTGATATGAATATATAAATGCTAGTCTAGCACGAGTACTCGTAAGAACGCTATTTCCTTGCGAGGTTTAGTTGTTTCTTTATAACTGTGTGTTAGGAGGTTAAATGTCCTAACGCTTTTGGTCATGACCTACCTCTATCCGAATATAGGTGGTGGTGCACCTAGCTAGTGCCAATCTTCAGGATTTATTCCCAACCTTCGAGATTTATTCTCATTCTATATCTCATAGCGAGATCTGTTGTGGAAATTAAAAGCTTCAACGTTAATGCACATTTTGAAATTAAATAAGATAAGTGCCTTGTTGCACATAATTAATATACCATCGGGCGAGAAGTACAACGTGGAACCCGCCCGGACTCTTATATTAAAGTAAGTCATCTTTTCAATCTGGATTCGTATTATGCGGTGAGGTTGGTTGTGGACCCAAATAATCAAGGTCGGTTTTCAAACTTTGTTGCGACAAATATAATGTTCCCAAACAAATTCATTAATTTTCCATAAGACTCACTTCCTTTGGAGTCTTCTCTTGTTGCATTCATTTTCTATCATTTCATTGAGAGTATTTGGGTTATGTATCGTCTATCGGCTGTTATTCGAGAGACAATGATAGTAACCGGATACAATCACAAGAACTATTCTGTTTGAGCCCTTGTTTTTATTATTTTATTAGACTAACTAACCTCTCCTTTTCCTTGCATGGTTGGTTGGTGTCATCCGTCCTATATGGCACATCAAGTACAACTTCTCAGATCGAAGCCACGAAACGAAGACGTTGACGGCAGCTGCATTTCTTTTGTCATTTGAATAATTGTTGAACAAGGTTTAGATCATGTTTGTGTTTTGAATATTTAAGTCTTCCACTGATACTTTGATATACATTTGGGTTGCCGTTTTTGCAACGTCGATTTATAATACAATGTTGAGTTTGATTTTATATATGTTATTGTTCGTTTTAAATTATTATTTGGCGATCAATACAGTAAAGCCTTGGGTGATTTTGGATATGTGATCCGAGGTCATTGGCGGTAATATTCCTAAGGTAATTTAGGGGTGTTATACTAATTTAGTAGTGATGGCCGTTTTCAGTGGATAGTAGTTGAATCAACTGCCATCAGGTGAATCAAGTGCTAATTTAGTGATGGCCATTTTTAGTGGATATCAGTTGAATCAAGTGCTAATTTAGTTGTGATGACAATTGAATCAACTGTCATCAGGTGCTAATTTACTAGTGATAGCAGTTGAATTCAGTGGATAATGCATTGGTGATGACAGTTGAAAACTACCATCAAGCATACATTGCCATCAAGTGCTAATTTATGGAAGTTTTCAACTGCCATCAAGTTCTAAATTAGTGGATAATGTATTAGTGATGGCAGTTGAAAACTGCCATCAAGTGGTAATTTAGTGTTGATGGAAGATTTCAACTGCCATCAAGTGCTAATTTAGTGGTGATGGTAGTTAAAATTAGTAGATAATGCATTAGTGATGGAGGTTTTCAATTGTCATCAAGCATACATTGCCATCAAGTATCAATTTAGTGGTGATAACAGTTTTCAACTGACAGTTTACAACAATCATCACTAATGCATTATCCATTAAAAAACTACCAACACACTTAAATAAAATAGCAAAACACTAAGAAAATGCTTGGGGACAGTTTTAAACTGTCACAAAAACATTTAAAAACACTTAAACAAAATTGCCAACAAAAGAAAAATGCTTGGAGGACAGTTATTAAAACTGCCAGCGACTAGTAAAAAACTTGGGGACAGTTGTAAACTATCACCAAAACATGTAAAAAACTGTCAACAACTAAGAAAATGCTTGGGGACAGTTAAACTGTCACCAAAACATTTAAAAAACTGCCAACACACTTAAATAAAATACCAAAACACTAAGAAAATGATTGGGGACATTTTTACACTGTCACAAAAACGCACTTGGAGATAGTTATTAAAAATGCCATCAAGTAGTAAAAACGTTGGGGACAGTTGTAAACTGTCACCAAAATTGTAAAAAAATTGTCAACCAACTTAAATAAAATACCAAAACACTAAGAAAATGCTTAGGGACGGTTTTATATTGTCACAAAAATAGTTAAAAATACTAAAACAAAGCTGCCAACACACAAAGAGTATTGTCAACAACACAAAAAAACACCAAAAATTGCTTAGGGACAGTTCTAAACTGTCATTTAGTGCTAATTTATTAGTGATTACAGATTTCAACTGCCAAAAACACTTAAAAACACTTACACAAAGTTGCCAACACACAAAGAGTACTGTCAGTAACACACAAAAAGCCCAAAAATTGCTTAGGGACAATTCTAAACTATCACCAACAGACAAAACACCAAAAAATTGCTTAGGGACAGTTGAAAATAATAGTCATCACTATCAAGTAAATACAATATTGCTAGAACAAAATCAAACAAGCATAATAAAGAACATTCATCAACCATAACAAATATATTACGGACAATAAAAAGCAAAAACATACAACATTCATCAAAATTTGATATAAAACAATAAAAAAAACAGACGAAATCAACTTCTAAGACACATAGAACACATATGGAGATGAAATCGATGAAGCAACAGAACAAAAGATGAAAAACAACTTCACAAACCCTAGCAAATGCGAAGATGGATGTGAAAGAATTGATCGCGATGACGGATGCGAAAGAAGCCTTGGAGGACAATTACAAGGATGAATTCGAAGGAAATTAATGGAGTGAGGATTGGAAGAAAATATTGAACAACGTTCGCGTCAAAGACGAGAGGGGAGAGAGTATGAATAGTAACTGCTTATATATTGGTCCAAAAATTCAATTTGTGTAACATTGGGTCCGATTATATGTTTTTTTTCTTAATAAAGGGCCAGTGGGCCCAAATTGCTCCTAATTTTTTATGGCCCCCTTAAAGGTTCTCAATGACAATAATATTAAGGTTGTTCAGACTAAATGACCCTGTAAGAGGGACCAAATTGAAAAAGGGACCCAAAATTGCGAAAACATGTCGCGCGACCCCCAAAAAACTAAACCTAACGACTCCAACTCACTCTCTGTTCTTCCTCACCAAGACAAAAACAAAGAGGCGCAAATTATGTCAATAGATTGAAGAAAAACAATCGAAACTTACCAATAGATTGAAGAAACAAAGACGATAAGACAACACACAAGCATTCAGAACATTAAGTCGAACAAATCTGTGAACAATTTCGTGCAGAATTGTCAACAAGCAAGAAATCCTACAGAGTTAAGAATCTACAAGCGAACAACGACAATGTTGATTGTGGAAACAGAAACAATCTTTGATGAGGTTTTGAGCCCACCTGGGACCGCCTTCACTTGGTCTGCCTCAAGTCGGCGATCTGACCCAGCGGCCCAGCCCACGGTCTGCCTCGAGTCGGCGATCGGACCGCTGTCGCTCAACCCTCCCCAGGTCTGCAGACCGTACACCCCAACCCGTCTCCTGGTAAGCGCGAGGCTACACCAGGTGGGTTGCTGCTGGGGGGAATCGAACCCCCAACCTTTGATACAAGGGCAAATCCATGCACACTTGTATCACCAATTGAGCTGCAGACCTGGGGAGGGTTGAGCGTCAGCGGTCCGATCGCCAACTCGAGGCAGACCCAGGTCTGCAGACCGTACACCCCAACCCGTCTCCTGGTAAGCGCGAGGCTACACCAGGTAGGTTGCCGTTGGGGGGAATCGAACCCCCAACCTTTGATACAAGGGCAAATCCATGCACACTTGTATCACCAATTGGGCTGCAGCTCGATTGGTGATACAAGTGTGCATGGATTTTCCCTTGTATCAAAGGTTGGGGGTTCGATTCCCCCCAACAGCAACCCACCTGGTGTAGCCTCGCGCTTACCAGGAGACGGGTTGGGGTATACGGTCTGCAGACCTGGGGAGGGTTGAGCACCAGCGGTCCGATCGCCGACTCGAGGCAGACCAAGTGAAGGCGGTCCCAGGTGGGCTCAAAACCTCATCAATCTTGAAATGGTGCCAACATTTGAGCAAGGTGAGATAAGTCAAAATGAAGCAAATGCATATTTTATTACCGTGGGCCAGGTTTTTGGGTCAAAACAAGAGCTTAGAGATGTTGTGAAGAACATGACTATGCGTGACAACTTTGAATTCAGAGTCATGAAATCAAATCCTAAACTATACAAGGTCCTCTGTGTGGATATTCATTGCAAGTGGAGAATAAGAGAGGTGGTATTGAAGGGTACTGAATTCTTTGAGATAAGGAGATTCATTCAAGAACATACTTCCTCTTTCGACGTCAGATGTGCAAACTCATGTAAACCTTCATACAAAATGGTTGGAGACAAGATAAAGACAATGTAAAAATCTACAACTTATAAAAGATCTATATCATGAGCTAAAAATTAGATTTTGTAACACATCCCTTGGCTTCAACGCAGGTTTGAAGGCGTGAAAAAGGGGCCAAGCCCTAAGATGATTCGCAAAGACATGAGAAATGAGTACTATTAGAATATATGCTATTGGACAGCTTGGAAAGCTCAAGAATGGGCAAAAAACTTGATAAGAGGATCACTTGAAGATAATTATGGAATGCCATATGCCTATTGTCACAGTATCAAACAAGTCAACAATGGTACATCACGTGCATAGAGATTAGAAGTCATAATCGTTTCATGTATGTGTTTATCTCGATTGGAGCATCAATCAGAGGTTTCCAACTAATGAGAAATGTACACAATTAAAACTCAATTTGTTATGGCAGTTTATCAAGATACTACTTGTCACAACTTTGAACTGTCATCAAACAATGCATTAGTAATAACAATTTACAAATTCCATCATGAAATTCTATGAAAAGTAATGCATCGGTTATGGCAGTTGAAATTGCCAACAAAAAGGCTAGTTTTACACTGCCAACAAGGAGGAATATTAGCAGTTTTCAAAACTGCCAACAAAGAAGCTAGGTGAGAGTTTGAATATTGCCACTAACAAGCCTTGTTGGCAGTTTGAAAACTGTCATCAATGAGGCTTGTTGGAAGTTTTTAAACTGCCATTAATGAGGCTTGTTGAAAGTTTGAAAACCATCAAGGAGGCTTGTTGGCAGTTTGTAAAGTGTCATCAACGAGGCTTGTTGGCAGTTTTCAAACTGCCAACAAATATGCTTGTTGGTAGTTTGAAAACTGCCAACAAGGAGGAAGCTTGGAGGCAGTGTTGATCAAGTGCCACCAAGAGATGCTTTGTGACAACAGTTTTGATCAAGTGTCGTCAAGATGATAATTGTGAAAGTTTTCAAGTGACATCAAGAAAGAAATGCTTGGTGATGGCAGTTAACAACTGTCACACACAATCACTTAAATATAAGAGTTGTTGAATGTCTACATCAATGCAATCATCATATCAAAAATCAAACACTTGTGCACAACTTTGTACTATCTGTCTACAACAAAGCATTTAATGATGATACAAAAAAACATATATGAAATGAAAAAAAAAATATTGATTAAAGTTTATTTTGAAGGTGATAATGGTGGATGGCACACACTTACATGGAAAGTATGCGGGGCATCTCTTGATTGCCACTGCACAAACCAACAGATTTACCCTCTTGCGCATGTCGCCATGGATTATGAGAATGACAACTCATCGACATGGTTCTTCTAACAATTGATTAAAGTTGTTCCTTGTACAACAAAATTGATATTTGTCTCTGATCGACACTTGAGCATTGGAAAAGTTATAGAGTTTGTGTACTCTTTCGCACAACATGTGATATGTACGAGGCACCTGAACCAAAATCTAAAAACAAGGCTCAAGGATCGAGGAGTACACAGATTGTTCACAAAAGCTGCATAGAGTTACACTATAAGGGATTTTGAGGAAAATTTTCAAAAGATTTACAACATTAATGTGGAGATGGGCTGGTACCTATGTGAAGCAAAATTTGAGAAATGATCTAGAGCACAATGCATGGGGACAAATAAAACATATTGACAACAAATAATTCATAGTGTGTGAACTCTATACTGAAAGAGGGTCAGTCTTACCAGATTGTTGCCCCCCTAGAGTACATAAGAGATTTGATATCTAAGTGGTTCAACGATAGGCGGGAAAATGCAGAGAAGAACATGAACAAACTGCCACCAAAAGTGCAGAAGATACTCGAGGACATATACAACCTATCAAAGATGTATGAGGTGAGAGACCTTAACTCAATTCAGTTTCAGGTAATGGGTGGAAAGTTCTATAGTGTTGTTGATTTTAAAACAAGAAAGTGCACTTACAATGTTGTCCACCACTTGTGGCAAGGAAGAGTGGTAGGCCAAGAAAAAAAAGGTTGTCTTCTTTAGGAGAATCTCAAGCATTGTCAACAAGAGAGCGTCACAGAAGCCTGGCAAGTGCAACATTTGTGGTTTTGTTGAACACAACAAAAGACTCCGTGCAAGAACAAACTGTCAACCAACATCGGCAATTTGATGCAAGTAGACTAGTTTTCTTAGGAAAATAAATAATGACTCTATTGATGTTTCGTTGAACATTTTAATAGACATGATGGTTGGATTGCTTATTGAAAATGTGATAGTTTTTAAGTTCATGAATACTACAAGTAATGCGGGTATTGTTGAATATTATGTGTTTTGTTTGCTTTACCAAAAATGTGTTGATGACAATTGTTAGTTGTCACCAAAAACATTTTTTTATAACTGCCAACCGCACGAAAATACATACAAAAATTATTTGAGGACAATTTAAAAAATTGCCAATAACACATAAAATGCTTGGAGGTCAGTTATTAAAACTGCAAGCGACTAGTAAAAACCTTGGGGACAATTGTAAACTATCACCAAAACATGTAAGAAACTGCCAACAACTAAGAAATTCTTGAGGATAGTTAAATTGTCACCAAAACATTTAAAAAACTACCAACACACTTAAATAAAATACCAAAACACTAAGAAAATGCTTGGGGACAGTTTTACACTGTCACAAAAACACACTTGGAGATAGTTATTAAAAATGCCATCAACTAGTAAAAACGTTGGGGACAGTTGTAAACTGTCACCAAATTTGTTAAAAAAATTGTCAACACACTTAAATAAAATACCAAAACACTAAGAAAATGCTTGGGGACATATTTGTATTGTCACAAAAACAGGAAAAATAACTAAAACAAAGCAGCCAACACACAAAGAGTATTGTCAACAACACAAAAAACACCAAAAATTGCTTGGGGACAGTTCTAAACTGTCATTTAGTGCTAATTTACTGGGGATGACAGATTTCAACTGCCAAAAGGTGATAATTTAGTGGTGATGACAGATTTCAACTACCAAAAACACTTAAAAACACTTACACAAAGTTATCAACACACAAAGAGTATTGTCAATAAAACACAAAAAGCCCAACAATTGCTTGGGGACAGTTCTAAATTGTCACCAACAGACAAAACACCAAAAAATTGCTTAGGGACAGTTGAAGTTAATAGTCATTACTATCAAGTAAACACAATATTGCTAGAACAAAATCAAACAAGCATAATAAAGAACATTCATCAACCATAACAAATAGATTACGGACAATAAAAAGCAAAAACATACAACATTCATCAAAATTTGATATAAAACAATAAAAAACAGACGAAATCAACTGTTAGGACACATAGAACACATATAAAGATGAAATCGATGAAGCAAAAGAATAAAAGATGAAAAACAACTTCACAAACCCTAGCAAATGCCAGGACGGATGCGAAAGAATTGATCGCGATGACGGATGCGAAAGAAGCCTTGGAGGACAATTACAAGGATGAATTCGAAGGAAATTAATGGAGTCAGGATTGGAAAAAAATATTGAACAGCGTTCGTGTCATAAGAGATTTGATATCAGAGTGTGTGAACTCTGTACTGAAAGAAGGTCAGTCTTACCAGATTGTTGCCCCCTAGAGTACATAAGAGATTTGATATCTAAGTGGTTCAACGAGAGGCGGGAAAATGCAGAGAAGAACATGAACAAACTGCCACTAAATGTGCAGAAGATACTCGAGGACATATACAACCTATCAAAGATGTATGAGGTGAGAGACCTTAACTCAGTTCAGTTTCAGGTAATAGGTGGGAAGTTCTATAGTGTTGTTGATTTTTAAACAAGAAAGTACACTTGCAAAGTGTTTGATCTGGATCACATTCCATGTGCACATGCAATAGCTCCAATTATAAAGAAAAAGTTGAAAATGACAGATTTGTTAGCAAGTACTATCATTTCGAGTCTAGGTATAACGCATACCGAGAAACAATATATCTGGTGTCTAGAGAGTCAGATAACATCATACCAGAGGATGTAATCAACATACGATGTTGTCCACCACTTGTGGCAAGGAAGAGTGGCAGGCCAAGAAAAAGAAGGTTGTCTTCTTTAGGAGAATTTCAAGCATTGTCAACAAGAGAGCGTCACGGAAGCCTGGCAAGTGCAGCATTTGTGGTTCCGTTGAACACAACAAAAGACTTCATGCAAGAACAAACTGTCAACCAACAACGACAATTTGATGCAAGTGGACTAGTTTTCTTAGGAAAAAAATCATGACTCTATTGATGTTTCGTTGAACATTTTAATAGACATGATGGTTGGATTGCGTATTAAAAATGTGATCGTTTTTAAGTTCATGATTACTACAAGTAATGCGGGTATTGTTGAATATTATCTGTTTTGTTTGCTTTAAGAAAATTGTGTTGATGACAATTGTTAGCTGTCACCAAAAACAGTTTTTTATAACTGCCAACCGCACGAAAATACATACAAAAATTATTTGGGGACAATTTAAAAAAATGCCAATAACACCTAAAATGCTTGGGAATAGTTGTAAAATGTCAGCAAAACAAGAAAAAAAACTGCCAACAAACATAATACACTGCCAGCAACTCATAAAATGCATGAGGACAGTTCTAAACTGTCACAACACAAGATTATAAACTGCCAACACACACAAAAACTACCAACAACTCATAAAAAGCATGGGGACAATTCTGAACTATTAGTAAACATTTTTATAAGCTGCCAACACACACAAAATAAAGATTAACATTATTGGGGACAGTTTGAAAAATTGCCAATACAATTACAAAACTACCAACAACTAGTAACAAGCTTGGGGACAATTCTAAACTGGCACTAACACAAGATTGGAAACTGCAAACAACACGTAAAAAAACTTGGGGACAGTTCTAAACTATCACAAAACATTTTTTAAATTGCCAACACACAAGAAATACACAGTAACACTATTGGGGACAATTTTAAAAAGTATCAACACAATTACAAAACTGCCAACAACTCAAAAAAATCCTCGACGACAGTTGTAACTATCACCAACACAAGATTAGAAATTGCCAACAACACATAAAAAAACTTGGGGGGAACTTCAAATTGTCAACGAAACATTTAAAAACTAACGACAAGTAATAAATTGCTTGGGGACATATTTAAACTGATTACAAAAAGGATTCATTATGACAATTGATCAAGTGCCATCAAGAAATGCTTGGTATGGCAGTTGAAAACTGTCATCAATAGAATTACTTCGGACAATTGATCAATTGCATAAAGAAAATACTTGGGACAGGTTATCAAGAACAATAAAAAATGCTTGGTGATGGCAGTTGATCAAGGGGATTAATTAGGACACTTGATCAAGTATCATGATGAAATGTTTTGTGATGGCAGTTGAAAACTGCCATCAACAGAATTACTTGAAAAATATTTGATCAAATGCCAACAAGCAACACTTGGTGATGTCAGTTGAAAATTGTCATAAAAAAGGTTTACTTCGTGTAACATCAAGCAGAATTGTAAACAACACATGATATCTTTCACAAAAAAACTATTCAAACTATCATTGAAAATATCGCAAAATACAATCAACTTGATCTGCCATCAAACAGAAGGGAGTATTTTGTACAACACTTACAATAAAAACGCAAAAAAGGTGAATTGACCAAGTGTTTGACACAAACATAGCATTATAACCAATTGAATTTGAATTTTATGCTTATTTGGTGGCAATGGCTTGAAAACCCATGTTTCCTTGAAGAGATCAATGCCCATTTTATGTTTGTGCGTCTTTATATGCTCGTCATTCAGGTCAACAAAACTGCCACCAAATGCACGAGCTTCTTAGAATTTTATACTGTACACTCCACAATTGCCACTGTACAAGAAACAATAAAACAAAGAGCATTAGAAGCTACAAAAAAAAAACTGAAAACCTGCACACAATAAATGAAAACTTTGTCTTCAGGACAATCGACTTTATCCCAGGTAAATTGCCAATCAAACGAGCCTATGTGTGTGAATTTATTCAACATCCTTATAAATAGTGGAAGTAGGACCAACAAGGGTTTTAATATGACATATACCGCATTGTCATCGTACAACTCGAGGATGCAGTCAAAACTGTCACATGGCTTTTTACTAAGTCGATTTCTAAGGCCACCCAATACTGGCCGATTAAGTTCCAGTGGGTATATAATTTGGTAACGCCATCACACCATGATTTGCCATACTTTGTTAGATACCTTCCAAAAAAGAAATCAAGGTGGATACTTGGCATCCTAAAATCCTTGGCTTTTGAATTCTCCAACATCGTAGTGTTGAAATTACGATACCAACAATAATCCGTTATAACTATGTTCTTGAAAGCCTCTGCTTTTTCAAATACACGCTTCCTGAAGTGGTATGGAGCTTCTCCATAATGCTGGTATACAGAATACCAAAAATGAAATTAGCTTCAGCAAAATGTATAAGTTATGAAACAATACTCAATATTAAGGAAGACTTATATCATCATCAAGCCATTTATTCTTGTACAATAATTTTGTGAATAAAGTCTTGTTCAGTTCATAATCATGACAGGGGACGTATCCAAATTGATTGATATAATAAAGAAAAAATGTCAATGACATTAAAGAAAGACAAATGGAAAGCAACAAAATGAAACTGTCATCACTCAATTTCATTAGTGATGACAATTGTAAATTGCAACCAAGGAGAAATTCATTGGTGATGGCAGATGTAAACTACCATCAAGAGGCTTGTTGCTAGTTTGAAAAGAGCTATCACTCAATTTCATTGGTGATGGTAGTTGTAAACTACCACCAAGGAGAGATGCAGTGGTGATGGCATATGTAAACTGCCATCAAGGAGGCTTGGTGGCAGTTTGAATACGGCTACCAAAGAGGCTTATTAGCACTTTTCAAACTGCCAACAAGAACTTTTCAAACTGTCAACAAGGAGGCTTGTTGGCAGTTTGAAAAGTGCCACCAAGGAGGTGTTAACACAAAGACTACATTAGTGATGACAGTTTACAACTGCCATAAAAAATACATTGAAAGATAAGAACTGCCAACTGTTAACAATGAGAAATGAATTGGTGATGACAGTTTTCATACTGCCATCAAGGAGGCTTGATGACGGTTTTGAAACTTTCACCAATGAGACTTGTTGACAACAAAAAACCATTAGTGATGGCAGTTTAAAACTGCTATCGAGAATAAATTGAAAGATAAAAAATTACCTGCATCTACACCATTGATAAAAACTCTTTGTGATCATCATTCTTGTAATTAAAAAGAGTATGGCGGTCTAACATGCACTGATAATTTCTTCTTCCCGGTAGTGAATGGAGTTTGCAAGTGAGCGCTCACCGTCTTCACCCTCGTGGACTTGCGTACGTCATCGCCCTCTTCCAAGATTTTTTCTTGCTTAGGTGATCCAACCTCAAAGGTTTCAGCTTGAGAGTACGTCGTTTTAGAATTCATGTCAATATCGGGATCTTGTGACTCTTTGAATTCAATCATACTCATTTTCTCATTCTTCAAAGCATCAGACTTTAGAGAGCTCATGATGAGATCAACTATCTCGATAATGCCATCAACTTTTGTTTCCAACTCTCCGCCCTTCAAACTACCTTCATGAATTTCTACATCAGGAGTTGCAGTCATGTTGGCATTCTCGCCTTCTGAATTGTGCAGATCCTCTTTCGATTCATCATCCAAAGGAACGACATTGAAATGTACAACATTTAGAAGCGCAACTGCTAACTCCATATGTTTTTTCCGCAACAGCTTTAGTAATGTTGGCATTGTCACCATCTATTGTGATTTGTAGAATCTCTATCAACTTATCATCGCAACTGGCATCACCTTGTCCTCCTAGGGCTTCACTTAAACTGGCAGTCTGAATATCTGGCATGCATACCTTTTTTTCTCTTGATCATTATATGTGATATCCCCACCATCCTTAACTTCAACATTCAAGCCTCCATCAAATTGTTCTACGACAGGTTGAGTAATGATGACAATTTGATGATCTGGGGTGCATTCCTTTTCATTCACTTCATCAATCAAAGGTGTAACCCCACCATCCTTATCAACAACAACCAAAAGTGTCATCACCTTGTTCTACCACAACTTCACTCATGATGGCAAGTTGACGATCTGCGGTGCATTCATTTTACTTCACTTCATCATTCAAAGGCATAACCCCACCATCCTTATCAACAACAACCAAAGTGTCATCGCCTTGTTCTCCCACAGTTTAACTCATGATGGAAATTTTTATGGATGCATTTTCTTTCGATTCAACAATCAAAGGGGCATATTCAACTACATTCTCCCTAATTTCAGGAAAAGAAGAATCGACTTCAACATCTTTGTCCGCACATTCTAGATTCAAAAGATGAGGGTCAACAGGATCACTTGTCGGCTCACTAGGAGAATTAATATGTGCACTTTCATCAATCAAATTTTCATGCTCACATATAACCATAATAGCCTCGTCTAAGACTTCCAAATTTGAGGCACGTGCTGCATCGCACTCATGATCACCCTCGTTCATGTCTCTTACGGACGTGACACGGCATCAGCATCCTCATTGTCGAACACGTCTTCATCACAAGCATTGGCTTTCCCCTCATCCTCAAATGATGTTGGATTCTTAACATTCATACATGTCTCAATGTCTTCCAGCTTCTTGAATACCTCAGAAAGTTGAGAGCCTTGATCATTGACCTTGGACTACACATCTTTCAAAACAGAAAACATTTGGCGCATATGCTCCTTAAGATCCTTCACCCACTTGGGCTCAGATCTTTCTTTCTTGGCCAATAATTGAGTATGCTTTGGATTGGAATTAACTTCACCTCCATCAACACAAGCGTCGCCGTCCTTTCTAAGCATGTGCATTGAAGCGCTGTCAGTTTTCTCACTATCGCAATCAGGAACTCATTCATCTTTGCAAAAACATCCTCCATATGTTTTTCAGTCACAACTAGAGAAATGTAGTGTTTATAATGTTATAAATACTCTTATTCACATCAACCATGTCATCATAGACAACAAGTGCTTTTGTTTGCTTCTCCTCAACCTTGTTTGTCTCATCGACATCTTTGGTTTTTTTGCCTTCTTCTGATAAAGTTTAAGAGTACCTCCAGATTGATTCCTCTTTTCTCTTCCTTGACTATTTTTTTCAAAATTCTATGTAGAAGGCTTCCTTAACTCATCAATCTTTGGGGAGTCTTCTTGACCTCAACAATCTGTGAGGGAGTCTTCTTGATCTCATCCCTATAGGGCTTTGTTCTTGCAATAGAATTGGTGTCAAAAGACTGCTTTTTTCCTCTTTGAGCCA
Source organism: Rheum nobile (assembly GCA_027886185.1). Lineage (NCBI taxonomy): Eukaryota > Viridiplantae > Streptophyta > Magnoliopsida > Caryophyllales > Polygonaceae > Rheum > Rheum nobile. Next base: position 7,520,332 of record WOAB01000002.1, on the reverse strand, counting down.
ACTTGTGGCTGATTTTTCCTTACAACCAAAGAAGACTTGTCAACATTATCGTAAGATATGACATCTTCTTTTTCCTTGCACTACTACAGAATTGGGCAAATACCTCATAAGAATATACCTCGAGCGTTCGAATTACGAAGTATAAAGTTGAAAAAATCTAATAGATAATTATAACGTACAACATATCCGGCCTATATAATGAATACAAACAACTTTATACTTCGTAATTCGAACGCTCGAGGTATATTCTTATGAGGTATTTAATAGATAATTATATACACCGGACGTACAGCATGTCCACACGCCAGGTGTATTTGGTCCATAAATATACAACGGACATTTACTATACGGGGAATTTGGGCCATAAAAAAGAAAAAGAAATCCCGTCCGGTGTATTTCTTTACCCCAATTTTCTGCAGGGTTTTGGGCCCATTGTCCCTTTAAGAGTTTTTAATTAATAAAATGGACCCCTACTAGTTTGTATGTATGTTTCTTACCCCCTACTAGCTTATTTTATTATTATTTTTTCTCTCTCTTCTTTGTTTTTTCTCTTTCTAAAATATTGTTTTTTGGGGTTTAGGATTTAAGGGGTAGGGTTTAGGGGGTAGGGAGTAGGGTTTAGGGAGAGGGAGAGGGGTCCATTTTTGCTAAGGGTCCATTAGTTTAAAAAAAGGTTTGTCAAAGGGTTATTTACTTAACTCACCGAATTTTCTGCCTATCCCTAACACGAAAAATTAGACTTCAACTCCTCTCTCTATCTCTCTATATAATTCCTGAATCAGACTCTCTCGTTGTCTGCCTCTATAGTTTTAGGGTTTCTCTCTCATTTAATTCCGTAAACTACGTTTGAAATTCATCATCAGCGATGTCGACTTTCGGCAATGTGATTTTGAAGAGCAACGACGGCGAGTCCTTCGAGGTGGGTGATGCTGTGGCGTCGGAGTCGCACACCATCAAGAACATGGTTGAGGATTCATCATCAACGATGTCGACTTCTAACAAGGTGATTCTTTATGGTTGTTTCTCATTGATTTCTTTCTCTTGAATGGATTGGACTCTTGAATGTCAATGAATTCGTTCTGCGAGATAGCCCTAGAAGAGGCGCTTCGGATCAGGGAAGAGGGAATGGCGTCGGAGGTGGTTGCGGTGAGCATGGCCATACACAGTGCGTCGATACCCTCCGAACAGGGGTTTCCATGGACGCATATCGTGCTATCCATGTCGACTCAAAGGCTAACTTGTATCCTCTTGCAATTGCAAAGCTTCTAAAGGCTACGGTTGATGTTGGGAAGCTAGACTTCTGTCTTTGGTAAAACATGTTCTCTTTTTCCTAATAATTTTGATCTACAGCTACTTTAGGATATGGTGGAATTATGTGATTCTAGTTTTGATCAATCAAATTTGGGGTTTGCATGTTAAAATCGGGAAGGATATGTGAAAATTGATAACATAAAATTCCAAGTTTAGTTGTAGAAGAAAGAAATTTCTTTGAGCTCCTCTTACAATTATAGCTATTTGGTTTGTTTTCTAGCACATATGTTTGGTTGATAAGCTGCTAAAGATAATGTGCTTGATCATATGAAAATAAAGGAGATTTCTAGTGACTCTCGAGTCTTGTCTTGAATCATTACAATTGTGTTTATGTGAGGCTTAATCAAGGAAATTATAGTTTATAATGCATTAAATTGTAGCACATATGTTTGGTTGATAATGCGCTCTAATAATAGTTTATAATGCATTAAATTGTAGGAGATTTTTCTTGCATGTTGCTAAGCTTGAAGATGAGTACCATTTAATTATAAGTCTCAATTTTCTGTAGATTGCGGGGACACTGGTTGATCATGGAATCGAGAAAAAAAATTGGCATCATCACCCCTTACAACTCACAAGCAAGTCTAATCTGGCATCTTGTACATACATTGTATGTGGAGCTTCATACCATTGACAAATATCAGGTTTGCGCTACACTTGACTATTGCGTTTATTGAACATTTCAATGTGACTTCATTCTCCTATTTGAATGTTCACATGCCTAGTTTATCTTAAGTTCTCTATTGACTTTTTTAAGATATAACCTGTTAAATAAATTGCATTTTATGTTTTATTCACTGTTTCACAATTATCATCTTAAGTTATTTTTTATGTGGACCAATTTCCAAGTAATCTGTATGAATGATGTAGACCAATAGTCTATTCTTAATCTTCTGGCTTTCTTAGAAGCTACTCTTTCTCATGTATAACCTTGTTCACTCTACAGGGAAGAGATAAGGATTGCATACTTTTGTCCTTTGTGAGGTCAAGTAGAAACCCCAGCAACTACTCATCTTCACTGCTCGGAGACTGGCATAGAATTAATGTGGCACTTACACGTCCCAAGGTAAAGTCCCATTTTCCCTTTCCTATATGCCTTTTTTTTTTTGATAAGGTAAGAATTAGACTGGAAACCACAGAAGAGACGGTTTCTCAGTCTATAGCATCCTTGCGGATGAGAAATATAAGTTCTAAGTCATTTATAATGTCTTCCAATCTACTACACTGCGCCTGCTTCGCAATGTAGTCCGCCACAGCATTAGTTTCTCGGAAGACGTGACAAATCTGCACTGAAGAAAACAGTTGTAATACAATTTGGATGTTCTTAAAGCCTAGGTCATAAGCTTTAAGCAAAGCATTCCTGAATGCGATGGTTTCCGTTTTAGTGGGGTTGATATACCGCAATTTTCACCAAAGATGTGTAGCGACTCTCCTTTGCTATTGCGGATGATATATCCATAGCTAGATTCTCCATTATTCTTGGTGGATCCATCCGTATTTATTTTAATCATGGAATCTGGTGGTTTTTTCCATTTTTTCTCTATACATCTTCTTTTTGTATTGATATTGGTTTTCTTAATTTGATATGTGCTCAGGCAGTCTGGGTTCCATTTTTTAGCTTGTTTCCAATTCTGCATTTGGTTTTGGATGTAGGTAGGTACATCTTTAATCTGGTCTGTGTCATTGTTGGTACTTCTAAAACTTTGTTGGTTTCTGTAGAACCATATTCCCCACCAGGAATTAAGTAGTTCTATGAATTGTGATCTATCAGTCTTTTGTCGGATTTCTTCAATTAGTTCATAAGGTTTTTTATTTCCGATGTTAAGTGATTTGATGATCCCAAGAGTATGAAGATTAATTTTTTCCATGGTTTTCATTGTATGATTGCAGAGGAATAAGATATGATTAGTATCTTCAACTTGTGCCCTACAACGAATACATCCTGGAGGAATCGAAACTCCTTTTTTCGCTAGTCTTGCTTTTGATGGTAGTCCGTTTTTCATAATTTTCCAAATAAAGTTTTTAACCTTTGGATAAGTATCCAGATTCCATATCCAAGAGGAGTTGTGAGCGGTATATCGTTTATTTTCATTTATCATGTTCATGGATGATATTGTAGAAAACCACCTGTTTTTACTGGCTTTCCAGTACATCCTATCCTCAATATCATTAAAGGGGATTGGGATGGATGTGATTTGTTTAGCTATGTCACCAAGGACACTTTGTGTAATCTTTTCCTTGTTCTAGGTTTTGTTTGGTAGAATGAATTCTGCAACCAAGGCATCCATGTTCTGATTCTGTAGTGTGGTGGAGATGTTGTTTAATGGATCTTTTGATAACCACTTGTCTGTCCAAAATTTAATAGTCTTCCCATTTCTAATTTGCCATATGAGTCCTTTTTTAAATTCATCAAATAATTCAATCATTTTAGCCCATTGCCAAGAGCATATACCTCTTTTTTGATAATGTAGAATGTGCTGTGTTTTTAGATATTTTTCAGTGATTATTTTAACTCAGCAATTATCAGGTTCTGCCATTATTTTCCAAAGAAGTTTAAACTGTAAAGCTTTGTTCATGTCTTTAGATTTTCGAAGACCTAGTCCTCCTTGTTTTGTTGGTTTGCAGATTTTTTCCCAACCGATAAGTGGTTTATAAGCTTGGTCTTTGTTCCAGAAGAAAATTCTATTTAATTTATCTAGTTCATTATGAGTATTTGTAGGAAGAATAAAACTTTGCATCAGGTGGTTAGGTCTAGATGCAAGGTTGGTTTTAATCAATGTTGTTCTTCCAGCTTGGGATAAAGAGTTTGCTTTCCACTTTGATAATTGTTGTTGTGTGTTTGTTAAAAGGTCATCAAAGGTATTTGAGTTAACTCTACCAGTAATAATAGGGCATCCCAAATATTTTTCAAGTGATGTTAAGTTTGTGATTGTCAGGATTCCTTGAATCAACTGTTTTTTTTTGTTCGCCACTTTCTTTGTGACCTGGAATGCTGATTTGTGGAAATTTACTTTTTGTCCATAAATTTTGCAGTAGTCATCCACAATATCCTTGATATTCTTGCAATTTTCTGGGTTCGCTTTTGAAAAAATCATGATGTTATCCGCAAAGGCCAGAAAAGGAATCCTAGTTCCTTGACTGCATACTTGAAATCCGATTGGTTTTCGCGGTCTAGTTGTTGCCTCTTGGAGTTTCTTGGCTAGAATTTCCGATCCTAGAATGAAAAGAAATGGTGATAGGGGGTCTCCCTGGCGTAATCCTCTCGTTGGTCTAAAAATCTCTGTCGGTCCATTATTAACAAGGACCAAGAAATAAACTATTGTAATACACTCTTTGATCCAATTAATGAATGTTTGGTCGAATCCAAATTTTGCCATAGTTTTTATAATGAAATCCCATTATATTCTATCATAGGCTTTTTCCATATCTAATTTGATTGCTATGAAGCCTTCCTTTCCATTTTTTGCTTTGAAAGAGTGAAATATTTCATGGGCAATTAAAATATTGTCTTGTATAGCTCTGTTTGCAATAAAGGCTCCTTGTAAAGGGTGAATTAGTTTTTCCATTGTTCGTTTTAATCTTGTTGTTAAGATTTTTGATATGATTTTGTAAATAGTAGAGCATAGACTTATGGGCCTGTAATGGTTCGTTGAATTAGGGTTATCACATTTTGGAATCAGAGATATGAATGTATGGTTGATTTGTTTGAGTAGTTTTCCGGAGAGGAAAAAGCTTTTCACTGCTTGGGTAACCGAGGGTCCTACAATATCCCAATATTTCTGGTAGAATTCTGCTGTCATTCCATCTGGTACAGGAGATTTTTTTAAGCCAATGTCAAAAACAGCATTTTTGATTTCTTTATTTGAGACATGTCTAGTAAGGTTTTCATTATCTTCAGATGTGACTTCTTCTTGAATTAACTCAGATTTTCCCGCAGTAGATTCTCGTTCATTTCTTCACTCTTAAACCTATTAATAAAATCATTTCTGATTTCATTCCTGATATTTTCTTCTCCAATTATACTTTTTCCTTCTTGTGTTTTAATTTCTTTTATAATTTTCCTATTTCTTCGACCGCTAGCTATTTTATGGAAATAGCCAGTATTTGTATCCATGAATTTAATATGTTTAACCTTTGCTCTTTGGTTCCAGTAGATCTTTTGAAAACTAAGAAGCTTTTTTTTTCCAATAAGCCTTAGTTGTTTCTGTATTAGGTTATTGTTAGCGCCCATACAGATTTCAATTTGAATGTCAGAAAGTTGTTTTTCTAGATTGTGAAGTTGTGTAAACACATTACCAAAGGTGTTTTTATTCTAGTTTTTTGCATGTTTTTTTAATAGCTTGGTTTTGGATATTAGGTCAAACATCCTTGATCCGTGATAGTTTGTTCTCCAGGCTTGTTTAACAACATTCCTGAAATCCTTTCGCGTCATCCAAATATTTTCGAATTTAAAGGGTTGGTTTTTAAAGTTTGTTTCTGAAGCGAGATCAATGGAAATAGGGCAATGATCGGAGTTGGAGAAGGCATAATTTTTAGTACTTATGTCAGGATACCATTGTAAGATTTGATTGTTAACCAGGACTCTATCCAGTTTTTCATATATGTTATTAATTTCCGTTTTATTTTTCCGCCAAGTAAAAGTATTCCCTGTAAATGGGATATCAACCAATTCACATTCATCTTTGAAGTGTTTTAATCTAGTGAATTTTGTCAGTGGTGGGATTAGACCACCCATTTTGTCACTATGGTCTTGGATCTCATTGAGATCACCCATCATTATGCAAGGGTATGCACTATTTTTAATAAAACGAATAATTGTATCCCAAAATTCATTTTTCCCCGCTTCATTAGGAGGTGCATACGTGAGGATGAGTAGAGTTGTAATGTTTGTACATAAATTTTTATATTTAATGCTCATAAAGCGTGGGTTTATTTGGTCAACTTCAAGGATTTCATTTGTGAGTTGATAGGATTTCCACATCACACAAATTCCGCCTAAAAAACCAATAGCCGGAATGCAGTGGAAATTATCAAACCCTGCTTTTTTCCATAATTTTTCACTTGGTTCTTTGTTCGTCCTTGTCTCAAATAGAGCAAGAAGTTGAATTCTTTCAATCTTACAAAAGGATTCAATATCCGTCCAAATTGTTGTTTTTCTGATCCCTCTACAATTCCATGTTGTAATCTTCATAAAAACCGATTTTTTTAATGCCCCTTGTACGTAGACTTTGAGAGGACTTGTAACTCGTTAATCCTTGTTGAATCTTGTTCTTCCTTTTATCACACTGTGGTTTGAAAAAATTATTATCATTGTTGTAGTTTATATTCACATTGGTTTTAGTGTTTTCATAAAGACACCTTTCAGTGTGTGATTCTACAAACTTTCTTGTTCTGATTTCGGATAATGGTAGACAAGCTCTAGAATGGTAGTTTTCGTTATACGTAATCCAAGTATGATTTTGGTCCATAATGTAAGTGATCCTAATTAATGTCAGATGTTTAGACATGTGGCAGGGCCACATCCATCCTTTGTTCAAATCAAGGTGATTGAGAAACTTGTTTGGGCAACTAGTCATGTTAGTGTTCAAGCACAAATTGTTTGAAGCCATGTAGGAATACATCCAGTCATTGATCATGCCATATCTATGGCTATATTTCCCTGTAGGGTATAAACCAAGCTTGATTTGATTTAACATATAAGAGTTCATTTTCATTGTTCCTTTATTCCAATCGATAACTTGTCTAATTAGACTTGGTTTAACAAATTTTTTTGTCTCCCATAGACAAAGCTTCAGGTAGGCTGTGCTATAAAAATTGTTCATAGAGGAATTGTTTATAGAGGAATTGTTCAGTAGCAGTTTTCTTTGATGATCTTGTTCACTTGTACTATGTTTGTGCTCCACAGAAGAAGCAATGTTGAGCCAGAAGAGCCTGAACTGAGACAACTCCTGCACAAAAAAGAACAAAGCAAAATAAAACAACAGCAGAAAGATGCCAACCAAAAACCAACACCAGACAAAGAAAAAGAACAAGACAGAGAGGAGGGAAACAAACCAAGGCAGAATCCTGGCAACCCAAGGTAAGGAACAACTCCCCACCAAGCAACCAAACAAAACTTCCCACACACACCAGCAAACAACAGACGACACAAGGCAGAAAAGAGAAACAAACACAGAAACAAAAAGGATCCAACAGAGGATAGAAACCAGAAGGCAGAGAATCCACCGGAAGGGAAGGGTCAGATAAGAATTGTCAAGGTTGCCTTGTTCGATTTTGCATTGTTCAGTATTGAGTTGTTCAGCATTGGAATTATCGGTTTCCATGTTATAGTTGTGGTCAAAGATAAAAAGGATGCAATAATTAAGAGGACGCATCTGCGAAAATTTAAACCACTTCAATTCATTGTTCAAAATCCAAGTCACAAAGGACCATGCATCATACCAGTGCATAGAAAATAAAGTTCTGGTTTCAGTACTAAAGTAGGCAATCAAGGTAAGATTTTCAAGGGGGTTCTCAGTATACAAAAACGGGAAAGACTGAGACACCATGTCAACAAGGTTGTTAAAAAAATAAAGCTTATCATAGGGTATCCAGGAGATAGACACCAACCAACATAGATACAAACAAATGTGAAGCTCGGAGGTCAATTTCCAGATCTGATTGTTCAGGGAGATATGGTTCACATTGTCATTATTGTTCATCCAGAACGATTGTTCAGTGATCTGAGAATTTTCTCCATTTCCCATGGTCTGATTCTGAGGGATAATGCACCAAATTTTTTCCTCAAAATACCAAGGAAAAGGGAAGAAGATTCTACCATTATTGTTCCAGTATTTATCCTTGGTATTAACCAACATACTAATAATGTCATAAGACAAGCAATTTAAGGGATGATAAAGCCATTCAAAGCTAAAGAAGCATGGGTCGAGATAGTCAGTTTCAGAGTAGGTTTCAGTAGTAGTATTGATCAAAGAAAGAGGGGTCGCCTCATAAGGGTTAGAAACAAAGGGGTCAGGGTTAGTAGTATTAGCAGCAAATAAGGAAATAGAGGCCCCAAGAGAGGAGCATAAAACCTCATTCAAATTTCATTGTCCTTGGTCCAAAAGACTGGACAGAGGCGACCCAAACACAAGGCCACAAACAGGAGAAAGATAACAGTAAAGGCACCAGTTCAGCAAGACAGAGAGCAAATTGATGGTGGTCAAGAGTAGGTGTGACAGATTCAGCCAATAAGGGTTCAAGCAACTAGGATAGAAACCATAAGATAAATCAAGCAAAGAAAAATAAAGAGGTGATAAGGAAAAATCACACCTGAAAATCTGGATCCAGACTCGAACAAGCGGAGCGAGATCTCCTCCTTGTTTCGGCGCAGCACCAGATCTCCGCCTGACAAGAACAAGAAAACCCACGCAGCACCAGATCTCCATCTCCATTCGGTGCCATCTTTCCAGCGACCCCAGATCCCACACCGGCAGCAGGAAGGTACCACTGGAGAGGGTCTGTAAGCTCAGATCGAGGATCTCACTAGCGGTTGCTCTAGATCCACTCTCTTCAACGAAGAAGAGCAAGTCTTCCACACCGCCGCAGCAGATCCTAGGGACGCCGTCCCAAATTCGCTCCAACCAGGTCGTCGGAAGGTCGGGCCACCCGCCACCATCGCCGAGACAGAGGAAGAAAATGGCCCAAGTGTCTTTGTCGTAAAGGCAAAACTTTCGATTTCTCTTGAACTCGCGATGAACGAGGTCAGAATCTTGGTCGGAGTTGCTTCGAAGTGTGGAAGCTTCATTGTTGAGGGGATCAAGCTTGGAGGCTATGGCAATGGTGAGGGCCAGAAGCGGCGGTTCAAAATTTTCTAGGGTTGGAAGGGTGAGTTATACGGAGAGCGTTTTTATTTCTCTAGTTTCTGGCATTTTGTTCCACCCTTTACTGAACGTTTACTCGATGGTTTCCCATATGCCTCTTTACTTGGTGGTTCTGATGATTAGTTGCATATAATACCAATCAGCAATAGTAGCAAAGAATATATATATATATAATACTAATCCAAACTAGACACTTAGTGTAGTGTTTCTTTTTGAATAATTGCTGACTTGTAGCTTGGGCATAGATATATGATGGCTTATATAAAAAAGAAGAAGATATATGATGGCTAAGAATGGCCAAGTAATTACTTGATTCCAAATTAATTTGGAAAGAATGCAAGGGTAAGTAGGTAACGACTTCTCTTGCTTTTATGACGGAGCATATATGTGGTGTATTCCTCAGAGATGATGAAAACTACAGCAAAGCTTCGTACAAAAATAGAGAAGAGTGAAATGGATGGAAGAAACTGAGCAAGGCATGAGAGAAAGGATAAATGGATCAATAAAGGAAAGGTTACCTCATGTATTGTTATCGGTTTATCACTATTACTTTTTTTCATGTACTCTGTTCTTTTACTTAAGTCTAGCCTTTGGTTATAATTTACTTGCTTCTATTTGCACAAACTTTTTATTTATTTTTTTCTAATGTATTTGTTTATGTTGGACGTGCTGGGAGATTATGCTATCATGAATTGACAACTCAACCCCGCATTTGTATTGGATATGCAACAATGATGAACAATTCTAAATGCAATGTTATTAGATCCCATAGTGCATTTTTCTAGTTCGCGATTCTGTTTGGACAATCTAATAGGCTAGCTTCCTCTTAATTTTATAAATGACATTGAAAGACTACTATTTTATACAACCCGGATATTAAAAAAACATAGAGACCAATTAACCCGGACATAAAACAAATACACCGGTGTATTTGTTTAGGGAAATAACCCGGATGTGTAATAACCGGTGTATTTGCTTCTCAAATAAACTGGATTTGGTTTTTAATCAACCGATGTATTTGTTTTTCAAATAACCCCGATGTGTAATAACCGGTGTATTTTCTTATCAAATAACCCGGATTTGTATGTGTTTTATATACCCGGATGTATATATATCCGGGTTATATAGTACTCAATTAACCCGGATGTCAATACTATGTGGGAAAATTTTGAGAGGCAAATAACCCGGGCGTGTCAAATTTAGGTTTGGGTTGTTTGGTTCAGGGCAAATGCCGCGCTGGCCTTTAACCTGGACCTAGTCCGAGTTATCTGCCTATAAATGCTCGGGTTAATTTGGGGCTTTTGTAGTAGTGTTGTCTCTAAGCTCTTGCGCACAGGAAATCATAATCTCAACATACTAATCAAATGTGGAGTATTCTTCTTCATCTTGGAAAAACAGATGGTGAAACTGTGCATGCTCTTCATATGGTGGATATGTACACATCCGTGATATAATATAAAAAACAATCAATCATAAGATAAAAACAAAATATAATCAAGCTAGACTTGGTGATGGCAGTTGTAAACTGCCATCAAGAATACATTGTGACATATGATCATTGTCGTAGTGAAATGCAATTGTGATGATAGTTTACAACTGCCATCAAGTATGCATAGTTGATGGCAAATTATAACTTCCATCAACAATGCATAATCATTGTGGCAGTTGCAAATTGCCAACGTCAAAAAAATTACTCATGGATGTTGCTAAATGTCACAACAAGCACTTATTGATGGCAGTTTAAAACTGTCATCAACAATGTAGAAGTAATGGCAATTTAAAACTACAACCACCACATTATTTATGACAGATGCACACTGTCACACACAATCCATTCTTTGATGGCAGGTTGTTGACACTTCGTAAACTGCCAACAAGCCTTGTTGACACTTAGTAAACTGCCATCAACACTTGCTGATGGAAGCTAGGTGAAAGTTTGAATACTTCCATCAAAGAGGCTTATTGGCAGTTTGAAAAGTGCCATCAAGGAGGCTTGTTGGCAGTTTGAAAAGTGCCATCAAGGAGGCTTGGTGACAGTTTTCAAACTGCCAACAAGAATGCTTGGTAAACTACCAACAAGGATGCTTGGCAGTTGTTGACATTTTGTAAACTATCAACAAGCCTTGTGGACACTTAATAAATTGCCATTAAGAATGCATAGGTAATGGCCAATTAAAACTGCCAAACACCACATTCATTGTGACAGTTGTAAATTGCCATCAAAACATTGATATATTTGATAACTATCACAATAAATACTTGTTGATGACAGTTTACAACTGACATCAGTAAATTACTTGTTACAAGAAACACTTGTAATGATGAACTGCCATCAGTACATTACTTGTGAACAATCCTGCCTTATAACATCACATTATTACAACGAAAAAAGTGAAAAACTAAGACAAAGTAAAATTAAATAAAAAACATGAACAAATTACAGGACTCAACTTGAAGCTCCTTCTTCGTACCAAAGTAAGCCAGTGAAGACAATACGACACTTCTCTTGGCCTAGTACTGACACAATAAACAACATGGCGGAATTGGAGAAATGATTGTAATATCCAAGACTGCAACCAACAAAAAAACATGAACAAATTAATATAACAAATTAATTAAAAAGTTGGAAAAAGTGACAAAAAACACATACAAGTTAGAAAAATAAAACAATACCTGAAAATCATGAGGGTATCCAAGCAAAAGAATAACCAAACCTATCATCGTACTGAGGCGCACGATTCTGTAATTTTACCCCCCTACTGACCTTCATTAGTGATTCCACAGTGTCAGAATAAATAGCCCTACCCCAAGGATACTTAGAAAACTGATCCATGTCGGTAGAGAGCCTAAAAACTCATCTCGAATAATGCAACTGCGTTAAGGGAGCAAGATACCCTCAACAACAAGGAGGTATGCGAGCCTATACTTCTTTTCACTATCAACCTCCACAACAAACATACCATAAGATCATTCAAACTACAGGACTCAACTTGAAGCTCCTTCTTCGTACAAGCCTCGGGAACCACAATATCTGACCGATCGGCACAATCCATGCCTGTGACTGCCGCAAATCAGAGATGGAGAAACGACATACATTGCCGTCCATGTTAAACCACATTTCATGCTTCTTCTTGGTTTTCAGCTCGTAGAGGAAGAAGTAGTGGGCTAGTTACGCAAAGTACTTCATGCTATCACCCCACGTACAAAAAGCACCAAAGATTCCAGAGAACATACGAGACCAGTCCTGCTGGGATAGCCCTTCCTCAATATACTTTAAAATCTCAAACTTGCTCTATAAGTTCATCTTGCAAGCACCGTGGAGTTTTTTCGGAACAACATACTCACATCGGCTTGGATCCATGACCTATCAAACCATAAACAATAAAACAAAGAATTGTCAACAAACATACAAGTTTAAGTGAAAAAACTAAACAGTATAAATGTAAGGATTGCCAACTAATAGAGAAAAATGCCAACAAACACATACATAACATAGAGTACTAGGGGACACTTGTATACTGTCACAAAAACAAGTTTAGAAACTGTCAACACACTTAGAAAACTACCAACAACACATAAAACAAACAAGAATGCTTGGGGACAGTTCTAATTGTCAACAAAATATTTTTTAATAACTGCCAACACACACAAAATACACATTAAGATTAATAGGGACAATTATTAAACTGTTATCAAGCATACATTGCCAACAAGTGATAATTTAGTAGTGATGGAAGTTTAAGTGCTAATTTAGTGGATAATGCATTGTTGATGACATTTTTCAACTGCCATCAAATGTTAATTTAGTAGTGATGACAATTTTCAACTGTCAATAAGCATACATTTCCAAAAAGTGCTAATTTAGTAGTGATGACAATTTTAAATTGCCATCATGTGATAATTTAGTGGATAGTGCATTGGTGATGACAGTTGAAAACTGTCATCAAGTGCTAATTTAGTGGTGATGGCAAATTTTAACTGCCATCAGGTGCTAATTTAGTGGTGATGGGAGTTGAATTCAGTGAAGAATGCATTGTTGATGATAGATTTCAATTGCCATCAAACATACATTGCCATTAAGTGCTAATTTATGGAAGTTTTCAACTGTCATCAAGTGATAATTTAATAAACTCCCAACACACTTAAATAATATACAAAACACTAAGAAAATGCTTGGAGACAGTTTTATACTGTCACAAAAACACATTTACCAAAAAACTGCTAACAAAAGATAAATGCTTGGGGACAGTTATTAAACTGCCATCACACATACATTGCCAACAAAGTGCTAATTTAGTGGTAGTGGTAGTTTTAAACTGCCATCAAGTGATAACTTAGTGGATAATGCATTTCTGATGGTAGTTTTCTGCCATCAAGTGCTAATTTAGTGGTGATGGCAGATTTCAACTACCATCAGGTGCTATTTAGTGGTGATGGCAGTTGAATTCAGTGAATAATGCAAACTGCCATCAAGCATACATTTCCATCAAGTGCTAATTTAGTGGTGATGGTAGTTTTCAACCGAGAGGGTTCCACGTTGAATAATCGGGTCCTTAACCAACCTCACCGCATACGTGTTGTGCGAATTCAGATTGATAAGAGAACCTTCATAGACAGAAGCCCGAGCGGGTTCCACATTGTACTTCTCGCCCGAGAGTATATTAATTATGTGCAACGAGGCACTTATCTTATTTAATTTCAAAATGTGCATTAACGTTAAGACTTTTAATTTCCACACATATCTCGCAATGAGATATAGAATGAGAATAAATCTCAAAGATTGGCACTAGCTAAGTGCACCATCACCTATATTCGGATAGGGGTAGGTCATAACCAAAAGCGTTAGGGCATTTAACCTCCTAACACAAAGTTATAAAGAAACGACTAAACCTCGCAAGGAAATAGCGTTCATATGAAAATACTCGTGCTAAACTAGCATATATGTCCACACCAATGCACAATAAATTCACACCAAGTTTATCTAGCACCCTATAATAATAAGAAGTATTAGCAAAAACTACCAGATTCCGAAACGCCGTTTGCAGAAATATCATGTTTTAGAAAGTATTGCAAATATGCCATAAAGCTGCAACACTTTTGAAAACCAAAAAGGTAAAATCAAAATAAGTAAAACGGCCTAAGATGCAGTTAAGTGTTAAACGGGTATATGAGTAAGCCTAATTATATACTTGTTCAATCGGTATCACATCTCATCTTCCCCTATTAATGTTCTACGCTGAACAACTTTTTTCCTTTCATCCCTGAACTCTTGAAGCGTATTCCTCACAGCAAATCCGAAATCCCCAAAGGCGAGAAGCCCTTTCTCCCTTTGTTCAGCCCTTTGTTAAGCCCTTTTTGAAGCCCTTTCTGAAGCCCTAGATCGACAATGGTGAGGACCAGAGGTTTGCAGTCTGCGAACGGCAGAGTGAAGAAGCAGAAGCCGAATGGTTCTACAGAGTTAAAGAGAAGGGTTGAGGAGAGCGCGAATGCGAAGGCGGCTCCAGTGGCGAGGGGCCGAAAGAAGAGAACCTACAGTTCGTCAGAGGAAGAAGAATCACCAAGTCCAGTCGTTTCGATGCAGAAGAAGAAACCGAGAATGGCTGAAGAACCAAAAGCCAAGAGGTCGAGGAAGGAGCCATCGAAGTCGGTTGGCGGGGTTAGTGATCTTCTCTAACTCTTAATTTTCTTGAAAAAAAAAAACAAATTTTGTCTAAATGTGATGCATGCTAAAATTAGGCTTATGTGAAAATGAGAACATGATTTGCTCTGTGATAAACAGAGCACGGAGAGATGTGAAAATTTTATAGTAGCCTAAACTGTTACATCCATATGGCCTAACAAGCGAAATTATTGTCTGACGAAACGAATTATCTTACCTGACAAAGTAAGTTTTAGGGTTTATGTGAATATGAATGTCATGTATTTGTTCTGTGGTTAGAATGTTAGAATGTCATAGTATCCTGATTCATGTTGATACAAAGGTGTAAGTTATACTATAGGGTAAAGACTTATCCTCAACAACTTCCATTTGTCCTGGCAAACCGCAATATAGTCTGACAAGTTATTTTGTATCCTGAAAACATATATCTTTGAAAAATTAACAAGAAATACCCATTTTGGTGCCCAAAATTGCAAAGTGAGTATTCTTTTTTAAGATATGACAGCAATATCCTTTTTTCTACCCAAATAAGGGTATAAGGGTAAAATTACATATTTTCGGAATTTTGGAGAAAAGGTAAAATAAATTTTGAATTTATCTTTTCTTTTCACTCTCTTATACTTTAAAATATATAAATTAATTTCTGAAATTGTTAGGGTTTGAAGGTGGAAGGTGAGGAGGTGGGGGAGGCGGTTGACGGTGGGGGTAGCGAGGTCGAGATTTGGCCGACGAGAGGGAGTCGAGAGGCCGACGAGATCTGGCCAGATCGAGGTCGAGATTTGGCCGACGAGAGGGAGTCGAGAGGAGGGAGTCGAGAGGCCGACGAGATCTGGCCAGATCGAGGTCGAGATTTGGCCGACGAGAGGGAGTCGGAAGAGATCGAGGTGGGGGAGGCGGAAGAGATCTAGGTCTGGCCGACGAAATCGAGGCAAAAATCGGGCCGGAGAAGGCGAGTTGTAGGAGAGGGATCTGACAGACGAGGCGGTTGACGGCGGGGTTTGGGAGAGGGATCTGTAGGTTTGGGAGGGTGAGGAGGTGTGTGGGGGAGGCGGTTGACGGCGGGGAAATGTGGCCGGAGAGGTTGTTGAAGGAGAGATCGAGGCGGAAGAGGCGGGGGAGAGGGAGTTCGGGAGGTCGCCGGAGAGGGAGTTCGGGCCGGAGAAGGCGACCGAGTTCTGGGAGAGGGAGTCGAGAGGTCGCCGGTACAAATTGAGTTCGATTGAAGCTAGAAGCACCGCCCCCACCACTGAATTGAGTCGAAAGGTCGCCATTGGAATACCTCACCACCGCTGGAAGATGAATCGAGCTCGAAGATGAAGATGAATTCAATATCAGATTTTTAATTTTATTTTATCTTTTTATTTATAGAAAATAAATTCAATTTCAGATTTTTTGATTAAAAAAAAAGTTAAAGAAAATCCCAAAAAGTTACTTTAGGATATTGTTGTAATATCCAAAAAAAGAATACCCACTTTGCAAATTTCAACACCAAAGTGGTATACTTTTGCAAATTGGCCTATATCTTTACCTGACAAAGTAAGATGGTGCCTCTCTTTTATGTGAATATGAAAGTCATTCTTACCTGTCATGTATAGGTGAATGTAATTCATTACAGATAAGTTACAAGTGGCATTCTGAGGAGTTGTTTTTCGGTCGGATAAATCAGAACTCACGGCTTCAGTATCTTTCTCTTATCGAGAACACACTAACTCGAACAGACTGGCAGACAGTTATGCAGGGGCCCTTTGGCCCAATAATCAAAATAATGAAAAACATGAAACTGTCTGCACAACTGATTCACCATGTCTTGTTTAGGCAATTGGACACAAAAAAGCAGTTTGAGACATGGTATGATCTTGGTGGACAACCATGTAGGTTTTCAATAGAGGAGTTTAGGCTAATAACAGGACTGAATTGTGGGATGCCCGATGAGAAGGACAGTATGCAGGATAAGAATGCAGTGTTTGAATTTTTTGGGGTGAGGAGTATTACTATTGCTAACCTTTTAAACAAGTTCTTATCCTATCGGGAGGACAATGTATATAAGATGAAGATGGCCTTGTTGTTAATTCTTGAGGGTGTTGTACTTAGGGGTGATAAGAAGAGGAAGGTCAGACCCTTTCATGTCAAACTGACGGAAGACTTAGATCGTTTCAATAATTTCCCATGGGGTAGGAGTGCATATCTTGACCTCCATCAAAGTCTGGCTTCTGCTTTGGACACAAGAATGGAGACAGTTCAGGCTGCACTTGCAGTTTTAGACAATGCCAGAGCAGGATACACCATACGGGGTTTCCCGATGGTGTTTCAGGTAATGTGTTAGTAGTTGAGTATGTAAAACTGAGAAAGGTTAATGCCTCTGTTCATAATTGTGGATTAATTCCAATTCTGTTTGTTTCAGATATGGTTGTATGAGGCAGTGCCCCATATTGGCAGAACATTTGCCCAAAAGCTTACTAAAGTTGTGCAGCCCCGAGGTGTGAGGTGGCTTAAATCGAGTAGGCCAAGCTTGGATGCGATTTCTGATGCCCTAGAGGGGAATTTCCCTGCTAAACAGATCCTTGTTGAGGAGGACAGAGATGACTTGGGAGAAAGCTGTTATTTCCCGGAGGAGGAAGGACACAAATCCTTGGATGAGATTGTTAAGCACTTGAAGCCCAAAAGGAAAAATGCTGGTAAAAAGGCCAAGGGAGTTGGTAAGGGAGGGCAAGCTGGAAACATTGAGGGTTTCGACCCAAGGCAAATTATGTGTTGTTTGAATGAATTACATGAAATGATGCATGCTCTAAGGGAGGAATTTATTGAGTTAAACAAGTTCATAAGAGCCAAAGCTCCTAGAACAGGGGCATCTTCATCCAGTGATCAAGACATCAGTACACACTAGGAGCTCTCTAGGGAGGTTAACAGTGATAATGAACCCAACATCCCCCAACACCAGCAGAGCATGAGGGAGGCAAAGACGGAGTCTGAGGCAAATGATGAAGAGGAAAAGATGGAGTCTGAAGATGACAAAGACAATGACTCCAAAGAGGGAGAGTCCGAAGAGACTGAGACTGATGAGGTATGTATGTCCAAAACTTTCAGTTATTATATGTACAGTTCAGTCCAGATGTACATATTTCAGTCCATTTGTGCACATTTCAGACCATATATCATCGTTTCAGTAAAAAGTTCAGTCCATATATGTATTCAGTCCATATATGCACATTTCAGTCAATTTGAGCACAATTCGAAAAATATTTGCTTATTTCAGACCTTATATCATCGTTTCAGGAGACAATGGATGGAGAGCCAAATGCTGGTGAAATAGTTGTGTATGATGCAGGTAATGTAGGTGGTCAGAAAGAGGCGGGTGAAGATGTCGCAATAGTAGATGAGGAAGAAGAGCAAGGGGATGCAACAGATCCACTGTCAGTTCTTGTCCAAACTTGTACAATACTACATGCAGATGAGAAGCTGGTTAATGAGGCAACACCGCAAGATGTGGAGGGACTCATCAATGAGTTGGTTAATGACGAGTTGGTTAATGATGGGACTGTGGTGGCAACACAAGTTGAGGTGGCAACAAAAGCAGTGTCTGATGAGGGTGTGCATGACGGAGTTGTGGAGGAAGTAAAGGAAGCTGTTGTGAAGGGAGGAAGCAAGGTTGATGACGGAGGTGTTGATGTTGAGGAGGTAGCAAAGGGAGCTGATGTGGAGGGAAGGACCAATGTTGATGACCAAGTTGTGGAGGAACCGAAGGGAGATGTCGAGGGACAAAACACTGTTAATGAAGGAGTTATGGAGGAATCAACGGGAGATGTTGTGGAGGGAGGGACGAATCTTGATGAGCTAGGTGCTGAGGCGCGGACTGATATACAAGGTGAGAAGGTATCACATGCTGATTTTCCGCCAAGGCAAAATCACCCTACCGCAATGTGGATGAGCAGAAATTGGCAAAAAAGATTACCAAAAATAGCAAGGTGGAAGGGATGACAGAGCTGGTAAAGTGGATGCAGAGTGAGAGGTTAGTGACTTATCCACTCTACTCAATAAGGAATTGATGAAATGAATGTCAAAAACTTTTCTGGCCTGACTTCTAGAATTCTGACCGGAAATTGATTCTTTGTGGACTGACTAACTTATATATAGCCTGTATATGTACTAATATATATATATCCTTGTTTAATATTCAAATGAATATGTACCATCATGCAGTATTGAACCCCGAACTGGACCGGTCGGGCAATCATTGGACAAGGAGTTCTTTGAGATATTGTTTGCCCCAAAGAACTGGTTGGGCGGTTTGGTAATATTCCAATGCATTATTTGAAAATAGTATGCATGTGTAAAATAGTTTCGAGTTGATAGATTAACATTGTTGCACCATTACAGCATATGGAGCAAATGATGTTCCTTTATCGTCAAAGGATTTCAGAGGATCCACAGCGGTTTTCGAAGGTGGTTGTGCTTGACCCATATTGGCAGAACTATGTGCAACGGGAATTCGAGTGCTTCCAGATAAATTCTCCACGTAAGGGTAAGGATCAAATGTTGTCATACATGATGGGTTCATGTTCGGGAGAGTATGGGAAGAGATGGGATGATGCGGAACGCATATACGCATGCTTCAATATCGAAAGGAAGCACTGGTTTGCCTTAGAAATTGATCTATGCGACTGGTGTGTGACGGTTTATGACTGCAATGTGGATCTGTACAAAGACAAGAAAATTTTCGATATGATCCGCCCCATCGTTGAGACTGTTCCCTGATATGTCAAGATGTACGAGCCACTGGCAAAGAGATGTGAACCGTTATTGGACAATCCAATGTCGGTGTCCCGTCGTCATAACCTTAAGCAGAACAAGCGCGGGTAAGTATACATGTATTTATGCCCAAATAAATCCTTATCAAACTGCAATTGATATACATTCTAACGTGTTTTGTACATCGTGCAGAGGAGATTGTGGGGTCTACACCTTGAAGTACATTGAGTTATTGATTCTCGGCATGTCAAACTTGGATCTGTCGTCGGACAAATTCATAGATGCACATAGAAGTCAAATGGCTCATAGTATTTTTAGATGTTGTTGGGATGGTCATTAAGGACTTTTGATGTAATGTGGTGATTACATTGTGTTGTTGGGAAACATTTGGCTAGGAACACGACTTATAATTGTATTTGAATTTCAGAGATACTGTTTTCAGCATGTTTACATGCTTGTGATGGTGTTTATGTCAGCCAAGATATTGGTTTTACATCAAAAGGCACCCAGGTGGGGTTAGATTTCGAATGTTTTCAGCATGTTTTCATTTAAAATGGTGGGGTTAGATTTCGAATAAAACCAAAGAGGGGGGGAAATTGTGACTTAAGTCAGGCCAGATTACGGATTTACAGTACATATTCACATTTGTCAGGTTATTTTGATATATCTATTTCAAATTCATCCTTTCCAGTTATTGCAAATCATCGTACAAAAACTCCCACATTGAAACCTAATATTTCCTACATTTAAAGGGTTTGGAAATCGAAAAATAGCCTGTAAAAAGGGGGGGGGGGGGTAAAGTACACATTATAAATTTACAGTATATATTTAGCTTTATCAGGTCATTTTTTAGAAATCTTATTCTAGGTCATCCCATGACTTATGGCGGAACTGGAAGAAACATCACAATGGTAAATAACCGTAGGAAAAGACAATGTTTTTAAGTGGTTTTGAAACCGAAGCTTTGTTCTACATATAAATGGTTATGAAACCAAATAAAAACATGGTACAAAAACAGTTAAAAAAGGTTATAGGGTTTATTATTTGAAAATAGCCTTGAAAAGAGGGGGGTTAAAGTACACACTAACCTAAATTTGTGCTACATGTCAACGGTTATGAAACCGGGAAAAAAAGGTACGAAACCGGATAAAAACGGTAAAAAACAGTTAAAACCGGTTTTCACCGCGGGGTTAGTTCTTGCGACCATATTAATTTCGTTTTTTTTTACTTACGTCAGTCAACAATATTGACTTACAGTACGTATTTAGCTTTGTCAAGTCATTTTGTAGACATCTTATTCGAAGTCATTTAATGGTAATTAACCGTAGGAAATCTTATTCAAAGTCACCCTTTCCAATGCATATTCTTATTTGTCAGGCGAGACTACGGATTTACGTCAGTCCACAAAAGCGAAGTACAGTGCTTATTGATGTTAGTCAGGTCATCTGTAGAAATCTTATTCAAAGTCATCCAATGGTAATTAATCGTAGGAAAATCTTATTCAAAGTCATCCAATGACATTATCGTCTTCCCACTTGACATGAAATATTAATTCCTGCGACATTAACATACCATACCAAATATACTATCTCATAACCTACTGACTATATATAGTCACTATATGCCATTGTCATCTTCCTACTTGACATATGTATCATAAAACAACAGAACCTCCTAAATACTACACTGTATTACATTGTCACTAAACTAGATTCCTTCATCAGATACTAATTATGTGCCGAGGAGACAGATGATTCCGGGCCGTCACGCTGCGGAAGTTCATCAACAACATCTTGGGTGATAAATATGTTGATGAGAGCAACGGTTCTACCTTGGGCGGCAAGGGCGACAACGTCTCCGCGGCGCTGTAAGGCCCTCAAGGTACGAGGCCCGCCATGGGGGGGAACTACTTCGAAGAAGTAAGAGGCGCCTAGATCAGAATCGTTAAAATAAAATAGTTGGTTCAGTAACCCATGGATTTCCCGTACCCTTTCAGCATGGGCCCTCCAGTTTTGCCTCCGTCCGCCTTGGTAGACATGGGTGGAAATCATGGCATCTTGTCCCCTTGAAGGGATGAGTCTCCCTCCGGTGTGGACAGTTGTGTAAACGAAGTGATCATTAAGGTCCCATTCATGGTTGTCAGGCTCATAAGCCATGGAAACAAAAGAAGCACGAGAACGGAAATTAGAGTTGTTAGGGTGATTCGAAGATGTTTTTGGATGAGGAAATTCGAAAAGTTTTTGTAGCGGATTGTGGATGAGGAAGAATGTGGATGAGGGGTTATATAAATAGTTGTTTGGGTTGGTGGCGGTCAGGGTTATATTCATGAGGGTGATTAAAAAATTCGAAAAATAAAACAACAGAACCTGTACAAAAACAGTTAAAAACAATTAAAACAGTTTATAACCGCGGGGTTAGTTCTTCAGACCAAAGCTTTATTCTAATTGTTAAATAAGTCAGTCCATAATAGATATTTACAGTACATATTGATATTTGTCAGGTCAATTTGTATAAATCTTATTCCAAGTCATCCCACGACTTATGGCGGAACTCGAAGAAACATCACAATGGTAAATAACCGTAGGAAAAGACAATGTTTTTAAATGGTTATCAAACCGAAGCTTTGGCAATAAGCTATTTTAAAGATGGGGTTAACTAGTTTTTGAATAAAACCAAAGCTTCGGCAATAAGCTTTGTCAGGTTCTTCTACTCTCTTACAGTATGTAATATCTTTTGTCAGGTCATGATGAAGAAATTTTATTCAAACTCTGACGGGACTAAAGATGCACAAGCAAATGTCGTTGATTAGCCTTATCAAAATTAATTATCCTAACAGACCTACTAAACAAAGTATAGCAGACAAGTAAGGGTCGAATCCCACAGAGAAGGTATGATGTAATATGCAATCGTGAATGACAAGTAACAAGCAACTGGGGGTTTTGTAGTCAAGAGAACGAAGCAAACAAGCATGCAGATTAAGCAAAATCGAGAGAATAATATGAGGGAAAGTAGTCCTGTTAGAGCGAAATCCACAGTACAAAGATAGAGTTTGATCCCTGAAATCTATTCAATCCAAGTTCAATTATTTATCCTTATAGTTGTTCCCACCTTAATCGTAAGTACTATTGATTCTCACAGTTGTCAATAGACTTATCACTATACCAATGATAAAGTACAACTGATTCTCACAGTTGTCAGCGTACTTTAGCACCAACACAGCAATCGTGATGCACACAAGGATTTAGGATACATGCAAGTAGAAAGACGTACAAGTACTCACTCCCCTACTTAACATGCAATTGATTCTCACACACAAGTGTACGCTCGGAACCCCTATACGCACAAACGTGTTTGCCACTAGATATGCACTCGGAACCCCTATATGCAATCCTAGCAATTGATAACAAGCATTCAACCTAGGTGATCAGGCTAAGAAGAACAACTAGAAATCGTAGACGTGGTAAGCAAGAGAATCAATCCAACAATTATAAGGATAAGAACAAGGAATAGAAATCTCACAAACACATCAAAGTACTGCTTCAATCGTCTAACAGAACAAGGGAAAGTTAGTTCTCCATCAAAGGGGATGAAAAACTATAATATGAAATAACGATCAAAATAGTTCGATACAAGATGTGTCTAAGTGTGTTCGCAGACTGGCTTGGAGGCTGTGGAACATTAGGTTAAATAGAGTTAACCTAAAGCCCAAGATCACAAAACCAATCCAAAAGGAAACAAATAAAATAACAAAGTCTGAAATAGAAATAAAAGGAAATAAATATAATCTGGCACGAGGCAATAAAAGCATATGTCGCACGAAATTTGACATTCAACAATACCTTCCATAATGGACACCCATAGAACTGTTTTCCCGAATTTTGAGTGTGTTTGCATGTTTGTATTGTTGCAGGGAAGCCATGGAAGCATTTTTGAGTTGATGATTCACCAGCTGCGTGCCCTCTCCTCCACGAATTTGAATTGGCAGATGATCTTCCTTGTGTCCAGCCGTTTGTCATCCTACAATGTCGGGCAACTTTTCGAAGACGGTGTTCCTCTTTCGACTCTGCGCTGTTCTTTGTTTTTCCTTCTGTGCCAATTTTCGATGATGACGGTGTTCCTCTTTCGTGCCCTCTCCAGAAGAGGATATTCCTTGTGCCCATACTTTGTTTTTCTTGTTTTTATTAAAGAAAGAGAAATGAAATGAAAGTTCAATGCCTGATGTGATGTGTGTCAGGTCAACATCTTTTTCTTATATGCAGAGTGCAGTCCAAAAAATTCAAGCGTTGTTGACACCGTTTACAAATACTTAAAAATCTGTGTACAAGCTTCCACCTTAAACCAAAAGAGTATGAAATGGGTTTTTAAACTGTACAAAAACTTCCACATTTACAGTTTTTCAAAATTAAAGGGACCCTAAAATGAAATTTTAATTGGGTTTTTAAACTATTTCAAGAGGGATAAGATACTCTCTATTATTTGCAACTACGGCGGCAATGATTTGACGCAGTCAGGCATTATTAAAGTCGTACAAGACGCTTGCTGCTTTGTCAGGCCATAATAAGTACACAACATAGGCTTTTGAATAAATCTTCAGCTGACGTCATCCTTATCCTTTCCACTTAACTCTTCTAGGGTAAGTTTTCAGGTTGTCACTTAATGTTGTATTTGCAATGAGTTATTTTGAATAGGTAAAATAATATAACGGGGCCAATTTTATTTAATAGATTTTATTATCAGTAAAAATAATCAAGTTTTTTCAATGAAAATAATTAATATTATTGAATATAAATAATTAATATTAGTCAATTATTTAGTAATTATGAGGCGCATTAGCAATTTTCGATTAAGAGGAGCGATTATGAAAAAAATAAGTAGATCAATTTTGCTGGAATGGATGAAACGTTGGGTTTTAAGATGGAATGAAAATGTTCCTTCAGCTTGGAATGGCCCATTACACAAGGAGTGAAATAAATTTTAAGTTTTCAGATTGACATGAAAATCGTACCAAACGAGGTCTTAATGCTTTTCCCAGGCTCTGGAGCAAGGTTCTTAAAAATACTTCGATGCTCGCACTTCCTTCTCTACATACTCAAAATTTGCCCTGACAACGTAGTTATAAGCCTTGCAAACAACCATATGTCGACTGACGATTAATGCTTGTTCTGTTTCTGAGATATGTAACATCGTACATAGTTTTTACCTTTTCGGGTTTCTCAGGCATTATACAAATTGTTACAGTACGTATTCAGGTTTGTCAGGTCACTTTGAAATAAGAGGGTAAGTTTGAAATTTTTCATTCCGATTTGACCCCTTAAAAATTTCACTAAAAGTACACCCTTACTTGCCCAAATCTTTTCTACCAAGTCTCTTCAAATACTCACCGGTCCATTACCAAAGTTCTCTACCAAGGATCTCCAAACACTCCCACTTTCCCAAATAGTCCCACTCCCACGTTCTTCAAATAATCCCTCTCTATACTCTAAATTCATGGCGGGAGAACCTCACATTATGACTGGGACATACTTATACGTAAATGAACTGCTTCAATCTGCCTGTGAAGTGAAGGATCATGTTGGAGGCCGGAAGATGACCGAGGCCGAATTCCAGGAGTACAATCGCAACATTGTGGCCAAAGATTTGGAGTTGGTAAGTTTAATTAAGGATTTGCGCTGCCTCGGGCAGGAGCTTACTGCTGTGAGTCCGGAAGGGGCTCAGACCTAAGAAGAAAAGGCCCGGATCAAGCTAAAGCTTAGACTGGTAAGGCTTTTGTTGTATATTTTCTTCCTATGTGCAAGGGCCGTGCCTACGATGCTTAATTTGTGTTTCTGCAGACTGAATGGGACACCACCTTCACTGAGCTCAACATAAAAAGGGTGTTGGACCATGCTCAGTCGCTGGAAGGAAAGC
The DNA here is from genome assembly GCA_027886185.1 of Rheum nobile. Lineage (NCBI taxonomy): Eukaryota > Viridiplantae > Streptophyta > Magnoliopsida > Caryophyllales > Polygonaceae > Rheum > Rheum nobile. The sequence goes on along the minus strand of WOAB01000002.1, from coordinate 7,494,847 downwards.
TGAAGTCCCGATATCTATCTTGATGGGATAATGTTTTCATAACAGTGTAGTTTCTGAGTATGTGTGCATAAGTGTTTTTAATGTATGAACTTTGCAATGCTAGTTTTTTTGTTCTTTTGTGTGTGGGAATGCCATGTGAAGGGCACGTTTTGTTTAAAGTTGAACAACGTAATATAATGCTTCTGTTTATAAGGTTCAGACCATGTTGGAGTTTTACAGGACGTATTGTGAATTTACAGGTCGTATTTATGTATTACGTTTGTCAGTACAACTTCGCACCTGATTCTAGGGTTCTTATGAAGGTTCATTTATAGACTTCGCAACTGAAATGGGTTCGCAGATGATTGTGTTTATTCACTAGGTTTTGTAGATTCCTTTGTCAGACCATGTTAGGCGTTTACAGGACGTATTGTGGCTTTACAGGTCGTTTTGTATGTATAAGGTTTTCCTCGAGCAAATGAGTATGTGAGGACATAAGCGTTGTTTTACACGGTGTTCTACAATCTTATGGGTTGTCATTTATAGGGTTTAACACTGACTCATGCTGAGAAGTCATCAACACTTAACCCAAAGATGATGACAGGACAAAATGCAACGTTTGCAGAGAACCTAAGAACTTTGTCACTACAACTTCGCACCATGATTGTGTTTATTCATTCGGTTTTTTAAATACCTTTGTCAGACCATGTTAGGGTTTTACAGGACGTATTGTGGCGTTATAGGTCGTTTTGCATGTTTTAGGTTTTCCTCGAGCAAATGATTATGTCAGGACATATACGTTGTTTTACAGGGTGTTCTACAGTCTTATGGGTTCTCCTTGTGAGGAGTTTACAACTGACTCATGCTGACAAGTCATCAACTATTAAGCAAAGATGATGACAGGACAAAATGCAACGTTTGCAGAGAACCTAAGAACTTTGTCAGTACAACTTCGCACCTGATTCTAGGGTTCTTATGAAGGTTCAAGATGACAAGTAAATCTTAAGCAAAATATTTAATTTATGTACTTGGTATATCATCCAAAAGGAAGCCCCCACAAAAAAGAGGTGTGGTTTACGCCTATATAGACTTAAATCATACATCTTTTCCATGAAACACCCAACAACAACATTTACTAGCATAAACACCCAAAAACAACAACATGGTGACAATTGTAAACCCAAAAAAAACTAACCCATTCTCTTCCTATGATTGTCCATCATCAGTCCTTCTCCTCCTACAGTACTGCTTGTTGTGGCCTTGGTTGCCGCAATACGAACACCGCCTCCTCCTAGTATAGTTCCCCTCCCACGTCGCCCTGTATCGGTTAATTCGTGGCCTTCCAGGAGGACGTTTTACATTTGGTGGACAGCATGGAATGGATGACACGGCTTCAGGAATTGACCATCGGCCTGTGGGAGGAACAAGATGCACAGTTTCCTTGTACACTTCTCTCACGCACTCGTTCTTGAACATGGGATGGACGAGATCAGTGAGTCGCACTCCCCTATCACTTGCAACCGCTATGGCATGAGCACAAGGAACTTTATCAATCTGGAACATGTTACAATCACATGTACGAGCATTAAGGTTCACCGAGTATCTACAAGTTCCTACCATGACCTCCGCTTCAAACTGGCTTAGTCTTCGAACACTCATCTTTGCTTCCCTTCTGTAGTTCACCTCTACCAGCGTGTACACAGAGGGTGACAAGTATTGGTCCCAGTTTAAGGCCGCTTCCCTTCTTTGACAAAACCATTTAGAAATGGTCTCAACAATCGCATCAAACAGAGCAAGAATAGGCCACTGACGCTGTGTTTTCCACAAGCCATTGAGACACTCGACGTTGTTGCTTGTCATGATGTTAAACATGTTCCCATGAAAATGCGCTCTCGCCCAGTTTTCAACTCCAGCTTCTTTTAGATATTGACCAATCTTTGGAGATGCAGCTGTTATTTGAGCAAACTGATGATTGAACTCAACTACTGTGTAAGCATGAGCAGCTTTTTTGAATATGCCGAAGAGGTCTTGCCTACCAAACTTCCTCTTGAAGTTTTGGTATATGTGATATATGCAATATCTATGCTTGGCGAAACGATAGCTATTTCTCAGACCCTTCCCAATGCTAAGATGACGATCAGACACGAAATACAACTCGGGATGATCAGGAACAACAAGCCTCAATTCACTGAAGAAAAATGACCATGCATCATCGTTCTCACTATTAACAACGGCAACAGCAAGGGATATATTTGGCCGTTTCCATCTTGTGCCGTTGCCAACAGAAGTATCCCCTTGAACTTGGCTGAGAGGTGAGTGCCATCAACTGATATTACCTACACACGCAGAACTATTTTCTCAGATGTTGCCCTGACAACAGAGTTATAAGCTTTGAAACTACGGTATATAGCCTGACAAAATGACAAATTGACTATTTCTCAGATGTTGCCCTGACACACGCAGAACTATTTTCTGTTTGTCACATATTTAGTCATATAGTAGATTTACCTGACAAAGTAACTATATCTCCTGACGTAACAACATCACGACTGAATACTGACCTTTTTCAGATGTGGCGCTGCCCTTATCCATGGACCTAAAGTCTAGAAGACGTACTTGAAGCGTTGCTCAGCATCTCTGACTATTCTCGTGTATGTTCTCGGATTAGATTTATGTAACATGTGCATGTAAGAGTACATTGCCTTATAGCTATCCGCAACTGTACCATGTGCCATGACCTGGGCGAAGAGCCGCGCTCGATTGGCTTTGTAGTAGCTTGTCCTTATCCCTTGCTGTAACATGAAATCCTGAATTTCTGAAGCAAGTAGGCCTTTACGGCCGTTTAAAAACCTGAGATGTAACGAAGTGAATCAATACATGCATTCATATTGGCCTTTGATCACAAAAATATATTCATATGCAAGAAAACCATACTTGTGAAGTACTTTATCGGCAATCAGCCGAGAAGTTGCTCCTTTGTGGTGATTGTGGTTTACTCTCATGCCACAGGTATGATCCGCAACATATTGTCGCACCATAAACAACGACGTTTTTCAATACAATGAGCCACGACAAAAAAACTTGCATTTGTCGTCAACGCATGCAACTTCATAATTGGACTTATCGGACCTCTTCACACGCATCTCATAGAAGTTTTCCATTGCCAGGGAGAAGAGTGCAGCTTTGAACTCTTCCTTACAATTGAAGAGTTGACCAACCTTCATTGTTGGATATGAGGACTTGTTTGCACTTGTTTCCTCATCTTCAACTAACATTTCCATCTCCGCTGGATAGTACCTCTTTTGAAGCACTCTAAGCATGTCTTCATCAACATCAACCTCTTCTTCTTTATCATCCTCTATTTGCTCCTCGTTCTGTGTTCCCTCAATGCCATTAATTTCTTCCCACACATCATCTAGACCAACTGTATTCACATCATCCCCTGAAGCATACCCTAACCCTTCCACACCATCAACACAATCATCATCACCTGATTCATAATAGCCCTCATAGTCAAAGCCATCTTCTATTTCATCCTCCAAAGAAACTCCACTGTTGGCATAATCAGTTATAGCCTGCTTCCCTTTGTTTCTGGATGTAGCACCTTCAATGTCCTCATCATCGCTGCTCAATGATATAATGTCTTCCACTATCAGGGGACAATTTCTCTTGTATTTCCCCCTCACTTCATCCCTTTTTAATCTCCTTAACTCTGCATCGTTGTCAGCTTCAATAATTTCATCAATCGACCTGACATCTGTGTGAGGTGCTCTGTCTTGTTTAAAAAATGACCTGAAAAAGTCTTTATTATCTTGGCTCTGGCTCTGAGTTCGTGGTGGAGCTGTTGAAGGAAGAGTACGATGTTCAGCCCTTTCACTTCGAATCTCTTCCTTCTTTAAAAGGTTGGTGTACAACGCAATATTCCACTTTGCTGAATTTTCTCCACATATGTTCAAGAACTTGAACGCAGCAAGATCGTCGTCGTCATTTATAAAGATGGGTGTAAGTTCTGGTTTATTTTCATCAGCGTATTGCACAATCAATTTTTCTTCATCAAATGGGTTCTTCTCAGTCCATTTGTTGCGCAGTGTAGCCAAGTCCATGTCAGGGGAAAGCAACATGGCTTTCACTATTCTATCACCCTAATACAACCACCTTTTTCCTTGTTCTTTCCATTCTCCACCACTGATGAACGTCACACACACTAGTTTCGAACCTATAAATAAATAAGGTTTTTGAACTTCACGTATACAGAACAGAGGGGGAAAATTGATTGTTTTTCAGGAGAATTTACTTACCCATTCAAGCTGTATTTGCAAGCGTCAGGTGTTAAATATCAGGTGCTAAATATCTCACGTGTAATAACTGGTCAGGCTGCTTTTAAGTTCTCCAGGAATATTCAGGGATTTTTTCAGGGGAGGTTAGCTGGAGGGATTAAAGGTTGAGGGAGGCCAGATTTTTTGGAGGGAAACTTGCCCGCCAATTCGAAGTCCACTTTGCTGAAATTTTTTCACACTGATGTGATGCCTCTGTCCACCGGCGGCTTCAACCTCATTAAGAGAGATTAACCCTTTCTTTTATATTTTTTAGACATAATATTAACCAGCTTTTACTCATTTTCTATTTAAAACAAAAGCTAAATTTCACACTCCACAATAGCAAGAATGCCAGAATCCGTACAGAATTCTGATACTTTTGCAATTCCGTTGAAAATCTTGGGTTTCTGCAACTGGCAAAAGCAAATCTGGTATTTTTGCTAATACGCCTAATAATAATATATATAAGTCGTTGCTAGCATAATATACAACCTAATAAATAAGGTTCATTATTTACACCAATTGATCACACAAGTTCTCAAACAACAAATAAATTTTTTATCCCAACTTAATTAAGACAATAGATTAATTGTCAATTAAGAAAAATATGGAATAAAATAGCAAGAGCGAACCGCCACTTACCTTAGATCGTTTTGACGTTAAAACGATATTACTACGGATGTCGGCTGTAACTCACGGCTTGACTTCTGCTTCAATCCGATCCAATAGCGGTTCCGATATGTACCAATTTTTTTTTTATCATTAGTCAATTTATTTTCATAATCTCATGAACCATTTCAACAATTTTATAAACATCATTTATAAATTCTAACTGTTGATTTTTGCTATTATAAATAACACAATATTATTTTATTTACCAAAATAATATGAATTATTTTACTTAATATCCTAATCATACCTAATCTAAATTAAGCAAATATCAAACTCACATCATATTATGCTGATACGCCTACGTACTGTAAGGCAAACTAAGAGTCTTAACTTAATCTAAACTAAACAAAACCAATAATTAACTTGGCCTAGTACATGTTAATTATTATATCAAATAACATATGTTACTCACGCACCTACTGTCTTCCAATTCGAACAGGAACAAAACGCACCAGCACAAGTGGTTCAGCGGGGCTGGATTCGAACAGATCGTACGGGCTCGTTAGGACTCGGAATTGAGCGGGGCCGGTGTCGTTGGATTCATATCGTCGCAAGATTTCACCGGGTATGTCTTGTGTCGTCAGAGCTCGAGAAATGGAGCCAGAAAACGCCAATTACAGAAGCAGGTCGGTACGATGTCTCAGAACAGAGCCTTTATGGAGCCCACTTTGTGTGGTTCGTTGGTGGCTCAAACTACGTCCAAATGGGGCAAGGTCAGAGGCTATGGACTCGTGGCGAAGCAACCTATCACCGAGGATGACCGGAGGCGGCGGAGGAAGACCACCGGAGTCGGAAATCGTCCCCGAACAGAGGCGTAAAAACAGAGGCGGATGAGAGGGAATTGAGCTTGGATGACTTAATTCGAGTCGGAAAGGGTCCAATTTATAGGAAAGGATGGAGCTTCATCAGGGTATCTAATTAGTTGGCAGCCCGGAACGATCGGATAGGATCAAATCAATCAAAACGATCGAAATCGCTATCCAAACGCCAAAATACTGATTTTCGAACTTCTAACGAACCCGGACGGATTTGCGTCTAATAACACCTAGTAACTTAGGGATTTACTGTATAATGATCTTGTTAACCAACCGGATTTTACGGAATCGAAATCTATCATTTAACCACTTCGAATTTCACTCTAGAACTTTGTTGAGTTCTTACGGAAATAACAGAGCAAGGCTTCGGTTATTTCAATTCACTTTCCCCCCTATTTACACACGTGGCCCTCTTTTTAATATAAATTGCATTTTTGGCCCACACTTTCTTTTTCTTGATACAGTAAAAATTAGACTGGAGAACCACAACAAGTACGATTTCTCAGTCTATAGCATCCTTGCGGATGAGAACTAAAAGATCTAAATTTGCTTGAATATCTTCCAAGGAACTGCGCTGACTCAACTTCGCGATGTAATCCGCCACAACGTTTATTTCTCGGAAGACATGACATATCTGCACTGAAGAAAACAGTTGTAATAAACAAAGGATATCAAAAATTAACATTTTAATATCCCATGGACACTGTCAGATCTTATTCAGGACGTTAAGTATTGTAAGGTTGTCACTTTCGAGTTGGATATTAGGAATATCCATTTCGTGTGCTTTGATTAAAGCATTTCGAACCGCTATGATTTCAGTTTTAAGAGGAGTTGATGTACCACATTTTTCACCAAAAATGCTCAGAGGTTCACCTTTATTATTACGAAAAATGAACTCATAACTAGATTCACCATTCTTTTTCGTAGATCCATCAGTATTAATCTTAATTATATTTTTTGGTGGTTTTTTCCATTTTTTCAATATCCGTCTTTTTTTGGTATGCCTTATATTTTTGGGGTTATAATCAACCAAACAGTCTGGATTCCATTTTTTTGGTTTTATTCCAATTGTCAATTTGATTGTTGATGTAACGAGGTACATCTTTTATCGTTTCATTGTCATTATTTGTTATGGCGAAGCTTTGTTGGTTTCTATAAAACCATATACCCCACCATGATACTGCTAGTTCAGTGAATTGTGATCTGTTTGTTTTATTTCTGATATCCTCAATAATCTCATTAGTTTTTTTTGTGCCAATGTTTAAGGATCTTATGATTCTATAAGTTTGTTTGTTCATTTTTTCTATAGTTTTCAACGTATGGTTGCACATGAACAAAAGGTGATTAGAGTCTTCAGTTAGTGAATTACATCTAATGCAACCTTGTGGGATTGCAACACCTTTTTCAGCTAATCTTGATTTGGTCGGTAGTCCATTTCTTAAAATTTTCCAACGAAATTTTTTAACTTTTGGATAAGTGTCCAATTTCTAGATCCATGAAGAATCATGTCCTGTATATCTTTTCTTTTTAATGAGCATATCCATAGCAGATTTGGTTGAAAACCAACCATTTTTACTGGCTTCCCAATACATTCTGTCATGAATAATGTTTATAGGTATTGGTGTTGAGATAATTTGTTTAACTAAATCCTCTGGTAAATATTGTTTGATCATTTCTTTATTCCATTTATTATTTGGGAGCATAAAATCTGCAACTAAGGCAGCTTTGTTTGATATATGTTGCATGTCAATGACGTCACACGAAGGAATTGTGGATAACCATTTATCTGTCCAGAATCTAATGGTTCTGCCATTTCCCACTTGCCATATAAGTCCTGATTTGAACTCATCTAAGATTTCACACATTTTGGACCATTTCCATGAGCATTGTCCTTTTTTCATAATGTAAAATATGTTCATTTTTTAAATATTTTTCAGTGATAACTTTGACCCAAAAATTATCTAGTTCAGCCAAAATTTTCCATAGTAATTTAAATTGTAAGGCTTTATTCATATCCTTTGATTTTCTTAATCTTAGTCCGCCTTGTTCAGTCGGTTTGCATATTTTATCCCATCCTATCAGGGGTTTATATGTATGGTCTTTGTTCCAGAAAAAAACCTCTATTTAGTTTATCAAGTTTATTATGGGTTTGAGTGGGTAATATAAAGCTTTGTATTATGTAATTTGGTCGTGATGCAAGATTTGCTTTGATAAGAGTTGTTCTGCCTGCTTGAGAAAGGGAATTAGCCTTCCACTTAGTTAATTGTTGTTGTGTGCTAATTATCGGATCAACAATTGTATTAGAGCTTACTCTGCCATTAATAATAGGACATCCTAGATATTTGTCTAGGAAAGTCATATTTGTAATTGTAAGTGTTCCTTGCATTGCTAGTTTTTTGGTATTTGTAACCTTTTTTGTCACCTGGAAAGCAGATTTATGAAAGTTAACTTTCTGGTCTGATATTTTGCAATATTCATCCAGGATATCCTTGATTTCCTTACAGTTTTCTTGCTTTGCTTTGGAAAATATCATAATATCATCCGCAAAAGCCAAGAAAGGGATTCGGGTTCCAATTCTTGATATTTGGAAGCCAATGGGATTTCTTGCTCTATCCGCTTCTTTTTGTAATTTTCTTGCTAAAGTTTCATATCCTAGAAGAAAAAGGAAAGGGGATAGTGGATCTCCCTGGCGGAGACCTCGAGTTGGTCTAAAAAATTTTATGGGTCCATTATTGACTAGTACCGAAAAGGACACTGTCGTGATACATTCTCTGATCCAGTTTATGAATTTCGAATGGAATCCAAATTTCTCCATAATTTTAAGAATGAAATTCCATTCAATTTTGCCATATTCTTTTTCCATATCAAATTTTATGGGTCCACGCAACGTGCTGCGCCAGTGCTTCCCACACCGACACTGATGATTCCTATGGATGTCGTGGGCGTGCCGCGTCCCACTGAAGCTGGCCAAGTCAACCATGCGTGGACAAAGGCAAAGGGTTGATGCCCTCAACCTCCAACTTGCAACCACGCCTTCAAAGGATACAATCAGTGATCGAAAGCCGCCAAGGATACGTCTCGCAACGCGAACGCTACGCACCGCGAGCAACCCCTGCCGGCTACGACAGCGGCTCCGACCGCGACAATGATTCACAGGGTGTGTACTTTGAACCCTTTGACTTTCATGACAGGTATGCAGCCAGAGGAACTAGACGCCGTCGTGAGACTACTTCAACACCTCTTGCTGGCCGTGCACGACGCGATGAACGCAAATCAGGCATGCCGTATCGATCCTACCGCGCCACAGGCATTGAGCCACGTCAGCGTCGCCATGATCCCACTCATGTGCCCTTCGACGTCAACGACCACCTTGGCCATCAAAGCACGTGCACACCGCGTTGTGGCTCCGATGGCTATGGATCGACGACGCCGACTATCCATGATGACTTCGATGAGTTCGACGATGAGGAGATGGAGGACGCGGGCATAATCAACCCAGGCTCCTACCATCCTCCCCTTGGTGATCCAATTGAGCTCCAGGATAGGCCCGCAGATTGGATTCTGCCCCCACTCCAGCAAGTAGGCCCACAACATCGCATCCAAGGCGAAAATACGCGTGACACTCGTGGCCATCACCACGAGGACATGCCGCGTGACTTTCGTTGCCGCAACAATGCCTCTGTTCCTACGCGACGACACCAACGCGATACCCACGGTCTTCGCCGCTGACGATCTCCTGGATGGCCGCACTCGCCGTCAACTACGTCGCGCCTAGGCCCTTGCACAACGCGCTTATGCGCCTCAGCCTGCTCAACACACACCAAGGCTTAGCCGTCACGAGGTAAAGGTAAAAATTGAGCATTTCTTTGGTGAATATGATCCGACTGTTTTTCTTGAGTGGGTGCAGGCTACCGAATATACTTTGAGATATTGTCACATCCCCACGGAGGAACATGTTGACGCGGCAACGCTACACTTTTGAGGTACTGCACGCGTTTGGTGGCACAGGTTCGTTGATGACCGCGTTCGTCGACACCTTGGCCCCATCACCGAGTGGCACCATCTTGTCTACGTCATGACACAGAAGTACGTGCCCGCTGACTATAGAAACTAGATGCGAATGGAGATTGCCATGGCGCGAAAAGGCACCAAAACGCCTCTGGAGTTCTTCTCTCACTTGGAGGACATGTACTACAAGGCAAGCATCAGTGTCGCTCCGTCCACCCTTCGGACAAAGTTTATGAGTGGCTTGAATGTGTCAATTCGTGACCAACTGGAGATTTTGCCAATCTCAATACCTTGACTCACACCGCGATGCAATCACACAACCAACTCTCGCGTCGCCGACAACCATCTTGGCAAAATCAAGGACAATGAAGGTAACCCTGGTCAATACCCTACTACTAATTTGTGCGCTCCGCCCACAAGAACCAGCGCGTCAACTCAATGCCGACATGGCAAGACCGCGACGCCAACCTCCAATGCCGCACGCGCGACACCGCCAAAGGGCTCCTCACCGGCCACTGAGCGCGCGCGTGACTTAGAATGTTTCAAGTGTGGAGGGCGAGGGCACTACAAGAGGGATTGTCCAAACAATAAGAAGGTCCTCTTCTCCAGCATTGCCGTGGGCTATGAATCTTACGAGGAGGAGGAGGCCCCGCTTGAGACCATCGAGGAGGCCTACACTTGTGAAGCCGCCGCGCTCCATGATGGCACACCTCTCAGACTTGTCACGGGCCGTATCCTCACTGTCAAGGAAGCCACACTGGTCGACCAACACGAGAACCTCTTCCACACGCGTTGCTTGGTCAAGACGGCGTCCTTGAGTGTCATCATCGATGGAGGCAGTTGATGCAATATAATCAATGAGAAGGTGGTCAACCATTTCGACCTGCCAACCACACCTCACCCACAACCCTATGGCCTACAGTAGATTTCTTTGAGTTCTGGTAACACTGTAACTCAACAATGTCTTATCTCCTTTTTCCATTGGCCAATATTTAGATTCAGTCCTTTGTGATGTCATTACAATGGACGCCACACATCTTTTGCTGGGGCGCCCATGGAAATTCGACAGGCACATTCTTCATGATGGCTATTTAAACACTTACGTGTTTACTTACCACGGGAAGCGCGTCACCCTCTTACCCATGTCTCCACATGAGATTTTACAGGATCAGGTCGAGCGCGATCGACAAAAGGCTTTGGAAGCAGCAAAGGTCGCGTCAACGCCGATGCATTCCAACCCAAAGTCTGGAGACTCGTCAACAACCAAAGGCACTGGCAACAGGAGATCGCGTACTCTATTAGGGCAATAAAGAGCTTCCAACGACAACGCGCCCAAGGATCGAACGCGATGCAAGTAAAGTGCAAATGTTGCGCCAATAAGTGCAGTGTTACAATGAACCTGTGAGCATAGATTGCTTCTTGCGCGGCCCAACGACCTCACTGCCACCTTGAGCGGCAAGGCACCATGTTTCCTCTTGGTGCCAACTCCTTGCATTCCAGAGAAGCCGATCGCTGACCATTTTCCGAGCACCATCAGCGCGTTGCTAGACGAGTTCGATGACGTCTTTCCAGAGGAGCTTCCACAGGGCCTTCCCCCCATTACGAGGCATTGAGCATCAATTTGATTTGGTGCCAGGTGCCTCTCTGCCCAACCGCGCTGCCTATCGCGTTGGCCCTGAGGAAACCAAGGAGTTGCAGTGCTAGGTGTAAGAACTTTTGGATCGTGGCTACGTGACGGAATCCCTAAGCCCTTGCGCAGTCCCCGTGATCCTCGTCCCAAAAAAGATGGATCGTGGCGCATGTGTGTCTACTGACGCGCCATCAATCAGATTACGGTGAAGTACAAGCACTCGATCCCGCGTCTCGATGACATGCTCGATGAGCTACACGGCATGATCCACTTCACCAAAATTGACTTGAAGAGCGGTGATGCGTTCCTGCTTGTGAATGCCGGATCGTGATCTTGGTGGTGAGTCGTGCGTGTCGAATCTGGGGGTTTTTGGATGGAACGCGGTGTTTATGGCTCGAGATGATGGATGGTGGCTCGAGAGGTGAGCGGAGCCGTAGCGTCGGCAAAGGGAGGGGATAGATAAACTCGATGGAGATCGAGTGGATGCCGTAGCGTCGGCGGCGGAGTGAAGGAGATGAGAAGACAGAGATAAGTGTTTGACGTCCAATCAAAGGAAGGAGGCGGTAGGCTCTCAAACTTAAGCTTTGATTCAAATTAGACGTAACCTAGTACAGAAGGTCGAGTTGACCTTTTATAAGAGATAGCGGGACTCGGATGGGCCGAGTCTCGCTTAATGGGCTAGCCCACGCAACACGCGTGGAACACACGCCCAAAAAGAAATAACTAAAATAATAATGTTTCAGAAATGACAAAACAATTCAAAGATCGCGTTCAACTGATGGTGGCGAGTATCTTGATAGAGAACGCATTCTCTGGACTTGGTTGGAGGCGATTGAGGGAGAAAGCGGTCTCTTGCGTCCCTTGGCTAGTGACGATGCGCACAATTAATGATTGTGTTGCGTTGGCGATGGCTTTGGCACGCGATCTTGTTATTGGCCCTTCTGAGCGAATGCTCATAGCTTCCTCTTCCTTTGTGGCAGTCATGGTGGGTAGGATCGCATCACCCTCCCCCACTTGGCTGTGAAGCATCCCCGCTTCACCATCATCGAACTCTGGCGCCATATATGGTTCCAAGTCTGCGACGTTGAAGGTCGCGTGGACACCGTAGTCCGGTGGAAGCTCGATCTCATAGGCGTTGTCGCCAATGGCCTTCACAACATGGAAAGGGCCATCACCGCGTTGGGCCAGCTTTGATTTGCGCTTAGCTGGAAAATGGCCTTTGCGAAGATGCACCCACACCAAGTCTCCTGGGGAAAATATAACGCGGCGGCGCCCACGGTTATGCTGTGTGGCATATTGATCAGCGCGGCGCTCCAGCTGCTCCCGCGTTCACTGATGCAGATCCTGGATCATCGCGGTGCGGTTGGCTGCGCTAGTGTGCTCATTGTCCTTCAGAGGCCGCGGCAGCATGTCGAGTGGAGTCAATGGGTTTCCTCCATAGACCACCTCGAACGGGGTGAGCTTTGTCACATAGTGCATGGACCTGTTGTAAGAAAACTCAACAATTGCAAGTAAGTCTTCCCAACGCTTGGGGTTGGATTTGAGCATGGTCCTAAGGAGGGCTCCTAGGGTTCGATTGGTCACTTTTGTTTGGCCATCTGTCTGTGGGTGGTAGCTAGTAGAAAACAAAAGTTTTGTACCCAACTTTCCCCAAAGTTTTCTCCAGAAAAGGCCTACAAATTTGGTATCGCGATCACTCACAACAGACCTAGGGATCCCATGTAAACGGACCACGTTGTCAAAGAACAACGCGGCGATTTCACTAGCAGTGTGTGTGGTCTTGCACGCGATGAAATGTGCCATTTTTGAAAACATGTCCACAACAACAAAGATGGGGTCCTTACCCCTACGAGAGAGAGGCAAACTTGTGATGAAGTCCATGGACAAATCTTCCCAAGGGCCTAATGGAATGGGCAATGGCGTGTAGAGACAATAGGGATGGGAACTAGACTTTGCGCGTTGACACGTGACACAACTTGTGCAATATCGCATCACCTGTGTGGTCATGCGCGCCAAAAGAAGTGCTCGCGAAGAGCTGCTAGTGTCTTGGTAACCCCAAAATGACCGCGTCCTTCATGGGCTTCTTGGATGAGGAGTTTCCTAATGGGTGAGCTAGGAATGCACAGGCGACCGGCTTTGTAAAGGTACCCCTCATGTAAGAAGTAGGTTTCAAACTCGCGGTCCCTAAGGCAATGGTCTACAATTGGCTTAAAAAATGGATCAGTGCAGTATAAATCCTTAATCAATGCGAAGCCAATAAGTTTAGATTGAAGATGAGTAAGGAGAACATACCTGCGAGAAAGGGCATCAGCGACCACATTCTCCTTACCTTTCTTATGTACAACGACGTAGGGAAACGTCTCCATGAATTCTACCCAACGAGCATGGCGTCGGCTGAGGTGGGTCTGACTCTTCAGATAGCTGATGACCGCGTGGTCTGAGTGGATCACGAACTCGCGTGGCCAGAGATAGTGTTGTCATGTCTTGAGCACGCGGACAAGAGCGTAGAGCTCCTTGTCGTAGGTGGGGTAATTCAAAGTTGCCCATGTGAGCTTCTCGTTGAAGAACGCGATGGGCTTCTTCTCCTGGTGTAGGACTCCACCAATCCCCACATTTGACGCGTCACATTCCACTTCAAAGTGCTTGGTGAAGTTTGGTAATTGTAGCAGTGGCGCGTTGCACAAGGCTTCTTTTAATGCGTTGAACGCGTGATTGTGGTTCTCCTTCCAATTCACAGTGGTGCCTTTTTTTGTGAGCTCATGGAGTGGCGCAGCGATGGAGCTGAAGTCGCAAACAAATCTCCTGTAGAAGCCTGCTAAGCCAAGGAAGCTTCTAACCATTGTTGGAGTGGTAGGTGTTGGCCATTCCCGGATGGCCTTCACTTTGTCTTCATCAACGCGGAGTCCATCTTTGGATACCACGTAGCCCAAGAAGTTGGTAGTGTCGGAAGCAAAACGACACTTGCCAAGGTTGGGATACAATTGTTCGCGTCTCAAGCACTCTAACACAAGCCTAAGGTGCTTTACATGGTCATCTAGACTACGCGAATACACCAGAACATCATCAAAGTACACTACAACAAATTTCCCCAGAAATTCCCTCAACACATGGTTCATGAGCCTCATAAACGTGCTTGGCGTGTTGGTGAGACCAAACGGCATGACTAGCCATTCATAAAGCCCATATTTTGTCTTGAACGCGGTCTTCCATTCATCACCCTCCTTCATGCGAATCTGGTGATATCCGCTTTTCAAGTCAATTTTGGTGAAGTGGATCGCGCCATGGAGCTCATCTAGCATGTCGTCGAGATGCGGGATGGGGTACATGTACTTCACTGTGATCTGATTGATGGTGCGGAAGTCGACACACATGCGCCATGAGCCATTATTTTTTGGCACTAGGATCACGGGGACCGCACAAGGGCTTAGAGATTCCCTTACGTAGCCGTGATCCAGAAGTTCTTGCACTTGGCGTTGTAACTCCTTTTTTTCTTCTGGTCCAGCGTGATAAGCAGCGCGATTTGGGAGAGAGGCACCAGGCACCAAATCAATTTGGTGTTCAATGCCTCGTAATGAGGGAAGACCTTGGGGAATCTCCTCTGGGAAGATATCTTTGAACTCATCGAGCAACACGGCGATGGCGCTGGGCAAAGCTTCCATGATGGGGCTCTCTAGGATACAACGCGTGGGCACCAATAGGAAACATGGTGCCTTGCCGCTCAAAGTAGCAGTGAGGTCGCTTGGGCGGGCAAGAAGCAATTTGTGCTCACAAGTTCCTTTTAATGCGGCCGTTGAACCATCCTTGCTACGCATTCTCTCATTGGGCTCTTTGTTGTTGGAAACACCTTCAAGCTCTTTGGGAGAACGCGGTCCTCTGGTACTTGTGCTTGGGGTGTTAGGAGAGGCCCCAGTATCTGGTTTGGAACGCATCGGATGGGACGCGGTCTTGGCTGCTTCCAAAGCCTTTTGTCGATCACGCTCAACCTCATCCTGTAAAATCTCATGAAGAGACATTGGTAAGAGCGTGACGCGTTTCCCGTGGTAAGTAAACACATAAGTGTTTAAATAACCATCGTGAAAAACGCACCTGTTGAATTGCCATGGGCGCCCCAACAAAAGATGTGTGGCGTCCATTGCAATGACATCACAAAGGACTGAATCTGAATACTAGCCAATGGAGAAAGAAATAAGGCATTGACGAGTTACAGTGTTACCAGAACTCGATGAAATCCATTGTAGCCCATAGGGTTGTGGGTGAGGCGTGGTTGGCAGGTTGAAGTGGTTGACCACCTTTTCATTGATGATATTGCAACAGCTGCCTCCATCGATGATGACACTCAAGGACGCGGTCTTGACCAAGCAACGCATGTGGAAGAGATTCTCGCGTTGGTCCATAAGGGTTGCTTCCTTGACAGTGAGGAGACGGCACGTGACAAGGCTCAGAGGTGTGCCTTCATGTAGCGCGGTGGCTTCATAAGTGTAAGCTGCCTCGTTGTCATCTTCAAATCCCTCCTCGATCGTCTCAAGGACCGTGTCTTCCTCCTCATAAGACTCATATCCCACGGCGATGCTGGAGAAAAGGACTTTCTTGTTGTTTGGGCAATCTCTCTTATAGTGCCCTCGTCCTCCACACTTGAAACACTCCAAGTCATACGCGCGCTCAATAGCTGGTGCTGAGCCCTTTGTTGGCGTCGTGCGAGGAGCATTGGTGGGAGATGCCGCGATCTTCCCCTGTCGGCTTTGATTTGATGCGGTGGTTCCTGTAGGTGGACCGCGCACATTAGTAGTAGGGGATTGACCAGAGTTAGAGTCATACATTCGTTGACTTGAGGTTTGCCAAGGGGATTGCCGACAACGCATTTGTTGGTTGTGGATTTGCATAACGGTGTGAGTCAAGGTATTCAGATCCTTGATTGGCAATATCTCGAGTTGGTCACAGATGGACACATTCAGTCCACTCAGAAATTCTGTTTGCGGTGTGGATGGGGCGACACTGATGATGGCTTTGTAGTACATGTCCTCCAACTGAGAGAAGAATTCCAGAGGTGTTTTGGAGCCTTGACGCGCCATTGCGATCTCCATTTGCATTTGATTTATGTAGTCCGCTGGCATGTACTTATGTGTCATGACATACACGAGCTGGTGCCACTCCGTGATGGGAGCAAGGTGTCGACGAACGCGATCGTCCACGAACATGTGGTACCAAACGCGTGCAGCACCTCTAAAGTGTAGCATTGCCACGTCAACATGCTCCTCTGTGGGGACGCGACAATATCGCAAAGTATACTCTGTAGCCTATACCCACTCGAGAAACACAGCGGGATCATATTCGCCAAAGAAATGCTCAATTTTAACTTTTACCTCATGGCGGCTAAGCCTTGGTGTGTGTTAAGCAGGTTGTGGCGCATAATCGCGTTGTGCAGCTTGCTCAGCGCGATGATGAGGACGGCGAGCTTGGCGAGCCTGTTCATCTTCAGCGACGAAGTCCCTAGGATGCGCGTTGTACTCAGCACGTCCTTGTCTTCGTCTTTGAACAGGTGTATTGTGTTGGCGACGAAAGTCACGCGCCATGTCCTCGTGGTGTTGGCCACGAGAGGCACGCGTGTTGTCGCCCAAAACGTGATGTGGTTGTCCTACTGGTTGGAGTGGAGGTGGAATCCAATCCGTTGGCCGATCTTGGAGTTCAATGGGATCACCTAGGGGAGGATGGAAGGAGCCTGGGTTGATGAGCCCTGCGTCCTCCATCTCCTCATCGTCGAACTCATTGAAATCATCATGTATAGTCGGCGTCGTTGATCCATAGCCATCGGAGCCATAATGCGGAGTACACGCGCTTTGATGGTCAAGGTGGTCGTTGACGTCGAATGGCACTGGGGTGGGATCATGGCGACGCTGACGCGGCTCGCTGTCTGTGACGCAATGGGATCTACGCGGCAAACCGGAGTCGCGTGCATCTCATTTGGTTCAGCCGGCAAGAGGTGTTGATGCAATCTCGCGGCGGCATCTTTATACCTGTCATTGAAGTCAAAGGGTTCAGAGTACTCACCATGGGAAACATCGTCGCGGTCGGAGCCGCTGTCGTAGCCGACTGGTGTTGCTCGCGGTGCGTATCGTTCGCGATGCGACACATAGCCTTGGCGGCTTTCGATCACAGATTGGATTCGTTGAAGTCGCGGTTGCAAGTTTGAGGTGGAGGGCATGACTCCTTTGCCCTTGTCCACGCGTTGTTGACTTGGCCCGGCTTCAGTGTGACGCGGCGCGCCCATGGTGTCCATAAGGACTATCAAAGTTGGTGTGGGTTGGGCTGGCGCAGCGCGTTGCATGGCCTGCAATTGGGCAACTTGGCGCCTAAGTTCTTGTATCTCGCGTTGCTCCTCCGATAGTTCCAGAATGGGGTCTGGTTGGGGAGGATTGGCGATAGGGACCACTTCATGTTGCGCAATGTTTTGCTGTGATGGTTGGTTGTTGCCATCTCCTTGGACATTTCCATCGGTGGGTGCCGTGAGGCTACCTATCACAATATGACCAGACATCGCGAGTAAAAACGAACCAAAGACAATACAAAACCAAAGAACAAGTAAGCACTTAACAAGACACAAGTGTTCATGTAGGAAGGCGCGGTTTTTTTGGCCGTGAGGGCGGCTTAGGCAAAACACAAAACAAGTGTGATATGCAAGCACAGAACCAAACGAAACCAATTGATTAAAGTCTTAACCTCTTACGTATATAACACAAACACACAAGAACCAACCTTCAAGGTATTAACCTAGACGGTGGAGGGGTTAAAGAAGATGAGCCAAGCCGAAAGGTGGAAGAAGGTTGCCTTATTTTGGCTTTCCTTCTTTTCTTTTTTTTTATAAGTCGCGTCTTCTTCTTTTTTAATGCGACTTGACTTTTGAAATTTTAATTTCAAATCCGAATCTTAGTCTTTGACTTTTGATTGATATCGGATAAGATTTACACAATTAAAATGGAAAATAATACGGCTTGGTAACTAAGGAAAGAAATCACGAAGATCGCATGATAGGAGAGAGAAGATTGATTCAGATTTATGACGGTCAATCAACAAGAAGATATGGCATTTATGGAATGCGAAATTCAAGGAATCAATTAAGCAAATTAAGCAATTAATTTCAGAAGAGTTCACGCGAGCAAATCACACAAATTTCACAAGGATCAAGCAATTAATCGGCCAAGAGATTCTCTTGTGGAAACCGAGTGGACATGCAAGGAAGAAAAGAAAAAAAAATTATGACAATCGCGGAAGCAAGATGATAGAGAAGAAAAATTGTGAACAAATGAGACTTGACAAGGGACTTACAAGATCAAAGGCTTTGATACCAATTGATGCGTTCCTGCTTGTAAATGCCGGATCGTGATCTTGGTGGTGAGTCACGCGTGTCGAATCTGAGAGTTTTTGGATGGAACGCGGTGTTTGTGGCTCGAGATGATGGATGGTGGCTCGAGAGGTGAGCGGAGCCGTAGCGTCGGCAATGGAGGGGATAGATAAACTCGATGGAGATCGAGTGGATGCCGTAGCGTCGGCGGCGGAGTGAAGGAGATGAGAAGACAGAGATAAGTGTTTGACGTCCAATCAAAGGAAGGAGGCGGTAGGCTCTCAAACTTAAGCTTTGATTCAAATTAGACGTAACCTAGTACAGAAGGTCGAGTTGACCTTTTATAAGAGATAGCGGGACTCGGATGGGCCGAGTCTCGCTTAATGGGCTAGCCCACGCGACACGCGTGGAACACACGCCCAAAAAGAAATAACTAAAATAATAATGTTTCAGAAATGACAAAACATTTCAAAGATCGCGTTCAACTGATGGTGGCGAGTATCTTGACAGAGAACGCGTTCTCTGGACTTGGTTGGAGGCGATTGATGGAGAACGCGGTCTCTTGCATCCCTTGGCTAGAGACGACGCGCACAATTAATGATTGTGTCGCATTGGCGATGGCTTTGGCACGCGATCTTGTTATTGGCCCTTCTGAGAGAATGCTCATAGCTTCCTCTTCCTCTGTGGCAGTCATGGTGGGTAGGATCGCATCAAGCGGCTATCACCAAATTCGCATGAAGGAGGGTGATGAATGGAAGACCGCGTTCAAGACAAAATACGGCCTTTATGAATGGCTCGTCATGCCTTTTGGTCTTACTAACGCACCAAGCACGTTCATGAGGCTGATGAACCACGTTTTGAGGGAATTTCTAGGCAAATTTGTTATGGTTTACTTTGATGACATTTTGGTGTATTCGCGTAATCTAGATGAGCATGCAGAGCACCTTAGGCTTGTGTTAGAGTGCTTGAGACGTGAGCAATTATATGCCAACCTCGGCAAGTGTCGCTTTGCCTCAGACACGACTAACTTTCTGGGCTACGTGGTCTCCAAGGATGGTCTCCGCGGGGATGAAGACAAGGTGAAGGCAATCAGGGATTGGCCCACGCCTACCACTCCAACCATGGTACGAAGCTTCCTTGGCTTGACGGGATTTTACCGGAGATTTGTCCGCGACTTCAGCTCCATCGCCGCACCTCTCCATGAGCTCACAAGGAAAGGCTCCGCGGTGAATTGGTTGGAACAACACGAGAACGCATTCCTCACGTTGAAAGATGCTCTGTGCAATGCGCCCCTTCTCCAACTCCCAGACTTCAACAAACACTTTGAGATTGAATGCGACGCGTCAAATGTGTGCATTGGCGGGGTCTTGCACCATGATAAGAGGCCCATCGCGTTCTTCAGTGAGAAGCTCACAGGAGCCACCTTGAACTATCCTACCTACGACAAGGAGCTCTATGCCTTAGTCTGCGTGCTCAAGACCTGGCAACACTACCTCTGGCCACGCGAGTTCGTAATCCACTCGGACCACGCGGCCATTAGCTACTTGAAGAGCCATTCCCACCTAAGCCGTCGCCATGCTCGATGGGTGGAATTCATGGAGACGTTCCCCTACGCCGTTGTATACAAGAAAGGTAAGGAGAATGTGGTCGCCGACGCCCTTTCTCGAAGGTATGTCCTCCTTACTCATCTTCAAACTAAGGTTCTTGGCTTTGCTTTAATTAAGGATTTATACTTTACTGATCCCTTCTTTAAGTCTATTTTGGAGCACTGCCTTAGAGACCGTGAGTTTGACACTTACTTTTTACATGAGGGTTACCTATACAAGGTCGGCCGCCTATGCATCCCTAGCTCTTCCATTAGGCACCTTCTAATTCAGGAAGCGCATGAAGGACGTGGTCATTTTGGGGTTGCAAAAACATTGGCTGCCCTTCGCGAGCATTTCTTTTGGCCGCGGATGACCAACCAGGTGACGCAATATTGTAAGAATTGTGTGACCTGTCAATGCGCTAAGGCGAGTTCAAATCCCTACGGCCTCTACACGTCCTTGCCCATCCCACTAGGCCCTTGGGAAGATTTGTCCATGGACTTCATTACAGGTTTGTCCATGGACAAGTTTTCCAAAATGGCACATTTCAAAACCCTAGTCTATCTTCGCATCCCCTTCACTCCGCCGCCGACGCTACATCACCACTCAATCCATCGAGCCATCTATCCCTCCATCGCGCCTAGTCCTGAGGTCGCGAGTCTCATTCACATCATCGCATCGCCATCGTCACCGCGCTCGCTTGCTCGCGTGAAGTGACAAACACCGCGTTCCATCAATCCACACTTGGATACGAGACGAGCGACTCACGACCAAGACCTCAATCCGGCATCTGAAGGCAGGAACGCATCACACTGCCTTTTTAATTTCATCATTAGTGATATTCCTAGTTAATTCTTCGTTATCTTCCATAGATATTTCAGTGTGTATTAATTCCAGATTTTCTCGGAGCAAAGCATCATTCATTTCTTCACTTTTAAATCTTTTGATGAAATCATTTCTAATTTCATTTCTGATATTTTCTTCACCAATTATGCTTGTTCCTTCTTGGGCTTTTATTTGTTTAATGATTTTTCTATTTTTTCTGCCACTTGCAATTTTATGAAAGTAGCTTGAGTTAGTATCAGTGAGCTTAATATGTTTCACTTTTGCTCTTTTGGTTCCAAAATATTTTTTGGAAGGTTAGTAATTTTTCTTTCTTATCAATTAGTCTTTTTTGTTTATGGATTTCACTAATATTTGCATTAGTGCATATATTAATTTGAATCTCAGATAGTTGTTTCTCTATGTCTTTTAGTTGAGTAAAAACATTACCAAACGTCGTTTTGTTCCAAAGTTTGGCATGCTTTTTTAGTAGTTTTGTCTTTGAAACTAGATCATACATCCTTGAACCATGATAATTTGTTCGCCAGGCTTGCTTAACAACATTTCTGAAGTCATTTGTAGTCATCCAATTTTTTTCAAATTTGAATGGTTGGTTTTTGAATGAGTTAGTTGAGGCTAATTCAATTGATATAGGACAATGATCTGAGCTTGTAAAGGCATAATTTCTAGTGCAGATGTCCGGATACCATTGTAAAATTTGGTGATGAATTAAGACTCTATCTAGTTTTTCATAGATATTATATATTTCAGTTTTATTTTTTCTCCAAGTAAATGAATTTTCTTGGAAAGGAATGTCTAATAATTCGCATTCATTTTTGAAGTGTCGTAGTCTAGTAAATTTTGATAAAGGTGGTAAAGATCCTCCCATTTTTTTCACTTGGGTCTTGTATTTCGTTCAAATCACTCATAATAATGCATGGATAAGCACTATTTTTAATAAAGGTGATTATCGTGTCCCATAATTCATTTTTACCTACTTCATTTGGTGGCGCATAAGTAAGAATTATCATTATTTTAGTATGTGTATACAAGTTAGAGTACAAAATACTAATAAATATGTTTTCAATCATGTCGATTTCAAGGGTTTCATTAACAAGCTGATATGTTTTCCACATCACACATATTCCGCCCGCGAAACCCGTGGCCGGTACATAGTAAAATTGATCAAATCCTGCTTTTTTCCACAGTTTTTCACTAGGCACTTTATTTGTTCTTGTTTCAAATTATGCTAGTAATTGGATCCTTTCTATCTTACAGAAGGATTCTAAATCCATCCAGATGATTTTTTTACCAATTTCCCGACAAATCCAGGTGGAAATCTTCATAAAAAAACTATTTTTTAAATTGCCCCATATCCATTGACATTGAGGGGTCTTGCTAGACTTATAACCATGGTAATGTATGTCGTAATTGGCATCAAAGGAAAAGTTTTGGTTTATATGATTCTTGGGTTCGTAATTTAGTTGTAATTTGTTGCCTTTGTTCCTTGATTCACACAGTAAAAAATTGTGAAGAGTTAAATTAGTTTTTATACTTGTTAATTTTCAGAGTATTTCAGATACTTGTGTAAAAGTGCGATGAGAGTAAGCACAAATAATATATTTTAGTTGTGTTTTGTTTGTTTCAAGATTTGAATATATTTCAAATTTAGTGGCAGGTGTTAAATGATGAACAGGTTCAACGGAATCACACCACCAATTTAATTTCATGTGTATTTTATGTTGAGTTTGGTAGCCATTTAAGAGGTATTTTCCCCATAAGGGGATAACCCATTATTTGGCAGGCAGTTACAGTACCTAGTATCCAAAATATATGCACCAAAGTTTTGAGTTTGTAAGTTACACAGAACCTGCATATCAAATTGGGTCATGGAAATAAAGTTCCAAAAATCTTCTTTTCTGGGATCAGTGTTTAAATCCTGTATTTGTCTCAACCTGTTAAAGCAGCCAAACACAAAATTTCTAAACCTGGGCAATTTCCCTTTACAGGAGAATGGAAGAGGTTGTTGGAACCTTTTGCAAAGACAACATACCATATAATTTCGATTGTCCTTAGTACAATTATTGCTATTGTTCATAATAACCAAATTAGGATCATAAAGGAGGGGCAAGGTTTTGCATAAAGATTTCCATCTATATGATTCCTTAACAGATATCAACCCTTGCCACAAGTAGTTGCTGCAATCACCATAGATACAATTGGAGTGAGTGAGTTTGTCATCTTTGTTATGTAGCTGATAGGAGGCATCCCTTGTGTCATAGTAAGCATGAGTTTGTACAACCCATGTCCATACCTGGTAACACCCAGCAGTAATGTACACTTTTTCACTTGTCTCAGAAGAAATCAACAAATATCTCAAATTTACATTTATATCATAATAAATCACAGAGGTCCGCCTCCAATGAAAGTTGTTCAAGGGGTAGTTTGTCATACTTTGTTTTGTTTTTATAGGATCACAGGTTCCTGGTTTATTGGCTTGGGAGCCAACTCCAGACAACCAAACTTGATTGTTCAAAAGGGTCTGAGGTTTATGTTCCTCTGTGTATAATTCAAGAGTCAAATTAACATTAAAGTAGTGACAAACAAGGCACAGCACATGAATACTAACCTTGTTTCTATTAACTGTTGTGCAGTAAGAAGATCCAAAGATGGAGTCCGTTACCTTAATATTGTTATGTATTAAAAAGTCGTTAGTTGCAGTGATGAAGTCAGCCACAGAAAACAAAACTAGTTGTAGCAACTTATCAACAAAATGCCACCATTATCATTAAAACTGAACTCATAAGAATTGTATAAAACAGGGAGACTGTGAGTCTCGGGTTTGGTCCTCAGATTCGAGTTTTCCAGTGGAAGAGGGGTCACCTCCTTTGGATTCAAACGAATTGGTTCAGGGATAAAAAACTTACCATCAGTAGAGGAACTAGAGACACCCGTAAGTGGGCATAGCACCTTCATCAAAGTTTTCTTCCTTTTATCAGAAAGGAACAACCACAGGAAGCACCAAAGAAAGGAAGTAGATAGATGTATAAGAGGGTTCACAGTGTGTAATGTCAAGTTCAAGCCATAAGAGTAGCAAAATATAGAAACACAAGTCACATCATAAGAAATCAGGCAAGGAAAGAGGGAAAGAGAGGAAAGAAAACACCTTGGTTCGAAGAGGCCAGGAGGGTGACTGGTCTTGCCAACCACAACAGAAGCAAGGCCGAGAAACCCGGAGGAGCAGAGGTCCCAAACCTCCAAGCGACGTAGAATTTGATTGATCTCAGCAAACGAATCGGTCGTAACAAGGATCCGGATCTCCGTGAAAACAGGTTCCACAGAGTTGAGGGAGCTATGCGGAAGAAAAAACTTGTAGTTGGCAGGCCAGCTCTTCTCCATCTTGAAAAAGAGTGTCAAAAGGGCAGTAAGCTTTATGATTTTCTCCCATACAGACTCTTCCCCTTCGAAGAAGTAGTGGTTGGCCGGGAAATCGGGGCGGGGGGGAGATGTAGGTGTCATGATGGTGGTAGAGATTGTTGAGAAAGACGATCGGGAAGATCAAGATCCAGAGATCTTTGAGCGGCAACCGCTCTTGTTCTAGGGTTTGGGTGTAAGGGGTGAGAGGCAAAAACGATGTTCGGGTTAAATAACCCTTTGAGTATATTGAAATTTGAGAAATGACTCTCAATAAATTTTATTTAAACTCATAACTCCATGGTGATGTCATCATTATATTGATGACATCACCATAAGTCAAACAAACTAACACATTTGATCATTGATCGGTCAACGGCCGTTGATCGGCGATCAACCAATAAAAAAATTCCCGCCAATTTTTTTTTAATGACGTCATCATCTTGATGACAATAACTGTAATCAAAATACAAATTGTCATCAAAATGATGACAGTAACTGTCATCAAAATATAAATTGTCATCAAAATGATGACAGTCACTGTCATCAAAATACAAATTGTCATCAAAAATACAAACTGTCATCAAAATAAAACTGTCATTAAAATAAAATTGTCGACAAAATACAAACTGTCATCAAAAACACAAATTGTCATAAAAAAACACAAACTGTCATCAAAACACAAACTGTTATCAAAACACAAATTATCATCAAAATACAAACTGTCATCAAAAACACAAATTGTCATCAAAATACAAACTGTCATCCAAAACACAAACTGTCATAAAAAACACAAACTGTCATCAAAATACAAACTGTCATCAAAATACAAACTGTCATCAAATACAAACTGTCATAAAAAACACAAATTGTCATCAAAACACAAATTGTCATCAAAACACAAATTGTCATCAAATACAAACTGAATCGCAACTAGTTAATAACACATATTGTCATCAAAACACAAACTTTCATCAAATACAAACTGTATCGCAACTAGTTGATAACACATATTGTCATCAAAACACAAACTGTTATAAAATACAAACTATATCGCAACTAGTTGATGATATATACTGTCATCAAAACACAAACTGTCATCAAATACAAACTAAATCACAGCTAGTTGACGACACATATTGTCATCGCAACTAGTTAATGTCACAAACTGTCATCACAACTAATTGATGACAATACAAATCTCGTTTTGACGACAATTATCGTTGAAATGTCACCGCCACTAGTTGGTGGCATTTACAAAGTGTCATCTCCACTAGTTAGTGCACGTTCAAAGTCTTATCGAAACTAGTAATTAGTGACGCTTTCAAAGTGTCATCAAGACTAGTAATTAATGGCGCTTTCAAAGTATCATCAAGGCTAGTAAGTGCTGACACTTTCAAAGTGTCACCGAGACTAGTGGGTGGCACTTTCAAAGTGTCACCGAGGCTAGTCGGTGACGCTTTCAAAGTGTCATCAAGGCTAGTTGGTGACTCTTTCAAAGTGTCATCGAGGTAGTCGGGGGCGCGTTCAAAGCGTCACCGAGGCTAGTCGGCGGCACGTTCGAAGCGTCACCGAGGCTAGTCGGCGGCACGTTCGAAGCGTCACCGAGGCTAGTTGGCGACACGTTCGAAGCGTCACCGAGGCTAGTTAGCGGTGCATTCGAAGTGTCACGCGGCTAGTCAGCGGCGCATTTGAATCGTTACCGAGGCTAGTCAATGGCGCGTTCGAAGCATCCCCGAGGCCACCGTTTGAAGCGTCCCCGAGGCTAGTCGGTGGCGCGTTAGAAGCGTCACCAAGGCTAGCCGGTGGCGTATTCGAAGCGTCACCGAGGCTAGTTCGGTGGCGCGTTCGAAGTGTCACCCAGGCTAGTTCGGTGGCGCGTTCGAAGTGTCATTGAGGCTAGTCGGTGGACACGTTCGAAGTGTCACCGAGGCTAGTCGGCGGCGCGTTCGAAGTGTCACCGAGGCTAGTCGGCGGCGCGTTCGAAGTGTCACCGAAGCTAGACGGCGGCGCGTTCGAAGTGTCACCGAGCCTAGACGGCGGCGCGTTCGAAGTGTCATCGAGGCTAGTCGGTGGCGCGTTCGAAGTGTCACCAAGGCTAGTCGGCGATGCGTTCGAAGTGTCACCGAGGCTAGTCGGTGGCGCGTTCGAATTGTCATCGAGGCTAGTCGGGGGCGCGTTCGAAGTGTCACTAAGGCTAGTCGGCGGCGCGTTCGAAGTGTCACCGAGGCTAGTCGGCGGCGCGTTCGAAGTGTCACCGAATCTAGTCGGCGGCACGTTCGAAGTGTCACCGAGGCTAGTCGGCGGCACATTCGAAGTGTCACCGAGGCTAGTCGGCTGCACGTTCAAAGTATCACCGAGAGGTCCGAGACTGGTCGGTGACACGTTCGAAGTATACTCGAGGCTAGTCGGTGACAAGTTCATTAATAAGAAAACCACGAGGATTACCTTTGAGTGACTTCTTTGATGGTGTAAATATTGTGTTAATCGAGCATCACGTGCAGCTCCATTGATGACATGTATTTAGGCCACTTGCCTTTTAGGGACTTGTTTATGGCGGTTCGTCATTAGCTGCTGAGTCTTCAATAGCAAAAAATTACCCTCAATCCCAATTAATATGTGCATATTGAATAAAGAAGACTAAAAACATGTAATTAACATCAAATCAAACAAACAAAGTTTAAGACAATCTTGTCAAGAAAAGACACGGTTCATAAACATTCTATTAAAACAGTGATATATTATTTATAACCCAAAAACTAATACTTCATAGTTTCTTTAAAAAAAGAAAGAACAGATCAAAGAAATACAACTTACATCTACATAGATATTTTTAATTTCTTTCATATCCACATCTATTGATAAAGAACAGGAACCCACTGCAGACAAAAAATTACTTTCTTGTATGTCAGCTTTCGGCTCTACGGGGCCACTATCCTCAAGTTTGCTACTAATCCGACAAGGTTTAATGAGCTCAAAAAAGAAAAATACAAGATAAGGTACATAAAATTGATAAGATTAAAGAATATTCAGGTCTTTTATATTCAGAAGATTTTGAGCTCAAGAAGGCACTACAAACCGAAATATCAGTAGTCCAAATCTCGACAGAATTACAGTAGTATGAGCAGATAGTTAAGGTAATTTAACTTGTGGACTTCCTTACATGTGAAATTTATATACCAAGCTGATGCATTAAAACTTAATATTAGTTAGCTCAATAGATCACATGTTCCCAAACAGAAGGGTAAGAAATAATTGAGGTAATTGATGTTACTTAGAGCAGGTACATGTGTAGGCAAATATACCATACTTCAGACAAAGTACAAGCACTAGTGGAAAAAACACTTTTTGAGACTCCCTTTTAGAGGCGTATATAGTTCAATACGCCTCAACAACGACTTAGGCAATCACTTTTTTTGGTTTTTGAGGCGGATAATTAATTTATACGCCTCAAAAACATCTTTTGAGGCGGGCAAATTAATATACGCCTCAACAAGTATCCGAAAAAACATTTCCCGCTAAAGTATTAGAGGCGGGCCAGGGCAAGGTCCGCCTCTAATGATAACTAATTGAGGCGGGCCAAGTAGCCCGCCTCAATTAAAGCTTGTTGAGGCGGGCTTTAATAGGCCCGCCTCAATAAGTATGTCCAATAGAATGCCCGCCTCTATTATACCAATACTTATAGAGGCGGACGTGTTAGGCCCGCCTCTATAAGCTCAACCCTAATAAAAAAAAAAACAGCTGCCGCGCCTTCATCTCCTCTTCGTATCCGTCTTCGCCGAGCTCCGTCTTCCCGAGCTCCGACTTCATCTCCCTTCGCCGAGCTCCCTCTAATACTCCCTTCAACAAGTATCAACAACGCACTCGAGGTTTCACCAAAACGCCATCCTCAACCTCACCCGATTCCGCTGGTAAGCTCATCTGACACCCTATTTTACTTCTCCAATTCTGCTAAACTCTACACTTTAATTTGCTCGTATTGTCGTCGACCTCAACTTCATCAATCTTAATTATATACTTCTTCTTCGTCTTTTTCTGCCTATTGAAAGCTCGTGCCTTCTGTTACATTAATCATGAATTTTGAATTTGTGTGTTTTGTGTAGATTTCTCGTGCCTGAATTTAGAGTCCCCGGGAGCAGATTTATCGTGCCTGAATTTGTGTGTTTTGTGTATACATTAATCTTAATTTCTAATTTATTACTGGGCTTGATTTTGTGATTCACATGCTTCTCTCAGTTTCGAGATGTGCTTGATAGAATTTTCTGTCTTGGCTTTGCTAGTAAGTTGCTGATAAATTCAGAAGTTGTTGAGCTTCTTATTGGTTTATAATTGCTGATTCGATTGCTTGCTTCTGTTTCCGTTGTGAACTTCACCTTTGTTTCAATGGCTTACATGATTTTTCTTAATTTTTTTACTGATAGAAACTATGTATGGTTCGATGGCTGCTAAACCAGGTTGACTATATACGTGATTACTAAGGTACAAGGAAATACAATCTACAGACGTAGATTGAATCTTTTATTGGTTGATATGGGTATGAGCCCAGTAGTATTCAAATCCTTGTAAGTGTGCTACCTTTATGGCACTCCTATTATATTTAATAATTTTCTCAGGACTTATTTGGTATTGTACAAGTTGGACTTGATCATGTATTATTATTCAATGCTTTTGATTTGATCCTAATGTTGTGTAA
This sequence comes from Rheum nobile, assembly GCA_027886185.1. Classification (NCBI taxonomy): domain Eukaryota; kingdom Viridiplantae; phylum Streptophyta; class Magnoliopsida; order Caryophyllales; family Polygonaceae; genus Rheum; species Rheum nobile. The sequence goes on along the minus strand of WOAB01000002.1, from coordinate 7,465,576 downwards.
CCATTTTGGTTTTGGATTTTTATTTCTGTATTAGATAAGAGTTCGTGATTAGTAGATCATTGCAGGTTCGGCCTGGCTTGACCTAACTTTCTTTTTTGAAAACAGGAAGGTTTGGCTTTGTTAGAAGCTTAATCGGTTTGTCGGAATACTCCTTAAGATCAGTCCTTACGACATAGTCCTTTCCCTTCCTAATTGATTCCTTGATTGGGCTTCCAGTTTGTGAAAATGAAGAGCAAAAGATTTGATTTATATTCATCATAAATTTAGTTAAGAATGTTAATTTTCTGATGCGGCACACTGAAGGTGTTTGATGCAGGAATTCTTTTTTTGTGTGCTTGTTGCAGGAATTCTAGCCACTATGTCTAACGAAAGTGGAAATGCTATTCTTCCTACCCAAGGTGATCATGAATCACAAGGTGTTAGCGCGATTACACAGATCGCTAAAGGGCATGGTCCGTCAAAAGGAGTTCAAGTAAAAAAGCCTATGCACCTTGAGTTTAATGAGTTAAATGTCCCTGATGGCGAGTGGTCGAAAGAATACGGAAAGCAAGTTGGGAGTTGTGCTCAAAGAATTAATATTAACGAGAAAGAATACCGAAAGATAGATGAGCAGACGAGGCAAGGGTTTTGGGAGGAGACCAAGGTATAATGACATTTTAAATTGTTTTAAATATATACTATATTAACAATTAATCTAACTTATTGTAAAAATCCACAGCTTATGTTCCACATCATTGAGGATGTAGATAAATCAAGGGAAAAATACTTTCATTCTTGTGTGGCAAAACGATTTAGAGATTTCAAGAGCAAGTTGGTGCGTCAATGGATAACTAAGAAGCAAAAGCCGTCGAAATATCCTACAAACAAGATGCCTTGGGAAATCTACCACCACATTACAGAGGCTGATTGGTCAGTTTTTCTTAAAGAATATTACAAGCCGGAGTCATTGGTAATAATGCTATTTCTTTTTACTATTAAAGATTTCTAGTTAGCGGAAATTGTTGGTTATAAATCTATGTGCCTTTTGACAGGCTCGTAGTGAGAAAGCAAGGGCAAGTGCAGTATTAAACAATTGTCCTCATCTCACCGGCCAGGCGGGTTATATTAGAAAACGACACGAGTGGATAAAAGAAGGACGACTCCCATCGGAAGCAGCTTTATCTCTGTCAAGTAGCTCCTCAGTGAACTCATCGGTTCCTAGAGCTAGAAAATATAGATCAAAGGAGTGGGTTTTGGCTCATCAAGTTCGAAGTAAGGATGGAAAGTGGGAAGTTAACCCAAACGATAAGGAAGTCGTAGAAATTGCAAGAAAAGTTGTAAGTAGTGCTTTTTTAATGAATATTTACTTAAATTGACTTGGAAATATGAACTAATTTATACTTTCCTAATTGGCATTATAGGAGGAGTATATCGAAGAAGAAGAAAAAGGAAACCTTACTTTCGAGGATGATGAGGATGCCCTCACCAAAGCTATTGGGAAAAAAGATCATCATGGCCGTGTCAAGGAAATGGGTGGAAATGTTGGTTATAGAGTTGCTTTCGGTCCAAGAGAACGACGGAGAAGATGTTCTAGTGAAGCTTCATCAGATCTGATCGAATCGATCAAAGCTGAAATTAGAAAGGAGTTTGAAGGTGAATTAGATAAAAGGGTGCCTGAGGCCCTCCAAAAGCAACTACGCTCCATGTTACATATAAATCAACCAAACTCCACTTCTACTCCCGTTCTTGAACTTAATGTTAATGCTTCCTATACCACTCGTCCTGATTCCACACCGCAACCACGTGAGCTAAAGGTATGATTGAGTTTGAGTATTGTCATGAACTCTTCATGCTAAGACCTCTTATAACATGAATTAAAATTCCATGCCGCAACCTTAGTATTGCATTTTTCATTTTACTTTATATGCAGGAAAGGACTCCATGCCATCTTGCCCTTGAGGATAAAGATTCTGGTAACAAAGTGCTCGTAGCGGATGGTATGGTACAACCCTCAAACGGTGCATCGTCCCAACACTTTACACCGATGAAGCCTGATCACTACAAAGTCCAAGTTGATTTTGTTTATGATGGACATAATGATGATATTCTTCCGATACCTACGGGTGATGGTTTCACTAACTTAGGCGGTGCTCAGGGTAGTTTCGTGCAATGGCCGATCCGCTTAGTGATTTTCGAAGACGACGAGGTAAGACCTTTGTGCTCAATAATAATGTACACCACATTACTCACTCTTGCTCATCTATAATTCTATATATAGAACTATACTCCACGCCCAACAAAGAAGTCCAAGTCATTTCTCTCTAAAAAGGTGGATGACAGCGCCAAAAATACAAAGGTAAGACCTTTGTGCTCAATAATACAAATGTTACTTCATTATTATTTTTTGGAAATTTCATGTCCAAATAACTCTTAAGTCTCAGTCCAACAAAGAGGCGGTTGGTAGTTGTGATCGTAAAACGGAAGAATCAGCCGCCAAAAGGAAGGAAGCAGAAAACGAAGAAATTCGAGGTCATGGCCAGTCATGCAAATACTTGCATTTTATTATGTCTTCGGCGCCGGGTGGTATATATGATAGTACTCCCATCACATTGGATGCCTCGATTTGGAATTATGTGAGAGATCAAGAAACATACGTCACTGCATCCGATGTAGAAGAGTTCCTTAAGGGGGCGTGCTTAAACATTTCTGTGATTCAAGTCTACATGATGTAAATGTTTTGATCAGTCTTTATCTTTTAATTGTCAACTATCATTCTTAATCTTTTTTTCTTTAATTATTTTTACATTACCATTCATAATCGTTTAATCAAATACCTTTAAATGTGCAGGTATTTATTGGACAATCACACATATGCATTTGGAAATTCTCGAATTGGGTTCATTTGTCCTGAGATAGTGTCAAGCACTAGAATCAGGGCCGATGCAACTGTTCCAGCAGATTACTTGCAACGTGTGTTCAATGTTGAAACTGTTAAGAATACGATTAAAGATTCTAACAGTGCCAAATTGTTTTTGCTCCCATATAATCAAGAGTAAGTGTTTTCAATAAGTTTCATATATAATTAGTATTTTAAGCAATCATTAATATTTATCAATTTACTTTTAAATGATGCAGCAATCATTGGATTCTATACGTGATAGACCTATTTAGAGTACAGGTCTATCTTTTCGATTCTCTAAAAGGTCAAGGCAACAGAACGACTGATGCATCTGGAATCATGAATTTGTAAGTTATTTTGCTTGCGAATTAGTTTTTTTTGGAATATTAACAATATCAGTTTCATGAGTGTATTATGTTGATTTTCTAGGGCATTTCAAGTGTATAAGTATCAAGGTGGGAAGTGCGAGAAATTAATAGGACAACGTAAGACGTTGAGAGTCTGCAATATAGAGGTACATATAGCATTTTATACGCTTTAGGTTTGTTTATTTATAATCAAAGGCCTTGTATCTAAGACAACCCCCTTATGTTGTGTAATTAGTGCGCTCAACAAAGCGGCGGAACCGAGTGTGGCTATTATGTCATGAAGTTCATGTTAGATATAGTCACGGGACTCTATGACTCTAATGACCGACTAGATAAGGTATGTAACTTAACTAACTATATATTGATAGTATTTGTGTTTTTTGTCAATAATTTCTGTGTTTTTTATGAAGCTGTATCCTAAGAGGAAGACATCGTATACTTATGAAGAAATGGATGTTGTTCGTGAGCAATGGGCACAGTATTTTACATCGAAGTATTTATTATCGGATTGAACTTGTTTTTACTTGTCATGTAAACTGTTGTTGAGAACCTGACTGTACTCTGATGAAATCTGTTGTTTGTTGTATATTATTCTGTGAATAAAATCAGGAACCTATTCTGAAATGGATGTTCTTCTTGATCTTCAGCGTCTACTTGTTGAGGTGGGCTTGTATATGTCTGCATCTATAAGTATATACTCCCGCCAAAATGAGGGACTTGTTGAGGCGGGCTTAGAAGGCCCGCCTCAATAAGGTCCTTTTAGAGGCGTAAAATGCCCGCCTCAAAAAGTGCCTTTACTTGTTACAGTCCCCTTAGTTAAAGCGAACGGTGTTCGCCTCAATAAGTGTCCAAAGGCCTGCCTCTATAAGGATTTTTTCCACTAGTGAAGATAGATATCTAGTAATAGTGAGAAACTTTGATACCTCAACTCTGGTAGATTCAATCATTTCAAAGGTTTCCAAGTCCTAGAATTTAATAGTTCTATTTGCTGAACCTGCAAATGGAGCACAAATTATATATTTGAAACACCTAGACAACTCAGCCTACTTTAACAGCATACAAGGCAACGAATAATACATAAGTAGACTGATTGTCAGTATATGATTGAACATAGAAAAAATGAAAATGTGTAAATTCTCTCTGGCATTACAATCCCCAAAATGGAAAATACACATCACTGTTTTAATAGAATTTCTTATGTCATTTGAAAATTTGGAGAACTTTGTGATATGAAACCTGTGATTTTTTGCCAGTAATAATTTTTTAGGAAGATTAACTCGATGTTATCTAACTCAATTAGACAATAAGATGAGTTGTTTTACAAGTACATTGATTTTTCAGTGGCTTCAAGGCAATGAAATTAGTACCAGTGTAGTAGAAGATTATATTCTAAGCATTTTTATTGTTTAATGATCATCAATGAAATATTGATTAATAGCTTGTAGGTATCTATCTAAACCAGAGAATTTTCATGCCCGCCAAAACCAAAGAAGAAACATAGATTGACAGGTTAAAGTTGCCTACACATTGTAACACCCCCAAATCTGAACCCATTTGGAAAGGTATTACCGCTAGTGACCTCAGTGTTCCTTACCGAGATCACCCAAGGCTTTACCGTTTGAATACAAACCATGAAATACAATGATACAAAATGATAACTTTATTCATATAAAACATGAGTCCCGGGATTACATCCCAATCCCGAATAGGACAAACACAGAGTTTAACAAAGTACAACGGAAGTCTTTAAACAAGGTACAACGGAAGTCTTTTAAATATATTACAAACAAGGATCTTGACCACAATGTTCATCTCCCAAGGATCTCAACCTGATTAAAAGAAATTATTAAAAACATCCAAAAACAACCGTCGTCTTCATAGTCAATCTAGTCTCCTCATATCTTCGCTCTATCTGATGTGCCGAATCGAACGGATGACACCAGCCAACCATACAGAGAACAATTGCGGTTGGTTAGTCTACTGAATAGACTATGCAAGGGTACAAAGCAGAGTGGTTCGAAGCAGTCGTATTAGGTTAGACTCATCGCTTCTCGAATAATAACCGATGACGATAGTCAACCATCATACTCCTACTGGAATAAACAAGAGGTATGCACAAGAGAAGATTCTGGAAGACTGAATCTTCACAGAAATCGACCCGAAAAGAGACTCCAAGAGATTGAGTCTTTAAGGAAATATGACAAATCTGGAACGTTTAAAGAATCAGACATCAGTGATTTAAAAGCTGACTTAGATGTTTCGGTTTACGACCAACCTCACCGCTTACAGCGAATCCAGATTGGAAAGAGAATGTACTCTGATCAAAAGTCGAGACGAGCTTTCCTAGCTGCACTATTTACTTAGCTGCACTACTCGCCAAAGGTATATTAATTATGTGCACTCGGGCACTTTATCTTATTTAATTCCAAAATGAACAACACGTTAAGCTTTTAATATATTCTCTGTCACGCAGAACACATATCTAAGGAATGAACCTCACAGAGTCCAAATCTCATCTATATCGAAAGAATGAACCTCACAGAGTCCAAGCTTCTACTATCGCACGGTCTTGCTCGCCCTTAACAGTTATAAAGAAACGAATGGACCTCTCGGAGTCCAAGTGTTCCTACGAATACTCGTGCTAACTAACAGTTCGAGAACAACAATAGTTCAGGATAAATCCACATAAATGCCCTCAAGGCGAACATAAATAATAGCGTTGTTCTAACAGATATACAACCTATTAATATCATTATTACAGTTTCCAAAATAGTTTATAAAACCAATTCCAGATAAACACAGTAATCATTCCAAATTAATTACTCAGATAAACAACTGATAATTAATGTAAATATGGAATGATGAGCAAGAGCGAACCGCCACTTGCCTGAATCCGCAGAGTTTGAATGAAGTCTAACGACGGGATTCCGGGCTCGACACAGGGACAGATCTGGAGCACAGATTCCTTCGGATCGACCCACAAAGAAACCCTAAGTTAGATTCGACAAACAATAATACAGATCTAAGAAAGAACAAAAGGAATCGAAGGAAACGAAACCCGAACGAAGGCCACAGAAGCCACGACAGCAACCAGCCAACAACCAAACTTGTGGCGGGCGCCGCCCCACTTGCGGCGGGCGCCGCCTCAGCTGCGGTGGGCGCCGCCTCAGCTGCGGCGGGCGCCGCTCTTCACGGCTCCTCACGGCGGTGGCCACATCTTCATGGCGGTCGCCAGGATCATCACGGCGGTCGCCGGGCTCATCACGGCGGGCGTCGTGTTTTGGCCGGCAGTCGCCGCCTTCAAGCCGGCAGTCGCCGCCTCTATCCGGCGGCCGTCGTCGCTAAACAGAAACTGAAATACGAGAGGAAACACTCACCCTCGACGATCGGTTTGGCTCGTCTTTCGCCTTGTTTGGTTTCTAGGCTTCTAAGGGCCTCCCAAGCTTCTCTTGGCCACCGGAAATGACACCAAACGAGCTCCGACGTTCGACTTGAGCTTTCCCAAAGAGAGCGTTTTTGAGAGTTTGAGAGCTTATGAAACTAGCCCTCTCTCTTCCTCCCAAGCCATCCTTATATAGGCAAATCCAAGGGGGAGGAAGGTGATAGGAATCTTCTTTCCCATCCCTTGGGTAATAACCTTGCACTTTGCCTCTTGGATAAAAACCTTAGGGTAACAAACTTGTACTTTAGTGCCCATTGGATGATAACTCTTGGGCAATAATCTTAACCCCGTGTTAAATATATTCATACACGAACGAGTATTAACTCCCAAAATGCGTCGACTGTATGTTATTTCACTGAGAAAAATATTACAGAGGCAGAGAACATTACAGAATGTCTCAAACTATATGAATTAAATCCGACGTACGAAACGGGTACTCGGGAAAATTCCCAAAATTCCCAAAATAACCTTACAGAAATATGGGGTATCACATCACCTCCCCCTTAAAAGAAGTTTCGACCCCGAAACTTGCATTAAGTCAATGAGGGTCCTGCCTCAACACCAATCTTACCACCTGGATTCAATATCCTTATTCACTTCATCCTTGAAATGTATCACAAGAGATATTACTCTTAATTCCTTAGGATATCATTCTGAAAATGATTCGCTCGTCTCGATGCTTATAACACAGCTCACTTATGAGAGATAGCTCTTAGTCTCTCCGAACATAACTCCACAAGTTCATCCTTTATCTCTTAAGGAAGCTTGGAAAAAAAAACTCAGCGTATGGGATACCGCTTACCACTTTATTCCTTAGGTGTATATATACAATTCTCTTTACTGAATCTTTAATACATCGGGATCATTGGCATATCCCCTCTTAAACTGCAACCTTTCTTCTTAACACAACAACTCTTACAACTTAATCTTCCACAAAGAGTTGCACCCAGCCTTATAGATGACATACTCTATATATGAAGAAGAATCTTAGGAATGGATTTAGATTTAAACAGCAGAGTCGACCCTGTGATTAATCATATAGGGGACGAACATCTAAGTTTCCCACAATACCCCACCACCATAAGTCCGACAATCTTTATCCTTACTTGGCATAAGCTGTTCTCGACACTTACGAGGTTTCGTATGAACAACTAATTCGTAACGATAACGCATTCTGAAATTTCCAAAACAAGGAAACACTTCATTATCATTCAAACATTACCTGAACTGACAAAAGTTGAACAACCAGATCATGATACCACGGAGATTATCGACACACGTCGCTACTCCTTAATCTTAAAGAAAGACTTGACATAAATACAACTTAATGGATCAGGGTTCTTCTCCGTTGGCTTGGCTCATTACAAAGAGTCTTTGCCCTTGGCCTGAAGACCCCATAGGCGCTTTGCCTTTATTACGAGCCATAGACTGCTCAGGAGCCGATGCCTCTGGCCTTGGGTTCTGCCCACCGCCAACATTTGACGCCTGATAGGACTGCATTGGTCCCTGACCCTTCAGTCTGCAGTATGTTTTTATGTGGCCTTCTCTCCCACAATTATGACATACTCTCTTGTCCTTTTGGCAATTATTTTTTTTTATGCCCAACTTCACCACAGTTGTGGCACTGAATTACTCTGTTGCTCCAACCTGAGCCTCTGGCAGAGTCAGACTGAGTTGTCTCGGTCTTGGCACGACCATACTTTTCAAACTTGGTAGGTGATGCCGGTCGTTTGAATGAACCAACCTGGCGATCCTGTTGCTCACCCTTTCCCTTAACTTTCTTCTCCCGTTTATGGGCAGACTCCTCCAATGTGATCTCTGTCGACTCTGGGCGGTCAACATCCTCTGTCTAATCAAGCAATGTCTAGAGCTGTCCTTTCGACCAACTCTGGTCCAAGCAGAATCTTGTCGGTATTCTTATCCCAACAAATCGGAGATCTGCATTTGAGACCATATAAAGCCTCAAACGGAGCCATCTTGATCTTAGCATGCCAACTATTATTGTACGTGAACTCAATCAGACTCAGGCTGTCTTCCCAACTAGTCGGACGATCGAGTGCACATGCTCTTAGCATATCCTCTAGGGTCTGGATGGTCCTTTCAAACTGTCCATCTGTCTGAGGATGAAATGTTGTACTGAATCTTAATTCAATTCCCATGGCCTTATAAAGCTCTTGCCAGAACCTTGACATGAATCGGCCATCTCGATCCGATACAATGGTCTTTAGGAATGCCATGTAAACGGACAATCTCCTGGTGGAAAATTTCTGCTGACCTCTGGGTCACCCAAGTAACCTCAGTTTCTAATGCAAATACTATTGCTGCTAGTTCTAGGTCATGTGTTGGTTAGTTTGCTTCATAGGTTTTCAATTGTCTAGATGCATATGCAATAACCTTGCCCCTCTGCATCAAAGACACATCCCAACCCATTTCTCGAAGCATTACTATAGACCATATAACCATCATTCCTTCCGACAATGCCAAAACTGGTGCATAAGTCAGACACTATTTCAACTTCTTGAAAACTGGTCTTGCACTTGTCATCCCAGACAACTTTTTATTGACCTTGCAGAACAGACTGGTCATAGGTGGAGTGATCTTAGAAAAATCCTTCCATGAACCATCTATAATGCTCAGCAAGCTCTGGGAAACTGCGCACCTCGCTCACACCCTGAGGCCGCTTCCAAACAACTACTGATTCACTCTTCTGGGGAATAACCATAACCTCATTCTTATTGATCACATGGCCTAAGAAAGCCACTTCTAGATCCAACAATCGCACTTAGCCCACTTTGTGTACAGCCGACTTGGTCTAAGGACCGATAAAGCAATCCGCAAATGTTCCCTGTGAGCTTCCTTGCTCGGGAAAATATCAAAATGCCATTGATGAAGACCACTATGAACTTATTCAAGTACTGGTCTAAAACATCGATGCACTAGGTTCATGAAAACTGATGGAGCATTCGAAGCCCAGATGGCATGACTACAAACTCGTAGTGACCATCTCTCGTCCGAACGCAATCCTCGGAATATCATCCTCACGAATCCTGAGCTGATAAAAACCAGACCTCCGGTCGATCTTGGAGAAAACTTTTGCTCCCTGTAGTTGATCCAACAGATCATCACTCCTGGGCAACAGATACTTGCTCTTGATCGTGACTTTATTCAACTCTCGAAAGTCAAAACAAAGTCGAAACGGTCCATCTTTCTTTTTGACAAATAAAACTAGGGCACTCCTACTCAAGGTGATGCACTCAGCTTTATATAACATTTGTCAAAAAGATCCTTGAGTTGCTTCTTCAACTCTTGCATCTCAACAGGAGCCATCCGGTATGGTGCCTCAGAGATCGGCGTGGTACTCGGCTCGAGATCAACGGCAAACTCCACATCACGATTCTGGGTATCCAAGAATATCTTCTGGAAAGACACCCGGAAATCCTCTAACCACAGGAATATCAAAACTGAAGTCGATCACTGCCTTATGACGCTTCCGTCAATCCATACCGAGAATAATTATCGTATGGGACCATGGTTATTTAGGTCAAATCGCTTTGAATTTCTTATCCTTAATGGTAATTGACAATTCTGACAGACGATTGGTTCTAACCAAATATTTCATATTAATAATATTTATAACCAAAGGTTCACAAACTTAGCCGTATACAGAACTTAACTTACAACCATCCAAAATGAAAGTTTGGGTAGCACCCACATCAATAACACATTAACAAAAGTGTAATGCAGATACAAAGTACTCTAAGCATTAGGAACATAGGGTCCATCCGCCTCACGCATCACGTAAAGACGTTGACCCTGACTTCCAGAAGCCACTGGGGCTTTCCTCTTATCCTGCGCAGTTGTCTGCATCGAAGGATTGGAAGTCTCTGCTGGTTTAAACCTAGGTCTGTTGTTTGGATTAACAGACCCTTGTTGTGACTCCGCTCCTTTTTGCATTACCTGCCGACATAACCTCTGCATATGTCCTTCCTTTCCACAACCAAAACAAGTCTTCTTCTCATTCCGACATGCAAAATTCTTGTGCCCAGATGCACCACAATTATGGCATTGGATCAGACTCTTGCTCTGACCCGATTGCTGAGTTGACCCATCTCGAGTCGTTTCTGTCTTTGCCTTGCTGGACTTGGCAAAATCAGAAGGTGGTGCGGGACGTTTAAACTCACTTGCCTGAGGCTGGTTCTGCACTTGCCTCTGGCTATCACGCTTCCTGGTTGACTCCTCCAGAGTTACCTCCAACTTGTAGGCCGCATCCACGTACTGCTCGAGAGTAGAGCATGCGTGGTGCACCATCCATGGTTTAATATCTGGGTTCATCCATTCATGGAAGTACCAGATCTTCTGAGCCTCACTGGATATCTCTGGTTCAGCATATTGCAGCAAATGATTGAATTTAGTGGCAAGCTCGGTCACCTTCAATCCATCCGTCTTAGGATACAAGAACTCCTTGTGTTTCTCCTCCCTCATAGAACGAGAGAAGAAATGGTCCGTCATCTTGGTCTTAAACATTGACCAGGTTAACACCGGGCTATCAGCTAAGCCGGTACTCTCCCACCATTCACTAGCTTCTTCCTTCAACTATAGAGAAGTTATGTGCACTTTCTCCGCTTCAGTGCACTCAACATTACGAAACAACCGTTCCATGTGGGAAAACCAATGAGCCACTCTGACTGGCTCTCCCTTTCCATCATAGCTGTCGGGTCTCATAGAGTTAATGGCCTTCAGAGTTTGGCCATATTCCCCTCTATTCCTGATCACGCCTCCCTGTAGTACCTGGTTCTCTTGTTCCTCAAACCTCGGAACTTCTGGAGGTACTGGCACTCCTTGTGCTTGAGGTGCGATTGGTCGCATTATCTCGGTGAATGCTTGCATAACAATCCCCCGAATTACTGTGACTGTTGCTGCATCGAGCACTACTGGAGCGTCGGCCTGAGCTTGGCCATTGCCTCCTGGATTATTGTTGAAGACAGACTCACGCTCTCCTGATGGGTCTGCATCAATCCTCGGGTTTGGTCTGGGGTCATTGCTCGGCCCAGTACCAGCACGGATAACGTTCCTTGTGTTCACCATCTGTTTACTGATCAAATTCCAAGGATTTTATCACATTAGTATCATTATGATATACTTATTGTAATAAAATCAACTTAGAATAGATCAAACTCGTAAATTTCTATTGATGAACTGAAACTGAGATACTAGGTTCTACAACCTCAAATCACAATGAGCGAACTGGGAATCAAGCCTAACTGGAGATGGCGAAACCACCTCGGCTTCTCCCGGGTTCCTCTGAAGAGAACAGAATGCACCCATATCTAGCGGGGCAATGAGAAATAAATTAGTCTTTCTAGACATAGAAGCAAACTTACTATATCAGACTATACAGAAGACATGACTATGAACGGTGTTTTCAAATTCTTTTCACTTTAAAAATTCAGAGCCATTTTAAAGTATTTTCAAAAATGGATAAATGATTTATAAAATCCCAAACCCGTTTTAAAACCTTTGGCTCTGTAACACCCCCAAAACTTAACCCTTTTGGAAAGGTATTACCGCCAGTGACCCCAGTGTTCCTTACCGAGATCATCTAAGGCTTTACCATTTAAATACAATTTATGAAATACAAATGATACATAATGATCAAAGCATTACATTCCAAAACATAACATTGTCAAGGAAACATGAGTTACGAGATTACAACCCAATCCCGAATAAGCTAACACAGAGTTTAAACCAAATACAGCGGAAGTCTTATAAAGTAGGGTACAGCGGAAGTCTTATAAAATACATTACAACCAAAGTCATTGTCCAAAAGATCTCAACCTGATTAACGAAATAACTCAAACGTTCGAAAACCACCGTCGACTCCATAGTCCTTCTATCCTTCTGAGCTACTTTCTATCTGATGTGCCGAATCGAACGGATGACACCAGCCCACATGCAGAGAACAAAGTTCGTAGGTTAATCTACTTGAATAGACTAGCAAGGGAACAAAGCAGAATGGTTCGAAGCAGTCGTATTAGGTTAGACTCATCGCTTCTCAAATAACAATCGATGACGATAGTCAACCATCATACTCCTACTGGAATAAACAAGAGGTATGCACAAGAGAAGATTTTGGAAGACTGAATCTTCACAGAAATCGACTCGAAAGAAGACTCCAACGGAAATGAGTCTTTAAGGAATTATGACAAATCTGGAATGTTTACAAAATCATAAAACAATGATTTAAAAGTTGACTGAGATGCTTCGGTTCACGACCAACCTCACCGCATACAGCGAGTCCAGATTGGAAAGAGAACGTACTATGATCAAAGTCGAGACGAGTTTTCCTAGTTGTACTATAACTTAGCTGCACTACTCGCCGAAGGTTTATTAATTATGTGCGTCGAGTAGCACTTATCTGATTTATATTACAAATCACACATCACATTATTAGACTTTTACATGTGTACCCCACCATTGGGACGACACATCTTAGTATACGTTTCGTCGAGAGTGACGTACACCGGAAGGTTTGTGACACCAGCTAAGTGTCCTATCTCTACACACTTGTGAAAGAGACCGATCATGATCTTAGAATAGTACCAGATGGAGACGAGCCACCCCGATACCAGATTATAAAGAAACGATCAGACGAAGTCCGAGTACATTCCTAACTAACAGTGCTAACCACACAGATACAACACAATAACAGTTACAGGATAAATCCACATAAAGGCCCGAAAGGCGATCACAGATAATAGCGCTGTTCTAACAGATATACAACCTATTATATGATTTTCAAAACAGTTTATAAATCACTTCCAGAAGAACACAGTAATAATCGTTCCAAATTAATTAATCAATTGAAATAACTGATAATCAATGTAAATATGGAAACGATGAGCAAGAGCGAACCGCCACTTGCCTTAATCCGTAGAATAGAAACAAGCCTAACGACAACGACGAGATTCCGGGCTCGACACGGGTATAGCTCCGCTAGCACAAACACCTTCGAGTCGACCCATAAAAGGAACCCTAAGTTAGATCCGACATAACAACAGTACAAATCTAAAAACGGTGAAAGAAATCGAAAGGAAAGACGCCACGACGACAACCAACCAAGCCAAAGCCATGAAGGCATTCTGGGCACTGGTGGCGGTCGCTGTTCTTGGCGGCGGTCGCCGCATTCATCACGGCGGGCGCCATAAAGAACACGACGGTCGCCGTGAAGAACTCCGACGACAGAACGAGAGAAAAACTCACCCAAATGATGCGCGTTTCGACCCCTTTTTGCCTTGCCTGGGTTCCAACCTCCAAAGGCAACCAAAAGGCTTCACAAGGGCTTCTGGAAACACCACCAACCGACACCAACGAAGCTTCCGAAATCCGGCGAAACTAACACTCCGATGAGGCAAAATTTTGACAGAGATTCGGTGCTGGGATGGCTCAAAACCCTTCCCCCAACACCTCCTTTTATAGCCAAAGCAATGGGAACATCATCATCACCCTAGACGAGGCCGAGCAGGGCTAGATCGGCGCGGCCAGAGCTCGCCGATGACCAACGGGTAATGACTTCTGGGTAATCACGGCGGGCGCCGCAACTTTGCCTACGGCGGGCCGTGGCGGGCGCCGTAATTACCGCGGTCGCCGTTCCTAGCCCTGGCAAGCCCAGAGTAGGAGACGACGGCCTGACACCTCGGGCCCAGCGACGGCGGGCGCTGTTACTGTACGGCGGTCGCCGTTTTTGCCTTTTCCCCGCCCATTCAGCTTTTGAACGAGCAAGACATTAACCCGAGATAAAAATTATCGTACGCGAACGCGTATAAACATCCGAAGCACGTCATCTGTATTTTATTTCACTGAGAAAAATATTACAGATACAGAGCACATTACAGAATGTCTCAAGCTACCTGAATTAAATCCGACGTACTAAATGGGTACTCGGGAAAATTCCAAAATTCCCAAAATAACCTTACAAAAATACGGGGTATCACATCTCCCCCCCCCCCCTTAAAAGAAGTTTCGACCCCGAAACTTAGGCCAAAAATAACTCGGGAAAACGCCTGAGCATATATGACTCGGTTTCCCACGTCTCCCAAGTAACTTCTTCAGTCCCTGACTTGGACCACAGCACTCGTACCAATGGCATGATCTTGTTGCGCAAACGCTTCTCCCGACGCTCCAAAATGCGCACGGGCAACTCTTCATAAGTACCATTAGCTTGAATCTCGATGTCCTCATAACTCAGCACATGAGACTCATCTGGCACATACTTCCTTAGCAAAGAGACGTGGAACACATTATGCACTGGATGAGCCGATGGCGGCAACGCCAAGCAGTACGCTAGAGATCCCACTCTATCCAGAATCTCGAATGGTCCCACGTAGCGAGGGTTAAGCTTCCCACGCTTACCAAACCTGAAAACTCCCTTCGAGGGCGACACCTTGACAAACACCTTGTCACCGACCTCGAACTCGACAGTCCTGCGCTTCCGATCTGCGTAGGACTTCTGTCGACTCTGAGCGGTCAACATCCTCTGTCTGATTAAGGCAATGTCTGAAGTTGTCCTCTCGACTAACTCTGGCTCAAGCAGAATCTTGTCGGCGTTATCGTCCCAACAAATCGGAGATTTGCATCGGCGACCATACAAAGCTTCGAACGGAGCCATCTTGATCGTAGCATGCCAGTTGTTATTGTAGGTGAACTCAATCAGACTCAAGATGTCCTCCCAGCTAGTCGGACGATCGAGTACACAAGCTCTAAGCATATCCTCCAGAGTCTGGATGGTCCTTTCAGACTGGCCATCTGTCTGAGGATGAAACGTTGTGCTGAACCTTAACTCGGTTCCCATGGCCTTGTGAAGTTCTTGCCAGAACCTTGACATGAAATGGCCATCTCGATCCGATACGATGGTTTTAGGGATACCATGTAAACGGACAATCTCTTTCTGGTAGACCTATACTAACTTCTGGGTTTCCCATGTGGTCTTTATGGCTATGAAATGAGCACTCTTCATAAGCCTATCCATAATTACCCAGATAGCATCTCTCTGACTTCGAGTCTTGGGTAGCCCAGTGATGAAGTCCATGGCGATGTCCTCCCATTTCCATTCTGGCACTGGGAGAGGTAGCAACTCACCACCTGGCCTACGGTGTTCGATCTTGACCTTCTGGCAAGTTAAGCACTTTGCCACAAAGTTTGCTACATCCCACTTCATGTTTGGCCACCAAAACTTCTTCCTGAGATCCTTGTACATCTTGCTAGAACCAGGATGCACAGAATAAGCAGATGAATGAGCCTCTCTCATCACCAACTGATGAAGACTCTCTGTGTCTGGCACACAGATCCGATCCTGAAACCAAAGTGATCCATCATCCTGAACCACAAAACTGGGAGCTTTCCCGTCCATCACTTCACTGCTTAACTTCACCAAGATGATGTCATCGACTTGCTTTTCTTTGATCTGATCCAGCAGTATAGCCTGAATTTCCAGCATACTCAGGTATCCTCTACGTTGATCATACAAGACTTAACGTTGCATGACTCTTGGTTTAGCTTGGTCTGAGCAGTAAGTAGAGCAACTACAGTCTCGTGCGTTGTCTTCCGGCTCAGTGCATCAGCTACTACATTAGCCTTGCCCGGATGATACAGTAACTCCATGTCGTAGTCCTTGAGCAACTCTAGCCAGCGGCGTTGTCTCATATTTAGCTCCTTTTGAGTAAATATATACTTGAGACTTTTGTGGTCAGTGAAGACTTGGCATCTTATACCGTAGAGGTAATGCCTCCAAATCTTCAGCGCAAAGACAACCGCTGCTAGCTCAAGATCATGTGTCGGATAATTTTCTTCGTATGTCTTGAGTTGCCTCGATGCATAAGCAATGACTCTGCCCCTCTGCATCAAAACACAACCAAGACCACACTTTGAAGCATCACTATAGACCACATAATCGTCATTCCCCTCTGGGAGTGCTAACACGGGTGCCGAGGTCAGTCGTTGCTTCAACTTCTGGAAACTGGCCTCGCACTTGTCATTCCAGATGAACTTCTTGTGAACCTTGCGGAGCAGATTGGTCATAGGTAGAGCGATCTTTGAAAATCCTTCTATAAACCTTCTGTAATACCCGGCAAGTCTAAGAAAACTGCGCACTTCCTTCACGTTCTGGGGCTGTGTCCAATTTGCCACAGCTTCAATCTTCTGAGGATCAACCATAACCCCATTCTCATTGATCACGTGGCCTAAGAAAGCCACCTCCTTCATCCAGAATTCACACTTGGACAGTTTAGCATAAAGCTGATGTTGTCTAAGGACTGACAAAGCAATCCGCAGATGTTCCTCGTGGACTTCTTCACTCGGAGAGTAGATCAGAATGTCGTCTATGAAGACCACTATGAACTTGTCCAAGTACTGATGAAAACATCGATTCATCAAATCCATAAAGACAGCTGGAGCATTTGTAAGCCCAAAAGGCATCACTACGAACTCGTAATGACCATATCTGGTCCTAAACACAGTTCTAGGAATGTCCTGCTCATGAATTCTGAGTTGATGATATCCAGATCTCAGGTCGATCTTGGAGAAAACCTTTGCTCCCTGCAACTGGTCCAACAGGTCATCAATCCTAGGCAATGGATACTTGTTCTTGATCGTCACCTTGTTCAACTCTCGGTAGTCGATACAAAGTCGGAACGATCCGTCCTTCTTTTTGACGAACAATACCGGAGCACCCCACGACGATGCACTCGGCCTGACATAACCTTTGTCAAGAAGATCTTCAAGTTGATTCTTCAATTCTTGCATCTCAGCTGGAGCCATCCGATACGGTGATTTGGAAATCGGCGTCGTACCAGGCTCAACATCAATTGAAAACTCTACGTCACGGTTCGGGGGTTATCCAGGAATTTCTTCCGGAAAGACATCCGAAAACTCCCTAACCACAGGAATATCAAGAACCTCAGGTCCATCCTTCACGGGCGAATCCAAGTAGAAAAGGTACCCGACACATCATTGTCGTAGTAGCTTAAACGCAGCCATCGCATTGATCAGCTTGCCGTTATCAGCGTCATTCCGACCTTTGAACTTGCACACGAACTGGCCCCCAGATGACACCGTCACCGTTCTTGAACTGAAGTCGATCACCGCCTTGTGACGCGTCAGCCAATCCATACCGAGGATAATGTCGTATGGAGCCATGGCTATACAGATCAGATCTGCCTCAAACTCCTTACCCTGAATGGTAATCGAAAAGTCAGACAGATGCTTGGTTCCCACCAAACGTTCTCCATTAGGAAGACTAACGACGAAAGGGTCGCACGAATCGTTGTACACTAAGTCTAACTTGCTAACACAGCTATCCGAAATAAGGAATGCGTAGCACCAGAATCAAATAGAATGCACACTGAAGTAGAGTGAAGGTATAAAGTACCTTAAGCAATCGGAGCGTTGGGTCCATCTGCTTCACGCATCTCGTATAAGCGTTGACCCTGACTTCCAGAAACAGTTGGGGCCTTTCCCCTATTCTGAGCAGTCGTCTGAACTGACGGGCTAGGAGTCTCGGCAGGCTTGAACCTAGGTCGGTTGCTCTGATGAACTGACCCTTGCTGTGACTCTACTCCCTTCTGCTTCCCTTGCTTACAGAACTTCTGCAGATGACCATCACGTCCACACCCAAAGCACGATCTCTTCTCCTTCTGACACTCATTGCTCGTGTGCCCCGCAACACCACAGTTATAACACTGAACTGAACTTCTGCTTTGACTGGACTGCTGCATTGATCCTCCATGCGTCATCTCCGTCTTAGCTCGGCCGGACTTGGCAAAGTTAGACGGTGGCGCAGGGCGCTTAAAGCCACCTCCCTGGTTCTGGTTCTGCATCGACTTCTGTCGGTTGCGCCTCTTGGTCGACTCCTCTAGAGTTACCTCCAACTTATAGGCACAATCCACATACTGCTCCAAGGTAGAGCATGTGTGGTGCACCATTAACGGCTTGATATACGGGCTCATCCACTCGTGGAAGTACCAGATCTTTTGGGCCTCGCTGGTAATCTCGGCAGGGGCGTACTGTAAAAGATGGTTGAACTTAGATGCCAACTCGGTCACTTTCAGACCATCCGTCTTTGGGTACAAGAACTCTTTATGCTTCTCCTCTCTCATAGCACGAGAGAAAAAGCGATCAACCATCTTAGTCTTGAACATCGACCAAGTCAACACTGGGCTCTCTGCCAAACCTGTGCTCTCCCACCACTCGCTAGCCTCCTCCTTCAGCTGAAGAGAAGCGATATGGACCTTCTCGGCCTCAGTACACTCCATGTTCCGAAACAGCCTCTCCATATGGGAGAACCAATGAGTCACTGCTACTAGCTCCCCTTTCCCGTTATAGCAATCGGGCCTCATGGAAGTGATGGTCTTAAGAGCGCGACCATACCTGTCTCTAGCCCTGACGGCATTCTCCTGAACCACAGGGTTTCCGGGCTCCACAACATCATGAACCGCTGGGTGAGTAGGCACTTCTTGCGCTTGAGGCGCACTGGGTCTCAATACATCTGTAATTGCCTGCATCACAATCCCGCGAATCGCCTCAACAGCTGCGGCATCAAATAGTGTCGGCGCTTGGGTCTGATCCTGACCTTCACGCCTATGCTGAACATGAGACTCTGACTCGTGCTCATCCTGAACACCTCTTCCTGCTGGCCTGGGATCTTGGCTAGTCCCAGCACCGGCTCGAGTCGAGTTCCTCGTGCTTCTTGGGTTCACCATCTGTTTACCGATCCAATTCCAAGAATTCAATACATTAATATTATGCAATATACCAACGTAAATAAATTACTCAGAATAGATCAACTTGGCATTTTATAGATGAACCTTCGAACTTTTACACAAGCAACACATGAGTCAAATCTTCGAGCATCAAAACAGAACTTGCTCGGAAATCTAGAAAATCCACAGACACTAGCCGAAACACTGAAACAAAACACAAACACAACTGAAACACTAGCAAAAGAAGCTACAACACTAGGCAACACCAAACCACACTAAGGCGCTCCAAGACGTCTCCTGTAAGACCGGCTATCCATGCAAGGTCTCTTCGGGCTTGGCTCACCATCCTGCTCTGGTGATGAGCTTCGCACCCTGCTTAGTCCTGGGTCACATGGCTCTGGTGACTCAGTTCTAATCTCAGCTGCGGAAAAGAAAGGATCGTCTATAAGAGGTCCTCTAATTCCAGCTCTCCTCTGAGCGCTAGCGATCGCCTGATCCATCTGTTGCTGCTGCTCCATATGAGAGTTCATTTCTCTCTGGCGAAGGATCTCTCTCAACTCAGCCTCTGATCTCCTCCTAATACCGTGCTCAGTGTACAGTGCCTCCCAATCAGCATCAGTCATGAGTGCATAAGCCGACACTGGTGATAGTTCTGGGCTGGGGGGAATAAACTGCACCCCCGGCTCCTGACTGTCCACTAGCAAGTGCCTCAAGTTGTCTGGCTCCTAGCTCTGCTCTTCCAAGTCCATCTCGGGGTCCTCCTCATGATCATCTTCGATGGGATCCTCATCCTCGGGATCAATCTCGATCAGATCCTCGTCCTCGACAGGATCTATCTCTATCTGGTTATCGTCATCGTAATGCCCTAAGGCGTATCTAGACGACTCACCCACTTCCTGCACTGCTTCCTCCCAGAGTTGCTCTATAGGTGCAGCTACAGTGACCACTGCATTTCTAGGCGTAAGGACAACAGACTCGGGAATCACATACTTGATGTCCTCAGGCGGGCTACTCGGGCCTCCAACCTCGAAACATCGCTGAGGGATCGGAAAATCTAGCCTGCATGGAGACGGCGGGTCCGTCTTGGCGTCCTCCGACCCTCTATCAAGAGAAAAACACGCACCCATCCGTCAGGCTAACGAGGAAGGAGTTAGTCTTTCTAGACATAGAAGCAAGCTTACTATATCAGACTATATAGAAGACACGACTATGAAGGGTGTTTTGAAATTCTTTTTACTTTGAAAATTCAGAGCCCTGTAAAAGCATTTTCAAAAACGGATAAATGATATAAAAATCCCAAACCCGTTTTAAAACCTTTGGCTCTGATACCACAACTGTAACACTCCCAAAACTTAACCCTTTTGGAAATGTATTACCGCCAGTGACCCCAGTGTTCCTTACCGAGATCACCCAAGGTTTTACCGTTTAAATACAATTTATGAAATACAAATGATACATAATGATCAAAGCATTAAATTCCAAAACATAACATTGTCAAGGAAACATGAGTTACGGGATTACAACCCAATCTCGAATAGGCTAACACAGAGTTTAAACCAAATACAGCGGAAGTCTTATAAACTAGGGTACAGCGGAAGTCTTATAAAATACATTACAATCAAAGTCATTGTCCAAAAGATCTCAACCAGATTAACGAAATAACTCAAACGTTCGAAAACCACCGTCGACTCCATAGTCCTTCTATCCTTCTGAGCTACTTTCTATCTGATGTGCCGAATCGAACGGATGACACCAGCCCACATGCAGAGAACAAAGTTCGTGGGTTAGTCTACTTGAATAGACTAGCAAGGGAACAAAGCAGAATGGTTCGAAGTAGTCGTATTAGGTTAGACTCATCGCTTCTCGAATAATAACCGATGACGATAGTCAACCATCATACTCCTACTGGAATAAACAAGAGGTATGCACAAGAGAAGATTTTGGAAGACTGAATCTTCACAGAAATCGACTCGAAAGAAGACTCCAACGGAAATGAGTCTTTAAGGAATTATGACAAATCTGGAATGTTTACAGAATCATACAACAATCATTTAAAAGTTGACTGAGATGATTCGGTTCACGACCAACCTCACCGCATACAGCGAGTCCAGATTAAAAAGAGAACGTACTATGATCAAAGTCGAGACGAGTTTTCCTAGCTGCACTATAACTTAGCTGCACTACTCGCCAAAGGTTTATTAATTATGTGCGTTGAGTAGCACTTATCTGATTTATATTACAAATCACACATCACATTATTAGACTTTTACATGTGTACCCCACCATTGGGATGACACATCTTAGTATACGTTTCGTCGAGAGTGACGTACACCGGAAGGTTTGTGACACCAGCTAAGTGTCCTGTCTCTACACACTTGTGAAAGAGACCGATCATGATCTTAGAATAGTACCAGATGGAGACGAGCCACCCCGATACCAGATTATAAAGAAACGACCGGACGAAGTCCGAGTACATTCCTAACTAACAGTGCTAACCACACAGATACATCACAATAATAGTTACAGGATAAATCCACATAAAGGCCCGAAAGGCGATCACAGATAATAGCGCTGTTCTAACAGATATACAACCTATTATATGATTTTCAAAACAGTTTATAAATCACTTCCAGAAGAACACAGTAATAATCGTTCCAAATTAATTAATCAATTGAAATAACTGATAATCAATGTAAATATGGAAACGATGAGCAAGAGCGAACCGCCACTTACCTTAATCCGTAGAATAGAAACAAGCCTAACGACAATGACGAGATTCCGGGCTCGACACGGGTATAGCTCCGCTAGCACAAACACCTTCGAGTCGACCCATAAAAGGAACCCTAAGTTAGATCCGACATAACAACAGTACGAATCTAAAAACGGCGAAAGAAATCGAAAGGAAAGACGCCACGACGACAACCAACCAAACCAAAGCCACGAAGGCATTCTGGGCACTGGCGGCGGTCGCTGTTCTTGGCGGCGGTCGCCGCATTCATCACGACGGGTGCCGTAAAGAACACGGCGGTCGCCGTGAAGAACTCCGATGACAGAACGAGAGAAAAACTCACCCAAATGATGCGCGTTTCGACCCCTTTTTGCCTTGCCTGGGTTCCAACCTCCAAAGGCAACCAAAAGGCTTCACAAGGGCTTCTGGAAACACCACCAACCGACACCAACGAAGCTTCCGAAATCCGGAGAAACTAACACTCCGACGAGGCGAAATTTTGGCAGAGATTCGGTGCTAGGAAGGCTCAAAACCCTTCCCCCAACACCTCCTTTTATAGCCAAAGCAATGGGAACATCATCATCATCACCCTAGATGAGGCCGAGCAGGGCTAGATCGGTGCGGCCAGAGCTCACCGACGACCAACGGGTAATGACTTCTGGGTAATTACGGCGGTCGCTGTTCCTAGCCCTGGCGAGCCCAGAGTAGGAGACGACGGCCTGACACCTTGGGCCCAACGACGGCGGGCTCCCTTACTGTACGGCGGTCGCCGTTTTTGCCTTTTCCCCGCCCATTCAGCTTTTGAACGAGCAAGACATTAACCCGGGATAAAAATTATCGTACGCGAACGCGTATAAACATCTGAAGCACGTCATCTGTATTTTATTTCACTGA
Source organism: Rheum nobile (assembly GCA_027886185.1). Lineage (NCBI taxonomy): Eukaryota > Viridiplantae > Streptophyta > Magnoliopsida > Caryophyllales > Polygonaceae > Rheum > Rheum nobile. The sequence goes on along the minus strand of WOAB01000002.1, from coordinate 7,442,514 downwards.
GAAAAATATTATAGATACAGAGCACATTACAGAATGTCTCAAGCTACCTGAATTAAATCCGACGTACTAAACGGGTACTCGGGAAAATTCCAAAATTCCCAAAATAACCTTACAAAAATACGGGGTATCACAGGCTCTGATACCACAACTGTAACACCCCCAAATCTGAACCCATTTGGAAAGGTATTATCGCCAGTGACCTCAGTGTTCCTTACCGAGATCACCCAAGGCTTTACCGTTTGAATACAAACCATGAAATACAATGATACAAAACGATAACTTTATTCATATAAAACATGAGTCCCGGGATTACATCCAAATCCCGAATAGGACAAACACAGAGTTTAACAAGTACAGCGGAAGTCTTTGAACAAGGTACAGCGGAAGTCTTTTAAATATATTACAAACAAGGATCTTGACCACAATGGTCATCTCCCAAGGATCTCAACCTGATTAAAAGAAATTATTAAAAACATTCAAAAACAACTATCGTCTTCATAGTCAATCTAGTCTCCTCATATCTTTGCTATCTGATGTGCCGAATCGAACGGATGACACCAGCCAACAATTGCGGTTGGTTAGTCTACTGAATAGACTATGCAAGGGTACAAAGCAGAGTGGTTCGAAGCAGTCGTATTAGGTTAGACTCATCGCTTCTCGAATAATAACCGATGACGATAGTCAACCATCATACTCCTACTGGAATAAACAAGAGGTATGCACAAGAGAAGATTCTAAAGGCTGAATCTTCACAGAAATCGACCCGAAAAGAGACTCCAAGAGATTGAGTCTTTAAGGAAATATGACAAATCTGGAACGTTTAAAGAATCAGATATCAGTGATTTAAAAGCTGACTTAGATGTTTCGATTCACGACCAACCTCACCACTTACAGCGAATCCAGATTGGAAAGAGAACGTACTCTGATCAAAAGTCGAGACGAGCTTTCCTAGCTGCACTATTTACTTAGCTGCACTACTCGCCAAAGGTATATTAATTATGTGCACTCGGGCACTTTATCTTATTTAATTCCAAAATGAACAACACGTTAAGCTTTTAAATATATATGCCCTGTCACGCAGAACACATATCTAAGGAATGAACCTCACAGAGTCCAAATCTCATCTATATCGAAAGAATGAACCTCACAGAGTCCAAGCTTCTACTATCGCAGGGTCTTACTCGCCCTTAACAGTTATAAAGAAACGAATGGACCTCTCGGAGTCCAGGTGTTCCTACGAATACTCGTGCTAACTAACAGTTCGAGCACAACAATAGTTCAGGATAAATCACATAAATGCCCTCAAGGCGAACATAAATAATAGCGTTGTTCTAACAGATATACAACCTATTAATATGATTATTACAGTTTCCAAAATAGTTTATAAAACCAATTCCAGATAAACACAATAATCATTCCAAATTAATTACTCAGATAAACAACTGATAATTAATGTAAATATGGAACGATGAGCAAGAGCGAACCGCCACTTGCCTGAATCCGCAGAGTTTGAATGAAGTCTAACGACGGGATTCCGGGCTCGACACAGGGACAGATCTGGAGCACAGATTCCTTTGGATCGACCCACAAAGAAACCCTAAGTTAGATTCGACAAACAACAATACAGATCTAAGAAAGAACGAAAGAAATCGAAGGAAACAAAACCCGAACGAAGGCCACGGAAGCCACGACAGCAACCGTCCAACAACCAAACTTGCGGCGGGCGTCGCCCCACTTGCGGTGGGCGCCGCCTCAGCTGCGGCGGGCGCCGCCCAAATGCAGCGGGCGCCGCTCTTCACGGCTCTTCACGGCGGTGGCCACATCTTCACGGCGGTCGCCGGGATCTTCACGGCGGTCGCCGGGCTCATCACGGCGGTCGTCGGGCTCATCACAGAGGGCGCCGTGTTCTGGCCGGCAGTCGCCGCCTTCAAGCCGGCGGTCGCCGTCGCTAAACAGAAACTGAAATACGAGAGGAAAAACTCACCCTCGACGATCGGTTTGGCTCGTATTTCGCCTTGCTTGGTTTCTAGGCTTCTAAGGGCCTCCCAAGCTTCTCTTGGCCACCGGAAACGACACCAAACGAGCTCCGACGTTCGACTTGAGCTTTCCCAAAGAGAGCGTTTTTGAGAGTTTGAGAGCTTATGAAACTAGCCCTCTCTCTTCCTCCCAAGCCATCCTTATATAGGCAAATCCAAGGGGGGGGGGGGGGGGGGGAAGGTGATAGGAAGCTTCCTTCCCATCCCTTGGGTAATAACCTTGCACTTTGCCTCTTGGATAAAAACCTCAGGGTAACAAACTTGTACTTTAGTGCCCATTGGATGATAACTCTTGGGCAATAATCTTAACCCCGTGTTAAATATATTCGTACACGAACGAGTATTAACTCCCAAAATGCGTCCACTGTATGTTATTTCACTAAGAAAAATATTACAGAGGCAGAGCACATTACAGAATGTCTCAAACTATCTGAATTAAATCCGACGTACGAAATGGGTACTCGGGAAAATTCCCAAAATTCCCAAAATAACCTTACAGAAATACGGGGTATCACACACATTTACCTGCTCTATCTAAACCAGAGAAGTCTCAACAGTTCATCAACTGCAATAAGGGCCTTGACAGGTTAAAGTTGTGTGAAAGTTGTTGCATTGCTTCCATTATGATCACTAGATTCCACTGCAATGCTTGACGGAGGATTGCTACTCCTTGGATCATCTAGAATTGTATTGGTTTTCTCAAGATCAACATTGTCTTGGGAATATTCTGATGAAGATGTATGACATTGCTGCTGCCTGTACCAGACAATAAATAAGATGAGATTTGAGTTTGTTAAATGTAACACAAGAACAAAGATATGAGTATATCTTGAATCTGTTCAAGAAAGATGATCTTGGATTTATGTGTGAAGTAAACACATTAGGTGGAGAAGTGATCCCAGGGAACCCCTGCAAAATGGATGCATCCTTGAGGAGTTGTACAGGGAAGAGGTTGCTAATATCACCAAAAATTGAAGATTCTTGATTGAAGCAAACTGAAACCATTAGCAACTCAAATATGCCTAAATCCTAAAAACTTTTCAATACCTAGATCTAGACTTGAAGATCCAAGACTTGATGAGTTGTGTTTCTCAGACAAATCTAAACCTATAAGCATGTATGGTTTAGGAAAATACAACATTTAACTCCACTATACAAAGAGAGAAGGCAAACAGTACCACATTTATCACACAACTCATAAGCATGAAAGCAAGAGAGTGGAAAAAAGACATGCTGCACCATGAAAAACACTGAAAATTTAAAGTTTCTCGATTTTCTATCTAATATTGAATATTACACTCACCAACTCATTTCATACTTACAAAAAAAATCAGCCACCAATAGTGAAGCATTTCGTCGAACACTAAGAGCGCATAACCTATTACTCAACTAAAACCCAACAACTACACCAAATTTGAAACTAGAATAGCAATTCAAAGAATAAATCCAAAAGGAAAGCAAGAGTAGCACTTTATCACCTGATATTCTCGAAGCAACATCTCGCAAAATCAAGCTTTAGTAGGTCGTGCTAACAAAACCAACTTTGCAGTACAACGAAGTGGCCTTCAATGTTGGTAATGGACCCTTGCAGACAACGACATCGGAAGTATCATCAACAGGGAGCAGTGGAGTTGGGAGGGAGCTTCTTCGCAAGCTTGAGCTGAAGGAAGTGGTCGAAGGAGGCAGAGGCGACGGATATGGTCGGAGATGGAACCTGAGACCAGAGATTGAAGTCATAGCTAGGGCTCCGGGGAGGACATTGGAGTTGCAAGTTGAAGAAGCAAAGGAAAGGTGATCCCGGAGACGGAGGAGGAGGAGGCTGCAGATGGAGGTCGAGGACGGAGACGGAAGACAGATCTGGAAATGGAGGAGATGTGAGTGTGAGGAGAGAGAACGTGACAACATAACAGACAAAATAGAGTACAGGGGTCAAAATACTAAACGGGATTTTCCGGGGACATTTCTCTTATTTAGATAAGTAAAAGGGGCAATGGGCCTCATTTGTCCAGGCAAAAAAGGGAGTGTTTTACTGTTTGGCCCACACTTTTTTTTTTCATAAGGAAATAATTCAAAATTGTAAACCATACAACTTTGAGAGGCCGAATACATCGACTGTCGAAAAGACCGACAAAACAACGAATAAGGACAAAACAAAAAACAAAAACAGAACAAATTGAAAACAAACAACAACAACAAATACAATCAAGAGGAAGAAAAAGCTAAAGATCCCAGAAGTGAGGTGAGTAAAGCACAAACGAAATCTGCGCCACCAGAAGTCATCCTCGACCTTGTCCGAAACTACAACTCGGTTCACTGCCTAGGAAAGCTCAATCCACCAAAGAAGAGTGCATCTGAAGGAGCCATGGTCTGTCGGATCTAAGGGTGTCGTTGGAGCTTCTCGCTCAGGACTGGTAAGCTCAATGCACAGACAATCCATCGCACTGGCCATGGGAAGATCTATCCCCATCCCACCATCTCCAAAGGCAGATCCAGTCCACTGGAGAGATCAGGGGAGGCAGGAAAAACTTCCTTGCATCTTCATGAGGCTGGGGACCTCTCATGGGTGGAAGGGTTTGAGGTCGCCGCCGGTTCAACCAGGGACGACCGCCTCATCTCCGGCCTTCCGGCGAGGACGAGCACCGAGCGGCTCGATATCCTCGACGACGAGAGAAACGAGACCGGATTCACCATCACTAGCGGAGAGCCCTGCCTCAGGAACCACCGGTCGTCACCACGATCCACCGGCATGTCGGAGGCTGTTCACCGACATCGTTAAAGGGCTCGGTGAGGAGCAAGGCTCGGTCGGAGCGGTGGCAAGGTGCGGGGCTCGGTCGGAGTGGGGGCTCGGTGCGGAGCAAGGCTCGGTCGGAGAGAGGGTCGGTCGGAGCGGGAATGGTTGGTCATCAAGAGGGTGGTTGCACCGGTGGGTTTTGGGATCTGAACATCCGGGTAGGGGGGGGGCAGCCTGGGTTGAGAAAGTTTAGGTTTTTTTTTGCTTTTCAGCATTGGGAGCTTTTGGTCTTATTGAAGTTTTTTACTGCATCCTCGTTTGGCCCACACTTTTAAAAGTGTACCAGAATGCCCTATTTTAATTACAAAATTTATTGTTTACCCATTTTTACATATTTATCTATTTACTTAACTACTTATCATACTATTTTAATGTAATCATTTTGATAACTTGTACAAAAATTATTCAAAGCATAATTTTTGACTTAAGTTATGGTTGATTTAAATTATTCTTCTTTTTTAAAAGAAATAAAATAAATACCATAAACTTATTATTATCATCAAAAATAGAAATTATATTAATACCCTTAAGGTAAAATGAGGGTTATTACATATTAAAACTGCCATGAACTAGTAAAAATCTTGGGGACAGTTGTATACTGTCACACAAAAATGTAAAAAATTGCCAACATTATAAAAAATGCTTGGGGACAGTTGTAAACTGTCACCAAAACAATTAAAAACTGCCAACACAATTAAAAAAAATACCAAAACACTAAGAAAATGCTTGAGGACAATTTTATGCTGTCACAAAAATACTTAAAACACTTCAACAAAGCTGCCAACACACAAAGCGTATTGTCAATAATACAAAAAAAATAAAAAATTGCTTAGGGCCAGTTCTAAATTGTCACCAAGTGCTAATTTACTAGTGATGACAAATTTCAACTGCCATCATGTGCTAATTTAGTAGTGATGGCAATATTCAACTGCAAAAAAAATACTGAAATAAAGCTACCAACACACAAGAAGGTCAACACCACACAAAACACCAAAAATTGCTTGGGAACAGTTCTAAGTTGTCACCAACTGACAAAACACCAAAACATTGCTTGAGGACAATTGAAAATAACAATCATCAGTATCAAATAAACACAATACTGCTAAAACAAAATCAAACAAGCATAATAAACAACATTCATCAAACATAACAAACAGATTACAGACAAAAAAGGCAAAAACATATAACATTCATCAAAATTCGATATAAAACAATTAAAAAACAAACAAAATAAACTTCTAGTGCACATAGAACACATATGAAGACGAAATCAATGAAGCAAAAGCATAAAAGATGAAACACAACTTCACAAACCCTAGAAAATCCGACGAAGTTAATAAGAGGAATTACTAAAACTTACAATGAAAACGAAAAAGAGAATTGATCGAGATGACATATGCGAAAGAAGCTTTGGAGGACAGTTACAAGGACGAATTTGAAGGAAATTAATGGAGTCGGGATTTGACGAATTCGGAAAAAAAAAAAGCGTTAGCGCCAAATGCGAGAGGAGAGAGAGCGTGAATTGTAACTGCTTATATATAGGTCCAAAATTCAATTTATATAACAGGTCCGATTATCTGTTTTTTTGCTTAATAAAGGGTCATTGGGCCCAAATTGCTCTAATATTAATATTTTCATCACTAGTTATTTACATTGGGTCATTCTTTGGTTTTGGACTATAACTTATGACCCATCGTACTAATTTGAGCTTGTTATTTAATTGAAGGCCAAAAAGCCCATTGCCATAGTATGAGTATGACGAATTTCACGAATCCCCAAAGATCTCCTTAAAATGATATTGTTTAAAGGAAAATGGGTTTACATCTCTACATAAAACTCAATATTTGAGTTGGAATTAAGACCTACTATTAATTTTATTTTGAGATTGGAATATTCGGGTTTATCATGATACAAGACATTCGATATACAAATTTGACGATTTTAAGTCTCGGGCTAAAAATTCATACGCATGTATTTGTATTATTTTCACGTTAGATTACGTATAACTGGAATTCATACAATTTTAACTTGCGATAAGGAATTGGCACAAATGTTAAGGAGAATTTTAATTTCCCTCTATATTCACTAATTAAGTTAAAATATTCAGTAATTAATGCTCCTTACGGCCAATTTGAAAGGCAATAAGTCTCAAAATTAATAAAAATGATATTTGGAAATGGGGTAATTAATTTGGAGAACTCTCCAACAACACTTAAAACTGATCAAAAGACAAAGGCTTCAACGACACTTACAAGTTACAACTGATTGGAGTGAGTATCATATTAGATAATTTTATAAAAAATAACAAAAGGTGATTTATTAGAATACACCTATTTAAAAAAATAGGTTAATAAATTATTAGAGAGATATAGCTCATTCATATTAAAAAGAAAAGTATTTACAGATAACTAAATATTTTCTTTGCTTTAAATTGAACTTTGAAGTTAATTGATAGATTTGGAAGAGAAAAAGATATAGTCTTGCATTCGAAAAATAAAATACATCGAATAACATTAAACCCATACCCATGTATATGTACAACTCATAAATTGCTTGATTACACTTCTAAATAATACTAAAAAAACCCTTTTGATCTAACCAAATAAAATAAATAACTCTTAGAGTCCTCGTGCAATGCAAGGGTTAAATAACTGATATCATAATTGTTATATGATATGATATATACTAAAATCATTTTTTAAGTTTAGACGTATTTTTATTGTCGAAAAACATTTTTCTATATGTAGAACCTATAATTTTCAATATTCATTGTAATTAGTAGATTACTAAACAGAAGCGTTACATTAATTAATAGGAATAAAATATAAAATATAAAAAATGGTGATAATGTTTGTACGATGTTGAGCAATTTTTTTTGGAGAATTTTAAAAAAATTGGTGAAATTTTGGAGAATTTAAATGAGTAAATGGGTGATTGAGGAAGGAAAATGGAATAGTGGGGGATGGGGAAATCGGAGAATGGGACACATATCATATACGGAATTGGTAGAGTGGGTCAATTTTTTATATGGACATGATTTCTATTGGGTCATACTATTCGGCGCATAGGCATTTTTGCATTTTGGTGCATAGGGCTCGCGCGTAACGTGGGAATAGGTTTCCCGCGTTACGCGCGGGAAGGCACCTGTTCAAGCCCCACACGTAACGTGTGAGACTGTCCCACACGTTACGCGTGGGACACATCCACACGTTACGTGTGTGTACATTCCACACGTAACGTGTGGCATGGATCTGGCTTTAAAAGCCAGATCTTGCTCTCCTCCTTCATTCATTCGAAGCCGCAATTCTTGTTGCTCTCCTCGTTACGCGTCTCTTTGCTCTCCTCGTGACGAATCGATCAACTCCGCGCGTTACGTTCAAGATCTTTGAAATGTTAGTTATTACTCGTCGTTGTTTGATTTGTTTTGTTAGATTTGAAGTTATTGGTTAGGAATTGTAGATCCATATTGTAGATCTATGTTATTTTGATGTTTAGGGTGGTAGATCTATGCTTTGGGGAAGGTTTTGTGGTTGTTTTTGATTTTTTGGGTAATTTTGAAGTTATTGTTTGCATGAGGATTTATGTTGAATTTTGTGTGAAAATATGGAAGTGGAAGTGATAGTATTGATAGATTTGTAAAAATTGTGGAATTTTGGATGAATTGCATGTATATTTTGATGAAAAAAACTCGCCGGAATTGTGAATGCTCGTCGGAGAAGACGGCCGGAGAGTCGCCGGAGTGTCGCTGGCGACTCCCCGGCAAATTGAAATGTGCACATTCACACGTAACGTGTGAATGTGCACCACACGTTACGTGTGACGTTAGTTCACACGTAACGTGTGAATTCTCTGCATCTGGGCTTCTGGTTCACTGTGAACAACTTGGTCGAAAACTCGGCCGAGTTGTTGACCGAGTTGTTGGCTGTAAATTTTTTGGATAATAAAATGTCTGGATATGTAACCGCAGATGAAGCATGGGGACAGAACTGAACGTCGGATACGCCGCAACCTTGTACGTGAACAGTCCTATAGGACTGGTGAAGAGGTCGACAGGTTTAGGCGGCAACGGAGGAATGTCTGCTACCGAGATGATGAGACCGGCGCATACCAGACTAGAGCCGGTAGCAATAGTGGCGCATACCAGACTGGAGCCGGTAGCAGTAGTAGGGTCGCTGAAATGATAGGAGTTCAGAGCTTGATGGCGGTTCCTTCTTCTCATGGAGGTAGGGCAGAGTCTGAGCCTCTTCACAACTACCGGGACTACCAGGGGAGTCCGCTGCATAGTTATTCTGATACAATAGATCAGAATAACTACTACGGACGGAATTTTAGTCCTCTGGTACTCCCGCCACACGTGAGCCCTCATCGTATCCCGAGGGATTATTATCAGGGGGTTGATGAGCAGGACAACCCGTGGGAGAACCCGGCATTGTACCCGAACGCTCCCTATCATCAGCCGATGGTAAGTACATTTAGTATAACATGCATTTGTTTACAAATTCTTATTGCATATGATCAATTTAATAAATGTAGGATCAGGCAAATACATGGGGGACTCAGGACCAGGGGACTTAGGACCAGTCCAGCAATGCCTGGATCCCAAGAGATGACGCTCCGTGCGGGGACGAAGAGCCTCAGAAAGCCTCTTCTTCGCATGAAAAACCACCTCGATCAAAGAAGAATGTGAGATACGACCCTAAACTGGTGGTGAGCGTTCCTGGAGGTCCGGAGAGCCCTGAACTCCTAAAGAGTTTTGTGAACCACGTGGCGTACCTCCTCTACCAGCGCGTTGTAAGTTACATGTAACTGTATTTTTTTTAATTATTAATCTTGATTTGTATAAGTCCGAAGGATTACTTAATTATGTTCATATACAGACGGTGCCACCCTTGAGGTTCCAGCAGCGAGGGAAGCAGTTACGCTCATGGCATTGCACGTTGGAAGATGCGTGTGGTAGCATGGCGTATGCGTCCGGGCTATGTCATCTATCAGACATGATGCACGAGCATGTGGATGAGACGCTGATCGGTGCCTTCGTCGAGCGTTGGCAACCGGAAACCAACTCATTCCACATGCCATAGGGAGAGATGACTATAACTCTCCATGATGTGTGGATGATCCTTGGGCTACAAATACAAGGGCAAGACATGGGTCCCCCGAAGAAATGACATGAGCAACTCTCACGCAATGATTTGAAGAAGGCGTTGATGGAGCAGGTGCATGAGTTTTTTGAGCTGGAGGATGATGCTATCGTCGCTGGTAACGTGCATGCGGGAGATTTTAAGACTCATTGCCAGGTGTTGACTAACAAGAAGCAGGCGGCTGGGTTCTTGCTGTACTTGGTGGGGTCTGCCCTCTTTCCTGACAAGTCTCAACATCGGTTGCCCGTGTATTACACTCCGTTCATGACTGATCTCACAAAAGTCACGAACTATGCATGGGGTACCGGTGTTCTTACACACGTGTACCGCAGCTTGGGCGAGTGCACAAGGAAGGATGCGCGGGTCATGTCCACATGCTTCACTCTGATTCAGGTATGAAATGGCTTGAATAAAAATATATGAATTTTTGTTATAGATATATTATATGTTTGTTATTTGGGAAATGACTCATATGTAATTGTTTTGTAGGCATGGATATATCAATATTTTCCCATGTTTAGACCTGCACAAAGTGTTTACTGGGACCCCCAACAGCCGATCCCATACGCCAGAAAATGGGACATGTCTCATGAACCCAACCGGACCAAAAATTATAGGGAGGAGCTGGATGAGATGCGTGCTGAGAGTGTAAGTGCATATACGGTCCTTATCTAGTATGTTAAAATATATATGCATGATAAGTTGTTTGAAATTCAATTTTGTTTAGGTTGAGTGGATGCCATACGGCTCAATTGACTTCAACAATGGGATGTTTGCTTCATCGCGATTCCATGGAGTCATATCCTGTTTGTGGGTCACTGAGCCTTACATGCCGGATCGAGTAGCTAGGCAGTTTGGGCGTGCACAACAATGTCCAAGACCACCGATTGTTCCAATTAAGGCATGGAAGGGCACGAAGATCAGTAGTTACACGGTGGAATACGATAGATCCTTACATGCATGGAATGCCCGCAATGAACATTCCATTAGCCTACAAGCCATGGGTCCTCCAGTCCGCCAATCCCACGAGTGTAGAGATGATTACATGCAGTGGTACCTACAACATACACATCCATTCATCCTCCCTCAAGAGGATCGTTACACTCAGCAGCAGGTAAGTAATCATGTAATTATATCTTGTTTATTTTTTGGTACAATCTGTTTATTAATCGTATCCACTTATCTTGCGTGCAGTGCCTCGATAGTTGCTACAGACGGCTGGATCCATATCGCGATCACCACCATGGAGATGACCAATGCGAAGACCTAGTCGAGGCGTTACGGCAATCATTGGAGCAAATGTATCCCTTCCTTTCGAACCATTGAACTTGGCTGCTTTGTCATTTGAGCATTAGACTTTGGATTTGAATGTTTTGTTGAAGTTTGAATGTTTTTTGTTGAAGTTTGAATGTTATGACTTGAGTTTGAATGTTTTGTTGAAGTTGTTTGGATTATGCCAACAATGATTGCTATCACTTCTATTTGAATGTTTTTTATGGATTGTTTGTGAATACACACTAAAAAAACGACGAAGGAAACCCAAATAAATGTTCGAATAGAAATGTCGAACTCATTGCATCATAATACATACATATCATTCATTACATAAATCGACTGTTTCGACCTTCTTCTTTCGTTTTGTCTTCGGTTTGGCCTTGTCTGGTTCGTACTTCATCGAACGGTCTAATAGCCATTGATCTACGTAATCACCCGCACATGGGTCATGATGATACAGCCACCCCGAGTAAATAGGAGGCAAGGGCGAAGTTTTGGCCAGCCCAATCTACATCAAAATCAACGCATCATACATATGCTTTAACACAAGATAGTATAAACAAATGTGATTGTATTAACGTACCGCAATAAAATGTTGCTCTTTCGCGACATGGCAAATGCATACCGTCTTCAGAAACTCGCCAGTCAATGCTTCGTTTGTCACCCCCTTCATAGGCAGGTATGTCGTCCCCACGCCACCCCCGACGGTAACGAACACACATGTGAATGCCGTTGCCACCAAACATCCCATATCCGGGAGCTCCAACCACGTCTCCGGTGGGGCCGGCCTGTTCGGCGAGGGAAACCAATCAAGCTTCGCCTCCATTTCCTCAAGTGTCATCGTAGACACCCAAAGTGGCGCGAGTAGCTCATACTCTTTTCTCAACGTAGCGATCATGGTACGTCGAACAAAAGCCCACTGATCTTCCCCTAAGCCCAGACCATGCGCAATTGCTCTGTACCCGCAGTTTCCATCAGGCTCTATCTCATACCATCCTCCAACGTGTGGGAACATACACTTGGGGATCTGGCCACGATATCGCCACGGGTTCTTGATCAATGACGTGGCACCACATGGTAAGGGTAGGCCCGTCTTCGGTGGTCTTCCTTTTTGCTTTTTTGGAGGTGTTCCGTCCATCTGTTGGTCAGTGTACTCCCATGATGACGGCTGTCTTTTGGTGGCAAAGTTCAGAGCTCCTTGAGGCCGACCCTTATGCTTGACTTTGGCTGGCTCTTCCAGAGTAGTCTGCTCTAGATGTGCTATACTTCTAAGCGTGGAGACTGCTCTCTGTTGAACCTCAACTGGCAATGTGGGGAAGACGCTTCGGGAAAATTCTTCAAGCAACGATCTATTCACGTTGCGTGTGCAGGCTTCTTCCTCTTCTTGTGTCTTCACTTCTGACAAGGTCAATTGTCTCCAGAACGGATGCAATGAGCTAGGTTCAATTGGGGTCTCGTTCCTCACATTTTGTGCCAAATCGTGCACGCAAAGCAAGCCGTCTCTGACCCTCATCTGGCATCTGCATATAGTGCTCCACAATGGAGCTTCTCCTTTACTGTATTCCTCAATCAAACGAGCTAGTGCAACCGCAGAGACCTTGAAGTGCAGCTTGCAGAACAGATCTGCGTTTGTTAGCAGCGTATATCTCTTTCCTATGCTCTCATTCAGTGCCCCCTGAATCTCATAAATATGACTGTGCAACCGTGTATCATATTGATCGAACACAGTGTAAAGGTTGTCATCGTTGCTTGTGAAGAAGCTTTTCAGACTGGAATGGGCCCCTTCAGCCCTGCATTACAACAATGATGCACAAACTAAATTTAGATAAACTGTAAAGGTCTAACCAAATCCAAATAACTAGCTAAATTTAGATAAACAGTTGATGCACAAACCTGTTAGTGGTGGTAGTACCCAGCGTGAACACTGTATCTGTCCATACGGAGACGATTCTTTCCTTGTAAGGGTCAAGCCAGTTTTTTTGTAAGTACTGAAGACATTTTGGAGCTTTCCTCCAATCACGCTTCAGCTTCGAGAGTGATGCTTCGTACCCTTGTATGGTCGTTTCCTTGAAGAGCTTCATGCAGTCGTTGAAAAACGCTATGCCCCTAAACTTGTCCATGGCCTTCTTCCCGAAGTCTTCAATATTCTTCCTCACATGCCGCCTACATAGGAGGAATTTTGCTGTTGGAAACTGCTTCTCTAAGGCGTTCATCAACGCCTTTTCCCGATCAGTGACCACACATGTGGGTGCTCGTTGCACCTTGGCAAACATCTTAGCAAGTTGCTCTATGGCCCACTTGTAACTGTCTTCGTCCTCCTTCTCCAGAAACGCCCCGGCAATATTGTAGTTTTTCCAAACTGATGTGATGCCGACGATTTCAAGGAAGGGCAAATTGTAGCTGAACACATAATCATATGTAAAATATAATGGCGTCGTAACCGTGACATGAACAAATGAAGAGTATATTAGATATGGACGTTACTAACCAGTTAGTTGCATATGTAGAGTCCAGCAGCACAATGTACGGAAATGCCTTCAGCAACCAAAACTGATCCTGGCTTGCAAAGAAGATATCCGTTATTTTGTTGGTATCCTTGTTGAATCTATGCTCCATGAAGTACCCCTTCTCATTGCACTCATAGAAGAACTGATGTACAACTGTTCTTCCTTCCATGCCCTTCTTTCGTATCTCATGCATGAGGTTGTACACTTGCTTCATCTTGGTTACATTTCCAGGGGACGAATGGATTGTAGTATGAATCTTCAGAGGCTTGCAATGATTGACCGTCATCACCCTTATAATCTCCTTCTCTTCAGCGGTTGGTCGTCCAGCTAATGCACTAGCATACAAATTGTCTGCAATGACATGGTTGTGAGTTCCATGTTGTACAATGATCCTCCATAATCCCTTCGGCCCTTCTTTCAGCCTCAACATGAAGGGACACCCACATTTCTTCGACCTTGTGATGTCTCTCACTTGGTCAGCTCCTTTAGGCACGTTTTGTCCATGCCTATCACACGGTAACCAAGTCCCCCCAAGGGCCCGAGGGGTAGAAGGTTTATTCCTCCACTTTTTGATGCAAAAGTGTTTAGACTTAGCCATCTCTTGCGCCCACGAAAAGGCTTCTTCTCTAGACTCCCAGATTTTTTCAGTTGTGAAAAACCTTGAATAATCGGCAGAGACGTACACATCCTCCTCAGGTGGTACACTGAACTGAGGCTGTGTGTGTAGGGACGGAAAGCACAGTTGTGGAGTAGCGTGAGATGAAGATGCTTCTGGAGTGTTCCAAACCAGAAATGTCTTTTGGGGCGTTTCCCAAACCGAAAATGTCTTCTGTGGAGTGCTCCAATCATTGAGGGAGATATTGTTTAACCCTTCGTATAAATGATAGTTCGTCTGCATACACGAAATCATGTCATCAACTAGTGCACTAATTATAAAATGGCACATTTACTATCAAACTGTGCAATATTACATAATGAAACTTGGTTTCTAGAATTGATTTCACACGTTATGTGTGTGATGGCTTCACACGTTATGTGTGAAGATTGTCCACACGTAACGTGTTGAACAGTTTCACACGTTACGTGTGGACAATCTTCACACATAACGTGTGAAACTGTTCTTCAATGTAACAGCCATTTCGCAGCCCTAAACCCTAAACAACGATCAATCTTTGTTTCTAATACCCAAAACAATAAAATGAGATTTTAAGATCAAACAACAAATATCATAAATAGCTTCCCTAAACCCTAAACAACAAATATATTATCACCCCAAAAATAGCTTCACTAAACCCTAACCATCAAGCTTAGAACTTTAAACATTTTCAAAACAAGAAAAAAATAGAACTTTAGGATTACTTAATAGAAATTACCTCGTTCCAAAGTGGAATATCTTCCCCATTGTTGCTCCAATACTCATTGTTGTTCAGATTGTCCATTTTTTGTAGAAAGATTGAGAGTGCAAAATAAAATTTTGTTAGTGTTTGAAATAAGGGTTTAGGCTCGAAATGGGTTCGAATGGGTTGTTAGCCGGGGAAGAAGATGGGGCCATTATTACAGTTAGGTGGGGACAAGACGGTTATTCAATGCGTTTTGCATCAAACTGAACCACGTGTTACGTGGCAAACCTGTCCACACGTAACGTCTGGAGTTGCTTGGCACGTTACGTGTGCTCGTGTTCCACACGTAACGTGTGCTTACTAGGGTTTAGCGTATATAGGGTACGGTTTAGGGTTTAGGGTTACTATTTATCTTTAACTAAACTATGGTTTAGGGTTTAGGGTTTAGGATTTAGGGTTTACTATTTATCTTTAATTAATAAGGTTGAATTTGGATATGCGAGTTACATTATTTCTGAGATTGAGGAGAGGAACTTACAATTAGGGTTTAGGGTTACATTGCTGAAAAGTTATTAATGCTAGTGGTTGAGGTCTTTAATGATAGTGGTTGGGGTCATTTTATACTACAGTTGTATACAGCTGTATATTAGTTGTCAAACACATTCATTTTCACTATATAAGAGGCATTAGGGTTGCAACAAGTCCAATACAAGCGGGATTGAAGATTCATTTGTGGGTAAGCTTCTTCTTCCAGTTTCTTTCGATTTAGTAACTGTGATTGGCCTTTTCATATTAATGGTTTGTAGGAAATCAAGCACCACAAATAATGACATCTTCATCTGAATCATCATCAAACCCAAATACGCACCATCAACAAATGAGTGCTCCACAATGCGAGTGTAATTTGAAAGCCATTATCCGTACTTGAGATTTGCAGTGGAACTACGGAATGAGGTATTGGGGATGCCCAAGACTGGGGTGTTTATACAGGAAGTATATTGATTCAATGTACGAGGACAGGGCACACGCGGTTATTCGACAACAATGGAGGGAAAACAAGATCTTGTTAAGGAGAATCAAGATCTTGTTAAGCAAAATCAAGATCTTGTTAGGCAAAATCAAGAACTTTTACAAGATCTGGATAAGATGCGTAGGTATAACCGCAATCTATATAATGATGTACATCGTAAACTGCCTTGATGTCGTATATTTTGTGTAATGTTGTTTACGTACTACCCTTTGTAGGGAACAAGCCATTTTATCAAAGCAGAGACATGATATGCCGCGAAGTTTTACCAGAGACTATCCTAATTTCTTCAAACGCAACTAGGCGATATCTTTTATTTTGTGCTAGGCTTTCTAAGTTTATGAAAAAATTGTATTATTTCTTGCATTGTGAGTTAAATGTTGTTGTAGTCATCCAACGTAATGAACAAGTCTATTCTATCTTTTATGTTGATTATTTTGGGGCATTCTTTTTATTAATTTTAAATAAATAACTACATAATAATATAATGTAATGTTCATACACGTAACATTGTAATATATATAAAATCCCTAAACCTTAACATTAAACCATAAATAAATACTAGAAATATACAATAATATGACCTACACAAATACCCTAAACCCTAAATACTACAAATACAATTATATTATATTACAGTCACACGTAACGTGTGACTGTTTTCCACACGTAACGTGTGAAAACATCCCACACGTTACGTGTAGAAGTGAGTCACACGTTACGTGTGAACCCTATACGCCAAAAGACAAAAATGCCTATGCGCCAAAAAGCAATCGTGTTTCTATTAGAGAGATATAAATCAGTTTCGGACATGAAAATACCACAATATAAAGCACATGATAATCTTATAAGTTATACTTTCAATCTTGAACTTGAAGTTTCTATTTTTCAAAATCCAATTGGTTAGTTGTCATAAGCAAACTTTATTTATTAATTTTATATTAAATATTTGTAAACAATTATGAATTAACTTATATAATTATATTATGAATTTTAAGTAAAAATTAATTTTCGGGTTGGTTAAATTTTAATTTTCAACTTTATATAAAACTAAAAACATTTATGTTTAGTTGTAAATTATGAGTTGTCTGTAATATCCCGATTTTGGTTGAAATTTTATTTGTTTGAATGGTTTTGAAAAAAATTGATTTGGAAAGTGGATTATATTCTGTCATTTATTAGTCGTATCAGTGGAGATAATACGTTGGTTCTTAGGTTGGAGTTGAGAGTTTATAGAATCGAGCTATACATTCTTATAGAGATTGATAGCCTTGTTTTTGGATGACATGATCTTATCTATTTTTTAGGATTAGGTGAACTAGTTTGGGTTATACGATTTATTTTAGAGTTGTGGAGTTTATTATGAAGGAATATTCTAATTAAAGAAAATAATGGAAAATTAGTTCTTTTGGGAGATTATTAGTTAGTTTTTAAGTTTAGTATAATACTTTGGGTTTTATTTTATATATATATATATATAGAGTCAGGCTCCGGTGAAACGGATGCTTATGGTGAAACGCAGAGAGGAATGAGAGCCAACTATTTTGGGACAATGGAAGGCTATGATGGAACATCCATCATAGCAAACATACACCCTCTCACACACAATCACACCCCATGGTCAACATCTGACCATTGACCGATCAATGGTCAGTTTGACCGGTCAATGGTCAAACTGACTTTTGTCCTTTTTTTTCTTCTTTTTTTTCTTTTTTTTTTAACAATTAATTTTTTTTAAAAAATATATTTTTTATTCTTGTTTTTCTACACGTTTTTATCATAAAATTGTCATTAAAAAAGTTGAACAATTCCTTATTAAATTTGAACAATTGTATATCAAAAGTTGAACAAAGTTTTTTGAACAATATATAAAGTTGAACAATTGTACAAACAAAGTTGAACAATTGTATCTTAAAGTTGAACAATTTCATTTTTATGGTTAGACGACTGTTTCACTAAGCAATTTTTATTTTTAATTTTTTTGGGCAAGTTTTTTTCTTCATTTTTTTTATTGTTTTTCTACACGTTTTTATCATAAAATTTTAATTAAAAAAGTTGAACAATTCCTTATTAAATTTGAACAATTGTATGTTAAAAGTTGAACAATATTTTTTGAACAATATATAAAGTTTAACAATTATACCAAAGAAGTTGAACAATTGTATCTTAAAGTTGAACAATTTTATTTTTATGGTTAGACGACTCTTTCAGTAAGCAATTTTTATTTTTATTTTTTTTGGGCAAATTTTTTTCTTCCTTTTTTTCCTTGTTTTTCTACACGTTTTTATCATAAAATTATAATTAAAAAAGTTGAACAATTCTTTAATAAATTTGAACAATTGTATGTTAAAAGTTGAACAATGTTTTTTGAACAATATATAAAGTTGAACAATTGTACGAACAAAGTTGAACAATTGTATCTTAAAGCTGAACAATTTCATTTTTATGGTTAGACTATTTCACTAAGCACATTTTAGTTTTTTTTCTTCCTTTTTTTCTTGTTTTTCTACACGTTTTTATCATAAAATTATATTAAAAAAGTTGAACAATTCCCAATTAAATTTGAATAATTGTATGTTAAAAGTTGAACAATGTTTTCTGAACAATATATAAAGTTTAACAATTATACCAAAAAAGTTGAACAATTGTATCTTAAAGTTGAACAAATTTATTTTTATAATTACACATTTGTTTTGACTAAGCAATGGTTAGTTTTGTTTTTTTTGTTTTTTTGGCCAATTTGTTTTCAGGATAAAACTTTTTTTTTTGTTTCCTTACACGCTTTCCTCATAAAATTGTTTCTAACAAATTGAAAAATTCTCTATTAAATTTGAACAATTGTATCATACAAGTTGAACAACTTTTTTAACAATATATAATGTTAAACAACTGAACCAGAAAAGTTGAACAATTTAGATTGCATGAAAATTCAAACTTATAACAAAAGATAAATTGGGCAATACTTCATTAAAATTTTAACAATTGTCAAATAAACTTGAAGTTTTGTTTATAACGTAATATAAACATAATACAACTAAAAAATGTTCAAAACATAACCCTAAATCCAAAATGTGTAGATAAATAAAAATAGAAAATGGCAAAAACGGCCATACACAACTAAAAAATTATTTAAAAAATGAAATTGTTCAACATTGAGAGACAATTGTTTAAATTTATATACATAGCGAATACAATGGTCGAACTATAAAAATGAAATTGTTCAATTTTTCATATACAATTGTTCAACTTTAATATTGTTCGAATTTTAATTGTGCAATTTTAAACATACAATTATTCAACTTTAAGAACTAATTGTTCAATTCTTTTCATACAAATTTTATAATGAAAACGTGTATAAAAAAAATTTAAGAAAAAAATTAATTTTTTTTAAAAAAAAAATTGACCGTTGACCGGTCAATGCTGACCATTGACCGGGATTGAGTGTGATAGGGTGTATGGTAATATTAAAATGAATGATCTAGAATGCTCCTCACGTTTCACCCTAAGGGTGCTCCTCACATGAAGCTAACTCTATATATATATATCATGTAAGGATATTATTTTTGAAAGCTTGAGTATTTGGAAATTATAGGAAATTAAAGAATATTACTTATGGATAATGGTATTTATTTTTACAAATATTTTATATGTCTAATTAGTGATTTGGGTCAGACCTAATTTATTACCTTAAGATAACCTAATATACTCTTATAAATAATAATTTTCGTTCAAACCCTAACCTCTTCAATCTTTTTTTTTTCTTAGCCTCCATCTGCCATATTTGCGCAGCAGAGCATAACGTCGATATGAGTATGTTATTAAACTCGAAAAATTATGAACATTTTACGGATGATAAGTGACATAGTATAGAGAACATCTGTAAATATTCATGATATTTAGATCTATATCGAACAAGATAAAAATATATGAGTGATTTTCGGTATTCAGGAAAAACTGGATAGAACGATATACTTTGGAAATTTATAATAAATTGAGTTTAGATCGGAATTGGGTGTATGATATGTAGATAGACTCGTATTGGAGACTAGTTTCTGTATATTGAATTTCATGATTTTTTAGGAATACTAAGTTATAGATTTGTATGCAAAATCAAGTTAGGGTTCGAATCTGGAAACTATGATATAGCAGTGAAGTGTATTTGCAATATCTTTTTCGTTTGAAGTCCGATTAGGGTGATTCTTAAGGCATTAGGTTCTTGACATTGAAGGCTATATTTTTGCAAAATATGAGGAATTTTGAAAGTTGTTTTTATCTTGTTTTTGTAATTTACAAGTTGACACTCAGATTCTAAAAAGTGGGAGTTTTCATTTATAAATGTGTTTTCAATGGTTTTTGTTGATTTGTGGTGTTGTACTTCTATGGCTTGTTTAGGCCGGGTTATGACTGGCAATCTCTCTTCATTGGATATTGTTTTCTTGGTTTCGAGGTAAGTCTCCTAGGACTTATTTAGTTGATTGCCTTGGCTTGGCCTGCATGACGGTTACATTTATGAATTCTATCTGCAATTCATGTGTTTCCTTGTTCTGTGACTTAGCTGAAGTGTAAGAATGGTTTCCGTGGTTATCTTCTTATGTGTCTTAGCTATGACACATAATGTGTTTGGATTGTGATTTAGCCTCTGATGGCAGAACAAATGTTGCTTGTATGTATGCCATTATTGTGTTTGGACAATCGGTGTATCCGTGTTGTGTGTTGTGTGTGTTGTGTTGTGTTGTGTGTTGTGTGTGCGTGCGTGTGGTGTGTTATATTGTTCTTGTGTGTGTTACTAAGTCGTGATTCCAGTGTGTTTGTTTAATTATCTTAGTAATCTACTCTGATGTGCACTTAAGATTTGGTTAAACTTTGTTGTAATTTGTCTGTTTAGTTTTCGGATTTGTGATTTGATTGTGGGTTCTTTGCTGAGATCCCAATTACTAACCCAGGTTAGTTTGAGGTTTTTCTATTTGGTTTACGCTTGTTTTCGGTTACAAGTTTTCAGCTTTGCACAGTTTGAAAGCTACATGGAGGAGTTGGAGGTGCTCGATAGTGGTGCTAGTTTAGTCTTTGGGCTTCCTTTTGTATTCCGTTGTTTACTCTGAAATTATTGTTGAGTCTAGTTTACCTTATGTTAGACATTCATTTCATTTTCACCATTAATTTTATTAAGTTCAAGTCTTGTAGTCGCTTTCGCCTTCGTTGTTATTCCGTTTATTTTTCTTTTGCCTGTTGGGTTCTAGGTAGAATCCACAGCGGTGACACCTCGGGTTTGGGGGTGTTACTCATTGGTATCAGAGCCTAGGTTTTGAGATTGGTGTTTTTCCTCCCGCTTCTTAGGGTAAAGTTTGTCTTTCTTGAAGGGAATTGTTTTGGGGTTTGTCTAGAGCTAACATCGTCGAGCTGCCAACGTCTTCCATGTGACTTGTGTATGGTAAGTATGTTCTTTTATGATTTCTTTTTCGATTCTTATACGTGTTAAACTTGCAAGCGAGGTGCGTAGAGCCGTGTTCTGATACTTAGTACGATGTGTGTTGTAATAACCCCTAAAAGTCCCAACTTCGTTTTGTGAGCAAGACGTGTTAGGCATGTTCTATAACCCTGTAAAAATCATATGAATGTATAGATACACATTTAATGAAATATATGGGTTTTTTTTAATCATTGGAGGGTTGCTAAAATCAGAATTAGCAAGATCCGCGATCAAGGCTCGAGAGCCATGGGCGCGACATTGCCCGTGACCGCGGTTATGAAACCGCAGGCATGGTTTAGCCTTTGGGAAAACCGCGATCGCGGTTCTGAAATCGCGATTGCGGCACCCAACTTCGTCTTCTTCCTCGTCTTTACTGAGACGCCGACGCTCTGGATTTCCAATGTTTCTTTTCCGAGCAACCGGTTAGGGAGGTCGAGCGTTCGAGTTGCCTCTCACTTAATGGGGAGAGCCCCATCCCAGCCTATAAATATGTGGTGTTGGCTACCCTTTTCTTCACGATCACCATCTCTTCCTCTCGATAAAGCTCGGTTTGTTGTGTTTGTCATCGGAGTTGTCGTCGCCGGAAGCCGAGGTCGTCGCCGTTGTGAAGTTCCTGGAGTGGTGGAAGTGCACAATTGTCCAGAAAGCGAAGTTCTGTGCCTCGTCATCGTCGGTAAGGCTCCGAAGTTCGATTTAAGCTCGTGTCGGGATGGAGTCCCGCGACCGCGGCTCCATCTACTGCGACCGCGGCTGGGCAGAGGCCCGCGATCTCGGCCAAGGCATGGCTCGCGATCGCGGCCTCTTCTGTTGCGGCCGCGGCTTTGCCCAGTAAGCCGCGATCGCGGCTATGCTAATCGCGACCGCGACACTGCCCTTTTTCCTTCATTTTGTTTCGTCTTTTCGTATCGTAACTAATTAGGGTTTCTTGTCTTAAAACTCGTCTCGTATGCGTCATCGGGTTGGATTGTGCTCGTATCCATGGTTGGTTGTACGGATTGGGATCCGACCCTACGGAATGACGATAAAATTCAACGGGAATTTTAGTAGGAAGCCGTGCACAAATTCAAGTTCCCGGATCTCAAACCCGATCTCTCGTTCGTTTAAGCTAAGGCAAGTGGCGGTTCGCTCTTGCTCATTATTCCATATTTCCCTTAATTATCAATTATTTAATTGTTAGATTAAGTTGGAATAAAGTTGTTGTTTTGTGTTTGGGAACAGATTTGATAAAACGATGTGTTAAAATATGGATTTATAGTAGGTTGTATATATTGATAGAAACAACACTATTATATAGTTCTATATGATATTACTGTAATGGATTTTGGTGTGGATTTATGTGTGAACTTATGTGTAGTTAGCACGAGTATTCGTAGGAACGCTATGTACCTTGCGAGGTCTAGTCGTTTTTTATAACTGATATTATGAGGATTTTGCCCTAATACTTTTGGTCATGACCGTACCTTATTCAAGTGGTAGGTGCACTTAGCTAGTGCCAACATTCGGGATTCATTCCCAAAGATATCTCTTGTATTGAGATGATGTGAATTAAAAGCTTTAACGTGAATGTACGTTTTGGAAGTAAATAAGATACATGTTTTTACGCACACAATTAATATATCCTCGGGCGAAGAGTACAACGTGGAAACCGCCCGGACTCTTGTTAGAGTAAGTCCTCTTTCCAATCTGGATTCGCATTGCGCGGTGAGGTTGGTCGTGGACCCAAATAATCAAGGTCGTGTTTTAAACTTGTGTGAAAACTTAACGTTCCTAAACAATTTCATACGTTTCCTATAAGACTCAACTCCTTTGGAGTCTTCTCTTCAATCATTCCTTTTCTTGTGTTTCCGTAGACGTATTGAAGTTCACATCGTATATCAGCTATTATTCGAGAAGCGATAGTTGTAACTTAATACGACTACTTAGAACCTTTTCTTTGAACCCTTGCGTAGTCTTTCATTAGACTGACCAACCATTATTTTTCCTTTGTATGGTTGGCTGGTGTCATCCGTCTCATATGGCACATCAGGTAAATTTCCTCAGTTGTGAAGGCCAGAATTCCAACGTGTTGAAGGCAGTTGATATTTTAAGTGTTTCCTAAGGTTGAAGATCATGGCGTAAGATCGCACGGTTCAAAACCCCTTTATGGCGTTTTATTCATTTCAAAGACTTCCGCTGTAATATACGCTTCCTGTATTTGGTTTTGTTATCAATTGTAACTTACAACGTCGGTATGAACATTATTTGGTCAACTTTCATGTTATTTAATAAAGTTTACAGTACTATATCATTTGTTATAAAAACGGTACGCCTTGGGTGACCCCAGGTGTGTATTCTGAGGTCATTGGCGATAATATTTCCAAATGTATTTTTGGGGGTGTTACATATTTGGTATCAGAGCAAAAAGTTTTTTTTTTAAAATGATTTAAGTTTTCAAGTCGTTTTATTTAAAACAAAACTTTGTAAACCACTCTTCGTTCGTAGTAAAGAAATTAATTGGGTATTTCAAAAGACGAGTCAAGGTTTTAACAAAATTATACTTTTGAGTAAATTCTATACTTTGAAACCTCTGCCGTTCTAGTCGTGCCTTATTCCCCTGTCTAATATAGAAAGTTAGATTCTATAATTAGAAAGTTCTAATTCTCCCTCGTCACCTCGCAGGCAATGGGTGCTATCATGTCACAGCTGAAGGGAAGGAAGGATGTTGAGGTAGCTCCGCCACCTAAGGCTGAGCCCGAGTCCCCTATTCTTCCGGGTTGCGCTCTAGTCGGGGATATGGTTAGTCCTCAAGAGGAGGAGAAGACCGTTCTCGAGGAGTCGGTGGTTCTCATATCCGAGGAGGATCTCGAGGAAGACCCCGAGGAGGATCCCGAGAAGGCTCCTGAGGAAGACCCAGAGGAGGACCCCGAAGAGGATCCTGAGGAGGACCCTGAGGAGGACCTCGAGGAATATGATACTAATATGGGTTTGGAGCACATGCTGGTGGTTGATGAGGAGGATCCGGGGATGCAATTCATTTTCCCTAGCCCGGAGTTTCCACCATTCCAGGGATACACGCCTTTGTCCCCTACTACTTGGGAGGCACTTGGGGTGTGTGGTGTTGACAGGATGGAGTACGAGTCGTTGGATGCACCAGTGGGTCCGTATCCTACCCACGCACCTAGAGAGCCGGTGATGAGCCCTGCTTCTCGCCACGTTCTACGTCAGAATGAGATGGCTTCCACTGAGGCTCGCCGCCATGTGGATGAGATGACGGAGCAAGCTCGTAGGCAAGCGAGACCGTGGGGATCGTTAGAGGCTTCTGTGGACGTTCCCACCCAACAGGCAAGGGTTAGGCCCCGTGTGCTAGTTGAGCACATGGATTAGTGGATGGACTCGCTATACACTACGAAGGAGCGGGCTTACAATGTTGAGTCCAATCTCTCTCTCATGCTGGATGATGTCCACGAGCTTCAGGAGGACATTAGGCAAGCAAAGCAACTGATCAACCCGCACTACGAACTGGATGTGGCGGATTTTTGCCCAGGGTTTTTGGATCGGTTTTGCTATCCACCGGTGCCTAGGGAGGGGCCAAGTGTTCCGAGTCCTAGTAGCTCGAGAAGACCGGCTCCAGAACTAGAGGACAGGTCACCTCCGAAGAGACATCGAAGGGCTGATGAGTACATGAACCTCTTCAAAGACACTTCGGGGGGACAATAGCAAGTCGTAGTGATCATTTCTCGTTGTTTTACTTTTAGTTGTTTTTAGAGCATTAGCCTCCTAACAGTTTTGCCTTGTCGTTTAGGAAGGTTATTGTAAGACTTATGAAACATGGTTTCGGTTCTTTTATCAATAAAGTTTGCAAGATTAATCTACTCTAAATTAATTACATTTATTGTGCTTATTTAGATGGTATATTAATTTCATGGAGTACTTTAATAATTTGATCGGCAAACAGATGGTGAACACGAGGAACACTACCTGTGCGGGTGCTGGGCTAAGTAACGATCCTAGGATAAACCTGAGAAGTGTTGCTAATCAGGAGGATGAGAGCGAATCTGCCTCTCACAATAACCATGTTCAGGCTAACCCTCGAGTGGAGAGGGAAGGAACTTTCGTCCCACCAACTGCTCCAGTGGTCTTTGATGCTGCGGCCATCGAGGTCATTCGAAGGATCGTTGTGCAGACTCTCATCGAGATAGTTAGGCCAGCTGTACAGCAACCGCAAGGTGTCACAGTTCCTCAGGTTATTCCTGAATTTAGGGAGCCAGTGGACCATGTACCTCTGATTGATACCATGGGGAATGGAGGGAATTACGGTCAGGCCTTGAAAGCCATTAGCTCGATGAGGCCTGATAGCTATGATGGTACTGGAGAACCAGTTAGAGTGGCGTATCAAACCCTTATCTTTTTTTTCGAACGTGATCAAAACTCTATTCTCTTATACTTTTAGGAGAGAGTATTTAGCAAGTTTGTTAAAAGTTTCAAATGAATCCATCAAACGATAAGCAAAATTGCAACAATTATTTTTCAAACTTGAAACTTTACTAGTAAAAAACTTTAAATGAAAGGGGTATTTCTTCTAGCACCCACGCTAATATTTTGCATCATAATACGTCATTTTATGTCTCACTAGAGTTAATTTGTTAGATTTAATTTGTTCATAACTTGAATTCATAATTCTTCAATGCATAAAATTATTTTTCAAACTTGAAACATATTAGTTAAAAATTTTGAGTTACATATAAAATTGTGGTATATAAGAACTCAATATTGTGCATGATCATGTATGTTTCGACCTATAAATTAGGGACAAGTCTTCCATCATTTCTAAAACTAAATGACTTCAATAGACAGACACTATAATCAAAAGTTGTTTAATTGTGTTTCAATCAAACAAGAAATGGCTTTTAATGAAGTCGTTGCATTTTGAAGTAAATGCGACAAGTTGTAACATATCAATACCTTTTTAGAAAATTATGACAATAGTAAAGTATAAGAGAGATCAAAGCCACAAAATTTGTACATTACTACATAAAACAACCCTATATTACTTTAGTAGAGAACATGGCTACAATAAATTGTTTCTTTAATGCGAGAAGTTGAGGTTAGGTCAAGCCTTCACCACTTAGATGGCAAGCATGACACTCCGTGATCACGAAGTCACGAGTGCAATTTCTCCCTCCCTTGTTGTTGTAATGCATATTGACCGGAAAAAGTTCAAGTTAAGGTTAAAGGCCAAGAAAATAAAAATTTCATATTTTGAACGGAAAACATCTACGACTTATGCAATACTTGGTTTTTTCATAGATAAATATCATGAAGCAACTATGATACCATGATACTAGGCTTGAGCAAAATAAGGTTGACTCGCCCGAATAAACGGGAGGATATGGACCAAATATTCAGTCCATCTGGTTGATGAGCCACAATGACAATGGTATCGTCCCAATTAGCTCGATAACCCGCCTAAATAGCCCGTTTGAAATTATAAATATATATGTATACATACAATTCATATTAGTAAATATACATAGTCCTAGATATATAAAAATTATATATGATTAGAGTGACATATTAACCGTTACTTACCCTTCTTTTCCATGCTTCTTCGAATAGATATATATATATATTTCTATAAGTTCGATTTTATTAATGCAATAATTGGTAAATATAGGACAAACATGAAATAGAAGCGTATTTTAATTTTTAATTTTATATGCTAAGATGAAGAAGATAAAGTAAATTTAAAATATTTTTACTTATACTATTAATTAAAAGAATCCCCCGTAGGCTACCCGGATTAGAATGCCTAGGTGGATCCGGACACCCTTCATAGCCCGAATTTCCTACACAATCGGGATAAAAGATTTGACTTTTTGTCAAAGCACGTCCCAGATCCGGGATTGCTCAAGTCTACCCGATTCTTTATGAGATCGTAAAAGAACTCCCATCAAAGAGCTATTACTTCACTCAAGAATAATGCTTGTATAAACTGGATTGGGTATATATAAAGGAAGATTGATGCATAATCTCAAAGATGAATTTGGGTTGGACAGAAATATACCATCAAAGGTAATAGTAACGTGTACACTCGAAAGACATTATGACACAAAACCAAGGTCTTTCATCGAAAACTAATGAGTAAATGATGCTAATTAAACTTTGAATGAAGGAGAAGATGTAACTTTCACTTAAATCTTAGTCATCAATATCAAATAGCAAGATAGTAATTAAAGAAGAGGAGTAATAAAAAAACATGGATTTTTTGGACTTGTTTTTTTGAAAGATGGAAGCCTTGCTTTATAAGCAGACAATAACATACTAGCATTAATCAATTCGTTAGATCTCAAAGTGAATGCGACAAATAGTAAGCATCAAATCCATCACTTTTCAAACAAATACGAAAAAAGATAAGTTAGTTAGAATTTAAAGTGAATGCGACAAACTTTCAAATATACAACACGGATTCTGGCAATGCAACGTAGTTCTCATGTCGATCCGAATGAATCATCATTTCCAAGTCAAAAGGTGCATGTACGGTTCCTAAGGGATACAATTTTATCCTAATCAACCGACTTTATCGAGCAAGATTACTTTTTTTAACCCAAGAAATTACGATCGAGATCTCGAATTATCTTGTTGGTCTTATCATATATCTCAGTATAGAGGATTAGACCCAAGATTTGTATTTGTTTATAAATTGTCTTGACGGATGGGGATTACCCGAAATAGCTATTTTTGATGCTATGCAACTTGTGAACGATAACTAAAGTTTTAATTATATTAAACCAATGTTATCAAGCAAATACGACAAAAATTGAAACAGTGAATGATCTTTAAAAAATGCAACATACTAAATAAAAATTGCTAAAAGTATCAAACCCTTATCTTTTATGGAATGTGATCAAAACTCTATTCTCTTGTACTCTTACGAGAGAGTATTTAATAAGTTTGTTAAAAGTATTAAATGAATTAATCAAACTACAAGCAAAATTGTTACAAATATCATATTTCTATTTTTGAACCATACTAAGTAAGAATATCGTTTGGAAAAAAAAAACCTATAAATTATTTTGACAAATAACAAGTTCGTTATATTTTCAAACGCGACTGGAAACAAATAAGATTAGTGACATAAAGAATGTCGCTAATAAGTTCGTTCAAGTTTCAATTTATTGTGATGAATAAAAAATATAAATAATAAGGATGATTGGAATGTGAGTTGTCAAATGAGAACAAACCAAATTGGGCAAGGTACTAATAATCAAAATGGAGTCTTGGCTAGATTTGATATTTTATTTTCTTTGCGACATGATTAATATGCAATCAATACCAAACAAAAATGCATTAGTATCAGATTTTATGCTTTCAAATTACAACTGGAATAAGGAAATGATTGAATAATATCTACCAACGGACTTAGTTAAGAAGGTTATTTCTACACCAATACCTTTAAACAATATACATGATAGAATGTATTGAGAAACAAGCAAAAATGGTTGGTTCTCAACTAGATTTGCTATGGATATGCTCATTAATAAGAAAAGATACACAACACATGATACTTCTTGGATTTGGAAATTGGACACTTATCCTAAAGTGAACAACTTTATATGGAAAATCATGAAAAATGGATTACCAACAAAAGCAAGACTAGCCGAAAAAGGTGTTGCAATCTCACCAGGTTGTATCAGATGTAATACACAAATTGAAGATTCTAATCATCTTTTATTCCAGTGTATTCATACGCTGAAAACGATAGAAAAAATGAACAAACAAACGTACAGAATCATAAGGTCCCTAAACATTAGAACAAAAAAAAAACTATGAAAGTATTGAGGAAATACGAAATAAATTAGACCGATCACAATTTGTTGAACTGACAGTGTCATGGTAGGGTATTTGGTTTTATAGAAACCAACAAAGCTTTGACAGAACTAACAATGACAATGATACAATTAAGGATGTACCACTTTATATTAAGCATCAAATTGACAATTGGAATCATACCAAAAAAATGGAATCTAGACTGTCTGGCGGAAACTAAACAAAAGAATACAAAGTTTACAAAAAAGAAACGACAAATGAGAAAATGGAAAAAACCACCTGAAAACATCATTAAAATAAACACTGATGGATCTACAAAAACGAATGGTGAATCTAGTTACGGATTTATCTTTCGTAATAGTAATGGTGAACCGATTCTAATCTTTGGAGAAAATGTGGAATCTCAACCCCCCTCAAGACAGAAACCATAGCGGTTAGGAATGATTTAATCAAAGAATATGAACTGGGTATTACTAATATTCAAATGGAATGTGACAACCTCACTATTGTTAACGTAATAAATAAGATCTGACACTGTCCCTAGGATATTGAAATTTTAATTTCTGATATCCTTTGTCTTTTACAACTGTTTTCTTCAGTGCATGTCTATCATGTCTTCCGAGAAACTAACACTACGGCCGATTGCATCGCAAAGCTGGGTCAGCAGAGTTCTTTGGAAAATATTCAAGCAAATTTAGAACTTTTAGTTCTCATCCGTAAGAATGCTATAGACTGAGAAACCGTATCTTCTGTGATTTTCGGTCTAATTTTTACTGTATAAAAAAAAAACTTAAAATATTGAGTAACTGCTCACATTTTGGAATATGATGTTTTTGTATGGACCGATGGTCCTTCGGCTATAGTTATTTCACTTAGCGATCAATAAAAAAAACATTTGATTTTGGAAACAATCAATTTGGAAGGCATCAGGTATCAAAATTAATAGACCAATGATAAACAGAAAAATAAAACCCTAAAAAAACGCTCCCAACCAATGTAAACCTAAAACCCCCACCGCCAGCCCCCAACCCCCACCCCCAAATGCCTCAGTAACAACTCAAATCTCTAGAACCCCGATCCCACTCCCTCGGTCGCGGCTCATGCCTTGCATTGGTGCCGGTGACGAGCTCCTGCAGAAGATTGCCGCTTCGAACGGCGGTGAAGATACTACCAGTGCGACGGGCTCCGACGTCCACCTGTACCGGGTCTCCTCCTCGCCTAGATTTGGGACCCATCGTGCCACCCATGCCTTGACAACCCAAGCCCCGCTCCGACCGAGTCCCCGCTCCGACCGAGCGTCGCTCCACACCGAGCCCCTCTCTGACCGAGCCATGCTCCGCTACTTGTTGTTGTTGGTGGATGCTCGCAGATGACGCCGATTTTGTGATACCCCGTAATTTTTGTAAGCTATTTCTGGAGTTCCGGGATTTTTCCCGAGTACCCGTTATGTACGTCGGATTTATTTCAGAAAGTTGGAGACATTCTGTAATGCTCTCTGTATCTGTAATATTTTTCTCAGTGAAATAAAATACAGACGACGTGCTTTGGATTTTAATACTCGTTCGCGTACGATAATTTTATCCCGGGTTAATATCGTTTACGTCTAAGAGCTGAGGAGGCGGCAAAGCCACAGGGGCGACGACCGCCGCATTTATGGCGACGCCCGCCGTCGCCAGGCTCGAGGAGCAGGCTGGGTCTTCTCCTAGCTGGGGACGCCAGGCCTATGGCGGCGCCCGCCGCATTTATGGCGGCGCCCGCCGTCGTCATTGTCCGGAGGTCCTTGCCCGAAGGTCACCGGCGTGGCTCTGGCAGCGCCGGAGTAGCTCATCGTAGGGCCATCATTGTGTTCCCCTAGGCTTTGGCTATAAATTGGAGCCTTTGGTGAGCGGATTTGGCACACAATCAGAAGCTCAATCTCAAAATCTCTCTCGCCGGAGTTTTGTGCCCTCGCCGGATTTCTGAAGCAATCGTCGGGGTGTTGTTTGGTGTGTTTCCAGTGGCCCTTGTGAAGCCTTTTGGTTGCCTTTGAAGGTCAGAACCCAAAGCAAGGCAAAGGGGGGTCGAAACGCGTACCAATTGGTGAGTGTTCTCGTCGTTTCTGTTTTCTGGGTTCATCGCGGCGCCCGCCGTGTTCATGGCGGCGACCGCCGTGTTCATGGCGGCGACCGCCGTGATGAACAGCGGCACCCTCCGGAAGGCCGCCGACGACCGCCGCCAGAAGGCTGATGGCCTAGTTAGGCCTCGGCTTTGGTGGTCGTCGTTCCTTTCGTATCCTTTCGTCTTCCTTTAGATTTGTACTATTGTTTTGTCGGATCTAACTTAGGGTTTCTTTATGGGTCGACTCGAAGGTCGTTGTGCTGTCGGAGCTATACCCGTGTCGAGCCTGGAATCCCGTCATCGTTAGGCTTGTTCCAATTCAGCGGATTAAGGCAAGTGGCGGTTCGCTCTTGCTCATCGTTCCATATTTACATTAATTATCAGTAGTTCATCTGAGTAATTAATTTGGAATGATTACTGTGTTTATCTGGAAATGGTTTTATAAACTGTTTTGGAAACTGTAATAATGATATTACAATAGGTTGTATATCTATTAGAACACCACTATTAATTATGTTGGCCTTGAGGGCATTTGTGTGGATTTATCGTGAACTATTGTTGTGCTAGAACTGTTTAGTTAGCACTAGTGGTTAGGAACGCTATGTACCTTGTGGGGGTTTAACTGTTTCTTTATAACTGGTACTTGGTGGATTTTCCCCAGTACTTTCTCTCTGGTCATGACCATACCCTTACTTGGGGTTGGCACACTTCGCTAGTGCCAAATCTTCTAAGGTTCATCCTTTCTATATCTCTTGTGGGGAGGTCTGATATCTCTTGCGGGGAGATCCGATATCTCTCGAGTGGAGATTTAAAAGCTTATAACGTAATGCTCGTTTTGGAATTTAATAAGATAAAGTGCCCGAGTACACATAATTAATATACCTTTGGCGAGTAGTACAACTAAATAAATAGTGCAGCTAGGAAAGCTCGTCTCGACTTTTGATCAGAGTATGTTCTCTTTCTAATCTGGATTCGCTGTAAGCGGTGAGGTTGGTCGTGAACCGAAACATCTAAGTCAGCTTTTAAATCACTGATGTCTGATTCTGTAAACGTTCCAGATTTGTCATATTTCCTTAAAGACTCAATCTCTTGGAGTCTCTTTTCGGGTCGATTTCTGTGAAGATCCAGTCTTCCAGAATCTTCTCTTGTGCATACCTCTTGTTTATTCCAGTAGGAGTATGATGGTTGACTATCGTCATCGGTTATTATTCGAGAAGCGATGAGTCTAACCTAATACGACTGCTTCGAACCACTCTGCTTTGTACCCTTGCATAGTCTATTCAGTAGACTAACCAACCGCAATTGTTCTCTACATGGTTGGCTGGTGTCATCCGTTCGATTCGGCACATCAGATAGAGCGAAGATATGAGGAGACTAGATTGACTATGAAGACGACGGTTGTTTTTGGATGTTTTAATAATTATCTTTTAATTAGGTTGAGATCCTTGGGCAAATGATCATTGCGATCACAATCCTTGTTGTAATATCTTTTATAAGACTTCCGTTGTAACTTATTTACTCTGTTATTTGTTTATCAAGACTTCCGCTGTATTTGTTTTAACTCTGTGTTTGTCCTATTCGGGATTGGGATGTAATCCCGTGACTCATGTTTTATATGAATAAGGTTATCATTTTGTATCATTGTATTTCATGATTTGTATTTAAACGGTAAAGCATTGGGTGATATCGGTAAGGAACACTGAGGTCACTGGCGGTAATACCTTTCCAAATGGGTTCAGATTTGGGGGTGTTATAGTTGTGGTATCAGAGCCAAGGTTTTTAAAACGGGTTGGGTATGTGAAAACCATTTACTCATTTTCAATTGAAAGGTATTTTCAAAAGGCTCTGAGTTTAAAGATAAAAACGGTGTTTTCATTTTCAACCGTTCATAGTCATGTCTTCTATACAGTCTGATATAGTAAGCTTGCTTCTATGTCTAGAAAGACTAATTCCTTCCCCGTTGCCCCGTAAGATATGGGTGCATTCTGTTCTCTTCAGAGGAACCCGGGATAAGCCTAGGTGGTGTCGCCATACCCAATAAGGCTTGAATTCCCAGTTCTCTCGCTTTGAGTTGAGGTTGTAGAACCTGGTAACTCGGTTTGAGTTCATCAATAGAAAATTACCAAGTTGATCTATTCTAAGATTTTATTACGATAAGTATATCAGAATGATACTAATGTGATAAAATCCTTGGAATGTGATCGGTGAACAGATGGTGAACACAAGGAACGTTATCCGTGCTGGTGCTGGGCCGAGCAATGACCCCAGACCAAGTATGAGGAATGTTGCAGACCCAACAGGAGAGCGTGAGTCTGTCTTCAATAATAATCCTGGAGGCAATGACCCAGCTCAGGGAGACGCTCCAAGGATATTTGATGATGCGACCGTTGCAGAAATTCGAGGAATTGTCATGCAAGCGATCGCTGACGCGCTGCGACCAATTGCACCTCAGGCACAAGGAGTGCCAGTACCTCCAGAAGTTCTGAGGTTTGAGGAACAAGAGAACCATGTACTACAGGGAGGTGTGATCAGGGATAGAGGGGAGTATGGCCGAGCTCTGAAGGCTATTAACTCTATGAGGCCTGATAGCTTCGATGGAAAAGGAGAGCCAGTCAAGGTGGCTCATTGGTTTTCCTACATAGAGAGGTTATTCCGCAATGTTGAATGCACTGAAGCTGAGAAAGTGCATATAGCTTCTCTTCAGTTAAAGGAAGAAGCCAGTGAATGGTGGGAAAGCACCGGCTTAGCTGATAGCCCTGTTTTGAACTGGTCGATGTTCAAGTCAAAAATGATTGATCGTTTCTTTTCCCGAGCTATGAGGGAAGAGAAGCACAAGGAGTTTTTATATCCGCATACAGATGGTTTGAAGGTGACTGAGCTTGCGACCAAGTTCAATCATTTGCTGCAGTATGATGAACCTGAGATTTCCAGCGAGGCACAGAAGATCTGGTATTTCCACGAATGGATGAATCCAGATATTAAGCCATGGATGGTGCGTCACGGTTGCTCTACCCTGGAGCAGTACGTGGATGCAGCCTACAAATTGGAAGTGACTCTGGAGGAGTCAAAGAGGAAGCGTAACAGCCAGAGACAAGTGCAGAACCAACCGCAGGCAGGTGGGTTTAAACGTCCCGCGCCACCATCTGATTTTTCCAAATCTGGCCGAGCAAGAACGAGTATGACTCACGATGGGTCTACACAACGTTCGGGTCAGGGCAATAATCTGATCCAGTGCTACAACTACGGTACGCACAGGCACAAGAGCAATGAATGTCTGAAGGACAAAAAGACATGCTTTGGCTGCGGAAAGGAGGGTCATATGCAGGTATTCTGTCAGCGGAAGAATGGGAAAGGAGCTGAGTCACGACAAGGGTCTGTTAATCAGAACAACCAACCCAAGTTCAGTCCGGTGGAAGCTCCTAGCCCTTCAATGCAGACAACTGCGCATAATAAGGGGAAAGCCCCAATGGCCTCTGGAAGTCAGGGTCAACACCTTTACGAGATGCGTCAGGCGGAGGGACCCTATGCTTAGAGTACTTTGTATCTGCATTCTACTTTTGTTGGTTTGTTGTTGTTGTGGGTGCTACCCAGACTTTCATTTTGGATGGTTGTAAGTTAAGTTTTGTATGCGGCTAAGTTTGTGAACCTTTGGTTATAAATATTATTAATATGAAATATTTGGTTAGAACAAATCGTCTGTCAGGAATTGTCGATTACCATTAAGGGTAAGAAATTCAAAGCGATTTGACCTAAATAACCATGGCTCCATACGTTAATTTCTCGGTATGGATTAGCTGACGCGTCATGGGGCGATCATCGATTTAGTTCAAGAATTGTGACGGTGTCATCTGGGGGCCAGTGTGTGTGCAAATTTAAGGGTCGGAATGACGCTGATAACGGCAGACTCATCAATGTGATGGCTGCGTTTAAGCTACTTCGACAAGGTTGGGTCGGGTACCTTTGCTACTTGGATCTGCCCATGAAAGATGAACCATCAATTCTTGATATTCCTGTGATTAGTAAGTTTCCGGATGTCTTTCCATAAGATATTCCTGGTTACCCCCGAATTGTGGCATGGAGTTTGCCGTTGATCTCGAGCCAAGTACCGCGCCGATCTCGGAGGCACCGTACCAGATGGCTCCTGATGAAATTTAAGAGTTGAAGACGCAACTCGAGTATCTTCTTGACAAAAGTTATATAAGACTGAGTGCATCGCCTTGGGGAAGGGTGCCCCGGTTTTATTTGTCAAAAAAGAAAGATGGACCGTTTTGACTTTGTTTTGACTATCAAGAGTTGAATAAAGTCACGATCAAGAGCAGATACCTGTTGCCAAGGATTGAAGATCTGTTGGATTAACTTCAGGGAGCAAAAGTTTTCTCTAAGGTCGACCTGAGATCTGGATATCATCAGCTCATGATTCGTGGGGAAAATATCCCGAGGATTACGATCTGGACGAGAGATGGTCACTACGAGTCTGTAGTCATGCCATATGGACCTACCAATGCTTCAGCAGTTTTCATGAATCTAGTGCATCGATGTTTTCACCAGTACTTGGATATGTTCATGGTGGTTTTCACCGATGGCATTTTGATCTTTTCCCGAGCAGGGAAGTTCACGAGGAACACTTGCGGATTGTTTTGTCAGTCCTTAGACAACATCAGCGTTATGCTAAAATTTTCTAAGTGTGACTTTTGGATCTAGAAGTGGCTTTCTTAGGCCATGTGATCAATGAGAATGGGATTATGGTTAATCCCCAGAAGAGTGAATCAGTAGTTGTTTGGAAGCGGCCTCAGAGTGGGAATGAGGTGCGCAGTTTTCTAGGGCTTGTTGGGTATTATAGACGGTTCATGGAAGGATTTTTCTAAGATCGCTCCACCGATGACCGGTCTGTTCCGCAAGGTCCACCAGAAGTTTGTCTGGAATGACAAGTGCGAGGTCAGTTTTCAAGAAGTTGAAACAGTGTATGACCTCTACAACAGTTGTGACACTAGGGTTACTTAAGAAACCCAGATGTTAGCAGAAGTCTACCACCAGGAGATTGTCCGTTTACATGGTGTTCCTAAGACCATTGTATCGTATCGAGATGGTCGTTTCATGTCAAGGTTCTGGCAAGAACTTCATAAGGCTATGGGGACCGAGTTAAGGTTCAGTACAACATTTTATCCTCAGATAGATGGAGAGTCTGAAAGGACCATCCAGACCCTGGAGGATATGCTAAGAGCATGTGCACTCGATCGTCCGACTAGCTGGGAAGACAGCCTGAGTCTGATTGAGTTCACATACAATAATAGCTGGCATGCTAAGATCAAGATGGCTCCGTTTGAAGCTTTGTATGGTCTCAGATGCAGATCTCCGATTTGTTGGGATGAGAATGCCGACAAGATTCTACTGGGACCGGAGTTGGTCGAAAGGACAGCCCTAGACATTGCTTTGATTAGACAGAGGATGTTGACCGCCCAGAGTCGGCAGAAGTCTTACGCAGATGAGAAGCGTAGAAATGTCAAGTTCGAGGTTGGTGGCAAGGTACTGGTCAAGTACCCCCATCTAAGGGAGTATTCAGGTTTGGTAAGCGTGGGAAGCTTAACCCTCGCTATGTGGGACCATTCGAGATTCTGGGTAGAGTAAGATCTCTAGCGTACCGTTTGGCATTGTCGCCATCGGCACACCCAGTGCATGATGTGTTCCACGTATCATTGCAAAGGAAGTATGTGCCAGATGAGTCTCATGTGCTGACTTATGAGGACATCGAGATTCAAGCTAATGGTACTTATGAGGAGAGGCCCGTGCGCATTTTGGAGCGTCGTGAGAAGCAACTACGTAGCAAGATCGTACCGTTGGTACAGAATCAGAGGTCCAAGTCTGGATCGGAGGAAGTTACTTGGGAAACGTGGGAAACTGAGTCAGATATGCTCAGGCGTTTTCCCGAGTTATTCTCGACCTAAGTTTTGGGGTCGAAACTTCTTTTAAGGGGGAGGAGATGTGATACCCCGTAATTTTTGTAAGCTATTTCTGGAGTTCCGAGACTTTTCCCGAGTACCCGTTATGTACATCGGATTTAATTCAGAAAGTTGGAGACATTCTGTAATGCTCTCTGTATCTGTAATATTTTTCTCAGTGAAATAAAATACAGACGACGTGCTTTGGATTTTAATACTCGTTCGCGTACGATAATTTTATCCCGGGTTAATATCGTTTTCGTCTAAGAGCTGAGGAGGCGGCAAAGCCACAGGGCGGCGATCGCCGCATTTATGGCGGCGCCCGCCGTCGCCAGGCTCGAGGAGCAGGCTGGGTCTTCTCCTAGCTGGGGACGCCTGGCCTATGGCGGCGCCCGCCGCATTTATGGCGGCGCCCGCCGTCGTCATTGTCCGGAGGTCCTTGCCCGAAGGTCGCCGGCGTGGCTCTGGCAGCGCCGGAGTAGCTCGTCGTAGGGCCATCATTGTGTTCCCCTGGGCTTTGGCTATAAATTGGAGCCTTTGGTGAGCGGATTTGGCACACAATCAGAAGCTCAATCTCAAAATCTCTCTCGCCGGAGTTTTGTGCCCTCGCCGGATTTCTGAAGCAATCGCCGGGGTGTTGTTTGGTGTGTTTCCAGTGGCCCTTGTGAAGCCTTTTGGTTGCCTTTGAAGGTCAGAATCCAAAGCAAGGCAAAGGGGGGTCGAAACGCGTACCAATTGGTGAGTGTTCTCGCCGTTTCTGTTTTCTGGGTTCATCGCGGTGCCTGCCGTGTTCATGGCGGCGACCGCCGTGATGAACAGCGGCGCCCGCCGTAAGGCCGCCGGCGACCGCCGCCAGAAGGCTGATGGCCTAGTTAGGCCTCGGCTTTGGTGGTCGTCGTTCGGACGTCGTTCCTTTCGTATCCTTTCATCTTCCTTTAGATTCGTACTATTGTTTTGTCGGATCTAACTTAGGGTTTCTTTATGGGTCGACTCGAAGGTCGTTGTGCTGTCGGAGCTATACCCGTGTCGAGCCCGGAA
Source organism: Rheum nobile (assembly GCA_027886185.1). NCBI lineage: Eukaryota > Viridiplantae > Streptophyta > Magnoliopsida > Caryophyllales > Polygonaceae > Rheum > Rheum nobile. The sequence goes on along the minus strand of WOAB01000002.1, from coordinate 7,404,053 downwards.
TCCCGTCGTCGTTAGGCTTGTTCCAATTCAGCGGATTAAGTCAAGTGGCAGTTCGCTCTTGCTCATCGTTCCATATTTACATTAATTATCAGTAGTTCATCTGAGTAATTAATTTGGAATGATTACTGTGTTTATCTGGAAATGGTTTTATAAACTATTTTGGAAACTGTAATAATGATATTATAATAGGTTGTATATCTGTTAGAACAACGCTATTAATCATGTTCGCCTTGAGGACATTTATGTGGATTTATCCTGAACTATTGTTGTGCTAGAACTATTTAGTTAGCACTAGTGGTTAGGAACGCTATGTACCTTGTGAGGGTTTAGCTGTTTCTTTATAACTGGTACTTGGTGGATTTTCCCCAGTACTTTCTCTCTGGTCATGACCATACCCTTACTTGGGGTTGGCGCACTTCGCTAGTGCCAAATCTTCTAAGGTTCATCCTTTCTATATCTCTTGTGGGGAGGTCTGATATCTCTTGCGGGGAGATTCGATATCTCTCGAGTGGAGATTTAAAAGCTTATAACGTAATGCTCGTTTTGGAATTTAATAAGATAAAGTGCCTGAGTGCATATAATTAATATACCTTTGGTGAGTAGTGCAGCTAAGTAAATAGTGCAGCTAGGAAAGCTCGTCTCGACTTTTGATCAGAGTATGTTCTCTTTCTAATCTGGATTCGCTGTAAGCGGTGAGGTTGGTCGTGAACCGAAACATCTAAGTCAGCTTTTAAATCACTGATGTCTGATTTTGTAAACGTTTCAGATTTGTCATATTTCCTTAAAGACTCATTTCCGTTGGAGTCTTCTTTCGGGTCGATTTCTGTGAAGATTCAGTCTTCCAGAATCCTCTCTTGTGCATGCCTTTTGTCATATTCAAGTATAGTATGGTGGTTGACTAACGTACTCGATTATTATTCGAGAGACGAGAAGTCTAACCTAATACGACTGCTTAGAACCACTCTGCTTTGTTCCCTTGCATAGTCTTTCATTAGACTAACCAACCGATAATTTCCCTTGCATGGTTGGCTGGTGTTATCCGTTCGATTCGGCACATCAGATAGAGCGAAGATATGAGGAGACTAGATTGACTATGAAGACGACGGTTGTTTTTGGATGTTTTAATAATTATCTTTTAATCAGGTTGAGATCCTTGGGCAAATGATCATTGCGATCACAATCCTTGTTATAATATCTTTTATAAGACTTCCGCTGTAACTTATTTACTCTGTTATTTGTTTATCGAGACTTCCGCTGTATTTGTTTTAACTCTGTGTTTGTCCTATTCGGGATTGGGATGTAATCCCGGGACTCATGTTTTATATGAATAAGGTTATCATTTTGTATCATTGTATTTCATGATTTGTATTTAAACGGTAAAGCCTTGGGTGATCTCGGTAAGGAACACTGAGGTCACTGGCGGTAATACCTTTCCAAATGGGTTCAGATTTGGGGGTGTTACAGATTTGCAGACGACCCCGCGAAACCGTCACCGTCCTCGTCATCCCCAACTCCGCCATGTCCTCCCTCACCTCCCACCCTCTCGCCTCCATCATGAACGAGCTCAGCCTCCACGTCCTCCTCGACTACTTCGACCCGAAGAAGCTCCACCAGCTCTCCAACGGCACCACACTCTCCACCACCCTATACCAGACCACCGGAAACGCCCCTGGATACCTCGGCTCCGTCAACAGTACCGACCTCATGGGAGGCTCCGTTGCATACCGGACAACTAGAAGCTCTGACCACCCCTTTTTTTGAACAACCCTTTTCTAATGACTATCTTCATATACAATCTTGATGACAGAGTTTTCCTAGGCGGTGAACCGAGTCGTAGTTCCGGACAAGGTCGAGGATGACCATCCTTCCGGCGGTGCGGCGTTTCTCTGTGCTTTACTCACCTCACTTCTGAGTTCTTTTGCTCTATCTTCTCTTAGTTTGTATCTGTTGTTGTTGTTATTGTTATTTATTTTCTGCTCTCTTTGTTTTTGTTTGTTGTATTGTCGGTCTCTCCGACAGCTGATGTTTTCGGCTTCTCGAAGTTATATTGTGTTGTAACTTTGAATTCTGATCTTATAAAAAAAAAGTATCAAAATTTTAAAAAAAAAGTTATTTGGAAAATGCGGTAATTAATTTGGAGAACTCTCCAACAACACTTAAAACTGATAAAAAAAAAACAGACTCTAACGACACTTAAAACTGATTGGATTGAGTATTATATCAGCTAATTTTATTAATAAATAACAAAAGGTGATTTACTAGAATACACCTATTTTAAAAATGGATTAATAAATTATTAGAGAGATTTAGCACATTCATATTAAAAAGCAAAGTAGTTACAAATAACTAAACATTTTCTTTGTTTCAAATTGAACATCTGAAGTTGTTAATTAATAGATTTGGAAGAGAAAAAGATATAGTCTTGCATTCAAAACAGAGAAAGATACATCGAATAACATTAAACCACATACAAGTACAACTCATAAATTGCTTGATTATACTTCTAACAATATAAAATAAATAACTATTGGAGTCATTGTGCCATGCACGGATTAAATAATTGATATCATAATTGTTATATGATATGATATATCTTAAAATCATTTTTTAAGTTTAGATGTATTTTTACAATCGAATTTTTTTTGTATATGCAGAACGAATAATTTTCAATAATCATAATAACTAGTAGATTACTAAGTAGAAGCGTAACATTAATTAATACGGCTAAAATATAAAAATAAAAATGGTGATAATGTATGTATGATGTTGAGCAAATTTTGTTTTTCAGCATTTAAATGAGTAAATGGGGGGGGGGGGGGGGGGGGGGGGGGGGAGTAAGGGAGAATGGGACACATATCATATATGCAGAATTGGTCAATTGAGACATGATTTCTATTAGAAAGATATAAATCATTTTTTGACATGGAAATACCACAATATAAAGCACACGATAATCTTATAAGTTATACTTTCAATCCTCAACTTGAAGTTTCTTTTCTTCAAAATCCAATTGGTTAGCTATTGTAAGCAAACTTTATTTATTAATTTTCAATTGAATAATTGTATACAATTATGAATTAACTTATATAACTAGATTATGAATTTTAAGTAAAAATCAATTTTTGGGTTGGTTAATTTCTAATTATAGCTTTCTAGAAAACTATAAACATTTATTTTTAGATTTAACTTATGAGTTGTCAGTTTTAACTTTTAACACTTAATGTAATTATTTGGATATAACATACTTTAAAATAATATTTAATGATTTTGAGAAAGAAAATCACTTCAAACTATCTACTTAAAACTTATAATGATATCAAACGAACCTGAAATCTTTTCATAATTTTGTCAAGTCATTCTAACTTAGTCAACAACATCGTCTAACCTTAAAGTCACGTGCTTACAACCCTCTCCTTATTACATTGGTATAGTATTTTTTTATCGACAATAGTTTAATCTAATCAACTTTCTGTAATAAAAAATCATGTTTTGTCACCCATGTTACTATTTTGAATCATAATACCTCATATCATTTTGTATCATAAAATTATTAGTAAAGAATTAGGGGGATTTCTTCTTGCACCCACGCTACTATTTTGTATCATAATACCTCATTTGTATCTCACTTGAGTTAATTTGTTAGATTAACTTTGTTTATAACTTGATTTCATGATTCTTCAATGCACAAAATTATTTTTCAAACTTGAAACTCTATTAGTTAAAACTTGTGAGTTACATATAAAATTGTGGAACAAAAGATCTCAATATTGTGCATGATCATGTATGTTTTGACCTATAAATTAGGCACGAGTCATCTATCATTTCTAAAACTAAATGACTTCAATAGAGAGACACCATAATACAAAATTGTTTAATTGTGTTTTAATCAAACAAGAAGATCTAGTCTTTAATAAATTTGTTACATTTTGAAGTAAATGTGACAAATTTTAACATATCAATACTTTTTTAAGAAAATGTGACAATAGTAAAGTATACGAGAGACCAAAGCCAAGAGGTTTGTACACTACTATGTACAATAACCCTATATTACTTTGGTGGAGAGCATGGATACAATGAATTGTTTCTTTGAATGCAAAAAGTTGAGATTGGATCAAGTTTTCATAACTTAGTAGCAAGCATGACATCTTGTGATCACGAGATCACGAGTACGATTTACCCCTCCTTTGTTGTTGTAATGCCTAAGGACCAAATAAAAGCTAAGGTTATATCCCAAGAAAATAAAAATTCCCTATTTGAAACGGAAAACATCTACGACCAATGCAATACTTGGTTTTTTCATAGATAAATATCATAAAGCAACTACGATACCCCAATACTAGGCTCGAGGAAAAAAGGGTCGTCTCGTCCGCATAAATGGGAGGATCTGGACAAGATATTCAGTCCACCGGGTCGGTGAGCCACATGGACAATGTTACCGACCCAATTAGCTCGATATCCCACCCGAATAGTCCGAATTATTTTATAAATATATATGTATATATAAATTTCATATTATTAAATATAAATACCCCTAGATATATAAAAATTATATATGATTAGAGTGAAAGATTAATCGTTACTTACCCTTCTTTTCCATGCTTCTTCGAATATATATATATGTTTGTAAGTTCGTTTTATTTACGCAACATTGGTAAAAATCGGACAAACCTGAAATAGAAGCTTATATTTATATACTATTCAATTTTATATGTTAATATGAAGAAGATAAAGTAAACTTAAAACATATTTTACTTTTTTCTTAATTAAAAAAATCTTGGTCCTGCATGTTACCCGAGTTCGGATAATAAGGCATGACTTTTGGTCAAAGCCCATAAAAGATTGCTACCCGATGCTTAGTGAGATCGGCAAAGAACTCACATCAAAGATGTATAATGTCACTTAAGGATAATGTTTGTATAAACTGGCTTGGGTGTATTTAAAGGAATATTGATGCATAATCTCAGATGAATTTGTGTTGGGACAAAAACATACTATCAATGGTAATAGTAACGTGTACACTAAAAAAACATTATGACGCAAGACCAATGTCTTTCATAAAAAACATTTAAGTAGATGATGTTAATTAAGCGTCGAATGAAGGAGAAGATATAGCTTCCACTTGAATCTTTGTCATTAACATAAAGTACCTGGATAATAATGAAAGAAGAGGAGCGATAAAAAAAACATGGATTTTTCGGACTTTCTTTTCTTGAAAGATACAAGCCTTACTTTATAAGCAGACAGTAAGCTATTGAAATTAATCAATTATGAATATATTCAAGTGAATGCGACAAACAGTAAGCATCAAAACCACCACTTTTCAAGCAAATACGCATACGACAAAAGATAAGTTAGTTAGAGCTTAAAGTGAATGCGACAAACGATAACTAATGCTAAAGTTATATTAAACCATTGTTATGAAGCGAATACGATACAAAATGAAGCATCGGTTGATCTTTAAAATATGTAACAAAGACTAAATAAGATTCCTTAAAGTATCAAACCCTTATCTTTTTTGGAACATGATCAAAACTCCATTCTCTTATACTCTTACGAGAGAGTATTTAACAAGTTTGTTACAAGTTTCAAATGAATTCAACAAACAATAAGCAAAATTGCTACAATTATTTTTCAAACTTTAAACTCTACTAGTAAAAAACTTCAAATGAAGGGGGTATTTCTTCTAGCACCCACACTACTTTTTTGTATCATAATACCGCATTTTATGTCTCACTTGAGTTAATTTGTTAGATTTACTTTGTTTATAACTTGATTTCATAATTCTTAAATGCATAAAACTATTTTTCAAACTTATAACTCTACTAGTAAAAAGCTTGACATATAAAATTGTGGTACAGAAGATCTCAATATTGTGCATGATCATGTATGTTTCGACCTATAAATTACGCACAAGTCTTCCATCATTTCTAAAACTAAATAACTTCGATAGAGAGACACTATAATCACAATTTGTTTAATTGTGTATTAATCAAAGGCTCAACAAATATACCATATTTGCTTTTACTTCTTAATCAAACTAGAAGATATGGCTTTTACTGAAATCGTTACATTTTGAAGTAAATCTGACAAGTTATAACATATTAATACCTTTTTAGAAAATTCACTAGTACATAAATTGCGTTTTACATCAATTAATATACACCAGATGTGTGTCAAAGTGTTGTAAAAGGATGGAGCTATGTTATTATACATCGGTTAGTCACTAGGTCCGGCGTATAATGTTTGGCGTGCCAAAAAGGGAACCGTTGTATATAGTATATACATCGGGCATTCAATAACCCATGTATAAACGTCATGTTTTCAATTTTACAACGAAAATAAGAACCGATGTGTATACTATATACGTCGTAAATTGTGAACCCATGTATAAATAACATATTTTTTTATTACAATTATATATAAAATATATTTATGGTACCTATGTTGTAATTTTTTTATATAAATATAATTACTGCTTTTTTTTTTCTTATTTGAATTTCTCAACCATACCCGTGCCTTTTACAGCCTTGAATATATATCAAATAATTAACTTTAAAATTTCTAAAATATGAAAAAATTATGTACACAATTAGACCTGTCAACTGGGTCGGGTTGGTCGGATTCGGGTCAAATCGGGTTCAGGTCGATCGGGTTGATAAAATTTTTGGATCGGACGGGTTCGGGTTGACCCGACGGGTCGAACATGTCCTTTTTTATGATTATTATTATGATTTTTAACTTTAATAAAATAATTATAATAAAATAATTAATATTATATTATTATTTATAAAAGTATATTAAAATATTTAACATAAATGAAATAAAATATACAAAATAAAGGGGACCCGCGAGCTCGAATTTGCGTTCGGATCGAGTCGGATTCGGATTCGGATCCTTCTTGACCCAGTGACGTTCGGACCGGATTCAGATCCTTTCGAGTCGGATCAGGTCGGGTTTTCGAATTGGATCGGTTTTTGACACGTCTATCAATACATCTATATCTATACTTAATATAAAAGACTAACCACCTCAAATAAACAGTGCCCAACACATGCCTCTCACGTGACTGCTGAAACTTATACTCTTCCACGCCTCTCTTATCTCGTCTCCCACACCATCCTTCATTCCTTCCATCCACAACCCGTCTCCATCCTCATCGTCCTTCCATGCCTCTCCTATCTCTTCTCCCACACCGATGCTTCGCACAGATCTCCTCCTTCCCACTGAAACCCGTCTCCATCCTCATCGCCCAACTTCTGCTCTGATCGTCCTCTTCCTATCTCTCTCTTTCTTCTTCTCTCTCTCTCTCCCTCCGTGTTCACGAAGGTAACTGGAAATTGATCCTTTGTTTTTGCTTTTTGCGTTTTCGCTTTTTTAATTCACGCCATTGAATTTGCTCTGCATTTGCTGTCTTTTTTCTAGACAGATGAAATTGAACTGAATTTTGTTCAATCATAGGGTTTCGACGCGAAATTAGGGTTTTTGTTGTGGTTTGATTAGCTACTTTGGGTCGGATAATGGACATTATCGTCGCTTGACTATTCGAAGGAGGAAATCATGAGAGGATTGATTGGTTCGTCGCTCAACCCTTTCGCGGCCAGACACCATCTCTCTACTTCATCGTTAGTCTTTCTACTCTTCTTTCTTTGATCTTTGCAATTGGTTTAATCTCCTGATGCTTGCATATAATTGTTAGATGAAATTCAAATTGGAGATATATAAATTTATTCCTTTAGTCTCTTTCGATCTTCGGTCGGTTATTTTTAAAATTCTCGAAAATTGTCAAACCAAATATCATCATGATCATCACGATTGGAATAGTTCATCCACTGCTTTGCTTTTCGTCCTGAATTTTGATGTTATTCAACGTGCACCAGTAAAATCTCCTAAAATGCATACTCGGATTCGCACTTGTTTTATGGTCATCACGATCATGGAACAATTAGTTGAAGTATCTCTCCACTATATAAGAATGGTATCTCTATTAATCATCTCTGTACACCACTACTGTATCTCTCTTTATCTCTTTTTCTCTGGATTTGAAGTTTGTGGAGGAAGAGAGAGAATAGAGAGTAAGAAGCCACGGATTTCAGTCCAACGAAGGCCCTGAACATTGAGAAGAAGCGTAGGTTCCGATCAATGGAGCTGATCGACGTTGACTTGAAGGAGAAGTTGTCGTTGGAGCTGGAGGGGGCGGAGTATGGGAAGCTGGAGAATGGGTTCACGTATTATGTTCGACAAAATGCCAAGCCGAAGATGAGAGCTACTTTTGCACTTGCTGTCAAAGCTGGGTATGATACTCTAATTTATTATTTTAAGGTTTTTGACTATCTCATCTGTAAATTTAAAAAATGCAGAAATTGAACTTTGTCATAATTTTTTATTAGGGAAAAAAAAGTTGCCCAATAATGTAAAAACAACCACCCTTTGTCTGGTTTTAAACCTGGATAACATGAAGCATGTAAGTAATCAACATTGGCTTTGAATATTTTGATTGTTGATTAAGAATGAGTTTATTGTATACTAATCGCTAATTAAAAAGAAAGAGCTATCTTGCTAAGGCTTAACAAGGTGATATTTGGGTGATTATTAGTATATTTGTGCATGAAGTTTAAACCTCCAAAGTGTTAGGAGGAGATGGAGCTGGGTGATTGTTGTTGTTGCAGCTCAGTTTTGGAAGAAGAGAATGAGCGTGGAGTAGCGTATATCGTGGAGCATCATGCATTCAGCGCCACAAAGAGTTGCACAAATCATGAGATTGTCAAATTCCTGGAAAGCATAGGTGCAAGCTTTGGTGTTTGTGGGAATGCGTACACGAGCTGTGACGAGACTCTTTACGAGCTCTTTGTTCCCATTGATGATCCTCAGTTGCTCTCCAAGGCCATTTCCATTTTGGCTGAGTTCAGCTCAGAGGTTAGTGAAAGTTCAGCTCAGAGGTTAGTGAAATGCTAAAAACACAACACATTAGGTACCTGTCTGTATAATGAGTTTGTGCCAAAACTCCTTGCAATGAGTAATTTATTAAGTATCAGCTCAGATTTACAGTGTACTTAACTAGAATTACTGCTATAAATCTCCTAGGTTGTGTAAATACAAGTGTGCATAGATTTCTTTCATGTGTTGTACGAACTAGTTATTTTAAACAAAAATGAGGTGATTGCAGGCGGATCAATCACAATTTTTTTGCTGCATGATTCTGATGAAATATTACTAGTGCTATTAAAGCGTGAAGATAAAAATGTAAAATTTCCTGATTTTTTGTTGGATGAAGCTTCTACTGCTAATGTCTTGAATTTATGTTGAATATTTTAATAAAGTAAAAAAGTGTATTCATATTAAATTGCAATCTCATTTTCATAAAGTTCGTTGATGGTAGCCTTATGGAGTTATGAGCAATTGGGTATCCACATGCCTAAATAGACTTTTATTATGAAACGGTGCAATTATGATTTATTAGTACAATACCATTGTGCCTCCTCCTAAGGAAAAAAAAAAGATCAGGCTTCCCTAGATACTGGATTGTGGATATTATGTGTTGTGATATATGCGAAAGATTGTTGCAGTTCAAAATACAAATTCAATTCCGGAAGGAGTATTATCTCTAACTTTTCTTCAATATTAATGATTGCATATTCTAAGGACTGTTGTTCCATCCATATGTTATATTATTCGTGTTTAATTTTGTAGTACTATAATAAACGCCAACATCCATATTCCTCAAAGGAAATTGATCAAATCCGTGTAGAGTGGTTGTAGTACTTCATTAACATTTCTAATGAAGAGGTATTCCCTTTGACTTTTAATTTATGTGACGTGTATTTCTTTGTTTGTCAATTTTCAAAAATTAACTATACATGAACTAGTAAATTGATGTATGATTTATGTGTGTCAGGTTGTAGTTTAAATGACAATATACATCAATTGTAGAATCATGGTTGACATGGAGATATTGATTACAGGTCAAGTGAAGCACAAACCATATTAAAACTTTTGTTCCTCTAGAAAAAAGTATTTCATTCGGCAATCTCTGTTTACAACATTTTGTTGTCTTTTCACTAGTTACTTATTGACAATGCAAAAGTTTAGTTTTATTGGATGATGTAGATATTATTGTCCATTGAACATATGATATTTTGATCTTATCTAATACCTTTGGATAATCTATTGTCCGTTTAAGATCAGCTTGTTAATTGGTATGTCATTTTACACTTGTTGACACTTGAATTGTACAGGAAATTGGTAATGCCAATTGTACATGAAATTGGCATTGTGAATTAACAAGAATTTGTCCATTAAAAAAAAAAAAACTTTATACACTGGTTATATAAAACCTATGTATATATGTAAGGGCCGGCCTAGCAAATTACACGTGGTAATGATATGTTTATACAACGGTTGTAAATTGATGTATTAAGTGTCTTCCCCTTGGTGCGCCAATGGTTATTACACGAGTTTATTGAGTTTTATACACCGTGTATCAAATCGATGTATATAACATTTTACACGTGTTGTATCGTCTTTAGACATCGGTTCTCGGCCGATGTATATACCCTCCCCCGAGTCTGCATTTCTAATTACACTGGTTTTAATGGACATTATACATCGGTTCACAACCGATGTATAATACTCTATTACATCGGTTGCGTTTTAATACATCACTAACCTGTACACCGGTTAAAAACCGATGTGTAATGTGTTACACGCCCGGTGTAAAACGCCATTTTTGTTCTAGTGATTATGAGTATAGTAAAGTATAAGAGAGACCAAAGCCGCAAAATTTGTACACTACTATGTAAAACAACCTTATATTAATTTGGTAGAGAACATGGGTAAATTGAATTGTTTCTTGAATGTGAAAAGTTAAGGTTGGGTCAAGTCTTTACAGCTTAGATGACAAACATGATACCCCGTGATCATGAGGTCATGAGTAGGATTTCCCCCTCACTTGTCGTTGTAATGCCTATGGAGCGGGAAAAAAGAAGTTAAGGTTAGATCCCAAGAAAAAATTCCATATTTGGAACGGAAAACATCTACGACTTATGCAATACTTGATTTTTTCATAGATAAATATCATAAAAGAACTATAATACTCCGATACTAGGCTTGAGCAAAAAAGGGTTGTCTCACCCGCATAAACGGGAGGATCTGGACAAGATATTCAATCCACTTGGGTCAATGAGCCACAAGGACAGCGATATCAGCCCAATTAGCTCGATAGCCCGCCCAAATAGCCCGTTTGAATTTATAAATATATATGTCATAAATTTCATATTAGTAAATATATATATACTCCTAGATATATAAAAAATTTATATGTTTAGAGTGACATATTAATCGTTACTTACCCTCTTTTTCATGCTTCTTCGAAAATATATATGTTTTTAAGTTCGATATTTTTAATGCAATAATTGGTAAAAATAGGACAAACATGAAATAGAAGCGTATTTTTATCTGTAATTTTATATGATAAGATGAAGAAGATAAAGTAAATTTAAAACATTTTTACTTATTTTATTTGTTAAAAGAATCCCCGGAGGCTACCCGGGTTAGGATGTCTCGGTGGATCCGGACACCCTTTGGAGTCCGAGTCTCCTGCAAGATCCTGATAAAAGGGCTTGATTTTTGGTCAAAGCCCATCCCAGATCTGGAATTGCTCAAGTCTACCTGATGCTTAGTGAGATCGAAAAAGAACTCCGATCAAAGAGGTATAATTTTGCTCAAGAATAATGCTTGTATAAACTGGATTTGGTATATATAAAGGAAGATTGATGCATAATCTCAAAGATGAATTTGTGTTGGACATAAATATACCATAAAAGGTAATAGTAACATGTACACTCGAAAGACATTATGACACAACACCAAGGCCTTTCATCAAAATGTAACGGGTAAATGATGTTAATTAAAAATTGAATGAAGGAGAAGATGTAGCTTCCACTTAAATCTTTGTCATCAACATAAAGTAGCAGGATAGTAATTGAAGAAGAAGAGCAATAAAAAACATGGATTTTCCGGACATGCATTTTGGAAAAGATAGAAGCCTTGCTTTATAAGCAGACAATAAGATAATAGCATTAATCAATTCGTTAGATTTTCAAGTGAATGCGACAAATTGTAAGCATCAAATCCACCACTTTTCAAACAAATACGACAAAAAAAAAGTTAGTTAGAGTTTAAAGTGAATGCTTTAGTAAATAACTTTCGATGTCGCGTAGAGCTAATTTCTTTTAAACCCTTTAAGCACTCAGAGTCTATGGATAAATTGAAATAACATTCGTTGTCGTGTTACACTAAGTCCAACTTAAACCTAGAATATCTATGATAGCTTATTAATCCTCAAGAGTAATTAACTTGTTGTCACATAAATAACACTCAGGTTCAATTCCTAGGATTCCAATAAAAGTTATTACCTCTTGGTCTCAAAGTCGATCTGATTACCTATTAACGTTATCACATTTCGGTCTCAAACCCTAATATAATCTAAATTGCATAAGCTACTATAGGCATAAAACATCTAGGAATGAATCAAATACTTATTCAATTCAGGCGGAAATATAGTTCTATTTACATACGCATCGTCGGGATCACCACAACCTTAGAACTAGGAATTTAGCCAAGCATGATTGAAGAGATATTCAATAGATTTAAATAAACCATCAATATATATGAATTACTTAATAAAAACTAGAGATAAGAAAACTTAGTCTCAATGTCGAAATAATTCAAATTGATTGGGCTAGAACAAGAAACACAATCCTCTAATCACCCCCTAAAGCTCACCTAAAAGCCCCCCTATGTAATTCTTAATTCATGTATGGCTTCCTCCCCTTGTCCACGTGAAGTGGCTTTTAGAAGCCCAATAGGCCCTATCATCCAAGACAATTTGTATTTCAGGCTACAAATTTATATAATCTTCAAACTAGGCCACATATTATCCATTTGTCCTCGACTTGTTTGGCGTCCTCAACAATAAAGTCTCGTATCACCTCTAAATTAGACGTAAAATACTTGATAAAAGTATAAGTGTAGACTCCAAATGTAAAATATAAAAAAAATTTATAAAATATGCATGAAAATGATCTAATCTATGATGCAACTAGATACCTAAAATATATATAAAATAGGTGTTATTAATTTCCCCCAAGCTTAAACCTTGCTTGTCCTCAAGCAAGAACAAAGTTCAAAATTCCACAAGAAATATAATGGTTGTCTCTACTAAAACAATACTTAAGCAAGTCAATGAAAACTTAGATATTTAACAATATAATAATCAAAACATACAAACAATCATCAAAGAGACTAGATAGTCCATCCACCTTAGACCTCACTTAGGAAAAAGAATAAGAATCACTCTCACTCATGTGTTTAGGGTAAGTGTTTCGCTCAAATCTCAACTTTGAAAACTCATCTACCATAAGCTTGCATCAGCGTCCTAAATCTCTACCTCTTGGGACCATGTACATGACATAAATCAAGATGACTTTTATTGGGTTGTAATGGGGCCAAGGAAAAAAAGAAAAGTATGGATACAATTTGGTCATGTGGTGCTAAATTCGGAAAAGATGAACTAACCAAGGCAACACTAAACTTAAGAGATTTTCTCCAACCATTCTTTTCAACTAAACACCATTTATTTATTTATTTGTATTCTTCCTTTTTCTTTTTTTTCAAATACCTAAACAATTTGAACAACAACACATCATACATATAAACCTCCCCAAGCTTGGTTTGCAACCATAAAAACAAATAAATCAATTATCCTAATTTCTGGATGGGTAAAGGCTGATTATTAGGCTCGAGATGTTTTTGGTGGAGCTTCCAAAGAAATAATGCTCAAATTGGCTTGAAGAAAAGGAATAACATGCAAGGGTGGATAAGGAAAACAATAGGCTAATAGAAATTGTGGGACCGGATTTAGCCCGGCCCAAATAAGTGGCCCAAATAGGAGAAAAGCACATTTAGCAATACGGCCCAACTCGGAGCAAGGCCATAAAACCACTACCTTAACTAGATCCGGCTACACGGTCCGCGAGTCTTCTTCCTTGTCTACCCTGTCGGCTCCTCCCGGCCTGGCCCGACTACGCAGTTCGAGAACCGTCCTCCGGGCCTGGGCCGATTGCGGGAAAAAAGAGCCTTATCTCCTCAAGTATATAAGAGGGAGGCTATGACTGGAAACGGGATTTCTCAACCCTTTCCCTGGTTGGCCTTTATCTTCCACCCCATCGGATAACACCGAAACTTTCACTTTACTCTCTACCATTTTTGCTCCACTGTACCTTTGGCTTTACCTTTCTTTATGCCCTATTCGTGAATTGAGCATTGACTTGTGCGTTGGAGTGGCAAGCCCGAGGCCACCCTCGGGCCCCTCTTCTTTTTCAGGTCGGAGCTCGGGACCGAACGACGTCTGGCGAGACCAGAGGCAGCTGACGGGGAACGGGGAGAGAGATCTCCGGGAGAGACGAGCCAAAGTTGGTTCTGTGTGGACCGCCAACTACTTCCTCACGAAAACTGGACGATCACACTGCGCAGGCCATGGGGACTCCTCACACAGCTAGTACACCTCCGTACATGTCAAATGCCGAGTCCACCAACCACACCAGCCAGAATGGGTTTAACGAGTTCCAAACCTCAAGCGCACAACACCCCTTCATGAATGTGGAGGAAGAGCACTTCCAGGGCTTCCAAGGGTGGCAGTACACATGCCCGACATTTTGGGGCCCGTACCCACCTCAGGGAGTACCCCCTCGTGCACCAGCGGAGCCATACCCTCAATAGGGGTTCCCACAAGAACCGTACCCATCCTATGGGTACGAATATGTGCAAACTCATGAACCATCTACGCTGAACCTCTCACAGTCCCCAAGAGGAGCGAGGCAGGCCAGGCCTGCGCAGTAAACTGGTCCCAATCGGCCAACTCTAGCGGCCAGCAGGCTCGGTCGACATCACAACCACGAGAGAAGAAATAGCATCTCGCACGTGGAGCCCCATCAAGCCGCGGACAGGCCCGAAACACGCCAGGATTTCACCGACCTCCCGGCCCTATATGACTCCATCGCTTTAACAAACGAGGTACTAATGGCAATCCCCCAGCTAGATGTCAGCGTGATTCCAACCATGGAAGAGTATGCCGGTAAAGGAGACCCCAAAACCACATTTCGAAATACAAGTACGCGATGTTTTCCTGTCGGGAGGACGGGCCAACTATGTGCAAGTTGTTCCCCATCTCGCTTACTGGAGCGGTCCTTACATGGATGATCAACCTCCCGACGGGGAGCATTGACAGCTTCCCCTATCTGGAGGAGTAGTTTCTAACACACTTCGGAAGCTCGAGGAGGAGATGTCGTGGAATGCAAGAAATCTTTTCCCTGAGACAGCACAAAACAGAGAGTCTAGCCTCGTACGTGAAGAAATTCACGACTGAGTGAATACAAGTGTGCGATTTCGACGAGAAGGTGGCCAAGATTGCGTTCATACAGGGGCTAACAAACTCGGATTTTATGTTTCCAGTCACAAAGAAAGAGCCCACAACCTACTCTAAATTGCTGGACAAGGCCAACACCCACATCAGAGCCGAAGAGATGGCAAGCTTATACCGTGTTCCCTCGAGTGCGCCCCGGAATGAGCCTAAGGGGAGGTACAAAGGTCCGTGGGAACAAAGGAGACCTGCCACGGGCGTTGACAAGCGCAAAGCCCCTGAGCGCGCACCAGTACACACGGTGTCGATGAACCCACTGCTTCAGCAGCACAACCCCTTTCTCAACCGCTCCAAGTCTCAAGCAGCACCCCAGCAAGGGTAGCCTCCCCAGAAGTTCTGCTCGTACCATCAATCCAAGACGCATGACAACCGCGAGTGCATGAGGTATGGATCCGCGGTGAAGAAGCCCACCTTGGGGTCTCTGTTTGCCTGAGGCTACAGATTAATTAGCAGAGGAATGAGCAAGAACCAAGGACCACCTCCCCCGCCCCTTCCGTGGAGAGACAACTTCCCTCCCCGGATGGGTGCGTAGGAACAATTGCATGCGGCACATGTCCTTGGGGTGAAAGCATGAGGGCCGCGCGTAGGTACGCGCAAGGAGGAAGACACCATCCAACAATGCCAATACTTAGTGTAGCCAATAGCTCGCCGGTGGGGCATCAGCACTCCTTCACAGAAGCGGACGCAGAGGCAGTAGAGACTCATCACTATGACCCATTGGTCATACAAGCCCAGTTCGGGACAAAGCTAGTCAAGCGGATCCTAATCGACACGGGAAGCTCCGCCGACATTCTATACTGGAATCCATCCCGCAGAGCTCCGACCCACCAATTGCTCGTTATTCAGTTTCTCAGGAGAGAATGTCACCGTCTCCGGCGTTGTCACCCTGGACCTCATCCTGGGGGATGAGGGAAGCCCGCGTAGATCCGAGTCGATAGACTTTATGGTCATGAGGATACCCTCCGCGTACAATGTGATTCTAACTCGAGTGTCCCTAAAAAAAAATGCAGGCTGTTGCATTAGTATACCACCTCCATGTAAAGTTTCCAGTCCGTGGAGATGTAAAAGAGTCGAAAGGCCGGCAATCAGAGAGCCATGCGTGTTATTTAACCACTCTGATAGGGAAGGGCCTCGCGAAGCAAATCCTGGAAGTCCAAGTGCTCGGGTCGAAAGCAGGATCCTCGGAAGGAACTCAAGAGCAAGCCGACTTGGAAGTACGTGAGCAAGTCCACCCAATCATCGAGAACGAAGAGACAAGGGCGATAACCAATTTTGGAAAGGAGAACAAGAGGCTATTCTTAGGGACCCGCCTGGATGTGAATGATTAGGAGCACATCGACGAGCTATTGGGTGAGTCCATGGATGTGTTCACCTGGACGCCGAAAGATCTAATCGGTATCCCCAGATGCTGATGACCTACAACTTGAACACTGGCGCCGACCGTGGGGACTCCTCACAGATAGTACACCTCCGACCATGTCAGACGTCGAGTCCACCAACCGCACCAGCCAGAATGGGTTTAACGAGTTCTAAACCCTGAGCGCACAACACCCCTTCATGAATGTGAAGGAAGAGCACTTCCAGGGCTTCCAAGGGTGGTAGTACACAGGCTCGACATTTTAGGGCCCGTACGCACCTCAGGGAGCACCCCCTCATGCACCAGCGGAGCCATACCTTCAATACGGGTTCCCACAAGAACCGTACCCATCATATGGGTACGAATATGTACAAACTTCTAAACCATCTACGTTGAACCTCCCGCTGTCCCCAAGAGGAGCGAGGCAGGCCAGACCTGCACAGTAAACTGGTCCCAACCGGCCAGCTCCAGCGGCCAACAGGCTCGGTCGACATCACAACCACAAGAGAAGAAATAACTTCTCGCACACGGAGCCCCATCAAGCCACGGACAGGCCCGAGGCACGCTAGGATCTCACCGACCTCCCGGCCCTATACGACTCCATCACTTTGACAAACGAGGTACTAATGGCAATCCCCCAGCTAGATGTCAGCGCGATTCCAACCATGGAAGAGTATGCCGGTGAAGGAGATCCCCAAGACCACATCTCGAAATACAAGTACGCGATGTTGTCCTGTCGGGCGGACGGGCCAACTATGTGTAAGTTGTTCCCTATCTCACTTACTGGAGCGACTGTTACATGGATGATCAACCTCCCGGCGGGGAGCATTGGCAGCTTCCCCTGGATGGAGGAGTAGTTTATAACACACTTTGGAATCTCGATGAGGAGATGTCGTGGAATGCAAGAAATCTTTGCCCTGAGACAGCGTGAAACGGAGAGTCTAGCCTCGTACGTGAAGAAATTCACTGCTGAGGTAATACAAGCTAGTGTGCGATTTTGACGAGAACGTGGCCAAGACTGCGTTCATACATGGGCTAACAAACTCGGATTTTATGTTTTCGGTCACAAAGAAAAAGCCCACAACCTACTCCAAATTGACGGACAAGGCCAACATCCAGATCAGAGCCGAAGAGATGGCAAGCTTGTACCGTGTTCCCTCGAGTGTGCCCCAGAATGAGCCTAAGGGGAGGTACCAAGGTCCGTGGGAACAAAGGAGACCTGCCGAGGGCGTTGACAAGCGCAAAGCCCTTAAGCGCGCACCAGTACACACGGTGTCGATGAACCCACTGCATCAGCAGCACAACCCCTTTCTCAACCGCTTCAAGTCTCAAGCAATACCCCAGCAAGGGTAGCCTCCCTAAAAATTCTACTCGAACCATAAATCCAAGACGCATGACAATCGCGAGTGCATGAGGTATGGATCCCCGGCGAAGAAGCCCACCTTGGGGTCTCTGTTCGCCCGAGGCTACAGAGTAATTAGCAGAGGAATGAGCAAGAACCAAGGACCACCTCCCCCGCCCCCTCCGTGGAGAGACAACTTCCCTCCCCCGGATGGGTGTGTAGGAACAATCACATGCGGCACATGTTCTTATGGTGAAAGCATGAGGGTCGTGCGTAGATACGCGCGAGGAGGAAGACACCGCCCAAGAATGCCAATACTTAGTGTAGCCAATAGCTCGCCGGTGGGGCATCAGCTCTCCTTCACAGAAGCGGACGCGGAGGCAGTAGAGACCCCTCACTATGACCCATTGGTCATACAAGCCCAGTTCATGACAAAGCTAGTCAAGCGGATCCTAATCGACACGAGAAGCTCTGCCGACATTCTATACTGGAATCTAGCACGCAGAGCTCCGGCCCACCGATTACTCGTTAGTCAGTTTCTCAGGAGAGAATGTCACCGTCTCCGGCATTGTCACCTTGGACCTCATCCTGGGGGATGAGGGAAGCCCGCGTAGATCTGAGTCGATAGACTTTATGGTCATGAGGATACCCTCCGTGTACAATGTGATTCTAAGTCGAGTGTCCCTCAAAAAATTGCAGGTTGTTGCATTAGTATACCACCTCAATGTAAAGTTTTCAGTCCATGGAGATGTAGGAGAGTCGAAAGGCTGTAAAGCAGAGAGCCAAGCGTGCTATTTAACCACTCTGAAAGGGAAGAGCCTTGCGGAGCAAATCCTGGAAGTCCAAGTGCTCGGGTCGGAAGCAGGATCCTCGGAAGGAACTCGAGAGCAAGCCGACTTGGAAGTACGTGAGCAAGTCCACCCGATCATCGAGAACGAGGAGACAAGGGCGATAACCCCTTTTGGAAAGGAGAACGAGAGGCTATTCTTAGGGACCCGTCTGGGTGTGAATGATCAGGAGCAAATCAAGGAGCTATTGGGTGAGTCCAGGGATGTGTTCGCCTAGACGCCGAAAGATCTAATCGGTATCCCCACACGCTAATGACCCATAGTTTGAACATCATCCAAGGGACCAAACCTGTGAGGCATAAAAAGCGAAAGCAGGCCAGCGACAAGGCCGAGGGAGCCCATGAAGATATCCTTAAACTCTTGTCGGCTGGATTCATCCGCGAAGTTCAATATCCAACCTGGCTGGCCAATGTGGTCATGGTCAAGAAATCAAGCAGCAAATGGTGAATGTGTGTGGACTTCACCGACCTAAACCAGGCTTGCCTCAAGGATAGCTACTCACTCCCCTCTATTGACCGCCTGGTGAACTCTACAGCAGGGCATGAGGCCCTAAGCTTCCACGATGCGTATTCCGGCTACAACCAGATCAAGATGAATCCCTGTGACGAGGAGCATACGACTTTCATCACGGAGGCGGGAACTTATTGTTATCGCGTGATGCCTTTCCGCCTCAGGAACACGAGGGCCACTTTCCAGAGGCTCGTAGACCGCATCTTTCGCAATCTAAGAGGCAAGATGGTGGAAGCCTATTTGGACGATAGCGTTGTGAAGAGTCGATACGCTTTCGAGCACGCGGCCGACCTTCACGAAGTCTTCAACACCCTAAGAAGCAATGAAATGAGTCTGAACCCCAAGAAGTGTGTCTTTGGAGTGCAAGCAGGCAAGTTTTTAGGTTTCTTAGTCAGCACCAAAGGAATCGATGTCAACTCGGAGAGAGTTGAAGCAATCTTGGCAATGACCGCCCCGCGGAATGTTAAGGAAGTATAGCGCTTCTTGGGCGCACTAAACTACTTGGGCAGATTTTGTACTCGCCTATCGGAGAGAAGTCTCCCTTTCATCAAGGCCCTCAGAAAGGTCTATAATTTTGAGTGGACGGCGGAGTGCGCGACAGCCTTTGAGGACTTGAAGAGCCACTTGAAGCGATTACCCATCTTGGCGGTACCCACACCTAGAGAAGAGATCCAACTTTACATCACTCTAGGGGATACCACAATCAGCACATTCATTGTAAAGGATGCACAAGTTCCAGTCTACTTTATGAGCAAGACCATGCTGCCCGTGGAGACCCGATACTCGCCCATGGAAAAGATGGCTCTCGCAGTAGTCACAACTGCTCGTAAGTTAAGGTCGTACTTCCAGGGTCATCTCATGCAGGTCTTCTCCGACTTTCTATTGCATAACCTGCTCCATTACCTACCCTCTCGGGCAGGATGACGAGGTGGGTAGTCGAGCTCTCCGAGTTTGACATTTTGTACAAAAGTAGCAACATGGGTGTTGACTTATTGGGTACTTTTTTCTGACGGAGCGGTGAACGATGGAGCCCACGGAGCCGGCCTTGTCCTCACATCCCAAGGAGCAAAAATAATGGAGTACGCATTGGCACTAGAATTAGAGGCCACTAACAATGAAGCAGAGTATGAGGGTCTCTTGGCTGGAATTGAGTTAGCCCTTGTGAATGGGGCACAAAGCCTGACTTGTTACAGCGACTCTGAGGTGGTGGTTAATAAGGTACAAGGAATTTACAAGGCAAAGACAGGAACCTTGCCTGAGTACTGTGAGAGGGTGAGAACACTGGCCAAGGCTTTACGCTAGTTTGAGATACACTCCATCCCGAGGTCCGAGAACACATCAGTAGATGCCCTCGCAAAGCTCGGTTCCAAGTCAGCTGGTTGCACTACGGGAGTAGCCCGCGTGGAGAGCAAGAGTCTCCCTGCCATTCGAATACAAGTCATGTCGATCAGTGAAACCCCTTACTGGAGGACACCCCTAAAAGAATACTTGGAGAAAAGAGCCTCTCCTTTCGACAAGGCTGAGAGACCGAGGTTGCAAGTCCGAGCTTCACGCTTTTACATGAAAGGAGGCAGGCTGTACAAAAAGGAATATAACTCATCAGGCCTCAAGTGCGTCTCGCTGGAGCAAGGCCGTCAACTCACTGAGGAGATTCACAGCGGTATATACGGCAGCCACTCCGGGTAGAGGACCCTTATTGACAAAGCCCAACGTGATGGTTACTTTTGGCCCACCATGAAAGATGCTATGGAAGTCTCTCGGTCTTGCAATCCCTGCCAGGTTCACACCCCTGCCATCCTACAACCCGGACAAGAAATGAAGATACTAAGCACCCCATGTCCATTCGCCATATGGGGGATGGATCTCCTCGGCCCTTTTCCTCGCGCTCCCGGGCAGCTGCAATATATCCTTGTGGCCATTGATTATTACACCAAGTGGATTGAGGCGGAGGCCTTTGCAACTACCACAGCCGAGAAGGTAAAGAAATTTCTCTAGCAAAACATCATTTGTCTCTTCGGGCTCCCACATGATATTGTCACCGACCGAGGGCCCCAATTCAACACAGAGAAATTGAAGGCGTTCTGCAATGACCTGAGCATTCGCCTTTGCTTCGCCTCTATAGCCCACCAGTAGACAAACGGCCAGGTAGAGAACGCGAACGGGCAAATTTTGGCCGGCCTAAAGAAAAGGCTAGACAAGGCGCAAGGGCGATGGGCATAAATCCTTCCGCTTGTCCTCTGGGCCAATCGAACCACACCAAGGAAAGGGACCGGCGAGACCCCGTTTTGTCTGGCATATGGAGTCGAAGCAGTTTTCCCGGTGGAGCACCTTTTTCAGAACGAGAGGATTTTGCATTACGACGAGGAGAGAAATAATGAGAGGATGTTTGCGGAACTACAATTAAGGGAGGAAGTATGGCCGAGATCCACAAAGCCGAGTACAAGAGAAGAATTGTCGCGTACTACAACAAGAAGATACTCCCCCGATGCTTCAGAAAGGGGGATCTGGTCATCAGGAGAACGGAGGTGGGAAGTTAGACCCAAGGTGGGAAGGCCCTTACATCATCTCGCACCAAGAGGCACAAGGGGCATACAAGTTGAAGAGAGAGGGTGACAACCTAGTCCCGAACAAATGGAATGTCTTGCGTCTGAAGAGGTACTTCCCATGAGCAAGAGAAACGACTGGAGCACCCGAGATAGAGCAACACCTATGTAAGCCCTAGTGGCATATGTAATGTAAGCATCGACGAGGCCGGTTATTTGCTAGACCTTTATTGATCAAAGCCCCACGGATAGGGCTGTGCATCCGGTCCAGACTAGACTAGAATTTTTACAATCCTTGGACCGGAGACCGGATCGGACCGATATGATTCAGTCTGGTCCGGTCCGGTCCTGGACCGGAATGGACCGGTATACGTATTTTTTATTTTTTTATTTTATATAAATTAAAATTTAATTATTTTTCCTATTTTTATACCTATTGTGTATAATATTAGACAATATATTTTATTATTAATTTATATTTATAGTAGAAATTAATTTTTAATAGTGTTATAAGATATTAATACATAAAATAAAATTAAAAACAATAAAAAATCGGTCCATCCGGTCCGGACCGGAAACCGTCGGGTTTGGACCGGAACCGAAATTTTAGAAATATGTGGACCGGGGACCAGACCGTAATTCCCCCGGTCCGGTCCAGGCATTTTCGGTCCGGTCCGGTTTTCCGATCCGAATTTGCACAGCTCTACCCACGGATATTAAGTACCGAAAGCACGAGTCAGGAAAACAAATTTAAGCAATAAGGGGCAATACTAAGGCAACATTGAGCCCGTGGAGGGGCGAGAGCAATACTAAAGCAATATTGAGCAATATGAAGCAACATTATGCCCGGGGAGGGGTGAGAGCAATACTAAAGCAATAATGGGCAATACTAAGGAAACATTATGCCCGGGGAGGGGCGAGAGCAATACTAAAGCAATATTGAGCAATATGAAGCAACATTATGCCCAAGGAGGGGCAAGAGCAATACTAAAGCAATATTAAGCAATATGAAGCAACATTATGCCCGGGGAGGGGCGAGAGCAATACTAAAACAATATTGAGGAATATGAAGCAACATTATGCCCGGGGAGGGGCAAGAGCAATACTAAAGCAATATTGAGCAATATGAAGCAACATTATGCCCGGGGAGGGGTGAGAGAAATACTAAAGCAATACTGAGCAATACTAAAGCAACATTGATCTCGGGGAGGGGT
The DNA here is from genome assembly GCA_027886185.1 of Rheum nobile. Taxonomy (NCBI): domain Eukaryota; kingdom Viridiplantae; phylum Streptophyta; class Magnoliopsida; order Caryophyllales; family Polygonaceae; genus Rheum; species Rheum nobile. Next base: position 7,380,764 of record WOAB01000002.1, on the reverse strand, counting down.
GAAAGCAATACTGAGCAATACTAAAGCAACATTGAGCCCAAGAAGTGGCGAGAGCAATATTAAAGCAACATTGAGCAGTGGAAGGGGCAAGGGCGATACTAAAGCAACAAAAACAATAAAATGCATAACCAAGCCCGCGGAGAAAGCAAGAGCAATGCCAAGCAAGCGGGAGAAAAGCGGAAGGACCAAGCGATAACCGATGGCAACGTGAGTCAAAACAGAGCAACAAGATGGCGAGCGCACGACAAAAGGAAATGGCGGAAGCACCATAATCGCGGAGCCAGGTAGATACAACAAGAGGCAAGAATGTGGCGGAAGCACCAAGAGCGCGGAGCCAGGTAGATACAACAAAAAGAAAGAAGGTGACAGAAGCACCAAGACCGCGGAGCAAGAGCAATGCCAAGCCAGCGAGAGAAAAGCGGAAGGACCAAGCGATAACCGATGGCAACGTGAGTCAAAACAGAGCAACAAGATGGCGAGCGCACGACAAAAGGAAATGGCGGAAGCACCATAATCGCGGAGCCAGGTAGATACAACAAGAGGCAAGAATGTGGCGGAAGCACCAAGAGTGCGGAGCCAGGTAGATACAACAAAAAGAAAGTAGGTGGCAGAAGCACCAAGACCGCGGAGCAAGGTAAACTAAGGATGGGCATCCGGTCCGGACCGGAACGGACCGGACCGGACCGGACATGTACGGTCCGGTCCAGACCGGCGGACCGTAAAGTTTTTGAAATACGGACCGTGGATTTTTCTTGCAGCTTTCAAAATGATTCTTCACATTCTTCGTGCCATTCTTGTTAGAATCACAAGCGTAAGTAACGCTACAATATTTGCACTTTGCCCTTCGAAGATTGTTTTCATCAAAATATTCTTCATAAGCAACCCAATATTCAGCTTTCGTCTTTCTCCTCTTTTTAACAGGATCTCGAACACTTGATTGTTGTAAGGATTCTCCACCAGGCTGCTCTTCAAACTCATCAACATTCACTTCTTCAAAATTTTCTGGAGAATCATGGCTTTGCTCAATTTCCTCTTCCGTAGGGGCAGGACCTCTAGTTAATCTAGTGCGTTTCATAATCTGTTCGTCATATTGTCAATGATCAATCAAAAGAAACATTACTTTTATCACAAAGACAAATAATCACTTATCATATAAAAAACATACAGAAATAAACCCCCACCAACTTACGTTGCAAGAAAGTTTCGTAGACAATTCCATGGATAGTTCTTTACTCATAATTCTGTATTTCTGTTTGCAAAATCATTCAATTTAATTAATCAATTAATTGAATTCAGAGTACTTCAAACATAAAAACCATTCAATTTAATTAATCATTCAATTTAATTTGTTAAGTAAACTTAGAAACCAAAATTCTAACTATATCAAATTCGATCTAAGCATTCGATCTAACTATATCAAATTCGATGTAAGCAGAAATACAAAAGTGTCTTTGACAGTATACACTTGTCCTAACTTTCTAAGCATCTAATGGTACTTGTAACATTACCGTCTTTACCGAAAAGAACTGAGAACACGAGTGAAGTACTGAACGTAACTGAAGTCAGTCAACTACCGAAGAGGCGAAGAGAAGTCAGTAAACTTACAATTACAGAAGAGAAGATGACTCAGACGAGAGTGACGACCGGAAGAGGAGACGAGAGATGACCGGAAGAGGAGACGAGCGGAAGAGGAGATGCCGGAGACGACTGACGACCGGACTGGAGGACTGGAGACGAGTGACGAGTGACGACCGGACGCCGGAGAACTGGAGGAGACGACCGGAAGCTGGAGACGCCAGACCGGCCGGAGAACGGGAAGAGGCGAAGAGACCGGCATGGAGAAGTGCAGACTGAGAAATGGAGAGGCCACTGGCGAGATGCGACTTCCGACTGGCGAGACAACTCGAGAACGGCGACTGGCGGTACTGCGGGAGAGGCGACTGGCGAGAAGTCAAGAGTCGAGAGACGAGAACGGCGGCACTGCGGGAGGGAGGTGATACTGTGTGAAACTGTGAATGTAAATTAGGGTTAAAGTGTTAAACAGTAAACACTAAACAAAGTAACAAACATGCCCAAGTCGCTCGGACTCCGAACTGCTTTTTTTTTTAATTTAAAACGGTCCGACCGGTCTGGACCGTAAAAATTACGGTCCAGACCGGGACCGGACCGTAAACCGTAATTGGAGATTTTCCGGACCGTGGACCGGACCGTAAATTTCCGGTCCGGTCCGGTCCGGTCTTACAGTCCGGTCCAATTTTGCCCATCCTTAAGGTAAACGCAACAGGGAAAGAAGCTACAAATAGCACCCAAGCCCGCAGCAAGAACAGGCGGCAAGCAACGAAATACCACCTCAGAGCCCACGAGATTGGAAGCCCATGGAAGGCCGGGAACAACCCTTAGAACACAGCAAGGAAGCAATTACGAACAAGTGCAAACAAACACGCAAGGGACTCCGCCTCGAAGCAACATTAAAGCCATAATAAAGCGCACAAGCCATGCAAGGCCAGTCGAAGGGCAGAAGCAATATGAGCAAAGAAACGCACGTAAGGACCCTTTATTTCTAGCAGCAGAAAATGAGGGACCGGCTACTCTATTTGCCCCACGGGCTTCCCTTGGCACAACACACTCAAGCGAAGCCCCCGAGCCAGGGGTATGGGAGTAGCCCAGCAACATAAAAGAACGCAAGAAGAGAGAGGACGAGAAGAAATGTAACAACAAAATTCTTTTTTCATTGACATGAGATATCGAGCTATTACAAAGATATCATACAAGAGGCACACCCGGCCGAGAGCTACTAAGCCCAAAAAAAAAGAAAACCTAGAGAGCCCCCTCCTCACGGGGATAGTCAAGGGATGCCCCTAACCCAACCGCGGAGGAGCCAAAAGAAAAATTAGGTTGGCTACACATGTCAGGCTGCATAACCTGGCATCGTGAGTCGCGGCCCCCATACAACCTGGAAACGTAAGTCGTGAAAGAGCCCTAAAGGCCCGGAGGCTCTAAGCGATCCCCAAACACGTACAACGACACCGGTTCAAGGTGGCTAAGGGCTTAGATTGCATCGGCATCCGACTTGTCTTCCACCCGACGAAGAACGCGAGGAAACTCGACTGAGTAAGGAAAATAATGAACCTCCCGAACGTTGTCGTTGGGATCCCCGACATCGGCCAGTTGCATGATGGTCTCGAAGGTGAAGTCGGTGGTGAGCAACGTGTACGTTTGCTGGCGTCTGCCGATGTAGTGACCGGAGGTGGCCACGGCCAAATCATCCTGACGCCTAGCCAAGCGCCATCTCCAGTAAACCCTCACCACCGCCACGGTTTGAGGATCGTCCATGGGATAACAACCTGGCAAGGGAGGAAAACCGGGAGTATGGTTCATCTGCTGCAAGATGCAAAGAAACACGAAGAGCAAAACAAGCAAGGAAGTGCCAGAGAAGAAAAGCAGAAGTACGCAAGTGATGCAAGTGAGCAAAAAGCAAAAGAGAGAGACCAATATATAGCTAGCGGTTGGCCTTAACCGCCCAGAGCCCAAAGGCTGCAATAAATGTTCATCAAACCATAAAAAAAACTGTTTAAAACTGTCCAGTCGAAGATGCCTAGGAAATAGCAAAAGGTAAAGAAGAGGGAGAGAGAAGCAAGTAGGAGAGCCACCCGACCAGAGCTCAGTGATCGACACCCGGAAACTCAAGGTTTGCGGCACCTTGGGGGCCCCATCCTTTGAATCATTGTCTAAAATTATGTCCAAGAGCTCGTCATTGTAGGCCAGATTACTCGGCGGGTCCGAGAACATGAGTGGGAAGGGAAGCGGTGAGTTCCCTCGTACTGCCGCGAAGGAAGCAATGGCTTGATGCGAGGAGCTCCTCAGGAATACATATGGCGAGGAAAGCTCGTCACTCTTCCTCTTCGTGCCCCGATCCCCTCTCCCAGACAATGTCGATCCCTCAAAGAGAGTGGACATGCCCCATTCTTCCACAATGTCGGGATAGTCATCCACCACCTGGCCATAAGGAAGAGGTCGGAAAGGGTCAGGCCGCTTTGGCTTTATAGATTGCGCATGCGGGTTGAACACAATGGGGGCCACGCTGGCGTGATAGGCCATCTGATTCACACCATCTTGACTCCCGACCTCGTACAAAGGACGCGAGAAGTGCAAGCACCTCCGCTTATGGCGCGAGCCCCTTGCAAACTCGCTCACCGCCTCTTCCCAGATCGTCTGCCTTTGATCGGCAAAGTTGGCGACAATGCTCCTCAAGCTCTCGACCTCTGAGAGGAGCCCATAATGCTCCTGGCCCAGGCAAGAAATTTCCTTCCCATCCTTCTCGGCCCATCGGTTGGCATCCTCGGCCCCTGCCTTTGCGGCCTTTGCTTCTACGAAGACCTCGACAAGCTAGTGGTTGAGCATGTTGACCTCTTGCTCCGCTTCCTCGGCTCTCTGCCTGGCCTGATGAGCTTGCTCCTCAACTTGCCGTGCCCGCTCCTCCGCCCACCTCATAGCATCCTGCGAGGCTTGGGCACGGTGGTTGCGTGCCCCAAGCATGAGCCCCATCTACAAAAAAGCCAAAAGCAAGGAGGACGATTACCCTTGCAAACACCCAATACACCACCCGACAAAGAAGAAAAACGAAGAAAGGGAAAGAAGCATACCGTCAGCCAGGACGTGTCCAACGCCGAGTCGATGCCCTCGTCCGTAAGAGAAAGCCCCCTCATGTAAGCTGCTCCCATCGGGAAGCAGACAAGGGTCTGAAGGACCTTGGTCACCTCGTTGATAGGGAGCACAGGGAGGGTCGGCAAACTACCCATCGGCAAGGCCAGATCCTGCAGGCCGCGAGAATTGGCTTCCCCTCCTCCCGGTGGGGTATCCTCGTGATTTACAACTTGTGCAGGCGGCACAAACGGCCCCACAACCAATTCTTGCCCCGTAGCTCCTCCGGCAATGTTCCTCTCTAGGGAAAGAGGAACTAACCAAGACAACACCAAACTTAAGAGTTTTTCTCTAACCATTCTTTTCAACTAAACACCGTTTATTCTTTTTTTTTTTGTATTCTTCCTTTTTCTATTTTTCAAAAGCCTAAACAATTTGAACAACATCACACCATACATATAAACCACCCCAAGCTTGGCTTGCAACCATAAAAACAAATAAATCAATTATCCTAATTCTCGAATGGGTAAAGGCTGATTATTAGACTCGAGATGTTTTTGTGGAGATTCCAAAGAATAGGCTAATAAGGCTCAAATTGGCTTGAAGAAAAGGAATAACATCAAGGGTGGATAAGGAAAATAATAGGCTAATAGAAATAATGCCTCAATCATTTTCATATCATTCACAAGAGTCATAAATGTGGCCTGAAAAGAGGTTATAATGCAAGTTCTAGAGATAAAGTAATCAAAGTGAGAAACACGCACATGAAAAGAAATAAGAGAACTCAATTATGTACATTCCTAAGGGTCAAAAGCTCACGGGTAATATGTGTCTAAAATGTATACCCTAACTAGTCTCAATCAATGACTAAATACGCACTCTAACTCAAACATTACCAAATATGAAAATTCTCATCAATATGCCTAAAATCAATTAGAATATCAACAACCAAAATATATCAATGGGGATATTGCAAGACAAAACAAAGCAAAACATAGGAATCATATTAAACCTAAAATGTAATGCATGATGCATGAAATGTCATGAAGAAAAACACAGAAAACAATAGAAAATAACACGAAAAATTGCTAACATGCAAACAGAGCTACACATGGAGTTATCCCAACCCCAAGCATAAATTCTACATTGTTCCCAATACAGAAAAGAGAAGAAAGAGGAAGAGAAACTCACCAAACTGTCAGGCATTAAGGCATAAATCCACTCTGAAACGAGGTAGGAGATTAAGTGTAGTGTGGACAAATCTAGCAACATCTCCTAGCAAGTGGTTGCGTACTTAGATGTAACAAAGCAAACCTCCACCAACACGACAATAGAATTCTAGCAACTAGTAGGCCTAAAACATAATAACGTGCTCAGACACATATTTAAACACAGTCAAAATAAATCAGTCAATGTAATAATCCTCATTTTATCATAAGGGTATTAATGTAATTTCCATATATTTTATTTTGATAATAGTAAAAGTTATGAAATTTATTTTATTTCTTTTAGAGGAGTAATTTGAATTTTTGATAATTTAAGTTCAAAAGTTAGGTTAAGATAATTTTTGTACAAATTATCAAATGGGTTATAATAGTATGGGTTGAAATAAATAATGAAGTATAACCATGAATGTGGTTTTGGGAATTTTGTAGATATATTAATAAAGGTTATAAGAGTTATTATGTTTATATATGAGAGGATAAAATAATATTTAACCTAAGTAGGTTACCTCTTTAAGTCATGAAATTTTAAAATATGTTAACTTATGTTAATATTAATTTAAATAAAATTATCTTGTTAAGCATAAAGTATTTAATGTAAGAATAAGAGAATGTTAATTGAGATTTAGATAAGGTTAAGTTATAAGAATGCACAACTTAAGCTTGAATTAATTCAAATTATGAGAATTAATTCAAATTCAAATTTCACTCTTCATAAATTTGGTTTAGAATGTATATATAAACTTTGTGAAATTTTTGGAATTTTGAAAAATAAAACAAGGTCATTTTTTTCACAACTTGAAAAGTTGGGTAAAAATGTGCAAATAAGCCCAAAAATAGGCAGCCACGATCAACTCCTTCACAATGGCAGCCAAGCTTTCAAGCTCCATCCATGGAGTTTTGGCTCGGATTTTTTGTCCTGTTTTCTTCAATTGGCCCATGGACTTTGAAGATATACTTATCCTAAATCATATCCCATCAAAATGGGGATTTATAACCACCTAGATTGATAGAATTTTATATTCAAACGTAAACAGCCCGGTAAAAACGATTTTCGGTTAGAATCCAAAATTCGATCTCATTTGAGATCGGTTTGGGCCGAAACTTGCGGGGTTGGAAAGATATATCTTAGAGCTTGAATTCCCCTATAAATACCCCTCACCCATGGAAGGAATTCATCCAATTTCGTGCTTTAGGGTTTCGGCAGTCCATATAAAATTTGGGAACTTTCAGAACGAAATTCTCATTCGATAGGGCACTTGTAGTTACGATTCAAATACCGAAACCTTTGTCTTGAAGTCTATAATCCAGAGACATCAACCACAAGTCATTTGGAGGTTGGACGAGGGAGAATCGAATCAATCTTCGACGGTATGTCCTGCGCGAGTCGGTAACGAACCAATGCTGAATTTTTTGTAGTTTTGGTCTCGTTTTTGCTTAATTAATCACAATTAGGTATACTAATTGGGGTTAATTAGTTATATATTGGGTTAATTTAAGTTTATGAGTATTAAAATTAAATTAAACATATGTTACGGTATTATCTTAAGTTGTAGCAAGTTATTAATTAACATTACAATTGGATAATATGTTGGGTTACCCAAGGTGATAAATAAATTAAATGATTAATTTATTTATGATATGATTGTTTAGAATATACAACTATTTGATTGTTAGTATCGCATAGATAATCGTTGTGTTGAAAAGCCTTGAAATTGATTTATTTAGAGTTAAATAAATTTAATTAAAGATCGAGACTTGTATCATTCAAATGTCATTATTGAATAAATTAACTTATTATAATTTATTTTTTGTCATTTGGGTACATCTCGGAATCGCTTTTGGAACGAAAATAAAACAGAGAGCCATTTCGCTTTTCGAAAGTAACCATCTCCGTTACGTCGTTCAACTTCTTCATAACTCAAGGCAAGTGGCGGATCGCTCTTGTAATTTTTTCATATTCATCTTTATTGACAATTAATTAATTGTGCTATTTAAGTTGGGATAAAGAGTATTCTTAACTGTGTTTGGGAACTTGTGTATTAATTTGGTGTGAAAATGAATCTTATATATTATGCTGTATATTTTGCTAGCGATGACCCTCGTGTATATATATATATTTATTTAGTATCATAGGGTGTTAGATGAACTTTGGTGTGGGTTTGGTGTGAATTTGGTATAGACTTGTATGCTTAGTTAGCACGAGTATTCGTAGAAACGCTAATTACCTTGCGAGGTTTAGCCTTTTCTTTATAACTTGGTATTAGGAGGATTATTACATTAATAGTCTTTGGTCATGACCTACCCTATGCGATTATAAGTTGTGGTGCACTTAGCTAGTGTCAAAATTCAGGATTCATCTCATGATCTATATCTAATTGCGAGATTGGTGTGGATTAAAAACTTTAACGTAAATGTACGTTTTGGAATTAAATAAGATAAGTTTTATTTTGCACATAATTAATATACCATCGGGCAAGAAGTACAACGTGGAACCCGCCCGGTCTCTTGTCTAAAGTAAGTCCCCTTTGCAATCTGGAATCGCATTATGCGGTGAGGTTGGTCGATGACCCAAATATTCAACGATGGGTTTTCAAAACTTTGTGTGATAAATATAATGTTCGCAAACAAACTCATTTATTTCCCATAAGACTCAATTAATTGGAGTCTTCTCTTGAAGCATGTCTTTTCTTTCGTTTCAGTTGGAGTATATTAGTCATATACCGTTTACCGAGTTTTATTCGAGAAACAAGGGTAATGACTATATACGATTACAAGAATCATTCTGTTTGCACCCTTGTGTAGTTTTTCATTAGACTGACCAATCTTTCTTTTTCCTTTCATGGTTGGTTGGTGTCATCCATCCAATACGGTACATTAGTGGTTGGTCTGAGACGCCTTGAAGTAACACATAGAACACGAGGGCTTGCAGTTGAAGATTGTGATTTAAAGTAATATTATTTTTAAAGTTGTCTAGTATTGATTTAATCTTCTTAAATAAAAGTAATAATTATATAAGTTAGTCATGTATTTAGAGTGTATTTAAAAAGTCTTCCGCTGTATTGAGATTTCGAGTTGTAAAACTTATCTCCTCAATTTACGATGAAAGATTTAATAAAGGTTCAATATTTCTTTTAAAAAGTCTTCCGCTACTCTTTTATTATCTAATGTTTATTTATTTATTTAAGCATAATTGTTCCGATTAAAGCCTATGGTTGCTTTGGACTTTACAGTCTGATGTCACTGACGTGTAACACTACTGACGTAAGTCGAGGGTGTTACAGTACAAACACAATATTGTCACAAAATATCCAATGCCAACTAAGCTAGTCAGCTCCAATTCAATATAAGCAAAATCAGTAGATATCAACACACAACACACCTATGAAAATTAAATATATCTCCAAATAACCATGAGATAACACAACCATGATTACAATTTTAGAGATATATCACCACTAATCAAACAAACAAGCCAACCAATCCACGTAGCATAAAGTTGAAGCATAAATCGGCAAAAAAGACTCGAATCATGATAGGATAAGCGGTATTAAAACCAATACCCCAAATAAATTCAGGCTAACTAATACTCTCCCAACAAAACAACTCAACGCGAGGGGAAGTACGCACGACACCTGTACTCACCGGGCAGGATCTGGAATTAGTGGTGGTAGTTTAGCATCGCCAACAGCAGTGGTGGTAGCTAGTGTAGAACGTCGGCCACGGTGGAATGGAGAGGCAATAGAGGCAGGGTGGTTGAGGAGCATCGATCGCTGACAGCAGTGGTGGCCGGGGTAAGGCGCGATAGAGGAGCGAACAACAGCAGGGGAGGCTCCGTGTGGGTTGTGCGCGGTTTAGTAGTGGCGAACAAATCTGAGGCGGTTCAGGGGCAGTGGTGTGAGCGGGGGGGAGGGGGGTTGGATCGAGGTGGCTCAAGTGTGGGTCGCGAGCAGGTCTGGGCTCAGCAGTGGCGTGGGTCGCGAACAGGCGGTGAAGCGGTGGCTTGTTGGTGGCCGGCGCGGTGTGATCTGGGCATGGGTGTTGTTTTGGGGCGAAAAGATCTAACCGACCTAGATCGCCTTAAGCATGGCAACTAGACAATTATAAGGCAGATTATATCTGAAAGATCCAAATCAAGAAAAGAGCTAGACGAAATAAGAATATTTAGAGAAAAGTAGAGCTTATCTCCCTCGAACTATAGATCGATCGACCAAGATAATTTGAACGCCGGTCGCTTCAATATTATAAAGAGGAATCGGATTCGTGATGAAGGCAATAGAGTTTTCAGATTGATATCAGAAAGTAGATTGTATTGATTGTGAATCGTGTCCATATTTGTTGGCATAATCGTGCTTTTATACATAAATTACATAATCGTTTCTAATCTAGCCGTTATCACCAGATTTCATGGGAACCATCGAGCAGACCCTCGAGATCTTCGCCTGATATCTCTAGCGTCTAGGTCGAGTTTGTTATGTCTTCAACTGATCTGATCTCCACCTGATTCTATGTTCATGGGCCAAGCATCTTGGGCTCCTAGAATTTCCAGGCCCAACAATTGCCCCAAGATCAAAATGGGCTAGAAAACGAACGATTTCTTGGACGGTTTGATCTTCTATAGAGAATCTTTTCCTTCCGATTTCTTCGACTGACGTGGCGTCTCATGGTTGGTTTAGCAATTTGACCACAGAGGGATGCGGTTTGTTTCTTTAAATGGTTCTCTATTACTCATATTCACTGCAAGTTTTGCGTCTTGTCAAGGTAATTTCTCTTTCTTTTTCAAATCTTCACCGTCTCTTGCCTCCCCTCTTTCATGGCGTCCTCCAGATCAAGAAAAGGCAGAGCTCTTATCAGAGATGTGAGTGGGGATGACGACGCCTTTGTTTGCCTAAACCTTTTGAGTTCGAAAGATTCTTTGCGAGGGACCTTAACCCAATCCGAACTTGAGAAGATTCTAGAAATCGGGGAGTTTCCTGAGGGGACGGTAGCGCGTCTTCCTTCGTCTTGTGAGCGAGCGGACTGGTTCAAGGAAGGTTGGGTATGTTTCTTTGAGTATCCCTTCAAGATTGGTCATACTTTCCCTTTTTCCCAACTTGTCCAGAACTTCTTGGCCATGCTAAAGCTTTCACCTTGTCAAGTCATGCCCCACACATGGTGTCTGCTAATGGTGGTTGACCTTCTAACCGCAGATAAGAACTTAGAGTTCGATTTTGATGCTTTATGGCATTCCTATTACCTGAGTAGTCGAGGGTCTTCGAGATTCCAATTGCGTCTTCGTCGGGGTAGAAGTCCTATAGCTTTGAATCTAGATGTTAATGACCGTGGATGGAGATCTCGATTTTTCTTTGTAGAGCGTAGGTCTCTTGAGAGAGGTTTCGATTGTTCTACCTTCTGTCCAACTGGAGAATAACAGGTATCGTGCCTCCTCTCGTAATTTGTTGGTCGAGTGACTTCTAAAATTTTGCTTACATGTACTTCTTTACAACACTTGATCTGGGAGACCCTAGTGGATTTGAAGAGGTGACTACTACTTTGCTCGCTTTCCCTGAGGCGGAAAGGTCATTCAAGAATATCAATCTTCTTTTGTCTGAATCCAAAGTTATGTCGACTCCATCCGCGTATGTGACCAAAGGCACCTGTTCGTTCCTACAGGTATGCGTCTGGCTAGTTTTCGGAGTGTTCTTATGCTTATTTTGTTGCGTTATGTTGTCAGCGTCGAGAGGAGGGAGATCTAGTGCTAGGTTGTCCGGAAAGAGTCTGTTGGAGTAGCGACTGTCGACTGCTAAGGCGGCTTCCTCGGCGAAGGGTCCGTCTAAGGCCTTTCCGTCTACTGGGATCATTACTCTTGACTCCCCTTCATCGAAGGCGTCTGGGGCTAAGAGGAAGGCGACGGCGGCTTTGAGCCCTTCGTCGAGCGTATTGAAGGAGAGGTCAGTGGATGACCTGCTTAGATTTGTGGACTCGGAAGCCAGAAGCGAGATTGGAGATCTCCATCCCATCGATTGTATGAATGAAGCCGCTACTAATGCTTGGAAGGTTTGTAAAAAATCCTTCTCTGTTTTTATTCACACGTATTTTTCTTTTTGAAGAGACTAAATTACACGATGTTTATGTAGGTCTTTCATCATTCCATGGTTGCTTCGTCGACTATCCAAGAGCTAAGCGATAGGGCAGATAAGAGGATTGCTCGAGCGGAAGAACAGTTAAAGATTTCTGAGGGTCGCGTAAAAGCTCTGGAGCGTGAGATGTCGTCGACTAAGCAGAGCTTCGAAGCTCGTCTGGAGGATGTGAAGGCCGAGATGAAAGTTGAGGCTGTGAAGCTTCGTGAAGAAGATGCTCGTACTGCTGGAGATATGGGGGCGTATTATTGCCTCAAATCTCGTATTGAGATGATGGAGGAGTTTGCCGCGGGCACCCATGTCGATTGGAAGGTTGACGACGCGAAGGCTGACATGGAACTTCTGTATCCTCATGGCAACCCAAGAGACGAGCTCTTCAGACTTGTCGGCTTAGGTGGAGAAGATGAGAAGGAGGAAGCTAATCCCGGAGCCACAAGAGAAGCTATTGAAGAGGAGCCCAAGGATGACCTTGAAGTGACCACGGGTAAGGAGCTTGTTCCTGCAGACATGGTCGAAAAGTCTAGTGAATCTTAGGAAGATGTAATTTGCGTAGGGAGTGAACTCCATGAACATTCTGTTTTTCTCATTTTAGAATCTTTTCCAATGACAAGTCGTGCCTCGTTGAAGAGACGAGATGGATAATGTTTTGGCGACCCGTCCATCATCGCGGGTCGCGTATTTTGTAGGATGTTGACATGTTGCGTACCTTGCGTTTTGCTTTGCGTTTCTTGCAGGTGGATCATGTCGAATGTGTTTTGATCGTATGGCGTATTATTTGGTTGAAGCAACCTATAATTCGTAGTTGTTAGCATGTTATGTATGTTTAGGGAAGAGTAGTGTTGTTTTGTATAGCAAGGACGCGTACCTTCATGAAGGTCGAGTCTTTTTGCGTAAAATGGTGTCTTGATGTTTGTTACCTCCATTCCCTTGTATCGATCGAATGTGTGTTTGTTGTAAGCGCTTTGTATTATAAATAACAAGGATATCCGTTTGATTTGTCAAGTCTTGTCTTCGAGGCTTATCGTCTTCCTATCTTAGATTATGTCAAAAGGTGCCAAAAGAAAGTAGATCTTGGGGCGACCGTTGGGGGGTGACCCAACGGCCCTCCGATGCTTAATTCAGTGATCGTTATATATATAATCGAATGTAAGAGATGTAAGAAGGTACGTAGTAAAGATGAAAAAAGGTTTAGAAATGATACAACTTTAGGTGGACTGCGTTCCAACTTCGAGGGACGGGTTGCCCGTCCTTCGTTTCCAGTCGATATGCTCCTTGTCCGACGACTTCCTTAATGAGGTAAGGTCCTTCCCACTGGGGTGCTAGTTTTCCATCGGCTGGGTCTCTGGTATTCTGAAACGTCTTTCTTAGGACCCAATCTCCTAACCTGAAGACTTTGATTCAGACGTTCTTGTTGTAGCTTCGAGCGACTTGCTGTTGATAATGGACCATTCGGATCCGGGCTTTCTCTCTTGTTTCGTCGATGGTGTCGAGGTTGTGAGCTAACTCGACATCGTTTTGCTCTGGAGTCTGAAGTCCGTATCGAGCAGTCAGGACGAGTAATTCAGCGGGGATGACTGCCTCGCATCCGTACACCAATGAGAAAGGGCTTTGACCTGTTGCATTTTTTGGCATTGTCCTGTCGGACCATAGTATCAAGGGAAGCTCGTCGGCCCATTTCCCTTTTGCCCCAGTGAGGCGTCTTTTGAGATTGTTGATGATGATTTTGTTACTGGATTCTGCTTGGCCGTTAGATTGTGGGTATCTTGGTGTGGATGTGACCAATGTAATGTTCCATTGTTTACAGAAAGATCGTGTCTTGCTACCGATGAATTGGGAGCCATTGTCGCATACGATTTCTAAAGGGACGCCAAATCTGCATAGAATGTTACGTTTTATAAATGAGATGACGTGTTTTTCTTTTACCTCACGATATTTTTCGGCTTCTATCCATTTAGAGAAATAGTCGGTCATGGTCAGGAAGAAAATGCGTTGCCCTGATGCTGGTGGCAACTTTCCGACGATGTCCATTCCCAATCGCATGAAGGGCCAAGGAGCTAGGGTCGGATGGAGCATCTCGGACGGCTGATGTGTGACGGGTGCGTGTCGTTGGCAGGCGTCGCACTTCTTGATGTAATATGTCGCGTCCTTGTTCATTGTGGGCCAGTAGTAGCCTGCCCTGAGGGCTTTGCCGAATAGGTTGCGCCCTCCGGTGTGGTTTCCACATTCCCCGTCATGTAAGGATTGTAAGATGCGAGATACTTCTGTTGTTTTGAGACAACACAGTAGTAGGCATGTAGCAGATCGTTTGAACAGGACATTATCTTTTAAATCAAAAGTTATTGCTTGTACCTTGAGTCTTTTAGCTTCTGCCTTGTCTACTGGGAGTGTGTCGTCCCCGAGCCATTTAATGTAGGGGGTGGTCCAGTCGTCTGTCGAATGGTCGCTTGCTTCTGGCGAGACGGCTTCGTCTGGGGTTGGTTCGTCTACTGCTTGAATGTCGTCTGGATTGGAGGCTTTGAAGGTTCGGGGTACGGCCGGAGTGGTGATATGTGCTAAAGGAATGTTGCGGAAGTCGTTGGGATGTAAGGCTGAGCCGAGGTTTGCTAGGGCGTCTGCCTGTGTGTTGAGATCGCGCGAGACTTGTCGGATAGTGAAACTCTGGAATTTGTTTGCCAGTTTTTTAACGACGTCTAGGTACGCCATCATTCTGTCATCTTTGGCAGCGTATGATCCCTGTACCTGGTTGACAATTAAAATGGAGTCGCACGTTACCTCTATGCTTGGGATTGCGAGGTCATGTGCTAGGGTGAGTCCGAACACGAGAGCTTCGTATTCTGCTTCGTTGTTGGTCGCGTCCCATTCGCATCTCACGGCTTGGGCTATATGGTCCCCTTTGTGGTGATTTTAGCACGACACCTAGGCCAACTCCCCTTACATTTGAGGCCCCATCTGTATGGAGTTGCCATGTGCCTTTGTCGTCTTCGACTTTTAGTTGCTCGGCTTCCTTTGTGGCTTCTTGTTCTAGTGTCGGGTTGAAATCGACCACAAAGTCAGCTAAAGCTTGAGATTTGATTGCTGTCCTTGGTTCGTACTCGATGTCGAATCCGCTGAGGTGTATGGCCCACTTGGCCATTCGTCCTGTGAATTCTGGTTTCCTCATGATTGCTTTCATGGGATGGTTAGTTCTCACAATAATAGCATGTGATTCAAAGTAAGGTCGCAATTTATTTGAGGCCATAACCAGTGCTAAAACTAATTTTTCAAGTGACGTGTACCTTGTTTCAGCTGGGAGCAGCGAACGACTTACATAGTAGACGAGCGATTGTTTGCCGTCTTCTTCCCTTGTGAATACCGCACTGACGGATGATTCTGACACCGCTAGATATAGCGGCAGTGGTTCGTCGTCCGTTGGTTTAGCCAATAGGAATGGGCATGCTAAATATGCTTTTAGATCTTGGAAGACCTGCTCGTTTGTAGCTGTCCAGTCGAATGATTTATTTTTCTTCAAGGCTTCGTAGAAAAGTTTGCATTTATCCGACGACTTGGATATGAATCTATTCAACGCCGTTATCCGTCCTGTTAATTTCTGGACGTCTTTGACGCATCGAGGGGATCTGAGGTTGACGATGGCCTTGATTTGATCGGGACTAGCTTCTATCCCTCTTTGAGTGACCATGTACCCTAAATTTTTTCCTGAAGATAATCCAAAAGAGCACTTAGTCGGATTCAATTTCATATTGTACCTTTCTAGCACCTCGAAGGCTTCCTTTAGGTGTTCGATGTGATCCCCCACTTTTTGGATTTGACGAGCATATCGTCGATGTAGACTTCCATTGTATCACCGATTTGGTCTTTGAACATTTTGTTCACTAGTCTTTGGTATGTGGCCCCTGCATTTTTTAGTCCGAACGACATTACTTTGTAACAATACGTACCTTGACTTGTTATGAAAGCCGTTTTTTCTTGATCGTCAGGATCCATGAGAATTTGATTGTAGCCGTTGAACGCGTCCATGAATGTTAACATTTCGTGTCCTACGGTCGCGTCGACCATAGCGTCGATATGTGGTAGGGGGAAGGAGTCTTTTGGACAGGCTTTGTTTAAGTTCGTGAAATCGATGCATACCCTCCATTTCCCGTTCTTCTTCTGGACCACCACGACGTTTGCCAGCCAATCTGGATATTTGACCTCCTTTATTTTGCCTGTTTCAAGCAGATTTTTTACCTCGTCGTCTATGATCTTGTTGCGTTCTGGTGCGAACTTTCTTCTCTTTTGTTTGACGGGAGGATGTGTGGGATCTACATTCAGTTTGTGAGTAATAATATCTGGGGATATCCCCACCATGTCTTCGTGTGACCAAGCAAAATAGTTAGAGTGGGGTCGTAAAAAAGAGATTAAATCTGCTTTGGTCGAGTCGCTTAGATCTGACCCGACCCTTACCGTCTGTGTCGGCTTTGAAGGATCCAGTGCGATCTCGTCGAGTTGCTCCATTTCTGGCTCGACGTATCGTGTGGTCCCTTCGCCGTACTGTGATTGCTATGCTGAAGATTTGTCGACTGCCCCTTTCATTGAAGTGACGTAGCATTCCTTAGCAGCCTGTTGGTCGCCTTTTATCTCCTGTACCCCCCCACTTAGTAGGGAATTTTATCGTCTGGTGATAAGTGGAAGGTACAGCTTTCATGGCGTGGATCCAAGGCCTGCCAAGGATTGCATTGTATGGGGATGGGCAGTCGAGAATTAGGAATTTTACCTGTTGGTTGACTCCACCTGCATACGTCGTTAACACGATTTCGCCTTGGGTATACTTAACTTCTCCACTGAACCCGACTAAAGGGGTGGAGTTTCTGGTTAAGTCATCCTCGCTTAAACCCATGCCTTTTAAGGCGTCCAGTGTTAACAGATTGGTGGAACTGCCTGTATCGATTAGTACGCGGCGAATAAGGCAATTACTAATTGATAGTGAGATTACCAGACCAACATGGTGGTCGCCTAATTCTTGAATCTCCGAATCGTCGAAGGTAATGGTTGGAGCGTCAGAGATCCATGGTTGTCTTGTTTCTGTTGGGACGGGTCTGTCGCCTTTGCTCTCTCGAGCGTGCCTTTTGGCGGCCGAGTACGTGTTTCCACATACATCTGATCCTCTTGAAATGGTGTTAACAATCTTATTAGGAACTGGAGAAGATGGTTTGTCTGACGATACCTGGTCCCTTCGATCGAGGGTCGCTTTGGCCCTGTCTGAAATGATGTCGCGCAGTAGTCCTTGTGCGAGGAGTCTTGCGACTTCTTTGCGGAGGGCTATGCATTCGTCCGTCGAGTGTCCGTGGTCTCCATGGAACTTGCACCACCGATTCATGTCTTTTTTGGCGTCTGGTTTGTCGTTCTTCTGAGGCCATCTTACTTCTTTCCTATATTTGTCAAAACTCTTTACGAGTTCCGATATGGATATATTGAAGTTGTAAGAGTGAAGCTTCGGAGGAAGAGCGGGGTTGTTTCGCCAATCTTGGTTCATGTCATAAGAATTATTTACCTGACCGGGATCGTTCCGTCCCTTGGGATATGGTTGATGTCGTCGATCGCGTCGGTACTCCGAAGAGGCTTTCCGATCGACTCGATTGGGACTCTTGTTTGCTTCGAAGGGCTCTTCTTCTTCCTCGAGCCTTACTTGCGCCATGGTCTTGGCCTGAACGTCTTCAAAACTTCGACATGGGTACTTGGTCAGTTCACGGTAAAGTTCGCTACCCCTGACCAAGCCTCGGCGAAACACTTCGATTGATGTCGGGATGTCGCAGTGTGGGATCGCGACCTTCTCTTTGTTGTACATGTTAAGATAATCTCTTAGAGGTTGGCCATGCCTTTGCACGATCCTGTATAGGTCGCTTGATTATTTTTCCAACCTTCGACTACTGGGGAATTGGATTTTGAATGAGTTGATCAGGTCGGCAAAGGAAGCGACGGATCCCTGTGGTAAGTGCATAAGCCAAGTTAGTGTAGGTCCCGTGAGGGTCGTGCCAAAACTTTTGCACATGACTGCCTCACGGTTCCCTCTTGGGATTGAAATAGTCATTAATTTTTGCTTATAAATTGAAACATGGTCGTCTGGGTCCCCAGTCCCATCATAGTTGGGCATGTTGGGGACATGGAACTTTTTAGGGATTTCGATGCGCGCAATTGCTTCCGTGAAAGGTGAGTCTTCGTATCCATCGATCGCCTCTTTCTCGATCGGTTGGGGGACTCCCGGAATTCGTGCGATACGATCGTCTAAAGCTTTGATGTGCTCGTTGATAGCTTGCTGTATGAGGGTCTGGATGTCGGCTAGAGCTGTTACCTGTGGAAGGGTTGCTCGAGCTTCTGGGGGCCCGGCTACAAGATTTGGCATGTTAGTTGTAGTGAAAGTGACTTGAGGAGTTTGAAATATACCAGAAGGTAAGGAGGCGTGAGTTGCCGTTACGAGAGTCGCATCTATCCCATCCATGTCGAGTCAGGTAGGCAATCCTTCGGTGTTGACTACGCGTCTTGAACCTCCGGGGTTTGACGCGACCGAATGTACCTGAGATTTCAATAATTCGTTCTCACGAGTTAGTCGAGTAATTTCTGATTCAGATTGGGTACTTAGCGTTTCAGTTCTAGCGCGTTGTCGGGCTAATTCTTCTTGGAGGACGCTCATGGCCTTTGCAAGTTCTTGGATTTGTAGGTTTGCGACTGGTTGGGCACTGGCGTCCTCTGCTTGATTCGCGACTAGGATGTCGGCTTGGACTTGGTCTTCAGTGGCGATCATGGGGTTCCCAGAATCGACCATGATTGGATGTGGGCTGGATCGTTGATTGGCTAGATGACCCACGGTGGGCGCCAAATTGTTTTGGGGCGAAAAGATCTAACCGACCTAGATTGCCTTAAGGAGGGCAACTAGACAATTATAAGGCAGATTATATCTGAAAGATCCAAATCAAGAAAAGAGCTAGACGAAATAAGAATAATTAGAGAAAAGTAGAGCTTATCTCCCTCGAACTATAGATCGATCGAACAAGATAATTTGAACGATGGTCGCTTCAATATTATAAAGAGGAATCAGATTCGTGATGAAGGCAATAGAGTTTGCAGATTGATATCAGAAAGTAGATTGTATTGATTGTGAATCGTGTCCATATTTGTTGGCATAATCGTGCTTTTATACATAAATTACATAATTGTTTCTAATCTAGCCGTTATCACCAGATTTCATGGGAACCATCGAGCAGACCCCCGAGATCTTCGCCTGATATCTCTAGCGTTTGGGTCGAGTCCGTTATGTCTTCAACTGATCTGATCTCCACCTGATTCTATGTTCATGGGCCAAGCATCTCGGGCTCCTAGAATTTACAGGCCCAACAGGTGTGAGCAAGAGAGAGGGAGGTCGGGAATGGGGGTTGAGGGTTGATGGCGGAGAGAAGGGAAGTATATTTTTTTTTAAAACAAAAAAAAACACGGTCGTGCGCTTCACCCCACAGGCCGTGCGTCGCTCTCGGATTAAAACTCAAAATTACAGCACAGTCTGTGAGATTTAGTGCACGAGCCATGCGTTCGCACAGACCGTGCGTTTTGTTCTGTAAAAACAACGTCTTTTCGTTATAAAACTCGAAATCAATTTGTGCTCCACTTGTTTGGCATCCTCAATAATAGAGTTTTATATCACCTCTAAATTATACATAAAATACCATAAACCTATAAAGTACGAGTGTAGACCCCAAATGCAAAATATAGAAAAAAATAATTATAAAACATATCAAATATGCATGAAAATAATTTAGTCTAAGATGTAACTAGATACCTAAAATATGTATAAAATACGTGTTATCAATGCGACAAACGATAACTAAAGTTTTAATTATATTAAACCAATGTTATCAAGCAAATACGACAAAAATTGAAGCAGTGAGTGATCTTTAAAAAATGCAACATATACTAAATAAAATTGCTACAAGTATCAAACCCTCATCTTTTTTTGAATGTCATCAAAACTCTATTCTCTTATACTCTTACGAGAGAGTATTTAACAAGTTTGTTAAAAGTTTTAAATGAATTCAACAAACTATAAGCAAAATTGCTACAAATAACATATTTCTATTTTTTTAACCATACTATTACTAAAGAAGAATATCGTTAGGAAAAAATCCCTATAAAATATTTTCAGTTACATTTTCAAACGCGACTGATAACAAATAAGATTAGTGACATAAAGAATGTCGCTAATAAGTTCGTTCAAGTTTCAATTTATTTTGATAAATAACAAATAAAAATAATAAGGATGATTGGAATGTGAGTTGTCAAATGAGAATTAACAAACCAAATTCGGCAAGGTATTAATAATCAAAATGGAGCCTTGGCTAGATTTGGTAAGGTGAAGTAAAAAAATTCCTAAGAAACTTGACATTAATTTCAAATCAATGATAGAGAGTGTAGTATGTAGACAAACCCAATTTAGAACTAATTGACAATTAGTTTTGCAACACAATTCACACCCCTTCTCCAAACAAAACAAGAAAATTGTCAAGAGTGTGTTAGATGGATAGAGATGTGTTATGTAAAAATTAGGTATTAGGTGATCCTATGCTCCTTCCGATCGGTTTTAACTGGCGACAAGGAATTGGCACAAATATTAAGGAGAATTTTAATTTCCTTCTAAATTCACTAATTAACATAAAAAATTGAGTAATTAATTATATACATTAATATCACATTTTGAAATATGATGTTGTGTATGCCGCGATGGGCCTTCGGCTACAGTTATTTCACTTAGAGGTCATTCAAAAAACATTTAAATTTTGGATACAATCAATTTTGAATGCAATAGGTTTCAAAATAAAATAAATGATATTTGGAAAATGGGGTAATTAATTTGGAGAACTCTTCAACAACACTTAAAACTAAATAAAAAAACAAATGCTTGAACGATACTTAAAACTGATTGGAGTGAGTATTACATCAGATAAATTTATATAATATAATAAAAGGTGATTTATTAGAATACACATATTTCAAGAAATGGATTAATAAATTATTAGAGAGATTTAGCTCATTCATATTAAAAAATAAAGTATTTACAGATAACTAAACATTTTCTTTGTTTTTAATTGAACATTTGAAGTTGTTAATTAATAGATTTGCAAGAGAAAAAGATATAGTCTTGCATTCAAAAGAGAGAAAGATACATAGAATAACATTAAACCCACGTACAAGTACAACTTATAAATTGCTTGATTACACATCTATATAATTATCAAAAAAATCCTTCAGATCTAAC
Source organism: Rheum nobile (assembly GCA_027886185.1). Lineage (NCBI taxonomy): Eukaryota > Viridiplantae > Streptophyta > Magnoliopsida > Caryophyllales > Polygonaceae > Rheum > Rheum nobile. Next base: position 7,359,504 of record WOAB01000002.1, on the reverse strand, counting down.
CAAACAAAATAAATAACTAGTGGAGTCCTCGTGTCATGCACAAGTTAAATAATTGATATCATAATTGTTATATGAATATATGATATGATATAAACTAAAATCAATTTTTAAGTTTTAGATGTATTTTTACTGTTAACTTTTTTTTGTATATGCAGGACCTATAATTTTCAATAATCATTATAAATAGTAGATTACTAAGCAGAAGCGTAACATCATTAATAAGGCTAAAATAGAAAATTAAAAAATGGTGATAATGTATGTATGATGTTGAGCAAAAAAACTTTAGAACTTGAATTCATATATGGGAGAGTGGTGGGGAGAAATGGAAAAATGAGGAGGGGGAGGAGGATAATTGGACACATATATATGGAGAACTGGTCAAGTTGGTCAATCTTTTATATAAACATGATTTCTATTAGACAAATATAAATCAGTTTCGGATATGAAAATACCAAAATATAAAGCACACAATAATCTTATAATTTATACTTTTAATCTTCAAGTTAGAGTTTCTATTCTTCAAAATCCAATTGGTTAGTAGTTCTAAGCAAACTTTATTTATTAATTTTAAATTGAATATTTGTATACAATTATGAATTAACTTATATAACTAGATTATGAATGTTAAGTAAAAATCAATTTTCGGATTGGTTAACTGTTAATTTTCAGTTTTACATAAAACTAAAAATATTTATTTTTAGTTTTAAATTATGAGTTGTTAGCTTTAAAACTTAATGTAATAATTGGGATATAACACACTCTAAAATAATATTTAATGATTTTGAAAAAGAAAATCACTTCAAACTATCTACTTAAAACTTATAAATGATATCAAACGAACCTCGAATCTTTTTAAAATTTTATCAAGTCATTCTAACTTATAGTCAAGAACATATATCGTCTAACATTAAAGTCACGTGCTTACAACCCTCCCCTTATTACATCGGTATTGTAATTTTCATGGACTCGATAATAACAAAATTTCATTTTGCCACCCATGTTACTATTTTGAATCATAATACCTCATTTTATTTTGTATCATAATATAATTAGTGAACCATTAGGGGGATTTCTTCTAGCACCGACGCTACTATTTTCTATCATAATACCTCATTTACGTCTCACTTGAGTTAATATCTTAGATTAAATTTGTTTATTACTTGATTTCATGATTCTTCAATGCATAAATTATTTTTCAAACTTGAAACTCGGTTAGTTAAAAAGTTGTGAGTTAAATATAAAATTATGGTACGGAAGATATCGATATTGTGCATGATCATGTATGTTTTTAGCTATAAATTAGGCACGAATCTTCTATCATTTCTAAAACTAAATGACTTCGATAGAGAGACACCATAATCAAATTAAAGTTGTTTAATTATATTTTAATCAAACAGGAAGATCTAGTCTTTAATGAAGTCGTTACATTTTGAAGTAAATGTGACAAACTGTAACATATCAATATGTTTTTAAGAAATTATGACAACAGTAAAGTATAAGAGAGACCAAATCCATGAGGTTTGTACACTACTATGTGCAACATCCCTATATTAATTTGGTAAAGAACATGGATCCAATGAATTGTTTCTTTGAATGCGAAAAATTGAGGTTTGATCAAGTCTTCACAACTTAGTTGGCAAGCAGGATACATCCTGATCACGAGGTCACAAGTACGATTTTCTCCTTCCATGTTGTTGCAATGCCTATGGACCGAATAAAATTTAAGGTTAGATCCTCAGAAAATAAAAAATTCCATATATGAAACAGAAAATATCTACGACTTATGCAATACTTGGTTTATTCATAGATAAATATCATAAGCAACTACGATACCCCCATACTAGACTTGAGCAAAAAAGGGTCGTTTTGCCCGCATAAATGGGAGGATCTGGACAAGATATTCAGTCCACCCGAGTCGGTGAGCCACATGGACAATGGTACCGACCCAATTAGCTCGTTACCCCGCCCGAATAGCCCGTATTAATTTATATATATATGTATACATAAATTTCATATTAGTAAATATAAATATCCCTAGATATATATAAATTATATATGATTAGTGACATATTAATCGTTACTTACACTTCTTTTCCATGCTTCTTCGAATTTTCATATATGTTTGTAAGTTCGATTTTTTTATGCAAAAATTGGTAAAATTAGGACAAACATGAAATAGAAGCGTATATTTATCTACTATTTAATTTTATATGCTAAGAAGAAGAAAAAGTAAATTTAAAACATATTTTACTTTTTTTTATTAATTAAAAAATCTTGATCCCGAGAATTACCCGTGTTCGGATGTCTGGGCGAATCCGGACATCCTACGTAGCCTGAATATCCAACTCGGTCCTAATAAAAGGGCTTAACATTTGGTCAAAGCCCATCGGGGATTGCTCAAGTCTACCCAATGCTTAGTGAGATCGGCAATGAACTCACATCAACAAGGTATAATGTCACTCAAAGATAATGCTTGTATAAACTGGCTTGAGAATTTATAAAGGAAGATTAATGCATAATCTCAAAGATGAATTTGTGTTGGGACAAAAACATACCATCAAAGGTATTAGTAATTTGTACACTCAAAAAACGTTATGACGCAAGACTATGGTCTTTCTATAAAAAAAATATTGAGTAAATGATGGTAAATAGGCTTCGAATGAATGAGAAGATATAGTTTCCACTTAAATCTTTGTCATCAACATAAAGTTGCAGGATAGTTTTAAAGAAGAGGAGCGATAAAATACATGGATTTTCCGGACTTTCTTTTTTTGAGAGATATAATGTAGGATCTGTGCGTTAGAAACAAGGGAACTGAAACACTAAGGTGTTCAGTTCCTATGGGCAGCGGAAAAACAAATAAGCAAGTTATCAAGACAAATTACTTAAGGTGGAAATCTTTGATAACCAACTAGTTATCTAGGATAAAAACCACCCCTCTTGCGAGGATTCAAAAGTCTACTTGTATATTAATCATGATTACAACTTCCGAACTTTAAGCGTTTCAGTCTAACTCACTTCAGACTAAACTTAGTTCCCTAGCCAATCACAATTCAACACACAATAGACTTACTTCGACTCAAGCACTTTCTGCTTCTTCTTCTTCTTCTTTCTGATTCACTTTAGAGCTCGTAAAATGCATAACCTAAAAGTACCAGCATCATCACGTATTTATACAACTTGTTTGTCAAGGAAAGATCTCGGATGTGATATTCCTTGAACGAACAAATTCCATAAATCAGTGATGAGATATTTTATCTCTTTCCTCAAATAAGATATAAAATATCCTCTCACCCTAATCCTAATTTACATAATCATATAAAGATACTCTATATGTAAACCGGCTAAAGATCTTCAGTTGTTAGCTTCCGGATTTGGTGAGAAAATCTTCTTCAAAGATTCTGTTGCTAGCGCTGGGAATACACAGACGCGGTTCCCATCCAGTTCCCTCGATCTTGATCTTCTCTCACAATGGACTTGTTTCCCTTATCTTTTCAGTTGTGGATAAGACACTAGAGTAGACAATTAAGTTCAAGTGTTTGTCATCGTCAAAACAAGAGAAACAGAGGAAGGGAACTTCATGGGAACTGAAGTTCCAAAAGTTCCATTCCAACATATAAGCCTTGCTTTATAAGCAGACAGTAAGATACTAGCATTACTCAATCTATATCTAATAAAAAGTTAGCATTCTGGTGTAATGAATGCTCACTTTTAAGACCCTGAAATGATAAAATGGGCAAGCAATTGAGGCCCATCAGCTAACCCTTCATGTACATGACCGTTCGCCTACTCAAACTGATGCAATTACAACTGCCAATTGAGTTGCAATGTTTGCAATTATGTGCCCACCCTTTCGCATGCACAAGCTGCAAACAGTCTGAAATGCTCTCCTTTAAATAGAGTCGAATAAACCCAAACACCTTCACAAGCATTACCTGCACTCTAACACATTTGTATCGTTAGATCTTATCAGATCAAGATCAAGGTAGGGTTTATTTTCGTTTAATTCTGTCAAATTTGTGTTCTTCGTGTATCAAATTGGAGGATGAATTCGAGTTATTTTGATGTGATGATATTCAGGAGGACGATGAATCACCGAGCACATCGAGATTATTCTCCCACCAGAGCAATTACAATCACGAGAGAAGGCAGAGCAAAGATGAACACGAAGCCGACGGAGCCACACGCTGACGATGCAGAGGAGCGCGAGCCGAATACCGGCGGCGGCGGCAGAAGAGAGCGAATCAGAGTCGCGACCAGACGACGCGGCGGAGGCGGCGGATGGATCGCAAGCGACGGGAGATGACTCGGCGGAATTGGAAGAGAGAGCTCTTGAGCCGCTCCGCGAAGGTCTTTTTCCGGTTGAACTGGTAGCTACGGAGAAAGAGTTGCCTCTTCTCCAAGTAGTTGTTGTACGGGAGAGGAAGGATATGAAACTCGCCTGAACTGGCCGATCCGCCATGGGAGGAGGTGAAGGAGGAGTTGTTGAGCGTTTGCTAAATTTTCAATTTCTTAGTGGTGTTCAGTGTTCTCATTAATGTTGTGAATTAGGGTTGTACTTTGAGTCATGATTCAATACAATTGCTTTCTCTACCCTTCTCTTGCATTTGCTGAATTTTAATAAAAAAAATACATGGAAAGGCCCTTCATATAAAGTTGAACGGTTCAGTAGATATGATGTCGGCAAAGCAGTTTGTCTTCGTCTTCAAAGCGATAGGGACGAATTCATCCGTCATTCTTTTTAATTTTAAATAAACCTATACCTTTGATTTTCACCAATTTACACCCAAAGTATACGAGTCTTATCTTTTGGACAACCCTTCAATTTTCTCGAACAAACGTCTCAAATCTTCTACGGTTCAACCATTAGATTATACTTGGAAAAGTGTTCTAATGAAAGATTTAATATGATCCTTGATTGAATTTCACCAAAACCATATTTCATTCAAGTACTTCAAATACTTCTCAAGCTCCAGCCCTAGAAATAGAGAATCAATAGAAAAAACAGAACATTTCTAAGGTTCAGTAAGGAAGTTAATTAATAATACAAAATCTAAGGTTCAGTAATTAAGCTTTGTATGAACGTAATTTTTTTTATCTATTAATACATTAATATAATATTGAATATGTTACATTTATTATATTATAATCTTTAATATAGTGGATATAACTTATACCCACTGTATTACAAAAAAAAAAAAAAACTCTTGAATTCAAGATGCTTAGATCCCAAGAATGAGTTGTGGGGATGTGGTAGGAAAAATGGATGGGTTGCCAATCTGATGTGAAGGTGATTTTATTAAGACACCAAAAGTCAGTTGAAGGTGATTGCCACTTGAGCGAGCTGTTGGTGCTGGGAGCGGGCTGTTGGCGCTTGAGCGAGCTGTTTGCCTCCAGCGGGCTGTTTGCCTCTAGCGGGCTGTTTGCATCCAGCGGGCTGTTTGCATTGAGCGAGCTCTTTGCATTGAGCGGCCTGTTGTCAGTTGAAGCCTTTAGCGGGCTGTTCGTCAGCGAACCCTTCACCAGCGGCATGTTTGCCTCCAGCGGGCTGTTTGCCTCCATCGGGCTATTTGCATCCAGCGGGCTGTTTGCATTCAACGAGCTCTTTGCATTGAACGAGCTCTTTGCATTCAGCAGCCTGTTGTCCGTTGAAGCCTTCAGCGGGCAGTTCGTCAGCGAACCCTTCAAAGAGCCTGTTGCCTCTAGCGGGCTGTTTGCATGGAGCGAGCTCTTGATGCATTGAGCGAGCTATTGGTGCTGGGAGCGGGCTGTTGGCGCTTGAGCGAGTTGTTTGCCTCCAGCGGGCTGTTTGCATCCAGCGGGCTGTTTGCATTGAGCGAGATGTTGGTTCTCGGAGCGGGCTGTTGGCGCTGGGAGTGGGCTGTTGGCGCTTGAGATTTCGATAGAGAGACACTATAATCAAAAGTTGCTTAATTGTATTACAATCAAACAAGAAGATATAACCTTTAACGAAGTCGTTACATTTTAAATAAATGCGAGAAGTTGTAACATATCAATACCTTTTTAGAAAATTATGACAATAGTAAAGTATAAGAGAGACCAAAGCCACGAAATTTGTACATTACTATGTAAAACAACCCTATATTACTTTGGCAGAGGACATGGCTACAATGAATTGTTCCTTGAATGCAAAACTTTGAGGTTGGGTTAACCTTCACAACTTAGATGACAAGCATGATATTCTGTGATCACGAGGTCACGAGTACGATTTCCCCCTCACTTGTCGTTGTAATGCCTATGGACTGGAAATAAAATAGTTAAGGTTAGAGCCATAGAAAATAAATATTTCATATTTGAAACGGAAAACATCTAAGACTTATGCAATACTTGGTTTATTCATAGATAATTATCAAAAAAGCAACTATGATACCCCGATACTAGGTTTGAGCAAAAAGGTCTTGACTTTTGGTCAATGCACATCCCGGATCCGAGATTGCTCAAGTCTACCTGATGCTTAGTGAGATCGGTAAAGAACTCCTATCAAAGAGGTATAATTTCACTCAAGAATAATGCTTGTATAAATTGCATTGGGTATATATACAAGACGATTGATACATAATCTCAAAAATGAATTTGTGTTGGGACAAAAACATACCATCATAGGTAATAGTAACGTGTACACTTGAAAAAATTATGACCCAACACCAATGTCTTTCATCAAAAAACTAATGAGTAAATGATAATAATTAAGCTTCGAACGAAGGAGAAGATGTAGCTTCCACTTAAATCTTTGTCATCAACATAAAGTAGCATTATAGTAATTGAAGAAGAGGAGCGCGAAAAAAGCATGGATTTTTCGGACTTGTTTTTTTTAACGGTTTTTCTAGTGTGTGTCCATGGGCACATGCTAACAAGCTTAAATAGAAAATTTATCTTCAAAATATTTCCTAATAGAGAATTGATAAACCCTTAGCAAATAAGATTAAACTAGTGACTAACTAAATAATTGCCAAAAAAAAAAAATTAGAATGTGTCCATGGACAAACACTAAAAAAAACATTTTTGAAAGATACAAGCCTTGCTTTATAAGAAGACAAGAAGATACTAGCATTAATCAATTCGTTACATTTTCAAGTGAATGCGACAAATAGTAAGCATCAAATCCACCACTTTTCAAACAAATACGACAAAAGATAAGTTAGTTAGAGTTTAAAGTGAATGCGACAAACGATAACTAAAGTTTTAATTATATTAAACCAATGTTATCAAGCAAATACGATGAAAATTGAAGCAACGATTGATCTTTAAAAAAAACAACAAATACTAAATAAAATTGCTAAGAATATCAAACCCTTATCTTTTTTGGAATGTGATCAAAACTCTATTCTCTTATACTCTTACGAGAGAGTATTTAAAAAGTTTGTTAAAAGTTTTAAATGAATTCAACAAACTATAAGCAAAATTTGAAGGAATTGTATCCTTTAATCAAATGTGCAATTACTGATTATGAAGTGGGATCATTTATGGAGATATTTAATCTGGTGATTTTAGGTAGTCATAGTGCTTTGCTAGAAGCCAACTATGATTTATAGACTATATGTTATAAAGTATGTCATAAAGTCTATTGCTATTATTATCGGGCCCTACGAGGTCACACCCTTAGAGTTTGGACTGGATCAGTTTAATGGGGGACATATTATATAAGGTATATGATATAAAGTTATATATGATATAACTTGGGAGATAAGGTTTGTTAATAATAAAGAGTTATTATTAATAATAAAAGACATACTTATTTAGGAAATAAGATATCTACACCTGATATTATAAAAGGAGGGCTTTTAGGAAAAGCCCATAACCCTAATTCACTTGAGAAGTACGGCTGCCTCCTTCTCCCTCTCTCTCCCTTCGTTCGCCTTCGATCCTCGCTCTAGCAACCGAGTCCCAGGCGATCCAGATCCAATCTCGGGTGGACCAAATAGATGAGTCACACGTGAGACTCTTTTCTCTCCATTCCAGCAGATTGAAACACGCATCAAGAGGTATTTGATTCTTCATATCTATGATCTATTTGGTTTATGCATGAGATCCTTGGTTAGATGTTAGGAAATCGTTTCCTGAAATTCCGCTTTACGCATCTAAAATCCCTACAGTGGTATCAGTTGCCTCTTGCATAAATTGATTAGATCAAGTTTAAAGTTTTAAATTTTGATGCATGTTCATAATTGTCTTGATTCAAATTAAGTGGTGAATTGATATATAGGTTAATTTGCATGATTAAAATTCTGATTTTAATTGATTGGATTAGTAAGGTTGAAGAACTTTATGAACAAATATGCATGTAAAATTATTCTACACATACTTGATTCATGTGATTTAATTATTCAAGAGATATGATTTTTTGACATATTTTAAATCATTAGATGAAAATTTGATTTTCATAAGATAAATCAACTACCCAAATTCTAGCTTTTGTTAAATTCTGATTTTGTAGTGAATTGTTCGAATTGTTTGAACTGTTCGGATGTGGAGACGTGGAATTGTTCTGCTCACATGGACCAATCATATAAATTTAACAATATGAAATTCTGCTTTAATATGTTAACGCACCTGGTTTGTGGTCCTGCTTTATTCCGAACATTAGAATATGACATTAAGCTTAAGACCATGATTATGCTTTAATTGTTAATGCAGTATTATAATATGCGATTATGCGGTCTTGATTTACTTAATTTTACAATATGCGATTAAGTGTAAACGTAGTATTGTAACGCAGTATTCTATTCGGTTGTTGGTGTTGGTCCCCCGGGCGGACCCGCAGGGGCTGCGTGGTTCGGTGGGAGCGGGTTGGTCCGGGTTTGACTCGGACGTGACTCATTCCGGTTGGGTAGATTTGGTGTTTTAGGATAATTTCCTAAAATATAAGATAAGATCTTATTTATTTAATTGGATAATATTTGATATCATCTAAATTATATAATTTCCTAAAAGTTGTTAGGATAGATTCCCACTAGATAAAGATAAGGATATTTGATATCTTATCTTGTTTATGCATATCTTATCCAATATTGCATGTTAATGATTAATTATGATTAATTCTATATATTATTTTTAATTTGAATTAAGAATTTGATATTAAATTATTTATATCATGAGATGATTTATTTAATTTGATATAGTTTTATTTAAATTAGTTAAATCGGTTATTACTATTAATTAGATTAATATTATTTATAATATCTGATATTATTATTGCATGCATGTTTTATGATATTATGATATTATTGCTTGCATGAGGTGACTAGTATGGCCCACAATAGGATACATAAATACGGTCTGCGTACCGTTATGTTTTTCTTATACACGATCTGCGTATCGTTATGTATTTTTGTAATTTAAATTTCTGCAAGAGAGTTTATTTCAATTATATGTAAGACAAGAAGAAGAAGATCCTAAGAAGACCAAATGATGGAGATCCATGGAGAATACTAAGGATGGAGATCCAAGAGTAACAAGAGCCATGAAGATTAGATCTTTAATTTTGATTTTTAGGGGTCATACTATGATCACATTTAATTACTGCATTACTTGAATGCTTTATTTCCCACTTTGCATGCTTGCTTGTTTGTTTATGCTATTTTGTTCACTAATAAATAAACAACCATTGCATGCTTAAGTCCCTTAATAGAATATTGAGATCATGCCTTTCCATATCATAACCATGAGGCCCTTGGGATTCGTTGGATAGTTTTCTCCCTAGCGAGGTGTCCTTTCTTGACCTTGGGATAGTGCGGGTATGTCTAATAGGGGCATGCTGCCTTGGTATGGTTACACTCAACAAGAGACCAAAAGGCTCAGTTTTGGATCTTGAGGCATAAGGATGAGTCTTACATAAGATGTGACCATCAACCAAGAGTTATAAGGTGTTATAATTAGTAAAGGAGTTTACTTACCTTGATTACATGAGACTTGGGGAAGTGCCCTAGTACGCTCGAGTTTCATCTAAAATAGGATCTTGGAATCATTTTACTCACAAGGGACAATATAATTGAGTAGAATGTGTAATAACTTATTGTTTATAGTTTGTCTAAATTTTAAAGTTCTTGCATGTCAAGCATAATTTATCTGCATGTTTTATTCCGTTTTGTAGTTACCATGTCTTCCGAACACCTCAAATTCACTCTCCGCTCAATAGTTGAGAAAAACCGTTTGAACGACAAGAATTTCCTTGATTGGGAAAGGAATCTGAGAATTATTCTCAGGTCTGAGGGATAAGAGGATGTCCTTGAAACCCCCATCCCAGAGCTGACTGCCACCTCATCTAATGAGGAAAATGCACGTCACAAGAAAATATGCGAACGGGCAATGCAAGTCACTTGCCTGATGCTGGCTGCTATGGAACCTGCTCTTCAACAAAGGTTTGAAGCACAGGATGCCCATACCATTATGAAGAATCTTAGAGATTTCTTCAAGGAGCAAGCCAGAATTGAGAGGTACTTGACCCTCAAATCCATATTGCAATGCAAGCTCGAGAAAGGGAAACCAGTTGGGCCACATGTTTACAACATGATAGGCTTGTTTGACAAGATGGCTCGACTGGGTAACCCTTACAATGTTGAGACAGCTACATATATGATCTTATACTATCTGCATGATGGATTTGCCCATTTTAGGCAAATGTATCACATGGGAGCTATGAGCAAGACTCTCAACGAGCTGCACGTGATGCTCAAAACAGCTGAGCAAAACGTCATGGTTGACCCATTGAAGGAAGTTCTAATGGTCAAGGGAAAATGGTTTAAGAAAGGGCCCCAGAAAAAGCAACAACACCAAGGGAAGGGCAAGCAAGTTGCCCAACCCCAAGGGAACACCCCTAAGGTGAAAGTGGTTGCTGAGCACGAATGCTTCTACTGCAAGGCTAAGGGGCACTGGAAGAGAAACTGCCCCAAGTACCTAGAAGACAAGAAGAGGGGAACAGTCTCCACTTCAGGTATTCCCGTTACTGAAATCTTATCAACTAAGTCTCATTCTTGGGTATTAGATACCGGATGTGGTTCTCACATTATTTCGAATGTGCAAGGACCAACAAATAGGAGACGGTTGCAGAAGGATGAGATAGATCTGCGCGTTGGAAATGGAGCAAGGGTTGCTGCACTTGTCATTGAAGATTACAGTCTACCTCCACTTTCTGGCTTAGTTTTAGAACTTTATAATTGTTATTTTGTTCCTTCTAAGTATTTGATTTCAATTTCAGTTTTGAACCTTGAGGGTTATGATTTTGTCATTAAGAATTGATTTTTCATTTATAAGAATGACATTTTCTATGCTCAAGCCCATATGAGTAGTAATGGACTATACATACTAGATATCAAATCTGAAAATTATAACGTTGATCTTCCTACATCCTTTTGGGGATATGCCCTCACCACTAATACGTTCACACTAAACAGAACTCCGTCACGATCAGTTGACAAGACACCACATGAGATATGGTATGGAAAAGTTCCTAGCTTGTCACTTCTGAAGGTCTGGGGATGCAAGGCTTATGTAAAACGTTTACTACCTGATAAGCTAGTACCTAAATCAGACAAATGCTTCTTTATAGGTTATCCCAAGGAAACAAGGGGATATTAATTCTACAATTCCGCTGAGAATAAATTGTTTGTTGCTCGGGATAGTGTCTTTTTGGAAAAGGATTTATTTTCCAAGAAGCCAAGTGGGAGAAATGTTCAGCTTGATGAGATTCAAGCTGAGCAACAAACCCAACAACACGAGGACATAGATGATGTCACTGAGGAACTTGACTTTGGAGGCGTACCTTCTCAAAGGAAAACCGCCCAGATTCAAGATGCAATTCTTCAAGTTGATGAAGTACCTGAGGTCCCGCATACAAATGTGGTCAACCCAGCAACTGAATTCTCTCCTATTGTTGGACCACTTTGGAGATCAGACAAGATACGGCAGTAGCCTAGACGTTATGAGGATTACATCTTGACTGCTAGCATTGACGTTCTACTTTTAGAGAACGGTGAGTCTGCGACCTATAAGCAAATGATGGCGGACCCCGACTCCGAGAAATGGCTGGTAGCCATGAAATCCGAAATGGAATCCATGTCTGAGAATCAAGTATGTGACTTGATAGATTTGCATGATGGGGTAAAACCTATTGGATGCAAATGGGTCTTTGAGATCAAGACTGACAAGGATGGAAACGTTTCTGTCTATAAGGCAAGACTAGTTGCAAAAGAATTTAGACAGGTTCATGGTACTGACTATGATGAAACGTTCGCATCGGTCGTTATGATCAGGTCCATTAGGATACTCCTAGCGATTGTCGCTTATTATGATTATGAGATTTGGCAAATCCTAGGAGAATATGCAAGCTTAAGAAGTCCATCTATGGACTTAAATAAGCATCCAGGAGTTGGAATCTTCGTTTTGATGAAGTGGTCAAAAAGTTTGATTTCATCAGATGCGAAGAAGAGCCCTGTGTCTACAAGAAGTTTAGTGGGAGCAAAGTGGCCTTCCTAGTTCTGTATGTGGATGACATACTACTCATTGGGAATGACATTCCTATACTGGAGACAGTTAAGGAGTGGCTTAAGAAGTATTTCTCAATGAAGGACTTGGGAGAGGCTGAGTACATATTAGGCATTAAAATCTATAGAGACAGATCTAAGAGACTTATTGGTTTGAGTCAGGGAACTTATATAGATAAGGTCCTTGAGAGATTCAATATGATGAACTCTAAGAAAGGGTTCTTGCCTATCCAGCATGGCTTACTTCTCAGCAAGAGCCAATGTCCTAAGACACCTAGTGAAACTGAGAGGATGAGCAAGATTCCCTATGCCTCAGCCATAGGATCCATCATGTATGCAATGACTTATACTCGCCCAGATGTTGCATTTGCTTTTAGCATGTATAGCAGGTACCAATCAAACCCGGGTGATACACATTAGTGTACAGCCAAGAATATCCTGGAGTACTTACGAAGGACTAGGGATGATCTCTTGATATTTGGAGGTGATAACGAGCTGGTCGTCAATGACTATATTGATGCAAGTTTTTAGACAGACATAAATGATTTTGAGTCTCAGTCTGGATATGTCTTCATTCTGAATGAAGGAGCCATCAGTTGAAAGAGTTCCAAATCCAGACATGTTCTACGGAAGTACCACATGATCAAACACTATGTTGATAGTGGAGATGTAAGGATGTGCAAAGTGCACACAAACGACAACATTGCAGATCCTTTTGACCAAGACCATGTCTAGGCCCAAGTATGATAGTCATACTAGGGCCAAAGGACTCAAACACACTAGAGAGTTCTTTTGAGACATTATTTGTTTTATGATAAACCTTGTTTATTATTACAAACATTTATGCTTGACTTATATATGAGTTTCATATTATTATTTAATCATTGCTTGAGATTAGATAAAGTATCCAAACAATTTAATAGTTATCAAATGGGCTCATCAAAACTGTTTTGGTGAATGAAACCCCATTAAGTGAACTGAAATTATAAAATTGTTAGAAGTCCATGGTCTAAGTTGTTAACTTGGATACAAATGACTTGATCAAAAGACCATATGTGAGATTGATTGATAACACCGGGTTTCATGTGTTATAGGGACATGGAGATGTCTAATCAATTACATAGATGTGTATACTGATACACATCGGACAGACCGATCTTAGGACTTCTCGGGACTTTACTGCGGAGTTCTAGGATTATTCATGATTAGTGAGTTCCTTAGACATGAGTATTATATAGTTATCATTTGACTGCTGGTATGTCTTTGACGCTGTCAAATGCTGACCGTAACAGGCAGTTATAAAGACAGTGATTGGGATTGCCAAAAGTTGAGTGTGAGCTGTAGTCTTACAAGATTGAATATGTCCTCCTATTCCGTGTATACCATGATACATTTGGAAATGATTGGTGTCTCGGCCACTTGAAGAGTGAGAACTGTGAAAACGCATGGCCATGCTCGGATGGATTATTAGTAATCATCCGTACTGACAGTTTGATCTCAAGAGTTCAAGAAACATATTTGACGGTAAAAATGAGTTTCATCATATAGTCAGATAAGACACTAAGTGACAAAGGAATTTTAACATTGCACACTTGTTTTAAGGACAAGTGGGAGATTGAAGGAATTGTGTCCTTTAATCAAATGTGCAATTACTGATTATGAAGTGGGACCATTTATGGAGATATTTAATCTGGTGATTTTAGGTAGTCATAGTGCTTTGCTAGAAGCCAACTATGATTTATAGACTATATGTTATAAAGTATGTCATAAAGTCTATTGCTATTATTACCGGGTCCTACGAGGTCACACCCTTAGAGTTTGGACTGGATCAGTTTAATGGGGGACATATTATATAAGGTATATGATATAAAGTTATATATGATATAACTTGGGAGATAAGGTTTGTTAATAATAAAGAGTTATTATTAATAATAAAAGACATACTTATTTAGGAAATAAGATATCTATACCTGATATTATAAAAGGAGGGCTTTTAGGAAAGCCCATAACCCTAATTCACTTGAGAAGTACGGCTGCCTCCTTCTCCCTCTCTCTCCCTTCGTTCGCCTTCGATCCTCGCTCTAGCAATCGAGTCCCAGGCGATCCAGATCCAATCTCGGGTGGACCAAATAGAGGAGTCACACGTGAGACTATTTTCTCTCCATTCCAGCAGATTGAAACACGCATCAAGAAGTATTTGATTCTTCATATCTATGATCTATTTGGTTTATGCATGAGATCCTTGGTTAGATGTTAGGAAATCGTTTCCTGAAATTCCGCTTTACGCATCTAAAATCCCTACAAAATTGTTACAAATATCATATTTCTATTTTTTGAACCATACAAAAGAAGAATATCGTTAGAAAAAAGATCCCTATAAATTACTTTGACAAATAACAAGTTCGTTACATTTTCAAACGCGATTGAAAACAAATAAGATTAGTGACATAAAGAATGTCGCAAATAAGTTCGTTCAAGTTTCAATTTATTGTGATAAATAAGAAATAAAAATAATAAGGATGATTGGAATGTGAGTTGTCAAATGAGAACAAACCAAATTTGGCAAGGTACTAATAATCAAAATGGAGCCTTGGCTAGATTTGGTAAGGTGAAGTAAAAAAATTCCTAAAAACTTGACATTAATTTTCAAATCAATGATAGAGAGTGTAGTAATTAATTAGACAACCCCAATTTGGAACTAATTGACAATTAGTTTTGCAACTCAATTCACACCCCTTCTCCAAACAAAGCAATAAACGTCTCCCTTTGATTAGTTTCATTTGTGATTTGCCAGTGCCAATCCAGTTCACTCTTCCCATTACATTACTCTTAATGGCCTCTTATGGATTTGAATCACCCGGATGGAATTTATTGAAACGGGTGAATGAAGAGTTACAAAGTTGTCACATTTTTTCTTAGAGCCTCTTGTTTATCCACATATTCATTCTTGCCTTTTTTTCTATAAATTACATGGAGCCTTTTTCATTTCTTCACAACACAATTCATAGTTTAGAGAAGAGAGAGGGTAGAAAGAGAAGAGCCATGGATGTAGCTCAGATGCTCAGACAATATGTTAACTTCGGAAATTCCGTCTACAGAGAGGTAATCTTCTTTAAAAACCCCTTTTTTCCATTAATTAATTCATACAAGAGAGAGGAATCTAATTATACGAAAGATTTTCGGGTCACTCATGTGTTACTAAACATTTATTTTCTTTTTCAAATTTGATTTTGTCAAAATCTACTATTAAGTTAGTTGTCTTTTGCTTTATCTAGAAAAAAACCAAGTTCAAGAGAGGTTTAAATCTAGAATTTCTGAAATTATACCTTTTGAATCGCATGCTTCTTACATGGCAATACGGGAATTATTTTTTGATTAATTTTTCTAAAAAGAATTACACTATACAACTAAAATTGTGAAGTGGGTCTTGTCGAGTTGAATGGCTTGACCACTTGAAAATATAAATTTATTCATTCCAACAAGGGTCTTGTAGTTGAGGTTTTACACTAACAAATTAATTTCTAACTTTTGTATTTGTGAGAAGGGATACTTGGACGAGCAATTCACACAACTTCAAGAATTGGTTGATGAGAACCACTCTATGTTTCTTCTAGACGTTATTTCAGCCTTTTTCATCGATGCTGAGAAGCTTCTCAACAGTTTGACTAATGCCTTGTGGGTGACTTTATATATAACCCTTACATCTACATTTTCTCTTCCAACTTTAAACTTTTAAGTGTTGTTGTCAATCTATTCTAACTTTCTATATATATTGTTTTTTCTTTCCAGAGAAAATCCTGTTATTCACTTCGACAAAGTTACTGAAATGATTCATACACTTAAGGGTAGCAGCAGCAGGTACTTGTTTTGTCCCCTAGTTATTATTGTCAAGAAATTGTTGTCATTGCACAAATATGTTTGAGAGATGTTCCTCCTCCTTTGAGTTCCAATGTTTACGTTTAGAGAATTTTTATTTTTCCTATAGTTAAAAAAATTGTTTCAGACTATGTTAAAATAACAAAACATTTTCCACTTAGTACTGAAAACTATAACATCTGAAGTTTATGGTGGATTTGATAGTTGTCTTTGAAGTTTGCACGGGTGTGTATACTCTAAGTCGGTGTTTTTTTCTTGATTATTTTTCCTAGTTTTGGAGCAAAGAAGATGAATAACATTTGTATTACATTTAAAAACTACTCCGAGGAGAAGAACCTTCAAGGGTAAGTTTCATTTGTTTTATCTTGTGTTGATCAATACTTCCTATTGTGTTATTTTAATTAGCATGATACTATATACATAAAATACGATAGATCAAGATTTTTTACTGAATTTGAATTATCTTCCGTTGTAGATGTGTGAGCTGTCTACATCAAGTTAAGCAGGAATTCGCCATTGTAAGGAGCAAGTTGGAGAGTCTTTCAGTTGTGAGTGAATACCATTATCCATTTAAAAGCTAAATAATCATCATTGTGTGCTCTTGTGCTTATATTTTGAATGATGTGGCATCTTGCAGATGCAACGACAGATTATGGCAGCTGGTGGCGTGGTTCCGGTGATCGAGTAAAACTCTCTACCCAGAAGGAGGACTTATCAGAGTTCTTCACTTATCCTATGGGTTTCATATTTTGCGTCTTTCGTGTACAACAAACTAGCTTTGCATTTGGAATTTTTCCTTTTGATTGTGTTGTATTGCTCGTCGTGCAACTTTGAGTTTATCATATCATGTTGGCAAGTAAAACGTTGGTGTTTGTTCTAAATATCCAATTGCTTATGCATTTAAATTTCGTCTTATCTTGTTATATTAATTGGACGTTGTGACCGCTACATTTTTTATCGGCTTAGAATACATGATTTGGGATTGAGTGGATGTACCCAATATATAGCATGGTAATGTAGGAATTTAGATGCCTTAAGCGGAATTTCATAAAACAGTTTTCTAACATCTAACTAAGAATCTCATGCATAAATTTGATACGAACCATATATGAAAGAGTAACATACCTTTTGATGTAAAACTTGTTTTCGGGATCACCCTGGAGAATAGAACCTCAAGTGTGACTCCTCTACTTAGTCCACACGAGCACTGATCTGGATCGTCTAGGTTACGTCTGCTAAAATGCGTGAACGAAGTCAAACTCGCCCTTTTACCAAGACTAGTAGACAGCCGAAAGAATGTGGAATTTTGTGGCTTGTGGATTCAATTACAATCTTACGTGAATCATTGTTCACGTGAGACTTATATTGGCTAATACAATATTAGCTATATTTGTATTATATGAAAAGGCATGTAAAATATATCTAATATAATTTTTTTTTTGACGAGAGGCCGATAAATCGGCGCCGGTCAAACCGGACAATGAGAACAAACAAATCAAGCATGAAAATTACAACAAAGTAAAAATAGAGCTAAAACGACCTAGAGCGAGTGGTGAGTAAAGCACGATCAGACGAAAGCGCCACCGGAAGACGAGTTAGACAGGAGAAATCCTGCGGAAGTGCTGAACGGACTACCATGACGTTGCCCTCTCTTCTATGAGGGATCTTCAGGAGTCTCAACCATGACGTTCCGTCGTACAAGAGGGATCTTCATTGAGCCACAGACACAACCACGACCACGACCGGACACTCAAACATCACCCTAGATCAGCTCTACAAATGCCGCAAAGAATTTGACACCCAAACTTGAAATAAACGGAACCACAATAGATAAACAAGGGTGTAAATTGATGTGAAAAAGAACATCATTTAGTCTTGGTATCTGGTAATCAAGAATGTATATTTTGTTTTTAAGGGTAAAAGGGTTAAATAATATACTTGATAAAACAATCAAAATACATTATAGAGTGAATAATGATTATGAGTTAAAAGGCCCATTAATTGGACTTGATAAGCATTAAAATTAATAAACTTTTGTGATGCTTGCACATGAAGCACAAGTCAAGTCAAAACCCTCCTTGTCTACTCTTGCACGGCAAGATAGATCTGACATCTGTTTATTTTTATTTTTTTTATTTTTTTATTTTTCTTTTTATTTCTCCAATTTCCATCTCCCATGGGAGATGAGTTGGATCTTGACTCATGGTGCAATACAAGGATGGACATGGGACAAGCAACACTCCCATAGAAGGGGAATGGGTGGATTCGGAGAGAGTTTTGTTTTGTCTGGTCTGAGGGTTTAAATTGGGGTGGTGGTTTTGAGTGCTGCAAGTGACAAAACAACCACGATGGTGGACGGAGCAGAGAGCACCGACAATGGGAGGCCATGGGGTGTCGACTATGGTCGAGTTGTTGGCCAAAAGATTAGGAGCCAAATGGAGGAGATAAACGAGGCTGATTTGGCGTCTAGGGTTTCAAGTGGGGGTTTTGGGTTTGGTGGTTGAGGTCATAGTTCCGACATAGCGATGTGCTGCGATTGGAAAAATACATGGAAAGTGTTCGTGGTTTTATTGTTGATATTCACGGCGAGAGTGTATCCTGATGGTGGTGCGGTGGAAGGTGATTCCGATGGTGGTGAGTATGTGGGAGGTTATCCCGAAAATGATGTAGTGGGAGGTTTTCCCTAGACGTTGATTGTTGTTGTTGAATGAGGTTCTCTTTTGATTGTGTGGGGGATTAAACCCTTTAGCAGCCCATATCTGGTGCCAAGCTTGTTACGCAAGCTTACTTTTTTTCTTCTTTTTTTCTCCTTTTTTTTTCTTTCTATTTGCTATTGCTTATCTGAGCATATGGATTAGGGCTGTCAAAACTTGACCCGATCCGAATGACCCGCTCGACCCGCCCGAAACCGAACCCGTTCGAAATCCGAAAAGAATTAAAATATTGTATATCCGAACCCGACCCGACCCAAACCGACTAGCCTGAACCCAAAAATAACCCGAACGAACTAGCCCGTTATCAACCCGGTACCCGAAGTAACCCGACCCGAAATCACCCGAAAACCCGAAGTTGCCCGATCCGATATCACCCGAAAACCCGAAGTTACCCGATCCGAAATCACCCGAAAATCCGAAGTTGTCCGATCCGAAATCACCTGAAAACCCAAAGTTGATTGATTTGAAATCACATGAAAACCCAAACTCGATAGCCCGAAATCACTGGAAAAATCAATGCCACTTGATCCTAAATATTCATTATCGTTAGATCATAAACTTTCTTTATTGTTAAATCATAAACTCAAAGGTCTAGGTTTATCCTCACTATTTACCGTAAGAATTATCCTTACCAAAAGCCTTAAATATAGAACTCCAATGATAGGAGATTTTATAGTGAATATATATATTTATTGTAATTATGTTTGCCTTCAATCGAAAACCGGTTCCATCGAAATACATTTCAACCACATTTCGATTTATAAGAAATGCGATTCTTTTGAGATCGTAAACGAAATCTTATTCATTCAAACTCATATTCATCTGAATTCCGAGTCAACCGAAATATGATTTACACAAAATCTAGTTCAGTCATAATCCGAAATAACTCATCGAAATTGGTTTGAATATCCAACTTCTCCCGATAAAATGAACAAGTGACCCAACCGACCCGAATTGGATCGAGTTGTCAAAATACACGTGAATACGTCATTAGCCGAGATCCGGATTAATCCGAAACCAAAATGACCCGACCCGAAACCGATCTGATTTGCCCGATTGACATCCCTAAGTTTGTCCGAAATCCAAATTAACCCGATCGAAATTGACCCGAATACCCGATCTCACCCGATAAATGAATATCTGATCCGACCTGACCCGACCCGATATGGTCCGACTTGTTATAATATCAGACATTGGCCCGAATTCGAACTGACCCGAATCCGAAATGACCCGACCCGAACCCGACCCGCCCGATTGACACCCCTAATATGGATAGATTTAGGGTTGAGAAATTTTGATCAAAAGTGTAGAAATTGGAAGAGGGCTTCGTTCCATTTCAACATCAAGAACTGTTTGGAAGGGTCAATTTGATGAAAAAGATACATCATGTAGGAAGTGTACTGGGTTGTGAGTGGTGGTGGTGGATTGAAGGATTTGCTCAAAGAATTTCTTATACTTGTTCTTAATTGATAGATTTGCCCTCATCGAGTAAGGATCGGCGCGACCCAAGGTCGAGAGTGGCGCGACGCAAGGATGGTGTATCGTGGTTGGTTGGTGGTGGATTTAAGTAGCCTGGAGTGCGACTGGTCTAGTTCTGGGGAGTGCTAGAGTTGGATGCTCGAACATAACTCGATTGGGCGAGTGAGTTTGTAGGGGATTGCCCCAGTGAACTGGTGGGGGATTACCCCGAAATTGTTAGTTTGGGTTTTATCAAGAAGCTTTTGCATAAAAATAAGGGTTTTGTGAACAAGGGATTTTTCTTTAAGAATACCCAAGTAATGGAGGTACAGATCGGGGAGCAAGAAGGATATTTATCTTACTTGTCTATGGTCGCAAAGATTGTCATGGAAATCAAAATTAGGAGGTGGAGCATCTCGCTCAAATGAGGAAGAACCTGTCGCTCCTGGATCCATTTTCATTTCTTGTTTAGTGGTTTAGGTTTTCTTCCCTTTTTTCTCAGTAGAAAGCTACTGAGATTGTTGGTGTGGAGTTGGTAGTCTTGGAGAGTTGGTAGTCTTGGAAGCTACTAGGATTTGCTGGTGTTGCTGATGATAGATTTATTGGGACTGCTGGTGGTAGAGTGGAGGTTTACTCCTTTGATTATGTGGGGTTAAACCCTTTGATTTTGGGGGGGTTTTTTAGAGAGAAGGGAGAGCCCTTCTCAATATATATCTAATATATTATATTATCTCATATCATATCATATCTCATAAGATATATTAATTTCCTTTTATCATCAAGTAATAGATAACCATTATCTTTTACTTGGTGAGCAATCCACCTCCTTAATCTCCCACATGACCGAAAATCCTAAAGCCTTATTAGGCTTTCAATTTCGCTTGATCCAATCCAATTACTCTATTGTGTGTGACCTCATAGGACCCGGATGTAATAGCAATGGGTCAAATCTAATTTATCCCATAAGTCATAGTTGGCTTCTAGCAAAGCACTAAAGACTACCTAAAATATTCGGATTATAAATCTCTATTATTAATCCTATTCTATCATTAGTAATTGCCATCTTGATTAAATGACACATATTCCTTCAATCTCCCACTTATCCTTAAACAAGTGTGCAATACCAATTCCTTTGTCACTTAGTGTCTAATTTGATGATATGATAACATCTTATGTAATTCATATCAATATTCAAATTGTTTCTCGAACTCCGAGCTTGAATTGATTAGTATTAATTCATTTGAGCATGGCCATGCATTTTCAGTTCTTACTCTTCAAGTGGCCAAGACATCATTCTTATCCACACATATATAGATATATGAATAGGAGGACTTCTCCAATCTTGTGTGACTATAGCTACCACTCAATTTTCATCAATCCCGATCACTGTCTTTATAGCCGCCTTTTACGCAATGGTGTTTGACAATGTCAAAGACTACCAATCACCAAGCAAGAGGTATATCGCACTCATGTCTGAGGAATCTACTAATCATAGTTCAACTTAAAATTCTACAACTCATTTGAAGAATCTTAAGGTAGGTCTGCCCAACACGTATTCACCATACATGTCCATGTAATTGATTAGACATCTCCATGTCCCTATAGCCCGTGAAACTTGGCGCTATCAATCAACTTACATAATAGCCTGTATTGAGTCATTTATGTCCAATTTAATGACTTAGACTACGGACAACTCATAATTCATAATTTCAGTTCACTTAATAGGGTTTCATCCATCATAACTTTTATGATGATCCTATTTGATGATTATAAATTATTAGGACATTTTATTTAATTCCAAACCATAATTAAATAATAATGAAACTTTATTTCAAAAACAAACATGATGTAATGTTTCAACAATCATGAAATCATCATTCATAATCTCAAAACAATACAATCTCAAAGTCATTCTCCAATGTGCTTGATACTCTTAGTCCTAGTAATTGTCACACTTGGGCTTAGGTAGAGGTTTAGTCAACGAATCTGCAATGTTGTCATCCGTATCTATTTTGCAAAACTTCACATCTCCTTAACGACTAACTCATCATCTCCTCCATATACCAAAAGATCATCTTTAGTGCTTCTTAAGTACTTTAGGATGTTCTTAGCTGTATTTCAATGTGCATCATCTGGATTTGATTGATATCTGATGCACATACTCAAAGCAAATACAACATCCAGGCGAGTACAGATCATGACATACATGATGGATCCTACTGTTTATGCATAAGGAATCCTGCTCATTTTATCTTGCTCAGTAGGTGTCACTGGGCACTGCTTCTTGCTGAGATGTAAGCCATGCTGCATAGGCAAGAATCTCTTCTTGGAATTCTTCATATTGAACCTATCAAGAACCTTATCCATATAAGTTTCTTGACTTAGTCCAATAAGTCTCTTAGACCTATCTCTATAGATCTTGATGCCTAATATGTACTCAGCCACTCCTAGGTTCTTCATTGAGAAATTCTTCTTAAGCCAGTCCTTAATGGACTCCAGCATAGGAATGTCGTTTCCAATGAGTAGTATGTCATCCACATACAGGACCAGGAAGACCACTTTGCTCCCACTAAACTTCTTATAAACACAAGGTTCTTCTTCACATCTAATGAAATCAAACTGTTTGACCACTTCATGAAATCGAAGGTTCCAACTCCTTGACGCTTGCTTAAGTCCATAAATAGACTTCTTAAGCTTGCAAACTTTCCTAGGATTTTATGGATCCTCAAAACCCTTAGGCTGTGTCATGTACACATCCTCTTCTAAATATTCATTTAGAAAAGTGGTCTTGACATCCATTTGTCAAATCTCATAATCATAATGAACTGCAATTACTAGGAGTATCCGAATGGATCTAATCATGACGACTGGAGAGAAGGTTTCATCATAGTCAGTACCATGAATCTGTTCAAAGCCTTTTGCAACCAGTCTCGCTTTGAAAACTGTTACGTTTCCATCCTTGTCTGTTTTGAGTTTGTAAACCCATTTGCACCCTATGGGTACTATCCCATTTGACAAATCTATCAAGTCCCATACTTGATTCTTAGACATGGAATCCATTTCAGACTTCATGGCAATACGCCATTTCTCGGAGTTTGGACTCGCTATAGCTTGCTTGTATGTAGTAGGTTCATCGCTTTCTAAAAGCAAGATGTCCAAACTCGTAGTCATTATGAAATCAATGTATCTCTTTGGCTGCACTTTGGGCCTATATGATCTACATGTGGGTTGAACAACATGGGGTTCTACCACAACATTTTGTGGAACCTCATTGGAATCAGATTCCGGCGCAACGATAGGAATGAGGTCTTGCGACTCCACTACCTCCGATGTATGAGTTCCCTCTCCTTGTGGGATTAAGTCTTCAAATACCGTCGTCTCTGACATAGAATAATCCATGTCCTCTTATTGCTCAGTTTGTTGCTCTTCTCGAACTTCTTCGAGATCAACATTTCTCCCACTTGACTTTTTAGAAATAAATTCTTTTTCCATAAAGACACTATCCCTAGCAACAAACACTTTGTGCTCACTGGGATTGTTTATCCTTTAGTTTCCTTAGGATGCCCTACAAAGAAGCACTTATCTGATTTGGGTGCAAGCTTATCTACTAGTAAACGTTTTACATAAGCTTCACATCCCCAGATATTTAGAAAAGACTAACTTGGAACTCTTCCCGTCCAACTCATATGGTGTCTTATCTACAACTTTGAACGGAGTCCTGTTTAGTGTGAACACAGCAGTTGTGAGAGCATATCTCGAGAAAGATATTGGAAGATCAGCAAAACTCATCATAGATCGAACCATGTCTAGCAAGGTCCTATTCCTCATTTTAGACACACCATTCATTTGTGGTGTTCCAGGTGGAGTTAGTTGTGAGGCGATCTCACAACTTCTTAAATGATGATCAAATTCTTGACTCAAATATTCATCACCACGATCAGATCGTAGTGCTTTAATTTTCTTGCGAAGTTGGTTTTCAACTTCATTCTGAAACTCTTTGAACTTTTCAAAATATTCAGACTTATGCTTCATTAAGTATACGTATCCATATCTACTTAAATCATCAGTAAAAGTTATAAAGTATCTATAACCACCTCTAGCTTTTGTGCTCATTGGTCCACATACACCCGTATGTATTAGGGCCAAAAGCTCGGTTGCCCTTTCATTCACTCCAGTAAAAGGTGACCTTGTCATCTTTCGCATCAGGCAAGATTCACATGTTTCAAATGATTCACAATCAAATGAGGTTAGAAGTCCATCCTTTTAGAGCCACTAGTGGAAAAAACACTTGTTGAGGCGCCCTTTTAGAGGCGGGCCTATAACAAAACGCCTCAACAACGTCCTATGCAATCAGTTTTTCAGGTTTTTGAGACGGATAATTATATTATACGCCTAAAAAAATTCTATTGAGGCGGACAAAAATTTATACGCCTCAAAAAGTTTCCGAAAAATTATTCCCGCTAAAGTATTAGAGGCGGGCCGATTAAAGGCCCGCCTCTAATGGTAAGTAATTGAGGCGGGCGAAAATGCCCGCCTCTATTAAGTTTTGTTGAGGCGGGCCTCCATAAGCCCGCCTCAACAAACGTATGCAATAGAGGCGGGCATTAGGAGGCCCGCCTCTATTGCCTCTTTCTCGGCCATAACGTTGGACTTATAGAGGCGGGCATAAATAGGCCCGCCTCTATAAGTCTACCCTAATATACTTAATTAAAACATTCAGCTTCTCCGCGCGCGCTTCGTTCACCAGAACATTCACCTCTTCGCTTCGTTTAGACTTCGTCTCCCCTCCTCTCGCCGAGCACTCGGTTTCACCAGAACTCCGACTTCCTCACCCGATTCCTCTGGTGGGTAAGCATTTCTCTAATATGCGTTTCTCTGTATTGTGTTTAAAGCTTGTACGAATTTGTTTATTTTTGTGTTTAAAGGTCGTGCATTGAAGGTGTTTGATGAAATGCCCCTATGAATATGCGTTTGTCTAAGCAGATTTTTTGATGAAATGCCCCTACGAATATGCAAATCCTAATGTACTGATTTCTAATTTGTGTATTTTGTGTTTAAAGCTTGTACGAATTTGTGTATTTTGGTCAACTTGCTCGTGCATTGAAGGTGTTTGATGAAATGCCCCTATGAATATGCGTTTTTCTAATATGCGTTTCTCTATATTTTATGTCTCATAATCTATGTATTATACTGTATTGAAGATGTAATATACTAGAGGATCACATTTTTACGGGTTATTTAATTAGGGAAATTACATTCTGCAGGTTGATAAAGGCATTGTCTTGAAGGCTCGATATTGGGTCAAGGTAATACTTCTACCCTAATTCCTTAGGCCCTTGGCGGGATAGAATTCATAATCTAGGCCCTTGGCGGGATAGTTGAGTTTGTATTTTTTCTTGCTTAGTTGCTTATTATTATCTATTTAGGCCATTGGCGGGATAGAATTCATAATTTAGGCCATTGGCGGGATAGTTATTAGAAATGATATTAAATCTTCCTTGTTTTGCATTTATTACTAGAAATGAGTCGTCCTTGGATGTACGGTAACCATACTACGACAGAATACTTGAGTGGGGTTGAGGAGTTCATTAGATGTGCTTTAGCACACCAACGAAGTACGAAAGCCGAAAAAATCTATTGTCCCCTCAGTTGCGGCGATCGGTGTTCGCCGCAATAAGTGTCAAAAGGCCCGCCTCTAAAAGGGTTTTTTCCACTAGTGAGCTTCTTCATGCGATTTAGGCTAATGTGACCTAATCGACGGTGCCATAGATTGGTGCTACAGTCATTTGTTTTTTTTATTTTTTGCTTTTTGGTGTTTATGTTATAGATGTTATCTTTGAAAATAGAAACGCTGACCTTTAAGCGTAAAATCATAGCCTTCTAAATCCAAAACACAAGTCACAATCAGGTTTCTAGTAATAGACGAGACAAAATAACAATTATTAAGTTCTGATACTAAACCAGAAGGTAATGGTAAACTATAATCTCCAATGGCAAGTGCAACAACTGTTGTTCCATTTCCAATGCGTAGGTCTACCTATCCCTTAGCTAAGCTTCTACTTCTTTGTAGTTGCACATTCGAAATAATGTGAGAACACAACCTGGTCCAATACCCAATTTGAAGCTTTAGCTTTTAGGACTTCTATAACATATGTACCTGAATTAGAACTCATGGTTCCATTCTTTTTATCTTCTAGGTATTTTGGACAGTTCCTCTTCCAATGACCCTTGGCATGGCAGTAGAAACGATCATGGTCAGCCGCTACTTTAGCCTTTGCAGAAGTCTGCTTGGGTTGTGCAACTTGCTTGCCATTGCCTTGCATGTTCTTCTTCTGTTGTCTAGATGCCCCTTTCTTGAACCCTCTTCCCTTGTTGACCATCAAGATCTCTTTCTTGGTGTCAACAGAGAGATTTTGCTCAACTGTTTTGGGCATCCAATGTAGCTCTTCAAGTATTTTCCAACTCTATTCATATTAAAGTTCAGCTTGAATTGAGCAAATCCATCATGCAGGGAGTGAAGTATGAAGTATGTAGCCAACTCTTGATTATAGGGGTGTCCAAGTCTTTCCATCCTCTCAAAATGTCCAATCATATTGAACACATGAGCACTAACTCGCTTGCCTTTCTCAAGCTTGCAATCAAGAATTGTCTTATGAGTCTCATATCTCTCCATTCTCGCTTGCTCTTGAAAACACAACTTTCAAGTTGCGAATGATGGTGTAGGCGTCTATCCTCTCAAACCTCTTTTGAATGCTCGATTCCATGGAAGCCAACATAAGACAAGTGACAATCACTGACTTATCTTTGATCTGCTTTTCCTCTACTATCTCCTCTGGAGTAGACATAGCAGTCGATGTTGGGATAGGGGTGTCAAGGACATTCTCTCTTCCTTCAGATCTGAGAACAATTCTCAGATTTCTTTCCCAATCGAGGAAGTTGTTTCCGTTCAGCTTATTCTTCTCAAGAATCGAACGTAAGTTGATGATTGTTGGGTTATCGTTTCTAGACATGATATCTACAACAGAAATAACATGCAAAATGTAAATCTTGCTTGTCATGCAATAGCTTAAAAATTTTAAACATGCTTTAAACATAAATAAGCTAATGCCATTTTATCCATTTAAAATTTTCCCTTTGAATAAAATGATTCCAAGATCCTATTTCACATAAGACTTTAGGCGTACTTTGCACTTCCCTAAATCTTATGTGATCAAGGTAAGTAACTTTTACTAGTTTTAACATTTATAACCCTTGGTTGATAGATTACATCTTATGTCAAATTAGACCTGTACAAATCCGGGTTCGGGCCCGGGCCGGGTTTTTCGTATTTTTTTGCCCGGTTGACCGGGCTGGGTTTTTTGTCCAGGCCCGCCCGGTCAACTGGGCCGGGTTACCCGGCGGGCTGGCCTGGTCGGATAAAATTTTAAATATATATATAATTTTAAATATATATATATAATTTGAAATATATATATAATTATAAATATATATATATAAAATTATAAATATATATATATAATTATAAACATTAATTATAAATATATGTATAAAATTATAAATATATATATAATTATAAACATATATTAATTATATAAACAGTAACGGGTATCGGGCCGGGCTTCTAGGCCCGGTCGGGCCTAGAGGCCCGTCCATGCCCGACCCGTTACTGTACTGGGTTGGCCCGGCCCGACCCGACCGGGCCAATATTGTTGTCCATGCCCGGTTTTTTAACCGGGCAGGCGGTCCGGGCCGGTCGGGCTAGCCCGGACTTGTACAGGTCTATGTCAAATCTATCTCATGCCTCAAAATCCAAAACTTTATCTTTTGGTCTTTTGTTGAGTATAACCAAATCAAGGTTGTAAACCCCTTATATAAATTTATCCGTACTATCCCAAGGTCAAATCATGGATACCTTGTTTTGGCAAAACCTACTCATCAAATTCCATGGGTCTTATAGGTTATGATTTTGAAAGGCAAAATCTCAATTTTCTTTTAAGGG
The DNA here is from genome assembly GCA_027886185.1 of Rheum nobile. Lineage (NCBI taxonomy): Eukaryota > Viridiplantae > Streptophyta > Magnoliopsida > Caryophyllales > Polygonaceae > Rheum > Rheum nobile. Next base: position 7,330,957 of record WOAB01000002.1, on the reverse strand, counting down.
AACTAGGTTTATCATACAAGTCTATTTACTGGTGAACTAAATAGCATAAATACACAAGCAAGCATAAAGTTAGAGGTATTTGAAGCAAAATTATTGCAATAAATAAATGTGATCCTAGTATGGCCCCTAAAAAACCCATAAGATCTAATCTTCATAGATTCTTCTTGTCTCTTGGATCTCCATCCTTGATTCACCTCTGGATCTCCATCCTTGAATCTTCATAAGATCTTCTTCTCTTGTATTACATAATGTAAATCTAATCTAATTTCTTGAAAATTAAATTATAAAAATACATAACGATACACATATCGTGTATAAAAAAACAATAACGATACGCAAATCGTATTTTCAATCATATTTGGGCCATACGAGTCACCGCATGCAATAATAATATCATAATATTAATCATACATGAAAAATATAATATCAAATATTAAGAGACAATAATAGACTATTACTCATATTAATAGACTTTCAAGATTAAATTAATTAAATTATCGAATAAAATAATTAATCCAATCTTCTTATTATTTTAATTCAATAAAATCATATATGGAATTAATACCAATATTAATCATTACCATGTATAATTGGATAAAATATACTCTAGAAATAAGATATCTTGTTACCATATCTAATTTAGGTAGTTGGGATCCTAGGCTAACAAACCATAACCCTAGCCACCTAACCCCTTACCGCCGCACCTTGCAGCCATCGCGCCGCACCGCCCCGCCCCTCCGGACCACCATCGAACTGTTGTGAGCCATATTGGCCACCCAACCACGATTTTACCCCTTCTCCCACTCAAATTTTGTAACAATTACAAATTTTATGAGTTTAAGGATAATATGGTGTGATTTTCAAAAAATAATATTTTTGAAAAATTAATGCATGAACCAATCTCATACAAAATTAATCAACTTCGGGCATTCAAGGCATGAAATTCTAAATTTCTAGGGTTTGAATCAATCTTCACCAACATGTAAAATCAAGTATTTTTATGTGTGATTATGATTTATACAAGAAATCATATCTCTTGCATAAATTAAACATACAAATCGATTTTGGGGTCAAAATTAAGAAAAAAACAAAAATTTTAACATGCATAATTTCGGTCATAAGGCTGAAATTTTCGAGTATATTATATACATAAAAGTCACAACTTTATGCATCCAATCAATTAAAATCACAATTTTAATCATACAAGTTAATCCATACATCAATTTTACCACTAAATTGAACCAAAATAATCACGAACATGCCTCAAAATTAATAACTTTAATTATGATCATATCAATTTATGCAAGAGGCTCTGATACCACTGTAGGGATTTAGATGCTTTAAGCGGAATTCCAGAAAATAGTTTTCTAACATCTAACTAAGGATCTCATGCATAAACTTGATACGAACCATATATGAAAGAGTAACATACTTTTTGATGCAAAACTTATTTCCGGAATCACCCTGGAGAATAGAGTCTCAAGTGTGACTCGTCTACTTAGTCCACACGAGCACAGATCTGGATCGTCTGGGTTACGTCTGCTAGAACGCGTGAACGAAGTCAAACTCGCCCTTTTACCAAGACTAGTGAACAACCGAAATAATGTGGAATTTTGTGGCTTGTGGATTCAATTACAATCTTACTTGAATGATTGTTCATGTGAGACTTATATTGGCTAATACAATATTAGCTATATTTGTATTATATGAAAATGCATGTAAAATATATCTAGTATATTATATTATCTCATATGATATCTCACAAGATATATTTTCTTTTATCATCAAGCAATAGATAATCATTATCTCTTACTTGGTGAGCAATCCACCTCCTTAATCTCCCACATGACCGAAAATCCTAAATCCTTATTAGGCCTTCAGTTTCGCTTGATCCAATCCAATTACTCTATTGTGTGTGACCTCATAGGATCCGGATATAATAACAATGGGCCAAATCTAATCTATCCCATAAGTCATAATTGACTTCTAACAAAGACTAAAACTACCTAAAATATCTGTATTATAAATCTGTATTATTAATCATATTCTATCATTAGTAATTGATATCTTGATTAAAAGACACATACTCCTTTAGGTAATGGCCTTCTCTTGCCCATTTGGGTGACTCCAACCAATAATATTTTTGCATGATATGATATAGAAGGCTATTTTCCTATTTACGAACCGTCTTAGAACATAGGCTGGTGTTCTCCAAATGGTTCTCTAGTAAATATTATAATCTTTGTTAATTCATGGAAAAATATATCCAGGAGGGTCGAATTGGAATTAAAAATATTGTCTTGCAACCAAGCGAAAACAACCTCTTCTATTGGGCATGTTTTAGGCATGCTCATGTCTTCTTGGGTTTCTTATGTTTGAAGTTATGTCTTGTCAAATTTGATTGAATTGACATTTCATTATTGCTCCTTGAGCTCCGTTATTTGCTGTTGTGAGTCAATGTTCAGCTAAATATTGTCACATCATATACTTATGACTAAATAATTTAAATTTCAACATACGAGCTACAAAAAATGGTTTACAAACATCATTTACAATTGCATATCTTACAATTTTAGTAAATAAAGCTTAATTATTTTTCACAAATTTACAACTAAAATTATTTTAATTGCGGTGCAAAATTTTATTATAGAAGCATATTGTTAGATGTTAATATGTGTTCATACAATGCAAATAAATCTCCGGAATATATTAATATGCAGATAAAGGATATTAAGCAATTAAGGAGTGAATTTGTGAATGTTTATATATAGTGAATCATATACGATGATGAAGAATAACTTGAAGACTTTTTCATAATTTTGAAGATTCTGTAAAAACCTGGACAATGCTGGAAAAACGGTCATAACATTGTCTACAAAAAAGATCTTAAGCTCATTTAAAAAGCGTTCGAAAGTTGATTCGACGATCTACAACTCTCTAGTTTACGGCAAATCAAAACTCCATCGGGAAGATGACAAAAAAAATTACTACTGAGTTGTCGGGAAAACACACGACCATAGTTGAAGGTCGTGCACCACAAACGTATGACCATGCACCTTGTCTCAATATTAAGTTCTGGTCGTGTGCTTTACCCGTACGACCGTGCGCATCTCTGTTCAACTGAGTTGTTTTGTTTATGGATATTTTTTCACTTTTAATGTTTTTAATTTTTTTTGGTTTTCATGTTAGCCTCATTTCAAGTCATTAGCAACCCTAGTTTTGTCTATTTAAACATTTTCATTTATCTAAGATAAAACATATTTATAGACATAAGCATCTAGCTAGATTCTTGTGTGTTTCTCATCCAAACCATTGTTGTTCTTGCTTTGGGTTTATTTCAATCTACAACTGAGTTTTGTTCATCATTGGATTGTGTTCTTGTGAGTTCATGAGTTCTTGTGTTCGTTTCCTATGAAGCAAAATAATCCAGATCTTGTCTCGAAGACAAGACCGAAGAATCAACATGGTGAACGAGTTTGTCACGTATCAAATGGTATAAGATTTCCAGTGTTAAGGTAAGTTTAATTCTTATTTCTGCATGTTTCAATTCATAATTTTCAGCAAAAACTAATCATGTTGTTCTTAACCACAATCACCACAAAACACCTTTAAAGACACGATTAGAAGTCGAATTCTACCTAGATTTCTCCCAGATAAAAAGATATCATATCTGCAACTTTTCTAAAGTATCTTGTAGATCATCTCAATACGAGTCTGTGTATTAAAAAATCACCCAAATCGGACATCGTTTGACCCCCCCCCCCCCCCCCTAAAAAAGCCCCAAAAATACATTTTTTTGCAATTTCCAGCCACCGTCCGACCACGACCTCTGCGACCTGAGACCACCACACCCTTCCCCTCATATCCAGGGACCACATATCCAAAATTAGGTCAAAGCAAAAAACCCTAACTCTAGGCAGGCCCTTGCCCAAGTTTATAACATCCTTAACTTTTCGGACCCCGTTGCTGAATTTTAAGGCTTGTTTCATGTTTTAAAATAACATATTTTACACTGGGAATTTGTTCATTGATTGCTTTTGTTTCTTTTATTTGCTTTCATATTTTCCAACCATGCACACGAAGGAACAATTTGAAGCGCTCATACGATCCACGATAGCCAAGGAATGGACACCTATACACCAAGCTTTGGTTGATTTGTGTTGTGATATTGCTATCTTATGCCATCACCACACCCAATTCATTGTCTTTGGAGCCAAGAGTGTTTCTCCGAATGATATGATGGGTCAATTATTTGCTTTACATGAGGATACTTTGGCTGCTTCTAATCCGTGCGGAGTGATTCCACCCCTAGAGAAGGAAGACGAGCACATTTCGGAGGAGATATGATGCGACCCTGCCCTATATGACCGCCGCTGAAGAGGAACAAGCCATGAGCCTCCAGTCCCTTGGGCCTGTCACCAGGTCACGTGCCAGGGCCATCGGCCAGGCCATCCAGTCGCTAGTCTTGCGCCTCATCGCCAGCCAAGGCGCGCCCGACACCGCGCCCACGCTCGTGCTCCTCTCCATTGTCAGCGACACTGCTGAGGCCAGTCGAGGCCCCTGCCTTCCGAGCCTAGCGTGACACCCACATAGTCCATCTTGACCTAACTCCAGCCCGGGCCTCGCCGTTGCCTCACTCGTGTCGCGCCATGGCCTTCGTCAATGCCGTGTCGCCGCGCCATGCCTCACCAGCATCCAAGACGACGCCTATCACCTAGTTTAGCTATTTAGAGGTTTTTACTACTTTTAGACATTTCTATATTTAGACTTGCCATTTATGTAATTTTGCTATTTCGGGCGTGCGCTCCACTTGTGTCGAGTGGGCTAGCCCATTAGGCAGAACTCGGCCCATCCGAGCCCCGCGTGCCTAAATAAGACTCGGCCTCCATTTGTAAGGTTATGTTATAATTTAATTCAAGTTAAGTATTGAGTGTTAATTCCTCCTTCTTGAGTTTTGACGTCAAACACTTCTCAAAACTACTATCTCTCGCAGCTCTCGCATGCCGTCGCTACGGCCTTCGCCGATCGTCGCTTCGATTAAACTGCCACTTGTCACTTTAAGCCATTCGAGTGCCTAGTCCTGAGGCTACTCGTGTCTCCTTCGCCGCGTTAACTCCGCTGCCGCCGCATCAAAACAACCACTTCCGCCCTCGCTAACCTCTATTAAGGCTGTCGTGACTCAGTACGAGACCTAGATCCGCTCATCGCCGACGCTCTTAACCACATCCGAGGCCAAGGACGCATCAATTGGTATCAGAGCGCCAGTGGTCTTGTAAGTCGCTTACCCTTAAGTTCATTAGTTCACGTTCATCTCATCAACCACCACTACCCCCTTCCGCCACCACAAGAAATTTTCATCCATCTCTATTTCCCTCGGCTTGCATTTTGGCCGAATTTTTTTCTTTCCCAACAAGAATATTGTGTCTGAGATTCTCGCCCATTCGGTTTCCTCAAGCCAAGCGCTTGGCCGATCGACAACCCACAAAAATCGAAACCGATCCCTACATTCACGCGTGTGATCTTGGCCGAGTATCTTCTAGATTTTGCGATTAACTATTTGATATAATTCGTGGGATATCTTGCATTATTTCCGTGATTTATTGCCTTATTTGTTAACCACAAAATCTATATCAAATCTTCTCTCTCCTATCACGAGATCTTAACAAACTTGTGATTTGTTTCTTAATCAACTACGACCGATCTTGATAATTATTTCAATTTCAAATTTAAGTCAAGTCAAAGATTGACTTTGATTTTATTCCAAAAAAAAAGAGCCGGATTCAAATTAAAAAAAAAAAGAGGCAAATCCGAAATTATTTTTTAATTCGAAGCAAAAGCCAAAATAAGGCAAGGCTTCGAGGTTTCTTTCCACCACTCGGTCGTGGTCCATTGTGCTGTCCCTCCACCGTCTAGGTTTGCATCTAGGGAGGTAGGTCGTGTGTCATATTGCATTATTGACTGCCTTTGGTGTTCAATAATTAATTGCTTGATGAAGTGTGAGTCTTGTATTGATTTGCTTAGGTCATTCGTGTGTTTGTTTCTAAGCTTGCCTACACCGCCCTCACGACTTGCCGGATTGTTTCCCTTGCGTGAACTTGTTTCCTTGAGTGTGGTGATTACTTGGCTATTGTTGCTTTAAACCTTTTGTTCGCCTTTACTCGCATGTCTGGCCATATTGTCATAGGTAGCATGATGGCGCCAATGAACGCAGGTGGAGACGGCAATGGTTCTGGCAACAATCCACCAAATCAACCACCACAAAAAGTGAATCCCACCCACCAAGATCCTGTGTTAGTCCCCGAACTTACGGATGAGCAAAGGGAAATCCAAGAGATGCGTCGTCAAGTGGCACAAATTCAAAGCCAACAAGGCTGACAAGAACCGACGCCACTCGTAGAAATGGATGTCGCGGGCCAACACCGCCCCACCGTGGTTGGCCCAAGAAACCCTCGCGTTGACAATGGCAAGAATGCCATGCCTTCGACGTCTCACCAACAACCACGCCTACAACGCATCCAGTCGGTCATTGAGATTCGGCAAGGCTATGTCTCACCACGCGGCCGCTACAACCCGCAAGTGGCACCCAGTGACGACGACAGCGGCTCCGATCATAATGACCAATCTCAAGGTGAGTTTTCTGAGCCTATAATTTTGATGACAGGTATGGTGCTAGAGAAGAACGGCGCCGACGTGATGCCACCCATGGGCCGCGTGACCTACACGTGCGCCGAGACCTGCATGGCTCTAGCCAACAATGGCGCCCAAGTTGGTGCAATAGGCATGGTGACCGACACCGCTCATGCCATCCAGCGCCCACTCTCGTGTCGTTCAATATTAATGACCACTATGTCCACCAGAGTGCTCGGACGCCACGCTATGGCTCCGATGGCTACGGCTCCGCCACCCCCTCCTTCCGTGATGAGTTTGAGGAGTTCGACGATGAAGAAATGGAGGATTCGGGCATGGTAAACCCGGGGTCCTTCCATCCAATTCTCGGCGACCCAATTGAGCTCCAGGACCGGCCTGCGGATTACATTCCCCCGCGCATTTACACCGGCGGTCCTCCACTTGACCGCCATGGTGATGAGGGGCGCGTTCAACAGGGTTACCCACCATGAGACATGCCACGTGACGCCCGTCGCCACGCGCAAAATGACAACCAGCCTCGTCGACACCGTAGAAGCGACGACGCGCTTGATGCCCACGCTGCTTACGCTGAGCATCGTGCCATCGATGACCGTAGCCGTCGACAGATGGACCACGCCCAGGACTGTGAAGACCGCACCTTCATTGATCGGCGCCTTGACATCCAACGCCAGCCCGCGCCCGACAACGCAAGGCTCACTCGTTTTGAGGTAAAAGTGAAAATTGAATTATTTTTTAGTGAATATGATCCCGTTGTTTTTCTTGAGTGGGTGCAGGCCACAGAGTACACACTGCGCTATTGCCAATTGGGCGAGGAGGACAAGGTTGCCTCCGCCATACTCCACTTCCACGCCGCCGCCAGGGTTCGGTGGCATCGGTTTGTGAGTGACCGAATTCGGCACAACCTTGAGCCTCTTACCAAATGGCACCAGCTGGTCTATGTGATGACTCAGAAGTATGTCCCCCAAGACTACAAGAACCAGATGAGGTTGGAGATCGCCATGGCTCGCCAAGGTTCCAAATCGCCGCTTGAGTTCTTTTCGCAACTTAAGGACATGTACTACAAAACTGGTGTGAGTGCAGCCCCGTCCACCTTGAGGACTAAATTCTTGAGTGGGTTGAATCCTTCAATCCGTGGCCAATTGGAAATTTTGCCAATCAAAGATCTCAACACCCTAACACACATAGCCATGCAAATTCATAATCAACTTGTGCGTAGGAAGCAATCTTCTTGGCAACATCCTAGCCAACGCATGTATGATGCTAGACCTTCTCCATCCCCTTTATCCACCGATGTGCGTGCGTCTTCCATATCCAAGGTAGGTTCTGGCCCAGGCAACACAAAGCCGACAACCACAAGCTCGGCCGCAAACTGCGCCACAGTGCCCAATGCCCCGCTCAAAGTCCAGGAGCGCACGTGTGACCTTGAGTGCTTCAAATGTGGAGGACGTGGGCATTACAAGCGTGATTGCCCAAACGCCAAGAAAGTCCTCTTTAGCCAGAACACCGGCTATGAGTCCTATGAGGAAGAAGAGTCGCCGCTAGAGGCCATTGAAGAAGGCTTTGAAGACGACGAGAACAAGGCCTATGCATGTGGGCCTGCTGACTTGACGGCGGGCACGCCACTCAGCCTCGTCACGCGGCGCGTGCTCACAGTCAAAGAAGCCGACTTGGTGGACCAGCGTGAAAACCTCTTCCACACCAAGTGTTTGGTCAAGATTGCCTCTTTGAGTGTCATCATAGATGGGGGAAGTTGCTGCAACATTGTCAACGAAAAAGTGGTCAAACACTTCAACTTGCCAACAACGCCGCACCCCCAACCATATGGCCTCCAATGGATTTCTTCAAGTTCTGGTAATATTATGACTCGTCAATGCTTAATTTTCTTTTTCTATTGGCCAATATTCAGATTCGGTCCTTTCTGATGTCATTGCTATGGACACCATGCATCACTTGCTTGGCCGCCCATGGCAATTCGACAAGCGCGTTCTTCACGATGGGTATTTAAACACATATGTGTTTACTTACCACGGGAAGCACGTCACCCTCTTACCCATGTCTCCACATGAGATATTGTAGGACCAGGTTGAGAGGGACATGCAGAAGGCTCTCGAGGCCGCCGCTGACAAGGCTGCCGCGCGACACTCGACCGTGCCATAAGCCGGCGGCACCACTCCAAGGAATTCAGGTTCTGGGTCGAGCAATCACCATAGATCGGGGAATGGCCATCTGGTCCATAGCAATGCCTCCCAAGAACCATCCACTGCCTCTAGAACCAAGCAAAGCTCGCCCACAGCCGTGAATCGCCTTATGCTAGCGCCGCGGCCCAGAGCCGAAGAAGAGGCCCACAAAGATCTGGCCAGGCATTTCTGATTCTGCTTTGAGCACTGGGCATTTTACATCCACTGCCTCGACTACAGCCCCTATTGCCTCGCCAGATTTGCCGATTGCCGCGCCATCGCCGCAGAATTCGTCGATTCAAGGGCATTGCGAAAATCGCCTCCTTTTGGCCAGGCCCAACGACTTGACTACAACATTCAAGGGCAAGTTTCCATGTTTTCTTTTGGTACCTCGCATTTGTGCTCAGACTGCCTCAGTGCCCACTTATTTGCCTACTGAAGCCGCTTCGTTGCTCAAGGAGTTCTCCGACGTTATGCCCGACGAGCTACCACAGGGCCTGTCTCCCATCCATGGCATCGAGCGCCAGATTGACTTGGTGTCTGGTGCCTCGTTGCCCAACCGCGCCGCCTACCGCACCGGCCCTGAGGAAACCAAGGAACTCCAGCATCAGGTCCAAGAACTCTTAGATCGTGGGTACGTGAGGGAAAGCTTGAGCCCTTGTGCCGTGCCCATGATTCTAGTGTAACACCCCCACTAGTGGAAAAAACCCTTTTAGAGGCGGGCCTTTTGACACTTATTGCGGCGAACACCGATCGCCGCAACTGAGGGGGCTGCAACAAGTAGGGAAGCTTTTTGAGGCGGGCTATATACGCCTCTACAAGTGGCTTTTAGAGGCGGGCCTCCATAGGCCCGCCTCTAAAAGCCACTTGTAGAGGCGGGCCTCCATAGGCCCGCCTCTAAAAGCCACTTGTAGAGGCGGGCCTCCATAGGCCCGCCTCTAAAAGCCTCAACAATTCAAACCTGACTCGGCCGAGTCATGGGCCGAGTCAGGCTCGGTTTATTGTATTTCAACAATTCGAGCCTAACTCGACCCAGAACTCGGCCGAGTGCTCGGCCGAGTCAGGCTCGAATTGTTGAAATACCATACACACAGATTTGCAGAATAATATACATCAACACAACATATCGATTTCATTCACAGAATAATATAACAGATTTCACCAGAGTACAGTCAGATTCTTAACAACAGTATACAGGACAAGTACAAACAAGTTCAATCCGATAATAAATACTTCGATGTAAAATACTGTGCCCATTGCTCACGAACAACGTCTAGTGGCAGCAGGTAGCCCCAATGTTACCGGAAATGCCTCGGAGCCTTCCTGCATTGTCACATGAAAATGAACTTCCTAAGAGGAGAGAACAAGCTATAATTAAAAATCCAAGGAAGACAATGTTACCGGAAATGCTCATACACAAAAAACTAGATCATGATTTCATGAGTACATATCAAAAAAAAGCATATGAGTACATATAAAAATAAACATTGTCTACCACATAAAAAATCTCATCTTATTCATTTGTGATTTGTAAATAAATTACCTCATCTTATTCATTTGTGATTTGTAACCCATATTCCCTCCCTATGATCCGTACGGATGTGATTAGTAGTATTTGCATCTTCCTCCTCGGGTAATGGTTGAACAACAGTTGATAACAAGGGTGTGTCGTCATACTCGTCATACTCTTCTTCATCCACAACATCATCAATACCCAGAATATGTCTTTTACCTTGGGCAACTGCACGCCATCTAGGATCAACATTGTCTACCACATAAAAAATCTGCTTAGCTTGTGATGCTAGGATGAATGGCTCGTCACTATCACTTAATCGGTCATAGTTTACCAATGTCAAACCCGGATAAATTTCATCTTGCTTCACCCCGTTAGTGTTGTTCACCCACTTGCACCGGAAAACAGGGATTGTAAAATTGTTATAATCAAGCTCCCATATTTCTTCGATAACACCATAATACGATTGTGTCGCATCAACCGGTCTTTTGTCCTTAGCGCTCGCATAGACCCTAGATGCTGCAACAACCTTCACTCCACTATTCTGCACCACACTCTTTTCATCTTGTCTTCTAGTGTAGAATGTGAACCCATTGATATCATACCCTTCGTAAGACCGAACACATAGTCGAGGACCTCGAGATAACCACTTCACCGTATCAGAAACGTCATGTTCTTTCCTAAGTTCCTCAACAACTTCCTTCTTAAACCAATCAATAAATGTGCGATTATGTTCCCTCATCAAAGCTCTTTCATTCAATTTTGGATTATTGTGTTGCAATTCAAGGCAATGCTTTTCTATGTAAAGATTGACCTCTGTAAGATGCTGCAACACACAAAGATGTGCCTTAATCTTCCTTTCAGATGGAGGAGATATCACATTTTTACCAATTACTCCCTCTCCTTCAAGCCTCCCTGCATGACGAGATTTTGGAAGACCTATTGGATGAAGCCTTGACAAAAACTCAGCTGCGTATTGAGATATCTCTTCATGAAGGACTCCACGAATGATACTACCCTCTGGATTCGCCCGATTCTTTACTTTGTCCTTTAAACTGCCAAAAAATCTCTCAAAAGGATACATCCATCTTAAATACACCGGACCACATAACTTGATTTCTCGAACCAAATGAACAATCAAGTGCACCATTATGTCAAAGAAAGACGACGGAAAGTACATTTCAAATCGACACAAAGTTTCAACAATATCAACGTGGAGAGCATCCAATATTTCTGGATCAATAACCTTAGCACATATGGAACTGAAAAACACGCACAGTTTTGTTATAACAGGAATTTTGTCGTTCTAATTCCTACTATGCAAAAAATCCAAACAGAACCTAAAACGCAGTCTTAGGCAAGTAAGGGTCGATCCACAGGGAAACACAATCTATCGCAGTATGTAAAGTGTATGTCAATTGAAGTAACCAAAGGGGGGATTTTGTTTGTTTGTAGAGTAACCAAGCATGCAAAAGTAAGTAAGCAATTAAAGTGCTGAAATCAAGTATGGGGAAGGCACTTAGTCAAACAATATCCACTAATCGAATGACAAGTTGATCATAGAAACCACTCAAAATCGCATGCAATGGCAATTCCAATTCCTTTTCAAAAGTATCTAATAGCACAACCAGATACTATTAGAACTAACTAATTAAACAACCCTGAAACTATCAAGATTCAATTTAACAACAGCTTTATGGATAGGAATATAGTTGGATACAACCTAGAATAAAACAACCAGTTTTTACCCTAAGATGCAAATCAATTCTCTTCTGCATAAGATTAGCACAACCAGTTACTAACACGATGCAATTGCTACTAAGGAATAGATATGCTCAACCAGTAACAATCTAGACCTAGCAATAGATAAATACCAACAAACCCTAGTTGATCAGACTAGAATTTACCAATATCAATCATAAGATTCAAGCAAGAGAAAAGATAAAAGCCAAAGCAATAGATTAAAAGTAAGAAACTTACAACTGAATCAAACGAAGAGCTTCAATATCTGACTAAGCAAGAGAGGCTTAGTTCTTCATAACAAGGGAAATACCTAAGAAATAAAACTAGGGTTCCGAGCTCCGAAAAGAACAAGTCTTCTCAACCCTTAAATACCAAAGGGAATTTAATCTGAAAATAACTTAAAATAAAAACAAAACGTAATAAAATAAAATAACTAAAACCGAAAAGGAAAATCGGCTCGGCGCTTCGTCCAACAGTGGCGGCGCTGCTTTTCCCACGACGATCGTCGTAATTGCGGCGGTCGCTGCAATTACACGGCGGTCGCCGTTTCAATGTCGTAGCTGAGGTTCTCCAGGGGGAATTAACGGCGGTCGCCGTTGTTATGCGGCGGTCGCCGTAATTCTGCTTCTTCATACTTCGCTCCTCAGCTCCAAAAGCTCCAAAAACGTAACTTCCGCGCCTCCTTGCCAAGTCTCCAAATCATCACTAGAGCATCCTAAAACACCACTAAAATCATGCCAAAACTCCGTCAATACACGCAACATAATTGTGTGTATCACATGTCTCACATGTTTCGGCAATATCCCACGAAGTGCGATCGGCAAGAAAACATTAATCAATACATGGCAATCATGAGACTTCATACCAATCAACCGAAGGTCCGAAAGAGAAACTAGACGTTTTACATTTGACGAATATGCCGATGGAACCTTAATGCCATGTAAGCACTCACAAAACACCTTTTTCTCCTTTCTTGACATTGTGTAACAGGCCGGAGGTAGAAAAGTCTTTTTACCATCCGGTTTTACAACGGGCCACAAATCTGGTCGAATATTCCTCTCTTTCATATCAAAACGAACTTTCTGATTGTCTTTCGTCTTTCCGGGTATATTCAGCAAAGTCCCAATTATAGCATCACAAACATTTTTTTCAATGTGCATCACATCGAGACAATGCCTAACCGACAAATCTTGCCAATAAGGAAGATCCTATAGTATAGACACTTTCTTCCATAAAACACCATTTGCAGAGACGGACTTGAAGCCCTTGCCGTATTTGGTGTCAACATTTTTAATCCGTTCATAAACATGTGATCCTGTCAAAGGTGTACGAGCTACTCCTTTCTCGGTGTACCCATTGAACTCCTTCTTCTTTTTACGGTAAGGGTGATATCGACTAAGGAACTTCCGGTACCCTAGATACACATTTTTCCTGTAATTTTTCAAGTAGGCGGGTTTCATATCTTCTTCACATATAGGGCATGCTTGTTCTCCTTTGGTTTTATACCCAGACAAGTTTCCATATGCCGGAAAATCATTTATGGTACAAAAAACCATAGCTCGCAAGGTAAAGTTTGAGTTGGTGTATGCATCGAACATTGGAACACCTTCATTCCACAGTAATTTCAAATCATCAACAAGTGGAGTCATATACACATCTATGTCATTCCCAGGTTGCTTAGGCCCGGAGATGAGGAGTGATAACATGATATACTTGCGCTTCATACACAACCATGGAGGAAGATTATAAATCGCTAGAAGAACTGGCCATGTGCTATGTTGGCTGCTTAGAGTGCCATACGGATTCACACCATCTGTACACAAAGCAAGTCTCAGATTCCTAATCTCATCACCAAATTCAGAATATTTCTTATCAATATTTCTCCATTGAGGAGAATCAGCAGGATGTCTAAGGAGTCCATCTTTCTTTCTCCCTTCCGCATGCCACCTCAGATTTTTGGCTTCCTTCTTTATCGAAAACAAACGCTGAAACCTAGGTATTATCGGAAGATACCACATAACCTTAGCTGCTGGCCCCCTCTTAGCCGAATTTACCCCTTTACGCTTGTAACGAGATGCACCGCACTTTGGACACTCATTCAAATTTTCATGTTCATTTCTGTAAAGCATACAATCATTTGGGCAAGCATCTATCTTGACGGCCTCTAAGCCTAAGGGACACATCAATTTCCTGGCATAATAAGTAGAGATAGGCATGTCATTGCCTTCTGGTAAAAATTCACCTAACCATTCCAATAAGGTGTTGAAACTTCCATCAGTCCAACCAGAAGCACATTTCAAGTTGTAAAGTATTGACACAGCCTCTAACTTGCTAAATTTTATACACCCGGGATACAAGGGAGTCTCTGTAGCCTTTGATACCTGTTCGAACATCTGAGGTCGTTCGTTCAAGTGATCTCTCACCCCATCCATCATCCCATTTATTTCATCATCTTTTTGGTCATCATCATCATCCATCTCATTATTCTCAGCAATATCATCATCACTATCATCAGTGTCTACCCGAACATCAAACTCATTGACACTAGAACTTGGACGATCAAGTATTTTCTCACCATGCCAAAACCAAATATGGTAATCTTGTTTGAAACCACGACGAAATAAATGATCCTCAATCTCATCAATACCATCTAACCACCTTATATTCTTACAATCACGGCATGGACAATAGATTTTTTCAGCTTTCGTACTCCGTTGGTGTGCTAAAGCACATCTAATGAACTCCTCAACCCCACTCAAGTATTCTGTCGTAGTATGGTCACCGTACATCCAAGGACGACTCATTTCTAGTAATAAATGCAAAACAAGGAAGATTTAATATCATTTCTAATAACTATCCCGCCAAGGGCCTAAATTATGAATTCTATCCCGCCAATGGCCTAAATAGATAATAATAAGCAACTAAGCAAGAAAAAATACAAACTCAACTATCCCGCCAAGGGCCTAGATTATGAATTCTATCCCGCCAAGGGCCTAAGGAATTAGGGTAGAAGTATTACCTTGACCCAATATCGAGCCTTCAAGACAATGCCTTTATCAACCTGCAGAATGTAATTTCCCTAATTAAATAACCCGTAAAAATGTGATCCTCTAGTATATTACATCTTCAATACAGTATAATACATAGATTATGAGACATAAAATATAGAGAAACGCATATTAGAAAAACGCATATTCATAGGGGCATTTCATCAAACACCTTCAATGCACGAGCAAGTTGACCAAAATACACAAATTCGTACAAGCTTTAAACACAAAATACACAAATTAGAAATCAGTACATTAGGATTTGCATATTCGTAGGGGCATTTCATCAAAAAATCTGCTTAGACAAACGCATATTCATAGGGGCATTTCATCAAACACCTTCAATGCACGACCTTTAAACACAAAAATAAACAAATTCGTACAAGCTTTAAACACAATACAGAGAAACGCATATTAGAGAAACGCTTACCCACCAGAGGAATCGGGTGAGGAAGTCGGAGTTCTGGTGAAACCGAGTGCTCGGCGAGAGGAGAAGAGACGAAGTCTGAACGAAGCGAAGAGGTGAATGTTCTGGTGAACGAAGCGCGCGCGGAGAAGCTGAATGTTTTAATTAAGTATATTAGGGTAGACTTATAGAGGCGGGCCTATTTATGCCCGCATCTATAAGTCCAACGTTATGGCCGAGAAAGAGGCAATAGAGGCGGGCCTCCTAATGCCCGCCTCTATTGCATACGTTTGTTGAGGCGGGCTTATGGAGGCCCGCCTCAACAAAACTTAATAGAGGCGGGTATTTTCGCCCGCTTCAATTACTTACCATTAGAGGCGGGCCTTTAATCGGCCCGCCTCTAATACTTTAGCGGGAATAATTTTTCGGAAACTTTTTGAGGTGTATAAATTTTTGCCCGCCTCAATAGAATTTTTTGAGGCGTATAAAATAAGTATCCGCCTCAAAAACCTGAAAAACTGATTGCATAGGACGTTGTTGAGGCGTTTTGTTATAGGCCCGCCTCTAAAAGGGCGCCTCAACAAGTGTTTTTTCCACTAGTGCCCCAAATCTCACCTTGAAAGTGTTACTACCAATGACCTCGGATATAACATCCCGAAGTCATCCCAGGCTTTTCCAGTTGATATAAACCATCAAACCACAGTTATAATACACAAATATCATAACTTTTATTAAAACCAACGTCTCGGAAATACAACAATTTCCAAATACAACAAAATACAAAATCAGAATTATTACAGCGGAAGTCTTAACATTAAAGCATAAATAACACAGCGGAAGTCTTAAAACAAAATAGTTTATCAAAACACCGTCCATCCTCATAGTCGCTCTAGCCTTCTCGGATCCTCAATTTATCTGATGTGCCGAATCAAATGGATGACACCAGCCAACCATACAGAGAACAATTACGGTTGGTTAGTCTAATGAAAGACTACGCAAGGGTACAAAGCAGAGTGGTTCGAAGTAGTTGTATTAGGTTAGACTCATCGCTCCTCGAATCACAACCGATAACGATAGTCAACCACCATACTCCTACTAGAATACATGAAAAGACATGATCAAGAGAAGATTCTGGAGACCGAGTCTCACAGCAATCAATCCCAAAAGAAGACTCCAACGAAAATGAGTCTTATAGAAACATCCAAGAGAAGACTCCAACGAAAGTGAGTCTTATAGGAAGCATGACAAATGTTGGGAAACTTAATTAATAATATTCATACAAGCGTTCAAAAACGACTTGATGTTTCGGCTCACGACCAACCTCACCGCCCCAGGGCGAATCCAGATTGGAAAGAGAACTTTACTATGATCACAGTCAAGACGAGATTTCCTAGCTGCACTATTACCTAGATGCACTACTCGCCTGAGGTATATTAATTATGTGCGACAAAGGCACTTATCTGATTTAATTCCGAAACCAAACCACATCACGTTATAAACTTTTATCATGATCAGCTCGTCCCGAGACGAGAGATCTCTTGGGAGCAACTCCCGAGATATGTGTGACACTAGCTAAGTGCACCATCTCTATACCCGAGTATAGAGGGGCTAGTCATGACTCACCAATGGTATTAGGGTCTCAATGCCCTTTTCTCCATTTAATTATCAAGAAACGACTGGACCTCCTGGGCCTCAGTAAACGTTCTTACGAATACTCGTGCTAATTAAACAGTTCAACACAGTTAACAATCATATCAAATCAAAGCCATCAAGGGCAACATCATAGATCTATCAATCTATATATATATATCAAAATAGCATTGCTACTAACAGTATATGCAACCTATTATAATCTTTCATATGAAATTCATATTTAAAATCCTCAACAAAACCATTATGAACATAATAGCGCTGTATCTAGCAATATACAACCTATTATAACAACACTTCTTTTCATCAAATTATTTATCAAAACTGTTCCCAACATAAACAGTAAATCATTCCAAATTAATTAACAACTAACAATTGATAATTAATGGAAGTATGGAATGATGAGCAAGAGCGAACCGCCACTTGCCTGGAGTAGATTCGGCGATGAATCTAGACGAGACGACTACCGAAAATATCATTTTCAAGGATATGGCCTAAGCTTCAGATAACTCCAACAGATTTACGAGTCCACACGCGATCCAGCACATGACATATTAATTAATCTCAATTAATTTGTCTGGACGAACTCAATGAATTTAACTTGATATATTTTTATGATTTTAAATCATAAAAATATTAATTAAATTTTCCTAAAGAAAATACGGATGAAAGAGGGTCGAAATTATACCGCTCGATCGATTTCGGGTTAAATTTGGACGGGAAGGGTTTTGGGCCTCTCGGCCCAGCAACAATTAAACAAGGGGGGAGGGCCCCACCTTGCTTCTTCTTCTTCCCCGAATAACAACAACAACACAACAATAACAAGAACAGAGCACAACACCACGGCGGCAGCAACGACCACGCCGGGAAGGGCTCCTCGCCGGGGGCCTCGCCGCTTCATCGCTGGGGATACAACCACCAGCAGCGGAAGCCACACGAGACACACGACATCAGCACAGCACGCATCGAATAGCAGCGAGCAGCTCCAGAACACAGCAAACACCAGCGATGGCGAGCGGCACCGCGACTTCGCCGGAGAAGAAGGAGAAGGTTGAGCACGAGAAGATGGTGGCTGGGCAGAGGAGCTCACCGAGAGAGAAGACGAGAGGGAGATCGATTTGGTGTGTCTTTCTACCCTTCACCAACACCACTATATATAGCCAAGAATAGGGATCCCAAGGAGGGGGCAAAGGTCCGACAACTCTCTTGCAAGAGGGCCGACCATGCACAAGTTGGGAAGCCAAGTGGGAAGCTAAGATAAGATACTTGGAAGATAAGTTTTGCCCACTGGATAAGATTTGGTATGAGTTTTAAACCCCGGAAATTATATGTTTGTATCCAAACAAATATTCTAAGTCCCGAAAATACATCGAATGTATTTTATACCACTCAGGGAATTATTTCGGAGATCATGGAAGTTACGGAAAATCCGAACTCCACTGAAAGCGAAATAATTACTGAACGAAACTTGGGAAAAATTACCCAAATATCCTTATAAAATAAGGGATATTACATCTAGTGCCCAAGAAGGATGGCTCTTGGAGAATGTGTGTTGACTACCGCACCATCAACCAGATCACAGTGAAGTACCGCCATCCCATCAAGTAACGCCATCACATCCCCCGCCTTGATGATATGTTGGATGAGTTCCATGGTGCCATGCTCTTTTCAAAGATTGACTTGAAGAGTGCTATCACCAAATTTGAATGAAGGAGGGAGATGAATGGAAGACGGCGTTTAAGACCAAGTATGGTCTTTATGAGTGGCTTGTCATGCCATTTGGGCTAACCAACGCCCCCAGCACTTTCATGCGCTTGATGAATCACGTTTTTGAGACAATTTTTGGGTAAATTTGTGGTGGTTTATTTTGATGACATTCTTGTGTATTATCGTTCTCTTGATGATCATGTCCAGCACCTTATGCTTGTGTTAGAGTGCTTGAGGACCGAGCAGCTGTATGCCAACCTTGGCAAATGTCGTTTCTACTCCGACACCACTGTTTTTCTTGGCTTCATCGTGTCTAAAGCAGGTTTGCGCGTGGATGAAGACAAGGTGAAGGCCATCCACGATTGGCCAACGCCTACCAATCCCACCATGGTTCGCTCTTTCCTAGGGTTGGTTGGATTTTATAGGAGATTTGTGCGTGACTTCAGCTCCATCGCCGCCCCGCTCCATGAGCTCACCAAGAAGGGAGCCACGGTGGTGTGGCTTGAGAGCCATGAGTGAGCCTTCTAGGCCTTGAAGGACGCCATTTGCAACGCGCCTCTCCTATAGCTTTCGGACTTCACCAAGAGGTTTGAAGTGGAGTGTGACGCTTCCAACGTCGGCATTGGCGGCGTCCTCCAACAAGACAAGAGGCCGATAGCCTATTTCAGTGAGTAGCTCACAGGGGCCACATTGAACTATCCCACGTATGACAAAGAGCTTTATGCTCTTGTTCGAGTGCTCAAGACATGGCAGCACTATCTTTGTCCATGTGAGTTTGTCATTCACTCCGACCATGCGGCGCTTAGCTACTTGAAGAGCCAAGCCACCATCAGCCGTCGCCATGCTCGATGGGTGGAATTCATGGAGACCTTCCCCTATGTGGTTGTCCACAAGAAAAGGTAAGGAGAATGTGGTAGCCGACGCCCTTTCTTGCAGGTATAACCTCCTTACTCATCTTCAAACTAAGGTTTTGGGTTTTGCGTTGATTAAGGACTTATATTTGGTTGATACATTTTTTAGGCCTATTTATGAGCAATGCCTTAGGGACTGAGAGTTTGACACTGTTTTCGTCCATGAGGGGTATTTATATAAGGTCGGTCGCCTATGCATCCCTAGCTCCTCCGTTAGGACCCTTCTTATTCAAGAGGCACATGATGGCCGAGGCCACTTTGGGATTGCAAAGACTCTAGCCGCTCTAAGAAAACACTTCTTTTGGCCTCACATGACCACCCATGTCACTAGGTATTGCAAGAGTTGTGTCGTGTGCCAACGCACTAAGACTAGCTCCAGCCCCTATGGCCTGTACACTCCCCTGCCTATCCCAACCGCCTCATGGGAAGACTTTTCCATGGATTTTATCACAGGTTTGCCTCTGTCTTGTAGGGGTAAGGATTATATTTTTGTTGTTGTGGACATGTTTTCCAAGATGGCACATTTCCTAGCTTGTAAAACCACGAACAATGCCACAGACATAGCCGAGCTTTTCTTTGATAATGTGGTTTGCTTGCATGGGATTCCTAGGACTATTGTTAGTGATAGGGATACCAAATTTGTGGGCCACTTTTGGAGGACACTCTGGGGTAAGCTAGGCACCAAACTCTTATTCTCTACTAGCTATCACCCCGAGACGGATGGCCAAATTGACATCACCAACCGCACTTTAGGAGCCCTTCTTAGGACCATGATCAAAGCCAATCCCAAGCGTTGGGAGGATTTACTTACTATTGTTGAGTTTTCATATAACAGGTCCATGCACTCGGCAACCAGGTTGACGCCGTTCGAGGTGGTCTATGGCCGCAATCCCTTGACACCATTGGACATGTTGTCGCGCCCATGAAGGACAACGAGCATGTCGCCGCCGACAGCCGCGCCGCACACATCCAAGAGCTTCACCGCTGCACCGGTGCCCAACTGGAGTGTAGGGCTGGCCAGTATGCCGCGCAACACAACAAAGGCCGCCGCAAGCTCGTCTTTGCCTCTAGAGATTTGGTTTGGGTCCACCTTCACAAGGATCGCTTCCCAGCCAAGCGCAAGTCCAAGCTTGCCCAACACGGAGATGGCCCTTTCAAAACTATCAAGGCCATTGGCGACAACGCCTATGAGGTAGATCTTCCTCCGGACTTTGGTGTCCACGCCACCTTTAACGTAGCTGACCTCCAGCCCTATGTGGAACCCGAGTTTGCTGATGGTGAAGCGGGGACGCTTTACAGCCAAGTGAGGGAGGGTGATGCGACCCTGCCCTCTATGACCGCCGTTGAAGAGGAACAAGCCATGAGCCTCCAGTCCCTTAGGCCTGTCACCAGGTCACGTGCCAGGGCCATCGGCAAGGCCACCCAGTCGCTAATCTTGTGCCTCGTCGCCAGCCAAGGCGCGCCCGACGCCGCGCCCACGCTCGTGCTCGCCACCGTCAGCGACACAGCTGAGGCACAGTCGAGGCCCTTGCCTTCCGAGCCTGGCGTGACGCCCACAGAGTCCATCTTGACCTAACTCCAGCCCGGGCCTCGTCGTTGCCTCACTCTCACCGCGCCATGGCCTTTGCCAACGTCGTGTCGCCGCTCCACGCCTCGCCAGCATCCAAGACGGCGCCTATCACCTAGTTTAGGTATTTATAGGTTTTTACTACTTTTAGACATTTCTATTTTTAGACTTGCCATTTATGTAATTTTGCTATTTCGGGCGTGCGCTCCACTTGTGTCGAGTGCGCTAGCCCATTAGGCGGAACTCGGCCCATCCGAGCCCCGCGTGCCTTTTCAAGGCCAACTTGGCCTCCATTTGTAAGGTTACGTCATAATTTAATTCAAGTTAAGTATTGAGTGTTAATTCCTCATTCTTGAGTTTTGACGTCAAACACTTCTCAAAACTACTATCTCTCGCAACTCTCGCCTGCCGTCGCTACGGCCTCCGTCGATCATCGCTTCGATCAAACTGCCACTTGTCACTTCAAGCCATTCAAGTGCCTAGTCCTGAGGCTACTTGTGTCTCCCTCGCCGCGTCAACTCCGTTGCCGCCGCATCAAAACAATCGCTTCATCCCTCACTAACCTCTATCAAGGCTGTCGTGACTCAGTACGAGACCTAGATCCGCTCATCGCCGATGCTCTTGACCACATCCGAGGCCAAAGACGCATCAAGATAGAGCACCACTTGGAGGAGGAGGACACCAAGGTTACTGGTACACCATACACACCACAAAAGGTCGATCTTGATGCCCCTACGGAATCCCAAGGAAGCCCCAATGGGTCCATAAATACCCTTGTTGCACCTTTAGAGAGGAGGAGCGAGAAGTTTCCCTATATCATCATGAAGACCCCCCATGCTCAAACCCAATTCAACATGGTTGATCTATCTCCCTACAATCATGTTGACTACCACGACATCTAGTCGGGGACAATTTGAAGCCATGTGGGGGAGAATGATGAAGAACAACTTGAAGACCTTCTAGAACAAAGCCCAAGACCATCAAGAAAGAGAATCAAGATGGAGATCTTTCGTAACTTTAAAGATCTCGTCAAAACCTGGACAATGCTTGACAAAACGACAATATCATTGGCTAAAAAATGATCTCAAGCTCATTCAAGAAGCGTAGCAAAGCTGACTCGATGATCTACAACACTCTGGTTTATGGTGAGTCGAAATTCCATCAGCAAGATGGTAAAAAACAACGATTATTGGGATGCGAAGAAAACACGCGGCCATCGTTGAAGTTCGTGCATCACAAACGCATGACTGTGCCCCTTGTCTCAGCAATCAGTTCTGGTCGTGCGTGTAAAACACACGACCGTGCGCGACCCTGTTCTGTCGAGTTGCTTTGTTTATGGATATTTTTGCACTTTTAATGTTTTTAATTATTTTTAGAGTTTTATGTTAGCCTCTTTTCCAAGTCATTAGAAACCCTAGTTTTGCCTATTTAAACATTTTCACTTATTCAATAAAAATCAGATTTGAAAACTCGAAAACATTGGCATATGTTTCGAGTTTATCTTATCCCCAAAACTATCTCCTTGTGTCCTTGCTTTCATAATTACATCAATTGTTTGTGTGTGTTTGTTTGCTCGAGTTCTTATTCGTAAAACCCTAAAGGTCATTGTGTTCATCTTAGGGGTTTGGCTGAGTCAAAGAGGAATCTCGAATGGTGATGGAAGAAAAGGGACACGGGAACTCATTAAATATTCACAATTGTTATTAGTTTCCATTCATCATCCAATTTGACAATTTCAATCCAATACCTTCAAAAACATTCTCCATATCTCAATCTTTGCATCAACATCTTCACTTTGAGTCACTCTTTACTTCAATCCAAGCAAACCCCCCTCCAAATTGTAACCCCCCTCACCTTCTCCAATTTTCCCTAATGAATAAATGTTCTGCGAATGCTCGATCCGACAAGCCTAAACCTTTTCTGCGAATTTCGTGTTTTGCGCCTTGTAATCGCTGAGAAGCTCCTCCATCCCCTGCACTTTCTTCGGCAACTTTCTCACGATGATCTACTTCTTCTAGCCGAGGTTGGAGCACATCACCCCGAGCCGCTTCTATACCGCATAGCTCATGTTGATATCGTGACGAAGCCTTTCCTTCTCATGAGAGTGGGGCCATCGGCGGCATTAGCCTTGTCGGCCGAAAGGATTTCCTTGAGGTCGGTGTTTTAATATCATAAGAAGCTCAATCAGATATCATTATTGTTAAAATAAATGACGTGTATTTTTTTTAAAGGTCGGACTTCGGCGTTCACGCGTGCAAAATCACCGACAATGGGCTTTTATTATTTTTGCTAAAAATCGACATAGTTTGGCTAAGGATTTAATTTTTGAAGGTTTTTATTTTCAGTTCAATGCTGATACTTTGTAATATTTAAAGTTATTTTTCCTTAAACTTATTATAGTAGGTAATAAATAAAGGAGAACTATCCTAATATATTATAAATTTAGCTTTTTCAAGCAATTAATTGAGTCAATTAATGCCCCACACTAAGTTAATTGAATTTGGGCCGAACAGACCTGCATGAGCATTATGCTTCCATGCCATAGGCCCAATAAAGGGGTTGAGCCCAATAGACGCGTTCAGGTCAAAAGAGATATGGGTCAAAGCTTTTCGCATTCCAGCCTTTGCACATTCCAATCTGTTTCACGTTTCAAGAAATTAAATGCAGACAAGTTATCTCTCCCCACTTCAGATGATTCCCGTCCGTTCGATACTCAAGGTTCTCTCCATCAATTTCCAGATTTAGGGTTCTTTTGTTTGTTTCTCCCTCTTGCATCTTACGGACCGAATTTCTGTTGAATTGAATTGCGCTTTGCCTGTTGTTTTATGTTACAGAGCATGAAGAAATCGTTCGATCGGTGGGCCGGGCTGAGTTCATAGGTCGGCCGATTGAGTCGCACAACGAGTTAGGGTTATCTTCGCAGTTTTCGCTCGCTGTTGTCCAGGGCGTAGCGAAGGCGGTCGTGTCCCCCGACGATGATTCTGACGCTGTGAAGAAGGCGGTGGGAAGTTTCTGACTATTTGGAACAACTCCTAGATGCAATTTTTAATTTTTAATGAAATTTCCCCTCCTTTCTTCCTCCTTGAGATTTTGGAATTGCAATGCTTTGTGCGTCTTTCATTGTTGTTCTTGCATTGTGTTTTCTTTTGGCAGACTCCTTTGGAAAACCTAGAACCTGTCCTCAGAGAAGATATTCAGAAGGTAAAAAACTGGTTCCTGTTTATTGATGATTCAATTTATCAAAACCATAACCTATTAATTAGGCTTCCTTGCTGGGTAACAGATATAGGATAATGTGCCTAAGCCACAAGCTCATAAGGAAACTCCATTGAGTGCTTTTTTCAATGTCAGATTTGTTAGTTACCTTCAATACGTCTTCTGTAATTTTCCCTCTCTACCTAGCGGAATACTTTATTTATCATTTTCATTAGCTTGAGGAAGTTCATAGTACTCCTTTGGAAAACCTAGAACCTGTCCTCAGAGAAGATATTCAGAAGGTAAAAAACTGGTTCATGTTTATTGATGATTCAATTTATCAAAACCATAACCTATTAATTAAGCTTCCTTGCTGGGTAACAGATATAGGATAATGTGCCTAAGCCACAAGCTCATAAGGAAACTTCATTGAGTGTTTTTTTCAATGTCAGATTTGTTAGTTACCTTCAATACGTCTTCTGTAATTTTCCCTCTCTACCTAGCGGAATACTTTATTTATCATTTTCATTAGCTTGAGGAAGTTCATAGTATTTCTTAGCAGGTAATTTGACTTTGGTGTTGAATGAATTAGAGACCAACATGTTTCTAAAATCTGGATTCATGATGAATGGTGAACTTATTAGTTGGTTGTAGGTTGCTAGCTTAAGACAGAGATTTCACCACTCTATAGCACCAGGGTGGCTTGCTGGAGATCGTCGGGCTGTTGTTCCTGCTTCTGGATTTTCTTATAGTGCACAACAAATATGGAAAATTATTAAAGACAACAAGGATCTTGATCTACCTGCACACAAGGTAATTATGTAGAAATGTCACTGAAGAAACTGACATAATATAGACAATAATATATTTATGTTGCCAACCCTTCTTAGGTGATGATGGCGACTGTTCACTGTGAAGAAATTGCTAATGAAAGGTTAAGCAATTTCAGGGGAAACCAGGTACCTTCCTCCAACATCTATTTTGATTATGCTTCATCTGTTTTTGTAGCTTTGTGCTGCGTAGCATGATTTTCATTATGACCCTAGTTGTTTATAAATTGACAGGCCTGCTGTGAACTGGAAGAGGCTGCACAAAATGATCCTGTCAAGGGCTTTGGAAAGAAGCTCAGTTTGATTCTCGGGAGTTGGTTATCTGAGTCCGTCGTTAAGCTATGCCCTGTCATAAGTTTAAGTCATTATTTTGCTCCCTGCCCTGTCATGGCAAGTTTAAAATCTTCATGAGAATAGTTGGTATATCATTGTCCTTTACCTTCAATAATAAGAAGAAATTGTCTGTTAGCTTATCCTCCAGTGATTACGTTTTAAATGACATTGTGCAGGCCTGAGATGGTTGTTGGATGGTACCATTCACATCCTGGGTTTGGTTGTTGGCTTTCTGGTGTCGACATTAATACTCAGCAGGTTTGCATATTTCTCCTCCTCCTTCGCTTGCAGAAACAAACACAATACAAATTAGTGAACAATAATGTTGTTAACAAGAAGAAACTAATTAGATTAATGAAGTATACAGGACATATAAGTAGGGTCGAAATGAAGTGTAAAGATTGCTTATTATTTAGCTTGCTTGCTCTTATATTGCATATTAATATTTAATTTCCTGCATAGTACTGCCCTCTTATTCTATAAGAGAGATAATTCGAACATGATGACTTCAAAAGTTGATCATGATTATGAATTTCAGAGTTTTGAAGCTTCAAACCAAAGAGTCGTGGCAGTTGTGGTGGATCCAATTCAGAGTGTCCAAAGGAAAGGTGGTTATTGATGCTGTCCGGTTGATTAACCCACAAATATTGGTGAGGTCGATTGCATCTTCCTCACAGCTGCTCTACCGACGCCTTACGTATTCTTGAATAGATTCCTCAAGGCTCTGCTGAATCTCACAAAAAGGTTGTTCATAGATAATTGACAATTTCTTTTTTCAAAAAATTGTGAAAGATGGTTTAACGTTCTTGGTTGGAAGATTTTGGCGCGATGCTTGATGCTTCAACGAGAATACTTTCTTTAAATACGATTATGTCATTGTCACTCCTTTGCTGGCTACAAAGTTCAGTACCTAAGAAGTATTTGACCTGTTTAATTATTCCTTCTATCTGATGTACAACGTCATTTTGGTGAGGAAGTTATTTATGTATCAAGTATCAAAATCTTCTCATTACAGCTCAATAGATATATATGATATTTTATGCGTTGCTCTTAGTTGATCTAAAAAGTTATACATATTGCAAATGATGTGATATGATCATATGAAAGTACATCATTTGATTTCTTACCTATCCTAAAACATAAATTACGTGTACAGGGATCAATCATTTTCACCAGACATCAAGCTATTGTTTGTTGAAAATGTACGAAAGTTTGTTATTTTTGTGTGTAATGATAACGTTATAACTTTGGGGGTTCACCTGCTTTTTGATTTTTTAATGTGCTTGCATGTCTTGAATCTTGATGTATCTGTATTT
This sequence comes from Rheum nobile, assembly GCA_027886185.1. Classification (NCBI taxonomy): domain Eukaryota; kingdom Viridiplantae; phylum Streptophyta; class Magnoliopsida; order Caryophyllales; family Polygonaceae; genus Rheum; species Rheum nobile. The sequence goes on along the minus strand of WOAB01000002.1, from coordinate 7,303,914 downwards.
AAGTTGATAAGGGAATTCTTTGATTTGATAGTACGGCTACAGTCATGTATTTGATTAACAAGAATCTCCTTTGATTACATTCATTGCCTCACGCATTCACCATCGATGCGGATACAGTGTTCGATTGTAGTCTCTCAATATCAATTATCGCGTTTCATGTCCACTTTCGTTCGCCTCATAACCTCTCATCGAGAAATCACGCGTTCACCATCATTGATTGCCTCACGCGTCCATCATCAACGCAAGGGATGTGTTGGGCCGCGTTATTGTAATAACTGTTAACGCGGTGGTGTCCATGCCACCTGCATTCTCCTCCTGCCCTTTCATCAAGAAACGGCATGAACATCTGTACAACCACTTATCACGAATAGTTACACGAAGTGGCGTCATTTTTCCATGATCGCATGGAAATTGCCAGACGCCATCAAACTGCTTGCCCACGTGCATCACAATGCGAGCCACATGAAGACACGTGCCATCGCACAATGACTGACAGGGCTAAAGTCGTGATGCCTATCAAATAAACCCCAAAATACCTACTAAGTAGTATAGCAAGCAAGTCAGGGTCGATCCCACAGAGAGTCAGGTTATCAACTTATGCAATTTGTTATCACCAACTAGGAACTAGGGGGGGGGGGGGGGGGTTTGTAATGTTTTTCGTAACCAAAGTAAACAAAGCAAGAAAACGAATTCGCAAGTAAAGGTTGTAAATATTATGGGGAAAAGCGCCACACTCAACAGAGATCCACACAACAATAGAAAGGTCGATCACGGAATTCTATCAATCTCAAGTTCTTAATATTCCTATAGTTGTTCTTATCCCGATCATAGGTAACTATTAGTTCTACCAGCCCTAATAGTACTTATCACCAAATCAAATCCGAAAACCTTCAAGACTCAATAAAGCAATAGCAATCAAACAAGGATTCAACAAGATACATGCAATAGAAACAACCCGTTACTATAAGCATGCAATTAACTCTCTCTCACGATGAAGCGCTCGGATCCCCTATACGCACAATCGTGTTGGCTACTAGATATGCAACCTGAACCCGGAATCACAAGTCCTAGCAATTAGGAAGATATCAATAAACCTAGGTAGCTACTCTAGATAAATCAACATAAACCAATAAACATTTAAGCACAAGAGAATTAATCCAACTAGATAGGAAAACGAACAAGAGTAGAAAACTCACAACCAATCAATTGCTGGCTTCAAACTGTCAAGTGCAACAATGGAGGTTTAGTTCTCCATTAGGATTTGTGAGAGGAGAAATATGAAAAGTGGCAATTAGGGTTAGAGAAGTTTTTTTTTTCTAAAAGAGTCTTAAACCTAACTTAAATACTAAAGTAATAATTCAGAAATAAAGAAAAGAAAAATAACAAACTTGGAAATAAAGTTTCGGAAATAAAATAAAACGGGAATAAGAAAACTCGTAAAAGACTTTTAGCGCGTCTCCACCGCGGGTGCGGTGGCTCCACCGCCGGGTGCGGCCATTTAACAGAAACTCCAGTTCTCTGACGACCTCGCCGCGGGTGCGGCAGTGCCCACCGCTGGGTGCGGTGAGATTCCAGTACTTCAGCTTCTGCGACACTTCAGTAAAAACGCCATAACTTTTGATTCCCAACTCGGATTGCGCTCATATTTTGAGGACTTGTAATAGACTTCAAGATCTAACTCCTCGAATTGGAATCACTCCATTTGGACATCTGAGTAGAGAGAACGAACCATTTGAATTCAGCCCACTGTTCTTTTACTCTTCTCTTCACTTCCTTGGCGTCTTCTCCTTGTGGCTTCCTATGATCTCCAAAATAGCTCAAACACCTCCAAATACACCAAACTTCGCCCCCAAACGCCATACACATGAATGTGTCTAAATCTACCCGAATGGCACCAATAAACCCTCTAAAGACTCTTACTTAAGCCCTACAAAGTAGTGCTTATCAAACTCCCCCATGCTTAGACCTTTGCTCGTCCTCGAGTAAACTAAAAGAAAGTCCACTCCTCCAATGCAGCACCCAAGGTCTCAGGAAACATATCCTCCAACTAAGAGTCACCTAACCCATGCCAAAGCTCCTGGCACCAATCTCATCTACAACACATCCATACTCAACAAGCTTAAGGGACAAGCAGAGTACTTCCCCCAAGCTTAACCCGGACATCCAATAGTGTGAGTAACCTCTAATCCTAGCCTCCATCTATTGCTCCTTATGCCTCCCAGAGTGACCTACCCGACAATCCTTCTTTGACTCCTCTTCTTATGACGCCTCGCCAAGAATAAAGAGAAATCCTAAAATCACTCTTCTTCTTTTTCACTCATTTTGTCAAGGCGCCCTTTCGGGTTTTCACCAAGCCACTCATATTTTTTTCATAGATGTGCTCACATAAGCTCACGTCACTCTTGACCTCATATTACCCCAGCCTAATGCTGGTCCAAGCCACCTGCTTATTGCCTAGGCCGCCCTTTCGGGTTTTCGACCTATCCTAGGATTTCAATTTTTGCCTTTTTTCAAATTTTTGGCTTTTTTCTTTATTCTTTTTCTCCTCAGCGACGTAGCAAGTATAGAACTCTCCCCCATGCTTAAACATTGCATTGCCCTCAATGTAATGAAAGACAAAAGAATAAAGCACAGGGAAAAGCAAAAAATAACTCACAAACGTCGCCAAGCTGTTTGGACACTGTAGGTGTCGCTGGCGGTGTACTCCATATGCGCAGGTCCGGTGTTGGGTGTTCTCATCAACTCCAGTGTCTTCTTCCTACCGTGCAACCAAAGGGAACCACTTTGGTGAATAGTGGTGAACAATGATAACAAGGTTACACGGCCTTCAAATGCCACTAAAAATGGGCCTAGATATGATCGTGGTGTGGGCCCTGAGTGGTCCTCCTCCTCAGCTGTCGACTATAGGGCCATCATCGTTGCCAAAAAATGTGTGGGGCGAATGTCTCCTCCTTTGACAACATGATGTGCATCGTCTCTTCATGGGAAACTCCGGACAGCTGGCCTTGGGTAAAACTTTTTTTTTTTTTTTTTGCCCCCCGTTTAAGGTTTTTTCGGGGGGTAACTTAGTGCAGGGAAAGAAGAGACTTACATTGGTGGTAAACACCTTCTTCAATAGGCATGGGTCTCTTCCCTGCAGGTTAGTCGGAAACAAAAACAAGAACAAAAACAAAGCAAAAACACACTAAAGAAAATGCAAAAACAAAGAAAGAAAAGCAAAGAAAGAATAACATACCTCGGGTTGCCTCCCGGACAACGCCTTAGTTATTGTCATGGCTTGACATACTACTCGAACAACCTCAATCTATAGCATCAGGTTCCTTAGGAACCCTCTCATTCAGCATCTCCTTCCTGAACCAATCATGGAAAGGTTTGAACCTTAGACAATTCTTCTTCTTCAGTGGCTTCTCCACCTTGAACTTCTTAGTCGCCTCTCCCCCATACTTAGATCGATCAGGGGGATGTTTCACCTCAACTTCAGGGGCCTGCACAATAGGGAACAACTTCTTGCCCTGTGGAGTTAGTAAGGTGGGGCCACTGCCCAAAAGAGAAGCAGGAGACTCACCCTTCTCATCCAATAAAGCCGTGACTTCCTGCAGATTAAAAGATAAAGGAATACTGACAGGCAAGTCAACTATGGGATCCTCTATTATAGGTTGCAATTCATCCAAAGGGTTATGACTCATTACATCAACAAAGTTCAAAGAGGTGTTAATGATGGGTTTCATATCATATATGTTGTATTCAACTCCGTCCCCATCAAATTCCATAGTTAATTTCCCACTTCTGACATCAATTGTGGTGTTAGCAGTTTTCATGAAAGGTCTACCTAACAGCATATGTGCACCTGTACCACCACCCATATCAAGAACATAAAAATCAGTGGGAAAAATCAGCTTATCTACCATAACAAGGACATCCTCAACAACCCCTTTCGGGTAGACATTGGTTCCATCAGCTAATTGAATAACTAGCCTAGTGTCCTGTAATGGTGGCAGGCCAAGAGACTCATAAAATGACAATGGTAAGACATTAATAGATGCACCAAGATCTAGCATAGCTTTATCAGTCTTTGTCTCACCAATGATGCAAGGGATAGAGAACATACCTGGATCACTGCACTTCTTGGGCAAACGCTTTTGAAATACAGCGGATACTTGCTCGCTCACCTGGACCTGCTTCTTTTGCTTCTTCTTCTGGTTCCTCTTGATCGTACAAAGCTCCTTCAAGAACCGAGCGTACTTGGGAATACTCTTAACAAGCTTGAGCAAAGGGATGTTAACCTCACACTTGCTAAATGTCTCAAAGAGGTCCTTGTCATCAACTACCCTTCTCTCCTTGAGCGCCTCTGGAAAAGGGGCGGGTGGCTTCTCGGAACCGAGAGGAGGGAAGTATGGACGAACGTAATCGTCGACGTAAGGCTCATTAGCAGTCCCAGAAGACTCGCCGCGAGTGCGGTGAGACGTCACCGCTGGGTGCGGTGAACTTGACAGAACATTCTGTTTTTCCAAATCATGCTCGCCGCGGGTGCGGTCACCTTGCCGCTGGGTGCGGTCATTTTCCAGAATACCCTCTTTTCCTGAGTCGTCCTCTTCAGCACTAGGATCGACATGCAATTGCTTTCCACTTCTAAGGGTTATCGCGCTAACGTTTTCCCTCGGGTTTACTACCGTTTGAGATGGTAGATTTCCCGAAGTCCGCTGATCAATCCTTGTAATCGCCTCAGCCATTTGGCTCATCTGCGTCTCAAGGTTCTTGATACTCGACGTCGTAGCGTGAACGTGAGTGCTGAAGTGCTTATCCAGAGCTTGGAGCATATCTTCAGTTGACATGGAGGGGCTAGGATTAGACACTGGCGGGCTATGCTCATAGGCCGGATTGTACTGCTGTGGAGCATCCTGCTGGTAGAACGATTGTGGCTCCGGGTAGAACTCCTGGTAGTCATGACCATATGGAGGGTATTGTTGGTATCCATAACTCGAATTGGGGTGATCTCTCCACCCTGGAGTGTATGCGTAGGAGTATGGGTCATATCGCGGCTCTCCCCAGAAATCCATATCTGTATCAAAAGCAAAAAAAGAAAATACAAAAATCAGTAGCACGGGTGTGGACTGTAAGATAGGTCCACACCAAGGTAGGCAACAAACAAATCACAAAAACAGAAAATTTGACTCCCCGGCAACGGCGTCAAATTTGACAGGGCTAAAGTCGTGTTGCCTATCAAATAAATCCCAAAATACCTACTAAGTAGTATAGCAAGCAAGTCAGGGTCGATCCCACAGAGAGTCAGGTTATCAACTTATGCAATTTGTTATCACCAACTAGGAACTAGGGGGGGGGGGGGGGCGGTTTGTAATGTTTTTTCATAACCAAAGTAAACAAAGCAAGAAAACGAATTCGCAAGTAAAGGTTGTAAATATTATGGGGAAAAGCGCCACACTCAACAGAGATCCACACAACAATAGAAAGGTCGATCACGGAATTCTATCAATCTCAAGTTCTTAATATTCCTATAGTTGTTCTTATCCCGATCATAGGTAACTATTAGTTCTACCAGCCCTAATAGTACTTATCACCAAATCAAATCCGAAAACCTTCAAGACTCAATAAAGCAATAGCAATCAAACAATGATTCAACAAGATACATGCAATAGAAACAACCCGTTACTATAAGCATGCAATTAACTCTCTCTCACGATGAAGCGCTCAGATCCCCTATACGCACAATCGTGTTCGCTACTAGATATGCAACCCGAACCCGTAATCACAAGTCCTAGCAATTAGGAAGATATCAATAAACCTAGGTAGCTACTCTAGATAAATCAACATAAACCAATAAACATTTAAGCACAAGAGAATTAATCCAACTAGATAGGAAAACGGACAACCAATCAATTGCTGGCTTCAAACTGTCAAGTGCAACAATGGAGGTTTAGTTCTCCATTAGGATTTGTGAGAGGAGAAATATGAAAAGTGGCAATTAGGGTTAGAGAAGTTTTTTTTTCTCTAAAAGAGTCTTAAACCTAACTTAAATACTAAAGTAATAATTCAGAAATAAAGAAAAGAAAAATAACAAACTTGGAAATAAAGTTTCGGAAATAAAATAAAACGGGAATAAGAAAACTCGTAAAAGACTTTCAGCGCGTCTCCACCGCGGGTGCGGTGGCTCCACCGCCGGGTGCGGCCATTTAACAGAAACTCCAGTTCTCTGACGACCTCGCCGCGGGTGCGGCAGTGCCCACCGCTGGGTGCGGTGAGATTCCAGTACTTCAGCTTCTGCGACACTTCAGTAAAAATGCCATAACGTTTGATTCCCAACTCGGATTGCACTCATATTTTGAGGACTTGTAGTAGACTTCAAGATCTAACTCCTCGAATTGGAATCACTCCATTTGGACATCTGAGTAGAGAGAACGAACCATTTGAATTCAGCCCACTGTTCTTTTACTCTTCTCTTCACTTCCTTGGCGTCTTCTCCTTGTGGCTTCCTATGATCTCCAAAACAGCTTAAACACCTCCAAATACACCAAACTTCGCCCCCAAACGCCATACACATGAATGTGTCTAAATCTACCCGAATGGCACCAATAAACCCTCTAAAGACTCTTACTTAAGTCCTACAAAGTAGTGCTTATCAATGACTCAGCCAAATGAAGACACATTCATATTTCACACTAACAATTAAACGAAATTACATACAGGGAACCCCGTGCGAAGCACGGGAGGCCTACAACTAGTTGTCTATAAATTAGAAAGATATTTCCTTATAACGTATTAAATGTTTTGTTACATCAATAGAGTGAAGCTCTTGTATATCAAAAGTTTGCGTCAAAAATTAGAAAATTTGTAGTCGAGAATTAATAATATTTAGTAAATTGTCCATACATTTGTTCTCTAATCGATATATTGGTCAAATTCTTAACATATTGAAGTTATCTATTAAATTATGTTTTTATTAGATTTGGATAATAAATCATAGTTTGTGTTAGAATATTAATATGTAACTCGGTTAGAAACTTGGTTAAGAATATTTAAAAAAGAAGAAGATATTTTTAGATAAACGAATCATAAGTGGGGGGTTCAAGTACATATGGCTCTTAGGGTGAAAATGGGAGAAAAGATCAGTCACTGGATCAAGGGGGTGGATGGCCATGATTAGAGGAGTATGACATTTTTTTTTAATTTTTGCATTTCCCCTTGACAATACATTATAAAACCAAGGTTTGCAAATGTTATATTAAAGGTGTAACACCTATTATTTATGTTGAAAGTGTCACACGCCAGTAACCTCAGACTTCAATGTCCAAAGTCACCCTAATTTTCATCCGAATAATTTATGTGTAAATATAAATATGTTTGAAGCAAATAAATAGTAGCGGGAGACTTTTGAAACAAATATTTGAACTGTATTAAATTTTCTCTCATAAATTGAGAAGATAAGTTTTAGAAGATGATATCAAATTTGTAACATCCCCAAATCGAGGTGTTATAGTGACGTGAATCCCGAATGGTCCATAAGGCGTTAGGGGACAAAATATCAAAACAATAACCAATAGAAGGTACACTAGATATATAAAATATAGATGTGATGGTCATGCATAAAACACACTTTCTAAATCCATCATAAACCAAGTTTTGGTCATAAGAATACAACTTTATAAGAATAAAACTCTATCGTGGTTATGACAATAAAACTGATATCTTAAATCTCGAATATAAAACAGTTCAAGAAAGATGACATTTATCGCAACGGAAATTATATAATCAGACAATTCTAAAATGTTTAAAATACAGTTGACCCCAGGTCACCCACATAGCTAGCCCTAGTATCGTGTCCACCTTGCTTGACGTCCACGCAGATCTTGAGTGGAATAGTACCTGACCGTGTATAAGACATAGTGTGCCCCCACGATAATGGGGGTTAGTCTCCAACCAGACTAGCAAATTATATAAGCAAATTAATACGTGCAATAGTACAAGTAAGGGATCACATATACACACGCAAGGCACGAATGAACATGTTACAACAAGAATATATCATATACACACATACAAATATGCAAGAAATATTACAGTTAGACATGATACATTGATAAACTATTCTCTACAGATATGCGGATATGCAGGATTAATGGCAGTGAAACATGACAGTAAAGTTACAAACAATCATGACATATTTGAGAGTGTAACTTCACATACATATAGATATGCAGGAAAAGTTACAGCTAGAATAGAACCAGTAAGAGCATATTATCAACTCTAGAGGCCACAATACCAAATCTTCCAAACATACATATCATACTCATAGAGAATCCAACACTAGATCACATGAACTCTACTCAATTTCTAATCAAACCACAAGTTCCAATCTTTCAAACGATCATTCAAAATCTATATACTCGAGTATCTTTTTCTTACAAAGAAAACTCATTTACAAATCCAAGTACCAAAATATTTCAAAAACATGTCCAAGCTTGTCTTGGACACAAAGGTACTTTTTAAACCCATATAGCGGGTACAATCACCTCTACCAACGGGTCGGGAACGGTGTCACTAGCTAGGTGACCCGGCCTCCTCTAGAATGGTAGAGCACTCTCTCGAACCGCTCCACCCGGTTGGATCCCTCTATCGAGGAGTGTATCAGAAGAAAACAGTTTAAAACTATTCGGGGTCAGAACCATCCTTACCCGCAAGTATATCATCCCACATTTCAATCAACATATCATTTTACTTCAAATCAATCATACAACAAGGTTCATTGATATGATCATCACATCCTCATCCACATCTCATGTTAACACAATTAACATTCATTTATCGACACGTCACACCATAAAAAGACAATGTAGTACTCAATACGCATGTGTATGCACATGTTTAAGACACGACCAACTATCTCAACATTCATCCCTAATTCATGGCTCAATAATCACGCATAATCTAAGATTCGATAAATATGCAAAGTCCAAGGTTAGATATTCATATATAATTTCAGACTTAATACTCATGCATAAACCAAGATATAATACCCATGTATAGTCCATAACTCTGAACTTAAACTACAACATGTAAGTCCAAAACATCCAAAACCCTTTATCAACAAACTATCGTAATCACAATCACTCCTCATTCATTTATCAACACATCTTGACTATGTAATAAATATGAATAATTCAATATAGATAAACACATGCTTGAAATACGATCAAACAATTCAATACTCATACAACATCAAGACCCCCAAACTTAGACTATAACACGTAAATGCTCACAAATAACTTGCCTCAAGGAAGTTCGATGTCAAGCACACTCTTTTGCCATTGTCAAACTTCCAGCCCATCTATCCGGACATTACCAAAACAGTCCAACTTTCCAAACCCTTACAAAAACGCACAAATACTCATAACTTGTTACATATAAGTCCAAATCGAAATCCGTAAAAATCATCATATTCGTGGAATTTCTCACCTTATAGTCACATCCACAACTTTCCAAAAATTACCAAAAGTTCCCAAAATTTTAGAAGTGTACGACTTGCCCTCAAAACTTCTTCTTCTCCCATGGATCTAGCTTAAATTACCTTCAATTTCACATAACCATACACATATCTCAAAATAAACACCACATTTTCTCAACATATTGACAATTCAATGAACTCAAAGCTTAAGGGTTGGAATATAGGATACAACTTCACATAGGGATCAAATAGGAAAAGAAGAATGGGAGGAGAGCTGTTCTGGCCACCACCAGGTCCACCACGCACCACCGTCGGTGGTCCTCGTCGACCATACACACCCCTTAGGCTCTGTTTAGTAAAGTGTTTATATGGACTTTATAAACAAAAAAAAAAGTGTTTTTTTCAATCTTACACAAATTCCAATGTCTCACAAATTTGAAATTCAAAAACTACTTTTCAACAAAAAACACATTATAAACAATAAACACCTTCTACCAAACAAACCCTTAGTCCAGCCGCGTCCCAGCTGCGCCCATTCGAGAGGAAGGATGATGAAGATGGGGCTGTAATTAGGGGTTTAGTATTGTGGGGGAAAGGCTACTGTCGGGGAGAAAAAGAAGGGTGAGAGGAAATAGACTAATTTTGGGTATTTGTATTTTAAGGGATAGAAATAAAAAATCTAGAAATAGGTAGAAATGTAATTGACAAAATATGGGATTAAAATATCATCCATTAATTGTGTGGGAAGAAACTATAAAAGGTTGGGTTCGAATTCACCGCTCTAATAAAATAAAATAATTAAAATCAATTGAAATCTAAATGGGTCAAAAACGAAATATTAAATTGTCTATTGTTATTACAAAATTACAACGAAAGATATTAAATAAACCTTAATTACATGACTAGCTTATCTAATACTTTCACCAATTACATTATTTAGGAAAAATGAACTCCTTATTCTAAACACTTTGAAATATATTTCAAAAACAAACTTCAACTACAACTCTTCTTCTATGTTCGTTACTTCTAGTCCTAGAGAACCTGAGACAAGTTGACTAATGTGTCATATGGGACGGATGACACCACTCATCCATGCAAGAAAAAGAGGGTTGATTAGACTGCAAGAAAAAGAGGGTTGGTTATACTAACGAAAGACTAAGCAAGGATATATATGTGAGGTTATGTGTGATCATATCTAGTTACTACCATCATTTCTCAAATAAAAAGTGATAGACGATTGGTAACTAAAATACTTCCACTAAAACGTAAGATGGACAAGAGAAATGCACCAAGAGAATACCCGAAAGAAATTTGGGTATTATGGGAAGAAGATATGATTTTTTTTGGAACACACAAATTTATAAAAAAGTGCATTGAATGATTGGGTTCGATCAACCTCACCACATAAGTGATATGCGAATTCAGATTGGAAAGACAACCCGCTTAGACTAGAGCAAGAACGATTTCCAAGTTGTACTTCTCGCTCTGGTTCACTAATTATGTGATCGTAACACTTATCTTATTTAATTCCAAAAACATCACTCCTTATCTTAAACCTTTTAGCACATTCTCAAAAATTGAGACCGGAACGAGTGATTCATTGTGAACCCACACATTGCACTAGTTAGGTGTCTCGAACACTTCTTACTCCACAATGAATAAGAAGCATGTTTATGATCTAACAAGTATTAGGGCATTAATCCTCCTAATACCAAATTATAACGAGATCATTACGCCCCGTGAGGTCATAATATTCCTAACACATGCGACTATGAAGTCCACACTTATAGCACACGAAGTCCACAACCAATATTGTCGTTACGACGTTAAGTACATTAAACATAACTATATATTGATAATAACTATCAACCTAGATACCAATTTCATTTAAAGCACGCAATTTTTCACAAACACTTAAGTAAGTTTTAGAAATTAATCAATTAACTAACAATTAATTTCAATATTAATTGTCGGTCAAAGATGAAATGAAATGACAAGAGCAAACCACAAATTTCCTTCATTAAATTTCACAGTGAATCTAGATGAGACAATACCATTGATTTTTATTGTTCTTTTATAAGGAAAGAATTTGAAATACCAGACATATCCATATAGATCGAGTGTTTGAGCTAGACTCGGAAGTCGGACAAAACTGACATGAAACAAACCATACATAATAATGAGTAAAAGGAGAAGCAAACAAGCTAAAATGAAGAGCTAACACAACCTGAGGATGGGTTAAGAGTGACATAAACGCAGGTTAGAACAAATAAACCTAACACGGAGTATGATGTGCCACCAGAGAGCAATATGCAGGGCACTCAACTGGAAATGCGATGAAACACTTGGGCATAACTCCGACACAAGGAGACCACAAGAACCACACAACCACACCCTCGACCTCAACCGAAATAACATCTCGAACCAAACAAACCAGGGAAAGCCCGCCACTGGTTAAATGCTTCCGAAGCATTTTTACAATTGTCTTGAAAAGGAAGACAAATTGATGTTAGGGTTAATGTTCTAATTTGTAAAATTTTGAATAAGGTTAGTGTACGGGTTGGTATTTTTTAGTTGTAATATTGTAGATTCACACCCTACAAATGTTAATATTAGCTTGCACAACAACTATGGGTTAATGTTCTATTTTTATATGGGTTGGTATTTTTAGTTATATTTCCATTTCAAAAATACTAGCTTGCACAACAAGTATTTTCAAAAGGATTTTTTATGCAAGCCACCATAAGCTTGCAAATATGTAAAAATAATTATTTTATTTTATTTTTTTTATAAATCAAGCGCATACAAGACCCTCAATTTTTTTTGATAATGAAGGATAACTTCTATTTTCCTCGTAATAATAAGCAAATAATTTAATTGTCATTACGATTTTTATCATTATCAAGTGCACATAATTTCTAACTTGTAGAACATGCTTCCACTTTCAATTTGTTTTGGTTAAACCAAGAGTGTACGTAAGGCCCAAGGTAATTTACTTGTTAAAAAAGTTATAATGTGTTGTCTTGTCATAGAAAATATTACTTTTCCCATAATTGTTACCTTTATTATTTCTTCCACTAGGTATTGTCTAACCCCATATTCAAATTGGACATGGAGGAGGCGGGTAGAAAAAAATAGATCTGATGTATGGTGCAAAGCTGGTATAAATGTTTATTAAACTGATATCCTATGTTTATTAAACTGCTTTCAGGCAGTGTAGATTTCCCATATTTTTCGCGAAACAAATGCGGTGGCTGATCTTATCGCCAAACTTGGCCACAATTTGTCTCCGAACGATATCTTGACCAACTCCGAGCTTAAAGCTCTCATCCGCAAGGATGCTATAGGCTAAGTGTCAAGTTTACTTGACAACTAGTCTAATTCTTACCTTATCAAAAAAAAAAAAAAAACTGGTATAAATCAGTTGGGTGTTTTGTCAAGAAGCTGTGATTCAAGGGAGGCCAAAATGGAGGGGGTGAATGGGAAGAGGTGTTATGTGTGTATAGGTGCATGAACGAAATTGGATTGGCTCGGCCGGTGGTTTGTCGGAGCGCCACAATGACTTAGACAAACCGATTGGAAGCCAAAGATTGAGCGTTGGAGTCTGGTGTCCAAGTGGGTGGCCGGTGTTGTGCTAGTAACTTAGACAAACCGTTGTTTCTCTCATTCTAAAAAGATGAGAGAGGTGAGATATTTTAGATAAGTAAATCTATGAGATTTTCCTCGAAGATTTTGTTGTTGATAGTATTTGTTTTGATTTTTGGTGATTACCCACTGAATTTTTTGTTAAGATGGTGTTATTGAATTGAGGATTTTTCAATGTAGTAGTTGTTTCGTAGATCGTAATTGAGGGTTCTAATTTGATGTTTGGTGTTTGGATGTTTGGGGTTTTGAATATTTGGTGTTTAAGGGTTGTTGATGTTGAGGGTTGTTGATTTTGGGTTTGGGTTTTTAGAGAGGGGAGAGAGTGTTTTCCTCTCCCCACCTGTGGTGGCTTCGAGATGATACCATTGATTAATTAGCATGAATGCCGACTTTTGCCAATCGAACTTCGAGATTCCATTTTTTGATCGGTTCATGACCCACAAATGTAGAGACAAAATTAGTTATAGATGAACTATGTCAGTTTATGTTTAAATTTTATAATTAGAGTGTTAAAATAAAGATACCAAATGGGTCGAAATTATACTGTTAAAGTCTGTGGGCCGGTTAGGGGAGAGGCGTATAGGTCCGTACACAAGCCCACCATATAAGCCCATGGAGTTTCCTAAAACCAATTGACAATAAGAGGAGTAGTCCATGATATTATATAATGGTCTTGATTTCTTTATATTTCTGATGTGCGATTCTCTCATCTTATCTTCCACATATACCGCTCCATCTATTTGGGTCGAATCTGGATGTAGAAGATAACCTGATGGTGCACGAGGGGGCCGCTTGCCCTATAATATATATGATTTCTTTGCAATTCACACAGTGCGCAGATCCTACAGTCCTACGTTGGGAGAAACTCGACGACGACGGCATGGCGGGACCGGAGACGCCTCGAGTCGATCGGCGGAATAGCTCAGTGTTGCGCTCCCTGGGGGAGGCACTGGCTATTCGTCTCCCCCGTTCTCTGCAGAAAATCGAGAACGAACAACCACTTTGAGCGGCTCGACTGTGGCTCCTCTCAGTGCGGCGCCGATGCAGAATAGACTTGATGACGTCAAAAGATTGAACCTTAACGACTTCGGAAGGGAGATGATAATGTCAAAAGGTTGAACCTCAATCCCCTGAATCATGGATAATTGATTGATAATCAATCACCAATTCTTTCTATTGAAAGAAATTTTGGAAAGAATGGGCTGGCAAGATCAGAGAGGATAGAAGAGAGTCAAGCTGGCACAATGCATGAAATTTGTTAAATTTGTAAACAGTACAACAAATTGTTAATTTTTTTTTTAGTCGCTACCAATAACTTGTGTTTGCGCAATGGATGGAGACTCACACCTGTAACATGTTGGAAGTACAGAAGTTTCAAAAAAGCAAAATTCAAAGTGGGTTTTTGGTTTCTTCAACTTCACACCGCCGCCGTCTGATCCCGATCCATGTGTGCGGTTTGGTGGGACCTATTTTACGAGTCACATTATTATTTGGGCTTTTTAAGTTTCGGAACGTAAATTAATTACGTTTCAATTCTTTCGATTTGAAATTTAAATTTGTCTGAACCAGTCAAACTTTGTTGTAACTACCCCTTAATTTCAGTGTAACAACCCACGTTTGCATGAGAGTAACTCTCTACATTTACAGAGTTTTTGTTTTAAGTAGAAGAATTTCTGGCTTTACAGAAGGCACAACAAAAACCAATCTCTTCTCAAAATCGATTTTGTTCTGAGCATACCCGACTGATACCAATCCTTCATTGGCGAGAGCCCGCGATCGAAGGGTGCTGTGAGAACCTTGGGGGGCGACGCCGATCTGATAGAGCTCCGATGGGTCAGGGCGAAATCGCTTCTAAGGCAGCGGATCCCATACCGCAACGCATCAAGTTTTCGTTCGAGTTTTTCCATCGGTTTTCCACTAGTATAGAATTTCGCTTAGATAACACTAAAATTTGGGCACAATAAAAAACCACAGTAAGAAATAAAAACGCTTAGCGGTTTTTTCAAAAAACCGCTAAGATGTATTAATCCTTGGCATAGCGGTTTTTTTATAATACGAATAGCGGTTTTACAACCGCTATCTAAGCGTTCGTGATAATATAAATTTATAGCGCTACAAAGAGAGCACTATAATAAATACAAGCATAGCGC
The DNA here is from genome assembly GCA_027886185.1 of Rheum nobile. NCBI lineage: Eukaryota > Viridiplantae > Streptophyta > Magnoliopsida > Caryophyllales > Polygonaceae > Rheum > Rheum nobile. Next base: position 7,288,662 of record WOAB01000002.1, on the reverse strand, counting down.
TTTTTTGTAAAAAAGCGCTATGTTTTAAGTGTTTTTTTTTTAAAATAACCTAAATACTCTTAGCGCTTTTTGTGAAAAAGCGCTAAGAGTGGCAGTAAACTCTTAGCGCTTTTTTATAGAAAAGAGCTAAGAGTTGAATCTACAACTCTTAGCGCTTTTCTTTAAAAAAACGCTAAGAGTGGTAGTTAAAATCGCTATGTTTAAGAGCCCTTTTTACTGAAAAGCGCTATGTTTTTGTATTTTTTTTATTTCATTTTTTCAAATGCTCTTACAACAGCTTGCTAGCAGACTTACAAAAACAAACTTTCATTAGAATCATATCAAAGTATCAAACCCATGTAATTAGCTCAAATATCTAACATCCATAATACTTAATTGTCTAGTAAAAATCAACATCGTATCCACAAAATCAGCACTTAGGTCAATTGAGCACCATATCCACAAAATCAGTCTAGTCTCCCTAACAAAATGAAGCATCACATATATCCACAAAATTAACACCTAGTCTCCCTTAACAAAATGAAGCCCTAAATTCACTACATATTCAAAATTAACAACCATATACAAGGCTGAGAAACTATTAGGCGACCATTTGCAAATGAGGATCAAGATACCTGATAAGCACTACTTTGTAGGGCTTAACTGAGAGTTATTAGAGGGTTTATTGGTGCCATTCGGGTAGATTTAGACACATTCATGTGCATGGCGTTTGGGGGCGAAGTTTGGTGTTTTTGGAGGTGTTTGAGCTGTTTTGGATATCATAGGAGACGCCAAGGAAGTGAAGAGATGAGTTGAGGAGCGGTGCGAGGCAAGCAAGGAGGAAGCAGAAGCGAGAAGTCAAGACTGAAGACCACCACACCCCGCGGTGGGAAGATGACCGCACCCGCGGCGAGAGACCAGAGAGTTGGCGTCTGGACACTAGAAGACTGCCGTACCCCGCGGCATGAATGCCACCGCACCCCGCGGTGGCGATGCGCTGACGAGATTTATTTCCGAGTTTATTTCGTTTTTATTTTATTTTCCGAGACTTTATTTTAGGATTATTATTTCCTTTTATTTTATTCTTAAGTATTTGTCCTAGTATTTAAGACTATTTTAGAAGACTTAGTAGTAAAAAACCCTAGTTGCCACCTTTTACGTTTTGTCTCTCAAAAACCCTATGGAGAACTAAACCTCCATTGTTGCACTTGACAATTTGAAGCCAGCAATTGATTGGTTGTGAGTTTTTCACTCTTGTTCGTTTTCCTATCTGGTTGGATTAATTATATTGCGCTTGATTGTTAATTGGTTTATGTTGATTTATCTAGATTGATCACCTAGGTTTATTGATATCTTCCTGATTGCTAGGACTTGTGATTCCGGGTTCGGGTTGCATATCTAGTAGCGAACACGATTTACATAAGCGGGTTGCGAATGTTCATCGTGAGAGAGAGTTAATTGCATGCTTATAGTAACGGGTTGTTTCTATTGCATGTATCTTGTTAAATCCTTGGTTGAATGATATTGCTTTATTGAGTCTTAAAGGTTTTCGGATTTGATTTAGTAATAAGTACTATTAGGGCTGGTAGAACTAATAGTTACCTATGATCGGGATAAGAACAACTATAGGAATGATAAGAACTTGAGATTGATAGAATTCTGTGATCGACCATATCTCTTGTTGTGTGGATCTTTGTTAAGTGTGGCGCTTTTCCCCATTATATTCACAATATTTACTTGTTTACTTGCTTACTTGTTACTTGATTTCCAAGAAAACACTACAAAACCCCCCCTAGTTCCTAGTTGGTGATTTCGAATTACAGAGATAGATAACCTGACTCCCTGTGGGATCGACCCTAACTTGCTTTCTATACTCTTTAGTAGGTATTTTAGGATTTCTTTGATAGGCATACGACTTTAGCCCTGTCAAATTTGGCGCCGTTGCCGGGGGAGTCAAATTTTCTGTTTTTGTGGTTTGTTTGTTACCAACCTTGGTATGAACCTATCTTATGGTTCACACTCGTGCTACTAATTCACCACTTCTTGATTTTGATCCAGAGATTGAGAGAACTTTTTCCCAGGATCGTAGAGTGAACCCTGCTTTGGTTTTTGACAACCCTGCATTCGAGATGGGTGACGCAGATAGAACGTTGAGACAGTTGACTGCGCTTAACCTGCAACAGCAACCTTTAGCTGTGGTGATTCCTGCTGTAGGAGAGGGCATGAACTTCGAGTTGAAGCCGGGGCTGATTCATTTGCTCCCAACTTTCCATGGACTGCCTGGAGAGGACCCAATCAAGCACATGGGTAAATTTCATACAGTCTGTATGAGCATGAAACCGACGAATGTTACTGAGGAGCAAATCAAGATGAAAGCTTTTGGGTTTACCCTGAAGGACACTATTGATGACTGGTATTACCATCTGCCTACTGGAAGCATTGACACGTGGAACAAGTTACACAAGGCGTTTCTCAAAAAGTATTTCCCTGTAAAGAAGGCGAACAATTTGAAGAAAGCTTTTAGCAACATCGAGCAGGAGGCTGACGAGAGTCTGTATGAGTACTATGAGCGGTTCAAGAGACTTTGCTCAAGCTGTTCGTTCCACGGGTATTCCAATCAAGATCTGGTACTCCACCTTTACAATGGTCTACTGGACAGTGAAAGGAGGATCGTTGACGCTGCATGTGGTGGCAATATTCTCAACACAACACCGACAGCAGCTATGGAGAAGATTCAGGAGATGGCAGGGGGCACAAGAAATTTCGGTAGAGCTTCTACCAAGAGAGGAGTCCATGATGCTAACTCTGGTCGTTCTGCATATGCCAGTGATATGGCTGAATTGAAGGACATGGTGAGGAGACTTACGCTGCAAGGGACTCCTCAACAACTCAAAGCGTGTGGGGTCTGTGCCGACCAATTCCACCCCACTGACGCTTGTCCTCAATTACAAGATGATTCGCCTGCTGAGGTAAACGCTGTAGGAGGCTATGGAAATCCAAGACCTCGGCATGATCCCTACTCCAACACTTATAATCCGGGGTGGAGAGACCACCCAAATTTCAGATGGAGGGATCAACCGAATCAACAACAACAGCCTCAGTTTCAACAACAACCTCAGCCCAGACCGCCTTTTGTACCAAGGCCACAAGCTCCACAACCTGATGCGTCTCCTTCAACTGAAGATATGCTCAAAGCATTGACGAAGCATTTAAGCACTCACGTCCAAGCTACGACGTCGAGTATCAAGAACCTTGAGACGCAAATGGGACAGATGGATGAGGCGATTACAAGGATTGATCAGCTGACTTTGGGGAATCTACCATCCCAAACGGTAGTAAACCCGAGGGAAAATGTCAGCGCTGTGACGCTCCGAAGTGGAAAGCAGTTGCCAATCGCTCCAAGCGCTGAGGGGGGCAATTCAGGAAAAGAGGAGACTCTGGAAGAGAACCGCACCCGGCGGCAGATTCTGAACGCACCCAGCGGTGAGAATGAGGAGGAACAGAGTGATCTGTCAAGACCTCCGCACCCCGCGGTGGAATCCACCGCACCCCACGGTGACGCTATTTCTCGGGATTTGTTTGGCAGTTTACCGCACCCCGCGGTAGAGTCTGGCCACACCCCGTGGAAGCCTTCTGGAGCTATTGACGAGCCTTATGTCGACACCTACGTTCGTCCATACTTTCCTCCTTTCGGTTCCGAAAAGCCACCCGCCCCATTTCCAGAGGCGCTCAAGGAGAGAAGGGTAGTCGACGACAAGGACCTTTTCGAAACTTTTAGCAAGTGTGAGGTCAACATCCCTTTGCTTAAACTTGTTAAAAGCATTCCCAAGTATGCTCGGTTCTTGAAGGAGCTTTGCACGATAAAGAGGAATCAAAAGCTGAAAGGGAAGCAGAAGGTCAAGGTGAGCGAACGTGTCTCAACGGTTTTTCAGCGGCGTATGCCCAAGAAGTGCGCTGACCCAGGTATGGTAAGCATTCCCTGTGTTATAGGTGACACTAAATTTGACAGAGTTATGCTTGATCTAGGTGCGTCTATTAATGTCTTACCTTATTCTCTCTATCAATCACTTGGATTGGGACCTTTGCATGAAACAGGAATTATTGTGCAACTCGTTGATAGGTCTAGTGTTTACCCTAAGGGGGTAGTTGAGGATGTTTTGGTTATGGTTGACAATTTGATTTTCCCTGCTGATTTCTTTGTCCTAGATATGGAACATGATGAGCATGCGGCCCCTATTCTGTTAGGAAGGCCATTCTTAAAAACTGCTAGGACTAAGATTGATTATGTAAGTGGGACACTTACTATGGAATTCTATGGAGAGGTGGTTGAATTTAACATTTATGATGCTATGAAACACCTCGTTGATTATCATTCATTATGCTCTATTGATGTGATTGAACCCATTGTACAAGATGTGTTTGATATTTCTGATTCGGATGAGTTGCAATCCATTATTAAGAATGATATAGATGAGTCCCACACGGAATATGCCTTATCATCTAACATGCAGATGGTTGTAGCTCAGATGGATGCAAACGGTAAGCTTCCTATTGATCCTTTGGGCATTGGCCCCAATTTGCTGACCCCGAGCGAGAAGCTCGTTCCCTCTACTGTGCAGGCCCCTGAAGTTGAGCTTAAACACCCCCCTGATCGATCTAAGTATGGGGGCAAGGCAACTAAGAAGGACAAGGTGAAAGAGCCGCTGAAGAAGAAGAATGGTCTAAGGTTCAAACATTTCCATGATTGGTTCAGGAAGGAGGTGCTGAATGAAAGGGTTCCTAAGGAACCTGATGCTGTGGATTGAGATTGTCTGAGTCTCATGTCGAGCCAACGACATTAACCAAGGCGCTGCTCGGGAGGCAACCCGAGGTATTGTTTTTTCTCATGTCTAAGTTTGTTTTTGTTTTTTTTTGTTTCGTTTTGCCTGTGCACTAACACACAGGTACGAAAGAAAATGTTCAATGGAGGTTCTGGAGAGCCCACCGCACCCGCGGTGAGCAGCCCACCGCACCCGTGGTGGGCACCCCTTCATTTTTTCTTGTTTCAAAAAAAAAATGAAAAAACCTTAAACGGATTTAAAAAAAAAAAAAAAAAAAAAAAACAACAAAAAAGAGTTCTACCGTAGGCCAGCTGTCCGGAGTTTCCCATGGAGAAGGTGCGCATCATGTTGTCAAGGAGGAGACATTCGCCCCATACATTATTTGGCAACGATGATTGCCCTACAGTCGACAATTGAAGAGGAGGAACACCAGGGCCCACACCACGAACACATCTGGGCCTATTTTTTGTGTTCATTGAAGGTCGTACAGCCCCGAATTCTTTGATATACCACTATTCACCAAAGTGGTTTCCTTTTGATTGCACGGTAGGAGAAGATTATTGATTAAAAAGATCCTGCGCAACACCAGAGACTTGAGCGTTCATTGTTTTACCACCAACAACAACGACAATGTCCAAGCCAACTCAGCGGCGTCTGTGAGTTATTTTTTGCTCTTCCCTGTGCTTCTATTCTTTTGTCTTTCATTACATTGAGGACAATGCAATGTTTAAGCATGGGGGAGAGTTTTATACTTGCTATGTCGTTGAGAAGAAGAAAAAAAATGAAAAAAGGCAAAAATTTGAAAAAAAGGCAAAAATTGAAATCCTGGGATAGGTCGAAAACCCGAAAGGGCGGCCTAGGCAATAAGCAGGTGGCTTGGACCAACATTAGGCTGGGGTAATAATTGGTCAAGAGTGATGTGAGTATATTGTGAGCCCATCTATTGAAAAATGAAATGAGTGGCTTGGTGAAAACCTGAAAGGGCTCCTAGGCAGAATGAGTGAAAAGAAGAGGAGTGTTTCTAGGATCTCATTTTACCGGTGGGGCGACATAAGAAGAGGAGTCAAAGAAGGATTGTCGAGTAGGTCATTCTGGGAGGCATAAGGAGTCATAGATGGAGGCTAGGATTAGAGGTCACTCACACTATTGGATGTCCGGGTTAAGCTTGGGGGAAGTACTCTGCTTGCCCCTTAAGCTTGTTGAGTTGTGGATGTGTTGTGAATGAGATTGGTGCCAGGAGCTTGGCATGGGTTAGGTGACTCTTAGTTGGAGGAGACGCTTCTTGAGACCTTAGGTGCTACATTGGAGGAGTGGACTCTTTATTAGTTTACTCGAGGACGAGCAAAGGTCTAAGCATGGGGAAGTTTGATAAGCACTACTTTGTAGGGCTTAACTGAGAGTTATTAGAGGGTTTATTGGTGCCATTCGGGTAGATTTAGACACATTCATATGCATGGCGTTTGGGGGCGCAGTTTGGTGTTTTTGGAGGTGTTTGAGTTGTTTTGAATATCATAGGAGACGCCAAGGAAGTGAAGAGATGAGTTGAGGAGCGGTGTGAGGCAAGCAAGGAGGAAGCAGAAGCGAGAAGTCAAGACTGAAGACCACCGCACCCCGCGGTGGGAAGATGACCGCACCCGCGACGAGAGACCAGAGAGTTGGCGTCTGGACACTAGAAGACTGCCGCACCCCGCGGCATGAATGCCACCACACCCCGCGGTGGCGATGCGCTGACGAGATTTATTTCCGAGTTTATATCGTTTTTATTTTATTTTCTGAGACTTTATTTTAGGATTATTATTTCCTTTTATTTTATTCTTAAGTATTTGTCCTAGTATTTAAGACTATTTTAGAAGACTTGGTAGTAAAAAACCCTAGTTGCCACCTTTTACGTTTTGTCTCTCAAAAACCCTATGGAGAACTAAACCTCCATTGTTGCACTTGACAGTTTGAAGCCAGCAATTGATTGGTTGTGAGCTTTCTACTCTTATTCATTTTTTTATCTGGTTGGATTAATTCTCTTGCGCTTGATTGTTAATTGGTTTATGTTGATTTATCTAGATTGATCACCTAGGTTTATTGATATCTTCCCGATTGCTAGGACTTGTGATTCCGGGTTCGGGTTGCATATCTAGTAGCGAGCACGATTTACACAAGCGGGTTGCGAGTGTTCATCGTGAGAGAGAGTTAATTGCATGCTTATAGTAACGGGTTGTTTCTATTGCATGTATCTTGTTAAATCCTTGGTTGAATGATATTGCTTTATTGAGTCTTAAAGGTTTTCGGATTTGATTTAGTAATAAGTACTATTAGGGCTGGTAGAACTAATAGTTACCTATGATCGGGATAAGAACAACTATAGGAATGATAAGAACTTGAGATTGATAGAATTCCGTGATCGACCATATCTCTTGTTGTGTGGATCTTTGTTAAGTGTGGCGCTTTTCCCCATTATATTCACAGCCTTTACTTGTTTACTTGCTTACTTGTTACTTGATTTCCAAGAAAGCACTACAAACCCCCCCCACCCCTTAGTTCCTAGTTGGTGATTTCGAATTACAAAGATAGATAACCTGACTCTCTGTGGGATCGACCCTGACTTGCTTGCTATACTCTTTAGTAGGTATTTTAGGATTTCTTTGATTAGGCATACGACTACTTAAGCTTGTCAAATTTGGCGCCGTTGCCGGGGAGTCAAAATTTTCTGTTTTTGTGGTTTGTTTGTTACCAACCTTGGTGTGAACCTATCTTATGGTTCACACTCGTGCTACTAATTCACCACTTCTTGATTTTGATCCAGAGATTGAGAGAACTTTTTCCCAGGATCGCATAGTGAACCGTGCTTTGGTTTTTGACAACCCTGCATTCGAGATGGGTGACGCAGATAGAACGTTGAGGCAGTTGACTGCGCCTAACCTGCAGCAGCAACCTTTAGCTGTGGTGATTCCTGCTGTAGGAGAGGGCGTGAACTTCGAGTTGAAGCCGGGGCTGATTCATTTGCTCCCAACTTTCCATGGACTGCCTGGAGAGGACCCAATCAAGCACATGGGTAAATTTCATACAGTCTGCATGAGCATGAAACCGGCGAATGTTACCGAGGAGAAAATCAAGATAAGAGCTTTTGGGTTTACCCTGAAAGACACTGCTGATGACTGGTATTACCATCTGCCTACTGGAAGCATTGACACGTGGAACAAGCTACACAAGGCGTTTCTCGAAAAGTATTTCCCTGTAAAGAAGGCGAACAGTTTGAAGAAAGCTATTAGCAACATCGAGCAGGAGGCTGACGAGAGTCTGTATGAGTACTATGAGCGGTTCAAGAGACTTTGCTCAAGCTGTCCGTTCCACGGGTATTCCAATCAAGATCTGGTACTCCACCTTTATAATGGTCTGCTGGACAGTGAAAGGAGGATCGTTGACGCTGCATGTGGTGGCAATATTCTCAACACAACACCGGCAGCAGTTATGGAGAAGATTCAGGAGATGGCAGAGGGCACAAGAAATTTTGGTAGAGCTTCTACCAAGAGAGGAGTCAATGCTGCTGACTCTGGTCGCTCTGCATATGCCAGTGATATGGGTGAATTGAAGGACATGGTGAGGAGACTTACGCTGCAAGAGACTCCTCAACAACTCAAAGCGTGTGGGGTCTGTGCCGACCAATTCCACCCCACTGACGCTTGTCCTCAATTACAAGATGATTTGCCTACTGAGGTAAACGCTGTAGGAGGCTATGGAAATCCAAGACCTCGGCATGATACCTACTCCAACACTTATAATCCGGGATGGAGAGACCACCCAAATTTCAGATGGAGGGATCAACCGAATCAACAACAACAGCCTCATTTTCAACAACAACCTCAGCCCATACCACCTTTTGTACCAAGACCACAAGCTCCACAACCTGATGCGTCTCCTTCAACTGAAGATATGCTCAAAGCATTGACGAAGCATTTCAGCACTCACATCCATGCTACGACATCGAGTATCAAGAATCTTGAGACGCAAATGGGACAGATGGCTGAGGCGATTACAAGGATTGATCAGCGGACTTCGGGGAATATACCATCCCAAACGGTAGTAAACCCGAGGGAAAATGGCAGCGATGTGACGCTCCGAAGTGGAAAGCAGTTGCCAATCGCTCCAAGCGCTGAGGGGGGCGATTCAGGAAAAGAGGAGACTCTGGAAGAGAACCGCACCCGGCGGCAGATTCTGACCGCACCCAATGGTGAGAATGGGGAGGAACAGAGTGATCTGTCAAGACCACCGCACCCCGCGGTGGAATCCACCGCACCCCGCGGTGACGCTATTTCTCGGGATTTGTCTGGCAGTTTACCGCACCCCGCGGTAGAGTCTGGCCGCACCCCACGGCAGCCTTCTGGAGCTGTTGACGAGCCTTATGTCGACACCTACGTTCGTCCATACTTTCCTCCTCTCGGTTCCGAAAAGCCACCCGCCCCATTTCCAGAGGCGCTCAAGGAGAGAAGGGTAGTCGACGACAAGGACCTTTTCGAAACTTTTAGCAAGTGTGAGGTCAACATCCCTTTGCTTAAACTTGTTAAAAGCATTCCCAAGTATGCTCGATTCTTGAAGGAGCTTTGCATGATAAAGAGGAATCAAAAGCTGAAAGGGAAGAAGAAGGTCAAAGTGAGCGAACGTGTCTCAGCGGTTTTTCAGCGGCGTATGCCCAAGAAGTGCGCTGACCCAGGTATGGTAAGCATTCCCTGTATTATAGGTGACACTAAATTTGACAGAGCTATGCTTGATCTATGTGCGTCTATTAATGTCTTACCTTATTCTCTCTATAAATCACTTGGATTGGGACCTTTGCATGAAACAGGAATTGTTGTGCAACTCGCTGATAGGTCTAGTGTTTACCCTAAGGGGTAGTTGAGGATGTTTTGGTTATGATTGACAATTTGATTTTCCCTGCTGATTTCTTTGTCCTAGATATGGAACATGATGAGCATGCGGCCCCTATTCTGTTAGGAAGGCCATTCTTAAAAACTGCAAGGACTAAGATTGATTATATAAGTGGGACACTTACTATGGAATTCGATGGGGAGGTGGTTGAATTTAACATTTATGATGCTATGAAACACCCCGTTGATGATCATTCATTGTGCTCTATTGATGTGATTGAACTCATTGTGTAAGATGTGTTTGATATTTCTGGTTCGAATGAGTTGCAATCCATTATTGAGAATGATATAGATGAGTCCCACACGGAATATGCCATATCATCTAACATGCAGATGGTTGTAGCTCAGATGGATGCAAACGGTAAGCTTCCTATTGATCCTTTGGGCATTGGCCCCAATTTGCTGACCCCGAGCGAAAAGCTCATTCCCTCTACTGTGCAGGCCCCTGAAGTTGAGCTTAAACACCCCCCTGATCGATCTAAGTATGGGGGCAAGGCAACTAAGAAGGACAAGGTGAAAGAGCCGTTGAAGAAGAAGAATGGTCTAAGGTTCAAACCTTTCCATGATTGGTTTAGGAAGGAGGTGCTGAATGAAAGGGTTCCTAAGGAACCTGATGCTGTGGATTGAGATTGTCTGAGTCTCATGTCGAGCCAACGACATTAACCAAGACGCTGCTCGGGAGGCAACCCGAGGTATTGTTTTTTCTCATGTCTAAGTTTGTTTTTGTTTTTTTTTTTTGTTTCGTTTCGCCTGTGCACTAACACGCAGGTACGAAAGAAAAGGTTCAATGGAGGTTCTGGAGAGCTCACCGCACCCGCGGTGGGCACCCCTTCATTTTCTCTTGTTTCAAAAAAAAAAAATCCGAAAAAACCTTAAACGGATTTAAAAAAAAAATATATATATATATTTTCTTTGACGAAAAAAACTAGGAACTACCAAAGAGGAGACAGGGTCGATGAAAACTAGGAACTACCCAAGCCACTCATCTGAAACCGTGTTAAAATCAGGAAGAAAGAAATCTCTGAGATGGTTGGACCTTACTTTCCACTGAAGATTGGACACATAAAGCTTATGAGGTGTCTCCCGAACGGCATCAATAGGAAATGAAGATTGAGGCTCCAAAGCCTTTGCATACTCTACTTTGATGACCCTTTCTGATATTTCCTAAATCACCAAAAGAAATAAGTTTTCAATGAATTCAGCTATGTATGCAAAAGAACTAATGCTAATAAACACATTCAAAAGAAATGATGAATATTGCAGCACCAAACAAGCAAAGCGCCAGTGCCAACACTAAAATTATTGTATAATACAAAAATGCATTATAACCAACACAAGGTAATTTGTTTCTCTCATACAAGGTGACAACACATTAAGTATTCACATTGTTCCCAAATCAAACGAATTGACTGTTTAGAATGTACCACATACCTCATCTTCAGAATGTGTCACGCCAAACATATCCAAAGCCATTCCTTCTGACATGTCAACCTCAATGTCACCCGCAACATCATTTGAAGTTTTTATGCAGGAACCACTGAAAGAGGGTGAAGAACGAAATACAACTTGGATCCAGCGCCTAAAATACGCCACAGAATCAGGGGAACAATATGAGGATACCAATTAGCTACATGATGCTCTAATCAGCAGCAAACAACAAGTAAAATAATTGTTCCTGATTGAAATCAGCAAGGGAATTTCTATGCTATACATATTCGTTGCTAGAAAGCATTACAAGTAGATAAGCATCATGAAATTTGCAACAGGAAACTCTTATTCTCCCTTCAGCTCTTGTCCAAGTAAATCGCATGACAAAATCGAGTAAAATAATTACTAATATTCACCACGTACCGATTCATTAACAACTAGCTTGACTGGTTCTCTACTTGTTTGCAATGTACACCAATTTCTGTTGTATCAGATCCATTTGTTCCAGACAAAAGCTTGAGGTATTCTTCAGAAAAATAATACGCCCGCTGAAAAAGATCAAGAAGGTTATTACACTAGACTAGAAGCCACAATGAAAGACAAAAATAGTATTTCTAAGACTCACCTGTATGCTACAGCCAATTGTTCCTCCAGAAAACAAGTCACTAGATTTAGATTATACAGGTGCAACAGAACACCAAGTGGAAAAACATATCAGCATTAGTCTTAGTCAAGGGTGTAGAAAAAATTGAAAAATAGACCCGAATGCAAAATAATTTGTTCATATTTGGCATGGAAGTATATGATATAATACAAACTCACATCCTGTAATGCTTGTAGCTAGCTCATTTATGACTGATAAACACATTCAAATTTACTCAAATTACAAACACGTCATGCAACGGTAACATATCTTATGTGGTGTTCCAATTCATTTTATCCTCATAACATCTATAGAGTGAACTTTGAGACTGGCAAAGGGCAACAACCAATGTCAACCTATATTCTAGTATAGCTTGCTAAGCTAGAGAGAAGTTCATTTTGCACAAAATAATTCATTTGGATTGTAATGATAAGAATATAGAATAAAATTGCTACAATTTCCATTTTGCAGAAGAAGGAATTATGGAAGCATAGCATATCCTTTATTTCAGCATGACCTAATACCAATATCTAATCCTGCCACCAATTTATGAGTTCAGAAATTAAACCCTTATCCATATAAAAATGCCAAATCCATGCATTTCACTCTCTCAATTAACCTAATTAAAACCAAAAACTGAGAAAAGCACAAAACAAGACTAACAATAAGATTGAGCTTGTCAATAGCAGCCTGATCGGCCTCCAGCGTCTCCATTGTCACAAAAGCGTACCCTTTGAATCTCCCTCTGTTATCCTTTATCATCTAGAAACAATAAAATCCAAGCAATTAACTAATTAAAACCTATATCAACAAAATTAAATCCGATACAAATCCAATCGCACAGAGATTGACGAGAAACAAACCTCAATCCGAGTAACGGGTCCACTTTTGGCGAACATGTCCCTAATTCTCATAGAAGGGTAAGTCCATGGCAAATTGACGACATGGAGCTTCCTCTTGGCCAAATTGGGGTCGGAATTCGGATCCTGAGCGATCGATGGATCCTCCTGCAAGGTGATAACATCAACGGCAATGCGCAGTACAAATCCGGAACGGGATTGGAGAGTGGAGAGGGAACAAAGGCGGGGAAATGTAGGGGAAGTGGAGGCAAGAGAGAGAGAGAGAGAGAGAGAGAGAGAGAGAGAGAGAGAGAGAAGAGGGAGAGAGAAGGAGGAAAGATGAGGCTTCCATGGGAGTTGGAGAGAAGAGTGGAGGGAGAGGATTGAGGCTTCCATGCGGCCCGACTCGCCCTACTGTACAGGGTGGGAGATGACCTAGGAGAATTTTCTAAAATATATTTGGTTTTATTATAGCGCTTTATTTCATCACTCATAGCGCTTTAAAAAAAAAACGCTAAGAAAATGTTTAGCATTTTTAAAATAAAAAGAAGGAATTTATTATAGCGCTTGTTATAAAAAAGCGCTAAGAGTATTTCATAACTCATAGCGCTTTTTTACAAAAAAACGCTAAGAAAATTTTTAGCATTTTTAAAATAAAAAGCATGAATTTATTATAGCGCTTGTTACAAAAAAGCGCGAAGAGTATTTCATCACTCATAGAGCTTTTTTACAAAAAAATGTTAAGAAAATATTTAGCATTTTAAAATAAAAAGCAGGAATTTATTATAGCACTTGTTACAAAAAAGCGCTAAGAGTATTTCATCACTCATAGCGTTTTTTTACAAAAAAACGCTAAGAAAATATTTAGCATTTTTAAAATAAAAAGCAGGAATTGATTATAGCGCTTGTTATAAAAAAGTGCTAAGAGTAGTATTTCATCACTCATAGCGCTTTTTTACAAAAAAAACAACTAAGAAATTGAAATCTCTTAATTAAAAAAAAAGGATTAATACGTCTTAGCAGTTTTTTCAAAAAACCGCTAAGCATTTTTGTTTCTTATTGCGCTTTTTTATAGCGCCCTAATTTTAGTGTTATTTAAGCGAAATTCTGTACTAGTGGCAATTCCAACGCGGCCCTACACTCAATTTTCAGTAAGGTCTCATCTAGTTTAATTATGGTTTCGTACTAACATAACATGCCACCTTGGGTTCGCAAAGCCCTTCACCCCCATATCTTCTTCTTAAATTATTTGTCTTTAATTATGAATTGGATTAAGTTTTTATTTCTCTCAAATAAATTAACCCTCATAAATTCAAATTATAACTAAGATAAGTTTATCGAGATGTCCTTTGGAAAAAAAAGGTTCACAAACATTAAACTAATGTAATATTTAGGGTTAGGGTTATACTAATGTAAGATTTATAGTTATATAATATAGTTTTGAATTATGTATTAATGTAATAGTTATAGTTATATACTAGTATCTTTAAATTTTGGGTTGAGGTTTAGAGTTTAGGGTTTAGGGTTGGAATTCATCCCTAATCCATCAAAATGAACAATTCAGTCTAAACTACACAATTTCAGTAAGATGAGATTGAACTCTTCGGAATTAATGAGATTGAACGTCCATTCTAACACATTCCATTATATAGAAGATGATCAATACATTGCTAGAATTTTACAATACTAGAATTCTACAATGCCAAAATATTACAATGATAGTATATTACAATCCCTAAATGTACATCACTACTTGGAGGATCTAGTGGACTGTTACATCTCGTGCGATAGCCCCGAAACATTTGAAACCTCGAGTAAAACTGAACATCCCAGTCATTAACACTTGGGTGTTTGTAGTGACGCCAAGCATACGGAGGATGGGGTATTGGACAGTCATCCTTGAGCCACACCTACATACAAACACAATATTGAACTCTTTGTTATTACCATTTACCATTGAGCATAAACGTATTTGGTTTAGTTAGCTATTTAGAAATAGTAAGCTTTTTCGGTATGAAGTGGTTTCGGTTTTCTACCATTGAGCATAAACGTATTTGCCCGTTTGGAATTACATCTCTCGCCTCCTTATTGTACTGGAACCAGAACTTATCCACATTCTTAACCCCAAAGTTCACCCCCATATAAATTATGGGTTGTTCAGTGAACTACGATCCAGACGCTTCGGATTGGTCACCAATGCCCGATGAAACTCCACTTTATCCTTTCTAGGATGGCCACGACCCCTACCTCGGGTCCCATTCCCCTTCTCCTTCTCCTTCTCCTTTACATACTCCTCTAACTCTGCCCTTTTGTGCTGAAAGAAGCTCGACTCCCTCTTGTTGGAATACTTTGTGGAACCCTTCGGCCTTCCTTTGGGAACGATGCCCGTCGGCTCCAACAACAAAGATTCATGCGGATACTCCAAGGCATGGTACAACTCGATGACTTGGTATAACGTGGATTTGTTCAGAACCCCATCCTTCTCCTTCTAGTACATTTCCTCGAGTCTCATTACTGGAATAGACATTGGTACATGGTCCTCAATGGAGTTGTCACGATAAATCCTATCTCATTCCAGTTGCCTCCAGAAGTGGTGGATCTCACTCGGCATGATCGACGTCTTATTAAAGATAGCCTCCCCAATTTAATGGATGCACATCAGTCCTTGGCATTCTCTCATCCAGTAATCATTGCAATCCTCCGTATAATCACCAGCCTCCAGCAGATTATACAATTTGAACAACTTCCACAAGCCCCTATCCGACACTTTGTAGAACAGCCTCATAAACAATGCTCTTATTTCTAGCGGCATCTCGTTGGAAAATCTAGATTTTTTATCTGTGACATCACCATGCTCGCCCTCACCTGCCCAATTTGACCCTCGATCGCATGGTGGGTCCTCATTGCCATTCTATTAACCGCCTATACTAGAATCCACAATATCCTTCAACACCTTATGCATACCCTTAACCCTATCATAAAAAATTAAAATGCATCGTGTTAGTAAGTAAGTATGACACCGAGGCCTCATGTAATAAACCCTAAACAATTGAAAAAGGGATACTTGTTTGAAGTCCTCGTGAAGAAGTGAAGATGATGATCCATCCACGCTCTGACTATGTTTCCTTGTAAGGATTAAGCCATTGTTTCTCAATGTATTGAACGAGGCATATTATACCTAAGGTTGAATGTAAGAAAACAAAAGAATATAAGAAATTTTAGATGATAGATATTACTACACTATAATAAACACAAAGCTATTACATACCTATTTGTCTTGTATGTGGCGTCGATTACTTCCATGTACGGGAACTGATGTGGCTAAAACCTACCCGTAAGTGTACGGGATCAATTATAGTCGATCTCACAGAGACCAATGTAATATCAATTGAAACACTAATAGTAAACTAGGTCGGAAAGATATGAAATTTGGGAGAACTAGAACTAAGCTAACTAATAATAATAGACAACATATAGAAATCTATGAGATAAATTTGTCTAAGGTTAAGGATCACCAGAACATGCCTTTGTAAATAAAGTTACCCTTAACCTGAATCTAGTCCAAATTATTTGAAGGTAACTATCTAAGGTAATTGCTAATTCATCCCCGATGATAGTAAATGTGTCTAGATCTAATTCACATCTACTCTCGCGACTTGCTAATCAGATCTAGATTCTTTGGGCACTTAGAATCTAAGGTCAAACTAGACTAGCATCCACTCTTGTGACTTGCTAAATCCAATCTAAATTTAGGATTTCTATGATAGTTATTAATCCATAAGAGAAAATAAAATGTTCTCGCAATAATAAAATCTCAGGTTCAATTCCTAGTTAGGGATGTTCATCGGGCCAAAACCGAACCGAAACCGAATTTCGGAATTTTGTGGAACGAAAACCGAATCGAACATACTCGGTTCGGGTTCGGTTCGATTTTATTCGGTTCAGTTTTGGCCTGAAATAACCGAATATTTTGACATTATGTTGATTTAGGTTATTGAAGTAGGTTTTAGTGCACACAACCGAATTAGACCGAACCGAACTTGGACCGAACCGAACCGTACTTGGACCGAACCGAACCGAACTTGAACCGAACCGAACCGAACTTGGACCGAACTAGACCGAACCGAACTAGACCGAACTGAACTAGACCGGACCGAATATGTAATACCCCTCATTTTAGTAAAGAATATTTTGGTAAGTTTTCCAAACACTCGTATTGTAGTCGAATTATTTTCAGAGAAGTTCAGACTTTCTGTTAAATACTTGATCTCTTTAATAATTCCTTGAGTGGAATAAAATACATTCGACGTATTTTGGGGCTTAGAATATTTGTTCGGATACGAATATGTTTAAACCGGGGTTAAAACTCATACCCATAATTCTTCCCGGACAAAAGTGGGCAAAAGGCACATAATTTGC
Source organism: Rheum nobile (assembly GCA_027886185.1). Taxonomy (NCBI): domain Eukaryota; kingdom Viridiplantae; phylum Streptophyta; class Magnoliopsida; order Caryophyllales; family Polygonaceae; genus Rheum; species Rheum nobile. Next base: position 7,271,618 of record WOAB01000002.1, on the reverse strand, counting down.
CTTGACCGCACCCGTGGTCATACCCACCGCATCCGCGGTCAGAATTGGTCGCCACCGTACCCCGCGGTGAGACCCACCGCACCCGCGCCGTCATGATTTCTTTTCTGCTCCGCCGAACTTCGCCTGAGCTGCTTGCCGATCTTGTCTTAGCTAAAGCGGGGAGGCAGTGGGGGAGGTGCTAGTTGAGCTCCTTGATTGGCCTATAAAAGGAGGAGGCTTGGAGGAGGAAGACATCTCAACTCTCTCTCTCTCGTTCCATTGTCGCCGGAGTTGCAAGCTTTCGCCGGAGTTCTTCAAGGTCGTTGCCGGAGCTACCATAGGAGGAGGAGGTGCCCTCAAGGTGGTGTTTGGTGGCCCAAGGAGTTTGGAATTCGAAGCCAATCCAAATCGAGCCCAACGCGTCATCCCCGGTAAGATCTCGTCTTCGTCCCCGACGACTGCACTTGTGACCGCACCCGCGGCAGGGCCACCGCACCCGCGGTGTGCCTGGGCGATTGTGGGTGTGGCCTTGGGTTTTGTGATTACGATCGGGACTTCATTTCTTTGATTTCGTTCGCCTTTCTTTAGATTAATACTATTTATTGTCGAATCTAACTTTGGGTTTCGTTATGGGTCGTTCCGTAGGAAATTATAATCCGAGTTCTTCCTCGTTTCGGACCCGAAAACCCGTCGTCTCGAGCTTCGTTGAGCCTCGTCTAATCTAAGACAAGTGGCGGTTCACTCTTGCTTATCATTCCATATTTATATTGATTATCAATTGTTTAATTGTTAATTAATTTGGGATGAATATTGTTTTCGTCTCGGAACAGTTTTGATAACTGTATGTGATTTAAAAAAAGATATTATAATAGGTTGTATATATTGCTAGAACCAACGCTATTATATATATATATGATTGAAATACAGATATTATAATAGGTTGTATATATTGCTAGAACCAACGCTATTATATATATATATGATTGAAATACAGATATCATAATAGGTTGTATATATTGCTAGAACCAACGTAGGAACACTATGTACCTTGCGAGGTTTAGTGGTTTTTTGATAATGGTACTAGGAGGATTTTCCCTAGTATCTTCGGTCATAACCTTACCCTTACTCAGGGTATGTGCACACAGCTGGTGCCACCATTTGGGATGTATTCCCTTTGATATCTCTTGTGAAGAGATCTTAAAAGCTTATAACGTAAAATGTACGTTTTGGAATTAAATAAGATAAGTGCTTTAGTGCACATAATTAATATACCCTCATGCGAGTAGTGCAACTGATAGGTGTTATTTCATACACCTTTACTAGCAACTATTAGCATGATTTAGAGGAGTTTTGGATGAGTTTTGGTGCTAAGTCGGTAATCCAGAAGTTATGGAGAGAAGTAAAGATATCCCAGGATTTACAGCTTAGATGGAGATGGAGCTACTGGAGCATACTTGGAGAAGACTACCACACACTTGGTAGGATTGAAGAGCAGCAGAAGAGAAGAAGAGGAGCTGAAGAAGCTGAAGGAGTGAGCTCATCGCCCCGCGCCAGATTCACCGCGGCCCGGTGGTGACTCCCAGAGAAGGTTGAAGCCCCGCGCCAGAGGAAGCCACCGCCCAGCGGTGGAGAGCCTGACGCCCCGCGGTGGATCTCACCGCCCCGCGGTGGCCGTGTTTAATGCCTCGCGCCAGAAGACTGTTACTTTCCTTTTATTTCGTTTAGACTTTATTTTATTATCATTCTGTTTCCTTTATTGTTTGCATTAGTTTAACCTAGTTTCCTAAGACTATTTAAGCCCTCTTTCTAGGTTAAGAGGAAGATAGACACTTAGAGACTTTTTTTACCTTCACACGATTTTTCAGACGATATTTCACATTAGAGTTTTTCATCCCCTTTGATGGAGAACTAACTTTCCCTTGTTCTACTAGACGATTGAAGCAATACAGTTGATGTGTTTGTGAGATTTCTATTCCTTGTTCTTATCCTTATAAGTGTTGGTTTGATTCTCTTGGTTATATTGATTATTGATTTCTTGTTATTCTTCTTAGCCTGATCAACTAGGTTGAATACTTTTTATCAATTGCTAGGATTGCATATAGGGGTTCCGAGTGCATATCTAGTGGCAAACACGATTGTGCGTATAGGGGTTCCGAGCGTACAATCGTGAGTGAGAATCAGTTGCATGCGAGTATTAGTACGTCCTTCTATTTGCATGTATCCTATATCCTTGTGTGCATTGCTATTGCTGTGTTGGTGGTAAAGTATACTGACAACTGTGAGAATCAGTGGTATTTTATCATTGGCATAGTAATAAGTCTATTGACAACTGTGAGAATCAATAGTACTTAAGATCAGGGTGGGAACAACTATAAGGATAGTGAAAGAACTTGGATTAAATAGATTTATGTGATCAAATTATATCTCTGTACTGTGGATCTCGCTCTAGTAGGACTACTTTCCCTCATTATATTTCCTCAACTAAACCAAACTTGTTTGCTTTGCTTGCTTTGTGTTCTCTTGATAACTAAACCCTCCGTTCGTGTTACTTGTCATTCACACTTGCATACTTCATCGATCTTCCCTGTGGGTTCGACCCTTACTTGTCTGCTATACTTCTGTTTAGTGGGTCTGTTAGGATATTTTACTTTGACTAGGCTAGGCAACGATACTTGCACTGTGCACTTTTAGCCACCGTCAAATTTGGCGCCGTTGCCGGGGAAGGTTTCTGTTTTATTGTGTGTTTTTGTGATTGATTTTTGGTGGAGACCTATCTTATGGTCGACACTCGTTCTACTGACTCTCCTCTCGTAGCTTTTGATCCAGAAGTCGACAGATTGTTCCGTGCGAACCTACGCGATCAAGGAGAAGAAGAAGTCGAGGTTGAGGTCGTTGAGCCGACTGAGCCAATTAACATCCCTATTGTCGCAATGGCTGAGACTCTGAGAGAATTGACTGAGCCAAATATTGGAGCACAACCCCTGGCTGTCGTCATCCCTGCACTTGGCGAAGGGGTGAACTTCGAGCTGAAGTCGGGAGTTGTTGCTTATCTCCCAAAGTTCCACGGTTTGAGTGGAGAAGACCCGATCTCTCACCTGGGCAAGTTTCACAATGTCTGTATGACTATAAAGCCCAGGAACGTGACAGAAGACCAAATCAAGATGAGAGCTTTTGGTTTCTCCCTGCTAGACTCTGCGAGTGATTGGTATTATCATCTGCCGCCAGGAACCATAGATACCTGGAATAAACTGCACAAGACATTCCTGGACAAGTACTTTCCAACGAAGAAGGCGAATACCTTGAAAAAGGCAATTGCCAATATTGAGCAGGCTGGTGATGAGACGCTGTATGATTATCTTGAGAGATACAAGAGGCTTTGCTCTAGCTGCCCATTCCACGGATACGCCAAGCAGGACCTTGTCCTCTATTTACACAATGGTCTGCTGGACCAAGAGAGAAGGATGGTTGACGCTGCTTGCGGTGGAAGCATTCTGAATCTGACACCGGATGCAGCCATGGAGAGATTTCAGGAAATGAGTGAGAGCACTAGGAGTTTTGGGAAGACATACCAGAGAAAGGCGGTCAATGTTGTGACCCCTGCCGGACCAAGCCCAGTGTTGACCGAGTTAGCCGAGCTGAAAGAGATGGTGAAGAGGATGGCGAACCAGAATGCCCTCAACAAGTCAAGGTATGTGGACTTTGCGCTGATCAATACCACCCCACCGACGCTTGTCCTCAGCTGCAGGAGGAGGGTGTTGCTGAAGTTAATGCTATAGGAGGTTATGGACCCCCTAGACCACAGTTTGGTGGACAACCCGATTATAATCCGAGAGGGCGAGACCACCCAGGTTTTAGATGGAGTGACCCTCAAGGTGGTCAACAGCCAGTGTAGCAACAACAATACCAGCCGGCACAACAACAGTACCAGCAGAGAGCCCCATACCAACAGAGGCCCCAAGGCCAAAGCTCTGGTACTTCTACTGAGGATATGCTCAAAACTTTGACTCAGCATTTCGACACGCACGTGCAGGCTACTGAGTCAAGTTTGAAGAACATGGAGAGACAAATTGGTCAGTTAGCTGATGCTGTGACTAAGATCGACCAAAGGACTTCCAACTCCCTGCCCTCTCAGACTACTGTGAACCCCAGAGAGAATGTGAGCTCTATTACCCTCAGAAGTGGTAAAAAGTTGGACGTTGCTCCTATAGCTGAGAAGGAAAACGAGATCGAGAAGGAGAAAATCACTGGACGCCCCGCGGCGGATCCTACCGCAGCCCGGACAAAAATTGAAGGAGGAGCCAAGAAAGAAGACGTGTCGGCACTGCCCCGCGGTGACTTTCACCGCGACCCGGCGCCTGACCCCAGTAAAGACACCGCGATCCCACCGCCCCACGGCAATGTCCAACGCCCTGCGGTGGGGCTGTCGCGATCTAGTCCTAAAAAATCTCTCTCCATTGAAGAAACCTATATTGACGACTACGTTTGCCCCTTGTTTCCCCCTCTAGGTTCTGAGAAGCCACCAACACCTTTCCCTGAGGCACTGAAGGCCAAGAGAGTGGCCGACGACAGTGATCTATTTGAGACATTTCGGGACTGTGAGGTGAACATTCCCCCGATCAAGCTTATCAAGGCTATCCCTCGATATGCCAAGTTCTTGAAGGAGTTGTGCACCGTGAAAAGGACTCGGAAGCAGAAGGCTCAAAAGAAGATTCCAGTGAGTGAACATGTGTCAACAGTAGTTCAGAGACGCATGCCTGAGAAGTGCAAGGATCATATTGAGAAAGCCTTGTTAGACTTGGGTGCCTCAATTAATGTGTTACCCTATTCTTTGATTGAGGATTTAGGAATAGGACCCTTGCATGATTCTAACATTGTTATACAACTTGCTGATGGTTCTTGTGTACCCCCTAAGGGTGTTGTGGAAAATGTTCTTGTGAGGATAGGCTCTTTGATTTTTCCTGCTGACTTCTTTGTTATGGATATGGACTATGATGAGCAGGTCGCTCCAGTTATGTTAGGGCGACCTTTTATGAAAACATCCATGATAAAGATTGATGTAGACAGTGGAACTTTGACTATGGAATTTGATGGAATAATTTTTGAGCATAATATTCATAAAGCCAACTCCATTGAATTGCATACCCCTTGCTGCATTAGTGATATTGATAATCATGTGCCTGAAAATGTTAAACTTGATGCAGTAGAGACCATAGTTGATTGTTCCTCTATTGATGAACCTATTGAGTTGCATGAGTTACATGTTGGTGATGTCTTGTTGGATGACATAGGAGATTCCATTCCCTCCAATTTGGGCACTCGTCCCCCTGCACTAACCATACAAGGCTGTAAGCCTTTATCCAGTAATGTGCAGCATATTCAGATTAAGCCATATCGGCCCCCACATCGTTCTAAGTATGGGGGAGATACTCCAAAGGAAGTCAGCATGGAGTCGATGGCAAAAAGGGAGCATGGTCTAAGGTTTAAACCTTTACATGAGAGGTCTCAACATGAAGAGACGAGTAGGAGGATTCCGAGGGGATCCTACTCCAGATGGTAGTTGATTTGCAGTACGTCGAGCCAACGACGATAACCAAGGCGCTGTCCGGGAGGCAACCCGTGTTAGTCTTTCTTTGATTTTTTTTTCCCTTAGATTAGTTTCGTAGTTTATTTTGCTTTGTTTCGTTCGCCTGTTACTCACATTTCAGGTACGAAAGTAAACTTGAGAAGAGACGTTGTGCCCAACCATTCCCACCGCCTCGCGGCGTTCCTCACCGTCCCGCGGTGGAGCCCACCGCCCCGCGGTGGAGGTCAGGTATGATTTCTCGACTCTATAAAAAAAACAAGAATAAAGGGCCCCGAAAAAACCTTAAACGGGTGAGCAAAATTTTTATTTCTTGAGTGATAACTAAGGTTTTGACGGATTGGGCCAAGATTTCTCTCTTTTGGGCCATGGTACATGACCGGCCCATCATCCCTTCCTTCCCTTTCACCTTTCCCCTAACCTAGCCCCCACTATCTCACACCCTCCATTCTCATGCCTCCCTCAAGCTCCCAAGATATTTTCCCTCACTCTCCCACAACCCCTCTCAACCTTGAGCCAAATCTAGCCCAAATCCCCCAATTTGGAGTCTAGCCTCACAAACAAGCCAAACACATCCCCACCATGTCGATGTAGTCCCGCCTCGCTGTCGCTCTGCCCTACGTTGTACCCGCTTCGCATCGCTGCTGCCACCGCCCCGCGTCGACCTCGCCGTGACCCGGCCAGACCTCCCAGTTGTCCTCACCGCGACCCGGCGATTTATCCACCGCCCCGCGTCGAGGCATCCAGGAGTCATCGTTTGTGCTTGTTTGTAAGTCCCCTTGGCTGCCCTTTGTTTTGAGCAATTCAATTCTTTACTTATGGCACCTAAAGGCAAGAAGCAAGTGTCTCTGAGGGATGAGAGTGAGGTTTATAACATTGTGAAGGAGAGAAAGGTGTTGGCTTCTAAGTTCTTTGATAGGCCGACCTTGGCCGAGATGGGAATGCTGGCGTGTGTGTCCATGTGCTTGGCACAGTGTGGGTTAGGGGAGTTTCTGAACAAGGCTGCCCCTGCATATCCAGAGCTTTGCTACCAGTTCATCGCCTCTTTCAAGAGGTACTCTAATGGCTCAGACGACAAGCATCTGCTGAGGGTCACGTTCACCTACAATGGGCGTGACTACTCTTTGTCTCCTAAGGTGGTGCGTGATGCCCTGGGCATTACAAAGCTACCAATTGATGGGTGGTCTGGTGGCATTCCAGAGTCAGAGATGATGGAGTTCTGGAGGACTGCTACAGGCCGAACGTTCAGGAAGGGCCAGGAGGTGAATTCGAAGCTGGTGAACCCGTGTCTGCAGTTGATCTACTAGGTGATGATGAGAGACTTCTTTGGCCACGCTGATGATGGAAAGGTCCCTCTGAAGGATTTCCGGTGGTTTATGAGCATCTTGGAGGTTGTTGAGTACACGCCGTGTTGGGCTACCCTTTTCTTGGGTTCCTTGAAGAGGATTCGTGATGGTGAGCCACGTGATATTTGTGGGGGTGGTCTGATTACCCTCCTTTGTGCTGGAGTGATAGCTTGCGATCAGATTCCTCGGCCTATTGCCTACATGGTGTATGATATGGCACACATGAAGGTGTGCTCGATGTTGAAGCCATTGGGAAAGGATGGTGATTTGGTCTGGTCATCCTATGATGGCCACATTTTGTTTGTTCCCCGGGATTTTGCCTACTCCCCTTCTTATACGGGTTGGTGGATTCCCAGTGATAGCAGAATGACGACTGATGATGCTCCTGCTGCTGCTCCTTCAGATCCGTTTGGGGAGGGCCCTAGTGGTGGTTTTGATGTTGTTACTGCTGATTCTGTGGGTGGAGATGACCCCATGTCTACCCAGTTTGATGCACCTTCATCTTCATACGGTCTTGTCGCACCCTGGCAGGAGTTGTATTCTAGATGGGACGCGTTCTCAGTGCGGCAGGATCAGTGGAACACCCAAGTAGAGACCGGTCTGCAGACTTGGCAGACCCAGTTCCGTGCTGATGTAGATGAGCGTCTGGACACCATGGACACTCATATGAGGGACTACTTCGGGAGGTTCCCACCACCACCACCATCGGACCCACAGTAAGTTTATTTCTTCTTCCCCTATTTCATTTGATGTTCTCTTCTACAATGAGGACAATGTGCGGTTTAAGTATGGGGGAGGGATATAGACTTGCTATCTATCTAGCTAGTGTACATAGCTTTGATTCTGCATTTTGTTTTCTGCATTTCTGTTTTGTAATTTTGCATTCGGATTTCTAAAAAAAAAATCGAAAAAGCCAAAAAGAAGTAAAAAGGCAATCAAAATCCTGGGATGAGCTGAAAACCCGAAAGGGCAGTTCAGGTAAAAAGCAGGTAGTCTGGCTGGTATAGACCAGGGCAAAATTGGACTGGAGTGATGCGAGTATATGTGAGATATCTAGCAAAATGAAATGAGTCGCTTGGTGAAAACCCGAAAGGGCGCCTTGGCAAGATGAGCGTAAAAGAAGAAGAGTGATTCTAGGATTTCTCGATATTCCTTGGTGATGTGTCATAAGAAGAGGTGGTATAAGGAGTTCGGGTAGGCCACTCTGGAGCGATAAGGAGCTAGATTGGAGTTAGGATTAGATTATCTTTGCATCACTTATTTTGGTTGTCTGGAGCTTATTGTTGATATGTTGTAGTTGCTAGTGTCATATTTTCTTGTACTTCCTGAGGCCTTGGTGTTGATTGAGAGAGTAGGTTTTTCTTTGGCTTACTCGGGACGAGTAAAGGTCTAAGTATGGGGGAATTTGATAGGTGTTATTTCATATACCTTTACTAGCAACTATTAGCATGATTTGGAGGAGTTTTGGATGAGTTTTGGTGCTAAGTCGGTAATCCAGAAGTTATGGAGAGAAGTGAAGATATCCCAAGATTTACAGCTTAGATGCAGATGGAGCTGTTGGAGCATACTTGCAGAAGACTACCAAACACTTGGTAGGATTGAAGAGCAGCAGAAGAGAAGAAGAGGAGCTGAAGGAGTGAGCTCACCGCCCCGCGCCAGATTCACCGCGGCCCGGCGGTGACTCCCAGAGAAGGTTGAAGCCCCGCGCCAGAGGAAGCCACCGCCCAGCGGTGGAGATCCTGACGCCCCGTGGTGGCCGTGTTTAATGCCTCACGCCAGAAGACTGTTACTTTCCTTTTATTTCGTTTAGACTTTATTTTATTATCATTCTGTTTCCTTTATTGTTTGCATTAGTTTAACCTTGTTTCCTAAGACTATTTAAGCCCTCACTAGTGGAAAAAACACTTTTTGAGGCTCCTTTTTAGAGGCGTACATAGTTCAAAATGCCTCAACAACGACTTAGGCAATCACTTTTTTTGGTTTTTGAGGCAGATAATTAATTTATACGCCTCAAAAACATCTTTTGAGGCGGGCAAATTAATATACGCCTCAACAAGTATCCGAAAAAACATTTCCCGCTAAAGTATTAGAGGCGGACCAGGGTAAGGCCCGCCTCTAATGCTAACTAATTGAGGCGGGCCAAGTAGCCAGCCTCAATTAAAGCTTGTTGAGGCGGGCCTCTTAAAGCCCGCCTCAACAAGTATGTCCAATAGAGGCGGGCATGTAAGGCCCGCCTCTATTAGACCATTACTCGGCCGAGTCGTTGTGCTCTTAAAGCCCGATAGTCTCCTTGGTCCCCACCCCGATAGTCTCCTTCTTCACTTGGTTCTCAAACGCGTCCTCCACGATAGTCTCCTCTCCCGCCCTAAGTCTCCACCACGACATCTACTTCTCCATCTCAGATGCCTCCTTCCCGGACGCCTCCTTCCCCGGACACTTCCTTCTCCAGTTGACAACGTGTCTCCCTCCGGTGCCTCGAATTGCCCCATCCCCGGACCCCTCCACTCTCTCTCTCTCGCGCATGAGATCCTGTGCACGCCGTTTCTGAAGGAACCAAGGCCCGACCAAGTTCACTATCGGTTAGGTTTTCTCTGATTTGCATTTCTGCTCTTATTTCCTAGGGTTTCTCTTCTACTCTTGTTTCTACCTTTACATGTTTCGAATTGGCTCTGGTATTAGGGTTCATATGTTCACCTTGACATATTTTAAGATTTGTTATTGACATTGTGTTCACCTTGATAGATTTAAGACCTATTATTGACATCCGAATAGTTTTATTTGGTAATGCAAATGCAACCTACAACAAAAGCCAAGAAAGAGGAAATAAGCGGAATAGAGTATCGAGATCTAACCAGAGAAAGCCTCAAAAGTGCTGATCAACTAATGAAATGTATTGTCAGTTGGATTGTTTTCTTTTTCTTTATTTTTTATATTCAGCTAATAAAATGATTGTTGCTGCTACCGATCAGGCCTCAAAAGTGCTGTCTAAAATGCATGGAGAGGATGTAGATGCATGTGGATCTTCCAGACACATGGACAAGGATGAACCTGTTGCTGAATCTGAAGAGGGAAACCTAAGAAATCCCAAACAGCTGTAAGATTCATCTTCTTTATTACTTATTAGCCACACCTTCCCACTAAAATGCTAACAGAGTTGCAAAGCTAGTTTATAATGCAAGTTGAAATATGCACAAACAAATAGTATTGATTTGTACACTGGATTAATATTGCTTGATGTGTAAGGGTGTTTGTTGCAATGGTCAAATCTAGCTTTGTCTGCTCCATTGAAGTCTCAAATTCATGAAACGTTTAGTGCTACTTGGAAGTAGATTCTTATCTTGTAATTATTGACCCTCTTCACACTTGTAGAAGCAATTGAAGTTGGACCATAAATTAGAATAAGACCTTATAACTATACATACTGGATACCTTCTTTTTTCCACACATTTTTGAAGTATGAAAGTGGAGATTTTTGGTATATGCTGATGTGAAACTCATCTTGACAGGGGAATAGCTTACCTTCTTCATAATGAACCAAATGTTATAATTCATCGGGATCTAAAGCCCAGGTTAGTGCATTTCTTTCATATTGTATCACCTAAGGAAATTTATGAAGTTTATTTTGTATGTCTTACATAATTTATATGAATCGGGAATTGTTTGTTAGTCAACTCAACTGCAAACCATCTCAAAGTAGGTGTCTTCGGTTTAAGCAAGCTCCTTAAAGCATAACATGCGTGTGGGGTCAAAATTTTATTTTTATTCTCTTTTGATAAAGATGGTAACTCAGAAACTGTTGTTTGAGATTTGACCGTATTAGACTATGTTTATTCATCCATGTGAGTTGTATTGTTAAGCCATCAATGATTAAACACTGTTATTGTTCCTCAGACTTTGTTTCCCAATTGTAAAATAACTGTACAATTAGGAACCAAGATAGTTTAGAAGTGGAAATAACCTGATCTGCAAAAGATCTGACCAATAAACAGAATGACCTCAAAGTGACCAATAATCTGATTACATTTTTGTTTGACCAGAAAATAGAATGATCTCAATGTGACCAATAATCTGATTATCGTTTTGAGTTTCTAATTATCCGTATATTAGAGAGTACCTTATAGTTATTGTGAAGAGACTCAATCTTACCTTGTAGTGCTCTATTTGTTGGTCATTTTCCATCTATGTAATAACTCTGTTGCTTTTTACTATTAATGTTGAATTCCTGTGCCATTTGGAACTAGGCTATATGAATCTTTCAGTCTTTTACTGTAAGCGAAAATCCCTGTAGGCAATTACATGCTTTACTTGAAGGATTTTCTTTTTTATCTCTGTTGTATGATTATTTGACTCGCTGCAGATTACATCAACAAGGAACTTGATAAGACTGTATACTCTATTGGCTCTAAGCTGAGGTTCTTTTCAGATTGGCTTGTCAAAATAATAGTGTCCTACTTTATTTGATGACTCCTTGTAGTGTATTTTGTTGTTTCTACATCAGATTAGGGGCCAAATTTATAGTGGAAGCTTCAAATTGCTTAGGAGATGGCAACAAAGTTAGATATGGTCAATCTTCAAAAATTGCTTAGGGGACGGATTTTTACTATCGCATCATCTCATTTTTGTTGAACTATTTTCTTACTCTGATTCAGTACTAAGTCTCATATACTGATGTTTGTTCAATATATCCTTTTAGCTACAGTTTTGTGAGGTTTAGAAAACCAAAACACAGTATATCTAGTGGCTTGTTGTTAGTAGAACTCTACTACATAGTAATGTTTGTTAGTGTTGTCATTCTTTGGATAAATGAACCATTTCTAAGCCGCATGTGTGTATAAAGTTGATCCTTGTGTGAATTGCAGAGGCTGGAGAGTATACTTGTAATACGAGTTGTTGTTGTCCTGTTTCAGGCTGGAGAGTATACTTGTAATAAAAGGTCAAGGCAACAGAACGACTGATGCATCTGGAATCATGAATTTGTAAGTTATTTTGCTTATGAATTAGTTTTTTTTTGGAATATTAACAATATCAGTTTCATGAGTGTATTATGTTGATTTTCTAGGGCATTTCAAGTGTATAAGTATCAAGGTGGGAAGTGCGAGAAATTAATAGGAAAACGTAAGACGTTGAGAGTCTGCAATATAGAGGTACATATAGCATTTTATACGCTTTAGGTTTGTTTATTTATAATCAAAGGCCTTGTATCTAAGACAACCCCCTTATGTTGTGTAATTAGTGCGCTCAACAAAGCGGCGGAACCGAGTGTGGCTATTATGTCATGAAGTTCATGTTAGATATAGTCACGGGACTCTATGACTCTAATGACCGACTAGATAAGGTATGTAACTTAACTAACTATATATTGATAGTATTTGTGTTTTTTGTCAATAATTTCTGTGTTTTTTATGAAGCTATATCCTAAGAGGAAGACATCGTATACTTATGAAGAAATGGATGTTGTTCGTGAGCAATGGACACAGTATTTTACAATGAAGTATTTATTATCGGATTGAACTTGTTTTTACTTGTCATGTAAACTGTTGTTGAGAGCCTGACTGTACTCTGATGAAATCTGTTGTTTGTTGTATATTATTCTGTGAATAAAATCAGGAACCTATTCTGCAATGTGTGTATGGTGCATCATAAATCCAAAAAACATCCAAAAGAAGGGACTTATAGAGGCGGACTTGTATGTCCGCCTCTATAAGTACATAGACGCTGACTCGGCCGAGAACTCGGCCGAGTTCTGGGCCGAGAACTCGGCCGAGTTCTGGGCCGAGTCAGCGTCTACTTGTTGAGGCGGGCCTCCGAAGCCCGCCTCAACAAGTCCCTCATTTTGTCGCCAAAGTGAGGGACTTGTTGAGGCGGGCTTCGGAGGCCCGCCTCAATAAGGTCCTTTTAGAGGCGTAAAATGCCCGCCTCAAAAAGTGTCCCTACTTGTTGCAGCCCCCTTAGTTGAAGCGAACGGTGTTCGCCTCAATAAGTTTCCAAAGGCCCGCCTCTATAAGGATTTTTTTCCACTAGTGCCTCTTTCTAGTTTAAGAGGAAGATAGACACTTAGAGACTTTTTTTACCTTCACACGATTTTTCAGACGTTATTTCACATTAGAGTTTTTCATCCCCTTTGATGGAGAACTAACTTTCCCTTGTTCTACTAGACGATTGAAGCAATACAGTTGATGTGTTTGTGAGATTTTTATTCCTTGTTCTTATCCTTATAAGTGTTGGTTTGATTCTCTTGGTTATATTGATTATTGATTTCTTGTTATTCTTCTTAGCCTGATCAACTAGGTTGAATACTTTTTTTATCAATTGCTAGGATTGCATATAGGGGTTCCGAGTGCATATCTAGTGGCAAACACGATTGTGCGTATAGGGGTTCCGAGCGTACAATCGTGAGTGAGAATCAGTTGCATGCGAGTATTAGTACGTCCTTCTATTTGCATGTATCCTATATCCTTGTGTGCATTACTATTGCTGTGTTGGTGGTAAAGTATACTGACAACTGTGAGAATCAGTGGTATTTTATCATTGGCATAGTAATAAGTCTATTGACAACTGTGAGAATCAATAGTACTTAAGATCAGGGTGGGAACAACTATAAGGATAGTGAAATAACTTGGATTAAATAGATTTCTGTGATCAAATTATATCTCTGTAATGTGGATCTCGCTCTAGTAGGACTACTTTCCCTCATTATATTTCCTCAACTAAACCAAACTTGTTTGCTTTGCTTGCTTTGTGTTCTCTTGATAACTAAACCCCCCGTTCGTGTTACTTGTCATTCACACTTGCATACTTCATCGATCTTCCCTGTGGGTTCGACCCTTACTTGTCTGCTATACTTCTGTTTAGTGGGTCTGTTAGGATATTTTACTTTGACTAGGCTAAGCAACGATACTTGCACTGCACACTTTTAGCCACCGTCAGCAGCTAAGAGAGTAGTGCAGCTAGGAAACTCGTCTAGACTTTGGTCAGAGTAAAGTTCTCTTTCCAATCTGAATTCAGATTGTGCGGTGAGGTTGGTCGTGAACCGAAACACCAAGTCAGTTTTAAAACGCTTGTGTGAAATTGATGTTCCCAAGCACTTGTCATACTTTCCGATAAGACTCAACCTTTTGGAGTCTTCTCTTCATATGTTTCTGTAAGACTCATTCTTTCAAAGTCCTTTCTCTTGATCATGCCTTTTCGTATATTTCAGTAGGAGTATGATGGTTGACTATCGTCATCGACTTTTATTCGAGAAGCGATGAGTCTAACCTAATACGACTACTTAGAACCTTTCTGTTTTACCCTTGCATAGTCTTTCATTAGACTAACCAACCGATTATATTCCCTTGCATGATTGGCTGGTGGCATCCGTCTCATACGACACATCAGATAAACTGCAGTTCCAATGAAGACTAGAAACGACAATGATGGCAGTTGGAATTTTGAAGAGTTTTACCAGGTTAAGATTCCTTGACGGGTGATCGTTTAGATCAAGACCCTTGTGTCCTTTATGTATTAAGACTTCCGCTGTAATATATTTGATTATGTATTTTGAATCATGGATGTAATTCCGAAACATTTGCTTTAATCAAAAGTTATGATATTTTGTATTATAACTGTTGTTTTATAATTTATATAAACGGGTTAAGCCTAGGGTAGCTTCGGATGTGAAATCCGAGGTCACTAGCGGTAATACCTTTCAAGGATATATATTTGGGGGTGTTACAGAATAAGGTTGGACTAATTTATCTAGAAATCTAGGTTTTTTTAATTATTTTAAAAAATAATCGGTTTTGACCAAACCGAACCGAACTGAAAACCGAATATTATTTTTATAAGAACCGAACCAAATATAATCGGTTTGGTCGGTTCGGTTCGGTCCAAAAAACCGAAAAACCGAACCTGATGAACACCCCTATTCCTAGGATTCCAATAAAAGTTATCACTTCTCGGTCTCAAACCTTATCTGATTACCTATTAACATTATCACCTCTCAGTCTCAAATCATAACAGTAACCAATTCGCATAAGCTACTATGGGCATAAAGCATCTAGGATTAAATCAAATACTATTTCAGTTCAGGTATAGAAATAATTCTATTTACATGTACATTGTCGGGATCACCCTAACCTTAGAATTATGAATTTAGCCAAGCATGATTGAAAAAATATTCAATATATTTAAACTAGTCATTAATATATATGAACTCTTCAATAAAAACAGAAAATAAGAAAACTTAGTCTCAATGACAAAATAATCCAAATTGACAAAGGCTAGAACAAGAAGCACAATCCTTCAATCAAGCTAAAACTCGAATTCCACTTGTAAATTGTATGCGGTTGTCTTCTAAACAAAAGCTCATTAATCTAAACTAGCTAATATAACCTAAGGTAATCTAACTTAAGCCGTCCTCATCCATCTTCTGTCGCCTCCCCCCTTCTTCAGTTCACATTATATACTACAAGAAACAACCTTCAGAGGGCTGGAATAGCAAATTTGGGGTCCTAAGTATGAATACTAGCCGCTTGACCCCCTAGGTCATTAAAATAACAACACGCGCGCAACAAATCTGAACGAATTTGCTTCCTCCTCAAGAAAGAAGACAACGCATTGTAAGCTACATTCGACAAACTGAATTAATTCAAAAAACTAAAGAGATTCGACACAGAATTAGAAGCAATTCGACAAAATAAGAGCAAAAAACAAATCATAAGTAATCGACACAGAGAATCGAAGCTGTTTGGGCGAAGAGTGGAATTTGCAATTGAAAATAGGTATGTATTACAAGTGATTTTGATAGTTCAATATGGTTTATATACGTCCGAAAAATAGTATGGAAGAGATATTCAGTTGATTAGAAACAACAATTAAGAGTTTCCAACTGTAGAAGTGCGAAAAATAATCGAAGCTGCTTGGGACAGTTTGAAACTGTCTCAAGCATATTCCATTACTGAGAGACATATAGCAACTGTCCCCAAGAAAATGCTATGAGAAAAAAAATGTTTATGATATTAAAATGATGTGTACTCTATGTATGATGAGTGATGTGCAACTGTATCCTTGTTGAAGACAATTTGAAAATGTCTCCATGAAGGATCTGGGAACATTTTGCAACTGTCCCGGACAATACTAAACTGTCAACAAACCAGATTGGGACAAATTAGTATTAAAATGATGTGCAACTGTCCCAAGAAAGATTCTGGTTCTGAGGGACATATTGCAACTGTGCCCAGAGCAGATTGAGACAGTTGTAGTTTGCAACTGTTCCAAGCAGATTCTGATTTTGAGGGACATATTGCATGTTCCCAGAGCAGATTGGGACAATTGCAGTTTGCAACTATCCCAACCAGATTCTCGTTCTAAGGGACATATTGCAACTGTCTCCGAAGGAGATTGGGACAGTTTCAGTTTGCAACTGTCCCAACCAGATTCTGGTTCTGAGGGACATATTGCAACTGTCCCCAAAGGAATGGTATGTTAAAATAAAATAAAAAATTGTTTATAACATCTTCATTGTGTAGATAAACATGACGATTATTACTGTGTGCTATGGAGGAGAATGGAAGATAAAATATAGAATTAGCACATACATTGGGAATGTACTTTCCAAGGCAATTGTTTGTAATGAGAGTATAAAGTTCCAAGAACTGAAGGAAAGGATAAAGGAAAGATTAAATATCAATTCATCACTTGATGAACTGAGAATTAGTCATTTGAATCCATTCCATAAATTCAGAGAAGCCTACTCGGTCAATACAGAGGAGGATTTCATAAGCTTCTTTGACATGAATGAGGACCCTGAAGTTTCATGGAGTTTGCCTTTATATGTGTCATCAACTAGAAACACTCGTGGAAGCAACGACAATCATGATACTGTGCAGAACAGTATAGCTTCTCTTCAATCTAGTTACCATTTGGAACAATACAGTGGCAGTGTTTGTTGTACAGAGACAAGCAATCTTAAATCTGGATCAATCTCTGAGCAAAATGAGACAACATAGAATCCAGTCAATACAGATTTCATTACAGTAGGACAGATTTTTGGGACAAAAAGAGAGCTTACAGATGCTGTGAAACATATGGCAATGCGCGACAACTTTGGATTTAAAGTAAAGAAATCAAATCCTGAACTGTATAAGATTGTATGTCTGGATGCTTAATGCAAGTGGAGATTAAGGGTTAAGGTATTGCAGGGTACTGAATTCTTTGAAGTGCGAATATTTGTTCAAGAACATACTTGCTCTTTTGACTTCAGATGTGAAAACACCATTAAACCCTCATTCAAAATGGTTGGAGAGACAATGAAGACAAGGTAAATGTCCAACCAAATAACAATATATTCTATAGTCTCAGAAATAATTTTTATTAACATATATCTTGCCTTTAATGCAGGTTTATAAATATATCAAAGGGGTCGACGCCTAATATGATTCGCAATGACATGAGAACTGAGTTTTTTCAGGATATAAGCTATTAGACAGCTTGGAGGGCACATGAATGGGCACAAAATCTCATAAGAGGAACACCTGAAGCAAATTATGGAATGCTGCCTATATACTGTCACAGTATCAAACAAATAAACAACGGTACATACACATGCTTAAAAACGGAAGACCATCACCGTTTCAAATATGCATTCATCGCAATTGGGGCATCAATCAAAGGTTTCCAAGTAATGAGAAAGGTATTTGCAAGTGTCCCTAATGAGTATCAAGGAACAATTTCACAGTATCTTGAATGAAATAGGGACACTTTCAAATTGACACTAAGAAGGCTGTGTGGACAATTGCATGGTGTCCGTAATATATTTTATCTAGATTGAAACTTACATGGTGAATGAAATCTTTTGTAGGTGATCATGGTTGATGGAACACACTTACACGAAAAGTATGGGGAACATCTTTTGATTGCATCTTCACAAGATGGGAACCATCAAATCTATCCGCTTGCTTATGCTATAGTAGATTCGGAGAATGACAAGTCCTGGACATGGTTCTTTGAACAGTTGGCTAAGGTGATTCCTTCTTCAAACCAGTTGGTTATTGTCTCTGATCGGCACCAGAGTAATTTTAAAGCTGTTGAGCTTGTGTACTCTTCATCTGAACATGTAGTATGTACAAGGCATTTGAAAGAAAATTTGAAAATAAGATTCAGAGACAAAAGAGTATGCAGATTGTTTACAAAAGCTGCAAAAAGTTACACAAGAGCAAATTTTGATGATAATTTCCAGAAGATATGCATCATAAATCCAGAGATAGGAAAGTATCTAGAAATTGCAAAATTGGAGAAATGGGATAAAACACATTGCAAAGGGCAAAGATACAACATTATGACCACAAATAATGCAGATTATGTCAACAATGTGCTCAGGGAATCAAGATCATTCCAGATTGTTACTCTTCTTGAATACATAAGAAATTTGATATCAAAGTGGTTTAGCGAGAAACGGAAGAAGGAAGAGGAGAACAAGGAGACACTGACACCAACTATACAAAAAATACTCGAGGAAAGATACAATCTATCAAAAATGTATGAAGTGAGAGAACTGAACTCCGTTCAGTTTCAAGTAACAGGTGGCAAATTCTATGAAGTGGTTGATTTAAAAGCCAAAAAGTGTAGCTGCAAGGTATTTGATGTAGAACACATTCCTTGTGTACATGCATTAGCTGCCATTAAGAAGAAAAAATGGAAAATGACATATTTCGTTAGCAGATACTACTATACTTCAGCTTCGTACAACGCATATCGAGAGACAATCTACCCAGTACCTACATAATCAGAAGATATTGTCCCACATGATGTAATCCGCATAGAATGTAATCCTCCACTTGTCACAAGAAAGAGTGGCAGGCCAAGAAAGAGAAGGTTACCTTCTGCAAGAAAATTTGGGAGAATTGCCAACAAAAAAGCATCAAGAAGACCTCGCAAGTGCAGCATCTGCGGTTCTGCTGAGCACACCAAGAATACATGCAGGAACAAAGCATCAAGCAACAAGTTGATGCAGTTAGAGTAGTGTTTTTTTTTAAAACAAAAAAAATATTATTTCTATGAAATTCAGGTACAACAGTTTGTTGTTTTGCTGAAAATGTGAGGATTTTATCTTGCAGAAACTTAAAATCTAATTCTAGAATTGTTAAATAATATTTTTTTATCAGTTTTGGAAAATGAGTTCTTAAATGCACTATTGTTGAGAAAATGTAATATTCTGGACCTGGAAAAAAAACTTCCAAAATGACTCTTGGGACAACTGTCCCTTCAAATGAGCCTAAAAGAGTCAATTTCCAACTGTCCCTAGATAGACAATGTAGTTAAACAACTGTCCCTGAAAAGACAGTTTCAAGAGATATATGGGGACAACTATCCCTAAAGAGAAAGTATTATTGAACAACTGTCCCTAAAAAGGACATTTCCAAAATGTCGTTGGTGACAATTGTCCCTAAAGGGTAACTTCCAAGAAGCATCTGGGGACAGTTTCCAACTTTCCCTAAAGAGACAATTTCCAACTGTCAATAAAGGGAAAGTGTGGTTAAACAACTGTCCCTAAAAAAAGAAACTTCAAAATGCATTTGGGGACAAGTGTCCCTAAAGAGGCAATTCCAACAAACATAAGGGGACAGTTGAAATCTGTCCCTAAAGAGAAAGTATTGTTGAATAACTGTCCCTACAAAAGACACTTTCAAAATGAATTTGGGAACACTTGTCCCTAAAGAGGCATTTCCAAAAAGCATCTGGAAACAGTTTCCCATTGTCCCTAAAGAGACAATTTCCAACTGTCCCTAGAGAGAAAGTATTGTTGAACAAGTGTCCCTAAAAAACACATAAACAATGACTTTAGACACAACTGTACATAAAGACGCACTTCCAACTGTCCCTAAAGAGACAATTTCAAATTGTCCCTAGAGATACAATATAGTTGAATAATTGTCCCTAAAAAGACACTTCCAAGAAGCATATGGGGATAATTGTCTCTTTAGTGACATTTTCCAACTGTCTCTAAAGAGACAATTTCCAGTTATCCCTAGAGAGACAATATAGTTGAATAATTGTCCCTAAAAAGACACTTCTAAGAAACATCTGGGGATAATTTCCAACTGTCCCTATGAAGACACTTCAAAGATGTATCTTAGGCCTAAGATGCAACAGTAGCCAAATCTGCTTAGTGAGTATGCTATGTGCAAAGTTTCAGCTGTCCACAAATAGAAGTTAAAAATATTGATGATGATAAGAAAAGTTTTAATTGTAAAACAAATTCGTAAAAGATTTCAAACAATACATCATGTCTTTAAAACATCAAACACAAACTGAGTATCTTCTACTACATTACATTAAAATCCAATAAAAACAACAACATGACCAAATGTTTGTCACTTGCAAGCATTACAAAGACACCATACAAGTTCAAAGTTCACGCTGGTTAGGAGGCAGTGGCTTGAACACATATCGCCTATTGAACAGATTAATCCACATCTTGTCTCTATGCGCCTTGATACGAGCATCATCGAGATCGTCAAAGTTTCCACCAAAAGCACAAGCTTCAATAAATTTTAATGTGTAGACTCCACAGTTGCCACTGTATACAAATAAGATAAGAATCAAAATAAGAAAACAAAAATTAAAATCTGAGTGCATACTGCATACAAGAATTAAAGAAAATTACCTTGGAGGATCTTGAGGACAATTATCTATAGGTACTCTGTGCCAAGCAAAATCCCCTTCAAACGAGCCCAGGTGTGTGAATCTATTACACCTCTTCAATACCCTTGGAAGGATAGACAACAAAGGACATATCAAAGCATACAACTTCTCATCTTTGAACAAATCTACGTTGCAATCCCAAATTGTAACATGACGTTCTACCAAGTCTATTTCTAAAGCAATCCAATGCGCCGTGTTTAAGTTAAAGTGGGTGAACACTTTAGTAACATCGGTATACCATGACTTCAAGTAGAATGTAGAAGTGCTTCCATCAATGAAGTTAAGAAGGCAATCTGGAATATAATTCTCATCAGCTAAACACTTTTCTTCAATTAATGGGTTGAAATAGCCATAAAAACCAAAATCCAGTATGGCTATATTCTTCCAAGCATTTGATTCTTCAAAGACGCGCTTCCTAAAGTGGTATAAAACTTCACCAATTTCCTGTTACAACAAATATGAATAAAATCAAATTAGGTTCAGAAACAGTGAAAGTTATAGAAAAGGACTAGTCAGAGAAGGAAGCTTACATCATCAGTAATCCACTTGTTCTTGTACTGTAGTTTAAAGAAAAAATCCTTATTAAGTGAACCATCATGACCAGGCACAGTAGCGTCACGATTTCTATAAGAATAAAACATTAAAGATATAATTAAAACAAAGTGACTTAGGGACAACTCTTGAAGAAAGAATGAAACTCTCCCTTACCCAACTGTCCCCAAGTAGGATAAGGGACAGTCCCAAATAGTTGGAAAACGATAAAAAAAATCAATACTTCAATCCAAAAAAAGATAAAAACTTACTTATCATATTTGAGCCATTCATGGAAAGGTCTACGCTCCTCAATATCGTAAAATGAATATGTTGGTCTTCCAGGAATTCTGATTTTTTTACTCTTGTCACCAGTAAAAGGAGTTTGCAAATTTTTGCTAAGCGTTAATTGTCTACTGGATTTGCGTACAAGGCAACCCTCTTCCGACCCTTGTGAACCTTCAAGCGATCCACCCTCGCCTTGAGATTCACTGATTACACCAACCTTGTTCAAGTCTGTCTTTTCTGATTCAACTATGGATTCAATATCCCCGATTGCATTATCCTCTTCCACATCAGAAACTTCAGCAACTTCTGTTGTTTTTCCACTGCCACCCCCAACATTTTCTAGTTCATCAATCCTTGCGACATTGACACTCTCAACTATGAATTCAATGTCCCCAATTGCATTGTCATTTTTCCACTGCAATCCACCCCATCTCTAACATCAACATCAAAGCTACAACATCCTCCTTTTACATTACCATCCTCATTCATACCACCATCCACACCATCTCTAACTTCAACATCAAAGCTACAACATCATCTTTCTACATTACCTTTCTCATTCAAACTGCCATCCACACCATCTCTAACTTCAACACTACAACATCCTATTTCTACATTACCTTTCTCATTCAAATTGCAATCCACATCATCTCTAACTTCAAGATCAGGATGTTCATTGATATTTGCATTTTCAGAAGATTCCCCAATAACAACATCAGAATCAATGGCCTTACTTATCACCTATCAAAAAAATAAAAGCGAAAAATTAATAAAACATCACAACATAATACAAATTGAAGTAGCAATTATTAAAAAAAAAATAGGGGACAGTTACAGAGTGTGTTTAGAAGGATGGGGACATTTTGAAATCTTTCCCAAGAGTCTTGGGGACAATTACTATAATATCCCAAGTAGATCTGGAAACAACTTTTAAACTGTCACAACATATAGGCATATTTTGAAAATTGTCCACACAAATGTAACACAGCAAGTAGGGATTAAGAAAATTGACGTGTGAGAATTTACCTGATCGACTTTTCTTTCATGCTCAGAAATGAGTTCATTTGCGCCATGTAAGGTATTTAAATTTGTGGTAGATGGAACATCAAACTCATTGAAGATCTGTTCTCTTGACGGCTGAAAAGAAGCATCATCTTGATCAGTGGCATGCAAGTCTTCATGTGTTGCATTAACATTCAAGTTCATAGTCTTCTTAATATCTGCAACATCCTTCACAAGTAGAGAAATTTTCAAGTCTTGAGCCTTCAAAATAGAAAACAGTTTCTTTGCCCAGTCTGGTTCTAGGGTATCATCTTATTTGTAATTAACACCAGCTCCATCAAAACTTCTCGCGTCGTCCTTTCTTCTCGGCATTTCAAAAGAAGCATTAACAGTTTCTTTGCTTTCTGAAACTGCACATTCATCTTGTTTCCGTGAAACATTCTCTGTATCCGTAGGAGACAAATTTGCAGGGAAATATTCATTCAATATATGATCAATCTGCCTTTGCAAGTCAACATTTTCATCATACAAAACAAGTGCTCTTGAGTTGTCCTCCAAAGTCACAGACTTACCAACATCCTTGGGTTTCTTCACATTCTGATGGCAAAATATAACACCACCTCCACTTTGATTCCTCTGTTCTACACCTTGATTGTCTTGTTTAACTTTCGGTGTAGCATGCTTCTTGGGTTGATGAATTCTTGTTTGTATATTCTTTAAAGACTGTCTCGGTGAAGAACGACACTTAGACTGAGCACCACTTGTTTGTATATTCTTTATAGATTGTCTCGGTGAAGAACGACACTTAGACTGAGCACCCCTTGTGGCAATCTGCTTGACAAAATCTTTCTTTGTAGCAGGCTTCTTAAAATCATTTTTCTCTTGAACGTTTTGTGTAGCAGGAGAATTCACAACCTCAGACTTTCGCTTCCTAGAATCTCTAACACATGGAGATGAAAAACTTACTCTTTTTCTCTTTCCACCAGCCTTTTCCCCTTTTAACTGAGACAAAACAACGCCCCTGTCAACACTGTCAAAGGATATTGAATCTTCTTCATTTTTCTGTTGACGCTCATGTGCAAGAGCAACCATGGATTCAGAAAAAGAATTAAGCAATTCATCATTCACTTCATCTTCAAAAAACAGATGACGAAAACGCGCATGCTCTTCATACGGTGGATAGTGAATTTTCTGTAAGAACATACAAGAAAGATTTTTCATAACATAGTTTGATACATTTGACAGAAAGGAAGCTTGGAGACAATATGCAACTGTCCCAATGATGGTGCAGACAGTATGCAACTGTCTCCATCATATGAGGAAAGTTACAAGCTGTCCCCAAAATGGTGGGGACAAATTCCACGTGTTCCTAGTAAGCTAGATACATTACTGTCCATACCTTACTGTCCCCATGATGGTGGGGACAGTTAGAAACTGTCACCTTAATGGTGGAGACAGTTAGAAATTGTCCCTATCATATTACAGACAAATAGAAAACTGTCCCCATATGTGAGGGACAGATTATAGATTGCCCATAAAACTTTATAACACATGTATATAACATTTAAGAAAATGACTTACCAAAGGATAAGTATCACAAAACTTATGCATCTCAGAAAACTAAAAATAAATCTATTTTTTAAGACTAGACCAACAATGCATATATGGAACATTTCTTGGCCTTGTACCAACACATTTAACAAGATGTCGAAACTGCGGAAATGACTGCAAAATCCACACCTTCAGAAAAACAATAAAAAAGAAAAAAAATTAGCATAACTACCTATTTGAAAACAAAATATGAAAAGGGGACGAAAAATAACAACATAAAAGAATTTAATAATACCTGAAAAGGAAGTGGGTAACCAGCTATTGAATAGGTATACCT
Source organism: Rheum nobile (assembly GCA_027886185.1). Taxonomy (NCBI): domain Eukaryota; kingdom Viridiplantae; phylum Streptophyta; class Magnoliopsida; order Caryophyllales; family Polygonaceae; genus Rheum; species Rheum nobile. The sequence continues at coordinate 7,247,320 of WOAB01000002.1, read as the reverse complement.
TTCTTCAGTAAGAGGACAACCAATCATCCCAGTAGCAACACTCATAAAGACATCATGAGAGGCATAATACATAGCCCTACCCCAAGGATACTTACAAAACATGTCCCAATCATTGAATAGTCTAACAAATTCAGATCTAACATGTTCTTGACATGTAGGGAACAAAACCATCTCAACTATAATAAGATGTGCTAGCCTAAACTTCTTATCCCTATCTTGTTCAGCATCAAACAGATTTAAAAGCTGATCCCATTGACATGGCTCAACTCCTAGTACCTCTTTCATACTAGCATTGGGAGGCACAAATTGTGTATGATCATCGCAATTCATGCCAGTAATCGTTGCAAATTCAGCCAATCCATACCGGCATACATGGCCTCCTACTTTAAACCACATCTCAAACTTATTTTCACTCTTAACCCGGTGCACAAGAATGAAGTGGACTAATTGGCTCACAAATTTGAAGCTATCACCCCAAACAATAATATCACCAAACAAACCTTCACGGATATGATGCATATCCTCAATCTGTAGAGACGCCTCAATATGAGCAAGTTGTAATACCCCTCATTTTTAGTAAGGGTATTTGGATAATTTCCCAACCCTCGTTGTGTAATCGTTTCGCATTTGGCGAAGTTCGGAATTTCTGTAATGCGTATTATCTCTGTAATAATTCCCTGAGCATTATAATATACATTCGATGTATTTTGGAGGCTTAAAATATTTGTTTGGGTACAAATATTAATTATTTCGAGATTTTATCACGTGTTCAATTGTTTCCCGGGAAAAAGGACGCGAATAGACCTTTTCCGCGACCGCGGCAGATTTCCGCGACTGTGGAAAATGAAGCATCGTCAGCCTCGCGAACAGGCATTTTTCCGCGACCGCGGATTATTTCCGCGACCGCAGAAAACGCTTCGAGCATCGTCTTCAATGGCTCTCCGGTTGGTTGGTCGTCGATTCGCCAAGGGGGGGATCTAGAGCGGTTCGCCTGGCCTCCTCGATGGCTATAAAAGGTGGATCGATGGGGGAGGTTCGGCATCCAGATCTCAAGCTCTCAATCTCTCTCTCGTTCTCTCGTTTGCTCGCCGAAATTTCTCGTCGTCGACGGAGCTCTCGCCGGTGGTTTTCGTGGTCGAGTGGTGGTGCGTTGGAAGCAGCATGGCATAGGGAGTCGAAGCCCTCTCATTCGGAGCCTCGTCATGTCATCGTCTCGTCGTCGGTGAGGATTTAGTTCGCTAAGGTTGTCGGATTCATGGTCGCGACCGCGGACATGAACATCTACGACCGCGGACGATGTCCAGACATCCGCGACCGCGGAATCCAAGCCGCGACCGCGGTTTGCCTTAGCAAACGCGATCATGGCCATGGATAATTCGGTCACGGATGGGACCCTCGTTCTTTCATTTCCTTAGATTCATATTATTTAATTATCGAATCTAACCTAGGGTTTCGTTGTGGGTTCGTTGTCGTAGGAATCTATATTCCGATTCCGTTCCCAATTCCGGACCCAGGAACCCGTCTTCATTCGTTCGTTCGTCTCGATCAAGGCAAGTGGCGGTTCGCTCTTGCTCATCATTATGTATTTCCGTTAATTATCAATTGCTTTTAATTGTTAATTAAAATGGGATGAATGTTGTTTTCGTTTGGGAACAGTTTTTATAAATGTATGTGATTAAATTGTGACATTATAATAGGTTGTATATATTCCTAGAAACAACGCTATTATATCTGTAATTACCATGATGGTATTGGTGTGGACTATTGTGTGGTTTTAACTGTTTAGTTAGAACGAGTATTCGTAGGGACACTATGTACCTCGCGAGGTCTAGTCGTTTCTTTATAACTGGTATTAGGAGGATTTTGCCCTAGTACTCTATTTGGTCATGACTGTACCCTTACTCAGGGTAGGTCCACACAGCTGGTGCCGACATTCAGAATTTACTCCCTCCAATATCTCTCTCGATGAGATGATATATCTTAAAAACTTTTAACGTAAATGTACGTTTTGGAATTGAATAAGATAAGTGCGATTATGCACATAATTAATATACCCTCGGGTGAGGAGTACAACGTGGAAACCGCCCGGACTTTGATTAATGTAAGTCCTCCTTCCAAATCTGAATTCGCATTGTGCGATGAGGTTGGTCGTGGGCCCAAATGGTCAAGTCTTTTTAAAAGCTTGTGTGAAATTATAACGTTCCCAAACATTTGTCATACTTTCCGATAAGACTCAATCTTTTGGAGTCTTCTCTTTATACGTTTCCCTAAGACTCGATCGTTTGGAGTCTTCTCTTGATCATTCTGTTTCGTATCTTTCCGTAGAAGTATTGAGGTTCACTATCGTCATCGGCTTTCATTCGAGAAGCGATGGGTGTAACCTAATACGACTACTTAGAACCTTTCTGTTTTACCCTTGCATAGTCTTTCATTAGACTAACCAACCGATTATTTCCCTTGCATGGTTGGCTGGTGTCATCCGTCTCATACGGCACATCAGGAAAACTTCCCTTCCGTGAAGGCTAGTACGCGACGATGAAGGCAGATGGAGTTTTTAAAAGTTTTCTCAAGGTTGAAGATCCTAGGCGTGAGATCGCTCCGATCAAGACCCTTATGTTATTTATCAAAAGACTTCCGCTGTATTGAAATGAATTCTGTATTTCAGATTGTATTTGGGATTTTTACAGATGTAATCCGAGACTTTGGTTGAATAAAATGTTATGATATTTAATATTATCGGTGTGTTTTATGGTTGATATAAAATGGTTAAGCCTTGGGTGGCTTCAGCTGTGAAATCTGAGGTCACTGGCGGTAATACTTTCAAGGTAATATTTGGGGGTGTTACAGATTTGGTATCAGAGACAAAAGTTTTTAAAACGGGTTGGGTTTCAAAATGTTTTACTGCACACAAAGATTTTGGGAAACCGGTTACCCGTTTGAACTGAGAAAGTTGTTTAAATTCAAAAGACTTAAAATTCTGAATAAAACCTTACTTAACTAAAAACGTGTTGTTTTGAAATCTCTGTCATTCTAGTCGTGCCTTCTTTCCAGTCTGATATAGTAAGTTCGCTTCTATATTTAGAAAGACTAATTCTTTTCTTGTCGCCTCGCAGGATATGGGCGCAATCATCTCTCAACTGAGGAACCCGAGGTGGCCCTGCCATCTCCAATTAGGCTCGAGTTCCCGGTTCCCCTGCTGTGCTTTGAGGTCGGGGAGCCCAGTTGTCCACCCGAGGAGGTGAAGACCGTACTCCCTGAGTCGGTAGTATTGGTGTCCGACAGGGCCGAGGTTCCCGATGCGGAGCCTAAAGCGGACCCGAGGGAGGATACCGAGGAAGAGGAGGAGCCGGCGCAGTACCTTGGAGGGTACTACGACGACGACTTCGAAATTGAGGAGGATCCTGAGAAAGATCCTGAGGAGGACCCGGAAGAGGATCCAGAGGAGGACCTCGAGGAATACGACTATGACTTGGAGCGCTTGCTGGAGGACAGTGAGAATCTGGGAATGCAATTCATTTTCCCGAGTCCGGTGCCGCCACCTGAGGAGGAGTATACGCCGTTGTCCCCTGCCGCTTAGGAGGCACTTGGTATTTATGGTACCGTCAAGAGAAGGAGTGGGCCGCTGGATGCACCAGAGGACCCGCAAGTGATCCCTACTCTGAGGAGGCCAATTGTGAGTCCTGACTCGCGACATGTGCTTCGCCTGAGTCAGATGGTTTCCCCTGAAGAGCGTCGCCAGGTGAACGAGGCAGTTGAGCGTGCTCGTTTGAGGGCAAGGTCGTGGGAGTCGATGGGTACACCAAGGGTGGTCCCGACTCAGCAGGCCAGGCCAAGGCCCGAGTACTGGAGGAGCGACTGGAGGAGTGGTCGAATGCCCTATACGACATGGAGGAGAGGATGTACGAGATAGAGTTCGGTCTCTCTTGAATGCTTGGGGACGTCCACGAGCTCCAGGAGTATATCCGCCAGGCAAGGTTGCTACTCAACCCCCAATACGAGGTGAATAGGGCAGACTTCCAACCAGGGTTTTTGGAGGAGTTTTGCTACCCACCGGGATCCGACGGGGCTGGACCAAGTGTTCTCGTGCCTAGAGAAAGGCCGAGGGTACCGAGGCCGAGGTATGAGCCGTGTGCTCCGGGGCCGAGTAAGGCAAGGAGTCCGACGCCAGACCCCGATGATAGACCCCGTTCGATGAAGTTGTGCATGAAGGCTCCTGATTATAGGAATCTTTTCAGGGCACCATGATGGGGGCCGGTGTTGAGCGTCTAGCATTTTCTTTCTAGTGCTTGTTTTGTTTCGTTTTGGTAGAATTGTAGCCTTCTGGCAATTTTGTCTTATCGCTTGGAAGAGCTTTTCTATGTAGATCCTATCAAACTCAGTTTCAGTTCATCAATAAAAGTTTACCAGTTTGATCTATTCCGAGTCAATTTTATACGTTGTGCATATTAAAATGATATTAATGTCCTGAAATACTTGGAATTCGATCGGTAAACAAATGGTGAACACAAGGAACACCATTAGTGCTGGTGTTGGGCCAAGCAAAACCCCAGACTAAATTTGGGGAATGCCGCGAACCCAGTGGATGAGAACGAGTCAGTTTCTCACAACAATCCTGTGGGCAGTGACCAAGTTCCGGTCAACGCCCCAGTTATATTCGATGATGCGGCAATTGAGGCAATTCGGGGGATTGTGATGCAAACAGTCACCGATATTATACGACCGATCACGCCTCAGGCACAAGGTGTGCCAATTCCTCCTGTGGTTCCTAGGTTCGAGGAGCCAGATGTCCATGTACCTCATGAGGATGGCCGAGCATTGAAGGCCATTAGCTCTATGAGGCCTGACAGTTATGATGTGAAGGGAGAGCCAGTCAAAGTGGCGTATTGGTTCTCACACATGGAACGATTGTTCAGAAACGTCGAGTACACTGAAGCTGAAAAGGTGCACATTGCTTCCCTTCAACTGAAGGAGGTGGCTAGTGAATGGTGGGAAAGCACCGGTCTAGCTGATCACCCTGGGTTGAACTGGGGAATGTTTAAGACGAAGATGACTGATCGATTCTTTTCCCGAGCTATGAGGGAAGAGAAGCATAAGGAGTTTCTCTATCCGAAGACGGATGGATTGAAAGTGACTGAGCTTGCAGCTAAGTTCAATCACCTGTTGCAGTACGTTGGGCCGGAAGTGTCCAGTGATGAGCAGAAAATCTGGCATTTCCACGAGTGGATGAATCCGGACATCAAGCCACTGATGGTGCGCCTGTAACACCCCCAAATATATAACCTTGAAAGTATTACCGCCAATGACCTCAGATTCCACATCCGAAGCCACCCAAGGCTTAACCAATTTATACAAATCATAAAACAACATTTAATACGAAATATCATAACATTTGATTAAATCAAAGTCTCGGAATTACATCCACAATTCCAAATACAACCAAAATACATAATATGTTTCAATACAGCGGAAGTCTTCTAAATAAATAACAAAAATGTCTTGATCGGAGCGATCACCCGCCTAGGATCTCAACCTTGATAAAACTCTTAAAAAATCCATCTGCCTTTATCGTCGTTTCTAGCCTTCACGTAACGGGAGTTTACCTGATGTGCCGTATGAGACGGATGACACCAGCCAACAATACAAGGAATAAAACCCGGTTGGTTAGTCTAATGAAAGACTATGCAAGGGTAAAACAGAAAGGTTCTAAGGTAGGCGTATTAGGTTAGACCCATCGCTTCTCGAATGAAAGCCGATGACGATAGTAAACCTCAATACCTCTACAGAATGATTCAAAGAAGAATGATCAAGAGAAGACTCCTAAAGATCGAGTCTAAAGGAAACATATGAAGAGAAGACTCCAAGAGATTGAGTCTTATCGGAAAGTATGACAAGTGTTCGGGAACATTAAAGTTTCACACAAGCGTTTTTAAAAAGACTTGCCCATTTGGGTCCACGACCAACCTCACCGCGTAATGCGAATTCAGATTTGGAAGGAGGACTTACTTTAGTCAAAGTCCAGACGAGTTTCCAAGTTGCACTTCTCGCCCAAGGTTCATTAATTATGTGCATAGCGACACTTATCTTATTTTAGTGACAAAGCGTACATTCACGTTATAAGCTTTTATATATCATCTCATCGCGAGAGATATTGAAGGGAATAAATCATGAGAATCGGCACCAGTTGTGTGCACCTACCCTGAGTAAGGGCAAGGTCATGACCAGAGAGAGTACTAGGGAAAAATCCTTCTATCACCAGTTATAAAGAAACAACTATACCTCGCAAGGTACATAGCGTTTCTACGAATACTCGTTCTAACTAAACAGTTAAAACCACATAATAATCCACATCAATGCCATCATGGCAACAGTATATATATATATATATATCTATAATAGCGTTGTTTCTAGCAGTATATACAACCTATTATAATATCTCTTTTAATCGTATCAAATACATTTATCAAAACTGTTCCCAACGAAAACAATATTCATCCCATTTAATTAACAATTAAAACAATTGATAATTAATAGAAATATGGAATGATAAGCAAGAGCGAACCGCCACTTGCCTTAGATTAGACGAACGATTGACGAAGACGGGTTTTTGGGTCCGGAACGGGAACAGAACTCGGATTACAGATTCCTACGGAATGACCCATAACGAAAATCTAGGTTAGATTCGACATTTAAAATGATATGAATCGAAGAAGGAACGAACCAAATCGAAGGAACGAAGGCCCCGACCGAGACCGACAAGCCCAAAGCCACGATCGCGATTGCCCAGGCAATCCGCGGTCGCGGTGGGCACTGCCGCGGTCGTCGAGGATGAGTGTCCGCGAGCATAGATGACAGCGGCCGCAAACGCGGTCGCCTATGTTACAGCCGCGGTCGCGGCAGTTCATGTCCGCGGTCGCGGCAGTTCATGTCCGCGATCGCGGACATGAACTCCGGCGACTCAAAATGGGAGAAATCTCACCGGGGGTGACGCGACGGGGCTCGATTCGGATGGGGCTCGACTCCTGGGCACCTTGCACCTTCAATGCACCACCTTGAGAGCACCACCGCCTCCAACGAGAGCTTCGACGAAAGCTTGAAGATTTCCGGCGAGAGCTTCGACCTCCGGCGAGCACGAAAACGAGAGAGAATCTGAGAGGGAGAGAGTGATTTCGGTGTGCCTTTCAACCCTCAATCCGACCCCCTTTTATAGGCCAAGGAAGGATCTCCCCCAGCCCAGATCAATGGCGAGCCAGAAGATCAACGGTAGCGCGAACGGCGAGGAGTCAGACGACGCGACGTTGGCGTGTTGGAGTTTTCCGTGGTCGCGGAACTTTATCCGCGGTCGCGGAAAATTCTTGTGCCCAGCCCTTCTGAAACCCATTTTTCCGCGGTCGCGGTGGGTACTGCCGCGGTCGCGGAAATGCCTTTTCCGCGTCTGTTTGCCCGGGGAAAGGTTTGACGTGGGTTTTAAACCCCGGATTAAATATATTTGTACCCAAACAAATATTCTAAACCACGAAAAATACGTCGAATGTATTTTATATCACTCAGGGGATTTTACAGAGATCAATCTTGATACAGAAATCTGAACTTCTCTGAAAATGATACGATCACGGAACGAGGGTTGAGTAAATTACCCAAATACCCTTACTAAAAATAAGGGGTATTACATCACCTCCCCCTGAAAAGAAGTTTCGACCCCGAAACTTGGTCGAATAAACCAAAAAAAATGAGGCATTACAGCGCCACGGATGCTCTACTCTGGAGCAGTACGTGGATGCTGCCTACAAGTTGGAGGTGACTCTGGAGGAGTCAACGAGGAAGCGCAATCACCAGAGACCGGCACAGAGCCAGCCTCAGGCAACTGGGTTCAAGCGACCCGCACCACCATCAAACTTTGCCAAGTCTGGCCGAGCTATAACGGAGATGACTCAAGGAGGGTCTACGCAACATTCGGGCCAGGGCAAGAATCCGATCCAGTGCTACAACTGTGGTACACCCGGGCACAAGAGTAATGAGTGTCCGAAGGAAAGGAAGACGTGTTTTGCATGCAGGAAGGAGGGCCACTTGCAGACGTTTTGTCCGCAGAGGAGGCAGAAGGGAGCTGAGTCATAGCAAGGGTCCATTAGTCATAACAACCGACCCAGATTCAAACCGGTGGAGGCTCCTAGCCCTTCAACGCAAAGAACTGCTCAGAACAAGGGGAAAGGCCCTGCTGCTTCAGGAGGTCAAGGTCAGCGACTCTACGAGATGTGTGAGGCTGATGGACCAAATACTCTTATTGCTCAAGGTACTCTATACCTTCATTCTACTTCTGTTTGTATACTATTTGATTCGGGTGCTACTCATTCTTTCATCTCGGAGAATTGTGTAAATAAGCTAGGCTTAGTATGCAATGAGGCTTGTGAGCCTTTTGTAGTGAGTCTTCCTAATGGTGAGCAGTTAGTAGGATCTAAGCGTTTGTCAGAATTTCCAATTACCATTCAGGGTAGGAAGTTCGAAGCAGATTTGATCTGTATAGCCATGGCTCCATACGACATTATTCTCGGTATGGATTGGATGACGTGCCATGGGGCGGTGATCGATTTCAGCTCAAGGACTGTGATAGTTTCATCTGGGGGCCAGTTTGTATGCAAGTTTAAGGGTCGTAATGACGCTGATAACGGCAAGCTCATCAATGCGATGGTTGCGTGTAAGCTACTTCGACAAGGTTGTGTTGGGTACCTGTGCTACCTGGATAAGCCCAAGAGAGATGAGGCTTCCATCCTTGATATTCCTGTTATTCGAGAGTTTGCGGATGTATTTCCGGAGGAGATTCCTGGGTTACCCCCGAATCGTGACGTAGAGTTTACCATTGATCTTGAGCCGGGTACCGCGCCAATTTCTAAGCCACCATACCGGATGGCTCCAACTGAGATGCAAGAGTTGAAGAAGCAACTTGAGGACCTTCTTGAGAAAGGATATATAAGGCCGAATGCATTGCCTTGGGGCGCTCCGGTCTTGTTCGTCAAGAAGAAGGATGGGTCGTTCCGACTTTGTATCGACTATCGAGAGTTGAACAAGGTCACGATCAAGTATAAGTATCCGTTGCCGAGGATTGATGATCTGTTGGATCAACTGCAAGGAGCAAAAGTCTTTTCCAAGATCGATCTGAAATCTGGTTGCCATCAACTCAGGATTCGTGAGGAAGATATTCCGAGGACTGCTTTCCAGACGAGGTATGGCCACTATGAGTTCGTAGTCATGCCATTTGGCCTTACTAATGCTCCGGCGGTCTTCATGGATCTGATGCATCGATGTTTCCACCAATATCTGGATAAGTTCGTGGTGGTCTTCATCGATGATATTCTGATCTTTTCCCTGAGTGAGGAGGCTCACGAGGAACATCTTCGGATCACCTTGTCAGTCCTTAGATAGAATCAACTGTATGCGAAGTTGTCTAAGTGTGAATTCTAGATCAAGGAAGTGGCTTTCTTAGGCCATGTGATCAACGAGGATGGGGTTATGGTCGATCCCCAGAAAATTGAAGCGGTAGCCAACTGGAAGCGGCCTCAAAATGTGAAAGAGGTGTGCAGTTTCTTGGGACTCGCTGGATATTACAGACGGTTCGTGGAGGGATTTTCTAAGATCGCTCTACCTATGACCGGTTTGCTCCGCAAGGTCCATAAGAAGTTTGTCTGGGATGACAAGTGCGAGGCCAGTTTTCAGAAATTGAAGGAATGTCTGACCTCTGCACCAGTGTTGGCGCTACCGGAAGGAGCTGATGGTTATGTGGTCTATAGTGATGCTTCAAAGCATGGGTTTGGATGTGTACTGATGCAGAAAGGGAAGGTTATTGCGTACGCATCTCGACAATTGAAAACCTATGAGGCAAACTATCCGACGTATGATCTGGAGTTAGCGGCTGTAGTTTTTGCGTTGAAGATTTGGAGGCACTATCTCTATGGTGTTAGGTGCCAAGTCTTCACCGATCATAAGAGTCTCAAGTATGTGTTCACTCAGAAGGAGTTCAATATGAGACAACGTCGCTGGTTAGAGCTACTCAAGGACTACGACATTGAGTTGCTGTATCATCCGGGCAAGGCTAATGTAGTAGCCGATGCATTGAGCCGGAAGACGCCGCACGAGACCGTAGTGGCTCTACTCACTGCTCAGACCAAACTGAACCAAGGGTTGTGCGAGATTGACGTCTTATACGATCAACATCGAGGATACCTGAGTATGCTAGAGATTCAGGCTATACTACTTGATCAAATCAGGGAGAAGCAAGTTGATGATGTGGTCTTGGTGAAGTTAAGCAGTGAAGTGATGGACGGGAAAGCTCCCGGATTCGTGATTCAGGAAGATGGATCACTCTGGTTTCAGGACCGGATTTGTGTGCCTAACGTTGATGGCCTTCACCAGTTGGTGATGAAGGAGGCTTATTCGTCAGCTTATTATGTACATCCAGGCTCTAGTAAGATGTACAAAGACCTCAGAAAGAAATTCTGGTGGCCCAACATGAAGTGGGACGTAGCAGAATTTGTGGCTAAATGTTTGACTTGTCAGAAGGTCAAGATAGAACACCATAGACCAGGTGGTGAATTGCTACCTCTCCCAGTGTCAGAATGGAAGTGGGAGGATATTGCTATGGACTTTGTCACAGGGCTGCTGAAGACTCAGAGTCAAAAGGATGCTATATGGGTAATCATTGACAGGCTCACGAAGAGTGCTCACTTCGTGGCTATTAAGTCAACTTGGGGAACCCAGAAGCTATCAAAAGTGTTCCTACACGAGATTGTCTGTTTGCATGGTACACCAAAGACCATTGTATCGGATCGTGACGGCCGATTCATGTCGAGATTCTAGAAGGAACTCCACAAGGCCATGGGGACCGAGTTGAGGTTCAGTACTGCGTTTCATCCTCAGACGGATGGACAGTCTGAGAGGACCATCCAAACATTGGAAGATATGATGAGAGCTTGCGTACTTGATCGTCCGACTAGCTGGGAGAACAGCCTAAGTCTGATTGAGTTCACGTACAATAATAGCTGGCATGCTACCATTAAGATGGCTCCATTCGAGGCATTGTACGGTTGGAAGTACAGATCTCCAATTTGTTGGGATGAGAATGCCGACAAGGTTCTGCTCGGACCAGAGTTAGTCTAAAGGACTACCTCGGACATTGCTTTGATCAGACAAAAGATGTTGACAGCTTAGAGTCGACAAAAGTCTTACGCGGATCTGAAGCACAGGAATGTCAAATTTGAGGTTGGTGACAAAGTGTTTGTCAGGGTGTCACCATCCAAGGGTGTGTTTAGGTTTGGCAAGCGTGGGAAGCTTAACCCTCGCTACGTGGGACCGTTTGAGATCCTTGACAGGGTAGGATCTCTAGCGTATCGTTTGGCATTACCGCCGTCGGCGCATCCAGTGCATAACGTGTTCCACGTGTCCTTATTGAGAAAGTACGTGCCAAATGTGTCTCATGTGCTGAGTTATGAGGACATCGAGATTCAGGCAAATGGTACCTACGAGGAGATACCTGTGCGTATTCTCGAACGTCACAAGAAGCAATTGCGGAACAAGGTAGTACCATTGGTACGGATTCTTTGGTCCAAGCCTGGATCTGAAGAGGTTACTTGGGAAACCTGGGAGACTCAGGCGGATATGCTTAGTCGCTTTCCCAATCTGTTTTCGGCCTAGTTTCGGGGTCGAAACCTTTTTAAGAGGGTAGTGATATAACGCCTCATTTTTTTGGTTATTTCGGCCAAGTTTCGGGGTCGAAACTTCTTTTAAGGGGGAAGTGATGTAATACCCCTCATTTTTAGTAAGGGTATTTGGGTAATTTCCCAACCCTCGTTCTGTAATCGTTTCGCATTTGGCAAAGTTTAGAATTTCTGTAACGCGTATTATCTCTGTAATAATTCCCTGCGCATTATAATATACATTCGGTGTATTTTGGAGGCTTAAAATATTTGTTTGGGTACAAATATTAATTATTTCGAGATTTTATCACGTGTTCAATTGTTTCCCGGGCAAAAGGACGCGAATAGGCCTTTTCCGCGACCGCGGCAGATTTCCGCGACCGCGAAAAATGAAGCGTCATCAGCCTCGCGAACATGCATTTTTCCGCGATCGTGGAATATTTCCGTGACCGCGGAAAACGCTTCGAGCATCGTCTTCAATGGCTTGCCGGTTGGTTGGTCGTCGATTCGCCGAGGGGGAAGGATTTGGAGCGGTTCGCCTGGCCTCCTCGATGACTATAAAAGGTGGATCGATGGGGGGGGTTTGGCATCCAGATCTCAAGCTCTCAATCTCTCTCTCGTGCTCTCGTTTGCTTGCCGGAATTTCTCATCGTCGACGGAGCTCTCGCCGGTGGTTTTCGTGGTCGAGTGGTGGTGCGTTGGAAGCAGCGTGGCGTAGAGAGTCGAAGCCCTCTCATTCGGAGCCTCGTCGTGTCGTCGCCGGTGAGGATTTAGTTCACTAGGGTTGTCGGATTCATGGCCGCGACCGCGGACATGAACATCCGCGACCGCGGACGATGTCCACACATCCGCGACCGCGGAATCCAAGCCGCGACCGCGGTTTGCCTTAGCAAACGTGATCGTGGCCTTGGACAATCCGGTCACAGATGGGACCCTCGTTCTTTCGTTTCCTTAGATTCGTATTATTTAATTATCGAATCTAACCTAGGGTTTCGTTGTGGGTTCGTTGTCGTAGGAATCTGTATTCCGATTTCGTTCCCAGTTCCGGACCCAGGAACCCGTCGTCATTCGTTCGTTCGTCTCGATCAAGGCAAGTGGTGGTTCGCTCTTGCTCATCATTCCGTGTTTCCGTTAATTATCAATTGCTTTTAATTGTTAATTAAAATGGGATGAATGTTGTTTTCGTTTGGGAATAGTTTCTATAAACGTATGTGATTAAATTGTTACATTATAATAGGTTGTATATACTGCTAGAAACAACGCTATTATATATGTAATTACCATGATGGTATTGGTGTGGACTATTGTGTGGTTTTAACTGTTTAGTTAGAACGAGTATTCGTAGGGACACTATATACCTCGCGAGGTCTAGTCGTTTCTTTATAACTGGTATTAGGAGGATTTTGCCCTAGTACTCTCTCTGGTCATGATTGTACCCTTACTCAGGGTAGGTGCACACAGTTGGTGCCGACATTCATAATTTATTCCCTCCAATATCTCTCGCGATGAGATGATATATCTTAAAAACTTGTAACATAAATGTACGTTTTGGAATTTAATAAGATAAGTGCGATTATGCATATAATTAATATACCCTCGGGTGAGGAGTACAACTTGGAAACCGCCCGGACTTTGATTAGAGTAAGTCCTCCTTTCAAATCTGAATTCGCATTGCGCGGTGAGGTTGGTCGTGGACCCAAATGGTCAAGTCTTTTTAAAAGCTTGTGTGAAATTATAACGTTTTCAAACATTTGTCATATTTTCCGATAAGACTCAATCTTTTGGAGTCTTCTCTTTATACGTTTCCCTAAGACTCGATCTTTTGGAGTCTTCTCTTGATCATTCTGTTTCGTATCTTTTCGTAGAAGTATTGAGGTTCACTATTGTCATCGGCTTTCATTCGAGAAGCGATGGGTGTAACCTAATACGACTACTTAGAACCTTTCTGGTTTACCCTTGCATAGTCTTTCATTGGACTAACCAATCGGTTATTTCCCTTGCATGGTTGGCTGGTGTCATCCGTCTCATACGGCACATCAGGAAAACTTCCCTTCCGTGAAGGCTAGTACGCGACGATGAAGGCAGATGGAGTTTTTAAAAGTTTTCTCAAGGTTGAAGATCCTAGGCGTGAGATCGCTCCGATCAAGACCCTTATGTTATTTATCAAAAGACTTCCGATGTATTGAAATGAATTATGTATTTCAGATTGTATTTGGGATTTTTACAGATGTAATCCGAGACTTTGGTTGAATAAAATGTTCTGATATTTAATATTATCGGTGTGTTTTATGGTTGATCTAAAATGGTTAAGCCTTGGGTGGCTTCAGATGTAAAATCTGAGGTCACTGGCGGTAATACTTTCAAGATAATATTTGGGGGTGTTACACAAGTACTGAATACTTGTTATACACGTTAACCTTACCAGGACGATGCCACACTCTATCACAAACATACTCACATTCTGATGGATCCATCACCTATAAAAAAAATTAAACAAACAGAACTTTCAGACTTAATAAATAAAACAGTAGGTGCAAAAAGTTACAATAATGTACCAACAATAAGGGGACAATTTATAAAGGTCGTGTAAAAGGTAAAGAAAGTAACAAAAAGCCCCCCAACAGTGTAGGCATAAAGTATAATTGTTACAAAAAGCAATTAACAAATGGGGACAGTGAAGACATATACTATAGAATCAAGGACAATTATAAAATGACAAAAACAATATGAGGACAGTTAGAAAATCACATAACAATATGGGGACAGTGAAGACATATACTATAAAATCGGGGACAATTATAAAATGACAAAAACAATATGAGGACAGTTAGAAAATCTCACAACAATATGGGGACAGTGAAGAAATATAATATAGAGTCGGGGACAGTTACAAAAACCACTAACAAATGTAGGGACAGTTAAAAACTGTCCTATAGAAGATGGGGACAGTAAAAAAATATGAATAATAGGAGAAAAAAGTTTGTAATTATGACATATATAGATAGGGACAGTGAAAACTGTAACCAACAACGATGGGAAGAAGTGAAACAGTCCACATCACGTTTAGAACAATTTGAATTGTACACATGCATCCTCAAATAAAATATTTGATACAAGCACGAAAATGAAGAAGAATGAAAAACAATCAAGTGTAAACACGTACAAGCATGATTTGATACAGCATAAACCCTAAAAAAAACGGAGAACGAACAAACAACCATATAATGACACTTACTACAAGATCGAACACACTGGAAAGGTAGCTTGAACGAAGTTCGACGAAATCGGAAATGTATCAAAGGAGATTGAGAGCAATCGAAAAGAAATTCCGACGAAACGGAATAGAAAAGGCCGAGCGTGTGGGCAGGGGTCGAAGCGGTTTCAACGGGAAAAAAAAGCAAGTTACGTAGTTGGGTGATTTGCCGCTCAATATGAGAAAGAGAGAGAAAAGGCCGAGCATGTGGGCAGGGGGTCAAGCTTGCACTTTCAAAGAAAAGAGGTCCGCGCAGCATATTCTTGAGAAAATTGGGCCCTCGGGCCCAATTTTCTCAAGAAACAATGGTAAGTGCCAGATTCATCATTGCCAACAATTAAATTAAAGCCCATTTGTTTTATGGCCCAAGTTCCAACAGCAGCTCATGTCCAAATTCAATTCTTTCTTTTTGGACGGCTTCAACAAGCTCACACGAGCAAAACGTGGCAAGCACTCGATATCCTTAAGAATAGTCCCGTCTTACCTTTAAATTAGATCATAAATACCTGAAACGTATAAAAGCATGAGTATAGACTTTGAATACAAAATATAGCAAAACTATTATAAAACATATAAATTATGTATGCAAATGATTTGATCTAAGATGCAACTAGACCCCTAAAATATGTATACATTATGTGCTATCAAATTCCCCAAAGCTTAAATCTTGTTTGTCCTCAAGCAAGAACAAAGTTTAAAATTCCTCAAGAAATACAAAGGTTGTCTCTACTTAATCAGTATTCAGGCAAGTCCATGAAAACTTAGATATTTTACAATCTAATCATCAAAGAATGCAAACAACCATCAAAGTGTCTAAATAGTTCATCTACTCTAGACCTCGCAGAGGAAAAATAACAAGAGGTACTCTCTCTCATATGTTTAGGGTAAGTGTTTCGCTCAAATCTCAACTTTGAAAACTCATCTACCATGAGCTTGCATCAGCGTCCTAAATCTCCACCACTAAAGACCTTGTACATGACATAAATTAAGAGTACTTTTATTGGGTTGTAATGTAGCCACGTAAAAAGAAAGGTAAGGATACAATTTGGCCATGTGGTGCTAAATCCAAGAAAGATGAGTTAACCAAGACAACACAAAACATAGAATTCTCGTACCATTCTTTTCAACTAAACATCCTTATTCCTTTTTTCTATATTTTTATATTTGTATTTTTTTCTTATTTTTTGCAAAGCCTAACTAGTTTTTGCAACAACAAACCATATAATCCAAATTCTCCTAAGCTTGGCTTGCAACCATAAAAACAAACAAATCAATTATCCTAATTCCCGAATAGGTAAAAGGCAACAATTAGGCTCACGATATTTTTGTGGTGCTTCTAAAGAAAATGCTAATTAGGCTCAAATTGGCTTTAAATAGAGGAATAACATGCAAGGGTGGAAAAAGAAAATAATAGGCTAATAGAAATTATGCCTCAATCATTATTATATCATGCACAAGAGTCATAAAAGTGGCCTCAAAACAAGTTCTAATGCAAGTTCTAGAGATAAAACAATCAAATCGAGAATCACACACATGAAAAAGAACGAGAGGACTCAATTATGCGTAGTCCTAAGGCTCAAACTCTCACATGGGATATGTCTAGAATATCAACAACCAAAGTATGTCAAGGGGAATATTGCAGGACATACTAAATACATAATTTAACTCAAACATTATCAAAGATGAAAATTCGCATCAACATGCTTAAAATCAATTACAATATCAACAACCAAAGTATGTCAAAGAAAATATTACAGAACAATAAACAAAGCAAAACATAGGAATCATATCAAACACTTAAAATGCAATACATAATGCATGAAATATTATGGAAAAAAACACATAAAAACAAAATAAAAAATACGAAAAATCGCTAACATGTAAACGGAGCTACACATGGAGTAGGGATCAGTTAAAAGACTCATTAAAGAGAATTGAGACCCATTTAATGTGCTTCTACTATGAAAGAAGTATAACTAACCCTAAACATGATTATTCAATTCCTTATAAAAAAAACTCTAGCCTCCATCTCTACAAAAAGAGATCTGGCTTGAGCATCGGACGGTCTTCCGGGGAGAAAGCCTGCCCTTTGACATGTTAAAAGAGCATCGGAAAGGGGATCTGAAGGGTCGACGTTTGTCGAAATTGCGGGTCCTCGTCGTCAACAACAATTTATTGTGGTACCGATGGAATTCAAGACCAACGGGCACAAAAACCCAAAACCACGATTGAATAGGCTTCGAGTGTTCAATCTTTGTCCATCCGCAAAAGCGCCATTTCAGCCACTCTCGTTGAGCACCTTGAGTGCTTGAATCAGATTTGTCTCCTCCAATGAATTGTCGCCTCTGATTTTGCCTTTGCCGGCAAAGAGCGCCTCATCCGTCGACTTGTGAATGTTAGCCTTGCGATTTCCTGGGTTCGGGAACGGGTTCACAGCGGAAATTAGCACTGTTTCGGACAAATGTGTTTCCAGTCCGAGGCAGGTGAGCGCTTATAACGATGTCGTCGGTGACGATTAGATCGTTCTGTTCTTGTCAAACATACAACGGAGCGGATGGAGTTTAAGCTTAAGACCCGAAGGTTGAAAGTTTGCGATTTCGAGACATTGAATATCCAATAGTAAGCGATCAATCTTCCTACAATTGTAATTGCTAATTGAAGACGAGGAACAAGACAATGAAATTGATTTGATGAGGTAGAAAATCCAAAAAGAAGCAGAGTGAAGAACAAGGATTGACTAGCAATCATTGAGCAATTTGACATGGCAAGCTGCAAATTAAGTGAAGCTAGAGATATTTTTTTAAGAATAACTTCTCTAGTTAGTGAATGTCTTATTTGACCACCGAAGCCAACTATAGTTGGTGATGAGTCGATGTGCGAAGAGAAATGAAGCTAAGGTGCTGATTGCAAAAATGAAGCAAATGTTCGCTGATTTTGACTGCAATTTCAGAGTGGATGGCGCGAATGGTAAAGTTGTAGGTGCTACAAGTTCTAATGTGATGAAAGCAACCACAAACGTGAACCAAAATTCACCAACTGCATCTGATGTGAATCTTTCCCCAGAATAGAGCTTTGATGGAGTCTACTTTGAGTGGCTTGTTGGCGGCTCGAACGACAATCAAATAGAGCGAGGCCGGTGTCGTTGGGTTTGTAGAGCTGCAAGGTTTCTCCGAATATGAGTCGCGGCGAATGGAATCCTCCACCGACGTCAGAAAAAAGCTTCAAAGTGGCATGGTTCCCCGATTTTTTGGCACGACATGGGCAAGTTTGGAGGTGTGGTTTGATGACGTTCGAGGATGGTTTGAGACGATTCAAGAGTTGAGTTCAACTAATTCGAGCATGGAGAAGATAATTGTGTGGTCATATTTTAGATTAAATGGCTCGAAATGGATTTTCATGGAGTTGAACATAGCTTGGTGGTGAATGGTGATGTATATAGAATGAAGAAGAAGCATCTCTCGTCTTCTCAATTTGATCTGAAATGAAACTTGAATTCTCATACGCTTCTTATGTGGACTTTTGAAGAGGGATATCAGACCATTTAAATCCACTACACTTCATCATACCGAGGAGATCTCTATGCCGAGATGGGAGTCGATGTCTCCGTTGAAGATCTTGTATGTAGGAATAAATATAATAGTTTCATAACACCAATATGAAAATTATACTTAATAGGTAAATTTGATGGAAGAATTCAAAACACATTGGTTACAATTGTCTTGAACATAATGGTAATAACATGATAACTTAAGTAGTTTATCCAATTGTGAATTTTTAAACATGAACATCAAATAATCTGAAAGACTTCCACAACAATAGTGGCCTAAGCTTTCCCTTTTTGTCTAAAATCAACACTTTTAAACCTTTCATGCTTGCCCTAGATAAACCAATATAAAGTTGGTCATGGATAAATACATGCCTAGTGAGATACAAGCCTATTTGAGATAATGATTGTCATGGACATTTATTAATTGTGATGGCAAAGAAAACAATAATAAGGATCTAATGACGTAGAAACTTGAGAGGTAACGTGGAGACAACATCATTGTGTTCATTAAGAGCCTCTCGGTCATGTGTATAGTCATGATCATGTAAATCTTGACCAACATCATGTGAAGTGATGTCAATGATAATAGTTGGGATAAAAGCTTCGCTGATGGCCTCTCTCTTGATCCACACAATCAACTATGTAGCCGTTAATACAATTAATTGCACACATGTGTTGAATACCGGGAGGAACATAGGCGTCGGTCAAAAGAACAATAACATTTCATTCATATCTTATAATCATAAAAATGACAGGTTGTAACTTAAACATATAAAACCAAAAATCTATTCTTGTTACTTATTGAGTTTGCTTTTTTCATCAAACTAACTTTTCCAGTTTAAATTTCTAATTTTAAAATTTTCTATGTTTCAAATTGTTTGAATTGGCACATAGGTAGGGAAGAAAGTTAAGAGCTTCAAATTAGAAAATTTACTTGTTCCATAATCAAGATTTATATTAATATATGGTTTAAAAAACAAAATTGAGTCTAAATTTAACTATACACTTCTCATTTTAATTTCCATTTTACGAGAATATAGTGGAAAATTATGCTATTCTAAATTGCAAGGTAAGAGTGGCCAAATACCATAAATTGATCAAAGAGGGCATTTTAAGAGTAACGGTAATTGCAAGACAAAAATCAAACCAACAAAATAAGGATAAGCGTGGCTTATATGTCTCCTATTATAAACCAACAAACATAAAGAGTAAAACTTCCAAAAATGTGGCTTCCTAAAGCCTTAAAACAGAGAGGTTCCCTTCCTCTTCTTCTCCTTCAATCTCAAAATGCTTACACCTCTGTATAAACAAAGGGAAAGCATGAAATTAGATGAAAGGAAACACATCATACAAAAGATCTAAATTAGGATAGAAGTGGAGAGACTAACCTAGATTGAGTGTTGTGACATGTTCTTGCAGGACTGACACTGCAGCCTCAACACAATTTTCTTGGTGGTCTTAGCCTGTTGAAGAGATGGCATATATACACATTTAGTAAAAAGCATATGATAAAGAGCTTCAATGGAGAATATCACTTTCTGAGATGGTTTGGTTTGGATAAAAATAGAGATAGACCTTCTTGTGGAAGACGGGCTTAGTGTGACCACCATAACCATACTGTCATAACGACGCTTTCCCTGGGCTGCCAAACTATTTGTACCTTTCTTGTACTGGGTAACCTTGGACAGTGTGTGCTTCTTACATTCCTTGTTCTTGCAGTAGGTCTTTTTTGTCTTTGGGACGTTCACCTGCAATGTCAAGGTCGGTCACATGTCAGTTTAAATGAACAAAATAAAAGAAAAGGATAAAATTGTGCATAAATCAAGATATCAACAGATTAGCAATGTTTGAACCATTCGGTAATAACAAATTAGCAAAATCAGATTATCAATAAGCCTCATAGATTGAGCTCATAAGGGAAAGAACCCTTAGCACATCTAATGAATTCATCATTCTTGCTAGCCGCATTACCTATGTTCAAACCACACAATTGTTTGCTCAAAAGCTACAAAGTATCATCTAAGCTAGAATTCTAGCTTAGATGATCAATAAGCCTCATAGATTGAGCTCATAAGGGAAAGAACCCTTAGCACATCTAATGAATTCATCATTCTTGCTAGCCGTATTACCAATGTTCAAACCACACAATTGTTTGCTCAAAAGCTACAAAGTATCATCTAAGCTAGAATTTTACAAGCTTAATCACACTAATCTAAATTGATTTGGAAACTAAGCATTTACTAGCTTGATAAATTGGGTAGCAGATTGAAAAAGTCAGAATATCAATAAGCCTCGTGGATTGAGCTCATAAGGGAAAGATCCGTTAGCATATCTAACTATTTCATCATTCTTGCCAATCACATTAGCCAAGTTCAAAATATATTCTTTTTAATGGCAAATAAGCTAGAACATATACCAAAAAATAGCTCGTTCTGATCTAGCAATAAGTAATTAGATCATGAAAAATAAGTTGAATGTGGACCAATCAGTCAACAGAAGCATAAGATGTTGGGGTTGGTGAAAGAAATCAGTCAACAAAAGCATGAAGATAGATACGTCCTGCACTTGCAGGGCATCAGATAGCCTATATTGATTTTTGAAAAAATTATTGTATTGACATCCATGCTTCAGAGTGGATATATATATATATGTCAATGATTTTTTTTCTAAATATCCTCCATATATAGTGGGCTAGGCTCAACACAATAACTAATTCACTATTCTAATCTGCATCTATTACCACTATGAGAAACACATCTGTCTACAATTAATACCTAAAAAAACAAGTACAGACCATAACTCTATACTTTGCCAGACAAAGTTTGAAAATAAAAACAAATCCATAATGGTCAGGTTAATAGCATAACAAATTGTTCACCAAGGGATCTTTGTATAAGAAATGAGATTATGTAGACCACATGAACTTAATGCAAGCTGCAAAATTAGAACCCCACTTACAAGCAATGGAGAAAACATTTCTACAAGCTGTAAAAATGCAAGTGAATCAAAACTTGAAAGCAAATATTTTTTTTTCTCTTTTTTTGTTAGAAGAAGAAAAAGAAAAGAAAAAAATTGATCTAATGAATATTGTTTTATCAGTTCCTTTGACCGCCCTCCTTATACTCGGGGGCAACGCTGCGCTTCCTCTTTGCTCCCTTCTTTATCAGTTTAGACGAAGTGAAAAAGAAAACAAGCAGTATAGCTCCATACCTATGAAATGCACAAGGCCAAACAACTTATTTGAAATAAATTTGAGCTATATCATTGTTCCACAAAGTTTGATCAAGCAGCTTACAAGTTATCTTACCAACTGCAGTTCAATAGCTTTGACAAAATAGCAAAAGGTGTATGTCAAACATCTAGACCTAAAAGCATCGGGTTCTAGCCTGATAATGAATTGACTTGAAAGCATTGGGTTCATAGGTAATTCATCATTTTTCCAAAGGGTGTATGCAGTCAAATATGCATATGTTTCCATAAGCCTGTAATTTACTCTATGCACTCAAACTTGTATGTCCATACAAAAGAAACAAAAAAAATTGAGTACAAGCATAAGTTGCCAGAGAATAAAGAAAAACCCTTTTGGATATGACATAATTCGAAGTACATGTCCATTGCCACAACATCAATAACACTTCAAATCATAGAAATTGCATAAAAACAATAATTGGCATGTCAGAATACCAGAGAACTATATAAGAAAAACATGTCAAAGAAACACACATTCAAACCAATTATATAATGATGTCCTTGTCTCTTTACATATAAAGTCTTTCAAGTTGTCAATGAAAGAAAAGTCAATCTTAAAGCAAAAAAAATTAGAGAATTGAGATAAGAAATACACAACACAAGTAGAGTAGTAGAAACAAAATAATGTTTGTACAAACTGGAACGAATAGGATAAAGGACAACAAAATCAAGAACATTGAGCAGCAATCATAGTGTAACCAAATATTCTGACATGGATTTCTAACAAAATATTCACGAAGGAAATCAAGTATAAACTATTTGTTTGTCCCCTCTGAAAATTGTTATCCTCTTAAACATGTCTTATAACCAAATATTCTGACATGGATTTCTAACAAAATATTCATGTTGACAGGTGAAGAAACTAACCTCTTATAACCTTTGAGGATCGATGCTCACAAGACAGATCTTTCCAAATGAGACAAAACAAAAACATCAAATTAGTTGAATGGGAAAATAGGCAAAAACACACATGTACAAATTAGCAAACAAATCATTAGTGAAAAAACAAATAGATGAAAGTACATGAACCAGTTAGATTGCAAAGAATAATATTGACAGATGCAGAAACTAACCTCTTGTAACCGTGAATGATCAATGCTCAGAGGAATAAAGGACATATTTACATCAAAACTCTTACTCATTACTCAGTACATGCACTAAAACATATATATATATATATACTAATCATTATAATTGATTTACAATCTCTCAGATCTCATTCATTCATACATGGGAACACAAACTCAATCAAGTCAACATGAAAGTGTTACTCTCAGTAAGCATAAGGCAACCAATGAATTCCAACACATTAATCCATCATTCTCAACACAAGAATTACTCATAATTTATAACATAAGTTGAATATAAATACAATTAACATGAGTAAGCTAAATTGCGCAATATAACACCAAACTGAGGTAGATAAGAAGCATAATGTGTAGTAATGATGTGTGGAAGCCTAGTCCAACTATAGTACATTGTTTGACATTTAACTCAGTATGATAACCTAAAACTCTAATGTATTGTCAGTTTCTATCATAGTGTATCACCTCATTTAATATAACTTGTATAAGGTCGATTTGGACCCAAGTCTTAATTTCCAAGTGAAATTAGATGACAGTAGCATAGCTTATTGAAAGTAGATATAATCTCCATCAATTTTTTATTCCTAATTAATATTAGTTTTATATTATCAAGCCTAGAAAACATAAATTAAGGGAAGAAATATATTAATAATTTAATATATAATTCAAGTTTATACACATGATCCATTAGGCAGAACAATAAGTATAAAGACCATAAAATACCTTACAATACAAGAGAATAAGACATCATCCTTCTCAATAATATACCAGAACATGCTTCATAGATTAACAACACAAAATTCGGATCATAGGATTCCTGATTTTAGGAAGAAGGAGAAAATCGATCATAATTCAAAACAACATCATGCAACAAGATGATTTCTCAAATAAGAAATTTCTTCAGGAATTGCAGCATACCCCCCATTATCCAGAATTTGGAGATGATCCGCAATGACCAAACTAATTTTCCAGGAACAACACAAGGGGATTCTGTATCCACTGCCCTACTATGCTTGCAAAATAATCAAAATCATAATATAGTCCTATAAGATAAACATATAGGTCCCTCATCACTTTCATGTCACCACGCAAGTGAAAGAGAGAGGTAGTTGAATATTTTAGTTCATGGCTTCTTACATAGGTTCCATCTCCCAGCGATTCATACCGGTTAGTGTGACCCAAATCCATGCTCGTAAGTGGCATAGACCTCTTTCCAGCCCTCAATCGCTCGCTTCATCTTCTCTCGACGGTTGGAGGTCGTACACCGAGCTCCTCCAAGGCGGACCCCGAACATTGTCGATCAATCCACCGCGGGATCTGTGACCAACCGTCCGCCATAGACTGATTTGAAGAAATGAATTCCTCCCTAGAAGAGACTTGAAGATGGTTTCTGATTTTCCCAGCCGCCATTGTTGATCGATCCAAGCAAATGAACCACGATTTGAGAAGTTGAAGGTTGGACTGATGGAGGTTAGATTAGGGTTTTCTAGTGTTTTCACTCCTAAAACCAAAATACGTAAGGAATCTAAAATAGCAATACCTGAGTCCTGAGCATGGAAGGCCGAAAGGGAAGAGCTGGTAACTGACGGTGGCTGAGCAGCAGTTGCAAGAAAAGGTTGAGGTGAGTAGAACGTGGTGGAGCATTAAGCAGTTGAGGAAGATATTTAGCAGAACGTGATTAATTTTTTAGGGTTTATTTAAAAATAAAAGGACATGTGTTGGATGCAGAATTCGCCAAGTGACGCAGTTTTTTTTACAGACTTGGTTTCTCCTTTAGAATGTATTAGGGTTGATTGATTATAATTTGTCAAGTTTGAGTCTATTATGTTGAGAGGACAAGTTCAAAGAAAGGAATCATTAGAGATAAAGGAATCAAATGGTGGGCCCTTGAACCAAAATGGTTGGGCTACAATTGCAACTGGTCACTACATCAAATTCAAGAGACACGAATGTGTATGGCAACCGAGGAAGCATGACAATGGATTGGTATGATTGATATCAATTATTATTTCCATTTAAATTAGATTGATTTTTTTGCATAATAAGTATATACTCATAACAATTCGATTAATTTATTTCGTAATTATTACATGTTTATATCATGTCGGTACGAACTGGAGCAAATCGCTAATTAAAGCGAGATATGGGGCCCATCGACAACGATGGTCAATTCTTTAGAAGGAGCATCCGAGTGCTAGATACGAAAGGCTAACAATCGAATCGCTGAAATTAAGGTATGGGACAACTTAAGTTCTCATTAGATGATTTGCCAATGACAATGGACTACAAAAGAGAATTCAAGGCCTAAGTACTCATTCCCGTCTCTTTGAATTTGTATTATTTGCTCGCAATTAGATGCATTGACAAATATTAACTAATGATTTTATTTCCGTATGGTAGTTTTAAAAGCTTAGAACTTATTGTTTGAAAGAACAAGCCTTCGGGCCGCAAGGGCACGAGATGCCATCAATCTTTATTTTTACTAGCCATCGGGCCGCAGGGGCACGAACTTCCATATTATTCCATTAGCCTATTGGCCACATGGGCGTGAGCTGCCATCGGTTATATTTCAATCCGCCTATGGGCCACCATGGCATGGGTTGCCCAATATTTCGCCTTTAACGACTCCATGGCATGGATTGCCTGCGATTCAGCCTCTAACCACACTATGACGCGAGGAAAGAAAATGACGATTAACGAACAAAGGAACGCTAGGAATGAACACACGACTAGTGCACCGACTCTTGCAAAGAATCGAGGAAAATCACAGACCGTGCAAAAAGATGCACGGACCGTGTACTACCCTATGAAAATCAAGCGAAGAATTTCCGAAGAAATCACCGTCTTGCACGGACCGTGCAAATTAACGCACGGTCTGTGCGTTCCTTACTGTAAGCTGAGTAGACCGTGCATAACGAAATGCACGGAGTAGTACCAGACCGTGCGCAGAACCGTACATTACTTACTGTAAAAGAAGGACTTCGTGCATGATGAACTGCACGAAGCAGGTCGTGGACTATGCGTATGGAAGACTGATTTGGGACATGTTCTTATAGATTTTGAAGAGGATTTATTAGGCTCGGACCTGTTTGGGCCGACTAGAAGGCTATATAAGGAGCTCTGGAGCTCTTTAGATCAACTAGACACAGTTCCAACCGCATGGACCGTGTGTCAGATCGAATTCAGATCATTCGAATCCTTGACCCCCGTACGAGCCCCAAGAATTCGAGCGGCATTTGTGGAGGTAAAGAATACATTATTTTTATCATTATTATTAAAGAGAGAGATATAACACCCCCGACTTACATCGATAGTGCCACAAGCCAGTGACCTCAGACTGTAAAGTCCAAAGCCACCAAAGGCTTTAATTGGAACAATTATGCTTAAATAAATATTAAAAATAAAATAGTAAATAGCAGAAGACTTTTGAAACAAATACTTAAACCTTTATTAAAATCTTTCCTCGTAAATGAGGGAGATAAGTTTTGCAATCGAAATTACAATACAGCGGAAGACTTGTTAAATAAACTCTAACACATGACTAACTTAACTAGGTCTTACATTTATTTAAGAAGATTAAGTCAACACTAGACAACTTTTTACAAAATATTACTTAAAATCTTCAATCTTCAACTGCAAGCCATCGTCTTCGATTTGTTACTTCAAGACGTCTCAGACTGTAAAGTCCAACTGCCAGCCAACCATGCAAAGAAAGAGAAAGGTTGGTCAGTCTAATGAAAGACTACGCAAGGGTGCAAACAGAGTGGTTCTTGTGATTATATCCAGTTACTATCATTGTCTCTCGAATAATAGTCGGTAGACGATATATAACTCGGATACTCTCACTGAAACGATAGAAAAGGTATGCGACAAGAGAAGACTCCAAAGAAGGTAAGTCTTATAGGAATATGTATGTTTGTTTGGGAACATTATAATTATCACACAAAGTTCGAAAACCGACCTTATAATTATGGGTCATCGACCAACCTCACTGCATAATGCGAATCCTGATTGGAAAGGGGACTTACTTTAGACAAAAGTCCGGGCGGGTTCCACGTTGTACTTCTCGTCCAAGGGTATATTAATTATGTGCAAAATGACACATATCTTATTTAATTCCAAAATGTGTATTTATGTTAAAGCTTTTAATCCACACCCATCTCGCAATGAGATATAGATCAAGGGACGAATCCCGAATTTCGGCACTAGCTAAGTGCACCACAACTTAGATTTGAATAAGGGTAGGTCATGACCAAAAGTATTAGGACAATAATCCTCTTAATACCAAGTTATAAAGAAAAGCTAAACCTCGCAAGGTAAATATTATTTCTACGAATACTCGTGCAAACTAGCATATAAGTCCACACCAATGCACAACAATCCACACCAAAGTTCATCTAGCACCCTATAATATATATATATATATGGGTCGTTGCTAGCAAATATACAACCTAATAATAAGGTTCATTAATCACACAAGATCCCAAACGACAAATAGAATTATTTATCCCAAAGTAATTAAGACAATAGATTAATTGTCAATTAAGAAAAATATGGAATAATATAGCAAGAGCGAACCGCCACTTGTCTTGAATCACGAAAAAGATGAACGACGTATTGGAGATGGTTGCTTTCGAAAAGCAAATTGACTCCCTGTTTTATTTCCGTTCCAAACGCAATTCCGAGACATACCCAAATCACACACACCAAATAAATTATAATTAGATAATTTATTCAATATCGAAATTTGAAGGATACATGTCTCGATTTTTAATTGAATTTATTTAACTCTAAATAAATCATTTTTTAAGGCTTTTTAATAAAACGATTATTTATACGATTCTAAAAATCAATTAGTCGTATATTCTAAATAATCATATCATAAATAAAATGATCCAGTAATTTATTTATAATCCTAAAAATTTCTAACTCAAAATATTATCTAGATGAAGAGTTATAATTTAACCATTCATAATATAAGATAATACCCAAAATATATATAAAATTATTTTCATTTTCATTTTAATTAAATTAACCTAACATATTTTTATTATTCTAGATTAACCCAATTAATCAAGATTAATTAAAATGAAATTGGGCAAAATAGTTGTCGGAAATCCGCATATGGCTACCGGTCGGAAAACAAGCAAATTGAGCCTCGTCGGAGCACCACCGGGGTCGGGGTTAGAGGGTTTTCGAAGAGGACGATTGGGCGGTGCTAGTGGTGGAGCCAATTGCGGTGGTGGAGCTCGGTGGTGGTCGGAATCAGACGAAGAACAGCCGCGACCTAGAATGAAGAACTCGAGACATTTTGCTTGAAATTTGATGCAGAAAAGAGTATGGGTGAGACTTAATTTATAGTGGATGGATTTCCCTTCAAGATATCTACACAATAGTGCTTGATTTGGCTCGAATCGATCCCGAATCGGATCGAATTTTGTCAACCAAATCAAATGAGGCGTTCGTGTATGCACTTTCCTTTCTTGAGCAAATTCGAGCGATTCGGGGGATATTGAATTCTAATTTTAAGGGACTCATGGACAACACAACCTTACCTAAAATGTCCGACACTCAATTTGAAGAATCGCGCTAAAACATGTTCGAATTTTGAATTTCTTCCCAAATTTTGATTACCCCGGTTATTTTAATTCATGATTTTAGAGGGATTAAATTCGTAATAGGCTAAGCTTTAAGGCCCATGGATTAACTTGACCAATCGGGTCGAAAAAGGGGCGAATTTCCGCCATGTAAATAGCTTGAGCTGCTGCGTGTTCATGGCTGCAGGTAGAGGAAAAAGATGGGAACTTTCCAGTAGCTACAATCGAGCTCCCCTAATTTGGCCTATTTGCACATTTTTGCCCAACTTCTTACAGTCGTGGCAAAAGTGCCCTTATTTTACTTTCCAAAAATTCTAAAAATTACTCAAACTTATTTATTTTAATATGCTAAGTTTATATAATTATTTTAACCCAAAATTAAGACGTAGAAACATTAACTTAGGTTAAAATTAAGCTTAAGTTACATTTCTTTATAAAATTAACCATATTTAAATCTTAATTAACATTTTGTTAATCTTAACTTAAATAATCTAGGTTAAGATTTATAAGTTTATTTAAATTATAATTAACATAAGGTTAACCATAATTTAAACCATTCATAACAAAGAGATAACATACTTAGGGTAATTATAATTTTATCCCTCCCATGGATAAACATAATAATTCTTATCCCCTTTATTATTACATTTAAAATTCTAAAACTACATTTATTGTTATACTTCTTTATTTAATTCTACACCATGCTATTATAACCTATTTGATCATTTGTACCCAAAAATTATCATAACCCAACCTTTGAACTTAAGGTAATGAAAATTTAAATTACTCCTCTAAAAGAAATAAAATGAATTTCATAACTTTTATTTTAATCAAATTAAAATTACCATATTACCTTTCTAATTTAAGTGGGATATTACAATACTACCCCCTTAAAAATAATTTCAACCCCAAAACTATCGCTAACAAGGTAGGGAACAATCACTCATGTCCCAATACATCAACCATCCCTTATGAGTCAAGTCAGTCTTATCAACATGTGACATGTATTGTTTTTGGCACTCAAGGATTCTCGCAGAACTCGAAATAGTCACGAATTTAGTAATTTTCAAAACAAAGAAATACTTCTTTATTATTCGAAACATTGAATAAAAACAAACAGAAGGAATGTCAAACAGACAAATTACTAAACTATGGAGACGATAGACACACAAGTCATCGCCCATTTTTCTAAGAAAG
This sequence comes from Rheum nobile, assembly GCA_027886185.1. NCBI lineage: Eukaryota > Viridiplantae > Streptophyta > Magnoliopsida > Caryophyllales > Polygonaceae > Rheum > Rheum nobile. The sequence goes on along the minus strand of WOAB01000002.1, from coordinate 7,217,711 downwards.
GCTTAACTAAAACATAACTACTCGTTCAGGGTGTCCTGCTCGTCGGGCTGAAGCATCACAAAGAGTCGTTGCCCTTGACTCGAAGATTCGTAGGTGCCTTGCCTTTATTTCGAGCAGCAGATTGACCAGAAGCGGACACTTCCGGCATTAGGTTGTGCCTACTGCCAACACTAGATGCCTAGTATGGTTGTGCTAACCCTTGGCCTTTCTGCCGACAATAAGTTTGTATATGGCCTTCCTTCCCACAGTTATGACATACCCGCTTCTCTTTTTTGCAATTAAAATTCTTATGTTTGGCTTCACCATAGTTATGGCATTTAATTGCACCACTACTCCATCCTGAGCCTTTGGTGGAGTTAGAATGAGTCATCTCGGTCTTAGAACGACTAGACTTCTCAAACTTAGTAGACGATGATGACCGCTTAAATGCATTAAACTTTCGGTTATGTTGCCCACCTTTAGCCTTATTCTTTTCCTCCAGCTTTCGGGCAGATTCTTCTAGCGTAACCTTTATGTTGTAGGCCGCATTCACATATTGCTCCAGAGTAGAGCAATCGTGACGCACCATTAGAGTTTTGATTTCTCGGCTCATCCATCCATGGAAGTACCAGATCTTCTGTTCTTCAGAATACACATCAGAACCGACATATTGTAGCAATTGATTGAACTTTGTTGCCAGCTTAGTCACCTTCAATCCCTCAGTCTCTGGGTAGAGGAATTCTTTCAGCTTCTCTTCTCTCATAGAACGGGAGAGCTTGCCCTTGAACATTGCCCAATTCAGATTTGGATGGTCATACAATTAAGTTCATTCCCACCACTCACTTGCTCCATCTTTCAAATGCAACGAAGTTATGTGCACCTGTTCAGCCTCAGTGCAGACCACGTTCCGAAATAGTCGCTCCATATGGGAGAACCAATAGGCAACCATGACTGGTTCCCGGATCCCATCGTAGCTATCCGGGCGCATTGAATTGATCATCTTCAACGCTCGATTATAACTCATGTCGTTTCTCTCGGGAATCACTAGAGGTGCAGGATTTTTATGTCTCCCAATATCAGCTGCAACTTGAGGAACGGGAGCCGCTTGAGCTTGCAGTATCCCCTGGGCTGTCATTATCTCGACAACCTGCCTCATCATCAGTCCTATAATGGTAGCATCCAACACGATCGGGGCAGGAGGTGGATTAAGTGGAACTTCCCCCGCAACTTGAGGGTCCACCTGTTCCTGACCAATATCTTCCCGTAGGGGTGGGTTATTGTTATGCGAGCCAGATCCCGCGTCATCCTCTTGCTGAGCAGCACTCCTCAACTGAATTCGGGAACCATTGATAGGACCCTCATCAGCCACTCGGTTGGTGGATTGGGTGTTCACCATATGTTGATGAACCATAACGTTAGTTTAAAATTTCCAACTTGTATCATATGATACTTAAATCAACTACGTTATGATACGAATTTTATGGGACCAAACTAATAATTCAAATTAGATTGATTGACCACCACCATTACTCTTAAAATGATCTTATCCTCTTACTAGAGAATAAGGCAAATAGGATAAATGTCAACCTTCAAATGACATTAAACCTAAGAATGGAAAATATCCTTATGGATGGAACAAAGGAATAAGTAATTGAATCGAAGCTTGAAGAAGTTTGAAAACCACTTGCTATCAAAACTTATACTTTCAAACCATATATATTTAACTTAATGAAATAATTACCTAGATAGTAAATTTCTCAACTAATGCATAATAGAAGAGTAAATAATAAAAAAAGTAAATAGCGGAAGACTTTTGAAACACCTTTACTAAAATCTTTCCTTGTAAATTGAGGAGATAAGTTTTACAATCGAAATTATAATACAGAGGAAGACTTGTTAAATAAACCCTAACACATGACTAACTTAACTAGGTCTTACATTTATTTAAGAAGATTAAGTCAACACTAGACAACTTTAAAAAAAATATTACTTAAAATCTTCAATCTTCAATTGCAAGCCTTCGTCTTCGATTTGTTACTTCAAGGCGTCTGAGACCAACCACTGATGTGCCGTATAGGACGAATGACACCAGCCAACCATGCAAGGAAAGAGAAAGGTTGGTCAGTCTAATGAAAGACTACACAAGGGTGCAAACATAGTGGTTCTTGTGATTATATCCAGTTACTATCATTGTCTCTCGAATAATTATCGGTAGACGATATATAACTCGGATACTCTCACTGAAATGATAGAAAATGTATGCGATAAGAGAAGACTCCAAATAAGGTAAGTCTTATAGGAATATGTATGTTTGTGTGGGAACATTATAATTATCACACAATGTTTGAAAATCGACCTTGAATATTTGGGTCCTCGACCAACCTCACCGCATAATGCGAATCCAGATTGAAAAGGGGATTTACTTTAGACAAAAGTCTGGGCGGGTTCCACGTTGTACTTTGCCTGATGGTATATTAATTATGTGCAAAACGACACTTATGTTATTTAATTCTAACACGTGCATTTACGTTAAAACTTTTAATCCACACCAATCTCGCAATTAGATATAGATCATGGGATGAATCTCGAATTTCGGCACTAGCTAAGTGCACCACCACTTATATTCGAATAAGGGCAGGTCATGACCAAAAGTATTAGGACAATAATCCTCCTAATACCAAGTTATAAAGAAACAACTAAACCTTGCAAGGTAAATAGCGTTCCTACGAATACTCATGCTAACTAGCATATAAGTCCACACCAATGCACAGCAATCCACATCAAAGTTCATCTAGCACCCCGTTGCTAGCGAATATACAACCTAATAATAAAGTTCATTAATCACTCCATTTTATCACACAAGTTCAACGAAAAATAGAATTACTTATCCCAACTTAATTAAGACAATAGATTAATTGTCAATTAAAAAAATATGGAATAATATAGCAAGAGAAAACCGTCACTTGCCTTGAATCACGAAGAAGATGAACGGTATATCGGAGATGGTTGCTTTCGAAAAGCAAATTGGCTCTCTGCTTTATTTCTGTTCCAAATGCAATTCCGAGACGTACCCAAATCACACACAACAAATAAATTATAATTAGATAATTTATTCAATATCTAAATTTGAAGGATACATGTCTTGATTTCTAATTGGATTTATTTAACTCTAAATAAATCAATTTTTAAGGCTTTTTAATAAAAAGATTATTTATACGATTATCTAGATGAAGAGTTATAATTTAACCATTCATAATATAAGATAATACCCAAAATAAATATATTTACTTTAATTTTAATATTAATAAAATTAAATTAACCTAACATATTTTTCATAAATCTAGATTAACACAATTAATCAAGATTAATTAAAATGAAATAAAATGCAAACCAAAATTGGGCAAAATAGTTGTCGGAAATCCGCGGATGGCTACCGGTCGGAAAACGGGAAAATTGAGCCTCGTCAGAGATGAGAATCAAGCCTCCTAGACAATGCTTTTCTTCCCAAGAAGCTAGATCGTGACCAAGCAAGGGATTCTTCCTTCTCTCTTTGGGGTTGAACGTCTCCTTAGGGCTCTTGAAGGTGTCTTGAAGGTGGGAGCAAGGAAGAAACCGTGGGGAACCTAGGGGAAGCAAGGGGTGGCCGGCCGTGAGACTCCTTGGCTGGCCGTGGCTTCCAATGAACCAAGGGGGGTCTAGGAGAGGCTCATTGGCTTGTTTGTCTTGAAAACAAACTCAATGAGCTAGATTGATGGATGAACTCGTGAGGATTGAGAGAGATTTGAATGCTTTGGAGTTGATAGAAGTAAGTGGAGGCCTTGGGGAGGTATTCCTCTAACCCAAGGAAAATATTCCACTTCTATAATCTTCAACCTAGTTACAATGAACTACAAATGGGTTTAAATAGTCATGGCCTTTCACACAACAAGGAAAGCCTCTAATGGGCCTTAGTGAGTTGAATACCATATGCAAATGACTTTTCACACTTACTAAGACAAGACTAAAAATCATGAAACTAAATAACCAAAATTAGAAAGGAATAAAAGCTTTAGAGGCTTGGATATAGGCGTGTGCATGAATGCCTTGGAATCGAAACATGATCGATGTTTGCGTGTCGTGGCATTGATGCGTCAACGCCTTGGTGGTCAAGGCCTTGGCTCCTCCATGTTGAGGCATAAGAGTAGACGCGGCCCTTAGCATCCATCACTGGGACTCATCAGTCAGAGCACCAATGGGGTCGGGGTTAGAGGGCTTTCGAAGAGGACGACTGGGCGGTGCTAGTGGTGGAGCCAATTGCGGCGGCGGAGCTCGGTGGTGGCCGGAATCGGGCGAAGAACAACCGCGACCTAGAATGAAGAACTCATGAGATTTTGCTTGAAATTGGATGCCTAAAAGACTATGGGTGAGGCTTAATTTATAGTGGATAGATTGCCCTTCAAGAGATCTACACATTCGTTTATTGATTTGGCTCGAATCGATTCCGAATCGGATCGAATTTTGTCAACCAAGTCAAATTATGCGTCCGTGTATGCACTTTGCTTTTTTGAGCATATTCGAGCGATTCGAGGGAAATTGAATCCCGATTTTAAGGGATAATGGACGACACAACCTTACCTAAAATGTCCAACACTCAATTTGAAGAATCACACTAAAACATGTTCGACTTTTGAATTTCTTCCCAAATTTTAATTACCCGGGCTGTTCGAGTTAGATTTAAAAATTCTATCAACTAGGGTTCTTTAAATTCACGATTTTAGAGGGATTAGATTCGTAATAGTCTAAGCTTTAAGGCACATTGATTAATTTGACCAATCGGGTCGAAAAAGGGGCGAATTTCCGCCATGGAAATAGCTTGAGCTGCTGCATGTTCATGGCTGGAGGTAGAGGAAGAAACTAGCAACTTTCCAGTAATTACAATCGTGCCCAACTCTATTTCTAATAAATGAATTTTAGTATTTATTTCATTATTCCAAAAAGAGAAATAAAATAGAGTTTCTTAACTTAAGTTGTTATAACTATAATTTGTGAATTATTTAAATTTATTTTAATATTATGTTGATTCTAAATTTAAATAAAACTTATCAAATTTGACTTAAAATATTTAAATCAAGCTTAACAAATTTTTATTAAAGATTTAAGTATGGTCAAATTCATAGGAAAAATAACTTAAGCTTAATTTAACCTAAGTTTAAATTTTCTATACTTAAATTTTGGGTTAAAGTAATATTATAAATTTAGAATATTAAAATAAATAAGTTTGGATAAATTTTACAATTTTTAAAAGTTAAGAAAAGGACAATTTAGGTAAATTGTGCAATTAAGCCAAAATAAGGGGGTCGTGTATAAATACCCTGAGATTGAGTTGTCTTCTTCCCAGCCCATTTCTCCATTAACACGTGAGCTTGAACCGCCCTTTAATGGCGGAATTCGGATACCATTTGAACCCAATTCTCTCAATTACCTATTGGTCATTGAAGAGTAATATATCAAGCATCTAATTTGTGTGTTAATTCGAATTGAAGACGACGAATTTGACGAGATTTGTCCCCAATGTATTTCGTGTCGTTTTTGGGTCCGATTCATTCAAACCAAAAATTCGATTGTTTGAGATTAAGTTAGAGGGATTGATATGGGGATATTGTTGGGAGCATTAACACCTTCAACAACCCTATAAATACCCTCTTAATCGGCTCTCCAATTGACTCAAAATTTCAACCCAATCTCAAGAACCCTAAATCCTGAAACCAAGTGTTCTTCCCCAAAATTCAAAAGTTTTAACATTCCGACGCCACCCCTTTGTTGACGAGCCCCAATTTTCGCCATTTCCGACAAGGTGCCACTGCGAGAATCCAGCGAGTTCGGGTGTAATCCCAATTTGCAATTTTGGGTTTGTTTTAATTTATTTTATGGCTTAATCTTGGTGGTTAATTTAATTAATCTAGATTAGTGAAAAATATTTTAGGATTAATTTTAATTTTATGGAAATTAAAATCTAATTAATTATAATTTGTTATAATATTATCTTATATTATGAATGGGTAACTTATGACTATTCATTTAGATAATATTTTGAGTTAGAAAATTTTAGGATTATAAATAAATTATTTTATCAATTTATTTATGATATGATTATTTAGAATATATGATTAATTAATTTGTAATCGTATAAATAATCGTTTTATCAAAAAGCCTTGAAATTGATTGATTTATGAGTTAAATAAAATCAATTAGAAACTGAGACATTGTATTCTTCAAATTGTGATATTGCATAAATTATCTAATATAATTTATTCATTATGTATGATTTGGGTACGTCTCGAAATTGCGTTTGGAACGGAAATAAAGCAAGGAGCCGATTTGCTTTTCGAAAACAACCATCTCCGTGACGCCGTTCATCTACTTCGTGATTCAAGGCAAGTGGTGGTTCACTCTTGTTAATTTATTCTATATTTTTCTTAATTGACAATTAATTTATTGTCTTTATTAAGTTGGGATAAATATTCTTAATTTCTCGTTTGTGAACTTGTGTGTTAAAATGTTGTGTAAAATGAACATTTTTATTAGGTTGTATATATGTTAGCTATAACTCTTATATATATTATTATTATTATTATTATTATTATTATTATAGGGTGCTAGATAACAATTGGTGTGGATTGTTGTGCATTGGTGTGGATATAATTGCTAGTTAGCACTAGGGTTGTTCATCGGGCCAAAACCGAACCGATCCGAACAAAATCGAACCGAACCGAAACCGAACTTCGGAATTTTATGAACCGAAAACCGAATCGAACATACTTGGTTCGGTTCGGTTTTATTTGGGTTCGGTTCAGTTTTGGCCCGAAATAACCGAATATTTTGAAATTATGCTGATTTAGAGGTTTTAGTGCACAAAACCGAATTAGACCGAACCGAACTTGGACCGAACTGGACCGAACTAGACCGAACCGAACCGAACTAGACCGAATCGAATAAATTTGGACTAATTTATCTAGAAATCTAGGTTTTTAAATTATTTTAAAAATAATAGGTTTTGGACCGAACCGAAAACCGAATATTATTTTTATAAGAACCGAAAACTTCGGTTCGGGTTTGGTTCGGTCGGTTTGGTTTTTATAAGAACCGAACACCCCTAGTTAGTACAAGTATTCGTAGGAACGCTATTTACCTTGTGAGGTTTAGCTGTTTCTTTATAACTTGGTATTAGGAGGATAATTGCCCTAATACGTTTGGTCATGACCTACCCTTATTTTATATAAGTGGTGGTGCACTTAACTAGTGCCGAAATTCGGATTCGTCTCATTCTAAATCTCATTGCGAGATCGGTTGTGGATAATAAAAGTCTTAACGTTAAATGCACGTTTTGAAATTAAATAAGATAAGTGTCATGTGACACATAATTAAGATAACCTCACGCGAGAAGTACAACATGAAACTCGCCCGATCTCTTGTCTAAAGTAAGTCCCATTTCCAATTGGGATTCCCATTACGCGGTGAGGTTGGTCGAGGATCCAAATATTCAACGAGATTTTTTAAAACTTTGTGTGATAATGTAATGTTCCCAAACAAATTCATTTAATTTCCAATAAGACTCAATTCATTGGAGTCTTCTCTTTAAGCATTCATTTTCTTTCTTTTCAGTAGAAGTCTATACCATTTACCAAGTTTTATTCGGGAAACAAGGGCAGTGGTTATTTACGACTACAAGAACCAATTTGATTACACTCTTGCATAGTCTTTCATTAGACTAACCAACCTTTCTATTCCTTGCATGGTTGGCTTGTGTCATCTGTTTTATACAGCACATCAGAGGTTGGTCCCCGACGATTTGAAGTAACCAATCGAAGATAAAGACCTGCAGTTGAAGGTTTTATTCTAAAGTAATATTAAGATATGTAGTATTGAGTTAATATTCTTAAAGAGTTGTAATTCGTATATAAACTAGTCATGTGATTAGTATTTTACTTAAAAGTCTTCCGCTGTAATTTCAATATCGTTGTAAACTTTCCTTCTCAAGTTACGAGAGGAATTTAAATAAAAGATTAAGTATCTATATAAAAGTCTTCCGCTTATTACTTTTTTAATATTTAATGTTTATTTATTTATTTATGCAAAATTGTTTCGATTAAAGCCTATGGTGACTTTGGACATTAAAATTTGAGGTCACTGACGTGTGACACTACCGACATAAGTCGAAGGTGTTACATTATTTGGTCTATTTGCACATTTTTGCTCAGTTTTCTAAAGTTGTGTCAAAAGTTCCCTTATTTCACTTTTCAAAAATTCTAAAAATTAATCAAACTTATTTATTTTAATATACTAAGTTTATATAATTATTTTAACCCAAAATTAAGATGTAGAAAAATTAACTTATGTTAAAATTAAGCTTAAGTCACATCTCTTAATAAAATTAACCATATTCAAATCTTAATTAACATTTTGTTAATCTTAACTTAAATAATCTAGGTTTAGATTGATAAGTTTATTTAAATTATACTTAACATAAGGTTAACCATAATTTAAACCATTTATAACTTAAAGAGATCACATACTTAGGGTATTTATTATTTTATCCCTTCCATGCATAAACATAATAATTCTTATCCCCTTTATTATTATATTTAAAAATTTAAAACTAAATTTATTGTTATACTTATTTATTTAATTCTACACCATGCTATTATAACCTATTTGATAATTTGTACCCAAAAACTATCATAACCCAACCTTTGAACTTAAGTTAATGAAAATATAAATTACTCCTCTAAAGAAATAAAATGAATTTCATAACTTTATTTTTATCAAATTAAAATTACCATATTACCCTTCTAATTTAAGTGGGATATTACAAGAGATCAGTTAAAAGACCCATTAAAGAGAAGGGAGACACATTTAATGTGCTTCTACGAAATGAGATCTACGAAAGGAGATCTGACAAAAGAGGTACTCCTAACCCTGGCATGATTATTCAATTCCTTATGAAAAAACCATATCCTTCATCTCTACGAAATGAGATCTGACTTGAGCGTCGGAGGGTCTTCCGGGGGAGAAAGCCCCGCCCTTTGACTGTCTTTCTATGTTGGCAGGGCATCGAAAATGGGATATGAAGGGTCGACGTTCGTCGGAATTATGGGTCCTTGTCGTCGTCAACAACAACTTATTGTGGTACAGATTTATGCTATCACACAAACTCACCAAATAATTAGGCATTTATGCATCTTCACAATGTACACCGGAGGGGAAAGTAGAGTTGCTGAAAAGCGGCGACGGACAACAGCGGAGGGAGATGGAAGCTTCTTCTTTTTTACTTGAAAGCAAAGCATAAACAAAAAAAAATCAAAGCAAAAATAATGACATAGACTCACTAATAGAAGTGACAACTAATATTAACAAATTGGTCCCTGACAATGGCGCCAAAAACTTGTTGTGGCTAAAACCTACCCGCAAGTGTATGAGATCAGTTGTAGTAGTCAAGTGTCGATCCCACATAGACCAATGTAATATCAATTGAAACACTATCAGTGAACTAGGCCAAAAAGATATGAAATTTGGGAGAACTAGAACTAAGCTAACTAATAATAATAGAAAACATATAGAAATCTATGAGATAAATTTGTCTAAGATTAAGGATCACCGCAACAATGCCTCTATAAATAAAATTATACTTCACCTGAATCTAGTCTAAATTATTTGAAGGTAACTATCTAAGGTAATTACTAATTCCTCCCAGATGATAGTTGTTTTGGGCGAAAAAGATCGAACCGACCTGAATCGCTTAAAGAAGGGCAACTAGACAATAATTAGATTGACAATATCTAGATAATACAAATCAACTAGAGATGTAAACGAAATAAGATTAAAGGAATGCAAAGACTGGCTTATCTCCTCTGAATCAGAGGTCGGTCGAATCAAAGAAGCTGGACGTCGATCGTTTCAGTACTAGGACGCGGATTCGAACTAGAGAATTCAGATGAATGCAAGTAGGAGAGTAGTTGTTTGTATTATGTCAAAAAATGTCTGCATCCTTTACAATAATTTCTAACCCCTCTATATACACAGTCAATTTCCCAAAGATCTGGCTAAACTAGTCGTTCCATGATCTTCGCTTACTAGCTTTTATTGCCAGATTGCCATGATCTTGTGGTATTTATGGTTTGATTACGCAGGTTTGTAACTATTATATGGAAGGATATATCAACCTTTATGATCTGGGTTTTTTGTAACGTCTCCGATCATGTCGTTGTCGTGATCTCTGCTTTGTCGCCTAATCGTTGGTCGCTTAATCGTTGATCGCTTAATCGCTGGTCGCTTCAAAATGAAAAGATCACTTCGCTTACTGGGCCGCTTCATTTGAGAGTCCATTAAGAGTGAGGCCCAACAATTGCCCCAAGGAATCGAACCGGGCCGAAAATGGCAGTTGAGGGGCAGTTGGATTTCTTCTTCTCGTGCTTTTTCTGGACGTGATCTTTTCCCTTTCGATTTGCTGCAGTGGATTGATGACGTGTTGCTCTCTTATTGGTCTATAGATTTGACCGCAGGTGAGCAGTTTCCCATAAATGGCAGTCACTTCCCTTTCTTTTCACCATCCTCTTTCTTGTTCACGAAATGTTTTCTGTTTCAAAGGTAAGAACTTTTTTCGAATTTCTTACCGTTCTGCTTGCATCATGTCATTTCCGAGATCAAAGAAGTCCAGAGGTTCATCTTCTGGCGTTGGTGGGAAAGGTATCGAGTTCTCCCCCTCGAATCTCCTCAGTTCGGAAGATTCCCTGGCCGGAACCCTAACCCAATCGGAGTTGGATGTGATTTTAGAAGTGGGTCAATTTCCTTCTGAGATGGTGGCTCGTCTTCCCTTACCCCAAGAGCGGGCCGACTGGTGTCGCGACGGGTGGGTTTGCTTCTTTGAATACCCCTTCAGAATAGGCCATTATTTTCCCTTCTCGAGTCTGGTGAGGAATTTCTTGTCTGTCCTTAACCTTGCCCCATGCCAGGTGATGCCGCATGCATGGCGTCTTCTTAGGGTAATCGACCTTTTGGTGTCTAGTGTTGAAATTGACTTTGACTTTGATGCTCTCTGGTATTCGTACTATTTGAGTAGTCGGGGTTCTTCCCGCTTCCAATTACGCCTTAGGCCAGATAGGCAGCCGATCGCTTTAAACCTTAACATGAACGATCACGGATGGAGGTCGCGATTTTTCTTTGTTGAAAAGAAGTCGCTTGAGGGGGGATTTGACTGCTCTTTCTTACGCAACGTTTGGAGGACGACATGTATTGTGTTAGTCTCTGGAATCTTATGTTTTGATGTCTTGTTAACTGGTACTTACGTGTTTCTTCTTTCAGTGCCAAGCCCAAATGAGAAGACGGATTCCGACTTTTCTGCGGTTTCTGAGGTTTTGCTTGCCTTTTCGGAGGCCGATAGATCGTTCAAGAACGTGAATTTTTTAGCCCTTCCTTCGAGCATGGCGACTCCGTCCACTTCTGTCACTAAAGGCACATGTTCGTTCCTTCAGGTATGCGTGTGGGTGGTCTTTGGAGTGACCATATGCTTATAAATTTGTACTTGCTTGACAGTATCCCGGGGTGCGAGGTCGAGCGCTCGTCTGTCCGGAAAGAGTCTTCTAGACCAAAAGCTGTCGGTGGCAAAAGCATCCTCGTCGGCTAAGTTTGAAGCCAAGGCTCTTTCATCAGCTAGGATTGTCGCCTTAGACTCGCCGTCGTCTAAAACTTCAGGGGCGAAAGGGAAGGCGTCTGGTGCCCCAGAACTTTCAGTAGGCATGGTAAAGAAGAAAGATTTGGAGGAGTTGCTTCTTACTCTGGACTCTGAGGCCAAGAAGGAGATTGGTGACTTGAATCCCATCGATTGCATTGATGAGGCCGGGGCGGCCGCCTGGCGAGTAAGTAACAAAAATTTTGTATGAATTGTTTCTGCCAATGTACATGTCCTCAATGTTTTTTACATGTTTTATCGTTCACAGGCCCTCTAGTATTCGCTTGTCGCGTTTTCCAATGTGTAAGAATTGAGCGACAGCGCTGATAGGCGGATAGCCGAGGTCGAGGGCCAGTTGAAGATGGCTAGTGGGCGCGTCAAGGTGGCCGAGAGCAAGCAGACGTCGGCCGAGAAAAAAACTGGCGGAGATTGAGAAGAAGCTAGTCGAGTCGCAAACCCGTTTTGGGGAGCTTGAGAGTAGTTTTGACGATGTCCGTTTGAAGGACGCTCAGGTTGCCACCAATGTTGGGACGTATTTTTACCTCAAGTCCCGTATTGAGATGATGTAGGAGTATGCCTTGGGGGCCCATTCGTCTTGGAAGATTGAGGACGTGAGGGCGAATATGGATCTTTTGTACCCTAGTGGCAATCCTGGAAATGAGATGTTCAAGTTGATGGGACTTGGTGAGGATGAGCAACGAGAGGAGGTCGTTCCCGTGGCGGTCGAGGAAGTTGTTGGGGATGTGTCGAAGGGGCTTCCTGAGGCGATCGAGGGCCAAGATGTCGTCCCTACAGAAGTTGATGAGAGGTCAGGCGAGTCCTGATCTTTGTCTTTAACAAATGACATTGTTTTCTTTTGGTGTTTTGTGATCATTCTACTCTAAGTGTTTTAGGTAGTATGTTGTGCCCCATCGTGGAGATGGGATGGACAATGTTTTGGCGACCCGTCTACCATCGCGGGTCGCGTATTTTGTAAAAGCTTTGGTTGTTGTTATATACCTTGTGTTTGTTTTGCATTTGTCTTGCGTGTTCTGTTTTTGCAGGTGGATTTTGTCGTTTTGCGCCTTGGCCGAGATACATAGCGTGTGGTCGTAACGACCTGTAGTTGTAAGTGTTAGTGTAGCATGCTTTTTGTTTGTCCAGGGAAGAGTAGTTTATAATATATAAAAAGGACGAGTACTTGGGATAGGACAATCCTTTTGTAAAATGGAGCGTTTCTGATGAAGATCAAGGATCGAGAATGACGCGGTGCAAGGAAAGGCTCAAAAGGTCTTCGTGGAAGCGTCAACCCAAGGCCAAAAAATAGGCCTGACTTCAACCGGCTCGTTATCCTTCACCTGAACTCGGAATTGGATGATTCCGGCGACAGTAGTTAGATGGTGAAGTCTAGTTTCTGTCCTCCAAATTTTAGAATTTTCTGAGTGGTGAAGCAAAAGATATGGTATTTTTACTGAGGGGTCGCTGAAAGTTCCAGGAAGGAATTCAACGAAATGGTTGTTGTGGATGTGGGTGACCGAATGGTGAATGAAGATGGACGTTATTGGTGATGGATAGGTATCTTCCTAAGCCAAGATATGACACACTGGACCAAGGAAGACAAGGCAATGAATTTGAGATTTGACTCACTCAAACACAATTACCGAACAATTGATGTAACACACAATCGCAATCAATTGATATAACTCACAATTGAAGAAGGAAGAGAGCACAATGGTGCAAACTAATTCTGCATTTTCATTTAGTCTTGGACGTTCGTAGCTCCGGATATGGCCAGAATACTGAGTAGGTGTCGACGCGACAGATTCTTTGATTTTGACACCTTCCAAGTTTCGAACCATTTTCTTGGGACAAGCTTTTGACCTTCTTCAAAAATGACGATGTCCATAGTCACATCAGTTTCATTTTGTTCCTCTATTCCCTGTGTATCGATTGATTTGTATGTTGTAAGCGTTGTTTTATGTATAGTAAGGATATCCTCTTGACTGTCAAGTTTTGTCTTCGAGGCCTCTCATTCCTGTTTGGATTTTGTTAAGAGTACACAAAAGAAAGGTCTTGGGGCGGCCGTTGGGGGGTGACCCAATGGCCCTCCGATGCTTAAGTCAATGATAGGAATCCAAGCGAATGTAATTGAATAGATGTTAAAAATGTGAAAGGGAAAAGAGTTCAGAAATGATACAACTTTAAGTGGATCGCGTTCCAGCTTCTGGGGATTGGTTGTCCATCCTTTGTTTCTAATCGATACGCTCCTTGTCCGACGACTTCTTTGATGAGGTAAGGTCCTTCCCATTGGGGTGCTAGCTTTCCGTCGGTTGGATCTCTAGTGTTTTGGAATGTTTTCCTTAAGACCCAGTCTCCTAACTTGAAGACTTTAACTCGGACGTTCTTGTTGTAGCTCCGGGCGACTTGTTGTTGGTACTGGACCATTCGGATCCTAGCTTTCTCTCTGGTCTCGTTGATGGTGTCGAGGTTGTTAGCCAACTCGACGTCGTTTTGTTTTGGAGTTTGGTGTCCGTATCTGGCTGTTGGGACGAGTAGTTCAGTGGGGATGACTGCTTCACTTCCATAGACTAGCAAAAAAGGGCTTTGTCCTATTGCATTTTTAGGCATCGTCTTGTCGGACCATAATATTAAAGAGAGCTCGTCAGCCCATTTGCCTTTTGCCCTTGTGAGGCGTTTTTTGAGATTGTTGATGATGATCTTATTGCTGGACTTTGCTTGGCCATTGGATTGTGGGTATCTCGGCGTGGACGTGACTAATGTGATGTTCCACTATTTACAAAAGGATCATGTCTGGCTACCGATGGATTGGGAGCCATTGTCGCATATGATTTCTGAAGGGACGCTAAATCTGCATAGAATATTACGTTTTATGAATGAGATGATGTGTTTTTCTTTTATCTCTCGATATGCTTCAGCCTCTATCCATTTAGAAAAGTAGTCAGTCATGGCCAGGAAGTAGACGCGTTGTCCTGACGCTGGTGGCAATTTCCCGACGATGTCCATTCCCCATCGCATGAAGGGCCATGGAGCTAGAGTCGGATGGAGCATCTCCGATGGATGATGCATGACAGGTGCGTGCTGTTAGCAAGCGTCACACTTTCTGACGTAATCAGTCGCGTCTTTGTTCATTGTGGGCCAATAGTAACCTGTCTTGAGAGCTTTGCCGGATAGGCTGTGTCCTCCAGTGTGGTTCCCGCATTCTCCGTCGTGAAGGGATTGTAAGACGCGTCGTACCTTGGTTGCTTCGAGGCAACGTAGGTATAGGCCTGTGACAGATCGTTTGAATAATACGTTATCTTTTAAATCAAAGGTTACAGCTTGTACCTTGAGTCTTTTAGCTTCTGCTTTGTTTGCTGGGAGAGTTCCATCTTTGAGTCACTTGATGTATGGGATGGTCCAATCGTCTTGGTCGCCCACCAAGTCTTATTCTGTATGGTCGCCTACCTCTGCTGAGACGACTTCTTCTAGGGGTAGCTCATCCATTGTCTGAATGTCGTCTGGATTAGGTGTCTTGAAGGATTTGGGGACGGCTGGTGTGGTGATATGTGCTAGTGGAATATTGCGTAAGTCTTTAGGATGCAAGGTGGAGCCAAGGTTTGCTAGGGCGTAGGCTTGTGTGTTGAGGTCGCGTGGGACTTGTCGGATGGTGAAGCTTTGAAATTTGCTTGCCAACTTTTTCACGATATCTAGATATGCCATCATTCTGTCGTCCTTGGCAGCGTACGCACCCTGCACTTGGTTGACGATTAAAAGAGAGTCGCATGTCACCTCTATGCTCAGAATCGCAAGATCGTGTGCGAGTGTTAATCCGAATACGAGGGCTTTATATTCTGCTTCATTGTTGGTCGCGTCTCACTTGCATCTCACAGCTTGGGCTATATGATCCCCTTGTGGTGATTTTAGCACGACGCCTAGGCCGACTCCTCTTATGTTCGATGCTCCGTCTGTATGGAGTTTCCATGTGCCCTTGTCTTCTTCAATTTTTAGCTATTCAATCTCCTTCATGGCTTCTTATTCCAGTGTCGGGCTTAAATCAGCCACAAAGTCGGCTAAAGCTTGAGATTTGATCGCCGTCCTTGGCTCGTACTCGATGTCGAATCCGCTGAGGTGTATGACCCATTTGGCCATCTGTCATGTAAATTCTGGTTTTCTCATGACTGCTTTCATGGGATGGTTAGTTCTCACAATAATAGCATGTGATTCGAAATAGGGTCATAACTTATTTGAGGCGATGACCATAGCCAAGACTAATTTTTCAAGCGATGTGTACCTGGTTTTGGTGGGAAGTAAGGAATGACTTACATAGTAGACCGGTGACTGCTTACCATCTTCTTCCTTTGTTAGAACTGCGCTGACGGCTGATTCTGACACAACTAGATATAGTGGTAATGACTCGTCGTCTTTTGGCTTAGCCAGTAGGAGTGGACTTGCCAGATATGTCTTTAGATTTTGGAATGCTTGTTCATGTGCAGTTGTCCAGTCGAATGATTTATTCTTTTTCAAGGCTTCGTAGAAGAGCTTGCATTTATCCGACGACTTGGATACGAATCTATTTAGTGTCGCTATCTGTCCTGTTAGTTTTTGGACGTCCTTGATGCATTGAGGGGATCTGAGGTTGACGATGGCCTTGATCTGGTCGGGACTGGCTTCGATCCCTCTTTGAGTGACCATGTATCCAAATTTTTTTTCCTGAAGACACTCCGAAAGAACATTTAGTCGGATTTAATTTCATGTTATATCTTTTCAATACCTCGAAAGCTTCCCTCAGGTGTTCGATGTGGTCCCTTGCTGCTTTGGACTTGACGAGCATGTCGTTGATGTAGACTTCCATGGTATCTCCGACCTGGTCTTTGAACATTTTGTTTACCAACCTCTGGTATGTGGCCCCTGCATTTTTTAGTCCGAAGGACATCACTTTGTAGCAGTACGTACCTTGGCTCGTTATGAAAGCTGTATTTTCTTGGTCGTCAGGATCCATGAGAATCTGGTTGTATCCACTAAACGCGTCCATGAATGTCAGCATTTTGTGTCCGGCAGTCGCGTCGACCATTGCGTCGATATGTGGTAATGGGAAATAGTCTTTTGGACAGGCCTTGTTTAGGTCTGTGAAGTCGATGCATACTCTTCATTTCCCATTCTTCTTTTGAACCACGACGACGTTTGCTAACCAGTCGGGGTACTTGACTTCTCTTATTTTGCATGTCTCAAATAATTTTTTTACCTTATCGTCTATAATCTTGTTGCGTTCTGGCGCGAACTTCCTCCTTTTTTGCTTGACTGGAGGGTACGTGGGATCTACATTCAATTTGTGAGTAATAATATCTGGGGAGATTCCCACCATGTCTTCATGTGACCAGGCGAAACAATCAGAGTTGGATCGTAGGCTGCTAGCGAACTGAATTTTGAACGAATTGATCAGGTCGGCGAAGGAAGCAATGGAACCCTATGGCAAATGCATAAGCCAGGTTAGTGCAGGTCCCGCGTGGGTCGTGCCAAAGCTTTTGCACATGACCGCCTCACGGTTCCCTCTTGAGATCGAGATAGTCATTATTTTTTGCTTATAAATTGAAACATGATCGTCGGGGTCCCCGGTCCCGTCATAGTTGGGCATATTTGGGACGTGAAACTTTTTAGGAATCTCGACGCGTGCAATCGTCTCTGTGAAAGGCGGATCTTCATATCCGTCAATCGCTTCTCTCTCGATTGGTTGGGGAACTCCCGAGATTCGTGTGATACGGTCGTCTAGAGTCTTCATATGTTCGTTGATGGCTTGCTATATGAGGACCTGGAGATCGGTCGGTCCCGTCACCTGTGGATGGGTTGCTTGAGCCTTGAGGGGTTCGGCTACAGAGTTGGGCAAGTTAGTCGTGACGAGAGTGACCGAAGGGGTCTAAAACAAACCAGTGTGCTGGGAAGCATTAGTATCTACTGCGGGTGCCATATCTACTCCATCCAGGTCGAGTCGTGTGGATAATCCTTCCGTAGTGACCACACGTCTTGAGCCTCTGGGAATCTGTGATACCCCGTAATTTTGTAAGGCTATTTTGGGAATTATGGATTTTCCCGAACGTCCGTTTGGTACGTCAGATTTAATTCTGAAGGTTTGAGACATTCTGTAATGTGCTCTATATCTGTAATATTTTTCTCAGTGAAGAAGTATACAGTCGAGATGTTTTGGAAGTTCGTACTCGTTCGTGTACGACTTTTGTTAACGCGGGTTAAGATTGGTACAAGTTTATTGCCCAAGAGTTGTTATCTAATGGGCAATAGTATAAGATTCTTTATCCAAAGGTTATTGTCCAAGAGCTATTATCCATGAGGCAAAAGTACAAGTTGGTTAACCAAGGGTTATTACCCAAGCTCCCTTCCAACCCTAATTTTGCCTATAAATAGAGAGCATTGGGTGAGAGTGAAAGGGGCTGAAAAATGCGGAAGCGCTGTCAAGCTCTCGTCTCTCAAAAACGCTCTCAAAACGCTCTCTCTCGGGAAGGCTCTAGTGGATCGTCGGAGCTCGTTTAGTGTTGTTTCCGGTGGCCAAGAGGAGCATTGGAGGCTCTCGGACGCCTAGAAACCAAGCAAGGCGGAGGACGAGCCAAACCGATCGTCGAGGGTAAGTTTTTCCCTCTCGTATTTCTATTTTCGTTCGCGACAGCGACCGCCGCCAGGGAGACGGCGACCGCCACCAGGGAGACGGCGCCCGCCGCCAGGAACGGCGCCCGCCGTGGAGAACGGCGCCCGCCGTGATGAGGTTGCCCAGCCGCCGTGATGTGTGGCCAAGGAGCGGCGCCCGCCGTGGATGAGAGGCGCCCGCCGCGTATGAGGCGGCGCCCGCCGCGTGTGAGGCGGCGCCCGCCGCGTGTGAGGCGGCACCCGCCGTGATTTGGGCGGCGCCCGCCGGTGAGAGGTGGTGGCCGTGAGTTGTTGTGGTTGACTTCCGAGGCCTTCGTTCGGGTTTCGTTTTCGTTGATTCCTTTCGTCCTTTCGTAGTTTCTGTATTGTTGGTTGTCGAATCTAACTTAGGGTTTCTGTATGGGTCAATCCGAAGGTACCGGAGTTGGCAGATTCGTCTATGTGTCGAGCCCAGAATCCTGTCGTTAGACTTCGTTCAAACTCTGTGGATTAAGGCAAGTGGCAGTTCGCTCTTGCTCATCGTTCCATATTTACATTAATTATCAGTTGTTTATCTGAGTAATTAATTTGGAATGATTATTGTGTTCATCTGGAAACGGTTTTGTTAACTGTTTTGGAAAACTAAAATATGATGTTATAATAGGTTGTATATCTGTTAGAACAACGCTATTATATATATATGTGAATTAATACAAATATTATTATAGGTTGTATATTGTTAGAACAACGCTATTTTATCTGTAACTGGCCTTGAGGGCATTGATATGAGTTATTGTTGCGTTTGTAACTATTTAGTTAGAACGAGTATTCGTAGGAACGCTACTGTGTATCTCAGTACGAGTGCTAGTCGTTTCTTGATAACCTGATGGTTAGGATTTAGTTCCTACCATTCTTCTTTAGTGCCGTTGTAAGGATTTAGTTCCTGATTCCGCCTGAGGGATATAGTTCCCACGAGATTTAGTTCTCGATTCGACTCTTGGGATTTAGTTCCCGAGTCAACTCTGCCTTAGGGATTTAGTTCCCGAGGGATCTAAAAATATTATAACGTGATGTGGGTTTTGGAATTAAATAAGATAAAGTGCCCGAGTGCACATAATTAATAAACCTTCAGCGAGTAGTGTAGCTAAGTTATAGTGCAGCTAGGAAAACTCGTCTCGACTTTGATCATAGTACGTTCTCTTTCCAATCTGGATTCGCTGTATGCGATGAGGTTGGTCGTGAACCGAAGCATCTCAGTCAACTTTTAAATCATTGTTGTATGATGCTGTAAATATTCCAGAATTGTCATATTTCCTTAAAGACTCATTTCCGTTGGAGTCTTCTTTCGAGTCGATTTTTGTGAAGATTCAGTCTTCCAGAATCTTCTCTTGTGCATACCTCTTGTTGTTATTCCGTGAAAGTGCCGGGTTATGTATCGCCCCTTCGGTTATTATTCGAGGGACAATGATAGTAAACGGTTACGATCATTCGAACCACTCTGCTTTTTACCCTTGCTAGTCTATTCAAGTAGACTAACCCACGAACATTGTTCTTCGCATGTGGGCTGGTGTCATCCGTTCGATTCGGCACATCAGATAGAGCGAAGATATGAGGAGACTAGATTGACTATGAAGACGACGGTTGTTTTTGGATGTTTTAATAATTTCTTTTAATCAGGTTGAGATCCTTGGGCAGGTGATCATTACGATCACAACCCTTTTTGTAATATCTTTTATAAGACTTCCGTTGTACTTTGTTTAAGACGTCCGCTGTAATTTATTTAAACTCTGTGTTTGTCCTATTCGGGATTGGGATGTAATCCCGGGACTCATGTTTTATATAAATAAGGTTATCATTTTGTATCATTTTATTTCATAATTTGTATTTAAACGGTAAAGCCTTGGGTGATCTCGGTAAGGAACACTGAGGTCACTGGCGGTAATACCTTTCCAAATGGGTTAAGATTTAGGGGTGTTACAGTTGTGGTATTAGAGCTAAAGTTTTTTTTTAAAACGGGTTGGGTATTTGAAAACCATTTACTCGTTTTTTATTGAAAGGTATTTTCAAAAGGCTTTGAGTTTAAAAATAAAAACGGTGTTTTCATTTTCAACCGTTCATAGTCATGTCTTCTGTATAGTCTGATATAGTAAGCTTGCTTCTATGTCTAGAAAGACTAATTCCTTCCTCGTTGCCCCGTTAGATATGGGTGCATTCTGTTCTCTTCAGAGGAACCCGGGAGAAGCCAAGGTGGTTTCGCCATACCCAATAAGGCTTGAATTCCCAGTTCCCTCGTTTTGAGTTAAGATTGTAGAATCTAGTAACTCGGTTTGAGTTCATCAATAGAAATTACCAAGTTGATCTATTCTAAGTTGATTTTATTACAATAAGTATATCAGAATGATACTAATGTGATAAAATCCTTGGAAATTGATCGGTACACAGATGGTGAACACAAGGAACGTTATCCGTGTTGGTGCTGGGCCGAGTAATGACCCCAGACCAACTATAGGAAATGTTGGACAAGACGAACAAGAGTTTGGTTCCAACAACCATCCTAGAGGCAATGGTCAAGAGCAGACCAACGCTCCAATGGCATTTGATTCTGCAATATTAGAGGCAATTCGGGGAATGGTCATGCAAGCAGTGACTGATATACTGCGACCGAGTATGCCACAGGCACAAGGTGTGCAAATTCCCCCACCGATTTCCAGATTTGAGGAGCCAGGAAAACGTGTATTCCAGGAGAATATAGTCAGGACTCGAGACAACTATGGTCGTGCACTAAAGACCATTAATTCCATGAGGCCTGACAGCTATAACGGGAAAGGGGAACCAGTCGGGGTGATCCATTGGTTCTCCCACATGGAGCGGTTGTTCCGCAACATTGATTGTACTGAAGCTGAGAAAGTACATATATCTTCTCTTCAGTTAAAGGAGGATGCTAGTGAGTGGTGGGAGAGTACCGACTTAGCTGATAGCCCTGTTTTGAACTGGGAGATGTTCAAGACAAAGATGACAGACCGTTTCTTCTCTCGTGCTATGAGGGAGGAGAAACACAAGGAGTTCCTATACCCTAAGACTGATGGATTGAATGTGACTGAGCTGGCAACCAAGTTCAATCATCTATTACAGTATGTTGGACTTGAGATATCCAGTGAGGCACAGAAAATATGGTATTTCCATGAGTGGATGGGCCCAGATATTAAGCCACTGATGGTGCGTCACGGATGCTCGACTTTAGAGCAGTACGTGGATGCAGCCTACAAGTTAGAGGTGACTCTGGAAGAGTCGACCAAGAAGCGTGATAGCCAGAGGCAAGAGGAGAACTAGCCTAAGGCAAGTGGGTTTAAACGTTCCGCTCCATCATCTGATTTTGCCAAATCTGGCCGAGCAAAAATGAATATGACTCAAGATGGGTCTACGCAACGTTCGGGTCAGGGCAATAGCCTGATCCAGTGCTACAACTGTGGTACCTACGAGCACAAGAGTAATGTGTGTCCGAAGGAGAAGAAAATGTGCTATGCCTGTGGAAAGGAAGGACACTTGCAGTTATTTTGTCCGCAGAGGAGACAGAAAGGGACTGAGTCACAACAGGGATCTGTTAATCAGAACAACCAACCCAGGTTCAGTCCGGTGGAAGCCCCTAGTCCTTCAATGCAGACAACTGCGAGAAACAAAGGGAAAACCCCAGTGGCTTCAGGAAGCCAAGGTCAACGCCTATACGTGATGCGTGAGGCGGATGGACCCGATGCTCCATTTGCTTAAAGTATTTTGTACTACTTCTGTTGGTATGTTGTGGATTTGGGTGTTATCCAGTCTTTTGTTTTGGATAAGTTATGTTAGTAAGTTTAAGTATGCAAAAAGGTTTATAAACCTTTGTTGTAAATATTCTTTCTAATATAAATGTTGGTTGAGAACCAATCGTCTGTCGAAAATTTTAATTAGTAAGAAATTCGAAGAGAATTCGATCTGGATAGCCATGGTTCCATGCGATAATTTTCTCGGTATGAAGTGGCTGACACGTCATGGGACGATAATCGATTTTAGTTCGAAGATTGTGACGGTGGCATCAAGGGGCTAGTATATATGCAAATTTAAAGGTCTGAATGACGCTGATAACGGCAAGTTTATCAAGGCAATAGCTGCGTTTAAGCTACTTCGACAAGGTTGTGTCGGGTACCTTTGCTACTTGGATCCGCCCATGAAAGATGAACCTTCAGTTCTTGATGATTTCGATACACTGAAGAATTTGGTACATAGATTAAGTTTATGTATTCTTGAGGAGTAAGGTAACCATGTTACTCGTATAAAAGGATTAAGACACAAGTGTTTGATTTGGTTGAGAATGAATCATTTGGCAATATGATACTTTGAGGTTATAGGAGTAAGCTCTCATGTGATTGATTTGAGGAGCATACGAATAAGTACTGTGTTTATTCTTGGAGAAAGTATAAAAATCTTAAAGGATTTAAGTTAGAATGGCATAAGGTCAGACTTACTTCCAGATAAATGATAGAATTGTAAGAGGTACCTTTAAGGAAATTGATGATGTAATGTTTTGAGGTTACTAAGAGTTGATTTTTGGATGGTAAGGAATTACGATGTGAACTTCGGGAAAATGTGTATAAGGAAATAGTGAGGGAGATGCGTATTCTCCTATTAAAGATGCAATAATGCCGTTATGACAATTTTAAGGACCGTTAGTATTTAATGGTCAGAGCCTTGTGGCTATAGTGAGAATGATTATATGGTATAATTTATAGAGATAAAGTTTCGGATGATACCAAGTGGACTTGAGGAAAAAGGTAACCCACGTTGGTTAAGATAAGCATATATCACGTTCGGGTGAGTCAAGAGTATAATCCTATGGAATGGATTAGTGAATTATGTTGAGGTAATCAAACATAGATTGTAGTATTACTGATTGTGGGAACTCATGAGTAAAGATTGTGAGATAAAAATATGGCATAAGGGCCGGATATGATTAAGGTATCAAGTGAATCGTTTATGTGAGGTTTGTATGACAGGTGGATGTACTAAGTGGTAGTACTGTTGATTTCTAAGTATATATTCAAGGACCGGATTGTCGAAAGGAGGTTAGTAGAAAGATGTTGTATTCTTCTATGTAAGATTATTAAGGTCTTTAGGAGTAATAAGGCATATCAGCGAAGATTCATTGGAGATTTTTATAATAGATACTCTGGTTAAGGCAATGGTAATCTTGTGGATGATTACATCTATTCTAATGAAAGTAAGGATGGTAGACTATATGTTGTAAGCGGTTACAAAAGCGAATAGGAAGTTCGATGTTGGCAATATAAGTTGCGAAGACCTAATTGGTTAAGGATACCGACCTAAGGAGGTTTAGGTATATACTGCAAGAGAAGTTTAGAGGTAAGAGCATATGTATTCTCATGAATTAAGTATAGCGAGTCTTTGGTGGTGATCATGACTTTGAGAATGGTCACGAGTTAGTACAAGTATAGTGTATGGAGAGAGGTTATGCTGAGAGCCTGTGTACTCGATCGTCCGACTAGCTGGGAGGATAGCCTGAGTCTGATTGAGTTCACAATACAATAATAACTGACATGCTGCTATCAAGATGGCTTCATTCGAGGCTTTGTACGATCGAAAGTGTAGATCTTCGATTCGTTAGGATGAGAACGCCGACAATATTATGCTCAGACCAGAGCTAGTCAAAAAGGACAGCTTCAGACATTGCTTTGATTAGACAGAGGTTGTTGACCGCTCAGAGTCGACAAAAGTCTTACGCAGACCAGAAGCATAGAACTGTCAAGTTCGAGGTTGGTGGCAAGGTATTTGTCAGAGTATCGCCATCCAAGGAAGTTTTCAGGTTTGGTAAGCGTGAGAAGCTTAACCCTCGCTTCGTGGTACCATTAGAGATTCTGGTTAGAGTAAGATCTCTAGCGTACCGTTTGGCGTTGACGCCATCAACACACCCAGTGTATAATGTGTTTCATGTATCCCTGCTAAGGAAGTTCGTGCCAAGATGAGTCTCGTATGCTGAGCTATAAGGACATCGAGATTCAGGAAAATGGTACTTGAGAGGAGATGCTAGTGCGCATTCTCGAACGCCGTGTGAAGCGACTGTGCAACAAGATCGTACTGTTGGTACGGATTCTGTGGTCCAAGTTTGGGAAAGGGGAAGTTACTTGGGAAACCGAAGCAAAGATGCTCAGACGTCTTTCCATGTTATTGGCGACCTAAGTTTCGGGGTCGAAACTTCTTTTAAGGGGAGGTGATGTGATACCCCGTAATTTTGTAAGGCTATTTTGGGAATTATGGATTTTTCCCGAACGTCCGTTTGGTACGTCGGATTTAATTCTGAAGGTTTGAGACATTCTTTAATGTGCTCTGTATCTGTAATATTTTTCTCAGTGAATAGTTATACAGTCGAGATGTTTTGGAAGTTCGTACTCATTCGTGCACGACTTTTGTTAACGCGGGTTAAGATTGGTACAAGTTTATTGCCTAAGAGTTGTTATCTAATGGGCAATAGTACAAGATTCTTTATCCAAAGGTTATTGTCCAAGAGCTATTATCCATGAGGCAAAAGTACAAGTTGGTTAACCAAGGGTTATTACCCAAGCTCCCTTCCAACCCTAATTTTGCCTATAAATAGAGAGCATTGGGTGAGAGTGAAAGGGGCTGAAAAACGCGGAAGCGCTGTCAAGCTCTTGTCTCTCAAAAACGCTCTCAAAACGCTCTCTCTCGGGAAGGCTCTAGTGGATCGTCAGAGCTCGTTTAGTGTCGTTTCCGGTGGCCAAGAGGAGCATTGGAGGCTCTCGGATGCCTAGAAACCAAGCAAGGCGGAGGACGAGCCAAACCGATCGTCGAGGGTAAGTTTTTCCCTCTCATATTTCTGTTTTCGTTTGCGACGGCGACCGCAGCCAGGGAGACGGCGCCCTCCGCCAGGAACAGCGCCCGCCGTGGAGAACGGCGCCCGCCGTGATGAGGTTGCCTAGCCGCCGTGATGTGTGGCCAAGGAGCGGCGCCCGCCGTGGATGAGCGGCGCCCGCCGCGTGTGAGGCGGCGCCCGCCGTGATTTGGGCGGCGCCCGCCGGCGAGAGGTGGTGGCCGTGAGTTGTTGTGGTTGGCTTCCGAGGCCTTCGTTCAGGTTTCGTTTCCGTTGATTCCTTTCGTCCTTTCGTAGTTTCTGTATTGTTGGTTGTCGAATCTAACTTAGGTATTCTATATGGGTCGATCCGAAGGTACCGGAGTTGGCAGATTCGTCTCTGTGTCGAGCCCGGAATCCCGTCGTTAGACTTCGTTCAAACTCTACGGATTAAGGCAAGTGGCGGTTCGCTCTTGCTCATCATTCCATATTTACATTAATTATCAGTTGTTTATCTGGGTAATTAATTTGGAATGATTATTGTGTTCATCTGGAAACAGTTTTGTTAACTGTTTTGGAAAACTAAAATATGATGTTATAATAGGTTGTATATCTGTTAGAACAACGCTATTATATATATGTGAATTAATACAGATATTATTATAGGTTGTATATTGTTAGAATAACTCTATTTTATCTGTAACTGGCCTTGAGGGCATTGATATGAGTTATTGCTGCATTTGTAACTGTTTAGTTAGAACGAGTATTCGTAGGAACGCTACTGTGTATCTCAGTACGAGTGCTAGTCGTTTCTTGATAACCTGATGGTTAGGATTTAGTTCCTACCATTCTTCTTTAGTGTCGTTGTAAGGATTTAGTTCCTGATTCCGCCTGAGGGATATAGTTCCCGCGAGATTTAGTTCTCGATTCGACTCTTGGGATTTAGTTCCCGAGTCAACTCTGCCTTAGGGATTTAGTTCCCGAGGGATCTAAAAAGATTATAACGTGATGTGGGTTTTGGAATCAAATAAGATAAAGTGCCCGAGTGCACATAATTAATGAACCTTCGGCAAGTAGTGCAGCTAGGAAAACTCGTCTCGACTTTGATCATAGTACGTTCTCTTTCCAATCTGGATTCACTGTATGCGATGAGGTTGGTCGTGAACCGAAGCATCTCAGTCAACTTTTAAATCATTGTTGTATGATGCTGTAAACATTCCAGATTTGTCATATTTCCTTAAAGACTCATTTCCGTTGGAGTCTTCTTTCGAGTCGATTTCTGTGAAGATTCAGTCTTCTAGAATCTTCTCTTGTGCATACCTCTTGTTGTTATTCCGTGAAAGTACCGGGTTATGTATCGTCCCTTCGGTTATTATTCGAGGGACAATGATAGTAAACAGTTACGATCACTCGAACCACTCTGCTTTTTACCCTTGCTAGTCTATTCAAGTAGACTAACCCACGAACATTGTTCTCCGCATGTGGGCTGGTGTCATCCGTTCGATTCGGCACATCAGATAGAACGAAGATATGAGGAGACTAGATTTACTATGAAGACGACGGTTGTTTTTGGATGTTTTAATAATTTCTTTTAATCAGGTTGAGATCCTTGGGCAAATGATCATTACGATCACAACCCTTTTTGTAATATCTTTTATAAGACTTCCGCTGTACTTTGTTTAAGACGTTCGCTGTAATTTATTTAAACTCTGTGTTTGTCCTATTCGGGATTGGGATGTAATCCCGGGACTCATGTTTTATATAAATAAGGTTATCATTTTGTATCATTGTATTTCATAATTTGTATTTAAACGGTAAAGCCTTGGGTGATCTCGGTAAGGAACACTGAGGTCACTGGCGGTAATACCTTTCCAAATGGGTTAAGATTTGGGGGTGTTACAAAATCGATGTGGACGATTGTACCTGCGATCTTAGAAACTCGTTTTCACGGGTTAATCGAGCAATTTTGGATTCAGATTGAGTACTTAGCATTTCGGTCCTGGTACGCTACTGAGCTAGTTCTTCTTGAAGGACGTTCATGGCTTTTGCAAGTTCTTATATTTGTGAATCCGCGACAGGTTGAACGTTGACGTTTTCTTCCGGATTTTTTATTCGAACGTTGTCCTGGGTTGGATCTTCGACGAGGATCACGGGGTTTTCTGAGCGGATCATGATGGGACGAGTTTCAGATTTGATGGTTGGATCGCTGATTGGCTAGATGCCCCACGGTGGGCGCCAAATTGTTTTGGGCGAAAAAGATCGAACCGACCTGAATCGCTTAAAGAAGGGCAACTAGACAATAATTAGATTGACAATATCTAGATAATCCAAATCGACTAGAGATGTAAACGAAATAAGATTAAAGGAATGCAAAGACTGACTTATCTCCTCTAAATCAGAGGTCGGTCGAATCAAAGGAGCTGGACGTCGGTCGTTTCAGTACTAGGACGCGGATTCAAACTAGAGAATTCAGATGAATGCAAGTAGGAGAGTAGTTGTTTGTATTATGTCAAAAAATGTATGTGTCCTTTACAATAATTTCTAACCCCTCTATATACACACTCAATTTCCCAAAGATCTGGCTAAACTAGCCGTTCCATGATCTTCGCTTACTAGCTTTTATTGCCAGATTGCCATGATCTTGTGGTATTTATGCTTTGATTACGCAGGTTTGTAACTGTTATATGGAAGGATATATCAACCTTTATGATCTGGGTTTTTTGTAACGTCTCTGATCATGTCGTTGTCGTGATCTCTGCTTTGTCGCCTAATCGTTGGTCGCTTAATCGCTGGTCGCTTCAAAATGAAAAGATCACTTCGCTTACTAGGCCGCTTCATTTGAGAGTCCATTAAGAGTGAGGCCCAACAATAGTAAATGTGCCTAGATCTAATTAACATCCACTCTCGCGACTTGCTAATCAAATCTAGACCCTTTGGGCACTTAGAATCTAAGATCAAACTGAATTAACATCCACTCTCATGACTTGCTAAATCCAATCTAAACTCAAAATTTCTATGATAGTTATAAATCCACAAGAGAAATTAAAATTCTTTCGCAATAATGAAATCTCAGATTCAATTCCTAGGATTCTAATAGAAGTTATCATCACTCGGTCTCAAACCCTATCTGCTTACCTATTAACATTATCACCTCTCGGTTTCAAATCCTAATACTATTTCAATTTAGGCAATGAAATAATTCTATTTACATATACATTATCAGGATAATCCCAATATTAGAACTAAGAATTTAGCCAAACATGATTGAAAAAATATTCAATATATTTAAACTAGCCATTAATATATATGAATTATTCAATAAAATAAGGAGATAAGAAAACTTCATCTTAATGACGAAATAATCCAAATTAACAATGGGTAAAACAAGAAGGACAATCCTTCAATCAAACTAAAAGCAGAATTCCACTTGAAAATTGTATGCGGCTGTCTTCTAAACAAAAACTAATTAATCAAAACTAACTAATCAAACCTAAAGTAATCTAACCTAAGTCGCCCTCATCCATCTTCTGCTGCCTCCCCCCTTCTTCATAAATTTTGTTCACTTTATATACTACAAGAAACAATGGTAAGAGCCAGATCCATCATTACCAACAATTAGATTAAGACATAATGAGGATCATTGACCTCTTTCTCCTCCCAAATTTGAGAAACGCCCCACAAAATAAGCCTTGTTGTAAATTGACCCTTATCTAGAAAACCTATAATTTTATTCCACCTGAACACTCTCTCTCATCACTCAGTCTTCTCGTGCAACCTCCCATTTCCAGATCTGATATCGACCTCCATCTCCATCTCCATCTCCAACCTCGACCTCAATCTCAATCTCCGGATTTGGTCTTCATCTCCGACTGAGTTGGCTTCGCCGCCAAATCGGAAGCTCTCCTTCGACATTCTCAACGATTATGACCAATCCTCACCTCTCGACCATTCCACCGCCTTCCCACGTTCGAATTCTGATCTGATCCCCGTCGCCGGCGATGGCAGCAAGGTCAATCGTTGCCAAGCGAAAGAAGAAGAAGAATAAGAAGAAATACAACACCGTTCAGGCTCCTCCTCTGGTGACGGCGAAATTATAAGCAATCGAGCTCTAGCCTTTGGTTTAGTTTTTATTCGAGGACCACACACAACCTGTTCGAGGAAAGGGGAGGAGGAGCTACTTTGATTACCAGATGCTTGTAACTAGTTCAAGTTCTAGGATTGCACACAATATGTTCGACAAAAGGTGAGAAGGAATGGATGGAACTTTGTGGTCCATTACTTTTATCTAAAAACTGGAATGTCTTTAGGGTCTATTTTATGAATGTCCTTGCAGTGTTGTCACTGAAACAATAAAACTCACCTGTTGCTGGTCTATTTTATGAGCATCCGCATTTTAATTTGTTAGCGATTTGGTTGTATTGCAATCATTGGATTTGGAGTATACAAGATAGGAATTATGACTGATTTCGAGAAATTGGAGGTAAAACGTGAATAATTAGCATGATACATACAATTTTCTACTAGTATTGTTATGTAACTTATTATTTTACTTGTGCTTGTTTTCTCTTGGGGTATAGCTTTGTAATTCTTGGGAATGAAAGAACTGTTATGGAGTACAAGACAATTGGCTTATTTATATAGGGTGATATTCTTACTAATTAATCATGTATTTCTAAGGACCCATATATATTATGAAGCTAGCCCACATCACATGAATTTATTCGATCAGATGATGAAATCGAAACCAGCAGCCTCATTTATGACGAATTTGTCCCACATGTTCTTGACATATAACCATTTGTGTTCTAGTGTTCGCCCGTGGTACTTGAGTCACTTGATAATATTGTTTGTGACTTTGTGAGGTGGGTGCTGTGTTATGAGATTAATTAATTTACCAACAGCATCAGTGACACCAGCTCTTCTTCTCTTGGCTAGCAAGCAGTACCTTGAGTTGATTGCATTTATGACCGCCACTATACCAATTAATGGAGCCTTGATAACTGATAGCAAGGCATTGCAATATTATTAATACTTGTGAAACTCACCTGTTGCTGGTCATTATAGTTTCACGCTCTATATGATATTGGTGTTGGCTATTGAAAAGGTGTGATTGATCTGGCTGTAGGAGTTTACTTTGGTAGTTTTCATATTGAATCATGTGGATATGGGAGCTTTGTAGAAATTATATAAAATTGGGCCTTGATGCTTCAGTAGTACTCTACTACAGAAGCTCAGGATCTATGCTATTGCTTGCTCTAATTTCATATGTTTTCATTACATTCCATCTTAAATATGTGTACTAAGGTGGAGCAAACGTAATTCCAGTGAGCCTGCCAGTGACAAACGCAACCCCCAGAAGTAGATGAGCAGACATCTCGATTGGATCACTGTCCTTGTAAGCATCAAACCATGCTTTTGTGTCTTGATTTATCATCTTATATGAGCATTTCACTCTTGTAACTGAAAAAACTCATCTCTGGCTGTTGTGCTTGTATAGCTTCCTCATTGCAGTAGGATCAATTATGATGACAACCTTTTCAACATGATATGACTCGGAGTCCTTCTAGGTGAACCCTTATTATGCCTTGTTTAAAGGTCTTGAATACATTCAAATGCAAACTAACAAAAGTGAAAGAGCAAGTTCCTGAAACTGATTTTGGCTCAAATTTGTTTGCGTTTCAGTTCTGCAATGATGAGGCTAGAGAATAGGATGATATAGCATAAAATTATGGTTTCTTCCACATGGTATTCTCCCTCGGTGCCATGTACTTTGCAGTGGTGCTTGTCAACTGGAATCTCACCAAATCAGGTATAGTGTAAGAGCGCACAATCCCTGCTTGGTTACTTGTTTGTGCATCATTTGTCTGCCTTTAAGCTTCTATGCATTAGCATATTTGACTAGTGGTGATGATGGTTTCTGTCATCAACTAGTGGATGAATATGAGATTATAACATTGGTGTATTTTGCTCGATTCTATATCTACTATACATGAAAAGCGTAAACGTATACAAACTTTCGGTTTACTAGTGGTGATGATGGTTTCCGTCATCAACTAGTAGCAATGACGGAAACGGCCATCCACTAATGGTGATGACGGAAACCGCCACCAACTAATAGTAATGATGGTTTATTAGTGGTGATGACGATTTTACTAGTGGTGACTATTGGGCCCAACATGCTCCAATGGAATCAATGCAAAGCAGATTGGGCCAAGATCCAAGCGGAGAAGTAGGCCGAGAAGACTGAAGAGAGGCGTCGGACGCTCGTCGAAACGCATGCGATCCGACCACCCCCGAGAATTCCGCCCATGGCATTAATTGCTCGATCAAAGACAAACGGTAATAAAATCAAGTGCGAGATTACGATGCCATTAAAGAAGAATCCCGGAGATCACGCATGGGAATAAATGGAGAATATCACGAAGACAGTAATAAACGAAGGAGAAGATACCATAAATAGACCACGAGAGAACGATCGACATACGACATGTCTACGGGCAACACTCACCTACTCAGCTCTCGAAAAAGCTTGTTAGCATATTGATCCCCGTTCAATTTCTCTAGAGCATTGTCTGATTATAGCCGGTCGATCCATCAGAACAGCCGGTCGGACAAGACCTGATCTCTTATTCCTCAAGAATAAGTTGTACATTGATTTGATTCTGTCATCATTTGGTCAATATATCAAACTATAATTTTGCATCTGTTCTTTACGTGGTTGATTGTTTATTTGGTTTGGATTTATTTTATATTATCCGATCGACTCGTTACCCCGTCTAAGGCGATTTAGGTCGATCGATCTTTTCGCCCCAAAACAATTTGGCGCTCACCGTGGGACAACTTGTCGATCACCATCTCAGAAATCCTCCAACCATGACTGTTAACCCGCCTACCGGTACCGAGGAACCATGCCTCGAAGACGACTCCCAAACTCAAGGAAACACAATCGAAAACCCTACTCTAAACCAACTCCAAGAGCTTGCCCAAAAAATGACTACCCTTCAAGATGACCTTGTCCAACAACGCCAAAAGACCGAAGCCTTGGCTACCTTATCCACCCAATCCGAGGCCGAGATCGCACAACTAATCCGTGAAAATGAGTCTCTTAGATCCCAGGTACAATCAATGGCCTCTGGATCCAAGCAGATACCCATCCATAGCAACGTCCAGACGCGTCTTAACATGGATAGCGTCGAGCTGACTCCCCCGAGCGTCCGACGCCCCGGATATACTGAAGGTACATCTCGAACTCCTTTAGCCAATCCGTTTTCGACTAACAATGTTACTTTCTCCACACCGATCGGGTCAGCAGGAATCCGAATCGACGAACCACATGTTACTAATCCCCTCGATATCCTGGCTCTCGTCCAACAGACGCTCAATCAGCACATGAAGGCGCTCGACGATCGCATCGCTAGAATTCCCGGAGTTTCGCAGTCGATCGAGAAAGAAGCATCAGAAGGATACGAGGAATCTCCGTTTGTCAGAGAAATCGCCAGAGTCGAAATCCCTAAGAAGTTCAACCTTCCTAGCATGACGACTTTCGACGGCACCAACGATCCAAACGATAATATTTCTCTCTATAAACAAAAATTAATGACTGCATCTGTTCCGAGGGAGAGCCGCGAGGGTGTCATGTGCAAAAGCTTTGGCACGACCCTCGCAGGCCCCGCGCTAACCTGGTTCATGCGTTTGCCTCAGGGGACGATCACCTCGTTCGCGGACCTGGTCAATTCCTTTAAGATCCAGTTCGCCAGCAGTCGGAGGCTCGAGAGCCAGTCGAGTGATCTCTATCGAATCACCCAAAGGTATAACTGTTTTGGGGCGAAAGGATCGGACGACATAAATCGCCTTAGACGGGGTAACTAGTCGATCGGGTGATAGAGAACAATCCAAACCAAGTAGATAATTGACAAGCAAAGAATAAATGTAGAATAGTGAGATGATTTTATTAGATAATGTATTGATCGGATCGAATCGAGATACAACTTATCGTAGTTTAGACCGAGTGGTCGTGTAGGACTCGACCGATGACTTTTAGGTGGCGACCGGTGAAGAGTAAGCGCAGATGATTGCTAGAGAGCTAAGCGGGCAGCGTAAGTGTTGTTCTGATTCGTTTGTGAGTCAGGATGCTTGTGTGTCTAGCGTTAATGTGTTCGTATCCTCTTATCTTCTTCGTCGTCCAAATATGGTAAGTTCTTTTCCATTGTGACCGTTGTGTTTTTCTAATATCTTCGTCTTCAATACCGGGAGCAATGGCAAGGATTATGCCATTTAATTGCTGCAATTATAGTGGTTTGAATGTTGTGGACGTTGCGTGATCTGGGCATTAAATGTATGGCGAGATTTTCGCGATCCTGTCGGAGGGCATTCGACTAGAGAAGCCTTGTCGCCTCCTCTGGGCCTTCTCCTTTGTTCTTCCGATCTGCAATGGGCTTGGGCTCGATTCACTTGATCCATCTTCCCCGGGGATGCCGGGCCCAACAATAACGAACCCCTTCGAAGCTATCATAACATGTACAATAAGGAAAAAATTGTGATCCCCCATTGCGACGTCACCACCTCCATCGAAGCCTTCAGACAAGGTCTGATCAAGGACATCAACCTCTACAACGAGATCACCAAGTACCCGTGCAGAAGCTTCGAAGATGTCCAAGCCAAAACCATGGCCGAGGTACGTTTGGAAGAAGACCGCGAATCGCGAAAGGTGTCCCACGGACCCGATCAATCCGATCGCAAATCCTTTTCCGACAACCGCCGAGACAGACGCCATCACCCCTACCCTCGTAATTGAAACGAGCAAAGTCAGGTAAACTCCTTCC
Organism: Rheum nobile; assembly: GCA_027886185.1. NCBI lineage: Eukaryota > Viridiplantae > Streptophyta > Magnoliopsida > Caryophyllales > Polygonaceae > Rheum > Rheum nobile. Next base: position 7,183,741 of record WOAB01000002.1, on the reverse strand, counting down.
AAGACATGTCTCAAGACTGGAGAGACGGTCCGACGCTGCGTCCCAGGGTTCAATCTTACAACTTTAGTGTTTTCGTGTCGGAGCTCGTCAAGAGTTTCGACAAATATGGAAAAGAAGTAAGATGACCCCGAAAGAGCGACCGATCGGACGTCAAAAAGGACATGAGTAGGTGGTGCGAATTCCATGATGACCATGGTCACTCAACAGACGAATGCATCGCCTTACGCAAAGAGGTCGCCAGGTTACTCGCGCAAGGTCTCTTGCGCGACGTGATCTCAGAACGAGCCAAAGCCACCATGGAGCGACGAGATCAGGTAAAGCAGGATAAACCTCCATCTCCTGTCCATATAAAAATTATCAATACTATTTCAGGGGGCTCGGATGTATGTGGGAACACGTACTCCGCAGCCAAAAGACATGCGAGAGAAAGCAAAGGCAGTAAACCCGAAGTGTCGGAGTTCAGACAAACCAAGGTTTTCGACCTCCCAACGGTCACGTTCGACGAGTCCGACGCCGACGGGTCGGAAAACCATCACGATGGTCTGGTAATCTCTCTGTCTATTGGGAATTGTTTGATACGTAGAGTACTAATTGATACAGGAAGTTCGACTAATCTCTTGACCTTCGACGCCCTCAAAGGGATGGGTCTGGGCGAAGATGATCTTATCAAGAAATCAACTTCACTAGTCGGATTCAGCGGCGAAGTCAAACACACTATTGGCGAAATCATTCTTACGACATACGCCGGAGGAGTAAACAAACAGGTGAAATTCTTAGTCCTAGACTGTTCATCTCCCTATAACTGCATTCTTGGCAGGCCATAGATACACGCAATGAAGGCAATACCCTCAACGTACCATCAAATCATTAAGTTCCCTACCAAGTGGGGCGTTCAAGAGATCAAGGGCGACCAGAGGATGGCCAAGGAATGCTACGTCGCCTCCATGAAGAGTGCGGTCGAACCCAAGATCGCATAGCAATAACAGCTCGACGAAAGACCTAGTCGATACGTCGAACCAGAGATGGAAAAACTCGACGAGATTACGCTAGATCCTTCAAAGCCAAACCAAACGGTAAGGGTCGGGTCGGACCTGGACGACTCGACCAGACAACAAATATTGGACTTCCTCCGATCTAATGCTGATTGCTTCGCGTGGTCACACGAAGACATGGTCGGAATATCTCCGAACATCATTACTCATAAATTGAATGTAGATCCATCTCACCCCCCTGTAAAGCAGAAGCGCAGGAAATTCGCCCCAGAGCGGAATAAGATCGTCGACGACGAAGTTAGAAGCCTGTTGGAGACATGAAAAATAAGAGAAGTTAACTACCCCGAGTGGCTAGCCAACGTGGTTGTGGTCCAAAAGAAAAATGGCAAGTGGAGAGTCTGCATCGACTTCACCGACCTTAACAAAGCATGTCCCAAGGACTCCTTCCCCCTTCCTCATATCGACGCCATGGTCGATGCGACAACAGGTCACAAAATGTTATCCTTCATGGACGCGTTCAATGGCTACAATCAGATCCTCATGGAATCGAAAGACCAAGAGAAAACGGCATTTGTCACGAGTCAAGGTATTTATTGTTACAAAGTAATGCCCTTCGGACTAAAAAATACAGGGGCTACTTATCAACGATTAGTCAACAAGATGTTCAAAGATCAGATTGGGGACACGATGGAAGTCTACATAGATGACATGTTAGTGAAATCAAAAAAGAGGAAGGACCACATCGATCACCTCCGCGACGGCTTCGAGGTATTAAAAAGATATAACATGAAATTAAATCTTATGAAATGTTCTTTTGGAGTTTCGTCAGGAAAATTCTTGGGGTACATGGTGACACAAAGAGGAATAGAAGCCATCCCAGACAGGTCAGAGCCCTCATCAACCTTCAATCCCCTCGATGCGTCAAGGACGTACAAAAGCTGACAGTCGTCCGACAAATGCAAACCCTTCCACGATGCTCTCAAAAAGAACAAATCCTTTCAATGGACAGAAGAACATGAAGTCGCATTCCAGGATTTAAAGAAATACCTGGCCAGTCCCCTGTTGTTGGCAAAACCCAAACACGACGAGCCATTGTTGCTGTACCTAGCAGTGTCGGAATCCGCCGCAAGTGCAATACTGGTCAGAGAAGAAGATGGTAAGCAATCGCCAATTTACTATGTCAGACGAACGCTACTTCCGGTAGAGACAAGGTATTCGTCGTTGGAAAAACTCGTCCTATCACTGATAATGGCGTCAAATAAACTCAAACCCTATTTCGAGTCTCATACAATAACTGTCCGCACTAACCATCCCATGAGAGAAATCATGAGGAAACCTGAGTTCACATGACGAATGGCCAAATGGGCCATACACCTCAGCGGTTACGACATCGAATACGAGCCCAGGACGACGATCAAGTCCCAGGCGTTGGCTGATTTTGTGGCAGATTTCAGCCCGACCCTAGAACAAGAAGCCGTCGAAGAAGCAACGCAATTACTCGCAACAAAGGAAACAGGTAAATGGGAGCTCCACACAGACGGCGCGTCGAATGCTAGAGGATCGGGGCTAGGAGTCGTGCTGAAATTGCCACAAGGGGACAAGATAGCCCAAGCCGTAAGATGCGAATGAGACGCGACCAACAACGAAGTTGAATACGAAGCACTCATATTCGGGCTCATACTGGCATGCGATCTAGGAGTCCGAGAAATCGAAGTCATCTGCGATTCCCTCTTAGTCGTGAATCAAATACAAGGATCGTACAATGCCAAGGACGACAGAATGACAACTTATCTAGACGTGGCCAAGAAACTAATCGATCAATTCCAAAAGTTTGACATCAGACAAGTTTCCAGATATCTCAACGCTCAGGCTGACGCACTAGCCAACCTGGGGTCCGTCTTGGACCCAAAGGAACTCCCAAACATCCCACTGGCACACATCACAACACCAGCTGTTCCAAAAACACCCAAGGATTTAAGCACACCGTTGGAAGAACTCGTCACGTTGGAGATAGGCGACCGACCAGAAGAAGACATTGTCGACGATTATGACGATTGGACGCTACCTTACGTCAGATGGCTAAAAGACGGTATCGTACCCAACGACAAAACGGAAGCAAACAGGCTAAAGGTAAGAGCTCTCTCCTTCGACATTATAAGTAATGTCTTGTTCAAAAGATTTGTCACAGGGATACTCCTACGGTGTCTCAAGACTCCAGAAGTCAGACGCATTTTACAATCGTTACACGAAGGGGAATGTGACAATCACACCGGAGGACGAAGCCTCTCGGGGAAAGCCTTGCAAACAGGATACTACTGGCCCACAATGAATAGAGACGCGATGGAGTACGCCAGGAAGTGCGACGCCTGCCAACGACACGCACCCGTCCCACATCAACCCTCGGAACTCCTCCATCCAACTTTAGCACCATGGCCCTTCATGAGATGGGGGATGGATATCGTCGAAAAACTCCCGCTTGCGTCGGGCCAATGAGTCTTCTTCCTCGCCATGACAGACTATTTTTCCAAATGGGTCGAAGCTGAAGCCTACCGAGAGGTAAAAGATCAACACGTCATTTTTTTTATAAAACGCAATATCTTGTGCAGATTTGGCGTCCCATCAGAAATCGTATGCGACAATGGCTCCTAATTCATCAGTCATATGACTCGAGCCTTCTGCGACCAGTGGAACATCAAACTGGTCACGTCCACTCCTCGACATCCACAATCCAATGGACAAGCCGAGTCTAGCAACAAGATCATCATCAACAACCTCAAGAAACGCCTCACAGGGGCTAAAGGAAAATGGGCAAACAAACTTCCTCTCATCCTCTGGTCCGACAGGACCACACCAAAGAACGCGACCGCACAATCCCCATTTTCACTCGTCTACGGAAGTGAAGCGGTCATCCCCGCTGAACTACTAGTTCTTACAACCCGTTACAGCCTCCAGACGAACGAACAAAATGACGTCGAGCTAGCGCACAACTTGGACACGGTGGATGAGACCAAGGAAAAAGCCAGAATTAGAATGGTCAGGTTCCAACAGCAGGTCGCGAGAAGTTACAACAAAAACGTTCGAGCCAAAGTCTTCAAAATTGGCGATTGGGTCCTTAGAAAGACATTCCAGAACACCAAGAATCCGACCGACGGAAAGCTCGCACCTCAGTGGGTAGGTCCATACCTCGTCAAAGAAGTAGTCGGACATGGAGCATACCAGCTGGAGGATAAAGACGGACGACTAATCCCAAGAAGTTGGAACGCGACACATCTGAAGTTGTATCACTTCTAGAACCACAAAGTAAGACGCTAAAATCCTCTCACTTTTCGTATGCTATTCGTTGCTATAAACTCGATTCTATTTTATAAACCTAAAAACTTACGTCTAGCAAGGATACTCTTTTATGATCATAAGTACATGACAACATCGACATACAAGCTGGATCCAGTCACACAAAAGCGCTTACATTACATTTACACGATCGATCGGAACACGAGGAGATGAATACCAGAGGCACGCCGGCACACCGTCTGCCTTATACAATACATAAGGTCAAAACACCTTATTACATCTACGCAATAAAGACATTGCTTTCCTCCTCGGCTTACCACTAAGTCATGACTAAACATAAACGTAAACATTTGCAGGCCTCCTTTTTTATATACGACGCGGAAAGCCCTACTCGACGGAGCACACAGGCAGACCCGACACAGGACAAAGGCGTCACGACTATCTTCTCTAGAAGAATCCGACAAAATACGCGGACACGAAACAAGATCGACCCTTTGTAAAACAGATTACGTCAATAAAAGTCTAACTTTTTTTACATCCATGCTACCCGCGATGGTGGACGGGTCGCCAAAACATATTGTCTGCCTACACGCATGTAGGACTTCAAGCATTCTTAAAAAACACATTCTGCGACCCGCGATGGTGGACGGGTCGCCAAAACAGAAAATATTCTACCCACACGCAGGTGGGACCACAAGTCATTTACGAAAAAGTCAAGAGTCAGGGGTCGCAGCGTTACCTTCAGTAGGAGTCGGGTCAGAAGAAGGTTGGGGCTCGATCGGCACAGTGTCGCCAGAATGGGCCTCATCCTCACCAACGCTTTCATCAGGAGACTCTTCTCCGACGCCGGCCATCAGGAATAGCTCCGCACTAGGATTCCCCTTCGGAAACAGGGTATCCATGGTCTCCTTTTCCGCCTTCAAGTCCCAGGTCTCCTGTTTGCCCTCTTCAAACTCCTCAATCATCTCGACACGCGACTTCAACGCGTAAAAAGCGCCTACGTCGCCTGCGACCCGACCAACCTCGATCTTAGCCTACTTAACCCTCTCTTCAACACTTGTTTGACTCTCGCTGAGCTCCCTCCGACAAACATCCAACTCGTCTTGGCAACTCTTCAGCTCCCTAGCGAAGCGGCGCTCAACGTCCCTGAAGCGACTTTCGACTCCTTCCACCTTGGTCTTCGGAGACGCCAGGTCGGACTCTGACCTAGCAGCCCTATCCTCAGCCTTAGCAACCATCTCCTTGACTCCAGAATATGCATCCAAGAGAAACTGAAAAGTCTGGAAAAAGAAAGACAAAATCAAAAACTCAAAACCAACCAGTTTTACGAGAAAGAAAACATATAAACTTGAGATTCGACAAGACGACTTAACTTCCACGCAGAACACCCCGCCTCGCCGATGCAGTCCAAGGGAGAAACACCATCGACATCAGACTTCAGAGTCGGGTCTTGAGCATGGAACAAATCAGTAATCGATCGACCGACCGAGTCGATCTTTTCGACTCCACGAGCGTCCGTCGACCTCTTCTTCAAAGTGTCCGCCACCGCCTTCCCGACGTCAGGAGAAATGCCAGTCTTCCTTTTCGAACCAACTTTGGTCGGAAGCGACGACTCGGCCGGCATCGACTTACTCGACGAGGCCCTAGCAGCCGCCAACCTCTGCTCAATCAGACCCCTCCCAGACACTCCTTTTAAGCGAGCGCTTGACCGACCAGCTGGAGACGCTGACATATCAGACAAAATGTATGACACAAGCACACGACTAAAGATACATGACTTAAACAAAAAACTTACACTTAACCCGGGATGACGAAAGAGTCGACATGATGTCCTGAGTGGTGGGGGCGACATACAACATGTTGACGTTTACGAATTTCCGCTCCGACACAGGGATACCAAGGATAATATTGGTCAGACCTTTCGACTGAGCATCCACTTCCAAGTCTTCAGCCTCAGGGACTACAAAAAAGAAGAGTTAAGCAAAAGGTTAAAACACTTAAAAATGGGTAAAGAGAAGTAGAATACACACTCTTGACTCGCCACTCCGACAGCAAAAACGAGCAGTCACCCCCCTTCTCCAAAGACGAACGCTCGACGAAGAAGAACTTCGACCCCCATCCACGATCGTTTACATCAAGGTTAGCCACTAAAGGCTTTTGACCCGGACGGATGCACAACTGAACCCGAGAGGAACTCTTCGACCCTAGAGAGTAATTGTACCACAAGGAGTCAAAATTAAAACCGGCCCCAGACTGAGAGTTCAATAGATCTAAAACCCTAAGGATCCGCCACACTTGTGGCATGACCTGACACGGTGACGATGATAAAGTCGTTATGCCTAATCAAAATAAACCTCAAAAACCTAACTAAGTATAGTAGGCAAGCAAGCGTCGAATCCCACAGGGAGGTAGCAATCTTTCTAAGTGCAACAGTTGTATGTCAACAGTAACAAATGGGGTTTTTGGTTTGTAATCAAGTAAACAAAGTAAATAAAAGCAAATGATGTAATCAATTGGTAAGAAGTAACTTAGCCAGACAAATATCCACCATTCATTTGATTGGTCGATCCTAGATTATCTCAATTCCTTTCTATGAATATTCCTGTCCCTATTCTGGAATAGTTATCAGTCCAACTAGTCTTGGTAACCCTAACTATCAAATACACAAGAAACTATCAAGATTTAATCCAATATCAGCAGTAAAATATGAATTAATCAGGATACATGCAACACTAACAACCCGTAGCATTTAACACGTAATCAATTCTCTTCACAATAAACTAGTCCAACCAGTCCTAGAATATCATGTTTGCTACACAAGATAAGAGATTTCAATCAGAAATATTCAAACCCTAGCAATAGACAATTACTAATATCAACTAGTTGATCAGGCCAGTCAAATCAGCAAGAATCAATAGGATTAAGCACAAAGAGAAGAGATATAATCAAGGAAAAGGAAATAGAGTTATAATCTCACAACCAAATACAAACGAAGGCTTCAATCGTCGGGCTAAGCAAAAGTTGTTTAGTTCTTCATAGTCTTGGGAACGTAAAAACTCAAAGGGAAAAACTGATGTTAAAACTTGAATTCTCAATTCTTGTTGTCGAATGAAAAGTGGCTGCTACTTAACTAAATAGAAAAACCTAGCAAACCCTAATTAAAAAGATAAGAAATAATATCTAAAAGGAAATAACGAAATAAAAGAAAAGGAAATAAGATAAAACGATTCTTCGGACGAAATCCCGCTCCCGCGTCTGTTAACAGTCTCCACGACTGCGGACAGATTTTCCGCGACCGCGGAAAAGTTCTCGTGGCTTTGCTGCTTCTCGTGTTTTCCGCGCCCGCGGCTGGATGATCCGCGACCGTGGATTTCTTGTTGTAGCTCTTTTCTTCTTCTTCTTTGGTCTTCTCTTGTGGCTTTCTCTTCCATCTTCTTAAGTCTTCATTTAAACTCTTCAAAACCACCAAATCAATACTTCTTCTCCTCAACTCCATTATCTTAACTTATGCTCTAAACACACATAAATGGTACCTAAACTCCGATAATAACTCATAGTTAAATCCTATAAAGTAGCGTTGATCACACGGGGCAAGCGTCAGAGTCGCTAAAAAATCCCTGACAAGAGAAGAGAATGGGAACGTATGACCTATCCGAAATGGATAAGCATAAAAGCAAATCCTCCCCTCATAATGAGCGTCGGCTCTCTCGTCCGGATGCGGCAATCTCGCGACCGTCTCAGGAGGGAAGCCTCCGACTTGGAGGATCTGCTCCAACTCTGCATCCGTCAGCGTCTCCGTCAGAGCATCAACCTCCTTCAAAAGAAAAAAGGGGGGGAGCCTCATTCTTGCTCGAGTTCGAGTGAGTAGCAGACGACTCGGAAGAATCGCTGGAAACCATTTCCAGAACAGAAAGAGGGGGAAATCGAAAAACAATTTTTTGAGAAGCCTAGAGAGCCTACCAAATCAGAGAGCAAAGGGAAGAAGATGAAGTAAAATCACCAGAACTTAATTCGGACTTATGGAGGGAATCGTCAAGTCACAGAGACGTCCCATCACACCACGAGATTGACGCCACGTAGCCCTCGCCTGTCGCGCCCAGATCGGAGGGTGGAGATCGTGTGGAAGGGAAGTTGTTTGGACTCTCGTTTCACAGCTTCCTTGAGCCCAAAACAACTTGGGGCTATTGTTGGGCCCAACATGCTCCAATGGAATCAATTCAAAGCAGATTGGGCCAAGATCCAAGCGGATAAGTAGGCCGAGAAGACTGAAGAGAGGCGTCGGACGCTCGTCAAAACGCATGGGATCCGACCACCCCCAAGAATTTCGCGCAGGGCATTAATTGCTCGATCAAAGGCAAACGGTAATAAAATCAAGCGCGAGATTACTATGCCATTAAAGAAGAACCCCAGAGATCACGCATGGGAATAAATGGAGAATATCACGAAGACAATAATAAACGAAAGAGAAGATACCATAAATAGACCACGAGAGAACGATCGACATACGACATGTCTACGAGCAACACTCACCTACTCAGCTCTCGAAAAAGCTTGTTAGCATATTGATCCCCGTTCAATTTCTCTAGAGCATTATCTGATTATAGCCGGTCGAGCCATCAGAACAACCGGTCGGACAAGACCTGATCTCTTATTCCTCAAGGATAAGTTGTACATCGATTCGATTCTGTCATCATTTGGTCAATTCATCATACTATAATTTTGCATCTGTTCTTTACGTGGTTGATTGTTTATTTGGTTTGGATTTATTTTATATTATCCGATCGACTCGTTACCCCGTCTAAGGCGATTTAGGTCGATCGATATTTTCGTCCCAAAACAGTGACGAGGGTTTATTATTGATGATGACAGTTTGACTAGTGGTGATGACGGAAACAAAAATGTCACCAACTAGTCTCAATAAAACTTTGAATGTGCCACTGACTAGCCTTGGTGACACTTGGAATGTGCCACCGACTAGCCTCGGTGACACTTCGAACGTGTTATCGACTAGCCTCGTGACACTTCGAACATGCCATCGACTAGCCTCGGTGATACTTCGAACTTGCCACCGACTAGCCTCGGTGACACTTCGAACGTGCCGTCAACTAGCCTCGGTGACACTTCGAACGTGCTACCGTAGACTAGCCTCGGTGATACTTCGAACGTGCCACAATAAACTAGCCTCGGTGACACTTCGAATGTGCCACCCTCGACTAGCCTCGGTGACACTTCGAACATGCCACCGTCTAGCCTCGATGGCACTTTGATGCGTTCCGAGGTGGCTCGGAGGCACGTGGTTGCCCGATCTAGGCAGGAAGAGGCCTATGTTCCTTCTCGTGGTAATCGGGATAGGTACGAACCACCGTAATGATGGTTTGCGGGTCTCTTGTGCTCGCTTTGGGCAAGGGTGGGGCGAGACTTGCTCGAAGCGACGAGCTACGGAGGAAAGGGTGAGAGGAATAAGACGGTTGACGCCCGGATCCAACAAGGAGGAATAACTCGACTCTATCTTTAATTGGATTTAACTTGGACGTGGGAAATAATGAATACAACGAAGGCGACTTATAGCCTTAAAGCTTGGCCAAGAACCCTAATGGGCTTGAGCCGAAAACACACTAATGGGCTAGCCTTCTCTAGCAAGAGAAAGGCACACGCTCGAAATAGAAATTACGGAAATGGAAATGCTAAAAAGGGAAACATGTTAAAACGGGAAATAACATAAAATAGGCTAAATTAGACTAAGTCCTAAACCAAGGAGGACGCCAGGGTCTTGGTCGCCTTGGGCTCATCGTAACCCAGCTTGAGTCGAGCCCGAGATGCATCATTCTCCCTCCCTTACGCTTCGAACTGGGTGGGGCCAGGGAGAACAAGCGCTCGGCGGTCAACGGAAAAGCGTCTTCGGGCTCGGTTCCGACTCTCGGCATCACAAATATCAACAATAATGGCTCGGATGCGGGAGAGGGCTTGGGTGCAGTGGGCACAAGCGTGGGTGCGCTGAAGGAAGACGGTTGGGCACCGCTGTGGGAGCGCTGAGAGTCGGCGCGACAGTGGGAACGCTTAGGCACGGACTCGCAGCAATGGGCACACCAGTGGGCACGTCAGCGGGTGGGCGCGAGACAAGGGCCGCGTCTGGGAGCGTGGGTGCGTGTCGCGTCCGTATTGGCACGCGGGGGCACAGAGGTCGCGGCGCGGGGCGTAGGCGTAGCCGTCGTGGTGGCGGCGGCGTCGGGGTGGAGAAGCGTTGACGCGACGCCGGGGTGGTCGAATCCAATCGGGATCGACGTCGTGGTAGCGGGAGGTGTGGTAGTGTAGGAGCGGGGGCTGGGGTCCATAGGTGCGAGGCGGTGGGATCCAATCCGAGTCTGCTTCGTGTGGGGTCACGCCACCGAACCAAGGGTCGTCGATGTCCCACTCGTCGGGTTCAAATAGTGGGCCATGGAGTGGGTGCGGCTGGCTTAGGTCTGGCCATATTGGGACATGGAGCGGGTGCGGCTGGCTTAGGGTCGCGCGCGATGCGGAAGACGCCGTTGGGGAGGGCGATTCGCGCGCGATGGCGAGTCGTCGGATAAGGAACGCACGCTGCGTGCCGCCTGGCTGCTCTGATACCAGTTGATGCATTCCGAGGTGGCTCGGAGGCACGTGGTTGCCCGATCTAGGCAGAAAGCGGCCTATGTTCTTTCTCGTGGTAACCGGGATAGGCACGAACCACCAGAATGATGGTTCGCGGGTCTCTTGTGCTCACTTTGGGCGAGGGTGGGGCGAGACTTGCTCGAAGCGATGAGCTACGGAGGAAAGGGTGAGAGGAATAAGACGGTTGACGCCCAGATCTAACAAGGAGGAATAACTCGACTCTATCTTTAATTGGATTTAACTTGGACGTGGGAAATAATGAATACAACGAAGGCTACTTATAGCCTTAAAGCTCGGCCAAGAACCCTAATAGGCTTGGGCCGAAAACACACTAATGGGCTAGCCTTCTCTAGCAAGAGAAAGGCACACGCCCGAAATAAAAAGTACGGAAATGAAAATGCTAAAAAGGGAAACATGCTAAAACGGGAAATAACATAAAATAGGCTAAACTAGACTAAGTCATAAACCAAGGAGGACGCCAGGGTCTTGGTTGCCTTGAGCTCATCGTATCCCGGCTTGAGTCGAGCCCGGGACGTATCACACTTTGAACGGGCCACCGACTAGTCTCGTTGACACTTCGAACGCGCCACCGACTAGCCTCGGTGACACTTTGAACGCGTCATCGACTAGCCTCGTTGACACTTCGAACGCGCCACCGACTAGCCTCGTTGACACTTCGAACGCGCCACCGACTAGCCTCGTTGACCCTTGGAGCGCGCCACCGACTAGCCTCGGTGACACTTGGAACGTGCCACCGACTAGCCTCGACGACACTTTGAAAATGCCACCAACTAGTGGTGGTGACATTTCAACGAGAATTGTCATCAAAACGAGAATAGTCGTCAAAACGATAATTGTCATCAACTAATTGTGATGACAATTTGTGACATCAACTAGTTGCGATGACAATATGTGACATCAACCAAATGCGATACAGTTTGTATTTGATGACAGTTTGTGTTTTGATGACAATTTGTGTTTTTGATGACAGTTGTGTTTGTGATGACAATTTGTATTTTGTGATTACGTCTTAAAAAAGCAATTACCGACGGGGGAAAAAAATTCAGTCAAACAATGGTCAAATGTATTAGTTTGTTTGACTTATGGTAATGTCACCATTATGTAATAATAACATCACCATGGATCATGGGTTTAGTAGAAGCTTATTGTGGGACATTTGTCTAATTTCACATTTCTTAGAGGGTCATTTAACCTGAATAGGGTTAAATTAAAGCCCATTTATTTTATGGCCCAAGTTCCAAGAGCATCTCATGTCCAAATTCAATTCTTTTTTTTAATGGCTGCAATAGGCTTACACGACCAAAACGTGGCAAGCACTCGATATCCTTAAGAATAGTCTCGTTTCACCTTTAAATTGGACCTTAAATACCTGAAACGTATAAAAGAACGAGTGTAGACTCCGAATACAAAATATAGCAAAACTGTTATAAAACACATAAAATATCCATGCAAATGATCTAATCTAAGATGCAACTAGACCCCTATAATATGTATAAATTACGTGTTATGAGAAACATCTTTAACATGTGCAACGAGTGAGGGTGTGCAAAAAATAGGATATCGATGGAAGAAGCTTATCAACTTTGTAACAATAACACTCGGCAGATTGAACCTATCGTCGAACCTCGTGACAACGCGCTTTTTATCCGGGGTCATTCGGCCCATGTATGCATGCCCAAGGAAGGTAGTCGAAAGCTTATGGTTGTGTTCTCCGTTCAACACATTCAAGATCCATTTCCGAGACTATACTCTCGGCTTCTTCTTTATTTGAACGCCTTACAACTCAAATGTGCACCCAGACTTCTTTGATTTGGTTTCACGACGTACCACATCAGCCTCCTTTAGATCTTCTTCACTAACTTTCTTCCTCCCTGATCAATATTCACCAAAGTTCTTGCAAGTCAAACTAAACATGTTTGACATTACTTCGATGAATGACTAGAATCATCATTAAATCTTTGCCCCTCTTCTGAGCCGAATAAACCAATTCCTCTCGGCTATCCCAATTTTGATTAGTGCGAAATTCAAATCCATAATCTTTCTCCTATTAATGTAATCAATAAGGTTATTCATTTCTTCATACCCCCTAAAATATACATTTTCATTTAATGACATAGCGCTAAAATAAACAATATCCCAACTTCTAAATTTAACTACTAATTCATAACTACACATACAATATTGAATATCCCCATACTGCTAAATATTTGATAAATACTAACAGAACTACAATACTAATACTATAACAAAACAAAATCTCCATTTCTAAACAATATCTCAATTTCTAAACTTAAAGAACTATTAATTCATAACTACATATACATTATATCCATACCGCTAAATATATACTAATAAAACTACAATACTAATACTATAACAAAACAATATCACCATTTCTAAACTTAAAGAACTACTACTTCATAACTACACATACAATATCTACATCCTCTTTTTCACTTTACTAATTTTTCAATATATACCTTATGATTTATACGATAAAAAACTTTCGTAAAACTATATAAACTTTTATTCCTCTATAACTAAACTAATTCACACAATATCGCATACAATATTACCATACATATACTATAGAAGTTTTAATCATCCATACTTAATTCATATCTATATAACGCAACTATCACACCTTTTACGAACAATTATGCAATACTAACTGCAAAATTGTTGGGGTTGAATTCTTCATCACTGCTCAAATATGCATTTTCGCTGTTTGCCATTGTGGTAAGATTGTAATCGTGTGTGGAATTTGGATGAATGAGCTTGAATATTTATAGAGGGATAAGTAAAAGTACCCGTTGGTTGGAAAATTTGAAACTTCACCTCTTGCGTAAGATGTTGGTGTATGCAAAGACCTGGCTTAGGAGGGCAAGTTTCAAAACCCCCTAGCTACTTCCAACGTCTACTTTTTCTTCTACGCAAAATATTGGCATACACCATATACCTGCATAAGAGAAAAAACCCTAAAACCACCTCCAACGGCTATATTTCAGGCTCTACGCAGGTATATTGTACGCCAACATCTTGCGCACGAAAATATAGTGCAAATAGGTGCAAAGTGTAGTGTATATAGCGGCTTCGTATATTAAAAGGAAATAGAAAATTTATGGTAAAACCTGTAATTATTTTGGACAATAAAAGAGTTTGTGCTTAAAATTCTAGTTATTGAACAATTTTATGCGCTTAGGTAAATAAAGGGAAGGAGAAATGAAGATTTTTTTAAAAAAAAATGGCGCACCTCATGGGAATCGATCCCCTGACCTTTTGTTGCCCCAAAAGCATGTTACCACTAAGCTTCAACTTTTTAATACTTACAAAAGCAAAATTATTATTAAATCAGCGTGTTGAATACTGACCACACGGTAAAAATTAAAAGACAAACCAAATGCGTTCACATTTTACAGGAAAGCAACGTCCGCATTTGATCTCGTTTTCTTATTGTATTGCAGCGCAAATCGAATGTCTCCTTATTTGTCCAAACCACTGTCCCTTTGCATTTAGTGGTCCACGTGGCACATCCAACAACTAGTCACTTCTTCTAGCAAATATGAAGACATTGTGGGACCTACGCTGGTACTTAAAGACATTGATGCGCCTGTGAGGCCGAAGTTGAAGGAACCTGGTGGTGGCGGTAGCAAGATACAACGTCGGCAGGCTGAGTTCAACAACTTTGTGTAGTATCATGAATATCGTAGCGAACCGATTGTCAAGGAAATGACATGTGATGGGTGGGTTACGAATTTCCCAAATGAAACTAAATAAGTAAATAAATAGAATTTTATGGGACACCATTAAATAAAATAAGACAGTGGTATGGAGAAAATATGAAGACATATTACTATTTACAAGCTACATGTTGGAACAATGATATTCCTTCTAGTTTTGGTAATGATAAAGTCAATCACAATTGATGGTTTTATTGTGACTGTGAGTTTAAGGAACAAAGTGAAATAAAAGGAACGATGAAAACCATGTGGTGAATCAAAACAGAATATGCAGGGAACAACGAAGTCAATAATGGAACAACACGCATGAGCAAACATAAGATATGAGACGCGCGTTTGTGAGAAGGAAAACTGAAGGGAACATCGCCAAGGAACGATGATACGCGCACGTTGTTAGCCTTGTCGATTTGCCGAATTTTTTAATTTTGGAAAGAGAACTTTTGGAAACGACTTGGGCCGCAAGGAAGAAAATTGTTGATGATCTAGTTGTTAGAAAATATTATTTAGGAATATTTGATTTGATTTACTTAAGTAAAACTAGGGTAAATCAATAGAATGTTTTGTAGACTATAAGTATAGGAAGAAGTGACTTTCATTGATAGACACACATGCATCATTTCAAAGAGTTAGAGCATTCAGAGAAGAAGGAGAAAAGAGAAGAAACAAAGCTTTGGTAAGTTGAGTACTTGATAGGGTTTTGGGTGTCTAAAGTGTTGTTAGGAACGTTACACAAGGAGTCTAGATATCTAGGAGTAAACTAGGTTGAGATAAGACTTGCTTGATTGTAAAATCCAGGATTAATAACACAAGTAGACATTTGAAATCCTACTAGGGAAACGTAGAGGTAGATGCTTTTCTTAGTCTACTAGTTGGTTGGTTGATTTTTCCTCTCTAAGGAGCGTTGTTACTATTACTCTGATTTTCTGATTATATTCCGCTGCCCAAGGAACAGTTCTATCGTTCCTTGTACTAGCACACTTGATTCTACAATTGGTATTAGAGCACGTTTGTTCTAGATTGTGTGTTATTTACAGATTTTCAGGTAACAGTGACTACTACTATTATCGAAGTTGGATTGAACTCGTCAAGGCCTCCCTTGTTGCTTGCTGGTCAATACCAACACTGGAAGACTCTCTTCATCAAGTGGGTCTAAAGTAACGACTTTCAATGCTGGTTGATCATCTCCCTTGGAGATCTTGAGATCGCCGATCTTGAGAAAAAGAAGAAGATGAAGAAATGGGATCAAGAAGATCTTCAAATCATGGAGAAGAATAGAAAGGCGGCCATGCTCATCAACAATGCTTTTAATCAATAGGATGTCCAAAAGCTTCAATCTTGTGAGACAGCCAATGCTAAGTGGCTTGCCCTGGAACAAATGTACATGGGGAGCAAGGATCTCCGTGAAATTGATCGTTTCACAGCAAAAAAAGGACTTCTACAACTTCAAGATGGAAGACAATGAAGAAGTGAGTTCCTACCAAGCAAGATTTGAAAAGATCACTGCTAACCTGACTGCTCACTCAATCACTGACAAAGAGATCCTTCCTGATGAAAAGATTCTTATCATCACTGATGGTCTTCCTCATCGTCATAGGATGACCAAGGCTATCTTAAAGGAGAATCGCAACACTGTCAAGTTGACGTTCCATGAAGTCTTTAGCAAGATTCAGAAGTATGATAATGAAGAAAGAGCTGGAAGAACAACTGACAAAGGCAAGGGAATTTCCCTAATGGTTGAGAAAGCAGTGAAGAGGATTGAGAATGATCAAGAAGATGATAAAATCTCTGATGATGCAAAGACTACTTTACTCACTAGAGTTATGCGTTCCTTCTACATGAAAGGAAGAAACAGGAACGGAGGGAACAATGGCAGAAAGCGTGACATCAAAGACCTCACTTGTTACAACTGTAACGAGAAGGGTCATTATGCTAGCTCATGTTCCAAAGAAAAGAAGTCGGGAAACAATTCTGGGAACAACGAGAAAAAGGCTTTTGTTGTTGTTTGGGGTGATGAGAATGATTTCGATGGTGAAGACCCTGAAGCTTGGGGTGATGAGATGTGTGCCATGGCTCTTGGTAACTCAACTATTCCTTCAGAGGAACCTGAGGTAGATCCCGATACTTTTCTAAATTTACTTGCAAATTATGATAAGAAATCGTTGATTGCTCTCATCAAGGAAATGTATGCTGAAAATTTGAAAACTCAAGAGGAACTAGCTAATTCATAAGATGAATGTAGTAGTTTAAAAGAAAACATGTCTAAAACTGCTAGTAGCTCAATTGTTCCTTGTTCTTCGTGTGATGTTAATCGTGATGAACTTGAAAGGTTAAGAAATGAAGAGGTCTCTGTGTTAATGGATGAGGTCTCTAACAATACTGATGCAAGTGCTTTAGTTGGTCAAACTAAGCTTGAAGTGTAGATGTCCGAAGTGAAAGCCTATGTTCACAAGATCCACTTCATGATGGTGGAACAGAAAGCTGAAACATAAGACATACAGCTTGTTGAAGCTAGATATGGAATTGGGTACACTGGATCTAAAGAAAAGGAAGATGATCCATCTATCCTTGAATTGCATGAAGCCAAAGATAGGGAACTACAGGATGCAAGGGAGAAGAATCGCAATATTGAGGAACGTGTGAAAGTTCTTAAGAGTGGGTTAAATGAGAACCAGACTTGGTATACTGGACAACCTACTCACAAAATCTTCCTCAAGCAATCCCAAGGAAAGCAATCCAATGTTCCTTGCCCAGAGTATGCCAAACAACGCAAGAGTGTTGTGCCCAACATGAAGTATGTCCAGATGGATCAATTCAAGCTGTGTTGGTATTGTGGGGACAAAAGACATTTACAGAGAGACTGTGAAAAGAAAAGAAAAGAAAGTTCTCCGAAGAGCACACAAAGAGAAGGAACAGTAGGAGTAACAATATTAACTTGAATGACTTCTACGATGATTCATATGTGCATAATCATAATCATGCTAAATGTAGGAAGAAAAATGTTGTCATTACTCATGTCATTCTTAGGGAACAATTGCACTATGTATCTAGACCAAGTAAAGCTAAGTTTGCCTGGGTTGCCAAACCTTTAACCTTTTATGTGCAGGATGAAGTGAGGGGGAACGAGAAGTGGTACATTAATAGTGCTTGTTCATGCCACATGACCGTAAAAGAAGATCAATTCACCTTACTTCACAAACACTTTAGAGGGAGCGTAGCCCTCAGAGACAAGAGATGCAGATAAATTATAGGAACAAGAGACACAAAACTAAACTCAAGCATAACGGTAAGAGATGTAAGTTTAGTTCATGAACTTGGTTTTAGTTTGTTGAGTGTTGCATAGCTATGCGATCAAGGGAGCAACAAGACTGTCTTTACTTCTTAAGACTGCTATGTCAAGGATCGCGAAACCAAGAACATCATTCTTATAGGAGTTAGGTTTATGGATGTGTACATTGTTGACAAGGAATTCAAGCCAAAGGAAGTTCTATGCTTTGCATCTATAGTTTATGATTCGAAACTGTGGCATAGAAGGCTTGGACATGCAAATCTTCGACTGATTCACAAACTTCATGCAAAGGAACTTGTTCATGCACTCCCAAATGTTAGATCAGAATTCCAAGGACTTTGTGATGCATGTGTGAAAGGGAAACATACCCGTTCCTTGTTCAAACTGAAACATGATGTTACTACCTCTCATCCTCTGAAACTGATCCATATGGATTTCTGTGGTCCCATGAAGATAAGAAGTCATGCAGGGAACACTTATATTTTCGTGATTGTCGATGATTATTCTCGATTTACTTAGACGATTTTTCTTTTATCAAAGGATGAAGTCTGATAAGCACTACTTTGTAGGGCTTAACTAAGAGTTATTAGAGGGTTTTATTGGTGCCATTCAGGTAGATTTAGACACATTCATGTGCATGGTGTTTGGGGGCGAAGATTGGTGTTTTGGTGGTGTTTTGAGCTTATTGGAGTATATTTGAAGATTCGGGATATGGAGCCACCAAGGAGTATGGAGTTAGAGAGGAGAAGTGTGGATTTGGTGGTCTGGAGAAGAAAATTGAAGATATCCAGAGGAAGAGAAGTTGACCACTGAGGAGACGAAGAAGAACCAAGGAGAGAGTCCACACGAGAGTAGAAGAACAATGTGCTGAATTCAATTGATTCGTTATCTCTACTCAGATGTCCAAATGTAGTGATTCCAATTCGAGGAGTTAGATCTTGAAGTCTACTACAAATCCCCAAAATATGAGCGCAATCCGAGTTGGGAATCAAAAGTTATTAAGTTTTTACGAAAGTGATGCAGAAGCTGAAAATCGAGCATTAACCGCGATCGCGGGTCTTGGGCCGCGATCGCGGGTCATCAGCGCCGAAAGCTGCGTCTTTTCCTGAGCTTATCTTTTCAGATTTCTTTTTCCCTTTTTCTTGTTTTTAATTTAGTTAGTTTCTTAATGGGCTAAGTCATTTTGTTAGAGCCCTATAAATACTTTCTTTTAGCATTAGGGTTGAAATCTTCCACACTTTAGTTGCAATTTTCATTCATCGTTGTTTTATTTTCCTTTGAAGTTTTCACCATGTCTATGAGGAGCTAAGCCTCTTTGGCTTAGTCCGGTAATGGAAGCATGAGTTTATTCATCTGGTTGTGAGGTTTTGTTCCTATCTATTTATTCCTATTGAGTTATATTATCTCTTCTAAGCTTATTCCATTGGATTTCATTAATTGCACTAGCCCACGCAACTAGTTGTTATTGGTGATTTTCATATTGCTAGGATTAGGAAACTGTTGGGCTAACGTCCTATTCTGCTATAGCAACTACAAGTTACATGCTCTGGTTGAAATTGTTCTATTGTAGGGAGAGATAATTACATGGTAAATGCATCTGAGCGAGCGTTCTGTGTATCCTGGTTAATTCTTATATGCATTGCTGCCTTTGGGTTGAACCTTTAGTGGTACTAGGGTTATTCATTGGTAAGGGTTCTTTGTGGAAGGTTTCCCTCTGAATTTACATAAGATCGGGACAGGAATAACCGAATAGGAAGATAGGACTTAATCTATGAACAACCTTTGAATGACTTATGTGGACATTACTTGGCTAAGTGTTTTTCTCTCTTGATATTTCATCCATTCTACTTTGTTTTGTTTGTTTTGTTTGCAACCAACCAACTACAAAACCCCCCTCTTGTTACTATTGCATGCGAACAACACATAGATTAATCCCTTCCTCCCTGTGGATTCGACCCTTGCTTGCCCTAACTACTTGTTTAGGTTTGCTAGGATTTATTTGATTAGGTGATACGACGACTATCCCCCCTATCAAATTGGCGCCGTTGCCAGGGAGGCAAGGCTTGATTTTCCTGTGTGTTTGTTTGTGTGCGTGTTACTTTGGTATGGACCTATCTTACGGTCCACACCAGTGCTACTAATTTTTGTTTTTCCTTTTTGCTTTTGATACAAATATGAGTTTTTGGGGAGATCCACGAGATGACCTATACTCCTACTCATTCTCCCTAGAGAGGGGATATCACCCCTATTCGAGTGCAGCGGGACCAATCAGATCCTGCAGAATCTGTCACGCAACGCTGCACATCACCGATGATTGTCCAGGACTTCCCGCATTCACAGCTACAATAAATGCACGAAGAGGTGTTGACTCGCATGGGCCGAGACATGAGCCATACTCACACCAACAACAGTTCAGTCCGTATGGAAATCAACCACCGTACATGAAACCATATTCATATGGAGTCCAAGGACAGAACGCAAGTTTGTATGTGCCCGGTGCAGACGCACTCAACACTTTGACGCAAAGCATTGCAACCCTGGCTCAGAACATGTCCTCAATGAATACAATGATGGTTCAGAATGTTCCTTTGTTGGGAAAAAGAGTAGAAACGGTAGCCCAACAGCAGCAAGAGGCGACCCCCAGTATCCAGAGCCGGCTGAACCAACTGAATCAAGTGTTGATGAAGTTGAAGTCCGAAATATCTCAAGTCCCTATAGCAGAAAATACACAAGAGACTGTTTGTGCTGTGTCACTGAGGTGCGGGGCTGAGAACGAGGCTAAAAGGGTCGCTGAGGAGGAAGTCCAGGAGAGTATGGAGGTACCTCATGAATAAAAAGAGGTCGAGAGCGAGAAAGAAGCCGACGAACAGGAACCGCGACCGTGACATACCAACCGCGATCGCGGCTCCTTCGCTGAATTAAATTGGCCAGAAGTCGAGAGTAAACTGCGACCGCGGTCCGAAGACCGCGATCGCGGCCTGATCACTGTGGGAAATCTCGAGGATTTGACGTCACCGCGACCGCGACCTACCAACCGCGATCGCGGTTCTTCCCCAGAAGCGGCTGTTCCTCCCGAAATCGTCCCCGACCCTCTCAAAGATGCCTATGATGAGTATGTGCATCTAAACTCTCTCCCACTTGTCTTGCTGGACCCCGTTACACCCTTCCCTGTGGCTCTGAAGGACACCAGAATGGTGAAGAACAACAAAGGTTTATTTGACACCTTCAGTAGCCGCAAGGCGAACGTTCCTCTGGTCGCTCTGGAATACATCACCCCTCGTTGCCCATAATTTTTAAGGGTGTTGGGCAACATCAAGAAGAAGCCAAAAGGGAGGCACAAAAAGGAAGCATTGATCCAAGTGGCTGATTTTTATACGCTGGGCACGGGGCAGGACATACATGCAGCCCTTGAGATGCTGGGCAGACCATTTCTGAAGATGGCAAGTGCATTCATAGATATGAACAACACTCCATCCATCACAAAGTGCAGGAGACTGGGGGCAATGCTCAACATGGAGCATATAAAGAGGCATCCGCCTGATCCAGGCCCCAGGAGTTCAGTTGTTGTGAGCAACCCTAGTTGAGGAGGATGAGTAGTATGTCAAGCCATGACAATAACTAAGGCGCTGTCCGGGAGGCAACCCGAGGTATGTATTTTTTTCCTTTGTCTTTCTTTCTTTGTTCTCGCATTATTTTGGTGTGTTTTCGCTTTGTTTTTGTTTACGACTACACCACGCAGGAAAGCCGAGAAGAAACCGCGACTGCGGCATAACACCCGCGATCGCGGCCGGAGAAAGTCGAGAAAAAACCGTGATCGCGGCACAAAACCCGCGATCGCGGGCCCACGGCACGCCGCGAATTAGGGTTAATAATAAAAAAAAAAAAAAAAACAAACAAACCGCGATCGCGGGTACTGTTCACCCACGATCGCGGGGTTACTGCGCATCGGTAAAAAAAAAAAAGTCGTACGTTACCCGCGATCGCGGCCTTCACTGCCGCGATCGCGGTTCCTCCACGGTGTTCCTTCCGTGGCGATTTTTCCACGGCGGTTCATTCATGGCGGTTCTGAGGCGGTCTTTCTTCATCATGTTCGCGAGCAACAACCGGTGTACCCTTGATCAATCCATTGTTGTTGTTCCCTGCGGTACGTCTTCACCTGTGCGTCACCACCAGTGCATACTGAGTTCGGAGTTCCAGCATTCCATGATTCATATCTTGGGAAGTTCGACTGTTGAAGTGGTGATGAAGTTTATGGGGATCCCTACATCCCTGGGTACCTTCCTGGCGTTATTGACAAAGACTACCACCCCGACGTACGCTCAGTGAGTTCTTTCTTTCTTCCAATTTGATAGGGGGGATAGTCGTCGTATCACCTAATCAAATAAATCCTAGCAAACCTAAACAAGTAGTTAGGGCAAGCAAGGGTCGAATCCACATGGAGGAAGGGATTAATCTATGTGTTGTTCGCATGCAATAGTAACAAGAGGGGGGTTTTGTAGTTGGTTGGTTGCAAACAAAACAAACAAAACAAAGTAGAATGGATGAAATATCAAGAGAGAAAAACACTTAGCCAAGTAATGTCCACATAAGTCATTCAAAGGTTGTTCATAGATTAAGTCCTATCTTTCTATTCGGTTATTCCTGTCCCGATCTTATGTAAATTCAGAGGGAAACCTTCCACAAAGAACCCTTACCAATGAATAACCCTAGTACCACTAAAGGTTCAACCCAAAGGCAGCAATGCATATAAGAATTAACCAGGATACACAGAACGCTCGCTCAGATGCATTTACCATGTAATTATCTCTCCCTACAATAGAACAATTTCAACCAGAGCATGTAACTTGTAGTTGCTACAGCAGAATAGGACGTTAGCCCAACAGTTTCCTAATCCTAGCAATATGAAAATCACCAATAACAACTAGTTGCGCGGGCTAGTGCAATTAATGAAATCCAATGGAATAAGCTTAGAAGAGATAATATAACTCAATAGGAATAAATAGATAGGAACAAAACCTCACAACCAGATGAATAAACTCATGCTTCCATTACCGGACTAAGCCAAAGAGGCTTAGCTCCTCATAGACATGGTGAAAACTTCAAAGTAAAAGAAAACAACGATGAATGAAAATTGCAACTAAAGTGTGGAAGATTTCAACCCTAATGCTAAAAGAAAGTATTTATAGGGCTCTAACAAAATGACCTAGCCCATTAAGAAACTAACTAAATTAAAAATAAGAAAAAGGGAAAAAGAAATCTGAAAAGATAAGCTCAGGAAAAGACGCAGCTTTCGGCGCTGATGACCCGCGATCGCGGCCCAAGACCCGCGATCGCGGTTAATGCTCGATTTTCAGCTTCTGCACCACTTTCTTAAAAACTTAATAACTTTTGATTCCCAACTTGGAGTGCTCTCATATTTTGGGGACTTGTAGTAGACTTCAAGATCTAACTCCTCGAATTAGAATCACTGCATTTAGACATCTGAGTAGAGAGAACGAATCAATTGAATTCAGCACATTGTTCTTCTACTCTCGTGTGGACTCTCTCCTTGGTTCTTCTTCGTCTCCTCAGTGGTCAACTTATCTTCCTATGGATATCTTCAATTTGCTTCTCCAGACCACCAAATCCACACTTCTCCTCTCTAACTCCATACTCCTTGGTGGCTCCATATCCCGAATCTTCAAATGTACTCCAATAAGCTCAAAACACCACCAAAACACCAATCTTCGCCCCCAAACACCATGCACATGAATGTGTCTAAATCTACCCGAATGACACCAATAAAACCCTCTAATAACTCTTAGTTAAGCCATACAAAGTAGTGCTTATCAAATTCTATCCTACATTCGAGACGATCATCAAGAAGGTGGAAACCAGTCTGGGTAAGAAGCTGAAAGCAATAAGGTCCGACTATGGAACGGAGTTTGAGAACTTTATGTTTCTCAATTTATGTGAGGGACGTGGAGTTCGCATGATTTCTCCGCGCCTAGGACTGTGATATCCCGTATTTTTGTAAGCTATTTCTGGAGTTTCGAGATTTTTCTCGAGTACCCGTTATATAGGTCAGATTTAATTCAGAAAGTTGGAGACATTCTGTAATGTGCTCTGTATCTGTAATATTTTTCTCAGTGAAATAAAATACAGACGACGTGCTTTGGATTTTAATACTCGTTTGCATACAATAATTTTATCCCGGGTTAATATCGTTTTCCTCTAAGAGCTGAGGAGGCGGCAAAGCCACAGGGGCGGCGACTGCCGCATTTATGGCGACGCCCGCCATCGCCAGGCTCGAGGAGCAGGCCGGGTCTTCTCCTAGCTGGGGACACCAGGCCTATGGAGACGCCCGCCGCATTTATGGCGGCACCCGCCGTCATTGTTGTCCGGAGGTCCTTGCCCGAAGGTCGCCGGCGTGGCTCTGGCAGCGCCGGAGTAGCTCGTCGTAGGGCCATCATTGTGTTTCCTGGCATTTGGCTATAAAAGGAGGTGTCTGGGAGGGGTTTTTGAGCTCAATCCACAGCCCAAGCTCTCCCAAATTCTTGCCTCACCGGAGTTGTGCCTCGCCGGATTTCTGAAGCTTTCGTCGGAGGTCGTTTGGTGGTGTTTCCAGAGTGCCTTTGTGAAGCTTTTGGTAGCCTTGGAGGTTAGAAACCAAAGCAAGTCGAAGGAGGCCGAGTCGCTCGTGTTTTGGGTGAGTTTTCTCGCCGCTTCTGTCGTCTGAGTTCTTCACGGCGACCGCCGCGTTCTTCACAGCGCCCGCCGTGATGAACTGCGGCGACCGCCACCAAGAACGGCGACCGCCGCCAGTGTCCCGAATGCCTTTTGGGCTTTTGGCTTTGGTGGTCGTCGTTGTGGCGTCGTTCCTTTCATTTTCTTTCGTCGTTTTTAGATTCGTACTGTGGTTATGTCGGATCTAACTTAGGGTTCCTTTTATGGGTCGATTAGAAGGTCGTTGTGTTGTCGGAGCTATACCCGTGTCGAGCCCGGAATCCCGTCGTTGTCGTTAGGCTTGTTTCTATTCTGCGGATTAAGACAAGTGGCGGTTCGCTCTTGCTCATCGTTTCCATAGTTACATTGATTATCAGTTATTTCAATTGATTAATTAATTTGGAATGATTATTACTGTGTTCTTCTGAAAGTGATTTATAAACTGTTTTGAAAATCATATAATAGGTTGTATATCTGTTAGAACAGCGCTATTATCTGTGATCGCCTTTCGGGCCTTTATGTGGATTTATTCTGTAACTGTGATTGTGCTGTATCTGTGTGGTTAGCACTGTTAGTTAGGAATGTACTCGGACTTCGTCCGGTCGTTTCTTTATAATCTGGTATCGGGGTGGCTCGTCTCCACCTGGTACTATTCTAAGATCATGATCGGTCTCTTTCACAAGTGTGTAGAGGCAGGACACTTAGCTGGTGTCACAAACCTTCCGGTGTGCGTCACTCTCGACTAAACGTATACTAAGATGTGTCATCCCAATGGTGGGGTACACATGTAAAAGTCTAATAACGTGATGTGTGTTTGAAATATAAATCAGATAAGTGCTACTCGACGCACATAATAAATAAACCTTCGGCGAGTAGTGCAGCTAGGAAAACTCGTCTCGACTTTGATCATAGTACGTTCTCTTTCCAATTTGGATCCACTGTATGCGGTGAGGTTGGTCGTGAACCGAAGCATCTCAGTCAACTTTTAAATCATTGTTGTATGACTCTTTAAACTTTCCAGATTTGTCATAATTCCTTAAAGACTCACTTCCGTTGGAGTCTTCCTTTGAGTTGATTTCTGTAATGATTCAGTCTTCTAGAGTCTTCTCTTGTGCATACTTCTTGTTATTATTCCGTAGAAGTATGAAGGTTGATTATCATTATCGGTTATCATTCGAGAAACGATAAGGCTAACCTAATACAACTACATCGAACCTTCTGCTTTGTACCCTTGCTAGTCTATTCAAGTAGACTAACCCACGAACTTTGTTCTCTGCATGTGGGCTGGTGTCATCCGTTCGATTCGGCACATCAGATAGAAAGTAGCTCAGAAGAATAGAAGGACTATGGAGTCGACGGTGGTTTTCGAATGTTTGAGTTATTTCGTTAATCAGGTTGAGATCTTTTGGACAATAACTTTGGTTGTAATGTGTTTTGTAAGACTTCCGCTGTACCCTACTTTATAAGACTTCCGCTGTATTTGGTTTAAACTCTGTGTTAGCCTATTCGGGATTGGGTTGTAATCCCGTAACTCATGTTTCCTTGACAATGTTTTG
This sequence comes from Rheum nobile, assembly GCA_027886185.1. Lineage (NCBI taxonomy): Eukaryota > Viridiplantae > Streptophyta > Magnoliopsida > Caryophyllales > Polygonaceae > Rheum > Rheum nobile. The sequence continues at coordinate 7,157,520 of WOAB01000002.1, read as the reverse complement.
TTTTGGAATTGAATGCTTTGATCATTATGTATCATTTGTATTTCATAAATTGTATTTAAATGGTAAAGCCTTGGGTGATCTCGGTAAGGAACACTGGGGTCACTGGCGATAATACCTTTCCAAAAGGGTTAAGTTTTGGGGGTGTTACAAGGACACCACATCAGAATGGAGTTGTGGAATGGAAGAATTGAACTCTGGAAGACATGGCTAGAACTCTCCTCATTGCAAGGAATCTTCCAAGGATCTTCTGGGCTAAAGCTATCAATACCGCATGATATATCCTCAATCGTGCCAAGCTGCATCCTTTATTGAATAAAACTGCTTATGAACTAATAAGGGATCACAATCCTAATATTTCCCACTTGCGTGCTTTTGCATACAAGTGTTACATTCACAATAATGGAAAGGATAACTTGGGAAAGTTTGACCCACAAAGTGATGAAGGAATCTTTTTGGGCTATGCCAAAGCAAGTAAGGCTTACAGGGTTTACAACAAGAGCACCCGCAAAATTGAGGTAAGCATCCACGTTGTCTTCGATGAAAACTCCAAGGGTGTAAATAGTGAGTTGGAGACAACGTTCCCTGTTGACAGTTACCAAAGAATGCAGAGAGAGGACTCTGACGATGAAAGAGATGGCTCTCCTCCCCGAAGCAACCCAAATGGTGGGAACGATGGTGCTAATGCTGGTAGTCACCATTCTACTCCTCAAGGGACTCCTAGTCCAGATGCTTTCACCAACAAGGGATTGCAAGCCCAATATTTCTCACTTGCATGCTTTTGGATGCAGGTGTTACATTCACAATAATGGGAAGGATAATTTGGGAAAGTTTGACCCACGAAGTGATGAAGGAATCTTTTTGGGCTATTGATCGGCACTATTTTGTAGTGCATTTCTAGGGGTTGTTATCAGGTTTGAGGTGCCATTTGGATGGATTTAGTGTACAACTGTGGATTATAGAGTTAGAGAGGAGAAGTGTGGATTTGGTGGTCTGAAGAAGCAAATTGAAGATATCCAGAGGAAGAGGAGTTGACCACTGAGGAGACGAAGAAGAACCAAGGAGAGAGTTCACACGAGAGTAGAAGAACAATGTGCTGAATTCAATTGGTTCGTTATCTCTACTCAGATGTCTAAATGGAGTGATTCCAATTCGAGGAGTTAGTTCTTGAAGTCTACTACAAGTCCTCAACATATGAGCGCAATCCGAGTTGGGAATCAAAAGTTATGGCATTTTTACGAAAGTGTCGCAGGAGCTGAACCGAAGAAATCTCAGCGGCGACCGCCGCCAGGCTTACGGCGACCGCCGCCGCCGTCAGAAGTGACCCGGGCTTTTATTTTCTTATTTCGTTATTTTATTATTATTAAGTATTTTTATTATTTCGTTTTAATTTATCTTTAGAGACTTATTATCTTTAGTATTTAAGGTTAGAGGGAAGGCTTGTTCCCTATCTAACCCTACTTTCATCTTTTCTACTTTCTACGTATTTTGCTATGAAGAACTAAGCCACTCTTGCTTAGTCAGACGCTGAAGCTTTCGTTTTGATTCAGTTGTGAGATTCTCGTTCCTTATCTATTGCATGGATTTTATCTATTCTCTTGCTTGATTGCTTATGATTAATATTGATAATCTCTAGCCTGCGCAACTAGGGTTTGTTTCTATTGATTGATTGCTAGATCTAGATTGTTACTGGTTGAGCATATCTTCATCGTATTAGCAACTGCATCGTACTAGTAACTGGTTGTGCTAGTCTTATGTAGAAGAGAAGTGATTTACATTCTAGTATAAAAGCTGGTTGTTTTATTCTAGATTGTATCCTATCTATATTCCTATCCTTAATGCTGCTGTTAAACTGAATCTTGATGGTTTCATGGTTGTTTAATTAGTTAGTGCTATAAGTATCTGGTTGTGCTTGTAGTTACTTTAGAAAAGGAATAGGAATTTCCATTGCATGAGATATTGAATGATTATCTATGATCAACTTATCATACGAATAGTGGATGTTTGTTTGGCTGATCTATTTCCCCAATTACTGAATTCATCATCTTTCGTTTGTTTGCTTTTGCATGCTTAGTGATTCTAAAACATACAAAACCCCCCTCTGGTTACTTTAAGATTGACATAGAAATTATACATAAAGATAGAATTTGTCTCCTTGTAGACTCGACCCTTACTTACTTAGGACTACGGTTTAAGGTTTATTTGGATTACTTGCATAGCAGTAATTAGCACGATAAATTGCTGTTATCAAATTCCTGTAACAGGGAGACAAATACTAAAGATAATAAGTCTCCCTGTAACAAGAATTCTATCTTTATGTAACAAGAATTTGTTATTCGAGTCCGGGGATCGAATTTGTCTCCCTGCTATGCCAAAGCAAGTAAGGCTTACAGGGCTTACAACAAGAGCACCCGCAAAATTGAGGAAAGAATCTGTAATAACCCCTAAAAGTCCCAACTTTCGTTTTGTAAGCAAGATGTGTTAGGCATGTTCTATAACCTTGTAAGAACCATATGAATGTGTGGATACACATTTAATGAAATATATGGGTTTTAATTATTAGAGGGTTGCTAAAATCAGAATTAAGCAAGACCCGCGATCAAGGTCCGGGAGCCACAGGCGCGACATTGCCTGCGACCACGGCTATGCAGCCGTGGGCGCGGTTTTGCCCAAGGGCCAAACCGCGATCGCGGCGCCATTGCTTCATCTTCTTCCTCGTCTTCTCTGTGATGCCGACGATTTAGGATTCGACGTTTCTTCTCCGAGCGGCCGGTTTAGGGAGGCTAAACGGTTGCTCTTCCTCTCATTTAGTAGGAGAGCTTCACCCTTACCCTATAAATAGAGGCGGATCCGAGGGTATTTCACATCCTTCATCCTCTTCCTCTCGTTTTAGCTCGGTGTTGGTGTTGTCGTCGGAGTTTGGTCGTCGTCGTTTGTTGTCGGAGTCAAAGTTCCATCAAAGCGAAGCCATGAGTGGTGGTGGTATGCGCCGTCGGTGTTGGATTGTGCTTGTCTCCATGGCTGATTGTACGGATTGGAATCCGACCCTACTGAATGATGACAAATTCCAAAGGGAATTTTAGTAGGCAGTCGTGCACAAGTTCAAGTTCCCAAATTTTGGACCCAACTATTCGTTCGTCCAGACTAAGGCAAGTGGCGGTTCGTTCTTGTTGATTTATTTCATATTTCTTGATTATCAATTACTTAATTGTTTAATTAAGTTGGAAAAAAGTTGTTGATTTGTGTTTGGGAACTTAAATGATAAAATGTTGTGTTGAAAATATGAATTTATAATAGGTTGTATATATTGCTAGAAACAACGCTATTATATATAATTCTATATAATATTACCATAAAGTGATAAATGGATTTCGGTGTGGATTTATGTGTGAACTTACATGCTTAGTTAGCACGAGTATTCGTAAAAATGCTATGTACCTTGAGAGGTCTAGTCGTTTCTTTATAACAAGTATTAGGAGTTTTTTGCCCTAGTACTCCTGGTCATGATTGTACCCTTATTCGGATATAAGTGGTTGGTGCACTTAGCTAGTGCCAATATTTGGGATTCATCCCAAAGATATCTCTCGTATCGAGATGATGTGAATTAAAAGCCTTAACGTGAATGTACGTTTTGAAAGTAAATAAGATAAGTGCTTTTACGCACAAAATTAATATACCCGCGGGCAAGAAGTACAACGTGGAACCCGCCCGAACTCTTGTTAGAGTAAGTCCTCTTTCCAATCTGGATTCGCAGTACGCGGTGAGGTTGGTCGTGGACCCAAATAAACAAGGTCGTTTTTATAAACTTGTGTGAAAACTTAACGTTCCCAAACAATTGCATACGTTTCCTATAAGACTCAATTCCGTTGGAGTCTTTCTCTTGAATCATTCCTTTTCTTGTATTTCCGTAGAAGTATTAAAGTTAGCATCGTTTATTGGCTATTATTCAAAAAGCGATTGTTGTAACTTAATATGACTATAAAGTTAGCATCGTCACATGGAACGGTTGTTCAGGAATATCACTTGCACTGAAGCTGAGAAAGTGCACATTGCCTCCCTTTAACTAAAGGATGTGGCTAGTGAATGGTGGGAGAGCACCGGATTAGCTGATCATCCCGCGTTGAATTGGAGTATGTTCAAGACCAAGATGACCGATCGTTTCTTTTCTCGTGCTATGAGGGAGGAGAAACATAAGGAGTTCATTTACCCCAAGACTGATGGGCTGAAGGTGACTGAGCTAGTTGCAAAATTTAACCATTTGTTTCACTATGCTGGAGCGGATGTGTCGAGTGAGAAGCAGAAAATCTGGTATTTTCATGAGTGGATGAACCCAGATATCAAGCCTTTGATGGTGTGCCACGGCTGCTCTACTCTGGAGCAGTATGTGGATGCCGCCTACAAGCTAGATGTGACTATGGAGGAGTCAGCAAAGAAGCGTATCTGGCAGAAACAGGTGCAGAGCCAGCCTCAGGCTAGTGGGTTCAAACGACCCACACCGCCGTCACACTTTTCCAAGTCTGGTCGAGCAAGAACCGAGTCGACACAGTCAGGTCCTACTCAATGCTTGGGCCAGAGCAAGAACCCGATCCAGGGCTATAACTGCGAAACGCCGGGGCACAAGAGCAATGAGTGCATGAGAGGTAAGAGAACGTGCTTTGCATGCGGGAAGGAAGGGCATTTGCAGACTTTTTTTCCTCAAAGAAGGAAGAAGGAGGCTGAGTCGCAACAAGGGTCAGTTAGCCATAATAACCGACCTCGAATCAAGCATGTAGGGACTGCTAGTACCTCGATGCAAACAACTGCTCAGAACAAGGGAAAGGCTCCAGTTGCTTCAATGAGTCAGGATCAACGGCTGTACGAGATGCGTGAGGCTGACTGGCCAAACGCTCTGATTGCCCAAGGTACTATATACCCTCACTCTACATCAGTTTGCATATTGTTTGATTCGGGTGCCACTCATTCCTTTATTTCGGAGAAGTGTGTGAGTAAGTTAGGGTTGAAGTGCAGTGAATCTTGCGAACCATTTGTGGTGAACCTTCCCAATGGTGAGCAATTAGTAGGGACCAAGCGACTGTCGGAATTTCCGATTACCATTCAAGGTCGAAAGTTCGAAGCCGATTTGATCTGTATAGCCATGGCTCCATACGACATCATTCTCGGGATGGACTGGCTGACACGTCACGGGGCGGTAATCGATTTCAGCACAAGGACAGTGATAGTTTCATCTGGGGGCCAGTTTATATGTAGATTCAAGGGTCGTAATGACGCTGATAACGGGAAGTTGATAAATGCAATATCCGCGTTTAAGCTACTTCGACAAGGTTGTGTCGGGTACCTGTGTTATTTGGATAAACCCAAAAAGGATGAGACTTCAGTTCATGATGTTCCTGTCATATGTCAGTATCCTGATGTCTTCCCTGAAGAGATTCCCGATTTACCCCGAATCGTGACGTAGAGTTCACTATTGATCTAGAGCCTAGAACCTCATCGATTTCTAGAGCACCCTATCGGATGGCTCCAGCGGAGATGCAAGAATTGAGGAAACAACTTGAGGAGCTACTCGAGAAAGGATATATAAGGCCGAGTGCATCGCCTTGGGGCGCTCCTGTCTTGTTTGTCAAGAAAAAGGATGGTTCGTTTAGGCTTTGTCTCGACTATCGAGAGTTGAACAAGGTCACCATGAAGAATAAGTATCCTTTGCCAAGGATAGATGATCTTTTGGATCAACTACAGGGAGCGAAATTCTTTTCCAAGATCGATCTGAGGTCTGGTTATCAACAACTCAAGATTCGTGAGGAAGATATTCTGAGGACTGCATTCCAAACAAGATATGGACACTACGAGTTCGTAGTCATGCCATTTCGGCTTACAAATGCTCCGACAGTTTTCATGGATCTGATGCACATATGTTTCCATCAGTATCTGGACAAGTTTGTGGTGGTATTTATCGACGACATCCTGATCTACTCTCCGAACGAGGAAGTTCACGAGGAGCATCTTCGTATCACATTGTCGGTCCTTAGACAAAATAAGTTGTATGCTAAGTTGTTTAAGTGTGAGTTCTGGATTAAGGAAGTGACTTTCTTAGGCCATGTGATTAATGAGAATGGGGTTATGGTTGACCCTCAGAAGATTGAGGCGGTAGCTGACTGAAAGCGACCTCAGAACGTGAAGGAGGTGCACAGTTTCTTAGGACTTGCAGGGTATTACCGACGGTTCATGGAGGGGTTTTCAAAGATCGCTCTACCCATGATCGGGTTGCTCTACAAGGTCCACAAGAAGTTCATATGGGACGATAGGTGCGAGGCAAGTTTTCATAAGCTGAAAAAGTGCTTGACGTCAGCACTAGTTTTGTCACTACCAGAAGGAACTGCTGGTTATGTGGTCTATAGTGACGCTTCAAAACATGGGTTAGGATGTGTATTAATGCAGAAAGGCAAAGTTATTGCATACGCATCTCGTCAATTGAAGCCCTATGAAGCAAACTATCCAACGCATGATTTGGAGTTAACGGCTGTGGTTTTCGCACTAAAGATTTGGAGGAACTATATCTATGGTGTTAGATGCCAGATCTTTACTGACCACAAGAGTCTAAAGTATGTCTTCACTCAGAAGGAGTTCAATATGAGGCAGCGTCGCTGGTTAGAGCTACTCAAGGATTACGGTATTGAGTTGCTATATCATCTGGGCAAAGCTAACGTGGTAGCCGATGCTTTGAGCCGGAAGACGCCGCATGAGACCGTGTTAGCTTTACTCACTGCCCAAACAAAACTGCAACAAGGATTGTGTGAGATCGATGTTTTGTACGATCAGCGTCGAGGTTGCCTGAGTATGCTGGAAATTCAGGCTACGCTAGTCGACCAGATCAGGGAGAAACAGGTTGATGATCTGATCTTAGTAAAGCTAAGCAGTGAAGTTGTGGATGGAAAAGCTCCGAGATTTGTGATTCAAGATGATGGATCACTTTGGTTTCAGGACCGGATCTGTGTGATACCCCGTAATTTTGTAAGGCTATTTTGGGAATTATGGATTTTTCCCGAGCGCCAGTTTGGTACGTCGGATTTAATTCTGAAGGTTTGAGACATTCTGTAATGTGCTCTGTATCTGTAATATTTTCTCAGTAAAGAATTATACAGTCGAGATGTTTTGGAAGTTCGTACTCGTTCGTGTACGACTTTTGTTAACGCGGATTAAGATTGGTACAAGTTTATTGCCCAAGAGTTGTTATCTAATGGGCAATACTACAAGATTCTTTATCCAAAGGTTTTTGTCCAAGAGCTATTGTCCAAGGGGCAAAAGGGTTTGGATATTGTCCAAGAGGCAAGGAACCCTAATTTCTTCTATAAATAGAGGTGTTGGGTGAGGGTGGAAGAGGGTGCGAAAGACGCGGAAGCGCTCTCAAATTCTCGACTCTAAAAAACGCTCTCAAAGAAAATGCTCTCTCCGAGAAGGCTCGTGGATCGTTGGAGGCTCGTTTGGTGTCGTTTCCAGAGGCCAAGTGAAGCCTTAGAGACCCTCGGACGCCTAGAAGCAAAGCAAGGCGAAAGACGAGCCAAATCGAGCATCGCGGGTAAGATTTCCCCTCGTATTTTCAGTTTCTGTTCAGCGACGGCAACCGCCGCCAGGGAGACGGCGACCGCCGCCAGGGTGACGGCGGCCGCCGTGGAGAACGGCGCCCGCCGTGGTGAGGTTGCCCAGCCGCCGTGATGTGTGGCCAAGGAGCGGCGCCCGCCGTGGATGAGCGGCGCCCGCCGTGCTTGAGGCGGCGCCCGCCGTATTTAAGGCGGCGCCCGCCGTGATTGTTGTGGCGCCCGCCGTGAAGTGTTGGTGGCCGTGGTTGATGTGTTGGCTTCCGTAGCCTTCGTTCGGATTTCGTTTCCTTCGATTCCTTTCGTTCTTTCGTAGATCGGTATTGTTGTTTGTCGAATCTAACTTAGGGTTTCTGTATGGGTCGATCCGAAGGTGCCGGAGTTGTCAGATTCATCTCTGTGTCGAGCCCGGAATCCCGTCGTTAGACTTCGTTCAAACTATGCGGATTAAGGCAAGTGGCGGTTCGCTCTTGCTCATCGTTCCATATTTACATTAATTATCAGTAGTTTATCTGAGTAATTAATTTGGAATGATTATTGTGTTCATCTGGAAACGGTTTTGTTAACTGTTTTGGAAAACTAAAATATGATATTATAATAGGTTGTATATCTGTTAGAGCAACGCTATTATATATATACATATATATGTGAATTAATACAGATATTATAATAGGTTGTATAACTGTTAGAACAACGCTATTTTATCTGTAACTGGCCATGAGGGCGTTGATGTGAATTATTAATGCGTTTGTAATTGTTTAGTTAGAACGAGTATTCGTAGGAACGCTACTGTGTATCTCAATGCGAGTACTAGTCGTTTCTTGATAACCTGGTGGTTAGGATTTAGTTCCTACCATCCTTTTTAGGGTTTGTGCACACAGCTGGTGCCGCTTGTAGGGATTTAGTTCCCAATTCCGTTATTAGGGATTTAGTTCCCGAGGGATTTAGTTTCTGAACCGACTTTAGGGATTTAGTTCCCGAGTCAACTCCGTCCATGGATTTAGTTCCCGACGGTATCTCTTTATCCTGATGGATGAGATGATTTAAAAGCTTATAACGTGATGTGGGTTTTGGAATTAAATAAGATAACGTGCCCGAGTGCACATAATTAATATACCTTTGGCGAGTAGTGCAGCTAAGTAAATAGTGCAGCTAGGAAAGCTCGTCTCGACTTTTGATCAGAGTACGTTCTCTTTCCAATCTGGATTCGCTGTAAGCGATGAGGTTGGTCGTGAACCGAAACATCTAAGTCAGCCTTTAAATCACTGATGTGTAATTCTGTTAAACATTCCAGATTTGTCATATTTCCTTAAAGACTCGTTTCCTTTGGAGTCTTCCTTCGGGTCGATTTCTGTGAAGATTAAGTCTTCCAGAATCTTCTCTTGTGCATACCTCTTGTTGTTATTCCGTGAAAGTGCCGGGTTATGTATCGTCCCTTCGGTTATTATTCGAGGGACAATGATAGTAAACGGTTACGATCACTCGAACCACTATGCTTTTTACCCTTGCTAGTCTATTCAAGTAGACTAACCCACGAACTTTGTTCTCTGCATGTGGGCTGGTGTCATCCGTTCGATTCGGAACATCAGATAGAGCGAAGATATGAGGATACTAGATTGACTATGAAGACGACGGTTGTTTTTGGATGTTTTAATAATTTCTTTTAATCAGGTTGAGATCCTTGGGCAGGTGATCATTACGATCACAACCCTTTTTGTAATATCTTTTAAAAGACTTCCGATGTACTTTGTTTAAACTCTGTGTTTGGCCTATTCGGGATTGGGTTATAATCCCGTAACTCATGTTTCATTTGATTGATGTTTTGATTTGAATACTTTGATCATTATGTATCAATTGTATTCCATGAATTGTATTTAAACCGGTAAAGCCTTGGGTGATCTCGGTAAGGAACACTGGGGTCACTGGCGGTAATACCTTTCCAAATGGGTTAAGATTTGGGGGTGTTACAGTTGTGGTATCAGAGCCAGGTTTTAAAACGGGTTTGAGATTTTATAAATCATTTATCCGTTTTTGAAAATGCTTTAAAAGGGCTCTGAATTTTCAAAGTAAAAAGAATTTCAAAACACCGTTCATAGTCATGTCTTCTGTATAGTCTGATATAGTAAGCTTGCTTCTATATCTAGAAAGACTAATTCCTTCCCCATTGCCCCGTTAGATATGGGTGCATTCTGTTCTCTTCAGAAGAACCCGGGAGAAGCCGAGGTGGTTTCGCCATCTCCAGTTAGGCTTGATTCCTAGTTCGCTCGTTATGAGTTGAGGCTGTAGAACCTAGTAACTCGGTTTGAGTTCATCAATAGAAATTACCAAGTTGATCTATTCTAAGTTGATTTTATTACAATAAGTATATCAGAATGATACTAATGTGATAAAATCCTTGGAATTTGATCGGTAAACAGATGGTGAACACGAGGAACATTATCCGTGCTGGTGTTGGGCCGAGCAACAACCCCAGACCAAACCCGAGGATTGATGCAGACCCGTCAGGAGAGCGTGAGTCTGTCTTCAACAATAATCCAGGAGGCAATGGCCAAGCTCAGGCCGATGCTCCAATAGTGCTCGATGCAGCGACAGTCGCAGCAATTCGGGGGATTGTTCTGCAAGCAATCACCGAGATAATGAGGCCAATCGCACCTCAGGCACAAGGAGTGCCAGTACCTCCAGAAGTTCCGAGGTTTGAGGAACAAGAGAACCAGGTACTACAGGGAGGCGTGATCAGGGATAGAGGGGAGTATGGCCGAGCACTGAAGGCCATTAACTCTATGAGGCCTGACAGCTATGATGGAAAAGGAGAGCCAGTCAGAGTGGCTCATTGGTTCTCACATATGGAACGATTGTTTCGTAATGTTGAGTGCACTGAAGCTGAGAAAGTACATATAGCTTCTCTTCAGTTAAAGGAGGATGCTAGTGAGTGGTGGGAGAGTACCGGCTTAGCTGATAGCCCTGTTTTGAACTGGGAGATGTTCAAGACAAAGATGACAGACCGTTTCTTCTCTCGTGCTATGAGGGAGGAGAAACACAAGGAGTTCCTATACCCTAAGACTGATGGATTGAAGGTGACTGAGCTGGCAACCAAATTCAATCATTTACTACAATATTCTGGACCTGAGATATCCAGTGAGGCACAGAAAATCTGGTATTTCCATGAGTGGATGGGCCCAGATATTAAGCCACTGATGGTGCGTCACGGATGATCGACTTTGGAGCAGTACGTGGATGCAACCTACAAGTTAGAGGTGACTCTGGAAGAGTCGACCAAGAAGCGTGATAGCCAGAGGCAATGGGAGAACCAGCCTAAGGCAAGTGGGTTTAAATGTCCCACTCCACCATCTGATTTTGCCAAATCTGGCCGAGCAAAAACTAATATGACTCAGGATGGGTCTACGCAACGTTCGGGTCAGGGTAATAGCTTGATCCAGTGCTACAACTGTGGTACCTACGGGCACAAGAGTAATGTGTGTCCGAAGGAGAAGAAAACGTGTTATGCTTGTGGAAAGGAAGGACACTTGCAGTTATTTTGTCCGCAGAGGAGACAGAAAGGGACTGAGTCACAGCAGGGATCTGTTAATCAGAACAACCAACCCAGGTTCAGTCCGATGGAAGCCCCTAGTCCTTCAATGCAGACAACTGTGAGAAACAAAGGGAAAGCCCCGGTGGCTTCAGGAAGCCAAGGTCAACGCCTATACGTGATGCGTGAGGCGGATGGACCCTATGATCCTAATGCTTAGAGTACTTTGTATCTGCGTTCTACTTTTGTTAATGTGTTGTTGATGTGGGTGCTACCCAGACTTTAATTTTGGATGGTTATAAGTTAAGTTGTGTGTGCAACGAGGTTGTGAACCTTTTGTTGTAACTCTTCTTATATATGAACCTTTGGTTTATACCAAGTTAATGTTTCGTTGCTTGGTATGGGGTAAGGTCTCGTGTTCGAGACTCACCAATAACCTCTTAGGAGATGGCTGCCTATTAATTAGGTGAAGCTACCAAGGATGTGTTGAGATATATGGACAGCGGCTCATGGCAACAGTGGACGCTGGTAATGGCTGGGTCTGGGCTCGGAGCCACTAGTGAGTCGTCTGTGAACCATATAGTGGGCTGGTCCAAGATGGTGACCATTTAGTGGGAACCAATCGTCTGTCGGATTGTCGATTACCATCAAGGGTAAGAAATTCAAAGCGATTTGACCTAAATAACCATGGTCCCATACGATAATTATTCTCGGTATGGATTGACGGAAGCGTCATAAGGCAGTGATCGGCTTCAGTTTTGATATTCCTGTGGTTAGAGGATATACGGGTGTCTTTCCAAAAGATATTCCTAGATACCCCGAATCGTGTCTTGGAGTTTGCAATTGATCTCGAGCCGAGTACCACGCCGATCTCTGAGGCACCGTACCAGATGGCTCCTGTTGAGATGCAAGAGTTGAAGAAGCAACTCAAGGATCTTCTTGACAAAAGTTATATAAAGCTGAGTGCATCACCTTGAGTAGGAGTGCCCTAGTTTTATGTGTCAAAAAGAAAGATGGACCGTTTCGACTTTGTTTTGACTTTCGAGAGTTGAATAAAGTCACAATCAAGAGCAAGTATCTGTTGCCAAGGAGTGATGATCTGTTGGATCAACTACAGGGAGCAAAAGTTATCTCCAAGATCGACCGAAGATCTGGTTTTTATCAGCTCAGGATTCGTGAGGATGATATTCCGAGGATTGCGTTCGCACGAGAGATGGTCACTACGAGTTTGTAGTCATGCCATCTGGATCTACGAATGCTCCATCAGTTTTCATGAACCTAGTGCATCGATGTTTTAGACCAGTACTTGAATAAGTTCATAGTGGTCTTCATCAATGGCATTTTGATATTTTCCCGAGCAAGGAAGCTCACAGGGAACATATGCGGATTGCTTTATCGGTCCTTAGACCAAGTCGACTGTACGCAAAGTGGGCTAAGTGCGATTGTTGGATCTAGAAGTGGCTTTATTAGGCCATGTGATCAATAAGAATGAGGTTATGGTTATTCCCCAAAAGAGTGAATCAGTAGTTGTTTGGAAGCGGCCTCAGGGTGTGAGCGAGGTGCGCAGTTTCCCAGAGCTTGCTGAGCAGTATAGACGGTTCATGGAAGGATTTTTCTAAGATCACTCCACCTATGACCAGTCTGTTCCATAAGGTCAACAAGAAGTTGTCTGGGATGACAAGTGCAAGACCAGTTTTCAAGAAGTTGAAACAGTGTCTGACTTATGCACCAGTTTTGGCGTTGTCGGAAAGAATGATGGCTATATGGTCTATAGTTAATGCTTCGAGAAATGGGTTGGGATGTGTCTTTGATGCAGAGGGGCAAGGTTATTGCATACGCATCTAGACAATTGAAAACCTATGAAGCAAACTAACCAACACATGACCTAGAACTAGCAGCAATAGTGTTTGCATTGGAAACTGAGGTTACTTGGGTGACCCAGAGGTCAGCAGAAGTTTTCCACCAGGAGATTGTTCGTTTACATGGCATTCCTAAGACCATTGTATCGGATCGAGATGGCCGATTCACGTCAAGTTTATAGCAAGAACTTCACAAGGCCATGGGAACTGAATTGAGATTCAGCAGCGTTTCATCCTCAGACAGATGGTCAGTCTGAAAAGACCATCTAGACCCTGGAGGATATGCTAATAAGCATACGTACTCGATCATCCGACTAGCTGGGAAGACAGCCTAAGTCTGATTGAGCTCACGTACGATAATAGCTGGCATGCTACAGTCAAGATGGCTCAGTTCAAAGCTTTGTATGGTCACAGATGTAGATCTCAGACTTGTTGGGATGAGAATGCTGACAAGATTCTACTTGGACCAGAGTTGGTCGAAAGGACAGCTTCGAACATTGCTTGATTAGACAGAGATGTTGACCGCTCAGGGTCGACAAAAGTTTTACGCAGATCAAAAGCGTTGAAGTATTGAGTTCGAGGTCGGTGGCAAGGTACTTTTCACAGTATCGCCACCCAAGGATGTTTTCAGGTTTGGTAAGCGTGGGAAGCTTAACCCTCGCTACATGGGACCATTCAAGATTCTAGTAAGATCTCTAATGTACCGTTTGGCATTGTCGACATCGGCATACCCAGTGTATAACGTGTTTCACGTATCCTTGCTAAGGATATTCGTGCTAAGATGAGTCTCGTAGGCTGAGCTATAAGGACGCCGAGATTCAGGCAAATGGTACTTGAGAGGAGATGCCAGTGTGCATTCTCGAACGCCATGTGAAGCAGCTGTGCAACAAGATCGTACTGTTGGTACGGATTTTGTGGTCCAAATTAGGGAAAGAGGAAGTTACTTGGGAAACCGAAGCAAAGATGCTCAGACACTTTCCCGAGTTGTTTTTCGGCCAAGTTTTGGGGTCGAAACTTCTTTTAAGGGGGAGGTGATGTGATACCCCGTAATTTTGTAAGGCTATTTTGGAAATTATGGATTTTTCCCGAGCGCCAGTTTGGTACGTCGGATTTAATTCTGAAGGTTTGAGACATTCTGTAATGTGCTCTGTATCTGTAATATTTTTCTCAGTGAAGAATTATACAGTCGAGATGTTTTGGAAGTTCGTACTCGTTCGTGTACGACTTTTGTTAACGCGGATTAAGATTGGTACAAGTTTATTGCCCAAGAGTTGTTATCTAATGGGCAATAGTACAAGATTATTTATCCAAATGTTTTTGTCCAAGAGCCATTGTCCAAGGGGCAAAAGGGTTTGGATATTGTCCAAGAGGCAAGGAACCCTAATTTCTTCTATAAATAGAGGTGTTGGGTGAGGGTGGAAGAGGGTGTGAAAGACGCGGAAGCGCTCTCAAATTCTCGACTCTCAAAAACGCTCTCAAAGAAAACGCTCTCTTCGGGAAGGCTCGTGGATCGTTGGAGGCTCGTTTGGTGTCGTTTCCGGTGGCCAAGTGAAGCCTTGGAGACCCTCAGACGCCTAGAAGCAAAGCAAGGCGAAAGATGAGCCAAATCGAGCATCGCGGGTAAGATTTCCCCTTGTATTTTCAGTTTCTGTTCAGCGACGGCGACCGCCGCCAGGGAGACGGCGACCGCCGCCAGGGAGACGGCGACCGCCGCCAGGGAGACGGCGCCCGCCGCCAGGGAGACGGCGCCCGCCGCTAGGAACGGCGGCCGCCATGGAGAATGGCGCCCGCCGTGGTGAGGTTGCCCAGCCGCCGTGATGTGTGGCCAAGGAGTGGCGCCCGCCGTGGGTGAGCGGCGCCCGCCGTGGATGAGCGGCGCCCGCCGTGCTTGAGGCGGCACCCGCCGTATTTAAGGCGGCGCCCGCCGTGATTGTTGTGGCGCCCGCCGTGAAGTGTTGGTGGCCGTGGTTGATGTGTTGGCTTCCGTAGCCTTCATTCGGGTTTCGTTTCCTTCGATTCCTTTCGTTCTTTCATAGATCGGTATTGTTGTTTGTCAAATCTAACTTAGGGTTTCTGTATGGGTCGATCCGAAGGTGCCAGAGTTGTCAGATTCGTCTCTGTGTCGAGCCCGAAATCCCGTCGTTAGACTTCGTTCAAACTCTGCGGATTAAGGCAAGTGGCGGTTCGCTCTTGCTCATCGTTCCATATTTACATTAATTATCAGTAGTTTATCTGAGTAATTAATTTGGAATGATTATTGTGTTCATCTGGAAACGGTTTTGTTAACTGTTTTGGAAAACTAAAATATGATATTATAATAGGTTATATATCTGTTAGAGCAACGCTATTATATATATACATATATATGTGAATTAATACAGATATTATAATAGGTTGTATATCTGTTAGAACAACGCTATTTTATCTGTAACTGGCCATGAGGGCATTGATGTGAATTATTACTGCGTTTGTAACTGTTTAGTTAGAACGAGTATTCGTAGGAATGCCACTGTGTATCTCAATGCGAGTACTAGTCGTTTCTTGATAACCTGGTGGTTAGGATTTAGTTCCTACCATCCTTTTTAGGGTTTGTGCACACAGCTGGTGCCGCTTGTAGGCATTTAGTTCCCAATTCCGTTATTAGGGATTTAGTTCCCGAGGGATTTAGTTTCTGAACCGACTTTAGGGATTTAGTTCCCGAGTCAACTACGTCCATGGATTTAGTTCCCGACGGTATCTCTTTATCCTGATGGATGAGATGATTTAAAAGCTTATAACATGATGTGGGTTTTGGAATTAAATAAGATAACGTGCCTGAGTGCACATAATTAATATACCTTTGGAGAGTAGTGCAGCTAAGTAAATAGTGCAGCTAGGAAAGCTCGTCTCGACTTTTGATCAGAGTACGTTCTCTTTCCAATCTGGATTCGCTGTAAGCGATGAGGTTGGTCGTGAACCGAAACATCTAAGTCAGCCTTTAAATCACTGATGTGTAATTCTGTTAAACGTTCCAGATTTGTCATATTTCCTTAAAGACTCATTTCCTTTGGAGTCTTCTTTCGGGTCGATTTCTGTGAAGATTAAGTCTTCCAGAATCTTCTCTTGTGCATACCTCTTGTTGTTATTCCGTAAAAGTGCCGGGTTATGTATCGTCCTTTCGGTTATTATTCGAGGGACAATGATAGTAAACGGTTACGATCACTCGAACCACTATGCTTTTTACCCTTGCTAGTCTATTCAAGTAGACTAACCCACAAACTTTGTTCTCTGCATGTGGGCTGGTGTCATCCGTTCGATTCGGCACATCAGATAGAGCGAAGATATGAGGAGACTAGATTGACTATGAAGACGACGGTTGTTTTTGGATGTTTTAATAATTTCTTTTAATCAGGTTGAGATCCTTGGGCAGGTGATCATTACGATCACAACCCTTTTTGTAATATCTTTTAAAAGACTTCCGATGTACTTTGTTTAAACTCTGTGTTTGGCCTATTCGGGATTGGGTTATAATCCCGTAACTCATGTTTCATTTGATTGATGTTTTGATTTGAATACTTTGATCATTATGTATCAATTGTATTCCATGAATTGTATTTAAACCGGTAAAGCCTTGGGTGATCTCGGTAAGGAACACTGGGGTCACTGGCGGTAATACCTTTCCAAATGGGTTAAGATTTGGGGGTGTTACAATCTGTGTGCCTGACGGAGGTGGCCTTCATCATCTGATAATGAATGAGGCCCATTCATCAGCTTATTCTGTACATCCAAGATCCAACAAGATGTACAAGGACTCAGAAAGAAATTTTGGTGGCCCAACATGAAGTGGGATGTAGCAAAATTTGTGGCAAGATGCTTGACTTGTCAGAAGGTCAAGATTGAACACCGCAGACCAGGCGGTGAATTACAACCTCTCCCAGTGCCAGAATGGAAGTGAAAGGATATTGCGATGGACTTCGTCACGGGGTTGCCGAAGACTCAGAGTCAAAAGGATGCCATATGGGTGATCATTGACCGGCTCACGAAGAGTGCTCATTTCGTGGCCACCAAGTCAACTTGGGGAACCTAGAGGCTATCGGAAGTTTTCCTACACGAGATTGTCTGATTGCATGGTACGCCAAAAACCATTGTATCAGATCGTGATGGCCGATTTATGTCGAGGTTCTGGAAGCAACTCCACAAGGCCATGGAAACTGAGTTGAGGTTCAGTATTGCGTTTCATCCTCAAACGGATGGGCAGTCTGAGAGGACCATTCAGACATTGGAGGATATGTTGAGAGCCTATGTGCTGGATCGTCCGACCAGTTGGGAGAACAGCTTGAGTCTGATTGAATTCACTTACAATAACAGCTGGCATTCCACCATCAAAATGGCTCCATTCGAGGCTCTGTATGGTCGAAAGTGCAGATCTCTGATTTGTTGGGATGAGAATGCCGACAAGGTTCTGCTCGGACCAGAGTTAATCGAAAGGACTGCCTCAGATATTGCCTTGATCAGACAGAGGATGCTTACAGTTCAGAGTCGACAGAAGTCTTATGCTGATTTGAAGCGCAGGAATGTCGAGTTTGAGGTAGGTAACAAGGTGTTTGTCAGGGTGTCGCCATCCAAGGGCGTGTTTAGGTTCGACAAGCGTGGGAAGCTCAACCCTCGCTACGTGGGACCATTCGAGATCCTTGACAAAGTTGGATCTTTAGCATACCGTTTGGCATTGCCGCCGTCGGCGCATCCTGTGCATAACGTGTTTCATGTGTCCTTGCTGAGGAAGTATGTGCCAGATGAGTCTCATGTGTTGAGTTATGACGACATCAAGATTTAGGCAAATGGTACATACGAGGAGAGACCTGTGCGTATTCTAGAACACCGCGAGAAGCACCTGAGGAACAAGGTGGTACCGCTAGTAAGAATCCTCTGGTCCAAGTCGGGATCTGAGGAGGTGACTTGGGAAACTTGGGAGACTGAGTCTGATATGCAAGGTCGTTTCCCCGAGCTGCTTTCAGCCTAGTTTCGGGGTCGAAGCTTTTTTAAGGGGGTGATATTATAATAACCCCTAAAAGTCCCAACTTTCGTTTTATAAGCAAGACGTGTTAGGCATGTTCTGTAACCATGTAAGAACCATATGAATGTGTGGATACACATTTAATGAAATATATGGGTTTTAGATATTGGAGGGTTGCTAAAATCGGAATTAAGCAAGACCCGCGATCAAGGTCCGGGAGCCGCAAGCGCGGCATTGTCCGCGATCGCGGCTATGCAGCCACGGGTGCGGTTTTGCCCAAAGGCCAAACCGTGATCGCGGTTATGAAACCGTGATCGCGGCGCCATTGCTTCATCTTCTTCCTCGTCTTCTCTGTGACGCCGATGATTTAGGATCCGTCGTTTCTTCTCCGAGCGGCCGGTTTAGGGAGGCTAAACGGTTGCTCTTCCTCTCATTTAGTAGGAGAGCTCCACCCTTGCCCTATAAATAGAGGCGGATTCGAGGGTATTTCACATCCTTCATCCTCTTCCTCTCGTTTTAGCTCGGTGTTGGTGTTGTCGTCAGAGTTTGGTCATCGACGTTCGTTGTCGGAGTCGGAGTCATCAAAGCGAAGCCACGAGTGGTGGTGGTGCGCGCTTGTCCAAGAAGCAAGATTCGAGCCTCGTCTTCCCTCGGTATGGCTCCGTTGTGTTCGTGTAGCTTGTCGTTCGACAATGGAACCCGCGACCGCGGCATAAATACCGCGATCGCGGCTGGGCAGAGGCCCGCGATCTGGGCTAGGCATGGAACCGCGATCGCGGCCTATTTGTTGCAGGCGCGGTTTTGCCCAGCAAAGCCGCGATCGCGGCTATGCAAATCGCGATTGCGACACTGCCTTTTCTTCATCTTTTCGTTCCTTCGTACCCGTAACTATTTAGGGTTTTGTTTTAAAACTCATCTAATATGCGTCGTCGGTGTTGGATTGTGCTCGTCTGCATGGCTGATTGTACGGATTGGAATCCGACCCTACTGAATGATGATAAATTCCAACGGGAATTTTAGTAGGCGTGCACAAGTTCAAGTTCCCAGATTTCGGACCCAACTCTTCGTTCGTCCAGACTAAGGCAAGTGGTGGTTCGCTCTTGTTGATTTATTCCATATTCTTCTTGATTATCAATTACTTAATTGTTTAATTAAGTTGGAATAAAGTTGTTGATTTGTGTTTGGGAACTTAAACGATAAAATGTTGTGTTGAAAATATGAATTTATAATAGGTTGTATATATTGCTAGAAATAACGCTATTATATATAATTCTATATGATATTACCATAAAGTGATAAATGGATTTTGGTGTGGATTTATGTGTGAACTTACATGCTTAGTTAGCACGAGTATTCATAAAAACGCTATGTACCTTGCGAGGTCTAGTCGTTTCTTTATAACAAGTATTAGGAGGTTTTTGCCCTAGTACTCCTGGTCATGATTGTACCCTTATTCAGATATAAGTGGTAGGTGCACTTAGCTAGTGCCAATATTCGGGATTCATCCCAAAGATATCTCTCGTATCGAGATGATGTGAATTAAAAGCCTTAACGTGAATGTACATTTTGAAAGTAAATAAGATAAGTGCTTTTACGCACATAATTAATATACCCGCGGGCGAGAAGTACAACGTGGAATCCGCCCGGACTCTTGTTAGAGTAAGTCCTCTTTCCAATCTGGATTCTCAGTACGTGGTGAGGTTGGTCGTGGACCTAAATAAACAAGGTCGTTTTTATAAACTTGTGTGAAAACTTAACGTTCCCAAACAATTGCATACGTTTCCTATAAGACTCAATTCCGTTGGAGTCTTTCTCTTGAATCATTCATTTTCTTGTATTTCCGTAGAAGTATTAAAGTTAGCATCGTCTATCGGCTATTATTCGAAAAGCGATTATTGTAACTTAATACGACTACTTAGAACCTTTTCTTCATACCCGTGCGTAGTCTTTCATTGGACTAACCAACCGTTCTTTTTCCTTTGCATAGTTGGCTAGTGTCATCCATTTTATACGGCACATCATGTAAGTTTCCTCAGCTGTGAGAAGGCAAATCCCCGACGTTGAAGGCAGTTGATATTTTGAGTGTTTCCTTAAGGTTGAGGATCCTGGGGTAAGATTTACACGGTTCAAAACCCTTTATGGCGTTTTATATATTTTATTGACTTCCGCTACAATATATGTTTTTGTATTTGGTTTCAATTACCGTTTGTAACTTGCAACGTCGGTGTGAAACATTATTTGGTCATTTCATGATATTTAATAAAGTTTACAATGTTATATTTATTTGCAATAAAAACGATAAGTCTTGGGTGACCCCAAATATGTATTCTGAGGTCACTGGCGGTAATATTTCCAAGTTATTTTTGGGGGTGTTACAGCATCCACGTTGTCTTCGATGAGAACTCCAAAGGTGCAAATAGTGTGTTAAAGACAACGTTCCCTGTTGACAGTTACCTGAGAATACAGAGATAGGACTCTGACGATGAAGGAGATTGCTCTCCTCCCCGAAGCAACCCAAATGGTGGGAACGATGGTGCTAATGTTGGTAGTCACCATTCTACTCCTCAAGGGACTCCTAGTCCAGATGCTTCCACCAACAATAATGATGATACCAATAGCTCTGCACAGGCTGCGGACGTTCCCTCAACATCTACTGATGATTCAACAGTTGTGGATCTCAACAACACTGAAGTTGTTACCACTGTTCCTTCCATAACTTCTGGCGGTGATATCGTTGATGACTCCTTGAGTATTGTTGAAGGAACTGTCCCAAATGAAGATGTTCCATTGCCTTCATTTTCAGCGAATGATTCCGAGACTCAACCTGTAGATCCCTCTGCCGTTGTGTCGAAGAGTGTTCGAGTCCAAAAAGCTCACGCTATTGACAACCTGATCACTCCCTCTAGTGAAAGAGGTTTGCGCTCTAAGCTTAATATGTTTTGTGCCTTCCATGCTATTTCTCTTGTAGAACCTAAGACTATCAAGGAAGCATTGAAGGAACATGACTGGATCGTAGCTATGCAAGAAAAGTTACATCAGTTTGAAAGGAACAAAGTATGGCGCCTTGTTCCTTTGCCCCGCAACAAGCATGCCATTGGCATTCGCTGGGTGTATAGGAACAAGATGGATGATTCAGGTGTGGTCTCAAGGAACAAGGCAAGGTTGGTTGCTCAAGGGTACAAACAACAAGAGGGGATAGACTATGATGAGACTTATGATCTAGTGGCCCGCATTGAAGCTATTTGTCTTCTCATTGCCTATGCTGCAGACAAAGGATTCACATTATACCAAATGGACGTCAAGACCACATTCTTGAATGGATACCTTCAGGAGGAAGTATATGTGAAGCATCCCCCAGGTTTTAAAGATGCTATTTGTCCCTCTTATGTGTATACATTGGATAAGGCTCTATATGGTCTTATGCAAGCCCCCCGCGCTTGGTATGATAGACTTGCACAATTCCTTCTCTCCAACGGGTACATGCGAGGAACAATTGACAAGACTATGTTCCTTTTGGAACAAAATGATGAGATTCTGGTTTTTCAAGTTTATGTTGATGATATTATCTTTGGCTCCACTAACCCTGATCTTATAGACAAGTTCAAAAATCTTATGAGTAGTGAGTTTGAGATGAGTATGCTTGGGGAATTGTCCTTTTTTCCTTGGATTACAAGTCTCACAAACAAAGGAAGGAACAAAGATCCATCAACAAAAGTACATCAAGGCGTTGTTGAAGAAATATGGTATGGACTCCGCGAAACCCATTGTGACTCCTATTTCTCCTAACACTCGTTTAGATGCAGACTTGAATGGAACAACAGTTGACCCTACAATGTATAGAGGAATGATCGGTTCCCTCCTCTATCTCACGGCAAGCATGCCGAATATTCTTTTTAGTGTTTGTCTATGTGCTAGATTCCAAGCCAATCCTAACGACTCTCACTTGAAGGAAGTAAAGCGAATCTTTCGATACCTCAAAAGAATGGATCATCTATGTCTATGGTATCCCAAGAATTGTGACTTCAACCTTGTTGGATTCACTGACGCTAACTTTGCTGGGTACGTAGTTGATCGCAAAAGCACTTTTGGAACGACATAGTTCCTTGGTCCCTGTCTTGTCTCAAGGAGTTCCAAGAAGCAAAACTTTATGGCCCTTTTCATTGCAGAAGATGAGTATTGATGTGACCCTGCCTCCCATGACGGCCCAAGACGAGGAAGAAGCCATGAGCCTACGCTCAGAGGGCCTAGTGACAAGGTCTAGGTCCAAGGCCATCGCCGCCGCCATCGCGTCACTTATCGCACGCTCCGTCGCCAACCAAGGAAGCCCAGACGACAATCCAAGACTCTTCGTCCTCACCACCATTGGAAGTGAAACAACGCGTTGTTCTGAAGACTTTGACACTTCGTCGTCTCTCGCGATGATCTCTTCAAAGCCTTCACCGCGCTAGAAGTATCACGTGTTCTTTTTAATATATTATCTATATTTGGTATTTCCAACATGTTTAGATAATTTCCTTTGATAACTTTACATAGTTTCCTTTTATAGCGTTTTAGATAGTGTCCTTTCAGTCGTTATATCTTTTAGGGTTTGTGCCTTTTGCATGCTTGCATGGGCTAGCCCACGAGGTTCGACTCGGCCCATCCGACGTCTCACCTCCTCTATTTATACCCAACTTTGTTAATTTTATTTCTCACATTCAAATTAAAGTTCAAGGTTTTAAGTCGAGTGTTTATCCTCCTTCCCTTGATTGGACGTCACCCATATCCCTCTCATCCCCATTCCCTCTGCCGCCGACGCTACGACAAACACTTGATCTTCTCAAGCAAATCTATCTTTGCATCTCCTTCATCCGTAGTCGACGCTACGACACCAACGACTTGTTCCATCAAGTCATCTATCCCTCCATTCAATCGCTTCCGCCACCGCTATCCATCTCCCATCAACTCGCTTCCATCGCCACCATCATCGTGATCTTCCATTCGCGATCTTCACCATCACCGCGTTCCACAGCAGAATCACATCATCGAGTGACTTCTCAACCAAGAGTAGATCCAAAGTCATCACCTTTGACAATTCGACTTGTCACAGGAGGCAAGGACACATCGACTGGCATCAGAGCCTAGCAGTCTTGTAAGTCACAAACTCAAGTTTCACTCTTGTTCACGAAATTTTTTCTTGCCCCCATCTTTTGCTTCGAATAAACTCACGTGAAAAGACAGAGAAAAACCATAAAAATCAATTATTTGCTCACCTTCGGTTTCTACAAGGTAATACCTTGGCCGAAATTTTTTTCTTGTTCCCCAAGTTTTGGTGTGTTAGGTATTTTGTTATCTTGCATGCTAGAATATTTTGTTTCCTTATTTCATGCGTGGATAGAGTTTCCTTGTTTGCTCGATCTTGCTTTTTAGGTTGTTAACCGAATTTCCTATTATAAGATATCATCAAATATTATCTTCTCTCTCCTATCTCTAACATCACACTTGTGATATTCTTGTTACTTAGACCTTTTTATTTTATTTCCTTTTGCAAATCCGAAAAGATCAAAAGATAAGATCTCGGATATTCAAAAAAAAAAGATATTCAAAAAAAAAAAGTTTCCAAAGTTAGGGAAAGCCAAAATAAGGCAACCCTAACCCACATCGGTCTAAGCTCATCTTCTATATCTCTCCACCGTCTAGGTCAAGCTTCCTAGAAGGTACTTTCTTGCTAATTAGGTTACTTTGTTTACGTTTGTTTTAGGGTTTCAATTTGTTCTTGTTTGTTTGATTGCAACTTACTTGATACACCATATCTTGTTCAAGCCAAGCCGCCCTCACGGCAAGCCAAACAAGCCCTACCTACGAGCCCTTTGTGAATTGACTAGTGATTTGCTTGGTTGTTGTTCTTTGTTGTCTTTTGGTTCATTTTTACTCCCATGTCTGGTCATCTTATTATAGGCACCATGTAGATTGGACACAGTGGGGACGACCGCAAAGATAACACCACCAACCCACAACCTCCACAATTGGGTCTCCCTCAAGACCAACCACCACAAGACCAACCACGCGACCCCATCATGGTGTTGTCCGAAGATCAAATATTGATCCAGGCTCTTTGACAAAAGAACGCGACTCTCAGAGCCAACCAACAAGAGGCACCCATTGTGCCAACCCCAACACCACCTAGTGGTCTGGACGCGCCGCCTCCCACTGGAGCAACCGACGCGGTCCCATCCAAGACATGCGTGGACAAAGGCAAGGGCATTATGCCGTCCACTTCTCACCATCAACCACAATTCAACAGAATGCAGAGTGTCATAGAGAGCTGCCAAGGCTTCGTTCCCAGGACGGATCGCTACGTGCCCAGAGCCACCCCCGGTGGCCACGACACCGGCTCCGACTGCGACACCGACGACTCTCGAGGTGAGTACTCTGAACCTTACAACTTTGATGATAGGTATGCCTCTCGGAGAACCCAGCGCCACGTGCCAGACTCTACACCACGCGATGGTCGACGTCGTCAAGCCGCCCAGGCCGACGCGACGCCAAGAAGACCAAACCGCCGCGACACTGGACATCCGCGACGCGATGATCAATTGAGGACACCCCCTGCCCAACAACGCAGCCATGATGTACACGATCATCTTCGACACCAGAGTGTTCGAACACCATGTTACGGATCTGATGGCTATGCGTCGATCACACCCAATGTCCAAGACGACTTCGACGAGTATGATGACGAAGAGATCGTGGACTCAAGTATGGTCAACCCAAATTTTTTTCACCCCCTCTTGGAGATCCACTTGAATTGCAGGATCACCCATCAGATTGGATTCCTTCCCCGCGTCTCCGACTCCAAGGAGAACGCGTTCGAAACATTGGCGGCGAGCACCGTGATGTTTTGTAGAGAGACCATCAACGCGACAACTACGATGCCCAGCCGCAAAGACGTCAGCGCGATGATGCCTACGCGCCCAAGGATGAGTTTGTCTGTAAAGATCGCGAACAACGCGATAGACACCAGGTTGGACGCGATAGACCACATGGATTGCGCGCCTTTGAGAACCCTTTCTACGACGCTGCGCCAAACAACGTGTTCAACCAAGCCACTGACCAGCCTCGATACCCGCGACATCAAGTCAAGGTAAAATCGAGCATTTTCATGGTGAATACAACCCCTCTGTTTTTTCTTGAATGGGTGCAGGCTACGGAGTACGCCCTTCGATATAATCGAGTGCCACCTGAGGATCATGTTGATGCCGCGACGCTTAACTTCCGAGGAGCTGCCCGAGTGTGGTGGCATCGATTCAAAGATGACTGCGTTCGTCGCCATAGGACACGAGTCACAGAATGGCATCAACTCATGTATGTTATGACCAAGAAATACGTGCCTCCAGACTACAAGAATCAAATGAGATTGGAGATTGCCATGGCTCGCCAAGGGTCGATGACTCCCCTCGAGTTCTTTTCCAAGCTTGAGGACATGTATTACAAGGCCAACATCTCTGTTGCACCATCTACCTTGAGGATGAAATTCTTGAGTGGCTTGAACACTAACATACGTGATCAACTAGAGATCTTGCCAATCAAGGATTTGAACACCCTCACCCACACGGTAATGCAAATTCATGCACAATTATCTCGCCGAAAGTCTTACACATATTCCACTAGCCAACAAAGGTATTCTTCTAACCCTAGTGGATTACCTTATACTAATGTTTGCCCTAGTGCCTCTACCACAACCGCGTCTCGCCAAGCCTCCAAGGCAAAGCCTGCGACGCCGACCACCACGCCGTGCCAGAACGCGCCAAGATAGGCTCCAGTGAGCAACGATCGCGCGCGTGATATTGAATGTTACAAATGTGGTGGAAGAGGGCACTACAAGAAGGATTGCCCCAATGCTCGCAAGGTGTTGTTCTCCACATCCGCCGCCGGCTACGAGTCTTGTGAGGACGAGGAGGCCACACTTGACGCGATCACTGAAGGCAACGAAAAAGAGGACGAAGACGCGTATGACTGCAAACCCGCTTCTCTCCACGCGGGCACACCATTGAGCTTGATGACGCGTCGTCTCCTCACCGTCAAGGAAGCCAGCTTACGTGATCAAAGAGAGAACTTGTTCCACACAAGGGCTCTAGTCCAAATAGCTTCCTTGAGTGTAATCATTGATGGAGGATCTTGTGCCAATATTGTGAATGAGAAGGTCGTCAACCACTTCAAATTGCCTACGACGCCTCATCCACAACCTTATGCCCTCCAATGGATTTCTTCAAGTCCAGGTAACAGAGTATCTCGCCAATGTTTAATTTATTTTTTCATAGGGCAATACTGTGATTCTATTCTTTATGATGTCATTGCAATGGACACCACCCATATTTTGCTTGGGCGCCCATGGCAATTCGACAGACGCGTGCTCCATGATGGCTATTTGAACACTTATGTGTTCAATTACCACGAGAAGCGCGTCACTTTGCATCCAATGTCTCCCCATGAGATCTTGCAGGACCAGGTAGAATGTGATCGCCAGAAATCCATAGAGGCCGTGTCAACTAGGTCAAACGAGTGTCCAGAGGCAATACAGAGGCAAAACTCCTCCAAATCTGGCAACACTTCGTCTTCTCCAGGCACTGGGAAGAAGAAACACAACGCCACCGTTGGGACACCAAGTGCCCCACAAAATTCGAGTAGTGCCTTCCCCTCAACACAGTTGGCCGCTCCGTTGCCACCAATGCGTCCTTTGCAAGGAACCTGTGAGCAACGCGTTCTTTTAGTCAGGCCCAGTGATCTCACTGCGTGTGTGACTGGAAAGACTCCATGCTTTCTGCTTGTGCCAACACCATGTATGATGTGACTACGTCCCATCAAGATCTAGACACCTCAAGCCACCAAGAGCCCCAAGTGCAAGCAAGTGACACCGGCCAAGTTGATCAAAGCCAAGCATGGGCGCCACACAAGGAGAACTTCATTCCACCGGTCGCTCCACCACTTGTCCCACACACCAAGGCTTCCATTGACTCAAGTGACAAAGAAGAGTCCACTCAGCCCATGAGTGCCGTGCCCAAGACTCCCAAACATCGCACTCCACACACGTTGTCGCACCAGGATGACATAGCTGCGTTGAGCATGGGCCCAATTTTGTTTCACTCGTGCAAACTGGCCCATTTTTGGTGGAGGCCCACTTAACTCCATAAACCACGTAATTCTAGAATATGAGACCATTATGAAGTCAGGTTCATTAGTTAATAAGCAGGAAAAGTCAAGAGTCTAAGAATGATTAATGTGGCCACTCGAAAGGGTGTAACTTGTGTGTTTTGTGGCCTATTTAAGCAGGCTTCGACTACCCTTGTAAGAAATCAAATGCTTAATAAAAAACCAGCCAAAATGTTTATTGTTTCCAGAAATTAGTCTCTAAACTCGTGAGTTGCATCGAGTGTTTGATCAATCGATTTTGAGTGCGTAATATCTCTCTATTGATTTGATCTTGTCTTGTTCTTTGGTGGTGCGTAACATCCATCCAAGGATCAGATACTTATCCCGTGTTCTTTTTTACGTGGTGTGTAATATCCACACAAGGAGGATCACGTATCCCTTCACGAACTCATCCAAACCATTCCCTCGCTGATTCCCTTCCCGGAACCATCAGCGACCATTCAGTAAATCCATCATAAGTTTTGATTCCCAAACCCAATCACACTCATATTTTGAGGGAACAAGATAGACTCCCGGATCTACCACTGGGATTTGGAATCCCTCAATTCGGAGCCCGGACCAGAGAGAACGAGCCATCTGAATACAGAAGATTATTCTGGAGGTTGGCTGACGAATCCTTGAAGGTTTTAGCGCTTTACCTCGCACCGTGGCACCCTCGATCCTTGATTCTTATCATGTGGTATCAGAGCACACGTAAGGTAAAGGCCTAAACTGAGTTTTAAGTTCAAAGGAATCGAAATTACGCAAGCTTTGTTCAGCCAAAATTCAGTTCTTGCATATCCTGTGTTCTTGCCGCTGAATCTGAATTTTACTGAGTTTTAGTGCTGTCAAAACCATTATGGAACGTCTGAAATCAAGGTTGAAGACGATATTGAATGCTCCAATTCAGTTACAAACTCTTCACTTCTTGATTGCATCAAATGCATGATTTATTTGTTGCATTTACTAGGCTTTCACTTAAGTCTTGTAATTGCTTGATTTTCTTTTGCTGCATTTCTTTTGTTGAGTTAATAGCCAAGCCCTAAGCCTGCCGTTTTTCTTCATTATTTGTGTATTGTTTAACTTGTTGCAAACATTCAAGTGTTGAAATCAAGGTTAAGGGGACGGTTTACTTGCTTTGGAAGCAAAAACTTTCTACTTAGAACAATTCAGAAATTCCCTACAAAGTTTGTAACACAAGTGTTTGCTCTTGAAAAAGTGCTCAGAAAAACCCGGTCTAAAAAGGAGAGGCCATAGAAACAGTGAGCTCAGTTCAGTTTGTTGTTTGCTCTTGAAAAAGTGCTCAGAAAAACCCGGTCTAAAAAGGAGAGGTCATAGAAAAAGTGAGCTCAATTCAGTTTGTTGTTTGCTCTTGAAAAAGTGCTCAAGAAAAACCCGGTCTAAAAAGGAGAGGCCATAGAAAAAAGTGAGTCAACATAAGAGCTCAATTCAGTTTGTATGAGTGAGAAAGAGTTTTCCAAGTCAAGTGTAAGAACTAGCATTGTAAGGATACTTAGTACCTTCCTTGAACTTCATTTGCTTGTTGCAACAACTTGAGACTTTTTAAGGGATACACTTGCTTCCTTTGCTAGCCTACAAAACCTGAGCTCGTAACCTGTCCTTTAAGCTTGTTTATTTTTGATTTCTTTGCTTCTTAAATTTCAGTTTAAGGACCCTTGCGTGTGTGGGGTCCATTGACAAGGTTCCTCGAGTTTTGGTTGTGTTTGTGCTTGTGATTGCAGCCAAGTACAACAATGGGTGACGAGCAAGGTAGAAATAGGGATAAGGGCTCCCTTCACATCAATGAGAGTCCTCCCGCAGCCCCTATAACCATGGATCATCATCTTGAAGAAGAAATCACTCTCCAACCCTTTCATGGCACTCCTGACTTTGTTCAATACTTGATTTGGAAGTGGAAAACTGAGTGTGTGTTCAATCATTATGGTTGTATGGATGAGCAAAGATTGGCTCTTGCCACTAGCTACTTTGATGGATACGCGTATGATTGGTGGACTGAGTATGAAGCAGATTATGTTCACTTTGGGTATCCACCGATCAACACTTGGGAGGATCTAAAAACTATCCTTAGAAGTTCCTTTGTTCCCCAAGATTATGGTATGCGCATCCAAGCCAGATTAGAGAATTGTAAGCAAGGCAATCGCTCTCCTCTTGCGTTCTACAAGGAGCTTTCCGAACTTGTGTCCTTTTCAAGCCGCCACCACTCCGAGAGGTACATTATTTCTAAGTTCATTAATGGTTTGAACACTGACCTTCTTTTCTATGTTAAGAAGCATCGTTTAGGGAGTGGACGGTCCATAGAAGATGTCCTTCAACTTGTTTCTCATGTGTATGAACATCAACAACAACGGATATCTTCTGCCATGAGATAGCCTAAGAGTTCAAGCAACACTCATATTTTGGTAAGGCAGCCTTCTATGATCCAAAAACCAATTTATGAATCCATGAGGGTTTAGCCAAATGTTCAAGCTGCCTATGTTGAGCTTCCAAGGCCAACTGAAATGAAGCAAGTTGCTTCACCCACACCTATGGTTCAGCCGAATCGTTACTTTGAACCCTTGTAAGTTGTGAAGCAATCCTTTAGTGATAGAGAGCTCAAGAAAGAACCTCCACTTGTAACCGCATCATGTCAGCCTTCTATGCTCATTGAAGATGAGCTAAAGCCAAAAGAAAAGGAGGAGGAAGTTGAAGAACCATCTCTTTCATCTACGAAAGGCAAACGTCCACCCATCATTGCTCGTAGTTCACTCAACTCTTTAGGTAGTCCATGGATGGATGCAACAACTATGGTTCCTTCATGTTTGTCGTTCCTACTCCAAGAAGAGGTCGAGACTAAGGATGAGAAGCCTCTTGAAAATTCTGTTTGTGGCCAAGAAGAGAAGGATGTTACATTCAAGACTAACTCTAGAGGAGTATCTCTTGGCCCTACTTTATCTATTCTTTTTCCCTTGCATCAAACTGAATATTTTTCAAGGGTTATAGAATGTCAAGTTCATGAAGTTGATTTTGTTGGTAGAACTAGAAATTCTTGCATCCATCATAGTTCTCTTGCTCAATTCATGACTTGTTGGATGCATCTAGTTCGTCATGAGCATGAATATAGGACATTGAAGTTGTTGCATTTAGTTTTTGCATGTAGTACTAGGCATTCATGTGTGCATCATTGTTTACATTCACAATTCTTGTGGCATGATAAAAAAAATGGTCATGTGCATTGCATTTGTTGCAAAGTATGTCATGTGCATCTCATGTTCTATACTTAAGCACATCTTTAGGCTGAAGTTGGGAAATACTTGTGCATGGAAATTCATCCATGGATACTCAATGGCACTAATCATGTTCGCTTACACGTACCCTACTTTCCCTAAAGACGTCTTGGTCCCTCATTTCCTTGTTTTTCTTTGTGCAGTTTTGTGTGTTCTAAAGCTATTTCCTGAAGTGCACTTGGATTCGAGGACGAATCCTTTTTAAGGAAGGGAGGATGATGTGACTATGTCCCATCAAGAGCTAGACACCTCAAGCCACCAAGAGCCCCAAGTGTAAGCAAGTGACACCGGCCAAGTTGATTAAGGCCAAGCATGGGCGCCACACAAGGAGAACTTCATTCCACCGGTCGCTCCACCACTTGTCCCGCACACCAAGGCTTCCATTGACTCAAGTGACAAAGAAGAGTCCACTCAGCCCATGAGTGCCGAGAGAAGTGTGCCCAAGACTCCCAAACATCGCACTCCACACACGTCGTCGCGCCAGGATTACATAGCTGTGTTGAGCATGGGCCCAATTTTGTTTCACTCGTGCAAACTGGCCCATTTTTGGTGGAGGCCCACTTAACTCCATAAACCATGTAAGTATAGAAGATGAGACCATTATGAAGTCAGGTTCATTAGTTAATAAGCAGGAAAAGTCAAGAGTCTAAGAATGATTAATGTGGCCACTCGAAAGGGTGTAACTTGTGTGTTTTGTGGCCTATTTAAGCAGGCTTCGACTACCCTTGTAAGACATCAAATGCTTAATCAAAAACCAGCCAAAATTTTTATTGTTTCCAGAAATTATTCTCTAAACTCGTGAGTTACATCGAGTGTTTGATCAATCGGTTTTGAGTGCGTAATATCTCTCTATTGATTTGATCTTGTCTTGTTCTTTGGTGGTGTGTAACATCCATCCAAGGATCAGATACTTATCCCGTGTTCTTCTTTACGTGGTGTGTAATATCCACACAAGGAGGATCACGTATCCCTTCACGAACTCATCCAAACCATTCCCTCGTTGATTCCCTTCCCGGAACCATCAGCAACCATTCTCTAAACTCGTGAGTTGCATCGAGTGTTTGATCAATCGGTTTTGAGTGCGTAATATCTCTCTATTGATTTGATCTTGTCTTGTTCTTTGGTGGTGCGTAACATCCATCCAAGGATCATATACTTATCCCGTGTTCTTCTTTACGTGGTGTGTAATATCCACACAAGGAGGATCATGTATCCCTTCACGAACTCATCCAAACCATTCCCTCGCTGATTCCCTTCCCGGAACCATCAGCGACCATTCAGGAAATCCATCATACGTTTTGATTCCCAAACCCAATCACGCTCATATTTTTAGGGAACAAGCTAGACTCCCGGATCTACCACTGGGATTTGGAATCACTCAATTCGGAGCCCGGACCAGAGAGAACGAGCCATCTGAATACAGAAGATTATTCTGGAGGTTGGCTGACGAATCCTTGAAGGTTTTAGCGCTTTACCTCGCACCGTGGCACCCTCAATCCTTGATTCTTATCAATGTATCCCTGCCTCGTCGACAAACGCGCCCTTGCCACCAGAGATCGCGAAGTTGCTTGCCGTGTTCACCGACGTCTTCCTAGAGGAGTTGCCATAAGGATTAACTCCCCTGAGAGGCATTGAGCACCAAATTGACCTTGTGCCAGGTGCCTCTTTGCCCAATCGCGCTGCATATAGAGCTGGCCCAGAAGAGACCAAGGAGTTACAACGCCAAGTCCAAGAATTGTTGGATCGCGGGTACGTAAGGGAATCTATTTCCCCTTGTGTTGTACCTGTGATCCTTGTGCCCAAAAAGGATGGCACATGGAGAATGTGTATTGACTACCGCACGATAAACCAGATCACAGTCAAGTATAGGCACCCTATCCCACACCTTGATGATATGCTTGATGAACTTCATGGCGCGATACTCTTCTCCAAGATTGATTTGAAGAGTGGTTATCACTAGATCAGAATGAAAGAAGGTGATGAGTGGAAGACCGCGTTCAAAACAAAGTATGGGCTCTACGAGTGGCTTGTCATGCCCTTTGGGCTCACGAACGCGCCCAACACCTTCATGCGCGTGATGAACCACGTGTTGAGATCTTTCCTTGGCAAGTTTGTTGTCGTTTATTTCGATGACATCCTTGTGTATTCACGGAGCCTAGAAGACCATGTCGATCACCTTCGCCAAGTGCTCGAGTGCCTTCGACATGAGAGCCTATTTGCCAATCTGGCCAAGTGCTCCTTTTGCTCCGAGTCCACCAACTTTATGGGCTATATTGTGAGTAGTGATGGTTTGCGCATTGACAACGAGAAGATCGCGGCCATCAAAGACTGGCCAACGCCTACGACACCGACACAAGTGCGAAGCTTTCTCGGCCTCGCGGGATTTTATAGGTGTTTTGTACGCGACTTTTCATCCATTGCCGCGCCACTGCACGAGCTCACCAAGAAGGGAAGCACAGTCTTGTGGCTTGAGTCCCATGAACGCGCTTTCTCCGCCTTGAAGACAGCCTTGTGCCAAGCACCTTTTCTCCAGCTCCCAGACTTCACCAAACACTTCGAAGTGGAGTATGATGCCTCTGACATAGGCATTGGTGGTGTGCTACACCAAGAGAAGAGGCCAATTGCCTACTTCAGTGAGAAGCTCACAAGGGCCACGCTCAATTACCCTACCTACGACAAAGAGCTTTATGCCTTAGTACGCGTGCTGAAGACATGGCAACATTATCTTTGGCCACGTGAGTTTGTCATCCATAGCGACCACGCCACGTTGAGCTACTTGAAGATCCAAACTCACCTCAATCGACGCCATGCTCGCTGGGTGGAGTTTCTGGAGACTTTTCCTTATGTCATGGTCCACAAAAGGGAAAGGACAACATTGTCGCCGACACGCTCTCTCGCAGGTATGTTCTCTTGACTCAAGTGCAAACTAAAATTCTAGGTTTTGCTTTGATTAAGGAATTATATGCTGGTGACCCTTTCTTTGCCCCTATTCTTGAGCATTGCCTGAGATCGCGTGAGTTTGAGACCTTTTTCCTTTCTGAGGGTTATTTGTACAAGGCTAGTTGTCTTTCAATTCCTAGATCCTCCATTAGGCTCCTATTGATTGAGGAAGCACACGCGAGTCGTGAACATTTTGGGATTAGGAAGACCTTAGACGCGCTTAGAGAACATTTCTTTTGGCCTAAGATGACCCACCAAGTGACTAGGTTTTGTAGAAGTTGTGTGACTTGCCAGAGAGCCAAAGCTAAATGTAGTCCTCACGGCCTCTACACGCCTTTGCCCATTGCGAGTGCCCCTTGGGAAGATTTGTCTATGGATTTCATCACGAGTTTGCCCCTCTCTAGACGAGGTAAAGACTCCATTTTTGTGGTCGTAGATAGATTTTCTAAGATGGCACATTTCATAGCTTGTAAGACAACCCATAGTGCTGGTGAGATTGTCGATCTATTCTTTGAGCATGTAGTGCGTCTTCATGGAGTCCCGCGTACCATAGTGAGTGATAGGGATTCTAAGTTTGTTGGTCATTTTTTGAGAATCCTTTGGGGTAAGCTAGGAACCAAACTCCTATTTTCCACTAGCTACCACCCCCAAACCGATGGCCAAACGGAGGTCACGAATAGAACTCTAGGATCCCTCCTTTGCACGATGCTTAAAGCCAACCCTAAGCATTGGGAGGACTTACTATGACTTGTCGAGTTTTGTTACAATAGATGCAGGCACACGGCGACCAAGTTGACACCGTTTGAAGTGGTGTATGGCATGAACCCCTTGACACCACTGGATTTGTCGCCGCGTCCTCTCCGAGACCCAGTGCATGTCTCCGCCTCCAATCGCGCTGAGCATGTCCAAGAGCTTCATCGATGCACCAAGGAGCAGCTGGAGAGGAGGGCCGCGCAATATGCTTCACAGAAGAACAATGGAAGACACCGCGTCGTTTTTGTACCTGGGGATCTCGTCTGGGTGCACTTGCGAAAAGAGAGGTTCTGACACCAATGACTTGTTCCATCTCCTTCATCCGCAGTCGACGCTACGACACCAACGACTTGTTCCATCAAGTCATCTATCCCTCCATTCAATCGCTTCCACCACCGCTATCCATCTCCCATCAACTCGCTTCCATCGCCACCATCATCGCGATCTTCCATTTGCGATCTTCACCATCACCGCATTCCACAGCAGAATCACATCATCGAGTGACTTCTCAACCAAGACTAGATCCAAAGTCATCACCTTTGACAATTCGACTTGTCACAGGAGGCAAGGACACATCAAGTATGTTGCCGCAGCAAGTTGTTGTGCTCAAGTA
This sequence comes from Rheum nobile, assembly GCA_027886185.1. Classification (NCBI taxonomy): domain Eukaryota; kingdom Viridiplantae; phylum Streptophyta; class Magnoliopsida; order Caryophyllales; family Polygonaceae; genus Rheum; species Rheum nobile. The sequence continues at coordinate 7,122,798 of WOAB01000002.1, read as the reverse complement.
TTGTGGTTAAAGCAGCAACTGGAGGACTTTGAATGGAACATTGCAGGACTAAAAATCAAGTGGCTGGTATTTTCACCAAGGCACTAGACAAAGGCCCATTCGAGCACCTTCGGCTGCTCCTTGGCTTGATCTCTCTAAATTGAAGAATTCCTTGTCCACTATTCCCTCAATGCTTGGCTAAATTGATCACATGCTTCATGAAGTATCATACTTAAGTGCTTTTCCTTGATTTTGCTTTTTCATGATTTTCGCTTATGTTAGGATTACTTAGTCTTATGGTGCTTGCAACTCTGTCCTTTGATTTGTGTTGAATTACTTGATTACATGCTAACATCTTATTTGAGAGCCAAAATGACCGATTTGATGAACCGATCCCTCATTACAAGCTCACATGATAATCAGTTGTAAAGCTTACCTTAGCCTTGATTCAGGTAAATGTTCCCTATGATCCTTCTTTGTTAAATTTTTTACGGGGAATTATTATCTGAGATGTATTTGTTCCTATCATATGTTTGGATATACTATATTTTGTGTGAACCCAACTTGAAACATCCAGACAAGCCTCACTATATACACACATGGTCTCAAGGGGAACAAAGACCGCTGCTCAGATTAAGGGGGAACGTTATGTGGAACTGTGATATTTGAATCAGTGGATGGCATTAATGTGGTTGCAGGTGAACGTTGAAACAACTAGTTTTGGGATTTGACTACTCCGCGTGCAGGAACGGCGATGCAGTAAATGAAGTAAAAAAGGTGAAAAGTGTTGTTGACAGAGGAGAGAGAAAAGATTACGTGATGGATTTTTGGTAAGTCGGTTATGCTTTGTTTGGAAAGATAATATTTACTCAAAATCTTTATCCTTTCCTATAAATACTTACCCCATCCCTCACAATCCTTCACCACCATATTATCTTTAAATCTCTCTTGCTCTCAAACTCAACCAAAGCTCTCGCCCTCTTCCGTTACCTTAATCTCTCACCTCCTCCTTCACCACAACTTCAATGGCCTCTCCAAGCAAGCTGCCTCCCACCAATAAGATGTTCGACACCGAGATTTATGCATGGATGCTCACTCTCCAACAGACAAAGGAAGCATGCGCCACTCCTGCCAAATTCGGCGTGCCGACCTCTGTTGTCGATATTGCTAAGGCCTTTGTGGAACAGGCTGCTGATCCTTCTGCGTCGACATCCACTCCAGCGGCAAAATCTTTGTCGCCATTGAAAGCTCAGGACCTTAACCCCGCCCTAGAGCTCGTTCTTGTGGAGGATCAGGCTCCAAGTGTCCCTGTTCATGAGGAAGAAGAAGTTTTCTCACCCTCCAAAGACATAATTTAGGAAGAGGAACAGTCGATGAAGTCTGTAGAGGAACAATTGGGTGTCAAGGCTACACCTTTGGCGACTCTTCAACCCCAAAGCAGAAAACGCAAGATGGCGGATCTTTCTCTCACTGTTGAAGAAGAAGAAGAAAAGGATGATGATGTTGAATGTTTGGGATCTAGGCGAGCCCCCATCGAGCACTCGACTCTATCAAAGTCAGGTGGTGACGAGAACGTTCTGAGGCCCCTTAAAACTTGACTCTGTTCTGCTACCAAGGCAGAGAAGAAGAAATCAAAACTCTAGATCTCAGCCTCCGAAACGATTCTCGTTTTCTCTGAGGGTAAACGTATTCTCGCTCCTCTTCTCAATAAGGAAAGCTTCTTCTTTGAACACAAGGTGAAAGGGGTTTTGGATCTCCTCCGTTTCCATGGATGGGAACGGATATGTGCAAAAGCGACTATGAAAGAGGTTCAAGTGTGCGAGTTCTACCACTACTACCATCTATCAAAATCTGATGCGATGTATGGGTCCTTGAAAGATTGATGGCAAGGATATCTCCTTCTCACCCAAGGTGCTCTCCACTTTCCTATCTGTTCCTTTGGGTGGTTTCTATGAGGTTCCCTCCAGTGAGGTCAATGAGGAGAAGCTTGCATGTATGCAAAAGGCTATTTGGTTCAACTATTAGGGGAGTTGCACACTGAAAGGCTGACGCTTGCTCAGCGAATCGCATTCCAAATCATCTCCAGTGTTGTTGCACTTCGTCAGGAAAAACACAACACTATCACGTTGTGTGATCTGTTCCTTCTTGATCGGTTTCTGAGAAAGGAGAAGATTAATCTTCCTTGAGTGATTTTGTGTCACATGGATCGGTGCAAAGCCAAGTCTCATTCTTTGGCTTATCCTGGATTGCTGAAGATGTTGGTGCTACGTGATGAGTTGTACCGCGAAGAGAATGAAGTCTCTCTGGGAAGTGAGTTGGATTCCTCCGTTGTGGAGAAGATGAAATTTAAAGGTGATACCAAGGGAACAGACACTGGTACTGCAAAGAAAATTGTTGGCAAAGGAACGTCAAGGGGTAGCTCAGTGCATCATCAAATCCTTGCTGAGCTCAAATAGTTGAACATCATGATGAAACTTCTTTTGGATCATTTCTTGAGCAAGGATGAGGAAGCTGACGAAGAGCCTTGAGACTTGAGTGTTCCCTGTTACTATCCAGCCCATCTTTCCCTTTGTTCTTCAATTTTATATGTTTTTATGTCTTTTGCGTAGTTTCCCCTTATATTTTGACTTTGCTTGTTTAATTCCTTAGCTTCGTAATGCTTTCCTGCTTAATGAATGAATTGTTTTATCATGATCTGTGAATTGGTGTATGCTTCATGCTTGTAATGTGATATTTTGATGATGCCAAAAGGGAGAAGTGTGGAAAATGTGAGATGAACTCGATGAAGAGTTGATAACAGAAGCTAGTCCTAAGGAGAATCTTGACGCAACTTGAAGGTGAATCTTATATGTACTTTATAAGGAGGAACTTTGTCAATACATTGATCTTTGAATATGCTTGACTATATGTGATTGACTTCTTACTTGACTGTTTTGAACTTAGACTTTTCGAACATGCACATTTTGAAGTAGTTTGTCATCACCAAAAGGGGGAAAATTGTTGGAATGATGATGTTTCCTCTAGTTTTGATGATGATAAACTCAATCAAACTTGATGGTTTTATTATGACTGTGAGTTTCAGGAACGAAGTGAAAGAAAAGGAACGATGAAAACCATGTGGTGAATCAAAACAGAATATGCAAGGAACAACGAAGTCAACAATGGAACAACGCGCATGAGCAAACGGAAGATATGAGACGCGCGTTTGTGAGAAGGAAAGCAGAATGAAACAACGCCAAGGAACGATGATACGCGTGCGCTGTTAGCCTTGCCGATTTGCCGAATTTTCTAATTTTGGAAACGACTTGGGCCGCAAGGAAGAAAGTTGTTGAAGATCTAGATGTTAGAAAAGATTGTAAAAAGATTGTTTATGAATATTTGATTTGATTTCCTTAAGTAAACATAGGGTAAATCAATAGAATATTTTGTAGACTATAAGTATAGGAAGAATTGACTCTCATTAATAGAGACGCATGCAGCATTTTCAAGAGTTAGAGCATTCGGAGAAGAAGGAGAAAAGAGAAGAAGCGAAGCTTTGGTAAGTTGAGTACTTGATACGGTTTTGAATGTCTAAGGTATTGTTAGGAACATTACACAAGGAGTCTAGATATCTAAGAGTAAACTAGGTTGAGATAAGACTTGCTTGATTGTAATTCCATGATTAATAGCACAAGTAGACATTTGAAATCCTACTAGGAAAACCTAAAAATAGAGATTTTTCTCAGTCAACTAGTTGGTTGATTGAGTTTTCATCTCTAAGAAATGTTGTTACTATTACTCTAATTTCTGTCATTATATTCTGCTGTTCAAAAAACAGTTCTGCCATTTCTTGTACTAACACACTCAATTCCACACTACAGCTAGACCAGCCCTCCTCTAATTACATAATTTTCTTTGGTGAAATACACATATGTATGTTGTGGATATAATATGTATGTATCATAATCTACTATATAATTACTAAAGTAGAATACCGACTACGTCACATGACGCTCCGTAAATGAATCAAACCCCTCTGCTGCCACGGGGCATCACTATATTAAATTTGTCACGTGTCAATCTCTCATATTTTTGGTTGTTTTTTCAAAAATCTAATAAATCAAATCACTGTCTATATTAGCCGGATATGCATATAATATGAATATTTTTTATTACTCTAATCTTTCCAAAAATGTAGCAAAGAATATTCTCAGCCATATATTTTTTATACGTAATCTATATCTATATACAACATGCATATTACATATTATACTAAAATAAGTCTATAATATTTTTATAATCATTTCTTTGCATAATGTAAGACAAAATAATACATTCTATGCATATTTTTATTCTCTGCAATATATTTCTAATGCACTAAAATAATTATGCAATATTTTTAACATCAATTATTTCCAAATTAAAAGTTGAATAAGGTAGCATATCTCTTCCTTGCACATTATAATTATATAGTATCATATCATATAATTTCAACCCAAATATATATATATAATTGATATGGAAAGAAATTGTTAATAATATCATTCATTGAATGTCAATAGGATACTAACAAAGGAAAAATCTCAATAAGTCTAACCAAAATTTTAATCTTGATTTTGTTACACATTTTTGCTGAAATATTAACAAATAAATATTAGTAAATTCAATCTACTATATATATACTAAACAAAATCTCACTATGCCACATGTCATCCCCACAATGAAAATGTCATATGTCATTTTTTTAGAATTTATTTTTTAAAATATAAATTTATATATAAAAGATTTGTATCATAAATCTAGACTAATTCCTAATTTATATACTAATTAATCACACAAATAAACTAATCACTTTCTAATTTACATACAATTTTCTAATTTTGATACCAATTAATCACATAAATAAACTAATTACTTCATACTTTACACACAAATCAATAACAAAGATTATCAATACAAAACATGCACAACAATCTACTAAATCTACTAAACCAAAACCATTTTATGTCACATGGCACTCTCTACCAAGCCTATAAATTTTTTATGTCACATGGCACACTCATATTTATTTTGCCACATGGTATTTTCTCTATTTTTTATTTTTTCAAAAATTCAATATAACAATTATATATAAGATCTTTATCTTATTTTAAAATTCAATACTTTATATATTTGTTTTCAATTTTAAGCCTTAGAAAAATCTTTATGATTTCATTGGATATGATTTAATATAGCTTGATGTAATAATTTTTTTATTAATTTACTTAAAAATTATATTAGATTATTAATTGATTATTACAATAAAATTTGAAATCAAATACTATAAATTTACAATTAATCTATTATATATAATATATCTATAAAAACAAATTCTCTATTAAAACAAAACTTCTCTATTAATTGGTTATTAGTAGATATTTTTTTATCGTACTTTTTTTTTTTATTATTATCACTAATTAGATATGTTTTTCATTTATTTTATATTTTTAACTGTAAAATTGATATATTTTTAATAATTAAAAAATATCAATATAAAAACTAAGCTAGTGCATGTAATGACTAATGAGAAGTGCGGTTGGAGTGGGGAGAGAGGAATCACGTGAAAAGCTCACGAGGAAGCCGTTCTGGGCCCACGTCTGCCCTTTGCTGAGCTGTCAGTCCACGTCACTCCCCAAACCTCATCACTCCATGTAGGCTCGGACAACCGTTTAGCCTCCGAACCTCTTCACCCTCGGAAGTACTATTTTACCATTAAACATACCAAATAATAATAATAAAAACAAGGGTCTCGGAAGTCGGAACCACAAAAAAGCTGCAGAATGTATAGCCATTAGCCAGCCACTGTATCTATCTCAAGTCATCGCCTTTGCCCTTTCCCCCAAAATCCTACTCCCCATTTCCACAACCACATTTCCCATCCCTCTCTCTCTTTCTCTCTCTTTTCACCCACGTCTCCAAATCCGCCATTAAAGCTCCACACGAGAAGTTTGGTAAGGCCCCGGCTTCTTTTCCCTCACGGGGGTGCCTCTCCTTTACGCTATCGGAAAAGCTATCCACCGCCACTTTCACTACCTATAAGAATCACCCACCACTACCACCAATTTCAATCCACAATCAAATTGACGATGCTTCTCAACACCGCATTGGGGGTTCTCTCTCTTCTGTTGCTCGTTTGGCTTCGGTGCTGCGGACTATCAACTTCGCTTCTGAATCCGCTCGATTTCCTTGCGCTTCAAGCCATTCGCAAATCCCTAGATGACGCACCAGGATCCCGTTTCTTCCAATCCTGGGATTTCACCTCCGATCCCTGCGATTTCCCCGGCGTCTTCTGCGACGGCGACAAGGTCATCGCTCTCAACCTCGGCGACCTCTCCGCCGGCTCCCCCGGCCTCACCGGCCGCATCGACCCCGCAATCGGCAAGCTCTCGTCGCTCGCCGAGTTCACCGTCGTGCCCGGCCGGATCATAGGCCAGATCCCCGATTCCGTCTCGGAGCTTTCCAACCTCCGGTTTTTCGCCGTCAGCCGGAACTTCCTCTCCGGCGAAATCCCCGCGGGCCTGGGTGAGTTAAGGGCTCTCCGAACCCTCGATCTCAGCTACAACCAATTAACCGGTTCGATCCCAAGGCCTCTCGGTTCACTCCTGGTTCTCTCCAACCTTATCCTCTGCCACAACCATCTGACCGGGCTGGTTCCCTCTTTTACATCCGGTTCGCTCGCCCGGGTCGACCTGATGCACAACAACCTCTCCGGCTCACTTTCCCCGGACACCTTCCCTCCCACACTCGAGTACCTCTCGCTCGCCTCCAACCAACTCTCCGGCCCGGTGGACCAGTCCCTGAGCCGGATGACCAGCCTCAACTACCTGGACCTGAGCATGAACCGGTTCACCGGGATAATCCCCAACCAGATATTCCGGTTCCCAATCACCAACCTCAACCTTCAGAGAAACACATTCTTCGGACCGGTGAAACCGGACGACCAGGTGACGATCTCGACCGTTGACCTGAGCTACAACCGGCTCTCCGGGGAGATATCGCCCTTCTTCTCGACGGTCCAGAACCTGTATTTAAACAACAACCGGTTCACGGGGAAAGTGCCGGGCGGGTTAGTGGACCGGCTATTGGACGCCTCGATACAGATCCTGTACTTGCAGCACAACTATCTGACGGGGATCCAGATCAATCCGACGGCTGGTATTCCTCTACGGAGCTCGCTGTGCTTACAGTACAACTGCATGGTCCCACCTGTGCAGACATCTTGCCCGTTGAAGGCTGGGACGCAGAAAACCAGGCCTACGCCGCAGTGCATCGAATGGCGCGGGTAACGGCAATATATTTTCATTTTTCACTACTTACTTACTCCGTATTATTATATTGATTATTTTTTAATTTATTAGTTAAAAATATGAGAAAAATAAGATAAAAGTGGGGGATTATTTTAGGGATAGAGTATTTGGGACAGGTACGAAACTGTTTGTTTAATTGGAAGGTAGTGCTGCTGCTGCCACCACTATCACTACTATTGTCTACAATATTTGAATTGATTTTTTGGGCATTACAGAGTGTTTTGTATAGTTGAAATTATTACTAGCTCGATCTGCTCATAATAAAGCAATATGATTCTTTCGTTATTTATTAGTGCTGATATTCGGCTTTGTTACGGCCCAAGTTTTTGACTGAGCTGAAACGTGTGTATTAGTTGGGCTGTACGTGTAAGTTGAATTTTACGCATGTAAGAGTAAAAATTACTGTATTTGTGGAATGAATGATTTTTTCAATGTTGATGTTGTGTTGGTGCATGCATTTATGTGAAACAGAATTATTGGATTTGAGGTCCAATGGACCATGTAATCTTATTCTCATCAATGCGATTGCTTGGGGGTTGTACATTGCACCACCAAGAATAACTAGTGCATCGAATGGCAACATAGTTCTAGGTTTTGGATTACCCAGTTTAGGGACGTGTTAGAAGAACCCTGGAGGTATGAATCCTTTACATGCATCTATTTTTTTAGGTTATTTAGGAAGATAAAGTTGAGTAATAATTATTTACGATTTGTTTACATATTTAGAAGATTTTTTGAAGTATAGTTTTTAAAATCAAAATTCAAGCAGAATTATTTGGTGATGGAAAAGGTGGGCCCGGAGATGCATATATATAATAAATAGAGGAATGACAGTTGGTGAGTAAGGAAGACGCTTATAAAAAACGATGTTCATGTTAAATGACCCTTTGAGTATAGTGAAATTAGAAAAATAACCCCTAAAAAACTTCATCTAAACTCATGACTCATGGTAATGTTATAATTACATAATGATGACATCACCATAAGTCAACAAACTACCACATTTGACCATTGACCGGTCAACGACGGGAATTTTTCCCGCCACTTTTTTTGGGTGACGTCATCATCTTGATGACAATTACTGTCATCAGAATACAAATTGTCATCAAAACATAAACTGTCATCAAAAATACAAACTGTCATCAAAACACAAATTGTCATAAAAAACACAAACTGTCATCAAAATATAATATGTCATCAAAAACACAAATTGTCATCAAAACACAATTTGTCATCAAAAACACAAACTGTCATCAAAATATAAACTGTCATCAAAAGCACAAACTGTCATCAAAATACAAAATGTCATCAAAACACAAATTGTCATCAAAACACAAATTATCATCAAAACACAAATTGTCATCAAAACACAAATTGTCATCAAAACACAAATTGTCATTAAAAACACAAATTGTCATCAAAAACACAAATTATCATCAAAAACACAATCTGTCATCAAAACACAATCTGTCATCAAAATATAAACTGTCATCAAAAGCACAACTTGTCATCAAAATACAAATTGTCATCAAAACACAAATTGTTATCAAAAACACAAATTGTCATCAAAACACAAATTGTCATCAAAACACAAATTGTCATCAAAACACAAATTATCATCAAAACACAAATTGTCATTAAAAACACAAATTATCATCAAATACAAACTGTCATCAAAAACACAAACTGTCATTAAAATACAAACTGTCATAAAAAATACAAACTGTCATAAAAATACAAACTGTCATAAAAATACAAACTGTCATAAAAAATACAAATTATCATCAAAATACAAACTGTCATCAAAACACAAATTGTTATCAAAAACACAAATTGTCATCAAAACACAAATTGTCATCAAAACACAAATTGTCATCAAAACACAAATTGTCATTAAAAACACAAATTGTCATCAAATACAAATTGTCATCAAATACAAACTGTCATCAAATACAAACTAGTTAGTGCACGTTCAAAGTGTTATCAAGACTAGTAATTAGTGGCGCTTTCAAAGTGTCATCAAGACTAGTAATTAATGACGCTTTCAAAGTGTCATCAAGGCTAGTAATTGGTGATACTTTCAAAGTGTCACCGAGACTAGTTGGTGACACTTTCAAAGTGTCATCGACAAAGTGTCATCAAGGCTAGTGGTGACACTTTCAAAGTGTGATCGAGGCTAGTCGGTGACACTTTTAAAGTGTCACCGAGGCTAGTCGGTGACGCTTTCAAAGTGTCATCAAGGATAGTCGGTGACACTTTTAAAGTGTCATCAAACGCGCCACCGCCTAGTCTCGGTGACGCTTCAAACGCGCCACTGAACTAGCCTCGGTGATGCTTCGAACGCGCTACCGACTAGCCTCGATGACACTTTGAAAGTGTCACCACTAGTCTTGATGACACTTTGAAGGCGTCACCGACTAGCCTCGATGAAGCGTCACCAAGGCTATTCGATGGCGTGTTCGAAGTGTCACCGAGACTAGTTTGGTGACGCATTCGAAGCGTCATTGAGGCTAGTCAATTTTCAAAATTCTGCAATAAATCAAGGAATGGAGTCATGGAGATAATACATAAAAAAATGCGTTGGTAAAATAATTTGTTCCCATAAAACAACAGCAATGAAGACATTCAATTAGTAAGATGATACAAGCAACAGACCTGGTAACGATATTGAGAATCTTCAGTCATTAGATGATTTGTTTGATTAGCTGCATCTACTGCTCCTGTGTGCACTGCTGATGCCTCCTCTTTGACTGAAAACCAGAGCATCATGTATAAATTATCAACAAAAACACATTCTGTAATGAACCAAAAACACACTCTGTTTACGGAATAAAACCTGATTCTGTTGAGAAGGCAATACGATCTCTTAAAGTCAAAAGCTCCTGAGATAAGTCCTCCCCCAAAAGCTTAAGTATTCCATGGCTGTCGATAGAAGACCTTGACTGGCCAAAATCTCTGAATACTTCTCAAATAGTTTGCACAGGGCAGAACTGAGTTGCTTTTGTCCAGTAGCAAGAACGAATACAATTGTCTTCTCCATCAAATCCTGAGAAGCAAAAGAAAGGCATTAATTTTTTTTTCCTGAGATACAAAGTGCCAGATCCCAGTTCACAATCTAATGTGCTAATAAATGCTCATCTGGAGGCAATCAGCATAAGTTTTTCTCTCAGAATCACCAGACAGACCCAAAGACCAGATCTCCACTGTCTTATCAATATTACCAGCACATATATAACAAAGTGTTGCAGCTAAAGTGATGTGACCATGGGTCCCATCAAGAATCTCTTGACGGGTGAGACAAGTGAAGACGAGCCTAGTGACGACCAAGAAGAGCCACAAGACCTACCTTCCGGTGCCATTACTAGAGCTCGAGCTAAACACCTTCAAGAGGAGCTCAAGAAGGGGTTATTTAGCATGGAGGCCATCACAACATTTGGAGGCCTCGGATTCATCACAACCAAGCCAGCCGTGACTCTCCTAGAGTCACATGCTATTTGAATGCTTATATTATTTCATGACATTTTTAAGACATTAGTTGCTTGTTATTTTGTTTAGTGGGCCGCCGGCCATGCCTGCTTGTTAGGCTTAGTATTTTAAGTCTTTTCCTTCCTTTTCTTTTAATTAAGCCTTGTCATATAAAAGGCTTTGTCAACATTTCTCTGAACACGTTTAATCAGATTAAGAAGAAGAATTTCTCATCTCTTTGAGCGTCCCTTTTCCAAGTCTTGTGTGTTGTATCAAGACACCATTGTTGAAAGCTTTGAGTGTGTCATATCTTGAAGATTTCAACCTAGACTTCTACCTTGTTGGTGTGTAGTATCCATCAAAGAAGAAGCCATATCCATCACCTCCATTTCCATCTCACTTTCGGCCATAACCGCCACCATCCAACCCATAGCCGCCACCATCCAAAACACTATCCTCGTTGAAATCCTTCCCGGATCTCTCAACGACCTCTAAGTAAAAGCGTCTTATCTTCTGATTCCCAGCTCCGATCACCCTCAAATTTTGAAGGCTGAAACTAGACCTCCAGATCTATCTCTGGGAGTTGGAATCACCCCATTCTGATCACAGACGAGGGAGAACGGACCCTCTGAAGTCAGGCCAGAAATCAGTGATGGAACTGTCTTGCGTACCAACTGAGAAGCCATCAAGGGGCTTGCCTTGCACTGAGTTTCCTTCAGATCCTTGATCTCATCATGTGGTATCAGAGCTACAAGCAAGGTAAAGCTCTTGTTCTTGTTGTTTAAGCCAAGAAAATTCAGTTTGCAAGACATAGAACCCCAACCGTAGGAATCTGATGTTGTTGCGTCTTGGCTGTGTGTTTGATCCTTGAATTGCCATTGCTTTGTGCTGTTACTAACCCTAGGTTGTTAAAACCGGATTTAAAACCCAACCAAAAACCAAACACAATCTCCCTTACCGATCCAGTTTTTGTGTTGTGTTGTTCTCGGTTGAGCCTTGGAAGGGTTCGATTGAGTTGTGTGTTGTGGCTGCTACTTTTCGTTGTTGTGGCTACGTATTTCATGAGTGTTTTGGCTGCAAATTGGGCTGAGAAACCAAAGCAAACTTCCGTCCCAATTCAATCTCCAAAAGTGGTTATAGTTCCTAGTTTTTAGGGATTTTCTTGTTGTGTCTTTGACTTAGGTTTGCAGGTTGTTGCAGCCACGAAATTGCCCATTTTCTTTTGCATTGTTTGATTCTGAGTTACTCTTTATTTTGCATTGTTTGAGTCGTGTTCATAGCAGCCTCGTTCTCCCTAGAAATTGCATGCTACTTGAGTTATACTTAGAACAACAATACTAGGATACGGGAACGGTTCCTTGCTATTTCTGAGCACTTGTTTCTATTCAAATTAAGCTCCTTATTGCATGTTATAGCTGCTATATCAAATCAAAAAAAAAAAAAGTAAAGTGTTCAAGAAAAAGTGGATGCAACCAGAAAAAACGCGGCTATTATAAAAGCAAAAGGCCATAGAAAAAGTGGTGCATCGGTTGTGAACAAAAGAAACACACAGAAAATTTTCATCTTACCAAGTGTTTAATCTTGTTGTGTACTTCTTTCCAGCTTGTAATCCTCTCTTAAACAAGTGCATCAATTGTAAAGTAAACGGACTTAGTAGCTTCCTATTGTTGTTGGCTCTAATTGTTGCTCAAGTCTTTCAATTTCTTGTGAGTCGTGTGTTTGCTTGATTTCTTTGTTGAGTCTAGTAAACCCACGTCCAGCCCTAGGAGTCTTGCTTGTTGGATCGTTCTTGTCCTTGAACCAAGGTCGAGAGCTCCTTGCTAGCTTAGGTTCCATTGATTGATCTTGTTTTCTATGGGAGCCTCTATGTTTGGTATTAGCTTTGGATACTAACCTTGCAAGGCGAGCGAATGGAGATGTCAAGCTTGGGTTCATTATCGCAAATGGATTATCTCTACTTTCGAGCTTATGGTGTGTACCCTAACTCTCAAACTCACAAGGATCATCTGCCTCGAAAGGACTTCTTCTACTATAGGGCCCATGGAGCATCATATAGGGAGGCTCGCTATCTTGCTCAACAAGAAGCTAGCTCATACAAGAGGTACGAGCCTACACCTTATCTTTACAACTCTTACTCTTGTTCTTCTAACCCTTCCGTGCAGACCAAGGGAGTCTATGACTCACCTGAGTTGTCATTTAGCACGTCTAAGGGCAGAGAAAGAGTGAGCCCACAACCTCGGGTTAGAGCACGTGACATCGTGTGTGTCATGTGTGAAGAGAGAGGCCACTTAGCTGAGATTTGTCCAAACCAATACTACACTTACAAGGATGAAGGTTCCTTTGAGAGTGAAGCTTTGGTTGATGATGTTTTGGGAGAGGAGGTCCGAAGTGAACCAAATGCTAGTTTCGTTCCCTTAGGCTTAGGCAGCAAAGAAGGACCACCTAAAGAGATTGATGCCATAGAGGATCAATTGCCCATACTTGCCAGGAACTTGGTGGAAGAAGTGGATGCCAAACTAGCCCAAGAAACTCCTCCAATGGCTGAACCAAGTGCCTTCAACGAGCTAGTGCAAATGGACGAGCTTCCCAGCTTTGAAGAAGAAACCGAAGAAGAATCAAGTGGGTGTCTATTGCATATGCTCATTAAGGAGGAGAACGAACTATGGAAAGAGGTTGATGCAACCTCTAGGACTCAATCAAGGGAAGTATCACTTGTTGCTACTTTTCGTGTTTTATTCCCTTTGCTTGAATATGAATATCTTTCTAGGGGTAAAGAATCTCATGTGCTAAATTCAGATTTTGCATATAGAACTAGGTACGCATGTGTGCATCATAGCTCTCATTCACAATTATTGTTGCATGCTAAATATCTTGTTCAATGCATTACTTTTGTAGATAAATATGTCATGTGCATATCATGTTCCATCATTAAGCACACATTTAGAAAGAGATTGGGCAATAGTTGTGCATGGAGGTTCTTTCATGGACATTCTATAGACCTAAGTTGGTTTGCTATTACATTTTCTTCTTTCTTATATGTTTCTTGGTGCCTCACTTCCATACTTTGTGTTTGTGCAGATTCATGTGAGTTAAAACTCTTTCTAGAAGCGCATTTGGATTCGAGGACGAATCCTTTCGAAGGGGGAGAGGATGATGTGACCATGGGTCCCATCAAGAATCTCTTGACGGGTGAGACAAGTGAAGACGAGCCTAGTGACGACCAAGAAGAGCCACAAGACCTACCTCCCGGTGCCATTACTAGAGCTCGAGCTAAACACCTTCAAGAGGAGCTCAAGAAGGGGTTATTTAGCATGGAGGCCATCACAACATTTGGAGGCCTCAGATTCATCACAACCAAGCCAGCCGTGACTCTCCTAGAGTCACATGCTATTTGAATGCTTATATTATTTCATGACATTTTTAAGACATTAGTTGCTTGTTATTTTGTTTAGTGGGCCGCCGGCCATGCCTGCTTGTTAGGCTTAGTATTTTAAGTCTTTTCCTTCCTTTTCTTTTAATTAAGCCTTGTCATATAAAAGGCTTTGTCAACATTTCCCTGAACACGTTTAATCAGATTAAGAAGAAGAATTTCTCATCTCTTTGAGCGTCCCTTTTCCAAGTCTTGTGTGTTGTATCAAGACACCATTGTTGAAAGCTTTGAGTGTGTCATATCTTGAAGATTTCAACCTAGACTTCTACCTTGTTGGTGTGTAGTATCCATCAAAGAAGAATCCATATCCATCACCTCCATTTCCATCTCACTTTCGGCCATAACCGCCACCATCCAACCCATAGCCGCCACCATCCAAAACACTATCCTCGTTGAAATCCTTCCCGGATCTCTCAACGACCTCTAAGTAAAAGCGTCTTATCTTCTGATTCCCAGCTCCGATCACCCTCAAATTTTGAAGGCTGAAACTAGACCTCCAGATCTATCTCTGGGCGTTGGAATCACCCCATTCTGATCACGGACGAGGGAGAACGGACCCTCTGAAGTCAGACCAGAAATCAGTGACGGAACTGTCTTGCGTACCAACTGAGAAGCCATCAAGGGGCTTGCCTTGCACTGAGTTTATCTCCCATGGAATTGGGAATATGTCAAAGGTCAGGGGTTCGATCCCCCCTGGCAACATCCTGTAATTAAAGCCTAATAGGCCCTTGCAGGTTGGGGTGTATGGGCTGCAGCCCATGGCGTTCTTGGTTGGGCTAGGCCTCGCCAGCCGGCGTGCTCCGACTGAGGGACTGGCTGGGTGGTTGACAGCCCACAGGACCCAGGTGAGTCCATGGCATGTGGGGTCCACCAAGAATCGCATCATAAAAGTGCACTTTTATGATGCGATTCTTGGTGGACCCCACATGCCATGGACTCACCTGGGTCCTGTGGGCTGTCAACCACCCAGCCAGTCCCTCAGTCGGAGCACGCCGGCTGGCGAGGCCTAGCCCAACCAAGAACGCCATGGGCTGCAGCTCATACACCCCAACCTGCAAGGGCCTATTAGGCTTTAATTACAGGATGTTGCCAGGGGGGATCGAACCCCTGACCTTTGACATATTCCCAATTCCATGGGAGATATGCCAACCAACTACACTGCAGTGTAGTTGGTTGGCATATCTCCCTTGAAATTGGGAATATGTCAAAGGTCAGGGGTTCGATCCCCCCTGGCAACATCCTGCAATTAAAGCCTAATAGGCTCTTGCAGGTTGGGGTGTATGGCTGCAGCCCATGGCGTTCTTAGTTGGGCTAGGCCTCGCCAGCCGGCGTGCTCCGACTGAGGGACTGGCTGGGTGGTTGACAGCCCACAGGACCCAGGTGAGTCCATGGCATGTGGGGTCCACCAAGAATCGCATCATAAAGTATTACCAGAAGCCATTAGTTTTGAGGCAAGTGTATCACAAAGGCTAGTCCATTCCTCTCTCTCAGCAAACTGAGATAAGTATACAAAAGAAAAGAATAGAATGAAAATATAGTTAACTCTATCCTAAATACAAAATATGTTTTCAAAAGAAGAAGAAAAATTAAGAGCAAACAGAAATTGCAAGCTATAATGGCTAAGCCTCCATGCTTAAATTAGACATGCAAGGACAAAGAATCAAAGATAAAAATATCAGCTTACTGTACAAAGAAGGGCAAGAGTCTCCTTCTTGTATTTAAGAGGTCTGGTATTTACAAGGGTTGTCAAATCATGGTTAACCATAGCAGATACAACCTGAAGCAACATATGTCAAAATAATCAACTATTGCATTTGTACAATAATTCCCAATATGATCAAGAAAGGCTTCATATGCAACATAACCAATCATACCTTTAAGTAAGGTGAATTGTTCTTCTTAAGGTACTGATCTCGGATGCTTTCCCAGAGAGATGGACCTCCAACATGGGCAATGACCAAAGCATCAGCTATCCTATTGGCAGATATGCACTGGGCAACTGCCCCCTTGTAGTCTCCCACCACCAAAGCACGCTGAACGGCTTCATCAAATGCTGGATCAATACTTTTTTCCTGCACATCTGATTCTCCTTGCACGTAATCCTTAGTAGGAACAGTTTCTTCCGAAGAAAAATGATTAACTGAACTTGAGACTGGAGTATCAGCCTTAGGACTGGGAAGATTGTTAAAAAAGTCCTCCCCGTTGTCAAATGAAAAGACAACAGTTTCTCTATCTTCAAGATAGCCTGCTGTCTCATCTACATTTTCTTGAACAGTAAGAGCATCAACTTGCTGAACCACATCCTCCTGGACAACATCTTTCCCTTCGTCTGGCTCATTGAAACCTAAATGGGAGAGTAGCTTTGACCTTGCAGTTCCATCATCCTCGAACATGACCTTTAAAACCCCCATGTCTCTTTGTCATCCTCCGACTCAGATTCCTGTCCTTTATGAATGATAAGAAGCAAATTTTAGATAAATATAATATGGAAGAAGCAAATTTTGGTGATGCTATGCTATGCATATCTATGTTGTTGTTGTTGGGTGTTACAAATTAGAAAGACTTGATCCATACATGGTCTCATTATACTGTATAGTTAATAACATCAAACCATCTAAACCACTAAACCAAAGCACAACATATTGACTTACAACTCATTAATCCCAATTTAGCAATTGACTGACCATCTATACCAACTAATACTGCAAACCAAGGTATCCTATGATGACTTTTCACTTCGGCAATCATCCTAATTTAGCACACCCAACAACAACAACATATATAAGCATAGCATAGCATCACCAAAATGGGAAATACCTATTTTGTCTCTTTTTAACAACAGTCAAGAAAAACAAGATCACACACATCAAGCAAAAAAAACTCTCTAATAAAACTATCAGCAGCATCATCTAAACATAATTGCATTCATGTATTACTATTTTGTCACTTTCTGCTAACCAAGCAGATTTTCAATTTAAAGATAAGGATGTCAATTAAAACTAAATACCATTGAACATTGACGAAAATTTAAACTGGAGTGAAAAGGAGGGGTTGGAAAGGATAGTATCCAGAACCTAAATGTAATAAAATTACCTCAACATTTTTCAATTCAAAGTCTGAATCCTTGGCTAGGCATTCATTCCCAATTGTTTCACATGGTCCACTGGTTCCATTCAACATTTTTAAAGACAATGCAAATTGAGTAGATACTCCCAGAAATACTTTCAAGCGCGTGAAAATGACTGAATAGAAATGTTCTTAATGCCTAGTCAAATAAGAAAGGATCTGGTTAATATTATAACAAAAAAAACTCCACTATCAACCATTTAGTTGGAAATTGTTCTTAATGCCTACCATTAGACTAATTTGGAAACCTAAACTGAAACAACACATAATCACTTAATAAAACAATTTTATTTACCAAATTAGGACATAAATTGCATAATCAGTTCATCAGTTTACCTGAAATGGTAGCAACCAAGGAGAGGAAGTTGTTGGGGATTGCATACATCGCCTGATTTGGAAGGGAGAGAAGAAGGAGGCGACACGATCATCATCGGTGAACGGCAAGCAAGGTTCTGACAAATTCGAAGGTCACCGGGGAGAACTGACCAACTCATCTTGTCCTCTTATCGGATTCGCTCCAACTTCGATCTTCCGGGGCCATTTTAGGAGTAAAATCCGTCAATAGAAAGAGGGAGGAGGAGGAGGCAAATCAGGAGGTCGTCGGGGGAAGCCGAAGACGGAAGAGGCGGAGATGGAGTCCTTGTTGAGTGTGATGGAGAAAGGCGTCGGTGGTTGTCGTGGAAGAGAGAAAGCATGGAGGCCGATGGAAACAGAATGGATCGGACAATGGTGGCCAGATTTGGAAAGGTGAAATTTGGGAGGAGAGAGAGCGTGAATGTAGGTGTGAGTAAAGGATTGGGGTCAAAATCCTAAACAAAATTTTTTTGAGTGTGAATTTCAAATATTGATGAATAAATGGGGCAATGGGCCTCAATTGTTCTATAAAAAAAAGTCAGAAAGCTTAAAACTAAAATGTATTGGGCTTGGGCGGTTGGGCCCCAACCAACCCAAGCAGATTACGCACTCGCACAATACTTTTTGTTATGGGCAATAATATTAATAAGGCGCAATTGCAAGAATACCAGATTTTCAATAATAACTTGTAAAAAACTCATGTTTTAAAAAGTATTGCAAAAGTACTAATTTTTTGTACTTTTTATGGTATTTTTGCTATAGATAGGGTATGAATTTATCTTTTCTTTTTAATAAAATATCCTTAAAAGTTGACTAATATTTTCTCCAAAAAAGATAATAGAAATTCGTAATTTCTCATTAATCTTTCTCCCTCCCAGTGGCAGCCACATCCCATCAACCTGCTATGATCTCAAGCTACCTCCTAGAACTGTACTGTACTAAAATTGGCGGACAAGTTTTCCTCCAAAAGAAAATTAATCTCCTCCTTCAACCCTTAATCCCTCCAGCGTAACTCACTCTGCCCGACAATAATCCATGAATATTCCCGAAGAACTTCAAAGCGGCCTGACTCTAGCATTTACTCCACGTGAGATATTTCGCACCTGACGCCTTCCATTAAAGCTTGAATGGGTAAGTAAACTCTCTTGAAAAACATTCGATTTTTCCCCTCTGTATATGTGAAGTTCAAAACCCTCTTTATTTCTAGGTACGAAAGTAGTGTATGTGAAGTTCATCAGTGGTGGAGAATGGAAACAACAAGGGAAAATGTGGTTGTATGAAGGTGATAGAACAGTGAAAGCCATGTTGCTTTCCCTTGACATGGACTTGGCTACACTGCGCAACAAATGGATTGAGAAGAATCCATTTGATGAAGAGAAGTTGTTTGTGCAGATGCAATACGTTTATCCAAATAAATCAAAACTTCCACCGATCGATATAAATGATGACGACGATCTTGATGCGTTCAAGTTCTTGAACAACTGTGGAGAAAATGCATCAGAGTGGAAGATTGAGTTGTACACCAACCTGTTAAAGAAGGAAGATATTCGAAGTGAAAGGGCTGAACATCGTACTCTTCCTTCTCCAACAGCTCCACCACCAACTCAGAGCCAAGACAATAAAGACTTTTTCAGGTCCTTTTTTCAAAAAGTCAGAGCACCCGACACTGATGTTAGGTCAGTCGATGAAATTATTGAAGTTGACAATGAAGCAGAGTTAAGGAGGAAGAAGTGAGGGGGGGGGGGGGGAACAAGAGAAAGTGTCCCATGATATTGGAAGACATTATATCATTGAGCAACGATGATGAGGACATTGAAGTTGCTACATCAAGAAACAAAGGAAAGGAGAAAATGATTGATTATGCCAATTGTGGAGATTCTTTGGAGGATGAAATAAGAGATGGTTTTGATTACGGGAGCTGTTATTAATCAAGTGATGATGATCCTGTTGATGGTGGTGATGGTTTAGGGTATGCTTCAGGTGATGATGTAAAGCTTTTGCTTGAAAAATCTTTTGTTTATGTACTAAAAACTGATAAAGATGATGACCTGACACACATCACATCAGCATTGAAATTTCATTTATTTAATAAAAAACAAAAAAAACAAGTAAAAATTCATATTTGCACAGAAGAAAGAACATCGAAGAGGAGAAAGAGGTATAACACCCTCTTCGAAAAGAGAGGAATCGAGAGTAACATCGAAGAGGAAACGAGAGGAAATTATACGATGACAAAAGGCTGGACACAAGGAAGCTCATCTGCCAATTCAAATTCGTGGAGGAGAGGGCACGCAGCCGGTGAATCATCAACTCGAAGATGTTTCCATGGCCTCCCTACAACAATACAAACTTGCAAATACACTCAAAATTCGGGAAAACAGTTCTATGGATGTCCATTATGGAAAGTAATATTGAATTTGAATTTTAGGGTTTTGATTTAGGATTTGGGTTATAGATTTAGGGTTCTGATTTCAGGCTTTTTCAATTAGGGTATATATTTGCGGGTTTTTGAATTTGGTGCAAAATTTAGACTAACGATGTATTATTGTGAGAGATGATTTAGAGTTTCAATTGGTAATTCAATTGGGATTTCATTTAGACTTAAACTAAGTTCTTCGACGATTTCACTAATAGTTGATTGGTTTAATTTTGTATTGAACCATAGGCAGATCAGGATTGCAAATAGTTCAAATGGGTGGATGGTCAAGCTTATGATTTTAGAGCCAATGAGACTATTGAAAGCGTAAGAGTTGTTGAAGATCATGGGACAACCTCTACGCTTATTTACCCGCATCATTCGACTTTAAACAATGATATTATGAAGATCAAAACAGAAAATTTAGTGTTGAAAGTTGTACTTGGTGTGGTGGTACTTGTGGTGTTAGTTGTTATGCTAGTTGTCCAATTTGTAACCTTGTTGGTTAAAATATGATAATTAGTCATAAGCTTATGTTTAGCAAGACAATGTATTTTGTAGGGTCCGTCATAAGGCTATGCACTTGGTGTGGTGGTATTGTCCTCCTTGATGGAACGCGCTATCTTCATATAGCACTCAATGCGTGGAATGTACGTGTTCATTCCCTTCATAACCCTCCATCAACGGAAAAGATCGCGATAATCTCGTCCGCATGCCATGATGTCACTCAACCAATGAAAAGAAGCCACGACCCGACCACCATTGAACGCCGCCTTACTCGCGCACGACACGTCGTCCCATGCAAATCATCGACGTGACACGTTGCTCCATGCAAGGTTCCGTTGGCTAACACGTCTCTGCTCTTTGCCAGCAATCACAAGCAGGACTCGAACACTACAAATAGGCTTGAGGCTGCATTTTTGGAGGACCTTTTGTTGGATCGCCCATTTTTGGGAAGACAATGAGAGGTCTGTGTATGGTTCTCGTGTAAAGATTTGTTGAAATATAATCGTCAAAAGTAGGGGTGAGCAAAAGTATCTGATCCGGCCGACCCGATCCGATAACCCGCCAATCCGAATCCTAAAAGTCTGTATCCGAAAACATCCGTTTAATTTTTATCTTAATCCGATCTGATCCGGGTGATTTTTCCGGATACTTGGATCAGATACGGATCAGGATATTTTTCTTACCGGATATCCGGGAATCTGGTACTATTAATATATAATATATATGTTTTTATAACTAATATACAATGTTTAATTAGTTTAGATGATCTCAAAATGGTGCTTGTACATTTTTAAGTTATTAAACCACTTTAATTCTCCAATACAACATTCCTTATTTTATTCCTTTTAATAAAAAAACCAACCTTGATAATTATTCTTATAAAATTAAAACCCTAAATTATGTACTAATTGTCGCCTCACTAAACAGAGAAAATATGTTTTTTTGTCAAGACTGAGTGTTTATCATTGAATTGAATTTTGATTATATAAGTTAAAGATACAACTTTATATATACTTGCCAAATCCTCTTGTTATATAATATATACGTTTATGGTTCTCAATCTGAAAAGGTTGACAAGTTTAATTGTTTGAAAAAATTACAGGGACTTGCAAATGGTGCTGATGTTTGACATTTAGTTTGCACTTTGCGCATTGTTAGTTTTGATGGAATTAAAAAAAGTAATATTTTGATTTAATTTATAATAGGTTTTCTAGTAACCGGATAATTTGGATATCTGAGTCGAATATCCGATCCGATCCGGATAATATATACCGGATACGAATAGGAGTTTTGTAAATATTTTGTACCGGATATCCGACATACCGGATCGGATATATCCGTTTGCTCACCCCTAGTCAAAAGAGATATCACACCGATTATGAATAAAATGTCTTCTTTTCAAGTGTTTTGTCTAATATTATGGTGACCGCGTTCTTGTTGAGGGATAGTCTATGTCGCGACGAATTTATATTTTAGCAGTTCAAATGTACGGGAACCATCACTCCTTATGGTGTATCCAGCTCTTGACTGAAATGTGCATGCCTGCAAATTGCTTGAAAAGCTTAGGTTTATGTAGTGAAAATGACCTGATAAACCGGGTTCTTTGCTTGTAAAATGAGAATATGTCCTCACTTAAGCACCATATTTCTTGAAAAGCTTAGGTTTACGTACTGAAAATGACCTGACAAACCGGGTTGTTTGCATGTAAAACGAGAATATATCCTGACTTAAGCACCATATTGCTTGAAAACATCCTGGAAAGTGTAAACACAAGTTTGTAAACATCCTGAAAACACGAGCTTCCAAATTAAAATACAATTACCACATGTCTTCCTTGCCAAAAGGTACCCAACAAACTTAAACTCACTAAGCAAGCTAAATTTCGCCAAATCAAACAAATTTCTTTAAACACCTTCCTAACGACATCTAAAAATACTATGAGCCATTTGATTTCTGTGTCCATCTACTAATTTGTCGGACGCAAGATCCATGTTTGTCATGCCAAGCATCAACAACTCAATGTGCTTCAAGGTGTAGACCCTACAATCTCCTCTACAAGATGTAAAAAAGCAGTTAAAATGTATATCAATTGTAGTTTGATAAGGATTTATCATTGCATTTAATACACATATACTTACCCGCACTTGTTCTGCTTAATGTTATCACGACGAGACACCGACATTGGCTTGTCCAATAATGGTTCACATCTCTTTGCCAGTGGCTCGTACATCTTGACATATCATTGAACATTTTCAATGATGGGCTGGATCATCTCGAAAATATCCTTGTTTGAGTACAGATCCACATTGCAGTCATACACCGTCACACACCAGTCGCATAGTTCAATTTCTAAGGCAAACCAGTGGGACTCTGTGATGTTGAAGGGCACATATATGCGTTCCGCATCATCCCATCTCTTGCCATAATCAGCCGGACATGCACCCTTCATGTATTTTATCACTGCATCCTCACCTTCACATGGAAAGTCCTTCTGGAAGCGATTGAACTCAGAGGTGACCAAGGTTTGCCAAAATGTGTCAAGCACAACCACCTTCGAAATCTGCTCCGGATCCTCTGAAATCGTTTGACGATAAAGGAACATCATTTGCTCCAGATGCTGTAATGGTGCAACAATGTTAATGTCTCCACTGAAAACGATGTTACAAATGCATAATATTTTGAAAGGATGCATTGGAATATTACCTCACTGACCAACCAGTCCTTTGGGGCAAACAATTTCTCAAAGAACTTCTTATCCAATGCTTGCCCATTTGGTCCAATTCGGGGTTCAATACTGCATGATGGTACATATTCATTTGAATAAAAAACAAGGCAATATATAAGTTTGTCAGTCCATAAGGAATCATTTTAGTACATATATAGGCAATATATAAGTTTGTCAGTCCATAATGAATCATTTTCAGGTCATATTACTAACAGTCATGCCATATAACATTTTGACATTCAATTCATTATTAAGTTGAGTAGAATGGTTTGGCTCACTAACCTCTCACTTTGCATCTACTTTACCAGGTTTGTCATCCCTTCCACCTTGTTATTTTTGGTAATCTTTTTCGCCAATTTATGCTCATCCATATTGCGGAAGGGTGATTTTGCCGCCGCAGCAAACTCGCGAGTGCAACTTGGATATTTCATTTTCTGCACTTGGCGACCCTTCCTTGGTCTCCCCTTCCTCGGCACATTCCTTTCCTTGGTCTCCCCTTCATCATCCCCCATGTCATCACAATTAGCATGTGATACCTTCTCACCTTGTAATTCAGTCCCAGCCTCAACAACTCACTCATCAACCTTGGTCCCTCCCTCCATATCATCTCCCTTTGCTACCTCATCAGCATCCACATCTCCGTCATCAATCTTACTTCCTCCCTCTACAACATCTCCCTTTGGTTCCTCCACAACTCCTTCATCAACCTTGTTGAGTCCCTTCACATCTCCCTTTGGTCCCTCCACAACTCCTTCATCAACCTTGGTCCATCCCTCCACATCATCTCCCTTTGCTACCTCTTCTGCATCCATACCTCTGCCATCAATCTTGCTTCCTCCTTCTACAACATCTCCCTTTGGTTCCTCCACAACTCCTTCATCAACCTTGTTGAGTCCCTCCACATCTCCCGTTGGTTCCTCCACAACTCCTTCATCAACCTTGGTCCCTCCCTCCACATCATCTCCCTTTGCTACCTCCTTAGCATCCACACCTCCGTCATCAATCTTGCTACCTCCATCCACAACATCTTCATTTGGTTCCTCCATAACTCTGTCATCAACCTTGCTGAGTCCCTCCACAACTCCGTCATCCACACCCTCATCAGACACTGCTTTTGTTGCCACCTCATCTTGTGTCGCCACCACAGTCCCATCATACACCACCTGAAGTGGTGTTGCCTCATTAACCAACTCCTCATTTGCCTCATTTACCCCCTCCTCAATTGTTAGCCCCCGTAGTATTGTAGTCGTCTAAATAAGAAGTGACAGTTATCTGTTGCATCCCCTTGAACTTCTTGCTCATTTACCATTGTAACATCTTCACCCGCATTTTCCTGACAACCTACATTATCTGCAGCATCAGCATATGGGGGTGATCCAACCTTCTTCATCTCCCATTGTCCACTAGTTAACACAATTGCACCATCATCTTGCTCTCCATCCATTGTCTCCTGAAACGATGATATATGGTATGAAATAAGAAAATATGTTTTGAAATGTGCATAAATGGACTGAAATGTGCATATATGGACTGAACTGTGCATATATAAACTGAAAAAGTTGGGCATACCTCATCATACTCTCCTTGTTTGGACTCATTCCCTTCGGACTCATTCCCTTTGTCGTTTTTAGACTCTGACTTTTCCTCTTCTTTATCTTCATGCTCTGACTCATCACTCTGATCTGTTGACTTTACCTCCCTCATGCTCTTCTAGTGTTGTGTAATGTTGGGTTCATCATCCCTTTTAACCTCTCTAGACTCTGGCTCCTGGTGTTCTCTAATGTCTTCATCACTTTCATCACTGGATGAAGAGGCCACTGTTCTACGAGCTTTGCCTCTTATGAACTTCTTTAACTCAAGGACTTTCTCCCTTAACAGATCATGCTTTTCCATCAGAGTATGCATCGTTTCAAGCAATTCATTCAAACAACACATCAATTGCCTTTGGTCTAAACCCTCAATGTTTACAGCTTCCCTCCCTTACCAACTCCCTTATCCTTTTTACCAGCCCTTTTTCTTATTGGCTTCAGTTGCTTAACAATCTGATCCAAGGATTTGTGTCCTTCCTCCTCCGAGAAGTAACAACTTTCTCCCAAGTCCTCTCCGTCCTCCTTAACAAGGATCTGTTTAGCAGTGAAAGTCCCCTCTAGGGCATCAGAAATCGAATTCAAGTTTGGCCTACTCATTTTAAGCCACCTCACACCTCGGAGCTGCACAACTTTATTCAGCTTTTGGGCAAACGTTCTGCCAATATGGGGCACTGCCTCATACAACCATATCTAAAACAAACATACCTGAAACACCATCGGGAAACCCCTTATGATGTATCCTGCTCTGGCATTGTCTGAACGTGCAAGTGCAGCCTTAGCTGACTCTATTCTTGTTTCCAAAGCAGAAGCCATACTTTGATGGAGGTCAATATATGCACTCCTACCCCATGCGAAATTATTGAAACGATCCAAGTATTGGGTCAATTTCACATGTAGGGGTCTGACCTTCCTCTTCTTATCACCCCCAGTATAACACCCTCAAGAATTAACAACAAGGCCATCTTCAGCTTGAATACATTTTCCTCCCGATACGATAAGAACTTGGTTAAAAGGTTAGCAATGGTAATACTCCTCAAACCAAAAAAATCAAAGACTACCTTCTTATCCTCCAAAGTGTCCTCCTCATCGGGCATCCCACAATTCAGTTATGTTATTAGCCTAAACTCCTATATTGAAAACCTATATGGTTTTCCACCAAGATCATACCATGTCTCAAACTACTTTTTTGTGTCTAGTTGCCTAAACAACACATGGTGAATCAGCTGTGCAGACAGTTTCAAGTTTTTCATAATTTTTATAATTGGGCCAAAGTGGCCCTGTAGAACTGTCTGCCAGTCTGTTCGAGTTAGGGTGTTCTCAATACAATTCAGATACTGAAGCCTTGAGTTTTGATTTATCCGACCATAAAACAACTCCTCACAATGTCACTTGTACACTATCTATAAAGAATGACATTCACAAATACATGACAGGTAAGAATGACTTTCATATTCACATAAAAGAAAGAAAGGCACCATCTTACTTTGTTAGGTAAAGATATATGTTTTTCAGGGAAAAATATATTTTGTCAGACTGCATTTTGGTTTGTCAGGCCAAATGGAAGTTGTTCAGGACAAGTCTTTACCCTAGACTATAACTTACAATTTTGTATCAACATGAATCAGGGTACTATGATATTCTAACATTCTAACGACACAACATATACATGACATTCATATTCACATAAACCCGAAAACTTACTTTGTCAGGTAAGATAATTCGTTTTGTCATAATACATTTTGGTTTGTCAGGCCATATGGATGTCAAGAGTTTAGGCTACTATGACTTTTCCAGACCTCTCCATGCTCTATTTTTTACAGAGTAAATCATGCTCTGTTTTTTACATAATTTTAGCATGCAGTTTATCCAGACCCTAAACCTAGCATGCATCACAAGTTTTAGACAAAATATTGCTTTTTTCAGATAAGTCAAGAGTTAGAGAAGACAACTAACCCCGCCAACCGACTTCGATGGCTCCTTCCTCGACCTCTTGCCTTTTGGTTCTTTAGCCTCCGAGATTCTCGGTTTCTTCTTCTGCACCGAAACGACTGGATTCGGTGATTCTTCTTCCTCCGACGAGTTGTAGGCTCTCTTCATTCAGCCACTTGCCACAGTAGCCGCCTTCGCATTCGCCGGATGTTCTTCGCTTTTCTCAACCCTCTTTCTCCTCGCAAGTGTAGAAGCCTTCGCCTTCTCGACTCTGGATTTCGCAGACTCCAAACCTCTTGTCTTCACCATTCTCGATCTGGGGATTTAGTAAGGGCTTCAGAAATGGCTTCACAAAGGGCTTCAGAAAGGGTTTCACAAAGGGCTATGGGGATTTACATTTAGGGTCTGGAAAACACAGTAGAGTAGATGCATTCACCTTCGCCTTCTCAACTCTGGGGATTTAGGAAGGGTTTCACGAATACTTGATTCGGGGATGAAAGGAAAAAGCGAGATTAGGTTCTTGAGAGTCGAAAAGCTTTTGGGGAAGAAACGAATGGAAATGATGAACTGCTACCAGTTGAACAGGTACTTGATTACGCAACTGATATAACAGTTTAAAATTAACTGCTTCTTTAAACCTTTTTAAAACACTTTTATGTTTTTTGAAATTTTTTTATTCATAATTCATTTTACTTTTTTTTTGTTTTGAAAAATTTTGCAGTTTTTTGATACTTTTGCAATTCTTTTTAAAACCCGGTATTTTTGCAAACAACTATCAGAAACTTGGTATTTTTTGCAATTCCGTCTATTAATAATGGGTGAATCATGCAATTTCTTAAAGACGAGAATCATAAAAAAGAATAAATAAAGTAAAGAAGATGTAAATAAGGGGATTTCATTAGCGGTCTTCCAAGGAGATGGGCGTGGATTATATTATGCAGTATGTATTGACAAGTGAAGGCTTGAAATTGTGAGTTACAGATGACGATCGATCTTACGACAAGTTATAATACTTACACTATTATGTAAAATCATCTCTTCCCCCCGTAACAAAGTAAGAGGTATCTCATGATGCCTAGCTAGCTACTTGTCATCTAAAATCCATCTGTCTAATTCATAACAAATTTTAGTTGACCCACTAATTTCCCAAATATAACATCTTTACAGTTTTATATACTACGGAGTACTAAATTGGCAAGGTATGTAAGCCAAAATATTATATATTTCATATTTGACAAAAAATTAGATACAATAATATTAATTTGAGGGAGGGACACATGATTAATCGGGATTGGGTAAGGTTGTTTGATACTATATGACAAGTAAATAAATGAAAACCAACGCACATGCTCCACATCTTTAATCACTCGTCTAATGAGTTGTTCAATCACCAAATTTGTTGAATTTCTATCATTTCTATCTATCTTGCCTAATGGATTAAGTTGCGCGCCTGTCTCAATCATATATATAGCAAAGTAGCAAACCAGGTAATTTGGAGTAATTTATATAACCCGGCCTTATAATATTTTAGAGCTATGCTATGTCTAAATATTAGACCACCAGACCTGGATCCGGGCAAAATCCGGGCCGGGCTTTGACCAAAGGTCATGCCTTGATGGGCGGGTCGAATCCGAGCAATTTAAGGAAAAAGGCTGGGGAGGTTTCTTGAATCCGGCCGAACATCCGGACCCGGGCAGTTCGTGGGTTCCATATAGTCCGCGAGACATAACAAACTTGTCAAAGACGAAATATAACAAATCCAATCTAACGCATATGCCCACAAAAAAGTTGTCTTTTATTACAAACGGTAGACATGATATCTGTTACAAACATGTCCAACAAAAATGCCCATAAGAAATTTGCCCAACACTTTGAAGATGTAGTTACAACCCAAACTAGTCCAACAAATACGCCCATAAAAAATCTGTCCAACACTATAAAGATGCCATAACAGTAGACCTTCATAAAATCATATTTATTTTATTTATTTTTAAAAATTAATTCGGGCTTTTGGGCGGACTATTCGGACTAAATGGGATATGATCAGTGATTGGATCCCGCCCGTTTATATGGGCAGGCCGGGCTATCCGAGCAAAATGGATTAAATATAGGAACCATATCCGCCCATTTAGGTGGGCGGACTAGGAAGGTGAGCGGAACGACACGCGTTTGCTCAAGTCTACTAAATATAATATTGGGGGTACAATTTTGGGTGGGACAAGCCTGCTTTGTATTGGTGTGGTTTCACATGAGATGTATGTGATAATTTAGACATGTCCTTCACTTAAAAGGAAATCTAATGTTTACCTTGTATAAAAGAGAAGATATGCATGTGGTATTAATTTTATCGTCGGCCAGCGTTGTATTATTTCAAGGCCACCGATTCTATCCCCTTAATGTTAACCCCCCACTTATTTTAATAGAACTTACTTGTTTTTTTCTCTCCCTTTTTTATAAGGAAAAAAATTAGGAAAACCTAACAACGATTGGTAGGCAATCCTAGAGCATCCTTGCATATGAGATTAAGAAGGGTCAAATCTTGAAGAAGCTCGACAATTGAGGGGAGGTGGCTCAAATGCAAAAGTTTGTCTGCCACCAGGTTCATCCCGCGAAAAATATGACGAATTTGAACATGCGATGAAGCCCGGAGGTCACAGAGGATGTCGGCAACAATCATCTCAATCTCCCAAGGGCAGCTCTAGCAACAATTGACTGCATTAATAAGACACAAATTATCATCTTCAATAACAAGAGAGTTAATATTCAAGTTTTTTTTTGTAGATGTAATACAATGATGCAGAGCTAGGGCTTCAGTTATTAATATGTTGTTCATGCCACATTTTTTTGAGTCCATATATATTGATTTGACTTGATGGTCTCTTATAATATATCCAATAGATGCACATTCATTCGGGAGTATGGATCCATCAAAGTTGATCTTATATCATCCTTTTGGATGGTCGGTTCCATTTTATATTTCTACTTTTTCTTGGATGATGTTTGTTAGTCCTTAAAAGTTTATCACATAATCCATCCTTTTAGTTTTTTTCCAATTCTTGATTTGGTTTCTTGTGTGTAGAGTTAAGTTTTTACTCTAATTAGGGTCGAAAAGAGTAAGATTTCTTATATGCCAAATGCCCCACCAAAAGGTGGTGATTTCAATAAGTTCATTTTGGTTAGTTTATTATGTATATCAGAAAGAAATTCCATAGGTTTTATGTTATCGATTTTTATCTGTTTAATAATCCGAGCAGTTGAACTATTTAAGAGCTCGAGATTTTTAATTGTATGGGGGCATTTTGTTATTAGGTAGTATAAATTTTTCTGAGGATGGTTGCACAAACAACAGGTGGAGGGATGTATTTTTATTGTAATCTTTTTTTGGTTGAAATACCGTTATAATCCATTTTCCAGATAAAGTTCTTAACTTTAGGGTATATATCCATTTTCCAAATCCAAGATAGATCCATTTAATGGTTTTCTCTTTATTTAGTTAGAAGATTAATAGCGGAGCTAGTGGAGACCATCCATTACGGCTGGGGCTCCAGTATAGTCTATCTAGGAAAGTGTTTTAGGATCGGGATATCTATGATGTGTTTTCAAGTATCTTCACCGACACTCTTTTAAATATCTCTACATGCCAAAAACGAAAAGTACTAAAATATGAATGTCTAAATATAGATATGCTGATATGGGAAAGATAAGAACACGCCAAGGGCGCGGTCTTGTAGGCCGCACTGTAGACCGGTTGTTGGACAGGTAAGATTGCATCAAAAATCATCCATCAAAAGGCCAATCTTCGAAAGGCAAATCTCTACATTCCTCAAACAAAAGTGGCATATTTGTATTTACCTCTCTAATGAATCCTCTGAGGATTCTGAGGAGATGCCTTCTCCATAAGAACACCATGAAACCACACCACCACAAAGCATCAAGCCAAATTCCTTCTCATTAGACAGTGCTCATCTCCTCTTTGCTGAGCATGAAAGTATTCTCAACCCCAATGTTGAGGTCACTACCCACTTAATACATTCTTTGGGGGTTTCCTGTGATACCACCATGAGTGAAGGTGATCCTCACAATCCCGCTCCTCCTCTAATGGAAACCATTGCACCTAGTCTACTAGTTAGTACCCAACTTGCTCAAACTAATCCTTCCTTGGCCCTAACTCTGAGATTCTTGGTCCCATGAATCACAACATTATCTCTAAAGTTGATAATCTGCTTATCTCATAATTCAAAAACATCAACCTAGACCACCCTATCCCAAATGATGTGTTTATACAGGTTGGCCTGATAGATCCTCTCTCCCTTGAGTTTCCCTTGCTGAACAATGAGGGTTCTCTGGATGATATTCAATCAGAAGATGAGTTCATCTTTAAAGATGATGATCTTATTGATGATTATCTACCTGTTAAAGACCAACAAATCAACAATCCTGACCCCAAGGATGAGTTCACTACTAAAGAACTCAACCAATTCCTTATGTCTGATAGCCAAGATGAAGAGTTAGCACCTGGCAATGCTTCTTTCATCTCTACCAACACAATTGGATCTATGGTCTAGAAAATGGGAATTATGGAGGTTCAATTCAAAGACATGTCAACCTCTGGTTCGAGCAAGAGGAAAACTCATGAGGGTGTGGATGATACTACCACCTCTAATCTGATGGGGCACAAAAAATCGAAAATATAGATCAATTGTTTTTTTTGAAGATTTACCAACAAACTTGCTTGATTTTTCCCTCCATTATTTCTCTTTGCAATGTGTGGATTATCTACCATATTGATTTGTGCACCAATGTACCAAGCAACTTTCCTAGAGTAATTTTTTTGCTAAATCCTTGTACTTTCAATTTCTCCTATTTTAGAACTATCCGTGTAACTAATGGCTCTCTGCCAGTGATCCTATCTATCAATATATGCCTTCCACTTACTTATGTTTTGGTATTTCAAACATATTGTTTTTACTAAATATATAGTCGCTCAAGTATACTTCCATTCCCTTTTTTTTTTTTGATAAAGTAAGAATTCAAGAATCCAAAACAACCAAACCTGGAAACTCGAGAGACCGAACAAACGGCGTCGGGTGTTCCGACAAAGCAACCAACCATCAGAACAACAACAAAACACAACAACAAAGAGCAAAACAAAAATAAAAAAACAACAGACACAACAAAGAATAAAATACAGACACAACCGAACAAGCAAACCTACAAGGCTAAATCAACGAGAAAGTCTTCAAACAGGGGTTGGAAACCACCAACAAGTCATTTGAAGCAGTCGGAAAGAAGAAACAAGATACAATCTGGAGGCATTTCGTCAGTAGAACCACCAGGGATCACACGATCATTATCTTGTCTCGAACCGAAACAACAATCTCAAATCAAACCAAAAGGAGAACCTGCAACAGCACACATAGACAAGGAGGAAGGCGGGGGACAGTGGAAAGAAAACACACGGCGGGGGATAGGGGAAGGAGGAGGGCGGCGGAGAAGGAGGAGGGAAAAGGAGGAAGACAAGGGGAAGGGCGGAGGCTGGCCAGAGAGGGAAGGCAGAGAGGAAGAAGGCGGCGGCGAGGTGGCGGGGGCTCTTCTGGGAGCAAATGAATCCAGATCCGGCTCGTCTACGGTGGGCGGCGGCCTGGCTTTCTGAGCGGTGGCGGCGGCGAAGACTCGATGGGCCAATTTCAGGCTAACTCCGGGAGGCGCAGCTCTAGACTTATGAGGAACAGATCTGGCCGGGGAGGAGGAAGCTCGGTCGGAGGAGCAGTCGGTGGACTGAAGCGGAGGTCGGCCACGACGGCTCGATGGAGCAAAAGCATGGGCCGACGTCTTCCCGGTGAAGGAAAGGAGAGGCGGCATGCCGGTGAAGGCTGGTGCCGGTGTGGCAGGAGGCTAGTACCGGTCGCCGGTAAGGCGGGAGTGGATGGGGGGCCCGTTAGGGCCGGCTCCCAGAAGGGAGCTTTTCTGGCTTTCGATGTCACACTTCCATTCCCTTATGCTTTGTTGTTGGCATGATAAAATTGATATCCCATATCATAACTATTACATTTTGCGCAAAAATACCATGACCAACCAAATTGCAGTGCACTTCATTGTGCAGAATATAAGATTTCTAATCATCCTTATGACTTATAAGCTCTCTTTTAAGTCGACCAATATAAATAAAAATTTAACAAACATTTCCATAACCCAATATACTCTCTATAACTATAAACTATCTAATTTCTGGTACATTTTGTCTATGACTACCTTATCAAAACTGAAAGCATTTACTTGATTTTTGGTTTACTCTTTTGCATAAACACAAACAAATTAACTACTTAAACAACTTCAATCCTCCCCACTATAGGACTTCTCGACATATTGACTGCCTTTCTAATATGATTTATCTCAGCTATAAAGGATCACAATCTAGTTGTAACATGATCAAGGCTGCACAAAATGACCAAAGACGGGGGTCATCCTATTTGAGATCTCTCTGGAAACACTCTACAAAAGATCTGTGTATATCAGCTATGATAAAATTTAGCATCACATTTTTCACAAACTAAAGTTCTAAAGAAGCACATGTGTTGCTTAACTGCGCCATATGTACATCATGGTAAATTATCTCGGTCAAAACTTGACTTGACTTTTCTAAACGAACTCTACTGTTGTGGAGCTTGAATATCCCTAAGTTATCGTGTTGTTACTTAAGTAAGAATCTTTTACAGTCAATTGTATTTACCCTCCTAGCAAGTTCTAAACATAACCCATATAAAAATGTCTCTTGCTCTATTGTATGGCCCAAACCAGAACAAAAAAATTGCACAATTTCCATGACAGAAAATTACACTAAATCGACCCACTTCTAATCTATCTTATTAATCCCTTTAAACACCTGATGGATCTTACTTCAAAACCAATATAGAACAAACATAAAAGACTCATCCCTCCCGAATACAAATATAAAATAACCTGAAACTATACCGACGAAAAAAATAAAAATTGACTATCATTAGAAATTTCAAGGGCTTACTGTAACATGTTGACAACACACGATCTAGAAATTACCCCAATACACTAAGAAATATAAAAATCCCAACAGCAAGAACCAATATCTTGCATAACATCAAATTAAGTTATAAATGAAGATAAGCCTTTGGAACTATCATGGACTAAGGAGAAAGAACCTCTAGTCGGAGGTCGAAACGTTATGTAAAATTGATCGAATTCAAGCTTTAGCATTGGTCGAAATAAAAACACATAAAACCTACAGATTCAACTTGGAAGAAATATGGCTTTGACGGTTTTTTTAATCCCCTTCTCTTGGCAGATCGGGTGGAATCTGTCTTCTTTGAAAATCTTTCCAACTTAATAATGAAACCTTCGAACTCATCAACTAAACAAAAATATGGATTTGTATGAAATATAAGATTCTTAATAAAGACCAAACTATGCTCATTATCTTCTTCTATGCACCCCCTAATGAAGCTGATAAAAATGTGTTTTGGGATTCTTTAACTCAGTTTGTGATACGAATCCGATGGCTCGGATCTCGTCTGACGCCGGATCTAGGTAGGAAATGGTCTCGGATCCTTCTCTTGGTAACCAGATAAGTACGAACCACCGGGAAGGATGGTCCGCGACTCTCTTATGCTCGCTTCGGCGAGGGTGGGGCGAGAGTGAAGGTTGTGTTTGTGAACCGTGACGTGGTTTAATCGGGTCTAACCGGTTTTGTGACGCCGAGGCCTAAGCGGAGGAGTTCAACTCAACTACGAAGCTTAGGCATAAATTTCAACGTAAGGAATAATGATTACAACGAAGGATATTTATAGCCTTTATACTCGGCCAAGAGCCCTAATGGGCTTGGGCCGCAAGACACACTAATGGGCCGACTTCTCTAGCAAGAGAAGACACACGCCCGAAATAGAAAGTGCAAAATTAGAAAGTACTAAAAGTGGCAACATGCCAAAACAAGAAATAACGGAAATAGGAACTAATATGACTAAACTAGACTAAGTCCTATGCCAAGGGGGACGCCACGGTCTTGGTCTTCGGGGGCTCGTCGGGCACCGGTTCAGGACTAGCCAGGAGCGCATCAGTTTGTGCTTCAAGTCCAAATCCATTACCCAATTATTGGAGACCTCAATGAAATACAACACACAAATGAAAAAGTGGGTGGTGTAATCCTCTGACAAAATTAAAAAATGATTGCGATCTCTGTGATATACCTTCTTTTGGTGATGAATTTACGTGGCGAAAAAATAAAACAGATATAAATAACACATGAAAAACTGAATAGTCTTAGTACACAACTAGCTTCAAAATTGGTTTATGGATATCACTTGTACAAACCATGTTTTAATATCATTTGACCATTGCCCTATATCAGCTCAACTTGAGAATCATTGTAATGCCAAAGGGCTACCCTTTTAATTTGAAAAATGTGGATGAAGCGACAAGACTTTGAAAATGTGGTAAAACAAGCTTGGCGGATTAAAATTTTGAAGGTTCACCTATGTTTAAATTGGCAAAAAAACACATACTCTTAAATCTAGTGAAAAAAAATACAGCTAAACTATGTTTGAAAACATCTTCAAACAATTAAAACAAGTAGATAAACTACTTATCAATATCCAAATAATATCCAGTAAAACACCAACACAATCAATAATTAACAACCAAAATTAAATGTAAAATAAAAGAAGAACAACTCTTGTCCATCCAAAAAAAAATCCCCAATGGAGACGCAACCTTTGGAATAATATTTAGAAATGATAAAGGGGAACAACTACTAATCGATGTTGATCAATGTCGTAAATCTACAGCGTTAAAAACTGAGGCTCTTGCGCTTTGTAATGTCCTTATAAAGGAAAAAGAAATGAATTTTGAATACATTGAATTGAAAGTGACAATCTAACAATCGTGAATGTCCTAAATCATATCTGGCACTGTCCATCAAAAATCGAGATCATAATCTCCGATATCCTATTTATGTTACAATCTTTTGTGACAGTGCGGATTTTTCATATCTTTCGTGAAATTAATGCAGTGGCTGACCTTATTGCAAAACTTCACCACTATCTTTCACTAGAAGATATCAATACAAATTCAGAACTTTTGATTCTCATCCGAAAGGATGCCATAGGTTGGTTTCCAAGTAGATTATAATACCATTCTAATTTTTACCTTTAAAAAAAATCTCCCTTCTTTTGTTCTCTAGATGGATCTATAATTTGTATTCATACGTTCATTAAATAACATATAGAGTTGTACCCAAAAAAATCAGAGCAAATAAGATAAGTGGGTTATAGGGGTGTTTCATACACATCATATTATGCAATACTTTGCAGCAAAACTTTAGCACATAGCAGTCCCCCTTCAATGTAAAGCTTGTAGCAACACAAAAAAAGACCTCATTCACATTCTTATCAAATGCCCACACACAACACAAACAATACACAACCTCAACCCATCCATAGCACAAGCATTATATAATATATCAACTTATAATAAAACACTTGCCCAAATCCTCAATTTAATAAGAGAAAAACTATCTACCAAAGAGTTAGAAATATTAGTAACTTGCTAGTGGAGTATATGGTACCAGATGAATATCAAACTATTTAAAGACCAAGGGAGTGATATTATCCCCAACCTATCACAATTCATTACAAAACAACAAGAGGATTGAAAACATGCAAAAGAGGACCAAGATTACAACACCAAATGAAAAAACCAACCTAATGTAGTAACCCGAAGGAAAAGGAAAAATATAAGATGGACAAAACCGAAAGAAAATAAATATAAACTAAATACGGATGGATCACAATTAAACCAAGGTAACACAACATATGGTTATATCACCCGGGACCACCTAGGCCGACCAACTTACATGGCCATTGGTGATCTGGGGAATGTCCCTATTACTAGTTGAAGCTATGTCAGTGCGAATAGGCATTCGAAAAGCTATCCAGCTAGGGATCTCAGATATTGAGATCGAAGGCGACAACATCTGCCTTATCAACGCCATCAATGGCAAATGGTTGTGTCCTTGGGAAATTGAACTCATTGTATCAGATATTCTTATCGTAGTACGACAATTTACCACTTGTCGTATTTCTCATATATTCAGGGAGATTAACTCTGTGGCTGACTTTATTGCTAAACTTTACCACAGATCTATCTCACCCGACATTGCAACCATTCCAGATCTCATTGATCTCATCCGTAAGAATGTTATAGGATGGCCCACCTCACAATAAAGGAGCCCCTAATCTCTTTCCTTATCAAAAAAAAAATACCAAAGCAATACTTTACTTTTTTGTAAGGTGGAAGACTTGTATCCTTCACAAATCTATAATTTGTATTCGTACGTTCATTAAATAACATATAAAGTTGTACTAAAAAAATCAGAGTAAAAAAGAAAAGTAGGTTATAGGGGTGTCTCATAGCTATGCAATACTTTACTTTTTTGTAAGGTGGAATTCTTGTATCTTTCAAAAATATGCAATACTTATTTTAGAATGAAAAATGACCCCGAAAATGCTCTCACCTCACCAAACCCTATTCCGCCGCCGCCCCTTACCCTGCTCAAGTAACCATCAATAATTCCTCATTTTACAGGAAGAACATCTCAGATCTTTGAACTACTTCGCTCCAATATCATCTCTTCATTATCTTTTGAACCATGATTCCCTCTCTAAACCTCAAAATGATTGTTTACTCGCTACGAATGCATACAAATCTCATATCTACGCATCTAATGTCTGCAAATCTGAAAACCTTAAACCAGAAACTAAGGTGTGTGTGATATGGATCTTCCTCCTCTCTTGGCTATGGAGATGGGGCTGTTTTTGGCTTCTCCTCGTCTTCACAATTTTAATGACTCAAAATAGAGAGATCTCAACTGATGTTTGGCGACGTCGGCTTTCTTTCGGGGCTTGCTGGAGGCTGGCCCGGCGGGGAGTTTTGAGGTTCCTTTACTGATGTTGATGTTCTCCTTCCTCTCCTGGGGAAAAAGGTTTTTTTTTCTGACTCACCCACCCTTGAACCTTACCTTGAATATCTCTTTATATGTGACTCTTGTTACCATGTGTATGTTGTTTGGTTAATAATTTCACAAGAGCTAGACCTAGATCTGTACACCACTAATCTGATTTTTCTTACTTGATTCTTCTATGTGATGCTCAATTTTTGTTCTGGATTTTTCGTTAGTGTTTGTATCACCTATATGTTCCTATGAACAGATATTTAAACCTTGAATGATATCCTTTGGTGGGATTGTGAAGCTATTGTGAACTATGAAGATTTACACCCTTCGGATACTAAGGAATACACCATTCACTGGTCGAGGAGACCTCTAAACTCGATCCTTTAGACAATTTTGTGAATGTTTTCAATATTGGACTTTCTTCTCCTATATGAAATTTTGCTCTCTTCTTAATCTTATGATGATACTGATTAATGATCCCTGTTGTTTGACTTTTTTTCCGTAACCATTATACAACTGAATTTTTTATTTATTCATCCTTCCTGACCTGCTGCACATCAACTACTCCTACCTTTTATTTAGGCAATGGCTAAATACACGCGAAATAGTGTCTATATCGACGCTATATTACACGCTTAAGATAAGCGTGTGGTTTTACACGCTTAAGCTAAGCGTGGATGGGTATTGTTGGTATTTTTAAAAGACAGATCACTGATGTCACGCAAGAGACCCAAAAATACACGCTTTACTTAGGCGCATATCCATACGCTTATCTTAGGCGTGTGCTTTTTACACGCGTAAGTTAGGCGTGTACATTTATAGCCGTTGGAAAGTTATGTTGGTGCGCTTAACGGATTTATTTCTTCCTATTTATAGTCGAAGGTCTTGCCATTCCATGTCCAAGAAACCGAAATTGTTTTCTCCTAATTTTAAAGATGTATCATAGTGGTGAGGATAGTAGTGACAAAAAAAATGATTGGGTTCAAAGTGAAGAAGAGGAGGAGGAGGACGACAAATGGATGGAGTCGAAATTTTTCTTAGATGTGGAAGACGACGAAGCGACTGGCGATTGGGACCCTAGCGGCGAATTTGTGGTTAGTGTTAAAATAGTTTTTCTCTTTCCTTCATCGGTATTTTAATACGTAATTAGTGTCTTAAATATTGCACTTAATTAGGTAGCCAATATTTAGCATGAATTTGTAGTTATATAATTGGAAATCATATGTAGTGTAACATAGTGATGTAGTTATGATGAGTTGTAGTTAACATAAACCGCTACATTTATAGGGGAAAGACTATACAAGCATTTTATTACCGACCTAGTGTGAGATAGTAAAAAAGAATTGTACAAATGGGCGAAAGAAATAGGAAAGGAGCTTGTGATAGCTTTGGTGAAGCGTAACTCAAGTCCGTACCAAATTAGTATAGTGTGCGATAGGTTTGGGCCTTGGAGATCGGGGAGGCCGAAGGTAAACGAAGAGAATCCAGAGTTGCCGGTTGCTAAAATCCGAAAGTCAAGATCCAAAAAGTGTGGGTGTAAGTTTGAGATAATGGGTGTTCGCATGAAGAAAGAGGCATGGCCGGTTGGTGAAAAGTGGATCTTGGGTGTGATTGAAGGTCGGTACAACCATAAGCTACGAACTAGCTTTAAAGGCCATGCATTCATGGGTCGAATGACCGAGGCGGAGTAGCTGTGCGCTAGGAGGTGGGGAGACGGTCGCAAGACGCCGAATCAAATTGTTTCGGAATTGAGGCAAAACTTCCCGGGAAATGTGACTTCCAAGAACTTTGAGCGAATTGACGCACTTCGTGCACGGAGTGAAGAACAAGATCGCCAACTCGCCGCGCAGACTGCCGAGCTTGCCCACCTTCGTCGGGCCATGAGTGACATGAAGCTGCCCACGACTGACCCAATGTTGAACCCTCCGGCCACAACTAGCCGGCCAATGGACCACAGGGGTCCCCTTCTCAATGTCCTCTTCTCGAACACCTCCGGCTATGAGTCTGTTGATGAGGACACCCCCGACGCCGGACCGATATTTGGCACCTACGATGATGAAGAGGAGGAGGAGATGGATAACTACATATGCAGCTCTATGGATGAGCAAGGCAACATGCCTCTTAGCTTGGTTACACGCCGCGTTCTTAACGCCAAAGATGGTATCTTACTTGACCAACGTGACAATTTGTTTCATACTAAGTGTGCGGTCCAGGGAGCTTCTTTGAGTGTGATCATAGATGGTGGGAGTTGCTGCAACATCATCAATGAAAAGGTGATCCAGCACTTCAAGTTTGAGACGCCTCCACAACCCGACATTTACGGCAACTGCGAGAACCGGTTGCCCTTAGCCCGGTCCCGGGATGTCTCTCCAATAATTCAGGGACGTGTTCCTTTCTTTTTACTTGTTCCTTACGTGTGTCTCTTACATGTTAAGGCTTTGGTTGATTTACCCCCTACGGTGTCTACTCTTTTGCAGGAACGCAACGCAAGCCGGCGTACCGTGGAGTTTGGGCCCAGAGGCTTGGTATGGTTGCACTTGTGTCGCAATCTCTTTCCATTCAAGCGACGCCACAAGATGGATGCTAGAGGTGATGGTCCATTTCAGGTGCTACAAAGCCTTGGTGCCGATGCCTACCGCTTGAATTTACCCGATGACTATGGTGCGCCTCCTACGTTCCACATCGATGTTCTTTCTCCTTCTACGCCTCCTGCTTTTGACGACAAGGACGAAGCGGGGATGCTTCGAAGCCAAGAAGGGGAGACTGATAGCTCCATGATCCCCTCGATGATGGCGATGGATGAAGAGGAAGCAATAAAGGTGCATTCGAATGGCCCGGTAACAAGAGCTCGCGCAAGGGCAATGGAGCGAGCAACACAATCATTAGTCTTGCGGGCGCAAGCAAGTGACGCGGGTTCATCTAGTCCTAAATGGGTCCTCCTCTTGACCTATGAAGGATTAGGTGAGGTTCCGCCTTAGCCGATCCCGCCAAGAAGACGAAGACGACGAGATCGCGGAAGCAGAACGAAACAGCCAAGAACTCGACCCAGAACTCGGTTGAGTTCTGGACCGAGTTGTTGCTCCAGCTAAGAATTTGACCCAGAACTCGACCGAGTTCTAGTTCCAGATCGGAACTCGGCCAAGAACTCGACCGAGTTCCTGACCGAGTTCATGCCCGCGTCAACAATCTCAATTTTCGTCGTTTTGCTGAATAATTTATTATTATATTTTTTATTATTTCTTTTTGTCGCTATTTAAACCCAGAAACCCTAGTTTGTAATCTTTATGTTGAATTTGAGTAGTAAAGTTGAGTACACTCCTTCCCTTGAGTTCCAACATCAAACCCTTCGATCCCACGAATCAACTATCCCGTAGCTTATCGCTTCGAGCAATTCATACATCGTCTCTTCGGTATTCACGATCATCACTTTGATCTCTACGTCATCTCTTTGACGCGTTTGAAGACTATCTCTTTAGCCCTAGGAAAGCCATCTCTTTGGCTACGAAAGAGAATGATTCAACTACAAGCTTGAGGAACCAAGATCCTGCATTGCAGACAACACTTCAGGGGTTGTTCGCATCAGTTTGTGTGTGTATATCTAGGTGGTGCTTAAGGAAGGGTCACCAATACCGCACACTCTTTGTTCGTGGCGCAGAAACGCCGATCGAAACATTTTGTGGTGGACAACAAAGTTTGAGTGGAATTTGAAGACGTATCGAGATTACCGCATTGCAAATGGTCGGGCACCAGATCCTTTTATGTATGTGGGAGACGGATCCGTTCATGTACTTGATTGATGATACGAGTATGTAATGTAATATTTAGACGACTTTGATGTGTTCATATTACTTTGATGTGTTTTACATTATGTCTACGCTCGAAGTAGTACAAACTCGCTTTTTTATCTCGATTTAATGGGCCTATACTGGCACGAAGTAGTACAAAACATAACAAATGACATTCCCTCATTCACTAATTCCGCTTGATTCCCAAACTAGGCCCAAAAGTAATATGAACTCGAAGTAGTACATTTCTTATGTTTTATCTCGATTAAATGGGCCTATATTGGCGCCAAGTAGTACAAAACATAACAAATCACATCCCCTCTTTTGCTAATTCTGCTTGATTCCTTTTTGATGTCCCTCTTTCGCTAATTCTGCTTGATTCCTTTTCGATTTCGATGTCCCTCTTTCGCTAATTCCGCTTGATTCCTACAAAACATAAGAAATGATTACTTCTATCTATCTAACACCTACGATGTTTATTTGTTATTTTTCGTAAACAATACCTACAAAGACCCTCATTCTGCTTTATAAGTTTTTTTTTTCCTTCAACAGCCCCATAATGACCTCGTGTGCCCTCTCGTCGTATGGTGGATCGAACCACGCAAAGAAATCACATCCTCCTTTATTACCAGGTTTGTGGACATCGTACATCCCCAATTCAGGGCATCCCCAATACCTTCTTCCGTACTGCCACTGTCGGTCACAAGTGTGTATGACCGCCTTCAAATTACAAAAGCAAAATCTCTCTCCCGTAGTTGAACTCAAACTCGACGAAGAGGCCATACTAACTTTTGGAGAATTAAAACACAATTA
This sequence comes from Rheum nobile, assembly GCA_027886185.1. Taxonomy (NCBI): domain Eukaryota; kingdom Viridiplantae; phylum Streptophyta; class Magnoliopsida; order Caryophyllales; family Polygonaceae; genus Rheum; species Rheum nobile. The sequence goes on along the minus strand of WOAB01000002.1, from coordinate 7,080,377 downwards.
GAGAGGAGAAGGGTGTATAAGGTTTAGGGTGACATGGTTCGTATTTATAGGGTGAAATAGAGCTGTTACAAGTGACCGTTATAAACCTACACGCTTAAGGTAAGCGTGTAAGCACACACTTACCTTAAGCGTGTAGGTTTATAACGGTCATTTTTTTCCAACGACTCTATTTCATCCTATAAATACATTTTATTTCATACAAACATATACACCCTTCTCTTACTCTTATCCTTCTCTTAGCTAATTGTGTTTTCATTCTCCAATAGTTAGTATGGCCTCTTCGTCGAGAAATGTGATAGTAATCAGCGACGACTCAAATTCCTCTGTTGTCGAAGAAGACAACAGCTACACCTCTGATGATGATGATGGAGATGATGGGAAATCAGCATTAGAAAGAGTTGAAGCTATGCGACGTGATCCTCGGAAGAGTTTCATTATTGTACTAAATCAAACCATGCTCTACCCAGAATATCGGGTGGTAAGCACTGCATCCTAGGGCCATTATGTAAATTTATGATTCGGATTACTTCATAATATCAGCTTTAAATGCACTTACTGATATGCAGAGTATCCCGAGGGAGCATGCTTTGCAATTCCTGAGTTCTGCAACAACAACGGAAGTCACCCTAGATTGTGGTAATGCTATTTTGCCTGTGTGTATCGCAACGAGTGGGAATCGATACAAATTTGGCAACGGCTGGCGGGATTTTGTAAGATGGCATGAATTGGAAATCAATGACGCATTAGTGTTTGAACTAATAGGTCGGCGTCCCCAAGTTATATATCTAGTAACCATATTCAAAGCTTAGGGATATTATGTTTATTTTGTTATGTATGTATTTTTCGGATGACATGTACTACTACGCATTAGTAAAAGAAATTGTGTTTTAATTCATGACATGCCCCAATACTACCAAAAAAGGATTAATGGGCCCAAACTAGGCCCAATACTACCACAAAAGGCTTAATAGGCCCAAACTAGGCCCAATACTACCAAAAAAGGCTTAATGGGCTCAAACTAGGTCCAATACTACCAAAAAAGGCTTAATGGGCCCAATACTACCAAAAGTATGCTAACATGATCTAAGTTCATATTACTTTCTCGTATTACATAAGTATGCTAACATGATCTAAGTTCATGTTACTTTCTCGTATTACATAAGTATGCTAACATGATCTAAGTTCATATTACTTTCTCGTATTACATGAGTATGCTAACATGATCTAAGTTCATATTACTTTCTCGTATTACATTAGTATGCTAACATGATCTAAGTTCATATTACTTTCTCGTATTACATAAGTATTACTTTCTCATATTACTTTTTCGTATTACATAAGTATGCTAACATGATCTAAGTTCATATTACGTTCTCGTATTACATAAGTATTACTTTCTCATATTACTTTCTCGTATTACATAAGTATGCTAACATGATCTAAGTTCATATTACTTTCTCGTATTACATAAGTATGCTAACATGATCTAAGTTCATATTACTTTCTCGTATTACATGAGTATGCTAACATGATCTAAGTTCATATTACTTTCTCGTATTACATTAGTATGCTAACATGATCTAAGTTCATATTACTTTCTCGTATTACATAAGTATTACTTTCTCATATTACTTTTTCGTATTACATAAGTATGCTAACATGATCTAAGTTCATATTACTTTCTCGTATTACATAAGTATTACTTTCTCATATTACTTTCTCGTATTACATAAGTATGCTAACATGATGTAAGTTCATATTACTTTCTCGTATTACATAAGTATGCTAACATGATCTAAGTTTATATTACTTTCTCGTATTACATAAGTATACTAAAATGATCTAAGTTCCTATTACTTTCTCATATTACTTTCTCGTATTACATAAGTATGCTAACATGATCTAAGTTCCCTAATGTATGATTTCACGCTTATGTTAAGAGAAAGCCTACATGCCTAAGCTACACGTATACTCACACGCGTACGCTATGCGCATAATCACACATCTATGCTAAGCGTGTGGTTATGCATGGGGAGATTGCAATCTTTATTATTTGAGGTAGGTATCAAACGACAATGCATGGGGAGATTGCAATCTTATCCTCATTGATGTGACCCTGCCTCCCATGATGGCCCAAGATGAGGAAGAAGCCATGAGCCTACGCTCACAGGGCCGAGTCACAAGGTCTAGGTCCAAAGCCATCGCCTCCACCATCGCATCACTAGTTGCACGCGTCATCGCTGGCCAAGGAAGCCCAGAAACCAATCCAAGACTCGTCGTCCTTACCACCATCGGATCAACGCGTTCTTTTGAAGACAGCGACACTTCGTCGTCATCTTCACCGCGTTAGGAGTTTCACGCGTTCTTTTAAGACACTATCTATATTTGGTATTTCTAGCGTGTTTCAGATAGTTTCCTTTGATAGCTTTACATAGTTTCCTTTCATAGCGTTTTAGATAGTTTCCTTGTAGTCATTCTATCTTTTAGGGTTTGTGCCTTTTGCATGCTTGCATGGGCTAGCCCACGAGGTTAGACTTGGCCCATCCGACGTCTCACCTCCCCTATTTATACCCGACTTTGTTAATGTTATTTCTCACGTTCAAGTTAAAGTTCAAGGCTTCAAGTAGAGTGTTAATTCTTCCTTCCCTTGATCGGACGTCACCCGTATCCCTCCCATCCCCATTCCCTCCGCCGCCGACGCTACGACAATCGCTTGATCTTCTCAAGCAAAGTCTATCTTCGCATCTCCTTCATCCGCAATCGACGCTACGACACCCCAAAGACTTGTCTTTTGAAGCCTTATATCCTTCACCAAATCGCTTCCGCCACCACTAACAATCCTTCCATCAAATCGCTTCCATCACCACCGAGTTCCTTGTTGTCGCCACTGTCTTCCCAGTCACCGACGTCAACAAACCCATTCATCGCGATCTTCTGCTCGTGATCTTCCACTCGCGATCATCCCCATCATTGTGTTCCACAGCAAAATCACAACATCGAGTGACTTCCCAACCAAGACTAGATCCAAAGGCGTCACCTTTGACAATTTGGCTTGTCATTGGAGGCAAGGACATATCAACTGGCATCAGAGCCCAGCAGTCTTGTAAGTCACGAACTCAAGTTTACATCTTGTTCACAATTTTTTTTTTCTCTTGACCCCCCACCGTTTTCTTTTGCAAGTTTGTTGAGAAAAATCACAAATTTCCATATTTAATGCGCCTTTCGGTTTCTACAAGGTCTCACCTTGGCCGATTTTTTTTTCTTGTTCCCCAAGTTTTGGTGTGTTAGGTAATTTTGTTATCTTGCATGCTAGAATATTTTGTTTCCTTATTTCATGCGTGGATAGAGTTTCCTTTTTTGCTAGATCTTGCTTTTTAGGTTGTTAACCGAATTTCATAATATAAGATATCATCAAATCTTATCTTCTCTCACCTCTATCTCTAAAGATCGCACTTGTGATATTCTTGTTACTTAGACCTTTTTTATTTTTATTTCCTTTACAAATCCGACAAGATCAAAAGATAAGATCTCGGATATTAAAAAAAAAGATATCTAAAAGATATTAAAAAAAAGTTTCCAAAGTTAGGAAAAGCCAAAATAAGGCAACCCTAACCCACTCTCGGTCTAAGCTCATCTTCTCAACCTCTCTACCGTCTAGGTTAAGCTTCCTAGAAGGTACTTTCTTGCTAATTAGGTTGTTTTGTTTACGTTTGTTTTAGGGTTTCAATTTGTTCTTGTTTGTTTGATTGCAACTTGCTTGATACACCATCTCTTGTGCAAGCCAAGCCGCCCTCATGGCAAGCCAAACAAGCCCTACCTACGTGAACTTTGTGACTTGACTAGTGATTTGCTTGGTTGTTGTTCTTCGTTTTCTTTTGGTTCATTTTTACTCCCATGTCTGGCCGTCTTATTATAGGTTCCATGGCGATTGGACACAGTGCAGACGACCGCGAAGATAACACCACCAACCCACAACCCCAACCGTTGGGTCTACCTCAAGACCAACTACCACAAGCCCAACAACGCGATCCCATCATGGAGTTGTCCGAAGATCAAATCTTGATCCAGGCTCTTAGACAAGAGGTCGCGACTTTGAGAGCCAACCAACAAGTGGCACCCATTGTGCCAACTCCAACACCCCCTAGTGATATGGACGCGCCGCCTCCAACTGGAGCATCCGACGCGGTCCCATCGAAGACACGAGTGGACAAAGGCAAGGGAGTTATGCCGTCCACTTCTCAACATCAACCACAACTCAACAAAATGCAGAGTGTCACTGAGAGCCGCTAAGGCTTTGTTCCCAAGACGGATCGCTACGTGCCCAAAGCCACACCCGCTGGCTACGACACCGGCTCCGACCGCGACATCGACGGCTCTCGAGGTGAGTACTCTGAACCTTACAACTTTGATGATAGGTATGCCTCTCGGGGAACCCAACGCCGTGTGCTAGACTCCACACCACGCGATGGCCGACGTCGTCAAGCCGCCTAAGCCGAAGCGACGCCGAGAAGACCAAGCCGCCGCGACAATGGACCTACACGACGCGATGATCACTATAGGCCCACAACTACACAGCCAATGAGCCATGATGTACGCGATCACCTTCGACACCAGAGTGTTCGAACACCGCGTTATGGTTCTGATGGCTACGCGTCGATCACACCCAATGTCCACGACGACTTCGACGAGTATGATGACGAAGAGATCGAGGACTCAGGTATGGTCAACCCTAATTTTTTTCACCCCTTCTTGGAGATCCACTTGAATTGCAGGATCACCCATCGGATTGGATACCTCCCCCGCGTCTTCAACCCCAAGGAGAACGCGTTCGAGACATTGGCGGCGAGCGCCGTGATGTTTTGCAGAGAGACATTCGATGCGACAACTACGATGCCCGGCCGCCAGACGTCAACGCGATGACGCATATGCGCCAAGGGATGAGTTCGTCCGCAACGATCACCCACAACGCGATAGACACTAGGTTGGACGTGATAGACCACATGGATTGCGCGCCTTTGCGAACCCTCTCTACGACGCTGCACCAAACAACGCGTTCAACCAAGCACCTGGCCAGCCTCGATACCAGCGACACCAAGTCAAGGTAAAAATCGAGCATTTTCATGGTGAATACAACCCCTCTGTTTTTCTTGAATGGGTGCAGGCTACAGAGTACACCCTTAGATATTGTCGAGTGCCACCTGAGGAGCATGTCGACGCCGCGACGCTTCACTTCCGAGGAGCCGCCCGTGTGTGGTGGCATAGATTCGAAGATGACTGCGTTCGTCGCCACAGGACACGAGTCACAGAATGGCATCAACTAGTCTACGTGATGACCAAGAAATACATGCCTCCAGACTACATGAATCAAATGAGATTGGAGATTGCCATGGCTCGCCAAGGGTCGATGACTCCACTCAAGTTCTTTTCCAAGCTTGAAGACATGTATTACAAGGCCAACATCTCCGTTGCACCATCGACTTTGAGGATGAAATTCTTAAGTGGCTTGAACACCAACATACGTGATCAACTCGAGATTTTGCCCATCAAAGACTTGAACACACTCACCCACACGGCGATGCAAATCCATGCCCAACTCTCTCGCCGAAAGTCTTACACATATCCCAGTGGCCAGCAAATGTATTCTTCTAACCCTGGTGGATTACCTTATACTAATGTTCGCCCTAGTGCCTCTACCACAGCCGCGTCTAGCCAAGCCTCCAAGGCGAAGACCGCGACGCCGACCACCGCGCCACGCCAGAACGCGCCAAGACAGGCTCCAGTGAGCATAGATCGCGCGCGTGATCTTGAGTGTTATAAATGTGGTGGAATAGGCCACTATAAGAAAGATTGCCCCAATGCTCGCAAGGTGTTGTTCTCCACAGCCGCCGCCGGCTACGAGTCTTGTGAAGACGAGGAGGCCACACTTGACGCGATCAATGAAGGCACCGAAGAAGAGGACGAAGACGCTTATGACTGTGAACCCGCTTCTCTGCACGCAGGCACACCATTGAGCTTGGTGATGCGTCGTCTCCTCATAGTCAAAGAAGCCAGCTTACGCGATCAACGAGAGAACTTGTTCCACACAAGGGCTCTAGTCCAAACAGCTTCCTTGAGTGTCATTGTTGATGGAGGATCATGTGCGCATATTGTCAATGAGAAGGTCGTGACACACTTCAAGTTACCCACGATGCCTCATCCCTAGCCTTATGCCCTCCAATGGATATCATCTAGTCCAGGTAACACAGTATCTCGCTAATGCTTAATTTCTTTCTCCATAGGCCAATACTGTGATTTAGTTTTATGTGATGTCATTGCAATGGATGCCACCCATATTTTGGTTGGGCGCCCATGGCATTTTGACAGGCGCGTACTCCATGATGGATATTTGAACACTTATGTGTTCAATTACCACGGGAAGCGCGTCACTTTGCATCCAATGTATCCCCATGAGATCTTGCAGGACCAGGTTGAACGCGACCGCCAGAAAGCCATAGAGGCCGCGTCTCCTAAGTCAAACGAGTGTCCAGAAGCACTACCAAGGCAGAACTCCTCCAAATCTGGCAACACTTTGTCTACTCCAGGCACTGGAAAGAAGAAACACAACGCCACAACTGGGACACCAAGTGCCCCACAGACTTCGAGCAGTGCCTTCCCATCAACACAGTTCGCCAATCCGTTGCCACCACCGCGTCCTTTGCAAGGCACCTGTGAGCAACGCATTCTTTTAGCCAGGCCCAGTGACCTCACTGCGTGTTTGACTGGGAAGACTCCATGCTTTTCGCGCCCTTACCACCAGCGATCGTGACGTTGCTTGCCGCGTTCACCGACGTATTCCCAGAAGAGTTGCCATAAGGTTTACCTCCCCTGAGAGGCATTGAGCACCAGATTGACCTTGTGCCCGGTGCTTCTTTGCCCAACCGCACTGCGTATAGAGCTGGTCCAGAAGAAACAAAAGAGTTACAGTGCCAAGTCCAAGAGTTGTTGGATCGCGGGTACGTAAGGGAATCTCTTTCCCCTTGCGCTGTGCATGTGATCCTTGTGCCCAAGAAGGATGGAACATGGAGAATGTGTGTTGACTGCCACGCGATAAACCAGATCACCGTCAAGTATAAGCATCTTATTCCGCGCCTCGACGATATGCTTGATGAACTTCATGACGTGACACTCTTCTCCAAGATTGATTTGAAGAGTGGTTATCACCAGATCAGAATGAAAGAAGGTGAAGAGTGGAAGACCGCATTCAAGACAAAGTATGGGCTCTACGAGTGGCTTGTCATGCCCTTTGGGCTCACGAACGCGCCCAACACCTTCATGCGCGTGATGAACCACGTGTTGAGATCTTTCCTTGGCAAGTTTGTTGTCGTTTATTTCGATGACATCCTTGTGTATTCACGGAGTCTAGAAAACCATGTCGATCACCTTCGTCAAGTGCTCGAGTGCCTTCGACGCGAGAGCCTATTCGCCAATTTGGCCAAGTGCTCATTTTGCGCCGCGTCAACCAACTTTATGGGCTATGCCTATGCCCCATCAAGTTCCTTTCACCCATCAAGTTCCTTCCACCCCAAGGTCTCCGAGTTCCCTACATAGTTCCCTGCAAAGTAAGACCCCCACAGTTCCCTCTGATCTGGATGAGTTCCCTCCACTGGCGTCTCCTGAGCCACCACCAAGGATCACACGTACTCAGGCCATGGAGATGCAATCCAAGATCAAGAAGGGGCTCCTTAACCTTGGAGTGATGAGCCAAGACCTTATGGGATCAATGACATTGCTTGTGTCCCTCAGTTCCCTCTAAGGAACTCCACCGCCGACGTTTTGCACAAGACCTTCTAGAAGGAATTCCAGTCGATCTCTTTAATATATTTTGTTGGATCGTTAAAGTTACGTCTGAGGGAACAAAGGCTTTGTTCCCACAGAAGGCACATCGGAAATAATATAGCAGGAAAGATAAAGAACGAACTCACGATATGTAGTGGAAACCCTGATTGGCAAAACTAGCTTCTCAAGGAAAAACCACTACCTTCAAGCTTCCGCTTGAGAGGATTTTGAAGCGTCTACTTGTCTTATTGATTTCTTGTTCGATTACACTTGTATCCTGGACTTCAACCTCTAGACTTCCCACCTAGATTTGAAACCTCTTCTACAACGATGAATCGAACTCAACCCTCAAAGACTTATAAACACTTCACTCTCTTTTTCTTCTCAACTGAACGCTCTCAGTTCTTCTTTTTCCTCGTCGTGGTTACATAGAAACGAATCCCACATTCCCATATAAATACAACTCGACCAAACCCTAATTATAATAAGATAATCCTATCTTCCTAAACTTGGTAACAAGATGATATTAATTGATTTGAAGAATATTATCTTAACAACCGATATTATCTAAGGAAATAATTCCTAAGATAACATTAACGGATTAAGATAAGATTCTTCTCTCTCCAAATATATTATCTTAGGAAAGTTTTCCTAAGATAACACATTCGGAATCTCTCTCCAAATCTTCTTTTCGGCGAGATCCTTCCAGTCGAAATCCTATCCTTTGACCGCGTGATTCTCCGTGATTTGTTTCCATAATCGTCACGCTGGATTTCTTCCTTCCATTCGCAGCTTTGATCTTGTTCGTCACTATTGTTCCTTGAGAGGTAACAAAGCACATGAACAGAGCTTTGTTCCCTCTGCGATCCTTTGCTGCAATGGTTCCCTGAGATAACTGTCTTTGTTCCTGAAATACTTAGTACCCAGATTAGTTGAATGTTTGTTACCATCAAAACCTAAAGAATTCAACAAATTCCCCCTTTTTGATGGTGACAAACACCCTTGACAATAAAGCATACACGTACGAGATAAAGACAGTTATGGAGAGAAAGTCTTCCCACTAAGGCAGTATTAGTTCCCCCTCAACTCAGCAACATATGAAACCATGTTCTGTTCCCCCTTAACCAAAGCTACCTGTTATTTTCCCCCTTTTGGCATCATCAAAAACATAAGTAAAGAGATAGAGAGAAAAAGACCACAGCAGGATAAGCAAAATAACTCCTTTTGCATTAGATTGAAATGCACAAACATAGACTGCATGTAAAGACAACAACAAAATGAGCACATGTAACACATATGATTAACATGCCAATCATTGCAAACACATGAAACAAAAGCAAAGAAAAGCAAAGTAGTAGGGGAAGACGTGCTGGGAACAAAAGAGGGATTGGTTAGTCAGAGAAAGACGAATCAAGCACCACTGGTGCCTGCAGAGGGAGCTGAAATATGAATAGCAATTTAGGCAATCACTTACTCCGTAAGACGCCTTTGTTGTTCTGCCAACAGAGATATTGCGCGAGACAAACTTCTCACGGTCATTCCTCAAATCAGATTCCACCTTTTGTTCCCCCTCAGAGTCTGCACCTTCAGACTCTTCTTCCTCCACACCAGCTTCTGTCTCACGTCTAACCTTGACCCAACCAACACCTTCTTGTAACACAAACTACTCCTTGTGTAGGTTACAAGCCTCCAACCACCAGTAGAAGAAGGATCCATTGGTCGCCTCTTTGTGTACCTTGGAGTGTTCCATTTTTTTTTTTTTTTTTTTTTTTTGGAACAGTACAAGGGAGCGATAAGGTAACTTTGCTGAAGTCGCCATATAGGTAGGAGGGGATTAACCACGAGAATCATTCTCCATATCTTTTCAAGTGCAAAGGGTATTACTCCAAATCCTCCTCTTTCCTTCTTTTTCCAAGATCACAACCAATAAGATATCTTCCAAAAATAGATCTTGTAAAAGATTCTGTCCAAATCCATCAAATCCCACAAAATCTCAAGCGCAACAACCATCACGCAACCACCACATCACCTTTTATGCACGAACACTTCTCAAGCAGTTGCAAGCCATCATTACACATCATACCTGTCAAATCCCAGCCACAGACCACAGAGGCGACATTTCGTATTCTCGACTTTCCGAAAAAAAATAGAGGAGTGTGATGTGGGGGTAATGTTACCAGAGAGGGTAAAAAGAACATCATACATAAACATATACGAGGATTTTTAATAATGTTTAATCATGAATGAGAGGCTCCCAGATGTGGATGATTAGAGGGGCTCATAGGAAGCATCAAGCATGATGGCTAAGGTAAGCTGTAGAGTCAACAATCATTTGGGATTATAATGAGGGATCAATGCATCAAGTTGACTCTTTTAGGCCGAAATAAAGCTGAATCATGTATTAACAAGATAGCATAGAGAATCATGCATGAGATTTTGCACATAAGTGAAGTATTAGCATGAGTCTAAGCAAGGCATTCAACAAATGATCAAGAGAATGAATGCAGATCAAGATATGATGATTAACCTTTCACACTTTACCATGTAATTTAGCCAATCATCGAGGGAACACACGATAGACATAAGGTTAAGGGAACAAACCAGGCTCCGTATGAAACTGAATGTGGAGTTCCCCAATTAGTGCCCTAATGAGAAAATTGGCGTTCTTATTCTTTGTTCCACGAAATTCCTTGGATGCCAATCTTTCTCTGCATAGTGATGCCTTATCTCGATGTACATGGTACCTGAGTGTACAAACACGGAACACTTCAGTCATTAAGTCCTTATCCACATATCCATTTCTTTTACCTTTGTCACCAGGCCTTTGAGTCTCAAACATTCCTGTAGAAGTGAGGTGAGACTCGCTTTGTTCCCTGTCAGGTAACTGAACTTAATACGAGTGAAATACCGGGAACTTTCCTCACTTTATCCTGCACAGAAAGAGTTAGTTCTTGCAAACCCAGACAAGCTTATGCTTTCTGGGTGTGGGAGCAACATATTTGATTTCTGGAGGTTTAGCATTCATTTTCTCCCTAGTGGTTCGAGCAAGTTCCTCATTGTGTTTCTTCAGGAGGCACTCTTGTTTGTAGTGACCAGAGTGCCCACAATACCAACATACTCTTTGACACTTTAGATCAACATACTTGCTCTGTCCAGGCCAAATTGTTTTGTTAGCAATCCTTGAATGAAAATCAATATTTTTGGACTTACCGCTTTGAGATTGCTTCAACCAGATGGCATGACCCTTCTGTCCATGGTACCAAGCCTTGCCTTCCTCAGTCGAATTAGAACAGTCTTTGTCTTTGTTCCCTCCGGAGGAACATTTCCCCTTTTCTTTTACAGACTGCTTTCCTTCGACTTTGGAGCATTTTTTCTTAGTGTCATCAACAGGAAGCTTAGGTTGATAGCCAATTCCAAAGCGAGGTACTTCCTTCTTTTTAGGTTTCTTTTCATTCTTGGCTGCAACAAAGACAATACCTTTTGGCTCGTCCTTCTGTTCCTCACTGAGTTTGGTTAGATCACTAGAAAGTTTTGCATTTCCTAGTTTTAACATTAAAGACTCAGCCTCGAGTGAGGAAACAGTGGACTCAAGAGACTTAATCTTTTTAGTGAGTTATGGACACTCAGAGCATGTGTTTGAAGAGGAAGATGAACCTTTCTCAAGCGTGAGCACTTTTTCAGCCCAAACCTGATTTTCTTCGATCAGACCTGAGATCGATTCATCTTTCTCTTCGAGTTGCTCACTGAAAAGATTACTCTCGCGAACGAGATTCTTAATGAGAGAGATCAAGCTTTCTTTAGATTTGCATCTTAAGCTTGATATAAGATCAGATTCAGTTACCTCATCGTTGATTACCTCTCCCTTTGTCTCGTTTGGAACTTCAACGGCCATTAAGCATACATCCCTGGAATGTGATGAATCTTCGTCATCTGAGTCTGATTCTCCCCAGGTGGCAACCATTGCTTGCTTCCCTTCATTTGCTGGAGGCATTCCTGCCTTCTTCTTGAAGCAGTTTCTGGCCATGTGTCCCTTGTTCTGACAGTGGTAACAAACCACATCTTTCATGTCTCTGTTCCCTTCAGAGGAACTGGGCGAGTCCTTGTTCCGAGACCATATCTTCCTCATTGCCCTTGTGATAAGAGCAACATCTTCATCGCCATCCTCATCTTCATCGCCCGTTTGAGAAAGATCAAATGCCCTTTCCACCTTCAGGGCAATGCTCTTCGCCTTCTCCTCTCCTTTCTTGTTTATCTTATGGTTATAGACAGAGGCGTTGCTTTCCAGCTTAGCAATCACCTCTTCCATAGTAAGAGTCTTGACGTCTGTTTGAGAGTAGAGGGCAAGAGCAATGGCATCCCACTGAGTGTTGAGACCTTGCATGAAGTGATGACTCAACTTCCAGTCTGGTATTGTTTCACCAAGGTACTGAAGCTGACCAACTAGCCCATGGAACCTGGAGTAGTACTCTTGAATGTGTTCATCTTTCCCTTGAGAAACTTGGTCGTACTCCTTGATCAGAGAAAGGATCTTGTTCTTCTTCGTGTCTTCATTTCCTTGATGAAGGCGCTTCAAAGCATCCCAGATCTCCTTAGCAGTTTTGTAGCTCATGATTTTCTTGAGATCTGAGGGAGAAAGAGCCATGTGGAGGATCTTCTTGGCCCTATTGTTTTTCTCCGATTTCTTCCAGTCCTCATCGGTGTAGTCGATCTTTGGTTTTGGCTCAGTCTCATCTTTGTCATTCTTGATAACCAAAGGATCGACTTCTATGACTCTCCAGATCTGTCCGTCGAGGGAACAGATGTGGGACTCGATTTGTTCCACCCACCAATCATACTCACCGGCCTTCAGCATTGGCGGCTTCCAGAATGAATCACCGATTGCATTGCTTGACGACGACATCTTTCCTGCAAATTCTGTAACGAAAACAATCTAGAGCACCAGGCTCTGATACCAATTGTTGGATCATTAGAGTTATGTCTGAGGGAACAAAAGCTTTGTTCCCACAGAAGGCACATCGGAAATAATATAGCAGGAAAGATAAAGAACGAACTCACGATATATAGTGGAAACCCTGATTGGCAAAACTAGTTTCTCAAGGAAAAACCACTACCTTCAAGCTTCCGCTTGAGAGGATTTTAAAGCGTCTACTTGTCTTATTGATTTCTTGTTCGATTACACTTGTATCCTGGACTTCAACCTCTAGACTTCCCACCTAGATTTGAAATCTCTTCTACAACGATGAATCGAACTCAACCCTCAAAGACTTACAAACACTTCACTCTCTTTTTCTTCTCAACTGAACGCTCTCAGTTCTTCTTTTTCCTCGTCGTGGTTACATAGAAATGAATCCCACATTCCCATATAAATACAACTCGACCAGACCCTAATTATAACAAGATAATCCTATCTTCCTAAACTTGGTAACAAGATGATATTAATTGATTTGAAGAATATTATCTTAACAACCGATATTATCTAAGGAAATAATTCCTAAGATAACATTAACGGATTAAGATAAGATTCTTCTCTCTCCAAATATATTATCTTAGGAAAGTTTTCCAAATATATTATCTTAGGAAAGTTTTCCTAAGATAACACATTCGGAATCTCTCTCCAAATCTTCTTTTCGGCGAGATCCTTCCAGCCGAAATCCTATCCTTTGACCGCGTGATTCTCCGTGATTTGTTTCCATAATCGTCACGCTGGATTTCTTCCTTCCATTCGCAGCTTTGATCTTGTTCGTCACTATTGTTCCTTGAGAGGTAACAAAGCACATGAACGGAGCTTTGTTCCCTCTGTGATCCTTTGCTGCAATGGTTCCCTGAGATAATTGTCTTTGTTCCTGAAACACTTAGTACCCAGATTAGTTGAATGTTTGTTACCATCAAAACCTAAAGAATTCAACAGCCTTGTGCAATGCACCATTGCTCCAACTCCCCGACTTCGCAAAGACCTTGAGGTGGAGTGCGATCCCTCAAACATCGGCATTGGTGGTGTGCTACACCAAGAGAAGACACCCATAGCATATTTCAGTGAGAAGCTCACCGGGGCCACCCTCAATTACCCCACCTAAGACAAAGAGCTTTATGCATTGATCCGCGTGTTGAAGACATGGCAACACTACCTTTGGCCGCGTGAATTTGTCATCCACAGTGACAACGGCGCGTTGAGCTACTTGAAGAGCCAATCCCACCTCAATCGCCGACATGCGCGTTGGGTGGAATTTCTGGAGACATTTCCTTATGTCGTGATCCACAAGAAGGGAAAGGAGAACATCGTCGCCGACGCGTTGTCTAGACGGTATGTTCTCTTAACTCATGTGCAAACTAAAGTTTTGGGTTTTGCTTTGATTAAGGAATTATATGCTAGTGATCCTTTCTTTGCACCTATAGTCGAGCAATGCCTAAGATTTTGCGAGTTTGAGTCATATTTCCTTTCTGAGGGTTATTTATACAAGGCTAGTCGTCTTTGCATTCCTAGATCCTCCATTAGGCTTCTATTGATTGAGGAAGCACACGCGAGTCGTGGACATTTTGGGATTAGGAAAACCTTAGACGCGCTTAGAGAACATTTCTTTTGGCCTAAGATGACCCACCAAGTGACTAGATTTTGTAGAAGTTGTGTGACTTGCCAGAGAGCCAAAGCTAAGTCTAGTGCTCACGGCCTCTACACTCCTTTGCCCATTCTGAGTGCCCCCTGGGAAGATTTGTATATGGATTTCATTACGGGTTTGCCCCTCTCTAGACGAGGTAAAGACTCCATTTTTGTGGTTATAGATAGATTTTCAAAGATGGCACATTTTATTGCTTGTAAGACAACCCATAGTGCTAGTGAGATTGCCGATCTATTCTTTGAGCATATGGTGCATCTTCATGGAGTCCCACGTACCATAGTGAGTGATAGGGATTCTAAATTCGTTGGTCATTTTTGGAGAACTCTTTGGGGTAAGCTAGGAACCAAACTAATAGGATCGACGATCTCTTCAGCCTCGGTGCAAGAAAACGCCAAGGAAGTCAACCACCAAGAGGATGCCACGTCCGAAGGGAGGAAGAACTTCTTTACGATGGGATAGGGAACTGAGTTCGTGAAGGGAAGTTGAAGTTGATGGGAACTGGGTTTGGCTGGGATAGTGATAGAGATAGGTGATCTTCTTGAGTGGATATGACACACCACTTAGGAAGAACAAGGGTGATCGACGCCTAAGGGATGTAACTCACCCTAAGAAGAAGATCGATAGGTAGTTCGATACAACTCATGAACTAAGGTTGTTGCTGGAATTTTCCATGGGAAAACTGAGCTCTTTGAGAGGTTTTTGATTAAGTTCAAAGTGCTTAACAAGGAAGAGAACTCAGCCTTTTATAGGCTTCCTAGGAGCTCATGGCTACCCTTTCATATAGCCAACAAAACTTAACTCCTAGACTCTCCCCCTCCCCAAGTAAATCCCACAATTAAAGTAGTCTTTAAAACTCTAAAAATACATAATATCATTCTGAAAATATGTTGAATTCTTTAGGTTTTGATGGTAACAAACATTCAACTAATCTGGGTACTAAGTGTTTCAGGAACAAAGACAGTTATCTCAAGGAACCATTGCAGCAAAGGATCGTAGAGGGAACAAAGCTCTGTTCATGTGCTTTGTTACCTCTCAAGGAACAATAGTGACGAACAAGATCAAAGCTGCGAATGGAAGGAAGAAATCCAGCGTGACGATTATGGAAACAAATCACGGAGAATCACGCGGTCAAAGGATAGGATTTCGGCTGAAAGGATCTCGCCGAAAAGAAGATTTGGAGAGAGAATCTGAATGTGTTATCTTAGGAAAACTTTCCTAAGATAATATATTTGGAGAGAGAAGAATCTTATCTTAATCCATTAATGTTATCTTAGAAATTATTTCCTTAGATAATATCGGTTGTTAAGATAATATTCTTCAAATCAATTAATATCATCTTGTTACCAAGTTTAGGAAGATAGGATTATCTTGTTATGATTAGGGTTTGGTCGAGTTGTATTTATATGGGAATGTGGGATTCATTTCTATGTAACCACGACGAGGAAAAAGAAGAACTGAGAGCGTTCAGTTGAGAAGAAAAAGAGAGTGAAGTGTTTGTAAGTCTTTGAGGGTTGAGTTCGATTCATCGTTGTAGAAGAGGTTTCAAATCTAGGTGGGAAGTCTAGAGGTTGAAGTCCAGGATACAAGTGTAATCGAACAAGAAATCAATAAGACAAGTAGACGCTTCAAAATCCTCTCAAGCGGAAGCTTGAAGGTAGTGGTTTTTCCTTGAGAAGCTAGTTTTGCCAATCAGGGTTTCCACTATATATCGTGAGTTCGTTCATTATCTTTCTTGCTGTTTTTAATCCGTTGAGCCTTCTGTGGGAACAAAGCCTTTGTTCCCTCAGACGTAACTCTAACGATCCAACAATTGGTATCAGAGCCTGGTGCTCTAGATTGTTTTCGTTACAGAATTTGCAGGAAAGCTGTCGTCGTCAAGCAATGCAATCGGTGATTCATTCTGGAAGCCACCAATTCTGAAGGCCGATGAATATGACTGGTGGGTTGAGCAAATCGAATCCCATATTTGTTCCCTCGATGGACAGATATGGAGAATCATCGAGGTTGGCCCCATGGCTATCCCAAATGAAAAGGACGCTACAAAGTCTAAGCCAAAGATCGACTACACCGATGGAGACTGGAAGAAGCTGGAGAAGAATTGCAGAGCCAAGAAGATCCTTCACATGGCCCTTCTCCCCATGGATCTCGAGAAAATCATCGACTCAAAACCTCCAAGGAGATTTGGGAAGCTCTAAGACGTCTACATCATGGAAATGAAGATGTCAAGAAAAATAGAATTATTTCCTTGATGAAGGAGTACGATCAAATTTCTCAAGGAGAGGATGAGCACATTCAAGAGTTCTACTCCAGGTTCCAGGGGATCGTAGGTCAATTGGAGTTCCTTGATGAAGAGATGCCAGACTGGAAGCTCACTCATCACTTTATACAAGGCCTCAACTCTCAGTGGGACGTAATTGCTCTCGCTCTGTACTCCCAAACTGACGTCAAGTCTCTCACCATGGAAGAGGTTGTTGCCAAGCTTGAAAGCAACGCCTCTGTATACAACCACAAGATGAACAAAAAGGGAGAAGAGAAGGCTCAAAGCATTGCCTTGAAGGTTGAACGTGCCTTTGACCTATCTCAAGTTGAAGACGAAGATGAGGACGGTGATGAAGATGTGACTCTCATCACTAGAGCTATGAAGAAAATATGGTCTCAAAACAAGGGCACACAGAGTTCCTCCGAAGGGAACAGAGACATGAAGGATGTCGTTTGTTACCACTGCCAACACAAGGGACATTTTGCCAATAACTGCTTCAAGAAAAAGGCTGGTCACCCTCAGGTTCGTGAAAGGAAGCAAGCAATGGTCGTAACGTGGGGTGATTCCGACTCAGATGATGAAGATTCGTCACGCTCTAGGGATCTCTGCTTGATGGCCATAGAAGACCATGACAAATCAAAAGGCGGCATACAGGGAACTGAGGTAAGTGAATCTGAACTCATCTCAAGCTTGAAAAGTAAATCAAAAGAAAGCTTGATATCTTTTATTAAGAAACTTGTTCATGAGAATAGTCTTTTCAGTGAGCAAATTGAAGAAAAGGATGAATCGATCACAAGTTTGATCGAAGAAAATCAGGGTTGGGCAGACAAAGTGCTCGAGCTTGAGAAAGGTTCATCTTTTCCTTCAAGTTCATGTGTTGAATGTCCTAAGCTCGCTGAGAAGATTACGTCTCTTGAGTCCTCTGTCTCCTCACTTGAGTCCGCGTCTTTAATGTTAAAACTTGGAAATGCAAAACTGTCTAGTGATCTAACCAAACTCAGTGAGGAACAAAAGGACAAGCCAAAAGGTATTGTCTTTGTTGCAGCCAAGAATGAAAAGAAGACTGAGTCAAAGGAAGTACCTCACTTTGGGATTGGCTATCAACCAAAACTTCCTGTTGATGGCACGAAGAAAAAAGGTCTAAAGTCGAAGGAAAGCAGTCTGTAAAGGAAAAAGGGGAAAGTTCCTCAGGAGAGAACAAAGGCAAAAACTGTTCAAACTCGACTGAGGAGGGAAAGGCTTGGTACCATGGACAGAAGGCTCATGCCATCTGGTTGAAGCAATCTCAAAGCGGTAAGTCCAAAAATATTGATTTTCATTCAATGATTTCTAACAAAACAATTTGGCCTGGACAGAGCAAGTATGTTGATCTAAAGTGTCAAAGAGTATGTTGGTATTGTGGGCACTCTGGTCACTACAAACAAGAGTGCCTCCTGAAGAAACACAATGAGGAACTTGCTCGAACCACTAGGGAGAAAATGAATGCTAAACCTCCAGAAATCAAATATGTTGCTCCCACACCCAGAAAGCATAAGCTTGTCTGGGTTTGCAAGAACTAACTCTTTCTGTGCAGGATAAAGTGAGGAAAGTTCCCGGTATTTCACTCGTATTAAGTTCAGTTACCTGACAGGGAACAAAGCGAGTCTCACCTCACTTCTACAGGAATGTTTGAGACTCAAAGGCCTGGTGACAAAGGTAAAAGAAATGGATATGTGAATAAGGACTTAATGACTGAAGTGTTCCGTGTTTGTACACTCAGGTACCATGTACATTGAGATAAGGCATCACTATGCAAAGAAAGATTGGCATCCAAGGAGTTTCGTGGAACAAAGAATAAGAACGCCAATTTTCTCATTAGGGCACTAATTGGGGAACTCTACATTCAGTTTCATACGGAGCCTGGTTTGTTCCCTTAACCTTATGTCTATCGTGTGTTCCCTCGATGATTGGCTAATTTACATGGTAAAGTGTGAAAGGTTAATCATCATGTCTTGATCTGCATTCATTCTCTTGATCATTTGTTGAATGCCTTGCTTAGACTCATGCTAATACTTCACTTATGTGCAAAATCTCATGCATGATTCTCTATGCTATCTTGTTAATACATGATTCAACTTTCTTTCGGCCTAAAAGAGTCAACTTGATGCATTGATCCCTCATTATAAGCCCAACTGATTGTTGACTCTACAGCTTACCTTAGCCATCATGCTTGATGCTTCCTATGAGCCCCTCTAATCATCCACATCTGGAAGCCTCTCATTCATGATTAAACATTATTAAAAATTCTCGTATATGTTTATGTGTGATGTTCTTTGTACCCTCTCTGGTAACATTACCCCCGCATCACACTCCTCTATTTTTTTCGGAAAGTCGAGAATACGAATTGTCGCCTCTGTGGTCTGTGGCTGGGATTTGACAGGTATGATGTGTAATGATGGCTTGTAACTGCTTAAGAAGTGTTCGTGCATAAAAGATGATGTGGTGGTTGCGTGATGGTTGTTGCGCTTGAGATTTTGTGGGCTTTGATGGATTTGGACAGAATCTTTTACAAGATCTATTTTTGGAAGATATCTTATTGGTTGTGATCTTGGAAAAAGAAGGAAAGAGGAGGATTTGGAGTAATACTCTTTGCACTTGAAAAGATATGGAGAATGATTCTCGTGGTTACTCCCCTCCTACCTATATGGCGACTTCAGCAAAGTTACCTTATCGCTCCCTTGTACTGTTCCAAAAAAAAAAAAAAAAAAAAAAATGGAACACTCCAAGGTACACAAAGAGGCGACCAATGGATCCTTCTTCTACTGGTGGTTGGAGGCTTGTAACCTACACAAGGAGTTGTTTGTGTTACAAGAAGGTGTTGGTTGGGTCAAGGTTAGACGTGAGATGGAAGCTGGTGTGGAGGAAGAAGAGTCTGAAGGTGCAGACTCTGAGGGGGAACAAAAGGTGGAATCTGATTTGAGGAATGACCGTGAGAAGTTTGTCTCGCACAATATCTCTGTTGGCAGAACAACAAAGGCGTCTTACAGAGTAAGTGAATGCCTAAATTGCTATTCATATTTCAGCTCCCTCTGCAGGCACCAGTGGTGCTTGATTCGTCTTTCTCTGGCTAACCAATCCCTCTTTTGTTCCCAGCACATCTTCCCCTACTACTTTGCTTTTCTTTGCTTCTGTTTCATGAGTTTGCAATGATTGGCATGTTAATCATATGTGTTACATGTGCTCATTTTGTTGTTGTCTTTACATGCAGTCTATGTTTGTGTGTTTCAATCTAATGCAAAAGGAGTTATTTTGCTTATCCTGTTGTGGTCTTTTTCTCTCTATCTCTTTACTTATGTTTTTGATGATGCCAAAAGGGGGAAAATGACTGGTAGCTTTGGTTAAGGGGGAACAGAACATGGTTTCATATGTTGCTGAGTTGAGGGGGAACTAATACTGCCTTAGTGGGAAGACTTTATCTCCATAACTGTCTTTATCTCGTACGTGTATGCTTTATTGTCAAGGGTGTTTGTCACCATCAAAAAGGGGGAATTTGTTGAATTCTTTAGGTTTTGATGGTAACAAACATTCAACTAATCTAGGTACTAAGTGTTTCAGGAACAAAGACAGTTATCTCAGGGAACCATTGCAGCAAAGGATCGCAGAGGGAACAAAGCTCTGTTCATGTGCTTTGTTACCTCTCAAGGAACAATAGTGACGAACAAGATCAAATCTGCGAATGGAAGGAAGAAATCCAGCGTGACGATTATGAAAACAAATCACGGAGAATCACGCGGTCAAAGGATAGGATTTCGGCTGGAAGGATCTCGCCGAAAAGAAGATTTGGAGAGAGAATCCGAATGTGTTATCTTAGGAAAACTTTCCTAAGATAATATATTTGGAGAGAGAAGAATCTTATCTTAATCCGTTAATGTTATCTTAGAAATTATTTCCTTAGATAATATCGGTTGTTAAGATAATATTCTTCAAATCAATTAATATCATCTTGTTACCAAGTTTAGGAAGATAGGATTATCTTGTTATGATTAGGGTTTGGTCGAGTTGTATTTATATGGGAATGTGGGATTCATTTTTATGTAACCACGACGAGGAAAAAGAAGAACTGAGAGCGTTCAGTTGAGAAGAAAAAGAGAGTGAAGTGTTTGTAAGTCTTTGAGGGTTGAGTTCGATTCATCGTTATAGAAGAGGTTTCAAATCTAGGTGGGAAGTCTAGAGGTTGAAGTCCAGGATACAAGTGTAATCGAACAAGAAATCAATAAGACAAGTAGACGCTTTAAAATCCTCTCAAGCGGAAGCTTGAAGGTAGTGGTTTTTCCTTGAGAAGCTAGTTTTGCCAATCAGGGTTTTCACTATATATCGTGAGTTCGTTCTTTATCTTTCCTGCTATATTATTTCCGCTGTGCCTTCTGTGGGAACAAAGCCTTTGTTCCCTCAGACGTAACTTTAACGATCCAACAAAATATATTAAAGAGATCGACTGGAATTCCTTCTAGAAGGTCTTGTGCAAAACATCGGCGGTGGAGTTCCTTAGAGGGAACTGAGGGACACAAGCAATATCATTGATCCCATAAGGTCTTGGCTCGTCACTCCAAGGTTTAGGAGCCCCTCCTTGATCTTGGATTGCATCTCCATGGCCTGAGTACGTGTGATCCTTGGTGGTGGCTCAGGAGACGCCAGTGGAGGGAACTCATCCAGATCAGAGGGAACTGTGGGGGTCTTACTTTGCAGGGAACTATGTAGGGAACTCGGAGACCTTGTGGTGGAAGGAACTTGATGGGGCATAGGCATAGTCACATCATCCTCCCCTCCATGGAAAGGATTCGACCTCGAATCCATCGCATCAAGGTCGGAATCTGCGTCCACCAAATAGGGAACCAAATCTGCGACATTGAACACTTCGTGGACTCCATAGGTGGGCGGTAACTCGATGCGGTAGGCATTGTTGTTGATCTTCTCGAGCACCTGAAATGGGCCATCTCCCCTAGGTTTGAGTTTGGAGTTGCGGAGGGTCGGGAACCGCTCTTTCCTTAAGTGCACCCACACCAAATCTCCAGGCTCCAGCAGCACCTCCTTGTGGCCCTTGTCGGCTTGTCTCTTGTACTGCAAGGCCTTCCTTTCAAGTTGCACCTGAGTGTCCTCATAAAGCTTTTTAATCCTGTGGGCATGGTCTGTTCCCTCCTTGCTTTCTTGCTCCATGATGGCATATGGTAAGTGATCCAAAGGTGTTGCAGGGTTGCGGCCATACACCACTTCAAATGGCGTCTTCATGGTGGCGGTGTGAACGGATCGATTGTTGGCAAACTCAATGAAGGGTAGACAATCCTCCCACCTGCGCAAGTTAGTCTGCAATATTGTTCTAAGTAGGGAACCAAGAGTGCGGTTAGTTACCTCAGTCTGACCGTCCGTTTGAGGATGGAAAGTGGTGGAAAAGAGGAGCTTAGTACCAAGCTTGGCCCATAATGTCTTCCAAAAGTAGCTTAGGAACTTGACATCATGATCGGATACTATAGACTTGGGAACTCCATGCAATCTCACAATATTATCAAAGAATAGAGTAGCAACATGTGAAGCATCATCGGTTTTATGACAAACAATAAAGTGAGCCATTTTAGAGAACCGGTCTACAACAACAAAAATAGAATCTCTACCCCTCTTAGACCTAGGCAATCCTAGCACAAAATCCATGGAGATGTCTTCCCAAGGAGCTTGGGGAATGGGCAACGGTGTGTACAAGCCATGTGGTTGGACTTTAGATTTAGCCTTCAAACAAGTAGTACATAAGGCACAAAACTTCTTGACTGATTTATACATGTTAGGCCAATAGAAATGTTCTTGGAGGGTATGCAAGGTTTTGAGCACACCAAAGTGTCCCATGAGTCCCCCACTATGGGCCTCTTGGACCAACAACCGCCTAGTTGATCCCCTAGGAACACACAACTTAGACTTTCTAAATAGGAACCCATCATGCAGAAAGAATTGGTCTCTATATCCCGTGGACATGCATGCATCAAAGACTTCACAAAAATCCTCATCACTAGCATAAAGTTCTTTCATGAAGGAAAAAACTAACAACTTAGCATCCAAACGAGAGAGAAGAGTGTACCGCCTTGATAGTGCATCGGCCACCACGTTGTCAGTTCCCTTCTTATGTTTGATGACATAAGGGAAAGCCTCAATGAATTCAACCCATTTGGCATGCCGCTTGTTCAATTTTCTTTGCCCTTTCAAGAACTTCAATGCTTCATGGTCCGAGTGGATGACAAATTCCCTTGGTAGAAGGTAATGTTGCCATACCTTGAGCACTCGAACTAGGGCCAACAACTCCTTGTCATATGTTGGGTAATTCAACTCAGCGCCTCCCAATTTCTCACTAAAGTAGGCAATCGGCTTGCCTCCTTGCATGAGCACTCCCCCAAGACCAATTCCGGATGCATCACACTCGATCTCGAAGGTTTTGTCAAAGTTGGGCAGGGCTAGGAGCGGTGCATGTGTGAGCCTTTCCTTGAGAGCCATAAAAGCTTCCTCTTGTGTAGCCTCCCACTTAAAGGCCACATTCTTCTTAGTGAGTTCGGTGAGGGGCGTGGCCAAAGTGCTAAAATCTCTCACAAATCTACGGTAGAACCCAGCTAATCCAAGGAAACTACGCACTTGGGTCATGGTGGTGGG
The DNA here is from genome assembly GCA_027886185.1 of Rheum nobile. NCBI lineage: Eukaryota > Viridiplantae > Streptophyta > Magnoliopsida > Caryophyllales > Polygonaceae > Rheum > Rheum nobile. Next base: position 7,057,025 of record WOAB01000002.1, on the reverse strand, counting down.
AACTGGCCACTCTTGGATTGCCTTCACCTTTTCTTCATCAACTTTTAATCCTTCCCTGCATACAACAAAACCTAGAAACACCACATGGTCGGAGCAAAAATGACATTTCTTGAAATTAGCATACAATTTTTCACTCCTAAGTACCTCTAAGACTAGGTGATTAACATGTTCATGCAAGTGGTGGCTATATACCAAGATATCATCAAAATAAACTACCACAAGTTTACCAAGAAAAGGCCGTAGAACATGATTCATCAACCTCATGAATGTGCTTGGGGCATTTGTGAGTCCGAAAGGCATGACCATCCACTCATACAAGCCATACTTGGTTTTGAAGGCGGTTTTCCACTCGTCGCCCTCCTTCATCCTTATTTGGTGGTAGCCACTCTTAAGGTCAATCTTGGAGAATATGCTTGCTCCATGCAACTCGTCGAGCATATCATCAAGCCTTGGGATTGGATGTCGATACTTGATGGTAATGTTATTGATGGCTCGACAATCCACACACATCCTCCACGTTCCATCTTTCTTGGGAACTAGGATGACGGGAACTGTACATGGGCTAAGGCTCTCTCTCACGTACCCTTTGTCAAGTTGCTCTTGAACTTGTTTTTGGAGCTCCTTTGTCTCCTCAGGATTGGCCCTATAGGCAGCTCGGTTTGGAAGTGTAGCCCCGAGGATGAAATCAATTTGGTGCTCTATTCCTCTAATGGGTGGCAACCCACTTGGAATATCTTCTTGGAAAAAATCTTCAAATCCCTGTAAAAGACGAGCAATAGGCTTAGGAAGATCATCTAGCTCTTGGGAGGAAAATAATGTTTCCTTAAATATGAGAAGGTAACAAACTTTACTTCCCTGGATGGCGTGAACTACTTCTTTTGACTTGGCTAGAACCATATGGTTGGATGCGCCTAGGGGTGAGCACGGGCCGACGAAACCGAAGCCCGAACCGAACCCGGCCCGAAAAACCCAAACCGAACCCGAACCCATACTCCTTCGGTTCGGGTTTTGGGCCACACTTTTTAACATTTCGGGTCGGTTCGGGTTCGGGTCGGGTTCGGTTCGGATTTCGGGTTTTAGTGCATTTTTGGCCTTTTTTCCCCTTCGGACGCTGTTTAGCCCGAACCCGAACCGAACCGAAGTGTTCGGGTTCGGTCTTCGGTCCCATGTTTTTGGGCTTTTTGGGTTCGGGCTTTTCGGGTTCGGTTCGGTTTGGGTCGGGTTTCGGCCCATGCTCACCCCTAGATGCGCCTCCCTGGTTCCCTATGGCCATTTTCTTGCCTTGGACTGCGGCTTCCTTTTCCTTAGCCAACTTCCTTTGTTCCCTTTCAACGTGATCAGACATGATCTCATGTGGCGCCAAGGGGTGAAGAGTGATCCGTTTCCCTTGCAAATGGAAGGAGTATTCATTTGTAACCCCATGGTGGATGACTCCTCTGTCAAACTGCCATGGCCTTCCAAGCAAAATGTGGCAAGCGGTCATAGGCAACACATCACAAAGAACTTCGTCCTCATACCCTCCAATGGCGAACTTAACCCTGGCTTGCTCTTTGACTTTTAGAGGAGTAGAAGAATTAAGCCAACATAAAGTATAAGGTTGAAGATGAGGTAAAGTTGAGAGTTTGAATCGGGATATTACCTCTTGATCAATTATGTTGCAACACGAGCCTCCGTCTATGATCATGCTACAAACCTTACCTTGAATGAAGCATCTTGTGTGGAAGATGGTCTCACGTTGGTTTGGAATGCTGGGAGCATCATTGGCAACTAGAGTGCGCTTGACAACAAAGCAATCCCCTACGGCCGCCTCTAGGTGTAGTTCCTCCTCTATTGGTAGTTCCTCTATTTGACCTTCTTCTCTCTCGGCTTCTTCTAGGACTTCATCTTCGAATTCATACTCACCATGAGTGTTGAGCAACACTCGCTTCTTGTTTGGACAGTCCTTGGCGAAGTGTCCTAGGCCTAGGCACTTAAAACACTTCAGTTCCCTTGCGCGTGGCTCTCCTTCTCTTCCCAGTGGTGGTGGTAGTTCCCTCTTTGGTTCTTGGCGTCTTGGCTGAGCATTGGAGGTACTGGAGCTTGACGTGAGCCAAGAGCGGGAACTTGAGCTAGTCCTCTTCTTTTGCAAGTTGCCATACACATGGTTGACATAGTGGAGGACTTCTTCAATGGGTGTGCCCCTAACAAACCCTTGATTTTCTACAATGTTAGCTAAATCAGAGTTTAAACCACCAACAAATTTAGAAATTACATATTCCTCGGGAAACTTGATGCCCGATCTAAACAAGAGAATTCTCAGTTCCTTATAGAACTCATCCAGACTTCTTGATCCTTGCTTGATGCGTTCAAGCTTGACGTGGATGCGAGCCAAGTAATCTTCTGGCACAAAACGAGCTCTCATCGCAGCCTTGAGATCTCTCCATGTTTCTATGGCCTGGTACCCTCCATACACACGTTCTTCCTTCTCTTCTTGTCACCATTGGTATGCAAACTCCGTGAAGTTAATGGTAGCAAGGGCCACACGTTGGACATCTCCATAGTTGTAGAAGTCAAAAACTGATTCGGCTTTGGACTTCCAATTCAAGTATGACTCAACATCCGACGAACCTGAAAAGGTAGGAACTTGTACCTTCACGCCATGGTATTGCTCTCTTCCTTGGGGCCTCTCATAGTCATCTTCAAAGTACCCTCGAGGATCTTGGCGTAGTTCCCTTTGAAACTGACCCATTCTCTCCCTAGGTTGGTCTCTAGGAGGGAGGTTCCTGGGTACATTCCTTCTGGGCAAGGGAACTAGCCTTGAGAAGGGCTGAGGTAGAGCATTTCTTGTGCCAATTCCTGCATGGTTAGTCCGAATGGGCGGGTAAGAATTGACAAGAGACAAGTGATCCTCACCAAACCCTTGATCTTGGCGGATGGAGGCAACATGAGGAGCTTGAGACGTGGTAGCCTCCTCATTGAAGGTCATCTTAGAAAAGGCAGTGGCCATGACTCCAAGTTGGTCTCCTTCTTGACGTGGAGAGTGTGGGGAACCACGATCTTCTCGTTGTCCATTTGGTCTTGTCCATCTGAGGGAGTCCTCAATTTTGGCTTCCATACTTTGCATGAAGGCTGAGGTCTCCGCCCTCACTTCTTGGATTTGTTGCCTCACATGTTCTTGTTGTTCTTCCTTGCTCGTTTGGAAGGCTTTCAAGAGAGTTTCCATTGTGATCGGCGATGGTGTGTCTTGGGTGTTGACTCCTTTTTGTTTGTTATTTGGATCCATGGCACCTTCCTTGCAAGTTAACAACCAAGGCAATACCCAAACACAGGAACTAAAGAGAAAGAAATTCAACCAAGGGAACTGAACGAGCAAGTTCCCAAAATTTTGTTGTAAAAGTTGTCATAAAGTTCAGAATTGCAAGCTCTCAAAACAAGGCTTAGTTGGGGTTGTTTTGCAAACAAGAAAGCCACAAAAACTTTGTTCAAACTTGGTGTTTTATGCAGCCAAAAGGTCCAAGTCAGGGAACTCAGAAAAGGTACTACAACAAGGGCCTCAAATTCAACTTGTGTTCGTTTTTTTCTGGCCCCTAGCCTTTCTTTCTCGAACTTTTGACTTTTTACTCGACTTTTTCTGGCTACTAGCCTTATCTTTCTCGAGTTTTTCTTGAATCACACTTGTAGAATTACACAAGAGGAAACAAACTGAGTACAATAGCCTTGGGCTGATGTGAGCACATAAGAGTTGTTGAAGAAAAGTTTAGACCCTGAATGTGTTCAGTTGGTTTGAGTTTTCTCAGGTTGGTTCCGCTATTCTCAGCCCCTTGATCGGTTCATCTGACTCATAATTCACACAAATTCAACCAAGGTTTATGCAGCAAAAAGAAGAAGAGAAAATGCAGAAAAACGGCTCATTAAATGCAGGAACTCCCAAGAGTTTTCGGTGGAATAAATGGGAGTGAGTTGGTTTAATGCAAGAATTAATTCCAGTCAGTTTAATACCAACCAAAGGTTGTCTTCTTCCTTGCATAAGCCACGATTTTATCAAAGAATTTGCAGCAAGCACGAACTCCAGAAATGGCACGAAATTGAGAGGGCTTGCAAGAGGAACCAAGTTCGACTTTTAGAACAAGATTTCGAGCATTACCTTGCGTGGATCTGATACCACATGATAGGATCTACGATCTCTTCACCCTCGGTGCAAGGAAACACCAAGGAAGTCAACCACCAAGAGGATGCCACGTCCGAAGGGAGGAAGAACTTCTTTACGATGGGATAGGGAACTGAGTTCATGAAGGGAAGTTGGAGTTGATGGGAACTGGGTTTGGCTAGGATAGTGATAGAGATAGGTGATCTTCTTGAGTGGATATGACGCACCACTTAGGAAGAACAAGGGTGATCGACGCCTAAGGGATGTAACTCACCCTAAGAAGAAGATCGATAGGTAGTTCGATACAACTCACGAACTAAGGTTGTTGCTGGAATTTTCCATGGGAAAACTGAGCTCTTTGAGAGGTTTTTGATTAAGTTCAAAGTGCTTTACAAGGAAGAGAACTCAGCCTTTTATAGGCTTCCTAGGAGTTCATGGCTACCCTTTCATATAGCCAACAAAACTTAACTCCTAGACTCTCCCCCTCCCCAAGTAAATCCCACAATTAAAGTAGTCTTTAAAACTCTAAAAATACATAATATCATTCTGAAAATATATTAAAGAGATCGACTGGAATTCCTTCTAGAAGGTCTTGTGCAAAACGTCGGCGGTGGAGTTTCTTAGAGAGAACTGAGGGACACAAGCAATGTCATTGATCCCATAAGGTCTTGGCTCGTCACTCCAAGGTTTAGGAGCCCCTTCTTGATCTTGGATTGCATCTCCATGGCCTGAGTACGTGTGATCCTTGGTGGTGGCTCAGGAGACGCCAGTGGAGGGAACTCATCCAGATCAGAGGGAACTGTGGGGGTCTTACTTTGCAGGGAACTATGTAGGGAACTCGGAGACCTTGGGGTGGAAGGAACTTGATGGGGCATAGGCATAGTCACATCACAAACTCCTATTTTCCACTAGCTACCACCCCAGACCGATAGCCAAACGGAGGTCACGAATAGAACCCTAGGATCCCTCCTTCGCGCGATGCTCAAAGCCAACCCTAGGCGTTGGGAGGACTTACTATCACTTGTCGAGTTTTGTTACAATAGATGCAGGCACACGGCGACCAAGCTGACCCCGTTCGAAGTGGTGTATGGAATGAACCCCTTGATACCACTGGATCTGTCGTCGCGTCCACTACGTGACCCAGTGTATGTCTCCGCCGCCAACCGCGCCGAGCAGGTACATAGGCTTCATCGACGAACCAAGGAGCAGCTAGAGAGGAGGGCCGCGCAGTATGCCTCGCAGCACAATTCAGGCCGTCGCCGCGTCGTCTTTGCCCCCGGAGACCTTGTCTGGGTGCGAAAAGAGAGGTTTCCCTCGCGGCGTAAACACAAATTGGCACCACGTGGAGATGGCCCTTTCCGCGTGATAAAAGGCCATAGGGGACAATGCCTATCAACTCGAGCTCCCACAAGATTTTAGAGTCCACGCGTCCTTCAACGTCGTAGACTTAACACCATATGTTGAGCCAGAGTTTTATCATGGTGAAGCGGGGACACTTCACAGCCAAGTGGAGGAGGGTGATGTGACCCTGCCTCCCATGACGGCCCAAGACGAGGAAGAAGCCATGAGCCTACGCTCACAGGGCACAGTCACAAGGTCTAGGTCCAAAGCCATCGCCTCCGCCGTCGCATCACTAGTTGCACGTGTCGTCGCTGGCCAAGGAAGCCCAGAAACCAATCCAAGACTCGTCGTCCTTGCCACCATTGGATCAACGCGTTCTTTTGAAGACAACGACACTTCGTCATCATCTTCACCGCGTTAGGAGTTTCACGCGTTCTTTTAAGACACTATCTATATTTGGTATTTCCAGCGTGTTTTAGATAGTTTCCTTTGATATCTTTATATAGTTTCCTTTCATAGCGTTTTAGATAGTTTCCTTTTAGTCATTCTATCTTTTAGGATTTGTACATTTTGCATGCTTGCATGGGCTAGCCCACGAGGTTCGACTCGGCCCATCCGACGTCTCACCTCCCATATTTATACCCGACTTTGTTAATGTTATTTCTCACGTTCAAGTTAAAGTTCAAGGCTTCAAGTAGAGTGTTAATTCCTCATTCCCTTGATCGGACGTCACCCATATCCCTCTCATCCCCATTCCCTCCACCGCCGACGCTACGGCAATCGCTTGATCTTCTCAAGCAAAGTCTATCTTCGCATCTCCTTCATCCGCATTCGATGCTAAGACACCCCAAAGACTTGTCTTTTCAAGCCTTATATCCTTCACCAAATCGCTTCCGCCACCGCTAACAATCCTTCCATCAAATCACTTCCATCACCACCGAGTTCCTTGTTGTCTCCACCGTCTTCCCCGTCGCCGACGTCAACAAACCCATTCATTGCGATCTTCCGCTCCCGATCATCCCCATCATCGTGTTCCACAGCAGAATCACAACATCGAGTGACTTCCCAACCAAGACTAGATCCAAAGGCGTCACCTTTGACAATTTGGCTTGTCATCGGAGGCAAGGACACATCACTCGTGAACTCTCCTCTTGCTTCTTTTCTTTGCACGAATCACATGGGACTAGTATTTCTCATGTACTAAGTTCATATTACCTTTCCATTCTGTACTTATTTGTTTTTCGATGTTAATCGTTTCGTACTGTGTTGATTTTCTTATAGTTGTTCATACATCTTGTTATGGCTCAGTAAAGTTATGTTGCTATTTCGTACTTTGAGGTAAGTATCAAACGACATAATAAACATGAACAAACATACTAAACCAAATAAGATAAAATAGATAACATTTACAGAAACACTCCCTACATATGAATCGTGTCTAATCCAAACATAAAAACTAATGTGGCTGTGAGCCACTACCTTCGCCAGGTTCCGTGACAGAATCACGAAACATCTGGGACTGGTGAGGTGGAGGTGGGGCCATGGGTGGAGGCTGCCCAATCAGCATATCAAGCCATAATCTCGCAAGTCCCTTGAATGTGTGTGTCGCCGCCTCAGGTGTGCGTAAGTAAGTGCGGATATCAGCAGCAACCACCTGAATGCGTTGTATATAAAGTAAGTAATATTTGTCAAACTATTGCAAAATACACAATAAGTGATCAAACATTCAAACAATTCAACAAAAGTAAGTGTACCGCGACTGCGTCAACAACTGGAGAGATATGGATAGGGCCGACCGGACGATCACGTCTGACGGAACCAGGATCGACTAAGGGATGAGAACACTCGTCATACCAATCTAAATAGTCGGCAAACATGTCCCAAAAGTGAGTCGCATCCGATCCATGCAGATCAATCAACGGTCTAGGATCTGCATCCCAAGCTACTAGAAGTTCATCAGCAAAACTGACCTCGTATCCCTTATATTCCGCTTTCCTAACAGCCTTGTCCGGCTGAATGGGCAGAATTGGGACTGGCTGCATGAGCCCAAACTGCCTGAGGACTCTGTCCGGGTGGTACGGCTCCTGAACATCTATAATGCGCAGTATACCGCGAAACCTGATAGGAGCTACCTCAGGAGCCTGGAAGTCCAACCCCAACCAAGGGGTCCAGGTGACCTGTAAAGTCAAAAAGGCAAAGTCAATACATACATATTTTTTTAAATTAAAGACTAAGATATCGAAAATTACGTGTACTATTCTACCTCCTCATATCTCATGACGTCCAGTATGCGGCGTATGGCAATCAAACGACCGGTGTCTCTACTGTTTGGCACCTCCGCGATACCAGGAACAGCTACTCCAAAGGCCTGGGGGTTCGTAACATATTGTTCCCGAAAATGTGGGAAATATGCCCAAACCCAGCACTGTAAATGAATAAATAAGGTTATTAATGACCGAAATATTAAAACGTAACTTAATATTTCACTAAGGCAATACATCCAATATCTTACCCTAATCAGAATCCCGCAAGATGCAATGCCCTGTGCTCCACGCCTAGACGTCTCTCCCAAGTTGCGGTAGACGTAGGCTAGAATCCCAGCTCCCCATACAGTGTCTTCGATAACGTCGTGGTCAAACAAAAGCGCCACCCACTTGTGCTTCACATCGTTAGTTGACTTGTCCACCAGGACAGTCGAGCCGAGAAGTAACAAGAGGTAGTACGTAGCAATAACACCCTCGTCACGCTCGTCACTCCTCATCCACTCCAGCAGTCTACTCTCTAAAAACGCCAAAGGAATACCACCAGCTATGTTCCAGCTCTTCATCTGGTCCTGCCCAACGTCCAGATGAGTACAGATGCGCTGTCTCACTGCCGAATCATTGAGGTCTGAAGTACAGCTCCTCCCACGTATGGGAACCCGTAAGATCTGGTGAGTATCAGTAAGGGTGATGGTCATCTCTCCAAAGGGCATATGAAATGTGTTCGTCTCGGGATGCCATCTCTCCACAAATGCATAAATCAATATTGAATCCATGATGCATGTAATGCCAAGTATGCGTAGACCTGTAAGCCCGCTCCGCTCAGCCAGCCTAAACCACGTATGTGGCTCAGGGCTAATAAAATCCTCGTGGGCAGCACAATGGGCTGAGCGGAAATGGATCCTCAGAGTCTTACGACTCTGAATTAACGGAATTTAAGATTAGTATACATTTTCTAATAAAAAACATTTTAAAGATTCAACACATAAACTACAAAGTAAAACATACCAAATCATGCTCCGCCTGACGACGGGCTACCCCGCTACGACGTGGCTGCTGCTGCTCAGCAATCTCAAGAACAACAGGCTCTGTAGGAGCATCCTCAACAGCTGCAGCGTCTCCTCTACGTCTCTGTCTCCTCTGATGTACATGAGGTGGCATCTGCGCAACTGCCTCATGAGCGGGCTAGGGTATAGGAAGGTCAAATATAGCTCGAGCAATGTGTGTCTCGTAGCTACGGAGAAGAATCGGACACCTTGGGCCTCCAGGCATCCAAGGATGGTAAGTATGTACAACAGATGGACCAGCAGGAGGTGGACAAGAAGGACCGGCAAGAGGTGGACAAGAAGGACTGGCAGAAAGTGGAGAAGAAAGACCGACATAAGGTGCAGAAGAAGGACCGGCATGAGATGGAGAGGGGACAGGAGTGGGGATCGACCCAAAAAAAATAGGGGAATGGGAAAATGGAATGTCGTCCGTACTCAACTCCAGTGTCGGTAATATAGGCTCTAAAGACTCAACATAGTCTGTCTCATCATCCCGATGCGGCTCCTCAACAACCTGATCATCAACCGCCATGTGCTGAGCTGACATGTCCTCAGCATCCTCCATATACTCATCATCAACAGTCATAGGCGGATGCGAAGATACCCCACTAGACGACAATATATAAGCGCTGACAACACCGGCGCGGCGACGGATAGACTCAGAAACACCAACACGTCGGGTGCGGTCAGCAACAATAGGTGTCGGCTCCTACGCCCCGTAGGGGTGAGGGCCGCCAATATACTCTAATTTTTTGGATACTTATTAGATTAGGGACTAGTTAATACATTTAGGGACGTATATGATTAATTTTATAATTTACTATACTTATACATTTCGGTATATCACTTTTGCATTCGTGTTACATGTCATTTAACTTTTTAAATTTAATTTTATCTATTGTATAGATAGTTTTTATAGGTACTAGTTAATTTCTAAATAAAATATAAATATACGAGCCAATAATTCTAATCCATAACTAATCCGAATTAAATCATAATCTTAACAAATATATTTACTGAATTATTCTATTCTAAATTAACTTCATTATTCTATTCCAAATTAAATCAAATCTTAACAAATATATTTACGAAAACAATTACGAAAATAATGGTAAATTTAATATTTAAAAAAATACCGCTCGGAGACCGATCGGACTCGATACAAGTGCCGTCGGAGTCGTTTCCGCCTCAATCGGAGTCACCCTCGGTTGCGCTCGGGTCCTAGCTCGACCTCCACTTCCACCTCGGGTCCGAGCTCCGCCGGAAACCACCATGGCCACCTCCTCCTGCTCCTCCTCGTCTTCTAACGCCAGCCACGGGCTAATCCCGCCACCGCTCGCGCCGCCCGTCGATGTCGCACCTCCAGTCGTGGCCGCGCCGCTAGCCGTTGCCGCGCCGGAGGCCGTTCGCCGGATTCGCCCGCCGCCGGTTTCGGCCCTCTCTCCTCCGCCAATCCGGTCGCCCAACCCACCAAAACCCAAATCCATGGCTAATGGGAACAATCGAAGGAAGGAAATGGAAGAAGAAGACGAGACGAGTCGATTTCGATTTCGATTTTTTATTTTAGGTTTGAAGACGCGGCGGGAGGAAGAAAACAATTCGTCTTCTTAAGCGTGTATTTACACGCTTAACGTAAGCGTGTAAATACACACCTAAGATAGGCGTCTGGATTGGCTAGGGCATGGGCTAGTTATTTGGGCCGGCCCAATAACTAGCCCATGTATTACACGCTTAACGTAAGCGTGTGACTACACGCTTACATTAAGCGTGTAATTCATTCATGTATTTTCAAAATGGCCACAATACCCCTCCACACTTAGCTTAAGCGTGTAAATATGGTCGCTTACCTTAAGCGTGTAATATAGCGTCCATTTAGACAAACATTCGCGTGCATTTAGCTTTTCCGTTTATTTAAACCTTTTTAAGTTTTGTATCATGTCAATTCATAATAAATTGAACCTTCCACCATTAACCCCTCATCCTTTTTGAGCTTGAACCTTTTTTTGACTCCTTTTTTGTTCTCAGCTCTAGCCTTCTCTCATTTCAATTATTTCTTCTTTTTTCTATGTTTGTGATTTTTTGTTTTTGTTTTTTGTTGGCTTCTCTTTTTGTTGCTTGCAGACCTCAGTGTGATTTGAATAAGGGATGTATGTACCAAGATGAACAAATGATTCTCTTAGTCTTGACCAAATGTATTTCAAATGAACAGTGTCCATCAAATTTGACCCAATGGCGTTCAAATTTGATCCCCCGAATAAGAAATTTTTGTACCAAGATCTCCTACACTAAATGACTTATGTTTTATTTCATTCAAAATTGTAACTGGATTTGAACCCAAGGAACAATTACATCCATTAATACATATTTGGGTATGTCGAATAAGTTTGATCCCCCGTACTGTGTATTTCATATTACCCCCCATTTCGGATTAACAAAATCAGATAAGGTTTGAATCATGTTATTTCATGTTGAATTTGTATTGACTTGTGTTTTAACAACATTTTAGCGGAGAAGGCACAACATATTAGCCGAGAAGGCATTATACCTGATCGTCGACCACTTGCTTGAATATGCTTTTTTCAAGTTTGACCAATTGCAAACTAGAAATAAGAAAGAATATGCTTTTTTCAAGTTTGATCAATTGCAAACCAAAAATAAGAAGAAATAGGGAGGACTAGGTTGACTACCAGATCCAAAAGAAAAATGAAGAATAAAAATTAAGACATGGAAAAAATGACCAGAGAACAAATAACAATGCTTGAAAACAAATCTTCAAAAAAATTTAGAAGATTATATCAAGAAATGAAAAACTAAAACATCTTGAAATACATTCATCTGATGATGTGTAGTTGACTGTAGATTTGGATCGAGATTGTTGTTTCGGGCAAGAGATCGAGAACGTGGTCGTGTGATTCATGTTGGCTTCTAGAGACGAAGCGTGATCCAGGTGTTACAGTCACACCTCCAGAGTGTGTCTTTTGATATGCTTCTCGGTTGTTGCATCGCCGCGTTGGTTTCTTCCAACCCGTGTTTACGCCCTTCTCATCTGTTTGCCTATTTTTCTAGCTCTTTTCGGCTTTGTTTGCTTCTCTTTGAATTATTATTGTTCTTTGTGCTCCCTAGTCGGTTTGTTTCGACGGTCGATTCTTCGGCCTCTCGAGTATCTTTGTCAGGTGTGACTTGGATATTCGAATTCTTACCTTATAAAAAAAATGCAATACTTTACTAGTTATGTGTTGCATTGCGTGTTTGAGATATTTTCTTGATTTTGCTTCTTCTTTTTTGTTTTGGATTTTTTATATTATATACCTACAAATTAAGGATCGATTACTTAGTCCAGTTTTTAAATTGCTAAAAGATAAATCGATCACAAAATGAAAAATTAAAAAAAAAAAGAGTTAACATGTTATGTTACAGATTGCGGTTATCGATTAAGCTAGTGGGCGTCAATCTTATTGTAAATGTAAATTTTGAAGGATATATGTCTCTCATCTTAACATTATTTATAAGGAAAATACAATACAATTACATTATATATTAGATTAGGTAGCGGGAGGACCCCCACCAGTGGTGGGGGTCCTCCCGCTACAATCATATAGTTTTGCTTCTTCATGAAAACGTATTTATGGTGTGGTACCAGTTTTTCTTGCCTAACAAGTTATTATTATTATTATGGATGCAGATTCGGATTCGGTGAGAAATGACGTTAGGTGAGAACGTGAGAATATATACATAAAGCTAAAAATTCATGCACATTTTGTGGATTTTTGCATGTATGTGCACGAGTTTTAACTTACACATATTCACACACATAGTAAAAAATATATGCACATACAAGCAAAAATTCATGCACATATTGGGATATGCATGAATTTCTGCATGTATGTGTATGAGTTTTCATTTACACATAGTCATCATATAGTCACAAATTTATATACATATATGCAAAAATCCATGCACATCATGAGGTGTGCATGAATTTTTGTCTGTATGTGCATGAGTTTCCACATACCAAAGTCATGCACATACATTCATAAATCCATGCACATCAGGCATTCTCACGTTCTCACCTAAGCGCTCCTTCTCACATGAACCTTTTCCTATTATTATTATTATTAGAACAAAGATAAGGTGAGGATGGAGGCTTAGGAGATGAGTGAGGACGCTCTAAGACCGTCAGATCAAGAAAAAGAGCGCCCAGATCAATCAAGGAAATAATTCGGTAAAATTCGGATACAATTCGGCCGTGCCGAATTTTCCGCAAAAAAAATGCGTCCTGCGTGCACACACATTTTGGTCTGTATGCACACATACCTTGTTTCACATGCACACACGTTATTTTCATGTGCACACACAAGTCATTTTCGTATGCACACGTAGGTTATTTTTGTTGGTTTTCATACATATACACACATGTTATTTCGTACGCGCTTTGAGTCATTTTCGCATGCATACTTATGTTATTTTCATGTGCACACATACACACCTATGTTGTTTCACATGCACACATGCCTGTTTCACATGCACACATAGCACGTAGTGCGTTTTGTATGCACAAACAGACCATTTTCACATGCACACGATAGTATACTTTGCATCACACAATCGTGTTTTCATGTGCACACGTTTTGTACATTCCATATGAACGCACATATTTTATGGATGCACACAAAAATGAATTGTACGTGCACACCGTAGTTTATTTGGCATGCACACAACATTGTATTTGGCATGCACACAAATCTGCACTTCGCGTGCACGCGAATCTGTCCTTTTCGCGAATAATTCGGATGTGCCGTATTTTTGCCCAATTTTTGAAAAGCGGTCTGGGCACTCCCTTTACTTCCTATCCGACAGCTCTCAAGCGTCCCCATTCCTCTCATCCATTCCCATCCTCATCAGATCTCAACCCTTATTATTATTATTATTATTATTATTATTATTATTATTATTATTATTATTATTATTATTACTATAGTATCTCGGCTCCCCACTAACTTTTTGTAACTATTTCATAATTATTATTATTATTATGTATTATACTATATTTTCTCAAAAAAAAAATACTACAAGTTGTCATCTTTTTTTTCCTTATATTAACGAGAATAAATCCTGTGAGAACGATCACTTTCGTGTGAAATGCGAACACCGTACATATAATATGCACATTTAGACAAAAAAATTATACACTTAAAAGCATTATATACATTTGTCTAAATGTGAATATATTATATATTGTATGTAAATAAGTTTTGAAGTGTATAAATTTTTGCCTTAATATAGACATATATTTTACCTACATGCGCATATATTTTATACTATGTGCATCATTTGTATTTCGTACGAGAGTGTTTGTTCTCACATGATCTAACCTCTGTAGTTAGTGGAGGAACCAAGATTTTTCATTGGGGGAGTTTTAAATAAATTTTTGGGTTGGATTTGGCATTTTGTTGGAGGGACTAGCAATAAGTATGTGGAGTTTTTGGTGGCTCGACAATTATATCTTAGCCTCCTAATAAAATGAATATATTACTGATGTTTAAAATTGACATTTATTTCTTAACATAAAATTTGGTTTATAAAACTTGCGTATTAGTATAAATCTAGATTATTCTTAAGAAATATCATTGTCAATATTATCATTATAACACTTCAAAAATATAGTAAGTTTAATAAAATTGGACTGATTTACAAAAATAGTTATAAATATGTTATGTGACATTCTTCCAATTTACGGCCTAATAAAAATATAGTATATAAAGTTTTAATCTTTTATTTTTGTTTAGGTCTCTTATATTATCTAAAATTATTATTATTTTTTAAACAAAAATTTAGTTATTATATGCTTTCCTTTATCATTTATATAAGCGAAAAATTGCTATTGGACTAGTTTTTTTTCTAGACGAAAAAATAAAATAAAATTGGGGCTTTTATTTAGGAGGGAGGACTCAAACACACGTGTAATGTGTAGTCTATTAATATGAATGAAGATGGACCTAAATGTTAGTGGGCTAGGCCGATCCCATCATGACCCAAAAAAAAAGGTTAATATTGTTTTTTTAAAAAAACAATTAGGCTTATTGTCCCTTTTCTCCTTCTAAATCGGATAAACACTTCCAAAATATTCTCGTTTTGGGGTTTGTCCCTCATTCTCCCACTCACTTACTATCGATAGCTTCACGTTCATCTGCCTTTGCTCCCACTTTCTTCCCGACAGAACTCCGTTCACTCCTCCGCCTCCCAAACCCCTCTTCCTCCGGCGTCCTCCATCTCCGTCTTTGCCGTCTCCGCCTCCTCCCACTCCATCTCCGCCTCTGTCGTCTTCCCTCGGAGACCTCCAGATCTGCCTCCTCCTTCCTCTCTCGAGCGCGACGAAGATGAAGAAGGACGACAAGGGTGGATTGTGGTGATTTTGACTCAGGCTCGTCCTCCACCCCGAAATGTACATCTCTTATCGGAGCTGATAACGAAATCAAAGGATCTCCGTGGTCAATTTTCTGTTCGCTGACGTTCTATGGTTTACACGATCGTTTAGGTGCTTCAAATTTGAGTCTTCCTCGTCCTTTTTTCGATGATTAGGTGGCCGTTTGACCTTTTCTTACACTAGATTGCACTGATTTCAATGTTGTTTAGTTGTTCTAGCTGGAAATTAGAATTATAAACATGATTTTGTGAAGATATGATGTAAGAAGGAAGGAGAGGATAACTGGCCAAATGAGTTTATGTGAAATTGTTTTAAAATGAGCTTTGTGATGTGCCTTTTGTAGGTGGAAAATGCCTGAGGCAAGAAGCTCGTTACAACATCAAAAACTAATGAGTTACGGCAAGATTGTTATGCCCATGTGAATCGTGAAAAGCTCAAAGCTGGTGCTAAAGGGCTTGCTCATATATGTTGTTTTACCCTGATGTTGTCTTTCATAGATTGTTACTGATAAGACCACTCTAGGCTAACAATAACCAAGAGGAAGATTGAGTAGGGAACTCCACCTACAGACTCTTTTGTTTATAATCAATTCAAGCTGCTTTACAATAATGAAGTACGAAGTTAAATAGTAAAGAAGGAAACTAACTTCCACTAAACCACTAACAAACCTCCTAGTAGCAAGTGGAAGTAACAGAGGCTAAAGACCCGGCCACTAACAAAGTGAACCGTTAGGGAAAACAAACTCCTACTAATAATGCTTAATTAAGAAAAACAATAAAGGAAATACTGACTCAGAAATCAGACTTTCTGCCTACGAACATACGGAACAATGGGCCTAGAGGCCCACGGCTTTGCTGGGTTACTATCATTACCCTCCCCTTTGAAACTCGCCTTGTCCTCAAGGCGGAAATAGGGGAACTGTTCCTGCAATAAATCGTATTTTTCCCAGCTGTCCTCCTCGGGTGGCCGATTATCCCAGCAGACCAGAAGCTCAAGAACATGCGTGGCCCCTACCGGCCTCCAGCGATGAGCTACCACTGCCGCCGACGCTACCGTTAATTCGAAGGCATCATTGATGGGCGGAGGTAGACTCGAAACCTGAGTAGCAGTACCTTTGGCTGGTTTGAGCAAGGACACATGAAACACCGGGTGAAGGCGACAACCCACTGGTAGTTCCAATTCATACGCCACCGGGCCAATAGCACGGAGGACCTTATAGGGCCCAAAGAACCTTGGAGCTAGCTTCTGGTTCAGTCGGCGAGCTAGAGTCCGCTGACGATACGGCTGAAGACGGAGAAGCACAAGATCACCTACCTCAAAACGAACATCCCGCCGATGTGCGTCGGCATAGTGTTTCATCTGGTCCTGCACTCGGTGAAGGTGTTGTTTGAGACGTTGCAAAGCCAAGTCACGGTCCACTAATTGTGCCTCCAGATCGGCGAGACGAGTCTCACCCTTGACAAAAGGGTGGAGAGGAGGCGGGTCACGGCCATACACCAACTTAAATGGTGTGGTGCCAGCTGCAGTATGGAATCCGGTATTGAATGAGTACTCAGCCCAGGGAAGGAAGCGGCTCCACTGTTTGGGTTGCTCCATTGAAAAGCAACGCAGGTAGGTTTCGAGGCACCGATTGACCACTTCGGTTTGACCGTCGGTCTGCGGATGGTAGGCTGAACTCATTCTCAATTGAGTCTGGCTGAGGCGAAACAGTTCCTTCCAAAACCCGCTTAAGAAGACCGGGTCACGATCGGAGACGATCGAGCGGGGTATCCCATGCAACTTAACTATATCCCTGTAGAAGACAGTAGCTACCAGCTTAGCAGAATAGGGATGTGACAGGTGATGCGAACAACCCCTGGGCGATGTCGCGATGTAGGATCTTGACTCCTCAAGCTAGGTTGAATCTTTTCCTCCGTAGCCAAAGTGATGGCTTTCCTAGGGTTAAAGAGATAACCCTTTCTAACGCGTCAAAGAGATGACGAAGAGGTCAAAGAGATGAACTTAATTACCGAAGAGACGGTGAACGATTTGCTCGAAGCGACGAGCTACGGGATAGGTTGATCCGGAGATCGAAGGGTTGACGTTAGGATTCAAGGAAGGAGCGTACTCAACTTCTAAGGAGCGAACTCAACTTGTAAACTAAAATCCAACGTGAAGAATACAAACTAGGGTTTCAAGTGTTTAAATAGGTCAAATAAAAATAACATAAAATAATATTAAAATTGTTCAGCAAACGAAGAGACGACGAAGCGAAAACGCTGACGCGGGCCGCGACTCGGTCCAGAACTCGGCCGAGTTCTGGGCCGAGTTGTTGTCTGTAAATGCACTCGAGCAGCAACGAAAAATCGCCGACAACTCGATCCAGAACTCGGTCGAGTTCTGGGCCGAGTTCTTCACTGTAGCAACAACTCGGTCCAGAACTCGGTCGAGTTCTGGGCCGAGTTCTTCACTGTTGCCCCGCTTCCGCGAACTCGTCGTCTTCGTCTTCTTGGTGGGGTCGATTAGGACGAGGCCCCACCTAAGCCTTCATAGGTCACGAGGAGGGCCCATTTAGGACTAGATGAACCCGTATCACTTGCGTAAGCCCGTGAGACTAAGGAGTGTGTGGCTCGTTCCATGGCTCTGGCGCGGGCTCTTGTCATCGGACCAGCCGAGCCCAACTTCATTGCGTCCTCTTCGTCCTGCGCCGTCATCAAGGGAGTTATGGAGCTATCAATCTCCCCTTCTTGGCTGCGAAGCGTCCTCGCTTCGTCCTCGTCGTCAAAAGCAGGAGGAGTATAAGGAGCAAGGTCAGCGACGTTGAACGTCGGGTGCGCGCCATAGTCATCGGGTAACTCCAAGCGATAGGCATTGGTCCCAAGGCGTTGTAGTACCTGGAAAGGGCCATCACCTCGCGCGTCCAGTTTGTGGCGTCGCTTCAATGGAAAGCGTTCCTTGCGCAAATGCAGCCACACTAAGTCGTCGGGCTCATAAGCAACCGGGCGGCGATTTTTGTTGCGTTGGGCAGCTACTTGCTCGGATCTCCGCTCCAGCTGCTGTCTCGTCCGTTCATGGAGGGCCTTGACCTGGTCCGCCCGCTCCATGCCCTTCAAGCTTTCTTTGTCCTTCAATGGCCGTGGTATGAGATCCAACGGGGTGAGCGGGTTGAGGCCGTAGACCACCTGGAAGGGAGTCCGCTGCGTCGCCGAATGCACCGACCTGTTATAAGCAAATTCAACAAAAGGCAAGCACTCTTCCCACTTGCGGAGGTTAGACTTTAACATAGTACGCAATAGAGCACCCAAAGTCCTATTAGTAACCTCTGTTTGGCCATCAGTCTGGGGGTGATAACTAGTAGAGAACAACAACTTAGTCCCCAATTTGGCCCATAAAGATTTCCAGAAATAACTCACAAATTTAGCATCACGATCAGACACTATACTCCTAGGAATACCATGCAGCTTAACAATATGCTCAAAAAATAATGAAGCGATCTCAGAAGCATTGTTAGTAGTCTTGCATGCAATGAAGTGAGCCATCTTAGAAAACCTATCAACTACCACAAATATCGAGTCCCTCCCCTTCTTAGACATGGGCAAACCAGTGATAAAATCCATACTAATATCTTCCCATGGAACATCCGGGATAGGCAAAGGGGTATACAATCCTTGGGGACTCGATCTAGACTTAGCATGCACACAAGTAACACAAGCCTTGCAAAAACGTGTAACATGATGCAGCATTTTAGGCCAATAGAAATGTTCCTTTAATGCAGCCAAGGTTTTAGGGATACCAAAATGACCTCTACCCTCATGGGCTTCCTGAATGAGCAACCTACGCATAGATGTTTTAGGGATGCAAAGTTTCCCTGCCTTGAAAAGGTAGCCATTATCAATATAGAACCCATTAGACTCTCCAATGTTCATGCATGTTTTAAAAATTTCAGCAAAGTCAACGTCATGCATATAGACATCTTTAATCAAAGAGAAGCCTAAGATAGAAGCATCAAGGTGGGTAAGTAATACATACCTGCGAGAAAGGGCGTCAGCAACCACATTCTCTTTGCCCTTCTTGTATTTGACCACGTAGGGGAAGGTCTCCATGAATTCCACCCAGCGGGCGTGGCGGCGGTTGAGGTTGTACTGACTCTTCAAATACTTCAACGCCTCATGGTCTGAGTGAATGACGAACTCCTTGGGCCATAGGTAGTGTTGCCAAGTCTTCAACACTCGAATAAGAGCATAGAGCTCCTTGTCGTACGTGGGGTAGTTGAGCTGGGCGCCGGTGAGTTTCTCGCTGAAGTATGCAATGGGGCGCCTATCCTGCAGCAAAACTCCTCCAATTCCGTGATGAGAAGCGTCACACTCCACCTCAAAGGTCTTGGAGAAGTCCGGTAATTTCAGCAGGGGAGCGTTGCACAATCGGTCCTTCAAAGTGGTGAAGGCGGTCTCATGTGCGGTCGTCCACTCAATAGACGCAGCCTTCTTTGTAAGCTCATGAAGCGGGGCTGCAATGGTGGAGAAATCACGCACAAAGCGGCGATAGAAGCCAGCCAAGCCCAAAAAGGACCGCACCATGGTTGGTGTAGTAGGACGTGGCCATTCTTGTATGGCGCGAACCTTTTCCTGGTCAACCTGCAGCCCATCCTTGCACACCACAAAACCAAGAAAAACAGTGGAATCCGAGCAAAAAGAACATTTACTCAGGTTAGCATAAAGTTTCTCCCGTCTAAGACACTCTAAGACCTTCCTAAGATGCTCAACATGCTCATCCAAAGACCTGCTGTAAACAAGGATATCATCAAAGTAGACAACCACAAATTTCCCTAAGTAAGCACGTAACACATGGTTCATCAACCGCATAAAAGTACTAGGGGCATTGGTCAAACCAAAGGGCATAACCAACCACTCATACAAGCCATACTTAGTTTTAAATGCAGTTTTCCACTCATCACCCTCATGCATCCGAATTTGATGATACCCGCTCTTAAGATCAATTTTGGAAAATAAGGTAGCACCAGACAATTCATCAAGCATATCATCAAGTCTAGGAATAGGGTGGCGATACTTCACCATAATTTGGTTGATCGCCCGGCAATCAACACACATGCGCCAACTACCATCCTTCTTGGGCACAAGAATGACCGGCACGGCGCAGGGGCTCAAACTCTCTCGGACGTGGCCCTTATCCATCAACTCTTGGACTTGGCGCTGCAATTCCTTTGTCTCCTCTGGACTCGCGCGGTATGCTGCGCGGTTAGGAAGGGAGGCGCCAGGGACAAAGTCGATTTGATGCTCAATACCACGAATGGGTGGCAAGCCTTCTGGCAGCTCCGCGGGCATCACATCGTCAAATTCCTGTAAAAGAGAAGACACTGCAGGGGGTAAATCAACAAGATCTTTAACATTTAAAAGACACGCGAAAGGAACAAGTAAAAAGCAAGGAAGTCTTCCCTGAATGACTGGAGAGACATCCCGAGACCGAGCCAAAAGAAGGCGGTTCTCACACGAGCCTTGGATGCCAGCCTTGGGTGCTGATTTTTGGGAGGTGTCACGGCCGGCCTTCTCCTTGGCTTGTTCAAGGGCCTTGACGCGGTTCCTTTCGACGTGATCCTGCATAATCTCTTGAGGGCTCATAGGAAGCAATGTCACCTTCCTCCCATTGTGCATGAAGACGTAGTTGTTGAGAAAACCATCATGAAGGGCACGCTTGTCGAATTTCCAAGGACGCCCTAAGAGAAGATGGGTGGCATCCATGGGAATGACGTCACAAAGCACAGAATCCTTGTAATGGCCAATGCTGAAATTGATAGTGCACTGACGCTTAACAACATTGGAGTCATCACCCTCGGAGATCCATTGTAGGCTATAAGGCTGGGGATGTGGAGTGGTGTCGAACTTGAAGTGTGTGATCACCTTCTCATTGATTATATTGCAACAACTTCCACCATCTATAATGACACTCAAAGAAGCACCCTGGACCGCACATTTAGTATGAAATAAATTTTCACGTTGGTCAAGTAAGGTACCTTCTTTGGCGGTAAGAACACGGCGAGTGACCAGGCTAAGGGGCACGTTGCCTTGAGCGTCCATAGGGCTGCAAATATACCCATCCAACTTCTCCGCTTCCTCGTCCTGGTCGTACGAATCAAACACTGGAGGGCTGTCCGGGGTGTCATCGTCAAAGGACTCGTATCCGGTGAGGGCTGAGAAGAGGACTCGCTTGTTGTTGGGGCAGTCCCGTTGTACGTGGCCATGCCCTTGGCACTTATAACAGACCTTGTCACGTGTCCGTTCATCTGAGGGCGGTGCACGCCGCTGCGGTGGCTCGTTGACGCGCGCCGAGGTGTTGCTCGGCCGAGTGACCGACGCCGGTGGTGCAATCGCGGGGGCGGACTGCGAAGAGGGGCGCATATTAGAGGGAAAGGAACCAGACGAGTTAGAGGGGGCATACCTGGAATTGGTGCGGGACCAAGATGCTCGCTTAGCCGCTTGAGCTTGTGTCCATATCTCTTGTGCCGTATGAGTGCACTTTTGGAGATCCGGAATATTAAGCACCCTGAGTTGGTTGCGAATTGGCTCATGCAGGCCACGAAGGAACATACTCCGAAAGTCCTCGTCAGTGTGATGGATACCTGCCTTATGGGACAACTCTTCAAGTTCAGCATAGAAGTCAATGGGGGAGCGATTACCTTGAGAAGCGAGTTGTATCTTAAGGCGCATTTTAGAAGTAAAGTCCTCGGGGACATACTTCTTCCGCATGATCCGCATAAGCTGGCGCCAAGAAGTGATTGGAGGCTCGCGGTAATGCACACGGTCAGCGCAGAAGCGATGCCACCAGGCCTTGGCGGCGCCGTCGAAGTGTAGAGCGGCGGTAGCAACCCGTTCCTCATCCGGGTATTGGTAGTGGTTCAAAACATACTCCATAGACTGCTGCCAATCAAGAAATTTAAGAGGATCAAATTCACCCGAAAAGGTAGGGAGTTTTACCTTAATGTCAGGGCGCCGTGGGCCTTGCCGACCGGGACTCGGGCGATGCCGGTCTCACGAGTGGCGGCGGTAGCCGCGTCGCGTAGGGCGCAACTCCTCGTGGCGTTCCATCTCATATGCCTCGTGATCATCAAGGCTGTCCCGGGAGTGGTCTGAGCGACGATCATCAGCATCAACATCACGCTCGGACTCGGAATCGTCATACCGGTCGTGTTGCCGACCGCGGGTCCGTCGGTTCTTGGTGTTGACATACGGGAAGGGATCCTTGGAAACACGAACACTACGACGTGAGTGATCCGACGTGTAGTCGTCCTCCCCCTGAGCAAAGGTGGGGTTGTACCGGACGCGGGAGTCGCCACGCTTGGTGGGGTATCCTGCAATTTGCGAACGAAGGCGATCCTGCGGAGTAGACAAAACACCCTTCCCCTTGCGGTCTCGTGGCTGGCTTGTGGAGGCAATAGGATTCAGCAAGGGATCAGCGGTGGGTAGCGTCAAGGTGCTCAAGGCCCGACGAAGGTGAGCGATTTCAGCAGCTTGCTCAGCATTGGAAACGTTCAAGTTGTCAATCTCAGCGTGAAGGGAGTCGATGTGCTCAGACGTGGAGTCCACGAAGATGGGTCCAGGGCTGCGGTTGCCCATAGAACGAGAAGTGCGTGTGGTCGGCACGTCCATAGAACCTATACGCAGCATACACCACAAGAAGTAAGTTGCACCAAGCAAAAGAAACAAGTCCAAACCAAGTCCTTGTCTCAAAAGTGACCCAAGAAATTTTCCGCTGGGCGTACTAATTTGGGTTGCTCGTGAGGAGGGAGAGGCTTGAACGTAAGGCAACAAGGCAAGAATTAGCAAATCAAGTCCCAAACAACACACAAAATTTCCAAGTGCAAGCAAATCAAATCAAGTGTCTCAGAATTAATCACAAGAGAGTTGAAATTTTTTATATGCCATTTTTAATGAGAGTTGCATAGAGACATGAAAGATGAGAAGATGGGGGATGACCGTATGAGGCGTTCTCTGCCCTTGTTTTTTTTTTTTTTTTTTGATTTTATGGGCTTTCGTCTTCCCAAACCTTTTTCTTGTTTGATGGAAGGTGAGAATAGTATGTTTATTTTTGTTTATACGGTCAAACCTTGATGTGTTTGTTTTGTGTTGCTATGATTGTGAAGCAAGCAAGAAAAGAACCACACAAGCAAGTGCAGGAAAAGAAAGAAGAGACAAGCAACTATGAGGGATGAAAATCAAACAACTAATCGAGCAATTAATCCAAAGATGAAGCAAAACTTGATTAACAAGTAACAAGGAAATCAAATATGCAAATATGGAAACAAGAGTTGCTAGAGGGTAGGTTGTAGGATTGGGGAACAAGTAACCAAAACCGAAGGGAATTAGGGTTCAGTCGAGAGGGTGAGAGATGGCGGCGGACGGTGGTGGTGGTGATCGGTGGTGGTGGCAAACGGTGGTGGTGGGGTGGTAGGCGGTGGTGGGGAACGGTGGTGGTAGGGTACGGTGGTGGTGATTCCGGTGATTGGGGAGAAGAAAAAAAAATTCTAGGGTTTGTAAGCGGAAAATTGCAAGGAATCACAATTAGAGAGAAGAAACAAACTTAGCTTGGAAAAGGCTCTGATACCAGTTGATGCGAACAACCCCTGGGCGATGTCGCGATGTAGGATCTTGACTCCTCAAGCTAGGTTGAATCTTTTCCTCCGTAGCCAAAGTGATGGCTTTCCTAGGGTTAAAGAGATAACCCTTTCTAACGCGTCAAATAGATGACGAAGAGGTCAAAGAGATGACCTTAATTACCGAAGAGACGGTGAACGATTTGCTCGAAGCGACGAGCTACGGGATAGGTTGATCCGGAGATCGAAGGGTTGACGTTAGGATTCAAGGAAGGAGCGTACTCAACTTCTAAGGAGCGAACTCAACTTGTAAACTAAAATCCAACGTGAAGAATACAAACTAGGGTTTCAAGTGTTTAAATAGGTCAAATAAAAATAACATAAAATAATATTAAAATTGTTCAGCAAACGAAGAGACGACGAAGCGAAAACGCTGACGCGGGCCGCGACTCGGTCCAGAACTCGGCCGAGTTCTGGGCCGAGTTGTTGTCTATAAATGCACTCGAGCAGCAACGAAAAATCGCCGACAACTCGGTCCAGAACTCGGTCGAGTTCTGGGCCGAGTTCTTCACTATAGCAACAACTCGGTCCAGAACTCGGTCGAGTTCTGGGCCGAGTTCTTCACTGTTGCCCCGCTTCCGCGAACTCGTCGTCTTCGTCTTCTTGGTGGGGTCGATTAGGACGAGGCCCCACCTAAGCCTTCATAGGTCACGAGGAGGGCCCATTTAGGACTAGATGAACCCGTATCACTTGCGTAAGCCCGTGAGACTAAGGAGTGTGTGGCTCGTTCCATGGCTCTGGCGCGGGCTCTTGTCATCGGACCAGCCGAGCCCAACTTCATTGCGTCCTCTTCGTCCTGCGCCGTCATCAAGGGAGTTATGGAGCTATCAACAGGGGGATGAAATGCACATACTTGCTGAGGCGATCGACAACCACCAAAATCACGTCATAACCACCCGACTTAGGTAACCCGGAAATAAAGTCCATGGACAACTCCTCCCAGATCTGATTCGGTATCGGTAAGGGTTGGAGTAAACCTGCTGGAGCCAAAGTTTGGTACTTGGCGCGTTGGCACACCGCACACTCTTGAACAAACTGGCGGACATCGGCTTTAAGACGTTGCCAATAAAAATTAGCGGTGATACGGTGTAAGGTCTTCACGAACCCCCCATGCCCAGTGGCGGGGCTGTTGTGGGCCTCAGAGATTAACAACTGCCGCAAGTTATTGGCGTTCGATACCACCAACCGCCCCTTGAAAAAGATACGGCCATTGGAAACCGAGAAATGGGTGGGCACATTCCCGGCTAATATGTCGGCTGTGAACTGGTCGTTGAGTAAAGCGGCGCCCCAGTCTTGGTATTCTTGCGCCATCGGCACGGTCAAGACCAATAATTCTGCAGAGTGTGGCCGCCTAGATAAGGCATCGGTGCCATTATTCTCCTTACCGGCTTTGTAAACAACCTCGAAGTCGAAAGGTAGCAACTTCATGAGTAGACGTTGCTAGGAGGACGTTGTGAGACGTTGGTTCAGGAGAAATTGCAGACTGCAGTAATCGGTTCGGACTGTGAAACGCCTTCCCATGAGATAATGCTGCCATTTTTGAAGTGCCAATACAAGGGCGAGGAGTTCCCGATCGTACGTTGACTTGTAGCGATTCGAGAAGGAAAAACCCTTGCTGAAGAAGGCAACTGGGTGTTCATCTTGCAGTAAAATCGCCCCAACGCCCTCCTGCGAAGCATCGCATTCCACTGTAAAAGGGGCATCGAAGTTCGGGAGGTGAAGGACCGGCACTGTGGTAAGGGCGGTCTGCAGTAACTGAAATGCCTGATCAGCTTCTGGGCCCCACTGAAATTTATCCTTCTTCGTGAGCTCGGTGAGAGGTCGAGCTAACAGGCCATAGTGATGGACAAACCGACGATAATAGCCGGTGAGGCCGAGAAACCCCCTCAGTTCTCGGACGGATGTGGGCCTGGGCCAGTTGGTAACAGCCACGACCTTGTCAGGGTCCACCGAGACTCCCTCGGCTGACACGATGTGCCCCAGAAAGGCTATCTCAGAACGGCCAAAGGAGCACTTCGACGGCTTGGCGTAGAAACTGTGGTCACGGAGTAGTTGGAGTACCAAGGACAAATGTTGAGCATGGCGCTCTACGGACGGGCTGTAGACCAGGATGTCGTCGAAGAAGACGACAACGAACCGACGCAGATACGGGCGGAATAGATCATTCATGATTGACTGGAATGTGGACGGCGCGCTCATAAGGCCGAAAGACATTACCAAGAACTCATAATGGCCGGAATGAGTGCGGAATGCCGTTTTGTGGATGTCGAGAGGGTGTACCCGAATCTGATGATAGCCCGAGCGGAGGTCAATTTTGGAGAAGACCACCGCGTTGTGCAGTTCATCGAGCAGCTCCTCAACCACCGATATTGGGAATTTGTCGGGAATAGTCAATTGGTTCAGGCGTCGGTAATCAATGCACAGACGCCATGTTGAGTACTTCTTCTGAACCAGCAGCACTGGGCTCGCGAACGGGCTGGAGCTCGGTCGAATAAAGCCCATTTTGAGGAGCTCGGCCACCTGGGTCTCAATCTTGGTTTTTTGATGGAAGGGGTATCGGTAGGGCCAGATGTTTGGGGGTTTGGCATCTGGGTAGAGGTGAATTTTGTGGGTATGAGATCTTGGTGGGGGAAGGGATGTGGGATGCTGAAAGATGGAGTCAAACTTTTGGAGGATTGGTAGTACGGGCTGGCTCTGATACCAAATTGATAAGACCACTCTAGGCTAACAATAACCAAGAGGAAGATTGAGTAGGGAACTCCACCTACAGACTCTTTTATTTATAATCAATTCAAGCTGCTTTACAATAATGAAGTACGAAGTTAAATAGTAAAGAAGGAAACTAATTTCCACTAAGCCACTAACAAACCTCCTAACAGCAAGTGGAAGTAACAGAGGCTAAAGACCCGGCCACTAACAAAGTGAACCGTTAGGGAAAACAAACTCCTACTAATAATGCTTAATTAAGAAAAACAATAAAGGAAATATTGACTCAGAAATCAGACTTTCTGCCTACGAACATACGGAACAATGGGCCTAGAGGCCCACGGCTTTGTTGGGTTACTATCAGTTACCAGATCCTTTAAATATTCTATGATATCTGAACCTTTTTTTCTTTCTGTTTATTGTAGATTGGTTTGATGGACTTCACACTTTCATGCTCTACATATGTCACAAGAGTTGGTTAGGTGGTTGGCTTATGCCTCAACAGAAGAGTTATTTTGCAATCCTACTTCCTAAAAGGTGGTGGGTATTTGGGCTTGATCTAGCCCTTCATGGTGACATTGATGTTTACAAGTTCCAGTTCTTCTCTGAGTTGATAAGTGAGAAGGTACAGGCATATCTGAGTTTTTCAGCCTAGCAATTTTTTCCCTTTTGTTTTATTCAAGTGTTCCTTATCTGCTACTTATCTCATTTGTTCATCCAGGTTGAAGAGAATGATTTCGTTCATAATGACACATGAATCGAGTTGGCTTCTTGATTGGTACTGGAATCGTACTTCTGGAAAAAATGTTACATATCTGATACGTGACCATCTAAAAGGGAGATGCAAGTTTCGCATTGCAGGGGATCTACACCACTATATGCACCATACATATGTGCTTTCTGATAAGCTTGTTTATGTGCAGCATCTCCGTGTTAATGGTAGTGCTGGTGCCTTTTTGTGTCCCACCCACGTCTTTGATAATTTCAAAATCTTTTACAATACTTGATATGAGATGGCAGTTGCATATCCTTCTTGTGAAGATTCTAGCAGGGTAATGTTCCGCTTTTTAGTTCTTGCTACTTTGTAGTTTGTACTCGTAATATGGATGAAGAATTCGATTCATTCCCTACTTCCAAGTCTGCTGATGTAGTTAGAATGAGGTATGAGCATAGCTAGGAGGGTCCAGACTGTTGTGGGTGATTTACCATATTGAATGCTCAAACTCCCGATTGGGATTTCTGCACTAAGCTCCTATGATTGATATTCAATTTAGTTTGTTTTAGTGGTGTGAAACACTTGGCTTCATCTTTAAGCTGGAACGAGCCAACATTGTTTTTAGGCGTTTCAGCGTGTGGTTATAGTGTAATCATTTGACTTTCTTCTTGGTTCTCTTTGACTGAATGGTATCTAATATAGCTAAATTTATGCGGCAGATGTCTACCATTGGGAAATCTTCAGACATTCTGTGGCATGAGTGCTCTGTTAAGAAAGCAAACAGGGAAGAGTTGCTTAAACTGAAAGGCTGTGTCATTTGGATAACTGGCCTTAGTGGTTCAGGTTTGTTCATTTTATTGCTTTTTCATTCTTTCCCATGGATGACATGCTTTTTAACTTTTGAGTCATAAAATTTCATGAATGCTTTTCATGTCTATGGTGCATGCTGCAATTATACAATAAAAACACGAGAAAAGGCCAGTGATAATTGTTTACCTATCTCAAAAGTTGCTTTTATCATTATGAGATGTTGCTTAATCTTTGAGCAAAAGATTGATTTTTTCACATCTTGGAGTAGTTGTTCTTGGTTGAGAAAATGGGGACTATCTCTGTCTTGTTTTTACTTTTAATTGTTACTGCAGTTAGCATGATTCCCTTCTTGTTCTTCCTCCTGATCGATTTTTCTTTGGCAAAAGCATCGTGGCATGTGCCTTGAGTCAAATTTTGCATTCCATGGGGAAGATGACATACCTTCTAGATGGTGACAATCTTCATCATGGTACAAACAGTAATTTGAGTTTTGGTGCAGAAGATCGGACATAAAATTTATGAGGGACTGGTTAGTTGTTTTAGTTCCAGGCATGGTTTAAGCAGTAGTACTTCGAACTCATTCTTTATAAATCTAGCAAGTTCAGCCTTCTTCTGATGCTAAGTTTCAAGTGAGGTGGCCAAGCTCTTTGCAGATGCACGTATTATCTGCATTGCTAGTTGAATATCTCCAGTGATCTTTTCACTTGCTTCCAGTGATTATTAACTAGAATACCGAGGTTGATCTAGAAGTGGTGCAATAACTATAAGTCCTCAAATTGCCACTTCTTAAAGCTTGTAGACGAAGCTATATTTATACTGTTGATGGACGGTGTGCTTACTTTTCAATTGAAAATTCATTTTTTATTTTATTCAATATGCACAATTTAATTTTAATAGCTACTTGTCCATATACAAATGAATAAATCAGGTGTGCTCGTTTTTGTTTGTATTTTTAACACCGATGACAATTATATCATTATATAGTTGTCAAATTGAACCGTCTATCAACCATTAATGGAGATGACAGAAATTGTAGTTGATGACAAAATTTGTCTCGATGACACTTCGAACGGACTACTGATTAGTCTCGATGAGATATCGAACGTGCCACCGACTAGCCTCGGCGATATTTCGAACGTGCCACCTACTAGCCTCGGCGACACTTGGAACGTGTCACCTACTAGCATCGGCGATGCTTCGAACGTGTCACCGACAAGCCTCAGTGATGCGTCCCGACCCCGAACCAAGCCGGCCCCTGACAAGCCCGAGGCGCCCGAGACCATGGCGTCCACCTTGGTTCAAGACTTAGTCTAGTTTATTATATATTTCCCTATTTTTACTGATTTCCTGTTTTAGTATGTTTCCCTTTTAAGTAGTTTCTATTTTATGCACTTTCTATTTCGGGCGTTGCTCCACTATTGCATAGTGGGCTAGCCCATAGGTGTGTCACGGCCCAAGCCCATTAGGGTTCTTAGCCGTGCCCATTCCCTTTAAATACTCTTCGTTGTACTCTTTATTTCTCACGTTGAATTGAATAGCAAAGCTTAAGTTGAGTGTTGATGCTCCTTCCTTTGCTTCAACGTCACCCTTGATTTTGAATCCGTTTTGGTAGTTGCATTAAACTCCAAACATATCCCTCTCATCTCCCTTCCTCCGCTGCAGACGATACTGCACCCTATCCCAAACACTACCCCACGACTTGTTCGTGCTTATCTAGCGACGTCCCGGTGAACATCTCGATCTAGATCCGTGCAAAGACGAGTCGTTCCGAGACTGCACACCCCCGGAACGCATCAACTGGTATCAGAACGCCAGTCGATCGAGCCA
This sequence comes from Rheum nobile, assembly GCA_027886185.1. Lineage (NCBI taxonomy): Eukaryota > Viridiplantae > Streptophyta > Magnoliopsida > Caryophyllales > Polygonaceae > Rheum > Rheum nobile. The sequence continues at coordinate 7,027,125 of WOAB01000002.1, read as the reverse complement.
CCCCGAGTCGCCACCCGAATCACCGTTCACTGTTCAACGTCAGAATACCACTGTTCATCGTGGATTACTGTTCATCATCATCACGCATCACCGATTCTGCACAGCCAGCCCGCCGACGAGGCCATCGTCTCCCCCGCCGCAGATCTGCCGTACCACCGCTCGCACGCCGCAGATCCGACCTCCTCTGTTTCGCACCGCCCTCCACAGTCTCCGCCGCCCCTATTCGTCCAGATCGCCCGCCTCCAGCCCCGATCTGCAGGACCCCCACCCCCCCATCTCCGCCTCGCACCGCCACCGGATCCGGCCCCGCACCAGCACTACCTTCTTCCGCTGCCGGATCTACTCGCCAGATCTGCAGTCGTCCAACGCGTCGCTGAGTACGCCCGAACCCACCCCAGCCACGCGGCGCCCCGGTCCCCCAGATCGGAGTCCTGAGTCCCAGCGGCTCCGTCGTCGGCCACGCCCAACCTCCATCACCTCCGTTCTCCGTTCTGGTGTGCGCTCCTCCAAGGTTGCCGCTGCAACGTACAGGAAGACCGAGAGAGATTAGATTAGGTTAGATTTGTTTGCTTTGTTTTAAATTTTAAACAAAAAAAAAATTTGAGAAAAAACAAATTAGAGGGAGAGAATAAAAAAAAAAAAAAAAATTTGTTAAATTTGGCATGGCATGTCGACTTTCGGATTGGCATCCACTCGAGATCCGCTTGCGTCGTCGACGTTTTTATGGTGATGCCGAAGAGTTCCTGGAGTGGTCCCGGCACATGGCTTACTACTTTCGCCAACGGGACTACGACGAAGTTGAGCAATGCGACATCGCAATCAATTGCCTCGCTGGCTACGCGTGGGATTGGTGGTGTCGCGTCGAAGACAAGAGATGGGACCGCGCTTTACAACCCGTGGAAACTTGGGAGCAACTTGTTTACTTGATGACTCGACATTTTGCTCCCCAAGTTGACCCAGTAGCCTACGCCGCCCATTCATACAGAAGAACAAGACCGCGTCCAACGCGTTCTTATTCAACGCGATCTACTACGATCGCCTCAACACCAGCACGTGTCCCAGATTTAGCGCGTCTCCCTGAGCGCGTCCCAACGCGTGCCCCAGATCCCATGCTCAACGCGGCGCCTCAAGTCACAGAGTTCATCGCGGCGCCCAACAAGCCAGAGTTCATCGCGGCGCCCACCGAGCCGGTCTTCATCGCGGCACCCACCGAGCCGGTCTTCATCACGGTGCCCACCGAGTCAGAGTTCATCGCGGCGCCCTCCGAGCCAAAAATCATCGCGGCGCCCACCGAGCTCGAATTCATCGTGGAGCAGACAATCATCGCGACGCCTCCGGCGCCAAAATTCAAGGCGGCACCTACAGAGCCAAAACTCGACGCGAAGATTTCCGTGCAAGTTCCCACGGGCTCAAGCCCATTGCTGTCCACTTATGCACCAGACGACGCGCCCTCTCCTGGACCCGAGTACTACTCGATCACATTTGAGGTTCCAAGAGTCGGACCCGCTCCCGACGTCGTCTATCTACTACCGATCGAGTGCTTCCTCTCCCTAGCCCCACCAAGCTCGAAGCGAGGACGCTTCGAATCTAAGGGAGGGAGGATGATGCGTCCCGACCCCGAACCAAGCCGGCCCCTGACGAGCCCGAGGCGCCCGAGACCATGGCGTCCACCTTGGTTCAAGACTTAGTCTAGTTTATTATATATTTCCCTATTTTTACTGATTTCCTGTTTTAGTATGTTTCCCTTTTAAGTAGTTTCTATTTTATGCACTTTCTATTTCGGGCGTTGCTCCACTATTGCATAGTGGGCTAGCCCATAGGTGTGTCACGGCCCAAGCCCATTAGGGTTCTTAGCCGTGCCCATTCCCTTTAAATACTCTTCGTTGTACTCTTTATTTCTCACGTTGAATTGAATAGCAAAGCTTAAGTTGAGTGTTGATGCTCCTTCCTTTGCTTCAACGTCACCCTTGATTTTGAATCCGTTTTGGTAGTTGCATTAAACTCCAAACATATCCCTCTCATCTCCCTTCCTCCGCTGCAGACGATACTGCACCCTATCCCAAACACTACCCCACGACTTGTTCGTGCTTATCTAGCGACGTCCCGGTGAACATCTCGATCTAGATCCGTGCAAAGACGAGTCGTTCCGAGACTGCACACCCCCGGAACGCATCACTCAGTGACACTTCTAATGCGCCACTGACTAGCCTCGGTGACACATCGAACGCGTCACCGACTAACCTCGGTAATACTTCGAATGTGCCACCGACTAACCTCGGTAATACTTCGAATGTGTCACCTACTAGCCTCGGTGATACTTCGAACACGCCACCACGCCACCGACTAGCCTCGGTGACGCTTCAAACGCGCCATCGACTAGCCTCAGTGACACTTCGAATGCGCCACCGACTATACTCAATGACACTTGAAACGCGTCACCGACTAGTCTCGATGACACTTTGAAAGTGCTATCGATTAGTCTCGATGACACTTTGAAAGTGTAACCAATTACTAGTCTTGATGACACTTTGAAATAAGGATGGGCATCCGGATCGTAAAACTTTTAATGTATGGACCGTAGACCGGACTGATACGGTCCGGTCCACGGTCCGGACCGGAAAGACCGGATTTCATAATTTTTGACATTTAAACTCTTTGATTACGGTCCGGACCGGACTGTAAAAATTATGGATCGGACCGTAAAATTACGCCCAAAAATGTTTTAAACCATTTTTTTATTTTTTACGGTCCGACCGGTCTGGATCGTAAAAATTATGGTCTGAACCGGACCGTACGACCGAAAATGTAAAATTTTCGGACCGTGGACCGGACCGTAAATTTACGGTCCAGTCTACTTTTTCCCATTCTTACTTTGAAAGCACCATCAATTACTAGTCTTGATGACACTTTGAAAGTGCACTAACTAGTTGTGATGACACTTCGAAAATGCTACCAACTAACGGTGGTGACATTTCAACGAGAATTATCATCAAAACGAGAATCGTCATCAAAACGATAGTTGTCATCAATTAGTTGTGATGACAGTTTGTGACATTAACTAGTTGCGATGACAGTATGTGTCATCAACTAGTTGCGATACAGTTTGTTTTTTATGACAGTTTGTTTGATCAACTAGTTGCGATACCGTTTGTATTTGGTAACAATTTGTGTTTTAATGATAGTTTGTTTGATAAATTAGTTGCGATACAGTTTGTGTGTTGATGACAGTTTGTATTTTTGATGACAGTTTGTGTTTTGATGACTGTTCGGGGAAAAAGTCGGCCAATCGTCGTTGACCGACGGTCAACTCCGATCAACGGCCGTTGACCGCCGGTCCACTCCGGTCAACGGTTGTTGACCGACTAATGGTCAAAGGTCCTAGTTAGATTGACTTATGGTGATGTCATCATTATGTCATGAGTTTAAAAGAAAGTTATTGGAGGCATTTGTCCAATTTCAACTTTCTTAGAGGATCATTTAACCTAAATAGGATTTTTTTCAACAGGGAGGACTCGAATAGGGTGTGAGGAGGGTCTTGAAAGCACGAGTACCAACTACATTGACAGCCTGATGGATATTATACTAAACTTTTGTATATACATACGAAGTGATGGATATTAATTGTTAGCTTTTGATTTTCATTTTATGATTTCTTCCCCTGTGTAGGTCATTAGTAGACAGGTGGTGTGGGTGGTGGGTCGAGTCGGATGTGGGTGTAGGTCCATCCAATCTACCACCCGACCGATCACTCGTCCACTCGTTTTACCCGCTATTATTTATACGAAAAAGCTATATGCACACGAAAATTCGTCTTTATGCACAGTATTTTGTGCATTAAGATTAACAGTACAAAGGTGTGCGTTAAGTGTTAACGTATAAGGGGTAAAATCGAAAATTTTTGAAAATACGGCAAGCAGAGTTGTGCGTTAACACTTAACGCACAAACTTGTGCGTCAAGTTTAAACGCACAACTCTGCTGGGCTTAAATGGAATGCGCTTTGCACAAGCCCAATCCATTTAAGTTATGCGTTAACACTTAACGCACAAATCTGTGCGTTAAGTGTTAACACACAAGTTGTGTGCGTGTATAAGTACGCGCACAACTTCTTCTTCCCCCATTTCTGCGACGGCGATTTCGAACAGAAAAAACTCTAATTCTACATCTCTCAAATTCCTATTCGTATCAACCTTAAACCCAAAATTGGCTATGGATCCATCTTCTTCTCCCTTGGGCGAGTTTTCTGGTGGTTCTGGGGTTGAAAATAGGGCCGACTTGAGGGTGGTGGATGTCGGTGTTGCAGCGACGACGGTGGGGGTTTGTGGTGACGGAGGAACTCTGGCATGAGGTGAGGGAGGTGGTGGGTCTGGGGTGGTGAGTGGGTTTGTTCGACAGGGAGGAGGTGAGGGAGGTGGTGGGTCTAATGTAATTTCATGACGTCCATCAGATATATAATGCGTTTTAAATTCGTAAAAACAATTTCGTTTTAAAATTAAATTGTAAATTGAATTGCATAATATTTTAGATTTCATTATGAATTAGAATTTAGATTTTGATAGAATTTAGATTCGTTAATTTAGAATTGAAACGAAATTGTTAGAAATGAATATTATTGTATTTGATATTAAATTAGGGTTTAGGGTTTAAAAACAAGTATTATGAAATCTAATTTAGAATTAGTAAAATTGGATATGAAATCGAATCGAATTTATGAAAACAAATATTATGAAACTAGTATTTAGATTTTGGATATGAATTTATATTCGTTAGAATTTGGATATGAATTTAGATTCGTTTGATTGATTTTAGAATTGAAACGAAATTGTTAGAATTTATGAAATTAGAAATTAGATTTTGGATATATGAATCTAGATTCGTTAGATTTTGGATATTAATATAGATTCGTTAGATTTTAGAATTGAAACGAAATTGAATGAATATTGTGAAATTATAATTTATATTTTAGATATGAATTTAGATTCTTTAGTTTTTTATATGAATTTAGATTCGTTAGATTTGTTTGATTTTAGAATTGAAACGAAATTGTTAGAATTTTGTATTTTATTTCATTATGGTTTTGATTGAATTCTATATTGCAAATATGATTAGAATTAAGATTTCATCATTAGGAATTAGATTTGATTAGAATTTGGAAATAGGAATTAGTATATAATTAGATATTTAATTTCTAATGATGAAATCAATCTATAATGAAATTCGATTAGAATTTAGATTTTCTTCTAAATTCTAATTAGATTTCTTTAAATCTAATTGGATTGAAATCTAATTGAGATTTCATATCCAATTAGAAATGAAATTTGTAATGAAATTAAATTAAATTGGAATTAAATTTCATTATAATGAAATATAAAACAAATGCAATTTTCTTCTAATTTAGGCCGTACGGGACGACTTGGGAGGTTCTGAGGGACTTACACATCCGGCTCCAGTAGCCGACCGACGTGGTGTGCCTCAGAAGCACATCTAGGCCCAATAAATGAGAATAATCGAGAAATACGGCAAAAATGCAAAAACTACGAAATTTGCCCAAACTAAGACCAATAGATGAGTATAATCGAGAAATATGCCAAAAACTCAAAAACTACGAAATTGGCCCAAATTAGGCCCAATAGATAAGAATAATCGAGAAATACGCCAAAAATGTAAAAACTATAAAATTTGCCCAAACTAAGACAAATAGATGAGAATAATCGAGAAATATGTCAAAAACTACGAAATTGGCCCAAACTAGGACCAATAGTAAGGATTATTCAAGAAATGTGTCAAAAACTACAAAATTAGCCCAATAAGACCCAATAGTAAGGATTATTGAAGAAATAGGCCAAAAATGCAAAAACCGCAAAATTGGCCCAATACGTGTGATTAATCTAGAAATGGGCTAAAAACACAATAACAACGAAATAGGCCAAGCTTGGGCCCAATATGTGAGATTAATAATAAAAAATGGCCTAAAGCCCAGAACTACGAAATTGGCCCAAACTAGGCCCAACAAGTGAATTTAATCTAGAAACGGCCAAAACACAAAACTACTAAAGTAGTAATTTCATAATACCTCATGAAATTACATTAGTATATAGTACAAGTAATAATTTGATAAGAAATCATAATATTACATTAGTATAAACTATAATTCTCGACTTCTTCAAGTTATAACTTATAATTCTCCAACTTCATACTGCATGCTATATCGTAAGTAAAAAGTTCAAGTTATAACTTCATAATACTTAATGAAATTACATTAGTATATAGTATAAGTAATAATTGCTTAAGAAATCATAATATTACATTAGTATAAACTAGGGGTGAGCAAACGGATATATCCGATCCGGTCAGGTCCGGTATGTCGGATATCCGGTAAAAAATATTCACAAAACTCTTATCCGTATCCGATCCGAAACGGACCAGATATCCGGTAAATATTATCCGGATCGGATTGGATATTCGACTCGGATATCCAAATTATCTGGTTACTAGAAAACCTATTAAAAATTAATTCCAAGTGTTACTTTTTCTAATTCAATCAAAACTAACAATCCGCAAAGTGCAAACTAAATGTCAAACATTAACACTATTTGCAAGTCCCTGTAATTTTTTCAAACAATTAAACTTGTCAACTTTTTCAAATTGAGAACCATAAATGTATATATTATATAACAAGAGGAATTGGCAAGTATATATAAAGTTGTAACTTTAACTTATATAATCAAAATTCAATCCAATGATGAGCACTCAGTCTTGACAAAAAAACATATTTGCTCTGTTTAGTGAGGCGACAATTAGTACATGAATTATTGATTTAGGATTTTAATTTTATAAGAATAATAATCAAGGTTGTTTTTTTTATTAAAAGGAATAAAATAAGGAATGTTGTATTGGAGAATTGAAATGGGTTTAATTACTTAAAAATGTACAAGCACCATTTTGAGATCATCTAAACTAATTAAACATTTTATACTAGTTATAAAGACATATATATTATATATTAATAGTACCGGATTCTCAGATATCCGGTAAGCAAAATATTCTGATCCGTATCCGGTCCAAGTATCCGGAAAAATCACTCGGATCGGATCAGATTCGGATAAAAATTAAACGAATGTTTTCGGATACGGACTTTTAGGATTCGGATTGGCGGGTTATCGGATCGGATCGGCTGGATCGGATATTTTTGCTCACCCCTAGTATAAATTATAATTCCCGACTTCTTCATACTTCATGCTATAGCGTAAGTATAAAGTTCAAGTGATAACTTCATAAGACTTCGTCATATCACATTAGTATATAATACAAGTGATAACTTCTTAAGAAATCATAATAATACATTAGTATAAATTTTAATTCTCGACTTCTTCATACTTCATGCTATAGCGTAAGTATAAAGTTCAAGTGATAACTTTATAAGACTTCGTCATATCACATTAGTATATAATACAAGTGATAACTTCTTAAGAAATCATTATATTACATTAGTATAAACTATAATTGATGAATATTGTATAAGGTATAAAAATCTGAAAATAACAATTAACATTATCATAAAGTGCAAATAAATGCCTTAAATCACGAAAAAACAACATTAAGGTAGTGTGCGCTAACACGAAACACATACTACCCTAAATCCTATACCCTAAACCCTGCGAAACCCAGAAACGCAATACCCAGTTTTGTGCGTTAACAGTTAACGCACATAACTGGGTATGGCTTCTGGGCCATTGCAAGTGATCATATTGGGCTTTTGGCCAATGCCTCTTGGCCCAATATGATCACTTATAAAAAGGAACTTCGTCTTCTTTTAGGGTTCGTTAGCTTCAGATCTGCCGCGCAGAGGAGAAATCTCTAGTTTCTAACACTCTTGTCGGTAAGTGTTTCCTCTTCTATAGGGTTCTTTATCTTTTTTTGCTTTGCTTTTGGCAAGAGTTTATAGCTTGTAATACAGTAATTCATAGTCCAGATCCGGAACACCATATACATTTTAAACATAAAACAGATACATTACCCCCAACAATATAAAACAGATAGACTTATGCAACAACATAAAATTAAAAAAAAAATAAAAACTCGTCTGCAATTTAATCTTTGTGCGGCGCCGCTTGATGTGGAAATTTATGGTATGGTAACGTGCCTTTTTATAGACGAGTATTAGGATTTAGGAACGTGCCTTTTAAAGACGAGCTTGGATTGGGCTCAAATTAAGGCCCGAAGCAAAATTGGGATCATTAAATTGCCCAATTTTGTTATTCATCCGGTCCAATCAGCCCAAATTGGATTGGGCTTCGTTATTCATCCGGTCCACGAAGCCCAATTTTTAATGAGCCCAATTTTGCTTCGGGCCTTGATTTGAGCCCAATATGCTCGTCTTCAAAAAGGCACGTTACCAACCCTAATACTCGTCTATAAAAAGGCACGTTACCAACCCTAATACTCACATCAAGCGGCGCCGCGCAAAGCTTCTTCTAGGGTTCGCCAGCTCCAGATCCGCAGTGCAGAGGAGAAAACTCGACCCTGCGAAAGATTATTTAGCTTTTTGGTAATATTATTCATCTTTTTTTGCTTTAGTTTTTGCAAGAGTTTATAGCTTGTAATACAATCATTCATAGTCCATATCCGGGATACCAAGTTCATAAGAGAGGATGGATTCGTCGTCCAGCAGTGCACATGCTCTGATTACAATGTGTGAGTGCAATTTCCCGATCGTCATGTACACTTGCGACAAACCCAATCACTACAAAAGAAGGTATCTCGCATGCAAAGATTACATCCCAATGGAGCGGGATGGTACAATGAGAGGGTATCGTACCTTTAAGTGGATTGATCCAGAGTATGACGACAATGTTACCAAGATTATCAAAGATTTGGTGCTGGAAAGAAATGAGCTTAAACAGCTAAACCAGACCCTTTCAGATTCAAATGTAAAGTTAAGAAAGCAAATATATTATCGGGGTTTTCGAATTGATTGATGTTATAAGAAATGACCTTAGTTCGGTGCTTAGTTCATTGCTTTTTTCGAGTTCTATGTTTATTTTGAGTTTAATGCATGTTGATTTCCAAGTGTATGATTACATAAGTTTACAAATGTATGATTTTCAGAGTTTATGATTTGCAAATGGTAAGATTATATTGCATTACAAGTCACACGATTATTACATCAACTACTGGTAATGTCGATCAACTACACCAAATAATCTGCATTCTGACCGGCTGCCATGCGACATTCCTTAAACTCTTGCAATTTCAAAGCATACAATCCTTCCCACCACAAGATTCTTTGATCGCAATGTCTTCCCCACGCATCCGTAATGGGTGGTAACGGAGAATCATCACCGAGCGTCACCTATACAAACAAAAAATACGCAATTAGCATACGCGAAATGATCGGGTACATCGAAGTACAAGTAAAGAGACAAAGCATTACCGGTATCCAGTGGTTGTGATCCCCTACGTGTGCTATCACCAAAATTTGTGAGGGAGGAGCGAGGCTTGGTCCAGACGGCCTTATTGGTAAGCACAATAAAGGGTACCAAGATAAGACGACCACATCAACGTTATACACCGTGACAAACACTAAACCCATAAATGGCATGTCAAGCCAATAATCCTTGCCGCAAGGGGTCTTCATATAGTTAATTTGAATCATTAGATCATCCCATGACCCTGGATCTCGTGTTAGTTCTCGTATCGGCTCTCACAATTGTCGGTTGACACGCAACTCCTTTGCCAGCGCGCTACGGATCAAGGGATAGTGACTCTCACTCATCCCCTTAAGTACAGCCAAACACCAATATCCACAGTGTCCGTCTGAACGTACATCCATAGCATTGTTAATGTACCCAAACCAGAAGTAATTGATATTATGAACCCCAAAGTCCACCCCATAATGAAGCATGGGTTCTTTAGGCCACTCCGAGGGACCGGCTCCCACAGGGTCGGTCTCGACGTAGATCTCTTCAACTTGTGATTCTTCTGGTTGGGATTGGGATTGCATGTCCTCATCGTCGATCACCAAGAAACTTGCTTGCTTTCTGGGACGGCCTGGCCCTTTCACCTTCTCCTTTCCCTTTTCCCTTTGCCTTTGACTTCTCAGACTATAGTAAGTCTTCTCTTATGTGCTCATGCAAGCTCTTTTTCCTAGTCGGCGACCCCTTTGCCTTGTTCTTCGAACCACTTGGCCTTCCCTTTCTATGGATGTCCGTCGGCTCCATAAACGTACTTTGTTCTAGATGCTCCAAGGCAACGTACAGATCACTCACTTGCCATAATGTGGCTTTGTTCAAATTTCGGGCTTGTAATCTCGACCACATCTCACGCAATCTCAACTCTGGAACAGATATCGGAACATTGTCGTCGGCAAGCGCAATTGTTGTTGGATCCTCTTCCCAATGCAATTCCTTCCAGAAGACGTGAATGCCATCTGGAGTGAGAGCTGTCCTCGTAATGATGGCATTTACAATATCGTGGACGCACGACAGCCCAAGGCAGTCTCTCACCCAGTGATCGTCGCATACTTTTGAATAGTCCTCCTTGACTATCCGATCATACATGGCCAACAACAAATCAAAGCACCTATCCGACACTCTGCAGAAGAGCCTTGAAAACACCATTCATGCAAGCTCTGGAAACCCTGAATCATTGAACTACATTGGTCGTGTAGACAGTGAGTTGTTCATGGTCGCCCTAATCGTATCGATTTGAAGAATGATCGCATGGTGGATCCTCACGGTCACTCTGTTAAAGCCGCCTCTGCTAGACCCCACAGTATCTTTCAACACACAATGCATCCCATCAACCCTATCAAAACGGAAACATTTCTTGCCTTAGTACGACTTTCAGACCCAATAGTAAAAACAATCAACTACACAATGGTCAAAGGATACTTGTTTGAAGTCCTCGTGAAGAAGTGAAGAGTGTAATCCGTCCACGCTCTTACTATGCTTTAAAGGAGTCAGCCACTCCCTCTCGACGTATTCAACAAGGCCGCTCTTCCATGATGTCCTCAATGCTCTAAGCCTCTCCTCGTACCTTTCCTCGATGGTTGAGCAAAAAAGTCACCAACACTTGTTTGTAAACATATCGACCTTGGCACTGTCTTTTATAACCTTATTGGCATGTGCCTTGATGTTGTTTCTAATATGCACCCAACACAAGAAATGTCTTACGGGGACGTCTTCGAAAACTACTTTAATAGCTTTGATGAAGGCCTTTTCACAATCGGTCATTATAGCCTTTGGCATTACTCCCAACTGCTCAAACAATTTCTGAAGGGCCCTCACTATCCACCGGTAATGGAATAACTTTTCCGCTCGGGTGAATGCATACGCAATGTTGAATGTCTTGTGAGTGCAGGTAAAACCTACAATCTCCACCAAAGGCATATCATACCTATTGATAGACGTAAGAAATAAACGTACCAATATTTAGTGCATATAACTAAGTAAAATGTAGCACATAGAAAAATAACTAACTATTATTAAAATATATTACATACTTATTTGTCTTGTATGTGACGTCGATAATCACCACGTGCGGGAACTTCTTCAACAACCGTAACGACTCCGGGTGAGCAAAAAACAGGATCTCCACCTCGTCCCCTTTGTTCACATTCCTAAGAGGATAAAAAAGATACCCGTTCTCTTTCAAAAAATAAAGGGACCACTAGATAACCGTCAATTCCCCACGATCCTCAGAATGGAGCTTCTGCAAAAAGTTGGCAATCTGCTTCACTGTTGTTACATTTCCCGGGAAGTTTTTCCTCAACTCCGAAACAATTTATTTCGATGTCTTGCGACCATCGCCCCATCTCCTAGCCATAACCTCCTCCTCCTGGGTCATTCAACCCATGAATGCATTCCCATGAAAGCTAGTCCGAAGCATGTGGTTGTGGGTGTTATGCATAACATCCAAGACCCATCTTTGAGTAAGAGACCTTAGCTCGTTTTTCAAACGGCACCCATATAGCTCAAATTTACAACCGCACTTCTTCGATTTGCGTTTTCGAATCCTCGGAACCGACAACTCTGGATTTTCTAGATTAACTTTCGGCCTCCCAGATCTCGGTTCACCATATCTATCGCATGTCAAACTAATGACTTACGGATTTGAGGTACGTTTCACCAAAACTATCATCACCTTTTTTGCTCTCGCTCTCGCCCATTCAACCATTTCATCCATACTCTCCCAAACTAGGTCAGTACGAAATGGTTCTCCATAATCTTCCCCCTATAATTGTGTAATTATTTTTTATTTATGGATTATTATAGTATCTACAATTATGACAAACTAATAATACAACAAAATTGCAAAGTCATTAATTCATAACCTAAACCATGATTTTTTTGCTAAACTATATAACTACTAGTTCATACCTAATATCAATTGTTAATGGCTACAACAAAATTGCAATATCATATTAATTCATAACCTAAATCATATTAATGGCTACAATTCATAATAACTATTTTATACAAAATTAATTATATGCGATATTTATACGTATAACTAAGACAAGAATCATTACTCAAACGGAAATTAATTAAACATTAACCGTGAAGAAATCGTCGCTCGGATCCCAAACGTTTGCTTCGTCTTTGCAACCCGACATCCAAGCGTCGTTCAATTCTTCATATGCTTCTTCATCTTCTCGACCTTGTACCTAATCGTATTCTTCATCTTCTCGACTTTGTATCCAATTGTTTTCCTCACTTTCATCACTAGGATAATACATGTTGAATGTTGTGTTTGGGTATGGAAGAGAAAGATTTGGGCGGGTGTATATATAAGGTGAAAATTCTGCCGTTAGAAAAAAATGACCATTTGTGCATTAATTGTTAACGCACAAACGGTCGAAATTTTAACAGCTAGTTTCTGGGCACAGATGTGTGCGTTAACTTTTAATGCACAGATGTGTGCATTAGCCCAATTACAGGCCCAGTCCATGCATATACGCTTGTGCGTTTAGACTAAACGCACACTTCAGTACGTTAAGTCTTAACGCACAGCTCTGCTGGGTTTTTTTCAATTTTGCCCCTTGTACTGCTAGAGTATGCGCACCGATCTATACTGATAATGTTAACGCACAATATAGTGTGCATTTAGACAGATTTTTGTGTGCACATAAACAGACTCTATTTATATATTTATTTGGGATTTAATAATAATACATTTGTCATAATTTTATTGTATGTGTGGAAGATTTTATCATTTAAAGTACTTTCGATGTTTTTATATGAAGGATTTTGAATAGTTTTATAGCTTAATGCTTGTTTTTGGTGCATTGTATATTTATAATATTCTTGCATATAAAATACCATGTTCAGGTTAAATGACTCTTTTAGTATAGTGGAATTAGACAAATATCTCTCAATAAACTTCATCCAAACCTATGACCCATGGTGATATCATCATTACATAATGATGACATTATCATAAGTCAAACAAATTAACACATTTGACCGTTGACCGACGGTTAGCGGCCGTTGACCGGCGATCAACCGGTGAAATTTTTTTCCGCCAAAAAATATTTTTGGTGACGTCATCGTCTTGATGACAGTAACTGCCATGAAAACACAAACTGTCATTAAAATACAAACTGTCATCAAAACACAAACTGTCATCAAAATACAAACTGTCATCAAAATCAAATTGTCATCAAAAACACAAATTGTCATCAAAACACAAACCGTCATCAAAACACAAACTGTCATCAAAAATACAAAATGTCATCAAAACACAAACTGACATCAAAATACAAACTGTCATAAAAAACACAAACTGTCATCAAAACACAAACTGTCATCAAAACACAAACTGTCATAAAAAACACAAACTGTCATAAAAACACAAACTGTCATCAAATACAAACTGCATCGCAACTAGTTAATGACACATACTGTCATCAAAACACAAACTGTCATCAAATACAAACTGTATCGCAACTAGTTGATGACACATATTGTCATCAAAACACAAACTGTAATCAAATATAAATTGTATCGCAACTAGTTGATGATATATATTGTCATGAAAACACAAACTGTCATCAAATACAAACTATATCGTAACTAGTTGATGACACATATTGTCATCGCAACTATTTAATGTCACAAACTGTCATCACAACTAATTGATGACAATATAAATCTCTTTTTGATGACAATTATCATTGAAATGTCACCACCACTAGTTGGTGACATTTACAAAGTGTCATCTCCACTAGTTGGTGGCATTTACGAAGTGTCATCTCTACTAGTTAGTGCATGTTCAAAGTGTCATCAAGACAAGTAATTAGTGACGCTTTCAAAGTGTCATCAAGACTAGTAATTAATGACGCTTTCAAAGTGTCATCAAGGCTAGTAAGTCAAAGTGTCACCAAGACTAGTTGATGACACTTTTAAAGTGTCACCGAGGCTAGTCGGTGACGCTTTCAAAGTGTCATCAAAGCTAGTAAATGGTGACACTTTCAAAGTGTCACCGAGGCTAGTCGGTGGCGCGTTCAAAGCGTCACTGAGGCTAGTCGGTGGCGCATTCGAAGCGTCACCGAGGCTAGTCGACGGAGCGTTCAAAGCATCACCGAGACTAGTCAGTGGCGCGTTCGTAGCGTCACCGAGGCAAACCGAGAACAATTCTTTGTTCACAACAAGGAACACACCAAACGTGAAAAGGGAATGGAGTTAGATAAGCTAAATTATTTGTCCACTTTCATGAAACATATATATTAGACATACAAAAGGATGGAGGAGAAATAATAACAATATCAAAAGATGGACATATAACACACAATTTAACAATGATACCTGCACTTGACCGACTAAGTGTGAGAACAAACCTAATCCCATCACACATATGAAACTGCAGAATAACGTCTCACCAATGTATGTGCTGGTTTGTATGCTTTGTCCTTAAGAACTGCAAAAGGGCATATGGATGTAAGATAATTTACCACCATGTCACATCCAAGAGTTAAAATCATGTATTGAAGTAGCCTAAAGCAGCACAAGAAGTCAGATAGAGAAAAACAAGTCTTATTCTTATTGTAGAAAAAGAGAAGGCACCTCCTTATTCTAAACAACAAATATTACTTTGTGCAATTTTGTCCATCCAAAGAGATAGTATATATATAAACATGATGCAAAATTTCACATGCGAAGTCATTCACTAGGCCATTATCAATTAAATTACGGGAATTCCGCGAGGTAATCCTGAGGTTTTGCAAATTCCGTGAGGTGTCCACAGGTTTAGACTATTCCGCGAGGTAACCCTGAGTTTTTTAAAAAGTCCGTCAAATAACCCTCCGTTATCTTTCCTGTTAAAGTACCGTTAATTCATATTTTTTTAACGGAAATTCCGCGAGGTAACCCTCAGGTTTTGCAAATTCCGCCAAATAACCCTCTATTACTTAATCCGTTAAAAAAATGTTAAATTTTATTTTTTTTTAATGTGAAAAACTGTTAATTATTAACTTTTAATAATTCACTTTTAATACTTTTTAAAAAGTTGTTAATTGATTTTTTTAAAAGGAGAAATAATAACAAATGCTAATATTTAGTATCATCCATAAAATAAGAAAAAAAAAATTAACTACATAAATGAATTTACTTAATTACTTTGTTCATTCATGTAGTTTATTATTAAAAATTACAATTTTCATTTATGTAGTTAATTATTAATTTTTTTCTTATTTTATGAATGATACTAAATATTAGCATTTGTTATTATTTCTCCTTTTAAAAAAATCAATTAATAACTTTTTAAAAAGTATTAAAAATTAATAATTAACTACATGAATGAATGTACTTAATTACATTGTTCATTCATGTAGTTTATTATTAAATGAATTTACTTAATTACTTTGTTCATTCATGTAGTTTATTATTAAAAATTGCAATTTTTATTAATGTAGTTAATTATTATTTTTTTCTTATTTTATGGATGATACTAAATATTAGCATTTGTTATTATTTCTCCTTTTTAAAAAATCAATTAACAACTTTTTAAAAAGTATTAAAAGTTAATAATTAACTACATGAATGAATGTACTTAATTACATTGTTCATCCATGTAGTTTATTATTAAAAATTGTAATTTTTTTTTTATGGTTGGTACTAAATAGAATTTAAATTATTTTTTCTTTTTAAAAAAAAAATCAATTAACAGTTTTTCACATTAAAAAAAAATTAACAATTTTTTAACGGATTAAATAACATAAGGTTATTTGGCGGAATTTGCAAAACCTGAGGGTTACCTCGCGGAATTTCCGTTAAAAAATATGAATTAACGGTACTTTGACAGAAAAGATAACGGAGGGTTATTTGGCGGGCTTTTTAAAAAACTCAGGGTTACCTCGCGGAATAGCCTAAACCTGTGGACACCTCGCGGAATTTGTAAAACCTCAGGGTTACCTCGCGGAATTCCCGATTAAATTATTCAATGGATACTATAAGTTTTTCCCCTGATGTGTCTCCATATAAATCACCATTAATTGCATTGTTTCTACATATGGATCTTCAAGAAAGTAGGAAGCAAGAGACATTTCAAATTAATCATAGTATAAATCCCGCAAAATTTTTTATGAAGTACATTCACCTAAGAGTTGTTAGCAACATTACCATAAACTCCTCATTCCCCACCAGAGGCAATAGAAATATGCTTGAATGAAACCAGTCGTGTACAAAGGCACTCCAGCGAGGAAAGCATCAGCAAACATCCCAAAGAGATAACTGAATAGTACAGCTTTACCAGCATGTTGCAATTCTAGCTTATGCTTCAATTCTAATATAGCTACCAAGGTAATGATACAAAACAACTATTCCAATTCTCAAAAGAAACATATCAGTTTCTACCCATTGAAGCAATTCCAGCTTATGCTTCAATTCTAATATAGCTACCAAGGTAATGATACAAAACAACTATTCCAACTCTCAAAAGAAACATATTAGTTTGAATCAGTTAAACCAAGATCGTAGAGAACCAGAAGAAGTACATGTACATACATGGTTGTGAGTACTTGAATATTGAACATAAATGAAAGGTTGTTGAAAACAATAGATCAGGACAACAATTTTTTTCTAGATATTCAAGTACTCACAGTGTAGTAGTGTACTCGTGCATCTGTTCCTCCTAAAATCTTCCAAGGGTAACAACCTATCATTCCACTTAGATAACTTGAAAAGTTGTTCCAACTTTCTCTCAGCAATTTTTCTAGTAGTGGTGAATCTGGTGATGTGCTCTATAATTAGCAACGTCCTTAGAATTTCCCCAATCAGTACAATAAGCACAAACAAACAGTTATCAACCAAAACGTTACATCAAAACAATTAATCGTGATTTTAAGAGTGATAAAGAAATTAATAAACACAAACATTGGGGCAAAAATAGAACGACTGAAGTAATGAAGCAACAAATTAACCTCAATATCGCAAGGGAAAAGGAAAGGAATCAGCAACTAGTGGACATAATGTGGAGCAGCACAGCCTTCCCCTTGGTGGACCTCCTCGCACACGGTGGTTGAGCCCTCACCAGACATGTGGATGATCCTCTAGCCATCACAAATCCATCGGGAGCACGGATCTGAAATAAAAAAAATCCCACATCAAGAGCTTCGCTGGCGAAATTAGGTCGTCGTAGCTTCACTGTGAAGCGTAAGGAAGAAGAATGGCTGGTCATCGGAGCTTCGAATTTGCTCCATCATTACCGGAAGGAAATCCACCATTACCGATATCAAAGACAAAGATAGAAGGTTGAAAAGCTTACCTGAGATGTCGGAGCCGGTGGAAGCGGTGACGACGGAGACGGAGGAAGCAGTGACGACGGAGACGGAGGAAGCCGGAGGAGAAGGCGAGAGTTTGGAAGCCGGAGGAGTGACGCGATGGAGTTCTGTTGTCGGGAAGGGAGAGAATTTCGGATGAGAGAGACAAGTAGGAGGAGAGATTAAAGCTGTATACGGGTCAACATCCTAAACCGGATTTTTAGAGGTCATTTTTCAGATTTAGGTGAATAAAAGGGCCAATGGGACTCCTCGTTTCTATAAAATATAGTTTTTATATGACTATTACAAACTTGGACAAGAAAATTATAGAAATAAAACGTAAGACACCCGTTTATTCCACCAGACCTACCCAAAAACTCGAAAGATGACGGATGATTTAGATGTGGTGATAAGTTCCACAGGTGACGGTCGGCTGGATAAAGCGATTGACTTTGTCGATATGGTGATAAAAGTAATTCATCTATCCCTCCATCACACAACTAATTTCCATGGATATTGTTTAGTGTACTTAGAACATGCAACAACGCAGTAGGACAATTTGATACAAGTCCTTAAAGTTACTTGGGCACAGAACTTGCTTTTTGTTTCAGGCCCAAATTTCAGGTGAGTCAGGCCGGTCACATACAAATTAAAATAGTCAATATATATCATCAAGTTCCGTAAGAAACTGTTGCGATTAAATCCTTATTAAGAAGTTAAAATACCCTTATAATCAGCTTATAGGGTGTTCAAGGATCCCAAATCAGTGAAGCTCAAAATGTGTTACATGAGCGTATCACCTCGATGCAAGTGCAATCGGCTGCACCCACTTTTTTTTTCATGGCACCATTCATTTATCACTTGGCCTTCATCCAAATTCCAAACAGTGCCTGCACCTGCAAATATAATATATATATATATAGCACCTAGAAGGAGATGAAGCTTAAACCATATAAGCTGAGAATAGAATAAATCCACAGAGATCAAGCTCAAATCCAGCATACTGAACTTACAAGAAATATCAGAGCAGATATTCAGATGATCATGGAGGATACAGGAGGAACAGGAAGATAAACTCACTCCTACAATGAAATTATTCAGTGCATCGAACAACATAAATGTAGATTGAGTTTGTTTTCTTCATCTGATAACTACTACAAGTAATATCTACATCACAACTCTTACAAGATGAAGCTGCCCTGTTGGTTTCTCCATGCGAAGGAACAACATACCCTATATATCCGAGCGGAAAACACACGTACCAGGGAGGCGAAGCAATTGCCAGACAAAGCTACGGGACGAGTAGTCATGACAGCGAA
The DNA here is from genome assembly GCA_027886185.1 of Rheum nobile. Taxonomy (NCBI): domain Eukaryota; kingdom Viridiplantae; phylum Streptophyta; class Magnoliopsida; order Caryophyllales; family Polygonaceae; genus Rheum; species Rheum nobile. The sequence continues at coordinate 7,008,050 of WOAB01000002.1, read as the reverse complement.
GCCAAGTATTATACTGCAATTATGATAGTACAAAGAACAGAAAATAGACATTACAAATTTCAATCTGCTACAAGGATGCCAATTGCCTCTAACAACTGCACTTTCTCCCTAATCCGAGCAGTCAGTCTATGCAAACATTCATCGTCAAAGGAACTGTCAATATCCCTAATTCTTGACACAAACTCTTCAGCTTCCTTAAACTTCCTTGCCTTACAATACCCGTCAACAATGGTCTTGTATGTCACCTCATTAGGCTTACAGTTGTTCTGCATCATGTAGCATATCACCTCCTTCACCTCTTCAAACATACCTCTTCCTGCATAGCCAGCCACGAACGTGTTGAAGGTGACAATGCAGGGCCGAATGCCCCTAGCTGTCATCTCTGACATGGCTTTTATTGCCTCTTGCATAAGCCCCTGTCTACAAAACCCTTTAATTACAGTGTTATACGAGACGAGATCAGGCTTTCCGCCAGTTTCTAGGATACTCCTTAGTATCTCTTCAGCCTTCCAACAGTCCCCTGCCCTCGCGTGCATGTCTATGAGACTATTGTATGTTACAAGGCTCGGTTGCAGCCCATTGTCACGAATCAAGTGCAGGACTTCATGAGCACGGTCATACCTCTTATTCTTTGCAAAAATCGATAGCATGGAATTGTAGATGACCAAATCAGGCTTGTATCCTTTGCCACACAACTCTTCATATGCCCTTTCCATGCCTTGTAATGCCCTGCATTTGAAATAAGCAAGAATGAGGGTCCTCAGAAGAACCCAGCTAGGAAAGATACGACCTTCGTATACTTCCTTCTCGATTTCTTGAATCCCCTTCGCATTCCCTCCCTTTGCATAACACTGAATCATCAACGAGTAGGAGGTTTCATTAGGCCTGAACCCCTTGTTCTTCATGTCTAGGATGACAGATTCTGCCGCTTCCCAATCTCCTTTCCGAGCCAGGGCATTCAAGAGTGAGTTGTACGTGGAAAGAGACGGACTGAACCCAGCCTTAACCATCTCCTCAAATACTTTGATAGCATCAACTTTGGACCCACATCGACCATAGGCACTAATTAAGGTGTTGAATGTGTCCCTATCTGGCTCAAAACCACAATGCTTCATCTCCCTGAAAACCCAGTTCACATACTTCTGCATACCTGTATGACCACACATAGCAAGCATTGTGTTCCACGTGATATGATTGGGGGAACAGCCCTTTTCTTTCATGTCCTGTAGAACCTCTATCATCTCCCTTGACCTCAACTTCTTTCCCAGCATTGCAAGGATGGCATTGTAAGTGCTAACGTTAGGAACACAGCCCGAAGTCTTCATATGGTTGAAAAGAAGCAAGGCTTGATCTTCCTTTCCCACCTTTCCGTATGCATCAATGATGGTAGTGTATGTAATCTCATTAGGTAAAATTCCCTTGCTGCTCATTGTATCTATAACAGAGGCTCCTTCCTCAAGAAAACCTGCCCGTACATAGGCAGCCACAAGTTCATTGTAAGTGACTGAATCAACACGGCAGCCATTCTCCTCCATTTCCCTCAAGGTGCTCAAAGCCTCTGAGTACATCCCCGCCTTTCCAAACACCTGAAGCAAAGCATTGTAAGTCACTGTCCCAGGGACGTAACCCTGTGACTTGAATTGGGCAAAGAAACGGATTGCTTCATCAACCAAACCTTCTCTTCCACAAGCAGAGATGACCGTGCTACACGTAAACTCATCAAATTGAAACCCTTTGCTCGTCATATCATCCAAAAGTGCCAAAATCTTATCCCATGACCCACCCATCTTCCCATAAACATCCAGCATTACATTGTAAGTGACCAGAGTTGGAACGACACCCTTATCCTTTATACTATGAAACAGTTGTACAGCACGGTCGAACTTGCCGGCACGAGAATAGGCATGAAGAATGGTAGTGTAAGCGCGGATATCCAAACAGTAGTCCTGTACAGGAATAACGTCGAACAGCTTGTGCGCAACCGTGTGGTGCGACTCCCTACCCAAAATTCTAACCACAAGCTCTACAGCCTGGTAATCCAATCTCTGCTCAGAGTTGAGCAAAGCCCATTCATACAGAGCAAGAGCCCTTTCCCAATTCCCAGAGAGATCTAAGGCCTTCAAAAGGCCGACAAAATCAACCCTAAGCAGTTGAGACTTAACAGAGCCGAAGTAGGAGCCCAAGTCGGGCAAGGGCTGTTGTAGTATACATGTGAAGAAGAGCTTACCCGTGTCGCACAAGGACGAATTCTGAAGACCGACGTCGACGTGACTGGAGAGGCGGGCGGAATTGGGGCGCGACGGTGATCGGGTGATGGCGGAGAGGTGCAGGACGAGAGAATCGAGAGCGAGAGGGGGGGAAGGGGATTGGGGCGGGAGGGGTAATGTTGTGGAGTTGAATTTCAGAGAGGGTGTTGCTGTGGGCTTTGCGGGTTGTACTGGCAGAGTTGGTCTGTTGGGGAAGATGGTGCCCGCCATTGCTACTTGGCTACTTTAAGAGGGGTTTGTTTCTCAGTCCAGTCCTGTGTGCTTGGTAAAATATATATGGATATGAGTAGAGGGGAATGGATGGTGTGGGTATGTTGTTGTTATTATATTATCATAGCACTAGCAGCCACCCATTCATAGAGATAATAATTTGGCCTACTGAAATCAAAATACCAAGTTCTTGCTTGCATAGTGCAATCATTTGAAAGAAGTTGATGCCTGTCTTTTGATCTTTTTACAGTTTAGGACAAGCATCTGACTGAGTGTGACGGAGAAACACTAGTTTTGGCTATGAAAAAGCATAATAGGAGTTGTTGTTGTGGTTGCCTTCTTTTATTTACTGTTCCGAGTAATATTCTGACAATTGATATACTGCAGGATGAGATGCCTTCTTTGTGCCATTCGCAAATGATAATGAGATCAGCTACTTGTGGACACCAATCAAGAAATCCAAACTAGGTTCTTCATTCTGAAGTGCAATAGATTAGACCTGAGGTGAATACATATCACAAGTGATGGTCCTATATAGGTTCTTAAACAACACAGGAGGAGGAGGAGGTAACCAAAAGATTACAAAAGAGAAGCACGACAACTTCTTGTTGGGAAATTGAGATTCCCTGCTAGACCTCCAGGGGCTGAAGTATCCATGGGACTTGGCCTTCAAAACTCTTGTTGGCGATTTCAGACTGCTTGCTAAGACATCAAGATGGCATTGGTGAATAGAGATCCTGATGAAACAATTCTTGTCCTTGGTATACTTGATCCTATATCTGGCCTCACCCAACAAGTAGAAGATGAATTCAAGATAAAAACTACATCTTGAAAAGCCTGTGCACAAATTTCAGCAAGTACCAAGTGGGTTTATTGAAAACTAAAATAATGAAGAATACATTGTAAATTGCTGGTGATGAGAGACTTTTTTCTACATAAACTTCAAGCTGTGAATCAGTTGTGACATGGTTTTCAGCCAGTTACATAATACAAGAAAGAAGACATACTAGATTGGACCAATATCATAAAGTAAGTGGGTTTCATGAGTGAACATCAATAAAGGGTGAGCATCAAAGAAAGCAGCAGTTTGGAGCTTTCTTGATGTTCAAATATTCTACGGTCTTACCTCATCAACGCCAAACTCTCTTCAAACGCTGAATTGGAGCAACACGTGCCTGCAAACGTTGAATTTGAGGTACCCTAAAATCTAAATTTGTACATAAAAAAAGCTAACCCATATCACCAGCTTCAGCCTAATCAGAATTTCTCAATTGAAAAAAGGATGACCTAGAATTCGGCAATCCATCAAACAAAGCAGCAATTTGGAGCTTTCTAGGGCCCGTTTGGTACTATTTCAGGTATTGGAATGGTATGAGGAATTGGGTTAGAATTAAGAATCGGGTTTATTTATTCCACAAGTTTGGTGTTTATTTAGATATTAGGAATGAAATTAGGTCTTCACAACCACCCAAGCACCACTAGGCGACCACCTGTGTGCTCCTCTTCTGCTCCTACTGTCTCTTCTTCCTAATTCCTATTCCAACAAAATTTCGAACTTAATAGCAAATCTCAGCAAAAATTCCTACTTCCAATTCCAAACCTCAGCAGAAACACTTGCTTGAATTTATGTTTCCTCAAACTATCAGACACCTAGTTCGAATTATCCCAATTCACAAGCAGAGAATGACAAAGAAGAAGAAAATCAAAGATAAGTTGAGAAGGTGGGAGCAATGGTGACGGGAAGGTTGAGGTGAGGTGAAGGAGAAGCTAAAGTGAAGCTCCAGGAATGAGTCAAACCCACGTAAAACTTTGGGTATGAAATTGGGGGGTTGGGTGATTCCTGGAATGGGCCATTCCAGATGTATTTTTCCTTACCAAACACTGGAATGGGTTTTAGTGATTCCCAAACCCATTCCTCATTCCCATTCCATTACCAAACGGCCCCCTAATTAGCGAAGTAAATAGGGGTAAAGTGATCTTCCCACTCCTTATCAACGGAGCACAAAACAGAGATATGGGGACGGGTGGCGAGTTGAACTCCAGTCATATGTAACGGGTGGTTTTGTGTATTTTCCAACATAAGGGGTTGTAATTTCAAAGTACAACGGGTGGTTTTGTGAAATTCACCCTTAATTAACCAAACTGAGAGCAATAAGGATCAAACTCCAATCAATTCATCAGGACTGTATGCAAAAATAGGTGTTGAACAAGCATGTCCAAGCATATCTTCTGGGAATGAACAAGAAGAGCGGCAACCACTGCTCAGTTCCCAAAGAATTTTAGTTTGAAAAAAAAGAGATGATACTGCTCATTATTCCTCCGTAAATTAGTCGAGGAGATTTTGTTAATTTGGTGATCATTGAACTGCAGACTGAAATTACATCAACTGATAGTACTGAAACAAAGAGAGAAAAAACTATTAATAAGGTTTTAAGTAAGAGCTACCGAGGGAAGAAAAATCACCTAGCTAGCTAGCTCTAGAAATATGATGAATTCGATCATGTAATAAGGCATCATTCCTAAATCCTAACAGAAAAATCAAGGATGGTTAAGCACATGTGATATCCCAAAAGGAAGATGAAGTATTTCATATGAATCATGGATGGATTAGAAGGCAAGATTTTCAACCACAGATAGACTCATCCTCACAAATTCAGATAGCTAACGAAGTTTATATTTGTCACAATAATTTTGCAACCATGCACCTCCGAGCTAAGGATGATGCAGAATGCATGCAGCATGTTTAATTGCAGAAAAAAAAATCTAAACAAGAAAAGAATACTGAAATGGAATTTTGAAGAACCTCATACCATATTCCAGGGATCCTCATGCTGTAATACGCCATCTTCAGCACGTCCAGCTATCTATCCCACTGAAGTGCGACATAAGACAAATCTCTAGCAAAGTACATTTGAGGGAAAAAGTTCAATATCCTCTATTATCATACTACAACGTCAGATTTCTTGTGGCCTCCACCCCATTGACGTCGCCGAGCCCTCCTTTTTCTTCCATCCACTTTAGCTTTATCTTTCTCTTTCAAATCCCTTTCTCCGCGCCGTTTGTACATTTTGAAAGTTATCTGCCTATCTTCAGCCATCTTCCTCACTTTCTCTGTAATCTCTACTGCAATTTGTCTGTTGTACAACTTTTTTAGACCTCTCATCAGCTTCGCAAAGGTACTTGGATGTGGCATCACATCTGCCTCCATCATATCGAAACAATATGAGCAAGCTTCTTTCACATGGCCATTTGAAAAGAGTGCATGAATCCATATTGTCCATGCATCCACATTTAGCTCACAACCTTTTGTAATGATACAATCCCATAAATCTTTAGCCATCTCAATCTGGCCAGCTCTTAGAAGAGAATTGAGTAGGTCCTTCAAAGTACCATACTGAGGGGCACTTAAGAGACCCCTACCAACCATTTCCTTGAAATAACTGCAAGCTTCAATCAAACAGCCTTGGTCACGGAATCCATGAATACATATGGTGAAAATGTCAAGCCCTGGACTAAGTCCACTTGCCTCCATCTCCCTCCAAAATCGAACTCCATCTTCCACTTCACCTAATTTGAAAGTCAAACGGATAAGGATGTTATAGATGCTCAAGTCCGGTAGGCAACCAATCTTCTTCATCTCATTAACAAGTTCAACACACTCTTCAATTTTTTCCTTCTTTTCAAGGGCTAATAGAATATGCAGATAAGTTGTCTGATTTGGCATATGACCTCTTTGAAGCATAGTATCTAAAAGCTCATAAGCTCTGTCAATTTTACGCCACTTGCATAGCCCGCTGATTAAGGTTGTATACGTCACAACATCGGCGTCACAGCTGTTTGCCTGCATATCTGAAAAAACCTGAATTGCTTCATCAGTCTTCTCCCGTGAACAAAGAGCCTGAATCAAAGTTGTATAGGATGCAGCGTTAGGCTGGCAGCCCTTCCTTCTCATTTCTTTCAACAGGTCATATGCATCTGTCATCTTCCCCGCCACTGCATACCCCGTAAGCAAATTATTGTAAACCACAATATCCGGTTCAAGTCCTGCCTCTCTCATTTGTACCAACACATACTTGGCCTCTATAAGTTTTCCTTCTTTACACCAACCGTACAGCAAAGCAGTAAAATGCTTAATTGTGGGAGTAAACTTATCTCTCATATCTTCAAACAATGATGCTGCCTCTTTTGCACTCCCATTCTTGCACAATGCATCTAGCAAGCACCCAAAAACATGCGCATCGGGCTGACAGCCATACTTAGGCATCTCATCCAGTACCTCTATTGCCTTCTTAACCATCCTCGCAGATGCAAATCTCCTCATTAGCACAACAAATACATCAGGGGTGACCAACTGGGGACTCTCCTTCCTCATCTCCTCTATCAATGCCCAAACTGCACCAAATTGTCGCATTTTCCCCAAAATCCTAACCATAGACTTGTACACATCATAACTATGCCTATAACCCTGCTGTTTCGACGCCCATATAAAAAACCTATACGCTAAGTTCCCAGCATCCCCACAACGACCTAGCACACGTTCTGCCAAGCCCGCCCGCATCACAATCCCAGACTCTTGCAGCGCAAGCTCTAATTTAGGAACCCGGGAGTGAAACTTTCTCAAAATTCGATAGATTTTCTCCACATCAGCTGCAAATTCATCAACTTCTCGATCATAGGAATGGCCATTGTGAGGCATACTATTAAGATACACTAGGCCAATTCCTTTTTGATTGCTATAACTTGCATCTGAATGAGAATGGTCACGAGGAGATATGGATGGTTCATAATTTGGGCTATCACTTTGAGGGATGGAGAGAAAGGAGAGATTTGAACTGAGGGTCAATGGTGTCAATAGCTTAGCAGGTGGTAAACATGAATGATAAGCTTTTAAGAAAGAAACTGAATTCAAAGGCAACCTACGCATCTTTACACCAAGATCCACTCGGAAACTGATGTGGATTGTGGAAGACAGTGGCACGAGTATGTGGACACAGATAACGGCAGTCCTAAAAATATAAGACACGGGTAAATTAAGGCTTTTAAAATAACATATTATACATCAACGACAATCCTAATCGGGATCAAGAAAATGTACGAGATATTTCGCCTGTAGAGGTTTGACAAATTTCCTTAGGTATACAATTTTATGGCAAAATTCTCCTCGTATCATCAGCATGAGGAGGTTTCCACAAAATCCCTCTCTCAGTCAAACTTAACCTCTATGTCAAAAATAAACCATTAGATTATGAGATTAAACTATGTAAATTTTAAAAAAGAAAGAAAAGAAAACGAAACCTAAATAGAAAACAGTCTCAATTGACTCTCAAAATTGAACCCCATGGAGCAAATTGGAATTAGTTGGTAGCCAAATTTTGGGCAAAATCAGAATCACAAGCATTGCGACTAGACTAATTTCAACCAGTAATTCCTTCAGAAGCTTAGCGATGAACTAAAACTGGAATATTAAAAACAATCCAATTTCACTTTCAGCATAACAGAATAAACATGGAAAACGGAATTAGTTACAGGTTGATCATAATCGTGTGCTGGTTTATGTCATTTGAGGAAACAAATATGAACAGAAAGAAAACAAGTTGAGAAAGGTAACGAAATAGAGGAAGAAAGAGGCGATGGAGATGCTTACAGGCTCGAGTGAAGGGGCCGAATCGAGGTGGCGGCGGAGGTGGCGCCGGGGAAATAAACAGCAGCAGGCAGGAGTAGAGAGAAGAGGGGTGAGAAGAAACAAGAGTCGCTAGGTGACTGCTTCTGGCAAGGCTTACTTTTTGGCTTGATAGGCGTTTTGTTTGTTTGTTTTGTTTTTTGTTTTTTGTTTTGATAAGGAAAGAATTCGAAGTATCCGACATAACAATATTGGGTAGATCGAGAGGTCGATAAATCGTCGACGTTGGTCAAAACTGGACAGAGAGAACAATACAACAAGTATGAAAATTACAACAAAGTAAAAATAAGCGTTTTTTTTTTTTTTTAGGAAATAATTAGACTGATCTTAGTTTCTATGCGAAGATCAGTCTAGAGCATCCTTGTGGATGAAAACACGAAGTTCTGAATCGAGATTAAGGCTAGACACAAATGATGAAAAGTTGAGTTTAGCAATGCGGTCAGCAGTACATTTCACCTCCCTAAAAATGTGTCTAAGATGGACCTCCAGGAAAGAATGGATGTCGACCAAGATGTCAGCGACAACCATTTCAATTTCCTAGGGACAATCCCATATGCCTTTAATAGAATTTATAAGGCTGAGATTGTCTCCTTCAATTTGTAATGTTTAAAGTTTTGACATAAAAAATGCTTTGTTTTAATGTTAGTGCTTCAGTCATGAGTATGTTGTTGAACCCACAACGCTCACTTCTCATATGAATTACCTCTACTTTATCATTTCTAATGATGAAGCCAAAGCCAACTTCACCATTAATTTGCTTTGATCCGTCGAAGTTGATTTTGTAAAAAAATTTGTTTGGTTTTTCCCATTTCAAAAACCTTGTTTTTCTGATATGGTTTTGATTTTTTTTTTGTGAAGTCATTGTTTTCTGCTTTCTTTGTTTTTTCCCAATTTTTGATTAGTGCGGAAATATATTGAGATAAGTCTTTTATCTTGTCATTAGGGTTAGTGTTAAAGATAATTTGGTTTCTATTGATCTAGATATCCTACCAAGTGGTGGTGAGACAGACGAATTCTTTTTTGGTAAGGAGATATTGAAGTTTAGATAGTATTTCACTTGGTTTTTTGTTTGTAAAATCGAAGTTTCGAACAATATTCTCAATTGCCATATTTTGTGCTTTAATTAGTTTAAGAGTGTAAGGGCATTGTAAGAGGAAGCGGGTTAGGTCTTCAAGGGGGTTGTTACAAGAATCACATGCCAGAGGAACTGGAACATGTTTTTGCGCTAGTCTCTGTTTTGTAGGGAGGTCATCATGGCAAATTTTCCAAAGAAAGTTTTTTACTTTTGGATATGTATCAAACTTCCAAATCCATGCCAGGTTATTGGTTGAATGTGTTTGTTGTTTTGCAATTAATTCAAAGGCTGATTTCGTAGAGAACCAACCATTTTTATTAGGGGCTCAATACAATCTGTCGGGGATTTGGTTTTGAGGGATAGGTATATCTAATTTACAATCAACAGTGTGTTGATTTAGAATTTCATCCAGTTTATTTTTGTTCCATGATTTATTACTGTCAATAAAGTCACCTACCTTTGTCAAGGGGTTGATAACAATATTTGGTAATCTGTTGTTTTGGAGATTTAAATTAGATAGTCAATTATCCTTCCAAAAATAAATAGATTTTTCGTCCCCTACTAGCCACTGGAGGCCAATTTGGAATTCTTTTCTAAGTTTGAGTAGTTGTGACCATTGTCATGAGTGGTTGCCTTTTTTGCAGTAATGAAGTATGTTAGTTTCTTTTAGATATTTCTCGGTAATGATTTTGACCCAGATATTGTTTGGTTCCGCAAGTATTTTCCAGATGAGTTTCATTTGTAGAGCTTTATTCATATCTTGTGTTTTTCTAATGCTCGTTCCTCCATTTTTTTTGTTTTTACATATTTTGTCCCATCCTATTAAGGATTTATATGAGGAGTCTTTGTTCCAGAAGAAAGTTATGTTTATTGTTTCAAGTTCTTTGTGTATATATGATGGAAGCATGAAGCTTTGCATCAAGAAATTTGGTTTTGAAGCCAGATTAGATTTGATTAGTGTAGCTCTCCCTTCCTGAGAGAGAGAGAGTTAGCTTTCCATTTTGTAAGTTGATTTGTGGTTGATATGATGGTTTCTTTGAAAGTATCTTGATTAACTTTTCCATTGATGATAGGACATCCAAGGTATTTTTCTAAGGATGTCGTGCTTGGGATACTTAGTACATATTGGATTAAGGATTTAGTTTGGTTTGATACGTTGTTTGTGGTTTGAAAAGCAGACTGTAGAATCGAGTGTGTTAGTACAAGGAACGGTATAACTGTTCCTTGGGCAGCGGAATATCATAATAGAGTAACAGACAAAGTTCCTTAGAGAGGAAAACTTAATCAACCAACTAGTTGACTAAGAAAAACCTCTACCTCTAGGTTTCCCTAGTAGGATTTCGAAAGTCTACTTGTGTTATTAATCTTGGAATTACAAACAAGCAAGTCTTATCTCAATCTAGTTTACTCCTACATATCTAGACCTCTGGATGTAACATTCCTAACAACACCTAAGACAATCAAAGCCCTAACAAGTGCTCAACTCACCAAAGTCTCATCCTGGTAAGTTCTTTTCTTCTTCTGAATGCTCTTGTCTGTGGAAAACGTCGTGAATCACTTGTCAAATGAAGTTTGCAACTTTCTATTTTATAGTCTAGGTATTCTATCTAATTTACCCTAGTTTTACTTAAGGAAAATAAGATAAAATAATCCTATACAATCTTTACTAATCTATCCTAACCAGAATATCTCCAACGAGATTATTTCTTGCGGCCCAAGTTGCTCCTTCAATCTTTGTTTCCATAAAATAAAGATTCGGCAAGCGCAAGGGTTCATAGCGCGCGTCATGCGTTCCTTGGCGCTGTTCCATTTCCTTTTCTGATCAACAACGCGCGTCTCTCTTTCTCTTTCGTTCCAGCGTGTTGTTTCTCATTGTTGGCTTCTCTGTTCCTTGCATTCTTTGTTTTGATTCTTCACTTGGTTTTCATCGTTCCTTTGAATCATTTGTTTCTTGAAACTCATAGTCACACTAAAAAACATCAAATTCCATTGAGTTTATCATCATCAAAACTAGTGTGAATCCCTTGTGAGCGGCATAGGCGATGAGAAGACGAATAACTTCAGTGCGAGCCATTGGAGCATACGTCTCATCATAGTCAATCCCCTCTTGTTGATTGTAACCTTGAGCAACCAACCTTGCTTTGTTCCTTGTGACCACCCCAGAGTCATCGAGCTTGTTCCTATACACCCAGCGAGTGCCAATAGCATGTTTGTTGCGAGGCAAGGGAACGAGCCGCCAGACTTTGTTCCTCTCAAATTGATATAGCTCCTCTTGCATAGCTACGATCCAATCAGGTTCCTTCAATGCTTCCTTGATGGTCTTGGGTTCTACAAGAGAGATAAAAGCATGGAAAGCACAGAACATATTTAATTTAGAACGCAAACCTCTTTCACCAAAAGGTGTGACCAAATTATGAGTGGGGTGAGCCTTTTGAATTCGAACACTCTTTGACACGAGTAATGATGGATCATCAGGTTGTATCTCAGAGTCGTCCGTTGAAGATGGATGTAACTGGGCATCTTTAAATTGGTCTGTTTCGTCGTCATCACTTTGAGAATCAACAATGATAATATCACCAGAAGTTCCAAATGGAACAGTGATAGTGATTTCTGCATTAGTTGGGGGCATGATTGTTGAATCAGCAGTAGATGAAGAGGGAACGTCTGGATCTTGTGCAGAATCACTTGAGGTATCCTCCTTGGAAGAATCATCAGGACTAGAAGAGTCTGGGGAAGATGGAGAGACATTAGCAGCATTAGAAGGACCGTTCCCACGACTTGAGCTAGGTCGAGAGGAATGGCCGTTGTCTTCATCATCAGAATCTTCTCGTTGCATTCTTGGATAGCCTTCCTCAGGGAACGTTGCCTCTAACTCGCCATTGGAACCTTTTGAGTTCTCATCAAAGACAACATGAATGCTTTCTTCAATTTTGCGAAGCCTCTTATTGTATACTCTGTAAGCCTTGCTCGCCTTTGCATATCCCAAGAAAATCCCTTCATCACTTCGTGGGTCAAACATTCCTAAGTTATCCTTCCCATTGTTGTGAATGTAGCACCTGCATCCAAAAGCACGCAAGTGGGAAATATTGGGCTTGCAATCCCTTATTAGTTCATAAGCAGTTTTATTCAATAAGAGACGAAGCATGGCACGATTGAGAATATAACAAGCAATGTTAATGGCTTCTACCCAGAAGATTCTTGGAAGATTGCTTGCAATGAGGAGGGTTCTCGCCATGTCTTCCAGAGTCCTGTTCTTCCGTTCCACAACCCCATTATGTTGTGGTGTCCTAGGCGCGGAGAAGTCGTGTGCCACACCATGTTCCTCACAGAAGTTGAAGAACATAGAGTTCTCAAACTCCGTTCCATGGTCGGACCTTATAGCCTTCAGCTTCTTTCCCAAACTTGTTTCCACCTTCTTGATAAACGCCTCGAACTCAGAGAAAGCTTCATCCTTCGAAGACAGAAAAATTGTCCAAGCGAATCTAGAATAATCATCGACAATTACAAAAACATACCTGTTCCCTCCATGACTTCTTATCCTCATGGGACCACAGAGATCCATATGAATCAATTCCAGAGGATGAGAGGTTATTACATCAGGTTTAATCTTGAACGAGGAACGGGTCTGTTTCCCTTTCACACAAGCATCACAGACACCATGGAACTCTGATCGAGCATTTGGAAGACCACGAACATGTTCCTTTGTATACAGCTTGTGAATGAGTCGAAGATTTGCATGTCCAAGCCTTCTATGCCACAGTTCCGTCTCATCAGCTATAGACGTAAAGCATAGGATTTCCTTTGGCTTGAAATTCTTTTCCACAATATACACATCCTTGAATCTGACTCCTCTTAGAATTATGTTCTTGGTTTCACGATCTTTGACATAGCATTCTTGTGAGGTAAAGACCGTCTTGTTGTTCCCTTGGTCGTAAAGCTGTGCAACACTCAACAAACTAAAACCAAGTTCATGAACTAAACTTACCTCTTTTACTGTGATACTGGAGTTTAGTTTTGTTTCGCCTGTTCCAATGATTTCTCTGCATCTCTTGTCTCCAAGAGCAACACTCCCTCTTGAGTGTTTGTGAAGTGAGGTGAGTTGATCTTCTTTTCCGGTCATGTGGAACGAACAAGCGCTGTCAATGTACCACTTCTTGTTCCCCCTCAGTTCAACCCCGAGATCCTCAGAAGAGTCGTTGATGGCCATTGCACACATCTTGCCACTCCAGGCTTCAGGGTCTTCACCATCTGAGTCATCCTCATTGCCCCATACAACAACGAAAGCTTTCTTCTCATCGTTCCTGTAATACCCCTCATTTTAGTAAAAGTATTTGGGTAATTTTCCCAACCCTCGTTCTGTAATCGTGTCACTTTCGGAGAAGTTCGGAATTTCTGTAACTCGCATAATCTCTGTAATAATTTCCTGAGCCTTGGAATATACATTCGATGTATTTTGGAAGCTTAGAATATTTGTTCGGGTACAAATATATATAATCTGGGGTTTAAACCCACGCCAAACCTTTTCCCGGGCAAATAGACGCGAAGAGGGCAATTCCGCGACCGCGGAAGCAATTCCATGACCGTGGAATAATAGGGAACAACAAAGCTGGGCACATGAATTTTCCGCGACCGCGGTGAATTTTCCGCGACTGCGGAAAAGTGCAACGCGCCAGCGAAGCTTCGTCTTCCGAGCCTCGTCGTCCGTGCCGCCGTTGATCGCCTGACTCACCGTCGATCTGGTCGGGGCTGGCCTCCTCTCCTTGGCTATAAATAGAGGTTGATTCTGGGAGGTTTTTGGCACTCAAACCAGATCTCCTCACTCTCTCTCTCTCTCTCTCGATTTTCTTGCTCGCCGGAGTTTCAAGCCCTCGTCGGAATTTTCGAGGCGTCGCCAGAGCCTTCATTGGTTGTCATGGTGGCTTTGGAGTGGTGCTTTGGAGGCGCAAGGAGGTCAGGAGTCGAAGCCCCCTCGTATCGAGCCCTTTCGAGTCATCCCCGGTGAGTTTTCTCCATTTTGGGTCGCCGGAGTTCATGGCCGCGACTGCGGACATGAACTGCCGTGACCGCGGCAGTGACAAGGCCGGCCGCATCCGCGGCCGCTGTCTTTGACACTTGCGGACGAAGTCCTCGATGGCCGCGACCGCGGAATCCCTGTCGTGACCGCGGATTGCCTTGGCAATCGCGATCGTGGCCTTGGACAATCCGGTCTCGGGCGGGACTTTCGTTCTTTCGATTTCGTTCGTTCTTTCTTAGATTCGTATCATTTTATTGTCGAATCTAACCTAGGGTTTCGTTGCGGGTCGTCGTCGTAGGAATCTGTAATCCAACTTCCGTTCCCGTTCCAGACCCAGAAACCCGTCGTCGCTCAATCGTTTGTCTAGACTAAGGCAATTGGCGGTTCGCTCTTGCTTAATCATTCCATGTTCCATTAATTATCAATTGCTTTTAGTTGTTAATTAAATCGGAGTGAACTGTTTTTTTCATTTGGGAACAGATTTTATAAATAACGTGATTAAAATATGATATTATAGTAGGTTGTATATATTGCTAGAAACAACGCTATTATACTTGTTAATGACCGTAATGGTTTTGTTGTGGATTTAAATGTAAACTTTAATGCTAGATTAGCACGAGTATTCGTAGGAACGTTAATTCCTTATGAGGATTAATCGTTTCTTTATAACTCAGTATTAGCGGACCCAGCCTCTAAATGCTTTCCAGATCGTAAACTTTCGTAGTCACTCGAGATCATAAACTTTCGTAGTCATTCGAGACCATAAACTTTCGTAGTCATTCGAGACCATAAACTTTCGTAGTTACTCGAGATCGTAAACTTTCGTAGTCACTCGAGATCGTAAACCTTCATAGTCACTCGATATCGTAAACTTTCGTAGTTACTCGAGATCATATTAAAAAGCTTTAACATGAATATCCGTTTTGAAATTTAGATAAGATAAGTGCGGGTAGGCACATAATTAATAAACCCTCGGGCGAGAAGTAGAACTTGGAAACTCGCCTGGACTTCGGTTAGAATAAGTTCTCTTTCCAATCTGAATTCGCATTGTGCGGTGAGGTTGGTCATGGACCCAAATGATCAAGTCGTTTTTAAACGCTTGTATGAAACTATAACGTTCCCAAACAATTGTCATACTTTTCCATAAGACTCAATTCCTTTGGAATCTTCCTTTCAGAGCATATCTAAATACTAATCATTCCGTGGAAATTCCGGGTTATATATCGTTCCTTCGGTTATTATTCGAGGGACAATGATAGTAAACGGTTGCGATCACTAGAACCATTCTTTTTTCACCCTTGTATAGTCTTTCATTAGACTAACCAACCGGGTTTTATTCCTTGCATGGTTGGCTGGTGTCATCCGTCCTATACGGCACATCAGTGGTTGGTTCCCGAAGTCAAAGTAACCAGTCGAAGAAGAAGAGGCTTGCAGACGAAGATTTAAGTGTCAGTGTTTTAAGTTGTTAAATATTACTTTAATATATCTTTATAACCTAGCGAAGTTATAGGTTGATTCTTAAAAGTCTTCCGCTGTGTAATTTATAAGTCTTCCGCTGAAATTTTTACTCTGTTGTAAAGACGCTACTCTTGTTTGATGAGAGATCTTTTAATAAAAGAGCTGAGTTTCACATACAAATGTCTTCCGCTGTTTAATCTTTCATTTAATATATATACGCATTTAAGTTTAATTGTTCCGATTAAAGCCTAGGGTGGCTTTGGACGGTAACGTCCGAGGTCACTGGCGTGTGGCACTACCGATATAAATCGGGGGTGTTACAGTTCCCAGAAGGTTTTCTTGGTTTCTTGGGCTTTGGGCATGAGCTAGAGTAGTGACCCTTTTCATTGCAGTTGTAGCACGTGATATCCTTGATGTCACGAGTCTCACCGTTCCCACTTCTATTGTTTCTTCCTTTGTTATAGAGGGAACGCATGACTTTGGTTAGCAAGACCACCTCAGGATCATCGGAGCCATCATTGTCATCGAGGTCATTTTCAATCCTATGACAACCTTTCCAACCATCAAAGCGATTCCCTTTTCCTTGGAATCCTTGTTTCTTCCAGCCTTCTTTTCATTGTCATACTTCTGAATCTTGCTAAAGACCTCATGGAACGTCAGTTTGACAGTGTTGGGATTCTCTTTTAGAATGGCCTTAGTCATCGCATGACGATGAGGAAGCCCATCAATGATAATAAGGATCTTCTCGTCAGGGAGGATTTCTTTATCCGAGATCGAGTGAGCAGTCAAGTTTGCAATGATTTTTTCAAACCTGGCTTGGTAAGAACTCACATCTTCTTTGTTGAATCGTAGTGTATTAGACAGGGAACGGTGTGACTGTTCCCTGGGCAGGGGAATATATAAAGATTCAAAGTAACAAGAAATTCCTCAAAAACATATACTTGTATTATTAAGAATTGTACAATCTCACAAATCTTCTCTCCACCTATACCCTAGGTTAAAGACCTTGAGTGCAATCAACTCCTAATGACACAAGAACAAAACAAGACCCTTAGCAAGAACTACCCGTACCTTGCCTTAGACCTTCGATCTCAGTTCTCACAAGAGCTCCTTGGTATGCTTGATGATTATATCTGAGATACCTTTCCCCAAGGCAATCTCATCTATATATAGTGTCTAACAAAATCCTATTACCAAATATCTAACAATTGACATATATGGTAACAACAAACAATTTCGTTACCAAATAAACTATTCAGACTATAAACACATGGTTTTCTTTTATAAACTTTCCTAAGACTCATTATCTTCTTCTTCTTTTCCAAGTAAAACTCAAAATCTCGTTTCCTTGTATAATTGAGTCAATCTGGGAACAGCTGGCAACACTCTGCGTTCCTCATCGTTCCACAACCGCTGTTTCCATATATAGAAGTTTCCTTGTATAGGAACCACGCGCTTCAGATTTCCAATTTGCTTCTCACGTAACTGTTCCGTGTTTCCATACGTTCCATTGCATTCCTTTGCTTTATCTTCTTTATGCGTTTTCCATTGTTTCCTAATTCTTTCATAAGACCTGAAACTCATAGGAACAACAAGAAAACATAAAACCTAATGGTGTTTATCATCATCAAAACCAGAGGGAACGTCAAGGTTCCAACAATTTCCCCCTTTTTGGTGATGACAAACCCATTCAAAAATTATTCGATCAAGACAGAGTAATAAGCAAGGAAATATTAATCAACATGTATCTCAGTTTAAATATATAAGAAAATTTTTATGTCAAATGAATAATTGCAATTCATACCTTCAAGTTGCATCATCGTTCCCCCTCAGCACTAGCATCGCCCAGAAATTCATAAAGAATTAGGAACAATGTAAACTGTTACCTCCTTTAACTGAGTTATCGCACAATTTCCACACTTCCCTCTTTTGGCATCATCAAAGGATCAAAAGTAAACAGTGGAACAACATAACTAAGGAAGTAGTTAAGAGCAAAAGAAAAGTTCATATAACAAGCAGGGAATTGATTACAAGGCATCAGAAACAACTTGACAAACAAACACAAAAAGATCAAAATGCAAACACTTAAACAAGATAACATATTAGAAAGCCAAGAGAAGAGGGTAAGACGGGCTGGATAAGAAAAGGTGTCCACTCAAGACTCAGAATCCTCCTTCTGGTCTTTGTCCTTGTTGAGAAAATACTCAAGAAGCAGTGAAAGTATGTTCTTGATCTCGCGCAATTCAATCAACATCTGGCTTTGCACAGAGGCACCTTTAGATGTTCCCTCGCCAGCTTCCCCTTTCAAAATCTCAGATACAAGCAGAGTTCCCTTGTTGTCGCCCTGAAACTTCATTTTTTTCACATTCACCATATCCAGCTCAGTGACCATGGGAACTTCGCCTTCTGCTCTATAAGCCCCCTCGGCTTGTAGGATCAGCTTGATGACATTGGGGTAGGCTAGGGAGTGAGGCTTGGCACTGCATTTTGCCATGTGTTGTAGAATGACCCTGGGAAGGTCAATCTTCTCCATGTGCCAAAACCTGTCCAACAGTAGCAGATCGGTGGCATTGATTGTGTTTCTCTTCTCTTGCGTAGGAACGATAACTTTCATAATAATGTGATGCACTATTCGCTGAGGCAGAGTAAGAGCAGACACATGAGTGGATCCATATGTGGATTTGAAGAGCCTCTGAGCACTGGCCTCCTTGGCCTTTTTCTAAGCATCTGTAATCTTCTCACCAGGGATTTCGCAAAACCCTTCAGCAGAGATGGACAGGAGTCGAGCAACCTTCGACACAGTGAAGGAAAGATCTTCATCGTCGATCGACGCTGTTCCCACCATAGTTGTAGCAGTGTTGAGTTGGAAGGAACGGTAGAACTCTCGGACTTGGTCAGGGTTGGCCATGACACGGTTGGAGAAGAGGTGTTCTCAGCCTTGAAATTTGAGACGCTCCAAGACGTCTTCGAAGTCGTTGGCGACTAGGAACCCTTCAGGGATAAGGAGGTGAGGAAGAATCTTTTTCCCATCGACAGATGATTCTTCCAACTTAGCCTTCTTCCATGGCTCAGTCTTCTTCACCTCAAGTTTCTTGACCTCGATTTTCTTTGCAGATCGGAGACGTTCCTTCAGAGGGCCTAGAGTAGTTTCACCGGCGGCAGACTTAGTCGGGGTTGAGAACTCGGTGGACGCTCGATGTTCCCCTAAGAACTCTACATCTAGGCCCTTATCATCCTCAGAGCCAATCGTGTGCTTTCGCTTGCGACTGGGCTCCACAGTTTCCAGAGGATGGAGACCTAGATCAACCTCTATATCAGCCATGGCCTCCTCCTCTTCAGCTTTTTTTGATTTAGGAGGAGAGTTAACTTCTTCTTCTTGCTCAGTGACGGTCACCAGCTCCTTGGAGACATCAGTTTCTTGGACCTGTTCCTCCGATGGTTGTTCCCCCTGAGGCTGTTCCTCATGAAGTTCAGCGATTGAGGAGGTGGCCTCTTCGGCTATTTCCACCACGGTAACAATGGATGTGGTGTCTTTGGATGTCGGAGTTTTAGCAGCCTGGAGTGCCTCAATTGAGTGCTTGAGAGCAACGAGTTGCTCCTTAGTGAAGGCAAAGATGTCAATGGCGGGGGTAGAAGAAGATGTGAGAGTGGACATGATGATGTGGTTGTGTTTTGAGAGAGGAGGGATTGAAGATTTAGGGTTGAAAACGGCAAAGGGCAAAGAAAAGGAAATTTCAGAGATTGAGAGAGAGAATATGTGAAACAGTGGGTGAGTCGGGTTGTGGTGAGGGTGATGTTTTATAGAAGGCAAGAGATTTGGGAAGAAAGTAATTAAAGAAAGGTGAGGATTGGCTTACCAAGAATCTCGCCATTGACATCATTTAAAACGGCAACCAGATCTTTTCTCTCTCTACAGGTAACGGCCATTTTCTTATCGTTTCTCGCAATCACACTGTTCCTCGCTGCAGAGCTATCAAATCACCATTGAATGCAAGCGTCGCAGAGAGCAACGTTCACCTGCAACTTTCAACGTTCAGCAAGCTGTTCCCATTCACTGTTCCTTTCGCAGTTCCCCCTTAGGCAGAGCGCCATACAGATGACTTTGAGTTGCTTGAGTGGATAGAAAGGCTAGTTTGGATTTTTTAATGGGTTCACACAAAATTGCAAAGATATATCCAAAGAGAAATACATGTAGGAAACAATGACGATCCAGATAATGATTCTCAGTAAGTTGGTAAACAAAGAGAGGTGCATAGGGAACGTTTACCTAGATCCAAGCTAGGGACGACAGTGTAACCAATTATCATTTTGGCTTGTAATGAGGGAGCAAATAATCAAATTGGTTGCTTTGGGCTTGAAATAAGATGTTATCATGTAAATAGTAAAGCACATATGATCAAGAATAGAAGTTGTAAGAAGTTTTTGATATAATGTAACACAAAGCACATAGCAAGATTAATAAACAAGTCATTTGCAAATAACATGCCACATAGAAGAGGTTCCCTAGTTTATAATTGATCGATCTAGCCAATCACTGAGGGAATAGTGGAAGTGGAGTTCCTCAATTAAGTGAGATCATCCCAAGGAGCATTCGTAAATACTCAAAGGGTTTTCTATCCAGTGCTTTGGTGAAGATATCTGCAACTTGTTCCTCTGTCCTGCAATGATCCATTCTAATAAAAAATTTCTCAACATTATCACGAAGAAAATGGTGACGAATATCAATATGCTTAGTACGTGAGTGATGAATAGGATTTTTGGAAATGTTGATAGCACTAGTATTATCACACATAATGGGAACGGTGCCAAGAGACATACCAAAATCCTCCAATTGTTGTTTGAGCCATAATACATGGGCACAACAAGAAGCAGCATCGACGTACTCAGCTTCAGCGGTTGAAAGGGCAACAAAATTTTGTTTCTTTGATGCCCAAGAGACAAGACATGGGCCAAGGAACTGTGTCGTCCCTGATGTGCTTTTGCGATTCACAAGGTGACCAACAAAGTCAGCGTCAGTGAAACCCACAAGTTCAAACCCACTGTTCCTTGGATACCAAAGACAGAGATTGTCGTTCCCTTTCAAGTATCGCATGATCCTTTTGACCTCAGTTAGGTGTGACTCCTTAGGTTTTGCTTGAAACCTAGCACAAAGGCACACACTGAACATAGTATCCGACCTACTTGCCATTAGATAGAGTAAGGAACCAATCATGCCTTTATACATTGTAGCATCTACATCTTGGCCATTCAAGTCTGCATCAAGACGAGTGTTAGGAGAAATAGGGGTATCAATAGGTTTAACTTTATCCATACCATACTTCTTCAACGGTTCCTTGATGTATTTTTGTTGATATACTCTTGTTCCCTCAGAGGATTGAGAGACTTGTAATCCGAGGAAGAAGGAGAGTTCCCCAATCATGCTCATCTCAAATTCACTACTCATTAGATTTTTGAATTTTTCTACAAGGGAAGATTTAGTGGAACCAAAAATAATATCATCAACATAGACTTGAACTACGAGAATCTCACCTTTGTGTTCTAAGAGGAACAATGTCTTGTTAATCGCACCACGTCTGTATCCATTTGAGAGAAGGAATTGTGCCAGCCGATCATACCAAGATCTGGGAGCTTTCTTGAGCCCATACAGTGCCTTGTCCAGTGCATACACATAGTCAGGATGTTCCATGTCTTCAAAACCTGGGGGTTGTTTCACATAAACTTCCTCTTGAAGATAGCCATTGAGGAATGCTGTTTTGACATCCATTTGATACAACGTGAATCCTTTGAAAGCAGCATATGCGATGCGAAGTCGAATGGCTTCGATGCAGGCTACTGGAGCATATGTCTCATCATAGTCGATCCTTTCTTGTTGATTGTAGCCTTGAGCAACCAGTCTTGCCTTGTTCCTTGTCACAGTTCCAGAATCGTCGAGCTTGTTTCTGAAAACCCATCGAGTGCCAATAACATGTTTGTGCTTTGGAAGGGGAACAAGTCTCCAGACTTTGTTCATTTCGAATTGATGTAGCTCTTCTTGCATAGCAACTATCCAATCTGGCTCTTTCAGTGCTTCTTTGATGTTCTTTGGTTCTACAAAAGAGATAAAAGCATAGAAAGCACAAAAGTCATATAGTTGAGAGCGTGAACCTCTTTGTTCGTATGGTGTGATAAGAGCATCAACTGGGTGATTCTTCTTGGTCCAGACATTTTTGGATTCAGGCGGTGGAGGAATAAGAGGAAGAGCAATATTTGTTGTTGTAGTTGAGGATGAAGAGGGAGGAACATCAGCAGCAATTGCAGTGGCTGCCTCAGAGACCGTTCCTTCAATAGCATCCACAAGTTCTTCCTCAATAATTATTACCACATCACTACTCGCTTGGCCATCTTACATGAGTTGTGCATCCAAAGTATCACCACCAGAAGTTCCATTGGGAATAGTGGTGACATCAGCATCAACGATTGGAGTTGTTGTTGTGGGAACATTAGGTGCTGGTGTAGTAGGGGTGTCATCATCACTGGTTGTGGTAGCTCCGAGAGAACTAGTAGTGCTCCCACCAGCATTGGGGGCACTGTTCCCTGTACGTGGATTACCCTGGTGATTCCCATCATCACCTTCATCATCTGAGTCTTCACGTTGCATGCATGGAAAGTGATCATCAGGGAACGGTGAGTTGGAATCATCACTCACAGCTTTTGAGTGTTCATCAAAGACAACATGAATGCTCTCTTCAATCTTCCGGGTCTCTTGTTGTAGACTCTATAAGCTTTGCTTGGATTAGCATATCCCAGAAAGATTCCTTCATCACTCCTTGAATCAAATTTTCCCAAGTTGTCTTTTCCATTGTTGTGGATGAAACACCTGCAACCAAAGGCACACAAGTGGGAAACATTGGGCTTGCGTTCCCTGATTAGTTCATAGGTAGTTTTATTTAACAATGGTCTAAGCATGGCATGATTAAGGATATAGCATGAAGTGTTGATCGCCTCAGCCCAGAAGATTCGAGGAAGGTTGCTTGCTATGAGCATTGTTCTAGCCATGTCCTCCAATGTTCTGTTCTTCTTCTCGACCACTCCTTTTTGTTGTGGTGTCCTAGGAGCCGAGAAGTTATGAGAGACCCCATGTTCCCTGCAGTAATCAAGGAACATGGAATTCTCAAACTCTGTTCCATGGTCGGATCGGATGGAGCTTATCTTATGTCCCAGATTAGTTTCTACACCCTTGATGAAAGATTCAAATGTCTCGAATACCTGTTCCTTGGAAGAGAGAAAGATTGTCCATGTGAATCTAGAGTAATCATCAACAATAACAAACACATACATGTTCCCTGCATGACTTCTTATCCTCATGGGACCACAGAGATCCATATGGATCAGTTCCCAAGGACGAGAGGTGGTAACATCAGATTTGCTCTTGAAAGAGGAACGTGTTTGCTTCCCTCTTACACAGGCTTCACAGACTCCATGGATCTCAGGTTTTACATTTGGAAGCCCTCTAACTAGTTCCTTCTTGTGGAGTTTGTGGATGAGTTGTAAATTTGCATGTCCAAGCCTTCTGTGCCACAGTTCCGTCTCTTTAGCTAGAGACGCAAAGCACAGTTCCCTTGAAGGCTTGAATGTTGTGTAAACAGTGTACACATCGTTGAAACGGACACCCTTTAATACAATCTCCTTGGTTTTTCTATTCCTTACATAGCAATCTTTGGTTGTGAACACAGTTTCGTTGTCTCCTTGATCACAAAGTTGAGCTACACTTAACAAATTAAAACCAAGTTGATGAACCAGACTAACCTCTTTTATTTTGATGCTTGAGTTCAAGGTAGCTTCTCCTGTTCCCACTATCTCTCTGCAGCGTTTATCTCCAAGGGAAACGGTTCCCTTAGAGTGTTGTTGAAGTGAGGTAAGGTGATCTTTATTTCCTATCATATGGCATGAGCATGTGCTATCAATGAACCACCTGTTGTTCCCCCTCACTTCATCCTGCATTAAAAGAGTTAGTGCTTAGCGACCCAGGCAAGCTTGGATTTACTTGGTCGTTTAGAGACGAAATGGTATTCTCTAGGCTTAGCATTGCACATGTCAGGAGATGCATCATAATCATTCAAGTCAACATTGTTACTTCTACTATTCCTTCGCTGAGTGTGCTCTTCAGTGAACTTTTGTTTCTTAGCACAATTTTTCACAACATGGCCGTTGTTCCCACAATGCCAGCAAATCTTATAATAGTCTCCCAAGGTGTACTTACGGTTTGGGACATGCATCCTACGTTGCTTGGCTCTAACTGGGTCAGGTGTACTAGGCAAATTTCCCTGGGATTGGATGAGATACATCTTATGGACAGGTTGACCTTGGTACCATGATTGATTTTCACTCAACCCACTCTCCAGAGTTTTCACACGCTCTTCTAGGTACAAGTTCCTATCCTTAGTACTCTGAAGTTCCCTATCCTTTAGCTTTCTAAGCTCAGGTATGGTTAACTCATGTTCCTCACTCTCTTGTTTTTCTCCTTTGTACCCCAGACCATACTTGGGCTCAACAAATGTAATTTCTTCTTCCTTAAGCTTTTGCTCAACTAAGATAGAGTGAATTTTATCAATCTGAGCTTTCATCTGAGACAGTTCCCTAACAGTGCTAAAGGAACTAGGGTCATTGTGAGTAACATCACTTCTAACACAAGGAACATTAGAGGAACTAGCAATTTTAGATAAAGATTCATTCAATTCAATGCATTTATCCTCAGCATCACTTAAGTCGTTTTGGGTTTTAAGATGCTCATTATACATGCTTTTGATAAGAGAGATCAATGACTTTTTATCAAAATTGACAAGAGATTCAAAGAAAGTTTCAGGATCTACCTCTTGTTCTTCACTTGATGACTTCAGAGTCATTGCACACATTCTGTTGTTCCCCCATGACTCTGGCTCGTCATCATCAGAGTTGGCACAATCATCTCCCTAGACAGCGACAAAAGCCTTCTTTTTATCGTTCCCAGAATTTTCACCATTGTTGTCTGAGTTGTTCCCTTTAGGGCACTTATTGGCAAAGTGACCCTTTTCCTTGCAGTTGAAGCAAGTAACATCCTTGATGTCTCGTTTCTCACCATTGTTCCCATCATTCCTGAATGATCGACCCTTGCGATAGAGAGTTCGCATGGCTTTGGTGAGAAGTGCAGTTTCTGGATCTACACCATCCAAGTTGTCATCTTTGTTCTTTTCTATCATCTCGAAAGCTTTTTCAATCATCAAGGCAATGCCTTTAGGTTTAACATATTTGTCTTCTTCATCATACTTTTTAATTTTCCCAAATACTTCATGAAGTGTGAGTTTGAGAGTATTGGGATTCTCCTTGAGAATTACTTTAGTCATCTTATGCCTTGGAGGAAGTCCATCAATAATGATGAAAATTTTCTCCTTGGGAAGAATTTCCTTTTCATCGACATCGTGAGCAGCAAGTCTAGTGGTGATTTCCTCAAATCTGGATTGATAAGAGGAAACAGTCTCACCATCGATCATGGCAAAGTTATAGAAGTTTTTCTTTGCTTGGAAACGATCAAGCTCTCTAAGATCAGAACTTCCCATGTACATCTGTTCCAAGGCTGTCCACATATCTTTTGCAGTTGCACAAGAGTGTAATTTGGATGCATCTTCAATGCTGATAGCGTTGTTGATAAACATACGAGCCTTAGAGTTTTTCTCCATGATTCTGAAATCATCTTGGCTCCAAGGTGTTGTTCCTTTGATTACATCTTCAGCAACCTTTTCTTCACCAACCTCAATGAGTCTCCAGCATTGGTAGTCATTACTCTTCATCCATGCCGTGAAGAGGTCCTTCTAGTGTTGAAACTTTCCACCGATAGGCAAGAACGGTGGTTTGTTGTTCCCAAGCCCAACTTCATGAGTGGAAGACATTGTTACATGTGAATCTGACAAGAACACACAATCTAGAGCAAACCTGCTCTGATACCAATTGTTGAATCGTAGTGTATTAGACAGGGAACGGTGTGACTGTTCCCTGGGCAGCGAAATATATAAAGATTCAAAGTAACAAGAAATTCCTCAAAAACATATACTTGTATTATTAAGAATTGTACAATCTCACAAGTCTTCTCTCCACCTATACCCTAGGTTAAAGATCTTGAGTACAATCAACTCCTAATGACAGAAGAACAAAACAAGACCATTAGCAAGAACTACCCATACCTTGCCTTAGACCTTCGATCTCAGTTCTCACAAGAGCTCCTTGGTATGCTTGATGATTATATCTGAGATACCTTTCCCTAAGGCAATCTCATCTATATATAGTGTCTAACAAGATCCTATTACCAAATATCTAACAATTGACATATATGGTAACAACGAACAATTTCGTTACCAAATAAACTATTCAGACTATAAACACATGGTTTCCTTTTATAAACTTTCCTAAAACTCATTATCTTCTTCTTCTTTTCCAAGTAAAACTCAAAATCTCGTTTCCTTGTATAACTGAGTCAATCTGGGAACAGCTGGCAACACTCCGCGTTCCTCATCGTTCCACAGACGTTGTTTCCATATATAGAAGTTTCCTTGTATAGGAACCACGCGCTTCAGATTTCCAATTTGCTTCTCGCGTAACTGTTCCGTGTTTCCATACATTCCATTGCATTCCTCTGCTTTCTCTTCTTCATGCGTTTTCCATTGTTTTCTAATTCTTTCATAAGACCTGAAACTCATAGGAACAACAAGAAAACATAAAACCTAATGGTGTTTATCATCATCAAAACCAGAGGGAACGTCAAGGTTCCAACATTCTTTCTCTTCCATTTTGAAATTGTAGAAATCCTTCTTAGCAGTGAAACGATCAATCTCATAAAGGTCCTTACTTCCCATGTACATCTCTTCCAGGGCAAGCCACTTAGCATTGGCGGATTCACAAGATTGAAGCTTTTGCACATCTTGCTGATTAAGAGCATTGTTGATGAGCATGACAGCCTTGCAATTCTTCTCCATGATTTGGAGATCCTCTTGATCCCATTTCTTCAGTTTTTTCTTTTTCTCAAGATCAACAATCTCAAGATCTCCAAGGGAGATGACCAACCAGCATTGGTAATCATTGCTTTGCACCCACTTGATGAAGAGAGCCTTCCAATGTTGGTATTGGCCAGCGAGCAAGAGAAGAGGCCTTGAAGAGTTCAAACCAACTTTGACAGTGGTAGGAGACATCGTTACCTGAAAATCTATAAGTAACACACAATCTAGAACAAACCTGCTCTGATACCAATTATAGAATCGAGTGTGTTAGTACAAGGAACGATATTATTGTTCCTTGGGCAACGGAATATCGTAACAGAATAACAGAGTAACAGACAAAGTTCCTTAGAGAGGAAAACTTAATCAACCAACTAGTTGACTAAGAAAAACCTCTACCTCTAGGTTTCCCTAGTAGGATTTCGAAAGTCTACTTGTGTTATTAATCCTGAAATTACAAACAAGCAAGTCTTATCTCAATCTAGTTTACTCCTAGATATCTAGACCTCTAGATGTAACTTTCCTAACAACACCTAAGACAATCAAAGCCCTAACAAGTACTCAACTCACCAAAGTCTCATCCTTGTAAGTTCTTTTCTTTTTCCGAATGCTCTTGTCTGTGGAAAACGCCGTGAATCACTTGTCAAATGAAGTTTGCAACTTTATATTTTATAGTCTAGGTATTCTATCTAATTTACCCTAGTTTTACTTAAGGAAAATAAGATAAAATAATCCTATACAATCTTTACTAATCTATCCTAACCAGAATATCTCCAACGATATTATTTCTTGCGGCCCAAGTTGCTCCTTCAATCTTTGTTTCCATAAAAGAAAGATTCGGCAAGCGCAAGGGTTCACAACGCGCGTCATGCGTTCCTTGGCGTTGTTCCCTTTCCTTTTCTGATCAACAACCCGCGTCTCTCTTTCTCTTTCGTTCCAGCGTGTTGTTTCTCATTATTGGCTTCTCTGTTCCTTGCATTCTTTGTTTTGATTCTTCACTTGGTTTTCATCGTTCCTTTGAATCATTTGTTTCTTAAAACTCATAGTCACACTAAAAACCATCAAATGCCATTGAGTTTATCATCATCAAAACTAGAGAGAACATCATCGTTCCAACACAGACTTTTGGAAATTAACACATTGTCCAGATATTGAGCAGTATTCTTCTATGATATTTTTTTATTTTAGAACAAGCAGTTTGGTTGGCCTTTGCGAAGATAAGGATGTCGTCCGCAAAAGCGAGGAAAGGAATGTTAGAGCCCCTTCTGGAGATTTGGCATCACAAATGATTGTTACTGTTGGCGCTCTCGTTTTGAAGTTTCCTGGCTAGGATTTCTGCTCATAGAATAAATTGGAATGGAGATAAGGGGTCCCCTTGACGTAGTCCTCTTCCAGGATAAAAGATATCAGTTGGTCCATTGTTGACTAAAACCGAGAAGGATACAGTCTCGATACATTCTTTAATCCACCCGATAAATCGTGTGGCGAATCCAAATTTTTCAAGGACTTTTAGATTGAATTCCCATTCAATCTTGTCGTATGCTTTTTCCATATCGATTTTAATTGCTACCCATCATTCCTTTCCTTTCTTAGATCGGAAGAAATGGAAAATTTCATGAGCAATTAGGATGTTATCATGGATTGATCTATCAACTACAAATTCCCCTTGTAATGGGTGAATAAGATTATTTAGGATAGGTTTCATTCTATCAGTCATGATTTTTGATATAACTTTATAAATGGTTGAACATAGACTGATAGGTCTATAGTGGTTCGTAGAATTTGGGTTATCACATTTGGGTATAAGAGTTATAAATGTGTGATTGATTTGCTTGAGAAGTTTTCCCGAGTGGAAAAAAACTTTTGACAGCTTTTATAACAGTGGGTCCCACTAAGTGCCAATACTTTTGGTAGAATAAGGCATACATACTATCTGGACCTGGGGATTTATTACAACCAATACCAAACACAGCTTTTTTGATTTCTTTGTTTGTGACATTTTTTGTTAGTGCATCATTTTCTTGGGCAGTAATTTCATTGTTGATATTGGTGAGGTACTCTGTGAGAATATTATTGTTTATATTGCTTTTTTTGAATCTATTTTCAAAATCATATGTGATTTCGTTGCGGATATTTTCATGTCTAATGATAATCGTGCCATCATTTGTACGAATTTCTCTGATGATTTTCCTACTGCGTCTACTAGTAGCTATCTGATGAAAGTAGTTTGAATTAGTATCAATGGATTTTATGTGTTTAGTTTTGGCGCGCTGGCTCCAGTATTTTTTTGTGGAAAGAGAGGAGATTCTCTTTTTTGGTTATTAATCTATTCTGTTTGGTGAGCAAACTATTGTTCGGGTTGAGAATAATGTCTTTTTGGATTATTGTTAGTGCATCTTCTACTTCTTTTAGTTGTTTGAAGATATTACCAAAGGTAGATTTGTTCCAGTTTTTTGCGCTGGTTTTAAGAGCGTAAGTTTTCTTTATGAGTTTGTACATATTAGAGCCTTGGGGATTGATCCGCCAAACTTGTTTAACTATATTCTCAAAGTCCTTTCTATGGGTCCACATTCTCTCAAATTTGAATGGTTGAGCTTTGTTATGAGATTGGTTTTCTAATTCAACTGAAATAGGGCAGTGATATGATGAGGTAAATGCATGATTTTTTGTGAAAATTCCAGGGAACCATTGTATGATTTGGTTATGGATTAGGATTCTGTCTAGTTTAGAGTACATATTATCAATTAATGTTCTATTTTTCCTCCAAGTGAAGTCACCCCCTTGTGTTGGGATGTCTAAAAGGTCACATTGATTTTTGAAATTGTTTAATCTAAGGAATTTCGACGGTGGGATATGACCACCGCCTATTCTTTCCATATTGTTCTGTATTTCGTTTAAGTCTCCTATGACAAGGAAAGGTATATTTGCCTGAGTGATGAAGTTTGATAAAATGGACCAGAAATGGTCTTTATCATTTTCTTTTGGTGGTGCATATGCAAAAATTAGCATGATGTAAATATCTTTGTCAAGTATCTTATATTTTATAGAGATAAATCGGTTATCGACGTGTGTCAGTTTGCATAACTCGTTTTGGAGTTGGTATGATTTCCACATTACACAAATGCCCCCCGAAAAACCATTAGCGGGAGAGTAGTGAAAGTTGTCAAAACCAGCTTTCCTCCATAGATGTTGTTTGGGTTCTTTGTTGGTTCTAGTTTCCATTAGGGCCATAATTTGTATTTTCTCGATTTTACAGAAAGACTCTACATCAGTCCAAAGGTTTTTTCGACCAATGTCGCGACAATTCTAAAGGCTTATCTTCATAAACCGCATGAGGTTTATTTGCAAGTATTATTGTTCTTGCGGAGAGATTAATGTTAGGAATTGACCGCACAAGTACTGTTTTAACTTTTGTTTGTTTGTTTGATCCTTTCATGTTAACCCTTCTAGAAAGGGGATAATTTGTGGTAAATTTGGTTATTATAATTCCTGCTTTGTTTGGTACCGTGTGACCTTTGTTCTTACCCAGACAGTCTAGATATCTATGTTTGTAATTCGGTCCAAGTTGGGATAAGGGATAACCACATATGTAACCAGTCCTATTAGGGGAGCAAGATAGATTGCTCGTATGGGTGATTATGGCTTTCGCCAATTTTCTGTTGGTAGAAGTAAAGATTTTGCTCCAGAGAGAAGTGAAAGAAGGAACCACCAGAGACCCATCCAGAAAGTCTTGTTTGACTGAATGCTTTAGTACAATGAGACCCTGCACGGTCAAATTGAGAGTAGTGAAGAAAGGTTCGTGGAGTGAACCAAAGTAATCACAGGTAGATATAACATATAAACCGACAGTAAGTGTAAATTGATAATAATTAGATTTGTGATTGGTAAATTTAAGATTGTTATTGAGGGCGTGATCAATAGCAGACAAGGAGTTATGATCAATCAATGTGGGGGGAAGCACATAAACTCCAATTGTAAAATTGGTGAAAATTATTTGATTTTTTGACATTGGATCAGTGTGATGTAGAATTTCAAACCAACAAGAATAAAACTCATTGGGATGGCTCTGTATAAAAGATTTGGTAGGATTGGTAATGGTTCTTAATAAAGAAACCAAAGCCTTTAGTGATGCCCTTTTTGGGGTAGAGTAATTCATAGTATGTATGAGTAGGTAGTAGAAGGTATAATGCAACCAAAAAAACCTCTTGGAAGGAAAAACAAAATTATTAGCATAATAGTACTGCTCAGGATCACACAAGAACTGCAATTGATGGGATGAGGAGGAAGTATAATTGATAAGATTGGTGAAATATATGTAATAAAGTAAGCATATATCATAAGGATTATGAATCAGTGGATCGTTCAGTATGAGATTATCACAATAGATGTCAAAGCATTCCAGTGAAGACACACACAAATGCAGCAGGATATGGAATGGGTGATCATTCTTACAGCTAGTACAAGACCATATACCAAAGATCTTATCATGGTAGTATAGAGGCAGACAGTATAACTTGTTCTTAACTGAAACCATTAACAAATCAAGTCGTGTACTAGTGTAAATGTTGATACATTGAGGGTAAGTCAAAATGCAAGTCTTGTTAGGCAGGACTTGAGGCCAGATTGTAGTAAATAAGTCAAATGGTAAACAAGTGGCAATAGTTTGCACAAAAATAGGTTTAGTAGCTAGCAACACCCATTCCTGAGTGGGTTTAGATCCCTTAGAATTTTTTTTTGAGCCATCATCATTCATAGATGGTATATTTCTGGTTGTGTTGATAACAACAATAGAGATATTTGCTATATATACTTGTGAAGCAATCATCAAACATGTTTCAAAGCAAATGGTGTTGGGTTGAAGTTTGGTATCCATATCCATAGCAAGAAGCATTTCAAACAGATAAGGCAGGTTGGTATTGATGACGATAAACCACCATAAGTGATGCGTTCCTGCTTGTGAATGCCGGATCGTGATCTTGGTGGTGAGTCGCGCGTGTCGAATCTGATGTTGAATGGGTGGAATGCGGT
Organism: Rheum nobile; assembly: GCA_027886185.1. Lineage (NCBI taxonomy): Eukaryota > Viridiplantae > Streptophyta > Magnoliopsida > Caryophyllales > Polygonaceae > Rheum > Rheum nobile. The sequence continues at coordinate 6,976,318 of WOAB01000002.1, read as the reverse complement.
GTTTGGGGTCTCGCGTGAGTAAGGAACCGTGATGATGGTGGCAAAGTGTGACTCGCAGCCTCAGGGATAGGTGCGAGAGTTAGTGGCTCAAAGGGTCGAGCGAAGCCGTAGCATCGGCAACGGATGGGATAGACTCGAGAAGATCGAGTGAGTGGCCGTAGCGTCGGCGGAGGGGTTGGATAAACTCGATGGAGATCGAGTGGATGCCGTAGTGTCGGCGGCGGAGTGAAGGAGATGAGAAGACATAGATAAGTGTTTGACGTCCAATCAAAGGAAGGAGGCGATAAGCTCTCAAACTTAAGCTTTGATTCAAATTAGACGTACCAAATAAAGAACATAGGGCAAGGCTTATATAGCCAAGCATTCGGCCTAATGGGCCTTATTCTAACTAATGGGCCGGCCGTCTTAAGCATAAGAGGAGCACACACCCGAAATAGAAATAACTATAAATAGTAAGTACTAAATCAAGCATAAGACAAAATAGGAAATGCTAAATATGGCAACATGCCAAAATGGAAAACTACTAAAATAGAAATATATAATAATAGTAACTCCAAGGGGGACGCCAAGGTCTAGGGCGTCTAGGGCTCGTCGTAGAGCGGCGTAGGGCTAGCCAAGGTCGCATCATTCTCCCCCCCTTGGATTCGAAGCGTCCCCGCTTCGAGCTGGTGGGGGCTAAGGAAAACATGCGATCTGCAAACAAGAGCATTGTATCCTGGAGGTGTACGGGTCCGACGCTCGACATCTCAAATATCAGCAGTGGTGGATCGGATGCGGGAGCGGGCGTGACGACTGGCAAGGGCGTGCTGCAGACAAGCGCGGTGTGCACCTCTAGGGGCGCGCTGGTGGTGAGCGTGTCGGGCACGTCAAGGAGCGCGCTGACAGAAGCGGGTGCGCTGACGGCAGTGGGCGCGCTAAAGACACAGGGGGCGCAGACGACAGCGGGCGCGTAGATGACAACGGGCGCGCTGAAGAGGGGTTGTGGCACGACCAATGGTGGGCGGTAGGCTGTGGAATAGCGGAGTATGCGACCACGTGCGGGGAAACTGGCGCGCGCGCTGGTGTGGGAGCCAAGTCCGGAGACATGGTCACCGTTCTTGGTGTCGGCGTGGCGACGGTGCGCATCGACTGTGACGCGGGGGTGTAGGCATAGTGTGTCGTCGGAACATGTCGGCGTCGAGGAGGGGCGTCGTAGTAGTGACGTCGGGGCGGTGAGTCGGAGATGCGGTAGAAATCGTAGTCGAGGCGCCAAGGTGGGTCACGTCGGTACCGAGGCGGGTCACGTCGGTGTCGAGGCGGGGAGTCATGAACGCGGCGCTGTGGAATGGAGTCGTAGATGCGGTGCCGGGGTGGTGCATGGGTGCGAGGCGGCGGAATCCAATCCGGGTCCGCCTCGTACGGGCTCACTCCATCGAACCAAGGGTCGTAGTCCCACTCGTCGGGCTCGAAGTATGGGTACAAGCGGGCCATGGAGTGGGTGCGACTAGGACTCGGGCATGGGTCCAGGTATGGGTGCGGTTGGGCTCAGACGCGGGTCCGGGTGCGGCTGGGCTCAGGCGCGGGGGCGAGAGTGGGTTCGGTTAAGGCAAGGAAGGGGATATATTGTTAGTGATTAGTGGAAATCATGGAATGAGATTTGACTAACTGATTTTTTTTTTGGAGATACCCGAGATCATGGGGATGGATAGATTATGTTTTAGGAAGGAAATTAATTATGGGTGTGAAAAAGTCAACTAAGTAGGTTACGTGAATCATGGGTATTGATATGCAAGTTTTTTTTTTTTTTTTTAATGTTAACTTTGAAAAGTCAACAATGGGGCTTTATTTGTGGGATTTGGAGAATATTTTGGCCGAGATTGTGGGCTAATTTATGGCTTGTTTGACTTTCAAAATTTGAAAAGTGGGAGATTTGGCGATTTGTGGAGATGAAAATTGGGAAGTCTTCTTTGAAAAGTCAACCAAGAGATTTGTGTTTGTATGCAGCAGAAGCTCTCAGATTACTCTATGGTGGGTGTGGGTGTGAAAGGGAATTGGGCAAAGTTTCGGCTCTTTTCTTTGTGTGTTAATGGCGGAAGCAAGTATGATGGGGAAGAAAAAAAATTCGTGAACAATTGAAAACTTGACAAGTGACTTACAAGATTAAAGACTCTGATGCCAGTTGATGCGTTCCTTCTTGTGAATGCCGGATCGTGATCTTGGTGGTGAGTCGCACGTGTCGAATCTGATGTTGAATGGGTGGAACGCGGTGTTTGGGGTCTCGCGTGAGTAAGGAACCGTGATGATGGTGGCGAAGTGTGACTCGCAGCCTCAGGGCTAGGCGCGAGAGTTAGTGGCTCGAAGGGTCGAGCGAAGCCGTAGCGTCGGCAGTGGAGAGGATAGACTCGAGAAGATCGAGTGAGTGGCTGTAGCGTCGGCGGCGGGGTTGGATAAACTCGATGGAGATAGAGTGGATGCCGTAGCGTCGGCGGTGGAGTGAAGGAGATGAGAAGACAGAGATAAGTGTTTGACGTCCAATCAAAGGAAGGAGGCGATAGGCTCTCAAACTTAATCTTTGATTCAAATTAGACGTATCAAATAAAGAACATAGGGCAAGGCTTATATAGCCAAGCATTCGGCCTAATGGGCCTTATTCTAACTAATGGACCGGCCCTCTTAAGCATAAGAGGAGCACACGCCCGAAATAGAAATAACTATAAATGGTAAGTACTAAATCAAGCATATAAACAAAATAGGAAATGCTAAATATGGCAACATGCCAAAATGGAAAACTACTAAAATAGAAATATATAATAATAGTAACTCCAAGGGGGACGCCAAGGTCTAGGTCGTCTAGGGCTTGTCGTAGAGCGGCGTAGGGCTAGCTAGGGTCGCATCAATAAGGCCACCCAAATAACCCCAAGAAGAGAACTCAACAAAGCATACATAAGATCAAAGTAGTAGGTTTTGGAATTAAGATTGAAAATGCAGGAGGTTATATCTTCTAAGGAGTTGTAATACTGGTTACGATTTATATTGATAAAAGAGTAATGGTAAACCATAGTAGTATTAAGAAAAAACCTGGTTCTGATTAGTGGAGGGGGTCTTGACAGGAGGGGCTGGATCCGACCCATACGCCTGGGAAGATCACCGAGAAGCGCCGTGGATCTCTAGGGACTGGGTGTCCAGAGTAGGTTGGATGAGAGCGACGACAGTTGAACCCATGAGCCCAGAAGCAGAGCCGAGAGCCATGACTGGAGCCAGAATCAAGCCGAGAGGCTGTAGAGGAGGACGGGAAGATCAACGACCGCCTAAGCTCAGGATTAGAGAAGGAGACAGAACTCCTTTGCGCGATTCATCGTTGATAAAGACGTTAGCCCCACATCTGAGATACATCAGGGGGAAGACATTAGCGAGAAAACTATTCAAGCTATCAAATTGGGTGAAGCACCATACGAAGTGGAGAAGGAGGACCGAAGATGAGGATCTTTGGTCTGGATTGTGATTCTTAGGCCGAGATTGATCGAGGTTGAAAATTGATGGCAGGTGACGGCGTGTTTTAGGGTTTGGGAAGGGGGGTGGATTTTGGGAGAGTGTTTTAGGTTTTCCAGTCATGTTAGGCCTTTGTGGTATTTTAAACTAGTATAGTAGCTCTGCTTGTATGGTATTTGTTTATTTTTTTATATTTAAAAAAATAGTATATAAAAATTATATATTTGATTTATATATAAATATATAAGTAGTGACTGTTATAAATGTAGATAAATACTAACAGAAAAACAGACTAATTGAATACAGAATATTGAAGAGATTAACAAAATACATTATCAAAATAGAGGCGGAACTCTCCATAACTTTATTAATAGTAAAAGTTGGCTAAGTAGTTTCGAAATATGAATAGTTACATCCCTAACATCAATACTACTAAAATGATGAAGCATAATCAAAATACTCATCTAATACATGAAAATGAAACCCTAAATATAAAATCTCGTAAGATGTTCAAAATTGCTATAAAATATGAAAAACTTCCTTCTATACTACATTGATTGTAGTATTAGTTTTTTTTTTGTTTTTGTCGATATCAAAATCTTCAAACCTTTCTTGTTAGTAGCTCTTGATGATACAACATAAAACTGACCATGAGTGAAAACATGGCGTGGAAGATACAAACCGACATTTGTAAGAGATTGACCCTAGCTATTGTTTATTGTCATAGCAAAACAGACACTCAAGGAAAAATGTCTTTGTTAAAACTTGAACGGGTATGAAGTGTCTGATGGTGACATGAGCATGCGAGGAATCAAAACTGTATGTCAATTGTTGCTGAAATAATTCTTCTTGTATGACATGACTGTCGAGCTGCGTAGTTATCAATCTTGTCCCATTGCATAAACCTGAAGACTGATCAATATTTCAAAGCAGCGTAATAGGGAAACCAACCTTAATAAGTTTCAGTATGTAACACCCCCAAATTTAACACTATTTGAAAGCGTTACTGCCGATGACCCCGGACGTAAACCCCGAAGTCACCCCAGGCTTTTCCAACGACATAACTGTCTTAAACATAGTTACAATACTAAAATCATAACTTTTATTAAACCACATGGTCGCGGAATTTCACGATTCCAACAACGACCCGAATACATCATCAGAATAATTACAACGGAAGACTTTAAAATATTACGAAAAGGGTTGTGATCGTAGTGATCACCTGCCCAAGGATCTTAACCTGATTAAAAACAATAAAAACATCCGAAACCACCGTTCATCTTCATAGTCGTTCTAGCCTTCGCGGAACAGCAACCTACCTGATGTGCCGAATCGAACGGATGACACCAGCCAACCATGCAAGGAATATAACGGTTGGTTAGTCTAAATGAATAGACTAGCAAGGGTACAAAGCAGAGTGGTTCGAAGCAGTCGTATTAGGTTAGACTCATCGTCCCTCGAATAATAACCGAGTACGCTAGTCAACCATCATACTTCTACTAACATATATAAAACAGCATGAACAAGAGAAGATTCTGGAGACCGAGTCTCACAGTAATCAATCCCAAAAGAAGACTCCAAATGAAATGAGCCTTAAAGGAAAACATGACAAATGTTGGGAATCATTAATTTATAGAATACACACAAAAAGAGAATCACAGTATCGCATTCGAGCGACTAATAGTTAAGACGAGCTTTCCTAGTTGCACTACTCGCCCAAGGTATATTAATTATGTGCGACAAAGGCACTTATCTGATTAATTTCCAAAACACACGCATCACGTTATAAGCTTTTAGATATATGTGTCGTCATGAGGGACATACATCGACGGAATGGACCTCACGGGACCAAACCTAAATACACATCATCGTTGGTCATGACCAGAAATTTGGCATAGGGACATGAACGCCATGTTATTTGCTAGTTATAAAGAAATGAATGAACCTCGCAGAGTCCAAGCGATCCTACGAATACTCGTGCTAACTAACAGTTCAGCACAGTCATATATCACATCACATCAAAGCCATCAAGGCCAACATCATAGATCTAACAATCTATATATATATATATATATATATATATATATATATCAAAATAGCATTGCCACTAACAGTATATGCAACCTATTATAATCCTTTTATATGAAGTTCATATTTAAAATCCACACAAAACCATTACGAACATAATAGCGCTTGTATCTAGCAATATACAACCTATTATAATAGCACTTCTTTTATTAAATAATTTATCAAAACTGTTCCCAACATAAACAGTAAATCATCCCAAATTAATTAACAACAAACAATTGATAATTAATGAAAGTATGGAATGATGAGCAAGAGCGAACCGCCACTTGCCTGGAATAGATTCGGCGATGAATCTGGACGAGACGACTATCGAAAATACCCTTTCTGAGGATATGGCATATGCTTCAGATTATTTCTAGCAGAGTACGAGTCCACACGCGACCCAGCAGATCACGATCTAACTGACAAATTAATTATCTATCAATTAATTTGACTGGACGAATTCAAGGAATTATATTTAATAAATTTTAATGATATTAACTCATAAAAATATTTATTAAATTTTCCTGAAGAAAAATACGGATAAAAGGGAATCGAAATTATACCGCTCGAATAATTTCGGGTCAAATCTGGACGGAAAGGTTATTGGGCTTCTCGGCCCAACATCAACTTAATTAGCAAAGGAGAGGCTACTGTTCATCTCCTTCTTCCTTCAATCAACAGCACAACAACAACCTCAGCGAACAACACGCACCGGCGCCGAGCTCGTCAACAACGGAGCACCAGTGGCGGGGGGTTTCGCTGGGGTCTTCGCCGGTGGTCTTCACGTAGCAGCAGCTCCGACAACAGGAGCAGGGGACAGGGGTCGGTGGCGCTTCACGAGCAACAGAGGCTCGGCAGTGGAGCAGCACCGGTGGGGCACGAAGCAACAACAGCGATCCACAACAACGAACAACAAGGCTCGCCGATCTGAGGTCGCAACCGCAACTGGAGGCGAACCGAGGAGCGACGCCGTGACGATGGTGAACAGGGGAGACAAGAGGAACAGGGGAGCAGCAGCTCGGCAGCACATCTCGGCGCCGGGCGGAGCAACGGTGGCACATAGGAGCCAACAACGGCCTCGTCGGTGGCTCGCCTTCGCCGGGGAGGAGCAGTAGCCACACGACATCAGCAGCGGCGACTCCAAGAAGGAGCCACCAGTAGCTGCACGCACAGGTGCTTCAGAGACGGGACAATGACACGGGGGAGACGACGAGCTCGGAGATGGCGATGGGAGATCGACGATGGCGAGAGGAAGCTTGGAGGCGGAGCTCGGAGGGAGCTTCACCGGCGGTGATGGCGAGAGGCGAGAAAGAGAGGGAGCTTCGGGAGAGAGAGAGAGAGAGATTGGCTATTTATAGCCAAGATATTTTGGAGATATTTGTACAAATATCTCGTACAAATATCTCGTATAAATATCTCACATAAATATCTTACACAAATATCTTGCGTAAATATCTTACACAAATATCTTGCGTAAATATCTAAGCCCTGAAATTACATCGAATGTAATTTATTCCACTCAGAGAATTATTTCGGAGATCATGGATATTACTGAAAATCCAAACTCCACTGAAAGCGAAATAATTAATCGAACGAAGGATGAGAAAAATTACCCAAATACCCTTAAAAATTACGGGGTGTTACATTACTACCCCCTTAAGAAAAGTTTCGACCCCGAAACTTGCATCAATAAACTAATGGGTGACTGGAATCACCTCAATCTCACTACCTGAGTCCAGGCCTAGTGTAATGACCTGGGCCAGCCACCCTTCCGGTGCCGCCCAGTCGTTAACATGGGCCGCTGCCCATACACTCTTGCCACATCTAGTAGGTTAGAGAAGAGACTCGACATCTTAACGGCCCGGCCCATCACAGGGCTGCGGCCCATACACCCCAACCCTTCCTTGGGGGCTCCACCTATAATAGGCAGCCATTTCCAATAGGTTGTTGGTGAGTCTCGAACCTGAAACCTCATCTTTTATCACTCTCTCAAAGACAGAGATGATACTACTATCTCGCATATCCTATCTCCATATGCTATACTTGTACTAACTCGTGACCATTCTCAAAGTCCTGATCACCACAATAGACTCGCTGTACTTTAATTATGAGAATACATATTCTCTTACACTTACCTCTAAACTTCTCTCGAAGTATATACCCAAACCTCCTTAGGTCGGTATCCTTAACCAATATGGTCTCCATAACTTATATTGCCAACATCGAACTATCTATTCGATCATGTATCCACTTACAATATATTGTTTACATTCCTACTCTCGTTAGAATAGATGTAATCATCTACATGATTACCATTGCCTTAACCAGAGTATCCATTACAAAAATCCCCAATATAACATTGCGGTCATGCACTCTTCCTTCTGAAGAACTTAATGTCCTTATATAGAAGAATACAACATCTTTCTACTAACCTCATTTTGACAATCTGGTCCTCGAATATATACTTAGAAATCAAGAGTACTACAACTTAGTACCCCCACATGTCATACAGACCTTACATAAACGATTCACTCGTTACCTTAATCATATCCGGCCCTTATGCCATATCTTTATCTCCCAATCTTTACTCATAAGATCCCACAATCTAAGTCTGATTACCTCAACATGATTCACTAATCCATTCCATAGGATTATACTCTTGTTTCACTCGAACGTGCTGTATGATTACCTTAACCAACGTGGGTTACCTTTTTCCTCAAGTCCACTTGATATCATCCGCAACCTTATCTCTATATATGTTATACCATGTAATCATTCTCACTATATCCACAAGATCCTGACCATTATATAATAATGGTCTCCAAAAGTATCATTACGACATTATTGTACCTTTAATAGGAGAACACATATCTCCCTTCCAATTTCCTTATATACAAAATCCCACACATCTTAATTCCTTACAATCCAATTATCAACTCTTAGTAACCTCGAAACATTACATTCTCAATTTCCTTAAAGGTACCTCTTATAATTCCATCATTTATCTGGAAGTAAGCTTGACCTTATGCCATTTCTAACTTAAATCCTTTAAGATTTATATACTTTCTCCAAGAATAATCATAACATTTACTCGTATGTTCCCCAAACCCATCACATGAGATCTTACTCCTATTTCCTCAAAGTATCATATTGTTAAATGATTCATTACCAACTGAATCAATCACTTGTGTCTTAATCTTCCAATAGATGTACACGAGTAACAGTGTTACCTTATTCCTTAAGCATACACAAACTTAATCTATGTACTAAATCCTTTAGTTTATCGGAATCATCAAAATGATCGATCCTTAAATTGAAATTCTTCCATTTAAGTGGCCTCTTTCTACTCAGTAACTTCACAACTTGATCTTTCCAATAAGGGTTGTACTATACGCCTTATGGATGGCCTATTCGCATAAAGTCCAAATATCGAATCTTTGTAAATTTTCCAAGTGTCTTAACTCTTTATTCCCTGAAAGGACAACTTCTCAACTTCAATCATTTGGCCCTAAAGTTCACTGCCAACTCAGGCCTCTAGTTTCCTCGAAACAAGATCGCAATAAATCGATTAGCACTGTTGTGCCTAATCACTTAATTTCCCTAAACGTGACACCAAATCGCCATAATAGTCATCCATCACTCTCTGTCTAATCCTTATATCGTTTCTCTTAAGGAAGCCTCATAACGGACCTCAAAACGAAACTTCGAATAGATCTTCCAAAATAATACCTATGACTTTGCACACTTGGCTTTTCAAAAACAAACCTTATCCATTGGTCCTACACCGGTTGTATCCATAACTTTGAACTCTAAAGTCTTACTCAAGGTCGTAATAGAGGAAATGAGTTCCTATGAACTATCCCTCTTATACATTTCCCTTCTCAGCAGTCTGTCCATAACAATGTTTACAACATGACCTCACAACGAGGAATTCTGAACCCCATATAGTTCATCCCTATATACTCTTTAGGCGTATCTGAACAATTCTCTATACTGAACTTTAATACCTCAAGATCATTAACATATCATATCCTTAAAATGTAACCTTTTTATTTAAGTGGTCACCTCTTAACACAACAACTTTATAACTTAATCTTCTTCAAAGAGTTGCACCTTAAACCTTATGGATGACATATTCACAAGATGTCAATCCTTGACAATTTCCAAGAGTCCTAACTCTTCATCCTCTGAAAATTCCACTTATCGAGTCCAACGACTCGTACTGTCTTAAATGACTTATTTCTAACTTAAAATCCTTATATCCCTCAAAGATACTCATAAATGAACACTGTAGGCATCAGACTCTTCTAGCCTTGCCTTACGAGGTCTTCCTTCGGGTTCTCATCAGGAGTTCCCTCCGGATCTTCCCTCGGATCTTCCCCCTCTCGAGAATCTTTCTCAGGGTTTTCCTCTGGATCTTCCTCCTTCTAAGGATCTTCCGTAGGATCTTCCTCCTCTCGAGGATCTTCCTCCGGATCTTCCTTCTTCTGAGGATCTTCCTCGGGATCTCCCCTAGGATTTTCCTCGGGATTTTCCTTAGAGTTCCCTTAGAAATCGATTTCATTTAAACGTCATTATTACAATATCCCGTTGGCCTACCATAACGGCTCAACGAACTCTACCTTAGGTTCATCCCACAAATTCTCATACGGAGGCAAATCCCGACTGCCTCGAGCATTAATCTTTCGTATTCGTTTCCTCAACAATGAATGTCAACGACTATGACATCATACTTAGACCTCAAAACTCCTAAGAGTGATTCCTTAATTATTCCATATATCAATGTAATAAAATTACTTAGAATAGATTAACTTGGTAACTCTATAGATGAATTAAGAACAGAGAGCACAAGATTCATCTATACTAATCTCCCGAGCGTTCACACAAAATTACTCGGAGATTACAGCACTAGGATATTAGTACTACCAACTCAGGAAGCACATACTTGATACTTTCGAGGGAACTACTAGGTCTTCCAATCTCGAAATATCTCAGAGAAACAGGAAAATCTAACATTACTAGAAATGATAGAATCATCTCAGCACCTTTCGAGTCCTTTCAAAAGAATAGACAAACACCTATGTCTTACAACAACAAGAAGAACTCAGTCTTTCTAGATATAGAGGTAACTCTCATACCTCTCATATCAGATTAAAGAAGGCACGACTATGAACGGTGATATTTCAAATTCTTTTCATTTTGAAAATTCAGAGCCTTCGAAAACATTTCTCAGTTTCAAACGAGTAAACGGTTTATAAAAAATTTCATTCCCAGAAAATGTTTTAAAACCCACCCGTTTTAAAAAATTTCGGCTCTCATACCATTTCTGTAACACCCCCAAATTTAACACTATTTGAAAGCGTTACTGCCGATGACCCCGGACGTAAACCCCGAAGTCACCCCAGGCTTTTCCAACGACATAACTGTCTTAAACATAGTTACAATACTAAAATCATAACTTTTATTAAACCACATGGTCGCGGAATTTCACGATTCCAACAACGACCCAAATACATCATCAGAATAATTACAACGGAAGACTTTAAAATATTACGAAAAGGGTTGTGATCGTAGTGATCACCTGCCCAAGGATCTTAACCTGATTAAAAACAATAAAAACATCCGAAACCACCGTTCATCTTCATAGTCGTTCTAGCCTTCGCGGAACAGCAACCTACCTGATGTGCCGAATCGAACGGATGACACTAGCCAACCATGCAAGGAATATAACGGTTGGTTAGTCTAAATGAATAGACTAGCAAGGGTACAAAGCAGAGTGGTTCGAAGCAGTCGTATTAGGTTAGACTCATCGTCCCTCGAATAATAACCGAGTACGCTAGTCAACCATCATACTTCTACTAACATATATAAAACAGCATGAACAAGAGAAGATTCTGGAGACCGAGTCTCACAGTAATCAATCCCAAAAGAAGACTCCAAATGAAATGAGCCTTAAAGGAAAACATGACAAATGTTGGGAATCATTAATTTATAGAATACACACAAAAAAAGAATCACAGTATCGCATTCGAGCGACTAATAGTTAAGACGAGCTTTCCTAGTTGCACTACTCGCCCAAGGTATATTAATTATGTGCGACAAAGGCACTTATCTGATTAATTTCCAAAACACACGCATCACGTTATAAGCTTTTAGATATATGTGTCGTCATGAGGGACATACATCGACGGAAAGGACCTCACGAGACCAAACCTAAATACACATCATCGTTGGTCATGACCAGAAATTTGGCATAGGGACATGAACGCCATGTTATTTGCCAGTTATAAAGAAACGAATGAACCTCGCAGAGTCCAAGCGATCCTACGAATACTCGTGCTAACTAACAGTTCAGCACAGTCATATATCACATCACATCAAAGCCATCAAGGCCAACATCATAGATCTAACAATCTATATATATATATATATATATATATATATATATATCAAAATAGCGTTGCCACTAACAGTATATGCAACCTATTATAATCCTTTTATATGAAGTTCATATTTAAAATCCACACAAAACCATTACGAACATAATAGCGCTTGTATCTAGCAATATACAACCTATTATAATAGCACTTCTTTTATTAAATAATTTATCAAAACTGTTTCCAACATAAACAGTAAATCATCCCAAATTAATTAACAACAAACAATTGATAATTAATGAAAGTATGGAATGATGAGCAAGAGCGAACCGCCACTTGCCTGGAATAGATTCGGCGATGAATCTGGACGAGACGACTATCGAAAATACCCTTTATGAGGATATGGCATATGCTTCAGATTATTTCTAGCAGAGTACGAGTCCACACGCGACCCAGCAGATCACGATCTAACTGACAAATTAATTATCTATCAATTAATTTGACTGGACGAATTCAAGGAATTATATTTAATAAATTTTAATGATATTAACTCATAAAAATATTTATTAAATTTTCCTGAAGAAAAATACGGATAAAAGGGAATCGAAATTATACCGCTCGAATAATTTCGGGTCAAATCTGGACGGAAAGGTTATTGGGCTTCTCGGCCCAACATCAACTTAATTAGCAAAGGAGAGGCTACTGTTCATCTCCTTCTTCCTTCAATCAACAGCACAACAACAACCTCAGCGAACAACACGCACCGGCGCCGAGCTCGTCAACAACGGAGCACCAGCGGCGGGGGGTTTCACTGGGGTCTTCGCCGGTGGTCTTCACGTAGCAGCAGCTCCGACAACAGGAGCAGGGGACAGGGGTCGGTGGCGCTTCACGAGCAACAGAGGCTCGGCAGCGGAGCAGCACCGGTGGGGCACGAAGCAACAACAGCGATCCACAACAACGAACAACAAGGCTTGCCGGTCTGAGGTCGCAACCGCAGCTGGAGGCGAACCAAGGAGCGACGCCGTGACGATGGTGAACAGGGGAGACAAGAGGAACAGGGGAGCATCAGCTCGGCAGCACATCTCGGCGCCGGGCGGAGCAACGGTGGCACATAGGAGCCAACAACGGCCTCGTCGGTGGCTCGCCTTCGCCGGGGAGGAGCAGTAGCCACACGACATCAGCAGCGGCGACTCCAAGAAGGAGCCACCAGTAGCCGCACGCACAGGTGCTTCAGCGGCGGGACAATGACACGGGGGAGACGACGAGCTCGGAGATGGCGATGGGAGATCGACGATGGGGAGAGGAAGCTTGGAGGCGGAGCTCGGAGGGAGCTTCACCGGCGGTGATGGCGAGAGGAGAGAAAGAGAGGGAGCTTCGGGAGAGAGAGAGAGAGATTGGCTATTTATAGCCAAGATATTTTGGAGATATTTGTACAAATATCTCGTACAAATATCTCGTATAAATATCTCACATAAATATCTTACACAAATATCTTGCGTAAATATCTTACACAAATATCTTGCGTAAATATCTAAGCCCTGAAATTACATCGAATGTAATTTATTCCACTTAGAGAATTATTTCGGAGATCATGGATATTACTGAAAATCCAAACTCCACTGAAAGCGAAATAATTAATCGAACGAAGGATGAGAAAAATTACCCAAATACCCTTAAAAATTACGGGGTGTTACACAGTACATGATTTGGGACACCAAAACATCTAATATTATTCAAGTAGTCAGACGTATAAACACTTGCATCACTGTCTACAATAAAACCTGTCTTACAAAGGCTATCCGAACTGAGATAGACTTTCTCATTACCAGGTAACAAAGACAATATATAGTCATTAACTCTATCTACCTCTTCATGTGTTAGTGCAAGAATTGCTCGTTCTCCATCATTATCATCAGCTACATTACCTTCTTCGATGCTTAATACATGTTCAAAAAATTATTTTTCTTCTTGGATATCATAATCAGATGTACCTTGTTGAACCCTCATGTTTCTCACAAATAAGAGAAATTAATGGTGGCAAAAACATTTCTTCTTGCATGCTTTCTTTTGTGATAACGGGTAGGATTTGCCTAAAGTCTCCACCAAATACTATGACTTTCCCTCCAAAAGGTTATACTGAACTAAGGGGATTTATAGCCCGTAAAATATCTCTTAATGTCTTGTCTAATGTTTCAAAACATAATCTATTCGTCATCGGAGCTTCATCCCTGATAATAAGTTTGGCAGCACAAATCAATTCAGATAGTTCCGTACCTGAACTTAGGTTGTAAAGTTAACAAAACCCTAACTCTCGCAATATATTGAACATAAAAAAGGCTAACAAACAATACGGGACAAAGCCACACCCCTAACATCATCTAGAAGCAAATTAAAAACACTATTAACATGTTCCATTAAAACATGAAAGCCAGAAGGGAAATCGAAAGCAATAGAAGCGATCGGTAACCCGATTAGCCTCGCAGAAAGTATGACAAAATTGGATGAGCCAATCTCTACTAATAAAGCTCTGGCACAGACATACCAGGCTAGTAAGAGGATGATGAGAAGGGAGATGCTTGTGGATCAGAGCAATGGCCATAGACGAGTCGGACTCCACAATCACCCTTCGATGGCCATAGTCCCACGCCACAACCAAACCATGGTAAATACCCCAAAGTTCCGCCATCGGGACTGAACACACGCCCAAATTTCTAAAAAACCAACAAGCCAAACTCCATCCGGATCACGAACGACACCAACAACCGTGGCAAGCCCAAAATGACCCTGCTTTTCCCCATCAATGTTGACCTTCACCCAACCTCATGGCGGCCTACACCACGACACCAGGATCAGCAAATTCACGGGCTTGATGCAACAAGAACATGTGTGGATATGGCGGTGGCCTTTCGTTCTTAAACATTCCCTGGTTGTGCCATCTCCACAACCACCACAAGACCACCACAAAAAGGACCTCCCGCAGCATGCCACCTGTCAGTGGGAACTCCCCCAAGATACATGGCCGAAGCCAAGTAGCCGGATCCAAATTGAAAAAATAACCATTAGAATTTGCCTAAGCAAGGAGAAAAGAAGACCAAACCTTACGGGCTTCAGGGTAGTCTCTAAACAGATGAATAAGAGATTCATCATCCTCTCGACAGGTAGAACAAAGAGGATCAGATGCCATATGACGCCTCACCCGCTCGGAATTGGTCAACAGCCTCCCGCGAGCCCCCAACCACAGGAAGTGTCGTATTCTCTCTGACACAGGGAGTTGCCAAATTTTGTCGAAAATGTCCGACAAAGTCACATCCACATCATGAACATGTTGTAGAGAATTATAGGCAGACTTCATCGAGTTGTGGCACAACAAGCAAAACGCCCAACTAATAGAGTCACTCACATCAGAGAAAGGGGACATCGTAATTGCCAACAACCGCATCAGAATGCAAGCAAGGAGCAAACCATGGAATAGGGTCCAATTCCAAGAGCCCGCCTCAGTACAAAAATCAGCACCACATCGATTTCGAAATCCCGCACCCACTTGAGCCTGTGCTTGATCAATGAGAGGACTATCGCCCACCTACCTGTCCTCCCAAAAGCACACCTTATGGCCGTCACCAATGTTCCAACAAATTCCCTTGGACACCACATTTTCAAGACCTTATCTAATGCTCTTCCAAGTGTAGGACTCACACGTCTTCTTTGATTGAATGACCTTCCTTTCTTCAATCTTTATCCCATATTTAGCGGACACTAAGGCCCCCCAAACACCAACAGTGTTAGATAGGAGACGTCAACCTAGCTTTCCAATGGCATCAAGATTAGCATTTTTTCTAGTCTGAATGCCCAAGCCTCCAAACGTTTTAGGCAAACAGACATCAGACCAACAGACGAGATGAGCTTTCCTAGTTCCCTCATTTCCGCCCTAGATAAAAGAACGTGAAATCCTATCCAGTAAGTCCCAAACTGATTTTGGAGCTTGACCGTACTCATAGCATAGAAAGGGAGAGACGACTAGACCGCCTTCGTCAATGTCACCCTCCTAGGAAAACTCAACGTACGAACTTTCCAACCAGCCAATTTCGTGTGAGCTTTCGTAATCAAATCCCGAATGGTGTCTTTGCTTACCCGACGATGCAAGATGGGTATTCCAAGTATTTCCCAAGGTCATTGGTCACCACCATACCGTTGATATGCTTCAGACGATCAACAACAACAAGCAACACATTGGGGGAGACAAAAATCTGTGTTTTCTGTGTACTTACCCGCTGTCCTGAAGTCGAGCAAAAATATTGCAGGATGCTCATAATCAACGTCTTTCGAGTTTGGAAAGCTTGCAAAATTAAGAGAATGTCATCAGCAAAGAATAAATGGGATAACTTTGTAGCATTCCTATAAACCGAAATTGGTTTTCAAGTACCCGAGTCGACCTCTTGGCAAATGAGATGACTCAATCTCTCAAGGCATAACATGGATAAAAAAGGAGAGATGGAATCACCCTGACGAACACCTCTCGTCAGAACAAAATGATCATTCATCTCACCATTCCAAACCACCCTCATCAAAGCTGTGGAGATACATTCATAAATCCATTGGATTCAGACCCCCGATAAACCCACGACCGTAATTAAACGGCCCGTAATGAAACTATTATGCATCGGGCCAACACGATGAGACATCAGCGGCTACAACCTATTAGATAACAATTTGGTAATTAACTTATACGCCACATTACAAACATTGATAGGCCAGAACTGTGAGACCTTCTCCGGATTAGAAACCTTCACAATAAGAGTGATGAGCGTCTTTTCACAATTAGGGGCAGCTTCCCAGAGGCAAAGAAACCCCGAACATAGGAGCAAATAGACTGTCCAATCGTATCCCAACACCTTTGATAGAATACGGGGTAAAACCCATCAATGCCCGGGGCTTTATACGAACCCATATGTTTCACCACATGCCAAATCTCCTCATTAGAGAAATGAATTGTTAGGGCAGACAACTCCATGTCTAAGATAGTAGGAAAATAGCCACTAGGCAAATGAGCAGCCCCAATATCACCAATTGGATCAGAATAGATATCAGCAAAGTAACGCACAATCATGGATTCCAAGTCCTGCTTATCAATCACCCAATTATCCATATCATCCTACAAGGCCATAATATATTTCCTCTGCCGCCGAATAATCATACTAGTGTGGAAAAACGAGGTATTTCTATCCCCACACTCAATACATTTCACTCTAGACGTCTGAAACCAGAGCAACTCTTCTTGCAGGAGAACCTCATCAAGCTCCTTACGAAGGGAGGCTTGCAGCTTCAAGAAACGAAGAGTGGCACCATTATTAAGAGCACACTCAATACCTCTCAACCGAGAAAGCAACTTCTCCTTCTTATAATGAACTTTCCCAAACATCTTTCTATTCCACTCCTTCAGATCATCCTTAAGATAGGCTAACGCCTCCGGAGCTTCACAATTTCGTTGCCATTTACTAGAACAAAAGGCATAAAGTCAGGATGAGTAGTCCACATGGCCTCGAATAAAAAAGGCCTCCGACTAAGATCCGTAACAGAGTCAGGTGATAGGATCAAGTAAAGGGGATTATGATCGGATCTCACTGCAGTTGACAGTACAAAAGCAACATCCCAAACAATCCTTCCCTGAACATTAGTAAACACTCTATCTAGGCATTTCGAGATCATCGACGTTGCCAGCGAACCCCTATTCCAAGTGAAACGGGAGCCAACGAACCCCATGTCGATCAAATCAAGTCTGCTCACCAAATCCGCAAATACATCAAAATCAAGAGACGAACCACCTGATTCCACATGTGACGCACTCTACGGTCCATAATCGCATGAGAGACCGGCCAAGCCAAGACTTTAAGAATCATCGAGTTACTCCATGCAAGATTCAAAGACCGCATCACATCCGAGTCAATGTCAACATGTGGAGTCGAATCCACGCCATCCGGGTAGGACATCTTAATTTTCCCGGATTTCCAAAGTGCATCCTTAGCCAAAAGAGCATGGTACTTCCTTCTTTCACCAATAACACGTTCATTCCAAGTCATGCAAGGGTCAGGGGGCTTCCCCGACGGGCAGAGTACTGCAGAACACTAGGAGCCCCACGGGACAGGGGGAAAGGGAGTACATAGAGAGCGTTTTTGGTTCTTTGAGGATTTTTATCGAATAGGTGGTATGCGAGGGTAGTCTGGTAGAATATCCTTCCTCGGGGTAAGACCCATTGTTGGCCCTCTTCTGACCAACCACATTTATTAATTCATAATGTAAAAAATCCAACTATTATCTTCCCTTATAAAACAAAAAAAGCACTTAGTGTAACTAATAGTGGAGTGTAAGGAGTACCATGAGTGCAAATGTTATCATATATGAACATTAAATTATAATATATGAATATTAACACACAACATATGCACCTATAGTTTGTGATGAGTCCCGATGATGGATGCCAACTACTCTTATGCCTCACCATGGAGGAGCCAAGGCCTTGACCACCAAGGCACCAAGGCGTCGACGCCTCAATGCCACGACACTCAGGCATCTGATGCTTCGATTCCAAGGCATTCAAGCGCGTGCCCCTATCCAAGCCTTTATGGATTTTATCCTATTTCCCCTTTAGTTAATTAATTATGTAAGTGTCTTTCTATTTTGGGTGTGTGGACCCACTTGCACATGGGCTCCTAGTCCACCTAAAACCCTAGACTATTTAAGCCATTCTTGGTTTCCTTGTTCATTAGTCAAAGAAGTAGATTTATCCCTTGGGTTAGAGGAATACCTCCCCAAGGCTCCCACTTAGATCTAGCAATCCAAGCAATCAAAACTCTTCATTTCTCATCTCATTCGAACCATTTTAAACACTCAAACAATTGTTCTTGTTTCAAATCTCAAGATCCAAGCCAAGAATCCTCTCCCTAGAGGATTCCTTGGCCCTCCTTTGTCTCGGCCAAACCGAGGCCAAGACTTCAAGCTCTCAAGCTCCATTCCAACAACCTTCCACCAAGAGCTCAAGATCCATTGAAGGTGCCCTCAAGAACACTTTGAATCCACCTTGAAGCCAAGGAGAAGGAAGCTCACTTTGCTTAGTCACGGTCGAAGCATTGCGGGAAGAAGAGCCTTGTCTTGGAGGTTCCATTCTCATCAATTGGTATCAGAGCCAAAGACCAAGCTAAGCCCCATTTCTTCTCTCTAAAATTCAGTTTGTATGCTTCATTTTTTAGTTTGCGTGAGTTCTCTTCTTGTTTCCATGGTGACCATGTGCTATGCTCATTTCTTCTCTTGTTAGCATGAAATATTTCTTGTTTACATGATGTTGTTGAGTTCGGTCTTCATGCTCAATTTTTTTTCCTTGTTAGTATGATTTTTTATGTTATTTGCATGATGGATGTGTGTTTATTTTAGTGCCTTGTTCACCCCTCCCAAACCCGCCCTAAAAAAATACAAAACAAATCCTCGCCGCCGCCCACCACCACCGCCGACCACCGTGCCACCGCCCACCCCCTCCCTACATCCACCATCACCTTCCCCCATGGCCGGCCATGTGCCCATCTTCCCTTGCTAGATCCCTTTTGAATTCGTTAAGTGTTGCATGTGACTTGGTTATTTTGGGCTAAAACACTAGGTGCTTTCTTACTTTGCACATTTCTTTGCCTTAGGCTATTTGGGTAAATGCCAAAATTGACTCTTGGCTGATTTGTTTGGGGTAGAGAGCTAGTAAGCTTCTCATTGTGGGTTTCAAAAAGGGTTTGAATTTAAGTGGCAAGTCAACAACTCTCTTTCCTCTCTTCTCAAGCTTTGTCCCACCCCCAAAATGGGACATTGCCACTCTCAAAAATCACCATTGTTGCCACCCTTTTGCAGCCCCAAAAAGTTGTGGCCCCATTATAGATTTAAAGCACAAGGCCATTACACCATTTCGGCCTCACCAAACACAACAAGAGAAAAGCCTAAGTACAAACAAGAGACCAAAAGAAAAAGGCAAAAGCCCAATTCAAAAAAAATAATCAGAATTCTAGTCTTTTCGGTTGGGCCACAATAACTCACACACCAATCTTGTGGGCTCTCTCCCTTCACTTGGCAACTTGGGCCACTAAGCCTACCTCCCCATTTTCTTCTATTTTCTTGCCATTTCATTTTCTCCCCTTTCATTGCTCATATGGTAGCCCACTAACTCTCTTTCCCTCTCCCATCATTCTAAGTCTTGAAGTTGGACTTTACTCCTTAGCCTAAGTCATTCACTTTGAAAAGTTTGCAAGTACTTAAGTTCTAGTCAAGCTTGGCAAGTCACATGCTCCACCGAGGCCTAGCTTGTTGAGTTTACTTGTCCTAGGACGTTGGCACACATGCTCCCACCGTTTGCAAGGTTTCCAGCCCGGCGCCGCTCCGAACCGCACCCTTGCTTCGAATCCTTGCCTAGGTCCAGCTGTAGGCCAACACCAAGCCATTGGATGGACTCACGTGTTCGTGTTGAGTTGCATTATTGTAGGTACATTTCTCCGGCTGCCATGCTCATGGCATATGTGGTGCCTCTCCGGTGCAAGCACGCCGTGGTGATTGATGCCCTTTCAAGCTTCCTTGTGGCGGACTTCGGGCCTTATGTGCCCCCGGTTCCCGACGGCTCTCGTATGCTCGTGCTTTTTTGTGTTAGTGGCGGTCTCCCTCACTCCACCTTCACCTTTAAGAAGGGGAGACGCACAACCACACTCCCTCCACATCCCGGACATCTAACACACTCGAAGCGGGGATTCGAAGCCAAGAAGGGGAGAGTGATGAGTCCCGGTGATGGATGCCAACTACTCTTATGCCTCACCATAGAGGAGCCAAGGCCTTGACCACCAAGGCGCCGACGCCTCAATGCCACGACACTCAAGCATCCGATGCTTCGATTCCAAGGCATTCAAGTGCGCGCCCCTATCCAAGCCTTTATGGCTTTTATCCCATTTCCCCTTTAGTTAATTAATTATGTAAGTGTCTTCCTATTTTGGGCGTGTGGACCCATTTGCACATGGGCTCCTAGTCCACCTAAAACCCAAGACTATTTAAGCCATTTTTTGGCTTCCTTGTTCATTAGTTGAAGATCAAAGAAGTGGATTTATCCCTTGGGTTAGAGGAATACCTCCCCAAGGCTCCCACTTAGATCTATCAACCCAAGCAATCAAAACACTTCATTTCTCTTCTCATTTGAACCATTTCAAACACTCAAACACTTGTTCTTGTTTCAAATCTCAAGATCCAAGCCAATAATCCTCTCCCTAGAGGATTCCTTGGCCCTCCTTTGTCTCAGCCAAACCGAGGCCAAGACTTCAAGCTCTCAAGCTCCATTCCAATAACCTTCCACCAAGAGCTCAAGATCCATTGAAGGTGCCCTCAAGAACACTTTGAAGCCACTTTGAAGCCTCTCCCTAGAGGATTCCTTGGCCCTCATTTGTCTCAGCCAAACCGAGGCCAAGACTTCAAGCTCTCTAGCTCCATTCCAATAACCTTCCACCAAGAGCTCAAGATCCATTAAAGGTGCCCTCAAGAACACTTTGAACCCACCTTAAAGCCAAGGAGAAGGAAGCTCACTTTGCTTAGTCACGGTCGAAGCATTCCGGGAAGAAGAGCCTTGTCTTGGAGGTTCCATTCTCATCAGTTTATGAACCTTAGAAAATTAATATATGAGCATGTGCATATTACATATAAACCTTGAAGTTATCATATATGAACATCAACACACAACGACCAAGTAAAAAGAATTTTAAATATACGAACATATGCATGTTACATATGAACCTTACAAAACTAATAAATGAACGTGTACATGTTACATATGAACCTCAAAGACCAAGTATAAAGAATTTTAAACATGAACATGTGCATGCTACATATGAACTTTGTGATACCCCATATTTTTGTAAGCTATTTCTGGAGTTCTGGGATTTTTCCCGAGTACCCGTTATATACGTCATATTTAATTCAGAAAGTTGGAGACATTCTGTGATGTGCTCTATCTCTGTAATATTTTTCTCAGTGAAATAAAATACAGACGGCGTTCTTTGGATTTTAATACTCGTTCGCGTATGATAATTTTATCCCGGGTTAATATCGTTTTCGTCTAAGAGCTGAGGAGGCGGCAAAGCCACAGGGGCGGCGACCGCCGCATTTATGGCGGCGCCCGCCGTCGCCAGGCTCGAGGAGCAGGCTGGGTCTTCTCCTAGCTGGGGACGCCAGGCCTATGGCGGCGCCCGCCGCATTTATGACGGCGCCCGCCGTCGTTGTTGTCCGGAAGTCCTTGCCCGAAGGTCGCCGGCGTGGCTCTGGCAGCGCCGGAGTAGCTCTTCGTAGGGCCATCATTGTGTTCCCGGTGCTTTGGCTATAAAAGGAGGTGTTTGGGAGGGGTTTTTGAGCTCAATCCACAGCCCAAGCTCTCCCAAATTCTTGCCTCACCGGAGTTGTGCCTCGCCGGATTTCTAAAGCTTTCGCCAGAGGTCGTTGGTGATGTTTCCAGAGTTCCTTTGTGAAGCTTTTGGTAGCCTTGGAGGTTAGAAACCAAAGCAAGTCGAAGGAGGCCGAGTCGCTCGTGTTTTGGGTGAGTTTTCTCGCCGCTTCTATCGTCGGAGTTCTTCACGGCGACCGCCGCCAAGAACGGCGACCGCCGCCAGTGTCTAGAATGCCTTTTTGGGCTTTTGGCTTTGGTAGTCGTCATTGTGGCGTCGTTTCCTTTCGATTTCTTTCGTCGTCTTTAGATTCGTACTGTTGTTATGTCGGATCTAACTTAGGGTTCCTTTTATGGGTCGATTCGAAGGTCGTTGTGCTGTCGAAGCTATACCTGTGTCGAGCCCGGAATCCCGTCGTTGTCAGTAGGCTTGTTTCTATTCTGTGGATTAAGGCAAGTGGCGGTTCGCTCTTGCTCATCGTTCCATATTTACATTAATTATCAGTTGTTTATCTGAGTAATTAATTTGGAATGATTATTGTGTTTATCTGGAAATGGTTTTATAAACTGTTTTGGAAACTATAATAATGATATTATAATAGGTTGTATATCTGTTAGAACAACACTATTATTTATGTTCGCCTTGAGGACATTTATGTGGATTTATCCTGAACTATTATTGTGCTCGAATTGTTAGTTAGCACGAGTATTCGTAGGAACACCTGGACTCTGAGAGGTCCATTCGTTTCTTTATAACTTGGGGAAAAGGGCGATCAAGACCCTACGATAGTAGAAGCTTGGACTCTATGAGGTTCATTCCTTCGATATAAGTCCAGAGGCTTGGATTATGTGAGGTCCATTCCTTAGTTGTATGTCCTGCGTGACAGGGCATATGTTTAAAAGCTTATAACGTAATGTGGGTTTTGGAAATTAATAAGATAAAGTGCCCGAGTGTACATAATTAATATACCTTTGGCGAGTAGTGTAGCTAAGTAAATAGTGCAGCTAGGAAAGCTCGTCTCGACTTTTGATCAGAGTACGTTCTCTTTCCAATCTGGATTCGCTGTAAGCGGTGAGGTTGGTCGTGAACCGAAACATCTAAGTCAGCTTTTAAATCACTGTTGTCTGATTCTTTAAACGTTCCAGATTTGTCATATTTCCTTAAAGACTCAATCTCTTGGAGTCTCTTTTCTGGTCGATTTCTGTGAAGATTCAGTCTTCCAGAATCTTCTCTTGTGCATACCTCTTGTTTATTCCAGTAGGAGTATGATGGTTGACTATCGTCATCGGTTATTATTCGAGAAGCGATGAGTCTAACCTAATACGACTGCTTCGAACCACTCTGCTTTGTACCCTTGCATAGTCTATTCAGTAGACTAACCAACTGCAATTGTTCTCTGCATGGTTGGCTGGTGTCATCCGTTCGATTCGGCACATCAGATAGAGCGAAGAATTGAGGAGACTAGATTGACTATGAAGACGACGGTTGTTTTTGGATGTTTTTAATAATTTCTTTTAATCAGGTTGAGATCCTTGGGAGATGACCATTGTGGTCAAGATCCTTATTTGTAATATATTTAAAAGACTTCCGCTGTACTTTGTTAAACTATGTGTTTGTCCTATTCGGGATTGGGATGTAATCCCGGGACTCATGTTTTATATGAATAAAGTTATTATTTTGTATCATTGTATTTCATGGTTTGTATTCAAATGGTAAAGCCTTGGGTGATCTCGGTAAGGAACACTGAGGTCACTGGCGGTAATACATTTCCAAATGGGTTCAGATTTGGGGGTGTTACAAACTTTACAAAACTAATATATGAACATGTGCATGTTACATATGAACCTCAAAGACCAAGTAAAAAGAAATAAATGTAAAAGGTGATGGGTTAATAACTATACAATATGCTTAAGGTTCACATTTAACACAATAGAAGTCCACACTTGATATACTCAATGAATCTCTATAAAGTGTGTTTGTACATCTCTAGTTCACTTTAGTTTGTAAACTAATTTCGGTACAAACGGTATGAATATCTAGTATTAATATATGAACCTTATAGTACAAATAAATGAATATCTAGTGTTTATATATCAACGTAAAGATAACAGTTTAGAATGATTAGGGGGAAAAAATTGTGGACCGGCAAAAAAAAGAGTTCGCGATATTTACGAAAATGTCACCGTGCCACTTAATCTCACCCCTCATGAATAGATGACCAGCCTTGTACAAATACCCCTCATGAATGAACCAAATATGAATGAACGGAGGAGATAGGGATGCATAGATGACCAACCTTGTACAAATACCCCTCATGAATGAAGAAAATGTCAAACTCTCGGTCCCTAAGGCATTGCTAAAAAATAGGCTTAAAATAGGCATCATCCAAATATAAGTCCTTAATCAAAGAAAAACCCAAAACCTTAGTTTAAAGATGAGTGAGAAGGTTATACTTGCGAAAAAGGGCGTCGGCTACCACATTCTCCTTACCTTTCTTCTGGACAACCACATAGGGAAACATCTCCATGAACTCGACCCACCTAGCATGGCGACGGCCGAGAGTGGCTTGGCTCTTCAAGTAGCTAAGCGCGGCATGGTCAGAGTGAATGACAAATTCTCACGACCACAGGTAGTGCTGCCATGTCTTGAGCACTCGGACAAGAGCATAGAGCTCCTTATCATACGTGAGGTAGTTCAATGTGGCCCTGGTGTGCTTCTCACTGAAGTAGGCTATCAGCCTCTTGTCTTGCTGGAGGACGCCGCCAATGTTGATGTTGGAAGCGTCGCACTCGACCTTAAATCTCTTGATGAAGTCTGGAAGCTGCAGGAGAGGCGCGTTGCAAAGGGCCTTCTTCAGAGCCTGGAAGGCCCGCTCATGGCTATCAAGCCACACCACTGTGGCTCCCTTCTTGGTGAGTTCATGGAGCGAGGCGGCGATGGAGCTGAAGTCGCGCACAAACCTCCTGTAGAAGCCAACCAACCCATAGAAAGGCTGAACCATGGTCGGGTTGGTAGGCGTTGGCCAATCTCAAATGGCCTTCACCTTGTCTTCATCCACGCGCAAACCATCCTTAGACACAATAAACCCAAGAAAAACTGTAGTGTCGGAGCAAAATCCACATTTGCCAAGGTTGGCATATAGTTGCTCTTTCCTCAAGCACTCTAACATAAGCCTAAGGTGCTGGACATGAGCATCTAGACTTTGAGAGTAGACAAGAATGTCATCAAAATAAACCACTACAAATTTTCCCAAAAACTGTCGCAAGACATGGTTCATCAAGCGCATGAAGGTGATGGGGGCATTGGTGAGCCCAAATGGCATGACAATCCATTCATAAAGACCATACTTAGTATTAAACGTCGTCTTCCTTTCATCTCCCTCCTTCATTCGAATCTGGTGATAGCCACTCTTCAAGTCAATCTTGGAGAAGAGCGTGGCACCATGGAGTTCATCCAACATATCATCAAGGCGGGGGATGGGATGGCGGTACCTCACTGTGATCTGGTTGATGGCGCGACAGTCAATACACATCCGCCACGAGCCATCTTACTTAGGCACCAGAATCACGGGGACGGCGCAAGGGCTCAATCTGATACGGGGTTAGCCGTGTAGAAGATGGATCTAGGCAACGGATCTCAAAACAAAAGAAAACACAAGATTAGAACAATAGCGGGAGTGAAACTAATGGAAGGATAATAGATAGAACCAATAGAAACGACGAGAAAACCCGCTTGCTTGATAGCAAGGAACCTTGTCGAACGATCTACCAACCCGATCTCTACAACGCCACACAACCAAGAATCGCTGACGAACTTGGAGCACAGAGAGGATTGCTTATGAAGTACGAAATCACCAACTCCAGAGGGACTTGACAAAGATGAAAACAACTAAGCAGGAAAGAACAATCGATTGAGACTCTCACGGGGAGCCGAGTTTTCAAAGCAAAAACCAAGCTCTGTTTTTGTGTTTTTAACAATATGAGAAGTCTGACTAATGAAGAAGACAAGGCAGGCCTTAAATACCCTAGGATGGCCGGCCCTAGCTTCCCAAAAATGGGTTACACTTAATCCCGAAATATCCGAAAATAGAAAGCTTAAAACAATTAAATAATAGTCCTAAAAATATCCAATGCAGAAATTAATAAGACTAAACATAGGTAACGTTGACCATTAAAGTCAACGCCTTGACTTTGGACTTGTCCTCTTCGTCATGTGATACATCATGTGCCATAAACGTCTCTAGCTCTTGACGTAGTTCCTTCAATCTTGACCTAGTAATCGGTCCATCAAAGGTTGGCACTAGTGGCGGGGATGATTCCTCATCATTCTCCCCTTCTTGAAAAGGACTCATCCTCGAGTCATCAACATCAGCGGCTGCATAAGGGGTAAGATCACCGACATTGAATATCGGGATCACGCCATAGTCATCGGGCAGCTCCAACACATAGGCATTGTCGCCTACTCTCTTCAACACCTTGAACGGTCCATCACCTCTGGGAGACAGCTTCGACTTCCTCTGCTCCGGGAACCGCTCCTTGCGCAGGTGTAGCCACACCAAGTCGCCGGGCTCGAACAACACTTGACGCTGGCCGTGATTAGTTCGGGCTGCGTTTTTCGCTGCAGTAGCTTCCAAACGAGCCTTAGTCCGCTCGTGCAGCTCCTTCATGAACTCAACCTGTCTATCAGCATCAAAGTCTGCTCGTCCCGGTAAAGGCAACGACTTAAGATCCAAAGGGGTTAGGGGATTCAAACCATACACACATTCAAAAGGGGACATGTTAGTAGAAGAATGAATAGTCCTATTATAAGCAAACTCAACATGTGGTAAGGCTTCTTCCCAACTTTTCAGATTAGATTTAATAACAGCCCTAAGGATAGTACCCAATGTACGGTTAGTGACCTCAGTTTGTCCATCTGTCTGGGGGTGACTAGCAGTAGAGAACAACAACTTAGTACCAAGTTTACCCCACAAAGTCTTCCAAAAGTAACTCAGAAATTTGACATCCCTATCACTCACAATAGTACGAGGTACACCATGCAACCGAACAATCTCTCTAAAGAACAAATCAGCAACATTCCTAGCATCATCAGTTTTATGGCATGCAATAAAGTGAGCCATCTTAGAGAACCTATCAACAACCACAAATATAGAATCTCTCCCCTTCTTAGTCCTAGGCAATCCAACAATAAAATTCATACTAATATCAACCCAAGGAAAGCAAGGAATAGGCAAGGGAGTATAAAGACCATGCGGTTTTGCCTTAGATTTAGCCTGTAAGCACTCAACACAGTGTTTGATAAAATTCTCTACATCCCTAAGCATGTGTGGCCAATAGAAATGAGTATGCAACATGTTATAAGTCTTATCTCTACCAAAATGACCCATCAATCCACCTCTATGGGACTCATCAACAAGTAACAACCGTAGAGAACAAACAGGAATGCACACCTTATCAACTCGAAACAAGAATCCATCAAATAAGAAAAACTTATCAAATGAACCCTTTTCCACACAATGCTTATAAATCACTCCAAAATCAGCATCCATATCATACAACTCCTTAATATAAACGAATCCAAGGACCCGAGCATCCAAAGTAGTCAAGAGTGTATGTCTCCTAGAAAGGGCATTAGCTACAACATTATCTTTTCCTTTCTTATACTTAATCACATAGGGAAATGTTTCTATGAATTCCATCCACCTACCATGCCTCCTATCCAACTTATCTTGACTCCTAAAATGCTTTAAGGACTCATGATCAGTTTTAAGCACAAATTCTCTAGGCCAAAGGTAGTGTTGCCAAGTTTTCAGCACTCTAAACAAGGCATATAATTCCCTATCATAAGTAGAATAATTCAAGCATGCACCTTTCAACTTTTCAGAAAAGAAGGCAATAGGCTTACCTTCCTGCATGAGGACTCCTCCAATACCAATGCCAGAGGCGTCACACTCTACTTCAAAGGGGCGAGTGAAGTCAGGCAGAACCAGCAATGGCGCGTGTGTCAAACGATCCTTGAGAGTCTGGAACGCCTTTTCTTGAGCTTCACCCCAACGGAACGGAGTATTCTTCTTTGTGATCTCTGTCAGCGGGGCTGCAATGGTGCTAAAATCTTGAACGAACCTCCTGTAGAAGCCAGCCAGGCCGTGGAAACTACGCACGTCACCTAGGTTCCTCGGGGTCGGCCAATCACGGATGGCTTGCACCTTCTCTTGATCCACTTGCAGTCCATGAGCACTCACTACAAAACCAAGAAACACAACTCTGTCAGTGCAAAAATCACACTTCTTCAGATTTCCATACAACTGTACAGCTCTGAGAGTGGATAAAACTTCCCTGAGGTGCTCTGCATGTGCTTCCAAAGATTTACTGTAGATCAGAATATCATCAAAGTAAACTATAACAAATCTACCAATAAAAGATCTCAAGACATGATTCATAAGACGCATAAAAGTAGAGGGGGCATTAGTCAAACCGAAAGGCATAACAAGCCACTCATACAAACCAAACTTCGTCTTGAATGCTGTCTTCCATTCGTCTCCTTCCTTCATCCGGATTTGATGGTATCCACTGCGAAGATCGATCTTGGAAAAGGTGGAGGCGCCATGGAGCTCATCCAACATGTCATCGAGCCTGGGGATCGGGTGCTTGTACTTGATCGTGATGTTATTAATAGCCATGCAATCAACACACATACGCCAAGTATTGTCCTTTTTGGGGACGAGTAAGACAGGCACAACACACTGGGATCGGCTCTCTCTAACATACCCTTTATCTAGAAGGTCCTGGACTTGGTTCTGGATTTCCTGGGTCTCAGTAGGGTTCATCCTATAGGCAGGCCGGTTGGGTAGGGTAGCACCGGGAATCAGGTCTATTTGGTGCTCAATGCCTCTAATAGGGGGTAGGCCAGGGGGTATCTCATCCGGGAAAACATCAAGGAACTCAGCTAAAAGGGTCTGGACAACAGTTGGGAGTGTAGCTCGGTCGTCGTCACCTAACAGGGTATAGGCCTGACAAAGGGACATGAGGGCGACGTCCGGGGGAAGGTAATCTACCAGGTGGTCTCTGCTGGATGCTAAGAGCACTCGGCTAGGGGTAGAGGCGAGGGTGAGGTCGGTCCGTGTGGAGGCAGTGGATGGTTCGGCTGGGGACTTACCCTTACGCTCGGCCTCTCTTTTCTTATCATAAGCCTCAGCCACTTGAAGCGGCGTCATCGGTTTCAACACCACTTTCCTACCACGAAACTCAAAGGCATGTTGGTTAGTACGTCCATCATGAATAACATGTCTATCAAATTGCCAAGGACGACCTAACAAATTATGACAAGCTTGCATAGGAACAATATCACATAAAATTTCATCCTCATAAGTTCCTAGCTTAAGTGTAATCTTAGCTTGCCTATTCACCTTGAGTTCACCACAATCATTCATCCAATGAAGTCTATAAGGTCTAGGATGCAAAAAAGTAGGGAGTTGCAGTTTATTAACTAATTCAACACTAGCAATATTACAACAACTACCACCATCAATAATCATGTTGCAAACTTTCCCTTTAACAAGACATCTTGTATGAAACAAATTCTCACGCTGATTATCATCACAAGGAGCCTGATTAACATGCAAAGTCCTCCTAACAATCAATGAATCACCATGCTCATATTCAATAAAATCCAAATCATCATCATTGGCATGCTCATTCATATCATGGCTAGCAACTAAATTTTCATGCTCAGTGTCAGACTCAGACTCTAACTCACCCAAATGATTAATCATCAAAACACGAGTATTAGGACAATCCTTCATGTAATGACCCTTTCCTTGACATTTAAAGCAAGTGATATCTCTAGCTCTAGGAGGAGGGTCAGTAGGGTTACCTCGTGTAACTGCAGGGGCGGGCCGTGTGGGCTGCTGTGGTGCGGTGGAGGTAGAGGGGTGCGCACCACGAGAATTCTGCTCATTGCCGCGAGGCGGACCGATTGCTGGGCGGGATCTCTGGTGTCCGGTGTGGCCCTGCTGCTGGTCGAGACGCCAACTTTGGCATTGTGGCACCGTGCGGTGTTGTTGGGTATAGCTGGACTTGAATTGTCTCTCCACTTTAATTGCTTGGTGTAGCAAATCTGTCATGGTAGAATAGGGATACAATTCTATAGTGTCAGCTAAATGAGGATGTAAGATACGTAGATACCTGGACATAGTGGCCTCTTCATCTTCGACGACGTTGCCGCGTGCCATGGCTATCTGTATATTGTTGTAGACCTCTTCAACACCTAAAGAGCCTTGCCTCATAGTCTCCAAACGGTTGCGGAGAACTCTATTGTGGTGGTGGGGAACGAAGCGGGCCCTCATCATAGCTCTCATCTGGTTCCATGTGTTGACCGGAGGGTCCATGGCTTGTCTTCGAGCCTTCACAACAGAATCCCACCAAACCAAGGCATAACCAGTAAATTCAAGAGCAGCGAGTTATACCTTTTTATGTTCAGGGAAATTGTGGCAACCCCAAATCTGCTCAATCTTCGTCTCCCATTCAAGGTAGACGTCTGGATCACACTTTCAATCAAAAGCTGGGATCTTCACTTTGATCCGTCCAATGCCGTCTTGTTCGGCTTCACGACGGCGGGGCTGTCCGCGGTCATTCCGAGGGCGGTAAGGATGCCACTCATTACGCTCCTCGTGCTCATAGTCCTGCATATCATCATCACTCCATAAACTAGAACGTATTGACATAGGAGGGGACTCAGACCTATCACGAGGTGCGGGATGCCGAATCGGGCGTATGCGGTCGGTGCCAGTGGCTCTCGGTTGGCGACGCTCGTCTATCGCCGCTTGGTAGGCCGTGGCTTGGTCGACCAAGGGCTCGGTGGCGGGAAGCGGTGCGCTATGCGATGGACCAATGTGTTCCCGCGCAGCCGGGAGTGGGTTGGAGCGGGTCTCCAACGAGTCAAACTTCGCAGACAACTGCGCGACTGTAGAAGCCAACTGTTGTAGCATCGCCTACATATCGACATGGGAACCATTTGCAGTAACTTGTTCATCACCGGAACCTGTCATGATCACCACTTAGACGAACATAGAAGGACATTAAGGTTAGGAAAACCAAAAATACTCTCAAGTGTTTGCACTCGGTGATTGTACAACCTGCGAAGTTAGGCTCGTAAATGACAAGTTCTCTATGTGCTCAAGATACGCAGCAAATCAAGGTCAAGCAGAGATGTAGTAGACAAGACAAGTAGATGTACGACGAAAAATGACTCAAACAAAAGCGAGACTAGAGAACGACTCAACAAGGAAAGCGACACAACTATAATCACAAGAATGAAATGCAACTAAAGATGGGGCTATATATGTGTTTCAAACTCAAGAAAAGCGAATTGCAAGTCAGAAAGACGTACCTTTGTCGACTCGGAACGAAGCCAATTGGAGCCGAGAGTGACCCGAGGGAACGGAAGGGAGAAGGGGTTCGGGCAAGAGGGGGGGTAGTGCTCGACTGAGGGCAACCCGGGGTGGGACCCGGTCGGGTTGGGGTCGGGTGGGGCGGATTGAGAACAACCCGGGGTGGGACCCGGTCGGGTTGGGGTCGGGTAGGGCTGACTGAGCGCAACCCGGGGTGGGACCCGGTCGGGTTGGGGTCGGGTGGGGCTGACTGAGTGCAACCCGGTGGGGGCCCGGTCGGGTTAGGGTCGGATAGGGTGGACTGAGAGCAACCCGGGGTGGGACCCGATCGGGTTGGGGTCGGGTGGGGCTCGACTGAGCGGAACCCGGGCAGGACCCGATCGGGTGGAGGCCGGGTGGTGGCGACTGAGGAGAACTCGGGTGGGACCCGGTCGGGTTTGGGCCGGGTCGGTGGCAGGTACGTGAGGGCTGGGTTAACTGAGGCTCACCCGGTCTGGACCCGGTCGGGTTGTGGCCGGGTACTGTTGCGGCGACAAAGAGGTCTAAAAAAAAATCTGAAACGGAACCCTAAATTTTTTTTATATATTTCGAAAAAAAAATTTCTGAAAAATTCTCAAAAATCCCAGATGCCTTTTCCTCTTTTTTTTTTTTTTGAATTTCGATAATGCTTTTTTTTTTGATATAATTTTCTTTTAGGCAACTTGTTTTTCCTGGGATATTACACCATAAAGATAAAATAAAATCTCTAGAAAATCAAGCAAGTATCTTAAAGATTACCAAAATTGAACAACCGGATCTCTGGCGCGCACGAACCTGGACGCCGTCGTGTCTGGCTCGCCAAGCTAGGGTTCGAACAACAATGGTGGAAGGGGGGGGGGGGGAGATTTTTTTTTTTGTTGATTTTTGGACGGTTTTGGTATGTTTTTGTGGATCCTCGTAGTCACAATCAACCGCAACGAACTCCTTTCCAAGACAAACAAGAGCAAACAATCAGTCAGACTAACAATTCACTAATGTGACTCAAACAAAGAAATTCAATTGACGATTGAAAACAGGAAGATCCAATTTTTGATGATGAATCTGGAACCGTCAAAGGCGATCCGAAGCCGCAAAGCTCTTGATACCAATTGATACGGGGTTAGTCGTGTAGAAGATGGATCTAGGCAACGGATCTCAAAACAAAAGAAAACACAAGATTAGAACAATAGCGGGAGTGAAACTAATGGAAGGATAATAGATAGAACCAATAGAAACGACGAGAAAACCCGCTTGCTTGATAGCAAGGAACCTTGTCGAACGATCTACCAACCCGATCTCTACAACGCCACACAACCAAGAATCGCTGACGAACTTGGAGCACGGAGAGGATTGCTTATGAAGTACGAAATCACCAACTCCAGAGGGACTTGACAAAGACGAAAACAACTAAGCAGGAAAGAACAATCGATTGAGACTCTCACGGGGAGCCGAGTTTTCAAAGCAAAAACCAAGCTCTGTTTTTGTGTTTTTAACAATATGAGAAGTCTGACTAATGAAGAAGACAAGGGAGGCCTTAAATACCCTAGGATGGCCGGCCCTAGCTTCCCAAAAACGGGTTACACTTAATCCCGAAATATCCGAAAATAGAAAGCTTAAAACAATTAAATAATAGTCCTAAAAATATCCAATGCAGAAATTAATAAGACTAAACATAGGTAACGTTGACCATTAAAGTCAACGCCTTGACTTTGGACTTGTCCTCTTCGTCATGTGATACATCATGTGCCATAAACGTCTCCAGCTCTTGACGTAGTTCCTTCAATCTTGACCTAGTAATCGGTCCATCAAAGGTTGGCACTAGTGGCGGGGATGATTCCTCATCACAATCTTTCCTTCACGTAGCCGCGATCCAAGAGTTCCTGGACTTGACGCTGCAACTCCTTGGTTTCCTCAAGCCCGGCGCGGTAGGCGGCTCGGTTGGGCAAGAAAGAACCATGCACCAAGTCAATTTGGTGCTCGATGTCGCATATATGTGGCATGCCTTGGGGCAGCTCGTCAGGCATGACATCCGCGAATTCATGGAGCAAAGAAGCAACACTAGCGGGCAAACCACTGGGGACAGAGGCACCCTGCACATAAAGATGAGGCACTATAAGAAAACAAGGAGTTCTTCCCTTGAATGCTGCAGTCAAATCACTGTGTTTGGCCAAAAGCAGACGGTTCTCACCTCGGCCCTGCAGCGTGGAGCATAGCGGTAAAGCACAGGCAGCCATCGATGTTGGGGAGGCAACTGGGGCTGGAACAGAGGCTCTGGATGTGGAATGCCCAGTGCTCGAAGCTAGGGTTGAGCACCAGTCCAAACCCGGTCCGGACCGGACTGACCCGGACGGGACCGGAACCCCAAAAACGATGGACCGGAACCCGGACCAGGTCTAGTCCGGTACTATTTGGATCGGATTTGGACCGGTTTATATGTTTGCTAAATATAAATATAATTTATTCAAATTTAAACATGAAAAAAACCCCTCAAATCTAAATATAATTTACTCTTAAATATAATTTACCCTAAACCTCAAATGTAAAAAACCCTCAAACCGGTTAAACTTTTAGGATTTTAAAAAACATCGGGTCAGACCGGACCCGGAAATCTCTGGATCGGAGACCGGACCGGTTAGAACCGGTCTAGTCCAAATTTCTGGGCCAGCCCGGATTTTGCTCATCCCTACTCGAAGCAAACTCCTCATTGCCCGTCCAGATTGCAGTGGGCATGTCCTTCGGCTTTCGCGCCGCGGCGCCAACGGGGCCATTTGCAGCCGCGGGGGAACCACGTCTGGCATTGTTGGCAGTGGGGGTTCTTGGGGGCACTGTGATGGCCCAAGTGGCCATTCCTTGACTTGGACGGATTGCCCGACTCAGAACCTGAAGCGCCCGAATCGGAGCCGCTGGCTTTGGGCACGGCCGAGTGCCGCGCAACAGCCTTGTCAGCGGCGGCTTCGATAGCCTTTTGCCGGTCCTCTCAACCTGGTCCTGTAAGAGGGTGATGCGCTTCCCATGGTAAGTAAACACATATGTGTTTAAATAAACATCTTGAAGAGCGCACCGATCAAGTTGCCATGGGCGGCCAAGCAAGAGGCGTGTGGCGTGCATAGCAATGACATCACATAGAACGAAATCTGAATAATGTCCAATGGAGAAAGAAATGAGGCATTGACGAGTGATAGTGTTACCTCACCATGGAGGAGCCAAGGCCTTGACCACCAAGGCACCAAGGCGCCGACGGCTCAATGCCACGACACTCAAGCATCCGATGCTTCGATTCCAAGGCATTCAAGTGCGCGCCCCTATCCAAGCCTTTATGGATTTTATCCCATTTCCCCTTTAGTTAATTAAATATGTAAGTGTCTTCCTATTTTAGGCGTGTGGACCCATTTACACATGGGCTCCTAGTTCCCTAAAACCCTAGACTATTTAAGCCATTCTTGGCTTCCTTGTTCATTAGTTGAAGATCAAAGAAGTGGATTTATCCCTTGGGTTAGAGGAATATCTCCCCAAGGCTCCCACTTAGATTGATAGCTTTATTTCCAGTCGTTCACACTATCAAAGTAATCCTAATATGCAACTAGAGTATAGCATGCAAGTAAGGAGTCGTACCCAAGGGAGTAACACGTCAATTTCAATGCAATTGCTAATTTATCAACTTCAAAGAACAAATGGGGGGGGGGGGATTTGGTTTTCTACTAAAACTACTCAATTGCAATAGCACAAAAATCAGATTAAACAATGGGAGAAAGAGTTTCACCTAGCAAGTTTCCACACATCAATTAACCAAGTTGCAATTCGGTTCATTTCATGTTCATCATAATCCTATGGATTTGTCCCAATTCTGATTTTTTTGTATATTAACAATCCAACCGGTCTTGCTAATACTTACTAATTGAAAACCTAGAAGACCTCCTAAGTTGATTCAATCAATAGCATAGGGCATAAGAAATAATGGATTGCAAGCAAAGACTCAACACCGCAAGTATGACATGCAAATCAATTTCCTTTTCACAATTGAATTCAATATACCAATTTCATGCAATTGTGGTTGCTACAAGTGATTAGGGATTCCACCGTCTATCCCTATTCTAGCAATTAGAAAACTATAAAATCGAACTAGGATGTCAATCTAGCCAACAATATAGAAATCCGAATTATGCTCAAGGAAATCAATACAAAAATCCAAAGGGACGAACAAGAGATAAAACCTTACAACTGAATTAATCGAGTGCTTCCACGCTAGGCAAAACAAGGGTCTTAGTTCCGGTTCATGTTCTTCACGAAATCCAAAACCATGGAGAAAACTAGAAAAACGTTCTTGAGAAAAACAAAAAAAAGAAAAGAGATGGAAAAGATAGATGATGAGAGGAGAGAGAGGGGATGGTGATGGATAGATCAAAATCTGCCAAAAAACGTGCTAATCTAACCTAAACTGACAAACAAAACGTCTGAATTGATTAAGGGAAAACAAAACGTCAAGCCAAAAAGGAAATCGGGAAAGTTCAGAAACGCCAGAGACGCGACCGCTTCCGCTCGCCGTTTCGCCTCGCCAAAGATCGGAACTTCCTGGAGCAAAAACGCGACCACCGGCGATCGCCGCCGCCCGCCGCCACTCGCGGCCAGTCGCGTCCACCCGCCGCCGCCTGCTCGCGTCAGCCAGCTCCAGCCCAGCCCGCGTCGGCCCGCGGTGGGTCGCCATGGCCCGCGTCAAGCTGCTTCTCCTAGCTTCAATGTCGTCTCTTCATGTCAGCCCGGCTCCTCGAGCGTCTTCTCGCCAAGGAAACCTCGAGCCTCGTCCTCAACATGCAAGTGCTTCCAAATAATCATAATGTAGCTCCGCACCTCAAGCATCGACTTAGCTCCAAAACCGAGCCAAAATCTCCACAAAACTATGCTAATAACTACTAGTTGCGCTATGTAAAATACCGCTTATCAAACTATCAACCCAAGCAATCAAAACTCTTCATTTCTCATCTCATTCGAACCATTTCAAACACTCAAACACTTGTTCTTGTTTCAAATCTCAAGATCCATGCCAAGAATCCTCTCCCTAGAGGATTCCTTGGCCCTCCTTTGTCTCGGCCAAACCGAGGCCAAGACTTCATGCTCTCAAGCTCCATTCCAACAACCTTCCACCAAGAGCTCAAGATCCAGTGAAGGTTCCCTCAAGAACACTTTGAATCCACCTTGAAGCCAAAGAGAAGGAAGCTCACTTTGCTTAGTCACGATCGAAGCATTCTGGGAAGAAGAGCCTTGCCTTGGAGGTTCCATTCTCATCAATTGGTATCAGAGCCAAAAACCAAGCCAAGCCCCCTTTCTTCTCTCTAAAATTCAGTTTTTATGCTTCATTTTTTAGTTTGCATGAGTTCTCTTCTTGTTTCCATGGTGACCATGTGCTTATGCTCATTTCTTCTCTTGTTAGCATGAAAAGTTTCTTGTTTACATGATGTTGTTGAGTTCGGTCTTCATGCTCAGTTGTTTTTCCTTGTTAGTATGATTTTTTTATGTTGTTTTCATGACGGATGTGTGTTTATTTTAGTGCCTTGTTCACCCCTCCCAAACCTGCCCTCAAAAACCACAAAAAAATCCTCGCCGCCGCCCACCACCACTGCCGGCCACCGCGCCACCGCCCACCACCGCCCTACATCCACCATCACCATCCCCCATGGCCGGCCATGTGCCCATCTTCCCTTGCTAGCTCCCTTTCTTCTATTTTCTTGCCATTTTATTTTCTCCCCTTTCAATGCCCATATGGTAGCCCACTAACTCTCTTTCCCTCTCCCATCATTCTAAGTCTTGAGGTTGGACTTTACTCCTTAGCCTAAGTCATTCACTTTGGAAAGTTTGCAAGTACTTAAGTTCTAGTCAAGCTTGGCAAGTCACATGCTCCACCGAGGCCTAGCTTGTTCCTTTACTTGAACCTTTCTTATTGTATCAGGTTGATTGTCTTAGGCTCTGGTGTCTTAGGCTTTTGTGCTTACTTGTTGCGTGCATTAGGTGAATTTCCCTTTGCTTGAGCCTTTATCCATTGCTTGTATTTGCTTGTCCTAGAACTAGCTTGTCCTTTTACTTGAGCCTTCATTGTTTGCATTAGCTTGATTGACTTAGGCCTAAGGTATTCATCTCTTTTAGCATGATTGCTTTGCTTGCTTGGAACTTGTTACTTGCTTTGCCTATTGCTCATGCTAGGTGAGTCCTCCCATGGAAGAGCCACATCGGCCTTATCACGCTCGGCCGCTGTCGGGCCGGCGCCCACGAAGCCATGCTCGGGATCCCATCCCCTTGTATGGAGTTCCTTATCCACGCGCCGCCCCTATGCCCGCCGCCGGCTACGAGGTCAGCCGCCACTATAATCATCATTCCACCGAGTTCGACATGGAGTCTTTGGAGACTATGAAGAGGACGGCGCCTACAGAGGGTATGAGGAGACCTTTGAAGAGGAGGCTTGGGCAGACGTGAACCCTGGGAGTTCTGACCGCGCCCGGGTCTAGCCTCGGTGCCCGCTCGACGTCCGTGACCCGGGCTGGCTACCGCCTCCCCCCGCCAACCGCCGCGCTGAAGGCCATGACCCGGGGTGGCTGCCGCCCACACCTTCCCTCGAGTCATTTGTCGCACGTCTTGCCGAGTAGAGCCGCGCCACGGAGGCTGTCGCCCTTCGTGAGGAAGCTGATGCCGAAGCCTTACACGCTGCCCACGCCGAACTGGATAGGCTACGCCCTAAGGAGGAAGCCGCCGAAGCTCATGCGGCCGCCCTGGAACTCAGCATGGCCACCGCCGAGGACTTGCGCGCCACCCTCCGCTGAGAGAAGGGGCTTGCCAAGGCCACCGACGCTTGGATGGCTGCCCTTGAGCACCACTTGGCCGCTTTCTTCCATGCGCCCGCAGCGCCCACAACTTCCATAGAGCAGCCCCCTCCGACTTTCACCCTCTTCGTAGGCCGCCGTGACGAGACCATCACCGAGGCCGAGAAGTGCCAATAGGAGTAGGTCATGGCCGCGGAGGAGAAACTAGCGTCGGAGGCCATCGACCCCTGGATGGCCGTCATGGGACCCCCATTGGCCATCATCCCCACCATTTCCCCGCCGCCTACTCTGGCCTTTACGCTACTTCCCACGGTGCCCCTTCATCCCGACATCTCCTCGCGCGACCCGGCTGACCGCCACTTTGCGGCCTCGGCACGTTAGAAGCCCAATGTGCTTCTTGATGCTCGGCCGCCACCGGGTCGACGTCCGCCGAACCACACCGAGGATGTGCCTAGTGACCGGCAAGCCGAGAACGCAACCAAGGAGACACGTGCCACCAAGGCCCACCCCGCGGCCATCGATTCTCCACCGCCGCTTGGTGCTCTTACCCCCGAAGTGGACCCCACCTTCCCATTGGTGTCGCGCCCTTGCCTCGCGACCGAGGAGGGTGGTGCCTTGTTACCCACTTGGTTCGTTGTGCCCTTGGCTCAGCCACGACTTGGTTGGTTGCCGCCCATCGCCGCGAGCGGCCCTTTGTCGCCTCTAAGCGGCTCCTCATCGGCCCATCCCCATAGAGGCCGGTGCCCCATGACTGCCCCACTGAAGGAGGCTTGCGCCTTGATACCTCCTTGGCCGACTCTGTTGTTGCCCTCAACGCCTCACATCCAACTAGAGGCCTCACTCTCCGGCCACACCCCGATGCTTCTTTTGGCTCACCGTCGCCACTTTCCGCCGGCTCCTCCTGACCTACGCCTTTGTTCTCCCTTAGGGCCTCCCTTTGGTCGCCCCACCATAGGCATGGCTGTGCTCTCGCCTTGGTCGGCACCCTCATTGTCGCTCGGGGCCTCACCATTGTCCATTTCCCAAGGAGGTCGGCGTCTCCACCATTCACCACCCAAGGAGCTGTCCCTCCACGCCCACCATGCGGCTCACGTCTCTCTTGGCCGACGCCATGTCCGTAGGCTGGCCTTTGTGGAGCCTTCTCCTTTTGATGGAAAGTGCAAGAAGGACCGAAACAAGATAGCCAACATCTTGTCTCCGAGGTATCTGCTCCCCTATACTTGTCCTGCTTACATTTTGATGATTTCCATTCCTATGTCGTCACATTCCCCTGAGACCCTCCTTAGTCCTCTCTCGCCGGCGTGTTCCACGTTGGGTGACCTTGCGGGACATTCTTGGGATGATGTTTTCCTTATCCGCGTGGGTGCACTTTGTGTCCTTAGGGCCTCCTTTAGGAACTTGTTGATTATGGATGACCATGAGACTCGTTGATCGTTTGGGAGTAGAACACACATGACAACATTTGAGGTTTATGTCTCTTGGCCTACCCTTGCCACGTTCTTGCCTAGGCCCCACCCTCCCAGTGTTTACACACTCATATCTCTCCCACCCACCCCTTGGGAAGACCTAGCCATGGTCTTTCTAATCGGAGGCCCACGCCTAATAAGGGGAGGGATTCTATTTGTGTGTTAGGCGACCACCTCCCTTGGATGGCTCATGGCATTCCTTGTGGCACCACACACCATGCACCCGAGCTAGATACCATTGCCTTTGACCCTGGGATACTCTTACATGGAATCCTCGTCCTATTGTGTTGGCTTGGGACCCTAGCTTTGTGGATCATTTTTGGAAGCTTTAGTGGCTAAAATTTGGGAAAGGCCTTATCCTTGACACTAGTTGCCACCTTCACCCCGATGCCTTGCTTCATGCCATCCTTAGGGCCCCACCGCACCGTTGGCTGCCCTTTCCTTTGCTTGTTGAGTTTACTTGTCCTAGGACGTTGGCACACATGCTTCCACCGTTTGCAAGGTTTCCAGCCCGGCGCCGCTCCGAGCCTCACCCTTGCTTCGAATCCTTGCCTAGGTCCAGCTGTAGGCCAACACCAAGCCATTGGATGGACTCACGTGTTCGTGTTGAGTTGCATTGTTGTAGGTACATTTCTCCGACTGCCATGCTCATGGCATATGTGGTGCCTCTCCGGTGCAAGCACGCCGTGGTGATTGATGCCCTTTCAAGCTTCCTTGTGGCGACTTCGGGCCTTATGTGCCCCCGGTTCCCGACGGCTCTCGTATACTCGTGCTTTTTTGTGTTAGTGGCAGTCTCCCTCACTCCACCTTCACCTTTAAGAAGGGGAGACGCGCAACCACACTCCCTCCACATCCCAGACTTCCAACACACTCAAAGCGGGGATTCGAAGCCAAGAAGGGGAGAGTGATGAGTCCCGGTGACGGATGCCAACTACTCTTATGCCTCACCATGGAGGAGCCAAGGCCTTGACCACCAAGGCGCCGACGCCTCAATGCCACGACACTCAAGCATCCGATGCTTCGATTCCAAGGCATTCAAGTGCGCGACCCTATCCAAGCCTTTATTGCTTTTATCCCATTTCTCCTTTAGTTAATTAATTATGTAAGTGTCTTCCTATTTTGGGTGTGTGGACCCATTTGCACATGGGCTTCTAGTCCACCTAAAATCCTAGACTATTTAAGCCATTCTTGGCTTCCTTGTTCATTAGTTGAAGATCAAAGAAGTGGATTTATCCCTTGGGTTAGATGAATACTTCCCCAAGGCTCCCACTTAGATCTATCAACCCAAGCAATCAAAACTCTTCATTTCTCATCTCATTCGAACCATTTCAAACACTCAAACACTTGTTTTTGTTTCAAATCTCAAGATTCAAGCCAAGAATCCTCTCCCTAGAGGATTCATTGGCCCTCCTTTGTCTCGGCCAAACCGAGGCCAAGACTTCAAGCTCTCAAGCTCCATTCCAACAACCTTCCACCAAGAGCTCAAGTTCCATTAAAGGTGCCCTCAAGAACACTTTGAACCCACCTTAAAGCCAAGGAGAAGGAAGCTCACTTTGCTTAGTCACGGTCGAAGCATTCCGGGAAGAAGAGCCTTGTCTTGGAGGTTCCATTCTCATCAGTTTATGAACCTTAAAAAATTAATATATGAACATGTGTATGTTACATATAAACCTTGAAGTTATCATATATGAACATCAACACACATCGACCAAGTAAAAAGAATTTTAAATATACAAACATGTGCATGTTACATATGAACCTTACAAAACTAATATATGAACGTGTACATGTTACATATGAACCTCAAAGACCAAGTATAAAGAATTTTAAACATGAACATATGCATGCTACATATGAACTTTACAAAACTAATATATGAACATGTGCATGTTACATATGGACCTCAAAGACCAAGTAAAAAGAAATAAATGTAAAAGGTGATGGGTTAATAACTATAAATAATGCTTAAGGTTCACATTTAACACAATAGAAGTCCACACTTGATATACTCAATGAATCTCTATAAAGTGTGTTTGTTTATCTCTAGTTCACTTTAGTTTGTAAACTAATTTCGGTACAAACGGTATGAACATCTAGTATTAATATATGAACCTTATAGTATAAATAAATGAATATCTAGTGTTTATATATGAACGTAAAGATAACAGTTTAGAATGATTAGGGAAAAAAAATTGTAGACCAACAAAAAAAGAGTTCGCGATATTTACGAAAATGTCACTGTGCCACTTAATCTCACCCCTCATGAATAGATGACCAGCCTTGTACAAATACCCCTCATGAATGAACCAAATATGAATGAACGGAGGAGCTAGGGATGCATAGATGATCAGCCTTGTACAAATACCCCTCATGAATGAAGAAAATGGCAAACTCTCGGTCCCTAAGGCATTGCTAAAAAATAGGCTTAAAATAGGCATCATCCAAATCTAAGTCCTTAATCAAAGCAAAACCCAAAACCTTAGTTTAAAGATGAGTGAGAAGGTTATACCTACGAGAAAGGGCATCGACTACCACATTCTCCTTACATTTCTTCTGGACAACCACATAAGGAAAAGTCTCCATGAACTCGACCCACCTAGCATGGCGACGGCCGAGAGTGGCTTGGCTTTTCAAGTAGCTAAGCGCGGCATGGTCAGAGTGAATGACAAACTCTCGCGACCACAGGTAGTGTTGCCATGTCTTGAGCACTCGGACAAGAGCATAGAGCTCCTTATCATACGTGGGGTAGTTCAATGTGGCCCCGGTGAGCTTCTCACTGAAGTAGGCTATCAGCCTCTTGTCTTGCTGGAGGACGCCGCCAATGCCGATGTTGGAAGCGTCTCACTCGACCTTAAACCTCTTGGTGAAGTCCGGAAGCTGCAGGAGAGGCGCGTTGCAAAGGCCATCCTTCAAATCCTGGAAGGCCTGCTCATGGCTATCAAGCCAGACCACTGTGGCTCCCTTCTTCGTGAGTTCATGGAGCGAGGCGGCGATGGAGCTGAAGTCGCGCACAAACCTCCTGTAGAAGCCAACCAACCCAAGGAAAGACTGAACCATGGTCGGGTTGGTAGGGGTTGGCCAATCTCAAATGGCCTTCCCCTTGTCTTCACCCACGCGCAAACCATCCTTAGACACAATAAACCCAAGAAACATTGTAGTGTCGGAGCAAAATTGACATTTGCCAAGGTTGGCATATAGTTGCTCTTTCCTCAAGCACTCTAACATAAGCCTAAGGTGCTGGACATGAGCATCTAGACTTTGAGAGTAGACAAGAATGTCATCAAATTAAAACCACTACAAAGTTTCGCAAAAACTGCCGCAAGACATGGTTCATCAAGCACATGAAGGTGCTGGGGGCATTGGTGAGCCCAAATGGCATGACAAGCCATTCATAAAGACCATACTTAGTCTTAAACGTCGTCTTCTATTCATCTTCCTCCTTCATTCGAATCTGGTGATAGACACTCTTCAAATCAATCTTGGAGAAGAGCGTGGCACCATGGAGTTCATCCAACATATCATCAAGGCGAGGGATGGGATGGCGGTACTTCACTGTGATATGGTTGATGGCACAGCAGTCAACACACATCCGCCACGAGCAATCTTTCTTAGGCACTAGAATCACGGGGATGGCGCAAAGGCTCAAGCTTTCCTTCACGTAGTCGCGATCCAAGAGTTCTTGGACTTGACGCTGCAACTCGTTGGTTTCCTCAGGCCTGGCACGGTAGGCGGCTCGGTTGGGAAAGGAAGCGGCAGACACTAAGTCAATTTGGTGCTCGATGCCGCGGATATGCGGCATGCCCTGGGGCAGCTCGCCAGGCATGACATCTGCGAATTCATGGAGCAAAGAAGCAACACTAGAGGGCAAACCACTGGGGACAGAGGCAACCTGCGCATAAAGATGAGGCACTAAGAGAAAACAAGGAGTTCTTCTCTTGAATGCTGCAGTCAAATCACTCTGTCTGGCCAAAAGCAGGCGATTCTCACAACGGCCCTGCAACGGGGAGCATAGCGGCGAAGCATCGGCAGCTGT
Source organism: Rheum nobile (assembly GCA_027886185.1). Taxonomy (NCBI): domain Eukaryota; kingdom Viridiplantae; phylum Streptophyta; class Magnoliopsida; order Caryophyllales; family Polygonaceae; genus Rheum; species Rheum nobile. The sequence continues at coordinate 6,932,256 of WOAB01000002.1, read as the reverse complement.
CGATGTTGGGGAGGAAAATGGGGCTGGAACAGAGGCTCTGGATGTGGAATGCCCAGTGCTCAAAGCTAGGGTTGAGCACCGGTCCAAACCCGGTCCGGACCGGACTGACCCGGACCGGACCGGAACCCCAAAAATGATGGACTGGAACCCAGACCGGGTCTAGTCCGGTCCTATTTGGACCGGGTCTAGTCCGGTCCTATTTGGACCGGTTTATATTTTTGCTAAATTTAAATATAATTTATTCAAATTTAAACATGAAAAAAACCCTCAAATCTAAATATAATTACTCTTAAATATAATTTACCCTAAACCTCAAATGTAAAAAAACCTCAAACCGGTTAAAATTTTAGGATATTTAAAAACACCAGGCCGGATCGGACCGGACCCGGAAATCTCCGAACCGGTTCTAACCGGTCCGGTCCAAATTTCCGGTCCGGTCCGGATTTTGCTCATGCCAACTCGAAGCAAACTCCTCATTGCCCATCCAGATTGCAGTGGGCATGTTCTTCGGCTTTCGCACCGCGGCGCCAGCGGGCCATTTGCAGCCGCGGGGGAACCACGTCTGGCATTGTTGGAAGTGGGGGGTTATTGGGGGGCACTATGATGGCCCAAGTGGCCATTCCTTGACTTGGACGGATTGCCCGACTCAGAACCAGAAGCGCCTGAATCGGAGCCGCTGGCTTTGGGCACGGCCGAGTGCCGTGCAACAACCTTGTCAGCGGCGGCTTCGATAGCCTTTTGTCGGTCCCTCTCAACCTAGTCCTGCAATATCTAATGTGGCGACATAGGTAAGATGGTGATGCGCTTCCCATGGTAAGTAAACACATATGTGTTTAAATAGCCATCTTGAAGAGCGCACCGATCAAGTTGCCATGGGAGGCCAAGCAAGAGGCGCGTGGCGTCCATAACAATGACATCACACAGAACGGAATCTGAATAATGTCCAATGGAGAAAGAAATAAGGCATTGACAAGTGATAGTGTTACCTCACCATGGAGGAGCCAAGGCCTTGACCACCAAGGCACCAAGGCGCTGACGGCTCAATGCCACGACACTCAAGCATCCGATGCTTCGATTCCAAGGCATTCAAGTGTGCGCCCCTATCCAAGCCTTTATCGCTTTTATCCCATTTCCCCTTTAGTTAATTAATTATGTAAGTGTCTTCCTATTTTGGGCGTGTGGACCCATTTACACATGGGCTCCTAGTTCCCTAAAACCCTAGACTATTTAAGCCATTCTTGGCTTCCTTGTTCATTAGTTGAAGATCAAAGAAGTGGATTTATCCCTTGGGTTAGAGGAATACCTCCCCAAGGCTCCCACTTAGATCTATCAACCCAAGCAATCAAAACTCTTCATTTCTCATCTCATTCGAACCATTTCAAACACTCAAACACTTGTTCTTGTTTCAAATCTCAAGATCCAAGCCAATAATCCTCTCCTTAGAGGATTCCTTGGCCCTCCTTTGTCTCGGCCAAACTGAGGCCAAGACTTCATGCTCTCAAGCTCCATTCCAACAACCTTCCACCAAGAGCTCAAGATCCATTGAAGGTGCCCTCAAGAACACTTTGAAGCCACCTTGAAGCCAAAGAGACGGAAGCTCACTTTGCTTAGTCACGGTCGAAGCATTCGGGGAAGAAGAGCCTTGCCTTGGAGGTTCCATTCTCATCAATTGGTATCAGAGCCAAAGACCAAGCTAAGCCCCCTTTCTTCTCTCTAAAATTCAGTTTTTATGCTTCATTTTTTAGTTTGCGTGAGTTCTCTTCTTGTTTCCATGGTGACCATGTGCTTATGCTCATTTCTTCTCTTGTTAGCATGAAAAGTTTCTTGTTTACATGATGTTGTTGAGTTCGGTCTTCATGCTCAGTTTGTTTCCCCTTGAAAGTATGATTTTTTATGTTGTTTGCATGATGGATGTGTGTTTATTTTAGTGCCTTGTTCACCCCTCCCAAACCCTCCCTCAAAAACCACAAAAAAATCCTCGCCGTCGCCTACCACCACCGCCGGCCACCGCGCCACCGCCCACCACCACCCTACATCCACCATCACCTTCCCCCATGGCCGGCCATGTGCCCATCTTCCCTTGCTAGCTCCCTTTTGAATTCGTTAAGTGTTGCATGTGACTTGGTTATTTTGGGCTAAGACTCTAGGTGCTTTTTTACTTTGCACATTTCTTTGCCTTAGGCTATTTGGGTAAATGCCAAAATTGACTCTTGGCTAATTTGTTTGGGGTAGAGAGCTAGGAAGCTTCTCATTATGGGTTTCAAAAAGGGTTTGAATTTAAGTGGCAAGTCAACAACTCTCTTTCCTCTCTTCTCAAGCTTTGTCCCACCCCCAAAAAGGGACATTGCCACTCTAAAAAATCACCCTTGTTGCCACCCTTTTGCAGCCCCAAAAAGTTGTGGCCCCATTATTGATTTCAAGCATAAGGCCAGTACACCATTTCGGCCTCACCAAACACAACAAGAGAAAAGCCTAAGTACAAACAAGTGGCCAAAAGAAAAAGGCAAAAGCCCAATTCAAAAAAAAAATCAGAGTTCTAGTCTTTTCGATTGGGCCACAACAACTCACACACCAATCTTGTGGGCTCTCTCCCTTCACTTGGTAACTTGGGCCACTAAGCCTACCTCCCAATTTTCTTCTATTTTCTTGCCATTTCATTTTCTCCCCTTTCATTTCCCATATGGTAGCCCACTAACTCTTTTTCCCTCTCCCATCATTCTAAGTCTTGAGGTTGGACTTTACTCCTTAGCCTAAGTCATTCACTTTGGAAAGTTTGCAAGTACTTAAGTTCTAGTCAAGCTTGGCAAGTCACATGCTCCACCGAGGCCTAGCTTGTTCCTTTACTTGAACCTTTCTTATTGTATTAGGTTGATTATCTTAGGCTCGTGTGTCTTAGGCTTTTGTGCTTACTTGTTGCGTGCATTAGGTGAATTGCCCTGTGCTTGAGCCTTTATCCATTGCTTGTCCTAGAACTAGCTTGTCCTTTTACTTGAGCCTTCATTGTTTGCATTAGCTTGATTGACTTAGGCCTAAGGTATTCATATCTTTTAGCATGATTGCTTTGCTTGCTTGGAACTTGTTACTTGCTTTGCCTATTGCTCATGCTAGGTGAGTCCTCCTATGGAAGAGCCACATCGGCCTTATCACGCTCGGCCACTGTCGGGCCAGCGCCCACGAAGCCATGCCCGGTATCCCATGCCCTTGTATGGAGGTCCTTTATCCACGCGCCGCCCCTATGCCCGCTGTCGGCTACGAGGTCAGCCGCCACTATAATCATCATTCCACCGAGTTCGACATGGAGTCGTTTGGAGACTATGAAGAAGACGACACCTACGGAGGGTATGAGGAGACCTTTGAAGAGGAGGCTTGGGCAGACGTGAACCCTGGGAGTTCTGATCGCGCCCGAGACTAGCCTCGGTGCCCGCTTGATATCCGTGACCCGGGCTGGCTGTTGCCTCCCCGCGCCAACCGCCGCGCTGAAGGCGTTGACTCGGGGTGGCTGCCGCCCACACCTTCCCTCGAGTCGTTTGTCGCGCGGCTTGCCGAGGAGAGCCGCGCCACGGAGGCTACCGCCCGCCACGAAGAAGCTGACACCGAAGCCTTGCACGTTGCCCACGCCGAAGTGGCTAGGCTCCACCGTAAGGAGGAAGCTGCAGAAGCTCACGCGGCCGCCCTGGAGCTCAGCATGGCCACCGCCCAGGACTTGCGCGCCACCCTCCGCCGAGAGAAGGAGCTTGCCAAGGACACCGATGCCTGGATGGCCGCCCTTGAGCACCACTTGGCCGCCTTCCTCCCTGCCCCCGTGGCGCCCACAACTTTCATGGAGCAACCCCCTCCGACTTTCACCCTCTTCGCATGCCGCCATGACGAGACCATCATCGAGGCCGAGCGACGCTAAGAGGAGTGGGTCATGGCCGCGGAGGAGAAACTAGCGGCGGAGGCCATCGACCCCTGGATGGCCATCATGGGACCCCCCTTGGCCATCATCCCTACCATTTCCCCGCCGCCTACTCTGGCCTTGATGCCACTTCCCACGGTGCCCCTTCATCCCGACATCTCCTTCCGCGACCCGGCTGACCGCCACCTTGCGGCCTCGGCACGTGAGGAGCCCAATGTGCTTCTTGATGCTCGGCCGCCATCGGGTTGATGCCCGCCGAACCACACCGAGGATGTGCCTAGTGACCGACAGGCCGAGAAAGAAACCAAGGAGACACATGCCACCAAGGCCCACCCCGTGGCCATCGGTTCTCCACCGCCGCTTGGTGCGCTTACCCCCGAAGTGGACCCCACCTTCCCATTGGTGCCGCGCCCTTGCCTCGCGACTGAGGAGGGCGGTGCCTTGTTACCCACTTGTATGGCTGTGCCCTTGGCTCAGCCGCGACTTGGTTGGCTGCCGCCCATCGCCGCGAGCGGCCCTTTGTCGCCTCTAAGTGGCTCCCCATTGACCCACCCCCATAGAGGTCGGCGCCCCATTACTGCCCCACTGAAGGAGGCTTTCGCCTTGATACCTCCTTGGCCGACTCTGTTGTTGCCCTCAGCGCCTCACATCCAACTAGAGGCCTCACTCTCCGGCCACACCCCGACGCTTCTTTTGGCTCACCGCCGCCACTTTCCGCCGCCACCTCCTGACCGACGCCTTTGTTCTCCCTTAGGGCCTCCCTTTGGCCGCCCCACCATCGGCGTGGCCTTGCTCCCGCCTTGGCCAGCACCCTCATTGTCGCTCGGGGCCTCACCATTGGCCCTTTCCCAAGGTGGTCGGCGCCTCCTCCATTCACCACCCAAGGAGCTCTCCCTCCACGCCCACCATGTGGCTCACGTCTCTCTTGGCCGACGCCATGTCCGTAGGCTGGCCTTTGTGGAGCCTTCTCCTTTTGATGGAAAGTGCAAGAAGGACCGAAACAAGATAGCCAACATCTTGTCGCCGAGGTATCTGCTCCCCTATACTTGTCCTACTTACATTTTGATGATTTCCATTCCTATGTCGTCACATTCCCCTAAGACCCTCCTTAGTCCTCTCTCGCCGGCGTGTTCCACGTTGGGTGACCTTGCGGGACATTCTTGGGATGATGTTTTCCTTATCCGCGTGGGTGCACTCTGTGTCCTTAGGGCCTCCTTTAGGAACTTGTTGATTATGGATGACCATGAGACTCGTTGATCGTTTGGGAGTACAACACAAATGACAACATTTGAGGTTTTTGTCTCTTGGCCTACCCTTGCCACGTTCTTGCCTAGGCCCCACCCTCCCAGTGTTTACATACCCATATCTCTCTCACCCACCCCTTGGGAAGACCTAGCCATGGTCTTTCTAACCGGAGGCCCACACCTAATAAGGGGAGGGATTCTATTTGTGTGTTAGGCGACCACCTCCCTTGGATGGCTCATGGCATTCCTTGTGGCACCACACACCATGCATCCGAGCTAGATACCCTTGCCTTTGACCCAGGGATACTCTTACATGGAATCCCTCGTCCTATTGTGTTGGCTTGGGACCCTAGCTTTGTGGATCGTTTTTGGAAGCTTTGGTGGCTAAAATTTGGGAAAGGCCTTATCCTTGACACTAGTTGCCACCTCCACCCCGATTCCTTGCTTCGGGCCATCTGACAGGCGTTGTCGTGACACCTAAACAAAATAATCCTAACAAACCTAAACAAGTAGTTTGGGCAAGTAAGGGTCGAATCCCACAGAGAATTAGATTATCAATTCAAGTAATTGCAAGTCACCAACTAGGAACTAGGGGGGGTTTGTATAATTTTCGTAACCAAATAACAAGTAGACAAGTAAACAGATTTGCAGGCAAAGGTTGTGAATATGATTGGGAAAAGCGTCACACCTGACAAAGATCCACACAACAAGAGATATGGTTGATCACTGAATTCTATCAATCTCAAGTTCTTATCTTTCCTTTAGTTGTTCTTATCCCGATCATATGTAACTATTAGTTCTACCAGCCCTAATAGTACTTATTACTAAATCAAATCCGAAAACCTTCAAGACTCAACAAAGAAATAGCATTCAACCAATGATTCAACAAGATACATGCAATAGAAACAACCCGTTACTATAAGCATGCAATTAACTCTCTCTCACGATGAACACTCGCAACCCGCTTATGTAAATCGTGTTTGCTACTAGATATGCAACCCGAACCCGGAATCACAAGTCCTAGCTATATGGATAATATCAATAAACCTAGGTGATCAGTCTAGATAAATCAATAAGATTCAATAAACATTCAAGCGCAAGAGAATTAATACAACTAGATAGGAAAACGAACAAGAGTAGAAAACTCACAACCAATCAATTGAAGGCTTCAAAACGTCAAGTGAAACAATGGAGGTTTAGTTCTCTATAGGGTCTGTGAGAGAAAAAACTATGAAAGGTGGCAACTAGGTTCTGGTGGCAACTCGGTTCTTTTCTAAACAAAGTCTAGGTTAGATCCTTAAATACTAGGAAGTAAATAATTCAGAAAATAAATAAAAGAAAATAACAAACTTGGAAAAGAAAGTTTCAGAAATAAAATAAAAACAGATAAAAGATCTCGAAAATAAGCCGAGAAAAGTCTTCAGCGCGTCGTTTCCGCGGGTGCGGTAATACCCACCGCGGGGTGCGGTGGATCTCCAGAGGCTCCAGTAACTTCTGCGACACTTCCGTAAAAACGCCATAACTTTTGATTCCCAACTCGGATTGCACTCATATTTTGAGTACTTGCAGTAGACTTCAAGATCTAACTCCTCGAATTGCAATCACTCCATTTGGACATCGGAGTAAAGAGAACGAACCAATTTAATTCAGCACATTGTTCTTCTACTCTTCAATGCACTTCAAACCTCTGTAAATCCCATGATTTCTTCACTTCTAGTCTTCTCTTCCGGATTATAGAATTATCATCAAATAATATCCAAACATCACCTAAATCATGCTAATAACCACTAGATGTGCTATACAATATATCGCATATCAAATTCCCCCATGCTTAAACCTTGCTCGTCCTCGAGTAAGATAAAGTCAACCTACTCCTTCAAATTCAACCCCAAGGCTTTAGGAAGCACAAGAAATTATGACACTAGTAGTTACAACACATCAACAATAAGCTCCAAGACAACCAAACAAGTGATGCAAAACATAACATACAACTCCTCAAATCAACACCCCACACAATCAAACTTAAAGGAAAGCAGAGTACTTCCCCCAATCTTATCTCGAACAACATAGAGTGAATAAGTTCTAATCCTAGTGTCCCATCTATCTTCTTATACCTCCCAGAGTGACCTACCCGAATCCTCCTTATATCACCTCTTCTTATGTCACCACGCCAGGTAAATTGATGATTCCTAAAAATTACTCTTTTTCTTTTCACTCATTTTTCCAAGGTGCCCTTTTGGGTTTTCACCAAGACATTCATTTCATTTTTCAATAGATGGGCTCACAATATACTCACATCACTCTTGACCAATTATTACCCCAGCCTAATGCTGGTCCAAGCCACCTTCTTATTGCCTAGGCTGCCCTTTCTGGTTTTCGACCTATCCCAGGATTTCTATTTTAGCCTTTTTTTCAAAATTTTGGCTTTTTTTCTTTTTCTTTCTCCTCAACGGCATAGCAAGTATAGAACACTCCCCCATGCTTAAACATTGCATTGTCCTCAATGTAATGAAAGACAAAAAGATGAAGCATAGGAAAGGCAAAAAATAACTCACAAACGCCGCTGAGTTGGCTTGGACACTATCGTTGTTGTTGGCGGTATACTCAGTAACGCTCAGGTCTCCAGTGTTGGGCGGGTGTCTTCAACTCCATAGTTTTCTCCATGCAACCAAAGGTAACCACTGTAAAGTGTAGTGGTCATCAAGGAAATCAGGGTTGCACGGCCTTCAACGAACACAAAAATGGGCCCAGATGTCATCGGGGTGTGGGCCCTGGTGTTCCTCCTCTCCAGCTGTCGATTGTAGGGCCATCATCGTTGTCAACCAATGTGTGGGGCTAATGTCTCCGCCTTGACAACATGATGCGCACCTTCTCCATGGGGAACTCCGGACAGCTGGCCTTCGGTAGAACTTTTTTTTTATCCCCGTTTAAGGTTTTTTCGGGGATTTTATTTAGTGAAGGGAAACAGAAGACTTACAATGGTGTGGGAAACACCTTCTTCAATTCGCATAGGTCTCCTCCCTGCAGGTTAGTCGGAAACAAAGAAAAAACAATAACAAAACACACCAAAACAAAAGCAAAAACAAAAACAAAAACAAAGAAAGAAAAGCAAAGAAGGAAAAACATACATCGGGTTGCCTCCCGGACAGCGCCTTAGTTATTGTCGTGGCTTGACATGATACTCTTCCTCTCAACCTGGTTCACTCACCTCCACTGAGCACTCGGGGTTCCCATCTGGAGGGTGTCTCTTTGTATACTCCATGTTTAGCCTTTCCCCCATGCTTATGCACTTACTGGTGGTTGGACCGCTGGTCATACCCATGAATGCACTTGCCATCTTCAAAAATGGCCTACCCAACATCTCAGGGGCTGCATGTTTGTCCTACCCCGTATCCAGCGTGTAGAAATCTGCCATTTGTACCAAGGCCGCCTTCTTGTGCTTCCCCTTCGGTTTTGTTTTTTATATTGCCCAACGCCCTTAAAAATTATGTGCAGCGAGGGATGTTGTTTGCTAGTGTGACCAAAGGAACGGTTTCTGCGCAGTTACTGAAGGCCTCATAGATTTCATTGTTGTTCTTCACCCTTCGAGTAACATGTAATGCCTCATGGAAGGGTGTGACGGGGTGCAGCGCAACAAGCGGGGAGGAGTTTAGATGCACATACTTATCATATGCAGCCTCGAGAGGATCGGGAGCTGCATGGGTGTTTTCGAGGGGAACGGGCATCTCTGGAGTATTTCCGCGGTCACGGCCCTCCTCCTCATGGTCGCTGGATTCCTCCAGTCTCAAAAAGTACTCCTCTTTCGAAGGCACCTCTAGGAATGGGGTGGATGGCTTCTCAGAACCGAGAGGGGGGAAGTATGGACGAATATAGGTATCCATATATGGTTCTTTAACAACTCCAGAAGGTCCACCGCGGGTGCGGTCAGAATCCACCGCGGGTGCGGTGATGTCAGCAGAGGAATTCTCGAGATTTTGTTCACCGTCACCGCGGGTGCGGTGAAATTGCAGGAGTCTCAGTTTGTTCTGCCGCTGGGTGCGGTGAGAGTGGCGCGGGGTGTGGTCGGTCTTCTAGAGTCCCACCGCGGGTGCGGTGTTCCTGCCGCGGGTGCGGTGAACTCGACAGAGAGTTCTCGTCTTCTGTGTCGTCCTCTTCAGCACTAGGAGCGACGTTCAGCTGCTTACCACTTCTGAGCGTCACGGCACTAACATTTGCTCTCGGGTTAACTACCGTTTGAGATGGTAGATTCCCCGAAGTCCTTGCATCGATCCTTGTGATAGCCTCAGCTATTTGTCTCATCTGCTTCTCTAGATTCTTGATGCTTGACTCCCTAGTTTCAACACTAGTGCTGAAATGTTTAGTCAGAGCTTGGAGCATATCTTCAGTTGACATGGAGGAACTTGGATTGGACACTGGCGGGCTATGCTCATAGGTCGGATTGTACTGCCGTGGAGTACCCTGCTAGTAGAACGATTGTGGCTCCGGGTAGAACTCCTGGTAGTCATGACCATATGGAGGGTATTGCTGGTACCCATAACTCAAATTGGGGTAATCTCTCCACCCTGTAGTGTATGCGTAGGAGTATGGGTCATATCACGACTCTCCCCAGACTCCATATCTGTAACAAAGAAAAAGAAATCAGTAGCATGAGTGTGGACCGTAAGATAGGTCCACACGAAAGTTGGTAACAAACAAAACCACAAAAACAGAAATTTTGATTCCCCAGCAACGGCGCCAAATTTGACAGGCGTTGTCGTGACACCTAAACAAAATAATCCTAACAAACCTAAACAGGTAGTTTGGGCAAGTAAGGGTCGAATCCCACAGAGAATCAGATTATCAAATCAAGTAATTGCAAGTCACCAACTAGGAACTAGGGGGGTTTGTATGATTTTTGTAACCAAATAACAAGTAGACAAGTAAACAGATTCGCAGGCAAAGGTTGTGAATATGATTGGGAAAAGCATCACACCTGACAAAGATCCACACAACAAGAGATATGGTTGATCACTGAATTCTATCAATCTCAAGTTCTTATCTTTCCTTTAGTTGTTCTTATCCCGATCATATGTAACTATTAGTTCTACCAGCCCTAATAGTACTTATTATTAAATCAAATCTGAAAACCTTCAAGACTCAACAAAGCAATAGCATTCAACCAAGGATTCAACAAGATACATGCAATAGAAACAATCCGTTACTATAAGCATGCAATTAACTCTCTCTCACGATGAACACTCGTAACCCGCTTATGTAAATCGTGTTTGCTACTAGATATGCAACCCAAACCCGGAATCACAAGTCCTAGCTATATGGATAATATCAATAAACCTAGGTGATTAGTCTAGATAAACCAATAAGATTCAGTAAACATTCAAGCGCAAGAGAATTAATACAACTAGATAGGAAAACGAACAAGAAGAGAAAACTCACAACCAATCAATTGAAGGCTTCAAAACGTCAAGTGCAACAATGGAGGTTTAGTTCTCCATAGGGTTTGTGAGAGAAAAAACTATGAAAGGTGGCAACTAGGTTCTGGTGGCAACTCGGTTCTTTTCTAAACAAAGTCTAGGTTAGATCCTTAAATACTAGGAAGTAAATAATTCAGAAAATAAATAAAAGGAAATAACAAACTTGGAAACAAAGTTTCAGAAATAAAATAAAAACAGATAAAAGATTCCGGAAATAAGCCGGAGTCTTCAGCGCGTCGTCACCGCGGGTGCGGTAATACCCATTGCGGGGTGCGGTGGATCTCCAGAGGCTCCAGCAACTTCTACGACACTTCCGTAAAAACGTCATAACTTTTGATTCCCAACTCGGATTGCGCTCATATTTTGAGGACTTGCAGTAGACTTCAAGATCTAACTCCTCGAATTGGAATCACTCCATTTGGACATCAGAGTAAAGAGAACGAACCAATTGAATTCAGCACACTGTTCTTCTACTCTTCAATGCACTTCAAACCTCTGTAAATCCCATGATTTCTTCACTTCTAGTCTTCTCTTCCGTATTACAGAATTATCATCAAATAATATCCAAACATCACCTAAATCATTCTAATAACCACTAGATGTGCTATACAATATATCGCATATCACCATCCTTAGGGCCTCACCGCACCATTGGCTTCCCTTTCCTTTGCTTGTTGAGTTTACTTATCCTAGGACGTTGGCACACATGCTCCCACCGTTTGCAAGGTTTCCAGCTCGGCGCCGATCCAAGCCTCACCCCTTGCTTCGAATCCTTGCCTAGGTCCAGCTGTAGTCCAACACCAAGCCATTGGATGGACTCACGTGTTTGTGTTGAGTTGCATTGTTGTAGGTACATTTCTCTGACTGCCATGCTCATGGCATATGTGGTGCCTCTCTGGTGCAAGAACGTTGTGGTGATTGATGCCCTTTCAAACTTCCTTATGGCGACTTCGGGCCTTATGTTCCCCCGGTTCCCGACGGCTCTCGTATACTCGTGCTTTTTTGTGTTAGTGGCAGTCTCCCTCACTCCACCTTCACCTTTAAGAAGGGGAGACGCGCAACCACACTCCCTCCACATCCCGGACTTCCAACACACTCAAAGCGGGGATTTGAAGCCAAGAAGGGGAGAGTGATGAGTCCCGGTGATGGATGCCAACTACTCTTATGCCTCACCATGGAGGAGCCAAGGCCTTGACCACCAAGGCGCCGACGCCTCAATGCCACGACACTCAAGCATCCGATGCTTCGATTCCAAGGCATTCAAGTGCGCGACCCTATCCAAGCCTTTATTGCTTTTATCCCATTTCCCCTTTAGTTAATTAATTATGTAAGTGTCTTCCTATTTTGGGTGTGTGGACCCATTTGCACATGGGCTGCTAGTCCACCCAAAATCCTAGACTATTTAAGCCATTCTTGGCTTCCTTGTTCATTAGTTGAAGATCAAAGAAGTGGATTTATCCCTTGGGTTAGATGAATAATTCCCCAAGGCTCCCACTTAGATCTATCAACCCAAGCAATCAAAACTCTTCATTTCTCATCTCATTCGAACCATTTCAAACACTCAAACACTTGTTTTTGTTTCAAATCTCAAGATTCAAGCCAAGAATCCTCTCCCTAGAGGATTCATTGGCTCTCCTTTGTCTCGGCCAAACCGAGGCCAAGACTTCAAGCTCTCCAGCTCCATTCCAACAACCTTCCACCAAGAGCTCAAGATCCATTAAAGGTGCCCTCAAGAACACTTTTAAACCACCTTAAAGCCAAGGAGAAGGAAGCTCACTTTGCTTAGTCACGGTCGAAGCATTCCGGGAAGAAGAGCCTTGTCTTGGAGGTTCCATTCTCATCAGTTTATGAACCTTAAAAAATTAATATATGAACATGTGTATGTTACATATAAACCTTGAAGTTATCATATATGAACATCAACACACATCGACCAAGTAAAAAGAATTTTAAATATACGAACATGTGCATGTTACATATGAACCTTACAAAACTAATATATGAACGTGTACATGTTACATATTGTTTTGGGATGAAAAGATCGGACGACCTAAATCGCCTTAGACGGGGTAACTAGTCGACTGGACGATAGGAAACAATCCAAACCAAGTAAATAATAGATAAACAAGAAATAAATATGTAATAACAAGACGATTTTATTAGATGTCGTGTGAATCGGATTGAATCGTGATACAACTTATCGTAATAAAACCAGAGATCGAGTGGGACTCGACCGGTGACTTGTGAGTGGCGACCGGCAGGGGTCAGACGTAGGTAACCGTTTTTAGAGCTAGATGGGCCGCGAGAGTGCTATTCCGGTGAGTTATCTCCGTAAGAAAGTGTGTCCCTAGCGTAGTTGTGAGAGTTGAATTTTTATCTTCCTTGTCGTCCCAATATGGTAAGTCCATTTACTCTTTGTGACCGTTGTGCTTCTTCGATATCTTTGTCTTCTATGCTGGACGTAATGGCGAAGATTTCGCCATTAAATTGCTGGTAATGGTGGTGGTTTAAGTGTTGTAGACGTTGCATGATCCGGGCATTAAATGCGTGGCGGGATCTTCGCGACCCTGTCGGATGACGCTCGACCAGAGAAGTCTTGTCGGCTTTTCTAGGCTTTCATTGTTTGGCCTTCCGAATGGCGATGGGCTTGGGCTCGATCGAGGGTCTGATCTTTTTTTTTGGAGAATCCAGGCCCAACAATAGCCCCAAGTTGCTATGGGCTTACGGTTTAGGCAAGTTGACCGGAATCTGTGGCAGCTTCTCTAGACACGATCTCCACCTTCCGATTTGGCGCATTCGCTCAGGGCTACGTGGCGGGTGATCGAGGCTTGATGCGACGCCTCTGCAGGTCTTCACTTCCCTCCATTAATTCATAATAGATGGAATCGATTGCTCTTCATCATCTTCCTTCTCAAGTTTCTGGTAAGCCTCTTGGTCTCTCTTTGCCATTGCTTTATGCTTTCCTTAACCATAGCTCTTCGATTCCCTCCCCTCTCTATTCTCGACATGGTTTCTCTTGAGGCTTCTGAGTCGTCGAAGACTCTTTCTGATTATCGTGGGGAAGAAGCTCCTCCTCTATTCATTCTAAAGGAGTCGGATGCATTAATTAGCACCATGTCCCAGGCGGAACTGGATCAGGTGCTCCAAGTTGGAGGCTTTCCGCCGGAGACGGTCGCCAAACTGCCCCATCCAGATGAGAGGGCCGATGCTCGCTACAAGGGATGGGTCTGCTTCTACTCTTACCCGTTTAGAATAGGGCACAAGTTTCCTTTTCCCCCCCTTGTGAGGGACTTTCTAGCTACTTTGGCGTTGGCGCTATGTCAAGTGATGCCTCAGGCGTGGAGAGTTCTTAGGGTCTTAGACCTTGTGAATGTCCGGACAGGAGCTGATTTTGATTTTGATGCTCTGTGGTATAACTACTTCATTGGGTCGAGGAGTTCTTGTCGCGTTCAGTTGCGTGTTCGACCTGGTCGGAAAACTTTGGTGCAGAGTCCAGATGTCAACGACCGTGGATGGGGGTCGAAGTTCTTTTTCGTCGAACGCTCTTCTCTGGAGAAGGAGGGGGAATGTCCGTTTTTGTTGACGGAGTGGCGAGTCGATAGTATGTATTTGCCTTTCCTTTCGTGTTTTTGTGTCTTAACTCTTGTTTTAACTTTTCTTCTTTGTAGTTCCCGAACCAGAGGATCTGGAAGTGAGTAGCCGATCAGAGGGCTTGTCGAAGATTGTGCTTGAGGTTCCTGCGTCTGAGAGGAAATTTGTGAACATCAACTTGCTGTCGACGACTCCTGCTCCCCAAGAAGACATGTCAAATGTTTCGTCGTCTCATGCGAAAGGTAGACTTTCGGCTTTTAGAAGTCTTTTCAACGTTTTTCATTTTGTCGTGTGCTTAAGGATTTCTCCTTTTTTGTTGTCCTGTCGTGTCAGGTTCCCCTGGTGGTCGGTCAAGTACTCGATTGAGGGTGGCGTCAGGGAAAAGTTTGATTGAGCAAAGGAAGGCAGTCGCCAAGGCGGCGTCGAGCAAATCGGCTCTGATTGACCTGACGGCCCTGGGCAAATCTGGTTCTAAGAGGAAAGCGATCGCTTGTCCCGATGACGTCGAGGTGGAGGTATCCAAGAAGAAGAAGGACGTGACCGCCGAGGGGATTGGAAAGATCGGTGTCGTTGGGCAGTCGATTATCGACCTTTTTCATGCTCAAGACCCGACTTTGAAGTCGGAGGTTGATGACGTCTCTCCCCTCGACTGCATTGGTGAAGCGGGGTGCTCCGCGTGGAAGGTGAATTGTCCTTTTATTTGTGTCTTTTTTCTTTTTTGTTCGATCATGTCTTCTGATCGTGTGTCGTGTCGCCGTGTGAGATTGTAGTCTTTTTAGTATCTTTTGGGGGCATATTCTGGCGTCAAGGCGATGGTCGCCAAGGCCGAGGATCGGGCTGCTAGGTCAGAGTCCGATCTTGCGTCCTTGAGGACTGAATTAGAAGGAGCGGAGAGCCGCTTCCGTGAAATCGAGCGTCGCCTCGTCAGAGACATGAAGAGTTGTCAGGGGGAGTTGGTTGTGTGTCAGAGGGAGCTTGAAGAGTGTCGGGCAGGCATTGAAGATGAAGTGAGGCGGGCTCGTATCGCCGACGGTCAGATTGCTGGCGACGTGGGGGCCTTCTATGCTGTGAAGTCGCACATTGAGATGATTGAAGAGTTCAATGAGGGCAAGCACGAGTTCTGGGACCTGAAGGCAGAGAAGGAGACTTTGGACTCCATATTCCCAAAGGGCGATCCTGGTCAGGAGTTGTTCTGCTTAGCCAGCGTCAGAGAAGAGGTTGTGGATGAAGGTGTCGATGAGGACGAAGCTCATTCTCGCGATGCTAAGCCGACCGACGAGATAGCCCCATTGGAGCCAGCCCCTGTCGACGGTAACGTTGTTGTTCCCGATGCTTGACTTTGTTTGTCCCACTTGTGTGTGGGTTTAGACATTTGGCGCCTGTGGATAATGTATGTTTTGGCGACCCGTCCACCATTGCGGGTCGCAGAATATTTCTGTTTAATGAAGTCCTACAGATGTGTAGGCAGACAATGTGGTTTGGCGACCCGTCCGCTATTGCGGGTCGCGTATTTATAAAAATGCTTTTTATTTTGCTGCAAATGCGTTTTTACATGTAGAATTGCATCCTAGTTTGTTTTGTACATGTTCGTCGAACTTTCGAGGAAGTTGTCGACGACGTTTAGTATATCGTGTATGTTGGTTTCACCCATGTGCTCCATCGAGTGGGGTTTCACCGTGTGTATGTATGTAGGGCAGGCCTGCGATGTGTTTGTGTATGTGTTAGTCATGACATTATGCCGGGGAGGTAAGCAATATATAATAAGGTGTTTGTTCCTTATGTTTAATTGCGTGAATGTAATAAGGTGTTCGTACCTTATGTTTTGTATAAGGCAGGCGGTGCGCCGACGCGCCTGTGTTGTCATCTCCCCGTAATCCGATCGATCGTGTAATGTAAGCGCTATATGCGGATGACAGAATCCATTTGCGAACGACTGGGTCCATTTGCGGACGACGGGGTTCAATGTAAATGCTGTTCTGCATTTGTATTTTTTGTAAGGAGAAAATCCTCGCTTAGTGTCAGATGATGACATGTAAAAGAAAGTAGCGATGTATATGCGATGGCATGCGATATGTATGCGACAGATGGCAATGTATATGCGATAGCATGCGATATATGTGCGACAGATGGCAATGTATATGCGATAGCATGCGATATATGTGATAACATGCGATATATGTGCGACAGATGGCAATGTATACATGATAGCATGCAATAGGTAGCAATGTATATGCGATGTATAGAGTTTTGCGTGATGTTTTTACCTTATCGATTCAGAAATGGTATAGCTTGAGATGTGCTGCGTTCCAACTCCTCGGGATTGGTTGTCCGTCTTTGTCTTCTAACTGATACGCTCCTTGTCCGACCACTTCGGTGATCAAGTAAGGTCCTTCCCATTATGGTGCTAGCTTTCCGTCGGATGGGTTCTTGGTGTTCTGGAATGTCTTCCTTAGGACCCAGTCTCCGACCTTGAATACCTTGATTCGGACGTTCTTGTTGTAACTCCTTGCGACTTGTTGTTGGAACCTGACCATCCTGATTCGAGCTTTCTCTCTGATTTCGTCCACTGTGTCGAGATTATGTGCTAGTTCAATGTCGTTTTGTTCGTTTCTCTGAAGGTTGTAGCGAGCGGTCGGAACCAGTAACTCAGCCGGGATGACTGCCTCGCTCCCGTAGACGAGAGAGAAAGGCGATTGCCCAGTCGCATTCTTTGGAGTGGTCCTGTCGAACCAGAGAATAAGTGGGAGTTCGTCTGCCCATTTGCCTTTAATCCCTGTGAGGCGTTTCTTGAGGTTGTTGATAATGATCTTGTTGCTGGATTCGGCTTGTCCGTTGGATTGTGGATACCGAGGTATAGATGTGACCAATTTGATGTTCCATTGGTCGCAAAAGGTTCGAGTCTTATGACTGATGAATTGAGAGCCGTTGTCGCACACGATTTTTGATGGGATGCCAAATCTTGAGCCTTTTTGCTTCTGTCTTATCATCGGGTAGAATGCCATCTATTAACCACCTGATATAAGGTAGCATCCAGTCATCATTGGCGTTGATGATGTCCTCTTCGAGTCGGTCATCTATTTCCATGGCGACGAGTTCTTCAAGTGATGTTGTTAACTCGACGGATGTTCTTGGGACGGCTGACGTCGTGATGTGGGCCAATGGTATATGTGGAAATTCTTTC
This sequence comes from Rheum nobile, assembly GCA_027886185.1. Classification (NCBI taxonomy): domain Eukaryota; kingdom Viridiplantae; phylum Streptophyta; class Magnoliopsida; order Caryophyllales; family Polygonaceae; genus Rheum; species Rheum nobile. The sequence continues at coordinate 6,914,871 of WOAB01000002.1, read as the reverse complement.
GGGTTTAGGACGGATCCTAAATTGGCAAGTGCGTCAGCTTGGGAGTTAAGGTCCCTGGGTACCTGTTGGATGTTGAATGTCTGGAATTGTTCGATTAGTTTCTTGGCTACCTCCAGGTAGGCTACCATTCTGGTATCCTTGGCGTTGTACGAACCTTGTATCTGGTTTACGACCAGCAGGGAGTCACAGACGACTTCGATCTCTCGGACCCCTAGGTCGCGGGCCAGGATGAGTCCAAATATGAGTGCTTCATATTCAGCTTCGTTGTTGGTCGCATCCCACTCACATCTGACAGCTTGAGCTATCTTGTCCCCCTGTGGCGATTTCAGTACGACCCCAAGCCCCGATCCTCTGGCGTTCGACGCCCCATCTGTGTGGAGCTCCCATGTACCTGTCTCGTCTGTCGCGAGTAGCTGTGTCGCTTCTTTAGTGGCTTCTTGCTCTAGGGTCGGACTAAAATCGAACACAAAGTCGGCTAAGGCTTGCGACTTGATCGCCGTCCTAGGCTCATATTCGATGTCGTAACCACTGAGGTGTATGGCCCATTTGGTCATTCGTCCTGTGAACTCGGGTTTCCTCATGATAGCTCTCATGGGATGATTAGTGCGAACAGTAATGGTATGAGATTCAAAATATGGTTTGAGTTTATTTGAAGCCATTACCAATGATAGTACGAGCTTTTCAAGTGATGAATACCTCGTTTCGGCTGATAATAGCGTCTGACTGACGTAGTATATTGGCGACTGTTTGCCATCCTCCTCTCTGACCAGTACAGCGCTTACGGCCGACTCTGATACTGCAAGATAAAGAAATAAGGGCTCGTCGCCTTTAGGTTTGGCTAGTAACATGGGACTGGCCAGGTACTCTTTGAGGTTCTAGAACGCTGCTTCGTGTTCTTCCGTCCATTGAAAGGACTTGTTCTTCTTAAGCGCGTCGTGGAAGGGTTTGCATTTGTCGGATGATTTGGAGATGAATATGTTTAGAGCTGCTATCCGACCTGTGAGCTTATGTACGTCTTTGACACATTGGGGGGATTGGAGGTTGATGAGAGCTTTGATCTGCTCTGGGCTGGCCTCTACTCCTCTTTGTGTCACCATATATCCTAAGAACTTCCCTGACGACACTCCAAAGGAGCATTTAGTAGGGTTTAGTTTCATGTTGTACTTTTTGAGCACCTCGAAGCTGTCGCGTAGGTGGTCTATGTGATCTTCTTTCTTTTTGGACTTGACCAACATGTCGTCAATATAGACTTCCATCGTTTCTCCGATTTGGTCTTTGAACATTTTGTTGACCAATCGTTGGTATATAGCCCCTGCATTTTTCAGACCAAAGGGCATTACTTTGTAGCAATAGATACCTTGACTGGTGATGAACGCTGTTTTTTCTTGATCGTCGGGATCCATAAGGATCTGATTGTAGCCACTGAAGGCGTCCATGAAGGTGAGCATTTCGTGTCCTGCTGTGGCGTCGACCATGGCGTCGATGTGGGGCAGAGGAAACGAGTCCTTGGGACAAGCCTTGTTGAGGTCTGTGAAGTCGATGCAGACTCTCCATTTGCCGTTCTTCTTCTGGACCACGACCACGTTGGCCAGCCATTCAGGGTAGTGGACCTCCCTGATTTTTCCGGTTTCCAATAAGCTTCTGACTTCGTCGTCGATTATTTTGTTCCGTTCGGGGGTGAATTTCCTGCGTTTTTGCTTGACAGGGGGATGAGATGGATCCACATTTAATTGATGAGTAATAATGTTGGGAGATATCCCGACCATATCCTCATGCGACCATGCGAAACAGTCGGCATTGGTCCTGAGAAAGTTGAGAAGTTGTCGTCTGGTCGAGTCGTCCAGGTCCAACCCGACCCGACCCTTACCGTTTGGTTTCGCTTTGAAGGGTCTAGTGTGATCTCGTCGAGTTTCTCCATTTCTGGTTCAACGTATCGACTAGGTCCTTCGCCGATCTGTGGTTGCTATACGATCTTGTGTTCGACCGCGTTCTTCATGGAAGCGACATAGCATTCCTTTGCGGTCCTTTGATCTCCTTTGATTTCTTGGACTCCCCACTCAGTGGGGAATTTGATGACTTGATGATATGTTGAAGGTACTGCCTTCATAGCGTGTATCCATGGCCTGCCAAGAATATAATTATAGGGAGATGGACAGTCTAGGACTAAGAATTTAACCTGTTGATTGATTCCTCCAGCGTATGTGGTCAGAATGATTTCACCTGTCGTGTGCTTAACCTCGCCGCTGAACCCGACCAGTGGGGTCGACTTCTTGACTAGATCGTTCTTAGCCTGACCCATTTCTTTGAGAGCATCGAGGGTCAAGATGTTTGTCGAACTCCCTGTATCGATTAGTATTCTCCGAATTAAGCAATTACCAATGGACAAAGAGATTACCAGACCGTCATGGTGACTATCCGACCCGTCGGAGTCGGACTCGTCGAATGTGACCGTCGGAAGGTTAGATGCCCTCCTTGGCTTGAGTTCTGATGCCTCGGGCTTGTCGCCTTTGCTTTCCTTGGCATGTCGCTTAGCCGCGGAGTATGTGTTTCCGCATATGTCAGATCCGCCTGAAATGGTATTGACAACTTTCGTATGGATAAGAGATGGGGGTTTGTTCTGTTTTACCTGATCTCGGCGTTCCATGGTGGCTTTTGCCCATTCCGAGATGACGTCGCATAGGAGCCCTTGTGAGAGCAGCCTAGCGACCTCTTTTCGCAGGGCGATGCACTCGTCGGTCGAATGACCATGGTCGCCATGGAATTCACACCATCGACTCATGTCCTTCTTGACGTCCGGGCGGTCGCTCTTTCGGGGCCATCTTACGTCTTTTCCATACTTGTTGAAACTCTTGACGAGCTCCGACACGGAAACGTTGAAGTTATAAGACTGGACCCTAGGAGGCAACACAGAACCGTCCCTCCATTCCTGTGACCTGTCTTGAAGAGAATTTACCTGATTTGATTCGTTTCGATTACGAGAATAGGGATATGGGCGTCTATCTCGACGATTGTCGGAGAAATGTTTGCGATCGGATGGATCGGGTCCGCGTGAGGCTTTACGCGACTCACGGTCTTCTTCCAGCCTTACCTCGGCCATAGTTTTGGCCTGAACATCTTCGAAACTTTTGCATGGATACTTGGTAATCTCGTCGTAGAGATTGCTGTCTTTGACCAGGCCTTGTCGGAATGCTTCGATAGACGTTGTGACGTCACAGTGGGGGATCCCCACTTTCTCTTTGTTGTACCTGTTAAGATAATTTTGGAGAGGTTCATTGTATCTTTGTGTGACTCGGTAGAGGTCACTCGATTGTTTCTCATGCTTCCGACTGCTGGCGAACTGGCTCTTAAAAGAGTTGACCAGATCCGCAAATGATGCGATCGCTCCCTGAGGCAAACGCATAAACCAAGTTAGTGCGGGGCCCGCGAGGGTCGTGCCAAAGCTTTTGCACATGACAGCCTCGCGGCTCTCCCTTGAAACAGATGCAGCCATTAGTTTTTGTTTATAGAGAGAGATATGGTCATCTGGATCGGTGGTGCCGTCGAATGTCGCCATGTTGGGGAGATGGAACTTCTTGGGGATCTCGACCCTTGCGATTTCTTCGACGAACGGGGATTCTTCGAATCCGCCGGACGCTTCTCTCTCGATCGGTTGCGGGACTCCTGGGAGCCTGTTGAAACGATCGTCGATCGCCTTCATGTGTCGGTCGAGCGTTTGTTGAAAAAGGGCCATGACATCTGGCGGACTGGCAACTTGTGTTTCATCGATTCGGGCCCCAACAGACCCGATCGGTGTAGGAAAGGTGACATGGTTAGTCGAAAATGGACTAGCAAAAGGAGTTCGAGATGTACCCTCAGCGTGTCCGGGACGTCGTATGTTGGGAGGCGTTGGCTCGATATTGTCCATTTCGAGGCGTGTTCGGGCGCCGCCGTGGGCGGGCGCGTTCCTAGATCCTGAGACCACTGATTGTACCTGCGACTTAAGAGACTCATTCTCACGGGTTAGTTGCACAATCTCGGCTTCGGATTGGGTTGACAAAGCGGCTAGGGCTTCGGTCTTCTGACGTTGTTGGGCTAGTTCCTCTTGAAGGGCGGCCATTTTCTGAGAGAGTTCTTGGAACTGGGTTGGAGTAGGATTTTCGGTTGGGTTTTATGTGGTTTGGGTTTCGTCTTCGAGACGTAGTTCTTGGTTGTCAGTAGGAGGATCAATAGCCATGGTTGGAAGATTCCGGAAAGGTGATCGACAAGTTGCCCCACGGTGGGCGCCAAATTGTTTTGGGACGAAAAGATCGGACGACCTAAATCGCCTTAGACGGGGTAACTAGTCGACTGGACGATAGGAAACAATCCAAACCAAGTAAATAATAGATAAACAAGAAATAAATATGTAATAACAAGACGATTTTATTAGATGTCGTGTGAATCAGATTGAATCGTGATACAACTTATCGTAATAAAACCAGAGATCGAGTGGGACTCGACCGGTGACTTGTGAGTGGCGACCGACAGGGGTCAGACGTAGGTAACCGTTTTTAGAGCTAGATAGGCCGCGAGAGTGCTATTCTGGTGAGTTATCTCCGTAAGAAAGTGTGTCCCTAGCGTAGTTGTGAGAGTTGAATTTTTAGCTTCCTTGTCGTCCCAATATGGTAAGTCCATTTACTCTTTGTGACCGTTGTGCTTCTTCGATATCTTTGTCTTCTATGCTGGACGTAATGGCGAAGATTTCGCCATTAAATTGCTGGTAATGGTGGTGGTTTAAGTGTTGTAGACGTTGCATGATCCGGGCATTAAATGCGTGGCGGGATCTTCGCGACCCTGTCGGATGACGCTCGACCAGAGAAGTCTTGTCGGCTTTTCTAGGCTTTCATTGTTTGGCCTTCCGAATGGCGATGGGCTTGGGCTCGATCGAGGGTTTGATCTTTTTTTTTGGAGAATCCAGGCCCAACACATATGAACCTCAAAGACCAAGTATAAAGAATTTTAAACATGAACATGTGCATGCTACATATGAACTTTACAAAACTAATATATGAACATGTGCATGTTACATATGAAACTCAAAGACCAAGTAAAAAGAAATAAATGTAAAAGGTGATGGGTTAATAACTATAAATAATGCTTAAGGTTCACATTTAACACAATAGAAGTCCACACTTGATATACTCAATGAATCTCTATAAAGTGTGTTTGTTTATCTCTAGTTCACTTTAGTTTGTAAACTAATTTCGGTACAAACGGTATGAACATCTAGTATTAATATATGAACCTTATAGTACAAATAAATGAATATCTAGTGTTTATATATGAACGTAAGGATAACAGTTTAGAATGATTAGGGAAAAAAAATTGTGGACCGACAAAAAAAAGAGTTTGCGATATTTACGAAAATGTCACTGTGCCACTTAATCTCACCCCTCATGAATAGATGACCAGCCTTGTACAAATACCCCTCATGAATGAACCAAATATGAATGAACGGAGGAGCTAGGGATGCATAGATGACCAGCCTTGTACAAATACCCCTCATGAATGAAGAAAATGGCAAACTCTCGGTCCCTAAGGCATTGCTAAAAAATAGGCATCATCCAAATATAAGTCCTTAATCAAAGCAAAACCCAAAACCTTAGTTTAAAGATGAGTGAGAAGGTTATACCTGCGAGAAAGGGCATCGGCTACCACATTCTCCTTACATTTCTTCTGGACAACCGCATAGGGAAAAGTCTCCATGAACTCGACCCACCTAGCATGGCGACGGCTGAGAGTGGCTTGGCTTTTCAAGTAGCTAAGTGCGGCATAGTCAGAGTGAATGACAAACTCTCGCGACCACAGGTAGTGTTGCCATGTCTTGAGCACTCGGAGAAGAGCATAGAGCTCCTTATCATACGTGGGGTAGTTCAATGTGGCCCCGGTGACCTTCTCACTGAAGTAGGCTATCAGCCTCTTGTCTTGCTGGAGGACGCCGCCAATGCCGATGTTGGAAGCGTCGCACTCGACCTTAAACCTCTTGGTGAAGTCTGGAAGCTGCAGGAGAGGCGCATTGCAAAGGCCATCCTTCAAATCCTGGAAGGCCTGCTCATGGCTATCAAGCCAGACCACTGTGGCTCCCTTCTTCGTGAGTTCATGGAGCGAGGCGGCGATGGAGCTGAAGTCGCGCACAAACCTCCTGTAGAAGCCAACCAACCCAAGGAAAGACTGAACCATGGTCGGGTTGGTAGGGGTTGGCCAATCTCAAATGGCCTTCCCCTTGTCTTCACCCACGCGCAAACCATCCTTAGACACAATAAACCCAAGAAACACTGTAGTGTCGGAGCAAAATCGACATTTGCCAAGGTTGGCATATAGTTGCTCTTTCCTCAAGCACTCTAACATAAGCCTAAGGTGTTGGACATGAGCATCTAGACTTTGAGAGTAGACAAGAATGTCATCAAATTAAAACCACTACAAAGTTTCACAAAAACTATCGCAAGACATGGTTCATCAAGCGCATGAAGGTGCTGGGGGCATTGGTGAGCCCAAATGGCATGACAAGCCATTCATAAAGATCATACTTAGTCTTAAACGTCGTCTTCTATTCATCTTCCTCCTTCATTCGAATCTGGTGATAGCCACTCTTCAAGTCAATCTTGGAGAAGAGCGTGGCACCATGGAGTTCATCCAACATATCATCAAGGCGAGGGATGGGATGGCGGTACTTCACTGTGATCTGGTTGATGGCGCGGCAGTCAACACACATCCGTCACGAGCAATCTTTCTTAGGCACCAGAATCACGGGGACGGCGCAAGGACTCAAGCTTTCCTTCACATAGTCGTGATCCAAGAGTTCTTGGACTTGACGCTGCAACTTGTTGGTTTCCTCAGGCCTGGCGCGGTAGGTGGCTCGGTTGGGCAAGGAAGCACCAGGCACCAAGTCAATTTGGTGCTCGATGCCGCGGATATGCAGCATGCCCTGGGGCAGCTCGCCAGGCATGACATCCGCGAATTCATGGAGCAAAGAAGCAACACTAGCGGGCAAACCACTGGGGACAGAGGCAACCTGCGCATAAAGATGAGGCACTAAGAGAAAACAAGGAGTTCTTCTCTTGAATGCTGCAGTCAAATCACTCTGTCTGGCCAAAAGCAGGTGATTCTCACAACAGCCCTGCAACGGGGAGCATAGCGGCGAAGCATCGGCAGCTGTCGATGTTGGGGAGGCAAATGGGGCTGGAACAGAGGCTCTGGATGTGGAATGCCCAGTGCTCAAAGCTAGGGTTGAGCACCGGTCCAAACCCGGTCCGGACCGGACTGACCCGGACCGGACCGGAACCCCAAAAATGATGGATCGGAACCCGGACCGGGTCTAGTCCGGTCCTATTTGGACCGGTTTATATTTTTGCTAAATTTAAATATAATTTATTCAAATTTAAACATGAAAAAAAACCCTCAAATCTAAATATAATTTACTCTTAAATATAATTTACCCTAAACCCTAAACCTCAAATGTAAAAAAACCTCAAACCGGTTAAAATTGTAGGATATTTAAAAACACCGGGCCGGATCGGACTGGACCCGGAAATCTCTGGACTGGTTCTAACCGGTCCGGTCCAAATTTCCGGGCCGGTCCGGATTTTTCTCATCCCTACTCGAAGCAAACTCCTCATTGCCCATCTAGATTGCAGTGGGCATGTTCTTCGGCTTTCGCGCCGCGGCGCCAACGGGGCCATTTGCAGCCGCGGGGGGACCACGTCTGGCATTGTTGGAAGTGGGGGGTTATTTGGGGGCACTGTGATGGCCCAAGTGGCCATTCCTTGACTTGGACGGATTGCCCGACTCAGAACCAGAAGCGCCTGAATCGGAGCCGCTGGCTTTGGGCACGGCCGAGTGCCGCGCAACAACCTTGTCAGCGGCGGCTTCGATAGCCTTTTGTCGGTCCCTCTCAACCTGGTCCTGCAATATCTAATATGGCAACATAGGTAAGATGGTGATGTGCTTCCCATGGTAAGCAAACACATATGTGTTTAAATAGCCATCTTGAAGAGCGCACCGATCAAGTTGCCATGGGCGGCCAAGCAAGAGGCGCGTGGCGTCCATAACAATATTGACATCACACAGAACGGAATCTGAATAATGTCCAATGGAGAAAGAAATGAGGCATTGACGAGTGATAGTGTTACCTCACCATGGAGGAGCCAAGGCCTTGACCACCAAGGCACCAAGGCACCGACGGCTCAATGCCACAACACTCAAGCATCCGATGCTTCGATTCCAAGGCATTCAAGTGTGTGCCCCTATCCAAGCCTTTATCGCTTTTATCCCATTTCCCCTTTAGTTAATTAATTATGTAAGTGTCTTCCTATTTTGGGCGTGTGGACCCATTTACACATGGGCTCCTAGTTCCCTAAAAGCCTAGACTATTTAAGCCATTCTTGGCTTCCTTGTTCATTAATTAGTTGAAGATCAAAGAAGTGGATTTATCCCTTGGGTTAGAGGAATACCTCCCTAAGGCTCCCACTTAGATCTATCAACCCAAGCAATCAAAACTCTTCATTTCTCATCTCATTCGAACCATTTCAAACACTCAAACACTTGTTCTTGTTTCAAATCTCAAGATCCAAGCCAAGAATCCTCTCCCTAGAGGATTCCTTGGCCCTCCTTTGTCTCGGCCAAACCGAGGCCAAGACTTCATGCTCTCAAGCTCCATTCCAACAACCTTCCACCAAGAGCTCAAGATCCATTGAAGGTGCCCTCAAGAACACTTTGAAGCCACCTTGAAGCCAAAGAGAAGGAAGCTCACTTTGCTTAGTCACGGTCGAAGCATTCCGGGAAGAAGAGCCTTGCCTTGGAGGTTCCATTCTCATCAATTGGTATCAGAGCCAAAGACCAAGCTAAGCCCCCTTTCTTCTCTCTAAAATTCAGTTTTTATGCTTCATTTTTTAGTTTGCGTGAGTTCTCTTCTTGTTTCCATGGTGACCATGTGCTTATGCTCATTTCTTCTCTTGTTAGCATGAAAAGTTTCTTGTTTACATGATGTTGTTGAGTTCGGTCTTCATGCTCAGCTTGTTTCCCCTTGAAAGTATGATTTTTTTATGTTGTTTGCATGACGGATGTGTGTTTATTTTAGTGCCTTGTTCACCCCTCCCAAACCCGCCCTCAAAAACCACAAAAAAATCCTCGTCGCCGCCTACCACCACCGCCGGCCACCGCGCCACCGCCCACCACCACCCTATATCCACCATCACCTTCCCCCATGGCCGGCCATGTGCCCATCTTCCCTTGCTAGCTCCCTTTTGAATTCGTTAAGTGTTGCATGTGACTTGGTTATTTTGGGCTAAAACTCTAGGTGCTTTTTTACTTTGCACATTTCTTTGCCTTAGGCTATTTGGGTAAATGCCAAAATTGACTCTTGGCTAATTTGTTTGGGGTAGAGAGCTAGGAAGCTTCTCATTATGGGTTTCAAAAAGGGTTTGAATTTAAGTGGCAAGTCAACAACTCTCTTTCCTCTCTTCTCAAGCTTTGTCCCACCCCCAAAAAGGGACATTGCCACTCTAAAAAATCACCCTTGTTGCCACCCTTTTGCAGCCCCAAAAAGTTGTGGCCCCATTATTGATTTCAAGCACAAGGCCAGTACACCATTTCGGCCTCACCAAACACAACAAGAGAAAAGCCTAAGTACAAACAAGAGGCCAAAAGAAATAGGCAAAAGCCCAATTCAAAAAAAAAAACAGAGTTCTAGTCTTTTCGGTTGGGCCACAACAACTCACACACCAATCTTGTGGGCTCTCTCCCTTCACTTGGTAACTTGGGCCACTAAGCCTACCTCCCAATTTTCTTCTATTTTCTTGCCATTTCATTTTCTCCCCTTTCATTTCCCATATGGTAGCCCACTAACTCTTTTTCCCTCTCCCATCATTCTAAGTCTTGAGGTTGGACTTTACTCCTTAGCCTAAGTCATTCACTTTGGAAAGTTTGCAAGTACTTAAGTTCTAGTCAAGCTTGGCAAGTCACATGCTCCACCGAGGCCTAGCTTGTTCCTTTACTTGAACCTTTCTTATTGTATTAGGTTGATTGTCTTAGGCTCGTGTGTCTTAGGCTTTTGTGCTTACTTGTTGCGTGCATTAGGTGAATTGCCCTTTGCTTGAGCCTTTTATCCATTGCTTGTATTTGCTTGTCCTAGAACTAACTTGTCCTTTTACTTGAGCCTTCATTGTTTGCATTAGCTTGATTGACTTAGGCCTAAGGTATTCATATCTTTTAGCATGATTGCTTTGCTTGCTTGGAACTTGTTACTTCCTTTGCCTATTGCTCATGCTAGGTGAGTCCTCCCATGGAAGAGCCACATCGGCCTTATCACGCTCGGCCGCTGTCGGGCCGGCGCCCACGAAGCCATGCCCGGTATCCCATGCCCTTGTATGGAGGTCCTTTATCCACGCGCCGCCCCTATGCCCGCCGCCGGCTACGAGGTCAGCCGCCACTATAATCATCATTCCACCGAGTTCGACATGGAGTCGTTTGGAGACTATGAAGAAGACGACACCTACGGAGGGTATGAGGAGACCTTTGAAGAGGAGGCTTGGGTAGACGTGAACCCTAGGAGTTCTGACCGCGCCCGGGACTAGCCTCGGTGCCCGCCCGACGTCCGTGACCCGGGCTGGTTGTCGCCTCCCCGCGTCAACCGCCGCGCTGATGGCGTTGACCCGGGGTGGCTGCCGCCCACACCTTCCCTCGAGTCGTTTATCGCGCGGCTTGCCGAGGAGAGCCGCGCCACGGAGGCTGCCGCCCGCCGCGAGGAAGCTGACGCTGAAGCCTTGCACGCTGCCCACGCCGAAGTGGCTAGGCTCCTCCGTAAGGAGGAAGCCGCAGAAGCTCACGCGGCCGCCTTGGAGCTCAGCATGGCCACCGCCCAGGACTTGCGCGCCACCCTCCGCCGAGAGAAGGAGCTTGCCAAGGCCACCGATGCCTGGATGGCCGCCCTTGAGCACCACTTGGCCACCTTCCTCCCTGCCCCCGCGGCGTCCACAACTTTCATGGAGCATCCCCCTCCGACTTTCACCCTCTTCGCAGGCCGCCATGACGAGACCATCACCGAGGCCGAGCGGCGCCAAGAGGAGTAGGTCATGGCCGCGGAGGAGAAACTAGCGGCGGAGGCCATCGACCCCTGGATGGCCATCATGGGACCCTCCTTGGCCATCATCCCTACCATTTCCCCGCCGCCTACTCCGGCCTTGACGCCAATTCCCATGATGCCCCTTCATCCCGACATCTCCTTGCGCGACCCGGCTGACCGCCACCTTGCGGCCTCGGCACGTGAGGAGCCCAATGTGCTTCTTGATGCTCGGCCGCCATCGGGTCGATTCCCGCCGAACCACACCGAGGATGTGCCTAGTGACCGGCAGGCCGAGAAAGCAACCAAGGAGACACATTCCACCAAGTCCCACCCCGCGGCCATCGGTTCTCCACCGCCGCTTAGTGCGCTTACCCCCGAATTGGACCCCACCTTCCCATTGGTGCCGCGCCCTGGCCTCGCGATCGAGGAGGGCGGTGCCTTGTTACCCACTTGGTTGGCTGTGCCCTTGGCTCAGCCGCGACTTGGTTGGCTGCCGCCCATCGCCGCGAGCGGCCTTTTGTCGCCTCTAAGCGGCTCCCCATCGACCCACCCCCATAGAGGTCGGTGCCCCATTACTGCCCCACTGAAGGAGGCTTTTGCCTTGATACCTCCTTGGCCGACTCTGTTGTTGCCCTCAGCGCCTCACATCCAACTAGAGGCCTCACTCTCCGGCCACACCCCGATGCTTCTTTTGGCTCACCGCCGCCACTTTCCGCCGACACCTCCTGAACGACGCCTTTGTTCTCCGTTAGGGCCTCCCTTTGGCCGCCCCACCATAGGCGTGGCCTTGCTCCCGCCTTGGCCAGCACCCTCATTGTCGCTCGGGGCCTCACCATTGGCCCTTTCCCAAGGAGGTCGGCGCCTCCTCCATTCACCACCCAAGGAGCTCTCCCTCCATGCCCACCATGTGGCTCACGTCTCTCTTGGCCGACGCCATGTCCGTAGGCTGGCCTTTGTGGAGCCTTCTCCTTTTGATGGAAAGTGCAAGAAGGACCGAAACAAGATAGCCAACATCTTGTCTCCGAGGTATCTGCTCCCTTATACTTGTCCTGCTTACATTTTGATGATTTACATTCCTATGTCGTCACATTCCCCTGAGACCCTCCTTAGTCCTCTCTCGCCGGCGTGTTCCACGTTGGGTGACCTTACGGGACATTCTTGGGATGATGTTTTCCTTATCCGCGTGGGTGCACTCTGTGTCCTTAGGGCCTCCTTTAGGAACTTGTTGATTATGGATGACCATGAGACTCGTTGATCATTTGGGAGTACAACACAAATGACAACATTTGAGGTTTTTTTCTCTTGGCCTATCCTTGCCACGTTCTTGCCTAGGCCTCACCCTCCCAGTGTTTACATACCCATATCTATCTCACCCACCCCTTGGGAAGACCTAGCCATGGTCTTTCTAACCGGAGGCCCACGCCTAATAAGGGGAGGGATTCTATTTGTGTGTTAGGCGACCACCTCCCTTGGATGACTCATGGCATTCCTTGTGGCACCACACACCATGCACCCGAGGTAGATACCCTTGCCTTTGACTGTAACATCCCAGGCCAAGCTACCCCAGCCACCAAGCCGCCCAGCCACCCAACGGTGCCGGCGCCGGTACTGGTGCCGCCTGGTTGTCCAAGGGCATGCAGCCCACACACCCAACCCTTCCCCCATTTAAATGGGTAGGTTGTTGCCCACGGGGATCGAACTCGGGACCTTTAGATATAAGGGCAATGCCTTACCACTTGTATCACCAATTGCGCTGCAGCACAATTGGTGATACATAGTCCTTCTAGTCTTCTCCATAGTCCTTCTAGTCTTCTCATCTACACTCTATCTGATGTGCCGAATCGAACGGATGACACCAGCCCACATGCGGAGAACAAAGTTCGTGGGTTAGTCTACTTAAATAGACTAGCAAGGGTAAAAAGTAGAGTGGTTCGAGTGATCGAAACCGTTTACTATCATTGTCCCTCGAATAATAACCGAAGGGACGATACATAACCCGGCACTTTCACAGAATAACAACAAAGGTATGCACGAGAGAAGATTCTGGAAGACTTCATCTTCACAGAAATCGACTCGAAAAGATACTCCAAGAGATTGAGTCTTTAAGGAAATATGACAAATCTGGAATGTTTAACAGAATCAAACAACAATGATTTAAAAGTTGACTGAGATGCTTCGGTTCACGACCAACCTCATCGCATACAGCGAATCCAGATCGGAAAGAGAACGTACTATATTCAAGTCGAGACGAGCTTTCCTAGCTGCACTATGACTTAGCTGCACTACTCGCCAAAGGTTTATTAATCATGTGCACTCGGGCACATATCTTATTTAATTACAAAACACACATTACTGAAACACATTAATGTTATTAAGAGCGGCACACAGCTTAAATCTCAGGGTGACAATCATGTCAACCCAAATTAAAACACACACAACCCACACGCGGGACTTAACATTATTATGCCGAGAAACAACGGCGATTATTATTACACCGGGTGACCTTACGTTCACCCTGATTGCACTATACAGCGCTTATAGTTTAATTATGTGCTTAACTGCACTTATCTTATTATATTACAACACACACACAGTGTTGAGGCTTTTAAGAATATTCCGAGAACACGGAAGTTATTAAGACACCGGGTGATCTTACGTTCACCCTGATTTGCACTGCCACAGCGCTTACAGTTTATTTTACAGGGTGACAGTTACATCCACCCCAATGCACTAGCTAAGTGCTTAAAACACAGGACTGCAATTAAGCTCATCCACTGGCGCTAGCAAGGCGCTTAAAACACTTCAGATCCTTACATGTGGATAAGAAGCATAGGTCATGACCCTTAAATTATTCGGCAATAACCCCGAGGAATATTATGATTTAAAGAAACGACAAATCCTTACTTGGATTAGCGTTCCCACGAATATTAAATTATAAAGAAATGACTAATCCTTACTTGGATTAGCGTTCCTACGCACATTAAGTTATAAAGAAACGACTAATCCTTACTTGGATTAGCGTTCCTACGAACACTCGTGTTAACTAAACAGTCTAACACAACAATTATTCACATTAAAGCCATCGAGGCAAACGACTTAAACAAAGAGATAATAGAAACAGCTAATCCTTACTTGGATTAGTTTTCCTATTAATCCACATAAATGCCCGGAAGGCGATCACAGATAATAGCGTCGTTCTAGCAGATATACAACCTATTATAGGATGTTCCAAAACAGTTTATAAAACCTTTTCCAAACAAACATAGATAATCATTCCAAATTAATTACTCAGATAAACAGCTGATAATTAATGTAAATATGGAACGATGAGCAAGAGCGAACCGCCACTTGCCTTAGTCCGCAGATCTGGAACAAAGCAGAGACAACGGGATTCCGGGCTCGACACGCGTATAGCTCCACTAGCATAAACACCTTCGAGTCGACCCAAAAGGAACTCTAGGTTAGATTCGACAAAGAATAGTACGAATATACGAAAGGACGAAAGAAATCGAAGGATACGAGACCCGATCGAAGGTCTCGAAAGCCAACGCAACAACTCCCGGGCAACAACCCTTCACGGCCGGCCACCAAACAATTGCGGCGGGCGCCGCCACCATCACGGCGGTCGCCGCCACCATCACGGCAGTCGCCGCCACCATCACGGCAGTCGCCGTCTCAAGCACGGCGGGCGCCGCTCATCGGCTTCCTCCACGGCGGCACCAAGAACTTCACGGCGGTCGCCGGCCACAACACGGCGGTCGCCGTCCCCAACACGGCGGTCGCCGTCCATAACACGGCGATCGTCGTTCCTGGCGGCGGTCGCCGTCTCCCTGGCGGCGGTCGCCGTTCCTGGCGGCGGTCGCCGTCTCCCTGGCGGCGGTCGCCGTCGCTGAACAAAAACTTAAAAATGGACGAGAAATCTTACCCGCGATGCTCGATTTGGTTCGCCTTTCGCCTTGCTTGGCTTCTAGGCTTCTAAGGGCCTTCCAAGTCTCCTTTGGCCACCGAGAACGACACCAAACGAGCCTCCAACGATCCACGAGAGCTTTCCGAGAGAGAGAGCGATTTTCTTTGGGAGCATTTTTTAGAGACGAGAAATGGACAGCGTAATGGCGTTTTTCACACCCTTTCAAGCTTCACCCATGCCCTCTATTTATAGGCAAAGATGAGGCTTGTTGGGAGCCAAAAAGCCTTCCAATTGTGCCCTTGGATATTAACCCATGGTTAATCCATTTGCACCTCTTGGGCAATAACCAATTGGGTAGTGATTGGTATTAATCTTAACTCGCGATAACAAAAGTCGTACACGAACGAGTATAGACTTCCAACAGGTCTTAACTGTATAATTCTTCACTGAGAAAAATATTACAGATACAGAGCACATTACAGAATGTCTCCGACTTTCTGAATTAAATCCGACGTACTAAACGGGTGTTCGGGAAAACTCCAAAAATTCCCAGAATAATCCTTACAGAATTACGGGGTATCACATCACCTCCCCCTTAAAATAAGTTTCGACCCCGAAACTTGCATTAAGCCAATGAGGATACTACCTCAACACCAATCTTACCACATGGATCCAACATCCTTAATCACTTCATCCTTGAAATGGATCACACGAGATATCATTCTTAATTCCTTAGGATATCATTCTGAAAATGATTCATCCGCCTTAATGCTCATGGCACAAACTCATGCATGAGAGATAGCTCATGATCTCTCCGAACAAAACTCTACAAGTTCATTCCCTTTCCTTAAGAAATCTCGGAAGAACTCAGCGTATGAGATAACGCTTACCACAGTACTCCTTAGATGTATATAGACAATTCTCCTTACTGAATCTTTAATACATCGGGATCATCAACATATCCTTAACTGCAACCTTTCTTCTTAGCATAACAACTCCATAACTTAATCTTCCTCAAAGAGTTGCACCTAGCCTTGTAGATGACATACTCTATGTATGAAGAAGAATCTTAGGAGTGGATTTAGATTTAAACAACAGAGTCGACCCTGGGATTAACCACATAGGGAACGAACATCTAAGTTGTCCACAAAACTTCACCACCATAAGTCTGACAGTCCTTATCCTTACTTGGCATAAGCTGTTCTCGACACTTACGAGGTTTCGTATGAACAACTAATTCGCAATGATAACACATTCTGAAATTTTCCAAAACACGGAAACACTTCATTAAAATCCAAACATTACATTAATTGACAAAAGTCGATCAGGCAGATCTTAACACCACGGAGATTACCGACACACGTCGTTACTCCTTAATCTTAAAGAAAGTCTTAACACAAATACAACTTAATGGATCAGGGTTCTTCTCCGTTGGCTTGACTCATTACAAAGAGTCGTTGCCCTTGGCCTGAAGACCCCATAGGTGTTTTGCCTTTATTACGAGCCATAGACTGCTCAGGAGTAGATACCACTGGCCTTGGGTTCTGTCCACCTCCAACATTTGACATCTGATAAGACTGCATTGGTCCCTGACCCTTCAGTCTGCAGTACATTTTTATGTGGCCTTCTCTTCCACAATTATGACACATCCTCTTGTCCTTTTGGCAAACAAAACTTTTATGCCCCACTTCACCACAATTGTGGCACTGAATTGCTCCGCCACTCCAACTTGAGCCTCTGGCAGAGTCTGACTGAGTTGTCTCGGTCTTAGCATGACCAGACCTTTCAAACTTGATAGGCGATGCCGGTCGTTTGAATAAACCAACCTGGCGATCCTGTTGCCCACCCTTTCCTTTAACTTGCTTCTCCCTCTTAAAGGCAGACTCCTCCAATGTGACTTCCGTCTTGTAGGCTGCATCAACATATTGCTCTAACGTAGTACAGCCATGACGCAACATTAGAGGCTTGATCTCTGGATTCATCCATCCATGGAAGTACCAGATCTTCTGCTCCTCGGTTGACACCTCAGGTCCAGCGTACTGCATCAAGTGATTGAACTTAGCTGCGAGCTCAATCACCTTTAACCCATCAGTCTGCGGGTATAGAAATTCCTTATGCTTCTCCTCCCTCATAGCTCGGGAAAAGAAACGATCGGTCATCTTGGTTTTGAACATGCTCCAATTCAGCTCGGGATGTTCAGCCAGACCGGTGCTCTCCCACCATTCGCTAGCCACATCCTTGAGTTGAAGAGAGGCGATGTGCACTTTCCCAGCCTCAGTGCAATTAATGTTCCGGAGCAACCGCTCTATATGTGAGAATCAATAGGTCACCCTGACCGGTTCTCCAGTACCGTCATAGCTGTCAGGCCTCATTGAACTCATGGCTTTTAACGCTTGCCCGTAAGTTCCTCTGTTTCTGACAACATTGATCTGAGGTACTTGCTCCACTGACTCCTCGACTTCAGGAATAGCCTGAGGAACTGGACCACCTTGTACTTGTGGTGCAACTGGTCGCATAACATCTGTGATTGCCTGCATGACAATTCCTCGAATTGCCTCCACTGCTGCAGCATCAAATATTATCGGAGCATTGGCCTGAGTTTGGCCATTGCCTCCCTGGTTATTGTTAAAGACAGACTCACGCTCTCCTGTTGGGTCTGCAACATTCCTTGCATTTGGTCTAGGGTCATTACTCGGCCCAGCACCAGCACGGATAACGTTCCTTGTGTTCACCATCTGTTTACCGATCAAATTCCAAGGATTTTATCACGTTAGTATCTTCTGATATACTTATTGTAATAAAATCAACTTAGAATAGATCAACTTGGTAATTTCTATTGATGAACTCAAACCGAGTTACTAGGTTCTACAACCTTAACTCAAAATGAGAGAACTGGGAATTCAAGCCTTATTGGGTATAGCGAAACCACCTTGGCTTCTCCCGGTTCCTCTGAAGAGAATAGAATGCACCCATATCATACGGGGTAACGGGGAAGGAATTAGTCTTTCTAGATATAGAAGCAAACTTACTATATCAGACCATATAGAAGACAGGACTATGAACGGTGTTTTCAAACTCTTTTCACTTTGAAAAAAAAATCAGAGCCCTTCTTAAAGCATTTTCAAAAACGGATAAATGATTTATAAAAATCCAAACCCGTTTTAAAACAACCTTTGGCTCTGATACCACAACTGTAACACCCCCAAAACTTAACCCTTTTGGAAAGGTATTACCGCCAGTGACCCCAGTGTTCCTTACCGAGATCACCCAAGGCTTTACCGTTTAAATACAAATCATGAAATACAATGATACAAAATGATAACCTTAATCATATAAAACACGAGTCCCAGGATTACATCCCAATCCCGAATAGGACAAACACAGAGTTTAAATGAATTACAACGGAAATCTTAAACAAGGCACAGCGGAAAACTTTTAAAAGATATTACAAAAAGGGTTGTGATCGTAATGATCATCTGCCCAAGGATCTCAACCTGATTAAAAGAAATTATTAAAAACGTCGGAAAACCACCGTCGACTCCGTAGTCCTTCTAGTCTTCTCATCTACACTCTATCTGATGTGCCGAATCGAACGGATGACACTAGCCCACATGCGGAGAACAAAGTTTGTGGGTTAGTCTACTTAAATAGACTAGCCAGGGTAAAAAGTAGAGTGGTTCGAGTGATCGAAACCGTTTACTATCATTGTCCCTCGAATAAAACCGAAGGGACGATACATAACCCGGCACTTTCACGGAATAACAACAAAGGTATGCATGAGAGAAGATTTTGGAAGACTTCATCTTCACAGAAATCGACTCGAAAAGAGACTCCAAGAGATTGAGTCTTTAAGGAAATATGACAAATCTGGAATGTTTAACAGAATCAAACAACAATGATTTAAAAGTTGACTGAGATGCTTCGGTTCACGACCAACCTCATCGCATACAGCGAATCCAGATCGGAAAGAGAACGTACTACATTCAAGTCGAGATGAGCTTTCCTAGCTGCACTATGACTTAGTTGCACTACTCGCCAAAGGTTTATTAATCATGTGCACTCGGGTACATATCTTATTTAATTACAAAACACACATTACTGAAACACATTAATGTTATTAAGAGTGGCACACAGCTTGAATCTCAGGGTGACAATCATGTCAACCCAAATTAAAACACACACAACCCACACGCGGGACTTAACATTATTATGCCGAGAAACAACGGCGATTATTATTACACCGGGTGACCTTACATTCACCCTGATTGCACTATACAGCGCTTACAGTTTAATTATGTGCTTAACTGTACTTATCTTATTAAATTACAACACACACACACACACAGTGTTGAGGCTTTTAAGAATATTCCGAGAACACGGAAGTTATTAAGACACCGGGTGATCTTACGTTCACCCTAATTTGCACTGCCACAGCGCTTATAGTTTATTTTACAGGGTGACAGTTACGTCCACCCCAATGCACTAGCTAAGTGCTTAAAACACAGGACTGCAATTAAGCTCATCTACTAGCACTAGCAAGGCGCTTAAAACACTTCAGATCCTTACATGTGGATAAGAAGCATAGGTCATGACCCTTAAATTATTCGGCAATAACCCCGAGGAATATTATGATTTAAAGAAACGACAAATCCTTACTTGGATTAGCGTTCCCACGAATATTAAATTATAAAGAAACGACTAATCCTTACTTGGATTAGCGTTCCTACGCACATTAAGTTATAAAGAAACGACTAATCCTTACTTGGATTAGCGTTCCTACGAACACTCGTGTTAACTAAACAGTCTAACACAGTAATTATTCACATTAAAGTCATCGAGGCAAACGACTTAAACAAAGAGATAATAGAAACAGCTAATCCTTACTTGGATTAGTTTTCCTATTAATCCACATAAATGCCCGGAAGGCGATCACAGATAATAGCGTCGTTCTAGCAGATATACAACCTATTATAGGATTTTCCAAAACAGTTTATAAAACCTTTTCCAGACAAACACAGATAATCATTCCAAATTAATTACTCAGATAAACAGCTGATAATTAATGTAAATATGGAACGATGAGCAAGAGCGAACCACCACTTGCCTTAGTCCGCAGATCTGGAACAAAGCAGAGACAACGGGATTCCGGGCTCGACACGCGTATAGCTCCACTAGCATAAACACCTTTGAGTCGACCCAAAAGGAACCCTAGGTTAGATTCGACAAAGAATAGTACGAATATACGAAAGGACGAAAGAAATCGAAGGATACGAGACCCGATCGAAGGTCTTGGAAGCCAACGCAACAACTCTCGGGCAATAACCCTTCACGGCCGGCCACCAAACAATTGCGGCGGGCGCCGACACCATCACGGCGGTCGCCGCCACCATCACGGCGGTCGCCGTCTCAAGGACGGCAGGCGCCGCTCATCGGCTTCCTCCACGGCGGCACCAAGAACTTCATGGCGGTCGCCGGCCACAACACGGCGGTCGCCGTCCCCAACACGGCGGTCGCCGTCCACAACACGGCGGTCGCCGTTCCTGGCGGCGGTCGCCGTCTCCCTGGCGGCGGTCGCCGTTCCTGGCGGCGGTCGCCGTCTCCCTGGCGGCGGTCGCCGTCGCTGAACAGAAACTTAAAAACGGATGAGAAATCTTACCCGCGACGCTCGATTTGGTTCGCCTTTCGCCTTGCTTGGCTTCTAGGCTTCTAAGGGCCTTCCAAGTCTCCTTTGGCCACCGAGAACGACACCAAACGAGCCTCTAACGATCCATGAGAGCTTTCCGAGAGAGAGAGCATTTTTCTTTGGGAGCGTTTTTTAGAGATGAGAAATGGACAGCGTAATGGCGCTTTTCACACCCTTTCAAGCTTCACCCATGCCCTCTATTTATAGGCAAAGATGAGGCTTGTTGGGAGCCAAAAAGCCTTCCAATTGTGCCCTTGGGTATTAACCCATGGTTAATCCATTTGCACCTCTTGGGCAATAACCAATTGGGTAGAGATTGGTATTAATCTTAACTCGCGATAACAAAAGTCGTACACGAACGAGTATAGACTTCCAAAAGGTCTTAACTGTATAATTCTTCACTGAGAAAAATATTACAGATACAGAGCACATTACAGAATGTCTCCGACTTTCTGAATTAAATCCGACGTACTAAACGGGTGTTCGGTAAAATTCCAAAAATTCCCAGAATAATCCTTACAGAATTACGGGGTATCACATTGACCCCGAGATACTCTTACATGGAATCCCTCGTCCTATTGTGTTGGCTTGGGACCCTAGCTTTGTAGATCGTTTTTGGAAGCTTTGGTGGCTAAAATTTGGGAAAGGCCTTATCCTTGACACTAGTTGCCACCTCCACCCCAATTCCTTGCTTTGGGCCATCTGACAGGCGTTGTCGTGACACCTAAACAAAACAATCCTAACAAACCTAAACAAGTAGTTTGGGCAAGTAAGGGTCGAATCGCACAGAGAATCAGATTATCAATTCAAGTAATCGCAAGTCACCAACTAGGAACTAGGGGGGGTTTGTATGATTTTTGTAACCAAATAACAAGTAGACAAGTAAACAGATTCGCAGGCAAAGGTTGTGAATATGATTGGGAAAAGCGTCACACCTGACAAAGATCCACACAACAAGAGATATGGTTGATCACTGAATTCTATCAATCTCAAGTTCTTATCTTTCCTTTAGTTGTTCTTATCCCGATCATATGTAACTATTAGTTCTACCAGCCCTAATAGTACTTATTACTAAATCAAATCCGAAAACCTTCAAGACTCAACAAAGCAATAGCATTCAACCAAGGATTCAACAAGATACATGCAATAGAAACAACCTGTTACTATAAGCATGCAATTAACTCTCTCTCACGATGAACACTCGCAACCCGCTTATGTAAATTGTGTTTGGTACTAGATATGCAACCCGAACCCGGAATCACAAGTCCTAGCTATATGGATAATATCATAAAACCTAGGTGATCAGTCTAGATAAACCAATAAGATTCAATAAACATTCAAGTGTAAGAGAATTAATACAACTAGATAGGAAAACGAACAAGAGTAGAAAACCCACAACCAATCAATTGAAGGCTTCAAAATATCAAGTGCAACAATTGAGGTTTAGTTCTCCATAGGGTTTGTGAGAGAAAAAACTATGAAAGGTGGCAACTAGGTTCTGGTGGCAACTCGGTTCTTTTCTAACCAAAGTCTAGGTTAGATCCTTAAATACTAGGAAGTAAATAATTCAGAAAATAAATAAAAGAAAATAACAAACTTGGAAAAGAAAGTTTCAGAAATAAAATAAAAACAGATAAAAGATCTCGGAAATAAGCCGAGAAAAGTCTTCAGCGCGTCGCCACCGCGGGTGCGGTAATACCCACCGCGGGGTGCGGTGGATCTCCAGAGGCTCCAGCAGCTTTTGCGACACTTCCGTAAAAATGCCATAACTTTTGATTCCCAACTCGGATTGCGTTCATATTTTGAGGACTTGCAGTAGACTTCAAGATCTAACTCTTCAAATTGGAATCACTCCATTTGGACATCGGAGTAAAGAGAACGAACCAATTTAATTCAGCACACTGTTCTTCTACTCTTCAATGCACTTCAAACCTCTGTAAATCCCATGATTTCTTCACTTCTAGTCTTCTCTTCCGGATTACAGAATTATCATCAAATAATATCCAAACATCACCTAAATCATGCTAATAACCACTAGATGTGCTATACAATATATCGCATATCACCATCCTTAGGGCCCCACCACACCGTTGGCTTCCCTTTCCTTTGCTTGTTGAGTTTACTTATCCTAGGACATTGGCACACATGCTCCCACCATTTGCAAGGTTTCCAGCTCGGCGCCGCTCCAAGCCTCACCCCTTTCTTCGAATCCTTGCCTAGGTCCAGCTGTAGGCCAACACCAAGCCATTGGATGGACTCACGTGTTTGTGTTGAGTTGCATTGTTGTAGGTATATTTCTCCGACTGCCATGCTCATGGCATATGTGGTGCCTCTCCGGTGCAAGAACGTTGTGGTGATTGATGCCCTTTCAAGCTTCCTTGTGGCGACTTCGGGCCTTATGTGCCCCCGGTTCCCGACGGCTCTCGTATACTCGTGCTTTTTTGTGGCGGTCTCCCTCACTCCATCTTCAACTTTAAGAAGGGGAGACGCGCAACCACACCCCCTCCACATCCCGGACTTCCAACACACTCAAAGCGGGGATTCGAAGCCAAGAAGGGGAGAGTGATGAGTCCCGGTGATGGATGCCAACTACTCTTATGCCTCACCATGGAGGATCCAAGGCCTTGACCTCCAAGTCGCCGATGCCTCAATGCCACGACACTCAAGCATTCGATGCTTCGATTCCAAGGCATTCAAGTGCGCGCCCCAATCCAAGCCTTTATTGCTTTTATCCCATTTCCCCTTTATTTAATTAATTATGTAAGTGTCTTCCTATTTTGGGTGTGTGGACCCATTTGCACATGGGCTCCTAGTCCACCTAAAACCCTAGACTATTTAAGCCATTCTTGGCTTCCCTGTTCATTAGTTGAAGATCAAAGAAGTGGATTTATCCCTTGGGTTAGAGGAATACTTCCCCAAGGCTCCCACTTAGATCTATCAACCCAAGCAATCAAAACTCTTCATTTCTCATCTCATTCAAACCATTTCAAACACTCAAACACTTGTTTTTGTTTCAAATCTCAAGATCCAAGCCAAGAATCCTCTCCCTAGAGGATTCATTGGCCCTCCTTTGTCTCGGCCAAACCGAGGCCAAGACTTCAAGCTCTCAAGCTCCATTCCAACAACCTTCCACCAAGAGCTCAATATCCATTGAAGGTGCCCTCAAGAACACTTTGAACCCACCTTAAAGCCAAGAAGAAGGAAGCTCACTTTGCTTAGTCACGGTCGAAGCATTCCGGGAAGAAGAGCCTTGTCTTGGAGGTTCCATTATCATCAGTTTATGAACCACAGTGGTCATGGTTATCAAGCCAGACCACTGTGGCTCCCTTCTTGGTGAGTTCATGGAGCGAGGCGGCGATGGAGCTGAAGTCGCGCACAAACCTCCTGTAGAAGCCATCCAACCCAAGGAAAGACTGAACCATGGTCGGGTTGGTAGGCGTTGGCCAATCTCAAACCTTCCCCTTGTCTTCACCCACGCGCAAACCATCCTTAGACACAATAAACCCAAGAAACATTGTAGTGTCGGAGCAAAATCGACATTTGCCAAGGTTGGCATATAGTTGCTCTTTCCTCAAGCACTCTAACATAAGCCTAAGGTGTTGGACATGAGCATCTAGACTTTGAGAGTAGACAAGAATGTCATCAAATTAAAACCACTACAAATTTTCACAAAAATTGTCGCAACACATGGTTCATCAAGTGCATGAAGGTGTTGGGGGCATTGGTGATCACAAATGGCATGACAAGCCATTCATAAAGACCATACTTAGTCTTAAACGTCGTCTTCCTTTCATCTCCCTCCTTCATTCGAATCTGGTGATAGCCACTCTTCAAGTCAATCTTAGAGAAGAGCTTGGCACCATGGAGTTCATCCAACATATCATGAAGGCGGGGGATGGGATGGCGGTACTTCACTGTGATCTGGTTGATGGCGCGGCAGTCAACACACATCCGCCACGAGCAATCTTTCTTAGGCACCAGAATCACGGGGACGGCGCAAGGGCTCAAGCTTTCCTTCACGTAAACGCTATCCAAGAGTTCCTGGACTTGACGCTGCAACTCCTTGGTTTCCTCAGGCCCGGCGTGGTAGGCGGCTCGGTTGGGCAAGGAAGCACCAGGCACCAAGTCAATTTGGTGCTCGATGCCGCAGATATACGGCATGCCCTGGGGCAGCTCTTCAAGCATGACATCCGCGAATTCATGGAGCAAAGAAGCAACACTAGCGGGCAAACCACCGGGGACAGAGGCAACCTGCGCATAAAGATGAGGCACTAAGAGAAAACAAGGAGTTCTTCTCTTGAATGCTGCAGTCAGATTCCGTTATGTGTCATGCCATTTCCATGGGCGGCCAAGCAAGAGGTGCGTGGCGTCCATAGAAATGGCATCACACATAACGGAATCTGAATAATGTCCAATGGAGAAAGAAATGAGGCATTGACGAGTGATAGTGTTACCTCTCCATGGAGGAGCCAAGGCCTTGACCACCAAGGCACCAAGGCGCTGATGGCTCAATGCCACGACACTCAAGCATCCGATGCTTCGATTCCAAGGCATTCAAGCGCGCGCCCCTATCCAAGCCTTTATGGCTTTTATCCCATTTCCCTGTTAGTTAATTAATTATGTAAGTGTCTTCCTATTTTGGGCGTGTGGACCCATTTACACATGGTGTAACACCCCAACTCATGTCGGTAGTGCCACACGCCAGTGACCTCAGACGTTAATGTCCAAAGTCACCACAGGCTTTAATCGGAACAATTAAGCTTAAGTAAGTACGTAAATATTAAATAACGGAAGAATAACCAGCGGAAGACATTTCAGATGATTAAAACTCAACCTTTATTAAGACTCCTCTCATAAAATGAGAAGGACGGTTTTACAACAAACTATAATGACAACGGAAGACTTTTAAACATAGTCCTACTTACATGACTATGTACTACATTTATTTCAAATTAAACAGACACGCCTTGGAAATATTACTTCTTAAAACACAAACTTCATCTGCAAGCCTTCTCTTCGATTGGTTACTTCAAATTGTCGGGGACCAACCACTGATGTGCCTTATAGGACGGATGACACCAGCCAACCATGCAAGGAATAAAACCCGGTTGGTTAGTCTAATGAAAGACTATGCAAGGGTGAAAACAGAATGGTTCAAGTGATCATAACCGTTTACTATCATTGTCCCTCGAATAATAACCGAAGGAATGATACATAACCCGGAACTTTCACGGAATTATAAAAGAAGTTATGCAATGAAAATAAGACTCCAAAGGAACTGAGTCTTATGAGAGACGTATGAAGAATTGTTTGGGAACGTTAAGTTTACACACAAGTTTAAAAATGACCTTGATTATTTGGGTCCACGACCAACCTCACCACATAATCCGAATCCAGATTGGAAAGAGGACTTACTCTAACAAGAATTCGGGCGGTTTCCACGTTGTACTCCTCGCCCGAGGGTATATTAATTATGTGCAAAACGGCACTTATCTTATTTAATTTCAAAAATGCAAATTTACGTTGAAGCTTTTAATCCACAACAATCTCGCAATGAGATATATAACATGGGACGAATCCCGATTGTTGGCACCAACTGAGTGCACTTACCCTGAATAAGGGTACGGTCATGACCAGAAGTACTAGGGAAAAATCCTCCTAATACCAGTTATAAAGAAATGACTAGACCTCGCAAGGTACATAGCGTTCCTACGAATACTCGTTCTAACTACACATAAGTTCACACATAAATCCACACCAAATTCCATTACGGTAATATCATATAGATATATATATATATAATAGTGTTGTTTCTAGCAATATATACAACCTATTATAGATTCATATTTAAACACATGGTTTTATCAAATCTGTTCCCAAACTTAAAACAACAATTTTATCCCATCTTAATTAACAATCAATTAATTGATAATCAAGGGGAAACATGGAATAATGAGCAAGAGCGAACCGCCACTTGCCTTAGTTTCGACGAACGAAGAGATCGGGTTCGAGATCTAGAACTTGAATCTGAGTACGGATTCCTACGACGAGTCATAAAACGGTACCCTACGTTAGATACGATATGAAGATACGAAACAAAACGAAACTACGAAACGAAACGAAACGACACGAAGCTACGAAGCGAAACGAAGCTACGAAGCGAAACGAAGCTACGAAACGAAACAAAACAAAACGAAACGAAACGAAGGGAAAAAGGCCTGAGTCGCGGTCGCGGCTAACATGGCCGCGATCACGCTTTGCTGGGCAAAACCGCGGTCGCGGTTAGCATAACCGCGGTCGCGGTTTTCTAGGCCAAGCCTGCGGTCACGGTGGATGGAGCCGCGGTCGCGGATCTTCATCCCGGCGCGAGGTTGGGGCGGCTTCGAAGCCTTACCGACGACGACGATGAGGCTTCCACTCCACTTCTGAACCACCGCGTATCACCACCACTCCAAGGATCACTCACAAGCCACGAGCGACCTCCGACGACCACCAAAACTTCGGTGACGAGCAACTCCAGCGAAGGACACAAGAACTTTTGAAGAGAAGAAGATGGAGTTGAGATTGATGAAGGGAATGGCTGCCAAAAGCTCCCTTTTATAGGCATGTAGGAGGAGGAGTTCACCCCACACCGGCAAATTAAACCAAACGATCCAGCTCCCCGGCGTTAGGAGCACGAGGCGAAAGCCAATCGTCGGCCTTCTGGAAGCTCGAGGAAGACGACGATCCGAGAAGCCCGCAATCGCGGTTTCGAAACCGCGGTCGCGGCACTGCCGCGCTCACACTTCTAGGTCCTTGGTCGCGGTTCTTGCTCGAGGTCATGCTTAAACTTATTATTTTTAGTACTCCCCAAATAATTTAAGACCCCAAAATCTTATTAAACGTATATTATTACGTTCAAAAGGTTCTTACTGAGTTTACAGAAAATGCCTAATTCGTTTTGTTTACAAAACGAAAGTTTGAAAATTACCCAAATACCCCTACTAAAATTGAGGGTTATTACATTACTACCCCCTTAAAAATAGTTTCGACCCCGAAACTAGCACTACCAAGATAGAGGTATCGGTCTTCACATTAACCTTCCTAATTGAGCTTAGCACCCTCAACTATTTCGTACTCGAAATTAACCATAGGAGAGTCGGTCTGTTTCCTCACCATGACATCATATATCGTTTCCATATTTTACTTCATACAATACCTCTTAGTTTATTCACAAGATTATAACTACCTTAAACTCATAGTCTCCAAAAATCATCACACGACCTTAATACACCTTAAGCTTGAGAACACCCTTTTCTTTCTACTTTTTTTTTTATATAAATGACTCTCAAAGTTCATACCTTATCTTCCTTAAGTTGGTATCCTTAAATAAATTTGCCTTCGTAACCTATATCACCAAGGTCGGACTATTTCTTCGATCATGATTCCACCTACTACATACTGTCGTCGTTCATTACCCTCGTTATAATCGATATAATCATCCACAAGATTATGATCACCTTAATCAGAGTATCTGTTATAGTCGATCTCCAATATAATCTCACTATTATGCCCTACACATCATAACGGTCTTGATATACTCAAGCAGAAGAATACAATATTTCTCTTCCAACTTTCTTGTTGTAATCACTCCCAAAGTTCATCCATTAAACTCACCTATAACCCGAATATCAAATTTTTAGTAACCTCGAAACATCACCTCCTCTAATTCCTTAAAGATACATCCCAAAATTCCATTATTCATCTTAATCAAGTTTGGCCCTTATGCCATCTCTAACTTAGAATCTTTCCAGTAATAATTTAGCTCATTCTATTAATCATTTTCTAACTTAAAACCTTTAAGATTCCTTAATTTTTCCCCAAAACGAACCACATAAGATGTTACTCTTATTTCCTCAAAATATCATACTGATAAATGATTCATTACCAACAAAATCAATCACTTATGTCCTGATTCTTCAATAGATATACATGGGTAACCTTTATTACCTTACCCCTTAAGCGCACATAAGACCATCTCTTTATTGTGTCCTTTAGTTTATCGAAATCTCCATAATGACCTATCCTTGCACTATAACCCTTAAATTTAAGTGAGCTTTCTTCCAATACAATCGTTTCGCAACTTAATCTTCCTAAAAAGTGTTATACCATCAGCCTTATAAACGACACACTCACTTAAAATCCAAATATCGAACCTTGTAAATTTCCAAGTATCATAACTCCATATTCTTTGAAGGTACAACTTACAAATTCAATTATTTGGCCCAATTAAATTTGGCCCTTATGCCATTTTCTTAACCCAAAATCTTTCCATTAATTAGGCTCTTAACATAAAATCTTTTAGAATTCCTCAATTTTCACAATTAATCACACAACATCCCATACATGTTTTTCCTCAAACATGATGCCACTAATCCGTTTAATACGATTGTAATCACTCACCTTATCTATCCAACACGTTTCATAAGATCGCCTTAATAGACATATGTCACTTTTCACCAAGTCCATTTGATAAAGTCCATACACTTATGTTATCCCATACTGTTAATCCCTAGGAATTAAAACAAACTTTTACCGATTGAGTTTGTTATTCGCCCATAAATCCTTAAACACTTAATTGTCCTCCCACAATTTCATCATCACAAATTGAGCAACCATTTTTTCTTTACTGATATTTACTATTTACCTAAGACTTAATCACCTTAACACTTCTCATATCACCATCTCATTATATCATTTCCTTAAGAAAACCCCATAATGAAACCTTAAATAGGTTTTCCCAAATAATACTTATGATTTCCCACACTTAGCTTTTTCAAAAGCTTTAACCACTGGTCCTACAATGAGCACACTCATTTATAAACCCCACAACCATAGCTCTTGGGTTCTACAGTTTATTCAAGATCGTATTAGAGTACGATCGTTTTAGAGAAAACGAACTCCTTGTGGAATATCTCTCTTATAAATTTATTCACTTGAATATATAATTTATTCATCTCACCTTATCTAATGCTCAGAGTATGCACATGAGGAATATCCTCAAACTCCATAGAGCATTACTACACACACTAAATCCTTATAGCAAGGAATCCTTACAACATTAACCTCTCGGGACAATGCTCATGAATTCGAGCGAAGGTAACAAATAATGCCAATGCCCAACTTGACATTATTTCAAAAAAATAGAGGGGTTCTCACGAATAGTTTCAACCTCGAAACTAGCACTAACAAGGTAGGAAACAATCACACATGTCCCAACCCACATTATCCTTTATGAGTCCAGACAGTCTTTATCAACTCGTGACATGTACTACTTTTGGCACTCAAGGATTCTCGTATGAACGAACAACTTGTAATAGTAACGAATTTAGTAATTTCCGGAACAAGGAAACACTTCTTTATTATTCGAAACATTACACTAAAACAATTGACAAAATGTCGAACATGCAGATTACTAAACTATGGAGACTATCGACACAAGTCATTGCTCCCTATTCTTAGAAAGTTTTACAAAAATGCCACTACTCGTACATGGTTTCCTTCCCATCGGGGTGACGTATCACAAAGAGTCGATGCCCTTGACCCGAATATCCCATAGGCGCCTTGCCTTTATCACGAGCAACAGATTGCTTAGGAGCGGACACCTCCGGCTTTGGGTTCTGCCTACTGCCAACATTTGAGGACTGATATGATTGTATTGGCCCTTGACCCTTCTGCCTATAGTATGTCTTCATGTGGCCTTCCTTCCCACAACTAAAACATACCCGCTTCTTCTTTTGGCAACAAGAACTTTTGTGCCCAACTTTATCACAGTTGTGGCATTGAATCACACCGCTACTCCAACCTGAGCCTTTGGTGGATTCAGAATGAGTTGTCTCGGTCTTAGCACGACTAGACTTCTCAAACTTGGTGGGCGATGTCGGCCGCTTGAAGGTATTAGCCTTCCGGTCTTGTTGGCCACCCTTCACCTTATTTTGTTCCTCCCGCTTTCAGGTGGATTCTTCCAGCGTAACCTCTACCTTATAGGCCGCATCCACATACTGCTCCAAGGTAGAGCATCCGTGACGCACCATCAGAGGTTTGATTTCTGGATTCATCCATCCATGGAAGTACCAGATCTTCTGTTCTTCGGAATGCACGTCTGAACCAGCATATTATAGAAAATGATTGAACTTTGCCGCCAGCTCAGACACTTTCAGTCCTTCAGTCTCTGGGTAGAGGAATTCCTTCAGCTTCTCTTCCCTCATAGCACGAGAGAAGAACCGATCAGTGAGCTTGGCTTTGAACATTGCCCAGCTCAGATTTGGGTGGTCATTCAAACCAGTTCCTTCCCACCACTCACTTGCTCCGTCTTTCAGATGTAACGAAGCAATGTGCACCTGCTCAGCCTCGGTGCAGACCATATTCCGAAATAGTTGCTCCATATGGGAAAACCAATAGGCAACCTTGACTGGTTCCCCGATCCCATCATAGCTATCCGGGCGCATCGAATTTATCGCCTTAAATGCCCAGTTGTAGTTCCCGTCATTTCCCTCGGGAGCCACTAGTTGTACAGGACCTTCACGTCCCACCACATTGGTTGCAACTTGAGGATTGGGAGCCGCTTAAGCTTGCGGTATCCCTTGGGCCGTTAGTACCTCGACCACTTGCCTCACTATTTGCCCAATGACCGTCGCATCCAACACGATCGGGGAATGAGGTGTAACTTCCCATGTAGCTTGAGGGTCCACTTGTCCCTGATGAACATCTTGCCGTAGGGTCGGGTCATTATTACGCGAGCCAGATCTCGTATCATCCCCTTGTTGAGTAGCACTCCTCAGCTGAACTCGGGAACCATTGTTAGGACCTTTATTAGCTGCTTGGTTGGTGGATCGGGTGTTCACCATCTGTTGATGAACCATAACGTCGGTTTAGAACTTTTCCAACTTGTACATGATACTTAATAAATTACGTTATAATACGAATTATAAGGGTCCAAACAAATAACCCTATATTAGTTTGACTGACCCTCCACCATTAACCTTAAAACGATCTTCTTACCTTACTTGAGAATGGATCAATTAGGAGAAATGTCAACCTTTAAATGACATTAAACCTAAGAATGGACGATAACCTTAAGAATGGATCTAAGGAATAGGTAACCAAAACGAAGCTTGTAGAAGTTTGAAAACACACTCTAAAATAATTTAAATCACACTTTAAGTTAACTCATCATCCCCTTATCGTTTTACAATACAATTTATTTATAAACTTATTACTTTTATAACTAAATTACCAGCATCGTCCTTTTTAAAATCCACAAGACCACAATCACTTTCAAATGCACTTTAAAATTATTAAATGAATTTAACTTTCTCGTTTAAACACAAATATAATAAGTCTCTTCTATATTTATAACACAAAGTTATCACTTCTGTAAGTACCTTTAACAACTCTCAAAACTACACTTTTAAAATAATAGAAAATAAATTTAATTTCAACCGTCATAACGTCATTTTAATAAGGACTTATAAAATAACAATTAACGTCCTAATAGTTAAACCATTAATTTAAATTACATACTAAAAGGTCATAAAACTTTAAATTTAATACTAACATTTAAACTCTCGAAATTCCAAGAATAAAATAGTTTGAAAAAAATAGTTTCGAAATTAATTTTCGAAAATTCTCAAACCTAACAATAGGCCAAGAATTTTAAAACCATTGTTCTGATACCATAATTATAACACCCCAACTTATGTCGGTAGTGCCACACGCCAGTGACCTCAGACGTTAATGTCCAAAGTCACCCCAGGCTTTAATCGGAACAATTAAGCTTAAGTAAGTACGTAAATATTAAATAACAAAAGAATAACCAGCGGAAGACATTTCAGATGATTAAAACTCAACCTTTTATTAAGACTCCTCTCGTAAAATGAGAAGGACGGTTTTACAACAAAGTATAATGACAGCGGAAGACTTTTAAATTACAGCGGAAGACTTTTAAACATAGTCCTACTTACATGACTATGTACTACATTTATTTCAAATTAAACAGACACGCCTTGGAAATATTACTTCTTAAAACGCAAACTTCATCTACAAGCCTTCTCTTCGATTGGTTACTTCAAATTGTCGGGGACCAACCACTGATGTGCCGTATAGGACGGATGACACCAGCGAACCATGTAAGGAATAAAACTCGGCTGGTTAGTCTAATGAAAGACTATGCAAGAGTGAAAACAAAATGGTTCAAGTGATCGTAACCGTTTACTATCATTGTCCCTCGAATAATAATCGAAGGAACGATACATAACCTGGAACTTTCACGGAATTATAAAAGAAGGTATGCAATGAAAAGAAGACTCCAAAGGAACTGAGTCTTATGGGAAATATATGAAGAATTGTTTGGGAACGTTACATTTACACACAAGTTTAAAAACGACCTTGATTATTTGGGTCCACGACCAACCTCACCGCGCAATGCGAATCCAGATTGGAAAGAGGACTTACTCTAACAAGATTCTAGGCGGTTTCCACGTTGTACTCCTCGCCCAAGGGTATATTAATTATGTGCAAAATGGCACTTATCTTATTTAATTTCAAAAACGCACATTTACATTGAAGCTTTTAATCCACAACAATCTCGCAATGAGATATATAACATGGGACGAATCCCGATTGTTGGCACCAGCTGAGTTCACTTACCCTAAATAAGGGTACGGTCATGACCAGAAGTACTAGGGAAAAATCCTCCTAATACCAGTTATAAAGAAACGACTAGACCTCGCAAGATACATAGCGTTCCTACGAATACTCATTCTAACTACACATAAGTTCACACATAAATCCACACCAAATTCCATTACGGTAATATCATATAGATATATATATATATAATAGCGTTGTTTCTAGCAATATATACAACCTATTATAGATTCATATTTAAACACATGGTTTTATCAAATCTATTCCCAAACTTAAAACAACAATTTTATCCCATCTTAATTAACAATCAATTAATTGATAATCAAGGGGAAACATGGAATAATGAGCAAGAGCGAACCGCCACTTGCCTTAGTTTCGACGAACGAAGAGATCGGGTTCGAGATCTGGAACTTGAATTTGAGTACGGATTCCTACGATGAGTCATAAAACGGAACCTTATGTAAGATACGATACGAAACGAAACGAAGGGAAAAAGGCCTGAGCCGCGGTCGCGGCTAACATGGCCGGGATCGCGCTTTGCTGGGCAAAGCCGCGGTCGCGGTTAGCATAACCGCCGTTGCGGTTTTCTAGGCCAAGCCCGCGGTTGAAGTGGATGGAGCCGCGGTCGCGGATCTCCAACCCGACGCGAGGCTGAGGCGGCTTCGAAGCCTTACCGACGACGACGACGAGGCTTCCACTCCACTTCTGAACCACCGCGTATCACCACCACTCCAAGGATCACTCACAAGACACGAGCGACCTCCGACGACCACCAAAACTCCGACGATGAGCAACTCCGGCGAAGGACACAAGAACTTTTGAAGAGAAGAAGATGGAGCTGAGATTGATGAAGGGAATGGCTGTCAAAAGCTCCCTTTTATAGGCATGGAGGAGGAGGAGTTCACCCCACACCGGCAAACCAAACGATCCAGCTCCCCCGGCGTTAGGAGCACGAGGAGAAAGCCGATCGTCGGCCTTCTGGAAGCTCAAGGAAGACGACGATCCGAGAAGCCCGTGATCGCGGTTTCAGAACCGCGATCGTGGTTTGCCCACAGGAAAAATCGCGCCCGCGGTTTTGAAACCGCGGTCGCGGCACTACCGCGCTCACGCTTCTGGATCCTTGGTCGCAGTTCTTGCTCGTGGTCATGCTTAAACTTATTATTTTTAGTACTCCCCAAATACTTTAAGACCCCAAAATCTTATTAAACATATATTATTACGTTCAAAAGGTTCTTACTGAGCTTACAGAAAATGCCTAATTCGTTTTGTTTACAAAATGAAAGTTTAAAAATTATACAAATACCCCTACTAAAACTGAGGGTTATTACACATGGGCTCCTAGTTCCCTAAAACCCTAGACTATTTAAGCCATTCTTGGCTTCCTTGTTCATTAGTTGAAGATCAAAGAAGTGGATTTATCCCTTGGGTTAGAGGAATACCTCCCCAAGGCTCCCACTTAGATCTATCAACCCAAGCAATCAAAACTCTTCATTTATCATCTCATTCGAACTATTTCAAACACTCAAACACTTGTTCTTGTTTCAAATCTCAAGATCCAAGCCAAGAATCCTCTCTCTAGAGGATTCCTTGGCCCTCATTTGTCTCGGCCAAACCGAGGCCAAGACTTCAAGCTCTCAAGATCCATTCCAACAACCTTCCACCAAGAGCTCAAGATCCATTGAAGGTGCCCTCAAGAACACTTTGAAGCCACCTTGAAGCCAAGGAGAAGGAAGCTCACTTTTCTTAGTCACGGTCGAAGCATTCCGAGAAGAAGAGCCTTGTCTTGGAGGTTCCATTCTCATCAGTTTATGAACCTTAGAAAATTAATATATGAACATGTGTATGTTATATATAAACCTTGAAGTTATCATATATGAACATCAACACACAACGACCAAGTAAAAATAATTTTAAATATACGAACATGTGCATGTTACATATGAACCTTACAAAACTAATATATGAACGTGTACATGTTACATATGAACCTCAAAGACCAAATATAAAGAATTTTAAACATGAACTTGTGCATGCTACATATGAACTTTACAAAACTAATATATGAACATGTGCATGTTACATATGAACCTCAAAGACCAAGTAAGAAGAAAAATATGTAAAAGGTGATGGGTTAATAACTATACACTATGCTTAAGGTTCACATTTAACACAATAGAAGTCCACACTTGATATACTCAGTGAATCTCTATAAAGTGTGTTTGGACATCAATAGTTCACTTTAGTTTGTAAACTAATTTTGGTACAAACGGTATGAACATCTAGTATTAATATATGAACCTTATAGTACAAATAAATGAATATCTAGTGTTTATATATGAATGTAAAGATAACGGTTTAGAATGATTAGGGAAAAAAATTATGGACCGACAAAAAAAAGAGTTCGCGATATTTACGAAAATGTCACTGTGCCACTTAATCTCACCCGTCATGAATAGATGACCAGCCTTGTACAAATACCCCTCATGAATAAACCAAATATGAATGAACGGATGAGCTAGGGATGCATAGATGACCAGCCTTGTACAAATACCCCTCATGAATGAAGAAAGTATCAAACTCTCGGTCCCTAAGGCATTGCTCAAAAATAGGCTTAAAATAGGCATCAACCAAATATAAGTCCTTAATCAAAGCAAAACCCAAAACCTTAGTTTAAAGATGAGTAAGAAGGTTATACTTGCGAGAAAGGGCGTCGGCTACCACATTCTCCTTACCTTTCTTGTGGACAACTACATAGGGAAAAGTCTCCATGAACTCGACCCACCTAGTATGGCGACGGCCGAGAGTGGCTTGCCTCTTCAAGTAGCTAAGCGCGGCATGGTCAGAGTGAATGACAAACTCTCGCGACCACAGGTAGTGCTGCCATGTCTTGAGCACTCGGACAAGAGCATAGAGCTCCTTATTATACGTGGGGTATTCAATGTGGCCCCGGTGAGCTTCTCACTAAAGTAGGCTATCAGCCTCTTGTCTTGTTGGAGGACGCCGCCAATGCCGATGATGGAAGCGTCGCACTCGACCTCAAACCTCTTGGTGGAGTCCGGAAGTTACAGGAGAGGCGCATTGTAAAGGGCCTCCTTTAAAGCCTGGAAGGCCCGCTCATGGATATCAAGCCACACCAATGTGGCTCCCTTCTTGGTGAGTTCATGGAGCGAGACGGTGATGGAGCTGAAGTCGCGCACAAACCTCCTGTAGAAGCCAGCCAACCCAAGGAAAGACTGAACCATGGTCGGGTTGGTAGGTGTTGGCCAATCTCGAATGGCCTTCACCTTGTCTTCATCCATGCGCAAACCATCCTTAGACACAATAAACCCAAGAAAAACTGTAGTGTCAGAGCAAAATCGACATTTGCCAAGGTTGGCATATAGCTGCTCTTTCCTCAAGCACTCTAACACAAGCCTAAGGTGCTGGACATGAGCATCTAGACTTTAAGAGTAGACAAGAATGTCATCAAAATACTTAGTCTTAAACGTCCCCCAAGCGCATGAAGGTGTTGGGGGCATTGCTGAGCCCAAATGGCATGACAAGCCATTCATAAAGACCATACTTAGTCTTAAACGTCGTCTTCCATTCATCTTCCTCCTTCATTCAAATCTGGTGATAGCCATTATTCAAGTCAATCTTGGAGAAGAGCGTGGCACCATGGAGTTCATCCAACATATCATCAAGGCGAGGGATGGGATGGTGGTACTTCACTGTGATCTGGTTGATGGTGCGGCAGTCAACACACATCCGCCACGATCCATCTTTTTTAGGCACCAGAATCACGGGGACGGCGCAAGGGCTCAAGTCTTCCCTCACGTAGCCGCGATCCAAGAGTTCCTGGACTTGACGCTGTAACTCCTTGGTTTCCTCAGGCCCGGCGCGGTAGGCGGCTCGATTGGGCAAGAAAGCACCAGGCACCAAGTCAATTTGGTGCTCGATGCCGCGGATAGGCAACAAGCCTTGGGGCAGCTCATCAGGCATGACATCCGTGAATTCATGGAGCAAAGAAGCAACACTAGCGGGCAAATCACTGGGGACAGAGGCAACATGCGCCCAAAGATGAGGCACTAAGACAAAACAAGGAGTTCTTCCCTTGAATGCTACAGTCAAATCACTATGTCTGGCCAAAAGCAGGCGGTTCTCACAACGGCCCTACAGTGGGGAGCATAGCGGCGAAGCACTGACCGCTGTCGATGTTGGGGAGGCAACTGGGGCTGGAACAGAGGCTCTGGATGTGGAATGCCCAGTGCTCGAAGCAGACTCCTCATTGCCCGTCCAGATTGCAGTGGGCCTGTTCTTCGGCTTTCGCGTCGCGGCGCTAGCGGCAGGGCCATTTGCGGCCGCAGGGGAACCACATCTCACATTGTTGGCAGCGGGGGGTTCTTGGGGGGAATTGTGATGGCCCAAGTGGCCATTCCTTGACTTGGACGGATTGCCCGACTCAGAACCTGAAGCGCCCAAATCGGAGCCGCTGGCTTTGGGGACGGTCGAATGCCACGCAGCAGCCTTGTCAGTGGCGGCTTCGATAGCCTTTTGCCGGTCCCTCTCAACCTGGTCCTGTAATATCTAATGTGGCGACATAGGTAAGAGGGTGATGCGCTTCCCATGGTAAGTAAACACATATGTGTTTAAATAGCCATCCTAAAGAGCGCGCCGATCAAATTGCCATGGGCGGCCAAGCAAGAGGTGCATGACGTCCATAGCAATGACATCACACAGAACGGAATCTGAATAATGTCCAATGGAGAAAGAAATGAGGCATTGACGAGTGATAGTGTTACCTTCACTGGAAGAGATCCATTGGATGCCGTAAGGTCGAGGGTGTGGCATCGTTGGCAAGTTGAAGTGTTTGACCACTTTCTCGTTGACAATGTTGCAACAACTTCCCCCATCGATGATGACACTCAACGAGGCAGTTTTGACCAAACTCCTGGTGTGGAAAAGGTTCTCTCTTTGGTCCACCAATTCGGCCTCTTTGACGATGAGCACACGTCGCGTGACGAGGCTGAACGGCGTGCCCGCATGCAAGTTGGTTGGTCCACATGCGTAGGTCTCATCCCCGGCCTAGCCTCAAGCGGTGGCGCTTCCTCCTCATTGGACTCATAGCCGATTTGTTGGCTAAAGAGGACTTTCCTGGAATTGGGGCAATCACACTTGTAATGCCCACGTCCTCCACACTTGAAGCACTCCAGATCGCGCGCGCACTCCTGGCCTTTGGGCGCGGCATTGGGCGTTACGGCAGCGGTCAGTGGCAGAACTTGGCGCCGTCTGCTTGGCTTTGTTGCCTGGGCCAGAACCTGTTTTCGCTTGGGAGGAAGCGCGCACATCAGTAGCCAAACCAGATTGAAAAGGGCGAGAGTCATACCTTCGTTGGCTCGTAGATTGCCAAGACGATTGCTTCCTATGCACAAGTTGGTGGTGGATTTGCATGGCCGTGTGCGTAAGAGTGTTGAGACCCTTGATGGGCAAGATCTCCAACTGGTCACGGATGGATAGGTTCAATCCACTTAAGAATTTGGTTCGCAAGGTTGATGGCGCCATGCTCACCCCAGCCTTGTAGTACATGTCTTCAAGTTGTGAAAAGAACTCGAGCGACGACTTTGAACCTTGGTGAGCCATGGAAATCTCCAATCTCATCTGGTTCTTGTAGTCTTGTGGTACATACTTCTAAGTCATCACGTAGACTAGCCGGTGCCATTCGGTGAGAGGCTCAAGATTTTGCCGGATGCGGTCGCTCACAAAGCGGTGCCACCAAACCCTGGCGGCACCCCGGAGGTGAAGCATAGCGGTCGCGACCTTTTCCTCTTCGGTCAATTGGCAGTAGCGTGGGGTGTACTCCGTAGCCTTCACCCACTCAAGAAAAACAGCAGGATCATATTCACCAAAAAATAACTCAATTTTTACCTTTACCTCATGGCGACTTAGCCTAGCTTGTCCAGGCACAGTCTGACGCTGGATGTCAAGATTCCGGTCAATGGAGTCGCGGTCATCATAGCCTTGGGCATGGCCAATTTGGCGACGGCCGCGATCATCATCGGCACGATGCTCGTTGTAAGCAGCATGGGCCTCACAAGTATCTTCGCGGCGGCGGTGGCGCCGAGGCTGGCCATATTCAGGCGCGCGGCGATGAACATCACGGGGTAGGTCGCGTTGGTGATGTCCGGGGTTAGCGCGCCGATCATCACCATGGCGGTCATATTGGGGACCGCCGGTGTGAAGGCAGGGAGGGATGTAGTCAGATGGCCTATCCTGAAGCTCAATGGGATCGCCTAGAGGGGGATGGAAGGACCCCGGGTTGATCATGCCCGAGTCCTCCATCTCTTCATCATCAAATTCCTTGAACGCATCGCGCAAGGATGGAGTGGAGGTGCAATAGCCATCAGATCCATAGCGCGGAGTGCGGGCACTCTGGTGGACAAGGTGGTCGTTGATGTCGAAAGGCACAAGCGTGAGAGCTGGGAGGCACAGGCGGCGCCGGTCACCATGCTTGGAGCTATGCATGTTGCACCAGCTTGGCCGCATGTGTTGACTGGAGCCAGGGGGCTCGGCGCGTGCAGGGGTCACGCAACCCAGGATTGTCATCACGGCGGCGCCGGTCTCCATGATCACCGTACATGTCATCAAAGTCATAATGTTCAGAAAACTCACCTTGGGAGTGGTCATCAGGGTCGGAGCCATTGTCGTTGCCGCCTGGTGTCGCCCGTGGGTTGTAGCAGTCGCACGGAGAGACATGGCCTTGGAGACTCTCAATGACCGAATGGATGCGCTGTAAGCGTGACTGCTGGTGAGATGTCTAGGGCATGACATTCTTGCCCTTGTCCAAGCGAGTGTGGCTTGGGCCGGCCACAGGTTATCGAGGTTGGCCAGCGGTATCCATCTCGACTAGCGGCATCGACGTTGGTCGACCTTGTTGGCTTTAGAGTTGTGCGACTTGGCGTCGCAACTCCTGGATCTCCCTTTGCTCAGCCATGAGCTCTTGGGTTGCAGTGGGAGGTTGTTGTTGGGGTGGTGGAACCTGCGCAGTGTGGGATTAGGGGGGTTATTGCCGGTACCATTTCCGTCTCCACTCGTGTGTGTAAGTGTCGTCATGCTACCTATGACAATATGACTAGACATGCGAGTAAAAGCGAACAAAAGGTAAAAGGCAATCAATAATCAAGCAAGCACTACACTTATGCACACAAGTTCATGTAGGACACAATTTGGCAAGCCTTGAGGGCAGTGAAGGCAAGCAAAGAAACAATCACACGAATGACTTGAACAAAAACAACTAGATTCACGCTTGACTATGCAACAATTATCGAACACAAATGGCAGTCTATAATGCAATATGACACGCGATCTACCTCCCTAGATGCAAACCTAGACGGCGGAGGGGCGGCACAATGGACTACGACCGAAAGTGGAAAGAAAATTTGAAGCCTTGCCTTATTTTGGCTTTTGCTTTAAAAGCAAAAGAATTTTGGATTTGCCTTTTCTATTTTATTTTATATTTGAAATTTGAATCCGGCTTTTTTTTAATAAATAAAATCTAAGTCAATATTTGTTTTGACTTAAATCTTTGAATTTCAAATAACTAACAAAGATTCGGCCGTAGTTGTTAGAGAAAGAAATCACAAGTTTGTTAGGATCTTGCGATAGGAGAGAGAAAAGATTTGATGCAGATTTTGTGGTTAGCAAAGAAGGGAAATAAATCACAGATATATTCAAAATATCCCACGAATTATATCAAATAATCACGCACAGAAACAAGCAGCAAATCTCAAAGATATTCGGCCAAGATCACACGCGGATTGTGGGTATTGGCTCCGGATTTTGTGGGGCAAATCGGCCAAGCGCGTGGCTTGAGGGAACCGATTGGTTGAGGCAATCTCAGACAAAATCTACCTATTTTGGGCAAGAAAAAAATTTGGCGAAATTGCAAGCCGAAGGGGATGAAAATGGTGGAAAACATCTTGTGGCGGCAGAAGGGGATGATGGTGGTTGGCGGAATGGATGTGAACAATATAAACTCAAGGGATAGTGACTTACAAGACCACTGGCGCTCTGATACCAGTTGATGCGTCCTTGGCCTTGACGTGGTCAAGAATGCCGGCGGAAAAACGGATCTAGTCCTTGTGCTTGGTCACGAAAACCTTGATAGACGTTTACGAAGCGGAAGTGGAGCGATTGTGGACACGGCGGCAGCGGAGTTGACGCAGCGATGGAGATGTGAGTGACCATAGGACTTGGCACTCGAGATGCTTGAAGTGACAAACGGCAATGGTTGATCGAAGGGACGATTGGCGGAGTTGACAGTAGCGACTGCCGGCGATGGAACGAGAGATAGATTTAGGATGTATTTTTTACGTCAAATTCAAGAAGGAGGAATAAACTCACTCAATACTTGACTTGAATTAAAATGAGACGTAAACTTACAAAGGAAGGCCGAGATGGCCTTATAAAGACACGCGGGCCTCGGATGGGCCGAGACCCGCCTAATGGGCTAGCACACTCGACACAAGTGGAGCGCACGCCCGAAAGAGGAAAATTACATAATTAGAAATGCTAAAAATAAAAATGTCTAAAATAGGAAATAACCTCTAAATGACTAAACTAGGTAATAGGCGTCGATCTTGAATGCTGGCAAAGCATGCGCGGTGACAAGGCCTTGGTGAAGGCCATGACGCGGCGCGAGTGAGTCAACGGCAGGGCCCGACCTTCATCTAGGCCAGGATGGACTCTATGAGTGGCGCGTTAGACTCGGAGGGCATGGAGCTCGACTGGGTCTCGGCTGTGTCGCTGATCGTGACGAGGAGCACAAGCGGGGGTGCGGCTTTGGGCGCGCCTTGGCCGGCGACGAGGCGCGTGACCAGCGACTGAGTAGCATGGATGACGACCTTGGCACGCGACCTGGTGATAGGCCCAAGTGACTGGAGGCTCATGGCTTGCTCCTCACATCAGTTTCCATAGTAATTTCATTTATAATGATTTATTACAGACCTCTGCAGTTCTGAATCCAAGGTCTCCCTGTGATGTTGGGGTACATAAGCGTTCCCAACTTATCAACAAGTGGAAGTTGGAAGTATCCTTTTTATTCCAAAAAGGTTTTATTGATCTTATCTATTTATTCCAAAATTCTTTTTGGTTATAGAAAACTTTGCATAAGGAAATTAACTTTGGATAGAAGATTTGCTTTAATTAACATTGAATGCCCAACTTAGGATAATGAATTGGCCTTCCATTTGAAGAGTTGTTTTTTATGTGAACCCAAAACCTTTTGGAAAGTCGAGTTGTTAACTCGACCTCAAATAATTAGGATGCCCAATTTTTTTTTCATGTTCCTAGATAAGGACACATGCAGAATTGTTCTGATCATGTTGGACTTTTATAAACCTCTATTGCTAGAGAATTGAACTGAGCGCTTATGGTGATTGATTACTAATCCCGTTTTTTCTGAGAACTCGGCAAGAAATTCTTTGATATATCTGGCCGATTCAGTGTTTGCCTCAGGTAGTATAAGTGTGTCTTCAACAAAGGTAACGAATGGGATTGGCGTTCCATTCCTAACTAACCGAATTCCACACTTAGCATTTGGGCTTTCAGCTTCATGCGCAAGAGTAGGCAAGGAATTCCATTGCTAAGACAAAGATGTAAGGGGCCATGGGATCTCCTTGTCGAATGCCACATTCGGGTTTCACATTTCACTTGGAACATTGTTAACTAAAACAGAGAATGCTGAGGAAGTAATACAAGTCATGACAAGCTTTACAAATTGGGCATGGAACCCAAATCGAAGTAGAATTTTCTCGATGAAGTCCCACTTGATTTTGTCTTAGGCCCTTTCCATAACAATTTTTATCTCCATCTAACCCTTTTTGCATATTTTTTTTAGGTGAAATGCATACCTTGATGTAGTATTGTAGTGAAATTCAAAGCAAAACAATCATAATTATAGTAGGTTGCAAAATTGTCATGTTGAACCTATGAATTTAAATTAAGACCGAATGGCAAAAAGTACCAGATTTCAATAGCCCATTTGCAGAAATATCACCTTTTGAAAAGAATAGCAAAAATGCCATAAAGTTGCATAACTTTATTTTTAGGAAAAAATAAATTCATATTTGATTTTATCTTTTCTTTTGATAAAAACTCTACTTTTGATAACTGCTAATTACTTCTTAATATTTGATAATAGGGTTTAGTCTTCTCCCCCACATATACCCCTCACCTTCCCCTCAGCTCTAATGGTGGCAGCATCGGCATCAAAAGCAGAGGCTTCTCGGAGCATCCTCAACACCTCCCGCCTTCGAGCACGCCTCCCCTATGCCTTCGATCCGTCTCGAGTCGTCGCTGCCTCCACAGTTTTTCTACGTCTTCTTCATGCTCGACTCGCGTCCTGGTGTTCTTCGTGCTCCTCCGGCGACCAGCCTCCACCGCTCCGCGTCGCTCGCCTCCCCTCCTACCTTCGAGCCCGCCTCCCCTCTGCCTTCGACCCGGCTCGAGTCGCCGCTGCCTCCACAGTTTTGTTGCTCGGCTCCCGTCCGCCACCTCGCCTCCACCGCCTTCGAGCCCGGTGGTCCTCTGAACCAGACGACGTCGACCGACGCCTCTTCGTTCTATATTTCAAATTTTAGGGACTATAAATTTGTTTACAATTTCAATTTAGGGATTTGGGAATTTGATATAGGGATTTCATTCAGGAATTTAGGGATTCAATTTATGGATTTAGAGAGGAGAACAAACTTGTAAGTTTAATTAAGAATGATGAAGGAATTAAGCTTGGGTTTTGACTTCGTGGCTCAATTCTTGTATATGCATCACCAGTTGAGAGCCTTGCACCTGCAGTTGCACTTACCGCCAATGCTCTTAAGCACTTAAATAAGATGAGATCTGAGCGAAGTGAGGACTTGTGTTTGAGGATTGGTGTGAAACAGGGAGGATGCTGAAGCATTCCAGGATTTACATTAG
The DNA here is from genome assembly GCA_027886185.1 of Rheum nobile. Taxonomy (NCBI): domain Eukaryota; kingdom Viridiplantae; phylum Streptophyta; class Magnoliopsida; order Caryophyllales; family Polygonaceae; genus Rheum; species Rheum nobile. The sequence continues at coordinate 6,870,567 of WOAB01000002.1, read as the reverse complement.
ACAGCACTAATTAATTTTGGAGAAAACTCCATGCAAGCAAAAGGAGGCAACTAAAATCACGAGGCGATATTTGTTCTTCGTTTACAGCTAAACTATATACAAAGGGATTCACAACTCTGAAGAACCACAAATCAGGTTTTATTACAAGTACAACATATATTGGAAACTTGAACCTCACATGAAATTGGAAATTTTGCAACTAAATGCCGCGATAAGGTTAAAAGAACCCCTCAAATTCATTTCCGGTTCTACAAAGAGTAGATTCAGTGATAAGCAAACTATATACAAAGGGATTCACAATGGGCTCTTTTAAGTAGCTCGTTGGTTAGTCGAACGACAACCCCATGTAGCAAGGGCGGTGTTGTTGGGTTTGTGATGCTGTAAGGTTTCTCCAAAGATAGGTCGCAGAGTCTAGGATCTTCCACCGACGTTGAAAAAGAGCTTCAAAGTGGCATTGTTACCGGTTTTCTATGCACAACGCAGGCCGATACGGAAGTGATTCGATGTCGTTCGGAGGTGATTTTAAATGATTCAAGAGTCGGGTTTAAGTAACTTGAGCATGCCGAAGACGATGGTGTGGTCATATTTTGAATTTAATGAATCGAGAGGTATTTTTCTTAGGGTCGAACAAGGCTTGGTGGTGATGTATATAGACGATGAACAAGGTACTTTAAAACTTCATAACATTATGTACTTTATCAGACCGCATGTGTACGAAGTCAGGCCACATTTAAACGAAGTCAGGTCAATGCTCTGTTATATCACAAAATTTAAAATGTTAGCCGATTTTAAATGTCAGAGCAATATTCACTTTAGTTCTATCAATATGCACTCATTCCTTTTGTGAAGTTTGTTATATCCTTCAAACTTTGTTATATCCTTCAAACTTTATTTCTATCAATATGCACTAATTCCTTTTGAATTGTGATTTAATTATACACCTTTTGATTCATTAAATTCAAAATCCGACCACACCATCGTCTTCGCCATGCTCAAGTTACTTAAACCCGCCTCTTGAATCATTTGAAATCATCTCCGAACGACATCGAATCACCTTCGTATCGGCCCGGTTTGTGCATGGAAAACCTAAAATCTTAAATCATATATCACAAAATTTCAAATGTTAGCTAATTTAAAATTTTAGAGCAATATTCACTTTATCAGGCCACAATTATTCGTAGTAAGGTCAATGCTTTGTTATGAAATAAAAGACCATTGACCTGACTTAATATACATGTGACCTGACTTCGTATAAATGTGGGCTGACAAAGTACATAATGCTCTGTTATGTAACATTTGAAATTATGTGATATAACAGAGCATTGACCTGACTTTGTATAAATATGACCTGAATTCGTATAAATGTGGCCTGACAAATTACAACATTTGAAATTATGTGATATAACAGAGCATTTACGAAAATAAAGTTTTAAATGTTAGTCGGTTTTAAATGTCAGAGCAATATTCATTTTATCAGACCACATTTATACCGAGGCACTGAAGAGTGTACAAGAAAGTCTAATATATAAGAAGGTTGATTTAGCAACTCGAATCTTTTAGAAAAGCATCGAAAACAGACGAAACATAGCACACAGAATCAGTTGCTAACACACTGTAAATTCGAATCTTGTAGTGAACGATGTAGAAGCGGCGGGACAGTGTGTTCCTTGTCTTAAGCATAACCACTTTTATACCAGAACCTGCCTAGTTAAGAATGATGTTCTCTTGTAGAGATTAGAACATATATTAAATAGTAAACATGTGAAAACAAGTAGCAATTTTTAAAGTTTGCTGTATAGATCACTTCGATCAGAACACGGAAGAAAAAAACCAACTAAAATAAGAGAGTATTATTCCACCTCATGTAGCAAGGGCGGTGTTGTTGGGTTTGTGACGCTGCAAGGTTTCTCCGAAGATAGGTCGCGGAGTCTAGGATCTTCAAAGTGGAATAGTTATCGATTTTCTATGCGCAACGCGTGTCGATACGGAGGTGATTCGATGTCGTTCGGATGTGATTTTAAATGATTCAAGAGTCGGGTTTAAGTAACTTGAGCATGGCAAAGACGATGGCGTGGTCAGATTTTGAATTTAATGAATCGAGATGTGTTTTTCTTAGGGTCGAACAAGGCTTGGTGGTGATGTATATAGGCGATGAACAAGGTACTTTAAAACTTCAGAGCATTATGTACTTTATCAGACCACGTGTGTACGAAGTCAGACCATATTTATACGAAGTCAGGTCAATGCTCTGTTATATCATAAAACTTCAGAACATTAGGGTCAAACCGTTTACTGTTCATCCTCCTCCTCCAAACAGCCCAAGCTCTCGGCGAGCACCATCCATGGCTGTCATAGGCCGATTTCAGTCCCGTTTTTGCCGCATTTTGTTCAATCAACCCATGCGCTTTGAAGATATGATCTTGATGCGTAAAATCTTTGTGGAATCGGAAGGTTTATATCGCGAATAAAACCGAATTTCACTCTCAATCTCATGAACCCTAGAAATCCCGCCGTGGATGTTCCTTGTGCAATTTCGGCCACCACCGAGCTTCGCCGCCGCAATTGCCACCACCATTAGTTGTGCCCTTGCGTCCCCTTGGAAAGCCCTCTTGTCCCGATGTCGGAGCTTCACCGACGAGCCCTAATTTGGCCCTTGAACAACCGGTGTCGTTACGAGCGTCGACAACTTCTGAGGAGGAACTCCAGCCGTCCGTACGACGTCGAGGAGGCAGTGGGAGAAGGAGGTGCACGCCGGGTCCCGGAGGGGGGGCGGGAGAGGAGCTCGTAGTCGTCGATGGAGCGGTGGAGGAGGCTGTCCCGGAGTCCAGGGAGGGTTTGGGAGACGGTGGTTTTGCAAATGTCGGAGGAAGTGGGAAGCAGAGGAGAGGAGGAAGAGGGAGACTAGTAAAATTGTGAGATTTGGGATTAATTAGGTTAGATTATAGGATTAAAATTTTATTTTACCTTTTACTTTTAGAAATTTTAATGCTTTATCTGACATTTACATTTAAAAAATAAAAATAAATTAAACCCTTATTAATTATAAGAATCCAACAAATCTGATAGTTTTGTAATAATTTTGAAAATCTTGAAATTTTGCAAATTGTTTTAGCAAATGTGATATATTTGCTAATGGGCCTTAAATTAATGAATAGATGATTAAGGATGACATCTTATTTTATTAAGAAAAAATAAAAAACCAAACCCAATGAAACTGGTCAAAATGGAAATATCAAAAGAAAATCAACAAAAAGACTTCGGGACATGTCAAAAGTGGTCGACAAGTCATCTATTCTTTCTTTGAGAGATTATCTCTCTAGATTTGGGGATCTCTTGGCGTTCTTCTTCCTCTTGCAGCCCCTTGGGGCTCTCCACACCCTTTAATGTCGGGGTTTTGTACATAACCGTACCAAAATCAAATACAAAAACACAAAATCTCCCCTTTAAATCACAAAATTCAACCCTTAAACAATCCAAACCCATAAAGATTAGATCTCGAGCCATTCCTAGAGATATATTAGAACTTCAACATTTCGGATTTTGCAACAAAAAGGAACTTACCTTGAAACCTATGTTGAATTTGGCAGATTTACCTATGAATCTAGATGGTTGGCACAAGATTTGTGCTTGTTCGGGTGTGTGTGGCCCATAATCTCCTACTTAGCCAATCGTTGAGGCAACAACACGAATGGATCAGATCTGAGCATCCTGGTGATCGGGATCGACTTTGTGGCTTTGATTAATGGCATGGAGTCTCAATTGGATCCCTCTGATGCTCAAGCTTGACTATACCAACGCAAAAACCCAAGCAATACGATTCCCTTGCATCAACAACTATAATAAAGGTTGGACTTCTCAATCTATTGATCTTACAACTAGTGCGAGGATGCTCCCTGTTCATTTGGTTTTCACTTGGAAGCCCTAGAGGACCCCACCTTTATACCCATAAAGTCAAAACTGTCAATTTCTTCAATGAACAGTTCATGGAAGCCCTAGAGGACCCCACCTCTTACAAAACTTTACTCATAAACAGTTCATGGAAGCCCTAGAGGACCCCACCTTTATACCCATAAAGTCAAAACTGTCAATTTACCCATCAATATTCACCTCTTACAAAACTTTACTCAAAACTATCTTAATTATTGGCATGCATGTACAGTCTCGAGGTATGTTTACTCGACCCTTTAAATGAGCATGCTTTGATTGTGACTAATGTTAAAACTTTGGGTGTTTCTGCTTGCCTCTTCCTAAACTACACTCATTGTCGCCTCAATCATTACCGAGATTGTATGCAGTCACTCTCTACACTTACTTACTATTGCATGAATAGAAAAGCTAAAGTTTTGCCATGTAAGCTCTCTACTAATGATCATGCTAATATTAACTCCAATGTAATCTTAGCTTGTACTTTGAATTTTTTGTTGTCTTGTCTGTTTTCCCCATAACTTTAAGCTTTGTTGCATTGTGTTGTACACCAGTTTCTTTTAGAAGTATTAGCAAAAACTATCAGATTTTCAAAGCCGGTTTGCAAAAATGTCATATTTTGAAAAGAATTGCAAGAATATCAAAAAGCTGCAAAATTTTTTCAAACAAAAAAGATAAAATCATTTTTTCGTTTATCTTTTCTTTTGTAAAAATTATACTTTTAACTATAACTAATTACTTCTTAAGTCTTCTTCTCTGCTGGGCTGGTTTACAGAGACCTCGCTAATATTGCCTCTGATCTCCTTCCATGGACACCTTTCACCTTCTTCCTCCCAAACGCTGGAGACCGCCTTTCACCTTCTTGTCCATGGTCGTCAGAGACCACCTTTCACCTTCTTCCTCCCAAACGCCCAAAATTCACAAGCTTAATTTGTCTCTGATCTCATCCTCCCTCTATGGGCGCCGCTTCCGCCTTCTTCCTCCCAAATCAGTGCACCTGGAGCGGTCGTGGCATAAGACGACATTACCAGAGGATATTCTTGCGGCTCGGGTGATTATCTGAGCAAGAGCGATCTCCATCAACCTCTGGAGCACTCCGGCGATGACGGAAATGATGATCTTGAGGCAAATTCCACAAATCAGATATTGAATCTGTTTCAATCCGACAAAGCCAGGAAATTGTAGCTTCAATCCGACCGCGAAGTAGAGACGATGCAACTGCTGGATCAGAACCAATTGTTGGAGCGGAACCAACTCCCTTTCCTTCTCGATGTCGCCGTTCGTCTCGGTCTCGCTCTCGATGTCGCCGTTCGTCTCGGTCTCGCTCTTGCTCTCCTCTGCACATTGATTCTCGGTGTCGCCGTTTCCATCTCGGTGTCGCCGTTGCCGCAAGCGGAGGGGTTTATGCTTAGGGTTTTCTGTGTGCATTTTTTATCGAACACTTCCAAAAACCCCTAATTTTGTCCGGAAAGTGAAATTAAGAAACTGAAATTTAATATCGGTGTTTGATCTCTGATGATTGTTGCAATTGAAGCACTGGGTGAAAGATGAGAAATTCAGCACGAAAGTGAAGGACTAGGATGGATTCCCCGCCTTCGCTCTGATCAACAAAGCCACTGGTCAGGCCTTAAAGCATTCTGTTGGTGCTACTCACCATGTAAGTCTTCTCCTCTTCCACTTCACTTGATCAGTTTCCAGTTGCCATGCCTCAAATTGGTATTTTCTGTAGTTCAATCAAATGTGGCTACTTGAGAATAGATGATGAATTTGAGGGGAACTAGGAGAAGAGAATTCTGATGAAGTTGTGTTTGGCTTTCAGTACACTAGTTCACTACCACTGTAAATACTTGTGTTTTCTACCAAAAAGGAACTGAAGCTTCAGTACACTAGTTCACTACCACTGTAAATACTTGTGTTTGGCTTTCTTATATTTTTTCATGTCAGGTGAAAGTTTCGGGTGGCGGTAGATGCAATGTGACTAATGGGCATTGCTTTGACAACATGGTATGCTCTACACAGACAGATGCAGTAAAACTAATAGTTATATACATATATATGACAAAAAATAATAGTTATATACATTTTTTTAGTCTGTAAGAGAAGCATATGGAATTTTTATTTCAAAAACATATTTGTTGTAAACAGCTTCTCATCTTTATAGGTGTAATATGGGTACATAAATGGTTTTTAAATGAGCTAGTACTTGTTAAATGAGACATGATTGTGAAACATGGGTCATTTTCACATTTCCTTAACAAGGCATTTGAATGAGCTAGTACTTGTTTAATGGGACTAACCACTATCAAACAAGGTTCTATTGATAGTTATGAAATCAACCAATGTTCGTTAATATAACAGAGTAATGACCTGACTATGTACAAATGTGGTCTGACAAAGTGAATATTGCTCTGAACTTTGAAATGGGCTAACATTTGAAATTTTCTGATATAACAGAGCATTGACCTGACTACGTATAAATATGGCCTGACTTCGTACAAATGTGGTCTGATAAAGTACACAATTCTTTACTATGTAACAACGACGTTGAAAAAGAGCTTCAAAGTGGAATAGTTACCGATTTTCTATGCACAACGCGGGCCGATACGAAGGTGATTCGATGTCATTCGGAGGTGATTTTAAATGATTCAAGAGTCGGATTTATGTAACTTGAGCATGACGAAGACGATGGTGTGGTCAGATTTTGAATTTAATGAATCGATATGTGTTTTTCTTGGCGTCGAACATGGCTTGGTGGTGATGTATATAGGCAATGAACAAGGTACTTTAAAACTTCAGAGTATTATGTAATTTATCGGACCACATGTGTACGAAATCAGACCACATTTATACGAAGTCAAGTCAATATTCGATTATATCACAAATGTGTACAAGAAGGGAGTCGACTCTAAGAGCGGCACTGAAGAGTGTAGAGAATTTCAAGTCAAAGTGTTTACAAGAAGGGAGTCGACTCTATTCATCCCAAAGTTTGTGTTTCTTTTATGAAGTTTTCTTTTGAAAACACGTAAATATTTTTAGTGATTATCAATTCAACGAGAATCACAACTAATAAATGCAGATTTATTAGTTGCAAATCTTGGTGGATGTTTTGTAGGTTTGGAAAGTTGCCAATGTCCCAGAAAATGACAAGTTTCAGTACAGACATTTTGCTCATAAGATAAACAGCTTTGATACTGCACCCAAGAAGTTGCTTCCATCAGATTCTCGTCTACACCCTGATAGATACGCACTCGAAAAGGGCGACCTTTCAAAAGCCGGTGCTGAGAAGAGCAGGTAACTTGATGGATCCATCACTTGTTTATGGATTCTGGGTCAAAATCTTTTCTGAGATCACATCATGTTTGCTTTGCCCAGGCTGGAGGAGAGGCAAAGAGCTAAAAAGAGAGACCGAGAAGCCAAAGGCGAAAAGTTCACCCCAATATGGTTCGATTTTACAGGCGAAGTCGCTCCTACTTCGTGGGGCGAGTTGGAAGTGTACGCTTACAATGGAAAGTACACCGAGCATCGTGCCATCGTTGATAGCTCTGATGTCATCAAACCCGTCGATGTCGAATCCATAGATTTCAATCCCTCGCAATTTGCTGCTAGTTCATCAGCTGCAGAATGATTTGCGTGACATGTTGTCTCTTGTGGTAGCCTGTGGTGATGCGGCTGAGCAATTTGCTGCTAGTTCTGTGGTGGTGTAAATCATGTGACTTGACTTTGTAAAAATGTGTCCTGACAAAGTAAATATTGCTCTGAAATTTAAAATTGACTAACATTTGAAATTATGTGAAATAAAAGACCATTGACCTGACATAGTATACATGTGACTTGACTTTGTATACATGTGTCCTGACAAAGTGAATATTGCTCTGAAATTTAAAATTGACTAACATTTGAAATTATGTGAAATAAAAGACCATTGACCTGACTTAATTTCAGAGCAATATTTATAAGTTTTGGGAGGAATTTTGGAGCGATGAGAACCTTCAATATAAATATAAATTTAAATATTTATAAATTTGAAATTGACTAACATTTAAAGTTGCATTTATTAGTTGTAATTCTCGTTGAATTGATAATCACTCAAAATATTTGAAATTGTACTCACATTCATATAACAGGAAGTTGACCAAGTCCAACTGGTAAGGACCCTTCAAGAGAATTCAAACTCAAGTTTGTGTCTTCATAAACAGTTAAGAGTATTGATCAGCTTATTGAAAACTATGAAAAAGGGAGCTAATGGAAAAGCTGGTGGATAACAAGCAAGAACAAGAGGTATTTGTGTTACATAACAGAGCATTATGTACTTTATCAGGCCACATTTGTACGAAGTCAGACCACATTAATACGAAGTCAGGTCAATACTCTGTTATATCACAAAATTTCAAATGTTAGCCAATTTTAAATTTCAGAGCAATATTTTCTTTGTCATGCCACATTTTTACGTAGTCAAGTCATTACTCTGTTATATTACTTACCTTTAAATTTGAAACACTTAAATTTGCATTTATTAGTTATGGACCATTATAGAGTACCAACTTTGCACCACCAAGGTATGACACGAATGAGGCATAGTGATCCGCGTTCAACTTCAGTGTTCATTCAAGATCAAAGCAACCCATGTGGACATTACCACCAAGCCTTGTTCGACAAAAAAAAACATTTCGATTCATTAAATTCAAGATCTGACCACACCATCGTCTTCCCATGCTCAAGTTACTTAAACCCTGAGCACATCGTCGTCTTGTTCATCGCCTATATATATGACCATCGTCTTCTCCATGTTCATTCAAGGTCAAAGCGAAGAATGCAGGGTACATCTCGAGGAACAACTACTCTGCAGCTCAAGTCTCGTCGACTAGCTTTACTGTCATCGGGCTCGGGCTCGATCTTCTTAGTCACCACGAGGCAGAGGACGTGTTGGTAGACGACAAGGATTCCAGGGCCCTCCATGGGGTCCACGGGGGATGCTCGGCTTCGCAGGTGGCGGTTGCGGATTTTCTATACAAGTGGGTGAACGGCAAGAATTTCAGAGAAAACAAAGAGAGAAGAGTGAGAAGTAGCTTAACGATGAGAGACGCAAGCTTCAGTGGAGGAAGAGGAGGCGGCAACGATGAAGAGTCACCGACGAGGAATAGTCTGCGTGCGTCGGCGAGGAAGTGGCAAGCAGAGAAGGAAGAGGTACAATGAGATTTGGAATTAATTAGGGTTAGATTAGTGGTACTTTTGCAATAATTTTTAAAAGATGGGTTTTTTGCAAGTTGACTTTGAAACTTCAGAGTATTATTTACTTTATCAGACCACATGTGTACGAAGTCAGACTACATTTATACGAAGTCAGGTCAATGCTCTGTTATATCACAAAATTTCAAATGTTAGCCGATTTCAAATGTCAGAGAAATATTCACTTTATCAGGCCACATTTAAACGTAGTCAGGTCACATTTATACAAAGTCAGGTCAATGCTCTGTTATATCACAAAATTTCAAATGTTACATAACAGAGCATTATGTAATTTTTCAGGTCACATTTATAAGAAGTCACATTTATAAGAAGTCAGGTCATATGCATATTATGTACTTTATCAGACCATATGTGTACGAAGTCAAACCACATTTATACGAAGTTAGGTCAATGCTCTGTTATATCACAAAATTCCAAATGTTAGCCGATTTTAAATTTCAGGGCAATATTCACTTTATTAGGCCATATTTGTACATAATCAGTTCAATACTCTGTTATATTGACTTTAAATTTTAAACTAATTTCCCTATCTCTTACTTACCATAGTCATATGTATATTTATAAATTTACAGAAACAATTTTCTATTAAAAATCATATAATTTTACATTTTAGTTACGTAATTACAAGCATTATAGCATCAATCCTCATTCCACTCGGACCAATACGGAGGTGATTCGATGTCATTCGAAGGTGATTTCAAATGATTCAAGAGTCGAGTTTAAGTAACTTGAGCTTAACGAAGACGATGTTGTGGTCCAATTTTGAATTGAATGAATCGAGAGGTGTTTTTCTTGGGTCGAACAAGGCTTGGTGGTGATGTATATAAGCGATGAACAAGGTACTTTAAAGCTTCAAAGCATTGTGTACTTTATTAGACCACATGTGTACGAAGTCAGGTCACATTTATACGAAGTCAGGTCAATTCTCTGGTATATCACAAAATTTCAAATATTAGCCGATTTTAACTTTCAGAACAATATTGGCTTTATCAGGCCACATTTGTATGTAATCAGGTCATTACTCTGTTATATTAACTTGAAGTTTTAATATTGTTTTTAATATTATTTCTGGTGTATTATAGTTTGCTAAATCACGTCACCACCACCAAGACTTGTTCGACCCCAAAAAAAACACCTTTCGATTCATTAAATTCAAAATCTGACCACACCATCGTTTTTGTCATGCTCTAGTTACTTAAACCCGACTTTTGAATCATTTGAAATCATCTCCGAACGACATCGAATCACCTCTGTATCGGCCCACGTTGTGCATAGAAAACTGGTAACTATGCCACTTTGAAGCTCTTTTTTCAACGCCGGTGGAAGATCCTAGACTCCGCGACCTATCTTCAGAGAAACCTTGCAGCCTCACAAACCCAACAACACCGCCCTTGCCACATGGGGTTGTCGTTCGACCAACCAAAGAGCTACTTAAAAGATGGCTAAAGAGAGTTGTTATCGAGGTTTCTTGCTCTTAAACAAGTCACATCATCGAGTGAACGAAGACCTTCATCTCAAGGTATCAAATAATTGCTGCTTGTAAATAGGTTTATCTTCCTACTTTGTACATTCTTCAGACACTCTTCCTCAACTCTCACACCAAACAGAGGCAAAGCTCTGTTTTCTGCTTGTAAACAGAGGCAAAGCCAGCCTCCCGTCCTTGCCACTGTGATAATTCAATGCGACCATAATTTATTTTTCAGCATACCCACAGGCTTCAAATACACGTGAAGGCCGATCTGAATCCAATTTCTTATGGGTATGTCTAACCTGGATTCAAATTAAACATCAAAAGTCAGAAAATAAAAGGGATGACGAAAACATACGGGCAAACCTAACCTGTGCAGTTATGGGATATGTATAGATGCTGACGGGTTTTTGCTTTTGAGGAGTATGTGGTGGCCTGAAGTAATTTTTTGTCATCGGAGGATGTTTAGACTTACATAGTTAAATGTTAGTCAATTTTAAATTTCAGAGCAATATTTACTTTGTCAGGCCATACTTATACAAAGTCAAGTCATATATATACTATGTCAGGTCAATGGTCTTTTATTTCACATAATTTCAAATGTTAGTCAATTTCAAATTTTAGAGCAATATTCACTTTGTCAGGACACATTTATACAAAGTCAAGTCACATGTATACTATGTCAGGTCAATGCTCTTTTATTTTACATAATTTTAAATGTTAGTCAATTTTAAATTTCAGAGCAATATTTACTTTGTCAAGCCACACTTATACAAAGTCAAGTCACATGTATACTATGTCAGGTCAATGCTCTTTTATTTCACATAATTTTAAATGTTAGTCAATTTCAAATTTCAGAGCAATATTCACTTTGTCAAGACACATTTATACAAAGTCAAGTCACATGTATACTATGTCAGGTCAATGCTCTTTTATTTTACATAATTTTAAATGTTAGTCAATTTTAAATTTCAGAGCAATATTTACTTTGTAAGGCCACACTTATACAAAGTCAAGTCACATAGAGATAGACGAGCAGAGAGAGATATTAGAGAATAGAGAGGAGATAGAGTAGGATTAGAGAAATGGGTTTATTTGATATTCATTTGATACCTCTCCATTACATGTATGACGGATAATACCCAAATATCCAATACATGACATTAATCCCCCTTTTACAAAAGTTTTGCCCTCAAAGCTTAAAAAAATACCCATCACAACACAAATACCCATCACAACACAAATGCAACTCAATTTGAAAAAGCCTGTGAGCAAACCAAGCCTCTCTTAAACTGCTTGTATCCACTTGCACCGCCTAGTGCCACATGACAAATGTGGAAGACTCCAAACTAGTTGCTGTAGCAAAAGTTCCTCAATATCAGCACAAACTCAGCAAAAATTCAGCATCACACATCACACTCGAAATTCTGCAAATATATTTGATCCAAGACATTCACCACTGCCTACAGCTAGCATAGAACCAAGAAATTCAACAACTAACTTTCTTGCAACCACTTCCTTGTAACTAACTCTCTCCAGCAATCCCTCGATTGAAGCCAAGACATTCAGCAAACTAATATTCAGCCACAACATTACGAGCTTTCTGACACCAAACTAACTCTCTCCAGCAAGACATTCAGCAAACTAACTCTCTCCAGCAAGACATTCAGCAAACTATTACCTCTCTTTGATGCAGCCAGAGCAGAAAAATCTCTTTTTGCAACTGAGTCACTTGTTCAAACTAACATTACGAGCTTTCTGACACCAATGGCACTTCCTTCTCCCACCTTGACCACCAGCAATGCTTGTTTGCTTGCTTCTCAGATGACAAGTCCAGCGTCAAGAAATCTAGATAACGGCCCTTGAATATCTGAGCCGTAAACATGTCCCATCTTCAATCGCTTCGTCTCCAGGTACTTCCTGTTTTCATCTCTTATGGGCGTCAAAACAGGAACTCTACCCACAATTGCCAATCCGTAACCGTCCTATGAACTTTGCTAGATTGTTAGTCATCAGCCGCATGGTTCGAACTCCTACGTCTCTTAAAATCTAGCCTCCATCAAAGTAAAAAACAACAACACAACAATACATGAAGAATTGCAGAGAAAAATTGCTACTAAAACTGAAATGAATTGAGCAGTTTCTTGACATTTGCATGTCTAACCTGAGCGCCAATTCCATACTCGCGTGCATCAACAGCTAGTCCAAGTTCAAGGTTGGAGCTTGTGGCCTAAGTAGATTCCTCGTCCTTCATGGCCTCTTAGATAAAGCACGATCCCTCTTCCGGCCTGTTCAATCAACTGCATTGCCAAGTCCAGCTGATTTCCACAATCGCATCGAGCTGATCCAAACACATCCCCCGTGAGGCACTCTGAATGAACTCTCACAAGCACATCTTGACCATCTCCAATGTCTCCCTATTTAAGGGTAATTGTAATTGAAACGACATTAGTAAGCTTAGCTTCTTTTCTAGTGTATATAGAATGAGACAAAGCCTCCGAACATTGACATTGTCCTAACCTTTAAAATTGCCACCGCTGTCCTCTCAACCAGTTTCTCCCTTTTCCTCCAGTACCTACAAGAGGATGGAAGAATAGAGCTAGGTCGGTTTATGCAAACACATTATCCAGGGCTTGCTGCCAGCATGGAAGAATAGAGCTAGGTAGGTTTCAAATTCCGTATCAGATCGGGGAATTAGGGATTTGGTTGCTAAATCATATAAGAAACTAAATCCTTTGAGAAACCCTAAATCACAATAAACTTGTAAGGAAGATCGGAGGAGTTACCATGTCGCCGAGACCCGTAAGATTGTGGCAGATGAATCAGTAGAAGTGGTGGCGGACGACGATGCGTAGCTTTTCGTTGCAGACATTGACGGAGCGGAGGAGTGTGAGAGAGCCTTCATCGAGAGACGGATACGATGGAAGGAGAGGCCGAGAGCGGCGTCGCCGAGGAACTCCAGCCGGAAGCAGAGGAGGGAACTCCAGCCGGCTGCCATCGGGGAAGACGGAGGCAGAGGAGGGAGACGAAGGGTTTAGGATTTGGGATTGATTAGGGTTAAAAATTGGGATTTATTAACAAAATTAAGATTGATTTTATCTTTTTTTTTTAAAAGTTTTAATGATTTATCTGATTTTTTCATTCAAAAGAAAAGCTAAATTCAACAATTAACAATAGCAAAAATGTCAAAAATCTGGTAGTTTTGCAATACTTTTGAAAATATGGTATATTTGCTAGTTGCTTTAGCAAATATGGTATATTTGCTAATGAGCCTTTCTTTTATCCAAATTACTATATTTTAGCTATCTACAACTCGCCCTGGTGTGGACACAAGTGTTACTTTTTGTTGCATCTTAATATCTATATGAATGATCAATGGTTTGTTAGCATCTATTATCACCATTATTCTCGTAAGTACTCTTCTTTGCTTTCTTATATGAACCACTTTACATATTTCATTACTACTTTTTTTATTGTAACACTTTGAGTACCAAGTTTCCTCCTGGTTATTCCATTACCATTTTGATTGATGACACAACTCACATTATTGTCAACTCTCTTAGTGACAGTAACCTCTATATTACAAATCTTATGGCTAGCGACGAGGTTTTTTTTGTACCAACTGCAACAACTTTAAATGCTTTCCTAGTTACATATTTGTTCAAGCTTCATACCTATTCTTACTTAGTTTCTTTGATATTTTTACATTTCAATTAGCCCTAACTATTTACTATAATGTTGGGTGTAGTACTCCCTGCAAAGTTGAGCTCTTGTTTTCTACCATCAATACCTTGTGTTGTCTTAGTATTATATGTTGGCATGTTGTATGTTTTTGTTACTTGATGTCATACAAGTACCTATTTCTCTTAGTTGTCTACTATGGCCCTCTATGTGGGCTAATCTATCCCTATGACCTTTTGTATCCTGAAGACTACATGGATCTCATGTATCTATCCCTATGACCTTTTGTAAAGGGCTCCATGAATTCGACCCATCTTGCGTGGAGCCTGCCAAGGTGAATTTGGCTCTTAACATACTTCAAGACCTCGTGGTCCAAATGGACGACAAACAATGTTGCCACGTCTTCAACACCCTAATAAGCGCATATAGCTCCTTGTCGTACGTAGGGTAGTTGAGGGTGGCATCGGTGAACTTCTCAATAAAATAGGCAATGGGACATCGGTCTTGAAGGAGAATACCACCAATGCCATGGTGAGACACATCACACTCTACCTCGAAGGTCTTGGTGAAGTATGGAAATTAGAGGAAGGGGCGATGCACAAGCGGTCCTTGAGCGCCGCAAATGCCACCTCATGGGCGTCGCTCCACTCGATTATCGCGCCCTTCTTGGTGAGCTCATGCAGTAGCGCGACAATAGTGCTAAAGTCTTGGACGAAGCGTCGGTAGAAGCCAAGGAAGGAGCGAACCATGGTGGCCGTAGTGGGGTGCGACCACTAGCAGATGGCGCAGACCTTCTCCTCGTCAACTCTCAAGCCATCCTTGCACACAACAAATCCCAAGAAATAGTAGTGTCCAAGCAAAATGTACATTTACTCAATTTAGCATAAAGTTTTTCTAGCCTAAGTCACTTTAACACGGCCCTAAGGTGGCTAACATGATCATCTAGGGACTTCCTATAAATAATAATATCATCAAAATAGACAATCACAAACTTCCCTAATTATGCTCTGAGAAAATGGTTCATTAGCCTCATGAACGTACATGGGTCATTAGTAAATCCGAAAGGCCTCACTAACCACTCATAAGACCATAATTAGTTTTGAATGCAATTTTCCACTCATCATCTTCCTTCATCCTAATTTGATGTTAACCACTCTTTAAATCAAACTTAGAAAATAAAGTGACCCCATGCAACTCATGTAGCATATCATCTAATCTAGGAATAGGATGGCAATATATTACCGTGATTTGGTTGATCGCTCAGCAATCAACACACATGTGTCACGAGCTATCCTTCTAATGACTAGGATGGCGCATGGAATAAGTGATTGATCGAACCCGCTGGCATGACACAATATCCCGGAACCGTCATGTGTCAAGCAAAGTCGTGGCCTTTGCCTCTTGAGCAACCCCTTCTAGAATCACACACGAACACAAGCCTTCCAAAACATCATGGAATCCTTGGAGAAATCCTTGTTGTCTTGCACGAAAGCTTTGATGGCGATCCAAGTTAATCTACACGTTAGGGATCAACTCGTAAGATAGATTGATAGAACCTCAATCGTGAGGTTGTAATGATGGAGATCAACGTGATGGTTGATGTGGCTAAAACCTATCTATAAGTGTACGGGATCAGTTGTAGTAGTCAAGTTTCGGTCCCACAAAGACCAATGGAATACCAACTGAAACTCTACTAGTAAACTAGGCTGTAAAAATATGGAATTGAGAAATTCTATAACTAAGCTAACTAATAAAGACAAATGAAAGGATAAAATCAATGGCATAAATGTGTCAAAAGTTAAGGATCACTGCAACAATGTTTCAGTAAATAAAATCACACTTCACCTGAATCTAGTCCAAATTATTTGAAGGTAAGCTATCTAAGGTAATCTACTAACTCATGTCAGATGATAGTATATGTGTTTGAGTTTAACTATCAATTGTTGCCGCATAGAGCTAACCTCATTCAAACCCTTTAAGCACTTAGAGTCTAGGGATAAACTAAAATAACATTCGTTATCACGTTCCGCTAAATCCAACTTAAACCTAGTGCATCTTTGATAGTTTATTAATCCTCAAGAGTAATTAAGCTGTTGTCGCATAAATAACACTCAGGTTCAATTCCTAGGATTCCAATAGAAGTTATTACCTCTTGCTCTCCAACTATATTTGATTACTTAGCTATTAACGTTATCACCTCTCAGTCTCATTCCCTAATATGATCAGCTACTATGGGCATAAAGCATCTAGGAATGAATCATACTATTTCAATTCAGGCAAAGATATAATTCAATTTGCATACGCATCATCGGGATCACCCTAATCTTAGAACTAGGAATTTAGCCAAACATGGTTGCAGAGATATTCAATAGATTTAAACGAACCATCAATATATATATATGAACTATTCAATAAAAACCGGAGATAAGAAAACTTAGTCTAATGTCGAAATAATCCAAATTGAGTGGGCTATAGAACAAGAAACACAATCCTCCGATCACATGCCAAAGCCAAAAATCCTTTTTGATAATCCAATGTCTTCTGCAGTGAAGTCTAAAAAGTAACAAAAAACTAATAATCTAAAGCTAAGCTCATTCTCATGGGCTACCCTGTGCACGTCTTCTTGCTCGGGGAGCAGGACCGCCGTGGATCGATTCTGAATCCAGCGCCGGTGTTGACAACATCCCCTACCAAGCTCCTGAGTTCGCTGCCGTCGGAGCTCGTCAGTGGCCGGATCTGCTGGGCATTTTGCATGTCTTGGTAATATGTGGGTTAGTCCTCATCATACCACGTTAGCTTTGTTGCTTATGTGTCCAAATTACAGGAGCTTGTTTTGGTTTGTCATCATTTTTAATTTCTCTTTTTTCTTCTTCTAATTTGTGGTTGTGGTTGTGCCATGTGTTACTTGCTTGCATGCCTTAGACAGACTTGGATATTCTTATTCTTAGACCGACTTGGATATTTTGAAGTATAAATACCTAGGTTTGTGCACCCATATTTCACCACATACTGGATCATTCTCTCACACCATTGTTCTGTAGCTCAATGATTTGCAGTAAGATATTTGCAGGCGGATGGTTAATTTAATTGAAGGAAGGTTAATTTAATTGTTGGATGTGTTACAAGCTGTTGATGTTATTGATTTTGTGCCTTCGTCGTTGCCTGAATTTGTGGCTGTGCTTATTGTTCGATCTTTTAATTTATTTGTATGTGGATCTGCTGGAACTAGCTTGTGACCTATCACCTGTGACGCCGCTCTCACAACAGCCTATTCCCACCGACGGAATCTCGAAGACCTGCTGCGTCGGCGGCAAGTGCTTCCATTGCGGCATCGGTCCCGCCAAGAGCAGAGTTTGAAGAAGCGGCCCGCCTTCATCACCACCTGCAAAAGCTTCCCCTTCTCCGACAACGTCTTCCTAGGAAGCAACAGCACCGCCCGCCTCGGACTCCTCGCAGTCAATCCTGCTACAAGTTAGGAATTAGGATTGTGATGTGGTTGGTAAGATATAACATACTGTTAGTTGTGTAGAAAATCTGATTACATTATTACCACCTAACTAGAGGAACACAAGTACCCAACTACAACAACATACAATCAGAAAAAACACCAGAATATAGCTGGTTGAAGAATTGCGAGGTGTTTAAAATCAGAAAAAATGCATAAGTAAATGTAAATATGTCACCATCATGCGTAGGAACCACTAAAACTTGTCTCAAGAGGAACCACTAAAACTTGTCTCAAGAGCTTGATTTTTGTGCGTCTGATTTGCTCACAAACTTATAAGTTTGATACATAAATGCGATAAAATGAGGATAATAAAAAAACACAGGATATGATTTTAGGAATTCAAAACATTGAAATTGTACTATTTCTCATAGTTGATATATTAAATTTAGTAACAACACACTAAGTGAATTCGAAACAAGTGATTTTTTCGGGCACAAGTTTACTTACGGCTCTCAAAATAGTAATACCATATTTAGTTCGCCATTTGAATAGTAAATTTTGCATGTCTTGGTAATATGTGGGTTAGTCCTCATCATACCACGTTAGCTTTGTTGCTTATGTGTCCAAATTACAGGAGCTTGTTTTGGTTTGTCATCATTTTTAATTTCTCTTTTTTCTTCTTCTAATTTATATGACATAAGATGAATTATATAACATAACATCTTATGGAGAATCAAGCTTGACAAAGCATATCACTTGTAGTCCAGATTCAGTTCTGCTCTTGAGAGGAACTTGTTCACAAGAAATAACCATCATAAGCACCAGGGTTCTTCAAGAAAATTAACCTGAGTGAAAATAAAAACTGCACCAACACAGCCTTGAAAGTCTTAGGGAAACAAATAAAGCACTCACAGCAATCACCTTGCTAATCTTGTTTTAAGTTGCCGACGTACATTATTTACCTTGCATTTAAGCACTAAATTGAGTGCCAAAAGTGAGAGCATGACATTCAAGGTTTCTCAAATTTAGCTGCCAAGGCAAAAGAAAAAACAATAATTGAGTGCAGACAATGGTGGATGTCGTTTATTAAAAAATCAACATGTTAATACTTTCATGAAGAATACCATTATGATATGAGCACACATAAGCTTAATCAGCCAATAGTGACAAAAATAACAATGTCAAGCTCAAAATTGGATTCGGTGGATTTTGAGGAGCTTAGTCAATCAAAGTCGAGTCGTTTACACATAGTACATGCAGATACACATCAAATTGTTGTACTTTCAGCCTTCTCCATTCTAACCACGTGTAAACGACTGCTCCTCCATGAAGTATGAAAATCAATAGTCGAACAGGAATATTAGACATCCAATAAAGAAATTCATAGTCATCCTTCAGTAGAAACGCTAATATATATATGATATATCCAACCAAAAACTAAGCAGGAGGAAATTTAATAAAGTGTTAACGGGGAACCCCTTTGCTTTCCTTTTCATCTCTCCCTTTCTTTTCTTCTTCTTTTTCCTCCTCCTCCTCCTCTCCTTCCTTCTCTGAAATCTTTTTGTATTTTCGCAGTTCATTGTTGATGTGAACTGCTTTTAGAAGTCGTAATCGAGGATGGAGTTGGAATTGTTCGATTGGGGTTTTTGAAAATTTTGAGTTAACCTAATCGATGAACTGGACAAAGATCTAAAGAGATCGAAGCTTCAAGCTACTTGATATAGCGGCTTACTTGGCAATTTTATGAATTTATGGGGTAAGTTTACTAATCTATCATATATACTTTCTCTTCAAACTATAAATGTCTCTGACTTCCTATCACGTTGTCGCTTCTCATTTTAGATTTATGCAACAACATTTTATTAAGTCAAGCTTCTGAGATTTTGAATTCAAAATACTTAATTTTTTTATCGTTAATGTAAATTTTCTTAGGTCAACTACAACATGTTTTCAAGATGGAGAAAGAAGAGTAAACAAAAGAGGAACTCGATTGGACATATATTGAATTCGTGGACAACCAATATGTGTTGGATCTTATTTTAGAAGGTGTCTTCTTAGCTCGAGTTTGAGATTTCATTGTATTCATGTTTGAAATGCAGGAAAAATTAGGATGTTATAAAAAAAAAAGCTTATATCATACTGTTGGACATATATATTATGTCTTTTTTTTCTTTTATCTTCTCTGTGGCTAAAACATCAGTCTAGAACTCAACTCAAATTCTGTTTAAGATATTGTTTCTTGTACAATTGTTTAATTTTCCAAGTTTTGTGTAGTTTGAGTTCAATCATAGTGGGGATTCTGACGTATTATTAGATCTTCTTTGAACGATAACGATTGTTAGATAAGAGACTATAAGATGGTTCATATTAGATTTAGTGTGGAATGTGGATTGACTGTGGCCCCTTCTGTTTTGATAAACATGCATTTTACAAATGTGAGACCATACATCCGTACAAGCACGTTTATATTAACGAGTCTACTTTATATATGTAAAATTTATGATATGATAAAAGTACAATAGAGTAGTTGAAAATAAGTAATAAAATCTCTTGAGAAGACTCAACATGCAAACTATTTCGTATATGAACTTCTTTGTAGTACATATCGATATTGTGCATCTTGCTATCACTCCTCTATATTCTTTGAGATCTCAACTCCAAAGTAGATATTATAAAATGCATGTTTTAAGCCTAAAAGATCCTTATGCTCATATAATATGGCTTTCAATTCCGCTTGCAATGTTTTGATATAAATATTGTGACTCTCATCACCTTATGACAACGATTCTCTTTGTTTATGAAAATACTATGTCTTATGCAGTTTTATGTATGAGTGCTTTTGTAAAAATTTCATGTAATTTTTAGTTTCCGGATACTTACGTAAAAAAATGTTTTTATGTGTAATTTTATTTGATTTATCTTATATTTGAATTAAAATATTTACTATATTAAAATAAAACATAATCTTTGTAATAATACAAGTAGAAGATAAGGAAAATATATCCAATTTTTAAGCTATCATGGATATATACCCAGGGGCGAAGCTACTTGAGTCCCAGAGGAGGCTATAGCCCCCGCTGAAAAAAAAAAGCCTTTTTTACCTTTATTTAATCTGAAAATGTAACTTCAGTCAACCCTAATAAATTTAAGCCATGAAAATGAAATTACCTTAAATTTTTCCCCTCATCTTATCTGAAAATGTAATTTCAGTCAATCCTAACAGATTTAAGTTAAAAAACTAAAAAAAATTATTTTTTTTCCCCTCATCTCATATAAAAATTACTTTAAGCTTCATAAAAAAATTAAAATTGATTTTTGCGAAATATGATTTAAGTCACGTTGGATTTAAGCCACACAATATTTTTGTCGCGCGTCCCTCTGGAGTAAAATCTTGGCTCCGCCCCTTTATATACCCAATTAAATAACATTATATGTAGTGGTTAAGACATTGAGGTCTTATTAGAACTCTTATAACTACAAGATAGACGAACTTTAGTAAAGAAAAAACGGTGATATCATGTTAATGTATGCCGTTTTAAGTTAACATAAAATATAAAATATGGATAAATTTAGAAATTCTTGGACTATATTTCTTTATTATCAATTAGTTTATTTGAATGGAAAATTATTTAAAAAAAGCCCACAAGTTGATACTAACACAATTTTAGCAAAATGGGCCCAAATCCTATAAGTTGATACAACGCCTCAGCAGCAACACATAACACACATATGAAAGGGCAACCATAATTTTTATAAGTCCAGCGCCGGAAAACTTTTGCGGCGCCGCAAAATTTATACGTTTGTCCAAATCGCTCTCCCTTTTGCGGCAAAAGGGAGAGCGATTTGGACAAATTTATATGTTTTCCTGGAGGAGTATGGAAACTTCACGGACTTCCCTGGTATTCTCTTCGCTCACAGTTGGAGATCCTGGATTTTCCAATTTTTTCGCTAGCTCTTCCAGTGTTGTTGTTCTTCGGTCTTCTCCTCCTCTCGAGTTCACAGGTTGGACTCTCCCTCTCTCTCGTCATCCTTCTATACTCTCCTCTGTTGCACAGGTTAGGCGATTTGGGATTGGGTTTGTTTTGGGCGATTTGGGGTTGGGAATTTAGGGTTTTGGGAGAATTTGGGTTGAGAATGCTACTTCAATTGCACGATTTAGTGTTTAACGATTTGCATTCGTTGTTCAATTGCACGATTAGATTAGGTAATTTACTTTTTTAGGGTTTTGGCCAGATGTCCGCGAGGAGGACGGGACGAAAATGCGTCTCAAAGAGCCAGATCCAGAAGATAAAAGGCGGTGGTCGCGAGCCGGTCATCGATATCGGCGGCTTCGTAACTTGTCTGGAAGAATCCTAAACCAGGACGTTCAAGTTG
Source organism: Rheum nobile (assembly GCA_027886185.1). Taxonomy (NCBI): domain Eukaryota; kingdom Viridiplantae; phylum Streptophyta; class Magnoliopsida; order Caryophyllales; family Polygonaceae; genus Rheum; species Rheum nobile. The sequence goes on along the minus strand of WOAB01000002.1, from coordinate 6,848,425 downwards.
CGTTTTTAACACATCTCCACCGCCATAGTTGATCCGCTTAGAGCTTTCCGCACGGTTTTCGTAAGTGATCTCTTTCTCCTCAGTGTACATTGTTAGATTGAAATTACTTTTGTCGCAGTTGAAATTACATTATCGATGCTGAGATATCGATCTTTGACCTTGGTTAGTCGAGAGCTTCTCTTACTTATTTTACAGCCTTCTATTTTTTTCTTCACAAACTAATGCATAGTACTTGATAGAATAAAAAATAATTGCTACTTAACTTTGAATGAATAAGTCCACAAAATCTTGTTGTTGGCCATTGTTGATCATTTCTAGTTTTGGGCTTCTTTCGAAGTCTCAAACCCATTGTTGGTTATTAGTGTTTGGAGCCATTACTTGCTAAAATGTTATATGGTTTAAGTATTTGAGGTTATTGGAGACCAAAAAACCTTGTTAGTGATTAAATTTGAGAGCTCTTGAAGAATTGGGTGGTGGATTGGTTGTGCAAGTTGATTCATCTTGTCAAATGAGTGAGTTTGATCATCTGACATTCCTCATATATACACATATTATTACATGAACATCGAGTATTATAGTAGAAGATGCTTGCTTTGGATATGTAATTGCTACTTAATTTTGGATTTTATTTATCAATGACAGGCGTTGTCGTGACACCTAATCAAAATAATCCTAACAAACCTAAACAAGTAGTTTGGGCAAGTAAGGGTCGAATCCCACAGAGAATCAGATTATCAATTCAAGTAATTGCAAGTCACCAACTAGGAACTAGAGGGGGGTTTGTATGATTTTCGTAACCAAATAACAAGTAGACAAGTAAACAGATTCGCAGACAAAGATTGTGAATATGATTGGGAAAAGCGTCACACCTGACAAAGATCCACACAACAAGAGATATGGTTGATCACTGAATTCTATCAATCTCAAGTTCTTATCTTTCCTTTAGTTGTTCTTATTCCGATCATATGTAACTATTAGTTCTACCAACCCTAATAGTACTTATTACTAAATCAAATCCAAAAACCTTCAAGACTCAACAAAGCAATAGCATTCAACCAAGGATTCAACAAGATACATGCAATAGAAACAACCCGTTACTATAAGCATGCAATTAACTCTCTCTCATGATAAACACTCGCAACCCGCTTATGTAAATCGTGTTTGCTACTAGATATGCAACCCGAACCCGGAATCACAAGTCCTAGCTATATGGATAATATCAATAAACCTAGGTGATCAGTCTAGATAAACCAATAAGATTCAATAAACATTCAAGCGCAAGAGAATTAATACAACTAGATAGGAAAACGAACAAGAGTAGAAAACTCACAACCAATCAATTGAAGGCTTCACAACGTCAAGTGCAACAATGGAGGTTTAGTTCTTCATAGGGTTTGTGAGAGAAAAACTAAGATAGGTGGCAACTAGGGTTATTAGAATAGATCCTTAAATATTAGGGAAAATAATTCAGAAATAAAGAAAAGAAAATAACAAACTTGGAAACAAAGTTTCAGAAATAAAATAAAAACAGATAAAAGATCTCGGAAATAAGCCGAGAAAAATCTTCAGCGCGTCGTCACCGCGGGTGCGGCAACACCCACCGCTGGGTGCGGTGGTACTCCAGAATCATGGCCTCTTCTCTGTAAGGTTTGCCGCGGGTGGCGGTATATTGGCCGCGGGTGCGGTGACGCTTCTTCAGCTTTTGTGACACTTCTGTAAAAACGCCATAACTTTTGATTCCCAACTCGGATTGCGCTCATATTTTGAGGACTTGTAGTAGACTTCAAGATCTAACTCCTCGAATGGAATCACTCCACTTGGACATCTGAGTAAAGAGAAAGAACCAATTGAATTCAGCATACTGTTCTTCTACTCTTCAATGCACTTTAAACCTCTGTAAATCCCATGATTTCTTCACTTCTCGTCTTCTCTTCCGGATTACAGAATTACCATCAAATAATATCCAAACATCACCTAAATCATGCTAATAACCACTAGATGCGCTATACAATATATCGCATATCAAATTCCCCCATACTTAGACCTTTACTCGTCCCGAGTAAGCTAAAAACTGAACTCACTCCATCAATCATGCTCCAAGGCCTCAGGAAGTACAAGAAAATATGACACTAGTGGTTACAACACATCAACAATAAGCTCCAAGACAACCAAAACAAGTGATGCAAAACTCATCTAATCCTAACCCATCTAATCACCTTATTCCTCCATAGTGGCCTACCCAAGTCCTCCTTATGACTCCCCTTCTTATGTCGCCATGCCAGGAAAAATGAGGAATCCTAAAAATCATTCTTATTCTTTTCACTCATTTTGCCAAGGCGCCCTTTCGGGTTTTCACCAAGCCACTCATTTCATTTTTCAATAGATGGGCTCACATATGCTCACATCACTCTTGACCAATTATTACCCCAGCCTAATGTTGGTCCAAGCCACCTGCTTATTGCCTAGGCCACCCTTTCGGGTTTTCGACCTATCCCAGGATTTCTATTTTAGCCTTTTTTCGAATTTTTGGCTTTTTTCTTTTTCTTTCTCCTCAACGGCATAGCAAGTATAGAACACCCCCCCATGCTTAAACATTGCATTGTCCTCAATGTAATGAAAGACAAAAAGATAAAGCATAGGAAAGGAAAAAAATAACTCACAAACGCCGTTGAGTTGGCTTGGACACTGTCGTTGTTGCTGGCGGTATACTCAGTAACGCTCAAGTCTCCAGTGTTGGGCGGGTGTCTTCAATTCATCTCTACCGTGTAACCAAATAATCCACTATGGTGAATAGTGGTATGTCAAAGAATTCGGGGCTGCACGACCTTCAATGAACACAAAAAATGGGCCCATATGTCATCGTGGTGTGGGCCCTAGTGCTCCTCCTCTCCAGCTGTCGATTGTAGGGCTATCATCGTTGCCAAATAATGTGTGGGGCGAATGTCTCCTCCTTGACAACATGATGCGCACCTTCTCCATGGGGAACTCCGGACAGCTGGCCTACGGTAGAACTCTTTTTTGTTATTTTTTCGATTTTTTTTTTGATCCCCGTTTAAGGTTTTTTCGATGATTTTATTTTCAGTGCAGGGCAAAAGAAGACTTACAATGGTGTAGGAAACACCTTCTTCAATTCGCATAGGGTCTCCTCCCTACAGGTTAGTCGGAAACAAAGAAAAACAAAAACAAAGCAAGAACACACTAAAAACAAATACAAAAACAAAGAAGGAAAAGCAAAGAAAGAAAAACATACCTCGGGTTTCCTCCCGGATAGCGCCTTAGTTATTTTCGTGGCTCGACATCCTACTCAGACAATCTCAACTCGGTTCACTCACCTCCACTGAGCACTCGGGGTTCCCATCTGGAGGGTGTCTCTTTGTATACTCCATGTTTAGCCTTTCCCCCATGCTTGTGCACTTACTGCTAGTTGGACCGCTGGTCATACCCATGGATGCACTTGCCATCTTCAGAAATGGCCTACCCAACATCTCAGGGGCTGCATATTTGTCCTGCCCCGTATCCAGCGTGTAGAAATCCACCATTTGTACCAAGGCCGCCTTCTTGTGCGTCCCCTTCGGTTTCTTTTTGATATTGCCCAGTGCCCTTAAAACTTATGTGCAGCGAGAGACGTTGTTTGCCAGTGTGACCAAAGGAACGGTTTCTGCGCAGTTACTGAAGGCCTCATAGATTTCATTGTTGTTCTTCAGCCTTCGAGTAACATGTAATGCCTCAGGGAAGGGTGTGACGGGGTGCAGCGCAACAAGCGGGGAGGAGGTTAGACGCACATACTCATCATATGCAGCCTTGAGAGGATCGGGGGCTGCATGGGTGTTTTCGAGGGGAACGGGCGTCTCTAGAGTATTTCCGCGGTCACGGCTCTCCTCCTCATGGTCGCTGAATTCCTCCAGTCTCAAAAAGTACTCCTCTTCCGAAAGCACCTCTGGAAATGGGGCGGGTGGCTTCTCAAAACCGAGAGGGGGAAAGTACGGACGAACATAGGTGTCCACGTATGGCTCTTTGACAACTCCAGAAGTTCCACCGCGGGTGCGGTCAGATTCCACCGCGGGTGCGGTCATCCCACCAGAGAATTGTCGAATTTTCTCGACACCGTCACCGCGGGTGCGGTGATCTACCGTTGGGTGCGGTGATGTCAACTGTGAGTTCTGTTGCTCTTCTGTGCTCCCACCGCGGGTGCAGTCATCCCACCGTGGGTGCGGTCGGTTCTCCAGAGAGCTCTCGTTTCCTGTGTCATCCTTTTCAGCACTAGGAGCGACATTCAGTTGCTCAGTACTCTGGAGGGTCATTGAAAAGGCATCCTCTCTCTGGTGCACTACTGGGTGAAATAGCTATTTTACTGACATCGTGGTCTCTATTCTGCTAATTTCTTGAGTCAAGTGCTCCATTTGATTCCCCAAATTCTAGAACCTGGCATCCATCTCTTGTTCATGTTGGATCATGCTTTGCGTAAGAGATTGAAGTAAATCATCAGTCGACATGTGGGAACTTGGATCGGACACTGGTAGTCTATGCTCATAGGCCGGATTGTATTGTCGTGGAGTACCCTGCTGGTAGAACGATTGTGGCTCCGGGTAGAACTCCTGGTAGTCATGACCATATGAAGGGTATTGCTGGTACCCATAAGTACTCGAATTGGGGTGATCTCTCCACCCTGGAGTGTATGAATAGGAGTATGGATCATATTGCGGCTCTCCCCATAACTCCATTTCTGTATCAAAGGAAAAAAAAATCAGTAGCACGAGTGTGGACCGTAAGATAGGTCCACACGAAAGTTGGTAACAAACAAAAACACAAAAACAAATTTTTTGACTCCCCGGCAATGGCGCCAAATTTGACAGGCGTTGTCGTGACACCTAATCAAAATAATCCTAACAAACCTAAACAAGTAGTTTGGGCAAGTAAGGGTCGAATCCCACAGAGAATCAGATTATCAATTCAAGTAATTGCAAGTCACCAACTAGGAACTAGGGGGGGTTTGTATGATTTTCGTAACCAAATAACAAGTAGACAAGTAAACAAATTCGCAGGCAAAGGTTGTGAATATGATTGGGAAAAGCGTCACACCTGACAAAGATCCACACAACAAGAGATATGGTTGATCACTGAATTCTATCAATCTCAAGTTCTTATCTTTCCTTTAGTTGTTCTCATCCCGATCATATGTAACTATTAATTCTACCAGCCCTAATAGTACTTATTACTAAATCAAATCTGAAAACCTTCAAGACTCAACAAAGCAATAGCATTCAACCAAGGATTCAACAAGATACATGCAATAGAAACAACCCGTTACTATAAGCATGCAATTAACTCTCTCTCACGATGAACACTCGCAACCCGCTTATGTAAATCGTGTTTGCTACTAGATATGCAACCCGAACCCGGAATCACAAGTCCTAGCTATATGGATAATATCAATAAACCTAGGTGATCAGTCTAGATAAACCAATAAGATTCAATAAACATTCAAGCGCAAGAGAATTAATACAACTAGATAGGAAAACGAACAAGAGTAGAAAACTCACAACCAATCAATTGAAGGCTTCACAACGTCAAGTGCAACAATGGAGATTTAGTTCTTCATAGGGTTTGTGAGAGAAAAACTAAGATAGGTGGCAACTAGGGTTATTAGAATAGATCCTTAAATACTAGGGCAAATAATTCAGAAATAAAGAAAAGAAAATAACAAACTTGGAAATAAAGTTTCAGAAATAAAATAAAAACAGATAAAAGATCTCGGAAATAAGCCGAGAAAAGTCTTCAGCGCTTCGTCATCGCGGGTGCGGCAACACCCACCGCTGGGTGTGGTGGTACTCCAGAATCACGGCCTCTTCTCTGTAAGGTTTGCCGCGGGTGGCGGTATATTGGCCGCGGGTGCGGTGACGGTGTCTTCTTCAGCTTCTGTGACACTTCCGTAAAAATGCCATAACTTTTGATTCCCAACTCGGATTGCGCTCATATTTTGTGGACTTGCAGTAGACTTCAAGATCTAACTCATCGAATTGTAATCGCTCCATTTGGACATCTGAGTAAAGAGAACGAACCAATTTAATTCAGCACATTGTTCTTCTACTCTTTAATGCACTTCAAACCTCTGTAAATCCCATGATTTCTTCACTTCTCATCTTATCTTTCGGATTACAGAATTACCATCAAATAATATCCAAACATCACCTAAATCATGCTAATAACCACTAGATGCGCTATACAACATATCGCATATCAATCAACTCAATAAAACGGATTTTGTGAACATTTATGATCCTCTATTATCATGAGATACATGATAAATCTCTTTATCGTCTTCATGTAAATTTTAATAAGACTTGAGAATTTACATTCATTCTTGGTTGTTCCCTGTCAATCTCTTGCAGTTGCCCATGCTCTTCCATGAGTGTAAAGCTTCAAACTCGAAGGCAAGCAAGGGAGTCACAGTAATCAATCACACTCCAACGAAAGATCAAGCAATCAACAAGCAAACAAAACCATTCCCAGTACAACCAAATACAACACAAGTAAAATAATATATTTCTTCAGCAATCTGCAAATCGAAATCTAAAAATCCAAAACCATAGAAAGCATCCACCTTACTTGTACGCCAACAGAAGCTCGCCGTTCTTGTGAAACATGGCATGGCTGCCTGCAAGGCTGCACCTTTTATAGGCACACAACCTCAAGCAATTTCATATTCACCTAGAAGCTGACACGTGGTGGAACTGGGCTTAAAAGGATGACACGTAAATGACTCTTGCATGTGTACAACCTGTAAGTGGAAAAAAACAATTGATATAGTAAAATATTCAATTTGTCAATTGCTGGTTGACACATCATTGAAATGAGACATATGTAAGTAGTAGGTGCCAACACGTGAAAACTTATACATGAAAATTACTGGTAGTCCAACTCCTGCTTTTAGTAATAAGAGATGTGCGGCTACCTCCCGTTGTCCACGTGAAATGTCTTTTAGAAGCCCAATAGGCCCAATCATCCAAGAGACAAATTGTATTTCAAGCTACAAATTTATATAATCTTCAAACTTGGCCACATATTATCCATTTGTGCTCCACGTGTTTGGCGTCCTCAACAATAGAGTCTCGTATCACCTCTAAATTAGACGTAAAATACATGAAACATATAAAGTACGAGTGTAGACTCCAAATGCAAAATATAGAAAAATAATAATTATAGAACATATAAAATATGCATGAAAATGATCTAATGTAAGATGTAACTAGATATCTAAAATATGTATAAAATAGGTATTATCAAATTCTCCCAAGCTTAAACCTTGCTTGACTTTAAGCAATAATATAGTTCAAAATTCCACAAGAAATGTAATATCCCACTTAAATTAGAAGGGTAAAATGGTAAGTTTAAATGGATAAAAATAAAAGTTATGAAATTTACTTTATTTCTTTTAGAGGAATAATTTAAAGTTTCATGAACTTAGGTTCAAAGGTTAAGTTATGTTAATTTTTTGGTACAAATTATCAAATGGGCCATAATAGTATGGTGTAGGAATAATAATAAAAAGTATAACAATGAATGTAATTTTAGAATTTTAAGTATAAAAATAAGGTCATAAGAATTATTATGTTATCCACGAAGGGATAAAATAATAAATATCCAAAGTATGTTGCCTATTTAAGTTATGAATGGTCTAAATTATGATTAACGTTATGGTAATTATACGTTATATAAAACTTATCAATTTTGACTTAGAACATTTAAATCAAGTTTAACAATTTTTTGTTAAGGATTTAAGTATGGTCAAATTCATAAGAAAAATAACTTAAGCTTATTTTAACCTAAGTTAAATTCTTCTATACTATAATTTTGGGTTCAAATATTTATATAAACTTAGAATATTAAAATAAATAAGTTTAGGTATATTTTGTAAATTTTAAAAGTTAAAATAAGGGCATTTTTGCCACAACTTAAGAAAGTTGGGCAAAATGTGCAATTAAGCCAAAGTAGAGGGGGGGGGGGGCGTGTGCAGTTACTGAAATTAGTCATCTTCCCCGACCAACATCTCCATTAACACGCAATGGCGGAAATTAGCCCCGATTCTTGCTCAATTGATCCAATTAACCTCACGCATCATATTCGTGGATCAATTCGGATTGAAAGCTGTGAGATTTGCGGGATTTGTCCGAGCATTCAACCGCGTCATTTATATGGCCGAATCGAAGATTTGAAGAATTCGATCGATTGGGAGTAAACTGGAGGGCGTGGTCTTGGGGATATTGTTGGGGACAGTAAGTGCTTCCCAATTCCTATAAAATCCCTCTCAATAGGGATTCAAATCCATCCAATTTTGAAATCCAACCTCAAGAACCCTACAACTGTGATAGTCGTGTTCTTCACCCAAATTCGATCGTGTTTCAGTTTTGTTTTGGCAATTGGATATACCCTTAGCTTCGTCTTTAAGTCCACTTCAAAGGCCTTGTCTTTCCATCGCCGGAAATCAACCACCGCCGTCCAATGTGAAGCTTTTCCGACGAGGAGTCAAGAGACGATTCCGGTGAGATTTAATCCAATTCAGATTTTGGGTATTTTTGATTTCTTTTTGGGTTAATCTTTGTTAAATTAATTAATCCATATTAGTGAAAAATACTTTTGGATTAATCTGATTTTATGAAAATTAGAATTAAAATAATTATAATTTTTATACTATTATCTTATATTTATGAATGGGTAAATTATGACTATTCATTTTGATAATATTTTGAGTTAGAAAATTTTAGGATTATAAATAAATTATTTGATAAATTTATTTATGATATGATTATTTATAATATTCGACTAATTGAGTTTTAGAATCATATAGATAATCGTTTTATCAAAAAGCCTTGAAATTGATTTATTTATGAGTTAAATAAATTCAATTAGAAACCGAGACATTATATACTTCAAATTTTGATATTGAATGAATTATCTAATGTAATTTATTTATTGTGTATGATTAGTATACATCTCGGAATTTCGTTTGGAATGGAAATAAAGCAAGGAGCCGATTTGATTTTCGAAGGCAACCATATTCGATTCGTCGTTCATTTTCTTCGTGATTCAAGGCAAGTGGCGGTTCGCTCTTGCTATTTTATTCCATATTTCCTTAATTAATAATTATATTTTGTCTTAATTAAGTTGAGATAAATATTCTTAATTTGTCTTTCGGGAACTAGTGTGTATAAAATGTTGTGTAAAATGAACATTTTTATTAGGTTGTATATATGCTAGCTATAACCCTTATGTATATATTATAGGGTGCTAGATAATAATTGGTGTGGATTGTTGTGCATTGATGTGGATATAATTGCCAGTTAGCACGAGTATTCGTAGGAACGCTATTTACCTTGTGAGGTTTAGCTGTTTCTTTATAACTTGGTATTAGGATGATACTTGCCCTAATACTTTTGGTCATGACCTACCCATATTTAATATAAGTGGTGGTGCACTTAGCTAGTGCCGATATCCGGGATTCGTCCCATTCTATATCTCATTGTGAGATCAGTTGTGGATATTAAAAGTCTTAACATTAATGCATGTTTTGAAATTAAATAAGATAAGTGTCATGTGACACATAATTAATATACCCTCGAGCGAGAAGTACAATGTGGAACTCGTCCGGTCTCTTGTCTAAAGTAAGTCCCCTTTCCAATCTGGATTTGCATTTTGCGGTGAGGTTGGTCGAGGACCCAAATATTCAACGAGACATTTTTAAAACTTTGTGTGATAATATAATGTTCCCAAACAAATTCATTTAAGTTTCCCATAAGACTCAATTCATTGGAGTCTTATCTTTAAGCATACCTCTTCGTCCTTTTCAGTAGAAGTTTATAGTCATATATTGTTTACCGAGTTTTATTTGAGAAACAAGGGTAGTGACTATATGCGACTACAAGAACCAATCTGTTTTCACCCTTGTGTAGTATTTCATTAGACTAACCAACTGTTTTCTATTCCTTGCATGGTTGGCTAGTGTCATTCGTCCTATACGGCACATCAGAGGTTGGTCTCCGACGATTTGAAGTAACCAATCGAAGACGAAGGCTTGTAGTTGAAGGTTGTGTTTAAAATGATAGTATTCTGATTATGTTGTTAATAAATGTAATATGTATAGTAACTAGTCATGTTTTTAGGGTTTTATTTAAAGTCTTCCGCTGTAATTTCACTTTGTTTGTATTACCATCCTTCTCAATTTACAAGAGGAATTTTATTAAAAGATTGAGTTTTCTTTATACAAAGTCTTCCGCTATTTACTCTATTGATATTTAACGTTTATTTGTTTATTTTAAGCATAATTGTTCTGATTAAAGCCTAGGGGGTGTTACAATTATGGTATCAGAGCAATGATTTTAAAATTCTTGGCCTATTGTTAGGTTTGAGAAATTTTTTTTTAAAAATTGAAACTATTTTATTTTTATTAATGAATGTTGAAAAGAAAAAAGTTACTGAAATTAGTCATCTTCCCCGACCAACATCTCCATTAACACGCAATGGCGGAAATTAGCCCCGATTCTTGCTCAATTGATCCAATTAACCTCACGCATCATATTCGTGGATCAATTCGGATTGAAAGCTGTGAGATTTGCGGGATTTGTCCGAGCATTCAACCGCGTCATTTATATGGCCGAATCGAAGATTTGAAGAATTCGATCGATTGGGAGTAAACTGGAGGGCGTGGTCTTGGGGATATTGTTGGGGACAGTAAGTGCTTCCCAATTCCTATAAAATCCCTCTCAATAGGGATTCAAATCCATCCAATTTTGAAATCCAACCTCAAGAACCCTACAACTGTGATAGTCGTGTTCTTCACCCAAATTCGATCGTGTTTCAGTTTTGTTTTGGCAATTGGATATACCCTTAGCTTCGTCTTTAAGTCCACTTCAAAGGCCTTGTCTTTCCATCGCCGGAAATCAACCACCGCCGTCCAATGTGAAGCTTTTCCGACGAGGAGTCAAGAGACGATTCCGGTGAGATTTAATCCAATTCAGATTTTGGGTATTTTTGATTTCTTTTTGGGTTAATCTTTGTTAAATTAATTAATCCATATTAGTGAAAAATACTTTTGGATTAATCTGATTTTATGAAAATTAGAATTAAAATAATTATAATTTTTATACTATTATCTTATATTTATGAATGGGTAAATTATGACTATTCATTTAGATAATATTTTGAGTTAGAAAATTTTAGGATTATAAATAAATTATTTGATAAATTTATTTATGATATGATTATTTATAATATTCGACTAATTGAGTTTTAGAATCATATAGATAATCGTTTTATCAAAAAGCCTTGAAATTGATTTATTTATGAGTTAAATAAATTCAATTAGAAACCGAGACATTATATACTTCAAATTTTGATATTGAATGAATTATCTAATGTAAATTATTTATTGTGTATGATTAGTATACATCTCGGAATTTCGTTTGGAATGGAAATAAAGCAAGGAGCCGATTTGATTTTCGAAGGCAACCATATTCGATTCGTCGTTCATTTTCTTCGTGATTCAAGGCAAGTGGCGGTTCGCTCTTGCTATTTTATTCCATATTTCCTTAATTAATAATTATATTTTGTCTTAATTAAGTTGAGATAAATATTCTTAATTTGTCTTTCGGGAACTAGTGTGTATAAAATGTTGTGTAAAATGAACATTTTTATTAGGTTGTATATATGCTAGCTATAACCCTTATGTATATATTATAGGGTGCTAGATAATAATTGGTGTGGATTGTTGTGCATTGATGTGGATATAATTGCCAGTTAGCACGAGTATTCGTAGGAACGCTATTTACCTTGTGAGGTTTAGCTGTTTCTTTATAACTTGGTATTAGGATGATACTTGCCCTAATACTTTTGGTCATGACCTACCCATATTTAATATAAGTGGTGGTGCACTTAGCTAGTGCCGATATCCGGGATTCGTCCCATTCTATATCTCATTGTGAGATCAGTTGTGGATATTAAAAGTCTTAACATTAATGCATGTTTTGAAATTAAATAAGATAAGTGTCATGTGACACATAATTAATATACCCTCGAGCGAGAAGTACAATGTGGAACTCGCCCGGTCTCTTGTCTAAAGTAAGTCCCCTTTCCAATCTGGATTTGCATTTTGCGGTGAGGTTGGTCGAGGACCCAAATATTCAACGAGACATTTTTAAAACTTTGTGTGATAATATAATGTTCCCAAACAAATTCATTTAAGTTTCCCATAAGACTCAATTCATTGGAGTCTTATCTTTAAGCATACCTCTTCGTCCTTTTCAGTAGAAGTTTATAGTCATATATTGTTTACCGAGTTTTATTTGAGAAACAAGGGTAGTGACTATATGCGACTACAAGAACCAATCTGTTTTCACCCTTGTGTAGTATTTCATTAGACTAACCAACTGTTTTCTATTCCTTGCATGGTTGGCTAGTGTCATTCGTCCTATACGGCACATCAGAGGTTGGTCTCCGACGATTTGAAGTAACCAATCGAAGACGAAGGCTTGTAGTTGAAGGTTGTGTTTAAAATGATAGTATTCTGATTATGTTGTTAATAAATGTAATATGTATAGTAACTAGTCATGTTTTTAGGGTTTTATTTAAAGTCTTCCGCTGTAATTTCACTTTGTTTGTATTACCATCCTTCTCAATTTACAAGAGGAATTTTATTAAAAGATTGAGTTTTCTTTATACAAAGTCTTCCGCTATTTACTCTATTGATATTTAACGTTTATTTGTTTATTTTAAGCATAATTGTTCTGATTAAAGCCTAGGGGGTGTTACAATTATGGTATCAGAGCAATGATTTTAAAATTCTTGGCCTATTGTTAGGTTTGAGAATTTTTTTTTTAAAAATTGAAACTATTTTATTTTTATTAATGAATGTTGAAAAGAAAAAAGTTACTGAAATTAGTCATCTTCCCCGACCAACATCTCCATTAACACGCAATGGCGGAAATTAGCCCCGATTCTTGCTCAATTGATCCAATTAACCTCACGCATCATATTCGTGGATCAATTCGGATTGAAAGCTGTGAGATTTGCGGGATTTGTCCGAGCATTCAACCGCGTCATTTATATGGCCGAATCGAAGATTTGAAGAATTCGATCGATTGGGAGTAAACTGGAGGGCGTGGTCTTGGGGATATTGTTGGGGACAGTAAGTGCTTCCCAATTCCTATAAAATCCCTCTCAATAGGGATTCAAATCCATCCAATTTTGAAATCCAACCTCAAGAACCCTACAACTGTGATAGTCGTGTTCTTCACCCAAATTCGATCGTGTTTCAGTTTTGTTTTGGCAATTGGATATACCCTTAGCTTCGTCTTTAAGTCCACTTCAAAGGCCTTGTCTTTCCATCGCCGGAAATCAACCACCGCCGTCCAATGTGAAGCTTTTCCGACGAGGAGTCAAGAGACGATTCCGGTGAGATTTAATCCAATTCAGATTTTGGGTATTTTTGATTTCTTTTTGGGTTAATCTTTGTTAAATTAATTAATCCATATTAGTGAAAAATACTTTTGGATTAATCTGATTTTATGAAAATTAGAATTAAAATAATTATAATTTTTATACTATTATCTTATATTTATGAATGGGTAAATTATGACTATTCATTTAGATAATATTTTGAGTTAGAAAATTTTAGGATTATAAATAAATTATTTGATAAATTTATTTATGATATGATTATTTATAATATTCGACTAATTGAGTTTTAGAATCATATAGATAATCGTTTTATCAAAAAGCCTTGAAATTGATTTATTTATGAGTTAAATAAATTCAATTAGAAACCGAGACATTATATACTTCAAATTTTGATATTGAATGAATTATCTAATGTAATTTATTTATTGTGTATGATTAGTATACATCTCGGAATTTCGTTTGGAATGGAAATAAAGCAAGGAGCCGATTTGATTTTCGAAGGCAACCATATTCGATTCGTCGTTCATTTTCTTCGTGATTCAAGGCAAGTGGCGGTTCGCTCTTGCTATTTTATTCCATATTTCCTTAATTAATAATTATATTTTGTCTTAATTAAGTTGAGATAAATATTCTTAATTTGTCTTTCGGGAACTAGTGTGTATAAAATGTTGTGTAAAATGAACATTTTTATTAGGTTGTATATATGCTAGCTATAACCCTTATGTATATATTATAGGGTGCTAGATAATAATTGGTGTGGATTGTTGTGCATTGATGTGGATATAATTGCCAGTTAGCACGAGTATTCGTAGGAACGCTATTTACCTTGTGAGGTTTAGCTGTTTCTTTATAACTTGGTATTAGGATGATACTTGCCCTAATACTTTTGGTCATGACCTACCCATATTTAATATAAGTGGTGGTGCACTTAGCTAGTGCCGATATCCGGGATTCGTCCCATTCTATATCTCATTGTGAGATCAGTTGTGGATATTAAAAGTCTTAACATTAATGCATGTTTTGAAATTAAATAAGATAAGTGTCATGTGACACATAATTAATATACCCTCGAGCGAGAAGTACAATGTGGAACTCGCCCGGTCTCTTGTCTAAAGTAAGTCCCCTTTCCAATCTGGATTTGCATTTTGCGGTGAGGTTGGTCGAGGACCCAAATATTCAACGAGACATTTTTAAAACTTTGTGTGATAATATAATGTTCCCAAACAAATTCATTTAAGTTTCCCATAAGACTCAATTCATTGGAGTCTTATCTTTAAGCATACCTCTTCGTCCTTTTCAGTAGAAGTTTATAGTCATATATTGTTTACCGAGTTTTATTTGAGAAACAAGGGTAGTGACTATATGCGACTACAAGAACCAATCTGTTTTCACCCTTGTGTAGTATTTCATTAGACTAACCAACTGTTTTCTATTCCTTGCATGGTTGGCTAGTGTCATTCGTCCTATACGGCACATCAGAGGTTGGTCTCCGACGATTTGAAGTAACCAATCGAAGACGAAGGCTTGTAGTTGAAGGTTGTGTTTAAAATGATAGTATTCTGATTATGTTGTTAATAAATGTAATATGTATAGTAACTAGTCATGTTTTTAGGGTTTTATTTAAAGTCTTCCGCTGTAATTTCACTTTGTTTGTATTACCATCCTTCTCAATTTACAAGAGGAATTTTATTAAAAGATTGAGTTTTCTTTATACAAAGTCTTCCGCTATTTACTCTATTGATATTTAACGTTTATTTGTTTATTTTAAGCATAATTGTTCTGATTAAAGCCTAGGGGGTGTTACAATTATGGTATCAGAGCAATGATTTTAAAATTCTTGGCCTATTGTTAGGTTTGAGAAATTTTTTTTTAAAAATTGAAACTATTTTATTTTTATTAATGAATGTTGAAAAGAAAAAAGTTACTGAAATTAGTCATCTTCCCCGACCAACATCTCCATTAACACGCAATGGCAGAAATTAGCCCCGATTCTTGCTCAATTGATCCAATTAACCTCACGCATCATATTCGTGGATCAATTCGGATTGAAAGCTGTGAGATTTGCGGGATTTGTCCGAGCATTCAACCGCGTCATTTATATGGCCGAATCGAAGATTTGAAGAATTCGATCGATTGGGAGTAAACTGGAGGGCGTGGTCTTGGGGATATTGTTGGGGACAGTAAGTGCTTCCCAATTCCTATAAAATCCCTCTCAATAGGGATTCAAATCCATCCAATTTTGAAATCCAACCTCAAGAACCCTACAACTGTGATAGTCGTGTTCTTCACCCAAATTCGATCGTGTTTCAGTTTTGTTTTGGCAATTGGATATACCCTTAGCTTCGTCTTTAAGTCCACTTCAAAGGCCTTGTCTTTCCATCGCCGGAAATCAACCACCGCCGTCCAATGTGAAGCTTTTCCGACGAGGAGTCAAGAGACGATTCCGGTGAGATTTAATCCAATTCAGATTTTGGGTATTTTTGATTTCTTTTTGGGTTAATCTTTGTTAAATTAATTAATCCATATTAGTGAAAAATACTTTTGGATTAATCTGATTTTATGAAAATTAGAATTAAAATAATTATAATTTTTATACTATTATCTTATATTTATGAATGGGTAAATTATGACTATTCATTTAGATAATATTTTGAGTTAGAAAATTTTAGGATTATAAATAAATTATTTGATAAATTTATTTATGATATGATTATTTATAATATTCGACTAATTGAGTTTTAGAATCATATAGATAATCGTTTTATCAAAAAGCCTTGAAATTGATTTATTTATGAGTTAAATAAATTCAATTAGAAACCGAGACATTATATACTTCAAATTTTGATATTGAATGAATTATCTAATGTAATTTATTTATTGTGTATGATTAGTATACATCTCGGAATTTCGTTTGGAATGGAAATAAAGCAAGGAGCCGATTTGATTTTCGAAGGCAACCATATTCGATTCGTCGTTCATTTTCTTCGTGATTCAAGGCAAGTGGCGGTTCGCTCTTGCTATTTTATTCCATATTTCCTTAATTAATAATTATATTTTGTCTTAATTAAGTTGAGATAAATATTCTTAATTTGTCTTTCGGGAACTAGTGTGTATAAAATGTTGTGTAAAATGAACATTTTTATTAGGTTGTATATATGCTAGCTATAACCCTTATGTATATATTATAGGGTGCTAGATAATAATTGGTGTGGATTGTTGTGCATTGATGTGGATATAATTGCCAGTTAGCACGAGTATTCGTAGGAACGCTATTTACCTTGTGAGGTTTAGCTGTTTCTTTATAACTTGGTATTAGGATGATACTTGCCCTAATACTTTTGGTCATGACCTACCCATATTTAATATAAGTGGTGGTGCACTTAGCTAGTGCCGATATCCGGGATTCGTCCCATTCTATATCTCATTGTGAGATCAGTTGTGGATATTAAAAGTCTTAACATTAATGCATGTTTTGAAATTAAATAAGATAAGTGTCATGTGACACATAATTAATATACCCTCGAGCGAGAAGTACAATGTGGAACTCGCCCGGTCTCTTGTCTAAAGTAAGTCCCCTTTCCAATCTGGATTTGCATTTTGCGGTGAGGTTGGTCGAGGACCCAAATATTCAACGAGACATTTTTAAAACTTTGTGTGATAATATAATGTTCCCAAACAAATTCATTTAAGTTTCCCATAAGACTCAATTCATTGGAGTCTTATCTTTAAGCATACCTCTTCGTCCTTTTCAGTAGAAGTTTATAGTCATATATTGTTTACCGAGTTTTATTTGAGAAACAAGGGTAGTGACTATATGCGACTACAAGAACCAATCTGTTTTCACCCTTGTGTAGTATTTCATTAGACTAACCAACTGTTTTCTATTCCTTGCATGGTTGGCTAGTGTCATTCGTCCTATACGGCACATCAGAGGTTGGTCTCCGACGATTTGAAGTAACCAATCGAAGACGAAGGCTTGTAGTTGAAGGTTGTGTTTAAAATGATAGTATTCTGATTATGTTGTTAATAAATGTAATATGTATAGTAACTAGTCATGTTTTTAGGGTTTTATTTAAAGTCTTCCGCTGTAATTTCACTTTGTTTGTATTACCATCCTTCTCAATTTACAAGAGGAATTTTATTAAAAGATTGAGTTTTCTTTATACAAAGTCTTCCGCTATTTACTCTATTGATATTTAACGTTTATTTGTTTATTTTAAGCATAATTGTTCTGATTAAAGCCTAGGGGGTGTTACAATTATGGTATCAGAGCAATGATTTTAAAATTCTTGGCCTATTGTTAGGTTTGAGAAATTTTTTTTAAAAAATTGAAACTATTTTATTTTTATTAATGAATGTTGAAAAGAAAATTAAACTATTAGCATTAAGTTTAAGGTTTAAAAATTTCTTAAAGTCTTTAAAAAAAAATAAAGGCAATGTTTTAACAATTATGACTTTAATAGTTATTTTTATAGTTCCTTTTATAAATGGTGTTATAAACAAGTTTATGATTATAATTTTGAAAGTGTAGTTTTCGGTTTTGGTAAAGTTTGTAAATGTCACTAGTTTAAAAAAAATTATATAAATAATTATTCTAGTAAATTATAAGTATAAAGTTTTGTTGGATCGTTAGAGTTACGTCTGAGCGAACAAAAGCTTTGTTCCCACAGAAGTTGCAGTGGATTTAAAATAGCAAGAAAGATAACGAACGAACTCACGATGTATAGTGGAAACCCTGATTAGCAAAACTAGCTTTTCAAGGAAAAACCACTACCTTCAAGCTTCCGCTTGAGAGGATTTTGAAGCGTGTACTTGTCTTATTGATTTCTTGTTCGATTACACTTGTATCATGGACTTCGACCTCTAAACAACCAGCTAGACTCGAAGACTCTTCTACAACGATGAATCGAACTCAACCCTCAAAGACTTACACACACCTCACTTCTTTTCTTTCTCTTTTTCGTTCTCTCTGTTTTCCGTCGTCGTGGTTACTTAGAAATGAATCCATACTTCTAATAAATACAACACGGCAAAACCCTAATTGTAACAAGATAAGATCTTTCCAAATAAGGTTATAAGAAGATAGGATTTGCTGGAGGAATAATATCCCAACCGTCTATATTAATCAAGGAAGGAATTTCCGAAATTAATATAATCGGATGAGATATGATTCTTCTCTCTCCAATTCACTTATCTAAGGAAAGATTCCCTAAGATAAGGAATCGGGCTTCTCTCTCCAAATCTTCTCCAACGGCTAGATCCTTCCAGCCGAAGTCTTCAATCCTTGACCGCGTGATTCTTCTTTGATTTGTTTCCATAATTGTCACGATGGATTTCTTCTTTCCATCCGCAGCTTCGATCTCGTTCGTCGCTTCAGTTCCTTGCTGGGTAACAAAGCACATGAACAGAGCTTTGTTCCTCCCCGCGATCCTTTGCTGCAATGGTTTCCTGAGACAACTGTCTTTGTTCCTGAAACACTTTGTACCCAGATTAGTTGAATGTTTGTCACTTATCAAAACCTAAGGAATTCAACAAATTCCCCCTTTTTGATGGTGACAAACATCCTTGACAATAAAGCATACACAAACGAGATAAAGACAGTTGTATGGGGAAAGGTTCTCCACACAAGACCATAATAGTTCCCCCTCAACACAGCAACATATGAAACCATGTACTGTTCCCCCTCAACCAAAGCTACCTGTCAATTTCCCCCTTTTGGCATCATCAAAAGCATAAGTAAAGAGTGAGAGAGAAAAAGACCACAACAAGATAAACAACATTCCTATTTGCATTAGATTGAACCGCACAAACCTAAACTGCATGTAAGTACAACAACAAGGTGAGCAAGAATAACATACATGATCACCATGCCAGTCAATGCAAACACATGAAGCAGAAGCAAAGAAGTTTGAAGAGTAAGAGATAGATGTGCTAGGGAACAAAAGAGGGATTGGTCAGCCAGAGAAAGACGAATTAAGTACTACTGGGGCCAGCAACTAGAGCTGAAGTATGAATAGCAATGGAGTCCATCTTCTGTTCCCACTCAGAGTTTGTACTTCCTCATTTGCATCAGCTTCCATCACAGGCTCAGCAAATAGAGGAAATAAGTTTTGGTCTCTTTTTTTTTTTTTTTTTGGAATAGGAACACCACAGCCTCCTGCTTTCCTCATTTAGCCAAAGAACACAGCCAGGAAGATACTTTCAGAAAGACCATGTAGCAGATGCAATCCAAAACCCTGAAGGCTCACACGACCGTGAGCATAGCAACCTTCACACCATCATACCATACCTGTCAAAACTATCCATAGACCACAGAGGCGACCATTCATATTCTCGACTTTCCGAAAAAGTAGAAGAGTGTGATGCGGGGGTAATGTTACCAGAGAGGGTACAAAGAACATCACACATAAATATATACGAGAATTTTTAATAATGTTTATCATGAATGAGAGGCTCCCATATGTGGATGATTAGAGGGGCTCATAGGGAGCATCAAGCATGATGGCTAAGATAAGCTGTAGAATCAATAATCATTTGGGCTTATGATGGGGGAACTGAGCATCAAGTTGACTCTTTTGGGCTGAAAGAAGGCTGAATCATATATAGCCAAGATAGCATGGATGATCATGCATGAAAATTTGCACATAAGTGAAGTATTAGCATGAGTCTAAACAAGTTGTCCAACTAATGAGCAAGAAAATGGATGCAGATCAGGACATGATGATTAACCTTGCACACTTTACCAAGTAATTTAGCCAATCATCGAGGGAACAGAACAAATAGACATTTAGTTTAGAGAGATCATACCTAGTTCCATACGGAACTGTTCGAAGGGTTTCCTGTTTAGAGCCTTGGTGAAGATGTCAGCAATTTGATCCTTAGTTCCACAGAAGTCCATTGTCACCAACCCTTTCTCCACACAGTCACGTAAGAAGTGGTGTCTTATCTCAATGTGCTTGGTACGTGAGTGTTGCACCGGATTCTTAGAGATATTTATGGCACTGGTATTGTCATAGAGAATGGGAATAAAGTTAAGAAGAATACCGTAGTCGCTGAGTTGTTGTTTAAGCCATAGGAGTTGTGTGCAACAAGCAGCGGCGGCTATGTATTCAGCTTCTGTAGTGGATAGAGCGACGGAGTTCTGCTTCTTTGAACCCCAGGAAACTAAACACGGCCCAAGGAACTGAGCCATTCCTGATGTTGATTTTCTATCCACTTTGTTCTGATGAGGTTTGAGCCCACCTGGGACCGCCTTCACTTGGTCTGCCTCAAGTCGGCGATCTGACCCAGCGGCCCAGCCCACGGTCTGCCTCGAGTCGGCGATCGGACCGCTGGCGCTCAACCCTCCCCAGGTCTGCAGACCACGCACCCCAACCCGTCTCCTGGTAAGCGCGAGGCTACACCAGGTGGGTTGCTGCCAGGGGGGATCGAACCCCTGACCTTTGGCATATCTCACAACACCCTGGGGGATATGTCACCAATTGGGCTGCAGCTCAATTGGTGATACAAGTATGCATGGATTTGCCCTTGTATCAAAGGTTGGGGGTTCGATTCCCCCCAGCAGCAACCCACTCAGCAAGGCCTCGTGCCTACTGGGAGACGGGTTGGGGTGCGTGGTCTGCAGACCTGGGGAGGGTTGATCGCCAGCGGTCCGATCGCCGACTCGAGGTAGACCGTGGGCTGGGCCGCTGGGTCAGATCACCGACTTGAGGCAGACCAAGTGAAGGCGGTCCCAGGTGGGCTCAAACCTCATCAAATGATGCGGGAGCATCCGAGGCTTCACCCAAGTGGCACACAAAGAAATATGGTTCACTCACAAGGGTTCGAGCCAAGCCATTGAGGAAGGAGATGGTCCACTCACAAAGGGCTCGAGCCAAGCGTATGCACGAGGAACTCGAGGACTTGGCAAACCTTCGCGTCTCAAGGGAGCCCACCCTCGTCGAGTACTTCACGGAACCAATACCAAGGACCTTGGTGACATTCCGAGCCGAGCCAAGCGCGGGAGAATGGCAACCACAAGAGTTGAAGCCCAAGGTCCTGACTCGGCCCACCAAACTCGGCCGAGTTGTGCTTAGTGATGGCGACTTCTCAGAAAAACTGTCATATCGTCTGATTCCCAACTCCGATCACGCTCAAATTTTGAGGAGTGAAACTAGACTTCAAGATCTATATCTGGGAGTTGGAATCACTCCATTCCGATCAAGGACGAGAGAGAACGGACCTTCTGAAGTTAGGACAGAAGTTGAGCCTCCTGACTCGGCCCACAACTCGGCCGGGTCCAGGCCGAGTTGTTCTCAGTGAACCACGTCGAGCCAAACTCGGCCCACAACTCGGTCGGGTCTTGGACCGAGTTTCTCCCAGTTTAGCTCCTTTTGTCTCGTTTCTTGTTGGGCTTTTATGGGCCGACCCCTTTGGCTATTTAAGACCTTTGTATTTCTTTGTAACTCAGTTTTTCCCCAGTTATGAACCTTTGCTTTATGCATTATGAAGATTGAGAGCTCCATGGGAGTGTTTTCTCAAAGTTGATTCAAACTTGCTAGGTTGCTCTTGCGTTGTGTCAATTTCGTCTATGATCTTGGTGCTCCAAGGCTTCACTCGCCTCCTTCTCTTGCTCTTTGGACACGTCCATCGTTGTGGGAGATTGTAGAAGGAAATGTCGTTTGTGCACATTGGTTTGGTTATTGGCGACATTGTTTGCCAAGGGTCTCTCCATTGTATCTTTCGGTTGTTCCTATATCCTTGTTTATTTCTTTGTTTCCTATCATTTGCTAACTTGTTCTCTTGTGTTTTCTCTTGTTTCCACCTCCATCTTCCATACGAGTCTCTTGGCGTCTAGATCGGGCCACTCGCGGCTAATCCCCGCATCAAATTGGTATCAGAGCCATCTCGACGTCGAGCCACCACCACCCAGCCGAACCACCATCAAGGTTCTTCTTGAGTCTTCTTTTCCATTTTTCTTCATTGTTCATCTTGTTCTTCATGTTCATCTTGTTCTTCATGTTCTTCATGCTTGTTGTGCTTAAATTGTGATTACTTGTGCTTGTGCATGCATGAACTTGTTGCTTCTTTGTTGCCACCACAAAACCCCATCACCACCACCTTCCACCACCACCAAACACCCCCTCCAAGCTGCTGAAAACTCCCCCACGAAACCCAGCTGCAACACCCTTAAACCCCCATTCGAAAATCCCCTCAAACCCACTCAAAAACCCACAAAAGCAACCCCAAAACCCAGCTACACTTAGCCCCTAAAACCCACCTACATTCTAGCCCCAAAACCCAGCTATTTTCTGCCCCAAAGGTCTGTCATTTCAGCCCCAAAAGGCCTGCAAAAACTGACCCAAAAAGGCATGCAAAAAGTGCATTTCCCCCCACTTGCTACCTAGGACATCATTACCCCAAAAAAGTGAACTAGAAGCAAGATACCCTTTATTTTTTTCTTGTTTATTTGTAAATGCACGTTTTTTTATTTGAAAAAAAAGAAAAGAAAAGAATATCAGAAAAGGAAGGAAAAAGAAAAGCAAAAGCCAAAAAAAAAAGAAGAGAAAGGCTTGTTCTTGTTTTATTTCTTGTTCTAGTTTACATTGTTGCACTTAATTTTTGTATTGTATCACATTGCTAGTGTTGTGATCATCAAAAAAAAAAGAAAAAAAAAAAGAGAAAGGCTTGTTCTTGTTTTATTTCTTGTTCTAGTTTACATTGTTGCACTTAATTTTTGTATTGTATCACATTGCTAGTGTTGTGATCGTCAAAAAAAAAAAAAAAAAAGTGGAAGAAGCTCGACTGAGCCAAACTCGGCCCCAACCCGGCCGAGTTTCAGACCGAGTCAGGCTCAGTCACCCCGAGTCGCCTTTGAACCTTACTTTGAACCTTACCTTGAACCTCAAGCTTGATTGCCTACCCCTTGCCACTCTTTTATCCTTTGGCAACTTGTTATGTGTTCATGAGTATTGGTAGGAACGAGCTAGGTATGACATTGCATTGTTGAATTTCCTAAACACGATTCTTTGTTGTGTCATCCTTCTTGTTGTTTGTCTCCTATTGTGTTTGTCTTGAGCTTATCTTTCGAAATCCAAGAGCTATTCTCACCTTTGGTTGTGTGTTGTCTAAGTTCACCAAGTTCTATTGAAGTTTTTGTCCTTCTCAAGGCAACCTTACATTCCAAAGCTTGTATCGAATCAACAAGAGAGTGAGTGATCAAACACACGAGTGATCAAACACTTGTGAGGATTGTTTTGTTTTCACTAACCCTAAAATGTTTCTTGGAGTTTGTTGATAATGTATTATGTAGGAAGCCCATCACATGGAAGACTCGGTGCCAAGCCACCCGAGCACGAGATGCACCGAGGAATCCCAAGGCGTTCCTATCATGAGGAGCCAAGGCGAGCATATGAAAATGAAGAATGGGAGCAAGTGCCACATCTAGGCTTCCAAAGAAGGAGAGCCCGAGAGCAAGAGAAAGATGGTATTTGCAATACCATGGTGAGAATCCCAACTTTTGGAGGCGAAAGTGAACCATATGTGTACATGGAATGGGAGATCAAGGTGGAACAAATATGGAGTTGTCACAACTTTCCCGAGCATAAAAAAGTACAACTCGCCGCCCTTGAATTCCATGATTATGCACTAACATGGTGGAAAAATCTTGTGACACAAAGGAGAAGAGCCTTAGAAGCACCCTTGACAACTTGGGCTCAAATGAAGGCCTTGATGAGATATCGCTTTGTGCCTCAACATCTCATCCATGTTCTAGAGCAAAGGCAAGAGAAGTTGAGACAAAGATCAATGTGTGCCAAAGAGACTCACAATGCTAGGCAAGTTGCAAGAGTTAGAGCACGTGTAATCCAAGATGAAGAGACAACCATGGCTGGAAACCAAGGAGGAAGAGGTTATAGTGGCCAACCAAGCTCTTGGAGAAGTGATAGCCAAACCCGAGGCTATCAACCATATGGCCATGACTCCCTACAAGGAAGGGACAAGAGAACCTTCTCAAGTCCTCATGTGGAGCCAATGAGTAGTGCTCAACCAAGCTACTCCACGTCAAGCCTAAGGCCCCTAACCGTTGTTCCTAATGCCCCACGAACACCATCGGAGGAACTATCGGACAT
This sequence comes from Rheum nobile, assembly GCA_027886185.1. Lineage (NCBI taxonomy): Eukaryota > Viridiplantae > Streptophyta > Magnoliopsida > Caryophyllales > Polygonaceae > Rheum > Rheum nobile. The sequence goes on along the minus strand of WOAB01000002.1, from coordinate 6,823,868 downwards.
GCTTAAGGAAATATCGGCCAACCTTGATCGCTTGGCCAAAAAGATGATGCCATTAGAGGCAAAAGTAACCGAGGAGGTTCTTGCTATTGAACCAATGGCCAAAGGAGAGGAGATTGAGCCAAAGGAAAAACAAGAGGACGTTGTAGAAACATCTCCTTCACCTACAAGGGTCAAGCATCGATTGCCCATCATTGTGCGTAGCTCATTCAAATCCTTGGCTACTCCATGGATGGACCGGACTCACATGGTTCCTTCAAGCTTACCTTTCCTACCCCATGAAGAGGTTGAAGCCAAGAAATCAATTCTCAAACAAGAGAAAAAGGATGTGCCAATGGAGACTAATGCAAGGGAAGTACCTCTTATCTCCACCTTTCCAATTTCATCTCTTGAGTTTGCAAATGAGCATGTCATTCCATATAGGACAATACACATGGAAAAATCAGTCCTTACATGTAGAACAATACATGTCTTGTGGAATGCATCTTGTTCATAATATGATCCCTATGTCCATACATGTGTGTTATATTGATCCTTGCATCACTAAGCATGTACATAGGTCTAGGAAGAAGAGTGGAATAATGTGTGCATGTTTGTTTGGATATCATATAGTCATTGGAAGATTTGTGCTTACATTATTACAATTGTGTGAACATGATAGAGGACCTCATTTTGCCAATGTTGATATGACCAAGTCCTCTAAGAAAGATGAATTCATTGCATGCCCTAAACTCCATAATGCATCTTATGTGACTAACCCTTGTATTGACCAAGTTGTGGAGTTGCATGGAGTTTCTAGTGCTTTGATTTCAGGACAAGAAGTGAAGTGTGTGCTCTACTCAAAGTTGGAGTCCGGAGAAGTGCCCTTTGAACCAGGAGATCAAGACGTCTCACATGTGGCTGATTTGGTTCATTCCTTGGTGGAGTGCATTCGGGAATTGCATGAGCGCACAAGGAACAAACTTCATGCCAAGGCGGAGCACAATGCAGTCAAGGCCAACAAAGAGCGCCGCCGCTTGGTGTTTCACCCCGGAGAGGAGATGTGCCTTCCAAGAGGCGTCAATCCAAGCTTTCCCAAAAGGCGAAGTACAAGGCATACAAGCTTAGATTCGAGGTCGAATCTTTTCCAAGAAGGGGAGAATGATGCGGGAGCATCCGAGGCTTCACCCAAGTGGCACACAAAGAAATATGGTTCACTCACAAGGGTTCGAGCCAAGCCATTGAGGAAGGAGATGGTCCACTCACAAAGGGCTCGAGCCAAGCGTATGCACGAGGAACTCGAGGACTTGGCAAACCTTCGCGTCTCAAGGGAGCCCACCCTCGTCGAGTACTTCACGGAACCAATACCAAGGACCTTGGTGACATTCCGAGACGAGCCAAGTGCGGGAGAATGGCAACCACAAGAGTTGAAGCCCAAGGTCCTGACTCGGCCCACCAAACTCGGCCGAGTTGTGCTTAGTGATGGCGACCTCTCAGCAAAACTGTCATATCTTCTGATTCCCAACTCCGATCACGCTCAAATTTTGAGGAGTGAAACTAGACTTCAATATCTATCTCTGGGAGTTGGAATCACTCCATTCCGATCAAGGACGAGAGAGAACGGACCTTCTGAAGTTAGGCTAGAAGTTGAGCCTCCTGACTCGGCCCACAACTCGGCCGGGTCCAGGCCGAGTTGTTCTCAGTGAACCACGTCGAGCCAAACTCGGTCGGGTCTTGGACCGAGTTTCTCCCAGTTTAGCTCCTTTTGTCTCGTTTCTTGTTGGGCTTTTATGGGCCGACCCCTTTGGCTATTTAAGACCTTTGTGTTTCTTTGTAACTCAGTTTTTCCCCAGTTATGAACCTTTGCTTTATGCATTATGAAGATTGAGAGCTCCATGGGAGTGTTTTCTCAAAGTTGATTCAAACTTGCTAGGTTGCTCTTGTGTTGTGTCAATTTCGTCTATGATCTTGGTGCTCCAAGGCTTCACTCGCCTCCTTCTCTTGCTCTTTGGACACGTCCATCGTTGTGGGAGATTGTAGAAGGAAAGGTCGTTTGTGCACATTGGTTTGGTTATTGGCGACATTGTTTGCCAAGGGTCTCTCCATTGCATCTTTCGGTTGTTCCTATATCCTTGTTTATTTCTTTGTTTCCTATCATTTGCTAACTTGTTCTCTTGTGTTTTCTCTTGTTTCCACCTCCATCTTCCATACGAGTCTCTTGGCGTCTAGATCGGGCCACTCGCGGCTAATCCCCGCATCATGTTCCCTGCGAAGTCAGCATCTGTGTATCCGACTAGATCGAGGCTTCCTCCCCTTGGATACCACAGACATAGATCATATGTTCCCTTCAAGTATCTCAGAATCCTCTTCACTTCTTTGAGATGTGTTTCTTTGGGATCGGCCTGAAAACGAGCACAAAGACATACACTGTACATAATATCAGGTCTACTAGAAGTGAGATAGAGAAGCGAACCTATGATACCTCGGTAGAGAGATGGATCAATTCCCTGTTCATGTTCGTCTTTTCCCATTGGGTTGTTTGGAGAGATGGGAGTGGTGAAGGGTTTTGCGTTAGACATTCCAAACTTTTTGACACATTCCCTTACATACTTCTGTTGATGCACTTTGGTTCCTTCATCCCCCTGAGAGACTTGAAGACCTAAGAAGAACTTGAGTTCTCCAACCATGCTCATCTCGAATTCACTGGCCATTAGCTTAGAGAATTTCTGAACCAGTTTATCATCTGTAGAGCCAAAGATGATATCATCCACGTAGACTTGTACCACCAGAATATGCTTCCCTTCCTTCAGAAGGAACAATGTCTTATCGACCTTTCCACGAACGTATCCGTGTGTCAGAAGAAACTGTGAGAGCCTTTCATACCAGGCCCTCGGGGCTTGCTTGAGACCGTACAAAGCTTTGTCTAGAATATAGACATGGTCGGGTTGGGTGGTGTCCTCAAAGCCGGGAGTTTGCTCCACATAGACTTCCTCCTTGAGAACTCCATTCAAGAAGGCCGTCTTGACATCCATCTGTTGCAGCTTGAATCCATGGAAAGAGAAATAGGCAATTAGGAGTCTTATTGCTTCTAACCTGGCAACTGGAGCAAAGGTCTCATCATAGTCGATGCCTTCCTGCTGGTTGTAACCTTTCACCACCAGCCTTGCTTTGTTTCTTGTGACTTGACCTTGATCATCCAGCTTGTTCCTGAACACCCATTTGGTTCCTATCACTGTTTTGTTCCTTGGACGAGGAACTAACCGCCAAACCTTGTTCCTTTCGAACTGATGAAGTTCTTCTTGCATGGCGTTTATCCAATCAGGATCCTTCAATGCTTCTCCTACGGTTTTAGGTTCTTGTAAAGAGAGAAAAGCATTGAAAGCACAAAAGTTATGTAGGGAAGAGCGAGTGCTTTGAGGTGCTCCCTTTCTATAGTCTGTGACGATTAGTTTGACTGGATGAGCCCACTTTTGCTGGTAGTTTGGAACTTGGAGATTGTTGATGTCGAACTCCTCTGAATTAGCGTTGCCAGCGTTTGAGCTTTCACCAACAGTTTCATCAGTATTAGGACTGACATCTCCAGTTCTGTCAGTAGTAGAGCTGTCCTCAAAGGGCTCCGATGTACCGTGACTTGGGCTCTATTCCCCCTGAGGTGCCTGAGGTGTTTCTGATGGGTGAGCATTTTCTTCATTTCCATCCGAGTTGGCGGAGTTGGGAGTTCTCGGTGTTGAAGGATCATTCTGAGTTTCTTGATCTTGAGAGGTCCCATCACCGACATTGCTTTCTACAAGCTGAAAGAAATCATCTTCGGATAGCTCGGTATTGGAGGGAACACTGCCTGATTGTTCCTGCACATTGTTACCAGCCATAACTGATTCATCAAACACTATATGAATGCTTTCCTCTACCTTTCTGGTTCTCTTGTTGAATACTTTGTAAGCCTTGCTTTGCTAAGAGTATCCTACAAAAGTTCCTTCATCACTCCTGGGATCAAACTTCCCAAGAAAATCTTTCCCGTTGTTGTGGACGAAGCACTTGCAACCAAATGTGCGCAAATGAGACACATTAGGTTTCCTTCCCTTAAGAAGCTCATAGGCAGTTTTGTTCAGGAGAGGATGAATGGTTGCTCTATTCAGAACGTAACAAGCAGCATTCAGAGCTTCGGCCCAAAAACTCCTAGGAAGACCACTTGAGATGAGGAGGGTACGCGTCATGTCTTCCAGAGTCCTGTTCTGCCTTTCCACAACCCCGTTTTGCTATGGGGTCTTGGGAGCAGAGAAGTTGTGGTTAATACCTCTGTTCCTACAGAGGGATAGGAACTGAGAGTTCTCGAATTCTGTTCCATGATCAGTGCGAATAGACCCCAAGGAATGTCCAGTGCTCCTTTCGGCTGCCTTAAGCCAGGACTCAAACTCAGCGAACACTTCATCCTTTGATGAGATAAATAGAGTCCATGTGTACCTGGAATAGTCATCAACAATAACAAAGACATATGCATTTCCCCCACGGCTCTTCGTGCGCATTGGCCCACAAAGATCCATGTGGACTAATTCCAGAGGACGAGTAGTACTTACATCCCTTTTTGACTTGAAAGAGGATCTGACTTGTTTTCCTTTGATGCATGCATCACACACATCATTTCTCATAGCTTCAACCTTAGGGAGACCGTTCACCAGCTCTTGTCTGTGAAGTTTGGAAATGAGTTGAAGGCTAGCATGTCCAAAGCGTTTGTGCCACAAGTCTGTTGTCCCAGCAATAGACGACAGACAAAGGTCCTTGTTAGGGATGAAAGCAGGGTCGACCTTGTAAACGTTGTTGTCGCAGATCCCTTTGAGTAAGATTTTCCCTGTACTTAGACACTCAACATGACAATCATCGGTGGTAAAGACTACTCTATTTTTTCTGTTTTGGCATAGTTGAGCCACACTAAACAGGTCAAATTTGAGATTATTCACTAGATTTACATTATTCACAGTGATGTGTTTAGAGAGTCTTATTTTACCGATACCACAAACCTCACCCTTACTTTTGTTTCCAAAAGTTATCGATGCCCCTGAGGCTGGCTGAAGAGAGGTGAACCACTCACTGTTCCCTGTCATGTGACTTGAGCACGCACTGTCAAGGTGCCAAGAGCCTTTCCTTGCTTCCTCCTCGGATTTATGAGCATCATCTTCTGATATGTTGTGATCTTTTGAGCTCATCAAACAGATATCCTTTGAGAGAGGAGATGCTTCATCATCTGAGTTATAGTCACCCCACTTCGCACCCTTTGCTTGTTCCTCTTTCCGGGTCTGAGGAGAACCTGCCGCTTTGTTGAGGCAGTTTTTGGCGAAGTGTTCGTTGTCATAACAATGGAAGCAGACAACCTCCTTCATGTCATTGTGAACCATGACCGAACCCTTAATGCCTTTGTTTCGAGACCATATCTTCTTCATGGCTTGAGTGATGAGAACCAAATTTACATCACCTTCTCGAGAGTCTCCATCCAAGGCATTTCCTGACGACATATTTCCTGCAAAATCTGTAACTAAAAACGAACAATCTAGAGCACCAGGCTCTGATACCAGTTGTTGGATCGTTAGAGTTACGTCTGAGGGAACAAAAGCTTTGTTCCCACAGAAGTTGCTGTGGATTTAATATAGCAAGAAAGATAACGAACGAACTCACGATGTATAGTGGAAACCCTGATTAGCAAAACTAGCTTCTCAAGGAAAAACCAATACCTTCAAGCTTCCGCTTGAGAGGATTTTGAAGCGTGTACTTGTCTTATTGATTTCTTGTTCGATTACACTTGTATCCTGGACTTCGAACTCTAAACAACTAGCTAGACTCGAAGACTCTTCTACAACGATGAATCGAACTCAACCCTCAAAGACTTACACACACCTCACTTCTTTTCTTTCTCTTTTTCGTTCTCTCTGTTTTCCGTCGTCGTGATTACTTAGAAATGAATCCATACTTCTAATAAATACAACACGACAAAACCCTAATTGTAACAAGATAAGATCTTTCCAAATAAGGTTATAAGAAGATAGGATTTGCTGGAGGAATAATATCCCAACCGTCTATATTAATCAAGGAAGGAATTCCCGAAATTAATATAATCGGATGAGATATGATTCTTCTCTCTCCAATTCACTTATCTAAGGAAAGATTCCCTAAGATAAGGAATCGGGTTTCTCTCTCCAAATCTTCTCCAACGGCTAGATCCTTCCAGCCGAAGTCTTCAATCTTTGACCGCGTGATTCTTCTTTGATTTGTTTCCATAATTGTCACGCTGGATTTCTTCTTTACATCCGCAGCTTTGATCTCGTTCGTTGCTTCAGTTCCTTGCTGGGTAACAAAGCACATGAAAAGAGCTTTGTTCCTCCCCGCGATCCTTTGCTGCAATGGTTCCCTGAGACAACTGTCTTTGTTCCTGAAACACTTAGTACCCAGATTAGTTGAATGTTTGTCACTTATCAAAACCTAAGGAATTCAACAAGTTTGAAAGTATAAGGTCTAATAATAAGTGGTTTTCAAACTTCTGCAAGCTTCAATTAAGTTACTTATTCCTTAGACCCATTCGTAAATATATCTTCCATTCTTAGGTATAATGTTATTCTAAGGTTGATATTTCTCCTATTTTCCTTATTCTCGAGTAAGAGGATAATATCATTTTAAGAGTAATGGTGGAGGGTCAGTCAATCTAATATGAGTTATTGGTTTGGACCCCTACAATTCGTATCATAACGTAAGTGATTAAGTATCATATACAAGTTAGAAAATTCTAAATTGACGTTATGGTTCATCCACAGATGGTGAACACCCGATCCACCAACCAAGAGGCTAATGAAGGTCCTAGCAATGGTTTCCGAGTTTAGCTGAGAAGTGCTGCTCAGCAAGGGGATGACGCAGGATCTGGCTCGCATAACAATAACCCGCCCCTACGGGAAGATGTTCACTAGGGAGAAGTGGACCCTTAAGCTGCAAGGGAAATTCCACTTAATCCACCTCCTGCCTCGATCGTGTTGGACGCTACGATCATTGGCTAGATTGTGAGGCAGGTTGTCGAGATATTGACGGCCCAAGGGATACCGCAAGCTTAAGCAGCTCCCGTTCCTCAAGCTGCAACTAATATTGGGAGACGTGAATGTCCTACACCTCGAGTGATTCTCGAGAGAAATGAAGGGAATTATAACCGAGAGTTGAAGACGATTAATTCAATGCGCCCAGATAGCTACGATGGGACCGGTGAACCAGTCAAGATTGCCTATTGGTTTTCCCACATGGAGCGATTGTTCTGGAATGTGGTGTACACCGAGGTTGAACAACTGCACATAGCTTCGTTACATTTGAAAGATGGAGCAAGTGAGTGGTGGGAAGGAACTGGTTTGGATGACCACCCAAATCTGAGTTGGGCAATGTTTAAGGCCAAGCTCTCTGATCGATTCTTCTCTCATGCTATGAGAGAAGAAAAGCTGAAAGAGTTCCTTTACCCAGAAACTGAGGGACTGAAGGTGACCGAGTTGGCGACAGAGTTCAATCATTTGCTGCATTATGCTGGTTCGGAAGTACATTCAAAAGAACAGAAGATCTAGTACTTCCATGGATGGATGAATCCAGAAATAAAACCTCTAATGATGCGTCACAGTTGCTATACTTTGGAGCAGTATGTGGACACGGCCTATAAAATAGAGGTTACGCTTGAAGAATCCACCCGAAAGCGGGAGGAATAGAATAAGGCGAAAGGTGGGCAATAGAACCGGAAGGGTAACTGTAATAACCCTCATTTTATCATAAGGATAATATGGTAAATTTTAATTTGATAAAAATAAAGTTATGAAATTTATTTTATTTCTTTTAGAGGAGTAATTTAAATTTTTATTAACTTAAGTTCAAAAACTAATCCAAGATAATTTTGTACAAATTATCAAATGGGTATAATAGTATGGTGAAGAAATAAACAAATAAGTATGATAATAAACGTAGTTTAGAATTTTAAATATAATAATAAAGGGTATATGATTTATTGTTTATCCTTGAGGGGATAAAATAATAAATACCTAAAGTATGTTATCTCCTTAAGTTATGGTTGGTCTAAATTATGATTAATCTTATGTTAATTATAATTTAAATAAAACTTATTAAATTTTAACTTAGAATGCTTGAACCAAATTAACAAAGTGTTAAATGGGTTAAGTATGGTTAAAATTATAAGGAAGGGTAACTTAAGATAACTTAAGCATTGTTTTAGCCTAAGTTAAGTTTTCTAAATACTAATTATGGGCTAAAATAATTTTAGAAACCTATAATTATTAAATAATTAAGTTTAGGAAATTTTGGATAATTTTTGTAACTTTTGAAAAATTATTCAAGGGCATTTTTGGCCCCAACTTTGTAATTTTTGAAAAATTATTCAAGGGCATTTTTGCCCCAACTTTTAAAGTTGGGGCCAAAGTGCAAATAAGCTAAAAGTGAGGGGGCCCGACTGGTTACTGTTCACCATCTTCTGCCTTGCCCAGCCGAGAGCTCGTGGTGCTCAACAATGGCGGTTTTGGTCCAAAATTTGGACTGGTCTCGTCCGATTAGCCAATGGGATTTGTAGTACTAAGTTACACACAGAAGCTCTCGGTGGAATCGAAAGGAAACAATAAAAAACGAGATCAAACTTTAACATATAAGGCAAGTATGAACTCGGTTTTGACGTTTTGGTAAATTGGACAATTCGAGATCAATCCGAGATCTTTTTGAGCCAAATTTGAGCCCATTGTGGAGTGCTCTCCAAGATCTTACAAACCCCAATTAATACTCTTCCAATCGTTGTCATTTCGACATCCAATTTCAACCCGCAATTCACGAACCCTAGAATCCCGTTCGATTGTTCTTCGTCTGATTTCGGCCACCATCGGAGCTCCTCCACCCCAATTTCCACCGCCATCTGGACCGCCTAGAGGTGCTCTTCAAAAGCCCCATCGCCCCGCCGCCGGACCTCCGCTGCCCAACTCCAATTTTGCCGGATTCCTCCACGTCTCCACCGAATCGATTTGGGGTATTTCTGATTTCCGATTTTTTTTCTTTTATTTTTCTTTGTTATTATTTGGCTTAATTCAGGTTAATTAGATTAATCTTGATTACTAAATAATAAGAGGGGATTAATTTAATTTTTATAAAATTTAAATTTAAATTAATTAAGAATTATTTTGGGTATTATCTTAGACTATGAATGGTTAAAATATTAACTTTTCATCTAGATAATAATTTGGATTTAAATTTCTAGACTTATAAATAAATTATGAGATTAATTTATTTATCATATGATTATTTAGAATATACGACTAATTGATTTTTAGTATCGTATAAATAATCGTTTATCGAAAAGCCTTGAAATTGATTTATTTGGAGTTAAGTAATTCAATTAAAAATCAAGACTTGTACCCTTCAATCGTCGTTATTAAATAAATTATCTAATCACAATTTATTTATGTTGCGTGAATTGGGTACACTTCGGAATCGCGTTTGGAACGGAAATAAAGCAGGGATGTAGTTTGCTTTTCGAAAGCAACCATCTCCGTTACACCGTTCGACCTTCTTCGTGATTCAAGGCAAGTGGTGGTTCGCTCTTGCATATTTATTCCATTTTCATCTTAATTGACAATGAATCGGTTGTTCTATTAAGTTGGGATAAATAATTCTTGTATCATTTGTGATCTTGTGTGAATAAATGGTGTTTTAATTGAACCTTATTATTAGGTTGTACAATATGCTAGCTACGACCCTTATATATATTGATATTATTATTATTATTATAGGGTTCTAGTTATAATTGGTGTGGATTTGTTGTGTATTGGTGTGGATATATAAATGATAGCTTAGCACGAGTATTCGTAGGAATGCTATTTCGTTGCGATGTTTAGTCGTTTCTTTATAACATTGTGTTTGGAGGATAAATACCCTAACGCTTTTGGTCATGACCTACCCCTATCCGAATATAGGTGGTGGTGCACTTAGTTAGTGCCAATCTTCGGGAATTCTTCCCATCCTATATCTCATTGTGAGATCTGTTGTGGAAATTAAAAGCTTTAACGTTAATGCACATTTTGGAATTAAATAAGATAAATGCCTTGTTGTACATCATTAATATACCTTCGGGCGAGAAGTACAATGTGGAACCCGCCCAGACTCTTGTTTTAAAGTAAGTCCTCTTTCCAATCTGGATTCGCATTATGTGGTGAGATTGGTCGTGGACCCAAATAATCAAGGTCGGTTTTCAAACTTTGTGTGAATTATAATGTTCCCAAACAATTTCATTAATTTCCCATAAGACTCATTTCCTTGGGAGTCTACTCTTGTCTCATAACTTTTCTTTCGTTTCAGTGAGAGTATCTGGGTATATATCGTCTACCGACTATTTTTCGAGAGACAATGATAGTAATCGGATACAATCACAAGAACCATTCTGTTTGAGCCCTTGTGTAGTCTTTCATTAGACTGACCAATCTTTTCTCTTTCCTTGCATGGTTGGTTGGTGTCATCCGTCCTATACGGCACATCAGTGGTTGGTCTCCGACGCCTTGAAGTAACAAATCGAAGACGAAGGCTTGCAGTTGAAGTTTAGTTTGAAGAATTTCAAGGTCGTTTAAATATAGGATTTAATTTTCTAATTAGTGTAATAGGTGAAGTGGTTATATCCTAGGCATGTAATTAGGATTAATTTAAAGTCTTTTGATGTAATTTCAATACCGTTTGTAAAACTATCCTTCTCAATTTATGAGAGAAATTTTAATAAAAGATTGAGTTTCTTTATAAAACGTCTTCCACTATTTACTCTTTATTATTCAATGTTCATTTAAGTATAATTGTTCCGATTAAAGTCTTGGGTGGCTTTGGACTTTACAGTCTGAGGTCACTGGCGTGTGGCACTACTGACGTAAGTCAAGGGTGTTATAAATGTGATATCAGAGCAATGGTTTTTAGATTCTTGACCTATTGTTAGGTTTGAGAATTTTCCAAACTATTTTCGAATCATTTTATTTTTATAAAGGAATTTCGAAAATTTAAATTGTTAGTGTTGAAGTTAAGGTTTTTAAAATGGCTTAAAGTGTAGAAATTTTTGAAAAAGTAATGATCTAGTTATTAAAACATTAATATTAACTTCATAGTCGTTTTATAAAATGGTGTTATAAAGGGTTAGAACTAAGTTTATGTTTATAACTTTAAAAGTGTGGTTTTGGGTTGGTAAAGGTTATAAAGAAATAATAAGGTCCCTACTTGAAGAAAATAACTATATAAATAATTATTTTATTAAGTTGAATATATAAAGTTTGAAAGTACAAGGTTTGATAATAAGTGGTTTTCAAACTTCTGCAACCTTCGATTATGTTACTTAATCCTTAGATCCATTCATAAGAATCTCTTTATATTCTTGGAATAATGTCAAGTTGGGTATTGACATTATTTGTTTCTCTATTTGAGTTAACGAGTGTTGTCTCGTGAGTTTAGTTTTGTTAGATTTCCTTATTTATAAGGAATTAAGTGTGTGTAGTTAATGCTCTATGGAGTTTGGGATTTATTCCTCATGTGTGTACTCCGAGCATCAGATGTGGTAAAATTCGTGTGATGAGCTAATATAAAGCTTAAAATACTTAATTGTGAGTTTTATAACTTATTCATTTAAGTGAATAAATTGTTGAGAAAAGTATAAATCATGAAGAGTTGTCTCTCCCTAAAGAATTGTAATCTAACACGCTTGATTTTTAAAATATAAAACGTGTAGCGATTTAAATGTGAGGATTTCAAGTGAATGTGTCGTTTATAAGGCTGGTGGTATAACACTTTCTGGGAATATTAAATTGTGAAGTTATTGTATTGGGAGAAAACTCACTTAAATTTAAAGGTTATAATATAAGGATAATTTATTATGAGGATTTCGATAAACTAAAAGGAGATAGTAAAGGGATTTGTCTTATGTGCACATAAGGAATAATGTAAGAAATGTTACTCATGTATGTTTATGGAAGGGTTAAGAAGAAAAGTGATTGATTTTGTTGGTGATAAATCATTTATCAACATGATATTTTGAGGAAAATATGAGTAATATCTTATGTGATTCGTTTTGGGAAAAATTAAGGAATCTTAAATGTTTTAAGTTAGAGATTGATTAATGGAGCGAGTTAAATTGTTCTTGGAAAGATTGTAAGTTAGAGCTGGCATAAGGTTATGTTATGATACTTTTTGGTAGAAATTATCAAATGGATCATAATAGTATGGTGTAGGAATACATAAATAAGTATAACAATGAATGTAATTTTATAATTTTAAGTATAATTATAAGGTCATAATAATTATTATGTTATCCACAAATGGATAAAATCATAAATGTCCTAAGTATGTTACCTCTTTAAATTATGAATGGTCTAAATTATGATTAACCTTATGGTAATTATAATTTATATAAAACTTATCAATTTTGACTTAGAACATTTAAATCAAGTTTAACAAATTTTTGTTAAAGATTTAACTATGGTCAAATTCATAAGAAAAACAACTTAAGTTTATTTTAATCTAAGTTAAATTTTTTTATACTTTAAATTTGGGTTAAAATAATATTATAAACTTAGAAAATTAAAATAAATAAGTTTAGGTAAATTTTGTAAGTTTTAAAAGTTAAAATAAGGGCATTTTTATTACAACATAAGAAAGTTGGGCAAAATGTGCAATTAAGCAAACTAGAGGGGCGTCGTGTGCAGTTACTGGAATTAGTCATCTTCCCCAGCCAACATCTCCATTAACACGCAAGCTTGAGTTGTTCAACAATGGCGGAAATTAGCCCCGATTCTTGCTCGATTGATCCAATTAACCTTTGGGCATTTAAGAGGGCAATATCACGCATCAAATTCGTGGATCAATTCAGATTGAAAGCCGCGAGATTTGCAGGATTTGTCCGAGCATTCAACCGCGTCATTTATATGGCCGAATCGAAGATTTGAAACATTCGATCGATTGGGAGTAAATTGTAGGGCGTGATCTTGGGGATATTGTTGGGGACATTAAGTGCTTCCAAATATCTATAAAATCCCTCTCAATCGGGATCAAAATCCCTGTCTTTCCATAACCGAAGATCAACCACCGCCGTCCAATTTGAAGCTTTTCCGACGATGTGTCAAGAGATGATTCCGGTGAGATTGGGATTTAATCCAATTCGTGATTTTGGGTATTTTTGATTTATTTTTGGCTTAATCTTGGTTAAATTAATTAATCCATATTAGTGAAAATTATTTTAGGATTATTTTTGGAATTTTTGGAATTTTCCCGAACACCCGTTTAGTACGTCGGATTTAATTCAGAAAGTTGGAGACATTTTGTAAGGTGCTATATCTCTGTATTATTTTTCTCAGTGAAATAAAATACAGACGACGTACTTTGGATGTTAATTACTCGTTCGCGTACGATAATTTTATCCCGGGTGAACATCGTTTCGTCTAAGAGTTGAGGAGGCGAAGCCAGGGTGGCGGCGCCCGCCGTCGCAAGGCTCGAGGAGCAGCCGAGTCTTCTCCTAGCTGGGGACGCCAGGTCTATGGCGGTGCCCGCCGTATTAATGGCGGCGCCCGCTGCATTGATGGCGGCGCCCGCATCATTTATGACGGCGCCCGCCGTCGTTATTGTCCGGAGGTCCTTGCCCAAAGGTCGCCGGCGAACGTCTGACATCGCCGTTTTAGCCCCGCCACGACGCCCTCCTAGCCATCATTGTGCTCCCTCGATCTGTGGCTATAAAAGGAGAGGCTTGGGGAATCAGATTTCACACAAAATCAGAAGCTCAATCTCAGATTTTGTCTCGCCGGAAAAGCTTGCCCTCGCCGGAGTTCTTTGGAGCAATCGCCGGTGTTGTTTGGTGTGTTTTCCTGAAGCCTAGAGGTCCCTTTGGAAGCTTAGTGGAGGTCTGAACCCAAAGCCAGGCCAAAGGAGTGACCCTCGTGTGTGTTTTGGTGAGTTTTCTCGCCGTTCTGTTGGCCGCCGTTCTTCACGGCGACCGCCGTGTTCGTGGCGGCGACCGCCATGATGAACACGGCGCCCGCCGTGATGAACACGACGGCCGCCTCCAGTGGACAGAAGCCCCTTTGTTGGCTTGGTCTTGGTAGTCGTCGTTATGGACTCGTTCCTTTCGATTTCTTTCGTCTTTCCTTAGATTCGTACTAGTTTATGTCGGATCTAACTTAGGGTTTCCTTATGGGTCGACTCGAAGGTCGTTGTGTTGTCGGAGCTATACCAGTGTCGAGCCCGGAATCCCGTTGTCTCTGCTTTGTTCCAGATCTACGGATTAAGGCAAGTGGCGGTTCGCTCTTGCTCATCGTTCCATATTTACATTAATTATCAGCTGTTTATCTGAGTAATTAATTTGGAATGATTACTGTGTTTGTCTGGAAATGGTTTTATAAACGGTTTTGGAAAATCATATGATAGGTTGTATATCTGTTAGAACAACGCTATTATTTGTGATAATTACCGTGATGATATTGTTGTGAAATTAATCTTAATGCTAGAATAGCATGTGGGTTAATAGGAAAACTAATCCAAGTAAGGATTAGCCGTTTCTATTATCTCTATGTTTAAGTTGATTGTTTGGATGGCTTTAATGTGATTAATTGTTGTGTTAGACTGTTTAGTTAACACGAGTGTTCGTAGGAACGCTAATCCAAGTAAGGATTAGTCGTTTCTTTAAAACATAATGTTCGTAGGAACGCTAATCCAAATAAGGATTTGTCGTTTCTTTAAATCGTAATACTCCTCGGGTTAATTTCCGGATAATAATTTAAGGGTCATGACCTATGCTTCTTATCCACCTTTAAGGATCTGAAGTGTTTAAGCGCCTTGCAAGCGCCATTGGATGAGCATAATTGCAGTCTTGTGTATTAAGCACTTAGCTAGTGCAATTGGGGTGGACGTAACTGTCATCCTGTAAATTAAAGTGTAAGCACTGTGGCAGTGTAATCTGGGTGAACGTAAGATCACCCTGTGTAATAATAACTCCGTTGTTCTCGGAATAATGTTAAGCCTCGTGTGTGCACGTGCGTGTGTGTGTTTGTGTGTTGTGTTAATTTGGGTCGACATGATTGTCACCCTGAGATTTAAGTTTTGTGCCGCTCTTAATAACATTAACGCGTTTCAGTAAGTGTGTTTTGCAATTTAATAAGATATGTGCCCGAGTGCACATGATTAATAAACCTTTGGCGAGTAGTGCAACTAAGTTATAGTGCAGCTAGGAAAACTCGTCTCGACTTTGATCATAGTACGTTCTCTTTTCAATCTGGATTCGCTGTATGCGATGAGGTTGGTTGTGAACTGAAGCATCTCAGTCAACTTTTAAATCATTGGTGTGTGTAACTTTAATGTTCCCTAGCAGTTGTCATAATTTCCTATCAGGCTCATTTCAGTTGGAGTTTTCTCTTCAGTGCATATCTTAATTGTTAAATCATTCCGTGAAAGTGCCGGGTTATATATCGTTCCTTCGGTTTTTATTCAAGGGACAATGATAGTAAACGGTCACGATCACTCGAACCACTCTGCTTTGTACCCTTGCTAGTCTATTCAGTAGACTAACCCGCTGTATTTTTGTTATCTGCATCGTCATGGTTGGTGTCGTCCGTCCGTTTCGGCACATCAGGAGTTGATTCCCGGAGTTTAAGTAACCTATTGAAGGATAAGAAGCTTGCAGACGAAGATTTAAAAGTCAGTGTTTTAAGTTGTTAAGTGTTTTAAGATTGTTAAAGTGTTATTTCAATGTATCTTCATAATTTAGCCATGTTATAAGTTGGCTCTTTAAAGTCTTCCGCTGTGTAATTTAAAGTCTTCCGTTATTTAATCTTTCAATTAATATGTAATTATGTTATGTTTTTAAGCTTAATCGTTCTGGAAAAGCCTGGGGTGACTTTGGACGGTAAAGTCTGAGGTCACTGGCATGTAATATCTCCGGTATAAATTGGGGGTGTTACAGTTATGGTATCAGAGCAATGGTTTTAAAATTCTTGGCCTATTGTTAGGTTTGAGAATTTTCGAAAATCAATTTTGAAACTGTTTTCAAGCCTGGTTTGTATTTAAAAAGAAATTTTGAGAATTTCAATGTTAAGAGTTATAAGTAACTCGGTGATTTGATATTAAAGGATTTAGCATTTTGAATTTCAAATGCTACTTATAATTGGTTTATAAAAGTGTTGTGTTATAAGCAAGTTTAAAGGTCTGAAGTGTGAAAGTGAGGTTGTTAATAAGTGGTTTCAAACTTTTGCAAGCTTCAAGTGTTACTTATTCCTTAGATCCATTCTTAGGAATATTGTCTATTCTCGGGATTGATGTCATTTAAAGGTTGACATTTCTCCCAGGTTCTCAGTCTTTAGTGAGCAGAAGAAGATCGTTCTTGCAGTTAACAGTGAAGGATAGTCAAACTAATATAAAGTTATTAGTTTGGACCTCTATAACCTGTATCATGACGTATTTGACTAGAGTGTCATAATTAAGTTGGATAAGTTCTAAAGTAACGTTATGATTCACCAGAAGATGGTGAACACAAGGAACACAGCCCATGCTGGTGCTGAACCAAGGTTGATTTTGAGGAGCGCCGCTAATCAAAGGGAAGAGCATGAGGCTGCTTCTAACAATAACCAGGGAGGCAATGGCCAAGCTCAGGCCAACGCTTTGATGTTGTTTGATGCTGCAGCAGTGGAGGCAATTCGAGGAATTTTCATGCAGGCAATCACAGATGTTATGCGACCAGTTGCACCACAAACACAAGGTGGTCCAGTTCCTCTGGCTATTCCTGAAGTTGAGGAGTCAGTGGAGCAAGTACCACGGATCAATGTTGTTAGGGACAAAGGAACTTACGGGCAAGCGTTAAAAGCCGTGAGTTCAATGAGACCTGACAGCTATGACGGTACTGGAGAACCGGTCAGGGTGACCTATTGGTTCTCACATATGGAACGATTGCTCCGGAACATTAATTGCACTGAGGCTGGAAAAGTGCACATCGCCTCTCTTCAACTCAAGGATGTGGCTAGCGAATGGTGGGAGAGCACCGGTCTGGCTGATCATCCCGAGCTGAATTGGAGCATGTTCAAAACCAAAATGGCTGACCGTTTCTTTTCCCGAGCTATGAGGGAGGAGAAGTATAAGGAATTTCTGTACCCTTAGACTGATGGGTTAAAGGTGACTGAGCTCGCAGCTAAGTTCAATCACTTTATGCAGTACGCTGGACCTGAGGTGTCAACCGAGGAGCAAAAGATCTGGTACTTTCATGGATGGATGAATCCAGAGATCAAGCCCCTAATGTTGCATCATGGTAGTTCTACGTTAGAACAATATGTGGATGCAGCCTTCAAGACAGAAGTCACACTGGAGGAGTCTGCCCTTAAGCGGGAAAAGCAAGTTAAGGGAAAGGGTGGGCAACAGGATCGCCAGGTTGGTTCATTCAAATGACCGGCATCGCCTACCAAGTTTGAGAAGTCTGGTCGTGCTAAGACTGAGACAACTCAGTCTGACTCTGCTAGAGGCTCAGGTTGGAGCAGCGGAGTAATTCAGTGCCACAACTGCGGTGAAGCTGGGCATAAAAGTTTTAATTGCCTAAAGGACAAGAGAGTATGCCATAATTGTGGAAGAGAAGGCCACATAAAAACGTACTGCAGACTGAAGGGTCAAGGACCAATGCAATCGTACCAGGCGTCAAATGTTGGAGGTGGGCAGAACCCAAGGCCAGTGGTATCTACTCCTGAGCAGTCCATGGCTCGTAATAAAGGCAGAGCGCCTATGGGATCTTCAGGCCAAGGGCAACGACTCTTTGTAATGAGCCAAGCCAACGGAGAAGAACCCTGATCCATTAGGTTGTATCGGTGCCAAGTCTTTCTGTAAGATTAAGGAGTAACGACGTGTGTCGGTAATTTCCGTAGCATCGTGAACTGATTGTTCAACTTTTGTCGGTGATGTAATGTTTAATGAAGTGTTTCCTTGTTTTGGAAAAATTCTGAATGCGTTATCAGTACGAATTAGTTGTTCATACGAACCCCGTAAGTGTCGAGAACAGCTTATGCCAAGTAAGGATAAGGACTGTCGGACTTATGGTGGTGGAGTTTTGTGGACAACTTAGATGTTCGTCCCCTATGTGGTTAATTCCAAGGTCGACTCTGTTGTTTAAATCTAAATCCACTCCTAAGATTCTACTTCATACATAGAGTATGTCATCTATAAGAACGGATACAACTCTTTGAGGAAGATTAAGTTGTGGAGCGGTCATGTTGAGAGGAAAGGTTGCAGTTAAGGATGGGATATGTTGATGATCCCGATGTATTAAAGATTCAGTAAGGAGAATTGTCTACGCATCTAAGGAGTATTGTGGTAAGCGTTATCTTATACGCTGAGTTCTTCCGAGATTTCTTAAGGAAAGAGAATGAGCTTGTAGAGTTTTATTCAGAGAGATCAGGAGCTATCTCTCATGCGTGAGTTGTGCCATAAGCTTTGAGGCGGATGAATCATTTTCAGTATGATGTCCTAAGGAATTAAGAATAATATATCTGGTGATCCATTTCAAGGATGAAGTGATTAAGGATGTTGGATCCATGTGGTAAGATTGGTGTTGAGGCAGTATCCTCATTGGCTTAATGCAAGTTTCGGGGTCGAAACTTATTTTAAGGGGGAGGTGATGTGATACCCCGTAATTCTGTAAGGATTATTTTTGGAATTTTTGGAATTTTCCCGAACACCCGTTTAGTACGTCGGATTTAATTCACAAAGTTGGAGACATTCTGTAAGGTGCTATATCTCTGTATTATTTTTCTCAGTGAAATAAAATACAGACGACGTACTTTGGATGTTAATTACTCGTTCGCGTACGATAATTTTATCCCGGGTTAACATCGGTTCGTCTAAGAGCTGAGGAGGCGAAGCCAGGGTGGCGGCGCCCACTGTGGGTATGGCGGCGCCCGCCGTCGCAAGGCTCGAGGAGCAGCCGAGTCTTCTCCTAGCTGGGGATTCCAGGTCTATGGCGGTGCCCGCCGTATTAATGGCGGCGCCCGCCGCATTGATGACGGCGCCCGCCGCATTTATGACGGCGCCCGCCGTCGTTATTGTCCGGAGGTCCTTGCCCGAAGGTCGCCGACGAACGTCTGACATTGTCGTTTTAGCCCCGCCACGACGCCCTCCTAGCCATCATTGTGCTCCCTCGATCTGTGGCTATAAAAGGAGAGGCTTGGGGAATCGGATTTCACACAAAATCAGAAGCTCAATCTCAGATTTTGTCTCGCCGGAAAAGCTTGCCCTCGCCGGAGTTCTTTGGAGCAATCGCCGGTGTTGTTTGGTGTGTTTTCCTGAAGCCTAGAGGTCCCTTTGGAAGCTTAGTGGAGGTCTGAACCCAAAGACAGGCCAAATGAGTGACCCTCGTGTTTGTTTTGGTGAGTTTTCTCGTCGTTCTGTTGGCCGCCGTTCTTCACGGCGACCGCCGTGATGAACACGGCGCCCGTCGTGATGAACACGGCGACCGCCGCCAGTGGCCAAAAGCCCCTTTGTTGGCTTGGTCTTGGTAGTCGTCGTTATGGACTCGTTCCTTTCGATTTCTTTCGTCTTTCCTTAGATTCGTACTAGTTTATGTCGGATCTAACTTAGGGTTTCCTTATTTGTCGACTCGAAGGTCGTTGTGTTGTCGGAGCTATACCAGTGTCGAGCCCGGAATCCCGTTGTCTCTGCTTTGTTCTAGATCTACGGATTAAGGCAAGTGGCGGTTCTATGTTGCTCATCGTTCCATATTTACATTAATTATCAGCTGTTTATCTGAGTAATTAATTTGGAATGATTACTGTGTTTGTCTGGAAATGGTTTTATAAACGGTTTTGGAAAATCATATGATAGGTTGTATATCTGTTAGAACAACGCTATTATTTGTGATAATTACCGTGATGGTATTGTTGTGAAATTAATCTTAATGCTTGAATAGCATGTGGTTTAATAGGAAAACTAATCCAAGTAAGGATTAGCCGTTTCTATTATCTCTATGTTTAAGTTGATTGCCTGGATGGCTTTAATGTGATTAATTATTGTGTTAGACTGTTTAGTTAACACGAGTGTTCGTAGGAACGCTAATCCAAGTAAGGATTAGTTGTTTCTTTATAACTTAATGTTCGTAGGAACGCTAATCCAAATAAGGATTTGTCGTTTCTTTAAATCGTAATACTCCTCGGGTTAATTTCCGGATAATAATTTAAGGGTCATGACCTATGCTTCTTATCCACCTTTAAGGATCTGAAGTGTTTAAGCGCCTTGCAAGCGCCATTGGATGAGCATAATTACAGTCATGTGTATTAAGCACTTAGCTAGTGCAATTGGGGTGGACGTAACTGTCATCCTGTAAATTAAAGTGTAAGCACTGTGACAGTGTAATCTGGGTGAACGTAAGATCACCCTGTGTAATAATAACTCCGTTGTTCTCGGAATAATGTTAAGCCTCGTGTGTGCACGTGCGTGTGTGTGTTTGTGTGTTGTGTTAATTTGGGTCGACATGATTGTCATCCTGAGATTTAAGCTTTGTGCCGCTCTTAATAACATTAACGCGTTTCAGTAAGTGTGTTTTGTAATTTAATAAGATATGTGCCCGAGTGCACATGATTAATAAACCTTTGGCGAGTAGTGCAACTAAGTTATAGTGCAGCTAGGAAAACTCGTCCCGACTTTGATCATAGTACGTTCTCTTTTCAATCTGGATTCGCTGTATGCGATGAGGTTGGTTGTGAACTGAAGCGTCTCAGTCAACTTTTAAATCATTGGTGTGTGTAACTTTAATGTTCCCTAGCAGTTGTCATAATTTCCTATAAGGCTCATTTCAGTTGGAGTCTTCTCTTCAGTGCATATCTTAATTGTTAAATCATTCCGTGAAAGTGCCGGGTTATATATCGTTCCTTCGGTTTTTATTCAAGGGACAATGATAGTAAACGGTCACGATCACTCGAACCACTCTGCCTTATACCCTTGCTAGTCTATTCAGTAGACTAACCCGCTGTATTTTTGTTATCTGCATCGTCATGGTTGGTGTCGTCCGTCCGTTTCGGCACATCAGGAGTTGATTCCCGGAGTTTAAGTAACCTATTGAAGGATAAGAAGCTTGCAGACGAAGATTTAAAAGTCAGTGTTTTAAGCTGTTAAGTGTTTTAAGATTGTTAAAGTGTTATTTCAATGTATCTTCATAATTTAGCCATGTTATAAGTTGGCTCTTTAAAGTCTTCCGCTGTGTAATTTAAAGTCTTCCGTTGTTTAATCTTTCAATTAATATGTAATTATGTTATGTTTTTAAGCTTAATCGTTCTGGAAAAGCCTGGGGTGACTTTGGACGGTAAAGTCTGAGGTCACTGGCATGTAATATCTCCGGTATAAATTAGGGGTGTTACAGTTATGGTATCAGAGCAATGGTTTTAAAATTCTTGGCCTATTGTTAGGTTTGAGAATTTTCGAAAATCAATTTTGAAACTGTTTTCAAGCCTGGTTTGTATTTAAAAAGAAATTTTGAGAATTTCAATGTTAAGAGTTATAAGTAACTCGGTGATTTGATATTAAAGGATTTAGCATTTTGAATTTCAAATGCTACTTATAATTGGTTTATAAAAGTGTTATGTTATAAGCAAGTTTAAAGGTCTGAAATCTGAAAGTGAGGTTGTTAATAAGTGATTTCAAACTTCTGCAAGCTTCAAGTGTTACTTATTCCTTAGATCCATTCTTAGGAATATTGTCTATTCTCGGGATTGATGTCATTTAAAGGTTGACATTTCTCCCAGGTTCTCAGTCTTTAGTGAGCAGAAGAAGATCGTTCTTACCGTTAACAGTGAAGGATAGTCAGACTAATATAAAGTTATTAGTTTGGACCTTTATAACATGTATCATGACGTATTTGACTAGAGTGTCATAATTAAGTTGGATAAGTTCTAAAGTAACGTTATGATTCACCAGAAGATGGTGAACACAAGGAACACAGCCCATGCTGGTGCTGAACCAAGGTTGATTATGAGGAGCTCCGCTAATCAAAGGGAAGAGCGTGAGGCTGCTTCTAACAATAACCAGGGAGGCAATGGCCAAGCTCAGGCCAACGCTCCGATGTTGTTTGATGCTGCAGCAGTGGAGGCAATTCGAGGAATTGTCATGCAGGCAATCACATATGTTATGCGACCAGTTGCACCACAAACACAAGGTGGTCCAGTTCCTCAGGCTATTCCTGAAGTTGAGGAGTCAGTAGAACAAGTACCACGGATCAATGTTGTTAGGGACAGAGGAACTTACGGGCAAGCGTTAAAAGCCGTGAGTTCAATGAGACCTGACAGCTATGACGGTACTAGAGAACCGGTCAGGGTGACCTATTGGTTCTCACATATGGAACGATTGCTCCGGAACATTAATTGCACTGAGGCTGGAAAAGTGCATATCGCCTCTCTTCAACTCAAGGATGTGGCTAGCGAATGGTGGGAGAGCACCGGTCTGGCTGATCATCCCGAGCTGAATTGGAGCATGTTCAAAACCAAAATGACTGACCGTTTCTTTTCCCGAGCTATGAGGGAGGAGAAGCATAAGGAATTTCTGTACCCTCAGACTGATGGGTTAAAGGTGACTGAGCTCGCAGCTAAGTTCAATCACTTGATGCAGTACTCTGGACCTGAGGTGTCAACCGAGGAGCAAAAGATCTGGTACTTCCATGGATGGATGAATCCAGAGATCAATCCCCTAATGTTGCGTCATGGTTGTTCTACGTTAGAACAATATGTGGATGCAGCCTTCAAGACAGAAGTCACACTGGAGGAGTCTGCCCTTAAGCGGGAAAAGCAAGTTAAGGGAAAGGGTGGGCAGTAGGATCGCCAGGTTGGTTCATTCAAACGACCGGCATCGCCTACCAAGTTTGAGAAGTCTGGTCGTGCTAAGACCGAGACAACTCAGTCTGACTCTGCTAGAGGCTCAGGTTGGAGCAGCGGAGTAATTTAGTGCCACAACTGCGGTGAAGCTGGGCATAAAAGTTTTAATTGCCAAAAGGACAAGAGAGTATGCCATAATTGTGGAACAGAAGGCCACATAAAAACGTACTGCAGACTGAAGGGTCAAGGACCAATGCAGTCGTACCAGGCGTCAAATGTTGGAGGTGGGCAGAACCCAAGGCCAGTGGTATCTACTCCTGAGCAGTCCATGGCTCGTAATAAAGGCAGAGCGCCTATGGGGTCTTCAGGCCAAGGGCAACGACTCGTTGTAATGAGCCAAGCCAACGGAGAAGAACCCTGATCCATTAGGTTGTATCGGTGCCAAGTCTTTCTGTAAGATTAAGGAGTAACGACGTGTGTCGGTAATCTCCGTAGCATCGTGAACTGATTGTTCAACTTTTTTCGGTGATGTAATGTTTAATGTTAATGAAGTGTTTCCTTGTTTTGGAAAAATTCTGAATGCGTTATCAGTACGAATTAGTTGTTCATACGAACCCCATAAGTGTCGAGAACAGCTTATGCCAAGTAAGGATAAGGACTGTCGGACTTATGGTGGTGGAGTTTTGTGGACAACTTAGATGTTCGTCCCCTATGTGGTTAATTCCAAGGTCGACTCTGTTGTTTAAATCTAAATCCACTCCTAAGATTCTACTTCATACATAGAGTATGTCATCTATAAGAACGGATGCAACTCTTTGAGGAAGATTAAGTTGTGGAGCGGTCATGTTGAGAGGAAAGGTTGCAGTTAAGGATGGGATATGTTGATGATCCAAATGTATTAAAGATTCAGTAAGGAGAATTGTCTACGCATCTAAGGAGTACTGTGGTAAGCGTTATCTCATACGCTGAGTTCTTTCGAGATTTCTTAAGGAAAGGGAATGAGCTTGTAGAGTTTTGTTCAGAGAGATCGGGAGCTATGTCTCATGCGTGAGTTGTGCCATAAGCTTTGAGGCGGATGAATCATTTTCAGTATGATGTCCTAAGGAATTAAGAATAATATCTCTGGTGATCCATTTCAAGGATGAAGTGATTAAGGATGTTGGATCCAGGTGGTAAGATTGGTGTTGAGGCAGTATCCTCAATGGCTTAATGCAAGTTTCGGGGTCAAAACTTATTTTAAGGGGGATGTGATGTGATACCCCGTAATTCTGTAAGGATTATTTTGGGAATTTTCCCGAACACCCGTTTAGTACGTCGGATTTAATTCAGAAAGTTAGAGACATTCTGTAAGGTGCTATATCTCTGTATTATTTTTCTCAGTGAAATAAAATACAGACGACGTACTTTGGATGTTAATTACTCGTTCGCATACGATAATTTTATCCCGGGTTAACATCGGTTCGTCTAAGAGCTGAGGAGGCAAAGCCAGGGTGGCGGCGCCCGCTGTGGGTATGGCGGCGCCCGCCGTCGCAAGGCTCGAGGAGCAGCCGAGTCTTCTCCTAGCTGGGGACGCCAGGTCTATGGCGGTGCCCGCCGTATTAATGGCGGCGCCCGCCGCATTGATGACGGCGCCCGCCGCATTTATGACGGCGCCCGCCGTCGTTATTGTCCGGAGGTCCTTGCCCGACGGTCGCCGGCGAACGTCTGACATTGCCGTTTTAGCCCCGCCACGACGCCCTCCTAGCCATCATTGTGCTCCCTCGATCTGTGGCTATAAAAGGAGAGGCTTGGGGAATCGGATTTCACACAAAATCAGAAGCTCAATCTCAGATTTTGTCTCGCCGGAAAAGCTTGCCCTCGCCGGAGTTCTTTGGAGCAATCGCCGGTGTTGTTTGGTGTGTTTTCCTGAACCCTAGAGGTCCCTTTGGAAGCTTAGTGGAGGTCTGAACCCAAAGCCAGGCCAAAGGAGTGACCCTCGTGTGTGTTTTGGTGAGTTTTCTCGCCGTTCTATTGGCCGCCGTTCTTCACGGCGACCGCCGTGTTCGTGGCGGCGACCGCCGTTCTTCACGGCGACCGTCGTGTTCGTGGCGGCGACCGCCGTGATGAACACGGTGCCCGCCGTGATGAACACGGCGCCCGCCGTGATGAACACGGCGACTGCCGTGATGAACACGGCGACCGCCGCCAGTGGCCAGAAGCCCCTTTGTTGGCTTGGTCTTGGTAGTCGTCGTTATGGACTCGTTTCTTTCGATTTCTTTCGTCTTTCCTTAGATTCATACTAGTTTATGTCGGATCTAACTTAGGGTTTCCTTATGGGTCAACTCGAAGGTTGTTGTGCTGTCGGAGCTATACCTGTGTCGAGCCCGGAATCCCGTTGTCTCTGCTTTGTTCCAGATCTGCGGATTAAGGCAAGTGGCGGTTCGCTCTTGCTCATCGTTCCATATTTACATTAATTATCAATTGTTTATCTGAGTAATTAATTTGGAATGATTACTGTGTTTGTCTGGAAATGGTTTTATAAACGGTTTTGGAAAATCATATGATAGGTTGTATATCTGTTAGAACAACGCTATTATTTGTGATAATTACCGTGATGGTATTGTTGTGAAATTAATCTTAATGCTAGAATAGCATGTGGGTTAATAGGAAAACTAATCCAAGTAAGGATTAGCCGTTTCTATTATCTCTATGTTTAAGTTGATTGCCTGGATGGCTTTAATGTGATTAATTGTTGTGTTAGACTGTTTAGTTAACACGAGTGTTCGTAGGAACGCTAATCCAAGTAAGGATTAGTCGTTTCTTTATAACTTAATGTTCGTAGGAATGCTAATCCAAATAAGGATTTGTCGTTTCTTTAAATCGTAATACTCCTCGGGTTAATTTCCGGATAATAATTTAAGGGTCATGACCTATGCTTCTTATCCACCTTTAAGGATCTGAAGTGTTTAAGCGCCTTGCAAGCGCCATTGGATGAGCATAATTGCAGTCCTGTGTATTAAGCACTTAGCTAGTGCAATTGGGGTGGACGTAACTGTCATCCTGTAAATTAAAG
The DNA here is from genome assembly GCA_027886185.1 of Rheum nobile. Classification (NCBI taxonomy): domain Eukaryota; kingdom Viridiplantae; phylum Streptophyta; class Magnoliopsida; order Caryophyllales; family Polygonaceae; genus Rheum; species Rheum nobile. The sequence continues at coordinate 6,798,005 of WOAB01000002.1, read as the reverse complement.
TGTAACCACTGTGGCAGTGTAATCTAGGTGAACGTAAGATCACCCTGTGTAATAATAACTCCGTTGTTCTCGGAATAATGTTAAGCCTCGTGTGTGCATGTGCGTGTGTGTGTTTGTGTGTTGTGTTAATTTGGGTCGACATGATTGTCACCCTGAGATTTAAGCTTTGTGCCGCTCTTAATAACATTAACGCGTTTCAGTAAGTGTGTTTTGTAATTTAATAAGATATGTGCCCGAGTGCACATGATTAATAAACATTTGGCGAGTATTGCAACTAAGTTATAGTGCAGCTAGGAAAACTCGTCTCGACTTTGATCATAGTACGTTCTCTTTTAAATCTGGATTCGCTGTATGCGATGAGGTTGGTTGTGAACTGAAGCATCTCAGACAACTTTTAAATCATTGGTGTGTGTAACTTTAATGTTCCCTAGTAGTTGTCATAATTTCCTATAAGGCTCATTTCAGTTGGAGTCTTCTCTTCAGTGCATATCTTAATTGTTAAATCATTCCGTGAAAGTGCCGGGTTATATATCGTTCCTTCGGTTTTTATTCAAGGGACAATGATAGTAAATGGTCACGATCACTCGAACCACTCTGTTTTGTACCCTTGCTAGTCTATTCAGTAGACTAACCCGCTGTATTTTTGTTATCTGCATCGTCATGGTTGGTGCCGTCCGTCCGTTTTGGCACATCAGGAGTTGATTCCCGGAGTTTAAGTAACCTATTGAAGGATAAGAAGCTTGCAGACGAAGATTTAAAAGTCAGTGTTTTAAGCTGTTAAGTGTTTTAAGATTGTTAAAGTGTTATTTCAATGTATCTTCATAATTTAGCCATGTTATAAGTTGGCTCTTTAAAGTCTTCCGCTGTGTAATTTAAAGTCTTCCGTTGTTTAATCTTTCAATTAATATGTAATTATGTTATGTTTTTAAGCTTAATCGTTCTGTAAAAGCCTGGGGTGACTTTGGACGGTAAAGTCTGAGGTCACTGGCATGTAATATCTCCGGTATAAATTGGGGGTGTTACAGTTATGGTATCAGAGCAATGGTTTTAAAATTCTTGGCCTACTGTTAGGTTTGAGAATTTTCGAAAATCAATTTTGAAACTGTTTTCAAGCCTGTATTTAAAAAGAAATTTTGAGAATTTCAATGTTAAGAGTTATAAGTAACTCGGTGATTTGATATTAAAGGATTTAGCATTTTGAATTTCAAATGCTACTTATAATTGGTTTATAAAAGTGTTGTGTTATAAGCAAGTTTAAAGGTCTGAAGTCCGAAAGTGAGGTTGTTAATAAGTGGTTTCAAACTTCTGCAAGCTTCAAGTGTTACTTATTCCTTAGATCCATTCTTAGGAATATTGTCTATTCTCGGGATTGATGTCATTTAAAGGTTGACATTTCTCCCAGGTTCTCAGTCTTTAGTGAGAAGAAGAAGATCGTTCTTGCAGTTAACAGTGAAGGATAGTCAGACTAATATAAAGTTATTAGTTTGGACCTCTATAACCTGTATCATGACGTATTTGACTAGAGTGTCATAATTAAGTTGGATAAGTTCTAAAGTAACGTTATGATTTACCAGAAGATGGTGAACACAAGGAACACAACCCATGCTGGTGCTGAACCAAGGTTGATTCTGAGGAGCGCCGCTAATCAAAGGGAAGAGCGTGAGGCTGCTTCTAACAATAACCAGGGAGGCAATGGCCAAGCTCAGGCCAACGCTCCGATGTTGTTTGATGCTGCAGTAGTGGAGGCAATTCGAGGAATTGTCATGCAGGCAATCACATATGTTATGCGACCAGTTGCACCACAAACACAAGGTGGTCCAGTTCCTCAGGCTATTCCTAAAGTTGAGGAGTCAGTGGAGCAAGTACCACGGATCAATGTTGTTAGGGACAGAGGAACTTACGGGCAAGCGTTAAAAGCCGTGAGTTCAATGAGACCTGACAGCTATGACGGTACTGGTGAACCGGTCAGGGTAACCTATTGGTTCTCACATATGGAACGATTGCTCCGAAACATTAATTGCACTGAGGCTGGAAAAGTGCACATCGCCTCTCTTCAACTCAAGGATGTGGCTAGCGAATGGTGGGAGAGCACCGGTCTGGCTGATCATCCCGAGCTGAATTGGAGCATGTTCAAAACCAAAATGACTGACCGTTTCTTTTCCCGAGCTATGAGGGAGGAGAAGCATAAGGAATTTTTGTACCCTCAGACTGATGGGTTAAAGGTGATTGAGCTCGCAGCTAAGTTCAATCACTTGATGCAGTACGCTGGACCTGAGGTGTCAACCGAGGAGCAAAAGATCTGGTAGTTCCATGCATGGATGAATCCAGAGATCAAGCCCCTAATGTTGCATCATGGTTGTTCTACGTTAGAACAATATGTGGATGCAGCCTTCAAGACAGAAGTCACACTGGAGGAGTCTGCCCTTAAGCGGGAAAAGCAAGTTAAGGGAAAGGGTGGGCAACAGGATCGCCAGGTTGGTTCATTCAAACGACCGGCATCGCCTACCAAGTTTGAGAAGTCTGGTCGTGCTAAGACCGAGACAACTCAGTCTGACTCTGCTAGAGGCTCAGGTTGGAGCAGCGGAGTAATTCAGTGCCACAACTGCGGTAAAGCTGGGCATAAATGTTTTAATTGCCAAAAGGACAAGAGAGTATGCCATAATTGTGGAAGAGAAGGCCACATAAAAACGTACTGCAGACTGAAGGGTCAAGGACCAATGCAGTCGTACCAGGCGTCAAATGTTGGAGGTGGGCAGAACCCAAGGCCAATGGTATCTACTCTTGAACAGTCCATGGCTCGTAATAAAGGCAGAGCGCCTATGGGGTCTTCAGGCCAAGGGCAACGACTCTTTGTAATGAGCCAAGCCAACGGAGAAGAACCCTGATCCATTAGGTTGTATCGGTCCCAAGTCTTTCTGTAAGATTAAGGAGTAACGACGTGTGTCGGTAATCTCCGTAGCATCGTGAACTGATTGTTCAACTTTTGTCGGTGATGTAATGTTTAATGTTAAAGAAGTGTTTCCTTGTTTTGGAAAAATCTTGAATGCGTTATCAGTACAAATTAGTTGTTCATACGAACCCCGTAAGTGTCGAGAACAGCTTATGCCAAGTAAGGATAAGGATTGTCGGACTTATGGTGGTGGAGTTTTGTGGACAACTTAGATGTTCGTCCCCTATGTGGTTAATTCCAAGGTCGACTCTGTTGTTTAAATCTAAATCCACTCCTAAGATTCTACATTCATACATAGAGTATGTCATCTATAAGAACGGATGCAACTCTTTGAGGAAGATTAAGTTGTGGAGCGGTCATGTTGAGAGGAAAGGTTGCAGTTAAGGATGGGATATGTTGATGATCCCGATGTATTAAAGATTCAGTAAGGAGAATTGTCTACGCATCTAAGGAGTATTGTGGTAAGCGTTATCTCATACGCTGAGTTCTTCCGAGATTTCTTAAGGAAAGGGAATGAGCTTGTAGAGTTTTGTTCAGAGAGATCAGGAGCTATCTCTCATGCGTGAGTTGTGCCATAAGCTTTGAGGCGGATGAATCATTTTCAGTATGATGTCCTAAGGAATTAAGAATAATATCTCTGGTGATCCATTTCAAGGATGAAGTGATTAATGATGTTGGATCCAGGTGGTAAGATTGGTGTTGAGGCAGTATCCTCATTGGCTTAATGCAAGTTTCGGGGTCGAAACTTATTTTAAGGGGGAGGTGATGTGATACCCCGTAATTCTGTAAGGATTATTTTGGGAATTTTTGGAATTTTCCCGAATACCCGTTTAGTACGTCGGATTTAATTCAGAAAGTTGGATACATTCTGTAAGGTGCTATATCTCTGTATTATTTTTCTCAGTGAAATAAAATACAGACGAAGTACTTTGGATGTTAATTACTCGTTCGCGTACGATAAATTTATCCCGGGTTAACTTTGTTTCGTCTAAGAGCTGAGGAGGCAAAGCCAGGGTGGCGGCACCCGCCGTGGGTATGGCGGCGCCCGCCGTCGCAAGGCTCGAGGAGCAGCCGAGTCTTCTCCTAGCTGGGGACGCCAGGTCTATGGCGGCGCCCGCCGTATTAATGGCGGCGCCCGCCGCATTGATGGCGGCGTTCGCCGCATTTATGACGGCGCCCGCCGTCGTTATTGTCTGGAGGTCCTTGCCCGAAGGTCGCCGGCGAACGTCTGACATCGCCGTTTTAGCCCCGCCACGACGCCCTCCTAGCCATCATTGTGCTCCCTCGATCTGTGGCTATAAAAGGAGAGGCTTGGGGAATCGGATTTCACACAAAATCAGAAACTCAATCTTAGATTTTGTCTCGCCGAAAAAGCTTGCCCTCGCCGGAGTTCTTTGGAGCAATCGCCGGTGTTGTTTGGTGTGTTTTCCTGAAGCCTAGAGGTCCCTTTGGAAGCTTAGTGGAGGTCTGAACCCAAAGACAGGCCAAATGAGTGACCCTCGTGTGTGTTTTGGTGAGTTTTCTCGCCGTTCTGTTGGCCGCCGTTCTTCACGGCGACCGCCGTGTTCGTGGCAGCGACCGCCGTGATGAACACGGCGCCCGCCGTGATGAACACGGCGACCGCCGCCAGTGGCCAGAAGCCCCTTTGTTGGCTTGGTCTTGGTAGTCGTCATTATGGACTCGTTCCTTTCGATTTCTTTCGTCTTTCCTTAGATTCGTACTAGTTTATGTCGGATCTAACTTAGGGTTTCCTTATGGGTTGACTCGAAGGTCGTTGTGCTGTCGGAGCTATACCTGTGTCGAGCCCGGAATCCCGTTGTCTCTGCTTTGTTCCAGATCTGCGGATTAAGGCAAGTGGCGGTTCGCTCTTGCTCATCGTTCCATATTTACATTAATTATCAGCTGTTTATCTGAGTAATTAATTTGGAATGATTACTGTGTTTGTCTGGAAATGGTTTTATAAACGGTTTTGGAAAATCATATGATAGGTTGTATATATGTTAGAACAACGCTATTATTTGTGATAATTACCGTGATGGTATTGTTGTGAAATTAATCTTAATGCTAGAATAGCATGTGGGTTAATAGGAAAACTAATCCAAGTAAGGATTAACCGTTTCTATTATCTCTATGTTTAAGTTGATTGCCTGGATGGCTTTAATGTGATTAATTGTTGTGTTAGACTGTTTAGTTAACACGAGTGTTCGTAGGAACGCTAATCCAAGTAAGGATTAGTCGTTTCTTTATAACTTAATGTTCGTAGGAACGCTAATCCAAGTAAGGATTAGTCGTTTCTTTATAACTTAAGGCTCATTTCAGTTGGAGTCTTCTCTTCAGTGCATATCTTAATTGTTAAATCATTCCCTGAAAGTGCCGGGTTATATATCGTTCCTTCGGTTTTTATTCAAGGGACAATGATAGTAAACGGTCACGATCACTCGAATCACTCTGCTTTGTACCCTTGCTAGTCTATTCAGTAGACTAATCCGCTGTATTTTTGTTATCTGCATCGTCATGGTTGGTGCCGTCCGTCCGTTTCGGCACATCAGGAGTTGATTCCCGGAGTTTAAGTAACCTATTGAAGGATAAGAAGCTTGCAGACGAAGATTTAAAAGTCAGTGTTTTAAGCTGTTAAGTGTTTTAAGATTGTTAAAGTGTTATTTCAATGTATCTTCATAATTTAGCCATGTTATAAGTTGGCTCTTTAAAGTCTTCCGCTGTGTAATTTAAAGTCTTCCGTTGTTTAATCTTTCAATTAATATGTAATTATGTTATGTTTTTAAGCTTAATCGTTCTGGAAAAGCCTGGGGTGACTTTGGACGGTAAAGTCTGAGGTCACTGGCATGTAATATCTTCGGTATAAATTGGGGGTGTTACAAATTGTTTTATAAAAAAGCCTTAAAATTGATTTATTTATGGGTTAAATAAATTCAATTAGAAACTGAGACATTGTATACTTCAAATTTTGATATTGAATAAATTATCTAATGTGATTTATTTATTGTGTCTGATTTGGGTGCGTCTCGGAATTTCGTTTGGAACGAAAATAAAACAGGGAGCCGATTTGCTTTTCGAAAGCAACCATCTTCGATTCGTCGTTCATCTTCTTCGTGATTCAATGCAAGTGGCGGTTCACTCTTGCTATTTTATTCCATATTTCCTTAATTGACAATTAATCTGTTGTCTTACTTAAGGTGGGATAAATATTTTTAATTTGTCGTTTGGAAACTTGTGTGTATAAAATGTTGTGTAAAATGGAACTTTTTATTAGGTAGTATATATGCTTGCTATAACCCTTATATATATATATATGTTATTATAGGGTGCCAGATAATAATTGGTGTGGATTGTTGTGTATTGGTGTGGATATAATTGCTAATTAGCACGAGTATTCGTAAGAACGCTTTTACCTTGCGATGTTTAGCTATTTCTTTATTACTTGGTATTAGGATGATAATTGCCCTAATACATTTGGTCATGACCTACCCTTATTTAATATAAGTGGTGGTGCACTTAGCTAGTGTCGATATTCGGGATTCGTCCCATTCTATATCTCATTGTGAGATCGGTTGTGGATATTAAAAGTCTTAACGTTAATGCACGTTTTGAAATTAAATAAGATAAGTGTCATGTGACACATAATTGATATACCCTCGGGCGAGAAGTACAACGTGGAACCTGCCTCGTCTCTTGTCTAAAGTAATTCCCCTTTCCAATCTGGATTCGCATTATGCAGTGAGGTTGGTTAAGGACCCAAATATTCAACGAGGCGTTTTTAAAACTGTGTGTTATAATATAATGTTCCCAAATAAATTCATTTAGGTTTCCCATAAGACTCAATTCATTGGAGTCTTCTCTTTAATCATATCTCTTCGTCCTTTTCAGGAGAAGTCTATAGTTATATACCGTTTATCGAGTTTTATTCGAAAAACAAGGATAGTGACTATATGCGACTACAAGAACCAATCTGTTTTCACCCTTGTGTAGTCTTTCATTAGACTAACCAACCGTTTATATTCCTTACATGGTTGGCTGGTGTCATCAGAGGTTGGTCCCCGACGATTTGAACTAACCAATCGAAGACGAAGGCTTACAGTTGAAGGTTGTGTTTAAAATGATAGTATTCTGATTATGTTGTTAATAAATGTAATACGTATATTAACTAGTCATGTATTTAGGGTTTTATTAAAAAGTCTTCCGCTGTAATTTAACCTTGTTTGTATTACAGTCCTTCTCAATTTACAAGAGGAATTTTAATAAAAGATTGAGTTTTCTTTATACAAAGTCTTCCGCTATTTACTCTGTTGATATTTAACGTTTATTTGTTTATTTTAAGAATAATTGTTTCGATTAAAGCCTAGGGTGACTTTGGACTTTACAGTTTGAGGTCACCGGCGTGTGACACTACCGGCATAAGTCGGGGGTATTACAAGAAATACAAAAGTTGTGTCTACCAAATCAATAATCAAGCAAGTCCATGAAAATGTAAATATTTAACAATCTAATCGTCAAATAATATAAATAATCATCAAAGAGACTAAATAGTTAATCCACTCTAGACCTCACTTAGGATAAAGAGTATGAATCACTCTCACTCATGTGTTTTGGGATAAGTGTTTCGCTTAAGTCTAGGGATGATAATGGGTCGGGTGATGAACGAATGAACCACATCCATCACCCGACCCGGTTTTTAAACCCAATCACCCGACCCGACCCGAACCCGATCCCCAACATCCATCGGGTGAGTCGGGTGATTTTTCAGGTGAACATCTTCATTATAATATTTACTAAAATTTGACTAAAAAACAGTTAAATCACAATTAAAAACGAAAAAGTAAGAATTAAGACTTCTTATACACAACGCACCAAATAAAACCACAAGTCTACAAGACAATCATAATACAAGTCTTCATTCAAGATTCAAGAAATTCAACTTAGAAAACTAAGTTAACAAAACAATCATAATACAAGTCTTCAACATCGGCAATCTTCATTCAGAATTCATATATGATACTCCTTTTTATAAAGAAAATCCTACCATGCAAAAAAAAATGCTATCAATTCATATACGAGTAGATAATATGACATATAAAGTATAGAAAACTATTAAGTTTTACCATTAGGAGTTTTTTCGGCTTAATCATCCACACAAGAACCACATGCTTCAGTATTATCGATTTTTTCCAGTAGCCCTCCTTATTTTTAGTAGCCCCCAGTCACAAATGTTATCTTCATTTTTTACCAGTTGAGGGGGTATATATGTACTTCTCTCGGTGTTTGAGTTCCTATAATCAACCTTGTAAATCACCTCATTGTGATATTGCTAACATTCGTAAATGGAGATTGTTGATGCCAACTGTAATATTATGTTGTGAATGAGTGCTTGTTACAAAACATGAGATGTCAAAATATGCAACTAATGAGAAAGACTAGTCAGACAAAATGTACATAGATTAGTTTACGGAGTGATCATTTTCGAGGTCAATTACAGTAGATCCAAATAGTGCAATAATACCCTCCAACTAGTTTTTTTGGAGGTTAATAACTAGAAAGAGGGTGATTCATCTAAAGGTAAAAAATAACTTTCTCATTCAAATGGAGCGTCACGCTAGAAAACATACCCCAAAATGTAATGTGACTGACGAAAAGGTCCATCTGTTCAGCACAAAGAAAAATTAGCAAACCATAAATCAACATAACTTAAATAAAATTCATATGTCCAATTTCCTCAAAACAACAAGTAGTTAGGAAGCTTGTAGAAAGAAGAATCCAACTTCAGAATAATGCAATGAATGCATTATGAGAAAGAACACACAATTAAGAAAGGAAAATCATTTAACACATCTGAATGTAGAATTAAGGAAAGTAAGAATATAAGAAACTATAAAGTGAAGGATTTAATATATGCTTCAGCAACCAATAATTTCTAGCAATTCCACTAATTTAAACCTTCTCTAGTTTATATTTACACTTACAACTCAGGACTAATTTATCCATATGAAGTAAGAGTCTAAGAAAACATAAAAAAAAAACAAGTAACAATTTAATAAAGAAGTGGAAAACAGGTCTTGAGTAGCCACTAGCCAATAATCAAACCCAGATCATAAATACCAAAAAGTCAAAAGCCCTCTAACAGTGTCCTTGTCAAGATATGCAAAATTTTGAGACACCCGTAAACCCCCTTGAAAATAGTATTCCCTCAATTCACACAGATTATAAAGGACCTAGATGAGAAATCATGGCAACACTAAGCAAATTGAACAAAAGTATTTCACACACATTTGAAACAATTTTCATATAAAACCCCCCAAAAGATGCTACATATGAAAGAAGTTTGAAAAACCTAGTATAATATCTCAGGTTACAACATCTTACTATACTAATTCAGTGCAGATTATTCAGTAACCATCCTTATTCTACATTCAAAATACTAGGCATATTAAGTGTTGAAGAGAAGATAACAACACCTTAGAGGCTATGTTGCGAGGAGGCGGAACTGCAGGAAGGCAACGCCGCGGGAAGGGTCAGTTACGGGGAGGTGGCGTTGCGGGGAGGCAGCGTTGCGGTGCTGCGGCGGGGAGCGGCGACGCTGCGGTGGGGGTGCTGGTTGTGAGAGGACTAGAGGAGCCTTGGAGATGGAGATGGAAATGGGAGAACATGAAGATGGGAGATGGAAAAGATGGAGAGGCCTCACTCTTCAGACTTCAGAGTGGCTGGCGTGGTACATAGAAGATGGAGATTAGGGTTTTAGACTTCTAGTTTTGGACTTTTATATACAAAGCAATATATATTTTTTTAAATATAAATATAATATACTAATATATATTTTCGGGTGATCGGGTCGGGTGGTCGGGTCGGGTGGGTGAAAACGATCACCCGAATCCGACCCGATCCATCACCCGATCACCCGAAACCCGAATTTCATCCACGTTTTTTCGGGTTTTCACCCATTTTTCCGAGTCGGTTTATTTGGGTGTCCGTCGGGTTCGGGTAAAACTGTCATCCCTACTTAAGTTTCAACCTTGAAAAACTTATCTACTATAAGTTTGCATCAGCATCCTAAATTTCCACCACTAGGGGCCTTGTACATGACATAAATCAAGAGGACCTTTATTAGGTTGTAATGGGGCTAGGGTAAACTGAAATGTAGTAATACAATTTGGCCATGTGGTGCTAAATGCATGAAAGAGGAACTAGCCAAGATAATACCAAACTTAGAAGATTTATCGTACCATTCTTTTCAACAAAAAGCTCTTATTCTTTTTTTTTTGTATTACATTTTTTTCTTTTGTTTTTTACTTTTAATAGCCAAAACAATTTGAACAACAACACACCATACATGTAAACTCCCCCAAGCTTGGATTGCAACCATAAAAACAAACAAGTCAATTATCCTGATTCCCGAATGGGTAAAAGGCTAACAATTAGGTTCATGATATTTTTGTAGTGCTTCCAAAGAAATAGGCTATATAGGCTCAAATGGTCTTCGGGCAGAGGAATAACATGCAATGGTGGTAAAGGGAAATATAGGCTAATAAAAATAGTGCCTTAATCACTGTTATATCATGTACAAGAGTCATAAATGTGGTCTCAAAATAAGTTTTGACGCAAGTTCTAGAGTAATCAAAATGATAATCACACACATGAAAAGAAATAAGAGGACTCAATTATATACAGTCCTAAGTCTTAAAAGCTTACGGATACTGTATCTAGAATTTAAGTACTAACTAGTCTTAATCAATGACTAAATGCAAATTCTAACTCAGACGTCATCAAATATGAAAATTTTCATCAACATGCTTGAAATCAATTACGATATCAACAACTAAAGTATGTCAAGGGGAATATTGCAGGACAATATACAAAGAAAAACATGATAGTCATATCAAACACTTAAAATGCAATGTATGGAATTTTATGAAAATGAAAAAGAAAAACTAATAAAAACAAAAAAAATAACACAAAAAAATATATAGTGAAAATGAAGCTACACATATAATTATTCATCCCCCAAGCTTAAATTTTACATTGTCCCCAATGTAGAAAAATAAGAAACCAAAGATATAAGCATTTAGATATAGGCATATCGAATCAGGGACGAGAGGAAGTGAACGGTCTCTTTGGAGCACACAAGACGGTCGAAAAATTCAGCAACATTTAATTTGTAATTGGACCTGTCCCAAACAACCAAAATGAAAAACACACACCAAAGAGGTCGCAAACAGCACTAACACATAGATAGAGAGTAAATCCATCAAGTAAGCACTACAACCAAGTTAATCTCTCCATAAAATAGCTAAAACCAACTACCAACAACAAACTAATATCTCAGATTAACAGAATACTCCACTTACCGACAAATAGAAAAATCATACTCTCTCGTGTACCACAGATAACTGGGCAAAAAGGGTAGATGACAATCAACAGATAACCCCCACAACCCATGACAACAACTAAATCAGTTCTTGTAGATCTAATCCTAGATCCAAAGCAATAGAAACAAGCAGAACACAAGCAATTCCCCTCCACCTAAGTATTTGAACCAATAAAAGCATGGACAGGTCACAAGTTGACACGAAGATACTAGTAATCAGACCAAATCAACCGAGAACAAATCCACCAAGTAACCAATTATTTTTCTCAATAACGATCGAATTTTACTTCATCCAAAATAATAAATTTTCAATACACACTCAACAAAGAACTCATGGATGTTATAGAAAATTACTCAACCGAATGATTTGATCCAATAGGCAATTAGCACATACCTCCACTTATTAATAAAATTCGAGGTAAGCTCGGAGTCGAGGTTGGCATCCGATCTGGGGTCGTGGCGGAAACATCCATGTGGTTAGCGGTATAGATGGAGAGGAGTCGGGGGTCTGGGATCATCTGGTTTGGTGTAGGTGGTGATTGGTGTGTGGAACGGTGGGACGTGAGCGAGTCGGGGATTGCAAATAAAGAAGGGAAAGAAAAAGGAGGGTTTTAGCCTTTAGGTGTTTTTTTGTAAGTCTGAAAAAGTTTTTTTAAACTGCACGGATCGTGCAACACATTATGGAGAATAATGGGAAATGCACAGGATGTGCGTTTTGTGTACGGTCTTTGCGATACGTTTTGTAATATGGCGTTTTTTTGGTGTTTTTTTGAAAAGAAATCATTACATACTTTGGGTTGTCTCCCAAAAAACACTTGTTTTGGATCGTTAGTTTGACCTTCCACCCATGTCAAATATTCGGATCAGGTGGGTCGGTGATATCCAACTCAATTGGATCAGACTCTTTGTATGGCTTCAGTCGAATCTTGCGAACTTTAAAGTACCCCGAATTCTTATGCCATAGCTCAACTGAATTATTTTGAAGAACTCGGTTATGGAAGTATGGACCATACCATCTTGTGCTCTTGCTTCCCGAAAACATGCTTGACTTATATGATAGAGAATCACATGATCCTCTCGCTTAAATTCAAATTGAGGCCGGCCAACAGAGCACCTTTTTTCTCTTTTTTCGTTTACACCAACCCTTTATTTCGGGATTAGCTTTCACCCTAAGGTTTTGGATTTCCAATGCAGCATTTGGTAGCATAACTACATCGGACAATGTTGCTGGAAGCTTTTCTTGCACCATGTAGCAGATATTGGTGCTAGTGGTCGGGGAATGGTTTTGTATCATCTCAAACTCTTCAATCATAGGGTCTTCATTGGTCATCTGGGTATGCTATCTTCTATCTTATTGTGACTCATCCCACTCTTTCTTAGCACTTATTGAAAGAGTGGTGCAATGTTCATTACAGTGCACTTTCGGTGGCTCCGTAGGCAACTCTAAACTAACCAACTCAACAATTTGATTTTACAACTTCTAATTATGTGTGGTTAATGTACCCTACTTGAGTCATCCAAGGGCCCACAATACCTATATGAGTTGACATTTGGGTTGTTAGACGGTCTACCAGAGTAAACATTACCGTAAAAGCTCTACAGAACTCCTCAACTTCCCTTTCACACTTTGAGATAAAGTCATCAAGCTTATAATATTGAATGAACTTTTGAGGCTCATGATGTAGCGGTAAATGTGGGGGTGTCATCCAACTAGGATTGCAGGAATTTGAATTTCGCACATTCGCATTCCCCAAATCTACGTGACAACCTATATAACCATGATCTGCAGCTCCACAAGACTCATAGAAGAGGTTAGAAGCCTTTGGGTTCAAGAAACCCAAATTAGAATTTACAAAATCATACATCTGAGTACTTTTCTTGAGCGAAGCAACGAGAAAGGGGTAAGAATCTACCTCATACATACCTGAATCCATCTGTTCGACTCTTTTTGAATAGCTTTATATAAAATAGAAAAAAATCAAAGAAAAAATAATGACCTAGACTCACCAATAGAGGTGACAACAAATATTAACAAATTGGTACCCAACAACGGCGCCAAAAACTTGATGTGGCTAAAACCTACCCGCAAGTGTACTAGATCAGTTGTAGTAGTCAAATGTCGATCTCATAGAATATCAATTGAAACTCTACTAGTAAACTAGGCCGTAAAAATATGGAATTGAGAGATTCTATAACTAAGCTAACTAATAAAGACAAATAAAAAGGATAAAATCAATGGGATAAATGTGTGTAAGGTTAAGGATCACTAAAACAATGTTTCAGTAAATAAAATCACACTTCTCCTAAATCTAGTCCAAATTATTTGAATGTAAGCTATATAAGGTAATCTAGTAACTCATTTCAAATGATAGTAAATGTGTCTGAATTTAACTAACAATCGTTGTCGTATAGAGCTAATCTCCTTCAAACCCTTTAAGCACTCTAGAGATAAATTGAAATAACATTCGTTTTGGCATTCCGCTAAATCCAACTTAAACCTAGAGCATCTATGCTAGTTTATTAATCCTCAAGAGTAATTAAGTTGTTGTCGCATAAATAACACTCAGGTTCAATTCTTAGGATTCCAATAGAAGTTTAATCCTCTTGGTCTCAAACTCTATCTGATTACCTATTAACGTTATCACCCATCGGTCTCAAACCCTAATAGGATCCAATTTTCATAAGCTACTATGGGCATATAGAATGAATAAGATACTGCTTCAATCCAGGCAAAAATATAATTCTATTTACATACACATCATCGGGATCACCCCAACCTTAGAACTAGGAATTTAGCCAAGCGTGATTGAAGAGATATAATTCTTTTTACATACGCATCATCTTTCCAATGCATCTTGAATTATCTCGAGATCAATTTTATAGCCACAATTATGGCCGTTTTACCGAAGACTGTCCATAATTTGACGAGAACTAAAAACTTTGAACTTTGACAAGAACTTTCCTTTGCTTGAGCCTCTTCCTTGAACACCTTTGAATTGTCCTTCCATGGATTCTATCATTCTCCCTTAGGCTTCGAATCCTCCTCGATTTGACGGGGAAGAATCCAAAAGCATGGAGGAGAGAAACATTGGCAATAATAATCAGCATAAGAACATCTTGTGCAACGAACTCGAACAACATCAAAGAATGTTGCTTTTGCTCGACTCCTCTGCATTCAGGGTCGGAATTATGTGTGTTAACACAAAAGGGGCAACCTCAGACTTACCAGTCACTGGAGGATGCGGTAACAAACACATTGATGGGTTGCAAAGGGGCACAACGGGTTTTTTTTTCTGGCACGCGCTAGAGGCATTGCGGTCTCCATTTTTGTGGCACTGCAACGCGCTGGAGGTGTCCAACGGTGCATCCCCGTGAGTCTTGACCAGCTCAGTGCCCTTGCCGCGATTGCGCTCCACATGGTATTATAATATCTCCATTGGAATCATGGGTAGAAAGGTGATATTTTTTCCATTGTGCATGAAGACATAGTTGTTGAGGAAGCCATCATGGAGGGTACCCTTGTCAAACTACCAGGGGCGACCTAGATCCAAGTGAGTGGCATCTATAGTTATAACATCACATAAAACTTTATCATCATAATATCCAATATTGAAGGTGATATGAAGCCTTTGTACCACATTTTCACCTTTACCTTCCGAGATCCATTACAAGCTATACGGTTGGGGTGGAGAGTCATCACCAAATTGAGGTGCTCGATCACCTTCTCATTGATGATATTGCAATAACTTCCAACATTGGTGATGACACTAAGGGATGCGGTTTGGACCAAGCATTGAGTATGGAAAGGATTTTTTCATTGGTCCAAGAGAGAGCCTTCCTTGGCCGTGAGGACACGGGGAGTGATGAGGCTCAAGGAAGTTCCTTTGGCCTCATCAGTGGCGCAACAAAAGATTTTTTCATCCTCGACGTCCTCGTGGTACGCGACGTCCTTGTTGTCGATCTCGTCATCATAAGATTCGTAGTCGAGTTGGTGGGTGAAAAGGACCCTCTTGTTGTTAGGGCAGTCTCGTTGCATGTGGCCTCGTCCTTATAACTTGAAATAAACTCAGTCGCATGCATTCTCATAATGGGGTGCGTTGGCATGGGGCGCAGGCATGGCGCATAGGAGGCGTTGTAGGGGGAGCGGTGCTAGTGTGTGACTGCATAGAAGATCACACATAAGAAGAAGAAATTTGACTAGGATTAGATGAATAACTGGATTGGTTGGTCTTATTACAAGAAGCCTTCTATTTGCGTTGTTGTTTGGGCGTAGAGCTTCATCGCCATGTGAGTCAGCGTGTTGATGTTCTTGATGTTGTGGATCTTCAAAGGCTCACGAATTTCAATGTCTAAGCCATGCATAAACATGGTGCGCATGGCCGTGGCCGATGGGTGAACGTCGGCCTTGTGGCAAAGAGCCTCTAACTCAAAGAAGTACTGCAACGAGGTGCGTGTCCCTTGGAGCGCGAGTTCTATCTTGAGGCGCATGTCCTCCTTGAAATCTTCGGGCACGTAGCGCATCATCATGACATAGATAAGTTGGTTCCAAGTGGAAATCGGATCCAATCCTCTACATTTGCGCTCATGCTTCAATCTAAACCACCATGCACGAGCACTATCTGTGAAGTGAATGGTGGTTATCTCGACCTTCTCATGCTCTGCATAATGGCAATGATCTAGAATATATTACGTAGCTTGCTTCAATTCAAGAAATTTAGAAACATCATATTCACCAACAAAATAAATAGTTTTTACCTTGATTTCGCGACATTGGTTATGGTAGGGTGCTTGGACTTGATGATCGTGGCGCGGGCCTTGATCGTAGCGGTTGTGGTCATTGTGCGGGAACATGGGGTAGAATCCAATGATCATCACGGTGCTAGGGTGCTCATCTAGAATCCAATCCTCGTCATGTACTTCATCACCAAAGAGTCTTCCACTGAGGGTGATAAGGACGCTCAGTGGCTGCGGCTTGGAGGTTCTCATCGTCGTCAGCGAAATCATTGTTGTCGCTGCCATGGGATGCGCAACTCTCTCCACCACTAGAGGCGTAGCGGTGCGCTTGCTTGTAGTGATCGCGAGTGTCAATGTAGGATGTAGAACTAGGGTGTTTTCAGCCGTCGGAGGAGGCGCCTTCGGACTCATAATCAGATGGGAGTCGTAGGGGCATCACCTTAGGGTCGTAGCGGAGTTGTGGGTTGACTCGACCTCTCAATATGAAATTGGAGGCGATTCGGAGATTCTTGGTGGAAGGATGTCGATGGCACGTCAACCTTGGCTTTTCCACGGAGGATTGGCGTTGGCTTCGCGTGCTTGTGCAGCAATAGCGGGGTCGACCTATACATGTGGCCTCGGGTTGGTTGGATGGGGTGGTCCCGCGCTCTGGGCGATGGCTTCACGCTTCGTGGCAAACTCGGTGTTGTTGGCCTCAATCACGACGCACACCTCTTCTAGCATGTCTTGGAGCGCTGCGGTGACTGTTTTGGGATCTCTTGGCGTGTTGCGGTCACCATCTTCTTTATTCGAGAGGTGATCCATGGAGAGGGTACCTATAGTGATCATGAAAAAGCGAGGATCAAAAGCACCATGGGAAGTAACAAAAAATAAATCAAGTCCTTGTCTCAAAAGCGACCCATAAAATATCTACACTTGGAAGGGCGTACTAATTTTGGCCGTTTGTGAGGATGGAGATGCTCGATGTAAGGGTGAAAACAAGTCAATAGCAATCAACCAAGCAAGAAAGTGTCTTTCTCAATATAATTCAAGATGGAAATTTTTAAGTCCTAAAAATTATCCTTTAAGAAAAGATGTAGAAAGTTCATCTTTTTTTGTTGTGGTTGCGTTTAGACAATGAATGGGCCGCTTAGCGGATCTGAATCCATAATGGGGAATGTTTACCCTTATCCAATGGCGTGCCTTTTGCTCTTCCTTAGAAAGAATGGTTCTTGGAAGACAAGATTATTTTTTCCAACATAAGACAATTTTTTTTAGAAAGATCACACAAGATAAGATTTCAAGTGTGTGAGAGAAGGAAGATAGACTAGCAACACGTATGGAAATAATTATCTAACAAGCAATTTTATCAAATAACAATTAAGAAAAAATATAATCATGCAAGGAAAATAAGGAAAAGTTATCTACTTTCTAGCTAAGGAAAATAAACTAATTATTTTCTTGTCCCTAAGCAACATACCTGAAAACTCGGAAGAGAATGGCCTTAATATGGATGATGTCGCCATATTCTCCAATGAATAAAATCGTCCTAGCTAGCTGGAACATAAGGGGGCTCAATAACCCCTCTAGTCACACTTTTGTTGAAACTTTTGTTAAACAATACAATGTTGGTGTCCTAGCCATTTTGGAGACCAGAGTCAGAAGCCAAAACTTAGAGAAGATTTCAAAAAAGGTGCTCATCGGCTGGAATCGAGTCATAAATTGTACAGGTATTAATGGTCGTATATGGGTTTTTTGGAAAACCAGTATTAATATTGTGCCTCTCTTAGAGACTAATCAAATCTTCACTTGTAATCTATCCTGCCCCACTCTCCCTAAGCATATTCTTGTTTCTTTCGTCTATGGGTCTAACTGTTCTATCGAGAGAAAAGAGCTTTGGCAAGCTCTAGACAATTCTGCTGCTTCCTTCTCAGGCACACCTTGGATCATCCTTGGAGATTTCAACACCACTGCTGATAGCAGTGAAAAAGAATCAGAAAATAGCTCGACGTCTGCTTTCAATCCTGACCTCAGAAACTGTCTGGTTAGAGCAGGGCTTATTGACATTCCAGCTGCTGGCGCCTACTTCACCTGGACAAACAAGCACAGAGATGGAACTTTCATTCAGAGCAAGCTGGACAGAGCTGTTGCTAATCAAGTTTGGTGCACTGATTTCCCTAATGCCCATGCTCTATTTTCTAACAGAGCATGCTCTGATCACTCGCCCACTATTGTTGAGATTCCTTGCCTTCAGAATCATAGGAAAAGAAGCTTCAAATACTGTAATGCTTGGGCTGCAATGCCAGACTTTCACAACACAGTGGCTACAGGATGGACAAAAGAAGTCTATGGTGTTCCTATGTTTCGACTCACCACCAAACTCAGAGCACTCAAACATTCTTTTCGTAGCTTTCGCAGCAAATCCATTGATGAGGAACAAACTATCATAAAGGCGCTTCAGGGTCTCCTTGATAGAATCCAAACCAGACTCCAGCACAGTCCTCATGAGACCCAGTTGCTTGATGAAGAGGCTAGTACAACCAGAGACCTCAAACTGGCTATACACTGCAGAAATAGCAACCTTCAGCAACATGCAAAGCTGCATTGGCTCAAATTCCAGGACCAATGCAACAACTACTTCTTCAACTCGATCAAAGCCAGGCACACCAAAAGAAAAATCCTCAGCATTCTCAATGAAGATGGGCAGCTGCTTACAGATCCCACAGACATCAGAAATCACATCATCCTTCACTTCAAGCAGTGGTATGGACTAGAGAGTCAGTGTCAGCCTCCTAATCCCAGAGTTATTCAGGAGGGTGCTATTGCAGATCTTGATGATCAACAAAACATGGTTAGGACAATGCAAAGAGAAGAAATCACGAAAGCCCTGAATGACATAAACAACAACAAGGCACTTGGCCCGGATGGCTATGGAGCTCAGTTCTTTAAAGATGCCTGGAGCACTGTTGGCAAGGACTTCACTGATGCAATCCTAGATTTTTTCGAAAATGGAAGACTCTTGAAACAGGTTGGATGCTCTGCCATTGCTCTCATCTCGAAGGTCAACCAACCTAGCACCATTCATGACTACAGACCCATAGCTTGCTGCACTGTCATATACAAAGTGATCTCCAAGATCATTGTTTCAAGGCTCTAGGGCTTCCTGCCTAAAATTATAGATAAAGCTCAAGGAGCTTTCATCAAAGGCAGATCCATCAGACATAACATTGCTATTTGCCAGGAACTCACCAAAGGCTACGGTAGGAAGCACACCAGCCCCAGAAGTGCTCTTAAAATTGACCCCAGAAAGGCCTATGACACTGTCAATTGGTCCTTCTATTTTTGCATTCTGCATGAGTTTGGTCTGCATCCTAGAATGATCAACTGGATCAAGGAGTGTGTTGAGAGCAGCTCCTTCACATGCAGTCTTGATGGAGAACTGATGGGCTTTATTAAGAGCAAGAGGGGGATCAGACAAGGAGATCCCCTGGCTCCTTACTTGTTCGTCTTCATCATGGAATACTTCTCTAGGCTCCTCAAAAGCAAATCCAGAGATAGGAATTTTAAGCTCCATCCACAATGCAACAGATCAGGCATCACCCACCTTTGCTTTGCAGATGATCTCTTCCTGTTCTCCCATGGGAACCTCAAAACTCTCACTCTGATCAAACAAACTCTGGATGAATTCTGCCTCAACTCAGGATTGCGCATCAATCACAACAAATCCAAAGCCTTCTATGCTGGGATAACTGCCTCCTTGGAAGGAGATGCTTCTGAACTTTTGAACATTGAAAAAGGGGAATTGCCAATCACATACCATGGAGTTCCCCTCTGCAGCAGGAAAGCTCTGATTGAAGACTTCAGGCCTCTTATGGTAAAGATTAATTACAAAGTCAACTGTTAGGCCTCGAGAAACCTCTCCTATGCAGGTAGACTACAACTTATTAAATATGTCCTGTATGGAGTCTTGAATTATTGGTGCAAGATCTTTATCATCCCAAAAAAGATCATCAAAGTGATCACTGCCACCATGAGAAACTTCCTGTGGAGTGGAAGCAGTGAGGGCAGGAAATCGCCTGTTTCCTGGAGCAAAGTCTGCAGGCCGAAAGAAGAAGGAGGACTAGGGCTCAAGGAGATTCTATCTTGGAACAAAACGGCTGTCTCTGAACTCATCTATGACCTTTTGATGGAGACTGATTCTATTTGGCACTACTGGGTTAGCTGCAAATTGAGGAGACTGGACAACTTCTGGGAAGCCAGGAAAAAGGGCACAGACAGTGCTCTCTGGACTACCTTGCTCAATACAAGGGATGAAATACAGCTGAAATTGAATCATGGTAGTGTTCCCATTATCAGACTCGGGGAGGGAAATATGACTGGAAAGCTATCTATGAAGAACTCAGACACAAAGGCAACCGTGTAGACTGGAATGATTGGCTTTGGGGAAAGCTTATAATTCTGAGAATCTCCATGATGTGATGGATGACACTGCAAGGAGGAATATACACCAAGGCCAAGCTTCTCAGGATGGGAATCATTCATGAGGACCTATGCCCACTATGCAGCCAAGCACAAGAAACTACTGATCACCTCTGGTTCAACTGCAAGTACACTACGGAGGTGATGAATATAGTGTTTTCTTGGGGGAAGATAGGCAGAAGGCACAAAGACACTCAAGAGTGGATCGAGTGCATGAGGAATATTAAAGGCAAAAACACTATGAGGTTTTCCTTCTGGATGTGTAGTATCACAGCTATCATTTACTACACCTGGAGGTATAGGAACCTACTTGTTTTTCAAGATAAGCATATAGATGCACATGAATGTTCGCATATGATTATCAACCATATTAGGAATCCTGCTAGTGCTAGATGGAACAAAACCAATAGGGAGACAAGAACTTGGTTAGAAAGAGTGGGGATTAGGATGAGTCCTTGTAACACCTAGGGATGCCTAGGCTCTTGTAAGTTTGCTTCTAACTTACCTTGAATGAAATTATTGCCTTCATTAAAAAAAATAAAAATAAACTAATTATGTTAAGAGATAAAATATGTTCAGTTTGAAAAGTCAAAGATAAGTATCATGGAAGACTCAATTTCAAACCTAGAGGGGTGTGTGGGCACGGCTAGGGTTGCTAACCGCGGGGGAAGGGGGAGCGCGGCGGCGGAGGCGAGCGGCGATGAGCAGTGGGGTGGCGAAAGTGGTGGAGATACATTTTGAGTGCGAAAAATTTTAAGATCACAAAAGAAACAAAGATTGAAACTTAGCTTGACGATGGCTCTAATACGAATTGATGTGATCGAACCCACTGGCACGTCACAATAGCCCTAAACCATCACACATACAAGCAAAGGTGATAGCTCCATGAACCCCTCAATGACAGCGAAGGACGAAGAGGGAACAACGGGAGTGCACTCGAAGAGGGCCATACACAGGAGAACCAGACGAAAATGCATCAGAACGCCGTTCAGTGGAAGTGCACGGTTTGCTGCAAATCGTGCACAGTTGCAAGCAAACCATGCACCAGCCAGAATTAAGTGTCCCAGTTGAACTGCACGGTTTGCTGTAAACCGTGCAGGTTTGCATGCAAACCGTGCACCTGCCCAGAACTTGCTTTCAGTTAAACTACACAGTTTATAACAAACCGTACGGTTGTGTTACAAACCGTGCAATCGTCCTGACGCGCCGCAAATTATTTTTTCGAGATCTTTTCTTTTAGGAAATATTATTTTATTATTTTTTGATGATATTTAAACTTGGAAAACCCTAGCTGTAATCTTTACGTTGAATTTGAGTAGTAAAGTTGAGTACGCTCCTTCCCTTGAGTTCTAACGTCAACTCTTCGATCCCACGGATTAAACTATCCCGTAGCTCGTCGCTTCGAGCAATTCTACATCGTCTCTTCGGTGTTCAAGATTATCTCTTTGATCTATTCGTCATCTCTTTGATGCGTTTGAGGGTTATCTCTTTAACCCTAGGAAAGCCATCACTTTGGCTACGGAAGAGAAGAATCGAATCCAAGCTTGAGGAGTCAAAGATCCTGCATTGTAGACAACACTTCAGGGGTTGTTCACATCAACTAGTTGATGCGAACAACCCCTGAAGTGTTGTCTGCAACGCAGGATCTTTGACTCCTCAAGCTTGGATTCGATTCCTTCTTCCGTAGCCAAAGTGATGGATTTCCTAGGGATAAAGAGATAGCCTCCAAACGCGTCAAAGAGATGACGAATAGATCAAAGAGATGATCTTGAACACCGAAGAGACGATGTAGAATTGCTCGAAGCGACGAGCTACGGGATAGTTTGATCCGTGGGATCAAAGAGTTGACGTTAGAACTCAAGGGAAGGAGCGTACTCAACTTTACTACTCAAATTCAACGTAAAGATTACAACTAGGGTTTTCCAAGTTTAAATACTGTCAAAAAATAAAAAAATAAAAAAAATAATATTTCCTAAAAGAAAAGATCTTGGAAAAATAATTTGCGGCGCGTTAGGACGTCCGCACGGTTTGTAACACAACCGCACGGTTTGTTACAAACTGTGCAGTTTAACTGAAAGCAAGTTCTGGGCAGGTGCACGGTTTGCATGCAAACCCGCACGGTTTGCAGCAAACCATGCAGTTCAACTGGGACACTTAATTCTGGCTGGTGCACGGTTTGATTGCAATTGTGCACGATTTGCAGCAAACCATGCACTTTCACTGAACGGCGTTCTGATGCATTTTCGTCTGGCTCTCCTGTGTCTGGCCCTCTTTGAGTGCACTCCCGTTGTTACCTCTTCATCCTTCGCCGTCATTGAGGGGTTCATGGAGCTATCAATCTCCCCTTCTTGGCTGCGAAGCATCCCCGCTTCGGCCTCGTCGGCAAAAGCATGAGGCGTATAAGGAGAGGGAGCAGCGACGTTGAACGTAGGATGCGCACCATAGTCATCGGGTAAAATCAAGCGGTAGGCATTGGCACCAAGGCATTGTAGCACCTGAAATGGACCAATACCGCTAGCATCCCACTTGCGGCGTCGCTTTAATGGAAAGAGATCGCGACGCAAGTGCAACCATACCAAGCCTCTGGGCTCAAACTCCACGGCACACCGGCCTGCGTTGCGTTCCTGCAAAAGAGTAGACACCGTAGGGGGTAAATCAACCAAAGCCTTAACATTTAAGAGACACGCAAAAGGTTCAAGTAAAAAGCAAGGAAGACGTCCCTGAATTATTAGGGAGACATCATGGGACCGGGCTAAGGGAAGCCGGTTCTCGCATTTGCCGTGAATGTCGGGTTGTGGAGGCGTCTCAAACGTGAAGTACTGGATCACCTTTGTATTGATGATGTCGCGGTAACTCCCACCATCCTCGTTGGCGGTAATAACGCTGCGTGGAACCAAGCCAATAGGCACGTTGTCGTGCTCGTCCATAGAGATGCATATGTATTCGTCCATCTCCTCGTCCTCCTCATCGTCGTAGGTGTCAAATACCGGGCCGGCTGCGTAGGTGTCCTCATCAAAAGACTCGTAGCCGGAGGTGTTCGACATTGGGTCAGCCATGGTCAACCTGAAGCCACTCATGGCCATACGATGTTGCGCAAGCTTGGCAGTCAGCGTGGCATGCGAAGCTTGAAGTTGGTCAATTCGCGCACAGATGGAGGCCATGTGTTGGGGGATGTGGTGGCCCATAGAGTTCATGTCACTTATGGTCCGACGAAGGTGGGCAAACTCGGCAGCCTGTGCGGCGAGTTGGCGGTCTATGTCTTCACTCAGTGCACGAAGTGCGACAATTCGCTCAGAGACGGAGTCCATCTGTCCGGGGCTGCGGTTTCCCGTAGAAGGAAAGTAGCTTGTCAGAGGAACCTCCATCGTACCTATACGAAGCATATAACACAAGGAGTAAGGTGCACCAAGCAAAAGAACAAGTCCAAGCCAAGTCCTTGTCTCAAAAGTGAACCAAGAAATTTTCCGCTGGGCGTACTAATTTTGGTTGCTCGTGAGGAGGGAGAGGCTTGAACGGAAGGCAACAAAGCAAAAACTAGCAAATCACTTCCCAAACAACACATAAAATTTCCAAGGTCAAGAAGATCAAATCAAGTTTCTCAGAATTAATCACAAGAGAGTTGAAATTTTTTCTTTGCCCTTTTCAATAAGAGTTGCATAGAGACATGAAAGAAGAGAAGATGGAGTATGACCGTATGGTGCGTTCTCTGCCCTTGTTTTTTTTTTGAATTTATGGGCTTCCGTCTTCCCAAACCTTTTTTTGTTTGATGGAAGGTGAGAATAGTATGGTTGTTTTTGTTTAGACGGTCACACTTTGTTTTTGTTTTTGTTTTGATATGATTGTGAAGAAAAGAAGAAAGAACCACACAAGCAAGTGCAGGAAAAGAAAGAAGAGACAAACAACTATGAGGAACAAAAAAATCTAACAACTAATCTAGCAATTAATCCAAAGATGAAGCAAGACTTGATCAACAAGAAACAAGGAAATCAAATATGCCAATAAGGAAACAAGAGTTGCTAGAGGATAGATTTTAGGGTTGTTGGAAAAGTAACCAAAGCCTAAGGAAAATTAGGGTTCAGCCGTGAGAGGGAGAAGGAGTGGCCGACGGAGTGGTGATGGCGGACGATGGTGGCGGTGGCGAATGGTGGTGGTGGGAAATCCGATAATGGTGGTGGTAAGAAAAAAATTTCTAGGGTTTGCGAGCGGAAAATTTCAAAGAGTCACAATAAGAGAGAAGAACAAACTTTGCTTGGATAGGCTCTGATGCCAGTTGATGCGAACAACCCCTGAAGTATTGTCTGCAACGCAGGATCTTTGACTCCTTAAGCTTGAATTCGATTCTTCTCTTTCGTAGCCAAAGTGATGGCTTTCCTAGGGTTAAAGAGATAACCCTCAAACGCGTCAAAGAGATGACGAATAGATCAAAGAGATGATATTGAACACCGAAGAGATGATGTATAATTGCTCGAAGCGACGAGCTACGGGATAGTTTGATCCGTGGGATCGAAGAGTTGACGTTAGAACTCAAGGGAAGGAGTGTACTCAACTTTACTACTCAAATTCAACGTAAAGATTACAACTAGGGTTTTCCAAGTTTAAATACTGTCAAAAAATAATAAAATAATATTTCCTAAAAGAAAAGATCTCGAAAAAATAATCCGCGGTGCGTCAGGATGATCGCACGGTTTGTAACACAACCGCACGGTTTGTTACAAACCGTGCAATTTAACTGAAAGCAAGTTCTGGGCAGGTGCACGGTTTGCATGCAAACCCGCACGGTTTGCAGCAAACCGTGTAGTTCAACTGGGACACTTAATTCTGGCTGGTGCACGGTTTGCTTGCAGTTGTGCATGGTTTGCAGCAAACCGTGCACTTCCACTGAACGGCGTTCTGATGCATTTTCGTTCTGCTCTCCTGCGTCTGGCCCTCTTCGAGTGCACTCCCGTTGTTCCCTCTTCGTCCTTCGCCGTCATTGAGGGGTTCATGGAGCTATCAAAAGGCGTTGTCTTTTATCCTTGAGCAAACTCTTCTAGAATCACACTCGAGCACAAGCCTTCAAAGACGTCGTGGAATCCTTGTAGAAATCCTTGTTGTCTTGCACGAAAGCATCATTGACGATCCAAGCAATTCCACATGTTAGGGAACAACTCGTAAGATAGATTGGGATGGACCTCAAACATGATTGAGGCTATATTGATGGAGATCAACATGATGATCTTAGTTAGAAGAAGACTAGCGTTATAGCCTTTGGATTGATAGAACATAAACATAGCTTTGGGTGATGCCCATGGCCTAACCAAGGAGATAACCTCAAATTTCAGAAATTAAGCCAAAACAAACATAAACTTTATTGAAGACAAAACAAGAGTATTTATATAAAAAAGAAATACTAATGGGCTTGGACTAGCGGCCCACAAGGTGTGGTGCACCACGTTCAAGCTAGACAAATAACAAAGTTGCTAAATAAGAAAACAATATCTAATAACATAAAATAACCTTAAAATAGTACTAAGTATGAAAATAAGATAAATGACACCAAACAGGCGCGACACTGGCAACTCAGGCGCGCCATAGGGGGTGACACTGGAGCGCGACTAGGAGTGCACTACATTGGGGCGTGATTGGAGCGCGCCATGGGGAGCAGCGGCTAATTAACCTCAAAACCGCCAAAAGTCAATGGCGTGACCCAAGGATGGCTTGACGGTGAACCACGCTGGCAGTCATACGCGTGACAAGGGACTACATGGCTTGCACGATGCTTTGCGCGCATGGCCTGGTCACGGGTCCGTTGGAGCGGACACTCATCTTCTCCTCTTCATCCCTCGCCATCAAGGGGGCTATTAGGGAGCTATCACTTGTGGTCACATTGTCTATGTTCATGCTCTTTTATTTAAGGCCCAAAGGTTGCTGCATTATACCTCACTCCCTCCGGAGATTGTCAATACCTACACTCAACCGTTATCTATACATGTGATTTCATTTATGCTTGGTTTAGAGCTTCACATTCCAAACTTTATACCCGCACCCCCTCGAGGTGCTCAAAACCTACAAAACATACAAGATCAAGTTCTCACCACAACTTCGGGCACTATCCCAAAAAGCATGATACCAAGCATAGTTGAAAAATAATGCAATATATGCAATCAAACAAAAATCAATTAAATTAATGATCAAACACCAAAGTCGAATCATAAACTACAAACAAAATAATGCAACATAATAGTTATATTAATACGTACATAGGGTCAAACGCCCAAACTTTTGGAAAGAATTATCCTTCAAACGAAAATCAAACAACCTCGATATCTTAGTGCTAGATGAGACAAAATGCTATATACAACAATACCTAAACCAAATCACCAGCCACATGCGTTCAAGGGAATGCGATAGGACGTCGAGATGCCAAGAGCGTGACAAGCGATCTGGAAGTAGGCGTCGTTGGTCTCGATCTCGGGAGGCCCTGCACAATGAAAGGTCAAAGTCTGCAAACTCAATCCGCATACAAGGCCTACGGTCAGGGTGCATTAGTGAGGCAGAGCAGCGATTATTGCGTTTGCTAGATAATCAAGGTGAATCTCTGATTAATGCCCAAGAGCAGGCGGAACTCAAATTGGCTCGAATGACATCCACCCCGTTCGCAAGAGCAATTCGCAAACATCAACCCCCAACTAAGTTTTCTACTCCATCTTTTACTCTATATGATGGAAAATCCGATCATGTGATACATGTTGCTTCGTATTCTCATAAGATAGCTTTTTGGGTTTCAGAAGATTCTTTGACATGTAAGATGTTTCCTGCTAGTCCGGAGAAAGTGGTTGCTAAGTGGTTGCACTCTTTAGAGCCTAACTCTATCAACTCTTGGAGTCAATTAGCGAAGAGATTTGTGTCTCATTTCATATAGACCTGTACAAGTCCGGGCCAGCCCGTCCGACTCGGACAGTTCACCCGGTTAAAAAACGGGCTTGGACAGTAATAGTGGCCCGTCGGGCCAGGCCCGACCCGATGCATGAACGGGCCGGGCACATACACTCCTCTAGGCCCGAACGGGCCTAGAGGCCCGACCCGATACCCGGTTATAGTTTAAAAAATATAAATATAAATATATATATTATATATTATTCTAAATATGTATAGTTATTAAATTTTCAGCCCTTATTATATAATATTTCAAATTTTTAGCCCTTAATATAGTATATAATATATGTAATTACATATACTATATAATATAAAACATAATTATAGACTATAAAACATAATTACATATATATAATACAAATCAGGTCGGCCCGTCGGGCTACCCGGCTCGGTTTCCCGGGCGGGCTTGGACAACGATTTCAGCCCGTTTGGACCGGGCGGGCTTAGCCCGGCCCAGTCAACCGGGCTGGAATCGTCCCTAAAGCCCGACTCAGGCCCGGACTTGTACAAGTCTAATTTCATATCTAATAGTAAAGAGACAACTTCTATGGATGCCTTATTTGATATGAAAATGCACAAGGGAGAAAGCATGAGGCAGTTTGCCCTTCAATTTATGGAATGTTATGCTGATATGGATGACTGCGAGGAAAAGGTTGATGTTGCTGCTTTCAGGCTTGCGCTTCCATGTGATAGCAAGTTACGGGAAAGCCTGACTTTGAGGGCTCCAGCTTGGATGTCTGAGTTGCAAGAACGCCTGAGACAGTATATGAAATTCGAAGATGATTTCAGGCCCGCTCGGGATAGAAGGTCGTCATCTCCGCCGAGCCACCAGCGAAAGGGAGTCTACTCTAAGGAGAAAAAGAGAGCAGGACACGATCCCAACAGAGCGCGAGGTCTGATTCCCGACGCATTCAGAGAGCCAAATTATCGGATTCTAACTCAGATAAAAGGCAAGCCATTCTTTAGTTGGCCTACGAAGTTGAAAGGAGATCCAAAAGATAGAGACCATAGCAAGTATTGTTCCTATCATAAGGAGAAAGGCCACATGACTGAGGACTGCAGGGTCTGAAGCACTAGTTGGAGAAATGGGTGTCGTAGGGCCATCTGCGTGAATTTGTGGATCTTGGAGTTGCTTCAGGTGGTTGTCAGGCAGACATAAAAGCCCCGGAGGCCCCATCTGTTAGGGGCAGGGGAACCTTAGAAGCAGGTCATCCACATGATTGAGGCATTTGATAAGCAGACATGCGCGAGCCGACATGATTATAGGAGGCATTGTCATGCCTTGGAGGTTATGAAAGCGAACGAAGCACCCACTAAGAGACAACGAATCCCCATGTCATAGTTGCTAACCTTCTTTGACGACAACTTTGTGGGTTTACAATGCCCACATAAAGACCCATTGGTACTCACCGTTGACATTGGGGCTTACAAGGTACATAGAATTCTTGTAGACGTTGTAAGCTCTGTTGACATTATGTATTATGAGATGTTTAATAAACTGGGAAAGACACAAAAGGATCTAATACTTGTTTTGACCCAATTGATGGGTCTTGGTTCTTTCATTGTGTGGCCTATTGGGATGTTGAGAGACACGGTTACCTTGGGAGGAAAGTATGTGGTTGTTGAGTTCCTAGTTGTCAATGTTCCTTCCTCCTACAATGCCATTCTGGGAAGGCCGTGGCTACATTTGATGGGGGCGGTTGATGCGCCCCTGCCCACCATGACTGCAGCTGAGGAGGAGGAAGCCATGAGCATCCGCTCACAAGGGCCCGTGACAAGGTCGCGTGCCAAGGCCATCGCCAACGCCGCGCAATCCCTCATCGCGCGCGTCGTTGCTAGCCAAGGCAAGCCAGAGAATGCGGTCTCTCTCAAACTCCTCACCACCATCGTTGACCGCGATCAATGATTGTTTGTTATTTTGAGACATTCTAGTTTTGGCATTTCTCTCATTTTAGTAGTTACTATTTTTTAGTCATTTCTGTTTTTGGGTGTGCGCCCCACGCGTGTCGCGTGGGCTAGCCCATTAGGCGAGACTCGGCCCATCCGAGTCCCGCTACCACTATATAAGTCCATCTCAACCTTGTGTATTAGGTTACGTCTAATTTATAATCAAAGCTTAAGTTGAGAGCCCTAATTGCCTCCTTCCTTTGATCGGATGTCAAAACCCTAAATTTATCTTCTCATCTCCTTCACTCCGCTACCGACGCTACGGCCACGCTCGATCCATTGAGCCACCGATCCCTCCATCGCGCCTAGTCCTGAGGCCGCGAGTCACATACACACACCATCGCATTGCTATCATTAGCGTTGTGACACTCTACCGTCATCACACTGCATCGCCACCGTCACCGCGCTCCATTGCTCGCGAGGTCTGAAAAACATCGCGTTCCATCACTCAAAGGACAAGACAAGCGACTCACCACCAAGACCTAGATCTGGCATCCGAAGGCAGGAACGCATCAACTGGTATTAGAGCATTTGGTCTTGTAAGTCGCTATCCCAAGTGCATTAGTTCATGACTTTTTTTTTCTTGCCAACATCCATTGCTTTCGCCATCATCATTTTCACAAATTTTTTTCTTGTTCTCCATTTACAATTTTTTTTTTCCATTCCCCTCGGTTTCTCAAGTCAAGCACTTGGCCGATTTTTTTTTTCCTCCATTCTACGCGATATTGGTGTGATTAGATAGTTCGAGATCTTTCGAGATTTGAGTGATTGATTTATGATTTTCTTGCGTAAAATATCACTAATATGTTGCGTAATTTGAATTCTAGTTGTAACCACCAAATCTACGAAATCTTTCTCTCTCCAATCACGAAATATTGTGTGATTTTCTTTCTTAAGTTACTAAGGCCGTTATTTGTTTTGATTCCTTCTTATCCGATATCTAATCAAAGTCAAAGATCTCGTGAATTAAAAAAAAAAGATATCGGAATTAAAAAAAAACAAGATCCGATCTATAAGAAGTGGAAAGCCAAAATAAGGCAACCCTTCTCTCCCTCTCGGCCTTGGCTCATCTCTCTACCTCTCCGCCGTCTAGGATCCTCCTAGAAGGTAAGTTACGTTAGCTATTGTTGATTGCTTGCGTAGAGGTTAGGATTATTTGCTTATGTCTTGTTTGTTTTTCGTACTTGCTTTCACACCATTATTGTGTTTAGCCTTAGTCGCCCTCTCGGCACTCCTAAACTGCCCACCTTCGTGGACTTGTGTGTCTTGTTTAGTACTTACGTGATTCTTGGTTGCTTTTGCCTCTTGTTCGTTTTAATTGGATGTCTGGTCACATTGTCATAGGAAGCATGACGACCCCGACTCATAATCAAGGAGACGGCAACGACACCGGTAACGCGCTGAACCCTTCTTTGGTTCCCCAGCATGACCCCAACCTTGAAGATCCCATACTAGAGTTCTCGCCAAGGATACGTGTCACAGCGCGAACGCTACGTACCGCAAGCAACCCATGCCGGCTACGATAGCGGCTCCGACCGCGATCATGATTCACAGGGTGAGTAATCTGAACCATTTGACCTTCGTGACATGTATGCCGCCAGAGGAACTAGACGCCGCCGCGAGACTGCCTCAATGCCTCTTGCTGGTTGCGCACGACGCGATGAATGCGAATCAGGCCTGCCGCGTAGATCCTTCTGCACCACAGGCGTTGAGCCGCGTCAGCGTCGCCATGACCCCACTCCAGTGCCCTTCGACGTCAACGATCACCTTGGCCATCAAAGCACGCGCACACCACGCTATGGCTCCGATGGGTATGGTTCGACTACACCGACTATCCATAATGACTTCGACGAGTTCAACGACGAGGAGATGGAGGACTCAGACATGATCAACCCATGTTCCTACCACCCTCCCCTTGGTGATCCCATTGAGCTCCAGAACAGGCCCGCTGACTGGATTCCGCCACCACACCAGCAAGTAGGACCACAACATCACGTCCAAGGTGACAATATGCGTGACACTCGTGGCCAACACCACGAGGAAATGCCGCGTGACTTTCGTCGCTGCAACGATGCCTATGCTCCTACGCGACGACAGCAACACACCGAGTACAATGCGGTCTTCACCACTGACGCTGTCCAGGATGGCCGCAATCTCCGCCAACTTCGTCGCACACCGGCCCCTACACAACGCGCTTATGCGCCCCAACCTGCTCAACCCAACAACGGCTTAGCCGCCACGAGGTAAAGGTAAAAATTGAGCATTTCTTTGGTGAATATGATCCGGCAGTTTTTCTTGAGTGGGTGCAGGCTACAGAGTATACTTTGAGATATTGTCACATCCCTACGGACGAGCATGTTGACGCGGCAACACTTCACTTCCGAGGCGCTGCACGCGTTTGGTGGCATAGGTTCGTTGATGACCGCGTTCGTCGACACCTTGTCCCCATCACAGAGTGGCACCAACTTGTCTACGTCATGACACAAAAGTATGTGCTAACTGACTATAGAAACCAGATGCGAATGGAGATTGCCATGGTCCGACAAGGCACCAAAACACCTCTGGAGTTCTTCTCTCACTTGGAGGACATGTACTACAAGGCAAGCATAAGTGTCGCACCGTTCACCCTTCAGAGAAAGTTTCTTAGTGGCTTGAATGTGTCAATCCGTGACCAGCTAGAGATTTTGCCAATCAAGCATCTCAACACCTTGACTCACACCGTGATGCAAATCCACAATAAACTCTCGTGTCGCCGGCAATCATCTTGGCAAAATCAAGGCCAACGAAGGTATGATACTAACCCTGGTCAATCCCTTACTACTAATGGGCGCGCTCCATCCACAGGCACCACCATGTCCAACCAAGGCCGACATGGCAAGACCGCGATGCCAACATCCAATGTCGCTCGCGCAACACCGCCAAAGGGTTCCTCACTGGCCACTGAGCGCGCGCGTGACCTTGAATGTTTCAAGTGTGAAGGGCGAGGCCACTACAAAAGGGATTGTCCAAACAAAAAAAAGGTCCTATTCTCCAACATTGTCGCGGGCTATGAATCTTACGAGGATGAGGAGACCCAGCTAGAGACCATCGAAGAAGGATTCGAGGATGAAAATGCGGAGGCCTACACTTGTGAAGCCACCACGCTCCATGACGGCACACCTCTCAGCCTTGTCATGCGCCGTATGCTCACTGTCAAGGAGGCTGCGCTGGTCGACCAACGCGAGAACCTCTTCCACATGCGTTGCCTGGTCAAGATGGCGTCCTTGAGTGTCATCATCAATGGAGGCAGCTGCTGCAATTTAATCAATGAGAAAGTGGTCAATCATTTCCACCTGCCGACCATGCCTCACCCACAACCCTATGGCCTAAAGTGGATTTGTTCGAGTTCTGGTAACACTGTAACTTGACAATGTCTTATCTCTTTCTCCATTGGCCAATATTCAGACTCGGTCCTATGTGATGTCATTGCGATGGATGCCACACACCTTTTGCTAGGGCGCCCATGGCATTTTGACAGGCACGTTCTTCACGATGGATATTTAAACACTTACATGTTTACTTATCATGGGAAGCGCGTCACCCTCTTACCCATGTCTTCACATGAGATTTTACAGGATCAGGTAGAGCGTGATCGCCAAAAGGCTTTGGAAACAGCCAAGGACGCGGCGACACCACCGCGAGCCCACCCAAATTCTGGTGAATCTTTAACGATCCCAGGCATTGGCAATAGGAGATCGCGTACTACCTCAGGGCAACACATCGCTTCCCACGACAACGCGCCCAAGGATAGAACGCGTTGCAGGGACAATGTGAGTGCCGCACCAACAAGTGCCGCATTGCAAGGCAGTTGTGAGTATAGATTGCTTCACACGCGCCCAACGACCTCACTCCTTTGCGTCTTTTACTGGTGGCTTCTTCCTCAGTGTCTCCTATGATCTCCAAAACAGCTCAAACACCTCCAAAAACACCAAACTTCGCCTCCAAACGCCATGCACATGAATGTGTGTAAATCTACCCGAATGACACCAATAAACCCTCTAATGACTCTTACTTAAGCCCTACAAAGTAGTGCTTATCAAACTCCCCCATGCTTAGACCTTTGCTCATCCTCGAGTAAACTAATAAAGAGTCTACTCCTCCAATGCAGCACCCAAGGTCTCAGGAAGCATATCCTCCAACAAAGAGTCACCTAACCCATGCCAAGCTCCTGGCACCAAACTTATCCACAACTCAACAAGCTTAAGGGGCAAGCAGAGTACTTTCCCCAAGCTTAACCCGAACATACAATAGTGTGAGCAACCTCTAATCCTAGCCTCCATCTATGACTCCTTATGTCTCCCAGAGTGACCTACTCGACAATCCTTCTTTGATCCTCTTCTTATGACGCCTCGCCAAGAATAATGAGAAATCCTAAAAGCACTCTTCTTCTTTTTCGCTCATTTTGCCAAGGCGCCTTTTCGGGTTTTCACCAAGCCACTCATATTTTTTCATAGATGTGCTCACATAAGCTCACGTCACTCTTGACCAATTATTACCCCAGCCTAATGCTGGTCCAAGCCACCTGCTTATTACCTAGGCCGCCGTTTCGGGTTTTCGACCTATCCCAGGATTTCAATGATAGCCTTTTTTCAAATTTTTGGCTCTTTTCAATTTTTTCTTCTCAACGACATAGCAAGTATAAAACCCTCCCCCATGCTTAAACATTGCATTGTCCTCAATGTAATGAAAGACAAAAGAATAGAAGCATAGGGAAGAGCAAAAAAATAACTCACAGACGCCGCTGAGTTGGCTTGGACACTTTTGTTGATGCTGGCGGTATTCAATATACGCACAGGTCTCTGGTGTTGAGCGGGAGTCTTCTTCTACCGTGCAACCATAGGGAACCACTTTGGTGGGTAGTGGTAAAACAATGATATCGGGGTTGCACGGCCTTCTAGGAACACAAAAAATGGGCCCGGATGTCATCATGGTGTGGGCCCTGGTGTTCCTCCTCTCCAGCTGTCGACTGTAGGGCCATCATCGTTGCCAAATAATGTGTGGGGCGAATGTCTCCTCCTTGACAACATGATGCGCACCTTCTTCATGGAAAACTCCGGATAGCTGGCCTACGGTAGAACTCTTTTTTGTTGTTTTTTCGATTTTTTTTTTACTCCCCGTTTAAGGTTTTTTCGGGGCCCTTTTTTTTTTTTTTTTTTTTTTTGGAACAAGCAGAAAGTAAAGGGTGCCCACCGCGTGGTGTGGTGGGCTGCTCACCGCGGGGTGTAGTGAGCTCTCCAGAACCTCATTTTGCTCATTTTCTTATGTACCTGCGTGTTAGTGCACAGGCGAAACGAAACAGAAGCAAAAACAAACTACCTAGCTATGCGATGAAATCTCAAAGATAAAAGAAAGAAGGAAAAACGATACCTCAAGTTTCCTCCCGAGCATCGCCTTAGTTAATGTCGTTGGCTCGACATACTACTCGAACAACCTTAATCCACAGCATCGGGTTCCTTAGGTACCCTCTCATTCAACACCTCCTTCCTGAACCAATCATGGAAAGGTTTGAACCTTAGACCATTCCTCTTTTTCAATGGCTCCTCCAACTTGGCCTTCGTAGTCGCCTTCCCCCCATACTTAGATCGATCAGGGGGGTTTTTAACTTCAACTTCAGGGGCCTGCACCATAGAGGGAACGAGCTTCTCGCTCGGAGTTAGCACAGTGGGGCCAATGCCCAAAAGAGAAGTAGGAGACTCACCCTTCTCATCCAATAAAGCCGTGACTTCCTGCAGATTAGAAGATACAGTAATATCGACAGGCAAGTCAACTATGGGATCCTCTAGTATAGGTTGGAATTCATCCAAAGGGTTAGGACTCATTACATCAACAAAGTTCAAAGAGGTGTTAATGGCGGGTTTCATATCATATATGTTATATTCAACTCCATCCCCATCAAATTCCATAGTTAATTTCCCACTTCTAACATCAATTGTGGTATTTGCAGTTTTCATGAAAGGTCTACCTAATAGCATATGTGCACCTGTACCACCATCCATATCAAGAAAATAAAAATCAATGGGAAAAATCAATGTATCTACCATAACAAGGACATCCTCAACAACCCCTTTCAGGTAGACATTGGTTCCATCAGCTAATTGAATAACTAGTCTAGTGTCCTGTAGTGGTGGCAGACCAAAGGACTCATAGAACGACAATGGTAAGACATTAATAGTTGCACCAAGATCTAGCATAGCCTTATCAATCTTTGTCTCACCAATGATGCAAGGGATATAGAACATACCTGGATCACTGCACTTCTTGGGCAAACGCTTTTGAAATACAGCAGATACTTGCTCGCTCACCTGGACCTGCTTCTTTTTCTTCTGCTTCTGGTTCCTCTTGATCGTGTAGAGCTCCTTCAAGAACCAAGCATACTTGGGAATGCTTTTAACAAGTTTGAGCAAAGGGATGTTAACCTCACACTTGCTGAAAGTTTCAAAGAGGTCCTTGTCGTCGACTACCCTTCTCTCTTTGAGCGCCTCTGGGAATGGGGCGGGTGGATTTTCGGAACCGAGAGGAGGAAAGTATGAACGAACGTAGGTGTCCACATAAGGCTCGTCAACTGCTCCAGAAGGTTGCCGCGGGGTGCGGCGAATCAGCAGAAAAGTCTCGAGAATCAGCGTTTGCCGCGGGGGGCGGTGAGAACTATGCCACGGGGTGCGGCAAACTCGACAGAACATCCTCCTTCTCTGGTTCATTCTTACCGCGGGGTGCGGCCAGAATCTGCCGCGGGGGGCGGTCCTCTTCCAGAAGCTCTCTTGTTTCTGAGTCGTCTCCATCAGTGGTAGGAGCGACCGACAATTGCTTTCCACTTCTAAGGGTCACAACACTAACATTTGCCCGTGGGTTAACTACCGTTTGAGATGGTAGATTTCCCGACATCTTTGCATCGATCCTCGTGATGGCTTCAGCCATTTGGCTCACCTGCGTTTCCAAATTATTTATGCTTGACGTTGTGGCTTGAACATGAGTAGTGAAATGTTTCATCAAGGCTTGGAGCATATCTGCAGTTGAAGGAGACGCATCAGGTTGTGGATCTTGCGACCTTTGTAGAAATTGAGGTCTTGGCTGCTGTTGTTGTTGAAACTGAGGCTGTTGTTGTTGATCCCTCCATCTAAAATTTGGGTGGTCTCTCCATCCCGGATTATAAGTATTGGAGTAGGGATCATGCCGAGGTCTTGGATCTCCATAACCTCCTACAGCGTTTACTTCAGCAGGCGAATCATCTTGTAGTTGAGGACATGCGTCAGTGGGGTGGAATTGATCGGCACAGACCCCACACGCTTTGAGTTGCTGAGGAGTTCCTTGCAGCGTAAGTCTCCTCACCATGTCCTTCAACTCAGTAATATCACTGGCATATGCAGAGCAACTAGAGTCAGCAGCATTGACTCCTCTCTTGGTAGAAGCTCTGCCGAAATTTCTTGTGCCCTATGCCATCTCCTGAATCTTCTCCATAGCTGTTGCTGGTGTTGTGTTGAGAATATTGCCGCCACATGCAGCGTCGACAATCCTCCTTTCATTGTCCAGTAGACCATTGTAAAGGTGGAGCACCATATCTTGATTGGAGTACCCGTGGAACGGACAGCTTGAGCAAAGTCTCTTGAACCGCTCATAGTACTCATACAGGCTCTCGTCAGCCTCCTGCTCAATGTTGCTAATAGCCTTTTTCAAACTGTTTGCCTTCTTTGTAGGGAAATACTTTTCAAGAAACGCCTTATGCAGCTTGTTCCACGTATCGATGCTTCCAGTAGGCAGATGGTAGTACCAGTCATCAGCAGTGTCCTTCAGGGTGAACCCAAAAGCTCTCATCTTTATTTGCTCCTCAGTAACGTTCGCCGATTTCATGCTCATGCAGACTGTGTGGAATTTACCCATGTGTTTGATTGGGTCCTCTCCAGCCAGTCCATGGAAAGATGGGAGCAAATGAATCAGCCCCGGCTTCAACTCAAAGTTTACGTCCACTCCTATAGCAGGAATAGTCACATCCAAAGGTTGCTGTTGCAGGTTGGGCGCAGTCAACTGTCTCAACGTTCTATCCGCGTCACCCATCTCAAATGCAGGGTTGTCAAAAACCAAAGTACGGTTCACTCTGCGATCCCGGGACAAAGTTCTCTCAATCTCTGGATCAAAATCAAGAAGAGGTGAATTAGTAGCACGAGTGTGGACCATAAGATAGGTACACACCAAGGTTGGTAGCAAACAAACCAAAAAAACAAAAAAATTGACTCCCCGACAACGGCGCCAAATTTGACAGGGCTAAAGTCGTGATGCCTATCAAAGAAATCCTAAGGTACCTACTAAAGAGTATAGCAAGCAAGTCAGGGTCGATCCTACAGAGAGTCAGGTTATCTATTCTTGTAATTCACGTCACCAACTAGGAACTAGGGGGGGGGGGGGGGGTTGTAGAAATCTCGAAACAAAGTAACAAGTAAGCAAGTAAACAAGTTTGCAAGTAAAGGTTGTGAATATGATGAGGAAAAGCGCCATACTTAACAAAGATCCACACAACAAGAGAATGGTCGATCACGGAATTCTATCAATCTCAAGTTCTTAACTTTCCTATAGTTGTTCTTATCCCGATCTTAGATAACTATTAGTTCTACCAGCCCTAATAGTACTTATTACTAAATCAAATCCGAAAACCTTCAAGACTCAATAAAGCAATAGCAATCAAACAAGGATTCAACAAGATACATGCAATA
Organism: Rheum nobile; assembly: GCA_027886185.1. NCBI lineage: Eukaryota > Viridiplantae > Streptophyta > Magnoliopsida > Caryophyllales > Polygonaceae > Rheum > Rheum nobile. The sequence continues at coordinate 6,759,886 of WOAB01000002.1, read as the reverse complement.
GAAACAACCCGTTACTATAAGCATGCAATTAACTCTCTCTCACGATGAACACTCGCAACCTGCTTATGTAAATCGTGCTTGTCACTAGATATGCAACCGGAACCCGGAATCACAAGTCCTAGCAATCAGGAAGATATCAATAGACCTAGGTAGCTACTCTAGATAAATCAACATAAACCAATAGACAATCAAGTGTAAGAGAATTAATCCAACTAGATAGGAAAACGAACAAGAGTAGAAAACTCACAACCAATCAATTGCTGGCTTCAAACTGTCAAGTGCAACAATGGAGGTTTAGTTCTCCATTAGGGTTTGTGAGAGGAAAAATATGAAAAGTGGCAACTAGGGTAAAGAGTAGATGATGCTCTAAAAGAGTCTTAAACCTAACTTAAATACTAAAGTAATAATTCAGAAATAAAGAAAATAAAATAACAAACTAGGAAACTAAGTCTCGGAAATAAAATAGAACGAAATAAAAACTCGGAAATAAATCTCGTCAGCGCGTTGCCACCGCGGGGTGCGGTGGCCTTCATGCCGCGGGGTGCGGCAGTCTTTATTGGCCTTCAGCATCTGTGACACTTCAGTAAAAACGCCATAACGTTTGATTCCTAACTCGGATTGCGCTCATATTTTGAGGACTTGCAGTAGACTTCAAGATCTAACTCCTCGAATTAGAATCACTCCATTTGGACATCTAAGTAAAGAGAACGAACCATTTGAATTCAATCCACTGTTCTTCTACTCTTCTCTTCACTTCCTTTGCGTCTTTTACTGGTGGCTTCTTCCTCAGTGTCTGATAGGTGTTATTTCATACACCTTTACTAGCAATTATTAGCATGATTTGGAGAGGTTTAGATGAGTTTTGGTGCTAAGTCTGCAATCCAGATGTTATGGAGAGAAGTGAAGAAATTCCAGGATTTGCAGCTTAGATGAAGCATGAGGATGGATGGAGCTGCTGGAGCATTCATGGAGAAGACTACCAACACTTGGTAGGACTGAAGGGCAGCAGGAGCAGAGAAGAAGAGAGCTGGAGAATTGAGCTCACCGCCCCACGTCAGAAGTACCGCGGCCCGGCGGTGACTCTCAGTGAAGATGGAGCCCGCGCCAGAGGATGCCACCGCCCCGCGGTGGAAGTTCGACGCCTCGCGGTGGAATTCACCGCCCCGCGGTGGCTGTGCTTAATGACCTCGCGCCAGAGACGATTTTCTTTCCTTTTATGTTTGAGACTTTATTTTATTATTATTCTGTTTCCTTTAATTTCCGCTTTAGTTTAACCTAGTTTGTTAAGACTATTTAAGCCCTCTTTCTAGGTTAAGAGGAGGACACACTACGACAGACACACTATTACGGAGACTTGGACTATTTTGTTATCATCGTTTTTACTTTTCTTAGTTTTTCATCCTCTTTGATGGAGAACTAACTTCACCTTTGTTCTGCTAGACGATTGAAGCAGTACAGTTGATGTGTTTGTGAGATTTCTATTCCTTGTTCTTATCCTTATAAGTGTCAGATTGATTCTCTTGGTTATATTGATCTTGATTTCTTGTTATTTTTCTTAGCCTGATCAACTAGGTTGAATACGTTTTATCAATTACTAGGATTGCATATAGGGGTTCCGAGTGCATATCTAGTGGCAAACACAATTGTGCGTATAGGGGTTCCGAGCGTACAATTGTGAGTGAGAATCGATTGCATGTTAAGTAGGGGAGTGAGTACTTGTACGTCTTTCTACTTGCATGTATCCTATATCTTTGTGTGCATTGCTATTGCTGTGTTGGTGCTAAAGTACGCTGACAACTGTGAGAATCATTGTACTTTATCATTGGCATAGTAATAAGTCTATTGACAACTGTGAGAATCAATAGTACTCAAGATCAGGGTGGGAACGACTATCAGGATAATTAAAAGAACTTGGACGAAATAGATTTCAGTGATCAAACTCTATCTCTGTATTGTGGATCTCGCTCTAGTGGAACTACTTTCCCTCATTATATTTTCTTCCTACATAAATCAAACTTGTTTGCTTTACTTGTTTACTTTCTTGATAATTAAACCCCCGTTTGTGTTACTTGTCATTCACGGCTGCATACTACATCAAACCTTCTCTGTGGGATTGACCCTTACTTGTCTACTATACTTTTGTTTAGTGGGTTTGTTAGGATAATTTACTTTGATAAGGCTAATTAACGACATTTGCTTGTGCATCTTTTAGCCACGTCAAATTTGGCGCCATTGCCGGGAAAGGTTTTTGTCTGTTGTGTGTTTTCGTGATTGACTTTTGGTAGAGACCTATCTTATGGTCGACACCCGTAGTACTGAGCCTATTCTAGCTCCTTTTGATCCAGAGGTTGACAGATCTTTCCTTAGGGACCTGCGCAATCAAAGGGAAGACGGAGAAGAAGGAATAGAGACAGTTGAGACTAAAATCGTTGAGACTGCCAACACCCCAGCCGTTGCAATGGCTGGAACTGGAACCCTGAGAGAGCTTACTGAGCCGAATATAGGGGCGCAGCCCCTAGCTGTCGTCATCCCTGCGCTAGGAGAAGGGGTGAACTTTGAATTGAAGTCGAGAGTTGTTGCTTATCTCCCTAAATTCCATGGGCTGAGTGGAGAGGATTTGATCTCTCACTTGGGCAAGTTCCACAATGTCTGTATGACGATGAAGCCCAGGACTGTGATGGAAGACCAGATCAAGATGAGAGCTTTTGGTTTTTCCCTACTCGACTCTGCGAGCGACTGGTATTACCACCTGCCACCAGGGACCATAGATACATGGACTAAACTGCATAAAGCATTCCTGGACAAGTATTTTCCCACGAAGAAGGCGAATGCTTTGAAAAAAGCAATTGCCAACATTGAGCAGGCTGGTGATGAGACGCTGTATGATTATCTGGAGAGGTACAAGAGGCTCTGTTCCAACTGCCCATTCCACAGGTATGCCAAGCAGGATCTTGTTCTTTATCTACACAACGGTCTGTTGGACCAAGAGAGGAGAATGGTTGATGCCGCATGCGGTGGAAGTATTCTGAACCTGACACTGATGCAGCCATGGAGAGATTCCAGGAGATGAGTGAGAATACCAGGAGCTTTGGGAAGACGTACCAGAGAAAAGCAGTCAATGCTGTGACCCCTGTAGGACCAAGCCCGGTCTTGACCGAGTTGGCCGAGCTGAAAGAGTTGGTGCTGAGGATGGTGAATCAGAATGCCCCTCAACAAGTTAAAGCGTGTGGACTTTGCTCTAACCAGTCCCACCATACCGACACATGTCCCCAGTTGTAAGAGGAAAGTGTTGCTGAAGTAAACGCTGTAGGAGGTTATGGACCCCCTAAACCACAATACGGTGGATAGCCCAATTACAATCAGAGAGGGCATGACCACCCAGGCTTTAGATGGAGTGACCCTCAAGGTGGTCAACAGCCAGTGCAGCAACAGCAGTACCAGCCGGCGCAACAACAACACCAGCAAAGATCCCCTTATCAACAGAGGCCCCAGGGCCAAACATCTCGAGCTTCTACTGAGGACATGCTAAAGACTCTGACTCGGCACTTTGCCACACATGTGTAGGCTACTGAGTCGAGTATCAAGAACATGGAGAGGCAGATTGGTCAGTTAGCCGATGAGATGACCAAGAATAACCAAAGGGCATCAAATTCCCTACCATCCCAGACCACGGTGAACCCCAGAGAGAACGTGAGTGCTATCACGCTCAGAAGTGGTAAGAAGTTGATCGTTGCTCCCAATGCTGAAGTGGAGAACGAGTTCGAGAAAGAAGAAATCACCGACCGCCCCGCGGCAGACTCCACCGCGACCCGGCCAGAAATGAGGGAAGGAGCCAGTAAAGGAATGCCATTGACACCGCCCCGCGGCAGACTCCACCGCGACCCAGCGCCTGAACCCAGTAAAGCCACTGCGACCCCACCGCCCCGCGGCGTTGACTCATGCCCCGCGGTGGGCTCGCTACAACCTGGCCCACAAAAATCTGTCTCCGCTGAAGAGACCTATGATGATTACATTCACCCCGCGTTCCCGCCTCTCGATTCGGAGAAACCCCCAGCACCTTTTCCCGAGGCACTGAAGGCAAAGAGAGTTGTCGACGACAGTGACATGTTCGAGACATTTCAGAACTGTGAGGTGAACATTCCCCTGCTCAAGCTTATAAAGGCTATCCCGAGATATGCCAAGTTCTTAAAGGAGCTATGCACGGTGAAGAGGACTCAAAAGCAGAAGACCCAGAAGAAGAGTCCAGTGGGTGCACAAGTTTCAACGGTAGTTCAGAAGCGTCTGCCCGCAAAATGCAAGGATCCAGGTACTTTTACGATTCCTATCACCATAGGTGGGCATCTTTTTGAGAAAGCACTGCTAGACTTGGGTGCCTCAATTAACGTTCTACCCTATTCATTGATTGAAAAATTGGAATTAGGACCCTTGCATGATTCTAATATTGTCATACAACTTGCTGATGGATCATGTGTGCCCCCTAAGGGTATAGTGGAAGATGTTCTTGTCGGGATAGGTTCTTTGATTTTTCCTGCTGATTTCTTTGTTATGGACATGGATTATGATGAACAAGTTGCCCCTGTTATGCTCGGACGACCTTTTATGAAGACTTCCATGACAAAGATTGATGTAGATAATGGAACTTTGACTATGGAATTTGATGGAATTATATTTGAACATAATATTCATACAGCCAATTCCATCGAAGTGTCCACCCCTCTCTGCATTATTGATATTGATAGTTCCATGCATGAAAACATTAAAACTAATGCAGTTGAGACCGTAGTTGAGTGTTCCACTAATAAAGGACCTATTGAGTTGTACGAAGTGCGTGTTGGTGATGTCCTGCTAAAAGATGTAGAAGATGTAGCCCCCCTGCACTAACTATACAAGGTTGTAAGCCTCTATCTAGTGACATGCAGCATATTCAGGTCAAGCCATATCAGCCCCCACATCGTTCTAAGTATAGGGGAGACACTCCAAAGGAAGCACAGGTGGAGTCAATGGCAAAGAGGGAACATGGTCTAAGGTTTAAACCTTTCCATGAGAGGTCTCCACAGGAAGAGACGAGTAGGAGGATTCCAAGGGGACCCTACTCTAAATGGTGAAGGATATGCACTACGTCGAGCCAACGACGATAACCAAGGCGCTGTCCGGGAGGCAACCCGTGTTAGTCCTTCTTTGATTTCTTTCCTTTAATTAGATTATTTTCATAGTTTATTTTCCTTTGTTTCGTTCGCCTGTTACTCACATTACAGGTGCGAAAGTAAACCCGAGAAGAGATGTGGTACCCAACCAGTCTCACCGCTCCGCGGCGTCCTTTACCGCCCCGCGGTGGAGTTCACCGCCCCGCGGTGGAGGTCAGGTATAACCTCTCGACTCTTTTTTTAATAAAAAAAGCAAAAATAATGGGCCCCGAAAAAACCTTAAACGGGTGAGTAAAAGCTTATTTCTTAAGTGGTAACTAAGGTTTTGACGGATTGAGTTCCCTCTGGTGGGCCAAGATTTCTCTTTTGGGCCATGGTGTATGATCGGCCCATCATCCCTTTTTCCTTTCTCTTTCCCTGACCTAACCCCACTATCTAACCTCCCTCATTCCAACGCCTCCCTCAAGCTCCCACATCTATTCCCCTCTATCTCCCCCAAATCCCTGTCGACCTTGAGCCAAATCTAGCCCATAGTCCCCAATTTGGAGTCTAGCCTCACAAACAAGCCCAAACACAACCCCACCGCGTCGCGTTAATCCCGCCTCGCCGTCGCTTCGCCTCGCGCTGCCCCCGCTTCGCGTCACTGCTGCTACCGCCCCGTGCCGTCTTCGCCGCGACCCGGCCATAGCTCACAGTTTCTCACCGTGACCCTACCGCCCCGCGCTGAGACTCTCTAGGCTGCGTGTTTCTTTGTTTGTAAGTTCTCTAGTTTGCCTTGCTTTGAGCACCTCAATTTCCTACTTATGGCATCTAAAGGCAAGAAGAAAGCGTCGACTAGGGATGGGAGTGAGGCTTATAATGTGGTGAAGGAGAGGAAGGTGTTGGCTTCGAAGTTTTTCCATAAGCCGACTTTGGAGCAATTGAGACTGTTGGCATGTGTGTCCATGTGCTTGACACAGTGTGGGTTAGGAAATTTTCTGGACAAGGCTGCCCCTGCGTATCCAGAGCTGTGCTACCAGTTTATTGCCTCTTTCAGGAGGCTCACCAATGACTCGGACGATATGCATCTGTGCAAGATCATGTTCACCTACAATGGGCGTGATTACTCCTTATCTCTGAAGTTGGTGCATGAAGCCTTGGGTATCACGAAGAACCCAACTGATGGGTGGTCTGGTGGTATTCACGAGTCTGAGATGATGGAGTTCTGGCGGGCTGCTATGGGCAAAAGTTTCAGGAAGGAAGGGTCAGGAAATGAATTCCAAGTTGGTGAACCCGTGTCTGCGGTTGATCCACAAGGTGATGATGAGAGATTTTTTTGGCCATGCATACGATGGAAAAGTCCCTCTGAAGGACTTCCAGTGGTTTATGAGCATCTTGGGGACTGTCGAGTATACGCCGTGTTGGGCTACCCTTTTCTTGGGTTCCTTGAAGAGGATTCGTGATGGCGAGCCACGTGATATTTGTGGGGGTGGTCTGATTACACTCCTTTGTGCTAACGTGATTGCTTGCGATCAGATTTCTCGGCCTGTTGCCTACACGGTGTATGATTTAGCGCACATGAAGGTATGCTCCATGATGAAACCACTGGGACAGGATGGCGATTTGGTCTGGTCGTCCTATGAGGGCCACATTTTGATTGTTCTACGGGATTTTGCCTACTCGCCTTCATACGCGGGTTGGTGGATTCCCAGTGATAGCCGGATGCCGACCGATGATGTCCCTGCTGTCACTCCTTCAGGTCCGTTTGGGGAGGGTCCTAGCGGTGGTTGTGATGTTATTGCCGCTGATTCCGTGGGTGGGGACGACCCCATGTCTACCCAGTTTGAGGCGCCTTCGTCTTCATATGGTCCTGTCGCACCTGGCAGGAGTTGTATTCTAGATGGGATGCGTTCTCAATGCGCCAGGATCAGTGGAACTCCCAGATAGAGACCGTTCTGCATAGTTGGCAGACCCAATTCCGTGCTGATATAGATGGGCGTCTGGACACCATGGACGCCAATATGAGAGACTATTTTGGGATGTACCCACCACCACCCTCAGGTCCGTAGTGAGTTAATTTTTTCTTCCCCTATTTCATTTGATGTTCTCTTTTCTACATTGAGGACAATGTTCGATTTAAGTATGGGGGAGGGATATAGACTTGCTATCTTGCTTTCCATCTAGCTAGTGTAAATAATTTTGTTTCTGCATTTGTCGTTGTTTGTTTCTGCATTGTAAAAAAAAAAAAAAATTGAAAAAGCCAAAAAGAGGTAAAAAGGCAACCAAAATCCTGGGATGGACTGAAAACCCGAAAGGGCGGTCCAGGTAAAAAGCAGGTAGTCCGGCTGGTATAGACCAGGGCAAAATTGGACTGGAGTGATGCGAGTATATGTGAGATATCTAGCAAAATGAAATGAGTGGCTAGGTGAAAACCCGAAAGGGCGCCTAGGCAAGATGAGCGTAAAAGAAGAAGAGTGATTCTAGGATTTCTCCATATTTCTTGGCGAGGCATCATAAGAAGGGGAGCCATAAGGAGGACTCGGGTAGTCCACTTTGGAGCGATAAGGAGCTAGATTGGAGTTAGGATTAGTTTATCTTTGCATCACCTGTTTTGGTTGTCTGGAGCTTATTGTTGATATGCTGTAATTGCTAGTGTCATATTGTTTTATACTTCCTGAGGCCTTGGTGTTGATTTAGAGAGTGAGCTTTTCTTTAGTTTACTCGGGACGAGTAAAGGTCTAAGTATGGGGGAATTTGATAGGTGTTATTTCATACACCTTTACTAGCAATTATTAGCATGATTTGGAGAGGTTTTAGATGAGTTTTGGTGCTAAGTCTGCAATCCAGATGTTATGGAGAGAAGTGAAGAAATTCCAGGATTTACAGCTTAGATGAAGCATGAGGATGGATGGAGCTGCTGGAGCATTCATGGAGAAGACTACCAACACTTGGTAGGATTGAAGGGCAGCAGGAGCAGAGAAGAAGAGAGCTGGAGAATTGAGCTCACCGCCCCGCGTCAGAAGTACCGCGGCCCGGCGGTGACTCTCAGTGAAGATGGAGCCCGCGCCAGAGGATGCCACCGCCCCGCGGTGGAAGTTCGACGCCTCGCGGTGGAATTCGCCGCCCCGCGGTGGCTGTGCTTAACGACCTCGTGCCAGAGACGATTTTCTTTCCTTTTATGTTTGAGACTTTATTTTATTATTATTCTGTTTCCTTTAATTTCCGCTTTAGTTTAACCTAGTTTGTTAAGACTATTTAAGCCCTCTTTCTAGGTTAAGAGGAGGACACACTACGACAGACACACTATTACGGAGACTTAGACTATTTTGTTATCATCGTTTTTACTTTTCTTAGTTTTTCATCCTCTTTGATGGAGAACTAACTTCACCTTTGTTCTGTTAGACGATTGAAGCAGTACAGTTGATGTGTTTGTGAGATTTCTATTCCTTGTTCTTATCCTTATAAGTGTTGGATTGATTCTCTTGGTTATATTGATCTTGATTTCTTGTTATTCTTCTTAGCCTGATCAACTAGGTTGAATACGTTTTATCAATTGCTAGGATTGCATATAGGGGTTCTGAGTGCATATCTAGTGGCAAACACAATTGTGCGTATAGGGGTTCCGAGCGTACAATTGTGAGTGAGAATCGATTGCATGTTAAGTAGGGGAGTGAGTACTTATACGTCTTTCTACTTGCATGTATCCTATATCTTTGTGTGCATTGCTATTGCTATGTTGGTGCTAAAGTACGCTGACAACTGTGAGAATCATTGTACTTTATCATTGGCATAGTAATAAGTCTATTGACAACTGTGAGAATCAATAGTACTCAAGATCATGGTGGGAATGACTATCAGGATAATTAAAAGAACTTGGACGAAATAGATTTCAGTGATCAAACTCTATCTCTGTATTATGGATCTCGCTCTAGTGGAACTACTTTCCCTCATTATATTTTCTTCCTACATAAATCAGACTTGTTTGCTTTACTTGTATACTTTCTTGATAATTAAACCCCCGTTTGTGTTACTTGTCATTCACGGCTGCATACTACATCAAACCTTCTCTGTGGGATCGACCCTTACTTGTCTACTATACTTCTGTTTAGTGGGTTTGTTAGGATAATTTACTTTGATAAGGCTAATTAACGACATTTGCTTGTGCATCTTTTAGCCACGTCAGTGTCTCCTATGATCTCCAAAACAGCTCAAACACCTCCAAAAACACCAAACTTCGCTCCTAAACGCCATGCACATGAATGTGTCTAAATCTACCCGAATGACACCAATAAACCCTCTAATGACTCTTACTTAAGCCCTACAAAGTAGTGCTTATCATGCCCACTCCATGCATTCCAGAGACGCCCGTCGCCGAACCTTTGCCGAGCGCCGTCAACGCGTTGCTAGCCGAGTTCGATGATGTGTTTCCGGAGGAACTTCCGCAGCGCCTTCCACCATTGCGTGGTATTGAGCATCAAATTGATTTGGTGCTCGGTGCCTTGCTGCCCAACCGCGCTGCCTATCGCGCCGGCCTTGAGAAAACCAAGGAGTTGCAGCGCCAGGTGCAAGAACTGCTGGATCGCGGCTACATGAGGGAATCCTTAAGCCCTTGCGCTGTACCCGTGATCCTTGTGCCCAAGAAAGATGGATCATGGCGCATGTGTGTCGACTGCCGCGCCATCAATTAGATTATGGTGAAGTACAGGCACCCGATCCTGCGCCTTGACGACATGCTCGATGAGCTATACGGCGCGATCCACTTCTCCAAAATTGACTTGAAGAGCAGCTATCACCAAATTCGCATGAAGGAGGGTGATGAATGGAAGACCGCGTTCAAGACGAAATATGGGCTTTATGAATGGCTCGTAATGCCTTTTGGGCTCACCAACGCCCCAAGCACGTTCATGAGGCTGATGAACCACGTTTTGAGGGAATTTTTAGGCAAATTTGTTGTGGTTTATTTTGATGACATTCTAGTGTATTCACGTAGTCTTGTTGAGTAGGTAGATCACCTTAGGCTTGTGTTAGAGTGCTTGAGACGTGAACAATTGTATGCTAACCTCGACAAGTGTCGTTTTTGCTCGGACACCACTAACTTTCTAGGGTACGTGGTCTCCAAAGATGGCCTCCGCGTGGATGAAGACAAGGTGAAGGCAATCCGGGATTGGCCCACGCCTACAACTCCAACCATGGTATGCAGCTTCCTTGGCTTGGCAGGTTTTTACCGGAGGTTTGTCCGCGACTTCAGCTCCATCGCCGCGCCTCTACATGAGCTCACAAGGAAGGGTGCCGCAGTGAATTGGTTGGAGCACCACGAGAAAGCTTTCACCGCGTTGAAAGATGCCATGTGCAACGCGCCCCTTCTCCAACTCCCAGACTTCAAAAAACACTTTGAGATTGAATGCGACGCGTCAAATGTCGGCATTAGAGGGGGCCTGCACCAAGATAAGAGGCCCATCGCATTCTTCAGTGAAAAGCTCACCGGGGCCACCTTGAACTATCCCACCTACGACAAGGAGCTCTACGCCCTAGTCCACGTGCTCAAGACCTGGCAGCACTACCTCTGGCCACGCGAGTTCGTAATCCACTCGGACCATGCGGCCATTAGCTACTTGAAGAGCCATGCCCACCTAAGTCGTCGCCATGCCCGATGGGTGGAATTCATGAAAACGTTCCCCTACGTCGTTATGCATAAGAAAGGTAAGGAGAATGTGGTCGCCGATGCCCTTTCTCGCAGGTATAACCTCCTTACTCACCCTCAAACTAAGGTTCTTGGCTTTGCTTTAATTAAAGATTTATACTTGACTGATCCCTTCTTTAAGCCTATTTTGGAGCACCGCCTTAGGGAATGCGAGTTTGAGAATTATTTTTTACATGAGGGTTACCTATACAAGGCCGACCGCCTATGCATCCCTAGCTCATCCATTAGGCACCTCCTAATTCAGGAAGCGCATAAAGGACACGGTTATTTTGGAGTTACAAAAACTTTGGCAGCACTTCGCGAGCATTTCTTTTGGCCGCGCATGACCAACCAGGTGACGCGATATTGTAAGAGTTGTGTGACATGTCAACGCGCTAAGGCGAGTTCAAGTCCATACGGCCTCTACACGCCTTTTCCCATCGCTCTAGGCCCTTGGGAAGATTTGTCCATGAACTTCATTACAGGTTTGCCTCTCTCTCGTAGGGGTAAGGACTCCATATTTGTTATTATGGATAGGTTTTCCAAAATGGCCCATTTTATCGCGTGTAAAACCACCCATAATGCTAGTGACATAGCCGCGTTGTTTTTTGAGAATGTGGTACGTTTGCATGGGATCCCTAGATCTATTGTGAGTGATAGGAACACTAAACTTGTGGGGCTTTTTTGGAGAACTCTTTGGGGAAAGCTGGGAACAAAACTTCTCTTTTCCACTAGCTACCACCCCCAAACCGATGGCCAAACCGAGGTGACAAATCGAACCCTAGGAGCCCTCCTTCGGACCATGCTCAAGGCCAATCCCAAGAGTTGGGAAGACTTACTTGCTATTGTTGAGTTTTCTTACAACAGGTCTAGGCACTCTGTGACAAGGCTTACCCCATTCGAGATCGTCTACGGCCGAAACCCATTGACACCACTTGACATGCTGCCGCGACCACTCAAGGACAATGAGCACACTACCGCGGCCAACCGCGCCGCGAAGATCCAGGAACTCCATCCCAGAATGCGCGAGCAGCTAGAACGTCGCACTACTCAGTACGCATCACATCACAATCACGGTCGCCGCCGCGTCATCTTCGCCCCTAGAGACATGGTGTGGGTGCATCTCCGCAAAGAACGCTTCCCAGCCAAGCACAAATCCAAGTTAGTGCCACGCGGTGATGGTCCTTTTCGCATTGTGAAGGCAATTGGAGACAATGCTTACGAGCTTGAGCTGCCAGTCGAGTACGGTGTTCATGCGACCTTCAACGTCGCCGACTTAGAGCCTTATGTGGAGCCCGAGTTCGATGATGGTGAAGCGGGGACGTTTCACATCCAAGTGGGGGAGGATGATGCGCCCTTGCCCACCATGACTGCAGCTGAGGAGGAGGAAGCCATGAGCATCCGCTCACAAGGGCCCGTGATAAGGTCGCGTGCCAAGGCCATCGCCGCGCAATCCCTCATCACGCGCGTCGTCGCTAGCCAAGGCAAGCCAGAGAACGCGGTCTCTCTCAAACTCCTCACCACCATCGTTGACCGCGATCAATGATTGTTTGTTATTTTGAGACATTGTAGTTTTGGCATTTCTCTCATTTAAGTAGTTACTATTTTTTAGTCGTTTCTGTTTTTGGGTGTGCGCTCCACGCGTGTCGCGTGGGCTAGCCCATTAGGCGAGACTCGGCCCATCCGAGTCCCGCTACCACTATATAAGGCCATCTCAACCTTGTGTATTAGGTTACGTCTAATTTATAATCAAAGCTTAAGTTTAGAGCCCTAATTGCCTCCTTCCTTTGATCGGACGTCAAAACCCTAAATCTATCTTCTCATCTCCTTCACTCCGCTGCCGACGCTACGGCCACGCTCAATCCATCGAGCCACCGATCCCTCCATCGCGCCTAGTCCTGAGACCGCGAGTCACACACACACACCATCGCATCGCTATCATTAGCGTTGTGACACTCCACCGTCATCACACTGCATCGCCACCGTCACCGCGCTCTATTGCTCACGAGGTCTGACAAACATCGCGTTCCATCACTCAAAGGACAAGACAAGCGACTCACCACCAAGACATAGATCCGGCATCCGAAGGCAGGAACGCATCAGCGGTACACTCAACGCTTGACCAGCTTGTCATTTTCCCACATGATGGAGGCGACGTGCGTGTTAAAGATGACCAACGGGCTGCACGTCATTTCCTTGGCATTGAGGGCGGAAAAGTGACCGTCAATATGGTCCAGACCACCCCGCAGGTGTTAGATGAGGCGGGAATTCCATCGTTAGAAAAGTTCATAGAGACTCTGTAGAAAATCCCTGTAAGTGCTTCTCAGCCAGAAAAATATTTTTTGTTGGATCTAATATTTCAGGTGATGAATTGGAGTCCTTAATGGGACTTTTGAGGAGAAACAAGGAAGTATTTGCCTAGAGTCCGTATGAAATGCCTGGGTTGAGTCCCAGAATTGCTTGTCATAGAATTAATGTACGTCAAGATGCTCGACCCGTGATTTAGAGGGCTAGGCAATCGTCGGTACGACATACTGAGTCAATGGTAAAAGAATTGCAGAAACTGCAAGAAGCAGGGGCCATTACAGAAGTGCAGTATCCGACCTGGGTAGCCAACGTTGTGGTGGTCAAAAAGAAGAATGGGGAATGGCGAGTTTGTGTAGATTTTATAGATTTGAATAAGGCATGTCTGAAGGATATGTTCCCGCTCCCTAAAATTGATCAGCTAGTTAATGCTATGGCGGGGCATGCCCGTATGATTTTTCTGGATATTTACAAGGGATACCACCAAATCTCGTTGTTTGAGGATGATCATGAAAAGAAAACATTTATGACGCCTAGGGGATCTACTGTTACAAATCATGCCTTTTGGCTTGAAAAATGTTAGGGCAACGTTTTAAAGAATGGTGGTTATACTATTTACCAGCCTTATTGGGAAGAAGGTAGAAGTGTACATTGATGATATGGTCATCAAAAGCAAGCACCAGAGTTCCCACTTAGAGGATCTATAACAAGTATTTGATATTTTGAAAAGTGTTGATCTGCGCTTGAATGCTTCCAAGTGTGCCTTCGGTGTGAGCTCAGGCAAATATCTAGGGCATATGGTGAGCAGGCGTGGGATCGAGGCAAGACCAGATCAAATATGAGCAAAATAGCCCATTCAAAGTTCGAGCAGTGTAAAAGAAGTGCATAAGCTCACAGGAATGGCAACTACACTGAATCGTTTGATTAGTAGATCATCAGACAAGTGTGGCGCTTTCTTCAAGTTGCTAAAAGGGGACCGTATGTTCCAATGGGATGAGGAGTGTGAGTAGTCATTAACAGAACTGAAGAATCACCTCCAAGAGCTGTCAATCTTGATCGTTCCAGATGAGGGAGAGGAGTTAATCCTTTACTTGGCTGTTTTGAAAAAACAGTCAGCGCCATTCTTGTCAGGGAGATTGAAAGAGCCTATTAGCCGGTTTATTACGTTAGCAAGGCCCTACTCGAGGTTGAAAGCAGGTATGTACCGATGGAGAAGTTAATGCTCGCTCTGATTGTCGTAGCTAGGAAACTCAATCATTATTTTCAAGCTCACCCGATAGCCATCATGACCGCTCTCCCGCTTAAGACCCTGTTGTCTAGCTCTGACTTGTCCTGGCGAGTGGCTAGATGGACCGTTCAGCTGGGGCAATATGAGTTGTGCCCTTAGGACGGCGGTCAAGGGCCAAATTTTAGCTGATTTTGTTGCATAGTTTGTCGGGGTAGGCCGGATGAGGATAAGCAAACTTGGCATGTACGTGTGGACAAGCAAGGCACATGGGAATTGCAGGTTGACGACTCTAGAAATTGAAAGGGCGCAAAAGCAGGATTGGTCCTTATATCGCCTTTTGGAGAGACTGTTCGAACCGCAATGAAACTCGGGTTTACAACAACGCATAACGAGGCCGAGTATGAGCCTTGATCTTGGGCTTGACAGCGGCCCGAAATAAGGGGGCCAAGGAGGTGATAGTTTACTCTAATTCGCAACTGGTCGTGAATCAAGTGACGGGGGAGTACAATGCTTATTTAGCTCGTATGCTAGCATATCTAGAGAGGGCACGAAGCTTGTTGGCTGGCTTTTACAAATTCATGATGCATTAGATCCCTCGCGAGAAGAATGAGGTGGCAGATGCCCTTGCCACCATGGCGTCGTCGAGCTCTGGGGAGACCGACACAGTGGTGCATATTGATTTATTGGAAAACCAAGCATTGATATAGAGTATGTGTACCAGGTTGATACTGAGACCAGCTGTATGGATTCGATCTTTGACTTCCTGACTCGAGATGTGATTCCGTCAGACAAGAAGAAGTGCACTTGGTGCGACTTAGGTCGGTGCATTTTTGGATATCCCGCAGGGTGTCCTGGATAAGAAATCTTTCACAGGTCCATACCTCAAATGTGTGCCTCCTTTTAGAGTAGACGATACGTTGTTTGAGATCCGCAAAGGTGTTTGTGGAGTTCACATGGATGCCATACATGTAGAAAGATGTTGTCTGCTATGTTAGAAAATGTGAGAAATGCCAAAATTTTGCAAAGCTGACTCATTAGCCCGCAGTGGACTTACACCTCGCTTACAAGCCTGTGGCCATTCGCACAATGGGGCCTAGACTTAGTTGGACCGTTCCCAAGGGCGCCATGCAATAAGTGCTATTTGGTGACAACCACTGACTATTTCACCAAGTGGGTAGAGGCTAAGCCTTTATCCAGCATAAGAGACACTGACTATTGCTTTGACATTCCTTATTCCTTGATATTTGACAACGGGATGCAATTTAGTAGATCCTCGTTTAATGCTTTTTGTGTAGGTTATGGCATCAAAACATCTACTCATTTGTAGCTTATCCGCAAACTAATGGCCAGGCTAAGGCCACTAATAAAGCAATACTTGATGGGAACAAGAAGAGGTTAGATCAAGCTAAAGGGCAATGGGCGGAAGAGGTACCAGTCGTACTATGGGCTTGTCGTACCACCCTGAGAATGTCTATGTGAGAGTCTCCTTTCGCTTTAGCTCATGGCTCGGAGGCAGTCATCACGTTGGAGGTATGGCTCCCGAGCGTCTGTACAACTGCTTTTGAGTAAGGAGGGAACAACCAGGCACTCAGAGTTAACTTGGACCTGCTTCAAGAAAAGAGGGAGGCAACCTCGGTCCACATCGCCGCTTATCGGTGTCTCATGGGAAATGGATCAAGCCACGCACTTTCGTAGTCAGAGATTATGTGCTTTGCAAGGTCCTCACCAATACAAAGGACCCCACAAAGGGCAAGCTGGGACCAAATTGGTAAGGGCCGTATCCAGTAGTGGCAAGTCCATGCAATGGTTCGTACAAGTTGGAGGATCTGAGTGGGAAAGCAGTGTCGCGCACTTGGAATACCTCTAACTTGAGGAAGTTTTACATCTGAATTTGAACTAGGTATGGGGTACTCTTTTTCCTCTTTGTATGGTTTTTTTCCATGAGGTTTTCCTACAAAGAGGTTTTAACGAGGCCCCCGGTGATGTCCCCGATACATTTTTCAAATTTGCCTAACAATTATTGTGTAATTGGTTGAACATTGTTATTTGCAATATAGGTTGCTAACAATCAAATCCGCCTAAGGGCGCGCATACAGGTTGTATTTTGGAACTAGCCCAAGGGCGAAACAGCATGAGTTGCTAAAGTCTTAAAGGCCTACAAGAAACAAGGCACGGGATGCCAAAATCGAACTAGCCTAAGGGCAAAATAGAATGGGTTGCTGAAGTTACAAAAAGCAAGGCACGAGATGCCAAAATCGAACTAGCCTAAGGGCGAAACAACACGAGTTGATGAAGTTTTGAAAATCAAGGCATGGGATGCCAAAATCATTTAGCCTATGGGAAACGCAACAAAGGTTACCGGGACTCAGAAAAAAGGCAAAGGATGCCATAACAATGCTACAACCAAAAAGCACAGGATGTTGGGTTTTTAATACGAGGTGCAACGCTGAGGCAAACAGATAAACTCCCAACCGCACGGGCCATGCGATGGCCTCGACCTGAAGGCAGAAAAATGCTTCAGGATTTTTTTGGAAAAATCACTGAACACACGGCCGTGCGTCTTACCGCGGGCCGTGCGGTGGCCTCGATTTGGGGGCAGAAAATCCTCAGAAAAAATATTCGCAGACTGCACGGCCGTGTGTTTTACCACACGAGTTATGCGGTGGCCTCAACTTGAGGGAAGAAAAATGCTTCGGAAAAATCACCAACCGCAAGGCTGTAAGTTTTACCGCACGAGTCGTGCGGTGCCCTCAACAAAAAAAATCTTTAGAAAAATTTACTGACTGCACGACCGTCGGTTTTACCGCACGAGCCGTGCGGTGGCCTCGACTTGAATTACGCTATTTGTTTTCAGGAGAACGGACCGAATATTCCGGGCATTAACATGCTATGTTATATTCGGCCTCTCAAGCATCTGTGAGCCTTCAAAGCCCGAGGGGCAAATTGATGAAGTATAATATTTATTTATGTTAATTAAATAAATCCAGCACAATAATATTAAAGGATGAGATTAAAGAAATCCAACAAGGATAATGGGCCTAATTAATCAGCTTACCATAATTAACAAGGCATTTATTGTTTCATGAACCCTAGCATGCTATTCCTATTCTCATTCTCTCTAGGATAAGATAATAATTCTGTGAAAGAGATTCTTACTTTTCCATTCATCAATCACGAATATATATAGTGTTTAATAGATATATCTTGAAGAGTAAGCTTGCTAAAAGATAGATTATACAAAGAGATAGATTTCTATCCTAATACCCCCCACAAGCTCATGTTGGAGAAGAAACATGCAGCTTGGAACACAGAGATAGAAATCGAGCATTCCCAACAGCCTTTGTAAACACGTCTGTAGTCTGGTCCAAAGCTCCAACATGTCGGACAATAAGAGAGCCAGTTTCAACTTGTTCACAGACAAAGTAATAATCGATCTTGATATGCTTGGACCGTTGATGGAAAACCGGTTTGACCGACATATAAGTGGCACTTAAATTGCCACACAGAATAATTGGTGGCCGAGTTAATGAGGCCTAAAGCTCCGCAAGCAACTGTTGTATCCAAATAAGTTCGGTGGCCGTGAAAGCAATGGCACGATATTCTGCTTCAGAACTGGATTTATCAACCACGTCTTGTTTCTTAGATGCCAACTAATAAGGTTACCACCATAGTAGATAGCAAAACCATGTTGTGATCGACAATCATCCCCATCAGAAGCCCATCCGGCATCCGAGAAAGCAACAACACGAGAGTCAGTACAAGGCCGAAGTATCAAACCAGAGTCAAGTGAGCCTTTGAGGTAGAGAAGTATCCGCTTGACAGCAGCCTAATGTATCTCGGTGGGGGCATGCATAAACTGACACACCTGATTAACTGCGTAAGAGAGCTCTAGTTGAGTAATGGTCACATATTGTAGAGCACCAACAATACTACGACATAGATGTGGATCGGCCATAGGGCCTCCTGCTCGAACAAGCCGTGAGCCAGGCTCAGCTGGAGTGGATATGGGCTTTGCATCTTCCATGTGAGACCTAGTAAGCAAGTCTCTGATGTACTTCTTCTGAGATAAAGTAATGGACTGCGTACTGCATGATAACTCAATGCCCAAAAAGTAGTGTAAATTTCCCAAGTCTCGAAGCGTACAAGCTTGATGAAGTAGGCGAATGAAATGATTGATGTCGGAACTGCATGATCATGTGATGATAAGATCATCCACATAAACCAATATATAGAGGACATATACGCCAGAATACCGAATAAACAAACTTGAATCTGAGCGGCAGGGAGTGAAGCCATGACGAAGAAGGAACGAGCCTAGTTTGGTGAACCATGCTCGAGGAGCCTGCTTAAGGCCACAAAGGGCCTTCTTGAGTAAACAGACATGATTGGGCCAAGAGCGATCATTGAATCCGAGGGGCTGGGCCATATATACCTGCTCAGATAGATCACCATTAAGAAAGGAATTATTGATGTCTACCTGCCTGAGACTCCAACCAAGTGCGAGAGCAATAGTGAGGACGATATGAATGGTAGTGGGCTTGACCACTGGACTAAACACATCAAAATAGTCGATTCCTTCTTCTTGATTGAATCCTTTTTCCACCAACGAGTCTTGTAGCGTTCAATTGAACCATCTGACTTTTGCTTTATCCTATACACCCACTTACAACCAACAATGTTAGTATTATAGGGAGGTGGGACAATGTTTCAAGTCCCATTACGCAAAAGGGCATCAAATTCAACTTGCATAGCGTTTTTCCATTCGGGCGATTTAGAGGCCTGAATAAATGTTTTTGGTTCCGAGTATATATCAGTATAGGGCGGTAGAAGGTGTTTTGTGGTATTGAAATTCTTGGGCTTGAGGTTTTTTGTTTTGGATCGGGTAATCATATCATGGTTAGTGCGAGATATAGGACGAAAGTATGATGGGTAAGGAGGGGAGGGTGAGGGTTGTGATAAGGCTGGCGGGGTGCGATTTTATGAACAGGAGGGGGAAGAAGACGTACCTGAAGTGTTGGTGTCGGAGCCACTGGAGACGGCATTGTCATGCAAGGGGGCTAAGGGCGGACTGTCAGCCGGTTCGACCGCCACAGGGGGTGGAGGGCGGGGAGGTTGGAGCAGCGGAAGGTGTCTCCGGTTGCGAGAGGGCCAGAGATGGAGAGTCAAATGACGCAACAAGCTAAAAGAGGGACAGCGTGGTGGGCAGTAAAGGAGAGAACGATGTTGAGGGTTCTAGATTCACATGAGGGGGATATGGGAAGGTTGACTCATCAAAGATGACATATCGGGCAATGTAGACACGATGAGTGGGAACATGAAGGCAGAGGTAGCCCTTATGTTTTGAGCTATAGCCAATGAAGACACATGGCGAGGATCTAAACTCTAACTTATTAGTTGTATAAGGACACATAAACGGGTAACAAAGACAACCAAAAGTCTTAAGGAAAGCATAGTCCGAGGGCTTACCATAGAGGCACTCGAAAGGGGACGTGTGCTGGAGAATTGGGGTGATGGTGAGGTTATAGAGATAAACGGAGGTATGGAAGGCGTGTTCCCAGAAGTAGGTGGGGAGACTAGCATGAGATAGGAGAGCGAGACCCTTGTCAACAATGGTTCGATGATGACGTTCTACAACCCCGTTTTGGGATTGGGTATGAGGGAAAGAAACTCGATGAAGGATACCCTGTGTTTGGAGATAAGCAGTCACATTCCTATATTTGCCATCCCAGTCAAATTGAAAATCCTTGATTTTAGTGGAAAATTGAGTTTCAACCATCTTTTGAAATAGTTGAAAGAGATGGAGAACCTGAGATTTCTGGGCCTAAAAGAAATCCAGACAAACTTAGTGCAGTCATCCACAAAGATTAAAAAATAACGATTTCCATTAAAAGAAGTGACAGGGGCTGGACCCCAAACATCAGAATGGACAAGTTCAAACGAATTACTACTAGACTCATGTGTGCGTGGGAGAGGAACACGATGACTCTTCCCAAGTTGACATGACTCACAGACTGAGCTAAGGTTATGTAAGGATACTAGTAAATGAAATTTGGAAACAAGACGCTTTAAAAAAGACTCATGGGGATGACCCAAGCGAGCATGCCAATGCTGCAGAGTGGTTTTGGCACCGATAAAGGCAGAGGAGGTTGGGGAAGACAAAGCTATGGAGGAGGAGTCGAGCTAGTATAGTTCGTTCTCAACAATTCCTTTTAGGAGTGTCCGTCCCTGATGGTCCTTCACAAAATAACAAGTAGGGTAGAAAACCATGTAAGCGTTGTTATCCTTGGTAAGTTGAGAAACATTTAAAATGTTCTTTTTAATTTGGGGAACAAAGTCTATGTTATGAAGGTAAATAGGATTAGGAGAAGCAGGTAGATTTTTTTTACCCAAGTGAGTAATGGGAAGAGACATACCATTGCCAACATGTAACCCTTCATTGCCAGAGTAGTCGGAATGCACAGAAAGGTTATCGAAATCAGATGTCACATGATTAGTGGAACCCGTGTCAAAGTACCATGCCGGATCCCTAAACGTTGTATGCGGAACGCTACTGGTTCGACTATTAGGGTTGCGCCTACTATTGGGAGTCAGGATTGTTGGGGGCACCCCGATTGGAAGAATCGCCACGACTAGAATTGTCATTGCGATTTTGATGGCATTGAGGCGGGAATTCTTGCGTGTTCAGACGCTGCCAACCGTTTAACGCTTCATGCCCTTGTTTGTGACAAATCTGGCACTAGGGCTTTGATGCATTCCTGCTTATGGTGGAGGATCTCAGATCTTGGTGGGAAGTCGCACGCGTCTTGTTTGAGGTTGATAGGGTGGAACGCGTCGTTGAGAAGACGGATCGAGAGGAGATCGACTCGAAAGAGATCGAGTGTTGGTCGTAGCGTCAGCGGCGGAGTTGGATAAACTCGATGAAGATCGAGTGGTTGCCGTAGCGTCGGTAGCGGAGGAATGGAGATGAGAAGTAAGAGGGGTGTTTGACGTTCGATCAAAGGGGAAGAGGCAAATGGCTCTCAATACTCAGGCTTTGATTAAAAATGAACGTAACCTAAAACAGAAGGCTGAGTTGGCCTTTTATAGCGAGACTCGATTGGGCCGAGTCTTGCTTAATGGGCTGGCCCACGCGACACGCGTGGAACACACACACCCCAAAATAAAACACTGGAAATAAATAATGTTCAAACATTTACAAAGATATTCAAAGAACGCGTTCAACATTGAATGTGAGAATCTTCAGATAGAACGCGATCAGTATTGAAGGGCATTGAGTCACTTGAAGGAGATCGCGTTCAACGTTGAGTCGCTAGAAGGGATACACGTTCAGGCACGCGATCTGCGAACTTGGATGAAGACGCTTGAAGGGGATCGCGGTCTCTGTTCCAGATGCGAGAATTATGACGAAGAGCGCGGTCTCTGTACTCGATGCGAGTAGCGTGTGGAAGATCACGGTCTTCGTATTTGGCCCTTCTGAGCTCACGGTCATGGCTTCTTCTTCTATAGCTTTCATGGATGGCAGGGTCGCATCACCATCCCCCACTTGGCTGTGAAACGTCCCCGCTTCACCATCATCGAACTTGAGCTCCTCATACTCGTGCAAAGTCGCGACGGCGGAGGTCGCATGTACGCCATGTCCTCTGGGCACCTCAATCTGGTATGCATTATCTCCAATGCCATTGACGACACGGTATGGCTCCTTTCTGCGTGGAGCCAACTAGTGCTTGTGCCGCGATTTTAATTGGTTAGTTTACAAGTGTACCTAATGGAAGTCGCCGGTGTCGAACACTAATCGACGGCGGCCGTGCTGTGGCAGACAGGCACCAGTCACCCAGTGGAATGTCTGTGGAAGGCTACACAAGGGTTGTAGTGTAGTTGGAGGCGCCTCTGTTAAAACCGCGGTGAAAGCTTGTGGCAAAGGCCCGTCGATGTGTGTGCGGTGCATGCTTTGAGTTGGCACGAACAGGCAAGAAGGCACCTTGCTGTTCAAACGGGCTATGAAGTTCCTTGGTCGGGCGAGAAGCACATGGTGGTCACAACTGCCTGGCAACGCAGTGCTCGATGGCGCGGTACTCCCTTTGTCTCGGCAACGCATGTTATTCTTGGGCGCGTCGTGGTGTGAGACGAGTTGTTGCCTCAAGGAAGAATCTCCAGGATCTGAGGTGGGTCGCGTTGGTGTTGACGCGGTCGTTGCCGTATGCAAGGTCTTGTCTCGATCACGCTCGACCTGATCTTGTAAAATCTCATGGGAAGTCATTGGTAAGAGAGTCATGCGCTTCCCGTGGTAGGTAAACAAATAGGATTTTAGATACCCATCGTGAAGTACGTGACGATCGAACTGCCATGGACGCCCAAGCAAGAGATGGGTGGCGTCCATTGCAATCACATCACATAAAATTATGTCTTGATATTGACCAATGGAAAAGTGAATAAGACACTGCCGTGAGATAGTGTTACCTGAGCTTGCAGATAGCCATTGTAGGTCATAAGGTTGTGGATGAGGCGTTGTCGGCAGGCTGAGATGGGTCACCACGTTCGCACTGACGATGTTGCAACAGCTGCCCCCATCGATGATTACAGACAGGGATGCCGTCTTGACCAGGCAACGCGTGTGAAATAAGTTCTCGCGTTGGTCGACTACAGTTGCCTCTTTGGCGGTTAGAATGCGACGCATGACAAGGCTGAGTGGTGTGCCAGCATGCATCGCGACCGCCTCACACACATAAGCGTCGTCGCGGTCTTCGGTGTGTGCTTCTTCAATGTCCTCACGCGGGGCCTCTTCCTCGTCATAGGATGCATATTCGGCTGCAGTGTGGGAGAAGAGGACCTTTCTGGTATTCGGACAATCCTTTTAGTAGTTGTCTCGCCCTCCACACTTGTAACATTCAAGGTCACACGCACGCTCAACGCTCTGGGAGGAGCCCTTTGTGGTGATCGTGTGAGCTGCGTTGGAGGTGGGCAACGCATTCTTGCCATGTTTGTCTTGGCTGGACGCGCTGGTTCCTGTTATTGGCGTGCGCACATCAGTGGTAAAAGAATGACCATGGTGAGAGTCATACCTTCTTTGGCTATAGGGTTGGTAGGGTCCTTGACGCTTTCGCACGATTTGATTGTGGAGTTGCATCGCCGTGTGCGTGAGCGTGTTGAGGTCCTTGATTGGAAGGATCTCCAATTGGTCTCGGATGTTGGTGTTGAGACCGCTCAAAAATTTTGTCCTCATCATGGAGGGAGCCACGCTAATGGACGCCTTGTAGTACATATCCTCAAGTTGCGAGAAAAACTCAAGGGGTGTCTTCGAACCTTGTTTCGCCATGGCAATGTCCAGGCGCATTTCATTCTTGTAATCTTGGGGCACGTACTTGAGTGTCATCACAAACTTGAGCTGGTGCCATTCAGTGAACGGCACCAAGTTTCTCCTTATTCGATCATCCATAAATCGGTGCCACCAAACCCTCGCGGCGCCACGAAAGTGTACCGTGGAGGCGGCTACATAGTCCTCTTCAGGAACTTGGCAATAGATCAAGGTATACTCCGTAGCCTGCAACCATTCAAGAAAAACTACAGGGTTGTATTCACCAAGAAAGAATTCAATTTTTACCTTAATGTCGTGGCGATTGAGCCGGGGAGCATTGGCTTCTCGCGTTCTTTGTAAGCGCGGTGCTAGAATGTCTAAGGGAGCATATTGATGGCCTTGGGCCTGTTGAAACTGGACATGCCCCAGTTGGTGCCTTCGCGCGCCATTGTTGCCGTGATCATTGCCAAACGGAGCCTGTTGCTCCATCCCCTGGGCGAGTCGGCGGTGCTGGTGTCCTTCGTGGGCCGCATCGCTGCGAACATCAGAAGGCATGTCATGCCTCCTTTCTATGTCATCGCGCCTGTCGTAGGGCGTGTTGGCCAGGTTGGCGCCTTGGGGAAGCCTAGGTGGAGGGATCCAATCGGTGGGGCGGTCTTTCAACTCTATGGGGTCGCCGAGTGGGGGATGGAAATTTCATGGGTTGATCATCCCCGAGTCCTCCATTTCTTCGTCATCAAACTCCTCGAACTCGTCTTGGTGGAGAGGAGTGTGGGAGAAGTAGCCATCCGATCCATAGTGAGGCGTCCTCGCACTTTGGTGGACCAGGTGGTCCTCCACGTTGAATGGGACTGGTGTGGGGGCATGGAGACGCTGACGCGACATAGCATCTGGAGCGCGATTGGATCATCGCGGCAGACCTGTGTCGCGTTCTTCTCGTCTAGCTCTGCCGACAAGTAGGGTAGAGGCAATCTCGCGTTGGCGTCTTGTGCCTCTAGCTTCATACCTGTCATTGAAATCGTAAGGTTCAGAGTACTCACCATGGGACACCTCGTCGCGGTCGGAGTCGCTGTCGTAGCCGACTGGAGTAGGCCGCGGTGCATAGCGGTCGCGATGCGACACATAGCCTTGTCTGCTTTCGATCACGGATTGGATCCTTTGAAGACGCGATTGCAAGTTGGACGTCGTGGGCATCACTCCTTTGCCCTTGTCAACGCGCTGTTTGCTTGGCCCGGCTTTAGTTTGACGCGGTGCGGCCATAGGATCCATAGGTATTTGCATGGTTGGTGTTGGTTGTGACAGCGCAGCGCATTCCTTGGCCTGGAATTCGGCAACTTGGCGCCGAAGTGTATGGATCTCGCGTTGTTCCTCCGAGAGCTCCAGAATTGGATCTTGTTGGGGAGGGTGGACAAGAGGCACCACTTCATGTTGCGCGATGTGTTGCTATTGTGGGTTGTTGTTGCCTTCTCCTTGGATGTTCCCACATGTGGGTGCCGTGAGGCTACCTATCACAATATGTCCATCCATCGCGAGTAAAAATGCACAAAAGACAATATACAACCAAGGAGCAAGTAAGCACTCAACAAGTAACAATTGTTCACGTAGGAGGGCGCGTTCTTTTGGCCGTGAGGGCAGCTTAAGGCTAAACACAAAACAAGTGTGATATGCAAGCACAAAACCAAACGAAACCAATTGAATAAAGTCTTGACCTCTTACGTAAACAACACAAATACACAATAACCAACCTTCAAGGTGTTAACCTAGACGGTGGAGGGATGAAGAAGATGAGCCTAGCCGAGAGGGGGAAAGAAGGTTGCCTTATTTTGGCTTTCCTTCTTCTTCCTTTTTATTTAAAAAAAAAATTGTCGCGTTCTTTTTTTTTTTTGAAATGCGACTTTGACTTTCTTTTTTTTGAAATTCAAATCCGAGATCTTGTTTGACTTTGATTGAAGATCGGATAAGAATTAAATGAAATAAAATAAAATCGGCTAAGTAACTAAATGGAGAAAGAAATCGCGAGATTGACGCGATAGGAGAGAGAAAATTGATGCAGATTTATGGCCGTCAATCAACAAGAAGATATGGCATTTATGGCATGCGAAATTCACGTAATCAATTAAGCAATTAATTCCAGCAGATTTTACGCGCACAAATCACACAAATCTCACGAGGGAATCAAGCAATGATCGGCCAAGAGATGCTCTTGTAGGAACCGAAAGGATAAGCATGTGTTTGAAGAAAAAAAATTGAGTAACTATGGCGGAAGCAATGATGATGGGGGAGAAAAAAATTTCATGAACAAATGAAAACTTGACAAGCGACTTACAAGATCAAAGCCTCTAATGCCAGTTGATGCGTTCCTGCTTGTGGTGGAGAATCTCAGATCCTGGTGGGAAGTCGCACGCGTCTTGTTTGAGGTTGATAGGGTGGAATGCGTCGTTGAGAAGACATATCGAGAGGAGATCGACTCAAAAGAGAGAGAGTGTTGGCCGTAGCGTCGGCGGTAGAGTTGGATAAACTCGATGAAGATCGAGTGGTTGTCGTAGCGTCGGCATCGGAGGAATGGAGATGAGAAGTAAGAGGGGTGTTTGATGTTCGATCAAAGGGGAGGAGGCAAATGGCTCTCAATACTCAGGCTTTGATTAAAAATGAATGTAACCTAAAACAAAAGGCTGAGTTGGCCTTTTATAGCGAGACTCGGTTGGGCCGAGTCTTGCTTAATGCGCTGGCCCACGCGACACGCGTGGAACACACACACCCCAAAAGAAAACACTGGAAATAAATAATGTTCAAACATTTACAAAGATATTCAAAGAACGCGTTCAGCATTGAATGCGAGAATCTTCAGATAGAACGCGATCAGCATTGAAGGGCATTGAGTCACTTGAAGGAGATCGCGTTCAACGTTAAGTCGCTGGAAGGGATACGCGTTCAGGCACGCGAGCTGTGAACTTGGATGGAGACGCTTGAAGGGGATCGCAGTCTCTATTCCAGACGCGAGACTTATGACGAAGAGCGCGGTCTCTGTACACGATGTGAGTAGCGTGTGGAAGATCGCGATCTTCGTATTTGGCCCTTCTGAGCTCACGGTCATGGCTTCTTCTTCTATGGCTTTCATGGATGGCAGGGTCGCATCAAGCTTGGTGGATGTCGAACCATCAGTGTTGTGGTGACCCAAACTCGAATTATCAGTCTGATTCAAAGATCGAGTGTTACTAGACCCGCGACGGGCATAATTGGCGGAGGGTTGCTGCAAGTCAGTGGTTGGAGTTGACGACGCCTGGATACGCTCCTCCTCTTGAAGAAAGAGACCAAGGAGCTCATCAGAGGAGATGGGATCCATCCGCATTTTGAACGCGGTGCGAAAGGCAGAATAGAAGGCACTCCGTAAGGGAATGAGAAAAGCTCGCTTTTTCTCATTATATTCAAGTATACTGATATTGCCTCTAGGAAACGTTTGCATATGTTGTTTAAGAGGCATGAGACGTGCCCTGGTTTGAGCAAAGAACATGCGTTCAAGAATGATCCATGCTTCAGACGTTGTTGTTGCACGAGCAACATGTGCAAGAACAGGTGTCGAGAGAGTCGAACGGATCCATAAAAGAACCAGACGATCCTTCTTCTTCCAAGCCGCATAGGCGGGGTTCGGGGTGGGTGCGACTCTAGAGTCAGCCAAAGAGGGCAGCAGCATCGACGAGGCATCAGTTGGCAACAAGATGGTATCGATGTCATAGGCCTCCAGGCCAGATTTTACTGTGTGACGCCAGAGCGTATAGTTGGTGCGCTCCAAACGGATGTTGATGTTGGGAAAACTGATGTTGTCGGTGGCCATGGTGCCAGAAGCATCAGCCAGAAGGTTTTCGCCGGTGGAGTCGGTGTTGCCCCTAGTGGCAGAAGAATCAGTAGAGGCCATTGATGCCGAAATTTAGGGTTTGATTGAGAGGATCGAGATTAGGCTGATACCATATAAGATAAGATAATAATTTTGTGAAAGAGATTCTTATTTTTCCATTCATCATCACGAATATATATAGTGTTTACAAGATATAACTTCAAGAGTAAGTTTGCTAAAAGATAGATTATACAAAGATATACATTTCTATCCTAATAAGTTTAAAGGCACACTTTACAAGTCATTGGAATTAATCTCCATTTGAGCTCTCAGATATTTCTTTGAAGTAACATAGTTGTTTGAAATCAATTTATATATCAATCACTATATGACTCATGGAGTTGAACTGCAGCTCTATTAGACTGTCACAATTTGGTGCAAACTTACTTTCAACTTGGTTCATAGAATTTTAGGGTCCGTTCGGTAACCTCTTTTTTTTTACTTCATCTCCTTTGAGATGCTCATTTCCCAGAAAAAAAGTCCACGTGGTCTGTTCGGAATGAAGACACTCCAAAAGCTTCAAAGTGCTTCAAATCACTTCCATCTGCTCATTTTTGGGCCAAAAAAAAGTTAGAGAGCCTTACTTTTGGTACTTCTTCCCTACTTATGAAGATCCTTACTTTTGATCCTTCCCTTGTTGCCCCCGACATTTCCCCTTGTCTCTCTTGGCGATTGTTCCCCGACATTTTTACTGGTTGTTTCCTTCACAAGCTCGCGGTTGTTCATCAACATCAGCATCGCTCGCTGCAGGTATGCTCACGAGCTCTCTCTTCTCTCCACTCGCTCTTCACCTTTCTCTCCTCCCCAGCTCACTCTCAATCTTGTTCCTCTCTTTTGCTGATTTAGGGTTTCGTGAAGCTTGCTCTCAAATTTCATATCCGAAGCTCGCTCGCTGTAGGTATTATCGTCTCTATCTTCACCTTTGATTTAGGGTTTCGTGAGTCCCAGATTTCGATTGGATTGAATCCATTTTGGGCTCAATCGATATCGATTTTAGGGATTTGATCGTTTTGATTTTTAGGGTTTTTG
Organism: Rheum nobile; assembly: GCA_027886185.1. Lineage (NCBI taxonomy): Eukaryota > Viridiplantae > Streptophyta > Magnoliopsida > Caryophyllales > Polygonaceae > Rheum > Rheum nobile. The sequence continues at coordinate 6,731,338 of WOAB01000002.1, read as the reverse complement.
ATTTCAGGGCTATGATTTTAGGTTAGGGCTTTTCATTTTAGGGTTTCATTTTGATTGATTTCGATTTAGAGCTTTAGGGCTTTTGATTTTAGGGTTTAATCTTTTATGACTCTCTTTTTTAATTTTCCCTCTTCTGGTGAAAGTGTCCAGACTCTCTTTCCATTGAGCCAAAGTTCAAGTTGTTCAACAAATGTGTGAATTGGTATATATTGAGTCCCTAGCAATGAATAAAATCCTTCACAGAAATGTATAATTCTGAAGAAGAGCACCTAATTCTCAATGAGATTTCTCAAGTGCAAAATTCTTTTAGGAAAATAAGTGGAAGAAATTCACCATATGCAAATAAAGCACAACACACACCTTTTGTTCGAACTATCTCAATGCCCTCCCGATCTCTATCTGCATGGAGACAGATCTCCTCAGTTATTGCACATGGTGGAAATCAATTCATAGCTTGAAAGACAAAACATAGATTTGTAGTAATATAGCTTAATTAGGGCTGCAGTATAATGGACATAATAATTTAGCTATCAATTTGACACTAAGCCGCTTTCTCCTGTTCAACAAATGAGACTATAATATCTCTTGTCTTCCTTTGCACACAACTACTCTCCCTTCCTAGTAATCCTGCTCTTTAAAAGCTTCCATACATAGGTCTATATTTTCTGCATTTGGCAGGAACCTCATATAGAAACATCATTGAGTTTCTAATCATTGCATTTTTTTAGTCCTTGAACACCTCAGGTGACATTTGAGATAATCATATAAAAACAAATAAGCAGGTTTAGTATTCCAAAAATTGATACAAAAACTAGTATTAATGCTCTAAATTATTGTCATCAGTTCAAGGTCAAGCCTTTCATTGTTTTGAGCTAAGCTTTCCTTTTTTAGTAAGTGATGAAACCTTGCAACTTATGTAATTTCCAACTTCTGTTCTTCATCACTCTATCCACCTTGTGGATTCAACTATACCTGCTAAGGAGAGTCAAAATCTACTACTCACAACTGAACAATCAAATTGATGATAGTAACACAAATTTTATAGAGAAACCCACATAGCTTCTCTAGATTCTTGGCATATATCCTCAGTCTCAAAAGGTATCGAGAATTATTCATTTAAAAGGTAATCAAAAACATGTAGAACTTAGTGCAATCATTGAATTGGCATATATCCTCTATCTCAAAAGGTATCCCACTAAAGGCAAGGATAACTAGATACTCTTTTTTACCCACAAAAAAAGTGATCATTGAATTGGTCTACGAAAAGCAAGATTCACAATCCAGAGATCTCCAATGGAGTAAAGAAGGCATAGAATAGAATAAGAAGAGAAGAAAAAGAGCAATGGCATAATTAGAATTTAGAATGCCTAGTGAAAAAGGCAAAGCAAATCTCTTCACGCCCAACTTTATGAGCTCCAGAACACAAAAAAGGTACCATACAACATTTTAAATTCTTCCACCCTTATGTTTACTAAAGGATAAATGTAGAAGTTCAAATTTGTTATATGAACCCCATGTTTGGGCAATTTGCAGAACTGGGTTCTCTCTAATCTAGAAAGCAAGCTATTATCTTCTTGTTGTTGGACTTGGTTTTCACCTATGCTGTAATGACTGTGTTTTCACCTGTGCTATAATGTTTTAGGCTTGTCACGTCAGTTTTACATCAGTTGATACTTGTTATTTAGAATTTATCTTATGAGTGAGCAAATTATTCCTTTAATTCATCTCATGTAGGGATGTTCATCGGTCCAGAACCGAACCGAACCGAACCGAACAAAACCGAAACCGAACAAGCAAAATTCCCAAACCGAAAACCGAACCAAATATAATCGGTTCGGTTCGGGTTCGGTTCGGTTTTGTTCGGTTCGGTTTTGGTTAAAACCGAACAAACCGAACAAACCGAACAATGAAAAACCCCTGAACCGATTTTAAACCGAAAAGGCCAAAAAAGTGAACAAAACCGAACCGAACCGAACCGAACAAAACCGAACAATGAAAAAACTCTGAACCGATTTTAAACCGAAAACCGAAAAGGCCAAAAAAGCGAACAAAACCGAACCGAACCGAACAAAACCGAACTTCTATTGGTAAAAAAATAAAATATTTTTTTAAAGTTCGGTTTCAACCGAAAAAAACCGAACCCGAACCGAACCGAAAACCGAATTGTGCTTTTTTAAAAACCGAAAACCGAAGCGAATTAAATAGGTTCGGTTTTGGTTCGGTTTGTTCGGTTCGGTTCGGTCCAAAACCGAAAAAACCGAACCCGATGAGCAACCCTAATCTCATGAATCTTCCATTTATCTGGAAAGTGAGAGGCAAGTACATAAATTCTAGTGACAGTCCTAAGCGTCTTCTTGTTCACAATCCATTTTTGTTGTCTTTATACTTTCTTGTGAACTATATAGTTAACCATATTGCATATAAACCAATACTTATCTCCTAAATCTTTGTACATTCAAGATTCATGTTAAAATTTATTGGTACTTTGTACATATTTTTTTAGGAATGTTAGAATCTGAAGACGTACAGAATTGGAGTGACATGAATGACCTTGAAATCTCATCTCAGCAGTCATACCAAGGATTGCCTAGTTTTATCTTGGAAACGATGTCTGATTACAGTGTGCCCTCTCCAGGGATGCTTTCAGACGACCTCCGGGTAACAATACCCTTTCTAGTTATCCAATTGTTGTTTATTACTCTTTGTTTACTAGCATATGGTAGAAGTTGTATTGCCCAAAGCACTAACATATTCTTAAATACACGCATATGAGGACGAATTTAAGGAGGAACTTGCATTGCTCAGTGAATCCCCAGGAAGTGCACGGGCTGCGCGCCTACAGGCCATTGCTAATAAACAACGAGACCGTATCGAAGAAGCCGAGCTAGACATTGCAGCTTATAGTCAACATCAGACAGTTACGGAGAATACTAACAGCGCTTTGGCGGATAGACTAGCTGGTATTACCACTGCATATGTCCTTGTTTGCTTGGAACGCGACGGCTTAAGAAGGTTTAGGATGATTGCGATTTACGTCATTGTTGTCCTTGCGATGGTGTTATTGCTTGGTTTTCTAGTTTATGTTCAACGCATTCTACATCCGTAGGGTACGGACTGCAGTAATTCTCTTAGTTAGAAGTCATATTGGTGTACTCCATTTTGGAACTTTATGCTAAGTTAGGGTGTTTTGGCATGTAAGTTTGCCATTTTGTATAAAACTTGTCACTCTCAACTTAGGGTTATCTTCTAGTTGGCATAAACACTAGGTATTGTAGGACAATATTTTAAGTGGATGCCATTTTGTAATTGTAAGGTGCTAACCTATTAGTTTTCTTATCCATATCAGTCATATGTAAGGTGCTAACCTATTAGTGGTTACAACTTTAAATTGTGTTAGAGATGGCAATGTAGTCCTTATATCCTTTGCATTTGTGGTGACAACAGATATGACTTTGCTACCATGTCTTAGTGGTAAATTTAAATCATAAAAGGTGTCTATAATTTTATACTGAAGCTACCATGTCAAACATAAAGTTCCGGGCTTTAAATGAAGCAATCACAGGGGTATTTATGTAGTCCAATTGTACTGCATGGGTGGGATATATCAAGGAGATGGTAGCAAGCCAAACGACGTGAAATAATTAACACTAGAAGCCAAACGTCCAGCTATACAATGGGTGAAATATTTGACATATGTAATAATTGCTTAATGTGAGCTGTGACTAGGGCTGAGCACGGGCTAGAAAAACCGAAAACCCAAAAACCCGAACTGACCCGACCCGAAAAACCCGAACCGAACCCAAACCGAAATTATTCGGGTCGGGTTTCGGTCCGATTTTATCAGGGTTTCGGTTCGGTTCGGGTTCGGTTTTTTAGCCTAGTTTGGTCTGAGTTTTTTTATTTACGAGTGTTGTTTTAACCCTAAACTCGAACCTGAACCGAACCGCATGACTTCGGTTCGGTCTTCGGTCCCATTTTTTTGGGTTTTCGGGTTTCGGCCTTTTCGGGTCGGTTCGGGTCGGTTTCTAGCCCGTGCTTAGCCCTAGCTGTGACATCCAGCTATGTCACCAATAATGGAGTTGGGTGGAAAAAAAATCAAGAGGAGCATTACACTTGCTTTATATATACGTAAGTGTTCACTTGCATAGCTCACAACTTTTGGCTCACATCCTTGCACATATATAATTTCAATTGGTTCTAAGCGGAAGAACTTCAACTTTAGCCGTTCAACATGTTGATCAATTATCAATAGATTGAGGTTAGTGATAGTAGTGTTATTCATTTATTATTAGGGATTTTTGTGAATCTTACGAGTTTTTTTGTTTCTTGCATCTTCTAAGCGGGTGTTATTGAATTTTTCTATAGGTCCTCGTATACTGGAAAATGTCCGGTTGTATCTTCCAAGATTCGATGACCATTCGGTAATACAAGTTTGTTTTCGTAATCTAACTTCCACAACAAGTTCTGTACGACCGAAGAACCGAGGTTCTTCGGTCGTACAGAACTTGTTGTGGAAGTTTGAGGACGAAAACAAACTTGTATTACCGAATGGTCATCGAATCATACAACCGGACATTTTCCAGTATACGACGACCTATAGAAAAAACATCCACAGCGAGTTCTGTATGACTGAAGAATTCTCCGGAATAGGGGAGCAAGGTTACATGTATCATATTGATCTACACTTTTGGGTCAACTCTGGAAATTACACAAGGTCTTTGTTCACATGAAGAACCGAGGTTCCCACTGAAGTTTGTCTAATTGAAAATTCTTAGCTTGTATTTGTCATCACTCATCTATGGGGAGAATGATATAGCACTGCAGTGAAGTAGTTCTAATTGCTCTTTTGTGGGAAACTTTAAATATGGTGTTTATTGTCTTTGTCTTCTAATTGGCAATGGCTAGCCATATAGGCATCTTGAGAAGTCTGCATTGCCGAAGCAAAAATATCACAAGTTCATACTCACAAAAAATCATCACCCTTACACAAATATACAATTCCTCATTGGATTTGACCTAAATAAACATTAAATATATTCCTCGTCGAGTTTACCACCCGTAGAGTGGGATTTGTTCGGGTTTAACCTAAATAAACATGAAATATATTATCTAGGGATTTATCAAAACAAAAGTACCCTAGAAAACCATAAGAGTGTTTTCTAATGGTTTACCCTAAATAAACATCAACACTAGATGCTCCAAAATGATTTCCCATAGATTTTCATACCACTAATCATCAAAGAAACCTTGTTTTGTTGTTCCAAATTTCACGTGCAATTTCTGCTCTTAATTTGCCCATGCCTCCAGGAAGTTCGCCAGTACCTTCATCTTCTAGCCCTTGAAAAACTTCTTCAAATTCCTCGTCGTCTTCAAATAGTGAATCGTGATGCTTGTGCTGTAGAATGAAATTGTGGAGGCCAAACCAAGCTAGAATAAAGTCGTTCTGTGTTGGAATATTGTAGCTAGGCATAGCATTTAAAATCTTCCATCTCTTTTTTAGGACCCCGAAACATCGCTCAATGGTTGTTCGCAACGAAGAATGAATGCGGTTGAATCCTTCTTCAGCATTTTTTGGAATCTCCCTCTTGAATTGTGATTTATGGTATTTCACTTTAGAATATGGCACCATGTACCCTTCTCTATCCGGGTATCCCTTGTCCATTAGATAATAACGACCAGAAGAATCGAATTTTAAACGAATTTGTGTTAGATGAAGATTCGAATTTTAAATAACTAAAAAAAAAGACGCATTTATGTTTATCTAACTTTGCAGAGACACATGATTAACTTCTACTCTGTATAACAGGCCCAGTAGAAAGGGGGCATACAAACTTTGCCATCACACACACCACAATTTTGCAGCAGATAGTAGCTTCTCAGCAGGGGTGGAATTGACTACTATGCCCTTAAATGCAAGCCGACTATCATGCATCCAGGAGGGCATATCCGTCATTTAACTAAAAAACATGGACAAATAATATTCTCTGTGTTTATTTTAACTACTTGCTTTGCATTTCACGATTGAGCTAAATGACAGTAACAATGTTAAAAAATCTAGGTTTTCAAAGAGGTTACCTGCCGGTGGGTTTGGGAAGTTAATACTTGGTGTTTTTACAGCATGATCGAACACTCACGCATCATGCGCACTCCCTTCCCACCCTGTCAAAATGAACGTGAAATACATGTCAAAATCGCACACGGCCATGACATTAAACGAGCAATATTTTTTTTGTCCAAAGTATGGATATTGCTCGTGCAATGGTATAGAAGCAGTTATGTGAGTCCCATCAATGCAGCCTATCGCCCCCTACAAACGTCCATTGATGGGTTAATTATAAAAGAGCTAAAGCAAGACCCTGGAGTCCCATCAATTACTGCTTGTTTATTAATAACCCTAACAACTAAAGCAAGCCCTAAAAAAATACCTTAAAAATGCCATATCTGTCTTGCGATTGACTTTTGTTAGGAACTGTAGTGAAGTTTCGGTCACGAGGTTGTATCAGTTTTCGAACGAGACCCCGGAATCCAAATTTCCGACCAACTAATGCATCCAATACTTGATGAACTACTCGATTAACTGTGTCTCCTGATCTCTGAAAACGTTCACATGTAGATCTGTTGGACTGTCCTTGAGCAATTATGTATAGAAACACTCCCACTTTTTCTAACACTGTCATATTTCGAGAAGATTTTAACCCGAATTTCTCTAACTCCTTGCACAAGTTCAGGACGACATGTTGTTCCATTCTAAATGCAATCATGCAACGCACATCTGATTTTGAGTCTAAGACTTCTCTCATCCACATGATCCCAGTCAATTCTAAATCAAAACAAGGGACCTTAATGATGTACCTTCGTTGGTAAGCTGTTAGAAGTTCCACATTCATGTCCAACCACAGCTTGCAACGAGGATACCACTTCTTTCGGAACTCTCTTTTGGAAAGTTTGCGCTCAACTTTGTTGAGATGGTCACCCATAGCTTTAGGGTCTGTAACACCCTATAATAGTTGAGCAAGTAATCCATATTAAAGCATAATATAAACCTTAAATGAACATATTGTACCATAATATAAACCTTAAACAAACATCCAACTAATAATTAGCAAAGCATACAAAAACATATGTTTTAACAACCATTTAACAAAGATCCAAATTAAAGAAATCTCATTAAACCCAAATAAAGGCACATCAAACATGCAAGTCATAAAACTTCTGGAAATAAAAAGCAACGAGTGCATCTACGCTTTGCCACTGTTCCTGTACTCGTGAGCCAACCACTTGACCCTGAAGTCATCACTCTTTATCTTCATAAAAGTTCGACGTCTACTTTCCTTCTCCAACTGAGTCATGGCAAAACACCAAAGGCCAGAACCCCCTTCAACGAGATCATTCTCAACAAGTTGGTCGAGCACCCCAACAGCCTCGTCGTATTTGTTGTCTTCCCCCGTGGTGCTCGCCTCAAAATCACTCTTCATCAACGTCAACATTTGTTTACCAATCTCTTCCACATAAGCAAGTTGTTGGTTATACATGGCGGCTAAAGAGGATTGCCTTTTCCTCTTTTTCTGGATAGCCCTTTCAGTTGTAATGCTATGGGATTTGCCTTTTGACTGTGATTGCAACGTTCTTATCATCCCATCTGTGCCCAGTTGAGTAACCAAGGTTTGCATAATGTCATCAGTGTCCTCTTCAGCGTCTTTTTCCAATTGAATATCAAGGAGATCGTCATCCTCAGAGTGGATAATAACTGCATCATCAACACAGAGAGGAACCGAATTCGGTTCCATCGATGGAGCAACAACATGCTTCCCAGATGCCACCAGTTCAGTATAGATGTCGTCCCAGAGGTCACTAATCTCTGCCTTCACCCCTTTCCTTCTGAATGTCGTATACGCATCACCTAACTCCTGAACAAATACATTGAACCGATTTGTTATAAAATTTAAAGCAAACATGTATGGTATGTAGAAAAGATATGAGAGCAAACTTGTTGTCAATGAAATATTGAAGGATATTGTACCTCTTTTTTTCTTCTGCCACCATTCCTCATCCGCCATAATACGACCAGTTGATTCATCCCATCCTACACCAGTCTCCATGTGCCTTATTTTTCCCCAGTTGCTCCATAACTTCCTTTGAGTGAAGTATTTGTACTTTTGGGCAGCTTTAGCCGTTATAGGCATCTTTGCTTTCTCCTCAAATTCTGAACATATCGCAGGCCAACTGAAGGCCACACCATAACCATTTTTTCTTTTCTGAATTCTTAAGACTTCCAAAAAAGTAAGAGTAAGGGGCTCAGTCCAATGGAATGGTTTTTCCTTTGCTATGGCCTTCCCCTTTCCCGTTACTTTCCCTTTCATAATTTGGGTATCTATACTTTGTTCAGCCATGTCCTAATATTATTTGCACACACATTAACAATCCTTAAAACCCAGAACCTTAAAAGAAACATAAAGTAAACATGTATACATAAACAATCATAATAACTTTAAAGTTGCATTGAACTACTAATAGATAACATGTATACAAAAGCAATCATAATCAGTTAAACTTGGATTGTTAGGAAATTTCATACAAATCCTGTTAAACTCTTTATTATACTGTTGGTGACTTATGGTTAATATTTGTCTCTGCCAATCGCATTGTCTGAAGAAGTTCAGCTCTTAGTGAACATGATTTAATGATTTTAATCTGCTCTAAGGTTCAAGTAGTAATTGCTTGACAAAAAGTGGATGATGTTCTAGGAGTATAATTCAAAATGTTGAAATAAGAAGTCTGTTCCCGCTCTCTCTTCTCTTCATCGGCGACTAGAGAATCCGTTTCCGATTGATCGCCGGTGATGCCTCCGGTTGTACCGGAAGGAGGCGTGATGACTCGACACTCTAAGAAACAAGCACGGAACCTCACAGGGAGCGTTGTAGAGACTCCTATTGATCTTAATCCGCCATGTTCAGGTAACTTGGAGAACACGAAGTTAACGACATCGAAATCCACTGTTGCGAATGTGTCTTTTCCTGCCGTCACCGCTGATACTCCGATTGCAATTGAACGTCATCCCTCTGAATTGTTGAGCCTGAAATCATCGGAACCCGTTGATGCGAATCTCATACCAAAATCTGGATTGAAGGTCTCATTCATGGATGTGCTTACTGGAAATAGAAATCTCTTTGTTGATACTAAATTGAAGCATATTGAGATCATGAACAAAGAAATCTACACATTCTCTTCGGAGGAGGTTCAACAGGAAGTGGATCTCTGGAAATTTATGATGATCGGAGCAGTCATTGGAGATCCAATCACTGTAGGAGTCATGGAGGCGTTTGTGAAGAAATCTTGGCTAATTTCTTCTCCTAAGATCCAGGTTAAAGCAAATGGAATCTGGATCTTCCAATTCCAAGCGCAGGAGCACATTGATTGGGTCTTGGATCATGGACCTTGGCTGGTTGGTGGAGGTAAACCCCTAGCTCTTCAACAATGGTCAACTGGAATGCAAATGGCGTGGTCTAGCTTTCATCGTGTCCCTGTGTGGATTATTCTACCTGATTTAGATCCGATTTTCTTCTCCACGCATATGCTCAGTGTTATAGGCAGTATGATTAGCATTCCTGTTTGTATGGATAACACTACAACAACTAAACGCAGACTCTCGTATGCTAGATTAATGATTGAGATTTCTGCTTTGGAAGCTGACAGAACTGAGGTCTATTTGCAAGGTCATGATAACAAAATATACAAGCAGAAGGTTGAGTATGAATGGCTCCCATGGTGTTATAGTGAATGCAGAGTATATGGCCATACTCTCAAGTATTGCAGCAAAGGCAATAAGAACTGAGTTCAGTCATAGAAATCTGAAGCTAAGGCCAACAGTACAACTCCATCTGAGAAGACTTGGATCCCTAAGACCAAGTCTGAGATTGCTCCTAGTGGTATAGCCAAGAATGCTAAAGCTCCTAGTGTTGATCCAAGTCTTAAACCTCAAGCCACCAATTCTCAGCAGAATGTTGCCTCAGGCAACTCCTCTGGTGCTGTCCATGATAACCTGAATACTACAAATGCTCTTCCAGTAGCTACCACTCACAACAAAAGTATTGCAGCTAAAGGTAAAGGGCCACATCTATTACAGAACAAGTCTTCTAACTCTGGTATTTCAGCTTCTCCCTTGAATAATCCTTCTAAGAGTTGTAGCAGCTCTAAAAGCATTGCCAATGGATGAATATAAATGTTGTGTTTGGAACACTAGGGGGTTGAGCTCTCTCCCTAGAGTTAAGCTTGTTAGAGCTTTTCTTAGAAGGAATAGGATTGGACTTGCTGGTTTGCTGGAAACTAAAGTTGCTCATAATAAAGAATTTGTCATAAAGAGCTCTTTAGAGGCTACATGGAAATATATTGCCAATGCTACTTCCTCTTCCAAGGGTAGAATATGGCTTATGTGGGATCCTAGAAGGTTTCATGTGGATGTCATTTTTGTCTCTAGTCAGATCATTCATGGTAAAGTGACTAGCTCTCAGAATAAATTCAGCTTTTATATGACTGTCCTCTATGGCTCAAACTCTATGAGCACAAGAGCTAAAATGTGGAGGGATCTTAACTCTATCAAACCTGCTTATATTGAAGCTTGGCTTTGTGCTGGGGATGTGAACTGTATTCTTGACTCTAGTGAAAAGCTTCACTTCAAGGACTACCTTGTTAGACCTTCTACTGAGATTACTGACATTATGCACTCCCTTTGTATCATTGATCACCCTTTCTCTGGAGCTCATTTCACTTGGAGCAATCAGCAGGTTGGTCTGGATAGAATTGCTTGCAAATTAGATAGAGTTATGATCAATAGTACTTGGAGCACTAGCTTCCCATCCTCGACTGTTTTCTTTGCTGATCCTTTGTGTTCTGACCATTCCCCTGGTATTATCAACATACAACCTATTCAGGCTACCAGGAATGCTCCCTTTAGATTTCATAACTTTTGGACTGAGGAAGATGACTATATGGAGGTTATGTCTAATGCCTGGAACATTCATGTAGAAGGCACTGCTCAGTTTTTCCTTGTTACTAGATTGAAGAATGTTAAAAAGGCTCTCAAACAGTGGCAACATGGCAGATTTAGAAAACTTGAATTACTTGTTGATGAATGCATTCATAAGCTTAGTGAAGCTCACAACAATCTTCAGAATGATTTCTCCAACATTGATAAGCAGAATTCAGTTGCTGTAGCTAAAGCTGAGCTTGATCACAGAAACTCCCAGTTGCAGAGTCATATTGCTCAGAAGGCGAAGATTGATTGACTTAAATTTGGTAAAGAGACTTCGAGCTTCTTCTACAATAGCATCAAAGTCAGAAAAGCTAAGTGTTCCATCTTTGCTCTTAAAGATAATAATGGTAACATTATTGATCAACGGGATGATATTGAGAATACTGTAATTGATTTCTACAAAAATCTCTTTGGCACTGCTATCAATGGAACACTAGGTTCTTTCTCTTCTCTCAAAGGTCCTTTACTTGATGAAGTTAACAATCATGATCTCACCAGTATTCCTTCCTACACTGACATCAAGCATGCAGTTTTTGATATTGGTAACACTAAGTCACCTGGCCCTGATGGCTTTGGCAGCTAGTTCTTCAAACATGGATGGAGTATAATTGACAATGCAGTGTGTGAGGCTGTTTATGAGTTTTTTAGAAGAGGAAAAATTCTTAAACAACTCAACACTACTTTCATATGCCTAATTCCAAAGGTGGAAAATCATTTCTTTGTAAAGGAGTTTAGGCCGATTGCTTGTTGTAACACTGCACTAAAAATTATCTCCAAGATCCTGGTTGATAAGGTGAGACCCCTCCTCGATAAAGTCATTGCTCCCACTCAAAGTGCCTTCATTCCTGGAAGATCCATTTGCCACAATGTTGTTGTTGCTCAGGAAATGGTGAGGGGTTATGAAAGATCTGATATCTCACCCAGATGCATGATCAATCTTGATATTCAGAAAGCCTATGACTGTGTGAGCTAGTCCTTTCTACAGGAAGCCATGATTTACTTGAATTTTCCTGCACAGTTGGTTGTTTGGATTATGGAGATTGTTTCCACACCTTACTACTCAATCATTATCAATGGAGAAGCTAAAGGGTTCTTTCCAGGGAAGAGAGGTTTGAGACAAGGTGATCCTCTCTCTCCCTTTCTCTTTGTTATTGTTATGGAAATGCTTGATAGAAAGCTTAAAAGGCTTAGTACCACTAAAGGCTTTCACTTTCATCCTAAGTGCAAGAGAGCTCAGCTAATTTCCCTTGCATTTGCTGATGACTTACTGATATTTTGTAAACCCTCCAAGTCTACCCTCAACCTTATTAAGAACTGCCTTACAAGTTTTGGAGAGGAATCTGGTCTCAAAGCCAATCAAGCTAAGACCACAGTGCATATAGGTGGTTTGAGTGATGCTGAAAAGAATGATTGCATTAGTACTCTTGGTTTTTCAATTGGCACCTTTCCTATCAGATATCTTGGCACCCCCCTTCACTCTAGGAAGCTTAGAGTGTGTGACTATGCTCCACTGTTTAATAAGCTAAAGAGCTCTATTCAATCCAATATGGCCAAGAGAATATCTTATGCTGGAAGAGCCCAGGTAGTAAGATCAGTCATTGAAGGTGTTTTGACTTTCTGGATGCAATCACTCCTACTTCCCATTAAAGTGATAACTCAGATTGAGAGCATTTGTAGAGCTTTCCTTTGGTCTGGACAGACTAGTGGCAACAGGAATCTTATGGCGTGGAGAAATGTGTGCTGTGGATTTGATAAGGGTGGTCTTAACTTCAAATAATTGTTGTCTTGGAACAACACCTTACTCAGTAAACTCCTGTTTGATCTCACTCTAGACAAGACAAACATATGGACTATTTGGGCCAAAAAGTATGTGTTGAAGGGTAGAGCTGTGTGGGATATTTCCCCTAAGCCTTCAGATTCCTGGCTTTGGAAGACCTTGCTCCTTCTCAAGGACCAAATTCTGCCTTTAACACAGAACTCTGACCCATTGCACTTCATTAAACCTTGTGGTACCTTGGACTGTCCAAAACTTTATGAACTTCTTAAAACTCCTAAGTCTGCTGTTCCCTGGAGTGGCCTGCTTTGGGAAGGGGTTCACTCAAAAACATGGTCCTTTACCTGCTGGCTTGCAACACTGAAGAGGCTCCCTACTGCTCAGAAGTTGTATAAATGGGGTATCATCAATGGCAATAATTGTGTGCTCTGTGGTGTAGTTGAGGAATCTGAAGATCACTTGTGGTTTGAATGCAGCACTTCTCAACAAATTCTGAGCAGGGTTCTTAGATGGCAGGGCATTGGAACTACCAAAGAGAGTCTGATGGGCTGGTGGAACTGGTTTCTTGCGTGCAACAACAGAAACAACAACATTTTCAAGTGCAAATTGATGGCCATTACCTGCACTGTCTATTACACTTGGAAGCTGAGGAACAAGATTATATTCCAAGAAAGTGTTGTTGATATTGAAGGTTGTGCCACAGACATTATTAGAGCATGCAAATTCAGAATCCTGAACAAGATCAAGCTGAGTGGGAGACGAGGTATGGCCATGAGAAGAAGACTTCTTATTTGAGCCTTTGAGTTTTACTAATTTATGTACTCTCTTTGTGTTTTGTTGTCTTGTTATTTGTTTAGTTTCTCTGTATTGGTGTATGTATTTCTCTTGCTTTTTGTTGTCTGTTGTCTTGATTTGTAAGGTTGTTGTCTTACTTGCTTAGTAAGCAAGCGTGTAACAAAAGGACGTTAGGCCTTTTTCCTAACACTATCAATAAAGTTTAACCTTTGCTAAAAAAAAAGTAATTGCTTGACATTACTGAGTGCTTGAAGTTTAAACATAACCTTTGTGAAGATGAAAAATGCATGCGTAACATCATATTACATAATAGGGAAGTTAGTTTCTGGTTACTTTTTGTTCCCATTCTTGATTTATCATTTCTCTTAGTTATTACTTAGTGTACATGATAATAGAAAAAAACAAAACAATGGCTTGCTTATATGTAGAAATATGGAAAGATAGATGTTCTTGTTTCAAATGCAGCAGTCAATCCTACTACTGATAATATCCTGGATATGGAAGAATTCGTGATAGACAAGTTGTGGGAAACTAATAGTGTTGAAGATTGGTCTTTGTTCTTGCTGAATATTGTCTATTCTTAATAAAAAACCTTCAGTCCTTTAGACCTTGTAGTCACTTTATTTCAGTTGCTAAATGCTAACAAGTTCCTTCCAATTGCATCTGTTGTATTCAAAGTTTCAAAGCAAGAATATTTCATGCTTCATTCCTTGTTTATCATTTTAAAGTTGGTTACAATGCAACTTTCTTGTAATCTGAAACTTCTTACTTCCCCCCTTTAGAAATGTTGTGGATAGCAATGAGCAACATGTTGCTGAAATCGATTCTGCAAGAGCAACAGCAGAACAAGATGATGTGTAGAGCAGTGATGACATTGTGCAACACTTAGAGAGTGAGATATTTGTTGCTATATGTGCAAATTTTCTCTACATTTGTGTTAATTGGTGTATAGAACTACCAAATAGCAAATGGCATTTTAGAAGACACTCATTCTTTCTCTTATTTTGACTAATCTATGATTACTGAAGATCTCTTTTTGTCTTTTTGAGTTAGTCTACTAACTGGACTGTCAAGATGTCATACAATTCTCAACAAGCACTAAACCAAAAAATTGAAATTAGCCCAAGCACTAAACCAAAAAATCAGCACTAAACCAAACTTTTTGTCTTTTTGTCTTAGTCTACTAAGGTGACCACGAACTGTAGAATCAAAAAAAATTGAAATTAGCCCAAGCACTAAACCAAACTTTTTGTCTTTTTGAGTTAGTCTACTAAGGTGACCACGAACTGTAGAATCAAAAAAATTGAAATTAGCCCAAGCACTAAACCAAAAAATCAGCAAGCACTAAACCAAAAAAAAGCACTAGGGTAATCACGAACAAAGCCTAAATTCGAAGCCCTAAATTCTAACAACACTACCCAGAAAAGCCCTAAATTCGAAGAAATCTAACAATGGATGAAAAAATACATGGAGGATTGTTCGAAAGCAAAGGACGACGACAGGAGGACGACAGGCGACACCACTATCCAGCAAAGATGACCACGAACAGAGCCTCCACTCTCCAGCGACGAGGACGACGACCTCCTAAAGCCAGCCCACGGTGGATGAAGAATTCGCCGAGAAGGAGGGTTACTTCCTTGCTAGGGTTGAAGTTGCACAAGGTTCTGCTAGAGAGGAAGAGGGACACCAGGTTTCCAATGGTGAAAGACGCAAGCCAAGAACACGTGCAGCTCACGTGCAACTCATAACATGAAGAAAATGAAGTCCCTCGTGCTTATCACGTGCAACTTTCTAAATTATAATATTTTGGTAACTTTGACCCTAAAAATTATAATTAATAAGTATTAATAAGTATTTATTTTCCGAACATACATAAGAAAATAAGTACACAATTTCAGCATCAAATTTCAGCATCAGCATAAGCATCAGCATCAACATCAACATTAGTTACCGAACAAAGCCTTAGTATTTTTCTGATCATGCATTGCTTAGTTAAGGCTTAAGATTTCAATGTTCATAAAAGCTCTTAGTGAAATTTCTTCATCCTTTCCCTATTTGATTCATTTTTATTATTTTATTTGGCTTGAGAACATTGTGAGACTACTTTTGGAACTGGAACCTGAGTTAGATCATATATGGCATTATTTAAACATACAGGTCAGAATTGCCTTGACCTTCCTATTTGAATAACAACTCTTTTGTGAAATGTTGTTTCATGATACTAAGCTTTTTTTTAGTAGTCTAAATTATATCATTTGCGAAATGTATGGCATTATTTAAACATACAGGTCAGATCTACCTTGACCTTCCCATTCGAATAACAACTCTTTTGTGATATGTTGTTTCATGATATTAAGTGTTTTTCAATAGTCTAAATTTTATCATTTGCGATTATACATATTGAAATTGCTGAGTTTTCTATGTAAACATTTTCCCCTCTAGAATTGAAGAATTCAAAGTATATTTGAGAAGTGCACTTCTGATCATGAGACCGGAATGGAAATTCTTCGCGATAAGCATGAAATAGCTCTGTCCAATGTCAGATGGACATGGATGCATCAGAGTACTAATCAATATGTAAGTTTAATGGAAATTATGCGCAATAAGTATGACATTGTTAACTAGATTTATACAATGTTTAATATATGCAATTTGCAACACTTACAGGTGTGAGACTAGGGTAATGGCTGCCAGAGAGTATGAATGAAATATGACATGTGCAAAACAAAGAGTATTAGCTACTAACATAGTTATATTTTGGTTATTTGTAGTTGTGACATTGAGTTGTCAATGACATGTATTTACTTAGTTATTTGTAGTTTGTGACATTGAAATAGTCAATGACATTGTTTGGTCAGTGACATAGTTGGATAATGCAAAAAATATATGGTGTTTTGACGTTGAACTAACCGGTGTATTTGGTTTAGGGTTAACTAGTGTATTTGTTTAGGGATAATGCAAAAAACGTCAAGTTGAGAGAGCAAAGGTCAAATAACCCAGATTTGGTTTAGGGTTAACCGATGAATTTGTTAAGGGAAATAACCCGGATGTGTAATAATCGATGTATTTGCTTCTCAAATAACTAGGGGTGTTCATCCGGTCCGGACCAGACCGGATTTTTTCAAAAGTCCGGACTGGAGACCGGACCGGATTTTTTCAAAAGTCCGGACTGGAGACCGGACCGGACCGACCTAGGACCGGTTTAGACCGGAACTTATTTAAAAAAATAATAATTAAATTCTTATTTAATATCTAAAAAAAATATCTAAAAAACATTTATACTCCTAACTTATTAAATTAAGAAAAATATCTATATAAAAAAACATTTAAACTCCTTATTTTTTATTTTTTATTTTTTTTAAAATAAAACCGGTCCACCGGTCCGGACCGGTTTTTTTCCGGGTTTGGACCGGACCGGACCCGGATTAAGGAAAAAACCTGGACCGGAGACCGGACCATAATTTCACCGGTCCAGTCCGGTCTTTTCCGGTCCGGTCCGGTCCCATGTTGAACACCCCTACAAATAACCCATATTTGGTTTAAAATTAACAGGTGTATTTGTTTAGAGAAATAACCCGGATGTGTAATAACCGATGTATTTGCTTGTCAAATAACCCGGATTTGGTATTAAATTAGCCGGTGTGTTTGTTTAGGGAAATAACCCGGATGCGTAATAACCGGTGTATTTGCTTCTCAAATAACCTAGATTTGTAAGTATTTTATATAACCCGGATGTATATATATCTCCGGGTTATATAGTACCCAAATAACCCGGATGTCAAAACTATGTGGGAAAATTGTGGGAGGCAAATAACACGGGCGTGTCAAATATAGGTCCGATTATTTGGTACAGGGCAAATATCGTGCTGACCTTTAACCTGGACCTAGTCCATATTATATTCCATTAAACGCCCGGATTATTTGGTAATTTTTGTAGTAGTGCACCATCGTGAGAAGAACCAAAATGATCTTTTGGAAACATTTAGAAGAAATCATAGTCAACCTAAACATCCGAATTATTTTGGCATGAGACCTAAATGAAATCGAAAATGATACGGAAAAAGTAGGGGAGCCTTGACTAATCCATGCCGATTTAAATGACTACTTGAATTTCACTCCAAATTAGGCTTAGTAAATACTAATATTAAGGGATTCCCTTTCACATGGAGAAAGTCCTCAATAGCAACTAACAATGTCTATGAAAAATTAAATCGGATCATAATACATCATGATATTCTTAACAACTCGCCAAACCTTGAGAATAATCACCATCCTTTCACAACCTTTGGTCATTACCTAATAACCTTTATCATATGAGAAAAGGAAAAATGTATCCACCCCCCATTTAAAATTGAGAATGCATGGATGACTAGACCCGACTATGAAAGAATTGTTATGAAAGTATGGAAAAATGAACTCCAAGGATCCTACCTATAAGAATTACAAAAGAAAATGCATACTAAAAAAATACTCAAAGTCGTTGGCATTAGATTAACAAGATATGGAACAACAATATCATTTTTAAATTTTGCGGATGATATGCTTATCCTACCGAACGCATTCGGGGAATTTGTATACATACCCTATATGCACACATTTAGTGAGCTAAATGCACACGTTTCGTGAGCTAAATGCACACGAAATGGTGCGCTTAATATAAGCGTACGCCTCTGGTGCGCTTACATTAAGCGCATAGGGTCAGAAGTGGTATTTAAAAAAATATGAGGACGGATAAGGCCAAAACCTGTGTGCTTAGTATAAGCGCACATGTTTGTATGATCCGGCCGTTGGTGCGCTTACACTAAGCACACCAACGGCCTGCTTAAAATTTGACCGTTGCATTCGAACGTTGGTACGCTTACATTAAGCGTACCAATCGCCGAATTTTTAGTCTATAAATTGCCATTTTAATCTTCTTCCACACCATCACAACATTGAAATGAATTTGCAAATTGAAGATGAGGTGCGAGATTGGATACAAGCTCGAGAAGACGAAGAAGTTGACGAAGAATGGAGCGACTCGGACTCCGAAGACGGAGGAGATGATTGTGATTTGTATGAGGTTAGTGTTTAAATTTGACACAGTTTAATTCATAACTTATAGGTTCTATTGTAGTAGGTAAATTTGCTATGAATTAATGTCTTTGCAAATTTGTTGTATTATTAGTTTGTTCTAATTATAGGCAGTATAATAATTCATAAATTAAAAATAATTATAGGGTGAAGATTATACAGGACATTTTCATAGTGGCCTAATTTGGGAGAGTATGAATGAAATGATTCAGTGGGCGAGAGCTAGAGCAAAAGAGTTGATGATAGTTTTGGTGAAACGTACCTCAAATCCGTATGTAGTTAGTTTTACATGCGATAGATATGGTGAGCCTAGATCTGGGAGGCCGAAAGTTAATGTAGAAAATCCGGAGTTGTCGGTTTCAAGGATTCGAAAACGCAGATCGAAGAAGTGCGGTTGTAGGTTCAAGTTGTATGGGTGTCGTTTGAAAAAACGAGCATGGGTTTCTTACATCAAGATGGGTATTGGATGTTATACATGGCACCCACAACCACAAGCTTCAGACTAGCTTTCACGGGAATGCATTCATGGGTCGAATGACCCAGGAAGAGGAGGTCATGGCTAGGAAATTTGGCGATTGTCGAAAGACTCCGAAAGAGATTGTTTTTGAGTTGAGGAAAAACTTTCCGGGAAATGTAACATCAATGAAGCAGGTTGCCAACTTTTTGCAGAAGCTCCATTTCGATGATCGTGGTGAATTGACGGTTACTCAGTGGTCCCTTTAATTTTTGAAAGACAACGGGTATCTTTTCTATCCTCTTAGGAATGTGCAGAAAGGGGACGAGGTAGAGATTTTGTTTTTTGCTCACCCGAAGTCGCTACAGTTGTTGAAGAAGTTCCCGCACGTTGTGATCATTGAGGCCACATACAAGACAAATAAGTATGTAATACATTTTAATATTAGTTATATATTTTGCTATGTGCTATAATTTGATTAGTTATATTCACTAAATATTGGTATTTGAATTTATTATGTGTATGAATAGATATGATATGCCTTTGGTGGAGATTGTTGGTTTTACGTGCACTCACAAGACGTTCAACATTGTGTACGCATTCACCCGAGCGGAAAAAGTTTTCCATTACCAGTGGATAGTGAGGGCCCTTCGGAACTTGTTTGAGCAGTTGGGAGTAATGCCAAAGGCTATAATGACCGATTGTGAAAAGGCTCTCATCAAAGCTATTAAGGTAGTTTTCAAAGACGTCCCGGTAAGACATCTCTTGTGTTGGGTCCATATTAGAAATAACATCAAGGCACATGCCGACAAGGTTATAAAAGACAGTGCCAGAGTCGATAGGTTTACAAACCAGTGCTGGAGTCTTTTTTGCTCGACCACCGAGGAAAGTTACGAGGAGAGGCTCAGAGCATTGAGGACGTCGTGGAAGAGCGGCCTTGTTGGATACGTCGAGAGGGAATGGCTGACTCCTTACAAGGAAAGCATAGTAAGAGCTTGGATGGATTACACCCTTCACTTCTTCACGAGGACTTCAAACAGGTATCCTTTGAACAATATGTAGTTGATTGTTTGTACTTATGAGTTCCAAGGTCGTGCTAAGGCAATAAATGTTTTTTGTTTTGATAGGGTTGAGGGGATGCATCGTGTCTTGAAAGATATTGTGGGGTCTAGCAGAGGCGGCTTTAACAGAGTGATCGTGAGGATCCACCATGCAATCATTCTTTAAATCGACACGATTAGGGCGAACATGAACAAGTCACTGTCTACACGACCAATGGAGTTCAACGATCCAGGATTTCCGGAGCTTGCCCAAATGGTCTTTTCAAGGCTCTTCTATAGAGTGTCAGATAAGTGTTTTGATTTGTTGTTGGCTATGTATGATAAGTTAGTCAAGGAGGACTATTCAGAAGTATGTGATGATCATTGGGTGAGAGACTGCCTTGGATTTCCGTGCGTACACGATATTGCAAATGCCATCATTATGAGGACAAATCTCACTCCAGACGACATTCACGAATTCTGGAAGGACTTGCATTGGGAAGAGGATCCAACAACATTTGCGCTTGGAGACGACAGTGTTCCGGTGTCCGTTCCAGAGTTGAGATTGCGTGAGATGTGGTCGAGAGTGCAAAGCCGAACTTTGAGCCAAGCCACGTTATGGCAAGTGAGTGATTTGTACATTGCCTTGGAGCATCCGGAACAGAGTACGTTTATGAAGCCGACGGACATCTCTAGAAAGGGAAGGCCAAGTGGTGCGAAGAACAAGGCAAAGGGGTCATCGACTAGGGAAAAGAGCCTGCATGAGCACGTAAGAGAAGATCTACTGAAGTTCGAGAAGGCAAAGGAAAAGGCAAAGGAGAAGGTGAAAGGGCCAGGTCATCCCAGGAAGCAAGCAAGTTTCGTAGTCCTTGAGCACGAGGACATGCAATCTCAACCGCAAGTAGAAGAATCACAATTGGAGGAGGTGTACATCGAGACCGACCATGTTGGAGTCTGTCCGTCGGAGGAGTGGCCTGGAGAACCCATGATTCATCTTGGGGTGGACTTTGGGGTTCGGAATATAGATTACTTCTGGTTTGGGTACATTAATGGTGCTATGGATGTACATTCAGACGGACATTGTGGTTATCGGTCTTTGGTTGTGCTTATGGGGATGAGTCAGGGTCAATATCCCTTGATTCGCAGCGCGATGGCGAAGGAGTTGCGTGCCAAGCGACAAATGTGGGAGCCGATACTAGAGGCTACTCGACCAGGGTCATGGGACAATCTAATGGTTCAAATTAACTATGTGAAGACCCCTTGTGTCCCGGATTATTGGCTTGACATGCCATTCATGGGTTTAGTGTTTGCCACGGTGTATAATGTTATTGTGATCGTCATATCTCAGTACCCTTTATTGTGCTTACCAATTAATCCGTCTGGACCATGCTGCACACCTCCCTTACAAATGTCGGGGATAGCACACGTAGGGGATCACAACCACTGGATACCGGTAATGTTTTGTTTTTGTATTTGTACTTCGATGTTTCATTTGCAATATCGTGTATACTAATTGCGTATTTTTTGTTTGTATTCATATAGGTGATGCTCAGTGTGATACCCCGTAATTCTGTAAGGATTATTTTGGGAATTTTTGGAATTTTCCCGAACACCCGTTTAGTACGTCGAATTTAATTCAGAAAGTTGGAGGCATTCTGTAATGTGCTCTGTATCTGTAATATTTTTCTCAGTGAAATAATATACAGTTGATATGTTTTGAAAGTTCGTACTCGTTTGTGTACGACTTTTGTTAACGCGGATTAAGATTGGTACAAGTTTATTGCCCAAGAGTTGTTATCTAATGGGCAATAGTACAAGATTCTTTATTCGAAAGTTATTGTCCAAGAGCTAATATCCAAGAGGCAAAAGTACAAGAGTATTAACCAAGGGTTAATACCCAAGCTCCCTCCAAAACCCTAATCTTTTCCTATAAATAGAGAGCATGGGGTGAGTGTAAGGAGGAGGGGAAAGACGCCATTACGCTGTCCATTTCTCGTCTCTCAAAAATGCTCCCAAAGAAAAACGCTCTCTCTCTCTCGGAAAGCTCTCATGGATCGTTGGAGGCTCGTTTGGTGTCGTTCTCGGTGGCCAAAGGAGACTTGGAAGGCTCTTAGAAGCCTAGAAGCCAAGCAAGGCGAAAGGAGAACCAAATCGAGCGTCGCGGGTAAGATTTCTCACCCGTTTTTAAGTTTCTGTTCAGCAATGGCAACCTCCGCCAGGAACGGCGACCGCCGCCAGGGAGACGGCGCCTGCCGCCAGGAACGGCGATCGCCGTGAAGATCCCGGCGCCCGCCGTGATGATCTCGGCGACCGCCGTGTTGGGGACGGCGACCGCCGTGAAGATCTTGGTGCCGCCGTTGTGTGTGGCCAGCCGCCGTGGAGGAAGCCGATGAGCGGCGCCCGCCGCATTTAAGGCGGCGCCCGCCGCAATTGTTTGGTGGCCGGCTGTGAAGGGTTGCTGCCCGGGAGTTGTTGCGTTGGCTTCCGAGACCTTCGATCGGGTCTCGTATCCTTCGATTCTTTTCGTCCTTTCGTATATTCGTACTATTGTTTGTCGAATCTAACCTAGGGTTCCTTTTTGGGTCGACTCGAAGGTGTTTATGCTAGTGGAGCTATACGCGTGTCGAGCCCGGAATCCCGTCGTCGTTAGGCTTTTCTGCGGATTGAGGCAAGTGGCGGTTCGCTCTTGCTTAATCATTCCATGTTTCATTAATTATCAATTGTTTAATTGTTAATTAAATTGGAGTGAACTGTTGTTTTGCTTGGGAACTAAGTTCATAAATAAGCGTGATTAAAGTAATGTTATAATAGGTTGTATATCTGTTAGAACAACGCTATTATAGGTGATAATTACCATGATGGTATTATTGTGAAATTAATCTTAATGCTAGAATAGCATGCGGGTTAATAGGAAAACTAATCCAAGTAAGGATTAGCTGTTTCTATTATCTCTGTGTTTAAGTTGATTGCCTGGATGGCTTTAATGTGATTAATTGTTGTGTTAGACTGTTTAGTTAACACGAGTGTTCGTAGGAACGCTAATCCAAGTAAGGATTAGTCGTTTCTTAATAACTTAATGTTCGTAGGAACGTTAATCCAAGTAAGGATTTGTCGTTTCTTTAAATCATAATATTCCTCGGATTAATTCCGAATAATTTAAGGGTCATGACCTATGCTTCTTATCCACATGTAAGGATCTGAAGTGTTTATGCGCCTTGCAAGCGCCATTGAATGAGCTTAATTGCAGTCCTGTGTATTAAGCACTTAGCTAGTGCATTGGGGTGGACGTAACTGTCACCCTGTAAATTAAATTGTAAGCACTGTGGCAGTACAATCAGGGTGAACGTAAGGTCACCCGGTGTAATAATAACTTCCGTGTTCTCGGAATAATATTAAAAGCCTCAACAGTAGTGTGTGTGTGTTGTAATTTGATAAGATAAGTGCAGTTAAGCACATAATTAAAGTGTAAGCACTGTGGTAGTGCAATCAGGGTGAACGTAAGGTCACCCGGTGTAATAATAACGCCGTTGTTACTCGGCATAATAATGTTAAGTCCCGCGTGTGTGTTATGTGTGTTTTAATTTGGGTTGACATAATTGTCACCCTGTGATTTAAGCCTTGTTGTCGCTCTTAATAACATTAACGTGTTTCAGTAATGTGTGTTTTGTAATTAAATAAGATATGTGCCCGAGTGCACATGATTAATAAACCCATGGCGAGTAGTGCAGCTAAGTATTAGTGCAGCTAGGAAAGCTCGTCTCGACTTGAATGTAGTACGTTCTCTTTCCAATCTGGATTTGTTGTATGCGATGAGGTTGGTTGTGAACCGAAGCATCTCAGTCAACTTTTAAATCATTGTTGTATGATTCGTTAAACATTCCAGATTTGTCATATTTCATTAAAGACTCAATCTCTTGGAGTCTCTTTTCGAGTTGATTTCTGTGAAGATTCAGTCTTCCAGAATCTTCTCTTGTGCATACCTCTTGTTGTTATTCCGTGAAAGTGTCGGGTTATGTATCGTCCCTTCGGTTATTATTCGAGGGACAATGATAGTAAACGGTTACGATCACTCGAACCACTCTGCTTTTTACCCTTGCTAGTCTATTTAAGTAGACTAACCCACGAACTTTGTTCTCCGCATGTGGGCTGGTGTCATCCGTTCGATTCGGCACATCAGATAGAGTGTAGATGAGAAGACTAGAAGGACTATGGAGTCGATGGTGGTTTTCCGACGTTTTTAATAATTTCTTTTAATCAGGTTGAGATTCTTGGGAGATGACCATTGCGGTCAAGATCCTTGTTTGTAATTCATTTAAAAGACTTCCGCTGTACCTTGTTTAAGATTTCCGTTGTAATTTATTTAAACTCTGTGTTTGTCCTATTCGGGATTGGGATGTAATCCCGGGACTCGTGTTTTATATGAATAAGGTTATCATTTTGTATCATTGTATTTCATGATTTGTATTTAAACGGTAAAGCCTTGGGTGATCTCGGTAAGGAACACTGGGGTCACTGGCGGTAATACCTTTCCAAAAGGGTTAAGTTTTGGGGGTGTTACACTCAGTTCCGACTCTCCATTACCACCCATTACGTATGCGTGGCAAAGACATTGTGATCCAAGAATCCTGTGGTGGGAAGAAGTGTATGATTCGAAATTGCAAGAGTTTAGGGAATGCCGAAAGGCAACCGGTCTGAATCCAGATTATTTGGCTTAGTTGATCCACATTATCAGTACTTCATGTAAAACTCTAAGGCAGTTTGTAATGTAATATAACTTTATATGTGAGTAGGTCTCTTTTGGTTAATTCCTCAAGATTTTTGCTTTGGTGGGTTTCATAGTAAGGCTTATGTAATGAAAAAGACATCAAACTTATGGAGTCGCAAATTATCATAACCATGATATCTGTTGTGACAAAGGGGCAAATCAGAAAGTTAGACGGGTTCGACTTTCATCGAAGGTTTGCCCTCCCTTAGAATTCATGAGGCAGTGAACGGGATAATGGACACAAGGCAATGACTTCAACTCAATGCTGTAATAATAACATTATTCATACAATTTGAAGACATATCTAATAAAAAACATGGTTATAACTCCGACGATCTAGAATATGAGTTATTTTATCAGAAGCAATAAATTTTTAAAAAAATATAAAACCAATTAAAGATGAATAACGTTACCGAAAAATTGAATAATCTATCACGGGTCGAGTTTTCTCCTCTACACGATGGATCTTGAGCTCGGAAAAGTTGAAGACACTGAATGTGAATTGAATGTTGTGTTTGGATGTGAAGAGAATGAAAATTGGCTTTGATATTTATAGGCGGGAAATTTTGACGTTAGAGAAATGACCGTTTGTGCGCTTACAATAAGCGCACAAATGGTCAGATTTCTACCGACCGTTTATACAGTTGGGTTTTGGGCTCAAATACAGGCCCAAGTTATGTACGCTTACATTAAGCGCACAACTGTACGCTTAATGTAGGCGCACAATTGTACGCTTAAAGTAAGCGTACCACATCTATATGATGAATTTAGTAATTAATACTATACCAATGAATTGATATTGTTTCTTAAGAAGTGATCACTCTTATTATATACTAATGTAATATGACGGAGTCTTATGACGTTATAATGTGATATGACGTAGTCTTATGAAGTTTTATATTGAACTCTATAGTTACGCTATAGCATGAAGTACTATATAACTTCGATTGTATAGTTTTTACCACCCGAATTGATATTGTTTCTTAAGAAGTGATCACTCTTATTATATACTAATGTAGTATGACGGAGTCTTATGACGTTATAATGTGATATGACGTAGTCTTAAGAAGTGATCAAACACTAATGCATCATTGATTTTTACTTCATGCCAGAATACAAAACCCCGCCAGTCGTTGCCAAATCGGTATCGATTCCCACTATTTGCAATACACGCCCCCAAACAAGCATTACCACAATCCAAAGTCACTTTCGTTGCTCTTGAAGAACTCAAGAATCTCAGAGCATGCTCCCTTGGGATACTCTGCACATCAGTAAGTGCATTTAAAGTATATATTATGAAGTCTTATGAATCAAAAATTTACTTAATGAAGGATACGGTCCTTACCACCCGAAATTCTGGATAGAGCATGGTTTGATTTATTACAATAATGAAGCTCCTCTCAGGATCACGCTGCATGGCTTGAGCTCTTTCTAATGCCGAATTTTCAACATTTCCATCATCATCATCAGAGGAGCTGCTGTCTTCTACGAAAACAGAGGAACTTGAATCGTCGTTGATTTCTATAACATTTCTCGACGACGAAGCCATACTCTGTAACAAACTTGATATTCCGGATCTGAATTATATTTGAGTTTTGTGTTTGGATGAGAAAGAGAATGAAATGGGTTATTTATAGCCATTTCATCAACGGGCATAAATCCGACCGTTTATGCGCCTAATGTAAGCGCATAAACAGTCGGATTTATGCCCATTGTATTTGACCGTTACACAGGTATTGGGCCTAAATTTGGGCCCAATATATGTGCGCTTAATGTAGGCGCATACATATGCGCTTACTGTAGGCGCACAGTTATTGGGCCTAAATTTGGGCCCAATGCCAACACTCTTACTCTTATGAAGTTATACGAAATAATATACTACTGTAACCCGAAACTCTTGATTTGTGAAAAACCCGAAATAAATTACGATAAGTCATCCATGAAAAGTATGACAAATAACATAAAATGTACATAATATAATATTATACATAACAGTCTGTGACCATACATGACAACCCTAATCGCCACCCGGCTGACTTCCACTACCCTCCCCAGCCTCGTGTGTAGAATCCGTAAAAAGTTGTGACTGAGATGCACGAGGTGGAGGGGCGGCCATCGGAGGAGTGTCATGATTCAACATATGCAATAGACGCCCCATGAACACCCGAACCTCCTCGACAGTAATAACGCTCCTATTCATCGGCCTACGTAAATATGCACGGAGCTCACCTACAACCAACTGGTTCCGCTGCATTCGTAATATCACTTACCCATTAGAATTTATATATAATATTTAATAATAATACACATTTATTGAATTAACCAAATTAAACATACCGCAAGAGTGCCCACCGTAGGTGTGGGATGGACAGGGCCGGCGGGACGATCCTGTCTAGTGGATCTGGGATCCACCAACACATGAGAATACTCATCCAGCCAATCGAGGTAGTCATCCATCACATCCCAATACTGCGTGGCTGGTGGATCCTCTATCTGGATCAGAGGCCTCGGATCCTTATCACACGCCCCCAATAGATCAGCATGAAATGTGACGTCATAATGACGAAGGTTGAACGTGCGGGTGACTGTTATGGGCTGAGGAGGTAACACTGGGATCCCCTGCACGTGCCTGAACTGTCGCAGGACGCGGTCCGGCAAATACGGCTCCTGTATATCCAAAATTTGGATTATACCTCTGAACATAGAA
Source organism: Rheum nobile (assembly GCA_027886185.1). Lineage (NCBI taxonomy): Eukaryota > Viridiplantae > Streptophyta > Magnoliopsida > Caryophyllales > Polygonaceae > Rheum > Rheum nobile. Next base: position 6,703,701 of record WOAB01000002.1, on the reverse strand, counting down.
TGAGCGTACTCCGGTCGGTCGAATGATACCCGAGCGAAAGGAAACCACTGAACCTATAACATGTAATTTATATGAAATTAGTATTTTGCGTCAATATATATTATAAAATAAACTATTAATTTAATGAAATAGATTATCTCCTCATATCTGATATTGTCTAGAATTTGGCGCATACATACCAAACGACCAGGGTTCTTGCCTTGTGGAACCTCCTGGCCCTCTCTGAAAGCAGCAGCATCAGCGCCAATGGCAGCGGGTCCATGACATAATGTCCACGGAAATGGGGAAAATACGTCCATATCCATGACTGTAAATCAGGATCAAACGATAAGAATAAAAACGAATTTATAACATTACAATTTATTTTTTTCATTTAAATTGACATTTCTTACCCTCAACAGGATGCCAGAACTGGCAATGCCCTGTGCATCTCGTCTGGAAGCCTGGCCTAAGTTCCTGTACAGCAAGGCCAATATACCAGCTCCCCATGCGTACCGGTCGGTGGTCGAGTGGTCGAAAAGCAACGACAACCACTTGTGCTTGATCGCCTTCGTAGACTTGTCCACCATCACTGTACTGCCGAGCAACAGGAACATATACAGTGTAGCTATGGCGCTCTGGTCCTCCTGTGGCGCCCTCATCCTCCGCTTGAGCTCCTTCTAAAGTCAGTCCAATGGAATGCCGCCGTCGCTGTACCATCTCTGCACCTATGTGGTGTCGGCATGCCCAAAGAACTGCGCGACCCTCTGAATCAGATCTATACCAAAGAGACTCGTGCAGCTCCTCCCGGTAATTGGCACCCTGAGAATCTCATAAACGTCATGCAATGTAATGGTCATCTCGCCCCATGGAAAATGGAACGAGGATGTCTCAGGGTGCCATCTCTCGACAAAAGCAGACACTAATACAGGATCCACTGCCCCAGTGCCTAGAGTGCGTAGATGGGTGAGACCGTTACACTCTGCCAGCTGAAACCATGTGTCTGGCCCGGGTCTGATATACTCCTCGAGCGGAGAGGTCCAGCCGATGTGAAAGTGGATCTTCAAGACCTTGCGGTCCTGAATGTTCGATAATTAATATAAGTTATCTATAAAAAATAAAATTTATTTTATATTTCAATTAAAACGGGCCTACACACTAAATACGTACCAAATCCTGAGGCTGCTGGCGGCGCTGACGCCCCGGTGCAACCTCCTCTAGAGCAGCCTCCTCTGGAGCAGCATCTGGATCGATCTCTCCTCGACCTCCTCGACCTCTCCTGCGTCGGTTTCGCAGAAGGATGGGGGCAGCATTATGGACAGGAGGGCCAGGAGGGGTCACGTCCCAAATCGCTCTAGCAATGTGGGTCGTGTAGCCCTGAAGGAGGATAGGGGCTCATGTCCCTCCTGGCATCCACGCAGCCTGGCCTAAAACGGGCGCCCCGGGAGGAGGAGGTGCATAGCTAGGAGCGGGTGGAGGGGTACCAACTGGGGAGGGGACAAAATGATCGGCCTCGACCAGGGATGGAATGTGAACGGGCACAGGAGAGGGGGCAAAAAGATGGGGTGAGGCTGGAGGGTGGGCCTCATCCGTCGATAAAATCGGCTCAAAAGAAACCCTGAACTCTCCCTCGAAGCCCTCGTCATCATCTGACATCTCCTGGGTTTGCTGCGTCTCCTCATCAACTGGTGTATCCTCAACATACACGTCCTCCATGCTATCATCCTCGGTCTGAACAGGAGGCTGAGAAACCGCGGGTGCTTCACCTAGTAAATCGGCTCGTACCATAGTAGCGCGCCGACGGACGGTGTCTGATATATGTTTTCGAGGAACGACACGTCGGTCCGCTACCAGAGCCGGATGTGTCATACCCTCGGAACCTCCTAAAGCGTCTCGTACCGCCTAGATTTTTTTTGTTAGATTATTATAACTGTATTTGTTTGAAAACAGTATTTATATAGTTTTTACTAAAATTTAATCTGAATCGATCAATTACATTTTACATTTAAATCGAATTAGAATGACATATAATTAAATTATAATTTATATTTTCAAATTCTAATAAAATCTAATTCCTAATAATCTAAATTCAAATCGTATCTTCAATAAAATTTTACATACGAAAATAATAAAATTTTCATTTGCACAACATTATTCAATCTAAAATAAATTGCATAATTTTAACAATTTCATTTCGATTATAAATTCTAATGATTCTAAATTCACATCTAAAATCTAACAAATATATAATTTCAATTCCAAAATCCTGTTCTTTCAATTCTAAATTTCCTAAAATACTGTATTTCGTAATTCAAATTATATATTTTAAATTCTAACAAATCTATATTTTTCTCCTAAAATCAATAATCTAATGAAATTAAAATTTAATGAAATCTAATTAAATTAAAATTATACCTGATGGACGCCTATCGGTGTGGGAGTGACGGTAACGTCTACCGACACATCTGGCAAGGGTGTCGATCGGGCTGTCGGTCGTCTGCCACTACCCCTCACTCGTCGTCTGATTGTGGAGTCCTCGTCCTCCTCCTCCATCGCCACCCATACACCGCCGAGACCGAGAGGGCCACCACCGCCACCAACCGGGCCACCACCGCCACCGACCAACTCTGGTCGTGCATCACCACCACCGACCACCGCGCGCCTCTCCTCCGCATCGCCAGATGCACCGCCGGCCGCAGGAATCGCCGGAGACGTCGCCGGATGCACCACGAGCTCGCCACTGTCGCCGGAGAGGTCATGGGTTGGGCCGCCAAGTGGAGGGGAAGAAGATGCCATCGTCGGGTTTGGGATTAATTGAGAAGAAAAGAGGGAGGGAGGGAGGGAGGGAGGGAGGGAGGGAGGAGGGAGGAAGAATCACCGCCGCGGGGTTTGGGTTCGAAATTAGGGTTCGAAAGAGGGGGGGAAGAGGGGAGAAGAAGAGGCGTCGTTAAATAAGCGCATAGCTATGCGCCTATTGTAGGCGCATAGCGGTGCGCTTATTGTAGGTGCACAGGTAACTCCCTCGTATTTTCTGTAAATCCCTCTTATGCCCCTATGCGCTTAATGTAAGCGCACCAGAGGCGTACGCTTACATTAAGCGCACCATTTCGTGTGCATATAACTTTTCCCTAAACATATCTTGGATGTCTTTACAAAAACAACGAGACTATCAATTAATTATCACAATAGTTATACGCAAGTTCGTTGCAATCATAGACGTAGTCAAGGGGAGTCTGGTGACCCCATTTTCTCGAGCTCTATTGTATTATTCTTTTTTTTATATATGGGCCTATGTATTATATTTTAATGGGCTATAAAATTGGATACATATAAATGTTAGTTCGATCGGTAGTTCAACAAAAGTAGAAGGAAAATAGAGGGAGTGTGGCCCATTAGCCCCCTACAAGTTTCTAATTCAATAAAATAGTCCTAAATATTTTGTATTCAATTTCCAACAGTCCCTTTATAAACCACATCCCACAAGTGACCCCCACATCCTCCTCTCTCTCTCTCCGGAAATCTTCCTCTCTCGCTCTCGCCATGGTAACGCTCACCTTGGTTGTCGGTGAGAACGCCAATCTGAATCATACTCTCCATTGACTGGGAGAATTTGGTGAAGAACTTGGAGGAATTGAGGAGCTCGTCGACGATGTTGGAGGACTACTTGTTTGTGAGGAGTGTGGTGTCGGAGACGAAGAGGCCTTGCTGTTGCTTGAGGATCTGGTAGTAGTGGTTGTGATAAGCACTACTTTGTAGGGCTTAAGTAAGAGTTATTAGAGGGTTTATTGGTGCCATTCAGGTAGATTTAGACACATTCATATGTATGGCGTTTGGGAGCGAAGTTTGGTGTTTTTGGAGGTGTTTGAGCTGTTTTGGAGATCATAGGAAGCCACAAGGAGAAGACGCCAAGGAAGTGAAGAGAAGAGTAGAAGAACAGTGGGCTGAATTTAAATGGTTCGTTCTCTCTACTCAGATGTCCAAATGGAGTGATTCCAATTCGAGGAGTTAGATCTTGAAGTCTACTACAAGTTCTCAAAATATGAGCGCAATCCGAGTTGAGAATCAAAAGTTATGGCATTTTTACTGAAGTGTCGCAGAAGCTGAAGTACTGGAATCCCACCGCACCCAGCGGTGGGCACTGCCGCACCCAGCGGTGGGCACTGCCGCACCCGCGGCGAGGTCGTCAGAGAACTGGAGTTTCTGTTAAATGGCCGCACCCGGCGGTGGAGCCACCGCACCCGCGGTGGAGACGCGCTGAAAGTCTTTTACGAGTTTTCTTATTCCCGTTTTATTTTATTTCCGAAACTTTATTTCCAAGTTTGTTATTTTTCTTTTCTTTATTTCTGAATTATTACTTTAGTATTTAAGTTAGGTTTAAGACTTTTTAGAGAGGATCCAATTCTAAAAACCTAGTTGCCACAGAGAAAATAGTTAGACCTAGTTTCATTCATCGTTGTTTTTCCCTTTTGCTCAGGCAGACAATTGAAGCCTTTGGATTGATTGGATTGTGAGGTTATTCCTTTACTCTTTCTATGATTGTATTAATTTTCTCTCGTGTTTAATCTCATTGATCATATATCGATTCCCCTTGATTTGTTGATTAGGAAATCAATTAGATTGTTAATAGTAGTTCCCTCTAGTTTGACAACCTAGAGAAATTAGTATTATGCTATTGGTTCCCCTTTTCCATACAACCTGTTGAGATTGTTATTGATCATACTACTAAGGATTAGAGGATACTGGTTGAGAATCTAAATCCCTTAGTTTGTGTAGAGAATTAATTGCATGCAATTGTATGACTGGTTGCTACACTTGCATGTACCTATCTATTCCTGAACTTCCTGCTGCTATTGAATTAAATCGTGAAGGTTAGTAGGGATTTGTTTAATAGTTAGGGTTATCAAGACTGGTTGGACTGGTAACTATTTCAGAACAAGGATTAGGACTTTCATGAGTATTGAGGACTAGGAATAACCAATGATCGATCTATCAATCTGAAGTGTGGATATTTGTTTGGCTGAGTTATTTTTCCAATTTGATTTCAAGTCTTTGTTTTTATTTATTTTGGTTTTAATCAGCAAACCCCCTTGGTTACTTGTTGGTATACAATTACATCATTGGAATAGTATTTGATTCTCTGTGGGATTCGACCCTTACTTACCAGACTACATTAGTTAGGTTTGTTTAGGATTATTTTGTATAGGTGTCACGACAACGCCTATCAAATTGGCGCCGTTGCCGGGGAGTCAATTTTACTATTCTAATTGTGTGTTTGTTTACCAACTGTTGTGTGGACCTATCTTACGGTCCACACCTGTGTTACTAATTGGTTTCATTGAGATCTCAATCCAGACAGATGGCAGCATTTGATTTTTACTATCAGCAGCAAGGCTGGCCCCATTACTATCCTGAACCTCAAGAGACGAGCCAAAGTTCATATATGTCAATGGAGGAGGGCTTCAAGTCACTTGTGCAGAGCATGATGACTATTCATCAGGCGACAAACTCCAACATCCAACTTCTAACAACTCAAGTTGGAAGTTTGGCAACTCAGCTTGGAAGGTTGGCTCAAGTTGTGGCAAATATGAATGAGGATTTTGAAAAGCCACCACCCCAACCGACCCCAGTGGCTAATGTGAGTGGCATATCACAACTGAAAGGAGAAAAGACAGAGGAGAAAGTCGAGAACCAGCGTCCGCAAGTTTGGACAAAATTTTGCGGATCAGTTCTTGGAGTATACCCTTTGGAAGTGATTCCTGTTGATTACACTCCTCCACCTCGTGATCCTAGGAAGCCACCTCCTCACTTTCCTAAGATGCTAAAAGTGAAGAAGAAGTCGGTGCTTAATATGGAGCCGCGCAGCTCCATAGGTGAGCATGAGGTAAATCTCCCTTTACTTGATCTGATGCATGCTGTGCCTAAATTTGCTAAATACATGAAATGCTTATGCTGGCCTAGGAAGAGGAAGAAATTGACAAGAGTAATTAATTTGAATGAACATGTGTCTGCTGCATTCGGAAGACATTTGCCTGAAAAGTATAGTGATCCTAACATGTTTAGTATTCCTTGTGATATAGGTTACTCCAGGTTTGATCATTGCATGTTAGACTTGGGCTCATCTATTAATGTGTTACCCTACTCTGTGTATAAATTGCTAGATCTTGGACCTTTGCTTGAAACTGATTTAGTTATTCAATTTGTGAATGGATCCAAAGTTTTTCCGAAAGGAATAGTTGAGGATGTTCTTGTAAAGGTTAATAAGATGATTTTTCCTGTGGATTTTGTGGTGTTAGACATTGGTTATGATATGCATGTGCCCCCTATACTGTTAGGTAGGCCTTTTTCTTAAGACTGCTAACATCCGAATCATTATGAGTAGAGGTATTGTGTCTGTGAAGTATGGGGGTGATAGGGTGACATTTAAGATATTTGATCATAAGAAACACCCTCCTGATAGTAAGTCTGTGCTGTGTTCTGGATTGAGTGATATCACATGATCATAGTAGCACAATGTCAAGCCATGACAATAACTAAGGCGCTATCCGGGAGGCAACCCGAGGTATGCTTTTCTTTTCTTGTTTTTCTTTCCTTATTTTTGCATTTGTTTTGGTGTGTTTTTGTTCTTGTTTTTGTTTCCGACTAACCTGCAGGGAGGAGACCCATGCCTATTGAAGAAAGTGTTTACCACCATTGTAAGTCTTTCCTTCCCTGCACTAAGTCACCCCCCGAAAAAACCTTAAACGGGGAGCAAAAAAAAAAAAAAAAAAAAAAAAAAAGTTTTACCGAAGGCCAGCTGTCCAGAATTTCCCATGGAGAAGGTGCGCATCATGTTGTCAAGGAGGATACATTGCCTTACACTTGATTTGGCAACGATGATGGCCCTACAATTGACAGCTAAGGAGAAGGAACACTAGAACCCACACCATGATTACATCTGGGCTCCACCATGTGTTCCTAGAAGGCCGTGCAACCCCGCCATACATGCTATACCACTATTCACCAAAGTGGTTCCCTTTTGGTTGCACGGTAGGAGAAGATTATAGAGTTGATGAAGACACCCGCCCAACACCAGAGACCTAGGCATTTATTGAGAAGACCGCCAGCGACACCTACAGTGTCCAAGCAGCTTGGCGACGTTTGTGAGTTATTTTTTGCTTTTCCCTGTGCTTCTATTCTTTTGTCTTTCATTACATTGAGGACAATGCAATGTTTAAGCATGGGGGAGAGTTCTATACTTGCTACGTTGTTGAGGAGAAAAAAAAAATTGAAAAAGCCAAAAATTGAAAAAAGGCATACATAAAAATCCTGGGATAGGTCGAAAACCCAAAAGGGCGGCCTAGGCAATAAGCACGGTGGCTTGGACCAGCATTAGGCTGGGGTAATATGAGGTCAAGAGTGACGTGAGCATAATGTGAGCACATCTTTGAAAAAAAAAAATGAGTGGCTTGGTGAAAATCCGAAAGGGCGCCTTGGCAAAATGAGCGAAAAAGAAGAAGAGTGATTTTAGGATTTCTCTTTATTCTTGGCGAGGCGTCATAAGAAGAGGAGTCAAAGAAGGATTGTCGGGTAGGTCACTCTGGGAGGCATAAGGAGCAATAGATGGAGGCTAGGATTAGAGGTTACTCACACTATTAGATGTCCGGGTTAAGCTTGGGGGAAGTACTCTGCTTGCCCCTTAAGCTTGTTGAGTATGGATGTGTTGTAGATGAGATTGGTGCCAGGAGCTTTGGCATGGGTTAGGTGACTCTTAGTTGGAGGATATGCTTCCTGAGACCTTGGGTGCTGCATTGGAGGAGTGGACTTTCTTTTAGTTTACTCGAGGACGAGCAAAGGTCTAAGCATGGGGGAGTTTGATAAGCACTACTTTGTAGGGCTTAAGTAAGAGTTATTAGAGGGTTTATTGGTGCCATTCAGGTAGATTTAGACACATTCATATGTATGGCGTTTGGGAGCGAAGTTTGGTGTTTTTGGAGGTGTTTGAGCTGTTTTGGAGATCATAGGAAGCCACAAGGAGAAGACGCCAAGGAAGTGAAGAGAAGAGTAGAAGAACAGTGGGCTGAATTTAAATGGTTCGTTCTCTCTACTCAGATGTCCAAATGGAGTGATTCCAATTCGAGGAGTTAGATCTTGAAGTCTACTACAAGTCCTCAAAATATGAGCGCAATCCGAGTTGAGAATCAAAGGTTATGGCGTTTTTACTGAAGTGTCGCAGAAGCTGAAGTACTGGAATCCCACCGCACCCAGCGGTGGGCACTGCCGCACCCGCGGCGAGGTCGTCAGAGAACTGGAGTTTCTGTTAAATGGCCGCACCCGGCGGTGGAGCCACCGCACCCGCGGTGGAGACGCGCTGAAAGTCTTTTACGAGTTTTCTTATTCCCGTTTTATTTTATTTCCGAAACTTTATTTCCAAGTTTGTTATTTTTCTTTTCTTTATTTCTGAATTATTACTTTAGTATTTAAGTTAGGTTTAAGACTTTTTAGAGAGGATCCAATTCTAAAAACCTAGTTGCCACAGAGAAAATAGTTAGACCTAGTTTCATTCATCGTTGTTTTTCCCTTTTGCTCAGGCAGACAATTGAAGCCTTTGGATTGATTGGATTGTGAGGTTATTCCTTTACTCTTTCTATGATTGTATTAATTTTCTCTCGTGTTTAATCTCATTGATCATATATCGATTCCCCTTGATTTGTTGATTAGGAAATCAATTAGATTGTTAATAGTAGTTCCCTCTAGTTTGACAACCTAGAGAAATTAGTATTATGCTATTGGTTCCCCTTTTCCATACAACCTGTTGAGATTGTTATTGATCATACTACTAAGGATTAGAGGATACTGGTTGAGAATCTAAATCCCTTAGTTTGTGTAGAGAATTAATTGCATGCAATTGTATGACTGGTTGCTACACTTGCATGTACCTATCTATTCCTGAACTTCCTGCTGCTATTGAATTAAATCGTGAAGGTTAGTAGGGATTTGTTTAATAGTTAGGGTTATCAAGACTGGTTGGACTGGTAACTATTTCAGAACAAGGATTAGGACTTTCATGAGTATTGAGGAGTAGGAATAACCAATGATCGATCTATCAATCTGAAGTGTGGATATTTGTTTGGCTGAGTTATTTTTCCAATTTGATTTCAAGTCTTTGTTTTTATTTATTTTGGTTTTAATCAGCAAACCCCCTTGGTTACTTGTTGGTATACAATTACATCATTGGAATAGTATTTGATTCTCTGTGGGATTCGACCCTTACTTACCAGACTACATTAGTTAGGTTTGTTTAGGATTATTTTGTATAGGTGTCACGACAACGCCTATCAGGTTGTCAAAGTTCAGGACGCTGTCGGGGTCCATTCCGACGACGGTGGTGGCGGAGGGACTGGTGCACTGCGTCTTGAGAGTGGCGGCGTAGGTGGCGTTCAGCGACGGATCCATGTCGTTGTTGCCGGTGAAGTTAAATAGTCTTCTGTTGAACGCGCCACAGTGACTTGCGTCGATTGTATGAGCCCCTGCAATTTTTACCCCCATATCAACATTATTACTCTGTTTATTATGGTTACACACCTTTCCAGGGTTATGTGGCACCAGGACAACAAATTTTCCAATTTGGTGCGCCTAGCATGAATTTTGTGACAACATCTTCAATCCCCAGCATTCAGTCGCCATATCATGCAGGCAATTCGTTTTCTTCTTTTATAAACTGTTCAATAGTTTTGATGTGTTTCACTTTGTATCCAGTATCTATGTTGACTTTCTCTAAATGTGACACATTACTTTTGTGGCTGTATATGGATCCTTGAAAATCTCTCTTAGTCTTATGCTCTTAATCCTATGCCTTTTCAGAATGTTGATACTTCCTTAGTGGCTGTATACTTCCTTAGTGTCGGCATGCCCAAAGAACTGCGCGACCCTCTGAATCAGATCTATACCAAAGAGACCCGTGCAGCTCCTCCCGGTAATTGGCACCCTGAGAATCTCATAAACGTCATGCAATGTAATGGTCATCTCGCCCCATGGAAAATGGAACGAGGATGTCTCAGGGTGCCATCTCTCGACAAAAGCAGACACTAATACAGGATCCACTGCCCCAGTGCCTAGAGTGCGTAGATGGGTGAGACCGTTACGCTCTGCCAGCTGAAACCATGTGTCTGGCCCGGGTCTGATATACTCCTCGAGCGGAGAGGTCCAGCCGACGTGAAAGTGGATCTTCAAGACCTTGCGGTCCTGAATGTTCGATAATTAATATAAGTTATCTATAAAAAATAAAATTTATATTTATATTTCAATTAAAATGGGCCTACACACTAAATACGTACCAAATCCTGAGGTTGCTGGCGGCGCTGACGCCCCGGTGCAACCTCCTCTGGAGCAGCCTCCTCTGGAGCAGCATCTGGATCGATCTCTCCTCGACCTCCTCGACCTCTCTTGCGTCGGTTTCGCGGAAGGATGGGGGCAGCAATATGGACAGGAGGGCCAGGAGGGGTCACGTCCCAAATCGCTCTGGCAATGTGGGTCGTGTAGCCCTGAAGGAGGATAGGGACTCATGGCCCTCCTGGCATCCACGCAGCCTGGCCTAAAACGGGCGCCCCGGGAGGAGGAGGTGCATAGCTAGGAGCGGGTGGAGGGGTACCAACTGGGGAGGGGACAAAATGATCGGCCTCGACCGGGGATGGAATGTGAACGGGCACAGGAGAGGGGGCAAAAAGAGGGGGTGAGGCTGGAGGGTGGGCCTCATCCGTCGATAAAATCGGCTCAAAAGAAACCCTGAACTCTCCCTCGAAGCCCTCGTCATCATCTGACATCTCCTGGGTCTGCTGCGTCTCCTCATCAACTGGTGTATCCTCAACATACATGTCCTCCATGCTATCATCCTCGGTCTGAACAGGAGGCTGAGAAACCACGGGTGCTTCACCTAGTAAATCGGCTCGTACTATAGTAGCGCGCCGACGGACGGTGTCTAATATATGTTTTTGAGGAACGACACGTCGGTCCGCTACCAGAGCCGGATGTGTCAAACCCTCGGAACCTCCTAAAGCGTCTCGTACCGCCTAGATTTTTTTTGTTAGATTATTATAATCGTATTTGTTTGAAAAGAGTATTTATATAGTTTTTACTAAAATTTAATCTGAATCGGTCAATTACATTTTACATTTAAATCGAATTAGAATGACATTTAATTAAATTATAATTTATATTTTCAAATTCTGATAAAATCTAATTCCTAATAATCTAAATTCAAATCGTATCTTCAATAAAATTTTACATACGACAATAATAAAAATTTTATTTGCACAACATTATTCAGTCTAAAATAAATTGCATAATTTTAACAATTTCATTTCGATTATAAATTCTAATGATTCTAAATTCACATCTAAAATCTAACAAATATATAATTTCAATTCCAAAATCTTGTTCTTTCAATTCTAAATTTCCTAAAATACTCTATTTCGTAATTCAAATTATATATTTTAAATTCTAACAAATCTATATTTTTTTCCTAAAATCAATAATCTAATGAAATTAAAATTTAATGAAATCTAATTAAATTAAAATTATACCTGATGGACGCCTATCGGTGTGAGAGTGACGGTAACGTCTACCGACACATCTGGCAAGGGTATCGATCGGGCTGCCGGTCGTCTGCCACTACCCTTCACTCTCCGTCTGATTGTGGAGTCCTAGTCCTCGTCCTTCGTCGCCACCCATACACCGCCGAGACCGAGAGGGCCACCACCGCCACCAACCGGGCCACAACCGCCACCGACCAACTCTGGTCGCGCATCACCACCACCGACCACCGCGCGCCTCTCCTCCGCATCGCCAGATGCACCGCCGGCCGCAGGAATCGCCGGAGACGTCGCCGGATGCACCACGAGCTCGCCACTGTCGCCGGAGAGGTCATGGGTTGGGCCGCCAAGTGGAGGGGAAGAAGATGCCATCGTCAGGTTTGGGATTAATTGAGAAGAAAAGAGGGAGGGAGGGAGGGAGGAGGGAGGAAGAATCGCCGCCGCGGGGTTTGGGTTCGAGATTAGGGTTCGAAAGAGGGGGGAAGAGGGGAGAAGAAGAGGCGTCGTTAAATAAGCACATAGCTATGCGCCTATTGTAGGCGCATAGCGGTGCGCTTATTGTAGGCGCACAGGTAACTCCCTCGTATTTTCTGTAAATCCCTCTTATGCCCCTATGCGCTTAATGTAAGCGCACCAGAGGCGTACGCTTACATTAATCGCACCATTTAGTGTGCATTTAGCTCACGAAACGTGTGCATATAGCTTTTCCCTAAACATATCTTGGATATCTTTACAAAAACAACGAGACTATCAATTAATTATCACAACAGTTATACGCAAGTTCATTGCAATCATAGACGGAGTCAAGGGGAGTCTGGTGACCCCATTTTCTCGAGCTCTATTGTATTATTCTTTTTTTTTTATATATGGGCCTATGTATTATATTTTAATGGGCTGTAAAATTGGATACATATAAATGTTAGTTCAATCGGTAGTTCAACAAAAGTAGAAGGAAAATAGAGGGAGTGTGGCCCATTAGCCCCCTACAAGTTTCTAATTCAATAAAATAGTCCTAAATATTTTCTATTCAATTTCCAACAGTCCCTTTATAAACCACATCCCACAAGTGACCCCCACATCCTCCTCTCTCTCTCTCTCCGGAAATCTTCCTCTCTCGCTCTCGCCATGGTAACGCTCACCTTGGCTATCGGTGAGAACGCCTATCTGAATCATACTCTCCATCGACTGGGAGAATTTGGTGAAGAACTTGGAGGAATTGAGGAGCTCGTCGACGATGTGGGAGGACTACTTGTTTGTGAGGAGTGTGGTGTCGGAGACGAAGAGGCCTTGCTGTTGCTTGAGGATCTGGTAGTAGTGGTTGTCGAAGTTCAGAACGTTGTCGGGGTCCATTCCGACGACGGTGGTGGCGGAGGGATTGGTGCACTGCGTCTTGAGAGTGGCGGCGTAGGTGGCGTTCAGCGACGGATCCCTGTCGTTGTTGCCGGTGAAGTTAAATAGTCTTCTGCTGAACGCGCCGCAGTGACTTGCGCCGATTATATGAGCCCCTGCAATTTTTACCCCCATATCAACATTATTACTCTGTTTATTATGGTTACACTCCTTTCCAGGGTTATGTGGCACCAGGACAACAAATTTTCCAATTTGGTGCGCCTAGCATGAATTCTGTGACAACATCTTCAATCCCCAGCATTCAGTCTCCATATCATGCAGGCAATTCGTTTTCTTCTTTTATAAACTGTTCAATAGTTTTGATGTGTTTCACTTTGTATCCAGTATCTATGTTGACTTTCTCTAAATGTGACACATTACTTTTGTGGCTATATATGGATCCTTGAAAATCTCTCTTAGTCTTATGCTCTTAATCCTATGCCTTTTCAGAATGTTGATACTTCCTTAGTGGCTGTATACTTCCTTAGTGTCGGCATGCCCAAAGAACTGCGCGACCCTCTGAATCAGATCTATACCTAAGAGACCCGTGCAGCTCCTCCCGGTAATTGGCACCCTGAGAATCTCATAAACGTCATGCAATGTAATGGTCATCTCGCCCCATGGAAAATGGAACGAGGATGTCTCAGGGTGCCATCTCTCGACAAAAGCAGACACTAATACAGGATCCACTGCCCCAGTGCCTAGAGTGCGTAGATGGGTGAGACCGTTACGCTCTGCCAGCTGAAACCATGTGTCTGGCCCAGGTCTGATATACTCCTCGAGCGGAGAGGTCCAGCCGACGTGAAAGTGGATCTTCAAGACCTTGCGGTCCTGAATGTTCGATAATTAATATAAGTTATCTATAAAAAATAAAATTTATATTTATATTTCAATTAAAACGGCCCTACACACTAAATACGTACCAAATCCTGAGGTTGCTGGCGGCGCTGACGCCCCGGTGCAACCTCCTCTGGAGCAGCCTCCTCTGGAGCAGCATCTGGATCGATCTCTCCTCGACCTCCTCGACCTCTCCTGCGTCGGTTTCGCGGAAGGATGGGGGCAGCAATATGGACAGGAGGGCCAAGAGGGGTCACGTCCCAAATCGCTCTGGCAATGTGGGTCGTGTAGCACTGAAGGAGGATAGGGACTCATGGCCCTCCTGGCATCCACGCAGCCTGGCCTAAAATGGGCGCCCCGGGAGGAGGAGGTGCATAGCTAGGAGCGGGTGGAGGGGTACCAACTGGGGAGGGGTCAAAATGATCGGCCTCGACCGGGGATGGAATGTGAACGGGCATAGGAGAGGGGGCAAAAAGAGGGGGTGAGGCTGGAGGGTGGGCCTCATCCGTCGATAAAATCGGCTCAAAAGAAACCTTGAACTCTCCCTCGAAGCCCTCGTCATCATCTGACATCTCCTGGGTCTGCTGCGTCTCCTCATCAACTGGTGTATCCTCAACATACACGTCCTCCATGCTATCATCCTCGGTCTGAACAGGAGGCTGAGAAACCGCGGGTGCTTCACCTAGTAAATCGGCTCGTACCATAGTAGCGCGTCGACGGACGGTGTCTGATATATGTTTTCGAGGAACGACACATCGGTCCGCTACCAGAGCCGGATGTGTCATACCCTCGGAACCTCCTAAAGCGTCTCGTACCGCCTAGATTTTTTTTGTTAGATTATTATAATCGTATTTGTTTGAAAACAGTATTTATATAGTTTTTACTAAAATTTAATCTGAATCGGTCAATTACATTTTACATTTAAATCGAATTAGAATGACATTTAATTAAATTATAATTTATATTTTCAAATTCTGGTAAAATCTAATTCCTAATAATCTAAATTCAAATCGTATCTTCAATAAAAATTTACATACGACAATAATAAAATTTTCATTTGCACAACATTATTCAATCTAAAATAAATTGCATAATTTTAACAATTTCATTTCGATTATAAATTCTAATGATTCTAAATTCACATCTAAAATCTAACAAATATATAATTTCAATTCCAAAATCTTGTTCTTTCAATTCTAAATTTCCTAAAATACTGTATTTCGTAATTCAAATTATATATTTTAAATTCTAACAAATCTATATTTTTTTCCTAAAATCAATAATCTAATGAAATTAAAATTTAATGAAATCTAATTAAATTAAAATTATACCTGATGGACGCCTATCGGTGTGGGAGTGACGGTAACGTCTACCGACACATCTGGCAAGGGTGTCGATCGGGCTGCCGGTCGTCTGCCACTACCCCTCACTCTTCGTCTGATTGTGGAGTCCTAGTCCTCGTCCTCCATCGCCACCCATACACCGCCGAGACCGAGATGGCCACCACCGCTACCAACCGGGCCACAACCGCCACCGACCAACTCTGGTCGCGCATCACCACCACCGACCACCGCGCGCCTCTCCTCCGCATCGCCAGATGCACCGCCGGCCGCAGGAATCGCCGGAGACGTCGCCGGATGCACCACGAGCTCGCCACTGTCGCCGGAGAGGTCATGGGTTAGGCCGTCAAGTGGAGGGGAAGAAGATGCCATCGTCGGGTTTGGGATTAATTGAGAAGAAAAGAGGGAGGGAGGGAGGGAGGAGGGAGGGAGGAAGAATCGCCGCCGCAGGGTTTGGGTTCAAGATTAGGGTTCAAAAGAGGGGAGAAGAAGAGGCGTCGTTAAATAAGCGCATAGCTATGCGCCTATTGTAGGCGCATAGCGGTGCGCTTATTGTAGGCGCACAGGTAACTCCCTCGTATTTTCTGTAAATCCCTCTTATGCCCCTATGCGCTTAATGTAAGCGCACCAGAGGCATACGCTTACATTAAGCGTACCATTTCTTGTGCATTTAGCTCACGAAACGTGTGCATATAACTTTTCCCTAAACATATCTTGGATGTCTTTACAAAAACAACGAGACTATCAATTAATTATCACAACAGTTATACGCAAGTTCGTTGCAATCATAGACCGAGTCAAGGGGAGTCTGGTGACCCCATTTTCTCGAGCTCTATTGTATTATTCTTTTTTTTATATATATGGGCCTATGTATTATATTTTAATGGGCTGTAAAATTGGATACATATAAATGTTAGTTCAATCGGTAGTTCAACAAAAGTAGAAGGAAAATAGAGGGAGTGTGGCCCATTAGCCCCCTACAAGTTTCTAATTCAATAAAATAGTCCTAAATATTTTCTATTCAATTTCTAACAGTCCCTTTATAAACCACATCCCACAAGTGACCCCCACATCCTCCTCTCTCTCTCTCTCTCTCCGGAAATCTTCCTCTCTCGCTCTCGCTCTCGCCATGGTAACGCTCACCTTGGCTATCGGTGAGAACGCCGATCTGAATCATACTCTCCATCGACTGGGAGAATTTGGTGAAGAACTTGGAGGAATTGAGGAGCTCGTCGACGATGTTGGAGGACTACTTGTTTGTGAGGAGTGTGGTGTCGGAGACGAAGAGGCCTTGTTGTTGCTTGAGGATCTGGTAGTAGTGGTTGTCGAAGTTCAGGACGCTGTCGGGGTCCATTCCGACGACGGTGGTGGCGGAGGGATTGGTGCACTGCGTCTTGAGAGTGGCGGCGTAGGTGGCGTTCAGCGACGGATCCATGTCATTGTTGCCGGTGAAGTTAAATAGTCTTCTGCTGAACGCGCCGCAGTGACTTGCGCCGATTGTATGAGCCCCTGCAATTTTTACCCCCATATCAACATTATTACTCTATTTATTATGGTTACACACCTTTCCAGGGTTATGTGGCACCAGGACAACAAATTTTCCAATTTGGTGCGCCTAGCATGAATTCCGTGACAACATCTTCAATCCCCAGCATTCAGTCGCCATATCATGCAGGCAATTTGTTTTCTTCTTTTATAAACTGTTCAATAGTTTTGATGTGTTTCACTTTGTATCCAGTATCTATGTTGACTTTCTCTAAATGTGACACATTACTTTTGTGGCTGTATATGGATCCTTGAAAATCTCTCTTAGTCTTATGCTGTTAATCCTATGCCTTTTCAGAATGTTGATACTTCCTTAGTGGTTGTTGTTCCCCCCCCCCCCCCCCCCCCCCCCCCTTCGAAATCCATTTCTATATTTCTAAATTATGCTTCACAGTCTGAGGCACATGGTAGTAGTAATAAGTTGCATAATATTTGACACTTGACACATTTAGTTCTTCGTTAAGATGCACATAGTCCACACTCCTATGAGTAGTTGGTGTAGAAGTAACTAAGATTGAGGATGGCTGGATGGGTATTCAAATTGGTTTGTCCCACATTGATCCCTGAATTTTTTCATCTAGAATTGTAACTAACAATTTTTTGGCCTTGACTCTCAGGTGTGTTAACTCCTCTTCCAGCACAAGTGCAATTTATGGTTTCTGCTCATTCTCTTAAGTTCATGCAAGGTGGCACTTCTGTGTGTATGTAAATTAGGAAAATTGACAAGCTTTGTGTATTTCTTGTCTATGATTTGAAACACAAAGGGAAGGTGAAGTCACTGATTTTGGTTCTGTTCTGTATCTCCGGATCATTTTCCTGATTGCACAATATGGGTTATTGTGGGCATTAGGCATGATATTGCAATTTTTGGTTTTTGCACAGAATGAGTGATTTTCATTTGGTTTTTGGTTCGGGTGAAGTGAGACTATGCACTACAAGATGGAAAACGAAGGTTCGAGTAAATATTTCTCTCCACACTCAATTTCTAAACTGCCAAGTGAGCCAATTTGGTGTCACCTGGTTCAGTCACAAAAGAAAAAAAAGGATTTACACCTCAAGCTAATACAATGTGTGATCTCTGCAAAGAAAGGGTGACTTGGGAGAGTTGTACATAATATAAAGAGAATGAAGAGGCTAATTAAGAGGTGGTAGTGATGCAAGACATATTTATAAAGAGAATGAAGAGGCTAATTAAGTCTCCTTCCAAGGCCACCAATTGATTCATTTTGTTCTTAGTTCCCAGATTGTTCAAATTAATTTTATGTTATGATGAAATATATAATGTTTCTTTGCTGGTATATTGATGAGTTGATAATTTAATGTTTTTATTGCTAGTATATTGATAAGCATAATTGTTGAAGGTGAGACCAAAGTGTCATTAGAATTACTTTTCACATCTAAAGTGTCATTAGGACAAAATGTCAATAGATTTTTTTTCACCTCTAAAGTGTCATTAGGATTATTTTTCACATCTAAAGTGTCATTAGGATGATTTTTCACCTCTAAAGTGTCATTCAGATAAAGTGTCATTAAAATTACTTTTCACATCTAAAGTGTCATTATGATTATTTTTCACCTCTAAAGTGTCAATCAGACAAAGTGTCATTAAGATTACTTTTCACATCTAAAGTTCCATTAGGACAGAGTGTCATTAGGATTATTTTTCACCTTTAAAGTGTTCTAATGACACTTTAGAGTGTTACTAGAACAGAGTGTTATTAGGATTATTTTTTACCTCTAAAGTGTCATTAAGACAGAGTGTCATTAGAATTACTTTTCACATCTAAAGAGTTCTAGTGACACTCTAAAGTGTCAATAGAACAGAGTGTCATTAGGATTATTTTCCACCTCTAAAGTGTCATTCGGACAAAGTGTCATTAGAATTACTTTTCACATCTAAAGTGTCATTAGGACAGAATGTCATTAGATTTTTTTTCACCTCTAAAGTGTCATTAAGATTATTTTTCACCTCTGTCATTCTAACAAAGTGTCATTAGAATTACTTTTCACATCTAAAGTGTCATTAGGACAGAATGTCATTAGATTTTTTTTTCACCTCTAAAGTGTCATTAGGATTATTTTCCACATCTAAAGTGTCATTAGGATGATTTTCACCTCTAAAGTGTCATTCAGATAAAGTGTCATTAAAATTACTTTTCACATCTAAAGTGTCATTAGGATTATTTTTCACATCTAAAGTGTCATTCTGACAAAGTGTCATTAAGATTACTTTTCACATCTAAAGTGTCATTAGGACAGAGTGTCATTAGGATTATTTTTCACATTTAAAGTGTTCTAATGACACTTTAGAGTATCACTAAAACAGAGTGTCATTAGGATTATTTTTCACCTCTAAAGTGTCATTAAGACAGAGTGTCATTAGAATTATTTTTCACCTCTAAAGAGTTCTAGTGACACTCTAAAGTGTCAATAGAATATAGTGTCATTAGGATTATTTTTCACCTCTAAAGTGTCATTCTAACAAAGTGTCATTAGGATTACTTTTCACATCTAAAGTGCCATTAGGACAGAGTGTCATTATGATTATTTTCACCTTTAAAGTGTTCTAATGACACTTTAGAGTGTCACTAGAACAGAGTGTCATTAGGATTATTTTTCACCTCTAAAGTGTCATTAAGATAGAGTGTCATTAGAATTATTTTTCATTTAGAGTTCCACGTAATTAAGTGATGATTTTGGCCAATTGACCTTTAATTCCATTAGCAAGATTGACGAAAGCGATGTAGCCATAGGAACCAGCAATGGTGGACATGCATTCAGACGCGCCGTTGCTGGCATTGAGGAACTTGGCGAGGCCGAAGTCAGCCACGTGTGCTTCAAAATCAGAATCCAGCAAGATGTTGTTGGATTTGACGTCGCGGTGCAGTATCAAGGGGGAGAAAACATCACAAGACAACCAAAACATGGTATTTAGTAGGCTCTAGTAACAAATTTAAGTGGAGAAAAGGAAACATTGAAATCCATAGAATTCAAATTGATGGCACTTGGACCTAATTTGACCTAGGTCTAACAAATCAACACTGAAATCAGGAGCTTCAATGTCAAAGTTCTCTTATAGAGTACACTGAAATCGGTAGTATAACTTAATCGTTACAAGAATATAATTAGAGCTTTCATTGAGTACCCAGACTCCGTGGGGCGAGATTCAAGCACGACAAGCCGGCCGCGACCATCGACGGCGATGCCTCCGAGCCGCTTCTCACCCCCAACGATAGCATTGGCGGTGATTGGCGACTTCCAAGAGCCGTACAGAGCTGTCACTTTCTCCGTGACTGCTCCTCCAGTTGACGACATCCGTACGAGACTCCTACGGTAGCGGCGGCAATCAACGAACTTCCACTGGCGGCGGATAGGAAGCGTAAGAGTGGGCCTTAGAAGAGAGAAGGTGGACTGGAAGATGGAAGAAGAAGAAGGAACAGAGCAGCGAGTGAAGCTTCTTGACCGCCAAAGCTTGTGCGATCGATCGGCCGCGTGCGGCGGCAATGGCGTGCGGCGGCGGCGTGCAATCGATCGGCCAGAGCTCTTGTGTGCGATCGATCGGCGGTGGCGTGGGGAAGAAGGTTTGAGGTAGACGAGGGTTTGAGCTTGTGCGATCGATCGATCGATTTTGTTATGGAATGAGAGGTATTAAAATAATGAAAAAGTTGGGATGAGGGGTCCATTTTTGCTAAGGGTCCATTAGTTTAAAAAAAGGTTTGTCAAATGGTCATTTACCTAACTCGCCGAAGGAAAATACTTAAGTTCATAAAAGTGTTACCCATTCTTCCATTTTTTGTTCTTCTTAAGAAATTTACGAGTGCATCTATATTTTCATTATTTTTACGGTTTTGACCCAAATGTTTCTTTTTTTTGCCCATAATAATTAGCAAATGAGTTATAAAATTTCAAAAGTAACTAGTAAATTACTCCTAAATAAAAACTGAAATCATAATGTGGAATATGATTTATAAAAAATAACATTTTTCTTCTTACTTTTCTACTTCTCTTACTATTTCAAAATTGTAAATTACTTTAAAAAAAGTATTTCAAAATATAATAACTCTCCTAGTTTTATAACATTTGTCAATAAAAAATTACAAAAATAATCTTCAATTTCTTGGGTTATTGCATTTTATCAATGACCTAAATATGTAATCAATATAGTGTGATTTTGCATGGAATGAATGTTTGACCCCCTTTGAAAAGTTTTTGGCTCCTCCACTGCCTGCAATGTCAGAAACCAACATACCAAGGCCGAATTGGGTATTCAAGTTACCAAGAGTATGAAGAAATACCTAGACATTCTTATTATTAGAGGTCTGGTCAATAATAAAATCTTCCAAAAAAGCCATAGATTCCCTAAAAAAATAGGTGTCTAAATGAAAGACAAATTCCCTCTCATAAGCAGTAGAACAACCCTCATACGGGCTAACCTAATTTCAAAGGTCAACATCTTGATGCAAAGCTTCTTGTTACCAAAAGGAATGTAGGAAGAAATAGGCAAGGTAAATAAATACCTTTTTTGGAACAAAATGAACACAACATGACACCACCCTCTGATTAGTTGGGACCGCATATGTACTAGCAAAGCAGGCAGACGACTTGAATACACACGACATAAGTTACATATAAATCCCGACAGATGAAGCTACTATGGGGACTCTTAAATATTCCGAATAACATGTAGATGAAGATAATCAAGAAAAAGTACATTGTATTAACGAATATTTTCCAAGTAGAAAAGAGTGTATTCTCATGGCAATTTGCAAGATTGCTATCACTTAGAGACAAATTCAAAAAAGAACCTCATATGGCAAGTAGGAAATGGAAATTCTATAAACTTTTGGAAATATATTTGCGTATGAGAAACAATACTACATCATAACAGTATAAATCCCCAGAAAAATACCCAAATTTTAGAATTCATAACACCCTAAAAGACTTGGGACAGTCAAAAGCTAAAAGTCATCCTTCCACTAAATATAGTAGAATCAATATTAACAATAAAATTACTAACACATGCTATGGATGGTCGTATTGTCTGACAATTGTCTACCTCAAGAGAATATACTGAAAATCAGCGTATTTCAGCCTAAATAAGACGACCACGAATAATCGATTTAACAACCAATGGATATGGAAATCCAAATTGCCACCAAAGGCTAAACACTTCTTATGGAAGTCTTGTATTGATTCATTGTTCACCATAGAGAGACTAAATATACAATATAACTTGGTACCAGAACAATGATTCATCTATTTTTCAACTGCTGATACACAAAAATATCCTTGACAAAATGTATAACAAAAGCAATTTCAATCCTTGCATCTTAAATCCCTATATACGAGGATTTTAACATTATTAAATTTAAACTTGGCTAGGGGCATCTACAAAGACTTTGAAGCTCTCTCTTTCAGTTGGTGGCAATTATGAAACCACTGTAATCAATTTTATTCAAAAATGGAATGCACGATAACAATGTGTTGCATGCCACTTTAAGTCTTTAATACAATATAACTTGCGGATGCAAGATGAACAAGAATCCTAACCTATGAGAATACAAAAGAAAGATAAGTTGGAAAAATCGCCTATGAATTATATGAAATTCATATTCGACAGCTCAAAGAAAAATTATCTAAGCAACCACTATGGGTTTATAATTTGGAACTGGGAAGGAAGCATTATCTTTATGGAGAAAGGTACTATACGCAAACCTCGGTCCTACAAGCTCAGGCTACGGCCTATTGTGCGGGCGCGATAGAATCCCACAAGTTCGAAATTAAATTCCTAACAATTGAATGGGATAACTTAATAGTTATCAACAACCTCAAATGCACCTTGGGAAACTCTATGGGAGATCTGTATGATCATTGAAGACATAAGGCACTACCTCAAGTACTTTGATGAGGTTCATATCTTCCACTTTATACGGAAGCATACCAAGCGGAAGACTTTTTAACAACTAAATTGTTGGGTTATGGAGCCTGAAGCGTAAAGATTGACGCGTAAGGGCTCGCACGGTCACCGGCACGGTCTACAGACCGTGCAGAAACCACGGAAGGAAGTTTAAAGACGGACACGGTTAATGGCACGGTTAGCTAACCGTGCCGACCCTCAGAATTGCTCTCGAATTAGTGGCACGGTCTGCGGCACGGTTTGCAAACCGTGCAAGACCTTTTTTCGGAGTTGTTTGGGCCGTTTGTACGTGTTGCGTTTTGTGGGCTTTTCTAGGTTTTGTCCGTGTTGTTATTTAAACCCTAGTTGATCAATTGTAATCTTCAAGTCGTTGTGAGTCATCATCATAATATTGAGAGAGAAATATCCTGGTTTGGTAGTGCCCCCAGACGTAGTCAATTCTTGACGAACTGGGTTAACAATTCTTGTGTTCTTTGCTTTGTTTTCTATTCGTTATCGCGTTTGAATCCTAACAACTGGTATCAGAGCTGGTTCTGGTGGTGACGATGGGAAGCGGAAAATCACCGGTGGAGAAGTTCGATGGAACGGATTTTGGCTTCTGGAAGATGCAGATCGAGGATTACCTGTACGGTAAAGATTTGTATTTGCCGCTGGGTGAGAAGCCGGAAGACATGAAGGACGAAGAGTGGAAGTTGCTGGACAGGAAAGCGATGAGCGTGGTCCGCCTATCGCTGTCCAAGAACGTGGCGTATCATACAGTCAAGGCAGAGACGACGAAGGGTTGCTGGAAATTCTTTTCGCAATGTATGAGAAACCCTCTGCGGTGAACAAGGTTCATCTGATGCGGCGGTTGTTCAATCTGCGGATGACGGAGAGTACAGCGGTGACCAATCACTTGAACGAGTTCAACATGACGATCGCACAACTGAGTTCAGTTGAGATTGATTTCGACGATGAGGTACAAGCCCTAATCCTATTATCTTCTTTACCAGAAAGTTGGAGCGGGACAGTTACTGCTGTTAGTGCTTCGGCGGGGAAGGCGAAGATCAAGTTTGATGAAGTCAGGGATCTGATTATCAGCGAAGAAATTGGCAGGAAGGCGTCAGGTACTGCTTCTGGATCAGCTTTGAATACGGGTAGCAGAGGGAGGTCAGACTCTAAGAAGTCGAATCGTGGCAGATCGAAGTCTAGAGGGAAGGATAAGCCCAAAGACAAGAGCAGAATCAAGTGTTGGAATTGTGATGAAAACGGTCATTACAAGAGTGAATGTAAGGCACCGTTGAAAGATAAATCAGCGAATTCAGCCAGTGAAGATATTGCAGACGCGTTGACTCTGAGCGATTCAACGACAGGAACCACTGCAGATGCATCGATTCTGAGCGCGAGCAGTCCATTGGAGTCTTAAGTGTTAGACTCTGGAGCTTCGTTTCATTCCTGCAGCAGTGCATATATATTGGATCGCTACACCTCTGGAGATTTCGGAAAAGTCTATCTTGCTGATGATGAGGCTTTGAAAATCATGGGGAAGGGTGATGTGCGAATCAAGGCGCCGAACGGATCTGTGCTGCAGTTGCATGGAGTAAGGCATATTCCTGGTCTGAAGAGAAACCTGCTTTCTATTGGACAGTTGGATGACGAGGGTTATGAAGTAACCTTCGGCTGTAACAGCTGGAAGATAACCAAAGGAGCTATGGTGGTAGCTCGAGGAAAGAAGGAGGGGACGCTGTACATGACGAGCAACGTCCGTGACAGCATTGCCATTGCAGGAGTAAACTGTGATGCAGACTTGTGGCACTGTCGTCTGGGCCACATGAGTCAGAAAGGGATGAAGGTGCTATGCTCGAAGGGTTTGCTGCCAGGTCTCAAGTCCGTTGAGATCGGATTGTGTGAAGACTGCGTGCTCGGGAAGCAGAAAAGGGTGAGCTTTGCGAAGGGTGGCAGGACCTTGAAGAAGCAGAAGTTAGAGTTGATCCATAGTGACTTGTGGGGACCAGCACCTGTGACATTTCTGGGTGGAGCGTCATACTACATGACCTTCATTGACGATGCTACAAGAAAGGTATGGGTCTATTTTCTGAAGAAAAAGTCTGATGTATTTGACACCTTCAGAAAGTGGAAGGCTCTAGTAGAGACTGAGACAGGTCTTAAGGTGAAGTGCTTGAGATCTGATAATGGTGGGGAGTATGAGCTTCGTGAGTTCAAGGAGTTTTGTACTGAGAATGGAATTCGCATGGAGAAAACCTTGAAAGGAACCCCTCAAGAGAACGGCGTCGCTGAACGTATGAACATGACCCTGAATGAACGTGTAGAAGCATGCGGTTGAAGTGTGGGCTTCCAAAGATGTTCTGGGCGGATGCAGTCAACACTGTTGCATTCTTGATCAACCGAGGGCCATCAACTCCCTTGGATAATGGGATCCCAGAGGAGGCTTGGATTGGCAAAGAGGTAAATTTGTCCTTTCTTCGCGTATTTGGGTGCGTTTCATATGTTCATATTGCTCCTGTTGAGAGAAGCAAGCTGGATGCAAAGTCTGTCAAGTGCACGTTTATTGGATATGGTGGGGATGATTTCGGATACCGGTTCTGGGATGAGCAGAGCAGGAAGGTTATTCGCAGTCGAGACGTCGTGTTCAATGAGCAAGAGATGTACAAGGATAGTCTGGGTGCATCAGAAACAGCAAGTTCTGAACCTGAGGTTGTGGAGTTGGATATCTCAAACTCGGGTGGGAGCAAGGCGGTTCGAAGTGACCAAGAGGCCGTGATTGAGGAGGAGCCGAGTACCCCAGTGATTCCGCTGTGAAAGTCCACTAGAGAGCGTGGATCGCCTGATAGATATTCGCCGTCAAACTACTATCTGTTGTTGACTGATGGTGGTGAGCCAGAGTGTTATGCAGAGGCATCTCGTGGAGAAGATGTGAGCAAGTGGAAGCTCGCCATGGATGATGAGATGGATTCGTTGATGACCAACGGAACCTGGGAGCTAGTTGAGCTTCCGGCAGGCAAGAAGGCATTGCATAACAAGTGGGTCTACAGGATCAAGGAGGAGGCGAATAGAAGGAAGCGTTACAAAGCAAGATTGGTTGTGACGCGAAAGACTCGCAAGGTCTTGCAGTTGATGAAGATTCGTGGAACTGAGAATCCTGCAGACATGCTAAGGTTGTGACCTTAGAGAAGTTGAAGCTTTGTATGGCTTCAACTGGCCTTGGTAACTGAGTTGAAGGCCTGGCACTACTACCAGCTATGGGTTGATGAGGAGGACGATTATGATTGGAGTCAGTCTCCAGGTGGGAGATTGTTGGGTTATGGAGCCTGAAGCGTAAAGATTGACGCATAAGGGCTCGCACGGTCACCGGCACGGTCTACAGACCGTGCAGAAACCACGGAAGGAAGTTTAAAGACGGGCACGGTTAATGGCACGGTTAGCTAACCGTGCCGAACCTCAGAATTGCTCTCGAATTAGTGGCACGGTCTGCGGCACGGTTTGCAGACCGTGCAGGACCTTTTTTCGGAGTTGTTTGGGCCGTTTGTACGTGTTGCGTTTTGTGGGCTTTTCTAGGTTTTGTCCGTGTTGTTATTTAAACCCTAGTTGATCAATTGTAATCTTCAAGTCGTTGTGAGTCGTCATCATAATATTGAGAGAGAAATATCCTGGCTTGGTAGTGCCCCCAGACGTAGTCAATTCTTGACGAACTTGGTTAACAATTCTTGTGTTCTTTGCTTCATTTTCTATTCGTTACCGCATTTGAATCCTAACATAAATAATGCGATAAAGTTGATTCAACAGTATGGGTCACAAGATATGCAAGGGATGATAAACAATCTTCAACCTCTTGTGAACATTTATAAAAATTCTCCGTATGTAGAGGCGGAACTGAGGGGGGGCCGGGGGGGGGGGGGGGCTCGTGCCCCCTCTTTACCTTTAGTGTTGAGTATATGTTTTTATTGTAGTATTCATATTCTGTAAAAGGGAGTTAGTTCAGTGGTCTTGTCTCTGTTGTTTGGTCTATGGGTTTCGTGTTCGAACCTCAAGCCCAACATCTTTAATTTTCTTTTCCTACTTCCTAGCTTCACTTTTATCCCTTATGTTTTTTGCTATCAATCTATCATCATTACTTCTCTTATGAAATATTAAGTTGGTGTGTAGATATATAATTTGTTATTAAATATACAATAATTAAGTATATCATTAATTAGTACATTATAATAATATATATTAATTATAATGTTTTATTATTATTGGTTGACATTAAAATAGTTTGTTTCTTAACAAAGATGTACTGGTCTCTATCAAAATCCATATTTATAAATAAGTATCAATTTATAAAAATCAATGTGAAATATATATTATGGATAATGCCTCATCTACATGTAACAATACCCTCTAAATTATTAGCATGATTAGTTTTAGTATGCTTTTGAAAAGTTAAATATCGGACTAATCTATATCTAAAAAATATAATAAATCTTGTAAATATAAGATAACTTTAATGTGTTATGTTAAAGACTATATATGAAAATAATTACATAGTTCATATTCTTTTATTAATGATGATTATATCCAATCGAACATCCTAAACTCTCCCGATCCGTCCCACACAATGTGCCCCCCTCCCCCCCTTTTAAATTTTCCTGGTTCCGCCATTGTCCGTATGGATAACTTAAGTTGGTACTTTCTTAGAAAGGCCACCTAATCTTTATCTATTGCAAAAAATAAGGCATGAGGCACCTAATAATTTTTGTTTGGTCTTTTATTTATTTTTAAAACTATAAAAGATAATTGAGATTATACAATATTAAATCTCAATCATATATTACGATTGTAGATTGAGGAAATGGTAAATAAATAGATCTAACAACCAACCACATTTAACATGAAGCAAAAATTGCAAACGTAGAGATTCTTATTGTGTGTTCTTATATAGTGTCAAATAGTTCAAATTTTTTGGCATTATAGAGTCGTTTGTGAGTGAGAGGGTATATCCCTAAAATGGGTCACACAATATCCGTCCAGGCGTAAAGTAGTTTTGATCGATGGAATCATACTAAAAACCAAAAAAAAAATTAATATCATTCTAAAAACCAAGAAATAATCAAGGAAACTGTACATTCTAAAAATCTCATTAAGAATACCCTAAGCTCAATATCCAAAAAAAGAACTTGAAATTATGGTTAACTTCGTAATAATTTAAACCATTTGAGATAGGGTTTGATAATTACCCATCGCGCGCTAGACTTTTTTAGTGCTTTTTCAATATTTACATTTATATGTGAAGTTTTGAGTTGTGGTTTGATTAAATTTCGCCAACTTCATTCACAATTAACCTCTACAAATACTAAAATACTATTTGATATTGTTTTTCTGTCCTATGCAGTAACCGGTAAGGGCATAGACAATTATCCAATTCTAAAAAGATTCAATATTTATTTTTGTTAGATTGTGTTGAAATTTTTTTGGACAAAGTTTGTCTTTTATTATTTAGGATTTTAGTTTCCAAACCTGAATTATTATAATGTGTCCTTAGATATGAAATAGAAAGACCGATTTATATATACTTGAGAAGTGAATGCAATGTGTTGATTTTCTACTACTAGAATTGCTTTTTCATTAGTAGCAAACTACTCTAGAAGTTGAATATAGCTTTAATTGAGTATATCACTACTAATCAAAATGACAAAATCAATCAAAATAAACGGGTTACTACATACTATCCCTGGTTGAGCGAAATTGAATAGAGAAAATTGGGCGCGAAGGATCCCTTAAGGGAAAATATAGAAAGTTTATGTCTATTTTTTCCAAAATTGCAAGTATGACCCCCTATTACTACACATATGACCCAAAAGGGGATGAAAGCGTTTTTTTAGGGTTTAGGGGTTAGGGTTTAGGGTGTAAGGTGTAGGGTTTAGAATTTAGGGTTTAGGATTTATGGGTTTTTAAAGGCTTAGGGGGTCAAGGAGCTAATTTATTTAATTAAGAGTCCAAACTTGCTATTTGACCCCCCTTAAGGGGTCAAAAATCCTAAGGATCGAATTGAATAATAGTGCACAGTTTGTGAATAATGACCGTGTTCAAGCCCAATGCATGAGATGCAAAATGTCCAAAAGAAGCCCACCCAGTCCATTACACTGGATGTCCATTACGAGGTTTATCTCGGGTTCTGGGGCCTTCATTCAGAAAGTGTCACCTCTAAAAATAGCTTTAGGCCCCGTTTGTTTTAACTTGCGAAAACGATAATGGAAAGAAAACGAATCTAGTCTAATTTAGTGTCATTATTCATTGATCAAAATGATGAAATCGTTTCCTTTCCCCCTTCACTTGGCACTATGATGGAAGTATTTGTATCCCTAATATCAGGGTGGGTTGTAAAATGATGAAATTATTTTCTTTCTCCCTTCTCTTGGCACACAAATGTTAAAGTTCCAAGCCAAGATAATTTTTTTAATCAATGCATCATGATGTCAAAGTGGACTAGATTTGTTTCCTTTCCGTTACCGTTTTCATAAGTTCAAACCAAATGAGCCATTAATTTCGGGCCAATTGAGGCCCAAAGTTTTGTGAGTTAGCCCGATTGATACCATATCATAAGAATATGCCTTGAAAATCTCAACGATCCACTAATAAAACATCTATTACTATATACATATACTAAAGTCACAATTATCTCTTCTATGTGTCACTCTCTCAAGTATGCCACATCATCAAAAAATATGTGCGTTTACATATTCACCCTTCTCTTATTTTACAATTTACTATCTATACAAATTTCCTTAATTACAAACCAAATATACCTCATTACATATAATAATATGCTACATCCCTTTCAACATATCCTAACTTTTAATTATGTTCATTTCCTTAATTATCAACTAAATATATCCCAATACATATAATAATAGATTACCTTCCTTAAAAAGATATTCAGAAATTTAACTATGTTTATTATATTGAAAATAATTATTTAATATAGTATTATATAATAAAATTTATCTATTTAATATTATTATATGTTCAATTGTTGATCGAAAGTTTTTTAACCAAAATTAACTTTGGAATATGTTTAAAGATACCAAATCCGAACATATTATGATATCGCAAAGTTTTCAGTTTAGAGTATTTATATACACAGAGTAAGTTAATTTTGGTATCTATATACTAATTTGGATTTGGTATTCCAAAGTATCTATATACTAATTCCAAGTTAACTTATTCTATGTATATAAATACTTCAAAACTTCTAGATTATCGGATGTTTATTTTTGAGTTTTACCAAAATTAACTTATAATATGTATATAGATATCAAATCTGAATTAGTAGATGTGTTTATGTCAATTTTAATCTATCAAATATATTAAATCCATTATTATTCCTCCTATGTCTCAACCTGTAAGCTATGACATGTAGGCAAATTTTAATATTTTTTATTACTTTAGCCTTCAACTTTTTAAAAAATTGCATTATCTTCTTCATATATCATTTTACTTATTTACCAAACATAATCTATCATATATAAAATTAAGGATTTATTTAATAGGATATGATTATTTTTTCTTATTAACCAAACATAACTTACCATATGTAAAATTAAGAATTTATTTAATTAAACATGATAAAAATATAGGTTAATCGTTTAATTTGTTAATATGATAAACTAAATAATCCAAGTTTAGGATATGCAAATTACATAACATAAATATTAAATATATTTATTTTATCATATTGGTCAATTAAACCTAATATGATAGCTTATAATTATTTTGTTGAATTATTTAGAAATGGAAACTATATTTTTTTAATTGTAATAATGTTCAAGTTTAGGGTTGTATGAAACATGGATTAATATTATATATTTTTTGCTTTAAATTACAGCATTGTGTAATTTTCTTTTATCCTAACAATAATTTTGCAATTCTATATATAGATTCATTATACATTTTGTCTTTCCATTATTTTATTTTTTATTTTTATTAATTCAATGTAAATATACAATACTAGAACCAGATATATTTGTCCTACGTGTCATATCCATTTCGTTACAATAAGTAGGAACAAAAATGACTCATTACATGTTCAGTGTTCACCCTTAAAATATATATTGTTTAATATTTGACCTTATTTTTAATTTTTTCACATTTGTTCGTCGGTATTACCATATCCTGTAACACCCCCAAATCGAGGTGTTACAGTGCCGTGAATCCCGAAAGGTCCACAAGGCGTTAGGGGTAAAATATCAAAACAATAGCTAATAGAAGATAAACCATATATATAAAATAGATATGTGATGGTCTTGCATAAACACAATTTCTAAAACCATCATAAACCAAGTTTTGGTCATATGAATACAACTTTATAAGAGTAAAACTCTACAATGGTTAGGACAATAATGCTGATAACTTAAATCTCGAATATAAAACAGTTCAATAAAAATGACATTTATCGCATCGGAAATTATATAATCAAACAATTCTAAAACTTTTGAAATAGAGTTGACCCCAGATCACCCACATAGTTAGCCCTAGTATCGTGTGCACCCTGCTTGACGTCCACACTGATCTTGAGTGGAAGAGTACATGACCATGTATAAGACGTAGCCAGCCCCCACGATAGTGGGGGTTAGCCTCCAACAGACTAGCCGAACATTTAAGCAACTTAAGACGTGCAATAGTGCAATCAAGGGATCACACATACACATGCAAAGGCACAGATGAACATGTTACAACAAGAATGTATTATATACACACATACAAATATGCAAGAAATATTATAGCTAGACATGATACGTTGATAAAGTATTCTCTACAAATATGCGGATATGCAGATTAATGACAGTAAAACATGACAGGAAAGTTACAAACAACCATGACATACATGAGAGTGTTACATCACATACATGCAGATATGCGGGAAAAGTTACAACTAGAATAGTCGTAACAAGAGTGTATTATCAACTCTAGAGGTCACAATACCCGATCTTCCAAGGATACCTATCATGCTCACAGAAAATCCCACACTGGGTCACATAAAACTTTACTCAATTTATAATCAAACCACGAGTTCCAAACTTTTAAGAAATCATTCAAAATCTATATACTCGAGTATATTTTTCTTTAAAAAAAACTCATTTACAAATCCAAGTATGAAAATATTTCAAAAACATGTCTAAGCCTGTCTTGGACACGAAGGTACCTTCTGAACCCATATAGCGTGTATTATCACCTTTATCAACTGATCGGAAACGGCGTCACTAGCTAGGTGAACCGACCTCCCCTAAGGTAGAACACTCTCTCGAACCGCTCCACCCGAATGGAGCCCTATGTCGAGGAGCATGTCAGTAGAAAACAACTAAAAACAATTTGGGATCGAAACCATCCACTAGTACAAAATGGGACGTAGACCTCGCTATTTTTATCTCGGTTTTATTAAACCGGGGTAACAAAGATATCCGGACCGCGATTTGTATCGAATAACCGCGGTTCGAGAATAATTTTATTTTTTATTTTTCTTTAATACCTCGGACCACGGTTTATAAAGATAACCGGGGTGCCGTTGAAAATCTCGGACCTCAGTTTTAATTAAATAACCGTGGTCTGGATGTCATTTTTTTATTATTATTAGATACCCCGGACCCCGGTGTATAAGAAATAACCGTGGTCCGGGTGTTTTTTTTTTAAAAAAATACTTCGAACCCGGTGGTTTTTTCTTTTAAAATCACGGACCCCGGTTTCTACACATAACCAGGGTCTTGTTTATTTTTACACCGTGGCTAAATACATTTTCTATTTATACAATGTTCGCAAGTGCACGTACTACATTTACGTGTCAAGGTTGGCATGTGCACGTAATACATGTATGTGGCTGGCATGTGCACGTAATACATGTACGTGGCTGGCATGTGCACGTAATACATGTACGTGCCAAATTGCACAGATAGAGGGCACATGCACGTGTAATATTTACGTGCCTAAATACATACTGGGCATGCACGTGTAATATTTACGTGCCTATGCCCATTTAGTTCGTGCCCAACAGTACAATTTCAACGGTCACTTTTTTGAATTATGACCGTTGGAATTTTTGACACTATATATATCAAGTATCTTCTAGCCTTTCATTCATTCATTTTTCTCAATATCTCCATAATTCAAAAAACGTGTTTTTGTACAGAAATGTCAAAAACTTCTGAAGAGACAGCTCAGACCGAATCTGTAGAAGTATGTATATTAAACCTTTCATTATATTGTACATTTTCTTTTGAATAGATATATGAATTTAGTATAAGTTTTTGACTTAAATATTTATGATAATTGATGACATTTTATTTTGAATAGATATTTATGACATCAAGTTTGAATAGTTTGAACAATATAAATGTCATATACTTTATGTGATGAATATATGTAAATTTTGTTTTGAATTGAAATACGTAGTACGTTTTGATATTGAATAGATGATTCAGAAAAAAAATTAGACATAGTATAAGTGTTAAATGCAATAATGTACATTTTATTTTGAATAAATATTAAGGAAGTAATTTAGTCTATTTATTTGTTAAATAAGAAATTAAGAAATGATTACTTTTGACTTCATAATAGGTATGCACGAGAGATTAGTCAAATGAGTTTTTTGTAGACTTGGTGTGGGATAGTCGTGAAGAAATGATAAAGTGGGCTAAAAAGAAGGGTCGGGAATTGATGATGGTTATAATCACTCAAAGTTCGCCTCCTACATGGGTGAAGCTAACGTGCGAGAATTTCGGTGCTTATAGACCTAGAAATATCGAAGGGGGCAGAACTAACACAAAGAATAAGCAATGCCCATTTTCCTTGGTTGGATTCCGTTTGAGAAACGATGTCGGAATAGAAAAAGAAAGATGGATGCTCATGTCGCATAGCTAATACCATAACCACGAGCACGCCCTACCCCAGCCCACCCCACCCCAGCCCCAGCACGCCCTACCCCGGCCCACCACAGCACGCCCTACCCCAGCCCGCCCCGCCGCAGCCCCAACACGCCCCACCACAGCATGCCCAACCCCAGCCAACCCCGCCCTAGCCGTGTTTTTTTTTTTGATATTATTTTCTTTTAGGCAACTTGTTTTTCCTGGGATATTACACCATAAAGATAAAATAAAATCTCTAGAAAATCAAGCAAGTATCTTGAAGATTACCAAAATTGAACAACCGGATCTCTGGCGCACACGAACCTGGACGCCGTCATGTCTTGCTCGCCAAGCTAGGGTTCGAACAACAATGGTGGAAGGGGGGGGCCGAATTATTTTTTTTGGTGATTTTTGGACGGTTTTGGTATGTTTTTCTGGATCCTCGTAGTCACAATCAACCGCAACGAACTCCTTTCCAAGACAAACAAGAGCAAACAATCAGTCAGATAACAATTCACTAATGTGACTCAAACAAAGAAATTCAATTGACGATTGAAAACAGGAAGATCCAATTTTTGATGATGAATCTGGAACCGTCAAAGGCGATCCGAAGCCGCAAAGCTCTTGATACCAATTGTTACGGGATTAGCCGTGTAAAAGATGGATCTAGGCAACGGATCTCAAAACAAAAGAAAAACACAAGATTAGAACAATGACAGAAGTGAAACTAATGGATAGGATAATAGATAGAACCAATAGAAACGACGAGAAAACCCGCTTGTTTGATAGCAAGGAACCTTGCCGAACGATCTACCAACCCGCTGACGAACTTGGAGCACGGAGAGAATTGCTTATGAAGTACGAAATCACCAACTCCAGAGGGACTTGACAAAGACGAAAACAACTAAGCAGGAAAGAACAATCGATTGAGACTCTCACGGGGAGCCGAGTTTTCAAAGCAAAAACCAAGCTCTGTTTTTGTGTTTTAACAATGTAAGAAATCTAACTAATGAAGAAGACAAGGGCGCCTTAAATACCTAAGAGGTGGCCGGCCCTAGCTTCCTAAAACGGGCTACAATTGTTCTAAAAATACCCGAAAATAGAAAGCTGAAAATAAATAAATAATAATCCTAAAAATATCCAATGCAGAAATTAATAAGATTAAACATATGTAACGTTGACCAATAAAGTCAACGCCTTGACTTTGGACTTGTCCTCTTCGTCATGTGATACATCATGTGCCATAAACGTCTCCAGCTCTTGACGTAGTTCCTTCAATCTTGACCTAGTAATCGGTCCATCAAAGGTTGGCACTAATGGCGGGGATGATTCCTCATCACCACTAAAGGCGCTAATCAAACCTTGATCATTTCAACAAGCTAACCTTGCATGCTCACTTGATTTTTAGGTTGAGAGAAAGCCTCTTATAAGTGCATGTACAAAGATATGCAATATCTACCTAGATCTAGCTGGACACATTCTTCTGTAATTTTTTTCCCTACATGATGAGTATCTTTCATGAATAATTTTGTTAAAATTTACTGCACTCCTGTGCAATTTGGATCAGCTTCAAATAACTTATCAAGTTTGAGAAAAGAAACATCGAGAGCACTTATTGACATCAATGTTTACATACCTATGGAGTTCATCCCCTTCTTCTTTCTTTTGAATTGGATGATTTCAGGTTATTGCACACCTTCTGAAGCCTCGAGGTTGGAAGCCTCCAGTTCGTCGGCAATTCTTCCTGGATTGCAGCGAGATTGCGGAGCTTTGTGATAGCGCTGAAAGATTTTTTTTTCCAGTGAACCAACCGTGCTTCTATTAAAATCTATGCAAAGAGTTGAAAAGAGGCATATTCAAAGTAATTACTCCTAAATCTTTGTTACATCATTCAACATAAGAAAGCTTGGTTTGCGCTTACTATGTCGTCGTGTTTTTTTTCATGCTCACAGCTGGCAAACCCCCTGATGTAGCAAAGTGGCGGGTAAGAGCAAAACCGTCATTCTTCTTTTTATTCACATACACTGAATTTCTTCTATTATATGACTATTAACAACATCATGTGATTTAGCAGTATGTTTTCGTGTTTAGCAGCTGAGAAACTCAATCCTTTTTTTTCTTCTTCTAGATTGATTACAACGACAGGCCAAATGTAGAGATGATCATGAAGTCAAAGAAAAATGCAGATTTTCTTTTTCTATTCCTCTTCTGTCTGTTCCTCTTTTCTGAAAATTTGCAGGTACACACAAGGCTATCAAAAGAACCTTACATTTCTGACTGTCAAGGTATGTTCAATTCTGCAGTATACAGATCTTTTTTCTTGGATTGAAAGGAAAGTCAGAATTCATGAATTGCTACATCTAACTCGATTAGCATGCTCATCCTCAGCTGAAGTCACACTTGATGATGCACAATAATGGACCTAGGACCACTGTGGACAACATTGGATGTCAGGTACTTGCTCTAATTTTTTTTTGGGGTAGCTTCTCTACTATGTATTTGGTAGAATGTTATACTATTACTGAGAGAATTCAGCTTGAAGTTAATAAAATGTTGATATCCTTTTATGGGTCTTGTTTTCTGTATAAAATGTGCTAGTGTACAACGCCATATCTGTTGGCATGATTATGCATATTTAGAGCTATATTCCATGTTGAACAGTGAGTATCTAGCCTTTTGGAAGGCTCAGTTCATTTAGTTGATCAATTTGTAATTTATCTATTGGAATAACTTTGGTTCTTCAGCAATTTGTTTACTGAGAGATATTTTATGATATTTCATTAGTTTATTATATTTGTAAGTAGCAACCGAAGGAAAAGAATAACATTTTATATATTTTTAAATAAAAATATTGGGACAGCCGGGTCCCATTTTTTTTATTTTAAAAAAAGAAACCAGACCACGGTTTTTGATAAAAATCAGGGTTCGGATTATTTATTTTTTGAAAAAAAAGAAACCGGACCCCGGTTTTTGGTAAAAACCGGGGTTCGGATTTTATTTTATTTAAAAAAAAAAAAGATTTTTACCCCGGTTTTTCGTAAAACCAAAAACCGGGGTCCGGACCTCGGACCCAGTTACAAAAAACCGAGGTCCGGACCTCGGACCTCGCCGAGAACAACCACGGTTTTTGAACTGCGGTCCGGAGAGGAAAAAACCGAGGTCCGAGCACTAGTTCTGTACTAGTGATCCTTACCCACATGTATATCATACCGCATTTTAACCAACATATCATTGTACTTCAAATCAACCATACAACAATATTCGTTCATATGATCATCATATCCTCATCATCTTATGTTAACACAATCAACATCCCTTTATTGACACATCACACCATATCAAGACAATGCAGTACTCAATACGCGTATATATGCACCTGTTTAAGACACGACCAACTATCTAATTATTCATCTATAATTTGAAGCTCAATACTCAAGCATGATCTAAGATTCGATAAATATGCACAATCCAAGGTTATATATTCATACATAAATAATTTCATATTTAATATTCATGCATAAACTAAGATATAATACCCATGCATAGTCCATGACTCTAAACTTAAACTATAACATGTAAGTCTCAAACATCCAACAAGATTCATACATATCGCACTCCTTTATAACAAACTATCATCAACACATCATGACTATATAATAAATAGGAGTAATTCAACATATATAATCACATGCTTGAAACACGATCAAACAATTCAATATTCATACGACATCAAGACTCCTATACTTAGACTATAACATGTAAACGCTCACAAATAACTTGCCTTAAACAACTTCAATGCCATATATAAGTTTTCTCTAGAAATTGCGGATTGTCTAGCGGATATGCATGAGTAACGGATCTGGCCCATATATTTCAGAAATCGCAGATTGGTCCCAAACATTATAAACCTTCACAAAATCGCACAAACGCATATAATTTTTCACATATGCATCCAAGTCGAAAACTGTAAAATTCCCCATACTTGTGAGAGGATTCCTCACCTAATAATCTCAGCCATGAATTCCCAGTAATTACAGAATTTGCCAAAAAAAAATCAGCAAGCGCATGATATGCCCCAAATTTCAATCTAACAACTCCGATCTCCAAATTCACTCAACCTAATGCAACCAAAGCATCAACTAACATCTAATTAAGAATAAATTGCACCTAATATTCCTCAATTAAACATAACATCCCAATATACTAAGCTAGGGTTTAAGGAATTGGGGAAGAATTTTACCAACACATATTGGGAGAAGTTGAAGGTGGAATTGGGTTGAACAAGGTCTAGTAGAGCTTCGCCGGAGACGGACATCGGCCGACGAGCTGCAAGAGGGACGGAGCGGCGCTGGTGCGGGCTGAACGCGGGTTGAATACTCGAACAACTGTAACTGCGAGCACACAAGGGTATGACGTTTTCATGACGGGGTGCACCAAACGGGAGACGACGACGATTGGAGTAATTTCCGGCACAGGCGGGGATCTACGACTAAAGGTGTACGAAGGAGGTGAAGCTGGAGGAAATAAATTTGGGTTTTGCTTTGTGTGGGTGGGAGTGTCGGGTTGCAGAGAGTGGAAGAGAGGGGTATAAATGGGAATTTGGGGTTTAGTAAAATAATAATAAACTTTAGAATTCAGCGTACAAGTGTAATTTGTAAGATGGAAAAGTATTTGATAAGAGATGAATCGAAAGTTATACAAAATAATATGTACGGATTTGTAAAAATTAGAGTTTTATGCACTTAGGATTACCTTTTATCAAGTAGATTTGAAAGAAGTTGAGTTTTACATCTCATAAATTTTTCAAAATTACATACTACCCTCTTTAAAAAAAAAAATCATACTCGAAACTAGATCTCATGCAGGTAAAAAAAAAAAGATAATCAAGATAACCTTCTGTTTTCCAATGGTCATCAAATACCGAACAAGGATATAACTCTCAAATTTCTAGTTATTTCTCCACCACAAGTTTCTATTCATGCTCGTACATCATCTCAATGTTTCTTCGAAGTTATAAACTCTCAAACCATGAATCCTTAAATGGAATTGTCTATGAGTGCCATTTTTTTCCATATATATATATATAATCTCTTATTGTCACCACCTTGTAAAATACGTTCACTCCTAAGTAATGACTCAAAACAAGTGTAAGGTTGTTCTACTGCACAAGAGTTTACCTAAAATCAATCATATTTCTTAAGTAGTTCTATCACGACTCGCTAGTATAAGCATAACAACTTAAAGAAACTGTCAAACTAAGGTAAAAATGCTCCACATCTATCGAACATATAGAAAATACTCACATGTATATAAGTGAAAGTAATATGCATCCCACAGAGCAAAATCAAACACACAACAAGACATAGGATCAAAGATACAGATGAAGAGAGAATCAATGTAATCAAATCATTAACATACAATCAAGTAGATCTTCATATTAGAGGGGTATATAGACGTGGAACAACAAGCACTGCTATTTGGACCAATATACAAAAATAAATAAATTAGGAATGCCTCTAACAAAACAAGTTGGAATCCCTCATCAATGTACATATAGATCAACCACTCCCAATGAGAACTTGTTAAACACAATCGAGCTCATTTTTATAAAACAAGCTCGAACATCGAGCCTTCAAGATTCAAAATTGAAACCAATCTCGTGATCATTCACCAACAATAATATCCATCATGAAGGTAACTTTAATAATGATAAATTACTAAAAATAATTTTTCACAGGTTATCACAATTACGACATATCAAACTAACGATCATGACATCTTCTTAATCAATAGGAAAAGAAAATCACACTGAACTCAGTATATCAAATTCTTAAAAGAAAGTCATACTGACATATCAATGCAACGAGCACGCACCTAATAGAATATGATCAAGCACACAAAAGGTCATGATGTCCAAAATATCTAATGAGAGAATGAATGTGCGAGTAACCGAAATG
Source organism: Rheum nobile (assembly GCA_027886185.1). Classification (NCBI taxonomy): domain Eukaryota; kingdom Viridiplantae; phylum Streptophyta; class Magnoliopsida; order Caryophyllales; family Polygonaceae; genus Rheum; species Rheum nobile. The sequence continues at coordinate 6,664,296 of WOAB01000002.1, read as the reverse complement.
CACCACCATGTATATTAGAAAACATAAACTAGAATAAAAAACTAAGGTATAAAACATTAGAGAATTCATCTAGAAAACGAAGTTAGATCGCCACTTCTCAAATTCAATTTTGGATAACTCCCTCTTCAAATAGATCACGATAAACAAAACCGAAATGACCTGGACATTGTATTTTATAAATTTAAAATCTGAACCAACCTCATGATCACATAGTCAATATCAAAAACAAAAACAAAGATAATTATATACTACGAAATCCCTATCAAAAATTTGATAATCACTTAGAATCCCTTCCCAAAATATTTCATTCAAAACATCTCAAATCTTGATAAACATAACTTTTTTCCTCTACAAAGGCATTTAATTCAATCACCTTATAAAATCCATAAGCACATTGAATACTTTCTCACACTCAATAGAAGAACACGAAACTCAAAAGGAGTAAAACCCTTACACAAATCATATCCAAAAGTTTTGCTTCTCATTTAAGATATAAAAAAAACACCACCATATGGATAACTTGGTATCTCAATACCATGAAAATATTCCAACTTGTTTACAATATAGATTCTATTACCAAAAACTTGTAACTCTAAATTTCACATGATCGACTACTCAATGATAGTTCTAATTTTCCCATGATCGTCTCATTCGGAGAATAGACCACACTAATAAAAGTCTCATAATAATACACACTTGACATCATCTCTTCCCATAGTCTTCTTAACCATACATGTGAAAGGTTATATGATTTCCCTCAATGTGCGGATACCACTTTAGTTACTCATTTACTTGATGAATCATTATACTATCCAAACGGTATATGGCTAAAAAAGCATTTAACCTTCAAGTTGCACACATTCTATATCCTTAAGTGGTAATATACTATCTATGAAACCTAAAATGTTTCCTACAATCTATACCCATTATATGATCAAGAAACATAAACTCAATATCATAACACAATAGCTCACCAACCCAAATGTAACAATGAGGAACCAAAGTCTTATAAAATTATGATTAAATCATCCACATATTCATTTACCTATAATCCTAACCCATCAATTATTATGGTAATTTCCTAATATTATATCCATCAAATCACCTTCAACTACTGTGATACCCCGTAATTCTGTAAGGATTATTTTGGGAATTTTTGGAATTTTCCCGAACACCCGTTTAGTACGTCGGATTTAATTCAGAAAGTTGGAGACATTCTGTAATGTGCTATATCTCTGTATTATTTTTCTCAGTTAAATAAAATACAGACGACGTACTTTGGATGTTAATTACTCGTTCGCGTACGATAATTTTATCCCGGGTTAACATCGTTTCGTCAAAGAGCTGAGGAGGCGAAGCCAGGGTGGCGGCGCCCACCGTCGCAAGGCTCGAGGAGCAGCCGAGTCTTCTCCTAGCTGGGGACGCCAGGTCTATGGCGGCGCCCGCCGTATTAATGGCGGCGCCCGCCGCATTGATGGCGGCGCCCGCCGCATTTATGACGGCGCCCACCATCGTTATTGTCCGGAGGTCCTTGCCCGAAGGTCGCCGGCGAACGTTTGACATCGCCGTTTTAGCCCCGCCATGACGCCCTCCTAGGCATCATTGTGCTCCCTCGATCTGTGGCTATAAAAGTAGAGGCTTGGGGAATCGGATTTCACACAAAATCAGAAGCTCAATCTCAGATTTTGTCTCGCCGGAAAAGCTTGCCCTCGCCGGAGTTCTTTGGAGCAATCGCCGGTGTTGTTTGGTGTGTTTTCCTGAAGCCTAGAGGTCCCTTTGGAAGCTTAGTGGAGGTCTGAACCCAAAGCCAGGCCAAAGGAGTGACCCTCGTGTGTGTTTTGGTGAGTTTTCTCGCCGTTCTGTTGGCCTTCGTTCTTCACGGCGACCGCCGTGTTCGTGGCGGCGACCGCCGTGATGAACACGGCGCCCGCCGTGATGAACACGGCGACCACTGCCAGTGGCCAGAAGCCCCTTTGTTGGATTGGTCTTGGTAGTCGTCGTTATGGACTCGTTCCTTTCAATTTCTTTCATCTTTCCTTAGATTCGTACTAGTTTATGTCGGATCTAACTTAGGATTTCCTTATGGGTCGACTCAAAGGTCGTTGTGCTGTCGGAGCTATATCTGTGTCGAGCCCGGAATCCTGTTGTCTCTGCTTTGTTCCAGATCTGCGGATTAAGGCAAGTGGCGGTTCGCTCTTGCTTAATCATTCCATGTTTCATTAATTATCAATTATTTAATTGTTAATTAAATTGGAGTGAATTATTGTTTTGCTTGGGAACTAATTTCATAAATAAACGTGATTAAAGTAATGTTATAATAGGTTGTATATCTGTTAGAACAACGCTATTATTTGTGATAATTACCGTGATGGTATTGTTGTGAAATTAATCTTAATGCTAGAATAGCATGTGGGTTAATAGGAAAACTAATCCAAGTAAGGATTAGCCGTTTCTATTATCTCTATGTTTAAGTTGATTGCCTGGATGACTTTAATGTGATTAATTATTGTGTTAGACTGTTTAACACGAGTGTTCGTAGAAACGATAATCCAAGTAAGGATTAGTCGTTTCTTTATAACTTAATGTTTGTAGGAACGCTAATCCAAGTAAGGATTAGTCGTTTCTTTATAATTTAATATTCGTGGGAACGCTGATCCAAATAAGGATTTGTCGTTTCTTTAAATCGTAATATTCCTCGGGATAATTTCCGAATATTAATTTAAGGGTCATGACCTATGCTTCTTATCCACCTTTAAGGATCTGAAGTGTTTAAGCGCCTTGCAAGCGCCATTGGATGAGCAATTGGGGTGGACGTAACTGTCATCCTGTAAATTAAAGTGTAAGCACTGTGGCAGTGTAATCTGGGTGAACGTAAGATCACCCTGTGTAATAATAATAACTCCGTTGTTCTCGGAATAATGTTAAGCCTCGTGTGTGCACGTGCGTGTGTGTGTTTGTGTGTTGTGTTAATTTGGGTCGACATGATTGTCACCCTGAGATTTAAGCTTTGTGCCGCTCTTAATAACATTAACGCATTTCAGTAAGTGTGTTTTGTAATTTAATAAGATATGTGCCCGAGTACACATGATTAATAAACCTTTGGCGAGTAGTGCAGCTAAGTTATAGTGCAGCTAGGAAAAACTCGTCTCGACTTTGATCATAGTACGTTCTCTTTTCAATCTGGATTCGCTGTATGCGATGAGGTTGGTTGTGAACTGAAGCATCTCAGTCAACTTTTAAATCATTGGTGTGTGTAACTTTAATGTTCCCTAGCAGTTGTCATAATTTCCTATAAGGCTCATTTCAGTTGGAGTCTTCTCTTCAGTGCATATCTTAATTGTTAAATCATTCCGTAAAAGTGTCGGGTTATATATCGTTCCTTCGGTTTTTATTCAAGGGACAATGATAGTAAACGGTCACGATCACTCGAACCACTCTGCTTTGTACCCTTGCTAGTCTATTCAGTAGACTAACCCGCTGTATTTTTGTTATCTACATCGTCATGGTTGGTGCCGTCCGTCCGTTTCGGCACATCAAGAGTTGATTCCCGGAGTTTAAGTAACCTATTGAAGGATAAGAAGCTTGCAGACAAAGATTTAAAAGTCAGTGTTTTAAGCTGTTAAGTGTTTTAAGATTGTTAAAGTGTTACTTCAATGTATCTTCATAATTTAGCCATGTTTTAAGTTGGCTCTTTAAAGTCTTCCGCTGTGTAATTTAAAGTCTTTCGCTGTTTAATCTTTCAATTAATATGTAATTATGTTATGTTTTTAAGCTTAATCGTTCTGGAAAAGACTGGGATGACTTTGGACGGTAAAGTATGAGGTCACTGGCATGTAATATCTCCGGTATAAATTGGGGGTGTTACAGTTATGGTATCAGAGCGAGGTTTTAAAATTCTTGGCCTATTGTTAGGTTTGAGAATTTTCGAAAATTAATTTTGAAACTATTTTCAAGCCTGGTTTGTATTTAAAAAGAAATTTTAAGAATTTCAATGTTAAGAGTTATAAGTAACTCGGTGATTTAATATTAAAGGATTTAGCATTTTGAATTTCAATTGCTATTCATAAATTGGTTTATAAAAGTGTTGTGTTATAAGCAAGTTTAAAGGTCTAAAGTTTGAAAGTGAGGTTGTTAATAAGTGGTTTCAAACTTCTGCAAGTTTCAAGTGTTACTTATTCCTTAGATCCATTCTTAGGAATATTGTCTATTCTCGGGATTGATGTCATTTAAAGGTTGACATTTCTCCCAGGTTCTTAGTCTTTAGTGAGCAGAAGAAGATCGTTCTTGCAGTTAACAATGAAGGATAGTCAGACTAATATAAAGTTATTAGTTTGGACCCCTATAACCTGTATCATGACGTATTTGACTAGAGTGTCATAATTAAGTTGGATAAGTTCTAAAGTAACGTTATGATTCACCAGAAGATGGTGAACACAAGGAACACAGCCCATGCTGGTGCTGAACCAAGGTTGATTCTGAGGAACGCCGCTAATCAAAGGGAAGAGCGTGAGGCTGCTTCTAACAATAACCAGGGAGGCAATGGCCAAGCTCAGGCCAACGCTCCGATGTTGTTTGATGCTGCAGCAGTGGAGGCAATTCGAGGAATTGTCATGCAGGCAATCACAGATGTTATGCGACCAGTTGCACCACAAGCACAAGGTGGTCTAGTTCCTCAAGCTATTCCTGAAGTTGAGGAGTCAGTGGAGCAAGTACCACGGATCAATGTTGTTAGGGACATAGGAACTTACGGGCAAGCGTTAAAAGCCGTGAGTTCAATGAGGCCCGACAGCTATGACGGTACTGGAGAACCGGTCAGGGTGACCTATTGGTTCTCACATATGGAACGATTGCTCCGGAACATTAATTGCACTGAGGCTGGGAAAGTGCACATCGCCTCTCTTCAACTCAAGGATGTGGCTAGCGAATGGTGGGAGAGCACCGGTCTGGCTGATCATCCCGAGCTGAATTGGAGCATGTTTAAAACCAAAATGACTGACCGTTTCTTTTCCCGAGCTATGAGGGAGGAGAAGCATAAGGAATTTCTGTACCCGTAGACTGATGGGTTAAAGGTGACTGAGCTCGCAGCTAAGTTCAATCACTTGATGCAGTACGATGGACCTGAGGTGTCAACCGAAGAGCAGAAGATCTGGTACTTTCATGGATGGATGAATCCAGAGATCAAGCCCCTAATGTTGCGTCATGGTTGTTCTACGTTAGAACAGTATGTCGATGCAGCCTTCAAGACAGAAGTCACACTGGAAGAGTCTGCCCTTAAACGGGAGAAGCAAGTTAAGGGAAAGAGTGGGCAACAGGATCGCCAGGTTGGTTCATTCAAACGACCGGCATCGCCTACCAAGTTTGAGAAGTTTGGTCGTGCTAAGATCGAGACAACTCAGTCTGACTCTGCCAGAGGCTCAGGTTGGAGCAGCGGAATAATTCAGTGCCACAATTGTGGTGAAGTTGGGCATAAAAGTTTTAATTGCCAAAAGGACAAGAGAGTATGTCATAATTGTGGAAGAGAAGGCCACATAAAAACATACTGCAGACTGAAGGGTCAGGGACCAATGCAGTCTTATCAGGCGTCAAATGTTAGAGGTGGGCAGAACCCAAGGCCAGTGGTATCTACTCATGAGCAGTCCATGGCTCATAATAAAGGCAAAGCGCCTATGGGGTTTTCAGGCCAAGGGCAACGACTCTTTGTAATGAGCCAAGCCAACGGAGAAGAATCCTGATCCATTAAGTTGTATCGATGCTAAGTCTTTCTGTAAGATTAAGGAGTAACGACGTGTGTCGGTAATCTCCGTAGCATCGTGAAATGGTTGTTCAACTTTTGTCAGTTAATGTAATGTTTAACGATAATGAAGTGTTTCCTTGTTTTGGAAAATTTCTGAATGCGTTATCAGTATGAATTAGTTGTTCATACGAAACCCCGTAAGTGTCGAGAACAGCTTATGCCAAGTAAGGATAAGGACTGTCGGACTTTTGGTGGTGGAGTTTTGTGGACAACTTAGATGTTCGTCCCTTGTGGTTAATCCCAAGGTCGACTCTGTTGTTTAAATCTAAATCCACTCCTAAGATTCTACTTTATACATAGAGTATGTCATCTATAAGAACGGATGCAACTCTTTGAGGAAGATTAAGTTGTGGAGCGGTCATGTTGAGAGGAAAGGTTGCAGTAAGGATGGGATATGTTGATGATCCCGATGTATTAAAGATTCAGTAAGGAGAATTGTCTACGCATCTAAGGAGTACTGTGGTAAGCGTTATCTCATACGATGAGTTCTTCCGAGATTTCTTAAGGAAAGGAAATGAGCTTGTAGAGTTTTGTTCAGAGAGATCATGAGCTATCTCTCATGCGTGAGTTGTGCCATAAGCTTTGAGGCGGATGAACCATTTTCAGTATGATGTCTTAAGGAATTAAGAATAATATCTCTGGTGATCCATTTCAAGGATGAAGTGATTAAGGATGTTGGATCCAAGTGGTAAGATTGGTGTTGAGGCAGTATCCTCATTGGCTTAATGCAAGTTTCGGGGTTGAAACTTATTTTAAGGGGGAGGTGATGTGATACCCCGTAATTCTGTAAGGATTATTTTGGGAATTTTTGGAATTTTCTTGAACACCCGTTTAGTACGTCGGATTTAATTCAGAAAGTTGGAGACATTCTGTAATGTGCTATATCTTTGTATTATTTTTCTCAGTGAAATAAAATATAGACGACGTACTTTGGATGTTAATTACTCGTTCGCGTACGATAATTTTATCCTGGGTTAACATCGTTTCGTCTAAGAGCTGAGGAGGCGAAGCCAGGGTGGCGGCGCCCGCCGTGGGTATGGCGGCGCCCGCCGTCGCAAGGCTAGAGGAGCAGCCGAGTCTTCTCCTAGCTGGGGACGCCAGGTCTATGGCGGCGCCCGCCGCATTTATGACGGCGCCCACCGTCGTTATTGTCCGGAGGTCCTTGCCCGAAGGTCGCCGACGAACGTCTGACATCGCCATTTTAGCCCCGCCACGACGCCCTCCTAGCCATCATTGTGCTCCCTCGATCTGTGGCTATAAAAGGAGAGGCTTGGGGAATCGGATTTCACACAAAATCAGAAGCTCAATCTCAGATTTTGTCTCGCCGGAAAAGCTTGCCCTCGCCGAAGTTCTTTGGAGTAATCGCCGGTGTTGTTTGGTGTGTTTTCCTGAAGCCTAGAGGTCCCTTTGGAAGCTTAGTGGAGGTCTGACCCCTAAGCCAGGCCAAAGGAGTGACCCTCGTGTGTGTTTTGGTGAGTTTTCTCGCCGTTTTGTTGGCCGCCGTTCTTCACGGCGATTGCCGTGTTCGTGGCGGCGACCGCCGTGATGAACACGGCGCCCGCCGTGAAGAACACGGTGACCGCTGCCAGTGGCCAGAAGCCCCTTTGTTGGCTTGGTCTTGGTAGTCGTCGTTATGGACTCGTTCCTTTCAATTTCTTTCGTCTTTCCTTAGATTCGTACTAGTTTATGTCAGATCTAACTTAGGGTTTCCTTATGGGTCGACTCAAAGGTCGTTGTGCTGTCAGAGCTATACCTGTGTCGAGCCCGGAATCCCGTTGTCTCTGCTTTGTTCCAGATCTGCGGATTAAGGCAAGTGGCGGTTTGCTCTTGCTTAATCATTCCATGTTTCATTAATTATCAATTATTTAATTGTTAATTAAATTGGAGTAAACTGTTGTTTTGCTTGGGAACTAATTTCATAAATAAATGTGATTAAAGTAATGTTATAATAGGTTGTATATCTGTTAGAACAACGCTATTATTTGTGATAATTATCGTGATGGTATTGTTGTGAAATTAATCTTAATGCTAGAATAGCATGTTGGTTAATAGGAAAACTAATTCAAGTAAGGATTAGCCGTTTCTATTATCTCTATGTTTAAGTTGATTGCCTGGATGGCTTTAATGTGATTAATTACTGTGTTAGACTGTTTAACACGAGTGTTCGTAGGAACGCTAATCCAAGTAAGGATTATTCGTTTCTTTATAACTTAATGTTCGTAGGAACGCTAATCCAAGTAAGGATTAGTCGTTTCTTTATAATTTAATATTCGTGGGAACGCTGATCCAAATAAGGATTTGTCGTTTTTCTTTAAATCATAATATTCCTCGGGATAATTTCCGAATATTAATTTAAGGGTCATGACCTATGCTTCTTATCCACCTTTAAGGATCTAAAGTGTTTAAGCGCCTTGCAAGCGCCATTGGATGAGCATAATTGCAGTCCTGTGTATTAAGCACTTAGCTAGTGCAATTGGGGTGGACGTAACTGTCATCATGTAAATTAAAGTGTAAGCACTGTGGCAGTGTAATCTGGGTGAACGTAAGATCACCCTGTGTAATAATAATAACTCCGTTGTTCTCGGAATAATGTTAAGCCTCGTGTGTGCACGTGCGTGTGTGTGTTTGTGTGTTGTGTTAATTTGGGTCGACATGATTGTCACCCTGAGATTTAAGCTTTGTGCCGATCTTAATAACATTAACGAGTTTCAGTAAGTGTGTTTTGTAATTTAATAAGATATGTGCCCGAGTGCACATGATTAATAAACCTTTGGCGAGTAGTGCAGCTAAGTTATAGTGCAGCTAGGAAAAACTCGTCTCGACTTTGATCATAGTACGTTCTCTTTTCAATCTGGATTCGCTGTATGCGATGAGGTTGGTTGTGAACTGAAGCATCTCAGTCAACTTTTAAATCATTGGTGTGTGTAACTTTAATGTTCCCTAGCAGTTGTCATAATTTCCTATAAGGCTCATTTCAGTTGGAGTCTTCTCTTCAGTGCATATCTTAATTGTTAAATCATTCCGTGAAAGCGCCGGGTTATATATCGTTCCTTCGGTTTTTATTCAGGGGACAATGATAGTAAACGGTCACAATCACTCGAACCACTCTGCTTTGTACCCTTGCTAGTCTATTTAGTAGACTAACCCGCTGTATTTTTGTTATCTGCATCGTCATGGTTGGTGCCGTCCGTCCGTTTCGGCACATCAGGAGTTGATTCCCGGAGTTTAAGTAACCTATTGAAGGATAAAAAGCTTGCAGACGAAGATTTAAAAGTCAGTGTTTTAAGTTGTTAAGTGTTTTAAGATTGTTAAAGTGTTACTTCAATGTATCTTCATAATTTAGCCATGTTTTAAGTTGGCTCTTTAAAGTCTTCCGCTGTGTAATTTAAAGTCTTTCGCTGTTTAATCTTTCCATTAATATGTAATTATGTTATGTTTTTAAGCTTAATCGTTCTGGAAAAGCGTGGGGTGACTTTGGACGGTAAAGTCTGAGGTCACTAGCATGTAATATCTCCGGTATAAATTAGGGGTGTTACAGTGTGACACTCCACAGGCCAGCTACCCCAGCCACCAACCACCCAGCCTGGTGACAACGACCAGCCGATGCCGGCGCCGGTGCTGCCTGTGAGTCCACAAGGCCTACAGGCCTAACACCCAACCCTTCCCTCATTAAATGGGTAGGTTGTTGCCCGCGGGGATCGAACCCGGGACCTTTAGATACAAGGGCAATACCTTATCACTTGTATCACCAATTACGCTGCAACGCAATTGGTGATACAAGTGGTAAGGTATTGCCCTTGTATCTAAAGGTCCCGGATTCGATCCCCGCGGGCAACAACCTACCCATTTAATGGGGGAAGGGTTGGGTGTTAGGCCTGCATGCCTTGTGGACTCACAGGCAACACCGGCGCCGGCACCGGCTGGTCGTTGTCACCAGGCTGGGTGGTTGGTGGCTGGGGTAGCTGGCCTGTGGAGTGTCACATAAAAGTACACTTTTATGTGAGTGCTCAAGCCACGGGCCTAGCCTAACATGAGACACTCCATGAGCCGCAGCCCATGTACCCCAACCCATCCTTGGGGGCTACTCCAAATTAAATGGAAGCCATTAGCCAAGAGGTTGTTGGTGAGAGTCGAACACGCGACCTCTCCACCCTTTATCCACTCCCCTCAAGGAGTGAATACCAATTGTGCTTCAAGTACAAACACAAAGTATCGTAAGATATCATCAACTTCAAAATTTCCCCGCATGAAAAATCATATCCGGAATCGCACTTTCATTCTATACTTAATTCATACATGAACATCTCATACAACCATTATTAAGATAGCCATGATTACAAATCAGATGCATAATCCACTAATGAATCCACTCTTTTTCCTAAAGACTTTACTTATCGCCAACACTTTTCAAATCATCCCAAAGAATAACTTTGCCCAAAAAGATTATTCGGAATGTCAACCACCTTAATATCCCAATGAGATTACAAACCAAGATGGTCACTCTACTACGAGAGAATAAACCAATAGAAATAAAGATCTCTAAGTTTATAAACATTTTTCAATTCGAACACATAATGAAAACATGAATCTCTTCCAAGATACGAAGCTCAAAACCATAATATGTACCAATGAGTTTGAAACGTCACCTTCATAATCGATAGAAGACCAAGTATTTGTAGAAAGTTTCCTTGAACCTCAAACCTCGAAAATTTATATCAAAATATTAAGTACCACATTTTTAACACTATCCAATTAACTAAAACCTAGTACTGCATAAATCGAATCCGATCCTTATAAAACTAAAATTTCAAATTTTACCATTCTTAGTCTCAAATATTTTTGAAAACACAAGAGTAAACAACCAAAGATCAAACATTACTATGAAAGAAGTCCAAACACACACTTAGAAATAAAATGATATTATGCTTCAAAAGCAAAACACAAACTTCATAACATGATGAGAATCACAACATACGTACATGGATCGGGTGGAAGCGTCGGCGTAGAACACGATACTAGTTCTAACAAACCCAAGTCAATTCGAAACCTCGCTCTGATACCACTTCTGTAACACCCCCAAATTGAGGTGTTATAGTGTCGTGAATCCCGAAGGGTCCACAAGGCGTTAGGGGTAAAATATCAAAATAGTAGCCAATAGAAGATAAACAAGATATATAAAATATAGATGTGATGATCTTGCATAAAAACAGAATCTCTAAATCCATCATAAACCAAGTTTTGGTCATATGAATACAACATTATAAGAGTAAAACTCTATAGTGGTTAGGACAATATAGCTGATAACTTAAATCTCGAATATAAAATAGTTCAACAAAATTGACATTTATCGCTGCGAAAATTATATATTCAATCAGTTCTAAAACTTTTGAAATAGAGTTGATCCCAAATCACCCACATAGTTAGCTCTAGTATCGTGTCCACCCTGCTTGACGTCCACACTGATCCTGAGTGAAAGAGTACCTGACCATCTATAAAACATAGCCATCCCACACGTGCAATAGTGCAAGCAAGGGATCACAAATACACATGCAAAGTCACAAATGAACATGTTACAACAAGAATGTATTATATACACACATACAAATATGTAAGAAATATTATAGCTAGACATGATACGTTGATAAAGTATCATCTACAAATATGCGGATTAATGATAGTAAAACATGACAAGAAAGTTACAAACAGTCATGACATACATGAGAGTGTTACTTCACATACATACATATATGCGGGAAAGTTACAACTAGAATAGTCGTAACAAGACTGTATTATCAAATCTAGATGTCACAATACCCGATCTTCCAAGGATACCTATCAAACTCACAGAGAATCCCACACTGGGTCACAAGAACTTTACTCAATGTATAATCAAACCACGAGCTCCATACTTTTAATAAATCATTCAAAGTCTAATTCCTCGAGTATTTTTTTCGTTAAAAGAAAAACTCATTTACAAATCCAAGTATGAAAACATTTCGAAACATGTCCAAGCCTGTCTTGGACACGAATGTACCTTCTAAACCCATATAGCGAGTATTATCACCTCCACCAACGGATCGGAAACCGCGTCACTAGCAAGGTGACCCGACCTCCCCTAAAATGGTAGAGCACTCTCTCGAACCGCTCCACCCGGATGGAGTCCTCTATCGAAGACCATGTTAGTAGAAAACATTTGAAAACCATTTGAAATCGGAACCATCCTTACCCACATGTATATCATACCACATTTTAATCAACATATCATTTTACTTCAAATCAACCGTACACCAATAGTCGTCCATATGATCATCATATCATCATCAACATCTTATGTTTACACAACCAACATCCATTTATTGACATGTCACACCATATCAAGACAATGCAGTACTCGATACGCATATATATGTTGATGTTTAAGACACGGCCAACTATCTAATCATTCCTCCATAATTCGAAGCTCAATACTCAAGCATGATCTAAGATTCGATAAATATGCACAATCCAAGGTTAAATATTCATACATAATTTCATATTTAATACTCATGCATAAACTAAGATATACTACTCATGCATAGTCCATGACACTAAACTTAAACTACAACATGTAAGTCTCAAACATTCAACAAGATTCATACATATCGTTACTCCTTTATAACAAACTATCATAATCACACACATTCATCTTATGTTTACACAACCAACATCCATTTATTGACACATCACACCATATCAAGACAATGCAGTACTCGATACACATATATATGCAGATGTTTAAGACACGACCAACTATCTAATCATTCATCCATAATTCGAAGCTCAATACTCAAGCATGATCTAAGATTCGATAAATATGGACAATACAAGGTTAAATATTCATACATAATTTCATATTTATTACTCATGCATAAACTAAGATAAAATACTCATGCATAGTCCATGACACTAAACTTAAACTACAACATGTAAGTCTCAAACATCCAACAAGATTCATACATATCGTTACTCCTTTATAACAAACTATCATAATCACAAACATTCATCATTCATTTATCAACACTGACTATATAATAAATAGGAGTAATTCAATATAGATAAACCCATGCTTGAAACACGATCAAACAATTCAATATTCATACGAAATCAAGACTCCTAAACTTAGACTATAGCACGTAAACGCTCACAAATTACTTGCCTTAAACAACTTCAATTTCATAAATTGCGCATTGTCTAGCGGATATGCATGAGTAACGGATCTAGCCCATAAATTTCAGAAATCGCAGATTGGTCCCAAACATTGTAAACGTTAACAAAATCGCGCAAACACACATAACTTTTCACATATGCATCCAAATTGAAATTCGTAAAATTCTCCAAACCCGTGAGAGGATTCCTCACCTTATAAAATCAGCCACGAATTCCCAGTAATTACAGAATTTTCCCAGACTTTTCAGCAAGCGCATGATATGCCCCAAATCTCAATCTAACCACTCCAATCTCCAAATTCACTCAAGCTAATGCATCCAAAGCCTCAATTAACATCTAATTAAGAACCTATTGCACCTAAGATTCCTCAATTAAACATAACATCCAAATATACTAAGCTAGGGTTTAAGGAATTGGGGAAGAATTTTACCAACACAAATTGGGAGAAGTTGAAGGTGGAATTGGGTTGAACAAGGTCTAGTAGAGCTTCGCCGGAGACGGACATCGGCTGATGCAGGCTAGGATCAAGGGGACTCGGTGCAAGGCAATGCCCTCCGAAGGCTTCCAAGGCCAGTCGCGGCGAAGGTAAGGAGTGGCCGGTGCGCGAGAGACTCTTAAGGCTTCGACAAGGCCAACACACAACAAATCTGGAGAGAAGGCGTGGAGACACCTCAGGGAGGGTGAGGATGGCGATGGATGAGCGAGACGAGGCAGATTGTGGCGGTGGAAGTCGTTGGCCGGCGCTAGAGACACGTGAAGGCTCTCTTGCGGCAACGGCAAGGAAAAAGGTGACGATGGTGGCCGACGTTGATGATGGATGATGGAAGTGCTGGATAGGCTCCTTTTCCGGCTGGATATGACTCACCAACAAGAAGAGGAGGACGTTGGCTTCCTTGCGATATGACTCACCCAAGAAATTCAACAAAGGAAAGCTTTGATGTGACTTACAAAGCAAGAGATCGAAGGAGAGAGTTTGGCTGAAAGCAAATAATTGTATTCTTCTCAATATTCAACGTGTGTTGTGAAATGAAAGTGATGTTGTCTCTATAGCCAGCAAGGGAAGGAAACGGCTAAGGCTTAAGGCCTCCTAATGGCCTAGCGGCCCAACAAGTCACAACTCGGCCAAACTGAATTAAGTAGTGTTGTCACACTTTAAGAACTCAGACAAGGGCCAATAATCTCTTATCATAGGTGGGGTAATTCAGTTCAACCCCACCTAGCTTTTCACTAAAATAAGCTATTGGCTTGCCCTCTTGCATAAGCACGCCTCCTAGACCTATGCCCGATGCATCACATTCAATCTCAAAAGTTTTGTCAAAGTTCGACAATGAGAGCAATGGTGCATGCGTGGGCCTAGATTTAAGAGTGGCAAAGGCTTCTTCTCGGGCAGCTTCCCACATGAAAGCTATGCCCTTCTTTGTAAGCTCGGTGAGGGGAGTAGCCAAGGTGCTAAAATCCTTATCAAACCGGCGGTAGAAGCCAGCCAAACCAAGGAAGCTACGGACTTGAGTCATAGTAGTGGGTGTAGGCCATTCGTGAATAGCATTCACCTTCTCTTCATCCACTCTCAAGCCGTCCTTGCACACCACATATCCAAGAAATACCACATGATCCGAGCAAAAGTGGCACTTCTTGAAGTTGGCATACAACTTCTCTTTCCTTAGAACCTCAAGAACCTTTCTAAGGTGACCAACATGCTCATTAAGATCATGGATGTACACTAAGATGTCATCAAAGTATACAACCACAAACTTACCAAGAAATGGCCTTAGAACATGGTTCATGAACCTCATGAATGTGCTAGGGGCATTGGTTAGGCCAAAGGGCATTACCGTCCATTCGTATAGTGCATATTTTGTTTTGAAGGTTGTTTTCCATTCATCTCCTTCATGCATACGAATTTGATGGTAACCACTCTTTAGGTCTATCTTTGAAAAGACGCTCGCCCCATGCAACTCATCAAGCATGTCATCCAGCCTAGGAATAGGGTGGCGGTACTTGATAGTAATATTGTTGATTGCTCTACAATCAACACACATCCTCCAAGTGCCATCCTTCTTAGGAACTAGGATGACTGGGACTGCACAAGGGTTAAGGCTTTCCCTCACATATCCCTTGTCAAGCAAGTCTTGTACTTGACGTTGTAACTCGTTTGTCTCCTCGGGATTGGCCCTATAGGAAGCCCGATTAGGTAATGTTGCCCCCGGTATAAAATCAATTTGATGCTCAATATCTCTTACCGGTGGCAACCCACTTGGGACTTCCTCTTGGAAGAGATCATCAAACTCCTTCAAGAGTTGAGCAATGGCCTTAGGCAGTCCTTCAAGGTCCGAAAAGGCAAATAAGGTGTCCTTACAAATGAGCAAGAAGCACACCTCACCCTCATTTAGAGCTTGAACAACTTCCTTAGGTTTAGCTAAGAGCATATGATTAGAAGCACCTTGATTGCTTCCAATGGCCAGCTTTTTGCCCTTAGCTTGCTCACTAGCCTTCATTCGCTCCCTAGCCATATGATCAGCCATAATCTCATGGGGAACCAAGGGGTGTAGGATAATCCTCTTGCCATTCATCAAGAAAGAGTACTCATTGGACACTCCTTGATGGACGACACCCCTATCATATTGCCAAGGCAACACGTCACACACAACTTCATCCACATATCCCCCTATAGCAAATTGAATTATGGCTTGGTCCTTGACCTTAAGGGGAGTGTTGGAATTCAACCAACAAAGTGAGTAGGGTTGAGGGTGGGGAGTGGTAGATAGATTAAATCTACTTACCACTTATTGGTCAATGATATTGCAACATGACCCACATTCAACTATGACACTACACACATTTCCCTTAATGGTGCACCTCGTGTGAAAGATCATTTCACGCTGATTAGGCACACTAGGACTCTCTGAGGCGATCAATGCTTTCTTTACCACAAAGCACTCTCCCTCGGATGCCACCATATGGAGCTCTTCGACTCCTTCCTCCTCTTCAACAACTTCTTCTTGGCACTCATCCTCGGACTCATAGTCCCCTAGAGTGTTAAGAAGAACTTGCCTCTTAGAGGGACAGTCCTTGGCCATATTCCCTCTTCCAAGGCATTTAATGCACTTGAGATCTCTAGCTCGGCCCTCCCCCCTTGTTGTTGTGGTTGAGGCCGACTTTGAGTGTCTCTCTTAGGCTGACTTTGTGAGTCAAGCCTAGGCTCTAGGCGTCTTGGAGTAGCTTGGGAGGCACTACCATTGGCTGAGGTCCAAGGGCGCAAACTAGCAACTTGAGGGCGCCTTTGAGGGAGGTTCTTAAATACATGGTTAGTGTAATGAAGAACCTTTTTCAATAGGCGTCCCACGCACAAAGTGTTGTATATTCACCACAACCCTAAGATCCAGATTTAAGCTATTGATGAACTTAGAAATAATATAACCCTCGGGGAATCTAAGTCCGGACCTATAGACCAAAGTCCTTAGCTCCTTATAGAACTCATCCGGGGTCTTACTTCCTTATCTCAATCGCTCAAGCCGAGCATGGACCCTTTCATTATAATCATCCGGCACAAACCGGCTTCTCAAGGCAGCCTTTAACTCTTCCCAAGTTTCAATTTGATGATAGCCTCTATAGGTCATTTCCTCTTTATCATCTAGCCACCAATGGTAAGCAAAATCAACAAACTTGATTGAGGTTATAGTTACTCGTTGAGCATCCGAGTAGTTATAAAACTCAAAAATTTGGTCGGTCTTTTGCTCCCAATCTAAATAAGACTCTACCTCACATGTACCTCCAAAAGGATGAACTTCGAGCTTGATTCCATGGTGAGGTGGGTGCCTTGGAGATCTCTGAATTCATCTTCATATGCCACTCGTTGAGCTTGGAATGACGGCCTTGGGGCTGTAAATTGGCCACGGCCAAAGCCACGGCCGGCCAGGTTCCTCCTCAGCAACAAAGGCGAAGCCGGGCTCCGAGGTTGGTAGTAGTCAGCCTGAGGTTGTGGGTGGCCTCTCACTCCATATTCTGCATGGTTAGGCCGCAAGGGAGGTATAGAATGGACATTAGAAGTCACTTGAAATTCAAAGTGCATAACTTGGCCTTCTCGGTGCATACCTTGGCCTTCTCTAATGGTGGACACAAAAGGCACGTGGGAGGTAGTAGGCTCATGAAGGGACAGCCGTGATAGCTCTTGTGAAAAGCCTCCATGAGTGCCTCCTTCGGCTGCATAGGAGTTGGAGGAGCCGCCTACATCTTGGCCTCCACTCAGCCGAGCACCACCTTGGGCTTGCTCCCACTTGGTCTCCATGCTTCTCATGAAAGCCACTTGATCTTCCCTCATGTCTTGGAGTTGTTGGTTCACCCGCGCATCCATATCCTCCTTGTTTGCTCGGATGGCTTGGAGAAGTGTCTACAAGGTAATAGGAGAGTCGATTGGACTCTCTTCATTTGAAAGACCTTTGTCTTTATTGTGTCCGTCCATTGGCCCTGATCTTGACATAAGGAAGCAAAAAAAAGACAGCCAAGCAAGTAATCCCCAAAAACACTAGACCAATCAATGGACCTAAGCTAGAAAGGAGCTCTAAACTTGATTTAAAGCCAAGACTTTTCAGCAAGCAAGCACTCCTAAGATGGTTAGGCTTAAGGTTCCTAGACTCAAAAAGAAATGAACAAAAACACAAGCAACAAACGTCACAAGAACTTGAAGCACTTGAACAACAATTAAAGCAAACAACGTAAATGAAGCTACTACGCTCAATTGGCTTACAAATGGAGAACTTGTATACAAAACTGAATTGAATCACACGTCAAAATGCATCAATTTTCTTGAATTTTATCAAAATGTTGATCCACTTTTTCTATGGCTTTCACTTTTTAGCTAGCCGAGTTTTTCTGGAGTCAACCACTTTTTCTTGAATCAAATGCACTTCTCTTTTGTTTGTCTTGCTTGGGACGTGACAATTACAGAAAATGAACTTTACAATAGAACCAACAAGAGAACAAAAACGACAACGAGCTTTTCCCTTATCCTTGACGTTGAAGATTTAATTCCAGCGCAAGTATCATGCAAATTCAAGGATCGTTGCAGCCAAGAGAAACGACACGGACTTAACCAACAATTTGATACGCACAGACACAAAAATAGACAACAAAATGAGTAAGTCAAGCGCTGCAAACAACCAGAAAATCGGCTCACAACAAACCAAAGAAGATCTCCCTAAAAAAATGGGATCTAGCAACAACCTGGATCCTCTCTTCAAACTCGGCTTCTCTTTGGTTTTTACGCTCAGTTTTGGCAGCCAATTCAACGCAGAAATTCAAGACAACACGACTCAAACACAAGCCAAAACAAATGACTCAAAGCAACAACACAAGAACGCAGCCAAGACGACAACAACACCAAACCTAGGGCTTGCCGTCTAAGCTTGGAAAACTGAAAATGCTTCAACTTTAAAGCTAAATTTCGAGCAATACCTTGCTAGCTCTGATACCACGTGATGCAATCTAGGATCAAGGGGACTCGGTGCAAGGCAATGCCCTCCGAAGGCTTCCAAGGCCAGCCGCGGCGAAGGCAAGGAGTGGCCGGCGCGCGATAGACTCCTAAGGTTTCAACAAGGCCAACACACGGCAAATCTGGAGAGAAGGCGTGGAGACACCTCATGGAGGGTGAGGATGGCGATGGATGAGCGAGACGAGGCGGAAGGTGGCGGTGGAAGTCGTTGGCCGGCGCTAGAGACGCGTGAAGGCTCTCTTGCGGCAACGGCGAGGCAAAGGGTGACGATGGTGGCCGACGTTGATGATGGATGATGGAAGTGCTGGATATGCTCCTTTTCTGGCTGAATATGACTCACCAACAAGAAGAGGAGGACGTTGGCTTCCTTGAGATATGACTCACCCAAGAAATTCAACAAAGAAAAGCTTTGATGTGACTCACAAAGCAAGAGATCGAAGGAGAGAGTTTGGCTAAAAGCAAATAAATGTATTCTTCTCAATATTCAACATGTGTTGTGAAATGAAAGTGATGCTGCCTCTATAGCCAGCAAGGGAAGGAAACGACTAAGGCTTAAGGCCTCCTAATGGCCTAGCGGCCCAACAAGTCCCAACTCGGCCAAACTGAATTAAAACACTAACAACAATCATAAACCATGTCTCAAAATGTCATACAACCAACAAAATCATAAAAGCCAATCATATGCTCGGACGCGCCTCAAGGAGTGTCATGGCCGGTAAGGAAATGAGGTGTTCGAGATCTCCAGGGCTTGTGAGGGCCTCCATGCTTAAAAGACCCTTCTTGAGCTGTTCTTGAAGATGCCTAGCTCGAGCTCTAGTGATAGCCCCGGGAGGAGGCTCGTCTTGATGCTCTTAGCCTTCACTAGACTCTTCTTCACTTGAGTCATCTTCATCGCTTGAGTCTTCTCGTGAGTTCGGGCTCTCTTGAGGCTCTTGATGGGACGTTATCACATCATCGGCCGACGAGCTGTAAGAGGGACGGAGCGGCATTGGTGCGGGCTGAACGCAGGCTGAATACTCGAACAGTTGTAACTACGAGTACACAAGGGTATGACATTCTCATGACGGGGTGCACCAAATGGGAGACGACGACGGTTGGAGTAATTTCCGGCACCGGCGGGGATCTACGACTAAAGGTGTACGAAGGAGGTGAAACTGGAGGAAATAAATTTGGGTTTTGCTTTGTGTGGGTGGGAGTGTCGGGTTGCGGAGAGTGGAAGAGAGGGATTTAAAATGGAACTTGGGGTTTAGTAAAATAATAATAAACTTTAGAATTTAAAGTAAAAGGGTAATTTTGTAAGATGAAAAAGTACTTGGTAGGAGATGAATCGAAAGCTATACAAAAAAAATATGTACGGGTTTGTAAAAATTAGAGTTTTATGCACTTGGAATACCTTTAATCGAGTAGATTTGAAAGAAGTTGAATTTTACATCTCATAAATTCTTCGGTATTACATATCCTATATATAACATCTTTTTCAATATTTGATCTTATATGATAAAAAACCTATTTTGTTATAATAATTATATTAATATTTTGTATGACAACAAATCTACCTTTTATATCGAATAAATCCTTCTCATATGTGGAAAATACACTTAATATTTTTTTAATGTCTAATTCTCACTTAAATAACATTAGTTTTTTCAAGGAGTCTAATTATTACTTTAATTAAATATGTTATTTTTATTTTAAGCAGTCTAATCATTTTCATATTTTTTAACATCCTATATCAACCTAATTTTTACAATATTATATTCACATTAGTCAAAGATATGTTGTACAGTAAATTTATTCATGCTAAATATATAGTTTTTATTTAGCCAAACCCGTGCACGACACTGGGACGTATACTAAATTACTAATCTATCATCAATAAACATATAAAGTAGAGTTTTTGAACAATTAATGTCTCATTATATTTGATAAATTACATCTAATATTTTGTTTAGCTTCATTCATTAACTAAAGCTTCTATTATAGGTCAAAGGCACTTCCATAAAGCAAAAGGTTTTGGCTTTCATCCTTCTTACCAACACTTTGGTTGAATTTATTTTCATAAACCTAAAGATTTATTTTGTATCTATCTATCTATATATAATATAAAATAGAGTCTTGACAATTAATGACCATTCCATTTATTGTAGGTTTAAATTTAATTTATTAATAAAATTCGATTATATATTCTGTTTTTTTAGTGTGTGCCCATGAACACATGCTAACAAGTCAAAATATGAAATTATCTTTAAAATATTTTCTAAAAGAGAATGGATAAACCCTTAATAAAAAAATTAAACTAATGACTAAAATAATTCTTGCTAAAAGGGAGTTCTTAGAGTGTGCCCATGGAGAAAACCTTATACAATTATCTATGTATAATTAAGCACTGATCTATCTATATGTACACTCTCTGTATATATATAATATAAAATAAACAAAGCTAATTAGTTTTAATTGATAATTATATATTAAGAATTTATAATCTATTATACAAAATAATTAAATAAGCATTTCTCTCAATTGTTATTTCATGCATTGAGTTCACCTATATTTGTGCTATTGTTTACATACGCATGGAAATATCAATTACTCATTATTGATACATTATATATATATATATATATCCTCTTACAATTTCATAATAAATAATATAAATTACAATGTACAAAGTAAAAAAAAATCCAATAATATGTATTTTATTGTAAAGCTTGCAATAAATGAAATACTTTTTCATACAATAATTTTGATTGATAGATAGATTAATACGAAATACATTACTTATCTTGCATAGAATTATTAAGTAAATGAGTCCAATTGAGCTAATTGTTTTCTTGATTCCTTCATTAAAAATACTATGATTCTAAGAATATATAGAAAACAATTATATATTAAAATTATCTATTGCTTTAATCATTTTAACCATCACAATCATATCTATGTACATTTAATTTATATCTTTTTATCTTATATACATATGAGATTGAGTTGTTATCCTCATTTATTACATTCGATAACTATCTTACAATAATACCTTATACTAAATATTGAAAATAATAAAACAAGGAATTACATACATATTACTTTTTATACTGCTTCTCAATAATCCATGGGAGGGCTCAAGCCTCACATTCAAAAAATACAATATCGGCAGCATGTACATCTATAAATAGGGTTGACTATTTTATCCTTTTTGGATTAGTGCTCAATTTCATAGAATTATTTATCATTTTTTTATTAGGTAAAAATTAGACTGTAAACCACAGAAGAGACGGTTTCTCAGTCTATAACATCCTTTCGGATGAGAATTACAAATTCTAGACTAGCTCAAATATCTTCCAAAGAACTCCGCTGGACCATCTTTGCGATGAAGTCAGTCACCACGTTTGTTTCTCGGAAGACATGAAAAATCTGCACTGAAGAAAACAGTTGTAAAACACACAGGATATCAGAAATTAACATTTCAATATCCCATGGACAATGCCAGATTTGATTAAGAACATTCACAATGGTAAGGTTATCGCATTCAAGTTGAATGTCGGTAATGCCTAATTCATAGGCCTTTACTAAAGCATTTCTTACTGCCAGCGTTTTTGTTTTTAAAGGGGTTGAGATACCACATTTATCACCAAAGAGGAAGATTGATTTACCCGTGTTGTTCCTTATTTATCATTACTTTGGTAACGGAATTAGAAACGAAAACTTTATTTTCAATGCAATTAAAATATCATTGTAAATGTTATAATATTATATTTATGGATGTACATAAGATAAGCTTCTCTAAATTCTAGAATTGGCTTATTCCTCAAGCATTGTTAACCTAATAAACACAACATTACTCTCTCATTACTCTCATCTCTTCTCTCAAATCTCTCTTTTTTCCTTAGTTTATAACACGTTATCAGTACGAATAGATCGAACTTAGAGTATTGGCCACGAATATCGATGTGCTTTGCGTCTCCATATTCGACCTCCGATCTGCAATATAGGTTTTGGTAATTTCAATTGGTCATGAATCTCGGTAACGTGGTCCTTTAACAAAGCCTCTCTATTTGATTAATTTTTGTACGTTGGTTCTATTTTGCTTGCTTAACTGCTTCCCTTGTTTTGCTATACTATTTCTACTAGTTAATTGAAATTCGTTCTCAATTAATTGAATGAAGATCTGTTTGTAACTATGTTAATTGATAATCATTGCTTAATTATATATCTTCAACCTCTTTCTACAACGCTGTTTTTGCTCGTATACCATTCTTGTCACTTGTCAGTTGACAAATCTTGCTCCTATACCCTAACATGTGAAGTTAGTATGCTTGACTTGATTTCCATATAAGTTTCAATGTTTCGTATACTGTTTATACCTTATTTACATAATTTTTCTTATATCTCTGAAAGTGAATATATATATATATATATATATGAAATGTCACCCTATAGTAGTGATACAGTTTAATTGATGAAGTGATTATTTTCAATCCCTGAAGCGATAATTTTCAATTCCTGAAGCGATAATTTTATCTCTCTATAAGGATATATTTATCCTAAATATAATGTTTTTATAAGGCATAAATCATCAATGAGATTGATGAATTCATCTATGAAGATGATGTGTTTTTAAGGATCATATCACCCTCTAGTATGATGGATCTCATTCCCCGAAGCAGATGATATATATAAATCTAATTACTTATCCATTTTATTAATTAGCTTGTTTATTTCAGCTATTTATTTAATTTCATGTTCTTCTATTTTGTTCTTATATTATTGAAAATTGACATCCCTTGAAGTGGATGCACACATAATAAATTTGTCTCGATATAGACAAATAAAAAAATCACCCCCATAGTGATAAGTTTTATCTCCCGGAGTAGACGAAAGAAGAAACTCCATTACACCTTGAAGTGAATAATAGAAAATATCATCTCCTGAAGAATATGTTAACATTTCTATGACAAATATTATTTCGTGAGGCAGATGATAAAAGGATATCAGAGATCACCTCTTGTAGACGTAGTAGGTGATAACAAGGGTTAATACTTTTGGTGTTTAATTTCTAGTCACCTGAAGTTGACAAATTTTTTTAAGTTACACTGTTTATGTTCTGGTTTCATTGATTATGCTTACTTTTATATATTTTATATATTTATAGGAAAATAATAAGTTTCATCCTTGGTAGTGGATGTACACATAAAATCAAATTATCCATGAAGTGGCATGATTCCTCAAAATGAAAGAATGATGAATTTATCTTCTTTTTACTAGTGTTTTAGTTCTTTAATTTATTTTGGAATAGTTGCTATGATTGCAACGCCAAATTTTTAAGAGTTTCCAGAAGAAACAATGTAACATGTGGTTTAAGTGTTAAAATTCATTTGGCTAAAGGAATTTGGGATAAGAATTAGCACTTGGAATTCGTGTCAAATTGTGCTAAACTAATGATTCTATCAAACCATCATCAACTCTAAGAGAGTATTAAGACTCGATATTTTGACAATTTAGAGATCACAATAGACTCTCGAAGAGTTTCATGATCATATGTCAATTTTGTACTATGGGTAGTAGTACATATTTTAAGGCATCTATTTTTATTCAAAAGTTAGAAATCAAGGTAATGATTTATCTAATTTTGAATTGATGATATCCCAAATATTAAAGGATCACCCATATGGAAATTTCAATGGTGGGAGCTATTGTCGATAATGCCATTATTACTAATTATACCATTTTGATAAACCAGAAGTTTCTTTATCCAGTAAATGACAAAAACCAAGTGTGAAATATAAGGTTTAGAAAGAGCGTCTCATTCATGACTCCAGAAGAGGTCTATCTTGTTATTGGAAATAACAATATATTAAATGAGTAACACTCTATGTTTACAAGTTCATAATAAACTTGTTGATTATTTGAAAATATATTCGACAAATTGGTTATCATGCAGAATTCATGGATGAGGAAAATATCGAATATCTATCCAAATGTTCATAGGAAAATTTACACATGAGGTACATACGACAACCCATTGAATCATATAATATTTCTAACCAGAAGTTAGTTGATGAAAAAACATTTCTTTGTGGCAAAAATGGATCTGATCACCCAAGTGAAACAATAATGTGCAGGATCATAGGAAAACTCACTTGGATGCCTACTAAAGGATCGGTGGATCCTAGGACATGGAGTCCCTATCTTATAGTGATCGTAAATTCATGACTTGTTTTCTTGGTAACAATGCCGATTATGTAAAGAGTAAATGCATAGTCTCCATGTTTCTTGACATATTCAAGAATACATATGAGGACTAATAACACCGTCATATGGACCAATGTTAACTGTTCATATATTTTATGATGTTGATAGATGCCTCAACACATTGGCCAAACAATTTAAAGTGGGAGAAAGAAATCAATCAAGTAGTGTAACGGGCGAGCATCGGGTAGCTCACACTATTTAATAGGACGACATAGTATAGTCGTTATTTATATGGTCATCAATATTAGCTGGGTTAAATCTAATACATGAATCGATCTAGAAGAATCGTCGACCATATGGGGTCATACAAAGTTTGAATGTCGATAATTAAGTTTGACTTTGACTGACCATGATATATTCTCCTAATTGAAACTTATCTCCAGAAGAGAACTGAAAATATATAGATATGCGGTGTACGTCCCATTCTCATCTTAAATGAACTAAATTAATGCCACGAGGAAAGTTGGGATTATACGAGGGTATGAGTCCCTATAGATTATTGAATACCTAGAGCTTATATTGGGTGATCGCTCGGTATCAAGATTATCATTTTGAAGAGATAAAATCCCAACTTTAGGGGGAGCGGAAAAAGGAGACTAGTACGTATAAGAGATTGCAAGGAATGTAAATTCTCGATAATTTAAGATCGTTGGATAAGCGAAAATGAACTAGAAGTTCAACGGATCATATACTTAGAGTATAATTGACATGCTATGAACTGCATTTGCTAAAAGCCAAGGAAGTGACAAAGTCACATATACCAACTGAATGCCTAACTTATTTTGGAGGTTCTTGTAATAACTCCATACCAATTCACTACAACAAAGTCTTAATTACGCTAGAAGCGTGTAAGACTATTAGACTATATTTGAAGCTTGATTTTATTGAAGAGGAATCACATATTATAGCTTAAGAAGCTATTTATTGTCGACAAGTGACGTTTCTTGAGATAAGTTCCTAAAGAAAATTTTATCTCAGATTACACATCGTAAGCAAATACTTTAAGGGACAAGTATGAAATGTTCACTAGAATCCATTTCGGAAGGAATCGAAATGATATTGTTCTTGACGATGTTGTTTGAATAAGTACTTGCACCAGAAGTGATATACGAGAAAGGTTCATGATTCTCAATCAATTGAAACACGTCGACAATGATGATTGGTAGAGTTGAGAAAGGCGTTTCAAGCAAAGTTGGATTTTGTATATTAAAAGCGGTATGTAAATCATTAATTTGGAAATGGTAATCTGTATTGGTTTGTATTTCATCTTTTTTGATACAGGTATGTACATGCAAGTTCTTGAAGAACCGAGATTTATATGCACAAAGACAAATGGAGATATATGAAGGTCATGCATCACTCAATCACTTACATATTGACGATATATATCTACACTGATGAGCTTTGAGTCGAAAGGAAGACCAATTCAACAGATTCAGTCAAGTAACATTTAATTGAGGGGGAGAACTACAACTATACTCTTTTTTTCTTAGTCTTGATTTTTATCACATTGGGTTTTTTCAGATAAGATTTTTAACGAGCCAGTTAGCGATGTACATCCAAAGAGGAGTGTTATAATATTATATTTATGGATGTACATAAGATAAGCTTCTCTAAACCCTGACTTATTCCTCAAGCATTATAAATCCTATATAAGGCTTTTATTGAAAACCTAATAAACACAACTTTACTCTCTCATTACTCTTTACTCTCTCATTACTCTCTTCTCTTCTATCAAATCTATCTCTTTTCCTTAGTTTATAAAAGTAAATTAATATTACGGAGTGTTATACAAAAATGTCAATATTGGTTTTAGCCTTCCCGCATCATTAATTATACACCAACTAGCCTTTATGAATGATATGCTAATATGAAAAAGTAACCGAAAACTTAAATATAATGTATTTAAATAATGGTAAAAGTAACACTTCATCCTAATTAAAAAATATTTGTCGTAATAACCCACCCCGATTTAATGATATTTGACGTTTACTATTTCATCATTCATTCCACCTCCACAATTAACATAACGCCAACCTTAATGAATTTTTTTTTCACATACCGTCAGAATCATTATATATATTAAGCATGTAGAGATGATACTTCATTTCATACGTGTACAATTTTCCCTCTTCGTCTTGATAGATAGGAAATTGTCTATTAATCGTCATTTCAAAGATACGACATATTTTGGTATGTTTCACTCAAATATGAAGGTACTTGATCGATAAATACTCTAATCATATGTAGAATTGTTGTATGAAAGCTCCAACATATGTGCTCTTCTACTTTCCATAGCCTACATATATGTAGTTATAATTTTTAGTTTTATGATGTCTCATCTAAAAAATATTGTAATTATCCGCTTCACAAAATGTAAGCCTACATATCTTATACACATATATATAGCTATACATGTTGTATGAGGTTGTTAGATATGCTAACTACCTCTTTTCGGTTTTGTTGTATAAGGTTGCCCTATTTTCGATCAAGAAAAATACGACCCTTATATATGATTGTCTTTATTAATTATTGATGCGATTTGAGTCATTTCCGGATCTACTCAAAATCGCATATTGGTCCCAAATATTGTAAACCTTCACAAAATCGCACAAACGCACATAATTTTTCACATATGCATCTAAATTGAAATCCGTAAAATTCTCCATACTCGTGAGAGGATTCATCACCTAATAATCTCAGCCAAGAATTCCTAGTAAGTACAGAATTTGCCCAGAATTTTCAACAAGTGCATGATATGCCCCAAATCTCAATCTAACCACTCCAATCTCCAAATTGACTCAACATAATGCATCCAAAGCATCATATAATATCTAAATAAGAATCAATTGCACCTAAGATTCCTCAATTAAACATAACATCCAATACTAAGCTAGCGTTTAAGGAATTAGGGAAGAATTTTACCAACACAAATTGGGAGAAGTTGAAGGTGGAATTGGGTTAAACAAGGTCTAGTAGAGCTTCGCCGGAGACGAACATCAGCTGGTGAGCTGCAAGAGGGACGGAACGGAGCTGGTGCGGGCTGAACGCGGGCTAAATACTCGAACAGCTATAACTGCAAGCACACAAGGGCATGACGTTCTCATGACGGGTTGCACAAAATGGGAGGCGACGGTTGGAGTAATTTCCGGCACCGGCGGGGATCTATGACTAAAGGTGTGCAAAGGAGGTGAAGCTAGAGGAAATAAATTTGGGTTTTGCTTTGTGTGGGTGTAGACTTGGCAAAATATGACCCGACCCGTTCCGACCGAAATTTTCTGGGTCATAACCCGTAAAGTTGAACCTGAAACCCATTTTCAATCAAACCCGATGACCTAGAAAATTTTCGGGTAAAAAACGGGTCGGGTCAACCCGATGGGTAAAAAAAAGGCGGGAAAATGAAAAAAAACAGCTCAGGCGCTCACCCTAAAATTTTCCCAAATTTTAGGGTTTATTATTTTCCATTCTTTCACAAGTTCAGCGTAGCTCCTCGCCTCCATGCTCCAACCTCTCCTCGCCTAGTCCAATTTGCACAGCTCATTGCCTCCAAGCTCTCCTCGCCTCGTCCAATCTGCACAGCTCATCGCCTCCTCGCCTCGTCCAATCTGCACAGCTCATCGCCTCCTCGCCTCGTCCAGACCGGCGGCCGTGATAACCCCCTTCACCGGCTGTCCAACCTCTCCAACGCCTTGCTGATCTCCAGTGAAGATTTTGTCGAGCTTTATACCGATTATGCCTAGGTACTTTGATTCTCGATCTTTTTGTTCAACTTCGCACCTCTGCTTTGATTTGCTCCCACTTTGCCCACCTTTGCTTTGATTTGCTGCTCAGAAACAAGTTTGTAACTCCAATGCGCACATAAATTATAATTCGTGCTACCCGTACACAAACGTTCTTGCTATTGATTTCTGCTTTCATGTCTCAAATACTTTTCTTTGATATTTTGTCCTTTTGTTGTGAATTGTAGGCTTGTATTGATTTCTGCTTCCACAAGAATCAGGTTGCTGTGTAGTTTTCTTTTTGTAGTTTCTAGTGTAAATTCTATAGTAACTTTATACCCGTATGGCCGTATGTAAGAATATAATTGGAGATCAAATTAGGAATGTAATGTAATGATCATATTATCGATCCAAGTAGAAGTTAATTAAGGACTAGAAGTTGCACTTATTTTTCAAATGTTATGATCATATTCAGGGGAGAAGGGTAGGAGGATCAGGGAGTTGACATCTGTTGTGCAGAAGCGGTTCAAATTTCCTGAAAACAGTGTTGAGCTCTATGCTGAAAAGGTTAAGAACAGAGGCCTTTGTGCCATTGCTCAAGCAGATTCTTTGCGATATAAGCTTCTTGGAGGACTTGCTGTAAGGAGGTAAATATTTACTTGGACGAAGTTGGTTTATGTTGTAAATTGTAATCTATGTTTACATACCTCCCTCTCCATTGCCTTTAATATTCTATTTTGTTTCATTTTGACTCTTTGTTATTAACTTATTTTTTCTATTAGGGTAAAACATGCCGTCGTGAAAAGATATTCTTGTAATAACCCCTAAAAGTCCCGGACTGTCGTTTTGTAAGAAAGACGTGATGGGCAATTTCTGTAATCTATGTAATAACTCTTTTGAACGTAATAATATACGTTTGATGTATTTTTGGGTCTTACAATATTTTTAAAGGTGTTAAAAATAAAGTTCTAGCAAAGATCCGCGAGCAAATACCCGCGAGAAGACCCAGGGGAGAAACCGTGGCAATTCCGCGACCGCGAAATGCTTTTGCGGGCGCGGATTCGCCCAGGTGCATCCGCGATCGTGGCTTTGTTTCCGCGACCGCGGATCTCTGTCTTCGTCTTCTTCGTCGTTCTTATCCGAGCTCGCCGGTTCGAATTTCCCACGTTTTGTAACTCCGCCGTTGATGGAGCTTGAATCGTTTGGTGTGGCAGGCGTTGAGCCCTCCTCACCCTGTAAATAGGGCTCTTCAGCCTCGATAATCTTCATCCACAGCTCTCAATCCCTCTCTTCTTCTCGATTTTGTGCCCTCGCCGGAGTTCTTGAGTTCGTCGGAAGTGTCGTCGATATTGTAGTGGTCGCCGGAGTGCCTTTGGAAGCCTGGAGTGGTGGCATTGCAAGGAGGTGAAGAAAGCATCGTTGTCTCGTCATCGGTGAGCCTCAAAGCCGTGTTGAAGCCGCGTCGGAAGGGAGATCCGCGACCGCGGGGATGAATTCCGCGACCACAGCTCTGCCCAGATTTCCGCAACCGCGGCTTGCCTTAGCAAGCGCGATCGTGGCTTGGGCATCCACGGCCATGGCTTAGGCTTTGTTTCCTTTCGATTCGTATCGTTTTTGTTCATATCATTTCGTCCGTATTGTATCTAACCTTGGATTTCGTCGTTGGTTCCGTCATCGTCGTAGGAATCCGTTATCAGATTCTAGTTTCCAGATCCTGAAACCCGACATCGTCAATTCGTCTAGATTAAGGCAAGTGACGGTTCTCTCTTGCTCACTATTCCATGTTTCCCTTGATTATCAATTAATTGATTGTTAATTAAGATGGGATAAAAGTTGTTATTTTCTTTTTGGGAACAGATTTAATTAAACAATGTGTTAAAATATGAGTTTATAATAGGTTGTATATATTGCTAGAAATAACGCTATTATATAGTTTGATATGATATTACAGTAAATGGATTTTTGTGTGGATTTATATGTGGACTTAAATGCTAGATTAGCACGAGTATTCGTAGGAATGCTAATTCCCTACGAGGATTAGTCGTTTCTTTATAACTCGGTATTAGTCGGAATAATTCTCTAATACTTTTAAGGTCATGACCATTGCTTCTTATCCACCCGTTAAGGATAAGAGGTGTTTAAGCACCTTGCTAGTGCAATTGGGTTGGACGTAATGTCACCCTGTGTTGTTCTCGTAGTTATTCAAGATTGTATTAAAAGCTTCAATGTTAATGTGCGTTTTGGAAGTAAATAAGATAAGTGCGGTTATGCACATAATTAATAAACCCTCGGGCAAGGAGTACAACGTGGAAACCGCCCGGACTCTTGCTAGAGTAAGTCTTTTTTCCAATATGGATTCGCATTGCGCAGTGAGGTTGGTCGTTGACCCAAATTGTCAAGGTCGTGTTTTAAAACTTGTGTGTGAAAACTTAACGTTCCCAAACATTTGTCATACGTTTCCCATAAGACTCAATTCCTTTGGAGTCTTCTTTTCAGTACATGTCTAATTCTAATCATTCCGTGAAAGTTCCGGGTTATGTATCGTCCCTTCGGTTATTATTCGAGGGACAATGATAGTAAACGGTTACGATCACTTGAACCATTCGGTTTGTACCCTTGCATAGTCTTTCATTAGACTAACCAATCGGGTTTTAATCCTTGCATGGTTGGCTGGTGTCATCCGTCCTATACGGCACATCAGTGGTTAGTCCCCGAAGACTTGAAGTAACCAATCGAAGAAGAGGCTTACAGTTGAAGATTTGAGTGTCAGTGTTTTAAAGGTTATTAAGTACTATTTTAACATGTGTCCCTATAAACGAGTCATGTAATAGGGTTATTATAAAAGTCTTCCGCTGTAAACTCACTCTGTTGTAAAATCGTCATTCTCATTTAACGAGAGATCTTTTAATAAAAGGTTGAGTTTCATTATAAAAATGTCTTCCGCTGAGTAATCTTTTGTTTTTTAATATACTTATTTAAGTTTAATTGTTCCGATTAAAGCCTAGGGTGACTTTGGACAGTAACGTATGAGGTCACTGCGTGTGGCACTACCGACATAAGACGGGGGTGTTATAATTCTTGCAACTCGAAAATCCAAAAGGGGAGATCGACCTCCATTGCCATTTCGGACTGGAAGTTCTGCATCTGCATCCGCATCTGCATCAAGATCCATATCTGAATCTGAATCTGCATCCGTAGCCCCATCAGCATCAACATCATCACATGCTCCAAATTTGGGTATCTCTCATATTTTGACATCATAATTTTCATTAATATGTATCTCAATATTCATTTTATAATGATGTTTATTTTCTTTTATTTAGGGAGTTCATCCTCTTCTGTAGAAACTCAAACTCGGAAAAGAAGTTGGAATGCTCTAATTTGGCAACATTATGAAACACACGACAAGAATGAGTTTGATGATCTTGTGCCACGAGCTATTTGTAAGTATTGCGGTGGTGGACCTATTAAGGCTTATGCTGAAAAGGGTACTTCTAATTTTAGGAGGCATTTTGAAACGTGTTCGAGCCATCTATGTGGTGCTAAGGGTGAACTTATCTTGGCAAGTGATGGAAAATTGATACGTAAAGTGGATCAAACTTTCTACAAGGAAATGGTTTGTCTTTCTATCATTAGACACAACTATCCTTTTAATTATGCTGAGCATGAAGGAACTAGGGATGTTCATAGATTCTTGAATGAAAACTGCAAACCATTTTGTAGAAACACAGTCAAGAATTATGTGTTGAAAATTCATAAAAGGGAAAAAGAAAATCTTAGAGGATTCCTGAGCAAGCTTTCTGGAAGAATTTGTTTGACTTCTGATATGTGGACTTCTTGTGTAGATCAAGGCTTTATGTCCCTTACTACTCATTTTGTTGATGATGACTGGAATTTGCATTGCAAGATTCTTAACTTTTGTCATGTAAAACCACCCCACACTGCTTCAGTTTTACATGACACTGTGTTTGGCCTTCTCAAAGATTGGGGAATTCATAAGAAAGTGTTCACTATCACTCTAGATAATGCAAGATGCAATGAAAATATGCAGTCCATGTTAACCGATAGCCTTGCTATGCATTCTTCTTTGCCTTGCGGTGGTGAGTATTTTCATGTGCAATGTAGTGCTCATATTATTAACTTAATTGTTCAAGAAGGCTTTAAATTAGTTGATACCGGGGTGAAAAATATTAAGAAGATGATGTGTTTCGTTGGGTCTTCATAGCATAGAACTTTACAGTTTAAAGAAATTGCTTTGTCACTTGGCCTTGATTGCTCAAGAAATTTGTGCTTGGATTGTCCTACAAGATGGAATTCTACATTTAAAATGCTTGAAAGGGCATTGTGTTTTCATATGGCTTTTTCAAGTGGAAGAATGGTGCGAGTTGATTCTAGCTTTCCCCCAATTCCAACTGATGAAGAATGGAATAGAATTGAGAAGATTTGTGATCTTTTGAAGCCTTTTGATGAACTTACTACTCTTATGTCGGGAAGGATATATCCAACATCCAATTTATACTTCAAGTGTGTGTGGAAAGTTGAGCTTCTATTATTGAAATATGTTGCTTGTGGGGATACAGTTCTGATGGATATGGTAAATAGGATGAAGATGAAGTTTGATAAGTATTAGAGTTCTTATAGTTTGATTATTTCATTTGCCATCATGTTGGATCCTCGTTACAAGTTTCAATTAATCCAACATTGTTTCGAGAAGTTGGATGCTGAAAGTGCTTCATTGAAATCCAATCATGTGAAAGAGGAATTTATGAAGTTGTTTCAAGAGTATTCTATAAACAACAATGAAGCAACTACGACTCGAGATATGATTGACCCTAGAGACTTTGAGGTAATTTAATATAATGTCAATTATTTACATTATTTCTTATATTTCAGCATGCTTCACTATTTTTTTTTTGTGTGTCTTTGCTAGGGATTTGCTTTGTTTTTTGATATTTCTGCAGAAAAATCAGAAATTAATATATATTTGGATGAGACTAGGGAAAATCCTACTAAATATCTAGATGTGCTTGAGTGGTGGAAGAAAAATGCTCATAGATTTCCTTCAGTCTCTAGAATGGCAAGATATATTTTAGCCATTCCGATAACAACTGTGGCATCCGAGTCTGCCTTTAGCATGGAAAGTAGAGTTATAACAAAGTGGAGATATTCTCTTCTTGAAGAAACTGCCGAAGCACTTTTGATGACTCGCTCTTGGATTTATGGATTGGATATCGAAGAAGGTAAGTAATTGTTTTGTTTCACCTTAGTATGACATTTTAATGTCATATATTTGAGTTTAATTCAAACTTTAATTGTCCAGGCCCGGAGGAGAAACAAAAAGAAGGATTAGAAGTCCAATTTACGAGGTTGCACGTTGACAGTGGTGATGAAACAATGGAGATGGAGGATTGACATAACTATTAAGGACTTGTTTAATTGTTTTGGATATTTTCTTAATTATGAGATTATTTATTCTGTTGTGTTTTGAATTGTGACTAAGTTGTTAGTTTGTTACTTTATCGAACTTGAAACGTCGTTGGATGATGGCTTAATTATGGTTTTGTTTATTTTGTTGTGTTTTGACTTTTGATCATTCTTTACACAAGAGGAACTTCAGATATTTATTTTAGTCAAATAGACTATTTCTAATTTACGGGCTATTACCAATTCATCGCTTCTCCCTTAGATCGATTGTATAATTTGTATTTGTATGAGTTACATTGGAAATAAGTGGTATCTAGAAAGCATTGATCCAGGCACCCAGCTGATAACATGATTCATCACTACTTTTTTTACATGTTTGTTTGTTCCTTGTTTGATGAAAGAATAATAAGACGACAAGAATACTAGAGGATTCACTGATTCAGCATCATCATTAATTCATTATATATATAAGGTAGCTCAACCAGCTAAGTTGGAATCATTAATAAGCATGCGGTTGCCCACTTATCTGATATGAGATAGCTCAAGTGTTTGTTTGGGAGAAGAAATCTTGGAATATATACTAGCTAGTACAAACCCAAATCTTATGATGAAGCTCTATTGCGTAGTTATAAGTGTATAAATTTATAAGATAGTTTTAATAAATAGAATCAAGATGTTAAAATTAAGAGTTAAGGCATTATGATAACATTTATTTTATCGGGATTAAAATTGAACGATAGATAGCCATGCGGAAAAAAAACTCAATATAAATATTTCGTAACTTAACGCAAATTAAATTAACAAAAAAAAGCAGGAAAAAGTTGTGTAACTTGACCCATTGAGTTGACCCGAACCGGAAATAAACCTGTAATAACCTGACCTGGTTTGACCCGGTAAATTTTAGACCCAAAATGACCCGACCTGAAATGTACCAGAACCCGAGAGTACTCAGACCCGAACACGCCCGCCCGACCCGATTGCCAGGTCTATGTGGGTGGGAGTGGCGGGTTGCAGAGAGTGGAAGAGAGGGATTTAAATGGGAACTTGGGGTTTAGGAAAATAATAATAAACATTAGAATTTAAAGTACAAGGGTAGTTTTGTAAGATGGAAAAGTATTTGATAAGAGATGAATCGAAAGTTATACAAAATAGTATGTACGGGTTTGTAAGAATTAGAGTTTTATGCACTTGGAATACCTTTAATCGAGTAGATTTGAAAGAAGTTGAATTTTACATGTCATAAATTCCTCAGTATTACATACTACCCTCCTTAAAAAAAAAGTTGCGTCCTCAAAACTAGATCTCATGCACGTAAAAAAAAAAGATAATCAAGATGACCTTCAATTTTCCACTGGTCGCCAAATATAGAACAAGGATATAACTCTCCAATTTCTAGTTTCTTCTCCACCACAAGTTTTGATTCATGCTCGTACATCATCTTAAAGTATCCTCGAAGTTATAAACTCGAAAATCATGAATCCTTAAATGGAGTTGTCCATGAGTGCTATTTTTTCCATATATATAATCTTTTATTGTCACCACCTTGTAAAATACGTTCGCTCATGAGTATTGACTCAAAACAAGTTTAAGGTCGTTCTACTGCACAAGAGTTTAACTAAAATCAATCATATTTCTTAAGTAGTTCTATCATGACTCGCTAGTACAAGCATAACAACTTAAAGAAACGGTCAAACTAAGGTAAAAATGCTCCACATCTATCGAACATATAGAAAATACTCACATGTATATAAGTGAAAGGAATATGCATCCCACAGAGCAAAATCAAACACACAACAAGGCATAGGGTCAAAGATACAGATGAAGAGATAATCAATGTAATCAAATCATTGACACACAATCAAGTAGATCTTCACATCAGAGGGGTATATAAACGTGGAACAACAAGAACTTCTATTCAGCCCAATATACGAAAATAAATAAATTAGGAATGCCTCTAGCAAAACAAGTTGGAATCCCTCATCAGTACATATAGATCAACCACTCCCAAGGAGAACATGTTAAACACAATCGAGCTCATTTTTATAAAACAAGCTCGAACATCGAGCCTTCAGAATTCAAAATTGAAACCAATCTCGTGATCATTCAACCAACAATAATATCCATCATGAAGGTAACTTTAATAATGATAAATTGCTATAAAATATTTTCACAGGTGATAGGATCTGCCTTCTTTCGTCCACGGTGCAAAGGAGACGCTCCAACTGAGTTCCAAGTGGAGGAGAGTACACGTCCTGGCTTCAAAGGAAGGATCCGAATTCCAGGAAATCTGTCCTGTCTTCCACTGGCTTGTTCTCTCTGGTCCGGACTCCGAAACGAGTGATTCCAAAGCCATAGGTTAGATCCAGAAGTCTAAATGATTTCTTCCAAATTAGAGCATGAACGGATCAGAGAATCAGAAGTTGTGGGGAATATACTGAGAGGTCACAGGCAGTTCAACGAACGAGATGTTGATGATGTTGGTTCTGCGAAGGAGGAGTTTGAGGAGGGTGGAGATGAGTGTTTAGATGAGCAAATGGTGAAGTTGAGTGGCTGGATAGGTGGACTTCAAAGGAGGATATGACGCACCCCCAAGGAAGAACAAGGTTGAACCTCTTCGATGGGATGTGACTCACCCAAAGGAGAAGAACAAGATGAACTCGATATAACACACGAGCTAAGGACTTTTCTTTGAAAGAAAGAAGCTTGAAGCTGCTGGATTTTTATCATGATTACAAAAGGCTCATGAGGCTTGCTTAAATAGGCATACAAAATTGGAGTTTAAAACTCTTGAACTAGGCTAGTAAAAGCTTCCTCTAATTAGTGTCTTACAAATCTAATAACTCATAAACCCGAAGTCTTTTGAATTTGCCCTTCTAGAAAATGGTAGTTGGATGAGTTAAGTGGGCCTCCTCCAAAAATGGGCCCAAACTCACGAGGGAATTAAAATTGAGCCCATGAGGAATGCATGTATGCCACTCTAGCAAGGCAGCGAGCGTGTCACTGGTTTGGTGCGCTAGAACCACCAAGCACTCTTCACATTTGATCGTTACTCATTGGCTCATTATACCCTCCATGAGCCTAGATTGAAGTTCCTTGGCTTTGGCACGGGTGATGGTACCAAGAGACAGGTCATGGCCGGCAGTAGGAGTAGAAACCCTAGCGGCCGCATGAGCAAGGCATGGCGAGCGGCGACGATCGAGCTCTTGGCTACTTCCCGCGGCACTCTCTAGTTGATTGGCCTTCTTTGGACTAGTGGAGTCTTATGGTGGGTTGGAGTGCGGGACAAACTGGTCGGGGCCTGAAGAAGTTGACAGAGGCAAGCTAGGGGCCGGGGTGGGCGTCAGCGAGTGCGGCAAGGGCGTGTCAGAGGGCGGCACCTCTTGGTCATCAAGGTCTTGATTGGGCGTAGTCACATCATACCCCCCCATTGGAAGAGATTCGACCTCGAATCTGGCCCTAGTTCATCATCCTCGTCATCCACCAAGTATGAAGCTAAATCGGCCATATTGAACACATCATGGACACCATAAGTAGCGGGCAACTCCAGCTTATAAGCATTGTTGTTGATCCGTTCCAACACCTGAAAAGGTGCATCGCTACAGGGCTTAAGTTTTGAATCGTGAAGCTGGGGAAATCGCTCCTTCCTTAAGTGCACCCACACAAGATCGTCGGGCTCAAAGATAAGCTCCTTCCGTCCTTTGTTAGCTTGGCGAACATATTGGGCAGTCCTCCGTTCCAGCTGCAGTCGTGTCTCCTCATGAATATATCTTCTTGATCTTAGCAGCTTGGTCAGCTCCCTCTTCACTTTCACGCTCCTTCACAACATAGGGAACGAGATCCAAATGCGTAGCATGATTGTGGCCATATACAACTTCAAATGGTGTCTTCCTTGTGGCTAAATGGATAGACCTATTGTAGGAAAACTCAATGAAGGGCAAACAATCCTCCCACATGCGCAAGTTAGTCTTAAGCAAAGAACGAAGTAATGCACCAAGAGTCTGGTTTACTACCTCAGTTTGCCCATCGGTTTGGGGGTGACAAGTGGTGGAGAAGAGTAACTTAGTGCCAAGCTTAGCCCGTAGAGTTTTCCAAAAGTAACTCAAAATTTTGACATCATGATCAGACACAATAGAATGAGGGACACCATGCAAATGCACAACATGATCAAAGAAAAGAGTTGCCACATTTGATGCATCATCAGTTTTATGGCATGCGATGAAATGTGCCATTTTACTAAACCGATCAACAACAACAAAGATTGAATCACACCCCCTTATTGTCCGAGGTAAACCAAGCACAAAATCCATAGATATATCTGCCCAAGGTCTAGTAGGAATAGGCAAGGGTGTGTACAAACCATGCGGATGGAGCTTTGACTTAGCATGCATGCAGCTCATACAACATGCACAAAATTTCTCTACATCCCTAGACATGTGAGGCCAATTAAAATGTTCTTTCAAAGAATGGAAAGTTTTATAAACCCCAAAATGCCCCATTAGTCCCCCACTATGGTCTTCCTGAAGCAAAAGCTTTCGTGAAGAACCATTAGGAATGCAAAGCCTATTGCCTTTAAAGAGGTACCCATCATGCAAGTAGAATTGGTCCTTACTCCCTAAAGATTGACATGCGGTGTAGATTTCTCGAAATTCAGCATCACAAGCATACAATTCTTTCATGAAGGCAAAACCAAGCATTCTAGCATCTAAAGTTGAGAGTAAGGTGTACCTCCATGACAAAGCATCAGCCACCACATTTTTCTTACCCTTCTTGTGCTTGATCACATAGGGAAACGCCTCAATTGACTCAACCCACTTAGCATGTCGTTTGTTGAGCTTATTCTGCCCCTTGAGGAACTTGAGGGCTTCATGATCCGAGTGTATCACAAACTCTCTTAGAAGAAGGTAATGTTGCCAAGTCTTGAGCACTCTCACAAGGGCAAGCAACTCCTTATCATACGTGGGGTAATTCAGCTCGGCCCTACTTAGTTTCTCACTGAAATATGCAATGGGACGGCCCTCTTGCATGAGCACTCCACCAAGTCCAATACCGGATGCGTCACACTCAATCTCAAAAGTTTTGGAAAAGTCCGGCAAGATGAGAAGAGGTGCATGAGTGAGCTTATCCTTAAGGGTTGCAAAGGCCTTTTCTTGACGTGGTTCCCATATAAATGGCATGTTCTTCTTTGTAAGCTCGGTGAGAGGCGAAGCAATGGTGCTGAAATCCTTGACAAAGTGCCGGTAGAATCCAGCAAGCCCTAGGAAGCTCCGAACTTGAGTCATGGTGGTAGGTGTCAGCCACTCTCTTATTGCCTTCACCTTTTCCTCATCTACCTTGAGCCCTTCCTTGCACACCACAAACCTAAGAAAAACCACATGATTCGAACAAAAATGGCATTTCTTGAAATTAGCATACAATTCTTCTTGCCTTAGGACTTCAAGGACTAACCTAAGGTGTCTAGCATGGTCATGCAAGTTATGGCTGTAAATGAGGATGTCATCAAAATACACAACCACAAACTTACCAAGGAAAGCTCTCAAGACGTGTTTCATAAGCCTCATGAAGGTGCTAGGTGCCTTAGTTAAACTAAAAGGCATGACTAACCATTCATATAGGCCATACTTGGTCTTGCATGCAGTTTTCCATTCATCTTTGTCCTTCATGCGGATCTGGTGGTATCGCTCTTTAAGACAATTTTGGAGAAGATACTTGACTCGTGGAGTTCATCTAGCATGTCGTCAAGCCTTGGAATTGGATGTCGTTACTTGATTGTGATGTTGTTGATAGCCCAGCAATCCACACATATTCTCCAAGTTCCATCCTTCTCTTGGCACCAAGATGACAGGCATGGAGCAAAGGCTCAAGCTCTCTCTCACATACCCCTTGTCCAACAATTCTTGAACTTGTTTTTGGAGACCTTGGGTCTCGGCTGGATTGGCCCTATATGCGGCCTTGTTTGGAAGAGCGGCGTTGGGGACAAAGTCTATTTGATGTTCAATCCCACGAATTGGAGGCAGTCCAGCCGGAACCTCCTCTTGGAACAAGTCTTGGAACTCCTGCAAAAGAGAAGAAACAATAGGAGGAAATCAACTAGTTCTTGGTAAGAGATTAAGACATCTTTATGCACAACAAGAAAGAAAACTTCACTTCCCTTGAGCGTGTTGGTGACCTATTTGGCCTTGGCTAGAAGCAAGTGATTGGATGCAACTCCATTACTACCTATGGCCAGCTTCTTGCCACGAGTTTGCTCTTTCTTTCCTCTAACATCTCTTCTTTGATCGTTGGCTATGTGATCTGCCATGATTTCATGGGGAGCTAGAGGATGCAAGGTGATTCTTTTCCCTTTCAAGTGGAAAGAGTATTCATTGGACACGCCTTGATGGACCACACCTCGGTCATATTGCCATGGCCTCCCAAGAAGCAAATGGCACGCAGTCATGGGCAAAACATCACACACCACTTCGTCCTCATAGCCACTTATAGAGAATCTAATGGTAGCTTGTTCCTTAACCTTGAGAGAGGTGTTAGAGTTCAGCCAACAAAGAGTATAGGGTTGATGATGTGGAATAGTGGGAAAAGGAAACATGGATACTACCTCTTGGTCGACTAGGTTGCAACACGAGCCACCATCAATGATAAGGTGGAAAATTTTCCTTGGATGCGGAACCTTGAGTGGAAGATGGTCTCACACTGATTTGGAGGGGAGGGTGCTTCACTTGCCATGAGAAAGCGCTTAACCACAAAACATTCTCCTTGCGTTTCAGCCATTACTTGAAGAACTTCTTCAACTACTTCCTCATGGTCCTCCTCCAAGTGTTCCTCTTCAGATTCATAGTCCCCCACGGTGTTAAGGTGGACTTGGCGTTTGGAAGGACAATCTCTAGCCATGTGCCCACGGCCAAAGCATTTGAAGCATTTCACATCCCTTGCCCGACCCTCACCTTCTCCCTTCTGGATTTGGGGATTAGATGGAGCATCCCTCCGTTTTTGCACTTGAGGAGTGCCTTGTCGTGGCTCTCGACGCCTTGGCTAGAGTTGTGAGGTGCTAGAACTTGGGGATTACCATGGACTTGTGGAGGTAGCTTGGGGCCTCTTGTGTGGGAAGTTCTTATACACATGGTTTGTATAGTGGAGCACTTCCTCAATGGGTGTGCCTCTCACGAAGTGCTGCATGCTCACAATGGAATTAAGTTCAATAGATAAGCCATGGACAAATTTAGAGATGACATAGCCCTCGGGAAACCGAAGCCCGGATCGGAACATGAGAGTCCTAAGCTCCTTGTAGTACTTGTCGGGAATCCTGCTTCCTTGCTTGATTTGTTCAAGTTTAGCATGAATTCGCTCGGTGTAGTCCTCAGGAACAAACCTAGAATGAAGAGCTTCCTTGAGTTCTTCCCAAGTCGTCACTAGCGGCTAGCCCTTGTACTCCATTTCTTCCTTGTATTCAAGCCACCAATAGTAATCAAAGTCCATGAATTTAATGGTAGCAATGGCAACACGCTGAGCATCATGGTAATTGTAGAAGTCAAACACAGCCTCGGTCTTGGAAACCCAATCAAGGAAGGCTTCTACATCCGGGGTTCCTCCAAAGCTTTGAACTTCAAGCTTCACTCCATGAGTTGGCTCTCTTCCACGTGGTCTCTCATCGTCTTCCTCATAGTAGCCTCTACGGGCGAGTGGATGTCGCTTAAGAGGAGGAGTATTCATCTCCCTAACTTGTTCTCTCGGAGGATATGGG
This sequence comes from Rheum nobile, assembly GCA_027886185.1. NCBI lineage: Eukaryota > Viridiplantae > Streptophyta > Magnoliopsida > Caryophyllales > Polygonaceae > Rheum > Rheum nobile. Next base: position 6,622,684 of record WOAB01000002.1, on the reverse strand, counting down.
TCAGGCACATTGCGCCGTGGCAACATGAGCGGCCTTCTCACACCTTGCCCTGCATGGTTAGTGGTCATAGTAGGCATAGGGAGGGAATTGAATTGAAGAAATTCATCCATACCTTGTTCAGCCCTTGAAGTCGCCACGTAGGGTACATGGGAAGTGGTAGGAACCGGTGGAGCATAGGAGGTGTGCGCGGAGCGAAAGGGAATATAGACTTGGGGAAGATAGGAAGTTGATGCACCCCCGGGAAAGGTCGCCTGAGGCGGCACCCTAGGAGACTCGTGGTCTTGAGATGCATGAGATTGTTGATCATCTTGACATCCATTGTTGGTTTGGACCCAGCTAAGTTGTTGCTCAATCTTTGCTTCCAAGGTTTGGATAAGCCGTGCGGTTTCTTCCTTGTCTTGAACTCTCTTGGTGTCATTAAGTTGGAGGGCTTGCATGATGGCCTCCAAGGTCACGGGAGGTGTGGGGAGAGGCTCACTTATGTTGACTCTCTTGTTCTTATCCGTAGGATCCATGCCTTTCCCTCCAAGGTCAACAACCAAAGCAAAACCCAAGCAACAAGAACTAAAGAAGAAAAGATCAAACAATGGTCCCCTGAGCACACAAGTGCTTAAAATTTTAATTCAAAAGTTGCCACAAAGTTCAGTTGCAAGCTTACCAAAACAAGGCTAACTAGGGGTCGTTTTGCAAACCAAGAAAACCATAACAAACTTTGATTGAACTCAGTGTTATATGCAGCCAAAACGAACCAAATCAAGTCACCAAAGAAGGTACTAAAACAAGGTCATCAAGTTCAACTTTGTTCGCTTTATTCTGGCTTTGCCACTCTTTCTCGAACCTTTGCTTCTTTCTCGAATTTTTCTGGCCACTTAGCCTTTATTTCTCTTGTTTTCTTGGGCTATATCCCTTTGATTAAACTTGAGACAACGGAATTGAGAACAAATCTTTTGATTGAGTTGAGAACACACCCAATTGGTGAAGGAATTTCAGTTTTGATTGATTTCAATTGGCTTGAGTTATCTCAAGTCGTTTCCCATATCTTTTAGCTCCTCGATTGGTCCAATTGGTCACATGAATCTCACAACTTCAATCAAGGTTTGATGCGGAAAAAAGAAGGAAAAGAAAAACAAAATACTCGGTTGAGTTAATGAAGGAAATTCAGAAACTTTTCATCAAGGAAATCAAGAGTTGAGTGGGATTAATGGAAGTGGCTTCAATTATTGCAAGAGTTTTAAATGATAGCAGTTTAGTTCATCTCAAAGGTTGTCTCCAACTTGCAAAGTCCCGCGATTTTAATCCAGAAATTCAGCAACTTACACAGCAAAGGCACGAAATCAGGTTTGCTTGCAAATTCAACTAAAATTGACTTCCAATTCAAAAATTCGAGCATTTACCTTGCGTGGCTCTGATACCACGTGAGAGGATCTGTCTTCTTTCATCCACGGTGCAAAGGAGACGCTCCAACTGAGTTCCAAGTGGAGGAGAGTACACGTCCTGACTTCAAAGGAAGGATCCAAATTCCAGGAAATCTGTCATGTCTTCCACTAGCTTGTTCTCTCTGGTCCGGACTCTGAATCAGGTGATTCCAAAGCCCAGAGTTAGATCCAGAAGTCTAGATGATTTTATCAAAAGTAGAGTATGAACGGATCAGGAAATCAGAAGTTGTGGGGAATATACAGAGGGGTTGCAGGCAGTTCAGTGAAGGAGATGTTGATGATGTTGGTTCTGCAAAGGAGGATTTTGAGGAGGGTGGAGATGAGTGTTTAGATGAGTGAATGGTGAAGTTGAGTGGCTGGATAGGTGGAATTCAATGGAGGATATGACGCACCCTCAAGGAAGAACAAGGTTGAACCTCTTCGATGGGATGTGACTCACCCAATGGAGAAGAACAAGATGAACTCGATATAACACACGAGCTAAGGACTTTTCTTTGAAAGAAAGAAGCTTGAAGCTGATGGTTTTTGATTAAGCATATCATGATTACAATAGGCTCATGAGGCTTGCTTAAATAGGCATACAAAATTGGAGTTTAAAACTCTTGAACTAGCCTAGTAAAAGCTTCCTCTAATTAGTGTCTTCCAAATCTAATAACTCATAAAACCAAAGTATTTTGAGCTTGCCCTTCTAGAAAATGGTAGCTGGATGATTTAAGTGGGCCTCATCCAAAAATGGGCCCAAACGCATGAGGGAATTGAAATTGAGCCCATGAGGAATGCAGGTATGTCACTCTGGCGCGGCAGCGAGTGTGTCACTGGTTTGGCGCGCTAGAACCACCAAGCACCCTTCACATCTGCTTGGCACTCCTTGGCTCATTAGACCCTCCATGAGCCTAGATTTAAGTTCCTTGGCTTTGGCGCGGGTGATGGTACCAAGAGATGGGTCATGGCCGACAATAGGAGTAGAAACCCTAGCGGCCGCGTGAGCAAGGCGGGGCGAGCGGCGACGATCGAGCTCTTGGCCACTTCCCGCGGCACTCTTTGGTTGCTTGGCCTTATTTGGACTAGTGGAGTCTTGTGGTGGGTTGGAGTGCGGGACAAACTGGCCGGGGCCCGAAGAAGTTGACACATGCAAGCTAGGGGCCACAGCGGGCGTCGGCGAGTGCGGCAAGGGCGTGTCAGAGGGCGGCACCTCCTGGTCATCAAGGTCTTGATTGAGCGTAGTCACATCAACAGGTTATCACAATCACGACATATCAAACTAACGATCATGACATCTTCTAAATCACGGCATATCAAACTAACGGTCATTACAATATAGATTCTAGTACCAAAAACTTATAACTGTAAATATCACATGATCGACTACTCAGTCATAGTTCTAAATTTCCCATGGTCGTCTCAATCGGAGAATAGACCACACTAATAAAAGTCTCATAATAATACACACTTGGCATCAACTCTTCACATAGTCTTCTTAACCATACATGTGAAAGGTTATATGATTTCCCTCAATGTGTGGATACCACTTTAGTTACTCATTTACTTGATGAATCATTATACTATCCAAATTATTTATGGCAAAAAAGCATCTAACCTCCAAGCCACACACGTTCTATATCCTTAAGTGGTAATATACTATCTAAGAAACCTAAAATGTTTTCTACAGTCTATACCCATTATATGATCAAGAAACATAAACTCAATATCATAACAGAATAGCTCACCAACCCAAATGTAACAATGAGGAACCAAAGTCTTACAAGAATACGATTAAATCATCCACATATTCATTTACCTATAATCTGAAACCATCAATTATTATGGTAATTTCCTAATATTATAACCATCAAATCACCTCCAACTACAAACACAAAATATCGTAAGATATCATCAACTTTAAAATTTCTCTGCACCAAAAATCATATCAGGAATCGCAATTTCATTCAATACTTAATTCATACATGAACATCTCATACAACCATTATTAAGATAGCCATGATTACAAATCAGATGCATACTCCACTAATCAATCCACTCTTTTTTTCCTAAAGACTTTACTTATCGCTAACACTTTTCAAATGATCCCAAAGAATAACTTCGCCCAAAAAAATTATTCGGAATGTCAACCACCTTAATACCCAATGAGACTACAAACCAAGATGGTCACTCTACTACGAGAGAATAACCCAATAGAAATAAAGAACACTAAGTTTATAAACATATTTTCAATTCGAACACATAATGAAAACATGAATCTTATCCAAGATACGAAGCTCATAACCATAATATGTACCAATGAGTTTGAAACGTCACCTTCATAATCGATAGAAGACCAAGTATTTGTAGAATGTTTCCTTGAACCTCAAACCTCGAAAACTTTATATCAAAATATGAAGTACCACCTTTTTAAATTACAATTTATCCACCACTTTATCCAATTAAGTAAAACCTAGTACCGCATAAATCGAATTCGATCCTTACAAAACTAAATTTTCAAATTCTACCATTCTTAGTCTCAAATATTTTTGAAAACACAAGATTGAACAACCAAAGATCAAACATTACTATGAAAGAAGTCCAAACATACACTTAGAAAGAAAATGATATTATGCTTCAAAAGCAAAACAAACTTCATAAGATGATGAGAATAACAACATACTTACATGGATCGGGTGGAAGCGTCGACGTAGAACACAATACTAGTTCTAACAAACCCAAGTTAATTCAAAACCTTGCTCTGATACCACTTCTGTAACACCCCCAAATCAAGGTGTTACAGTGTCGTGAATCCCGAAGGGTCCACGAGGTGTTAGGGATAAAATATCAAAATAGTAGCCAATAGAAGATAAACCAGGTATATAAAATATAGATGTGATGGTCTTGCATAAAACACAATCTCTAAATCCATCATAAACCAAGTTTTGGTCATATGAATACAACTTTATAAGAGTAAAACTCTACAGTGGTTAGGACGATAAAGCTGATAACTTAAATCTAGAATATAAAACAGTTCAACAAAAACGACATTTATCGTAGCGGAAATTATATAATCAAACAATTCTAAAAGTTTCAAAATAGAGTTAACCCCAGATCACTCACATAGTTAGCCCTAGTATTGTGTCCACCCTGCTTGACGTCCACATTGATCCTGAGTGGAAGAGTACTTGACCATGTATAAGACATAACCAGCCCCCGCGATAATGGAGGTTAGTCTCCAACCAGACTAGCCAATTATATAAGCAACTTAATACGTGTAATAGTGCAAGCAAGGGATCACAAATACACATGCAACGACACAGATGAATGTGTTACAACAAGAATGTATTATATACACACATACAAATATGCAAGAAATATTACAACTAGACATGATACGTTGATAAAGTATTCTCTACAGATATGCGGATTATTGACAGTAAAACTTGACAAGAAAGTTACAAACAATCATGACATACATGAGAGTGTTACTTCACATACATACAGATATGTGGGAAAAGTTACAGCTAGAATAGTCACAACAAGAGTGTATTATCAACTCGAATGGTCATAGTACCCGATCTTCCAAGGATACCTATCATGCTCACAGAGAATCCACACTGGGTCATAGGAACTTCACTCAATTTATAATCAAACCACGAATTCCAAACTTTTAAGAAATCATTCAAAATCTATATACTCGAGTATATATTTTCTTTAAAAGAAAAACTCATTTACAAATCCAAGTATGAAAACATTTCGAAAACATGTCCAAGCATGTCTTGGACACGAAGGTACCTTCAGGACCCATATAGCCCGTATTATCACCTCTACCAACATATCGGAAATGGCGTCACTAGCTAGGTGACCCGACCTTCCCTAAAATGGTAAAGCACTCTCTCGAACCGCTCCACTCGGATGGAGCCCTTTGTCGAGGAGCGTGTCACTAGAAAACAGTTGAAAGACATTTGGGATCGGAACCATCCTTACCCACATGTATGTCCTACAACATTTTAATCAACATATCATTTTACTTCAAATCAACCGTACAACAATATTCGTCCATATGATTATCATATCCTCATCAACATCTTATGTTAACACAACCAGATCCATTTATTGACACGTCACACCATTTTAAGACAATGCAGTACTCGATACGCGTATATATACACATGTTTAAGACACGACCAACTATCTAATCATTCATCCATAATTTGAAGCTCAATACTCAAGCATGATCTAAGATTCGCTAAATATGCACAATCCAAGGTTATATATTCATACATAATTTCATATTTAATACTCATGCATAAACTAAGATATTATACTCATGCATAGTCTATGACTCTAAACTTAAACTACAACATGTAAGTCTCAAACATCCAACAAGATTCATACATATCGTCATCCCTTTATAACAAACTATCATAAAAACAATCATTCATCATTCATTTATCAACACATCATGACAATATAATAAATAGGAGTAATTCAATATAGATAAACCCATGCTTGAAACACGATCAAACAATTCAATATTCATACGACATCAAGACTCCTAAACTTAGACTATAACATGTAAACGCTCACAAATAACTTGCCTTAAACAACTTCAATGCCATATGTAAGTTTTCTCTAGAAATTGCGGATTGTCCAACGGATATGCATGAGTAACGGATCTGGCCCATATATTTCAGAAATTGTAGATTGGTCCCAAACATTGTAAACCTTCACAAAATCGCACAAACGCACATAACTTTTCACACATGCATCCAAATCGAAATGTGTAAAATTCCCCATACTCGTGAGAGGATTCATCACCTTATAATCTCAGCCAAAAATTCCCAGTAATTACAAAATTTGCCCAGAATTTTCAGCAAGCGCATGATATGCCCCAAATCTGAATCGAACCACTCCCAACTCCAAATTCACTCAACCTAATGCATCCAAAGCATCAATTAACATCTAATTAAGAATCAATTGCACCTAAGATTCCTCAATTAAACATAACATCCAAATATACTAAGCTAGGGTTTAAGGAATTGGGGAAGAATCTTACCAACACAAATTGGGGGAAGTTGAAGGTGGAATTGGGTTGAACAAGGTCTAGTAGAGCTTCGCCAGAGACGGACATCGGCTGGCGAGCTGTAAGAGGGACGGAGCGGCGCTGGTGCGTGCTGAATACGGGCTGAATACTCGAATAGTTGTAACTGCGAGCACACAAGGGTATGACGTTCTCACGACGGGGTGCACCAAACGGGAGACGACGAGGGTTGGAGTAATTTCCGGCACCGGCGGGGATCTACGCCTAAAGGTCTACGAAGGAGGTGAAGTTGGAGGAAATAAATTTGGGTTTTGCTTTGTGTGGGTGGGAGTGTCGGGTTGCAGAGAATGGAAGAGAGGGATTTAAATAGGAATTTGGGGTTTAGTGAAATAATAATAAACATTAGAATTTAGGGCTCGTTCGGCAAGCCGGAAGCAGCGTTGGAAGCTAGTGGAAGCAACTACTTCATCTAGCTTCATCTACTAATGGCCCGTTCGGCAGGATGTAAGGCAGTAGTGGAAGGAAGAGGAAGCCAGTGGAAGGGAGTTGAAGGAAATGCCTTCTTTCGGTCCCTTACCGCCGATTCCTCACCGTCCCCCCCCCCCCACGGTTCGCACAGTGGCGCGTTGAAGTTGAAGCAATTTCTGCTTTTACCCCCGAGTAGGGCAGAGCTTTTGGGTTCGATCAGAGTCTGAAGTGCAAGGTGAGACGAGAGCTCCTCCGTCGTCGATAATCTGTTTGTCATTTTTGAGCTCCTCCTTCGATCGATAATCTATTTGTTATTTGAGCTCCTCCTTCGATCCAAGGTATTCTTCCCAGAATTTCTGGTTTTAACCCGTGTAATCAAGTCGATCGAAGCCCTAATTATTGATTTCATCACAGTTGTTTGTGGATCTCAGGGTGTGGATCATCACAGTTGCTCTTCCATCTCTGAGGTAATTATTGAAATGCTCTTCTATAGTTTGCATCATATAAGAGACTTTGCATCAAGTTTGCATCATATTCCTTTGTCATTGAAGGTTGGAATACATGTGCACTTTAGGTGTTTGACGAAATGCTTGTATATGTTTGGGTTGTTTTAAAGTGAGAGTCTGTCAAATAGTGGTAAAAGGATGCTCGTATATGTTTGGTTCTGGACTGTTGAAATGCTAGTCTGTTGAATTTGTTGATTTGAGGAGCAATAAAGATTGAGCAAGCTGAATTTTGGGGTCAAACTATCCATTGGGAGATATTCCTTTGATGGTTAGTGTTTATTTGAGGAACAATAAAGATTGAACTCTGTTATATATATATATATGATGAAAGGTTAGTTTTAAATGAAAGGTTATCAAAGGTTTTATCTATCAAGTTTTATTGTCATGAAAGGTTATATGAAAGGTTATTCTGTCAAGATTGAACTCTGTTATATATAGCCATGTGATGTTAGTCTGTCAAGTTTTATTTACAATTTTTGGGTCATGGAAGGTTAGTTTGTGTTCTCCCAAGCACTTGATTACTAACCCATCTAGTTTAATTCTCTATACAGCAATGGCTAACAATGGAGTAAATAATTTGGCAGATGAAGAGGAGTATAATGTTGGGCTCCCAAGAGAAGTGCTAGAAACACTCATTGATTATAGTCCCAATAGCTCTAATGCTAGCTTACCAGAGGAGCTTCAGTGGTGGTGGGAAAATTATTTGTATCCATGTGTTGTGATTGATCAAACAAATTTCAGATTATAGGAAAAAAAATTAGTTATATATATGATGATGCAAACTTATGCAAACTTGATTTATCATATTGTATGTTTGAAGCAAACTCTGTTATATATATATGATGATGCAGTAGCCTCTGTTATATATTCGATGATGCAGTAGCCTCTGTTATATATTCGATGATGCAGTAGCTTCTGTTATATATATGATGATGCAGTATCCTCTGTTACATATATAATGATGATGCAAACTTTGTTATGTATATGATGATGCAAGCTTATGAAAACAAATAGTTATATATATAGATGATGATGCAAAATTACGCAGACTTAATGTGGACTCTGCCCTATATATGATGCTAACTATAGATGTGTTGTGATTTTTTGTGAACTTATGCATTAGACATGATGCAAACTTGATGTGTCAAGACCATATTTCTCTTGATAAGTGTATGCAAACTCTATTTGTAGGAATATGATGTCATAAGGTTTGATGACCTCATCAATGGAGTAGAAAACTCCCCTCGTGCACGCTTGATGCAACAAGCTGCCAGGGCACTCAGAGGCCATGTGGCGGAGCTTGAGTTGGACGTTAACAATGTAAGGGTCATACGTACGTGAACAACTGAGCATTCAACTACAAGGAGAGCGCGGGAATGTGGCACAACTGGATGATGAGAACCAAGAACTAGTTGAGCATGTATCTACACTAGCAACTTCCAACGATCAGCTAGCCTTATAATGTGACACCCTCCTCGCTGCAAACATCGAGCTATCTGATGCGTCAAGGATTAGATTATATTACGCTTGGGTTGTTACTATTTTCCTTGTAGTTGTTGTTATGTATGTTATCATCCGTTATGCCATTATGTAATTGATCTAGGTTTACGTGAAATGTTTTGGGAATCGCCTTTGTTAACAATTTCGGTGATAATTTTGTTACACTAGACACCTCAAGTAATTTCATGACAAGCCTTTGTACTGTTGATGTATGTTCGGATCTATATATGTATTGTAATGTTTATGTTGGAACGTGGGGCTTTTATACTAATGGCCGGGACGTTATAAGTATGTTGTTGTAATGACTTTGATGGTTCTCTATCTTCAATTTGTGTTTATATGTGTGGTTTGATTTATAATATTGGTACAATAGTACGCATCTTTACATATAGTTTGTACTTTATAATTTCAATGAAAAGAAATATTCACCAACTCATTAATTATTTCGTCTTGTACAAAATGTCAGAAGCTCTATGCCTTACCTCTGTATATAAGGCCTTTCATCCATTCACTGTATTCCATCAAAACCCACAAGTAAGGCAGCAAGACATCTCTACCTTACAGTCATACAAGCATACGAGTAGAGGAATGTCGGGTAAGATTTCTACCTCGTTCTTGTACATGTCAAATATTGTTGTTTGCCATTATGTTATCATCCATTATATGCCATACTAGTAAAATATCACGTGTTTATCCATAAGATTTCAAGCTTCTCGTTCTTCTACATGTGAAATATTATTGTTTGCGCATAGGAGCAAGGAGGACAACTTTTTTCCCATGGAATGATGAACAATCAAGCTTTGCTCCAGGCACGCATACGACACAATGAACGATATGGGGCCTACGGGATTTTTGCATGGGATTTCATATGTGATGAGTTTAAGCGTGCTACGGGACGAGATGCTGAAATTATAGGGTTGAGGATCAAGTTTGAATTTGTGAAGAAAAAATGGAATTTATGGAAGAGTCTTGAATGGTCTGGCGATGTTGAGTGTGACAACGTAACCGGTGCTATACTGCGAGATGACGATTGGTGGGACAATAAGTTGAGGGTGAGTAATTTCAATTTAGATCGGACATTATTATTGTGATCTTAACAAATGCATTTGGTAATATTTCTTAGGTGTGAATGCGTTTCTTTTAGGTGGACGAATGTTTCCGCACATTTCGTGTTAGGCCGATGACTCCCACCATTAAGGAGTTGTGTGCTCGGGTCTTCTATGCATAAGCCATGATGAATCCCACAATGAAGGAGTTTTGGGTTCGGCTCTTCTATGCATAAGGAGTTATTTACTCGGCATGACTATGTTCCCTATCCGAATTATGTTCTCTATATTATGTTGTTTAGCTTATGTTGATCACCCGTTTATCTTTATGTTCTTTAGCTCATGTTGAGTAACTTTTGATTCGGATGGAAGAACCTTTGTTATAGGACTAGCCGTATTGTGTAACGTCTACGTGTCGTATAACTAAGAAAGTTGGTTTCTTAACGCACTACGGGCCAAAGTTATCAAATTACCATCGTATATGTTGACTTTTAATTTATTGCAAGTATTGTATTCTTGCCATTGTAATTTCAAACAAATTAAGTTTAGGGTACAAGTACACAAGGAACCTTTTTCCTACATCTTTGCCTCACTAATAACCCCAAAGCTAAGCCCAACATTAATTGGTTCATGTAATACCATGATCACTACGATTCAACCATAATATAAACAAGGCCAATGTCTTGTCTACACTTCCACCAATACCACGTCAACCTATAGTAAGAATCGGATGAAATTTCAGTTTTGCATGCTTATTAGTTTGCTTATGAGGATTTGTGTTAAATCTTACGTGCTAGGATTTGTGTTAGATCTTAAGTTCTAGGCAAACAAGATAAGGCCAATGTCTTGTCTTCACTTCCACCAAGACCAACAATTGCTTTAGCTTTTCAGAAGGTGACTAGACCTTGGCATGTATGCGTCCAAAGTTTGCTTTTTCAGCCAAATAAAGCTCTATGCTTCATGTGAACTTTCATCCATTCACTTGTCTTGTCTACACAGCCCATTTTGGGCATCAAATGTGTTGTGTGATGTAGACTCCCAAGCGTAGGTGCAGCTACCTAATAGGGATAGGCCGAAGGTGTGTTAGTGTTTAGGGTAGTGGACATTGCCATTTATAGGTACAAACCACACACACAAAAAAACATTGGGATAGGGATTGCTAAGCAAAGGGCCAAAAGAGTTCAAAAAGCTTCAAGTCCAAACAAACCCAGCCAAATTCCGGTAAGTTAAAGTTTTGTGAGTACAACATTGATAAAATACCACCTACATGTTTTTAACATGTCCTAATATTGTGTTATGTTTTTAGATTTCCTAAATGGCAAGAGAATATAATTTGTGGGAATGTGTTGAGGTGATTGCATCAGAACATGGATTGCTCGGTTTATATCACACCGCCATGATATCCTCAGTGTTACCCATGATTGGATTCTACCGTGTTGAATACGAAACATTGATGAGTAATGACCGCTCGGGTCCCCTTGTAGAGCAAGTCCCATGGGGGTTGTTGTGGCCCATACCGCCACATAGAACTCTCCCCTATTACAAGATAGGGCAACATGTTGACGTATGGAACCGAGACAGGTGGTGGTATGGGTCTGTTGTACGACTGTAATACCCCTCAATTTCAGTAAGGGTATTTGGGTAATTTTCCCAACCCTCGTTCTGTAAACGAGACGCGTTTGGCGTATTCGGAATTTCTGTAATTTCTTCGATCTCTGTATTAATCTTTTGAACGTATTAATATACGTTATTGTATTTTTGGTCTAAAAATATCTTTTAAGAGTGCAAAAATGTTATTATTTGGGCTCGCTTTGGACGAAACCCGCGATCAGAGGCCGAATGACGCATTCGCGGCATTTTCGCGACCGCGGAGGAGTTTCCGCGATCGCGTAAACTGGTCTGCGTCGTCTTCATTGCCTCTCGCGTTTCGCCGGTTCGGATGGCCGCCATTACGCCGGGGGGGAGGCCGATCGCTTTGTCTTCTCGGCGTTAAGCTTTTGTGGCTCTATAAAAGGAGGCCTCCAGCACTGGAAATCTTCATCCAGCCCTCAATCAATCTCTCTTTCTCTCATTCGAGCCTCGCCGGAGTTCGTGCGTCATCGGAGTGTTCGTCGAAGCTTTTGGGTGGTTGCCGTGGTGCCTTGGAAGTTGGAGTGGTAGCAGCCCGTTCGAAGCCAAGGCATTGTCATCGGCGTCGTCATCGGTGAGCCTTGAACCAATTTAGGGTCACGACAGGGGGAGATCCGCGACCGCGGCTATGAACACCGCGACCGCGGCTCTGCCCAGAAATCCGCGACCGCGGAATTTCCAAACCGCGACCGCGGCTTGCTTTCGCAAGCGCGATCGTAGCTTGGAGGAGCCCGGTCATGGCTTTGACCCTCGTTTCCTTTTGATTCTTTCGTTCGTATATTTTATCCGATTCGTATCGAATCTAAATTAGGGTTTCGTCTTCGTCGTAGGAATCCGTAACCAGATTCCAGTTCCCAGATACCCGGAACCCGACAACTACGTTCATCTCAATTAAGGCAAGTGGCGGTTCGCTCTTGCTTATCATTCCATATTTCCGTTAGTTATCAATTATTTCTGATTGTTAATTAAATTGGAATACAGTGTTGTTTTCGTTTGGGAACAGATTTTATAAATGATATGGTTAAAATATGGTATTATAATAGGTTGTATATATTGCTAGAAACAACGCTATTATACCTGTTATTACCGTGATGGTATTGGTGTGGACTATTGTGTGGACTTAACTGTGTAGTTAGAACGAGTATTCGTAGGAACGCTATGTACCTTGCGAGGTCTAGTCGTTTCTTTATAACTGGTATTAGGAGGATTTTGCCCTACTACTTTCCTGGTCATGACCTACCCCTATCCGAGTATAGGTGGTGGTGCACACAGCTGGTGCCGACACTCGGGATTTATTCCCCAAATATCTCTCGTATCGAGATGATATATACTAAAAGCTTTAACGTGAATGCACGTTTTGGAATTAAATAAGATAAGTGCGATTATGCACATAATTAACGAACCTTCGGGCGAGAAGTACAACTTGAAACCTGCCTGGACTTCGGTTAGAGTAAGTCCTCCTTCCAAATCTGAATTCGCATTACGCGGTGAGGTTGGTCGTGGACCCAAATGATCAAGTCGTTTTAAATGCTTGTGTGAAAACTGTAACGTTCCCAAACACTTGTCATTTTCCGAAAGACTCAATCTCTCGGAGTCTTCTCTTCATACTTCCGTTAAGACTCGATCTTTTGGAGTCTTCTTTTGTTCATACCTTTTCGTATGTTTTTTTAGGGGGGAAGGTAAATTCGATTAAGTAAGACCCTACAAAGAGGGTAGCAAAGCAAAGACAACAATCACGGCATAAGTGGACAAGCACGCAGGCCTTCCAACACTATGCAAAAACCAATGGTAGCAGGAGAAGCAAGCAAGCCATCCAAACTACGCAAAAACAACAAAGCTACAAAGTCTTAACCATACAAGGAGGAAATCTATCATGAAGTAAACGGAAAACATGAGTGATGATCAAGCGAGCCACAACCTCCTTGGGGATAAGATTAGCATCAAACACACAAGCATTCCGGGCATGCCAAATGAAATAGACCGTCGCCGAGAGAGCAAACACACGCGCCCGGGCAAGACACCCGTGGCCGCGAGCGTGCCACCGGAGCCAGCACAAGGCGCGCCGCACCGAGGACACCGCAGCGGGAATCATGAAGCGAGTCCGAACCTCACGCCATATGCTACTAGAAAAAGGGCACTCAAAGAGCAAATGCTCATGAGTCTCCATCTCCGCCCCACACAAGCGGCAACCCGGGTCAATATTAAGGAAAAGAAGCCTATCATAAGTGGAGAGCTTACCGAGGTTAGCAAGCCAAAGAATGAACATATGCTTAGGAGTGTTATGAGCCGGCCAAACCTCCTTGGCCCAATTCACAACCGGTCTCCTATCCCGAGTAGCCTCATAAGCCAGAGCCACTTTGAAACGCCCCATCTTGCACCAATCCTCAAGAGTCTCCTCGGTGCTCAACTCCCTCCCTTCAAGCTCAACAATCAAATCCCTAGCATGAAGAATGCCCTTAATCAAAGGTGAATCCCGCTTGTGAGGCACCCACTCAAGAGGTTCCACCACACCAAGATAATGGTGATGAACCCACCTCACCCAAATGCTATCACGCCGGCTCAAGATATGCCAAAAGTGATTAAGCATAAAGCAATTGTTCCAAGCTTCAAGGTCCAAGAGCCCAAGACCCCCTTCCTCTCTCGGAACACAAATATCCACCCAACGAACACGAGGCCTCTTCCAAAGGAAACCCCGGCAAATGCCAATCAAACTATTAAGGACGCCAAAGGGCATTGGCAAGATGGAAAACCAAAACTCTTCGCAACCTTGGAGCACCGACACAATCAACTCTCTTCTCCCGGCAAAGGAGATGCTCTTCTTAGCCCAAGCATTGAGGTACCCACTAATTTTATCAAGGAGAGGCTTGTAGTCCATAACACGGAGGCCGTGAGGGCTAATAGGAATGCCCAAGTACCGGAAGGGAAACACACCAACCTTGAACCCGGTGGAAGCGAGAATGGGCCCTCTCTCATGGTCCGGAACTGAGGCAAGAAAAATGGAAGACTTCTCCACATTAACACATAATCCGGACATAAGCTTGAATTGCTCCAAACATTTCATGAGCACACCAACCGAGCCCATATCCCCACGGCAAAAGAGCACAACATCATCGGCAAAGATCAAGTGGGAGAGCCTCAAACTTTCACAATGTTGGTGGAAGTGAAAGTTGCTCCGGGCGGTCTCCTTTTTGAGGAGGCGAGAGAGAAGTTCCATGCAAACCACAAAAAGGAGAGGAGAGAGAGGGTCACCTTGCCTAAGGCCCCGCTTGCCCGGGAAGAAGCCATGAATGCCTTTGTTGATCTTGATAGAATAAGAAGCCGAGCAAACACACTCCATGATCCAAGCCACAAACTTAGGAGGAAAGCCAAGGTGAACAAGCGCAAACCGAAGGAAATCCCAAGAGACCGTGTCATAAGCCTTGGCAAGATCCACATTCAAGAAGCAACGCCGGGTCTCTCTCTTAACATTGTACTTTCTCAAGAGCTCTTGGACCAAAAATATGTTGTCCGACATCAACCGGCCCTCCACAAAAGCATTTTGAGCCGGATCAATGAGGGCGCCAATAAACTTTCCAATCCGAAGAGTCATGATCTTGGAGATGAGCTTGTAGATCACATTGCAACAAGAAATGGGCCGAAAATGTACCACACGGTCCGGAGAGTCCACTTTGGGGATGAGGGAAAAAATAGTATGATTGAATTGCCGGAGAAGCTTACCATTGACAAAGAACTCCTTAACCGCCGCACACACCTCGGGCCCGGTAGTGTCCCAAGAAGCCTTGAAGAATTTGGCGGTGAAGCCATCGGGACCAGGCGACTTGTCATCACCCATGGACCAAAGAGCCTCCTTGATCTCTGAAATAGACACCGGGGCCTCAAGCAAAGTACCCTCCTCCTCGGACAATTTAGGGCCACTAGCAAAGACACTCGGCATCGGCAAGGCCACCGGGACCTCCGAGCCAAATAAACCCTTGAAGAAGGCCACAAACTCCCTCTCCACCTCCTCCTTGGACGAAGAACGGCTCCCATCATTTTTGGTGATGAAAGGAATGTGATTCCGGCGCCCATTAGCTCTCATCAAAGAGTGAAAATACTTGGTACAACGGTCACTCTTGAGGACATACTTGGCTTTAGCTTGTTGCACGAGGAAACTAGCCTCCGCATCATTCAATCTCGTAGCCTTGATTTTGGAAGCCTCCACCAATCGCCTAGCATCCGGGAAGCCCGGATTCAACCGAAACTCCTCAAGGGCACGGGAGAAATCGAGGTTGGCCTCGGTCGCCCTAGAGGAGATGTGGCTAAACTCCAACTTGTTGAGGTTCTTCAAGGGACTCTTTAATCCAAGGAGGAGTTTGGCAAGCCGGAATTGGTAGGAGCCTCGGTGATGAGTCACCCACCCTTCCCGGATAACCTCCTTGAACTTCGGATGTTCGGCCCACATGTTGAAAAACTTGAAGTACTTCTTGCCATTCCCGGAGACCCTACGCAAGGACACAATGCCCGGCTTGTGGTCCGAGAGATGCCACATATCCAGAAAATTAGTATGACAATAAAATTCAGAATTTAGCCAAGAAGGATTTACCAAGACACGGACAATTTTGCTCCACACGGTGTTGTTGGTCCAAGTGAAAGGGTTGCCACTAGAGCTTGGAGAATCCACAAGCCCAAGGCGCCGACAAGCATCAACCATGTCCTTGCTCTCATACATGGAAACCGGGGCCCCATTGAACCTCTCCTCCTCGGCCATAACGCAATTAAAATCACCCATCACAAGCCAAGGTAACTCATGAGCCTCAAAAAGCTCATCCACATGCCCCCAAATTGCCCAGCGCGCCACCACACTATGAAGGCCGTACACAAAACACACCCCAAACTTCTCCCCGGTTGTCTTGTAAGTAATAAGGCAACCAACATGTTGGGTAGACATGCCAACAATCTCAACATCAACACAACTAGCATCCCATATGATAAGAATGCGCCCACGAGAATCAAGTTGAAAATTTGAAGAAAACTCCCAACCCGGGGCCACAAGGTGCACTAACTTAGCAATATCAAAACCACCACATTTAGTTTCAAAAATACCACAAATCTTTACCTCAAAATCATGAATCACTCCAAGCAAGCCATTTTGTTTCCGGGCTTGGCCAAGCCCTTGAATGTTCCAAGCAAGGACCTTCATGAGGACACCTTGTTTTTGTGTCCCCGGGTTCTCCTAGAGGTACGGGTGGGAGCCGAATCCTTTGGCCATTTAGGGGCAGCCGGGAGACCAATCACTAAGGGCCTAAACTCTGCCCACTTAGCCTTCTTCATTTGAGATCTAGACACAACCTTCACGAAGGGAGACTCCTCTTCCTCCTCACGGCTATCTCCGCTATCATCCCCGGAAAGATTAGCAAGCTCCACCTCCCCATCCTCCACATCATCATCACTAGAGGCCATAAGAGACCCATTCACATTTCCATTTGAGGATTCAACCTCATCATCGGCATCCGAGGCCATGGCGTCCGATGCATTGCCATCATCCACACTAACATTGTCCTCATCATCCGAGGCATAGGCATCCGAGGCACCCTTAGTGTCATTGGCATTCAAGTCGCCAACAACCCCGACAATATCATCAACCAAGTGAGGGATCACATCCTTCAAGGCATTGGCATCCAAGACACCATCATCCCCGGCAACCTTGTCAACACCCTTGGCAATGCCCTTGGGAGCCTTGGTGACCTTCTTAGTTTTAACACCCACGGTTGCCTTCTTCTCTTTGAAAGAGCACCCAACATCATCATGCCCAAAGGAGCAACAACCCTTACAATACAATGGCTCGTTTTCAATAAGGAATGAGCACGCAACCGAATCCCCATCATCAAAATCAAGGCAAACTTCCCTAGTAATGGCCTCGGCAAAGTTGATTTCAACCAACACTCTAGCATACGAGCCTCTCTTCCTACTATCGGTCACGGGGTCCATGAAGAGAGGCTTACCGACATGAGACGCAATACGACCAAGGATCTCCGGAGTCCAAAAGATCTTGGAAAGTCCAAAGATGCGAACCCAAAGAGGGATAGTAGCAATATCACGTCGGTTGAAAGCGAATTTCTCCGGAATATGTTTGAGGATCATCGGCTTGCCATGGATAAAATAGGGGCCACCCTTGAGCACCTTATCTTGATCCTCCTCGATCTCAAATTGGAAGATCATCCAACCTTCTTCCACCCGGTATCTAGCCTTGACACCCCAAGCTTTCATCATGTCAACGATCAAGAAATGGCTCGGTTGATAGCCCACATATTGGCCAAGGAGAGACCACCCCCACACGGCTTGCATGGGAAGGCCCTCGGAGAGCTTGATGGCAACACGGTTGGACGAGGGCTGCGTGAAGGCAACCTTGCCTCCAAGGCCAGAATTCATGAAGATCTTCTTGGAACCGGAGGCCCAAGCATTTGGCCTAGCAACGCCGGCACCGGGACGGGCGGCGGCGGCGGGAGCCTTGGCCGCGGCGGCGAAAGACATAGGGGCGGAGCCACTAGTTCCAACATGGCCGGCATCAATCAATGGGGGATTCAAATTTTGAAAGGAGCCGTTAGGAGCACCTTGGGACACGGCTGCATTCATGGGAGCCTTAAGCATGCCCACCTCGGAAACACACCCACCATTAATGCAAGCATCAACATTCACACAAGTCGTTGAACTTGGCAACGACGCATCACCAACCACCGACGCCGGGCACGGAGGCTTAGGGTTGGGCAACGTCGGAAAACCAGCAAGCACCACCGGGCAAGGCGGCGCAAGGCCAGTCGGCGCCGGAAATACCACATCACCATCGGAGCCACCATCGGAAAGAACATATCTTCCATTTTCAACAACTTCTTCCAATCCAATGCCTTCAACATCACCAACCACAGCCGGGGGCTTGCAAACACCCTCAACCAAGGCAGCCATGGAGGCGGCCATCTTCTTCTTTATCACGCCACCCTTGACACCATTTGCACCACCCAAGCCGGCCAAATCCGAAGAAGCAAGGTACTTGCAAGGATCCGAAACACCCCGAGAGGGAGATTTCTTCTTCTTCCCCATGGGAACACCGGAGACCACACCAAAACAGAAAACGGGAACCAAAACGGAAGGACAAAAGGGGGGAGGAGTCCGAGACACTAAGGCAAACAAACCCTAGCGCCGGAGAAGCAAGGCGCCAGACAAACCTTTTCGTATGTTTCCGTAGAGTGTTGAGGTTCACTGTCGTCATCGGTTATTATTCGAGAAGCGACAGGTGTAACCTAATACGACTACTTAGAACATTTTCTATTTTACCCTTGCATAGTCTTTCATTAGACTAACCAACCGGTTATTTTCCTTTGCATGGTTGGCTGGTGTCATCCGTCTCATACGACACATCAAGTAAACTCCCTTTCCGTGAAGGCTAGTACGCGATGATGAAGACAGATGACGTTTAAAGAGTTTTCAAGGTTAAGGATCCTAGGCGTGAGATCGCGCAGATCAAGACCCTTCGTGATGTTTATCTATTTTAAAGACTTCCGCTGTATTAAAACAATTCCGTATTTGGTTATATTTGGTATTAAAAGTTGTAAAACTGTGACTTGGGTTTGAATAATATTTGGAGATTTTATGATATTGTGTTATTATATGATTGTTATAAAATGGTTAAGCCTTGGGTGACCCCAGATGTGTAATCTGAGGTCACTGGCGGTAATACTTTCAAGGAAATATTTGAGGGTATTACAGATTTGGTATCAGAGCCGAAAGTTTTAAAACGGGTTGGGTTTTCAAATCGTTTTTATCTAAAACGAAAGTTTTATAAACCATTTTACCCGTTCGTGTCGTGAAAAGTTGTTTAAATCCAAAAGTTGAAAATTTTGAATAAAATCATACTTGAGTAAAAAGTACATTTTCAAATCTCTGTCATTCAAGTCGTGCCTTCTTTCAAGTCTGATATAGTAAGTTCGCTTCTATATTTAGAAAGACTAATCGTTTCTCATCGCCTCGCAGGATATGGGCGCAATCGTTTCGCAACTCAGGAACAAGAAGGAAGCCGAGGTGGTTCCACCATCTCCAGTTAGGCTTGAGTTTCTAGTTCCCCCTCAACGCATTGAGGTTGGGGAGCCAAGTTGTCCACCCGAGGTGGTGAAGACCGTACTCAAGGAGTCGGTAGTGTTGGTGTCCGATGGGGTAAGGGTTACCGAGGTAGAGCCCGAAGTAGACCCAAGGGAGGACACGGAGGAGGAGGAGCCGCCGGAGTATCATAGAGGGTACTACGACGACGACTTCGAGGTGGAGGAGGATCCCGAGGAGGAACCAGAAGAGGATCCAGAAGAAGATCCGGAGGAAGAGGACCCTGAAGAGGACCTCGAGGTGTATGGCTATGAGTCAGATCGCCTAGAGCACT
Organism: Rheum nobile; assembly: GCA_027886185.1. Classification (NCBI taxonomy): domain Eukaryota; kingdom Viridiplantae; phylum Streptophyta; class Magnoliopsida; order Caryophyllales; family Polygonaceae; genus Rheum; species Rheum nobile. The sequence continues at coordinate 6,602,672 of WOAB01000002.1, read as the reverse complement.
TGCTTGAGGACAGTGAGGACCCGAGAATGCAGATCATTTTCCCGAGTCTAGAGTCGCCGCCTGATGAGGAGTATACGCCATTGTCCCCTGCCGCTTGGGAGGCGCTTGGGATCTCGGGTATTAGCGGGAGGAGATACGGGCCACTAGATGCACCGGTGAACCCGCAGTTTATCCCCACTCCGAGAAGGCCGATGGTGAGCCCTACTTCTCGGCACATGCGTCATCAGAGCGAGAGGGTTTCCTCCGAGGCTCGTCGTCAGATGGAGGAGATGACTGAGCGTGCTCGCATGAGGGCAAGGCCTTGGGAGTCGATGGGTGCCCCGAGGGTGGTCCCGACCCAACAGGCCAGGCCGAGGCCCCGAGTGCTTGTTGAGCGCATAGAGGAGTGGACGAACGCCTTGTACGATATGGAGGAGAGGACTTACGAGACTGAACTCGGTCCCTTCCGTATGCTTGAGGACGTCCGTGAGCTCCAAGAGTATATCCGACAGGAGAAGTTGCTACTCAACCCTCAGTACGAGGTGAACAGGGCAGACTTCCAGCCAGGGTTTCTTGAGGAGTTTTGCTACCCACCAGGACCAGATAAGGAGCCGAGTGTTCCTGTGTCCAGATCAGGACCAAGGGTACCGAGACCCAGGGAAGAGCTGTGTGCTCCGGACCCTAGTAGGTCGAGGAGTCCGACACCGGAACCCGATGATGGTCCACTTCCGAAGAGAAGATGTCAGAGGTCCACTGGGTATAGGAAACTCTTAATAGCACTGTGAAGGAGGCAGTGTTGTGCCTTACTGATTTTTTTTTTCTAGTTGTTTTGTTCGTTTGTTTAGAGTTGTAGCCTCCTAGCAATTTTGTCTTCTTGTTTAGGAGGGCTTTTGTAAAACTCGTTAAACTCAGTTTCAGTTCACTACATCAATAAAAGTTTACCAGTTGATCTATTCTGAGCCTACTCTATGCGTTGTGCATTTTAATAATATGATATTAATGTTGTGAAATACTTGGGAAATTGATCGGTAAATAGATGGTGAACACAAGAAACACTATTCGTGTTGGTGCTGGGCCAAGCAACAACCCCAGGAGGAATCTGAGAAGCGCCGCGAACCAAGGGGAAAAGAGTGAGTCTGTCTCTCACAACAACCTCGTAGGCAATGGTCAAGTGCGGGCCAATCCTCAAGTGGTATTTGACGCCACGGCTATAGAAGCTATTCGGGGGATCGTTATGCAAGAGGTCACCGATATAATGCGGCCAATTGCACCACAGGCACAAGGTGTGCCAGTTCCTCAGGTGGTCCCTGAATTCGAGGAGCCAGTTATTCATGTGCCTCAGGATGATGCCGTCAGGAATAGAGGGAATTATGGTCAAGCGTTGAAGGCCATTAGTTCTATGAGGCATGACTTCTATGATGGCAAGGGGGAACCAGTCAAAGTGGCGTATTAGTTCTCGCACATGGAGAGGTTGTTTAGAAACGTCGAGTGCACTGAAGCTGAAAAAGTGCATATTGCTTCCCTTCAACTGAAGGAGGTGGCTAGCGAGTGGTGGGAAAGCACTGGGCTAGCTGATCATCCTGGTTTGAACTGGGGAATGTTTAAGACAAAGATGACCGATCGTTTCTTTTCCCGTGCTATGAGGGAGGAGAAACATAAGGAGTTCTTGTATCCGAAGATGGATGGGTTGAAGGTGACTGAGCTTGCGACCAAGTTTAATCACCTGTTGCAGTATGCTGGGCCGGAAGTGTCCATTGAGGAGCAGAAGATCTGGCATTTCCACGAGTGGATGAACCCAGACATCAAGCCTTTGATGGTGCGCCACGGGTGCTCTACTTTGGAGCAGTATGTGGACGCCGCTTATAAGCTTGAAGTGACTCTGGAGGAGTCGGCGAAGAAGCGCAATCGCCAGAGACCGGCGCAGAGCCAGCCTCAGGCAGGTGGGTTCAAGCGACCTGCGCCGCCGTTGAATTTTGCCAAGTTTGGCCAGGCTAAAACGGAGGTTACTCAGGCAGGTTCCACTCAACGCTCAGGTCAGGGCAAGAACCCGATCCAGTGTTATAATTGTGGCACGCCGGGGCATAAGAGCAACGAATGTCCGAAGGACAAGAGAACGTGTTTTGCCTACGGAAATGAGGGGCACTTGCAGACATTTTGTCCGCAAAGGAGGCAGAAGGGAGCTGAGTCACAGCAAGGGTCTGTTAGTCACAACAACCGACTCCGATTCAAGCCAGTCGAGACTCCTAGCCCTTCGACGCAGACAACTGCCCAGAACAGGGGGAAAGCCCCAGCTGCTTCTGGAGGTCAAGGTCAGTGGCTTTATGATATGCGTGGGGCTGACGGACTGAATGCTCCGATTGCTCAAGGTACTCTATACCTCCATTCTACTTCTGTGTGTATATTGTTTGATTCGGGTGCCACACATTCTTTCATTTCGGAGAACTGTGTGAATAAGCTAGGCTTAGTGTGCAATGAGGCTTGTGAGCCTTTTGTGGTAAATCTTCCAAATAGTGAACAGTTGGTAGGAACCAAGCGTCTATCAGAATTTCCGATTACTATTCAAGGTCGGAAGTTCGAAGCGGATTTGATCTGTATAGCCATGGGTCCATATGACATTATTCTCGGGATGGATTGGTTGACGCGTCATGGGGCGGTAATCGATTTTAGCTCGAGGACTGTGACAATTTCATCTGGGGGCAGTTTGTATGCAAATTTAAGGGCCGTAATGACGCTGATAACGGAAAGCTCGTCAATGCGATGGCTGCGTGTAAGCTACTTCGACAAGGTTGTGTCGGGTACCTGTGCTATCTGGATAAGCCCAAGAGAGATGAGACTTCAGTTCTTGATATTCCTGTAATTTGCGAGTATCCGAATGTCTTTCCGGAGGAGATTCATGGTTTACCCCATACCGGATGGCTCCCGCGGAGATGCAAGAGTTGAAGAAACAACTCAAGGACCTTCTTGAGAAAGGGTATATAAGGCCGAGTGCATCGCCCTGGGGCGCTCCAGTCTTGTTTGTCAAGAAGAAGGATGGTTCGTTCCGACTTTGTATCGACTATCGAGAGTTGAACAAAGTCACGATCAAGAATAAGTATCCGTTGTCTAGGATTGATGATCTGTTGGATCAACAGCAGGGAGCAAAAGTCTTTTCCAAGATCAATCTGAGATCTGGTTACCATCAGATCAGGATTCGTGAGGAGGATATTCTGAGGACTGCATTCCGGACGAGGTATGGACACTACGAGTTCGTAGTCATGCCATTTGGGCTTACGAATGCTCCGGCAGTCTTCATGGATCTGATGCATAGATGTTTCCACCAATACCTGGATAAGTTCGTAGTGGTCTTCATCGACGATATTCTGATCTTTTCCCCGAGTGAGGAGGCTCACGAGGAACATCTTCGAATCACCTTGTCTGTCCTTAGACAAAATCAGTTGTATGCGAAGTTGTCTAAGTGTGACTTCTGGATCAAGGAAGTGGCCTTCTTAGGCCATGTGATCAATGATGATGGGGTTATGGTCGACCCTCAGAAGATTGAAGCGGTAGCCAACTGGAAGCGGCCTCAGAATGTGAGGGAGGTGCGCAGTTTCTTGGGACTCGCAGGCTATTATAGACGGTTCGTGGAGGGATTTTCTAAGATCGCTCTACCAATGACCGGTTTGCTCCGCAAGGTCCATAAGAAGTTTGTGTGGGACGAAAAGTACGAGGCCAGTTTTTAGAAGTTGAAGAAGTGCCTGACGTCCGCACCAATCCTAGCGCTACCGGAAGGAACCGATGGTTATGTGGTCTATAGTGACGCTTCAAAGCATGGGTTAGGATGCGTACTTATGCAGAAGGGAAAGGTTATTGCATACGCATCTCGGCAGTTGAAGACCTATGAAGCAAACTATCTGACGCATGACCTGGAGTTAGCGGCGGTGGTTTTCGCATTGAAGATTTGGAGGCACTACCTCTATGGTGTTAGGTGCCAGGTCTTTACCGACCATAAGAGTCTCAAGTATGTGTTCACTCAGAAGGAGTTGAATATGAGACAACGTCGCTGGTTGGAGCTACTCAAAGACTACGACATCGAGTTGCTGTATCATCCGGGCAAGGCTAACGTGGTAGCCGATGCATTGAGTCGGAAGACGCCGCACGAGACCGTAGTAGCTCTACTCACTGCTCAGACCAAACTGAACCAAGGATTGTGCGAGATTGACGTCTTGTACGATCAGCATCGAGGATGCCTGAGTATGTTGGAGATTCAGGCTACGCTACTTGATCAGATTAAGGAGAAGCAGGTTGATGATGCAATTTTGGTGAAGATAAGCAGTGAAGTGATGGACGGGAAAGCTCCCGGGTTCGTGATTCAGGATGATGGATCACTCTGGTTTCAGGACCGGATTTGTGTGCCTGACGGGGATGGCCTTCGCCAGTTGGTGTTGAAGGAGGCCCATTCGTCAGCATATTCTGTACATCCAGGATCCAGTAAGATGTACAAGGACCTCAGGAAGAAATTCTAGTGGCCCAATATGAAGTGGGACGTAGCAGAATTTGTGGCAAAATGCTTGACTTGTCAGAAGGTCAAGATAGAACACCGTAGACCAGGTGGTGAATTGCTACCTCTCCCAGTTCCAGAATGGAAGTGGGAGGATATTGCTATGGACTTCGTCACAGGGTTGCCAAAAACTCAGAGTCAGAAGGATGCTATATGGGTGATCATTGACAGGCTCACGAAGAGTGCTCACTTCGTGGCTATCAAGTCAACATGGGGAACCCAGAAGCTATCAGAGGTGTTCCTACACGAGATTGTCCGTTTGCATGGTACACCAAACACCATTGTATCGGATCGTGACGGTCGATTCATGTCGAGATTCTGGAAGGAACTCCACAAGGCCATGGGAACTGAGTTGGGGTTTAGTACTGCGTTTCATCCTCAGACGGATGGAAAGTCTGAGAGGACCATCCAAACACTGAAAGATATGCTCAGAGCTTGTGTACTAGATCGTCCGACCAGTTGGGAGAACAGCTTATGTCTGATCGAGTTCACGTACAACAATAGCTGGCATTCTACCATTAAGATGGCTCCATTCGAGGCTTTGTACGGTCGGAAGTGTAGATCTCCAATTTGTTGGGATGAGAATGCCGACAAGGTTTTGCTCGGACCGGAGTTAGTCGAAAGGACTGCCTTGGACATTGCTTTGATCAGACAGAGGATGTTGACAGCTCAGAGTCGATAGAAGTCTTACGCAGATTTGAAGCGCAGGAATGTCGAGTTTGTGGTTGGTGACAAGGTATTTGTCAGAGTGTCGCCATCCAAGGGTGTGTTCAGGTTCGGCAAGCATGGGAAGCTTAACCCTCGCTACGTGGGACCGTTTGAGATCCTTGACAGAGTAGGGCCTTTAGCGTATCGTTTAGCATTGCCGCCATCGGCGCATCCAGTGCATAACGTGTTCCACGTGTCCTTGCTGAGAAAGTACGTGCCAGATGTGTCTCATGTGCTGAGTTATGAAGACATCGAGATTCAGGCAAATGGTACCTACGAAGAGATACCTGTGCGTATTCTCGAACGCCGCGAGAAGCATTTGCGGAACAAGGTGGTACCATTAGTACGGATTCTCTGGTCCAAGTCTGGATCTAAGGAGGTTACTTGGGAAACCTAGGAGACTGAGACAGATATGCTTAGTCGTTTTCCCGACCTGTTTTCGGCCTAGTTTCGGGGTCGAAACCTTTTTAAGGGGGTGGTGATATAATATCCCTCATCTTCAAGTCGTTTTCGGCCAAGTTTCGGGGTCGAAACTTTTTTTTTAAGGAGGTAGTGATGTAATACCCCCCAATTTCAGTAAGGGTATTTGGGTAATTTTCCCAACCCTCGTTTTGTAAACGAGACGCGTTTGGCATATTCGAAATTTCTATAATTTTTTCGATCTCTGTATTAATCTTTTGAACGTATTAATATACGTTATTGTATTTTTGGTCTTAAAATATCTTTTAAGAGTGCAAAAATGTTATTATTTGGGCTCGCTTTGGACGAAACCCGCGATATGAGGCCAAATGACGCATTCGCGGCATTTTCGCGACCGCAGAGGAGTTTCTGCGACCGCAGAAACTGGTCATCATCGTCTTCATTGCCCCTCGCGTTTCGCCGGTTCTGATGGCCGCCATTACGCCGGGGGGAGGCCGATCGCTTTGTCTTCTCGGCGTTAAACTTCTGTGGCTCTATAAAAGGAGGCCTCCAGCTCTAGAAATCTTCATCCAGCCCTCAATCAATCTCTCTTTCTCTCATTCGAGCCTCGCTGGAGTTCGTGCATCGTTGGAGTGTTCGCCGGAGCTTTTGGGTGGTTGCCGTGGTCCCTTGGAAGTTGGAGCAGTAGCAGCCCGTTCGAAGCCAAGGCATTGTCATCGGCGTCGTCATCGGTGAGCCTTGAACCAATTTAGGGTCGCGACAGGGGGAGATCCGCGACCGCGGCTATGAACACCGCGACCGCGGCACTGCGCAGAAATTCGGGACCGCGGAATTTCCAAACCGCGACCGTGGCTTGCTTTCGCAAGCGCGATCGTAGCTTGGAGGAGCCCGGTCATGGCTTTGACCCTCGTTTCCTTTTGATTCTTTCATTCGTATAATTTATCCGATTCGTATCGAATCTAACTTAGGGTTTCGTCGTTGTTCGTCGTCGTCGTAGGAATCCGTAACCATATTCCAGTTCCCAGATACCCGGAACCCGACAACTACGTTCGTCTCAATTAAGGCAAGTGGGGGTTCACTTTTGCTTATCATTCCATATTTCCGTTAGTTATCAATTATTTCTGATTGTTAATTAAATTGGAATGCAGTGTTGTTTTCGTTTGGGAACAGATTTTATAACTGATGTGGTTAAAATATGGTATTATAATAGGTTGTATATATTGCTAGAAACAACGCTATTATACCGGTTATTACCATGATGGTATTGGTGTGGACTATTATGTGGACTTAACTGTGTAGTTAGAACGAGTATTCGTAGGAACGTTATGTACCTTGTGAGGTCTAGTCGTTTCTTTATAACTGGTATTAGGAGGATTTTGCCCTAGTACTTTCCTGGTCATGACCTACCCCTATCCGAGTATAGGTGGTGGTGCACACAGCTGGTGCCGACAATCGGGATGTATTCCCCAGATATCTCTCGTATCGAGATGATATATACTAAAAGCTTTAACGTGAATGTACGTTTTGGAATTAAATAAGATAAGTGCGATTATGCACATAATTAATGAACCTTCGGGCGAGAAGTATAACTTGGAACCCGCCTGGACTTCGGTTAGAGTAAGTCCTCCTTCCAAATCTGAATTCGCATTACGCGGTGAGGTTGGTCGTGGACCCAAATGATCAAGTCGTTTTAAACGCTTGTGTGAAAACTGTAACGTTCCCAAACACTTGTCATTTTCCGAAAGACTCAATCTCTTGGAGTCTTCTATTCGTACTTCCGTTAAGACTCGATCTTTTGGAGTCTTCTTTTGTTCATACCTTTTCGTATGTTTCTGTAGAGTGTTGAGGTTCACTGTCGTCATCGGTTATTATTCGAGAAGCGACAGGTGTAACCTAATACGACTACTTAGAACCTTTTCTATTTTACCCTTGCGTAGTCTTTCATTAGACTAACCAACTGGTTATTTTCCTTTGCATGGTTGGCTGGTGTCATCCATCTCATACGGCACATCAGGTAAACTCCCTTTCCGTGAAGGCTAGTACGCGATGATGAAGGCATATGATGTTTAAAGAGTTTTCAAGGATAAGGATCCTAAGCGTGAGATCGCGCATATCAATACCCTTCGTGATGTTTATCTATTTTAAAGACTTCCGCTGTATTAAAACAATTCTGTATTTGGTTATATTTGGTATTAAAAGTTGTAAAACTATGACTTGGGTTTGAATAATATTTGGAGATTTTATGATATTGTGTTATTATATGATTGTTATAAAATGGTTAAGCCTTGGGTGCCCCAGATGTGTAATCTGAGGTCACTGGCGGTAATACTTTCAAGGAAATATTTGGGGGTGTTACAACGACACCCGGACTTTGGAATTTATGAAGTGAGTTTTGGGGAATTTGACTATGAGAATATCGTTGTCGGTTATGATCTTATCAGGCTCCACGTTCACTGGAACGATCATGTTTGGCTACGTCCGAGACCCGCTATCATTCAATTGGATTAGTTTCCTTGAGGATTGTCACCGGTATGGTAATGGTAATGGTAATGGTAATGGTTGGATTTTTAACTAGGAACTCAATGTGTGGTACTTGTCAGTATGTCTTTTTTGGTGTGGTCCTTTCCGGTTTCTTTTGTGGTACTCGTATCTTTCAAGTGTTTGTAGTGTACGTACTTGATCATCTTCTTGTGCATTTGTATGTTTGTATCCAACTAGTAAATGATCATCTAGTTTGTACGCTTTTAGCTATGTTTCGTGATAAATGGTCATCTCATTGTTATAACTTGTGTACGTATTCTTTGAATTTTGACTTGGTGGTCGGCTACACTTCCAACATTTTGGTACCCTCCTAAGAAGATGCTTCTTCTTTTGGGGTACACCATGCCTCTTCACATGCACCTTTGCTCTAGTGTATAGGTTTTGGGGCTACGTGAACTTTTGCTAAGTTAAAGGAGCTAAGACACCTCCACTTTTGTTTTCTTCCCAAGCTAGTGTATAGATTTTTCTACAATGGAACAAGTTACATACCTTGACCGATACTATATATAGCCATATTTTGGTTGTGGACAAGCTACTCACACACATTTGCAATTTGCACCCACTTAATTTGGGAGTGCTACGAAAAAGGGCTAGAAGGTGCCAACAAACATACTTAACAAATCCGGTAAGAAGAGCACGTGTTATTCTATAAAATCTATTCACTATATTGGCTAGACAAAACAAATTGGGTTTATATGAATTCGATTGATTAGTATTTGTATGTTTTGATTCTACTACAATATTGCTCTACATGTCTTGTTATTGTATGTTTTTAGATTTCATACGTGATGGCTAGACAATAACATCTTGAGGAGCGTGTTGAAGTTGTCAGAGCGGAACAGGGTTTACTAGGTTCGTACCATACGACAAGGATCACCTTGGTATCGCCAATGATAGGTTTTTATCACGTCCAGTATGAAACATTGATGCTTGACGACCGCTCCGATTACCTCGAGGAAGATGTCCCATATGGGTTGTTACGTCCCATACAACCATATCGAGATGTGTTCAACTACAAGATTGGCATGCACGTAGACGTTTGGGCTCATGACGGATGGTGGTATGGAACTATAAGACGACGGCCCGAGGTTGGGATGTATAAGATCGATTTCTCGGTTTTCAACTACGACAATGCGGTGGTTAGTGGTGCGGATCTTAGTCCCCACCTTCATTGGAATGGTCAAGTTTGGGTACGTCCGAACCCAATACTCATCCGACTAGATTAGTTTCCCTTAGGACCATGTCGTTGTCGGTATTTTAAGGCCAAAGTTTGCTTCTTTGTTTTGTGGTACTTTGATTGACATTAATGTTGTGGTACTTTGTTTGTTTTGTGGCACTTTGTTTTGTGTAGTGAATGTTGCTCTCGTTTTCCCTTCTGGTGTTGCATGTGTGTGGAGAGGTCACAAAGCCACCCAAACAAACCGCCACATTCAATCCAACGTTTGAACGTTCAATGTTGAATATTTAACTCAACACGTTGAATGTTCAATATCAATGTTTTCAAACCTGTAAACCATTGACTCCAACTTTAACGTGTACTAATGTTTCATCCATAAGAAGTTATAAAACCATTACCATCCATTAAAACCCCAAAGTGTAACTTCAATCCCCCATTGAGGAGGTTAAAAACCATTTATGTCGGTTAAGTACCCTAAAAACCCACCAAATTAAGCCAAAACTCACTCCCCGGCTAGACGCACGATTTGTGACAAACCGTGCCACAAACCGTGCGGATTTACAGAGGCCAAATTTGGCTTCTATTCGGCAATGCACGGTTCTTGCCCACGGTGCACGGATTGTCACAAACTGTGCACGTTCTTAGGACCCCGGAAATCACCCTCTCGGTGTCCGCCTCTTGAAGCCCGACACATTTCGTAACTCTGAGTCTGAAACCACGCACACGAGTGTGCATTCCGCACCCCCGAAACTCGTTGTGTTCCTCATACTCGCACGGTTGTAAGGTCCCTCTAGACCTCCGAGACCGAACCTATGAGTCCCAAACTCGTCATGCATCGTTGAAACTAAAATAACCAACAAAATCATACATGATCATTCGTTCTAAGAGCCTAATGGCCATACAAAAATGGAGAACGACGTAGGTATCACGCCATACAAAATCAGTGCCTAACCACGTACATCATATGCTAGCCACCTAGTTATAAGTAATGTTTACCAAAAACTAGGGATTCTACTCCTACAGATTAGAGGCCAGTCAAATATATATTCTTGTGATCCCAAATCTGTTTAGCAATGGCATCTCGTAGCCTTTGGGGTCATTGTCCTTTCCTTTATCATCATTGGGGTCAAACTTCAAAGCATCTTCATCATCATCATCATCATCATCCTCTTCTAGGATTGAATCATTGAGCTTGTGTTCTAGTATGAAGTTGTGCAGCGCAAAACACACACAAATGATGTCGATTTGCGTGGGGATATCATATGATGGCATGCCTTTTAATATCTTCCATCTCTTCTTCAAAATACCAAAGCATCGTTCGATTGTCGTCCTCAAAAAAGAATGGACTCGGTTAAATCCTTCTGCAATATTTTTTGGAGCCTCTTGCATGAACTGAGATTGGTGATATTTTACCTTCGAGTAGGGCACCATATAGCCTTTTCTGTCTGGATATCCCTTGTCAACTAAGTAGTACCTCCCTACGAATAATTAAGCTTTGTTACGATACATTTTAAATATTCGCATGAATTGTCAATTCACCAAGTGTATTGTAAAAGTAAGGATAGATAACGATTGATCATGTCTTACCAGATAGAGGACGGGGAAAATTCATATGAGGATAGCTCAAAGCATGGTCCAACACCCGAGTGTCGTGGGCACTTCCTTCCCACCCGACCGATACAAATGTGAAGTACATATCAAAGTCGCACACTGCCATCACATTGAATGAAGTATACCCCTTACGACATCTATAAGGAAATTGTTCTTCCTCAGGCACACAAAATTCAATGTGAATCCCATCAATACATCCAATAGCACCCTAAATGAATGCAATAACAATATTAGACGACATGGTTGGTTCAACTTGTCAATAAATTGCAAATATGAGTAATAATCCATACCTTGAAAAGACTATATCGGGGCTCACTCATCACTTTTGCTGGAATGTTACTGAAATTTGCATCATGAGGTTTCAGAAGGTTACGTACAAGGCCGTTAAAACCCTTATGCCTGCCAACCATTTCATCTAGAACCTGGTGAAACGCACGGCTAATGGTGTCGCCTGATCTCTGAAACCTCTCACATACATCTCTATTAGCCAACCCAACCAAAATTGTGTAAAGGAAAATCCCAACCTTCTCCAGAACGGACATACGGCGTGAAGGTAATAGCCCGTACTTCATCTCTAGCTCATCAAAAAGATGTTGGAGGACATGCCTCTCCATCCGAAATGCATTGATACATCTAACATCAGACGCAGAGTCCATCAGTTGGCGCATCCACATGTACCCCGTGAGCTCTGAATCATAACAAGGAACCTTGTGAATAAACCTAACATGGTATGCAGCCGAGAGACGCGTACACATCTCCAACAACACCTGACATCTTGTAGTGTACTTCTTTCATAACTCGTGTCTAGACATCCTTTGTCTCGGGCCAAGTGGTTGATCCATGTCTTCGGATTATACTAGACCAAGACGTAAACTAAAAATCACAAAGCATCTTCTATAAGATATATCCAAGTGGCTTATAATAATAACGTAACTACTGTAGTCATGCACAAGGACAACCTCTAGTATGAAAGATAGTTTAACTTAATGGTATGCAAGAGTCTTAACACGAAGTTTTGGACTAAATTCTGAAATACACGAAACACCAAGCACTAAGTTCATAAATAAAGCACATCACATCACCTCAACAAATACATCATTCCACGTACATTTTGCTAACCCTAGACACTCAAACATATCAAATCCCCGAACCAGTACCCTAAACACTCAAACCCATCACACTCCATCTATGGCTGATATAATTGGTATGCCAGATCGTACTCGTACTGTAGCCATGCAATCCTGTTACTGTCTTTCGGGAGGGACATGAAGACCTCACGTCTTGGTTCTTGAGCAAGCTGATTGGCGGCAAAGCAATACAACTTTTCATTCTCTTTGAGAATCCCATCAGTTACAAGGCGTTCTAGCACCACAACACATTCTACATATGTGAAATATTTCTTCACTTCACCTGCCAGATCATTGGTACTTCCAAGATCACCCTCCATCATGCTAAGCAATTTCTGACTAGCATCACCCACAGCAGCCATGTGTTCGTTGAATGCCGTTGAAGCAGGACTTGGCCTTCTCCTTCTTTTCTTGATGGACACAGTAGGTGTAACTGCAAGCTTAGAGCTCTTCTCCCTCGCATTTGATGGAGCAGATCTTGGGGCAGTAATCCCCTCGTGTACTTGTGCTAAGCACTCATCAAGTGGCAACTCAACACTTACCCTAGCAGCGAGCGACCGAAGGCTTTCTTGTTCCTCCTCAGCGTCTTTCTCTAGTTGACAGTCAAGACTATCCTCTTGTGAATCCAGATAAACACGATCATCAACTCCAGGTAGGGAAAGCAGGAGCGCACTAGGATCCATACTTGGTGACATAACTCGCTTTCCAGTTGCAACGATTTGGCCAAACACATCATTCCACAAATCACTCAACTCAGGGTTAACCCCCTTCTTTCTAAATTGGCTATACTTATCATCCTTTTCCTGCCAAACAGAAGGACATATACCAAGTGTTATCATTGACTTCACAATAATATATAGCAAATCATATACATAGATTAGTTGATATGCCTACAGACCTTCTTCTGTCTTTCCCACCATTCATCATCAGCAGTCACCAAACCAGTCGCCGAATCCCATCCAACACCCGTCACATTGCGCCTTAGGTCGCACCATGGCTTCCACAATTTTTTCATATGCTCAATTTTGTTCCTACAAGTATTTTTTGTGACCTTCAAGCCTGTCATCTTCTCAAATTCCTCATTAACATTAGGCCAGGTGAATGTCTGATAATAGCCATGTTTCCTTTAATGATCTTTGCATACCCTCGTGAATGTCAATGCAAGATTTTCAGTCCAAACAAATTGCTTCTCCTTTGCTTTTCCCTTACCTTTATCCTCCTCCATCTACGTTTTCTAAGGGACTAAAACAACTTAGCATAACCAGAATTCTATTTCAACATAAACACAAATGCATGGAACTTTTAACACACACCTTAACACAACAACAATTTCAATCAACATTCAACATTAAACTATTTGACAACAAATGAAGTCATACATTGAAGACATACAGAACATACAACCTCAACTATGGTTACAATCCACATTCAACTAATACACAAATTCAATCCACATTCAACACAATTTAACATAATAATATCAATTGAACACCATCCATTACTCAAGGCATACACAAACACCAATTATATATACAATAGCAAATATGAATTTAAGATAAAAAGCCAACATTATTAAGAAATTGGTTGATGAAGGATGAGGAAGCACACCTTTTATACACACTGAAGTTGGTTCTCCTTTAGGGATAATAAACCGGATTAACTGAATTCAAGAAACAAATACACAGGTAAACCAAGCATTCCACAATATACACAAGTATACCACAATTCCATTTATATTCTCTGTGAAGAAACAAATACCACAGAGAAACCACGCATTCCACAATCTCTAATAAACATACACATGTAAAACTAAGCTCAACTGACCCTAAACCAGACATCACATTTCATTCCACAATCTCTAATCAACTAAATTGAATAAATCAAACACCCTAAAAGAAATCTAAAACCATCTAAACAGCCTTCATCCAAAATATAATGGAAGGAATCTGATTGACACCAAACATTTCAATTTTGAAGCTACCCTAAACCCTCAAATCCAGTTGACCGGATCGAAAGTCCGATGACAGGTTCATTATAATCAAACAAGGAAATCATTAGTTGATACATGTTTGAAGCAATTCATTCAACACTAACCCTAAAAATTTGGTACATACTGTCGAATACGAAGGAAGACAAGTTTCAACTGGTGAATGAGCTAGTTCTACGCATAAAGATGAGCTAGAACACATAAAAGACGATGATGAGAGGTTAGAAAGTGACGTAGACTCCATACCTGGGATTTGGCTTCCAAAAATCGCGACCAAAGACGAACATTCAAGTATGAAATTGAATTGGGGAAATGGGGATACTCGGGAGGGCTAGAGAAAGGAGACGACGATACACAGTGATTTTGGGAAATGGAGATATGCGGTTGTCACGTGTTCGATCCTTAGGCACATGCCTAGTAAATTCTTTGAATTTTTATACCCTTTTGGTAATTACACATCCAAAATCCCTAACTTCAACTCGTCTAAATTATTACTTACCGAACACGCCATTTTGTAATTTTAACTCGTATTTCCCCTTTAACTCTTACTTCCACTTCAACTCATATTTCCACTTCAACTTCCACTTTCACTTTCTTCCACTTCCACTCGATTTCGGTACTACTTACCGAACAGGCCCTTAAAGTACAAGGGTAATGTTGTAAGACGGAAAAGTATTTGATAAGAGATGAATCGAAAGTTATACAAAATAATATGTACCGGTTTGTAAAAATTAGAGTTTTATGCACTTGGAATACCTGTAATAGAGTAGATTTTAAAGAAGTTGAATTTTACATCTCATAAATTCCTCGGTATTACGTATCCTATATATAATACCTTTTTCAATATTTGATCTTATATGATAAGAAACCTATTTTGTTATAATAATTATATTAACATTTTATATGACAACAAATCTACCTTTTATATCGAATAAATCCTTCTCATATGTGGAAAATAAACTTAATATTTGTTTAAATGTCTAATTCTTACTTTAATAACATAATTTTTTTCAAGGAGTCTAATTATTACTTTAATTAAATATGTTATTTTTAATTTAGGCAGTCTAATCATTTTCATATTTTTTAACATCTTATATCAACCTAATTTTTGCAATATTATATTCACATTAGTTAAAGATATTGCTGGAACCTTGACGTTCCCTCTGGTTTTGATGATGATAAACACCATTGGGTTTTATGGTTATATTGTTTCTATGAGTTTCAGGATTCATGAACGATTTAGGGAACAATGGAAAGCATGTGAAAAGAAGAGAAAGTAGAGGATGCTAAGGAACGTGGTGCAAAAATGGAACAGTTACGCAAGAAGCAAATTGGAAATATGAAGCGTGCGTGGTTCCTATACAAGGAAACTTCTATATATGGAAACAACGTATGTGGAACGATGCGGAACGCAGAGATTTACCAGTTGTTACCAGTTTGACTCCGTTATACAAGGAAACGAGATTTTGAGTCTTACTTGAAAAAGAAGAAGTAGATAGTGAGTCTTAGGAAAGTTTATAGAAGGAAACCATGTATTTATAAGTTGAATAGTATATTTGATAATGAAATTGTTTCACTGTTACCTTATATGTCGATCGTTAGATATTTAGGTAATAGGATTTTGTTAGACACTATATATAGATGAGATCACCTTGGGAAAAGGTATCTCAGCTACAACCATCAAGCATACCAAGGAGCTATTGTGAAAACTGAGATCGAAGGTCTAAGGCAAGGTACGGGTAGTTCTTGCTAAGGATCTTGTTTTGTTCTTTTGTCATTGAGAGTTGATTGCACTCAAAGTCTTTAACCTAGGGTATAGGTGGAGAGAAGACTTGTGACATTGTACAATTATTAATAATACAAGTATATGTTTTTGAGGAATTACTTGTTACTTTGAATCTTTATATATTCCGTTGCCCAGGGAACAGTCACATCGTTCCATGTCTAACACACTACGATTCAACAATTGGTATCAGAGCAGGTTTGCTCTAGATTGTGTGTTCTTTTCAGATTCACAGGTAACAATGTCTTCGACTCATGAAGTTGGGCTTGGGAACAACAAACCATCGTTCCTGTCTATCGGTGGAAAGTTCCAACACTAGAAAGACCTCTTCACGGACTGGATGAAGAGTAATGACTACCAATGTTGGAGAGTCATCGAGGTTGGTGAAGTAAAAGTTGCTGAAGATGTAATCAAAGGAACAACACCTTGGAGCCAAGATGATTTCAGAATCATGGAGAAAAACTCTAAGGCTCGTATGTTTATCAACAACGCAATCAACATTAAAGATGCATCCAAATTACACTCTTGTGCAACTGCCAAAGATATGATGGCAGCCTTGGAACAGATGTACATGGAAAGTTCTGATCTTAGAGAGCTTGATCATTTCCAAGCAAAGAAAGATTTCTACAACTTCGCCATGATCGATGGTGAGACTGTTTCCTCCTACCAATCCAGATTTGAGGAAATCACCACCAGACTTGCTGCTCACGATGTCGATGAAAAGGAAATTCTTCCCAAGGAGAAAATTTTCATCATTATTGATGGACTTCCTCCAAGGCACAAGATGACTAAAGCAATTCTCAAGGAGAACCCCAATACTCTCAAACTCACACTTCATGAGGTATTTGGGAAAATTAAAATGTATGATGAAGAAGACAAATATGTTAAACCTAAAGGCATTGCCTTGATGGTTGAAAAAGTTGTTGAGATGATAGAAAGTAACAAAGATGATAACTTGGATGGCATAGATCCAGAAACTACCCTTCTCACCAAGGCCATGCGAACTCTTTATCGCAAGGGTAAATCATTCAGGAATGATGGGAACAACGGTGAGAAACGGGACATCAAAGATGTTACATGCTTCAATTGCAAGGACAAGGGTCACTATGCTAATAGATGCCCCAAAGGAAACAACTCAGACAATAATGGTGAAAATTCTGAGAATGAAAAAAAGAAGGCTTTCGTTGATGTCTGGGGTGATGATTGTGCCAACTCTGATGATGACGAGCCAGAGTCATGGGGGAACAACAGAATGTGTGCAATGACTTTGAAGTCGTCAAGTGAAGAACAAGAGGTAGATCCTGAAACCTTCTTTGAATCTCTTGTCAATTTTGATAAAAAGTCCTTGATTTCTCTTATCAAAAGCATGTATAATGAGAATCTTAACACTCAAAACGATTTAAGTAATGCTAAGGATAAATGCATTAAATTGAATGAATCTTTATCTAGAATTGCTAGTTCCTCTAATGTTCCTTGTGTTAGAAGTGATGTTACTCACAGTGAACCTAGTTCCTTTAGCACTGTTAGGGAACTGTCTCAGATGAAAGCTCAGATTGATAAAATTCACTCTCTTTTAGTTGAGCAAAAGCTTAAGGAAGAAGAGATTACTTTTGTTGAGCCCAAGTATGGTGCAGGGTACAAAGGTGAAAAACAAGAGAGTGAAGAACATGAGTTAACCATACCTGAGCTTAAAGAGTTAAAAGATAGGGAACTTCAGAGTACTAAGGAAAGGAACTCGTATCTAGAAGAGCGTGTGAAAACTCTGGATAATGGGTTGAGTGAAAATCAATCATGGTACCAAGGTCAACCTGCCCATAAGATGTATCTCATCCAAACCCAGGGAAATTTGCCTAGTACACCTGACCCAGTTAGAGCCAAGCAACGTAGAATGCATGTCCCAAACCGTAAGTACACCTTGGGGGACTATTATAAGATTTGCTGGCATTGTGGGAACAACGGCCATGTTGTGAAAAACTGTGCTAAGAAACAAAAGTTCACTGAAGAGCACACACAGCGCAGGAACAGTAGAAGTAACAATATTAATTTGAATGATTATGATGTATCTCCTGATATGTCCAATGCTAAACCTAGAGAATACTATTTTGTCTCTAAACGACCAGGTAAAGCCAAGTTTGCCTGGGTCGCTAAACACTAACTCTCTTAATGCGGGATGAAGTGAGGGGGAACAACAGGTGGTTCATTGATAGCGCATGCTCATGCCATATGACAGGAAATAAAGATCATCTTACCTCACTTCAACAACACTCTAAGGGAACCGTTTCCCTTGGAGATAAACGTTGCAGAGAGATAGTGGGAACAAGAGAAGCTACCTTGAACTCAAGCATCAAAATAAAAGAGGTTAGTCTGGTTCATCAACTTGGTTTTAATTTGTTAAGTGTAGCTCAACTTTGTGATCAAGGAGACAACGAGACTATGTTCACAACCAAAGATTGCTACGTAAGAAATAGAAAAACCAAGGAGATCGTATTGAAGGGTGTCCGATTCAATGATATGTACACTGTTGACACAACATTCAAGCCTTCAAGGGAACTGTGCTTTGCGTCTCTAGCTGAAGAGACGGAACTGTGGCACAGAAGGCTTGGACATGCCAATTTACAACTCATTCACAAACTCCACAAGAAGGAACTGGTTAGAGGGCTTCCAAATGTCAAACCTGAGATCCATGGAGTCTGTGAAGCATGTGTAAGAGGAAAGCAAACACGTTCCTCTTTCAAGAGCAAATCTGATGTTACCACTTCTCGTCCTCTGGAAGTGATCCATATGGATCTCTGTGGTCCCATGAGGATAAGAAGTCATGCAGGGAACAGGTATGTGTTTGTTATTGTTGATGATTACTCTAGATTTACATGGACAATCTTTCTCTCTTCCAAGGAACAGGTATTCGAGACATTTGAATCTTTCATCAAGGGTGTGGAAACCAATCTGGGTCACAAGCTAAGCTCCATTCGATCCGACCATGGAACGGAGTTTGAGAATTCCATGTTCCTTGATTATTGCAGGGAACATGGTGTCTCTCATAACTTCTCGGCTCCTAGGACACCACAGCAAAATGGAGTGGTCGAGAGGAAGAACAGAACATTGGAGGACATGGCTAGAACAATGCTCATAGCAAGCAACCTTCCTCGAATATTAAGGGTTGAGGCTATCAACACTTCATGCTATATCCTTAATCGTGTCATGCTTAGACCATTGCTAAATAAAACTGCCTATGAACTAATCAGGGAACGCAAGTCCAATGTTTCCCACTTGCGTGCCTTTGGTTGCAGGTGTTTCATTCACAACAATGGAAAAGACAACTTGGGGAAATTTGATCCAAGAAGTGATAAAGGAATCTTTCTGGGATATGCTAATTCAAGCAAAGCATATAGAGTCTACAACAAGAAAACCCGGAAGATTGAAGAAAGCATTCATGTTGTCTTTGAAGAACACTCAAAAGTTGAGAGTGATGATTCAACACCGATCCCTGATGATCACTTTCCACGCATGTAACGTGAAGACTCAGATGATGAAGGTGATGATGGGAATCACCAGGGTAATCCACGTACAGGGAACAGTGCCCCCAATGCTGGTGGGAGCACTACTAGTTCTCTCGGAGTTACCATAACCAGTGACGATGACACCCCTACTACACCAGCACTTGATGTTCCCATAACAACAACTCCAATCGTTGATGTTGATGTCACTATTGTTCCCAATGGAACTTCTGGTGGTGATACTTTGGATGCACAACTCGTGCATGATGGCCAAGCGAGTGGTGATGTGATAACAGTTATTGAGGAAGAACCTATGGATGATGTTGAAGGAACAGTCTCTGAGGCAGCCACTGCAATTGCCGTTGACGTTCCTCCATCTTCATCCTCAACTACAATAACGAATGTTGCTCTTCCTTCTATTCCTCCGCCGCCTGAATCCAAGAATGTCTGGACTAAGAAGAATCATCCAATTGATGCTCTTTTCACACCATACGAACAAAGAGGAACAAGCTCGATGACTCTGGAACTGTGACAAGGAACAAGGCGAGACTGGTTTCTCAAGGCTACAACCAACAAGAAGGGATCGACTATGATGAAACGTATGCTCCAGTAGCTCGCATCGAAGCCATTCGACTTCTCATCGCTTATGTTGCTTTCAAAGGATTCACGTTGTATCAAATGGATGTCAAAATAGCATTTCTCAATGGCTATCTTCAAGAGGAAGTTTATGTGAAACAACCCCCAGGCTTTGAAGATATGGAACATCCTGACTATGTGTATGCACTGGACAAGGCACTGTATGGGCTCAAGCAAGCTCCCAGAGCTTGGTCTGATCGGCTGGCACAGTTCCTTCTCTCCAATGGATATAGACGTGGCGCTATTGACAAGACACTGTTCCTCTTAGAACACAAAGGTGAGATTCTCGTAGTTCAAGTCTATGTTGATGATATTATTTTTGGTTCCACTAACCCTGCCCTTGTAGAAAAATTCAAAAATCTCATGAGTAGTGAGTTTGAAATGAGTATGATTGTGGAACTTTCCTTCTTCCTCGGATTACAAGTCTCTCAAACTTCAGAAGGAACAAGAGTACATCAACAAAAATACATCAAGAAATTGTTGAAGAAGTATGGTATGGATAAAGCTAAACTTATTGATACCCCTATTTCTCATAACACTCGTCTTGATGCAGACTTGAATGGCCAAGATATAGATGCTACAATGTATAGAGGCATGATTGGTTCATTACTCTATCTAACGGCAAGTAGGCCAGATATTATGTTTAGTGTGTGTCTTTGTGCTAAGTTTCAAGCAAATCCTAAGGAGTCACACCTAACTGAGGTCAAAAGGATCTTGCGATACTTGAAAGGGAACGACAATCTCTGTCTTTGGTATCCAAGGAACAGTGGGTTTGAACTTGTGGGCTTCACTGATGCTGACTTTGCTGGTCACCTTGTGGATCGCAAAAGCACACCAGGGACGACATAGTTCCTTGTCCCATGTCTTGTCTCTTGGGCATCAAGAAACAAAATTATGTTGTCCTTTCAACCGCCGAAGTTGAGTACATAGCTGATGCCTCTTGTTGTGCCCAGGTATTGTGGCTCAAACAACAATTGGAGGATTTTGGTATGTCTCTTGGCACCGTTCTCATTATGTGTGATAATACTAGTGCTATCAACATTTCCAAAAATCTTGTTCATCACTCACGTACTAAGCATATTGATAATCGTCATCATTTTCTCCGTGACAATGTTGAGAAAATTTTCATTAGAATGGATCATTGCAAGACAGAGGATCAAGTTGCAGATATCTTCACCAAGGCACTAGATAGAAAACCCTTTGAGTATTTGAGAATGCTCATTGGGATGATCTCACTAAACTGAGGAACTCACTATCCACTATTCCCTCCATGATTGGCTAAATCGATCAATCGTATTCAAGGAACATCTTCTATGTTGCTTATTAGTTGTAAAATTTAGTTCATCATGTCTTGTTGTGTGCTATGTGTTACATGATATCATATATTACATGTTACTTCTCTACTTGATCATATGTGCTTCAGGGTTACTTGATAACATCTTCTTTCATGCCCAAAGCAACCGATTTGATTATCTGAACCCTCATTACAAGCCAAAATGATAATTGGTTGAACTGTCGTCCCAAGCTTGGATCCAGGTAAACGTTCCCTATGCACCTATCTTTGTTTACCAACTTTTACTGGGAATCATTATCTGGATCGTCATTGTTCCCTACCTATATTTTTGTTTGGATATATCTTTGCAATTTTGTGTGAACCCATTAAAATATCCAAACTAGCCTTTCTATCCACTCAAGCAACTCAGAGTCTTCTATATGGAGCTGTGCCTAAGGTGGGACTGCGAAAGGAACAGTGAATGGGAACAACTTGCTGAACGTTGAGAGTTGTAGGTGAACGTTGCTCTCTGCGACGCTTGCATTTAATGGTGAGTTGATAGCTCTGCAGCGAGGAACAGTGTGATTGCGAGAAACGAGAAGAAAATGGCCGTTACCTGTAGAGAGAGAAAAGACCTGGTTGCCGTTTTGAATGATGTCAATGGCGAGATTTTTGGTAAGCCAATCCTCACTTTTCGTTAATTATTTTCTTCCCAAATCTATTTCCTTCTATAAAACCTCATCCTCACCAATATCTGATTTACCCAAGCTTTTACACATTCTCATCTCTCTCTCAATCTCTGCAATCTCCTTCTCTTTGCCCTTTGCCATCTCAAACCCTAATCTTTCAACCCTCATTTCTCAAACACAACCACATCATCATGACTACTCTCACATCTTCTTCTACCCCCGCCATTGACGTCTCCGCCTTCACTGAGGAGCAACTAATTGCTCTCAAGCACTCAATTGAGGCAGTCTAGGCTGCTAAGACTCCGACCTCCAAGGACACCACTTCCATTCCTACCGTGGTGGAAATAGCCAAAGAGGCCACCTCCTCAATCGCTGAACCTCAGGGGGAACATCCATCAGAGGAACAGGTCCAAGAAACTGATGTCTCCAAGGAGATGGTGGCCGTCACTGAGCCAGAAGAAGAAGTCAACTCTCCTCCTAAATCAAAAGAAGCTGAAGAGGAGGAGGCCATGGCTGATGTGGAGGCTGATCTAGGTCTTCATCCTCTGGAAACTGTGGAGCCCAGTCGCAAGCGAAAGCACACGATTGGCTTTGAGGATGATGAGGACCCAGATGTTGACTTCATAGGGGAACAACGAGCGTCCACCGACTTCTCAACTCCGACTAAGTCTGTCGCCGGTGAGACCACTCCAGGCCCTCTGAAGGAACGTCTGCGATCAGCAAAGAAGATTGAGGCCAAGAAACTTGAGGTAAAGAAGACTGAGCCAATGAAGAAGGCTAAGTTGGAGGAACCATCTGTCGATGGGAAAAAGATTATTCCCCGCCTTTTTATCCCTGAAGGGTTCCTAGTCGCCAACGACTTCGAAGACGTCTTGGAGCGTCTCAAATTTCAAGGCTGGGAACACCTCTTCTCCAACCGTGTCATGGCCAATCCTGACCAAGTCCGCGAGTTCTACTGTTCCTTCTAACTCAACACTGCTACAACTATGGTGGGAACAGCGTCGATCAACGATGAAGATCTCTCCTTCACTGTGTCGAAGGTTGCTCGACTTCTCTCTATCTCTGCTGAAGGGTTTTGCAAAATCCCTGGTGAGAAGATTACAAATACTCAGAAGAAGGCCAAGGAGGCTAGTGCTCAGAGGCTCTTCAAATCCACATCTGGAGCCACTCATGTGTCTGCTCTAACTCTGCCTCAGCGAATAGCGCATCACATTATTATGAAAGATGTCGTTCCTAGGCAAGAGAAGAGAAACAAGATCACTGCCACCGATATGCTGTTGTTGGACAGGTTTTGGCACATGGAGAAGATTGACCTTCCTAGGGTCATTCTCCAACACATGGCAAAATGCAGTGCCAAGACTCACTCCCTAGCCGATCCAAACGTCATCAAGCTTATTCTACAAGCAGAGGGGGCTTACAGAGCAGAAGGGGAAGTTCACATGGTCACCGAGCTGGATATGGTGAATGTGAACAAGATGAAGTTTTAGTGAGACGACAAGGGAACTCTGCATGTGTCTGAGATTTTGAAGTGAGAAGCTGGAGAGGGAACATCAAAAGGTGCCTCTGTGCAAAGCCAGATGTTGATTGAACTGCGCGGGATCAAGAACATTATTTCACTGCTTCTTGAGTATTTTCTCAACAAGGACAAAGACCAGAAGGAGGATTCTGAGTCTTGAGTGAACACCTTTCCCTATCCTAGCCCGTCTTTCCCTATTTCTCTTGAATTTCTATGTTATTTTGTGATTGTGCTTGCTCTTTTGATTTTGTCTAGTTGTTTGCTATGTTTTCTATGATCTTTTGCAATCATTCCCTGCCTGATATATGATCTTTATTTTGCTCTTAATTTGCCACAATAGTCCTTTGTTCCCATGTTTATCTTTTGATGATGACAAAAGGGGGAAGTGTGGAAAATTGTGATGAACTCAGTAAAGTGAGATAACAGCTTTATTATTCCCAAATCTTTATGAATTTTTGAACGATGCTAGTGCTGAGGGGGAACGATGATGCAACTTGAAGGTATGACATGCCTTTATTCATTTGATATAAAATTTTACTTAAACACTTGATCTTAGAAACATTATGACTTGTATCTTTCTGCTTTTTACCCTATGTTTTTATTGAACAATTTTGAATGGGTTTGTCATCACCAAAAAGGGGGAAATTGTTGGAACCTTGACGTTCCCTCTGGTTTTGATGATGATAAACACCATTGGGTTTTATGGTTTACATTGTTTCTATGAGTTTCAGGATTCATGAACGATTTAGGGAACAATGGAAAGCTTGTGAAAAGAAGAGAAAGCAGAGGATGCTAAGGAACATGGTGCAAACATGGAACAGTTACGCAAGAAGCAAATTGGAAATATGAAGCGCGCGTGGTTCCTATACAAGGAAACTTCTATATATGGAAACAACGTCTGTGGAACGATGCGGAACACAGAGATTTACCAGCTGTTACCAGTTTGACTCCGTTATACAAGGAAACGAGATTTTGAGTCTTACTTGAAAAAGAAGAAGTAGATAGTGAGTCTTAGGAAAGTTTATAGAAGGAAACCATGTGTTTATAAGCGGAATAGTATATTTGGTAACGAAATTGTTTCATTGTTACCTTATATGTTGATTGTTAGCTAATTTAGGTAATAGGATTTTGTTAGACACTATATATAGATGAGATCACCTTGGGAAAAGGTATCTCAGCTACAACAATCAAGCATACCAAGGAGCTATTGTGAAAACTGAGATCGAAGGTCTAAGGCAAGGTACGGGTAGTTCTTGCTAAGGATCTTGTTTTGTTCTTGTGTCATTGAGAGTTGATTGCACTCAAAGTCTTTAACCTAGGGTATAGGTGGAAAGAAGACTTGTGAGATTGTACAATTCTTAATAATACAAGTATATGTTTTTGAGGAATTACTTGTTACTTTGAACCGTCCCTTGTCTAACACACTACGATTCAACAGATATGTTGTACAGTAAAATTTATTCACGCTAAATATATAGTTTTTATTATCCAAACTCGTGCACAGTACTGGGACGTATACTAATCTATCAATCATCAATAAACATATAAAGTAGAGTTTTTGAACAATTAATGTCTCATTATATTTGATAATTTACATCTATTTTTTTTGTTTAGCTTCAATCATTAACTAAATCTTCTATTATAGGTCAAAGGCACTTCCATAAAGCAAAAGGTTTGGGCTTTCATCCATCTTTCCAACACTTTGGTTGAATTTATTTTCATAAACCTAAAGATTTATTTTCTATCTATCTATCTATATATATATTATAAAATAGAGTCTTGACAATTAATGTCCATTCCATTTAATGTAGGTTTAAATTTATTTTGTTAATAAATTTCGATTATATATTCTGTTTTTTTAGTGTGTGCTCATGAGCACATGCTAACAAGTCAAAATAGGAAATTATTTTCAAAATATTCCCTAAAAGAGAATAGGTAGATCCTTAATAAATAAAAAATAAACTAATGACTATAAGAATTCTTGCTAAAAGAGAGTTCTTAGTGTGTGCCAATGGGCAAACACTAGAGAAAACCTTATGCATTTATCTATGTATAATTAAACATTGATCTATCTATTAGTACTCTCTCTGTATATATAGATATATAATATAAAATAAACAAAACTAATTAGTTTTAATTGAGAATTATATATTAAGAATTTATAATCTATTATACAATTTAATTAAATAAGCACTTCTCTCAATTGTTATTTCATGCATTGAGTTCACCTATATTTGTGCTATTGTTTACATACGCATGGAAATATCAATTACTCATTATTGATACATTATATATATATATATCCTCTTACAATTTCATAACAAATAATATAAATTACAATGTACAAAGTATAAAAATAAATCCAAATAATATGTATTTTATTGTAAAGCTTGCAATAAATGAAATACTTTTTCATACACCAATTTTGATTGATTGATAGATTAATACGAAATACATTACTTATCTTGCATAGAATTATTAAGTAAATGAATTCCAATTGAGCTAATTGTTTTCTTGATTCCTTCATTGAAAATACTATGATTCTAATTATATATAGAAAACAATTATACATTAAAATTATCTATAGCTTTAATCATTTTAATCATCACAATCATATCTATGTACATTTAATTTAATTGTTTTTATCTTATATACATATCTTATATACATATGAGATTGAGTTGTTATCCTCATTTATTACATTAGATAACTATCTTACAATAATACCTTATACTAAATATTGAAAATAATAAAACAAGAAAATACATACATATTACTTTTTATACTACTTCTCAATAATCCATGGGAGGTACGGCTCAAGTCTCACATTCAAAATATACAATATCGGCAGCATGTACATCTACAAATAGGGTTGACCATTTTATCATTTTTGGATTAGTGCTCAATTTCCTAGAATTATTTATCATTTCTTTGGTAACGGAATTAGAAACGAAAACTTTATTTTCAATGCAATGAAAATACCATTGTAAATTAATATTACGGAGTATTATACAAAAATGTCAATATTGGTTTTAGCTTTCGCGCATCATTAATTATACACCAACTAGCCTTCATGAATGATATGCTAATATGAAAAAGTAACCGAAAACATAAATATATAATGTATTTAAATAATGGTATAAGTAACACTTCATCCTAATTAAATAATATTTGTCGTAATAATCCACCCCAATTTAATGATATTTGACGTTTACTATTTCATCATTCATTCCACCTCCACAATTAACATAACGCCAAACTTAATGAAATTTGTTTTCACATACCGTCAGAATCATTATATACTAGAAATCAGAGCCTCGTGCTACGCACGAGACAATTTGTTATTTTTGTTGAGGGCGTATTGAGCTAGTGCTTGGATGTGCGGTGAAACATTGTCGTTAGGGGGTATCCAAAACGATCGAAACTAATGTGTTGTTGAGTTTATGATGGGGATTTGCCTGTTTTTGCATCCGAATGTTTAAAGTTTGGTTGTGCACGTAATAGTATGATGCTTGATTATATGTATTTGGTTTGAGAGCCTAAAATGTGTTGTCCTGTGTCAAACTTTGCTTGTATGAAAAGTTCCATGTTGGGGACAACGGGAAAAATTGTATGCATGAGACCTAATATTGGAATGTTATGCAACAATGCACTCATTTGAATGAGCACGTCGCTCAGCGTGAGAGCTCGTAAATGAAGCAACTGAGGAGTCTACGAAGCCCCAAACCTGCGACAATAAAAGCTCATCTGGTTAAGCCAATGGATTTATTCTTCTAAAGCTATTAAAATGTTTGAGCACAAAAGGATTCTCAAAGCACATGTTTGAATAAAACATTGCATTCACGTACCTCATGTTTGCCGGATTGGTTGATATGCGCTCCATGTTATCCAATGGTGACAAATGTGTTGTATCATACGGTGCTAGACCTGGGACATGAGCAAATATATCCAAGCCAGCTATGGTGAAAGCGTTATATTATGATGGACATAGTGCGCACCAAGTATGTGTTGTGTAACATTATAATCCTATGTGCTGATCATTTCCGACAGGTTTATAGATTTTAGTGGGTTTGGACATATTTTACGTAGTGGGTTGTAGTACTTACATTCATTTCGGTGACCAAGTGATTGAATGCCTCTTTGAAAACTATATTTCGTGTGTAGTTAGCTGGCTCTTTCCCCGTTGGTAGTAACAGGACACTGAGTCCTTGTGGGTGTAACTCGAGAAACTGCCACATAGAGCTGGCCGTGACAAAAAACTGGCCTTGGTAAATACAACCCCATATGCTTGAGTGATTGCCCCTGACTTTTGTTGATAGTCATAACATAGCAAGCTTTTAGTGGGAATTGACGACGTTTCATGACGAATGCCCATTTTGATTGGGTGGCGTTTAGTGTTATCCTAGGAATTAGGACTTTATTTCCTACGCATGTGCCAGTAATAATCTCAGCCTCAACCACCCAATCCCCCAAATGCGTAATGATGAGACGGGTGCTGTTGCACAGTCATTGTGAAGGGTTTACATTTCTTAGAAGCATCACCGGCAACCCTTCCTTCAATTCAAGTGCGTGTGGTGGGATTCCTGTAATTTAATGTCCATGTTATTTTCATTAATTGATGAGTTTACAACTTATTAGGCATAGTGTATGGAAATATAAGTGAACTGTACCATGGAAATCTTGGATGTTCAAGAATTCGGGTGGGTACAAATGCTCTTGTTCAGCCACATCGGTAGATGCCTTGCAAATTTCATCAGCGCTTTTGTATGTCCTCATTTGGCCGTGCAGACGGTTGAACATGTAGCGGTTTATCTTATATGCATCTTCATTTAAGGGGGTTAGGATAGCTCTGTCTTGGAGGTATGACGGGTTGGTTTCGTTTGCCATGAAATCTGGAAAGACTCTGGCAATTAGCTGCTCAATTAGATTTGTCCCTGGTGCGATTATGAACTCTTGTGGGATCTTAGTCCATGTTTCTTTCTCTTCATTGTCTAGCGTGATTGCTTCAGCATTTCCATCTCCGATCTTTTGAATCCATTTGTTGAATTGTTGTTTATGGATGTCAATCTCTCCATTGGATTGTTGGTCATTCACCCCCATTCTCTTTGTTAACGTGAGCACTTGACAATGGATCCAAATAGGTGAGTTGTTGATGCAAGCCTGAACGATGTACAAAGAGAGGGAAGTCAATTTGAGGGGATATATGCTTTCAATATCATTCGTATATAAGTAATTGCGGGTATAAACCAAAAGCAAGTTTTCAACCATTTCATTTTAGCGGTGACAGACCTGCCGTTGTGGGCCCAAATATCTCGTGTGTTTTAGGATCTTTTATCAACTGGCACACCTTGCGCCTAAAAAGTCTGCTCATGACTTCGGGCCTGTCATTCGAGTATTGGACCTCTAATTCTTCAAGCATTTCAGCTGACTCAAACCATTTAGGGTTAACAGTGAATGTTATGAACAGTGAAGGGTTCACGAATGCTCTACATAGCGCCATTGAGTCTTGGTAATTTTGAATCATATATCGGGGGCTTCCTGTGTAGGTAGCTGGGAGCACTATTCGTTTACCGACCATTTTGGCATATGTATCACCCTTGGTAATAGCATCACAAATGTTGTTGTATAGGTCTGCCCGTAGCTGCACTTGGTTGTCCCTAATCCAACGTAACCTTTCCTTTTCAATAGCGGTGTAGGAATCTACTATGTACTGATGGTATAGGGGACCTCCGCGTATTAGTGTGGTAGCCTCGTCTGCCCTTTGTTAGAGCATGTATGAATAGTATTCCTTCATTGTTACATTATCCTTTTGTGTTTCTCTCCGCCCTGAGTTTGTCTTATACGGGATTTGTAAGTGGTAACCGTCCTCGCCGTGGGGGAACAATAAAGGGTATTGAAGAGCCATGTACAACGGGTGTAACTCGGATATTCTTCTAGGCCAACCTGCTTTTGTTTGGACGTACACATATCTGGGTGCGATGCTCTGCCTAAAGTCCCCTATAATGAATGTTGCTACTTCATGCGTAGTGGGTAAATTATACTGTCTTTTATCGGGCTTCCTCTCTCCTATTAGTTTGATCGTGAATTCCAAAGATTCATGAGCATGGGACCAATCTCTTGCCTTTCTGAATGCATGGGCTACAACACTTGTGGCATCCAACATGTCCACTAAACTCTGAACTGTGTTTGCATCTATGTCATTGCCGACGTTCATGCATCCAAGTCGGTTTTGCAGTTCATTCGTTGTATTGTAGAAGTATAGTTGTGCAAATTTTGGCGGGGCCCCTTCACCAGGCATCAGTGCTCCCAAGCGGTGGTAGTTCTGTCTAGAAATCCTGAAGGTGTATGGGCCCTTGGTGCGATTGATGTGTTCATCTATCATGGCACCAAAGGATGTAAAGGAAAATAGGCTGTTGTAGACTCTAATATTCCGCCGGAACAAAGTAGCATCGACGGCGGAACTGCACAAGAGATGCTTTAGCGGTTCAGGTGGTTCTTTCAGCTTGGGTAAGATGACCTTGCCCTCTTGGCAGCAGATTGACGTAGTAAAATTGGCAAAAGTTGCCTTTTTAGCCTTTTCCTCCGGCCACATCCTTGTGCTATAGAAACAACATCTGGTTGTAAGCGCCTTCAGTTTTGCATAGCTCACTTGTACGTCTGCGATTATAGATAATATGCGATATTGGCAATCAAATATCGGCGTTCTCAGCTATGTTTTGCAAATACTTACTGTTAGAGTGGCGCGCAACGGCTGCACTTGGCCCTCTCGCCTTAGGGGGTCGCCCACGGGGCCCTGTTCCAAGAAACAACAAGAAATGTGTTTTCGTTTAATAGGGGGTGACAATAGTGCATTGGACATAGTTTTCCTATTGTGCAATTCTTACTTGGGGTTTCCACTTGTGCGGGCTGGCCAGCAAGTTGGGAAGTACCGGCCACACTTTCCCCTAGGTGCTTCGGCTTGGGTGGCCGGCCACGCCTTCCTGATGCAGTAAACAACAGGAAATACGTGTGTGTTCAGAGTTGATGACATGCATGCATAAACATAATTTGGTCATACAAATCTTACTCGGGGTATCAAACGCTGCATGTCGGCCAGCAAGTTCGACATTATCGGCCACACTTTCGCCTGGGTTATCCATCGTGGATGGTCGCCCATGCCCGCCTGGTAAAAACACAAAAGTGAACGACGCTTGTGTTTAGAGCGCGTGGTGTGGACGTATGAAGAGGCGCGAAAGGGGGGGGGGGGGGGGGTGTTGTTGTTAGCAATGTATAGTGGTCAAATAGGATTATTTTCTTCTCGCGACCTTTTACTTTTTTTTCTAATGTGGGAGTTAGAATTAATTCCCGTTTATTTACTTTTATCAGTATGGGGAGGGAAAAAACGCCTATATTCAACTATAAAGTTTATTTTGTACACTGCAGGGGGTTTTGTTTTTTTGTTAATGGGAGTTTTGGGTATCGGATTATATGGTTCTAATGAACCAACATTAAATTTGGAAACGTTAGCTAATCAATCATATCCGGTAGGATTAGAAATAATATTCTATATTGGATTTGGCATTATGAGGTGTTCGAAACACACAAGTAATGAGCTTTATGTGATACCTGTTTGCATGACATTCAGGCCGCAAAAACCTTCAAGCCTCCCGTCCGATCGTGTGATATTTCTTGTGATCAGCTGGAACGGGAGGTCCATTCCTCCAAACGCGGGTAAGCAGTCCGCTAGCAAAACTTGTAAAACATAGATCAATATTGCACAGACAATGATTACTTCCCTCAAATGTTGTTATATATTATAAGTTAGACTTTTTTATAACTCATTGCCTATTTTGTATAATGTAATGTTATTATACAATTCTCAGAAGGTTGTATCTGCAATTCTTTTTAAAGCAAACAATTTTTTCGAAGCAAGGCCAAGTTGAATAACACCGAGCGTTCCCAAGCTGAATCTGATAATGGCTTCCAGACATGGTCGCCCTCTCCACTCTCACTCTCGGCCACTTCTTCATCTCTTGACTCAATTCGATCGCACGAAATGAATCTGGCCTCCCCTAATAGTCCTCTCCGTTCTTTTGTCCCTCCCGCACTCACATAATTTCTAACCCTAGCGCACATATTAGGAGGCGGAGCAGCGCCGCGGGGAAAGGACCCGTGCCGACGCCGAAACTGGTCCCGCCGAGTCCCGTCGGATCGACATCAGCCGCCCCCTCTTCGCCGGAAAGAAGGTTGTCAAGGTTCTGACCCAGATTTCCCAAGCTATGCGCTTTTTAATTTGGGTTTTCGGTTTCCCCTCTTTTTTGGGTCAATTTTGGATGATTGATTTTGGGGATATGGGGTGGTTGGCTTTGTTGGCAGTACACGATGGCCATTATACAGGATGTTCTTGCTGTGATTGAGGGGTATGAAGAACCCGACCGCTACTTGTAACTCCTTCAAAACCACAGAGATGCGTGGACTTACGGGGCTGTTGACCCGAACAGCAGAACTGCAGCCCTGCTTGACATTGCTCGGAGACTTGCTTTCTTGATGCGGTTGGGATGGAGACCTCGCAGGACTATTGTTCTTTGCAGTTGGGATGCAGAAGAGTTTGGTATGGTACGTGATATATTTCGTGCATTAGCTGCTATACTTTATTTCAGATAGATGCTGATTGAATAAAGAGTTTGGGTGATTGGTGTAACTCTTAGACAACTCGTCACCATTACCTTACTATATTAAAGGTAGACTCTGATTCGGTGTGGTTTTTTTGGCCGGTCTATGGTGCAATTGAAGTAATTTTAGGGCTAAAACTGTAGAATAGAAACTATGGCTCTGTCATGAATAAACTAAAGTTGTTTTGTGTAGTGTGTGAGCTTCTAGATGTCACAACGGCTCGAGTACATCTGAGAGCCGGTTTCAGTCGACGAATTGGTATGGTTCCGGGTAGATGGATTTTGTTCCCAATGTGCAGATGAACTCGGGAAACAACAATCAGGATGAGGTGACAACAATAAGTAATTAATTAGTTAACTGAGCTAAGTTCGAGATAATCTTACCTTCATTCTTGTTGCTCTTTTCCCTGGCCATTCATATAGGAGCGTTACCCTGGACGTAGTGGAACGTGGAATCAGGACGACGCCAAACGCTGAAGGCAGCAGAGGTAATAGGTACGTAATCTAAATTCCGTGAAAGTTTAGTTTGGCTAGGAGGTCTATTTAAGGCGGAGAATGGATGTCTTTTTGTAACAGCAACAACTTTAATTCAACACCTATTTAAATCGTTTGTTGTTTTCTTGGGGGGATATATTGCACTATTAATGCGGTGGTTACAATTTTATCATTAGCTGGGGGTTAAACTACTTCCGTCATTGTTGAAACCAATGTTGCAAAATTAAGCTTTATTTTGGACCTGTAGGGTGGTCCTTTGTCGGTCATTAAGCTTTATTTTGGATTAAGAAAGTTACAGACTTTATGGAAAATGTTGCAAATTTGGTATTCCATAAATCTTCATTTAGCTTACTGTTGGATGTGCCAAGATATACTAAGGGCTACGAATCATCATAATACGACCTCTGTTAAAGTCCATATTCACTTCTTCAAATGCTGTGAACTAAAAAAGCAGTTTACCTTTTGTTTACTTGTAAAATGCATTTGAGTAATTAAATATGAAATGTTATTAAATGTGTATTATATTCAACATCTCACTAATTATATAATCTCTTATAAACAAATGACTGATGAGTCGTTATACATCATTTATTACCTGTGATAAATATCTTACAATAATTCTCTTATCCTTTTATTGTCAAATGATAAAACTGAAAATACCTTACTATTGACAGGACTTTTATACTACTTCTTCAATAATCTTCATGCGGAGTTTGAAATCATTTCCTTCACATTCTTGAAAATTAGATAGATCTTGTAGCATGTACTCTAGATATATTGACCATGTTATATTCGTTTAGATGGAATGCTCATTTCCTAGAATTATTATCATGATCTTTGATAACGGAATTTCTTTCTGTTTCTTTATTTTCAATGCATGAATTTGTAATTGTACCTTAATATTACGGAGTATTATACAAAAATGTCAATATTGGTTTTAGCTTTCGCGCATCATTAATTATACACCAACTAGCCTTCATGAATGATATGCTAATATGAAAAAGTAACCGAAAACATAAATATATAATGTATTTAAATAATGGTATAAGTAACACTTCATCCTAATTAAATAATATTTGTCGTAATAATCCACCCCAATTAATGATATTTGACGTTTACTATTCATCATTCATTCCACCTCCACAATTAACATAACGCCAAACTTAATGAAATTTGTTTTCACATACCGTCAGAATCATTATATACTAGAAATCAGAGCCTCGTGCTACGCACGAGACAATTTGTTATTTTTGTTGAGGGCGTATTGAGCTAGTGCTTGGATGTGCGGTGAAACATTGTCGTTAGGGGGTATCCAAAACGATCGAAACTAATGTGTTGTTGAGTTTATGATGGGGATTTGCCTGTTTTTGCATCCGAATGTTTAAAGTTTGGTTGTGCACGTAATAGTATGATGCTTGATTATATGTATTTGGTTTGAGAGCCTAAAATGTGTTGTCCTGTGTCAAACTTTGCTTGTATGAAAAGTTCCATGTTGGGGACAACGGGAAAAATTGTATGCATGAGACCTAATATTGGAATGTTATGCAACAATGCACTCATTTGAATGAGCACGTCGCTCAGCGTGAGAGCTCGTAAATGAAGCAACTGAGGAGTCTACGAAGTCCCAAACCTGCGACAATAAAAGCTCATCTGGTTAAGCCAATGGATTTATTCTTCTAAAGCTATTAAAATGTTTGAGCACAAAAGGATTCTCAAAGCACATGTTTGAATAAAACATTGCATTCACGTACCTCATGTTTGCCGGATTGGTTGATATGCGCTCCATGTTATCCAATGGTGACAAATGTGTTGTATCATACGGTGCTAGACCTGGGACATGAGCAAATATATCCAAGCCAGCTATGGTGAAAGCGTTATATTATGATGGACATAGTGCGCACCAAGTATGTGTTGTGTAACATTATAATCCTATGTGCTGATCATTTCCGACAGGTTTATAGATTTTAGTGGGTTTGGACATATTTTACGTAGTGGGTTGTAGTACTTACATTCATTTCGGTGACCAAGTGATTGAATGCCTCTTTGAAAACTATATTTCGTGTGTAGTTAGCTGGCTCTTTCCCCGTTGGTAGTAACAGGACACTGAGTCCTTGTGGGTGTAACTCGAGAAACTGCCACATAGAGCTGGCCGTGACAAAAAACTGGCCTTGGTAAATACAACCCCATATGCTTGAGTGATTGCCCCTGACTTTTGTTGATAGTCATAACATAGCAAGCTTTTAGTGGGAATTGACGACGTTTCATGACGAATGGCCATTTTGATTGGGTGGCGTTTAGTGTTATCCTAGGAATTAGGACTTTATTTCCTACGCATGTGCCAGTAATAATCTCAGCCTCAACCACCCAATCCCCCAAATGCGTAATGATGAGACGGGTGCTGTTGCACAGTCATTGTGAAGGGTTTACATTTCTTAGAAGCATCACCGGCAACCCTTCCTTCAATTCAAGTGCGTGTGGTGGGATTCCTGTAATTTAATGTCCATGTTATTTTCATTAATTGATGAGTTTACAACTTATTAGGCATAGTGTATGGAAATATAAGTGAACTGTACCATGGAAATCTTGGATGTTCAAGAATTCGGGTGGGTACAAATGCTCTTGTTCAGCCACATCGGTAGATGCCTTGCAAATTTCATCAGCGCTTTTGTATGTCCTCATTTGGCCGTGCAGACGGTTGAACATGTAGCGGTTTATCTTATATGCATCTTCATTTAAGGGGGTTAGGATAGCTCTGTCTTGGAGGTATGACGGGTTGGTTTCGTTTGCCATGAAATCTGGAAAGACTCTGGCAATTAGCTGCTCAATTAGATTTGTCCCTGGTGCGATTATGAACTCTTGTGGGATCTTAGTCCATGTTTCTTTCTCTTCATTGTCTAGCGTGATTGCTTCAGCATTTCCATCTCCGATCTTTTGAATCCATTTGTTGAATTGTTGTTTATGGATGTCAATCTCTCCATTGGATTGTTGGTCATTCACCCCCATTCTCTTTGTTAACGTGAGCACTTGACAATGGATCCAAATAGGTGAGTTGTTGATGCAAGCCTGAACGATGTACAAAGAGAGGGAAGTCAATTTGAGGGGATATATGCTTTCAATATCATTCGTATATAAGTAATTGCGGGTATAAACCAAAAGCAAGTTTTCAACCATTTCATTTTAGCGGTGACAGACCTGCCGTTGTGGGCCCAAATATCTCGTGTGTTTTAGGATCTTTTATCAACTGGCACACCTTGCGCCTAAAAAGTCTACTCATGACTTCGGGCCTGTCATTCGAGTATTGGACCTCTAATTCTTCAAGCATTTCAGCTGACTCAAACCATTTAGGGTTAACAGTGAATGTTATGAACAGTGAAGGGTTCACGAATGCTCTACATAGCGCCATTGAGTCTTGGTAATTCTGAATCATATATCGGGGGCTTCCTGTGTAGGTAGCTGGGAGCACTATTCGTTTACCGACCATTTTGGCATATGTATCACCCTTGGTAATAGCATCACAAATGTTGTTGTATAGGTCTGCCCGTAGCTGCACTTGGTTGTCCCTAATCCAACGTAACCTTTCCTTTTCAATAGCGGTGTAGGAATCTACTATGTACTGATGGTATAGGGGACCTCCGCGTATTAGTGTGGTAGCCTCGTCTGCCCTTTGTTAGAGCATGTATGAATAGTATTCCTTCATTGTTACATTATCCTTTTGTGTTTCTCTCTGCCCTGAGTTTGTCTTATACGGGATTTGTAAGTGGTAACCGTCCTCGCCGTGGGGGAACAATAAAGGGTATTGAAGAGCCATGTACAACGGGTGTAACTCGGATATTCTTCTAGGCCAACCTGCTTTTGTTTGGACGTACACATATCTGGGTGCGATGCTCTGCCTAAAGTCCCCTATAATGAATGTTGCTACTTCATGCGTAGTGGGTAAATTATACTGTCTTTTATCGGGCTTCCTCTCTCCTATTAGTTTGATCGTGAATTCCAAAGATTCATGAGCATGGGACCAATCTCTTGCCTTTCTGAATGCATGGGCTACAACACTTGTGGCATCCAACATGTCCACTAAACTCTGAACTGTGTTTGCATCTATGTCATTGCCGACGTTCATGCATCCAAGTCGGTTTTGCAGTTCATTCGTTGTATTGTAGAAGTATAGTTGTGCAAATTTTGGCGGGGCCCCTTCACCAGGCATCAGTGCTCCCAAGCGGTGGTAGTTCTGTCTAGAAATCCTGAAGGTGTATGGGCCCTTGGTGCGATTGATGTGTTCATCTATCATGGCACCAAAGGATGTAAAGGAAAATAGGCTGTTGTAGACTCTAATATTCCGCCGGAACAAAGTAGCATCGACGGCGGAACTGCACAAGAGATGCTTTAGCGGTTCAGGTGGTTCTTTCAGCTTGGGTAAGATGACCTTGCCCTCTTGGCAGCAGATTGACGTAGTAAAATTGGCAAAAGTTGCCTTTTTAGCCTTTTCCTCCGGCCACATCCTTGTGCTATAGAAACAACATCTGGTTGTAAGCGCCTTCAGTTTTGCATAGCTCACTTGTACGTCTGCGATTATAGATAATATGCGATATTGGCAATCAAATATCGGCGTTCTCAGCTATGTTTTGCAAATACTTACTGTTAGAGTGGCGCGCAACGGCTGCACTTGGCCCTCTCGCCTTAGGGGGTCGCCCACGGGGCCCTGTTCCAAGAAACAACAAGAAATGTGTTTTCGTTTAATAGGGGGTGACAATAGTGCATTGGACATAGTTTTCCTATTGTGCAATTCTTACTTGGGGTTTCCACTTGTGCGGGCTGGCCAGCAAGTTGGGAAGTACCGGCCACACTTTCCCCTAGGTGCTTCGGCTTGGGTGGCCGGCCATGCCTTCCTGATGCAGTAAACAACAGGAAATACGTGTGTGTTCAGAGTTGATGACATGCATGCATAAACATAATTTGGTCATACAAATCTTACTCGGGGTATCAAACGCTGCATGTCGGCCAGCAAGTTCGACATTATCGGCCACACTTTCGCCTGGGTTATCCATCGTGGATGGTCGCCCATGCCCGCCTGGTAAAAACACAAAAGTGAACGACGCTTGTGTTTAGAGCGCGTGGTGTGGACGTATGAAGAGGCGCGAAAGGGGGGGGGGGGTGTTGTTGTTAGCAATGTATAGTGGTCAAATAGGATTATTTTCTTCTCGCGACCTTTTACTTTTTTTTCTAATGTGGGAGTTAGAATTAATTCCCGTTTATTTACTTTTATCAGTATGGGGAGGGAAAAAACGCCTATATTCAACTATAAAGTTTATTTTGTACACTGCAGGGGGTTTTGTTTTTTTGTTAATGGGAGTTTTGGGTATCGGATTATATGGTTCTAATGAACCAACATTAAATTTGGAAACGTTAGCTAATCAATCATATCCGGTAGGATTAGAAATAATATTCTATATTGGATTTGGCATTATGAGGTGTTCGAAACACACAAGTAATGAGCTTTATGTGATACCTGTTTGCATGACATTCAGGCCGCAAAAACCTTCAAGCCTCCCGTCCGATCGTGTGATATTTCTTGTGATCAGCTGGAACGGGAGGTCCATTCCTCCAAACGCGGGTAAGCAGTCCGCTAGCAAAACTTGTAAAACATAGATCAATATTGCACAGACAATGATTACTTCCCTCAAATGTTGTTATATATTATAAGTTAGACTTTTTTATAACTCATTGCCTATTTTGTATAATGTAATGTTATTATACAATTCTCAGAAGGTTGTATCTGCAATTCTTTTTAAAGCAAACAATTTTTTCGAAGCAAGGCCAAGTTGAATAACACCGAGCGTTCCCAAGCTGAATCTGATAATGGCTTCCAGACATGGTCGCCCTCTCCACTCTCACTCTCGGCCACTTCTTCATCTCTTGACTCAATTCGATCGCACGAAATGAATCTGGCCTCCCCTAATAGTCCTCTCCGTTCTTTTGTCCCTCCCGCACTCACATAATTTCTAACCCTAGCGCACATATTAGGAGGCGGAGCAGCGCCGCGGGGAAAGGACCCGTGCCGACGCCGAAACTGGTCCCGCCGAGTCCCGTCGGATCGACATCAGCCGCCCCCTCTTCGCCGGAAAGAAGGTTGTCAAGGTTCTGACCCAGATTTCCCAAGCTATGCGCTTTTTAATTTGGGTTTTCGGTTTCCCCTCTTTTTTGGGTCAATTTTGGATGATTGATTTTGGGGATATGGGGTGGTTGGCTTTGTTGGCAGTACACGATGGCCATTATACAGGATGTTCTTGCTGTGATTGAGGGGTATGAAGAACCCGACCGCTACTTGTAACTCCTTCAAAACCACAGAGATGCGTGGACTTACGGGGCTGTTGACCCGAACAGCAGAACTGCAGCCCTGCTTGACATTGCTCGGAGACTTGCTTTCTTGATGCGGTTGGGATGGAGACCTCGCAGGACTATTGTTCTTTGCAGTTGGGATGCAGAAGAGTTTGGTATGGTACGTGATATATTTCGTGCATTAGCTGCTATACTTTATTTCAGATAGATGCTGATTGAATAAAGAGTTTGGGTGATTGGTGTAACTCTTAGACAACTCGTCACCATTACCTTACTATATTAAAGGTAGACTCTGATTCGGTGTGGTTTTTTTGGCCGGTCTATGGTGCAATTGAAGTAATTTTAGGGCTAAAACTGTAGAATAGAAACTATGGCTCTGTCATGAATAAACTAAAGTTGTTTTGTGTAGTGTGTGAGCTTCTAGATGTCACAACGGCTCGAGTACATCTGAGAGCCGGTTTCAGTCGACGAATTGGTATGGTTCCGGGTAGATGGATTTTGTTCCCAATGTGCAGATGAACTCGGGAAACAACAATCAGGATGAGGTGACAACAATAAGTAATTAATTAGTTAACTGAGCTAAGTTCGAGATAATCTTACCTTCATTCTTGTTGCTCTTTTCCCTGGCCATTCATATAGGAGCGTTACCCTGGACGTAGTGGAACGTGGAATCAGGACGACGCCAAACGCTGAAGGCAGCAGAGGTAATAGGTACGTAATCTAAATTCCGTGAAAGTTTAGTTTGGCTAGGAGGTCTATTTAAGGCGGAGAATGGATGTCTTTTTGTAACAGCAACAACTTTAATTCAACACCTATTTAAATCGTTTGTTGTTTTCTTGGGGGGATATATTGCACTATTAATGCGGTGGTTACAATTTTATCATTAGCTGGGGGTTAAACTACTTCCGTCATTGTTGAAACCAATGTTGCAAAATTAAGCTTTATTTTGGACCTGTAGGGTGGTCCTTTGTCGGTCATTAAGCTTTATTTTGGATTAAGAAAGTTACAGACTTTATGGAAAATGTTGCAAATTTGGTATTCCATAAATCTTCATTTAGCTTACTGTTGGATGTGCCAAGATATACTAAGGGCTACGAATCATCATAATACGACCTCTGTTAAAGTCCATATTCACTTCTTCAAATGCTGTGAACTAAAAAAGCAGTTTACCTTTTGTTTACTTGTAAAATGCATTTGAGTAATTAAATATGAAATGTTATTAAATGTGTATTATATTCAACATCTCACTAAGTAATGATTGTATAAGTCTGTTATCAAACAAATTGACTGATTATATCGCATTACTACATCAAGGATTGTAATTTAGCCCTGTGCTAAATGCTGTTAAAGTTGGCTATTCTCTTTCCTTTTCTTGTCAACTGATCTAGTGTCCTTTTTCACCTTACTATTTTGACAGGAAACTTATGAGACCCTTTTCTTCATTGTAGATCTTCATGCGGTATGTTTGAAATCATTTCCTTAATCTATTGCTTGATGAATTAGATAGAGCTTGTAGATTATGTACTCTTCCTTCTATTTCCTTGTTATATTCGTCATAGATGGAATGCATTTAATGATAATTTGAATTATCATGATCTGATATTTTTGTTTTCTTTCTTTCTGTTTCTTTGGTTGCTCACCTGTCATAAAATTTGTAAGTTGTAACCTAGTAGGTCACTGTTCTAAGGATAAAATGATTTCATGAAAGACTTCGATGGAAGCTATAGAATATAGTTGATCATATAGGTTTTATGATTATTACCTGTAGCAATTATTCCCAAAAAAAGCAGAACCATTTAAAGAAGTGGGGGTGGCCGCTGGGGCCACTTTTTATTACCGTATGGTCGGCTAGGATATAGTCGATGCTTATATAATGTTTTTGCAAGGTGATGGCATCCCACTTGCGGATCACCATTGCCTTCACGGTGCAGTCCATGCCTAGGGCCAGGTCAGAAAAGGGGGTGTACGACGGCGCTAGGAAATCATCGATGGCCTTTAACAGCCCCTTCTGCGGTGGGTTCTTAGAGGAGCTCGAGCTGGTTTTTTTCGAGGAGGAAGATGAAGTCATTTTTTGTTGTATCGGGGGCAATGGAGTTGAAAACTTGGCTCTAATGCAAGGTTGGCACATTTATAGGGAGGTGGAGGCCAGCCTGATTTGTAACGTGGGCAATGAATTTGGGCCCGTTAGCTTTGCTTTAAAACAGCTTATGCTTTGTAACGGCCCATGTAATTTCAATTCACAATTTGTTAATGTCTCAAACTGCCCACTGTGGACAATCAATGGCTCCCAATTAATTTAGTGTTGTAGGTTACTTGATGCTTGTCCACGTGAAAGTTAGAATTCAATTCAGAATGAATCTCACCCTCTTTTTTTCAATCTTTTTCAATAGGACAAGTTTATTATAGATATTGATTGATATTAAGCATATAGAGATGATACTTCATTTCATATGTGTACAATTCTCCCTCTTCGTCTTGATAGATAGGTAATTCACTGCTAGAAACACAATAAATCGTCACGAAAATTTGCCCACGAAAATTTGCGAGGTTAAATTCGTGCCTATATAGGCACAAATTTAACCTCAAAGTGAAAATTAGAGGCTATGTGGCCACAAATGAAATTCGTGGGCAACTTTCGTGACTATATAGCCACAAAAATATTTTTCGGGGGTATATTCGGGGTCGTTTAGGCTCGAAACATGTCGTAGGCTAAATTCGTGCCCATGTTTGATGCTAAAATACCGTCCAAAGTCCAGTCCAAGCTAAATTGGAGGGTACCTTTCGAGATTAAATAGCCTTAAAATCATATTCGTGGTCAGTTTCGAGGCTAACATATTACATGTACATTCAGGGCTACATTCGAGGCCAAATTCGAGGCTATTCCACATAATAAATACAACATTCAATTTCCCAACTACATCGTACCTACTACCCAACTACCTGATTTTTAGCACTTTGCAGACGACCATTGTTCATTTTCTTCCATAGAAACACTCCTACATTCTTTTTCCTTCTCATATCTTCACAGTTTTTCTTAGGTGATTTCAAAAAGAAGCAAATTAAAGTTAATGTAGTGCTTTTGGTTGTCAAGGATCTTCATTATCGGTATGTAACAATTCTTTTATTAATTTTTCATTTAACATAAGTAGATCTAAGCTAGACATGTTTTCTATTTGTCATGTTTGGGATGTTTAGTTTTTGGATGAAAAGATGAACTCAAGTCTTACTTGCTTCAATATATATAGGATCCAAAATAGCCTTGAGTTCATCTTTCGTGGCCATTGTAAATGTATATCGGGGGAGTATTTGTGGATAATTTGGTGACTATGGAGTCTTAAATTTTGTTCATGGGTAGATTTATGGTTAATTTAGTCTCGAAATCTATATTGAGGGCGTATTTGTGGCTAATTTGGTAACTTTTGAGGGTATTTTTAAGGGTATATTCGAGGTTATTTTCATGTATATTAGGCTTTTGGGTTTAGGTAAGTTTACATAATGCTTCTAAAATTTTTCTACTTGGTAATATAATGGTTCTAACAATTTTCTACGTACTTGGCAATATAATGCTTCTAAAAAATTTCTACTTGGTAATATAATGTTTCTAAATTTTTTCTATTTGGTAATATATATAATGATTCTAACAATTTTCTACTTGGTAATTTTTAGATGGATACACGTCATTGGATGTATATTTGACATCTTTCAAATGGTGGCGGTTGGAATGAAGAATTTCTTGACGGAGTTGAAAATTGCATCCGCTTTGCAAAATCCCAAGTGCATTTGATGGACGAAGAGAATATTAGGTGTCCGTGTGCGAAGTGTAAGAATGAGAAATTTCAAGATGTGAAAACCGTGCGCGTTCATCTTTACAGAAAAGGTTTTGTTGACAATTATTATCGTTGGACTGCACATGGGGAGTCACCCTTGGTTCAAGCTCATGCTAGAGAGGAGTCATCTAGCTCATACCATCATGATCTCAATTTATTTGGAGTTGGGATGGATATATTTGATAATCTGAATCTTTGTCAAATAATGGTTTTTGATGTTGTTGGACCTGATTCTGTTCCACCTAAATGGTTCGACACTGGAACTTCAGTTGATCCTACTAATGAGGGACATGACCCTATGCCACAACCAACAACAACTATTAGTCCTAACCATGATGACTCTTCATTTTTATCTGAGCGATTCTACAATGTATTAAAGGCAGTAACTGATCTAGTGTATCCCAGTTGTGCCATTACATTGTTGTCTGCAGTTAGCAATTTCATTTCGTTTAAGACCGACTATCACTTGTCACAAGCTGGGTTTGATCGAATTCTTCATGATGTCGGGCAGATCTTACCACCGAACCACAACCTCCCCAAGAACCTTTATGAGGCTAAAAGGTTGATTCGAGCTTTGGGATTGCCAGTACAGAAAATACATTTATATCCCAACGGTTGTATGTTATTCTGGAAGGAGGATGTTGATGCCACAAAGTATAAATTTTGTAAAAGCCCGAGATGTGAAGAACACTCGACAAGTAATGGAAAACTTGTTCCGAGAAAGGTTTTACGATACTTGCCCTTAACCCCATGTCTGCAGCAGCTGTACGCCATGGAGGAAACTGCCCAACACATGCGTTGGCATGCTGAGTACATACCTGATCAAGAAGGAATCATGAGTCACCCATCTCATGCAGAGGCTTGGAAACATTTGGATCGTACCTTTCCAGATTTTGCAGCAGAGGC
The DNA here is from genome assembly GCA_027886185.1 of Rheum nobile. Lineage (NCBI taxonomy): Eukaryota > Viridiplantae > Streptophyta > Magnoliopsida > Caryophyllales > Polygonaceae > Rheum > Rheum nobile. The sequence goes on along the minus strand of WOAB01000002.1, from coordinate 6,558,982 downwards.
GCGTAACGTGAGACTGGGTCTATTTTCAGATGGTTTCTCCCCTTTTGGTATGAGTGGAAAAACATACTCTACATGGCCAGTGATTGTTACTCCGTAAAATCTACCACCCGATATGTGCATGCAATCTCCTTATTTGTTATTGAACACCATCATCCCATGTCCCAAAAATCCAAAAAGGCTAATAGATATATGCTTGCAACCCTTGATTGATGAGCTACAGGTGTTGTGGAATGAGGGTGTCCTGACATATGACGCCCATGCAAAGGAAAACTTTATGATGCGTGCGGCTTTATAGTGGACGGTGAATGACTTTCCAGCATATGGGATGTTATCTGAGTGGAGCACTGCTAGTACATTTTCATGTCCTTATTGCATGGAGAATACAAAAGCTTTTAAATTAGAGCATGGACGAAAGCCTTCTTGGTTTGATTGTCACAAGTGCATGTTGCCAATGGATCACACATTTAGGAGGGATAAGAAAAACTTTTACTATAGGCGGGATGATCATGATACACCTCCTTTATATTTGTTTGGCCATGAAATGTGGGAGCGTGTTCAACATATGCCGACCGCCATGGAATCACCTATGCAGAAACCAGAAGGTTATGGTTATACTCATAAGTTCACTAAGCAGAGTATATTCTAGAGTCTCCCATATTGGAAACATCTTCTTGTTCGTCATAACCTTGATGTCATGCATATCGAGAAAAATGTATTTGAAAATGTGTTTAACACAACTGTGGATGTCAAGGGAAAGACAAAGGACAATTTGAGTGCAAGAAAGGACCTTCGGTTATATTGCAAAAGACGAGAGCTTGAAGTAGAAGACAATCACCGTGGTCCAAAACCAAAAGCAGTGTACACTATAAGTAAAGAGAAAAGGATGGTGTTGTTTAATTGGTTAAAGTGCTTGAGGTTCCCAGATGGATATGTCTCTAATATTGGTTGTTGTGTGCATTTAGATGAGGGCAAGTTAGTCGGTATGAAAAGTCATGATTGTCATGTGTTCATGCAAAGACTTTTACCAATTGCCTTCAAAGAGCTTCTGCCAGTTGGAGTTTGGGGTCCATTAATAGAGTTGAGTTTGTTTTTCCAATCTATATGCTCATCCACACTGGATGAACAACATCTCCATGAGTTGGAACGTGATGCACCCCTCATACTGTGTCAGTTGGAGATGATCTTTCTACCATATTTTTTCGATTGCATCGAGCATCTCATTGTGCACCTACCGTATCAGGCAAGATTGGCAGGTCCTGTGCAATACTGGTGGATGTATCCTTTTGAAAGATTCTTGTTTAGTTTGAAGAAGAAATTGAGTAACCCAAAATGCGTAGATGCATCCATAGTTGAGGCATATTTACTGGAGGAGACCATAACTTTCATGAAGCGTTATCCTAGTTCTGAAGACTTGTGTAAGAGAAGGAAGCTTGCAAGGAATGAGATTGAAGGACTCGATGCTAATTATCCTCAAATTTCTATCTTTAATTATTCGGGTCATCCTAGCGGACAAGTTAAGGTTTTATGGATGAATGATGAAAGAGATCTGCATGTATTACACACAAACATCTTGCTCAATTGCCCAGATATTGACCCATATATCGAGTAAGTAATTATAAATACCATATGGCTAGATATTGATATTACATCTCTCATACATAAAGCCGACATGATATTATATCTCTCATACATAGTCTAGCTTGGGGACCAGGTAGAAAAGTGTTGTCATGGCCATCGTACTACATAAATGGATGTAAATTTGAAACTCGAAAGCGTGGTCATGGCAAATTATCCATGAATAGTGGTGTTTGTGTCAAAGCTTCATATGATGAATCTCAATCAGACTTCTTCGGGATGATAGATCAAATTTTAGAGTTTGAGTTCACCGGCCTGCCTTGCAAAAATATTGCATTATTTAAGTGTTTGTGGTATGACCCCACTAGAAGAAGAGGGACAAATGTTCACCCTCAGTACAAGTTGCAGGAGATTAATGTGAAGAAACGATACAACAACTACGAGCCTTTTGTCTTAGATCAGCAGTGCACCAAAGTTTACTATGCAGACTACCCTGGAGCAAGTCGTACTCGTGCAGGTCACTTTATTTGTCATTTCTTTGAAGGTTGCTTTAAGATCACTTTATTTATAATTTCTTTTACATATAGTATTGGATTGGCATTCGTTAACTCTTTCTAAATATGTTGTGAAGATTGTTTTAAGATCACTTTATTTGTCATTTCTTTTACATGATTGCCAAATATTCTTATTATGTATCTTTTGGTTTAATATTTTCATGTTGTTACTTCTAGGATTATTTTATTATGACAAGTCATCAACATGCACCGCTTGCACGATTTCTCTTTTCCACTCCAGCTCGAGGTGAATGCAATCCTAGTACTTTCGCATGAAGTACTCCCCCATGCAGTTTCTGCAGGATGTGAACAGCCTAATCCACATTTGGTTTCCAACACTCCACCTTGCAACTTCTATCGTGCGTCCACAGCCTAATCCTCCTATAGTTTCCAACACGCCGTTGTCAAACGAAAACATACTCGAGGAAGAACTTAATGATATGGATGTCGAAGATGAAATTGGTTTAGCTCCAACTCCGAATAATGGAACTGCAACTGTGGATGGCTCACCCCCTAGTGTTGGACAAAAGGTGTTTGTTGGGGTGGCTAGGCAAGGTGTTCGGTTAGTGCTTAATTTTATTTTGTTATGAAAATTTTACTTTAAAACTAAATTATTTACTAACTGTTCCATTTTTCGATAGTGATTTTCATCCACGTCGTCAAGCATTTGCGAAGATGTGTGAAATTGTTCGCAGTCACTTCACTGGATCCTGGCCAAGTATCTCCAAAGTTCCACCTGGTATTAAGAACTTGTGGTTTGAAGAGTTTGAGGTGACATACTTTCTTTTGTTATGTACTTTACCCCTATTTTTTCCCTTGTCAAAAGGAGTAAAAAAACTAATTTTTTTATGCTTTTTTTTTAGCTTTCTAAAATTCTGAAATCATTTTCTGAATTGAACTTCAATCTCTACTCTTAGCTTTTCTTAGCCTATTCTTAGCTTTTCTTAGCCTATTTCTTAATAGTTTAGCAAAAGAAATCAATTGTTTATTGCATTATATTTACTTCTCTTCATGTATGCAGAAATTATTTTACTGGACGGTCTCTAGAGATGAAATGAGGATGATTTTCATACATCAAGTTGGACTGCACATTAAAAACACGTTCAAGTCATGTCGTAGCAGGAACATGTGACCCTACTTCTTAACTAAGAAACAATGGGAAGAGATTGAGCACATGAGAAAAACTAACCCGAATATGGTGAAACAAGCTGAAGTAAATAAGCAAAATAGGTCCACACCAAAGGCAATTGATGCCGGCTATTATCGAGGGGGCTCACGTAAAGTGATGGCTTGGATGAAAGCATTAGTAAGTTTACATTCGAAGCATATTTTGATTAAATGAACCTATAATAAGCTTTACGCTATATCACATATATCTTAACTTCAAGTATCATGATTTTTTTATAGAATTTATAAGTACAAAAATAGACTTAAAAAATCTGATGAATGGCCTCTAGAATTGGTAAGCTGATATTTGACAATATTTGACATGGTTTCTAGTGTTGCAATTGTCTTTGCTAACTATATGTAGTGGATTGTTTTCCTGGGAAGATTTAGTCTTGATGGACTGAAAAATCTACTCCAAAGATTATAAAATTAGATAATTGTTGTTTAGGTTTTGCCTTAGATATTTACATAATTTGGCTTCTGTCTGACAAGCTACTTGTGTAGTATCTTTGTAGTTTGTACTACCTACTTTAGTGTTGAGTTTAGTCCTGAGTTTTTTTTTCTGCAGCATTATTTTTAGTACTGAGTTTTTTTCTGGTATGACAATTATGATTGATATGGCCATTCATATGTAGGATTATGCAATTTTGAATCTTTGTGTGGCTTGTATATTCAATCTCTATATATAACTAAATGTGTTGATGTCCTTAGGAGGAAAAATCTGGCAAAAAGACCACGATCTCGGACGTGGTGCGAAGGTGTTGGCAAAAGAAAGATGGGACATGGACCGGGCCAAAACCAACTGCAATTGTGGTTAGTACAATCTTATTTTGATGGCTAAATTCGAGGCTATTCCACATAATAAATAAAACATTCAATTTCCCAACTACTTCGTACCTAGTACCCAACTACCTGATTTTTAGCACTTCGCAGACGACCATTGTTCATTTTCTTCCATAGAAATACTCCTCCATTCTTTTTCCTTCTCATATCTTCACAATTTTTCTTAGGTGATTTCAAAAAGAATCAAATTAAAGTTAATGTAGTGCTTTTGGTTGTCAAGGATCTTTATTATCGGTATGTAACAATTGTTTTATTAATTTTTCATTTAACATAAGTAGATCTAAGCTAGACATATTTTCTATTTGTCATGTTTGAGATGTTTAGTTTTTGGATGAAAAGATGAACTCAAGTCTTACTTGCTTCAATATATATAGGATCCAAAATAGCCTTGAGTTCATCTTTCGTGGCCATTGTAAATGTATATCGGGGGAGTATTTGTGGCTAATTTTGTGACTATGGAGTCTTAAATTTTGTTCACGGGTAGATTTATGGTTAATTTAGTCTCTAAATCTTAATTGAGGGCGTATTTGTGGCTAATTTGGTAACTTTTGAGGGTATATTCGAGGTTATTTTCATGTGTATTAGGCTTTTGGGTTTAGGTAAGTTTACATAATGCTTCTAAAATTTTTCTAGTTGGTAATATAATGGTTCTAACAATTTTCTACGTACTTGGCAATATAATGCTTCTAAAAAATTTCTACTTGGTAATATAATGCTTTTAAAATTTTTCTATTTGGTAATATATATAATGATTCTAACAATTTTATACTTGGTAATTTTTAGATGGATACAGGTCATTGGATGTATATTTGACATCTTTCAAATGGTGGCGGTTGGAATGAAGAATTTCTTGACGGAGTTGAAAATTTCATCTGCTTTGCAAAATCCCAAGTGCATTTGATGGACGAAGAGAATATTAGGTGTCCGTGTGCGAAGTGTAAGAATGGGAAATTTCAAGATGTGGAAACCGTGCGCGTTCATCTATACATAAAAGGTTTTGTTGACAATTATTATCGTTGGACTGCACATGGGGAGCCACCATTGGTTCAAGCTCATGCTAGAGAGGAGTCATCTAGCTCATACCATCATGATCTCAATTTATTTGGAGTTATAATGGATATATTTGATCATCTGAATCTTTGTCAAAGAATGGTTTTTGATGCTGTTGGACCTGATTTTGTTCCACCTCAATGGTTCGACACTGGCACTTCAGTTGATCCTACTAATGAGGGACATGACCCTATGCCACAACCAACAACAACTATTAGTCCCAACCATGATGACTCTTCATTTTTATTTGAGCGATTCTACAATGTATTAAAGGCAACAATTGATCCAGTGTATCCCGGTTGTGCCATTACATTGTTGTCTGTAGTTAGCAATTTCATGTCATTTAAGACCGACTATCACTTGTCACAAGCTGGGTTTGATCGACTTCTTCATGATGTCGGGGAGATCTTACCACCGAACCACAACCTCCCCAAGAACCTTTATGAGGCTAAGAGGTTGATTCGAGCTTTGGGATTGCCAGTACAGAAAATACATTTATGTCCCAACGACTGTATGTTATTCTGGAAGGAGGATGTTGATGCCACAGAGTGTAAATTTTGTAAAAGCCCGAGATGTCAAGGGAAACATCTTCTTGTTCGTCATAACTTTGATGTCATGCATATCGAGAAAAATGTATTTAAAAATGCGTTTAACACAACTATGGATGTCAAGGGAAAGACAAAGGACAATTTGAGTGCAAGAAAGGACCTTCGGTTATATTGCAAAAGACGAGAGCTTGAAGTAGAAGACAATCATTGTGGTCCAAAACCAAAAGCAGTGTACACCATAAGTAAAGAGAAAAGGATGGTGTTGTTTAATTGGTTAAAGTGCTTGAGGTTCCTAGATGGATATGTCTCTAATATTGGCCGTTGTGTGCATTTAGATGAGGGCAAGTTAGTCGGTATGAAAAGTCATGATTGTCATGTGTTCATACAAAGACTTTTACCAATTGCCTTCAAAGAGCTTCTGCTAGTTGGAGTTTGGGGTCCATTAACAGAGTTGAGTTTGTTTTTCCAATCTATATTCTCGTCCACGTTGGATGAACAACGTCTCCATGAGTTGGAACGTGATGCACCTCTCATATTGTGTCAGTTGGAGAGGATCTTTCCACCATTTGTTTTCGATTGCATGGAGCATCTCATTGTTCACCTACCGTATCAAGCAAGATTAGCAGGTCCTGTGCAATATTGGTGGATGTATCCTTTTGAAAGATTCTTGTTTAGTTTGAAGCAGAAATTGAGTAACCCAAAATGCGTAGAGGCATCCATAGTTGAAGCATATTTCCTGGAGGAGACCACAACTTTCATGAAGCATTATCCTAGTTTTGAAGACTTGTGTAAGAGAAGGAAGCTTGCAAGGAATGAGATTGAAGGACTGGATGCTAATTATCCTCAAATTTCTATCTTTAATTATACGGGTCATCCTAGCGGACAAGTTAAGGTTTTATGGATGAATGATGAAAGAGATCTGCATGTATTACACACAAACATCTTGCTCAATTGCCCAGAGATTGACCCATATATCGAGTAAGTAATTTTAAATACCATATGGCTAGATATTGCTTCTGTATATGTATATATAATGTATGTAATTTTCACATGCAGGCGATTTCAACAATCAGAGGTCGAATATTGAAAACGTTTTGCCAAAGAGTTTCTACAATGGTTCAAAAATGATGTAAGTACTTCTACATCTATTGATTTATGTATTTATGTCATATTGTGGTTTGATTTATAATTTTTTATTAAAGAAACAAATGTGGGCCTTACATATATGAAATATTATAAATGTAGGTCTTGAATCAAAGCCGATATGAGATTACATCTCTCATACATAGTCTAGCTTGGGGACCAGGTAGAAAAGTGTTGTCATGGCCATCGTACTACATAAATGGATGTAAATTTGAAACTCGAGAGCATGGTCATGGCAAATTATCCATGAATAGTGGTGTTTGTGTCAAAGCTTCATATGATGAATCTCAATCAGACTTTTTCAGGATGATAGATCAAATTTTAGAGTTTGAGTTCACCGGCCTGCCTTGCAAAAAGATTGTATTATTTAAGTGTTTGTGGTATGACCCCACTAGAAGAAGAGGGAAAAATGTTCACCCTCAGTACAAGTTGCAGGAGATTAATGTGAAGAAACGATACAACAACTACGAGCCTTTTGTCCTAGCTCAGCAGTGCACCAAAGTTTACTATGCAGACTACCCTAGAGCAAGTCGTACTCGTGCAGATCACTTTATTTGTCATTTCTTTGAAGGTTGCTTTAAGATCACTTTATTTATAATTTCTTTTACATATAGTATTGGATTGGCATTCGCTAACTCTTTCTAAATATGTAGTGAATATTGTTTTAAGATCACTTTATTTGCCATTTCTTTTACATGATTGCCAAATATTCTTATTATGTATCTTTTGGTTTAATATTTTCATGCTGTTACTTCTAGGATTATTTTATGATGACAAGTCATCAACGTTCACCGCTTGCACGATTTCTCTTTTCCACTCCAGCTCGAGGTGAATGCAATCCTAGTACTTTTGCATGAAGTACCCCCCATGCAGTTTCTGCAGGATATGAACAGCCTAATCCGCATTTGGTTTCCAACACTCCACCCGCAACTTCTATAGGGCGTGCACAGCCTAATCCTCCTATTGTTTCCAACACGCCGTTGTCAAACGAAAACATACTCGAGGAAGAACTGAATGATATGGATGTCGAAGATGAAATTGGTTTAGCTCCAACTCCGAATAATGGAACTGCAACTGTGGATGGCTCACCCCCTAGTGTTGGACAGAAGGTGTTTGTTGGGGTGGCTGGGCAAAGTGTTCGGTTAGTGCTTAATTTTATTTTGTTATGCAAAATTTACTTTAAAACTAAATTATTTATTAATTGTTCCATTTTTCGATAGTGATTTTCATCCACGTCGTCAAGCATTCTCGAAGATGTGTGAAATTGTTCGCAGTCACTTCACTGGATCCTGGCCAAGTATCTCCAAAGTTCCACCTAGTATTAAGAACTTGTGGTTTGAAGAGTTTGAGGTGACATACTTTCTTCTGTTATGTACTTTACCCCTATTTTTTTCCCTTGTCAAAAGAAGTACAAAAAACTAGTTTTTTATGCTTTTTTTGTGCTTTCTAAAACTCTGAAATCATTTTCTGAATTGAACTTCAATCTCTACTCTTAGCTTTTCTTAACCTATTATTAGCTTTTCTTAGCCTATTTCTTAATAGTTTAGCAAAAGAAATCAATTGTTTATTGCACTATATTTACTTCTCTTCATGTATGCATAAATTATTTTACTGGATGGTCTCTAGAGATGAAATGAGGAAGGTTTTCATACATCAAGTTGGATTGTACATTAAAAACACGTTCAAGTCATGTCGTAGCACGAACATGCGACCCTACTTCTTAACTAAGAAACAATGGGAAGAGATTGAGCACATGAGAAAAACTAACCCAAATATGGTGAAATAAGCTGAAGTAAATAAGCAAAATAGGTCCACACCAAAGGCCATTGATGTTGGCTTTTATCGAGGGGGCTCACGCAAAGTGATGGCTTGGATGAAAGCATTAGTAAGTTTACTTTTGAAGCATATTTTGATTAAATGAACCTATAATAAGCTTTACGCTATATCACATATATCTTAACTTCAAGTATCATGATTTTTTTATAGAATTTATAAGTATAAAAATAGACTTAAAAAATATGATGAATGGCCTCTAGAATTGGTAAACTGATATTTGACAATAATTGACATGTTTTCTAGTGTTGCAATTGTCTTTGCTAACTATATGTAGTGGATTGTTTTCTTGGGAAGATTTAGTCTTGATGGACTGAAAAATCTACTCCAAAGATTATAAAATTAGATAATTGTTGTTCAGGTTTTGCCTTAGATATTTACATAATCTTGCTTCTGTCTGACAAGCTACTTTTTGTAGTTTGTACTACCTACTTTAGTGTTGAGCTTAGTGCTGAGTTTTTTTTCTGCAGCATTATTTTTAGTGCTGAGTTTTTTTCTGGCATGTAATTTTGACAATTATGATTGATATGGTCATTCATATGTAGGTTTATGCAATTTTGAATCTTTTTGTGGCTTGTATATTCAATCTCTATATATAACTAAATGTGTTTATGTCCTTAGGAGGAAAAATCTGGCAAAAAGACCACGATCTCGGACGTGGTGCGAAGGTGTTGGCAAAAGAAAGATGGGACATGGACCGGGCCAAAACCAACTGCAATTGTGGTTAGTACAATCTTAATTGTCAAGTATTTTAGTAGTTTAGAATGCTAAACATTGCATTTCTTCCATTTTTTGTAGTGTTATCAAGCAATACTGAATATTATGATAAATGCATTAATAATTTCTCCATTTGCCATAAAGCAAATGAAGAACTTGCATGACTTCACATCTTTACATGACTTGTATAGTTATACTGAATGTGTATTTTTTTAAGCAAATCAAGCAATACTGAATTTGTTTATTCTCCTATCTTTGTATAGTTATTGACTGACTTCACATCTTTTAGGAAACATTTGATAGCTTAGTTCCCACTCAAGGTGTTGATTGTGGAGAGGCTATTACTTGCCTAGCTAAGCAAGAATTATGGGTTCGAGCATGCAATGGACCTAAGAATGGGAGAATATTTGCTTTGGGAGAACATGGTACAGCCCTCATACGCACCAGAGCATTTGATACCTTCGTTAGTCTACCTCAATTCTCACAAGCGTATCAAGAGGATCAAGTCTAGCCCTTCAAAGAGGAGATTCAAGAGCTTCGAACGACATTACTTGACCTCGTGGAACAACAAAAACAACAGCAACAACAACAACAACTCAAGTTCCAATCCATCATGCTTCAACAACTTCTTAAACTTCAAGGCAACCACGTTCCAAACATCAACTCCTCTAATTAGTACTATAACTATGCTTTAGACTCTCTATACTTCTTTTTGGTTGACCTTGCAAGAAACATCTATCTTTTTTATTACGATTGTCTTGCAATGACGACATATATCTTTTTGAACTATGATTATGTCGTGTATGTCTAGAGAATACTCTTATGAACATATTTATATTATTAATTTTAGATATTTATGTGGTTGTTCCACTTTGTTATATATGAAGTGTGTCTTGTTATACATAGGGCATTATCGCATGTATATTGATTTGAATTCTTGGACAAGAATATGAAATTGCTTGAGAACAGCGTAATAATATATCAATAGCTTGAGAACAACATAATAATATAGCAATGAATTTAGGAACGAAATTTTTTCGAGGTTATAATGTAATATTTGTAGAGAATATAAATGGTCCCCTCCAATTTAGCCTCGAAAATAGTTGAGGGTAAATACAATCCCATTTAGCAATGAAATCCTAGCCCTTAATATAGCATTGAAAACAAATCAAGGTTATATTAGCGGCCAAATAACAACAAAATTGGCCTCCACCAAATTCGAGGCTAATGCCATCGATTTTAACCTTGAATTTTATTCGAGGGTAATTAACCTTGAAACAGTTATTCGAGGCTAAAATTGTGTGGCCAAGTTTAGCCTCGGTCATTTTTGTTCCGAATATTAGCTCGTGTGTACATTCGAGGCCATTTTCGAGGGTAAGTTGTTTTCGTGGCTAAATTTGAGGGTATGTTCGAGGTTAATTTCGGGACTATTTCGCGTGTTTCCAGCAGTGATATTGTCTATAAAATCGTCATTTCAAAGATACGACATATTTTGGTAGGTTTCACTCAAATATGAAGGTACTTGATCGATAAATACTCTAATCATATGTAGAATTGTTGTATGAAAGCTCCAACATATGTGCTCTTCTACTTTCTATAACCTACATATATATATATAGTTATAATTTTTAGTTTTATGATGTCTCATCTAAAAAATATTGTAGTTATCCGCTTCACAAAATGCATAGCCTACATATCTTATACACATATATATAGCTATACATGTTGTATGAGGCTGTTAGATATGCTAACTACCTCTTTTGGTTTTGTTGTATAAGGTTGCCCTATTTTCGAAAAAAAAAAAACATGATCCTTATATATGATTGTCTTCATTAATTATTGATGCAATTTGAGTCCTCGTATGAGTCCTAGATTGTTGTTGATGCCGGATCGTGATCATGTAGTCGCCTCTTCTTCGGATTTACTCGAAATCGTTGGGTTTGCAGGTTGCCGACGTGATCGCAACCAATGATGCTCATAGCCTCTTATGTTAAAGAGGATAGTGTAAGCACTGGCAAGAATAAGGATGAAATCGCCAAGGAATGATTCAACATGATGGATCAACAATAGAAGCAACGTGATGCTTCGAATCTCGATCGAGCAAGAACACAATGTGGATGACGACTAGGCTTAACAAGGAGGAAACACTCTATACTTAAAATAAACCTAAACGTGAGTAAAAACAAGATAAGGGGTGGCTTATTTAGCCAAATGACTCGGCCATGGGCCTAAACTAGACTAATGGGCTGGTGAGCTTAAACACAAGACAAGACTCACACACACCCAAATAGAAACAACTAAAAATAATGAAATAACCTCGAAACAAAAAGTCTCAAAATATTCGGGCAAATAACCTCAAAATGGAAAGCATATGCGATCATAGACTCGCAACGAGGGGGGTGCGAGCAACGACACTGGGTGCGCACTGGGCAAGGTGTTCGGGCACCAACCTCGATGGTGGCCAATGCCACAATGGCAACGGTCTTCACCTCAATGGTGTCATTGCAAACTAATGACCTCGTGATTATGGACTGTGTGGCTTGAGCAATGGTGCAAGTTGTAATAATCCTCATTTTTAGTAAGGGTATTTATGTAATTTCCAAACTTTATTTCTAATAAAGAAATTTTGTAATTTATTTCATTATTTCAAAAAGGAAAATAAAATAGAGATTCTTAACTTAAATTGTTACAACTTCAAGTTGTGAGCTATTTAAATTTATTCTAACATGGTGTTATTTTAAATTTAAAAAGACATATCAATTTTTACTTAGAATACTTGAATCAAGATTAACAAAGTGTTAAGGTATAAGTATGGTTAAATTTATAAGGAAATGTAACTTAAGCTTAATTTAACTTAAATTAATTTTTCCTACATCTTAATTTTGGGTTAAAATAATTATATGATCTTAGTATAATATTATAAATAAGTTTGGGTAATTTATATAATTTTTGGAAAGTTAAATAAGGGCATTTTTGCCACAACTTTTTCACAACTTAAAAGGTTGGGTAAAAATGTGTAAATAACCTAAAATGGGGGGAAGTCGATTGCGAAATGAGCCATCTTCTTTAACCTCTGGCGCGTGAGTTGCAGAACTGGTTTCAATGGCCGAATTCGAACTCGTTTGGGCACGGTTTTTAAATTAGTTGTTAGGCTTTGTAGAATAGATCGTCACTCCAATAGCCCTCAATAATCGGGAATCAAATGCCCCGGATATGCTTGAATTGCTCCCAAGAAGGCAAGCCAGGTCATGCGTACGCGCGAAGTGATTGTTTGTGAAATTCGATCCGATTTCGGATCAATTGGGACCGGATTTCACGTGATTACAAAGCTCTCATTATGGGATACTTCCACACTATATATTCAACTCCAACCCGATTTCTCTATTTCGTTGTGCGGCTGTTCTTGGCATTTTCTGGCCACCACGGTGCTCCTCTACCACAATTAGTGCCACCCCTGGAACCGCCTTGAGGTCCTCTACGAAAGCCCTCTTGTCCCGGCTCCGATGGTGATCCGACAAGGCTTAATTTGCCAGTTTTCCGACCGGTTACCATCTGATCCTCTGGTGAAGGATTTACCCAATTTTGATTTTGTTATTTTTATTTCGTTTTAATTAATCGTGATTAATTAAATTAATCTGGATTAGTTACATATTATGTTAGGTTAAATTAATGTTATAAATATTAAAATTAAATTAATTATATTTTTTGGGTATTATATTATATTATGAATAAACTTTGGTATGGATTGTTGTGCATTGGTGTGGACTTATATGCTAGTTAGTACGAGTATTCGTAGGAACGCTATTTACCTTGCGAGATTTAGCTGTTTTTTTATAACTTAGTATTAGGAGGATTATTATCCTAATACTTTTGGTCATGATCTACCCTTATTGAATATAAGTGGTGGTGCACTTAGCTAGTGCCGAAATTCGGGATTCGTCTCATTCTATATCTCATTGTGAGATCGGTTGTGGAAACTAAAAGCCTTAACATTAATGCACGTTTTGAAATTAAATAAGAAAAGTGCCTTGTAGAACATAATTAATTTACCCTCGGGCGAGAAGTACAACGTGAAACCCGCCCAGACTTTTGTCTAAAGTAAGTCCCCTTTCCAATCTGGATTAACATTATGCGGTGAGGTTGGTCGATGACCCAAATATTCAAGTAGTCAGTTTTCAAACTTTGTGTGATAAATATAATGTTCCCAAACAAACATACATATTCATATAAGACTCACCTTCTTTGGAGTCTTCTCTTGGTACATATCTATTTCTACTGATTCAATGAGAGTATCCGAGTTATATATCGTCTATCGAGTAATATTCGAGAGACAATGATAGTAACTGTACAATCACAAGAACAACTTTGTTTGAACCCTTATTTAGTCTTTCATTAGACTAACCAACCTTTATTTTCCCTTACATGGTTGGCTGGTGTCATTCGTCTTTTACGTCACATCAGATAAAGATTGCCAAGTTGAAGACGCGGGAAGACGACGTTGAAGGCAAATGTGTTTTAATTCTAGTATTTGAATATTTGGTTTGAACAAGGTTAAGATCTTGTTTTGTAGTTTGATTATATTAATAAAGTCTTCCGCTATACTTTGATACATTACTATGTTGCCATCTTTAGCAATGTCGTTTGTAAGACAATTTTGAATTTAATGTTATTATTATTCGTATTATTTTGTATTTGCAATCAATACTGCAAAGTCTTGGGTGATTTTGGATATATGATTCGAGATCACTGACGGTAATATTCTTAAGGTAATTTAGGGATGTTACACAAGCGCGAGCCCTAGTGACAGGGTTGTTGCTCCTGACATTCACCATCTCCTCCTCGTCCTTCGCCGTCAAGGGTTAGGGCCATCAATTATTTTATGTTTTTTGAGAATTGGATTTGATTTATTTGAATATTCCCTTGATTTATTGGTTTGTTGTAGAATGCATGGTAAGATATCTACCTATATATATATAAAGGGGTATAGTTAATAGTTATATAGGTAAAGGTTAATAAATATATTTAAGTTGACCAAATAGTTGTGAAGTGACGTTGATCAAAACTTAGGGTTTGTTGTCAACCAATTTATAAAGTCATTATTTGTAATAATGTAGTTACATTAAATAAATATGTTTGGTTCAACAAATACTTATATAAGATAAGTATTTTTTTCTACTAACACATTTCCCAAAAATCCCTTTATATTAACTTAAAAGTGTACTATTTATGCACAAATTGCAATGTTAAATAACATTGTTTTTCAAAAACCTATATTATTTGTCATAAAGCTATTATAAATTGAAGTGACAAACAAACCCTTAAATGCGATCAGAAGCACTTATTATTGAAGAGAGACGCTGACCAAGGTAAACTTTTATATATCTAATAACTTATGCATGCTTAAATATATAAACAGTTCTATAAAAAAATATATATATATATATATATATATATATATATATATATATAAACAGTCACACGTTTTACCACTCTATTCTCTATTTTTTAAAATAGTTTTAAAGAGTTTGGATCATATGCGGAGCACTCTTCCCGTGCGGACGTGCGGAGCATGTACTTTTGGGTCTTATTTGTGCACTTTAACGTCTTATTTGTGCACTTTTTCAAAAAAATTTTTTTTTTTTTTTCTTTTTCAATTTTTTTTCCAAGCATTTTTCAATTTTTTTGCAAAAGTGCACAAATAAGGCCCTATAGTGCATGTCCGCACGTCCGCACGGGAAGAGTGCTCTGCACCGGAACCGCACTCTAGTTTTAAATTATAGATAGATTGTGTATGTATAAGAAGAGAATGCGATAGGATTGGTTGTATTTGAATATTCACCTTTGGAGATGACAGAAAAATGTATATTGTATATATGGGTCCTCAACTCCTTATATATTATAATGTATATTTCATGTTTTTGTATATTTCTTTTAGCTGTATGAACATTTTTGGAAATTTTAAAAACATTACCTAAATCATGTTATAGTGAAAAATATTTATTTGACTACCTAAAAATCTATAGTAATAAAAAGAATTTTTGAAGGTTCTTATTGTATATGTATGAAGATTACAAGGAACATAAAACTTTATTTCAAAGTATATCACATATTATAGTTGATTTTTTTTATATTAATACAGATTAAAATTTAATATAAATCTTCATACCTATAAATAGAAAAATACGTTCATGCATTAGTTGTGTTAAACGACTTATTTTATTGTAGAAAATTAATACTTTTGATTGTAAGTAAATAAATAGTATTTAACTGTATAAAACAGGTTAGAGAAATATATATTGAATTGAAGAAGGGTTATTTTTTAATTTGGATAATATAAGAGAAGATAGAAAAAAAAATGGTTTTTTCATTTTCATATAATATACATGCAGTTGATATCAAACTTCTTGCATAAAATTAATATATTTATTCACTTATATATATTTTAATAGTGTAAATATGATTTTTCTAATCTATTCCCTTAGGGTAAGGTTAAGACTTTTCATTTTGAAAATTACTGGGAATGCTTAAACCCTTTTGAAAAAAAAAATCCTTAAAATACTAACTTCTAACAAGATGTTTAACCTATGTCCTAAGGACATAGGTTAAAAATACTATTGTTAAAATATCAAACTTTTAGTAGTGCTCTTATATTGTTAGAGGAATTCAATTTGTTATGTGACCTATTTTATAAATAAAATAGACTCATATTCTATCAATATTGTTAAAAAGAACTAAAATGTATATAAGTTCAACATTATGAAATATGTTTTAAGAATATTAATAGAGTATTTTTAACAATATAGATTAAGTTTTCAAAAGTAATAAAAATTAATGCGGTGTGTAGCACAAGCATAATTACTATTTCTAGTCTATAAATATATAAAGTAGATTAAGGGTGTAATTAATGCCTAATAAATATGATAAATTATCTTTTATTTTTTGTCGATCTTTCATTACAAACAAAATCTTCTAATATAGCTCAATGGTTAATGACACTCTTATAATACAAGAGGTCTAGGGTTCAATTATCTTTCTTAACAACTTTGTTTTACTATTTTATCTTTCATTATTTTTTTGTTTATATTAATTAGTTACTCAAATCTTTATATCTATCCATTTGTCTATCTATCTATATCTATATAGAATCAGGATCAGGTACAACATGCCCTTATCGTACAACACGCCCTTATCGTACAACATGTTAAGTGATCTCAGTCGTCCGTTTTTTTTAATCAACAATTTATTTATATTTTCGTCCCTTGATAATTCTGAAATAGCTTATATAGAAGGTTCACAAATAAGCTCTTAATGTTCATTTATTTGCATACTCAAGTTCACAAATAAGCATTAAATGTTCAAAGACATGTGTTTGAACATAAACATGTTATATGTGAACCTTACGGCACAAAAAATGAACATTTAGTACTTAGATGTGAACATCAATAATTGTCTATTCCAAAACAATGAGAGACGGAAAATAAAAAATAAATTGTTGACGGAAAAAAAATCATCGTATTTACGGTTATGCCAATGTGTCACTATCCACTCTTTTTTCACCCCTTTTAATCTCAACTCTCCATCCCCTTGATCTAATGGCCCCTATAACTTTTCATGTTGTACAAAAAGGATCAAATGTATGTGAAACTTCATCTATATATATCTATATATAACAATAAAAAGTTGGGTATAAAGAGCATTTATTGCTCATATTTAATTTATGAAAATATACTTATTTTTCTTGTTTACATGCATTTGGTAAGAACATTACTCTCTTAGCTCAATGGTTGAAGTGGTTGATATATAGTGAAAGGTTTGAGGTTCAAATCTCATTGTGAACATCATTGCTCAATATTTTTTAATTGGTTATACATGTTAATTTCATTTAACCTCACTATTATATTCTTAACTTAATGGTTAAAATGGTTGTTTATGTGATAAAATTATGGTTGAGGTTCAAATCTTATGGAGAGCATTTTGGTAGACCTGATCAAACGCGGGCCCGGGCCGGGCTTTAGCCAAAATCCGGACCCGTTTTTGCAGGCCCGGGCCGAGCCCGTTTGTCGGGCCCAAGGGGCTAACCGGGCCCGCCCGAAAGAGCGGGTCGGGCCGGCCCGCATGACATATAACTTATATTTAAATTATTTTTTGGTATTTAGCGGGCCGGGCCGACCCGTTAAATTATTATTTTTTATTTATTTTTTAGGTTATATTTATTTTTTTAATGTATTTTTAAATATATTTTTATATAATTTAAATTTTATACGGGCCGAGCGGCCCGTACGGGCCTGGCCCTATTATCGGGCCCGGCCCGCCAGCCCGAACGGGCCGGGCCAACCGGCCCGTTCGGGCTTAAACCCCTGTCCAAGCCCGTTTTGCTTGGCGGGCGGGCGGGCCGGCCCGCGTTTGCTCAGGTCTACATTTTGGACAACAAAATTTATCTTCAATATTTAATCGCATTTATTTTACTGTTTTCATATATATTTTAGACTATCTTTACATCTATGTCATTAATTTTGTTTAGTAAATTCAAAGATATATTGCACATTACGAGCATGATTTGAATCTTGCTAAAATTGCCTTAAGAATTTATTATTAGTTTATGACTATTCCACTCCGTGGACCATGCACCTTTTTTTATTTTTTATAGCTTATTAGATTTTGAACAATATCAATTTCGAAATGGTCTAAACATTTATTAACAACATTAAAATCTTTATAAATGCATTAAATTTTCACAAAAATAAATAAGAAGACAATTGAGAAAAAAATGTAACCGTAGTAGGCCTTGAATATTTGAAATCAATGGGATTTGACCATTATTATATCAAAATAATGAATTTAAAGTATGTAACACCCCCAAATCTTAACCCATTTGGAAAGGTATTACCGTCAGTGACCCCAGTGTTCCTTACCGAGATCACCCAAGGCTTTACCGATTTAAATACAATTCAAGGAATACAATTGATACATAATGATCAAAGTATTCAAATCAAAACATCAATCAAATGAAACATGAGTTACGGGATTACAACCCAATCCCGAATAGGCCAAACACAGAGTTTAAACAAAGTACAGCGAAAGACTTTTAAAAGATATTACAAAAAGGGTTGTGATCGTAATGATCACCTGCCCAAGGATCTCAACCTGATTAAAAGAAATTATTAAAACATCCAAAAACAACCGTCGTCTTCATAGTCAATCTAGTCTCCTCATATCTTCGCTCTATCTGATGTGCCGAATCGAACGGATGACACCAGCCCACATGCGGAGAACAATGTTCGTGGGTTAGTCTACTTGAATAGACTAGCAAGGGTAAAAAGCAGAGTGGTTCGAGTGATCGTAACCGTTTACTATCATTGTCCCTCGAATAATAACCGAAGGGACGATACATAACCCGACACTTTCACGGAATAACAACAAGAGGTATGCACAAGAGAAGATTCTGGAAGACTTAATCTTCACAGAAATCGACCCGAAAGAAGACTCCAAAGGAAATGAGTCTTTAAGGAAATATGACAAATCTGGAATGTTTACAGAATCAAACAACAGCGATTAAAAGCTGACTGAGATGCTTCGGCTCACAACCAACCTCACCGCTTACAGCGAATCCAGATCGGAAGGAGAACGTACTACATTCAAGTCTGGATCTTACAGAACCACATAACGATGATTTAAAAACTGACTAAGATGTTTCGGTTCACGACCAACCTCATCGCTTACAGCGAATCCAGATTGGAAAGAAAACGTACACTGATCAAAAGTCAAGACGAGCTTTCCTAGCTGCACTATTTACTTAGCTGCACTACTCGCCAAAGGTATATTAATTAAGTGCTCTCGGGCACCATATCTTATTTAATTCCAAAACGATTAATACGTTAAAAGCTTTTAATATATGTCTGTGTCACGCAGGACCCATATCTAAGGAATGAACCTCACCGAGTCCAAACCTCTGAATCTACATCAAAAGAATGAACCTCACAGAGTCCAAACTTCTACTATCGCAGGGTCGTGCTCGCCCTTTAAAAGAATGAACCTCACTGAGTTCAAACTTCAACAATCGTTGGGTCTTCATCGCCCTTACAGTTATAAAGGAACGCGCATGGAACTCTCAGGATCCAGGCGTTCCTACAAATACTCGTGCTAACTTACAGTTACAACACAACCACAGTACAGGATAAATCCACATAAATGCCCGGAAGGCGATCACAGATAATAGTGTCGTTCTAACAGATATACAACCTATTATATGATTTTCCAAAATAGTTTATAAAACCATTTCCAGACAAACACATTAATCATTCCAAATTAATTACTCAGATAAACAGTTGATAATTAATATAAATATGGAACGATGAGCAAGAGCGAACCGCCACTTGCCTGAGTCCGCAGAGATTGAACGAAGTCTAACGACGGGATTCCGGGCTCGACACAGAGACGAATCTGCCAACTCCGGTACCTTCGGATCGACCCATACAGAAACCCTAAGTTAGATTCGACAAACAACAATACCGAAACTACGAAAGGACAAAAGGAATCGACGGAAACGAAACCCGAACGAAGGCTACGGAAGCCAACGCATCAACCCACGGCCACCTCCTCTCGCCGGCGGGCGCCGCCCAAATCACGGCGGGCGCCGCCTTAAATACGGCGGGCGCCGCCTCAAGCACGGCGGGCGCCGCTCATCCACGGCGGGCGCCGCTCCTTGGCCACACATCACGGCGGCTGGGCAACCTCACCACGGCGGGCGCCGTTCTCCACGGCGAGCGCCGTCTCCCTGGCGGCGGTCACCATCTCCCTGGCGGCGGTCGCCGTCTCCCTGGCGGCGGTCGCCGTCGCTGAACAGAAACTGAAAATACGAGGGGAAATCTTACCCGCGATGCTCGATTTGGCTCGTCTTTCGCCTTGCTTTGCTTCTAGGCGTCCGAGGGTCTCCAAGGCTTCACTTGGCCACCGGAAACGACACCAAACGAGCCTCCAACGATCCACGAGCCTTCCCGGAGAGAGCGTTTTCTTTGAGAGCATTTTTGAGAGTCGAGAATTTGAGAGCGCTTCCGCGTCTTTTGCACCCTCTTCCACCCTCACCCAACACCTCTATTTATAGAAGAAATTAGGGTTCCTTGCCTCTTGGACAATATCCAAACCCTTTTGCCCCTTGGACAATGGCTCTTGGACAAAAACCTTTGGATAAAGAATCTTGTACTATTGCCCATTAGATAACAATTCTTGGGCAACTATGAACTTATTCAAGTACTGGTCTAAAACATCGATGCACTAGGTTCATGAAAACTGCTGGAGCATTCGAAGCCCAGATGGCATGACTACAAACTCGTAGTGACCATCTCTCGTCCGAACGCAATCCTCGGAATATCATCCTCACGAATCCTGAGCTGATAAAAACCAGACCTCCGGTCGATCTTGGAGAAAACTTTTGCTCCCTGTAGTTGATCCAACAGATCATCACTCCTTGGCAACAAATACTTGCTCTTGATCGTGACTTTATTCAACTCTCGAAAGTCAAAACAAAGTCGAAACGGTCCATCTTTCTTTTTGACAAATAAAACTAAGGCACTCCTACTCAAAGTGATGCACTCAGCTTTATATAACTTTTGTCAAGAAGATCCTTGAGTTGCTTCTTCAACTCTTGCATCTCAACAGGAGCCATCCGGTACAGTGCCTCAGAGATCGGCGTGGTACTCGGCTCGAGATCAATTGCAAACTCCACGACACGATTCGGGGTATCCAAGAATATCTTCTGAAAAGACACCCAAAAATCCTCTAACCACAGGAATATCAAAACTGAAGTCGATCACTGCCTTATGACGCTTTCGTCAATCCATACCGAGAATAATTATCGTATGGGACCATGGTTATTTCGGTCAAATCGCTTTGAATTTCTTACCCCTGATGGTAATCGACAATCCGACAGACGATTGGTTCCCACTAAATGGTCACCATCTTGGACCAGCCCACTACATGGTTCACAGACGACTCACTAGTGGCTCCGAGCCCAGGCCCAGCCATTACCAGCGTCCACTGTTGCCATGAGCCGCTGTCCATACATCTCAACCCATCCTTGGTAGCTCCACCTAATTAATAGGCAACCATCTCCTAAGAGGTTGTTTATGAGTCTCGAACACGAGACCTTACCCCATACCAAACAACGAAACATTAACTTGGTATAAACCAAAGGTTCATATATAAGAAGAGTTACAACAAAAGGTTCACAACCTCGTTGCACAGACAACTTAACTTACAACCATCCAAAATTAAAGTCTGGGTAGCACCCACATCAACAACACATTAACAAAAGTAGAACGCAGATACAAAGTACTCTAAGCATTTGGAGCATAGGGTCCATCCGCCTCACGCATCACGTAAAGACGTTGACTCTGATTTCCAGAAGCCATTGGGGCTTTCCCTTTATTCTGCGCAGTTGTCTGCATCGAAGGATTAGAAGTCTCTGCTGGTTTAAACCTAGGTCTGTTGTTTGGATTAACAGACCCCTGTTGAGACTCCGCTCCTTTCTACATTCCCTGCCGACAGAACCTCTGCATATGTCCTTCCTTTCCACAACCAAAATAAGTCTTCTTCTCATTCCGACATGCAAAACTTTTGTGCCCAGATGCACCACAATTGTGACACTGAATCACTCCGCTGCTCCAACCTGATCCCCTGGCATAGTCAGACTGAGTTGTCTCGGTCTTAGCACGACCAGACTTCTAAAACTTGGTAGGCGATGCCAGTCGTTTGAATGAACCAACCTGGCGATCCTGTTGCCCACCCTTTCCCTTAACTTGCTTCTCCCGCTTATGAGCAGACTCCTCCAGAGTTACCTACAACTTGTAGGCCACATCCATGTACTGCTCGAGAGTAGAGCATGTGTGGTGTACCATCCATGGTTTAATATCTGGGATCATCCATTCATGGAAGTACCAGATCTTCTGTGCCTCACTGGATATCTCTGGTTCAGCATACTGCAGCAAATGATTGAATTTAGTGGCAAGCTCGGTCACCTTCAATCCTTCCGTCTTAGGATACAAGAACTCCTTGTGCTTCTCCTCCCTCATAGCTCGAGAGAAGAAACGATCTGTCATCTTGGTCTTAAACATTGACCAGGTCAACACCGGGCTATCAGCTAAGCCGGTACTCTCCCACCATTCACTGGCTTCTTCCTTCAACTGTAGAGAAGCTATGTGCACTTTCTCTGCTTCAGTGCACTCAACATTATGAAATAACCGTTCCATATGTGAGAACCAATGAGCCACTCTGACTGGCTCTCCTTTTCCATCATAGCTGTCAGGTCTCATAGAGTTAATGGCCTTCAGAGCTCGGCCATACTCCCCTCTATTCCTGATCACGCCTCTCTGTAGTACCTGGTTCTCTTCTTCCTCAAACCTCGTAACTTCTGGAGGTACTGGCACTCCTTGTGCCTGAGGTGCGATTGGCCTCATTATCTCGGTGATTGCTTGCAGAACAATCCCCCGAATTGCTGCGACAGTTGCTGTATCGAGCACTACTGGAGCGTCGACCTGAGCTTGGCCATTGCCTCCTGGATTATTATTAAAGACAGACTCACGCTATCCTGATGGGTCTGCATCAATCCTCGGGTTTGGTCTGGGGTCATTTCGCGCATCATTAATTATACACCAACTAGCCTTCATGAATGATATGCTAATATGAAAAAGTAACCGAAAACATAAATATATAATGTATTTAAATAATGGTATAAGTAACACTTCATCCTAATTAAATAATATTTGTCGTAATAATCCACCCCAATTTAATGATATTTGACGTTTACTATTTCATCATTCATTCCACCTCCACAATTAACATAACGCCAAACTTAATGAAATTTGTTTTCACATACCGTCAGAATCATTATATACTAGAAATCAGAGCCTCGTGCTACGCACGAGACAATTTGTTATTTTTGTTGAGGGCGTATTGAGCTAGTGCTTGGATGTGCGGTGAAACATTGTCGTTAGGGGGTATCCAAAACGATCGAAACTAATGTGTTGTTGAGTTTATGATGGGGATTTGCCTGTTTTTGCATCCGAATGTTTAAAGTTTGGTTGTGCACGTAATAGTATGATGCTTGATTATATGTATTTGGTTTGAGAGCCTAAAATGTGTTGTCCTGTGTCAAACTTTGCTTGTATGAAAAGTTCCATGTTGGGGACAACGGGAAAAATTGTATGCATGAGACCTAATATTGGAATGTTATGCAACAATGCACTCATTTGAATGAGCACGTCGCTCAGCGTGAGAGCTCGTAAATGAAGCAACTGAGGAGTCTACGAAGTCCCAAACCTGCGACAATAAAAGCTCATCTGGTTAAGCCAATGGATTTATTCTTCTAAAGCTATTAAAATGTTTGAGCACAAAAGGATTCTCAAAGCACATGTTTGAATAAAACATTGCATTCACGTACCTCATGTTTGCCGGATTGGTTGATATGCGCTCCATGTTATCCAATGGTGACAAATGTGTTGTATCATACGGTGCTAGACCTGGGACATGAGCAAATATATCCAAGCCAGCTATGGTGAAAGCGTTATATTATGATGGACATAGTGCGCACCAAGTATGTGTTGTGTAACATTATAATCCTATGTGCTGATCATTTCCGACAGGTTTATAGATTTTAGTGGGTTTGGACATATTTTACGTAGTGGGTTGTAGTACTTACATTCATTTCGGTGACCAAGTGATTGAATGCCTCTTTGAAAACTATATTTCGTGTGTAGTTAGCTGGCTCTTTCCCCGTTGGTAGTAACAGGACACTGAGTCCTTGTGGGTGTAACTCGAGAAACTGCCACATAGAGCTGGCCGTGACAAAAAACTGGCCTTGGTAAATACAACCCCATATGCTTGAGTGATTGCCCCTGACTTTTGTTGATAGTCATAACATAGCAAGCTTTTAGTGGGAATTGACGACGTTTCATGACGAATGGCCATTTTGATTGGGTGGCGTTTAGTGTTATCCTAGGAATTAGGACTTTATTTCCTACGCATGTGCCAGTAATAATCTCAGCCTCAACCACCCAATCCCCCAAATGCGTAATGATGAGACGGGTGCTGTTGCACAGTCATTGTGAAGGGTTTACATTTCTTAGAAGCATCACCGGCAACCCTTCCTTCAATTCAAGTGCGTGTGGTGGGATTCCTGTAATTTAATGTCCATGTTATTTTCATTAATTGATGAGTTTACAACTTATTAGGCATAGTGTATGGAAATATAAGTGAACTGTACCATGGAAATCTTGGATGTTCAAGAATTCGGGTGGGTACAAATGCTCTTGTTCAGCCACATCGGTAGATGCCTTGCAAATTTCATCAGCGCTTTTGTATGTCCTCATTTGGCCGTGCAGACGGTTGAACATGTAGCGGTTTATCTTATATGCATCTTCATTTAAGGGGGTTAGGATAGCTCTGTCTTGGAGGTATGACGGGTTGGTTTCGTTTGCCATGAAATCTGGAAAGACTCTGGCAATTAGCTGCTCAATTAGATTTGTCCCTGGTGCGATTATGAACTCTTGTGGGATCTTAGTCCATGTTTCTTTCTCTTCATTGTCTAGCGTGATTGCTTCAGCATTTCCATCTCCGATCTTTTGAATCCATTTGTTGAATTGTTGTTTATGGATGTCAATCTCTCCATTGGATTGTTGGTCATTCACCCCCATTCTCTTTGTTAACGTGAGCACTTGACAATGGATCCAAATAGGTGAGTTGTTGATGCAAGCCTGAACGATGTACAAAGAGAGGGAAGTCAATTTGAGGGGATATATGCTTTCAATATCATTCGTATATAAGTAATTGCGGGTATAAACCAAAAGCAAGTTTTCAACCATTTCATTTTAGCGGTGACAGACCTGCCGTTGTGGGCCCAAATATCTCGTGTGTTTTAGGATCTTTTATCAACTGGCACACCTTGCGCCTAAAAAGTCTACTCATGACTTCGGGCCTGTCATTCGAGTATTGGACCTCTAATTCTTCAAGCATTTCAGCTGACTCAAACCATTTAGGGTTAACAGTGAATGTTATGAACAGTGAAGGGTTCACGAATGCTCTACATAGCGCCATTGAGTCTTGGTAATTCTGAATCATATATCGGGGGCTTCCTGTGTAGGTAGCTGGGAGCACTATTCGTTTACCGACCATTTTGGCATATGTATCACCCTTGGTAATAGCATCACAAATGTTGTTGTATAGGTCTGCCCGTAGCTGCACTTGGTTGTCCCTAATCCAACGTAACCTTTCCTTTTCAATAGCGGTGTAGGAATCTACTATGTACTGATGGTATAGGGGACCTCCGCGTATTAGTGTGGTAGCCTCGTCTGCCCTTTGTTAGAGCATGTATGAATAGTATTCCTTCATTGTTACATTATCCTTTTGTGTTTCTCTCTGCCCTGAGTTTGTCTTATACGGGATTTGTAAGTGGTAACCGTCCTCGCCGTGGGGGAACAATAAAGGGTATTGAAGAGCCATGTACAACGGGTGTAACTCGGATATTCTTCTAGGCCAACCTGCTTTTGTTTGGACGTACACATATCTGGGTGCGATGCTCTGCCTAAAGTCCCCTATAATGAATGTTGCTACTTCATGCGTAGTGGGTAAATTATACTGTCTTTTATCGGGCTTCCTCTCTCCTATTAGTTTGATCGTGAATTCCAAAGATTCATGAGCATGGGACCAATCTCTTGCCTTTCTGAATGCATGGGCTACAACACTTGTGGCATCCAACATGTCCACTAAACTCTGAACTGTGTTTGCATCTATGTCATTGCCGACGTTCATGCATCCAAGTCGGTTTTGCAGTTCATTCGTTGTATTGTAGAAGTATAGTTGTGCAAATTTTGGCGGGGCCCCTTCACCAGGCATCAGTGCTCCCAAGCGGTGGTAGTTCTGTCTAGAAATCCTGAAGGTGTATGGGCCCTTGGTGCGATTGATGTGTTCATCTATCATGGCACCAAAGGATGTAAAGGAAAATAGGCTGTTGTAGACTCTAATATTCCGCCGGAACAAAGTAGCATCGACGGCGGAACTGCACAAGAGATGCTTTAGCGGTTCAGGTGGTTCTTTCAGCTTGGGTAAGATGACCTTGCCCTCTTGGCAGCAGATTGACGTAGTAAAATTGGCAAAAGTTGCCTTTTTAGCCTTTTCCTCCGGCCACATCCTTGTGCTATAGAAACAACATCTGGTTGTAAGCGCCTTCAGTTTTGCATAGCTCACTTGTACGTCTGCGATTATAGATAATATGCGATATTGGCAATCAAATATCGGCGTTCTCAGCTATGTTTTGCAAATACTTACTGTTAGAGTGGCGCGCAACGGCTGCACTTGGCCCTCTCGCCTTAGGGGGTCGCCCACGGGGCCCTGTTCCAAGAAACAACAAGAAATGTGTTTTCGTTTAATAGGGGGTGACAATAGTGCATTGGACATAGTTTTCCTATTGTGCAATTCTTACTTGGGGTTTCCACTTGTGCGGGCTGGCCAGCAAGTTGGGAAGTACCGGCCACACTTTCCCCTAGGTGCTTCGGCTTGGGTGGCCGGCCATGCCTTCCTGATGCAGTAAACAACAGGAAATACGTGTGTGTTCAGAGTTGATGACATGCATGCATAAACATAATTTGGTCATACAAATCTTACTCGGGGTATCAAACGCTGCATGTCGGCCAGCAAGTTCGACATTATCGGCCACACTTTCGCCTGGGTTATCCATCGTGGATGGTCGCCCATGCCCGCCTGGTAAAAACACAAAAGTGAACGACGCTTGTGTTTAGAGCGCGTGGTGTGGACGTATGAAGAGGCGCGAAAGGGGGGGGGGTGTTGTTGTTAGCAATGTATAGTGGTCAAATAGGATTATTTTCTTCTCGCGACCTTTTACTTTTTTTTCTAATGTGGGAGTTAGAATTAATTCCCGTTTATTTACTTTTATCAGTATGGGGAGGGAAAAAACGCCTATATTCAACTATAAAGTTTATTTTGTACACTGCAGGGGGTTTTGTTTTTTTGTTAATGGGAGTTTTGGGTATCGGATTATATGGTTCTAATGAACCAACATTAAATTTGGAAACGTTAGCTAATCAATCATATCCGGTAGGATTAGAAATAATATTCTATATTGGATTTGGCATTATGAGGTGTTCGAAACACACAAGTAATGAGCTTTATGTGATACCTGTTTGCATGACATTCAGGCCGCAAAAACCTTCAAGCCTCCCGTCCGATCGTGTGATATTTCTTGTGATCAGCTGGAACGGGAGGTCCATTCCTCCAAACGCGGGTAAGCAGTCCGCTAGCAAAACTTGTAAAACATAGATCAATATTGCACAGACAATGATTACTTCCCTCAAATGTTGTTATATATTATAAGTTAGACTTTTTTATAACTCATTGCCTATTTTGTATAATGTAATGTTATTATACAATTCTCAGAAGGTTGTATCTGCAATTCTTTTTAAAGCAAACAATTTTTTCGAAGCAAGGCCAAGTTGAATAACACCGAGCGTTCCCAAGCTGAATCTGATAATGGCTTCCAGACATGGTCGCCCTCTCCACTCTCACTCTCGGCCACTTCTTCATCTCTTGACTCAATTCGATCGCACGAAATGAATCTGGCCTCCCCTAATAGTCCTCTCCGTTCTTTTGTCCCTCCCGCACTCACATAATTTCTAACCCTAGCGCACATATTAGGAGGCGGAGCAGCGCCGCGGGGAAAGGACCCGTGCCGACGCCGAAACTGGTCCCGCCGAGTCCCGTCGGATCGACATCAGCCGCCCCCTCTTCGCCGGAAAGAAGGTTGTCAAGGTTCTGACCCAGATTTCCCAAGCTATGCGCTTTTTAATTTGGGTTTTCGGTTTCCCCTCTTTTTTGGGTCAATTTTGGATGATTGATTTTGGGGATATGGGGTGGTTGGCTTTGTTGGCAGTACACGATGGCCATTATACAGGATGTTCTTGCTGTGATTGAGGGGTATGAAGAACCCGACCGCTACTTGTAACTCCTTCAAAACCACAGAGATGCGTGGACTTACGGGGCTGTTGACCCGAACAGCAGAACTGCAGCCCTGCTTGACATTGCTCGGAGACTTGCTTTCTTGATGCGGTTGGGATGGAGACCTCGCAGGACTATTGTTCTTTGCAGTTGGGATGCAGAAGAGTTTGGTATGGTACGTGATATATTTCGTGCATTAGCTGCTATACTTTATTTCAGATAGATGCTGATTGAATAAAGAGTTTGGGTGATTGGTGTAACTCTTAGACAACTCGTCACCATTACCTTACTATATTAAAGGTAGACTCTGATTCGGTGTGGTTTTTTTGGCCGGTCTATGGTGCAATTGAAGTAATTTTAGGGCTAAAACTGTAGAATAGAAACTATGGCTCTGTCATGAATAAACTAAAGTTGTTTTGTGTAGTGTGTGAGCTTCTAGATGTCACAACGGCTCGAGTACATCTGAGAGCCGGTTTCAGTCGACGAATTGGTATGGTTCCGGGTAGATGGATTTTGTTCCCAATGTGCAGATGAACTCGGGAAACAACAATCAGGATGAGGTGACAACAATAAGTAATTAATTAGTTAACTGAGCTAAGTTCGAGATAATCTTACCTTCATTCTTGTTGCTCTTTTCCCTGGCCATTCATATAGGAGCGTTACCCTGGACGTAGTGGAACGTGGAATCAGGACGACGCCAAACGCTGAAGGCAGCAGAGGTAATAGGTACGTAATCTAAATTCCGTGAAAGTTTAGTTTGGCTAGGAGGTCTATTTAAGGCGGAGAATGGATGTCTTTTTGTAACAGCAACAACTTTAATTCAACACCTATTTAAATCGTTTGTTGTTTTCTTGGGGGGATATATTGCACTATTAATGCGGTGGTTACAATTTTATCATTAGCTGGGGGTTAAACTACTTCCGTCATTGTTGAAACCAATGTTGCAAAATTAAGCTTTATTTTGGACCTGTAGGGTGGTCCTTTGTCGGTCATTAAGCTTTATTTTGGATTAAGAAAGTTACAGACTTTATGGAAAATGTTGCAAATTTGGTATTCCATAAATCTTCATTTAGCTTACTGTTGGATGTGCCAAGATATACTAAGGGCTACGAATCATCATAATACGACCTCTGTTAAAGTCCATATTCACTTCTTCAAATGCTGTGAACTAAAAAAGCAGTTTACCTTTTGTTTACTTGTAAAATGCATTTGAGTAATTAAATATGAAATGTTATTAAATGTGTATTATATTCAACATCTCACTAAGTAATGATTGTATAAGTCTGTTATCAAACAAATTGACTGATTATATCGCATTACTACATCAAGGATTGTAATTTAGCCCTGTGCTAAATGCTGTTAAAGTTGGCTATTCTCTTTCCTTTTCTTGTCAACTGATCTAGTGTCCTTTTTCACCTTACTATTTTGACAGGAAACTTATGAGACCCTTTTCTTCATTGTAGATCTTCATGCGGTATGTTTGAAATCATTTCCTTAATCTATTGCTTGATGAATTAGATAGAGCTTGTAGATTATGTACTCTTCCTTCTATTTCCTTGTTATATTCGTCATAGATGGAATGCATTTAATGATAATTTGAATTATCATGATCTGATATTTTTGTTTTCTTTCTTTCTGTTTCTTTGGTTGCTCACCTGTCATAAAATTTGTAAGTTGTAACCTAGTAGGTCACTGTTCTAAGGATAAAATGATTTCATGAAAGACTTCGATGGAAGCTATAGAATATAGTTGATCATATAGGTTTTATGATTATTACCTGTAGCAATTATTCCCAAAAAAAGCAGAACCATTTAAAGAAGTGGGGGTGGCCGCTGGGGCCACTTTTTATTACCGTATGGTCGGCTAGGATATAGTCGATGCTTATATAATGTTTTTGCAAGGTGATGGCATCCCACTTGCGGATCACCATTGCCTTCACGGTGCAGTCCATGCCTAGGGCCAGGTCAGAAAAGGGGGTGTACGACGGCGCTAGGAAATCATCGATGGCCTTTAACAGCCCCTTCTGCGGTGGGTTCTTAGAGGAGCTCGAGCTGGTTTTTTTCGAGGAGGAAGATGAAGTCATTTTTTGTTGTATCGGGGGCAATGGAGTTGAAAACTTGGCTCTAATGCAAGGTTGGCACATTTATAGGGAGGTGGAGGCCAGCCTGATTTGTAACGTGGGCAATGAATTTGGGCCCGTTAGCTTTGCTTTAAAACAGCTTATGCTTTGTAACGGCCCATGTAATTTCAATTCACAATTTGTTAATGTCTCAAACTGCCCACGTGGACAATCAATGGCTCCCAATTAATTTAGTGTTGTAGGTTACTTGATGCTTGTCCACGTGAAAGTTAGAATTCAATTCAGAATGAATCTCACCCTCTTTTTTTCAATCTTTTTCAATAGGACAAGTTTATTATAGATATTGATTGATATTAAGCATATAGAGATGATACTTCATTTCATATGTGTACAATTCTCCCTCTTCGTCTTGATAGATAGGTAATTCACTGCTAGAAACACAATAAATCGTCACGAAAATTTGCCCACGAAAATTTGCGAGGTTAAATTCGTGCCTATATAGGCACAAATTTAACCTCAAAGTGAAAATTAGAGGCTATGTGGCCACAAATGAAATTCGTGGGCAACTTTCGTGACTATATAGCCACAAAAATATTTTTCGGGGGTATATTCGGGGTCGTTTAGGCTCGAAACATGTCGTAGGCTAAATTCGTGCCCATGTTTGATGCTAAAATACCGTCCAAAGTCCAGTCCAAGCTAAATTGGAGGGTACCTTTCGAGATTAAATAGCCTTAAAATCATATTCGTGGTCAGTTTCGAGGCTAACATATTACATGTACATTCAGGGCTACATTCGAGGCCAAATTCGAGGCTATTCCACATAATAAATACAACATTCAATTTCCCAACTACATCGTACCTACTACCCAACTACCTGATTTTTAGCACTTTGCAGACGACCATTGTTCATTTTCTTCCATAGAAACACTCCTACATTCTTTTTCCTTCTCATATCTTCACAGTTTTTCTTAGGTGATTTCAAAAAGAAGCAAATTAAAGTTAATGTAGTGCTTTTGGTTGTCAAGGATCTTCATTATCGGTATGTAACAATTCTTTTATTAATTTTTCATTTAACATAAGTAGATCTAAGCTAGACATGTTTTCTATTTGTCATGTTTGGGATGTTTAGTTTTTGGATGAAAAGATGAACTCAAGTCTTACTTGCTTCAATATATATAGGATCCAAAATAGCCTTGAGTTCATCTTTCGTGGCCATTGTAAATGTATATCGGGGGAGTATTTGTGGATAATTTGGTGACTATGGAGTCTTAAATTTTGTTCATGGGTAGATTTATGGTTAATTTAGTCTCGAAATCTATATTGAGGGCGTATTTGTGGCTAATTTGGTAACTTTTGAGGGTATTTTTAAGGGTATATTCGAGGTTATTTTCATGTATATTAGGCTTTTGGGTTTAGGTAAGTTTACATAATGCTTCTAAAATTTTTCTACTTGGTAATATAATGGTTCTAACAATTTTCTACGTACTTGGCAATATAATGCTTCTAAAAATTTCTACTTGGTAATATAATGTTTCTAAATTTTTTCTATTTGGTAATATATATAATGATTCTAACAATTTTCTACTTGGTAATTTTAGATGGATACACGTCATTGGATGTATATTTGACATCTTTCAAATGGTGGCGGTTGGAATGAAGAATTTCTTGACGGAGTTGAAAATTGCATCCGCTTTGCAAAATCCCAAGTGCATTTGATGGACGAAGAGAATATTAGGTGTCCGTGTGCGAAGTGTAAGAATGAGAAATTTCAAGATGTGAAAACCGTGCGCGTTCATCTTTACAGAAAAGGTTTTGTTGACAATTATTATCGTTGGACTGCACATGGGGAGTCACCCTTGGTTCAAGCTCATGCTAGAGAGGAGTCATCTAGCTCATACCATCATGATCTCAATTTATTTGGAGTTGGGATGGATATATTTGATAATCTGAATCTTTGTCAAATAATGGTTTTTGATGTTGTTGGACCTGATTCTGTTCCACCTAAATGGTTCGACACTGGAACTTCAGTTGATCCTACTAATGAGGGACATGACCCTATGCCACAACCAACAACAACTATTAGTCCTAACCATGATGACTCTTCATTTTTATCTGAGCGATTCTACAATGTATTAAAGGCAGTAACTGATCTAGTGTATCCCAGTTGTGCCATTACATTGTTGTCTGCAGTTAGCAATTTCATTTCGTTTAAGACCGACTATCACTTGTCACAAGCTGGGTTTGATCGAATTCTTCATGATGTCGGGCAGATCTTACCACCGAACCACAACCTCCCCAAGAACCTTTATGAGGCTAAAAGGTTGATTCGAGCTTTGGGATTGCCAGTACAGAAAATACATTTATATCCCAACGGTTGTATGTTATTCTGGAAGGAGGATGTTGATGCCACAAAGTATAAATTTTGTAAAAGCCCGAGATGTGAAGAACACTCGACAAGTAATGGAAAACTTGTTCCGAGAAAGGTTTTACGATACTTGCCCTTAACCCCATGTCTGCAGCAGCTGTACGCCATGGAGGAAACTGCCCAACACATGCGTTGGCATGCTGAGTACATACCTGATCAAGAAGGAATCATGAGTCACCCATCTCATGCAGAGGCTTGGAAACATTTGGATCGTACCTTTCCAGATTTTGCAGCAGAGGCGCGTAACGTGAGACTGGGTCTATTTTCAGATGGTTTCTCCCCTTTTGGTATGAGTGGAAAAACATACTCTACATGGCCAGTGATTGTTACTCCGTAAAATCTACCACCCGATATGTGCATGCAATCTCCTTATTTGTTATTGAACACCATCATCCCATGTCCCAAAAATCCAAAAAGGCTAATAGATATATGCTTGCAACCCTTGATTGATGAGCTACAGGTGTTGTGGAATGAGGGTGTCCTGACATATGACGCCCATGCAAAGGAAAACTTTATGATGCGTGCGGCTTTATAGTGGACGGTGAATGACTTTCCAGCATATGGGATGTTATCTGAGTGGAGCACTGCTGGTACATTTTCATGTCCTTATTGCATGGAGAATACAAAAGCTTTTAAATTAGAGCATGGACGAAAGCCTTCTTGGTTTGATTGTCACAAGTGCATGTTGCCAATGGATCACACATTTAGGAGGGATAAGAAAAACTTTTACTATAGGCGGGATGATCATGATACACCTCCTTTATATTTGTTTGGCCATGAAATGTGGGAGCGTGTTCAACATATGCCGACCGCCATGGAATCACCTATGCAGAAACCAGAAGGTTATGGTTGAACAAGGTTAAGATCTTGTTTTGTAGTTTGATTATATAATAAAGTCTTCCGCTATACTTTGATACATTACTATGTTGCCATCTTTAGCAATGTCGTTTGTAAGACAATTTTGAATTTAATGTTATTATTATTCGTATTATTTTGTATTTGCAATCAATACTGCAAAGTCTTGGGTGATTTTGGATATATGATTCGAGATCACTGACGGTATATTCTTAAGGTAATTTAGGGATGTTACACAAGCGCGAGCCCTAGTGACATGGTTGTTGCTCCTGACATTCACCATCTCCTCCTCGTCCTTCGCCGTCAAGGGTTAGGGCCATCAATTATTTTATGTTTTTTGAGAATTGGATTGATTTATTTGAATATTCCCTTGATTTATTGGTTTGTTGTAGAATGCATGGTAAGATATCTACCTATATATATAAAGGGGTATAGTTAATAGTTATATAGGTAAAGGTTAATAAATATATTTAAGTTGACCAAATAGTTGTGAAGTGACGTTGATCAAAACTTAGGGTTTGTTGTCAACCAATTTATAAAGTCATTATTTGTAATAATGTAGTTACATTAAATAAATATGTTTGGTTCAACAAATACTTATATAAGATAAGTATTTTTTTTACTAACACATTTCCCAAAAATCCCTTTATATTAACTTAAAAGTGTACTATTTATGCACAAATTGCAATGTTAAATAACATTGTTTTTCAAAAACCTATATTATTTGTCATAAAGCTATTATAAATTGAAGTGACAAACAAACCCTTAAATGCGATCAGAAGCACTTATTATTGAAGAGAGACGCTGACCAAGGTAAACTTTTATATATCTAATAACTTATGCATGCTTAAATATATAAACAGTTCTATAAAAATATATATATATATATATATATATATATATATATATATAAACAGTCACACGTTTTACCACTCTATTCTCTATTTTTTAAAATAGTTTTAAAGAGTTTGGATCATATGCGGAGCACTCTTCCCGTGCGGACGTGCGGAGCATGCACTTTTGGGTCTTATTTGTGCACTTTAACGTCTTATTTGTGCACTTTTTCAAAATTTTTTTTTTTTTTTTTTTCTTTTTCAATTTTTTTTCCAAGCATTTTTCAATTTTTTTGCAAAAGTGCACAAATAAGGCCCTATAGTGCATGTCCGCACGTCCGCACGGGAAGAGTGCTCTGCACCGGAACCGCACTCTAGTTTTAAATTATAGATAGATTGTGTATGTATAAGAACAGAATGCGATAGGATTGGTTGTATTTGAATATTCACCTTTGGAGATGACAGAAAAATGTATATTGTATATATGGGTCCTCAACTCCTTATATATTATAATGTATATTTCATGTTTTTGTATATTTCTTTTAGCTGTATGAACATTTTTGGAAATTTTAAAAACATTACCTAAATCATGTTATAGTGAAAAATATTTATTTGACTACCTAAAAATCTATAGTAATAAAAAGAATTTTTGAAGGTTCTTATTGTATATGTATGAAGATTACAAGGAACATAAAACTTTATTTCAAAGTATATCACATATTATAGTTGATTTTTTTTATATTAATACAGATTAAAATTTAATATAAATCTTCATACCTATAAATAGAAAAATACGTTCATGCATTAGTTGTGTTAAACGACTTATTTTATTGTAGAAAATTAATACTTTTGATTGTAAGTAAATAAATAGTATTTAACTGTATAAAACAGGTTAGAGAAATATATATTGAATTGAAGAAGGGTTATTTTTTAATTTGGATAATATAAGAGAAGATAGAAAAAAAATGGTTTTTTCATTTTCATATAATATACATGCAGTTGATATCAAACTTCTTGCATAAAATTAATATATTTATTCACTTATATATATTTTAATAGTGTAAATATGATTTTTCTAATCTATTCCCTTAGGGTAAGGTTAAGACTTTTCATTTTGAAAATTACTGGGAATGCTTAAACCCTTTTGAAAAAAAAAATCCTTAAAATACTAACTTCTAACAAGATGTTTAACCTATGTCCTAAGGACATAGGTTAAAAATACTATTGTTAAAATATCAAACTTTTAGTAGTGCTCTTATATTGTTAGAGGAATTCAATTTGTTATGTGACCTATTTTATAAATAAAATAGACTCATATTCTATCAATATTGTTAAAAAGAACTAAAATGTATATAAGTTCAACATTATGAAATATGTTTTAAGAATATTAATAGAGTATTTTTAACAATATAGATTAAGTTTTCAAAAGTAATAAAAATTAACGCGGTGTGTAGCACAAGCATAATTACTATTTCTAGTCTATAAATATATAAAGTAGATTAAGGGTGTAATTAATGCCTAATAAATATGATAAATTATCTTTTATTTTTTGTCGATCTTTCATTACAAACAAAATCTTCTAATATAGCTCAATGGTTAATGACACTCTTATAATACAAGAGGTCTAGGGTTCAATTATCTTTCTTAACAACTTTGTTTTACTATTTTATCTTTCATTATTTTTTTGTTTATATTAATTAGTTACTCAAATCTTTATATCTATCCATTTGTCTATCTATCTATATCTATATAGAATCAGGATCAGGTACAACATGCCCTTATCGTACAACACGCCCTTATCGTACAACATGTTAAGTGATCTCAGTCGTCCGTTTTTTTTAATCAACAATTTATTTATATTTTCGTCCCTTGATAATTCTGAAATAGCTTATATAGAAGGTTCACAAATAAGCTCTTAATGTTCATTTATTTGCATACTCAAGTTCACAAATAAGCATTAAATGTTCAAAGACATGTGTTTGAACATAAACATGTTATATGTGAACCTTACGGCACAAAAAATGAACATTTAGTACTTAGATGTGAACATCAATAATTGTCTATTCCAAAACAATGAGAGACGGAAAATAAAAAATAAATTGTTGACGGAAAAAAAATCGTCGTATTTACGATTATGCCAATGTGTCACTATCCACTCTTTTTTCACCCCTTTTAATCTCAACTCTCCATCCCCTTGATCTAATGGCCCCTATAACTTTTCATGTTGTACAAAAAGGATCAAATGTATGTGAAACTCCATCTATATATATCTATATATAACAATAAAAAGTTGGGTATAAAGAGCATTTATTGCTCATATTTAATTTATGAAAATATACTTATTTTTCTTGTTTACATGCATTTGGTAAGAACATTACTCTCTTAGCTCAATGGTTGAAGTGGTTGATATATAGTGAAAGGTTTGAGGTTCAAATCTCATTGTGAACATCATTGCTCAATATTTTTTAATTGGTTATACATGTTAATTTCATTTAACCTCACTATTATATTCTTAACTTAATGGTTAAAATGGTTGTTTATGTGATAAAATTATGGTTGAGGTTCAAATCTTATGGAGAGCATTTTGGTAGACCTGATCAAACGCGGGCCCGGGCCGGGCTTTAGCCAAAATCCGGACCCGTTTTTGCAGGCCCGGGCCGAGCCCGTTTGTCGGGCCCAAGGGGCTAACCGGGCCCGCCCGAAAGAGCGGGTCGGGCCGGCCCGCATGACATATAACTTATATTTAAATTATTTTTTGGTATTTAGCGGGCCGGGCCGACCCGTTAAATTATTATTTTTTATTTATTTTTTAGGTTATATTTATTTTTTTAATGTATTTTTAAATATATTTTTATATAATTTAAATTTTATACGGGCCGAGCGGCCCGTACGGGCCTGGCCCTATTATCGGGCCTGGCCCTATTATCGGGCCGGGCCAACCGGCCCGTTCGGGCTTAAACCCCTGTCCAAGCCCGTTTTGCTTGGCGGGCGGGCGGGCCGGCCCGCGTTTGCTCAGGTCTACATTTTGGACAACAAAATTTATCTTCAATATTTAATCGCATTTATTTTACTGTTTTCATATATATTTTAGACTATCTTTACATCTATGTCATTAATTTTGTTTAGTAAATTCAAAGATATATTGCACATTACGAGCATGATTTGAATCTTGCTAAAATTGCCTTAAGAATTTATTATTAGTTTATGACTATTCCACTCCGTGGACCATGCACCTTTTTTTATTTTTTATAGCTTATTAGATTTTGAACAATATCAATTTCGAAATGGTCTAAACATTTATTAACAACATTAAAATCTTTATAAATGCATTAAATTTTCACAAAAATAAATAAGAAGACAATTGAGAAAAAAATGTAACCGTAGTAGGCCTTGAATATTTGAAATCAATGGGATTTGACCATTATTATATCAAAATAATGAATTTAAAGTATGTAACACCCCCAAATCTTAACCCATTTGGAAAGGTATTACCGCCAGTGACCCCAGTGTTCCTTACCGAGATCACCCAAGGCTTTACCGATTTAAATACAATTCAAGGAATACAATTGATACATAATGATCAAAGTATTCAAATCAAAACATCAATCAAATGAAACATGAGTTACGGGATTACAACCCAATCCCGAATAGGCCAAACACAGAGTTTAAACAAAGTACAGCGAAAGACTTTTAAAAGATATTACAAAAAGGGTTGTGATCGTAATGATCACCTGCCCAAGGATCTCAACCTGATTAAAAGAAATTATTAAAACATCCAAAAACAACCGTCGTCTTCATAGTCAATCTAGTCTCCTCATATCTTCGCTCTATCTGATGTGCCGAATCGAACGGATGACACCAGCCCACATGCGGAGAACAATGTTCGTGGGTTAGTCTACTTGAATAGACTAGCAAGGGTAAAAAGCAGAGTGGTTCGAGTGATCGTAACCGTTTACTATCATTGTCCCTCGAATAATAACCGAAGGGACGATACATAACCCGACACTTTCACGGAATAACAACAAGAGGTATGCACAAGAGAAGATTCTGGAAGACTTAATCTTCACAGAAATCGACCCGAAAGAAGACTCCAAAGGAAATGAGTCTTTAAGGAAATATGACAAATCTGGAATGTTTACAGAATCAAACAACAGCGATTAAAAGCTGACTGAGATGCTTCGGCTCACAACCAACCTCACCGCTTACAGCGAATCCAGATCGGAAGGAGAACGTACTACATTCAAGTCTGGATCTTACAGAACCACATAACGATGATTTAAAAACTGACTAAGATGTTTCGGTTCACGACCAACCTCATCGCTTACAGCGAATCCAGATTGGAAAGAAAACGTACACTGATCAAAAGTCAAGACGAGCTTTCCTAGCTGCACTATTTACTTAGCTGCACTACTCGCCAAAGATATATTAATTAAGTGCTCTCGGGCACCATATCTTATTTAATTCCAAAACGATTAATACGTTAAAAGCTTTTAATATATGTCTGTGTCACGCAGGACCCATATCTAAGGAATGAACCTCACCGAGTCCAAACCTCTGAATCTACATCAAAAGAATGAACCTCACAGAGTCCAAACTTCTACTATCGCAGGGTCGTGCTCGCCCTTTAAAAGAATGAACCTCACTGAGTTCAAACTTCAACAATCGTTGGGTCTTCATCGCCCTTACAGTTATAAAGGAACGCGCATGGAACTCTCAGGATCCAGGCGTTCCTACAAATACTCGTGCTAACTTACAGTTACAACACAACCACAGTACAGGATAAATCCACATAAATGCCCGGAAGGCGATCACAGATAATAGTGTCGTTCTAACAGATATACAACCTATTATATGATTTTCCAAAATAGTTTATAAAACCATTTCCAGACAAACACATTAATCATTCCAAATTAATTACTCAGATAAACAGTTGATAATTAATATAAATATGGAACGATGAGCAAGAGCGAACCGCCACTTGCCTGAGTCCGCAGAGATTGAACGAAGTCTAACGACGGGATTCCGGGCTCGACACAGAGACGAATCTGCCAACTCCGGTACCTTCGGATCGACCCATACAGAAACCCTAAGTTAGATTCGACAAACAACAATACCGAAACTACGAAAGGACAAAAGGAATCGACGGAAACGAAACCCGAACGAAGGCTACGGAAGCCAACGCATCAACCCACGGCCACCTCCTCTCGCCGGCGGGCGCCGCCCAAATCACGGCGGGCGCCGCCTTAAATACGGCGGGCGCCGCCTCAAGCACGGCGGGCGCCGCTCATCCACGGCGGGCGCCGCTCCTTGGCCACACATCACGGCGGCTGGGCAACCTCACCACGGCGGGCGCCGTTCTCCACGGCGAGCGCCGTCTCCCTGGCGGCAGTCACCATCTCCCTGGCGGCGGTCGCCGTCTCCCTGGCGGCGGTCGCCGTCGCTGAACAGAAACTGAAAATACGAGGGGAAATCTTACCCGCGATGCTCGATTTGGCTCGTCTTTCGCCTTGCTTTGCTTCTAGGCGTCCGAGGGTCTCCAAGGCTTCACTTGGCCACCGGAAACGACACCAAACGAGCCTCCAACGATCCACGAGCCTTCCCGGAGAGAGCGTTTTCTTTGAGAGCATTTTTGAGAGTCGAGAATTTGAGAGCGCTTCCGCGTCTTTTGCACCCTCTTCCACCCTCACCCAACACCTCTATTTATAGAAGAAATTAGGGTTCCTTGCCTCTTGGACAATATCCAAACCCTTTTGCCCCTTGGACAATGGCTCTTGGACAAAAACCTTTGGATAAAGAATCTTGTACTATTGCCCATTAGATAACAATTCTTGGGCAATAAACTTGTACCAATCTTAATCCGTGTTAACAAAAGTCGTACACGAATGAGTATAAACTCCTAACACCCCTCGACTGTATAATTCTTCACTGAGAAAAATATTACAGATACAGAGCACATTACAGAATGTCTTAAGCTCTCAGAATTAAATCCGACGTACCAAACTGGCGCTCGGGAAAAATCCATAATTCCCAAAATAGCCTTACAAAATTACGGGGTATCATATCACCTCCCCCTTAAAAGAAGTTTCGACCTCGAAACTTAGGTCGCCAATACTTGGAAAGACGTCTGAGCATCTTTTCTATGGTTTCCCAAGTAACTTCCTCAGTCCCAGACTTGGACCACAGAATCCGTACCAACAGTACGATCTTGTTGCACAGTCGCTTCATACGGCGTTCGAGAATGCACACTAGCATCTCCTCTCAAGCATCATTGCCTGAATCTCGATGTCCTTAAAGCTTAGCACATGAGACTCATCTTGGCACGAATTTCCTTAGCAAGGATACGTGGAACACATTATACACTGGGTATGCCGATGGCGACAATGCCAAACGGTACGTTAGAGATCTTACTCTATCCAGAATCTTGAATGGTCCCATGTAGCGAGGGTTAAGCTTCCCACGCTTACCAAACCTGAAAACATCATTGGATGGCGATACTCTGACAAGTACTTTGCCACCAACCTCGAACTTGACACTTTAACGCTTCTGATCTGCGTAAAACTTTTGTCGACTCTGAGCGGTCAACAATCTCTGTCTACTCAGAGCAATGTTCGAAGTTGTCCTTTCGACCAACTCTGGTCCAAGTAGAATCTTGTCGGCGTACTCAACCCAATAAATCGGAGATCTGCATCTGAGACTAAACAAAGCTTCGAACTGAGCCATCTTGACCGTAGCATGCCAGCTATTATCGTACGTGAGCTCAATCAGACTTAGGCTGTCTTCCCAGCTAGTCGGATGATCGAGTACGTATGCTTCTTAGCATATCCTCCAGGGTCTAGATGGTCTTTTCAGATTGACCATCTGTCTGAGGATGAAACGCTGCTGAATCTCAATTCAGTTCCCATGGCCTTGTGAAGTTCTTGCTATAAACTTGACATGAATCGGCCATCTCGATCCGATACAATGGTCTTAGGAATGCCATGTAAATGGATAATCTTCTGGAGAAAAACTTCTGCTGACCTCTGGGTCACCCAAGTAACCTCAGTTTCCAATGCAAATACTATTGCTGCTAGTTCTAGGTCATGTGTTGGT
The DNA here is from genome assembly GCA_027886185.1 of Rheum nobile. Classification (NCBI taxonomy): domain Eukaryota; kingdom Viridiplantae; phylum Streptophyta; class Magnoliopsida; order Caryophyllales; family Polygonaceae; genus Rheum; species Rheum nobile. Next base: position 6,517,271 of record WOAB01000002.1, on the reverse strand, counting down.
TAGTTTGCTTCATAGGTTTTCAATTGTCTAGATGCGTATGCAATAACCTTGCCCCTCTGCATCAAAGACACATCCCAACCCATTTCTCGAAGCATTAACTATAGACCATATAGCCATCATTCTTTCCGACAACGCCAAAACTGGTGCATAAGTCAGACACTGTTTCAACTTCTTGAAAACTGGTCTTGTACTTGTCATCACAGACAACTTCTTGTTGACCTTGCGCAACAGACTGGTCATAGGTGGAGTGATCTTAGAAAAATCCTTTCATGAACCGTCTATAATGCTCAGCAAGCTCTGGGAAACTACGCACCTCGCTCACACCCTGAGGCCGCTTCCAAACAACTACTGATTCACTCTTCTGGGGAATAACCATAACCTCATTCTTATTGATCACATGGCCTAAGAAAGCCACTTCTAGATCCAACAATCGCACTTAGCCCACTTTGCGTACAGCTGACTTGGTCTAAGGATCGATAAAGCAATCCGCAGATGTTCCCTGTGAGCTTCCTTGCTCGGGAAAAATATCAAAATGCCATTGATGAAGACCACTATGAACTTATTCAAGTACTGGTCTAAAACATCGATGCACTAGGTTCATGAAAACTGCTGGAGCATTCGAAGCCCAGATGGCATGACTACAAACTCGTAGTGACCATCTCTCGTCCGAACGCAATCCTCGGAATATCATCCTCACGAATCCTGAGCTGATAAAAACCAGACCTCCGGTCGATCTTGGAGAAAACTTTTGCTCCCTGTAGTTGATCCAACAGATCATCACTCCTTGGCAACAAATACTTGCTCTTGATCGTGACTTTATTCAACTCTCGAAAGTCAAAACAAAGTCGAAACGGTCCATCTTTCTTTTTGACAAATAAAACTAAGGCACTCCTACTCAAAGTGATGCACTCAGCTTTATATAACTTTTGTCAAGAAGATCCTTGAGTTGCTTCTTCAACTCTTGCATCTCAACAGGAGCCATCCGGTACAGTGCCTCAGAGATCGGCGTGGTACTCGGCTCGAGATCAATTGCAAACTCCACGACACGATTCGGGGTATCCAAGAATATCTTCTGAAAAGACACCCAAAAATCCTCTAACCACAGGAATATCAAAACTGAAGTCGATCACTGCCTTATGACGCTTTCGTCAATCCATACCGAGAATAATTATCGTATGGGACCATGGTTATTTCGGTCAAATCGCTTTGAATTTCTTACCCCTGATGGTAATCGACAATCCGACAGACGATTGGTTCCCACTAAATGGTCACCATCTTGGACCAGCCCACTACATGGTTCACAGACGACTCACTAGTGGCTCCGAGCCCAGGCCCAGCCATTACCAGCGTCCACTGTTGCCATGAGCCGCTGTCCATACATCTCAACCCATCCTTGGTAGCTCCACCTAATTAATAGGCAACCATCTCCTAAGAGGTTGTTTGTGAGTCTCGAACACGAGACCTTACCCCATACCAAACAACGAAACATTAACTTGGTATAAACCAAAGGTTCATATATAAGAAGAGTTACAACAAAAGGTTCACAACCTCGTTGCACAGACAACTTAACTTACAACCATCCAAAATTAAAGTCTGGGTAGCACCCACATCAACAACACATTAACAAAAGTAGAACGCAGATACAAAGTACTCTAAGCATTTGGAGCATAGGGTCCATCCGCCTCACGCATCACGTAAAGACGTTGACTCTGATTTCCAGAAGCCATTGGGGCTTTCCCTTTATTCTGCGCAGTTGTCTGCATCGAAGGATTAGAAGTCTCTGCTGGTTTAAACCTAGGTCTGTTGTTTGGATTAACAGACCCCTGTTGAGACTCCGCTCCTTTCTACATTCCCTGCCGACAGAACCTCTGCATATGTCCTTCCTTTCCACAACCAAAATAAGTCTTCTTCTCATTCCGACATGCAAAACTTTTGTGCCCAGATGCACCACAATTGTGACACTGAATCACTCCGCTGCTCCAACCTGATCCCCTGGCATAGTCAGACTGAGTTGTCTCGGTCTTAGCACGACCAGACTTCTAAAACTTGGTAGGCGATGCCAGTCGTTTGAATGAACCAACCTGGCGATCCTGTTGCCCACCCTTTCCCTTAACTTGCTTCTCCCGCTTATGAGCAGACTCCTCCAGAGTTACCTACAACTTGTAGGCCACATCCATGTACTGCTCGAGAGTAGAGCATGTGTGGTGTACCATCCATGGTTTAATATCTGGGATCATCCATTCATGGAAGTACCAGATCTTCTGTGCCTCACTGGATATCTCTGGTTCAGCATACTGCAGCAAATGATTGAATTTAGTGGCAAGCTCGGTCACCTTCAATCCTTCCGTCTTAGGATACAAGAACTCCTTGTGCTTCTCCTCCCTCATAGCTCGAGAGAAGAAACGATCTGTCATCTTGGTCTTAAACATTGACCAGGTCAACACCGGGCTATCAGCTAAGCCGGTACTCTCCCACCATTCACTGGCTTCTTCCTTCAACTGTAGAGAAGCTATGTGCACTTTCTCTGCTTCAGTGCACTCAACATTATGAAATAACCGTTCCATATGTGAGAACCAATGAGCCACTCTGACTGGCTCTCCTTTTCCATCATAGCTGTCAGGTCTCATAGAGTTAATGGCCTTCAGAGCTCGGCCATACTCCCCTCTATTCCTGATCACGCCTCTCTGTAGTACCTGGTTCTCTTCTTCCTCAAACCTCGTAACTTCTGGAGGTACTGGCACTCCTTGTGCCTGAGGTGCGATTGGCCTCATTATCTCGGTGATTGCTTGCAGAACAATCCCCCGAATTGCTGCGACAGTTGCTGTATCGAGCACTACTGGAGCGTCGACCTGAGCTTGGCCATTGCCTCCTGGATTATTATTAAAGACAGACTCACGCTATCCTGATGGGTCTGCATCAATCCTCGGGTTTGGTCTGGGGTCATTACTCGGCCCAGCACCAGCACGGATAACGTTCCTCGTGTTCACCATCTGTTTACCGATCAAATTCCAAGGATTTTATCACATTAATATCATTCTGATATATTTATCGTAATAAAATCAACTTAGAATAGATCAACTTGGTAATTTCTATTGATGGACTCAAACCGAGTTACTAGGTTCTACAACCTCAACTCACAACGAGCGAACTGAGAATCAAGCCTAACTGGAGATGGCGAAACCACCTCGGCTTCTCCCGGGTTCCTCTGAAGAGAACAGAATGCACCCATATCTAACGGGGCAACGGGGAAGGAATTAGTCTTTCTAGACATAGAAGCAAGCTTACTATATCAGACTGTACATAAGACATGACTATGAACGGTGTTTTGAAATTCTTTTCACTTTGAAAATTCAGAGCCCTTTTAAAGCATTTTCAAAAACGGATAAATGATTTATAAAATCCCAAACCCGTTTTAAAACCTTTGGCTCTGATACCACAACTGTAACACCCCCAAATCTTAACCCATTTGGAAAGGTATTACCGCCAGTGATCCTAGTGTTCCTTACCGAGATCACCCAAGGGTTTACCGATTTAAATACAATTCAAGGAATACAATTGATACATAATGATCAAAGTATTCAAATCAAAACATCAATCAAATGAAACATGAGTTATGGGATTACAACCCAATCCCGAATAGGCCAAACACAGAGTTTAAACAAAGTACAGCAGAAGACTTTTAAAAGATATTACAAAAAGGGTTGTGATCGTAATGATCACCTGCCCAAGGATCTCAACCTGATTAAAAGAAATTATTAAAACATCCAAAAACAACCGTCGTCTTCATAGTCAATCTAGTCTCCTCATATCTTCGCTCTATCTGATGTGCCGAATCGAACGGATGACACCAGCCCACATGCGGAGAACAATGTTCGTGGGTTAGTCTACTTGAATAGACTAGCAAGGGTAAAAAGCAGAGTGGTTCGAGTGATCGTAACCGTTTACTATCATTGTCCCTCGAATAATAACCGAAGGGACGATACATAACCCGACACTTTCACGGAATAACAACAAGAGGTATGCACAAGAGAAGATTTTGGAAGACTTAATCTTCACAGAAATCGACCCGAAAGAAGACTCCAAAGGAAATGAGTCTTTAAGGAAATATGACAAATCTGGAATGTTTACAGAATCAAACAACAGCGATTAAAAGCTGACTGAGATGCTTCGGCTCACAACCAACCTCACCGCTTACAGCGAATCCAGATCGGAAGGAGAACATACTACATTCAAGTCTGGATCTTACAGAACCACATAACGATGATTTAAAAACTGACTAAGATGTTTCGGTTCACGACCAACCTCATCGCTTACAGCGAATCCAGATTGGAAAGAAAACGTACATTGATCAAAAGTCAAGACGAGCTTTCCTAGCTGTACTATTTACTTAGCTACACTACTCGCCAAAGGTATATTAATTAAGTGCTCTCGGGCACCATATCTTATTTAATTCCAAAACGATTAATACGTTAAAAGCTTTTAATATATGTCCCTGTCACGCAGGACCCATATCTAAGGAATGAACCTCACCGAGTCCAAACCTCTGAATCTACATCGAAAGAATGAACCTCACAGAGTCCAAACTTCTACTATCGCAGGGTCTTGCTCGCCCTTTAAAAGAATGAACCTCACTGAGTTCAAACTTCAACAATCGTTGGGTCTTCATCGCCCTTACAGTTATAAAGGAACGCGCATGGAACTCTCAGGATCCAGGCGTTCCTACAAATACTCGTGCTAACTTACAGTTACAACACAACCACAGTACAGGATAAATCCACATAAATGCCCGGAAGGCGATCACAGATAATAGCGTCGTTCTAACAGATATACAACCTATTATATGATTTTCCAAAATAGTTTATAAAACCATTTCCAGACAAACACATTAATCATTCCAAATTAATTACTCAGATAAACAGCTGATAATTAATATAAATATGGAACGATGAGCAAGAGCGAACCGCCACTTGCCTGAGTCCGCAGAGATTGAACGAAGTCTAACGACGGGATTCCGGGCTCGACACAGAGACGAATCTGCCAACTCCGGTACCTTCGGATCGACCCATACAGAAACCCTAAGTTAGATTCGACAAACAACAATACCGAAACTACGAAAGGATGAAAGGAATCGACGGAAACGAAACCCGAACGAAGGCTACGGAAGCCAACACATCAACCCACGGCCACCTCCTCTCGCCGGCGGGCGCCGCCCAAATCACGGCGGGCGCCGCCTTAAATACGGCGGGCGCCGCCTCAAGCACGGCGGGCGCCGCTCATCCACGGCGGGCGCCGCTCCTTGGCCACACATCACGGCGGCTGGGCAACCTCACCACGGCGGGCGCCGTCTCCCTGGCAGCGGTCGCCGTCTCCCTGGCGGCGGTCGCCGTCTCCCTGGCGGCGGTCGCCGTCTCCCTGGCGGGGGTCGCCGTCGCTGAACAGAAACTGAAAATACGAGGGGAAATCTTACCCGCGATGCTCGATTTGGCTCGTCTTTCGCCTTGCTTTGCTTCTAGGCGTCCGAGGGTCTCCAAGGCTTCACTTGGCCACCGGAAACGACACCAAACGAGCCTCCAACGATCCACGAGCCTTCCCGGAGAGAGCGTTTTCTTTGAGAGCGTTTTTGAGAGTCGAGAATTTGAGAGCGCTTCCGCGTCTTTTGCACCCTCTTCCAGTCTCACCCAACACCTCTATTTATAGAAGAAATTAGAGTTCCTTGCCTCTTGGACAATATCCAAACCCTTTTTCCCATTGGACAATGACTCTTGGACAAAAACCTTTGGATAAAGAATCTTGTACTATTGCCCATTAGATAACAACTCTTGGGCAATAAACTTGTACCAATCTTAATCCGTGTTAACAAAAGTCGTACACGAACGAGTATAAACTCCTAACACCCCTCGACTGTATAATTTTTCACTGAGAAAAATATTACAGATACAGAGCACATTACAGAATGTCTTAAGCTCTCAGAATTAAATCCGACGTACCAAACTGGCGCTCGGGAAAAATCCATAATTCCCAAAATAGCCTTACAAAATTACGGGGTATCACAAAGTAAATGAGATTAAATGTTAGTTATCCTTTTTATTGTGGAAATCCTTCAATATACCCTCTTGCATTACTCTTTGAAATCGACAATATATAAATTGAGTAGTTTGCAAATTTTAGTGCGGGCAATTGGAAAGCTCACAGAAAATTGCTTAGGTACGTAAAAAAGTTATTTTCCTTTTTCTAACATTTCTCCTAAAATATTTGATTTATTGTTTGAAGAAAATATCATCCTTCATTATACAATAGTATGGCATGACAATGTCCTATTTAAATTATTTCTTTTTCAAATGTATTTGAATTTTTTTTCATCATATATACTTGTATAAAAATTACATAAGTAAAAATCATAAAAAATTAATAGGGTGAATATATTTACAAATCCTAGAGAAAATAGTTATAAATATGATGGAGCTAAACTTTAGAATTGAGATAAAAAAATGTCCAATTCATCCAAGAAGATAGGGATAGTTGGTTCATATAGGCCATCATGAATTTTGATAGAATTGATTTTGGTAGTTAACTTTAGAGGTAAATAACATGTAATTATAATTATATTTATTCCCTTTACATATTTTTGAAAGTAATAACATTATCCGTAAAGAGTTATGAGATATCTTGAAAGCTTAATCGACTAAAATTATTTTTGTTTACAAAGTTTTCTAAGGCTGTATTCTTCCCCGTGGTAAAAATTTAGAATTCATACAAAAACTGTATTTGACAACTTTATTTTTCTATATAGATTATAAATAATTAAATAATCGTATCTTATTACAAAGTATAGAAGAAAATAATTTTGCAACACTGGCTACATATCTTTACAAGTTACATGACTTTAAGTTACGAATCAACATAATATAGTGTTCGAATGATTATTTTAATATGTCAAGACTAAACATGGACTTATCATGTAAATTTAATATGCTATGCATATTAGGACATGACCATATAAGAAATTTCATGAATAACCAATAACATGATTTTAAGTATATGATTCTTATTGCGTATAAAATGAATCAAATGATAATCAACTTTTTTTTAAACAAAATCACAACTGAATATAGCATTTGAATAAAATGTCAACGAGAAACATAGCGGCTTATAACAAATTGTCATTGAGAAACATGACAACTTGAGTAGGCGTCTAAATTATACATTAGTGAGTGCACTCACAATCCTTTCTGCATCTATGTCCGACCACCCCATCCTTTCTTATTAGATTTGGAAGTCAAAATGGATGTGTAGCACCTTAAGAACATATATGATTAGATAAATATAAAAGAAATAAAATCAGGTAACCAACACAAATACACGAAAATATAGATGAAAACCATTGCAAAATACATGTCACGTGGGTAGCATGGGTTTGTCCTTCTAGTATACTATAGAATAAAGTCTTGAGTAATTAATGACTCATATTAATTGAGATGATTTTTGATAATTTTTTTATTTCAATTTCATTAAAAATCAACTATGCTCTTTATCTAAATGATTAGGTGGTTGTATACAAAGACAAAGGTTACGTTAAAGGTTCGAGTCTTCTTGAAATTTTTATAATCTTGTAACATTTAATAGGTTTAGAATAATTTTACTAGCAAAACACTATTATATATATATATATATATATTTTTACAATTTTTGGAGATTTTATATTTTAATTTTATTTCCCACGTTATACCCTCTTAATGAAATGGTTGAAGTTCTGATAAATAAACATAGAGATATAATAAGAACATTTTCATCTTTCTTATCTTATTTTATATACATATACAAATGGATTTTGTCATCGTTAATTACTTTCATTATTTTTGCTCACCGATATATCTATAAGATGATCTACTTGTGAAAGAAAAGCGATGACTCATATAAAGCTTAGTGGTGATGGTTATTACAACTTGGTCAAATACATTTTTTGACATTTATTAAACATATTAGTTTTATGAAAACACTAAATATAATAATAATCTAATGGTGTGGTTTTGGTGGCACATGATGAATAGTTCATTTTCTAAAATTAGATGGTTGAACCTGTGCTTCGCATGAAAAAACATATTGTTGTTTTGTTTTTTTATAAATACATAAAATAATAAGTTTGTTTTAAGGTGTATTTGTTTTTTTTTTTAAAATAAGAGACCGTCATTTTTCCCCTACAATTAGAATTTATTCTATTAACGATTTGTGATTCAATAATTTAGGTGATTATTTTCTTAGTTACAGAGTAAGATTGTCTAATATATAATTTTTTAAATCAATATATTTAATTAAATAGACTTTATATATAATTAAACTGGACTCATTGTTATAATTTTATTTAAAGGCTGGATGATGTGGCGAATGATGGTTGGATTGATGATGACATGTAGGCGAATTGAATGTGATGACGATGAATAGAATTTAGACCTCCTACATAGTATATATAGATAGGCTATGAATAATATTAAATAGAGTATTTAACTTTGTTTACTAAAAATTGGTTTATCTTTATACCAATGGTTTTTTAATAATTTTGCTACAGTATTTATGTTATGTACTTCAAATAAGAAGAAACTTTAGAGTTGAACTTTTATAATATCAAATTAGAAAACTAAAATTTATAAATTTTTTCATAGTTCAATTTATGACAAAAACTTGAATAAAGTATACCAAATAAAACTTGATAATATATGACCATTTTAATGATATGAAAATTTAAAAAATTCCCTTTAAAGATAACATTTTTAAAATAAAAATATTACATTATATTTATGATAGACATACCAGTTATTATAATAATAATAATAATAATAGTGGAAAGACATTAAATTTGTTATTTTGGGTGAAAAAAGAAAAAAAAAACATACAATATATTACCTCATATGTACAATAGATTTTTTATCCCAATAAACTGAAGCATATATTAGGACAAAAAAACTAACTTTTAGTGTTTTATAGACTAATTATGATTATGTTACTTTCATCGGTCGTAACGTTGATATGTAAAGAGTAATGATCTTGAGGGAAATTATTATAACCAACACTTTTCTAAATTTCCAATCAACGTGAATATAAATATGTGATTATGAAAAGACTATTTTTTTAGATTGTATGTGATTTTTCTTTTTCATAGATACGACCTAAAAATCAATTGTTTCTCTTAAGAATGTATAAGATTCGATTGCATTATCAGAATTTTGCTAATAGATTATTGTATTCCTTAATTAAACTAATTTTTCACTCTAAATGTGCGTTTTGCTAGGATTCTCATTATACATGGTTTATTTATTTGAAATTCTCAATACGTTTTATTAGATTTCTTCATCTGTAGTTAAATTTTATATGGTTTGGTTGCAGAAGAAACTTGAAGAATGTGTTATTATCATCAATGCAAAAACCAGTTTTAGAGAGCATATATTGCATAATGAGTCTCCATTCATCTTAAAGGCCTTTATTTGAGGTTTACGGTTTACCGTACAGAGCTAGAATCAACTGGAATCAAGAAGGTCTGACCTTTTCGTAGATTCAGCTAATCGTTTTCCAAATATTATATTCGTATATATTTATGTATTTGATTTTCCATAGTTCAAAAATATTGCATTAAAAAACTTGCTTTAAATTATTCTACTAAAAAATAGATAATTACTAAAATGTTTAAAGAAAATCAATCATTACAAAATAATATATATATATATGTATTCGTATTTGTACTTTGTATCAGTTTTAGGATGGACAAACTTAACAGATGTATGCTAATATAATATTTTAAATAAACATAGTCAAATATAGTAGTAGTCAAAATTTCACTTTGTACAACAAAGGGCTTATGAGAAACTTCTACGAAAGAATTAATGAATTAACTCATCTAAGTCTTATTATTTAAGAGCAAATATTCTATTCTTATTTATAATAAAAAAATTTAATTAATTTTACTAAACATCTTTAAAAAATGAGTTGAACATTATAAAATATCTTCCCAAAGTAAAAATATTTTTGTGGTTTAGCTATCTTTTTTCAAAAAATAATTTTTTAAAGAATAAAAAAACTGTGCGTAGCACATGCATAAACACTAGAAGAGATCCTTTTATTTCTTTTGGTGGGTTAGAAAAAAGTGTTTCAAAGTTGTTAAATATGCACCTAAACACTAGAAGAGATCTAACATGCAATGTGAGATATAACATGTCATACTCTTTTTTTTTAAATTTAGTTGCATATTTACCAATACATGTATTTATTTATTTTCTTATATTTAGTCCAATTGTTAAACCTTATCAATTTTTTCAAGTAATAGCTAAACACTATATTCTCTTATGTAAAATTTGGTGTTATATTTGTCAATATTTAAAAAAAATTGTGTTATTAATGCTACTATATTTACCTATACTAAATTATATTAGATGCAAGACTAGCATTGATAATTTACAAATTTAGCAAAAAACATGCATTATCTTGATCGAATATAAATAATATGCGAAAAATATATTAACAAGAAACGTGTGTCTATATATACATTTTTGAGTGAAAGTACATTGGACATTTTATATATAATCACCATAAATTAATAAATGAGATAATAGTAAAATTGGATAAACTCAGTTTGTAAAAAAATAAATTTTTCGTATTAGAATAGATTATAATAATAAGAAAAAAAGCTTCGTGCGTAGCACGGGCATGACCTATAGTCTAAATACAATGGAAAATACAGTCTAGGCAATCAATGACCATCCCTATAATTAAGCCTTAAACAAAAAAAGGGAAAAAGTTAAACAAAAAAACAGAAGATGACGGTTACATTCCTAATATGATACGGACTGCTTGAATTTTGAACGACTGTTTGAATTGTGAATGCTAATCCATTTATGACCATGGCTGAAAATATGGTAATCAATTACTATGAATAAAATGTTATGAAACAAAATAATAAAAGATGACTGTTACATTCTAATTAAAACTCACATTCAAATGAGATAAGGGCTATGAATAAGATATTATGCTCACATTCAGATGACTGTTACATTCAAATGAGATAAGGGCTATGAATAAGATATTACGCTCACAATGGCTGTTGTTCCTAAAATTCACATTAAATGACCATGGCTGAAAATATGGTACTCAATTACATAGCTAAGAATATGCTCAAACGGTTGAAACCATGGCTTGAATTGTACATGAAAATTTCTATATGTTAAATGCTAATCAATGACCAATTGATACCAATGGAAGAATGTTGATGGTGGATCCAAATAAATACCGGTTCTTCCCAGCTATTCACTTGTTGTACCACTACAATCCTTTTGTCATAATTGAAATTGAAGACAATCAACTATATGAGAGAAATGACCTAATTGGTAAGAATATCACTCCTTATTTGTAATGATGTAATATACTAAATTTGTATTTTACACGGGCCTAATCACACATGTTAATATCACTCAATATTTCTATTTTATGATGTAACATACCCAAATTTGTAATTTCCATGTGCCTAATTGCAGATGTTATGGGCTATGTTACTGATGTTGGGACGCCTACAGTTGTTGGGAAGGCAAAAAAGAAAAATAGTGGTTCAGAGCTTCTTGAATTCCACCTAATTAACAACAAGTAAGATTTATTCTGTTTCAGCCAATACCTCTGCAAAATATACAATTGAAAGACCAAAATCTTAATACTTATACAACATAAACAATGTAGGGGACGTTAGCTTAGAGTGGTATTATGGGGTAGTTTTGGAGAGGAACTAATCACAAGGAAATCAACAAAGGAAGGCCTCTACTCCATCATCTTGGCAGTTATGAATGAAATACCCCAAATAGGATAATAATGGCATTTTGGTAATTTGATTAAGGGGATTTGTTAAAAGGGGGAGAAATGGAAATTTGGGGATTTTAATCCCAAAAACACGTTTGGGTCTCTCTCTCTTTCGGTTGTCTCTCTCCCGTGAAGAATCATTCCCTTGTGCTCGGTGGCTCTCTCCTGTGCCAGCTCCCTCTTCCCCGGCGAATTCGGCCTCCTCCGGTGCCAGTCGAGCCGCTTTCTTCTCCGGCGAGCCGTGTTCGCTGCTGCTGTGCAAGCTGCTGTTCGTTGCGCTGTGTTCGTGCTGTCTTCAAGCTGCTGCAGTCCGTCGTGTTGAGCTGCTGATTCCGGCGTCAGAAGCCAGGGTTCGTCTCCGTTGTTTCCGGCGTCGTCTCCGGTTCGAGCTGCTGTCTTCGCTGGTAAGGTGAATATATGTGTTCGATTTCTGTGAGACGTCGTGGTGGTTTGATTTGGCTGAAATCTTTGCTGAATTTTTTGGGTATATGTTCGAATTGATGTTGTGGTTCGAATTGATGTTGTGTGTGGTCCGAATTGATGTTGAATTATTCTTTGTGGGCAGTTGAAGAGCCAATTTCGTGAGCTTTGGGTTGATTTTGTGTGTGTGGTTGCTGAAAATTTTGAAGGTATGAATTAGGGTTTGAATTTGGGGGTTTTTCTAGTTGTGGTTTGATTTGATTTAATGCCAGGGATTTACTCGAATTGATTTCGCAGGTTCGTTCGAGTGGTTTGGAGACCTCTAGGGTCGTTGCGGTTCGACTTGAGGCAAGAGGATCCTTGCTAACTTATATTTTTTATAAATTGATTTATGCTTAATTTATTTCATAATTAAGTTTACCGTTGCTTGGTTGAATATGGGTATGTGTGCGTGATAGTAATTGTATGGTATTGTGATTGATTAAATGTGGACGCGGTAGTCAATTGTGACTAAATATGATTGATTGTTGTAAATAGTGTTGTTGGACTAAATGGGTGTGTGTGTTGAATGGGTGCGTGTGTGTGTTGGATCGTGTGTATGTGTTGGATTGAATGCGTGTGTGTGCGTGTGTTGGATTGAATGTGTGTGTGTGTGTGTGTTGGATCGTGTGTGTGTGTGTGTTGGATTGAATGTGTGTGTGTGTGTGTGTGTTGGATTGAGTTTGTGTGTGTGTGTTGGATTGTGTGTGTGTATGTGATTATGTGATATTTGATTGGTTTTCGTATGAAGTGTTTGAATTGGTGTCGGTGTAGTGGTGGAATGTTGTTGGTTGGTGAAAGTCCTTATATTTAGGGCCTCGGTGGGTATGAACCCCCGAAGGTCGAAGGGTCAGGTGATGATAGTCTCACCAAACCGCGTAGGGTGCACGCCTACGTCGTTAAGGGCCAAGGGTTGGATGGTGAAAGTCCCATCCGGAAAGTGTGTGTTGATTGTCTCACCCGGTGATGTGGTGGTGGAGACGGAGGTTGGATTGGAGGTGTTGGTGGTAGTATGTGTTGATTGTCTCACCCGGTGATGTGGTGGTGGAGACGGAGGTTGGATTGGAGGTGTTGGTGGTTGTGTGTGTTGATTGTCTCACCCGGTGATGTGGTGGTGGAGACGGAGGTTGGATTGGAGGTGTTGGTGGTTGTGTGTGTTGGTTATGTGTTGAATGTTGGTTGTGTACTTGATTAAGTGGTTGTGTTGGTAATTTGGTTGTATGTTTGATAATTGGTTTATGTTGGACGTTGATTGTTATTAGTTGTGGTTGTGGGTCATTGTTGGCCATTGGTTGTGGTGGTGAATTTACGTGTGTTATAGTTGTTGATTGTAACTGGCCAAGGTTGTGAATTTCTGTTGGTATGATTATTGTTGGTAGCTGGTGGATTATGAATGTTGGTTGTGTTGTTTGAGTGTATAGATTGGTTTCCATCTTGAGGGTGTGGGCCAATACGAGTTGAGTTTGAAGGTATGAGTTGCAGTCGTGGTTGACGAACCGGCGGCACCAGAAGGGTGGCTGGCCTGGACCGTTATTTAGGTTATGATTGTGTTATGTGATAATTATCTCGTTGATGCTTATGTGTTTGTGGATGTGCAGGTTAATTGAATTTGTTGTGTAGTGCAGTAGTGAGTTCAGTCTTATTGGTTAGCTTTGGTTGTAAGTCGGTAATAAGAGATTGTGTATGTGCATAGAGTTGGATTGGAGGTATTAGTATTGAAGAGGAAGTTGGATTGGACCGTTCTATTCGTTTATGCTTGTGATGAGTTTGAGGTTGGATAGAAAGAGGTTAGTATCGTGTAGAGTTGAATAAGGATGAGTAATGGTTGATTTATGTGATAGCGTGTGTTATGTTGTGTTTTGACGTGTGATTGGATAGTTGGTTTAGGTGTTGAGAGTCTCGCCGGTGATGGGTTGGAATGAATTGTGTTGGAGTTATTGCGTTTAAGAGTTGAGCTCTTTTGGGTGTTTGGTCGGATAATGTGTTGGTATATATATATCTTATTTTGGTTGAATTGATTGATATTATATTGATTGTTATTGTTTGAACTGTTTGGGCTCGGCTAGTCTTGCCATAGTCTTTCATAAGACTGACCAACCTCGGTTTACGTGCCATGGTTGGCTGGGGTATCGGGTCCCCCAGTCAATCAGGCTTTGCAGATTTAGCGCCAGCAAGGAGGATCCTGATCACCGTCGGTTTTGGAGTCGAGAACTCTACTTTTGGTTTGAGACTTTGACTTGATTGTATGTATCGTTTTGGTTTTGGACCTTGAAGTGGTCGAACTTGTTGTATTGGCTTTTGGCTTTTGGTCTTTGGTTGTTGGTTTCTGGTTTGTAAATTGTAGTACTTTCTGTATGTTAAGTTGATTATGGTTTCAACTTTGGACAGGTTTTACAGATTTTTCCGCTGTGCTGCTTTTGGTATATATTATGTATGGGTTATGTTTGCAAATTTTTATTTCACCCGCCTTATAGTCCTTCGGGACTATGGCACTGTAGCACCTCTGGCCCGGGGTGTTACAATGAATGTGAAGGAATACAAGAGTAAAATAACATTTATTTTCTTTTTCAAGCCATATCTAAGCTACTTATATTTTTTATTTGTGCCTGAATTCATAACCATGTCCAACATGCACTACTTACAGATGAGGTGTACATTTCAAACACTTCAGCAACTTCGATCTATGATAGCACTGAAATCCCTCAATTAGGGGTATTTAGAAAACAACCACTGTACTAATCCCTAACCATTATTTGAATACATTAACTCCATTTAAAAATGTAAATAATACATGCATGGCTTACCTATTCTCAATGACTTAAATGTGTTTTCTCTACAACAACATCAATGTTAGAGACCATGGCGTATTCACTAAAAGTGCGGATCTGCCTACAATACAAGGAACTGTATTAGAGTTGCTGCAATGGTGTATATCTAGGAAAAAAGGTATAATGTATTTGTATGTAATTATTTTGTATCACAACTATATATTTTCACCACATAAAAATAACTTTCAAAATAATACGCCATTGAATAGGATACAACCTTTGAATGCAATGTCCAAATCACAAAGATTGAAACACGAACCCCTTAGTACTATTTCACGTGCAGCAGTGGCCAGTGCAAGAAAGGTGTTACTCGCCG
Source organism: Rheum nobile (assembly GCA_027886185.1). Taxonomy (NCBI): domain Eukaryota; kingdom Viridiplantae; phylum Streptophyta; class Magnoliopsida; order Caryophyllales; family Polygonaceae; genus Rheum; species Rheum nobile. The sequence goes on along the minus strand of WOAB01000002.1, from coordinate 6,501,839 downwards.
TAATGGAAATTTCTGGTGTCAATCATGTGCCAAGATGATTAGCTTCCCAAAGACAAGATACTCATAATCTATATACAATGTAAATCTTTGTTATAAAAAAATGACTTTCCTATTTGTTATTACTTTATTCGCTCACTAGACAATATACCATATAGGATCACGATTTCCTAATACCACAAAACAGTGGCACTATCCTTATTTTTCAAAAAAAATAAACATAAATATGTTGCACATATATTTTCCCTACATTTTTTCCTAGCATAAAATAACCAACATATCTATATTTCTCAAAACTATAACAGATTCAAGTTGTGACTTGGAGTTGAAGATGGAAGCCATGCTACAATTGTCACCCTCTTTGATGATACTGGTGAAAAGTTAGTTCCACAGCCGACTCTTTGTTAAAAGAACAAGACGTAAGGCATCAAAACTGCAAACAAACTATTCTTACCATTTTACTATCTAAATGCTAAATTCCTATATTTCTAGGTTCAAGGTGGTGATAGTGTAAATGCCTTAGTCAACATCATCAACAATGCACAGGTGATAGAAATCAAATCTCATACCTACAATCGACATGATGAAACTTTTACATGCACCAACATCATTCTTGCGACTACTATTGTGAATGAGGTTGGCCAATATTCTATTTGTCTATTGCTTCTTAATTTGAAATACAAACATGATATTCATATTCTGAAATATAATATTAAATTCTTATATCTGAAAAATATGAAAGGTACCATGAAAAGAAACTTCAAAACATCCAATAGATGAAGATGCATTAGAGATTATAAAAGGGGATCAATGGTGAGTATGCAATTTTCTATATAAATTTGAGGATTGTTACTTTGCAAATTCTAAAGAAAGGGTTGATTTGCAGGATTGCATATGAAAATACCACTACCAATAAGGTCTACCTTCTTACGAGTTAAATGCTTATCAAAATCGAACATAAAAATATCATTGCTTTTCTTTGAAAAAAATATTAAAATTATGATATCTACATACTCAAGGCAAAAGGAAAAACACAACAAAACCAGCCAAGCGATGGAGGAACAAATAGTTGGACAGATGCATCAGAGATTCAATAAGGACAACAAAGGTGAATATACATTTTACTTTGCAAATTTGGCCAAGTCTAATATTTGTGTTGAATTGCAGTTTTGCAGAAGATGAAAGCGCAAAATCTGAACAGGTCATCTCATCATATGAGGAGGAATGAACTCAAAACTTTATAGCACTACCACTGACCATTTAGCATTTGTAGGAAAAAAAGCAGAAGTCTTTTGTAAGTTCAATAATAAAGTATGTTATGTTTAATGAAAAAATTTATTCCTCAATAACAAAGGATCTTGTTAGTTCTAGAATAGAGTTAAGTCCCAACCCCTCTCAATAGTACCACGAAATTAAAAAGGAAATGTGTTACAAGGCCCTCTATGAATAGAAAGCACATCAGAACACTACATTAAGCATGTAATTAAAGGGGACATAATAAATGACCATTGCTGAATATATGGAATTCAATTACCATGGCTAAAGAAACTCAAATGGCTTACACAATAACTCAAAAGACATTATATGGTATTCAATTACCATGGCCAACCTTAGAGAAATATCTACCACCAGATCACTAATACATTACAAATGGAAATTAGATAAACAACAGAAGACATAAAATCAAGTTATAAAAAATGGATTAGCTGGTATGTTAACCACTCAATCGTCAATTTGAACTATTCCATATACTTATATTCATTTCCAATCAATTGGCACATGTGTCATAAAATCAAAACTTTTCAGGACTACCATTCACTATTTAGCATCTCTAGGAATAAAAACATTTTGCTTCTTTTAATTTCACTAATAAACATGTTATGATTAGTGAAATAGTTTATTCCTTAATACTTTAGTGGAATACTTAATGTCCATCTAAAAAATATGCTCTTTGCTATTGAGAGAATTGCAATTTCTGAGCAATGTTTACATATTGGATCATTTCTACAGATTATTTCTCCAACCATGTTTATTTTGTATAAATCATCATCCCACATTGAATTCAAATTTCTCAAGAAAATACTCACTAGCAGTTCTAACCTTGCTAATCCCGACCATTTTGACCATTGTTATTTTGGGAATTAAAAACACATATGAAGTGACTCAAACTCTGCTTCAAGATAAACCCGCTATTCAAATTCTCAAGAAAACATTTATACGGCTAAACTATATATCAACATTCAGCTATATACATCATCCCTGCATTTTAAGTATCAAAATAAATTTAGTACAATTTCCATTTTTCCCGACGTTACATATAACTACTAAATAAGAACTACATAATTTAGGGAAATAAGCAAACAAAAATAACATTAGTATTCTTACATATTTTGAAGATTATAATATATGTATGTATATATATATGAAATTGCAATACAGCGAGAAGCATAAAATGTGGAAGGCTCTTATCTATTCAAGATAAGAACATTTAACAAAAAATATAAGCTTGAACAAAATATCTCATCCAACCAGATTCTTTAATATATTATATTAATGAAGATTGCAATAACGCATAATCTATGGCTTTCAAATCGATTCTCAACCCACACACCAAATAATATATGTTATATGTGACTAAAAGCTCACTTATCATCACAATGATAGAAAAGCAGATTTATGACATACAAATAAATTAAAATATGAAAAATCCATTTATAAAATTTGCAGGCAATAAAAAAATTGATCTAAAACTGATTTGCCATTTTAAACCAAAACAAAAAGGGAAAATAAATTTGTACATATAATACATTGATACTAAAAAACATGTAACTCCCAAGGCATTTACTGATGCAATAAAATCACCAAAGACAAAGCTACTACAAACCCTCAGAATGACATTCAAATAAAGAAATCTGTAGACTTTTTCCTAGAAGAGTGAAAACCGACATCACCACATGTTAGTATTCTACTAGAACAACTGATGTCAGCAGAAATCAGAGATACAAAAAAAAAATGATATTAGGTACGTTACTCTAATCCTTCATTTACTTTATTTTAAACGAATAGAAAACTATACTCAAATTGTTAATATGCAATTATCAAGTTTTTTATTCTACTATTACATGTGATTGACAGAATTCCACACATCCATACATTGGAAAATGCAAATCACATTCAGATTCCATCTTTTGCAAATGATGATCATAACAAAAATTAACAAACCCTTAGTTAAGGAACAACCTTATTAAGCAATAAAGATAAGATTAAAGAGATTAACTAACCCGATCCAATATAGATCTCATATCCTTGGCCATCTCCTTGAGCTCTCCCAACAATAATCCTTACAAGTACAAGCATATTTCCCTATTCTAATATTATGTGATTAATGAACTAAAGTTTCAGTGAAGCAACCACAAAGAAATAGAACAAGTACATTGAATGAGATGAAAAATAGCATATATAAATAGTCGGATATTCGTACACACACTATCTACATCTGAACACATGTAACATTCAACCAATTTCAAATCTAAGTCTTAAGTCACAAATTTAATATATAAGAGACCAAGTAAAGGTCTAAAAGGGCACAACCTGCTAATAGTGAAAACTTTTAATATGCAACGCATATGTTACAATTGAAACCTGATAATTTTGTTTTTCAGAAGTTGGTACTTTGGAGTCATTCAGACCTTTTTCAGTTACGTTGCACCTTTTATCATTGCAATAATCACATCCATGACAAGTTGAACCAATCTCTAAATCATCAATCGATAGAGCTAAGTTGAGAAGGGGCTGAAACGAAGTAAGATGTACCTCTTCTGATAACAGCTTCAGAACGTTTTATGAGTCTTTGGTTTCCATCACCTCTTATAACATTCGTCCAAGGCTTTCCAGAAACCTTCCACCCTACAATGACATATGGCATGAGTGTTTGTTCATATATGAAATGCAAACAAAAATGCCAAGAATCAGATCGGATATTATTTTCTTAAGGAAAAAACTTTTCAATCCTCAACCATTTGATCACCTAAGCTCAAGTCAATTCAGGACAACATAAAACTAATAGCAAAAAATGATTTCTTAGTTTGAAAAAATGTTCTTCTAATAACCTCATCAGTTCAAGAAATAATATATGATAAAGGATGCTACAACAAACTCTACTATTCAAGTTCATTTAAGAACGTTTACCTTGATAATGTTGTGGCATGCATAATATTATTTGTCTTTAGTAATGTCCATGCTTCACATACCATCAAAATCTACAAGTACACAATGGAGCCAAGCATTAAAATTTTGGAAAAATTAGCCATACCCGATGTAGTGAAATTGTCAACAATGTGAATAAGCATGTTGTGTTGCTGTTAACAGTAGATTAATGTTGAATGCACAATATTATTTTTAGAAAAAGATAAAGATTGGATTTAAGACTAATATCAATACAACAGATTTGCTTCGCAGGTTTACAACATCATCTACATCATCAAACGAGCGTGGAGCAACACTAACATTGGCATCACATTCACAAACAAGAATAGATGGAAAGGTCCAAAGTTTTTGCGGCTTGAGACTTACAGATCTAGGAACCTTGCGAGCAGGTGATGTTCCATTCATTTATCCAATCACTACGTCTAAAAAAATGCATATTATGAAAATCACTAAAACTTGTTCATCTATGTATAATTAATTATCAAAATGTAAAAAAAAATAACTAGCAATTCTATACTTTATCAATATATACTGATGCGAATGGGTCATCATAGGTGATGATGTTGCTTCTTCAAGAAAACAACAACCTTCACACAAGTCAACAAATACAAATGGTCAGTATGTAATTACCATTTATATTTATACTCAAAACTAAACATAATCAAATATGCATGGTTTATGACACAATAAACAACTAACTTTATCACCAAGTGTACATCTTTGAAAAACTAACATATGAAAATTGCTCATGTCAGGTGGTGGTGTTGCTTCTTCTTCGAGAAAAAATGGGCTTACAACCATAGCTATTGATCGGCACTATTTTATAGTGTATTTCTAGGGGTTGTTACCAGTTTTGAGGTGCCATTTGGATGGATTTAGAGCACAATTGTGGAGTTGAGAGTTAGAGACTATAAGTGAAGAAATCATGGGATTTACACAAGTTTGAAGTGCATTGAAGAGTAGAAGAACAGTGGGCTGAATTCAAATGGTTCGTTCTCTTTACTCAGATGTCCAAATGGAGTGATTCTAATTCGAGGAGTTAGATCTTGAAGTCTACTACAAGTCCTCAAAATTTGAGCGCAATCCGAGTTGGGAATCAAAAGTTATGGCGTTTTTACGGAAGTATCACAGAAGCTGGAGAAGTCGTTGCCACCGCACCCCGCGGTGGGATGGCCGCACCCGCGGCGAGCACAACAGAAGCGAGGATCTAGATTCTGGAAGACCACCGCACCCCGCGGTGGGTATCACCGCACCCGCGGTGGAGACGCGCTGAAGACCTTTTCCCGATTTATTTCCGAGATTTCTTATTTCCTTTTATTTTATTTCTGAAACTTTGTTTTCAAGTTTGTTATTTTCTTTTCTTTATTTCCTTATTATTTCCTTAGTATTTAAGTTAAGTTTAAGACTCTTTTAGAGAGAATCTATTCTTTAACCCTAGTTGCCACCTATCTTAGTTTTACTCTCACAAACCCTATGGAGAACTAAACTTCCATTGTTGCACTTGACAGTTTGAAGGCAACAATTGATTGGTTGTGAGTTTTCTACTCTTGTTCTATTTCCTATCTAGTTGTATTAATTCTCTTGTGCTTGAATGTTTATTGGTTTATGTTGATTTATCTAGACTGATCACCTAGGTTTATTGATATCTTCCTAATTGCTAGGACTTGTGATTCCGGGTTCGGGTTGCATATCTAGTAGCAAACACGATTTACATAAGCGGGTTGCGAGTGTTCATCGTGAGAGAGAGTTAATTATGTTATAGTAACGAGTTGTTTCTATTGCATGTATCTTGTTGAATCCTTGGTTTAATGCTATTGCTTTATTGAATCTTGAAGGTTTTCGGGTTTGATTTAGTAATAAGTACTATTAGGGCTGGTAGAACTAATAGTTACCTAAGATCGGGATAAGAACAACTAAAGGAAAGATAAGAACTTGAGATTAATAGAATTCAGTGATCAACCATATCTTTTGTTGTGTGGATCTTTGTTAAGTGTGGCGCTTTTCCCCATTATATTCACAACCTTTACTTGCTTACTTGTTACTTGTTTACCAAGAAAACACTACAAACCCCCCTAGTTTCTAGTTGGTGATTGCGAATTACAAAAATAGATAACCTGACTCCCTGTGGGATCGACCCTGACTTGCTTGCTATACTCTTTAATAGGTATTTTAGGATTTCTTTGATTGGGTATACGACTTTAGGCCTGTCAGCTATAAACTCAATGGGTAAGGAAAAACTTTTAAATTACCAAAAAAACAATGTATACTATTAAAATTACATGTGTTTGTCACTTAGGTATCCAAGTATTGTACAACAAGCTAGACTTGCCAACATACAAATGCCAGTGTTGCAATGCAACTATGTGGTTTGAGGGAAAAAAAAAGGAAAATGCAAAGAAGGTGGAAGTCCTACATTTTCAATATGTTGCCAGGAAGGAAAGGTTCATTTGCCAAAGCTACATCCAACTCCTACACCATTAAACCGGCTACTTAACTCTACTGGTGATCCTGTGGCAACAACAATTCAAAAAAAAACTAAAGTTTACAATGGCATTTTCAGTTTCACATCCTTTGGAGGGCGAATTGACAACACAATCAACTAAACAAGAGGACCTTATAATTTCATAATGTCAGGCCAAAACTACCACATATTTGGTTCTCTTTTACCAGCTAAAGGAAGTATGCCTAATTTTGCTCAATTGTACTTTTATGATACTGAAAATGAAGTGCAAAACAGGATGACATGCATTGCTCAAGATGAAGACAAGTTGGATGTATCAATAGTAAAAGAATTGCTTTGCATGTTAGATTTTCACAGTTCAATTGCTAAAGCTTTCAGAATGGCTAGGGACTGGTGCTGCACCAATAATTCTCTCGAGATCAGATTAAGGCTTATTGGAGAAAGACAACAATCTGGAAGACAATACAATAGGCCTCAAGTTCCTAAAATTGCAGCGCTTATAATTGGGGATTTTGGAACCAACATTGGAAAAAGAGATATTGTCATACACAGCAGATCACATGGACTCCAAAGAATATCAGAGTTACATCCTCTTTACATGGCATTGCAATATCCATTACTTTTCCCATATGGCGAAGATGGATATCATGAGCAAATCACGTATCATACCAATGAAGGAAGCAAGAAAACAAAGAGATCTCATATGACAATGAGAGAGTTTTATTGCTATAGAATTCAGCAGAGACTAGATGAAGGCACAACTCTAATGCGAGGTGGGAGATTGTACCATCAATATTTAGTTGACGCTTATACAACAATAGAAGAACAGAGATTGAGGTGGATGAGACACAATCAAGATAATTTACGTGCAGCTTTATACCAAAATGTGTGTGATGCAGTTACAAAAGGAGACACAGATGCAAAAGCAATTGGGAAAAGAATTGTACAAGATACATGTTGTAAAACTACCAAGATGCAATGGCTATTTGTCGAGCATTGGGAAATCCAGCACTTTTCTTTACCTTTACAACCAATCAAAAGTAGCCTGAAATTGATGATATGTTATTTGAAATGTCGGGACTGACTGTTGTAGATAGACCCAATGTCATGTCAAGACTATTCAAAATCAAACTCTCACAACTCATGACAAATATTCAGACCCATAACATATTTGGGCCAACCCGTGCAGGTAACCTATGTTTACTATATGTTATATATAATTGCTTATACACACAGTCTAATAAATACTCTTTATTTCATGCAAATTACCAGTTGTACACACAATTGAATTTCAGAAAAGAGGATTGCCACATGCACACATCTTGGTCTGGTTAGAGCGCAAGTGTGAGACTGGAAGTGACATTGATCAGATCATATCTGTTGAGATCCCAAATAAAGAAGAACACCCACTTGTCTATGAAGTTGTCACTGAATACATGTTACATGAACCATGCGGGCAAGAAAATACAACATCTCCATGCAAGATAGATGGGAAATGCAGTAAACATTATCCAAAACCATTCTATGTAGAAACAACAATTGATGAAGATGGTTTCCCAGTTTATCAACGCATAAATTATGGAGTCCAAGTGAAAAAAGGTACAAAGAAGTTAGATAATAGATTTGTCATACCTCATAATCGTTATTTTCTACTCAAGTACCATGCCCATGTAAATGTTGAGTGGTGCAACAGATCTAGAGTGATTAAGTACCTTTTCAAGTACTTGCATAAAGGGCCAGATAGGGTAACTGTAGTCATTCAAGAAAATGCCATTGCATCAGGCACTTCAACAACAAAAAAGATCATAGAAGTTGATGAAATAAAGCAGTATTTGGATTGTCGTTGTTTTACTGCATGTGAAGCATGTTGGCGCATTTTTGGCTTTGACATCCACTATTCCAAACCAATAGTGATGAGGTTAACATTTCATTTGCCATATCAGAATTCTGTAGCACTACGAGACTTAGCTAGCCTGCCAGCATTGCTTGATGCAGAAGGTGTCAAGGATACAATGCTTAAAGAATGGTTCAACCTAAATGCAACTGATGCTGATGCAAGGAAATTAACCTATGTAAAGATACCGAAAGAGTATGTTTGGAATGCAAGCAAAAAAAATGGACTCTAAGAAAGCAGAGAAAAAGCATTGGTAGAATAACTTATTGCCATCCGGCAACATGAGAGAAATATTATCTATGAATGTTGTTAAACATTGTTAATGAACCAAGGTCATTCGAAGAAATAAGGAGTGTTAATGGCAAAGTGTACAACACTTTCAGAGAAACTTGCTATGTGTTGGGAATGGTGAATGATGACAAAGAATGGACATCAGCCATTACAGAAGCACAACAATAGGCACCAGCGACTCAACTTCGTGAGTTGTTTGTGATTATATTGTTATTTTGTGAAGTGAACAACCCAAGAGATTTTGGGAGAAAAGGTGGAAAGCTCTATTAGAAGACATTCTTTTCCAGAAAAGAAAACAGTTCAGATTTTTAGATTTAGTCCTCACTGAAAACCATATTCAAAATTATTGTCTTTTGCAAATAGAAGACATTCTCAACAAGAATGGAAAATCACTAGCAGACTTTACAGAATTGCCAATGCCAGATGAATCACTCCTGACAAATGCGGACAATCGCCTGATACAAGAAGAAATGAACTATAACATCAACGATCTAGCTGTAGAACACCAAGTGTTACATGCATCATTGAATGCAGATTAGCTATTAATCTATGACAAGGTCATTTCTTTAGTTCATAATCAAGAGGGTAGATTCTTCTTTGTCTATGGAGCAGGGGGAACAAGAAAAACATACTTATACAAGGCCATTATTGCACACCTAAGATCAGAAAAGTCCATAGTTCTTGCGGCTGCATCTTTAGGTATTCTAAATACAAATTATTTAAATTTCCCATTACCATTACATAAGACATCCTACATAATAAATATCACTGCAATTCTTTACATTTACTTTACAATACAAGAGGATGCATGCATTGCTTCCATTCTACTACCAGGTGGACGAACAACACACAGTAGGTTTGTTATTCCATTAGACTTAATGGAAAACAACACATGTGGGATAAAGCAGAACATACATTTAGTTAAGTTGATGAATGATGTGAATATGATTATATGGGATGAAGCATCGATGTCACAAAGATTTGCATTTGAAGCACTTGATAAGACATTAAGAGACATTTATGGAAGCATGCAAGAGAGAAATAGGGGCAAACTGTTTGGTGGCATTACACTACTACTAGGAGGTGACTTTCGACAAATTATGCATGTGATTCCAAAAGGAAGGAGACAAGATATTGTTCAAGCATGCATCAATAATTTAGTAAAATTAAGAACGAAAGCAGGGAGAGAAATATGAACTGGAAAAGGAACTTTTATAAGAACACAAAGAAAACTTACAACTGTTATTAGAACGACTGTTGTAAAAACTTCGAAAGGATCTTGAAAAGCTTCAAAGAACTTCCAAGGAAGGCTTCTAGCTTACGGGATTTTTTAGAGAGTTTCTCAATACATGAGAGTCTAAAATCTGATACCTCTAAACAACTGAGGGCTTTGCCTTTTATAGGGAAGGGGGAAGAGTCTGGATTCCTTTATTCGTACAAAATATTAGGACTATTTCTTCACGAGTGAACTTTCCTGTTGTGAGTGGGGTTGATGTCTTTTGGTGGAGTTCCTGTTGTGAGTGGAGATGCTGTCTTTTGGTGGAGTTCCTGTTGTGAGTGGGACTTTTGCCTGATGAAGTGACTTCTTTTGTTTTCTGGTTCTTTAACCTTTTGAAGCGGGCTTTTGTCTTCTGTGTCTTGATGGGCCTTTTGTTTGTGGACTCTTCTTCTTGGTCTCTTCTTGTAGTGGGCCTTTTATCAAAGTCTTCTTGGGCTTTTGTTTGTGGGCTCTTCTTCTTGGTCTCTTCTTGTAATGGTCCTTTTATCAAAGTAACGAGATGTACAAAGGAGGTAATTCTAAATAGGCTAGATAATACCCCCCGAAATGAAAACATAAGATCTTTTCTTTTATTTTATTTTTTCTTTCTTTTTTATTTTATTTTCTCTTTTCTTGGACTGTTTTGCTCACATAGCATATGGATCTTGTGCAAACTGTTCTGGATCATCTGCCGGAGAAGGCGGTGGAGTAGAATCTTGATCTTCGCAGCTGCCAGTAAAACTCTGTTTTTCTTGGACTAGATACTTTTGAAAAGCTTGAAAAGCTTCCCATTGTTTTAGTTGTTCCAGTTGGTCTTTTGAAAGAGGAGGAGAAGGGTCCTTTTTTGGAGGAGGAGTATAAGTAGTGGTTTTGGATGTTGTATGAGGAATCCTTTGTTGGGGTTTCTTTTGTAGGACAGCCAACCTTACTTTCTTAGTGGTTAAAGTGGAAATAATGAACTTTTCCCACCATCTAATTTTAAAGCGACGGCAAAGGGTAAGAGGATAGCCTTGGGATGTATCTGTAGGGTCTCGTAAGTCCAACAGAAAATCCAGGCAACACCAAAATCATGGTGGAAACGGAGGGATTTTGTAAAGGGTCTATCTTCAGAGTGGTGAAGGTAAACATAATATGCACTTTTAATTTTTTCTGGGTAAATGTTTTCTGCGGCCCCAAAAGTAAGCCATCAGTCATAAAACCAAATTGGGAAACCATTGGGGAAGTGTTTGTCAAAAAAGAAGAACCATGAGTGGTTAAATGGTCTAAGCAGGAATGTCATTTCCCAAGCATCTTTGTAGACTTGGTAAGAACAGCCTGGGAGATTGGGAATGGCATTAGGAAGGGAAAATGACTTTAAGGTCCAAGGGTCAGACCAATCTGAGGCACAAAGGACATTGAGTATTTTGCATTTAGAGAAGGAGATGCGTGAAGGGTCTATTGTACACATTGTGTGAGAGATTTCTGCAGAGCCAGAGTCTACAAGGATGAACTCATAGAACTTTTGGGTTTTAGAGGGGTTATCAGAGAACTAATGAAGACCAACAGGGAAGAGTCTTTTGATGTATGGTTCTAGTTGGTTTTGTGAAATAGAAGAATGTTCTGGCGTGAGATAGACTGAGGTAATTGGACTTGGTTTTAAGAAATACTGAAAAAAAGGGGTGTCTTTTTTGGGATCTGTTTTAACAGGAGTCTTTGGTGCCAAAAGAGCTTGGTTATAGGGAAGAGTTGGAAAGCTTGAGAGAGCTTGGAATTTGTTATGCACTGGACCAGGGTAGAAGAGGAAGATGGACTGATATAGTCATGGGGAGTCTGTTTCTAACTTTAGGATCCATATCTGAAAAAGCCTTTTATAAAAAGGGTAGACGAGCAAGACGATCTTTGACTTCCTTTTCAAGCTCTTGTAGATATCTGCTAAGGCTAGCACTTCCACCAAGCTCAACTAATTCTTTAATAGTTGGTATCCAAAGGCTTAATTCAAGCTGTTCTTTGCATCTTTTGAAATGACCTCTCATAGGCAAGGTTCTTTTATCCATGGGAGAAACTTTTGTAAGAAAATAAGAGAAAGGGAAATTGGTTTAAAATGGGATTTCACTGTCTTTTAAAACTTTTGAAATTTGTATATTAGCCATTCTGGTTGTGTTAAAAACAATATTGTTCAAGTTATCTATGCGTTCTAAATGGGACCAAACTTGTTCTAAGTCTTTGTCATTGCATGTTTCAAAAGATAAACAGGCTTTTTGAAGGGATTTGCGGAAAAAAAGGAATTCGCCATTGGTTGTAAATTTCTTTCTTTAGATCGTTGTAAAACTTCATTTATCCTGTGGATTTTCCCTGTAAAAATTCTCTTGTGAGGAAATCTGGTAAAGAATTGTTTTTTCCTTTTATAAATTCTATTTTGAAGTCGAATACAGAAACAATAGCTTTCCATCTAGCAAAGATCTGTTTTGAAACTAGATTTTGAACATCTTTTTGCAAAATTTCTTTAGCGGATTGACAGTCAACTCAAAGAAGAAATTCTTTGTTATATAAATCATCTTGAAACTTAGAGATACATGATATTATGGATAAGACTTCTATTTTAACAGTACTATAATTCTTTTGTGGTCCAGACCAAACACCAGAGTAGTATCTAACAAGGGTTTATTTAGTTTGATTAGGTAGTCTTTGTTTAAGAATACCACCAAAGCCTAATTCTGAGGCATCTGTTTCAACTATCATGAAAGCAGAGGGGTGAGGAATACTAGCGCAGGGTAAGGATTTGACTTTTTCTTTGAGGAGTTGGATTACCTTGGTATGCTCGGTAGTCCAAGTAGGTGGATTTTTCTTGAGTCTTTGAAATAAAGGGGCACAGATTTGTCTAAGGTTAGGGAAGAAGTAAGAGATGTAGTTTAGACATCCAAGGAACCTTTGTAGTTGGTTTTTGTCTTTTATTTCATCCGGGAATCTATTGGTGAACTCAATGCTTCTGTTTATTGGTTTGATTGTTTGGTTATAAATGTTATGGCCTAAGAACCTAATTTGTGTTTGGAATAATTTTATTTTTGAGGTTGATACTGCCAGCCCATTCTTTTCTATTATGTATAAGAAAGTGTTAAGGTGTTTGAAATGTTCTTCGATACTTTTAGAAAAGACTATAACATCATCGAGTAGACTATTGTAAAATTTGAGTAAGGGTTGAAGATATCATTCATGATTTTTTGGAATTCCGAAGGGGCATTTTTTAGGCCGAATGGCATTACATTCCATTCGTAATGACCAAAAGGGACTGCGAAGGCTGTTTTATACCTATCTTTGTTTTCTATCTGGATTTGTCAAAAACCACTCTTCATGTCAAATTTTGAATAGATCTTAGAATTAGATAGTCTATTAAGGAGATCTCTTTTGTTAGGAATAGGGTATCTAATCCATTGTAAGGCTTTGTTTAAATGTTTGTAGTTAATGACAAGTCTAGGGACTCCTCTTTCTTTTTCAGCATGTTTGTTAACATAAAAAGCTGCACAGTTCTAGGGAGACTTGGAAGGTCTTATGAGTTGTTTGAGCAGGAGTGAGTCTATCTCTTATAGCTTTAGTAGGAATATCTATTTCTTTGAAATCTTTTTCATAGGGGAGAGAAACTTGATGTTTTTTTCTTTCCTAGAAAGCGGTGGGAGATTCAGAGCAGACACGTTTTTTAAATAATTCTTCAAGATCGAGGACTTGTTTTTGTAAACTAGGGTTTCCAAGTTTTTCTTCTATTTTAAGATGTGCTATTTCTGAAGTAAGGGAATGAAGGAATGATCTTTTCTTAGTTATAAGATTTATGGTTCTGCTTATGGACGAGGACTATAAAGTAGATATGTCTTTTTGTTTTATCGGGGAAATGAACTCAAAACTTAGTGTTATTCCTACTACTTCAGTATGTTTGCCATATCTATCTACTATAAAAGGATATATTTGTGTTAGGAAGGGTGTTCCTAGGATTATTTGCTGAGTTAGGCCTTTTACCATTATGAAGGAGTTCTTAAAACAATATTTATCGTTACAAATAGAGGTTTTGGGGATCTTGTAGCTAAGGTTCATTCTACCACCATTAGCATTATGGATCTTCTCGTTGCTTTTATGGTAAAACTTTGAAGGGATTAGACCTTCACAAATACAGATTAGATCAGCTCCACTGTCAAGGAGAGAAATGGTAGAAAGGATGAAGTCTTCTATTTTTATAGTGATATTAACATACCATTTCTGGAAATTAATCTTATTAACTACTAAAACAAAAGTCTCTTCAATAGGGGGAGGTTCATCTTCACCTTGTTGTGGACAGGAGCTTGAACTGGGACTGGCCTCAGAAATCTTTAAAAATTCTAAATGAGCTATTCTGGTTTCAAGCTCAAGGTCTTTGGTTTCATTTATTAATAACTGTTTGCTGAGGTTTTCAATGTCTTTTTTAAGTCTATTAACTTCAGCTTGTAGATCTTTAATGGTAATAGAGGAGAATATCTTAGTAGGAGATTTTTTATTAATAATTTTGGAAACACTAAAAGGTTCTTCAGGTAAAGGTTGTTGTTCTTTAAATACTAGTTCTTTTAGTTTCATGAAATATTCTCGTTTTATTTGAGGATCTTTAAGTTTATCAATGAGTTCAAAAAGGGCTTCTTTTTCATCACTTTTGGTGATAACGTTACAGAATTGGGTTGTTCCTGAATTTTCTGAATCTGAAGAATCAGGGACATAAATATCTTCCTCAAAGTCCTCCAAAAGGATTTTAGTAAGTCTATTTTTTAAGTTACTGTCGTCTTGACAGATTTCATTATTTTTTTTTGTTTTAGTCTGCAGTTGTTTGCCTTATGGCCAGGTTTACCACATTTGTAACAAATAATCTTTTTATCTGTTTTCCTAGACTGGAATTTTATTCTAGGAGGGTAGTTTGATCTTTCATATTTGTCTTTTGAACTAATTTTTTTGTGTTTATTTTTATAAATTTTATTTTTATGAGTAGGAGGTTCTATTTTAGTAAGACCGAATGCTTCACAAAAGTTACCTAACTCTTTTCTTCTAGATCCTTTCTCTCTACCATATTTGGCCTGAATTTTTAATTCGGAGCAAAGGGCTAGACCTTCTTTTTTGATAAACTCTGTTAGTTGACCATAGGTCATGTCTTTCCATGGAATTTCTTCTGTTTGAATTTCATCTTTTATTTTCTAAATTATTCTATCAGCAAACAAGGTTGGAAGACCAGTGACAAAATGCTCTTTCCAATAACCCTTATTGCAGTCATTTCGTTTGTAGACATAAGATAAGAAAACATCTTTATACCACCTATAGTCACTAAGGGTTCTACATCTAAGGTTAGAAAGGATTTCTCTATTGGCTTGGACTTTTTCTCTAGGGTTGCCTAAAAAATGCATACTAATGGTATATATTAGATGATGGACTGGTTCTGGTTCTCCTTCATCATTAATGAAATCAAGGATCTCTTCTCTTTGAAATGCGGATAGAGCATTATCCCACCAATTTTTAAGTTGGCCTGTAAATCCAGTACCTAAAGGGGAAAGCAAGTTTTAGGGTCTTTTCTACCAACTGTATAGGCTATATTAGCCATACCCATTTCTTGTAAGGTGTTAAGTATTTCATGTTCAGACTTACCATCTATATTCCATTCATAGATGGATTGCCCATTATAATCTGTGGATCTAAACTTATATCTTTCTTCATATTGTAGGTCATGAGGAGTAGGACTAGGATAGAAGTTTCTAGTGTCTGTATTCCTGAATATTTTTCTATGTGCTTGTGGCCTACCATGGTTTCTTCTTAACTTATTAATTGTAAGGGGATTTTCTTCAAAGCATGTCTGCAAGGTTTCTATAGCCTTTTTATCGGATGGGCTATCTTCTCTTTCAGAATTATCTGAAGAACTGCTAGAGTCTGTGTTGGAACTGTTGTTGCATTCATCGACACAGTTAATCGACACACCTTTTAACTTTTGGTCAATTTTATCCATGATATTAAGAGAAGGGTTTAAAGAAATGTTCTTAAGAGTTTCTTTTGTAATTCCCTGGATTTAGAAATGAGGCATAGATATGTGTTTAGGGAATTTGATAGTTTCAGTGCTGATTTTATCATGTATTAGTGAAGGATTTGGTTGGAATAATTATGATGTTGATGTATTTTCTTAACATCTTCTAAAGTGGCAGGAATGTTGTCAGAAGTAGTAACTCTAGGGTTTTTAAAAGGTTCTGTAGGGACCTCTCCATCTTTTGTAATAATTTTTATTCTTTGTAAAGGAGGATGAATACTTTGTATAGAACCTGAAGGTAAGAGGTTCCAAGTCTTAGTTAATCTGGTTTGGACTTCTATAGACTTTTGTTCCAAAGGGTTTTCTATTCCCTGATTTTTAAGATAAATAGAAAACCAAGTGAAGAATGGGATGTTGATTCTATGTTTTTCCATATCAGAATACCATAATTCTCTTATTTTATCTCTATGTATCTTGTCTATTTTCATGAACCAATTTTTCTTAATTTTGTTCTTAATGGATTCAAAGTCTGTTCTTAAGTAGTCTTTATCTAAAGTAAATTCTGTTTTTTAGATAACATTTATAGAGGAATAATCAGCCATATCACTCTGAGTAGGTGAAGAGGGAAAATATTCTTCTCTATTTTGTTCGTTAACTGGGTTAGGAATAGGATTGCTAAATTCTACCCTAACAGAATGATCTCTAACAGAATGGTCTCTAGCTGTATAGAGAGAATCTGAAAAAGAGTTTCTTGCAGGGAAAGTATGTGGATTTCTAGGTATAGGGGTAAAAGATCTACTGGAGTTAAATCTCAATAGGACTCTACCATCACTACTTTCTTCTATGTTGGAAATTTCTATTCTTTCAAGATTATCTGGAGGACAATCATGTTTAAGTTCAAGAGTCTATGGTATAGTAATATCTTCCCATTTTATTAGCTTGGGAGTAAAGGTTGTAGATCTTTCAGCTTCAAGTTGTAAGAGAACTGTTTCTCCTCTAGGGACAGAAGGTATTATGCATTTAGGATCTATACAGGAACTTAGAATTCTATAATGGATTCTGTAGATTATAACAAAAATTTTAGAAACGTTTTTGAAACCCTTTTTAAGGAGCTTGATATCAAGGGTAAGAGTGCTACTGATTATTGGGTCTGTCATATCAATTGTAAAATTAGGGAAACAGTTGAAGAAGATAGGACCATTACAGATATTAGTCTGAATAACAGCAATTAATGAGTCTTTATAAGTAAGTAGTCTATCATCTCTTAGGGCTATAAAGATTGGGGTGTCTATTCCTTTTCTAGCTAGAGATTTTAGAGCAACTTGTATTAATCCTATATGAATATATCTATAGTTCTTTACTAAGTATTTTTCAATAGCTATCGAAGATAGTAATTGAGAGTCTGTTGATCCTTGTCTAAACTAAGAGTTTCCTCGTGACTTTTAACACTAAAGGCTGTTTTGAAGTCTGTCCAACATATTCTGTAAACGGATTGTATAGTCTGTTGTGGTATATTCTAATCGGAAATATTATCTTTATAACGACTATCACTACTATGAACAACTGGGGTGCTAGTTGAACTAGAACCTTTAGAAAGAATACGTCTAAATTGTAGTGCCATGATCTAATACATTTTAAGAATTGTTAATCGTAATCATATGTGTTATTGTTACAGTTGGCATGGGACCATCGACCGGGACAACCCTATTCAGCGGGCTGACCAAGCGGTTTTACGATTAAACCAAACACGCACACTTTAGTAACAGTAACAAGTATGACCTTGGTAAACAGTAATTAAAGGCGTAAGGATTATGGTACTATAATCTAGATGTATACAACTAGTGGCGCTGATACCAAATAAGACATCCTACATAATAAATATCACTGCAATTCTTTACATATACTTTACAATACAAGAGGATGCATGCATTGCTTCCATTCTACTACCAGGTGGACGAATAGCACACAGTAGGTTTGTTATTCTATTAGACTTAATGGAAAACAACACATGTGGGATAAAGCAGAACACACATTTAGTTAAGTCGATGAATGACGTGAAATTGATTATATGGGATGAAGCACCGATGTCACAAAGATTTGCATTTGAAGCACTTGATAGGACATTAAGAGACATTTGTGGAAGCATGTAAGAGAGAAATAGAGGCAAACTGTTTGGTGGCATTACACTACTACTAGGAGGTGACTTTCGAAAAATTCTGCATGTGATTCCAAAAGGAAGGAGACAAGATATTGTTCAAGCATGCATCAGTAATTTAGTTTTGTGGACAAATTGTGAACTGTTAACTCTTTCAACATGTATGAGAGTTAATGAAGTCAACCCGAATGGAGAGATTGATTCATGTAAGAAGGAATTCAACCGCTGGGTTCTGAGCATTAGGGATGAAAAAGTAGAAGCAAAATCAAAAGAGGGAGAAGATGAAGACACTTAGATTCAAATTCCCGATCAATTCATCGTTGATGGAAGGCAAAATCCAATTGAGCAGATCGTCAAGGAAATATTCCCAGATTTCACCCAAAAACAAAATGATGCAGATTTCCTTCGTGAAAGAGCTATTCTTACTCCTTTAAATGATGATGCAGATGCTATCAATGAATACATGTATCAAATGTTACATGGAGCAGCAAAGATGTATAGGAGTTCAGATGAGATCTGCAAAGCATCTACTGATACATCAGAACAAGAATACATATACCCAACATAATTTCTTAATACTCTTAAATTCTCAGGTAAACCCCTTCACTCATTGAATAACCCAAAACATAACTCTAAGAAATTTACTTATTAGTTTATCTACACCTATCAAGTATGCCACCTCACTTACTTAATCTGAAGGGAGGATTACTAGTGATGCTTCTGAGAAATGTGAATCCAAGTCAAGATTTATGCAATGGAACAAGATTGATTATCACACATTTGGGTGAATGGATTATTGAGGCTGTTATCATTACAGGAAGCAATATAAAAAAGAAAATATTGATTCCTAGAATAACAATGACTTCTACAAGCGATCCGTGGCCTTTTATTATGAAACGCATGCAATTTCCTATCAAACCGTGTTATGCAATGACAATCAACAAGAGCCAAGGGCAATCGTTTAATGATGTGGGTGTTTACTTACCAAAGCCTGTATTCAGTCACGGATAGCTTTATGTTGCAATATCCAGAGTGACAGACCCAAAAGGCTTGAAAATTGTTTTGCTTGAAGGAGATGACAATTTCTGCAACCATACAAGGAATATTGTTTTCAGGGAAGCTTTCAACAACCTCATCCTTCAGAATCAGGTAATAAATATGAAACTTAAATACTCAATTGTTATTAATATATATTTACTGCACATGTCATTCATAGCTAATGAAATTTTTTCATCTACTACATTATACAGAACCTCTAGGAACAAAAGACGATGGAGGACTCATAGCACAATCTTATTCTCTAAATTTCACACATATAATATATATTGTTTTTCAAAACATTTGTCAAGCACTCTATGTTCCAAATACTGATGTCCTAAATTGTGCCATTTGACAACTTCACCTCCTTACTTAAATTGTTATCAATGATTTCATATTAAATCTCAATGTAGCACAATTTGCCAAGGGTTCAGAGAACTAAAGTAAAGAAAACCCATGGAATTTTACCAAAGTTAGTTCTCTAATAAAAATATACAAACACAAACAATTCCACTTTTAATAAAGTTCTTGCTTTATCTGAAGTTTTTACACAACCATTTACTGTTAACAACCATTCATCACAACATCAAAATATTTAAAAAAGAAGAAAACAAAAACACTTGCATGAATTTAGCATCCAATTTGCATCTACTCTAGCCCTTAGCAACAAAATATGAAAAACATAACAGCGACACTCTAAAAACTGGAAAGAAGCAACAAAAAAAGTAAGACTAAAAATAGGTAAAATAATTGTACAATTCACATATGCATAATCTAATCAAACCATAGAAGAAGTTAAAGGGGGAAGTTGTGCTTACTCAACCAACTATGCAATCGAAAAGATGTGGAAGATGATGTGAGACAAGATCAATTGCACGCCTATCGGTCTCGGCCTCCACTTGGTTATCCTCTCACGCAAAGACGGACATTATTGAGATCCATTCCTACTTCAAAAAGGACGTCCATGACTGAATCTAAAGAGAAAAGGGCAAAAGTCGAGTTCGAACCAAGAATTTGTGAGGGGCAGGACTCGAGTACAATGGCAATGCCGAACTTGCCTTCTAGGGTTTGTTTGTAGCTGGCGAGGGGAAATGAGACATATAAACTATAAAGTGAAAGTGCAATAAAAGAAGTGGTGTTTTAGTTAAATGATGTTAGATCTGCCAAATAAAGCTTTTATATAATCATACACATCTAATCTTTTTTTGGTCAGAATAAACATCTAATCTCATATATTCCTAAACTCCACAAATTCATTTACTACCCATCAAATATTTATTAGATAAAAATGTCGCCTACACATAACAAAATGTTAAAGTACTAATTCAATTTATAATTCCATTCATAAATTCAATACAAGTCTGATGCAATTTAGTTTGTCAAGCATATACGAAAAATATTATATTTTCCATTTTAAAAAATCAAAACTATACGAAGATGTAAAAGTATATATATACTATACAACGTATAAAAATTGAAGACAATAAAACTAAATGCTCTACCCTTACAAAAACTTCACATACAACGGTATAAACAAACAATGACATTATATATCCAAATACATATATCTTGAGAAAAAAAATGCTAAATTAACATATACAAAACATCATATTATCAATAAAAATAATAGCTAAATTTAAATAAATAATTTAAAGTATTATATAGACCTGTGCGGAGCACGAGCATGAATACTACTATAATATAAAATAGAGTTTTTGAGCAATTAATGAGCCATATCATTAATTCATTTGTTGTAGAAGGGTGTCTTGTTGATCAATCTTTGGTTGTCTTGGATATCAATTGAATCGTGTTTGGACACTTTTCAAAATCAATATTTCGACCCTATAGATGTTGCCTCGAGTTACACGAAATTCGATTCGGGATAAGACAATCTCACACCTCTAAAGATTCAGGCTTAATCAATAGAGAACACTTGAAGGTTTTGGTTTTGTTCGATATAGAGAGATCGTAAGTTCTCACGTACCCAAGACTTGCCCCAAACCCGCTCTTATATAGAGCATCAGAATATAGGCAGTTATATGTCGGTTTAGGAGGTTAAAAAGTAGTTTTAGCGGTTAAGTTAGGTAAAACCCCGCCAAAAACAGCCAAAACTTCCTTCCCGGCAAGAGGCACGGTTTGTGACAAACCGTGCCCCAAACCGTGCCTTCCTCCAGAGAGCCAGAAATCGAGTTCTGGGACACTGCATGGTTTGTGACAAACTGTGCGGCTTTACAGAGGCCAAATCTGGCTTATGTTTTGTTCTGCACGGTTGTGGTCCATGGTGCATGGTTTGTCACAAACCGTGCACACCCTTAGGACCCCGGAAATCACCCTCACGATGTCCGTCTCTTGAACCCCGACACATTTTGTAACTCCGAGTCTGAAACCACGCACACGAGTGTGCACTCCGCACACCCGAGACTCGTTATGCGCCGAACGCACTCCTTAAGTCTTGAGAGAATCCTGACTCCACTAAATGGCCGATGACACTAAAATCACCAACATTCCTCCCCCATTTTAGTGTAATCCTTGATTCACTATACATACATCAAACACAAACTCATGCATAAATGAAAATGTCCTTAGGATTGAATTTCCACATTAGTATAGTACACATTCCATATAATCGAGAATCAGGGTGTCCAAAGGATTGAACCCATCAACTTATTTGACTACCTGAAGATACAAACACACACAAGTTTCTACACTACTCCAAGTGCTAACTTGACACTATTCTAGCCATGTGTCCTTATCCATTCACGAACGCATACAAAGCCAAGCCCGAGCTAGTTGAAGCGGCACCACTTCACGCTCATATAGGTGGATTCTTTTAATCATGCACTTGCAAATGCATTTTTTCAAAAGATCCATTAAGAAGAGAATCTTCAACCTTACTTTACTTGCAGGTCCGAGCACATACATTGGGATGGAGTATGAACATGTGCTCCAAACTCTAAGTGTAGGCTTTCCATATTGAATTCAGCCTCCAACGTCATATTAGAGGGGAATTGGGTATCCTACCATTAGAGATTTTAAACGGGCTTTAAACCCATCCTGATAACCGACTTGATCACCAAGTCCCTGGCTAACCCCTTTGTCAAGTGGTCCGCCAAATTTTGTTGAGACCGAACAAACTCAATAGTAATCACCCCATGAGTGATCAACTCACATACCGCGCTATGTCTAACGCCCAGGTGTCGCGATTTACCATTATACACTTGGCTATAAGCCTTAGACAAAGTAGCTTGACTATCACAATGGATAGAAATGGGTGACACCGGTTTCGGCCACAAAGGAATCTCGTAGACTAAGTTCCTTAGCCATTCCGCCTCTCTACCGGCAACGACCAATGCTACGAATTCTGATTCCATAGTCGAACTTGTAATGCAAGTTTGCTTTTTAGAAGCCCATGAAATGGCACCTCCCCCAAGCAAGAATACCCAACCACTAGTAGAAGAATGATCTTCTATATTAGTGATCCAACTCGCATCTGAATACCCTTCTAGAACCGAAGGAAATCCGACATATGACAAACCATAATTCATGGTTCCCTTTAAGTATTTGAGTACCCGCCTTATTGCTTGCCAATGATGAGTACTAGGATTACTAGTGTATCTATTCAACTTGCCTACCGCATAAGCAATATCCGGCCTTGTGCTCGTCATGGCATACATTAAGCAACCAATCACTTGTGAGTACTCGAGTTGTGATACCGCTTTACCCGAATTGGGCATAAGCTTCACACTCGGATCCATAGGAGTGCTAACCGGAGAACAAGTCTCACAATTGAACTTCTTAAGCACTTTCTCAATGTAATGAGATTGTGACAAAGAGAGTCCCTTATTCTCACGTTTGATCCTAATACCAAGGATCACATCCGCCTCCCCCATGTCTTTCATGGCAAATCTTGATGACAAAAAGGCCTTTGTAAGGTCCACTTGTTTTTGATCTG
This sequence comes from Rheum nobile, assembly GCA_027886185.1. Taxonomy (NCBI): domain Eukaryota; kingdom Viridiplantae; phylum Streptophyta; class Magnoliopsida; order Caryophyllales; family Polygonaceae; genus Rheum; species Rheum nobile. The sequence goes on along the minus strand of WOAB01000002.1, from coordinate 6,478,595 downwards.
TACCAAAGATCAACATGTCATCAACATACAAGCAAATGATTACTCTATTACCGGATTTATCAAACTTGCTGTATAACCACTTGTCCGACTGATTTAAATCGAATCCGCTCGACAAGACAACCTCATCAAACTTTTGATGCCACTTCTTAGGTGCTTGCTTTAGCCCATACAATGACTTTACCAACTTACACACCTTATGCTCATTACCGTGCATAACAAACCCCTCAGGTTGCTTCATGTACACCTCCTCCTCCAAATCACCATTCAAGAATGCCATTTTGACATCCATTTGGTGAATCACAAAGTCGTTAATAGCCGCCAAGGCAATCAACAACCTAATGGTGGAGATCCGAGCAACCGGAGCATAGGTATCGAAATAATCAATACCTACCTTTTGTCTAAAGCCTTGAATAACCAATCGAGCCTTAAACTTGTCAATAGTACCATCGACTTTCATCTTCTTTTTAAAGATCCACTTGCAGCCCAAAGGCTTGCAACCCGGCGGGAGATCCGATAAAACCCATGTGTTATTTCCCATGATGGAATCCATCTCATCATTTATTGCTTCTTTCCAGAAAGCAACATCTTGAGACCTCATTGCCTCACTAAAAGTCCTAGGATCCTCATCAATATGATAGCAATATGAATATTGGAACCCAACTTTATCTCTAGATCCTTCAACCAAGTAAACTTGGAAATCTGGACCGAAAGACTTTTCAATCCTCCCTCGCTTGCTCCTATGGAGCATAGGTGACTCATTAGAAGGCACGACCGAACCGTCTTCTTCTTTAGTTCCACTTGTACTAGGAACCAAATCCTTTGGTCTAGGTATGGACGAGAATCGATTCTCATCAAATATTGCATCTTTCGACTCAATCACAGTGTTAACCGAAATAGAATCATTAGGCTCTATCACATAGAACCTATAAGTCTTGGAATGCTCAGCATATCCAATAAAGATGCAATCAATACCTCTTTCCCCCAAGGTTTTAATCTTGGGCTGGGGTAGTCTGACGACCGCCCTACATCCCCAAACTCGAAGATAATTCAAGCTTGGTTTCTTTTTGTACCAAAGTTCATAAGGGGTAATCTTGTTCCTTTTGTTAGAAACCCTATTTAATAAATAGAAAGCCGTTAACATGGCTTCACCCTAAAATCTGTCACTCAATCCCGAGTAGGATAACATGGAATTAACCATCTCTTTTAGGACTTTATTCTTCCTCTCCGACACACCATTTTGTTGTGGCGTGTAGGGAGCCGCAGCCTCATGTATAATGCCTACGGACTGGAAATACATAGGATCATAAAATTCTCCACCTCTATCGGTGCGTAGTTTCTTAATCAAGTCATTTTGTTGCAATTCAACCTCGGTTTTATAAACCTTAAACTTATCATGGGCCTTGTCTTTAGCATGTAGTAAATACACATAAAAATAATGAAAAAAATCTGGTTAATAAAACGCATACCATAAATCGCATAACATATATACAAAATATTAATAACTGACCAGTTTATACAGAGTATAGTAGGGTCTAATGACTAATCTGTTTGGAAACAGTAGAGTCAAGTTTTAGCCAATCAGTATAGCAATACTGTAGGGCATATCATGACCAGTAGACTAAAAGTAATTTGGTCAACCTAGTAGACTTATCATCAAGTAATTTGTATGAAATACAGTAGACCTGAATCAAGTAATCTAGAAACATGAGTAGTCTATGCATAACATAGTAGACTCATAAAAACACACAAGACCTCATCTAACTCATGAGATACTTGTCCTTAGTCTTTTGAGACTTAAGTCAACTATTTAAGTTAAAATATCATGATCATTATTTTGATCATCAAGTCACATAAAATGGGAATTTGAACTAATGTGACTTATATCATGGTCATACGTATTGTACTTATACATATATTATACACCATACACCTCCATCACCCAATTATATGGAATGAAATCGAGGAATTAGATTTTGCAACCATGATCATACTATGACCAAATTTTCTATGGTCATACACATGTGCTTCCACCAATTTAATGGTCCATAAACACACATGTTTCACTCATACGAAATTTCAACAAGCACTATATGCGGTTAGCATACAATACATGACATCTACAAGAATTTAATTCTTACCCATACATATAAATATATGTTATATGTATACATGTCCAGAGATTACACAATCTTTTGCATATATCTCAAGATCAATAACATGGCTTAAATATCACGGTCTTTGCATAACCGCATATGAATAAAATTTAAATCCACTTTATACATTTAATGCCACATCCAAGACCATATAGAGACCGGTCTTACATATATATATATGTATATACCCAATACATAAATAACATAGAGATATGAAACCTCCATTTTCGCAGCCCCATATCACCACCATTCATGCTTTATTAGCATTGGCCTTTATCGTGATTAGGATGTGTGGCCTCTCAAATTAATTTTGATAGCCAACCACTACCGCACATGACAACCAATCGTCTAATCTTGTCATTTTCCACTTGGTGCGCTTCCTAGTCTCCTCCAAGGGCTCATTCTCTGGATCCTCCGGCATAGGTGGCATTGGCATACTCAGAATGTGCACCACCTTGAGCGTCGTGAGGAGGAAGTGCATCTTCTTTTGCCATCTTCGAAAGTCCACGCCTTCGAACTTCTCCAACTTCCCGAACTTGGATGTCATCTCACGAACCGATGCAGCCGCCATTGATCAAACACGGAAAATATTGATTTTGAATGTTGTAGAAGGGTGTCTTGTTGATCAATCTTCGGTTGTCTTGGATATCAATTGAATCGTGTTTGGACACTTTCCAAAATCAATATTTCGACCCTATAGGTTACACGAAATTCGATTCGGGATAAGACAATCTCACACCTCTAAAGATTCAGGCTTAATCAATAGAGAACACTTGAAAGTTTCAGTTTTGTTCGATATAGAGAGATCGTAAGTTCTCGCGTACCCAAGACTTGCCCCAAACCCGCTCTTATATAGAGCATTAGAATATAGGCGGTTATATGTCGGTTTAGGAGGTTAAAAAGTAGTTTTAGCGGTTAAGTTAGGTAAAAACCCGCCAAAACCGCCAAAACTTCCTTCCCGGCAAGAGGCACGGTTTGTGACAAACCGTGCCTTCCTCCAGAGAGCCAGAAATCGAGTTCTGGGACACCGCACGGTTTGTGACAAGCCGTGCCACAAACCGTGCGGCTTTACAGAGGCCAAATTTGGCTTCTGTTCTGTTCTGCACGGTTGTGGTCCATGGTGCACAGTTTGTCACAAACCGTGCACACCCTTAGGACCCCGGAAATCACCCTCACGGTGTCCGCCTCTTGAACCCCGACACGTTTCGTAACTCCGAGTCTGAAACCACGCACACGAGTGTACACTCCGCACCCCCGAGACTCGTTATGCGCCGAACGAACTCCTTAAGTCTTGAGCGAATCCCGACTCCACTAAATGGCCGATGACATTAAAATCACCAACATCATCTTCCTTTGCCTACAACTCACATTCCAAATGTTACAATTAAAATAGAAAATAGAAAACCTAAAACACACTTTTAATATATCTTCTATATTTTAGGTTGATGCTATTCGCACTACGTTTTTTGCCTTTTCGCACTACGTTTTACTACGCCAAATGTTGGCATACGCCAAATACGAACGTAGTAGGCTAAAAACGTATAAATACGTGGAAATTTAAAAAAAAATATATAAAGGAGCTATGCCAGAATCTTGCGTACGCAAGATTCTGGCGTAGCTCCTTTATGGGGACTTGGGGGAATTTTTGAAATTGGCCTTCAACGCCAGAATCTGGCGTACGCAAGATTCTGGCGCAGCAAAAAAAAAATTGTTTGCCCCATAATCATGTAGATAATTTCAATACGAGTCCGTACATATAAAATTCGTCCAAAACGGACATCGTTTGCCTCTGCAAAAGCCCAAAATACGATGACTGCCCCCATGGTCCTATTTGGGCCTATTTTGGCCCAATTTCTCGTATTTGAGGTTTTCATCCGTTTCTTCTATAATCCTTCCTATTGGACCTATTGGAAGGATTATAGAAAAAATGGGTAAAAAACTGAAATACGAGAAATTAGGCCCAAATAGGCCCAGTAGGAAGGATTGTAGAAAAAACTAAAAAAACGAAAAATTGGGCCCAAATAGGAAGGATTATAGAAGAAACGGATGAAAAACTAAAATACGAGAAATTGGGCCCAAATAGGCCCAGTAGGAAGAATTGTAGAAGAAACGGATGAAAAAGTGCAAAAAATGAAAAAATTGGGCCCAAATAGGCCCAATAGAAAGGATTATTGAAGAAACGGGTGAAATACGAGAAATTAGGCTCAAATATGCCCAGTTTTTAATTATATTTCATATAGTTACACTTATATAATATAGTATTTCATTATATTTCATATAGTTACACTTATATACTATAGTACTTCATTATATTTCATATAATTACACTTATGTACTATAGTATTTCATTATATTTCCTATAGTTACACTTATATACTATAGTATTTCATTAAATTTCATATAGTTCCACTTATGTACTATAGTATTTCATTAAATCTAGTACACTTAGACTTATATACTATAGTATTTTATTAAATCTCATATAGTTACACTTATATACCATTAGTATTTCATTAAATTTCCTATAGTTACACTTATATACTATAGTATTTCATTAAATCTAGTATACTTAGACTTATACCCCATCGTATTTCATTAAATTTCATATAGTTACACTTATGTACTATAATATTTCATTAAATATAGTATACTTAGACTTATAAACCGTAGTATTTCATTAAATTTCATATAGTTACACTTATGTACTATAGTATTTCATTAAATCTAGTACACTTAGACTTATATACTATAGTATTCTATTAAATTTCATATAGTTACACTTATGTACTATAGTATTTCATTATATTTCATATAGTTACACGTATATACTATAGTATTTCATTAAATCTAGTATACTTAGACTTATACCCCACAGTATTTCATTAAATTTCCTATAGTTACACTTATATACTATAGTATTTCATTAAATCTAGTATACTCAGACTTATACCCATCGTATTTCATTAAATTTCATATAGTTACACTTATGTACTATAATATTTCATTAAATCTAGTATACTTAGACTTATACACCGTAGTATTTCATTAAATTTCATATAGTTACACTTATGTACTATAGTATTTCATTAAATCTAGTACACTTAGACTTATATACTATAGTATTCTATTAAATTTCATATAGTTACACTTAGGTACTATAGTATTTCATTATATTTCATATAGTTACACGTATATACTATAGTATTTCATTAAATCTAATATACTTAGACTTATACCCCATAGTATTTCATTAAATTTCCTATAGTTACACTTGTATACTATAGTATTTCATTAAATCTAGTATACTTAGAATTATACCACATCGTATTTCATTAAATTTCATATAGTTACACTTATGTACTATAGTATTTCATTATATTTCATATAGTTACACGTATATACTATAGTATTTCATTAAATCTAGTATACTTAGACTTATACCCCATAGTATTTCATTAAATTTCCTATAGTTACACTTATATACTATAGTATTTCATTAAATCTAGTATACTTAGACTTATAACCCCATCGTATTTCATTAAATTTCATATAGTTACACTTATGTACTATAGTATTTCATTAAATCTAGTACACTTAGACTTATATACTATAGTATTCTATTAAATTTCATATAGTTACACTTATGTACTATAGTATTTCATTATATTTCATATAGTTACACGTATATACTATAGTATTTCCTTAAATCTAATATACTTAGACTTATACACCGTAGTATTTCATTAAATTTCATATAATTACACTTATGTACTATAGTATTTCATTAAATCTAGTAAACTTAGACTTATATACTATAGTATTTTATTAAATCTCATATAGTTACACTTATATACTATAGTATTTCATTAAATCTAGTATACTTAGACTTATATACTATAGTATTTCATTATATTTTCTATAGTTAAACTTATGTACTATAGTATTTCATTAAATCTAGTATACTTAGACTTATATCCCATAGTATTTCATTAAATTTCATATAGTTATACCTATGTACTATAATATTTCATTAAATCTAGTATACTTAGACTTATATACTATAGTATTTCATTATATTTTATATAGTTACACTTATGTACTATAGTATTTCATTAAATCTAGTATACTTAGACTTATATACTATAGTATTCTATTAAATTTCATATAGTTACACTTATGTACTATAGTATTTCATTATATTTCATATAGTTACACGTATATACTATAGTATTTCATTAAATCTAGTATACTTAGACTTATACCCCATGGTATTTCATTAAATTTCATATAGTTACACTTATGTACTATAATATTTCATTAAATCTAGTATACTTAGACTTGTATACTATAGTATTTCATTAAATCTAGTATACTTAGACTTATACCCCATAGTATTTCATTAAATTTCATATAGTTACACTTATGTACTATAATATTTCATTAAATCGAGTATACTTAGACTTATACACCATAGTATTTCATTAAATTTCGTATAGTTCCACTTATGTACTATAATAGAATACTATAGTATATAAGTCTAAGTGTAGTAGATTTAATGAAATACTATAGTACATAAGTGGAACTATATGAAATTTAATGAAATACTATGGTGTATAAGTCTAAGTATACTAGATTTAATGAAATACTATAGTATATAAGTATAACTATATGAAATATACTGAAATACTATGGGGTATAAGTCTAAGTATACTAGATTTAATGAAATACTATAGTATATAAGTGTAACTATAGGAAATTTAATGAAATACTATAGTACATAAGTCTAAGTATACTAGATTTAATGAAATACTATAGTATATAAGTCTAAGTGTACTAGATTTAATGAAATACTATAGTACATAAGTGGAACTATGTGAAATTTAGTGAAATACTACGGTGTATAAGTCTAAGTATACTAGATTTAATGAAATACTATAGTATATAAGTGTAACTATATGAAATATAATGAAATACTATGGGGTATAAGTCTAAGTATACTAGATTTAATGAAATACTATATTATATAAGTGTAACTATAGGAAATTTAATGAAATACTATAATATATAAGTCTAAGTATACTAGATTTAATGAAATACTATACTATATAAGTGTAACTATATGAGATTTAATAAAATATTATAGTATATTAGTCTAAGTGTACTAGATTTAATGAAATACTATAGTACATAAGTGGAACTATATGAAATTTAATGAAATACTATAGTATATAAGTGTAATTATAAGAAATATAATGAAATACTATAGTACATAAGTGTAATTATATGAAATATAATGAAGTACTATACTATATAAGTGTAACTATATAAAATATAATGAAATACTATAGTATATAAGTGTAACTATATGAAATTTAATAAAATACTATAGTATATAAGTCTAAGTATGAAATACTATAGTATATAAGTGTAACTATATGAAATATAATGAAATACTATAGTTTATAAGTGTAACTATATGAAATATAATGAAATACTATACCATATAAGTGTAACTATATGAAATATAATTAAAAACTGGGCATATTTGAGCCTAATTTCTCGTATTTTACCCGTTTCTTCAATAATCCTTCCTATTGGGCCTATTTGAGCCCAAATTTTCATTTTTTGTACTTTTTCATCCGTTTCTTCTACAATCCTTCCTACTGGGCCTATTTGGGCCCAATTTGTCGTATTTTAGTTTTTCACCCGTTTCTTCTATAATCCTTCCTATTGGGCCTATTTGGGCCCAATTTTTCGTTTTTTTAGTTTTTCACCCGTTTCTTCTACAATCCTTCCTACTGGGCCTATTTGGGCCCAATTTCTCGTATTTCAGTTTTTTACCCATTTTCTCTATAATCCTTCCAATAGGTCCAATATGAAGGATTATAGAAGAAACGGGTGAAAACCTGAAATACGAGAAATTGGGCCAAAATAGGCCCAAATAGGACCATGGGGGCAGCCATCGTATTTTGGGCTTTTGGAGGGGCAAACTATGTCCGTTTTGGACGAATTTTATATGTACGGACTCGTATTGAAATTCTCTACATGATTATGGGGCAACTTTTTTTTTTTTTTTTGCTGTGCCAGAATCTTGCGTACGCCAGATTCTGGCGCAGAAGGCCAATTTCAAAAATTCCCCCAAGTCCCCATAATGGAGCTACGCCAGAATCTTGCGTACGCAAGATTCTGGCGTAGCTCCTTTATATATATATTTTTTAAATTTCCACGTATTTATACGTGTTTAGCCTACTACGCTCGTATTTGACGTACGCCAACATCTGGCGTAGTAAAACGTAGTGCGAAAAGGCAAAAAACGTAGTGCGAATAGGCGGCTCGATATTTTATCGACTATAAAACAAACTTATAATTGCTCTCATCCATTTTAACCATCGATCATAAAAATATATATAGTCCAATGTTGTTAAGCACAAAAAAAACACATTATAGTACAATGTTTATAATTGAAATTTCCACTGTATTTATTTGACTCATTGAAAAAACTATTTCAAACAAAAAAATACAGGGGTTAATATTATCTATGATGACACCAAAACTTTTAGATTTAAAAATCGACAAACATATACAGTAGAGCTTTTAGTAATCAATACACATCATATATCAACCGTTCAACATGTATGTGGTATAAAAGATTATATCTAAAAGTATTAGGACAACTAGGAGAACAAAGCACGACTATTTATAATGATTTTCATCTAGTTTTTGTATTTGTATTGCTTACATGTTTTGTTTATGTCATTATTCATGTTGTTAAGGTGCTCATAGGGATACACAAGCATTTTGACTTCCAAATATAGTAAGAATTAAGGATCAAACGTAGTTCTAAGCAATCCAATATCAATAATTTTAGCATTTACAACAATTTATGTTTTTGATAGATTAATTACACAATAAGTACCCATGAAATATCATATCAAGAGACCATTTACATTCTATATAAAACTCTTTTTCTTTGCATCATATAACACACACAGGCTCCATCTTTGAAGGTAATACTTCAAATTACATATTACGGATGATTTGTTTTGTTTCCTTACATAAATCACATGCACATGTCTTACTCGTTTTTATATATAATTGGTATCTTATTAATTTTGTATTTTTTCATTCGTTTAGTATATAACTAGTGTAATACCCGTGTCTTGCACGGGATTTGTTTAATTTTTTTTACAATTGTAAAAATAGTATATTTTAATTATCGATGAGTCATTGGTTCAATATATATTCGATTAGTTATTTAAATAAAAAATGACCAATCGACTTAAAATATTTAAGATATACAAAAAACTTACATTATATAGAGAGAGAGTACTCTCCATAACTTTATTAATAATAAAAATTGGCTAAGTAGTGTTTGAAACGGGTATAGCCACACCCCCTTACATCAATACTACTAAAACGATCAAACATAATAAAAATGTTCATCTATTTCACATGAAAATGAAACACTAAACATAAAATCTGGCACGATATACAAAATTGTTACAAATTATCAAAAACTTTCTTTGTATACTACATTGGTTGTAGTATTATATCTCTTCTTGTCTTTGTCGCAAATCAATATCTTCAAACCTTTCTTGCTAGTCACCCTTGATGATGCAACATAAAACTGACCATGACTGAAAACACGGCGTCGAAGATATAAACCAACATTTGCAAAAGATTGGCCCTGACTCTTCTTTATCGTCATAGCAAAACAGACACTCAAGGGAAACTGTCTTCGTTGAAACTTGAAAGGGAATGAAGTGTCTGACGGTGACATGATCATGCGAGGAATCAAAACCGTATGTCCAATATTGTTGCCTGAAATAATACTCCCTTGTATGACATGACTGCCAAGCTGCGTGGTTATCAATCTCGTCCCGTTGCATAAACCTGAAGACTGGTCAAAATTTCGAAGCAGCATAATAGGGACCCCAACCTTTAGTTTCAGTACATGATTCGACAGACCAGAACATCTAATATTGTTCAAGTAGTCAGACGTATAAATACTCGCATCATTGTCTTTAACAGAACCTGCCTTGCACAGACTATCCGAAGTGAGATAGACCTTTTCATCACCAGGCAACGAAGACAATATATACTCATTAACTTTATCTACCTCTTTGTGTGTTGGAGCAAGAATTGCTCGTTCTTCAAAGTATGTCGAAGACAACTGATCTTCCATAAGAGAGGGATAAACAAATTTAACAACTGCTGGAATCGGATCTAAGTCATAATCCTTCACTAATAGTTCATCGAGAATTTCTATTTGTGCTTCCCCATCATTGTCAACACTTACAGTCCCATCTCCGATGCTTAATACCCTTTCGGAAAATTCCTTTGCCTCTTGGATCTCAGAATCAGATGTACCTTGTTGAATCCTCATGTTTCTTGTCAGAGTAAGAACTTTACAATGGTCCCACAAATAAGAGGAATTAATGGTGGCAAAAACAACATCTTGCCTGCTCCCTTTTGAGATAACGGGTAGGATTTGCCTAAAGTCTCCACCAAATACTACGACTTTCCCTCCAAAAGGTTGCTCTGAACTAAGGGGATTTGTAGACCGTAAAATATCTCTTAACGTCCTGTCTAATTCTTCAAAACAGAACCTATTCATCATGACAACTTCATCCCATATAATAAGTTTGACGGCGCATATCAACTCAGAAAGTTCAGTACCTGAACATATATGACACGTTGAATCCTCATGAACTTGCAAAGGTATTTTAAACCTCGAATGAGCAGTTCTGCCGCCAGGTATTAGGAGAGCCACATTTTCACTTGAAGCAACGGTAAGGACTATTTCACCTTTTGACCTTATAGTCGCCGAAAGTGCCCTCGATATATAAGTTTTGCCTGTTCCACCATAACCATATACAAAGAAGACACCCTTGTTACTTGATAAAACAGCATTCATGATCTCATCATACACCCATTTTTGCTCCATTGTAGATCTAGAAAGTAATTGTGCATGTTCCTCGGCTAGACATGATTTGTCATATCGAAGTTCATCTTGTATAAGCTTATTGACACCTTCAGATATGAGACTTGAATCTACAGAAGGCATGGTTTTGTAGTGACTCAAACTACTACCATTTCGTTGTAATAACTTGTCAATTTCGGCAAGAGCGTAGTTTTGTAATTGATCATCTGTTAGATGCAAATCTGCATATAAATATCATGCACATGTCACTACAATTAAATGAGTAAAATATCTGCATGAAAAAGTTAATCAAAAGCAATGAAGATTATGATTATGTAAACAACGTTAATGAAATGCATACCCATAATTTGTAGAATTCTCCTCTGTTTGTCGACAATATCATCTACTAGAAGCCTTCATGTCCGTTCCCAAACAAACTCTGGCTTTGACATGCAATCAGACAGGAAAAGAAACACAAATAGACTCCTAATGTAGTGTGCCGATCCCCAAAAACTTGCTTCAATTATCCCGTCAATATATTCTCTGTCATCATCTAACAACCCCAATGCATAGCAAGCTTCTTTAAATGTAGTATAAACTTTACCCTCAACAGTCCTTAAATCTTCGTAGCATGTTGGCCCTTTAATATGATTCAACAAAATTCTAAGATAGTACTTCTCGCCAGTACCAGGAGCTACATGATAAATCCTTCCAACCGAACCACTCCTGTCGCGTTTTTTCCAATGCCTAGATGAAGCTACCCAAACGAATTTCTCTGGAAATTCAGAGTATGTCAAATCTTTACCTTCTGGAAACTTCTTGTTAGACTCCATCCATTGCATAAACATTGATTTTCCACTTTCAAGAACATTTAAGACAGCATCAATAGGATCATCATCATCAAATAAAACGTTTTCCTCACCGGGAAGGTGCAAATTCAACCGTTGAACAGCAGGAGTCCTGTAATGAATATCAAAGCCGAAAATCCTCCAAGCCGCTTCACACGCCGATATATATATAGCGACAATTATAGTAATTTTTTATTTCGTCCATGCCATCATCATCGACATTGTTTGAATCAGAGCTTGTTATTGCAACAGTGACGCGATCATGCCCTTTATTTATGTACTTGAACAGATACTTGATAGAGCCCGATCGATTGCACCATTCAACGTTTATATGTGCATTATATTTTAGGAGAAGAAATGCATTGTAAGGAACCATATATCTATTATCAAGGGGAACTCCACTCTTTTCGATCGTTCTATCATCTTCACGTCTTTTTGTAAACAAGGTAGCCATCTTCATCAACAAAAGTATGTTCAACAAATTGTTTTGGAAAATACTTTCTACACTTTCCATCCGCCATACACGGAGAGGATGGATTAGAAGCTCTGCATGGAGCATGCATCATGAAATTCGTCACGACGTTGTATAAATCAGCATCCTCTGTTGGGTGTGGAATTTTAGCCGAGATGACGGTATCAATATCTGTAGTAGTTGGCAACTTAGATTCTTTATCCAGAAACAATAAAATATGTGCATGAGGCAAACCACGCTTCTGGAATTCGATTGTGTAAATAACTGCAAAATATCCAAAAGTCTGAATAAATACAAATTATCTAATATTATTTAAATAAATAATAAATTGATACATATATAGACTATAAACTTGGGAGGGAAATAAATATAATAAATTGAAACAACAACAAGTAAGGAAAGTCAAAAGAGACGTTACCCGAATTAACCTTGCCAAATATTTTTTTACTTTAAAATCTTGTATCATGGACTGCAGTTTCATGTGGAAGACTCTACATATAATGTTTGGCCGATCCTCTGGCTGTACAACCCTTTCTTCACAAAACTTTACAATTTCAAGCCATTTTGAATTGCATGTGAATGTTATGAATAGATCGGGATAACCATGGTGTTTGCATATTGCCATTGCATCTTGATAGTTCTGCTGCATGTATCTCGGACCGCCTGTAAATGAAGATGGAAATACTATTCGCTTTCCAGATGAAGTCGGTGTTGTCTGACCCTTGCTCCTAGCTGTTGTAAGATTATTATATAAATCAGCCTGTATCTTTTTCTGATTAGTTCGATGGTAGTTCAACCTCTCTGATTCAATCATCGTATAAATATCAACCAAGAACTGTTGATACAACTTTCTAGATAACCTCATAGTCCCGGCTTCGCCTCAACGCTCGTGGATTCTAAACTAACAAAATTCTTTGAGCGTAACCCTTGTCCTCTTCCTTGCAGAAGTGTTGCACCTTTCACTTAAAGCAATGTCAAGTCTGTAGCCGTCCTCACCATAAGGAAATGCCAACGGATATTGAAGCGCAAGGTACGAAGGATGCAATTCGTGAATCCGTTGTAACTGACCAGACCTTGTATGAAGTATAATGTCCCTGGGCGAGAGATTTGTATCAATATCACCAAGAATAAGAGTAGCAACCTCGAAGCTCGTTGGGAGATTATATCTCCGACCATCAGTGTTTCTTTTGCTAACCAGACGCAACTTGACATCTGCAACACCTTCATCCTTAAATCGATCTTTGGCCATTCTAAATGCCTTAGCATGGGGGTTTTGTTGATCTATCATCATTCTCAACTCAGTCACAAGAGAATCATCAACTTTTTTTACTCTAGAGTTGTGATAAGTAAACATCAAATTAATGTATTAATAATAAAGGATAATGTTAAATAATCATACGTAGTAACAAAATAAATATAAATATATGTAATTGGCATACCTTATTGCACTAATTCTGTTTGAATCCTCGTTTTTAGTATCATATATATAGAGTTGCGAAAACTTTGGTGTTGACCCGGGTACTAGTAACAAACTCCCTATTCTGTGGAAATTATGGCCATGCATTCGGTAACAATAAGGTCCACGACCTTTCGTGATGGGTGAGACATTTCCTCCCAAAGAGGTTAAAGCAAACATCATATTGTAAGCTATAATGTTATCACAAAATTGTTTGCTTTTTGGATGCTTATTTGTCAAAAGATTCTTCAGCAACGGCGGTGCCTCTTGTAGTAATGGGAGCTCAATTTTTCCTTTCATGCAACATAAGGAAGATATATGACATATATCTTTGCTTGAAGGGTCTTGTGTATTTAATCTTTCAGCATGCCATAGTAATGCACCACAATGCAAACATTCATACACAGCTTTACCATGATCGAGGTATTGCACTATAAAATATCAATAAGTGTTAAACAATGGACAAATAAAATGTTAACAATTCACAAAATAATACAAAGGAAGTACCTGGATTAACATTATGATTTGTTGTTGTTCTATTCACTACTGCGACAGGATCTGCAAATTATATTATTGTTATACCGAAATAAAGCTCGTTAAATCAAGTATAACAAATATTACACACTGCTAAAAGGTGTTTATTTTGAAATACATTGTGGACATTACAACATGTTAAAAAATCTTAATGTAATCCAAAAAAGGATATTATTATCAGGACATAATAATACAAATATTGATATTAATTATACCATTACAGATATTTGGTAATGTAGATGAACACCCTGGCATCGCAGATGAAGTCATAGTACATGGACATTAAAAATTTAAATAATTATATATTATGAACAAAGTCATAATTTATACCATATATGTATGTATAACGATATATGAGACCGAAAAAGCTTCATTAAGGAATTACCATTAACCGTATTAGATAAGGGTGTAGCTTCGGTACGTATAGAGCTGTGAATATTTCCAAGTAAAGTTCATGTACAAATGTTGATAATTTAAGAGTATATATTATTTCTTCATTTTAATTAAATACGACATTTTTTTGCTAACCTCGTTCAATTAGTGGTGTTCCATGCCTCTTATGCCTAATCACATTCATTCTCAACATCCTCTTACGTCGAGCTAATTTGTCAATGGAAAACAATTACAAATATTGGAAGGCAATAAACAACTTAATTCATATTTACTGAACAACATCATACCTTGTTCAACATTTGTTATGTCAACTTGATTAGTAAGACTTGCGTTCTGTAACGGAGCTGCAAATAAATAAATATATCATACTAAACATAGTGATGCAAGACAAATTATATTATAATATTTTAGAAAATGGCTTTATCAAACATAAATTTGGTACCATAGTTTTCCTTGTCACTTAGGCTTATAGGTAGAACTGAGTTATTAGCGGTTTGATCCACTATTGGTAAATGTAAATCCGTCGACGTAACATTAGAGGACACTGCATAAATACATGGATATTAATATTTATCTTATAAAAATACACATAATCAAAGATTAAAAAATAACACCTATGCTTAGTACAATTATAAATACAATTGAATACTACCATCACTTATATGTGGTACATTAGATGAACATCCTGACAATGTAGATGGATATCTTGTACCTGAATATTAAAGTATTAAAAAATGGTTCGTTTTAAAAACCTCGAACTTAAGACAATGCATGTATAAAAGTATATTACATAATAAATTTCATTAATAACTGACCATTAACCGTAATAGATAATGGTATAGCTTGGGTAAGTACAGAGTTGCTAATATTTCCAAGTACATTGCCTGCACATATTTTGGTTAAGCAAAATCTACATTAATTATTAATATAAATTATTTGTCGACAATATTTTTTGCTAACCTGATTCGATTAGTGGTGCTCCATGTCGCCTATGCCGAATGACATTCACTCTCAACTTCCTCCTATGCCGAGCTAAGTTGTGCATGGAAATAAATTTCAAATATTAAAAATAAAAAAATCACTCATTTCATATAACTTGTACGAATACCATACCTTGTTCAACATTTTGCATATCAATAGGTAAAACTGAATTATGAACGTTTTGATCACTTCTGGGTAAATGCAAATCTTGTGGTGCAATATTCTTGTTCACTGCATAAATATATGGATATGTTTTAACAAAAATACGCATACTCAAATAATTTCTTATACCTAAATATTATACAATAACAATTATGTTTATTATAGTTAGAAATACAATTAAATACTACCATCACTTATATGTGATACATTATTTAAACATCTTGGCAATGCAGATGAATTTCTTGTACCTGAACATTAAAGTGATAAATAATGATAGATTATTAATAACCTCAAACTTAAGACCATGCATGTATAAAAGTATATTAAATAATAAATTTCATTAATGACTAACCATAACCTGTAATAGATAATGGTGTACCTTGGGTAAATATAGAGTTGCTACTATTTCCACGTATATTGCCTGCATAAATTTTTGGTTAAGTAAATTCCATATTAATTTAAAATTGTAATTAAATAAGATATATTTTTATAACATGATTCGATTAGCGGTGTTCCATCCCGCTTATGCCTTATCACATTCATTCTCAATTTCATCCTTTGTCGAGCTAATTTGTGCATGAAAATAAATTTTTAATATTATAAATTAATAAATCACTCATTTCATTCCACTTTTAAGAATACCATACCTTGTTCGACATTTTGCAGATGATTTTGTTTTGTAAGCATGACATTGTGCAATTTAACTGCAAATGAATAGTTATATCATAATATACTTATTAATGATAGTAACACAACATAAATTTTGATACTTAATAAAATGGATAGTAAGAATAAAAAAGTTGTACCAAAGTTTTCTTTGTCTGGCACGCTAATAGGTAAAGTTGAATTATGAATGTTTTGATCAGTTCTTGCTAAATGCAAAGCCGACGATGTAATATTCTGGACTGACTCCAATAATAGAACCTGCATATTTAGTATTTATATTAAATATCATATTTCAATTTATCAGAAACAAAAGTCATAGAATTGAATGCAATTTATTAACCTGATCGATTTGAATTTTTCCGTTGTCGTTTCTCTCTATTAACAGCCAATCTCAACGTTCTGTTATGTCGGGTTAATTCGTCCATAACAAAATCACCCTGCAGATCTTAAATATATTCAAAGTAAAATAAAGCAATCTACATACTACTAATGTTTTTTTCGTATTATTATAAAAATACATAAACATATGTAACTAATTAATATAAGTAATAAAAAAAATTACAAAAGGTCCACGGTAATTATTTATTTTAGTATTATAAAAAATATAATATAAATTTATATAACCCTAACTACTAAATTTATAGGACGTTAATATTGAATGCAACTGGAAAATATGTATATATAATCCGTTGAATATAATCGACTTCATTTCGTTCATACTACAATCTTTGGAAAATCATATATATAGTCGTAAAAAAAATTAAAATGTACATACTAATCATTTATTAAATATAATTAAAATTTGTAGACATAAACAAATACTTAATATATTTATGAAAAATTATAAAAAATATATCAAATTAATAATTATTTGTAACAAATGAATTGACTTATGGGCCGAATTTACTTATGGGCTGATTCTCTTTAATACCTAATTTTCCATTAACCCCGAAGCCCAAACAATCCAACACGTTAAGTGGCCGACCCATTATCTTAAGTTCCTCCTCCGCGGACAGATAGCTGAAATTGGCCCATTAGCCCAAATACTTGTAAGTGGCACCCTAAACATCAAACGTGACCTAACCCCTCAAATCTTACCTCATTTGTCACCGCTTCGGTTTCCACTTTCCATAACTCTCTGTTTCTTCACGGCCGCATTCTCGGTTTCTTTCCTTTTCAAGATCTCGCCATCCATGGCGATTTCAATCCAAGCTTTGTGTTTCTCTTCCTCTTCCTCTTTCTATTTCTCTCGATTCTGTCAAATCCTTTGACTTTCGACTTTCAAATGTTTCAGATCCAGTTATAATCCTTTGAACATGCAGATCCATTTACAAAATCGGGTCTCATTTTTTGGGATCAAGGTTGCTTTTAAAAGGATATCTATAAACTGACTGAAGCGAAACAACAGGTATGGTTTTTTTCATGAGTATTTTGATCTATTTCTTTCTACGTTCTTAGACACCTCAGATTCAAAAAATAGGTTATAATTCAAGTTTTCTCTTTATCATGCAAATGATGAAACCGACTTGATGAAGAGATCGGAAGTGCAATTGGAGGGGTCACATGCAAACCCACGACGCGATTGAAAAGGAGATCTGGATGAACTTTCTGGCGAAATCCAGATTAGAGAAAAGTAAGCTTTCCTTCTCTATCGATATCTCTCTCTTTTTCTCTTTCTCTGGAGATAATTTGATGTTTGAAATCCTAAATTTCCTTCTGTTAACAAATTGTACAATTTTTTACAAATTTCAGTGATTTCGACTGGTTCTGTGATTTCATTGTTTAAAAATTTTACAAATTTCGGATAGATCAACCATTAATAATATAGTATAATATCAAATATATTTCATTCATTTTTTTTTTGGTTTTAAGTTTGAAATGTTATCTTAATCTAGATTGTTTTTCATCAAGATTCTTGTTCATCTATATTTTTCTTCGGTTATTAATATATGTGGCGCAGTAAGCAAGAAATTTTAATATTAGTACAATATCATACAACCCGGTTCAATAATTTCATATATGTGGCGCAGTAATTTCATATAATCGGGTTCAATAACATATAAATAATATATTAATGGGACTTAATAATATATGTGACACAGTAAGCAAGAAATTTTATATAAAATTTAAAATGTAGTAATATAAGTAGTTTGGCTAACAAAAAGACAATTACCTTTTTAAAATAAATAATATATTAATGGGGCTTAATATATATGAGCTTATAAAATTTAATGGGGCTTAATATATATGAAATTTAATGGGCTAGGCCCAAGGATAACAAACAAATCATAAGTTCGGCCCAATATATTAGTACAATATCATACAATCGGGTTCAATAATTTCATATATGTATATTTATAAGCAAATTTTAATATTTTTTATTGGGCTTTTAACATGCATATAGGCCCAATGACTTATTGGTCTTATAAAATTTACTGGTTTAATAGGCTCAAACACTATATAAGAATTAGTGACAGACGAGTTTTTAGTCATCTTAAACCCGGTCAAAATAAAACCTAACAAACCTAAGCAAGTAGTAGAGGCAAGCAAGGGTCAAATCCCACAGGGAGGAAGTGATCTTTCTAAGTGTTGATTAGCATGCAAAAGACGTGTAACCGACAAGTAACAGGGGGTTTTTGTATGATCGCAGAGTAACAAGGATGCAAGCTTTAGAGAAAGAATAAGTATGATGGGTGGAAGTATTCCACTAGACAAATATCCACACTGCAGATAAAACTGGTAGATCACTGATAACTATTGTTCCAAGTTCTTTTCACAATCTTATAGTCGTTCCCATCCTGATCGTAATTAACTACCAATTCAGACAGTTATTGATAGTACTTACCACAATATCAATAGAAGAAAACCTTACTATCAATAAAGCAATAGCATTCAAACAAGGATATACATGCAAATAGAAGAAAACCTTACTACTTAACATGCAAATAACTCTCTCTCACAATTGCACACTCGTATTCCACTATATGTAACAATTGTGTTTGCTACTAGATATGCACTCGCATTCCGCTATATGCAAATCCTAGCACTATGATAAATATCGATAAACCTAGTTAGCAACTCTAGATAATTCAACACAAACCAATAGACAATATGCTCAAGAGAATTAAACCAACTTAATAAGATATAGAACAAGGAATAGAAATCTCACAACCAATCCATTGCAATGCTTCAATCATCTAGCGAAACAAACGTGTTTAGTTCTCCATGGGTTAAAACCCTAGAGGTAGAATGAAAAACGAGTCTCCTATCTAAGACCTGGAAAAGATCTTAAATAGGCTAACGAAATAAACTTGACCTAAAAAATAATAAAGGAAACAAGATAATAGAACTAGAAAATCCGAATTTGCAAAATAGGAAATAATATCTCGCTGGCCGCGAGGCGTTAACAAGTCCACCGCGGGTCGGCGGCTTCCACCACGGGGCGGCGGCTTCCACCGCGGGGCGGCGGCTTCCACCGCGGGGCGGCGGCTTCTACCGCGGGGCGTCAGTTCCTTCTCTGAGATCCACTCCCGGGTCGCGGTGGCTTCTGGTGCGGGGCGTCAAGTTACACCACGGGGTGTCCACCGCGGGGCGGCCAGTTCCACCGCGGGCGGCGGTGACGGTGTCTTCTTCAGTTTCTGCGACACTTCCGTAAAAACGCCATAACTTTTTATTCCCAACTCGGATTGCGCTCATATTTTTAGGCCTTGCAGTATACTTCAAGATATAACTCCTCGAATTGGAATAACTTAATTTGGACATCTGAGTAGAGAGAACGAACCATTTGAATTCAGCACATTGTTCTTCTACTCATCAATACACTTCAAACCTCTATAAATCCCATGATTTCTTCACTTCTCCACTCTAACTCCATAATCCACGATTGTGCTCTAAATCCATCCAAATGGCGCCTCAAACCTGGTAATAACCCCCAAATATTCACTACAAAATAGCACTGATCAAATCCCCCATGCTTAAACCTTGCTCGTCCTCGAGTATGCTAAAGTCAACCTACTCCTCCAATCAATCCCCAAGGTTTCAGGAAGCATAGAAAACTCAATCTCCAAGAGTCATACCCAACAATAAACTTCAGGCAGCCAATACAATATAAGCCCAGCACAATAAACTACAACATCAAATCAAAAATCTCAACACCCCACACAATCAAGCCAAAAGGAAAGCAGAGTACTTCCCCCAAGCTTATCCCAAACACCATAGAGTGAATATAATCTAATCCTATCTCCCATCTATCTTCTTATACCTCCCAGAGTGACCTACTTGAATCCTCCTTATATCACCTCTTCTTATGACGCCTCGCCAGGAAAATGAGGATTCCTAAAAATCACTCTTCTTCTTTTCACTCATTTTGCCAAGGCGCCCTTTCGGGTTTTCACCAAGCCACTCATTTCATTTTTCAATAGATGTACTCACATAAGCTCACGTCACTCTTGACCACATATTACCCCAGCCTAATGCTGGTCCAAGCCACCTGCTTATTGCCTAGGGCGCCCTTTCGGGTTTTCGACCTATCCCAGGATTTCAATGTTAGCCTTTTTTTAAAATTTTTGGCTTTTTCTCTTTTTATTCATTTTTCTCCTCAACGACGTAGCAAGTATAGAACTCTTCCCCCATGCTTAAACATTGCATTGTCCTCAATGTAATGAAAGACAAAAGAATAAAGCACATGAAAAAGCAAAAAATAACTCACAAACGCCGCTGAGTTGGCTTGGACACTTCCGGTTTGATGGCGGTAATCTCAGTATACGCCCAGGTCTCTGGTGTTGGGCGGGTGTCATCATCAACTCTATAATCTTCTCCTATCGTGCAATCAAAAGGGAACCACTTTGGTGAGTAGTGGTAAAACAATGATAGTAGGATTGTACGGCCTTCTAGGAACACATGGTGGAGCCCAGATGTAATCGTGGTGGGGGCTCTAGTGTTCCTCCTCCTCAGTTGTCAATTGTAGGGCCATCATCATTGCCAAATAATGTGTAGGGCAATGTATCCTCCTTGACAACATGATGCGCACCTTCTCCATGGGGAACTTTGGACAGCTGGCCTTCGGTACCACTTTTTTTTTTTTGCTCCCCGTTTAAGGTTTTTTCGGGGAGTGACTTAGTGCAGATAAGGAATAGACTTACATTGGTGTGGGAAACACCTTCTTCAATAAGCATGGGTCTCCTCCCTGCAGGTTAGTCGAAAACAAAAAACAAGAACAAAAACAAAGCAAAAACACACTAAAGAAAATGCAAAAACAAAGAAAGAAAAACAAGAAAAGAAAAACATACCTCAGGTTGCCTCCCGGACAGCGCCTTAGTTAACGTCGTTGGCTCGACATCCTACTCATCCTCTCAACTTGGGTTGCTCATAGCAACTGAACACCTGGGATTTGGATCTGGGGGGTGCCTCTTTGTATGCTCTATGTTGAGCGTGACCCCCAATCTCCTGCACTTCTTTGTGGGTGGACCGTTGTGCATATCCATGAACGCACTTGCCATTTTCAGAAACGGTCTACCCAGCATCTCAGGTGCTGCATGCTTTTCCTGCCCCGTGACCAGCGTCAAATGATTTACCCTGTGAATCTCACTTTCCTTTTTGCTCTCCCCCTTCTGCTTCTTCTTGATCTTGCGCCGCGTCTTTAGAAATTCCTTGAAGCGAGGGGTATTGTCCTCCATTTTGAGCAAAGGGGAATTTGCCTCGTAGTTGCTCACCCAATCAAACATGTCCTTGTCCTTGACTGGCCTCCTAGTGTCTGCCAGGGCTTCAGGGAATGGTGCAGGAGGCTTCTCGGACCCAAGAGGGGGGAAGACCGGACAAACATAAGTGTCAACGCAAACCTCATCAGCTGAACTGGAATTTTGGACGCCGGGTCGTCCTGGTCTCACCGCGGGGCGCGGCGAAATCTCGCTAGGAAGAACTCTGTCACCGTGGGGCGGTGGTTGTGAGGAGGGGAAACTGAGACTTGTCGCCGGGTCGCGGTCGGTGTCGCCGCGGGGCGGTGACTTGCGTTCTTCTTTACTGGCTTCAGTTCCAACATACCGCCGGGTCGCGGTCAGGGGCGCCGCGGGGCGGTCGGAGATTATCTCCATCTCATATTCGCTCTCATTTTCAGCACTAGGAGGAACGACCAATTGCTTTCCACTCCGGAGGATAACGGCACTCACATTTTCCCTCGGATTATCCATCTCAGGCCTGCACCTCAGCTTCATAGCGTCGACAGTCTCTTGTGTATCTTCTGCTGCAGGGACTCGTGGTTGTGCGGACTTCGACTCAATCAACGCTTGACTCAGTTGGTTAAACTGGCTTTGGAGACTGGAAATCGCCTCTTGCTGCTATTGGACACTCTGAGCCATGGTTGTTTGCAGTGAGGACACGTGCTGGGCCATGGTTGCCATGCTTTGAACCAGAGTGTTGAGTACATCAGCATTGGGTGCATGCAAGTTTGCGTGTTGTCCTTGGAATCCATGCGCATATGGTTGCCCGTACTGTGGTTGATTTTCATACGAAACTGGGTTATAGTGCTCCCTCCACCCTGAGTTGTAGGTGTTCGGATACGGCTCATGTCTCAGTCCCTGCGAAGTTACACCTCGACGTGCGTTTACTGCTGTTGCGAATGCGGGAAGTCCTGGACAATCGTCAGTGGTGTGGAGCATTTTGCGACAGATTTTGCAGGGTCTGATTGGTCTTTCTGCACCCGAGTTAGGGTAGTATCCCCTCTCTGGAGAGATTGAGCAGGGGTATGGGTCATCGCGTGTCTCTCCCCAGAAATCCATATCTGTATCAAAATCAAAAAAAATCAAATCAGTAGCACTGGTGTGGACCGTAATATAGGTCCACACCGACGTAACACGCACACAAACAAACACACAGCAAAATCAAATCTTGTCTCCCCGGCAACGGCGCCAAATTTGACGGACGGGTTTTTAGTCGTCTTAAACCCGGTCAAAATAAAACCTAACAAACCTAAACAAGTAGTAGAGGCAAACAAGGGTCGAATCCCACAGGGAGGAAGTGATCTTTCTAAGTGTTGATTAGCATGCAAAAGACGTGTAACCGACAAGTAACAGGGGGGTTTTTGTATGATCGCAGAGTAACAAGGATGCAAGCTTTAGAGAAAGAATAAGTATGATGGGTGGAAGTATTCCACTAGACAAATATCCAAACTGCAGATAAAACTGGTTGATCACTGATAACTATTGTTCCAAGTTCTTTTCACAATCTTATAGTCGTTCCCATCCTGATCGTAATTAACTACCAATTCAGACAGTTGTTGATAGTACTTACCACAATATCAATAGAAGAAAACCTTACTATCAATATGTGATACCCCGTATTTCTGTAAGGGTATTTTGGAAATTACCTGAACGTATGTTGTGTACGTCGATTTAATTTCAGAGACAGAAAGACATTCTGTAATATTCTTAATCTCTGTAATATTTTTTCTAAGTGAAATAATATACAATCGACGTATTTTGGGACTTAATACTCATTCGTGTACGATTATTATTTATCCCGGATTAAGACATTGTTTTTCCAAGATTAACGGACGAAAAATGGGCTTGGCGGCGACCGCCGTAAGGCGGGCGGCGACCACCGCCTGACAGGATCTGACATCGTCATCCTCTTCCCAACAAGTTGGCAAGTGGCGCCAAAAATCAGTGACCGCCGCCGACTAAAAAGCAGCGACTGCCGCCGACCAAAATGGGAAGCGACCGCCGCCTAGGTGCAGGCCTAGCTCTGCCTCGCCGGCTTGACTCCGTGATGGTCGGCGAATCGGATGGCCTCCGATCTTATCCCTCCACGTGCCCTTGGTTGTCCCCTGGAGTTTTGGCTATTTAAAGGAGGATTTGGGAGCTGAATTGAGCACAAATCCGAAGCTCAATCTCCCCATAAATCACTCGCCGGAAATTGAAGCTTTCGCCGGATAATTCACAATCGATCGCCGGAGCTCTATTTGGTGTTGTTCTAGTTGCAAAGTGAAGCTTTGGAGGCCCTTGAAAGCTTAGAATCCAAAGCAAGGCAAAGGAGAGGCAAAACGATCGTCGTCGGTGAGTTTGGTGCTTCTCGTAATTTTCCCGGTGTTCGTAGCGGCGCCCGCCGTAAGGCAGGCGGCGACCGCCTCCACGAACAGCGGCGCCCGCCGCCCAGAAGCTCTTGGCTTGTTTCGGCCTTGGCTTCTGTGGTTTCGATCGGGCTTCGTTCCTTTCGTTATTCTTTAGATTCGTACTCGTTGTTGTAGAATCTAACTTAGGGTTTCTTTATGGGTCGATCCAAAGGAATCTGTATTGCCAGATCTGTCCCTGCTTCGAGCCCGAAAACTAGTTGTCGTCATACCTAGCTTCGTTTAAGCTTCTGCGGATTTAAGGCAAGTGGCGGTTCGCTCTTGCTCATCATTCCATGTTTCTATTAATTATCAGTTGCTTAATTGAGTAATTAATTTGGAATGATTATTGTGTTCGTCTGGGAACAATTTTGTTAACTGTTTTAGAGAACTAAAATATGATATTATAATAGGTTGTATATCTGTTAAAATAATGCTATTATGAATATATATTTATGTTGATAGCCTTGAGGGCAGTTATGTTGATGTTTGTGGACTATTGTTGTGCTTGGACTGTTTAGTTAGCACTAGTAGTTAGGAACGTTGGATTCGTTGGGATCCAGTCGTTTCTTTATAATTTGGTAGAGAGATGGCTAGACCCCACCTAATACCACATGGACGGTCATGACCTAACCTCTGATACACGAGTATAGAGGGGGTGCACTTAGCTGGTGGCACAAATCTCGAAAAATAGTAGAGATGTGGCTAGACCCCACCTAATACTATATGTATAGGATCCATGGGATATATACATTTAAAAGCTTATAACGTGTTGTGCGTTTGAGAATATCATAAGATAAGTGCCGTTGTCGCACATAATTAATATACCTTGGGCGAGTAGTGCAGTTAGGCGCTAGTGCAGCTAGGAAAGCTCGTCTTAACTTTTAGTCGCTCGAATGCGATACTGTAATTCTGTGATTCTGTGTTGTTCCAGACTTTGTCATATCTTCCTATAAGACTCATTTCGTTGGAGTCTTCTTTCGAGTTGATTTCTGGGAAGACTCTTTCTTCCAGAATCTTCTCTCGTGCATGCCTTTTGCTGTATTCCAGTAGCAGTATGGTGGTTGACTATCGTACTCGACTGTTATTCGAGGGACGATGAGTCTAACCTAATACGACTACTTCGAACCTTCTGCTTTGTGCCCTTGCATGGTCTTTCATTAGACTAACCAACCAAAATTGTTCTCTGCATGGTTGGCTGGTGTCATCCGTTCGATTCGGCACATCAGATAGAGCGCAGATATGAGGAGACTAGAAGGACTATGAAGACGACGGTGGTTTTTGGATGTTTTTAATGTTTTAATCAGGTTGAGAACCTTGGGCAGGTGATCATGGCGATCACAACCCCTTTTCGTATATTTTAAGAAAGACTTCCACTGTATTTTGTTCAACTCTGTATTTAGTCCTATTCGGAATTGGGATGTAATTCCGGGACTCATGATTTAATCGAATATTATGATGATTTTGTATCATAAGTGTTTCATGGATTGTATTTAAACGGTAAAGCCTTGGGTGACTTCGGTGAGGAAAACCGAGGTCACTGGCGGTAATACCTTTCCAAATGGGTTAAGATTTCGGGGGTGTTACAGTTGTGGTATCAGAGCCTAAGTTTTAGAACGGGTTGGGTATTTGAAAACCAATTACTCGTTTTCAATTGAAAAGTATTTTCAAAAGGGCTCTAAATTTTCAATTGAAAAGTATTTTCAAAAGGGCTCTAAATTTTCAAAATGAAAAGAATTTGAAAATAAAACACCGTTCATAGTCATGTCTTCTATCTATAGTCTGATGTAGTAAGCTTCCTTCTATGTCTAGAAAGACTAATTCCTTCCTCGTTATCCTGTAGGATATGGGTGCGCGTCTTTCTCATAAGAGGGACTCGGTAGATGCCGAGATGGATTCACCATCTCCAGGAAGGCTCGACTTCCCAATACCCCAGGGGTGCTTCGAGGTTGGAGAACCAAGCAGCCCACCTGAGGAGATCAAGCATGTGCTTCCTGAGTCGGTAGTCCTGGTGTCAAGGAATGTTGTAGTTCCTGTGGTAGCACCAGTTGAGCCACCAAGGGAGGAAGCAATGCAAGAAGATGAATCGTCTAGGTACGCGAGAGGGTACTACAATGACAATTACCAGATAGAAATGATTCCTGAAGGGAGCGAGGAGGAAGATGAAGAAGAGGACCCCATAGAGGAAGACCCCGACGAGGAAGAGGACCCCATCGAGGATGATCCCGAGGAGGATACCGAGATGGACCTCAACGGGCAGAACCAGGAGTCCGATGACTTGAGGCACTTGCTGGTGGATAGTCAGGAACCGGGGATGCAATTTATTCATCCCAGTTCAGAGTTACCACCTGTGCAAGAGTTGCCACCAGTGCCAGAGTACGCACTCATGTCTGATGCTGACTGGGAAACACTTTATACCGAGTACGGTATTGGAAGAAGTGGCAGGGAACCTCAGCCTATCCCTACTCAAAGGAGAAGGAGGACGGAATCTGAACTATGAGAGATCCTTCGTCAAAGCGAGATGATCTCTTCTGAACAACAATACCAGATGGATAAAATGATCGCCAATGCTCAGAGAAGGGATGGGCTAGGAAAGCCAAACTTGGATGATCCATACTTCACCATGACTGAGATAAGGCCAGGGACACCAGGATCATGTGTTCCAGGGCCAAGCAGGGTGCGTAGTCCATCGTCAGAATCCGATGGAGAACCCCGTCCGAAGAAGCCTTGCATGGGAAGTCTACCGTATAGGAAACGTTTCGGAGCACCGTGATAAGGACCGACGTTGCCTGTAGCAGTAGTTTCCTTTTCTTAGTATTTCAGCATGTACCGTGTAAATATTCTAGTATTGCGGCATGTACTTTGTGAAATACTACAATCTCCAAGCAATTTTGACCTGACGCTCGGGAGATCGGCTAATGTGCAGTTTGTAAAATAGTTCAAGTTCATCTATAAAAATACCAAGTTGATCTACTCTGAGTGATTTTGCTACATTAAGTATATTGAATAATATTAATGTATAAAATACTTGGAACTGGATCGGTAAACAGATGGTAAACACGAGGAATACAATTTGAGTTGGTGTTGGGACAAGCAATGACCCCAGACCAACTGTAGGAAATGTTGGACAAGACGAGCAGGAGTCAGGTTCCAACAATCATCCTGGGGGCAATGGTCAAGGTCAGACCAACGCTCCAATAGTATTAGATGCTGCTGTAATGGAAACATTTCGAGGAATGGTTATGGAGGCAGTAACTGATATACTGCGACCAGGTGTGCCGCAGACACAAGGTGTGCCAATACCTCCACCGGTTCCCAGATTTGAGGAGCCAGTGAACCGTGTATTCCAAGAGAATGCAGTCAGAACTCGGGACAATTATGGTCGTGCGCTGAAGACCATTAATTCCATGAGGCCTGACAGCTACAACGGAAAAGGAGAACCGGTCAGGGTGACCCATTGGTTTTCCCACATGGAGCGGCTGTTCCGCAATGTGGATTGTACTGAAGCTGAGAAAGTACATATAGCTTCTCTTCAGTTGAAGGAAGAGGCTAGCGAGTGGTGGGAGAGTACCGGCTTAGCTGAAAGTCTTGTTTTGAACTGGGAGATGTTCAAGACAAAGATGACAGACCGTTTCTTCTCTCGTGCTATGAGGGAGGAGAAACACAAGGAGTTTCTGTACCCTAAAATGGATGGATTGAAGGTAACCGAGCTTGCGACCAAGTTCAATCACCTGTTACAATATGCTGGACCTGAGATATCCAGCGAGGCACAGAAAATCTGGTATTTCCACGAATGGATGAGCCCAGATATCAAGCCAATGATGGTGCACCACACATGCTCTCTGGAGCAGTATGTGAATGCAGCCTACAAATTAGAGGTGACTCTAGAGGAGTCAACCAAAATACGCAATCGGCTAAGATCGATGCAGAATCAAGGGAGTGGATTCAAGAGACCTGCGCCACCGTCTAACTTTGCTAAGTCTGGTCGAGCAAAGACGAACACGACTCAAGGAGGGTCAACGCGGCAGACGGGCCAGAGCAAGAATCCAGTCAAGTGCTATAATTGTGGTGCTGCGGGGCACAAGAGCATTGTGTGCCCAAAGGAGAAGAAGTTATGCTTTGAATGTGGTCGTAGAGGCCATATACAGAAATTCTGTCAACAGGTAAAGCAGAAGGGAATGGAGTCACAATATGGGTCGGTTAATCAGGATAACCGGCCCAGGTTCAAGCCGTTTGAGACTCCTAGTCCGTCAATGCAAACAACTGCTCAGAATAAGGGGAAAGCCCCAACTGCTTCTGGAGGTCACGGTCAATGCATGTACGAGATGCGTGAGGCGGATGGACCTAACGCTCCAATTACACAAGCTACTTTATACCTTTATTCTACTTCAGTATGCATTCTGTTTGATTCGGGTGCTACCCATTCCTTTATTTTGGATAGTTGTGTTAGTAAGTTAGGATTAGTGTGCGACGAAGCTTGTGAGTCTTTCGTTGTAAGTCTTCCTAATGGTGATCGTCTGGTTGGGACGAATCGGTTGTCTGAATTTCCGATTATCATTCAGGGTAAGAAATTCGAGGCAGATTTGATTTGTATAGCCATGGCTCCATACGACATTATTCTCGGTATGGATTGGCTGACGGGTCATGGGGCGGTGATCGACTTTAGTTCAAGGACGGTGACGGTGTCATCTGGGGGCCAGTTCGTGTGCAAGTTTAAGGGTTGGAATGACGCTGATAACGGCAGGCTTATCAATGCGATGGCTGCGTTTAAGCTACTACGACAAGGTTGTGTCGGGTACCTATGCTACTTGGATCCGCCCGCGAAAGATGAACCTTCAGTTCTTGATATTCCTGTGGTTAGGGATTTTTCGGATGTCTTTCCGGAAGAAATTCTTGGATTACCCCCAAATCGTGATGTGGAATTTTCTATTGATCTTGAGCCTCGTACGGCGCCAATTTCTAAATCACCGTACCGGATGGCTCTTGCAGAGATGAAAGAGTTGAAGAAGCAACTCGAGGATCTTCTCGACAAGGGTTATATAAGGCCGAGCGCATCGCCTTGGGGTGCTCCGGTTTTATTTGTCAAGAAGAAAGATGGATCGTTTCGACTTTGTATCGACTATCGCGAGTTGAATAAAGTCACGATCAAGAATAAATATCCTTTGCCAAGGATTGATGATTTGTTGGATCAATTACAAGGAGCAAAAGTTTTCTCCAAGATCGACCTGAGATCGGGTTATCATCAGCTGAGAATTCGTAAGGAAGACATTCCTAGAACTGCGTTCTGGACCACATATGGTCACTACGAGTTCGTAGTAATGCCTTTTGGACTTACGAATGATCCAGCAGTCTTCATGGATCTGATGAAACAATGTTTTCACCAGTATTTGGATAAGTTCGTGGTGGTCTTCATCGACGGCATTCTGATCTATTCTCCGAATAAAGAGGTTCACGAGGAACATCTGACCTCGACACCAGTGTTAGCACTTCCAGAAGGGAACGACGATTATGTGGTCTATAGTGATGCTTCAAAATGTGGTTTGGGTTGTGTATTGATGCAGAGAGGCAAGGTGATTGCTTACGCATCCAGACAACTCAAGACTTATGACGAAAACTATCCGACACACGATCTTGAGTTAGCAGCGGTAGTTTTTGCACTGAAGATTTGGAGGCATTATCTCTATGGGGTGAAATTCCAAGTCTTCACGGATCACAAGAGTCTCAAATATGTATTTACTCAGAAGGAGTTGAATATGAGACAATGCCGCTGGCTAGAGTTGCTTAAGGACTACGACATCGAGTTACTGTATCATCCGGGCAAGGCTAACGTGGTAGCCGATGCACTGAGCCGGAAGACAACGCATGAGACAGTAGTTTCTCTACTTACTGCGCAGACTAAACTAAATCAAATGTCATGCGAAGCTGAAGTCTTGTATGATCAACGTAGAGGGTACCTGACTATGCTGGAAATTCAGGCTACACTACTAGATCAAATCAAAGAAAGGCAAGTCGATGACATAATCTTGGTGAAGTTTAGTGAAGTAATGGACGGGAAGGCTCCCAGTTTTGTGATTCAGGATGATGGATCACTCTGGTTTCAAGACCGGATCTGTGTGCCTGACACAGAAGGTCTTCGCCAGTTAGTAATGAGAGAAGCTCATTCTTCAGCTTATTCTGTACATCCTGGCTCTAGCAAGATGTACAAGGATCTTCAGAAGAAGTTTTGGTGCACAAACATGAAGTGGGATGTAGCAGACTTCGTGGCAAAATGCTTAACTTGCCAGAAGGTCAAGATCGAACACCGTAGACCAGGTGGTGAGTTGCTACCTCTCCCCGTGCTAGAATGGAAATGGGAGGACATTGCCATGGACTTCATCACTGGGCTACCAAAGACTCGAAGTCAGAAAGATGCTATATGGGTAATTATGGACCGGCTTACGAAAAGTGCTCATTTCATAGCCATCAAGACCACATGGGAAACCCAGAAGTTAGCATAAGTTTACCACAAGGAGATTATCCGTTTGCATGGTATCCCCAAGACCATTATATCGGATCGAGATGGCCGATTCATGTCAAGATTTTGGCAAGAACTTCACAAGGCCATGGGAACTGAATTGAGATTCAGTATAGCGTTTCATCCTCAGACGGATGGACAGACTGAAAGGACCATCCAGACCTTGGAGGATATACTAAGAGCATGTGTACTCGATCGTCCAACTAGCTGGGAAGACAGCTTGAGTCTGATTGAGTTCACATACAATAATAGTTGGCATGCTACTATCAAGATGGCTCTGTTCGAAGATTTGTATGGTCACAGATGCAGATCTCCAATTTGTTGGGATGAGAATGCCGTGATACCCCGTATTTTTGTAAGGTTATTTTGGGAATTTTGGAATTTTCCCGAGTACCCGTTGTGTACGTCGGATTTAATACAGAGAGTTTGAGACATTCTGTAATGTGCTCTGTATCTGTAATATTTTTCTCAGTGAAATAATATACAGACAATATGCCTTGGATTTTAATATTCGTTCGCGTACGATAATTTTTATCCCGGTTTAATGTCATGTTCGTTCAAAGCTGAACGGGCAGGAAAAGCTGATCACGGCGACCGTCGTACAGTCGCGGCGACCGCCGTTACGGATCCAAGAACGGCGACCGTCGTACAGTCACGGCGTCCGCCGTCCCAATGCTCGAGGTGGTAGCTGGCGTGCCAGGCTATGGCGGTGACCGCCGTAAATTACGGCGCCCGCCGTAATTGCCATCGTCGTTGTCCGGCAGTCCTTGCCCGTTGGTCGCCGGCGTGATTTCTGGCGAGCGCCGAACTAGCCTTCGTAGGCCCATTTTTTTCGTGCTCCAGATGCTTTGGCTATAAAAGGAGGTGTTGGGGGAGAGATTTGAGCCATCCCAAACACCGAACCTCTGCCAAATTCTCGTGTCGTCGGAGTTGTGTTTCGCCAGAGTTTGCAAGCTTTCGCCGGTGGCCTTTGGTGTTGTTCCAGTAGACCTTCGAGAAGCTTGTGGTTGCCTTTGGAGGTCAGAACCCAAACAAGTCGAAGGAGGCCGAGTCGATCGTGTTTTGGGTGAGTTTTCTCGCCGTTTCTGTCGTCTGAGTTCTTCACGGTGACCGCCGTGATGAACTGCGGCGACCGCTGCCAAGAACAGCGACCGCCGCCAGTGCCCAGAATGCCTTCGTGGCTTTGGCTTGGTTGGTTGTGTTCGTGGCGTCTTTCCTTTCGTTCTCTTTCATCGTTTTTAGATTCGTACTGTGGTTATGTCGGATCTAACTTAGGGTTCCTTTTATGGGTCGACTCGAAGGTTGTTGTGCTGTCGGAGCTATACCCGTGTCGAGCCCGGAATCCAGTTGTCGCCGTTAGGCTATTCTGCGGATTAAGGCAAGTAGCGGTTCGCTCTTGCTCGTTCGTTCCATATTTACATTAATTATCAATAGTTTATCTGAGTAATTAATTTGGAATGAATACTCTGTTTGTCTGGAAACGGTTTTGATAAACTGTTTTGAAAATCATATAATAGATTGTATATCTGTTAGAACAACGCTATTATCTGTGATCGCCTTTCGGGCCTTTATGTGATTTATCCTGTAACTGTTGTTGTGTTGTAACTGTTTAGTTAGCATTGTTAGATAGGAACGTTACTCGGACTCTGTCCAGTCGTTTCTTTATAATCTGGTATCGGGGTGGCTCGTCTCCATCTGGTACTATTCTAAGATCATGATCGGTCTCTTTCACAAGTGTGTAGAGACAGGACACTTAGCTGGTGTCACAAACCTTCCGGTGTACGTCACTCTCGACGAAACGTATACTAAGATGTGTCGTCCCAATGATGGGGTACACATGTAAAAGTCTAATAACGTGATGTGTGTTTTTGAAACATAAATCAGATAAAGTGCTACTCTGACGCACATAATTAATAAACCTTTGGCGAGTAGTGCAGCTAAGTTATAGTGCAGCTAGGAAAACTCGCCTCGACTTTGATCATAGTACGTTCTCTTTCCAATCTGGATTCGTTGTATGCGATGAGGTTGGTCGTGAACCGAAGCATCTCAGTCAACTTTTAAATCATTATTGTATGATTCTGTAACATTCCAGATTTGTCATTTTTCCTTAAAGACTCATTTCCGTTGGAGTCTTCTTTCGAGTCGATGTCTGTGAAGATTCAGTCTTCCAGAATCTTCTCTTGTGCACACCTCTTGTCTATTCCAGTAGGAGTATGATGGTTGACTATCGTCATCGATTATTATTCGAGGAGCGATGAGTCTAACCTAATACGACTGCTTTGAACCTTCTGCTTTGTATCCTTGCTAGTCTATTCATTTAGACTAACCAACCAATATTTTCCCTTGCATGGTTGGCTAGTGTCATCCGTTCGATTCAGCACATCAGATCGAAAGTAGCTCAGAAGATTAGAAGGACTATGGAGTCGGCGATGGTTTTTGAACGTTTTAATTATTTCTTTAATCAGGTTGAGATCTTTTGGACAATGACGTTGGTTGTAATGTACTTTCTAAGACTTCCACTGTTTTTGGTTTAAACTCTGTGTTGGCCTATTCGGGATTGGGTTGTAATCCCGTAACTCTGTTTCCTTGACAATGTTATGTTTGGGATTGAATGCTTTGATCATTATGTATCATTTGTATTTCATAAATTGTATTTTAACGGTAAAGCCTTGGGTGATCTCGGTAAGGAACACTGGGATCACTGGCGGTAATACCTTTCCAAAAGGGTTAAGTTTTAGGGGTGTTACAGTTGTGGTATCATAGCCAAAGGTTTTAAAACGGGTTTGGGATTTTTATAAACCATTTATCCATTTTCGAAAATGCTTTAAAAAGGGCTCTGAATTTTCAAAGTAAAAAGAATTTAAAAACACCGTTCATAGTCATGTCTTCTGGATAGTCTGATATAGTAAGCTTTCTTCTATGTCTAGAAAGACTAATTCCTTCATCGCTATCCTATAGGAGATGGGTGCATGTATATCTCTGAAGAAGGGGTCGGAAGATGCCAATATGGATTCACCATCTACCGAGAGGCTAGACTTCCCTATACCCTAGAGATGCTTCGAGGTTGGAGGCCCAAGCAGCCCATCTGAAGAGATCAAGCATGTGCTTCCTGAGTCGGTAGTCCTGGTGTCAAGGAATGTTGTAGTTCCTGTGACAGCACCAGTGGAGCCACCAAGGGAGGAAGCAATGCAAGGAGATGAATCGTCGAGGTACGCGAGAGGGTACTACCATGACGATTACCTGATGGATATGATTATTGAAGGGAGCGAGGAGGAAGATGAAGAAGAGGACCCCATAGAGGATGACCCCGAAGAGGAAGAAGAGGAAGAGGACCCCATCGAAGATGATCCCGAAGAGGATACCGAGATGGACCTCAGCGGACAAAACCAGAGGTCCGATGACTTGAGGCACTTGCTGGTGGATAGTCAGGAAACGGGGATACAATTTATTCACCCCAGTACAGAGTGACCACCTATGCAAGAGTTGCCACTAGTGCCAGAGTACGCACCCATGTCAGAAGCTGATTGGGAGGCACTGTATACCGAGTACGGTATTAGGAGAAGTGACAAGGAATCTCAGCCTATCCCTACTCCAAGAAGAAGGAGGTCAGAATCCGAGCTGCAGGAGATCCTCCGCCAGAGCGAGGTAATCTCTGCAGAATAGCAGCGTGAATGGGATGAGCTGATCACCAGTACTCAGAGAAGGGCTGGGATAGGAGGGCCAGTCATGGATGACCCATACCTTACCATGACTGAGATAGGACCATGTGCTTCAGGGTCAAGCCGGGTGCGAAACCCATCGCCAGAGCTCGATGGTGAGCCTAGCCCGAAGAGACCATGCACGGGTAGCCAGTCTTATGGAAGACGTGTTGGAACGCCTTGAGGAGGATTGGCGTTGCCTATCGCAGTAGTTTCATTTCTTAGTATTCCAAGTTGTACTA
Source organism: Rheum nobile (assembly GCA_027886185.1). Lineage (NCBI taxonomy): Eukaryota > Viridiplantae > Streptophyta > Magnoliopsida > Caryophyllales > Polygonaceae > Rheum > Rheum nobile. Next base: position 6,443,452 of record WOAB01000002.1, on the reverse strand, counting down.
TGTGTAATATTTCAGTATTGCGGCAAGTACTCTGAGAAACACTTATATCTTCGAGCAAGGTTGTCCTAGCGCTCGGATGCTAGACTTATGTGTAGCTCGTGTAATAGTTCGAAGGTTCATCTATAAAATGCCAAGTTGATCTATTCTGAGTAATTCCTTTACGTTGGTATATTGCATAATATTAATGTATTGAATGCTTGGAATTGGATCGGTAAACAGATGGTGAACCCAAGAAGCACGAGAAACTCGATTCGAGTCGGTGCTGGGACTAGCCAAGATCCCAGGCCAGCAGGAAGAGGTGTTCAGGATGAGCACGAGTCAGAGTCTCGCGTCCAGCAGAGGCGTGAAGGTCAAGATCAGACCCAAGCGCCGACACTGTTTGATGCCGCAGCTGTTGAGGCGATTCACGGGATTGTGAGGCAGGCAATTGGAGACGTATTGAGGCCTAGTGCGCCTCAAACGCAAGAAGTGCCTACTCACCCAGCGGTTCCTGATGTTGTGGAGCCCATAAACCCTGTGGTTCAAGAGAATGTCGTCAGGGCTAGAGACAGCTATGGTCGCGCTCTTAAGACCATCACTTCCATGAGGCCCGATTGCTATAACGGGAAAGGGGAGCCAGTCGCAGTGACTCATTGGTTCTCCCATATGGAGAGGCTGTTTCGGAACGTGGAGTGTACTGAGGCCGAGAAGGTCCATATCGCTTCTCTTCAGCTGAAGGAGGAGGCTAGCGAGTGGTGGGAAAACACAGGTTTGGCTGAGAGCCCAGTGTGGACTTGGTCGATGTTCAAGACCAAGATGGTTGATCGATTTTTCTCTCATGCTATGAGAGAGGAGAAGCATAAAGAGTTTTTGTACCCAAAGACGGATGGTCTGAAAGTGACCGAGTTGGCGTCTAAGTTCAATCACCTTTTACAGTACGCCACTGCCGAGATCACCAGCGAGGCCCAAAAGATCTGGTACTTCCACGAGTGGATGAGCCCGGATATCAAGCCGTTAATGGTGCACCACACATGCTCTACCTTGGAGCAGTATGTGGATTGTGCCTATAAGCTGGAGGTAACTCTTGAGGAGTCGACCAAGAGGCGCAACCGACAGAAGTCGATGCAGAACCAGAACCAGAGAGGTGGTTTTAAGCGCCCTGCGCCACCGTCTAACTTTGCCAACTCCGGCCGAGCTAAGACGGAGATGACGCAAGGAGGATCGACTCAGCAGTCAGGGCAGACCCGGAGTTCAGTTCAGTGTTATAACTGTGGTACTGCAGGGCACAAGAGCAATGAGTGTCAGAAGGATAAGAGGTCGTGCTTTGGGTGTGGACGTGATGGTCATCTGCAAAAGTTCTACAAGCATGGGAAGCAGAAGGGAGTAGAGTCACAGTAAGGGTCAGTTCATCAGAGCAACCGACCTAGGTTTAAGCCTGCCGAGACTCCTAGCCCTTCAGTGCAGACGACTGCTCAGAACAGGGGAAAGGCCCCAGCTGTTTCTGGAAGTCAGGGTCAACGCTTGTACGAGATGCGTGAAGCAGATGGACCCAATGCTCCAATTGCTCAAGGTACTTTATACCTTCACTCTACTTCAGTGTGCATTCTGTTTGATTCTGGTGCTACGCATTCCTTTATTTCGGATAGCTGTGTTAGCAAGTTAGACTTAGTGTGCAACGATTCGTGCGACCCTTTTGTCGTTAATCTTCCTAATGGAGAACGTTTGGTGGGAATCAAGCATTTGTCCGACTTTCCGATTATCATTCAGGGTAAGGAATTCGAGGCAAATTTAATCTGCATAGCCATGGCTCCATACGACATTATTCTCGGTATGGATTGGCTGATGCGTCACAAGGCGGTGATCAACTTTAGTTCAAGAACGGTGACGGTGTCATCTGGGGGCCAGTTCGTGTGCAAGTTCAAAGGTCGAAATGACGCTGATAACGGCAAGCTGATCAATGCGATGGCTGCGTTTAAGCTACTACGACAAGGATGTGCCGGGTACCTTTGCTACTTGGATTCGCCTGCGAAGGATGGACCTGAGGTTCTTGATATTCCTGTAGTTAGAGAGTTTTCGGATGTCTTTCCGAAAGAAATTCCTGGATTACCCCCGAACCGTGACGTAGAGTTTTCAATTGATCTTGAGCCTGGTATGGCGCCGATTTCCAAATCACCGTATCGGATGGCTCCAGCTGAGATGCAAGAATTGAAGAATCAACTTGAAGATCTTCTTGACAAAGGTTATGTCAGGCCGAGTGCATCGCCGTGGGGTGCTCCGGTATTATTCGTCAAAAAGAAGGACGGATCGTTCCGACTTTGTATCGACTACCGAGAGTTGAACAAGGTGACGATCAAGAACAAGTATCTTTTGCCTAGGATTGATGACTTGTTGGACCAGTTGCAGGGAGCAAAGGTTTTCTCCAAGATCGACCTGAGATCTGGATATCATCAACTCAGGATTCGTGAGCAGGACATTCCTAGAACTGTGTTTAGGACCAGATATGGTCATTACGAGTTCATAGTGATGCCTTTTGGCCTTACAAATGCTCCAACTGTCTTTATGGATTTGATGAACCGATGTTTTCACCAGTACTTGGATAAGTTCGTGGTGGTCTTCATCGACGACATTCTGATCTATTCTCCGAATGAAGAAGTCCACGAGGAACATCTGCGGATTGCCTTGTCAATCCTTAGACAACATTAGTTTTTTGATAAATTGTCTAAATGTGAATTCTGGATAAAGGAAGTGGCTTTCTTAGGCCACGTAATCAATAAAAATGGGGTTATGGTTGATCCCCAAAAGATTGAAGCGGTGGCTAAATGGACACAGCCCCAGAACGTGAAGGAGGTGCGCAGTTTTCTTGGACTTGTCGGGTATTATAGAAGGTTCGTAGAAGGATTTTCAAAGATCGCTCTACCTATGACCAATCTACTCCGCAAGGTCCGCAAGAAGTTTGTCTGGAATGACAAGTGCGAGGCCAGTTTCCAGGAGTTGAAGCGACAGCTGACCTCGGCACCCGTGTTAGCACTCCCAGAAGGGAATGACGATTATGTGGTCTATAGTGATGCTTCAAAGTGTGGTTTGGGTTGTGTACTGATGCAGAAAGGCAGAGTTATTGCTTACGCATCTAGACAACTCAAGACTTACGAAGAAAACTATCCGACCCATGATCTTGAGTTAGCAGCGGTTGTCTTTGCGCTAAAGATTTGGAGGCATTACCTCTACGGTATAAGATGTCAAGTCTTCACTGACCACAAAAGTCTCAAGTATATATTTACTCAGAAGGAGCTAAATATGAGACAACGCCGCTGGCTAGAGTTGCTCAAAGACAACGACATGGAGTTGCTGTATCATCCGGGCAAGGCTAATGTAGTAGCTGATGCACTAAGCCGGAAGACAACGCATGAGACTGTAGTTGCTCTACTTACTGCTCAGACCAAGCTAAACCAAGAGTCATGCGACATTGAAGTCTTGTATGACCAGCGTAGAGGGTACCTGAGTATGATGGAAATTCAGGCTACACTGCTGGATCAGATCAAAGAAAAGCAAGTCGATGACATCATCTTGGTGAAGTTAAACAGTGAAGTGATGGATGAGAAAGCTCTCAGTTTTGTGGTTCAGGATGATGGATCATTTTGGTTTCAGGATCGGATCTGTGTGCCTGACACAGAAGGTCTTCGTCAGTTGGTGATGAGAGAAGCTCATTCATCTGCTTATTCTGTGCATCCTGGCTCTAGCAAGATGTACAAGGACCTCAGGAAGAAGTTTTGGTGGCCAAACATGAAGTGGGACGTAGCAGACTTTGTGGCAAAGTGTTTAACTTGCCAGAAGGTCAAGATCGAACACCGCAGGCCAGGTGGTGAGTTGCTACCTCTCCCAGTGCCAGAATGGAAATGGGAGGACATCGCCATGGACTTCGTCACTGGGCTACCAAAGACTCGAAGTCAGAGGGATGATATCTAGGTAATTATGGATAGGCTTACGAAGAGTGCTCATTTCATAGCCATCAAGACCACATGGGAAACTCAGAAGTTAGCAGAAGTCTACCAGAAGGAGATTGTCCGCTTACATGGCATTCCTAAGACCATTGTATCGGACCGAGATGGTCGTTTCATGTCAAGGTTCTGGCAGGAACTTCATAAGGCCTTGGGAACCGAGTTGAGGTTCAGCACAACATTTCATCCTCAGACAGATGGCCAGTCTGAAAGGACCATCCAGACCCTGGAGGATATGCTTAGAGCTTGTGTACTCGATCGTCCGACTAGCTGGGAGGACATCTTGAGTCTGATTGAGTTCACGTACAACAATAATTGGCATGCTACAATCAAGATGGCTCCGTTTGAAGCTTTGTATGGTCGCAGATGCAGATCTCCGATTTGTTGGGATGATAATGCCGACAAAATTCTGCTTGGACCAGAGTTGGTCGAAAGGACGGCTTCAGACATTGCTTTGATCAGACAAAGGATGTTGACCGCTCAGAGTCAACAGAAGTCCTACGCAGATCGGAAGCGCATGACTGTCGAGTTCGAGGTCGGTGACAAGGTTTTTGTCAAGGTATCGCCATCCAAAGGAGTTTTCAGATTTGGTAAGCGTGGAAAGCTTAACCCTCGCTATGTGGGACCATTGGAGATTCTGGATAGAGTAGGATCTCTAGCATACCACTTGGCGTTGCCGCCATCGGCTCATCCAGTGCATAATGTGTTCCATGTATCTCTGCTCAGGAATTATGTGCCAGATGAGTCTCATGTGCTTAGTTATGAGGACATCGAGATTCAAGCTAATGGTACTTATGAGGAGATGCCCGTGCGCATTTTGGAGCGTCGGGAGAAGCATTTGCGCAACAAGATCGCGCCGTTGGTACGAGTGTTGTGGTCCAAGTCAGGGACCGAAGAAGTTACTTGGGAGACGTGGGAAACCGAGTCAGATATGCTCAGGCGTTTTCCCGAGTTATTTTCGACCTAAGTTTCGGGGTTGAAACTTCTTTTAAGGGGGATGAGATGTGATACCCCGTATTTTTGTAAGGTTATTTTGGGAATTTTGGAATTTTCCCGAGTACCGTTGTGTACGTCGGATTTAATACAGAGAGTTTGAGACATTCTGTAATGTGCTCTATATCTGTAATATTGTTCTGAGTGAAATAATATACAGACAACATGCCTTGGATTTTAATATTCGTTCGCGTACGATAATTTTTATCCCGGTTTAATGTCATGTTCGTTCAAAGCTGAACGGGCGGGAAAAGCTGATCACGGCGACCGTCGTACAGTCGCGGCGACCGCCGTCGCGGATCCAAGAACGGCGACCGCCGTACAGTCACGGTGCCCACCGTCCCAATGCTCGAGGTGGTAGCTGGCATGCCAGGCTATGGCGGCGACCGCCGTAAATTACGGCGCCCGCCGTAATTGCCATCGTCGTTGTCCGGCAGTCCTTGCCCGTTGGTCACCGGCGTGATTTCTGGCGAGCGCCAAACTAGCCTTCGTAGGCCCATTTTTTTCGTGCTCCAGATGCTTTGGCTATAAAAGGAGGTGTTGGGGGAGAGATTTGAGCCATCCCAAACACCGAACCTCTGCCAAATTCTCGTGTCGTCGGAGTTGTGTTTCGCCGGAGTTTGCAAGCTTTCACCGGTGGCCTTTGGTGTTGTTCCAGTAGCCCTTCAAGAAGCTTGTGGTTGCCTTTGGAGGTCAGAACCCAAACAAGTCGAAGGAGGCCGAGTCGATCGTGTTTTGGGTGAGTTTTCTCGCCGTTTCTGTCGTCTGAGTTCTTCACGGCGACCGCCGTGTTCTTCACGACGACCGCCGTGTTCTTCACGGCGACCGCCGTGATGAACTGCGGCGACCGCCGCCAAGAACAGCGACCGCCGCCAGTGCCCAGAATGCCTTCGTGGCTTTGGCTTGGTTGGTTGTGGTCGTGACGTCTTTCCTTTCGTTCTCTTTCGTCGTTTTTAGATTCGTACTGTGGTTATGTCGGATCTAACTTAGGGTTCCTTTTATGTGTCGACTCGAAGGTTGTTGTGCTGTCGGAGCTATACCCGTGTCGAGCCCGAAATCCAATTGTCGCCGTTAGGCTATTCTGCGGATTAAGGCAAGTGGCGGTTCGCTCTTGCTCGTTCGTTCCATATTTACATTAATTATCAGTAGTTTATCTGAGTAATTAATTTGGAATGAATACTCTGTTTGTCTGGAAACGGTTTTGATAAACTGTTTTGAAAATCATATAATAGGTTGTATATCTGTTAGAACAACGCTATTATCTGTGATCGCCTTTCGGGCCTTTATGTGGATTTATCCTGTAACTGTTGTTGTGCTGTAACTGTTTAGTTAGCACTATTAGATAGGAACGTTACTCGGACTCTGTCCAGTCGTTTCTTTATAATCTGGTATCGGGGTGGCTCGTCTCCATCTGGTACTATTCTAAGATCATGATCGGTCTCTTTCACAAGTGTGTAGAGACAGGACACTTAGCTGGTGTCACAAACCTTCCGGTGTACGTCACTCTCGACGAAACGTATACTAAGATGTGTCGTCCCAATGATGGGGTACACATGTAAAAGTCTAATAACGTGATGTGTGTTTTTGAAACATAAATCAGATAAAGTGCTACTCTAACGCACATAATTAATAAACCTTCGGCGAGTAGTGCAGCTAAGTTATAGTGCAGCTAGGAAAACTCGTCTCGACTTTGATCATAGTACGTTCTCTTTCCAATCTGGATTCGCTGTATGAGATGAGGTTGGTCGTGAACCGAAGCATCTCAGTCAACTTTTAAATCATTATTGTATGATTCTGTAACATTCCAGATTTGTCATTTTTCCTTAAAGACTCATTTCCGTTGGAGTCTTCTTTCGAGTCGATGTCTGTGAAGATTCAGTCTTCCAGAATCTTCTCTTGTGCATACCTCTTGTCTATTCCAGTAGGAGTATGATGGTTGACTATCGTCATCGATTATTATTCGAGGAGCGATGAGTCTAACCTAATACGACTGCTTTGAACCTTCTGCTTTGTACCCTTGCTAGTCTATTCATTTAGACTAACCAACCAATATTTTCCCTTGCATGGTTGGCTGGTGTCATCCGTTCGATTCGGCACATCAGATCGAAAGTAGCTCAGAAGATTAGAAGGACTATGGAGTCGGCGGTGGTTTTTGAACGTTTTAATTATTTCTTTAATCAGGTTGAGATCTTTTGGACAATGACGTTGGTTTTAATGTACTTTCTAAGACTTCCGTTGTTTTTGGTTTAAACTCTGTGTTGGCCTATTCGGGATTGGGTTGTAATCCCGTAACTCTGTTTCCTTGACAATGTTATGTTTGGGATTGAATGCTTTGATCATTATGTATCATTTGTATTTCATAAATTGTATTTTAACGGTAAAGCCTTGGGTGATCTCGGTAAGAAACACTGGGATCACTGGCGGTAATACCTTTCCAAAAGGGTTAAGTTTTGGGGGTGTTACAAATGCCGACAAGATTCTGCTCGGACCAGAGTTGGTCGACAGAACAACTTCAGACATTGTTTTGATTAGACAAAGAATGTTGACCGCCCAAAGTCGACAGAAGTCTTACGCGGATCGGAAGCGTAGAACTGTCGAGTTCGAGGTTGGTGACAAAGTATTTGTCAAAGTATCCCCATCCAAGGGTGTGTTCAGATTTGGTAAGCGTGGAAAGCTTAACCCTCGCTACGTGGGACCATTCGAGATTCTTGATAGAGTGGGATCTCTAGCGTACCACTTGGCATTGCCGCCATTGGCACACCTAGTGCATAATGTGTTCCACGTATCTTTGCTAAGGAAATACGTACCAGATGAGTCTCATGTGCTGAGCTATGAGGACATCGAGATTCAGGCAAATGGTACCTATGAAGAGATGCATGTGCGCATTCTCGAGCGTCGTGAAAAGCAATTGCGCAACAAGATCGTACCGTTGGTACGAATTATGTGGTCCAATTCAGGGACTGAAGAAGTTACTTGGGAAACATGGGAAACTGAAGCAGATATGCTCAGACGTTTTCCCGAGTTATTTGCGACCCAAGTTTCGGGGTCGAAACTTCTTTTAAGGGGGAGGTGATGTGATACCCCGTATTTCTGTAAGGGTATTTTGGAAATTACCTGAACGTCTGTTGTGTACGTCAATTTAATTTCGGAGACAGAAAGACATTATGTAATGTTCTTAATCTTTGTAATATTTTTTCTAAGTGAAATAATATACAATCGACGTATTTTGGGACTTAATACTCGTTCGTGTACGATTATTATTTATTCCGGATTAAGACATTGTTGTTCCACGCTTAACGGACGAAAAATGGGCTTGGCGGCAACCGCCGCCTGACAGGATCTGACATCGTCATCCTCTTCCCGGCAAGTTGGCAAGTGGCGCCAAAAAGCAGCGACCGCCGCCGGCCAAAAAGCAGCGACCGCCACCGGCCAAAATGGGCAGCGACCGCCGCCTAGGTGCAGGCCTAGCTCTGCCTCGCCGGCTTGACTCCGTGATGGTCGGCAAATCGGATGACCTCCGATCTTAGCCCTCCACGTGCCCTTGGTTGTCCCCTGGAGTTTTGGCTATTTAAAGGAGGATTTGGGAGCTGAATTGAGCACAAAACTGAAGCTCAATCTCCCCATAAATCACTCGCCGGAAATTTAAGCTTTCGCCGGATGATTCACAATCGATCGCCGGAGCTCCATTTGGTGTTATTCCAGTTGCAAAGTGAAGCTTTGGAGGCCCTTGAAAGCTTAGATTCCAAAGCAAGGCAAAGGAGAGGCAAAACGATCGTCGTCGGTGAGTTTGGTGCTTCTCGTAATTTTTCCCGGTGTTCATAGCGGCGCCCGCCGTAAGGCAGGCGGCGACCGCCGCCACGAACAGCGGCGCCCGCCGTAAGGTAGGCGGCGACCGCCGCCTAGAAGCTCTTGGCTTGTTTCGGCCTTGGCTTCTGTGGTTTCGATCGGGCTTCGTTCCTTTCGTTATTCTTTAGATTCGTACTCGTTGTTGTAGAATCTAACTTAGGGTTTCTTTATGGGTCGAACCGAAGGAATCTGTTTTGCCAGATCAATCCCTTCTTCGAGCCCGAAAACCAGTTGTCGTCGTACCTAGCTTCGTTTAAGCTTCTGCGGATTTAAGGCAAGTGGCGGTTCGCTCTTGCTCATCATTCCATGTTTCTATTAATTATCAGTTGCTTAATTGAGTAATTAATTTGGAATGATTATTGTGTTCGTCTGGGAACAGTTTTGTTAAATGTTTTAGAGAACTAAAATATGATATTACAATAGGTTGTATATCTGTTAGAACAACGCTATTATGAATATATATTTATGTTGATAGCCTTGAGGGCGGTTATGTTAATGTTTGTGGACTATTGGTGTGCTTGGACTGTTTAGTTAGCACTAGTAGTTAGGAACGTTGGATTCGTTGGGATCTAGTCGTTTCTTTATAATTTAGTAGAGAGGTGGCTAGACCCCACCTAATACCACATGGACGGTCATGACCTAACCTCTAAAACACGAGTATAGAGGGGGTGCACTTAGCTGGTGGCACAAATCTCGGAAAATAGTAGAGAGGTGGCTAGACCCCACCTAATACTATATGTATAGGATCCATGGGATATATACATTTAAAAGCTTATAACGTGTTGTGCGTTTGAGAATATCATAAGATAAGTGCCGTTGTCGCACATAATTAATATACCTTGGGCGAGTAGTGCAGCTAGGAAAGCTCGTCTTAACTTTTAGTCGCTCGAATGCGATACTGTAATTCTGTGATTCTGTGTTGTTCCAGACTTTGTCATATCTTCCTATAAGACTCATTTCGTTGGAGTCTTCTTTCGAGTTGATTTCTGGGAAGACTCGGTCTTCCAGAATCTTCTCTCGTGCATGCCTTTTGCTGTATTCCAATAGCAGTATGGTGGTTGACTATCGTACTCGACTGTTATTCGAGGGACGATGAGTCTAACCTAATACGACTACTTCGAACCTTCTGCTTTGTGCCCTTGCATGGTCTTTCATTAGACTAACCAACCAAAATTGTTCTCTGCATGGTTGGCTGGTGTCATCCGTTCGATTCGGCACATCAGATAGAGCGCAGATATGAGGAGACTAGAATGACTATGAAGACGACGGTGGTTTTTGGATGTTTTTAATGTTTTAATCAGGTTGAGAACCTTGGGCAGGTGATCATGGCTATCACAATCCCTTTTCGTATATTTTAAGAAAGACTTCCACTGTATTTTGTTCAACTCTGTATTTAGTCCTATTCGGAATTGGGATGTAATTCCGGGACTCATGCTTTAATCGAATATTATGATGATTTTGTATCATAAGTGTTTCATGGATTGTATTTAAACGGTAAAGCCTTGGGTGGCTTCGGTGAGGAAAACTGAGGTCACTAGCGGTAATACCTTTCCAAATGGGTTAAGATTTTGGGGGTGTTACACAATAAAGCAATAGCATTCAAACAAGGATATATGATATATGCAAATAGAAGAAAACCTTACTACTTAACATGCAAATAACTCTCTCTCACAATTGCACACTCGTATTCCACTATATGTAACAATTGTGTTTGCTACTAGATATGCACTCGCATTCCGCTATATGCAAATCCTAGCACTATGATAAATATCGATAAACCTAGTTAGCAACTCTAGATAAATCAACACAAACCAATAGACAATATGCTCAAGAGAATTAAACCAACTTAATAAGATATAGAACAAGGAATAGAAATCTCACAACCAATCCATTGCAATGCTTCAATCGTCTAGCGAAACAAACGTGTTTAGTTCTCCATGGGTTAAAACCCTAGAGGTAGAATGAAAAACGAGTCTCCTATCTAAGACCTGGAAAAGATCTTAAATAGGCTAACGAAATAAACTTGACCTAAAAAATAATAAAGGAAACAAGATAATAGAACTAGAAAATCCGAATTTGCAAAATAGGAAATAATATCTCGCTGGCCGCGAGGCATTAACAAGTCCACCGCGGGGCGGCGGCTTCCACCGCGGGGCGTCAGTTCCTTCTCTGAGATCCACCGCTGGGTCGCGGTGGCTTCTGGCACGGGGCGTCAAGTTACACCGCGGGGTGTCCACCGCGGGGCGGCCAGTTCCACCGCGGGGCGGCGGTGACGGTGTCTTCTTCAGCTTCTGCGATACTTCCGTAAAAAGGCCATAACTTTTGATTCCCAACTCGGATTGCGCTCATATTTTGAGGACTTGCAGTAGACTTCACGATCTAACTCCTCGAATTGGAATAACTTCAATTGGAATAACTTCATTTTGAGGACTTGCAGTACACCTACTCATTCATTCTTCTAAGATTTGAGATCCAAAACAAAAACTTCGAAAAAGACCCTAAACTTTCAATCACTCTGTTAAACAACCTTTTATTTGTAGGCGGGTCTTCTGTTAGAGTTGATCCTTTATGTTTATTTACAGATCTGGTAATTTTTATTTATTTACATTGTTTAATAACATGTAGAGAGATCGAAGGGTTTCAGACGCATAGAGGATATTCTAGCGAAATCAAATGTGGATAAATGTAAGGATGCTTTATCTCTGTCCCATTCTCTCCCTCTCTCAATCTCTGACCCTAAACCTAATCTCTTTGCATGTTAATTTACATATTGTTTTTTTTTTACTTCTTTGTCTTCAAGGTTTAAACAAAAAATGATTTGGATCACCTCTGTATTCATTTAACATGGAAAGCCACTGAAGGGTTTCAGATCCAACAAAGAAGACCTTTATCCTTACATTTAAAAGCTAAGCTCTCTGTCTCATTATCTCTATCTCTATCTCTCTCCATCTCTCTATATCTTTTTCTCTCTGTGTATGAGTTTACAAATCTGATTTTTTGAAACTTATTTGTCTTTGAGGCTTAATACAAAAGCACTTTCCACCTCCGAACGGGTTCAGGTACAAAAACAAAAGACCTCCAGGGATAATGTTTTTTTGGTGGAGGAAGTTATACAGGTATCCCTACAATCATCAACTATATCTAAAGTCAATTTAGATAACTTCATTTTGCTTTATAACTTTTTTGACACTGTCTCCTCATTTTGCTTTACAGGTTTCAACCTAAGAAATAAAATATACATCTCCTTGTTTAATTAAAGATATACTTTCAGGTCACGGTTATTTTTCTTTAAAAGTAATATAATACTTAGTTCATTTATTATAAATATATTATGTACTTAACATTGTATTTTTCTTATAGGAATTCCATGTGGAATTGGATTGGACACTTAAGCAAAGACTTAAACCCTAGCCTAAACTGAAACATCTAAGGGTATGCCTCCTACTCTAATGTTAAGATTATATTTAATTGATCATTAACATAAAAATATTTACTGAATTTTGTTCACATGAAATAACAGGTTTTAGCATTTGTCCTCTAATTAATACATCTATTACAGTATAGTGATTCAAGATATACAGTAAGGTCATATTCTATCTTTTAATACTTAAGTTGTGATAATTAATGTATTTTATAAATCTATTACCTAATATACATTATTTATTTTGGGTATAGGACTGTTGTGTGTGAGTCCAGACTGGAATCATAAAAAAAATTGGATTGTTATTGCATATGTATGGAAGACATACAGGTACGCCAAGAATTAGTCGTTTAGATTTAAGTTCTTATTATTAGTCTCATAGAGTACTTAGTATATTGGTATTATTGCATGTTTTCAGTAACCTGGAACCTAAATCATATAATTGAAAAATAGTATATTAGTTTTATTACATGTTTTCAGTATCCTAGAACATAAATCATATATCTACCCCTTCTATTGATTTAGTTTTAATACCTAACGCAATCAAACATTCGAGTACTTAGTATATTAGTGTTATTGCATGTTTTCAGTAACCTGAAACCTAAATCATATAACTGAACAATAGTATATTAGTTTTATTGCATGTTTTCAGTATCCTAGAACCTAAATCATATAACTGAACCCTATTGATTTAGTTTTAATACCTAACACAATCAAACATTAGAAATCGAACAACACAAAAATAAACAATACCTTTTAGTTTCGATGCCTCTTCCAAGTGAACAACTTCTGAGATTTTTGTAAGACTCCTAGTATCGAACAACTTGAAAACCTGAACACACAGAACTCCTGCAATCTTCTAGCATATAGTATATATATATAAATACGATTAATTCCAATTTTCACTTATAGAAGTTATGATTACAATACCCAAAAAGAATTAATTACAAATATATCAATTGATTCTCCAATCATATGTGGACTTTAAATTGTACTACACTGGATAATTCTTCATTATATTGTACATTTCCTTACATAAATCACATGCATATGTCTTACTCGTTTTTATATATGATTGGTATCTTATTAATTTTGTATTTTTTCATTTGTTTAATGTATAATTAGTATTCTCTTTTGTTTTTAAGGCCGTTCTTATTTTCAATAAAATGAACATAAAAAAATATTCTAATGAATTTATACAAGTAATTTTTTATTATAAAAAACTTTTTATTTATATAATTAAAAACCTTTTCTCTAATGAATAAAACATTGTAAAAACTATAAGATGTTTTGGGTAATAAGAATTAGTAAGCATGTTATGCAGTGGATATAATTATGAAAAAAATACGTCGTGGCTAAATATATTTTCTATTTATACAGTGAAGAGACACGTATTTAAATACATGCCTGTACATCAGAGGCACGTATAAAAGAAACGTGGTCGTGTCATTTATTTACCCATCGGGTATCCGAAACAAGCACAGACACGTAAACAATACCCATGCCAGACATGGAAAAGGCACGAGCACGTGTCCTATTAGCGTGCCAGAGTGTACAAGATAATTGATTTGGCACGTGTACGTATAACAAATATGTGCCTCATATAAAATTGGCATACAGGCACGTGCATGTATCTAGCATACGTGCCTCATATAAATTTGGTAAGTGCCAATGGTACAATTCCAACGGTTGCTTTTCTGACTGTTGGAATTGTACCGTTGGAACTTTTGAGACTATATATCAAGCTTCTTCTCTATCCTTTCATTCATCCATTTTTTCAACATCTATCTCATAATTCAAAAAACACCTTTTTGCACAAAAATGTCAAAAACTTCTGAAGATATAGTTCAGACAGAATCTTTAGAGGTATGTATTATTTTAAATTGTTCATTATATTGTACATTTCCTTTTGAATAGATATGTGGATTTAGTATAAGTTTTTGACTTAGGATAGTAGATGTATGATAATTGGTATATCCACATTTTATTTTGAATAGATATTTATGACCTCAAGTTTGAATAGTTTGAACAATATAAATGCCATATACTTTATGTGATGAATATATGTAGATTTTGTTTTGAATTGATATACGTAGTACGTTTTGTATTTTTGAATAGATGATTCAGGAGAAATTTTAGACATAGTATAAGTATTAAATGCAATAATGTACAATTTATTTTAAATAGATATTAAGGAAGTAATTTAGTTTATTTATCTGTTAAATAGAAAAATAAGAAATGATTACTTTTGACTTATTAGTTGATTTATCTATTTGACTTAATAATAGGTATGCACGAGAGATTACTCGGATAAGTTTTTCGTAGACTTGGTGTGGGATAGTCGAGAAGAAATGATAAAGTGGGCTAAAGAGAAGGGTCGAGAACTGATGATGGTTATAATCACTCAAAGTTCATCTCCTACATGGGTGAAGCTAACGTGCGAGAATTTCGGTGCTTATAGACCTAGAAATATCGAGGGGGGCAAAACTAACACAAAGAAGAAGAAATGCCCATTTTTCTTGGTTGGGTTCCGTTTGAGAAACGATGCTGGAATAGAAAAAGAAAGATGGAAGCTCACGTCGCGTAGCGGATACCACAACCACGAGCTCTCGACTAGTTTGATTGGTCATGCATATATGGGTCGAATGACCCCGAAGCAGGAGAAGTTGGTTAGGAGGTGGTCCGCTATGCTCATGCCGCCAAGGTCCATTGCTTTTGAGATGCGAAAGCAATTCCCCGAAAATGTGACATCTATCAAACAAATTAACAACTTTCGACATAAAATTCTATCTGAGGATCGTGGGGAGTTAACGGTCATCCAGTGGACTCTAAGGTACCTTAGAGATGAGAAGTACAGAGTGTATACTCTGATAGAAAAGGCTACTACACCTGCTAAAGTTATTGCACCTGCTGAAGTTGTTCCCGAAGTCACTGCACCTGCTGAAGTTGTTCCCGGAGTCACTGCACCTACTGAATTGGAAATCTTATTCTTTGCTAACCCGAAGTCACTGCAACTACTGAAGTTGTTCCCTTACGTGGTTGTTATCGACAGCACATACAAAACGAATATGTGTGTGTTCATTATATTTCATTATGTTATCTTATTGTATGTTATTTATTTTAAAGTTGTGATACATTCACATGTATGGCATGTCTCTGGTGGAGATGGTTGGTTTTTCATCGACTGAAAAGACGTTCAACATTGCATTTGTGTTTACTAAGGGGGAGAAAACACTTCATTACACCTTTGTGATGAAAAGGTTACTGAGATTATATGAGCTTGTGGGAAAATATCCAACGGTCATAGTGACCGATCGAGAACAAGCTCTTATCAATGCAATCAAGATAGTTTTTGGAGATACGGTGAAACACCTTTTGTGTTGGGTGCATGTATAACACAACATCGAATCGTATGCTCGATACAACCGATAAATTTATGGGAAATTGTTGGGGGTTGTTTTTGTCGAGCACGAAGAAATCCTATGAAAAGTGACTTAAAGAGTTGAGGGAAAAATGGCGCGACGGGCTCGTGAGCTACGTGGAGAGGATGTTGCTCAATCCGTACAAGGAGAATATAGTAAGAGCTTGGACCGATGTTCATCTTCATTTCTTCACTAGAACCACAAACATGTAATTTTAAACACTAATATGTATGGTTTATATTGTATGCACATGTTACTATATAACATTTTGTTTTTGCATTAGGGTTGAGGGTATCTATCACAATTTGAAGGATTTCTTGGAATCCTCTCAGTTCGGGTTCAATGGATTGATTATGAGGATCCACGAAGCTTTGGAAAATTAGGTTGTAAATGTTAGGGAAACAATGGAGATGCCACGTTGTAAAGTGCCGGTTGTAGTGCATGATTTGTCGGCCCCATTAGCAAGAATATTTGCCCCACTATTTTTTAGAGTGACCAAGAAATGTTTGAAGATCTTGCTGGATATGTATTACACTCTAGTATAAGGAGTAAGTTTGAGAGATTGCACTGATCATTGGTGGAGAAACTGCTTTGGGGTTTTGTGCATCCACAGAATTGCTAATGCGATTTTCACGTCGACTTCGATCATGCCGAGTGAAATACACCTCTTTTGGAGGCAAGTGGTATGGGAAGGTGTTTGTGATGATACGGATACGGTGAAGACAAATGACACAATACCCCTATCTACTAAGGATGTGAGGTGGAGAGAGATGGATGACAGACTTTGGAGGGGTGATTTGCATGAAGACACTGAATATCAGATCTTAGAGTTGCTCGATGACATGGAAAATCCGCATAAATCAACACTAAAGGAGCCTATAGCCGTCGTCCAGAAAGGAAGGCCGAAGGGCGCCACCGGCGCCAAGTATTCCATGAAGAGGGATCCGAGCTTGATTGAGCACAGAAGGATTGAGTACAGCAAGTCCCATAACAGCAACTGGACCCAGAAGGAAATTGAGGGAGTTGAAACAAAGGATGGGCCCCCGCAATCCCGGGGTTGTCCCCGAAAAAGCAAAAGCAAGCAGGAGGAGCCCTTGCCAAGTAGTGGACCTTCGACAATAGATGAAGTCCCACAGTTCCCGAAGTTGGACGTGGTTCATAAGGGGGTGAGATTTGGTAGAGAGAATGTGGACTACTTCATGATTTCCTTCATTAGTCGTGCTCAAGACGTACTTGCAGATGGACATTGTGGTTATCGAAGCCTGGCTATGGCAATGGGAATAGATCAAAGTGACTACCCCAGAGTTCGCATGGAGATTTTGGAAGAGCTTGTGGAAAACAAATAGATATATGAAAGGGTAAGTCCCGTGATGACCAAGTTTGACGAGCTAATACAAAAACAACTACATTGGAACACCTTGCCCCTCAAGATATTGGATGGAGATGCTCATGGCTGGTTTAACGTTTTCCACTAAATATCAAGTGGCCCTTGTGTTGCTTTCATGGTTCGGCCCGTTTTCCACAAAAAAAGTGATATATGTCGGCCTCCTCTACGACCAGCGTGAGCCCATACCTGTGCCGGTGGAGCCATCGGGGGAGCGGGTGGGGGAGGGGTGACTGCCTTGATGTATCAGTAATGTCCTCCTCATAACCATCTTTCTTGTACATCGAGAAATTTGGCTCCACGTGCCCCTCAGGCTGAGCATCTGCGTGATCCTCTATGTGGGCCTCGGGCTCGGCCTCATGACGTGGCTTAGAAGGCAATGGAGCAGCGGAGGACTGTGTCTGTAATTGGCCACCCATCAATAAGTCATCCACCGGATCGAGCTGATCCTCAATCGTGACCACGGGAGACAATGGAGCCGACGCTTCCTCACCAAGCATATCCATCCGTGTCAACCTATCGGCCTCCCTCCGTCGACAAGAAGATGCAGTTGTCTTCTCAGCTAAACGTTATGTGCGCTCTCGCTCAGCGGCCATCATCTCATCCATTTCGCGGCTAACATTCTATTATTCGACAATAGAATATTAGCAGCGAAGTGAATAATATTCATATTATTTAAATTTCGTTTTTCCTTCTAACTTATTCCTAAATTCATATTTTCTAATTTTGGTGTCTTCTACAATATTTAATATATTCATACTTTTCTGAAATCTTTTTCCTTCTAATAGATTCCTATATTCATATTTTTTCTATTTTTTTCTCTTCTACATTATTTATTATATTAATACTTTTTAACTTGTAATATATTCCTAAATTCCTATTTTCCTTTCCTTCTAAATCATTCCTAATTCTATATTGTTTTAATTTCCTTTCCTTTTAAATCATTCCTAATTTCATATTATTCTAAATTTTTTTCCTTCTAAATCATTCCTAATTTCATATTGTTCTAAATTATTTTGCTTTTAAATCATTCCTAATTTCATATTGTTCTAATTTCCTTTCCTTCTAAATTATAAGAAAATTTATATTTTTTAAAATTTCGTTTTCCTTCTAACTTAATCCTAATTTCATATTATTCTAATTTTTTTCCCTTGTAAATTAGTGCTAATTTCATTTTCTAAATTCAAATTATATATCATGCAATTTCAGTTTAAATCACATCGTTTTTTCAACCATACAATTTATTTTGATATCAATCAAGAAATATCAAGTATACAATTTTAATTTTAATCGAAATAATACAAATCTAATTTCAATTTATATAAAGCAATTTTTACTTAAATTTAAATCAGAGAGTTTCAATCATGCAATTTCATAAATTTAATTAATTAGTATAACATCTAATTTGAATTTACATACCTCAGAAGCACCCCATAAAGTAGCCTGTGACGATCCACCACGATCTCCACGTCCTCGTCATGTCGCGTCAGGACCACTATCCGGCCCAACAACACTACGACCTCGCCCTCGGCGCCCACGACCACGCCCTCGGCCGCCACGGCCATCATCTGGCACATCAACACCTCCCCCTCACCCTCAGCCATCATCCCGCACATCAACACCAATACCTCCCCCTCGTCTGCCCCGGGTCCTTCGTCCCGTAATCGGACTCGTTGAGGGCGGGCCATCTGTGTCCCTCCACTAGGGCTCCAGCCGCACCCCAGTCCGGCATGTTCCAGCCCGGCCCGCTCCAGCTCGACCCGCCCCAACCCGGCATGTCCCAACCCGGCCCACTCTAGCCGCGGCCCGCCCGGCCGCACCCGCGCCCCGCCCAACCCCGTCGCCCTCGTTGCCAGCTCGCGTGCCGCCCTCCCGCTCCACCTGTGTGCCCGCGCCGCCAGCACCACCTTCGTTGCCTGCCCCACCGCCACCTGCGTTGCCCGCCCCGCCGTCACCTACGTTGCTCGGATCTGCCATGGTCGAGAAAGGAGGAAGATGGAGGCGAGGAAGAAAAGAGATAGGAGTCGGGGTTAAAAAAAATTTAACCTAGCGTGCCGCGACGCGTTTTATTTTTAAAAAAATAATAATCATGGCACGTACACGCAATGCGTTTACATGCCTGTGTTAGTTTTTTTTTAAATTCTTTTGGCATGCACATGCATTGCGTGTACGTGCTAATATCACTTTTTTATATATAATTTTATGGCACGGGCATGTCTTTTTTTCACGTGCCCGTGTTTTTTTGCACGGGCACGTATATTTTGCCCGTGCTCTCTCAATTTTTTTAGATTCAGATATTTGGTTATTCGTTACTCATGCACGTGCACGTATGATTTATGTGTGCCGTTGCCACGGCCACGTGATCTATTTGCGTGCCTTTCTATAGTATATTTAGAAAATGTATATAGCACCACCCAAAAAATATAGTGATTATATGAAAGCGTATTTTTAGGAAGAAACATATTTCTAAATACTCAATAAATATCTTTCACATTCCATGAACTTGACTTTATCACCTTCTAAAAATCTACATGTATGTTTTAAATACATTAAATAAATTTCATTTATTTTATTTTTTGTAGAAGTAAATTTCATTTATTATAAATATTATAAAATAATGGGAAAAAATCATGTGCGGACGGCCTTTGAGGTGAGGACGTGAGAACTATGTTCATATGAACATATACGTGTAAAATGAAACACATAATTGTGTTCATATGAACAAATATATGTATTGAAAATGTGTGTTCATATATTTCTTAATGTGTGTTCATATGCTTTCTTAGTATTTGTTCTTATACTTTCTTAATTAACATGTGTTCATATGTTCCTAAGTAGCTCGTGAGTGTGCATACACATCCTATGTGTGCATACAATTTTATAGCGAGTATGCATGTATTTACTATGTGTGCATATGCTTCCTTATTATGTATGCATATGATTTCAGCCTATGTGTTCTCATGAACGGGCCGTTCTCACGTTCGCACCTGAGCAACCGTTCGCGCCTGAACTTGACCCAAAATAATTTACATATATAAAGTAAATATCATATATATATTATACTTTTCTAAATTACAAAATGGAGTTCTTTTAGTTTATAATTTAAGTACTTTTTGTCTTAAATCTTTTATTTATATCAAACATAAAAGATAAAAGTTTTCCCTGCGTAGCGTAGCACGGACATCATCACTAGTAATAAGTATTTACAAAAATAATAATCAATATACATAAGCGGTCAAAAATCAGATGGTTTATATGACATGTGAGCACATAGGGAGTTTATGAACAATATCTATGTGGACAAAGAAATGTGAAACAATCAATTCTTATAAGGAAGTTGTGATGACGAACAAGTCTAAGGCAGAGAAGACCTCTAAGCTCAAAGAGCACTTACAAAGGTGTTTATATATACCTACTCCAAGAAAACTAGTGGGAGTTGAACAAGCATTTGTCATACTTCACTAGACAACCCCCCCTTGGGTTATTCACTTTCCAATTAAACAAAAAAAATCAACAACTTATTTATAGGAAGTTGTGATGACGAACAAGTCAAAATCAATAGGATATAGAAGGGGCAAAGATTTCAACTTACCATTTGCAATGGGAGTACATAAGAGGTACATGAGGAGTACAAATCTATTTGGTGGAAAGAAAAATAAATAAATTCATATGTACTCTTGCAAGGATAACTATATAACTATCCATATGTACTCACAAAAGCATCTACCAAATGAGCTCCATGGACATGTGTTGCAAGTTTAATGGAGAAGGGGATGAAAAGTAGAAAAGAGAAAAATATTTGAGAGTATGGTAGGTACCTTTATGTACTCATAGAGGTATACTAATAGAGAAGAGAAAAACAAATAGCTACTTAGTGATGAAAAGTGATATAAATATATTATTTTAATTTTTACGTACCCTTATATACTCCATTGTTGTACACATACAAACGTCCAAACACAAGTTTGTGCATCTCCTCCTACCAACTAATGTGAAAACTCGTGGTGGAGCCACCTGGGGCCTAGTGAGAGCTGTAGCCTCACTGGGATTTTAAAAAATATATATTATTTTCCTTATAATTTTTATAAAAATTCATGTGTTGTTTTTAGAAGCTTTAAGTCTATTCTATTTTTTTCAAGAGTTCACGACATTTTATAAAATTATTAGTGAGTTTTTATTGAAAACGATTTTAGTTGAGGAAGTATCGTGTCTATTTTTTATATATATCTTCTTATAGACTTAGGGTGCGTTTGAATAGCAAATTTAATGCATTCTACGAGGGAATCGAAACAGACCCTTAACTTTGTTTTTTCACATGTTGCAACAACTACTATTGAAAGAATTTTTTGGCTATTAAACTTGTCAAGAGTTGTGTTCTCAATCGACATGATGATGTGATTTGATGAATGATTATGCGATGTCATATATTGAGAAAGATGTAGCTAAATCTATTGAGTTTGAAGATATTATCGTAAGATTTCGTAGCATGGTAAGCCAAAAAATGTTATTGTAATAAAAAATCTTATGTGATTGCCCCCAGTGGAAATCATAGTATTGTTTTTACTAATTTAACCTTGAGAAAAAAAAAACTTTTGTGCATAATTTTTAATTTATGAGAATAGGAGAAGAAGGTAAAATGAAAGGAAAGAATGGAAGATGGTGTCATGAGGAGTGCAACTTTGGAAGGCACATGGTTTTGAGTTTTCACCTTACTTGCATTCTGGTTTGTATGAGCTGTGAAACCTTTCTTCCTGTTTAGGAGAGTGATAGAATGCCGGTTGCTTTCAATTTTCGATCTAATACCCTGTCGGTGCATGATTCTGTATCGCAGTAAATTTGTAAAAGGAAACGACTGATCTCCCTACGAATGAACAATGGACGCTAAAAGCGATAAAATGGACACGAGATTTGTTGACCCAGTTCGCCATAAATGACTACATCTGGAGGCTACCAAGCCAGGATCCTTCAATATGATATCGATCACAACTACAATCAAACATGTGCTTTCTCCCCATAGGGAGAAGATGAAAAGGAGGCTATAAAACTTATCCCCTCGTTTCTAGGTAGGTTTAGGTTATTAAATACCATCCCCTTTTTAAGTCTTAATGGGCCTCATTTAAGTATATGGACCTGATCTTCTAGTTTAGGAAAGTGAGACAATTTCCCCTTCATTTTGCCCCTCGGATTCTTCGGGTTCGACAGAAACCGTAGGATCCGATAACTTCGGGTCATACCTCGAATCAGCATCCGGATCTGAATGATTTTCGTCTCGATTTTGCGGCACTCGGTCATCCATCTGATGGACCTAAGCTACCCAAGTCATTTCGTAATGCGTTGGCCCTTGCCTAACTTGTTTATGCTCGCTTATAGGTGTTCGGATTCGACTCCTCTACTCATCTGTGGGTCGCTAGGACTCGGCGCCCGTGTGGCTCGTTACCACGAAAATACGTGCCTGACTACGAGTAGCTCGAATTCGGCTCTTATGCCGGACTTACACTGCTGGATCTTGCCTAGCGTGGGTCACTCGAATTCGGCGCCCGTGTGGCTCATTACCACGGAAATACATGCCTGACTACGAGTAGCTCGAATTCGGCTCTCATGTCGGACTTACACTGCTGGCTCTTGCCTAGCGTGGGTCGCTCAAATTCGGTGCCCGTGTGGCTCGTTACCACGGAAATACATGCCTGACTACGAGTAGCTCGAATTCGGCTCTCCTGTCGGACTTACACTGATGGCTCTTGCCTAGCGTGGGTCGCTCGAATTCGGCGCCCGTGTGGCTCATTACCACGGAAATACATGCCTGACTACGAGTAGCTCGAATTCGGCTCTCGTGCCGAACTTATACTGTGTTGTGAAAGGTCACCTTGTCATTCATATCTTGTAGCTTCCCGCTCTAATGCACATGCCCGCCATTACGTGGTAGGGTCTTTTTCGTTCCAGTCTAAGCTTGTCATCCATGCACTCTAGCTTTTATGCTCTCATGCTCTGCCTTCTAGTTCAAGCTTGTGGTCCACTTCATCTTGTATGCTCCGTTGCCCCTAGGCTGATAGAATGAATGAGGCGTCTCGTGCTATCATGATTTCCAAGCAGGTTGTGCTCGATGTCTTTTGATCAAAATTCGTAGGGATTGTTGCGTGCCCCCATTGTCGTTGTAAGATAGCTACATGAGAACTTTATTAGCCCCAAATCTCAATCCATTGATGGCCAATGCTTGGATCTCATTTCCGCTTTCATTAACGGTTTGCTCCGAGTTCGTACCATGCATGATATAGACAAGCAACAATTATACATTAATTAAATTGGATCATTCTAAATATACCATCATTAATAAAAAAAATTGATTCAATTTAAATTGAATAAGTTCGGTCGAAACTTACCGATGTGACTGTACATGGCTTGATTGGCTTTTAATCCACAAAATCCAAACTTTACCAATTGGCCCCACTAGCCAGAATTTGGCCCAATAACCATGCTTTGGCCCACTGAGATTTTTTCCAGCACAAATCATCGTCTCCCTCGCACAATCTCATTACCTGCACACAAATTCACCGATGGCGGTGGGATATCGAGGGTTTCACTCGGCGACGGTGCTGACAATGGGGGTGCTCGGTGCCCGGAGAGATCGACTCTTCCCTGCGAAACGATGTCCCCGAATTGGAGGACCCTCGAAGTTGCTCGGACGGAGCTCCCCGGCGCGGCGAAGCTTGGAGTCATCTCCGGTCGGACGGCCGCCCCTTGGCCCTGGAAGCAGAGGACGAAGTTCTGGCCGCCTTCCATCGCCGGAACTCCTCTCGCTCTCGTCCCCAAGCCGCGAGATCGGGGTCGATCCGGGTCTCCCTCTCCATGAGTCGGCCTCCTCGTCGCGCCAGCGGATCTACGCCGCCTTCCCCTCCGACGCATCTGGGAACCCGTTGCGCGTCCAGATCTGAGTTGTTCCGGTCGGTAGGGCTTCGGCGGCGGCCCAGATCCAGATATGCCCCCTCTCCATCTCGCCTAGGGTTCCGATGGCGATCCCCCAGATCGAGGATGCTCTCCAGTCGCCGATCTCGACCACCGGCGGACTGGACCTCCACCATTGGTCTCTCTTCTCGGCCGCGAGATTCGCCCTTCTAGCCGCGTCACTTTGATCGTCCGTCGCCTCGTCCCCACGAACGGCGCCAATTGTCGGTGCATGATTCTGTACCGCAGTAAATTTGTAAAAGGAAACGACTGATCTCCCTACGAATGAACAATGGACGCGAAAAGCGATAAAATGGACACGAGATTTATTGACCCAGTTCGCCATAAATGACTACATCTGGAGGCTACCAAGCCAGGATCCTTTAATATGATATCGATCACAACTACAATCAAACATGTGCTTTCTCCCCATAGGGAGGAGATGAAAAGGAGGCTGTAAAACTTATCCCCTCGTTTCTAGGTAGGTTTAGGTTATTAAATATCTTCCCTTTTTAAGTCTTAATGAGCCTCATTTAAGTAGATGGGCCTGATCTTCTAGTTTAGGAAAGTGGGACAATTTCCCCTTCATACCCATTCTTACTTCTTCTTTCCAAGCCCACAACACACACATATATAATCCAAACCCTTTTCACTCGTTTACTAGTGGAATGATTATGAGCATGGATTAATTAGTCCAACTCCAACTACTATAGCAAATGCATTTTCTTTTTCGGTTCAAATGCATTTTCTTTTTTTGATTCAAGTATATGTAATCATGTTTGTGTTGCGTGTCTACCGTTGGTTCAAAGAAATTTTTACACATGAAAAATTAAATACGAGACCTCCATCTAAATAAAACGACCCCTTCCGTGTGAATACAATAAGGCTTACATCACTGCAACAAATCCGTTAGGTTATAGTAAATGCATATTGTTATTACTTTCAGAAAGTAGAGCTTTATTGACTTCCCTCTTCCATCTCAAGCACCATTTTGGAGGGCTTTTAAGAAGAAGAAAAAAACTAAAACTTCCTATTTTGCATCTAGAAAATATGAAATGGGTATTAAGGGGGGAAGCAAAATCTTTGATTCATTAATTTATTCCAAACCAGATAGATGGTGATGTTATATACGATGAAATCTCACTAACTAAAACTCTAGAATGCGCCAACATATATGATACACCTAATCATGATTTTGAGGTCAGTACTAAGCACAACCAATTACAATAATGAACACATTAAGTATTAATTTATAATTATATAACATTAAGCTTGCACATGCCAACCAATAATCTCCTTTTTAAATGGACAAACAATTTAAGCATTATCTCTCGTAAAATTTGGTGGATATCCTTTTTCCATGGTTTTGGAACAAATAAGCCACAAATTAACCATTTTTATTGAGGGAAGGGAGACCGGCCCATGCCCTTGTCTTTAGGCACTATTGTCTCCTCATAAAGTATATACAATTCTCACCATCATTGCATGACCCAAATTTTATATATACAGCTATAATTGCGCCCTTAAACCCATGATCCATCATTCTTTTTGGGTGTGAATAAAAATTAGAAGGGAAAAAACTAATTAATGTCTTAGAAAAAGTAAGGTGAAAACGAAAGGCTGCATGTTAAGGAATAATCAGTAGTGTGAACAAGAAGACATGTAAGGGAAGAGAATAACTTGAAACCTTTGATTATTTGAATGAGGACAAATATTACAGCGGATTGCGGTAAACCCTAGTTAACAAATTTGGCGATAAAAAAGACACAAGAAAAGGAGGTGGGAGAGAGCAAATGGGGATGAAAAATCATGTGACAATGACCTCAATGAGTGTCTTATTATTAGAAAAAACAAAACGAAAAAAATCAAAGAAAGCAACCCAGCTAATGCACAACATGACAAACTTTACTAGAAGACAAAGAGAAAGGAAAAAAATTGTGAAAAAGGGAAAACAGAAAAAGCACATTTTTTTTTTGGGGTAAAAAGCACATGAGAGCAAGAAAACAAGAACATTACCTATTGGCTATTGGCTATTGGCTATTGGCTATTGGCTATTGGCTATTGGCTATTACCCACTAGTAGATCTAAATTAACCCTAAGAAGAACCCACTACTGAATTGGGTTAAAAAGGAGGTGATGGATGCGGATTTTTGTTTATGTAAAAAGGGGATTTTGTGGGGACTGGCAAAGCCGTGTTAGCTAGTAATTGAATTTGAAACCCTAAAAGAAGGTTTTGTCATTCTCCTTTTCTTAGATCAAATTTAGCTGTTTGGTAGGCGCCACTGCCACTAGTTGCATATTAGTACCAAACTGAGTCGAATGGAAGGCCAATGAGCCAGCCAAGCAAGAAATGCTGATTAGGCTACAAATGGGCGGTGTCGGTAGACGGTGGTCCAGGATTTGTGTAAACAAGCAGAAGCCATGAGCCAAAGAAATGCCATTTTTTGCACAAGTTTCTTTTGCAGGCATGCCAAAGCTCAGGATTGACATGAAAAGGATGGATCAAGAACCTCCCTCCCACTGAAGTGAACCAGAAATGGTCTCCCGCCAAAATCCATTGGTTCTAAGACCTGTTCCAAAATCCAAATCCGGGTAGATGACATATATTTTCTTGAATTGTACAGTACAAATGCATGAATACTGAGTAGTACCATTGGTTAAAGTGATGTATCGTCCTCCTTTTTATCTAGTGCAAGAATACACCTTTGCAGGAGGAGTACATTTGTACTTTGTGTGCCAGCATTTTTGGTTCTTCACGATGGACAAGTTGCAGTGGTTGGGTGCAGACTGCAGTAGAGAATGGAAGTAAAAGTTGAACAGTAAACGAACAAGGAAAAATCTTTACTTACAATTAATTAATTCTAGTAACATAGTAAAACATACCAAGGTTGTAAAATTAGCACCTTACAAGTTACATCAATAGGTCGATATTGCTACAATGAAAAAAAGAAAACGTTGCCACACCGCCTCCGCACTAGAAACCCTAGCTTTTCACCAGTAACCCTTTCACCACGCCGTCACACTTATTCATGGAAGACAGTCCAAAAATTTCAGAACCGACACCATTGTACCACTCCGAACCCACTCAGATCACCAGCCCACACTGCTCACCACGCTCAGATCTGCGGCCCACTGTTGAATCGACCCGCCCGCACCACACCAGACCGGCCCTCACCCGAACCCACCACGACCAGCTGCTGCCCATTGTTGAACCGATTTGCCACGCACCCACACAGTTTCGACCCTCGCTCAAACCAACCATGACCAGCTGCTTCATCGTCGTGTTGGTTACTTCATCGTCGTGTTGGTTACTCCAACCCATGTTTGAACGTTGTTTATTTTGTTTGACATTATCGGTTGTTTCGGCTACCATTTCTTCGGCCTATCGAATAATCAGGATTTGTTTTTCCTGGAAACTCGAATTATTACTGTATCAAAAAAAAAAAAAAAAAAGGGTCGATATTGGTGAATAACTCAATTGAGAACCCAACAGAAGAAACAGCAAACGAAACCCCACAGACCAAGTTGAGATTACCCAGGAATCAAACTCTGATAGAAAGCTTGAATGAAGGATCTGTCAAATCTGATGCTCAACTGTGTGAGTAGCCAATTCGAAACCGACCCCCTTGACAACGCAGCACCTATTCTAGTACTATTTCACAATCCTTACGCCCAGCTCAAGTAACACACCTTTAACAACCGAAATGAAGAAGTGTACTTGCTTTAATTTCCTTGGTTAAGACTCGCGCGTTTTCAAGTAAAACATGGGAATTGAAGCTGCTACTAGACTAATATTATTAACAGTTGAGATTGACAAAGTTCCTGAGCTCCTCCCTGAGGGTCTCAAAATGCTGATTATTGGGCAAGAAGTAGAAGCCAATGGTGGCCTGCTCCAGGTAGAGCAGCTTCACTTGATGGCCCGACTTGCTAAGACCCTGGGCGTATTCGAGCTGCCAATCCTGGCAAAGGTCGAAGCCCGCAACAACCACCAAGCTCTTGGGGAAATCAAGGCCCTGTACGCCTGCGCTCCTGGGCCCGAATATGTTACAGGCCGGATGATCCCTGTCTTCTCCTTCCGGGAGATAAGCCCTCCAGTACCAATCTCGGTCCTGCACCGTCATGAAGTACTTGCCGTCCAGCCTCTTCTCCGTCTCCGTCCTCTTCTGCCCGCCCAACATGGGGTGGAGGAGTACGTTCCCCAGCACCCTGACGCCCGACGCCGCTGCTCGGACAGCCACGTGATGAGCGATGTTGCCGCCGGAGCTGTCCCCGGCCAGGTACATGCGCACCTTCAGATCCCTCCCACTCTGGAGCCAGGGCCTGCTGCTCACCCACTGCACGGCGGACCAGCCGTCGTCGTACGCGCAGGGGTACCTGTGCTCGGGGGACCGCCTGTAGTTCACCGACACCACCACCGCGCCGCAGATCTGGACGAGGCGGCGGCACCAGGTGTCGTAGATGGCGCTGTTGGCGGAGGAGTGGGTGAAGCTGCCTCCGTGGAAGTAGACAATCACGGGAACCGGCTCTTGGGTGCTCAGGGGCTTCTCAAGCTCAATCAGACCAACTTCACACTCGGGCGGGGCGGGCCTGTACACTCGGTTCAGCAGATTCGACGACTTGTCAAAGATGTCGAACGAGTACACCCCGTCCGCTGGGTTCGCGTTCGCGGGGACCTTCCTCTCTAGAAACTCCGCCAGGTGTCTGTTGAATGTGCCGTCCGGCCGCCGGAGTAGGTTGTACGCCAGCTTGAAGTTCGATATGAGGATGAATGTGTTCAATGGTACAACTCTCTGCACACACCCAAAACAACATAATTGCTCTTCTGTCAAGGTGAATGGAACAAATATGGACATCACTTGTGACCGTAAAAGTACTCATTCCAAGAGGAATTTGAAGGGGGAAACCACAAATGAAAACCTATTTACTCAGCCGTCCAAGGGAATTTTGTTGCAGAAGACGCAACAACGAAATCGAAAACACCGCGTAAAAGCTTGAACAAAACTTTACCACAGCAAATCAGCCCAGAGAGGTAGTAATCAGGAATAAAATTTCAGTGATGAAACAGAAGAATCAACAAGTAATCTGAGACACAAGAATTAACAAAAAACCCCAAGGTGACATTTCCAATGTAGTTTGGGGAAAAGGAAAAAAAAAAACAGAGAAAGAAGGAAAGGGGACAAAGAGGAGTTTGTTTGTGGGGGAGAAAGTCCAAACCTTGCATTCATTGAGGTTGATTTCATTACTCCCAACCATTTTGTGTCCTTCCTCTGCACCCCACGTCCCCACCACAATACAAGACCAAAAATCAACAGCTAAAAACAACACCGCCGAAGCTCTCAAACAACTATGGAAGAAGGATTTTCAGAGTTTGATCTTGTACTCTGTCCTCCACCGCCTCTTTCACACCCACTCATAATATCCCCTTCAGAACATATACTGTAGAAAAAAGATCAACGCACCAAAAACTCCTTTTTGTTTTCCTTCCCCTTTTTCAACTTCCGGGTTTAACTGGTACACTCTGTTTCTAGCTGGGATTATATGGAAATGAAACCCAAATCCCTTTTTTCTTTTCGTTTCTAGAGAAGAAACAAGGGATGCTGAAGAAAGCAATAATCAGAGTTGAAGAGAGAGATATAGAGAGAAAAGAAGGGGGCAGAAGAAACAAAGAAATAGAGGGATGTGCGGAGGACGAAAAAGAGTCAAACGCAACGGGGGAGAATACAAAGGGAACGGAGCGACACTGAAACGGAGTGTTTCAACTCTAAAAACGACAAAACGCCTAACGGAGGCCGCCGATTTTTAAACTGTATCCCCTATGAGGGACCCGCCTTTATTTTTATTTTTAGGGTCTTTTCCACATGATAAACATTATACTCCGTAGTAAGAAGATGCTTGGAATTTGGATTATTTTTTTTTACATGTAAGCAGAAAATATCTTTATAAATCAGAAAAAATATCTAAATTATTATAAGAGATGATTTTTATAAAAGATTTACAAGATGAAGAAATACTAGAGTTTGAATCTAAAAATAGAAGTCTAGATTGTTGCAACTGTGCGTAATCATGTTGAGGCAAGAAGTAAGTCGAAATAGCGTTGCGTAGAATAGTAGGGGAAATGGTAGAATTAGCCAGGAAATCAGCGGCTTTGTTGGACTCTCGGTAGCAGTGATGAACCTGAAAATAATTCAAACCATATAACAGTGAGCGAATTTCAAGAATTATGGTAGAAATTTTCCAAGGGATTTTCCATATTCCACGGATTGACATAATAACAGAAAGATTATCTTCTTCAAGAACTATCCGTGAAAAACCTTGCGAAATAGCCCTGCGAAGGCACTCGAGAGCGGCAAGCGCTTCAGCTTTAATAGGTGAGGAGCAGAGAATCTGAAAATAATCCAAATCATATAACAGTGAGCGAATTTCAAGAATTATGGTAGAAATTTCCCAAGGGATTTTCCATATTCCACGGATTGAATTAATAACAGAAAGATTATTTCCTTCAAGAACTATCCGTGAAAAACCTTGCGAAATAGCCCTGCGAAGGCACTCGAGAGCGGCAAGCGCTTCAGCTTTAATAGGTGAGGAGTAGAGAATTTGTCTATGGTCTAAGAAGACCACCTCACCTGAGTGGTTTCGGAAAATGTATCCAATGTGTGTAGAACCGTTTTGTTTGACAGATGCGTTGAAATTTTATTTTATGCAATTAGGAGGAGGTTTTCGCCAGCGGGAAAAATAATTGGAGTGCTTCCTTTTATTAGCGGAGGAGTGAGGCTGATGTGATAAGGATATGGTCCAGTCTTTGTAGGAGATATACGCTCATTTAACAGTTTGCTGAATTTGAATAGGAACTTTTTTAAAGATTAAAGCATTTCGATCTTTACAGATATGCCACCAAAGAAAAAGTGTCGGAATAATATATCGGTTTCTGGAGTGGAAGAACTCCATATTAGTATAGAAATCATCATTAACATTAAAATTGAATGTGTGACCAATGAGGTTTTGAAGTAATTGTAAAGACCTAGAAGTGAAGGGACAACCAAAACATAGATGGTTGGAGTCCTCTGTAGGGAAATTACAGAGGACACAATGAGATGGGATCCTTGAATAGTGCCTATTAAGACGTTCCATTGTGGGTAAAGAGTCAGAAAAGCTTTTCCATAAGATTTTTTTTATTTTTCATGGAATTTTCAATTTCCAGAACCAAGTGGGAAAGCAAGGTGAAGTATGGGTACGAGTGAGTAGAGAACGGGGACTCTTAACTGTGAAGGTACCATCAGACGAAGGGTACCAAATAAGTATGTCAGGTGTGTAAGTTATGGGTATGAAAATACCCAAAATTTTAGGGATAATTTGAGGCGGAATGACGACCTGAAGAGCTCCCAGATCCCATTTTTTTGTCGGGAGTTATATATTGAGAAACAGTGGTCCCACGGTCATGGTCACCGACGAACTGAGAAAGAATACAGTTTGGAATCCAATGGTCTTCCCAAAACATGATATGAGTTCCGTTGCCAAGTTTCCAGAAAAGTCCTTCTCAAAATTGTTGTCGTAGTTGCAGAAGCCTGGAAAATTGCCATGAATCTGAAGGTTTCTTTTTGTAGGAGAAAATATCAGAGTTATGTAAAAAAAATTCTGAGATCAGTCGAACCCAGACAAAATGAGGTTCCGAAATTAATGTCCAGAGCAACTTCATTTGCATTGTTACATTGATATTATAAGATAATTCAATGTCTAGACCGCCATAACACTTGGGTTGACAAATTGAATACCAACTAATGAGAGAATGATAATTATGACTAGTGTGATTCCAGAAGAAGTTTTTGTTAATTTTATCAATTTCTTGGCAAATGTCCTTAGTAAGGAGGAAACTCTGCATTAAGAATTACACTGAGACTGTAAATTAGATTGAATAAAAATAGTGCGACCAGCTTGAGACAATAAATTAACTTTCCATTTTCCAAGGAAATTTGGAATATCTTTGATGCTCTTGTCTTGGGTATGAAATTATAGTATCCTATATGAAGAGTTTTTAACTCATTTGATTAGTTAATGTATTTTTGGCTTCAATCAACCGATTTAATTTGTGTATGTTGATATATAAAAAAATTATAACATTTTTTTTATTTCGTTGATTATATAATTTTAATTTCTATCATTATTTTTTAGACAAAGTTCATATATAATATTTGTATGGGATATACTGAGTAGGATGGAGTTGACATATTTTAACACATTAAGTTTATGTTTGACAACATAAGATCACTGAGAAAGTAGAGATTTTTGGATTAGTATTTGAGTATTTGTTTAAAATCTCCCAAAATTTAATTGAACATTTTGTATTATAGTGTGTTTTAAATGAATATGCCTTCAATTATCAAAAATGAAATATTCTAACACTGGAAAACCTAATCTGGAGACCCCGCCGCCACCCTCTCCTCTCCAACCTCCCCTTACCCCTTAGCCATTGAACCCTCTCTGAACCATGGCCCTACACCGAGCCCAGATCCCCTACGAATCTCAGGCCAATGCCACCGTCTTCCTCGCCAAACTCTTCGGCCGCGCCGGCCTCCTCAACCTTCTCATTTCCGGCCCCGGCCTCTCATCTCCAACCTCCCCTTACCCCTTAGCCATTGTGGTCGGATCGTAAACCTGATCTACGACTCTGGGGGATTTCTTTGGTCCAAAAATTGGAGCCTTTGCCAAGCTGCCGTTGAAGCTGTACTGAAAGGCGACCCAACCACGCCGGTATCGGCTGACTCCGCCGCCGCCGCACCGCCGATCAAGGACAACGACATCAGACACGCTCAGAAGGCGCAACAGATCTTGCTTCACACCGAACCAAACCACCCGCAAACCCTGCCTTCCTGAGCCCAGCAAACCTACCTGAGCCCATATTTACTGCATCTCACCACATCCATGCTGAACTGAACCGACTCTTCAGCACCCGTGCCTCACCGGCCTCGTTCAAGCTTCACTTGGACCCACCACGACAATCTCCGACCGCTGCCCTCCATTCCTATTTAGCGACATGTTGAACCCAGATCCACAATCTCGACATCGACGGGCCCAGATTCAAAGCCAAAAACGCCGGCCTTACCCCGGCCGCCGCCACCCTGTCTCTCCCAGATCTACTTGTGCCATCAAAAAACTATTTGGCGACCCCTATTCCGACATCGACCCCGGCTCCGACCTCTCAGTCGGTGATGCGACCCTCTGAAGACTTGCCGAGATCCTCCGACGACCAGTGGTCGTCCAGCTTTGGTCGCTCCACCGCCGTCAACCTAGCTTAACAGTCATCAACACCAACGCTCAGATCTAGGGTCCCTCTTCTTCAGATTTGGGAACAGATTTAAAATCTTGAAATCCAGTCTATGGCTCTCCGGCATGAACTCCGACCAACCCCGAGTGAGAAGCTCCGACGATACCCTCAGAATAAACCTTTACACGACTCTCATAAAAATTCAGACCACAACTCTCGACTTCAAATGCATTCTTCGAATGATGGAGCTTTCCTAGGCGGTGAATCGAGTTGTAGTTTCGAGCAGAGTCGAAGAAGACCAACAATCCGGCGGCGCAGATTTCATTTGTGTTGTACTCACCTCACCTCTAGGTTTTTTTAGCTTTATTTTC
This sequence comes from Rheum nobile, assembly GCA_027886185.1. NCBI lineage: Eukaryota > Viridiplantae > Streptophyta > Magnoliopsida > Caryophyllales > Polygonaceae > Rheum > Rheum nobile. Next base: position 6,409,843 of record WOAB01000002.1, on the reverse strand, counting down.
CTCTAGTTTATATCTCTTGTTGTTGTTTGGTTCTGTTTTATCCTTCTCCTTTTTGTTTTTGGTTTGTTGCTTTGTCGGTTGTTCCGACAATCGATGTATTCGGCCTTTCGAAGTTGTTTTGCAACTTTGAATTCTTACTATATCAAAAAAAATGAAATATTCTAAAAATTCAACTAAAATTTATACATCCATGAATATATTTTGATTGAGTTAGAAGAAATGCCATCGCTAAACTTCATTTCCAATCATGTGGACATGGTATAGGTCATGTACATTTTTTTTAAAGGAAAGGTATAGGTCATGTACATTCAACTAATCAAGTGCACATATTAATAAACTAATTTATAAAGTTGTAGGGGATTGATATATATATATATATAGAGGGACGCTCAGGTAAAACGACTTTTATGGTGAAACGAGTGAATAAATGATGAGCGTTGGATGGAAGGAGATGGATGGATGGATTGATAGGTTGTAGAGATTTTATGGTGGGTGTGTTATCATAAAACAAGGACTACAATATGCAGTTACCTAAAAAACGTTTAGAAAAAAAATAAATCTAAATTAGGAGAGAGAATAGCTTTTTTGAATTTTATTAATTAACCACCTCAAAAATAGGAAGTTAAATGTAGATTTGGAGAGAGAAATATACTGCAAATACGCATATTCAATTGGTTACGATTTTCGGATACCACCATGTTTTTAGTTAATACGCATATTCAGTGGAAGTTCGTGCATATCAATATATTTAATTAGTTGAAAATTAACATTATGCATATCGACACGAAAATTATGAATATCTTTAAATATTCTTTGCATATCAGTTAATTTTGTTCATGTTCAATCGTATTCATGTTGATATTCACTATCCTATATTTGATATTCAAGTATTCTGAGTACTTATTCACTATGTATATAATACATCCACTGAATTAAAAAAATGTGCATATCAAAACACATTATTTGAATATCTTTCAAGTATTTCTGAATATCTGTTATTCGTTATCATGTTCAGTCGTATACATACTGATATTCATAAACTTTGAATAAATATGCACTATGTGGTAGTTGATATTCCAATTTAAAATATTTGTATTCATACTATTTGAAACTTTGTGCATATCAAAATAAATATCGTGAATATCATTCAAGTATTTCTAAATATATGTTAGTCGTGCTCATGTTGAGGTGCTTGATCTAACATCAAGCACCTCAACATGAGCACGACTAACAGATATTCTGCATATCACTGTATGGAAAATGCATATCTCTTCCACACAAATGAATATCACATTCACGGCCAAAGAAATAATCCACAATTACAAATTGCATATCATACAAGTATATATGAATATCATACATAAACAATGAACCATGGCACGAAGACAATTAAATCAACCAGTGATGAATGGAGGTTAGTGACAATCCGCGACAATGGTGATTACATGAGCAAAATCAATTGAAATTTCTAGATTAAAACTCCAAATGCTAGCCCCGGAGGCGGCGGGAGTTCTCAAGCAGTCCGTCGCCGCCGCCGCCTGGCGTTTCTATTTCCACACCACCCTTTCTCCACTTCTCCGCCGCGCTCCTCGCCTGCCCCACCGGATTCCTCTGGCAAGCCTGCATCCTTTCCATTGAAAAATTGAAACGATTGAGAAATCAAAAGGATTTAGGGTTCAAAAAAGTAAAATCAAATCCGAGGCATTTACTGTTTTTCGTCGAGATTTGCGGTTGGGGCACCTTGTGGGAAGTCGACGACAACCTTGGGGGAAGTTGCTTCAATGGAGGACGAACGAACTGAGAGAGAGAGAGAGAGAGAGAGAGAGAGAGGTCTTTTGGGAAGAGGAACACGAGAGAGAGAAAGAGAGATGACGCCGTCAGTAACAAGAGGAGGCGACGAGGAGACACAATCGATGAGGAGAAACGAAGCTTTGTGAGATCATCAATGGTAGTTTCGTGCGATGCCAGGGAGCAATGCGAGAGAGAGAGAGAGAGAGGGAGCAATGCGAGAGAGAGAGAGAGAGAGAGAGAGAGAGAGAGAGGAAGCAAATGCGGAAAGCATCTGCTTGCTTCTGTTATGGAAAGATTTGGTATTAAAACAAATCCCACAAATCATGGTAATGGAGGAAATCGTGTATGGGTGAATCCACCATCCTATTTTGCAACCCTCTAGATTAAATCATGGCCATCAATTCTATTATAATCCAACGCTCTAGATTAGTACACTCATTTTACCATAACTCTCCGTTTCACTAGAGCCTAATTATATATATATATATATATATATATATATATATATAAAAGCTAACTAAGTGGCCGATAGAGTATTTACAATATATATATATGGAGAAGGAGGATTTTTTTTTCCTGAAAAAGGGGATGTTCCAAATAAGCAGAAAAATATAAATGAATTAATCTCTTGTTGAGCATGACAACCCAGTTTATTCTAGATCTCTTTTGACTATTTGGAACATCAGGGAAAAACAAAATATACTAGGGTTGCTCATCGGGTTCGGTTTTCTCGGTTTTGGACCGAACCGAACCGAACAAACCGAACCGAAACCGAACCTATTTAATTCGGTTCGGTTTTCGGTTTTTAAAAAAGCACAATTCGGTTTTCGGTTTTCGGTTCGGTTCGGTTCGGGTTCGGTTTTTTTCGGTTGAAACCGAACTTTAAAAAAATATTTTATTTTTTATTTTTTTACCAATAGAAGTTCGGTTTTGTTCAGTTCGGTTTTGTTCGGTTCGGTTCGGTTTTGTTCGCTTTTTTGGCCTTTTCGGTTTTCGGTTTAAAATCGGTTCAGAGTTTTTTCATTGTTCGGTTCGGTTCGGTTTTGTTCGCTTTTTTGGCCTTTTCGGTTTTCGGTTTAAAATCGGTTCAGGGGTTTTTCATTGTTCGGTTTGTTCGGTTTTAACCGAAACCGAACCGAACAAAACCGAACCGAACCCGAACCGAACCGATTATATTCGGTTCGGTTTTTGGTTTGGGAATTTTGCTTGTTCGGTTTCAGTTTTGTTCGGTTCGGTTCGGTTCGGTTCGGTTCTGGACCGATGAACATCCCTAAAATATACTATAGTCTATATATTACTCCCTCCGTCCCATTATTTGAGTCCTGTTTCTTTTTGCACACTTGCCGATGTGTGTTTTATATCGTTAATATCTCTAATTACATGTTAATAAAGATTATACATTTTTTGATATTGTCAAAGTACTCATTGAGACGAATCAAACAAGACCCCACATGACTATGTTTTTTCTTATATATTGGAAGAAATCTTAAAGATTCTCTTCAAGTGTGAATAATGTCAAAAACAGAAACTGGACTCAAATAATGGGACGGAGGGAGTATAAGGGAATAAAAAGATAATACGAAATATAAATAAAAAAGTACGGAGTATGTGGCATGTCTAGGAAGGAGATGATGAGCTGGTTTGGTGGTGGGAGGTGGCAACTAGCATGCCATGTATGGTTTAAAATATTTTATATTATTTTCAATAAACATTAAACAAGTAAAAATAATTTGAGAGTTTAAGAAACTAAATATTGGGCCACTTGTGAGAAAATGGATTTTGTATTTTCTTTTGTTGTTAGTATTTTCTTTTGTTGTTTAGCTTTCTAGGATTAGATCGTAAGCAGCATTTGGTGGCAGGATGAGGTGGGGATGTGGGGTATTAAGGGTCCGTTTGGATAGATAAAATAATGCATTAAGTTGCATTATCTTGCATTAAATTGATAATTTAATGCAAGATAATGTAATTTAATGCATTATTTTCGGGAATCCAAACAGACCATAACTATTAAGTATCTGTTTGTTTTACCAAAATTGTAAAAACTCGTGATTGAGACTAAAATTTTGTTATTGTTCATGTTTTTTTAATCAAAGAATTAGGTTAGTCTCTATTACGACGAGAAGATCAATTTAGAGCATCCTTGCGAATGAAAACACAAATTTTTGAATCAACTCCCAAATCAAACACGTACAAGGCGTGAATAGTTGAGTTGAACAATTCTATCAACAGTCCAGTTCACCTTTCGAAAAACGTGTTTAAGATGGACTTCGGAATTTCGATCTTAACTTTTCTTTTAATTACAGAAAGTGGACAAGGTTTTTATTTCCCAAAAAATAAAGATAAACTAAATTAAGAAAAAGAAATTAATAACAAAAATAAAAAAAGAGCAAAAAGAATAAAAAACGAAAATGAAATTGGAGAAGTACAATGGAAAGGTATAAGAAGTACAACCTTGGATTGCACAGTGAAAAGGAAAAGGAATTAGCCCATATTTTACATCTATCAGTCCAAATATTCCTCCAAAACAATATTCCTCCCCACAAAAGCTAATAACCTTTGAATTTTGGGTTAAAAAATAATAAAATATAAACACTAATATTTGATAACATACTTGTTACCTTTCTAAAAGATCTTTAATCATGTCACATCCTAAAAATTCATGTCACACTTCAGTCATCTTCATTTATCTTCTTTCTTTTTGTTTGATCATGCCACACTTTATTAATCAACATTCCTTTTTCTTTATCCAGAAACAATCATGCCACACCTCTGCTACACACCCCCCTCCAGAAAAAAATTGGAAGTTATATGTTTAGAAGAATCGAATCACACCTCTGCTACGCCATGGGTAAGTTGTTATTACTTTCATAGTTGAAAATGTCATTATCATACATGTATCCTTACATTTTTGTTGTCCTTAGGTCGAAAATGGTTCATGATGTCTTTGATTAGCGGCTGGGAATGGAAGTCTGTTGCTAAAACTTGGGCTTAGAAAGGCTCGAGAAAGACAACATAATTCTTGTCTCGGGTACAATATGGTTTGAAGAGATAAGGAGAAAAATCTCCGAAAAGTTGGCTATTGATCATGATATGTTTGAACTGAAGTTGAGTTACAATTCACCACTTAGTGCAAATTTACCATCTTTCGATCTTATTGACGACAATGATCTTGATGGATTCAAGTTTCGTAATATGAAATCTTGTAAAGATGGGTCCGACCGATAGCCCTTTATATGCAAGCTTGACAGTAAAGGGTGGAAATAACTTATTTGGGGAGTTTTTTTTAGGAGAAACCTTGTAAATCTGATGCGTATGAAATCGATGAAACGTTAAGTGTACCCCATTGGTGACACATACACAACCTCTTGTCCGGACTTCGCAAGTGGAAGGTGAACATGTGATACCCCGTAATTTTGTAAGGCTATTTTGGGAATTATGGATTTTTCCCGAGCGCCAGTTTGGTACGTCGGATTTAATTCTGAAGGTTTGAGACATTCTGTAATGTGCTCTGTATCTGTAATATTTTTCTCAGTGAAGAATTATACAGTCGATATATTTTGGAAGTTCGTACTCGTTCGTGTACGACTTTTGTTAACGCGGGTTAAGATTGGTACAAGTTTATTGCCCAAGAGTTGTTATCTAATGGGCAATAGTACAAGATTCTTTATCCAAAGGTTATTGTCCAAGAGCTATTATCCAAGAGGCAAAGTGCAAGGTTATTACCCAAGGGACGGGAAGGAAGCTTCCTACCACCTTCCTCCTCCTTGGATTTGCCTATAAATAGAGAGCATTGGGTGAGAGTGAAAGGGGCTGAAAAACGTGAAAGCGCTGTCAAGCTCTCGTCTCTCAAAAACGCTCTCAAAACGCTCTCTCTCGGGAAGGCTCTAGTGGATCGTCGGAGCTCGTTTAGTGTCGTTTCCGGTGGCCAAGAGGAGCATTGGAGGCTCTCGGACGCCTAGAAGCCAAGCAAGGCGAAAGACGAGCCAAATCGAGCATCGCGGGTAAGATTTCCCCTCGTATTTTCAGTCTCTGTTCAGCGACGGCGACCGCCGCCAGGGAGACGGCGACCGCCGCCAGGGAGACGGCGCCCGCCGCCAGGAATGGCGCCCGCCGTGGTGAGGTTGCCCAGCCGCCGTGATGTGTGGCCAAGGAGCGGCGCCCGCCGTGGATGAGTGGCGCCCGCCGTGCTTGAGCGGCGCCCGCCGTGATTGTTGTGGCGCCCACCGTGAAGTGTTGGTGGCCGGGTTGTTGGTGTTGGCTTCCGTAGCCTTCGTTCGGGTTTCATTTCCTTCGATTCCTTTCGTTCTTTCATAGATCGGTATTGTTGTTTGTCGAATCTAACTTAGGGTTTCTGTATGGGTCGATCCGAAGGTACCGGAGATTGGCGGATTCGTCTCTGTGTCGAGCCCGGAATCCCGTCGTTAGACTTCGTTCAATCTCTGCGGACTCAGGCAAGTGGCGGTTCGCTCTTGCTCATCGTTCCATATTTACATTAATTATCAGCTGTTTATCTGAGTAATTAATTTGGAATGATTACTGTATTTGTCTGGAAATGGTTTTATAAACTGTTTTGGAAAATCATATAATAGGTTGTATATCTGTTAGAACGACGCTATTATCTGTGATCGCCTTCCGGGCATTTATGTGGATTTATCTTGTACTGTGGTTGTGTTGTAATTGTAAGTTAGCACGAGTATTTGTAGGAACGCCTGGATCTTGAGAGTTCCATGCGCGTTCCTTTATAACTGTAAGGGCGATGAAGACCTAACGATTGTTGAAGTTTGAACTCAGTGAGGTTCATTCTTTTAAAGGGCGAGCAAGACCCTGCGATAGTAGAAGTTTGGACTCTGTGAGGTTCATTCTTTCGATGTAGATTCAGAGGTTTGGACTCGGTGAAGTTCATTCCTTAGATATGGGTCCTGCGTGACAGGGACATATATTAAAAGCTTTTAATGTGTTAATCGTTTTGGAATTAAATAAGATAAGGTGCTCGAGAGCACTTAATTAATATACCTTTGGCGAGTAGTGCAGCTAAGTAAATAGTGCAGCTAGGAAAGCTCGTCTTGACTTTTGATCAGAGTACGTTCTCTTTCCAATCTGGATTCGCTGTAAGCGATGAGGTTGGTCGTGAACCGAAACATCTTAGTCAGTTTTTAAATCGTTATGTGGTTCTGTAAGATCCAGACTTGAATGTAGTACGTTCTCCTTCCGATCTGGATTCGCTGTAAGCGGTGAGGTTGGTTGTGAGCCGAAGCATCTCAGTCAGCTTTTAATCGCTGTTGTTTGATTCTGTAAACATTCCAGATTTGTCATATTTCCTTAAAGACTCATTTCCTTTGGAGTCTTCTTTCGAGTCGATTTCTGTGAAGATTAAGTCTTCCAGAATCTTCTCTTGTGCATACCTCTTGTTGTTATTCCATGAAAGTGTCGGGTTATGTATCGTCCCTTCGGTTATTATTCGATGGACAACGATAGTAAACGGTTACGATCACTCGAACCACTATGCTTTTTACCCTTGCTAGTCTATTCAAGTAGACTAACCCACGAACATTGTTCTCTGCATGTGGGCTGGTGTCATCCGTTCGATTCGGCACATCAGATGGAGCGAAGATATGAGGAGACTAGATTGACTATGAAGACGACGGTTGTTTTTGGATGTTTTAATAATTTCTTTTAATCAGGTTGAGATCCTTGGGCAGGTGATCATTACGATCACAACCCTTTTTGTAATATCTTTTATAAGACTTCCGCTGTACTTTGTTTAAACTCTGTATTTGTCCTATTCGGGATTGGGATGTAATCACGTAACTCATGTTTCATTTGATTGATGTTTTGATTTGAATACTTTGATCATTATGTATCAATTGTATTCCATGAATTGTATTTAAACCGGTAAAGCCTTGGGTGATCTCGGTAAGGAACACTGGGGTCATTGGCGGTAATACCTTTCCAAATGGATTAAGATTTGGGGGTGTTACAATTGTGGTATCAGAGCCAAAGGTTTTAAAACGGGTTTGGGATTTTATAAATCATTTATCCGTTTTTGAAAATGCTTTAAAAGGGCTCTGAATTTTCAAAGTGAAAAGAATTTCAAAATACCGTTCATAGTCATGTCTTCTGTACAGTCTGATATAGTAAGCTTGCTTCTATGTCTAGAAAGACTAATTCCTTCCCCGTTGCCCCGTTAGATATGGGTGCATTCTGTTCTCTTCAGAGGAACCCGGGAAAAGCCGAGGTGGTTTCGCCATCTCCAGTTAGGCTTGATTCCCAGTTCGCTCGTTGTGAGTTGAGGTTGTAGAACCTAGTAACTCGGTTTGAGTCCATCAATAGAAATTACCAAGTTGATCTATTCTAAGTTGATTTTATTACGATAAATATATCAGAATGATATTAATGTGATAAAATCCTTGGAATTTGATCGGTAAACAGATGGTGAACACGAGGAACGTTATCCGTGCTGGTGCTGGGCCGAGTAATGACCCCAGACCAAACCCGAGGAATGTTGCAGACCCATCAGGAGAGCATGAGTCTATCTTCAATAATAATCCAGGAGGCAATGGCCAAGCTCAGGCCGACGCTCCAGTAGTGCTCGATGCAGCGACAGTCGCAGCAATTCGGGGGATTGTTTTGCAAGCAATCACCGAGATAATGAGGCCAATCGCACCTCAGGCACAAGGAGTGTCAGTACCTCCAGAAGTTCCGAGGTTTGAGGAACAAGAGAACCAGGTACTACAGGGAGGCGTGATCAGGAATAGAGGGGAGTATGACCGAGCTCTGAAGGCCATTAACTCTATGAGACCTGACAGCTACGATGGAAAAGGAGAGCCAGTCAGAGTGGCTCATTGGTTTTCACTTATGGAAAGGTTGTTTCGTAATGTTGAGTGCACTGAAGCAGAGAAAGTGCACATAGCTTCTCTATAGTTGAAGGAAGAAGCCAGTGAATGGTGGGAGAGTACCGGCTTAGCTGATAGCCCAGTGTTGACCTGGTCAATGTTTAAGACCAAGATGACGGATCGTTTCTTCTCTCGAGCTATGAGGGAGGAGAAGCACAAGGAGTTCTTGTATCCTAAGACGGAAGGGTTGAAGGTGACAGAGCTCGCCACCAAGTTCAATCATTTGCTACAGTATGCTGAACCGCAGATATCCAGTGAGGCACAAATGATCTGGTACTTCCATGAATGGATGAGCCCGGATATTAAGCCATGGATGGTGCACCACACATGCTCTACTCTCGAGCAGTACGTGGATGCGGCCTACAAGTTGGAGGTAACTCTGGAGGAGTCCGCTCATAAGCGGGAGAAGCAGGTTAAGGGAAAGGGTGGGCAACAGGATCGCCAGGTTGGTTCATTCAAACGACCGGCATCGCCTACCAAGTTTGAGAAGTCTGGTCGTGCTAAGACCGAGACAACTCAGTCTGACTCTGCCAGGGGCTCAGGTTGGAGCAGCGGAGTGATTCAGTGTCACAATTGTGGTGCATCTGGGCACAAAAGTTTTGCATGTCGGTATGAGAAGAAGGCATGTTTTGGTTGTGGGAAGGAAGGGCATATGCAGAGGTTCTGTCGGCAGGGAATGCAGAAAGGAGCGGAGTCTCATCAGGGGTCTGTTAATCCAAACAACATACCTAGGTTTAAACCAGCAGAGACTTCCAATCCTTCGATGCAGACAACTGCGCAGAATAAGGGGAAAGCCCCAGTGACTTCTGGAAGTCAGGGTCAACGCCTTTACGTGATGCGTGAGGCAGATGGACCCTATGATCCTAATGCTTAGAGTACTTTGTATCTGCGTTCTACTTTTGTTAATGTGTTGTTGATGTGGGTGCTACCCAGACTTTCATTTTGGATGGTTGTAAGTTAAGTTGTGTGTGCAACGAGGTTGTGAACCTTTTGTTGTAACTCTTCTTATATATGAACCTTTGGTTTATACCAAGTTAATGTTTCGTTGCTTTGTATGGGGTAAGGTCTCGTGTTCGAGACTCACCAACAACCTCTTAGGAGATGGCTGCCTATTAATTAGGTGGAGCTACCAAGGATGGGTTGAGATGTATGGACAATGGCTCATGGCAACAGTGGACGCTGGTAATGGCTGGGCCTGGGCTCGGAGCCACTAGTGAGTCGTCTATGAACCATGTAGTGGGCTGGTCCAAGATGGTGACCATATAGTGGGAACCAATCGTCTGTCGGAATTGTCGATTACCATCAAGGGTAAGGAATTCAAAGTGATTTGACCTAAATAACCATGGTCCCATACGATAATTATTCTCGGTATGGATTGACGGAAGCGTCATAAGGCAGTGATAGACTTCAATTTTGATATTCCTGTGGTTAGAGGATTTACAGGTGTCTTTCTAGAAGATATTCCTGGATACCCTGAATCGTGTCGTGGAGTTTGCAATTGATCTTGAGCCGAGTACCACGCCGATCTCTGAGGCACCGTACCGGATGGATCCTGTTGAGATGAAAGAGTTGAAGAAGCAACTCAAGGATCTTCTTGACAAAAATTATATAAAGCTGAGTGCATCACCTTGAGTAGGAGTGCCCTAGTTTTATTTGTCAAAAAGAAAGATGGACCGTTTCGACTTTGTTTTGACTTTCGAGAGTTGAATAAAGTCACGATCAAGAACAAGTATCTGTGCCAAGGAGTGATGATCTGCTGGATCAACTCCAGGGAGCAAAAGTTTTCTCCAAGATCGACCGGAGATCTGGGTATCATCAGCTCAGGATTCGTGAGGATGATATTCCGAGGATTACTTTTCAGACGAGAGATGGTCACTACGAGATTGTAGTCATTCCATCTGGATCTACGAATGCTCCATCAGTTTTCATGAACCTAGTGCATCGATGTTTTAGACCAGTACTTGAATAAGTTCATAGTGGTCTTCATCAATGGCATTTTGATATTTTCCCGAGCAAGGAAGCTCACAGGGAACATCTGCGGATTGCTTTATCGGTCCTTAGACCAAGTCGACTGTACGCAAAGTGGGCTAAGTGCGATTGTTGGATCTAGAAGTGGCTTTCTTAGGCCATGTGATCAATAAGAATGAGGTTATGGTTATTCCCCAGAAGAGTGAATCGGTAGTTGTTTGGAAGCGGCCTCAGGGTGTGAGCGAGGTGCGCAGTTTCCCAGAGCTTGCTGAGCAGTATAGACGGTTCATGGAAGGATTTTTCTAAGATCACTCCACCTATGACTAGTCTGTTCCGCAAGGTCAACAAGAAGTTGTCTGGGATGACAAGTGCAAGACCAGTTTTCAAGAAGTTGAAACAGTGTCTGACTTATGCACCAGTTTTGGCATTGTCGGAAAGAATGATGGCTATATGGTATATAGTTAATGCTTCGAGAAATGGGTTGGGATGTGTCTTTGATGCAGAGGGGCAAGGTTATTGCATACACATCTAGACAATTGAAAACCTATGAAGCAAACTAACCAACATATGACCTAGAACTAGCAGCAATAGTATTTGCATTGGAAACTGAGGTTACTTGGGTGACCCAGAGGTCAGCAGAAGTTTTTCTCCAGAAGATTGTTCGTTTACATGGCATTCCTAAGACCATTGTATCGGATCGAGATGGCCGATTCATGTCAAGTTTATAGCAAGAACTTCACAAGGCCATGGGAACTGAATTGAGATTCAGCAGCGTTTCATCCTTAGACAGATGGTCAGTCTGAAAAGACCATCTAGACCCTGGAGGATATGCTAAGAAGCATACGTACTCGATCATCCGACTAGCTGGGAAGACAGCCTAAGTCTGATTGAGCTCACGTACGATAATAGCTGGCATGCTACGGTCAAGATGGCTCAGTTCGAAGCTTTGTATGGTCACAGATGCAGATCTCCGATTTGTTGGGTTGAGTACGCCGACAAGATTCTACTTGGACCAGAGTTGGTCGAAAGGACAACTTCGAACATTGCTCTGATTAGACAGAGGTTGTTGACCGCTCAGAGTCGACAAAAGTTTTACGCAGATCAGAAGCGTTAAAGTATTGAGTTCGAGGTTGGTGGCAAGGTACTTGTCACAGTATCGCCACCCAAGGATGTTTTCAGGTTTGGTAAGCGTGGGAAGCTTAACCCTCGCTACATGGGACCATTCAAGATTCTGGATAGAGTAAGATCTCTAACGTACTGTTTGACATTGTCGCCATCGGCATACCCAGTGTATAATGTGTTCCATGTATCATTGCTAAGGATATTCGTGCCAAGATGAGTCTCGTAGGCTGAGCTATAAGAACGTCGAGATTCAGGCAAATGGTACTTGAGAGGAGATGCCAGAGCGCATTCTCGAACGCCATGTGAAGCGACTGTGCAACAAGATCGTACTGTTGGTACGAATTCTGTGGTCCAGGTCTGGGACTGAGGAAGTTACTTGGGAAACCGAGGCAGAGATGCTCAGACACTTTCCCGAGTTGTTTTTCGGCCAAGTTTCGGGGTCGAAACTTCTTTTAAGGGGGAGGTGATGTGATACCCCGTAATTTTGTAAGGCTATTTTGGGAATTATGGATTTTTCCCGAGTGCCAGTTTGGTACATCAGATTTAATTCTGAAGGTTTGAGACATTCTGTAATGTGCTCTGTATCTGTAATATTTTTCTCAGTGAAGAATTATACAGTCGAGATGTTTTGGAAGTTCGTACTCGTTCGTGTATGACTTTTGTTAACGCGGGTTAAGATTGGTACAAGTTTATTGCCCAAGAGTTGTTATCTAATTGGCAATAGTACAAGATTCTTTATCCAAAGGTTATTGTCCAAGAGCTATTATCCAAGAGGCAAAGTGCAAGGTTATTACCCAAGGGACGGGAAGGAAGCTTCCTACCACCTTCCTCCTCCTTGGATTTGCCTATAAATAGAGAGCATTGGGTGAGAGTGAAAGGGGCTGAAAAACGCGGAAGAGCTGTCAAGCTCTCGTCTCTCAAAAACGCTCTCAAAACGCTCTCTCTCGGGAAGGCTCTAGTGGATCGTCGGAGCTCGTTTAGTGTCGTTTCCGGTGGCCAAGAGGAGCATTGGAGGCTCTCGGACGCCTAGAAGCCAAGCAAGGCGAAAGACGAGCCAAATCGAGCATCGCGGGTAAGATTTCCCCTCGTATTTTCAGTCTCTGTTCAGCGACGGCGACCGCCGCCAAGGAGATGGCGACCGCCGCCAGGGAGACGGCGCCCGCCGCCAGGAACGGCGCCCGCTGTGGTGAGGTTGCCCAGCCGCCGTGATGTGTGGCCAAGGAGCGGCGCCCGCCGTGGATGAGCGGCGCCCGCCGTGCTTGAGTGGCGCCCGCCGTGCTTGAGCGGCGCCCACCGTATTTAAGGCGGCGCCCGCCATGATTGTTGTGGCGCCCGCCGTGAAGTGTTGGTGGCCGGGTTGTTGGTGTTGGCTTCCGTAGCCTTCGTTCGGGTTTCGTTTCCTTTGATTCATTTCATTCTTTCGTAGATCGGTATCGTTGTTTGTCGAATCTAACTTAGGGTTTCTGTATGGGTCGATCCGAAGGTACCGGAGATTGGCGGATTCGTCTCTGTGTCGAGCCCGGAATCCCGTCGTTAGACTTCGTTCAATCTCTGCGGACTGAGGCAAGTGGCGGTTCGCTCTTGCTCATCGTTCCATATTTACATTAATTATCAGCTGTTTATCTGAGTAATTAATTTGGAATGATTACTGTGTTTGTCTGGAAATGGTTTTATAAACTGTTTTGGAAAATCATATAATAGGTTGTATATCTGTTAGAATGACGCTATTATCTGTGATCGCCTTCCGGGCATTTATGTGGATTTATCCTGTACTGTGGTTGTGTTGTAACTGTAAGTTAGCACGAGTATTTGTAGGAACGCCTGGATCCTGAGAGTTCCATGCGCGTTCCTTTATAACTGTAAGGGCGATGAAGACCCAACGATTGTTGAAGTTTGAACTCAGTGAGGTTCATTCTTTTAAAGGGCGAGCAAGACCCTGCGATAGTAGAAGTTTGGACTCTGTGAGGTTCATTCTTTCGATGTAGATTCAGAGGTTTGGACTCGATGAGGTTCATTCCTTAGATATGGGTCCTGTGTGACAGGGACATATATTAAAAGCTTTTAATGTGTTAATCGTTTTGGAATTAAATAAGATAAGGTGCCCGAGAGAACTTAATTAATATACCTTTGGCGAGTAGTGCAGCTAAGTAAATAGTGCAGCTAGGAAAGCTCATCTTGACTTTTGATCAGAGTACGTTCTCTTTCCAATCTGGATTCGCTGTAAGCGATGAGGTTGGTCGTGAACCGAAACATCTTAGTCAGTTTTTAAATCGTTATGTGGTTCTGTAATATCCAGACTTGAATGTAGTACGTTCTCCTTCCGATCTGGATTCACTGTAAGCGGTGAGGTTGGTTGTGAGCCGAAGCATCTCAGTCAGCTTTTAATCGCTGTTGTTTGATTCTGTAAACATTCCAGATTTGTCATATTTCCTTAAAGACTCATTTCCTTTGGAGTCTTCTTTCAAGTCGATTTCTGTGAAGATTAAGTCTTCCAGAATCTTCTCTTGTGCATACCTCTTGTTATTATTCCGTGAAAATGTCGGGTTATGTATCGTCCCTTCGGTTATTATTCGAGGGACAATGATAGTAAACGGTTATGATCACTCGAACCACTCTGCTTTTTACCCTTGCTAGTCTATTCAAGTAGACTAACCCACGAACATTGTTCTCTGCATGTGGGCTGGTGTCATCCGTTCGATTCGGCACATCAGATGGAGCGAAGATATGAGGAGACTAGATTGACTATGAAGACGACGGTTGTTTTTGGATGTTTTAATAATTTTTTTTTAATCAGGTTGAGATCCTTGGGCAGGTGATCATTACGATCACAACCCTTTTTGTAATATCTTTTATAAGACTTCCGCTGTACTTTGTTTAAACTCTGTATTTGTCCTATTCGGGATTGGGATGTAATCTCGTAACTCATGTTTCATTTGATTGATGTTTTGATTTGAATACTTTGATCATTATGTATCAATTGTATTCCATGAATTGTATTTAAACCGGTAAAGCCTTGGGTGATCTCGGTAAGGAACACTGGGGTCATTGGCGGTAATACCTTTCCAAATGGGTTAAGATTTGGGGGTATTACAGAACAAACCATGGGCGGCATGATCCTAGATGATATACTATAGGATGATATTCTATAGGATGCAAGGGGAACACCTTAGAAGGGTAACAAAATAAGTAATGACTATGACCGGAAAATGATGAGGGATTCAGTAAGAAAATGGTTTTGCCAGAAATCAACCCCAATAGACGTTGTCTCACTAAGTAGCAACGACGAAGAAGTTGTTGTGTTTGCAACCAAGCAAAGGGGGTCACTAAGCAGCGACGACGAAGAAGTACTACTTGTGTCTATAACAAAGCACAAGGGCCATGACTTGGTTGTAATTGTCGGCAATGATCAAACAAATGAAAATGTAAACCTTGGTGACAATTCATGGAATGGACACTGAGGCGGTGAAGGCCTTGTCAAGGAGGATATAAGCTCCCATTTTATGAATGATGTAGATATGGTTGAAGAGAAGTATTACTGACCAATGGATAAGGATGGTGAATGGGCCAACTGCCAAGATCAAGAAGTCGAGCATGGGGCTGATAAGATTAATGAAATAAAGGTTGGAGATATGTCTGATACCAAAAAGGAGTTGAAAGATGCATTAACTGCAATGGTTTTGCAGAATTGTTTCCACTTTCTGTGAAGAAGTCTTACCAAACGACATATTCAGTAGGATATGTCGACAAAGCATGCACATTGGGATGACGTGGTTTAGTACAAAAAGAAAGTGGTTTGTTTGTGGTTCGGAAGTTTGATGGAACCCATAGTTGCAGATTGTGTTATCGTCATGACCACAACAAACATGCAACTGCATCCGTAATTGTTGAAAAGATACTTCTAACGTAAAACTTTAAGTTATTTCAGGTACGTGTAATGTCTTATTGTAATGTTAGCGCAAGCATATGACGACTTTGCTTTATTGTGTGATAGGTTCGGAGGTCGTAAGGAAGCCCTAAGAGGAAGAGAAATACAAAGCGTCATGAAGGACATGGAAATTAAGGCCAATTATTATAAGGCCAATCGAGCATGCTTGTTAGCCGAGGACATGATACAAGGTACGACTGAGGGAAGTTACAATGAGTTGAACTCGTTGTTGTACATGCTGAAAAAGATGAATCCTGGCTCGCACGCAGCTATTACCACAAATTCTAACACTCATTTCAAGTACTGCTTCTGGTACTTAGATGCTTGGATAAGGGGATTGTTCTAACTAAGGAAGGTATGGTTAAACAATGGTAAGTCCTTTTTGCACAATCATGATATGATTAGGATAATTATGCATCCATGACAACATAGAAGCGTGCTAGTCTGTTGACTTGATATATTTGCATGTATGACATGATGTATGTTTGTTTGAAGGTTGTTTTCTCAATCACGATCGCATGTAATTTCAGTGGGTGGAGCTTTTTTGAGTAAAAAATACTTTGGCCATCTTCTTCTAGCTCAAGATGAAAATAGAGGAATTTACCCTCTCGCATTTGCAGTGGTTGACAGGGAAAATGATGCATCATGGTCATTTTTCTTCAGTTTGATGAAAGTTGTTGGAACAAACATAGAAACAGTGTCTGATAGTGAAACCAACATTTCAAGGAAACTGAGAAGACACTACACTCTTGTAGGTCATGGCTTTTGCATCAATCATATATACCAAAACTTTAAGACAAAATATCGTATGGGAGACATGTTGAGTCAGTGGAATAAGATTGCAAAGACGTACACCGTTGAGGAGTATACGAAGCAGTTACGAAAACTGGAAAAGGAATCAAAACAGGGTGCGGAATATGTTCTAGGTGCATGGTTACCCATGTGGTCAAAGGCACACTTTCCGACAAACAGGTTCAACATAATAACAACGAACAATGTCGAATGTTTGAATTCGTTTTTTAAGGAGCGTGATTGGCCTATAGTTGGATTGTTTGATGTGATTTTACAAATGTCTGCAAGGTGGTTCTATGAATGGAGGGAACATGCACTACTAGAAAAGACGGCCTATTACGATGCCTTTTTCAGCCCTTTGCGACACTTAAAAGCGTCGACGTTTTAGTTCTCGACACTTTTGAAAAGCGTCTAAGATTTTCAACGTCGCACTTTACCGACGCTGTTGTGCGTCAAAATTTGTAACACGTTTCGACGCTTGTTGTTGTCGAGATTGTTCAACGACTTTTAGTGTCGAGGGTTGCACAACTTCTGAAAGTTTGAGAATATCCCTCTTGTGACAGAAAAAAGCGTCTACTATCAAGCTTTTTACATAAAAAAAAAAGCCTTTTTCTCTCTATTTTGTGATTTTCCATGTAAGCCGGTTAGAAATTCATATTACAATGATGATGTATGAGCTAATTGAAATATATAAAACCATGGATCAATTCATAAAAGTTTCAACAACGTATATAATCCAAAAAATTATAGTTTACATTGCCACCAAAACAAAGAACTCATGTATATAGATCCAAAATATTCATTAGAGTATAGAACTATACAAAAATATTATATAATCATGAATTGCCTTGTTGCATGGGAAATCCAGACATTTGTCCCTTTTCACCTCATAAGGCATTCATTCTCCCAACGTACAAAATTTTAATCCTTAAAAAGTGTTGCAATATACAAGCTAATTATGCACTCAAATGACCTTCTATAGACAACCTGTTTGGATACTGTTTTGGAACCACCTTGTCCAACATAATTTTGTTGTGTAAGTCCATGACAGAAAATCATAATAAATCATCCAAGATTGCAACAACACTTAACCAGGACCCAAACAACTACACTAAGATGAAGCAAGTGTACAAGGTCCGACATAGTGGGATGGAAGGAAGAACCGTGGTCCAAGAGTTCTTCCATAAGTGTAACGAGAACAACTACTTTATGGAGTATAGGTCAGATCCAACGACAAATAAGATCGCCGACATTTTCTTTGCCAGTCCAGATTCCATGAAACTCCTAAAGGCATTTTCGTACGTCCTTTTGTTAGACTCCACATATAGCACAAACAGGTTAGTATAACACATCTACATGCTATATCTACTTATTGATATGTTTATTCATTATGCAATGACACATCTACTTGTGCAAGTATGGCTTGCCTTTTCTCGAAATTATAGGAGTCACGTCTACATGGAAGAACTACAATGTGGCGAGGGCGTTTCTACAACAGGAGCAAGAAGACAACTACGTGTGGGCCGCACAACAACTTTTTGAAATGTGTAAAAAGTGTCAAGTAACACCTACATGCCTAGTGACAGATCGTGAAAAGGCCTTGATGAATGCGTTAGATAGACGATATGCATCTGCCATGCTGAGAAGGAGAGTCATTTCATTTCGGTATGGTAATAATCATTTTATATTTATTATTTGAACCCATGAACTAGGCAACTGAGTACGTTCTCCATTCTTTTGTAGATGGCCCTATCAGAGGAGTCATCATTGTCGCCATTATTTGCCATGTGGGAGCATGCACATGATCCTTCTTCCACAAGAAAGAGACGAAGTCGCAAGCCGACTTAAATGATATTGTACTCGCACATTGTAATGATATTATGATCCATGTTTTATGTCTCGTCTTTGGATGCTACTATACTCACCAAGAGATCTATGTTTTATGTCATGTCTTTGGAGAAGTATAATGTTTTCTACGTAACACCGAATTGAGTGATTCCAATGCCAGATTAAAGTAAAAGATGTCAACTATAACCCCTCTAAACTTCAGCGCATTTGGACAAGGATTTAGCTTCTGTAAAGTGGCACAGTTTGTGATAAACCGTGCCACTTTACAGAAGCTAACCGTTCAAGTGTAAAACCCCATGACTCATCTGTGACGGGCGGCAGTGCCTCATCTGTCACAGACCAAACCTTTCCGTCTGTCACGGACGGAGCACTTTGGTGCGTCACGGATGGATCCCTTTGGTCGGTGACGTACCAAGCCTCTGTAATTTTGAGGCTTCTGTAATTCTACACGGTTTGTGACAAACCGTGCAGAATTACAGAAGCCTCTTTTTGCCACTCTCTCTAGCTTAAAGATTAGAGGATTTATTTTAGGACGGTATAGGATTTAGCTTCTGTAATTCTCTTCTGCCTCTTTTTGCCACTCTCTCTAGCTTTTATTTTAGGACGGTATAAATTTTCTTTTCGACCACTACGTGTTTTTGGAGTTTCATTAAAGATTTGTGAAGACATCAAAATATCAAACAAGAGAACATACAAAGGTTTCATTCAAACTCTCAACAAACCACCAACAAACTTAAAAGCATCCACAATTACCAGCAAAGTAACAAATGAAAACATCAAAGAAGCAAAGACGTCCAAACTAAGTGAGGCAACCTATGCATCTTCCTCTTCGTCGTCCTCCTCATCATTGCAGTGCGCAAAGGGTCTAAAGTCGTGAATGCAGTGTTGGACAGCCTCGCGCATGTTGTAGAATTGCTCTTCCTCCGCATCCTGGAATGGATTGAGATGATGCAAAGCTTGTCCAATGCACTACAGAAATACGGAAAAATTAACTAAGGTAAAGCTTAAATTGTATATGTAAATTAAAAACAAACATACAACACATATTTTCACCTTGACAGGATCTTTCATGCCTGTATCCTGAGGCCTGACACATGGGTGTGTACGAGGTATGTACCATTCCATGTAGTTTGCAATACACTCAAATCCATTGTCTGTAGGATGGCCCATATGTTTGATCCAGATGGAGTGCTCACTTCTTGCATCCCAACTCCAGTTTGAAGCAGGGTCATACTGTACTATATAACTCCTGATGTTGGGATGTCTGGCAGCTTTGATGGGCTGTATAACCGGTCGGGGAATCTGTTGTAATTAACATAACCATAGGGCTGCCAGTCGTCCTATACAAAATTGGATGCAATCAACATAGCCGTAAGTACCTTCACACAATTGTAATACTTTAATATGAGACATAAACCCCATCATATGATACTTACTTGCCAAGGTTGCATTAAATCTAGCTCCTCCCTGTAGTTTCTTCTCTGTCTACTACGAGTATGCACAGGGTTCCATCGCCTTGCATATGGCACATTGAATTCAAAGCAGGGATTATGTGGAGGACGAAAGCTTGGGAAGTACAAATAGATCCAAGCTTGTACATAAATATGTTTTTACAAACATATCAACCTATACCATAAATTTAATTAAATAATACAAAAACAATATGCAACACAATTCTTACCAACAATAATGTGTAGCAGGTCGACATCTGACGACATTCATGGCGTGAACACTCGCCCAGTGAACGATACATGAATGTCAACGTGTCGGAACCCCAAGAAAGATTGCGAGTAGCACGAACATCACTCACGTAGGTCAGATTTGGCATGGGCAACATGTGTTGGGACTTGTCGGGAAAGAGGGTCGAGCCCATCAGGTACAACAGATAACCCGACGTGATCCTCTCATCATCCAAATTTGTGGTCAATCAATGATTTTTCAGGTTGTCTGCAGTGAGTCCACATTGTGCCATTTCGGGTGTCAACTCAAAGAACTACATTGCCCTCAACACTTGTTCATTGAATAATTCATTTTTGCCATTGATACGATCCTGGAGAGGAAGTCCCATTCCATCCCTATCAATGTTGAGGCCCAAAATCATGTAGACATCCAGGAGAGTTATAGTCATCTCTCCAAATGGCATATGAAATAAATTGGTCTCCGGCTGCCATCTCTCCACAAAAGCAGAAATCAAAGGTTGATCTACATAAGTGTAGATCAGGTCCTACAGATGTGTGATGTCGCTGTTTCGGGCAAGATCGCACCATAGAGAGTGATTGTCTAGCCTCCATTTCCTTAGTTGCTCATGTTTGTGCTGAAACGTGAGAGTTTCTCGCTCTTATAAAATAAAATGTTAGATACAAAAATAAATAGGGAAATAATTTAATAACAACATCAAGTTTTGATAACTTACGATGCCCTGATAAATGAAGTATGTTGTGTGGGCTGTGAAGCTAAACAACAGCTCTGGGTTCTCTAGACCTCCCGCTACAGGTTCTACCAACTTCAGATTGATAGCATCCCGACCTCCAGCTTGTGTACGCTGTCTAGCCTACCTAGGTTGTCTAGAAGCAGCCAGTTCCTCCGCCGGTTCCTCAAAGCTAGGCTGTTGAGCGGGCCAAACACCTTGCCCACTCATATCTCCCGACCACATGGGCCAACCACTAGGTTGTTCAGGTACAAGAGGTACATACCATGTCGGATCCTATAAAACAAATTATTAGAAACAATATTAAATAATGTAATAGTTTAATTAACTAAGCATATATATAGTTACTTACCACATTCGGGTTAAGTGTCTGGTATATGGGTGGATCGTTAAATGGCATGGTGTTCAATGGCGGGTCTAGATATACCGGTTCCTCCACCGGTTCATTTACCGTGCTCGGTCTCGCTCCGTCGCCTTTTTTGATTTTTTGTTCGAAGGTTCCCTTCTTCGGTATACGATGGCCTCCTGATCTTGTTCTTGTCTCTCACGGACAACGTTCCACCTTCGATGACGGGCAGATCTTGTCTGGTTATCCATCTTTAATAGGAAAAAACAACACATTAGAAGCAACAACTCCTAAAAAACAACACTTTAGCTCCAAAAAACAACACTTAAACATGCCGACGGGTTGCTCAACTTACTGAATTTCCTTCTTGAAAGATTTCAAATTTGTATAACATTACAGAAAGTACTAGCCGTATCTGTGACAGATCAACACTTAAAATGTCTGTGACGGATCGAACAAATCAGTCCGTCACGGGTGGGTTGTTCAGCTTTTTCCCCAACATTCAAACATGCTGAGATCGAATAAAATTCAAACAAGTACAAATCAACAATATTTGTCCAGATTCAAGACATTTTTCCATTTCAAACAAGTTCAAATCCAACATTAAACACTTAATCATGTAAACCCTAAAACCCAATTCATCAAAAATTTGCAAATAACATTCAATAATTTCAACACCATTAAACTAAACCAAGAACAAGTACAAATTTAACTAACCTGACGGTTCGTAATGGACGAATTCGATTGATACGTGACAAATGGAAAGGAAAAGAGCGAAGAGATTGGAGTTGCGCGAGAGAGAGACGAAGTTGATTTTGGGTGAAATGACGAAGGGGACAAAGTTGTTGTATTTATGGGCAGCAACTTCGTCCGTGACGGATGAGGGTCATCCGTCTGTGACGGGCGAAAGGCATCCGTCCATGACGGACAAATGTGTTTGGTCCATCACGGACGAACCAGGGCGGCAAATAGAAATTTACTCGAGGAGTGAAATAGCAATGGCCTTAATATATTATATGTGAAGATTTAGGTTATTACATATGAATATTTGTAACTATATTATTAAATTTAAAATACAATAAAGTATGCATGAATAATTAATATACTAGCTATGAATAATTTAATATATATTTTATGAATATATAGCAAACTAAATAGGAATGTTAAAAAAATAATCTATGAAGAATTAATATATCTTATACGAATATTGCTAAATAGGAATATTAAATATGTTATCTATGAAAATATAAAATATCTTTTATGAATATATAAAATATCTTCTATGAATATATAGCAAACTAAATAAAATGTTAAATATATTATATATAAATAATTGATATATCTTATATGAAGATATAGTTTGCATATCTGTTTTGGGCAAAAAGATATCAAACCTAAATTGCATTCGATGTGGTGCTATTAGTCAAACGAATCAATTCACAACTTCAGACAAAATAGTGGATCAAGAATAATGAAACGAAACGAGAATAATAAAGCTTAGCTACGAAGAATCGCAATGGGTCGAATGAGATTGACTAGTGTCGAACGAATGCGCAGAACAATCGAATGCGGCCTTGCTTAGAGAAATTGTGCTTCAAATTACAATGGAAGCCCGAAAATGCTAGTGAGTAGTCTGTTCCGAGAGAGCCTACAATGAATCCATCCTTAATCTATTTAAAATGAAAGGAATTAATGCTAGATTTCCGAAGATCGCTCGGCCATTTCAATGCTACGATCTTTCCCATGATTCTCGCTTTGGTCGTTACAAATAGAGCCGTTGGTCGTATCACTGGACAGATCACCTCCTCTGCGTGTTGGGCCTTGGTCTTCAACTGCTTATGGGACAATCCAGTCTGAACAAAACGTGGCCCAACAATTGCCCCAAAGGAAATCGGACGAGTAACTCGTTGGATTTGGGCGGTTTTCTTTTCTTCGTGGATCACGAACACGTGTACTGGATCGGACGACTCTAGTGCAAAGTTGGATTTCAGACTTTGTCAATAAATTGATTTGACCTCTGCCCTCTCTTCTTACCTTCACCGTCTGTAACTTCTTCCCCCTAGGTAACTCTTCTTCTTCCCAAATTCGAATCTTTTTCATTGTCTCGTCCATGGCCACTTCCAATTCGGAGTCAAGTTCTGAAGATCGCCCCCCTCTCTTCCTCCTTAGCGAGCAGGAAAGCGTTGTAAATTTCATGACCCAGTCTGAACTCGACAGGGTTTTGCAAGTTGGGGGCTTCCCCAAGGGCACTAGAGCTCGTCTCCCTTATCCAGACGAACGGGCTGACTCTAGGTGTCCAGGTTGGGTGTGCTTTTACGAGTATCCCTTCAAAATAGGTCATACCTTTCCTTTTTCTGAATTGGTTCAATCTATGCTTTCTTCTTTTTCATTTGCCCCTTGCCAAATAATGCCTCACGACTGGCGCTTGCTTAAGGCCTTGGACCGTTTGAACAGAGACTTCGTTGTTGGTATAGACTTTAGGGTTCTGGATTATAACTACTGTCTGGGGTCCAAGCGATCGTACCAATATAACCTTCGAAGCCACTCCGATCGTCAACCCTTGGTTCTGAAGCTGAATATGAACGACCGCGGATGGAAAAAGCGGTTCTTTTTTTTGAATATCGCATCGTTGGGCTTGGGGGGCGATTGTCCGTTCTTGCTGACTGATTGGATGTGGAGAGGTTTGTGTTCTCTCCTATGTTTGAAGTAGATCGCATGGCTTTTAACTTTGGCTTACATGTAACTTTTTGCAGAACCTGAGATTGAAGAACCAGAGGAAGACCTCATCCTGGAGTCGAAGACGCAAGCGGTTTTGAAGCTTTCGAAGATTGAAAGGACTTTTGTGAACAACAACGTCTTTTCGTCCGCTCAGCCCCTCCCAGTTGAAGCAGTTTCACTGATGTCGTCTTCCTCCAAACGTGAGTTCTAGTCAAGTTTGCTCTGTTTTATTTCTTTTATCTACTACCCTTGACTCTTTCTTTGTTGAATGCAGCCTTGTCTCATAGTGAAAGATCTAGTGCTCGTCTCTCGACGAAAGATCTATTGGAGAAGAGGATGCGTTCCAAGGCTCCCCCCAAAGGGTGTCCCTCGAAGTTGCTTCCTCCGAAATCGTATGGCCATAAGAGAAAGTCTACTCGTGTCTCGGATGATTTGTCGAAAGGCAAGTCGGTGAAAAAGAGCATCGACTTCCCTGAACTTTTTACTTTGCCAGTGCCTGACGACATCGAAGATCTTCCTGCTTTGGAGAACCTGGAAATGGCCGCTACGGGTTCTTGGACGGTTGAACTCAAACTTCTCTTTCTCTTGTTCTTTTGCGTTTGTGACGAGTTTGCTGACTTGCTATCTGTGTGTGCAGGTTTTCCAACATCTTAGGTCTAGTCATTTGAAGACTAAACAGATGTGGGATGATGCTCAGTCGAAGATCTCCCAAGCTGAGAGCAGGGCAAAGGAAGCAGAGGCGTTGGTGAAGGCATTGGAAGGTGTGCGTCGTGTCGCCGAGACTAGCCTGAAGGTTTCTGAGCAACGGATCAGCAGACTGGAGGCTCGGCTCGAGAATGCCAAGAAGGAAGGCGGCGAAGTCACCACCGATGTCGGAGCCTACTTCACATTGAAGTCCAGGATCAAGATGATGGAGGATCTCAAGGTTGGTCACCACGAATCATGGGATTTGGAGAAGGAGCAGGCCTACTTGGATGAACAATTTCCCAATGGTTGCCCCGGCGTCGACTATCTTCAAGCGTGCGGGACTGTTGGAGTCGTAGCGTAAGAAGGGGCTGAAGTGAGTTCCGGACGAACAGAAACGACACCCGATCCTATCCCAGATGCTGCCCAAGGTAAAGATGTTGAAGTTTGAATCTTTTTACCCTTCGACTTGTTAATTCGTCTCTTCGGACATTCTGACTAATTATGTTGAAAGTCCCTCCGTCGTGTGGGCAAACTCTTGTGTTTTAGCGACCCGTCCACCATCACGGGTCACATGTTTGTAAGACACTGGTAATTGGCGTTCTGCCTCTTTCTATTTTTAAATAGCACTTGTTGGTTTCTGGCCCCTGTTTGCGTTTGATGCATGCTTGTATGGACACGTTCTCCGAGGGGAGGCCTATGAGTTGTGTTGAGTTTAGTCATGACAGTTTGTATATTGTAATCCAGGGAGGTAAGCAAATGTGTCTTGCGTTAGGTATTTTGTCTAAGGCTTTGTGTACCTTTTTTTTGTAATAAGGCAGGCGGTGTGCCGAAGTGCCTTTGTTATTCAACTCTCTGTGTGTCGATCGATCGTGTTGTGTAAGTTGTAAGCACTTTTGTATGTCTTGAGTGGATCCACTGCTTTGTTTGAACTTGTTGTGCCTGTGTTGGAACAAGACAAAATGAAGGGTCGCTAAGGGATGGTTGTTGGGGACGAACCCAACGGCCCTCCGATGCTTAAGTCAATGAACGCATCCGGATAGTCAAATGAAAAAGAACGTGATTGATAACCTGATGAATAACAAAAAGGTTTTCAGAAATGATACTGCTTTAGGTGTGTCACGTTCCAGCTTCTTAGGATGACGCGTCCTTCCATATCTTGCAATCTGTAGGCGCCTTGTCCAACGATGTATGTGATCAGGTAGGGTCCTTCCCATTGCGGGGCCAGTTTACCATCCTTGGGGTCCCTAGTGTTCTGAAATGTCTTCCTTAGAACCCAATCACCTTTTCTGAAAACTCTGACACGTACGTTTTTGTTGTAGCTCCTTGTGACTTGTTGTTGATATTGGACCATCCTAAGCCTGGCCTTTTCTCTGACTTCGTTAATCGTGTCAATGTTATGCGACAACTCTTCGTCGTTCTGCTCTAGGGTCTGTAGGCCGTATCTAGCTGTAGGGATAAGTATCTTGGCGGGGATGACCACTTCACATCCGTAGACGAGCGAGAAGGGTGACTGTCCTGTCGCATTCTTTGGTGTGGTTCTATCGGACCAGAGGATGTACGGGAGTTCATCTATCCACTTGCCTTTGGCGCCTTCTAGCCTCTTTTTTAGGTTGTTGATGATGATTTTGTTACTGGACTCTGCCTGTCCATTCGACTGTGGGTATCTGGGGGTGGATGTGACTAAGTTGATGTTCCATTGTTCACAGAAGGCCCTAGTCTTGTGACCGATGAATTGGGAACCATTGTCGCATACGATCTCTGATGGCACGCCGAATCTGCACAAAATGTTTCGTTTGATGAATGAAATGACTTGAGTTTCTTTTACCTCTCGATAGGCTTCGGCTTCGATCCATTTGGAGAAGTAATCTGTCATGGCTAGGAACAAGAGGCGTTGCCCCTGTGCTGGTGGTAACTTGCCGACAATGTCCATTCCCCATCTCATGAACGGCCAAGGCGCGAGTGTTGGATGTAGGGGTTCTGATGGTTGGTGTGCGACCGGAGCGTGTCGTTGGCAAGTGTCGCATCTCTTGGCATAGTCTAATGCGTCTGTGTTCATTGTTGGCCAGTAGTATCCCATGCGTCGAGCTTTACAAGCTAGGCTTCGTCCTCCGGCGTGATTGCCGCATTCCCCATCGTGCAAAGATTGAAGAAGTTTTTGGGCTTCGATGGGCGTGAGGCACTTCAGTAGCAAGCCTGTGACAGATCATTTGAAAAGAAAACATTCTTTCATTTCGAAGGATAAATCTTGTACCTTTAGATGTTTAGCCGCGGCTTTATCGTCTGGTAAGGTGTCGTGTGCTATCCAATCGACGAATGGTTTTGTCCAGTCTTCGGAATCACTTGCCAAATGAGTTTTGGAATCGTCCTGCGTTATGGCGACGACCTCTTGCAGTTCGTCTTGTTGCCTTGTATCTTTAGCTATTCTTGATACTGCGGGTGTCGTGACATGAGCTATGGGAATGTTAGGAAACTCTCTTGGATCTAGCACTGACCCCAGGTTGGCAAGCGCATCCGCCTACGTATTCAGTTCTCTTGGCACTTGACTGATGTCGAACATTTTGAATTGCGTGACCAGATCTTGAACGATGCTTAGATAGGCGACCATTCTGTCATCTTTGGCGATGTATGATCCATGGACCTGGTTCACGACCAGCAGTGAGTCGCAGATCACCTTTATGTCGTCGATCCCTAGATCTTGAGCTAGGCAGAGGCCAAATATGAGTGCCTCATACTTCGCCTCGTTATTTGTCGCGTCTCATTCGCATCTTACGGCTTGGGCTATCTTGTCCCCTTGTGGTGATTTGAGTATGACACCCAAACCTGTGCCCCTGACGTTTGATGCTCCGTCGGTGTGTAGCTCCCAAGTGCCCTGTTTGTCTGTCGAGGGTAGTTCTGTCGCCTCCTTTATGGCCTCCTGTTCCAGTGTTGGGCTGAAATCTACCACCAAATCTGCTAACGCATGAGATTTGATAGCTGTTCTGGGCTCATATTCGATCTCGTAACCTCCCAGCTGCACAACCCACTTAGCCATTCGACCTGTGAACTCAGTTTTCCTCATGATTGCTTTCATGGGATGATTAGTCTTTACAATAATAGTGTGTGACTCAAAGTAAGGTTTTAACTTGTGAGAGGCCATGACTAATGCCAAAACTAACTTTTCCAATGAGGTATACCTTGTTTCGGCGGGAAGTAGTGACCGACTTACGTAATAAATCGGGGATTGCTTGCCATCTTCTTCCCTTACCAAGACGGTGCTTACCGATGTGTCTGACACGGCCAAATAGATGGGCAAAGGTTCGTCATCCTTTGGCTTGGCGAACAACTTTGGATTCGACAGATACTTTTTCAATTTTTGGAATGTTGCCTCATGCTCTGCCCCCCACTGGAACGATTTGTTCTTTTTAAGTATGTCGTAGAACGGTTTGCACTTGTCGGACGATTTCGAAATGAAACGGTTCAGCGCTGCTATTCGTCCCGTGAGTTTTTGAACATCTTTGACGCATCTGGGCGGCCTTAGATTGATAATTGCTTTTATTTGTTTGGGGCTCGTCTCGATCCCTCTTTGGGTCACCATGTATCCTAAGAATTTTCCTAAAGAGACTCCGAAAGAACATTTAGTGGGATTTAGTTTCATATTATAGCGTTTGAGTACCTCGAATGCTTCTTTCAGGTGTTCGACGTGATCTCTTTTTTTCTTTGACTTGACTAGCATGTCGTCGATGTAGACCTCCATGGTGTCCCCAATCTGGTCCTTGAACATTTTGTTCACTAGTCTCTGGTACGTCGCCCCCGCATTCTTTAGGCCGAAGGGCATTACCTTGTAGCAGTAGGTCCCCTGACTAGTGATGAAGGTTGTCTTCTCTTGGTCTTAGGGGTCCATCAGTATCTGGTTATAGCCGCTGAATGCATCCATGAAAGAGAGCATCTCGTGGCCTGCCGTTGCGTCGATCATCGCATCGATGTGCGGTAAAGGGAACGAATCCTTTGGGCATGCTTTGTTGAGATCCTTGAAGTCTATGCAGACTCTCCATTTTCCATTCTTCTTTTCAACCACCAATACGTTGGCCAGCCATTCGGGATACTTGACTTCCCTAATCTTGCCTGTCTCTAGTAGTTTCTTGACTTCGTCGTCAACTATTTTGTTTCGTTCGGCGGCGAATTTCCTGCGTTTCTGTTTGACACGGGGAAAACTTGCATCCACATTTAGTTTATGAGTTCTAATGTCAGGGGAGATACCTACCATGTCTTCATGAGACCACGCAAAATAGTTGGAGTTCGACCGGAGGAATTCTATCAGTCTTTCACGGGTTGCATCATCGAGATCGGATCCGATTCTGACCGTTTGACTTGGCGAGGTAGGGTTGATAGCAACTTCGATTAGTTTTTCTGTTTCCGGCTCAATGTATTTGCTCGACCCTTCCCCGTTCTGTAATTGCTATGTCGTGTCGCTCTCGACTGCTTTCTTCATGGAAGTCACGTAGCATTCCCTAGCGAGTCTTTGCTCTCCCTTGATTTCTTGGACCCCCACTTGGTTGGGAACTTGATCGTTTGATGATAGGTGGAAGGGATTGCCTTCATCGAGTGTATCCAAGGCCTGCCAATGATGAAATTGTAAGGAGATTCACAGTCTATTACTACGAATTTTACCTGTTGGTTGATTCGTCCCGCATAAGTGGTGAGAGTAATCTCGCCGAGTGAGTATCGGACTTCGCCGCTGAACCCGACTAGGGGTAGTCTCCTTTTAGTCACGTCTTCTTCGCTACGACCCATCTCTTTTAGGGCATCCAGGGTGATCAGGTCGGTGGAACTACCTGTGTCAATTAGTACCCTGCGTATAAGACAATTTCCAATGGACAAGGATATTACCAGACTGTCGTGATGCTCTGCCCATCCGCTGGCGTCGGTCTCGCCGAAAGTGATTGTGGGCAAGTCGCTTGTCTTCTTAGGCCTTGGCTCAGAGGGCGAAGGCACATTGCCTATGCTTTGTTTGGCGTGGCGTTTTGCCGTGGAGTATGAGATCCCACATATATCGGACCCACCTGAAATGGAGTTGATAATTTTGGCAAGTATAGGAGAAGAGGGGTGTTTGTCTTGTACCTCATTTCTTCGTTCCATGGTGGCTTTGGCTTTTGTCTGAAATGACTTCTCGCAAGAATCCTTGCGATAGTAACCTTGCGACCTCCTTCCGCAGTGTGACACATTCGTCAGTCTTATGCTCGTGGTCACCATGGAAGTCGCACCACCTTGTCGTGTCCTTCCGGGAGTCCGGTTTGTCGTTCTTTCGTGGCCATCTCATGTCCTTACCGTACTTGTCGAACGTCTTAACTAACTCTGCAATGGAAACACATAAGTTATACGATTGTACCTTGGGGGTAGTGAAGGATTTTCCTTCCATTCGTGTCCCCTGTCTCGATTCTGATCGTCGCGTCCCCGGGGATACGGCAATTGACGCCTGTCTCTGCGATTGTCAGACGTTGATCTGCGGTTGACTCGATCTGGACTTGGTTCGACCCTGAAGGGTTCCTCGTCCTCTTCTAGCCTGACTTGAGCCATTGCCTTGGCCTGGACGTCTTCGAAGGTTCGGCAGGGATACTTCGTCAGTTCTCGGTATAATTCACTGCCACGGACCAGGCCCCGTCGAAAAGCTTCGATGGATGTAGGGACATCACAATGGGGTATGGTGACCTTTTCCTTATTATACATGTTAAGATAAGTGCGCAGAGGTTCGTTATTCTTTGGACAACACGATATAGGTCGCTAGATTGCTTTTCTAGCCTTCGGCTACTAGCGAATTGAATTTTAAAAGCATTGACTAATTCTGCGAAGGATGTGACAAGGCTAAAGTCGTATGCCTAATCAAAGAAATCCTAAAGTACCTACTAAAGAGTATAGCAAGCAAGTTAGGGTCGAACCCAAGGGAATCAGGTTATCAATTCTTGTGTCTTTCAAGTCACCAACTAGGAACTAGGGGGGGGGTTTGTATGATTTTCGAACCAAGTAATTAAAAAAAAGCAAAGCAAAGGATGTGAATATGATGGGAAAAAGCGTCACACCTGACAAAGATCCACACAACAAGAGATATGGTTGATCACTGAATTCTATTAATCTCAAGTTCTTATCTTTCCTATAGTTGTCCTTATCCCGATCTTAGGTAACTATTAGTTCTACCAGCCCTAACAGTACTTATTACTAAATCAAACTTGAAAACCTTCAAGACTCAATAAAGCAATAGCATTCAACCAAGGATTCAACAACATACATGCAATAGAAACAACCCGTTACTATAACATGCAATTAACTCTCTCTCACGATTAACACTCGCAACCCGCTTATGTAAATCGTGTTTGCTACTAGATATGCAATCCGAACCCGGAATTGACAAGTCCTAGCTATATGGATAATATCAATAAACCTAGGTGATCAGTCTAGATAATTCAATAAGATTCAATAAACGTTCAAGCGCAAGAGAATTAATACAACTAGATAGGAAAACGAACAAGAGTAGAAAACTCACAACCAATCAATTGCTGGCTTCAAAACGTCAAGTGCAACAATGGAGGTTTAGTTCTCCATAGGGTTTGTGAGAGTAAAAAACTATGAAAGGTGGCAACTAGGGTTCTTTAGAATAGATCCTTAAATACTAGGGCAAATAATCCAGAAATAAATAAAAGAAAATAACAAACTTGGAAACAAAGTTTCAGAAATAAAATAAAAACAGATAAAAGATCTCGGAAATAAGCCGAGAAAAGTCTTCAGCACGTCATCACCGCGGGTGCGGCAATACCCACCGCTGGGTGCGGTGGTCTTCCAGAACTTCGGAACTTCGCGCCTTCTTCTCTGCTGGCTCACCGCGGGGTGCGGTGATGTTGCCGCGGGTGCGGTGGTACTCCAACAGCTGTGACACTTTCGTACAAACGTCATAACTTTTGATTCCCAACTCGGATTGCGCTCATATTTTGAGTACTTGTATTAGACTTCAAGAGCTAACTCCTAGAATTGGAATCACTCCATTTGGACATCTGAGTAGAGAGAACGAACCAATTGAATTCAACATACTGTCCTTCTACTCTTCAATGCACTTCAAACCTCTGTAAATCCCATGATTTCTTCACTTCTAGTCTTCTCTTCCGGATTACAGAATTACCATCAAATCATATCCAAACATCATCTAAATCATGCTAATAATTGTTAGATGCGCTATACAATATATCGCATATCAGGATGCGATCGATCCTTGTGGTAGATGCATGAACCAAGTAAGCGCCGGCCCCGCGAGGGAAGTGCCGAAGCTTTTACACATAACCGCCTCGCGATTGGTTCTGG
The DNA here is from genome assembly GCA_027886185.1 of Rheum nobile. Lineage (NCBI taxonomy): Eukaryota > Viridiplantae > Streptophyta > Magnoliopsida > Caryophyllales > Polygonaceae > Rheum > Rheum nobile. The sequence continues at coordinate 6,378,002 of WOAB01000002.1, read as the reverse complement.
AGACGGAAATTGTCATGAGCTTTTGCTTGTAAAGGGAGATGTGATCGTCTGGATCGCTCGTCCCATCGTAGCTAGACATGCTTGGGAGATTAAACTTCTTCGGGATCTCTACTCGTGCGATATCTTCCACGAAGGGAGACTCTTCGAAGCCGTCTAACGCCTCCTTCTCGATGGGCTGGGGAACGCTTGGAATCTTTGCAAGACGTTCATTGAAAGACTCCATGTGCTCATTGATAGCCTGTTGAATGAGCGTCTAGATATCCGACGTCGCCGTAACCTCTGGATTATTTACTCGAGTCCCTTCAGAGCCGGTAAGAGAAACGTTGTTAGGCATAACAGGGTTAACACGAGAGGCTTCACGAATACCGGTCGTATGGGTTTGGTTTCGCTCGCTTGCTGGCGTTACGACTACAGCATCCATGTCCAGTTGGGTTCGGATTCCTTCGAGGTCGATTGGACATCTGCTTCCGGCTGGCGCGGATGCTGTAGATTGGACCTGCGCTCTGAGAAATTCATTTTCATTAGTCAAACGATTAATTGCAGTAATGGAAGTAGCACGGATTGACTCGTTAGTCCGACGCTGATCGGCTAACTCTTCTTGTAGTGACGACATGGTTTGCGCCATTTGACGGATCTGCTCTTGAGTAGAAACCTCCGCTGTAGCGACGACGGCGTCGTTAGCGGTTGCTCCCAGGATTGGCCCATCCTCGAAAGTGTTGGGAGGAGCGTCGTTCACCATGTCACCGACCGTTAAGCTTCCCACGCTTACCAAATCTGAAAACTCCTTTGGAAGGCGATAACTTGACAAAAACCTTGTCACCGACCTCGAACTCGACAGTCTTGTGCTTCCGATCTGTGTAGGACTTCTGTCGACTCTGAGCGGTCAACATCCTTTTTCTGATCAAAGCGATGTCTGAAGCCGTCCTTTCGACCAACTCTGGTCCAAGCAGAATTTTGTCGGCATTATCATTCCAACAAATCGGAGATCTGCATCTGCGACCATACAAAGCTTCAAACGGAGCCATCTTGATTGTAGCATGCCAGCTATTGTTGTACGTGAACTCAATCAGACTTAAGCTGTCCTCCCAGCTAGTCGGACGATCGAGCACACAAGCTCTAAGCATATCCTCCAGAGTCTGGATGGTCCTTTCAGACTGGCCATCTGTCTGAGGATGAAACGTTGTACTGAACCTCAACTCGGTTCCCATAGCCTTATGAAGTTCCTTCTAGAATCTTGACATGAAACGGCCATCTCGGTCCGATATAATGGTCTTAGGAATACCATGTAAGCGGATAATCTCCTTCTGGTAAACTTCTGCTAACTTCTGGGTTTCCCATGTGGTCTTGATGGCTATGAAATGAGCACTCTTCGTAAGCCTATCCACAATTACCCAGATAGCATCTCTCTGACTTCGAGTCTTTGGTAGCCCAGTGACGAAGTCCATGGAAATGTCCTCCCATTTCCATTCTGGTACGGGGAGAGGTAGCATCTCACCACCTGGCCTGCGGTGTTCGATCTTGACTTTTTGGCAAGTTAAGCACCTTGCCACAAAGTCTGCTATGTCCCACTTCATGTTTGGCCACCAAAACTTCTTCCTGAGATCCTTGTACATCTTGCTAGAGCCAGGATGCACAGAATAAGCAGATGAATGAGCTTCTCTCATCACTAACTGACAAAGACCTTCTGTGTCAGGCACACAGATCCGATCCTGAAACCAAAGTGATCCATCATCCTAAACCACAAAACTGGGAGTTTTCCCATCCATCACCTCACTGCTTAACTTTACCAAGATGATGTCATCGACTTGCTTTTCTTTGATCTGATCCAGCAGTGTAGCCTGAATTTCCATCATACTTAGGTACCCTCTACGCTGGTCATATAAGACTTCAATGTCGCATGACTCTTGGTTTAGCTTGGTTTGAGCAGTAAGTAGAGCAACCACAGTATCGTGCGTTGTCTTCCGGCTTAGTGCATCAGCTACTACATTAGCCTTGCCCGGATGATACAACAACTCCATGTCGTAGTCCTTGAGCAACTCTAGCCAGCGGAGTTGTCTCATATTTAACTCCTTCTGAGTAAATATATACTTGAGACTTTTGTGGTCGGTGAAGACTTGGCACCTTATACCATAGAGGTAATGCCTCCAAATCTTCAGCGCAAAGACAACCGCTGCTAACTCAAGATCATGGGTCGGATAGTTTTCTTCGTAAGTCTTGAGTTGTCTAGATGCGTAAGCAATGACTCTGCCCCTTTGCATCAAAACACAACCGATACCACACTTGGAAGCATCACTATAGACCACATAATCGTCATTCCCCTCTGGGAGTGCTAACACGGGTGCCGAGGTCAACCGTCGCTTCAACTCCTGGAAACTGACCTCGCACTTGTCATTCCAGACAAACTTCTTGTGAACCTTGCGGAGTAGATTGGTCATAGGTAGAGTGATCTTTGAAAATCCTTCTACGAACCTTCTGTAATACCCGACAAGTCCAAGAAAACTGCGTACCTCCTTCACGCTCTGGGGTTGTGTCCATTTGGCCACCGCTTCAATCTTTTGGGGATCAACCATAACCCCATTTTTATTGATCACGTGGCCTAAGAAAGCCACTTTCTTCATCCAGAATTCACATTTAGACAATTTAGCAAAAAGCTGATGTTGTCTAAGGATCGACAAGGAAATCCGTAGATGTTCCTCGTGGACTTCTTCATTCGGAGAATAGATCAAGATGTCGTCGATGAAAACCACCACGAACTTATCCAAGTACTGGTGAAAACATCGTTTCATCAAATCCATAAAGACAGCTGGAGCATTTATAAGCCCAAAAGGCATCACTACGAACTCGTAATGACCATATCTGGTCCTGAACGCAGTTCTAGGAATGTCCTGCTCACGGATCCTGAGTTGATGATATCCAGATCTCAAGTCAATCTTGGAGAACACCTTTGCTCCCTGCAATTGGTCCAACAAGTCATCAATCCTAGGCAAAGGATACTTGTTCTTGATCGTCACCTTGTTCAACTCTCGGTAGTCGATACAAAGTCGGAACGATCCGTCCTTCTTTTTGACGAATAATACCGGAGCACCCCACGGCGATGCACTCGGCCTGACATAACCTTTATCAAGAAGATCTTCAAGTTGATTCTTCAATTCTTGCATCTCAGCCGGAGCCATCCGATACGGTGATTTGGAAATCGGCGCCGTACCAGACTCGAGATCAATTGAAAACTCTACGTCGCGGTTCGGGGGTAATCCTGGAATTTCTTCCGGAAAGACATCCGAAAACTCCCTAACTACAGGAATATCAAGAACCTCAGGTCCATCCTTCTCGGGCGAATCCAAGTAGCAAAGGTACCCGATACATCCTTGTCGTAGTAGCTTAAACGCAGCCATCGCATTGATCAGCTTGCCGTTATCAGCGTCATTTCAACCTTTGAACTTGCACACGAATTGGCCCCCGGATGACACTGTCATCGTTCTTGAACTGAAGTCGATCACCGCCTTGTGACGCGTCAGCCAATCCATACCGAGGATAATGTCGTATGGAGCCATGGCTATGCAGATTAAATCTGCCTCGAATTCCTTACCCTGAATGGTAATTGGAAAGTCGGACAAATGCTTGGTTGTCACCAAACGTTCTCCATTAGGAAGATTAACGACGAAAGGGTCACACGAATCGTTCACACTAAGTCTAACTTGCTAACACAGTTATCCGAAATAAAGGAATGCGTAGCACCAGAATCAAACAGAATGCACACTGAAGTAGAGTGAAGGTATAGATACCTTGAGCAATTGGAGCATTGGGTCCATCTGCCTCACGCATCTCGTACAAGCGTTGGCCCTGACTTCCAGAAACAGCTGGGGCCTTTCCCCTGTTCTGAGCAGTCGTCTGCACTGAAGGGCTAGGAGTCTCGGTAGGCTTAAACCTAGGTCGGTTGCTCTGATGAACTGACCCTTGCTGCGACTCTACTCCCTTCTGCTTCCCCTGCTTGCAGAACTTTTGCAGATGACCATCACGTCCACACCCAAAGCATGGCCTCTTCTCCCTCCGACACTCAGTGCTCTTGTGCCCAGCAGTACCGCAGTTATAACACTGAACTGTACTCCTGGTCTGCCCTGACTGCTGAGTCGATCCTCCTTGCGTCATCTCCGTCTTAGCTCGGCCGGATTTGGCAAAGTTAGACGGTGGCGCAGGGCGCTTAAAACCACCTCCCTGGTTCTGATTCTGCATCGACTTCTGTCGGTTGCGCCTCTTGGTCGACTCCTCGAGAGTTACCTCCAGCTTATAGGCACAATCCACATACTGCTCCAAGGTAGAGCATGTATGGTGCACCATTAATGGCTTGATATCCGGGTTCATCCACTCATAGAAGTACTAGATCTTTTGAGCCTCGTTGGTGATCTCTGCAGTGGCGTATTGTAGAAGATGGTTGAACTTAGATGCCAACTCGGTCACTCTCAGACCATCAGTCTGAGGGTACAAGAACTCTTTATGCTTCTCCTCTCTCATAGCACGAGAGAAAAAGCGATCAACCATCTTGGTCTTGAACATCGACCAAGTCAACACTGGGCTCTCAACCAAACCAGTGCTCTCCCACCACTCGCTAGCCTCCTCCTTCAGCTGAAGAGAAGCGATATGGACCTTCTCGGCCTCCGTACACTCCACGTTCCTGAACAACCTCTCCATATAGGAGAACCAATGAGCCACTGCCACTGGCTCCCCTTTCCCGTTATAGCAGTCGGGTCTCATGGAAGTAATGGTCTTAAGAGCGCGACCATAGCTGTCCCTCGCCCTAACGGCAGTCTCCTGTATCACGGGGTTTCTGGGTTCCACAACATCAGGAATCGCTGCGTGAATAGGCACTTCTTGTGCTTGAGGCGCACTTGGTCTCAAGACATCTGCAATAGCCTGCATCACGATCACACGGATCGCCTCAACAGCTGCGGCGTCAAACAGCGTCGGCCCTTGGGTCTGATCCTGACCTTCACGCCTCTGTTGGACGCGAGACTCAGACTCGTGTTCATCGTGAACACCTCTTCCTGCTGGTCTGGGGTTTTGGCTAGTCCCAGCACCGGCTCGAGTCGAATTCCTCGTGCTTCTTGGGTTCACCATCTATTTACCGATCAAATTCCAAGCATTCAATACATTAATATTATGCAATATACTTATGCAATATACCAACGTAAATAAATTACTCAGAATAGATCAACTTGGTATTTTATAGATGAACCTTTGAATTCTTACACAAGTTACACATAATTTTATCATTCGAGCGTTTGGACAACATTGCTCGAAGATATAAGTGTTTCTCAGAGTACTTGCCGCAATACTGAAATATTACACAAAGTACAACTTGGAATACTAAGAAACGAAACTACTGCGATAGGCAACGCCACTCCTCCTCAAGGCGTTCCAAAATGTCTCCCTTACGACTGGCTACTCGTGCATGGTCTCTTCGGGCTAGGCTCACCATCGAGCTCTGGCGATGGGTTTCGCACCCTGCTTGACCCTGAAGCACATAGTCCTAGCTCAGTCATGGTAAAGTATGGGTCGTCCATGACTGGTCCTCCTATTTCAGCCCTCCTCTGAGTACTGGCGATCAGCTCATCCCTCTGACGCTGTTGTTCTGCGGAGATTACCTCGCTCTGGCGGAGAATCTCCTGCAGCTTGGATTCCGACCTCCATCTCCTTGGAGTAGGGATAGGCTGAGATTCCCTGTCACTTCTCCCAATACCGTACTCGGTATACAGTGCCTCCCAATCAGCTTCTGACATGGGTGCGTACTCTGGCACTGGTGACAATCCTGTACCGGGCTCCTGATTCTGCCCTCCAAGGTCCAACTCTGGATCCTCTTCTGGATCATCCTCTATGGGATCCTCATCCTCGGAATCATCCTCGATGGGATCCTCATCCTCGGGATCATCCTCGATGGGATCCTCATCCTCGGAATCATCCTCGATCATATCCTCTGTCTCGATAGGATCTAGCTCAAGCATCTCCTCTTCCTCCTCCTCGTACTCGATCTCCTCGGGAATTGGTCCCAGCAGAAAGTCGTCTTGGTAAACCCCTTGTTCATACCTTGATAACTCATCTTCCTGCTCCCATTCCTGTACTTCCTCCACCCTTGGTGGCGGCACAGGTGCAGGCTCAGGGACCATAGCATTCCTGGCTACAAGGACAACTGACTCGGGGAGAATGTGCTTGACGTCTTCGGGTGGGCTACTCGGGCCTCCAACCTCGAAACATCGCTGAGGTAACGGAAAATCTAGCCTCGGCTGATCCGACTTGGCGTCTTCCGACCCCCTACCAATAGAAAAGCAGACACCCATCCTATCGAACAATAAGGAATGAATTAGTCTTTCTAGACATAGAAGCAAGCTTACTATATCAGACTATAAAGAAGACACGACTATGAACGGTGTTTTTAAATTCTTTTCAGAATGAAAATTCAGAGCCCTCTTTAAAGCATTTCGAAAACGGATAAATGGTTTATAAAAATTCCAAACCCGTTTTAAAACCTTTGGCTCTGATACCACAACTGTAACACCCCCAAAACTTAACCCTTTTTGGAAAGGTATTACCGCCAGTGAACCCAGTGTTCCTTACCGAGATCACCCAAGGCTTTACCATATAAATACAATTTATGAAATGCGATTGATACACAATAATCAAGCATTAAATTCCAAAACATAACATTGTCAAGGAAATAAGAGTTACGGGATTACAACCCAATCCCGAATAGGTCAAAACATAGTTTAAACCAAACACCGCGGAAGACTAAGAAAGTACATTACAAACGGAGTTATTGTCCAAAGGATCATAACCTGATTAAAGAAATAATTAAAACATTCAAAAACCATTGCCGACTCCATAGTCCTTCTAATCTTCTGAGCTACTTCTTAACTGATGTGCCAAATCGAACGGATGACACCAGCCAACCATGCAAGGGAAAAATATTGGTTGGTTAGTCTAAATGAATAGACTAGCAAGGGTATAAAGCAGACTGGTTCGAAGCAGTCATATTAGGTTAGACTCATCGCTTCTCGGATAATAACCGATAACGGTAGTCAACCATCATATTCCTACTGGAATAAACAAGAGGTATGCACAAGAGAAGATTCTGGAAGACTGAATCTTCACAGAAATCGACTCGAAAGAAGACTCCAACTGAAATGAGTCTTTAAGGAAGTATGACAAATCTGGAGAGTTACAGAATCATTCAACAATGATTTAAAACTGACTGAGATGCTTCGGTTCACGACCAACGTCATCGCCTACAGCGAATCCAGATTGGAAAGATAACGTACTACATTCAAGTCAAGACGAGTTTTCCTAGTTGCACTATAACTTAGCTGCACTACTCGTCCAAGGTGTATTAATTATGTGCGTCAAGGTAGCACTTATCTGATTTATGTTTCAAAAACACACATCACATTATAGACTTTTACATGTGTACCCCACCAATGGGACGACACATCTTAGTATACGTTTCGTCGAGAGTGACGTATACCGAAAGGTTTGTGATACCAGCTAAGTGTCCTGTCTCTACACACATGTGTAAGAGACCGATCATGATCATAGAATAGTACCAGATGGGGACGAGCCACCCCGATACCAGATTATAAAGAAACGACTGGACAGAGTTTGAGTAACGTTCCTATTTAACAGTGCTAACTAAACAGTTACAGCACAACAACAGTTACAGGATAAATCCACATAAAGGCCCGAAAGGCGATCACAGATAATAGCGTTGTTCTAACAGATATACAACCTATTATATGATTTTCAAAACAGTTTATCAAAACCATTTCCAGACAAACAGAATATTCATTCCAAATTAATTACTCAGATAAACTACTGATAATTAATGTAAATATGGAACGAATGAGCAAGAGCGAACCGCCACTTGCCTTACTCCGCAGAATAGTCTAAAGACGTCAACTGGATTCCGGGCTCGACACGGTATAGTTCCGACAGCACAACAACCTTCGAGTCGACCCATAAAAGGAACCCTAAGTTAGATCCGACATAAACAGTACGAATCTAAACACGGCGAAAGAACACGAAAGGAAAGACGCCACGACGACAACCGACCAAGCCAAAGCCACGAAGGCATTCTGGGCACTGGCGGCGGTCGCCGTTCTTGGCGGCGGTCGCCGTATTCATCACGGCGGTCGCCGCAAAGAACACGGAGGTCGCCGTGACGAACTCAGACGACACAGAACGAGAGAAAACTCACCCCAAAACACGAGTGGTTTGGCCTCCTTCGACTTGCCTTGGCTTCTAACCTCCAAGGCTAACCAAAAGCTTCACAAAGGCTGCTGGAAACACCGCTAACAACACCGACGAAAGCTTCGAAATTTCCGGCGAAGGCACAACTCCGGCGAGAGGCGAATTTGGCAGAGGTTTGGTGCTTGGATGGCTCAAAACCTCTCCCCCAGCACCTCCTTTTATAGCCAACACATCTGGAGTTCGAAGACGAGGGCCTAGAGCTACTGCGGCGCTCGCCAGAAACAACGCCGATGACCAACGGGAAACAACAGCTAGGCAACGATGACGGCACTTACGGCGGTCGCCGTAATTTACGGCGGTCGCCGCGGCATGACACATCAGCTGCCTCCTCGGGTGTTGGAACGGCGGGCGCCGTATCTTTACGGCGGTCGTCGTGCTTGGGTCTCACGACGGCGGTCGCCGCGACTTTACGGCGGTCGCCGTGACCCTTTTTCCCGCCCGTTCAGCTTTGAACGGATAAGACATTAAATCGGGATAAAAATTATCGTACGCGAACAAAAATTAAAATCTAAGGCACCTTGTCTGTATATTATTTCACTGAGAAAAATATTACAGATACAGAGCACATTACAGAATGTCTCAAGCTACCTGAATTAAATCCGACGTACACAACGGGTACTCGGGAAAATTCCATAATTCCCAAAATAACCTTACAAAAATAAGGGGTATCACAGCGGATGGGCGCAAATCATGAAGTCCACTATCATCACCGCCGAGGAGGAGCCCGATAGATGTGGATATGGCATGGAGCGGATGGGTGCAAATCATGAAGTCCACCATCATCACCACCAAGACAAGAGAAATCCATGAAGATCGAAGAACAACACTCAGAGGGACCCGTGGGAAAGGATTAGGTGTCTAGTGGGCGCAACACGTCACCAAACTTCCGTACCGCAGCTTTCGGGATCTTCAGTTTCAAGTTGTTTGTGTTTATACTATGAATGATTTGTGTTGTTTTATCATTCATATTCACAACTCTTTTTTTGTGTGATTGCATTTTACAATTATGTGATATAAGTCTTTCTGTGGGTGGTTGCACAAAACACAATTAAGTGGTACAACCACATGTTCAGAGGTGGATCCAGGGGGTCTGGTGACCCCCCTTCCCATGGATCAAGTCATATACTAAATATATATATATATATATTAATGTCTTGTGTATATAAACAAAAAGAGCTATTAGCTCAATTGGTTGTGGAACATGAGTTTAACCCAAAGTTTTGGGGTTCAAGTCCCCCATCTCTCATCTTTTGTATTTTTTTTTAGATAAATTTTGTAAGGTAATTGAATTAATCTTATTTAAAATTTTCATAATATATTTGATACTAACATTTTCTAGGTAGTTCTCCTTACTATTTGTCCAAAAATATTTTCAAAATTGTAAATTAGTTAAAAATGTTTTTTCAAAACATAATAATCCACCTAGTATATAAGATTTGTAAAAAAAATTATACAAATAGTAATGTAATTAATGCTAAACAATATTATATAATTTTTCATAGACGATTTTGTGACCCCCCCTTCGAAGAATTCCTGGATCCGCCACTGCACATGTTTATCCTGAAGGCGCGATTTTGTTGGTAGACCATTATGTGCCATTTTCCAGATAAAGTTTTTTATTTTAGGGTAGGTGTCCAATTTCCAAATCCATGATAAGTCAATGTTGTTGTTTTCTCTATGTTTTGTTAATAGTTGTATTGCTGATTTTGTTGAGAACCATATATTCTTGTTTGGGCTCCAATATAATTTGTCATGGATTTGGTTAATAGGTATTGGTATTTCACTTACTTTGTAATTGTACTTTCTGTAAGAATGTTTGTTAGGCTCTCAATATCTCAGGTACAGTCATTTGTAATAAATTCACTTACTAGGATATTTTGATTATTTATGTTAGGATTTTTTTTTAGGAAAAAGATATATACACACGAAAAATTGTCTAAATGCAAACCAAAATATGCGTTAAGCCTTAACGTACGGGTGGGGTGCGATATGTCTTAACGCACAAGGGATAGAAGAGGCATTTTCGGAAAATTCGGGGGTACCACCTGTGCGTTAAGGCATAACGCACAGGTTGAAATGGGCCAAGGGAGACAGGCCCAAAATGACACTATATCTGTGCGTTAAGCCTTAACGTATGGCACTGTACTTGTGCGTTAAGGCTTAACGCACATACAAAAAAAAAATGTTGGCCCCATAATCATGTAGAGAATTTCAATACGAGTCCGTACATATAAAATTCGTCCAAAACGGACATCGTTTGCCCCTCCAAAAGCCCAAAAAACGGACATATAAAATTCTGGCTAATGCGGCGACCGGAGGTGGGTAATCGGCGGTGAGAGCTTGGGGCTTTGGAAGCTAACTTCCAGATGCAACTTTTGGTGGTAGCGGCGACTCCAACGGTGGATGGTGGTCGACGAATTTCTTCGATGAACAGACACGGCCGCGGAGCTAGGGTTCTTGAGCTTTTGGGATTAAATTGGATACCGAAAACTCATTGAAAGGTGCCCTATTTATAGGGGTTGGAAATGTCTCGGGAAGAGCTTCGAAATCGTATAAAGTTTGACCTAAAACGATATCGAATTGGCCCAGATATCGTCCAATTTCCATAAAGCTAAAAACTGAAATTCTCTTTCCATAAATACCCAAGTTTTGAAGTTGTGGAGAAATTGAATGAAAATAAAAAGTTCGGCTTAAATCTGTAAAGTTTACTAGATTTCTAAGTCTAAGTATACTAGATTTCATGAAATATAATGAAATACTATAGTTTATAAGTGTGACTATATGAAATACTATAGTACATAAGTCTAAGTATATTAGATTTCATGAAATACTATAGTACATAAGTCTAAGTATATTAGATTTCATGAAATACTATAGTACATAAGTGTGACTATATGAAATATAATGAAATACTATAGTACATAAGTGTGACTATATGAAATATAATGAAATACTATAGTTTATAAGTCTAAGTTTACTAGATTTCATGAAATACTATAGTACATAAGTCTAAGTATATTAGATTTCATGAAATACTATAGTACATAAGTGTGACTATATGAAATATAATGAAATACTATAGTATATAAGTGTAACTATATGAAATATAATGAAATATTATAGTTTATAAGTCTAAGTATACTAGATTTCATGAAATACTATAGTACATAAGTGTAATTATATGAAATTTAATGAAATATTATAGTATATAAGTGTAACTATATGAAATATAATTAAATACTATAGTATATAAGTCTAAGTATACTAAATTTAATGAAACACTATAATATATAAGTCTAGGTATACTAGATTTAATGGAATACTATAGTATATAAGCGTAACTATATGAAAAATAATGAAATACTATAGTACATAAGTGTAACTATATGAAATTTAATGAAATACTATAGTACATAAGTGTAACTATATGAAATTTAATGAAATACTATAGTACATAAGTGTAACTATATGAAATTTAATGAAATACTATAGTATATAAGTCTAAGTATACTAGATTTAATGAAACACTATAATATATAAGTCTAAGTATACTAGATTTAATGAAATACTATAGTACATAAGTGTAACTATATGAAATATAATGAAATACTATAGTACATAAGTGTAACTATATGAAATTTAATGAAATATTATAGTACATAAGTGTAATTATATGAAATTTAATGAAATATTATAGTATATAAGTCTAAGTATACTAGATTTAATGAAACACTATAATATATAAGCGTAACTATATGAAATATAATGAAATACTATAGTACATAAGTTTAATTATATGAAATTTAATAAAATACTATAGTATATAAGTCTAAGTATACTAGATGTAATGAAATACTATAGTACATAAGTTTAATTATATGAAATTTAATAAAATACTATAGTATATAAGTCTAAGTATACTAGATGTAATGAAATACTATAGTACATAAGTGTAACTATATGAAATATAATAAAATACTATAGTATATAAGTCTAAGTATACTAGATTTAATGAAATATTATAGTACATAAGTGTAACTATATGAAATACTATATTACATAAGTGTAACTATATAAAATATAATGAAATACTATAGTATATAAGTCTAAGTATACTAGATTTAATGAAATACTATAGTATTTCATTAAATCTAGTATACTATAGTATAAAAGTCTAGTATACTTAGACTTATATACTATAGTATTTCATTAAATATAGTATACTTAGACTTACATACTATAATATTTCATTAAATTTCATATAGTTACACTTATGTAATATAGTATTTTATTATATTTCATATAGTTACGCTTATATACTATAGTATTTCATTAAATCTAGTATACTTAGACTTATATACTATAGTATTTTATTATATTTCATATAGTTATACTTATATACTATAGTACTTCATTATATTTTATATGTACGGACTCGTATTAAAATTTATACAAAATTATAGTAGAAAAATGCAAAAAAAAACCAAAAAAATTCACTACGCTATATGCCCGGCACCAAATTGTAAAAAAAATGGGTAGGAAGGCTTTGTTTTTTGGGCTTTTGGAGGGGCAAACGATGTCCGTTTTGGACGAATTTTATATGTACGGACTCGTATTAAAATTCTCTACATGATTATGGGGCAAAAAAAAGTTTTTTTTTTTTTGTATGTGCGTTAAGCCTTAACGCACAGCTACAGTGCCATACGTTAAGGCTTAACGCACAGCTACAGTGTCATTCTGGATATTTTTTCCACTTTTATTCCAGTTTTGTCCCTTGTACGTTAAGCCTAAATGCACCAGCCTGTACGTTTAGCCTTAACGCACAAAACAGTTTGCATATAGACGGCGTTTCGTTTGCATATAGACTGACCCTTTTTTTATTAGGGTCCACGAATCATACCAGAATTTAATCGAATAGTCATCCCCAACATGCCACTTAAGGACTTTATAAATCTACATAGTTTGTAATAAGTGTTGGAAATTATTGAAAAATTATCAGAACTAAGCTATATATGTACCTAAATTTGGTATTAAAATTATAATTAGAACTAGCTGAACTCTCATTGTGAAATATCTTTCAAAGTTTGACATACTTTTTATTTTCTTAGAAAAAACATACAAACATCACGTGAAAACTAAGATAAGATAAAATTATGTTATTTCTTAATATAAAAGTTAAGTTATTTAATAAATAATTAATGATAGTCCATAGCTCTACATATTTTGAATCATGAAATTATTAGTAAATAGTAAATCAAATACTTATCAATGTTATTGCCACCAAAATATTAATTATAAATCTCCGCACATAGTAAGAGTTTGAAATAGCATGGATATTAATCCCATTGAATGCAAATCGACATGCAATTTTAAACAAAATGACCAGAATAAGGGTAACAATATTTGACTACGATTAGTTTTAGAAATGCATTTTTAAAATAATTAGATTCATTTGAATTGATCAAACAACTGAGCTAACCATATATATGACTTTTCGTGATCATAGACTGTGTGATTAATATTTATAGTATTAGCTATTGATATAAGTAAAAATTATCTAAATTGACATTGTAATATATGAAGAAGCTACACACATCTTTTTAAAAAAATATAAATTTTCAAGTTGTGATTTTTATTATTAGCTTATAAATATAATTCTTAATTTATATAAAATTACTGAACTTTGTGTATATACGTGTTTGAGATACATTAGATTGACAATGATTATTTCAAAACAATCGATGCATGACAGTGGATCTACACCTAACTAATTATGCATACCACATTGTCATGCAAATTAAAGGCCCTCATTGTTAATTAATTCTCAACAGCAAAGCTAACACACCATTAATTATGAGATCTCAATGGATAATTGGCTTAGGACTTACAGTGGTCAGCTCATTACGACAATTCAAGATTCATACAAACCGGAAAAGTGCAAATTATCAGAGATTTGATAATTTTAAAACTTAGAGCAGAAAGGTAATGTATCTCAAATGGTAGAGCGCTCGGTTTGCATGCAAGAGGTACGGGGTTCGATCCCCCGCATATCCAATTTTTTGTATATTTTTTTTTATTAATTAATACAAATTGGACTAAGCGTGTGTTAGATTGATGATTGATGATTGTTGTAAATGATCAATCTCCTTTTCTTGAGCAGAGTGATGATTGAACAGAAGATTTGTTTTGCTCCTAATCCTGCAACCGTTGCCCATATTTTGGGGTAGAGTTGTTCCTTCTACCATAAGACAAACTCCTCTAAGTTCGCCTTGATCTGCTAAATTTATTCACTGCTTTCTCTAGTGAGCACATGGAGGTGTGGTGTGGTGTGGTTTCCGACTACGTCTTTGAATCTTGATATTTTACATGGCTAAGTCACATCACTTGACACATTTACCTGGCTTGTCCTTTCTATTGTCATAACTTTGTAATTTTAGTCTTACAGATGTCAAAAATGATCTGAAAACCAACATTTGAGTTCGCACTGTGAGAAAGGATTTATTTGGAACCCACCCGGTCCAAACGTTTAATGGGTTCTAAGGTGAAATCTATATATATATATACATTAAGAGAGGGTTCATGTAAAACGAATATTGTGGTAAAATGAGTGAATGAAGAGCATTGGATGGAAGGAGATTGAGGGATGGGTGAGGGGGTGAAAGGGAGGTTATGGTGGGAGTGATTCCTTAATAGTAGAAGCAAAAAATATATATCCTATAATGATGATAATTTTAATTAAAGAATTTTTTTATGGAAGATATTATGGAGAGAGAATATCAAGATATTCAGCAAATCTTCCATATCCAGAAAACGTAATTCACGAACCAACAAATCTGACGCCATTGACAATCGTCCAACACCATAATCTACATTGAAGCTTTCAAATTTATCCATAATCGCTTCTGCAGAGGATATTTCTCCGAAAACACTGATTTCACGTGCAAATTTGTGCAAAATCATCCCTCCATTGTCTTCTCTATCCAATTTAGTCGAGAGCTCTGCCTCGAAACTGTCTTCTTCGTCGAGATGAACAAAGGTGAGTGGATTTGATTTTTGTACATTAGCAACTACGTATGGTTTGTAGGTTCTGTTGATGTGATTAGTTCGATTCATTACCGAACTGTGTTTTTTCGAGGTTTTTCTGTCCTCTCATTGTTAGATCAGTAAGGTTGAAAACGATACGAACATGGTTTCTTGTGTGATTCTTTGTATCTCGAGTACTGATGTGATATTCATACTCGCTTCATCGATATTCATGATTTGTGTGTAGATGTTCGCATGTGAATTACTTCTCACAGTGTTGATGCATTGCGCTTGTGTAATGATATTCATATTCTTTTACTAAATATTCAAAAAGTGTGCCTAGATATTTGTTGCTACATGTGCATTGTATCATGAATATCGATGATCCAAAGTTGAATATCAAATCGAATGCAACATGTTATTATTAATATTAACTACTCAAATATGCTTTACTAGATTATGATTATTGTGATGTGATTATCTAGGTTGATTTGTAATGAAATTTTTGTTTGCTTAAAAATATTCAATACTTTGTGAATGATATTCATGTAATGTGAATCGGTATTCAATCTTTATTTACTGAAGTGAATATCATTCATGGAAATATGAATAATATTTCCTCTCAAACTACTTCTAAATGCGTCACGTGCATATTCATGAATCTGCAACTGATATTCATGTATTATGTATCGATATTCACAATTTATTGCACATGTCAGGATCACGCAAAAAGAATATTTCAAGCGATGATATGATGTTAGAAAGCTCAGAGGAAGACATTGATGTATCTGAAAATGGAATATCAGTAGAAGATGATACAAAATCAAAGCTTGGCATACAGTGCATTTTTTACGAGGATGATACAAAATCAAAGTTTTGCAAAGAAGAATTGTAATTTCGTTATTCGTATTTTGTTCCTAGATATTCATGATTTACAAGTCGATATTCATGCTTTTAGCATTAACTACATTTAGGATGGTTTGGATATAAATGATTTTTTTTATATTCGAATTTCACTAATAGATATTCATGTTTTTTGACCAGTTATTCATGCTATACATTACATAATTCATAATTTTTATAAGGATATGAAATGATTTGTGTTATACTTCTAATCTTTTTATAAACATATTCATTTAGTCTGTGTAATTTGGTATTAATACTTGTAAGGATATGAAGGGATTTGTGTTCTTCGACCAATTATTCATGGAAGTAAGCTGTAGCTTGTAGCTAAATTGTTGTATCTATGAGACTGAATATCATTCCATACTAGTATGAATTTCACTACGTTTCACCATGAATGTCATAACCCCAACCAAAAATAATCACTTCACACTAACACAAATAGTTCTACACGAAAATGTACATGATAATCAATATTGATTACATGAATATTAAGAATAACAAACATGAATATCACTATTACGTAATGACTTGTGCTTTTTTAGACGAGTAGGAAGCTTCAACCATCTCTTCGCTGGTGCAACAGTCCCATCCGGTTTAGGTTGAACATCAACTCACTCGGGTACATTATCATCAATAAGGTTTTCTTTCGTGTGTGGGAATACATTGTCCTCAATGAAATCATGTGCTTTGAAGAGTTAGGCCTGAAAACAATGTTGATATTCACATTGGATAGTTTTGGAATTTTTATAGTATTCCATATAGAGACATACCTAGGTCAAGATGCAATCAACAACAAAAACACACCAATTGTTCCACCATGAATATCGGTATCAGCAACATGAATGTCACATAATACGAAGTGGATATCAATGATCAACAATTCATATAACACCATTAAAAAAACGAAATCTCAACCAACATGAATATCAATATTGTAATCATGAATAAACCCAAAACCCTGAACTCCTAAACCCCTACACCATAAACCCATAAATCCTAAACCCTAAACTCCTAAATCCTAAACCTTAAACTTCTAAACTCTTAAACTCCTACACCCTAAATCCCTAAGCCCTAAAACCATAAACCATAAGCCCTAATTCATAAACCCTAAACTATAAACCATAAACTCTTAAACCCTAAACCCTTAACTCTTAAACCCATACAACCTAAATCCATAAATCCTAAACCTTAAATCCATACACACTAAACCCTAAACATAAATAAAAGCACCAAAACTGATCGAACATGAATATCAAAAGCATTTGTATGAATATCACATCAAACAATTTGAATATCAAATCGTAAAATTTGAATATCAACTACTCAGAGCATGAAAGATACATCCAATATGAATATCAAAAGCATTTGTATGAATATCACATAAAACAATTTGAATATTAATTGCAAATAGTACAAATAACACCTACAGAACACCAAAGATGATCCAACATGAATATCAACAGCATTATAGTGAATATCACATCATAAAATTTGAATATCAACTACTCAGATCATGAAACCTACATCCAACATGAATATCAAAAGCATTTGTATGAATGTCACATAAAACAATTTGAATATCAATTGCAAACAACACCAACAAAAAAACCAAAATTGATCCAGTATGAATATCAACAATATTATCACGAATATCACTTTATAAACTTTGAATATCAAGTAGTAACATCTTGACAAATTTTTTCCAACTTAACCAATACCTATAAACCTCAAACCATTTACAAACCCTAAATGTAAGCTGGAAATATAAATCATCAAATTGAATTGAAGTCGACAAACCTCTAAAAAAAAGAAGAAGTCAACAATTCAATCATCAAATTCAAACCCTAAATGTTTTCATGAAGAAAACATCAAATTGAAGTGGTCAATCCTTTATAATAATAAAATTGCAGATTTTACACACCTTAACACCAGGATTTTAGAGCGCCGAGTTGGAAATCAACTGGAGCACCTTGACGAAAATGATTATTGACGTCCACTTGGGATTAATACACTAAATCCTAACAAAAAAGACATCATCTGTAATCAATTGCGAGAGTAAACCAAATAACACCCCAAACAAAAATAAAATATTGTTTGAACTCTTAAATTTGATTTTAGGGTTTAAATAAAACCTTACATGGGAAGACGAATTGTGTGGAGATGATGGCGCTGGAGTTGCAGAGAGACGGAGACGATGAGCTCTGAGACAACGATGGAGAAAAACTTCAGGAACGGTTTCAATGGAGGTTAGATGCAAGTACATGAAGGAGAGAGGGAAAGTAAATCAAGTTGAAACGGTCGAGTGAATATGGAAGTTGTGGGAAAGTAAATCCCAAAAATCACAGCCATAAATAAAATCTCATGTGTGTTTCCATGCTACTAATCTGCACTCATCTTCAATAAATTCGGGCCATTCATTTATTCTCATCCAACACCCTAAATTAATACACTCGTTTTACCATAACTCATCGCTTCACCATAACATATTACTATACATTAAAGTTTTATTCTTGTATTCCATGTCGGCGAGTAAATTATGTCATGTAGGTAGATTTAAATACTTTTTTATTACTCTACCCTTTTTCATTTTTAACAATTTACATTAATCTCTACATACATCAATCTATATTAATTTTTTTTAATATATAGATTAACAGCTTATCATTGCCATAGCTTTTGTTTTCATAAACGAGGATAAAATTATGTTGTGTTACTTCTTATTAATAAAATCAACATATCATATTGATATTAGATCAGTTTTTTGTTTTCCATACTTTTATCAGTTGATATTATTTTGGTGCAATCTACATTATATATTTAGGCATAGGATCAAATGTGAACAACCTTTTCCATGATACATGCAGACCGTCCTCATTCGTCAAATCCGCATAATCGTGAGGTTTTAATTTAAAATGTAGTTTAATAAATGTTATCCAACAATAAAAATTATAAATGCGCATTAGCCTGGCTAGCACTTGGAAGTTGGGAGGTATCATGAGGTCGCGTGGTCAATCCTCACTTAACGCGTGTCCCTGATTTTTTTTGTTATTCTATCTTTCTCTTTTTCTTTATTTAACAAAAGACAAATTTAAGCACATCTATTTATTTCCGTCCAATGCAATTACAATTTTAAACACATATTTTTTACTTTTTTTTATCTTTTTGTCCAAATTAATTACAAATTGGGTTTTAAACAAACTTTTGAATGCTATGGTATGCGAACCTTAGATGAAAATATACGAACATTAATAAATAAAATGTGAACTCTAGTTTAGTTTTATGGTACACAATATGGAAAATAAGATATTGTTCATTTTGATGGTTTATTATGATTTTCTGTCATAACCTTACACAACTTCTTCTACTCAGGTGTCATCTTGCCAACTGATGCATGCCCGTACAAGTCATCACCAATGACATGGTTGTGGGTTCCAACAACTACTTTGATTGTATATGAGTCCCTCGATTTTTCTTGACACAACAATCTGAATGGACAATCACATTTTTTGCTCCTTGTTCTTTGCCTTACTCTGTTTTCATCTTTAGGAATGTAAATTCCCGTTTTTTCACACAACAACCATGTCTTCCGAATGCTTCCTCCACCAAGGTTTCTATCCCGATCAATAGTGATGCAAAAGTGATTATCAAAGCCAATCTGTCTAGCCCATTTAATTGCATCATCTCTGGAGCCGAATACTTCACCCGTGGTAAACTTCTCTGAATAATCTTCTGAAACAATCACTTCTTCAGGTGTAGGATAATCAAACTGCAACTGTGTGTGTAATGCCGGAAACCCAAACTTAGGTGGAGCCTGCCACCTTACGGACGGAATTCAACTACGAGCAAAACAATCTAATCCCGGCATATGAGGTTGTTCAGGCGCCATAGGTTCGCCAAACAACCCAAGTGAGAAGGGCGGTGGTGCCATGTCCCACGCATCATTCAGGGACAGATTGTTAATACTGTTGTTCACGATATTGTTCTCCTATTGAAGTAAAAAAACAAGTTAGCATAGAAGCATGTAAGAATCCAGTTTCTGTCAAACAAATCCATCTGTGACGAATAGACACATTCCATCCGTCACGGATGGTAGCACCACATATGTCACGTATGAACCCTTTCCATACGTGACGGATGAATGACATCCATTCGTGACGGATGAAACAAGTCCATCCGTCACGGATTGTGTTGTTCTTTTAAAAAACAGTCGCCGAACAAAGTTCTTGCAATGATCTAGTCAAAATTCAATATAACAAGCCCAAACAATCAAACATGCAGTTTTGCACACAAAATCTACAACTTTTTAGTACAACTTAATCAAAGATGAAGTTTTTATGAACATATAGTAACAACTATTGAACTTACCTTAAGAAAGTGTTTGTTTTTCCCAAAGAACAACTCAAACATATACATTCACAAGAAAGAACCATAAAATTCTTAACTTTTACTAACATGTAAAGTAAAAGCTTAAAAAACATACTAATAGCAACATGCATGGGAGAATTAATCAAAGGCCTCCAAGAAAGAGGCTCAAGCAAAGAGTGAAGTCTTGTGCAAGTTCGAAATTAGTACTTCTCGTTTGGTTCTGGACAGTCTTCAGTAAAATTGCCATAACTATAGCTAGAAAATTGATCTCGAGATGATTCAAGATGCGTTGGAAAGCTGATTCAAATATCTACAACTTCATAGTTTACGTCGAATCAAGATTCCAACAAGAAGTTGGTCAAAATCGAGTTTTACTGAGAGCTGTATAATTTCTAACGGGAATTATTCACTTTCCTTAATTAGGTTCTAGAGTTTGGATCATATGCGGAGCACTCTTCCCGTGCGGACGTGCGGAGCATGTACTTTTGGGTCTTATTTGTGCACTTTAACGTCTTATTTGTGCATTTTTTCAAAAAAAAAAAAAAAAAAATCTTTTTCAAATTGTTTTCCAAGCATTTTTCAAAATTTTTGCAAAAGTGCACAAATAAGGCCCACAAGTGCACAAATAAGGCCCTATAGTGCATGTCCGCACGTCCGCACGGGAAGAGTGCTCCGCACCGGAACCGCACTCTTAGGTTCTATTAGATATAGTTTAATCCATTTTTCCTTGTTTGATTTTTATTATTTCCATCATTTTTATTTAGTTTATTATTTCTTTAGGATTAGATAAGAAGAATTAGAATCCAAGATTGTTTGATTTCCTAATTGCTTCTTTAGCAAGATCTTATCTTTTATATAGTTTCCTTATCTTTCGCATTAGGTAGTTTTCTTCTTTTGCAAGGCTATAGGCGCTCTGATACCAATTGATGCGAACGACCCTCGAAAATGCCGTTGCAAGATAGGATCTTTAACGTTGAACAAGCCTTCCTTCGTCTCTTCTACTTGCCAAAGAGATGGCGTCTTCTAAGGCTAAAGAGATAGCCTTTTCATGTAGAGAACTGGACCAAAGAGATGATCAAGACGTTCACCAGAGGAAAGTTGGATAGATGCTCGAAGCGACGAGCTACGGGGTAGGATCGTAGGGGTTGATGTTGGGATTCAAGGAAGGAGATAACTCAACTTAATAACTCAAATCAACATGATCTTATTAATGACATAAGTAGTGTTTATATAACACAATTTCGTGGCTTATAGCCTTGCAAAAGAAGAAAACTACATAATGCGAAAGATAAGGAAACTAGATAAAAGATAAGATCTTGCTAAAGAAGCAATTAGGAAACGAAACAATCTTGGATCCTAATTCTTCTTATCTAATCCTAAAGAAATAATAAACTAAATAAAAATAATGAAAATAATAAAAATCAAACAAGGAAAAACGGATTAAACTATATCTAATATAACCTAATTAAGAAAAGTGAATAATTCCCGTTAGAAATTGCACAACTCTCAGTAAAACTCGATTTTGACCAACTTTTTGTTGGACTCTTGATTCGACGTAAACTATGAAGTTGTAGATATTTGAATCAGCTTTCCAACGCATCTTGAATCATCTCGAGATCAATTTTCTAGCCACAGTTATGGCCGTTTTACTTAAGACTGTCCAGAACCAAACGAGAAGTACCAATTTCGAACTTGCACAAGACTTCACCCTTTGCTTGAGCCTCTTCCTTGGATGACTTTGATTAATTCTCCCATGCATGTTGCTATCACATACCTCATTGTAATGATAACCCCTTGAAACATCTTCTCTACCATTGAAGTTGGAAAAATCATCTTCATTTGTCATGGAAAAGAACCAAAGTAATGGAAGAGAATGAAAGAAGTGTTGTGGGAGGGAAATGGAAGAGTGATTGAGAGGTTTAGGATTTAATTTTGGCCCTAATATTGATGAGATATGACCGGGTAGTTAATGTTGTTAGGTGAGGACAAGTAACATTCAATTTTCTGATTGTTTACTTCGTCCGTGATGAACCATGTACATTCGTCCGTGACGGACCAAAGTGATCCATCCGTCACGTACGAATCACTTTGGTTCGTCACGGACGGATGTACATGGTTCATCACAGACGAAACGGTGCGTGAAATAGCAATTTCACCCGTCCGTGAAATAGAAATCGTGTATTTTTAAAATAGATTTTAAATACGGTGAATTTTATGAGTACACTTGACGGCTTAAGGTAGCTTTTATTTAAATATGTGAAGTCGATTTCATTAGATGAACATTTAAGGCGGAATTTTTTCTATGGTAAGAATGAGATCTACCTATATATTAGTTTTAGAGATTAGTTAACACTCAAATTTGATTCAATTAAGATTTTAGAGATTAGTTAACACTCAAATTTGATTCAATTAAGATTTTATGGTAATAGAATTGTTAACTATACATCTTATTTATTGATAAAATAATAACATTATTTAATTTTTATCATACATATAATATCGTCCATGATATTATTAAGATCTATGAATAATCACTACCAAAATGGTTATATATTTTTTAAAATAACTATCACATTTAATATTTTCAAAATAGTTATATATATATATCCTAAACAAGATGTGTTGTACAATATTTATTTCACAAAAACACATCTATATATTTTCTTAGCATTATTTTTTTCTTTTGTATTTCTAACCTATTACGCTTATATGATTTTATAAATCTTATTTTCTTATGAATCTTATAAAAATATTCATACGAATAAGGTATCTTTTATATCAATCCTTTATTTTATAAGGTAAATTATAGTTGAAATATAACATATCAAACGAATCTTATTTAATATTTAAATGGAATGATAGATAAATATTGTATAAAAAATACCAATCTATTAGGCTTAATATGATTTTATATAATATTCTCATAGACGTATCAAACGAATTTTGCTTAGCATATTCTTCTTGCCATGTAATTTGTCTATTGATGCATATGATAGAATGTTTGAGGTCGTTTTGATAGTATTATGACCAGATAATTATTTATAACGTGATACAAATAATATAATATTGAATAATTATGAATATACAATATATTCATCTAGGTATAAATACAATATAAATCCACACAATTTGTTTTTCCATCATCCTCTCTTATTTCATTTTTATGTTAAGCTCATTCTGCTTAACAAAAGTATATGTTCAGGAATTCATATAAAGCATGTTCTATACTAAACAAAAGTATATGTTCAATTAAGTGTAGATTATGATGAATGTGATATTATCATTGCTCTAAATATTTTTCTACATTGAAAATAATGGACAACGATTTTAGTTATATCGATGAACTCAATATGGATAAGAATAAGTCTTAGAACATACTTGTTCAGTGTATTCACATCTAGTATGTTGTAAGATTTCTAACAAACAATGACATTATCTGCATATAAATGAGTTTTGGAGATGCAAAGTGATTGGATTTATCTATATATATTTTGCTTTATGTCATATATCAATTGTATTACTTTATATTGCATTTATTCATATATATCATTTAATTGTTTGAGGATGTAAGATTCAAGTTTTTTTAAGACAAATAATGTTGGTAGCTACCCTTATTCTTCCCTTTAATACAAGGTGGTTTTGCACATGAGCACATATGTCAAGCCCACTAACACGATTGAATTCCTCAAAATAGGTTGTCTTTCTTAATTTTGATGTAATCATTAGTAGGTCCCTCGACAACATCTACTTGATTGGTATGTATTATATTTACTTGAATTATTCTTTCATAAATATATTTCTCTTATTCTATTGATCAATAATATATTACTAATGAATATAGATGTTATCAAACGACACTTGATTCGAATTGTCCATTTTTGTTGAATGTGATAGTGAAGGTGCCATGATACAGTATAAGATGGTGGAAATTTGGCGTTAAAATTTGTGGTCGTGGGCACATGCTAGTGTGTATCCATGGGCACATGCTAAGAAGTTAATTTTGGAAATTATTTCCAAACTATTCCCTAAAGTAGAAATTGTAAACCTTTTTAAGAAAAAAAAGTTAACTTAATGGCTAAAAAAGATTATTGCTAAGCATGGAAAAGTTATTGTGTGCCCATGAGCACACACTAGAAAAAACCAAATAACAATATGTGTTGACAAACATGATACCGCGTGACCACTAATTCACGAATTTAAATTTCCCTCCTTGTAATGACTTAATGCCTCATAAATTTCCCTCCTTGTTGTAATGACTTAATGCCTCGCGTGAAAGAAAAAAAACACTTAAAAAATCTTCGGAAATTTCGCTTGATAATCCTGGGTTTTTGACTTTTTCGCGAAATTCCCTCGGGTTTTGACAATTTCATGTGGTAAACCTAATTTTTTAATTTTTTCGCCGAATACCCATCCGTCCATTTATTTTTAAAAAACGTTAACTTTAAGTAAAAGAATAAAAAAGGGGAGGGGGAAAAAGAGGAGGAAAAAAAACAAAAACTCACCACGTATTTCTTATTGCCCTTGCTGACGAAACCCGACTCCAGTTGCAAGAAAATTTCAAAGTCATTGGTGATTGGTGTGGCTGGCGACGAGCTTCGGCGACAACGGCGGACAACGAGACCGATGAACAAGGTGGACGACGAGCGGGTTGTTCTTCTCGTTGGCAAACAAGGTGAACGACGACGAGGCGGCCAAGGCCACGACACGTGGCGCCTCGGCGCCAAGCCCTGTGCCGTTGCCTTGGTCGCCTCGTCGTCGTCCACCTTGTTCGCCAAGGAGAAGAACAACCCGCTCGTCGTCCACCTTATTCGTCGGTCGTCTTGTCGTCCGCCGTGGTCCCGGCAGGCTCGTCGTTAGCCACACCAACCACCAGTGGCTTGAAAATTTCTTGTCACTGGAGTCGGGTTTCGTTAGCACGGGGAAGAAGAAATACGTGGTGAGTTTTGTTTTTTTTTTCTCCCATTTCCCCCCTCTCCCCCTTTTACTTTTTAAAAAATATTAAAGTTAATGTTTTTTAAACGGAAATGGAGGGAGGATATTAGGCAAAAAAGATAAAAAATTTAGAATTATCACACGAAATTATTAAAATCTGAATAAATTTCGCAAAAAAGTAAAATACTCGGGTTTTCGGGT
The DNA here is from genome assembly GCA_027886185.1 of Rheum nobile. Lineage (NCBI taxonomy): Eukaryota > Viridiplantae > Streptophyta > Magnoliopsida > Caryophyllales > Polygonaceae > Rheum > Rheum nobile. Next base: position 6,352,283 of record WOAB01000002.1, on the reverse strand, counting down.
AAAATTTCCGAATTTTTTTTATACGAGTTCCGATAATTTAATGCATCGAAGCCATATAAGTGATATAAGTATAATTTCTGTTTTGTTTTAATAAATCTTAATTCACTTGTCTGATCCTATAAAATTGCTACGAACTTATTCATTTGGGTCATGCTATTTATAGTAAAAGGCGGAATTTTGATTTATGAATTTGTAAAGTTTCTCTGCTATTCCCTTCCAATGGAACTTAAAAATCGCCCTCTCCCTCCTCTTCTGCCATTTTTCTTCAGTTAATCGTTAGAAATCAAATAACTGCCGAATTTTCCGACCTCCATTGCTCTATAGTCTCCGATTGGGAGTGGGGATTCGGTTTGGATTACGATTTTGAATTTGATTGTGGCGGGGTTCCATGGGAACAAAGCCATGGCTTCAGCCAGCTCCTTCGTATAAGCCGCTAGAGACGTTCTGGGAGTTCGATGAGGCCGCCCCTGGCCCACGCTGCGGCCACACCCTCACCCCCGTCGCTCCCACCAAGTCCCACGGCCCCCGCCTCATCCTCTTCGGCGGCGCCACCGCCATTGAGGGCGGCGCCACCTCGTCCGCTCCCGGCATTCGTACTTTCTCCAATCCATTGCCCCCTGCGTTTGATTAAATGCCCAATTTGTTCGATTTTGATCGTTTGCTTGTTTCGTTTATAGGGTTGGCTGGCGTCACCAATTCGGTTCATTCCTATGATGTTCTCACAAAAAAATGGACTAGGTGCCGCCCTCTCTCTATCTCTTTCTCATCAATTCCCCTTCAAAATTTGCCCTTTTTATCTGAATTCTAGGGTTCGGATTTCAATATTGTAATGTGTATTGCTGGCGCAGAATCACGCCAGGAGGTGACCCGCCTTCGCCCAGGGCAGCACATGCTGCCGCTGCCGTTGGGACAATGGTTGTATTTCAGGTTAGTGAGATTGCTAATTCAGGGGAAATCTTTCTGGATCTTTTGGATTTTCTGTAATGTTTTGAAGGTTTGCATTTTGATTGATTTTTCATGATTCTAATGTTATTGTGGTAGGGTGGCATTGGGCCTGCTGGGCATTCCACAGATGATCTTTATGTTCTTGACATTACAAATGACAAATACAAGTGGCACAGGTGCTTTTAGTTATCACACCTCAATTTGTATCTAAAACTTGTATTATTGCCTTTTATTTGTATTTTAGTGCAGACATCTTTTTGTTCCATAAGATTAAGAGGAATGTATCTACTCTGAAGTTGAGGATGTATTAGCAGTTTTGTGGAACGAAATGGAATGCTATATTATTTAAGATATCTGATATGACTGCAGAGTGGTAGTTCAAGGACAGGGCCCTGGGCCCAGATATGGGCATGTTATGGACCTAGTTGCTCAAAGATACCTGGTCACCGTCAGCGGGAATGACGGTGAGTGAATTTATATGAACCTTTTTCTATTTTGTCTTGTTATTGCTTCTTGAAAATTCCTCTTGTGGTTTGATATTCGTCGCACAGCTGGTATTTTGGAACTTGTAACGGATATCTTTTTTAATGTGTTTTTTTGGCTGCACAAGTACTGCTTGATGATTCAGTAGTGAATTGCTAGCCGAGTTGAGGTTTAGAGCAATTAGTTGTATTGATTTAGCGACTCAAACTGACAACTACTGCTTGATGATTCAGAAGCCTTACCAATGTCAGAACTATTCATTGGTGGATTTTGCTTAATGAGTATGTCTAACATACTGTCAAAACTTATATTGTGAAGTTTCACCAAGAGTGCATATATGCATTGAGTCATAATGCAATATCAATGAAATTTGAAGGCTATGAACCCATGGTCTTTAGTCTTTTTAGTTTTAGATTTTAGCAGGATATTATGGACAAGCAGCAATGACAGCCAGTCATCCAAGGCTTGACAGAGATACAATTCTTATGAGATTGAACCAAGATTTAATGAGATTGAAAAATGAGAAAACTATCATTTAATGAGATTGAAAAATGCACATTTTACTTATTGGTATGCTTAACCAGTGTTCCTGGATCAGTGGTTACTTTTTTTTAATGTATTTTACAGATACAACAGCTTATTAGTTTTATGCCTTTTTCATGCTTCTTTCAGGAAGAAGAGTTCTTTCAGATGCTTGGGCATTAGATACTGCTCAGAAACCTTATGCATGGCAGAAACTTAATCCTGAAGGTGATAGACCTTCTGCTAGAATGTGAGTTTATGCTGTTTTAAACTGTTTCTCCAATGTCATGCACAATTGCTTTCTAGAACTATGTACTCTGGACTTGCTACGTTTCCTTGTTTTTTTCCCTCACATTTCTTGGTGGAAAAAAATATTGAAAAATATCATACATGCATTTGGATGTCCCTCACCAAAGATCTTTGTTTACCATTTATGTGTTCTGTATTTTTTGTATGGAAAGTGAACTTTAACACAAATGGATTGAATGGAACTTTAACACATTTCTTGGTGCAAGTTTCAACACAAATGGATTGAATGGAACTTGTTGATATGACTAAACTGCCGGGATGTAATGATATTGTGCTCCTCCATAGGAGAGGTTTTGATTAACAGCCTTTTTTGTCTCCCTCCTTTTTCAATTGATTGTGTCATACCATGCCTTGTATGTCAAATAGATTAAACTGTTGGGAAGTTCATCTCACATATAGAATGATTTTTATGGTAAAAACTGTAGCATAATTTTACATTTTTGCACAAATATGTATGTATTATTTTATGAATATTGTAATAAATTGATATTGTCTTACATAAATTTTCAGGTATGCCACTGCTAGTGCGCGCTCAGACGGAATGCTTCTACTTTGTGGTGGAAGAGACACATCAGGCACGGTATGGTGTCTGCCTTGCATAGTTGCATAATCTGGCCAAACTATTGCATTGTTGTCTCTTAAAAATTGTAATTCGATGAGTAATCTTTTGATCCATCCTCAATTTATATATAATGTCACGGGCATCCTTTTCGGTGCTCTGACGGAATACAAAGTACGAATTTTCCATTTGTCCTAAAATTGAAAAGTAAAAGCTAAGCTAATTAGATTCATCTACTTAAATATTTCAAGAGAATATTTGAGAACTTCCCTAATTGTTCATGAAGAACTGACTAACTTTTCTTCAATATCCACACTCAGTCTTCGTTTATACTATGCATTTGCAACTTCCTCATGAATAAGTAGGTCACTGTTAATTTATATATTTCTAGTTAAGCAAGCATGCTTGAGGCATTGACCCTGTTACTGTTAAAGTATAAATAGAGAGATTTAAATCCACAATTGATGGTTTACGTTGTGATAACGCATCTACAGCCATTGGCCGATGCATATGGGCTTCTGATGCATAAAAATGGCCGGTGGGAATGGACTCTTGCACCTGGAGTATGTCCTTCGCATAGGTATCAACATGCCACGGTAAGTAATATATTATCTGCTAGAATTATTCAACATCCCTGTGGGAATATATCTTCTTCAAAGGAACTTTGGTTGTTAGTTCCATAATAATTACTTCTGGGCTCTGGGCTGGTACTGCTCTATCCTTTGCCCTTTACAAGCCTTAAAATGTGCTTCTAGCTGTGGTGCTCATTTTATTGAGGAAACTTTCATCAGGTGTTTGTAGGTGCTAGATTGCATGTTACAGGAGGTGCTCTTCGTGGAGGACACGCAATTGAAGGTGAAGCAGCTGTAGCAGGTATTCTGGAATCACAAATGCCAATATATTATCATGGTTGCTTATGGTTTTGAGAAATTGGATAATAATATATTTTTGTATGGAGGATAATCATTTGAATTCAACATCTTTTGTGAAGTTTTGGACACTGCTGCTGGAGTGTGGTTGGACAAAAATGGACTAGTGACTTCATCCAAGATTAACAAGGGGCAGAGTGAACCAGATCAAACTTCAGAACTCATGCGACGTTGTCGGCATGCATCTGCGTCAGTAGGTGTCCAGATATTTGTTTATGGTGGTCTTAGAGGGGGTAAGATATGAAGGTTATTTACATTTGTCTGCATGAAAAAGAAGAGAAGGATGTTAATAGAAACTGAGTTCTGATGATTTCGGACTTCCATTTATATCTTTTTTTTTTTACTTTTAGTCTTTACTCTCCTTCATTGAAGCTTTTGCGGCTTCAAGTGAAGAGGCTTGCTATTTGTCATGAAATGAATTTTCTGTTTATTAATAAAAATGATTTGACCTCCTGAGAAGTGTCCATGAATTTCAGGCAGAAGTCTGATCTGATTTTTATATATTAAGAAAGCACTGAGTGAAGTCATTTCCTCAGTCTTCATTATAAAATATAGGAAGTGCCTATAAACAGCTAAAACAATAAACTACTATCCCATCAAAATCATTTCATATAACTTATTGATCTCATTTTTAAAATTCATTTTGTCACACTGCTAAAGATTTCTAAGCCAAAAAAATGTAAGACCGGAGGATCAATTCGGTGCTCAATTATTTCGCATAGGCATATTTCTCTTTATTGAAGTGTTGATCTTGCTTGTATAATTGATACTGAACATAATACCATATCTATGGATGCTAGTTGAAAGTTGAAACACCACTTCCTCTGCTTTTGTTTAAGAGTGTTTTTCTGTGCAGATGTACTGCTAGGCGATCTTCTAGTAGCCGAAAATGAACCAGTTCCATCCAACTCGAGTTATCCTGTGCCATCTGACAGGACTTCCGGCCTTGATAATACTAAACCCAATGAATCTAATGTGAATCCTCAAGCTTCTAAACAAGCTTCAGATGTAGTTCCGAATGGCCCTTCATCTAGTGGCATAAGGTTATGGTATTTCCAAAGATTTAATGTTATATATGGATTTTATGATTTTTTTTACCTCATCCTCTTCTGTCATAATAATGTGATTTACTTTTGCCAGTGGGGATAAAAAACCTGTCAGCAGACTAGTTGAGTTGTCTGCTGCTGAAATTGAAGCAGTTCGTCCTGTCTGGCAAGCTGTTCAGGCTGCATCTACTCCACCTATAGACGGATCATCTGGATTAGATGACAAAGCACAAGTTGCCAATAATGTTTCAAATGGGTGTAGGATTGAGCCTGATGTTCATCTGCATCCAAGAGCAGTATGTTCTTTCAATCATCGCTTGATTCATATCATTTTTCTCTCTTATCGTTTTCAGCTGTACCAACTGTAAATTCTCTCTTATGTGGCCTTAATCATCTTGATAAGCTTGATGCAGATTTTCCTCAATAGGAACTACTAGAAGTCTAGAACCGCAGTAAAATTCCACTTTCCTTTCTTAATCATTCATGCACAAGCATGCTAATTGTTGATCTTAATATTTCTAATATGTTACAGGTCCACTGTTAATCTTTTCCTTTTTGCTCCAAGTGCTGTTTGATGAGCATACCATTGTTCAACCATTTATTGAAACTTCTAATCGTATGGAAATAATCCCTATTTTGTGGATGCAGGTTGTTATTGCTAGAGAAGCTATAGGGAACTTGGGTGGGATGGTAAGGCAGCTATCCCTAGATCAGTTTGAAAATGAGAGCAGGCGAATGATACCTATGAACAATGATAGCTCATTTTCCTCCAGAAAGTTCATAAGACAAAAATCTCCAGAGGGCTTGCATAAAAAGGCAAGAGCTCATGATTATTCTTCCTAATTTTCTTGACAATATGAAAAGCTGAGGTGGTTTTTGTTTGCAGGTTATCTCTCATTTGCTCCGGCCTCGCAATTGGAAGGCTCCAACAAATAGGAAATTTTTCTTAGATTCATACGAGGTTGGTGAGCTGTGTCATGCAGCAGAACAGATTTTTATGAATGAATCCACTGTTCTCCAGTTGAGGGCTCCAATCAAAGTTTTTGGAGATCTACATGGACAATTTGGTGATTTAATGCGGCTGTTTGACGAATATGGATTTCCTTCTACAGCCGGTGACATTACGTATGCCATTCTTTTCCGATTTGGGTTAAATATTGATTCATTTTTGTTCTCAGATAAACTTTAGTTATGTTACATCATAGCTAGCTACTGTTCTTTAGGATCTAGATAATGATACACATGTCTGAGATGTATGTTCATTTGTGCCTGAATTCTGCTAACAATTCCTGCATATTCTTTTGTGATGGTTATTGTTTGACTGCTATTGCATTTTGGCTTCAGGTATATTGACTACTTGTTCTTAGGTGATTATGTTGATCGAGGGCAGCATAGCTTGGAGACTATCACTTTACTTCTTGCTCTCAAGGCAATATTTTTATTTTCTGGAAAAAAAATGAAGTTTCAATGTTTGTGATCTGTAGTTCTCAAATTGATAATCTACATGCTATGTATCTATCAGATTGAGTATCCAGATAGTTTTCACTTAATACGAGGAAACCATGAAGCTGCCGACATAAACGCTCTCTTTGGCTTCCGTCTTGAATGCATTGAGAGAATGGTAATTGATCCTTATTTGGTATGTTATTAACCAGTGTTTCGAGACGTGCTCAGAGTTGTATTATTTTCAGGGTGAGAATGACGGGATATGGGCATGGACACGCTTCAACCAACTTTTCAACTTTCTCCCACTCGGTGCCCTTATTGACAAGAAAATCATCTGTATGCATGGCGGTATAGGAAGGTCTATAAATTCAGTTGAACAGATAGAGAAACTTGAGAGGCCTATAACAATGGATGCCGGATCTATAGTCCTCATGGACCTTCTATGGTACGGTTGAATGTAATTTTATAATGTGTCATTGGTGTATCTTGCTATTTGTGGATGTTTCACTTCATTTTGATGTGCAGGTCTGACCCTACAGAAAATGACAGTATTGAGGGTTTGAGACCGAATGCTAGAGGGCCTGGTCTGGTCACATTTGGGGTATGAATTATGTTCTCCTACACTTGACTGAAATTAATATTACTTATGCTCACTTTTCTACTTACTTTAGTTGTCAATGCGTTCATAATGATTTTCTAGGCTGAAATCGCCAAAAACATGGGTCTGTACCTTGCAAAATTACATTGATGTGAGTCTTTTTAAGCAGAAGAGTTTTTTTGCATAACACCAGATCCATATACAAGAAAAGCAATCACTTGATAGGCTTATACTATAGCAATGCTGTAATATGAAGCTATATCTAGAAAAGCTTCTTGCTACAACGAAAGTAAAAGAATACAAGTGTTGTTTTGAGTACTCACCTCAGTGTTGCGGTACCTAGTATTGTCAGACTTAACAATGTGTATGGCCTCAAATAAGCAGTTTATGCAAAGTAAAAATGGAGGAAAGTTGTTTATGTCCATATTAGCTGGTGATTATGAAACTAGCTGAACAAAATGAAGTTTGTGGTGATATCATTATGTTGGAGGTTCTGGTGATGTTGGTCATAGTTTTTTGAATAAATTGTATATGAATAAGAATGAGAATTCCGGTCAGCCTGACCGAGTTGCAGATTTCTGCAACAAAAACAAGCTGCAGTTGATAATAAGAGCCCATGAATGCGTGATGGATGGTTTTGAGCGATTTGCTCATGGGAAGTTGATCACTCTGTTTTCTGCTACGAACTACTGCGGTAAGTGAAAGGTATTTGAATATTTGTTGGGTTGTGTCATGTGTGCGGAGGGAGGTTAACAATATAACATGTGTTTCAGGAACTGCAAATAATGCTGGAGCGATACTGGTGATCGGAAGAGGTCTTGTAGTGGTTCCAAAGCTGATCCATCCATTGCCCCCGCATGGACACTCCCCTGAGACATCTCCTGAGCGCGTAATTGATGAAACTTGGATGCAGGTATCTCACTTCTTTTTCTTGATTCATTGCTGTATGTCTAGCCTGCTAATGATGTGCATTGCTGTCTTGCAGGAGCTCAATATACAGAGGCCACCCACACCCACTCGTGGTCGCCCACAAGGTGATCATGATCGGAGCTCGCTTGCATACATATGAAACATCCCAAGCCTCGTCAAACTGTACATTTGAGATTCAGAGCATGTATAGGCTTAATAATAGCCAAAGGAATTCTAGTAAATTCCAAACATCAGTATTTTTTGGATAGAGCAGAGCAGAGCAGCTCCTTTGAAGTTATGCAACATTCCTATTATGTATGAATATGATGAGGAGCCAGTAGGCTTATTTATGCATGAAATGGTGTTTGTTCCTGCAGTGCCGACGACTTTAATCAGTAACTCGAAATTTCCTTTGATGGATGAATGACGTTATAAGCAAGAGGAGCGCATTTAGCTGACAAACACGCAAATGTCATGCTTGACTCAAAATGGGGATTTTTACAAGAGAGCCCTCAATTAGGGCAAGAGCGAGACAAAGGGAAGGTCTACGGATGTCATGTAACGTTTTCCTACCATCGCTATCGAATGACCTAATCTTTACTTACAGAGAGTTAGGGCGGGGCATGAGGATCCTGCTGGACTCCCAGAGCACCCGGGTCCTCCCCATCGTCACATCATTGTCGTCGAATGAAGGGCCGCCCGGAGGCGTCGCATGCACGACTCCCAAGTATCTTTCAGGAAAGTACTCGATTATATCAACGACGCAGGTCTTGGTCTCCTCCAAGTTTATCCCGTCCCATTTGTCTTTCACCTGGTGAACCCTTGCCCGCGCAATCTGCACCCCTTGATCGTCTATGAGCAACACGTATTGACCAGGCTCCAACTGCACGTCATCGTTTTGAACTTGGGGCCTTGTAGACGGTTCCCCAGGATTCGTCCTTTCACAGGCATGCTTCTTTTGCTCGTTATTTCCCTTTGTTTGTGGGTCGTAATCATGACTCTCGGGTGAGTTGCCAGCTCCTGATATTCCTTGCTTCACCGGGGAAGACTTTTCTGCTTCTGGCACTTGCCGACTATCTTTTGCCAAACGAGCTAGTCTTGCCTTTCGATTATTTAACCTGTAATAAGACATGGGAATTTGATTAGGATGTGTTCTGGCATTTTGAGGGAAAAAGACAACAGCAAAAATTGCAACAATCAGCAATCCAAGTAAGCTGTGTTACACACATCGTAAGCTTCCAGGAAAAAGGGCTCTTAAGTAAGCTTGTTTTTCTACAGGTTTGACATTATAACCCATGAATACTCTAGGTTGTGCCAATTTACAATATCATCTGTCAACTATCAAAGCATATGCAGGATATTGTTGAGTATGATAAAAAGGCGTCCAATTTGTCAGGGCAATTCATGCATGTAAGTGGAGCCAGAGAATTTTAGGTATAGTTACCCCCTGGTACGGAAGTTTTCTGTTACAAAATAAAATGATAGGCTTATTATAGCTAAAATGCATCCAGACAAGCAATTTGCGTAAAGCTTGAAAAGACATCTGCAATTGCATATTCCTAAATTAACAGCCTGCATACACCACATTTCCTTGCCCTCTGATGAGGTCTGCAGGCAACTCCAGCAGCCAGGAGTAGGAAAAACAAAGGGCAATTTACTGGAGCACACAAAGCAGGAAGGGGGAAAAGAAATGGAAAAGAGGGGAGGGAATATCACTTTTATCCGAATAATGAAAAATAATCATACATTACTGGTCTACCATAGGATAGATAACGTGGTCAGATTATGACATGAAATAGTGGAAACCTTACCAATTCTTTATCTGTGAGCATGTAACATCAGGTCCCTGGAATCAACAAAAATGAATTATTAGATGATTAGGCACATAAAACCATCAAGAATTCCGTGTGAAGATGAAGTTCCTATGTTCACTAGATAGTACGTACTTGCACCAAATTTTAAAAAGCAGACTACAAATGATTTAAGCAAAAGAATTCCCATAGCTTCTTCACTAATAAAACTATTTGCTCTACCTTAAAAGTTGCTCAAAGCTTCACCAGGAGCTAAAACTTAAAATGGTTGCAACCTTTAACATGACTCCAAAGGATCACATATTTATATATGACTTATAAAGATCAGATGAAATATCTAAAATCACAACGATAATATCATGCATGTTCATATGTAAATTAAATATGGAATTTGGATCAGGTGCGAAAAATCATTAACGTGAGAGCATGCGAATGGACACATCAGGCAAAAACATATGCACATACATGCATAAACTTGTGCACATTCTAAAGTGCATACATTTTTGCATGTATGTGCATGAGTTTCCAATTACACAAACTCAAGCACATACAATCAATAACCTATGCACAAACTTGTGCACATGCCCATTCGCACGTTCTCACATTAATAATTTTTCACACCCGACACTTACTCTTAAATATGTAAAATATGTACTAGGTGATTTTAACATATTGCTGGACTGGTTTTCACCTGTATTAGGTGGTTATTTGGAGATCAAAAACTCCCATTTGGAGTAGAAAATTTCCAGATCAGTAAAAAAGATTAAAAGTTCATATAAGCCATAATAAAGCTTTCCCTTACATGAGAACATAATCTCTCAGCCCATGCCTTTAATGAAGCTGCATTTTTCTGCATATCAGGTTCCTCCCGGAGTGCTTTTTCTATCATTGATATCTGTTTTTCATTCATTATAGTACGTTTTCGTTTCCTTGGCTGATTTCCATCACGGTGAGAATTTTCAACCTTGTCTTCCTCATAAGCTCCTGCAGCAATTCCTTCCCCAGGTGTACATAATTTTGGATTTTTTCTATTATGTGCATGCTCAAATGAGATCTTTCCTCTTGTGGAGCTTGAATCAGATCCACTACTTTCAAGATTATAAATATCCTTCTCAATCTCTGCAGAACCACACCTAGATGTGGCTTTAGTGAATCTACTATTGTATATCCTCCCATCATCAGGTGTAATGATATCTGCTTCATCCACCTGATCAGACCGAACATAAGAATTATCCAAGCCATGGAAAGTTGAATTTTCTGACATTCCTTCTCTCAGGTTTCCATTTCGGCTTTTGTGATCTGGATCCATAATACCAAGTAGCACAGATGAACATGCTCTTCCACATTGATCTTCCTACCGAGAATGAAAATCGCTGTCATAATAAATAATACAAAATGTACTGAAAGAAGCACAAGAACCATATCAGAACTTGTAGACCCAATTATCACAGAGCCCAGGATGTAGATTACCTGAGCTCGATTTGCTTCAATGTCATTAGGACCAACTAATGATCGCAGCTGCGTGAAGAAAACCCTGCAATACTTTTTTTATTAGGATGGACATATCTATTTTTAAACGATATATATATTTACACCATTGTCCACATCAATTAAGTGAGCCACACAACATCATTTAAGTGAGCTACACAGGAAGTCCAACAAACCTTGATGGTAGTTGTATTATGATAAGATTATAGGGATTCAAATTTGCACAAATTAATTGATGGATGTTACATGTCAAGTACTATGAAACCATAGAAAACAGACATTAGTTTTTATATTATTGAACAAGCACCGTCTTGGAGGTGTTCTGTCTTGCAATTTGCAAAGCTCATGCAGGAGAGGCAGAAACTGATATTAGAAATGATATGCAATTTATAGTGGTCTTGGAGGACTAGGCAGAAACTGTTTTAAGACAATGCATTGTAACTTGTAAGTCTAGCTGTGTTTAGTGAATTTGGTGGTGGTAGAAATACTATGTTCGTCTGAGTAGATCACACTTCTGAGATGCCAAGGTTTCCAGGTATTGAATTTTTTCTATTTCTAAAAAAAGTCCAGGTACTGAGTTGGCAAGGCATGTGAGTGGGATACTAGAACAATAGGATTGCAACTCCTTTCCCCCCTTCTGTAGTCCTTCTGGGATACAAATCCTCTTCCATATGTACATGTTCATACCTTTTTAACCATAATTCCTTTTATCTAAACTGAATTGTGTTAACACATGATCAATTACAAACAAAAGAAAGTAGTGTAGAGAAAGACTGAACATGACAAAGGTCTGAATACCTGAAAAGTTGCACATCCTCATCATTAAGATATGCTGGAATTAAAGATTCTGCATGGCTCAACAATAAACCTACACCAATAGATGAAGCATGAGCCACAGTTCTAGTCCTTCAAATTAGAATCATGAGCTACTTCAATTATAAAATTAGAATCCAGAGCAGGCCATAGTTCTAGTCCTTCAAATTTACATGCTATTAAACAAAATTGCTTTTTTCACCATTGGCCTATATTTCATGACATTTGAAGTCCCTGATCACTGCCAACTGCCTCAGTGACACTAAAGGTGTTCTTTTTTAAATTCACTCATTTACTTTTACAATGTGAAGCAAAGTAATGATGCAGACCTCGACACATAGATTTGTACAGTATTAAAATGTAAGTTCTCAAAATAATTGAATAGTTCCGATACAATCTCATAAATAAATCTGTTTTTCAGGTAATCAATAAGACAATTACCTATATAGAAAATGTGATTCTGCTTCTCATGATAAAAATAAGCATACAACTCAGAGTTCATCAATCATATCCAGTTCATAAACCCTATTATACTTATCTCTGGTAATAAATTGTTCAGGAGTGATATAATTTAAATTTCCGGAACAGGCAATAATTCATTCAGCTAAGAATATGTATTGTTTTCAATATCTACATATATTTTAAGCTAAGAATTTACCATGTCAACTGTCACGTATCATCTTAATATCAGTAAAGAGTATTAACAGACAACAGGTACCAAAATAGCTTGTAAAGAGAAAGGAAGTTGGAAACAGCCCAGGACTCAAACTGCATGTTCTCTATCCAATCAGAGGTAAAAACGTTTTTAAAAAAGTGTGAATTTTCATCCACTTTTTCAAGATAGTATTCAATGAGAGTACTTGAAGGACCTCCTGCATTCAACTAATAAAAGCTTTCAGAAAGACGGGAAAATTACGAAGATTTTTGCTAACTGTTGCAGCTAATTGAGCATCGGCAACAAATGCAAATCCTGTGCCAGAATTTGGAAACTGCATCTGCAAACTCTCAAGGAACTTGTGAAGAAAGAAATTTCGTTCCTGTTCTGTGATTACACCAGAAGGTAAGTCAAGGTTAAAATAGGCCCATACTAACTCTCAGAGCATATCAAGCAGACTTTTGTGAGAAATTGACCTTCACAAATCTTTGGAATAAAACAGTGTAGATTGGCAATAATTTTAACCAGTAATGAAGTTCTCTGATGTGCATAAGCCTGGGGAACATTAGTTGGTTGGAAGGTAGATTCTGAATATTCTACACTTGTCATATCAGGCGATGACAATAAATTGATAGTCCATCCCGACGCAGCAAATGGATCATAATTCAACGTAGCATCCACTTCTTTTGTAGGGAGATCAGATGAGCACCAATAAGATAAGAACTCTTGATATGGGAGGGCGAGCATTATTGCCAATACTTCAGCCTGGACATATATAACCGTTGTCATACATTTTGCAGAATTATATGTACAGTTTCATGATAACAAAATGGCTTTCAAATGGCAAATTTAACTCAAACTATCAATTAATGAACAAAGTGCTAGATAAGGGGTCTGCAATCTGCACAAGAATGGTATAACAAGCATAAGGTTTGAAATGCAAAACGAGTAAACTATCTTCAAAAAATAACCAGCCGGAGACAACATAAAAGAGAGATTCTTACAAAGTAAGCTGTAATGTAAGATCTAAAATTTGAATCATCAGAGAAAACATCAGCCAAACGAAGTGCATTGAGCTGCAAAAGCCCTGTTGGATAAGCCTTGCAATGCTGTATATGCCCTTTTCCAGCCATGTTCTTCAACACAGCAATAACCTACATCGCCATAAATTCAATAAGCCGTCATTGTAAGTTATGGGTCATAGTTGGCAGGTCATCTAAACTAAAGCACTTGAATTGCCCAAGCAGTAGGACAATGATGATCTGCGACTGTCTGTACGAGGCAGCAGGTAACCAAGCTGGATACTATAAATAATCCACTGGAGATCCTCCATCCATGAGTAAAAAGTCACTTTAAGAACAAAACAAGGGACCACAGCCTAGACCTACTCCTGGGTGGATGAGTGTTCCTTGTCCTTGTTCCAAAATGACGTTTTACTGTATCATATAACCATCTTTACGTACAAGAAAATCCACTATTTTTGTCTAAAAACTAAAATCTAAGACCTACTTTTCAATAAGAACAGTCACTAATCCATTATAGCGGGGAGGCTAATCACATCCCAGGATCACCATTTCACTCATGATGCCGCATTTCATACCTTTTGTTAACTTCATAGTCAAATGAGGTCCAAAATTAGTCTGGACAGACATTTGGTCTCAAAAAGAGCCTTTCAGAAGATGAATCCCAGAGTCCTATGATACATAAATTGAGAAGAAGCGACATTGGTATAAAGCATCTGCAGGAATCCAAATGACTGGGCAGAGATCCTGGAATTGCTATACAAAGTGCAGATATAACCAAGTGATGAAGAAAAAGAGTTCAAGCAAAAAGCTAGTAGAGAACAGTCTTCTTCAATCAAGATCTATATTGTTTTCCTACAAAGTTAGAATAGATTGAAGCAACATCCTTCTATTGCATAGTGGATTACAAAAGCTCTGCTAAAAGGTTGCAGTAAGAGCAAATATCCCCACTTGGAGACTTGCTTAAGAGATGATACTCTATGGCCAGTAAGTCTTGTATGTGCAAAATGGAGGGTATACAATGAAAAGCACTGGAGGGTGCACTTATTTAGAACTACTTGTAAGTTTATTGTTTCAGAAAATATTAAACTGGACCCTAGCACTCTTGTTGGATTGAACTAAGAGAGGAATTATAGAAGTATCAAGAGAAAGAGTCCGTCAGTTTTCGAATATGTTGTGCAGATTGAAGCATGAACATTGATAGAGATTCACTTTTATTGCACCTCAAGTTTTATAGATAAGATTGCTGAAGGTCATAATTAGAGAAATTTCTCAAGGTTATTTTGCAAGATGCCATTCCCTAAAGTCCAGTAGGCACGCTTGAGCAAACAGAATTGTAGTGATCATCATGTGTGAGAAAAAAGCTTAAGCAAACTCAGATGCATATCTTCAGAAGTCAGACCTCAAATGCCACAGATTTTGCCAAATGCAGGCTCTCAGGTACACCTGCAACCTCATCCAGGAAAGAGACACTTTCTGTTTCACAAAGCTGCAATAGCTGCATTAGGGAATACTCTTTTGTCAATTCAGTGTCCATTTCGTCTAAAGCTGGAAAAAAAGACTGCTTCACAAATTACAAAGGACCACCCATCCATAATGATGACAGTAAGTGAGCAAAACATACAATTGATAATGCTCGTGATTTTATTCTGCAGACTGCAGCAACAACTGCTGGGCAATCATCAAATCGTGGTGGAGTGTTCAACTTTAAGATGGTTAAAGCTAGCTGGAGAATACCTCCTTTTCCACACAATTCCTACAAACGTGAGCAAACAACACATTGAAACTGTATGAAAAAATATTAAACTTCCTCCATGAAAGCATTAAAGTGAAGGAACTGTCAAAGCCAACATCATTCCTTCATAAAACATATTTCTACGTTACTGATAAAAATTTCTACCAGATGCCTTAAACTCAAAGTGAAAGCTTAACCTTCTGAAAGTTCATAAGTCACCAAAAAAATTCATGACCAGTACCTTATTTTTAAGGAGGCGCTCTCGGAATGGCTTCTGCTGGCAGAGTGACTGAAGAAACTGCAAAGAAGCCTCACATTGTAGGCAAAGATGTGCGACTGAAGGTTCAACAACGTTGCTTGAATTAGCACAGCACTCATTTTGCCGGGCTAAAAGACTGATCCGAAGAGAGCTAATATTTCGATAGACAGATCTAAATGATGTGTCCATAAATATGTCAACCTATCAGTCAAAAATTGAGAGTCAGCTCTATGAGCAGATACGGTTACAGAGTTACTACAATCAGAATTGAGAAGATGCACTAACAAATATAATCCGAAGTAACTTTCTATGCAGCAAAAAAATCTCATAATAATTGCTGAATGGGTCACTTTTCCAATCCTTCAGTAATTTATTTTTCCTCACACCTCGTAAGGAAATAAACAGTAGAGAAGAGAGAAAAAGATGCAGTCCAGAATATAAGATATAAAGAAAATTAAAGAACAGCAACACGGATAAAATCATGAATAAAAGAAGCATGTATAAATTGTGGACGGGATAGCAAGCTTTAGAATATATGCAGCACACTAAGAGCGAAATCTATATAATATCTGCAAAATTATACCTTAGGGTGCGCAACTAAAACACAAGCAAGTTCATTCCAGTGCGTAGAAATACAGGCGGTTAGTAGATACATGCTACAAGCAACTGCCGTTGAGTAAAGGAGCAAATGGCCTGCAACATGATTCTCCTAAATCACAAAAGACACATCTTTATATTTCAACCACACAAAAAATGTTTACCATACTTACTTTCACTCAAAGATAAAAAGTTCTACAAATGTATAAGAGGCAAAAAATAATCTTTAAGCAAAAAGAAAATTGAAACCTGTCTGTAATCGCTGAAAACAATCAGTAAGTAGAACACCAAATCAAGAAGTTGCTCTGACATTTTGGCATCATCCAGCAAAATCTGGGAATTATAAACAGAGGCAAAAGACAGACCATGAAGTAGTGAAAGATATGAACTGAGCAAAAGGAACCAAGTAAGACTTGTCCTGCATATGTTTCATTGAGATAGCAATATCATAATTGTCTCCACAATGACAGTACATCTAGATTTTTCCTTCTAGCTTTATTACAAAATTCAAACAACGTCCTCAGTAGTTATATAAATTTAGATTAGTATCAAAACAATTCAAGTCAAACAGAATTCAGCACTGGATTTTATTTCTAAAAATAGAGACCATTTCTTCCTGAAGTGAATTTTACAGGTTTTCAAATGCAGAACACAATTTATAAGGTTCCTCATTGCTCCCAACCTAGTGTCTTGTGAGGTAAACAGCAGATGGGCTGTAAACTGGGCTGTAAACATTTATAAAACTTTCCAATATAAATAATAGAAATCTAAGTTTTAAAAAAAAAATAGAAATCAAGTGCAAGTTTTCTATTAGAAAAATAAAATATTCTATATGCTAGTATCTTTCAAAAAAATGGACATGACATTTTCATCCTCAGAACTATTGGACATGCATTTTAAAAAAGCAAAAAAGGTTAACGTGAAACAAGAACAAACATTTGAGTCCTGATAACTCTTTTTCTATAAAAAAACGGTTTGTATAGCTGTCACAGTAATAATACCAGTAACAAATGTTAGCGAACCACAGCTACAGCAAGAAGCACAGGCAGAAAAAATTATAGAGCACCTTATTAAAACTGCAGCAGTACATAATAAGCTATCTTTCTCAAAAGGGTTATATCCTCTCGAAAAATATATCTTTTGAAAACAAAAAAGCAAATATGTCTCATATTAGCAATGGAGACTACCATTTCCAAGTATTATAACATAAATGGAATTGAAAGTATCATATCTACAAAATTTTCCTGGAATCTTGTGATACATGATAGAACTATCTTACAAGAAGAAAAAGCAAAAGGATAACAAAACAAACCTGCTCAATCTTAGGAAACCGAGAAGCTATTTCACAGATAGAATGCAACAATCTCAACCCACGCAGTAGATAGCTCAAAAAGACTTCATCTCGTTGGGACGACAAAACCACAGCTATTAGATGCAATGGGAGCAATTTTGCAAGTTTTTCCACATCAATCTGAAAAGCATTTTGGTTCAAATGTTATATCCACACAAAACATAAATTTGTTTCATTCTAAGCAAATCAAAGGAGCACAACGAACGAGAATAGCAGTAATAACTTCTGACTACTCATCACTTGGATTGTTATATGACCTGTAAGAACGATCCATTTTCAGTCATTCGCATAAAAGAAACATTTTCAGAGTCCTTTAACAGCTTAAAGAGCTCTTGAGGTCCAAGTCCATGTGTTTCTTTGACTTGTGCGACCAAGTCAATGGCCTGTTTATAAGAGAAACCAGGATTCAGATGTCACCAAATTTACAGGACAAAGATGCATTGAAGAAATATAAAAAGAAACAACCACTCTACAAGTAGTATTAAAATCGCAAGACAAAAACACATGCAAAGTTCCAATAGATGCATACTTGCATTTAAGCTCTATGGACTTGAAAAAAAAACGGCCATTAAAACAGAAAAAGTAAACAAGTAATAAATTTGCACTTGTACACACGTAAACATGTATATGACACATAAAAGAAATTGTTATATACAGCAAAACGTCTATTTAACCCTCATAGCTCAATCAAGTCATCTCTCATTGTTGCTTGAATAACTGTGGCCATACAGGAAATTTAATATGATCTCTCCTTGTGTTCAATCTGTTTGTCTCTACATCATTGAGGTTCTCCACCAAGATACCCTCCATTGTTTTTGTTTATTTCTCGGTATATTTCTCCTGCAAGCAATGTACAGAACTTTTCCAGTTGATAGACTCTCATTGGCCCAAAATGCCACAGCCAAGTACATAATAATATCTAAATACCCTCCTCTTTAATTCTAACTGTCATTTATACTAGCTAGCAAAGCTAAGGTCAACCCCATGTGATTGTAATATTCCCCTAACAGACACACTTAAAGCAGATATTCTAACCACTTTGATGGTCTCCCTCTCCAGCTGCGTTATCCTGACTTTTCTTGCTCACTGCTTGCTTAGCCTTGAACCTCTTCCGAGTGTACACAATTAAGGGCTTCTTAGCATGTTTGGCATGACACAAATTACATCATTATCAAGCATTATCAACTACCTTATTATGCGTTAGTCATGCCAAACATACTCCTATAGAGTTTGGAAATTCCTTTGTCATTCTGCTCTCAATAATATTTCAGAGTAATTTGAACAAGCAAAGCCTGAAAACCTACATGCTCCACTACTGATTTCTTATTTATGCTCCTCAAATCTAGACAAGAGATGCTAATTGCAAACCTTCATTTGACCAAACATATGCAGCATGCTTTTTTCTCAACATCAAGTCAAGGTCTTTTGCCCATCAGTAATTCAGAATCAGTTAACCCACTGCAAACCCTCATTTGAAAGCCTTTAATTGTATGCTGTATATTTTGTTTTCAATCCAGTAAAAGCCCTGTTAATTCCTTCAATTGATTAAATGTTAGGTATCACATAAAATAATGTTAGTGTTCACCTAGTACTTTTTCTCATCCATCATAAGTTAAAATAAAGCACGGAATAATAGATAATCCACTAATCTTGGCATCCAAGTAATTGCACTCTAAACATAAATGAGAGGAAAAATAGAGGAGACAATAACACATTTATCAATGACCATATTTTGACTAGTAATGAATAGGTTCTGTGCTTGTATGACTTACTTGACACAAACAAGATGATGAGCCTTCCCTTGAATTCTTCATTTTTGAGTATCTAAACCCAAAAAATCAAGAGAGTAATGTCAGATTTAGCTCATCAAAGCTACAAGGAAATTTACTCATGCACATCCAGATTATTATAATTATAGCCAAGCACGCATGTCACACTAAATATAATTTTAAACTTATCCAGTTATCCATCATAAAGAAGTATCTCATAATTGAATTTGACAGAAATAACAAACTATACATACCCTAGAAAGACTTTTTTCAAGATATAACCCTTACATGTTGACTAGTTGCTTTTCATCAAATAATTTGAAGCCCTAGCTACCAAATTTATTTTATCCACACTTTTATATCAATGATATGTCAGTCACCACAAAAAGGGAACATTCATGTGGCACCAAAAATAGCTAGCCTACTGCAACATAACCACAAAAGAATGAAGCAGACATGTGACAACAACATAATGCCTAATAAGATTGCTTCTGCCTCACATGTCAACGAGCCTTGTGTGTAAAAGCTGAGTCCAATGTAAAGCCATGTCTTCAATTTAAGTACTTATTATGCAGATGTACTCCTTCAAAATATAAAGGGAATGATACATTTGTTATTTAAGTAGAGTAGTAAGTACGGCAATTTGAAAGAAACTCCTTTAAACCGTTAGGCAAAAAATCAGAATCCACATGCACCATTTTTTCTGGTTGCCAAAGCAACACATTCAACTCTTCAAAACGCTGCGCACTCTTACTTTTGGACTTGGTACACCACCGCCCAGGACAGCATGTCGCGTGAGTGACAAGCGCGAAAGGTTCAATCAGCGAAAAGCACTTCACTTTCAATCATCGATCAACAAAAAACATTCACATTCCCAACTTCGCTCGAATTTCGGATGTCCAAATTAATATCCAAAAGAAAGCTCGCACAAACATCCTATATGTCATTTTTAGAATTTCAAATTACTTGACTACAAGCACTGAGCAACCACGCATTTAATCCAACACATTTAAGGAAGTGCAATCAAAACAACAGAAACTACGATTCGTTCACTTCTCAATCACCAAAACAAGAGAAAATCGAGAAAGGAGGAAGATGAGGGGAGAAAAACCTAACCTTGTCTGGGAAGACTGTGTTACAAGGGGAGAGAGGGAGACGAGAGAGGAGGTCGTCAACATGAGAAAAGAGAGGAAGAGAGTCACTGGCGGCAGCGGCGGTGTTGCATGCGGCGGAGCATCGAGGGTATTGGGTTAGTTAGGGAAGCCATGGGAGTGGTCGCACACTCGCACCGAAGAACGAACCTGGTTTTTTTCCTTCTCTCCACTTCCTCGATTTCTTTTCTTTTTTTATAAATAAAATTAATCATTTTGGGTTTATGTATATGGGACCCACAGCCAGCGTCCAAAATTATAGTATATCCTTTTCTAATATATATTATAAAATGATAAATTTCTGCGTGGTGAGCTGTCAAAGTGTAGGAAGAACTAGTCAAACTTTAATGCTTTTGGTTTTTGTCACTTGAGATTTGTTTATTTTTTTTTATATTTAAAAAATAGTATATTAAAATTAGGCGAAATTGTAAAAAATACCAATATTTAAAAGACTACTTGCAAAAATATCAGATTTTGAAAAGCATTGTAAAAGTATCATAAAACTGTAATATTTTTCAAAACTAAAAAGGTAAAATAAATTATGAATAAACATTTTTCAAAAAACATAAAAGTGTTTTGGAAAGGTTTAAAGAGGAAGTTAATTTTAAACGATTATATCAGTAGGCCTAATCAAGTACATGTTCAACCGGTAGCAGTTCATCTTCCCAAATTCATTTCGCCGCTAAAGAACATTTTTTCCTTTCATCCCCAAATCGTATTCCTCAAACCAAATCCTAAATCCCCAAAGTCGAGAAGGCGAAGCCCTTTGTTAAGCCCTTTATGAAGCCCTTTCTGAAGCCATTTTTGAAGCCCTTACTAAATCCCCAGATCGAGAATGGTGAAGACAAGAGGTTTGCAGTTTGCGAAAGCCAGAGTCGAGAAGGTGAAGGCGAAGGCTTCTACAGTTTCGAGGAGAAAGAGGGTTGAGGAAAGCGAAGAACATCCGGCGAATGCGAAGGCGGCTACTGTGGCGAGTGGCCGAAAGAAGAGAGCCTACAGGTCGTCGTAGGAAGAAGAATCACCGAGTCCAGTCGTTTCGATGCAGAAGAAGAAATCGAGAATCTCGGAGGCTGAAGAACCAAAAGCCAAGAGGTCGAGGAAGGAGCCATCGAAGTCGGTTGGCGGGGTTAGTGGTCTTCTCTAACTCTTGAATTACCTGAAAAAACAATATTTTGTCTGAATTTTGTGATGCATGCTAGGTTTAGGGTCTGGATAAACTTCATGCTAAAATTAGGCTTATGTGAAAAACAGAGCATGATTTACTCTGTAAAAAACAGAGCATGGAGAGGTCTGGAAAATTCATAGTAGCCTAAACTGTTGACATCCATATGGCCTGACAAACCAAAATGTATTCTGACGAAACGAATTATCTTACCTGACAAAGTAAGTTTTCGGGTTTATGTGAATATGAATGTCATGTATTTGTTGTGTGGTTAGAATGTTAGAATGTCATAGTAGCCTGATTCATGTTGATACAAAATTGTAAGTTATACTCTAGGGTAAAGACTTTTCCTGAACAACTTCCATTTGGCCTGGCAAACCAAAATGTAGTCTGACAATTTATTTTGTATCCTGAAAACATATATCTTTACCTGACAAAATAAGATGGTGCCTTTCTTTCTTTTATGTGAATATGAAAGTCATTCTTACCTGTCATATATATGTGAATGTCATTCATTACAGATAATGTACAAGTGGCATTCTGAGGAGTTGTTTTATGGTCGGATAAATCAGAACTTAAGGCTTCAATATCTGAATTGTATCGAGAACACCCTAACTCGAACAGACTGGCAGACAGTTCTGCAGAGCCCCTTTGGCCCAATAATCAAAATTATGAAAAACTTGAAACTGTCTGCACAGCTGATTCACCATGTGTTGTTTAGGCAACTGGACACAAAAAAGCAGTTTGAGACATGGTATGATCTTGGTGGACAACCATGTAGGTTTTCAATAGAGGAGTTTAGGCTAATAACATGACTGAATTGTAGGATGCCCGATGAGGAGGACACTGTGGAGGATAAGAGTGCAGTCTTTGATTTTTTTTGGTGTGAGGAGTATTACCATTGCTAACCTTTTAGCCAAGTTCTTATCGTATCGGGAGGAAAATGTATTTAAGCTGAAGATGGCCTTGTTGTTAATTCTTGAGGGTGTTGTACTTGGGGGTGATAAGAAGAGGAAGGTCAGGCCCCTACATGTGAAATTGACCCAAGACTTGGATCGTTTCAATAATTTCCCATGGGGTAGGAGTGCATATATTGACCTCCATCAAAGTCTGGCTTCTGCTTTGGACACAAGAATGGAGTCAGTTAAGGCTGCACTTGCACGTTCAGACAATGCCAGAGCAAGATACACCATAAGGGGTTTCCCGATGGTGTTTCAGGTAATGTGTTAGTAGTTGAATATGTAAAACTGAGAAAGGTTAATGCCTCTGGTCATAATTGTGGTTTAATTCCAATTCTGCTTGTTTCAGATATGGTTGTATGAGACAGTGCCCCATTTTGGCAGAACATTTGCCCAAAAGCTGAATAAAGTTGTGCAGCCCCGAGGTGTGAGGTGGCTTAAAACGAGTAGGCCAAGCTTGGATTTGATTTCTGATGCCCTAGAGAGGACTTTCGCTGCTAAACAGATCCTTGTTGAGGAGGACGGAGAGGACTTGGGAGAAAGTTGTTACTTCCCGGAGGAGGAAGGATACAAATCCTTGGATGAGATTGTTAAGCAGCTGAAGCCAAAAAGAAAAAGGGCTGGTAAAAAGGACAATGGAGTTGGTAAGGGAGGGCAAGCTGGAAACATTGAGGGTTTGGACCAAAGGCAATTGATGTGTTGTTTGAATGAATTGCTTGAAATGATGCATACTCTGAATGAAAAGCATGATCTGTTAAGGGAGGAAGTCCTTGAGTTAAAGAAGTTCATAAGAGGCAAAGCTCCTTGTTCAGTGGCCTCTTCATCCAGTG
This sequence comes from Rheum nobile, assembly GCA_027886185.1. NCBI lineage: Eukaryota > Viridiplantae > Streptophyta > Magnoliopsida > Caryophyllales > Polygonaceae > Rheum > Rheum nobile. The sequence goes on along the minus strand of WOAB01000002.1, from coordinate 6,328,935 downwards.
ATGACAGTGATCAAGACATCAGAGAACACCAGGAGCCAGAGTCTAGGGAGGTTAAAAGTAATGATGAACCCAACATTACCCAACACCAGCATAGCATAAGGGAGGTGAAATCAACAGATCAGATTGATGAGTCAGAGCATGAAGATGAAGAAGAGGAAAAGATAGGGTCTGAAGATGACAAAGAGAATGAGTCCGAAGGGAATAAGTCCAAAGAGGGAGAGTCCGAAGAGAATGAGTCTGAAGGGAATGAGTCCAAAGAGGAAGAGACTGATGAGGTATGCCCAACTTTTTTAGTTATTATATGTACAGTTCAGTCCATATATGCACATTTCAGTCCATTTGTGCACATTTCAAAAAATAGGTAGGTTATTTCAGACCATATATCATCGTTTCAGTAGACAGTTCAATCCATATATGCACGATTCAGTCCATATATGCACATTTCAGTCCATTTGAGCACAATTCAAAAAATATTTGCTTATTTCATACCATATATCATCGTTTCAGGAGACAATAGATGGATAACAAGAAGATGGTGCAATTGTGTTAACTGGTGGACAATGGGAGGTGAAGAAGGTTGGAATGGTAAATGAGCAAGAAGTTCAAGGGGATGCAACAGATTCACTGTCAGTTATTATCTGGACGACTACAATACTACAGGGGCTAACAACTGAGGAGGGGGTAAATAAGGCAAATGAGGAGTTGGTTAATGAGGCAACACCACAAGATGAGGAGAGACTCAACAAGGAGTTGGTTAATGAGGAGTTGGTTAATGATGGGACTGTGGTGGCAACACAAGATGAGGTGGCAACAAAAGCAGTGTCTGATGAGGGTCTGCATGACGGGGTTGTGGAGGGACTCAACAAGGTTGAGGACGGAATTCTGGAGGAACCAAAGAAAGATGTTGTGGAGGGAGAAAGCAAGATTGATGACAGAGGTGTGGATGCTGAGGAGGTAGCTAAGGGAGGTGATGTGGAGGGAGGGACCAAGGTTAATGACCAAGTTGTGGAGGAACCAAAGGGAGATGTGGAGGGACTCAACAAGGTTGATGAAAGAGTTATGGAGGAATCAAAGGGAGATGTTGTGGAGGGAGGTATCAAGGCTGATGAGCGAGGTGTTGAGGCTGAGACTGAATTACAAGGTGAGAAGGTATCACATGCTGATTGTGATGACGTGGGGGATGATGAAGGGGATACCAAGGAGTCCAAAGTGCCGAGGAAGGGGAGACCAAGGAAGGGTGGCCAAGTGCAGAAAAAGACATATCCAAGTCGCACTCGCGAGCTTGCTGCGGCGACAAAATCACCCTTCCGCAATATGGATGAGAAGAAATTGGTGAAAAAGATTACCAAAAATAGCAAGGTGGAAGGGATGACAGACCTGGTAAAGTGGATGCAAAGTGAGAGGTTAGTGACTTAACCATTCTACTCAACTTAATAATGAATTAAATGTCAAAATGTTATATGGCCTGAATATTAGTAATATGACCGGAAAATGATTCCTTATGGACTGACAAACTTATATATTGCCTTGTTTATTATTCAAATGAATATGTACCATCATGCAGGATTGAACCCCGAATTGGACCGAGTGGGCAAGCATTGGATAAAAAGTTCTTTGAGAAATTGTTTGCCCCAAAGGACTGGTTGGTCAGTGAGGTAATATTCCAATGCATCCTTTCAAAATATTATGCATTTGTAAAATCGTTTTCAGTGGATACTTTAACATTGTTGCACCATTACAGTATCTGGAGCAAATGATGTTCCTTTATCGTCAAAGGATTTCAGAGGATCCGGAGCGGTTTTCGAAGGTGGTTGTGCTTGACACATTTTGGCAAACCTTGGTCACCACTGAGTTCAATCGCTTCCAGAAGGACTTTCCATGTAAAGGTGAGGATGCAGTGATGAAATACATGATGTGTGCATGTCCGGCTGATTATGGCAAGAGATGGGATGATGCGGAACGCATATATGTGCCCTTCAACATCACAAAGTCCCACTGGTTTGCCTTAGAAATTGAACTATGCGACTGGGGTGTGACGGTGTATGACTGCAATGTGGATCTGTACTTAGATAAGGAAATTTTCGAGATGATCCAGCCCGTCATTCAAACTGTTCAAAGATATGTCAAGATGTACGAGCCACTGGCAAAGAGATGTGAACCGTTATTAGACAAGCCAATGTCGGTGTCCCGTCGTGATAACATTAAGCAGAACAAGCGCGGTTAAGTATATGTGTATTAATGCAATGATAAATCCTTATCAAACTACAATTGATATACATTCTAACTGCTTTTGTACATATTGTAGATGAGATTGTGGGGTCTACACCTTGAAGCACATTGAGTTGTTGATGCTCGGCATGACAAACTTGGATCTTGCGTCCGACAAATTCATAGATGGACACAGAAATCAAATGGCTCATAGTATTTTTAGATGTCGTTGGGATGGTTTTTAAAGACATTTGATTTTAATGTGATAATTGTATTGTGTTGTTGGGAACCATTCGGCAAGGAAGACATGTGATAATTGTATTTTAATTTGGAAGATCGTGTTTTCAGGATGTTTACATGCTTGTGATGGTGTTTAAGTCAGGACATATTCTCGTTTTACAAGCAAGGACCCCGGTTTGTTAGGTCATTTTCAGTTCATAAACCTATGCTAAACATAAGCTTATGACTGATTATCATATTTTAACCAACAAGGTTACAAAAAGGACAACCAGCACAACAACTAACACCACAAGTACCACCACACCAAGTACAACTTTCAACACTAAATTTTCTGTTTTGATATTCATAATATCATTGCTTGAAGTCGAATGATGTGGGTAAATAAGCGTAGAGGTTGTCCCGTGATCTTCAACAACTCTTACGCTTTCAATAGTCTCATTGGTTGTAAAATCATAAGCTTGACCATCCACCCATTTGCATAACCAGAGCAGGATACACCATAGGAGGATTAGGAGTTATGGCGGATTTGAAACAAACATCACATTTTTTTAAACCGTTTATAAAACGGTAAAAAACGGTTTAAAAACTCCCACATTGACCAACTTAATATTTCCTACATTTAAAGGGTTTTTAAACCGAAAAAATAGCCTTTAAAACGAGGGGAAAAACTTCCACATTAACCTAATATTTCCTACATTTAAATGGTTTTGAAACCGAAAAAAAACCCTTTATAACGGTTTAAAACCGTTTAAAATGGCGGGGTTAGTTTTCAAATAAAACCAAAGCTTTGCAAAATGGTAACTTAAGTCAGGCCGTATTAAAGGCTTACAATACGTATTCAGATTTGTCAGGTCATTTTTAATAAATCTTCTCCAAAGTCATCCTTTCCAATGCATATCCGGTTTGACCCCTCTTAATTTTCAATTAAAGACCCTTAGCCCTTACTCCCTCAACTACCCGTCATTAACTGTACTCTCCACTCATCTTTGTGTATAAATATCGTTCTTGCCTTGTGTAAACCCCTCACAAATCCTCTCTCAAACTCCAAGAACTCCTCTGATCTCAAACTCCAAAAACTCTTTCGCAACATGACTGACTTGTTCATTAAGGTCTTTCTGCAGGTATATTGGGATGGAGAATTATCTCCCTCCATCGGCGATATGGCCTTGTTAACGACCCATGTCTACACGGGGGAGCACTAGACTCATCAAGGTGCCGAAAAACAAAATGGAGATTTGGTCCCTACACGGGATGATCAGCAGCATGTCGAGGTATGCAGGTACAAAGTCGATTTTTTTAACAGGTCCCAGACTCCGGGCAGCGATTCCTTCAACCGCTGTAGACCGATGACGACGTTGCAGATCTCGCCCGCCTCAACGAGAAGGTAGCCGGAGTCAAGGTCTACGTGGTTCGTGATCAAGCCGATGTTGTTCTGCCCCAGTGATGCCCGTGGGGATGTCATGATTTGCGTGACCGTGGAAAGGATTGTTTTAATGTAGTTTTAATGGTGTTTCTTAGTATTTTTCATGTTGTTTCTTATGAGTGTCTACTTGGAAATTATTAAGGTTATGTAATGGTTTGGACTGATAATAAGAAAGATCCTCTGTCCTTATTCCTGCGTTTACTACTTTTGAGTTTTGACTATATTTATGCGTGTTCAGGACAAAATTATCGTTTTCATAATTCATAAACTAATGTTCAGGGCAAACGCATTAATATTTCAGAGCAATAACAACATCGAATATGTCAACGTGCTTGTTCAGGACAAATGTAACGTTTTCAGGACAACGCTTGTAATATATCAGAGCAATAACAACATATATGCGGAACAAACCACCCTAACATTAAAAAAAATCGAATGTGTAAATACTTATTACTTCATACACTAAGTCAGAGAAATAACAACATATATAGTTTTTTCTAATTGAAGTCAAAGCAATAACAATAGATATATTTTTTCATTATTCACGTTTCTCCGGCCATATTTAAGTCTTACAGTAAGTATTCAAGTTTGTTAGGGCATATTGAATTAAGTGAGTTCATTTCCAATGCATATCCGATTTGACCCCTCTTAACTTTCCCTGAAAGACCCTTACTTTCCCAAATCTTCTCTACCAAGGTTCTTCAAATACTCCCAGGCTCTGTTAATTAAAGTCAGAGCAATAACAACATGTGGTAATTGTATTTGAATTTGGAAGATCGTGTTTTCAGGATGTTAACAAAGTTTTGTGATGACAATTTCCAAGATGTTTTCAAGCAAAATGGTGCTTAAGTCAGGACATATTCTTGTTTTACATGCGGAAAACCCTCGTTTTACAATCAAGGAACCAAATTTGTCAGGTCATTTGCAGTTCACAAACCTAAGCATTTCAAGCAATTTGCAAGTATGCACATAAGGAGGACAGTACCACCACCTCAAGTACATAGCATTATGACGGACCCTACATAATACATTGTCTTGCTAAACATATACTTATGACTAATTATCATACTTTAACCAACAAGGTTACAAATTGGACAACCAACACAACAACTAACACCACAAGTACCACCACACCAAGTACAACTTTCAACACTAAATTTTCTGTTTTGATATTCATAATGTCATTGCTTGAAGTCGAATGATGTGGGTAAATATTTGGCCGAGAGGTTGTCCCGTGATCTTCAATAACTCTTACGCTTTTAATAGTCTCATTGGCTCTAAAATCATAAGCTTGACCATCCACCCATTTGAAGTATTTGCAATCCTGACCTGCCTATGGTTGAATACAAAATTAAACCAATCAAATATCAGTGAAATCGTCCTTGAACTTAGTTTAAGTCTAAATGAAATCCCAATTGAATTACCAACAAGTACAAATTCATATTTTGCACCAAATTCAAAAACCCCAAATTATACCCTAATTGAAAAAGCCTCAAATCAGAACCCTAAATGTATAACCAAAATCCTAAATCAAAACCCTAAAATTCAAATTCAATATTACCTTCCATAATGGACACCCATAGAACTGTTTTCTCGAATTTTGAGTGTATTTGCAAGTTTGTATTGTTGCAGGGAGGCCATGGAAACATCTTCGAGTTGATGATTCACCGGCTTCGTGCCCTCTCCTCCACGAATTTGAATTGGCAGATGAGCTTCCTTGTGTCCAGCCTTTTGTCATCGTATAATTTCCTCTCGTTTGCTATAAGATGTTACTCTCAATTCCTTTCTTTTTGAAGAGGGTGTTTGATGTGACCATGCCACATCAAGGTCAAGACACCGAGGACACCCTAGGCGCCGCCGAGGACTTGGACGCCGAGGAGCACACCGTGGGCACTATAGAGGCCCAAGAGCTGGATCAAAGCACGAAGCTTATGGATGACACCCTTGGAGATGGAGATGACCGAGACATGCATGGGAGGGCCAAATCCAAACCAAAGGAAGACATTGGCCACAAGGCCAAGACATCGGCCGCGCCGGGCGCAAGCAACACTAAGGACAACGCCCAAGAAGACAAGGCAACCCCTAATGCCATCACGAGGTCTAGGGCTAGGAAGCTTCTCCAAGACCTCCACAAGGGGTTGACATGCCAAGCTGCCCTAAGCCACGCCGAGCCTAGCCTAGTCCTTTGCATTCATCAAGGCGCCGACGAACACGGCGCTAGCGGCAAGTGAACGTTCAAAGAGGGGCGCCGAGCCACTTGGGCCACTTTGTTCGGCACTCCAACCACCATGGGCTGGCCCACCTACCCGACCATCATAGGCCCAAGCCTTGGCCGAGAGAATCTTAAACGTGCTTGAAGACATTTGCTTTTGAAGTTAATAAGTTACCTTATTTGGACATTTTCGGTATTAAAATTAGGGTTTAATTTTGTGCAAGACTCTTGACGTTTCCTTAGGCATTCTTGCCTTTTTTGTAAGCCTTTATATTGGTACTTTGAAAGCTGAAAAGCTCACAAAAGAATTATCAACTTTGCTTTGCCAAAATCTCTCTTGCTTCTCTAGTCTCTCTTTCGTCAAAATAGTCTAAGTGTGTCGAGTGAGTACATCTCTCACACTTCCTCTTCCCTTTCACTTCTGCAAGCAATTTTCTTCCCTCTATAAGAAGACATTGAGTGCCATCTATCCCCCACAACTCCGCCGTCAAACCATCCTTGCACCTCCGCCACGCCACCATCCATCCGAGAAACCCTAATTGGCGTTTCCACTCCGACGACGAGCAAAGCTTGCACCGTGGCCTCACGATCCTTTGAATCTAACATTTGGTATCAGAGAACGTAAGTTTTGCTCAAATTCCTCTTTTAAATTCAAGGTCCGAAGTCCTACAAGTTCTTTGTTTTCGTGCCTTTGCATGTGTAGTTGGAATTTTGTGTCCGAATCTTGTTCTTGCTTTGTTCTTGGATTTTTCTTGATTGTGTCATGTGTCTTGCATCTAGGATAGATCTATAAAATCTGAATGCCCTATAAGAAGTGACGTTTTTAGAGTGGAAGAATTGTAACCTTCAAATTTGGCTTTATTGTGTGCTTTAATTGCATTTAATACTAGTTTGAATTTGGAAAGAGTAACCTTTAACCCTCTTAAAGCCCATTTAGTTGTGCATTTAGTATAGGATCTTTGAGTCTTTGCTTTCCTTATTTGGCACATATACAATCCGAGTTTAATTGTTTAAGTAATTTGCAAACCGAGCCTTCTTGTGGGGGAACGAATCCGAAGTGCGTACGCTTTTGTTACTCGAGTTGCATTGCAAGTTTCTTGTTCTCGTTTCTGCATTCCATACGTCAAAAAAAGGAAGCATTTTAGAAAAACTCGGCTTGATATTGTACAAAAGAGCAAGCCAAATCAAAATAAAAAAAGAAAAGAAAAAGAAGAAGTCGTGCACTATCTTTGTGGTTGTAAGTGAAGTTGTAATTCCTTTTGCTCGAGCTAACATTAGTAAGTGGTAATAGGAAACAAGTACTTACAAGAATTGTTTGAGTTGTGAATTAACTTAAGCTTTTGACAAGGATTGTGGTGCACTTTATTTTCGATTTTTGTGAGTCTTTTGCATATAGGAGCCACCCTAACCCAAGAACTTGTTGGATTCCGAGTCCTAATTTAAATTAGGCAAATTTGGCAATCTTACTTGTTACGTACTTTTGTTGGAGTTTCTTTGGGTTTTGTTGGCTGTCGTGTGTTTGATTTGTGAAGGTTAGAGATGGTGAATCCCAAGGACAAGCAAGCGGCTGAAGAGGACCCCAAGGAGGTCTCGGAAATCACTATGGAGGCATTCCTCAAAGCCATTCAAGCTTCTTAAGAGAAATCTGACGAGCGCGCCCGACAACACTTGAGTGCCATGAGGGAGGAGCAAGCTGCCTTCATGCGCGCCATGGAGGAGAAATGGAACACCATGCAGGGTGTCTCCTCCGTCCAAGGCCAAGGAGGATCTTTGCCGCAAGCAAGTGCCGGCACCTCCTCCGTGCTAGGTCTTGCACCGCTGGGTGATCAACTCTCGGTGCCCATGACTACTTGGCCGTTGCCAAATCCGGGAGTGACCAATCATGCCTTGACCGAGGGCTTCCAAGGGCATGCACATCACATGAGCACTACAAGGGAAGAATATGCTTCTTCTAATTTCTCATTACCTTTTGCTCCTACTACTATGCCTTTTAGATCTAACCATGCAGATTCTGGATTAAGGCTTGGAGAGCAATCAAGAATGCAGCCCCATGACGTCCCTAGGTCTCAAGGACCCTTACTCCATCCCCTAAGGAGTGCACCAAACCGAGGCGGAGCATTCCAAGGCCAAGGGCAAGGCGGCTACATGCCTTATGAAGCACGCGGCGCCGGAGGCAATGGCAACCAATACCCGGCCAACTTGGAGCAACCACGACCACATGGAGTTAAATTGGAGGTACAAAGTTTTGGTTTAAATTGTGAGCCCGAGGTATATCTTGATTGGGAACAAAAAACCGATCAAATATTCCAATACTATAACTACTCGGAAGCTCAACGAGTAGCTATAGCTACGATCAAGTTTGAGGGATTCGCCTATCAATGATGGCTTGGGGACAAAGAGGAACGAGAGTTCCATGGACACCTCCAAGTGACCACATGGCAAGAACTCAAACGGGCTCTTAGAGATAGGTTTGTTCCGGATGACTATGCCGAGCGAGTTCATGAGAGAGTGGAACAACTTGAGCAAGGGAATAAAACCCCGGATGAGTTCTATACGGAGCTAAGGACCTTGGTCTTTAGGTCCGGGCTTAGAGTTCCCGAAGGGTATCTTATTTCCAAGTTCATTAACCATCTCAACAATGAACTCAAAGCGGTCGTGAGTAAGCAACATTTTCCTCGTGGGACGCCTATGGAGGAAGTGCTTCATTATACTAATCGTATGTATAAAGCATTATCTTCTAGACGCCCCCAAGGGAATAGCTCACGCCCTTGGCAACGTTCCAAAGGGGCACCACCTCCACCTAGACACTTGGAACCGACTAGGGGTGATAATCCTAGTCACCCTAGACGAGAGTTCCCTAGTAGAGTCCAACCCCAACGAAAGGAGGGCGAGGACCGAGCAAGGGATATCAAATGTTACAAGTGTCTAGGAAGAGGGCACTATGCCCGGGATTGCACCTCAAAAAGACAACTTCTACTTAATACTCTAGGAGAATATGAATCCGAGGATGAGTATGAAGAAGAGGTTGTTGAGAATGAGGAGGCCGAGGAAGAGATGCATGTTGTTGCAGCCCATGGGGACTGTTTTGTGGCTAAGAAAGTGCTTATAGCCTCGGAGGGATCAAGTGTACCTAGCCAACGGGAGACCATCTTCCATACTAGGTGCACTATCAACGACAAAGTATGTAGTATGATAATTGATGGGGGGTCATGTTACAATATCATTGACCATGAAGTAGTGTCTAGGTTCAACCTAAGCACTACTCCTCACCCACAACCCTACACACTTTGTTGGTTGAATTCCGATACCCCTCTAAAGGTTAAGGAGCAAGCCATAATCAAGTTCTCCATTGGTGGCTATGAGGATGAGGTTTTGTGTGACGTGTTGCCTATGACTGCGTGCCACCTTCTTTTGGGAAGGCCATGACAGTATGATAGGGGCGTCATACATCAAGGGGTGAGCAATGAGTATTCCTTCCATTTGCGTGGGAAAAGGATTACTCTCCATCCCTTAGCTCCTCATGAAATCATGGCTGACCATGTGGCTAGGGAACAATGCAAGGCCCAAGCTAAGGAGCATGCCAAAGGTAAGAAAATGGCGATTGGGGGCAAAGGAAATGCCTCTAGTCATATGCTCTTAGCTAGGTCTAAGGATGTTGTTCAAGCGTTCAAGAGTGGAGAGTCATGTCTTTTGTTCATTCGTAAGGACATGCTCCTCAACTTGAATGACCTTGAGGGACTCCCGCAGCCCATCACTCGCCTGTTGTTAGAGTTCGATGATCTCTTTCAAGAGGAAGTGCCTAAGGGGTTGCCTCCGATAAGAGGTATTGAACATCAAATTGACTTCATACCGGGGGCAACACTTCCTAATAGGGCTGCGTACCGCGCTAATCCCGCGGAGACAAAGGAGTTACAACGTCAAGTCCAAGAATTGCTTGACAAGGGCTATGTGAAGGAGAGCCTTAGCCCTTGTGCAGTTCCGGTCATCTTGGTACCAAAGAAGGACGGTACTTGGCGGATGTGTGTTGATTGTCGAGCGATCAATAACATAACCATTAAGTACCGCCATCCCATACCAAGATTGGACGACATGCTTGACGAGTTGCATGGAGCGAGTGTGTTTTCCAAGGTTGATCTTAAGAGTGGTTATCACCAAATTCGCATGAAAGAAGGCGATGAATGGAAAACCGCTTTTAAGACCAAGCAAGGATTATATGAGTGGTTGGTGATGCCTTTTGGACTCACCAACGCTCCTAACACATTCATGAGGCTCATGAACCATGTTCTAAGGCGCTTCATTGGCAAGTTTGTGGTTGTGTACTTCGATGACATCTTAGTATATAGCCATAATCTTGATGAGCACGTGGATCACCTTAGACAAGTTCTTGAGGTCCTTAGGAAGGAGAAGCTATATGCCAACTTCAAGAAGTGCCACTTTTTCTCGGATCATGTGGTATTTCTTGGATTTGTGGTATGTAAGGAGGGCTTGAGAGTTGATGAGGAGAAGGTGAAAGCTATTCATAAATGGCCAACACCTACTACTATGACTCAAGTCCGAAGCTTCTTAGGCTTGGCTGGCTTTTACCGCCGCTTTGTGAGGGACTTTAGCACCTTGGCTGCGCCCCTCACGGAGCTTACCAAGAAAGGTGTGGCGTTCTCATGGGATGTCGCACAAGAGGCGGCCTTTGCTAGCGTCAAAGCCAAGCTCACCCAAGCACCACTCTTATCATTGCCTAACTTTGATAAAATCTTTGAGATAGAGTGTGATGCTTCGGGAATAGGCCTTGGAGGTGTCCTCATGCAAGAGGGCAAACCCATTGCCTATTTTAGTGAGAAACTTGGGGGAGCCGAGCTCAAATACCCCACCTATGACAAAGAACTTCTCGCTTTAGTACATGTGCTAAGAGTTTGGCAACACTACTTATTGCCTAAAGAATTTGTCATACACTCCGACCACGAGGCATTGAAATACTTGAAGGGCCAAAGCAAGCTCAATAAGAGACATGCTAAGTGGGTGGAATTCATTGAATCTTTCCCCTACGTGATAAAACGCAAAAAGGGAAAGGACAATGTGGTGGCGGATGCCCTCTCAAGGAGGTACACTCTATTGACCATATTAGATGCAAAGTTGCTTGGTTTCACTTTCATGAAAGACTTATATGCTCTTGATTCTGATTTTTGTGCTATAGTAGATGCATGTAAGTCTAAGGGAAGTGAGGGTCAATTCTACTTGCATGATGGATTTTTGTTCAAAGGTCATAGGTTGTGCATTCCTAAGGGCTCCATTCGAGCTATACTTGTGCAAGAAGCACATAGGGGTGGGTTGATGGGGCACTTTGGTGTCCTTAAGACCTTACATGTGCTTAGAGAACACTTCTTTTGGCCTAAGATGCTAAGAGCGGTTGAGAAGCTTTGTGCTTCTTGTGCTTCTTGTACTACTTGTATGCGTGCTAAGGCCAAAATGCAACCCCATGGTCTCTACTCTCCATTGCCAATCCCTAAACTACCTTGGGAAGACATTTCCATGGACTTTGTTTTGGGGTTGCCACGGTCTAAGAGAGGGAGAGACTCCATCTTTGTAGTAGTGGATAGGTTCTCCAAAATGGCACATTTCATTGCATGCCATAAGACTGATGATACATATCATGTTGCTAACCTTTTCTTTGATCATGTTGTGAGATTGCATGGAGTTCCTAGGTCCATTGTGTCAGACCGAGATGTTAAGTTCCTAAGCTACTTTTGGAAAACCCTTTGGGCTAAGTTTGGAACTAAGCTTCTCTTCTCTACTACTTGCCACCCTCAAACGGATGGACAAACCGAGGTGGTTAACCGTACTCTTGGTGTCTTGCTTAGAACTATCTTGAGGACTAACTTGCATAGGTGGGAGGATAGCTTGTCCTTCATTGAATTCGCCTACAATAGGACGGTCTATTCGGCAACAAGGAAGACACCCTTTGAAGTGGTTTATGGGCGCAATCCCACAACACCACTAGAGCTCCTACCCTATGCTATCAAAGAGCGAGAGAGCAAAGAAGGTGCAGATGAAGCTGCAAGGATTAAAAAGTTGCATGAAGACACAAGGTTGCAACTTGAGAGGAGAACCGACCAATATAAGAAGCATGTGGACAAGGGGCGAAAGGAAGTAATTTTTGAACCGGGTGATCTAGTATGGCTACACCTAAGGAAGGAGCGCTTCCCATTGCTCCGCAACTCCAAACTCAAGCCAAGAGGCGATGGACCCTTTCAAGTGCTTGAGAGGATCAATGACAATGCCTACAAGCTTGATCTTCCTCCTAACTTTGGTATACATGATGTTTTCAATGTTTCTGATTTGATGCCTTATTGTGTGCAGGATGAAGATGACCAAGAAGAGCTGGATTCGGGGTCAAATCCCTTTCAAGAGAGGGAGGATGATGTGACCATGCCACATCAAGGTCAAGACACCGAGGACACCCTAGGCGCCGCCGAGGAGCACACCGTGGGCACTATGGAGGCCCAAGAGCTGGATCAAAGCACGGAGCTTATGGATGACACCCTTGGAGATGGAGATGACCGATACATGCATGGGAGGGCCAAAGCCAAACCAAAGGAAGACATTGGCCACAAGGCCAAGACATCGGCCGCGCCGGGCGCAAGCAACACTAAGGACAACGCCCAAGAAGACAAGGCAACCCCTGGTGCCATCACGAGGTCTAGGGCTAGGAAGCTTCTCCAAGACCTCCACAAGGGGTTGACATGCCAAGCTGCCCTAAGCCACGCCGAGCCTAGCCTAGTCCTTTGCATTCATCAAGGCGCCGGCGAACACGGCGCTAGCGGCAAGTGAACGTTCAAAGAGGGGCGCCGAGCCACTTGGGCCACTTTGTTCGGCACTCCAACCACCATGGGCTGGCCCACCTACCCCACCATCATAGGCCCAAGCCTTGGCCGAGAGAATCTTAAACGTGCTTGAAGACATTTGCTTTTGAAGTTAATAAGTTACCTTATTTGGACATTTTCGGTATTAAAATTAGGGTTTAATTTTGTGCAAGACTCTTGACGTTTCCTTAGGCATTCTTGCCTTTTTTGTAAGCCTTTATATTGGTACTTTGAAATCTGAAAAGCTCACAAAAGAATTATCAACTTTGCTTTGCCAAAATCTCTCTTGCTTCTCTAGTCTCTCTTTCGTCAAAATAGTCTAAGTGTGTCGAGTGAGTACATCTCTCACACTTCCTCTTCCCTTTCACTTCTGCAAGCAATTCTTCTTCCCTCTATAAGAAGACATTGAGTGCCATCTATCCCCCACAACTCCGCCGTCAAACCATCCTTGCACCTCCGCCACGCCACCATCCATCCGAGAAACCCTAATTGGCGTTTCCACTCCGACGACGAGCAAAGCTTGCACCGTGGCCTCACGATCCTTTGAATCTAACATTTGGTATCAGAGAACATAAGTTTTGCTCAAATTCCTCTTTTAAATTCAAGGTCCGAAGTCCTACAAGTTCTTTGTTTTCGTGCCTTTGCATGTGTAGTTGGAATTTTGTGTCCGAATCTTATTCTTGCTTTGTTCTTGGATTTTTCTTGATTGTGTCGTGTGTCTTGCATCTAGGATAGATCTATAAAATCTGAATGCCCTATAAGAAGTGACGTTTTTAGAGTGGAAGAATTGTAACCTTCAAATTTGGCTTTATTGTGTGCTTTAATTGCATTTAATACTAGTTTGAATTTGGAAAGAGTAACCTTCAACCCTCTTAAAGCCCATTTAGTTGTGCATTTAGTATAGGATCTTTGAGTCTTTGCTTTCCTTATTTGGCACATATACAATCCGAGTTTAATTGTTTAAGTAATTTGCAAACCGAGCCTTCTTGTGGAGGAACGAATCCGAAGTGCGTACGCTTTTGTTACTCGAGTTGCATTGCAAGTTTCTTGTTCTCGTTTCTGCATTCCATACGTCAAAAAAAAGGAAGCATTTTAGAAAAAACTCGGCTTGATATTGTACAAAAGAGCAAGCCAAATCAAAATCAAAAAAAGAAAGAAAAAGAAGTCATGCACTATCTTTGTGGTTGTAAGTGAAGTTGTAATTCCTTTTGCTCGAGCTAACATTAGTAAGCGGTAATAGGAAACAAGTACTTAGAAGAATTGTTTGAGTTGTGAATTAACTTAAGCTTTTGACAAGGATTGTGGTGCACTTTATTTTCGATTTTTGTGAGTCTTTTGCATATAGGAGCCACCCTAACCCAAGAACTTGTTGGATTCCGAGTCCTAATTTAAATTTGGCAAATTTGGCAATCTTACTTGTTACGTACTTTTGTTGGAATTTCTTTGGGTTTTGTTGGCTGTCGTGTGTTTGATTTGTGAAGGTTAGAGATGGTGAATCCCAAGGACAAGCAAGTGGCTGAAGAGGACCCCAAGGAGGTCTCAGAAATCACTATGGAGGCATTCCTCAAAGCCATTCAAGCTTCTCAAGAGAAATCCGACGAGCGTGACCGACAACACTTGAGTGCCATGAGGGAGGAGCAAGCTGCCTTCATGCGCGCCATGGAGGAGAAATGGAGCACCATGCAGGGCGTCTCCTCCGTCCAAGGCCAAGGAGGATCTTTGCCGCAAGCAAGTGCCGGTACCTCCTCCGTGCTAGGTCTTGCACCGCCGGGTGATCAACTCTCGGTGCCCATGACTACTTGGCCGTTGCCAAATCCGGGAGTGACCAATCATGCCTTGACCGAGGGCTTCCAAGGGCATGCACATCACATGAGCACTACAAAGGAAGAATATGCTTCTTCTAATTTCTCATTACCTTTTGCTCCTACTACTATGCCTTTTAGATCTAACCATGCAGATTCCAGATTAAGGCTTGGAGAGCAATCAAGAATGCAGCCCCATGACGTCCCTAGGTCTCAAGGACCCTTACTCCATCCCCTAAGGAGTGCACCAAACTGAGGCGGAGCATTCCAAGGCCAAGGGCAAGGCGGCTACATGCCTTATGAAGCATGCGGCGCCGGCGGCAATGGCAACCAATACCCGGCCAACTTGGAGCAACCACGACCACATGAAGTTAAATTGGAGGTACAAAGTTTTGGTTTAAATTGTGAGCCCGAGGTATATCTTGATTGGGAACAAAAAACCGATCAAATATTCCAATACTATAACTACTCGGAAGCTCAACGAGTAGCTATAGCTACAATCAAGTTTGAGGGATTCGCCTATCAATGGTGGCTTGGGGACAAAGAGGAACGAGAGTTCCATGCAAACCTCCAAGTGACCACATGGCAAGAACTCAAACGGGCTCTTAGAGATAGGTTTGTTCCGGATGACTATGCCGAGCGAGTTCATGAGAGACTGGAACAACTTGAGCAAGGGAATAAAACCCCGGATGAGTTCTATACGGAGCTAAGGACCTTGGTCTTTAGGTCCGGGCTTAGAGTTCCTGAAGGGTATCTTATTTCCAAGTTCATTAACCATCTCAACAATGAACTCAAAACGGTCGTGAGTAAGCAACATTTTCCTCGTGGGACGCCTATGGAGGAAGTGCTTCATTATACTAATCGTATGTATAAAGCATTATCTTCTAGACGCCCCCAAGGGAATAGCTCACGCCCTTGGCAAAGTTCCAAAGGGGCACCACCTCCACCTAGACGCTTGGAACCGACTAGGGGTGATAATCCTAGTCACCCTAGACGAGAGTTCCCTAGTAGAGTCCAACCCCAACGAAAGAAGGGCGAGGACCGAGCAAGGGATATCAAATGTTACAAGTGTCTAGGAAGAGGGCACTATGCCCGGGATTGCACCTCAAAAAGACAACTTCTACTTAATACTCTAGGAGAATATGAATCCGAGGATGAGTATGAAGAAGATGTTGTTGAGAATGAGGAGGCCGAGGAAGAGATGCATGTTGTTGCAGCCCATGGGGACTGTTTTGTGGCTAAGAAAGTGCTTATAGCCTCGGAGGCATCAAGTGTGCCTAGCCAACGGGAGACCATCTTCCATACTAGGTGCACTATCAACGGCAAAGTATGTAGTATGATAATTGATGGGGGGTCATGTTACAATATCATTGACCATGAAGTAGTGTCTAGGTTCAACCTAAGCACTACTCCTCACCCACAACCCTACACACTTTGTTGGTTGAATTCCGATACCCCTCTAAAGGTTAAGGAGCAAGCCATAATCAAGTTCTCCATTGGTGGCTATGAGGATGAGGTTTTGTGTGACGTGTTGCCTATGACTGCGTGCCACCTTCTTTTGGGAAGGCCATGGCAGTATGATAGGGGCGTCATACATCAAGGGGTGAGCAATGAGTATTCCTTCCATTTGCGTGGGAAAAGGATTACTCTCCATCCCTTAGCTCCTCATGAAATCATGGCTGACCATGTGGCTAGGGAACAACGCAAGGCCCAAGCTAAGGAGCATGCCAAAGGTAAGAAAATGGCGATTGGGGGCAAAGGAAATGCCTCTAGTCATATGCTCTTAGCTAGGTCTAAGGATGTTGTTCAAGCGTTCAAGAGTGGAGAGTCATGTCTTTTGTTCATTCGTAAGGACATGCTCCTCAACTTGAATGACCTTGAGGGACTCCCGCAGCCCATCACTCGCCTGTTGTTAGAGTTCGATGATCTCTTTCAAGAGGAAGTGCCTAAGGGGTTGCCTCCGATAAGAGGTATTGAACATCAAATTGACTTCATACCGGGGGCAACACTTCCTAATAGGGCTGCGTACCGCGCTAATCCCGCGGAGACAAAGGAGTTACAACGTCAAGTCCAAGAATTGCTTGACAAGGGCTATGTGAAGGAGAGCCTTAGCCCTTGTGCAGTTCCGGTCATCTTGGTACCAAAGAAGGACGGTACTTGGCGGATGTGTGTTGATTGTCGAGCGATCAATAACATAACCATTAAGTACCGCCATCCCATACCAAGATTGGACGACATGCTTGACGAGTTGCATGGAGCGAGTGTGTTTTCCAAGGTTGATCTTAAGAGTGGTTATCACCAAATTCGCATGAAAGAAGGCGATGAATGGAAAACCGCTTTTAAGACCAAGCAAGGATTATATGAGTGGTTGGTGATGCCTTTTGGACTCACCAACGCTCCTAACACATTCATGAGGCTCATGAACCATGTTCTAAGGCGCTTCATTGGCAAGTTTGTGGTTGTGTACTTCGATGACATCTTAGTATATAGCCATAATCTTGATGAGCACGTGGATCACCTTAGACAAGTTCTTGAGGTCCTTAGGAAGGAGAAGCTATATGCCAACTTCAAGAAGTGCCACTTTTTCTCGGATCATGTGGTATTTCTTGGATTTGTGGTATGTAAGGAGGGCTTGCGAGTTGATGAGGAGAAGGTGAAAGCTATTCATGAATGGCCAACACCTACTACTATGACTCAAGTCCGAAGCTTCTTAGGATTGGCTGGCTTTTACCGCCGCTTTGTGAGGGACTTTAGCACCTTGGCTGCACCCCTCACGGAGCTTACCAAGAAAGGTGTGGCGTTCTCATGGGATGTCGCACAAGAGGCGGCCTTTGCTAGCCTCAAAGCCAAGCTCACCCAAGCACCACTCTTATCATTGCCTAACTTTGATAAAATCTTTGAGATAGAGTGTGATGCTTCGGGAATAGGCCTTGGAGGTGTCCTCATGCAAGAGGGCAAACCCATTGCCTATTTTAGTGAGAAACTTGGGGGAGCCGAGCTCAAATACCCCACCTACGACAAAGAACTTCTCGCTTTAGTACGTGTGCTAAGAGTTTGGCAACACTACTTATTGCCTAAAGAATTTGTCATACACTCCGACCATGAGGCATTGAAATACTTGAAGGGCCAAAGTAAGCTCAACAAGAGACATGCTAAGTGGGTGGAGTTCATTGAATCTTTCCCCTACGTGATAAAACACAAAAAGGGAAAGGACAATGTGATGGCGGATGCCCTCTCAAGGAGGTACACTCTATTGACCATATTAGATGCAAAGTTGCTTGGTTTCACTTTCATGAAAGACTTATATGCTCTTGATTCTGATTTTTGTGCTATAGTAGATGCATGTAAGTCTAAGGGAAGTGAGGGTCAATTCTACTTGCATGATGGATTTTTGTTTAAAGGTCATAGGTTGTGCATTCCTAAGGGCTCCATTCGAGCTATACTTGTGCAAGAAGCACATGGGGGTGGGTTGATGGGGCACTTTGGTGTCCTTAAGACCTTACATGTGCTTAGAGAGCACTTCTTTTGGCCTACGATGCTAAGAGCGGTTGAGAAGCTTTGTGCTTCTTGTACTACTTGTATGCGTGCTAAGGCCAAAATGCAACCCCATGGTCTCTACTCTCCATTGCCAATCCCTAAACTACCTTGGGAAGACATTTCCATGGACTTTGTTTTGGGATTGCCACGGTCTAAGAGAGGGAGAGACTCCATCTTTGTAGTAGTGGATAGGTTCTCCAAAATGGCACATTTCATTGCATGCCATAAGACCGATGATACATCTCATGTTGCTAACCTTTTCTTTGATCATGTTGTGAGATTGCATGGAGTTCCTAGGTCTATTGTGTCATACCGAGATGTTAAGTTCCTAAGCTACTTTTGGAAAACCCTTTGGGCTAAGCTTGGAACTAAGCTTCTCTTCTCTACTACTTGCCACCCTCAAACGGATGGCCAAACCGAGGTGGTTAACCGTACTCTTGGTGTCTTGCTTAGAACTATCTTGAGGACTAACTTGCGCAGGTGGGAGGATAGCTTGTCCTTCATTGAATTCGCCTACAATAGGACGGTCCATTCGGCAACAAGGAAGACACCCTTTGAAGTGGTTTATGGGCGCAATCCCACAACACCACTAGAGCTCCTACCCTATGCTATCAAAGAGCGAGAGAGCAAAGAAGGTGCGGATGAAGCTGCAAGGATTAAGAAGTTGCATGAAGACACAAGGTTGCAACTTGAGAGGAGAACCGGCCAATATAAGAAGCATGTGGACAAGGGGCGAAAGGAAGTAATTTTTGAACCGGTGATCTAGTATGGCTACACCTAAGAAAGGAGCGCTTCCCATTGCTCCGCAACTCCAAACTCAAGCCAAGAGGCGATGGACCCTTTCAAGTGCTTGAGAGGATCAATGACAACGCCTACAAGCTTGATCTTCCTCCTAACTTTGGTGTACATGATGTTTTCAATGTTTCTGATTTGATGCCTTATTGTGTGCAAGATGAAGATGACCAAGAAGAGCTGGATTCGGGGTCAAATCCCTTTCAAGAGAGGGAGGATGATGTGACCATGCCACATCAAGGTCAAGACACCGAGGACACCCTAGGCGCCGCCGAGGACTTGGACGCACACCGTGGGCACTATAGAGGCCCAAGAGCTGGATCAAAGCACGGAGCTTATGGATGACACCCTTGGAGATGGAGATGACCGAGACATGCATGGGAGGGCCAAAGCCAAACCAAAGGAAGACATTGGCCATAAGGCCAAGACATCGGCCGCGCCGGGCGCAAGCAACACTAAGGACAACGCCCAAGAAGACAAGGCAACCCCTGGTGCCATCACGAGGTCTAGGGCTAGGAAGCTTCTCCAAGACCTCCACAAGGGGTTGATATGCCAAGCTTCCCTAAGCCATGCCGAGCCTAGCCTAGTCCTTTGCATTCATTAAGGCGCCGGCGAACACGGCGCTAGCGACAAGTGAACGTTCAAAGAGGGGCGCCGAGCCACTTGGGCCACTTTGTTCGGCACTCCAACCACCATGGGCTGGCCCACCTACCCCACCATCATAGGCCCAAGCCTTGGCCAAGAGAATCTTAAACGTGCTTGAAGACATTTGCTTTTGAAGTTAATAAGTTACCTTATTTGGACATTTTCGGTATTAAAATTAGGGTTTAATTTTGTGCAAGACTCTTGACGTTTCCTTGGGCATTCTTGCCTTTTTTGTAAGCCTTTATATTGGTACTTTGAAATCTGAAAAGCTCACAAAAGAATTATCAACTTTGCTTTGCCAAAATCTCTCTTGCTTCTCTAGTCTCTCTTTCGTCAAAATAGTCTAAGTGTGTCGAGTGAGTACATCTCTCACACTTCCTCTTCCCTTTCACTTCTGCAAGCAATTCTTGTTCCCTCTATAAGAAGACATTGAGTGCCATCTATCCCCTACAACTCCACCATCAAACCATCCTTGCGCCTCCGCCACGCCACCATCAATCCGAGAAACCCTAATTGGCGTTTCCACTCCGACGACGAGCAAAGCTTGCACCGTGGCCTTACGATCCTTTGAATCTAACAGTGTTCCTCTTTCTCCTCTTCGATGTTCTTTCTTTTTCTTCTGTGCAAATATGAATTTGTACTTGTTTTTTTTTGTTTTTATTAAAGAAAGAGAAATGAAATGAAATTTCAATGCTGATGTGATGTGTGTCAAGTCATCATCTTTATCAGTTTTTTGTACATAAACAAAAGCTTTTTCAAGCAATCCTTTTCTTACATGCAGATTTGAGTCAATATTCTCCAACTTTACTTTTGCATAGCCAGAGCAGGATACACCATAGGAGGATTAGGAGTTAGGGCGAATTTGAAACAAACGTCACACTTTTTCAAACCGTCTATAAAACGGTAAAAAACGGTTTAAAAACTTCCACATTAACCAACCTAATATTTTCTACATTTAAAGGGTTTTTAAACCGAAAAAATAGCCTTTAAAATGGTTTTAAAAATTCCATAAAATGGCGGGGTAAGTTCTCGAATAAAACCAAATCTTTGCAAAATTTTGACTGAAGTCAGGCCATATTGAAGTCTTACAATACGTACTCAGATTTGTCAGGTCATTTTAAGTACAAAAACCTAAGCTTTTGAATAAATCTTCGCCAAAGTGATCCTTTCTAATGCATATCCGATTTGACCCATCTTAACAACATATATAGTTTTTTCATTATTCAAGTTTCTCAGGCCATATTAAGTCTTTTACAATACGTATTCAGGTTTGTCAGTTTTATTGAAATAAGTGAGTTTCTTTCCAATGCATATCCGATTTGACCCCGTCATTAACTCTACTCCCCACTCATCTTTGTGTATAAATATCGTTCCTGCCTTGTGCAAACCCCTCACAAATCCTCCATTACTCTAAAAGTCCCAAATCTCTCTAAAACTCCTCTCTCAAACTCCAAAAACTCTTTCGCAACATGACTGACTCGTTCATTAAGGTCTTCCTGCAGGTATATTGGGATGGGGAATTATCCCCCACCATCGGCGATATGGCCTTGTTAACTACCCATGTCTGCACGGGGGGGGGGGGGGGGGGAGCACTAGACTCCTCAAGGTGCCGAAAAACAAGATGGAAATTTGGTCCCTCAATGGGATGATCAGCAGCATGTCGAGGTATACCGGTACAAAGTCGATTTTTTTAACAGGTCCCAGATTCTGGGCAATGATACCTTTAACCGCTACAGACAAATGATGACGTTGCAGATCTCATCCACCTCGACGAGAAGGTAGCCAGAGTGAAAGTGTACGTGGTTCGTGATCAAGCCGATGCTGTGCTGCCCCAGTGATGGCCGTGGGGATGCCGTTATTTGCGTGGCCGTGGAAAGGACCGTGGGGATGTAGTTTTAATGGTGTTTCTTAGTATTTTTCATGTTGTTTCTTAAAATACTCCCAGGCTCTCTAGTAAAGTTCTTCAAATACTCCCACTCTCTCTCTTGCTTCTCTACAGACTCAATATTTGCCCTGACAACGTAGTTATAGGCTTTGCAAACAACCATATATGGACTGACTTTTAATGCTTGTTCTGTTTCTAAGATATATAGTTTTTCAGGGCTTATAGTTTGTCTCACTCGCGCCCTGTTAATTGAAGTCAGAGCAATAACAACATATATAGTTTTTTCCTTATTCCAGTTTCTCAGGCCATATTAAGCTATTTACAGTACGTATTCAGGTTTATCAGGTTATATTGAAATAAGTGAGTTCCTTTTCAATGCATATCCGATTTGACCCCTCTTAATTTTCCCTGAAAGACCCTTCCTTTCCCAAATCTTCTCTACCAAGTTTCTTCAAATACTCCCAAGCTCTCTACCAAGGTTCTCTACCAAGGATCTTCAAATACTCCCACGCTCTCTACCAAGGTTCTTCAAATACTCCCCACCCTCTCTTGGTTCTTCAAATACTCCCACTTTCCCAAATCTTCTCTACAAACTCTATATTCTAAAGCCATGGCCGCAGAACATCAATTTGTCACTGGCGTGTACGCTGATGTATATGACCTTCTGCAAGCTGCACGAGATGTTGTGGATCATCTTGGAGGACAGATGATGAGCGAGGCCGTATTTGAGAGCTACTCTCGCGACATTGTCGCGAGAGATTTTGAGTTGGATGCTTTGATTAAGGATTTGGTCCGCCTGAGGCGGGAGCTTGCTGTGTTGAATCCGGCAGGTGCTCAGACCGAAGAAGAACTGAGCCGGATAAAGCTCAGGTTCAGATTGGTAAGGGTTTTCTTGTATATTTTCTTCCTATGTGCAAGTGATGTGCCTAAGATGCTTTGTTTTTTTGGCAGATTGAATGGGACACCGTCTTCAATGAAATCAACATAAAAAGGGTGTTGGAGCATGCTAAGTTCTTAAGGGGAGATCTGATGGCGCGCTATCTAGCTTGATGGGTGCGTTTTTAATCTTCCCTTCTTTTTGTATGAACTTTGCGATGCTAGTTTTTTTGTTTTGTGTGTGGGAATGCCTTGCCAAGGGCCTATTTTTGTAAAGTTGAACAATGTAATCTATGGATAATGTTTTCATAACAATGTAATCTCTGAGTATGTCTGGGGATGCGTTTATGATTTTTGATCATATGCAAGCGTTTTTAGGACAAATACAACATTTACAGAGAACATGAGCACAATGTCAGGACAAACCGTAGATGATTGTGTTTTAAAAACATGATTCAAAACATTCTAGGGTTCATATGAAGAATTATAGACTTCGCAGATGATTGTGTTTATGTATTAAGTTTATAGACTAAGGTTCAAATCCTATTAACTCAAATGGTTTCGCAGATGATTGTGTTTATGTATTAAGTTTTTAGATGTAGGTTGTCAGGACGTATTGAAGGTTTACAGGTCGTGTTTTACTTTTACAGTGATATGTTCTTCGCGCAGATGATCATGTCAGGACATATACGTAGTTTTACAGGGCGTCCTGGAGTTTTACAGTTACAGGTCATGTTTATGTATTAGGTTTTCGTCACGCAAATGATCATGTCAAGACATATACGTTGTTTTACAGGGTGTCCTAGAGTTTTACAGTTTGTTCTTGTGAGTTTTAAAAAGATAAGAAGTAATCAACTCTTAAGCAAAGATTGAATTTATCAAGTTTATATTCCAGCCAAAAGGGGAACCCCCACAAAAAGAGGTGTGGTTTAAGACTATAGAGACTTAAACCATACATCTTTTCAAGCACCCAACAACAACAGACTCAATATTTACGCGACCACGTTTACCAGCATAAACGCCCAAAAAACACCAACATAGTGACAATTCTAAACAAAAAAACACTAACCCATTCTCTTCCTATAATCCTTCGTCAGTCCTTCTCCTCCTACAGTACTGCTTGTTGTGGTCTTGGTTGCCGCAATAAGAACACTGCCTCTTCCTAGAATAGTTCCTCTTCCACGTCGCCCTGTATCGGTTAATACGTGGCCTTCCAGGAGGACGTTTTACTTTTGGTGCATAGCATCTGGTGGATGACACAACTTCAGGAACTAACCATCGGCCTGTGGGAGGAACAAGATGCACAATTTCCTTGTAGACTTCTCTCACGCAGTCGTTCTTGAACATGGGATGGACGAGATCAGTGAGTCACACTCCCCTATCACTTGCAACCGCTATGGCATGAGCACATGGAACTTTATCAATCTGGAACATGTTACAATCACATGTACGAGCATTAAGGTTCACCGAGTATCTGGTAGTTCCTTACATGACCTCTGCTTCAAACTGGCTAAGTCTTCGAACACTCATCTTAGCTGACCTTCTGTAGTTCACTTCTACCAGCGTGTACACAGATGGTGACAAATATTGGTCCCATTTTGAAGCCGTTTCCCTTCTTTCACAAAACCATTTAGAAATGGTCTCAAGAATCGCATCAAACAGATCAAGAATAAGCCATTGACGCTGTGTTTTCCACATGCCATTAAGACACTCGGCGTTGTTGCTTGTCATGATGTTAAACCTGTTCCCATGAAAATGCTCCCTCACCCAGTTTTTAACTCCAGCTTCTTTTAGATATTGACCAATCTTTGGAGATGCAGCTGTTATTTGAGCAAACTGATGATTGAACGCAGCTACTATGTAAGCCTGAGCAGATTTTTCGAATATGCCGAATAGGTCTTGCCTGCCAAACTTCCTCTTGAAGTTTTGGTATATGTGATATATGCAATATCCATGCTTGGCGAAATGATAGCTATTTCTCAGACCCTTCTTGATGTGACCCTGCCTCCCATGACGGCCCAAGACGAGGAAGAAGCCATGAGCCTACGCTCAGAGGGCCCAGTGACAAGGTCTAGGTCCAAGGCCATCGTCGCCGCCGTCGCGTCACTTGTCGCACGCGCCGTCGCTAGCCAAGGAAGCCCAAATGCCAACCCAAGACTCGTCGTCCTCGCCACCATCGGCAATGAAACAACGCGTTCTTCAGAGCTAATACCGCGTGCACCCACTCGCGAGGCCATCGACCCTTAGTCGCTGTTCCTCGCGGTGTTTGTACTCATTTAATGCGTTATTTAAGACATTTTCTATATTTGGTATTTCCAGCTTTGTTTTAGATCGTTTCCTTTTATAGTCTTTCTATCTTTTAGGGTTTGTGCCTTTTTGCATGCTTGTATGGGCTAGCCCTTAGGTTCGTTTCGGCCCAAGCCCATTAGGCTTGGCCGAGATACATTGGCTATTTAAAGCCTCCCTTGTTCTTGTTATTTCTTACGTTCAATTTTAATCAAGGTTTCAAGTAGAGTGTTTATCCTCCTTCCCTTGATCAGACGTCACCCTCTATCTTCGCATCCCCATTCCCTCCACCGCCGACGCTACGGCAACCGCTTGATCTTTCAAGCCAAGTCTTCCTTCGTATCTCCCTTCCTCTGCAGTCGACGCTACGACACCATCGACTTGTCTCTTCAAGTCGCCTATCCCTCATCAAACCGCTTCCGCCATCGCTATCCAGTCGTCCCATCAGCCGCGTTCACCACCGCGTCACCACCACCTTCACTGTCCAGACGTTCATCGCGTGACTTCTCACCCAAGACTAGATCCAAGGCGCCACCTTTTGACAATTGGCTTGTCATCGAAGGCAAGAACACATCAACTGGTATCAGAGCCCAACAATCTTGTAAGTCACGAACTCAAGTTTGCATTTTGTTCACAATTTTTCTTGACCCCCATCGTTTCCTTTATTGAGATATCGCGAGAAAAACCATAAATTTCACATCTTTGCTCACCTTCGGTTTCTACAAGGTAATACCTTGGCCGGATTTTTTTCCTTGTTTCCCAAGTTTTGGTGTGTTAGGTAATTTGTTATCTTGCATGCTAGAATATTTTGTTTCCTTATTTCATGCGTGGATAGAGTTTCCTTGTTTGCTAGATTTTGCTTTTTAGTTAAGTTAACCGAATTTCCTTATATAAGATATCTATCAAATCTTATATGCTCTCTCCTATATCTAAGATCACACTTGTGATATTCTTGTTACTTAGACCTTTTTATTTTGTTTCCTTTTGCAAATCTGAAAAGATCAAAAGATAAGATCTTGGATATTAAAAAAAAAATATCAAAAAGATATTAAAAAAAAGAAAAAGTTTCCAAAGTTAGGTAAAACCAAAATAAGGCAACCATAACCCACAATCGGTCTAAGCTCATCTTCTATCTCTCTCCACCGTCTAGGTCAAGCTTCCTAGAAGTTACTTTCTTGCTTATTAGGTTGCTTTGTTTACGTTTGTTTTAGGGTTTCACTTTGTTCTTGTTTGTTTGATTGCAACTTGCTTGATACACCACCACTTGTGCAAGCCAAGCCGCCATCACGGCAAGCCAAACAAGCCCTACGTACGTGAACTTTGTGACTTGACTAGTGATTTGCTTGGTTGTTGTTCTTCGTTATCTTTTGGTTCGTTTTTACTCCCATGTCTGGCCATCTTGTTATAGGTACCATGACGATTGAACACGGTGAGAACCAACCTGGAGTCGACAACAACAACCCACCTCAACCACTGTTGGAACTACCCCACGACCAACCACATGTTGACCCCCCAACAACAAGACCCAATCATCGCGTTGCTGAGGAGCAAAGAGAGATCCAAGCTCTTCTACAAGAGAACGCAACCTACAAATCCAGAGAACGTGCAGCACAACTCGTGCCAGCCCCAGATCCTCTGAGTACTATGGACGCACCGACTCAACTCAAAGCCACCGACGTAGGTCCATCCAAGACAAGAGTCGACAAAGGCAAAGGAATCATGCCTTCGACATCTCATCATCAACCACAACTCAATCGGATGCAGAGTGTCATTGAGAGTCGCCAAGGCTTCGTTTCCCAAGCGGACCGCTACGTGCCCAGAGCCACAACCGCTGGCTCCGACTACGACCGCGACGCCGAGGACACTCAAGGTGAGTATTCTAAACCATACAACTTTGATGATCGCTATGCCTCTAGGAGAACCCAGAGACGCGTACCGGACTCAGCGCCACGCGAAGGCCGCCCTCGCCGAGCCAGTCGACGTGACGCCAAGGAGACCAAGTCGCAGACCAAGTAGGCATACGCGACGTGATGATCCATTGAGGACCCCACCTACCCAGCCACAAAGCCATGATGTACGCGTTCACCTTCGACACTAGAGTGTTCGGACGCCGCGCTACGGATCGGATGGCTACGCGTCGATCACACCCAATGTCCACGACGACTTCGTTGAGTATGACGATGAAGAAATCGAGGACTCAGGTATGGTCAACCCTAATTTTTTTCACCCCCCTCTTGGAGATCCACTTGAATTGCAGGATCACCCTTCGGATTGGATACCTCCACCGCGTCTCCAGCCCCAAGGAGAACGCATTCGTGACATTGGCGGCGAGCGCCGCGATGTTATACACAGAGACATTCGACGCGACAACTACGATGGCCGGCCGCAAAGACGTCAATGCGATGACACCTACGCACCAAGGGATGAGTACGTCCGCGAAGATTGCCAAGACCGCGATAGACGCCAGGTTGGACGCGATAGACCACATGGAGTGCGCGCCTTTGAGAACCCTCTCTACGATGCCGCGCCAAACAATGCATCGACGAAGAGAAGATCGCGGCCATCAAAAAGTGGCCAACTCCGACGACACCGACACAGGTGCGAAGCTTCCTAGGCCTAGCATGATTTTATAGACGTTTTGTTTGAGACTTCTCCTCCATTGCCGCTCCATTACATGAGTTGACAAAGAAGGGAAGCACTGTCTTGTGGCTTGAGTCCCATGAAAAAGCCTTCTCGGCTTTGAAGAAGGCCTTGTGCCAAACACCATTGCTCCAGCTCCCCAACTTTGCCAAACACTTCGAGGTGGAGTGTGATGCCTCAGACATCGGCATTGGTGGTGTGCTACACCAAGAGAAGAGGCCCATTGCATAATTTTAGTGAGAAGCTCACAGGGGCCACACTCAATTATCCCACCTACGACAAAGAGTTATATGCCCTCATACGCGTGATAAAGACTTGGCAACATTACCTTTGGCCGCGTGAATTTGTCATCCACAGCGACCACGCCGCGTTGAGCTACTTGAAGAGTCAAGCCCACCTCAATCGACGCCATGCTCGCTGGGTGGAGTTTCTGGAGACATTTCCTTATGTCGTAGTTCACAAGAAAGGAAAATAGAACATTTTTGCTGACGCGTTATCTCGAAGGTATGTTCTCTTGACTCATGTGCAAACTAAAGTTTTGGGTTTTGCTTTAATTAAAGAATTGTATGCTAGTGATCCTTTCTTTGCCCCTATTTTAGAGCATTGCCTGAGATCGCGTGAGTATGAGTCCTATTTCCTTTCTGAGGGTTATTTATACAAGGCTAGTCGCCTCTGCATCCCTAGGTCTTCCATTAGGATCCTTTTGATTCAGGAAGCACACGAAAGTCGCAGACATTTTGGGATTAGTAAGACATTGGCCGCGCTTAGAGAACATTTCTTTTGGCCTAAGATGACCCACCAAGTGACTAGGTTTTGTAGAAGTTGTGTGACTTGCCAGAGAGCCAAAGCTAGGTCTAGTCCTCACGGCCTCTACACTCCTTTGCCCATACCGAGTGCCCCCGGGAAGATTTGTCTATGGATTTCATCACGGGTTTGCCCCTCTCTAGACGAGGTAAAGACTCAATTTTTGTGGTCGTAGATAGGTTTTCTAAGATGGCACATTTTATTGCTTGTAAGACAACCCATAGTGCTAGTGAGATTGCAGATCTATTCTTTGAGCATGTGGTGCGTCTTCATGGAGTCCCGCGTACTATAGTGAGTGATAGGGATTCTAAGTTCGTTGGTCATTTTTGGAGAACTCTTTGGGGTAAGCTAGGCACCAAACTCTTATTCTCTACTAGCTACCACCCCCAGACCGATGGCCAAACGGAGGTCACGAATAGAACCCTAGGAGCCCTCCTTCGCGCGATGCTTAAGGCCAACCCTAGGCGTTGGGAAGACTTACTTTCACTTGTCGAGTTTTGTTATAATAGATGCAGGCACACGACGACCAAGTTGACACCGTTCGAAGTTGTGTATGGCATGAACCCCTTGACACCACTAGATTTGTCGCCGCGACCACTGCGAGACCCAGTGCATGTCTCCACCGCCAATTGCGCTGAGCAGGTCCAAGAGCTCCATCGACGGACCAGGGACCAATTGGAGAGAAGGGTCGCGCAGTATGCCTCCCAGAAGAACACTGGCCGATGCCGCATCGTTTTTGCACCTGGAGATCTCGTATGGGTGCACATGCGAAAAGAAAGGTTCCCCTCGCGGTGTAAGTACAAGTTGGCACCACGTGGAGATGGCCCATTCCGCGTGATCAAGGCCATAGGGGACAATGCATATCAACTCGAGCTCCCACCAGATTTTGGAGTCCACGCGTCCTTCAACGTGGCGGACTTGACTCCATATGTTGAACCAGAGTTTAATGATGGTAAAGCGGGGACGCTTCACAGCCAAGTGGGGGTGGGGGATGTGATCCTGCCTCCCATGACGGCCCAAGACGAGGAAGAAGCCATGAGCCTACGCTCAGAGGGCCCAGTGACAAGGTCTAGGTCCAAGGCCATCGCCGCCGCCGTCGCGTCACTTGTCGCACGCGCTGTCGCTAGCCAAGGAAGCCCAAACGCCAACCCAAGACTCGTCGTCCTCGCCACCATCGACAATGAAACAACACGTTTTTCAGAGCTAACACCGCGTGCACCAACTCGCGAGGCCATCGACCCTTAGTCGCTGTTCCTCGCGGTGTTTGTACTCATTTAATGCGTTCTTTAAGACATTTTCTATATTTGGTATTTCCAGCTTTGTTTTAGATCGTTTCCTTTTATAGTCTTTCTATCTTTTAGGGTTTGTGCCTTTTTGCATGCTTGCATGGGCTAGCCCTTAGGTTCGTTTCGGCCCAAGCCCATTAGGTCTTGGCCGAGATACATTGGCTATTTAAAGCCTCCCTTGTTCTTGTTATTTCTTACGTTCAATTTTAATCAAGGTTTCAAGTAGAGTGTTTATCCTCCTTCCCTTGACCGGACGTCACCCTTTATCTTCACATCCCCATTCCCTCCGCCGCCGACGCTACGACAACCGCTTGATCTTTCAAGCCAAGTCTTCCTTCGCATCTCCCTTCCTCCGCAGTCGACGCTACGACACCATCTACTTGTCTCTTCAAGTCGCCTATCCCTCATCAAACCGCTTCCGCCATCGCTATCCAGTCGTCCCATCAGCCGCGTTCACCACCACATCACCACCACCTTCACTGTCCAGACGTTCATCGCGTGACTTCTCACCCAAGACTAGATCCAAGGCGCCATCTTTTGACAATTGGCTTGTCATTGGAGGCAAGAATACATCACTTCCCAATGCTAACATGACAGTCAGACACGAAATATAACTCGGGGTGATCAGGAACAACAACCCTCAATTCACTGAAGAAAAATGACCATGCATCATCGTTCTCACTGTTAACAACGGCAACATCAAGTGGATATATTCGGCCGTTTCCATCTTGTGCCGTAGCCAGGAGAAGTATCCCCTTGAACATGGCTGTCAGGTGAGTGCCGTCAACTGATATTACCTATACACGCAAAACTATGTTCTCAGAAGTTACCTTGACAATATGATGTTAAGCTTTGAAAACAACATTATATGGACTGACTTATGATGCTTGTTCTGTTTATCACACATGCAGTCATATAGGAGTTTGACCTGACAAAGTTACTATACGTCCTGACTGTGACAACAATGAGACTGAAGACTGACCTTTTTCAGATGTGGCGCTGCCCTTATCCATGGACCTAAAGTCCAGAAGACATACTTGAAGCGTTGGTCAGCATCTCTGACTATTCTCGTGTATGTTCCCGGATTAGATTTCTCTAACATGTGCATGTAAGAGTACATTGCCTTGTAGCTATCCTCAGTTGTACCATGTGCCATGTCCTGGGCGAAGAGTCGTGCTCGATTGGCTTTGTAGTAGCTTGTCCTTATCCCATGCTCTAACATGAAATCCTGAATTTCTGAAGCACGGAGGCCTTTACGGTCGTTTAAAAACCTGAGATGTCATGAAGTGAATCTATAAATGCATTCACATTGGCCTTTGATAACAAAAACTGTTCAAATGCAAGAAAAACATACTTGTGAAGTACTTTCTCGGCAATCAGCCGAGAAGTTGCTCCTTTGTGATGATTGTGGTTTACTCTCATGCCATAGGTATGATCCGTAATATATTGTCGCACCATAAACAAGGACGTTTTTCCATACAATGAGCCATGACAAACGAAGGTGCATTTGTCGTCAACACACTTAACATCATAATTGGACTTGTCGGACCTCTTCACACGCATCTCATAGAAATTTTCCATTGCCAGGGAAAAGAGTGCAGCTTTGAACTCTTCCTTAGAATTGAAGATCTGACCAACCTTCATTGTTGGATATGAGGACTTGTTTTTACTTGTTTCCTCATCTTCAACTAACATGCGTTGCATGTCCCTCTCCGGTGGATAGTACCTCTTTTCAATCTCTCTAAGCATGTCTTCATCAATATCAATCTCTTCTTCTTGGTCCTCCTCTATTTGCTCCTCGTTGTGTGTTCCCTCATTGCTATTTATTTCCTCCCACACATCATTTAGACCAACAGTATTTACATCATTACCTGAAGCATACCCTAAACCATTACCACCATCAACACGATCATCATCACCTGATTGATAACAACCCCCGTAATCAAAACCATCTCCTATTTCATCCTCCAAAGAATCTCCACTATTGGCATAATCAGTCATTTTCTCCTTTCCTTTGTTTCTTGATGTAGCAGCTTCAATGTCCTCATCATCGCTGCTCAATGATATAATGTCTTCCAGTATCATGGGACACTTTCTCTTGTCTTTCCCCCTCACTTCATCCCTTTTTAATCTCCTTAACTCTGCTTCGTTGTCAGCTTCAATAATTTCATCAACTGACCTGACGGTAGTGTCGGGTGCTCTCCCCGTCTTTTTTTAAAAACGACCTGAAAAAGTCTCTATTGTCTTGGCTCTGAGTTGGTGGTGGAGCTGTTGGAGAAGGAAGATTACGATGTTCAGCCCTTTCACTTCGAATTTCTTCCTTCTTTAAAAGGTTGGTGTACAACTCAATATTCCACTCTGATGAATTTTCTCCACAGTTGTTCAAGAACTTGAACGCATCAAGATCGTCATCATCATTTATAATGATCGGTGGAAGTTCTGGTTTATTTTGATAAACGTATTGCACAAACAACTTCTCTTCATCAAATGGATTCTTCTCAGTCCATTTGTTGCGCAGTGTAGCCAAGTCCATGTCAGGGGAAAGCAACATGGCTTTCACTGTTCTATCACCCTCATACAACCACCTTTTCCCTTGTTGTTTCCATTCTCCACCACTGATGAACTTCACATACACTACTTTCGTACCTACAAATAAAGAAGGTTTTTGAACTTCACGTATACAGAGGGGAAAAATCGATTGTTTTTCAGGAGAGTTTACTTACCCATTCAAGCTTTAATGGAGGGCGTCAGGTGTGAAATATCTCACGTGGAGTAAGTGCTAGAGTCAGGCTGCTTTGAAGTTCTCCAGGAATATTCAGGGATTTTTGTCAGGTGAGCTACGCTGGAGGGATTAAGGGTTGAAGGAGATGAATAGTTTTCTTTTGGAGGGAAACTTGCCCGCCAATTTTAATTAAGGCACAGTTCAAGGAAGACATACTTGAAGGTTGATGTGATGGGGCTGTCACCGGGAGGGAGAAAGTGATTAAGGAGAGATTAATGATTTCTTTTATCTTTTTTGGAGAAAATATTAGTCAACTTTTAAGGATATTCAATTGAAAAGAAAAGTTAAATTCTACCCTCAACAATAGCAAAAATATCACAAAAAGTACAAAAAGTTGGTACTTTTGCAATACTTTTTAAAATATGGGTTTTTTGCAAGTTGCTAACAAAAATCTGGTATCCTTGCTATTGCGCCTTAAAATTATATATATAACTAGTGTACTATCCATGCCTTGCACGGAATCTGTTTATTTTTTCTTACATTTGTAAAAATAGTATATTTTAAGTATATATGTTTCATTGATATATAAATATATAGTTAATGATTGTTATAAAAGTAGATAAATCTACTATAAAAAATGACTAATCGACTAAAAATATTCAAGATATAAAAAAATTACATTATATAAAGAGAGACGGAACTCTCCATAACTTTATTAACAATAAAAATTTACTAAGTAGTCTTTGAAACAGGGATAGCCACACCCCTAACATCAATACTACTAAAATGATAAAGCATAATAAAAATGTTCATCTAATACATGAAAATGAAACACTAAACATAAAATCTGGCACGATGTTCAAAATTACTACAAATTATCAAAAACTTCCTTGTATACTACATTGGTTGTAGTATTATATATCTTCTTGTCTTTGTCGCAAATCAATATCTTCAAACATTTCTTGCTAGTCACCCTTGATGATGCAACATAAAACTGACCATGACTAAAAACAGGACATGGAAGATACAAACCGACATTTGCAAGAGATTGGCCCTGGCTCTTGTTTATGGTCATAGCAAAACAGACACTCAAGGGAAATTGTCTTCGTTGAAACTTGAAAGGGAATGAAGTGTCTGATAGTGAAATGATCATGCGATGAATCAAAACCGTATGTCCAATATTGTTGCCTGAAATAATTCTCCCTTGTATGACATGACTGCCAAGCTGCGTGGTTATCAATCTCGTCTCGTTGCATAAACATGAAGACTGGTCAATATTTCGAAGTAGCATAATAGGGACCCCAAACTTAAGTTTCAATACATGATTTGGCAGTCCAGAACATCTAATACTGTTCAAGTAGTCAGACGTATAAATACTCGCATCAGTGTCTTTAACAGAACCTGCCTTGCACAAACTATCCGAACCGAGATAAACCTTTTCATCACCAGGTAAGGAAGACAATATATATTCATTAAATTTATCTACCTTTTCGTGTGTTGGAGCGAGAATTGCTCGTTCTTCAAAGTATGACGGAGATAACTGATCGTCCATAAGAGAGGGATAAACAGATTTAATAACTGCTAGAATAGGATCTAAGTCATAATCCTTCACCAACAGTTCATCAGGAATTTCTATTTGCGCTTCCCCATCATTGTCAACACCTACAATCCCATCTCCTATGCTTAATACCCATTCAGAAAATTTCTTTGCTTCTTGGATCTCAAAATCAGATGTACCTTGTTGAATCCTCATGTTTCTCGTTAAAGTAAGAACTTTGCAATGGTCCCACAAATAAGAGGAATTAATAGTGGCAAAAACAACATCTTGCATGGTCCATTTTGAGATAACGGGTAGGATTTGCCTAAAGTCTCTACCAAATACTATGACTTTTCCTCCAAAAGGATATTTTGAACTAACGGAATTTGTAGCCCATAAAATATTTCTTAACGTCATGTCTAATGCTTCAAAACAGAACATATTCGTCATCGGAGCTTTCATCCCAGATAATAAGTTTGGTGGCACATATCAACTTAGAAAGTTCCGTACCTGAACATATATGACACGTTGAATCCTCATTAACTTGCAAAGGTATTTTAAACCTCGAATATGCAGTTCTGCTGCCAGGTATAAGGAGAGCCACATTTTCACTTGAAGCAACCGTAAGGACTATTTCACCTTTAGACCTTATAGCCGCCGAAAGTGCCCTCCATTAATAAGTTTTGCATGTACCACCATAACCATATAAGAAGAAGACACCCCGTTATCTGATAAAACAACATTCATGATCTCATCATACACCCCTTTCTGCTCCATTATAAATCTAGAAATTAATTGGGCATGCTCATCGGCTAGACATGTGTCATATCGAAGTTCATCTTATATAAGCTTGTTGACACCTTCAGATATGAGACTTGAATCTACAGAAGGCATGGTTTTGTAGTGACTCAAACTACTACCATTTCGTCGTAATAACTTGTCAATTTCGGCAAGAGTATAGTTTTGCAATTGGTCATCTGTTAGATGCAAATCTGCATATAAATAGCATGCAAATATCACTATAATTAAATGAGTAAAATATGTGCATGAAAAAGTAAATCAAATAGAGTTATATGATCATGTAAACATCGATAATGAAATGCATACCTTCAATTTGGAGAATTCTCCTTTATTTGTTGACAATATCATCTCCTAGAAGCCTCCATGTTCGTTCCCAAACAAACTATGGCCTTGGCATGCTATCAGACAACAAAAGAAATACAAATAGACTCCTAATGTAGTGTGTTGATCCCCAAAAACTTGCTTCAGTTATCCCGTCAATATATTCTATGTCATCATCTAACAACCCCAATGCATAGCAAGCTTTTTTAAATGTAGGATAAATTGTACCCTCAGTAGTCCTTAAATCTTCGTAGCATGTTGTCCCTTTAATATGATTCAACAAAATTCTAAGATAATACTTCTCGCTACTGCCCGGAGGTACGTGATAAATCCTTCCAACCGAACCACGCCTATCACGTTTTTTCCAATGCCTAGATGAAGCTACCCAAACAAATTTCTCTGGAAATTCGGAGTATGTCAAATCTTTACCTTCTGGAAACTTCTTGTTAGACTCCATCCATTGCAGAAACATTGACTTTTCACTTTCATGATCATTTAAAACGGCATCAATAGGATCATCATCATCAAATAAAACATTTTCCTCACCAGGAAGGTGCAAATTCATCCGGTGAACAACAGGAGTCCTGTAATGAATATCAAAGCCGAAAATCCTCCAAGCCGCTTCACACGCCGATATATAGCGGCAATTGTAGTAGTATCTTATTTCGTCCATGCCATCATCACCGAAATTGTTTGCATCAGAGCTTGATATTGCAACAGTGACGCGATCATGCCCTTTATTTATGTACTTGAACAAATACTTGATAGACCCCGATCGATTGCACCATTCAACGTTTATATGTGCATTGTATTTTAGGAGAAGAAATGCATTGTAAGGAACCACATACCGATTATCAAGGGGAACTCCACTCTTTTCGATCGTTCTACCATCTTCACATCTTCTGTAAACAGGGTAGCCATCTTCATCAACAAAAGTATGTTCAACAAATTGTTTTGGAAAGTACTTTATACACTTTCCATCTGCCATACACGGAGAGGATCGATTAGAAGCTCCGCATGGACCATGCATCATGAAATTTGTCACCATCTTGTATAAATCAGCATCCTCTGTTGGGTGTGGAATTTCAGCCGATATGACCTTATCGATATCTGTAGTGGTTGGTAACTTAGATTCCTTATCCAGAAACAACAAAATATGGGCATGAGGCAAACCACGCTTCTGGAATTCGATTGTGTAAATAACTATAAAACATCCAAAAGTCCGAATAAATACAAATGATCTAATATATTAAAATAAATCATAAATTGATACATATATAGACTATAAACCTGCGAGGATAAAAAATATAAGAAATTGAAACAACAGCTAAAGTAAAGAAAGTCGAAAGAGACGTTACCCGAATTAACCTTGCTAAATATTTTTTTGACTTTGAAATCTTGTATCATGGACTCCAGTTTCATGTGGAAGACTCTATATAATGTCAGGCCGATCCTCTGGCTGTAGACCCCTTTCTTTGCAAAACATTACAATTTCAGGCCATTTTGAATTGCATGTGAATGTTATGAATAGATCGGGATCACTACTACAATAAAGACCTAAGGAAGCGGTCATTAAGCGCTACAATAGCTACCACAACCGTTGCCTTACATCTGCTCGCGCTACATTAGACCTAATGAAGCAGTTTTTATAAGCTAATGTAGCGGTTACTAACCGCTTCATCTTCTTGCGCTGCATTAGACCTAATAAAGCGGTTTTTATAAGCTAATGCAGCGGTTTAGATAGCAATACAAAAACCGCTTCATTTGTTAAGAAAAGTGCTAGTATATTATCTAATGCAGCGGTTGGTTTAACACCCATTGCAACAGATTTGATAACTTATTGCAATGGACGTTATTACTTATTGCGGCGGTTATGGTTACCTATTGCAGTGCTATGGATACCTATTGCAACGGTTATTGTTACCTATTACAGCGGTTGTAGTTATCTATTGCAACGGTTAAAATTACCTTTTGTAGCGGTTTTTTATCGGATGAAGTACTTCTCATAATTTTTTGCAGCGGGTTTAAATCCTATTGCCGCGGGTGTATGTTTCGTGTTTTTGTAGCGTATGTGCAGCGGTTTTGAATATTTGTGCATTATATATATATCAACAATATTTTTTATGGATTATATATACATATTTTTCCTACTTAAATAAATGCTATTTTATGCTAAATAATTTCATTCATTATATAAGAAACATGTTGGTTACAATATAAGTGCATATATAGCTTGCCCAAGTGTATCTTCTATACAAAAAAACAAGTCCACATATATATAGTTGGTTTGTGCTAATAACATACCAAGTGTTAGCTAGAGGTGCTAATATACCAAAATTATGGACCAAAATCAAAGTATCATTACCCTAAAAAGTAGACATGTTAATCTTATACAACCAATATCCATGTTTTCTTGCTTGTCCAATAAAATCAAAAACCTGCAAAATAAAATAACCAATGTAAGATTAATCCCTCCTACCTAAGGTAAATTAATTCTACTCAACAACAATATACTAACTATATGAATGGATTTACAAACATATTTCACTTAATAGTAACACCAATAACAGATAAGTGCAATTCAAAAGAAAATTGAATTCTTGTTTTTTTGCTAAAATCACCTCAGCTTATTGTTTTTCCCCTTTTAATGATTACATATTCATAGACACTAATACAACTTGACATCTGATGTGACCCTGCCTCCCATGACGGCCCAAGACGAGGAAGAAGCCATGACCGTGGGCTCAGAAGAGCCAAGTACGAAGACTGCGATCTTCGTCATACTCCTCGCATCTGGAATAGAGACCGCGATCTCATTCAAGCGTCTCTATCCAAGACCAAAGATCGTGTGCCTCAACGCGTCTTCCTGCAAGCGACTCAATGTTGAACGCGATATCCTTCAAGCGACTCAACCTCCTTCAATGCTGGTCGCGTTCTATTTGAAGATTCTCCCATTTAATGCCTTTAACACGTTCTTTTGAGACACTTTCTATATTTAGTATTTATAGCGTTTTAGATATTTTCTATTTATAGCGTTTCTATCTTTTCTATTTTTGGGTTTGTGCCTTTTGCATGCTTGTATGGGCTAGCCCATAGGTTCGTCTCGGTCCAAGCCCATTAGGTCTTGGCCGAGCTCTTTGGCTATTTAAAGCCTCCTTAGTTATTGTTATTTCCTTACGTTCAATTTAATTCAAGGTTTCAAGTCGAGTGTTTGTCCTCCTTCCCTTGATCGGATGTCACCTCTCTATCTTCGCATCCCCATTCCCTCCGCCGCCGACGCTACGGCAAACGCTTGAACCTTCAAGCCAGTCTTCCTTCGCATCTCCCTTCAATCGCAGTCGATGCTACGACACCCGCAGTCGACGCTATGACACCAACGACTTGTCTCTTCAAGTCATCTATCCCTTATCAAATCTCTTCCGCCAATGCTATCCTTTCGCCCCAACAATCGCTTCCATCGCGTTCACCACCGCACCACCACCGTGTTCACCACCACGTTCATCATCGCGTTCATCAACGCGTTCACCATCTTCTTCACTGCTGTGACGTTCAACGTGACTTCTCACCCAAGACTAGATCCCAAGGCACCACCTTTTGACAATTGGCTTGTCATCGGAGGCAAGAACACATCAACTGGCATCAGAGCCCAACAGTCTTATAAGTCACGAACTCAAGTTTGCATCTTGTTCACAACCTTTTTCTTCTTCCCCCCATCATCTGCTTTCGTAACATCTCGCGAGAAAATAGAAGAGAAAAACCAAAAGTTTCCATCTTTGCAACACCTTCGGTTTCTACAAGATCCTATCTTGGCCAAATTTTTTTTCCTTGTTCCCTAAGTTTTGGTTTGTTAGGTAATTTGTTATCTTGCATGCTAGAATATTTTGTTTCCTAATTTCACGCATGGATAGAGTTTCCTTGTTTGCTAGATTTTGCTTTTTAGTTAAGTTAACCGAATTTCCTTATAAGATATCTATCAAATCTTATCTTCTCTCTCCTATCTTTAAGATCACACTTGTGATATTCTTGTTACTTGGACCGATTTTATTTTTGTTTCCTTTTGCAAATCCGAAAAGATCAAGAGATAAGATCTCGGATATTATAAAAAAAAATAAAAAATGAAAAGATAATTAAAAAAAAATCCAAAGTTAGGTAAAGCCAAAATAAGGCAACTCTAACCCACTCTCGGTCTAAGCTCATCTTCTATCTCTCTCCGCCGTCTAGGTCAAGCTTCCTAGAAGGTACTTTCTTGCTTATTAGGTTGCTTTGTTTACATTTGTTTTAGGGTTTCAATTTGTTCTTGTTTGTTTGATTGTAACTTGCTTGATACACCATCACTTGTCCAAGCGAAGCCGCCCTCACGACAAGCCAAACAAGCCCTACCTACGTGAACTTTGTGACTTGACTAGTGATTTGCTTGGTTGTTGTTCTGTGTTGTCTTTTGTTCGTTTTTCCTCGCGATGTCTGGTTATATTGTCTTAGGTCATGCGAACAGATCGCGCGATCGGCGCCAAGTTACTCAACTCCAGGTTCTTCAACGCGATGAACCACCCTCCGCGCCGCGAGATAGCAGATCGCGCCACTACGCGCGCGAAGCTACTACACCGCGACGAACACTTCGACGCCCACAGCGCGACGAACATCGCGTGAGCCCACCTTCCACAAGACCCAACCCGTTCACCGTCCGTGACCACCTTGGCCACCAGAGTACGCGCACACCGCGCTATGGCTCAGATGGCTATGGCTACACGACGCCAACATTCCATCCTGCCTTTGAGGAGTTCGACGATGAGGAAATTGAAGACTCAGGTATGATATATTTTGGCTATTTTTACACCACTATTGGAGATCCAATTGAATCACAAGATCACCCATCGGATTGGATTCCTCCACCGCGTCTCCCCCCCGAGGAGATCGTGCTCGTGACATTGGCGGCGAGCGCCGCAATATGATGCCCAGATATGTTCACCGAGCAGACTATGACGCCCAGCCGTGAAGACGTCGACGCGACGATGCTGACGCGCCTAGGGATGGGTTTGCTTGCGGCGAAGATCACCCAGCCCGTGAAAGGCGCCACTTGGATGCGATAGAACCCATGGTGTGTGCGCCTACGAGAACCCTCCCTACGACACCACACTACGCGCCCAACCCAACCCCTGTACAGCCTCGATACCAACACCATGAAGTGAAGGATCACCACCGGCTCAACCGCCACAAGCCAACATCTTGGCAACATCAATGCCAAAGCAGGTATAATCCTAACACTAGTCCCTCCATTAATACTGATGTGTGTGTCCCAGTCTCAGGATCCAACATGTACAACCAAGGCCGTGATGCCCAGATCGCGACGCCTACTTCAACGGCTTCTCGCGCGACCGCGCCACTGGCCCCATCCCAGGGCAATGATCGCGCACATGACAGTGAATGCTTCAAGGATGGAGAACGCGATCACTACCAAAGGGATTGTCAAAAACAAAAGTAGGTCCTCTTCTCCAATGTTGCCGCGAACGATGAGTCTTCCGAGGAGGAGACCCCGCTTGAGACAATTGTAGGACTCCAAGGTGACACCCTCGACGCCGACAAGTGTGACGCTGCCGCGCTCCATGCAGGCACACCATTGCGCCTCGACACGCGGCGCATCCTCACCATCAAGCAAGGCAGCCTTGATGACTGATGAGTGCTATTTTGTAGCACATATCTAAGGGTTATTACCAGGTTTGAGGCGCCATTTGATTGGATTTTATGCACAATTGGAGATTATGGAGTTAGAGCGGAGAAGTGTGGTTTTGGTGGTCTGAAGGAGCTAATTGGAGACATCCAGAGGAAGAGGAGTGACCACCTGAGGAGATGAAGAAAAATACATGAAGGAACCACAATAAAGAGCAGAAGAGAAGAAGAAGCCGAGCAAAAATCACCGCCCCGGGCTAGAGCCACCGCGACCCGGCGGTGGGTCTCAGAGAAGGATGCTGCCCCGCGGCCACGTGAATTGAAGCAATTAAGAGAAAGTCCGCATGAGTGCTGGAAATTGATGAAGATCGGCCCAATGGAGGGGAAGGCCCAAAATGAAGAAAAACCCACCGAGATTGTAAACGCGTGAATTACCAAGCGAGAAGAAGCAGCGGAAGAATTAGAGTGATGACCTCGCCATGACGTCAGCAAATTGCTGAAGTTGAATTGGGCCGCGCTGCACGAAGATGGGCCGCTGAAGCTGTTGCTTGCGTTAGGCTGAGAGGATGAAGCTGCCAAGTGAAGAGGCCGAGCTGTTGACGAAGAATGTGGGCCGAGTTTTGCTGTTGATGAAGTTCGAGCGAGATGCTTGCACGAGTTGGACCGGGATTAATTTCCCTGTTCGATTCGTTTGTTTATTTTCCTATTTTATTTTATTATTGTTATTTTATTATTTTTAACACTTTTAGAATTAGGTTAAATACCTTGAGTCAACCTAGTTGCCACAATCTACAATTTAGTTTTACAATTTTGGTTTTCTTTCTGCCTCCAGGGTTTTCAACCCATGGAGAGCTAAACACCTTTGTTCTGCTAGACGTTTGAAGCAATACAGTTGATTCGGTTGTGAGATTTCTATTCCTTGTTCTTATTCTTATGTGTGTTGGTTTGATTCTCTTGGTTATATTGATTATTGATTTATCATTGTTCTTCATAGTCTGGCCAGCTAGGTTGAGTAATATTTATCAATTGCTAGGATTTGCATATAGGGGTTCCGAGTGCATATCTAGTAGCAAACACAATTGTGCGTATAGGGGTTCCGAGCGTACAATTATGAGTGAGAGTCAGTTGCATGCGAGTATTAATACGTCTTTCTATTTGCATGTATCCTATATCCTTGTGTGCATTGCTATTGCTTTGTTAGTGGTAAAGTATACCGACAACTGTGAGAATCGGAGGTACTTTACCATTGGCATAGTGATAAGTCTATCGACAACTGTGAGAATCGATAGTGCTTAAGATCAGGATGGGAACAACCATAAGAATAGTGAAAAGAACTTGGATTGAATAGATTTCAGTGATCAACTTATATCTCTGTATTATGGATCTCGTTCTAGTGGAACTACTTTCCCCATTCATATTCTCAAGTCAACTAAACCTGTTTACTTTGCTCTGTTTGATAACCAAAAAACCCCTTGTTACTTTGCATGCTTATAAACACTTAGAAAGATCACTTCCTCCCTGTGGATTCGACCCTTACTTGCCCAGACTACTTGTTTAGGTTTGTTAGGATTATTTTGTTTAGGTGTCACGACAACGCCTTATCAAATTGGCGCCGTTGCCGGGGAGGCAAGATTTGATTTTTTTGTGTGTTTGTTTGTGTGCGTGTTACTTTGGTGTGGACCTATCTTACGGTCCACACCCGTGCTACTGATTTTTGTTACAGATATGGATTTCTGGGGAGAGCCGCGATATGACCCATACTCCTACGCATACACTCCAGGGTGGAGAGATCACCCCAATTTGAGTTATGGGTACCATCAATACCATCCATATGGTTATGACCACCCGGAGTTCTACCCGGAGCCACAACCATTCTATCAGAAGGATACTCCGCACTAGTACTATCCGGCCTATGAGCATAGCCCACCAGTGTCCAATCCAAGTT
Organism: Rheum nobile; assembly: GCA_027886185.1. Lineage (NCBI taxonomy): Eukaryota > Viridiplantae > Streptophyta > Magnoliopsida > Caryophyllales > Polygonaceae > Rheum > Rheum nobile. Next base: position 6,286,455 of record WOAB01000002.1, on the reverse strand, counting down.
CCGCTATGTCAACTAAAGAGATGCTCAGGACCTTGACTCAACATTTCACCACTCATGTGCATACTACTGAGTCAAGCATCAAGAATATGAAAAGGCAGGTGGACGAGATGGTGGAGTCAATTATACGGATCGATGCAAGGATTGAGGGAATTCTACCATCTCAAACGGTAGTAAACCCGAGGAAAAACGTTCCTCCTAGTGCTGAAGAGGAGGATGAATATGAGATGGAGAACATCACCTACCGCCCTGCATCACCTCTCACCGCGACCCGATGTGAAGCCCCAGTTATTTCACCGCCACGCGGTGACAATGACCGTGACCCGGCGGTGAGCCTCAGTAATCCTCCCTCACAGCCACCACCCCGCGGTGGATGGAGTGCCTCCTAGTGAGATTTCTCCGCGACCCGCGGTGAGATCAGCGCAACCCGACGTCCAAAATTCATATTCTGCTGATGAGGTCTGCGTTGATACTGATGAGGAGTTAGGACTTCCAGATGATATTTTGGATCGCAAGGTGCTGACTGAGGAGGAGTATTTTTTGAGATTTGAGGAGGAGTGGAGCGACGATGAGGAGGAGTACCGCGATCACGGAAATACTTCTGAGACACCCGTTTCTCTCAAATATGCCCCGACAGTCCCCGATCCTTTGGAGGCTGCCTATGATGAGTTTGTGCATCTCAACTCCTTCCCGCTCATCGCGCTGCAACCCATCGCACCCTTCCTTGAGGCTTCCCGAGTTACTCAAAGGCTAAAAAACAACGAGAATATCTATAAGGCCTTCAGTGACTGCATAAAAACCGTTCCCTTGGTCACACTGGCAGATAGCACCCCTCGCTGCAAGGAAATGTTAAAGGTGCTGGGCATGATCAAGAAGAAACCGAAGGGGAAGCACAAGAAGGAGGCCTTGATTCAAGTGGTGAATTGTCACATACTGGATACGGGACAAGATAGGCATGCAGGCCCTGAGATGTTGGGTAGGCCATTTCTGAAGATGGCAAGTGCGTTCATGGGTATGCACAACGGTCCACCCACAAAGAAGTGCAGAAGATTGGGGGTCACGCTCAATCAGGAGTATACAAAGAGGCATCCCCCTGATCCAGGCCCCGGGAGTTTAGTTGCTATGAGCAACCCAAGTTGAGGAGTTGGAGTAGTATGTCAAGCCATGACAATAACTAAGGCGCTGTCCGGGAGGCAACCCGAGGTATGTTTTACTTTCTTTGTTTTTCTTTCTTTATTTCTTGCATTAGTTTTGCTTGTTTTTGCTTTGTTTTTGTTTTGGTTTTTGTTTCCGACTAACCTGCAGGGAAGAGACCCATGCCTATTGAAGAAGGTGTTTCCACACCAATGTAAGTCTCTTCTTTCCCTGCACTAAGTCACCCCCCGAAAAAAACCTTAAACAAACAAACAAAAATCGAAGAAAAAAGAGGTATCGAAGGCCAGCTGTCCAGAGTTCCTCATGGAGATGGTGCACATCATGTTGTCAAGGAGGATACATTGCCCTACACATTTTTTGGCAATGATGATGGCCCTATAATTGACAGCTGAGGAGGAGGAACACTAGAGCCCCCACTACGATTATATATGGGCTCCACCATGTGTTCCTAGAAGGCCGTGCAACCCTACTATCATTGTTTCACCACTACTCACCAAAGTGGTTTTCTTTTGGTTTCATGGTAGGAGAAGACAATAGAGTTGATAAAGACACCCGCCCCACACCAGAGACCTGGACATTTATTGAGAAGACCGCCAGCGACACCTTTAGTGTCCAAGCAGCTTGGCGACGTTTGTGAGTTATTTTTTGCTTTTCCCTGTGCTTCTATTCTTTTGTCTTTCATTACATTGAGGACAATGCAATGTTTAAGCATGGGGGAGGGTTTTATACTTGCTACGTTACTGAGGAGAAAAATGAATATAAAGAGAAAAAGCCAAAAATTTGAAAAAAGGCATACATTTGAAAATCCTGGGATAGGTCGAAAACCCGAAAGGGCGGCCTAGGTAATAAGCAGGTGGCTTGGACCAGCATTAGGCTGGGGTAATATGTTGTTAAGAGTGACGTGAGCTTATGTGAGTACATCTATTGTAAAATGAAATGAGTGGCTTGGTGAAAACCCGAAAGGGCGCCTTGGCAAAATGAGCGAAAAGAAGAAGAGTGATTTTAGGATTTCTCATTATTCTTGGCGAGGGGTCATAAGAAGAGGAGTTATAAGGAGGATTCGGGTAGGTCACTCTGGAGAGATAAGAAGATAGATGAGAGATATGATTAGTTTTTTTATTCACTCTATGGTGATTGGGATAAGCTTGGGGGAAGTACTCTGCTTCCCTTTTAGCTTGGTTGTGTGGGGTGTTGAGATTATTGATTTGATGTTGTAGTGTATTGTGCTGTGCTTATTTGCATTGGCTGCTTGGAGTTTATTGTTGGGTATGATTCTTGGAGGTTGAGTTTTCTATGCTTCCTGAAGCCTTGGGGATTGATTGAAGGAGTAGGTTTACTTTAGCTTACTCGAGGACGAGCAAGGTTTAAGCATGGGGGATTTTATGAGTGCTATTTTGTAGCACATATCTAAGGGTTATTACCAGGTTTGAGGCGCCATTTGGTTGGATTTTATGCACAATTGGAGATTATGGAGTTAGAGCGGAGAAGTGTGGTTTTGGTAGTCTGGAGGAGCTAATTGGAGACATCCAGAGGAAGAGGAGTGACCACCTGAGGAGACGAAGAAAAATACATGAATGAACCACAATAAAGAGCAGAAGAGAAGAAGAAGGCGGGCAAAAATCACCGCCCCGCCCTAGAGCCACCGCGACCCGGCGGTGGGTCTCAGAGAAGGATGCCGCCCCGCGGCCACGTGAATTGAAGCAATTAAGAGAAAGTCCGCGTGAGTGCTGGAAATTGATGAAGATCGGCCCAATGGAGGGGAAGGCCCAAAATGAAGAAAAGCCCACCAAGATTGTAAACGCGTGAATTACCAAGCGAGAAGAAGAAGCGGAAGAATTAGAGTGATGACCTCGCCATGACGTCAGCAAATTACTGAAGTTGAATTGGGCCGCGCTGCACGAAGATGGGCCGCTGAAGCTGCTGCTTGCATTAGGCTGAGAGGATGAAGCTGCCAAGTGAAGAGGCCGAGCTATTGACGAAGAATGTGGGCCGAGTTTTGCTGTTGATGAAGTTCGAGCGAGATGCTTGCACGAGTTGGACCGGGATTAATTTCCCTGTTCGATTCGTTTGTTTATATTCCTATTTTATTTTATTATTGTTATTTTATTATTTTTAACACTTTTAGAATTAGGTTAAATACCTTGAGTTAACCTAGTTGCCACAATCTACAATTTAGTTTTACAATTTTGGTTTTCTTTTTGCCTCCAGGGTTTTCAACCCATGGAGAGCTAAACACCTTTGTTCTGCTAGACGTTTGAAGCAATACAGTTGATTCGGTTGTGAGATTTTTATTCCTTGTTCTTATTCTTATGTGTGTTGGTTTGATTCTCTTGGTTATATTGATTATTGATTTATCATTGTTCTTCATAGTCTGGCCAGCTAGGTTGAGTAATATTTATCAATTGCTAGGATTTGCATATAGCGGTTCCGAGTGCATATCTAGTAGCAAACACAATTGTGCGTATAGGGGTTCCGAGCGTACAATTGTGAGTGAGAGTCAGTTGCATGCGAGTATTAATACGTCTTTCTATTTGCATGTATCATATATCCTTGTGTGCATTGCTATTGCTTTGTTAGTGGTAAAGTATACCGACAACTGTGAGAATCGGAGGTACTTTACCATTGGCATAATGATAAGTCTATCGATAACTGTGAGAATCGATAGTGCTTAAGATCAGGATGGGAACAACCATAAGAATAGTGAAAAGAACTTGGATTGAATAGATTTCAGTGATCAACTTATATCTCTGTATTGTGGATCTCGTTCTAGTGGAACTACTTTCCCCATTCATATTCTCAAGTCAACTAAACCTGTTTACTTTGCTCTGTTTGATAACCAAAAAACCCCTTGTTACTTTGCATGCTTATAAACACTTAGAAAGATCACTTCCTCCCTGTGGATTCGACCCTTACTTGCCCAGACTACTTGTTTAGGTTTGTTAGGATTATTTTGTTTAGGTGTCACGACAACGCCTTATCAATGACCAGCAAGAGCCTCTCGTCCACCCGCGTTGCTTGGTTGATACCGCATCGATAACTGTCATCGTCGATGGTGGCAGCTGCTTTAAGATCAACAATGAGAAGGTGGTCAACCCTCTGAGCCGGCCAACCACGCTTTACCCACAACCATGTGACCTACAAGGGATATCTTCACGCTCAGGTAACACTGTCTCACGGCAGTGTCTTCTCCCCTTTTCAATTGGTCCATACAAAGACACCATTTCCTGTGATGTGATTGTAATGGACGCCACCCACCTCTTGCTTGGGCGTCCATGGCAGTCCGATCGTTGCGTCCTTCTCGATGCGTATCTAAACACCTATGTGTTTACCTACCATGAGAAGCGCGTGACTTTCTCACATATGTCTCTCCCTGAGATCTTTCAGGCTCAGGTCGAGCGTGATCGAGAAATAACTATAGAATCACACAAGTTCACATCAACATCAATGCGACCCCACTACGATCCTGGCGATGCTTCCAACACACCAGAGTCAAGTAGCAGGACAACGCGCTCTTACACAAGGCAAGACGTCGATCACAATAACAATGCGCCCAAGGATGGCACGCGTTGCCGATACATTGAGAGTACAACACAATAGAGCACTACGTTGCAGGGCAGTTGTGACCACAAGGTGCTTCTCGCTCGCCCAAGGGACTTCACTGCCGGTTTGAACAGCAAGGTGCCTTCTTGCCTGTTAGTGACAACCCCAAGCACGCAATGCACACACATCGACGCGCATTTGCCACCAGCTTTCGCCGAGTTGCAAGCGGAGTTCACCGCGGATTTGTTAGAGGCGCCTCCCAACACACCACCACCCTTGTGTAGCCTTTCACAAACAATCCACTGGGTGACTGGTGCCTATCTTCCACATAGAGGCCGCAGTCAATTTGTGTTCGACACCGGAGACCTCCATTGGGAGCACTTGCACGAGTATGTCGAGCCCAAGTTCAACGATGGTGAAGCGGGGACGCTTCACAACCAAGTGGGGGAGGATGATGTGACCCTGCCTCCCATGATGGCCCAAGACGAGGAAGAAGCCATGACCGTGGGCTTAGAAGAGCCAAGTACGAAGATCGCGATCTTTGTCATACTCCTCGCATCTGGAACAGAGACCGCGATCTCATTCAAGCATCTCTATCCAAGACCAAAGATCGTGTGCCTCAACGCGTCTTTCTGCAAGCGACTCAATGTTGAACGCGATCTCCTTCAAGCGACTCAACCTCCTTCAATGATGGTCGCGTTCTATCTGAAGATTCTCGCATTCAATGCCTTTAACGCGTTCTTTTGAGACACTTTCTATATTTAGTATTTATAGCGTTTTAGATAGTTTCTATTTATAGTGTTTCTATCTTTTCTATTTTTGGGTTTGTGCCTTTTGCATGCTTGCATGGGCTAGCCCATTAGGTCTTGGCCGAGCTCTTTGGTTATTTAAAGCCTCCTTTGTTATTGTTATTTCCTTATGTTCAATTTAATTCAAGGTTTCAAGTCGAGTGTTTCTCCTCCTTCCCTTGATCGGACGTCACCTCTTTATCTTCGCATCCTCATTCCCTCCGCCGCCGACGCTACGGCAAACGCTTGAACCTTCAAGCCAGTCTTCCTTCACATCTCCCTTCAATCGCAGTCGACGCTACGACACCCGCAGTCGACGCTACGACACCAATGACTTGTCTCTTCAAGTCATCTATCCCTCATCAAATCGCTTCCGCCAACGCTATCCTTTCGCCCCAACAATCGCTTCCACCGCGTTCACCACCGCACCACCACCGTGTTCACCACCACGTTCATCATCGCGTTCATCAACGCGTTCACCATCTTCTTCACTGTTGTGATGTTCAACTTGACTTCTCACCCAAGACTAGATCCCAAGGCGCCACCTTTTTACAATTGGCTTGTCATCGGAGGCAAGAACACATCAACATCCAACTCCACATGAAACTAGATTTCGATCAACAGTACCTTGCTTAATCATAGATTTTGTACATTAAGATGACATGTTCATGGGAGTCCAATTCTACCACAAAAATAAATGTACTCCACCCAAACCCTAAATAGTCAAAATTAGGTAGAAAGAAAATTTATTTAATAACTTGCATGTGTATCTACTTGATTTATATGGTAGTCAAAATCAGGCCGAGCTACAAATTCTCAGTAAAGGGAGGTTAAAATGGTCAAACTAAGGCACAAATGTAACATGAGTTGCATACAAATGTGAATTCATGAGCTTAAGTTGCCTGTAAACTGAAATCATGCTTAAATCAAGAATAGGAGAGAAAAAAATTGATCTTCTTAACAGTAGCTAGAAAACCCTAACTAGGTCAATCTATTAAAAGCATACAAATGTTAATTTTAGCCTCCACATCTCTTTCAATTTGGCATTCATGTAGACAGAAACATAACCCTTTGGCTGCTTCTCTGTAGGTGACACTCAAGACGTTTTGACAACGACTTATAGATGTATTGATCGCTAAGGTTATAGATTGTCGTACAAAGAAGTTTTATTGTAACCTCATATGAATGTTTGTCCAGAGTAACTGCAGCAATTACCTTGTGGCTTTCCTACTGATTATTCTCCTACTCGTCAGGATCGAAATCCTTGAACCGGCTTTTAAAAGCTTCCACCATTTCCTCATCTTCCTCTTTGCTTGGCTTGCAATTCCTCCAATCAGCCTTCTCCGGGATCTTCAGCAGGCCAGCTAGGACCTAAGACACATTAGTTGTTAGACAACAAATTGGATCTAGAAATAAGGTGCAAAGAGCAAGTCATAAAATAAGAGAAGTAGCGTAGATTTAAGTACATGATCCTTAACCAAACTGTATTACCTCACGTCCAAATTGGGCAGGAAAATTCACATTTTCCTCAATAGCATGAAATAAAATTGTGCCATCAGGGAGTTCCACATAGAATATGCCACAGCCACCATCTACCTGTGACATTAATGATTTTCTTCCTTGAAACTTATCAGCTGAAAGTCAAGAGAGCAAACAAAACTTTTATAACCATATTACTTGAGAGGATAAAAGAGAAAAAATACCTATATCAAGATGCAGTTAATATTCTCAACAATCTATATGGTATATGCAACCAGGAAGTTCACGGCTTGCACTTTTTGACCTATCTGAAGGCTAACTTACCATTGATTGTTTTGAATTCAAAGCCTAGCTTCCTAGCTGCTAAATTGAAGATATTCTTCAGAACATATGCTTTTCCAGATGGAAGAGGGACATCCTGCAGGAAATGTTGAATTAAACAACAAACAAAAAGCTACAAAAATAAGGATGCTGCACAGTTGACAAGGAAATCAATATTTAGTTCCATACATATTGCATTCCTTCCCTTTTTCTAATATTCCATGGATTATAGCTAGACATGAAATTGTTTGGATTCCACCACCTATATCCAGAAGAGAACGAAAATTTGAACACTAAACTTCACCAAAGAGGCATAGTAAAGCCAGTTGATTTGGGTGATTTTGGATAAGTCTGAGAGGTTTGAATGAGAGGCTGAACAAAATGAATAGATTTGAGAAAACTGTGGAGTAATGTTGATTGCTGGGTATGACTAACTTATTTTAGTTACCAATTTCATTCATTCAACACGAACTGTACTATTAACTGAATAACTTACAAGGTGGAGCAGTTTTACTAGTTACCTAAAGATTTGCATGGCTTCCTCGCTTTGAAACAAATTTAAAGAAGATCATTTCCTTTCCTTTCTTTTGACAATATGTTTGAAGACTCCCTTGAAATTTGTAAAGCTCTTTTTCACGTTCTGGAGGAACAAGCAAGGTACTTGGAAAATGCTCAATAGGAACTATTAGCACATGATCATCCACAAGACCAGCTTCTTGGAGGCCATGAAAGTGAGTCTTGTTATCTTCCACTTGCTACTTAATCATAGATTTTGTACATTAAGATGACATTTTTTCCCACTTGAGTCGATGACAAGCTTTGTGACTCCTAAATTAAACATGATCAACTCCTAAATCAATGCTTGAGCTGATGAATGTCAAGGATCTAACCCTTGCTCATGTGAAGAGTCACTTGCAGGTCAGTTTATCATTTCACTACTTTCTTTTTCTATACATAAAATTTCTGGGTGTTCTTCAACTTCTTTCCCCTTTTTCTACTGCAATAATGCCCTGTGGTATCATCGTGATGTTAAGAACAAGGGGCTCAAGACAACAATAGAAAATAAAAAAACACCTACAATAATGAATACGGAAGAAAAATCTCAATGGGGTCCTTGTTTATACTTATTTTGTCTGGTGTGTCCATGCAGATGTATAGAACGGTTAAGAGCAATGAAAGACCACCATCAACAGGTAAACAAGCATGTTTAATGCTTAATTTTTTAGGTTAATTTTCCATCTAGTAGTGTTATTAGCATTATGTGAGCTCTTCTAAATTCTTGCATTGCATCACGTGTTTATTTTCAGTGCATTTCCAACATACACAAGCATTATAAAGATGACTGCAAGATAAGCTTTGTGGCTCTCCAGCCCCATTGAGTTGTAGTGCTTAAAGTTTTTCTTCATCTTTAGCATATCTTGTTAGTATAGTTTGGCATTAATAGTTGGAATTTATAAGCAGAAATTTAACACACACGCACAAAAACTCTGGTTTATTCAATTCTTTTGGGTTTTTAATTAATTTGTAGATTCGTCACTGTAGTGTTTTGCTGGTATAATGATCCACTAGCACAAGTGCCAAATTTCCAAAATCTGGACTCAATCAGTCATTATACCACTACCTAGCTAATGGGATAGTCCATACATACATGAGAGCTAATTTGTAAGAGTTAATAGGAAAATTGTATTAACCAAACTGTATTACCTCACGTCCAAATTGGGCAGGAAAATTCACATTTTCCTCAATAGCATGAAATAAAATTGTGCCATCAGGGAGTTCCACATAGAATATGCCACAGCCACCATCTACCTGTGACATTAATGATTTTCTTCCTTGAAACTTATCAGCTGAAAGTCAAGAGAGCAAACAAAACTTTTATAACCATATTACTTGAGAGGATAAAAGAGAAAAAATACCTATATCAAGATGCAGTTAATATTCTCAACAATCTATATGGTATATGCAACCAGGAAGTTCACGGCTTGCACTTTTTGACCTATCTGAAGGCTAACTTACCATTGATTGTTTTGAATTCAAAGCCTAGCTTCCTAGCTGCTAAATTGAAGATATTCTTCAGAACATATGCTTTTCCAGATGGAAGAGGGACATCCTGCAGGAAATGTTGAATTAAGCAACAAACAAAAAGCTACAAAAATAAGGATGTTGCACAGTTGACAAGGAAATCAATATATAGTTCCATACATATTCCATTCCTTCCCTTTTTCTAATATTCCATGGATTATAGCTAGACATGAAATTGTTTGGATTCCACCACCTATATCCAGAAGAGAACGAAAATTTGAACACTGAACTTCACCAAAGAGGCATAGTAAAGCTAGTTGATTTGGGTGATTTTGGATAAGTCTGAGAGGTTTGAATGAGAGGCTGAACAAAATGAATAGATTTGAGAAAACTGTGGAGTAATGTTGATTGCTGGGTATGACTAACTTATTTTAGTTACCAATTTCATTCATTCAACACGAACTGTACTATTAACTGAATAACTTACAAGGTGGAGCAGTTTTACTAGTTACCTGAAGATTTGCATGGCTTCCTCGCTTTGAAACAAATTTAAAGAAGATCATTTCCTTTCCTTTCTTTTGACAATATGTTTGAAGACTCCCTTGAAATTTGTAAAGCTCTTTTTCACGTTCTGGAGGAACAAGCAAGGTACTTGGAAAATGCTCAATAGGAACTATTAGCACATGATCATCCACAAGACCAGCTTCTTGGAGGCCATGAAAGTGAGTCTTATTATCTTCCACTTGCTACTTAATCATAGATTTTGTACATTAAGATGACATTTTTTTCCCACTTGAGTCGATGACAAGCTTTGTGACTCCTAAATTAAACATGATCAACTCCTAAATCAATGCTTGAGCTGATGAATGTCAAGGATCTAACCCTTGCTCATGTGAAGAGTCACTTGCAAGTCAGATTATCATTTCACTACTTTCTTTTTCTATACATAAAATTTTTGGGTGTTCTTCAACTTCTTTCCCCTTTTTCTACTGCAATAATGCCTTGTGGTATCATCGTGATGTTAAGAGCAAGGGGCTCAAGACAACAATAAAAAATAAAAAAACACCTACAATAATGAATACGAAAGAAAAATCTCAATGGGGTCCTTGTTTATACTTATTTTGTCTGGTGTGTCCATGCAGATGTATAGAACGATTAAGAGCAATGAAAGACCACCATCAACAGGTAAACAAGCATGTTTAATGCTTAATTTTTGAGGTTAATTTTCCATCTAGTAGTGTTATTAGCATTATGTGAGCTCTTCCAAATTCTTGCATTGCATCACGTGTTTATTTTCAGTGCATTTCCAACATACACAAACATTATAAAGATGACTGTAAGATAAGCTTTGTGGCTCTCCAGCCCCATTGAGTTGTAGTGCTCAAAGTTTTTCTTCATCTTTAGCATATCTGGTTAGTATAGTTTGGCATTAATAGCTGGAATTTATAAGTAGAAATTTAACACACATGCACAAAAACTCTGGTTTATTCAATTCTTTTGGGTTTTTAATTAATTTGTAGATTCGTCACTGTAGTGTTTTGCTGGTATAGTGATCCACCAGCACAAGTGCCAAATTTCCAAAATCTGGACTCAATCAGTCATTATACCACTAGCTAGCTAATGGGATAGTCCATACATACATGAGAGCTAATTTGTAAGAGTGAATAGACTAATAAATCAAAGGCCACATATATATATATGATCATTGTCTATTGCTAGATATATATCCATGTGTAAGCATGACATTATGTCCCACTTTTCTTTGTTCGGGTTGACAAACATAAATGTGCTGTGATCAATATTTTCAGTCATCATGAGGTGCTTGAAAAAAATTAAAGGCCATATATATATATTGATGTTTTAGGATAAGATTTTTTAGGGTGCTTGAAAAAAAGAAGTATCACCCTATGCAATTATGAATAAGTATCAGCATATGTTTGTATTTATACATATTCTCTTCAAGCATACAACAATCCACTTTGTGTAAATTTACTAATACATGGCTATCAACAGTCAGGTATTGCTGAGCAAGTTTGATAGTGGGGTGATGGTCATTCAAAATAGATCCCAAAGTGATGAGGAGGTATTGTTTTCTTAATATTTTCTAATTCCACTGTTTATCTGGTGTTGCTATTATTTTCTCTAATCCTACAGATGGCATATCTTATATTGTTGTTAAGAGGTGGAGACCTTGCTATTGATTTGTATCATGGAGAAGCCTTTGTGCAAAGACCATAAGAAATCAAATACATATATAGATATACAAAAATCCAAAGAAAAGTTAAAACAAAGGAAATATCTATTAATCTACTGCTCGGCTCAGTGGAAGAGAAAGCAAAGTGGGTCTTCGACAACTAAATGTTAATGTATATGTCAGTATAGAACTACTTACAATGGGAAGCTGAAAGAAAACGCTCGGCTCGGTTTGTTGACAGGGAAGCCGATGAAGAGTGAAACCCTTGTTGTGATGGAAGTTGAAAGCAATGGAGGATTGAAAGAGAAAACACCTAACAAACAAGAAGGAGGCAACAAAGGCAAGATTGATGGTAAAAATACCTTGTAAGCTACCGATTCAAGTCGACTGAGCACCAAATTGGGGATTTTCCTTTGAATTAAAGCAGCACCCCTAACCAACCACTCCAAATAATCTTCTTCGAATTTGAGAAGGCAACCCACCAAATCGATTGAGATCCCTTCCAATTTCAAAGCCTGAAAAAACCTAGTTTTTAGGAAGAAACTCCATCGCTTCAAGCTGCGTATTTTGTTTACAGTTTAGGTTTAAATTTTTTTGGCCAAAAATAAACCGGGGAGGGAATAATAATAATGCGGGATAATTAGAAAGGCGCCATATACAAGCGCTGCAATAGAGTTATTTTCTATGTTATAAATCGTTGCAATAGATACGTAAAACCGCTTCATTAGGTTTTATTAAGAAAACCGCTGCAAGAGACGTTGCAATTGAGTACAACCGCTGCCTAATCCTAAACCGCTATAATTGACCGTTTCATTTGTTCAATATTGTAGTAGTGATAACCATGGTGCATATTGCCATTGCATCTTGATAGTTCTGTTGCATGTATCTCGGACCGCCTGTAAATGAAGATGGCAACACTATTCGCTTTCCAGATAAAGCTGGTGCTGTCTGACCCTTGATCGTTGCTGCTGAAAGATTATTATATAAATCAGCCCGTATGTTCTTCTGATTAGTTCGATGGTAGTTCAACCTCTCTAATTCAATCATCGTATAAACATCAACCAAGAACTATTGATACAACTTTCTAGATGACCTCAGAGTCCCAACTTCGCCTCGACGCTCGTGGATTCTAAACTGACAGAATTCTTTGAGCGTAACCCTTGTCCTCTTCATTGCAGAAGTGTTGCACCTTTCACTTAAAGCAATGTCAGGTTTGTAGCCGTCCTCACCATAAAGGAATGCCAACGGATATTGAAGTGCAAGGTACGAAGGATGTAATTCATGAATCCGTTGTAACTGACCAGACCTTGTATGAAGTATAATGTCCATGTGCGAGAGATTTGTACCAATATCACCAAGAATAAGAGTAGCAACCTCGGAGCTCGTTGGGAGATTATATCTCCGACCATCAGTGTTTCTTTTGCTAACCAGGCGCAACTTGAGATTTGTCATACCTTCATCCTTAAATCGAACTCTGGCCATTCTAAATGCATTTGCATGGGGGTTGTGTTGATCTACCATCTTTCTCAACTCAGTCACAAGAGAATCATCAACTTTTTTGACTCTAGAGCTGTCATAAGTAAACATCACAATAATATCTTAATAATAAAGGTAATATTAAATAATCATACATAGTAACAAAATAAATATAAATATACGTAATTGGCATACCTTATGGCACTGATTCTGTTTGAATCCTCATTTTTAGTATCATATATATAGACTTGCGAAAACTTTGGTGTTGACCCGGGTACTGGTAACAAACTCCCTATTCTGTGGAAATTATGGCCATGCATTCGGTAACAATAAGGTCCACGACCTTTCGTGATGGGTGAGACCTTTCCTCCCAAAGAGGTGAAAGAAAACATCATATTGTAAGCTATAATGTTCTCACAAAATTGTTTGCTTTTTGGACGCTTATTTGTCAAAAGATTATTCAGCAATGGCGGTGGCTCTTGTAGCAATGAGAGCTCAATTTTTCCTTTCATGCAACATAAGGAAGATATATGACATATATCTTCGCTTGAAGGGTCTTGTGTATTTAATCTTCCAGCATGCCATAGCAATGCACCACAATGCTGACATTCATACACAACTTCACCGTGATCGAGGTATTGCACTATACAATATTAATAAGTGTTAAACAATACACAAACAAATTACATTATCAACTCACCAAATAATATGAAGGAAGTACCTGGATTACCAGTATGATTTGTTGTTGTTCTATTCACTTTTGCGACAGGATATGCAAAGTATACTATTGTTATACCGAAATAAAGGTCGATAAATCAAGTATAAAAAATATTACACACTGCTAAAAGGTGTTTATTTTGAAATATATTCTGGACATTACAACGTGTTAAACAATCTTAATATAATACAAAAAAGTAAACTGTTATCAAGACATAATAATACAAAAAATGGTATTAATTATACCATTACCAATTTTTGGTAATGTAGATGAACACCCTGGCACCGTAGATGAATTCATAGTACCTGGACATTAAATATTTAAATAATCATATATTATGAACAATGTCGGAATTTATACCATATATGTATGTATAACGATATATGAGACCGGAAAAACTTCATTAAGGACTTACCATTAACCGTAATAGATAAGGGTGTAGCTTCGGTACGTACAAAGCTGTGAATATTTCCAAGTACAGTTCATCTACAAATGTTGATAATTTAATGGTATACATTATTTCTCCGTTTTAATTAAATACGACATCTTTTTTTGCTAACCTCGTTCAATTAGTGGTGTTCCATGCCTCTTATGGCCAATCGCATTCATTCTCAACATTCTCTTACGTCGAGCTAATTTGTAAATGGAAAACAATTACAAATATTGTAAGGCAATAAATCACTCAATTCATATTTACTGAACAACATCATACCTTGTTCAACATTTGTTACGTCAATTTGATTGGTAATACTTGCGTTCTGTAATGGAGCTATAAATAAATAGATATATCATACTACACATAGTGATGTAAGACAAATATATTATAATACTTAAGAGCATGACTTTATAAAACATAAATTTGTTACCATAGTTTTCCTTGTCATTGAGGCTTATAGGTAGAACCAAGTTATTAGCGGTTTGATCAACTATTGGTAAATGTAAATCCGTCGGCGTAACATTGGCGCACACTGCATAAATACATGGATATTAATATTTTTTCTTTTATAATTACACATAATCCAAAGATTATAAAATAACAACTATGTTTAGTATACTTATAAATACAATTGAATACTACCATCATTTATATGTGGTACATTAGATGAACATCCTGACAATGTAGATGAATTTCTTGTACCTGAACATTAAAGTATTAATTAATGATAGATTATTAATAACCTTGAACTTAAGAGCATGCATGTATAAAAATATATTAGAAAATAAATTTCATTAATGACTAATCATTAACTATAATAGATAATGGTGTAGCTTGGGTAAGTATGGAGTTGCTAATATTTCCAAGTATATTGCATGCATAAAATTTTAGTTAAGCAAAATCTACATTAATTTTAAATTGTAATTAAATATGATTTTTTTCTTCTAACCTGATTCGATTAGCGGTGTTCCATCCCGCTTATGCCTTATCACATCCATTCTCAACTTCCTCTTTTGTCGAGCTAATTTGTGCATGAAAATAAATTTCTAGTATTATAAATAAATAAAATGAAATTTCATACCACTTTTAAGAATACCATACCTTGTTCGATATTTTGCAAATCAATTTGTTTTGTAAGCATGACATTCTGCAATTGAACTGCAAATAAATAGTTATATCATAATGTACATATTATTGATAGTAACACAACAAATTTTTTGATAGTTAATAAAACGGATAGTAAGAAAAAAAAGTTGTACCACAGTTTTCTTGTCTAGCACGCTAATAGGTAAAAGTGAATTATGAACGTTTTGATCATTTCTGCCTAAATGCAAAGCCGACGGTGTAATATTCTGGTTGACTGCATAAATAGATGGATATGTTTTACAAACTTTACGTATAAGCCAAAAATATAAAACAACAATTATATCTTTTGATAGATATATACGTACTTAAATTTATTATAAACATTAATTTTTTTTTCAGCATCATGAAATTAAAGATATATTGTATTATCGAACATCAAACAGTTATTACAATATAGATGGACAAATCGAAGTAAATATAGACTTTATAGAATAACCATTACTAACCATTTGAAATGTCGGACATGGGGATACGATCACTAACGGAAGAATTGGTACTAACTCCAAGAATAGATCCTGCATAATTAATATTTATATTAAATTTCATATTTCAATTTATCGGAAACAAATGTCAAAAAATTTAATGCAATTTATTAACCTGATCGATTTGAATTTGTCCGTTGTCGTTTCTCTCTAATAACAGCCAATCTCAACGTTCTGTTATGTCGGGTTAATTCGTCCATAACAAAATCACCCTGCAAATATGAAATATATCAAAGTAAAATAAATAAATCTACATACTACTAATGTTTTTTTTCCTAATATTATAAAAATACATAAACATATGTAACTAATTAATATAAGTAATCAAATGAAATTAAAAAAGGTCCACGGTAATTATTTATTTTAGTATTATAAACAATATAATATAAATTTATAACTACTAAATGTATAGGACGTAAATATTGAATGCAACTTTGAATAGGTTTAATCGGCTTATAGGCCCAACTTTAAATTGATTATCCGCCTTCGCTCACAACAGACTATATGTTTCATGCGTTGAGTACTTGATATTCAAATTGTATGATGTGATATTCACTATAATGTTGTTCATATTCATTAAGTTTCATGCGTTGAGTAGTCGATATTCAAAATTTATGATGTGATATTCACTATAATGTTGTTGATATTCAATATAATAATGTTGATATTCAAGTTGATCGTGCGACCGTGCGACCCAAAATCGACGCGACAATGTCATTGTTAAACCCCACCACCATGAATCAAAGCTTCGAAGATATTGGGTGGTGATATTCGTGTAGTTAGGTGATGATATTCATGTACTTGGGTGACTATGTTAATGTAATTGGGTGGTGGGCGATATTCACAAAATGGGTAGTGATATTCACAAATTAAGTGGTGATATTTATGTAAGTAAATTTGATATTCATGTGATTAAGTGAGATATTCATGTAACTTAGTGTGATATTCATATTATCAAGTGGTGAAATTCATGATTTAAGTTATGATATTCACATTTTAAAGATATTAAATATTCACTTATTAAATATAAATCGATATTCAAACAAACATGAACGATATTCATTAACAAATGATCGATATTCGTGAACACATTAACGATATTCACGAACGCTGAAAAATCATTAAACGAGGAGAACGAATTTAAATCTAAACGAATTTAAAATAATCTTCCCATTTAAATTTTAAATATTTGAAGAATCTCATTCTCTCTCCAATCTGCAGATTTACCATATTTTGTAGGAACAACTTCCTATTTTGTAGGAACATATTTTCGGTAATTCAATAAATAAGGTAGGATATTCAAATCTGGTACCTTGCATCCCCATGTAGCTTGTTTGTTCCATCAAATCCAGCCATTCAAAATCTTCAATCCAACGCTTCTTAATTGGTGTAATCCAGTCCATCCATTAAATCTCATCTAACGGATGTAATTAGTATCTCCGTTTTACCGTAATACTCCGTTTTACTAGATCCAACATCTATATACATATATGACTTCTTATACAAATTAAGAATGAACTAGAGCAAAGGGACTCCACGTATTGTTGAGTGGTGTCCAAATTTTGTTGGTTTTCAAAAACTTTTTGGGCCATTAAGAGTTAGAGATCTATCTATCTATTACTATATATTAAAGCTTTCTCTTTTCGAGCCATCAGAACAATTATGGGCCCACCATTATTACGTGTCATTTTTTTATTCGCTTTTTTTTATTTACATAATTTTAATTCACTTTATAAACAAATACTTAACAAATTATAAAATTATCCTTACAAAATCTTAACAAATTACAAAATACCAATCTTAACAAATCATTCTTACGTGTCATTTTCTTATTCGCTTTTTTTTTATTTACATAAGTTTAATTCACTTTATATACAAAAACTTAACAAATTATTTTTACAAATCTTAACAAATTACAAAATACCAATCTTAACAAATCATTCTTACATGTCATTTTTTTATTCCCTCTTTTTTTATTTACATAATTTTAATTCATTTTATATACAAAAACTTAATAAATTATAAAATTATCTTTACAAATCTTAACAAATTACAAAATACCAATTCCTACATAACTCATACTTTATATTATATAAAATATAAAAAATATTATACGGTAATATAGTAGCTCATACTAATACTATATAATATACGTTTAACTAATACCTATATTAGTAAAGGTCTGAATTTATAATATATTATTTTAATAATTATGAGACTATGAATCATTTTCAACCCTCCAGAGATGTTCCATGAGAGCGTTTTTAACAGATTGTTGAGGCTATATTTTTTAGTTTTTTCATTTATTTATTTATTATTAACATAACTAAAATATCAAATATTAAATTAAGCTACACAAACTATTTAACTTGACTAATATATTTATCATTAAGATATCAAAATCAGATAAAGCTAAAACACATTAATCAATAACATAGATTATGCTTAAGTGGTAGACTGAAACTAATAACATTTTTCTGAAAAGGGTAGATTGAGATTGAACATGCGTTTATCTTGTAAGCAGGTTAGAGTTTACAATAAGATGAGTCATTTATCAAAAAAATAGATTAGAATAGAATTCAAAATAGATCATAATTTATTAATATATTATGCTATAACTAAATTTAGCTATATACAAACACGAGTTACAATGTAATATTTAAAAATTAATTTATAGAGCCAATATTCTAAATTCAAAAGAATGTAAAAGTGGTCATTTATGTTGTTGTATTTGGAGAACATATAAACATGACATTATAAAATGTCCAATTAGAAGACAAATAATCTCTCTTAACTTGTATGGTGGGAACTACTAAAAATAAAATTCTAATCACACTAAATTTCAAAAACAAACGGTTAAAGGTTTCATCAAGATTTTTTATGGATGTTATAGGAAAATCGTAATATCCAAAAGAAATCCGTAACTACTTGAATTAGGATTTTTTTTGTTGTTGAGGTATCAATATATCTCACACATAATTTAAACATAAAATTTTGTCTTCTAGAAAAGTGAATGACTTTGAATATAAAATATAGTCAGAATTTTTTATATAATAGAATATTGTTTTTTATTGGTGTTAAAGTTTATATGGATATCTCCTTAAAATCATGATTTAAATTTACTTACATAAAAACTAATATAGTCAATCAATAAAAAATTTATGGAAAATTTCATTTTGTATGGTAGTAAGAAAATTGATTATATACATGATTATATATTTTTCTAAAATAAGAATGAAAATTATATAATTGCTTATGAATTTACATGAACACCGAATCTATTATATGTATTAAAGCTCTCCCCTTTTAAGCTCTTAGAACGTTTCTGGGACCACCATATCTATGTGTCATTTTCTCATTCGTTCCTTTTTTTTAATTTTTTATTTCACTTTAAACAAAAATCGTTTATCAAATCAAATTTATATGTAAATATTTAGATTACAATTACTTTCAAAACCAACCAAACTTTAAAGTGACAAATAACATTGTAAATAAATACAACCATCAATCTATATATATATATATATATACATATATATCTATAAAATCTTCACTTGATAGATTTCACATTTTCAAGATTTAATTATAAATTATTTATGAACTTGAAATAATTGATGATGAATAAAAAGTATGTATGAAAATATCAATATACTATTTGAAATATAATTCAATTGGGTTTTATTTAATTCTCCAATTGAGTTCATTTAGTATATTAATAATTACGAATAAATATAAGGGCCCAACATATATATATATATAATAATAATAAAACAATGAGTAAATTAATATGATTTTAATTTCAATAATATCGTCTCAATGTATAAAACATGAATTGAATATTACAAAAGGTATAAAAAAAAAGCTAACAAAAGTAATATTCTATCAAAAAACTTAAGAAGTTTTAAAAAGAATATAGATCTAAACATATCATCACTAACATATTATTGGAAGATTGACAAATAACATCGTACTAACCTATTAAATTGAAGAAAAAATAGTATATTTCGATTCATAACTTCAATCTCGGATACTATTTCACTCTAAATATACAAAAGTCAAATGTTCTTGAGAATTGGTGAAGTAACATGTACAATTGTAATTTTTACATATATTTAGAGTGAATTTTTTTCTATAATGTTTATATATATAAATTAAATCACTTTCTTTCTATTAGTATGTATATGTTTGGAAAAAAAATCTAATATAATTACATGTCAATATATTCTCATTTTTTGTATATCTTATCTTTTATAATCACGTAGTCATTAGTTTGTACTCATGTGACATTTATTTGTATACTTAATTTTTTTTCATAAATATAAGTCGGCTCGTGCATGGCACGAGGGTTTAAACTAAACCCACCATATTTACATGTCATTTTCTCATTCGTTCCTTTTTTAAAAATTTTTTATTTCACTTTAAATAAAAAAACATTTATCAAATCAAAATTTTAATGTAAATATTTAGATTACAAGTACTTCCAAAACCAACCAAACTTTAAAATGACAAATAAAATTAACCAGCAACATATATATATATATATCTATAAAATCTTCACTTGATAGATTTCACATTTTCAATATTTAATTACAAATTATTTATGAACTTGAAATAATTGATGATGAATAAAAAATATGTATGACAATATCAATATACTATTTGAAATATAATTCAATTGGGTTTTATTTGATTCTCCAATTGAGTTAATTTAGTGTATTAATAATTACAAATAAATATAAGTGCCCAACATATATAAATATATAATAATAAAACAATGAGTAAATTAATATAATTTTATTTTCAATAATATCATCTCAATGTCTAAAACCTGATTTGAATATTACAAAAGGTATTAAAAAAAGGTAACAAAAGTAATATTCTATCAACAAACTTAAGAAGTTTTAAAAAGAATATAGATTTAAACGTATCATCACTAACATGTTGTTGGAAGATTGACAAATAACATCGTACTAACCTATTAAATTGAAGAAAAAATAGTATGTTTCGATTCATCACTTCAATCTCGGATACTATTTCACTCTAAATATACAAAAATAAAATGTTCTTGAGAATTGGTGAAGTAACATGTACAATTGTAATTTTTACATATATTTAGAGTGAATTTTTTTCCTATAATATTTATATATATAAATTCAATCACTTTCTTTCTATTAGTATGTATATGTTTGGGAAAAAAAATATAATATAACTACATGTCAATATATTCTCATTTTTTGTATATCTTATCTTTTATAATCATGTAGTCATTAGTTTGTACTCATGTAACCTTTATTCGTATACTTAATTTTTTTTCATAAATATAAGTCGGCTCGTGCATGGAACGAGGGTTTAAACTAGACCCACCATATTTACATGTCATTTTCTCATTCGTTCCTTTTAAAAAAAAAATATTTCACTTTAAATGAAAACCATTTATCAAATCAAAATTTAAATGTAAATATTTAGATTACAAGTACTTCCAAAACCAACCAAACTTTAAAATGACAAATAAAATTAACCAGCAATATATATATCTATAAAATCTTCACTTGATAGATTTCACATTTTCAATATTTAATTACAAATTATTTATGAACTTGAAATAATTGATGATGAATAAAAAATATGTATGACAATATCAATATACTATTTGAAATATAATTCAATTGGGTTTTATTTGATTCTCCAATTGAGTTAATTTAGTGTATTAATAATTACAAATAAATATAAGTTCCCAACATATACAGATATATAATAATAAAACAATGAGTAAATTAATATAATTTTATTTTCAATAATATCATCTCAATGTCTAAAACCTGAATTGAATATTACAAAAGGTATAAAAAAAGGTAACAAAAGTAATATTCTATCAAAAAACTTAAGAAGTTTTAAAAAGAATATAGATTTAAATGTATCATCACTAACATATTGTTGGAAGATTGACAAATAACATCGTACTAACCTATTAAATTGAAGAAAAAATAGTATGTTTCGATTCATAACTTCAATCTCGGATACTATTTCACTCTAAATATACAAAAATAAAATGTTCTTGAGAATTGGTGAAGTAACATGTACAATTGTAATTTTTACATATATTTAGAGTGAATTTTTTTCCTATAATGTTTATATATATAAATTCAATCACTTTCTTTCTATTAGTATGTATATGTTTGAAAAAAAATCTAATATAACTACATGTCAATATATTCTCATTTTTTGTATATCTTATCTTTTATAATCACGTAGTCATTAGTTTGTACTCATGTGACATTTATTCGTATACTTAATTTTTTTTCATAAATATAAGTCGGCTCGTGCATGGCACAAGGGTTTAAACTAGACTCACCATATTTACATGTCATTTTCTCATTCGTTCCTTTTTTTTAAAATTTTTATTTCACTTTAAATAAAAACCATTTATCAAATCAAAATTTAAATGTAAATATTTAGATTACAAGTACTTCCAAAACCAACCAAACTTTAAAATGACAAATAAAATTAACCAACAATATATATATATCTATAAAATCTTCACTTGATAGATTTCACATTTTCAATATTTAATTACAAATTATTTATGAACTTGAAATAATTGATGATGAATAAAAAATATGTATGAAAATATCAATATACTATTTGAAATATAATTCAATTGGGTTTTATTTGATTCTCCAATTGAGTTAATTTAGTGTATTAATAATTATGAATAAATATAAGTGCCCAACATATATAGATATATAATAATAAAACAATGAGTAAATTAATATAATTTTATTTTCAATAATATCATCTCAATGTCTAAAACCTGAATTGAATATTCCAAAAGGTATAAAGAAAAGGTAACAAAAGTAATATTCTATCAACAAACTTAAGAAGTTTTAAAAAGAATATAGATTTAAACGTATCATCACTAACATAATGTTGGAAGATTGACAAATAACATCGTACTAACCTATTAAATTGAAGAAAAAAATAGTATATTTCGATTCATAACTTCAATCTCGGATACTATTTCACTCTAAATATACAATAAAATGTTCTTGAGAATTGGTTAAGTAACATGTACAATCGTAATTTTTAAATCTATTTAGAGTGAATTTTTTTTCTATAATGTTTATATATATAAATTCAATCACTTTCTTTCTATTAGTAGGTATATGTTTGAAAAAAATCTAATATAACTACATGTCAATATATTTTCATTTCATGTATATCTTATCTTTTATAATCACGTATTCATTAATTTATACTCATATGACGTTTATTCGTATACTAAAATTTTATTTCATAAATATAAGGGGGCACTAGGGTTTAAACTAGTTAGTATTATTATTCACTTGTTTGTAATCTCTGCTTCTAAAACTGAAAATTGGTTTTAATAGATTTGTTTATTTCAAACCAACTCCTATACTTGAGGCCTTGTCCGTGTAACAACTTGGTGGTTCCTCTGTGGATATATTTGCTGATGTGTGGAGCGTATCAAGGGATGAGCATGTGCCTTGACTTCCTCCTTAAAAAGCAGCCATTACAGCACCTTCTAATCATCCAATTTTGATCTTCTTCTTCACTGTTTGAAACTCAAAATGGTTTTGCTCTCTCTCTCTCTCTCTCTCTCTCTCTCTCTCTCTCTCTCTCTCTCTCTCTCTCTCTCTCTCTCTCTCTCTCTCTCTCTCTCTCTGTTTTGAGTTCTCGTGATCCCTAACCTCTCCTACTGGTGTGCACTAGTTTGAGTGACAACCTTGGGGGGCCGGCGCCGTTACCGTATTTGCACCGGAGTTGGCTTCTAAGGCAGTGGTCCTATCCACGAAGCAGCAACAACAATAGTCAACCTTCTTGGCCTACATGTCCTTTCCAATATTTATGCACTAATTAACCCTTTTCCTTGCAGTGGTTTCAGCTCAACAATTTAGAAGCAAAAATACACACTGCTTACCTTTCCTGTGCAAAAAAGGAAGACAAATTTCACAAACCCCTCCTTGATCTTTCCAAGCTCGAACCCCTCGACGGGACCAACTATAAACGATGGTCTAAAAAATTGCTCATCTTCTTTGAACAACTAGATATGGAATACATGTTGCTCCAATCGTTCTTGTTCCGGTCGCAACCGATCCTTCCCGACAGGCTGTTCAATCGGACCCTACCACACAACCAAAGGATGTTCAACAACCTCTTAGTGAGGCTGAACTTGAGTTGGTGAAGTATGAGAAGGACAACAAAACAATAAGGGGCCGGCCATTTACTACTACATCATATGACAAATCCCTTATTTGATTTGTTTTTTAGTAACAAGTCTGCTAAGTCAATTTGGGAAACGCAAGTACGTCACCGGCAAATGGCTACAGTTTCAAATGGTTGATGATAAACCCATCATGGACCAAGTCCACGAGTATGAGAACCTCGTAGCACATGTATTTTCCCAAGGCATGAAGATGTGTGAGATCCTGCAGGCTAATGTTCTCATCGAAAAGCTTTCTGAGTCTTGGGCGAGCTATCCGAACCACCTCAAGCACAAAAAGAAAGACATGACGCTTGAAGAACTTGTTAGCCATATGAAGATCGAGGAGGCAAATCGCCTCAAAGATCAACCATCTTCAAACATTTCAAGATGACATGCTAATATTGAAGAAACTAATATTGTGGAAACATAGATGACATGTTTAATAAAGGAGTTTGTGCACCTACTAAGAAAAATCAGAAGTCGTTGCACAATAAGAAGGGTGCCAACTTCAAGAGGGTGGAAAAGATGACAAATTCAAAGCTGGATGCTTCATCTGCGGCAAACCAGGACACCGAAAAATGGTTCAAAACAAAACCAGGACAAGAATCAAGTCCATTTGACTGAAGAAGACCTATTAGTTGTAATTTCTGAAGTTAACATGGTGGATATGACCGAATGGGTGGTTGACACCGGGGCCACTAGACATTTCTACTCCAACCGAGACCTGTTATCAGACTTTGAACCCGCTACAAAAGGAGAGCAGGTTTAATTGGGAAATTCTAGCATCTCAGAGCTGCATGCTCGGTAAAGGAAAAATCCTTCTCAAGTTAAACTCTGGAAAAAAACTATGCTTGATTAATGTTTTGTATGTGCGTTCCTTGTGTAGAAACTTAATATTTGGGGGTCTTTTGATTAAAGCTTGCTTTAGACTTCTTTTTTATGGAGGAAAACTTGTTATTAGCAAAAATGGGGATTTCGTAGGGAAGGGATACATGACTGGTAATGGCCTGATCTTCCTTGAATCTGTTAGTGCTGAAATTGATAATAAAGCATCTTTTCTGCTTATATTGTTGAGTCCATTAATTTATGGCATGCTAGATTAGGACATGTGAATGTGAATTCGATTGACTTATTGCACAAAATGGGTATTATTCCTAATCTTCTAAGCAATGGACGTGACAAGTGTGATGTATGCACTGAGGCCAAGTTTGTGAAAAAACCTTATAAAAATGTGATGGACAAGAATACTAAATTGCTTGAATTGATACATACGGACTTGGTTGATTTTCGAAATTGTGAAAGTAGAGGTGGCAAAAGGTATTATATCACATTTGTAGATGATCACTCACGATACACAAAAATCTATCTGCTTAGATAAATAAATGAGGCTGAACATATGTTCCTAGTATGAAAAGCTGAGGTTGAAAATCAGTTAAATAGGAAAATCAAAAAATTAAGGTCTGATAGAGGAGGGGAGTATAGGACTGAATCTCTACAGAAATTTTGTAAGGAAAATGGCATTATTCATGAGATGACAACCCCACATTCTCCCCAACAGAATGGAATAGAAAAGAGGAAAAATCGAACCTTAAAATAAATGATGAATTCTATGCTTATTAGTTATGGATTGCCTGATAATATGTGGAGTGAAGCTGTGCTTTCTGCTAATCATATTTTGAATAGGATGCCCTATAAAAAAATGGATAATACTCAATATCAGCTATGGAAGGGCTATGCTCCTAACTTAGCTAATTTGAAAGTGTGGGGGTGTCTTGCTAAGGTCGATTTTCCTTCTCAACATTTGAGATATTTTTGCTGATGTGTGGCTGATATGTGGAGCGTATCAAGGGATGAGCATGTGCCTTGACATCCTCCTTAAAAAGCAGCCATTACAACACCTTCTAATCATCCAATTTTCATCTTCTTCTTCATTGTTTGAAACTCAAAATGGTTTTACTCTAGCTCTCTCTCGCTGTTCTGAGTTCTCGTGATCCCTAACCTCTCCTATTGGTGTGCACTAGTTTGAGTGGTGTTGTGACAACCTTGGGGGTAGGCGTCGTGTTGAATTCCTTAGGTTTTGATGGTAACAAACACTCAACTAATATGTGTACCAAGTGTTTCAGGGACAAGGGAAGTTATCCCAGGGAGCTTTGCAGCAAAGGATCTCAGAGGGAACAAAGTCCTGTCAAGTGCTTTGTTACCTCTCAAGGAACTGAAGTGACGGACCAGATCAAGGCTGCAAAAGGAAAGAAGAAATCCAGCGTGTTGAATTAAGGAAACAAATCAAGAAGTACACGCGGTAAAGGATTGAAGACTTCGGCTCCAAGGATCAAGCCGGATCGAGAAGATATGGAGAGAGAAGAAGCCCGATCGTGTTATCTTAGGAGATCTTTCCTAAGATAAGATAATTGGAGAGAGAATATTACTATCCATTCCGATTAGATTAATTAAGGAACTCCTTCCTTAATTAATTTATTCAGTTGGGATATTATTCTTCTAACAAAATCATATCTTCTTGTAAACCTAGTGATAGAAATATTATCTTGTTATGATTAGGGTTTAGCCGAGTTGTATTTAAGTGAAGTGAGAATTCATTTCTTAGGTACGGCTTTGAACGACGAAAAAAAGGAGAGAACAAAAAAGAGAAAGAAAATAAATGAGGTGTATTGAGGGTTGAGTTCGATTCATCGTTGTAGAAGAGTCTTCGAGTCTAACTGGTTGTTTAGAGGTCGAAGTCCAGGATACAAGTGTAATCGAACAAGAAATCAATAAGACAAGTACACGCTTCAAAATCCTCTCAAGCGGAAGCTTGAAGGTAGTGGTTTTTCCTTGAGAAGCTAGTTTTGCTAATCAGGGTTTCCACTATACATCGTGAGTTCGTTCGTTATCTTTCTTGCTGTTTTTAATCCGCTGCAACTTCTGTGGGAACAAAGCTTTAGTTCCCTCAGACGTAACTCTAACGATCCAACAATTGGTATCAGAGCCTGGTGCTCTAGATTGTTTTCGTTACAGAATTTGCAGGAAAGATGTCGTCGTCAAGCAATGCAATCGGTGATTCATTTTGGAAGCCACCAATTCTGAAGGCCGGTGAATATGACTGGTGGGTGGAGCAAATTGAGTCCCACATCAGTTCCCTTGATGGACAGATCTGGAGAGTCATTGAAGTTGGACCTTTGGCTATCAAAAATGAGAAGGATGAGACGAAGCCAAAACCAAAGGTCGACTACACCGATGATGACTGGAAGAAGTTGGAGAAAAACAACAGGGCCAAGAAGATCCTTCACATGGCTCTTCTTCCCTCTGATCTCAAGAAAATCATGAGCTATAAGACTGCCAAAGAGA
The DNA here is from genome assembly GCA_027886185.1 of Rheum nobile. Taxonomy (NCBI): domain Eukaryota; kingdom Viridiplantae; phylum Streptophyta; class Magnoliopsida; order Caryophyllales; family Polygonaceae; genus Rheum; species Rheum nobile. The sequence goes on along the minus strand of WOAB01000002.1, from coordinate 6,259,135 downwards.
TTTGGGATGCCTTGAAACGCCTTCATCAAGGAAATGAAGATGCCAAGAAGAACAAGATTCTCTCTCTGATAAAGGAGTACGACCAAGTCTCTCAGGGAAAAGATGAACACATTCAGGAGTACTACTCTAGATTCCAAGGGCTAATTGGTCAGCTTCAGTTCCTTGGTGAAGCAATGCCAGACTGGAAGCTGACTCACCACTTCATGCAAGGCCTCAACTCTCAGTGGGATGCCATTGCTCTTGCTCTCTACTCTCAGACAGATGTCAAGACTCTTACCATGGAAGAGGTTGTTGCTAAGCTGGAAAACAACGCCTCTGTCTATAATCACAAGCTGAAAAAGAAGGGAGAGGAGAAGGCGAAGAGCATTGCCTTAAAGGTGGAAAGGGCATTTGACTTGTCCCAAGTCGAATATGAAGATGAAGATGGTGATGAAGATGTTGCGCTCATCACAAGAGCCATGAGGAAGATATGGTCTCGAAACAAGGATTCGCCGAGTTCCTCCGAAGGGAACAGAGACCTAAGAGATGTGGTGTGCTACCACTGTCAGAACAAGGGACATATGGCCAGAAACTGCTTCAAGAAAAAGGCAGGAATGCCTCCAGCAAATGAAGGAAAGCAGGCAATGGTTGCCACCTGGGGAGACTCAGACTCAGATGACGAAGATTCGTCACACTCCAGGGATGTCTGCTTGATGGCCATTGAAGAGCCAAATGAATCAAATGGAGATGTACTCAACGATGAGGTAACTGAATCTGATCTAGTATCAAGCTTAAAAAACAAATCTAAAGAGAGCTTGATATCTCTCATTAAGAAACTTATTCATGAGAATAGTCTTTTTAGTGAGCAAATTGAAGAGAAAGATGAATCGATCTTAAGTTTGATCGAAGAAAATCAAGGTTGGGCTAACAAAGTGCTCAATCTTGAGAAAGGTTCATCCTCTCCTTCAAACTCTTGCACTGAGTGTCCTAAACTCACTAAAAAGATTACATCTCTGGAGTCCTCTGTTTCCTCACTCGAGGCTGAGTCATTAATGTTGAAACTATGAAATACAAAACTTTCTAGTGATCTAACCAAACTCAGTGAGGAACAGAAGGACAAGCCAAAAGGCATTGTCTTTGTTGCAGCCAAGAATGAAAAGAAGACTGAGTCAAAGGAAGTGCCTCGCTTTGGGATTGGCTATCAACCCAAACTTCCTGTTGATGGAACCAAGCAAAAAGGCTCTAAAGTCGAAGGAAAACAGTCTGTAAAAGAAAAGGGGGACAGTTCCTCCGGAGGGAACAAAGGCAAAGACTGTTCAAACTCGACTAAGGAGGGCAAGGCTTGGTATCATGGACAGAAGGCTCACGCTATCTGGTTGAAGCAATCTCAAAGCAGTAAGTCCAATAATATTGATTTTCATTCAAGGATTGCTAACAAAACAATTTGGCCTGGAAAGAGCAAGTATGCAGATCTGAAGTGTCATAGGGTCTGTTGGTATTGCGGACACTCTGGTCACTACAAGCAAGAGTGCCTTCTGAAGCAGCACAATGAGGAGATTGCTCGCACTACTAGAGAGCAAGTGAATGCTGAACCTCCTAAGATTAGATATGTTGCTCCTGTGCCCAGAAAGAATAAGCTTATCTGGGTTCACAAGAACTAACTCTTTCTGTGCAGAATAAAGTGAGGAAAGTTCCCGGTATTTCATTCGTACAAGGGTCAGTTACTTGATAGGGAACGAAGAGAATCTCACCTCACTCCTGCAGGAATGGTTGAGACTCAAAGGCCTGGTAACAAAGGTAAAGGAAACGGAGATGTGGATAAGGACTTAATGTCTAAATTGTTCCTTGTTTGAATACTCAGGTACTATGTACATCTAGGAAAGACATCACTGTGTCGAGAAAGATTGGCATACAGGGAAACTTGTGGATCAAAGGATCAAACGCCAGTTTTCTCATTAGGACACCTGTTGGGGAATTCTACATTCAGTTCCATACGAAGCCTAGTTTGTTCCCCTAACTACATGTCTATTTGTTGTGTTCCCTCGATGATTGGCTAGATTACGTGGTAAATTGTGAAAGATGAACCTTCATGTCTTGATATGCATTCTCTTCCTTGGGTATTAATTAAACATTCGACTTGAATATGTGCTTCTACTTCCTTGATGTACTGAATGTCGTGCATGATCTTCTATGTCATCATTTGTCACATGAATCAACTTTATTTCAACCCAAAAGAATCAACTTGATGTTTTGTTCCCTCATCATAAGCCCAAATGATAGTTGATTCTACAGCTTACCTAGATCGCCATGTTTGAAGTCTCCTATGATCCCCTCTTATCATCCACAACTGGAGACCCCTCAGGCATGATGTAAAAATCAATCGCAAATATCATATATTTTGGTGTGATGGTCTTTTGTATCCTCTCTGGTAACTAACCCCCAGCATCACACCCTACTACTTTTTGGTTTGGTGGGAAAACGATTCAGCTTCTGTGACTTGCAGGTTGTGGTGATGTGTGTTTGCAGGGTATAATGATGGAAGTCTGTGTTGGGCCGCATTGAGCATTTAGGGCTGATTTGATGGAAAGGAGTTGGGAAGGGTAATTCGGCTGGCTAAGTCGGATTTGGACGAGATTCTGATTTTATTTTGGGAAGTTGGAAGATTGCAATTATGATCTGTTGGAAACCCAAAAATAGAGCAATCTGTTTGTAGAAGAAGAGGAGATGGATGAGGTGCTGCTAAGGGAGTTCTACTCTACCTATGCGATGGAAGTTCGCCCCCACGCTGTTCTGGGGAGTTACAAGATGGAAGGGCAGGTCCACATGTTCTCAAGCATTGAGCTTGGTGTTGCTCTGGGCGTTCCACATGAAGGGTATGGGGAATACCCAAAAGGAAGGTGGCCGAAGGACTTTGCCTACTCAGAGGCTGTGTTGGCTGTTGCTGGTATTGAGAACCCTCAGGGGAGTGCTGATCTCGACATCTCAGAGATGTCCGTTGTCAACAAAGTGCTGTACCACTTCCTCATCAGCAACATCACGCCAAGGGGACATAAGAGAAACCAGCTTCTAATCTTGGACATTGTCCTACTGTCCCTAATGCTGAAGAAGGAGCCCATTAGCCTGCCGAAGATTCTGATGCAGCACATGGCCCACGCCAGGAACACTCTCCAGCACGCTCTTTCCTTCCCACGGGTTGTCAAGAAAATCCTTGAGTACCATAAAGTGTACAACCCGTCGGAGGACGTGAGCATCTTCTCCCGCCCGTTCGACGCCAGTAACCTGCACAAGATGCAGTTCGTTCTTCAAGATAATGAAGGCTGGGTGAAGGTTGAGAGTGCCCCTGCAACTTCTGAGGTAGTAGAGGATTCCGAGGCAATGGAGGTTTCTGAGGCCGACAGTTCTGAGGGGGAACTGAACGAGAATTTGTCTCTGGGGAAGGATGTGAGAAGTCTCTGCAAGGATGTGAGACGTCTCATGGCAGATGTGCGCACGCTTATCTCTCATCACGCATCGGCTCAACCGGCTGATCACAGTGATGCCTGATCGCTTACCTGCTGTCCTTACCCCTCTTTTGTTCCCTTGCCCATCTACTCCCTCTTAGTTGTTTTTCTTGTTATCTGATTTGTGTGCCCGGTGTGGCATTTTGACTATGTTTTGATGTTTTGTCTGTCTTGGCGGTGTTTGCATGTTTTTAAGTTTTTTTTTTAATTAATGACCAGGGGTGTTTATGTTTATCTGGCCTTGACTTTTTCCTATCTAACTCTTTACTGATGTTTTTGATGATGCCAAAAGGGGGAATATGACAGGTAGCATTGGTTGAGTGGGAACAGGACAGGTAAAACGTATTGCTGAACTAAGGGGAAACTAACTGTGTCTTAGTGGGAAACTTTCATGTCATATTTGTCTTTTTCTAGTTGGTATATGCCTTCTTGTTAAGGGTGTTTGTCACCATCAAAAAGGAAGAATTTGTTGAATTCCTTAGATTTTGATGGTAACAAACACTCAAATAATATGTGTACCAAGTGTTTCAGGGACAAGGGAAGTTATCCCAGGGAGCTTTACACTCCGTCACCGCGGGGGTGGTGGTCATCGCCGCGGGGCGGTGGTTGTGAGGAGGGGAAACTGAGACTTGCCGCCGGGTCGCGGTCGATGTCGCCGCGGGGCGGTGACTTGCGTTCTTCTTTACTGGCGTGGACCGTAAGATAGGTCCACACCGACGTAACACGCACACAAACAAACACACATAAAAATCAAATCTTGCCTCCCCGGCAACGGCGCCAAATTTTGACGTGGCTAAAATATGCAATGCAAATATCGTTGAATAGCCTAATCAAAGTAAAAGTCCTAACAAACATACTAAACAGATGTATAGCAAGCAAGCAAGGGTCGAACCCACAGGGAGGAAGTAATCAATCTATGTGTTTATAAGCATGCAAAGTAACAAGGGGGGGTTTGATTATCAAACACAGTAAAGTAAACAACTTTGGTTGATTTGAGAATATGATTGGGGAAAGTAGTTCCACTAGAACGAGATCCACAATACAGAGATATAAGTCGATCACTGAAATCTTATAAATCCAAGTTCTTTTACTATTCTTATGGTTGTTCCCACCCTGATCGTTATTAAATACCAATTCAGAAAGTTGTTGATAGTACTTACTACAGTATCAATGGAAGAAACCCTTACCACTAATAAATCAATAGCAATGCATGTAAGGATATAGGATACATGCGAATAGAAGAAAACCTTACTACTCAACATGCAAATAATTCTCACTCATAATTAAACACTCGTATTCCATTATATGTTTAATCATGTATGCTACTAGATATGCACTCGTATTCCACTATATGCAATCCTAGTAATTGATAAATATTACTCAACCTAGTTGGCCAGGCTATGAAGAATAACAATAAATCAATACTCAATATAACCAAGAGAATTAAACCAACACATATAAGAATAAGAACAAGGAATAGAAATCTCACAAACGAATCAACTGTATTGCTTCAAACGTCTAGTAGAACAAGGGGAAATTAGTGCTCCATTGAGATGCAAATGAAACCCTAATTGAGAAAAACAACGATGATAAAAGTGTCTCCTTACTCAAGACCTGGAAAAGGTCTTAAATAGGGGCTAGGGAAAATAAGCTAAACCTAGAAATAATACTAAAGGAAATAAGAAAATAAAAATAGGAAATCCGAAAATGCAAATTAGAAAATAATGTCTTCGCTGGCCGCGAGGCGCTTAACAAGTCCACCGCGGGGAGGTGACTCCCACCGCGGGGCGGTGACTCCCACCACGGGGCGGTGACTCCCACCGCGGGGCGACCAGTTCCACCGCGGGGCGGCGGTGACGGTGTCTTCTTCAACTTCTACGACACTTCCGTAAAAACGCAATAACTTTTTATTCCCAACTCGGATTGCGCTCATATTTTTAGGACTTGCAGTAGACTTCAAGATCTAACTCCTTGAATTGGAATCACTTCATTTGGACATCTGAGTAGAGAGAACGAACCATTTGAATTCAGCACATTGTTCTTCTACTCTTCAATACACTTCAAACCTCTATAAATCCCATGTTTTCTTCACTTCTCCACTCTAACTCCATAATCCACGATTGTGCTCTAAATCCATCCAAATGGCGCCTCAAACCTGGTAATAACCCCCAGATATGCACTATAAAATAACACTGATTAGTTTTCCTAAGACTTTGGCTGCATTAAGGGAACATTTTTATTGGCCTAAAATGATACATCATGTTACTCAATATTGCAAGGCTTGTGTTACTTATATGCATGCTAAGTCTAGGTCGAGTCCTTAAGGTTTGTATACCCCTTTGCCTATTCCTAACGTCCCATGGGAGGATATTAGTATGGACTTTATAACTGATTTGCCTTTGTCTAAGAAGGGGAGGGACTCGATATTTGTTGTTGTTGATCGGTTTTCTAAGTTGGCTCACTTTATCGCATGCAAGACTACTAATAATGCTTCTGAGATTGCTTCTTTATTTTTTGAGCATGTTGTTAGGCTGCATGGTATTCCTAGGAGTATAGTGTCCGATTGTGATGCTAAGTTTGTGAGTTATTTTTGGAAATCTTTATGGGCCAAGTTGGGGACTAAGTTGTTATTTTCTACTAGTTATCATCTCCAAACGGAGGTCACTAATAGGACTTTAGGTGCTTTATTACGAACTATGTTAAAGTCTAACCTCCGCAAGTGGGAAGAGTGCTTGCCTTTTGTTGAGTTTGCTTATAACAGGTCCATGCACTCGGCTACGCAGTTGAGCCCATTTCAGGTTGTCTACGGAATCAATCCCCACATGTCTTTGGATCTTGCACCGAGACCCATGAAGGACAAGGAGAGTGTCAAGGGCGTGGAGCGTGCAGACATGGTGAAGGCGCTACATGAGAGGACCAAGACGCAACTGGAGAAGAAGGCCGCGCAGACCGCTCGCCAGTGCAACGCAGGCCGGCGTGCCGTGGAATTTGAGGCCGGAGACTTGGTGTGGCTGCACTTGCGTCGCGATCGCTTTCCATTTAAGCGATGCCACAAGTTGGATGCTAGAGGTAACGGTCCATTTCAGGTGCTACAACGCTTTGGTGCCAACGCCTACCGATTGGATTTGCCCGATGACTATGGTGCGCATCCTACCTTCAACGTCGCTGATCTTTCTGCTTATACACCTCCTGCTTTTGATGACGAGGACGAAGCGGGGACGCTTTGCTGCCAAGAAGGGGAGATTATAGCTCCATGACCCCCTCAATGACAGTGAAGAACGAAGAGGAAGCAATGGAAGTGCAATCCAACGACACGGTGACTAGAGCTCATGCAAGGGCGATGGAACGAGCAACTCAATCTTTAGTCACCCAGAGTTATGCAGGTTACTCAGCGTCAAACAGTCCTAAATGGGTCCTCCTCTTGACCTACGAAGGGCTGGGCGATGCCTCGCCCTAATTCAGCCTTCACGGCGCCACCGATGCCTCGACCACGATCATGGTCGTCCGATTAGGGCATGATTTTCTAGAAGGCAGTTTCCAGTGTTTCCCAGACTATATTCTCACCATATCTATCATTTTATGAGTACTTTAGTTTGGTAAGAAGAATGCCTATGAAACTATCCAGTTGCCCGGTGAAACAGACTTGCTATTTTGGGCGCCAGCGCGCCGAGGAAGACCCGAGACTTGCCTAAGTCTCGCCTATCTTTTATAGTTTTCTTTCCTAATTTATTTAGACTATTTTAGCTAGTTTTGGTTCAGGTTGGGCATGCCCCTTATGTGTTTTGGGCCGTTCCACTTTTGAATGTTTATTAGTTAGACTACTTTCCTTACTCGGTTTTGTCTAGACTATTTAAACATTCTTTCATTCATTAATAAGATTATGTTGATTTGAGTTGTAAGTTGGGTTATCTCCTTCCTTGAATCCTAACATCAAACCCTACGATCCCCAGGATCTAAACTACCGCGTAGCTCGTCGCTTCGAGCATTTATCCAACGTTCCTCTAGCGAACATCTTGATCATCTCTTGATCGTAATTGTCCATCACTTTGGACGTGTGAAGACCATCACTTTGGTCCAGTTCTCTACGTGAAAAGGCTATCTCTTTAGCCTTAGAAGACGCCATCTCCTTGGCAAGTTAGAAGAGACGAAGGAAGGCTTGTTCATCGTTAAAGATCCTATCTTGCAATGGCATTTTCGAGAGTCGTTCGCATCATTAAGCCAATCATGGGATCCATTGTGGCGTCAAATCAGTCAAGTTTCAATCTTTGGGCGCCAGATTACAGACAATATTGTTATAACCTAGGAGGTCTTGCATTCAATGATGGCTAAGGTGGGTATCGATTTATGGCAATTAAAACCGACCTTGAGAAGGCCTATGACCGGGTGCGTTGGTCCTTCATCCACGACACTTTGCATGAGGCCCGATTGCCTAGTGGACGGTGCAAGTTATCATGGATTGCATTTCTTTGTGCAATATTTGAGTTTTTTGGAATAGTACTATGTGGAGTAAACTTAAACCTAGTCGTGGGGTTCACCAAGGTGATTGTGTCTCCATACATATTTGTTCTATGTGTGCAGTGATTAGGCCATATTATTGAGAAAGAGGTAGCAACTAGTGCCTGGAAGCCGGTTTAATTGTCTGATATTGGGCATGATTTCTCTCATCTCTTCTTCACTGATGATTTGGAGAAGCAACCTATGAACAAATGGAGACCATCGAGTATTGCCTCGCGAGATTCTGCGAGGCATCATTGGTAAATATTAATTTCCAAGAGTCTATGATTTGTTTGTCTAACAGTAAGCCTTATTCTGCGAGACATATGTTCCCATAACTTATTCTAGAGCCACCCATGGGTCTAGGAGGAACCTCTTGAAAAGTTGGCGCTTGAGGATGTTTCTGATGAGGATCCTGGACGCACTGTTGCGCAGTATTGGAGCAGATATTCCTTCCGCTTGTAATCGTGGAAAAAGTTGCCTCCATGGAGCTAGTGAACAAAGAGGTGGGTGACAATCTTTATTGGAATGGAACGTCGTTGGGTAAGTTTGCTATCAAATTTGCTTTGGAAAAATATTACCCAAAGACAAAGAGGATGGTGATGTTCCTGAGGTTATTTGGAAGCATATTTGGCGTATTGCTGCCCTTGAGAGGGTCCTTATCTTTTTATGGCTTGCTTCCCATGATTGCATTATGAGCAATGAGAACAGGAACCAATACCATTTGTCCCCGACTGCAAATTGTTTGCTTGCTATCACCCCACTGAATTAACGCTACACATTCTTAGGGATTGTTCTAAGACTATGGATGTTTGGCGATATTCCTAATTGATGCACGTATGGGGGACTTCATCAATTGTGATCTGGCTGAATGGATCACCGGTAACTTGGAAAGAACAGACTCTTGGTCCACCACATTTCCCTTTTGGGTTTAGTGGATATCGAAATAAAGGAAAATGTGTATCTTTGGTGCTGGGAATGATATCCCGGAGAATCGAGCTTCTTTCATTCTAGCCCGAGCCAAGGAATACATGGATTTTTATGCAGAAACGATTGTGCTGAATTATTATTTTTTGTCAGAAAATAGGGCATAGCCCTTGCGATTATTATTAATGGTAGAATATCAAAGAGAGGCCTTAGATTAGGCTACAAGATCAGAAATTAAAACATCAGCAAGAAAGGGAGGCGGAGCAGGAAACTCAACAAAAGTAGAGTTGTGCAGGATTGCACCATTAGCCATAGAATCAGCTACAGAGTTGGCGGATCTCCGAACATGAAAAACACGCACTTGCCAAGAAGAAGACGCGATGAGAGATTTGCATTGATCGATCAGATGGAAGTCAGCATGGGTGATCAAATTCGTTGCGGTAAGGATAGAGCAAGCATGTGAACAATCAGACTCCAAGATCAAGCGAGGGAGATCGAACCTCTTGGCAAGCGATAAGCAATGGTAGATCGCCCAAAGCTCGGCCGTGAGCGCGCTATAGCAACCACAAGAAAACTTGAATCCATGGAGGAAAGATCCGGAATCATCACGAAAAACACCACCTCCGCCAGCCACGCAGAGCTACCTTTTGAGACCGCATCGGTGTTGAGTTTGACCCAAGACTGGGGGGCTTGATCCAAGAAGTACGAGGGTGTACAGGAGTCGGAGATGGCATAGTGGTGGGCATTGGAGATGGGTTATGGGCGTTATAGAAAGCCGAGACAAGGGAGCAAACAACCCGAGAGAGATGAGAACATTCATCTTTCGTTGAGAAGCAATGCCCGTTGCGGCACTTCCACGTATGCCACAACATAAATCCAAAGGTCGAGCTCTACCAATCGCCATGTTTGATGTTGTCAATAATCCAATTCTTCATGTTGCTGCAAGTGAAAAAAGTCAGAGGGAGTTGATTACCACCGAGGGCCAGCCAAACATCATGGATTGCCCTACAATCTATGAGAGCGTGAAGACAAGTTTCCGGTTCCGAACATCGGGGACAAGATGGAGAGGTGGTCATGTGTGGCGGTTGACTCTGTTTTGGTTGCAAAGGAAGGCCTCGTGTGCAACCAAGTAGACGAAGTTGCGCACTCTCTGTTGAGCAGGAATCGCCGAAATGCGGGACCAAATAGGTTTTGAATGGGTGTCAATGGCGCTGCGAATCAGACGCCTTGCTGAGCTAGAGGAGAAAAGCCCGGACGGGTGCATCGCCAATAGAACTTGTCGGTGGCGTCTTCCCGGTCAATTAGACGAATGGAACAAAGTCTCTTACAAATATCGGGGGTGATGTACTCAGCAAAAAGAGGCAATTCCAGTCATTGCCAGCCCATAGCTCAAAAATAGTAGCTCCAAGGAGTTCGTCAGGAACTGGAGCCACCATGGAGTCGATGATCGCGTTGTCCATAAGCCAGGGTGGTCCCAAAAGAGTGTGGAGCGACCATTGCCCACTGAGATTTTAAGCCCTTGAGAGAGAGTCGAAGCACCGTGGATAACACCCTTCCAACAATGAGAAGAGCGGTTGCGATTTTGGAACATGTCGATGTCTAGCCTGCCATTGCAATATTTTCTGCGAAGCACACGGCCCTAGAGAGCTTGCGGCTCCTGCAAGACACGCCAACCAAGTTTGGCCAGAATGACAGCGTTGGATTGTCTCAAAGAGCAAAGTCCGAGACCCCTAAACTTACGAGGACATGATATACACTCCCAGGATAGGAGGTGAGGCTTGCGGTGTTCCAAAGTTGAGCCCCATACGAAACATCGGATCTGCTTATCAATAGCATCGCATGTGGTTCGAGATTGTTGGGCAGAGGGGGTCTGGGTTGACATCATCGTCATTATCATACAGATCTGGATGGTCCAGAATGATGGGAAGGGACGATGAGGCCAGAGGCTGAGAATGGCAGGACGTTGTATCCTTAAAGGAGAGAGCACTAGAATGTTAGAACAGAGGATTCATGGAGCCAGAGGGTAGCGGGGATTTTATCGGAGTAGAGCCACCAAGAGGAGGGAATTGGATGTCGATATCCATTTGGCCAGCGTCGCCCGGCGAGGACGCCATGAGGAAGGGCCAATGGCCCAGAGCAGAGTCGTCGGAGAATTTCCAACGTTTTTTTGATTTGTAAACAGTGGCAGGAGACATGTGCTGGATTATGGTAGAACTACAGTGCAAACTTGTTGGCAACGTCCTGCCTTAGGTAGGGTCAAGTTGAACTCGAACGGATTATATATGGATGGAATAACATTCATTGGTGCAGGAGGGTTGCTACGGGATGATAAGTGAGACTTCATGCGTGCATATATTGCCTTTTTTTGTGATTCCCCTTTTAAATCTGAATTAGTCTAAATCCGATGCCATGTATGGTATACCTATTTAAATTGTGTTATAAATTTTAAATATCATATATATTGAAACTATTTTAAAGTTAATGAATGAAATATTTTATAAAAATATTTCAGAAAAAAATGTAGCATTGGACAATTATATATAATTTATTGTACATAGATAAAATTTAGAAAGAAAAATAAAATATAATAGAAAGACAAAGTGTAAGATGAAGTTATACATAAAGTTGTAGAATTATTACTACGAGGATACAAAGAAAATTGTAACAAATTCCAAATTTAAAGGAAAACAAAAAAAAAAAAACGTATATAAAGCCAATAAAACTAACGTAATATTAAATCTCGTGTCATAAAACCCTAAACTTAGGGAAAAAGATCACGTGAGGATAGGGTATTAGGGTAGGAATGAGGATGCTTCTCAGCCGTTCGTTCTTTTCCATCACAATCTAATCGCAGCCGTTCGTGATTTTTTCTTTTTCATTCTAATTTTCACTGTTCCCTGCCTTCCTTCTCTTCGCTCGCTCCAAAAAACCAGATTCCTTCTCTTCGCTCGCTCCAAAAAACCAGATTCCAGGTTGTTTGCTGTTTCGTTTTTACTTGTAATCCATCCTTCTTTGTGGCAATGCATCCTTCTTCGTGATAAAACTAATCCGTTCGCTCGTTTCATCGCCCGATCGTTTCCGTCTTGCCGCCGGTGTGCCTTATCTTTTTCTTGCTGTTTTCGTTTTAGTCTCGTCGTTCTTAGTCGACATGGTTACTCCTTCTACTGATTCAGGTACAGATCTGTAATTTGTTGTTGATTTATTTGTTTTTTTAGGTATTTAGGCATTTATGTATGTGTGTTTCAGCAGAATTTCTCTGTTTATTGGGATTTAGGTATGTGCTTGGTTGAATTTGTCAGTTTTGAATTTTAGGTATTGCAAATAAGATCTGTGTATTGCATTTTTAGGTATGTGCTTGGTGCATGCACCTTTATCCTTGTTGATTGTGTGAATATTGCATAGAAATAAATACCTCATGCACCTTACTTTATTTGTTTATGCACCTATATTCATTGGGTCATGCACTTTCTTTGAGTCAACAGTCCCCCTTATAAGCATGCACTTATTCCATTGGTTTATGCAGCTCATGCACTTTGTTTCCATAAGTCATGCACCTTTATTCACTCTTTCATGCACCTTTATGTATAAGGCCATGCACTTATTAGCTCATACTCTATTATTAATTTCACTCTTTCTTTCGTCAGGAGATGAGCATAAAATGAAGCATAATGTTATATCTGTTTCCCCAAGCATTACCGCTGAATATATTATTCCGGAGTGCAATGATTCATTGAAGCCGTATCTTGGGCAGCTTTTCCCGACTCTTAACGATGCTATTGCCTTTTACGAAGCTTATGCAACGGCATGTAGTTTTACTGTTCGTGTTTGTTCTACCAAGAAAAACAAGGATGTACCGCCGACTGTTATTTGGAAGCACCTTTGTTGTAACAGAGAAGGATACAAAGTTGTCTCTCCATATTCCGAGTTCAACCAGGCTGTCCCGACAGATGGAGATGTTGTGAAAATGAGGAGAATATCTAATAGATGTGGTTGTGAAGCTAAGTGTTGGCTCAAGTACGAAGGTAATGATGGTTACCGTGTTACAAAATTGGAGTATGGTCATACACATGCTATGTTGGAGCTGTCTCATATGGTTTTCTCAAAAGGGAACAGGCAAGTGACTCCATTTCATCAAGAAATTATGATGAACTGTATTAAATCCAACATTGGTGTCACTAAGAGTTACAAAGTGTACAAGAATCTAGTGGGTTCATATTCTAACGTAGGCGCCACTGTTGTTGACTTCAAGAACTTTATGAGGGGTTTGAACTCATACATGGAAGGCAGTGATGCTCAAATGGTCATCAATGACTTTTTGAAGAAGAAAGAATGCTGCAATGCATATTATTTTGATTATGATGTAAACAAGGAGGGCCAGCTATGCCGTTTGTTTTGGTGTGATCCTATCAATCGGAAGAGTTTCTCTTATTTCGGTGATGTAGTGTCGGCTGATGCTACATACCAGTTGATTAGGTAATTTTATTTTCATTCATTTTACTTATGTAATCTGATTTATGTATGATCAAATGATTTCCCCATGTGCCCTGAGTAACTCATGCACCTGCAATGAGTAACTCATGCACCTATGCTCATCAGCTCATGCATTTATAATGGGTAACTCATGCACCTACGCTCATCAGCTCATGCACCTATACCTGGTGCTTCATGCACCTTTACTGAATCATTCATGCACTAACATGCTCAAACTCTTGCACCCCATATTGCAGATATAATATGGTGTTCATACCATTTAATGGAGTGGACAATCATAAGAGGTCTATTACATTTGCTGCTGCTTTGCTTTTGCATGAAGACATTGACTCTTATGTGTGGTTATTTGAGAATTTCAAGAAGGCGATGGTCCATGAACCTCATGTCATTATAACTGATCAAGCTGCATCTGTCAAGGCTGCTGTTGAACGAGTGTTTACTCATTCTGTCCACCGTTTGTGCATGTGGCATATAATGATGAAGGTTGCTAACAAGGTTAAGTTTCCTCCAAATACAAATCCTTCTATCATTGATTCGTTTCAAAAGAAGTTCAAGAAGATTGTTTGGAGTGACGAACTCACTCCAATTGAGTTTGAAAATGAGTGGTTCTCGGTTCTTGAAGAATTTGGTTTCCAAGGGCATGAGTGGCTAGGAGTAATGTTTGAGCTACGGCGTTATTGGATCCCTGCATTTTTTCATGATGTGAGAATGTCGTCCTTATTGAGGACGACATCAAGGTCCGAGAGTCAAAACAGTTTTTTTTGGAAATTTCATAGGGTCTCAATCAAGCCTAGTGGTGTTCATGATGCAGTATAGCAGTGCAATTGAATCGCAACGGCATAATCAGAAAAAGTGTGATATGGATTCCGCTACCTGCACTCCACGGATGAAGACACCTTACCAGTTTGAAAAGAACCTAGCAGCTATTTACACTATCAATGCATTTTATGATGTCCAGGAGGCGTTTGTTAGTGGCACGTATCATTGCAGCCTTGATGAATTGAAAAAAGATGCCGATATCCATCACTTTAGGGTTGAAGACGAATTTGGCAGAATCTGTGCTGTTCAGAAAGTTGTTGCAAGCAATGAGTATCACTGTTCTTGCAATAATTTCCTCACTATGGGCTTTCCCTGCCGACATATTTTCTTTGCTTTGAAGAATACTCATGCAACTGTCTTACCTCCTACCCTCATCAACACTCGCTGGACAAAGCAAGCGATTCTACAACCAATTTTTGAAGTGGATGGTGCAGTGTATGATGCGAGTGTTCAAATCGATGAAAAGAAGACGCTGTTGGCTGAAGTGATGACAGAAATGTACGCTTGTGTCGACATTGTTGGTGACGATATGGACAAATTGAAAGAGTTTTTAGTTATTTTAAAGGAACAAAAGGCTGCACTCACAACGTCACAAGTAGTTGATCCTTCTGCCTCAACATCAGCTAGCAACTATAAGTTTGAGAAATTTGTAGGCCCGTTACCGGATCAAGTGAATGTCCATCCTCCGGAAATGGCAAAGAACAAGTTCAGGAAGATGCGCATTAGAAGCGGTCAAGAGGTTGGAATCGAAAATTCCAAAAAGAAGATAAGATTATGTACTCTTTGTAAAAGGTCGGGACACAACATCACGACTTGTGCTCAATATGTTAATTAGGTGTTTCAAATTTTATATGTATTCAGATAGTAGGAAATGCACTTATGCATAATTACTCATGCACCAAAATACAGTGACTCATGCACTGTTATTTCTCTTTTCTGTTAATTAGGTATTCAGATATTAAGAAATGCACTTATGTATACTCACTCATGCACCAAAATACAGTGACTCATGCACTTTTATTTCTCTTTTCTGTAAATTAGGTATTCAGATATTGTCGTCAATATTAAGAAACACTTATGTATACTCACTCATGCACCAAAATGCAGTGACTCATGCACTTTTACATATCAACTGGTGCACCAACAAACAATGACTCTTGAACTGTCGGAGATATACAATACTCTCAAAGCCAATTTCCATCAGAGCATTCCTCTGATTGGCTGTGAAATCAGTCTGGGAAAGCACGTAGGATGAAATGACAGAGGGGGATGTTCTACAAACTAGCATGGGGTAGTCCTTCCTCAGTTCTTTAATACCCGTTTTGTTGCCCAACTTTGGGATCTTGGACTCTACAACAAACACACTGTCCACACTCTCTTTATCCCCTCTCACCTTTTTCTGTGTTTTTTTTGTATTGTTCTGCTCACCCTCCTCCAATCTGGCCTTGCCCTTTGTGTCTGCAGCAGCCTTTTTACGAGCATACTCCCTCTCTTCTGCTGCTTTGCTTTCCATCTTCAGCAGTATCTCAGCAATGGGTATATCGTCATTATCGCTCTAATCTTGGTCCAAGACCCTTGGCCTCTTTGAATAGTGAGGGCGCTTTGCCATGCTCTTTTTTCTCTTCCCTGCATTCAAAACTCAAAATGCATTAGATATTGACTAACAAATCCATGGCGATGAAAATTTTAAGAGATATAACGAGCAATAGCTTACCAAACATAGGAGTGGGAGGGTGTGCATCTCCATGAACTGTGGCTGGGTGCACAATTGGTTGGTCTTCAATGTCTGTTAATTCACAGTGCACAAGAATATGTTCATGCACACATTAAGAAACACTTATGTATATTCACTCATGCACCAAAATGCAGTGACTCATGCACTTTTACATATCAACTGGTGCACCAACAAACAATGACTCTTGAACTGTCGGAGATATACAATACTCTCAAAGCCAATTTCCATCAGAGCATTCCTCTGATTGGCTGTGAAATCAGTCTGGGAAAGCACGTAGGATGAAATGACAGAGGGGGATGTTCTACAAACTAGCATGGGGTAGTCCTTCCTCAGTTCTTTAATACCCGTTTTGTTGCCCAACTTTGGGATCTTGGACTCTACAACAAACACACTGTCCACACTCTCTTTATCCCCTCTCACCTTTTTCTGTGTTTTTTTTGTATTGTTCTGCTCACCCTCCTCCAATCTGGCCTTGCCCTTTGTGTCTGCAGCAGCCTTTTTACGAGCATACTCCCTCTCTTCTGCTGCTTTGCTTTCCATCTTCAGCAGTATCTCAGCAATGGGTATATCGTCATTATCGCTCTAATCTTGGTCCAAGACCCTTGGCCTCTTTGAATAGTGAGGGCGCTTTGCCATGCTCTTTTTTCTCTTCCCTGCATTCAAAACTCAAAATGCATTAGATATTGACTAACAAATCCATGGCGATGAAAATTTTAAGAGATATAACGAGCAATAGCTTACCAAACATAGGAGTGGGAGGGTGTGCATCTCCATGAACTGTGGCTGGGTGCACAATTGGTTGGTCTTCAATGTTTGTTAATTCACAGTGCACAAGAATATGTTCATGCACACATTTTTAAACACACAAGCACAACCAGTTATTCATGCACCTTTTGCAAACATACTTATGCATGAGTGCTTTTTCATTGGTGCATAAGTATGTTTGAAATGTTGCAGATACAAGTGCTTGTGCTTGTGACTATATTGTTAAAGTGCATGAGTGGTTGTTCATTGGTGCACAAACATACTGATGCACCAAGAAGTAATTTACTCATGCTATATCAGATAGTGAGTCATGAACTAACATACCAACTCATGCACCAACAAGAAATTACAAAGAAATAACTCATGCACCAATAAGAAATAACTCATGCAGTTTAGTTATTTTTTACTCATGCATTTGTATTTCTAGTTGACTCATGCATTTATATTTCTATTTGACTTACCAGTGTCTATATATTTTTGTGATCTTGTTACTCTTTTTGTTATTGATGGTGATGGCAAAGTTGTGTTTGTAGTAACTGGATCTAGTTGTTTTGTTTTAGCCTGAGACCTGGATTTGTTTTGAGTTTCGCTTGGTGATTGTGTTTGAGTAATGATTAATGTACCATATCTTAACTCCTTGACTATGTCGGGTGGATTTTTGTCATCACAATGCTTTCCTTTTCCTACATATTATACACATATATATATATATATCATTCATAATAGACAGTACTATTCACAAAACCACATGTTAGGCTCATGCATCTACACACTCTTAACTCAAGCACTTGCATAGAAAGAGGAAGGCACATACACATATAGTTACTCATACACCATCACAAACTAAGTCATGCACCTAGAAACAAATTTACTCATGCATTCATATTCTATAACTCATGCACACAGATATATTCATGCATCTTCATTAGCTGATGCACATACAAATAACAAGTCATGCACCTATAAACACTGTCTCATGCACCTACACATAATTACTCATGCACTTTCCACATAATAAGGCATGCACCTATAAAACACTGTCTCATGCACCTTCACATAATTACTCATGCACATATAAACACTGCATAGAAAGAGGAAGGCACATAGACATATAGTTACTTATACACCATCACAAACTAAGTCATGCATATAGAAACACTTACTCATGCACTCACATTGTCTGACTCATGCACACAGATATATTCATGCATCTTCATTAGCTGATGCACCTATAAACACTTACGCATGCACCAATTCGTTTTCAGTCATGCACCTATATAAATAGGCTCATGAAGTCTTGCATATACACACATAGGTACTCAAACACCATCACACACTAAGTCATGAGCCTAGAATCACTTACTCATGCACTAACACTCTTCAGTGATGCATCTACACACACATGTTAGAGCAAAAGCAGCGAGTGACATATATAGAAGATATTTTTACTGATCTATTATGCACAGACTTACATTCAGTCTAATATATAGAAGATATTTCAAATCAGAGCATGTATCTAGTGAGAAATATCTACATCGACCTTTTGCGATTATGTATTTAGTGAGAAATATACTTTGTGTTCCACTTGCTATCTTTGACCTCATTTTGTTCTTCTTTTGTTGTTGAATCTTCGTATTTCTGAGTTCTAGTTTGTTGCGACGATTCTTCTTCTCTTCTGTTGATTCGGTGAAAATCGCCTTTTCTAGGGTTTATGTTTCGAATCGCTAGAAATCACTCGGGAAATGCTTGATTGTGCAGCGGATGGTCGACTTGTGAAAGTGAGAGAGAGAACCGAGAAGAGAGCGAGAGCAAGAGAGCAAGAGAGCGAAGAAGAACGAGAGAGAGAACGGTTTGATTTCAGGGAACGAAGAAGACAATCGAAAAGCGAGAGTGAACAGTGTTTTAGGAGCCCGCTAACTTTCAATCGAAAAGCGAGAGTGGGCCGGCCCACTTAGCTTCTTAGTTTCTGGCCCTTGGATGGACTCCATCCTACGGATGGAGTCCATCCTTATTCCTTCTCTAAGAGGCCTTCCTCACCGGAATTTCACCCTAAACTTAGACACTATTACAATCAAAATTATTAGCTATGTGCCCATAAATAATTCAACATAATCATCATAGATTATCATATTAGGTATATTCACCAACATCATAAATTATGTATCCATAATATTTAGGTTATGTAAATCTCATATACTAAATTTGAATTATTTAATTTGTGATATCCACAAATTAAATGATAAAACTTTTTTATTTATCATATCCTATTCAATAAATCCTTAATTATATATATGATAAGTTATATTTGATAAATAAGAAAAATAGTGTAGTAAGAAGTAAATGCAATTTCTTTAAAATAAAGAGGGAAGGACGTAGTTATAAGAAGACATTGAGATTCACATAAATGTGACATAATTCACATGTTGACACATAAGAGAGAAAATTAGCAATTTTTAATGTATAAATCACAATTTTAAAAATTTAATCTTATAAATAAAATGAAACATGAAAAACATCAATCTACTATATATATACCAAACTAGAACCTAACTATGTCACATAACACCCTCATATTAAAACTGTCACATGTCAGTTTCTTCTTTTTCATTTGTTTAAATAAATTCAATTATATATCAAAGATTTTTATTCTAAATCTAGCACTAATATTTTCCTAAGTTAAATACAAATCAATCACAAAGATTTTGAATAATTTACAAAGATTACAAATCAGTCACAAAAGATTACAAACCCAAAACTTCCATAACACTAATCAACTCAGAATTGGATTGATCTCTTATCGCCAAAAAAGAAAAAGAATTGGACGGATCTCTTTGTGAGACTTCTTCAAAAGGACTATCCAGAACACCAGACTCGATGTTCCTCCTGCCTTCACCACTTTCAAAGCTCAGCCGCCATCGGTAGTGAGTGTCAATTTTTTTCCCTCCATGTTCGACCACCCTTTATCTACTCAACCTTTCTACCGCATAAGCAATGTCCGGTCTCGTACTCGTCATGGCATACATTAAGCAACCAATCACTTGTGAGTACTCGAGTTGTGATATTGCTTTACCCGTATTAGGCATAAGCTTCACACTCGGATCCATGAGAGTGCTTACCGGAGAACAAGTCTCACAATTGAACTTCTTAAGCACTTTCTCAATGTAATGAGATTGTGACAAAGATACTCCCTTGTTCTCACGTTTGATTCTAATACCGAGGATCACATCCGCCTCCCCCATGTCCTTCATGGCAAAACTTGATGACAAAAAAGTCTTTGTAAGGTCTACTTGTTTTTGGTCCGTACCAAAGATTGACATGTCATCAACGTACGAGCAAATGATTACTCCATTACCGGTTTTGTCAAATTTGCTATATACACACTTGTCCGACTGATTTAACTCGAATCCGCTCGTAAAGACAACCTCATCAAACTTTTGATGCCACTGCTTAGGTGCTTGCTTTAGCTCATACAATGACTTTACCAACTTATACACCTTATACAATGACTATTACATAGAACCTATAAGCCTTGGAATGCTCAACATATCCAATAAAGATGCAATCAATACCTCTTTCCCCCAAGGTTTTAATCCTGGGTTGGGGTAGTCTAACGACCGCCCTACATCCCCAAACTCGAAGATAATTCAAGCTTGGTTTCTTTTTGTATCAAAGTTCATAAGGGGTGACATTGTTCCTTTTGTTAGGAACCCTATTTAATAAATAGCAAGCCGTTAACATGGCTTCACCCTATAATTCGTCACTCAATCCCGAGTAGGATAACATGGAATTAACCATCTTATTTAGGACTCGATTCTTCCTCTCCGACACACCATTTTATTGTGGCGTATAGGGAGTCGTAGTCTCATGTATAATGCCTACGGACTGGAAATACACAAGATCATAAAATTCTCGACCTCTATCGGTGTGTAGTTTCTTAATCAAGTCATTTTGTTACAATTTAACCTCGGTTTTATAAACCTTAAATTTATCTAGGGCCTCGTCTTTAGCATGCAATAAATACACATAACAATAATGAGAATAATCATCAATGAAAGTGATGAAATATTTCTTATTTCCTAAAGACGGAGTATCATGCAAATCACATAGATCACTATGTACAAGTCCAAGCACCGCATAATTTCTTTCAATGCCTTTGAATGGTTGTCTAATAATTTTAGTCAACATGCAAGTTCTACACTTCTCTAAATTCATGTCAAATGCAAGGATTAATCCTTCCTTAGACATATCCGTCATTCACTTATAATGCACATGACCTAATCTTGCATGCCATAAAGAAGATTCATTTGTACTAGAACATGCCATATAAGTGTTGGGCCCAAACTTACTCCAAGGGATCAGATCAAACGAATTGGGCCAAAGTCCAGACGAAGCCGAAGGCCAGAAGGAGTTAGAGGCGACGGATGCCCTTCAGACGCTGAGGATCCGACCGAATCCCGAAAGTTTCGCCCTAGACATTAATTGCTTGATCGGTGACAACGGTAACAACATTAAACACAGAGATTATGATGGCAATCAAGAGCAAATCCCAAAGATCTCGCACGGAATTAATAGAGGATAAATACGAAGACGAATAACGGACACAAGGAGAAAACTACCATAAATAGACCACGAAGAAGCAAACGACAAGACACACATCTATACACAGCATCCACTGACTTACCCTTCGAGAGGCCTACTTGCATATTCACTCTCACTCAAACCCCTGGAGATTCTACCCGATCGCTGCCGGTCGAAACACCAAAACGCTTGTCGGACAAGGCTTGATCCTTTATTCTCTAAGGATAAGTTGTATTTCGATCTGATTCAGTCATCATTTGATATATAAATTACATTGCCATTTCGCATCTATTCTTTGCTTGGTTGATTGTCTATTTGGTTTGGATTGATTTTTTATTATCCGATTGACTCGTTACCCCGTCTAAGGCGATTTAGGTCGACCGATCTTTTCGTCCCAAAACAATTTGGCGCCCACCGTGGGGCAACTTGCCGATCACCATCTCGAAAATCCTCCAACCATGACTATCAACCCACCTACCGGTACCGAGGAGCCACGCCTCAAAGACGACACCCAAGCTCAAGGAAACACAACCGAAAATCCTACTCCAAACCAACTCCAAGAGCTTGCCCAAAAAATGACTGCCCTACAAGAGGAACTTGCCCAACAACGCCAAAAGACTGAAGCCTTGACTACCTTATCCACCCAATCCGAGGCCGAGATTGCACAACTAACCCGTGAAAATGAGTCTCTTAAGTCGCAGGTACAATCGGTGCTTCTGGATCCAGGCGGATGCCTACCCATAGCAACGTCCGGACGCGTCTCGACATGGATGGCGTCGAACTGACCCTCCCCCCCCGAGCATACAATGCCCCGAGAATACAGAGGGTACATCTTGAACTCCTCTAGTCAATCCATTTTCAACTAACAACGTTACTTTCTCCACACCGATCGGGTTAGCAGGAACCCGAATCGATGAACCACAGGTTACCAATCCTCCCGACATCCTGGCTCTCGTCCAGCAGACACTCAGTCAGCACATGAAGACACTTGACGATCGCATCACTAGAATTCCCGGAGTTCCACAGCCGATTGAGAAGGAAGCGTCGGGTGGATACGAGGAATCTCCATTCATCGGAGAGATCACCAGAGTCAAAATCCCAAAGAAGTTCCACCTTCCTAGCATGGCGACATTCGACGACACCAACGACCCAGATGATCACATTTCTCTCTATAAACAAAAACTAATGACTGTATCTATTCCAAGGGAGAGCCGCGAGGCTGTCATGTGCAAAAGCTTTGGCACGACTCTCGCGGGTCCCGCCCTGACCTGATTTATGCGTTTGCCTCAGGGAATAATCGTCTCGTTCGCGAATCTGGTCAACTCCTTCAAAATCCAATTCACCAGCAGTCGAAGGCTAGAAAGGCAGTTAAGTGATCTCTATCGAATCACCCAAAGGTATAACGAACCTCTCCAGAGCTATCTTAACAAGTACAATAAGGAAAAAGTCATGATCCCCCATTGCGACATCACCACCTCCATCGAAGCTTTCCGACAAGGTCTGATCAAGGACAGCAACCTCTACAATGAGATCACCAAGTACCCGTGCAGAAGTTTCGAAGATGTCCAAGCCAAAACCATGGCCGAGGTACGTCTGGAAGAAGATCGCGAATCGCGAAAAGCGACCCATGGACCCGATCAATCCGATCGCAAATCCTCTTCCGACAACCGTCGAGACAGACGGCATCACCCCTACTCTCGCAACCGAAATGAGCAGAATCAGGTAAACTCCTTCCATGACAGGTCCCAAGACTGGGGAGATGGTCCAACGTTGGCTCCTAGGGTTCATTCTTACAATTTCAATATCTCCGTATCGGAGCACGTCAAGAGTTTCGACAAGTATGGGAAAGAGGTAAGATGGCCCTGAAATAACGACCGACCGGACGTCAAAAAGGACATGAGCAGGTGGTGTGAATTCCACGGTGACCATGGTCACTCAATGGACGAATGCATCGCCTTACGCAAAGAGGTCGCCAGGTTACTCGCGCAAGGACTCTTGTGCGACGTAATCTCAGAACGGGCCAAAGCCACCATGGAACGACGAGATCAGGTAAAACAAGATAAACCCCCATCTCCTGTCCATACAAAAATTATCAATACCAATTCAGGAGGCTCGGACGTATGTGGGAACACGTACTCCGCAACCAAAAGACATGGAAAAGAAAGCAAAGGCAGTAAACCCGAGACACCGGAATTCAGACAAACCAGGGTCTCCGACCTCCCGACGGTCACGTTCGACGAATCCGATGCCGACGGGTAGGAAAACCATCACGTTGGTCTGGTAATCTCCTTGTGTATTGGGAATTGTTTGATACGTAGAGTACTAATCGATACAGGAAGTTCAACTAATCTCTTGACCTTCGACGCCCTTAAAGGGATGAGTCTGGGAAAAGTTGACCTTATCAAGAAATCGACTCCATTAGTCGGATTCAGCGGCGAAGTTAAACATACTATCGGCGAAATCGTTCTTACGACATATGCCGGAGGGGTAAACCAACAGGTGAAATTTCTAGTCCTAGACTGCCCATCTGCCTATAATTGCATTCTTGACAGGTCATGGATACATGCTATGAAGGCGGTACCCTCGACGTACCATCAAATCATCAAGTTCCCTACCAAGTGGGGAGTCTAAGAAATCAAGGGAGATCAGAGGATGGCCAAGGAGTGCTATGTCGCCTCCATGAAGAGCGCGGTCGAGCCCAAAACTGCATAGCAATCACAGCTCGGCGAAGGATCTAGTCGATACATCGAACCAGAAATGGAAAAGCTTGACGAGATCACACTAGATCCTTCAAAGCCAAACCAAACGGTAAGGGTCGGGTCGGACCTGGACGACTCGACCAGACAACAAATTCTGAATTTCCTTAGATCTAATGCTGATTGTTTTGCATGGTCACATGAAGATATGGTCGGTATATCTCCAAACATTATTACTCATAAATTGAACGTAGATCCATCTCACCCCCCTGTGAAGCAAAAGCGCAGGAAATTCGCCCCAGAGCGAAACAAGATTATCGACGACGAGGTCAGGAGCCTACTGGAAACAAGAAAGATAAGGGAAGTCAACTACCCCGAGTGGCTGGCCAATGTGGTTGTAGTCCAAAAGAAAAACGGCAAATGGAGAGTCTGCATCGACTTCACTGACCTTAACAAGGCTTGTCCCAAAGACTCCTTTCCGCTCCCTCATATTGACGCGATGGTCGATGCAACGGCGGGGCACAAAATGTTATCATTCATGGACGCGTTCAGTGGCTACAATCAGATTCTCATGGAACCAGAAGACCAAGAGAAAACGGCGTTCGTCACAAGCCAAGGTATCTATTGTTACAAAGTAATGCCCTTCGGACTAAAAAATGCAGG
Source organism: Rheum nobile (assembly GCA_027886185.1). Lineage (NCBI taxonomy): Eukaryota > Viridiplantae > Streptophyta > Magnoliopsida > Caryophyllales > Polygonaceae > Rheum > Rheum nobile. The sequence continues at coordinate 6,234,488 of WOAB01000002.1, read as the reverse complement.
GATCACTTATCAACGACTAGTCAACAAGATGTTCAGAGATCAGATTGGGGACACAATGGAAGTCTACATAGACGACATGCTGGTCAAGTCGAAAAAGAGAGAAGACCATATCGACCACCTTCGCGACAGCTTCGAGGTACTAAAAAGATATAACATAAAATTGAATCTTATAAAATGCTCTTTCGGAGTGTCATCAGGAAAGTTCCTAGGGTACATGGTAACACAAAGAGGAATAGAAGCCAACCCAGAACAAGTCAAGGCCATCATCGGCCTCCGATCCCCTCGGTGCGTCAAAGACGTGCAAAAACTGACAGGTCGGATAGCAGCCTTGAACAGATTCATCTCAAAGTCATCCGACAAGTGCAAACCCTTTCACGATGCTCTCAAGAAGAACAAATCCTTTCAATGGACGGAAGAACATGAAGTCGCGTTTCAGGACTTGAAGAAATACCTGGCCGGTCCCCTGTTATTAACCAAACCCAAGGACGACGAGCCAATACTACTGTACCTGGCAGTATCGGAGTCGGCCGTAAGCATAGTTCTAGTCAGAGAAGAAGACGACAAGCAGTCGCCGATATACTACGTCAGTCGGACATTACTTCCAGTGGAGACAAGCCCGAGTTCACAGGACGAATGACCAAGTGGGCCATACACTTCAGCGGCTACGATATTGAATACGAGCCTAGAACAGCGATCAAGTCGCAGGCCTTGGCTGACTTTGTGGCAGACTTCAGCCCGACCCTAGAGCAAGAAGCCGCCAAAGAGGCAACACAGTTATTTGCGACAGATGAGATAGGAAAATAGGAGCTCCACACTGATGGCGCGTCGAATGCTAGAGGTTCAGGACTAGGGGTCGTGTTGAAGTCACCACAAGGGGACAAGATAGCCCAGGCCATAAGGTGCGAATGGGACGCAACCAACAACGAAGCTGAATACAAAACACTCATATTTGGGCTCATCCTGGCACACGACCTAGGAGTCCGAGAGATCGAAGTCATTTGTGACTCCCTCTTAGTCGTAAATCAAATACAAGGGTCGTACAGCGCCAAAGACGATAGGATGATAGCTTATCTGGACGTGGCCAAGAAGCTAATCGACCAATTCCAAACATTCAACATCAGGCAGGTGCCCAGAGATCTCAACTCTCAGGCTGATGCACTAGCCAATTTAGGGTCCGTCTTGGATCCAAAGGAATTCCCAAATATCCTACTAGCACACATCACAACACCAGCTGTTCCAAAAACATCCAAGGGATCGATCACACCTTTGGAAGATATTATAAGTGACGTCTTACTCCAAGGGATTGGATCAAACGAATTGGGCCAAAGTCCAGACGAAGCCGAAGGCCAGAAGGAGTTAGAGGCGACGGATGCCCTTCAGACGCTGAGGATCCGACTGAATCCCGGAAGTTTTGCCCTGGACATTAATTGCTTGATCGGTGACAACGATAACAACATTAAACACAAAGATTATGATGGAAATCAAGAGCAAATCCCAAAGATCTCGCACGGAATTAATAGAGGATAAATACGAAGACGAATAACGGACACAAGGAGAAAACTACCATACATAGACCACGAATAAGCAAACGACAAGACACACGTCTATACACAACATCCACTGACTTACCCTTCGAGAGGCCTACTTACATATTCACTCTCACTCAAACCCCTCGGAGATTCTACCCGATCGCTGCCGGTCGAAATACCAAAATGCCTGTCGGACAGGGCTCGATCCTTTATTCTCTAAGGATAAGTTGTATTTCGATCTGATTCAGTCATCATTTGATATATAAATTACATTGCCATTTTGCATCTATTATTTTCTTGGTTGATTGTCTATTTGGTTTGGATTGATTTTTTATTATCCGATTGACTCGTTACCCCGTCTAAGGCGATTTAGGTCGACCGATCTTTTCGTCCCAAAACAATAAGTATAACTGACCACTTTATTAATATTCAACATAAACATTCCATTACAAAAATATCCAAATCCTACAAACACACCACACTTTGATAAGATATACTTATCGGATTCAAAGACTTGTTTAAAACCACACTTATTTAAAACACTACCGAAGACTAAGTTTTTCCCAATTCCGGGTACATGTAAGACATCCTTGAGTTCAAGGGTCTTCCCGGAACTAAATTCTAACACCACTTTTCCACGGCCTAGGATTAGGGCGGTTGACTCGTTGCCCATATGAACGACGGACCCATCATTCACCGGTTCATACGTCTTAAACCAGCCACGGTCCTTGCAAACATTCTTAGTTGCACCCGAATCAATCCACCAAGCCACTTCATCATCCTTGATGAGTGGATGGGCCTTGGTCCTTAGACCCTTGCCCCGAACGGTTTTGTCCCGCTCCATTCCTATTTTTTGCAGACTGACAATCACGCTTGAAGTGACCCGGTTTGCCACATATCCAACAAGCACCTTTAGGCTTCTTGTTAGACCTACCATTGGTGTCCTTAGAGGATTGCTTCTTCCTCTTGTTATTCTTCTTAGAATTCCCACCCTCCTCCATCATATTCACGGAGGAAGATCCGGGAGTCTCCTTGGGTTTACCGCCCTCTTGCGCTCTTAGAGATTCCTCTATACGCAAATGGCTTCCAAGTTGTACAAGAGACAACTCTTCCTTCTTGTGCTTCAACATGTGTTTAAAGTCTTTCCATGAAGGTGGCAATTTGTCGATAATGCTCGACATCGAGATAGAGTCATCCATCTTCATGTTGTGTTGGGCAAATTGCCCTAGGATCCGAAGCACTTCATTGAATTGCTCCATAACCGGTCTGGAATCACACATCTTGTAATTGTTGAAATTACTTACAAGGAACTTTTTACTAGAAGCATCCTCCGCCATGTATTTGGATTCCAGCGCATCCCACAACTCCTTTGAGGACTCGGCATTCTGGTAGACATCAAAGAGCGACTCTGACATACCGTTTAAAATATGGCCACGGCATATGTAGTCGTCATTCTCCCACCTGTTGCGCTTCCTTGTCTCCTCCAAGGGCTCATTCTCCGGATCCTCCGGCACGGGTGGCATTGGCATACTCAGGACGTACACCACCTTGAGCGTCGTGAGGAGGAAATGCATCTTATTTTGCCATCTCCGGAAGTCCACACCTTCGAACTTCTCCAACTTTCCAAACTTGGATGTCATCTCACGTACCGATGCAGCCGCCATGCATCTTATTGGTTTTGAATGTTGTAAAATGGTGTAACGTTGATCAAACTTCGGTTCGACTTGGATATAGATTGAATTATGCCAACGCACTTTCCAAAACCAATATTTCGACCCTTACTCTTGTAGCCTTAGGGTTGCACGAAATTCGATTCGGGATAAGACAATCAAACCTCTATTGAACAAGGCAATATCAATAGAGAGCACTTGGTGTTTTTGTGTTTGTTCGATACAAGAGATCGTTCTCTTTTTCGGATATCCCAAGACTTGCCCCAACCTCACCCTTATATAGGGAATAAGTAGTTAGGCGGTTACATGGCGGTTGGGCGGTTGAAAATTGGTTAAAAAACCGCCAAAAATTGGTTAAAAAACCGCCAAACTACTCTTATTTAAACCAACAAGATCCGCAACCCCGAGTCCGAATCTACGCACACGAGTGTGCACTCCGTACCCCCAAAACTCGTTATGCGCCGAACGAATTCCTTAAGTCTTGAGCGAATCCCGACTACACCAAATGGCCGATGACACTAAAATCACCAACATGGTGGAGGTCCAAGGACTCTTTTCCGGCGACGAGAGGCCGCAGAGAGTGGCCGGAGCTGGCTGAACTGGTGGCTGCGCGCAGCTCGTGCCCGGAGGTTGCTCGAGGAGGAACATCAGTGGCGGGGAGTGGTGTTGCGCACGACGGCTGGCTTCTCCGGCGTCGACGGGCTGCGCGGCTCACAAGGAGGAGGAGGACGTGGGGATGGCAAGCTCCATGAGCCAGATACTGTTGTAGTTCTTGCGGGAGAGGCACGCAGCAAGGAGGAAGAAAGAAAAGGATGTGGGGGAAATTAAATGAGGGAAAGTTTAATTATTGGCACAAGGATATTTTGGACTGAAATAAATATTTAGGGCTATTAAATTAACCATCTATAAATTTTTATGGACTATATGAATTCAAATAAAATATAATCGCACATAAAAATATTAGTACGAACCTCATGATTTGGGGTATTTCATAATTAAATTTGGATAGTAGAGTTCTTAGACACCTGTATACTTTTATGAGATTTAATTCAAACAAATTTTACATAAATTAAAATTTTGTCTAACATTATTTTTAGAGTACCAAAATATGTTTTTCTAAACATTGACCTTCATTAGAAAACCAATATAATTTTGTCTCGTAATATAATATTAGGATTTGAATACATGTAAATTTATGATTTCTATATCAATCATTGAACAAAATATAATTTATCCAATCTTAACAAAATTTAAAAAGTAAATTATTTTTAGACTAATGATTTACAAATAGTCATTAAACTGATCTATTTTTTAATTTTCATTTTTCACTTAATATGATTGACATTTTCATATTTTTGAATAATATATATTGAAATAATATATTTTTAATATAGCATTTTAACATATCACTTTTAAAGCTAAAATTTTATTACAAGTACACATATTTATGTTTAACTAATATTGTGACTTATAATTTTTTATATTAAAACATTGACATAATTTGAATATTTTATGTTAATATAATATAGTTTATTGAAAATGCACGATAAATGGTAGTGAAATACATACACAACCTTATCAAAAATATCACGTGCATAACAATAATTACATGATTAAAAATAAAAAAGGATAATTGTAAGAGAATAGGTATCAATAAAATATAATATATTTATACAAGTTATAAAATTAAAAATAAAATGTGGAACATATTGCTTTTAAATAGCAAATTTATGTTATTTCAATCTTCCATATATATAATTCTTAAGCAATATCAATAAGATATTTTTTCCCTAAAACTAATTAAATATAACATAAATTAATTCAATCATAAATAATTATTGATGATATTATAAATTTACGTCACCCGTATAGGGTATGGATACTGTAGTAGTTAGATATGAAACTCGTAACAACTTAATTCTAACGGCTTTTCTTTTATTTTTTATTTTTGAAAAATACTTATAAAAATTACTTTTGAATTATAATTATGATTTTATGAAAGGTATTACACCTCAGGTTTCCTTTTCAAAACTTTTACTAATTTGTATGAAATCTAACGTCTAGATTAATTTATTCTGTTTTTTTTTGGGTTAATGTATAATATGACTTGTTGGTGATTTTAGTGTCATCGACCATTTGGTGTAGTCGGGATTCGCTCAAGATTTGACTCGTATGCGTGGATTAGGGATGGCAACGGGGCGGGGATTCCCCATTCCCCATGGGGAATCCCCGCCTCGGGGACGGGGAGCTCCAACGGGGACGGGGGCGGGGATGGGGCGAATGTTTAATCCCCGTTCGGGGACGGGGAGCAGGGCGGAGATAGAGGTCCTCGTCCCGTTCCCCGCCCCGTCCCCGGCCCCGACGGGGATCCCCGTCGAATGCATTATTTTTGTAATTTCTCTACCCCCTAAACCCTAAATTTTATACAATTTAGTCCCAAAATCTCGTACAATTTAGACGTTAAACCTTAAATCTCAAACCTTCTAAACCATATACCCTAATATATATGCATTAAAACAAAATTAAAGATTTTTGTGAGTGGTAAAACGGGGACGGGGATCCCCGACGGGGAACGAGGCCCTGACGGGGACGGGGACGGGGGGAGATTTTTATCCCCGCTCGGGGACGGGGACGGGGGATGGGTCCGTAAACGGGGACGGAGAGGGTACTCCCCGCCCTGAACCCGCCCCGTTGCCATCCCTACGTGGATACGACCTCAGGGTTACGGAACATGTCGAGATTTGAGAGGCGGACACCGAGAAGGAATATTCAGGGTCCGGTAAAGGACCGAGAAGGAATATTCGGGGTCCGGGAAAGGTGCACGTGCAATGCACATTGGTGCACGGACCGTGCACAGTCTACGCATGAAGCAAATGAAAGTGCACGGACCATGCACCTAACAGCACGGTATGTGCACTATGAAATACAAGGCCTTTTGTGTTCAAATTAAGTGCATGTTCTGTGCACTGTGCTATGCAACGCGTAATTTACTCTTGAATTAAGTGCACGGTCCGTCCACTTTGCATGGTTAAGTGGTTTTGCGAGTTTTTAACTAATTTTAACCACCCCAACTGGATCCAACCGACATGTAACTAATTAACTACCCTATACCCTATATGCAGGAGTACTTGGATCAAGTTTTGGCCTAACCTAAGAGTCATACTCTTGTGTGGATCATATCAAACAAAATCGAACACTTCAAGTGTTTCTCTATTGATTTTGCCTTGATCATTAGAGGTTGCATTCGTCTTATCCCGAATCAAATTTCGTGCAACCCGAAGGCTTAAGTGTAGGATCGAAATATTGGTTTTGGAAAGTGCTCTTGCACGATTCATTCACAATCCAAGAGAACCGAAAGATTGATTGACGTTACACCATGGGTACAACATTCAAAACCAATATTTTCGTAGTTGATCAATGGTGGTTGCATCGGTGCGCGAGATAACTTCCAAGTTGGGGAAGTTGGTGAAGTTCAAGGTCGTGGACTTCCGGAAATGTCAAAAGACGATGAATTCCTCCTCATGTCGTTCAAGGAAAGTGTATGTTCTAAGCATGCCAATGCCCCCGTGTCGGAGGATGCGGAGAACGAGCCCTTAGAGGAGATGAGGAGGCGCAACAAGTGGGAAAATACCAAGATTTGACGATGGGTTGTCATATGCGGTAGTGGATGGCAATCAAATTTAATTTGAGAGGCCACACATCCTAATCACGATAAAGACTAATGCTAATTCAGCATGAACGGTTGTGATATGGGGCCGCGGAAATGGAGGTTTCATACCTATATGTTATTTTAGTATTGGGTATATACATATATATGTAACACCGGTCTCTACATGGTCTTGGATGTGGTATTAATTGTGTAAAGTGGATATAAATTTTTTATTCATGTGCGGTTATGCGAAGATCGTGATATTTAAGCCATGTTGATGATCTTGGGATATATGCAAAAGATTGTGTAATCTCTGGACATGTATACATATAACAATTATTTATATGTATAGGTAAGGATTACCATGTTGTGCCATGTATTGTATGCTAATCGCATATGGTGATAGTTGAAATCTCATACGAGGATGTTTATTTACATTATACATGAAACCTCGTACGTGTTTAAGCCTATGAATGAGTGAAATATGTGTGTTTACGTACCATTAAACTAGTGGAAGCACATGTGTATGACCATGGTATAGTTTTGGTCATGATATAATTATGTTTGGAAAATCTAATTCCTCAAATTCATTTCAATTAATTGGGTGATGGAGGTGTATGATCTATAATCTACGTATAAGTTAAATACATATGACCATGGTATAAGTCACATTAGTTCAAATTCCCATTTTATGTGACTAGATGACCAAAATAATGATCATGGTATTTTAACTTAAATAGTTATATAGCATTATTATAACTTAAGTCTCAAGAGACTAAGGACAAGTATCTCATGAGTTATATGAGGTCTTGTGTGATTTTATGAGTCTATTATGTTGTTATATAGACTACTCGTGTTTCTAGATTACTTGATTTAGGTCTATTGTATTGAATACAGATTACTTGATGAGAACTCTACTAGGTTGACCAGATTACTTTTAGTCTACTGGTCATGTTATGCCCTATAATATAATTATATTGATTGACTAAACTTGACTCTACTATTTTCAAACAGATTAGTCATTAGACCCTACCATACACTGTATAGACTAGTCGGTTATTTAAAGATGTGGCCCATGATAATTAAGGTTTATAAAACCGATGTTGAATTGCAACAAAATGACTTGATTAAGAAACAACGCACCGATATAGGTGGAGAATATTATGATCCTGCGTTTTTCCAATCTATATGCATTATTCATGAGACTACGACTCCCTATACACCACAACAAAATGGTGTGTCGGAGAGGAAGAATCGAGTCCTAAAAGAAATGGTTAATTCATGTTATCCTACTCGGGATTGAGTGACGAATTGGGGGGTGAAGCCATGTTAACGGCTTGCTATTTGCTAAATAGGGTTCCTAATAAAAGAAACAAGGTCACCCCTTATGAATTTTGGTACAAAAAGAAACCAAGCTTGAATTATTTTCAAGTTTAGGGATGTAGGGCGGTCATTAGACTACCCTATGATAGCTCCATAACTCCCTTGATGACGGCGCAGGACGAAGAGGACGCAATGAAGTTGCGCTCGGCTGGTCCGATGACAAGAGCCCGCGCCAGAGCCATGGAACGAGCCATACACTCCTTAGTCTCACGGGCTTACGCAAGTGATACGGGTTCATCTAGTCCTAAATGGGTCCTCCTCGTGACCTATGAAGGCTTAGGTGGGGCCTCGTCCTAATCGACCCCACCAAGAAGACGAAGACGACGAGTTCGCGGAAGCGGAGCAACAGTGAAGAACTCGGCCCAAAACTCGACCGAGTTCTGGACCGAGTTGTCGAAGAAATTGCCGTGCCCAACCGAGTTGCTGCTACAGTGAAGAACTCGGCCCAGAACTCGACCGAGTTCTGGACTGAGTTGTCGGAGATTTTTCGTCTCTGTTCGAGTGCGTTTACAGACAACAACTCGGCCCAGAACTCGGCCGAGTTCTGGACCGAGTCGCGGCCCGCGTCAGCGTTTTCGCTTCGTCGTCTCTTCGTTTGCTGAACAATTTTAATATTATTTTATGTTATTTTATTTGACCTATTTAAACACTTGAAACCCTAGTTTGTATTCTTTACGTTGGATTTTAGTTTACAAGTTGAGTTCGCTCCTTAGAAGTTGAGTACGCTCCTTCCTTGAATCATAACGTCAACCCTTCGATCTCCGGATCAACCTATCCCGTAGCTCGTCGCTTCGAGCAAATCATTCACCGTCTCTTCAGTACTCAAGGTCATCTCTTTGACCTCTTCGTCATCTCTTTGACGCGTTAGAAAGGGTTATCTCTTTAACCCTAGGAAAGCCATCACTTTGGCTACGGAGGAGAAGATTCAACCTAGCTTGAGGAGTCAAGATCCTACATCGCGACATCGCCCAGGGGTTGTTCGCATCAACTGGCATCAGAGCCTTTTCCAAGCTAAGTTTATTCTTCTCTCTTTTGTGATTCTTGAAATTCTTCCGCTAGCAAACCCTAGAATTTTTTTTCTACCACTACCACCACCGTTCGCAACCACCTCCGATCCCCACCACCACCGTTCGCCACCACCGCCGATCCCCACCACCAACGTCAAACACCACCACCACCATCCGCCGCCGCCTACTTCACCCTCACGACCAAACCCTAATTTCATCTAGGTTTTGTTTACTTGTTCCTCACTCCTACAATATACCCTCTAGCAATTCTTGTTTCCTTTGATTGCATATTTGTTTCCTTGTTCTTGTTGATCTCGTCTTGCTTCATCTTTGGTTTAATTGCTAGGTTAGTTGTTGATTTCTTCCCTGCTAGTTGCTTGTCTCTTCTTTCTTTTCCTGCACTCGCTTTGTGTGGTTCTTTCTTGCTTGATTCGCAATCTTATCAAGTCAAAAAAAAAGAAAAAAAAAAGAAGAGGTTTGACCGTACAAAAATCGAAAACAAACATACTATTCTCACCTTCCATCAATCAAAAAAAAGGGTTGGGAAGACGGAAGCCTTCAAAAATTAGGCAGAGAACACACCATACGGTCATACTCCATCTTCTCATCTTCCATGTCTCTATGCAACTCGGAGTAAAAAAAAAAAGGGGCAATTAGAAATTTTCAGCTCTCTTGTGATTAACCCTGAGAAACATGATTTGATTTGCTTGCACTTGGAAACTTGTGTGTTGTTTGGGATTTGAATTGCTAGCTCTTGTTTTCTTGCCTTACGTTCAAGCCTCTCACTCCTCACGAGCAACCCAAATTAGTACGCTCTGCGGAAAATTTCTTGGGTCACTTTTGAGACAAGGACTTGGCTTGGACTTGTTTCTTTTGCTTGGTGCAACTTACTTCTTGTGGTGTATGCTGCGTATAGGTTCTATGGACGTGCCGACCACACACACCTCTCGTTCTACGGGCCACCGCAGCCCTGGACCCATCGTCGAGGACTCCACGTCTGAGCACATCGACTCCTTTCACGCTGAGATTGACAACTTGCACGCTTCAAATGCTGAGCAAGCTGCTGAACTCGCTCACCTTCGTCGGGCCTTGAGCACCTTGACGCTGCCCACCGCTGATCCCTTGCTGAATCCTACGGCCTCCACAAGCCAGCCACGAGACCGCAAGGGGAAGGGTGTTTTGTCTACTCCGCAGGATCGCCTTCGTTTGCAAATTGCAGGATACCCCACCAGGCGTGGCGACTCCCACGTCCGGTACAACCCCACCTTTTCTCAGGGGGAGGACGATTACACGTCGGATCGCTCATGTCGTAGTGTTCGCCTTTCCAAGGATCCCCTCCCGTATGTCAACACCAAGAACCGACGGACCCGAGGTCGGCAACATGACCGGTATGACGATTCCGAGTCCGAGCGTGATGATGATGCTGATGATCGTAGCTCCGACCATTCCCGGGACAACCTTGATGATCACGAGGCATATGAGATGGAACGCCACGAGGAGTTGCGCCCTACGCGACGCGGCTACCGCCGCCACTCGCGAGACCGGCGTCGCCCGAGTCCCGGTCGGCAAGGCCCATGACGCCCTGACATTAAGGTAAAACTCCCTACCTTTTCTGGTGAATTTGATCCTCTTAAATTTCTTGATTGGCAGCAGTCTATGGAGTATGTTTTGAACCACTACCAATACCCGGATGAGGAACGGGTTGCTAACGCCGCTCTACACTTCGACGGCGCCGCCAAGGCCTGGTGGCATCGCTTCTGCGCTGACCGTGTGCATTACCACGAGCCTCCAATCACTTCTTGGCGCCAGCTTATGCGGATCATGAGGAAGAAATATGTCCCCGAGGACTTTACTTTCGACATGCGCCTTAAGATACAACTCACTTCTCAAGGTAATCGCTCTCCCATTGACTTCTATGCTGAACTTGAAGAGTTGTCCCATAAGGCAGGTATCCATCACACTGACGAGGACTTTCGGAGTATGTTCCTTCGTGGCCTGCATGAGCCCATTCGCAACCAACTCAGGGTGCTTAATATTCTGGATCTCCAAAAGTGCGCTCATACGGCACAAGAGATATGGACACAGGCTCAAGCGGCTAAGCGAGCGTCTTGGTCCCGCACCAATTCCAAGTATGCCCCCTCTAACTCGTCTGGTTCTTTTCCTTCTAATATGCGCCCCTCTTCGCAGTCCGCTCCCGCGATTACAACACCGGCGCCGGTCACTCGACCGAGCAACACCTCGGCGTGCGTCAACGAGCCACCGCAGCGGCGTGCACCGCCCTCAGATGAACGGGCGCGTGACAAGGTCTGTTATAAGTGCCAAGGGCATGGCCACGTACAACGGGGCTGCCCCAACAACAAGTGAGTCCTCTTCTCAGCCCTCACCGGATACGAGTCCTTTGACGATGACACCCCGGACAGCCCTCCAGTGTTTGATTCGTACGACCAGGACGAGGAAGCAGAGAAGTTGGATGGGTATATTTGCAGCCCTATGGACGCTCAAGGCAACGTGCCCCTTAGCCTGGTCACTCGCCGTGTTCTTACCGCCAAAGAAGGTACCTTACTTGACCAACGTGAAAATTTATTTCATACTAAATGTGCGGTCCAGGGTGCTTCTTTGAGTGTCATTATAGATGGTGGAAGTTGTTGCAATATCATCAATGAGAAGGTGATCACGCACTTCAAGTTTGACACAATTCCATACCCCCAGCCTTATAGCCTACAATGGATCTCCGAGGGTGATGACTCCAATGTTGTTAAGCGTCAGTGCACTATCAATTTCAGCATTGGCCATTACAAGGATTATGTGCTTTGTGACGTCGTTCCCATGGATGCCACCCATCTTCTCTTAGGGAGTCCTTGGCAATTCGACAAGCATGCCCTTCATGATGGTTTTCTCAACAACTACGTCTTCATGCACAATGGGAGGAAGGTGACATTGCTTCCTATGAGCCCTCAGGAGATTATGCAGGATCACGTCGAAAGGAACCGCGTCAAGGCCCTTGAACAAGCCAAGGAGAAGGCCGGCCGTGACACCCCCCAAAAATCAGCACCCAAGGCTGGCATCCAAGGCTCGTGTGAGAACCGCCTTCTTTTGGCTCGGTCCCGGGATGTCTCTCCAATCATTCAGGGAAGACTTCCTTGCTTTTTACTTGTTCCTTTCGCGTGTCTTTTAAATGTTAAAGATCTTGTTGATTTACCCCCTACAGTGTCGTCTCTTTTGCAGGAATTTGAAGATGTGATGCCCGCGGAGCTGCCCGAAGGCTTGCCACCCATTCGTGGTATTGAGCATCAAATCGACTTTGTCCCTGGCGCCTCTCTTCCTAACCGCGCTGCATACCGCGCGAGTCCAGAGGAGACAAATGAATTACAGCGCCAAGTCCAAGAGTTGATGGATAAGGGCCACGTCCGAGAGAGTTTGAGCCCCTGTGCTGTGCCGGTCATTCTTGTGCCCAAGAAGGATGGTAGTTGGCGCATGTGTGTTGATTGTCGGGCGATCAACCAAATTACGGTAAAGTATCGACACCCTATTCCTAGACTTGATGATATGCTTGATGAATTGTCTGGTGCTACCCTATTTTCCAAAATTGATCTTAAGAGCGGGTATCATCAAATTCGGATGCATGAGGGTGATGAGTGGAAAACTGCATTTAAAACTAAGTATGGCTTGTATGAGTGGTTGGTTATGCCTTTTGGTTTGACCAATGCCCCTAGTACTTTTATGCGGTTGATGAACCATGTGTTACGTGCTTACTTAGGGAAATTTGTGGTTGTCTACTTTGATGATATCCTTGTTTACAGCAGGTCTTTGGATGAGCATGTTGAGCATCTTAGGAAGGTCTTAGAGTGTGTTAGATGGGAGAAACTTTATGCTAACCTGAGTAAATGTTCTTTTTGCTCGGATTCCACTATTTTTCTTGGTTTTGTGGTGTGCAAGGATAGGCTGCAGGTTGACCAGGAAAAGGTTCGCGCCATACAAGATTGGCCATGCCCTACTACACCAACCATGGTGCGGTCCTTTTTGGGCTTGGCTGGCTTCTATCGCCGCTTTGTGCGTGATTTCTCCACCATTGCAGCCCCGCTTCATGAGCTTACAAAGAAGGCAACGTCTATTGAATGGACGACCGCACATGAGACCGCCTTCATCACTTTGAAGGACCGATTGTGCAACGCTCCCTTGTTGAAATTACCGGACTTCTCCAAGACCTTTGAGGTGGAGTGTGACGCTTCTCATCACGGAATTGGAGGAGTTTTGCTGTAGGATAGGCGCCCTATTGCATACTTCAGCGAGAAACTCATCGGCGCCCAGCTCAACTACCCCACGTACGACAAGGAGCTCTATGCTCTTATTCGGGTGTTGAAGACTTGGCAACACTACCTATGGCCCACGGAGTTCGTCATTCACTCAGACCATGAGGCGTTGAAGTATTTGAAGAGTCAGTACAACCTCAACCGCCGCCATGCCCGCTGGGTGGAATTCATGGAGACCTTCCCCTACGTGGTCAAATACAAGAAGGGCAAAGAGAATGTGGTTGCTGACGCCCTTTCTCGCAGGTATGTATTACTTACCCACCTTGATGCTTCTATCTTAGGCTTCTCTTTGATTAAAGATGTCTATATGCATGACGTTGACTTTGCTGAAATTTTTAAAACATGCATGAACATTGGAGAGTCTAATGGGTTCTATATTGATAATGGCTACCTTTTCAAGACAGGGAAACTTTGCATCCCTAAAACATCTATGCGTAGGTTGCTCATTTAGGAAGCCCATGAGGGTAGAGGTCATTTTGGTATCCCTAAAACCTTGGCTGCATTAAAGGAACATTTCTATTGGCCTAAAATGTTGCATCATGTTACACGTTTTTGCAAGGCTTGTGTTACTTGTGTGCATGCTAAGTCTAGATCGAGTCCCCAAGGATTGTATACCCCTTTGCCTATTCCGGATGTTCCATGGGAAGATATTAGTATGGATTTTATCACTGGTTTGCCCATGTCTAAGAAGGGGAGGGACTCGATATTTGTGGTAGTTGATAGGTTTTCTAAGATGGCTCACTTCATTGCATGCAAGACTACTAACAATGCTTCTGAGATCGCTTCATTATTTTTTGAGCATGTTGTTAAGCTGCATGGTATTCCTAGGAGTATAGTGTCTGATCGTGATGCTAAATTTGTGAGTTATTTCTGGAAATCTTTATGGGCCAAATTGGGGACTAAGTTGTTGTTCTCTACTAGTTATCACCCCCAGACTGATGGCCAAACAGAGGTTACTAATAGGACTTTGGGTGCTCTATTGCGTACTATGTTAAAGTCTAACCTCCGCAAGTGGGAAGAGTGCTTGCCTTTTGTTGAATTTGCTTATAACAGGTCGGTGCATTCGGCGACGTAGCGGACTCCCTTCCAGGTGGTCTACGGCCTCAATCCGCTCACCCCGTTGGATCTCATACCACGGCCATTGAAGGAAAAGGAAAGCTTGAAGGGCGTGGAGCGTGCGGACCAGGTCAAGGCCCTCCATGAACGGACGAGACAGCAGCTGGAGCGGAGATCCGAGCAAGTAGCTGCCCAACGCAACAAAAATCGCCGCCCGGTTGCTTATGAGCCCGGCGACTTGGTGTGGCTGCATTTGCGCAAGGAACGCTTTCCATTGAAGCGACGCCACAAACTGGACGCGCGAGGTGATGGTCCTTTCCAGGTACTACAACGCCTTGGGACCAATGCCTATCGCTTGGAGTTACCCGATGACTATGGTGTGCACCCGACGTTCAACGTCGCTGACCTTGCTCCTTATACTCCTCCTGCTTTTGATGACGAGGACGAAGCGAGGACGCTTCGCAGCCAAGAAGGGGAGATTGATAGCTCCATAACTCCCTTGATGACGGTGCAGGACGAAGAGGACGCAATGAAGTTGCGCTCGGCTGGTCCGATGACAAGAGCCCGCGCCAGAGCCATGGAATGAGCCACACACTCCTTAGTCTCACGGGCTTATGCAAGTGATACGGGTTCATCTAGTCCTAAATGGGTCCTCCTCGTGACCTATGAAGGCTTAGGTGGGGCCTCGTCCTAATCGACCCCACCCAGAAGACGAAGACGACGAGTTCGCGGAAGCGGAGCAACAGTGAAGAACTCGGCCCAGAACTCGACCGAGTTCTGGACCGAGTTGTCGACGAAATTGCCGTGCCCAACCGAGTTGCTGCTACAGTGAAGAACTCGGCCCAGAACTCGACCGAGTTCTGGACCGAGTTGTCGGCGATTTTTTGTCTCTGTTCGAGTGCGTTTACAGACAACAACTCGGCCCAGAACTCGGCCGAGTTCTGGACCGAGTCGCGGCCCGCGTCAGCGTTTTCGCTTCGTCGTCTCTTCGTTTGCTGAACAATTTTAATATTATTTTATGTTATTTTATTTGACCTATTTAAACACTTGAAACCCTAGTTTGTATTCTTTACGTTGGATTTTAGTTTACAAGTTGAGTTCGCTCCTTAGAAGTTGAGTACGCTCCTTCCTTGAATCCTAACGTCAACCCTTCGATCTCCGGATCAACCTATCCCGTAGCTCGTCGCTTCGAGCAAATCATTCACCGTCTCTTCGGTACTCAAGGTCATCTCTTTGACCTCTTCGTCATCTCTTTGACGCGTTAGAAAGGGTTATCTCTTTAACCCTAGGAAAGCCATCACTTTGGCTACGGAGGAGAAGATTCAACCTAGCTTGAGGAGTCAAGATCCTACATCGCGACATCGCCCAGGGGTTGTTCGCATCACCCTAGTCCAAGATAAAACCTTGGGGAAAGAGGTATTGGTTGCATCTTTATTGGATATGTTGAGCATTCCAAGGCTTATCGGTTTTATGTGATAGAACCTAATGATTTTATTTCGGTTCACATCGTGATTGAGTCAAGAGATGCAATATTTGATGAGAATCGATTCTCGTCCTTACCTAGACCAAAGGATTTGGTTTCTAGTTCAAGTGGAACTAAATAAGGAGACGACTCAGTCGTGTCTCCTAATGAGTCACCTATTTTGTAGGAGCAAGCGAGGGATGATTGGAAAATCTTTCGGTCCAGATTCTCAAATTTATTTGGTTGAGGGATCTAGAAATGAAGATGGGTTCCAATATTCATATTGTTATCATATTAATGAGGATCCTAGGACTTTTGATGACACAATGAGGTCTCAAGATGTTGCATTCTGGAATGAAGCAATAAATGATGAGATGAAATCCATCATGGGAAATAATACGTGGGTCTTATCGGATCTCCCACCGGGTTGCAAGCCTTTGAGCTGCAAGTGGATCTTCAAGAAGAAGATGAAGGTCGATGGTACTATCGATAAGTTTAAGGCCAGATTGGTTATCCAAGGTTTTACACAAAGGGAAGGTATTGATTATTTCGATACCTATATTCCGGTTGCTCGGATCTCTACCATTAGGTTGTTGATTGCCTTGACGGCTATTAACGATCTTGTGATTCACCAAATGGATGTCAAAACGGCATTCTTGAACGGTGATTTGGAGGAGGAGGTGTACATTAAGTAACCTGAAGGGTTCGTTATGCCCAATAATGAGCATAAAGGTGTGTAAGTTGGTAAAGTCATTGTATGAGCTAAACAAGCACCTAAGTAAGTAGCATTAAAAAGTTTGATGAGGTTGTCTTGTCGAGCGAATTCGAGTTAAATCAGTCAGAGAAATGTGTATACAGCAAGTTTGATAAGTCCGGTAAATTGAGTAATCAATTGCTTATATGTTGATGACATGTTGATCTTTGGTACAAACCAAAGACAAATAGACCTCACAAAAGTGTTTTGTCATCAAGGTTTGACATGGAGGACATGTGGGAGGCGGATGTGATCCTTGGTATTAGGATCAAACGTGAGAACAATGGACTGTCTTTGACACAATCTCACTACATTGAGAAAGTGTTTAAGAAGTTCAATTGTTATACTTGTTCTCCTATGAGCATTCCTATGGATTCGAGTGTGAAGCTTATGCCTAATACGGGTCAAGCGGTATCATAACTCGAGTACTCACAAGTGATTGGTTGCTTAATGTATGCCATGAGGAGCACAAGGCTATATATCGCTTATGCGGTATGTAGCTTGAGTAAATGCACTAGTAATCCTAGTACTCACCATTGGCAAGCGTAAGGCAGGTGCTCAAGTACTTAAAGGGAACCATGAATTATGGTTTGTCGTATGTCGTATTTCATTCGGCTCTAGAAGGATATTCGGATGCGAGTTGGATGACCAACGTGGAAGATCATTTTTTTTACAAGTGGTTGGGTGTTCTTGGTTGGGGGAGGTGCCATTTCATGGGCTTCTAAGAAGCAAACTTGCATCACGATCTCGAGTATGGAGTCAGAATTCGTAGCATTAGCGACTATCGGTGGAGAGGCGAAATGGCTAAGGAACCTAGTCTACAAGATTCCTTTGTGGCCGAAACTAGTGTCACCCATATCTATCCATTGTGATAGTCAATCTACTTTGGCTAAGGCTTATATCCAAGTGTATAATGGTAGTCATGACACTTGAGCGTTAGACATAGCGCGGTACGTGAGTTAATAACTCATGGGATGATCATAATTGAGTTTGTTCGGTCTCAAAATATTCTGGAATACCACTTGGCGAAGGGGTTAGCTAAGGACTTAGTAATCAAGTCAGCTATATGGATGGGTTTAAAGCCCGTTTGAAATCTCTAATGGTGGGATACCCAATTCCCCTCTAATACGACGTTAGAGGCTGAATTCAATGTGGAAAGCCCACACTTAGAGATTGGAGCACATGTTCAATAACATCCTAAAGAATGTGATCGGACCTACAAGAAAAGTTAGGGTGAAGTTCAACTTCTTAATGATCTTGTTGAAAAATGCATTTACATGTGCATGATTGAAAAGAGTCCACCTATGTGACTGTGAAGTGTTGCCGCTTCAATTAGCACAGGCTTTGCTTTGTATACGCTCATGAATGGATAAGGACACATGACTATAATAGTGTCAAGTTTGCACTTTGAGTAGTGTCGAAACTTATGTGTGTTAATGTGTTATATCTTCAAGTATTCAGATGGGTTGAAGGGTTCAGTCCATAGGACACCCTGATTCTCGAGTATTTGGAATGTGTACTACAATATGTGAAAATTCAATCCTAAGGATATTTTCATTTATGCATGAGTTTGTGTTTGATATATGTTGTTTAAGTGAATCAATGAATACACTAAAATGGGGGAGAAATGTTGGTGATTTTAGTGTCATCGGCCATTTGGTGTAGTCGGAATTCGCTTAAGACTTGAGGAGTCCGTTCGACGCATGACAAGTTTCGGGGGTGCGTAGTGCACACTCGTATACGTGAATACGACCTCGGGGTACAGAACGTGTCGGAATTTGAGAGGCGGACACCGAGAGACATATTCTGATATTCGGAGTCCTGAAAAGGACCAAGAAGGCATACTCAGGGTCTGGGAAAGGTGTACGGGCCGTGCACATTGGTGCACTATAAAAGGCCTTTTGTGTTCGAATTAAGTGCACGGTCTGTTCACTGTGTTATGCAATGCGTATTTTACTTTCACCCAATTTGCTTTATATTTATATATTTACCATTTTAAAAATTAATCTCCCACCATACATGTTCAAATGTTATTTAATTTATTTATATCTAGAATAACTAAACTTATGTAAGAACCCACTCGATCAAATTTTAATTAAATACGTATGAATTATTTTACTTTATACTTGTTTTTAACATTTCCAAAATCTGAAGATTGTTAGGTTTCATCATATTTATTTATTTACTTTTCCATAATAATTACACTTTTATAATAAGACGTGTTATTCGAAGAACCGAATTAAAATTGTTATGAAATGCTATTTAGCTAATTTCAACTACTTCGTCATAATGAATATAATTGATTAGCTAATCTTTTTAGTTCAATCATAGCACAGTCTAAATACCTCATTTTTTAAGTAACCGTATAAATTCTGATTAGCTAATCTTTGTTTTTTAATAAATTCTGAATCTTCGTCATAATGCATATTTTACTTTCACCCAATTTGCTTTATATTTATATATTTACCGTATAAATTCTGATTTAAAATTCTGAATCTTTATTTTCTCCCATCACATATACCGCCGTCATATCCTGTAATTGATTTGTTCGTTCTAACCCGCGTTTGTGTATCTCTTTGACCATCCCAGGTTATGTTAGCTCTTCATTTTACTTGTTTGCTTCTTTTAATCATTTTTTTGTTTGGTTCTTTTCATGTCGGTTTGTCCGACTTCCGAGCTTCGCTTGGACTCTCGATCTACCAGGATATGTCTGATATTTCGAATTCTTTCCTTATTAAAAAAAAATCATGTAATTGATTAAAAAATTATTATCATTTTATATTTACCCATTATGTTTTTGTTTTTCTTAAATCTATTAGTTAGGATGATTAACTCCTATAATGTTAGAGTAAACCCTTGTTTAGTTCGGGATTTATTTTTCAGGAAGTACAACTTTCCCAAAAAGTGGATTTAATTCATTTGTTTGGTTCATAAAATAAATACTATAATTTACTTTTCATGAATTTGCACTTTCTCCAAATCATAGGAATTCCATTTACCATGATAGGGTAGATAAGATTTATTTCCTACGTTTTTAAATGAAAATTTTCTTAATTCCTTCACGTATACAAAATCACATAATTTTGAATCAAACATGATTCTCTACTTCTCATGAACTTTAATTCCCAGAAAAATAATTCTTAGGAACTACGACTTCCCGAGAATTAAATTCCCACATTAACCAAACGGGGGTAATTTATGATGAAATCCAAGTGATTGTAAGAAAGTTTTGTATTCACTGTGTTGTTGTGTTTTAATTTCAATTATATTTTTATCATTTTAAATTAGAGATTTTTAATATAATATAGAGTTTTGAGATGTATCAAAGATTTTGATAAATATATAAATGAATTAATTTTATTATGTTTTTCACATAAATGAATTATCTCTAAAAAGGATACATAAAAATGAATCATAATGTGTATCAGATTACTAAAGTAGTCAATGATCGCAAGTATATATATTTAATTAAAAAATATTTACAATTAGCAGTTAAGAATACTAATGTAGTATAATAATTTCATTTATAAAGAATTTTATTTGTAAATATGAATCGGTGAAATGATATGAGTCGGACAATTGGTGATATCATGTGTTGAGCATTCATTGAGGCCATGTGTCAAACAATTGTTGAGGTGATGTGTGTTAGACATACATTGAAGCCATGTGTCAAGAAGTCGTTGAAGCCGGTCGATAAACCGCACAATCGATTTTTTTAGCCGCGCACTTCCTCCTGGGCGGCTCTATATGCCGCCCAGAATACCCTTCCAAAAACCCGGTTTGCACATGGGCGGCACCTAATGCCGCCCATGCAAACCGGTTTTTTATGAACCCGAATTGTACCTGGGCGGCACATATTGCCGCCCAGATTTTTAGGTTTTTGTAGAACCCGGTTTTGTAATTTAATTTATTTATTTTAAAATTAAAAATATGGTTTTCTGGAAACCGGGTTAAAACTCGGCGGCACGGTAAGCCGCCAAGTGTAAACCCAAAATTATGGGCGGCACAGCTTCCCGCCAAAGGGCGAATTTGAAACGTGGGCGGCACATCTTGCCGCCCAGGGTCGTCTTCTCGGCGTTATTAAAAGCCGCCCAGGGTCGTCTTCTCCGATCGCGATTTCCAGAGTTCGAGAGCGAAAATGGATCCCGGTGGCGAATTTTCGGTTGACGACATATGGGAGTTCTTGGCGGAGGAAGAACGGACGGAAAATCAGATGGCTGTGGCAGGAGTTCTTGGCGGAGACGGCGGCGATGTACCAGAATCGACGGCCGATTCGACATTGGCGGCGGCGGCGTCGGCGGCCAATCTCTGTTTGACGGGGGGCAGCAGCGACGAGGCGTTGGAGGAGGCGAGGCTGGGGGAGAGGGGTGGCAACGTGGCGGAGGAGGCGGCTGAATCAAGGGACGCGGTGGAGGAAGCGAGGCTGGCGGAGGAAGGAGGCGAAGCGGGGGCCGAGGAGGGAGGCGAGGCTGGGCTGCACAGCGTGCCGCCCACTATGGAGGAATCTGGGCCGCTCGTGGTGCCGCCCATAACCGATGTCGAGGAGGGCGATATTGGGGGGTTTTTGGGCGAGGAGGGCGATATTGCGGCAGAGAATGCCTTTGACGTCGCGTGCGCGGTTGCTCATCAAGCTATGTCAGACTTGGGTGAAATTCCCGTTCGCCAAAAGCGAAAATATGAACGGAGGCCAACTGAAAATGTATGGTATTTTTTAAATTTGTAATCGTTAAATCTAATTTATTTAATTAAATTGTTACTTCACTTGTAGATTTATATATACTTGGATTTTAGATTATTAAATCATTATCTGATAAAAAATAGTATAGGTAATAAACTCAATTATAGTGTTAAATAATATTAAATATATCATTGTAATGAAAATTTAATATATTATTTTGTTTGTAAGAAAATAAAATTTAATATATTATTTTATTGTATTTAATCATTATAAAAAATAGTATAGGTAAATCGCGATAATTATACTGTAATATTAAATATGTCATTGTTATGAAAATTTTAATATATTGATTTTGTTTGTAAGAAAATAATTTTCTATATTTTTTATGCGAAAATAGGAAGTTTTGGGTAAGATCGCACGGTCCGATCGAGATAGTCGCCCTACTACTGCATCTGCTCGCAAGAGGAGGGTTGGCGGTGTATTGCAGGGCCATAGTGAGGCCGATAGTGAGGGCGCTAGTGAGGACGATGTTGGTCCCGTCCGCTCAGTTGAGGACGTGATTATGGAGGACCCACCTCAACAGTCACATCAGGAGGACCCACATCTTGATGACTCACCTCAGCAGCGACTATCTCTGGAGGAGTCACATGAGCAGCATGTCCCATCTCCGTGTGAGGCATCTCAGCAGGCCCCGTCTCAGCCTGAGCCAGCCACACAGGAGACTCAGTATGGCCCATGTCCATCTCAGCATATCCCATCTCCACATCATGAGCCATCTCAGCATGCCCCGTCTCAGTCTGAGCCAGCCACACAGGCCCCATCTCCGCATGAGCCAGCTGAGCAGCTTGTATCTTTGTTGAGGAACTTTGATACGCACATTGCAGAGCTGATATGGACGAAGGCGTCGTTGGACCCACCCGAGGACGTTGTTAGGAGTTTGAGGGTTCAGACACGCCCTATGCAGTTTGCATTTTGGAGGGATCGTATTCCTAGAGGGGTCCCTGTGGAGGGTTCCTAGTTTTGGATTGCGCAGCAGACGGGGTTGACAGGTTTACTTGATTTGCAGTTCGGCAATGTTCATCACAACCTCATTTCAGCATTCGTTGAGAGATGGCATCCAGAGACGAACACCTTTCACTTTCCTTGGGGTGAGATAGCTCCTACTCTACATGACGTGCTGATGATTTTAGGGCTGCCGATCGAGGGATTTGAGGTGACGTCACCATGGACCGGTCATGATAGGGAGATGGCGGAGTGTGAGGCTTTGTTCGGCTATTTGTTTGGGATAGATTCGGACTACAGCTATGATGAGGATGATGCTGACATGGTCCGCGACCTTAGGAAGGGTTGGGTCAAGCAATTCCAGCTTGGGAGGCATGTGATGCGGATGATTGAGGAGGGTGCCTACCTAGAGGATATAGCAGCCGGTTTCTTATGGCACGCCATGTCGGCTAGCATCTTCGTTGACAAGTCAACGAACGAGCTGAAGACCACACTGCTACCTCCTTTTGTGGACTGGGAGCGTGTTGTTCATACTGCTTGGGGTACCGGGGTTCTGGCTCTCCTTTATAGGAACCTCGGAGAGGGTTCTCGGCGCGGAGCTGCACAGTTCGCCGGCTGCGCACGTCTTTTGGAGGTAGTCCTTTAATATAGTTAAATTATAATTTAGATTATTAATATACATTATTGAATTGTTTATAACTAATGGTTTTCTTTCTCTGTACGCAGGTTTGGATTTGGACGTACTTTGTATACTTTTCGGGCAACCCTAACCTCAAGGAAGGTGCGGACGACGACCTCCGACGTGCTGGACGATACTGCATTGGCCGGACACCTCTCCGGTCCTCCCGTGACCAGTCACACTACAGACGAATTCTGGACGAGTATAGGCCAGAGGATGTACTTATTGTTTTTCAATTTTAATTTACAGTAAGATAGCTTAATGAATTAATTTATGGTCCATCGTGTTTTGTTAATTGCAGATACGGTGGATGCCGTACGAGGGTCTTGATTTTCGAGGTCGTCACAGGTCCTCCACTTATCGAGGGATTATTCGTTTTCTCGGTGTAGAGGAGCCATACATGCCAGATCGGCTTACACGCCAGTTCGGTTATCGACAGAGCAGGCCGATGGATATCATTGAGCCTCTGGTTGCATTTCGTCCTCCTGATTTCAAGGGGACGAGGCGATACCAGTTGCACTTTGACCCGCGTTGGCACAGGTGGGACCAGCGTGAGCATCATCTTTGCCCCCACATCTTGGTGAGTCCTCCTGCGACGATGGCTTGGGATGTCCACGACGCGTACCTGGACTGGTATCTACAGGTGTCGCATCCTTACGTGAGTCCGCATGCGCCAGTCCAGCCTCGTATCAGTAGAGGACCACCTCCGGCTATCAACTTGCAAAGGGTATATTTTTTTCCCATTTTATTCTTTTAAATTATTTTATAAAAGTCTATGTTTTTAAAATGTTTGTTTTCATTTGCAGCGTCATGCGATGAGCCAGGCCTATCTTCAGGAGCTTATGTCTGGAGGAGGTTGTTTAGGGTGTAGGGAGCACTTTCAGCATTTGCATGACATCCTTTTCAGTGACGTCATTCCTGTAGCTCCACCGCTTGTACGGGCTTCACAGATGCCTTCCCATGTATATAATGCAGACGCTACTATATTTGAGAGAGCCGAATCATCTAGGATGGCGGAAGAGCGTGCAGCAGCTCAGCAGGCATCGTCTCAGCCGACCTCTTATGTTCCTCCAGTATGGGCACCGGGCGTGGGTTCGGGTGTGTCCTTAGCTAGTGCTTCCACTCCACATCTAGATGACTCATCTGATAGTGAGACGGAGAGTTCGTAGTATGACTTTTGTGTTTGTACGTTTTTGGGGATTGAAATTCCAGTAAATTAAGTATGACTTTTGGCTTTATTGGTTTCGTATTTAGATATTTGTTTCGTCGTTTCTAATTTGTTCCGTCGTTTCTAGTTTTAGTTCTTTGCTTATTGGTTTGTTGGATTTTCGTGCGTTATTTCTAAAAAACACATGTATATTCTTAAATTACATACACATACTAAAAACACGTACAAATTCTAAAAACACATATACATTCACCGATGGCTTAAATTACATACACATACTAAAAACACGTACAAATTCTAAAAACACATATACATTCACTGATGGCTTACACACTTAAAAAAAAATACATACACACTGGAACAAATGACATACACAACTCTTGCACTATACATATACATTCACTCAAGAGCCCAGGATGAACCTCCTAGGACCACGGCGTTCATGCTGATATGCTCCTTCTCCTAGCTGTATCACAGAAAAACTTGAAATCCTACAAATACTGAAATATGGAGATCCCATGTTTTTCTGTGCTGCAGCCAGGAAAAAAGAGCAGATCAGCATGTACGCCATGGCCGAAGGAGGTTCGTCTAGCATTTTCAGAACTTCAGTCCCGGAGGAACACAGTCAACCGCCTTTTCCACCTTCACTAGTGAGCTTAAACCGAACTGTCTTGTATTCATTGTAGACTCACGTCATGTTGTGGTCATTTCTAACAGTGCGTTAAGATGGATGCGATTGCCTTGTGGACATTATCCTCTTGACCGAGTCAAGAGTCCTAGGACGAACCTCCTTGGGCCATGTCGTTCATGCTGATCTGCTCTTTTTTTCTTGCTGCATCACAGAAAAACTTGAAATCCTACAAATACCGAAATTTGAAGATCCCATGTTTTTCTGTGCTGCAGCGAGGAAAAAAGAGCAGCTCAGCATGCACGACATGGCCGAAGGAGGTTCGTCCTAGGACTCTTGACTCGGTCAAGAGTATAATGACCACAAGGCAATCGCATCCATCTTAACACACTGTTAGAAATGACCACAACATGACGTGAGTCTACAATGAATACAAGACAATTCGGTTTAAGCTCACTAGTGAAGGTGGAAAAGGCGGTTGACTGTGTTCCTCCGGGACTGAAGTTCTGAAAATGCTAGACGACGAAACCCACGATATTGAATTCTTGTATCTGAAATAAAATATTATTTAATTAGATTCCAACGAATACTACAACCTAATAGCGTAAATAATCAATAAAATACATATATTTATTTTTCTTACCGCGATCAAACACATCCCTTCCTCTTGGATGTGAAAGCTTGCCTCTTTGGGTGAGACAAGCTTGGTAGAAAGGGGACCCCGTATGGCCTATTTATAGGCATATTGGGCGGCACAGTGTGCCGCCCATGGGCTGTACAGCGGAGTTGTGGTGATGAAATGATATGGGCGGCACTGTGTGCCGTCCAATATGCCTATGGGCGGCACTGTATGCCGCCCAATATGCCTATGGGCGGCACTGTGTGCCGCCCAGTACCCTCATGGGCTGCTCTGTGGGCCGCCCACAACGGTCCTATTTAGCCTATAAATACGGCCCCAAAACCCCTCGAAATACACACAATTTCCACTCCTCACAAACTTTTCTTCGGTTCTATTTAAGGTAATGGCGCCTTTGGTTCTCGAAGTTTACGAAAATGGGCGAATCACCTACAATCGAATGATACGCCAACGAAGTGGAATGGACATGTTTTTTCATGGCTACGAAGGTGGCGAGGTCCGCACGTTGCGGATGGGGGATCTCGAGCCTGGAGAGGGGGGGTTGTCATTAGGTTTCTTCTTGTACTTGGCGTTATTTTACCATCTCAAGCCTGGAGACGGGGTTCCCCCTGGTCGGATTTTTTACTTTCCAGTAGGCGTGGATCCTCCACGACTCTGTGAGGTGGTACACGAGGATCAGATAGCTAAAATTATGGCTCTTTACAGACCTGGTGTTCCAGTTCCCATTTACACAGAGTCTGCACACCCGAGACGCCATATCCCCGGTCTTTTAGAAGATCCGGAATCTGTGGTGGACAACGGCAGCTATGATGATGGCAGGGAGGCCGATTCAGACGGGGATTAGATAGCTTTTTTTATGTTTCATGTTAAACTAGTGTACGCTTTAATGTTTTCGTGAACGTGTTTTTGTTAATGATTAGTAATGTTGCTGTCTCGTATAGCATTTTCCCGATTTTTTTCAATTCTCAAAAACAAATGATTAAAAACACAATATACGATCAATCTCAATCAAACTTTCACACAAAAGGAAATACAATATCATATATAAAGTCGATTACAATCCAAAAAACCTAGGTAAGTATGTCAGGTCGCCTATGATATGCTCGCTCCTCTACATAATTCTTGAACCTATCCTTGAAGCGCTCATGACTATCCCATCCATCAACACTTGGATCCTTGTAAATGCGCCACTGTCTTGGAGGCGGTGGAATGGGACAATGGTCATTAACAAGCCAAATCTGTACACGTAAACAATACAATTACTAAAAAAATTATGAAAGAATAAGTAAATACGAGAGAGTAGGACTCCACGTACCGGTACGTAATGGTCTCTCCTGCCTACATGTGCTATCGCATAAACCTTTGTCGGAGGCTCGGCACCCGGGGGGGCCCACAATGGAAGACATGTGTGCGGTCCGAACCATGATAAGACAACAACAACCACTTGGTGTTCCGTTGCAAACGCCAACCCAGTAATAGGCATTATACACCAGAAGTTTGCCGTGCACGGTGAAGGAATATAATTCAATTTCCTAACAAATTCTTCCAACGTCAACGCTTCCTCTGCAAGAATCGCTACGTAGTTCGCTCCATGTGCCTGGACGTGCTTCGAAAGCCCTAACCGGACATCAATGTACTCGTCTTCTTGGCGACACAGCAAAACGGCAAGAGAACAGAACCCACAATGACCATCACCTTTGAAATTTTGAACTCCAGAAATGTAGGCGAGCATGAAATGATCAATATTCTCGTGCCCCCAGTTGAAGCCGAGATACTTGACCGGCTTGTTTGAACCCGACTTGGACTTGGTTGAAGCAGATTTCGGCTTTGCAGGTTTAGTGGCACTCCCCTTTGCTGTTGAAACTCCACTGTGAGGTCGTCCTCTAGAAGGGCATCCTTTCGATCCCGGGGATCCAACGGACGATTTCACATTGGTCGTCTCTTTCTCTGCAGGCTCATCCTCCTCATCCACTCCCAGCTCCTCATCCTCCATCTTCATCTTCTGCTTCTCCTTCTTCATGTTTGCATCCACATGCTCGTCCCAACACATTTTCCTCTTCGTACCGGTCTTTCTCGCATTCATCCTAGGCCTCCCCTTCTTGGTCTCGCCACGTGGCGGGTCTTGAATATCGCACGATGTAGGGTCCTTTGACTCACGCCACTTTTCCGCCATCTTCTTCAAATCAAATCCCTCAACTGTCCCACATAAGTACTCTTCAACGAAGTCATCCACCGTGACATTGTCCGCTGTCAATGAAACACCATCATCGACATCAAGATCCTTAGCATCCACCCCTTCCCATCGGATCTGCTTCCAGAAAATATCAACCTCTTCAGGCACTAACGGATAACCCGTCTCCACGTAGACCTTAATTGTGTGTGGGCAAGGCAGCCCCAGTGTGGACCTCCACCAAAAATCAGCACATTTGTTCCCAATTTTCCCCTCCTTTGCTAACACAGCTTGGGCATACAACATCCTCAGGCATTTTTCAGAGCACTTTTCAAGGATGCGCTTGAAGAACACCTTAACCCACTCAGGGCTTTTCACTATCTCCATGGGAAAGGCAGTGCAGTTCTTGGTCATCTCATATCGGATCTTCCGATGCTGATCAACAAACATGTTGTCGATGTGCTGCACAAGTGTGTCGAACCCTCCGACGGATGTCTCAATCATGTCCTTAAGCATAGAGTGCTGACCCTCAACCCTGAAAATAATATATTCGTATACAATTAAGTAAATAAATTTTATAACCCAATTTGATTGCAAATGTTTGTATGAAAGTTACCTGTTTGATGTTCTTGTGGCAAAATCGAGAACATCATCACACCATGCCGCAACCAGCTTCTTCTTATGCTCATTAAACCAAGTTTGCTCCACATATCGCACCAAGCCTTCACTCCATATCCCCTTAAAGTGAGCAAGCCGCTCTCTGTACTCCTCCTTTGTGTGAGACCTCATCACCCGACGAACACTTCCCGAGAATTTCTTCTCGTCAATCTTCATCGTCTTAGCATATGCCTTCACATTACGGTCTACATGGACCTGACACAAGTGATGACGAACCTTCGGAAATACCAGTTTGGCATCCTTGATCAGTCCTAGCTCTCGATCAGACATGATGCATACGAGATTTTTCTCCCCGTACAACCACTTCAATCGTCTCAGTGCCCATGCATAGTGGTTTGTCGTCTCCCTTTCCATGAACACAAGAGCAATGCAATATGTGTAGTTGGTGCAAGTAAACCCAACAATCTGGAACAGAGGCATACCGTACCTATAAATGCAACACACAAAAAAATTAAAACCCGCAGAAAATACCATTATCTACACATAATACAAAAAAGACTAAGGTTTACCTATTGGTTTTGTAGGTCGAATCCATAATGACGACATTAGGAAACATGCACAACAAATGTCGAGCGTCTGGATGAGAAATAAACAAGCACGCCAAAACCTCCTTCCCATCTTCCCTCGTCTTAGTAGCAGTGTCCAACAAATAGCCTTTCTCATTCAAAAATCCCAATGACCATTGTGTCACATTCAGATTGCCCAGGGATTTCAACATCTCCTTAGCCCTAACAGTGTACATCTGATTCCTCGAACTCGTTGCACTCGAATATTCATTCCTAAGCTGTGTAGAAATAACCTTGGGTCTTGCACCCGCCGCAGTATCAATCATCACTTTCCTACGTTGTTCCTTCGTAAGTCGGGTAGCAAATGCATGGCCGGTCAAGGTGGTAGAAAGCATATGGTTATGGGATCCACTAACAACCGATAAGGTCCACCCAGGATCTCTAATAACATTTCCTTTCCTAAAAGTACCATGCAGCAAAAAGGGACAACCCTTCTTTTTTGACCTAGTTTTATTCACTCGTATCGGGCTGACCTTTATACCATCGACTACCACCTTCTTCTTGCCGGACCTAGGTAACCCGGATCTCTCACAGTGAAGTATAATCTTTTTAGGATTTGATGATTTAGTAGTGATCACCATAAAAAGACTAAAACCTACCCTTTGCACCCAATCTCTCAATCCTTCCTTACTAGGAAATATCTCAGTAGTAGTAAAATGGGATGAGAAGTCGATAGCTATAAATCCATCATCACTAGAATCACCCTATTTATATACAAAAATTACCACATTAGAGACTAATTAATAATTAAATTTCTAAAAACTAATATCAACAAATTAAATATTATTTCAAAACAGTTTAACATTTCAAAGACTAAGTACATTTAAGATCTAATTATTTTATACAATAAAAATTACAATATTACATACCTTGAAGTACTCGGGAGAAATTGGCGCCTGCAAATCACCCTCATCATCTACAGATGTGTTAGCGCTCGAAGAGGACTCCGACAATCCCCTCCAACCAGAACCGCTTGACGATGACATTTATTATGAAAATGAGTTTCTAGATTTGGATACAATACAATACCACCATCCCTAATTGATATAGCCGGCTACACCTGTACTGGGTGGCCCTACGTGCAGCCCACATCGACCATTGGGAGTGAAACGTATACTCACTGGGCGGCACCACGTGCCGTCCATGAACCCTAGGCGGCACCACGTGCCGTCCATGAACCCTGGGCGGCAAGAAGTACCGCCTATGAACCCTGTCCCCCCAAAAAACCCGGTTCACTGACCCAGTTTCGTGGGCGGCACGAAATGCCGCCCACAACCCCGGTTTCAATGAACCGGTTTTTAAAAACACATTTTTATTTATTTCAAAAAAAAATCCCTAAACTAAACCCATCATGGGTGGCTCGTAGAGCCGCCCATGGAACTCGGGTTTTCTCGGCGGCATGTCGAGCCGCCCATGGGGAAGTGCGCGGCTAAAAAAAAGCGACTGCGCGGTTTTGCGCCGTAATTCATTGAGGTCACATATAAAGTTGAAACAAGGTGTCTAGTAGTTTTTGATGCCACAAAGTCGTTGAACCCACATGTTCGACAAATTTTGAGGCCTTGTGTCATTGATTCTGTTGGATCGTTAGTGTTTTATCTAAGGAATAAATTCTTTGTTTCCACAAGAGGTACAATGAAATATTTAAGCAAAAAAAAAAGTAAAACTCATTATTTAGAGTAGAAATCTCAATTAGTCAAATAACTAATTAAGGAAAAATCACTACCTTCAAGCTTCACGCTTGAGAGGATTTTAAAGATGTCTACTTGTCTTATTGACTTCTTGATCAGTTACACTTGTAGCTCGGGCTTCAAAACCTAGACTTTCCATCTAGTTTTGAATCACTCCAACAACGATGAACATGATCTCACTCTCTAAGACTCACAAACTCCTTCACTTCTTTTTCTCTCTCACTGAAATGCTTTTGAGTTTGTGCCCTAGAAATGATTGACTCACTTTTATTTATACAAGCAGAGATTCCTACTAACAAATAATATCTATCCCTCACTTTCTAGTAACAAAAAGATATTATTTGACTCAAAAAGATAATACCCCCAACCGATCATATTATCTAAGGAAAAATCTCCTAAAATGATATAATCAAGATAAGATACAATCTTCTATCTCCAAATCTTCTAGCTAGCGCAATTGAACCAACTTGTCGATTTCATCCACAAGATCTTCATGGAGAATCTTCATTATCTTCACAACCTTCTTTTTATGTCATTTACAGCTTGTTCTTGTGACGGCACTGTTGTTCCTTTGGAGGTAACAAATCGTTTAGAAAACTATTTGTTCCCTCTACGTAACCACATTGCCGATCGTTCCCTATGACATCTTTGTTTGATCCTGAAACACTTAGTCGCAATATTAGTTGAATGTTTGTTGCCATCAAAACCAAGGAATTCAACGTATTCTCCCTTTTTTATGGTGACAAATATCCTTGACAAAATAACACATAACCAAGATAAAGACAGTAGCATGAATAAAGTTTTCCCCTTTAAGACAGTATAGTTCCCCCAAAGAGACAGTAAAGATGAAAACATGATAAGTTCCCCCTTAACTAGACCACCCATCATATTCCCCCTTTTGGCATCATCAAAAACTTAAGAGAATTTCATAAGAAAGTTAACAAGTCTAGATAAGCAACCAACCTTTTTTCATTAATATAAAATAAACATACAAAGACTACTGCACGGACACTTACAAAATAAGCAGAATAAGCAAACATGATCAACATGCCATTCAAGGCAAACACAAGGAACAGAAAAAAACAAAGCAACTAGGGAGTAGATGAGTAGGGAGCAAAAGCGAGATTGGTAAGCCAGAGAAAGACGAATCAAGCACCATATGTGCCTGCGGAGGGAGCAGTAGAACGAGTAGCAAGCGATGCGCGCACAACCTCCATAAGACATCTTTGTTGTTCCACCAAAAGAGCAATTGTGCAGGACAACCTCCTCACAACCGTTAACACTTCAAAATCCATACTAGGCACATTCTTTTGTTCCTCCTCAGAGTCTGCACCATCAGACTCATCCTCATCTACATCAACCATTGGTTCAAGCTCAACCTCAACCCAATCGACTCCTTCTTGCAAGATAAATTACATCTTGTGAAGATTACTCGCATCCAGACCACGGTAGAAGAAAGATTCATCAGCCCCCTCCTTACACCTTGTGATACTCTAGAATTTTCTAGATTGCACTGGGGAACGGCAAGGCGTGTCTATCAGTGTTCCTCGCATGAGCCATATGTTGCATCATCACTTTGGGCAAATTTATAGCTTCCTTATCCAGCATCTTGGCGAGGAACACAACGTCCAGAATCAGTAAGTTGTTACGCTTTTGTTCCCGAGGGGTAATGTTACTGATGATGTAGTGATAGAGAACCTTGTTGATCGCACACATGGAGTTAGTGTGAAGAGCACCAGATCGTGGAGGAGAGGATATCTCGCATACGCGATGAATCACCTTCTGGTATGGAGAATCCTTGGGCCAATGACCTTTAAGGTACTCGTCATATCCAAGGTGATGGACCTCTAACAAGATGCTGACCTCCATGCTAGAGAACACATAAGTGGTGCCCTCCAGGGTATAGCTCCCAAAGATAGCACCGGGGCGAACCTCAATATAGAAGGTGGCGTCGCCGAGGCATTCCTCTGTCTCCATCTCGGGTTGGGTAGGGTGGGTGAGGGAGGAAAATACCTCCTCATTTTCATTGGAGGAGACAGCAGTGGATGCGGGAGGGTTAGGGTTAGGGTTTGGTTGGGCGATGTTTGGGGATGGTAGTTTGGGTGAGTAAGGCACCATTGTGAGAATGGAAGGTGGAGGTGAAGACGGTGAAAATGGTAGTTTTGAGGCGGTGGAGGTTTGTGGAGGGTTAGGAGCGTCGTGAGAGGTGGTGGATGGGGTGGCTTGAGAGAGGGCGGCGATGACAGAGGGATGGGTTCCCATCACAAAGAGTTTGGAAAGGAGGGTTTGAGGGCTTTCAGTGCCGTCAATGGTGACTTTTGGGGTGGAGGCCATTTGTGGAGCTTGGGAGAGAAGAGGAAGATGGCAAGAGAATAGAGACAGAGAGAGCAATAGAGAGGCGGTGAGGAAAATACCTTGGAGATCATTGAATAAATAGGAGCCAAAGCAAATCTTTTTCGGTTGCCAAGATATCATTCAAGATCTTCTTCTTTCCTTCTTTTTTCAAGAATCTCAGCCAAAATATTTATCTTCCAAAAATAAATCTTGTGGAAGATTGTGTCTACATTCACCAAAGCCCACAAAATCTTGCCCAAATCAAATGTCTCGCAGCCATCAAATCAACCCTAAATGCACATCACTTTTTTCACACGTTTGCAGACCATCATTGCACCTCAATCCTGTCAACTCCTTTCCACAGAACACATAGGCGATAATCCGATTTCTCGGCTTATCGAAAAAGTAGAAGGGTGTGATGCGGGGGTAATGTTACCAGAGTGGGTACAAAGAACATCATACAAAAATATACGAAAATATTTAATAATTTTTAATCATGAAAGAGATGCTCCCAGTTGTGGATGATTAGAGGTGTTTATAGAGAGCATCAAGCATGATGGCTAGAGTAAGTTATAGAGTCAACAATCATTTGGGCTTATGATGAGAGATCAATGCATCAAGTTGACTTATTTGGGTCGAAAGAAAGTTGTTCAAGGTGTTATTATGAAAGCATAGATGATCATGTAAGAAATTTGCAAATCAGAGAAGTAGAGGCAAGCAAGCTAAGCACGTTATCCACACAATGAGCTAGGGAGAGATTGCAAATCTAGACAAGACACTTAAACTAACAAGTAATTTTATCCAGTCATCAAGGAACAAAATGTGTAGACATTTAGTTAAGAGAGATCATACCAAGTTCTATGCGAAACTATTCAAAGGTTTCCCTATTGAGTGCCTTGGTGAAAATATCAGCAATTTGATCCTTGGTTCCACTAAAGTCCATGGAAACCAATCCTTTCTCTACACAATCACGTAAGAAGTGATGTCATATCTCAATATGCTTGGTACGCGAGTGTTGTACATGATTCTTGGAAATATTTATAGCACTAGCATTGTCACATAGAATGGGAACAAAGTCAAGAAGAATATCATAGTCACTGAGTTGTTGCTTGGGCCATAGGAGTTGAGTGCAACAAATTGTGGCGGCTATGTATTTGGCTTTTGCTGTAGAAAAAGCAACTGAGTTTTGTTTCTTTGACCCCCAGGAAACCAAGCACGGCCCAAGTAATTGAGCCATTCTGGAAATAGACTTTATATCCACTTTGTTCCCTGCGAAGTCAACATCTGTATATCCAACCAAATCAAAGTTGCATCCCCTGGGATACCATAGACAAAGATCATATGTCCCCGTTAAGTATCTCAGTATCCTTTTCACAACATTGAGATGTGTCTCCTTGGGATCAGCCTAAAGTCGAGCACATAGACACACACTATACATAATATCAAGTCTACTAGCAGTGAGATAGAGAAGCGAACCTATTATTCCTTGATAGAGTGTTGGGTCAACTCCTCTTTCATGTTCATCCTTTCCCATTGGATTGTTTGGAGATATGGGAGTAGTAAAGGGCGTTGCATCAGGCATTCCAAACTTCTTGATACACTCCATGAGATACTTTTATTGATGAACATGTGTTCCGTATTCTCATTGAGAAACTTGAAGACCTAAGAAGAACTTCAGTTCCCCAACCATGCTCATCTCAAATTCACTGGCTATGAGACTTGAAAATTTTTGAACCAGTTTGTCATCTGTAGACCCGAAAATGATGTCATCAACATAAAACCTGCACAACTAGAGTGTGCTTTCCCTCCTTCAGCAGGAAAAAAATCTTATCGACCTTCCCGTGAACGTATCCATGAGATAAGAGGAACTGTGATAGTCTATCATACCAGGCTCTGGGAGCCTACTTAAGACCATACAATGCCTTGTCAAGAATATAAACATGATCCGGTTGGGAAGCGTCTTCAAATCCAGGGGTTCGCTCCACGTAAACATCCTCCTTGAGAACTCCATTCAAGAAGGCAATCCATTTGTTGCAGTTTGAAGCCATGAAAAGCTGAGTATGCAATGAGTAATCGAATAGCCTCCAAACGTGCAACAAGAGCAAAAGTCTCGTCATAATCGATCCATTCATATTGGTTGTATCCTTTTACCACCAGCCTTGCTTTGTTTCTCGTCCTCAAGGAGACCAGTATTTGAGGGAATACCAGTCATTTGTTCCTGCACAAGGTTACCAGCCATAATAGATTCATCAAAGACAACATGAATGCTTTCCTATACCTTCCTTGTTCTCTTGTTGAAAACTTTGTAGGCCTTGTTGTAGAGAGAATATCCTACAAAGGTGCCTTCGTCACTTCTCATATCAAATTTTCCAAGAGAATCTTTCCCATTGTTGTGGACAAAGCACTTGCAACCAAAAGTCCGCAGATGGGGGACATTTGGCTTTCTTCCCCTTAACAGTTCATAAGGAGTCTTGTTCAGTAGCGACCGAATAATTTCCCAGTTCACCACATAACATGCGTCATTCAAAGCTTCAGCCCAAAAACTCTTTGGATGACCACTGACAATTAGCAAAGTGTGTGTCATGTCCTCCAGAGTCCTGTTCTTCCTTTCCACAACACCATTCTGCTGCAGAGTGCTGGGAGTTGAGAAGTTATGATTTATGTCATTGTTCCGACATAGGGATAGAAACTTAGAGTTCTCAAATTCTGTCCCATGATCAGTACGAATGGCACCAAGAGATTGTCCAAGAATCTTCTCAACAGATTTCAGTCATGTCTCAAACTCGGTGAACACTTCATCATTGGAGGATAGAAAGAGGGTCCATGTATACCTGGAGAAATCATCAACAATAACAAAGACATACAAATTCCCCCCATGGCTCTTTGTACGCATAGGCCCACAAAGATCCATGTGGATTAGTTCCAAAGGGCGAGTTGTGCTTACCTCTTTCTTGGATTTGAATGAAGATATCACCTGTTTTCCTTTGGTACAAGCATCACAAACCTCATTGCTTGTCACTTCGATCTTTGGAAGACCGTTGACCAGTTCTTGCCGATGAAGTTTGAAAAGAGGTTGAAGACTTGCATGTCCAAACCGCTTGTGCCAGAGGTCTGTTGTCACTACTACAAAAAGGGGCAAATAACCCGAGCGTTGATAGGCAAATAACCCGGTTCTAATCTGGGTTAAACGTCAGCGCGACATTTGCCTTGGACCAAATAACCCGGACCTAAATCTGGGTTATTTGTCCCCCACAATTTGTCCACCTAGTGTTGATATCCGGGTTATTTCGGTACTATATAACCCGGATATATATACATCCGGGTTATATAAATCTCATGTAAATCCGGGTTATTTGATATGAAAATACAGCGGTTTTTATAGATCCGGGTTATTTGCCTAAGCAAATACACCTGTTATACCGAAACCATATCCGAGTTATTTGTGGCGCAAATACACCGGATTTAACACGTTCGGGTTATTGCCCTCTAGAAATACATCAGTTATATGAAAATCAAATCCGAGTTATTTGAGATGACATTTTACACACCTGTCCTGGTTCTACATATTAATTAATAGCATTATCAAATTCAACGTCAAAATACCATACGTTTTTTGCAGTATCCAACTCCGCACTGACCAAATCAATGTCACAATTACAAATAACTAAGACAATATACATTACTGCCAACTCAATGTCACAACTACAAATAACTAAAACAATATATGTCATCGCTAACACAATGTCACAACTACAAATAACCAAAATATAACTATGTCAGTAGCTAATACTCCTTGTTTTGCACGTCATCTTTCATTCATAATCTTCGTCAGCCATTACCCTAGCCATTACCCTGTAAGTGTTGCAAATTGCATATAGTAAACAATGCATCGTTGATTTAGTATACCTAAACTCAGTAAAGCGAGTCAAATAGTATATGCATACTGACCAGGTAATTTCCATAAGAAGTCCACATCTAGTAAAAGCTTGACACTCTTCAGCTGGGCGGAGCTGCATTCAGGTACGTATTTATTCCAATTCTTTATGCAATGATCAACAACAGTACTTATATAAATTAAACATGATGAAGATGTCAAACTTAATCGGTGTTTCAAGATTTCACTATGAAAAAGGCGCTCAATTCATTAATATGAAAACTCATGCTTGCTGTTGTAATAATATATGCACAAGCAACTTAATTTAGAGCTAATGTGCTCAACTTAGTTGTGTTTACAAATCAACAGAATTAAAAATTAAGCATGATCATAAGTAAAAAGATCATAGGATTATTAAAACTAAGTATATAAAGAGCTAGCAGGAAATTACGCAAAAAAGCATATATCATACCAGTTAAAATCTTCTCCAATGCATTTATTGTCTTGATCGATAGATGATCTCCAGTGAAGAGCACCTTAGATGTTTTGTGTAAAAGGCAGACTGATCCCTGTTACATATACATTGTTCACAAAATTGCACTAATTATCAATTAGTGTAGCACGTTTTTGCATGTTGGCAATTAATGTTTGAAGTTTGTTCAAGGTACATCATCTTATTTCAGAATTACAAAATAAAAAATAGAAAAAAACTATCTAATTGCGTACTTGAGTGTGGCCTGGAGTGAAAATGAGGTCAACATCATCATAGAGTTTCCATGGACCTTCACCTTCCAGCTTTATCTCTACAGTAGCTATTGTTTCTTGAGCCTGAGAATGAAAGTACAATTAATTAATTAATTAATTGGGATACACCATTTCTTTACAAGCTAGCTAGTTCAATTATTTAAACATTATAAAAAAGAAGGCCATATATAATGAAATTGATCATACTTCTAAGAAATGAATGATCCTCTCATAATATAGCGCTTCAGCCCACTACTAATGATCAACAACATCATCCCTAATCACCAACCAAACATACAACGTACCATTATATATAAATATGACCACAGAACCAACAAACCCTATGACACTTTTGTTTATAGTGACTAGCATGACCACAGAACCAACAAACCCTATGACACTTTAAATCGACATACTTGCTCTATTCAGGTCAAATTGGTTTGTTAGCAATCCTGGAATGAAAAATATCGTGATTGGGCTTACCGTTCTGAGCTTGCTTTAGCCAAATAGAGTGAGCCTTCTATCTATGATACTAAGGTTTCGTCAGCCAAATTTGTACAGTATTTCCAATTGTTTCCTTGTGAGGAACTTTCACCACTTTCTCGAAAAGATTGTTTTCCTTTGGCCTTGGAACTTTGAACCTGGGTGTTATCAACATAAGATTTAGCTTGATACCCAATGCCAAAGCGAGGCACATGCTTCTTCCCTTTCCCTTTTTCATTCTTGGCTGCAACAAACTCAGTACCTTTAATCTTCCCTTGCGGTTATCTATAGACTTCATTTCAAGTTAATGAGTTCTTTGACAGACCCTAAGTATACAATTTCTCCCCTACCACAAGGAGAAACCATCCTGCTTCAACGAGAGGCAGAAAAGTCTTGTACCTTTACCCCTAAGACCATTAAATGGAAAGACATAACTATTCCTGAAACCTTAGAAGTTGCCAATGACAACCCTCCTAGGAACATGGAACAACATGAGTTTTCTCAGATCATAGAAGAAACTGATGGCAGGATTCTCATCAGATTTAATTCTACTAGAGAAACTTTTGCTGATAGACCCACCTTTATTCCTGGAAGAAACTGTATCAATGACCCCTTCTATTCCATCAGAAGCGAATTTTCTGGAGCCTTAAGAAGTGATCATGTCAATTTTGAAAGTCCCTTACCAAGAGTCATCCCTCAAAACGATGTTGAGTCAACCGGTGGACACTCACCAACCTCTAATGATATGCATAGCTATTCCACTGTCAATGTATTATCTAAATAAGATTTTACCATTGACAAAGAATACCTAAGAGAAGACTTTAGTAGTCTAAGAAATGATAAGAAAAGGAGATGGTTCATGAGTATAGACAAAAACTGCAGAGATCATATCAGAGAGGAATATTATGAAGAAATGAATAGACTTCAGACTAATATTCTCTTCTTCAAATGGTTCACTATATATCTGTCTAGAAAAGGGATAAAAGACCCCTTCCATCTTTCTTATCTGGAAGTTCAGAATAGGATCACTAGAACCTGGAAGCATCTTCCAACAGGTACTAGTACGTCTGTCCATCCACCTCTCAAAGGCATAATACTCAGCAACGAGAATGAAGAGATCAAGGCCGAACCTTTCAAAAAGGGTAGATCTGTAGCTGACAATAGTCAGGTAAATCTTAGAGACATAAAAAAGATTTATGATCAGAACAATTACTCTAACCAAATTCTCCATACCATTGCCGAACAGATTGACCAAGTTCACTTGGGAATCGACAATGGATTTAATCCACCTAGATTTCCTAGGGATGTGTCTAGACCACACTTTCAATCCGAAAGCATCCCCATCAATCTGTTAAGAAATATAAATCTTAATCCTCCCTCTATCATAGAGAGAATCTCCCAGAGAATAGACGCGTTCCAAGCCTCTACCTCTCAAAGACTCGATGCAATTCAAGCATCAAACTCTCGGGCAACCCCTTCCACTCCTACCAATCCTGCAAATATAAACTGCTTAAAAGCAAAGTGCAAAAACAGTTGCAAAGATGAGTCCAGCTCAGCTCAAAGCAGTAGCCCCAGTACTAAAGACACTAGTACTGAAAGTGAGTCTGAAAATAAGATTAATCACATAGAATCTATCTTACCAGAGATCAATAAGCTCAGAAGAAGAGGCAACAAATCTCAACACCATACTAGAAGGTTTGGTAATACAGACACTAGAAATTATTACAACAGACCCACTCCTCCTGATCTTCAATATGAAGAAAGAGCAAAATTTAGATCCACAGACTACAATGGCACCTACATCTACGAATGGAACATAGATGGAAAGTCTGAAGGAGAAATTATGAACACTCTCCAAGAAATGGGCATGGCCAAGGTTGCCTATAGAACCCAAAATCAGTCAGACAAAACTACAGCATGCCTTATAATCCAAGGATTCACAGGGCAATTAAAATACTGGTGGAATAATGCTACCAATCTTCAGCAAAAGATGGAAATCCTTGATGCAACTATTTCCACTGAAGATGAGACAGGTAGAATTACCACTGAGCAAAACGCCTCGGGTCAACTTATCTATGCCATCAGCATGTACTTTGTTGGCAACCCTCAAGAAGAACTACAAGCAAATAAGTTCACCCTGACCAACCTCAATTGCCCAACCCTAAGTGACTATAGGTGGTACAAAGATGTATTTTTAACCTATGTCCTTAAGAGACCAGACTGTAATGAACCATTCTGGAAAGAAAGATTCGTCGCCGGCTTACCTTCCTTATTCGCCAAACGAATCTTAACCAAGCTCAAAGAAACCATTGGAACTGAAGAAATTCCGTGGAAAGACATCACTTACGGACAGCTTGGAGCTTTCATTAAAAAAAAGGTTTAGCATTATGCACTGAGCTTAAAATTCAAGCAAAATACGGGGGGGGGGGGGGGGGGGGGGGGGAAGGTAGATCCAGAAAAGAAATGGGAAACTTCTGCGAAGCCTTTGGAATGGAGAAAATCCAAGCCCCTTCAAGAGAAAAGAGAGAGAAGTCTCATAGGGGAAAAAGAGATTTCTTTAGACGCTCTAGGAAACATAGACCCAGCCAAACTAAGTTTGATAGACCCAATAGACCTATTTCTAGCAAAAAAAATCATCTGCTACAAGTGTCGCAAGCTAGGTCATAAAGCTAATAACTGTCCTTTAAAGCAAAAGATCAACGACTTATTTAAAGACAACCCTGATCTTAAAGAAAAACTAGAAAAGGTTCTCCTTAACGAAACAGATCATTCCTCGGATAAAGAAGGGATCTACGAATTAGATTTCAATTCATCCTCTAATTCTGATAATGATCAACCACAGCAATATTGCAATGTCATCACCAAAGCCGACAGAGATGAAGCCCTCTTCGATCTAATTAACCAAATCCCTGACCCCCAAACCAAGCATGAATATTTCATGAAACTCAAAGATCTTATATTCAAAGAACAAAAGCCTGCTCTTAATGAGCCCTTTAGCATCTCAAAACTCTTTGAAATCAAACCTTGTACCAGCCTCTTAGGCACGCATATCACAACAAAGGATCTTCAAACTGAATTCAACAGACTCAAAAGGGAAGTCAAGGATCTTCAAGAATACGTTAGGATCAAGGATCCCAAAGACCTTGAGATCGAAACTAGAATCGCCTTACTTGAATCCAGAATAGACTCAAGTAGCAGCTCTAGCAACAACTCCTCTCATAGATCCAGAAGTAGCTCCAAAGGCTCTTCAAAAAACATTAAAATCGACCCCTTCCCTACCAATGACGATCTATTTCTAACAACCCTTGACAAAATGAACTTTCAGAAATGGTACTGCCCGGTAAAAATTAAAATTGACAACTTCGTTCTAGACACTGTCGCCCTCCTAGATAGCGGAGCCGATCTCAACTGCATAAGAGAAGGACTCGTCCCTTCAATCTATTTTGAGAAAACCAATGAAAGACTCCATAATGCCAGTGGC
Organism: Rheum nobile; assembly: GCA_027886185.1. Classification (NCBI taxonomy): domain Eukaryota; kingdom Viridiplantae; phylum Streptophyta; class Magnoliopsida; order Caryophyllales; family Polygonaceae; genus Rheum; species Rheum nobile. Next base: position 6,192,858 of record WOAB01000002.1, on the reverse strand, counting down.
ATTGGAATGCAATTAAATTTTAAAAACCCGAAGCATCCATTTGCAGCAATGGATATTGCCTCTTAAACTCTTTCGTTCTTGTCAATGATCTCACCCAAGAAGTCATCCTAGGAACTCCTTTCCTAACCCAAATCTATCCCTTCACCGTTGACAGAAACGGTATCCATGGTGATATCATAGGAAAGAAGCTAGACTTCGAATTCCTCGATCCTATTAAGACCAAAGATCTTGATCTTCTTCAATCAGTTTCTATCAAAAAAAAAAATAAACCTCATCGATCATAAAAAGGCTTTCATTAAAGACCTAACTGATGAAATCACTTCTTTAAAAATAGAAGAGAAACTTCAGAATCCTACTCTGCAAACTAAAGTCCTTGATCTTGAAAATTTATTTAAAAAACAAGTATGCTCTGAAATCCCTAATGCTTTCTGGGATCGAAAACAGCACCATGTCTCCCTTCCTTATGAAAAGACCTTTAAGGAAAGAGATATTCCAACCAAGGCTAGGCCCATTCAAATGAATAAAGAATTATTAGAATTCTGCAAAAAGGAGATAGACTCCTTATTAAGCAAAAAATTAATAAGAAAGTCCCAGTCTCCTTGGAGCTGTGCAGCCTTCTATGTAATGAATGCTGCAGAAAAAGAAAGAGGTGTTCCCAGGTTGGTCATCAACTACAAACCTCTTAACAATGCTCTACAATGGATTAGGTATCCTATCCCTAACAAAAAAGATTTACTTAACAGACTCTTTGAGGCTAAGATATTCTCAAAATTTGACATGAAAAGCGGTTACTGGCAAATCCAGATAATTGAAGAAGACAGGTACAAAACCGCATTCACAGTATCCTTTGGCCATTACGAATGGAATGTCATGCCGTTCGGCCTCAAAAACGCCCCATCAGAATATCAGAGGATTATGAATGATATCCTTAATCCTTATTCTGACTTTCTCATTGTCTATATTGATGATGTACTCATATATTCAAAAACCTTAGATGACCATTTCAAGCACTTAAATACCTTTTTGCATATCATCACGAAAAATGGTCTTGTCCTATCTGCAACCAAGATGAAGCTCTTCCATACCAAAATCAGGTTTCTTGGTCATGATATCTATCAACAAACCATTAGGCCTATTCATAGAAGCATAGAATTTGCTGATAAATTCCCTGATAAGATCAAAGAAAAGACACAATTACAAAGATTTTTAGGATGTCTCAATTACATCTCAGATTTCTTTCCTGGTCTTAGACAGCTTTGCATACCCTTGTTCCTCATACTCAAGAAAAATCCTCCTTCATGGGGTCCCGAACAAACCAAAGCAGTTAAAATCATCAAAGACAAAGTTAAAAGACTTCCTTGTATTGGCATCCCTCAGCCCAAAGCCTTCATGATTGTTGAAACAAATGCCTCAGAAATAGGATTCGGAGGAATTCTCAAACAAAAATTAGATACCAACAAGCATGAGCAATTAGTTAGGTTCTACTATGGGTGTTGGGCTGGTCCCCAAAAGAATTATAGCACGGTCAAAAAGGAGATACTTTCTATCGTTGCCTGCATTTCAAAGTTCCAGGACGATTTATACAACAAATCATTCCTCCTTAGAGTCGACTGCAAATCTGCCAAAGAAATTCTGCAGAAAGATGTTCAAAACATAGTCTCTAAACAATTTTTTGCCAGATGGCAAGCAATACTCTCAGTTTTCGATTTTGAGATAGAATTCATTAAAGGAGAGAAAAACTCCTTACCCGATTTTCTCACAAGAGAATTTTTGCAGGGAAAATCAGCAAATTAAAGAAGTCCTTCAGAAGAAGTCAAAGATTTAGGTGTTTTTCCTTCATGAAACTTTTTAAGGACCATAAAAAAGATGTTTATGAACTCTGGAGAATACCCCTCTTTCGACGAACTCTAAAACAAGCTCGTTTTGAATTCGAAGAATTTAAAAAACTAGATTCTTCAGACAACCAGCAAGCCCTTTTATTCCTTAATAGTCTTAAAGATTGGGAAGTTATTACCCAGTCAAATATCATCTGTGCCAACATCCACCTTCATTTGGAATTACAAAAACTTGTAATCCCTTTTTAAATGGCTCCCTATCCGCATTTTAAAGTTTTTCAAGATCTTCAAAACTAATGCTTTGAAACTTCTGGTGTTTTCCAAAGCCAAAGAGAAATCAAGGCTATTTTAACAACAACTTATGATTCTGAAGACGCAAAGACACTAGACCTCAATATCGCAAAACACTGGCTACTACGCAACAAAGCTGCAGCAAGAAGAATGATTACTTCAAAGGTTAAGGCCTCTTATCTACATTTCTAACCATTTCATTTGCATTTTCAGGAATGGCAGGGAGAGGTAATCCTCGTAAACAGACTCCTAGTGACTATATGTCGCAAGGAGGCAAAACCCAAAACACAGTCCCTATTCAAAACCAATTCCAAGCATTATCACAGTTCCCTCAGGTCACACACAGTCAAACCCCGACAATCCCAAAGACCCCTCAGAAAAAAGACACTCAAAAAACCAAAGTCTTTCACAAATATGTCATCAAACAATCCTCACAGCAAGAGATCTGCCTTACCAAAGAGTTCAATACTCATGAACCAAAAGAGTTTGACCCCTTTACAAAAAGAATGTTCACCAAAGATTTCCAGTGGTTCCCTTCTGAACCCACAAAGACACAAAAGTTTTATGAATTTATCTTGATAGACTCTGAGTCTGCTGAGATAACTCATACAAAAGACGAAAAAGACTCTGATCTTACATTATTTTTAAATGTAAGATTCTCAAAGTAATTACCAGAGAAGAGTGGGGTGATCCCATCACGCAAAGATCATTCTCTATTCCTTTCTATCCGAAAGGATACTCATATTTTGACTACAGAGATGCATGGTCAAAAGCATTTCTGATCAGACCTTTTAACCATTCTTGGTTCTTCTTTTTCTCAAAAACCTGCAATAATAATCCCCCCATCTGGTTTTATGCCTGGTGGAATTCTTTTGGACCAGTTCCAGAAATCTACCCTACAGAAGCCAAACTTGCCTTTGACTTCTTTTGCAAACACTGCCCAGTCCAAGAGTTCATTAAACCCATTCAATTCCACAAATGCACAGGAGTTGCGTGGATCCTTTGTTGGATCTATGAGCTTCAGCAAGTCCTCCCCAGTCCACTTCCCCTTTCACTTTGCCGCAAGTTCAAGGTAAGGTGGTGGGAAAAGATTGATCTAGATTCTTTGTCCATTGAAAAAATTCAGATCATCATTAAGTCTAAAGAGGGCTCGCATAGTCCTCAGAAACCCATTTCAACCCACACTATGAGTATTCCTATAGCATCTTCATCGCAATCCCCTTTGACAACAGACCAGCAAAAACAATGGCGAGAGTTCCAGGAGTTCAAAAGATATCAAGACTTCATGGCGGCCCAAGCAACGCAAGAACAGACCAAACTAGTAATCAACGAACAGCCCAGATCTACAAGTAAAAAGTCATGGGCAGACAAAGTCCAAGAAGAAGAAGAAGAGCAAAACAGTTCCACCAGTCTTGTCCGTCTGGGGGAATTTGATCCCTATGAACAATTTGCTCAAGATCCATATGCTCAATAGTCCATAACAGTTCCTGGCCCAAGTCATCTTTAAGCCCAATAAGGTGACCAAGCCTCACAAAAATATGCAATCAGAGTGTCGGCAAGAGATAAGATTCCAAGACAAGCTGTCTATTAAAGCTAATGGCCGACAAAGATCATCAGCAGAAAAGACAAAAGGCCTCTCAGCAAAGCAAAACTCACAAGATTATCGTCTAACAAAAGTCTGCAATCGGGCTGACCAAACGGCTCTTACGGGACTGACCAAGCACTATACCCAAAGACTTAGATCTCATTATGATAGAGAAACTGCAATCTGTGAGTTTTGCTTTGCTGAGCGGTATTTTGTCTTTTCTGCTGATGATCTTTGTCGGCCATTAGCTTTAATAGACAACTTGTCTTGGAATCTTATCTCTTGACAACACTCTGATTGCAGATTTTTGTGAGGCTTGGTCACCTTATTGGGCTTAAAGATGACTTCGGCCAGGAACCGTTATGGACTATTGAGCATATGGATCTTGAGCAAATTGTTCATAGGGATCAAATTCCCCCAGACGGACAGGACTGGTGGAACTGTTTTGCTCTTCTTCTTCTTCTTGGACTTTGTCTGCCCATGATTTTTTACTTGTAGATCTGGGCTGTTCGTTGATTACTAGTTTGGTCTGTTCTTGCGTTGCTTAGGCCGCCATGAAGTCTTGATATCTTTTGAACTCCTGGAACTCTCGCCATTGTTTTTGCTGGTCTGTTGTCAAAGGGGATTGCGATGAAGATGCTATAGGAATACCCGTAGGATGGGTTGAAATGGGTTTCTGAGGACTATGCGAGCCCTCTTTAGACTTAATGATGATCTGAATTTTTTCAATGGACAAAGAATCTAGATCAATCTTTTCCCACCACCTTACCTTGAACTTGCGGCAAAGTGAAAGGGGAAGTGGACTGGGGAGGACTTGCTGAAGCTCATAGATCCAACAAAGGATCCACGCAACTCCTGTGCATTTGTGGAATTGAGATGCTAAAGGGCTCATTAAGAGCAGGCTTTTGTTCTTTGAATATAAGATCTTTGAGTTTCATGAAATATTCATGCTTGGTTTGGGGGTCATGGATTTGGTTAATTAGATCGAAGAGGGCTTCATCTCTGTCGGCTTGTGTGATGACATTGCAATATTGCTGTGGTTGATCATTATCAGAATTAGAGGATGAATTGAAATCTAATTCGTAGATTCCTTCATTATCCGAGGAATGATCTGTTTCATTAAGGAGAACCTTTTCTAGTTTTTTCTTTAAGATCAGGTTTGTCTTTAAATAATTCGTTGATCTTTTGCTTTAAAGGACAATTATTAGCTTTATGACCTAGCTTGCGACACTTGTAGCAGATGATTTTTTTGCTAGGAATAGGTCTATTGAGTCTATCAAACTTAGTTTGGCTGGGTCTATGTTTCCTGGAGCGTCTAAAGAAATCTCTTTTTCCCCTATGAGACTTCTCTCTCTTTGCTCTTGAAGGGGCTTGAATTTTCTCCATTCCAAAGGCTTCGCAGAAGTTTCCCATTTCTTTTCTGGATCTACCTTCCCCCCCCCCCTCCCGTATTTTTCTTGAATTTTAAGCTCAGTGCATAATGCTAAACCTTCTTTTTTAATGAAAGCTCCAAGCTGTCCGTAAGTGATGTCTTTCCACGGAATTTCTTCAATTCCAATGGTTTCTTTGAGCTTGGTTAAGATTCGTTTGGCGAATAAGGAAGGTAAGCCAGCGACGAATCTTTCTTTCCAGAATGGTTCATTGCAGTCTGGTCTCTTAAGGACATAGGTTAAAAATACATCTTTGTACCACCTATAGTCACTTAGGGTTGGGCAATTGAGGTTGGTCAGGGTGAACTTATTTGCTTGTAGTTCTTCTTGAGGGTTGCCAACAAAGTACATGCTGATGGCATAGATAAGTTGACCCGAGGCGTTTTGCTCAGTGGTAATTCTACTTGTCTCATCTTCTGTGGAAATAGTTGCATCAAGGATTTCCATCTTTTGCTGAAGATTGGTAGCATTATCCCACCAGTATTTTAATTGCCCTGTGAATCCTTGGATTATAAGGCATGCTGCAGTTTTGTCTGACTGATTTTGGGTTCTATAGGCAACCTTGGCCATGCCCATTTCTTGGAGAGTGTTCATAATTTCTCCTTCAGACTTTCCATTTATGTTTCATTCGTAGATGGAGGTGCCATTGTAGTCCGTGGATCTAAATTTTGCTCTTTCTTCATATTGAAGATCAGGAGGAGTGGGTCAGTTGTAATAATTTCTAGTGTCTGTATTACCAAACCTTCTGGTATGGTGTTGAGATCAGTTGCCTCTTCTTCTGAGCTTATTGATCTCTGGTAAGATAGATTCTATGTGATTAATCTTATTTTCAGACTCACTTTCAGTACTAGTGTCTTTAGTACTAGGGCTACTGCTTTGAGCTGAGCTGGACTCATCTTTGCAACTGTTTTTGCACTTTGCTTTTAAGCAGTTTATATTTGCAGGATTGGTAGGAGTGGAAGGGGTTGCCCGAGAGTTTGATGCTTGAATTGCATCGAGTCTTTGAGAGGTAGAGGCTTGGAACGCGTCTATTCTCTGGGAGATTCTCTCTATGATAGAGGAAGGATTAAGATTTATATTTCTTAACAGATTACTGGGGATGCTTTAAGATTGAAAGTGTGGTCTAGACACATCCCTAGGAAATCTAGGTGGATTAAATCCATTGTTGATTCCCAAGTGAACTTGGTCAATCTGTTCGGCAATGGTATGGAGAATTTGGTTAGAGTAATTTTTCTGATTATAAATCTTTTTTATGTCTCTAAGATTTACCTGACTATTGTCAGCATCAGATCTACCCTTTTTGAAAGGTTCGGCCTTGATCTCTTCATTCTCGTTGCTGAGTATTATGCCTTTGAGAGGTGGATGGACAGACGTACTAGTACCTGTTGGAAGATGCTTCCAGGTTCTAGTGATCCTATTCTGAACTTCCAGATAAGAAATATGGAAGGGGTCTTTTATCCCTTTTCTAGACAGATATATAGTGAACCATTTGAAGAAGAGAATATTAGTCTGAAGTCTATTCATTTCTTCATAATATTCCTCTCTGATATGATCTCTGCAGTTTTTGTCTATACTCATGAACCATCTCCTTTTCTTATCATTTCTTAGACTACTAAAGTCTTCTCTTAGGTATTCTTTGTCAATGGTAAAATCTTATTTAGATAATACATTGACAGTGGAATAGCTATGCATATCATTGGAGGTTGGTGAGTGTCCACCGGTTGACTCAACATCGTTTTGAGGGATGACTCTTGGTAAGGGACTTTCAAAATTGACATGATCACTTCTTAAGGCTCCAGAAAATTCGCTTCTGATGGAATAGAAGGGGTCATTGATACAGTTTCTTCCAAGAATAAAGGTGGGTCTATCAGCAGAAGTTTCTCTAGTAGAATTAAATCTGATGAGAATCCTGCCATCAGTTTCTTCTATGATCTGAGAAAACTCATGCTGTTCCATGTTCGTAGGAGGGTTGTCATTGGCAACTTCTATGGTTTCAGGAATAGTTATGTCTTTCCATTTAATGGTCTTATGGGTAAAGGTACAAGACTTTTCTGCCTCTAGTTGAAGCAGGATGGTTTCTCCTTGTGGTAGGGGAGAAATTGTACACTTAGGGTCTGTCAAAGAACTCATTAACTTGAAATGAAGTCTATAGATAACCGCAAAGTTTTTAGTAAATTGCTTACAATTGTTATTTAGCATTTTGATATCTAAGATAAGAGTTTGACAAATTCTAGGGTCGGTCATATCAACTGTGAAATTAGGAGAACGGTTGAAGAATAACGGACCATTGCAGATGTTGGATTGGACTAAGGCCAAAATAGAATCCTTATAGGTAATAAATCTGTCATCTCTAAGAGCTAGAAAGACAGGGGAATCAATTCCCTTCCTATGTAAAGGTTTTAATGCGATTTGGATTAATCCAAGATGCATGAATCTATATCCTTTTCTCAAGTAGCTCTTGACTGTTAAAGGATTGAGCAGTCTCAAAGACTGTTGTTCTTTAGTGAGACTAATGGTTTCCTCTTGATGTTTAATGCAACATGCATGGAACATATCTAAAATTCCAGTTCTGTAGATAGACTGTGAGTTGTCTGGAATAGTCCAGTCTTCTATATTATCAGGGTCTAAGGTGAACATATTTTCATTGCTATGGATCACCGAGCCGGAATTACTACCGGAACCACGTCTAAACAATCTTCTTATATTTTCAGTCATCATACAATCTTAACTAAAACTGTTTGGCTAACATAGGTTTGATCTAAGGCTTATAATAGTGGGACCATCCACTGGGACCACCTTAATCGGGCTGACCAAACGGCTCTTACGGGACTGACCAAGCACTATACCCAAAGACTTAGATCTCATTATGATAGAGAAACAGTAAAGGTAAGAATGGACGATGATGAATAATAAGATTATCGTCTAACATGGCTCTGATACCAATTTGAACCAGAAGATATTGTTAACAAAACATTATAAGAAAAAGTGCGGATTATAAAAAAACTTACTAGACTGTTATTAAAAGACAATGGATCACGATGAAGATATTGTTAACAAAACATTATAAGAAAAAGTGTGGATTATAAGAAAACTTACTGGACTGTTATTAAAAGACAATGGATCACGATCTTGTTCTTCGATCAGGATCCCAGAGAAAGAGAATACAAAGGGTTTTGATTTTACAATGAGAAAAGAAAATATGATTCTGAAAAAGCGTGTCTTCTCCAAATGAGAGGATCCGCTTATATAGAGAATTGAAATAACTATTGAAAACACACTATTACAAAGTCGTACAACTGTTCATGTGTATAGTAGGAGAGTAGTGCATTTTAACTATTGACTTGTGAGTTTTGCTTTGCTGAGGGGTCTTTTGTCTTTTCTGCTGATGATCTTTGTCGGCCATTAGCTTTAATAGACAGCTTGTCTTGGAATCTTATCTCTTGCTGACACTCTGATTGCAGATTTTTGTGAGGCTTGGTCACCTTATTGGGCTTAAAGATGACTTGGGCCAGGAACTGTTATGGACTATTGAGCATATGGATCTTGAGCAAATTGTTCATAGGGATCAAATTCCCCAGACGGACAGGACTGGTGGAACTATTTTGCTCTTCTTCTTCTTCTTGGACTTTGTCTGCCCATGACTTTTTACTTGTAGATCTGGGTTGTTCGTTGATTACTAGTTTGGTTTGTTCTTGCGTTGCTTGGGAGGCCATGAAGTCTTGATATCTTTTGAACTCCTGGAACTCTCGCCATTGTTTTTGTTGGTCTGTTGTCAAAGGGGATTGCGATGAAGATGCTATAGGAATACCCGTAGGATGGGTTGAAATGGGTTTCTGAGGACTATGCGAGCCCTCTTTAGACTTAATGATGATCTGAATTTTTTCAATGGACAAAGAATCTAGATCAATCTTTTCTCACCACCTTACCTTGAACTTGCGGCAAAGTGAAAGGGGAAGTGGACTGGGGAGGACTTGCTGAAGCTCATAGATCCAACAAAGGATCCACGCAACTCCTGTGCATTTGTGGAATTGAATGGGTTTAATGAACTCTTGGACTGGGCAGTGTTTGCAAAAGAAGTCAAAGGCAAGTTTGGCTTCTGTAGGGTAGATTTCTGGAACTGGTCCAAAAGAATTCCACCAGGCATAAAACCAGATGGGGAGATTGTTATTGCAGGTTTTTGAGAAAAAGAAGAACCAAGAATGGTTAAAAGGTCTGATTAGAAATGCTTTTGACCATGCATCTCTGTAGTCAAAATATGAGTATCATTTCGGATAGAAAGAAATAGAGAATGATCTTTGTGGGCTGGGATCACCCCACTCTTCTCTGGTAATTACTTTGAGAATCTTACATTTAGAAAATAATGTAAGATCGGAGTCTTTTTCGTCTTTTGTATGAGTTATCTCAGCAGACTTAGAGTCTATCAAGATAAATTCATAAAACTTTTGTGTCTTTGTGGGTTCAGAAGGGAACCACTGGAAATCTTTGGTGAACAGTCCTTTTGTGAAGGGGTCAAACTCTTTTGGTTCATGAGTATTGAACTCTTTGGTGAGGCAGATCTCTTGCTGTAAGGATTGTTTGAGGACATATTTGTGAAAGACTTTGGTTTTTTGAGTGTCTTTTTTCTGAGGGGTCTTTGGGATTGCCGGGGTTTGACTGTGTGTGAGCTGAGGGAACTATGATAATGCTTGGAATTGGTTTTGAATAGGGAATGTGTTTTGGGCTTTGCCTCCTTGCCACATATAGTCACTAGGAGTCTGTTTACGAGGATTACCTCTCCCTGCCATTCCTGAAAATGCAAATGAAATGGTTAGAAATGTAGATAAGAGGCTTTAACCTTTGAAGTAATCATTCTTCTTGTTGTAGCTTTGTTGTGTAGTAGCCAGTGTTTTGCGATATTGAGGTCTAGTGTCTTTGCGTCTTCATAATCATAAGTTGCTGTTAAAATAGCCTTGATTTCTCTTTGGCTTTGGAAAACACCAGAAGTTTCAATGCATTGATTTTGAAGATCTTGAAAAACTTTAAAATGCGATAAGGGAGCCATTTAAAAAGGGATTACAAGTTTTTGTAATTCCAAATGAAGGTGGATGTTGGCACAGATGATATTTGACTGGGTAATAACTACCCAATCTTTAAGACTAAGGAGTAAAAGGGCTTGCTGGTTGTCTGAAGAATCTAGTTTTTCAAATTCTTTGAATTGAAAACGAGCTTGTTTTAGAGTTCGTCGAAAGAGGGGTATTCTCCAGAGTTCATAAACATCTTTTTTAAGGTCCTTAAAAAGTTTCATGAAGGAAAAATACCTAAATCTTTGACTTCTTCTGAAGGACTTCTTTAATTTGTTGATTTTCCCTGCAAAAATTCTCTTGTGAGAAAATCGGATAAGGAGTTTTTCTCTCCTTTAATGAATTCTATCTCAAAATCGAAAACTGAGAGTATTGCTTGCCATCTGGCAAAAAATTGTTTAGAGACTATGTTTTGAACATCTTTCTGCAGAATTTCATTGGCGGATTTACAGTCGACTCTAAGGATGAATGAATTGTTGTATAAATCATCCTGGAACTTTGAAATGCAGGCAATGATATGCGTGCCTAAAAGGCTGGTACAAGGTTTGCTTTCAAAGAGTTTTGAGATGCTAAAGGGCTCATTAAGAGCAGGCTTTTGTTCTTTGAATATAAGATCTTTGAGTTTCATGAAATGTTCATGCTTGGTTTGGGGGTCAGGGATTTGGTTAATTAGATCGAAGAGGGCTTCATCTCTGTCGGCTTTGGTGATGACATTGCAATATTGCTGTGGTTGATCATTATCAGAATTAGAGGATGAATTGAAATCTAATTCGTAGATTCCTTCATTATCCGAGGAATGATCTGTTTCATTAAGGAGAACCTTTTCTAGTTTTTCTTTAAGATCAGGGTTGTCTTTAAATAATTCGTTGATCTTTTGCTTTAAAGGACAATTATTAGCTTTATGACCTAGCTTGCGACACTTGTAGCAGATGGTTTTTTTGCTAGAAATAGGTCTATTAGGTCTATCAAACTTAGTTTGACTGGGTATATGTTTCCTAGAGCGTCTAAAGAAATCTCTTTTTCACCTATGAGACTTCTCTCTCTTTGCTCTTGAAGGGGCTTGGATTTTCTCCATTCCAAAGGCTTCGCAGAAGTTTCCCATTTCTTTTCTGGATCTACCTTCCCCCCCCCCCCCCCCCCCCGTATTTTGCTTGAATTTTAAGCTCAGTGCATAATGCTAAACCTTCTTTTTTAATGAAAGCTCCAAGCTGTCCGTAAGTGATGTCTTTCCACGGAATTTCTTCAGTTCCAATGGTTTCTTTGAGCTTGGTTAAGATTCGTTTGGCAAATAAGGAAGGTAAGCCGACGATGAATCTTTCTTTCCAGAATGGTTCATTGCAGTCTGGTCTCTTAAGGACATAGGTTAAAAATACATCTTTGTACCACCTATAGTCACTTAGGGTTGGGCAATTGAGGTTGGTCAGGGTGAACTTATTTGCTTGTAGTTCTTCTTGAGGGTTGCCAACAAAGTACATGCTGATGGCATAGATAAGTTGACCCGAGGCGTTTTGCTCAGTGGTAATTCTACCTGTCTCATCTTCAGTGGAAATAGTTGCATCAAGGATTTCCATCTTTTGCTGAAGATTGGTAGCATTATCCCACCAGTATTTTAATTGCCCTGTGAATCCCTGGATTATAAGGCATGCTGCAGTTTTGTCTGACTGATTTTGGGTTCTATAGGCAACCTTGGACATGCCCATTTCTTGGAGAGTGTTCATAATTTCTCCTTCAGACTTTCCATCTATGTTTCATTTGTAGATGGAGGTGCCATTGTAATCTGTGGATCTAAATTTTGCTCTTTCTTCATATTGAAGATCAGGAGGAGTGGATCTGTTGTAATAATTTCTAGTGTCCATATTACCAAACCTTCTAGTATGGTGTTGAGATATGTTGCCTCTTCTTCTGAGCTTATTGATCTCTGGTAAGATAGATTCAATGTGATTAATCTTATTTTCAGACTCACTTTCAGTAGTAGTGTCTTTAGTACTGGGGCTACTTCTTTGAGCTGAGCTGGACTCATCTTTACAACTGTTTTTGCACTTTGCTTTTAAACAGTTTATATTTGCAGGATTGGTCGGAGTGGAAGGGGTTGCCCGAGAGTTTGATGCTTGAATTGCATCGAGTCTTTGAGAGGTAGAGGCTTGGAACGCGTCTATTCTCTGGGAGATTCTCTCTATGATAGAGGGAGGATTAAGATTTATATTTCTTAACAGATTGCTCGGGGTGCTTTCGGATTGAAAGTGTGGTCTAGACACATCCCTAGGAAATCTAGGTGGATTAAATCCATTGTCGATTCCCAAGTGAACTTGGTCAATCTGTTCGGCAATGGTATGGAGAATTTGGTTAGAGTAATTGTTCTGATTATAAATCTTTCTTATGTCTTTAAGATTTACCTGACTATTGTCAGCATCAGATCTACCCTTTTTGAAAGGTTCGGCCTTGATCTCTTCATTCTCGTTGCTGAGTATTATGCCTTTGAGAGGTGGATGGACAGACGTACTAGTACCTGTTGGAAGATGCTTCCAGGTTCTAGTGATCCTATTCTGAACTTCCAGATAAGAAAGATGGAAGGGGTCTTTTATCCCTTTTCTAGACAGATATATAGTGAACCATTTGAAGAAGAGAATATTAGTCTGAAGTCTATTCATTTCTTCATAATATTCCTCTCTGATATGATCTCTGCAGTTTTTGTCTATACTCATGAACCATCTCCTTTTCTTATCATTTCTTAGACTACTAAAGTCTTCTCTTAGGTATTCTTTGTCAATGGTAAAATCTGATTTAGATAATACATTGACAGTGGAATAGCTATGCATATCATTGGAGGTTGGTGAGTGTCCATCGGTTGACTCAACATCGTTTTGAGGGATGACTCTTGGTAAGGGACTTTCAAAATTGACATGATCACTTCTTAAGGCTCCAGAAAATTCGCTTCTGATGGAATAGAAGGGGTCATTGATACAGTTTCTTCCAGGAATAAAGGTGGGTCTATCAGCAGAAGTTGCTCTAGTAGAATTAAATCTGATGAGAATCTTGCCATCAGTTTCTTCTATGATCTGAGAAAACTCATATTGTTCCATGTTCCTAGGAGGGTTGTCATTGGCTACTTCTATGGTTTCAGGAATAGTTATGTCTTTCCATTTAATGGTCTTAGGGGTAAAGGTACAAGACTTTTCTGCCTCTAGTTGAAGCAGGATGGTTTCTCCTTACGGTAGGGGAGAAATTTTACACTTAGGGTCTGTCAAAGAACTCATTAACTTAAAATGAAGTCTATAGATAACCGCAAAGTTTTTAGTAAATTGCTTACAATTGTTATTTAGCATTTTGATATCTAAGATAGGAGTTTGACAAATTCTAGGGTCGGTCATATCAACTGTGAAATTAGGAGAACAGTTGAAGAATAACGGACCATTGCAGATGTTGGATTGGACTAAGGCCAAAATAGAATCCTTATAGGTAATAAATCTGTCATCTCTAAGAGCTAGAAAGACAGGGGAATCAATTCCCTTCCTATGTAAAGGTTTTAATGCGATTTGGATTAATCCAAGATGCATGAATCTATATTCTTTTCTCAAGTAGCTCTTGACTGTTAACGGATTGAGCAGTCTCAAAGACTGTTGTTCTTTAGTGAGACTAATGGTTTCCTCTTGATGTTTAATGCAACATGCATGGAACATATCTAAAATTCCAGTTATGTAGATAGACTGTGAGTTGTCTGGAATAGTCCAGTCTTCTATATTATCAGGGTCTAAGGTGAACATATTTTCATTGCTATGGATCACCGGGCCGGAATTACTACCGGAACCACGTCTAAACAATCTTCTTATATTTTCAGTCATCATACAATCTTAACTAAAACTATTTGGCTAACATAGGTTTGATCTAAGGCTTATAATAGTGGGACCATCCACCGGGACCACCTTAATCGGGCTGACCAAACGGCTCTTACGGGACTGACCAAGCACTATACCCAAAGACTTAGATCTCATTATGATAGAGAAACAGTAAAGGTAAGAATGGACGATGATGAATAATAAGATTATCGTCTACATGGCTCTGATACCAATTTGAACCAGAAGATATTGTTAACAAAACATTATAAGAAAAAGTGCGGATTATAAGAAAACTTACTGGACTGTTATTAAAAGACAATGGATCACGATGAAGATATTGTTAACAAAACATTATAAGAAAAAGTGTGGATTATAAGAAAACTTACTGGACTGTTATTAAAAGACAATGGATCACGATCTTGTTCTTCGATCAGGATCCCAAAGAAAGAGAATACAAAGGGTTTTGATTTTACAATGAGAAAAGAAAATATGATTCTGAAAAAGCGTGTCTTCTCCAAATGAGAGGATCCGCTTAAATAGAGAATTGAAATAACTATTGAAAACACACTATTACAAAGCCGTACAATTGTTCATGTGTATAGTAGGAGAGTAGTGCATTTTAACTATTGACTTGTGAGTTTTGCTTTGCTGAGGGGTCTTTTGTCTTTTCTGCTGATGATCTTTGTCGGCCATTAGCTTTAATAGACAGCTTGTCTTGGAATCTTATCTCTTGCCGACACTTTGATTGCAGATTTTTGTGAGGCTTGGTCACCTTATTGGGCTTAAAGATGACTTGGGCCAGGAACTGTTATGGACTATTGAGCATATGGATCTTGAGCAAATTGTTCATAGGAATCAAATTCCCCCAGACGGACAGGACTGGTGGAACTGTTTTGCTCTTCTTCTTCTTCTTGGACTTTGTCTGCCCATGACGTTTTACTTGTAGATCTGGGCTGTTCGTTGATTACTAGTTTGGTCTGTTCTTGCATTGCTTGGGCCGCCATGAAGTCTTGATATCTTTTGAACTCCTAGAACTCTCGCCATTGTTTTTGCTGGTCTGTTGTCAAAGGGTATTGCGATGAAGATGCTATAGGAATACCCGTAGGATGGGTTGAAATGGGTTTTTGAGGACTATGCGAGCCCTCTTTAGACTTAATGATGATCTGAATTTTTTCAATGGACAAAGAATCTAGATCAATCATTTCCCACCACCTTACCTTGAACTTGCGGCAAAGTGAAAGGGGAAGTGGACTGGGGAGGACTTGTTGAAGCTCATAGATCCAACAAAGGATCCACGCAACTCTTGTGCATTTGTGGAATTGAATGGGTTTAATGAACTTCTAGACTGGGCAGTGTTTGCAAAAGAAGTCAAAGGCAAGTTTGGCTTCTGCAGGGTAGATTTCTGGAACTGGTCCAACAGAATTCCACCAGACATAAAACCAGATAGGGAGATTGTTAATGCAGGTTTTTGAGAAAAAGAAGAACCAAGAATGGTTAAAAGGTTTGATCAGAAATGCTTTTGACCATGCATCTTTGTAGCCAAAATATGAGTATCCTTTCGGATAGAAAGGAATAGAGAATGATCTTTGCGAAGTTGTCAAAAAAAAAAGTTCTACCGAAGGCTAGTCACTTAGGGTTGGGCAATTGAGGTCGGCAAGAGATAACTCATACAAAAGACGAAAAAGACTCCGATCTTACATTATTTTCTAAATGTAAGATTCTCAAAGTAATTACCAGAGAAGAGTGGGGTGATCTCAGCTCGCAAAGATCATTCTCTATTCCTTTCTATCCGAAAGGATACTCATATTTTGACTACAGAGATGCATGGTCAAAAGCATTTCTGATCAGACCTTTTAACCATTCTTGGTTCTTCTTTTTCTCAAAAACCTGCAATAACAATCTCCCCATTTGGTTTTATGCCTGGTGGAATTATTTTGGACCAGTTCCAGAAATCTACCCTGTAGAAGCCAAACTTGCCTTTGACTTCTTTTGCAAACACTGCCCAATCCAAGAGTTCATTAAACCCATTCAATTCCACAAATGCACAGGAGTTGCGTGGATCCTTTGTTGGATCTATGAGTTTCAGCAAGTCCTCCCCAGTCCACTTCCCCTTTCACTTTGCCGCAAGTTCAAATTAAGGTGGTGGGAAAAGATTGATCTAGATTCTTTGTCCATTGAAAAAATTCAGATCATCATTAAGTCTAAAGAGGGCTCGCATAGTCCTCAGAAACCCATTTCAACCCATCCTACGAGTATTCCTATAGCATCTTCATCGCAATCCCCTTTGACAACAGACCAACAAAAACAATGGCGAGAGTTCCATGAGTTCAAAAGATATCAAGACTTCATGGCGGCCCAAGCAACGCAAGAACAGACCAAACTAGTAATCAACGAATAGCCCAGATCTACAAGTAAAAAGTCATGGGCAGACAAAGTCCAAGAAGAAGAAGAAGAGCAAAACAGTTCCACCAGTCCTGACCGTTTGGGGGAATTTGATCCCTATGAACAATTTGCTCAAGATCCATATGCTCAAGAGTCCATAACAGTTCTTGGCCTAAGTCATCTTTAAGCCCAATAAGGTGACCAAGCCTCACAAAAATCTGCAATCAGAGTGTCGGCAAGAGATAAGATTCCAAGACAAGTTGTCTATTAAAGCTAATGGCCGACAAAGATCATCAGCAGAAAAGACAAAAGACCCCTCAGCAAAGCAAAACTCACAAGTCAATAGTTAAAATGCACTACTCTCCTACTATACACATGAACAGTTATACGGCTTTGTAATAGTGTGTTTTCAATAGTTATTTCAATTCTCTATTTAAGCGGATCCTCTCATTTGGAGAAGACACGCTTTTTCAGAATCATATTTTCTTTTCTCATTGTAAAATCAAAACCCTTTGTATTCTCTTTCTCTGGGATCCTGATCGAAGAAAAAGATCGTGATCCATTGTCTTTTAATAACAGTCCAGTAAGTTTTCTTATAATTCGCACTTTGTCTCCCTTCCTTATGAAAAGACCTTTAAGGAAAGAGATATTCCAACCAAGGCTAGGCCCATTCAAATGAATAAAGAATTATTAGAATTCTGCAAAAATGAGATAGATTCCTTATTAAGCAAAAAATTAATAAGAAAGTTTCAGTCTCCTTGGAGCTGTGCAGCCTTCTATGTAATGAATGTTGTAGAAAAAGAAAGAGGTGTTCCCAGGTTGGTCATCAACTACAAACCTCTTAACAATTCTCTACAATGGATCAGGTATCCTATCCCTAACAAAAGAGATTTACTTAACAGACTCTTTGAGGCTAAGATATTGTCAAAATTTGACATGAAAAGCGGTTACTGGCAAATCCAGATAACTGAAGAAGACAGGTACAAAACCGCATTCACAGTACCCTTTGGCCATTACGAATGGAATGTCATGCCGTTCGGCCTCAAAAACGCCCCATCAGAATATCAGAGGATTATGAATGATATCCTTAATCCTTATTCTGACTTTCTCATTGTCTATATTGATGATGTACTCATATATTCAAAAATCTTGGATGACCATTTCAAGCACTTAAATACCTTTTTGCATATCATCAAGAAAAATGGTCTTGTCCTATCTGCAACCAAGATGAAGCTCTTCCATACCAAAATCAGGTTTCTTGGTCATGATATCTATCAACAAACCATTAGGCCTATTCATAGAAGCATAGAATTTGCTGATAAATTCCCTGATGAGATCAAAGAAAAGACACAATTACAAAGATTTTTAGGATGTCTCAATTACATCTCAGATTTCTTTCCTGGTCTTAGACAGCTTTGCATACCCTTGTTCCTCAGACTCAAGAAAAATCCTCCTTCATGGGGTCCCGAACAAACCAAAGCAGTTAAAATCATCAAAGACAAAGTTAAAAGACTTCCTTGTATTGGCATCCCTCAGCCCAAAGCCTTCATGATTGTTGAAATAGATGCCTCAGAAATAGGATTCGGAGGAATTCTCAAACAAAAATTAGATACCAACAAGCCTGAGCAATTAGTTAGGTTCTACTCTGGGTGTTGGGCTGGTCCCCAAAAGAATTATAGCACGGTCAAAAAGGAGATACTTTCTATCGTTGCCTGCATTTCAAAGTTCCAGGACGATTTATACAACAAATCATTCTCCTTAGAGTCGACTGTAAATCCGCCAAAGAAATTCTACAGAAAGATGTTCAAACCATGTAAACAATTTTTTGCCAGATGGCAAGCAATACTCTCAGTTTTCGATTTTGAGATAGAATTCATTAAAGGAGAGAAAAACTCCTTACCCGATTTTCTCACAAGAGAATTTTTTCAGGGAAAATCAGCAAATTAAAGAAGTCCTTCAGAAGAAGTCAAAGATTTAGGTGTTTTTCCTTCATGAAACTTTTTAAGGACCTTAAAAAAGATGTTTATGAACTCTGGAGAATACCCCTCTTTCGATGAACTCTAAAACAAGCTCGTTTTGAATTCGAAGAATTTAAATAACTAGATTCTTCAGACAACCATCAAGCCCTTTTACTCCTTAATAGTCTTAAAGATTGGGAAGTTATTACCCAGTCAAATATCATCTGTGCCAACATCCACCTTCATTTGGAATTACAAAAACTTGTAATCCCTTTTTAAATGGCTCCCTATCCGCATTTTAAAGTTTTTCAAGATCTTCAAAATCAATGCTTTGAAACTTCTGGTGTTTTCCAAAGCCAAAGAGAAATCAAGGCTATTTTAACAGCAACTTATGATTCTGAAGACGCAAAGACACTAGACCTCAATATCGCAAAACACTGGCTACTACGCAACAAAGTTACAGCAAGAAGAATGATTACTTCAAAGGTTAAGGCCTCTTATCTACATTTCTAACCATTTCATTTGCATTTTCAAGAATGGCAGGGAGAGGTAATCCTTGTAAACAGACTCCTAGTGACTATATGTTGCAAGGAGGCAAAACCCAAAACACAGTCCCTATTCAAAACCAATTCCAAGGATTATCACAGTTCCCTCAGCTCACACACAGTCAAACCCTGGCAATCCCAAAGACCCCTCAGAAAAAAGACACTAAAAAAACCAAAGTCTTTCACAAATATGTCCTCAAACAATCCTCACAGCAAGAGATCTGCCTCACCAACGAGTTCAATACTCATGAACCGAAAGAGTTTGACCCCTTCACAAAAAGACTGTTCACCAAAGATTTCCAGTAGTTCCCTTTTGAACCCACAAAGACACAAAAGTTTTATGAATTTATCTTGATAGACTCTGAGTCTGCTGAGATAACTCATACAAAAGACGAAAAAGACTTTGATCTTACATTATTTTCTAAATGTAAGATTCTCAAAGTAATTACCAAAGAAGAGTGGGGTGATCCCAGCTCGCAAAGATCATTCTCTATTCCTTTCTATCCGAAAGGATACTCATATTTTGACTACAGAGATGCATGGTCAAAAGCATTTCTGATCAGACCTTTTAACCATTCTTGGTTCTTCTTTTTCTCAAAAACCTGCAATAACAATCTCCCCATCTGGTTTTATGACTGGTGGAATTCTTTTGGACCAGTTCCAGAAATCTACCCTGCAGAAGCCAAACTTGCCTTTGACTTCTTTTGCAAACACTGCCCAGTCCAAGAGTTCAATAAACCCATTCAATTCCACAAATGCACAGGAGTTGCGTGGATCCTTTGTTGGATCTATGAGCTTCAGCAAGTCCTCCCCAGTCCACTTCCCCTTTCACTTTGCCGCAAGTTCAAGGTAAGGTGGTGGGAAAAGATTGATCTAGATTCTTTGTCCATTGAAAAAATTCAGATCATCATTAAGTCTAAAGAGGGCTCGCATAGTCCTCATTAAGTCTAAAGAGGGCTCGCATAGTCCTCAGAAACCCATTTCAACCCATCCTATGGGTATTCCTATAGCATCTTCATCGCAATCACCTTTGACAACAGACCAGCAAAAACAATGGCGAGAGTTCCAGGAGTTCAAAAGATATCAAGACTTCATGGCGGCCCAAGCAACGCAAGAACAGACCAAACTAGTAATCAACGAACAGCCCAGATCTACAAGTAAAAAGTCATGGGCAGACAAAGTCCAAGAAGAAGAAGAAGAAGAGCAAAACAGTTCCACCAGTCCTGTCCGTCTGGGGGAATTTGATCCCTATGAACAATTTGCTCAAGATCCATATGCTCAATAGTCCATAACAGTTACTGGCCCAAGTCATCTTTAAGCCCAATAAGGTGACCAAGCCTCACAAAAATCTGCAATCAGAGTGTCGGCAAGAGATAAGATTCCAAGACAAGCTGTCTATTAAAGCTAATGGCCGACAAAGATCATCAGCAGAAAAGACAAATGACCCCTCAGCAAAGCAAAACTCACAAGTCAATAGTTAAAATGCACTACTCTCCTACTATACACATGAACAGCTGTACGGCTTTGTAATAGTGTGTTTTCAATAGTTATTTCAATTCTCTATTTAAGGGGATCCTCTCATTTGGAGAAGACACTCTTTTTCAGAATCATATTTTCTTTTCTCATTGTAAAATCAAAACCCTTTGTATTCTCTTTCTCTGGGATCCTGATCGAAGAACAAGATCGTGATCCATTGTCTTTTAATAATAGTCCAGTAAGTTTTCTTATAATCCGCACTTTTTCTTATAATGTTTTGTTAACAACCAATTTGAACCAGAAGATATTGTTAACAAAACATTATAAGAAAAAGTGCGGATTATAAGAAAACTTATTGGACTGTTATGAAAAGACAATGGATCACGATCTTGTTCTTCGATCAGGATCCCAGAGAAAGAGAATACAAAGGGTTTTGATTTTACAATGAGAAAAGAAAATATGATTCTGAAAAAGCGTGTCTTCTCCAAATGAGAGGATCCGCTTAAATAGAGAATTGAAATAACTATTGAAAACACACTATTACAAAGCCGTACAACTGTTCATGTGTATAGTAGGAGAGTAGTGCATTTTAACTATTGACTTGTGAGTTTTGCTTTGCTGAGGGGTCTTTTGTCTTTTCTGCTGATGATCTTTGTCGGCCATTAGCTTTAATAGACAGCTTGTCTTGGAATCTTATCTCTTGCCGACACTCTGATTGCAGATTTTTGTGAGGCTTGGTCATCTTATTGGGCTTAAAGATGACTTGGGCCAGGAACTGTTATGGACTATTGAGCATATGGATCTTGAGCAAATTGATCATAGGGATCAAATTCCCCCAAACGGACAGGACTGGTGGAACTGTTTTGCTCTTCTTCTTCTTCTTGGACTTTGTCTGCCCATGACTTTTTACTTGTAGATCTGGGTTGTTCGTTGATTACTACTTTGGTCTGTTCTTGCGTTGCTTGGGCCGCCATGAAGTCTTGATATCTTTTGAACTTTTGGAACTCTCGCCATTGTTTTTGCTGGTCTGTTGTCAAAGGGGATTGCGATGAAGATGCTATAGGAATACCATTGCCTTCGTCTAGTTGTCTGCCCATGACAGTTGGTGTTCTTGGCCAACATTCGAACTCATTAGAGCTTTTTTCTTGCAATTGGCTACACCATTGCCTTCGTCTAGTTGTCTAATTCAAAAGCCCTAACCTCTAGCCACCATCCCTCTGTCAACTCCGGCCAATTATGCGTGTTTCCGGCAAGGTGCAATTCGCGATCCGGTGAGATTTGGATTTGAGTCCAATTCGTGAATTTGGGGTATTTTTGGTTTATTTTGGCCTAAAATTGATTAAATTAATTAATCTAAGTTAGTGAAATATATTTTAGGATTAATTTGATTTTATGAAAATTAAAATTAAAATAATTATAATTTTTATAATTTTATCTTATATTATGAATGGGTAAATTTATGACTAATCATTTAGATAATATTTTGACATAGAAAAATTTAGGATTATAAATCAATTGTTTTATTAATTAATTTATGATATGATTATTTAGAATATACGAGTAATTGATTTTTTAATCGTATAAATAATCGTTTTATGAATAAGCCTTAAAATTGATTTATTTATGAGTAAAAAACAATTAGAAACCAATACAATGTATCTTTCAAATTGTGATATTGAATAAATTATCTAATATAATTTATTCATATTGTATGATTTGGGTACGTCTTGGAATTGGCGTTTGGAATGGGAATAAAGCAGGAAGCCGATTTGCTTCTCGAAAGCAACCATCTCCGAAACGCCGTTCGATCTTTTCCGTAATTCAAGACAAGTGACGGTTTGCTCTTGCTAATTTATTCCATATTTTTCTTACTTGACAACTAATCTATTGTCTTAATTAAGTTGGGATAAATATTCTTAATTTCTCGTTTGGGGACTTGTGTGTATAAAATGTTGTGTAAAATGAACCTTTTATTAGGTTGTATATATGCTAGTTATAACCTTTATATACATATTATTATAGGGTGCTAGATAATAATTGGTGTGGATTGTTGTGCATTGGTGTGGATATAATTGCTAGTTAGCACGAGTATTCGTAGGAATGCTATTTACCTTGTGAGGTTTAGCTGTTTCTGTATAACTTGGTATTACGAGGATATTTGCCCTAATACTTTTGGTCATGACCTACTCTTACTTTATATAAGTGGTGGTGCACTTAGCTAGTGCCGAAACTCGAGATTCGTCCCATTCTAAATCTCATTGTGAGATCGGTTGTTAATAATAAAAGCTTTAACGTTAATGCACGTTTTGTAATTGAATAAGATAAGTGTCACGTGACAAATAATTAATATACCCTCGGGCGAGAAATATAACATGGAACCCGCCCGATCTCTTGTCTAAAGTAAGTCTCATTTCCAATCTGGATTTGCATTACGCGGTGAGGTTGGTCGAGGACCCAAATATTCAACGAGATGTTTTTAAAACTTTGTGTGATAATTTAATGTTCCTAAACAAAATCATGTAATTTCCCATAAGACTCAATTCAATGGAGTCTTCTTTTTAATCATACATCTTCATTCTTTTCGGTAAAAGTCTATAGTCATATACCGTTTATCGAGTTTTATTCGGGAAATAGGGGTAGTGATTATATACGACTACAATAACTAATCTGTTTTCACCCTTGCATAGTCTTTCACTAGACTAACCAACCTTCCATTTTCCTTGCATGGTTGGCTAGTGTCATCCATCTTATACGGCACATCAGAGGTTGGTCCCTGACGATTTAAAGTAACCAATCGAAGACGAAGGCTTACAGTTGAAGGTTGTGTACTAAAGTAATATTTATGAGTATGTTTTTAAGTAAATATGATACGTATATAAATTCGTCATGTACCTATGGTTTCTTTAAAAAGTCTTTCGCTATAATTTCACTTTGTTGTATTATCGTTCTTCTCAACTTACGAGAGGAATTTTAATAAAATGTTAAGTTTCATTTAAAAGTCTTCCGCTATTCACTCTAATATTATTTAACGTTTATTTGTCTATTTTATGCTTAATTGTTTCGATTAAACTCTAGGGTGACATTGGACTTTACAGTCAGAGGTCACTGGCATGTGGCACTACCGACATAAGTCAAGAGTGTTACAATTTGGGCTACCTTCAGCCATGAGACAGAGCATACTTGAGACAAAGTTGCATTCTTTTGAGTCATGAGGACTCCCAATGGCCATCAAGCAAACATCCCTTGAATGAGAAGATTCCTCATCTTTGGAGTCAGAGTCTCTCCAAGTTGCCACCATTGCTTGTTTTTCTTCACGAACAGGAGGAAGACCTACCTTTTTCTTGAAGCAGTTTTTGGAAAAGTGTCCCTTGTTTTAACAGTGGTAACAAATGACATCCTTCAAGTCTTTGTTCCCTTCAGAGGAACGAGGGATACCTTTGCTTTGAGACCAGATTCTCTTCATTGCTCTAGTGATGAGAGCAACATCTTCATCGCCATCCGCCATCTTCATCATCGTCTTCGACTTGAGACAAGTCAAAGGCTTTTTCAACCATTAGAGCAATGCTTGGAGCTTTCTTTGTTCCTTTTCGACTCATCTTGGAGTTTTGAACCGATGCGTTGCTCTCCAGCTTGGCAGCAACTTGTTTCATAATGACAATTTTGACATCAATATGTCCGTAAAGAGAAAGAGCAATTGCGTCTCATTGAGGATTGAGACCTTGCATGAAGTGATGAGTAAGCTTCCAGTCAGGAAGCTTTTCGCCAAGGAACTCCAGTTGGCCAACTACTCCTTGGAAGCGGGAGTAGAAGTCTTGAATCTTTTCGTTATGTCCTTGGGAGATGAAATCATACTCCTTCATCAGGGCATGGATTCAATTTTTCTTGACAACCTCATTGCCTTCATGGAGACGCTTCAAAGCATCCCAAATTTCCTTAGTTGTTTTATAGTAGACGACCTTCTTAAGGTCAGCAGGGAGCAAAGCCATATGAAGGATCTTTTTGGCTCTGCTGTTCTTTTTCAGTCAGCACCATCGTAGTCAGCCCTAGCTTTTGGTTTTATTGCATCCTTTTCATTTGGAATTGGGATAGGGCCAACTTCAATAATTTTCCAAATCTGATCGTCAAGGGAACAAATATGGGATTAGATCTGCTCGACCTACCAGTCCTATTCTCCAGCCTTCAGAGTTAGAGGTTTCCATATTAAATCATTGATAGTATTTCTTGACGACATCTTTCATGCAAAGTCTTAACTAACACAATCTAGAGAGTGGGCTCTAATACCAATTAATAGATCGTTAGTGTTTCGTCTGAGGGAACAAATGTTTTGTTTTTACATAAGGTGCAGCGGGATATTTAAACAAAAAAAAAAGGTAGAACTCACTATTTAGAGTGGAAACCCCAATTAGTCAAATAACTAATTAAAGAAAAACCACTACATTCAAACTTCTCGTTTGAGAGGATTTTGAAGATGTCTACTTGTCTTATTGATTTCTTGATCAGTTACACTTGTAGCTCGGACTTCAAACCCTAGACTTCACACCTAGTTTTGAGTCATTCCTACAACGATGAACACAAGCTCACTCTCTAAGACTCACAGACTCCTTCACTTCTTTTTCTCTCTCACTAAAATGCTTTTGAGTTCGTGCCTTAGAAATGATCGACTCACTTCTTTTTATACAAGCAGAGAATCCTACTAACAAATAATATATATCTCTCACTTTCCAATAACAAAAAGATATTATTTCACTCAAAAAGATAATATCCCAACGGATCCTATTATCTAAGGAAAAATTTCCTAAAATAATATAATCAAGATAAGATATAATCTTCTCTCTCCAAATCTTCTAGCTAGCGCAATCGAACCAACTTGCTGTTTTCAACCGCAAGATCTTCATGGAGAATCTTCATTATCTTTACAACCTTCTTTTTATGATATTTATAGCTTGTTGTTGTGACGGCACTGTTGTTCCTTTGGAGGTTGCAAATCGTTTAGAAAACTTTTTATTCCCTTTGCGTAATCACACTATCGATCGTTCCATGTGACTTCTTTATTTGATCCTGAAACACTTAGTCACAATATTAATTGAATGTTTGTTACCATCAAAACCAAGGAATTCAACACATTCATTGATTTCACATATGATATATCAAGCGGTTGATGTAGCAATATGGCAGTCTAAAGTTGACACAAAGTGTCAATTAGTTATTGAGGCCACAAAATTGCTAAGCGTTCTAGCCATGTGAGTGGCAATAAATTAGGCTAAATCTTGGACAATCGTTGAGTTCATCATTGAGCAATTTTTGGAGGCAACATGTAGCAAAACCATTAAAACCACTAGTTAGAAAGGCACCTATCAGGTAGTCATTAAGGCCAAAAGGTGTATTATCGTTGATTCCATATTCAACCCCCGTTATTCATTCATTGGTAAATTCAATCAGTAGTTTCATGTTAAGTAAAATATATATGGTTGTGTCACATGTTGGACAATTTTTTAAGGGGTATATGTTAGCCACTGAATAGTTTCATCTTACTCTTTTTGAAAAAAGTTCATTAATTATCTCATATGTTACATAAATTATAAGATTTTTTATAGTTTATACTAATTTTATAGTACTAACCATATTAAAAGTAATTTTATTATGTTAAAAAAAATAAAAAACCTATAACAATTGTAAGAAAATATAACTATAATATGATTATTCTAAGGATCTGGATATGATGAGAAAGGGCGTTAGAGTGAGAAATGAGAATGAATATGAGTCATTTGATCCAAGAAAACTAAAGGCCCAGATTAAAAAAGCCAAAAAATGGAATAATTCGGCATGACCGAATTTTATTTGAAAAACACGCGTACTTTTGAGGAATAATACGGGCATGCGCATGTGTATGCATTTTTTTTATTCTCTAGCACATACAACACAAAAATCATGCACATACAGGCAAAATCCATGCATTTTGTAATTCATCCACAAAACGTCAAATGAAACACAAACTTGTGCACATTTCAATAAGTGCATAAGTTTTTGCAAGTACGTGCATGAGTTTCCACTTACACAAAGTCACATATACAGTCAAAACTTATGCACATACAAGCACAAGCTTGTGCACATTCCAAGAAGTGCAGAAGTTTTTGCCTTTATGTGCATGAGTTTTCACTTAAACAAAGTCACACATACAATCAAAACTTATGCACATACAGGCACAAACTTGTGCACATTCTAGAAAGTGCATAAGTTTT
This sequence comes from Rheum nobile, assembly GCA_027886185.1. Classification (NCBI taxonomy): domain Eukaryota; kingdom Viridiplantae; phylum Streptophyta; class Magnoliopsida; order Caryophyllales; family Polygonaceae; genus Rheum; species Rheum nobile. The sequence continues at coordinate 6,166,224 of WOAB01000002.1, read as the reverse complement.
TACCTGTATGTGCATGAATTTTCACTTACATAAAGTCATGTACATTATTTATTTTTAGAAAATATGTAAGTGAAAACTCATGCACTTCGTACAAATTTCATGCACATATGTAGAAAGACATGCATTCAAAAAGAATGCACATATAGTTCAGAACTCATGCACATTTTAACCTAGAAAAACGATGCACACAAGTAGAATTTAGATGCACATATAGGTCAAAAGCCATGCACACAAGCCAATACATATGCACATTTCATATCACGTGCACACATCTTTTTGGAGTTTTTTTATTAAAAAAAATGCATTTTTTCCCCAAAAAACGGTCGTACCGTTTTTTATTCTCAATTCTCACTCTATCAATCTTTATCACTTGAACCTTTTCCAAATTTTAATATGTAACGGTGTAATATTATACTTAAAATTATAAGTAGATATTGTTCAAAACATATATAATAAGTTAATTATAAAGTTAATTTTATTATAATATTGAAAAGCCTATAAAAATTATTAATAAAGTTTAAAAATGACCTCGTGCAAGACCCTAGTCTTGAACTAGTTAAATAAATAAAATCTAATATAATTATCTGAATATAATTTTAGACATAAATTAGAAAAATGTACAAAATAATAGTTGTTATCTATCTATATATATATATATATATTAAAGCTCACCCTTTTTGAGCCACTAGAGTATTTTTTGGTCCAAGTTGTTAAGGTTTTATTTTAAAATAAATTAATTTTATTATTATACTAAATAATTAGTAAAATATAAATTCACAAAGTGATAGGGCCACAAGTGCACAATACTATCGACTAGTATAAAAGATATCGAATCTGAGGGAGAACTCGTTGATCACCAATTTAACACAAACTAATTAATCTAGATCAAACAAGAGATGTGGAGTTTTTGGTTTTGAATTTATAGAACTAACAAGAAATGAAAAATCTAAAACTAACTAAAACGATAAAAGGTAGATTTGGGTTAATTGATGGATGTAAGGCTGGGATTGGAGCTCACCACAATGATACCATGTAATGATATGTAAGTAGATCTCTAAGATTGCAAGTGATGGTCTACAATGGTCAAATGTCATAATATATCTCTTATCCTCTTTCAAGGTATAAGAAAATTTGCCTGAACTTGATTAACTCCTACTTTCGTGGTATTAACTCAAGATTAAGGGCATTAAGATTTATGACAATTCAAACAACCACTAGGAAAATAGGTCTACTTCGTGGTCCTAAAAGTCATAACTCAAATCTTGAGGTTCCAATGTCAAATATCACATTTCAATGCATATCCAACATTTAATACGCGTAAAAATACTAGCTAGGCATTTTCACAAATACTTGGTGTGCAAGATTTGAATAGTAAATCAACATCCATTCAACCAAAGATAAAACTTCACCAAATCATCACATAATCATCATTGGGCTACTCCCAATCCCAGCACAAGCAACTACTCACTCATAATATGCAAAGACGCGGCATAAGAAATCAAATCAACCATTAAACACATGTAAACAATGAACAACAAAACAAGAAGTAAAGAGAATGAGTAAGAACTAGTTAATATTCAACCAAACACTTGAGCTATCATTGCACCATGAGAAGAAGGTTGAAACTTTGATCCTCTTTTAAGTCTTGCAACACAAGAGTGTTCAACAACCCAAATGGTTCTAGAATCTAACAAGCATAAACCCAATTATTTGTCTAAGTGGAATCTTGATAGGGGTTGTCGTGACACCTATACAAAATAATCCTTAAAAACCTAACTAAGTAGAATAGGCAAGCAAGGGTCGAATCCCACATGGAGGAGTTATCTTTCTTAATGCAAAGTAGTATGCCAAAGTAACAAAGTGGGGTTTGTTGGTTTGTTTGCAAATAACAAAGTAAATCAAAAGAAAAGGGTTGTAATCAATTGGGAAAAAGTACTTAGCCAGACAAATATCCAACATTCATTTAATTGATTGATCCTAGATTATTTCTATTCCTTCCTATGAATATTCGTGTCCCTATTCTGAAATAGTTACCAGTCCAACTAGTCATGGTAACCTTAACTATCGAACGCACAAGAAACTATCAAGATTTAGAACAATAGCAGCAAGAAGCATAGGAATTAACCAGGATACATGCAACACCATAACTCGCAGCATTTAACACATAATCAATTCTCTTCACAATAAACTAGTCCAACTAGTCCTAGAATATCATGTTTGCTACACAAGATAAGGGATTTCAACTCGAAATATCCAAACCCTAGCAATAGACAATTACTAATATCAACTAGTTGATCAGGCCAGTCAAATCAGCAACAATCAATAGGAATAAGCTCGAGAGAAAATATATAGTCAAAGGAATAGGAATAGAATTATAACCTCACAATCATATATCAAATGAAGGCTTCAATCATCGGACTAAGCAAAGGTTGCTTAGTTCTTTATAGTCTTGAAAATACAAAAAACTCAAAGGGAAAAACAATGATGAATAATAGTCTCAATGATCTGAATGATAATGAAAAGTGGATGTTAACAACTAGGTTATAAACCTAGCAAAACCTAAAAACTCAAAATAGGAAATAAAATCTTTCCAAAAGAAATAAACCGGAATAAAATAATTAAAATAAATAAAATAAAAACAGATCTTCTGAAGAAATTCCTCGGCGCGCGTCTGATGCAGTTTTCCGCGACCGTGGCTAGAATTTCCGTGACCGCAAAAAATTCTCTGTAAAGGTCTCGCTGTTCGTATTTTCCGCGACCGCGGCTCTGGCGTCCGCGACCACGGATTCTTCACTGTTGCACTTCTTCACTTCTGATCTTCGTCTTCGCTTGTGGCTTTCTTCTCCATCTTCAATATATCTTCATTTAAGCTCTTCTACGCCACCAATATCATACTCCTTCTCCTCAACTCCATACTCCACAATAATGCTCTAAACTCTCCAAATGGTACCCAAAACACCAGTAACAACTCCTAGTTAAACCCCACAAAGTAGCGCTGATCAAATTCCCCCATGCTTAAACCTTGCTCGTCCTCGAGTAAGCTAATAGAAACCTACTCCTCCATTGAAATACCCAAGGTCTTAGGAAGCACAGAAAAATCATCTCCACTAAGAACTGCACCTAATCATGAATCTCCAAGGCACCAACACAATAAACACAACACACAACATACAAGCTTAAAGGAAAGCAGAGTACTTCCCCCAAGCTTAACCCGAATACGATAGAGTGAAAGTAACCATCTAATCCTAGCCTTCATCTATCTTCTTATGCCTCCTAGAGTGACCTACCCGAATCCTCCTTATATCACATCTTCTTATGCCACCACGCCAGGAAAAATGAGGAATCCTAATAATCACTCATCTTCTTTTCACTCATTTTGCCAAGGCGCCCTTTCGGGTTTTCACCAAGCCACTCATTTCATTTTTCAATAGATGGGCTCACATAAACTCGCATCACTCTTGACCAATTATTACCCCAGCCTAATGCTGGTCCAAGCAACCTGCTTATTGCCTAAGCCGCACTCTCGGGTTTTCGACTTATTCTAGGATTTTATTTTTGTCTTTTTTCAATTTTTGACTTTTTTTTCATTATTTTTTTCTTTCTCCTCAAACGACTAGCAAGTATAGAACACTCCCCCATGCTTAAATATTGCATTGTCCTCAATGTAATGAAAGACAAAAAGATGAAGCATAGGGAAAGGCAAAAAAAATACTCACAACCGTCGCCGTGTTGGCTTGGACACGGAAGTTGTTGCTGGCGGTAAAACAATGAAAGCACATGTCGCTGGTGTTGCGGCATCCTCCTCTAGTAAACTCCACCGTGCAACCAAATGGAACCATTGTAAGGTATAGTGGTATAGCAAAGAATCAGGGCTGCACGGGTCTTAAACGAACACATAATGGAAGCCCAGATGTAATCGTGGTGTGGGCTCTGGTGTTCCTTCTCCTCAGCTGTCGAATGTCGGGCCATCATCGTTGCCAAATAAAATGTGGGGCGAATGTCTCCTCCTTGGTAGCATGATGCGCACCATCTCTCCATGGAAACTCGGACAGCTAGCCTTCGGTAGAACTTTTTTTTTTTGCGAGCAGGTAAAGGGGACTTACAGTGTTATTTCCGCGCCCGCGGAAATGTTTCTGGTGCGTAGTTCACCTTCTTCAATTTTTGGCTTCGGGTCTCCTACATGCAGGTTAGTCTAAGGCAAAAACAAAAACAAAAGCACAGACAAAAATAACACAAGATAAAACAAAAACAACTAAAGACATGGAATGAAAAGAAAAGAAAAGAAATACATACCTCGGGTTGCCTCCCGAGTAGCGCCTTAGTTATTGTTGTGGCTCGACTTGGTGCTCTCTCACTCAACTTGGGTTACTCACATCAATTGAACACTCGGGGTTACCATCAGGAGGGTGTCGCTTTGCATCGTCTATGTTGAAACCGACCCTCACCCCGTCAAACTCCATTGTGAGCGAACTGCTGCTCACATCAATCTTTGTACCTGTCATGTTCATAAACGGCCTTCCTAGCATCACAGGGGCTACGTGCTTATCTTGCCCCGTATCCATCACAAAGAAGTCCGTAGGGAAAATCAACTTATCAACTTCTACCAGCACATCCTGCACTACTCCTTTGGGATACACGTATGAATTGTCAGCCAGCTGGATCACAATCCATGTCTTCTCTAATGGCCCGACCTCTAAAGACTCGTACAGCGAGAGAGGTAAAACGTTGATAGAGGCACCTAAATCCAGCATAGCTTTTTCAAACAGGGTGCCACCTATCTTGTAGGGAATAGTGAACATGCCCGGATCACTGCATTTCTTGGGCAACCGCTTTTATAGCATAGCGGATACGTTCTTACTGACTTTGACCTTCTTTTTCTCCTTCACCGCTTTCTTACTCTTTATTTTGCACAGCTCCTTCAAGAATTTGGCATACCGAGGGATACTTTGAACAAGTTTTATCAAAGGAATATTTACCTCGCAGTTGCTGAAGGTCTCAAATAAATCCTTGTCATTCTCCACCTTCCTGGTGTCCTTCAGTGCCTCGGGAAAGGGTGCGGGAGGCTTCAACAAGCTGAGCGGAAGGACATTGGGGCGCACATAATCATCGTGGACAGCTTCGAAAGAGTCTGGGGCTCCAGGAGATTTTCCGCGATCGCGGAATTCTGTCCGCGGTCGCGGATTTTCGTTGATAAAAGCACCTTCCCCAGAAACTTTTCCGCGATCGCGGAAATCTGTCCGCGGTCGCGAAAATTCATCGAGCAATTCCTCGTCAACAAAGACTTTTCCGCGATCACGGAAGTCTGTCCGCGGTCGCGAAAATTCGCCGATTTTTGCATTGTCCCCAAGAGCGATTCCGCGGTCGCGGCCTTCTTCTCCGCGGTCGCGGAAATCTTTCTGTTGAGCTCGACCTTCTTCCACTTGTATTCCGCTCCTCAGCGTCATGGCAATACGTTCTCCCTCGGGTTTACTACCGTTTGAGATGGAAGTTTTCCCGAATCCCGGGCTTCTAGTCTGCTCACTACAATGGAGATTTGCCCCACTTGCTTCTCCAAGTTCTGAATACTTGACCACATCTCTTGATTATGTTGGACCATCATATTTCCCAACGTTGTTACAGTCTGAGCTAGAGACTCATGTTGCTTGGTCAACGCTTGAATTTTTTGGGCCGTAGTGCTTGCCAACGTTGATACGCTCTGGATGAGAGATCTGATCATGTCATCGCTAGACATAGATGAACTGGAACTCTGGCCTTGGGGTCTTGGATCATATGGAGCTCTATATTGTTGTTGTTGACCCCCAGGCTGCTGATATTGTTGTGGGCGCGGTAGGAATTATGGAGGCCTCTGTTGATACTCTTGATTTTCCTGGCCATGAGGAGTACTCTGTTGATTTCCGTATCTCAAATTTGGGTGATCTCTCCATCCTGGATTGTACGTGTTGGAGTACGGATCATATCTTGGCCTTGAAGGGCCGTATCCTCCAATAGCATTCACCTCAGCAGTGGGCTCCTGCAGCGTGGGACATGCATCGGTCGGATGCATCGTGTCATAGCATATCCCACAAGACTTGACTTGCTGCTGGCCACCCTTCATCATGTATCTCCTCATCATCTCTTTCATCTCAGCCATCTTAGAAAGTATTGAAGAATTGGGCTGAGAGTCTACAGCTTTGACTGACTGGGCGCTCTCCCTTTTACTGAATTGTCTTGAGCCCTCAGATAGCTCAAAGAAGACCTCATACGCTTCAGCTGGCGTCTTGTTCAAGATGTTTCCTCCACATGTTACGTTCATCATCCGACGCTCGTCGTCAAGTAGACCACCATACAAATAAAGTATGAGGTCTTGGTCTGAATACCCATGGTAGGGACAGCTAGAAATCAGCCTCTTGAATCTTTCGTAGTACTCGTACAACGACTCAGCAGCCTGCTGCTCAATGTTGCTAATATTCCTCTTTAGGCTGTTGAGCTTAGTCGCAGGGAAGTACTTCTCCAGGAAGGCTTTCTTCATCTTGGCCCATGTGTCAATGCTCCCTGGGGTCAAATAGTAGAATCAATCATTGGCCGAATCCTTTAGAGAGAAAGGAAAGGCCCTCAGCTTGATTTGGTCCTCAGTAACGCTTCTTGGCTTCATGCTGGTGCAGACGGCATGGAACTCAGAAAGATGTTTGTTGGGGTCTTCTTCACTCATCCCATGGAAGTGGGGGAGTAAGTGGATTAACCCGGACTTCAGTTCGAAATTACGCCATCCGCCGACTCAAGGAACTACACAGCCAGCAGTTGTTGCTGTAGATTAGGGGCAGTCAACTGCCTCAACGTGGGTACTTCGTCAACCATCTCGAAACAAGGATTGTCAAAACACAAAGCTCTGTTTGTCCTGCGGTTCTTAGAAAGGGTTCTCTCAATTTCTATATCACAAGCTAGAAGTGGAGAGTCAGTAGCACGGGTGTGGACCATAAGATAGGTCCACACAAAAATTGGCACACAAACACACACAAAGAAAAATTGAAACTTGCCTCCCCGGCAACGGTGCCAATTTGATAGGGGTTGTCGTGACACCTAAACAAAATAATCCTTAAAAACCTAACTAAGTAGAATAGGCAAGCAAGGGTCGAATCCCACAGGGAGGAGTTATCTTTCTTAATGCAAAGTAGTATGCCAAAGTAACAAAGGGGGGTTTGTTGGTTTGTTTGCAAATAACAAAGTAAATCAAAAGCAAAGGGTTGTAATCAATTGGGAAAAAGTACTTAGCCAGACAAATATTCACCATTCATTTGATTGATTAATCCTAGATTATTTCTATTCCTTCCTATGAATATTCATGTCCCTATTCTGAAATAGTTACCAGTCCAACTAGTCCGGGTAACCCTAACTATCGAACGCACAAGAAACTATCAAGATTTAGAACAATAGCAGCAAGAAGCATAGAAATTAACCAGGATACATGCAATACCACAACTCGCAACATTTAACACATAATCAATTCTCCTCACAATAAACTAGTCCAACTAGTCCTAGAATATCATGTTTGCTACACAAGATAAGGGATTTCAACTCAAAATATCCAAACCCTAGCAATAGACAATTACTAATATCAACTAGTTGATCAGGCCAGTCAAATCAGCAACAATCAATAGGAATAAGCTCAAGAGAAAAGATATAGTCAAAGGAATAAGAATAGAGTTATAACCTCACAATCATATATCAAATGAAGGCTTCAATCGTCGGACTAAGCAAAGGTTGTTTAGTTCTTCATAGTCTTGAAAATACAAAAAACTCAAAGGGAAAAACAATGCTGAATAATAGTCTCAATGATCTGAATGATAATGAAAAGTGGCTGCTAACAACTAGGTTATAAACCTAGCAAAACCTAAAAACTCAAAATAGGAAATAAAATCTTTCCAAAAGAAATAAATCAGAATAAAATAATTAAAAGAAAAAGAAATAAAATAAAAACAGATCTTCGGAAGAAATTCCTCGGCACGTGTCTGATGCAGTTTCCCGCGACCACGGCTAGAATTTCCGCGACCGCGGAAAACTCTCTGTAAAGGTCTCGCTGTTCGTATTTTCCGCGACCGCGGCTCTGGCGTCCGCGACCGCGGATTCTTCACTGTTGCACTTCTTCACTTCTGATCTTCGTCTTCTCTTGTGGCTTTCTTCTCCATCTTTAATATATCTTCATTTAAGCTCTTCTATGCCACCAATATCATACTCCTTCTCCTCAACTCCACAATAACGCTCTAAACTCTCCAAATGGTACCCAAAACACCGGTAAAAACTCCTAGTTAAACCCCACAAAGTAGCGCTGATCAAATCTATGAGAATCTAGGATTGAATTTAGAGAGAGAATGAAGTAAATTCTAACCATAGAAATGGAGGTTGTGATTAGATGTAAAGTTGGGGCATAAGTCTCACAAGTTGCCCTTACATGTCCTATTTATATGGGCTACAAAAAGAAGGGAATAATTGTTCCCGATAGATACCACAGCCGTGGTCATCACCACGGGCTGGTCGTGGTGGTGATAGGATGTGCATTCTTCAGCTTGTGGTGACATGTGAGTGTGTTGTCCGACACTGATAGGTTGTGATCCTCTTAAAGTGTATTTTTCTTCACCATATCTTCGAGTTAATGCCCCTTTAGTCTTGTCCAAGCTTGAGCTAATTCTAGGTTGATCCCACCATGTTCCCATAGCTTCCAAAAGTGCTCTTACAAGACAGAAATGACAAAAAGGTAGAGATCCGAGCAAAGCAAGCAAAATTCCTTCAAAATGCCCAAGAAAGTGTATCTTTTATGTACAAAATTAAGTTAATATGAGTCAAGATGTAGCATATAATCATGTTATCACAAATAAATCTTAAAGCTCTCCATTTTTCAGCCTCATATATAGCTTAGGTTATTCTATTGATGAGTAAAATGAACATAAATTTAACTTTACATAGAATTGTTCCATTCGAATTATTTAGATTCTTAACAACCTACAATAAATATATATATTAGAATAATAAATATCTATTGATTTTTAAATTCGATTAACCTATTTTGTTTTACACCACCAATTAAGATAAGTTTATTTCCAACTTATTTAAAGTAGTTATTAATAAATATTCCAACTAAATTTCCTAACTTTCATTGGCTATTAATTATTATTGTTATTCCATACACACATTGATACATTCTACTCAACTTATATACGGATTATAAAATACATGTTTTAATTATGTGGGTTTTAAATATTAATTTCATCAAGCTTTGAGGAAAGAATGTTTAGCCATTTCGTCAATTTTCACGACTTTCTCTCCTTTTTTTAACAAAACCCTATTTTATATTTATTTAAAACTTTGATACACTAATATAAATCTAGCTAATTTTACGTAAATTAATCCGAAACTAGAATAAAGATTCTACTATTTACGTAATATTTTTTTACCAAATGGTTTAATATGAAAAATGTGATAGTTTTTATATTTTAACTATGTAACCTCCATTTATTAATATATAAACATAATTGATTCTTTCATTGTACCCATCATTTTCTTCTTCCTAGCATTGAGGTCCATTCAAACTTTATATATTCAACCAAATTATGAGATGCGAGGCTTGTTAATCCTAAAACTATTCTAACTTTGATCTCGTATATGAAGAATGCATCTATTATTTAGGTAGGTTTAAAAAAATTAACAACCAGTGTTAGTTATTGTTGATTTTTAAAATCTTTTCGATCTATTTACGGTCATAAAAAAAAGAATTATATGAAAAGTGTTGGTAAAAAATATAAATAACGTACATATATTATAAAGTATATGTACATTTAGGTAAGCATTTAAAAAAATTATGCAATTCACAAGTCATGTACATAAAAAGTAATATATATATACATATTTAGACAAGAAATTTATGCATGTTAAATTTCTAAAATGCATAATTTTTTGCCTAATATTGTTTATATAATTTTATATGGTGTGTATCGTTCACTTTTGCACCAGAGAGATCATTCTCAAGAATCCAATCCTTGAGAATAACATTCATTGTCAAGTACTTAGGTTGATATATTAGATTAGAGTGTAATCTCCTTACTGTTTAAAAATCAATTTGATTTAGTCAAATCTATTAGTTCAATTTATTTACACGATTTCTATTTAACGTCCGGGTGAAATTGCTATTTCACGCCCCGTTTCGTCCGTCACGGACCAAGTGCATCCGTCCGTTACGGATCAAAGTGCTTCGTCCGTGATGGACGGGTCATATTGGTTTGTGACGGGCGGATCCATTTGGTCTGTGACGGACGAGGTTAACAACCAGAAAATTAAATGTTACTTGTCCCCACCTAACAACATTAACTACCCCGTCATACGCATTAATATTATGACCAAAATTAAACCCTAAACCTCTCAATCACTCTTTCCTTTCCATCCCACAACACTTCTTCCATTGTCTTCCATTACTTTGATTCTTTTCCATGGCAAATGAAGATGATTTTTCCAACTTCAATGGTGGAGAAGATGTTTCAAGGGATTATCATCACAATGAGGTATGTTTTTTAAGTTTTTACTTTACATGTTAGTAGAACTTAAGAATTGCATGGTTCCTTCTTGTGAATGTCTATATGTTTGAGTTGTTCTTTGGAAAAACAAACACTTTCTTAAGGTAATTCTCAATAGTTGTTACTATATATTCATAAAAACTTCATCTTTGATTATGTTGTACTAAAAAGTTGGAGATTTTGTGTGTAAAACTGCATGTTTGAGTGTTTGACCTTGTTCTATTGATTTTTTACTAGATCATTGCAAGTGTAAGAACTTTGTTCGTCGACTATTTTTGAAAGAAAACCGTCCTTGACGAATGGATAGGTTTCATCCGTCACGAATGGATCGCCTCCATCCGTCACGAATGGAATGCTTCCATCCATCACGGATGGAATGTATCCATTCGTCATAGATGGATTTGCTTAACAGAAACATCATTCTTGCCTACTTTTATGCTAACTTGTTTTTTTTACTTCAATAGGAGAACAATTTCATGAACAACGGTATTAACAATCTGTCCCTGAATGAGTGAGACACGGCACCACCGTCCTTCTCACTTGGGTTTTTCGGTGAAAGTTGTGTGCCTCAACAACCTCATATACCGTTATCAGATTGTTTAGCTCGTAGTGGAATTTCGTCCATAAGGTGGCAGGCTCCACCTCAGTTTGGGTTCCCGACATTACACCTGAAGAAGTGATTATTTCAGAAGATTATTCAGAGAAGTTTACCACGGGTGAAGTATTCGGCTCCAGATATGATGCAATTAATTGGGCTAGACAAATTGGGTTTGATAATCACTTCTGCATCACTATTGGTCGGGATAGAAACCTTGATAGAGGAAGCCTTCGAAAGACACAGTTGTTGTGCGAAAAAGCGGGAATTTACATTCCTAAAGATGAAAATAGAGTAAGGCAAAGAACACGGAGAAAAAAATGTGATTGTCCATTCAGATTGTTGTGTCAAGAAAAACCGAGAGACTCATATACAATCAAGGTAGTTGTTGAACCCACAACCATGTCATTGGTGATGACTTGTATGGGCATGCATTCGTTGGCAGGATGACACCTGAGTAGAAAAAGTTGTGTAAGGTCATGACAGAAAATCATAATAAACCATCCAAGATTGCAACAACACTTAACCAGGACCCAAACAACTGCACTACAATAAAGCAAGTGTACAATGAAGTGTACAAGGTCCGACATAGTGGGATGGAAGGAAGAACCGTGGTCCAAGAGTTCTTCCATAAGTGCAGGGAGAACAACTACTTTATGGAGTATAGGTCGGATCCAACGGCGAATAAGATCGCCGACATTTTCTTTGCCAGTTCAGATTCGATGAAACTCCTAAAGGCATTTCCGTACGTCCTTTTGTTAGAATCCACATACAGCACAAACAGGTTAGTATAACACATATACATGCTACATCTACTTGTTGATATGTTTATTCATTATGCAATGACACATCTACTTGTGCAGGTATGACTTGTCTTTTCTTGAAATTATACGAGTCACGTCTACATGGAAGAACTACAATGTGGCGGGGGCGTTTCTACAGCGTGAGCAAGAAGACAACTACGTGTGGGCCGCACAACAACTTTTTGAAATGTGTAAAAGTGTCAAGTAACACCGACATGCCTAGTGACAGATCGTGAAAAGGCCTTGATGAATGCGTTAGATAGACTCTTTCCAAGTGCAAAGTCTATCCTCTGTAGGCGCCATGTGAAGAAGAACATAGAGGACAATGCTAAGAAGGTGATGAAGGATAAAAGCTTGGGTACAAGGTTTGCAAATACATACTACAATTTGTTCAAGTAAACAAATGTACCCGAGTATGAGAGAGAGTTGCGCAGAATTGAGTCAGAATGGAGGGCTTGGCCACGTCTGACTCAATATGTAAGAAACAGCTGGTTGATCCCGTATAGGGAAAGACAAGTGTCAGCTTGGACAGATACTGTGTTCACGCTTGGAACTTCCACAACAAACAAGTTAATTAGTGCATTGTCCAATCTGTACTGCATTCTGTATTCACTCACTTGCTATAAAAAGAAAATGTGTTCACTCTTGGAACTTCCACGTGAGAGTTTCTCGCTCCTATAAAAAGAAAATGTTAGATACAAAAATAAATAGGAAAATATATTAATAACAACATCAAGTTTTGATAACTTATGATGCCTTGATAAATGAAGTATGTTGTGTGGGCTGTGAAGCTAAACAACAGGTCTGGGTTCTCTGGACCTCCTGCTACAGGTCCTACCAACTTCGGATCGATAGCATCCCGACCTCCAGCCTGTCTACGTTGTCTACCCTGCTGCCTAGGCTGTCTACCCTGCCTAGGCTGTCTAGAAGCAGCCGGTTCCTCCGCCGGTTCCTCAAAGCTAGGCTGCTGAGCGGGCCAAACACCTTTCCCACTCATATCTCTCGACAACATGGGCCAACCACTAGGTTGTTCTAGTACATGAGGTACATACCATGTCGGATCCTATAAAATAAATTATTATAAACAATATTGATTAATGTAATAGTTTAATTAACTAAGCATATATATAGTTACTTACCACATTCGGGTTAACATTCTGGTATATGGGTGGATCGTTAAACGGCATGGTGTTCAAAGGCGGGTCTGGATATACCGGTTCCTCCACCGGTTCATGTACGTACTCGGTCCCGCTCCGTCGCCTTTTTTAAATTTTTTCTTCGAAGGTTCCCTTCTTCGGTATACGATGGCCTCATGTTCTTGTTCTTGTCCCTCACGGACAGCGTTCCACCTTCGATGACTGACAGATCTTGTCTGGTTATCCATCTGTAATTGGAAAAAACAACACATTAAAAGAAACATTAGTTTCATCAATTAGCAGGATAATCATATATTATTAAAAACTCGACACAATAATCAGCACATTCAATCCAACAAAATTACCAGCTCAATATCCATCAATTTCAGCTCAAAAAGATGAATTAAAATTTTCATCAACTCGGATATCAAACCCTAAACTCAATGTTTTACAACACGAGAAGAAACACTGCAGATTCGTTTATGACAGATCAAGTAGATTCGTCTGTCACGGACCAAGATGATCCGTCCGTGACGGATCAAGCAGATTCATCCGTCACGGACGTGGCTGAGCTTCTTCCCCAACCAAAAATTGTCGAGATCAAACAACCCAAAACCTAATATAACCCTCTGCAAATCCATATTCAAAACCGACATTTCTCCATTTCAAACATCATTCAAACATGTTCAAATCCAACATTAAACACTTAATCATGCAAACCCTAAAACCTAACTCATCAAAAATTTGCAAACAAACTCAATAATTTCAACACACCATTAAACTAAGCCAACAACAAGTAAAGAATTAACTAACCTCACAAATCGTAATGGACGAATTCGGTTGATACGTGACAGATCAACTAGGCCTCGGCGTTGGAAGAGAGCACGAACGGAAGAATTGTTGTCGAAGTTGTTGTGTTTTGAAGAATGAATGGGAGCAAAGCCGAAGTTGTTGTTGTAATACACAACAAATTCGTCCGTGACGGATGAAAGGCATCCGTCCGTCACGAACGACACTCGTTCATTCGTCACGGACGGATGTGTTTCGTCTGTGACAAACGAGCCAGGGCGTTAAACAGCAATTCGCCCGGGGCATTAAATAGCAACGGCCTTTATTTATATCTCAATAACAAAAATATTAGATTAATTTTGAAAAATATAATTTTAAAAAAAACATAATAAAAATTAGGCTAATTTTTTGTTTTTACAATCTAAATTTTTAGCATTTTGTTTCATCAATTATTGAGCATTTTATTTCATTCCCTCCCATGTAAACTAATTTGATTATATTAGTATCAAATCTTAATTTGTGTATTTTATCACATGTTGTGGTGGTTAGAAAAAAGTTTGGTTTTAAAAAGTATAGCAAAAATGCCATAAAGCTATAAAACTTTTTTTTCCAGAAAAAGATAAATACATATTTTTATTTACCTTTTCTTTTGGTGAAAATTATAATTTTAACAATTGTTAATTATACTTAATTATTGATAATAGGTTTATTGTTCTTCACAAAACCCTAGTTGGAGACTTCCCAGATCGCTGCCCCCAATCTCGATTTCGTCTCTCCCTCTTTCTTCTCTCTCTTTTTTTCTTCCCGGTGAAGTTTTCAGTGGAGATGAACCACAAGTTTATGCGCGGTTCTCCGTCGACTTTCCTCCCGCACGCCGACGTGAATCGGAGCCAGACGGTATTCGCGCTCGAGGAGATTTTCTTGAAGGAGGAGCCGTCAGCGGCCGTCGGTGGAGCTAAAGAGCGGAAAGGCGATGGCGATCGACTTTTCGTCGTCGGGGAGAACAGCCGTGGCAAATTTTCGGCTTCCGATCTGCGATTTCAGTTCAGAAGCGGGGTTAGATACTTTGCTCTTTGTTCGTGGTATCTTTGATTTCACTTTTTTTGCTCTATTGCATGAATTGGAAGGGAACGTACTTTTCAATTGGTCCAGAATCGGTCCAAAAGCGGGTTTCACTTTTTTTTGCTCTCTGATGCCTTAAGCAATTATAAAGACAATGTTGTTCTTTCCAATACTGAGCACAGGCCTTCTGAACATCTAGTTAACTCCACTTTTGGGGAAATCCATGTACAAGAGCAGCTTCCTGGGCAACCCTGGACTCTATGCTGACATTGCAGGCTTGTGTGGGCCTGGCAATGGAGGTGGGGAGAAAAGCAGAGGATACCTAGGGGCGGACATGAATGAAGTCGAACCATTTGCTGAAGAAATTGGAGCATGACTATGTCATATTCTGAGGCTTGAATTATTCGATCAAGATATATGGAGCGATATCAGAGAACACAAGTGATGATGTTCTAACTAATATTTAACGATCTACAATTTATGTTTATTGTGTGACACCATTTTCAATATAAACACAGATCTCTCAACTTGTGTGTTAATGCTGTCACAAGGATCTTTACGCCGACTACATTGTGGAGACCTTGAGGCGGTAGCTACAGTTTCCCTCTTCTGCCATTTCCGCATCTGCAAACTCTCGTATGTATAGCCTCTTTTAACTACTATGGGAAGAAGATGCCACGTGTCCTTGTAATGTTGCCAATCAATATAAGTGAGAAAAGAAAAGCCGGATCTAGTCCTGGCAATACATGTAGAAGTTTTTGTGTCAATCATTGGCTTCATATAAACATTGTAATGCCTCATTCTCTCTAGTTCAGGCTTTCAGTTTGTATTGTTTATAAGTTAAATACTCTTTGTGTGATTTTGTTCCTAAATCTGTGTTTCCACAATCTTATAGGAGCTTGTTATTCCCGGTTGCTTCTTGCGAGCCAAAGCTATAGGGCTTATGCCTATCATTGATCAGGTATATATTGCTTTTATATTACACATTGTGAAGTGTTGCAACAGCATTAGGCATCAACTAACCTCTCACTGACAGGGGAGAAAGATGACAAGATAATTGATGTATGTGTTGATGATCCCGAGTACCGCCATTACAATGACATCAAGGATCTACCAGCACATCGTTTGGCTGAAATTCGTCGCTTCTTTGAAGAATGTATGCTTCTTTTACAAGCACTTAAATTTCTTCTGCTGCACATACCATCCAACATGTTATGACTAATTTTTGGGCTATTGCTTTGTTTCTGTGTCTCTACTCCCATCTTTAATGCTACGTTTGGCTCTTTTCAGACAAGGAAGGCTAACTTCATTTCAAGCCATATTTATACGAACATATATATGTCACCACCAGGCCTTGTTCGACTCCAAGTAAATCACATTTCGATTCATTAAATTCAAAATCTGACCATACCATCGTCTTCGCCATGCTCAATTTACTTAGACCCGCCTCTTGAATCATTTGAAATCATCTCCGAACGACATCGAATCACTTCCGTATCGGCCCACTTTGTGCATGGAAAACTTGAACTCTTAAATTATATATAGATCCCTCCCACATTTATGTACTTTATCGGTCCACATTTATACGAAGTCAGGTCAATGCTCTGTTATATCACAAAATTTTAAATGTTAGCCAATTTTAAATGTCAGAGCAATATTCACTTTATCAGGCCACATTTATACGTAGTCAGGTCAATGCTCTGTTATATCACAAAATTTCAAATGTTAGCCGATTTTAAATGTCAGAGCAATATTCACTTTATCAGGCCACATTTGTACGTTGTCAGGTCATTACTCTATTATATTAACTTTAAATTTGAAACACTTAAGTTTGCATTTATTAAATGTGATTCTCGTTGAATTGATAACCACTCATAATATTTACGAGTTTTGATAAGAGAAATATGCCTTAAACCACCATTCATACTTGGTTGGTTCCGTAATAAGAAACACTAATCACCATCAAAAAATCGATTTTGTGACAAAAAAAATGAATCTAGAGGCTTGTGTTTTATGGGGTGAAATATCATTGTCCTTCTCAATCTCATGTTCTTCTATGAAGGACTAGTCTGTAATAACCTAATGGGATATGTGAGGTCTAATTTTCATATAAAAAGTTGCTTTTAAAAATAAATAAATAAAATGTTTCATGAGTTTGACTTTTGACCGTCAACTTGCATAAAATGTTTCATAAAGACACCAACCAACGTTGGTTTCAAATTTAAAGGCAATATAAATGTGGTTTCAAATTTAAAGGCGATATAAATGTGCTTTCAAATATAAAGGCAATATAAATGTGGTTTCAACATTTGAAATTTCATTTCTATAAATTTTGTGATATAACACATCATTGACCTGACTTGGTATAAATGTGGTTTGATAAAGTAAATATTGTTGTAACATTTAAAATCGCCTAACATTTAAAACTTCATTTTCGTAAATTTTGTTACATAACAGAGAATTATATACTTTATCAGACCACATTTATATGAAGTAAGGCCACATGTATTCGAAGTCAGGTCAACTTTCTGTTATATCACAACATTTCATATGTTAGCCAAATTCAAATTTCAGAGCAATATTCATTTTATCAGGCCACATTGGTACGTTGTCATGTCAATGCTCTGTTATATCACAAAATTTTCAAATGTTAGCCAATTTCACATTTCAGAGCAATATTCACTTTATTAGGCCACATTTATACGCTGTCAGGTTATTATTCTGTTATATTAACTTTAAATTTGAAAGGAATGTTGTTTGATTCCATAATGTTGGCAGAGCTTCAGAAAAGGGTCCAAGGATGAAGTTCAGAAGATTAGGGATGAGAACAAGACCTTGAGTGAAGTTAATTTGTGTTATGTTGCGTTGAAAAAGAATATGCACGAAAGAGTGAGAAGGATGATGTTTTCAGGTGAGTGGTTTCGCCTCATCTTCATATATATATATATATATTTACTAGAATTATATGAATTTTGTTCTTTGGATCTCACATTTTTCACTTGGTTGATACTGCTTCAACAATAATTTTGAATATACAAATCAATAAATGAAAATTTTCAAGATACATGAATTTGAAATTGCAATGTTACACCAAACAATTATGCACAGTTTTCTGAATTCCCAGCAAGATCTCTTTCTTCTTCTTCCCTTTTCTTGTTTTTTCTGGGCATTTACATTTCAGTCTCTTCGAGACCTCCCCAAATATGATTTGAAAAATTAGTGTACAAGCTTCACCCAAAACAATTTTGCAATAAATACCAAGCAACAAAATGTTCCATTTCCCAAATCCAATTTCAATGGTAAATCTCAACAGGTGGAAACCGAAATCCCGCATTCAACGGCAAGAACGGAGCTCCAACTCAATTCTTAATTTTTTTTCCAGTACCCAAACACGTGGTAACCCCGTATTTATGTGATGAGCGCCTTATATAGCCAAAACAGGGTTCACATGACATGAAACTTTTAAAAAGAGAAGGGTAAATTTCACTGAATAACTCTGTATTCAAAACAGAGTTCTCTGCCTCCACGTTCAAACACTTCTGAGTGGTGACATGCAACGTGGCGAGGATCTGGCCGTTGTCTCTCCTGAGAAGAGCAGCCTGAGCCGTCAGATCGTTGAGATGCTTCTGCTTCCTCATCCGAGACCTCCTTGCCGATTCCCGGTTCGATTCCATCCTCTTCCTCTTCCTCTCCAGCTGCTGCAAGTCCTCCTTTGAAGAGTTTCCACTAGAAGAAGCCATTAATATATATAAAAAAAACAGAGGATCTTGGTTTCTAAATTGTTTTTCCTCCTCTTTTATTTACACTAGATTTACGATTCTCAAGGCTGATTAAGGTGACGAATTATAAGATTTGGAGTTTAATTGATTGGAATTTTTAAAAGGGGGAGGGGAAATTAAGGGGAGGAGAAAATGGATGTAGAAAAAAAAAACAGAGGCTTAGATCTGACCTGGCTGAACTAACCCAAGAAAGATTTGAGCAATTGGATTGAAATTGGCTGACTTTGTTTTTCTCTTGCGGAAAAAAAAACTAAAAAAGTGAGCAAAAAGACAGAGCAAGAAAATGACAGAGGAAAAAAAGCCAGGTTGTATGGGGAGAGAGAAGAGAAAGAGGTTTTTTTAAGCTTGTTGATGAGTGCCTTATATAGCCAAACAGGCATGAAACTTTTACAAAGAGAAGGGTAAAATTCACTGAATGAGGTGGGACACAAGGCGCAGGAGAAGATGGGTGTGGCTGAGAAGAAACAGCCCAACACCACCAACGACATCACCACTACACGTGACGAGCAACCGGAAGAGGAGGACGAGTTGGCGAGGAGGACTTTACAAATTCGAGCAACTGGAGGATGAGGACGAGTCGGCGAGGAGGAATCGTCCGCTAAAACAGAGGAGAAAGAGGGAGGGGCTGAAACAGAGGAGAAAGAGGGAAAGACGAATTATGTGAGATTTGGAATAATTAGGATTCAATTAGTAGGATTAAGATTTTTTTTATCTTTTCTTTTTAAAAATTTTAATGTTTTATCTCACTTTTATATTTAAATGAAAAAATAAATTAAATAATAAGAAATTTAATATTTTT
Organism: Rheum nobile; assembly: GCA_027886185.1. NCBI lineage: Eukaryota > Viridiplantae > Streptophyta > Magnoliopsida > Caryophyllales > Polygonaceae > Rheum > Rheum nobile. The sequence goes on along the minus strand of WOAB01000002.1, from coordinate 6,146,723 downwards.
GTAATATTTTTTAAAATATGAATTTTTTATAAATTATTATTGAAAATCTGATATTTTTACAATTGAGCCTTTTTACTCTTTGAAATCGTCCGTTTTGCCCATACCTTTGAATATTAATCGTGATAAAATTTCGATTTGGATATGTAGTTACTTTCTATTTGAACCATGCCAATCCGACTTGGGAAGCAATTCTGACTTTCTTCTCTCATCATCTTCACGCCATAATCAAATCCCTAACTTGCACTTGTGCTTCACCCCCACCGCTCCAATCGAATTTCCCAAACCTAATTCCTCCTCCATAGCCAATAACCTCCCCCTTTCCCTTCCCAAGATGATGATCCGACTCCGAAGCCGCGACGGCCTCGAGAGAGTCTCAATAGACAACCCTAACATCACGATCGCTCACCTCAAATCCCTAATCGATTCCCAGCTCGGCGTCCCCGTCGCCAACCAGACTCTCTCCCTCAACCAAAACCTCTTGCTCGCCAAAACCCCCTCGGAAATCGTACAATTCACCGACTTGTCCAACCCCAACACGCCGATCTCCTCCCTCGGAATCGCCCATGGCTCAATCGTCTACCTTTCCTACGCCGGAAGCCGCGAAGTCGCCGGCCCCCGCCCCGTCGTCTCCCCCGCTGGCTCCTTTGGCCGGAAGATGACCATGGATGACCTCATCGCCCGTCAGATGCGCGTCACGCGCCAGGAGAATCCGCATTGCTCGCTTGTCTCCTTCGACCGCGATGCCGCCAATGTGTTCCAGCAGTACGTGAACATGGAGCTCGCCTTCGCCGTCAAGCGCGGAGGGTTCATGTACGGCACGGTCGGGGAGGATGGGCGGGTCGAGGTGGACTTCATCTACGAGCCGCCGCAGGCTGGGACGGAGGAGAAGCTAGTTCTGATGAGGGATTCGGAGGAGGAGAAGATCGTGGATGCGATCGCCGCCGGATTAGGGATGAGGAGAGTAGGGTTTATATTTTCGCAGGCGGTGGGCAGGGAAAACAAGGGGGAGTACACGATGTCGGCGTTTGAGGTGGCGCAGGCGGCGGAGCTGCACGCCGAGGGGGACTTGAAGGAGTGGGTGACGGCACTGGTGAAGCTGGAGGTGAACGAGGATGGCTTAGCAGATGTGCACTTCGAGGCGTTTCAGATGAGTGATATGTGTGTGAGGCTGTTCAAGGAAGAGTGGTTTGATTTGGAGGACAAGGAAGGGCAGGAGTCGGATCCCAAGGTCTCAAGGATGAAGAAGGAAGTTGTGGTTGGCGGGAAGGATGTTATGGAGGTCGACAATGACTTCTTCTTGGTCGTGGTCAAGATCTTCGATCACCAGGTTAGTTTGCCTCTTTTTTTGGTTGAGATAAGTTTTTATCTTGATTTCATTATGGCTTTCTATCTGATGCGGAAGTTGCTGGGAACTTGGTATATATATATATATATTGTTTATAGTTCATTAGTTTGATCTACAACTTCACAAGAGGATCCTCAAAAAGATGATCTTTTTACTAGAGAGAGGATGTTCTGTCATGTAGTAAGCAGTTCAAATCTCCTTAAATTGTTTCTGATTCAGTTGATCTGGATGGATGTCGCGGTCTAGCTAATGGACCTGTGTATTTTCATCTAGTTGTGCCAATGGTTTATGGGTTTGCATATATCTTTGATTTAGGTTTTGCATTTTGCTTAGCTTTTGCATCTACTGGTTGCTGCTTCATGTCAATAGTCTATGAGTGATCATGATTGTCAGGAACGTGATTTAGAAGCAAAAGATTGCATAATTCATAGCCTAATTGTGATAGTACTACATGACATCACGAAAGCAAATGATGAGACATGTGGGATTTGGGTTGGGTAATTATCTAGCCCCATTGAAAGTCATTGTTGCAATAGGAAGTTACGAATGTATGGAGAATGTTTCTGGCTGCAAAAAATCTAATGGTGAAATCAATGAAGGCAAGTGGATAGAAATGAGGAAGGAATTGCTCTGTATTGCATGCGATTTGCTGCACAGAAATAAGACCCTGGGTTTGTCCTTATAATTTGGTGCTGTTAACAACAATATAAGTGCTTGCAGTGAATGCTATGTTATGATTTGCTGCACAGAAATAAGACCCTGGGTTTGTCCTTATAATTTGGTGCTGTTAACAACAATATAAGTGCTTGCAGTGAATGCTATGTTATGATTAAGTGCTAAGGGATACTGTCTTAATACTGAAACACAGTGCATCTAGGTTGCCCTACATGGTTTACACATACACCAACTAACTCTATGTCTAATATTTAAAATTGCAGGGCCCACTCTCAACCACATTCCCTGTGGAGAACAGGAACATAGCGGTGACAACGAGGGCGCTGAAGAACCATCTGGAGCGAACCAAGTCTCTCCCTTTCGTGAAGCGGATTTCTGATTTCCACCTTCTACTCACCTTGTCCAGGTTTCTAGACCTCAACGCTGACGTGCCTGCCTTGACTCAGTGTGTGAGGACAGAGACATCTATCCCGGAAGGCTACGAGCTTCTGATCGATTCCATGGCAAATGCTGCTTGAGACCCACTTTCTCCTCCAAAGTGTTTTGCTGATTCCGCCTACTATCTTGTCTACTCACCTTGTATTTATACACTTTTATTCGACTGATTTAAAGATGATGGTGAAAGAAGGGGGCTGTGGATTTGTTCCTCAATTAGTAAAACACATTAAGGTCGTGTATGTTTCCAGGATAAGCTAAAGAAACACGATGAATCTGATTTTCTTGCTCTGCTTTCACTCTTATACGACTTCCCCAATTTCCTTGCACTTTCAGTACCCACCATTGTCTTGCCAGGCTCTGCTACTCTGGCTGCTTCTTACCATTTGTTACTGGAGTTTTTAATCGGACTTTGTGGTTCAATGCTACAAGGAGAGACTAATTCGGCTTGTTCGAGTTAGTTAGGTGTAGGGTATTTTGAGGTGAAAATTCTAATATTAGACGACTTGTTTTTTATAAGGTCCTTGGGAAAAAAATTCTGCTCTCGGATCCTTAATCACGCTGTTTGTTCAGCTCTTGACGACTCAAAAATTACATTCATCGGAGAAAAATCTGGTTCCTCTTGCTCTATTTTTCATGTCTGTCACCACATGGTTATCTCTGTGCCCTTGTAAACTCCAAACTTCGTTTCTGTAATTTGGACCCCTTTTTTTTCGGTGGTGGATCCTACTGGGGTTGGGGTTACTCTCATTTGAACCCAGTGATATAAGGTCTAAGTGCGTTTATATGAAGGGAGCCATCTAGGATTTCCGTGTGCAAAATAAGAACAAAAGCCTAAACATAGACAAGTGGTGGACCAATTTTAAAAGAGTCAACTGGGAAACTGATTACCATTTCCTGGTCAGATCCCATGTATGTTTTCTCATGTAGTAGCATTTATGTGATCAGAGATGTGAATTTAGCTTATAGCTCATAGCTTCAGTGCAGAGCATTGGATTTGCAGGACAAAACAAGATCACACTTGCCTTAATCAATCAATTATGGCAGTCATGACCAAGTAGATCTCAGGTAAGGTCACATCAAGGAAATTGGAGAACAGAAGAAGGGTAGATTAGCATAACTGAGCCAGATATAGTCTTGATTGCAGATCATTACAAGCAAAAGTATGAGTATCAAGTATGAACAATTGTGAATTTGAAGTAAGCCATCACAATGAATAATAAGCTGAAGCAACAAAGCAAACCCAAAGGCGCAGAAATACTATAAGAAAATGATCAAGATGCCAAGCAAGCTTCCCAGAAAAGCCTGCTTTTCTCCATCTCGCTCATGTTTTTCTTGCTTGACTGCACACACTTCCTTGAGTTGTAGCTGTTTGCAGTTGATGTAACTTCTGATATCATCTCCTCTTCCTCTTCCTCTTCTTCAAATGCCCTCAATTTATGATGGTGATGGTGATGATGATGAGACGCAATTGCATGTATGATATTCCTCATACCATCATCATAGTCAACATCGTCGTCATCACAATGGGTTTCATTATGTACTTGTTCATCATCCCCCTCTGATATTCCAATCTGGGCCTCTCTAGATTGAGCCGAACCATAACAACCCACATCACTGCTACAAGATTCAGCATCATCGTCATCATCAGCCTCAACCGCATTATCTTGATCATAATCCAGCGCCATCTTCCCGTCAAAATCAGCTTCAGAATCCCCTGCCTCCTCAAACAACAAGAACCTTGACAAGTTCACAACTTTCTTCTCCCCCATTTTTCAGTTGATCTTCTTCTGACAAATCCTGATCAGATCTGTGTACATATATATAAATTGGAAAGCAAAATTCCTGACACACCCAGATGGAAATCAGAAAAAGAATGACGTCGGATGAAATCTAATCTAGCAATTGAATCAATGGAAATTCAATTGGTAGTATTGTGGGCAGATAGCTAGAAAGGGGGTAGATGACATAGAAGACGGTATGTGAATAGCCGTTGAGGACGAGGATTTCTTTCTTCTACTACAAATACAATTTTATTCTACTCACCTTGTATACAGAGAGAAAGAGAGTACACATTTTCTTCGGGCTTGTTTTGGTGAGAGAGGAGTGCGACTGCAAATCCAATGTGTAGTCCTTCTAGAAGAGGATTAGAGGACCAATAAATTATGATTATTGTAATAAAACTGAAGAGCGTTTTTTGGGTGTTTGAATACTGTGGGTCCCACTTTCTCTAGAAGGATGCTAAATCCTTTTTTGTATGGTTTACTGTATTTGCTAAATTATGCGTCTTTCTATTTAAAAAACAGGATATTAAACACACCCATAATTTTTTGTTATTTATATCCACACATGTCGAATGCGTATACATCTGTTTATGTATTCGAAAATCATACGCGTGTCAATGTACATACAAAAGCGTGTGCATACGCAATGCGCATACACATGCAAGTATGTATGCGCGTTCCGCATGCACAAATAATATCCTGCTGTTAATTAATGTTAACGATCCTGATTATGAATGTTTTAGATTTTTTTTAATTCGAATGAGTTAAGTTTACTATGTTTATTATTATATAATTTTATGGTAAAATAGTTACTTTACTTCTATATATAATATGATTCACTTGATAGTTTGTTATATATTTAACGGTTTTTCTAGTGTGTGCTCATGGGTATGTGCTAACTAGTTATTTTAAAGTTATTTATATCTTTTTACCTTTTTAGTTATGTTATTTTTTATTTGTAATTAAAATTATTTATAATATATGTGCGAACTATAAATTAAATACTATGTTAAAATTATTTATAAAATAATATATAGGGCAAAATACTAAAATTTACATTTCAACCATATCAAAGGTATGTTTTTCAAAATTATATACCTAAAAGTGTAATGTTCTTATAGTTTTAACACTTAAATTTATATAATTGGTATAATTAGTAATATATGATTCATGACGCAAAAGTGGGAATATACATATTAAAATATTTGAAATAAATATGTGATATACTTTAACCACTTTTTTCTTTTAATTAGTTATAAAATTAATAGTCTTCATTACTAAAATTAAATTTATATGTTTGTTATTCAATTATTTGCATGAAATTCTTAGTTTACTCTCCATTTTTGTATACAAATTTGCGAATATTTTTTTCAATTCTAATCATATAAATGTCAAAAATTGAGCATACACTTTACCATATCAGTTTTTAAAAATATTATTTAATATTTCAATTCAAAGTTTTATTAACGAAACTAGTGCAGGTCACGAAAATTGGGCTTGTGCTTGTTGTCTGGTGCTATTGAAAAATCTCTTATGATATGGGTATGTATGTAATTCAATGTTGTACATAATTGTCAAACACATAAGGATAATATATATATATATACTACTACTACTACTTTTCTATTAACCATCTTTGACTGGTGACATAAAGACTTCGACGCTGACTATTCTTCATATGTATATAAATACTAAGTTGGCTTCTATAATGGCATTTCTAGTAGAGTGAACCTGTTGGGAAGAATATAGTTATAAAATAGAAAACTCAAAACACAGCATGTTGGATAACCAACCATCATCATCATCATCATCATCATCATCATCATCAAACACTAAGAAAAGCAGAAAAGCTTCATAAATTAACATTCAAACTTGCCAAAACCCAAAACGTATATTTGGCTTATTACAAAGGAGCCCCAACCTTGCTCCAATTATGTGCAATAAAGTCATTCTTTGAAACCTTGTTCCAACTCTGTGCAATAAAGTCATTCTTTGATATATATATATATGCCCTAAATACTCACACTAATCCAAACATACAAAAAATTCCATCATGAACACAAAAAGGGAAATTCCATCAGGAACTCAAAAAAAAGGAGTTTAGGTAGACGCCACCAAGTTTTGGCAAATTACATCAAAATGTATGGCTCTAATCTAATGGTTACTTGGGCAAACTTATTCTGTTTGAGACGTCCTAATAGATGGAGGAACGACAGGAGGATCATCACTTGTCCCAATGGCTAGAAGGGCTCGCAAATCATCTTCATATGTCGGGAGACCCCGGTCAATAAATTATCGTATCCTCCAAACAATTATATTCAGACGTTGTGATAGAATAATAAATAAACAATGTTACAAAACAACACCATATCAAGAATACAAAATTAACTTACACGAGAAGAATCAACACGAGCGGGAGCTGGACAAGTATCCCAATGAGGCTGATGTTCGACATTCTAACGCAAGTAAGGATGACTCCGGGGCCTAAACGAGTTTATGCATTCGTCATCCATGTCCCATGCATTTGTCATATTTTTAAGTCGTCAGATATCGTTATACATGTATTTATTGCATATAAAATTATTAAAAAAACAACTTATAATGAGCAATAGAAATTATGAAATAAATCATTGCATAATACATGCCAATATGCCATTCAAGTATGGATATGACGATTTTGTTTCTCCAAGTCGCTACAAATGAAGTCCAGTGAGACCTTTAAACAATTTATTTTGACTTGACGAACTAAACAACACTTGGTCAAATCTTGAAATTCAAACTAATTAATTTTAACAATAATTATAAATACAGTTTTTTGAATCTATGCTTTAGATGTATATGTTAAGTACTTTGTTTTGATAATAGTATACGTATACAAAATTTACCTCATTCGAATAAAAAAATTCGGAACAATCATTATTAGTAGGGTTCATGATGAATGCATATGATGAAGAACAGAAATTTTGAGAAATTTTGATGATAATGAATGAGAGAAGATGAGCTATTTAACGTTCATCACCTCCTGCATACTCAACTTTCTCTTTTGGGAGTACCCAAAGTGTGTCATGAAAGATTCCTCCAGCTTCTTGAATCCGTAGATACTCTTCGCGGGGAGACTGTTCATCCACGTGAGCGCGAGCCCGATCAGAGTGTTGGGAAAGCAATTACACATCGTTGCTTCATCTGCTTTACTCAATAGCATCGCGTAGCGATATTTGGACAGATGGTCCCTTGGGTCATTGATAGGCGTTGTCGTGACACCTAAACAAAATAATCATAAACAAACCTAACTCAGTAGAATAGGCAAGCAAGGGTCGAATCCCACAGGGAGGAGTTATCTTTCTTTATGTCAGGTTGCATGCAATAGTAACAAAGGGGGGTTTTGATTGATTGGCTGTAAAACAAGTAAACAAGGGAAACAAAAGCAAAGGTTTGTAATCAATTAGGGAAAAACACTTAGCCAAACAAATATCCATCATTCATTCGATTGATTGGTCCTAGGTTATCTCTATTCCTTCCTATGATTACTCCTGTCCCTATTCTGAAATAGTTACCAGTCCAACTCGGCCTGGTAACCCTTACTATTGAACGCACGAGAAACTATCAAGATTTAGAACAATAGTAGCATGGAGCATAGGAATTAACCAGGATACATGCAACACCGATTTTTCATAGCATTTAACACATAATCAATTCTCTCTCATAATAAACTAGTCCAACTAGTCCTAGAATATCATGGTTGCTATACAAGATAGGGGATTTCAACTCGAAATATCCAAACCCTAGCAATAGACAATTACTAATATCAAATAGGTGATCAATCCAGTCAAATCAATAAGAATCAATAAGAATAAGCTCAAGAGAAAAGATATAATCCAAAGGTATAGGAAATAGAATTATAACCTCACAATCATGAATCGAATGAAGGCTTCAATTGTCGGACTAAGCAAAAAGTGCTTAGTTCTTCATAGTCTTGAAACAATAAAACTCAAAGGAAAATAATACGTAGAATGAAAACTGAATTTAAAGGCTGCTATGGAAATTAGGTTAAATAACCTAAAAACCAAACCTAATGCTAAAAAAGATAACAAACAAAGTCTTAAAGGAAAATAAAATAATCCTACCGAAATAAAGAAATAAAAGAAAAATAAAGAAATAAAATAAAATAAACTTCGGACGAAATCTTCGGAAACTCCTCGACGCTCGCCTGACACAGATTTCCACGACCGTGGAAGAATTTCCGCGATCGTGGAAATTACCCTGATGCTCTTGAATTAACCGCGACCAAGCTCCCTAGAAATCCGCGACCAACCGCGCCCGCTGACGGGGCTAAAAGTGCGCAATGCAAATATCGTTGATTAGCCTTATTAAAGTAAAAAGTCATAACATACCTACTAAACAGATGTATAGTAAGCAAGCAAGGGTCAAACCCACAGGGAAGATCTGATGCAGTATGCAATTGTGAATGACAAGTAACAAGCAAGGGGGGTTTGGTTATCACGAGAAAGCAAAGCAAACAAGTTTGGTTGAGTTGAGAAAATATAATGGGGAAAGTAGTCCTACTAGAGCGAGATCCACAATACAGAGATATAATTTGATCACATAAATCTATTTAATCCAAGTTCTTTTACTATCCTTATAGTTGTTCTCACCCTGATCTTAAGTACTATCGATTCTCACAGTTGTCGATAGACTTATTACTATGCTAATGATAAAGCACCACCGATTCTCACAGTTGTCGGTATACTTTACCACCAACAAAGCAATAGCAATACACACAAGGATATAGGATACATGCAAATAGAAAGATGTATTAATACTCGCATGCAACTGATTCTCACTCACAATTGTACGCTCGGAACCCCTATACGCACAATTGTGTTTGCTACTAGATATGCACTTGGAACCCCTATATGCAATCCTAGCAATTGATAAAAAGTATTCAACCTAGTTGATCAGGCTAAGAAGAACAACAAGAAATCAATATTCAATATAACCAAGAGAATCAAACCAACACTTATAAGGATAAGAACAAGGAATAGAAATCTCACAAACACATCAACTGTATTGCTTCAATCGTCTAGTAGAATAAAGGGAAGTTAGTTCTTCATTCAAACGAGAATGAAAACCTAATAGAAAAGTAAACTGCGTAATGTAAAAGTGTCTGCCTCTGGGGCGTGACTCCCCACTCAAGACCTAGAAAGAGGTCTTAAATAGGTTTAGAAAATAAGTTAACCTAATGGAAATAACAAAGGAAATAAAATAATAGAAATAAGAAAGTCTGAAATGCAATAAAGGAAATAAAATCTTCTGCTGGCCGCGAGGCGTGACGTGCCCACCGCGGGACGTCAGTCTTCTAGTTGCCTTCTCTGAGATCCACCGCCGGGTCGTGGTGGCTTCTGGCGCGGGGCGTCAAGTTACACCGCGGGAAGGCGATGCCTTTTTCAGCTTCTACGACACTTTAGTAGAAATACCATAACATTTGATTCCCAACTCGGATTGTGCTCATATTTTGAGGACTTGCAGTAGACTTCAATATCTAACTCCTCGAATTGGAATCACTTCATTTGGACATCTGAGTAGAGAGAACAAACCATTTGAATTTAGCACATTGTTCTTCTACTCTTCAATACACTTCAAACCTCTATAAATCCCATGATTTCTTCACTTATCTCCACAACTTCTGGATTACAGACTTAGCCACAAATCTCATCCTAAACTCCTCTAAATAATGCTAATAATTGCTAGTTAAGGTGCATGAAATGACACCTATCACCCGCGGCGACACTTCCGCGATCGCGGATGCCTATTCCGCGCCCGCGGATCCTCTTCTGTTGCGGCTTCTTCACTTCTGTTGCATCTTCGTCGTCATGGCTCGTGATCTTCTTTCGTGGTCTCCTCTCCATCTTCAATAAGTCTTCGTTTAGCTTCTCCAAACCACTAAAGTCACACTTCTACTTCTCAACTTCATTCTCCATAGTTGTGCTCTAAACATCTCCAAATGGTACCCAAAACACCGGTAACAACTCCTAGTCTCTGTTATTAAAATCGAGATCTGGATCGTAAAATCGTGAGATTTTACGATCCAGTAGGAGGGGTCTGATCCGGATCGGGCTATAAAATCGAAAAATAGTAAAATCGTATTAAAATCATGTAAAATCGGCTTAAAATCGTAGGATCTTACGACCCTTATAAAATCTTAAGATCCTGTCTTTGTGGTTAAAATCGTGTAAAATCGTATTAAAATCGTGTAAAATCGGCTTAAGATCATGTCTTTATGGTTATAAAATCTTAAGATCCTGTCTATTATGTATGAATTTTGAACTTTTGGTCATGTAATGTTTCATTTTATATTAGGAAACTTCCATTTATCATACCTAAATTCTTGAATTTTTTATTTTATTTTTTATATTTATAATATATTATTTTTAATAAGTTTATAAAATCTTACGATTTTACGATCCGATTTTACGATCCGATCCGTAGGACCTTCCGTGATCCGATCCTAAAATCTCAATTTTAATAACCTTGCTCATAGTTAAACCCTACAAAGTAGCGTTGATCAGTCGTCCTCTCCCGTGTGATCCGCAAAGGCGGTTGCTTCGAAACGAGCTAAGGGCAGCTCTTGAGTCACCTGCTCGGGGATGTACTGAGGTGTATGATCCACATATTGCCTACGCGGAGGCTCTCTTCATGGCATATACCGGGGGGGGGGGGGAGAGGAGGGGGCTCAGGTGTCATAGACACTTGATCTGCATGCGCCCCCTCCGTACTCTTCGCAAGGATCCTCTTAGACTTGGCTCTTGTTGCACATGCTCCTGTCAACTCTACTCTTGCTTGTACCTTTGCCCCTATTGAAATTGACCGAGCTCCCATTCAGACTGATCGATGACGATCCTTCGCGGAGGAGGCATGGGTGCATTCCTTTCCTGCTGTGCCGGATGCGGGCCTCGGATCTGGGACTGCACCTCGTCCGACCCGCCTACCTGTGTTGCTTCACCATGCAAGACTCTAAAACTTCCGGACTTAGTTGCCCGAGTGCGTCCCCACGGACGACGCCAGTGTTAAAACCCGGTTTGCGTATCAACGCGGATCTTCAGCAACACACCTGGATCGGGTTTTGGATCTTGTTCCTCCTTCTTCACGGGACACACTCCGTTGCTGGCAAGTCTCTTCTGGCTGGATTGAAGGGATTATTCACGCCTTCTTCACAGATCTCCTATGAGAAGCTTCGTAGCTGAACTTCGCGGCCTCAGATCCTTCTTCTTCGCCTATGATCGCTCTTTCTTTTGGGACTTCACACCTGGAAAATCCTCGGAGATGGTGCTTCCGGGGAAGGTCTCTTCGACTCTCAAGTCAGTAAAGGTTTTCAAGTGAGAAGCAATACGCGAAGGAGAAAAATAAGAAGAGAAGGAGATCAGATCTGGTTTTGTTGTGCTTTTTGGGTTTGGGTCTTTTTGAGAGAAAAGCGATTGAAAAAGATGAAGCAGCAAGAAGAAAATGCGTGCTCTCCAATTCACTCTCTCTCCTAACGGTTTCCTTGGGATTGATGTGGCCAAAAGAGAAAAAAAGATACCCTCCTCCTTTCCATTTTGGGGTATTTATAGGGCAAATAGACTTTCCAAAAACTTGGTTTCTTGGTTTGCTGATTGGCTTTTCCTCTTGACTTAGCCCATTGGCCAAGTCAGGCCCAAACATGAATTTGACCCCCACAATCAGTTTGATTTTACCTTATCATTTGTCATGCATTCAATGAGTATGTAATTTATAAATATATATGATTTTTTTTAAAGATTGTATAATTATATTAAAAAATATTATCATTAATCATACCATAGCTTATTAATAAAAACCATACCAAATAGATCCTTATAGCATCTATCATCATTATTGATTTATCATTTAGCAATTACTTATAAAAATTAAGATAGTTTAACAATATGACTTCAACTAATAAGATCATGTAATTCAAAGTTTCCTTCTTTAAAAAAATTATTTTGAACTCTAAGCCATTTGTAATATTACAGATGAATAAAAGAGTAATTATAAAAAATATGTAAAAGTAAAAGAGCATGCTGGTATATCTGTTTAAATTATATAATTATGATTGTCAAACTTATATATGTTCAGATTGTGCAAATAAAATGATATTGTGGGAGCAAATAATAAAACTATTAATTATTTAATGAATGAGGCTCACATACATAATAAGCTTAGGATATATATTGAGGAATAATGGATTGGTGATCCTTTGATCAAGGGAAATTAATAGAAAAAAATTAAAAACATAGAATGATAAAATTATAAATGTGACGAACTTTACCTTTTTCTTAAAAAAAATCTCATTTTTTTTTCTTTCAATAGAACAATCTTATAAATTTATAATTAAAAAATATATATATATATATAGGAAATGGTTTCTATGAGAACACTCCCCTAGGCAAGAATGGTGAGAACCATTCTCGCACTGAAATGTGGAACTTCAACACTACGTGGTGCCACATGGCACCACCACGTGGTGTCACATCACCCATTTTTTCTGAACACTTTTTTACTTTTTTGGGCCAATTTTTTAGGCCAATTTTGTGCAATTGGAAAACACCAATATGTGCATTTGGTTATGACGCGAATGTACATTTGGTTATAACATGAATGTGCATTTGACGAACACTTTTTTTACTTATTTTTTAATTCTTTGGGCAAATGTTTTTACCAATTTTGTGCATTTGGTGAACACCATTATGTATATTTGATTTTAACGCGCATGTGCATTTGGCTATAACATGAATGTGCATTTGGCGAACATCATTATGTGCAATTGGTCATAACGTGAATGTGCATTTAGTTATAACATGAATATGTATTTGGTTACAATGTGATATGTGATGTGCATTTGACGAACACCATTATGTGCATTTGGTTTCAATCTGAATGTGCATTTGGTTATAGTGTGAATGTGCATTTGGCGAACACCATTATGTGCATTCAGTTATAAGGTGAATGTGCATGCATTTTTATAATGTGAATGTACATTTGACAAACACCATTATGTGTATTTGATATACAAATGCACATCTAGTTATATACAAATGCACATCCTACAAAAACAAACTAGACGTGCATTTGATATACAAATGCACATGTTTTTATGTACAAATGCACATCCAAAAAAATAGATGTGCATTTTATATATAAATGCACATCTTTAAAAAAATTAGTTGTGTATTTGATATAACAATGTACTTCTAGTTATATAGAAATGCACATCCTTCAATAAAAAAGATGTGCATTTGATATACAAGTACAAATCTTGTTATATACAAATGCACATCCTAAAAAAAAATGTGCATTTGATATACAAATGCACATCTAGTTATATACAAATGTACATCATGTTACATAAAAATGCACATTATAAAAAAAACTTGCCCATGATTTTTTTTTCCGAAAAACAAGTGATGACGTCATCACTCACGAGAACGGTTCTCACCGTTCTCGCGATGGGGGGCATTCTCAACCGAACCTCCTATACATTTTGTAACACTCCTAAATTACCATAGAAATATTACCGCTAGTGACCTTGGAACACATATCCAAAATCACCCAAGACTTACAGTATTGATCGCAAATACAAAATAATACATACAACTTTCATAATTGCATAATAATGTTTTACAAATGACAATGCGGAAAATAACAACTGGAATAAAAAATCAAATTATAAAAAATGTCATAGTGGAAGACTTACTGGAAAATGCCAAAATTATATAATAGGTTATAAGCCTAAAATCTAACTTCTAGATCTTCAACCTTATTAAATGAAAATATTAAAAACAACTGATGCCTCCAACGTCGGTATTCTGCTTCTTCACACTTGGAAAAAATTACTTGATGTGCCGTGTGGGACGGATGACACCAGTCAATCATGCATGAAAAAAGAAAGGTTGGTTACTCTAATAAAAGACTAAACAAGGGTATTTATAAGAGGGTATGTGTAGTAGCATCTAGTTACTATCATTGTTTCTTGAATAAAAGCCGATAGACGATATATAACCAGGGCCGTCTCAAAGTTTTTCGGGGCCCGGTACAAGAATTTTTTCAGTCCTTTATAAGACTGTTCAAATTAGCCGCTTATAGTTAGCCTTGTTAATTACAACAAAAATAATAATAAAATAGTATTTGCAATTTTTTTAAATTTGACACTTCTTTGCGGATAAAATGAACATTGATGTATATTTGTCATTAGGAAATTAACTAATTAGTACTATATAACAATTACGAGACTAGGAAAATCAAATTTTAACATTAAAACTAGTATTTAATTAATTATTCACTTAATATATAGAAAATAATTAAATATAATTTAACTTTACAAAGAAAAATCTTGATATCTCTTCTAGTGCAAAAGTATAATATTTTTTAATGAAGTAAACACAATTAAGACAAATTTTACACGTACTTTCAAAATTTTATCATTTTCTATGGATAAAATCATTTTATTTTGACAAAATAATGATCTCTTTTACCTGTGTCCTATATTGGAAAAAACATTACTTAAACCTCAACATGAAATAAGTTAAGTGCTGAAAATATGTAATTAAAGGAGAACAAAAGGCCCTACATTAAAAGAAACTAGGAAGGGATTGAGTGTCACACCCTATAAGATAGAGATATTCAGTGCGACCGAGATGCCACAATTTTCCGCTTCTTTGAGGCGTCGAGACAACCAGCTAGTGCCTTGAGGTGGAACCAAGAAGGTGATGCATGCTGGTGAGTCATCTAGGTGAAGCACATAGGTGAACCAGGCATCACAAGCTTCCACAATGACAAGCTAGCACAACGGGGCTCGGGTCCCATGACGTTGCGCGCCCACCAACTTGGTTGGCACACACGGCCTCTCGCGCCCCGCACGGGTTGGCGTGTGCCCGGCGTGTGCTTGCAATGCGCCCCATGCCTTGGCGGGAACCACACGCACCACTTGACCCGACAAAGCCTACACGACATCAAAGCGCCTCGATGCCGCGTCTTGAGGCAAAACCGCGTCACCTGCCTGATGTGGCGGTCGACACCCAGCAACTGGCCTGAGGTGGCACAAGTGTGTGCCCAGCGCACTGCGGCATGTGCGGGGCGCGCCCCAGCAAGAGCGTGCCACACGCGGGCGCGCGCCACCTTATATAGGCAGCTGCGGTTTTCCTTCCCGGGGAGGCAACTAGCTAGAGGAAAAAGGCCATGTGCGGCTACAAATATTGGCGAATGCAGCGACGGCACCTAGCTGTGTGCTTGGCTTTGGTCAAGGAAGGCTGCCACGAGGAAGGAGGCGCTTCCACCAAGCTGTGTGCTTCGCCTAAGCACACACCTTAAGCATACCCACTCCAGGAGGCAACGACCCTATTTAATTTGGTTGTTGGCCTCTTGGATCTTCGGGGTGGGGGTTGAGAGCTCAAAGGCAACCCAACATGCTTGTGATGAACCCGATGGCCTGTACAATTGTAGAGTCGTAGTTTGGTAGTCCACTTGTATAGGTGGGGATCATGGGTGTTTTTAGCCTTGTACTTAACATAGGCCTGATTGAGTCCTCTTGCGTGCGCAACTACGGCGGGAGAGCGCTATGTATTCGGGGAGTTTCGCCCAAGAGTGAGTCAAGAGGGTTTTACTTGTAATTGAGCATACATGTCATATAGCGACCCCTTTTGATTTCATTTCGGTTGTTCTTGTTTGCATGCTTTCCTCTTTGACCAACGCTATCAAATGCTTATGCACCCGAGAGAAAGGTTGGCTTGCGGCCCCTCGCTTGTGAGCGCGGGTCGCCGAGCGCCGCGCGGTCCTTTGTTTTCCATGTCGGATCTCTAAGTCCGTGCCAATTGGTATCAAAGCGCAAGACAAAGGAAGGTCAAAGTCGAAGGGAAAGCCAAGACGATGTCGTTGGAGCAACAAGGCAGCAAGATCCCATAAGTGGTCCTTGCACTTGAGGCGCAACCGGCAGTGCCGAGGCCATGCGACATGGTGGTGGTGGCGCTGCCGTGCCAAATGAAGGAAGCAAGTGTACGCGGCGTGGACATGAAGTTCACGTTGAAGAGGAAGATGGACGACCAGGACCCAAGTGAGTCGAGACTTCGACGCCCGACTTAGGAGGTGGTGCCATCGCGGGATGGTTCAGAGCCGTCTCATCCTCACACCTAGGCGAGGTGTGCAATCCGGGGGTGTGAGTGCGCCCCTTTTCCACCTGCGAGATGCGGCGAAGATGAGAATACGACATCAAAACTTTGTGACCCATGACCAAGATGACGAAACTAGTGGGCTAAGTCTTGGGAGCGCATGGTGATGCGTGCGGTATCGCTGACTCGTTAGATGCAAGCGAAGAGGCGAGATCACACCCCCCGAGTTGAGTTTCTTCCATGAAGAGACCCGTTCGCGAGGAACATGGGTGTTGGCTGACGAGGCCATTTTGACTAGACGGGAAGCCACACGTAAAGGCTTGGGTTAAAGTCCGTTTGATGGATGGCGGTCCAGCGAGACGACGCGGCAAAGGCCGCAAAGCCGATTAGTCCTCAGCAAGGCATCGCAAGAGACGGACATGAGAACCGATAGCTCCGAGGAGCAAGCTCAGCGGAGCAGCGTTGAAGTTGCGAGGACGACGACGCAAAGTTATAGGTCAAAGAAGGAGGCATCCATGGCGAGTCCAGGCCATTTCCCACATGAAGTTGTTGACAAGGGCGTCGACAAATTTGCGGTGGTAGTATGTCATGCCCCAGAAGATAGAGATCTTCGGCGTGACCGAGACGCCGCAACTTTCCGCTTGTTTCGAGGCGTCGAGACAACTAGCTAGCGCCTTGAGGTGGAACCAAGGAGGTGATGCAGGTTGGTGAGTCATCTAGGTGAAGCACATAGGTGAACTAGGCATCACAAGCTTCCACGATCGCAAGCTAGCATGACGAGGCTCGAGTCCCAAGACAGTGCGCGCCCACCAACTTGGTTGGCACACACGACCTCTCGCGCCCCCGCGGGTTGGAGTGTGCTCGGCGTGTGCTTGTGATGCACCACATGCCTTGGTGGGTGCCACACGCACCACTTGACCCAACAAAGCCTACACGGCATCGAAGCACCTCAATGCCGTGTCTTGAGGCGAAACCACATCACCTGCCTGATTAGGCAGGTCGGCGCCTAACAGCTGGCCTAAGGCGGCCACACGCGCAAGCGTGTTCCTAGTGCGCCACACGCAGGCGCGCCACACGCAGGCGCGTCACCTTATGCAGGCAGTTACAGCTTTCCTTCCTGGGAGGCAACTAGCAAGAGGACAAGGGCCATGTGTGGCCATGTGTGCGTCCATGTGCGGCCACCGATGTTGGCGAATGCGGCGACAACACCTAGTTGCGTGCTTGGCTTTGGTCAAGGAAGGCTGCCACGAGGAAGGAGGCGCTACCACCTAGGTGTGTGCTTCGCCTAAGCACACACTTGAAGCAAAGCCACTCCAGGAGGCAACAAGCCTATTTAATTTGGTTGTTGGCCTCTTGGATCTGCAGGGTGGGGGTTGAGAGTTCAAAGGCAATCCAGCGGGCTTGCGACAAACCCGATGTTGTACAATTGTAGAGTTGTAGTTTGGTAGTCCACTTGTATAGGTGGGGATCATGGGTGTTTTTAGACTTGTACTTAGCCTAGGCCTGATTGAGTCAGCATGCGTGCGCGACTGAGGCGGGAGAGCGCTATGTATTCGGTGAGTTTCACCCAAGTGTGAGTCAATAGGGTTTTACTTGTAATTGAGCATACATGTAATATAGCGACGCCTTTTGATTTCCTTTTGGTTGCTCTTGTTTGCATGCTTTTCGCTTTGACCAGTGCTATCAAACGCTTTCGCACCCGAGAGAAAGGCTGGCTCATGACCCCTCGCTTGTGAGCGCGGGTCGTCGAGTGTCGCACGGTCCTTGGTTTTCCATGTCAGATCTCTAAGGCCGTGACATTGAGGGAGTGATATATAATCATACTATACTAACCAAAACAATAAGAAAAGAAGGTCATCTCAAAAAAGAAAAGAAGGGGCCATGCTAAAGAAAAAATTAAAAAGGAAATAGGAATGGGTGATAAATAGAAGACAAGATGGTGAGAAACGAAGGGGCCCACGAGGGAAAAATAAGAGAATTTGTTTGAGTGAGGCATCGATCGTGGGTGGCTTGTGTATACCACTGTATACTTCTCCAACTGGACTATGTCGCTATTATGACATGGGGATACTTCTGCAAAAAATATATTAGGCCTCAAAAATTTTGGGGCCTTTTTTGATCGGCCCACTTGAACACCCTAATCTACGGGCTTGTATAAAACTAATATACTTCCACTGAAATATAGGAAAATACACGATTTAAGAGAAGACTCCAATGAAATTGAGTCTTATGAGAATTTTATCTTGTTTGGGAATCTTTATAATAATTATACACCAAGATTTCTAAAATGACTTATTTGACTAATTGGGTCCTCAACCTACCTCACCGCATGCGTGTTGTGTAAATTCAGATTGGAAAGAGGACTTACTTAGACAGGAGCCTGAGCGATTTTCACGTTGTACTTCTCTCCCGAAGTTTATACATTATGTGCATAAAAGCACTTATCTTATTTACTTCCAAAACATGCATTTACGTTAAAGCTTTTAATCCACATCATCTCAATACGAGAATTTATCATGAGATGAAATCCCAAATAATGACACTAGCTAAATGCACCACCACTTATGTTTGAATAAGGGTATGGTCATGACTAATAATACTAGGGCAAACTCCTCTTAATACTATTATAAGGAAACAACTAAACCTCAGAAGGTATATACATTCCTACGAATACTCGTGCTAACTAAGCATACAGTTACACACCAAATCTACGACAATAATGATATATTCAAAAGTGTAGTCTCTAGCAATATATACAATCTAGTAAATAATTCATATTTTATCACGCCATTATATCACACAAGTTCCCAAACACAACCCCAACTTAATTGAAAATTTTAATTAAATGTCAATTAAGAAAAATATGGAATACATGCAAAAGCGAACCGTCACTTGCCTCAAATTAAGTTGTCGGTTGAACGATGTAACATTGTACGAGAGAAAGTTACTCTTAAACAACTGGATTCATGGTTCGTTTCCGTTCCCAATAGTGATTCTGTGACGTACCCAATTTACACAAAATAAATTATAATTAGATCATTTATTCAGAAATGGAAAATGCGACTCGTATCGTTTTCTAATTGATTTGATTTAAGCCTAAATAAATCAATTGTCGAGGTTACATAATTATAACGATTATTTATACGATACCATAAATCCTTTACTCGTATAATCTAATAATCATATTACAAATAAATTAACTTGTTTAATTTACTTACAACATTAATTAATCACTTAACTATATATTATCTACCTTGTAATGTTAAAAATTAACATTATACAACCTAAGATAATACAATAAAATATGTTTAATTTAATTTTAATACCAATAAAATAAAATAAATATAAATTATCACTAATTAATCTTAATTAGATGTTTAATTTGGATTAAACTAAAAATATAACAAGAATCGTGAGTTGGCAGTAACGGACAAGGTCGAACAGGGGCGGGATAAAAGTGTTGGTGTGGTTTGGACCGAGACTTCAAGGCAGAGCTTTTAGTGTGGCTAGCGGCGGCGAAGATGCACCATGGTGGCCGGAATTTGACGAGAACAGATGCGGGGAAAATAGAGAATTTGGGTGATTTTACTCGAACTTGGATGATGAATTGACATTGGTTGGGGTCGAATTTATAGTGTGAGAATAGTCCATAATCGGGGCTTCACAATCGCGCGGATTGTGTGCCCCAATTGATTCAAATAAGCTCAAATTTCCCAAAATACGCCAAAACGCGTAATACTGACGTGGCCTTCCTTCTTGGAGAGAATTCGATCGAATTTGGGGATTTGGTACCCGAATTTTGGGGGCTTTCGAACGTGTCGATCTTATCTACAATACCCACATTCCAATTTGAAAAACCACGGAAGAATCGGGTTGAATTTCGGCCATGAAAGGCCTGCCCTAACCGAGTGAGCAGAGGTTGAAGAAGAGGGGCAAGTTCGCAATCAGGCACCCCAACTTTTTGCTTAATTACAATTTTGTTTCCGAACTTTTCGAATTTGCGGCAAAATTACCCCTTAAAATTAAAAAAATTCCCAGCTATTATTTTATAAAATTAACCTGGGTTTAATTATACATCTTAACCCAATTTTAAGATGAAAGAAAATTAAACTAGGCTAGATCTAAACTTAAGTCACATTTCCTCATAAGTTTAACAATATTTAAATCTAAATCATAACTAACATACTGTTAATCTCAATTTGAATAATTTATGTTGAATTGATAAGTTTATTCAAATTAATATTTACATAATGTTAAAATAAGTTTAAATAAACCATGATTTAATGAGATAACATACGTAGGATAAGAATTGATTACTCTTTCGTTACCCATTAGCGATGTGTACCTCTACACACTTGTTATATGTTTTATTTTTCATAGATATGATATTATATTTTTGTTTTTTGTTTATGTATATTTTATTATGTACTTAAAAACTACTTAATTAAATTTAACTAATTTTAATATGTACTTAGAGCTATTTAACTAAATATAACAATTTTAATATGTACTTAATACTACTTAACTAAATTTTAAATAATTTATTTATGTACTTATTTAATTTAATAGTGTACCAACTAAAATTGAGATGTAATATATTGACTGAAC
The DNA here is from genome assembly GCA_027886185.1 of Rheum nobile. Lineage (NCBI taxonomy): Eukaryota > Viridiplantae > Streptophyta > Magnoliopsida > Caryophyllales > Polygonaceae > Rheum > Rheum nobile. The sequence goes on along the minus strand of WOAB01000002.1, from coordinate 6,125,721 downwards.
AACATGATATATTCAAACTACTTAAATAATTTTAGTATGTACTTAAAAGTTACTTAACTTAATTTAACTAATTTTAGTATGTACTTAATAATATCTAACTAAACATATATAATTTTAACATTACTTATATAATATTGGTAAGTACCAATTATAACTTAGTGTGCTCCTAATTAGACTATTATATCATATATATGAAGTTATGTATGTCCATCGTATATGTGAACATTTTTTTTATCAAAATGTTTAACATATATGTGATAGGCGTTGTTACCAATGTCCATTGGGCATGGATATTCATTTGGCCCCATGCCATTGCACATTGGGAATGTGTAGTATTTTTGTCCAATGCCCAAATGTAATAACCCTTAAAAGTCCCAACTTTCATTTTGTAAGCAAGATGTGTTAGACATGTTCTGTAATCCTGTAAGAACCATATGAATGTGTGGATACACATTTAATGATATATATGAGTTCTAATTATTTGAGGGTTGCTAAAATCGGAATTAAGCAAGACCCGCGATCAAGGCCCGTGAGCCGCAGGTGCGGCATTGCCCGCGATCGCGGCTATGCAACCGCAGGCGCGACATTGCCCGCGATCGCGGCTATGCAGCCACGGGCGCGGCATTGCCCGTTGTTGGATCGTTAGAGTTACGTCTGAGGGAACAAAAGCTTTGTTCCCACATAAGGCACAACGAATTTAAATAGCAAGAAAGATAACAGAACGAACTCACGATATATAGTGGAAACCCTGATTAGCAAAACTAGCTTCTCAAGGAAAAACCACTACCTTCAAGCTTCCGCTTGAGAGGATTTTGAACTGCGTACTTGTCTTATTAGTTTCTTGCTTGATTACACTTGTATCCTGGACTTCGACCTCTAAACAACCAGTTAGACTCGAAACATCTTCTACAACGATGAATCAAACTCAACTCTCAAAGACTCACACGCACCTCACTCTCTTTCTCTTTTTTTCTTTTTCTCGTTCAAAGTCGTTCTCAGCCGTGAAGTCGTCCCTAAGAAATGAATCCTCACTTCAATTAAATACAACTCGGCAGAAACCCTAATTGACACAAATTAGGAAATACTAGAATCGGATTACAAAGATATGATTTTGTTTGGAAGATAAGATATCACAACCGATTATATTAATTAAGGAAGGAGTTCCCTAATTAATCCAACCGATTGGATATTATTCTTCTCTCTCCAATCGCCTTATCTTAGGAAAGATTCCTAGGATAATACGATCGGGTCTTTTCTCTCTTTCCATATCTTCGCGCAATCCGGCTTGATCCTTGGAGCCGAAGATTTCATCCTCTACCGCATGGCTTCTTGATTTGTTTCCTTAATTCTGTACGCTGTATGACTTCTTTCCTTTTGCAGCCTCGATCTTGGTCTGTCACTTCAGTTCCTGGAGAGGTAACAAAGCACTTGCTAAGTCTGTGTTCCCTCTGAGATCCTCTGCTGCAATGCTCCCTGGGAAAACTCTTCTTGTCCCTGAAACACTTGGTACACATATTAGTTGAGTGTTTGTAACCATCAAAACCTAAGGAATTCAACAAATTCCCCCTTTTTGATGGTGACAAACACCCTTAACAATAAAGCATATACCAACTAGAACAAGACATAACTGACAAGAAAGTTTCCCACTAAAAACACCGTTAGTTCCCCCTTAGTTCAACAATACTTTTTACCTGTTATGTTCCCCCTCAGACAATGCTACCTGTCATTTTCCCCCTTTTGGCATCATAAAAAACACAGTAAAGAGTTAGAGAAGAAAGATCAATGCCAGATAAACAAAAACACCCTTTGTCATTAATTTTTTTAAAAAACTGGAAAACATGCAAACACAACCAAAACAGACAAAACGTCAAACATTGTCAACTGCCACAACGGGCACATAAACCAGATAACAAGAAAATAGAACAAGGAGGGGTAGACAACAAGGGAACAAAAGAGGATAGGATGGCAGGTAAGCGATCAGGCACCACTGTGACCAGCCGATTGAGCCGATGCGTGGTGAGAAATGAGCGCGCGTACATCTGCCATGAGAGTCCTCACATCCTTGCAGAGACTCCTCACGTCCTTCCCAAGAGATGACTCCTTGTTCAGTTCCCCCTCAGAGCTGTCAGCCTCAGACTCCTCCACCGCCTCAGAAACTACAAGAGCACCCTCAACCTTCACCCAGCCTTTATCCTCTTGAAGAACAAACTGCATCTTGTGCAGATTACTCACATTGAAGGGGCGGGAGAAGATGCTCACTTCCTCCGACGCGTTGTATACTTTGTGGTACTCAAGGATCTTCTTGACAACGTGAGGGAAGGGAAGAGCATGCTAGGTGGTGTTCCTGGCATGGGCCATGTGCTGCATCAGAATCATAGGGAGGCAAACAGGCTCCTTCTTCAGCAGTAGGGACAGTAGGACAATGTCTAAGATCAGAAGCCGGTTCCTCTTCTGTCCCCTTGGTGTGATGTTGCTGATGAGGAAGTGGTACAGTACTTTGTTAACAGCAGACATCTCAGAGATGTTGAGATCGGCACTACCTTGAGCATTCTCAATCCCTGTAATAGCCAGCACAGACTCTGAGTAGGCGAAATCTTTTGGCCACCTGCTCTTTGGGTATTCTCCATATCCTTCGTGAGGAACTCCCAGAGCCATGCCTAGTTCAATGCTTGAGAAAACATGAACTTCCCCATTCAACTTGTAGCTCTCCAGAACAGCATGGGGCCTCACCTCCATAGCAAACATGGAATAGAATTCCCTCAGCAGCTCCTCATCCATCTCCACTTCATCTACAAACAGCTTGCTCCATTTCTGAGCCTTCAAGATGTCAAGCACCCCATCCAGAAAGTTCTCCTTGAGGAACTCAGGGTCCAGCAACAGCTCCTTCACCATAGACTTGTGGCTCACATCTTTAACATCATCAGCCGCCACTGCCTTTCCTTTGGCTTTGGCTGGCAGACGACGCTGGCTTTGACGGACGAGAGCGGCAGACACCTTGGCTTTCTTTGCTTTGTTCCCTGAGAGGGGTACCGACTCCTCATCGGAGCTCACCGTTATCGCCTTCTCAGACTTCCTCTGAGAGCGTGTCTTCCGCTTGGAGGAGTAGGCAGTCTTCACCCTGCCGGACGCCTTAGGGGCCTTTGGGGGCTCCTCCACGTCCTCTTCCTCAGCGAGCTCCCTGGAGAGGTCTCTCACCACTGACTGAATCTTCACCTTGACGGCCAGGTGCTCCTCCACCGTGACCGGGGTCCCTTGACCGGGCAACTCCTCTGTCTCCTCCTCAATGGGATCGGGATGGGTAGGCGAGGAATGTACCTCCTCTAAGTTAGTAGAGGAGATGGCTGTGGGGACGGCAGGAGCGGTGTTAGGGTTAGGGTTTTGTGGAGCGGGGTCTGAGTTTGGGGCGATTGGGGCTATGTAGGGGACCATGGCGAGTTGGTCCTGGGTGGGTGATGGTGGAGGGGTGATAGTGGTGGTCGCTGGGGTGGTGGAGGTGGAAGGTAGGGACTGGGTAATGGCGGCGAGGAGATCGGAGTCTGTCCCCATGGAGGACAGTTTGGCAAGGAGGTTTTGGAGGTCTTGGGCAAGGTTAGTGTTTGAGGCCATTTTTGAGAGAGAGAGAGAGAGCACTGGGAAGACGAGAGTCAGAGAGGGAGAGGAAGATAACTTGAGGAAGATAAGGAAACAGTGAGGAGGAAACTTACCCGGAAGCCACAATATATATAGCCCTCACAAGATCTTCAAAGGTTTCCAAATATAAGACCAAATCAATCTGTTTCCAAGAGATAATGAACGCGATCTTTCAACTTCCCAAAAATAATTCAAAATCTCGTCCGAATCCAACTGAGCCGGCTGAATTTCTCTTCCCAACTCTCTTTCATCAAAACAGCCCTAAATGCACGACGCGACTCAACACAAATTGCCATCATTACAACCTACAAACACGTCAACTCAACCTGCAGACACAGAAGCCGAATCGTTTCCCGCCAATCCAAAAGAGTAGTAAGGTGTGATGCTGGGGGTTAGTTACCAGAGAGGGTACAAAAGACCATCACACCAAAGTATATGAGTTTTTGCGATTGAATTTTACATCATGCATAAGAGGTCTCTAGTTGTGGATGATAAGAGGGGTTCATAGGAGACTTTAAGCACGGTGGTCTAGGTAAGCTGTAGAATCAACTATCATTTGGGCTTATGATGAGGGAACAAAACATCAAGTTGATTCTTTTGGGCCGAAATAGAGCTGATTCATATGACATATGATAACATAGATGACCATACAAGACATTCAGTACATAAAGGAAGTAAAAGCACATAGTCAAGCTTTTCGAAAATTAATACCCAAGGAAGCTAATGCATAATAAGGCATGAAGATTCGACTTTCACAGTTTACCACGTAATCTAGCCAATCATCGAGGGAACACAACACATAGACATGTAGTTAGGGGAACAAACCAGACTTCGTATGGAACTGAATGCAGAGTTCCCCAACAGGTGTTCCAATGAGAAAATTGGCGTTTGGTCCCCCGTTTGCCAATCTTTCTCGACATAGTGATGTCCTTCCTAGATATACATGGTACCTAGAATTTTCACACAAGGAACATATTAGTCAATAAGTCCTTATCCCTATTTTCTTTACCTTTAACACCAGGTCTTTGAGTCTCAAGTATTCCATGCAGAAGTGAGGTGAGACTCGCTTTGTTCCCTGTCAAGTAACTGACCCTTGAATGAATGAAACACTAGGAACATTCCTCACTTTATCCTGCACAGAAAGAGTTAGTTCTTGCGAACCCAGACAAGCTTATACTTTCTGGGTTTGGGAAAAACATATCTAATCTTAGGAGATTCAACTTCTATATGTTCCCTAGTAGTGCGAGCAATCTCCTCATTATGTTGCTTCAGCAGGCACTCTTGCTTGTAATGACCAGAATGCCCGTAATACCAACAGACCCTTTGACACTTCAGATCTACATACTTGCTCTGTCCTGGCCAAATTGTTTTGTTAGCAATCCTTGACTGAAAATCAATATTATTGGACTTACTGCTTTGGGATTGCTTCAGCCAAATTGCATGAGCCTTCTGTCCATGATACCAAGCCTTGCCTTCCTCAGTCGAATTAGAACAGTCTTTGTCTTTGTTCCCTCCGGAGGAACATTCCCCCTTTTCTTTTACAGACTGTTTTCCTTCGACTTTGGAGCCTTTTTTCTTAGTGTCATCAATAGGAAGCTTAGGTTGATAGCCAATTCCAAAGCGAGGTACTTCCTTCTTTTCAGGTTTCTTTTCATTCTTGGCTGCAACAAAGACAATACCTTTTGGCTCGTCCTTCTGTTCCTCACTGAGTTTGGTTAGATCACTAGAAAGTTTTGCATTTCCTAGTTTTAACATTAAAGACTCAGCCTCGAGTGAGGAAATAGTGGACTCTAGAGACTTAATCTTTTCAGTGAGTTCTGGACACTCAGAGCATGTGTTTGAAGAGGAAGATGAACCTTTCTCAAGCGTGAGCATTTTTTCAGCCCAACCTTGATTTTCTTCGATCAGACCTGAGATCGATTCATATTTCTCTTTGATTTGCTCACTGAAAAGACTTCTCCCGTGAACAAGATTCTTAATGAGAGCAATCAAGCTTTCTTTAGATTTGCATTTTAAACTAGACACGAGTTCAGATTCAGTTACCTCGTCGTCGATTACCTCACCATTCGTCTCGTTTGGAACTTCTACGGCCATCAAGCAGACATCCCTGGAGTGTGACGAGTCTTCGTCATCTGATTCTGATTCTCCCCAGGTGGCAACCATAGCTTGCTTTCCTTCATTTGCTAGAGGCATTCCTGCCCTCTTTTTGAAGCAGTTTCTGGCCATATGTCCCTTGTTCTGACAGTGGTAACAAACCACATCTTTCATGTCTCTGTTCCCTTCAGAGGAACTGGGCGAGTCCTTATTCCGAGACCATATCTTCCTCATTGCCCTTGTAATAAGAGCAACATCTTCATCGCCATCCTCATCTTCATCGCCCGTTTGAGACAAATCAAATGCCCTTTCCACCTTCAGGGCAATGCTCTTCGCCTTCTCCTCTCCTTTCTTGTTTATCTTATGGTTATAGATAGAGGCGTTGCTTTCCAGCTTAGCAACCACCTCTTCCATAGTAAGGGTCTTGACGTCTGTTTGAGAGTAGAGGGCAAGAGCAATGGCATCCCACTGAGTGTTGAGACCTTGCATGAAGTGATGAGTCAACTTACAGTCTGGCATTGTTTCACCAAGGTACTGAAGCTGACCAACTAGCCCATGGAACCTGGAGTAGTACTCTTGAATGTGTTCATCTTTCCCTTGAGAAATTTGGTCGTACTCCTTGAACAGGGAAAGGATCTTGTTCTTCTTCGAGTCTTCATTTCCTTGATGAAGACGTTTCAGGGCATCCCAGATTTCCTTGGCAGTCTTATAGCTCATGACTTTCTTGAGATCGGAGGGAAGAAGGGCCATGTGAAGGATCTTCTTAGCCCTGCTGTTTTTCTCCAGTTTCTTCCAATCCTCATCGGTGTAGTCGACCTTTGGTTTTGGCTTTGTCTCGTCTGTCTCGTTTTTGATCACAAAAGGTCCGACTTCAATAACTTTCCAGAGCTGTCCATCAAGGGAACATATATGGGACTCAATTTGCTCCACCCACCAGCTATACTCACCAGACTTCAGAGTTGGTGGTTTCCAGAACGAATCACCGATTGCATTGCTTGACGACGACATCTTTCCTGCAAATTCTGTAACGAAAACAATCTAGAGCACCTGGCTCTGATACCAATTGTTGGATCGTTAGAGTTACGTCTGAGGGAACAAAAGCTTTGTTCCCACAGAAGGCACAACGGATTTAAATAGCAAGAAAGATAACAGAACGAACTCACGATATATAGTGGAAACCCTGATTAGCAAAACTAGCTTCTCAAGGAAAAACCACTACCTTCAAGCTTCTGCTTGAGAGGATTTTGAACTGCGTACTTGTCTTATTAGTTTCTTGCTTGATTACACTTGTATCCTGGACTTCGACCTCTAAACAACCAGCTAGACTCGAAACCTCTTCTACAACGATGAATCAAACTCAACTCTCAAAGACTCACACGCACCTCACTCTCTTTCTCTTTTTTTCTTTTTCTCGTTCAAAGTCGTTCTCAGCCGTGAAGTCGTCCCTAAGAAATGAATCCTCACTTCACTTAAATACAACTCGGCAGAAACCCTAATTGACACAAATTAGGAAATATTAGAATCGGATTACAAAGATATGATTTTATTTGGAAGATAAGATATCACAACCGATTATATTAATTAAGGAAGGAGTTCCCTAATTAATCCAACCGATTGGATATTATTCTTCTCTCTCCAATCGCCTTATCTTAGGAAAGATTCCTAGGATAATACGATCGGGTCTTTTCTCTCTTTCAATATCTTTGCGCAATCCGGCTTGATCCTTGGAGCCGAAGTCTTCATCCTCTACCGCGTGGCTTCTTGATTTGTTTCCTTAATTCTGCACGCTGTATGACTTCTTTCCTTTTGCAGCCTCGATCTTGGTCTGTCACTTCAGTTCCTGGAGAGGTAACAAAGCACTTGCTAAGTCTGTGTTCCCTCTGAGATCCTCTGCTGCAACGCTCCCTGGGAAAACTCTTCTTGTCCCTGAAACACTTGGTACACATATTAGTTGAGTGTTTGTAACCATCAAAACCTAAGGAATTCAACACCCGCGACCACGGTTATGAAACCGCGATCGCGGAACCATTGCTTCATCTTATTCCTCGTCTTTACTGAGACGCCGACAATCTAGGTTCCGGCGTTTCTTCTCCGAGCGGCCGGTTTAGGGAGGTCAAGCAGTTGTTCTTGCTCTCATTTAGTGGAAGAGCTCCACCCTTGCCCTATAAATAGGGGCGGATCCGAGGGTGTTCTTCACGTCCTTCATCTCTTCCTCTCGTAATAGCTCAGTTTTTGGTGTTGTCGTCGGAGTTTTGTCATCGTCGATCGTTGTCGGAGTCGGAGGTCCATCAAAGCGAAGCCAAGAGTGGTGGTGGTGCGCGCTTGTCCAAGAAGCAAGATCTGAGCCTCGTCTTCCCTCGGTATGGCTCCGTTGCGTTCATTTAGCTTATTGTTCGATTATGGATCCCGCAACCGCGGCATAAATACCGCGATCACGGATGGGCAGAGGCCCGCGATCTCGGCTAGGCATGGAACCGCGATCGCGGCTATGCAAACCGCGATTGCGGCACTGCCTTTTTCTGTAATAACCCTAAAAGTCCCGAACTGTCGTTTTTGTAAGAAAAACGTGATGGGCAATTTCTGGAATCTCTGTAATAATCTTTTGAACTTATTATTATACGTTTAATATAGTTTTGGGTCATAAAGTATTTGGGAGTGCTAGAATAATAAGATTTAGCATATCCTCGATCGAGACCCGCGACCACAGACCCAAGGACACGATCGCGGCAGTTCCGCGACCGCGGATTTCTTCCGCGGGCGCGGATTCACCCAGAGCCAAAACCGCGACCGCGGCTCCGTTTCTGCGACTGCGGATTTCTGTTCGTCTTCTTCTTCCTTCTTCCCCGCGTTTCGTCGCTTCGCTTGCCGGCGTTTTGCCGGTGGGAGAAGTGAAATGCTTGGGTTGTCGGCATTGAGGCTCCTCTTCCCCTATAAAAGGTGGTCGTGGACAGCCTTCATCTTCATCCAAGCATCCTCAGATCCTAATCTCTCTCTCTCTCTCTCTCTCGTTCTTGTCGTCGCCGGAGTTTCTCGAGGTCATCGGAGTGTCGCCGGAGTTCGTGTTCGTGCCTTGTGGAGCCCGGGAAGTGGTGGTCGGAGTGAGCTTTTGTCCAAGTCTTGTCATCGCCGTCGTCGTCGTTGGTAAGCTCAAGTCTGCCTCCAAAGCCGTCGTCGGAAGGGAGAACCGCGACCGCGGGTATGAATTCCAGACCGCGGCTCTGCCCAGATTTCCGCGACCGCGGATATGCTAACCGCGACCACGGCTTGCCCAACAAGTGCGATCATGGCTTTGGCAACCACGGCCGCGGCTTAGGTTTTCCCTTCGTTCATTTCGTTTATTCGTTTCGTTCGTATCTTCGTGTCGTATCGTATCTAACTTTGGGTTCCGTCTTATATTCCACCGTCGTCGTAGGAATCTGTACTCAGATTCAAGTCGCCAGATCTCGGAACCCGATCTTATCGATTCGTCTAGACTAAGGCAAGTGGCGGTTCGCTCTTGCTCATTATTCCATGTTTCCCTTGATTATCAATTAATTGATTGTTAATTAAGATGGGATAAAAGTTGTTGCTTTCTGTTTGGGAACAGATTTAATAAAACGATGTGTTAAAATATGACTTTATAATAGGTTGTATATATTGCTAGAAACAATGCTATTATATAGTTTTATATGTTATTACAGTAATGAATTTTGGTGTGGATTTAAATGTGAACTTAAATGCTAGATTAGCACGAGTATTCGTAGGAACGCTAATTCCTTACGAGGATTAGTCATTTCTTTATAACGTTGGTGTTAGGAAGTAAGTGCCCTAACACTCTTTTGGTCATGACCTACCCCTATCCGAGTATAGGGGTGGTGCACTCAGCTGGTGCCAATCTTCGAGATGTATTCCCAATCTTAAGGGATTTATTCCCAATGTCTCATTACGAGATGTGAAATTAAAAGCTTCAACGTTAAACATGCATTTTGGAATTAAATAAGATAGGTGCGGTTATGCACATAATTAATAAACACTCGGGCGAGTACAACGTGGAAACCGCTTGGACTCTTGTTAGAGTAAGTCCTCTTTCCAATCTGGTTCCGCATTACGCGGTGAGGTTGGTCGTGGACCCAAATAATCAAGGTCGTGTTTTAAAACTTGTGTGTGAAAACTTAACGTTTCCAAACATTTGTCATACGTTTCCTATAAGACTCATTCCTTTGGAGTCTTCTTTTCATTGCATACCTTCTTTTATAATTCTGTGAAAGTTTCGGGTTATGTATCGTTTCTTCGGTTATTATTCGAGGGACAATGATAGTAAACGGTTACGATCACTTGAACCATTCTGTTTGTACCCTTACATAGTCTTTCATTAGACTAACTTTATTTGTACAGTGGTCTTCTTGACGAGGAGCGTCGAATGGTGAATGCAGCCTGCGGAGGAAACATCTTGAACAAGACGCCAGCTGATGCGTATGAGGTTTTCCTTGAGCTATCAGAGGGCTCAAGCCAGTTCAATAGGAGGGCGAGCGCCCAAACAGTCAGAGCTGCGGACTCTCAGCCAAATTCTTCACTACTTTCTGACATGACTGAGATGAAGGAGATGATGAGGAGGTACATGATGAAGGGTGGCCAGCAGCAAGTCAAATCATGTGGGATATGCTATGACACGATGCATCCAATCGATGCATGTCCCACGCTGCAGGAGCCCACTGCTGAGGTGAATGCCATTGGGGGATACAGCCCTTCAAGGCCCAGATATGACCCGTACTCCAACATGTACAATCCAGGGTGGAGAGATCACCCCAATCTGAGGTACGGAAATCAGTAGAGTACTCCTCAAGGCCAGGAGAATCAAGAGTATCAACAAAGGCCTCCACAATTCCTACAGCGCCCATAACCATATCAACAGCCTGGGGGTCAACAACAGCAATATCGAGCTCCATATGACCACAGACCCCAAGGCCAAAGCTCAAGTTCACCCACGTCCGTTGATGACATGATCAGGACCCTTACCCAGAGCGTATCAACAGTGGTCAAGAACCAGGAGTCGCTAGTTCAGACTGTAGCAACGTTGGGCAATACTATGGTCCAACAAAATCAAGAGATGCGGTCGAGTATTCAGAACTTCGAGAAGCAAGTGGGGCAGATCTCCATAGCAGTGAGCAAGCTGGAAGCTCGGGAATCGGGGAAACTACCATCTCAAACGGTAGTAAACCCGAGGGAGAATGTTTGTGCCATGACGCTAAGGAGCGGAGCAGAATTAGATGCCAGACAGGGCCAACAGAAGCTTTTCCGCAACTGCAGAGAAGGAAGCCGCGACCGCGGATTGGCTACTGGCGAAGAGGAGCAAGAAATCGACGCTTTTCCGCGATCGCAGAAAAATCCACTCTGAAGAGGAGCTGTTTGAGAGCAATCCGCGATCGCGGAAAACTCACTGGAGGCGAGGAATTGGTTGAAGACATTCCGCGACCGCGGACATCTATCCACGATCGCGGAAACACCCCTGGAGCCCCAGTTCCCCTCGAAGACACCCACGATGGATATGTGCGTCCCAATTTCCCTCCGCTCAGCACATTGAAGCCCCCCGCTCCCTTTCCCGGAGCTCTAAAGGACACAAGGAGGCCGGCAAATAATAAGGAATTGTTCGAGACCTTCAACAACTGTGAGGTAAATGTTCCTTTACTCAAGCTGGTTAATAGCACCCCTCGTTATGCTAAATTCTTGAAGGAGCTATGCACGATAAAGAGGAAGAAGGTGGTAAAGGAGAAGAGAAAGGTCCAGGTCAGCGAGAATGTTTCCGCTATGCTGCAAAAGCGGTTACCAAAGAAGGCCAGTGATCCGGGCATGTTCACTATTCCCTGCAAGATTGGGGGCACCTTGTTCGACAAGGCCATGCTAGATTTGGGTGCCTCCATTAATGTGCTGCCTCTCTCGCTGTACGAGTCTCTGGAGGTCGAACCATTAGAGAAGACGGTGATTGTGATCCAGCTGGCGGACAATTCCTATGTCTACCCCAAAGGAGTGGTGCATGACGTGATGGTAGAGGTTGACAAATTGCTTTTCCCTACGGACTTCTTTGTGATGGATACGGGGCGGGACAAGAATGCAGCCCTTGTGATGCTAGGAAGGCCGTTTATGAACACGGCGGGGACAAAAAATGATGTGAGCAGCGGTTCGCTCACAATGGAATTCGACGGGGTGAGGGTCAGATTCAACATAGATGATGCAAAGCGACACCCTCCGGATGGAAGCCCCGAGTGCTCAATTGATGTGAGCAACCCAAGTTGATATGGGAGAGTACCAGGTCGAGCCACGACAATAACTAAGGCGCTGTCCGGGAGGCAACCCGAGGTATGTATTTCTTTCCTGTCTTTTCATCCCATGTTTTTAGTTGTTTGTGTGTTATTTTTGTTCTTGCTTTTGTTTTTATTTCTGCATTCGACTAACCTACATGTTGGAGACCCGAAGCCAAATTGAAGAAGGTGAACTATGCACCAGAGTCTTTTCCGCGATCGCGGAAAAGTTACTGTAAGTCTCCTCATCCCTGCTCGAAAAAAAAAATCGAAAAAAAAAAGTTTTACCGAAGGCCAGCTGTCCGATTTTACATTGAGAGATGGTACGCATCATGTTGCCAAGGAGGAGACATTCGCCCCACAATTTTATTTGGCAACGATAATGGCATGCATTCGACAGCTGATGAGGAGGAACACCAGAGCCCACACCCCGTTTACATCTAGGCTCCATCATGTGTTCGTTGAAGGCTGTGCAACCCCGTTTCTTTGATGTACCACTACACCTTACAGTGGATTCCTTTTGGTTGCATGGTGGAGTTTGTTTGAATACCGGCGCGACACCATAGACATGTGATTTCATTCATATACCGCCAGCAACATCTTCCGCGTCCAAGCCAACTCAACGACGTTTGTGAGTTATTTTTTGCCCTTCCCTGTGCTTCTTTCTTTTTTGTCTTTCATTACATTGAGGACAATGCAATGTTTAAGCATGAGGGAGTGTTCTATACTTGCTAGTCGTTGAGGAGAAAGAAAAATAATGAAAAAGAAAAAGCCACAAATTTGAAAAAAAAGGCAAAAATAGAAATCCTAGGATAAGTCGAAAACCCGAAAGAGAGGCTTAGGTAATAAGCAGGTGACTTGGACCAGCATTAGGCTGGGGTAATAATTGGTCAAGAGTGATGTGAGTTTATATGAGCCCATCTATTGAAAAATGAAATGAGTGGCTTGGTGAAAACCCGAAAGGGCGCCTTGGCAAAATGAGTGAAAAGAAGAAGAGTGATTATTAGGATTCCTCATTTTTTCTTGCGTGGTGACATAAGAATAAGTGATATAAGGAGGATTCGGGTAGGTCACTCTAGGAGGCATAAGAAGATAGATGGAGGCTAGGATTAGATTTTTATTCACTCTTTGGTGTTCGGGATAAGCTTGGGGGAAGTACTCTGCTTTCCTTTTAGCTTGGTTGGTGTTATGTGTTGTGTTGTTTTGAACATATTGTATTGGTGCCTTGGAGATTCATGTTAGGTGCAATTCTTAGTGGAGAGAGTTTTTCTGTGCTTCTTGAGACCTTGGGGATTTGATTGGAGGAGTAGGTTTCTTTTAGCTTACTCGAGGACGAGCAAGGTTTAAGCATGGGGGAATTTGATCAGTGTTACTTTGTAGGGTTTAACTAGGAGTTGTTACCGGTGTGTTGGATCGTTAGAGTTACGTCTGAGGGAACAAAAGCTTTGTTCCCATAGAAGATGCAACAGATTAAAAATAGCAAGAAAGATAACGAACGAACTCACGATATATAGTGGAAACCCTGATTGGCAAAACTAGCTTCTCAAGGAAAAACCACTACCTTCAAGCTTCCGCTTGAGAGGATTTTGAAGCGTCTACTTGTCTTATTGATTTCTTGTTCGATTACACTTGTATCCTGGACTTCAACCTCTAGACTTCCCACCTAGATTTGAAACCTCTTCTACAACGATGAATCGAACTCAACCCTCAAAGACTCACAAACACTTCACTCTCTTTTTCTTTTCTTTTCGTTTGATGCCCCGAGTTCGTACATAGAAATGAATCCCACACTCCTATAAATACAACTCGTCCAAACCCTAATCGTAACAAGATAAGATTTCTCCAAATAAGGTAAAAAGAATATATGATTTGATTGAATAAATAATATCCCAACCGTCTATATTAATTAAAGAAAAGATTCCTTAAATTAATATAACCGGATAAGATATAATCCACTCTCTCCAATTATCTTATCTTAGGAAAGATTTCCTAAGATAAAACAATCGGGCTTCTCTCTCTCCATATCTTCTCGATCGGCTTTAATCCTTGCAGCCGAAGTCTTTCATCCTTTACCGCGTGTGCTTCTTGATTTGTTTCCATAATCCAGCACGCTGGATTTCTTCCTTCCATTCACAACTTTGATCTTGTTCGTCACTGTTGTTCCTTGAGAGGTAACAAAGCACATGAACAGAGCTTTGTTCCCTCTGCGATCCTTTACTGCAATGGTTCCCTGAGATAACTGTCTTTGTTCCTGAAACACTTAGTACCCAGATTAGTTGAATGTTTGTTACCATCAAAACCTAAGGAATTCAACAAATTCCCCCTTTTTGATGGTGACAAACAACCTTGACAATAAAGCATACACGTACGAGATAAAGACAGTTATGGAGAGAAAGTCTTCCCACTAAGGCAGTATTAGTTCCCCCTCAACTCAGCAACATATGAAACCATGTTCTGTTCCCCCTTAACCAAAGCTACCTGTCATTTTCCCCCTTTTGGCATCATCAAAAACATAGGTAAGGAGATAGAGAGAAAACGACCACATCAAGATGAGCAACACCCCCTTTTGCATTAGATTGAAACGCACAAACATAGACTGCATGGAGATACAACATCAATGTAAGCAAGTATAACATACATGATCAACATGCCAGTCAATGCAAACACATGAAGTAGGATCAAAGAAGTTCGAAGAGTAAGGGATAGATGTGCTAGGGAACAAAAGAGGGGTTGGTTAGCGAAGATAGACGAATTATGCGCCACTGGAGCCAGCAGAGGGAGCCGAAATATGAATAGCAATTTAAGCATGCACTTACTTCGCAAGATGCCTTTGTTGTTCTCCCAACTGAGATGTTGCGCGAGACAAACTCTTCACGGCCCTTCGCAGATCTGTTCCCCTTCAGACCCAACCAACACCTTTTTGCAACACAAACTGCTTCTTGTGTAGCTTACTAGCATCCAACCGCCGGTAGAAGAAAGATTCATTTGTCCCCTCTTTGTGTTCCCTGTGGTGTTCCAGTTTTTTTTTTTTTTTTTGAAACAGCACACGGGAGTAACATGACAACTTTGCAGAGAACGCCAAAGATAGGAGGGGAGAAAACACAAGAATCCTTTTTCATATCTTTTCAAGTATTAAGGATAATGATCCCAATCTTTTTCTTTCCTTCTTTTACCAAAGATCACAGCCAAGAAGATATTTTCCAAAAATAAATCTTGTAAAAGATTCTGTCCAAATCCATCAAAGCCCACAAAATCTCAAGCGTAACAACCATCACGCAACCACCACATCACCTTTTATGCACAAACACTTCTCAAGCAGTTGCAAGCCATCATTACACATCATACCTGTCATATCCCAGCCACAGACCATAGAGGCGACAATTCGTATTCTCGACTTTCCGAAAAAGTAGAGGAGTGTGATGCGGGGGTAATGTTACCAGAGAGGGTACAAAGAACATCACACATAAATATATACGAGAATTTTTAATAATGTTTAATCATGAATGAGAGGCTCCCAGATGTGGATGATAAGAGAGGCTCATAGGAAGCATCAAGCATGCTGGCTAGGGTAGGCTGTAGAGTCAACAATCATTTGGGCTTATAATGAGGGATCAATGCATCAAGTTGACTCTTTTAGGCCGAAAGAAAGCTGAATCATGTATTAACAAGATAGCATAGAGAATCATGCATGCAACTTTGCACATTAGTGAAGTATTAGCACGAGTCTAAGCAAGGCGTTCAACAAATGATCAAAAGAATGAATGCAGATCAAGATATGATGATTAACCTTTCACACTTTACCATGTAATTTAGCCAATCATCGAGGGAACACAACAAATAGACATGTGGTTAGGGGAACAAACCAGGCTTCATATGGAACTGAATATAGAGTTCCCCAACAGGTATCCTAATGAGAAAACTGGCGTTTGATCCTTTGATCCACAAGTTTCCCTGTATGTCAATCTTTCTCGACACAGTGATGTCTTTCCTAGATGTACATGGTACCTGAGTATTCAAACAAGGAACAATTTAGTCATTAAGTCCTTATCCACATCTCCATTTCCTTTACCTTTGTTACCAGGCCTTTGAGTCTCAAACATTCCTGCAGAAGTGAGATGAGACTCGCTTTGTTCCCTGTCAGGTAACTGAACTTAATACGAGTGAAATACCGGGAACTTTCCTCACTTTTTCATGCACAGAAAGAGTTAGTTCTTTGCGAACCCAGACAAGCTTATGCTTTCTGGGCACAGGAGCAACATATCTAATCTTAGGAGGTTCATCATTCATTTGCTCTCTAGTAGTGCGATCAATCTCCTCATTGTGTTGCTTCAGAAGGCACTCTTGCTTGTAGTGACCAGAGTGTCCGCAATACCAACAGACCCTATGGCACTTCAGATCTGCATACTTGCTCTTTCCAGGCCAAATTGTTTTGTTAGCAATCCTTGAATGAAAATCAATATTATTGGACTTACTGCTTTGAGATTGCTTCAACCAGATGGCATGAGCCTTTTGTCCATGGTACCAAGCCTTACCCTCCTCAGTCGAGTTTGAACAGTTTTTGCCTTTGTTCCCTCCGGAGGAACTTTCCCCCTTTTCTTTTACAGATTGTTTTCCTTCGACTTTAGAGCCTTTTTGCTTGGTTCCATCAATAGGAAGTTTGGGTTGATAGCCAATCCCAAAGCGAGGTACTTCCTTTGACTCAGTCTTCTTTTCATTCTTGGCTGCAACAAAGACAATACCTTTTGGCTTGTCCTTCTGTTCCTCATTGAGTTTGGTTAGATCACTAGAAAGTTTTGCATTTCCTAGTTTCAACATTAATGACTCAGCCTCGAGTGAGGAAACAGAGGACTCCAGAGACGTAATCTTTTCAGTGAGTTTAGGACACTCAGTGCAAGAGTTTGAAGGAGAGGATGAACCTTTCTCAAGATTGAGCACTTTGTCAGCCTAACCCTGATTTTCTTCAATCAAACTTGAGATCGATTCATCTTTCTCTTCAATTTGTTCACTAAAAAGACTATTCTCATGAGCAAGTTTCTTAATGAGAGATATCAAGCTTTCTTTAGATTTGCTTTTCAAGCTAGAGATGAGTTCAGATTCACCCCACTGACGCTTGTCCTCAATTACAAGATGATTCACCTGCTGAGGTAAACGCTGTAGGAGGCTATGGAAATCCAAGACCTTGGCATGATCCCTACTCCAACACTTATAATTCGGGGTGGAGAGACCACCCAAAATTTCAGATGGAGGGATCAACCGAATCAACAACAACAGCCTCAGTTTCAACAACAAGGCTGAGGCGATTACAAGGATTGATCAGCGGACTTCGGGGAATCTACCATCCCAAATGGTAGTAAACCCGAGGGAAAATGTCAGTGCTGTGACGCTCCAAAGTGGAAAGCAGTTGCCAATCGCTCCAAGCGCTGAGGGGGGCGATTCAGGAAAAGAGGAGACTCTGGAAGAGAATCGCACCCGGCGGCAGATTCTGACCGCACCCAGCGGTGAGAATGAGGAGGAACAAAGTGATCTGTCAAGACCGCCGCACCCCGCGGTGGAATGCACCGCACCCCGCGGTGACGCTATTTCTCGGGATTTGTCTGGCAGTTTACCGCACCCCGCGATAGAGTCTGACTGCACCCCGCGGCAGCCTTCTGGAGCTGTTGACGAGCCTTATGTCGACACCTACATTTGTCCATACTTTCCTCCTCTCGGTTCCGAAAATCCACCCGCCCCATTTCCAGAGGCGCTCAAGGAGAGAAGGGTAGTCGACGACAAGGACCTTTTCGAAACTTTTAGCAAGTGTGAGGTCAACATCCCTTTGCTTACACTTGTTAAAAGCATTCCCAAGTATGCTCGATTCTTGAAGGAGCTTTGCACGATAAAGAGGAATCAAAAGCTGAAAGGGAAGCAGAAGGTCAAGGTGAGCGAACGTGTCTCAGTGGTTTTTCAGCGGCGTATGCCCAAGAAGTACGCTGACCCAGGTATGGTAAGCATTCCCTGTGTTATAGGTGACACTAAATTTGACAGAGCTATGCTGATCTAGGTGCGTCTATTAATGTCTTACCTTATTCTCTCTATAAATCACTTGGATTGGGACCTTTGCATGAAACAGGAATTGTTGTGCAACTCGCTGATAGGTCTAGTGTTTACCCTAAGGGGGTAGTTGAGGATGTTTTGGTTATGGTTGACAATTTGATTTTCCCTGCTGATTTCTTTGTCCTTGATATGGAACATGATGAGCATGCGGCCCCTATTCTGTTAGAAAGGCCATTCTTAAAAACTGCTAGGACTAAGATTGATTATGTAAGTGGGACACTTACTATGGAATTCGATGGAGAGGTGGTTCAATTCAACATTTATGATGCTATGAAACACCCTGTTCATGACCATTCTTTGTGCTCTATTGATGTGATTGAACCCATTGTGCAAGATGTGTTTGATATTTCTGGTTCGGATGAGTTACAATCCATTATTGAGAATGATTTAGATGAGTCCCACAAGGAATATGCCTTGTCAACTAACATGCAGGTGGTCTTATCTCAGATGGATGTGAACGATAAGCTTCCTATTGAACCTTTGGGCATTGGCCCCAACTTGCTAACACCGATCGAGAAGCTTGTTCCTTCTATTGTACAGGCTCCCGATAGTGAACTCAAACAACTCCCTGATCACCTCAAGTACGCTTTTCTTGGAGTCAACGACACTTTGCCAGTCATTATGTCTAGTAAGCTTTCAAAGGAGCAAGAGGAGAAGCTAGTGGAGATATTGAAGGAGCATAAGACTGCGCTGGGATGGACCATTGCCGACATAAAAGGGATTAGTCCCTCCACATGTATGCATCAGATCTTACTAGAGGATGAATCCAAGCCATCCAGACAACCACAAAGGAGGCTTAACCCACCTATGATGGAGGTGGTGAAGAAGGAGGTGCTGAAACTCCTTCAAGCTGACATGATCTTCCCCATCTCTGACAGTCGTTGGGTTAGCCCCACTCAGGTTGTCCCCAAGAAGGGAGGGATCACAGTGGTTGAGAACCAACAAGGAGAGTTGTTCCCTACAAGAACTGTAACGGGCTGGAGAGTCTGCATTGATTACCGCAAGCTGAACGCGGTAACCCGAAAAAACCACTTTCCTTTGTCTTTTATTGATCAAATGCTAGAACGCCTTGCTGGGCGCCCCTATTATTGTTTTCTAGATGGATACTCAGGGTATTTTCAGGTGGCCATAGCGCCAGAAGACCATGAGAAGACTACTTTTACATGTCCATTTGGCACTTTTGCATACCGCAGAATGCCTTTTGGACTATGTAACGCACCCGGTACTTTTCAACGATGTATGGTAAGTATTTTCTCTGAGTATATTGAAAATTTCATTGAGGTATTCATGGATGATTTCACGGTACATGGGGATAGCTTTGATAAATGTTTGAACCATTTGACTCTTGTGCTTAAAAGATGTGTTGAAACTAACTTAGTTTTAAATTCTGAAAAGTGTCATTTCATGGTAGAACAAGGGATTGTGTTGGGTCATATCGTCTCTGCTAAGGGTATTGAGGTCGATAAGGCGAAGATTGATGTAATTCAGTCTTTGCCTTATCCTACTAATGTGCGTGAAGTTCGTTCCTTCCTAGGCCATGCAGGTTTCTATCGCAGGTTTATCAAGGACTTTTCCAAGATCTCATCACCCTTATGCGAGATGCTGGCTGTGGTGTTTGCCTTGGAGAAATTCAGGCAATATCTTTTGGGAGTGAAGGTGATCATATACACAGACCACGCCGCCCTTCGTTACCTAATTACGAAGAAAGAGGCGAAGCCGAGATTGATTCGATGGGTTCTTCTGCTGAGTGAGTTTGATGTAGAGATAAGAGACAAGAAAGGAGCAGAGAACTTGGTGGCGGATTACTTGAGTAGGCTCGTGAACGAGGAAGACAAGCCCGGGAAACAAAATCCCATCCATGGAGCCCTCCCGGACGACACTCTCTTCCAAGTGGGTATTCTGGAGCCTTCACCGCACCCCGCGGTGGGGAGCGCCGCACCCCGCGGCAGAGACTTTGTTGATGGCGAATCCTCTGGAGGCTTACTGCACCCCGCGGTAGGAAGGTCGCCGCACCCCGCGGTGAAGGGGAATGAAGGAGTTATCGGTGATATGAGCGTCTCTTCGCTCGAGGCGTACTTCCACAGGTCCGTTCTCGGGATCCGTTCTTTCCGACCATGGTACGCCGACATTGTGAACTACTTGGTTCGTGGGGAATTCCCTCCGGATCATACCAAGGCGCAACGGGAGAAGGTGCGAAGAGAAGCTCGACACTACATTTGGGACGATCCTTATCTCTGGAGACACTGTGTCGACCAGGTAATCCGTCGATGTCTTCCTGATAACGAGGTACAATCTGTCCTCAGCTTTTGTCATTCTGAAGCATGTGAGGGTCATTTTGGTGCAAATAAGACTGCTAGGAAAGTGCTAGATACATGTTTCTATTGGCCCTATATCTTTCGGGATGCATTTGCGTTTTGCAAAGTTTGTGATAGATGTCAGAGAATGGGTAATATTTCTAGGAGGAATGAGATGCCACAGTCTTCTTTGATTTTTTGTGAGGTTTTTGATGTGTGGGGCATTGACTTTATGGGACCCTTTCCTAGTTCTTTTGGGAACCTCTATATTTTGCTTGCGGTGGACTACGTTTCCAAGTGGGTAGAAGCGAAGGCCACCAGGACTGATGATTCTAAAGTTGTGGCATGTTTTTTGAAAGAGAACATATTTTCCAGGTTTGGGATTCTCAAAGCTTTGATTAGTGATTGGGGAACCCACTTCTGCAACAAGACTGTGACCGCCCTGCTGAAGAAATATCGTGTCACTCACAAGGTTTCCACTGCCTATCATCCACAGACAAATGGGCAGGCTGAGGTGTCCAATAGGGAGATCAAGACTATTCTTGAGAAGACGGTGGCACCCAATAGGAAGGACTGGAGTTTGAGGCTGAATGATGCATTGTGGGCTTACCGCACCGCTTTTAAGACTCCAATTGGGATGTCTCCCTTTCGGCTCGTATTCGGCAAAGCTTGCCATCTTCCTGTAGAGCTGGAACACAAGGCATGGTGGGCGGTAAAGCAGTGCAATATGCAGATTGATGAGGTAGGAGAGTTCCGCAAGCTACAGCTGCAAGAGTTGGAAGAGTTACGCCTTGATGCATATGACAACGCTGTTATCTATAAGGAAAAAACCAAGGCATGGCATGACAAGAATATCTTGCGAAAGGACTTCTACCCCGGTGATAAAGTCCTTTTGTTTCAATCTCGTCTAAAACTCTTTGCGGGGAAGCTTAGGTCGAAGTGGATAGGACCATATGTTATTGCTGAAGTCTACCCACATGGTGTCGTTGATCTAATCGAACCAACAACTCAGAAGACATTCAAGGTCAATGGTCAAAGATTAAAACCTTACCATGAGGGCTTCCACACTGAGGCAATTGATGAGATGGCTCTTGAGGAGCCAAGTGCTGAAAATGAATAGACAAGAGTCTACGTCGAGCCAACGACGTGAACCAAGGCGCTGCTCGAGAGGCAACCCGAGGTATTTTATTTATTTCTTTTTCTTTTGTCTTTGCATTTTCATAGCTTAGCTAGGTAGTTGTTTTCTGTTTTTCGTTTTCGTCTGCGTACTAACGTACAGGTACGAAGAATAAGACGCAAAGACGATTTTGGAGAGCTCACCGCACCCGCGGTGGGCACCCCTTTATTTCCTGTTGAAAAAAAATGAAAAAAAAAAATTTGGTGGGCCATCCGGCCCCAACTTTCCCTTTCCTTCTTCCCCCATCAGCCCTAACCTCCCCTACCCTCACCATTCACGAACTCTCATATCACCCAAATCTCTCATCCTTCACAAACCTCACCAAACAGAGTGATCTGTCAAGACCGCCGCACCCCGCGCCGGACCCACCCCACCCAAGCCCATTCGACCCCCACCGAGCCCAAACCCAAGCCATTGCCCCAAACCAAGGCTCGTGGAGGCTGTGGAGCCGGGTTCGCTGCTTTCGGCGAGATCCCCATCCAAGACCGCCGCACCCCGCGGCAGCCTTCAGCTGGAATTTTTCGTGCTTCCTATTGTGAGTCTCGTCTTCTCCCTTGCTTCCAACGTCGTTATTCATTCCAAAGTCTCGAGATCAAGGAAGGTTGGGATGACCTCTAGGGAGATGGAGAGGTTTGAGGTTGTGAAGTTGCGTAGTGTATTACCGACAAAATTTCTTCATAGGGGTACATTAGAGGCGCTGGGACTGATTGATTGCGCTGAGCTTTGTTTACAGCATGTGGGGCTAGGGGGATTTATTGATGTATATGCCCACTCGTATGAGAATTTGAGCAGGCAATTTATTGCTACTTTCCGACGCCACATGGATGGTGATACGCTTACTGTTGTGTCCTTCAGTACGAGGATAAGGTGTATATAGTGAGTACTGAGCAGTTGAGGGAGGCCATTGGGATAAGTAGGCCCCCCAGTTCAGATTGGAGACACGGTACTACCGAGGCTACTCTGGTTGCTTTCTGGGCGGGGGCGACTGGACAGTCCTACTACGTGGGTGATGCGTATAACAACAAATTTACTCACCCATGTCTGCGATTGCTGCACAAGCTGTTTCAGGGGACGTTTCATGGTCATAAGGAGGACAACAAGGTCCCCCTGAAGGACCTACAGTGGTTCTACAACATCCTGCCGCAGGCGACTTTTGTCCCATACTGGTTAGAGCTCGTCCTCATGGCCCTTCTATGGATTCGTGAGGGCGAGAAGAGGGACATTATTCAGGGTGGTTTGATCACCCTTATTGCTGAGAAGGCCCTCCAGATCGACGCGGATGAGGTGCCCATCGTCTCGTAGGTCTTCGACGTCAATCGACTGCGGGCGAGCAACATGCTGAAGGTAGTGAAGAGGGCACCATTTTGGTGCTCGTTTGCCGACTTGAGTCATCGCCTGGCTCTGCCAAGAGAGCTCCCCTATGGCCCCGAGTATCGCGACTTCTTCCTGCCTGGATGAGCCTATAGTGGGGACGTTAGCTTTTGAGGCCTTGGAGAGGCCCTCCGACCCCCAGCCTCGGCGGAGGCGAGCTACTGCAGGGAGTTCGAGTCGGGCGCCTGCTGATATTGCTGATGAGGAGATGCATGCTGCAGGCCAGGGACCACCATCCATGGACCCCTTGCAGGACATGATGTCTCGATAGATGGAGGCGATGTCGCTCCAGCAGCAACAGGGTTTTGATGGTCGGTTTGATGGTTTTCAGACCTAGATCTTTGAGAGGTTGGATCAGCAAGATGAGCGGCTCCAGCAGCTGGGGGAGCAACAGACATAGTACTTCGGGCAGTACCTTTGGCCGCCCGGCCCACCACATCAGTGAGTTTTACTTTCTTTTCCCCATTTATTATGATTGTCTTCTATTTCACACATTGAGGACAATGCATACTTCAAGCATGGGGGAGGGAGTAGACTCATTACTTATCTTTATGTATAGTTTTTGTTGGATCGTTAGAGTTACGTCTGAGGGAACAAAAGCTTTGTTCCCACAGAAGGCACAACGGAGCAATATAGCAGGAAAGATAACGAACGAACTAACGATGTATAGTGGAAACCCTGATTAGCAAAACTAGCTTCTCAAGGAAAAACCACTACCTTCAAGCTTCCGCTTGAGAGGATTTTGAAGCGTCTACTTGTCTTATTGATTTCTTGTTCGATTACACTTGTATCCTGGACTTCAACCTCTAGACTTCCCACCTAGATTTGAAACCTCTTCTACAACGATGAATCGAACTCAACCCTCAAAGACTCACAAACACTTCACTCTCTTTTTCTTTTCTTTTTGTTTGATGCCCCGAGTTCGTACATAGAAATGAATCCCACACTCCTATAAATATAACTCGTCTAAACCCTAATCGTAACAAGATAAGATTTCTCCAAATAAGGTAACAAGAAGATATGATTTGATTGAAGAAATAATATCCCAACCGTCTATATTAATTAAAGAAAAGATTCCTTAAATTAATATAACCGGATAAGATATAATCCCCTCTCTCCAATTATCTTATCTTAGGAAAGATTTCCTAAGATAAAACAATCGGGCTTCTCTCTCTCCATATCTTCTCGATCGGCTTTAATCCTTGCAGCCGAAGTCTTTTACCGTGTGTGCTTCTTGATTTGTTTCCATAATTTAGCACGCTAGATTTATTCCTTCCATTCACAGCTTTGATCTTGTTCGTCACTGTTGTTCCTTGAGAGGTAACAAAGCACATGAACAGAGCTTTGTTCCCTCTGCGATCCTTTGCTACAATGGTTCCCTGAGATAACTGTCTTTGTTCTTGAAACACTTAGTACCCAGATTAGTTGAATGTTTGTTACCATCAAAACCTAAGGAATTCAACAAATTCCCCCTTTTTGATGGTGACAAACACCCTTGATAATAAAGCATACACGTACGAGATAAAGACAGTTATGGAGAGAAAGTCTTCCCACTAAGGCAGTATTAGTTCCCCCTCAACTCAGCAACTAATGAAACCATGTTCTGTTCCCCCTTAACCAAAGCTACCTGTCATTTTCTCCCTTTTGGCATCATCAAAAACATAGGTAAGGAGATAGAGAGAAAACGACCACATCAAGATGAGCAACACTCCCTTTTGCATTAGATTGAAACGCACAAACATAGACTGCATGTAAAGACAACTACAAAATAAGCAAAGATAACACATATGATCAACATGCCAGTCAATGGAAACACATGAGCCAGAGACAAGGAAAATCAAGCAGTAAGGGATAAATGTGCTAGGGAACAAAAGAGGGATTGGTTAGCCAGAGAACGACGAATCAAGTACCACTGGTGCCTGTAGAGGGATCCGGAGTATGAGTAGCCGTTAGAGCACGTACATCCTCCATAAGTCGCCTTTGTTGTTCTGCCAATCAACGATATTGCACGAGACAAACTCTTCATGACCCTTCGCAGATCTGTTCCCCTTCAGACCCAACCAACACCTTTTTGCAACACAAACTGCTTCTTGTATAGCTTACTAGCATCCAACTGCCGGTGGAAGAAAGATTCATTTGTCCCCTCTTTGTGTTCCCTGTGGTGTTCCAGTTTTTTTTTTAAACAGCACACGGGAGTAACATGACAACTTTGCAGAGAATGCCATAGATAGGAGGGGAGAAAACACAAGAATCCTTTTTCATATCTTTTCAAGTATTAAGGATAATGATCCCAATCTTCTTCTTTCCTTCTTTTACCAAAGATCACAGCCAAGAAGATATTTTCCAAAAATAAATCTTGTAAAAGATTCTGTCCAAATCCATCAAAGCCCACAAAATCTCAAGTGCAACAACCATCACGTAACCACTGACGGGGCTAAAAGTACGCAATGCAAATATCATTGATTAGCCTTATCAAAGTAAAAAGTCCTAACAGACCTACTAAACAGATGTATAGTAAGCAAGCAAGGGTCAAACCCACAAGGAAGATCTGATGCAGTATGCAATTGTGAATGACAAGTAACAAGCAAGGGGGGTTTAGTTATCATGAGAAAGCAAAGCAAACAAGTTTGGTTGAGTTGAGAAAATATAATGGGAAAGTAGTCCTACTAGAGCGAGATCCACAATACAGAGATATAATTTGATCACAGAAATCTATTTAATCCAAGTTCTTTTACTATCCTTATAGTTGTTCCCACCCTGATCTTAAGTACTATCGATTCTCACAGTTGTCGATATATTATCACTATGTCAATGGTAAAGTACCTCCGATTCTCACAGTTGTCGGTATACTTTACCACCAACACAGCAATAGCAATGCACACAAGGATATAGGATACATGCAAATAGAAGGACGTACTAATACTCGTATGCAACTGATTCTCACTCATGATTGTACGCTCGAAACCCCTATTCGCACAATCGTGTTTGCCACTAGATATGCACTCAGAACCCCTATATGCAATCCTAGCAATTGATAAAAAGCATTCAACCTAGTTGATCAGGCTAAGAAGAATAACAAGAAATCAATAATCAATATAACCCAGAGAATCAAACCAACACTTATAAGGATAAGAACAAGGAATATAGATCTCACAAACACATTAACTATACTGCTTCACACGTCTAGTAGAACAAGGGAAAGTTAGTTCTCCATCAAAGGGGATGAAAAACTCTAATATGAAATAACGTCTGAAAAATCGTGTGTAGGTAAAAAAAGTCTCTGCCTCTTAACCTAGAAAGAGGACTTAAATAGTCTTAGGAAACTAGGTTAAACTAATGCAAACAATAAAGGAAATAGAATAATAATAAAATAAAGTCTAAACGAAATAAAAGGAAAGTAACAGTCTTCTGGTGCGAGGCATTAAACACGGCCACCGCGGGGCGTCAGGTTCTCCACCGCTGGGCGGTGGCTTCCTCTGGCGCGGGGCTTCAACCTTCTCTGGGAGTCACCGTCGGGCCGCGGTGAATCTGGCGCGGGGCGGTGAGCTCACTCCTTCAGCTTCTTCAGCTCCTCTTCTTCTCTTCTGCTGCTCTTCAATCCTACCAAGTGTTTGGTAGTCTTCTCCAAGTATGCTCCAACAGCTCCATCTCCATCTAAGCTGTAAATCCTAGGATATCTTCACTTCTCTCCACAACTTCCAGATTACCGACTTAGCACCAAAACTCATCCAAAACTCCTCCAAATCATGCTAATAGTTGCTAGTAAAGGTGTATGAAATAACACCTATCAAATTCCCCCATACTTAGACCTTTACTCATCCCGGGTAAGCTAAAGAAAAACTCACTCTCTCAATCAACACCAAGGCCTCAGGAAGTACAAGAAAATAAGACACTAGCAACTACAACATATCAACAATAAGCTCCAGACAACCAAAATAAGTGATGCAAATATAATCTAATCCTAACTCCAATCTAGCTCCTTATCGCTCTAGAGTAGCCTACCCGAACTCCTTATACCACCTCTTCTTATGACACCTTGCCAAGAAATAGAGAGAAATCCTAAAATCACTCTTCTTCTTTTACGCTCATGTTGCCAAGGCGCCCTTTCGGGTTTTCACCAAGCCACTCATTTCATTTTGCTAGATATCTCACATATACTCACATCACTCCAGTCCACTTTTGCCCTGGTCTATACCAGCCGGACTACCTGCTTTTGACCTGAAATGCCCTTTCGGGTTTTCAGCTCATCCCAGGATTTTGATTGCCTTTTTACTTCTTTTTGGCTTTTTCGATTTTTTTTTTTGAAATCAAATGGGAAATACAGCACACGAAAAGAAAACAATATGTACAAAGGATAGACAGATAGCAAGTCTAAATCCCTCCCCCATACTTAAACCGAACATTGTCCTCAATGTAGAAAAGAGAACAGCAAAGGAAATAGGGGAAGAAGAAAATAAACTCACTGCGGGCCTGATGGTGGGAACCTCCCGAAGTAGTCCCTCATATGAGCGTACATACCGTCCAGACGCTCATCTAAATCAATATAGAGCTGGGTCTGCCAAGTCTGCAGACCGGTCTCTACTCGGGTGTTCCAGTGCGTCTGCTGCACTGAGAATGCATCAAATCTCGAAAACAACTCCTGCCAAGGTGTGGCTGGACCGTAAGAAGACGAAGGCACATCATAAAGTGTAGGCATAAGAGTGTCCTCACCCGCAAACTCAGCAGTAGCAGCAACACCACTAGGGCCCTCTCCATACGGGCCTGAAGGAGCAGCAGCAGGGGTATCATCAGTCGTCATTCTGCTATCACTGGAGATCCACCAATCCGCAAATGAAGGTGAATAGGCGAACTCCCGTGGAAGAATCAGAATGTGGCCATCATATGACGACCAGACTAAATCACCATCCTTTCCCAATGGCTTCAGCATCGAGCACACCTTCATGTGTGCCATATCATACACCATGTAGGCAACAGGCCGAGGAATCTGATCGCAAGCTATCACTCCAGCACAAAGGAGGGTAATCAGACCACCCCCACAAATATCACGTGGCTCACCATCACGAATCCTCTTCAAGGAACCCAAAAAGAGGGTAGCCCAACACGGCGTGTACGTGACAACCTCCAAGATGCTCATAAACCACTGGAAATCCTTCAGAGGGACCTTACCATCATCAGCATGGCCAAAGAAGTCTCTCATCATCACCTTGTGGATCAACCGCAGACACGGGTTCACCAGCTTCGAATTCACCTACTGGCCCTTCCTGAACGTTCGGCCCGTAGTAGCCCTCCAGAACTCCATCATCTCTGACTCTGGAATGCCACCAGACCACCCATCAGTTGGTAGCTTTGTAATGCCCAGGGCATCACGCACCACCTTAGGAGACAAAGAGTAGTCACGCCCATTGTAGGTGAACGTGACCCTCAACAGATGCTTGTCGTCCGAGTCATTAGAGTACCTCTTGAAAGAGGCGATGAACTGGTAGCAAAGCTCTGGATATGCAGGGGCAGCCTTGTTCAGAAACTCCCCTAACCCACACTGTGCCAAGCACATGGACACACACGCCAACATTCCCATCTCGGCCAAGGTCGGCCTATCAAAGAACTTAGAAGCCAACACCTTCCTCTCCTTCACAACATTGTAGACCTCATTCTCATCCCTCGGAGACACTTGCTTCTTGCCTTTAGGTGCCATAAGTAAAGAATTGAATTGCTCAAAACAAAGGGCAGCCAAGGGGACTTAAAAACGAGCACAAACGATGACTCCTGGATGCCTCGACGCGGGGCGGTGGATGAATCGCCGGGTCACGGCGAGGTCGACGCGGGGCGGTGGCAGCAGCGACGCGAAGCGGGTACAACGCGGGGCAGAGCGACAGCGAGGCGGGACTACAGCGACGTGGTGGGGATGTGTTTGGCTTGTTTGTGAGGCTAGACTCCAAATTGGGGGATTTGGGATAGATTTGGCTCAAGGTCGAGAGGGGTTGTGGGAGAGTGAGGGAAAATGTCTTGGGAGCTTGAGGGAGGCGTGAGAATGGAGGCTGTGAGATAGTGGGGGCTAGGTTAGGGGAAAGGTGAAAGGGAAGGAAGGGATGATGGGCCGGTCGTGTACCATGGCCCAAAAGAGAGAAATCTTGGCCCAAAAAGTGGCCCAATCCGTCAAAACCTTAGTTATCACTCAAGAAATAAAAATTTTGCTCACCGTTTAAGGTTTTTTCGGGGCCCTTTATTCTTTTTTTTTTTTTTTTTTTTTTGGAGTTGAGAAATCATATCTGACCTCCACCGCGGGGCGGTGAGGAACGCCGCGAGGCGGTGGGAATGGCTGGGCACAACGTCTCTTCTCAAGTTTACTTTCTTATCTGAAATGTGAGTAACAGGCGAACGAAACAAAGCAAAATAAACTACGAAAATAATCTAAGGAAAAAAAAAATTTCAAAGAAAGACTAACACGGGTTGCCTCTCGGACAGCGCCTTGGTTATCGTCGTTGGCTCGACATATTGCAAATCAACTACCATCTGGAGTAGGATCCCCTCGGAATCCTCCTGCTCGTCTCTTCATGTTGAGACCTCTCATGGAAAGGTTTAAACCTTAGACCATGCTCCCTCTTTGCCACCGACTCCATGCTTACTTCCTTTGGAGTATCTCCCCCATACTTAGAGCGATGTGGGGGCCGATATGGCTCAATCTGAATATGCTGCACATCACTAGATAAAGGCTTACAGCCTTGTATGGTTAGTGCAGGGGGGCGAGTGCCCAAAATGGAGGGAATGGAATCTCCTATGTCATCCAACAAGACATCACCAACATGTAACTCATGCGACTCAATAGGTTCATCAATAGAGGAACAATCAACTATGGTCTCTACTGCATCAAGTTTAACATTTTCAGGCACATGATTATTATCACTAATGCAACAAGGGGTAGGCAATTCAATGGAGTTGGCTTTATGAATATTATGCTAAAAAATTATTCCATCAAATTCCATAGTTAAAATTCCACTGTCTACATCAATCTTTGTCATGGATGTTTTCATAAAAGGTCGCCCGGGCATAAGTGGAGCAACCTGCTCATCATAGTCCATATCCATAACAAAGAAGTCAGCAGGAAAAATCAAAGAGCCTATCCTCACAAGAACATTTTCCACAACACCCTTAGGGGGTACACAAGAACCATCAGCAAGTTGTATAACAATGTTAGAATCATGCAAGGGTCCTATTCCTAAATCCTCAATCAAAGAATAGGGTAACATATTAATTGAGGCACCCAAGTCTAACAAGGCTTTCTCAAATCGATGCTCACCTATAGTGATAGGAATAGTAAATGTACCTGGATCCTTGCACTTCTCAAGCATGCGTCTCTGAACTACTGCTGACACATGTTCACTCACTGAAATCTTCTTTTGAGCCTTCTGCTTCTGAGTCCTCTTCACGGTGCACAGCTCCTTCAAGAACTTGACATATCGAGGGATAGCCTTGATAAGCTTGATCAGGGGAATGTTCACCTCACAGTCCCGAAATGTCTCGAACAGATCGCTGTCTTCAGCTACTCTCTTGGCCTTCAGCGCCTCAGGGAAAGGTGCTGGTGGCTTCTTGGAACCTAGAGGAGGGATTAATGGACGAACGTAATCGTCAACATAGGTTTCTTCAGCAGAGAGAGATTTTTGAGGACCAGATCGCGACAGCCCCACCGCGGGTCGTTGGACATTGCCGCGGGGCGGTGGGATCGCGGTGTCTTTACTGGGGTCAGGCGCCGGGTCGCGGTGAAAGTCACCGCGGGGCGGTGCCGACACGTCTTCTTTCCTGGCTCCTCCTTCAATTTCTGGCCGGGCCGCGGTAGGATCCGCCGCGGGGTGTTCGGTGATTTATGCCTTCTCGATCTCGTTCTCCTCTTTAGCAATAGGAGCAACGACCAACTTCTTACCACTTCTGAGCGTGATAGCACTCACGTTCTCTCTGGGGTTCACAGTAGTCTGAGAGGGCAGGGAGTTGGAAGTCCTTTGGTCGATCCTAGTCACAGCATCAGCTAACTGACCAATTTGTCTCTCCATGTTCTTCAAACTTGACTCAGTAGCCTGCACGTGTGTGGCGAAATGCTGAGTCAAAGTTCTGAGCATATCCTCAGTAGAAGCACCAGAGCTTTGGCCTTGGGGCCTCTGTTGATATGGGGCTCTCTGTTGGTACTGTTGTTGTGCCGGCTGGTATTGTTGTTGCTGCACTGGATGTTGACCACCTTGAGGGTCACTCCATCTAAAACCTGGGTGGTCTCGCCCTCTCGGATTATAATTGGACTGTCCACCAAACTGTGGTCTAGGGGGTCCATAACCTCCTATAGCATTAACTTAAGCAACACCCTCCTCCTGCAGCTGAGGACAAGCGTCGGTGGGGTGGTATTGATCAGCGCAAAGTCCACATGCCTTGACTTGTTGAGGGGCATTCTGGTTCGCCATCCTCTTCACCATCTCTTTCAGCTCGGCTAATTCGGTCAACACTGGGCTTGGTCCGACAGGGGTCACAACATTGACCGCCTTTCTCTGGTATGTCTTCCTGAAACTCCTAGTGCTCTCACTCATCTCCTGAAATCTCTCCATGGCTGCGTCTGGTGTCAGATTCAGAATGCTTCCACCGCAAGCAGCGTCAACCATCCTTCTCTCTTGGTCCAGCAGACCATTGTGTAAATAGAGGACAAGGTCCTGCTTGGCGTATCCGTGGAATGGGCAGCTAGAGCAAAGCCTCTTCTACCTCTCAAGATAATCATACAGCGTCTCATCACCTGCCTGCTCAATATTGGCAATTGCCTTTTTCAAGGCATTCGCCTTCTTCGTTGGAAAGTACTTGTCCAGGAATGCCTTGTGCAGTTTATTCCAGGTATCTATGGTTCCTGGTGGCAAGTGATAGTACTAGTCGCTTGCAGAGTCTAGCAGGGAGAAACCAAAAGCTCTCATCTTGATCTGATCTTTCGTCACGTTCCTGGGCTTCATAGTCATGCAGACATTATGGAACTTGCCCAGGTGAGAGATCGGGTCTTCTCCACTCAAACCGTGGAACTTAGGAAGATAAGCAACAACTCCTGACTTCAGCTCGAAGTTCACCCCTTCACCAAGTGCAGGGATGATGACAGCCAGGGGTTGTGTTCCAATATTCGACTCAGTCAATTCTCTCAGAGTCTCAGCCATTGCGACAGTAGGGATGTTAATTGGCTCAGTCGGCTCAACGACCTCAACCTCGACTTCTTCTTCTCCTTGATCGCGTAGGTTCGCACGGAACGATATATCGACTTCTGGATCAAAAGCTACGAGAGGAGAGTCAGTAGAACGAGTGTCGACCATAAGATAGGTCTCCACCAAAAATCAATCACAAAAACACACAACAAAACAGAAAACCTCCCCAGCAACGGCGCCAAATTTGACGGGGCTAAAAGTGCGCAATTCAAATATCGTTGATTAGCCTTATCAAATTAAAAAGTCCTAACAGACCTACTAAACAGATGTATAGTAAGCAAGCAAGGGTCGAACCCACAGGGAAGATCTGATGCAGTATGCAATTGTGAATGACAAGTAACAAGCAAGGGGGGTTTAGTTATCACGAGAAAGCAAAGCAAGCAAAGCAAACAAGTTTGGTTGAGTTGAGAAAATATAATGGGAAAGTAGTCTTACTAGAGCGAGATCCACAATACAGAGATATAATTTGATCACATAAATCTATTTAATCCAAGTTCTTTTACTATCCTTATAGTTGTTCCCACCCGATCTTAAGTACTATCGATTCTCACAGTTATCGATAGACTTATCACTATGTCAATGGTAAAGTATCTCCGATTCTCACAGTTGTCGGTATACTTTACCACCAACACAGCAATAGTAATGCACACAAGGATATATGATACATGCAAATAGAAGGACGTACTAATACTCGCATGCAACTGATTCTCACTCACGATTGTACGCTCGAAACCCCTATATGCACAATCGTGTTTGCCACTAGATATGCACTCGGAACCCCTATATGCAATCCTAGCAATTGATAAAAAGCATTCAACCTAGTTGATCAGGCTAAGAAGAATAACAAGAAATCAATAATCAATATAATCAAGAGAATCAAACCAACACTTATAAGGATAAGAACAAGGAATAGAGATCTCACAAACACATCAACTGTACTGCTTCACACGTCTAGTAGAACAAGAGAAAGTTAGTTCTCCATCAAAGGGGATGAAAAACTCTAATATGAAATAACGTCTGAAAAATCGTGTATAGGTAAAAAAAGTCTCTGCCTCTTAACCTAGAAAGAGGACTTAAATAGTCTTACGAAACTAGGTTAAACTAATGCAAACAATAAAGGAAACAGAATAATAATAAAATAAAGTCTAAACGAAATAAAAGGAAAGTAACAGTCTTCTGGCGCGAGGCATTAAACACGGCCACCGCGGGGCGTCAGGCTCTCCACCGCTGGGCGGTGGCTTCCTCTGGCGCGGGGCTTCAACCTTCTCTGGGAGTCACCGTCGGGCCGCGGTGAATCTGGCGCGGGGCGGTGAGCTCACACCTTCAGCTTCTTCAGCTCCTCTTCTTCTCTTCTGCTGCTCTTCAATCCTACCAAGTGTTTGGTAGTCTTCTCCAAGTATGCTCCAGCAGCTCCATCTCCATCTAAGCTGTAAATCCTGGGATATCTTCACTTCTCTCCACAACTTCCAGATTATCGACATAGCACCAAAACTCATCCAAAACTCCTCCAAATCATGTTAATAGTTGCTAGTAAAGGTGTATGAAATAACACCTATCAACCACCACAACACCTTTTATGCACGAACACTTCTAAAGCAGTTGCAAGCCATCATTACACATCATACCTATCAAATCCCAGCCACAGACCACAGAGGCGACAATTCGTATTCTCGACTTTCCGAAAAAGTAGAGGAGTGTGATGCGGGGGTAATGTTACTAGAGAGGGTACAAAGAACATCACACATAAATATATACGAGAATTTTTAATAATATTTAATCATGAATGAGAGGCTCCCAGATGTGGATGATAAGAGAGGCTCATAGGAAGCATCAAGCATGATGGCTAGGGTAGGCTGTAGAGTCAACAATCATTTGGGCTTATAATGAGGGATCAATGCATCAAGTTGACTCTTTTAGGCCGAAAGAAAGCTGAATCATGTATTAACAAGATAGCATAGAGAATCATGCATGCAATTTTGCACATTAGTGAAGTATTAGCATGAGTCTTAGCAAGGCGTTCAACAAATGATCAAGAGAATGAATGCAGATCAAGACATGATGATTAACCTTTCACATTTTACCATGTAATTTAGCCAATCATCGAGGGAACACAACAAATAGACATATGGTTAAGGGAACAAACCAGGCTTCGTATGGAACTGAATATAGAGTTTCCCAACAGGTGTCCTAATGAGAAAACTGGCGTTTGATCCTTTGATCCACAAGTTTCCCTGTATGCCAATCTTTCTCGACACAGTGATGTCTTTTCTAGATGTACATGGTACCTGAATTTTCAAACAAGGAACAATTTAGTCATTAAGCCTTTATCCACATCTCCATTTCCTTTACCTTTGCCACCAGGCCTTAGAGTCTCAAATATTCCTGCAGAAGTGAGGTGAGACTCGCTTTGTTCCCTGTCAGGTAACTGAACTTAATACGAGTGAAATACCGGAACTTTCCTCACTTTATCCTGCACAGAAAGAGCTAGTTCTTGCGAACCCAGACAAGCTTATGCTTTCTGGGCACATGAGCAACATATCTAATCTTAGGAGGTTCAGCATTCATTTTCTCTCTAGTAGTGTGAGCAATCTCCTCATTGTGTTGCTTCAGAAGGCACTCTTGCTTGTAGTGACCAGAGTGTCCGCAATACCAACAGACCCTATGGCACTTCAGATCTGCATACTTGCTCTTTTCAGGCCAAATTGTTTTGTTAGCAATCCTTGAATGAAAATCAATATTATTGGACTTATTGCTTTGAGATTGCTTCAACCAGATGGCATGAGCCTTCTGTCCATGATACCAAGCCTTAACCTCCTCAGTCGAGTTTGAACAGTTTTTGCCTTTGTTCCCTCCGGAGGAACTTTCCCCCTTTTCTTTTACAGACTGTTTTCCTTCGACTTTAGAGCCTTTTGACTTGGTTCCATCAACAGGAAGCTTGGGTTGATAGTCAATACCAAAGCGAGGTACCTCCTTCTTTTCAGGCTTCTTTTCATTCTTGGCTGCAACAAAGACAATACCTTTTGTCTTGTCCTTCTGTTCCTCACTGAGTTTGGTTAGATCACTAGAAAGTTTTGCATTTCCTAGTTTTAGCATTAATGACTCAGCCTCAAGTGAGGAGACAGAGGACTCTAGAGAAATAATCTTCTCAGTGAGTTTAGGACACTCATTGCACGGGCTTGGAGAAGAGGATGAGCCTTTCTCAAGTTTGACCACTTTTTCTGCCCATCCTTTGTTTTCTTCGATCAAACTTGAGATCGATTCATCCCTATCTTTAATTTGTTCACTGAAAAGACTATTCTCATGAACAAGCTTCTTAATGAAGGAAACTAAGCTTTCTTTTGACTTCCTTTTCAAGCTAGAGATGAGTTCAGATTCACTTACCTCAGTTCCCTACATACCGCCTTTTGATTTGTCATGGTCTTCTATGGCCATCAAGCAGACATCTCTTGAATGAGAAGATTCTTCATCCTCTGAGTCAGTATCACCCCATGTTGCGACCATTGCTTGCTTCCCTTCACGAACCTGAGGGTGACCAGCCTTTTTCTTGAAGCAGTTATTGGCAAAATGTCCCTTGTGTTGGCAGTGGTAACAAACGACATCCTTCATGTCTCTGTTCCCTTCAGAGGAACTCTGTGTGCCCTTGTTTTGAGACAATATTTTCTTCATAGCTCTAGTGATGAGAGTCACATCTTCATCACCGTCCTCATCTTCGTCTTCAACTTGAGATAGGTCAAAGGCACGTTCAACCTTCAAGGCAATGCTTTGAGCCTTCTCTTCTCCCTTTTTGTTCATCTTGTGGTTGTATACAGATGCGTTGCTTTCAAGCTTGGCAACAACCTCTTCCATGGTGAGAGACTTGACGTCAGTTTGGGAGTACAGAGCGAGAGCAATTGCGTCCCACTGAGAGTTGAGGCCTTGCATAAAGTGATGAGTGAGCTTCCAGTCTGGCATCTCTTCATCAAGGAACTCCAATTGACCTACGATCCCCTGGAACCTGGAGTAGAACTCTTGAATGTGCTCTTCCTCTCCTTGAGAAATTTGATCGTACTCCTTCATCAAGGAAAGAATTCTGTTTTTCTTGACATCTTCATTTCCATGATGGAGACGTCTTAGAGCTTCCCAAATCTCCTTGGCGGTTTTGTAGCCGATGATTTTCTTGAGATCCGTAGGGATAAGGGCCATGTGAAGGATCTTCTTGGCTCTGCAATTCTTCTCCAGCTTCTTCCAGTCTCCATCGGTGTAGTCGATCTTTGGCTTAGGCTTTGTAGCGTCCTTTTCATTTGGGATAGCCATGGGGCCAACCTCGATGATTCTCCATATCTGTCCATCGAGGGAACAAATATGGGATTCGATTTGCTCAACCCACCAGTCATATTCACCTCCCTTCAGGACTGGTGGCTTCCAGAATGAATCACCAATAGCGTTGCTTGACGACATCTTTCCTGCAAAGTCTAAAACGAAAACAATCTAGAGCACCAGGCTCTGATACCAATTGTTGGATCGTTAGAGTTACGTCTGAGGGAACAAAAGCTTTGTTCCCACAAAAGGCACAGCGGAACAATATAACAGGAACGATAACGAACGAACTCACGATGTATAGTGGAAACCCTGATTAGCAAAACTAGCTTCTCAAGGAAAAACCACTACCTTCAAGCTTCCGCTTGAGAGGATTTTGAAGCGTCTACTTGTCTTATTGATTTCTTGGTCGATTACACTTGTATCCTAGACTTCAACCTCTAGACTTCCCACCTAGATTTGAAACCTCTTCTACAACGATGAATCAAACTCAACCCTCAAGGACTCACAAACACTTCACTCTCTTTTTCTTTTCTTTTCGTTTGATGCCCCGAGTTCGTACATAGAAATGAATCCCACACTCCTATAAATACAACTCGTCTAAACCCTAATCGTAACATGATAAGATTTCTCCAAATAAGGTAACAAGAAGATATGATTTGATTGAAGAAATAATATCCCAACCGTCTATATTAATTAAAGAAAAGATTTCTTAAATTAATATAACCGGATAAGATATAATCCCCTCTCTCCAATTATCTTATCTTAGGAAAGATTTCCTAAGATAAAACAATCGGGCTTCTCTCTCTCCATATCTTCTCGATCGGCTTTAATCCTTGCAGCCGAAGTCTTTCATCATTTACCGCGTGTGCTTCTTGATTTGTTTCCATAATTCAGCACGTTGGATTTCTTCCTTCCATTCACAGCTTTGATCTTGTTCGTCACTGTTGTTCCTTGAGAGGTAACAAAGCACATGAACAGAGCTTTGTTCCCTCTGCGATCCTTTGCTGCAATGGTTCCCTGAGATAACTGTCTTTGTTCCTGAAACACTTAGTACCTAGATTAGTTGAATGTTTGTTACCATCAAAACCTAAGGAATTCAACAGTTTTTCAGTTTTTGTGTACAGTTTCTTTCAATTCTGCATTGCATTAGTTTTCCAAAAAAAAAAAAAACGAAAAAGCCAAAAATATTAGAAAAAGGCAACAAAAGTCCTGGGATGAGTTGAAAACCCGAAATGGCGACTCAGGTAAAAAGCAGGTGACCCGGACTAGCGCTAGGCTGGGGTAATATGGTGTCTGAGTGACGTGAGCTTATGTGAGCACATCTATGAAAAGAATATGAGTGGCTAGGATGAAAACCCGAAAGGGCTCCTAGGCAGAATGAGTGAAAAGAAGAGGAGTGTTTCTAGGATCTCATTTTACCGGCGGAGCGACATAAGAAGAGGAGTCAAAGAAGGATTGTCAGGTAGGTCACTCTGGGAGGCATAAGGAGTCATAGATGGAGGCTAGGATTAGAGGTCACTCACACTATTGGATGTCCGGGTTAAGCTTGGGGGAAGTACTCTGTTTGCCCCTTAAGCTTGTTGAGTTGTGGATGTGTTGTGAATGAGATTGGTGCCAGGAGCTTGGCATGGGTTAGGTGACTCTTAGTTGGAAGAGACGCTTCCTGAGACCTTAGGTGCTACATTGGAGGAGTGGACTCTTTATTAGTTTACTTGAGGACGAGCAAAGGTCTAAGCATGGGGAAGTTTGATAAGC
Organism: Rheum nobile; assembly: GCA_027886185.1. Classification (NCBI taxonomy): domain Eukaryota; kingdom Viridiplantae; phylum Streptophyta; class Magnoliopsida; order Caryophyllales; family Polygonaceae; genus Rheum; species Rheum nobile. Next base: position 6,087,521 of record WOAB01000002.1, on the reverse strand, counting down.
ACTACTTTGTAGGGCTTAACTGAGAGTTATTAGAGGGTTTATTGGTGCCATTCGGGTAGATTTAGACACATTCATGTGCATGGCGTTTAGGGGCGAAGTTTGGTGTTTTTGGAGGTGTTTGAGCTGTTTTGGATATCATAGGAGACGCCAAGGAAGTGAAGAGATGAGTTGAGGAGCGGTGTGAGGCAAGCAAGGAGGAAGCAGAAGCGAGAAGTCAAGACTGAAGACCACCGCACCCCGCGGTGGGAAGATGACCGCACGCGCGGCAAGAGACCAGAGAGTTGGCGTCTGGACACTGGAAGAGAACCGCACCCCACGGCATGAATGCCACCGCACCCCGCGGTGGCGATGCGCTGACGAGATTTATTTCCGAGTTTATTTTGTTTTTATTTTATTTTCCGAGACTTTATTTTAGGATTATTATTTCCTTTTATTTTATTCTTAAGTATTTGTCGGTATTTAAGACTATTTTAGAAGACTTAGTAGTGAACCCTAGTTGCCACCTTTTACGTTTTGTCTCTCAAAAACCCTATGGAGAACTAAACATCCATTGTTGCACTTGACAGTTTGAAGCCAACAATTGATTGGTTATGAGTTTTCTACTCTTGTTCGTTTTCCTATCGAGTTGGATTAATTCTCTTGCGCTTGATTGTTTATTGGTCTATGTTGATTTATCTAGACTGATCACCTAGGTTTATTGATATTATCCATATAGCCAGGACTTGTGATTCCGGGTTCGGGTTGCATATCTAGTAGCAAACACGATTTATATGAGCGGGTTGCGAGTGTTCATCGTGAGAGAGAGTTAATTGCATGTTATAGTAACGGGTTGTTTCTATTGCATGTATCTTGTTAAATCCTTGGTTGAATGCTATTGCTTTGTTGAGTCTTGAAGGTTTTCGGATTTGACTTGGTAATAAGTACTACTAGGGCTAGTAGAACTAATAGTTACCTAAGATCGGGATAAGAACAACTAAAGGAAAGATAAGAACTTGAGATTAATAGAATTCAGTGATCAACCATATCTTTTGTTGTGTGGATCTTTGTTAAGTGTGGCGCTTTTTCCCATTATATTCACAACCTTTACTTGCTTACTTGTTACTTGTTTACCAAGAAAACACTACAACCCCCCCCCCCCCCCCTAGTTTCTAGTTGGTGATTGCGAATTACAGAAATAGATAACCTGACTCCCTGTGGGATCGACCCTGACTTGCTTGCTATACTCTTTAGTAGGTATTTTAGGATTTCTTTGATAGGCATACGACTTTAGCCTTGTCACTTTGTTTGCTTGAAATTCAATCAACCAACCAAAACCCCCCTTTGTTACTTTTGCATGCGAATTTACATTAAGAAAGACAACTCCTCCCTGTGGGATTCGACCCTTGCTTGCCTATTCTACTAGTTTAGGTTGTTAAGGATTTTACTTTGATTGGGCACACGACTTTAGCCTTATCACTAACCAATCGGGTTTTATTCCTTGCATGGTTGGCTGGTGTCATCCGTCCTATATGGCACATCAGTGGTTGGTCCCCGAAGACTTGAAGTAACCAATCGAAGAAGAGGCTTGCAGTTGAAGATTTAAGTGACAGTGTTTTAAGGTTGTTAAGTATTACTTTAATATATATTCCTATAACTAAGTCATGTAATAGGGTTATTATGAAAGCCTTCCGCTGTAATTTCACTCTGTTGTAAAATTGTCATTCTCATTTAATGAGAGATCTTTTAATAAAAGGTTGAGTTTCAATTAAAATGTCTTCCGCTGTTAAATCTTTCGTTATTTAATATACTTATTTAACCTTAATTGTTCCGATTAAAGCCTAGGGTGACTTTGGACAGTAATGTCTGAGGTCACTGGCGTGTGGTATTACCGACATAAGTCGGGGGTGTTACATTTTCTTCGTCTTTTCGTTCCTTCGTACCCGTAACTAATTAGGGTTTTGTTTTAAAACTCGTCTCGTATGCGTCGTCGGTGTTGGATTATGCTGGTCTCCATGGCTGATTGTACGGATTGGAATCCGACCCTACTGAATGATGATAAATTCCAACGAGAGTTTTAGTAGGCAGCCGTGCACAAGTTCAAGTTCCCGGATTTCGGACCCAACTTTTCGTTCGTCTAGACTAAAGCAAGTGGCGGTTCGCTCTTGTTGATTTATTCTATATTTTTCTTAATTATCAATTACTTAATTGTTTAATTAAGTTGGAACAAAGTTGTTGATTTGTGTTTGAGAACTTAAACGATAAAATGTTGTGTTAAAAATATGAATTTATAATAGGTTGTATATATTGCTAGAAACAACGCTATTATATATAATTCTATATGATATTACTGTAAAGTGATAAATGGATTTTGGTGTGGATTTATATGTGGACTTACATGCTTAGTTAGCACGAGTATTCGTAGGAACGCTATGTACCTTGCGAGGTCTAGTCGTTTCCTTATAACAAGTATTAGGAGGTTTTTGCCCTAATACTCCTGGTCATGACTGTACCCTTATTCGGATATAAGTGGTAGGTGCACTTAGCTAGTGCCAATATTCGGGATTCATCCCAAAGATATATCTCGTATCGAGATGATGTGAATTAAAAGCCTTAACGTGAATGTACGTTTTTGAAAGTAAATAAGATAAGTGCTTTTACGCACATAATTAATATACCCTCGGGCAAGAAGTACAACGTGGAACCCGCCCGGACTCTTGTTAGAGTAGGTCCTCTTTCCAATCTGGATTCGCAGTACGCGGTGAGGTTGGTCGTGAACCCAAATAATCAAGGTCGTTTTTATAAACCTGTGTGAAAACTTAACGTTCCCAAACAATTACATACGTTTCCTATAAGACTCAATTCCGTTGGAGTCTTTCTCTTGAATAATTCCTTCTCTTGTATTTCCGTAGAAGTATTGAAGTTAACATCGTCTATCGGCTATTATTCGAAAAACGATTGTTGTAACTTAATACGACTACTTAGAACCTTTTCTTCATACCCTTGCGTAGTCTTTCATTAGACTAACCAACCATTATTTTTCCTTTGTATGATTGGCTGGTGTCATCCGTCTCATACGGCACATCAGGTAAATTTCCTTAGCTGTGAGAAGGCAAATCCCCGACGTTGAAGGCAGTTGATATTTTGAGTGTTTCCTTAAGGTTGAGGATCCTGGCGTGAGATTTACACGGTTCAAAACCCTTTATGGCGTTTTATATATTTTAAAGACTTCCGCTACAATATATGTTTTTTTTTGTATATGGTTTCAGTTACCACTTGTAACTTGCAATGTCGGTGTGGAACATTATTTGGTCATTTCATGATATTTAATAAAGTCTACAATGTTATATTTATTTGCAATAAAAACGATAAGCCTTGGGTGACCCCAGATATGTATTCTGAGGTCATTGGCGATAATATTTCCAAGTTATCTGTAACACTCCCAAAAATAACTTGGAAATCACGCAATGAGCCACAACGGACTTGGCCGTAGACAGTCATTTTCCAGAATTCTGTTCCATTTTCAACTGGGTCGTTCTCTTTGATCCGGACTCCGAATTGGATGATTAGAACTCTAGAAGTTAGATCTTGAAGTCTAGTTTGTAGCCTCCAAATTTGAGCGTGAACTGATCTATGAGTCGAAAGATATGGCGAATCTACTGAGGGGTCACAGAGGGATTCAGGAAGGAGTTCTGCGAGATGAGTCGTTTGGTGGAAGAATGTGAAAGGGAAATGGATGGTGATGGGTTTGGCGGTGTAAGTGGAAGGATAAGTGACCCCTTGGAGTAGACATAACACTCGTTGGAGACAAGTTGGATCAAGTTCAAGGGATACAACTCACCCGAGAAGATGAACACAACAAGATCGATGTTACACACGATCTAGGAAGCTTTTCTCAGAAAGAGAACTGAAGCTTGAGAGATTTATTTTGTATTTGTTTGGTGATTGAAAGATGCTTACAAAAGGCTCATGAGGCATGCTTAAATTGTGATACCCCGTATTTTTGTAAGGTTATTTTGGGAATTATGGAATTTTCCCGAGTACCCGTTGTGTACGTCGGATTTAATTCAGGTAGCTTGAGACATTCTGTAATGTGCTCTATATCTGTAATATTTTTCTCAGTGAAATAATATACAGACAAGGTGCCTTGAATTTTAAATTGTCGTTCGCGTACGATAATTTTTATCCCGGTTTATCGTCATGCTCGTTCAAAGCCGAATGGGCGGGAAAAGGGGAAAACGGCGACCGCCGTGGTTGGGCCCGAGGAGTCAGCTTGTCAGCTTCTAGCTGGCCGTGACAGACCTGGCAACGGCGACCGCCGCGTTTACGGCGACCGCCGCGTGCCCACCGCAGGCAAAAACGGCGACCGCCGTGATTGTCTAGTGGGCATTGCCCGTTGGTCGCCGGCGGAAATCAAGGGCGCCGATCTTGCTTTCGGCCGCGTCTCATGGTTTGGTTGATCACTTCAAACACTTTGGCTATAAAAGGAGGTGTTGGGGGTGAGGTTTTGAGCCATCCCAGCACCAAACCTCTGCCAAATTCGCCTGTCGCCGGAGTTTTGTTTTCGCCGGTTTTCTTGTGCTCGCCGGAGGTCTCGCCGGTGTTGTTTTGGTGTGTTTCCAGAGTGCCTTTGTGAAGCTTTTGGTTAGCCTTGGAGGTTAGAAGCCAAAGCAAGTCGAAGGAGGCCAAACCGCTCGTGTTTTTGGGTGAGTTTTCTCTCGTTTCAGTCGGCCGTGTTCTTAACGGCGACCGCCATGTTCTTCACGGCGACCGCCGTGTTCTTCACGGCGACTGCCGTGTTCTTCACGGCGACCGCCGTGATGAATACGGTGACCGCCGCCAAGAACGGCGACCGCCGCCAGTGCCCAGAACGCCTTCGTGGCTTTGGCTTGGTCGGTTGTCGTCGTGGCGTCTTTCCTTTCGTGTTCTTTCGCCGTGTTTAGATTCGTACTGTTTATGTCGGATCTAACTTAGGGTTCCTTTTATGGGTCGACTCGAAGGTCGTTGTGCTGTCAGAGCTGTACCGTGTCGAGCCCGGAATCCAGTGTCGTCTTTAGACTATTCTGCGGAGTAAGGCAAGTGGCGGTTCGCTCTTGCTCTTTCGTTCCATATTTACATTAATTATCAGTAGTTTATCTGAGTAATTAATTTGGAATGAATATTCTGTTTGTCTGGAAACGGTTTTGATAAACTGTTTTGAAAATCATATAATAGGTTGTATATCTGCTAGAACAACGCTATTATCTGTGATCGCCTTTCGGGCCTTTATGTGGATTTATCCTGTAAATGTTGTGGTGCTGTAACTGTTTAGTTAGCACTGTTAGATAGGAACATTACTCGAACTCTGTCCGGTCGTTTCTTTATAATCTGGTATCGGGATGGCTCGTCCCCATCTGGTACTATTCTAAGATCATGATCGGTCTCTTACACATGTGTGTAGAGACAGGACACTTAGCTGGTGTCACAAACCTTTCGGTATACGTCACTCTCGATGAAACGTATACTAAGATGTGTCGTCCCACTGGTGGGGTACACATGTAAAAGTCTATAAAGTGATGTGTGTTTTTGAAACATAAATCAGATAAGTGCTACCTTGACGCACATAATTAATACACCTTGGGCGAGTAGTGCAACTAAGTTCAGTGCAGCTAGGAAAACTCGTCTTGACTTGAATGTAGTACGTTCTCTTTCCAATCTGGATTCGCTGTAGGCGATGAGGTTGGTCGTGAACCGAAGCATCTCAGTCAGTTTTAAATCTTGGTTGTTTGATTTTGTAAACATTCCAGATTTGTCATATTTCCTTAAAGACTCATTTCCTTTGGAGTCTTCTTTCAGGTCGATTTCTGTGAAGATTAAGTCTTCCAAAATCTTCTCTTGTGCATACCTCTTGTGTATTCCAGTAGGAGTATGGTGGTTGACAAGCGTACTCGATTATTATTCGAGGGACGAAGAGTCTAACCTAATACAACTGCTTCGAACCATTCTGCTTTGTTCCCTTGCTAGTCTATTCATTTAGACTAACCAACCAATATTTTTCCCTTGCATGGTTGGCTGGTGTCATCCGTTTGATTCGGCACATCAGTTAAGAAGTAGCTCAGAAGATTAGAAGGACTATCAAGTCGGCGGTGGTTTTTGAATATTTTAATTATTTCTTTAATCAGGTTATGATCCTTTGGACAATAACTCCGATTGTAACTTACTTTCTTAGTCTTCCGCTGTGTTGGGTTTAAACTATGTTTTGACCTATTCGGGATTGGGTTGTAATCCTGTAACTCTTATTTCCTCGACAATGTTATGTTTGGAATTTAATGCTTAATCTTTGTGTATCAATTGCATTTCATAAATTTTATTTATTTGGTAAAGCCTTGGGTGATCTCGGTAAGGAACACTGGGGTCACTGGCGGTAATACCTTTCCAAAAGGGTTATGTTTTGGGGGTGTTACAGTTGTGGTATCAGAGCCAAAAGTTTTTAAAACGGGTTTGGAATTTTTATAAACCAGTTATTCATTTTCAAAATGCTTTAAAACGAAGAGTCTAACCTAATACAACTGCTTCGAACCATTCTGCTTTGTTCCCTTGCTAGTCTATTCATTTAGACTAACCAACCAATATTTTTCCCTTGCATGGTTGGCTGGTGTCATCCGTTTGATTCGGCACATCAGTTAAGAAGTAGCTCAGAAGATTAGAAGGACTATGAAGTCGGCGGTGGTTTTTGAATATTTTAATTATTTCTTTAATCAGGTTATGATCCTTTGGACAATAACTCCGATTGTAACTTACTTTCTTAGTCTTCCGCTGTGTTGGGTTTAAACTATGTTTTGACCTATTCGGGATTGGGTTGTAATCCTGTAACTCTTATTTCCTCGACAATGTTATGTTTGGAATTTAATGCTTAATCTTTGTGTATCAATTGCATTTCATAAATTTTATTTATTTGGTAAAGCCTTGGGTGATCTCGGTAAGGAACACTGGGGTCACTGGCGGTAATATCTTTCCAAAAGGGTTAAGTTTTGGGGGTGTTACAGTTGTGGTATCAGAGCCAAAAGTTTTTAAAACGGGTTTGGAATTTTTATAAACCAGTTATTCATTTTCAAAATGCTTTAAAAAGGGCTCTGAATTTTCATTCTGAAAAGAATTTAAAAACACCGTTCATAGTAATGTCTTCTTTATAGTCTGATATAGTAAGCTTGCTTCTATGTCTAGAAAGACTAATTCTTTTCTTATTGTTCGATAGGATGGGTGTCTGCTTTTCTATTGGTAGGGGGTCGGAAGACGCCAAGGCGGATCAGCCGAGGCTAGACTTTCCGTTACCTCAGCGATGTTTCGAGGTTGGAGGCCCGAGTAGCCCACCCGAAGACGTCAAGCACGTTCTCCCCGAGTCGGTTATCCTTGTAGCCAGGAATGCTATGGTCCCTAGACCTGCACCTGTGCCACCACCAAGGGTGGAGGGAGTACAGGAATGGGAGCAGGAAGACGAGTTGTCAAGGTATGAACAAGGGGTTTACCAAGACGACTTTCTGCTGGGACCAATTCCCGAGGAGATCGAGTACGAGGAGGTGGAAGAGGAGATGCTTGAGCAAGATCCTGTCGAGGACGAGAAGATGATCGAGGATGATTCCGAGGATGAGGATCCCAGCGAGGATGATCCCGAGGAAGAGGATCCCATCGAGGATGATCCCGAGGAAGAGGATCCCATAGAGGATGATCCAGAAGAGGATCCAGAGTTGGACCTTGGAGGGTAGATTCAGGAGCCCGGTACAGGATTGTCACCAGTGCCAGAGTATGCACCCATGTCAGAAGCTGATTGGGAGGCACTGTATACCGAGTACGGTATTGGGAGAAGTGACAGGGAATCTCAGCCTATCCCTACTCCAAGGAGATGGAGGTCGGAATCCGAGCTGCAGGAGATTCTCCGCCAGAGCGAGGAAATCTCCGCAGAACAGCAGCGTCAGAGGGAGGAGCTGATCGCCAGTACTTAGAGGAGGGCTGGAATAGAAGGACCAGTCATGGATGACCCATACTTTTCTATGGCTGAGCTAGGACTATGTGCTTCAGGGTCAAGCAGGGTGCGAAACCCATCGCCAGAGCTCGATGGTGAGCCTAGCCCGAAGAGACCATGCACGGGTAGCCAGTCGTATGGGAGACGTTTTGGAACGCCTTGAGGAGGAGTGGCGTTGCCTATCGTAGTAGTTCGTTTCTTAGTATTCCAAGTTGTACTTTGTGTAAAATTTCAGTATTACGGCAAGTACTTTGAGAAACACTTATATCTTCGAGCAATGTTGTCCTAACGCTCGAATGATAAACTTATGTGTAACTTGTGTAAGAATTCGAAGGTTCATCTATAAAATGCCAAGTTGATCTATTCTGAGTGATTTATTTACATTGATATATTGCATAAGTATGTTGCATAATATTAATGTATTGAATGCTTGGAATTGGATCGGTAAACAGATGGTGAACCCAAGAAGCACGAGAAACTCGACTCGAGCCGGTGTTGGGACCAGCCAAAACCCCAGACCAGCAGGAAGAGGTGTTCAGGATGAACACGAGTCTGAGTCTCGCGTCCAGCAGAGGCATGAAGGTCAGGATTAGACCCAGGCGCCGATGCTGTTTGACGCTGCAGCTGTTGAGGCGATCCGTGGGATCGTGATGCAGGCTATTACTGATGTCTTGAGACCAAGTGCGCCTCAAGCACAAGAAGTGCCTATTCATGCAGCGGTTCCTGATGTTGTGGAACCCAGAAACCCTGTGACTCAGGAGACTGCCGTTAGGGCGAGGGACAGCTATGGTCGCGCTCTTAAGACCATTACTTCCATGAGACCCGACTGCTATAACGGGAAAGGGGAGCCAGTGGCAGTGACTCATTGGTTCTCCCATATGGAGAGGCTATTCAGGAACGTGGAGTGTACGGAGGCCGAGAAGGTCCATATCGCGTCTCTTCAGCTGAAGGAGGAGGCTAGCGAGTGGTGGGAGAGCACTGGTTTGGCTGAGAGCCCAGTGTTGACTTGGTCGATGTTCAAGACCAAGATGGTTGATCGCTTTTTCTCTCGTTCTATGAGAGAGGAAAAGCATAAAGAGTTCTTGTACCCTCAGACTGATGGTCTGAGAGTGACCGAGTTGGCATCTAAGTTCAACCATCTTCTACAGTACGCCACTGCCGAGATCACCAGCGAGGCTCAAAAGATCTGGTACTTCCACGAGTGGATGAACCCGGATATCAAGCCATTAATGGTGCACCACACATGCTCTACCTTGGAGCAGTATGTGGATTATGCCTATAAGCTGGAGGTGACTCTCGATGAGTCGACCAAGAGGCGCAACCGACAAAAGTCGATGCAGCATCAGAACCAGGGAGGTGGTTTTAAGCGCCCTGCGCCACCGTCTAACTTCGCCAAGTCCGGCCGAGCTAAGACGGAGATGACACAAGGAGGATCGACTCAACAGTCAGGGCATACCAGGAGTTCCGTTCAGTGTTATAACTGCGGTACTGCTGGGCACAAGAGCACTGAGTGTCAAAAGGAGAGGAGGCCATGCTTTGGGTGTGGACGTGATGGTCATGTGCAAAAGTTCTGCAAGCAGGGAAAGCAGAAGGGAGTAGAGTCGCAGCAAGGGTCAGTTCATCAGAGCAACCGACCTAGGTTTAAGCCTGCCGAGACTCCTAGCCCTTCAGTGCAGACGACTGCTCAGAACCGGGGAAAGGCCCCAGCTGCTTCTGGAAGTCAGGGCCAACGCTTGTACGAGATGCGTGAGGCAGATGGACCCAATGCTCCGATTGCTCAAGGTACTCTATACCTTCACTCTACTTCAGTGTGCATTCTGTTTGATTCTAGTGCTACGCATTCCTTTATTTCGGATAGCTGTGTTAGCAAGTTAGACTTAGTGTGCAATGATTCGTGCGACCCTTTCGTCGTTAATCTTCCTAATGGAGAACGTTTGGTGGGAACCAAGCATTTGTCCGACTTTCCGATTACCATTCAGGGTAAGGAATTCGAGGCAGATTTAATCTGCATAGCCATGGCTCCATACGACATTATTCTCGGTATAGATTGGCTAACGCGTCACAAGGCGGTGATCGACTTCAGTTCAAGAACGGTGACGGTGTCATCCGGGGGCCAATTCGTGTGCAAGTTCAAAGGTCGAAATGACGCTGATAACGGCAAGCTGATCAATGCGATGGCTGCGTTTAAGCTACTACGACAAGGATGTGTCGGGTACCTTTGCTACTTGGATTCGCCTGAGAAGGATGGACCTGAGGTTCTTGATATTCATGTAGTTAGGGAATTTTCGGATGTCTTTCCGGAAGAAATTCCAGGATTACCCCCAAATCGTGACGTAGAGTTTTCAATTGATCTCGAGCCTGGTACGGCGCCGATTTCCAAATCCCCGTATCGGATGGCTCCAGCTGAGATGCAAGAATTGAAGAATCAACTTGAAGATCTTCTTGACAAAGGTTATGTCAGGCCGAGTGCATCGCCGTGGGGTGCTCCGGTTTTATTCATCAAAAAGAAGGACGGATCGTTCCGACTTTGTATCGACTATTGAGAGTTGAACAAGGTGACGATCAAGAACAAGTATCCTTTGCCTAGGATTGATGACTTGTTGGACCAATTGCAGGGAGCAAAGGTGTTCCCCAAGATCGACTTAAGATCTGGATATCATCAACTCAGGATTCGTAAGCAGGACATTCCTAGAACTGCGTTTAGGACCAGATATGGTCATTACGAGTTCGTAGTAATGCCTTTTGGGCTTACAAATGCTCCAGCTGTCTTTATGGATTTGATGAACCGATGTTTTCACCAGTACTTGGATAAGTTCGTGGTGGTCTTCATCGACGACATTTTGATCTACTCTCCGAATGAAGAAGTCCACGAGGAACATCTACGGATTTCCTTGTCGATCCTTAGACAACATCAGCTTTATGCTAAATTGTCTAAATGCGAATTCTGGATGAAGGAAGTGGCTTTCTTAGGCCACGTGATCAATAAAAATGGGGTTATGGTTGATCCCCAAAAGATTGAAGCGGTGGCTAAGTGGACACAGCCCCAGAACGTGAAGGAGGTGCGCAGTTTTCTTGGACTTGCCGGGTATTATAGAAGGTTTGTAGAAGGATTTTCAAAGATCGCTCTACCGATGACCAATCTACTCCGCAAAGTCCACAAGAAGTTTGTCTGGAATGACAAGTGCGAGGTCAGTTTCCAGGAGTTGAAGCGACGGTTGACCTCGGCACCCGTGTTAGCACTCCCAGAGGGGAATGATGATTATGTGGTCTATAGTGATGCTTCTAAGTGTGGTCTTGGTTGTGTTTTGATGCAAAGGGGCAGAGTCATTGCTTACGCACTAGACAACTCAAGACTTACGAAGAAAACTATCCGACCCATGATCTTGAGTTAGCAGCGGTCGTCTTTACGCTGAAGATTTGGCGGCATTACCTCTATGGTATAAGATGCCAAGTCTTCACTGACCACAAAAGTCTCAAGTATATATTTACTCAGAAGGAGTTAAATATGAGACAACGCCACTGGCTAGAGTTGCTCAAGGACTACGACATGGAGTTGTTGTATCATCCGGGCAAGGCTAATGTAGTAGCTGATGCGCTAAGCCGGAAGACAACGCATGAGACTGTGGTTGCGTTTCTTACTGCTCAGACCAAGCTAAACCAGGAGTCATACGACATTGAAGTCTTGTATGACCAGCGTAGAGGGTACCTGAGTATGATGGAGATTCAGGCTACACTGCTGGATCAAATCAAAGAAAAGCAAGTCGATGACATCATCTTGGTAAAGTTAAGCAGTGAAGTGATGGATGTGAAAGCTCCCAGCTTTGTGGTTCAGGATGATGGATCACTTTGGTTTCAGGATCGGATCTGTGTGCCTGACACAGAAGGTCTTCGTCAGTTGGTGATGAGAGAAGCTCATTCATCTGCTTATTCTGTGCATCCTGGCTCTAGCAAGATGTACAAGGATCTCAGGAAGAAGTTTTGGTGGCCAAACATGAAGTGGGACGTAGCAGACTTTGTGGCAAAGTGCTTAACTTGCCAAAAAGTCAAGATCGAACACCGCAGACCAGGTGGTGAGATGCTACCTCTCCCCGTGCCAGAATGGAAATGGAAGGACATTTCCATGGACTTCGTCACTGGGCTACCCAAGACTCGAAGTCAGAGAGATGCTATTTGGGTAATTGTGGATAGGCTTACGAAGAGTGCTCATTTCATAGCCATCAAGACCACATGAGAAACCCAGAAGTTAGCCGAAGTTTACCAGAAGGAGATTGTCCACTTACATGGCATCCCTAAGACCATTGTATCGGACCGAGATGGCCGTTTCATGTCAAGATTCTGGAAGGAACTTCATAAGGCTATGGGAACCGAGTTAAGGTTCAGTACAGCGTTTCATCCTCAGACAGATGGCCAGTCTGAAAGGACCATCCAGACTCTGGAGGATATGCTTAGAGCTTGTGTGCTCGATTGTCCGACTAGCTAGGAGGACAACTTAAGTCTAATTGAGTTCACATACAACAATAGCTGGCATGCTACAATCAAGATGGCTCCGTTTGAAGCTTTGTATGGTTGCAGATGCAGATCTCCGATTTGTTGGGACGATAATGCCGACAAAATTCTGCTTGGACCAGAGTTGGTCGAAAGGACGGCTTCAGACATTGCTTTGATCAGACAAAGGATGTTGACCGCTCAGAGTCGACAAAAGTCCTACGCAGATCGGAAGCGCAGGACTGTCGAGTTCGAGGTCGGTGACAAGGTTTTTGTCAAGGTGTCGCCTTCCAAAGGAGTTTTCAGATTTGGTAAGCGTGGGAAGCTTAACCCTCGCTACGTGGGACCTTTCGAGATTTTGGATAGAGTGGGATCTCTAGCGTACCGTTTGGCGTTGCCACCATCGGCTCACCCGGTGCATAACGTGTTCCACGTGTCTTTACTCAGAAAGTATGTGCCAGATGAGTCTCATGTGCTTAGTTATGAGGACATCGAGATTCAAGCTAATGGTACTTACGAAGAGTTGCCCGTGCGCATTTTGGAGCGTCGGGAGAAACATTTGCGCAACAAGATCGTACCTTTGGTACGAGTGCTGTGGTCCAAGTCAGGGACCGAAGAAGTTACTTGGGAGACGTGGGAAACCGAGTCAGATATGCTCAGGCGTTTTCCCGAGTTATTCTCGACCTAAGTTTCGGGGTCGAAACTTCTTGTAAGGGGGAGGAGATGTGATACCCCGTATTTTTGTAAGGTTATTTTGGGAATTATGGAATTTTCCCGAGTACCCGTTGTGTATGTCGGATTTAATTCAGGTAGCTTGAGACATTCTGTAATGTGCTCTATATCTGTAATACTTTTCTCAGTGAAATAATATACAGACAAGGTGCCTTGAATTTTAAATTGTCGTTCGCGTACGATAATTTTTATCCCGGTTTATCGTCATGCTCGTTCAAAGCCGAATGGGCGGGAAAAGGGGAAAACGGCGACCGCCGTTCAGAAATGGCGACCGCCGTGGTTGGGCCCGAGGAGTCAGCTTGTCAGCTTCTAGCTGGCCGTGACAGACCTGGCAACGGCGACCGCCGCGTTTACGGCGACCGCCGCGTGCCCGCCGCAGGCAAAAACGGCGACCACCGTGATTGTCCAGTGGGCATTGCCCGTTGGTCGCCGGCGGAAATCAAGGGCGCCGATCTTTCTTTCGGCTACGTCTTAGGGTTTGGTTGATCGCTTCAGACACTTTGGCTATAAAAGGAGGTGTTGGGGTGAGGTTTTGAGCCATCCCAGCACCAAACCTCTGCCAAATTCGCCTCTCGCCGGAGTTTTGTTTTTGCCGGTTTTCTTGTGCTCGCCGGAGGTCTCGCCGGTGTTGTTTTGGTGTGTTTTCAGAGTGCCTTTGTGAAGCTTTTGGTTAGCCTTGGAGGTTAGAAGCCAAAGCAAGTCGAAGGAGGCCAAACCGCTCGTGTTTTTGGGTGAGTTTTCTCTCGTTTCAGTCGGCCGTGTTCTTAACGGCGACCGCCGTGTTCTTCACGGCAACCGCCGTGTTCTTCACGGCGACCGCCGTGTTCTTCACGGCGACCGCCGCCAAGAACGGCGACCGCCCCCAGTGCCCAGAACGCCTTCGTGGCTTTGGCTTGGTCGGTTGTCGTCGTGGCGTCTTTCCTTTCGTGTTCTTTCGCCGTGTTTAGATTCGTACTGTTTATGTCGGATCTAACTTAGGGTTCCTTTTATGGGTCGACTCGAAGGTCGTTGTGCTGTCAGAGCTGTACCGTGTCGAGCCCGGAATCCAGTGTCGTCTTTAGACTATTCTGCGGAGTAAGGCAAGTGGCGGTTCGCTCTTGCTCTTTCGTTCCATATTTACATTAATTATCAGTAGTTTATCTGAGTAATTAATTTGGAATGAATATTCTGTTTGTCTGGAAACGGTTTTGATAAACTGTTTTGAAAATCATATAATAGGTTGTATATCTGCTAGAACAACGCTATTATCTGTGATCGCCTTTCGGGCCTTTATGTGGATTTATCCTGTAAATGTTGTGGTGCTGTAACTGTTTAGTTAGCACTGTTAGATAGGAACGTTACTCGGACTCTGTCCAGTCGTTTCTTTATAATCTGGTATCGGGATGGCTCGTCCCCATCTGGTACTATTCTAAGATCATGATCGGTCTCTTACACATGTGTGTAGAGACAGGACACTTAGCTGGTGTCACAAACCTTTCGATATACGTCACTCTCGACGAAACGTATACTAAGATGTGTCGTCCCACTGGTGGGGTACACATGTAAAAGTCTATAAAGTGATGTGTGTTTTTGAAACATAAATCAGATAAGTGCTACCTTGACGCACATAATTAATACACCTTGGGCGAGTAGTGAAACTAAGTTCAGTGCAGCTAGGAAAACTCATCTTGACTTGAATGTAGTACGTTCTCTTTCCAATCTGGATTCGCTGTAGGCGATGAGGTTGGTCGTGAACCGAAGCATCTCAGTCAGTTTTAAATCTTGGTTGTTTGATTTTGTAAACATTCCAGATTTGTCATATTTCCTTAAAGACTCATTTCCTTTGGAGTCTTCTTTCGGGTCGATTTCTGTGAAGATTAAGTCTTCCAAAATCTTCTCTTGTGCATACCTCTTGTGTATTCCAGTAGGAGTATAGTGGTTGACAAGCGTACTCGATTATTATTCGAGGGACGAAGAGTCTAACCTAATACAACTGCTTCGAACCATTTTGCTTTGTTCCCTTGCTAGTCTATTCATTTAGACTAACCAACCAATATTTTTCCCTTGCATGGTTGGCTGGTGTCATCCGTTTGATTTGGCACATCAGTTAAGAAGTAGCTCAGAAGATTAGAAGGACTATGAAGTCGGCGGTGGTTTTTGAATATTTTAATTATTTCTTTAATCAGGTTATGATCCTTTGGACAATAACTCCGATTGTAACTTACTTTCTTAGTCTTCCGCTATGTTGGGTTTAAACTATGTTTTGACCTATTCGGGATTGGGTTGTAATCCTGTAACTCTTATTTCCTCGACAATGTTATGTTTGGAATTTAATGCTTAATCTTTGTGTATCAATTGCATTTCATAAATTTTATTTATTTGGTAAAGCCTTGGGTGATCTCGGTAAGGAACACTGGGGTCACTGGCGGTAATATCTTTCCAAAAGGGTTAAGTTTTGGGGGTGTTACATAAATAGCCATACAAAACTGGAGTTTAAAACTCTTGAACTAGCCTAGTAAAAGCTTCCTCTAATTAGTGTCTTCTAGATCTAATAACTCTTAAACCGGAAGTCTTTTGAGCATGCCCTTCTAAACATGGTAGCTGGATGAGTTAAGTGGGCTTCCTCCAAAAATGGACCCAAACTCCCGAGGGAATTAAAATTGAGCCCATGAGGAATGCATGTATGTCACTCAGGCGCGGCAGCGAGCGCGTCACTGGCTTGTTGGATCGAACCACCAAGCACCCTTCACATTTGCTCGGCACTCCTTGGGTCATATGGCTTATTTTGATTTATAATTAATGATAGACAAGCAATGGCTCGAGCAAAGTTTCCATGATGGTGGAGAATGCCGAGGAGGAACATGAAAACCCTCGAAAGTGCGCGCGTCCGGGAAGGCAGCTGGAGTTGGTTGAACATTTGACCATTTTCCTCAAACAACCTTGGTTGTGGGGCCTTTATGGGTCTAGTGGAGCCTTGTGGCTCATTGGTTTAAGAGCCAAGTGGAGGCAGGGTCGGTGGAGTCAGGGTTGGAGTAGTTATGAGCGCCACCGCCGAGAAAGGAGGCCCTAGAAGGAGCAAAGCAGCTTGAGGATCTTGGCCTTCTTGATCTTCATGATTGACCCTAAGCAGTGTCACATCATCCTCCCCTTCTTCAAAAGGATTCGTCCTCAAATCCAAGTGCACTTTAAGAAATAGCTTTAGAGCACACAAAACTGCACAAAGTACAACAATGAAGTGAGGGACCAAGACGTCTTTAGGGAAAGCAGGGTACGTGCAAGCAAACATGATTAGTTTCAATAAGTATCCATGGATGAATTTCCATGCACAAGTATTGCCCAACTTTAGCCTAAAGATATATGATCAGCTCTACTTTGTAGTGCGTAACTAGGAGTTGTTACCGGAGTTTTAGGTGCCATTTGTGTGTGTTTAGAACATAAGTTAGGAGAATGGAGTTGTGGATAAGAAGTGTTGATTTGGTGGTTTCTAGTACTTAAATGAAGACTTAAGAAGATGGAGGCGAAGCCACAAGAGAAGACCAATGGAGTTGTGGAGAAGAAGTGTTGATTTGGTTTGTTTATTTTATTTTATTTTTATTTCTTTTCTTTTATTCCGTTTATTTCTTTTTAGGATATTATTTCATATCTTTTGGAAACTAGGTTTGCTAGGTTATCTACATCTTTTAGTTAGTAGCCTTTTCATTATTCAACATTCAACATTATCGTTCAGTTTTTCCCTTAGAGTTCTATGCTTTTGAAGACTATGAAGAACTAAGCAACCTTTGCTTAGTCCGACGATTGAAGCTTTCGTTTGTATTTGGTTGTGAGATTATAACTCTATTTCATTTCCTTTGATTATATCTCTTCTCTTTGAGCTTAATCTCATTGATTCTTACTGATTTGACAAGTCTGATCATCTAGTTGATATTAGTGATTGTCTATTGCTAGGGTTTGGATATTTCTGGTTGAAATCCCTTATCTTGTGTAGCAACCACAATTTACACTTCCTGGTTGTGAATGTTTATTGTGAAGAGAATTGATTACATGTCGAGTACTGACGGGTTGTTAAGTATTGCATGTATCCTGGTTAATTCCTATACTTACTGCTGCCTTTAGATTGAATCTTGATAGTTTCTTGATTGTTTATTGGTAAGTATTTTCAGGGTTGGTTGACCTATTTATATACATAAGATCGGGACAGGAATATTCATTGGTAGGTGATAACAGGTTTTAGTCATATCACCTGATCAAAATTATCCTAACGAACCTAAACAAGTAGTTTGGGCAAGCAAGAGTCGAATCCCACAGGGAGGAGTTGTTAATCTTTATGTTGATTGCATGCAATGGTAACAATTGGGGGTTTTAAGGTTGATTGTGAAACAAGTAAACAAAACAAACAAAAACAAAAGGGTTTTATCAAATAGGGAAAAACACTTAGCCAAACAAATATCCACCATTCATATGATTGTTTGGTCCTAGGTTATCTCTATTCCTTCCTTTGATTATTCCTGTCCCTATTCTGAATTAGTTACTAGTCCTAGCAACCCTTACTATTGAATGCACGAGAAACTATCAAGATTTAGAACAACAGCAGCATAGAGCATATGAATTAACCAGGAAACATGCAACACCACAACTCGCAGTATTTAACATATAATCAATTCTCTTTCATAATAATCTAATCCAACTAGTCTTAGAATATCATGGATGCTACAATAGATAAGCAATCTCAACTCGAAATATCCAAACCCTAGCAATAGACAATTACTAATATCAACTAGGTGATCAATCTAGTCAAATCAATAACAATTAATATGAATATGCTCAAGAGAATAGATATAATCCAAAGGAATAGGAAATAGAGTTATAACCTCACAATCAAATCATATGAAGGCTTCAATTGTCGGACTAAGCAAAGGGTGCTTAGCTCCTCATAGTTCTTGGAAACAATAAACTTCAAAGGGAAAAATGCTGAATGGAAACAACGTTGAATGAATTATAAGTCTGCTAGAGAAACTAGGTTAAATAACCTAACCCTAAACTAAAGTGAAAAGATAACGAAAATGATCTAAAAGGAAATAAAATATAAAGTATGAAATAATAAAAGAAGAGAAAAATCGGAATAAAATAAAGAAACTTCGGACGAAGATCGCCGCGCTCGCCACCGTGTCATTCCGCGATCGCGGAAGTAATTCCGCGGTCGCGGAAATTAAAACTTTGCTCTCGACTTGTGCTCGTTGATGGGATTTTCCGCGGTCGTGGAAAATGGATTTTCCCGCTCGTTCGTCACGATTTCTCCGCGATCGGCTTCCAAACTCGCCCGCGGTCGCCCTTGGTCGCGGATCCTCCTTTATTCTCCTTTGTGTGGCTCTTTCTTGGTCTCCTCAAGTGGTCTATCCTCGTCTTCTGGATATCTTCGTTTAAGCTCCTCCAAACCACCAATTCCACACTTCTTCTCCTCAACTCCATACTCCACAGTTGTGCTCTAAACCCATACAAATGGCATCCAAAATACCGGTAACAACTCCTAGATAAGCACTATAAAGTAGAGCTGATCAAACTCCCCCATGCTTAAACCTTGCTCATCCTCGAGTAAGCTAAACGAAACCTACTCCTCCAATCAAATCCCCAAGGTCTCAGGAAGCATAGAAAAATCATCTCCACTAAGAATCGCACCTAAACACGAAACTCCAGGGCCCCAATACAACATGCACAACACAACACATAATACAACACATAAATCAACACCAACCAAGCTTAACGGAAAGTAGAGTACTTCCCCCAAGCTTATCCCGAACACCATAGAGTGAATAATAATCTAATCCTAATCTCCATCTATCTTCTTATGCCTCCCAGAGTGATCTACCCGAATCCTCCTTATATCTTCTCTTCTTATGTCACCACGCCAGGTAAAATGAGGAATCCTAATAATCATTCTTCTTCTTTTCACTCATTTTGCCAAGGCGTCCTTTCGGGTTTTCACCAAGCCATTCATTTCATTTTTCAATAGATGGGCTCATATAAAACTCACATCACTCTTGACCAATTATTACCCCAGCTTAATGCTGGTCCAAGTCACCTGCTTATTACCTAAGCTGCCCTTTCGGGTTTTCGACTTATCCCAGGATTTCTATTTTTTCCTTTTTTCAAAGTTTTGGCTTTTTTCATTTTCTTTTTTCCGCAATGACTAGAAAGTATAGAACGCTCCCCCATGCTTAAACATTGCATTGTGCTCAATGTAATGAAAGACAAGAAAAGATGAAGCACAAGGAAAAGCGGAAAGGTACTCACAACCGTCGCCGAGTTGGCTTGGACTTGGAAGTTGGTGCTGGCGGTATATCAATAAAGCACATGTCTTTGGTGTTGCACCGGTCTTCAAACAAACTCCACCGTGCAACCAAATAGACCCACTGTAAGGTGTAGTGGAATAGCAAAGGAATCGGGGCTGCACGACCTTCAATGAAAACAAAAATGGGCCCAGATGTACTCGTGTGGCGGTCTCTAGTGTTCCTCCTCCTCAGCTATCGACTATAGGGCCATCATCGTTGCCAAATAAAAATGTGGGGCGGATGGCTCCTCCTTGGCAGCATGATGCGCACCTTCTCTCCATGGGAAAACTCGGACAGCTGGCCTTCGGTAGAACTTTTTTTTTTCCGAGTTCAGGGAACTAGGAGACTTACATTGTTGGCACGTGGTTAACACCGTCTTCAATTATGGCTCGGGGTCTCCTTCCTGCAGGTTAGTCTAAATGCAAGAAGAAAAACGACAGCAAAAACAAAAAAGAACACACAAATAACGAAAACATGTAATGAAAAGACAAGAAAGAAAGACATACCTCGGGTTGCCTCCCGGACAGCGCCTTAGTTATGGTCATGGCTCGACATACTACTCTCTCAACTTGGTTCGCTCACATCCATTGAGCACTCGGGGTTTCCATCTGGAGGGTGTTTCTTTGCATCATCTATGTTGAAACCGACCCTCACCCCGTTGAATTCCATTGTGAGTGAACCGCTGCTCACATCGATCTTTGTCCCTGCCGTATTCATGAACGGCCTTCCTAACATCACAGGCGCTGCATCCTTGTCCTGCCCCATGTCCATCACGAAGAAGTCTGCAGGGAAGACTAACTTATCAACCTCGACTAGCACGTCCTGCACCACTCCTTTGGGGTAGACGTATGAGTTATCCGCCAGCTGGATGACGATCCCCGTCTTCTCTAATGGTCCCACCTCCAGAGACTCATACATAAAGAGAGGCAACACGTTTATGGAGGCACCCAAATCAAGTAAGGCCTTGTCGAACAAGGTACTCCCAATCTTGTAGGGAATAGTGAACATCCCAGGGTCGCTCGCCTTCTTGGGTATCCGCTTTTGCAGCATAGCGGACACATTCTCACTAACTTGCACCTGTTTCTTCTCCTTAACCGCCCTCTTCCTCTTAATCATGCAGAGCTCCTTCAAAAATTTAGCATAGCGAGGAATACTATTCACCAGCTTGAGTAAAGGAATGTTTACCTCACAATTGCTAAACGTCTCAAACAATTCCTTATCATTGGTTGGCCTCCTCGTGTCCGCCAGAGCCTCGGGGAAGGGTGCGGGAGGCTTTACTAATCCAAGCGGAGAGAAATAGGGGCGCACGTAGTCGTCATAGGGGTCGTCGAGACGAAAGGACGCGTCTGGTGAATTTCCGCGATCGCGGATTGGTGGCCGCGGTCGCGGAATTTGTTCGACCTGATTGCCTTCTTCAATTCTTTTTCCGTGATCGCGGATTTCATGCCGCGATCGCGGATTTCATGCCGCGATCACGGAATTCTTTTTCCGCTCCTCTTCGTCCGTGCTTTTTCTGCGGTCACGGAATTCTTGCCGCGGTCGCGGATTAGCGCCGATTTCTTCCATCTCCTCGTCGGTGGTCGCACCGCGGTCGCGGATTTCTCTCTCTCGTACTCGCCTAGCATCCACCTCAGCTCCGCTCCTTAATGTCATGGCACACACATTCTCCTTCGGATTGACTACCGTTTGAGAGGGTAGTTTCCCCGACTCCCGAGCTTCCAACTTGCTCACAACTATAGAGATTTGCCCCATTTGTTTTCCCAGGTTCTGAATACTGGACTTCGTCTCTTGCTGATGTTGGGCCACATTGTTCGCCATTGTGTTCACATTGTTAACCATGGCTTGCATGCCCTGGACAAGGGCATTGATCTTGTCCTCACTGGACGTAGAGGCACTGGAACTCTGGCCTTGGGGTCTCTGGTCGTATAGAGCTCTATATTGTTGACCCCCAGGCTGCTGGTACTGTTGTGGGCGGGGGAAAAATTGTGGCGGCCTCTGTGGGTATTCTTGGTTCTCCTGACCATGATGAATGTTCTGCTGGTTCCCATACCTCAAATTGGGGTGATCTCTCCACCCTGGATTATAGGTGTGGGAGTACAGGTCATATCTTGGCCTTTGAGGGCCATATCCTCCAATTGCGTTCACCTCAGCAGTGGGTTCCTGCAGCGTGGGACATGCGTCAGTTGGATGCATCGTGTCTTGGCATATCCCACATGATTTGACCTGCTGCTGGCCACCCTTCATCATGCACCGCCTCATCATCTCCTTCATCTCAGCCATCTCAGCAAGTAGAGTGAAATTAGGCTGAGATGTTGCAGCTCTCATGGATTGAGCGCCCGCCCTCTTGCTAAACTGTCTTGAGCCCTCAGATAGCTCAAAGAAAATTTCATACGCCTGCTCTAGGGTCTTGTTCAGGATGTTCCCTCCACAGGTAGCGTTCACAATCTGACGCTCGTCATCAAGTAAACCTCCGTACAAGTAAAGTACGAGGTCCTGGTCGGAGTAGCCATGGTAGGGGTAACTAGAGATCAGCCTCTTGAAACGCTCGTAGTACTCATATAGCGACTCAACAGCCTGCTGTTTAATGTTGCTGATACTCCTCTTCAGACTGTTTAGCTTGGTCGCCGGAAATTACTTCTCCAAGAAAGCCTTCTTCATCTTGGCCCACGTGTCAATGCTCCCTGGGGTCAAGTAGTAGAACCAGTCATTGGCTGAATCCTTTAGAGAGAAAGGAAAGGCCCTCAGCTTGATCTGGTCTTCAGTCACGCCCTTGGAATTCATGCTGGTGCAGACTGCATGGAATTCCGGTAGATGCTTATTGGGGTCTTCCCCACTCATCCCATGGAAGTGTGGGAGCAAGTGGATCAACCATGACTTGAGCTCGAAATTGACTCCATCAGCAAGCTCAGGAAAATGCATAGCCAGCGGTTGCTGTTGCAGGTTTGGGGCAGTCAGCTGCCTCAACGTTTGTTGTTCGTCAGCCATCTCAAAAGTTGGGTTGTCAAAGACTAAAGATTTGTTTACTCTGCGGTTCTGGGAGAGCGTTCTCTCAATTTCTGAATCCAAAACCAAAAGTGGAGAGTCAGTAGCACGGGTGTGGACCATAAGATAGGTCCACACAAAAATTTGCACGCAAACACACACAAGAAAAACAAAACAGTGCCTCCCCGGCAACGGCGCAAATCTGATATCAGGTTTTAGTCGTATCACCTAATCAAAATTATCCTAACGAACCTAAACAAGTAGTTTGGGCAAGCAAGGGTCGAATCCCACAGGGAGGAGTTGTTAATCTTTATGTTGATTGCATGCAATGGTAACAATTGGGGGTTTTAAGGTTGATTGTGAAACAAGTAAACAAAACAAACAAAAGCAAAGGGTTTTATCAAATAGGGAAAAACACTTAGCCAAACAAATATCCACCATTCATATGATTGATTAGTCCTAGGTTATCTCTATTCCTTCCTTTGATTATTCATGTCCCTATTCTGAATTAGTTACTAGTCTAACTAGTCCTAGCAGCCCTTACTATTGAACGCACGGGAAACTATCAAGATTTAGAACAACAGCAGCATAGAGCATAGGAATTAACCAGGATACATGCAACACCATAACTCACAGTATTTAACATATAATCAATTCTCTTTCATAATAATCTAATCCAAC
The DNA here is from genome assembly GCA_027886185.1 of Rheum nobile. Classification (NCBI taxonomy): domain Eukaryota; kingdom Viridiplantae; phylum Streptophyta; class Magnoliopsida; order Caryophyllales; family Polygonaceae; genus Rheum; species Rheum nobile. The sequence continues at coordinate 6,064,361 of WOAB01000002.1, read as the reverse complement.
TAGTCTTAGAATATCATGGATGCTACAATAGATAAGGAATCTCAACTCGAAATATCCAAACCTAGCAATAGACAATTACTAATATCAACTAGGTGATCAATCTAGTCAAATCAATAACAATCAATATGAATATGCTCAAGAGAAAAGATATAATCCAAAGGAATAGGAAATAGAGTTATAACCTCACAATCAAATCATATAAAGGCTTCAATTGTCGGACTAAGCAAAGGGTGCTTAGCTCCTCATAGTTCTTGGAAACAACAAACTTCAAAGGGAAAAATGCTGAATGGAAACAACGTTGAATGAATTATAAGTCTGCTAGATAAACTAGGTTAAATAACCTAACCCTAAACTAAAGTGAAAAGATAACGAAAATGATCTAAAAGGAAATAAAATATAAAGTATGAAATAATAAAAGAAGAGAAAAATCGGAATAAAATAAAGAAACTCCAGACGAAGATCGCCGCGCTCGCCGCCGTGTCATTCCGCGATCGCGAAAGTAATTCCGCGGTCGCGGAAATTAAAACTTTGCTCTCGACTTGTGCTCACTGATGGGATTTTCCGCGGTCGTGGAATATTTTCTGCGATCGCGGAAAATGGCTTTTCTCGCTCGTTCGTCACGAATTCTCCGCGATCGGCTTCCAAACTCGCCCGCGGTCGCCCTTGGTCGGGATCCTCCTTTCTTCTCCTTTGTATGGCTCTTTCTTGGTCTCCTCAAGTGGTCTATCCTCATCTTCTGGATATCTTCGTTTAAGCTCCTCCAAACCACCAATTCCACACTTCTTCTCATCAACTCCATACTCCACAGTTGTGCTCTAAACCCATACAAATGGCACCCAAAATACCGGTAACAACTCCTAGATAAGCACTACAAAGTAGAGCTGATCAGTAGGAATTGGAGATAATCTAGGATCACTCAATCAAACTAAAGTGTGGATATTTGTCTGGCTAAGTTACTTCTCACCCATTGATTATATCTTTTGCTTTGATTTACTTTGTTACGTGATTACAAACCAAAACCCCCCTTTTTGTTACTATTGGCATACAACCTTTACACTTAGAAAGATTGCTTACCTCCCTGGATCGATCCTTATTTACCCTACTACATTAGTTAGGTTTTTGAGGTTTACTTTGATAGGCATCACGACTTTAGCCTCATCAAATTTGGCACCGTTGTCGGGGAGGCATAATTTCAATTTTTCTGTGTGTTTGTTTGTTTGCCTACTATTGTGTGGACCTATCTTATGGTCCACACCCATGCTACTAACTCTCCTACTTTAGATTTTGATCCAGAAATCGAACGAACAATTTCCAAGAACCGTATAGCAGCCCGTACGCAACTCCAGATGGCTGAGAAAGAACAGACTTTGAGGCAGTTGACTGTACCGAATTTAGAGCAGCAGCGGCTTGCTATGCAATTTCCAGAGTTGGGTCATGGCGTAAATTTTGAGCTCAAATCTGGGTTGATTCACTTATTACCCCACTTCCATGGGATGAGTGGAGAAGACCCCAAGTTCATCTATGTCCAGTGACAACATGATTAAGTCCAAAGCGCAAATCTGGGTTGATTCAGCGGCCTATAGGTCAACAACAACAATTTAGAGCTCCATATGACCCTCGACCTCAAGGACAAAGCGCAAGTTCATCTATGTCCAGTGACGACATGATTAAGTCTCTCGCTAAGAGTGTATCGACGTTGGCAACCACTATGGTCCAACAAAATCAAGAGATGAAGTCTAGTATTCAGAACTTGGAGAAGCAAGTGGGGCAGATTTCTCTCACAATGAGCAAACTAGAGGCCCGGGATTCGGGGAAGCTACCATCTCAAACGGTAGCAAACCCGAGGGAGAATGTATGTGCGATGACGCTGAGGAGTGGGACGCAAATAAAAGAAGTAACGGATGCTGCAGAGAAAGCACCGCGACCGCGGACCGATATCCGTGACCGCGGAAACATACCTGAAGGCGGTGATTTTTCCGAACTTTTTCCACGACCGTAGTCAGATATCCGCGAACGCGGAAATGTTCCTGGAGAAGAGGAGTTTTCTGAAGCGAATTCGCGACCGCGGATTTTCCCCTGGAGGCCCAGATTGCTCAGATGTTGATCCGCAGCCGCGGGTCACAAACCGCGGCCGCGGTTGTGCCTCAGACGTCGAAGACAATTACGTTCGCCCTTATTTTCCTCCGCTCGGTTCGCTGAAGCCGCCCGCACCTTTCCCTGAGGCACTAAAGGATACTAGAAGGCTGGAGAACGACAAGGAAATCTTTGAAACCTTCAGTAATTGCGAGGTAAACATTCCTTTGATCAAGCTAGTTAAGAGCATTCCCCGTTATGCTAAATTCTTGAAGGAATTGTGCAAGACTAAGAGGAAGAAAACAGTGAAAGCGAAGAAGAAGGTCCAGGTTAGTGAGAATGTCTCTGCTATACTGCAAAAGTGGTTTCCAAAGACGTGCAGTGACCTAGGCATGTTCAGTATTCCCTGCAAGATAGGTGACACCACGTTCGATAAAGCCATGTTGGATTTGGGTGCATCTATAAATGTACCGCCTCTCTCACTGTACGAATCTTTGGGGCTTGGACCATTGCATCGGATAGGGACGGTGATTCAACTAGCGGATATGTCCTATGTGTATCCCAAAGGAGTCGTGCATGATGTTCTGGTAGAGGTAGATAAGCTGATTTTCCCGGCGGATTTCTTTGTGATGGATACAGGGCAAGACAAGCATGCATCCCTATGATGTTAGGTAGGTCGTTCATGAAAATGGCGAATATAAAGATCAATGTGAGTAGTGGTTTGCTCACAATGGAGTTTGATGGGGTGAGGGTCGAACACAACATTGATGATGCAAAGAGACACCCTCCTGATTGTGACCCTAAGTGTTCGGTTGATGTGAGCAACCCAAGCTGAATTGAAGGGCACCATGTCGAGCCATGACAATAACCAAGGCGTTGCTCGGGAGGCAACCCGAGGTATGTAATTCTTTTCGTGTCTTTTCGTTTCAATTTTTTATTTGTGTTGTTTTCGGTTTAGACTAAAACGCAGGTAGGAGACCCGAAGCCAATATTCGAAGACGGTGCTCAATTCGCACCAGACGCGAATCCACGCCCGTGGAAATTTTTCCGCGACCGCAGGTTTCGCCACTGTAAGTCCCCTTATCTGAAAAAAAAAATCGACGATTTTCCGCGACCGCGGCCTTAAAACCGCGATCGCGGTCCAGCTGTCCAAGTTTTATTTTGAGGGAGGGTGCGCATCATGCTGCCAAGGAGGAGACAATCGCCCGATATTTTTATTTGGCACCGATGATGGCCCGACATTCGACAACTGATAAGGTTCAATGGAGCCCGCTACACGATTACACTTGGGCTCCAATTTTGTGTTCGTTGAAGGCCGTGTAACCCCGTTTCTTTGATGTACCACTACACCTTACAGTGGATTTTTTTGGTTGCACGTGGATTTACTTGAGGAGGACTGCCGCAACACCAGCGACATGTGTTTTCAATGTTTTACCGCCAGCGCCGACGTCCACTTCGAGGCCACCTCGACGACGGCATGAGTACTTTTCTGTCTTTCCTTGTGCTTTATCTTTTTGTATTTCATTACATTGAGGACAATGCAATATTTAAGCATGGGTTAGTGATCTATACTTACTGGTCGTTTGAATAAAAAAGAAAAAAATTGAAAAAGTCAAAAATATGAAAAAAGACAAAAGAAGAAATCGTGGGATAAGTCGAAAACCTAAAAGGGCGGCTTAGGCAATAAGCAGGTGGCTTGGACCAGCACTAGGCTGGGGTAATAAGAGGTCAAGATTGATGTGAGTTTTTATGAGCCCATCTATGAAAAATGAAATGAGTGGCTTGGTGAAAACCCGAAAGGGCGCCTTGGCAAAATGAGTGAAAAGAAGAAGAGTGATTATTAGGATTCCTCATTTTTCCTGGCATGGTGACATAAGAAGAGGTGATATAAGGAGGATTCGGGTAGGTCACGTTGGGAGGTATAAGAAGATAGATGGAGGCTAGGATTAGATGATCACATTACTCTATATGGTGTTCGGGTTAAGCTTGGGGGAAGTACTCTGCTTTCCTTTAAGCTTGTGTGTTGTGTTGATTGTGTTGGTACTTGGAGGTTCATGTTTAGGTGCAGTTCTTAGTGGAGATAGTTTTGATATGCTTCCTGAGACCTTGGGTATTTCATTGGAGGAGTAGGTTTTTATTAGCTTACTCGAGGACGAGCAAGGTTTAAGCATGAGGGAATTTGATCAGCTCTACTTTGTAGTGCGTAACTAGGAGTTGTTACAAGAGTTGTAGGTGTCATTTGTGTGTGTTTAGAACGTAAGTTAGGAGAATGGAGTTGTGGAGAAGAAGTGTTGATTTGGTGGTTTCTAGTACTTAAATGAAGACTTAAGAAGATGGAGGCGAAGCCACAAGAGAAGACCGATGGCGAGAAGAAGAAGAGCAACATGAACATTTCCGCGGGCACGGAAGTGGTGTCGCGGTCGCAAATTGAAGAAACAACGAAGGACTCCAGAGACTTTTCCGCGGTCGCGGCTACTGTTCACGCACGCGAAGTCGGGATTTCGTTTCGTCCGAGTTTTGTTTATTTTCTTTTCTTTTTATTTCTTTTCTTTTATTCCATTTATTTCTTTTTAGGATATTATTTCCTATCTTTTGGAAAAGACTTTATTACATATCATGAAATGACCAAATAATGTTCCTGATGTAGCAATGGATCGTTCAAGGACAGTGCAAGGCGAGCCCTCCTTGGTTCCTAAGATGAGAGGTTGATCGGCGGAAGTTGGTGGTGAGAATTGGTGTTCGGTGGTGTGGATATGACTTCTTGATGTTGGATGTGACTCACCAACATAAAGAAGACTGGTTGATCCCCTCGAGATATGACTCACTCGAAGTAATCAACAAGGGAGCCCTTGATGTTACACACAAGGAAGAACGCAGAAGAGAGAAAGAGAGAACTTTGAAAAATGAATTCTTGATCTGATTAAAACGTGTTTGAGCAATTGGTTACAATCAGCCTTTTATAGGGCAAGGCTTTTTAGGGAAATAAATAAAAGGAAATGATAATGTCTAGGACTAAAAGGCCTTTAATGAAGCCGGCCCTTCCTAGCAAACTAAGTAAAAGAACATACTTAGAGTTTTAACAATAATGACATGAAATGAACTAAATAACTTACGGTGACTCTAGGAGAGTCAAGGCTGATCCATAGAAAGTAATCCCGAGGCCTCCAAAGGATGTGATGGCCTCCATGCAAAGCAACCCCTTCTTGAGCTCTTCTTGAAGTTGCCTAGCTCGAGCTCTAGTGATGGCTCCAATTGGTTGGTCTTGTGGCTCGAGCTCTTGATCTTCACTAAGCTCTCCTTCACTTGACTCACCCTCATAGCTAGAGTCGTCTTGAGTCTCTTGATGGGACGGGGTCGCATCATCCTCCCTCTCTTGTCATCTTCATCATCCACCAAGAATGGCATCAAGTCAGCCACGTTGAACACATCATGGACTCCATAGGACGGCGGAAGCTCCAACTTATAGGCATTGTCGTTGATCTTCTCGAGCACTTGGAAAGGACCATCCTCTCTCGGTTTCATCTTGGAGTTTTGGAGTGTGGGAAACCGATCCTTCCTTAGGTGCACCTAGACCAAGTCGTCAGGCTCGAAGAGCACCTCTTTGCGCCCCTTGTCGGCTTGCCTCTTGTATTGCAACGTCCTCTTCTCAAGTTGCAACCTAGTAGCTTCATGCAACTCCTTGATCGTCTTGGCTTTGTCATCCCTCTCCTTGCTCTCTTGATCTTTGATGGAATACGGCATAAGCTCGAGTGGTGTTTTGGGGTTGAGACCATAAACCACCTCAAAGGGGGTGCGCTTGGTGGCTGAATAGACCGAGCGGTTGTAGGCAAATTCAATGAAAGCAAGGCTCTCCTCCCACCTGCGCAAGTTAGTTGCCAACATAGATCTAAGTAAAGCACCAAGAGTTCGGTTCACTACCTCGGTTTGTCCATCCATTTGAGGATGACAAGTGGTGGAGAAAAGGAGCTTGGTTCCAAGCTTGGCCCATAGTGTCTTCCAGAAGTAGTTAAGGAACTTCACATCCCTATCGGAAACAATAGACCTAGGAACTCTATGCAATCTCACAACTTGTTCAAAGAATAGATTAGCAACATGAGATGCATCATCAGTTTTATGGCATGCAATGAAGTGTGCCATCTTGGAGAACCTATCTACCACAACAAAGATGGAGTCCCTCCCTCTCTTAGACCTAGGTAAGCCTAAAACAAAGTCCATAGATATACCTTCCCAAGGCTGTGATACCCCGTATTTTTGTAAGGTTATTTTGGGAATTATGGAATTTTCCCGAGTATCCGTTGAGTACGTCGGATTTAATTCAGGTAGTTTGAGACATTCTGTAATGTGCTCTGTATCTGTAATATTTTTCTCAGTGAAATAATATACAGACATCATGCCTTGGAGTTTAATTGTCGTTCGCGTACGATAACTTTTATCCCGGTTTATCATTAAGCTCGTTCAAAGCCGAATGGGCGGGAAAAGGGGGAAACGGCGACCGCCGTTCAGAAACGGCGATCGCCGTGGTTGGGCCCGAGAAGTCAGTGTGTCAGCTTCTAGCTGGCCGCGACAGGCCTAACGACGGCGACCTCCGCATTTACGGCGACCGCCGCGTGCCCGCCGCAGGCAAAATCACGGCGACCGCCGTGATTGTCCAGTGGGCATTGCCCGTTGGTCGCCGGTGTCGTTCGAGGCGCGTCGTTGCGTCGTTTGCCGCGTCTGAGGGTTTGCAGATCACTCCTTGGGGTTTGCCTATAAATAGATGAACTTGGGCATGGGTTTTGGGTCATCTACAACCCCGAATCGCTGCCAAATTCACCTCTCGCCGGAGTTGTGTTTTTGCCGGAATTTGAAGGTCTCGCCGGTGTTGCTTTGGTGTGGTTCCTGAGTGCCTTTGTGAAGTTTTTGGTTAGCCTTGGAGGTTAGAAGCCAAAGCAAGTCGAAGGAGGCCGAACCGCTCGTGTTTTGGGGTGAGTTTCTCTCGTTCTGTGTCGTCTGAGTTCGTCACGGCGACCGCCGTGTTCTTCACGGCGACCGCCGTGATGAATACGGCGACCGCCGCCAAGAACAGTTACCGTCGCCAGTGCCCAGATCGCCTTCGTGGCTTTGGCTTGGTCGGTTGTCGTCGTGGCGTCTTTCCTTTCGTGTTCTTTCGCCGTGTTTAGATTCGTACTGTTTATGTCGGATCTAACTTAGGGTTCCTTTTATGGGTCGACTCGAAGGTTGTTGTACTGTCGTAACTATAACGTGTCGAGCCCGGAATCCAGTGACGTCTTTAGACTATTCTGCGGAGTAAGGCAAGTGGCGGTTCGCTCTTGCTCTTTCGTTCCATATTTACATTAATTATCAGTAGTTTATCTGAGTAATTAATTTGGAATGAATATTCTGTTTGTCTGGAAACGGTTTTGATAAACTGTTTTGAAAATCATATAATAGGTTGTATATCTGTTAGAACAACGCTATTATCTGTGATCGCCTTTCGGGCCTTTATGTGGATTTATCCTGTAAATGTTGTGGTGATGTAACTGCTTAGTTAGCACTGTTAAATAGGAACGTTACTCGGACTCTGTCCAGTCGTTTCTTTATAATCTGGTATCGGGGTGGCTCGTCCCCATTTGGTACTATTCTAAGATCATGATCGGTCTCTTTCACAAGTGTGTAGAGACAGGACACTTAGCTGGTGTCACAAACCTTTCGGTATACGTCACTCTCGACGAAACGTATACTAAGATGTGTCGTCCCACTGGTGGGGTACACATGTAAAAGTCTATAACGTGATGTGTGTTTTTGAAACATAAATCAGATAAGTGCTACCTTGACGCACATAATTAATACACCTTGGGCGAGTAGTGCAGCTAAGTTCAATGCATCTAGGAAAACTCGTCTTGACTTGAATGTAGTACGTTCTCTTTCCAATCTGGATTCGCTGTAGGCGATGAGGTTGGTCGTGAACCAAAGCATCTCAGTCAGTTTTAAATCATTGTTGTATGATTCTGTAATATTCCAGATTTGTCATTACTTCCTTAAAGACTCATTTCAGTTGGAGTCTTCTTTCGAGTCGATTTCTGTGAAGATTCAGTCTTCCAGAATCTTCTCTTGTGCATACCTCTTGTTTATTCCAGTAGGAGTATGGTGGTTGACAAGCATACTCGATTATTATTCGAGGGACGAAGAGTCTAACCTAATACAACTGCTTCGAACTAGTCTGCTTTTTACCCTTGCTAGTCTATTCATTTAGACTAACCAACCAATATTTTTTCCCTTGCATGGTTGGCTGGTGTCATCCGTTTGATTCGGCACATCAGTTAAGAAATAGCTCAGAAGATTAGAAGGACTATGGAGTCGGCGGTGGTTTTCGAATGTTTTAATTATTTCTTTAATCAGGTTATGATCCTTTGGACAATAACTCCGATTGTAATATACTTTCTTAGTCTTCCGCTGTGTTTGGTTTAAACTATGTTTTGACCTATTCGGGATTGGGTTGTAATCCCGTAACTCTTGTTTCCTTGACAATGTTATGTTTTGGAATTTAATGCTTGATCTTTGTGTATCAATCGCATTTCATAAAATGTATTTTTGGTAAAGCCTTGGGTGATCTCGGTAAGGAACACTGGGTTCACTGGCGGTAATACCTTTTCCAAAAGGGTTAAGTTTTGGGGGTGTTACAATTGTGGTATCAGAGCCAAAGGTTTTAAAATGGGTTTGGAATTTTTATAAACCATTTATCCGTTTTCGAAATGCTTTAAAAATGGCTCTGAATTTTCATTCTGAAAAGAATTTAAAAACACCGTTCATAGTCGTGTCTTCTTTATAGTCTGATATAGTAAGCTTGCTTCTATGTATAGAAAGACTAATTACTTCCTTATTGTTCGATAGGATGGGTGTCTGCTTTTCTATTGGTAGGGGGTCGAAAGACGCCAAGTCGGATCAGCCGAGGCTAGATTTTCCGTTACCTCAGCGATGTTTTGAGGTTGGAGGCCCAAGTAGCCCGCCCGAAGACGTCAAGCACGTTCTCCTCGAGTCAGTTGTCCTTGTAGCCAGGAATGCTATGGTCCCTGAGCCTGCACCTGTGCCGCCACCAAGGGTGGAGGAAGTATAGGAATGGGAGCAGGAAGATGAGTTATCAAGGTACGAACAAGGGGTTTACCAAGACGACTTTCTGCTGGGACCAATTCCCGAGGAGATCGAGTACGAGGAGGAGGAAGATGAGATGCTTGAGCAAGATCCTGTCGGGGAAGAGGATATGATCGAGGATGAGGATCCCATCGAGGATGATCCCGAGGATGAGGATCCCATCGAGGATGATCCCGAGGATGAGGATCCCATAGAGGATGATCCAGAAGAGGATCCAGAGTTGGACCTTAGAGGGAAGAATCAGGAGCCCGGTACAGGATTGTCACCAGTGCCAGAGTACGCACCCATGTCAGAAGCTGATTGGGAGGCACTGTATACCGAGTACGGTATTAGGAGAAGTGACAGAGAATCTCAGCCTATCCCTACTCCAAGGAGATGGAGGTCGGAATTTGAGCTGCAGGAGATTCTCCGCCAGAGCGAGGTAATCTCCGCAGAACAGCAGCGTCGGAGGGATGAGCTTATCGCCAGTACTCAGAGGAGGGCTGGAATAGGAGGACCAGACATGGACGACCCATACTTTACCATGACTGAGCTAGGACTATGTGCTTCAGGGTCAAGCAGGGTGCGAAACCCATCGCCAGAGCTCGATGGTGAGCCTACCCCGAAGAGACCATGCACGAGTAGCCAGTCGTATGGGAGACGTTTTGGAACGCCTTAAGGAGGAATGGCGTTGCCTATCGTAGTAGTTTTGTTTCTTAGTATTCCAAGTTGTACTTTGTGTAATATTTCAGTATTGCGGCAAGTACTCTGAGAAACACTTATATCTTCGAGCAATGTTGTCCAAACGCTCGAATGATAAACTTATGTGTAACTTGTGTAAGAATTCGAAGGTTCATCTATAAAATACCAAGTTGATCTATTCTGAGTAATTTATTTACGTTGGTATATTGCATAAGTATATTGCATAATATTAATGTATTGAATGCTTGGAATTTGATCGGTAAATAGATAGTGAACCCAAGAAGCACGAGGAATTCGACTCGAGCCGGTGCTCGGACTAGCCAAAACCCCAGACCAGCAGGAAGAGGTGTTCAGGATGAACACGAGTCTGAGTCTCGCGTCCAGCAGAGGCGTGAAGGTCAGGATCAGACCCAGGCGCCGACGCTGTTTGACGCTGCAGCTGTTGAGGCGATCCGTGGGATCGTGATGCAGGCTATTGTAGATGTCTTGAGACCAAGTGCGCCTCAAGCACAAGAAGTGCCTATTCACACAGCGGTTCCTGATGTTGTGGAACCCAGAAACCCCGTGATATAGGAGACTGCCGTTAGGGCGAGGGACAGCTATGGTCGCGCTCTTAAGACCATTACTTCCATGAGACCCAACTGCTATAACGGGAAAGGGGAGCCAGTGGCAGTGACTCATTGGTTCTCCCATATGGAGAGGCTGTTCAGGAACGTGGAGTGTACGGAGGCCTAGAAGGTCATATCGCTTCTCTTCAGCTGAAGGAGGAGGCTAGCGAGTGGTGGGAGAGCACTGGTTTGGCTGAGAGCCCAGTGTTGACTTGGTCGATGTTCAAGACCAAGATGGTTGATCGCTTTTTCTCTCGTGCTATGAGAGAGGAGAAGCATAAAGAGTTCTTGTACCCTCAGACTGATGGTCTGAGAGTGACCGAGTTGGCATCTAAGTTCAACCATCTTCTACAATACGCCACTGCCGAGATCACCAGCGAGGCTCAAAAGATCTGGTACTTCCACGAGTGGATGAACCCGGATATCAAGCTATTAATGGTGCACCACACATGCTCTACCTTGGAGCAGTATGTGGCTCCAGCTGTCTTTATGGATTTGATGAACCGATGTTTTCACCAGTACTTGGATAAGTTCGTGGTGGTTTTCATCGACGACATCTTGATCTATTCTCCGAATGAAGAAGTCCACGAGGAACATCTACGGATTTCCTTGTCGATCCTTAGACAACATCAGCTTTTTGCTAAATTGTCTAAATGTGAATTCTGGATGAAGGAAGTGGCTTTATTAGGCCACGTGATCAATAAAAATGGGGTTATGGTTGATCCCCAAAAGATTAAAGCGGTGGCTAAATGGATACAGCCCCAGAATGTGAAAGAGGTGCGCAGTTTTCTTGGACTTGTCGGGTATTATAGAAGGTTCGTAGAAGGATTTTCAAAGATCGCTCTACCAATAACCAATCTACTCCGCAAGGTCCACAAGAAGTTTGTCTGGAATGACAAGTGCGAGGTCAGTTTCCAGGAGTTGAAGCGACGGTTGACCTCGACACCCGTGTTAGCACTCCCAGAGGGGAATGACGATTATGTGGTCTATAGTGATGCTTCCAAGTGTGGTCTTGGTTGTGTTTTGATGCAAAGGGGCAGTCATTGCTTACGCATCTAGACAACTCAAGACTTACGAAGAAAACTATCCGACCCATGATCTTGAGTTAGCAGCGGTTGTCTTTGCGCTGAAGATTTGGAGGCATTACCTCTATGGTATAAGATGCCAAGTCTTCACTGACCACAAAAGTCTCAAGTATATATTTACTTAGAATGAGTTAAATATGAGACAACGCCGCTGGCTAGAGTTGCTCAAGGACTACGACATGGAGTTGTTGTATCATCCGGGCAAGGCTAATGTAGTAGCTGATGCACTAAGCCGGAAGACAACGCACGAGACTGTGGTTGCGTTGCTTACTGCTCAGACCAAGCTAAACCAAGAGTCATGCGACATTGAAGTCTTGTATGACCAGCGTAGAGGGTACCTGAGTATGATGGAAATTCAGGCTATACTGCTGGATCAAATCAAAGAAAAGCAAGTCGATGACATCATCTTGGTAAAGTTAAGCAGTGAAGTGATGGATAGTAAAGCTCCCAGTTTTGTGGTTCAGGATGATGGATCACTTTGGTTTCAGGATCGGATCTGTGTGCCTGACACGGAGGGTCTTCGTCAGTTGGTGATGAGAGAAGCTCATTCATCTGCTTATTCTGTGCATCCTGGCTCTATCAAGATGTACAAGGATCTCAGGAAGAAGTTTTGGTGGCCAAACATGAAGTGGGACGTAGCAAACTTTGTGGTAAAGTGCTTAACTTGCCAAAAAGTCAAGATCGAACACCGCAGACCAGGTGGTGAGATGCTACCTCTCCCCGTGCCAGAATGGAAATGGGATGACATTTCCATGGACTTCGTCACTGGGCTACCCAAGACTCGAAGTCAGAGAGATGCTATCTGGGTATTTGTGGATAGGCTTACGAAGAGTGCTCATTTCATAGCCATCAAGACCACATGGGAAACCCAGAAGCTAGCCGAAGTTTACCAGAAGGAGATTGTCCGCTTACATGGCATTCCTAAGACCATTGTATCGGACCGAGATGGCCGTTTCATGTCAAGATTCTGGAAGGAACTTCATAAGGCTATGGGGACCGAGTTGAGGTTCAGTATAGCGTTTCATCCTCAGACAGATGGTCAGTCCGAAAGGACCATCCAGACTCTGGAGGATATGCTTAGAGCTTGTGTGCTCGATCGTCCGACTACCTGGGAGGACAACTTGAGTCTGATTGAGTTCACATACAACAATAGCTGGCATGCTACAATCAAGATGGCTCCGTTTGAAGCTTTGTATGGTCATAGATGCAGATCTCCGATTTGTTGGGACGATAATGCCGACAAAATTCTGCTCGGACCAGAGTTGGTCGAAAGGACGGCTTCAGACATTGCTGTGATCAGACAAAGAATGTTGACCGCTCAGAGTCGACAAAAGTCATACACAGATCGGAAGCGCAGGACTGTCGAGTTCGAGGTCGGTGACAATGTTTTTGTCAATGTATCGCCATCCAAAGGGGTTTTCAGATTTGGTAAGCGTGGGAAGCTTAACCCTCGCTACGTGGGACCATTTGAGATTCTGGATAGAGTGGGATCTCTAGCGTACCGCTTGGCGTTGCCACCATCGGCTCACCCGGTGCATAACGTGTTCCACGTATCTTTACTCAGAAGGTATGTACCAGATGAGTCTCATGTACTTAGTTACGAGGACATCGAGATTCAAGCTAATGGTACTTATGAAGAGTTGCCCATGCGCATTTTGGAGCGTCGAGAGAAGCATTTGCGCAACAAGATCGTACCTTTGGTATGAGTGCTGTGGTCCAAGTCAAGGACCGAAGAAGTTACTTGGGAGACGTGGGAAACCGAGTCAGATATGCTGAGGCGTTTTCCCGAGTTATTCTCGACCTAAGTTTCGGGGTCGAAACTTCTTGTAAGGGGGAGGAGATGTGATACCCCGTATTTTTGTAAGGTTATTTTGGGAATTATGGAATTTTCCCGAGTACCCGTTGAGTACGTCAGATTTAATTCAGGTAGTTTGAGACATTCTGTAATGTGCTCTGTATCTGTAATATTTTTCTCAGTGAAATAATATACAGACATCATTCCTTGGAGTTTAATTGTCGTTCGCGTACGATAATTTTTATCCCGGTTTATCATCAAGCTCGTTCAAAGCCGAATGGGCGGGAAAAGGGGGAAACGGCGACCGCCGTTCAGAAACGGCGACCGCCGTGGTTGGGCCCGAGAAGTCAGTGTGTCAGCTTCTAGCTGGCCGCGACAGGCCTAACGACGGCGACCGCCGCATTTACGGCGACCGCCGCGTGCCCGCCGCAGGCAAAATCACGGCGACCGCCGTGATTGTCCAGTGGGCATTGCCCGTTGGTCGCCGGTGTCGTTCGAGGCGCGCCGTTGCGTCGTGTGCCGCGTCTGAGGGTTTGCAGATCACTCCTTGGGGTTTGCCTATAAATAGATGAACTTGGGCATGGGTTTTGGGTCATCTACAACCCCGAATCGCTGCCAAATTCGCCTCTCGCCGGAGTTGTGTTTTCGCCGGAATTTGAAGGTCTCGCCGGTGTTGCTTTGGTGTGGTTCCTGAGTGCCTTTGTGAAGCTTTTGGTTAGCCTTGGAGGTTAGAAGCCAAAGCAAGTGGAAGGAGGCCGAACCGCTCGTGTTTTGGGGTGAGTTTCTCTCGTTCTGTGTCGTCTGAGTTCGTCACGGCGACCGCCGTGTTCTTCACGGCGACCGCCGTGATGAATACGGCGACCGCCGCCAAGAACAGCGACCGCCGCCAGTGCCCAAAACGCCTTCGTGGCTTTGGCTTGGTCGGTTGTCGTCGTGGCGTCTTTCCTTTCGTGTTCTTTTGCCGTGTTTAGATTCGTACTGTTTATGTCAGATCTAACTTAGGGTTCCTTTTATGGGTCGACTCGAAGGTTGTTGTGCTGTCGGAACTATACCGTGTTGAGCCCGGAATCTAGTGACGTCTTTAGACTATTCTGCGGTGTAAGGCAAGTGGCGGTTCGCTCTTGCTCTTTCGTTCCATATTTACATTAATTATCAGTAGTTTATCTGAGTAATTAATTTGGAATGAATATTCTGTTTGTCTGGAAACGGTTTTGATAAACTGTTTTGAAAATCATATAATAGGTTGTATATCTGTTAGAACAACGCTATTATCTGTGATCGCCTTTCGGGCCTTTATGTGGATTTATCCTGTAAATGTTGTGGTGTTGTAACTGTTTAGTTAGCACTGTTAAATAGGAACGTTACTCGGACTCTGTCCAGTCGTTTCTTTATAATCTGGTATCGGGGTGGCTCGTCCCCATCTGGTACTATTCTAAGATCATGATCGGTCTCTTTCACAAGTGTGTAGAGACAGGACACTTAGCAGGTGTCACAAACCTTTCGGTATACGTCACTCTCGACGAAACGTATACTAAGATGTGTCGTCCCACTGGTGGGGTACACATGTAAAAGTCTATAACGTGATGTGTGTTTTTGAAACATAAGTCAGATAAGTGCTACCTTGACGCACATAATTAATACACCTTGGGCGAGTAGTGCAGCTAAGTTCAGTGTAGCTAGGAAAACTCGTCTTGACTTGAATGTAGTACGTTCTCTTTCCAATCTGGATTCGCTGTAGGCGATGAGGTTGGTCGTGAACCAAAGCATCTCAGTCAGTTTTAAATCATTGTTGTATGATTCTGTAATATTCCAGATTTGTCATTACTTCCTTAAAGACTCATTTCAGTTGGAGTCTTCTTTCGAGTCGATTTCTGTGAAGATTCAGTCTTCCATAATCTTCTCTTGTGCATACCTCTTGTTTATTCCAGTAGGAGTATGGTGGTTGACAAGCATACTCGATTATTATTCGAGGGACGAAGAGTCTAACCTAATACAACTGCTTCGAACCAGTCTGCTTTTTACCCTTGCTAGTCTATTCATTTAGACTAACCAACCAATATTTTTCCCTTGCATGGTTGGCTGGTGTCATCCGTTTGATTCGGCACATCAGTTAAGAAGTAGCTCAGAAGATTAGAAGGACTATGGAGTCGGCGGTGGTTTTCGAATGCTTTAATTATTTCTTTAATCAGGTTATGATCCTTTGGACAATAACTCCGATTGTAATATACTTTCTTAGTCTTCCGCTGTGTTCGGTTTAAACTATGTTTTGACCTATTCGGGATTGGGTTGTAATCCCGTAACTCTTGTTTCCTTGACAATGTTATGTTTTGGAATTTAATGCTTGATCTTTGTGTATCAATCGCATTTCATAAAATGTATTTTTGGTAAAGCATTGGGTGATCTCGGTAAGGAACACTAGGGTCACTGGCGGTAATACCTTTCCAAAAGGGTTAAGTTTTGGGGGTGTTACAAAGGCATCTGAGGTATGGGTAAGGGTGTATACAAGCCGTGGGGTTGGCTCCTAGACTTGGCTCGCAAACAAGTAACACATGCAGCACAAAACTTCTCTACGTCCCTATGCATGCAAGACCAATAAAAATGTTCTTTCAAAGTATGCAATGTCTTGAGAACCCCAAAATGTCCCATTAAGCCTCCCCCATGAGCCTCATGCACTAACAATCTCTTAGTAGAACCCTTTGGGATGCAAAGCTTATGACCCTTAAATAAGAACCCCTCATGCAAATAATATTGATCCTTGTTACCCTTAGTTGAACATGCAGCAAATAATTCACAAAAATCAGCATCACATGCATATAGTTTTTTCATGAAAGAAAAGCCAAGTAATCTAGCATCCAAAAGAGTTAGAAGGGAATACCTCCGGGAGAGTGCATCAACTACCACATTGTCCTTTCTCTTCTTGTGCTTGATCACATAAGGGGAGGACTCAATAAACTCGACCTTTTAAGTACTTCAATGCCTCATGGTCAGAATGGATCACAAATTCCCTTGGCAACAAGTAGTGTTGCGACACTTTGAGCACACGGACAAGAACCAACAATTCCTTGTCATAGGTGGGGTAATTCAGCTCAGCCCCACCTAGCTTTTCACTGAAATAAGCAATTGGCTTGCCCTCTTGCATAAGCACACCACCTAAACCTATGCCCGATGCATCACACTCAATCTCAAATGTTTTGTCAAAGTTTGGCAAAGAGAGTAGTGGTGCATTAGTGAGCTTAGATTTAAGTGTGGCAAAAGCGGCCTCTTGAGTGTTTCCCCACGTGAAGGTAACACCCTTCTTCGTGAGTTTGGTGAGAGGTGTAGCTAAAGTGCTAAAGTCTCTCACGAACCTACGATAGAAGCCAGCTAGGCCAAGGAAAGTTGCGGACTTGAGTCATAGTAGTAGGTGTAGGCCATTCATGAATGGCCTTCACCTTCTCCTCATCCACTCTGAAGCCATCTTTGCATACTACAAATCCAAGAAATACCACATGATCCGAGCAAAAGTGGCACTTCTTGAAGTTAGCATACATTTTCTCTTTCCTTAAGACCTCAAGAACCTTTCTAAGATGACCAACATGCTCATTAAGGTCATGGCTGTATACTAAGATGTCATCAAAGTATATGACCACAAACTTACCTAGAAATGGCCTTAGAACATGGTTCATAAGCCTCATGAATGTACTAGGAGCGTTGGTGAGACCAAAGGGCATTACCATCCATTCGTATAAGCCATACTTTGTTTTGAAGACTGTTTTCCACTCATCTCCTTCTTGCATACGAATCTGATGGTAACCACTCTTCAAGTCTATCTTAGAAAAGACACTTGCACCATGCAACTCGTCAAACATGTCATCCAGTCTAGGAATAGGGTGGCGGTACTTGATAGTAATGTTGTTGATTGCTCGGCAATCAACACACATCCTCCAAATGCCATCCTTCTTAGGCACTAGAATGACCAGGACTGCACAAGGGCTAAGACTTTCTCTCACATAGCCCTTGTCAAGCAAGTCTTGTACTTGACGTTGTAATTCCTTATTTTCTACGGGGTTGGCCCTATAGGCAGCCCGGTTAGGTAGTGTTGCCCCCGGTATGAAATCAATTTGATGTTCAATACCTCTCACCGGCGGCAACCCACTCGGGACTTCATCTTGGAAGATATCGGTGAACTCTTCCAAGAGGTGAGCCACGGCCTTAGGGAGTTGTTCAAGGTCCGACGAGGCAAACAAGGTGTCTTTGCACATGAGTAGAAAGCACACCTCTCTCTCATTGATGGCTCGAATAACTTCCTTAGACTTAGCTAAGAGCAAATGATTAGTAGCCCCTTGGTTGCTACAAATGGCTAGCTTTTTGCCCTTAGTTGGTTCACTTGCTTTCCTTTGCTCTCTAGCCATATGATCGGCCATAATCTCATGGGGAGCTAAAGGGTGTAGGGTGATCCTCTTGCCATTCATCAAGAAAGTATACTCATTGGACACTCCTTGATAAACAACACCCCGATCAAACTGCCAAGGTCTTCCTAAGAGGAGATGACATGCGATCATGGGTAAGACATCACACACAACCTCATCCACATATCCTCCTATGGAAAACTGAATGATGGCTTGTTCCTTGACCTTAAGGGGAGTGTTGGAATTCAGCAAACAAAGTGTGTATGGTTGCGGATGAGGAGTGGTCAATAGATTAAATCTACTCACCACTTCTTGATCGATTATGTTGCAATAAGAGCCACCATCAATGATGACACTACACACTTTCCCTCTAATAGTGCACCTAGTGTGAAAGATCGTTTCACGCTGGGTAGGCACATTAGGACTCTTTGAGGCGATCAATGCTTTCTTGACCACAAAGCACTCACCCTCGGCTGCCACTACATGAAGCTCTTTGGCCTCCTCTTTCCTATCCTCAACAACTTCTCCTTGACACTCATCCTCGGACTCGTAGTCCCCTAGAGTGTTAAGAAGAACTTGCTAGACACTTAAAACACTTGAGGTCTCTAGTTCGTCCCTCCCCCCCTTGGGGCTGCGGTGGAGGTCGAACTGGAGCATCCTTCCTAGGCTGATTTTGGGAATCATGCCTTGGTTCTAAGCGTCTCGGAGTGGCTTGGGATGGGCTGCCATTGCTAGAGGTCCAAGGTCATGTACTTGCAACTTGGGGGCGCCTTTAAGGGAGGTTCTTATACACATGGTTAGTGTAATGAAGAACCTCTTCAATGGCCGTTCCTCGGATGAAGTGTTGCATGTTCACGACGACCCTAAGGTTCAGGTTCAAACAATTGATAAACTTAGAAATAATATAACCCTCGGGGAATTTAAGTCTAGATCTAAAGACCAAGGTCCTTAGTTTCTTATAAAACTCATCCGGGGTCTTACTTCCTTGTCTCAATTGCTCAAGCCGAGCATAGACCCTCTCATTGTAATCATCCGGTACAAACCGGTTTCTGAGGGCAGCCTTGAGCTCGTCCCAAGTCCTAATTTGGGGATAGCCTCTATAGGTCCTATCCTCCTTATCTTCCAACCACCAATGGTAAGCAAAATCCACAAATTTGATTGAGGCTATATCTACTCGTTGAGCATCCGAGTAGTTATAGAACTCAAAGATTTGATCGGTCTTTTGCTCCCAATCTAAATAAGCCTCTACCTCACATGTACCTCCAAAGGGCTGTACTTCTAGTTTGATCCCATGGTAGTGTGGCCGGTCATATGGTTCTCCATACCCTTCATCATTTGGAACCCGTTGAGCTTGAAATGGAGGCCTTGGAGCTGTGAATGGGCCACGGCCAAATTCTCGGCCAGGTTGTGGTCTCCTAGGCATCATGGGGGGTTTCGGGGTCCTTGGGTTGTAGTGGTCGGCCGGATGTGGGTAGTAATCCCTCCCTCCATAATCTGCATGGTTAGTTCGCAAAGGAGGTATAGAATGAACACTTGAAGACAAGGGGAATTCTGAATTCATACCTTGGCCTTCTCTTGGCAATATGTGACCTTCTCTAAGGGTAGAGGTGATGGCTTCATGAGAAGCGTGATGCTCAGGCAAGGAGAGCCGAGAGAGCTCTTGTAATACAACTCCTTGGGCGCCAACATAAAGCCCACCGGTGGCTGCATAGGAATTGTCGGACGTTCCAACGTCGTGTCCTCCACTCAGCCGAGCACTCTCATAAGCATGCTCCAACTTAGATTCCATGCTCCTCATAAAGGCCATTTGCTCCTCACGCATGGCTTGGAGTTGTTGGTTCACCTTTGCATCCGTATCTTTTTTGTTGTCTCGAATGGCTTGAAGCAAGGTGTCCAAGGCGATGGGGTCCTCGGCTGGCCTCTCGTCAAGTGCGAGACCCTTGTCTTTGGTTTGAGCATCCTGATAAGCGATTGTCGTGTAGCACCTAACAAATATAATCTTAAGAACCTAACTAATATAGTTGGGTAAGTAAGAGTCGATCCCACAAGGAACTAAGTGAATATTCCTACTAATCTAATTGTATACCGATCAGAATAAGAACAAATGGGGGGGGGGAGATTTAAGTGCTAAAGATTCAATTAAAGGAAAACAAGTATGCGAACAAACAGTTGTTATCAAGAAATGAGAAATAGCTCAGCCAAACGATACCCACACTTCAATTTGATTGATGGATCATTGATAATCTCAAGTTCTTTAAGTCAATGAATGTTCCAATTCCCTCTATTGTCTATTACAGGACAAACAGACCCTGAAATACTAACTATTAAACAACCTAGAAAACATCTAGATTCAACTCAATAGCAGCGTTAAGTTCTAGGAATTCCAATAGATACATCTAACATAAAACAAACAGTTTTAATCAAGATGCAAAGCAATTCTCTCCTACAACAATCTATCTCAACCAGATCTAGAATATTGTAGTCGCTACTCTGAATTAGTTATCTCAAACAGAAACAATCCAATTCTAGCAAAAGAGTAATACCAATGGCCAATTAGCAAAACTCAATGAAATTAGGTTCAGGAGAATCACTAACATTCAAAGAAGTAGAACAAGAGTAGATATCTTACAACCAAGCAAACGAAGGCTTCAAATCGTCTAGCAAAGCAATGGAAATTTAGTTCTCCATAGGTTTGTAGCAAAAACTCCAAAACTAGAATGAACGAATGATCAGAGGTAACTGCTTCACAAAAGGTGTCTTAACCTAATTCTAAAAATATGGTAAAAATAATAAAATAAAAACAAAAATAAACAATCAAAATCGAGTCGGGAGAAATTAATCCTGACGGCTCAAACGAATTGAACAGCTAGATTCAGTTGCTTGCTTGTAATTTGGGCCGGTCCATACCAATTCTTCTTCATTTAATTAAATCAATGCCCACTCATGTGGCCCAGCTCCAAGGCAGCCCAACGAATGGCACCGCGCGCTTGTCACTCCTTCAATTCACGCGGACCTCTTCTTCACTCAATTGGGCCAAACTTTCATCATTTGCGGGCCTCTTGTTATGGATCATGGGCCGCAGCTCACTTATTCAATTAATGGTCCGCTTATCTTCTAATTAATGGGCTGCATAATCAGCTCACACAATCAGGCCTCCTCTCTTGCAATCTATCCCAAGACCAGCCATTTAAATCCCGTGACCAAGTCCATAAATCCGCTAAACTCAGTAAAATACCTGAAATGACATAGAAACTTGTGTAGACATCGAAATCCAAGAAAGCTACAAAACAAACTAAATACGAGAAATATGCATATGCAAACGACCTAATTTATGCCTAAATGCATGCCCTAAACATGTATGAAATGGATGCTATCAAATTCCCCCAAGCTTAATCCTTGCTTGTCCCAAGCAAGTACATAACTAATGAGTCTATAAAATATGTAACGGTTGTTTCAATCCAAGAGCAAATTAGCAATGACCATGAAAACCCAAACAAATGACAAGTTTTGTCATAGCATGCTTCTCAATCAAAGACAAGAATGTAATTAGTTTCTCCACTCCAGACCTCACCAAGGTAACAAAGTCGCTCCACACATGTGTTTCGGGTATGTGTTTCTCTCAATTATCATCCTCGAATGTTAACTACCATAAGCTTGCATCAATATCTAGATCTCCACTACTAAGGACTATACACATAACACAATCAAGAGACATGAATATAAGGTTGTAATGGGGCCAAGGTAAAATCATAGGGCATGGAGATATTTAGGTCATGTGGTGCTAATCCAGGGAAAAGAATTTCACAAAGAATAATACCAAACATAAATACTCACAAATTCAGCTCAACACCTCAATCCACATTACAACTTGTCATTCTTAACTTGAACAAATCTTTCCTTCTTCTTCTCTTATTCTTTCTTTTCTTTTCTTTTTCTTTTTTTTTTCTTTTTTTTTTCTTTTTTTTTAAAGAAGAAGAAGGAGGCACATAATAACCAGAATGATGCAATCTCTACAATCCACATACTAACCATCAACCAACAACATATGTATTTTATGCAATTCCCCCAAGCTTAGCTCATTTCCACATTAGCAAGATTCAATTCAATTCCCTGGATGGGTAAGATAAATATAGGCTCGGGTTGTTTTTGTGGAGCTTCCAAAGAAAAGGCTTTAAGGCTCAGATTGGCTTCAAGCAACGGGAAAATATGTAAAAGGTAGATAAGGGAAATATGGGCTCACCAAGAAAAACAATATCTCAATCAAAATGTCATGCATAAAAGTCTTAAAATACAGCCTCGAAGAGGTATTAATGCAAGTTCTAGAGATAACAAACAATGAGATTCACACAAGAAAATCAGAGGACTTATGCAGTTGTAGTCCAAGAAAGGCTAACAAGCTCACTAGGACATTTTTGTCTAGAGTAATGGTCCTAACACATCTTAATCCAAGTCCACATCTCAAGTCCATTGTCATAAGTTTGAACAATCATATCATTCTCATAATGTAATTGCAGTCTCAACAGCCAAAACATATTAAGAAGATTCATGAATCATATACCATTATAAAGACCCATAAAGGATTAAACATGGCATCATATCAAGCATCCATAATGCGAAAATGCAATGTAAAGTGAACTTAAGGGAAACTACCAATAACCTAGAGATGCAAACAAATGCAAAAACAAATAAAAATCAAATAAAAATGCAACTAAATCTAGGATGAACTAATATGGACATGCAAGTCTACATGTGAATTCCTCCCCCAAGCTAAATCTTACATTGTCCCAATGTAAAAGAAGAAAGATAGAGGAAGAAACTCACCAAACAAGTCAGGCATTCAGGCATCGGCATTCTATGCTCCGGGGTTGTGAAAATTAGTACTAGTGCAGAAGATTTTCAGCAGCTTATCTTCCAGTAGCACTGTACACAACAAAGACAAAACAAACCCAAAAGTAAAAGCATATACCTTAATCAATTAAGAGCAAAGTCAAAAGAAGGTATACCTTAAATCCGGAATTGAGATTTGACAAAAGAGGGTTCGGGTCTAGGCTAGAAGGGGTGGTTTTGAGGGTTCGAAATTGAGCTCGCAGATCTGGGCACAGGGGGGATGCGCGGATTGGACCGGGTTATGCACGGTTGCTGGAAGCTACTCGGATCTGGGCTCAGATGCGCGAGCCGGGCTACGTCTCGCCGATGGTGGACTCGTGTCTCCGGAGGGTGGTGCACCGGAGGAGAAGTGGGGGCGAAGAGACGAAGATGGAGAGATGAAGATGGTGTGAAGGGAGAGAGACGAAGATGGGGGCACTGCTGTTGTGCGTGAAGTAGGGCAGACAGAGGGAAAAAAAACGAAGACGAAGGGAAAAGAAGAAAAGGAACGAAGACTGTTTTGTTTTTTTTGTTTTTTCCGGTTAGTGGCACGGTTAGCAAACCGTGCCATTAACCGTGCAGTAAATTCGAGGCCCCATTCGGAAATTAGGAACGGTTTGCAAACCGTGCCTGTAACCGTACGACCCATCAGGAATTAGCCTCGTAAATTTGGCACGGTTTGCAAACCGTGCGGTTGTCCGTGTAAAACTTACGGGGAAATTCCGAATGCGTTTCTGGAGTCCTGCACGGTTTACAGACCGGGCTGCTAACCGTGCACAACTCTAGAAGCCGTTTTTACTGTGTTTTTTTTATAAAAAAAAAGGAAGAAAAACTTACCTCGGGTTGCCTCCCGAGCAGCGCCTAGTTTACTGTCCTTGTCTCGACATAATGCCTGTGATCAATCTTAATCAAGCGTATCTCGCACTAGAGGTGCGATCTTATCAATGTAGCATAAAGAATGATCAACATCAATAGAATGCATAGAATTATCAAGAGGGTGCTTCTTAGTATCGTTAATGTGATATTCTACCTTGTCCCCCTCAAATTCCATGGTCAGTGAGTTACTACTCATATCTATCTTTGTGTTGGATGTTTTCATAAATGGTCTGCCTAACATAATAGGGGTTGCATGCTTAGCAGGTGGTATATCAAACACAAAGAAATCAGCAGGGAAAATCAATTTATCAACTTTAACCAACACATCCTCAACAATCCCTCTCGGGTTAACAGAAGAATTATTAGCTAGTTGAACAACAATCTGAGTATCCTGCAATGGCCCAAGTCCTAGAGATTCATACACAGAAAAAGGCAACACATTAATAGATGCACCTAAATCTAGCATGGCGTTATCAAACATGGTGTCACCTATCTCACAAGGTATGCTAAATATGCCAGGGTCACTACACTTCTTATGCATTTGTTTTTGAAGCACAGCAGACACATGCTCAGTTTCTTTAACATGCTTCTTGCTTTTCTCTTTTTGATTCCTCTTAATTGTATCTAATTCTTGGAGAAACTTATTATAACGAGGAACACTTTTTATCGAATTAAGTAGGGAAACGTTTACCTCACAGTTTCTGAAAGTCTCGAACATCTCCTTATTGTTCTCCAACTTCCTTGTGTCCTTCAGTGCATTGGGAAAGGGTGGGACGGGCTTGTACGAACTCAATGGAGTAAAGTTCGGACGAACATATGCATCCTCCTGATCTCTTGTCATGATGGCGCTTACATTAGCCTTCGGATTCAACTCCGTTTGTGATGGCAGTTTACCCGAATCCTTAGCCTCCAATTTGCTCACTGCCTCAGAGATATGTCCAACATGCTTCTCCAGATTTTGAATACTCGACTTGGTATCTTGCTGGAATTGCATCAAATTATTTTGCAGTGTGGTCACACCTTGTGCAAGGGTGGTCATGTTCTGTGCAAGGGCCTTGATCATGACTTCGTTAGACGTAGCAGAGTTTGAAGGTTGCTCCTGAGGCCTAGAGATTTGTTATTGATGTTGCGGTGGAAGATGTTGATTTTGCTGATTCCCCCACCTCAAATTGGGATGATCTCTCCACCCAAGATTATAAGTGTTGGAGTAGGGATCATGTCTTGGTCGTTGAGGCCCATAATCCCCAACCGCATTCACTTCCGCTGTAGGCTTTTGCTTGCCTTTCATCATCATGACCATCATCTCCTTCAATTCTTTCACTTCAGACTGTAGAGATGGTAATGATGACTCTACAGCGTGTACTGAACGAGTTGGTGATTTCCTGCTGAATTGTCTTGAGCCCTCAGACAGCTCATACAACATCTCAAACGTAGCCTGCGTAGTCAGATTGAGGATATTACCGTTGCAGGCTGCATTCATCATCCTACGCTCATCATCCAGAAGTCCTCCATACGAGTATAGAATAAGATCTTGATCAGAATAACCATGGTATGGACACCTCGAGCACATCCTCTTGAATCTCTCGTAGTACTCATATAAAGTTTCGTCAGCCTGTTGTTCAATGTTGCTAATGCTCTTCTTCACGCTGTTGAGCTTTGTAGCAGGAAAGTACTTCTCTAGAAAGGTCTTCTTCATCTTGGCCCATGTATCAATGCTCCCTGGTGCCAAGTAATAGAACCAGTCATTAGCCGAATCCTTCAAAGAGAAAGGAAAGGCTCTCAGCTTGATCTGATCTTCAGTAACCCCTCTTGGTTTCATGCTAGTGCAAACAGCATGAAATTCTGACAAGTGCTTGTTGGGGTCTTCACCTCCCAATCCATGGAAGTGTGGGTAAGTAAGAGTCTAACTAATATAGTTGGGTAAGTAAGAGTCGATCCCACAAGGAACTAAGTGAATATTCCTACTAATCTAATTGTATACCGATCAGAATAAGAACAAATGGGGGGGGGGGGAGATTTAAGTGCTAAAGATTCAATTAAAGGAAAACAAGTATGCGAACAAACAGTTGTTATCAAGAAATGAGAAATAGCTCAACCAAACGATATCCACACTTCAATTTGATTGATGGATCATTGATAATCTCAAGTTCTTTAAGTCAATGAATGTTCCAATTCCCTCTATTGTCTATTACAGGACAAACAGACCCTGAAATACTAACTATTAAACAACCTAGAAAACATCTAGATTCAACTCAATAGCAGCGTTAAGTTCTAGGAATTCCAATAGATACATCTAACATAAAACAAACAGTTTTAATCAAGATGCAAAGCAATTCTCTCCTACAACAATCTATCTCAACCAGATCTAGAATATTGTAGTCGCTACTCTGAATTAGTTATCTCAAACAGAAACAATCCAATTCTAGCAAAAGAGTAATACCAATGGCCAATTAGCAAAACTCAATGAAATTAGGTTCAGGAGAATCACTAACATTCAAAGAAGTAGAACAAGAGTAGATATCTTACAACCAAGCAAACGAAGGCTTCAAATCGTCTAGCAAAGCAATGGAAATTTAGTTCTCCATAGGTTTGTAGCAAAACCTCCAAAACTAGAATGAACGAATGATCAGAGGTAACTGCTTCACAAAAGGTGTCTTAACCTAATTCTAAAAATATGGTAAAAATAATAAAAGAACAATAATAAAATAAAAACAAAAATAAACAATCGAAATCGAGTCGGGAGAAATTAATCCCGACGGCTCAAACGAATTGAACAACTAGATTGAGCTGCTTGCTTGTAATTTGGGCCGGTCCACACCAATTCTTCTTCATTTAATTAAATCAAGGCCCACTCATGTGGCCCAGCTCCAAGGCAGCCCAACGAATGGCACCGCGCGCTTGTCACTCCTTCAATTCACGCGGACCTCTTCTTCACTCAATTGGGCCGAACTTTCATCATTTGTGGGCCTCTTGTTATGGATCATGGGCCGCAGCTCACTTATTCAATTAATGGCCTGCTTATCTTCTAATTCATGGGCTGCATAATCAGCTCACGCAATCAGGCCTCCTCTCTTGCAATCTATCCCGAGACCAGCCATTTAAATCCCGCGACCAAGTCCATAAATCTGCTAAACTCGGTAAAATACCTGAAATGACATAGAAATTTGTGTAGACATCGAAATCCAAGAAAGCTACAAATCAAACTAAATACGAGAAATATGCATATGCAAACGACCTAATTTATGCCTAAATGCATGCCCTAAACATGTATGAAATGGATGCTATCACATCCATAGGCCTGGACGTGACAAGAACAACAAAGAGCAGCCAAGCAATAACCTCCAAAGAAACCAATGCCAAACAATGGACCCAAGCTAGCAGGGAGCTCTCGACCTTGGTTCAAGGACAAGAAAGATCCAACAAGAAACTCCTAAGGCTGGCCGTGGGTTTACTAGACTCAACAAAGAAAAACAAACAAACAAACGCAACAACACACGACTCACAAGAAATTGAAAGACTTGAGCAACAATTAGAGCAAACAACAATAGGAAGCTACTAAGTCCGTTTGCTTTACAATTGAGGCACTTGTGTAAGAAAGGATTACAAGCTGAAAAGAAGTACACAACAATGACTAAGCACTTGGCTAAGCCAAAAATTTTCTTTTGTTCTCAACCGATGAACCACTTTTTCTAGGCCCTTTTGCTTTTATAATAGTCGCATTTTTCTGGTTGCATCCAATTTTTCTTGAACACTTTCCTTTTTTTTTTTGATTTGATACAGAAGCTATAACATGCAGTAAGGAGCTTAATTTGAAGAGAAACAAGTGCTCAGCAATAGCAAGGAACCGTTCCCGTATCCTAGTATTGTCGTTCTAAGTATAACTCAAGTAGCATGCAATTTCTAGGGAGAACGAGGCTGCTATGAACACGACTCAAACAATGCAAAATAAAGAGAAACTCAGACTCAAACAATGCAAAAGAAAATGGACAATTTCGTGGCTGCAACAACCTGCAAAACAAAGTCAAAGACACAACAAGAAAATCCCTAGAAACTAGGAACTACAACAACTTCTGGAGTTTGAAGTGGGACGGCAGTTTGCCTTGGTTTCTCAGCCTAATTTGCAGCCAATAGACTCGTGGAATACATAGCCACAACAAGGGAAAGTAGCAGCCACAACACATAGCTCAATCGAACCCTCCCAAGGCTCAACCGAGGACAACACAACACACAAAACTGGATCGGTAAGGGTGATTGTTCTCAGTTTTTGGTTGGGTTTAAATCCGGTTCTAACAACCTAGGGTTAGTAACAATGAAGCACTAGAACACAACACAAAGCAATGGCAATTCAAGGATCAAAACACGCAGCCAGGACGCAACAACAACAGATTCCTACGGCTGGAGTTCTATGTCTTGCAAACTGAATTTCCTTGGCTTAAACAACAAGAACAAGAGCTTTACCTTGCTTGGAGCTCTGATACCACGTGATGTAGCAATGGATCGTTCAAGGACAGTGCAAGACGAGCCCTCTTTGGCTCCTAAGACGAGAGGTTGATCGGCGGCAGTTGGTGGTGAGAATTGGTGTTCGGTGGTGTGGATATGACTTCTTGATGTTGGATGTGACTCACCAACATAAAGAAGATTGGTTGATCCCCTCGAGATATGACTCACTCGAAGTAATCAACAAGGGAGCCCTTGATGTTACACATAAGGAAGAACGCAGAAGAGAGAAAGAGAGAACTTTGAAAACAGAATTCTTGATCTGATTAAAACGTGTCTGAGCAATTGGTTACAATCAGCCTTTTATAGGGCAAGGCTGTTTAGGGAAATAAAGAAAAGGAAATGATAATGTCTAGGACTAAAAGGTCCTTAATGAAGTCGGCCCTTCATAGCAAACTAAGTAAAAGAACATACTTAGAGTTTTAACAATAATGTCATGAAATGGACTAAATAACTTAATGTGACTCTAGGAGAGTCAAGGCTAATCCATATCAAGTAATCCCGAGGCCTCCAAAGGATGTGATGGCCTCCATGCAAAGCAACCCCTTCTTGAGCTCTTCTTGAAGTTGCCTAGATCGAGCTCTAGTGATGGCTCCAATTGGTTGGTCTTGTGGCTCAAGCTCTTGATCTTCACTAAGCTCTCCTTCACTTGACTCACCCTCATGGCTAGAGTCATCTTGAGTCTCTTGATGGGACGGGGTCACATCAGTTCCACACCGACGTTGCAAGTTACAAGTGGTAACTGAAACCAAATACAAAAAAAAAACATATATTGTAGCGGAAGTCTTAAAAATATATAAAACACCATAAAGGGTTTTGAACTGTGTAAATTTCACGCCAGGATCCTCAAGCTTAAGGAAACACTCAAAATATCAACTGCCTTCAACGTCGGGGATTTGCCTTCTCACAGCTGAGGAAATTTACCTGATGTACCATATGAGACGGATGACACCAGCCAACCATGCAAAGGAAAAATAACGGTTGGTTAGTCTAATGAAAGACTACGTAAGGGTATGAAAAAAAGGTTCTAAGTAGTCGTATTAAGTTACAACAATCGCTTTTCGAATAATAGCCGATAGACGATGTTAACTTCAATATTTCTACGGAAATTCAAGAGAAGGAATGATTCAAGAGAAAGACTCCAACGGAATTGAGTCTTATAGGAAACGTATGTAATTGTTTAGGAACGTTAAGTTTTCACACAAGTTTATAAAAGCGACCTTGATTATTTGGGTCCACGACCAACCTCACCGCGTACTGCGAATCCAGATTGGAAAGAGGACCTACTCTAACAAGAGTCTGGGCGGGTTCCACGTTGTACTTCTCGTCCGAGGGTATATTAATTATGTGCGTAGAAGCACTTATCTTATTGATGTGTTCTTGCCTCCGATGACGAGCACACTTGTCAAAGGTGACACCTTGGATCTAGTCTTGGGCGAGATGTCACAGTCATTCCTTGTCAAACCTGCCATGGAACCCTTGGGTGCAATCCCTTGTTGTCTTGCACGAAAGGTTGACAAGATTGGTGGTGAAGTGAATAGTGCTTTTAGAGGTTATCGGACACGGTGGTGGTCGATGGCGAACCCGGTGGTGAGTGTCTGGGTGGTATCGGCGGTGGCGACGATGGATGTCAATATGAGTGTCAAGACAGTGGCGACGGCGATGATGGTGAAGGCGATGGCGGCTGCGATGGCGAGCAATCGACTGGGTTCAAGTCTGGCTCGATGACGACGGTGATAGCGATGGCGAGGGTAGATGTCACAAGCGATGCTAGCGACGGCGGCAACGATGGGTGTGGGTCCGATTGTGGGTGCGATGGATGCGATTTGGTAGGCGAAGGCGGAAGCGATTGTATGGATGGTGTTGGTGTGTGATTTGGGGATAGATGACTTGAAAGGACAAGCCTTTGCCGTAGCGTCGGCACAGAGTGAAGGGAGATGCGAAGGAAGACTTTGCTTGAGGGTTCAAGCGGTTGCCGTAGCGTCGGCGCGAGTGAAGGGGATGCGAAGATAGAGGGTAACGTCCGATCAAGAGTAGGAGGATAAACACTCTACTAAAGCCTTGATTAAAATTGAACGTAAGTAAAAACAATAACAAAGTTTGACTTAAATACTAAAGGCGAGAACTCGGATGGGCCGAGTCGAGCCTAGTGGGCTAGCCCATGCAACATGCAATAGGCACATACCCTAAATATGGAAATAACTATAAATAGAAAGTGTCTAAAAGAAGCAAACTACTAAATATAGAAATGTCTCAAAACAATGCCAAAACACATGGCAAATAAACCTCTAAGTGTCTAAACCCGGTGGCGGCGAGGCAATGGACGCAGACACTACGAGCGGCGGCGACGATGGGTCGACTGCCTTGGCGGTGGGTGAACCCGGTGCCAGCTGCGATGGGCTCGATACTCCGATGCCGATGGTGGCGAGGACGATGAGTCTGGGCTCGATCTCTAGGCTTCCTTGGCTAGCGATGACGCGAGTGACTAGCGAGTGCACGGCGTCGGCGATGGCCTTGGACCTAGACCTTGTCACTGGGCCCTCTGAGCGAAGGCTCATGGCTTGCTCCTCCTCTGTAGCCGTCATGGGAGGTGGGATCACATCACCCTCCCCCACTTGGCTGTGAAGCGTCCCCGCTTCACCATCATCAAACTCAGGCTCAACATATGGTGTCAAGTCCGCGACATTGAAGGACGCATGGACTCCAAAATCTGGTGGGGGCTCGAGTTGATAGGCATTGTCCCCTATGGCCTTGATCACGCGGAATTGACCATCTCCACGTGGTGACAGTTTGTGCTTGCGCCGCGAGGGGAATCACTCTTTTCACATATGCACCCAGACAAGGTCTCCGGGTGCAAAAATGACATGGCGGCGGCCATAATTCTTTTGCGAGGCCCTCCTCTCCAATTGTTCGCGTGTCTTGCGATGGAGCTCTTGCACTCGCTCGGCGCGATGGGCTGCGGAGATGTGCACTGGGTATTGTTGGGCCTGGATTCTCCAGAGAAGACAGATCGAGAGGACCGAGCCCAAGCCCACTGCAAATCGGGAGAATGGAAGACGAGTTTAGAAGAGTCGACAAGGCTTCTCTGGTCGAGCGACACCCGACAAAACCTCTCTAGTCAAGAGTCATCCGACAAGATCGCGGAGATCTCGCCACGCATTTAATGCTCAGATCATGCAACATCTGCAATGTTCAAACACCTTAATTGCCAGTAATTCAACGGCGAAATCCTTGCCATTACACTCGGTATTGAAGATAAAAACATAAAAACGGTGCAACGGCCACAGGAGTAAAGGGACTTACCATATTTGGAATGACGAAGAAGATAAGATCAGGGAACTCACAACTACGCAAAACACACGCATTCTCACTTAGCAAACTCACCAGAATAGCACTCTCGCTCTCCATCTAGCTCTCCAAACGGCTGCCTACGCCTGACCCCTGTCGGTCGCCACTCACAAGTCACCGGTCGAGTCCCACTCGATCTCTGATTTTATTACGATAAGTTGTATTGCGATCTAATCCGATTCACACGATATCTAATAAAATCATCTTGCTATTATATATTTATTTCTTGTTTACCTATTATTTGCTTGGTTTGGATTATTTCCCATCGTCCGATCGACTAGTTACCCCGTCTAAGGCGATTTAGGTCGTCTGATCTTTTCGCCCCAAAACAATTTGGCGCCCACCGTGGGGCAAGTTGCCGATCACTTTTCCGGAATCTTCCAACCATGGCTATTGATCCCCCTATTGATAACCAAGAACCACGTCTCGAAGACGAAACCCAAACCACAGAAAACCCAATCGAAAATCCTACTCCAACCCAGTTCCAAGAACTCTCTCAAAAAATGGCCGCCCTTCAAGAGGAACTAGCCCAGCAATGTCAGAAAACCGAATCCCTAGCCGCTTTGTCAACCCAATCCGAAGCCGAGATCGCGCAACTAACCCGTGAGAACGAGTCTCTTAAGTCGCAGGTACAATCAGTGGCCTCAGGATCTCGGAATGCGCCCGTCCATGGCGGTGCCCGAACGCGCCTCGACATGGACAATATCGAGCCAACGCCTCCCAGCATACGACGTCCCAGACACACTGAGGGTACATCTCGAACTCCTTTCGCTAGTCCATCCTCGACTAACCATGTCACCTTTCCTACACCGATCGGGTCTGTTGGGGCCCGAATCGACGAAACACAGGTTGCCAATCCGCCAGATGTCATGGCCCTTTTTCAGCAAATGCTCGACCGACACATGAAGGCAATCGACGATCATTTCAATAGGCTCCTAGGAGTCCCGCAACCGATCGAGAGAGAAGCGTCCGGCGGATTCGAAGAATCCCCGTTCGTCGAATAAATCGCAGGGGTCGAGATCCCCAAGAAGTTCCATCTCCCCAACATGGCGACATTCGACGGCACCACCGATCCAGATGACCATATCTCTCT
The DNA here is from genome assembly GCA_027886185.1 of Rheum nobile. Taxonomy (NCBI): domain Eukaryota; kingdom Viridiplantae; phylum Streptophyta; class Magnoliopsida; order Caryophyllales; family Polygonaceae; genus Rheum; species Rheum nobile. Next base: position 6,031,923 of record WOAB01000002.1, on the reverse strand, counting down.
CTATAAACAAAAACTAATGGCTGCATCTGTTTCAAGGGAGAGTCGCGAGGCTGTCATGTGCAAAAGCTTTGGCACGACCCTCGCGGGCCCCGCACTAACTTGGTTTATGCGTTTGCCTCAGGGAACGATCACATCATTTGCGGATCTGGTCAACTCTTTTAAGAGCCAGTTCGCCAGCAGTCGGAAGCATGAGAAACAATCGAGTGACCTCTACCGAGTCACACAAAGGTACAATGAACCTCTCCGAAATTATCTTAACAGGTACAACAAAGAGAAAGTGGGAATCCCCCACTGTGACGTCACAACGTCTATCGAAGCATTCCGACAAGGCCTGGTCAAAGACAGCAATCTCTACGATGAGATTACCAAGTATCCCTGCAAAAGTTTCGAAGATGTTCAGGCCAAAACTATGGCCGAGGTAAGGCTGGAAGAGGACCGTGAGTCGCGTAAAGCCTCGCACGGACCCGATCCATCCGATCGCAAACATTCCTCCGACAATCGTCGGGACAGACGTCCACATCCCTATTCTCGTAATCGAAACGAAGCAAAACAGGTAAATTCTTTCCAAGACAGGTCACAAGAATGGAGAGACGGTTCTGTGTTGCCTCCTAGGGTCCAGTCTTATAACTTCAACGTTTCCGTGTCGGAGCTCGTCAAGAGTTTTGACAAGTATGGAAAAGACGTAAGATGGCCCCGAAAGAGCGACCGACCGGACGTCAAGAAGGACATGAGTCGATGGTGTGAATTCCACGGCGACCATGGTCATTCGACCGACGAGTGCATCGCCCTATGAAAGGAGGTCGCTAGGCTGCTATCACAGGGGCTGTTACGCGACGTCATCTCGGAACGGGCAAAAGCCACCATGGAACGTCGAGATCAGGTAAAACAGAACAAACCCACATCTCCTATCCATACGAAAGTTGTCAATACCATTTCAGGTGGATCCGACATATGCGGGAACACGTACTCCGCGGCTAAGCGACACGCCAAGGAAAGCAAAGGCGACAAGCCCGAAGCATCGGAATTCAAACCAAGGAGGGCATCTAACCTTCCGACGGTCACATTCGACGAATCCGACTCCGACGGGTCGGATAGTCACCATGACGGTCTAGTAATCTCTTTGTCCATTGGTAATTGCTTAATCCGGAGAGTACTAATCGATACAGGAAGTTCGACAAACCTCTTGACCCTCGACGCTCTCAAAGAAATGGGTCTGACTGAGAACGACCTAATCAAGAAATCGACCCCACTGGTCGGGTTCAGCGGTGAGGTTAAGCACACGACTGGCGAAATCATTCTGACCACATACGCTGGAGGAATCAACCGACAGGTTAAATTATTAGTCCTAGACTGTCCGTCTCCCTACAATTGTATTCTTGGCAGGCCGTGGATACACGCTATAAAGGTAGTACCTTCAACATATCATCAAGTCATCAAATTCCCCACCGAGTGGGGAGTCCAAGAAATCAAAGGAGATCAAAGGACCGCAAAGGAATGCTATGTCGCTTCCATGAAGAACGCGGTCGAACAAAAAATCGCATAGCAACCATAGATTGGCGAAGGACCTAGTCGATACGTTGAACCAGAAATGGAGAAACTCGACGAAATCGCACTAGACCCTTCAAAGCCAAACCAAACGGTAAGGGTCGGGTCGGACCTCGATAACTCGACCAGACAACAGCTTCTCGACTTTCTCAGGACCAATGCCAACTGTTTCGCATGGTCACATGAGGATATGGTCGGGATATCTCCCAACGTTATTACTCATAAATTAAATGTGGATCCATCCCTCTGTCAAGCAAAAACGCAGGAAATTCGCCCCCGAGCGGAACAAAATAATCGATAACGAAGTCAAAAGCTTATTGGAAACCGGAAAAATCAGGGAAGTCCACTACCCTGAATGGTTGGCCAACGTGGTCGTGGTCCAGAAGAAGAACGGCAAATGGAGAGTCTGCATCGACTTCACAGACCTCAACAAGGCTTGTCCCAAAGATTCATTTCCTCTACCTCACATCGACGCTATGGTCGACGCCACAGCAGGGCACAAAATGCTCACCTTCATGGACGCTCTCAGTGGCTACAATCAAATCCTTATGGATCCCGACGATCAAGAAAAAACAGCGTTCATCACCAGTCAAGGTATCTATTGCTACAAAGTAATGCCCTTTGGTCTGAAAAATGCAGGGGCTACATACCAACGATTGGTCAACAAAATGTTCAAAGACCAAATCGGAGACACAATGGAAGTCTATATCGACGACATGTTGATCAAGTCCAAAAAGAAAGAAGATCACATCGACCACCTACGCGACAGCTTCGAGGTACTCAAAAGGTACAATATGAAACTAAACCCTACTAAGTGCTCCTTCGGAGTGTCGTCAGGGAAGTTCTTAGGATATATGGTGACACAAAGAGGAATAGAGGCCAGCCCGGAACAGATCAAGGCTCTCATCAACCTCCGATCCCCCCGATGCATCAAAGATGTACAGAAGCTCACAGGTCGGATAACAGCTCTGAACAGGTTCATCTCCAAATCATCCGACAAGTGCAAACCATTCCACGACGCGCTCAAGAAAAATAAGTCCTTTCAATGGACGGAGGAACATGAAGCAGCATTTCAGAACCTCAAGGACTATCTAGCTAGTCCTATGTTACTAACCAAACCTAAAGGCGACGAGCCCTTATTTCTTTATCTTGCAGTGTCGGAATCGGCCGTAAGCGATGTACTGGTCAGAGAAGAAGATGGCAAACAGTCGCCAATATACTATGTCAGTCGGACGCTATTATCAGCCGAAACAAGGTATTCGTCACTTGAAAAACTCGTATTATCATTAGTAATGGCTTCGAACAAGCTCAAGCCATACTTTGAATCCCATACTATCACTGTGCACACTAATCATCCCATGAGGGCTATCATGAGGAAACCCGAGTTCACAAGAAGAATGACAAAATGGGCCATACACCTCAGTGGTTACGACATCGAGTACGAGCCGAGGACAACGATCAAGTTACAAGCATTAGCCCACTTTGTGGCCGATTTCAGTCCGACCCTAGAAATAGAAGCCGCAAAAGAAGCAAATCAACTACTCGCGACAGACGAGACAGGTACATGGGAGCTCCACACAGATGGGGCATCGAACGCCAGAGGATCGGGGCTTGGGGTCGTACTGAAATCGCCACAGGGGGACAAGATAGCCCAGGCTGTCAGATGTGAGTGGGATGCGACTAACAACGAGGCTGAGTACGAAGCACTCATATTCAGACTCATCTTGGCTCGCGATCTGGGAGTCCAAGAGATCGAAGTCGTTTGCGACTCCTTACTGGTCGTAAACCAAATACAGGGATCGTACAATGCCAAAGACACCAGAATGATAGCCTACCTGGAGGTAGCCAAGAAACTGATCGGACAATTCCAAACATTCAACATCCGACAGGTGCCCAGGGATCTTAACTCCCAAGCCGACGCGCTCGCCAATCTGGGATCCGTCCTAGACCCAAAAGAATTTCCACACATACCATTGGCCCACGTTATGACATCGGCCATCCCAAAGACATCCGTCGAGTTGACAACACCACTTGAAGAACTCGTCGCCATGGAGATAGGCGATCGACCATAAGAAGACATCGTCGACACCAATGACGACTGGATGCTACCTTATATCAAGTGGCTAAAAGATGGTATTTTACCAGACGACAAGACAGAAGAAAAAAAGCTTAAGGTACAAGCACTCTCTTACGATATTATTGACAACAACTTGTACAAAAGATCTGTTACAGGGCTACTCCTACGATGCCTTAAGACTCCAGAAGTCAGACGTATCTTACAATCATTACACGAAGGAGAGTGTGGCAACCACACCGGCGGACGAAGCCTCTCGGGAAAGGCCCTACGAAACGGGTACTATTGGCCAACGATGAACAAAGACGCCATGGAATACACCAAGAGGTGCGACGCATGTCAGCGGCACGCACCCATACGTCATCAACCATCGGAGCTCCTCCATCCGACCCTAGCTCCATGGCCCTTTATGAGATGGGGAATGGACATCGTCGGAAAGCTCCCTCCCGCGTCGGGTCAAAGAGTCTTCTTCCTCGCAATGACAGACTACTTCTCTAAATGGATCGAAGCCGAAGCCTATAGAGAGGTAAAAGATCAACACGTCATTTCATTCATAAAACGCGACATCTTGTGCAGATTTGGCGTCCCATCCGAAATCGTGTGCGACAACGGCCCCCAATTCATCAGTCATAAGACTCGAACCTTTTGCGACCAATGGAACATCAAATTGGTTATATCTACACCTCGGTATCCGCAATCCGACGGACATGCCGAATCCAGCAACAAGATCATTATCAACAACCTCAAGAAACGCCTCACATGGGGCTAAAGGCAAATGGGCAGACGAGCTCCCACTCATTCTCTGGTCCGACAGGACCACTCCAAAGAATGCGACTAGGCAATCGCCTTTCTCTCTTGTCTACGGGAGCGAATCAGTCATCCCGGTTGAGCTACTGGTTCCGACCGCTCGCTGCAACCTCCAAACAAACGAACAAAACGACATCGAACTAGCACATAATCTCGACACTGTGGACGAAATCAGGGAGAAAGCTCGAATCAGAATGGTCAAGTTCCAACAACAAGTCGCGAGGAGCTACAACAAGAACGTCTGGATCAAGGCATTCAAGGTCGGAGACTGGGTCCTAAGGAAGACATTCCAGAACACCAAGAACCCATCCGACGGAAAGCTAGCACCACAATGGGAAGGACCTTACTTGATCACCGAAGTGGTCGGACAAGGAGCATATCAACTAGAAGACAAAGACGGACAACCAATCCCGAGGAGTTGGAACACAGCACATCTTAAGCTCTACCATTTCTGAACCAATAAGGTAAAAACATCACACAAAACTCTATGCATGGCATACATATCGCATGTTATCGCATGTACATTGACACCTGTCGCATACATATCGCATGTTATCGCATGTACATTGCCATATGTCGCATACATATCGCATGTTATCGCATGTACTTTGCCATCTATCGCATATGTATCGCATGTTATCGCATATACATCGCCACTTTCCTTTATATATCATCGCCTTGACACCAAGCGAGGACTTCCTCCTTACAAAAATACAAATGCAGAACAACATTTACATTGGATCCAGTCGTCCGCAAATGGATCCTGTCATCCGCATATAGCGCTTACATTACACGATCGATCGGATTACGGGGAGATGACAACACAGGCACGTCGGCACACCGCCTGCCTTATACAAAACATAAGGTACAACACCTTATTACATTCACGCAATTAAACATAAGGAACAAACACCTTATTATATATTGCTTACCTCCCCGGCATAACGTCATGACTAACACATACACAAACACATCGCAGGCCTGCTCTACATACATACATACAGTGAAACCCCACTTGACGGAGCACACGGGCGAAACCGACATACACGACATACTAAACGTCGTCGACAACTTGCTATCTATCGCAAACATGTATGAAACACGCTAGTATACAATTCTACGTGTAAAAACACATTTTTGCATCGAAATAAGAAGCATTTTCTATAAATACGCGACCTGCGATGGTGGACGGGTCGCCAAACCATAATTGTCTGCCTACACATCTGTAGTACTTCATCAAACAGAAACATCTTGCGACCCGCGATGGTGGACGGGTCGCCAAAACATACAGACACCAAATGTTTAAAAACCCAACACAAAGGGGACAAATAAGTCAAGCATCAGACACACCAACATTATCTTCGACGGGGGCTGGCTCCAATGGGGCTGTCTTGTCGGCCGGCTTGGCATCGTCAGAATGAGCTTCGTCCTCATCGACACCTTCATCCACCGCCTCCTCTCCGACGCCGGCTAAGCAGAACAGCTCTTGACCAGGGTCGCCTTTTGGGAACATGGAGTCCAAAGTCTCCCTCTCCGCCTTCAGGTCCCAGAGCTCATGCTTGCCCTCATTGAATTCTTCAATCATCTCAATGCGCGACTTCACAGCATAGAAGGCCCCCACATCGCCAGCAACCTGACCGTCGGCAATCCTAGCTCGCTTCACTTCCTCCTCAATGCTTGCCCTGCACTCCTCAAACTCCCTCTGACATGCAGATAGCTCCCCTTGTCAGCTCTTCAGCTCCCTGGTGAGACGACGCTCTGTCTCTCGACAGCGACTCTCAGCTCCCTCCAGCTTGGTCCTTAAAGAGGCGAGGTCGGACTCTGACCTAGCAGCCCTGTCCTCAGCCTTAGCAAGCATTGCTTGGACACCGGAATAAGCTCCCAAGAAATACTAAAAAGCCTGACAAAAAGGCATACGACAACGCAAATACACAACTCAGAAAGCGAAGTCGAAACAAAAGAAATACAAAAACGCACAAGACAAGGGCCAACGTACCCTCCACGCAGAACTGCCTGCTTCGCCAATGCAGTCCAGGGGAGAAACATCCTTAACCTCCGACTTCAAAGTCGGATCTTGAGCACGGAAGAGATCAACGATCGATGGCCCAGCGACACCAATCTTGTCAACCCCCTCGGCAGTCACGCCTTTCTTCTTAGGGATGTCCTCCACCTTAGCATCGTCGGAACGAGCGCTCATTTTTCTCTTAGAGCCAGCTTTTGTCGCAGTCGACAGGTCAGTCAGGACCGGCTTACTCGACGCCGCCTTAGCTGCAGCTTTCCTTTGCTCGATCAAACCTTTTCCAGATGCCACTCTCAGTCGAGCACTCGACCGACCACCAGGGGAACCTGACACGACAGAGCATCAAAAAGGGAGAAATCCTAAAATACACGACAAAGCGAAAAACAACAAAGTCTACCTTTCGCATGGGATGAAGAAACATTCGACATATCTTCCTGTGGGGGAGGAGTTGGCGCCAGCAAATTGACGTTGACGAATTTCCTCTCAGACGCGGGAACTTCAAGCACAATCTTTGACAAAGCCTCCGATCGGCTGCTAACTTCCAATTCTTCCGGTTCAGGGACTACAAAAAGGGAAAGTTAAAAACAGAGTGTTAAAAACGCATAAACGCGTGAAAGAGAAAACAAAGTACATATTGTCGATCTGCCACTCCGACAACAGAAAAGGACATTCTCCTTCCTTCTCCAGAGAAGATCGTTTGACAAAAAAGTATTTTGACCCCCATCCATGGTCGTTCACATCGGGAGTTTGCACCAAAGGCTTCCGACCTCGTCGGGCACGCAGTTGCACACGGGAAGAACTCTTCGACCCGATGAAGTAATTATACCACAAGGCGTCGAAATCAAAACCAGTACCAGTTTGCTCATTCACTAAGTCTAAAACCCTAAGGACTCTCCAAGCTTGAGGCATTACTTGACACGGCGCTAATGCCAAGGTAGCTAGAAAATCTCTAACAAGAGGAGAGAATGGGAACTTATGCCCTATCCTAAACGGGTACACATAGAAGAAATCCACCCTTCGTAGCGCGCGTCGGCCTTCTCGTCCGGCTCAGGCAGCGTAGCAATCGTCTCTGGAGGAAAGCCCCCGACTTCGAGGACTTGGACCAGCTCTGCCTCCGACAAATTGCTAACCAGCGCGTCCGACTCCGTTAGGAGGAAATGAGGAGAAGTATCGCCCTCTTCGGCATCGGAAAGAGTCTTCGACGACTCAGAAGCCTCGAGAGAGACCATGTCGAGAATAGAGAGGGGAGGAAATCAGAGAGCTATGGCTAAGAAAATCAGAAAGCAAATGGCAAGAGAGACCGAAAGGCTTACCAGAAACTTGCAAAGGAAGGAGATGAAGACTAATCGCTCCCCCTGCTCAGAATTTATGGAAGGAAATCATGATCTGCAGAAGACGTCGCATCATGCCCTAATCGCGCGCCACGTACAGAAGCTCATAGGTCGGATAACAGCTCTGAACAGGTTCATCTCTAAATCATCCGACAAGTGCAAACCATTCCACGACGCGCTCAAGAAAAATAAGTCCTTTCAATGGATGGAGGAACATGAATCAGCATTTCAGAACCTCAAGGACTATCTAGCCAGTCCTATGTTACTAACCAAACCTAAAGGCGACGAGCCCTTATTTCTTTATCTTGCAGTGTCGGAATCGGCCGTAAGCGGTGTACTGGTCAGAGAAGAAGATGGCAAACAGTCACCAATATACTATGTCAGTCGGATGCTATTATCAGCCGAAACAAGGTATTCGTCACTTGAAAAACTCGTATTATCATTAGTAATGGCTTCGAACAAGCTCAAACCATACTTTGAATCCCATACTATCACTGTGCGCACTAATCATCCCATGAGGGCTATCATGAGGAAACCCGAGTTCATAAGAAGAATGACAAAATGGGCCATACACCTCAGTGGTTACGACATCGAGTACGAGCCGAGGACAGCGATCAAGTCGCAAGCATTAGTCGACTTTGTGGCCGATTTCAGTCCGACCCTAGAGCAAGAAGCCGTAAAAGAAGCAAATCAACTACTCGCGACAGACAAGACAGGTACATGGGAGCTCCACACAGATGGGGCATCGAACGCCAGAGGATCGGGGCTTGGGGTCGTACTGAAATCGCCACAGGGGGACAAGATAGCCCATGCTGTCAGATGTGAGTGGGATGCGACTAACAATGAGGCTGAGTACGAAGCACTCATATTCGGACTCATCTTGGCTCGCGATCTGGGAGTCCAAGAGATCGAAGTCGTTTGCGACTCCTTACTGGTCGTAAACCAAATACAGGGATCGTACAATGCCAAAGACACCAGAATGATAGCCTACCTGGAGGTAGCCAAGAAACTGATCGGACAATTCCAAACATTCAACATCCGACAGGTGCCCAGGGATCTTAACTCCCAAGCCGACGCGCTCGCCAATCTGGGATCCGTCCTAGACCCAAAAGAATTTCCACACATACCATTGGCCCACGTTATGACGCCGGCCATCCCAAAGACATCCGTCGAGTTGACAACACCACTTGAAGAACTCGTCGCCATGGAGATAGGCGATCGACCATAAGAAGACATCGTCGACACCAATGACGACTGGATGCTACCTTACATCAAGTGGCTAAAAGATGGTATTTTACCAGACGACAAGACAGAAGTAAAAAAGCTTAAGGTACAAGCACTCTCTTACGATATTATTGACAACAACTTGTACAAAAGATCTGTTACAGGGCTACTCCTACGATGCCTTAAGACTCCAGAAGTCGGACGTATCTTACAATCATTACACGAAGGAGAGTGTGGTAACCACACCGGCGGACGAAGCCTCTCGGGAAAGGCCCTACGAAACGGGTACTATTGGCCAACGATGAACAAAGACGCCATGGAATACACCAAGAGGTGCGACGCATGTCAGCGGCACGCACCCGTACGTCATCAACCATCGGAGCTCCTCCATCCGACCCTAGCTCCATGGCCCTTTATGAGATGGGGAATGGACATCGTCGGAAAGCTCCCTCCCGCGTCGGGTCAAAGAGTCTTCTTCCTCGCAATGACAGACTACTTCTCTAAATGGATCGAAGTCAAAGCCTATAGAGAGGTAAAAGATCAACACGTCATTTCATTCATAAAACGCGACATCTTGTGCAGATTTGGCGTCCCATCCGAAATCGTGTGCGACAATGGCCCCCAATTCATCAGTCATAAGACTCGAACCTTTTGCGACCAATGGAACATCAAATTGGTTATATCTACACCTCGGTATCCGCAATCCAACGGACATGCCGAATCCAGCAACAAGATCATTATCAACAACCTCAAGAAACGCCTCACATGGGGCTAAAGGCAAATGGGCAGACGAGCTCCCACTCATTCTCTGGTCCGACAGGACCACTCCAAAGAATGCGACTAGGCAATCGCCTTTCTCTCTTGTCTACGGGAGCGAATCAGTCATCCCGGTTGAGCTACTGGTTCTGACCGCTCGCTGCAACCTCCAAACAAACGAACAAAATGACATCGAACTAGCACATAATCTCGACACTGTGGACGAAATCAGGGAGAAAGCTCGAATCAGAATGGTCAAGTTCCAACAACAAGTCGCGAGGAGCTACAACAAGAACGTCCGGATCAAGGCATTCAAGGTCGGAGACTGGGTCCTAAGGAAGACATTCCAGAACACCAAGAACCCATCCGACGGAAAGCTAGCACCATAATGGGAAGGACCTTACTTGATCACCGAAGTGGTCGGACAAGGAGCATATCAACTAGAAGACAAAGACGGACAACCAATCCCGAGGAGTTGGAACACAGCACATCTTAAGCTCTACCATTTCTGAACCAATAAGGTAAAAACATCACACAAAACTCTATGCATGGCATACATATCGCATGTTATCGCATGTACATTGACACCTGTCGCATACATATCGCATGTTATCGCATGTACATTGCCATCTGTCGCATACATATCGCATGTTATCGCATGTACTTTGCCATCTATCGCATATGTATCGCATGTTATCGCATATACATCGCCACTTTCCTTTATATATCATCGCCTTGACACCAAGCGAGGACTTCCTCCTTACAAAAATACAAATGCAGAACAACATTTACATTGGATCCAGTCGTCCGCAAATGGATCCTGTCATCCGCATATAGCGCTTACATTACACGATCGATCGGATTACGGGGAGATGACAACACAGGCACGTCGGCACACCGCCTGCCTTATACAAAACATAAGGTACAACACCTTATTACATTCACGCAATTAAACATAAGGAACAAACACCTTATTATATATTGCTTACCTCCCCGGCATAACGTCATGACTAACACATACACAAACACATCGCAGGCTTGCTCTACATACATACATACAGTGAAACCCCACTCGACGGAGCACACGGGCAAAACCGACATACACGACATACTAAACGTCGTCGACAACTTGCTATCTATCGCAAACATGTATGAAACACGCTAGTATACAATTCTACGTGTAAAAACACATTTTTGCATCGAAATAAGAAGCATTTTCTATAAATACGCGACCCGTGATGGTGGACAGGTCGCCAAACCATAATTGTCTGCCTACACATCTGTAGGACTTCATCAAACAGAAACATCTTGCGACCCGCGATGGTGGACGGGTCGCCAAAACATACAGACACCAAATGTTTAAAAACCCAACACAAAGGGGACAAATAAGTCAAGCATCAGACACACCAACATTATCTTCGACGGGGGCTGGCTCCAATGGGGCTGTCTTGTCGGCCGGCTTGGCATCGTCAGAATGAGCTTCGTCCTCATCGACACCTTCATCCACCGCCTCCTCTCCGACGCCGGCTAAGCAGAACAGCTCTTGACCAGGGTCGCCTTTTGGGAACATGGAGTCCAAAGTCTCCCTCTCTGCCTTCAGGTCCCAGAGCTCATGCTTGCCCTCATTGAATTCTTCAATCATCTCAATGCGCGACTTCACAGCATAGAAGGCCCCCACATCGCCAGCAACCTGACCGTCGGCAATCCTAGCTCGCTTCACTTCCTCCTCAATGCTTGCCCTGTACTCCTCAAACTCCCTCTGACATGCAGATAGCTCCCCTTGTCATCTCTTCAGCTCCCTGGTGAGACGACGCTCTGTCTCTCGACAGCGACTCTCAGCTCCCTCCAGCTTGGTCCTTAAAGAGGCGAGGTCGGACTCTGACCTAGCAGCCCTGTCCTCAGCCTTAGCAAGCATTGCTTGGACACCGGAATAAGCTCCCAAGAAATACTGAAAAGCCTGACAAAAAGGCATACGACAATGCAAATACACATCTCAGAAAGCGAAGTCGAAACAAAGAAATACAAAAACGCACAAGACAAGGGCCAACGTACCCTCCACGCGGAACTGCCTGCTTCGCCAATGCAGTCCAGGGGAGAAACATCCTTAACCTCCGACTTCAAAGTCGGATCTTGAGCACGGAAGAGATCAACGATCGATGGCCCAGCGACACCAATCTTGTCAACCCCCTCGGCAGTCACGCCTTTCTTCTTAGGGATGTCCTCCACCTTAGCATCGTCGGAACGAGCGCTCATGTTTCTCTTAGAGCCAGCTTTTGTCGCAGTCGACAGGTCAGTCAGGACCGGCTTACTCGACGCCGCCTTAGCTGCAGCTTTCCTTTGCTCGATCAAACCTTTTCCAGACGCCACTCTCAGTCGAGCACTCGACCGACCACCAGGGGAACCTGACACGATAGAGCATCAAAAAGGGAGAAATCCTAAAATACACGACAAAGGGAAAAACAACAAAAAGATTCCTAAAGCCGAAAGTCTACCTTTCGCATGGGATGAAGAAACATTCGACATATCTTCCTGTGGGGGAGGAGTTGGCGCCAGCAAATTGACATTGACGAATTTCCTCTCAGACGCGGGAACTTCAAGCACAATCTTTGACAAAGCCTCCGATCGGCTGCTAACTTCCAATTCTTCCGGTTCAGGGACTACAAAAAGGGAAAGTTAAAAACAGAGTGTTAAAAACGCATAAACGCGTGAAAGAGAAAACAAAGTACATATTGTCGATCCGCCACTCCGACAATAGAAAAGGACATTCTCCTTCCTTCTCCAGAGAAGATCGTTTGACAAAAAAGTATTTTGACCCCCATCCATGGTCGTTCACATCGGGAGTTTGCACCAAAGTCTTCCGACCTCGTCGGGCACGCAGTTGCACACGGGAAGAACTCTTTGACCCGATGAAGTAATTATACCACAAGGCGTCGAAATCAAAACCAGCACCAGTTTGCTCATTCACTAAGTCTAAAACCCTAAGGACTCTCCAAGCTTGAGGCATTACTTGACACGGCGCTAATGCCAAGGTAGCTAGAAAATCTCTAACAAGAGGAGAGAATGGGAACTTATGCCCTATCCTAAACGGGTACACATAGAAGAAATCCACCCTTCGTAGCGCGCGTCGGCCTTCTCGTCCGGCTCAGGCAGTGTAGCAATCGTCTCTGGAGGAAAGCCCCCGACTTCGAGGACTTGGACCAGCTCTGCCTCCGACAAATTGCTAACCAGCGCGTCCGACTCCGTTAGGAGGAAATGAGGAGAAGTATCGCCCTCTCCGGCATCGGAAAGAGTCTTCGACGACTCAGAAGCCTCGAGAGAGACCATGTCGAGATTAGAGAGGGGAGGAAATCAGAGAGCTATGGCTAAGAAAATCAGAAAGCAAATGGCAAGAGAGACCAAAAGGCTTACCAGAAACTTGCAAAGGAAGGAGATGAAGACTAATCGCTCCCCCTGCTCAGAATTTATGGAAGGAAATCATGATCTGCAGAAGACGTCGCATCGTGCCCTAATCGCGCGCCACGTCGACCTGTGCAACCGCGCCAAAAAGGACGGTGAAGATCGTGTCCAAGGAAGTTGCCATGGATCCCGGTCTACTTGCCTAAACCGTAAGCCCATAGTAACTTGGGGCTATTGGTGGGCCTGGATTCTCCAGAGAAGACAGATCGAGAGGACCGAGCCCAAGCCCACTGCAAATCGGGAGAATGGCAGACGAGTTCAGAAGAGTCGACAAGGCTTCTCTGGTCGAGCGACACCCGACAAAACCTCTCCAGTCAAGAGTCATCCGACAAGATCGCGGAGATCCCGCCACGCATTTAATGCTCAGATCATGCAACATCTACAACGTTCAAACACCTTAATTGCCAGTAATTCAACGGCGAAATCCTTTCCATTACACTCGGTATTGAAGATAAAAACATAAAAATGGTGCAACGGCCACAGGAGTAAAGGGACTTACCATATTTGGAACGACAAAGAAGATAAGATCAGGGAACTCACAACTACGCAAAACACACGCATTCTCACTTAGCAAACTCACCAGAATAGCACTCTCGCTCTCCATCTAGCTCTCCAAATGGTTGCCTACGCCTGACCCCTGCCGGTCGCCACTCACAAGTCACCGGTCGAGTCCCACTCGATCTCTGATTTTATTACGATAAGTTGTATTGCGATCTAATCCGATTCACACGATATCTAATAAAATCATCTTGCTATTATATATTTATTTCTTGTTTACCTATTATTTGCTTGGTTTGGATTATTTCCCATCGTCTGATCGACTAGTTACCCCGTCTAAGGCGATTTAGGTCGTCCGATCTTTTCGCCCCAAAACAGGTATCTTAATGGGCGCGGCGACAAATCCAGTGGCGTCAAGGGGTTCCTTCCATAGACCACTTCGAACGGTGTCAACTTGGTTGTCGTGTGCCTGCATCTATTGTAACAAAACTCGACAAGAGATAGTAAGTCCTCCCAACGCCTAGGGTTGGCCTTAAGCATGGTGCGAAGGAGGGCTCCTAGGGTTCTATTCGTGACCTCAGTTTGGCCATCGGTCTGGGGGTGGTAGCTTGTGGAAAATAGAAGTTTAGTACCTAGCTTACCCCAAAGTGTTCTCCAAAAGTGACCAACAAACTTAGAATCCCTATCACTAACAATGGTACGAGGGACTCCATGAAGATGCACCACATGCTCAAAGAATAAATCGGCTATCTCACTAGCACTATGGGTTGTCTTACAAGCTACAAAATGTGCCATCTTAGAAAGCCTATCTACAATCACAAAAATAGAGTCTTTACCTCATCTAGAGAGGGGCAAACCCGTGATGAAATCCATAGAAAGGTCTTCCCAGGGGGCAGTGGGCACTGGCAAGGGCGTGTAGAGGCCGTGTGGGCTTGATTGTTCTTTGGCCCTTTGGCAAGTCACACAACTCCTACAATAGCGGGTCACTTGGTGGGTCATACGAGGCCAGAAGAAGTGTTCTCTAAGCGCGGCCAAGGTCTTGCTAATCCCAAAATGTCCACGAGTGTCGTGTGCTTCGTGGATCAAAAGGAGCCTAATGGAAAACCTGGGGATGCATAGGCGGCCAGCCTTGTACAAATAACCCTCAGAAAGAAAATATGACTCAAACTCACGTAGTCTAAGGCAATGCTCGAATATAGGGGCAAAGAAAGGATCAATAGCAAATAATTCCTTAATCAAAGCAAAGCCTAGTATCTTAGCACATGAGTCAAGAGAACTGACAGCGCTAAAGTCGTGATGCCTATCAAATAAATCCCAAAATACCTACTAAGTAGTATAGCAAGCAAGTCAGGGTCGATCCCACAGAGAGTCAGGTTATCAACTTATGCAATTTGTTATCACCAACTAGGAACTAGGGGGTAGGTTTGTTTGTGTTTCTCGTAACAAGCAATAAGGAAATAAGTAAATAAGTTCGCAGGAAAAGGTTGTAAATATGATGGGAAAAAGTGCCACACTCAACAGAGATCCACACAACAATAGAAAGGTCGATCACGGAATTCTATCAATCTCAAGTTCTTAATATTCCTATAGTTGTTCTTATCCCGATCATAGATAACTATTAGTTCTACCAGCCCTAATAGTACTTATTACCAAATCAAATCCGAAAACCTTCAAGACTCAATAAAGCAATAGCAATCAAACAAGGATTCAACAAGATACATGCAATAGAAATAACCCGTTACTATAAGCATGCAATTAACTCTCTCTCACGATGAAGCGCTCGGATCCCCTATACACAACAATCGTGCTTGCTACTAGATATGCAACCCGAACCCGGAATCACAAGTCCTAGCAATTAGGAAGATATCAATAAACCTAGGTAGCTACTCTAGGTAAATCAACATAAACCAATAAACATTCAAGCACAAGAGAATTAATCCAACTAGATAGGAAAACGAACAAGAGTAGAAAACTCACAACCAATCAATTGTTGGCTTCAAACTGTCAAGTGCAACAATGGAGGTTTAGTTCTCCATAGGGCTTGTGAGAGAAAAACGATGAAAGGTGGCAACTAGGGTTAGAGAATCCTCCTTTCAAAAGAGTCTTAACCCTCACTTAAATACTAAGGAAATAATTCAGAAATAAAGAAAAGAAAAATAACAAACTTGGAAACTAAGTCTCGAAATAAAATGAAACGAAAATAAGAAAACTCGTAAAAGACTTTCAACGCGTCGCCACCGCGGGTGCGGTGGCTCCACCGCTGGGTGCGGTGGAACTCCAGTGTCTTCAGTCCAATTCTCTGACGACCTCGCCGCGGGTGCGGTGAGGCTGCCGCTGGGTGCGGCCATTATCCAGCAGCTTGTCTTCTTTCTGCTCCTTCCACCGCTGGCGGCGGTGGCCTTCGGCGCGGGTGCGGCAAGGCTCCAGAACGTCTCCTCGTCTATGGCTCTTCCTTGCAATCTCTCGCACCGCTCCTCAACTCATCTCTTCACTCCTTTGGCGTCTTTCCTTGGTGTCTCCTAGATATCCAAAATCACTCAAACACCTCCATAAACACCAAACTTCGCCCCCAAACGCCATACACATGAATGTGTCTAAATCTACCTGAATGGCACCAATAAACCCTCTAATGACTCTTACTTAAGCCCTACAAAGTAGTGCTTATCAAGAACGTACCTGCGAGAGAGAGAGTCGGCCACGACGTTCTCTTTGCCCTTCTTTTGGACCACGACATAAGAAAATGTCTCAAGAAATTCTACCCAATGAGCATGGCGTCGGTTGAGGTGGGCTTGGCTCTTCAAATAGCTCAAGGCGGCGTGGTCGCTGTGGATGACAAATTCACGTGGCCAAAGGTAATGTTGCCAAGTCTTTAGCACACGCACTAGGGCATATAACTCCTTGTCATAGGTAGGGTAGTTGAGTGTGGCCCCAGTGAGCTTCTCACTGAAAAATGCAATGGGCCTCTTCTCTTGGTGTAACACACCACCAATGCCTATGTCTGAGGCATCACACTCCACCTCAAAGTGCTTGGCGAAGTCGGGGAGCTAGAGCAAAGGCGCATGGCACAAGGCATGCTTTAAAGCCGAGAAGGCCTTCTCGTGAGCCTCAAGCCAAGTGACGGTGGTCCCCTTCTTCGTGAGCTCGCGCAAAGGCGCAGTAATGGAACTATAATCTCTCACAAAGCGCCTATAGAACCCGGCGAGGCCAAGGAAACTCCGCACCTGGGTTGGCGTCGTCGGCGTTGGCCAATCCTGGATGGCCTTGACCTTATCTTTGTCGACACGCAGACCGTCTTTACTCACAACATAGCCTAAGAAGTTTGTAGTGTCGGAGAAGAAAAGACACTTGCCAAGGTTGGCGAATAAGCTCTCACGTCGAAAGCAATCAAGCACAAGGCGTAGGTGATCGATGTGCTCCGTAAGGCTGTGTGAGTAGACAAGAATGTCATCGAAATAAACAACAACAAACTTTCCCAGAAATGCTCTCAAGACATGGTTCATCAAGCGCATGAAGGTATTGGGCGCGTTGGTGAGCCCAAAAGGCATGACAAGCCACTCGTAGAGCCCATACTTGGTCTTGAAGGCGGTCTTCCACTCATCACCTTCTTTCATCCGAATTTGGTGATAACCACTCTTCAAATCAATCTTGGAGAAAAGTGTGGCGCCAAGGATCTCATCAAGCATGCCGTCCAGGCGTGGGATTGGATGCATATACTTCACAGTAATCTGGTTTATGGCACGGCAATCAACACACATTCTCTATGTACCATCTTTCTTGGGCACAAGGATCACGAGCACAGCACAAGGGCTTAAAGATTCCCTAACATAGCCGCGATCCAAAAACTCTTGCACCTGGTGCTACAACTCTTGGGTCTCTTATGGGCCAGTGCGGTAAGCGGTGTGATTGGGCAAGGAGGCACCAGGCACCAAATCAAACTGGTGCTCAATGCCCCTCAGTAGAGGTAGTCCTTGTGGCAACTCATTGGGGAAGACGTCGTCGAAGGCGGCGAGCAATGCGGCGACGGCAGGCGGCAAGGATGCGGCGCGCGATGACTCTAGGAGGCATGGAGTTGGCACAAGCAGAAAATAAGGAACTTTCCCAGTCAAAGCAGCAGTGAGCTCACTAGGCCTGGCCAAAAGCAGTTTGTGCTCACATCGGCCTTGCAAAGGTGGCGTCTGCGGCGATCGAACGGCCAACTGGGTTGATGGCGAGGCGCTGGGCGACTTTTGTGAGGCACTGGGTGTGTGGATACCTGTGCTCGAGCCAGAATGTGGAGAAATTGGCCAAGCTTCTGGAGTGCCTCTCTTGGTCTTCCTAGAGGCAGCAGTAGCGGCGCCATCACGATCCAGATGGGCACTGGGTGGCCCACCTATGGCATTCGTCTTTGTAGGACCAGTGCCAGTTGATGACGAAAAATTGCCAGAATTCAATGCGTTTTGCCTCTGGAGTGCCTCTGGGGACTCCTTTGGCCTTGTAGCGGCGGCCTCAATGGCCTTCTGGCGGTCGCGCTTAACCTGGTCCTGCAAGATCTCATGGGGAGACATTGGATGCAAAGTGACGTGCTTTCCATGGTAATTGAACACATAAGTGTTCAAATAGCCATCATGGAGCACGCGCCTGTCAAATTGCCATGGACGCCCAAGCAAAATATGGGTGGCGTCCATTGCAATGACATCACATAATATGGAATCACAGTATTGACCTATGGAGAATGAAATTAAGCATTGTCATGATATTGTGTTACCTGGACTAGAAGAGATCCACTTGAGTGCATACGGCTGTGGGTGAGCCGTCGTTGGCAATTTGAAGTGCTTCACGACCTTTGCATTCACAATGTTTGCACATGAACCTCCATCAATAATAACACTCAAGGAAGCCGTCTGGACGAGAGCCCGTGTATGGAACAAGTTCTCTCGTTGGTCGTTGAGGCTTGCTTCCTTGACCGTGGGGATTCGCTGTGTCACTAAGCTCAGTGGCGTGCCCGCATGCAGTGAAGCAGGCTCGCAGTCGTAGGCGTCCTCATCGTCTCCGTGGCCCTCGTTAATGGGCTCGAGAGTGGGCTCTTCTTCTTCTAAGGACTCATAGCCGGCGGCGGCAGTGAAGAAGAACACCTTTCTAGCATTGGGGCAATCCTTCTTGTAGTGTCCCCGTCCACCACACTTGTAGCATTCGAGGTCGCACGCGCGATCGGTGCCCACTGGAGGTTGTCTGGGCGCGCTGGCGTGCGGCGCTGTGCTTGGCATCGAGGGCTTCGCCTTGGCAGCTTGTCTAGACGCGGTTGTGGAAGAGGCACTGGGATGCACATTAGTAGAAGGTAAAGCACTAGGGTTAGAAGAATACCTTGTTTGGCCACTTTGCCAAGTGTAGGACTTTCGACGATTGAGTTGGGCATGTATTTGCATCGCCGTGTATGTCAACGTGTTCAAGTCTTTGATTGGCAAGATCTCTAGTTGATCACGGATGGGAGTGTTCAAGCCACTCAAGAATTGTGTCCTCAAAGTCGAAGGGGCAACGCTAATGTTGGCCTTGTAGTACATGTCCTCTAACGCGGAGAAGAACTCGAGGGGAGTCTTGGAGCCTTGGCGAGCCATGGCTATCTCCATGCGCATTTGGTTGCGATAATCTGGAGGCACATACTTCTTTGTCATCACATACACCAATTGGTGCCATTCGGTGACCTGGGGTAGGCGGCGTCGGACGCAGTCATCCACGAATCTATGCCACCACACACGGGCGGCGCCTCGGAAGTGGAGTGTCACGGCATCGACATGGTCCTCAGGTGGAACTCGACATTATCGTAAGGTGTACTCTATGGCCTGCACCCATTCAAGAAAAACAGAGGGATTGTATTCACCAAAGAAGTGCTCGATTTTTACCTTAACTTCATGTCTTTGGTATCGAGGCTGTGGAGGGGCTTGCATGGGCGCATTGTGTGGCGCGGCGTCATAAAGGGGGTTCTCGTAGGCACGGACGCCATATGGTGCAACGCGTGCATGTTGTCGCCTCTCGCGAATGGGGTCATCATCGCCGCGAGCAAACCCGGCCATGGGCGCATAGGCGTCGTCGCGGCGGCGCTGTCGCAGCGGGGCGTTGTAGTCGGCTCGGCAAACATCTCTGGGCATGGCATCGTGGCGCTCGCCACCAATGTCATGATAACGACCTCCTTGGGGCTGGAGACGTGGTGGAGGGATCCAATCCGAAGGGCGATCCTGCAATTCGATAGGATCTCCAAGAGGTGGATGAAAAAAGTTGGGATTGACCATACCTGAGTCCTCAATTTCTTCGTCATCGAATTCGTCGAAGTCGTCTTGGACTGTGGGTGTGGAAGAACCATAGCCATCAGACCCATAGTGTGGCGTCCGAGCACTTTGATGGCGAAGATGGTCACGCACATCATAGGTTATGGGCTGTGTGGTAGGCGTCCTCCTAGGCGCATCGTCGCGCCGCTGTGATCGACTAGGTCGTCGACTGGGTCTTCTCGGCGTTGTATCGGCTAGTGCGGCTTCGCGTGCTCGGCCTTCTCGTGGCGCTGAGCCTGGCACACGGCGCTGGGTGCGTCTAGTGGCATACCTAGCATCAAAATCATAGGGATCAGAATACTCACTTGGAGAATCGTCGGCACGGTCGGAGCCGGTGTCGAAGCCAGCGGGTGTGGCTCTGGGCACGTATCGGTCTTGGTGAGACACGTAACCTTGTCGACTCTCAATGACACTTCTCATTCGATTGAGTTGTGGGTGAAGGTTGGAAGTCGAAGGCATGAATCCTTTTCCTTTGTCCACGCGAGTCTTACTTGGACCGGCGTCGATGGCTCTGGGGTGAGCCAGGGCGTTCATAGCGATCACTAGGGTTGGAGTAGGCACGAGTTGTGCCGCTCTTTGCATGGCTTCCAAGTGAGCCACTTGTTGTCGAAGGGCTTGGATTACTCTTTGCTCCTCGGACAACTCTATAAGGGGATCTTGTTGTTGTGGATCCTGTGGTGGTGGGTCTTGTTGGGGACCCAATGGTTGTGGTTGTGTGATACCCCATATTTTTGTAAGGTTATTTTGGGAATTATGGAATTTTCCCGAGTACCCGTTTTGTACGTCGGATTTAATTCAGGTAGCTTGAGACATTCTGTAATGTGCTTTGTATCTGTAATATTTTTCTCAGTGAAATAATATACAGACAAGGTGCCTTAGATTTTAATTGTCGTTCGCGTACGATAATTTTTATCCCGATTTAATGTCTTATCCGTTCAAAGCTGAACGGGCGGGAAAAAAGGGTCACGGCGACCGCCGTAAAGTCGCGGCGACCGCCGTCGTGAGACCCAAGCACGGCGACCGCCGTAAAGATACGGCGCCCGCCGTTCCAACGCCTGAGGAGGCAGCTGATGTGTCATCCCGCGGCGACCGCCGTAAGTGCCATCATCGTTGCCCAGCAGTCGTTGCCCATTGGTCGCCGGCGTTGTTTCTGGCGAGCGCCGCAGTAGCTCTAGGCCCTCGTCTTCGAACTCCAGATGTGTTGGCTATAAAAGGAGGTGCTGGGGGAGAGGTTTTGAGCCATACAAGCACCAGACCTCTACCAAATTCGCCTCTCGCCGGAAATTTCGAAGCTTTCATCGGTGTTGTTAGTGGTATTTCCAGTAGCCTTTGTGAAGCTTTTGGTTAGCCTTGGAGGTTAGAAGCCAAGGCAAGTCGAAGGAGGCCAAACCACTCGTGTTTTGGGGTGAGTTTTCTCTCGTTCTGTGTCGTCTGAGTTCGTCACGGCGACCGCCGTGTTCTTTGCGGCGACCGCCGTGATGAATACGGCGACCGCCGCCAAGAACGGCGACCGCCGCCAGTGCCCAGAACGCCTTCGTGGCTTTGTCTTGGTCGGTTGCCGTCGTGGCGTCTTTCCTTTCGTGTTCTTTCGCCGTGTTTAGATTCGTACTGTTTATGTCGGATCTAACTTAGGGTTCCTTTTATGGGTCGACTCGAAGGTTGTTGTGCTGTCGGAACTATACCGTGTCGAGCCCGGAATCCAGTTGACGTCTTTAGACTATTCTGCGGAGTAAGGCAAGTGGCGGTTCGCTCTTGCTCATTCGTTCCATATTTACATTAATTATCAGTAGTTTATCTGAGTAATTAATTTGGAATGAATATTCTGTTTGTCTGGAAACGGTTTTGATAAACTATTTTGAAAATCATATAATAGGTTGTATATCTGTTAGAACAACGCTATTATCTGTGATCGCCTTTCGGGCCTTTATGTGGATTTATCCTGTAACTGTTGTTGTGCTGTAACTGTTTAGTTAGCACTGTTAAATAGGAACGTTACTCGGACTCTGTCCATTCGTTTCTTTATAATCTGGTATCAGGATGGCTCGTCCCCATCTGGTACTATTCTATGATCATGATCGGTCTCTTTCACAAGTGTGTAGAGACAGGACACTTAGCTGGTGTCACAAACCTTTCGGTATACGTCACTCTCGACGAAACGTATACTAAGATGTGTCGTCCCACTGGTGGGGTACACATGTAAAAGTCTATAACGTGATGTGTGTTTTTTTTTTAAACATAATCAAATAAGTGCTACCTTGACGCACATAATTAATACACCTTGGGCGAGTAGTGCAGCTAAGTTATAGTGCAGCTAGGAAAACTCGTCTTGACTTGAATGTAGTACGTTCTCTTTCCAATCTGGATTCGCTGTAGGCGATGAGGTTGGTCGTGAACCGAAGCATCTCAGTCAGTTTTAAATCATTGTTGAATGATTCTGTAACTCTCCAGATTTGTCATACTTCCTTAAAGACTCAATCTCTTGGAGTCTCTTTTCGAGTTGATTTCTGTGAAGATTCAGTCTTCCAGAATCTTCTCATGTGCATACCTCTTGTTTATTCCAGTAGGAATATGATGGTTGACTATCGTTATCGGTTGTTATCCGAGAAGCGATGAGTCTAACCTAATATGACTGCTTCGAACCAGTCTGCTTTATACCCTTGCTAGTCTATTCATTTAGACTAACCAACCAATATTTTCCCTTGCATGGTTGGCTGGTGTCATCCGTTCGATTCGGCACATCAGTTAAGAAGTAGCTCAGAAGATTAGAAGGACTATGGAGTCGGCGGTGGTTTTTGAATGTTTTAATTATTTCTTTAATCAAGTTATGATCCTTTGGACAATAACTCTGTTTGTAATGTACTTTCTTAGTCTTCCGCTGTGTTTGGTTTAAACTATATTTTGACCTATTCGGGATTGGGTTGTAATCCAGTAACTCTTATTTCCTTGACAATGTTATGTTTTGGAATTTAATGCTTGATCATTGTGTATCAATCGCATTTCATAAATTGTATTTCTATGGTAAAGCCTTGGGTGATCTCGGTAAGGAACACTGGGGTCACTGGCGATAATACATTTCCAAAAGGGTTAAGTTTTAGGGGTGTTACAGGTTGTGGGTTGGTGTTGTCGACGCTTGCGTTGTCCTCACTAGATGTGTTGACCGTCATGCTTCCTATAACATTAGGGCCAGACATGGAAGTAAAAACGAACAACAAGCACAAAGAACAACAACCAAGAAATCACTAATCAAGTCACAAAGTTCACGAAGAGTAGGGCTTGTTTGGCTTGCCGTGAGGGCGGCTTAGGCTTAGCACAAGAGATGGTGTGAGAAGCAAGTCATCAATCAAACATACAAGAACAAATTGAAACCCTAGAACAAACGTAAACAAAGCAACCAAACTAGCAAGACAATACCTTCTAGAAAGCTTACCTAGATGGCAGAGGGGTTAAGAAATGAGCCTAGACCGAGGCGAGTGGGTTAGGGTTGCCTTATTTTGGCTTTCCCTAACTTGGAAACTTTTTTTTTTAATATCCGAATATCTTATCTTTTTTTTTAATATCCAAATATCTTATCTTTTTGATTTTGAAGATATCGGATTATAAAAGGAAAACAAAATCGGTCTAAGTGACTAGAATGATCACGCATGTGATCTTAGAGATTGGAGAGAGAAAGAAGATAAGATTTGATGATATCTTATAAGGAAAATTCGGCTAACAAACCCAAAAAGTAAAGCAAGCAAATAAGGAAACTCTATCAATGCAAGAAATAAGGAAACAATCTATTCTAGCATGCAAGATATCAAAGTTACCAAACACACCAAAATTTAGGGAGCAAGGGAAAAAAAATCGGCCAAGGAGTTACCTTGTAGAAACCGATTGGACTTAAACTTTTGTCTTTTCTTGTGAATGATGATGGGAAAGCAAAGATGGTGGGAAAGAAAAAAAAAATGTGAATAAGATGCAAACTTGATTTCGTGACTTACAAGACTGTTGGGCTCTGATGTCAGTTGATGTGTTCTTGCCTCCGATGACGAGCACACTTGTCAAAGGTGACACCTTGGATCTAGTCTTAGGCGAGAAGTCACAGTCCTTCCTTGTCAAACCTGCCGTGGAACCCTTGGGTGCAATCCCTTGTTGTCTTGCACGAAAGGTTGACAAGATTGGTGGCGAAGTGAATAGTGCTTTTAGAGGTTATCGGACACGGTGGTGGTCGATGGCGAACCCGGTGGTAAGTGTCTGGGTGGTATCGGCGACGGCGACGATGGATGTCAAGATGAGTGTCAAGACAGTGGCAACGACGGTGATGGTGAAGGCGATGGCGGCTGCGATGGCGACCGATCGACTGGGTTCAAGTCTGGGCTCGATGACGACGGCGATAGCGATGGCGAAGGTAGATGTCACAAGCGATGCTAGCGACGGTGGCATCGATGGGTGTGGGTGCGATGGATGCCATTTGGTAGGCGAAGGCGGAAGCGATTGTATGGATGGTGTTGGTGTGTGAGTTGGGGATAGATGACTTGAAAGGACAAGCCTTTGTCGTAGCATCGGCGCGGAGTGAAGGGAGATGCAAAGGAAGACTTTGCTTGAAGGTTCTTGTCGTAGCGTCGGCGTGGGTGAAGAGGATGCGAAAATAGAGGGTGACGTCCGATCAAGGGTAGGAGGATAAACACTCTACTAAAGCCTTGATTAAAATTGAACGTAAGTAAAAACAATAACAAAGTTTGACTTAAATACTAAAGGCGAGAACTCGGATGGGCCGAGTCGAGCCTAGTGGGCTAGCCCATGCAACATGCAATAGGCACACACCCTAAATATGGAAATAACTATAAATAGAAAGTGTCTAAAACAAGCAAACTACTAAATATAGAAATGTTTCACAACAATGCCAAAACACATGGCAAATAAACCTCTAAGTGTCTAAACCCGGTGGCGGCGAGTCAATGGACGCAGACACTACGAGCGGCGGCGACGATGGGTCGACTGGCTCGGCGGTGGGTGCACCCGGTGCCGGATGCGATGGGCTCGATACTCCGATGCCGATGGTGGCGAGGACGATTAGTCTGGGCTCGGTCTCTGGGCTTCCTTGGCTAGCGATGACGCGAGTGACTAGCGAGTGCACGGCGTCGGCGATGGCCTTGGACCTAGACCTTGTCACTGGGCCCTCTGAGCGAAGGCTCATGGCTTGCTCCTCCTCTGTGGCCGTCATGGGAGGTGGGATCACATCACTTATTTACTTTCAAAAACGTACATTCACGTTAAGGCTTTTAATTCACATCATCTCGATACGAGAGATATCTTTGGGATGAATCCCGAATATTGGCACTAGCTAAGTGCACCTACCACTTATATCCGAATAAGGGTACAGTCATGACCATGAGTATTATGGCAAAAACCTCCTAATACTTGTTATAAAGAAACGACTAGACCTCGCAAGGTACATAGCGTTCCTACGAATACTCGTGCTAACTAAGCATGTAAGTCCACATATAAAT
Organism: Rheum nobile; assembly: GCA_027886185.1. Lineage (NCBI taxonomy): Eukaryota > Viridiplantae > Streptophyta > Magnoliopsida > Caryophyllales > Polygonaceae > Rheum > Rheum nobile. Next base: position 6,006,424 of record WOAB01000002.1, on the reverse strand, counting down.
CCACACCAAATTCCATTTATCACTTTACGGTAATATCATATAGAATTATATATAATAGCGTTGTTTCTATCAATATATACAACCTATTATAAATTCATATTTTTAACACAACATTTTATCGTTTAAGTTCCCAAACACAAATCAACAACTTTATTCCAACTTAATTAAACAATTAAGTAATTGATAATTAAGAAAAATATGGAATAAATCAACAAGAGCGAACCGCCACTTGCCTTAGTCTAGACGAACAAAAAGTTGGGTCCGAAATCCGGGAACTTAAACTTGTGCACGGATGCCTACTAAAATTCCCGTTGGAATTTATCATCATTTAGTAGGGTCGGATTCCAATCCATACAATCAGCCATGGAGACGATCACAATCCAACACCGACGACGCATACGAGATGAGTTTTAAAACAAAACCCTAATTAGTTACGGGTACGAAGGAACGAAAAGACAAAGAAAAAGGCAGTGCCACGATCGCGGTTTGCATAGCCGCGATCGCGGCTTTGCTGGGCAAAACCGCGCCCGCGGAACATGGGCCGCGATCGCGGTTCCATGCCTAGCCGAGATTGCGGGCCTCTTCCCAGCCGCAATCGCGGTATTTATGCCGCGGTCGCGGGATCCATTGTCGAACAACAAGCTAAACGAACGCAACGGAGCCATACCGAGGGAATACGAGGCTCAGATCTTGCTTCTTGGACAAGCGCGCACCACCACCACTCCTGGCTTCACTTTGATGGACCTCCGACTCCGACAACGATGACAAAACTCCGACGACAACACCAAAAACCGAGCTATTACGAGAGGAAGAGATGAAGGACGTGAAGAACACCCTCGGATCCGCCCCATATTTATAGGGCAAGGGTGGAGCTCTTCCACTAAATGAGAGGAAGAACAACCGCTTGACCTCCCTAAACCGGCCGCTCGGAGAAGAAACGCCGGAACCTAGATCATCGGCATCTCAGTAAAGACGAGGAAGAGGATGAAGCAATGGTGCCGCGATCGCGGTTTGGCCTTTGGGCAAAACCACGTCCGCAGTTTCATAACCGCGGTCGCAGGCAATGCCGCGCCCGCAGCTGCATAGCCGCGATCGCAGGCAATGCCGCGCCTGCGGTTGCATAGCCGCGATCGCGGGCAATCCTGCGGCTCCGGGCCTTGATCGCGGGTCTTGCTTAATTCCGATTTTAGCAACCCTCTAATAATTAGAACCCATATATTTCATTAAATTTGTATCCACACATTCATATGGTTCTTACAGGGTTACAGAACATGCCTAACACGTCTTGCTTACAAAACGAAAGTTGGGACTTTTAGGGGTTATTACACCATATGCATGGTAGGATATTTTTTTCTGAATATGGAGATTAATGTATGTAGAAGGTAATGCAAATTGTGCAAAAATTGAAGAGTGAAGTAGTAAATTGACATTTAAATTTATCCATGTGGCATAGATTATAGGCTGATACGTAGGATAAAGAAGAATGACTTTAGTATATACATATAGATGTGCATGTTTAACAAGTATATGCATATATATGTATATTAAAAGTACATGTTTATTTTATTTGGTATAATTAAAAGTACATATTTTAGCTAAAATGTATGTTTATTTTGCTAAAGACTTATCATTTGTTAGTATGCTAAAGTACATGTGTGTAGCTAAAGTGCATGGTTAAGAATTAAGTGCATATTTGATTGGAAAAAAAGTCAAAAAAAAAAAAGAATAAAGTTTGTCATATTTACGATTATATATATATAGTTAACTTCATGTGAAGAGCACTCTTAGGGTGAAACGTGAGGAGCATTCTAGGCCAATCATTTCAATATTACCATACACCCTACCACACCCAATCCAGGTCAACGGTCAGCGTTGACCGACCGTTGACCCGTCAATGCCCATATATATTATTTTTGATTTTTTATTCTTGTTTTTCTACACGTTTTCATTATAAAAATTTTATGAAAAAAAATGAACAATTAGTTCTTAAAGTTGAACAATTGTATCTGAAAAGTTGAACTATTGTATCTTAAAGTTGAACAATTTCATTTTTATAGTTAGACAATTGTGTTCGTTATGTATATAAATTAGAACAATTGTATCTTAATGTTGAACAATTTCATTTTTTTAATATTTTTTTAGGGGTGGCCGTTTTTACTATTCTTTTTTCCTACACATTTAGGATTTAGGGTTAGGGTTTATGTTTTGAACATTTTGAGTTGTATTAAGTTTATTTGACAATTGTTATAATTTTAATGAGGTATTGTTCAATCTATCTTTTGTTATAAGTTTGAACTTTCATGAAATTTAAATTGTTCAACTTTTTTGGTTCAATTGTTCGACTTTATATACTGTGAAAAGAAATTGTTCAGCTTTTAAGATACAATTGTTCAAAATCAATAGAGAATAGTTCAATTTTCATAAACCATTTTATGAGGAAAGCGTGTAGCAAAACAAGAATAAAAAAATGATAAAAAAATGTTTTATCCCGAAAAAAGATTGGCCAAAAAAAAAATTTGACCGTTGCTTAGTGAAAACAAATGTAACTATAAAAATGAAATTGTTCAACTTTAAGATACAATTGTTCAACTTTTTGGTACCATTGTTCAACTTTATATATTGTTCAAAAAACATTGTTCAACTTTTAACATACAATTGTTCACATTAAATAGGGAATTGTTCTACTTTTTTTTAAAAAAATTATGATAAAAATGTGTAGGAAAACAAGAAAAAAAAGATAGAAAAAAAATTGCCCGAAAAAAAAACTAAAATTTGCTTAGTGAAAACAGTTGTCTAACCATAAAAATAAAATTGTTCAACTTTAAGATACAATTATTCAACTTTTTTCTTACAATTGTTCAACTTTTTATATTGCTCAAAAACATTTATCCAACTTTTAGTATACAATTGTTCAAATTTAATAGGAAATTGTTCATTTTTTTATAAACAATTTTATGATGAAAATGTGTATAAGGACAAGAATAAAAAAGTTATAACAAAATAAAAAAGTAAATAATTTTGGGCAAACGTCAGTTTGACCGGTCAACGCTTATCGTTGACTGGTCGACAGTCAATGGTCAGATGTTGACCATGGGGTGTGGTTGAGTGTGGGATGGTGTATGTTTGCTATGATGAATGTTCCATCATAGCCTTCCTTTGTCCCAAAATGGTTGGCTCTCATTTCTCATCACGTTTCACCGTAAGCATCCGTTTCACCGGAGCCTGACTATATATATATAGTAAACGGATGTGGTGAGAATTGTTCTTAAAATGAGTACTTCTCTTAAAATACGAACTAGTCTTGTGTACCAAGTTGTACGAATTTGTGCACCAAAGTCCGTTGAAAAGTGCACCAAGATATGTGAAGTTGTGCAACAGAATTTTATTAAGTAATGAACTTGTTTTTTATTAAGTACAATAGCAGTGCACAATGTTTGTGAACCAAGTTGTACGAGTTTGTACACCAAAGTCTGTTGAAAAGTGCACCATAATATGTTGAATTGTGTACCCAATTTTTATTGAGTAGTGCACTTGTATTTTTTTTTAAATACAATGGAGTGCACAAACACATGAACCTTCTCAGTGCACAAACACATGAACTGTGGTGCACAATTACTTGTAACGTGGTGCATATTTATTTATGACATGATGCACTTGTATTTTATTTAATTTACACTTGTATTTTATTTAAATGGTGCACAATTATTTCCAACATGGTGCACAAATATTCATAACATGGTGCACATCCAAAATGATGCACAAACAAGTGCACTGACCAGTCAAGGGTCGGTCAACACCAGTCAACAGTCGTTCAACAGCGGTCAACGGCCGGTCAACAATGGTCAAAACCAGAGCTCCGGTGGGTCAATGGGGGAGACCAGTTGTGCACAAACGTAGTGCATAATTGTGCACCCAAATATGTGTGCATGAGATTGAAAGTGCATTGTGCACTTTCTTCCCCTTGTGCACCAGTTTGCATTTTAAGAGAGTTCTCATTTTAAGAAATGTTCTCACTAGATCTGCATCTTATATATTTATATAGGATCTGGTTCTAGTGAGAACCAAATTGCATGCGAGAACTGAGAACGTACCAGAGGCGTTCCCGCCCTCGCGCATGTCTATTCCCAGTTAACACGAATGTTCACTGTTTTGTTCGTAGACGTTCATCGCATATACATCTATGCTCACCACTTTACACTAAAAAATAGTGAATTTGCTAGTGTTTTTATTTTTCCTTTTTAAACTCTCAAATCTTTATAAAAATGATCATGTAATGTTCATTGTATGTTTATATGACGCAATATTATAATCTTTAATATAAAACACATTTTTGTATGCTTGTATTTGAGTATTATATATGTATACCAAATTAAAAGAAACTTTTTGTCGTACTTATATGTATAAATTTCGAACGTAGTTAGCTTGTAACCTTAGTAATGCATAATTGTTCGTTAAAGATTATAATGAATGTAATATTAGTATAATTATAATTGTTCAGGGTTATTTTGGATGAAACGCTTGAAAATGGAGATCTTGTATAGTTATATAGCATATAACTATAATTATAACCTTAGTAATGCATATCGTATTGTTATATACTATGGTTATATCGTTTAGTTATATACTATTGTTATATCGTATAGTTATATACTATAGTTATATCATATTGTTATATACTATTGTTATATCGTATAGTTATATACTATTGTTATATTGTATAGTTATATACTATAATTATATATTATGGTTTTACCGTATAGTTATATACTATTGTTATATCATATAGCTATATACTATGATTATATCGTATAGTTATACTATTGTTCTATCGTATAGTTATATACTATTGTTACATTGTATAGTTATATACTATAATTATATATTATGGTTCTATCATATAGTTTTATACTATTGTTATATCGTATAGCTATATACTATGGTTATATCGTATAGTTATACTACTGTTATATCGTATAGTTATATGCTATTTTTATATCGTATAGTTATATACTATTGTTATATCGTATATTTATATAATATTGTTATATCGTATAATTATATACTATGGTTATATGGTATAGTTATATACTACTATTATATCGTATAGTTATATACTATTGTTATATCGTTTAGTTATATACTATAGCTATATACTATGGTTATATCATATAATTATATACCATGATTATATATTATGGTTGTATCGTATAATTATATACTATTCTTATATCGTATAGTTATATACTATTGTTATATATTATGGTTATATCGTATTGTTATAAACTATTGGTATATCATATAGTTATATACTATAGTTATACCGTATTGTTATATATTATTGTTATATTTTATAGTTATATACTATAATTATATATTATGGTTCTATTGTATAGTTATATACTATTGTTATATCGTATAGTTATATACTATGGTTATATCGTATAGTTATATACTATGGTTATATCGTATAGTTATATACTACTATTATATCATATAGTTATATACTATTGTTATATCGTATAGTTATATACTATTATTGTATACTATAGTTATATATTATGGTTATATCGTATAGTTATATACTATTGTTATATCGTATAGTTATATACTATAGTTATATCGTATTGTTATATACTATTGTTATATTGTATAGTTATATACTATAATTATATATTATGGTTCTTTCGTGTAGCACTAGTACAAAAAGGCCATCTAATACCGGTTTTTTACTGAAACGGATACGGGTTATGGTTCCGGTCTAAGATGAGCCGAAATCCTGCTCCGTATACCGATTTTTCACAAACCGGTATGAAGTAGGGACACGGATACTGGTTATTTAAAAAACCGGTATCCCCATATTTGTTTTTCTTTTTTTAAATTATTTATTGTCGATACCGGTTATGTGAAAAAACGGTATCTACCTCCTTGTCTGTTACATATCGGTTATTAAAATAACCGGTATGATATTTATTTATTTATTTTTTAAATAATTTTTTCCAATACTCATTCAGCTATATATTATACCACATGTTTACGTCATTGTATTTCACACAAAATGCTATAACAGTGTATAGCTAAATCACATCAAATAATCCATAAATTATATATAATAAATTGTTAACAAGCGTTAGCTCCTTGAGCTATAACTAACAAAATAACTTAAGAGTTTCATATCTCTTTAAACTATAAATAACCTAATAAAATAGCTTCCAACAAAATATACAAGTTATAGATAGTCAAAAAGCTCTCTCAACATACATACATATATGCTTTTAGCTCCTATGTTGGGGGGCAACTCCAACTCTATGCTTTTAACTCCTATGTTGTGGACAAGTTCAACTCCAACTCAAAAATAGGTTGGAGATATTGAAGACATTCCTCTATTACTTCCACGATATGCTCCTTGTTGTATCTTCGCGATGAATGTGCTACGTACTACATTAAGCATTATAAACAACATCATTAATCTTATAAAAGAAAAACAATGACACATCAAGATATAGCAGGTAGCACTCACATACACTAGCTGAGAATCTGACTATATAAATACAATAATTGTCTTAACAATGTATGAAAATAAAGAAGATAGTACATATGCATAAAAAGAGCAAGATAATAAACTTGTGATGAGTACAAGTTGAGTAGGAAAAACAGAGAATAGAAGCTCATAAGCATATATATATTGAATAATTGTCAACAATGGTATTTACCAATCAGTTAACCAATAAGTGACTCGGTTTAGCTATTAATTATATATATAAAGTGCATAATTATGAATGTTCAACAATAGCATATGAACAGAGAATAGAAGCTCATAAGCATATACATCTTGTGAATCAGCTAGCACTTGCTGCAACTTTGAATTCTTTACTGAGACTGCTTCAATGTATAAATAGAACAATCCTTGGTGTTTGCTTTTGGATTTACCTGAAAGATGTTTGACCTTGCTTAAGGCAAAAGAGATGTACAAGTATGAAAGATTGATAAAAATATGTATCATACTAATCCATAATTACATTTTCCAATAATGCTTATTGCTACTGGTGATAGTAAAAGACTAAAAGGAAATCCAGTATGGCTAGTTTGCTCAATAATCCAGAGTATATAGAGTACGATCAGAAAAGTGCATTTGCACAGGATGGAATCCTTACCCTGGAAAGCCTTTTGGGGAAACTAAATAATGCAATAAGCTATTAATGCTATAACATGTTCAGTACACCCATAAAAAACACAGAACAAAGCCTGTTTCTTTTTCAAGCTTAGATAATGAATATGGTAAGTGAAACTAGAAATGGTTCAAGTACCACAATGCACCAATGCATCATGGACAGCTTGGTACATTAACTAAGTTCCAATTTCGACAAATCAATATTGCAAGGATTAGAACACGAAGCTCCATTAGTCAAACAAGCTCTAGGTTACTAGGTACCTACTTCCTTGAGACCAAATCCGATTTTTTTTAAATATGGAAACCAACACCTTGTACCTATTTATTATGAAGTTCTATGAATCAACACAATGAGATAAACCAAAACCATAAAGAAAAGAGAAATTGAACAGTTCAGGTTGCTACTCAGACTCCATGCTACAACAGAGTTTGTTCTCATTATGATTCAGCAGCAACAAAGTCAGTTGTCATGTATCAACGATCCATAAAAATGGCCATGAATCTATACACATATCTCTTAACTCTAGACAGAAGTGAAGTCTGAAACACTGCATATTCCTGCTGAAAATTAGGCTACAACAGAGTTTATTCTCATTTTGAGGCATAGATTAAAAAGTTGTATACCACTTGCAGACATGTACAAACAAGGCTCGTGTCTTTGTCAATCCACTATGACCGGTACAAAGCAAGTAAACCACTAAATAAATAAAATATATTCATTATTGCTATCTGTCTATTCTATCTCTTCCCAAGCAAATTCCCAAATGCTATTAATGAATAACTCGGTTCTAGTTTCCTGATGCCAAGCAAAATTCCCAAATTCCAACTAAGTATACAAATTTAAGTGGAGTTTAACCAACCTTGCAAGCGAGCAGGTGGAGCAATTGGACCGGCGACTCGAGTGAACAGCGACCAGTTAAGCCGAATGGAACGGTAGCGAGCGTGAGAATGGAACGGCAGTAGCGGCGACTCGAGTGAGCGGCAACCGGTTGAGCCGAATGGAATGGCAGCGAGCGTGAGAATGGAACGGCGACCAACGGCAACTTGAGTGATTCGAGTAGCGGCAGCGTAGGGCTCTGACGACTCAAGCGGCAGTCGTGGAGAATGGAACGGCAATGAGCTCAGCGTGAGAATAAGGGTTTGGTAGAGTAGAATCAATCTATCTATAACTATATATTAAAGCTCTTTCCGTTTGAGCTCTCAGAACGTTTTTGGACCCACAATATTAAAGTGTTAATTTATTATATTTTTACTTTATTCAATAAATGTTTTAATATATTAGAAAATAATCCTAACAAAATTTGTTACTAATTCACTTAGATTTGATTATGTTTAAAGATTGCTTTTAAAGTTACAAGCAATTACCTTATTTTTTAAAGGTTGTTTTATATATATTTAAACTAGATAATAATAACCATTTTCAATTGATTACAATTAATTTTTTACAATCAGTTTATTTCAAATAATTTGACAGAAACATTAAGATAATTCCTAAACTAAAATTATTAATAAATCTATTATAGCTTTGTATACCATATTCTTTGTTAAACAAGATAATTATTAATTATATTATCATATATGTATATTCTGTTTTAAAATTAAAAAAAAGTAATAACTTTAAGCTTCTCACTAAGTAATTAATTAATTTATTCAATTGTCCCGTTTGTGTATATTCTGCTTTTAGCCATTCTGTTTTAATTAGATTTTACCTTGATTTAATGTAATTATTGACTAACATTGTCACCCAGTGCCAACGTGAAACAAAAATATTAAAAAATCTCAATACAATTCGTACAATCATTAATAAGAAAAATATAATGGCTAAAAGTCTCTCCACCATGTATGTTTTACACTTCATAAGCTACTAATCTCACCTCAAAGAAGGCATATAGAAAAGTGTCTGAATTATATAATGGCTAAAAGTCTCTCCACTAATTATTTTTGAATCACCAAAAAGATTCGGACCCACATTACTTATATGTCAAATTATAAAAATTAACAAAGTTTAATGTTAACCAACCAAGTATTTTAATTTTAAATAATATATCTTATATTATTTTTATTTTATTTACTTGATTATCAAATTTGATTTTAACCATCCAAACTTTTTAATTTAATATATGATATTAGTGATGTTTTTTTTATTGTTAAATGTAACAATTTCCATTTAATCTAATATTTATTTGTTATTAGAATAAAATAAATCATAATCCCACTATTTTTTAGCAAATCTTATTTTTAAGAACATGACAATTTTATCTTAATTCTAATAACATGACAAATCTTATCATAATTTCACTCTTCGTTCCGATATAAATCGTCGTATTAACTACGTTACTACTCCAATGACAATTTTTACACCATAAAATAATTAAGAACATGTTAGATACATTTTTTTTAAAACTATGATTATGACATAGGTTAAACACTTAATTTTAGAAGGATTTTGTTAGATGTGATTATATCATGAATTTTAATATTTTGTAAAAGGATTTAAGCATTACTTTTTAGGGAATGATTTTCAAAACGAGAATTTAAAAACTTCTTATTTAACGTATATTTCAATTATTCCAAAAAAAATGAATTTAAAAACTTCTTTTTTTCTCTTTAAATACAAATACACATCTAACTAAACTCATCATAACAAACATAAATAACCTTTGGTATATTCTAACTATCTCAAACTTTTTTATTTCAACTTTTTTAATGTTTTTAGATTATGATTTACAATTAGTCATTAAATTATTTCTATTTTTCATTTTTTCATTTTTGAGCTAATATGATTGATATTTTGATATTTTTGAATAATTAATATTAAACTAACATATTTTTAATATAGCATTTCAACAAATCACTTTTAAAGCTAGAATTTTGCTATAAGTACACATATTTATATTTAACTAATATTATCACTTATAACTTTTAATATTAAAATATTGACCAAATTTGTATATTATATATTAATATAATATAGTTTATTGAAAATACACGATAAATGGTAACGACATCTCTTTCGATAATATTTTGTCAATCTCTTTAATATTTTTTATTCAATTAGTTCTTTTTTATATTATCATTCATCTACTTCTATAACAATTCTATATAGATTAAATATATAATTTTGATATACTATTTTTTTAAATATAAGAAAAATAAACAAATCCCGTGCAAGGCACGGGTACTACACTAGTTAACAATAAAGTTAAACACTTTTAATTTACTAGGGATTGATAAATTGTTGAAGTAAAATAAACAAATAATAAGATAAATAAATCAATATTAATAATAAAAGCTCCGCTTATCAGATTTAAAAAAAAAAATTCATAATAAACAAGGATACCGGTGTTTAGTAAACCCGTATCCCTATTGCCTTAGCTTAAAAAACAATATGTTTGCCTGTTTATTACACCACACATGCATATCGGTTATTAATATAACCGGTATACAATATGTATTTTTTTCGCAGATACCAATTTTGTCCAATAACCGGTATCCGTTTTCAAGTTCCATACCGATTTTACGCAACCGGTATCCTTCCTTCCGGTATTAGATAAGCCGTTTGTACTAGTGTAGTTATATACTATAATTATATACTATGGTTAAATCGTATAGTTATATATTATTGTTATATCGTATAATTATATACTATTGTGATATCGTATAGTTATATACCATTGTCATATCGTATAGTTAAATACTATTGGAATATACTATTGTTATATCGTTTAGTTATATACTATAGTTATATACTATGACTATATCGTATAGTTTTATACTCTAATTATATATTATGGTTCTACCGTATAGTTGTATACTATTGTTATATCGTATATTTATATATACTATTGTTATATTGTATAGTTATTTACTATGGTTATATCATATAGTTATATACTATTGTTAGGGTTTAAGGTTTAAACGTCATGCTTGGCATTTAAAAACGTTCTGTTATGGCATTTTTAAACGCCACAGCGTAGCGTTTAAAATTGCTTTTTTTTAAGTTCATTTTTTTTATTAAGATCGCCAATATCATTTTGTAAAAAAATAAAATTTTAAACGCTCCAACATTGCGTTTTGTTTTAAAAAAAAACCATGTTCAGGTTAAATGACAATTTTAGTATAGTGAAATTAGACAAATACCCACAATAAACTTTATCCAAATTCATGATCTATGATAATGTCATCATTATGTAATGATAACATCACCATAAGTCAAACAAATTAACACATTTAACCATTGACCGGTCAACAACCGTTGACCGGCGTTGACCAGTGGTCAACCGATGAAATTTTTTTCCGCCAAAAAATATTTTTGGTGACGTCATCATCTTTATGTCATCAAAATACAAATTGTTATCAAAATGATAACAATCACTGTTATCAAAATGATAACAATCACTGTCATCAAAATACAAACTGTCATCAAAACACAAACTGTCATCAAAAACACAAACTGTCATCAAAACACAAATTGTCATCAAAACACAAACTGTCATCAAAAACACAAACTGTCATCAAAAGACAAACTGTCATAAAAAACACAAACTGTCATAAAAAACACAAACTATCATCAAAACACAAACTGTCATCAAAACACAAACTGTCATCAAAACACAAACTGTCATCAAAACACAAACTGTCATCAAAACACAAACTGTCATCAAAAACACAAACTGTCATCAAAACACAAACTGTCATCAAAATACAAACTGTCATAAAAAACACAAACTGTCATCAAAACACAAACTGTCATCAAATACAAACTGCATCACAACTAGTTAATGACATACTGTCATCAAAACACAAACTGTCATCAAAACACAAACTGTCATCAAATACAAACTGTATCGCAACTAGTTTTTTTTTAGCAAATGTTAAATTTTATTGATAGTGTTAGGAAAAAGGCCTAACGTCCTAGTTACACGCTTGCTTACTAAGCAAGTAGACAACAAACAACCAACCAACAAACAAACAACAATAAGAAACTTAGAAACACCAATCCAGAAACAGAACAAAACAAACTAGAAACGAAATACAATACAAGGTAAGCTAGAAGAAAGGGAAAAAAACATGGAAATCAGACATGTAAACTCAAACTGTATCGCAACTAGTTGATGATATATATTGTCATCAAAACACAAACTGTCATCAAATACAAACTATATCGCAACTAATTGATGACACATATTGTCATCGCAACTAGTTAATGTCACAAACTGTCATCACAACTAGTTGATGACAATACAAATCTCTATTTGATGACACCACTAGTTGGTGGCATTTACGAAGTGTCACTTCCACTAGTTAGTGCACGTTCAAAGTGTTATCAAGACTAGTAATTAGTGGCGCTTTCAAAGTGTCATCAAGACTAGTAATTAATGACGTTTTCAAAGTGCCATCAAGGCTAGTAAGTGGTGATACTTTCAAAGTGTCACCGAGACTAGTTGGTGGCACTTTCAAAGTGTCACCGATAAAGTGTCATTAAGGCTAGTGGTGACACTTTCAAAGTGTCATCGAGGCTAGTCGGTGGCACTTTTAAAGTGTCACTTAGGCTAGTCGGTGACGCTTTCAAAGTGTCATCAAGGCTAGTGGTGGCACTTTCAAAGTGTCATCGAGGCTAGTCGGTGGCACTTTCAAAGTGTCATCGAGGCTAGTCGGTGACGCTTTCAAAGTGTCATCAAGGCTAGTGGTGACACTTTCAAAGTGTCATCGAGGCTAGTCGGTGGCGCGTTCGAAGCGTCACCAAGGCTAGTCGAACGCACCACTGAGGCTAGTCGGTGGCGCGTTCAAAGCGTCATTGAGGCTAGTCGAACGCACCACCAAGGCTAGTCGGTGGCGCGCGCGTTCGAAGCGTCACCGAGGCTAGTTGGCGGCGCGTTCGAAGCGTCACCGAGGCTAGTGGGCGGCGCGTTCGAAGCGTCACCGAGGCTAGTGGGCGGCGCGTTCGAAGCGTCACCGAGGCTAGTCGGTGGCGCGTTCGAAGTGTCACTGATGCTAGTCGGTGGCGCGTTCGAAGCGTCACCGAAGCTAGTTCGGTGGCGCGTTCAAAGCGTCACCGAGGCTAGTCAGTGGCGCGTTCGAAGCGTCACCGAGGCTAGTTCGGTGACGCGTTCGAACTGTCACCAAGGCTAGTTCGGTGGCGCATTCGAACTGTCACCAAGGCTAGTTCGGTGGCGCGTTCGAACCGTCACCGAGGCTAGTCGGAGGCGCGTTCGAACCGTCACCGAGGCTAGTTGAAAAGGTTGCCATCATAATTGTTCCTACTGCAATGAGGAAGTAATGCAAGCACAACGGCCAATGATGAGTTTTTTCAGTTACAAGAGTGAAATGCTCATATAAGATGATAAATCAAGACACAAAAGCATGGTTTGATGCTTACAAGGACAGTGATCAATCGAGATGTCTGCTCATCTGCTTCTGGGTTGCGTTTGTCACTGGCAGGCTCACTAGAATTACGTTTGCTCCACATCAGTACACATACATGAGATGGAATGTAACGAAAACATATGAAATTAGAGCAAGCAATAACATATAGAGCGTGAAACTACAATGACCAGCAACAGGTGAGTTTCACAAGTATTAACAATATTTCATTCATGTGGCTAAAGAAGTTGTCACAAGCATCACATATATAGTACGTGTAAAATGATATTGCAATGCCTTGCTATCAGTTATCAAGGCTCCATTAATTGGTATAGTGGCGGTCATAAATGCAATCAACTCAAGGTGCTGCTAGCCAAGAGAAGAAGAGCTGGTGTCACTGATGCTGTTGGTAAATTAATTAATCTCATAACACAGCACCCACCTCACAAAGTCACAAACAATATTATCAAGTGACTCAAGTACCACGGGCGAACACTAGAACACAAATGGTAATATGTCAAGAACATGTGGGACAAATTCGTCATAAATGAGGCTGCTGGTTTCGATTTCATCATCTGATCGAATAAATTCATGTGATGTGGGCTAGCTTCATAATATATATGGGTCCTTAGAAATACATGATTAATTAGTAAGAATATCACCCTATATAAATAAGCCAATTGTCTTGTACTCCATAACAGTTCTTTCATTCCCAAGAATTACAAAGCTATACCCCAAGAGAAAACAAGCACAAGTAAAATAATAAGTTACATAACAATACTAGTAGAAAATTGTATGTATCATGCTAATTATTCACGTTTTACCTCCAATTTCTCGAAATCAGTCATAATTCCTATCTTGTATACTCCAAATCCAATGATTGCAATACAACCAAATCGCTAACAAATTAAAATGCGGATGCTCATAAAATAGACCAGCAACAGGTGAGTTTTATTGTTTCAGTGACAACACTGCAAGGACATTCATAAAATAGACCCTAAAGACATTTCAGTTTTTAGATAAAAGTAATGGACCACAAAGTTCCATCCATTCCTTCTCACCTTTTGTCGAACATATTGTGTGCAATCCTAGAACTTGAACTAGTTACAAGCATCTGGTAATCAAAGTAGCTCCTCCTCCCCTTTCCTCGAACAGGTTGTGTACGGTCCCCAAATAACAACTAAAGCAAGGGCTAGATCTTGATTGCTTCTGATTTCTCCGTCACCAGAGGAGGAGCCTGAATGGTGTTGTATTTCTTCTTCTTCTTCCGCTTGGCGACGATTGACCTTGCTGCCATCGCCGGCGACGGGGATCGGATCAGAATTCGAACGTAGGAAGGCGGTGGAATGGTCGAGAGGTGAGGATTAGTCATAATCACTGAGAATGTCAAAGGAGAGCTTCCGATTTGGCGGCGAAGCCAACTCGGTCGGAGATGGAGATGGAGATGGAGGTCGATATCAGATCTGGAAATGGGAGGTCCCACGAGAAGACTGAGTGAGGAGAGAGAGTGTTCAGGTGGGAATAAAATTGTAGGTATTTTAGATAAGGGTCAATTTACAACAAGGCTTATTTTGTGGGGTGTTTCTCAAATTTGGGAGGAGAAAGAGGTCAATGGACCTCATTAGGTCTTAGAAAAATTGAACTGATTTACTTTATTTTATTTTATTTATAAAAGCTTAAACGCTACAACATGTCGTTTAAATTGAATCGGTTTAACTTTCTGAATCGGTTTATGTTAAACGTAATATTGTAGCGTTTAACTTTTTTTTTAACGCCATGATGCGGCATTTAAGAGTGGTGTGAAAAAAAAACGGTACAAATAAGAGTCCCGTTACCACAAAATTACACAATCACTAGAATATATGCTCGTGTTACGCACAAACTTTAAAAAAAAAAATTCTGACATTTATATTTAACTAAATAAATAAATTTTATTATTTATTGTGTACATGTTATGAATGTGATATGGTTATCCCAACCACCATTATTTTCAAAAAAAATTCTGTTAAAAGTTGAATAAAATTGGTCGATTTTAATACTATAGTTAAACATTGTTATGACTTTCCATAATACAATATACTTTTCTTATCTTATATTTGTTTTTGATATCAATAATTAAAAAGAATTTTATTATAAAACAGTTTTATCAATTTTGAACTAAAATATTTATATTTAATTCTATTTAGTATTCACTATTTTTGCGATTTTGTAGGTTTCTAGCTAATCTTAAATCAATTGATTTACCTCTTTTCATTTTTTATTAAATTTATTTTTTGTTCTTTTAAACAATCAAGTAATCAATTGCAAAATATTTGAATATACAATTGTTAATATATCATTATATATTCTACGATCATTACACTTTATTATTTTTCAATACTAATTTGTTATCTTGTCATCTTTTGATCAATTACCCATTAAGCTCAATGTTTGTGATACTATGTCATATTTTATTCAAATATAATAAAAATTACAGGAAAATCCATGGTTTTACTTGGAAATTAGACTGAAACTTTATTAGGCAATCAACTGAATATGTAGCATACTTTTGCATTGCAAGACGCAATTAGCTATCATGCTTATAAGAACAATTGTCATCTTAACAAATAAATTAAATCCTAGAGAAATAAACCCCAACTGCCAACTTAACAAATGATATATCATAAATTGATGAATGTCCATACGTACGTATGGTCCATATCTATATTTTAAAAGAAAACAGCTCAAGCATTAAAGACTAAAAATAGTTTTAAATTTCAATCCATGCATTCTTGTAAATATAAGTATGTTTAGGTTTTTTTTGTTCACAATATATAAGTATATGGGTGCATTACTATTTATAATACGGTTTGTTTATTGTGTCTTCATGGGCACATGTTAAGAGCCTAAATTTTGAATTTTTTTCCAAAATATTCCCTAAAGTAGAAGGGGTGAACCCTTGAGAAAAAATATAATTATCGGCTAAAAGGAATTGTTACTAAACATGAGATTTTTATTGTGTGCCCATGGGCACACATTAGAAAAATCCTTTATAATTATTCAAATTTAGAATTTCTGATCATTCCGTTCTTGGATATGAATGAATGAACAACTCCATATTAACTTGATGTGTGATCATTCTGCTATTGAATAGGATTTTCTAAGTAGATGCATTTTACTATTGCTTAACTTAGGACTCAAAACGCATGCTCTTAACTATTAAACCCTTATCAAAGAATGATATTCTCATTACATATATAAAACCACAAAATTAAAAAGCTAAGATTATATCAATTACATTCATATTCACTACGTAAAATGAACCGATGAAAAATGTCAAACTTCAATATAATAACATATAAAGATTGAAACAAAACCTAATATTCGCATGGCAAATGATCTTCTCATTACATCTTTTAAACCATCCCATTTAGAAAATCATTAACATGACATCAAATTGCACAACAACAAAAATTAGCATAATATCTCACAAATTCAAAAATATAAAGATACAAAGATTGCAAGAAACATAGATTATGCGAAGTAATCATAGAATTTTTAGAAAAAATCTATAATAATAAAAGATGGGTGAGATGATTTTTGTTTGAGAAGCTATATAGCATTTTCTTTTCTGTTTATATACCTTCAGTATTCTAGTAGAATGCAGATCTCTCAAATGATCCAAACAATGAGTCCATCTTCATATTCATGATAAAGAGAGAACGTAAAAGGAAGGCATAAAATAGTGATTATTTGTCTACAAATATAGAAGAAAGAATTGCATATTAAAATTATGGGTAGAGCGTAGATAGTGTAATGGGAAGACATTATTTATACTCTTTTATCTTTTCAATCAAGAGGATTTATAAAACGATATGAAGCTTGAATTGTAAATAAGAAAATTTATTATGTGTGAGTTGTAATCGATTTTCTCAAAAAATAGACCATACATGGATGTAACCGATGTATATACTTTATTGCAATAATAATCTCAAGCAAAAAAATATTTAACTTAATGATGGATTTATTTTCTAGGTTGTAACATATATGCATTTATGTAGAAGATATTAAGCGTTATAACTGATGCTTTTGAACCATTCACGTTTATTTGAAGTCATGATAAACTTCTATTGGTTGGAGTTCTTTCGAATTAATTGCAAATTACGTTTTAGGTCAAATAGTTGTCTTTTCATTTACAATTTTTCTTATAAGAGGCTTGTTGGTGCAATTATTTGAGAGAAAGTTTGATCAATCCTACTGTGATATAATAATAATGTTAATTTACATTTTAAATGTTAAATTTTAACAATTTTAACTTTACAATCTAGTGAATGTGATTGCCAAAATATAGAGTACTACATGATATAAGAAATATATAAAAGATACGATGTTATAATCATCTATATTTTATTTTCAAAAGACTTTATATTATATTATATAATCTAAATAAGATGCTTATAAATGTTTACATATGATAAATGTTTATAAAGGTAATATAATAATAATTATAATATAGATATAGAATATGTATTTTTTTCTAATTCTAAGCTTGTATGCATTGATTGTCATAAAAACTTATTTTTTAAGATCATAATAGAGATAATATAGATTAATTTAAGATTAAATAAAAAATAATTTAAAATTTTGTATCATTTAAGAGGAGGGACATTAATTGTCAAGAACTCTATTTTATATTATATATAGATATAGATAGATTTTTAAATATATAGATATAACATATATATTATGTATCAGTTTTTAATATATTATACAATAAATTTTTTTTATATTTTTTATAATATATCATACAATTTGTTATTGATTTGCATGTATGATAGATTTAAAAAAAATTAAAACAAATATATAATAGAATTTTATAACAAAATTATTAAAATAGGCATTGATTGCTCAAAATTCTATTTTACATTATATATATATCTTATCTCAGTCAAGATGGCCCCGTGAGGCGATAGACTGCTTTGAATGCCGCCCACAATTATTCCACTTTGATCTGTTTGTTGGATCATACTTTAATCTATCAATTTCGTTCTCTACTAATTAATTAATGAATTACTTTGTTGATGAGCTGGATTAGGCAAGGATCAGCTAGCTTTGACAAGTTTATGTATCTACCCTTACCCTCTAAACTTGTTATAATTGTTTTTTTACCACAAAAAAAAAAAAAAAAACTTGTTATAATTGAACTTTCACGTGTCATGTTAATCCAATTGCAATCTTAAATGGCTAAAAAAAATAAAAATTGCAATCCTTAAATCAGTGGGAAAGTTGGTGACATAGTAAAAAGTCTTACTTTCACTTTAACAAAAGTTGGTTCTGTTTAATCAAAAAGGCAATTACTGTTTTGATCGGTTTTGGCGGTCGGGTTGCGGAATTAAGTGGGAAAACCTACTCTAATATAACTCCGATTGTAAAAAAATTGTTTTTGTCTCACTTACTGAGTATATTTTTATTTAGGGAAATTCCTGTTGGTACCCCTGAATTTAGGGTTATTTCTGTTAGTGTCCTACGATTAAGTTTTTTCTTGTTGATACCCCTAAGGTTTTGATTTATTCGCTTTGTAACCGAAATTTTTCATATTCGTATCATTTCGGTTCAAATTGATCAAATAGAAGCTCATCACTATGTTTATTGACCTCAACTTAGTAGGATTCGACTCCTAAAACACTCAAATCCATACTCGAACCATTCCGATTTGAATTCTTAAGGTCGAAACGGGTTGTTGCTTCGGAATTCAAATCGATATGGTTCGGACATGGATTTGAGTATTTTAGGAGTCAAATCTTACTAATTTGAGGGCGAGGAACACAATGGTAGACTTGGATTTAATCAATTTGAACTAG
Organism: Rheum nobile; assembly: GCA_027886185.1. NCBI lineage: Eukaryota > Viridiplantae > Streptophyta > Magnoliopsida > Caryophyllales > Polygonaceae > Rheum > Rheum nobile. Next base: position 5,987,053 of record WOAB01000002.1, on the reverse strand, counting down.
AATGGTACAAACATGAAAAAGTTTGGTTACGAAGCAAACAAATCCAAACCTTAGGGGCACCAACAGGAAAAAACTTAATCGTGGGACACCAATAGGAATAACCCTAAATACAGGGACACCAACAGGAATTTCCCTTTTATTTATTTTAAAAAAATAGCATTAGATACCCTACCTTATTAATGACTTTGCAATTGTACCCTACCTTTTTTGTTTTTTGCAAGAATATCCAAAAAAAAAATTAAAGTTTTTTGCAAAAATATCCCTAAAATAAAAAGATAAAATGAAATTATAGTTTTCTTTTTCTTTGAAAAATAAAATATGACATGACACTCCTTTTATGAATAAAAAAACAAATTTAATTCAGTTTCAATTTCAAATTGCAACTTGCTACAGAAACCCAACTAATTCATCGTCTATCTCCCCAGCTCGAGGTCTCTCCAGCTTCTCTGACGGAATCCAGCTTTGTCCGACGAATTCCACCATTGTCGATCGAAAGATTTCTCTTCCAGGTATGATATCGCTTCAAACTCCATAATCTCCATATTTTATTTTTGCTTGAAACCCTTCATCGTCGTTCGAGCTAGCTTACTCCGACGACAGTGCGAAATTGCAGGTTTTCCACAAACGGAGCCCTTCATCGCCGTTCGAGCTAGCTTCGTAATCATCATCTGATTACGGCCCAAAATTACAGGTCTTCCACCGAAGACGCACGACAAAGTGAAGGTCTTCGACCGACAACCCCATTCGGTCGCGATTCCGATTCATCTTCCTCTTCTGTCTATCTCGTTCGAGCCTTGGAGGTATGTCCTTTTTTTTAGGGTTCGAGCCATTCAACTCCGTTTTAGGGTTGCTTCGTTGCTGTTCATTGGGTTTTTAGGGTTGATTCACTCTTGTTCGTTTTAGGGTTTTGTCACTGTTGTTCGTTTAGTTGAATGCATCGAATTATATAAACCTGTGAAATCCGTCTTAGAAAAATGAGAATGTCAGATTAGTTTTATTTTTTGTCACAATTACAGGAATTACCATTGTTTGAAAATTTCATGTCAGCATTGATGAAATATTTGTCACATCGTATAGTTTTATTGTTGAAATGAACAATTAGAATGTCAGTTTTGTGAAACATTGTTGTGTTTTTAAAGAGATGTTTTTATTTGCCTGACTTTATAGCTCTCTTCCTCTCGCAACTTCCTTGTCTTCTCGTGTGATCTCTACATCTGAGTTTGTTCAGTTTTGTGTATAGAAATAACTTAAATGTTGATATTCTCTGTTGTTTGTCTATCTCCACCAGTGCAGCTGAAGTGCTGTAGTCGATTAAAGAATAAACAGAGGAAATTCAAATGGGTAAAAAGGTAAATTTTGGTTAGCTCATTGTGACTAGTTTTCCATATTTCACATCCTGTCATGTAATTTTTAAATATATGTTCCTTTTGTATTTATTGACCTCGTATAATTTGTATTGTTTAGGGTCATTTATTGAGATTTGAAGGGAAAAAATTTCAAGGCAGAGTCAACCAAAACTGTCGACGTGAATTGCTGAAAATTATTGAGAAATGCCTCTCCCCTATGGACTGGCATAGGATAATAGATGGTCCATTTGGACCTACTGTAAAGATGGTTTATCGACAAACCTTTTCATGTCAGCTTGTACATTACGTTTTATTCCGTCAAGTAGAAACGAGGAAGTTGTGGGAGACGTGGTATGACCTGCAAGGACAGCTGCTGCGTTTTTCAATGAAGGAATTTGCACTTGTGACGGGATTATGCTGTCGCAGAATGAATGATAATGAGCTGAATCCGGATAAAAATGTTGTGAAATAGTTATTTGATGTACATAATTTGACCCTGGGTGAGCTAGAGTCATTATTTATGCGTACACAGCCTAATAGCCCTTTGAAATATAAGATGACATTATTGATTATATTAGAGGGCGTCATTCTTGGGGTTGAAAAAAAGGTTCGCATAAGCACGGGTCATGTCAAATTTTTTACTGATATCGATCGATTCACGAAATTCCCGTGGGGTAGGGTTAGCTACATTGAAACTCACCAGGGATGGAGTTCAACGGTGAAGAATAGATTGGAAATGGTTGAAACAAGCAGAGACTTAAGTGCAAGGTTGGGTTACAAACTCAAGGGGTTGTCAATGACCTTTCAGGTAACATGATAGGATGTAATGTATATAGTTTTAAAGTTGGTATTGTAGTTACAATATATTGATGGTTTCTTACAAGAAATAAGTATCATACTGACAAGAAAAACTGTGGTTCAGGTATGGCTATTTGAAGCTGTAAAACCAATTGCTTCGGCATTTGCACATTTGGTGGATAAGGAGGCCTACCCACGCGGTCTACGATGGTCATCAGATTCACAACCTGATGCGACAGCTGTGGAGTCTTTCTTAGGGAAGGCCACATTCCGTTTTATTCCAAATGTGGTGTTAATAGAGGAAGAAACTGAGGTGGAGGTCTTAAAAGAATGCAAATTTGATGGGGAAGTGAAGGACACTTACTTTGACAAGTCAGTTGAGAAATTCGAGCTAAGTAATAAGAGGTCTATCAATGGTAGAAGAAAAGGAAAGAGTGATTCAGACCCTGCCCCTGCTGCGAAGTCCTTAAGCCTGGATGCAAGACAAGTGATGTGCGCTATGAAAGAGCTTCATGAGCGTATGATTAATTTGGAAAACCAAGTGGACACAGGATTTAGTGCTATGAAAAAAAACCTTGGGCAAAATGGAACAGATGATCAAGAAGAGGACATTGAACAACTCAGATTCAACAAATGATGAAGAAGAGGACATTGAACAGGAGGAAGGTACGTGATGTGTCCTTACCTCCTGTGACAAGCTGAATTGTCAAAGGTGATGACTTTGGATCTAGTCTTGGTTGAGAAGTCACTCGGTGTGGTGATTCTGATGTGGAACGTGATGATGTAGTTGATCGCGAACGGAAGAACGCGATGAATGGATCTCGGTGGTGATGGAAGCGATTTGGTGGAAATATGGTAGCGGTGGCGGAAGCGGTTTGATGAAGACTAGGCGACTTGAATAGACAAGTCGTTGGTGTCGTAGCGTCGACTGCGGAGGGGATAAACTCGATAGAGTTCGAGTGGTTGCCGTAGCGTCGGCGGCGGAGTGAATGGGGATGAGAGGGATAAAGGTGACGTCCAATCAAGGGAAGGAGGAATTAACACTCGACTTAAAACCTTGAACTTTAACTTGAACGTAAGAAATAACATTAACAAAGTCGGGTATAAATAGGGGAGGTGAGACGTCGGATGGGCCGAGTCGAACCTCGTAGGCTAGCCCATGCAAGCATGCACAAGGCACAAACCCTAAAAGATAGAATGACTGAAAGGAAACTATCTAAAACGCTATAAATAAGGAAACTATCTAAAACATGCTGGAAATACCAAATATAGATAATGTCTTAAAAAGAATGCGTGAAACTCATGGACGCGATGATGGGCTGAAAGCAATCATCGCGTGAGATAACGATGAAGTGTCAAAGTCTTCAGAAAAACGCGTTGTTGCACTCTCGATGGTGACGAGGACGACGAGTCTTAGATTGTCGTCTGGGCTTCCTTGGCTGGCGACGGCGCGTGTGACAAGTGACGCGACGGCGACGGCGATGGCCTTGGACCTAGACCTTGTGACTGGCCCTGTGAGCATAGGCTCATGGCTTCTTCCTCGTCTTGGGCCGTCATGGGAGGCAGGGTCACATCACCCTCCCCCACTTGGCTGTGAAGCGTCCCCGCTTCACCATCATCAAACTGTGGCTCAACATATGGAGTCAAGTCTGCCACGTTGAAGGACGCATGGACTCCAAAATCCGGTGGGAGCTCGAGTTGATATGCATTATCCCCTATGGATTTGATCACGCGGAAGGGACCATCTCCACGTGGTGCTAACTTGTGCTTACGCCGCGAGGGGAACCTCTCTTTTCGCAAGTGCACCCAGACGAGATCCCCAGGTGCAAAAACGATGCGGCGTTATCCATTGTTCTTTTGTGAAGCATATTGCGCGGCCCTCCTCTCCAGCTGCTCCTTGGTGCATCGATGAAGCTCTAAGACCTGCTCAGCGCGATTGGCGGCGGAGACATGCACTAGGTCTCGGAGAGGACGCGGCGACAAATCCAGTGGTGTCAAGGGGTTCATGCCATACACCACTTCGAACGGTGTCAACTTGGTCGTCGTGTGCCTGCATCTATTGTAACAAAACTCGACAAGTGATAGTAAGTCCTCCCAACGCTTAGGGTTGGATTTAAGCATCGTGCGAATGAGGGCTCCTAGAGTTCTATTTGTGACCTCCGTTTGGCCATCGGTTTTGGGGGTGGTAGCTAGTGGAAAATAGGAGTTTGGTGCCTAGCTTACCCCCAAAGAGTTCTCCAAAAATGACCAACAAACTTAGAATCCCTATCACTCACTATGGTACGCGGGACTCCATGAAGACGCACCACATGCTCAAAGAATATATCAGTAATCTCACTAGCACTATGGGTGGTCTTACAGGCTATAAAATGTGCCATCTTAGAAAATCTATCTACAACCACAAAAATGGAGTCTTTACCTCGTCTAGAGAGGGGAAAACCCGTGATGAAATCCATAGACAAATCTTCCTAGGGGGCACTCGGAATGGGCAAAGGAGTGTAGAGGCCGTGAGGACTAGACTTAGCTTTGGCTCTCTGGCAAGTCACACAACTTCTACAAAACCTAGTCACTTGGTGAGTCATCTTAGGCCAAAAGAAATGTTCTCTAAGCGCGTCTAAGGTCTTCCTAATCCCAAAATGTCCATGACTCGCATGTGCTTCCTCAATCAATAGGAGCCTAATGGAAGATCTAGGAATGCAAAGACGACTAGCCTTGTATAAATAACCCTCAGAAAGGAAAAAGGTCTCAAACTCACGCGATCTCAGGAAATGCTCAAGAATAGGGGCAAAGAAAGGGTCACTAGCATATAAATCCTTAATAAAAGCAAAACCCAGAATTTTAGTTTGCACTTGAGTCAAGAGAACATACCTGCGAGAGAGCGCGTTGGCGACAATGTTGTCCTTTCCCTTTTTGTGGACCACGACATAAGGAAAAGTCTCCAGAAACTCCACCCAGCGAGCATGGCGTCGATTGAGGTGAGCTTGGCTCTTCAAGTAGCTCAACGCGGCATGGTCGATGTGGATGACAAACTCACGCGACCAAAGATAATGTTGCCATGTCTTCAGCACGCGTACTAAGGCATAAAGCTCTTTGTCGTAGGTGGGGTAATTGAGCGTGGCCCCTGTGAGCTTCTCACTGAAGTAGGCAATTGGCCTCTTCTCTTGGTGTAGCACATCACCAATGCCTATGTCAGAGGCATCACACTCCACTTCGAAGTGTTTGGTGAAATCTGGGAGCTGGAGCAAAGGTGCTTGGCACAAGGCTTTCTTCAAGGCTGAGAAGGCGCGTTCATGGGACTCAAGCCACAAGACTGTGCTTCCCTTCTTGGTGAGCTCGTGGAGTGGCGCGGCAATGGAGGAAAAGTCGCGTACAAAATGCCTATAAAATCCCACGAGGCCGAGAAAGCTTCGTACCTGTGTCGTTGTCGTAGGTGTGGGCCAGTCTTTGATGGCCGCGATCTTCTCGTTGTCAACGCGCAAACCATCACGACTCACAATATAGCCCAGAAAGTTGGTGGACTCGGAGCAAAAGGAGCACTTGGCCAGATTGGCAAACAAGCTCTCGTTTCGAAGGCACTCGAGCACTTGGCGAAGGTGATCGACATGGTCTTCTAGGCTCCGTGAATACACAAGGATGTCATCGAAATAAACGATAACAAACTTGCCAAGGAAAGATCTCAACACGTGGTTCATCACGCGCATGAAGGTGCTGGGCGCGTTCGTGAGCCCAAAGGGCAAGACAAGCCACTCGTAGAGCCCATACTTTGTCTTGAATGCGGTCTTCCACTCATCACCTTCTTTCATTCTGATCTGGTGATAACCACTCTTCAAATCGATCTTGGAGAATAGTGTGGCGCCATGAAGTTCATCAAGCATATCACTGGAGCCTATTTTGGCGCGTTCTGGCGCGGCGCGTTGGTCGGCTGCAGTGGCTTGGCCTTGGGGGCTTGGCTTGACGCGGCTGTGGTAGAGGCACTAGGGCGAACATTAGAATAAGGTAATCCACTAGGGTTATAAGAATACCTTTGTTGGCCACTGGAATATGTGTAAGACTTTCAGCGAGATAGTTGTGCATGTATTTGCATCGCCGTATGTGTGAGTGTGTTCAAATCCTTGATTGGCAAGATCTCTAGTTGATCACGTATGTTGGTGTTCAAGCCACTCAAGAATTTCGTCCTCAAAGTTGATGGTGCAACAGAGATGTTGGCCTTGTAATACATGTCTTCATGCTTGGAAAAGAACTCGAGTGGAGTCAACGACCCTTGGCGAGCCATGGCAATCTCCAATCTCATTTGATTCATGTAGTCTGGAGGCACGTATTTCTTGGTCATCACATAGACGAGTTGATGCCATTCGGTGACTCGTGTCCTGTGGCGACAAACGCAGTCATCTTCGAATCTATGCCACTATACGCGGGCGGCTCCTCGGAAGTTAAGCGTCGCGGCACCGACATGATCCTCAGGTGGCACTCGATTATATCGAAGGGTGTACTCTGTAGCCTGCACCCATTCAAGAAAAACAGAGGGGTTGTATTCACCATGAAAATGCTCGATTTTTACCTTGACTTGATGTCGCTGGTATCGAGGCTGGTCAGTTACTTGGTTAAACGTGTTGTTTGGCATGGCGTCGTAGAGAGGGTTCTCAAAGGCGCACAATCCATGTGGTCTATCGTGTCCAACCTGGTGTCTATCGCGTTGTTCGCGATCTTCACGGACAAACTCATCCCTGGGCGTGTAGGCGTCATCGCGTTGACGTCTTCGTGGCTGGGCATCATAGTTGTCACGTCGATTGTCTCTTTGGAAACCATCGCGGCGCTCGCCGCCAATGTTTTGAACGCGTTCTCCTTGGGGTCGGAGACGCGGTGAAGGGATCCAATCCGATGGGTGTTCCTGCAATTCAAGTGGATCTCCAAGAGAGGGGTGAAAAAAATATGGGTTGACCATACCTGAGTCCTCGATCTCTTCGTCATCATACTCGTCGAAGTCGTCTTGGACATTGGGTGTGATCGACGCGTAGCCATCAGATCCGTAACGCGATGTTCGAACACTCTAGTGTCGAAGATGATCGCGTACATCATGGCTGCGTTGTTGGGTAGGGGGTGTCCTTAATTGATCATCGTGTATGCCCAGTGTCGCGGCGGCTTGGTCTTCTTGGCGTCGCGTCGGCTTGGGCGGCTTGACGACGTCGGCCATCGCGGGGTGTGGACTCTGGCACACGACGCTGGGTTCTCCGAGAGGCATACCTATCATCAAAGTTGTAAGGTTCAGAGTACTCACCTCGAGAGTCGTCGGCGTCGCGGTCGGAGCCGTTGTCGAAGCCATCAGTTGTGGCTCTGGGAGCATAGGGGTCCGCTTGGGGAACAAAGCCTTGGCGACTCTCGATGACACTCTGCATTCTATTGAGTTGTGGTTGATGTTGAGACGAAGACGGCATAAGTCCTTTGCCTTTGTCTACTCTCGTCTTGGATGGACCCGCGTCGGTGGCTCCAGTCGGAGGCGGCGCGTCCAAAGCACTCAGGGGGGTTGGGGTTGGCACAATGGGTGCCTCTTGTTGGTTGGATCTGAGAGTGGCGTTCTCTTGTCGAAGAGCCTGGATCAAGATTTGATTTTCGGACAACCCCATGATGGGATCGCGGGGTTGGCCTTATGGTGGTTGGTCTTGAGGGAGACCCAACTGTGGAGGTAGTGGGTTGGTGGTGTTATCTTCGCGGTCGTCTCCACTGTGTCCAATCTGCATGGTGCCTATAACAAGACGACCAGACATGGGAGTAAAAACGAACCAAAAGACAACAAAGAACAACAACCAAACAAATCACTAGTCAAGTCACAAAGGTCGTGTAGGTAGGGTTTGTTTGGCTTGTCGTGAGGGCGGCTTGGCTTGAACAAGTTATGGTGTATCAAGCAAGTTGCAATCAAATAAACAAGAATAAATTGAAACCCTAAAACAAACGTAAACAAAGTAACCTAATTAGCAAGAAAGTACTTCTAGGAAGCTTGACCTAGACGGTGGAGAGATATAGAAGATGAGCTTAGACCGATGTGGGTTATGGTTGCCTTATTTTGGCTTTCCCTAACTTTGGAAACTTGTTTTTTTTGTTAATATCTTTTTTTTTAATATCCGAGATCTTATCTTTTGATCTTTTCGGATTTGCAAAAGGAAATAAAAAAAAAGGTCTAAGTAACAAGAATATCACAAGTGTGATGTTAGAGATAAGAGAGAGAAGATAAGATTTGATGATATCTTATATATGGAAATTCGGTTTAACAACCTAAAAAGTATTATCTAGCAAACAAGGAAATTCTATCCACGTATGAAATAAGGAAACAAAATATTCTAGCATGCAAGATAACAAAAGTACCTAACACACCAAAACTTGGGGAACAAGAAAAAATTTCGGCCAAGGTATTACCTTGTAGAAACCGAATAGGTGTAGCAAATATGGAAAGTTTTGATTTTTTTTTTCGTGATCTTTTAGTAAAGAAAACGATGGGGGCAAGAAAAAAAAATTCATGAACAAGAGTGAAACTTGAGTTCGTGACTTACAAGACTGTTGGGCTCTGATGCCAGTTGATGTGTCCTTGCCTCCTGTGACAAGCCGAATTGTCAAAGTTGATGACTTTGGATCTAGTCTTGGTTGAGAAGTCACTCGGTGTGGTGATTCTGCTGTGGAACGTGATGATGTAGTTGATCACGAACGGAAGAACGTGATGAATGGATCTCGGTGGTGATGGAAGTGATTTGGTGGAAAGATGGTAGCGGTGGCGGAAGCGGTTTGATGAAGACTAGGCGACTTGAAGAGACAAGTCGTTGGTGTCGTAGCGTCGACTTTGGAGGGGATACACTCGATGGAGTTCGAGTGGTTGCCGTAGCGTCGGCGGCGGAGTGAATGGGGATGAGAGGGATAAGGGTGACGTCCGATCAAGGGAAGGAGGAATTAACACTCGACTTAAAACCTTGAACTTTAACTTGAACGTAAGAAATATCATTAACAAAGTCGGGTATAAATAGGGGAGGTGAGACGTCGGATGGGCCGAGTCGAACCTCGTGGGCTAGCCCATGCAAGCATGCAAAAGGCACAAACCCTAAAAGATAGAATGACTGAAAGGAAACTATCTAAAACGCTATAAATAAGGAAACTATCTAAAACATGCTGGAAATACCAAATATAGATAATGTCTTAAAAAGAACGCGTGAAACTCATGGATGCGGTGATGGGCTGAAAGCAATCATCGCGTGAGATGACGATGAAGTGTCAAAGTCTTCAGAAGAACGCGTTGTTGCACTCTCGATGGTGGCGAGGACGACGAGTCTTGGATTGTCGTCTGGGCTTCCTTGGCTGGCGATGGCGCGTGCGACAAGTGACGCGACGGCGGCAACGATGGCCTTGGACCTAGACCTTGTGACTGGGCTTGTGAGCGTAGGCTCATGGCTTCTTCCTCGTCTTGGACCGTCATGGGAGACAGGGTCACATCAGAAGGGGATGTAAGATAACTGTCAACCATCGTTATTAAGTTTTGGGAACTTAGATTTTTATTTCCTGGAAGCTGAAGCATTTTTTCTTGTCTGAATGTAGAATATGAATGTCATATTAAAAAGTTAACATGTCACTGTTTTTCAACTTGAGATTGACAGTTACTTATATTTATTGTAAGTTAAAGCCTGTTTTTTGACAAACATTATAACAAGAATGTCATAGTAACAAAATAGAAAGTCAATATGTATAAGTTGGATGGATGCATAAAGCTCTATTTTTGTGTAGATGTATTTTAGGAATGTTATATTTACAACATAGAATGATGCACTTACTTATTATTCTTGTGAGTTAAATGTAATTTATTATTTATTGAAGCAGAATGTTGTACATGGTCGTGATGAGGATGTCGAAATGGATAGAAGGGGTGGGGGGGGGGGTCTGATTCAAATCCCCTAAATGATGACGATGATGAAGGTGCCATTAAAGTCGACAATGGCAATTTTGGATATATGGTTGTTTATCGAAAGCAAAATGATGATGAAGATGGTGCAGTTCAGAGTGATGATGTTGAGGGTGCAGTACAGGATAAGGGAAAATATGGAGAAACGATGAAAAAAGAAGAAAAAGATAAGAAAGAAGGAAACGTATTTGCAAGGAAGACTCATTCAAAAAAGAAGAATGGTGATGAAGATGGTGCAGTTCAGAATGAGGGGGAAACTAAAAAAGGGAGGACAAAAGGATTTGAGGTATGCATCAACAATAGTTGATGATGACATACTTCAATAAATCTTCCAACATCTTATTTATGAAAAAACTTATTTGCATACGCTAGCGGTAGCAACAAAAAAGGCTGAGGTGGAAGAAGACTATACCAAAGAATCAATTGGAGTCTCAACAAGAAAAACCAGCTCAAAAAAAATACAACTGATGAACTGAGGGACCATCCTGTCAGGAAGAGAGGATTGTCCAGAGAAGCCGATAATCCCAAACGATGCAAGGTTTCAACGTCCAAAGCTATTTCAGACACGAATAGATTGTGCCGTTGGTTAGACTTGAAGAAAAGGTTAGGAAGTTGTCCCTCATGTCTTGATGATATGAACGCATGTTTGAGATGTTGTTAATTAAACCATCTTATGATGTAGTGAGGAAAGTGTTTCTCCAACTGGAGAACATCTACAGAAGGAGTTTTTTGAGAAATTGTTGCAACCAATAGGGTGGCTGAGTTCTCCGGTAAGCCTCTTTCATTATTTATATAAATTATTGTGGCATGCAGCAAGTCTTAAATTTCCGGTATGACATATTATATTTTTGGTTTGTAGCACTTGGACAAATGTATGTATTATCTTGGCTGTCGTGTGCGTGACAAACCAGTGGCAATAATGGACACCTTTTGATGCGGTCCTGTCCCGCCATCAGATGGTCCACTAAGAGCCGGGGACGACAGAGACCATGGCGTCCTCCCTGGAGTAGGACTTAGCATAGTTTATTATATATTTCCTTATTATTAGCGATTGCTTGTTTTAGTATGTTTCCCTTTTATGCATTTTCTATTTTGGGTGTGCGCTCCTCTTATGCTTAAGAGGGTCGACCCATTAGTTAGAATAAGGCTCAAGCCCATTAGGGTTTTGGCTGAGCTCTTTGGCTATAAGTAGCCACCTTGTACTTCATTTCTAATCACGTTGAAATTAAAGCTTAAGCCTCAGTTGATATCATCTCCTCCCTTAAGCCTTCAACGTCATCCTTGTTACTTGTCCCAAGTCTATCCCAAACACAACCCATTGGCGATCCCGGTGAATTGCTCGATCTAGATCCGTGCGCGAGACGAGTCGACCCCTTGATTCGTATCAACTGGTATCAGAGCCCAGTCGATCGAACCACCCTAGTCGCCACTCTGAAACCCTAATCTACCACACCAAACCAGTTCGTCTCTACACCTCCATCTGCGACACTTCAGGAGAATTGCCATAACCTTCTGCTCACTCAATATTTTGGTCTGAAATTTTGAGGAGGCAAACTAGACTCGTAGATATAACTCCTCGAGTTGGAATCATCGCATTTGGATTCCTGAATAGGGAGAAAGAATTTTTACAAGTCGGACCAACGCCCAGGAATTCTCCTTGCCCGACGAGAGAAGATTGATTCTGCACCTCCATCTGCGACACTTCAGGAGAATTGCCATAACCTTCTGTTCACTCAATATTTTGTTCTGAAATTTTCGGGAGGCAAACTAGACGCGTATATATAACTCCTAGCGTTGGAATCATCGCATTTGGATTCCTGAGAAGGGAGAACGGATTTTTACAAGTCGGACCAACGCACAGGAATTCTGCCCAGATCTGCTCTTCTTCGTCTCCGATCTGCACAGATCTGGGTCTGCTATTCTTCGTCTCCACTCCACCCGATCTGCTCTCCTTCTTCTCCACCCCGCCACCGCTCGCTTCCCGGCGTCAGACCCACCGCCGGCCACGCCCAGCCGTCGCCACTGCCCCTGCTGTGCTGCGATCGTCGTCGGATCTGCACAGATCTAGGTCTGCTCTTCTTCGTCTCCACTCCGCCCGATCTGCTCTCCTTCGTCTCCACCCCGCCACCGCTCGCTTCCCGGCTTCAGACCCACCGCCGGCCATGCCCAGCCGCCGCCACTGCACCTGCTGTGCTGCGGTCTGTGTGAGTGACTGCTTGCACAAGCAGCCCTAGGGTACAAAAAAAATGTGGTCTGATTAAATTCGACATGGCATGTCGACTCTCAGATTGGCGCCCGCCCGATACCCACTTGCGTCGTCGACGTTTTGCTGGATATGAAGGAGAGTTCCTGGAGTTGTCCCGACACATGGCTTACTACTTTAGCCAACGAGACTACGACCAAGACGAGCAGTGTGACATCGCAATCAGTTGTCTCATTGGCTACGCCCTTGACTGGTGGTTTCATGTAGAGGATTATCGTCGGACCCGTGGTTGGCAACCCGTCATCACTTGGGAGCAAATTGTTTATGTTATGACCCGACACTTTGCTCTAAGTGTTGATCCAGTAGCCTATGCCGCCCGCTCAAAGCAACGGACCATACCGTACCTTGAGCGCGTCTCTGCACGTACCCCAATGTGCTCTTCTGAGGGATTCCCTGAATGCACCCCAGCACGCGTCACGGTGCTTCTTCCCCCAGCTCTGGTACCCCCTATTGCGCTCGTCCCTGCTACGACGCCAACCGCACCAACCGCTTCCGCACTAGCACCCGATCCTGAGATCACTCCAACTCCAACCATCGTGCCTCCGGAGCTAGTGCCTACCAGGCCGCCCCGTCTGATCATATCGACACCCACTTCGATGGTCCCCATGGTGTTGGACGTGCCTCTCCTCGTTCCCGTGCCCACGACTTGTGAGTCTTTCATTTTGGCTCCTTCAATGGACATTACGCATCAACCATTCCGATGTATATGGTTCTTTACATGTGTTGATCGACTGTTCACCCTTGCGCCTACATGTTCAAAGCGGGGACGCTTCGATTCTAAGGGAGGGAGAATGATGCGGTCCTGTCCCGCCATTAGATGGTCCACTAAGAGTCGGGGACGACCGAGACCATGGCGTCCTTTCTGGAGTAGGACTTAGCATAGTTTATTATATATTTCCTTATTATTAGCGATTGCTTGTTTTAGTATGTTTCCCTTTTATGCATTTTCTATTTCAGGTGTGTGCTCCTCTTATGCTTAAGAGGGCCGACCCATTAGTTAGAATAAGGCCCAAGCCCATTAGGGTTTTGGCTGAGCTCTTTGGCTATAAGTAGCCACCTTGTACTTCATTTCTAATCACATTGAAATTAAAGCTTAAGCTTCAGTTGAGATCATCTCCTCCCTTAAGCCTTCAACGTCACCCTTGTTACTTGTCCCAAGTCTATCCCAAACACAACCCATTGGCGATCCCGGTGAATTGCTCGATCTAGATCCGTACGCGAGACGAGTCGACCCCTCGATTCGTATCACCTTTTTTCAGCATAAGTTGGACAAGGAAATGAGTAGATGGTTTTCAGATAAACAAAGTTATGTTGTTGATCGATCTAAGATGAGATACCTGTGTTGGGAACTGCCTGCACTTTATGGGAAGGATTGGAAGGACGTGGATCGTATATACCTCCCCTTCAATTTCAAGGAGAAATATTGGGTAGCTGTGGAGATACAACTAAGTAAATGGTGTGTCACTGTATACGATACCGACGTCAATTTGTTCAAGTTGTCGGAAGTCCATAGGTTCCTTGCAGGGTTGACATATATTCTTCCTGTCATGATAGCACAGTATGAGCCCTTGGCAACAATTTATGAAGATGGGGGAAAAATCCCCTAAATGTGACTCGTGTTCGTACATTGAAGAGAAACAAGAGAGGGTATGTTGTTTACATCAATTGTTCATTTTTTGGTGTGAAATTGGTTATAATATCAGGAAACCAACTACATTTTTTACTTGTGTTCAGGGGCGATTGTGGCGTCTTCAAGATCAAGTACAAAGAAATGCTAAGTTTCGGACGTCAAAACATCGTGAACGTGGGTGACAAATTTGTGGATCACTACAGAAAAAGGATAGCTGTTAGTTATTTCGATATGAAGTGGTTTGACCAGTGAAGGATATCTTATTCACTTTCATGTAAGTTTCACTGTAGTTGGGATAGTGTGGTATGATTCCTTCTTGGGTGGTTTTTGCTAGAATTGACTTGTCTTGTTGACAATAACTTGTGTTGAAATTATTTTGGAAATCTAGCAAAATTGGTTGGTGCATTTCTTCTTTGCTACTTCGTTATAGATGCATACTTCATGTCAGTGTTGTTCATAATTCTTGTCAGTGAATTTTCTTTATATTTTGCGTACATATGTTTTTTGTCACATTGTATAATCCTATTGTCGGAATTATCCTTTTGTTTTTGTTGTTTTAGGGTAAAAAAGAATTTTTTTAATATTATTTGTTTGTGTTTACCATTCTGTTGACCTTTTTAATAATATTTAATTTGGAATAAAAAGGGTAAGACTAAACCTTGTTTACCTTTCTTCAAATGCTCGCAAAATTCCCTCCCTGTTTACCTTTCAATTCTCCTAAAATTTCCTCCAAAAGAATATATTCCCGAAGCTTCATCCCCATTAACGCGACTCTGCAACATCCATCATTGTTATTAGACATTTTCTTCTACCCCAGAAGGCGACTCTTCAACTCCTCCATCTTTCCCTATTAACGCTAGACTCGATTTTTGCTTACTCTTGAAGTCCATTTTTTCTTACCAAGTACAGCTCCACATTTTCTTACTTACTCCCTCCATCTTTCTTTCTCCATTAACGCGACTCTGCATCTAATAACAACAATTTGTCGTGCTAATTACTGTTATGCAAGTTATCCAAACAAACCTAATACGTAGTCCTAGGCAAGTAAGGGTCGAGTCCACAGGGAGACAGATTCTATCTTTATGTATAATTTCTATGTCAATCTTAAAGTAACCAGAGGGGGTTTTTGTATGTTTTAGAATCACTACGCATGCAAAAGCAAACAAACTAAAGATGATGAATTCAGTAATTGGAAAAATAGCTCAGCCAAACAAACATCCACTATTCGTATGATAAGTTGATCATAGATAATCATTCGATATCTATGCAATGGAAATTCCTATTCCTTTTCTAAAGTAACTACAAGCACAACCAGATACTTATAACACTAACTAATTAAACAACCATGAAACCATCAAGATTCGGTTTAACAGCAGCATTAAGGATAGGAATATAGATAGGATACAATCTAGCATAAAACAACCAGCTTTTATACTAGAATGTAAATCAGTTCTCTTCTACATAAGACTAGCACAACTAGTTACTAGTACGATGCATTTGCTAATACGATGAAGATATGCTCAAACAACAACAATCTAGATCTAGCAATCAATCAATAGAGACAATACCTAGTTGCGCAGGCTAGAAACTCTCAATATTAATCACAAGCAATTCAAGCAAGAGAATAGATAAAATCCATGCGATAGATAAGGAACAAAAATCTCACAACTTTATCAAGACGAAAGCTTCAATTGTCTGACTAAGCAAGGAAGGCTTAGTTCTTCATAACAAAGTACGTAGAATAGAGAAAAGATGAAAAACGATGATAGTAGGGCTAGAGAGGAAACAAGCCTTCCCTCTACCCTTAAATACTAAAGATAAAAGATCTCTAAACATAAATTAAAACGAAATAATAAAAATACTTAATAATAATAAAATAAGCAAATAAGGAAAAGTGGTTCGGTTCCGCATCCGACGCGGCGGCGGTCGCCGTAAGCCTGGCGGCGGTCGCCGCCAGAACACTTGTTGAGATTTCTTCGGTTCAGCTCCTGCGACACCTCCGTAAAAACACCATAACTTTTGATTCCCAACTCGGATTGCGCTCATATTTTGAGGACTTGCAGTAGACTTCAATAGATAACTCCTCGAATTGGAATCACTCCATTTAGACGTCTAATTAAAGAGAACGAATCAATTGAATTCAGCACATTGTTCTTCTACTCTCGTGTGGACTCTCTCCTTGGTTCTTCTTCGTCTCCTCAGTGGTCAACTCCTCTTCCTCTGGATATCTTCAATTTGCTTCTCCAGACCACCAAATCCACACTTCTCCTCTCTAACTCCATAATCCACAGTTGTACACTAAATCCATCCAAATAGCACCTCAAACCTGGTAACAACTCCTAGAAATGCACTACAAAATAGTGCCGATCAGCAACTCCATTTTTACTTACTCGCCCCTCCCCGAGCTCTTCCTCAACCTCTGAACCGCATTATAAAAAACCCTAGAAAATGGCAGTGCTTAGAGACGATAAAGAATCGACCCCAAAGAAGAGTGGAGAGAAAAGGAAGAGAAAAGAAGACGACAGGCAGGTTCGAAAGAAGAAGAAGCAGAGAGACGAAGTGCAGGTGATAGGGGAAAAAACTTGTGATAGTACCATAGCAAAAAAATCCGGGAAGGGCAGGTCGAGGCCAAAAGCGAAAACAGTAAAGGCGAAAAAACCCGTAATCTTTAAAGGGGATGTAAGTTGTCTACATTTTCTGTTTAGGGCTTAGGGTATTTTTCAATTGTCCTGTCAGCCTTCTGAAATGGTTCAATTTGTGTAGGGTATTTTTTCAATTGTCATGTCACCCATCTAAAATGGTTTAATTTGTATCGGGAGTGTTTGTTTAGGGTTTTTTGTTTCATTTGTCCTCTCAGGCTTCACAAATGGTTCGATTTCGTTTGTTTATGTTTTTTTTTCATTTGGTTTGCAGATTAGGTATAGTTATTTCATAGATGAACCTTTCTACAGAAGAATTAACATCAACTGTAGGGTGCACTTTGTTCGTGAGATTGAAAACAAGTTGACACATGCGGATTGGCAACGGGTTTTGGATGGCCCGTTTGGAAAAGTTTTGAAAATGTTGCAGTAGGTATCATTTTCTTCACAGACATTGCATGCAGTTCTATTTAAGCAACTTGAAACAAAAAAAAAGTAGGAGTCTTGGTATGAGGTGGCATGGAAAGAGTTAAGGTTTTCGATCAAGGAGTTTTCTCTCATAACTGGACTGAATTGTAGTGAACTTCGATTTGTGGATACTAAAGCTGACGGGCTAGTAATGGAGCGATTTTTTGGTAGTCCTGGTGGTCTTAAGACGACAATACAAGATGTTTACAACAGATTCAAATAACATCGTGAGTTGGACAACTACAAACTGAAGTTGGCACTGTTGTTGATAATTGAGGGTCTGTTGATGGGAGGGGATAAGAAGAGGCTAGTGAAGCCGCTGCATGTTAGGCTGCTGGAGAATATGGATAACTTTTGGTATTATCCATGGGGAAGGGTTGCTTATGAAGAGCTTCACAAGTCATTGACCACAACATTGGCCAAAAGGATGCAAACAGTAGAGAAGGCAAAGCTACACTCCAACGCACCAAGAATTATATATTCCATTCAAGGCATGCCAGTTGTGTTTCAGGTAGTTATATTATAAATTGTTAATGGTTCAAATATGAATTACTGAGTGTGTTTTATTTGCAGCATAGTAGTATACTTTATGCTATACTATGACCAGATGTTTGAATACAGGGTGACAAGATCATGGTGAATATGCAGGATGTTATTTGTTGTTTGATTGAAACAACATACTAGTTTTCCAACATAGTTTTATGTGCATTCCAGATAGTTTTATGGTAACCTGATTTAAATTATAGGGTGACAGGATATAATGATTTAATGTATCTTAATTTGCTAATACTTAAACCGCTTCTTATTGTAGATATGGGTATGGGAAGCTGTGCCAACATTTGGTCTCCAATTTGCATCAAAGTTGAGTGAATCTGCAATGCCTCGAGGTCTTCGTTGGTTTTCAGATGAAGCCCCTGAACATGGAGTGTTGGAGTTGTCTTTGGCTGATCCTATACATGTGGTTAAGCCCATTCTTATTCCCGATGAGGATGAGGTGGATAAGTTGTCCGACTGCTACTATGTTGTTAAAAATGATGACCCGTATTTTGACAAGATTGTGAAGGAAGCAATGAAGGATTTGAAAAAGAAGGGGAAGAGGAAGTAAGAAAAAGTTAGAGCGAGCCCTAGTAATGCATTTGTGCATTCATCAGAGGTGATAAGTCAGATATTCAGAATGATGAAGAGGATGGAAAAAGGAGTGCTTGACAGGATGGGAAGGTTGGAAAAGAGGGTATCAAAGCAAGAGGATGTGCCTAAGCTCAAGAGTAAGGGAAAACCAAAGAGGTATTCGGATGATGGTGATTTTGAATCCTATGATGAGTCTGATGAGGAAGAGGAGAAAGTTTATAAGGATGACCAGAAAACAGAGGATGAGGAGGTGGAGGATAAGGAGGTTGAGGGTGAGGAGTTTGAGAGTGAGGAGGTTGAGAGTGAGGATAAGGATGATGATGATGATGATGATGATGATGATGATGATGATGATGATGATGATGATGATGATGATGATGATGATGATGATGATGATGATGATGATGATGATGATGATGATGATGATGATGATGATGATGATGATGATGATGATGATGATGATGATGATGATGATGATGATGATGATGATGATGATGATGATGATGATGATGATGATGATGATGATGATGATGATGATGATGATGATGATGATGATGATGATGATGATGATGATGATGATGATGATGATGATGATGATGATGATGATGATGATGATGATGATGGTAATGACAATGAAGAATTTTGCCAGGGTAGTGACAAACCGAAGGAGAAGGACAAGGTAGAGGCTGAGTTTGTAAGTCATGATGATGATGATGAAGTTTCTGATGAGGATAATGAAGTTGGTGATGCTGATGAGGATAATGAGAGTGATGGTGAGGGTGGTGACAAAGAGGATGGGGAGGAGAAGGTAGAGGCCGAGGTTCAGGAGGCTAAGGTGGACAAGGTAGAGGCTGAAGTTCAGGAGGCTGAGGTGGAGAAGGTAGAGGCTGAAGGCAAAGAGGTATGAATATGCTCATATGAAAATTATCATATTATCATTACTACTATGACATTATTATTTGTACGAGGTGACAATATTTCTAGTGTCTGATGGGAGTTTATATGTTTTACAAGAAAAGTCTGGCATAGTGACAGGATTGTTACTCATATATGTCAGTAGTTTGACATGGTTATTATGATTGCAGGATTTTGATAATTCTATTGAGGGTAACAATGATGTTGAGGGTGCGGATGGTGTAATGGCCATTGTCCAAGACCTAAATGAAAAGGTTGGCGATGGTGAAAAGGACCAGGAGCATGATTTTACTAATGATCTTGAAGGAGCACCGGAGGCTACCCAGCAGGAGCTAACCACAACAGACGTTGAGGAACCTCTTTCAGTGCTAGCCGCTGTGGTTGATTTATCCACCAAGGCGAAACCCAAAAATAAACGGAAGCAACATCTCCAACCGAAGAGGGTTCTTCCTAGTCGTATCGTGAAGCCATCCGCCAAAAAACTAACACCTTACACAAATGAGAAAAAAGGGAAAACTGTGAAGAAGATAACTAAGAATTCACAGGTGAAGGAGATGACTGCTTTGCTGAAATGGATGGATGATGAACGGTTAGTATCTCACGGATTTAATAATGTTCAACTATCTTTCATGGATTTAATTACACCTTCTTTATTTTTCAGCTCTGAGCCAAGAGTTGGACTGTGTGCTCAAAAGATGGACAAGGACTAGTTTGGCCTAATACTGGAACCAAAATCTTGGCTGGAAGATGGTGTAAGTTATTTACTTATGATGTCAAATTAGTTTACTGTTGGGATTTGTTGCAATGTCTAACATGATGAATTATATTTTTTTGAAGCAAATCGATGAAGTTTGTTGTTATATCCGTAAGGCGCTTCTGGAGTCCGAAGTTAAACACAAGGCCACATTATTGGACATTTTTTGGCCTGCTGATTATACGGATGCATATAGATACTATGTCAAAAATGCTTGCACTGTTCTACCTATACCTGAACGTGCACTTGAATACTTTAGGGGAGATCGGCCTAAAGTTTATGGGTCCAGTTGGGATGATATGGACTTCATTTATGTCCCCTTCAACATCGATAACATGCATTGGGTGGCTGTAGAGATCGATCTGCAACAATGGCATGCAAATGTATATGATTGTAATGTGGATTTGAACACTAACTTGGTTGTAGAGACCTGGCTACATGGGGTTTTAAGGTTTCTTCCTCACTTCATGACACATTACCCGCCGCTTGCCAAGAAATTTGAACATCGGGGTACTGAAGAGATTAAATTTCCAGGAATTCAAGGACTGAAGCAGAACAAGCGCGGGTAAGTCGAAATATCAATCCCCTTACCAATTTTATTATATACTTCATCTAAGTAACTTTATTGCATTTTGTGTTCGTAGTCATGACTGTGAGATATACACTCTGAAACACATCGAGTTGCTCAGTGCTGGTTGGAAAAATCTTGACGTTGTGGCATACTAATTTATTAACGGCTTCAAGAGCGACATGGCTCGCAGCGTGTTTGACGGGGTATGGAGGTCGAGCCTAAGGAACCCCAACGTTTAAATTGGATGTTTGGATAAAACATTAGGTTCTTTTTGTGGTTTGAATGGCATTTGCTTAGATTACGTACAATTGGATTTTTGGAAAACATTTGCTTAGATTACGTACAATGTCACGACAACTTATTTATAGATGTGGTAGTTGAATGCCAGTTAAATGACAGTTATGTACGTGTAGGTTAAATGGAAGTTACATGGAAGTTACATGACATTCGAATGACAGTTGTGTAAAATAATATAGGGACATTGACTGACTTCATAATATACATATTAAGAAGTAGCATGACAAGATGAATGTAAGAGGGATGTGGGATACACAACTAACTGTAACAAGGTATTGGCTCTACTAACTCGTTTTTGAGAAGAGACAATAACAAACTCCAAACCGTCATGAAGTTAGCCGTAACTGCCCACCAACTCCAATTTACGCTGATTAGACAGGATATACAGTGACAATACATTAACACTAGTAATTAAATTAAGAAGATATTAGAGCACCGTCATAAATGTATTCGTAACTGCCAACCAACCCAAAACCTCATTATATACCCCCTCTTTCGTAGTCACATTTCCTCATCCATAACTCTTCCCAACATCTTCCACCTTCTACAGAACTCCAAATTCCCTACTATTCCTTCATTTTCATGGATGATCAGTCGTACGAACACAGTGTATTTACCACCGTCCATACAGGAGGGAGAATCCTCCATTCGAGGGGAGCAATGGCCAGAAATTCAACCCACTACTACGAAGGTGGGACGACCCAAAACTGGTGTCATTTGGCTGAAATGGTAAAGGATGTTTGGTGGCTCATTAACCAACTTTATCATTTTAACAATTGTGAACATGACACTTCATACTTCTTCGAAGTTGTGCCCCCCCACGGCGACCCTCGTACCTTGAGGGCCTTGCAGAACCGTGAAGACGCAGCCGTCCTTGCAGCCCTTGGTAGAACCGTGGCGTTCATTAACATATATGTCGTGACCGGAGATGTTGTTCAAGAACTTCCGCAACGCGACGGCCCAGATTCATCGGTCTCCTCTGCATCAGTGTTTATGTAATATTTAGTATTTTATTAAGTAATTTAGTGTAGTGACTATGTAATGTCACATAGTATTTAGTAGGTTATCAAGTATTTTGTAATGCATGTTAGTGTAATGATTATATAATGTCATGTAGGTACTGTATAATGTCATATAGTGACTATATAATGTCACGTAAATATAGTACTTTATGACAATATCGCGTAATTTAAACACGGATTTGTATAAATACACCATTTGGGAAAGTCACTTGCAATTAATTTGACATATGAAAGACGACAGGCCAATACAGTTAGTATGACATGCCCAAAATTCCATATTAGGCCCAATTTCTGAGCAGTTCTTTGGAGCACACAATGCCATATTAGGGCCAATTTCTGACCGGTTTAACAATTATATTAAGAACTTGTTATGAACCCGGTTTAACAGACTATTATATATTGTTCCAAATTGGGTTTGACTTCATTTCATCTATCTCAATTTGGGTAAGTTTTCTAGGGTTTGTCGGGATTGAGCAGCCGAAATCAAATTGACCCCATTTGGAGAGAGTTCAACCACAATCAACACCATTTGACTCACGAAAAAGGAAGTCCATGTATTATTATACATTTAGCATGGTTATTTTTAAATTGTTTCGAAAAGTTTATCTTGGATTCGAACACATGGAGTTGCTAAAGTGATATTTTGAGTTTCAATGAAAGTCTCTTTTTGGACCTGAGTATGATATTTGTTTTATCGTATTGAATCAAAGTCCTCTTCTGTGTCGTGCTGTTAATAGGATGCCGAACAATGTGATTGATATCAGCTCTGAATCCGACTTAGTCGAAGACATCAGTTACACCACTTACAGTACTGGAGTGTACAACAGTGGTGACCACCCAATTATTCTTGAAGATGATGAGGATATTGAAGATGATGAAGATGTTGCAGCTGAACCAACATCAACTATACAAAGAGCCTAAGCTTTTCCATGTGACAAGAATAATAGTTTCGTTGTTTTAATGAAACAAACCAATGTCCAGGGCGACTATCGTCTGGTATGCACCGCATCATTTATCATGTAAATGTTTGATAAGGATTACTTCATAATATCAACTTGCAATGCATTTACTTATATGAAGGGTGTCCTGAGCAAACATGTTATCAAATTCTTGAGTGCTGCAAGAACCACTGAAGTCATCCTGAATTGTGGTATGGCTGCTTGGCCCGTGTCTGTCGCAAAAAGTGGGAATCGCTACAGATTTGACACAGGCTGGAGGCAATTTGTAATTGACAATGAATTGGAAATCAACGATGCATGTGTATTTGAAATAGTGAGTCGCCGCAATGTTATATACAACGTTACCATATTCAAAGCTTAGATGTCTGTTTTTAGTATTATTTTGAATTTGAAGAATGTAACTCTATGGTGATGGTTTTGTTGGTTTAAATTAGTTGTGTTGAACATCTTTACTATAACTACTATGGTAATACATGTTAGTGTCGTGAACATATAATGTCATGTAATGACTATATAATGTCACGTAAATGTAGTGCTTTAGGAAGCATGTTATGTATGGCCGAGGATGGTTTATGTTTTTCTTGTGTGTTATTTAGATGTTACTCATGTCGGTCGATAGGTTATTTGAAACCATATTGAATCTGTCATGATAAATATGGAAGAATAACAAGTGGGGTCAAGGGGTACAGAATGGAGTGAAACTTCTGTCATATGAATTTAACCAAAAGTAGTCAATATTGATTTTGTCAGGATATGAATGTAGTCATGACAGGATAGAGTTACAATAACTACCGAACGACTAAATATCATTTCTACAAAAAGTAATATGAATGGTAAGAGATCCTTCAAGAGTTTGGATCTCTTACTACACATATTAACAAAAGAATAGTTTGGATCTCTTAATACACATATTTACAAAATAGATAATTAAAGAGTAAACACAATTAACCTCATCATGGATCGGTTGAGGGGTTAGGACAGTTTCGTGAGTTATGGCCGAGAGTGCCACACCTTCTCCTCGGGCCCATGTATTCTCCACGTGACGGGATTCTTTTCTTCCTTGGTCTTCCGGATTTCCTCCTAACATCCGGGGGTAAACATGCTCTATTCAAGACCGTGTCAGGAACTTCCCAACACTCAAATGCAGGAACCGGATATAAAGTTTCCTTGTACACTTCCTTCCACTTTTCAGCGGTAAAAAGGGGATGAACAAGATTGACAGGATCCACACCAGAATCCTTCGCAGCCGCTATTGCATGCGTACAAGGAATTTGGTCAACTTGGAAGACGTTGCAGTAGCAAGTTAGAGCATGCAGATTTACCAAGAATGTAGTTCCATAGGCATGCACTTGAAACTCATTATGATTTAGCCTACTCACAACCATTGTCAACGATTTCAAATAATTACCTTCTAGCTCACGACAAACTGTCGGGGTCAGCAGATCAGAATGTCGCTCTCCCTTTTGCCTCCTGTCATAAAACCACTGAGCCATAACATTCAGTATACCATCAAGCAACCCAATCAACGACATTCAATGCGGCCCCACTAATCGACTATTAACGGATTCCGCATTGTTGGACGTCATAATGTTGAATCTGTTTACGGGCATATGCGACCATGTCCACGCTTCAAATCCAACACCCCTTATGTAGGTACCGACTTCCGGGGACTGGGCGCAAAATCTTGCAAATTCATGATTGAAGTCCTGTTTGGTGTACGCTTGATTTGCCTTATGGTATAGAATCCATAAGTCATTCCTTGTAAACCTCATCTTCACGTTTTGAAATAGGTGAAGTGTGCAACAACCATGCTTTGCGAACATGTAGCGCTCTCTTAAACCTTTTTAAATGCTTCCATGACAGGCAGACACAAATACGAGGTCATGATCGTCGGCAACAACGGAGCGTAGGTGTCAGGAGAAATATGACCATGAACTGTCATTCTCGCTGTCAACAACAGCAAAAGCCACTAGATATATTTGTCTGTTTTCGTCTTGTGCTATTGCAACTAGAAGTGTGTCTCTGTACTTTGATCCTAGATGGGTAAAATCCACAGTTATGACCTGCAATAGTTTTCACTCAGCTTTTGATAGACGCTAAAGTCGTATCGCCTTTTCAAAATAATCCTAAACAAACCTAACTCAGTAGAATAGGCAAGTAAGGGTCGAATCCCACAGGGAAGAGTTGTCTTTATCTATGTCAATTTGCATGCAATAATAACAAAAAGGGGTTTTGGTTGTTTGTTGGTAAACAAGTAAACAAAGGAAACAAAAGCAAAGATTTGTATTCAAATTGGAAAAAACACTTAGCCAAACAAATATCCATCATTCATTCGATTGATTGGTCCTAGGTTATCTCTATTCCTTCATTTGATCATTCATGTCCCTATTCTGAAATAGTTACCAGTCCTACCAGTCCAGGCAACCCTTACTATCGAACGCACAAGAAACCATCAAGATTTAGAACAATAGTAGCATAGAGCATAAGAATTAACCAGGATACATGCAATACTTAACAACCCGTCAGTACTCGACATGTAATCAATTCTCTTCACAATAAACTAGTCCTACCAGTCCTGGAATATCATGGATGCTACAAAAGATAAGGAATCTCAACCCGAAATATCCAAACCCTAGCAATAGATAATTACTAATATCAACTAGGTGATCAAGCTAGTCAAATCAATAAGAATCAATAGGAATATGCTCAAGAGAAAAGATATAATCCAAAGGAATAGGAAATAGAGTTATAACCTCACAATCATGAATCAAATGAAGGCTTCAATTGTCGGAGTAAGCAAAGGGTGCTTAGTTCTTCATAGTCTTGAAAATAATAAAACTCCAAAGGAAAATTGAACGTAGAATGAAAACTGAATAATGAAAGGCTGCTATGGAAATTAGGTTAAATAACCTAAAAACCAAACCTAATGCTAAAAAGATAACAAGTCTAATCTTAGAAGGAAATAAAATACACGGAATAAAAGAAAAGGGAATAAATAAAATAAATAAAAATCTTCGGAAGAACTCTTCGGACGCGCTAATGCAGATTTCCGCGACCGTGGAAATTCTTCCGCGATCGCGAAAAATACCCTGATGCTCTCGAATTAACCGCGACCAAAAGCCTTGCTCTTCCGCGACCATCCGCGCCCGCGGCGGCACTTCCGCGATCGCGGATCTTCATAGACCCGCTTGGTTCTACTTCTTCGTCTTCTTGGGTGGCTTCCTTCTCTCTTCAATATATCTTCATTTAAGCTTCTCCAAACCACCATATTTGCACATCTACTCCTCAACTCCATTCTCCGCAATTGTGCTCTAATCATCTCCAAATGGTACCCAAAACTCCGGTAACAACCCCTAGTTACACCCTACAAAGTAGCGCTGATCAGCTTTACAAAGTGACATTGTACAAATGACAATAGTAATCTTATATTCTACAATATACTGTATAAATTGACAATAGAACCGTGGAACGTGACAAAACTTAAATTTACCTTTCTTAAAAATTGCATTCCATTGCGCCAAGCACCCAAGCTCATAAAACAATACTTGAATCGACGATTAGAATCTACACCAACATGTGTGATTGTCCCTGTATTCATCCTTTCCAACATGTACATGTATCCATGAAGCCTATTGTAGCTTTGTTCAGTTGTCCCTCTTATCCTGTCTATGGCGGTTAAACATGCTCGGTTTGCCTTATCGTAACTAACTTCCACTCCCATCTTCTTCATGATGTCTTGAATTTGTGCAGCACGAGGTCCAGTACATATATCGGTTGTGTTAAAGCTGTAACAGGATTGTACATGTAATGTGCTAAGGTTAGTTGATATACATGCTGATAAATATATATGATCGTACTGACAGGATTATTTACTTATCTTGACATAACATGGTCAACAATTACGCTTGAATTTGCATGTGTGTGGTGGTTATGCTTTAGCTTCATGCCACATGTGTGTTGTCCATAATACTTCCTTACTTCAAACAATCATATGCTGCCAAGAGCGGTCCCACGACAAAAAAAATGTGCAACTAGGATCAATGCACCTTACCACATATAACTTCTTATCAGACTTCTAGACATGCATCTGGAAGCGCCTCTGTAATGCCATCAAGGATAAACGATCCTTAAGATCCTTCTTGCAATTGAAATGCTCTCCAACTTTTATTTCCAAATCATTACCGCTCACCCCATTATCCTTCATTGGCTCTTCCAAATCATCCAATTGCCTTTTACTAAACTTTTTGCTACGATAGTACTCAGCTTCAATCTCTTGGAGAACTTCCTCTTCAATGTGTATAAATAAGTTGTCCACTTCATTAGTGTCATCCAACAATGGCCCTTCTTCAACATCTTCCTCAACATCATCCTCAAATTCATCCTCAAACTCATCCCAATCAAAATCTCACCCAACGTCTTCCCCATAATCACTGTCAATCTCAATACATTCATGTATTCTTTTCCTTCATGTGGAAGACCTTGTTTCTCTTCCATCAGTTTCCGAATCTGCCTCAGATTGGCTCACCAAGTCAACTATTTATACATCCCCATTGTTTACACGACAAGTTTTTGGTTTCATTTCATACATGTCACAATCAACTATATTCGATACAGCTTCAGTGGGACAATTGTCGCTTACCACATTGCTCTTGTCGGATTTAGTACCATTTCTGCTTGGATGACAATCCACCACGACCTCGGCCTCTGCCTCTTGACTTTGTGTTAACGGTGGCGGAGTCAGACACACTGTGATGTCCTCATCATCATTTCTACTTGGATGACCAGCCATCACAACCTCGGCCTCTGCCTCTTTGTTTCCTTTCTTTTTCATACTCGCATATAACTCGATAGGCCAAATAGCATCATCTGATTACAAGTTCAAAAATTTGAAAGCATCAAGGTCCTCGTCATCTTTGACATCGATTGGTTGTGGCATTGGTTTTCGCAGTGACATATATTTTAGCTCTATTTCATCTATCTCGTCAATGCATTTAATCTTCTCAGCCAACTTTTTCCTCAGATTTGAGTAATTCATGTCTGCAGACAAAAGAAGTGCTATTGTCGTTGTGATCCCATCGAAAACCCACTTGTTTCCCTTACATATCCATTCACCACCTGTTTTCATAGTCAAGTAGTATGATCTTGAACCTGTTAAACACAAGTAAAATACTTTATGGCAAACGTTGACAGTATGACCAATACCCTAACACCGACATTAAAGGGTTTTCAAGCCATAATAAAGGGTTTTCTAGCCAAACGAGACAAAATTTGTAGGGAAAACAAATATTCTAGAATCAAGGAACGAAAGTTAAAGTCATATTTGATTAATGCTCAACAAGAAGTTGAAAGGTTGTTCTCTCGTTTAGGGAACCACAGAAGAATGTCTTGTAAAGAAGAATAAATGTGAAAGTCAGAACTCACCCATTATTAAATTTCTTCTATTCCAAACACATTGAAGACGTTGCGCAAGCTTTTTTGAAGATTTGTGAATTTAAGGTCTTGTGGTGTTACGGTGGCTTTGGACAGGTTTACAGGTTGGGTTATTTTAGGGTGAAGACTAACAAGTGGGTAAAGGGGTAGAAACTCGAGGGAAACTTATTAACTTTTAGAGTGAAAACAGAGGTTAAAGAATGATGTGTACTACATTTTCAAGAGTCATACTAGGTAAATAGTTATAAAACAATATTCGATAAAGAATGACAAGCCCAAAAATTGAACAAAAAAACCTAAATAAATGCACGGACATGACCGACCATGTTCCTTCTCATTTTCACTCAACAACCCTAAACCCTCTCTGTTCATTTCGCTGAGCCAAGGTCCTTCACTGCTGCGCCGAACTTGAAGGTAACCCTCTTTGTTTTTGGGTGGTTTTCATACTGGGTCAATAAGCAAGCATGTATCACTGTGTGTTTGGCTGGAAATTTTTCTTTGTTTCTGCAGAATGTTCAACTCAAGCCCAATGTCATACAACGACACCTCAAGTTATCAAAGCGGGGACCCCCGAAAATATGAAGATCCACCAACATCTCCTACACTTTCTCAAATAGAGGAGAAGTTGCAAGAACAGTTAGACATGTTGCTAACGAATAGCCCATGTTCCAACATGTTGGGTGAAATAATCACATGCCTACGTACTGAGATACATGAACTTTGACAAAGAATTATGGAACTCAATACAAGTGAGATGCAATTTGATCATGCAATTTGGCAACTAAATGCAAGGGTGGCAAAACTTGAAGCTGAAAACAAGACACTACACTCCCAGGAAAACTTCAGGAACCGTGTAATAATTCCTATTTCTACGTTTGGTGCTGGTGTGATTCTAGGGATTAGTGCTTTCAGCATTTGTTATCGATCATGTAGGCATGGTTGAGGATGAATTAACTATGAAGTATGTACCTCATGACTTTGGTTTTTTTATGTAAAAGGATGAATTAAATTCCAAATAGTATTCGTAAGCATGGTTGATTCTACATGTCAGATTGCCAAAATTTTGATGTCGCTCTTCATGTAAGTTTTGCAAATTCAAGCACAATGCCAGCACTAGACATACAAACAATAGTTGACAGTACACTGGATACCATTACATTTCTAAAAAAAAAAAGGATAGTTGTCAACTGGTTGCTATCATTACATTACTAGAATCACAACTGGCTGCTGTCAACCTCCTCCTTCACGCGAAATGCACAGCCTTCATAGGTGCTATTTGCAACACAATAGCATAACATTTTGTGCCAGTGCCAATCCTGTCAATGACCAACAACACGGTTGGTTAATCAATTTTTTAATGCATTTGATAAACAACTAAGTTTTTTACCGAGAATTACCTTATCAACAATATAAGGGTTTCCAAGAATAATAAGCAATGATCGGGCACAAGTCAGGGCAAAATTGAACCTCTTCGGGTTGCTAAGATATCCTATGCGGATATCATATTCGTCGTGTTTCTCGGTTGATCTGACGGTTGACAGGATGATCACTTCCTTTTCTTTACCCAGAAAATGCTCAACCCCGCCAATCTCAATATCTCTCCTATGTAGAGACATGAGAGTCTTCCATGTCTTTAGTTCTTGTTGTGGGAAAGGGGTAATAATCCCGATGTCTTGCTCAGACACATTCCTTCTTATGAGCTTCTGTACGAGCTCAACCACCTTGCTAGCTTCAATCCTATTAAACCATGAAAGGCTGACCTTTTCCCTCTCATCAAAGCCTTGGATGCCACAGAACATGAAAGGGAAGTTCCCATTGGGAAGCATATCAGCCCTAGGTAAGGAAGATGTGTCACTGTCTTTTCGATATGGAATCAATGCTCCACTATAAAATAGTCTTGAAGGAACACAAAGAATTGCAGGGTGGCTCCGGTAATTCTTCACCAACATTGTAACATAATTACGATCCCCTGATCTGTAAACTTCAAAGTCCAACAACCTCTCAGAAAAGATCTTCCCAAACCATAAGCCTCAGCTTGCTTTGAATGAATATCATGCCCAACTTGTTTGGGATCACCACAAAGAACAATTACTGTGTTGTTTTGTAAGAGGGTTGATATGGGGATCATTGTCTTTGGTTCTGAAACTTGGCTTGCATCATCTAAGATGATGCGGGAGAAGTGGCCATGGTTAACCCCTTCAGCATAGAGGTAAGATGCACTCGTATATGTCGTTATTATTATCTTGTACCTGCAGAGTGCATCTCAAGAAGGGCAAGTGAAGAAACCTTCACTGTAGGTACAGAACCTCAACAATACAGCATTCATTTTTTCTAAGGGACGACGTGTGGCATTCAACCTATAGATATCTTCCTCCCTAAGTTTCATCCCCTCGCAAAGGATTTTCTCTAATATGTGATCTGCCGCGCAATTTGAAGAAGCACATACAAGTATATGAGAATTCCGTCTAGTTTTATAGAGTTATAGGATCACCTCCACCAGTGTTTTTGTCTTTCCTTTTCCCAGGGGTCCATAAATCACATAAGGAGCTCTTCCTTTGCACCCTAAAATTAAGCGAACAACATTTTTCTACTCCTCGTCAAGAAGAAGTGAGATAAGCACAAGATTGTTTGCTGTAATCCTCCACTTTCCATGATACTCATGGGGAAAGAGAAAGTTTTCGTGTAATGCCTCTGTAGATAGAATGGCTTGACGAAGCCTACTGAAATTTACCCCGTTGTACACAAAACAGTTTTCATACACATTGCTATCTTTGTGCCTTTGGTAAAATCCATCATCAAATTGCAATAATAGTTCATCAACCTCAACATGGTGGATCCAGCCCTGTTCAAAGAACATTGGCAAGTTCAACATGAGAACATAACATTGGCAACGATAATTTGTGCAATTGTGACAACAAATATGAACTTCTATTTCATTGTTCATTCCGACAATAACTTATAACACTTTGACAAAAATATTAAGACAACTGACATTCTCCACATACCTGATCTGTAACACCCCCGACTTACGTCGGTAGTGCCACACGCCAGTGACCTCAGACGTTACTGTCCGATGTAACCCTAGGCTTTAATCGGAACAATTAATCTTAAATAAACATATTAAATAACGAAAGGTTAAATAGCGGAAGACTTTTTTAAATGAAACTCAACCATTTTTATTAAAAGATTTCTCAATAACGATTTACAAGAGAGTGAAATTACAGCGGAAGACTTTAAATTACACAGTGGAAGACTTTAAGAATAACCTATTACATGACTAGGTTGTAAATGTATATATTAAAGTAATACTTAACAACCTTAAAACACTGATATGCCGTATAGGACGGATGACACCAGCCAACCATGCAAGGAATAAAACCCGGTTGGTTAGTCTAATGAAAGACTATGCAAGGGTGAAAACAGAATGGTTCTAGTGATCGTAACCGTTTACCATCATTGTCCCTCGAATAACAACCGAAGGAACGATACATAACCCGAAACTTTTACGGAATGATTAGAATTTAGACATGCACTGAAAAGAAGACTCCAAAGGAATTGAATCTTATGGGAAAGTATGACAAATGTTTGGGAACGTTATAGTTTTCACACAAGCGTTTAAAAAAACGACTTGATCATTTAGGTCAACGACCAACCTCACCGCATAATGCGAATCCAGATTGGAAAGAAGACTTACTCTAACCGAAGTCCGGGCGGTTTCCACGTTGTACTCCTCGCCCGAGGGTATATTAATTATGTGCATAACCGCACTTATCTTTATTTAATTACAAGATGTATATTAATTATGTGCATAACCGCACTTATCTTATTTAATTATAAAATGTATGTTCACGTTAAGCTTTTAATATGCTCTCGAGTGACAACGAGAATAACACAGGGTGACATACGCCAACCCAATGGCACCAGCACTGTGCGTAACGCCTCTTATCCTTAACAGGTGGATAAGAAGTAAGGATCATGATCTTTAAAAGTATTAGAGAATTATTTCAACTAATACCGAGTTATAAAGAAACGACTAATCCTCATCCGGAATTAGCGTTCCTACGAATACTCATGCTAATCTAGCATTAAGTTTACATTTAAAATCCACAACAAAGCCATTACGGTAATTAACAAGTACAATAGCGTTGTTTCTAGCAATATATACAACCTATTATAATAACATCATATTATATCATTTATAAAATTGTTCCCAAACGAAAACAACACTTCACCCCAATTTAATTAACAATCAAGTAATTGATAATTAAATGAATTATGGAATGATAAGCAAGAGCGAAACGCCACTTGCCTTAATTAGACGAATTGACGATGTCGGGTTCCGGGGTCTGGAAACTCGAATCTGAATATGGATTCCTACGATAACGATGGGATATAAGACGGAACCCTAAGTTAGATATGACACAACATGGAGATACGAAATAAAACGGATAAACGAAACAAACGAAGGAAGAACGGCAGTTCCGCGGTCGCGGAAGGTATTTCCGAGGTCGCGGAAAACCCATCCTGACACCAGCTCGGAACAGAGCTTTGGCCTTACTGGAGGTGATGAGCTCGGGTTCTCGCTCATGGACGTTTGCGCAGCACCCCACCCCTCCTGGCTTCACAACGGTGATGACTAGGAACTCCGGCGAACCCTACAAACTCCGGCAAGGCTCCGACGAACTCGAGGACTCCGGTGAAAGCACAAAAATGAGAGGGAGAAGGGAGATCTGATGGATGAAGGTTGAGGCTGCCCTCGACCTCTATATATAGGGAGGAAGGAGAACTACAACGCTCGGCATACCAAACGCCGCGCCTCCCCCACCGGCGAAACGACAACAACCCAAACGGTGAAACGCGGGGAAGACGACGAACAGTTTCCGCGATCGCGGATTGACTTTCGTGGTCGCGGAAATGTCGCGAATGCACCCCTTTGCCTCAGGTCGTGGTTTCGCTCAACGCATGCTAAATTAATATTTTTAGTACTATATAAAAATATTCTAAGACCCGATAATACATTAAACATATATTATAATGTTAAAGAAACTATTACAGAGATCTTTGAAGTTATAGAAATTCTGAATATGCCAAACGCGTCTTGCTTACAGAACGAGGGTTGGGAAAAATTACCCAAATACCCTTACTGAAATTGAGGGGTATTACATGATCAAGAGAATATTCTCCATAAACATTAACCACATATCCACGGACAACTGAGGGCCTTCTTTCACCTAGTCTTGGCACTTTAAGTGCTACAAGCCAATAATCCTTTTGTCTCAAAGTAACAGACTTTATATTATAAGCTTTCACGTAGTCCTGTAAAGAAATATAAAAAGAGAATCATTCAACAAGTTGGTACTACGAGAGAACCATGCCATCTAGCTATCCCCTCAATCCCCCAACCCCCATACAGAGAAAATATAACACTTACCATAATTAGAAGTTCCTCCATCCCTAACAACGCATTGAAATACGACGCATAATTGGATACTTAATCTTTCCTGAAACTCTATTGCTTTCCTGATCTCTGGTGGTATATTATATGGTTTCTGAGGTGCCAAAGCTTTGGATACTTAATCTTCAGCCAAGAGGAAGACAACTCGTGAAATAGTCACAACGTCAGTTTCGATATGCACTATAGATGTGAAAATGCCAATCTCCTTGGGCACACAAGACAGCCATATAGTCAGGCTACCATGTGGCCTCAAATTTTGTTCCTCCATATAAAAAGAACCGACAAAATCATCCTCGGGTATGTCATCTGGTCGGCCAGATGGAGGTTTCATCAGTGACAAAACAAATGAATCTTCAGGATTTGAAGCATAAATCTTCACACACCAAAGTAAAACATATTCATCAGTGGTGTTTTCTATTGTGAATGACGCCGCGTCAACCTCGTTTACAGGAACTGATTGAGGCTTTCCTCCAGCAAAGGGAAACGGCACAGAGACCATGACAGGACCCTCCTCAGTAGGAGCGGAAGTTGTGACTGAGGGAACATCCATGAAGCCAACCTCTCCCCTCTCATCAATGTTGGAGTATTCATCACCCATACCTATTTGGCACTCAATTAAAATCCAACAGAAGTTTGTGAGTCCACAAGCAAAGAACACAACTAGACGAGCTGCTCTAAGGAGATGAAAGAGATGAAGACTCGAAAGAGATGGGTGAGATGAAGTGAAACAAAGAGAGAGTAGGAGTGGAAACATGTAGATAAAAATAGTCAAACAACACACACTCCAAGGAGATGGGTGAGATGAAGTGTAATTAAGATCTCTGTAAAGTAAAATAGTCAAAGAAACAGAGCATCGTGAGAGGGAGCATTCTGAATACGGTCAAATTTGTCGGTGGTACACTATCAATTTGTCAAAATGGTATTAATCCAATGTCACAATAGAAATTTAAAATGTCACGGGTCCAAGTAAATACAGTATCAACTTACTGTTGATTTTTGGGTATTGAAATCACCATCAGTACGAGTGGCACCATGTAGCTAAAAATACTCAAACATGGAGCATTTTCTAATTAAGATATCTGTAAAGTAGATTGGTGAGATAAAGTGCAATTAATATCTCTGTAAAGTAAAATAGTCAAAGAAGCAGAGCATCGGGAAATGGAGATGCAATTAAGACATCTTGTATTTAGATTGGTGAGATGAACTATTTAGCTTCTGAGTAGAGACTATTCATCCAGATGTCACACGTCCTACACAAATTAGGCAATCATGTAATATGGTTTAATGTGATATTACATACTAAAGTTTACTGTTGATTTCTGGGTGTTGAGATCACTATCCCTATCAGTACAAAAATATGTGTAATTTTTAGTTGTAGTTCTGACATTATTATTCTTAAGTATGACATATGGTTTACTAAGGCCGACATGATTTTTCGATAATAGTAGGAAAAAAAAGTATGACGTAGTACATTTGGTCGCTTGTGAATCTTTGGTTTTACATTATTTTGCATCAAATGTAACCTGGAAAACCGCTTGTGAATCAATTGTCTACTTCAGAAAACTACCAGTTCATCTTCTGAGTTCAACAGTTCTTCGGGTTCAACAGTTCTTCGGGTTCATCTTACAAAGTCTACTTCAGATAACTACCAGTTCATCTGCTGAGGTTCAACAGTTCTGTTAAACAGTTCATCGCCATTCTTCATCCATCGTCCATCGCCATTCTTCTTTCTATTAAACAGTTCGTCGGGTTCAACAGTCACATGGGAAGAGGAGGTTTGGATTTTGTAATGGCGGGAGAATGGGCTTGTAGAATGGGAGGGAGAGGGAGGGAGAATGAGTTTGGATCTTTCAGTTCCAAGTGTTCATCGGCCGGCGGGATGGAGCACTGCAGAATGGCCGGGAGAAAGGGAGGGAAGAGGGCGGGAGAAAGGAAGGAAAAGGGCGGGAGTGCTACAGGAAAAAGGAGGGAAAATTTGGGGTTTTGGAGAAAAATATTAATTAATGATATTTGTGTATTTTTGGGTTTTTTTCTTTCTCCAATTTCATTGATTTAATTTACTTTTGGAATTAAAAGAAAAAATTTATTATTTTACAAAAATACACCAAATGGTATATATATGCAAAAAAAAAATACAAGTTTCTATTTTTGCAAGTTGCAATCTCATTTGGAGTATATATGCAAATCCGTGTTTATTTTACCGCTGATTCCCGAATTTGCCGATTTGATGCGCTTGTGATCAATACACTACAAACTCCGGTTGACTCTTGGTCGGATAGACTTCACCACCTCAGACGATGGATTGGTAGCTTATTTGAGTCCGATAACTATAAAACACTGTCATAAATTATTCAAAGGAAAGACTAAGAAAATTATTTTAAAGAGGGACCTTGATAGTGTAAACCTGTGTGAAATTTCTATCCAACTAATAATAGACACGTGATATTTAAACTATAAAATAAAAAAATTGTATTAATTTAATACATGTCTGATTTCGTCTTTTCCTTTCTATTTTCATTTCTCTCTTCTCTCCTCCCATGACCCCACTTTCTGCCCCTTGAGACTCTTCACTCATCTTTCTCCTCTCATGCCTCCATTTCTCATATTTCATGGCTACTTTTACTCAAAAGGTAAAACAAAGTAATCACTACCGACTCTCCCCCGAAATCCGGTGCATGCGTCTGCCACATCTGTCTCCTCCGTGCAACCGCCATCATCACCTCCTCTGTGATGTGTCATTGCCTCCGATGACAAGCCAAATTGTCAAAGGTGACGCCTTTGGATCTAGTCTTGGTTGGAAAGCCACTCGATGTTGTGATTCTGCTGTGAAACACGATGATGGGGATGATCGCGAGCGGAAGATCGCGATGAATGGGTTTGTTGACGTCGGCGACTGGGAAGACGGTGGCGACAACAAGGAACTCGGTGGTGATGGAAGTGATTTGATGGAAGAATTGTTAGCGGTGGCGGAAGCGATTTGGTGAAGGATATAAGGCTTGAAAAGACAAGTCTTTGGGGTGTCGTAGCGTCGACTGCGGATGAAGGAGATGTGAAGATAGACTTTGCTTGAGAAGATCAAGCGATTGCCGTAGCGTCGACGGCGGAGGGAATGGGGATGAGAGGGATATGGGTGACGTCCGATCAAGGGAAGGAGGAATTAACACTCTACTTGAAACCTTGAACTTTAACTTGAACGTAAGAAATAACATTAACAAAGTCGGGTATAAATAGGGGAGGTGAGACGTCGGATGGGCCGAGTCGAACCTCGTGGGCTAGCCCATGCAAGCATGCAAAAGGCACAAACCCTAAAAGATAGAATGACTAAAAGGAAACTATCTAAAACGCTATGAAAGGAAACTATGTAACGCTATCAAAGGAAACTATCTAAAATACGTTGGAAATACCAAATATAGATAGTTTCTTAATAGAACGCGTAAAACTCCTAACGCGGTGAAGATGACGATGAAGTATCGCTGTCTTTAAAAGAATGCGTTGATCCGATGGTGGCGAGGACGACGAGTCTTGGATTGGTTTCTGGGCTTCCTTGGCCAGCGACGATGCGTGCAACTAGTGATGCGACGGCGGAGGCGATGGCTTTGGACCTAGACCTTGTGACTGGGCCCTGTGAGCGTAGGCTCATGGCTTCTTCCTTGTCTTGGGCCGTCATGGGAGGCAGGGTCACATCACCCTCCCTCACTTGGCTGTGAAGCGTCCCCGCTTCACCATCATCAAACTCTAGCTCAACATATGGTGTTAAGTCCGTGACGTTGAAGGACGCGTGGACTCCAAAATCTGGTGGGAGCTCGAGTTGATAGGCATTGTCCCCTATGGCATTTATCACGCGGAAAGGGCCATCTCCACGTGGT
The DNA here is from genome assembly GCA_027886185.1 of Rheum nobile. Classification (NCBI taxonomy): domain Eukaryota; kingdom Viridiplantae; phylum Streptophyta; class Magnoliopsida; order Caryophyllales; family Polygonaceae; genus Rheum; species Rheum nobile. The sequence goes on along the minus strand of WOAB01000002.1, from coordinate 5,949,579 downwards.
GCCAATTTGTGTTTACGCCGCGAGGGAAACCTCTCTTTTCGCAGATGCACCCAGACAAGGTCTCCGGGGGCAAAGACGACGCGGCGGCAGCCTGAATTGTGCTGCGAGGCATAATGCGCGGCCCTCCTCTCCAGCTGCTTCTTGGTTCGTCGATGAAGCTCCTGCACCTGCTCGGCGCGGTTAGAGGCGGAGACATGCACTGGGTCACATAGTGGACGCGGCGACAGATCCAGTGGTGTCAAGGGGTGCATTCCATACACCACTTCGAACGGGGTCAGATTGGTCGCCGTGTGCCTACATCTATTGTAACAAAACTCGATAAGTGATAGTAAGTCCTCCCAACGCCTAAGGTTGGCTTTGAGCATCGCGCGAATGAGGGCTCCTAGGGTTCTATTTGTGACCTCCGTTTGGCCATCGGTCTAGGGGTGGTTGCTAGTGGAAAATAGGAGTTTGGTTCCTAGCTTACCTCAAAGAGTTCTCCAAAAATGACCAACGAACTTAGAATCCTTATCACTCACTATAGCACGCGGGACTCCATGAAGACGTACCACATGCGCAAAGAATAGATCGGCAATCTCACTAGCACTATGGGTTGTCTTACAAGCAAGAAAATGTGCCATCTTTGAAAATCTATCTACAACCACAAAAATGGAGTCTTTACCTCGTCTAGAGAGGGGCAAACCCGTGATGAAATCCATAGACAAATCTTCTCAGGGGGCACTCATAATGGGCAAAGGAGTGTAGAGGCCGTGAGGACTAAACTTAGCTTTGGCTCTCTGGCAAGTCACACAGCTTCTACAAAACCTAGTCACTTGGTGGGTCATCTTAGGCCAAAAGAAATGTTCTCTAAGCGCGTCTAAGGTTTTCCTAATCCCAAAATGTCCACGACTCGCGTGTGCTTCCTCAATCAATAGGAGCCTAATGGAGGATCTAGGAATGCAAAGACGACTAGCCTTTTATAAATAACCCTCAGAAGGAAATATAACTCAAACTCGCGAAATCTTAGGCATTGCTCGACTATAGGTGCAAAGAAAGGATCACTAGCATATAATTCCTTAAGCAAAGCAAAACCCAAAACTTTAGTTTGCAGATGAGTTAAGAGAATATACCTTCTAGACAACGTGTCGGCGACGATGTTCTCCTTTCCCTTCTTGTGGACCACGACATAAGGAAATGTCTCCAGAAATTCCACCCAACGCGCATGTCGGAGATTGAGGTGGGCTTGGCTCTTCAAGTAGCTCAACGCGGCATGGTCACTGTGGATGACAAATTCACGCGGCCAAAGGTAGTGTTGCCATGTCTTCAGCACGCAGATCAATGCATAAAGCTCTTTGTCGTAGGTAGGGTAATTGAGGGTGGCCCCTGTGAGCTTCTCACTGAAATATGCTATGGGCCTCTTTTCTTGGTGTAGCACACCACCAATGCCTATGTCTGAGGCATCGCACTCCACCTCGAAGGTCTTCGCGAAGTCGGGGAGTTGGAGCAATGGCGCGTTGCACAAGGCCCTCTTCAAGGCTGAGAAGGCCTTTTCGTGGCACTGAAGCCAGACAACTGTGCTGCCCTTCTTCGTCAACTCATGTAATGGCGCGGCAATGGAGGAGAAGTCGCGTACAAAACGCCGATAGAATCCCACGAGGCCTAGAAAGCTTCGCACCTGTGTCGGTGTTGTTGGTGTTGGCCAATCTTTGATGGCCGCGATCTTCTCTTCGTCGATGCGTAACCCATCACGACTCACAATATAGCCCAGAAAGTTGGTTGACGCGGCGCAAAATGAGCACTTGGCCAAATTGGCGACTAGGCTCTTGCGTCGAAGGCACCCGAGCACTTGGCGAAGGTGATCGACATGGTCTTCTTGGCTCCATGAATACACAAGGATGTCATCGAAATAAACGAGAACAAACTTGCCAAGGAAAGATCTCAACACGTGGTTCATCACGCGCATGAAGGTGCTGGGCGCGTTCGTGAGTCCAAAGGGCATGACAAGCCACTCGTAGATCCCATACTTTGTCTTGAACGCGGTCTTCCACTCATCACCTTTTTTCATTCTTATCTGGTGATAACCACTCTTCAAATCAATCTTGGAGAAGAGTGTCGCGCCATGAAGTTCATCAAGCATATCGTCGAGGCGCGGAATAGGATGCCTATACTTGACAGTGATCTGGTTTATCGCGCGGCAGTCAACACACATTCTCCATGTGCCATCCTTCTTGGGCACAAGGATCACAGGCACAGCGCAAGGGGAAAGAGATTCTCTTACGTACCCGCGATCCAACAACTCTTGGACTTGGCGTTGTAACTCTTTTGTCTCTTCTGGACCAGCTCTATACACAGCACGGTTGGGCAAAGAAGCACCGGGCACAACTGCACAAGGTCAATCTGGTGCTCAATGCCTCTCAGGGGAGGTAAACCTTGTGGCAACTCGTCTGGGAATACGTCGGTGAACGCGACAAGCAACTTTGCGATCGCTGGTGGCAAGGGCGCGTTTGTCGATGATTCAGGGATGCATGGGGTGGCACAAGCAGAAAGCATGGAGTCCTCCCAGTCAAACACGCCGTGAGGTCACTGGGCCGGGCTAAAAGAACGCGTTGCTCACAAGTGCCTTGCAAAGGACGCGGTGGTGGCAACAGATCGGCGAACTTTGTTGATGGGAAGGCACTACCCGAATTCTGTGGGGCACTTGGTGTCCCAGCTGTGGCGTTGTGTTTTTTCTTGCCAGTGCCTGGAGTAGACGAAGTGTTGCCAGATTTGGAGGAGTTCTACCTTGGTAGTGCTTCTGGACACTCGTTTGACCTAGGAGACGCGGCCTCTATGGCTTTCTGGCAGTCGCGTTCAACCTGGTCATGCAAGATCTCAGGGGGAGACATTGGATGCAAAGTGATGCGCTTCTCATGGTAATTGAACACATAAGTGTTCAAATAGCCATCATGGAGCACGCGCCTGTCAAATTGCCATGGACGCCCAAGCAAAATATGGGTGGCGTCCATTGCAATGACATCATGAAAAACTGAATCACAGTATTGGCCTATGGAGAAAGAAATTAAGCATTGGCGAGATACTGTGTTACCTGGACTAGATGATATCCATTGGAGGGCATAAGGCTGAGGATGAGGCGTCGTGGGTAACTTGAAGTGTATTACGACCTTCTCATTGACAATATTCGCACATGATCCTCCATCAACAATGACACTCAAGGAAGCTGTTTGGACTAGAGCCCTTATGTGGAATAAGTTCTCTCGTTGATCGCGTAAGCTGGCTTCCTTGACTGTGAGGAGACGACGCATCACCAAGCTCAATGGTGTGCTCGCGTGCAGAGAAGTGGGTTCGCAGTCATAAGCGTCTTCGTCCTCTTCTTCGGTGCCTTCATTGATCGCGTCAAGTGTGGCCTCCTTATCTTCACAAGACTCGTAGCCGACGGCGGCTGTGGAGAACAACACCTTGCGAGCATTGGGGCAATCTTTCTTATAGTGGCCTCTTCCACCACATTTGTAACACTCAAGATCACGCGCGCGATCTGTGCTCACTAGAGCCTGTCTTGGCGCGTTCTGGCACGGCGCGGTGGTCGGCGTCGCGGGCTTCGCCTTGGAGGCTTGGCTAGACGCGGCTGTGGTAGAGGCACTAGGGCGAACATTAGTATAAGATAATCCACCAGGGTTAGAAGAATACCTTTGCTGGCCACTGGGATATGTGTAAAACTTTCGGCGAGAGAGTTGGGCATGGATTTGCATCGCCGTGTGGGTGAGTGTGTTCAAGTCTTTGATGGGCAAAATCTCAAGTTAATCACGTATGTTGGTGTTCAAGCCACTCAAGAATTTCGTCCTCAAAGTCGATGGTGCAACGAAGATGTTGGCCTTGTAATACATGTCTTCAAGCTTGGAAAAGAACTCGAGTGGAGTCATCGACCCTTGGCGAGCCATGGCAATCTCCAATCTCATTTGATTCATGTAGTCTGGAGGCACGTATTTCTTGGTCATCACGTAGACTAGTTGATGCCATTCTATGACTCGTGTCATGTGGCGACGAACGCAGTCATCTTCGAATCTATGCCACCACACGCGGGTGGCTCCTCGGAAGTTAAGCGTCGCGGCGTCGACATGCTCCTCAGGTGGCACTCGACAATATCTAAGGGTGTACTCCGTAGCCTGCACCCATTCAAGAAAAACAGAGGGGTTGTATTCACCATGAAAATGCTCGATTTTTACCTTGACTTGGTGTCGCTGGTATCGAGGTTGGCCAGGTGCTTGGTTGAACGCGTTGTTTGGTGCGGTGTCGTAGAGAGGGTTCTCAAAGGCGCGCAATCCATGTGGTCTATCGTGTTATGGGTGATCATCACAGACGAACTCATCCCTTGGCGCATATGCGTCATCGCGTTGACGTATGCGCGGCCGGGCATCGTAGTTGTCGCGTCGAATGTATCTCTGCAAAACATTGCGGCGCTCGCCGCCAATGTCTCGAACGCGTTCTCCTTGGGGCTGGAGACGCGGTGGAGGTATCCAATCCGATGGGTGATCCTGCAATTCAAGTGGATCTCTAAGAGGGGGGTGAAAAAAATTAGGGTTGACCATACCTGAGTCTTCGATCTCTTCATCATCATACTCGTCGAAGTCGTCTTGGACATTGGGTGTGATCGACGCGTAGCCATCATATCCGTAACGCGGTGTTCGAACACTCTGGTGTCGAAGGTGATCGCGTACATCATGGCTCCTTGGATGTGTAGGTGTGGGCCTATAGTGATCATCGCGTCGTGTAGGTCCATTGTCGCAGTGGCTTGGTCTTCTTGGCGTCGCGTCGGCTTGGGCGGCTTGACGACGTCGGCCATCGCGGGGTATGGAGTCTGGCACACGGCGTTGGGTTCCCCGAGAGGCATACCTATCATCAAAGTTGTAAGGTTCAGAGTACTCACCTCGAGAGTCTTCGGCGTCGCGGTCGGAGCCGGTGTCGTAACCAGCGGGTGTGGCTTTGGGCACGTAGCGATCCGTCTTGGGAACGAAGCCTTGGCAGCTCTCAATGACACTCTGCATTTTGTTGAGTTGTGGTTGATGTTGAGAAGTGGACGGCATAACTCCCTTGCCTTTGTCCACTCGTGTCTTCGATGGGACCGCGTTGGTTGCTCCAGTTGGAGGCGGCGCGTCCATATCACTAGGGGGTGTTGGAATTGGCACAATGGGTGCCACTTGTTGGTTGGCTCTCAGAGTCGTGACCTCTTGTCTAAGAGCCTGGATCAAGATTTGATCTTCGGACAACTCCATGATGGGATCGCATTGTTGGGCTTGTGGTGGTTGGTCTTGAGGTAGACCCAATGGCTGGGGTTGTGGGTTGGTGGTGTTATCTTCGCGGTCGTCTGCACTGTGTCCAATCGCCATGGAACCTATAACAAGACGGCCATACATGGAAGTAAAAACGAACCAAAAGACAACAAAGAACAACAACCAAGCAAATCACTAGTCAAATCACAAAGTTCACGTAGGTATGGCTTGTTTGGCTTGCCGTGAGGGCGGCTTGGTTTGAACAAGAGATGGTGTATCAAGCAAGTTGCAATCAAACAAACAAGAACAAATTGAAACCCTAAGAAAAAACGTAAACAAAGCAACCTAATTAGCAAGAAAGTACCTTCTAGGAAGCTTGACCTAGACGGCGGAGAGAGATAGAAGATGAGCTTAGACCGATGTGGGTTAGGGTTGCCTTATTTTGGCTTTACCTAACTTTGGAAAGTTTTTTTTTTTTGAAATATCTTTTTGAATTTTTTTTTTAATATCCGAGATCTTATCTTTTGATCTTGTTGGATTTGCAAAGGAAACAAAATAAAAAAGGTCTAAGTAACAAGAATATCACAAGTGTGATCTTTAGAGATAGAGGTGAGAGAAGATAAGATTTGATGATATCTTATATTAGGAAATTCGGTTATCAACCTAAAAAGCAAGATCTAGCAAACAAGGAAACTCTATCCACGCATGAAATAAGGAAACAAAATATTCTAGCATGCAAGATAACAAAATTACCTAACACACCAAAACTTGGGGAACAAGAAAAAAAAATCGGCCAAGGTGGGACCTTGTAGAAACCGAAAGGCGTGGTAAATATGGAAATTTGTGGTTTTTCTCAACAAACTTGCGAAAGCAAACGATGGGGGTCAAGAGAAAAAAAATTATGAACAAGATGTAAACTTGAGTTCATGACTTACAAGATTGTTGGGCTCTGATGCCAGTTGATGTGTCCTTGCCTCCGATGACAAGCCAAATTGTCAAAGGTGACGCCTTTGGATCTAGTCTTGGTTGGAAAGTCACTCGATGTTGTGATTTTGCTGTGGAACACGATGATGGGGATGATCGCGAGCGGAAGATCGCGATGAATGGGTTTGTTGACGTTGGCGACTGGGAAGACGGTGGCGACAACAAGGAACTCGTTGGTGATGGAAGCGATTTGATGGAAGAATTATTAGCGGTGGCGGAAGCGATTTGGTGAAGGATATAAGGCTTGAAAAGACAAGTCTTTGGGGTGTCGTAGCGTCGATTGCGGAGGAAGGAGATGCGAAGATAGACTTTGCTTGAGAAGATCAAGCGATTGTCGTAGCGTCGGCGGAGGAGGGAATGAGGATGAGAGGGATATGGGTGACGTCCGATCAAGGGAAGGAGGAATTAACACTCTACTTGAAAACTTGAACTTTAACTTGAACGTAAGAAATAACATTAACAAAGTCGGGTATAAATAGGGGAGGTGAGACATCGGATGGGCCGAGTCGAACCTCGTGGGCTAGCCCGTGCAAGCATGCAAAAGGCACAAACCCTAAAAGATAGAATGACTAAAAGGAAACTATCTAAAACGCTATGAAAGGAAACTATATAAAGCTATCAAAGGAAACTATCTAAAACACGCTGGAAATACCAAATATAGATAGTGTCTTAAAAGAACGCGTAAAACTCCTAACGCGGTGAAGATGACGACGAAGTGTCGCTGTCTTCAAAAGAACGCGTTGATCCGATGGTGGTGAGGACGACGAGTCTTGGATTGGTTTCTGGGCTTCCTTGGCCAACGACGACGCGTCCAACTAGTGATGCGACGGCGGAGGCGATGGCTTTGGACCTAGACCTTGTGACTGGGCCCTGTGAGCGTAGGCTCATGGCTTCTTCCTCGTCTTGGGCCGTCATGGGAGGTAGGGTCACATCACTCTGGTTCCCACTTCGGCCCTCCTTTCGACGCCCCCGCCTCCCTCTAACAGTTGGCGTCGCTGCCCCGACTTTCACCGACGCCTCCCACAACCAAATCAACGAATTTCAAATTTAATTTGCATCTTTTGTTGTTTGCGATGTTTGTGTCGTTGGATTTGTGCTATATACTCGTGGGTTCTTTCGAATTTGAACTTTCGCAAGAGAAGAGAGAGGCTATTTGAAACTCGTTGGATCCGAGCTTTTGGATTTGCAGCTGGAAAGGGTTTCAAATGGTCGGTGAGAGTGTCGTTCGTAGTTGGTGGTGTGGTGGGTTTAGGGAGGTAGAAGACTGTGAGGGTTGTGATTAGAATTTTTAATTACTACAAAATTTTAAAGGGAAGGCTGATAAAAAAAAAAGCTTGAAAGAGGGAGAAGAAGGGTACCAAGAAAAAGATTAAAGGGGAAGAAGACGAAGGTGTAGGCATAGTGTTATTATTTTAATATTTTTTATTATTTTATCCGATTTCAATACCAAAAGATATTCAATTTACTTTCCTATTCTACTCTCTTACTTTATTAGAAGTGTAAGAAAAATTCATACACAAGGTGTATACGTACATTTGTCCTTAAAAAAGTGGCCGGAACTTTATGTTAAATAAGTTACGAGACCATTAAAACACGTTGTTTTACTATACTCCGTATTTCATTAAGCTAGAGAAGTCAAGGATCATTCAAATATTCGTAACTTTTTAGCTATCAAAGATATTATACTTGTCTCTTCTTGTATCAAGAGACTAATACAAGAATCAATGTAATTATTTTCTGAATTTTGTTACACACTAGTTTAGTTTTCGTACCATGCACGGGGCTTGGTTAAAATTGTACTCCGTATATTGATATTCTATTTTATTATTAAAAATATATCTATTTCACATTTAAAAAAATATTAAATAAATAAAAAATATATCTAATTATTGACAATATATATAAAATTAAGATAAATACCATAATATAAAGAAATATCAACTAATAATCAATTACTAAAGATCAATGTAATTCCGTACATACGTAATATATTGAATAAAGTATTATACCTAGAAATAAATTAATTAAAATGAATTTGAATAAAACGGGACTAATTAAATGAAAATCTAAAAGAGAATATTCGAAAAATATCTAATATATTCTATCTAATATGAAAATCACTATCAAATGTGAATAATCTATATGTTGAAAAGGAAATCAGGATCATATCTAAATTTTTTACATAATAATAAAAGAATAAAAGATAATTTAGTGATGTGACACGATGTGGAGTAGATATGTGACAAAAAAATAATGTAGCACAATGTCAAAACGACAAGTGATTTTTGCTAGGTTTTACTTTAGTATTATATAGTAGATTAAAAATCAACGTTTCAAACCAATCATATAAATTAGTGACCTTGTATATTTAGAAGTATAAAGGTGTGACAAAATTGTTAAAAGATATGATAATATATAGTCCCTTAACATTATTAAATTAATTTTGTAATAACGTTGTTCCATAGACAATAAATATCTACTTAAATGTTTTGAGATATTTCAATACTATTAATTAAAGCAACAAATAAATTATCCCGATATATATAATGTATCATTTAGATGAGATATTTCTGATTAGATTGAACTAGTTTAATTCTCGTGCCTTGCACGAATTGGTTTATCACGGAATTTGTTTATCGAATTATTATTTAGATGTTTAAAAATGTAAATTATATCTTCAAAGTATTTGTGGAAGAAAATTGTGCGACTTATTTGATCCCTTCATAATCTATGTAAGGAAAAAAAATTAAGATTTTGATTCACTCCATTTTCAGAAGTCACGATCTTGATCTTCATAAGATCACCAACCAATATGTATAGTATATTAGGAAATGATCAAATATTTGTTATATATTTTAATATTTTAAAAGGTAAAATTATATTTTTCAAAATATTTATGGAAAAAAGTAGATCAAAATAATTGGAGAGGGTTGCAAATCCAGCTATTATAGGTAGTAATTTTATTTTGTTTGATTTTATTAGTTTTTTTACCTATCTGCCGAAAAAATATAAGGACGATACGTAGCAAATTGAATACAGAGATGCCACGTGACAGCATAAATTTTGGACTCATTCTGCGGGCATCACGTGGCGCAATCAGTATTCTGTTTTAGTGATTATATAGTAGATTATAAATCTAGAAAAAAAAAATCAAAATAACATAAATGATCTTTGATTTGGATATTATGCCGACAAAAAAATGTTAATTTATATAAGACGTAATGGCAAAAACTACCCACTATGCAAAAGTACCGTCATTTTCAAAATATTGCAAAACTATTAAAAAAAAAAAAAGTCTAGCAAATATGCGAGATTTGTAAAATGAGAAAAATATAAATTCATAAGAGGTTTAGGCTTCTCCGCAGAAATTCACAAACACCACAAATGCACAGCCCTAACTGGAGACCTCGCCTAGATAGCTGATCCCAAATCCGATTCTTGACCACCCTCACTATGATTCTGATCAAGCTAAACCTCAAGCAAAGCTCAGCCCTGTACAGCTTATCTGGAGGAGAAATCCCTGGCGCAGGAAATGGAATGGAATCGTCGCCATTTTCGTCCTCTGGTTCGATCGAGTTCGGAGAAGGCTTGTGGCTCCTCAGATCCCGATTCTACCTCCCAAACAGAAGAATAAAAAAGAAACAAGAAGAGCGGCGCGATCCTTGGAGACGATGGAGCTGTTGGAGTTTGGGAAAAGAAGAGTTTCCGATAAGTTTTGGAGGGAGACAGAGATCATGCTGATAGCGACGGCGGGGCTTCGATTGCTCGATTTGAAGCTGCAAGAGAGGATTATGGCCAGCCCGAACACCAGGAAGTGTTGGGGGACTTGCGCCGCAGCACGAGGTCGGTGACCGAGATCTCGCTCACGCTCTGCTGCGGGGTGGTGTTGTTGGACGCGTAGTGGATCAGGGTGTGCGACAGCGACGCCGTCATCCCGCTACATTCTGCTGCTGGGTTGCTGCTCAACTGTGCAGCCCCGGAGGACCAGCGTCAGAAACAAGCAGCATATGTACGTTAGCTTCGTCGGGGAGTAGCCTGTGCCCCGTGTCAAATTCTGCCTGCTGCTCACGTTAGCTTCGTCGGGGAGTAGCTGGTTGAAAAGTTAATTCAAATGTCTAGGTTCCATTTATCTTTTGGTAATAGATCTCTGTAAGCAGTATCTTGGTTTCCGCTATATGGGTGTAACTTGAACACTGCATTATTCATTCAGAGAAAGTTTGGAGCATTTTTTATTTATAACTGCAAGTATAGAATTTCTCAGGAATGGACTGTTGACTGTGTTGGTGTGCAAAGATGGTAACCGTTGTTTATGTGGCAAACAAGACTGAGAGTAACTACTCTATGTGGCAAACAAATCAGCAAGGTGTGCAAAGATGGTAGTGGTGGAAGTGGACCCCCTCAAATACTTCAGGTAACTACTCTACATGGAAAGCTATCATCTTCTATGTCTTCTAGTTTTGCCTTATTTAAAGATTATATATTAACTAAGCTGATGTTACCCATTGCTTGGCAGTATAAAACTGCAAATGATGAAGCTTTTATTTAACTCATGAGTTCAAGCATGTAGTTGCAACATCTTGGATTAAAAAAGAAATTGGTTTGCTGAATTTATTGACTTTTATTGGCATATTTTGTAGCACAAGGAGTAAATGGGAAGAAGAACTCGGGTCGACTTCTTATTAGTGCATCTGCAACTGTTGGTGCATTACTTTTGGTAGCTCTTATGTGTTTTTGGGGTTGCTTTCTGTATAAGAAACTCGGTAAAGTTGATGGTGGAATCCTTGCAATGGATATTTATAAACATTAGTATTTTGGATGTTGTGTTTCAACGTTTTTATTGGTGTAAATTGAGCTTAGTGTTGAATTGTTAACAAAAAAATATTAATAACCGGATGTGGAAGTGTGATTTTATTATAAAGGGTGTTTTTTGTACAAATGACTTGAAGGGTGTTTTTATTTGGCGCAATTGCACAAATATATACGAAGTCAGGTCAATGTTCTGTTATATCACAAAATTTTGAAAGATTGCCGATTTCAAATTTCAGAACAATAATCACTTTATCAGGCCACATTTGTACGTAGTCAAATCATTACTCTGTTATATTGACTTTAAATTTTAAACCAACGTTGGTTGGTTCCGTAATGAGAAACACTTAAATTTGCATTTATGAGTTGTGATAAGAGAAATATGCCTTAAACCAAGCAAAACATGGATTGATTTTGCGTATTAACTAAACTTCCAAGGGCAGTGTTGATGGTTTTCTAGTGTGAAAAGGGCGCAAATTGGTCATTTTCTTAACGCGGCTAAGAAACAAGTTTAATTAACAGAAGAAAGAAGCACAAAAACAAAACCGATAAGGAAGCTAAAACGTACTCCACCTACATTTCTATTCCAAATGATAAGTTGCAAACATGACATATGAGATCTTGAAATTTTGGTCCATATTGTATATTACCAGGTATTTAGCAGAGGTAACTAATAATTATTCACTAACATAAGCAACAATATCAAAAAAAAACTATCAATAGAACCATTTTTTTTTATTAAAAGTGGACTTGTGTAAGATCCTTAAGCATAAATTACAAAGGTACAAAGACGTAGGAAATCTATCTCAAAAACTCTCTCTCCATTGCATGTTAATCGAACTAAACACCTCCTCTTCCCACAGTCGGTTGCTCCACAACTAATTACATTAGCAAAAGCTATTGGGGGTAAACGACACACCCGAATTCTAACGTAAAATTAGAAATATTGCATTACAGCATATCACTCATCTTGAACTACAGAGGGATCGGTCCCACAATGTCTTTGTGGGCGACATAAGTGCAAAATCGATTTTTTGATGGTGGTTAGTGTTTCTTAATACGGAACCAACCAAGTAGGAATGGTGGTTTAAAGCATATTTCTCTTATCAAACCTCGTAAATATTTTGAGTGGTGATCAATTGAACGAGAATCACAACTAATAAATGTAAATTTAAGTGTTTCAAATTTAAAGTTAATATAACAGAGTAATGACCTGACTACGTACGTACAAATGTGGCTTGATAAAGTGAATATTACTTTGAAATTTGGAATCGGTTAACATTTGAAATTTTATGATATAACAGAGCATTGACCTGATTTCGTATAAATATGGCCTGACTTAGTATAAATGTGGTTTGATAAAGTACATAATGCCCTGTTATGTAACAAAATTTACGAAAATGAAGTTTTAAATGTTAGGCGGTTTTAAATGTCAGAGCAATATTCACTTTATCATACCACGTTTATACCAAGTCAGGTCAATGATGTGTTATATCACAAAATTTATAGAAATAAAATTTCAAATGTTAGGAGGTTTCATATTTCAGAGCAATATTCACTTTATCAGTAAATGACCCTATTTAAGATATAGTAGATTATATAATATTTACAAACTATTACAAGTTTTGTGGCCCAGTCAAAGAGAGGTTAGCTCACTCAATTTATCCTCAATAGGATCATTTTCCTAACTCAAAAGAGTTGGATGACTTTATCAGGCCACATTTATACGAAGTCAGGTCACAAAATTTACAAAAATGAAGTTTTTTTATCATAGTAGGTAATTGAGTAAATTGATGGTGTTTCTCTTTGTCATGAGTTTATGGGTGCTGATTTGGAGCTCAATAGATTTGCATATGTGGTATCATTGTTGGAAAATCATCAAAATGCTGTCACCGAAAAAAGGCTTCAATTAATGAAAGATAAGAGAGATTTAGAGGAAGAGCGTGATAATGATAGCTTGTCTTTGACAACTAACAATTCTGATTGGTCTTCTAGTACTGATGAGTTTCAACGTACGAATATATCTATGGCATTGTGGTGGTATCGGTGAACTACAAGCGATCCCCCGAGCACAAGTACCCTGTGCATACGACGACGGCTGGTCCGTCGTCCAGTGAGTCAGCACCAGACCCTAGCTCCAGAGTCACCCCAGGAACCAACAGTTATAAAAGAACCCATGGAGCAATCAGTAGATGAACATATAGATTTGATTACATCACTTTTGTCACACTTTCTAGAGGATGATGCAAATGATCAGGAAGAGGAGCAACACGATGTAAGCAATGATCAAGTCAGCCAGCGTGCTGAAGCAACTGAGCTGAAGCAAATTTACCAGATGCAGGAAAACAATGGAAGTTTTTTCTAGTGGAAGTTTTAGTGGCCAAACAAGCAAGAAGTTGGAAAACAAGGTGAAGAAAAAATCTCCTTTTGCTATTCGTGACTCGAAAATCCTACTTAGGGTTATGCAGTTGTTTTCGTTCTAAGCTGAAGACCTTAGTCCAATTCCAATAGTTCCATTTGTGTCCTAGTATCATGTTCTTAAGTTATTGACTGACTTGTGTGTGTCAATTCTTATGGTTCATGATCAACACTCGCAAAGCAGGTCATTTTGTATGTGTGTGTATACTGTAGCCTCTTATGCATCATGGGGTACGAAGACGTTGCACACAATTTGTTCGATGTAATGCACACAATTGAAGTTACCTCGTCTGTGTGATGATTTTTTTTTCTTTATTATTTTTTAGCTTCCTTGTCCCATCACAATGGTTGAAATTGATAAGTCAAAGCAACAAACAACATACCAATATTCTCTTTCATTGATATTTTTAGAATGAACATTTTAATTTATTGCTCAAATCATTCAATGGGAGAATTCAGATGCTTAAGTCAACATAGATGAATTGCAAATGTGAAAACTAAGTTGAGAATGAACATAATGATTTGATTATAGGTGATATGCTGATGTTTAATGATCTTTCCTCTGCTGCATCACACTTTGATTTACTGAAAGTTTAGGTTGTTGTTGTGGTCTCAACATCCTTCACTTATCCAACATGGTCGAGATCAGCCATTAATATATATATATATAGATAGATAGATAGATTCATTTCATGCTTCAAAATCTTCATTACCCTTGACCCTTGTCATGTTTTATGTCATTGATTTATTGTTCTTATACTTTTTACAGTATATTAAAAGGTGGGACTTAATTAAAAAATCCCTATCCACTTGTGACCAAACATGTTACAAAAGATTCTATGGCATTGCATTGAATACTCTTGTGGGAAAACCTAAAAAATCTAGTACTATTATTGTCCATAACTTAGGATATCAAATCCTGCATATTACAAATAGAAGCCCCAACAGAGTAGCTTTGCAGACAGATTAGCTCAGAAACCATGAATCTTTATGTAAGCCGGCTTCTTGTGAGAGCTTCTGGAAATCAATTAGCTTGCAAAGTTTCCTCATGTCCCCTTCTGATAAATCTTGATGGGCCTGCAAGATATGCATTCAAAGAAGATCAAATCATAGGAAAATCACACAAAGTCGTCTAACTGAAGCTGTTATTGATAGTTATTCTTAGTGAGCCTTGTTGTAAAGACATGTTATTTGAGCATAAAGAGAATGACTTATGAGATGGAAGAAGTTAAAGGTTGATTTAAATGTAGATTGAAATTGGGTCTCTAAGACAAGCTTCTTGGCCACAATTTAATCAATACACATGGGCTGTGGCCATGAAACAACGTCCAGAGGATTGAAGTTTCAAAGTAGTGTGGCGAACAAGACTGCAAATGTGGACAATAAAGAGGAACAAGAACTTACACGTTTTGATAAATTTGAATGATATAATCTTGAAGTGTCGGTCATCATCCAATGTGAGGAAGAAACCCCCAAATTGTGAGGAAAAATGTATTCTGATAACAGAGTAATGACCTGACTTCGTATAAATGTGGCCTGATAAAGTGAATATTGCTATGAAATTTGAAATCGACTAACATTTGAAACTTTGTGATATAACATAGCATTGACCTGACTTCGTATAAATGTGGACATTCAAATTGCTTTTCTTTTCACATAACAATGCATTACAAAACTTCATCATCATGTTATGTCAACCCATAGATCAAACAAGAGAAGGTAGAAAAAAAGTAGATAAAAAGGAAAGGTATTTGGTGATTATATTGTTGTATAACTACTTGGAAATAATCATGTACATCCCAAATGGCTGGTATTAAAGCTGTCATCTTGATACAAGCTACTGGACATTCAAATAAAGAGTTGCTTATAACATGTAATGGAGACACTCAATAGAGGTTCCATTCTCCAGACATGCAATTTTCGTAGTCAGGTCATTTTCAAAAGGAACAAGTTCCATTATGCAACAAAAAAGAGCAAAAAACTTAGATCATCAGATTACAAGATTACCAACACTCTCAAAATCAACTAAGCAAGAAAACTTACTCATATTTCAACTTCACATCACGCATGAGGGCCAAGAGGTGATCGATCATGACTCTACACTCCTTAACCTTATCCATGCTCATCCATTTTTGCAACAAAAAACCCTTCAGAGACATGTCCTGCATAATAAAATGACGAAAAAGACACCAAACTTTCACATCTTTGCCAAAGAAAAAGCTCAATGCATCTATAGACATTACTTCAAGACTTGTGCAGCAAACCTAAACAACAATTCAATCAATTGCATACATCACAACTTACCTTGAAGATGAAAGCTGATGTTGAGACAATAACTGGTTTCTTAGACATTCCACCATAAGTTATAAATAAAAAAATGAAACTCTTGAACAAGGTGATGATTGTTACCAACTCTCTTTTCTTTGAGTTCGATAGTTAAAATCATACTTGACATCATAACAAAGGAGTCCTTGGGATTTGCGTACCTTGTTTTCTCCAATGAAGAAGATGCGTAGTTAGCTATTAAGGAGAGAATTCAGATGTGTTGCAATCGTATTCTACAAGTCCAGAAAACGCGGATGTAAATCAGGGAAGAAATCTAGGGTTTACAAATGAAGATAGAAATTAGATATGCAGAGAGAAGAAAACCTGGGGAAGCTTGACAGTGGTGGAAGCGGCAACGAGAGCGTAGCCGAGGAGCTTGGATATGAGAGGAAATAAACAATCTTTCGCCAAGAATTAGCCATTGCGAAGCGAATCCAACGCGAAGTCCATCCCAAATATCTCCATCCGATTCTCGATTTCAGATTTCGAATCCACCAAACCTAACCCCTTCCCTTAGTCAGTGGAGGAGTCGTCGAGGTGACGAGTTGCCAGAAGCAGAGGAGGAAGAGGGAGACGACGGAGATTGTGAGAATTAGGATTAATTAGAGTGATATTAATTGAATTACTAGGATTAAGATTTTCTTCTACTTTTTCTTTTCAAAATTTTTAATAATTTATCTGATTTTTTCATTTAAAAGAAAAGATAAATTCAACCCTCAAAAATAGCAAAAATACTCAAATTTTGGTATTTTTGCCATACTTTTAAAACTGTGGTATTTTTGCCAACAGACTTCAGTTTTTTGGTATTTATGCAATTATGCCTTATAAACATGCATGAAGGGGTGTCATGTGGTGTATTTAGGTTCTAGTTTAGTATAGAAATAATAGATTTATAAATAGAAGATATGAATTAAACCTTGAGAGCATGGTAGGGAGAATAGCCAAAAATCCAGAACACCAAAATTAATTATCATATCTAAATGTATAAAGAGCCAAAACTAAATGACACCAAAGAGACAAATATCTGCTCACGATTGAAATGGTCTTGTTGTAAACTCTCTCCAATCCATGGTTTTGGGGAGTCTGAAACGTTGAAGAAAACGTTTATAATCAGAATAAAATAATGAAAAACCTAACAGTATAATGAAAAGATAATACCGAATAAAAAAGTATCTAAAAATATAAAAAAGAATCTTGCTAATTATATATAATATTCTCCCAATCTTTTCTTTCCTAATAAGTTATTCAATCGTGTTGCATAATATTTTGTGAATACAACTCTACCGAGCATTGAATTTTGGTGCGGAGTGTTCTGTTTCAAAGTCAATTCTCATTGTAAGAATATTATCATAACAAATTCAGACGATGGGAAATGTAACATAGACTCCTTAATAAATCTTTGCATTTACATCTTGAGTTCTCTTCAAGCATTCATTTAAACTTAATTCTCATTGTATGAATAAATTTTTTTTTGACAATTTTTTTTTTAAGATCAATTCAATAACTTTTATGAATCTACTATTCGAGTCGGTCTATGGATTATAACTCGAGAATGTTATGAACAAAATACTTTATAATTGTGAGAAATAATAGTTTTTCAATCATAAATTTTAAATTTAGCAAAACAATGTCATGCTCTATTGTTTAATGTGTGTTTCATCCATTTTATTGCTATTTTTGATATGTTGGAAATCAAATTTAATTGTTCATTTTGATCATTACAAAATTGGATTTTTTAATCATCCAAGCGAATATGCAGTCTATAGTTTGGTAGATTTGACTTCTTTGCATCATCAAATACTTGTACCTTCTAAAAGCTAACCTTGATATTTAACTTATGCAGATAAAGATCTAGTACTCATGGAGTCTCCATAGGAAGAAAACTCAAATGAAGTTTTGTTGATTATATTTCATTGAAAAAGACACATGATGTTCAGTCAAATCTTTTTATTTGTAATATTTTGTAATTTATTTGTAGTATTCATAATTGATTTGTAATCTTGCTAATTGATTTGTAATCTTCTTAATTGGTTGATTTGTAATCTTCCTAATTGATTTGTATTAAATAAGAAAAGATTGGTAATAAGTTTAGCATATAAATCTTTAATATATAATTAAATTTATTTGAAAAAAATAAAAAAAAAGGGAAAAATGACATGTGGAAAATTAAATATGAGGGTGCCATGTGGCAGTGACGAATCTACTTGAGGGCTAGAGGGGGCTGATGCCCCCACTGAGCCCCAATGATTTTTAAAAAATTAAAAAATTAAGATTTAAAGAAACATTTAATTAAATGAGAATTAAAAAATGGAATATATGGATGTAGACTTGTTATTGGGCTGATTTTTTCATTCAAAAGGCCCAATAAAGAAGCACACAATACTTATTTGAACAATGTATTATAACTTATAAAGATTAGAATAAAATGAAATTTGTTTTAAACAACACATGCCTTGAACATAATTTTTGTAACTAGTTTTAAAGACTTTGTTTAATTTATAATGCACTGCAAATAACTTATAATATTTTTATACCATTATAATTAAGTTTGTGTTCATTGTCTATGTTTTGTCCTTATTAGGACACTCTAATCAAGTTGTTAGTTGAGAAAATAAAACGCATATTGAAAAAAATGTAGTGACATCTATTGAGATTAAAGATATTATTGAAAAAATTTAGAACCTGACACATCGAAAAATGTTACTGTAACAAAAAACTTAAACAAACATTTAGTATCAAATATTATATATTATAATAATAATAATTTATTTTCATCCCCACTGTACTAAAACTGTGCGTCTGTCTGTGCCATGTGGTATTATTTTATTTTGCATTATTATATATATATGTAATAAATTACTCATTACATTTTTTTTTTCTTATTTTATAATGAATTTCTCCCACTTTGTGGACACTCAAGAAATTATATCTCTTCTCGTCAATGGTCACCAGCCAAGAATCATTACTTGCAACCTCATAATATGAGGAATAATCAAGGATTTCTTATGAGAGAATTTCAGAAAATCATCCAATTTGATAATTTAAATTATCCTTGTAATGTTTGTTTGAATCAATAATGTATTAATAATGATGAATTAAGAAATATTCATATCAAGGTTAAATAATGGATAAATTAATAACGATGAATTAATATTATCAGTTTGTTTTTCATAATAAAAGTTGTTTAATTGGTAAACATCACATTTGAGAAGGAAGAAGAATAAGGTGTAATTGTTTTTTTTTTTCACAAGCAAACACTAGATTCATTGTTAGGTACAAGGTCAGCCTAAATCATTATAGCGGATGATCTTCAGAAAATCTCGAAAACGAGAATCAATGGTAGAAGTCAAGGAGTGTAGTTCCCTACTCCTATGACAAATCTCGGACTGTGCGGCCGAAGGCAAGTTCTTGGTGATCCAATCCCGAATATGAACAATGTTAATGTCATTTGATGTCAGGAAGTCTGCAGCTTTGTTACATTCCCTGTAGTAATGAAGGATCCGAAAAGATCCGAAGCAATCCAACAGGGAGAGTATATCAATAATAATTGTACGTATTTCCCAATGGATTTTCCATACTTTATTAACACAGATAATAACTGTTAAATTGTCATCTTCAATAATAATATTTCTAATATTTAGGCATAATGCCTGACGCAGACCCTCAAGGAAAGCGTAAGCCTTAGTTTGTAGTATAGACGTATTCGAAATCTGCTTTTTATCAGTATGTACAGTATAATTTGGGAGACTATCCCGAATAATGAAACCAATGTGAGATGTGAGATTGTTTCTCTTGGATCCATCAAAATTTAACTTAAAATAATAAAGTGTAATTGTTTGAATATGAAAGTTGGATACTTAGAAGAAAAAAAAGAGTATTCAGAGTTGGATACTTTAGAATTTTGCATGAAAATGTTAACAATGGTTTACCAAGAAAGAAAAGTTTGGAAAGAGGGGAGAAAATTTTTTCTAGCAAAAAAGGTAAAATAAAGATAGGATAGTGGAGCCCGGTTTAATTCAGAAAAGAGAATATGACATAGTAGTCAGTCCTCATAAATACTTAATTCAGAAAAGAGAATATGACATAGTAGTGGAGCCTAGATTGGCTTCTTTGCTATATCCCCTTGACTAAACCAACCAAAATGTTCCCCAAAATTGCTCCACCACCAGTACTTCCCCAACCATTGTCGTTGGCCTCTGTTCTTCGTTTCGGTGAAGTTGTTGGTCCCTTACTCTAGCTGCTTCCTTTCTCTTCTCTCTGTAATCTTCTCCCGCACATCTCCTACTTGAGATTTTCTTCTTCCTGCCTTCCTCTGGTCATTGACTTTCTAGAGTAAAAGGATTTTGGAAAAAAACAAAATTGATCTACTCGCACAAATCTGAGAAAGTTTGCCTTTTTCTACCAAAAGAGACAAGGTTTCCGGCGAAATCTAACTCACTTGGGGACATTCGCCCTCATTCTCTTTGGGAGGGGTAAGAAATCCAGAATGAAACCAAATAACATGTTTGTTTGGTCTCTATTGCTGGTTCTGTCGGGGAGTGGTGATGGTGTCTCTATTGCTCTTTCTTGGTGCCAGTTGTGTAAAGGTGGAAATGTTGGCTTGGTGGTGGTGTTTCTCGGCGTCCCGAGCCCTTACTCCTCTTGCCTGAAGGGGGGTGTCCTCAAGTTCAGATGTAATACTTCTAGTCTAACCTTTAATCTTCAATGTTCTCTTTAACTTTGTAAAGTTTGTTTCAAAAAATTGAGCCTTTGTGTTTATCTTTTAGCAGCTCTTATCTTTTAGCAGGTAGTATAAATACTGATATTCTTTTAATATGATAATTACTAATTAATTTGTGTTTATCTCAAACCTAATTTACTGAAAGAAAAAAGTCAAAGGCTGATTTTTCTCACATGCTTCTTACGTTGGAGAGGTGGCTGCTATAGGAACGATTCCTTGGGTTTAAATTTCTCAAAGGAAGCTTTCTGTTTTGCCTCAATAAAAAGAGAAGTTCAACACTTCGATTTGCATCCTCGTTCAGAAGCTTTTCCTGATGTCTCTTTTCAACTTCTTCCCAATTTGATTTGAGAGTTCCATCTCTTCCAGATTGAGTGCACAATTAAGAAGAGAGCAGAGTAAACCCTGGAGTGAGCCGCCTTGGTAAACTTGCACCCGGGTTTAGGCGGTTTTTCACTCAAGTGCAGTAGTTCTCTACGGCTCTGCAATTTTAGCTTTTTACTGGTGTATATCCTGACTTTGATTTTCAACAATCTTGAGCAAAAAAAGTATATACCTGTTGAAGTTAGGATGCCGAAGAACCCCGCAGTGCCGGATCTCTCCAAACTCCAACCTCTGACTGGCCCTAACTATCGTCGCTGATCAGAGGAATTGGTGTTCTTCTTCCAGGAACTTGGGTTGCACTATGTTCTGTTTGAAGGGAAGCCAACTGAGGCTTCCAAGACCGATGTTGCATCGGATGCTCCCCTTACACCGATCACGCCGTCTGCTTCTCTCGACAAAGGTATATAGGTTGCCTCTGTGCTGGACTCTCATGGTGTTGGTTCTATGCCTTCGGGAAAACCCAAACCCGAAGGAACGTTTGAAGACCACAATGGCACATGTCGAGGTCATATCATCAGGCATCTATCTGAGAAGTTGTTTGACATCTATGTCAATTACGACTCAGCAAAGGAGATATGGATCAATTTGAAGAAGAGGTACGGGGCTGAAGATGAAGGCAAGAAACAGTATGTCACATCCAAATGGACTTCATTCCAGATGAAGGACGATCAACCTATCCTGGATCAACTCCATGAATACGAAGCTATTGTCTCGAAGATCCAGGCTGAAGGTATTCCAATGGATGAGCACTTAGCTGCATTTGTGCTCATAGACAAACTGCCTCCTTCATGGAATGACTATCGTTCTAAGCTGAAGCATGACAAAAGAAAAATGTCCCTTGATGGACTGATTGCTGATTTAATGATTTAGGATGCAAACACGAAATATTTAGGTAAAAAAAACTGCTTCTCATTCTTTACCTAATAATGCTAATGTAGTAGAAGGTTCTACTGGTGATAAGAACAGGTTCCAACCACACAAAACAAAGGAAAGAGTTCTGTTGCAGCAAGGCCATCTGCTGAATTCAAGAAGAAGCTGAAATGCTGGAACTGTAACAAGATTGGTCACAAGAAGCAGGACTGTCGTCTTCCCCCTCAGCTGAAGGAAACAAACAAATCCCAAAGCAACCTTATTGAAGATCTAGTTGTTGTTACAACTGAGGTAAACGTTGCAGTTGATGTGGTGGAGTGGATAGTTGATTCTGGATCCACACGTCACATCTGCAGCCAAAAGTCTATGTTTAAAACTCTCAATGACTCTTCGCATGATAATGTGTACTTAGGAGATGCTAGAGCCCTACAAGTTGCTGGAATTGGTGATGTTGCTTTGAAACTGTCTTCTGGAAGAGTTTTAACTTTGACTAAGGTTTTGTTTGTTCCAAACATGCGTAGGAATTTAATTTCTAGTGCTTTGCTGATGAATGCTGGATTTAAGCAAACCTTTGATGCTGGAAAATTAGTTATTACTAAGAATATGGCATATATAGCTAAGGCCTTTTGTAATGGGAATCTCTTTGTTCTTGACATTATGAATGAAATGAATACTGGTGCTTCTGTTTATTATGTGTGTGCTTTGGATAATGGCATGGTAGATTAGGACATTTGAATGTCAATTCTATCAAATGTTTGAGGCATGCTAATTTGATTCCTGATAACTTAGAAAAGGATGTTTTTAAATGTGAAATCTGAGCAAAGCATGCCAGCAAACCTTTTTCTTGTCCTGTTAATAGAAAATTAGAATTGCTTAAGCTTGTTCACTCTAATTTGGCTGATTTCAAAAGTACTGTTAGTAGAGGTGGCAAACACTATTATATTACTTTTGTTGATGATTTCTCTAAATACACAAGAGTTCATCTATTAAGATCTAAGGATGAGGCCTCTGAAATGTTTATGCAATATAAAGCTGAAGTTGAAAATCAACTTGACGGAAAAATTAAGAGGTTAAGATCTGATAGAGGTGGAGAATATGAATCTGAAATTCTGAAATCTTTGTGTATAAAAGAAGGCATCATTCATGAAAAATCAGCACTCTATACTCCTCAGCAAAATGGTATTGCAGAAAGAAAAAATTGTACTCTGAAAGATATGATGAATGATATGCTACTTAGTTCAGGTTTACCTGACCAAATGTGTGGGGGGGGGGGGGGGGGGGAGCCATTCTTTCAGCATGTTATATCTTGAATAGAGTACCACATAAAGGCATTTCTGTCACCCTATATGAACTTTGGAAAGGTTATTCTCCTAATTTGTAGAAGTAAGAGAATAAGAACCGAAACTGATTTCGGCCCTGATTTTACTACTACGTTTCTTGTTGAATATGATGAGATTAGTTAAGAGTTCATGCATGCTTTCTTAATTGAAGAAGATCCTAAGAGTTTCTCTGAAGCTATGAAATCAGTAGATGCTGTTTTTTTGGAAAGAAGCTATTAATAATGAAATTGATTCCATTATGTCTAACCATACTTGGGAGCTTGTTGATTTGCCTAGAGGGTGCAAAATAATCAGATGCAAGTGGATCCTAAAGAAAAAGCTCAAAGTTGATGTCGATTGACAAATTTAAAGCAAGGCTGGTGGCACACAAATTTTCTCAAAAACAGGGTGTAGATTATTTCGATACTTATGCTCATGTTACTAAAATTTCTACTATTCGGATATTGCTTGCATTTGCTTCTATTCATAAATTAGTTGTGCATCAAATGGATATGAAAACATCATTTTTAAATGGTGATTTGCATGAAGAGATTTACATGATGCAACCTGAAGGTTTTATTGTACCTCGTCAGGAACATAAAGTATGCAAATTGATTAAATCCTTGTATGGTCTTAAACAAGTTCCTAAGCAATGGTTTGAAAATTTTGATGATACCTTGCATGACAATGGCTTTGTTTCTACTTTTGGATATACTTGTGTATACTCTAAGGTATATGATCATGGATATGTCATTATCTGTTTGTATGTAGATGACATGCTCATTTTGGGTACTTCTCTTGATATTGTTTGTGAAACAAAGACTTTTCTGAATTCTAAATTTGATATGAAGGATCTAGATGAGGTTGATGTCATTCTTGGAATTAAAGTCAGAAAATCTGGTTCTAGCTTTGCTTTGAATCAATCTCATTATATAGAAAAGATTCTTAAGAAATTTGGCATATATAGCTAAGGCCTTTTGTAATGGGAATCTCTTTGTTCTTGACATTATAAATGAAATGAATGTTGGTGCTTCTGTTTATTATGTGTGTGCTTTGGATAATGGCATGGTAGATTAGGACATTTGAATGTTAATTCTATCAAATGTTTGAGGCATGCTAATTTGATTCCTGATAACTTAGAAAAGGATGTTTCTAAATGTGAAATCTGAGCAAAGCATGCCAGCAAACCTTTTTCTTGTCCTGTTAATAGAAAATCAGAATTGCTTAAGCTTGTTCACTCTAGTTTGGCTGATTTCAAAAGTACTGTTAGTAGAGATGGCAAACACTATTATATTACTTGTGTTGATGATTTCTCTAAATACACAAGAGTTTATCTATTGAGATCTAAGGATGAGGCCTCTGAAATGTTTATGCAATATAAAGCTGAAGTTGAAAATCAACTTGACAGAAAAATTAAGAGGTTAAGATCTGATAGAGGTGGAGAATATGAATCTGAAATCTTTGTGTATAAAAGAAGGCATCATTCATGAAAAATCAGAACCCTATACGCCTTAGCAAAATGGTATTGCAGAAAGAAAAAATTGTACTCTGAAAGATATGATGAATGATATGCTACTTAGTTCAGGTTTACCTGACCAAATGTGTGGGGGGGGGGGGGGGGGAGAGCCATTCTTTCAGCATGTTATATCTTGAATAGAGTACCACATAAAGGCATTTCTGTCACCCCATATGAACTTTGGAAAGGTTATTCTCCTAACTTAAGCTACTTGAGAGTATGGGGTTGTCTTGCTAAAGTTGGTTTGCCTGCTTTAAAAAGGACTAACATTAGACCTAAGACTGTGGATGGTGTGCTTGTTGGTTATGCCCATAATAGTGCATTAGTGTTGCGTATCGATGTTTGACATTTAAATCTGAATCTTTGCATTTTGATAGCATGATTGAATCTAGAGATGTTGAATTTTTTGAGAATGTGTTTCCTTTCAATAGAAAAATTGAATCTGCTTCTTCTAGTAATGCATTGAGTAAGAGAACTCTTGATGAAAATCATGATGAACCTCGTAGAAGTAAGAGAATAAGAACCGAAACTGATTTCGGCCCTGATTTTACTACTACGTTTCTTGCTGAATATGATGAGATTAGTTAAGAGTTCATGCATGCTTTTTTAATTGAAGAAGATCCTAAGAGTTTCTCTGAAGCTATGAAATCAGTAGATGCTGTTTTTTGGAAAGAAGCTATTAATAATGAAATTGATTCCATTATGTCTAACCATACTTGGGAGCTTGTTGATTTGCCTAGAGGGTGCAAAACAATCAGATGCAAGTGGATCCTAAAGAAAAAGCTCAAAGTTGATGTCGATTGACAAATTTAAAGCAAGGCTGGTGGCACACGAATTTTCTCAAAAACAAGGTGTAGATTATTTCGATACTTATGCTCCTGTTACTAAAATTTCTACTATTCGGATATTGCTTGCATTTGCTTCTATTCATAAATTAGTTGTGTATCAAATGGATATGAAAACATCATTTTTAAATGGTGATTTGCATGAACAGATTTACATGATGCAACCTGAAGGTTTTATTGTACCTCGTCAGGAACATAAAGTATGCAAATTGATTAAATCCTTGTATGGTCTTAAACAAGTTCCTAAGCAATGGTTTGAAAATTTTGATGATACCTTGCATGACAATGGCTTTGTTTCTACTTTTGGATATACTTGTGTATACTCTAAGGTATATGATCATGGATATGTCATTATCTATTTGTATGTAGATGACATGCTCATTTTGGGTACTTCTCTTGATATTGTTTGTGAAACAAAGACTTTTCTGAATTCTAAATTTGATATGAAGGATCTAGATGAGGTTGATGTCATTCTTGGAATTAAAGTCAGAAAATCTGGTTCTAGCTTTGCTTTGAATCAATCTCATTATATAGAAAAGATTCTTAAGAAATTTGGCATATATAGCTAAGGCCTTTTGTAATGGGAATCTCTTTGTTCTTGACATTATGAATGAAATGAATGTTGGTGCTTCTGTTTATTATGTGTGTGCTTTGGATAATGGCATGGTAGATTAGGACATTTGAATGTTAATTCTATCAAATGTTTGAGGCATGCTAATTTGATTCCTGATAACTTAGAAAAGGATGTTTCTAAATGTGAAATCTGAGCAAAGCATGCCAGCAAACCTTTTTCTTGTCCTGTTAATAGAAAATCAGAATTGCTTAAGCTTGTTCACTCTAGTTTGGCTGATTTCAAAAGTACTGTTAGTAGAGGTGGCAAACACTATTATATTACTTTTGTTGATGATTTCTCTAAATACACAAGAGTTTATCTATTGAGATCTAAGGATGAGGCCTCTGAAATGTTTATGCAATATAAAGTTGAAGTTGACAATCAACTTGACAGAAAAATTAAGAGGTTAAGATCTGATAGAGGTGGAGAATATGAATCTGAAATTCTGAAATCTTTGTGTATAAAAGAATGCATCATTCATGAAAAATCAGAACCCTATACTCCTTAGCAAAATGGTATTGCAGAAAGAAAAAATTGTACTCTGAAAGATATGATGAATGATATGCTACTTAGTTCAGGTTTACCTGACCAAATGTGGGGGGGGGGGGGGGGGGGGGGAAAGCCATTCTTTCAGCATGTTATATCTTGAATAGAGTACCACATAAAGGCATTTCTGTCATCCCATATGAACTTTGGAAAGGTTATTCTCCTAACTTAAGCTACTTGAGAGTATGGGGTTGTCTTGCTAAAGTTGGTTTGCCTGCTTTAAAAAGGACTAACATTAGACCTAAGACTGTGGATGGTGTGCTTGTTGGTTATGCCCATAATAGTGCATTAGTGCTGCGTATCGATGTTTGACATTTAAATCTGAATCTTTGCATTTTGATAGCATGATTGAATCTAGAGATGTTGAATTTTTTGAGAATGTGTTTCCTTTCAATAGAAAAATTGAATCTGCTTCTTCTAGTAATGCATTGAGTAAGAGAACTCTTGATGAAAATCATGATGAACCTCGTAGAAGTAAGAGAATAAGAACCGAAACTGATTTCGGCCCTGATTTTATTACTACGTTTCTTGCTGAATATGATGAGATTAGTCAAGAGTTCATGCATGCTTTTTTAATTGAAGAAGATCCTAAGAGTTTCTCTAAAGCTATGAAATCAGTAGATGCTGTTTTTTGGAAAGAAGCTATTAATAATGAAATTGATTTCATTATGTCTAACCATACTTGGGAGCTTGTTGATTTGCCTAGAGGGTGCAAAACAATCAGATGCAAGTGGATCCTAAAGAAAAAGCTCAAAGTTGATGTCGATTGACAAATTTAAAGCAAGGCTGGTGGCACACAAATTTTCTCAAAAACAAGGAGTAGATTATTTCGATACTTATGCTCCTGTTACTAAAATTTCTACTATTCAGATATTGCTTGCACTTGCTTCTATTCATAAATTAGTTGTGCGTCAAATGGATATGAAAACATCATTTTTAAATGGTGTTTTGCATGAAGAGATTTACATGATGCAACCTGAAGGTTTCATTGTACCTCGTCAGGAACATAAAGTATGCAAATTGATTAACTCCTTGTATGGTCTTAAACAAGCTCCTAAGCAATGGTTTGAAAATTTTGATGATACCTTGCATGACAATGGCTTTGTTTATACTTTTGGATATACTTGTGTATACTCTAAGGTATATGATCATGGATATGTCATTATCTGTTTGTATGTAGATGACATGCTCATTTTGGGTACTTCTCTTGATATTGTTTGTGAAACAAAGACTTTTCTGAATTCTAAATATTATATGAAGGATCTAGATGAGGTTGATGTCATTCTTGGAATTAAAGTCAGAAAATCTGGTTCTAGCTTTGCTTTGAATCAATCTCATTATATAGAAAATATTCTTAAGAAATTTGTAGTGCTAAATCTCCATATGACTCATCTTTGCATTTGTGTAAGAATAGAGGAGATAGTGTGAATCAGTTTGATTATACTAAGGTGATGGGTAGTGTAATGTACTTGATGAATTGTACAACACCTGATATTGCCTATGTTGTGAGTAGACTGAGTAGATATACTCATAATCCTGATTTTGATAATTGGTTAGCACTTGTTCGTTTATTGCGATACCTGAAAGGAGATATTGATTGGAATTTGTGCTTTTCTGGTTCTCCATGTGTACTTGAAGCATATTGTGATGCTAATTGGGTGTCAGATAATGATGAAGTCAATTCTACTACTGGTTTTTTGTTCACTTTAGGTGGTGGAGCAGTAGCATAGAAGTCTGCAAAACAGGCTTGCATTGCTCGTTCCACCATGGAACTGAATTGATTGCTGCTGAGTTGGCAGTACAAGAAGCTGATTGGTTGAGAAATCTGCTTGCTGACATACCGATGGTGGGGAGACCATGTCCATCTATCTCCATAAGATGTGATTCTCAAGATGCGATCGGTGTTGCAATGAACGCAATGTATAATGGGAAGAAAAGACATATACGTATGTGACATAAAGTGATACGCAGTTTGATTGAAACTGGTGTGTTATCTTTGGAGTTTGTAAGATCAGGGCGGAACTTGGCCGACCCCTGACGAAAGGACTGTGTGGACGAATGGTCCTGGACACAACAAAGGAAATGGGACTAAAGCCTCTTTCGGATGAGTTTGTTCTGGATACCAAACCAAGAATTCAAACTTTATTGTGAATTTTGGTTCAATGAGGTCAAACGAAGGAATAATACTAATCTGATGTCAATTAAAAGTCCTACATATGTTGTTAGCTGGAAGGTTGAGATGTTTTGATCTCTTAATGAACTCATTCCTGTATGGGGGTGTGCGACAACACACACTTGATGAGTCACCTAAACGAGTGTCAAGGTATAAGGCTGCCTAACTAGATGAGTTGTGGGCAAACTCACTAGGACACTTGTGATGCAGGGTTAAGTGTTAGGCCTTTATGTACACTATTTAAGTTTGCAGAACTCTCAAATTGTTTTAATATGTTGATTCAAGTCCAAAAGACATAAACATGTATTTACTGATATTGTTTTGATTTTGAAACATGTAGGGGATTGTTGGGGTTGTTTAAAAAAATTGAGCCTTTGTGTTTATCTTTTAGCAACTCTTATCTTTTAGCAGGTATTATAAATACTGATATTCTGTTATTTATTTTTAATATGATAATTACTAATTAATTTGTGTTTATCTCAAACCTAATTTACTGAAAGAAACAGTCAGAGGCTGATTTTTCTCACCTGCTTCTTACGTTGGAGAGGTGGCTGTTATAGGAACGATTCCTTGGGCTTAAATTTCTCAAAGGAAGCTTTCTGTTTTGCCTTAATAAAAAGAGAAGTTCAGCACTTCTATTTGCATCATCGTTCAGAAGCTTTTCTTGATGTCTCTTTTCAACTTCTTCCCAATTTGATTTGAGAGTTCCATCTCTTCCAGATTGAGTGCACAGTTAAGAAGAGAGCAGAGTAAACCCTGGAGTGAGCCGCCTTGGTAAACTTGCACCCGGGTTTAGGCGGTTTTTCGCTCAAGTGCAGTAGTTCTTACGGCTCTGCAATTTCAGTTTTTTACCGGTGTATTTTCTGACTTTGATTTTCAACAACGTTGTAATAATATACAAATTGTGTTTGGTCTCTTACTTTATGTGCACCAACATCAGTATCAGTTCATCTCAATTTACTTTTACTTCGAGCTATGTCATCATGGACAAAACATTTTTCTATGCAACCCTACGTGCTGGGGCTTCACAAGCCATCACTAGTGACGTTAACAATCAAAATCAATTCATGACTGGGGCTTCACAAGCCATCTCCATTCTTTTTTATTTTTGATAAGGAAAGATTTCAAGAATCCAGAACAACCAAACCTGGATTCTTGAGAGGCCGAAAAGACGGCTGTCGAGACAAACGACAAGGGAAACAAATAACGACAAGAAAAACAACAAAGCAAAAAACAAAATACAACAAGTAACAAGGAAACAAACACAGCCGAGGAGGAGTAATGAATAGGCAGAATCAGTGAGAGAGGCTCAAACATGGGATGATAGACACCAACACGACGTTGACACAGTCAGAAAGCAGAAACAAGACATTGTCTGGAGGCACTTCGTTATAAGAAGCCACCAGAGATCACACGATCACTATCTTGATCTCTAGCCCGAAACAACAGTCTCAAATCAAACCTAAACTCAACTCCACATCAGAAATGAATGAATCAAAGGAGGCAAAAAGCGAGCCTTCTCGGCATAAAAGCGAGTCTTTTGAAAAGTACAGAATTCAAAAGCACCCCACGGATTTCAGATTTAAAAGCTGGTGGATCATGGGAGTCGAGGAAGCGGCGCTCGAGAAATAAGAGTTTCTGGGGTCATGCTTGCAATAGCATCGTATTCCGCCTCAGGAATCCCAAGACTATCGCTATCAATGTCCATCAGCTTCATTTTCGGTGCCGTCGTCGGCCTTGAGGGTGACGACATCATCGGGTGCGGTACATCGGAGGACTTTCGCCATGTTGCCGACGTTGATTCCCATGGAGAGGTTGCGGTCACAGCGGGAGTACTCGAACCCTAGGATTGGAGAAGGAGGGAGACGAGCGCCCGATGCTGGTTTAGGTTTAGCAGAAAGATGCGCGGGCATGGTTGCGCAACCGTGGTGGTGAGAGGGGAGTACCGTCGGTGGGTGATGTAGGTCGTAGGGGGCGCGGCTTGGGTGGTTCTGATGTAGGTCGCCAGCGGGTACGGCTTTGCGTTCGTTGGTGGTTGGTGGTCGCCGGATCTGATGTGGTGGTGTGGAGGGGATTATCGGGGGGAAGCGGCTGGGTAATGGGTCGCCTGTAGCAGCGGGGAGTTTCGGAGGGGTTGGTGGTCGCCATTGTAGCGGCGGCTCCAGAAAGGAACGTTTCTTTTTTTCTAGGGTAAGCCATCTCCAGTCTTGATAACAAATGGAAACAACCTTTCAAAGTGATCTCTCCTTCTCAATGGGTTAAAATATTGGCGGAATTGCAAAAACTATCAGATTTTGATAGGCAGTTTGCAAAAATATCAGCTTTTGAAAAGTATAGCAAAAATGTCATAAAGCTGCAGAACTTTATTTTTAGAAAAAGATAAATTCATATTTGCTTTTACTTTTTTCTTTTGATAAACACTCTACTTTTAAGAATTCATAATTACTCTTATCAATTAATAACCTCATTTAAGCAAATACTATATTTCTCTCTCCTTCGTCCTCACAGCCAAGTCGGTCTGCTTGAGGGCTACAGCTCTTCCTCTCTCCGGCGAACTTGCACCAGAATTCGCCCATCGCTTCCACCAACTCTTCCTCTGTTCCTATCCCTCTTCTCCGCTCGCTGCCTAATGCTCAATTTCTGTCCAGCTCCCCTCTCTCCTCTTCTCATCTGTCCCGTTGTTGTCCTCTATCCAGCTCCCCTCTCTCCCTCTGTAGCGTGGACGATCAATTGAGGCGCGGAGGGGGTCGAAGAAGGCGACCCAGGGTGTGTTGCGGGACCGAATCATCACCATTTTCGTCCTCTGTTCGATCGAGTTCGGAGAAGGCTCGTCGGCATCGTTGCAAGGGTGGTCAATGAGCAGCAGTACAGTGGCAAGTCCAACTAATTTTCTGCTAAGCCTAGCCCAAACCATTTGCAGTTCAAGTAAAGGTTTTCTAATTTGAAATAAAAAACATCGATTCTTGATCTCTTTCTAGCATTTCTACAAACAGTTGGTGCTCAACAATGGCGGAAGATGGATCACGCTCAAATTGTTCGATTTGATTCAATGCTTGATCATGGTATCTGTGTGTATGTAGATTATTCTCACAAATCTGATGTTTCTCAGTCGTAATATGAAGAGTTCTCATATATATTGTTGTAGAATCCAGATCAAACTTGGTCGATGTGCTGGGCAATTCTCTTTCTAATGAGCTTCTTTCAATCTAGTTCCAGATTTGACTAGTATCCATATCCAAGAGGGAAGATGCTCAGATATCCCTGAATTGCTGGCCATCAAAGACATTTTTCAGAAGAAATACGGGAAAGATATCGTGTCAGCAGCAACTGATCTTCGTCCAGACAGTGGTGTGAGCCGCTTGGTATGATTTGCAACTTGGACGAATTCCATTATGCACTAGATTGTTATAGCATGTTAATTATGGATGTGTTCGTATGAATCAAAGCCCATACTTGAATTATTGAATACAATCTTTGGAACTGTTGTCTTTTTGAATATTGTAAGAGTTTCATTGATGGTTCATCAGTGGAGGCATGGTTTTGGTTTTTGATTGTTTTCCGTTTCTTGACTGCAGCTGATCGAAAAGTTGTCGGCTAGAAACCCAACATGTGAAGTGAAGTTGAAGGTGATGAAAGAGATAGACAAGGAGTACCAAGTGGAATGGGACACATCTGCAAATTAAGTGAGCATCTGTAAGTATGCAATATCTTTGGAATTTGATGTGCATAGTCTCTTATACTTGTGCTGTGTAGATAGAATGGTTGACAACAGGAGAACGCCTTTCTGGTATGCATGAAGTTGTAGTGACCAAAAGGACGTTAGAAGCAGTTAAATTTGAACAAAATCGCAGTCTCTGGAGAGTTTCTTCGACTGAGTATTATTCCACCTCAGAGAGGGTTGCGGTGGGTTGAGGCCAAGAACAACAGGCTCTTTTAAGTAGCTCGTTGGTTAGTCGAACGACAACCCCATGTAGCAAGGGCGGTGTTGTTGGGTTTGTGACGCTGCAAGGTTTCTCCGAAGATAGGTCGCAAAGTCTAGGATCTTCCACCGACGTTGAAAAAGAGCTTCAAAGTGGCATAGTTACCGGTTTTCTATGCACAACGCGGGCCGATACGGAGGTGATTCGATGTCATTCGGGGGTGATTTTAAATGATTCAAGAGTAGGGTTTAAGTAACTTGAGCATGACAAAGATGATGGTGTGGTCAGATTTTGAATTGAATGAATCGAGAGGTGTTTTTCTTGGGTCGAACAAGGCTTGGTGGTGATGTATATAGGCAATGAACAAAGTATTTTAAAACTATAGGCAATATTTGAAACTAACGTTGGTATCAAATTTAAGTAAATATTTTTAAGTGATTACCAATTCAACGAGAATCACAACTAATAAATGCAGATTTAATTGTTTCTCGTTAGGAAACCAACCAATATTCGTTTCAAATTTAAAGTTAATATAACAGAGTAATGACCTGACAATGTACAAATATGGCCTGATAAAGTGAATATTGCTCTGAAATTTGAAATTGACTAACATTTGAAATTCTGTGATATAACAGAGCATTGTGTACTTTATCAGACCACATTTACACGAAGTCATACCACATTTATATCAAGTCAGGTCAATACTCTGTTATATCACAAAATTTCAAATGTTAGCAGATTTCAAATTTCAGAGCAATATTCACTTTGTCTGGCCACATTTATACGTAATCA
Source organism: Rheum nobile (assembly GCA_027886185.1). Classification (NCBI taxonomy): domain Eukaryota; kingdom Viridiplantae; phylum Streptophyta; class Magnoliopsida; order Caryophyllales; family Polygonaceae; genus Rheum; species Rheum nobile. The sequence continues at coordinate 5,916,108 of WOAB01000002.1, read as the reverse complement.
GGTCATTACTCTGTTATATCTGAGTTGCCAATTTGATTGTATTACTAAACTCATGTGCTCTAGAGCTAATTTTCTATTATTGCAAGTAAGTACTCTAATTTGTCCTAGAGAATTGATTAAAATAATTATCTCCAGGGAGCTTATAGAATAGCTTGGATGTTAACTTGATTATTGTTAAATCTGAAACAAATCATCTACAGCTACAGCCTACAACTCTAAGCAGATGCCCACAAAAAACATCCAGAGCATAAGACTTTTTTTATGTTTTTTTTTGGAAAACTCGTTCAAAATGATTTCACATAATAAATTTAGAAGTAACTCAATACTGCATTAGATTTATTTACGAAATATAATTCATAAGTTTGTCAGATGATTTATTTATTCTTTTTGATGGATTTTGTCACATGATTAGAAGAACCTAAAAGCCGATATGTTTATTCAACTGGTCTATTTTATAATCCATAAAATCTTAATTTTTGAACAATAATATGTAAGATATATCAGATCAATTTACATGTATTTTCCACCACTTTTAACCCCCCAAAAAACTCCACACAATCAGATAATATGAGACATGAGAGAACCGTTAATTATCTTCTTTTGCTGTTTACTCTCTTTCTCCCCTTATTTTGCATTACTCAGATACTTTTTAAGAAACTCCATGGCATTTCCACAAGTGTTTGGTTCAGTTAAGGCAGTTCCTTAGAGAGGAAACTCCATGCTAATCTCTTATGCTGAAATTTGAAATTGACTAACATTTAAAATTATGTGAAATAAAAGAGCATTGACCTGACATAGTATACACGTGACTTGACTTCGTATAAGTGTGGCCTGACAAAGTAAATATTGCTCTGAAATTTGAAATTGACTAACATTTAAAATTATGTGAAATAAAAGAGCATTGACCTGACATAGTATACATGTGACTTGACTTCTTATAAGTGTGTCCTGACAAAGTGAATGTTGCTCTGAAATTTGAAATTGACTAACATTTGAAATTCTGTGAAATAAAAGACCATTGACCTGACTTAATATACATGTGACCTGACTTCGTATACATTTGGTCTGACAAAGTACATAATGCTCTGTTATGTAACAAAATTTACCCTTCCAATGGATTGGAGGCGAAGCCCTCTCGAGATATCAAGTCTCTCAAGTCGCCTTGAGCGAGCAATTGGTCTCTGAATCCACATATTCAGTATCCTTCAAAGGCCTGTTGTTGCTTGACAGTCACGAGTTTTAGGTTCCCAAGGCTTTTTAGGTTTCTTATGACTTATGAAATTGAAATGCGCGAATGCAACAACTCAGGTCTATGCGGCTGTGTTGTCGGATTGTTAAAGCGTCTTAAAATGTGTTTCTCATCCTATAGTCAAATTACACACGACACTCAAAGACGAAGGATGCATCAAGGCATTGCTTGGAATGGCTAGATCCAAGAACACTGAAGTTGTTGCACAAGTTGCAAGAGGATTAGCCAACTTTGCCAAATGTGAAACGCGCGAGGTTATTCTGAGGTCTTGAGAGCCCTCTCGCTCTCGGGCACGACCAATTCAACCAGCCATATCAAGAGGTATTACAGACTTGTTAGGAGGTATTACGGACTTCGTGTAAATATAAAATTTCAGAGGCAATATGAACATTTCAAGTCACATGTTTCATAAAAAGTAAAAGCTAGATTTCAGAGCATTATGTACTTTATCATGTCACATTTACACGAAGTCAGGACACATTTATACGAAGTCAGGGCAATACTCTGTTATATCACAAAATTTCAAATGTTAGCCAATTTCGAATTTCAGAGCAATATTCATTTTATCAGGCCACATTTGTACGTAGTCAGGTCATTACTATGTTATATTAACTTTAAATTTAAAACAAATGTTCGTTGGTTCCGTAATGAGCAACCGACTGTGGGAAGAGGAGGTTTAATAGTTTATAAAGATTATATCATATACTATATCTTAAATAGGGTCATTTACTGATAAAGCTCTGAAATATGAAACCTCCTAACATTTGAAATTTCATTTCTATAAATTTTGTGATATAACACATCATTGACTTGCTTTTGTATAAATGTGGTCGGATAAAGTGAATATTGCTCTGACATTTAAAACAACATAACATTTAAAACTTCATTTTCATAAAATTTGTTACATAACAGAGCATTATGTACTTTATCCGGCCACATTTGTACAACGTCAGGCCACATTTGTACGAAGTCAGGTTAATGCTCTATTTTACCAAAAAAATCAAATGTTAGCCGATTTCAAATTTCATAACAATATACACTTTATCAGGCCACATTTGTACGTAGTCAGGTCATTACTCTGTTATATTAACTTTAAATTTGAAACAATAGTACTGCAAAGAGCATTGACCTGACTTGCTTAACTTCAAGATAACCATGAGATCGCCAAGCCCAGGTGCCCGAACGAGCCCTCCTACCATTGTTGATTACATATACTGATATACATGATGTTGTTGTTGTGCTTTTGGGCAGTGAGAGCGTTGGACAAATGTTGCAGCTTTTATTGCCATGCTCTAAAGTTAATTTGATCATTTGATCTTCAATTCTTCCAGAGTTATTCCAGTGAAAAAGCTATATATTCCCCTTTTTTGTTAATGATATTTTGATAAGCTCAACGTGATAAGCTCATAACTAACCTTTAAGGGAAATTTATAGGCTTACAGCAAACCAAAACATAAAGGGTATCTTTTAATATGTTAATATAATATACTGACAAATTTCTCTTTGTTATTAGCACAATTTACAAGTGTAGAGTTACTCTATTGAATTCAAACTGTGCAAATTGTGATGATGATGTCCTGGTTGGTTGCTTCTCTTGAAATTTGGCAGTCCTTGTTTCTTGAATATGTCAGATATGTTGTAGTTGGGAATGAACCGTTCTTGAAGACCTACGAGGACACGTACGTACAGACTACATTTCCGGCGCTCCAATTATAATCACTGAGCCTTGTTTGAACATATATACATCAATACAAGGAAGGCTAACTTCATTTCAAGCCACATTTATATGAACATATATACATCACCACCAAGCCTTATTCGACCCCAAGAAAAACTTGTTTCGATTCATTAAATTCAAAATCTGACCACACCATCGTCTTCGCCATACTCAAGTTACTTAAACCCGCCTCTTGAATCATTTGAAATCATCTCCGAACGACATCGAATCACCTCCGTATCGGCCCGCTGTGTGCATAGAAAACCTGAACTCTTAAATCATAAATCCCTCCCACATTTATGTACTCCATAAACAGTTCGATATTTTGTGCACATACATTAAGAAGGTTAGCCGTTCATTGCCCTATATACAGTTCACAAATCAATAAGAGTCCACTTCAACATTAACAGAATAACCCATTCCACAACAAATAATTTCAAGTGGACACTGGAATTATAGAGAGAGAATGCTCGAGATGCAAGAACAATAAGATAGTTCTATAGTATCGTAATTGCTTTTATAATCACCAAGAAAGAACAAAACCAGACAAATATAACACAAAGTTTTAATTCAATGAATTGACATCCTGTGTCTCAGAGGTTTAGAAGCACACCCCTATACTGAGGAACACGAAGACGGCCACGAGCCCGACGCTGGCGGAACCCGATGAGGAACACGAAGACGGCGAAACCCGATGAGGAGCCCGACGCCGGCGAAACCCGATGTCAGTTGCGAACCCGATGAGGAACACGAAGACAGCCACGAGCCCGACGCCGGCGAAACCCCTGTACTTCAAGAGGTCACCGCGTGCATCTCTGGCCCTCGCTCCGCCTCCTTCGTCGTCGGCACCGTTCGCGGTCGGAAGAGCGGCGTCGTTGCAGACATTGACGGAGGAGCTTTTCGTTGCAGACATTGACAGAGCGGAAGAGTGTGAGGGAGCCTTCATCGAGAGACGGATATGGTGGAAGGCGAGGCCGAGAGCGGCGTCGCCGAGGAACTCCAGCCGAAAGCAGAGGAGGGAGACGGAAGCAGAAAAGGGAGGCGAGGAAATTAATTAAGCAGAGGAGGGAGACGGAAGCAGAGGAGGGAACTCCAGCCGGCTGCCTTCGGGGAAGACGGAAGCAGAGGAGGGAGACGAGGAAGGGTTTAGGATTTGGAATTGATTAGGGTTAATATTTGGGATTGATTAATAAGATTAAGATTTTTTTTACCTTTTCTTTTCAAAAGTTTTAATGATTTATCTGATTTTTCTATTTAAAAGAAAAGTTAAATTTCACCCTTAACAACAGCAAAACTACCACAATCCGTACAAAAATCTGATAGTTTTGCAATAGTTTTCAAAAGATGGGTTTTTTGCAAGTTGGCTTTGAAATTCTGGTATTTTTGCTATTACGCCCTAAAATATTACTATATACAAATACATATGTAAACTGTTTTAACAATATGCTTGGTTTTTATGTTTGGAAATCTAAAATTGTCGAAGTCATTATCTTGAACAATTATGTAAAACAGCTCCCCTACAATCTTGAATTTTATACCAACTAGTTACATGTGTGCCCGTGCTACGCACGGGTCCGTAACATATTTTATTTTATTTTATTTATAATTAGATTAGTTTATATTTTACTATATTAGTATACTTTATAAAATTTATACAATCAAATTTATCAAAAAATACGATCGATTTTTAAATAGCGAAATGATATATATATATAAGGTATTCCATTTTACTTTACTAATTACTATGTTATTAATGTAATCTGGGATGAACCAAAATTACTTTGTGAACTTTATAACAAAAGTTGTATAATTGTATCTCATATCAAATTTATATAAAAGTAGTTTAAATATTCACTATTTAGGTGTTATTTCAAGTGGATACATTGAGTTAATACATAACCAAAGTGTTGAATTATTTTTATTTTTGTTCTCCTCATTTTACATGTATGTCAAAGGATATTTGTTGGTTTCCAACTCATCTTTTAAAAACATACTGATAAAAAATTATATTTAAATGTGAGCATTGATAAATAAAGGGTTGAAAAAGAGTTTTAGAAAAAATAATTAAATGCATTTATTAAGATAGAAGATTAGAGGGAATTTGTCATATGTAAAATAGGGTTGAGCATTTTCCGGTCCGGCCCGGAAATTTGGACCGGACCGGTCCAGGGATTTCCGAAATTCCGGGTCCGGTCCGGTCCGGTCCGACCCGGAATTTTTTAAAAATCTTAATATTTTAGGGTGTAAGGTATTTTTATATTTGAGGTTTATGATTTAGGGTTTAAAGTTTAGGGTAAATTATATTTAAGAGTAAATTATATTTAAATTTGAGGGTTTTTTTTCATGTTTAAATGTAAATAAATTATATTTAAATTTAATAAAATCCTAAACCGGTCCAAATAGGACCGGTCCGGACCCGGTCCGGGTTCCGATCCACCATTTTTGGTGATCCGGGTTCCGGTCCGGTCCGGTCCGGATTTGGACCGATGCTCAACCCTAATGTAAAATAGATTTAAATGTAACATAGAGGAAATTGTGTAAAAGAGAGGTCATTAATTGTGACAATATGTCAACTTTTATATATAGATAGATTTATATCGGGTGAAATTTTCTTTGGACATCTTACAACTATCTGATGGTGCTAAATCATCACCATTTATATGGGTGCAATACTACTACATCAAAGTGAAACTCTACATGCAACTATATTGGTTTGAGTATTTGACATTTCTTCTAAATGTCTTAATAACTCGCTACCTGAACTCGGAGAACTATGTCTTTTTTTTTTTTATCGAGGGGTATCGGGCTTTTACCGGTTCTCCACTAATCCCCTCGGCCCATGACACCTAGCCCATCAGTCCATGGACAGGTAAATCAGGAGAAATAGCGCCCTGCGCTGCCAGCACGTTTCGAACTCGGGACGGAATGAACACGCCCAAAGTCCTACTCCCCCTGGCACCGTTGTGCTATCGCCCCTGGGGCTAGAGAACTGTCTTTGGTCCCATTATTATTATGCTTTATGTGATCTACTACCCTTACTTCTCTATTATTATTATTGAAAATGAATCCCCTACCACCTATTTGTAACACCCATAAATTAACTTAGGAATATTACCGCTAGTAACCTCGAAACACATATCCGAAATCACCCAACGCTTACAATATTGATCGCAAATATAAAAATAATACATAAGGCTTTTATAAATTAATAAAAATGTCTTACAAACGACGTTGCAGAAAATAGCAGCCGAATAAAATATCAAATATAGTAGCGAAAGACTTCATGGAAAATACCAATATTACACAATAGGTCATAAACCTAAAATCTAACTTTATGATCCTTAACCTTATTTAATAAAAATATTCAAAATTAACAGTTGCCTTCAACATCGAAATCATGCTTCTTTACACTTGGGAAGAATTACCTGATGTGTCGTATGGTACGAGTGACACCAGCCAACCATGCAAGAAAAAAGAAAGGTTGGTTAGTCTAATGAAAGACTAAACAATGGTATTTATGAGAGGTTTTATTTGGTCGTATCTAGTTACTATCATTATCTCTCGAATAAAAGCCGATAGACGATACATAACTAAAATACTTCCATTGAAACAAAGGAAGACATGATTCAAGTGAAGACTCCAATGAATTTGAGTCTTATAGAAATTATATGTATTTGTTTGGAAACATTTATAATTATCACATCAAGATTTTATAAACGACTCCTTTGACTAATTGGGTTCTTAACCAACCTCACTGCATGCGTGTTGTGCAAATTTAGATTGGTAAGAGGACTTGTTTAGACAGGAGCCCGAGCGGTTTCCACGTTGTACTTCTCGCCCAAAATATATTAATTATGTACATAAAAGCACTTATCTTATTTAATTTCAAAAAGTGCATTACGTTAAAGCTTTTAATCCACATCATCTCGATATGAGAATTTATCATGGGACGAATCCCGAATATTGACACTAGCTAAGTGCATCACCACTTATATTCGAAGAACGGTACGGTCATGACAAAAAATATTAGGGCAATTAATAATCCTCCTAATACCAAGTTATTAAGAAACAGTTAAACCTCGCGAGGTAGCATTCCTACGAATACTCGTGCTAACTAAGCATAAAGTCCACAACAATTTCACATCGAAGTTTAACTAGCACCCTACGATAATAATAACATACACAAGGGTCATCACTAGCAATATACACAACCTAGTATATAATTCATACTTTTTCACACCATTATATCACATGTTCCCAAACACACTATGATAATATTTATCCCAACTTAATTAAAATAATTAATTAATTGTCAATTAAGAAAAATATAGAATATATATAAGAGCGAACTACCACTTGCCTCGAGTTACGGTATTGGTTGAACGACGTAATGGAAGAAGTTGCTCTTGACCAACGAATTAGATTCTTGATTCGTTTCCGTTCCCAATAGGGATTCCAAGACATATCCAATTTACTAAAAAATAAATTATAATTAGATAATTTATTTATAAACGGAAATTGAATGTTATTCGTATCGATTTCTAATTGGATTTTTCAAGTCTAAGTAAATCAATTGTCGAGGTTACACAAATATGGCGATTATTAATACGATACTAAAAAATCATTTAGTCGCATATTCTAAATAATCATACTATAAATAAATTAATTTTTTAATTTATTTATGACACCAATTATTTATTTAACCATATATTAAAAAATGGCAATGTTGCAAATTAACATTAAACAACCTAACGTAATACCGTAAAGATTAAGTTTAATTTAATTTTAATATCAAGAAAATTTCATTACCCCAAATTAACACTAATTTTTTTTTAATTAGTCATATAATCGAGATTAAACTAAAAAACTGAAATCAGGAAAATACCGAAACAATGGATGAATACACATTGAGACAAATCGGTTCGATTCAGGCTCGATCGAAAACCAATTGGCTCGTGGTTGGCGGTGTTTGGTTCGTCACTTTGAGACGAAGATTTGGACACCGGAATCATAAGTGGAGATGCTCTGAGGTGGGAAAATTTTACCCAAGAACAACCGAAAATTCTCTGAAACTCTATAACCCTAACGCTTGAAATTTGATGGGAACTCGTCGAGGGTTGGGGTCGAATTTATAGTAGAAATGTAACCCATAACAAGGCCTTAAAGATCGCGCAAAATCCGGCTTCAATTGATCCAAGATAAGGTCGGATTTGTCAAAGTACCCAAAATGCGCTGACGTGGCTTGCCTTAAATTGGGAAATTCGATTGTTTTGAGGTGATTCGGTTCCCGAGTTTTGGGGTTTAATGGACGGAATTCATATGCCTACAAACCCACTAGATAAATTGAAGGATTGAACCGAAATCGGGTGCGAAAACTCCATGGAAACAGAGCTTTGGGTGCGCGCGGCTGAAGAAGCTGAATGTGGAAGAAGCTAGCCATTATTCACGATCGTGGCCCCACAGTTATAGCTTAAATACAAAGTTTTGCCCAACTTTTCAAGTTGTGGCAAATATACCACTATTCAAATTTTGAAATTTACAAAAATTGTCCAAACTTATTTATAATATTATCCTAAGTTTATTTATACATTTAAGCCCAAATTTAAGATGAAAGAAAGATTAAATTAGGTTAATTCTAGGCTTAAGTTACATTTGCTCATAAACTTAACCATATTTAAATCCAAATTAACATATTGTTAATTTTAATTTAAATAATTTAAGTTAAATTAATAAGTATATTTAAATTTAAATTAACATAATATTAAGATAAATTTAAATAAACCACGACTTAAGGATGTAACATACTTAGGGTAAGAATATGATTAATCTATTCACATTTGAAATAATTTAATAAATACCATACTCTTGATTGAAATTAAAATTACATTTATACCCTTATATAAAAATAAGGTTTATTACAATATTATGGTATTTGTCACTTTGTATGGAACTATTTAAAACATCACAAGAAGGAAGATATTACTAACTTGCTCACTAATAACAGCAAATTACTATGTCTTTGGTCCCTTTAGTATAATTACTTGTTGTAAGTTGCTGTGAAATTACATGTCTCTTAATACCCTCCCTTTATCTTTGGATAAAGGCAACAACTCATGCATTCAAACCATCTATACTGAGGCTTCACAAACTGAAATCAGTGTTGGAACCAAAAACAAATCATCAAACATCATCTTACTCAGTGTGGCTTCACAAGCCAACAACCTTTTACTCATTTTGGCTTCACAAGCCAATAAGAGTGCAATAAAAAACAAATCTATTAACATTCGTACTACTGTAATTCTTAATATTCCTAAATCTGTACATACTTCACCGTTCTTCGATCAAACAACGGTCTCATACTTTTAGATCATAACTATATCAAACATAACACAAAAAACAAACATACTCAATATTTGATCATTTTCCAACTTAAAAGGACCAAATGCTATCATCAAGCGAGGAAATACTTTACAGGGAATTCAAACTCTACAACCAATCTCAAACAAATGGGTAAGAAACAACTCTTTTGCAAACAAAAAAATAAGTAAAAATATGAAGATAAGTCTTTCTAACTGTCGTTGGATGGGTAGGAAAAATTGAAATGTTTTGTAAAATTGACAGAATTCAAGCTATTGCTCTTGTTGAGCTCAAAAGTGATACTCAACCAAAAGAATTGGTCTGGAAAAAAGCAGAATTTGACAATTTTGTCTTTTCACCATCAATAGGAAGCTTATGTCACATTTGTCTTCTCTGGAAATCATTCTAGTTTTAGAATGGAACATTTGAACTAGTTAATCAAACCAATAGATGGATTTGCATGAAGTGCAAAATACTGGCTAAAACTACACAATGCTCCTTATTTTTGTCTATGCTCCCCCAAATGAAGTTGAAAAATTCCAATTCTGGAGTTAACCCTATTAATACTACAAGCTCAGATCTCATATTTGATTATTGGCGACCTTAATGAAATTCAACATCTGAATGAAAAGTTCTGGGACTGACCCCTAACCATAACATATTTAATAGACTAACAAAATTTAAAAATGAATGTGATTTATGTGATATCCCGTGCTCTGGAAATGAATTTACATGGAGGAAAACAGAATGAATGTTAATAACACCTATGAAAAATGCTCTGGAAATGAATTTACATGGAGGAAAACAGAATGAATGTTAATAACACCTATGAAAAATTAGACAGTGTCTTAGTGCACAATCAATTACTAACATGGTTCCCTAGAATCACATGTAAAAATCATGCTTTCTCATCTTCGGATCATGCCCAATATCAATGCGACTTGATAACCAAAATAACGCAAAAGGACAAACATTCAAGTTAAAAAAAAATGTGGATGAAGCGAATGGATTTTAAAAATATTGTCAAACAAGCTTGGCATGTTCATTTTGAGGAATCCAACATGTACTCGCTAGCAAATAAACCATCACTAAAGTATAGTGAGAAAAAATGGAACAAAATAACCTTTGGAAACATATTTAAACAACTAAAGGAAATTGAAGAACAACTTACAACTATCCAAATAATTGCTACTCGAACACCAAAGCAATCCTCAACTGACAAACAGTGCAGACTACAAAATATAAAGGAGAAGCTCCTATCCTTTCAAAAAAATTATTGGGGTGAAAGAGCGAAAACACACCATGTCAAATTTGTAGACGTAAACACAAAATACTTCCATCGAATGGCTAATGGGGAAAGAAGGCAAAAAATAATAAAACAGATCAATACTCATGAAGGAACTCTTATAGTTGGAGAAGAGAATATCAGAAATGAAATTGAAATAGACTTTGAATGAAGATTTAATAAAGGCGTGATAAATCAAGGAATACTCCAGCTACAACTCAAAAATATCAGCTCTCAAATATCTCCTAGTGTTAATGAAAAACTTACTGGAAAAAATAAAAAAATGATGAAATTAAGAACACAATTTTTAATATTGGGGACAATAAATCCCCGGGACCGGACGACATGTCCGCTGAATTCTATAAAAAGTATTGGCACATTGTTGGACCATAAAAAATACAGTAATATGCAGAAATCTTCGCTTAGAACCTTAAAAAACAGAGTAATATGCAAAAAAAAAAATCAAATTGGATTTAAATTAGCAAGAAGTGGTACCCCCATTCCATTCCTAGCATTTGCATATGACATCATGATCTTTGCAAAAGCAAACCAATCAACTTGCGTCCAGGTTAAAACCATCATTGAGGATTATTGTGCAAGTTTTGAAAAAAATAAACTACCATAATTCTGCATTCTAGGTCACAAAAACATAACCAATGCACAAAAACAACTTCAACAAACACTCAACATAAGCTACATTAACTCCCTAGAAAAGTATCTTGGATGCCCCATCATTAACGACAAAGTTAAGCATGACACATTTAATGAAAGTATAACTAGCTCCAAAAACCAACTATCTAAATGGAAAGCAAACACTCTCTCTCAAGCTGGTAGATCTACCCTCATTAAATTCAATCTAGCTGCTAGACCTAATTTTATCATGCAAAGTTTTATGCTACCTACCTCTATCCACAATGAACTAGATAAGATCAACAACGGCTTCTTCTAGAACAAAGATAATAACTACAAACCTCTTATCGAATGGGATAAAATTTTCTAATCTAACAAAAGTGGAGGAATTGAAATCAAAAAGACAAAAGATATGAATGATGCTTTACAGATGAAACTATTATGGAAACTAATTGTTGAACCTAACAACTTATGGGTCAAGATTATCAAGGAATTTTTTTTTAAGGGAAGATGGCCTTTTTCAATATAAAAGGAAAACAAACACATCCTGGTAATGGGCATAACTATGCCAACTCTGAGACTCCTTTCACCGTGGTGTGAAATGGCAGGTTGGTGACAGGCGAACAATTAAATTTTTATCGATAATTGGATGGAAATAAAATATCTTAAACTAAAAGTCACAAACCCCAAAGATATTAACCTAACCACTACAGTTAGAGAGTTTATTAAAGATGACATCACATGAGATATTGATACCCTAATAGGAGTAGACAAAGAAACTTGGAAACAAATCATAGAAATCCACATTGCTACAAATTTCATTCCAGATAGATTATATTGGAGCCCGAGCCAGAATGGTTGGTTCACCACTAGTTCTACAATCACCCTTCTAACTAAACAGAGAGAACAAAAAGAATACAACCAATCCAATGCCACCAATAATATTACGCCATGTGTCTCAAGTTAAAATGATTTTATAATCAAATTAGAGTTATAGAAAAAACCATTAAACTTCCTCCTTTTTATTTATGCCTTATTGTGTGGATCTTCTTCTTCTCTAAAATGCTATTATTCTATCCTTTTTGTACACAATTTTTTCACTAATTATTTTTTCCAGAATTGAAGATATATTTAAATATATGTAGTTTACCAACTTACATCATCCCCTCTTATCAAATCCTCATCTCAATTGAGTGCTAGCTTACTCCCACCAAATTCTTATACCCTGATAATCATGAGACGTTATGTAAACACGAGTGAGATCGAAAGGCTAAATTTCAATCGCTTCAAAATTTCCTTACAAACTCTCCTAATAACGCTTTACAGAGAGTGAAAGGCACAATATAGAAATGGTGAAGGTAATGAAGGAATTAAACTATCATCTTATTCTAATTGTAATAGGAAATTCAGTTGTTAACTTTTCAATTCAAATTGTTTTATGTAGAAGATGAAAGAGAACAAGAATAATTAGAAAAGAAGGAAACTGGTTTAGAATAGAAGGAAATAGATACGGGACTGAGTTTAAGAGAGAAAGATGGAAATTAAATGTTTTGTTAATTATAAACTAATTAATTTGTAAACACGTGGTTTAGTATGACTGGTGGCACAATATTAGTAACATATTATGTTGTAGAGGATCCGGGCGGAATGAATATCTTCTGAATATGGAAAATGGACATTTATCCCAAGGTGAAGAACATCATTTGGACAATGGCCCATAATAGATTACCAACAAAAATGAGATTACATGAAAAGATTATGATAGTTCCCTCAAACTGTTGTTTATGTAATCATCCCCACAAAGACCTCTACCATTTACTAATAACATGCCCTCATACAATTAAACACCTCACACAAATTAATAGCACAACAACACAATACATTAAATTTAGTAAACTGGTAATATAAAACCTTGGGAAGTGCTCTCCAACATTTAGGCTAAGCTTAGTAAGGTTGAGCTTATTGCACTATCTACTTTCGGGTGGCGCCTCTGACACTAGAGAAATCTTAATCTCTTTGACCCTTGTCAAGTAGGTCAAAATAAAGATCTAACACTATATCCAAAAACCCGATTAAAGAAATGAGAAAATACCAAAAAGTTGGACTTTGATCTCGAGGAAGAAGCCTCGTCAATAAATAACAACCCCATCACAGAAAGAAAAAAGACATAAAATGGAGTAAACCTCCGATTAACTATCACAAAATTAACTTTGATGGGTCAAAACTTCAAAAAGGTCATGCTTCTATTGGATTCATAATTAGAAACCATAAAGCGGAACTAGTTCATATAGAGTCTCAAAAATGTGGCAAAAACTCTATCATAGTAATTGAAGTTATTGTTACGGGAAAAAGTATCTCAACAACAATCAATATGGGTCTTAAATTCATTGTGATTGAAGGTGACAATTTATGTCTTATTAATGCAGTCAAAGGGAGCTGGAGTTGTCCTGGGGAGACCGAGATGATTATAGCTGACATCCTTTGCAACCTCCAGATGTTCTTGCACGTTCAGATCTTACATTCTTTCGAGAGGTGAACAGGGTGGCAGACAGACTGACCCATTTGAGTGACTTTGCCTCGATTGCTGAGTTGTATTAAGATCAGATTTTTCGTGATCTCATCCGAAAGGATGCCCTAAAAAATCCGACGTCGCATGTCTAGAAGCCTAATTTTTTCCTTATCAAAAATAAATCATCTTTAATACATAAGCAAGACAAAAGCCACAATAGTATCTAATCTTTTGCAAGTCTATAGATTCAAAGTTTACATGCAACTTTTCAACTTATAAACGTTATCTATGGCAAGAAATTTGACTAATTGAAACCCAAATTCAGAGAAACAAGCAACAATTATCGGTGCGTACATCTATGTACGTAAAATTATAGAACTAGACCAATTCAATCTATCTATACTCCTGTCATAGTCATAATTAGCAGAAACTATCTAGCTCATGTCATAGTCTTCTTATATTTCCTTTGCATTTGGGCTCTACAAAACTCTGTTTTGATCAACTGTTACGAATAACCAATATGAACTGAATTTAAAACTTGATATAGTAGCACTCTTTAAAATTTAAATTAGATTTATTGTCTCCTACACTTTTTAATGCAAAGCTTTATGCTTCCTTCATCTACCCATAAGGAATTGGATAAAATTAATAGAGCATTCTTTTGGAACAAAGACTCATCCTTCAAGCCTCTTATTGGTTGAAATAAAATATGTCAACCTACTCAACTGGGAGGACTGGGACTGTGAAAATCGAAAGATATGAACTCGACCCTTCAATATAAATTACTCTGGAAAATTATTGCCAAGCCCAATAACCTTTGTCAAGGTAGTTTCCAAAAATATCTAAAAGGACAACACATCATAGACTATGAGAAAAGAAAGAATATTTTCTCTTGGCAATGGTCGAAAATGATAGACCTACAAAAAGACTTTCAAAAAGGCCTGATTTGACAAGTTGGAAATGGAAAAACAATCAAGTTTTGGACTGATAGATGGATCCTCAAAAAACCTTTATGCGACATTGTGGACATTGCACCAAGACATGATACTAACATGATTGTTGAAGAATTCATGGAAGGAAATAAAACATGGAATATAAGAAAACTTAGCCAAGTACTACCTCCCGAGATAGTAGATGTAATCACCGTTATTCCCATACCTATTAATCAAATCACATATCGAATGTATTCGGAATCAAGCAAGAATGGTTGGTTCTCTATAAAATCGGCAATGGAATTCATAAATAAGACTAAAAACTACACCGCTTATGACTCCTCTTGGATTTGGAAGATTGACAACCTTCCAAAAGTTAAAAACTTCTTGTGGAAAATAATAAAGAATGGACTACCAACCAAGACTAGACTTCAAGAAAAAAGGATTGCGATACCTCCAGGATGCATCTCTTGCAACTCTCAAATTGAGGACACAACTCATATCCTTCTCAAGTGCAAACACTCAATACAAATAATCAACAGAATAAACAGACAAACAGGTGCACTCATTCGTCGTATTGACCACACAAATAAGAGAATCGAAGATATTATGGAAGAAATTTAACACACAACCAATTTTCTGAACTTGCAATTACATGATGGAGCTTATAGTACTACAGGAACCAGAAAACTTTCTCCAATGAAAATACAGATGCAAATATTATCAAAGATTTGACAAAATATATGAAAAGCCTAATCCTTAGTTGGAGGAAAACAAAAGCGTGGAGTGTAGATTGTACCACATCATACAATATCGGACTTAAGAGGAATTCAAAGCAGAGAAAAAAGAAAAACTTAAGATGGAAGAAACCTCTAGACAATGTTATCAAAATAAATCTAGATGGATCCTCTAAATCAAATGGAGATTCATCATTTGGATTTATCTTTAGGAATGACAAAGCAAAACCAATATTAATCAAAGCAAACATGTGTGGAAAATCAACGACAATCAAAACAGAGGTGTTGGCTCTCCGTAATGCGCTCCTCACAACAAAACAAATGAAACTAGAACAGATTGAAATCGAAAGTGACAATTTAACAATTGTTAATGTTATTAAAGGTATATGGGAATGTCCATGGGATATCGAGATTATCATCTATGATATCCTTTTTCTGTTACAATATTTTGAGACAGTCCAGATTCACCATATCTTTCGAGAAGTGAACTCAGTGGATAACCTTATTGCAAATCTTAGCCACTCAAATTCTTTGAAAGATATCTTGACAAACTCAGAACTTAAGATTCTCATCCGCAAGGATGCTATAGGTTGATTTTCAAGCAGATCTTAATACCAATCTAATTCTTATCTTATAAAAAAAACTATATTTATTGTCGTATATGATGGTATGCCGTACGGTTGTACCAAAATTGTAATATAATATTGCAAATTCACAAGAAGTATAAATGAAGAAGTTCTCTAATATTGAAATATATTAGATGTAAAATTCACCTTGAACGAGTCAAAAAGTTCATTTTATGACTTAAAATTTTAGTAACAAAGAAGTTAAGGGGTATACATCTAACAGATAGTTGATTTATCAGTAAAAGAAGTACAAAAGATAATTCAATATTCAAATATGAGTTATTTAGTCAACATCGTAGCAGATAATTAGTAGGTTTAGTATAAAGTCAAGGTAAATTAAGTTATTCAAATAAATGCTACAAATAACATTTGTTTGAAAAAGTCTATATTTGATTTTGTAGAATTTTTTCCCCAAATTCCAAAATAAGCAAAAATAATTAAAAAGTTAAATGCATATGAAAACTATTCACAAGAAGCTTTTAAACCATCTTTATTGGTAATATTGATAGTATTAATAATTTATTAAAAAATATAAAATAAATTGTCATATTTTTTTTACATTTAAAAAAGAGT
Source organism: Rheum nobile (assembly GCA_027886185.1). Lineage (NCBI taxonomy): Eukaryota > Viridiplantae > Streptophyta > Magnoliopsida > Caryophyllales > Polygonaceae > Rheum > Rheum nobile. Next base: position 5,899,493 of record WOAB01000002.1, on the reverse strand, counting down.
ATCATGTAACTTAATTTACCTTTTTTTTTACATTTAAAAAAGAGTATCATGTAACTCACATTGGGCCACAATACCATTCTCCTTGTTAAGCTTTTGATTGACACATGTTTACCTAGAGCTGTCAAAATTTGATCTGACCCGCAAACCCGACCTGACTTGATCCGTATTTTCTGGGTTGAGACCCGATCCGAAAAGTATTGGGTAAAAAATGACCCGACCCGTTCGACCCGAAAATTTTTAGGTTGGGTCATTGACCCGTTGGGTCATTGACCCATTGGGTCGACCCGTTTGGGTCAATACATATGTGTTTATATTTTATATTTTATATATTAAATATTATAATATATTTTTTATTAAAATATAATATTATAATATTATAATAATTTTTTGATTTATTATTTTTTGTTTTAATTAAAATATTATTTTAATATTCATTTTATAAAATTTTGACAAGGCGCTCTCGACCCGCTGAGTCGACCCGAACCCGTACCTGACCCGCAAATTTTGACCCGCAAATTTTGACCTGAACCGTAAATGACCCGCCCGGTACGCTTAAACCCGAACCCGATCCGTTTGACACGTTTATGTTTACCCCATTAATTTGTATCCAAATTTTGTTTGAAAAAAGGAGACATGTGATCCATTGGAAAAATTGCAATATTTTTCGACCCAACCCGTAAATCATTTCAGTAATTTCCCCCAAACTATATAATTTTTTATCTACATATTGACATTCATGCTGATCGTATTATAATATTATTAAAATAACTTGCTCATAGTTTATAAGTGTAAAAATAGTAAATAAGATACTTGTCTGAATATTGTGATTGCAGATTAAAAATATCTTATAATGAGGTAGAAAAAAAAAACTAGATAAATGAGATAAAATATTTAAAATACATATTGCTATTAAAGATGACCTTAAAATATATGAATCAACCTTATCTCGGGATGCTTTGCGAATAACTACTGGTCGTTTATAGTTTTTTAATGTTTCACCTCTTAGAAAAAGGTTGGTTCAATTGGTTCGGACCAAAATTTCGTGGATTGACCGTTTGACACACGTATCAATTATAAGAGGGCGGTTTTTATACATTTAAATCTTATTTCATAAAAATAAAAAGTATTATGAGTCATTAGATTAAGGAGAAGAAAATGATATAATTAAGTGGTAATAACATTTATTTTATATTTATTTTAGGAGTCTAATTGTATATTAGATTAGACCATTTTATACATATTTTATATTTTTTATAATTAATTAATTTTAATATATTTTATATTCGAAATCTACGTTCGTGTTTTTATATATTGCAGGCATTCAAAAGCTAATTCGAATGATGGTACGATGTTGGTTTGGATGAGTACTAATTAAGCTTCAAAGCAATAAATAACCTTGTTCAGGTTAAATGACCCTTTTAGTATAGTGAAATTAGACAAATACTCTCCAATAAACTTCATCCAAACTCATGACCCATGGTGATGTTATCATTATGTAATGATGACATCACCAAAAGTCAAACAAATTAACACATTTGACCATTGACCGCCGGTCAACAACCGTTGACCGGCGGTCAATCGGTGAAATTTTATCCCGCCAAAAAATATTTTTGGTGACGTCATTATCTTGATGATAGTAATTGTCATCAAAACACAAACTGTCATCAAAATACAATCTGTCATCATTTTAATGTCAGTCACTTTCATCAAAACACAAACTGTCATCAAAACACAAACTGTCATTAAAACACAAACTGTCATAAAAAACACAAACTGTCATCAAAACACAAACTGTCATCAAAATAAAAACTGTCATAAAAACACAAACTGTCATCAAAACACAAACTGCCATCAAAACACAAACTGTCATCAAAAACACAAACTATCATCAAAACACAAACTGTCATCAAAATACAAACTGTCATAAAAAACACAAACTGTCATCAAAATACAACTGTCATAAAAAACACAAACTGTCATAAAAAACACAAACTGTCATCAAAACACAAAATGTCATAAAAAACACAAACTGTCATCAAAACACAAACTGTCATCAAAAACACAAACTGTCATAAAAAATACAAACTGTCATCAAAACACAAACTGTCATCAAATACAAACTGTCATCAAATACAAACTGCATCGCAACTAGTTAATGACACATACTGTCATCAAAACACAAACTGTATCACAACTAGTTGATGACACATATTGTCATCAAAACATAAATTGTCATCAAATACAAACTGTATCGCAACTAGTTGATGATATATAATGTCATCAAAACACAAATTGTCATCAAATACAATCTATATTTCAACTAGTTGATGACACATATTGTCATCGCAACTAGTTAATGTCAAGTTGTGATGACAATTATTGTTTTGACGACAAATCTCGTTTTGATGACAATTCTCGTTGAAATGTCACCACCACTAGTTGGTGGCATATGAAGTGTCATCTCCACTAGTTAATGTACGTTCAAAGTGTCATCAAGATTAGTAATTAGTGGCGCTTTCAAAGTGTCATCAGAAGTAGTAATTAGTGACGCTTTCAAAGTCATCGAGGCTAGTAAGTGGTAACACTTTCAAAGTGTCATCGAGACTAGTTGGTGACAGTAACTGTCACCATCTTGACGATAGCTACTGTCACCATCTTGACGACAGTTACTGTCACCATCTTGACGACAGTTACTGTCACCATCTTGACGACAGTTACCTTCTGAATTCCTACATTTCAGGCAGCAAGATAACACATTACCTTTGACAGAAACAATTTTGTGACAAATATCCACATGACAGCCAAAGGGAGTGGTTTCAATAAAGACAATAAGAAAATCAGCTAAGATAAATGACTAATGACACATCCTCACGTAGAAAATGGATTGGTTATTTTGACCTACAAAATTAGGTCGCGTCAAGAGTGGGGTAAAAGATAGAAACAAATATGACAAATCTCCCTTTGGACGTGCATGGGTATCCAATTCTTTAGCCGGACTAGTCCATGAGCCTTGAGTTAAAAACCAATAAACTACCGAGCGGGACACCAACCAGCGACCTCATAGACATTTGTCTTAGGTTCAAACCATTTGAACATAGTGTCAAATCTATATATCCCAAAGAAGTGAATCTTTTACGTTTCAGCAACGATTTTCATCCCACACCCAGCTTGAAGCATATATAACCCAGTAGATGTGTACTTACATCCAATCTAAAATATAATATGTAACGCTAATTCCGTGATCATTAATCTGTATGATCGTTTTGCCAAGCAAATCTTAGTTAAGAGTTATAGCACCTTCTAGGTCACATATGAGTTGATTAAAATACAAAGCGCGATAAAAATAAAAGTGAGTTTACAGAGCATACAATAAAATGCAAACGAAAAGCCAACCATTCAAAATTCTCTTCCATTTTCCATTTCAGTGAATCCTTCAGATCTCATTTGGTAAAGCAAGAACATCAAATAAATAAATTCATGGCATCCAGATTGAAAATCTCAAAATACTAACCTCTCTAAGGATTCATAAAAGATTCTCTTATAGTGATTGTAGACAGCCACATAAAGCACCTGCACAAGTATATACAATGTAATTTAACAAGGAGTCTTAAAATGTACACGATAAACAAAATTTATCTATAGAAGTAATGCCTTTGCTACTAGACGATCAAAAGAAGTACCATATCATTGTACAACACGAATGACAAAGCTGAACTAGGACGTTTGTTCCAAGTGAGGCAAATGCAGCCTAATTCTAATGCATACTTCTCCAGCATGAAGGCAGTATCTAATATTTCAAAGTTCATGTACTGACACCTCATTCCAAATATAATACCTTCCTTCCATCCAAACAAGGACAATCCATTTCCATGATAAAGAATTATTTAAACCAACCAAGAAGAGCTATACGGAAGCAAAACTATACCTTCTTTGCTTTCTCCTGACCGATCACAAACTTATCTAGCCCTTTACAGATCTCTTTTGGAGTGGGAAAACTACTCCCCATATTTGACCCTCCCAATGAATCATCCTTGGAATTGGATCCATTGCCATCACCGGAACCAGAATTCGACCCGAATCCTCCTCTGCCGCCGCCGCCAATACGGCCAAGATTTACCCTAGGCCTAAGCATAACACCATCACCAAGAGGCTGCCACACCTCAGGAGGATGCCCATGGCACCTAACAACCTCTAATTCTCGGACTTGCTTACTCCTGTGCTTATCAAAACCCGGGAAATCGGAACCCTTATCGACAAATTCACCTCCATGGGAGATGAGTCTGAAAGAGGTGAATTGGTAGGGCTTGTTGTTGAGGCGGAACCCATAGGGCATGGAACCTTCCCTCACACCTTCTGGTCTGGAAAGTTTGGAATACACCTCCAAAGAAGGAGTGGGCCTTACCTAAAACAAACACTCATGGCTTCATTAAAGCTTCAGAAAGATCATTTTCAATTATAACTTACAGACAAATAGTACTTGGAACTTCTATAACTATTTAAGGGCTTCATACACAAGTGTAGTTTGATATGTAATGAAGACCACAACGCCATCTTCAGACAATGAGGTAACTTCACTAAAGAGCTTCCAAGCAGAATATCCCCCAAAGCTACTGCAGAGCTTGTAGAACTGCCCTGATAATTTAATGAAGTAGCTCCAGCAAAGACATCAGGAAACAGTCACGTGAACACCGCCGAGAAAGGCAGCGACGACGCCAGCATTCCAAAAAGTATGAACACTAAATCGAGAAGCTGTCACATGAACACCAAATCAAAACGCAATCAAATCTAGCATTCCGGAAAGCAAAAACGAAATCGAGAAACTAAAGTTCAAATCCATATCTAATTTTCCAGATCGTCAACCGAAATCGAGAAAATGGAAGTTGTTTCGCTAACCTCAACATTCCTACCTTCTCTCTCCAAATCACACGGACGCGGCCAAGGAAGGCAGCGGCAACGCCAGTGAAGGTTGAAGTGGAGATGAGGAGAAGAAACTCGTACTAATCAGAGAGACAGGTGCACAAACAGATGATAGTGCTGAGGAAGAGAATCCACGATATGGTGAATTCGACAACAACAAGGGCGCGTAAAACCACCGCCGGCGATGGTGAGCTCGATCATGACATTATCAGTAACCTAATATGTTTTGTCCAAGCCATTTGATGTCGAAGTCTTCGACTCGGTTTGCTCCCGAGGATGTTTCTAAAGCTCATTTTGTCTCTTCTAAATTGGACGACACCCTGTGACGCCCGTCTCCTTCCTCGACCACATAATCCCCCAGCTAGGCCTCAAATTCCATCTCCACCGCGAATTTCTCCGCCGCCGCGAGCAACTACTCCTCTCCCTAATCGCCGGTAAGTAAACGGATTCGGCGGATCGTGGACTTCTTCACTTTGTGTTCGTCGATCGCGTCGGGTTTGGGGTTCCGGATCAGGAGCTTCATCGGAGATATTAGGTCGTCATAGCTTCCACCGGAGGGGAGCGAAGTCAACGATGGCGGAAGAGAACGAGATTTTGGAAACGGAGGAGTTGTGAGTTTGGAAAGAGAGCTTGAAAAAATAACAGGGATTAGAATCCTAAACGGGATTTATTGAGAGTATTTCTCACATTTAGATGAATAAAAAGGACAATGGACCTCATTTATTCAATAAATAATGGCCAACTTAATGTCTAGGCCACCAGCCCATTAGCTTTTTGAAGATAAGCGGTCCCGTATTGTTGCGCTGAAACATTGGTACAAAATTGAGAATTTGGCTCATGGACCCACGATGAATTCCTGATGGCCTAGACTTGCAATGTTGTGTGGGCCTATTATTTTTGGGTTGTTATATATCTATTTTGGGACGTTACGTAGGAGGGGGGATGGCGGAAGAAGATGGATTAGGTTAGTCTTAATTAGGTTAGCTTAGTTTAGTTAGGTTTTGTTTTACCTTTTGCTTCTGCCGCAGATACCAGCAATTCAGGTGGGATTTCGCCTTTTGCAAATTGAAGATTTGAGCTTTATGTCATACTTTATCGATTTGAATTATTTTTATATTGAGATTAAATTTTTTTATCTTCCATTTTTATTAAATAATTCATATATGTTAATGGCTAGTTTAAAATTTTGAATTTTTCTTCAATCATGTTTGGCTAAATTTATAGTTCCAAGGTTGGGGTGATACTGACGATGCGTATGTAAATAGAATTATTTCTTTGTGTGATTGAAATAGTCAGATAGGGTTTGAGACCGAGAGGTAATAACTTCTATTGGAATCCTAGGAATTAAACTTGGGTGTTATTTATGTGACAACAACTTAATTATTCTTGAGGATTAATAAGCTAGCATAGAAACTCAAGGTTTATCAGGACTTAGCGGAACGTGACAGCGAATGTTATTTCAATTTATCCCTAGACTCTAAGTGTTTAAAGGGTTTGAAGGAGATTAGCTCTGTGCGACAACGATTGTTAGTTAGGTTCAAGAACATTTACTATCATCTGACATGAGTTAGTATATTACTTTAGATGACTTACCTTCAAATAATTTGGACTAGATTCAAGTGAAGTGTAATTTTGTTTATTGAAGCATTGTTGCGGTGATCCTAAACCGTAGACACAATTATCCCATAGATTTAATCCTTTTTATTTATTTTTATTAGTTAGCTTAATTATAGTTTTCCGTAATTCCTTAATTTTACGGCCTAGTTCACTGATAGAATTTCAAACTGATATTACATTGGTCTATGTGGGATCGACACTTTACTACTACAACTTATCCCGTACACTTGCGGGTAGGTTTTAGCCACATCAAGTTTTTGGCGCCGTTGTCCGGGACCAATTTGTTAATATTAGTTGTCACTTCTATTAGTGAGTCTAGGTCATTTCAGGTTAAAAACCAAAAAAAAATCATCTCTCTCTATTGTTGTCTGTCGTCGTTTTTCAGTGCCTCTACTTTCTCCTCTGGTGTACATGTGAAGATGCCTAAATGCCTAAATCTTTGGTGAGTTTACTTTCCTATGTTATTTGCTCTACAATGGGACAATGTAGAATTTAAGCTTGGGGGAGGGATAACTCCATGTGTAGCTCAGTTTGAATGTTAGCGATTTTTCGTGTTTATGTGTTTTTTTTGCATAACATGTCATGCATTATGCATTGCATTTTAGGTGTTTGATATGATTCTCATGTTTTGCTTTTTTTTTTATTGTCCTGAAATATTCCCCGTGACATACTTTGGTTGTTGATATTGTAATTGATTTTAATTTTTAAGCATGTTGATGAGAATTTTCATATTAGGTAATGTTTGAGTTAAAGTATCTAAGTGTTCATTTATTGAGACGAATTAGGACTGAAATTCTTGACATATAACCTGTGAGCTTTTGAGCCTTAGGACTATACATAATCGAGTCCTCTTTTTCTTTTCATGTGTGTGATTCTCACTTTGATTGCTTTATCTCTAGAACTTGCATTAGAACCTTCTTTGAGGCCACGTTTATGACTCTTTTTCATGATATAAAAATGATTGAGGCATTATTATTTTAGCATATATTTCCCTTTTACCACCCTTGTATGTTATTCCTCTATTTGAAGCCAATTTGAGCCTTATTAGCCTTTTCTTTGGAAGCACCACAAAAACATCATAAGCCTAATGATTAGTCCTTTACCCATCTTAGAATTAGGATATTTGATATGTTTGTTTTATGGTTGCAAGCCAAGCTTGAAGGAGTTTACATGTATAGTGTGTTATTGTTGAGATTGTTTAGGCTTTGAAAAGAAAGAAAAAAATTAAAAAAAAAGAGAAAAAAATTAAAAAAATAAAGGGCTTTTGGTTGAAAAAAATGGTACGAGAAATCCTCTAGGTTTGGTGTCGTCTTGGTTAGTTCATCTTTCCCGGATTTAGTATCACATGGTCAAATTATATCTATACCCTTCTTTTTACCAGGTCACATTATAACCCAATAAAAGTCCTCTTCATTTATGTCATGTACAAGGTCCCTAGTGGTGGAGATTTAAGACGCTGATGTGAGCTTATAGGAGATAAGTTTTCAAAGTTGAGACTTGAGTAAAACACTTAATCCTAAACACATGAGTGAGAGTGATTCTTATTCTCTTTTCCTAAGTGAGGCCTATGATGGATGCACTATTTAGTCTCTTTGATGACTGGTTGCATGCTTTGATTATTACATTGTTAAATATTTAAGTTTTCATGGACTTGCTTGGATATTGATTTCGTTGAGACAACCTCTGTATTTCTTGTGGAATTTTTGAACTTTATTCTTGCTTGAGGACAAGCAAAGGTTAAGCTTGAGAAAATTTGTTAACACCTATTTTATACATATTTTAGGAGTCTAGTTGCATATTAAATTAGACCATTTTTATGCATTTTTAATATTTTTTATAAATAATTTTACTATATTTTATATTCGGAGTATACATTTATTCTTTAAAATATTTCAGGCATTCAAAGGCTAATTCGAAGGATGGTACGAGGTTGGTTTGGATGAGTACTAATCAAGCTTCAAAGCAATAAATAATTGCCCAACTTAATGTCTAGGCCACCGGCCAATTAGCCTTTTGAAGAAAAGCGGGCCCGTGTTGTTGCGATGAAACATTGGTACAAAATTGAGAATTTGGCTCATGGACCCACGATGAATTCCTGATGGTGTAGACTTGCAATGTTGTGTGAGACTATTGTTTTTGGGTTGTTATATATCTATTTTGGGAGGTTACATTGGATGGGGGAATGTCGGGAGAAAATGGATTAGGTTAGATTTAAATAGGTTAGCTTAGTTTAGTTAGGTTTTGTTTTACCTTTAGCTTCTGCCGCAGATATGAGCAATTCATGTGGGATTTCGCTTTTCGCAAATTGAAGATTTGAGCTTTATGTCCTAGTTTGTCAATTTGATTATTTGTATATTGAGACTAAGTTTTCTTATCTTTTATTTTTATTAAATAATTCATATATTTTGATGACTAGTTTAATTTTTTTTTAAAAATTTCAATTATGCTTGGCTAAATTTTTAGTTCTAAGGTTGTGGTGATACTGACGATGCGTATGTAAATAGAATTATTTATTTGTCTGAATTGAAATAGTATTTGATTCATTTCTAGTGTGCTTTATGCCCATAATAGCTTATGCGAATTGGATACTATTAGGATTTTAGACTGAGAGGTGATAACGTTAATTGGTAGTCAGATTGAGTTTGAGATCAAGAGGTAATAACTTCTATTGGAATCCTAGGAATTAAACTTGAGTGTTATTTATGTGACAACAACTTAATTATTCTTGAGGATTAATAAGCTAGCATAGAAACTCAAGGTTTATCAGGACTTAGCGGAACGTGATAACGAATGTTATTACAGTTTATCCCTAGACTCTAAGTGCTTAAAGGGTTTGAACGAGATTAGCTCCGCGCGACAACGATTATTAGTTAGATTCAGGCACATTTACTATCATTTGACATGAGTTAGTAGATTACCTTAGATGGATTACCTTCAAATAATTTGGACTAGATTCAGGTCAAGTGTGATTTTATTTATTGAAGCATTGTTGCGGTGATCCTTAACCTTAGACACATTTATCCCATAGATTTATCCTTTAAATTTAAACCACTTATTTGTGCTTTTCTAAGAGTTTGTTACAAAATGTTTAATGAAAAAATTGCGTACTTATGATTTATAAAATGAAATTGTGTTTTAAATTGAAACAACTTTCAGTCAAAACACCACCTTCATAAGAGACCTATAAATTCTCAAGTAGACTTTCGTTAGTGGGTTTAGATGGAGCCTTTTCTTTTGAAGAAGATGACCCTCGCACTTTCACATTTAGTTTCTTGCGGGATTGCAAAGGAGGACTCTTGGTGAAAGAATAAGAAAATTCACTTCTAAACACCACCCTCCTTTTATCTCTGACAAATTTATGAACAACCAACATCTTCTTTGGTACATAATGTCGATCTATGGAAAAGAGCATGTGTGACTTGTCATCAACGAATGCATAACTTTCTCTATAGAGCTTAATGACTTTTGAGTTTTGACCAACTTGTCTCTTGTCTTTTGGTGTATACTTGAACAACACCTTAGGACGCACACCTCCTCCCTCATTTCTCTCTTCCAAAGAAAATCCGGAACAATGAACATCATTTGGAATTATCTCTCTTCCTTGAGACATCTTTCCATTGTCATTTCATCTCATAGACACCTTAGGATCAACGTTAACGGACTTGTCGAAATCATCATAGTCGACACTTTCCCCATGAAAAGGATTTTCATCCTCTCGAGACTTTTTTTAATTTCCATTTTCATCAGTATACTTCAAGTATTGATGAAGAATGGTAACAATGGACTTGCTAGAATGGAACCAGGCTCGTATGAGCAAGACATTATAGGAAGTGTTGGCATGTATAAGATACAACAATGCATCTTTATAAAGGTCATTCATCACCACTTTTTAATGTAATGGTGCACATAGATGTTTGCCTTACTTGATTAAAGCCTTGAGTTATGAGCAAAGTGGGAGGCAAATTCTTTGTGGTCAACTCCATGGATCTTAAAACCCTCAATGAGAGGAGATTTATAGCCGACCCACAATCTAGAAGGATTTGGTTATTTTTGTGTCTCCAACAAAACCTGTGACATATAAAGGCCTGTTGTGATATTCTTCTTCTAGCTGAATGTCTTCATCGAAGAATTTTATACATACCATTCCTGAGGCACAATGTATTGGCGTGAAAAAAACACACCTCATTGACCTCAATTGAGTCAATTTGATACTCATAATCATTATGATCCATGAGCTTGTATGCGTTCCGTCCTCAACTCCTTTGACATTTTATAAAGCATCGTAGAGACTTAAACTAGTTGGAATGAACAATGTTTTTGATAATTTGATTTCCAGTCCATGAAACGTTTTTCTTATAACTTGTTAATGATTTATCGTAATGTAATATATATTTTATATGATAAACAAGAATATGTTTGTGAGCGCTTAGAACTGGTTTGAACCCAAAATGTGATGTTTTGGATTTTTAGTAGAATGTTTTAACTTGACGATGCAGAATTGCAAGCCATAATGAAAATAATTATTATGGTCATACTAGAAGAGATCTTTCGTTGATTCCAAATGGAAGATCATTTTAACTTGTTCAAGTAAATTGATTCAATTTTTTTATTATTATGAAAGCTTTTTTTTCATGAATTTATTTCTCAACTTCTAGAAATATGAGGTAGAACTGGTTTTTGAGTTTATAAGTTTCATAACATAAAAATGAATTCGTACATTTTCTTTAGATTTTAAAAAATATTTTTGTCTAGTTACTTTTCTAGAATTAAACTTTGAAAGTCAATGAGGTATAAGCTTTGAAATCATTCTATTCAAAGTAATAATATATTGTTTATGATTTATAGAAAATTGGTGCGCATGATCTTTGATAACGACTTTGTTGATTTTTAACGATTTTTTTTGAAAAATGATTTAGGATTTGTTCCACTTGGATAATGATATATACTCATTCATGTTTATCTAGATCATCTTGTTTTTGATTTTTAAGTGTTTTAGATCGAGTTATAATTACGTTTTCAAATGGATAGTAAGCTATTAAATTTCAAATTTTGATTTGTGAAACTTAAGCATTTATTGTGACATTATTTGCATTCTATGATATATGTTTGAGGATATAAGGTCATGATTGATACTTTTTAAAGGCTCAGATGTCATTAATAAGGCAAGTTCTTATACATGTTCGGTTGGTCATTTGTGTGCTTATTTGAATAATGCTTGATGCGTCTAAAATTTAGGATAACCAATGTTTGCGTGAGTTTGTTGATGTGTGTAAGGTTATTGTGACTCATTCGTGAAATATTATATCATGTAGTGTTATGAAATCTGAATGATTCTATAGTTGTGTTGTGAAAACTTGTGTTGTCAAAGATACGAGTGATTAAAAAGGAAAAGTGACGAAATCACTCCTTGTGGAGATTTGCATGTGATTATGACGTGGTGCTCTTCCCCTCCCAATACCGGATGAGGTCGTCTCTGGACAATGGGAGTGTAGTAGTAGGTGCATGCCTCAAGGAGTAGAGGAGGTATACACGTCCAACTGTAGCCTTAAGTATGTGACATTTGTACATACATCGACTTCCAAATGTAGCTTGGAATTAGCCAATGTCCATAGAGAGGTAGAGAGAGAGAGAGAGAGAGAGAGAGAGAGAGTGTGTGTGTGTGTTAAAAATGTTTCATCTATGCTTACCTCGTGTGTGTGTGTGTGGTGTTGATGTGAGTTAAAAGGTCACAATTAAGCTAACATCTTGTGTGTGTGATTGTGCATTCAATGTCATTTATTGAGTGATGCACATGTTTTCATTTGAAGTTCTTTATGAGGTGATATGTGTCTTGATACCTAAAGTGATATTACTTGTATTATTGTTAATGCAGTTAAGTGTTTTGAATATGATTATTGAATGATTGCTTAGTTTTCTTGTAGGTTGTGTTTAGTTGTTGTGATAATTGTTATGAATAAATTTGTGATTAACATGTGATGGTGTGCTTAGAAATTTTAATAGGTATGCATTTCCTTTAAGGATGCGATGGGGACAAAGAAATTTACTATGGATTTAAAACGAGAATTATATGGTTAGGATTATTATTGAATTAAGTATGAATAGTTGTGATGTTTGTCGATACGATTGATTATTTAACTTGATATTGACATATAGATTAATGAAGTGAAAGTTCTAAGTTAAGATTATTGTACGACCTTTAATATGACAGTAAGATTCAAGATCGAGGAAGTGTATAATAAATGGAATTGATGATTTTGAGACTTTAAGTAAGTGGATGGTTGAGTAATCTTGTAGTACTTATACAATACTTGGTAATTGATGATTAAACGTCTGTGTATACGATTCAACTTACTTATTGCTCATTATGTAATTATGTAGATGTGTAGCATTGAGTGATGGACAAATTAAGTGATATTTAAAGGGACCTAGTGATATCGTACCTTGATGGCGAGGGACGAAGAAGAGATGATGAGCATCCATTCCAACGGACCCGTGACTAGGGCACGCGCGCGAAGCATTATGCAAGCCATTAAATCTCAATCTAGATCTTCATTGAGCCAAACTCTATAGGTCACAATCTTGACCATTGGACTTGATGTTCCTTAGGCACTAGCAAACGTTTCTAGAAATGTCGCCGCCCGCCTTCGCCACAACATTGCATGATTAGGGATTCTAAAAGTCGGTGGCGGTCTTTAGCTTTCCACGAGCAACCCAAGTTCTTTGGATGTCATTTTTCATGAGGTTTTCGATCATGTCAAGACTGGTGCCCAAGTTGGAGTTTGGTTTGGGTGTTTCTTGGTGGCGTTCAATTCGATGCATTTGGCGAGCTATCTGGCGCGTTCCAAGGTTTACTTATTCACTTTAGCTAGACTTATGTTATTTTTGAGTTGTTTAGACATTATTACCATACTTTTTATTTTATGTATTACTATAGGAATGTTATAGTTAAGTGTGTCGCGCCACATGCTATGGGCCGCTAGTCCAACCAACTTTCCATGTTTCTTGTTCCTATAAATACTCTTGCTATTCATCAATAAAATTCAATTTTGAGGTTTTGGTTAGACTTGATGAATTCCTTTCTAAACCCTTAGGGATCTTACCTCTCTATTGTGATGATCAAGCACTAACATGTTCTAAGTGTTTGATAAGCGTTATTTTCAGTCGTTGTACACTATCAAAGAAATCCTAAAATGCAACTAGAGTATAGCATGCAAGTAAGGAGTCGTACCCAAGGGAGTAACACGTCAATTTCAATGCAATTGCTAATTTATCAACTTCAAAGGACAAATGGTGGGGGTTTGGTTTTGTACTAAAACTACTCAATTGCAATAGCATAAAAATCAAGATTAAACAATGGGAGAAAGAGGTTTCACCTAGCAAGTTTCCACACATCAATTAATCAAGTTGTAATTTCGGTTCATCTCATGTTCATCATAATCCTATGGATTTGTCCCAATTCTGATTTTTTGTATATTAACAATCCAACCGGTCTTGCTAATACTTACTAATTGAAAACCTAGAAGACCTCCTAAGTTGACTCAATCAATAGCATAGGGCATAAGAAATAATGGATTGCAAGCAAAGACTCAACACCGCAAGTATGACATGCAAATCAATTTCCTTTTCACAATTGAATTCAATATACCAATTTCATGCAATTGTGGTTGCTACAAGTGATTAGGGATTCCACCGTCTATCCCTATTCTAGCAATTAGAAAACTATAAAATCGAACTAGGATGTCAATCTAGCCAACAATATAGAAATCCGAATTATGCTCAAGGAAATCAATACAAAAATCCAAAGGGACGAACAAGAGATAAAACCTTACAACTGAATTAATCGAGTGCTTCCACGCTAGGCAAAACAAGGGTCTTAGTTCCGGTTCATGTTCTTCACGAAATCCAAAACCATGGAGAAAACTAGAAAAACGTTCTTGAGAAAAACAAAGAAAGAAAAGAGATGGAAAAGATAGATGATGATGAGGAGAGAGAGGGAATGGTGATGGATAGATGAATGTCTGCCAAAAACGTGCTAATCTAACCTAAACTGACAAACAAAACGTCTGAATTGATTAAGGGAAAACAAAACGTCAAGCCAAAAAGGAAATCGGGAAAGTTCAGAAACGCCAGAGACGCGACCGGACGCGATCGCTTCCGCTCGCCGTTTCGCCTCGCCAAAGATCAGAACTTCCTGGAGCAAAAACGCGACCACCGGCGATCGCCGCCGCCCGCCGCCACTCGCGGCCAGTCGCGTCCACCCGCCGCCGCCTGCTCGCGTCAGCCAGCTCCAGCCCAGCCCGCGTCGGCCCGCGGTGGGTCGCCATGGCCCGCGTCAAGCTGCTTCTCCTAGCTTCAATGTCGTCTCTTCATGTCAGCCCGGCTCCTCGAGCGTCTTCTCGCCAAGGAAACCTCGAGCCTCGTCCTTAACATGCAAGTGCTTCCAAATAATCATAATGTAGCTCCGCACCTCAAGCATCGACTTAGCTCCAAAACCGAGCCAAAATCTCCACAAAACTATGCTAATAACTACTAGTTGCGCTATGTAAAATACCGCTTATCAAATCCCCCATACTTAAACCTTGCTCGCCCTCGAGTAAGCTAAAAGAAAACTCACTCCTCCAATCAGCACACAGGTTTCAGGAAGTAAGGAAGAACATGAAACTAGCAATTACAAGACTCAACACTTCGCCTCCAAACAATAAAAAATGAGCAATGCATAAACTCCAATCTATCTCCTTATCGCTCCATGAGTGATCCTACCCGAACTCCTTATAACACCTCTTCTTATGACACCAACGCCAAGCAAGAAAATCCTAAATCACTCAACTCATTTTGCTTAGGCGCCCTTTTGGGTTTTCACCTAACCACTCATTTCATTTTGCTAGATATCTCACATGTTGCTCACATCACTCAAGTCCATTTTTGCACCAACCTAGAGTCGGTCGGACTACCTGCTTTTTACCTGAGCTTTTCAGCTCATCCCAGGATTTTGATTGCCTTTTTCTCATATTTTTGGCTTTTTCTTTTTCAAAATTTTCAAAAATTCATACACATCAGCCATACACAAGTGCACAACACCATAAAACATGTGAATACATTCTCTCCCCCATACTTAAACATGACATTGTCCCCAATGGAATGAAAGACAAGGTAAAAGCACGGGGATAAAGAAAACAGAAGACTCACATACGAGACCGGATGGTCTCCCTCCAATGAAGCACAAGGTGTAGTAGAAGTGGGATGAGCTCAATGATGATCCAATAATGTCCAGCTCATCCAAAACAATGGGTAACAAGGAAGAACGCCGAAATTGAAGATCCACAGAAGAAGAAAAATGAATGGCGAATTCAGCAAATCACCAACTTCCGGAAGGTTGCTAAGCACAAACCCGTGATCGTAGTTTGCAACCTACAATCACAAGCTCTTCTTCGGGGAACACCAATCTCGCATCACTCCAAGACTCATTTTTGCCTCAACCTGGGGTTGAGCGAGTCACCTTCTTATTACCTATGCGGCCCTTGCGGGTTTTCCGCACATCCAAGCATTATTATTATTATTATTTTTTTTTTAATTTTTTTTGATAAAGAAAGGAAGAAAGACTTACAGCGGTTTTGGCTACAGATTGTAGCTGAACTTGTGCCTCGGGCATCCTTCCCTAACCACAAAAACACTAAAAATGACAATTAAAAAATAAACAAAAAGAAAAAATAAAATAAAGCATCTCAAACCTCGGGTTGCCTCCCGAGAAGCGCCTTAGTTATTGTCGTGGCTCGACATACTACTCACACAACCTCAATCTATATCATCGGGTCCTTTAGGAACCCTCTCATTGAGCACCTCCTTCTTGAACCATTCATGGAAAGGTTTAAACCTTAGACCATGCTTCTTGGTAGTTGACTCCTTCGGTGGCTCCTCCATCTTTACCTTCTTGGTTGCCTTCCCCCCATACTTCGATGGATCAGGGGGGTGTTGAAACTCAACTTCCGGGGCCTGCACAAAAGAAGAAGAAAAAAGCTTCTTGCTCGGAGTTAGCACAATGGGGCCAATGCCCAAAAGAGAGTTAGGGGACTCTCCCTTCTCATCCAATAAAGCTGTCATGTTAGAATCCTCAATCATAGGTTGTAACTCATCCAAAGGGTTAGGAGTCATTACATCAACAAAGTTCAAAGAGGAATCAACAACGGGCTTCATATCATAGATGTTAAATTCAACTTCATCCCCATCAAATTCCATAGTCAATTTCCCACTATTAACATCAATTTTAGTTTGTGCTGTTTTCATGAAAGGCCTACCTAACAGCATAGGGGCCGCATCTTTGTCATGCTCCATATCCAACACAAAAAAATCAGCGGGAAATATCAAATCACCAACCATAACAAGTACATCTTCAACCACTCCCTTAGGATACACATTAGACCTATCAGCTAGTTGAATAACAATACCGGTCTCATGCAAAGGTCCTAATCCTAGGGATTCATACAAGGACAAAGGCAAAACATTGATAGATGCACCAAGATCAAGCATAGCATTTTCAATTTTAGTATCACCAATCACACATGGAATGCTAAACCTACCCGGGTCACCACACTTTTTAGGCATTTTCTTTTGAAAAACCGCGGAAACATGCTCACTAATTTTGACCTTTTGTTTTCCTTTCAATTTTTGATTCCTTTTGATAGTGCAAATTTCTTTTAAAAACTTAGCATATCTAGGAATACTTTTAACCAATTTTAGCAAAGGAATGTTTACCTGACACTTGCTAAAGGTCTCATACATCTCATTGTCACTCTCCGGTCTTCTAGTGTCCTTCAACGCCTCAGGGAAAGGCGGGACCGGCTTCTGAGAGCAAAGCGGTGGAAAGCTCGGGCGAACATACTCGTCGACAAGATCTGGGCTCAAACCGCGAGCCACGGCGGGTCCACGCGATCGCCGTTCCTGAGCTGGGAGTTCTGCCGCCAAACCGCGGGTGGACGCGGGTGAGGGCGATCGCCGGGGCTCCTTGGTGGTTTCTGGCGCTGAACCGCGAGTGGACGCGGGTCCACGCGATCGCCGGCGCTCCATGGATTCCTCTTGGCTGCTCACTGGAATGAAACCGCGAGTCACGGCGGGTGACCGCGATCGCCGGCGTTGTTCCAGTGACACTTCCTCATCAAGCACACAATCTCGGTAGGCCGCCTCGGGTCCTCGTTTCTTGTTCTCACACGGTGCAAAACCGTCTTGCAAATCACCCTGTTCAGCATAAGGGTCCAATAACTTCCCACTCCTCAAGGTAATGGCACTCACATTCGCCTTCGGGTTGACTACCGTTTGTGACGGTAATTTTCCCGACACATGAGCCTCTAGATTACTCACGGATTGAGCAATTTGTGCCACTTGTCTCTCAAGATTCTGAATGGAAGACTTTGTTTCAGCATCCTTTTGTATAACCGATTGAGCCAACGACTTGATCATGTCTTCAGCTGACATGGTTTGTCTCGGGTTGTACTGTGGCCTCGGTTGTTGTGGTTGCAAGAGATGAGGGTTCTCAACATTGTGCGTGTTACTCCACCTCAGATTTGGATGATCTCTATAATTTGGTCTTGGTTGCCATCCTCCAACACCATTCACCTCAGCACTTGACTCTTGAAGAGTAGGGCATTGATCATTTGGGTGCCCCACTTCATTGCAAACTCCACAAGGTCGGGCTTGAGATGAAGTGCCATTCAGCATAAAGCACTTCATCATCTCCTTCAACTCATTCACATCAGACTCAATCTTTGATGAAGAAGCACTCACAGCCTTGAGACTCTCTCTCTTGCTAAATTGCCTTGAGCCTTCGAATAGCTCCTGAAACATCTCAAACGCTTGGGTAGGAGTTTTGTTCAGAATATTACCTCCACAAGCGGCATTCACCATTCTTCGTTCCTCATCCGAGAGACCGTTGAACAAGTAGAGGATGAGATCTTGCTCACTATACCCATGATATGGGCAACTTGCACATAGCCGCTTGAATCTCTCATAATACTCGTACAAGCTCTCGCCTCCTTGTTGTTCAATGGTGGCAATGGCTCTCTTCAAGCTATTCAACTTCGTGGCCGGGAAGTATTTTTTGAGAAAAGCCTTCTTCATTTCAGCCCATGTCGTAATACTTCCCGGAGCAAGGTAATATAGCCAATCATTTGCAGCATCCTTCAAGGTGAATCCAAATGCTCTCAACATGATGGCATCGGCAGTGACACCTCTTGGCTTCATGCTAGAACACACCGCATGAAAT
This sequence comes from Rheum nobile, assembly GCA_027886185.1. NCBI lineage: Eukaryota > Viridiplantae > Streptophyta > Magnoliopsida > Caryophyllales > Polygonaceae > Rheum > Rheum nobile. The sequence goes on along the minus strand of WOAB01000002.1, from coordinate 5,880,706 downwards.
TGCGCCAAGTGCTTGTTCGGGTCTTCTCCAGCAAGACCATGAAAATGAGGCAACTCATGAATCAATCCTGCCTTCAACTCAAAATTCACTCCTTCGGCTAACTCAGGAATGGTGATAGCCAAAGGTTGTTGCTCCAAGTTAGGAGCGGTAAGCTGTCTCAACGTCCGGTCACCCATCTCCGTTTGGTTCAGAATCTCACGGGCTGCTCTTCGGTTCCTTAAAAATGTCCGCTCAATTTCTGGATCACAATCAACAATCAAAGAATCAGTAGCACGGGTGTGAACCATACAAATGGTTCACACCAAAGGTTGATAAACAAACAATTACAAAGAAAAGAACAAATAACTCCCCGGCAACGGCGCCAAATTTGATAAGCGTTATTTTCAGTCGTTGTACACTATCAAAGAAATCCTAAAATGCAACTAGAGTATAGCATGCAAGTAAGGAGTCGTACCCAAGGGAGTAACACGTCAATTTCAATGCAATTGCTAATTTATCAACTTCAAAGGACAAATGGTGGGGGTTTGGTTTTGTACTAAAACTACTCAATTGCAATAGCATAAAAATCAAGATTAAACAATGGGAGAAAGAGGTTTCACCTAGCAAGTTTCCACACATCAATTAATCAAGTTGTAATTTCGGTTCATCTCATGTTCATCATAATCCTATGGATTTGTCCCAATTCTGATTTTTTGTATATTAACAATCCAACCGGTCTTGCTAATACTTACTAATTGAAAACCTAGAAGACCTCCTAAGTTGACTCAATCAATAGCATAGGGCATAAGAAATAATGGATTGCAAGCAAAGACTCAACACCGCAAGTATGACATGCAAATCAATTTCCTTTTCACAATTGAATTCAATATACCAATTTCATGCAATTGTGGTTGCTACAAGTGATTAGGGATTCCACCGTCTATCCCTATTCTAGCAATTAGAAAACTATAAAATCGAACTAGGATGTCAATCTAGCCAACAATATAGAAATCCGAATTATGCTCAAGGAAATCAATACAAAAATCCAAAGGGACGAACAAGAGATAAAACCTTACAACTGAATTAATCGAGTGCTTCCACGCTAGGCAAAACAAGGGTCTTAGTTCCGGTTCATGTTCTTCACGAAATCCAAAACCATGGAGAAAACTAGAAAAACGTTCTTGAGAAAAACAAAGAAAGAAAAGAGATGGAAAAGATAGATGATGATGAGGAGAGAGAGGGAATGGTGATGGATAGATGAATGTCTGCCAAAAACGTGCTAATCTAACCTAAACTGACAAACAAAACGTCTGAATTGATTAAGGGAAAACAAAACGTCAAGCCAAAAAGGAAATCGGGAAAGTTCAGAAACGCCAGAGACGCGACCGGACGCGATCGCTTCCGCTCGCCGTTTCGCCTCGCCAAAGATCAGAACTTCCTGGAGCAAAAACGCGACCACCGGCGATCGCCGCCGCCCGCCGCCACTCGCGGCCAGTCGCGTCCACCCGCCGCCGCCTGCTCGCGTCAGCCAGCTCCAGCCCAGCCCGCGTCGGCCCGCGGTGGGTCGCCATGGCCCGCGTCAAGCTGCTTCTCCTAGCTTCAATGTCGTCTCTTCATGTCAGCCCGACTCCTCGAGCGTCTTCTCGCCAAGGAAACCTCGAGCCTCGTCCTCAACATGCAAGTGCTTCCAAATAATCATAATGTAGCTCCGCACCTCAAGCATCGACTTAGCTCCAAAACCGAGCCAAAATCTCCACAAAACTATGCTAATAACTACTAGTTGTGCTATGTAAAATACCGCTTATCAGTGTTCTACGAAGAAGATCCATGAGCGATATTCGTACTATTAACCTTAAAATTAGTTCTTGAGTGATTCCACAAAACAAGAGTCTTCTAGGTCCATCATGTTGGATTTAGAAGGAAAAAGGTGAGGTTTTGATAGGCACCATTACGTTGGTAGTGTAACACCCCCAAACCCGGGGTGTCACCTTCGTGGATTCCACGCAGAACCCACTAGGCAAAGGAAGACAAACTGAATAACAACGATAGCGGAAGCGAATAAAAGACTTGAACTTAATAAGATTAATGGTGAAAATGAAATAAATGTCTAACACAAGGTCAACTAGACTTAACCATAATGTAAGAGTACACAACAGATTACGAAAGGAAGCCCAAAGGCTAAACTAACACCACTATCGAGCACCTCCAACTCCTCCATGTAGCTTTCAAACTGTGCAAAGTTGAAAACCTGTAACCGAAAACAAGCGGAAACCAAACAGAAAACCCCCAGAGTAACTTGGGTTAGTAATTGGGATCTCAGCAATGAACCCACAATCAAATCACAAATCCGGAAACTAATCAGTCAAATTACAAACAAAGTTTAACCATAGCTTAAACGCACATCAGAGTAGTTCACTAAGATAATCAAACGAACACATCGAAATGACGACTTAGCAACAACACACAAAATTACACACACACATAACACAATACACACACATACACACAACACACAACATAACACACCCAACACACAACATAAATACACAAATACACCAATTGTCCAACCACAATAATGTCATACATACAAGCAACATCTGTTCCACCATGAGAGGCTAAAGCACAATCCAAACACATGATGTGCCACAACTAAGACACATAATCATTGAAAACACACTTATAAGTTATAAATGAAAACCTCCAATTTTCAAAATCTGATGGTCAACTTGTAAAATACAAAACCTAGATCAAATGACTTCCAAAATTCCTCAAACTTTACAAAACTATAGCCTTGAATGTTAAAAATCCAATGCCTCATAAATCACCTTAATCGGACTTCAAACGAAAAAGATGTTATAAATACACTCCACTACGATACCATATTTTCCAGATTCAAACCCTAACTCGGATTTGCATACAAAACCATAACTTAACGTTCCTCAAAAATCATGGAATTATATATACAGAAACTAGGTTTAAATACTAGTCCATCAACATATCAAACTCCAAGTTCCGATCTAAACTCAGTTTATAATGAATTTCCAAAGTATATCGTTCTATACAGTTTTCCATTAATATCGAGAATCACATATAGATTTTTATCTCCTTCGATAAAGATCCAAATATCATGAAATTTCACATACATACTCCCCATTATGTCATCTATCATCCATAAAATGTCTAAAAACTTTTGAGGTAAAAAACCCTACCCTGAATCACACCCGTATCAAGATGCGAATTGAGAACAAACATCCTTATAGAATCGATTGTGTTAGTACAAGGAACGGTAGAACTGTTCCTTGGGCAGTGAAATATAAAGATAGAAAACATAGTAACAATAGCAACGTTTCTTAGAGAGGAAAACTCAATCAATCAACTAGTTGACTAAGAAAAACCTCTACCTCTAGGTTTCCCTAGTAGGATTTCAAATGTCTACTTGTGTTATTAATCCTAGAATTACAATCAAGCAAGTCTTATCTCAACCTAGTTTACTCCTAGATATCTAGACTTCTTATTTTAACGTTCTTAACAACACCTAAGACACCCAAAACCCTATCAAGTGCTCGACTTACCAAAGCTTCGTACTTGCAAGTGTTTCTTCTCTTCTCTTCTTCTTCACCGAATGCTCAAGCTCTATGGGAATGCTGTAGTCGTGTGTGTCAAATGAAGTTCTCAACTTCCTTTACTTATAATATAAGATATCCTATTGATTTATTCTAATTTCACTTAAGGAAAATAAATAAAATAATCCTAAATAATCTTTTACAATCTTTTCTAACAGCAAAATCTCCAACCAACTTCTTCCTTGCAGCCCAAGTTGATTCCAAAAGATTTCTTTCCAAATATAGAGGATTCGGCAAATCGCAAGGCCAACATCGCGCACGTCTCATCGTTCCTTGGCGTTGTTCCCTTCGATTTTCTTCTTCACAAACGCGCGTCTCTTCTCTCTTGTTGACTCAAGCGCGTTGTTCCATTGTTGACTTCTCTGTTCCTTGTAGTCTCTATTTTGATTCCTCACTTGGTTTTCATCGTTCCTTTTCTGTCACTTCGTTCCTGAAACTCATAGTCACAATAAAACCATCAAGTGCATTTGAGTTTATCATAATCAAAACTAGAGGGATCATCATCGTTCCAACAATTTCCCCCTTTTTGGTGATGACAAACTCCTTAAAAATGTGCAAGTTCAAAACAATCAAGTTCAAAACAGTCAAGTAAAAAGTCAATCACATGTAGTCAAGCATATTCAATGATCAAAGTATTGACAAAGTTCCCCCCTCAGAAGTTCATAGAAAGATTTACCTTCAAGTGGCGATAAAATTCTCCTTAGCACTAGCTTATGTTATCAACTCTTTATTGAGTTTATCTCACATTTTCCTCACTTCCCCCTTTTGGCATCATTACAAGATCACAGAAAGAGCATAAAGCATCAACTGATGCGCAAGTCATGACAAAGCAGTTCATTTATTAACCAGGAAGAATTACAAAGATAAGGGAAAACTACTCAAAAGACATAAAACAATTAAAAAGCAAGAACAGAGGGAAAGACAGGCCATATAGTAACGGGGAACACTCAAGTCTCAAGGTCTTCAGCAACTTCTTCATCTTTGCTCAAGAAGTGATCCAAGAGCAACTTCATAGTAATATTCAGTTGTTTATGCTCAGCCAGAATCCGATACTGAACCAAACTACCCCTTGACGTTCCTTCACCAAAAGCCTTCTTTGCAGTCACAGTACCCGTTCCCTTCGAATCACCCTTAAAATTCTTCTTCTCTACAGCGGAGGAATCTGACTCACTACCCATGGAGACTTCATTCTCTTCGCGGTATGACTCATCGCGAAAAGAATGTTGCTCTTTTCCTGACGGGGAGATCAATCTTCTCCTTCCTCAGAAATCAATCGAGCAAGAACAGATCACACATTGTGATGATGTTGCGCTTTTCATGACGGGGTGCTACAACCCTGGAGATGATGTGGAACTCAATTTGCTGAGCCAGAGTCAGCCTTTCAGTGTGTAGTTCCCCTGTGGTTGAACCAAACAACCGTTCCATTCAAGCCAACTTTTCTTCATTCACCTCACTAGTAGGCACCTCACAAAATCCACCCAAAGGAATAGAGAGGATGGCAAATATTACCTTGGGCGTGAAGGAGATGTCTTCTCCACTGATCTTCGAAGACCTAGACATGACATCAGCCTTGGAGAGGTGGTAGTAGTAATAGAACTCGCACACTTGAACCTCATTCACAGTGGCCCTGTTGGAACAGATCCGTTCCCAACCTTGGAAACGAAGGAGATCCAAAATTTCCTCAACCTTGTGCTCAACAAAGAAATTGTCTCTAATCAACAAAGGAGGTAGAATTCGCTTACCCTCAGAGAAGTCAGGCACAATAGTAGAGGTGGAGACCTCCAAATTTGCTTTCCTCTCAGTTTTTGTTTTCTTCTTCTCTAACTGGGCAGCGGAACAAAGTCGTTCCTTAAGGGACTTGGGAGCAGTTTCATCACCACCGGAATTGGAAGGGGTTGACTATGCAGTGGGAGCTTTCCGATGCTCTAGAAACTGGACCTCATCATCCTCTTCATCTTCTTCCTCGGCAATAGCAGTGAGATCATCCATCTTGCACTTTCGGCTTGTGGGAGGCATCAAAGGAGCAGCCTTTACACCCAATTATTCCTCTACTGATTTCATTGACCGTTCCTCCTCTTCAAGTATGTCTTTGGAGGGAGAGGAGACTTCTTTTTCTTCAAGAGGAGCAGTAGGAGCTTGTTCATCCATGGACACCATGACAAGCACAGGATTGAGATCCCGAGCCTTTAATGGCGACAGATCAGTTGGCGAAGGAGTAGATGTCGAAGTAGAGGGATCGGCGGCCTGTTGGACGGAGGCCCGAGCAATCTCAACCACGAAAGTAGGCACGCCAGATTTTACAGGGGTAGAGCGAGCTTCTTTGGCCTGTTGGAGTTGAAGGATATAGGCATCCATCTCGGCTTCAGACAACTTGTCAATGGAAGGGATCGAATCCATTGGATTTTGGAGAGAGATTAGGGTAACGGCAGTAAGCAGGGAGATTTGAGAGAGTATGAGAGCGAGAGAGAGAGTATGACGGTGAGGGGTTGATGATGGATAGGTAGGTATATATAGAAGAGATAAAATCTTTTAGAAGATAAAATCTTTCCAAGTAAATCAGAACCGACTTACCAAATCCAACATGAAAATATTTTCCATCTCTTCTGATAACAACCACTTTTTACTTCGTTTACCGCGTTGCCGTTCCTGCAACAGAGCTGTCAAATCTCACAGCTAGTTGTTCCAACGTCCACCTGCAACTCAATAAATGCCAACCACTGATTCAAATTCAACGTTCCATTCACACTGTTCCCCCTTAATCTGAGCAACGGTCTTCATTCCCCCTTAGACCAAGAGTGTTCGCGAGGCTTGTCTGGATATATCAAAGTTGGGTTCACACAAAATATAGTATACCCAAACATATGGTAGGAACAAACACAACTCAGATAATTATTTCCCGTAAAAGTTTAACAAAGAAGGATCATAGGAAACGTTTACCTGAATCAAGACTAAGGTAGATTGTACAACCGATTATCATTTAGGCTTATAATGAGGGATCAAATCATCAAATCGGTCATTTTGGGTCTCAAATAAGATGTTAGCATGCAATCAAGTAATTCAACTCAAATCAAAAGACAAAGATGCAAGATCCTAAGACTAAACAATTCTAACACACAAAAATCATGAAATAGCAAGATCAAGAAAGGCACTTAAGTAAAATACTTCTTGAGGTATGTGATCAAATTAGCCAAGCATTGAGGGAATATTGGATGTGGAATTCCTCAATTTGGAGAGATCATGCCGAGGAGCAACCGAAGATGCTCGAAAGGGCCTTTGTCTAGTGCCTTGGTGAAGATATCAGCCACTGATTTTTAGTCCTGCAATGTTCCATCCTAATGAGACCAATGTCAACATTATCACGAAGAAAACGATGACGAATGTCAATATGCTTAGTATGTGAATGATGAACTGGATTTTTTGAAATGTTAATAGCACTAGTATTATCACATATGATAGGAACGGTGCCAAGAGACATACCAAAATCTTCCAGTTGTTGCGTTTACCACAATACCTGAGCATAACAACTTGCTGTGACAACATACTCAGCTTCTGCAGTGGAAAGGGCCACAGAGTTTTGCCTTTTGGAACCCCATGAGACAAGACAGGGACCAAGGAACTATGCCGTTCTTGAGGTGCTTTTGCAATCAACTACGTTCCCAACAAAGTCAGCATCAGTGAATCCAACAAGGTTGAAGTCACAATTCTTAGGATACCATAGAAAGAGATGGTCCATTCCTTTGAGGTATTGAAAGATCCGCTTCACTTCTTTCAAGTGTGAGTCTTTAGGATTAGCTTGAAATATGGCACAAAGACATATACTAAACAGAATATCTGGCCGACTGGCCGTGAGATAGAGGAGAGAACCAATCATTCCTCTATACATTGTGGGATCAACTGATGTTCCATTCAAGTTTGCATCCAAGCGAGTGTTAGGAGAAATAGGAGTCACAATGGGTTTTGAGGAATCCATACCATATTTCTTCAACAACTCCTTGATGTATTTTTGTTGATGAATCTTCGTTCCTTCCTTTGTTTGTGTGACTTGTAATCCGAGGAAAAATGACAGTTCCCCAATCATACTCATCTCAAACTCACTACTTATAACATTTTTGAACTTTTCTACAAGAGCAGGGTTAGTGAAACCAAAAATAATATCATCAACATAAACTTGAACAACTAGAATCTTACCATCTTGTTCGAGAAGGAACAAAGTCTTGTCAATTGTTCCTCTCCGGTATCCGTTGGAGAGAAGGAAATGTGCAAGTCTATCATACCAAGCACAGAGAGCTTGCTTAAGACCATACAAGGCCTTATCCAAAGCATACACATGAGAGGGAAAGTTGACATCTTCAAAACCGGGGGGATGCTTCACATATACTCTCTCTTGGAGATATCCATTCAAGAATGCATTCTTGACATCCATTTTGTATAATGTGATCCCTTGTGTGCAGCATAGGCAATGAGAAGACGAATAGCTTCAATACGAGCTACTGGAGCATAAGTCTCATCATAGTCTATCCCCTGTTGTTGATTGTATCATTGAGCAACCAACCTTGCTATGTTCCTTGTGACCACACCCGAGTCATCCAGCTTGTTCCTAAACACCCATCGAGTGCCAATGACATGCTTGTTGTGGGGCAAGATAACGAGACGGCAAACTTTGTTCCTTTCAAACTGATGTAACTCTTCTTGCATAGCTACGATCCAGTCAGGTTCCTTCAATGCTTCCTTGATGGTCTTGGGTTCTACAAGAGAGATAAAAGCATGGAAAGCACAGAACATGTTAAATTTATAGCGCAAACCTCTTTCACCAAAGGGAGTGATGAGGTTATCAGTGGGGTGAGCCTTTTGGATTCGAACACTCTTTGACACGGGAACGGATGGATCGTCATGTTGTGTCTTGGAGTCGTCCGTCGAAGATGAAGACAGTGAGACATCCTCGATTGGGGTTGTTCCTTCAACATTACTCAGGGAATCATCAATGTTAACACCACCAGAAGTTTCGGAGGGAACAATGGTAACAACTTCAGTGTTGTTAGGAGCCTCAACTGTTGTTGAATCATCAGTAGATGTGGAAGGAACATCTGTAGCTTGTGTAGAGTTAATGGGGTCATCATTGTTGGATGAATCATCGAGACTAGACGAATCTTAAGGAGACTGATGGTGACTACCAGCATTAGTACCACCGTTCCTACCACCTTTACCACCGGGAGGAGAAAAGCCACCTCGTTCATCGTCAGAGTCCTCTCTTTGCATTCTTGGGTAACTATCAACAGGGAACGTTATCTTCATCTCGCTACTTCCACCTTTGGTATTCTCATCAAAGACAACATGGATGCTTTCCTCAATTTTGCGAGTGCTCTTGTTGTAGACTTTGTAAGCCTTGCTTGCCTTGGCATATCCCAAGAAAATTCCTTCATCACTTCGTGGGTCAAACTTTCCCAAGTTTTCCTTCCCATTGTTGTGAATGTAACACCTGCATCCAAAAGCACGCCAGTGGAAAATATTGGGCATGCGATCCCTTATTAGTTCATAAGCAATTTTATTCAATAGGGGACGCATCATGGCACGATTGAGGATATAACATGCATTGTTGATAGCTTCTACCCAGAAGATCCTTGTAAGATTGCTTGCAATGAGGAGAGTTCGAGCCATGTCTTCCAGAATTCTTTTCTTCTGTTCCACAATGACATTTTGCTGTGGTGTCCTAGGCGCGGAGAAATCATGTGAAACCCCACGTTCCTCATAGAAATTGAGAAACATAGAGTTCTCAAACTCCGTTCCATGGTCAGATCTTATGGCTTTCAGCTTCTTACCCAAACTGGTTTCCACCTTCTTGATGAACGTCTCGAATGCGGGAAAGACTTCATCCTTTGAAGAAAGAAAAATTGTCCAAGTAAATCTAGAATAATCATCGACAATTACGAAAACATACATGTTCCCTGCATGACTCCTTATCCTCATGGGACCACAGAGATCCATATGGACCAGTTCCAGAGGTTGAGAGGTCGTAACATCAGGCTTCAGTTTGAACGAAGAACGGGTTTATTTCCCTTTCACACATGCATCACATACACCATGGAACTCAGATCTAACATTTGGGAGACCACCAACATGTTCCTTTGCATGTAGTTTGTGAATCAGTCGAAGATTTGCACGTCCAAGCCTTCTATGCCATAGTCCCGTCTCATCGGCTATAGACGCAAAACATAGAACCTCCTTTGGCTTGAAATCTTTGTCAACAATGTATACATCCTTGAATCTGACTGATGTGATTATTCCCATCAAGTACCACCTACAAGCAAGGCCTCCACAGTTCCCTGCACGACAAGGCTTCCGAGTTCCCCAGACAGTTCCCTGCCCAACAAAGACTCCACGCTTTTGCCTGACTCTTCGAGTTCCCAAGACAGTTCCCTGCCCAGCAAGGACTCCACACTTTTGTCTGACTCTCCGAGTTCCCCAGACAGTTCCCTGCACAACAAGGCCTCCGAGTTCCCCAGACAATTACCTGCTTAGCAAGGCCTCCACACTTTTCTCTAACTCTTCGAGTTGCACAGACAATTCCCTGCCCAACAAGGACTCTACACTTTTGTCTGACTCTCCGAGTTCCCCAGACAATTCCATGCACAACAAGGTCTCCCCAGTTCCCTCTGATCGTCCTCCTATCACCACGCCTCCTGAGCTACCACCAAGGACCATCACACGAGCTCGAGCCAATGAGCTTCAAGCCAAGCTCAAGAAGGGACTCCTAAACCTTGGAGCGACGAGGCAAGACCTTATGGGATCAATGACATTGCTCGTGTCCCACAGTTCCCTCTAAGGAACTCCACCGTCGGCATTTTGCACAAGATCTTCTAGAAGAATTTCCAATCGGCCTCTTTAATATTTTCATAATGATATTATGTATTTTTGGTGTTTTAAAGACTACTTTTATTATGGGATTTACTTGGGGAGGGGAAGAGTCTAGGAGTTAAGTTTTGTTGGCTATATGAAAGGGTAGCCATGAACTCCTAGGAAGCCTATAAAAGGCTGAGTTCTCTTCCTTGTAAATCACCTTAAACTTGAATAAAAAACCTCTAAAAGAGTTTAGTTTTCCTTTGGAAAATTCCAGCAACAATCTTAGTTCGTGAGTTGTATCGAACTACCTATCGATCTTCTTCTTAGGGTGAGTTACATCCCTTAGGCATCGATCACCCTTGTTCCTCTTAGTGGTTTGTTATATCCACTCAAGAAGATCACCTATCCCTATCCATATCCCAGCCAAACCCAGTTCCCATCAACTCCAACTTCCCTTCACAAACTCAGTTCCCTATCCCATCGTAAAGAAGTTCTTCCTCCCTTCGGACGTGGCACCCTCTTGGTGGTTGACTTCCTTGGCGTTTCCTTGCACCGAGGCTGAAGAGATCGTCGATCCTATCATGTGGTATCAGAGCCACGCAAGGTAACGCTCGAAATCTTGTTCTAAAAGTCGAACTTGGTTCCTCTTGCAAGCCCTCTCAATTTCGTGCCATTTCTGGAGTTCGTGTTTGCTGCAAATTCTTTGATAAAATCATGGCTTATGCAAGGAAGAAGACAACCTTTGGTTGGTATTAAACTGACTTGAATTAATTCTTGCATTAAACCAACTCACTCCCATTTATTCCACCGAAAACTCTTGGGATTTCCTGCATTTAATGAGCCATTTTTCTGCATTTTCTTTTCTTCTTTTTGCTGCATAAACCTTGGTTGAATTTGTGTGAATTATAAGTCAGTTGAACCGATCAAGGGGCTGAGAATAGCGGAAACAACTTGAGAAAACTCAAACCAACTGAACAAATTCAAGTCTGAACATTTCTTCAACAACTCTTGCATGCTCAACTCAGCCAAAGGGCTATTGTACTCAGTTTGTTTCCTCTCGTGTAATTCTACAAGTGTGATTCAAGAAAAACTCGAGAAAGATAAGGCTAGTAGCCAGAAAAAGTCGAGTAAAAAGTCAAAAGTTCGAGAAAGAAAGGCTATGGGCCAGAAAAAAAACGAACACAAGTTGAATTTGAGGCCCTTGTTGTAGTACCTTTTCTGAGTTCCCTGACTTGGACCTTTTGGCTGCATAAAACACCAAGTTTGAACAAAGTTTTTGTGGCTTTCTTGTTTGCAAAACAACCCCAACTAAGCCTTGTTTTGAGAGCTTGCAATTCTGAACTTTGTGACAACTTTTACAACAAAATTTTGGGAACTTGCTGGTTCAGTTCCCTTGGTTGAATTGCTTTCTCTTTAGTTCCTGTGTTTGGGTATTGCCTTGGTTGTTAACTTGCAAGGAAGGTTCCATGGATCCAAATAACAAACAAAAAGGAGTCAACACCCAAGAAACACCATCTCCGATCACAATGGAAACTCTCTTGAAAGCCTTCCAAACGAGCAAGGAAGAACAACAAGAACAACAAGAATATTGGAGGCAACAAATCCAAGAAATAAGGACGGAAAATGCCACCTTCATACAAAGGATGGAAGTCAAAATTAAGAACTCACTCAACTGGATAAGGCCAAGTGGCCAACGAGAAGAAGGTGGTTCCCTACACTCTCCACGGCAAGAAGGAAACCAATTTCGAGTCATGCCAACTGCCTTTTCTAAGATGGCCTTCAATGAGGAGGTTACCATGTCTCAAGCTCCTCATATTGCCTCCATCCGCCAAGATTAAGGGTTTGGTGAGGATCACTTGTCTCTTGTCAATTCTTACCTTTCCATTCGGACTAACCATGAAGGGATTAGCACAAGAAATGCTCCACCTCGACCCTTCTCAAGGCCAGTTCCCTTGCAAAGAAGGAATGTACCAAGGAACCTCCCTCCTAGAGACCATACTAGGGAGAGAATGGGTCAGTTTCAAAGGGAACTACGCCAAGATTCCCGGGGGTACTTTGAAGAAGAGTCCCTTAAGGGTCATGATGCCGAGGAAGACAATTTGGTGGTTCAAAAAGAGGCTAAAGATGAGGATGCTCTTGATACTGAATCACCATGGTCTATGGACAATGGAAAAGAGCTTGAACCAATGGAAAAAGAGGAGGAAATCTTGGAGCCATATCCAACTCCTCCAAGACGCCAGTGTTGGCCTACAATCAAACGTAGCTCCTTAGCATCATTAGCTACTCCATGGTCCGACTTGACACACATGGTTCCCTTAAGCTTGCCATTTCTTCTACAAGACGAGGTTGATGCAAAAGATGCCAAGTTGGCTGAAGATTCTGATTCTGACCTTGCGAAGAAGGAAGTCCACTCTAAGACTCATTCTAGGGAAGTACCACATGCCCTTACCTTGCTTTCTACTCTATTATTCCCTTCATTTGATAATGAATGTCTTTCAAAGAGTAGAGGATTCCATGTGCTTAAATCAGTTTTTGAATGTAGAACTAGGTACTCATGCATGCACCCAAGTTCCCTTGCTCAATACATGTCATGTGTGATCCATCTAGTTCATGCTATTATTTTGTACACACATGCGTGTTATGTTGTTAGTTTGTTTCCTAAACTTGAATGTAGGACTAGGAAGAAGAGTGGAATAGTTTGTGCATCCATCTTCGCATTTCATATAGAACTTGGAATTTGCATGACTACATTCTCAAATTTTCTTGGTGGAGTTCAAGAGCCTTATTTTTCTGATTTTCATATAGGGCACTTGGATTCGAGGTCGAATCCTTTCCAAGGAGGGGAGGATGATGTGATTATTCCCATCAAGTACCACCTACAAGCAAGGCCTCCACAGTTCCCTGCACGACAAGGCTTCCGAGTTCCCCAGACAGTTCCCTGCCCAGCAAAGACTCCACGCTTTTGCCTGACTCTTCGAGTTCCCAAGACAGTTCCCTGCCCAGCAAGGACTCCACACTTTTGTCTGACTCTCCGAGTTCCCCAGACAGTTCCCTGCACAACAAGGCCTCCGAGTTCCCCAGACAATTACCTGCTTAGCAAGGCCTCCACACTTTTCTCTAACTCTTCGAGTTCCACAGACAATTCCCTGCCCAACAAGGACTCTACACTTTTGTCTGACTCTCCGAGTTCCCCAGACAGTTCCATGCACAACAAGGTCTCCCCAGTTCCCTCTGATCGTCCTCCTATCACCACGCCTCCTGAGCTACCACCAAGGACCATCACACGAGCTCGAGCCAAAGAGCTTCAAGCCAAGCTCAAGAAGGGACTCCTAAACCTTGGAGCGACGAGGCAAGACCTTATGGGATCAATGACATTGCTCGTGTCCCACAGTTCCCTCTAAGGAACTCCACCGTCGGCATTTTGCACAAGATCTTCTAGAAGAATTTCCAGTCGGCCTCTTTAATATTTTCATAATGATATTATGTATTTTTGGTGTTTTAAAGACTACTTTTATTGTGGGATTTACTTGGGGAGGGGGAGAGTCTAGGAGTTAAGTTTTGTTGGCTATATGAAAGGGTAGCCATGAACTCCTAGGAAGCCTATAAAAGGTTGAGTTCTCTTCCTTGTAAATCACCTTAAACTTGAATAAAAAACCTCTAAAAGAGTTTAGTTTTCCTTTGGAAAATTCCAGCAACAATCTTAGTTCGTGAGTTGTATCGAACTACCTATCGATCTTCTTCTTAGGGTGAGTTACATCCCTTAGGCGTCGATCACCCTTGTTCCTCTTAGTGGTGTGTTATATCCACTCAAGAAGATCACCTATCCCTATCCATATCCCAGCCAAACCCAGTTCCCATCAACTCCAACTTCCCTTCACAAACTCAGTTCCCTATCCCATCGTAAAGAAGTTCTTCCTCCCTTCGGAAGTGGCATCCTCTTGGTGGTTGACTTCCTTGGCGTTTCCTTGCACCGAGGCTGAAGAGATCGTCGATCCTATCACTGACTCCTCTAAGAATGATGTTTTTGGTTTCACGATACTTGACATAGCAGTCTTGGGAAGTAAAGACTGTCTTGTTGTTCCCTTGGTCGCATAGTTATGCAACACTCAAAAAACTGAAACCAAGTTCATGAACTAAACTTACATCTCTTACCGTAATGCTGGAGTTTAGTTTTGTTTCGCATGTTCCTATGATGAAGTGAGGTGAGTTGATCTTCTTTTCCGGTCATGTGGCACGAACAAGCACTATCAATGTACCACTTCTCGTTCCCCCTCACTTCAACCTGCATAGAAAGAGTTAAGGTTTGGCGATCCAGGCAAGCTTAGCCTTACCTGGTCGAGACACATAATGCAATTGTTCCCTAGGAATAGCATGATCAATGACAACAATTTTATTCCTAGATCTAGCATGATTATGATTATGCATATGTGAATCGTCATAGAAATCATTAAAGTTCACATTGTTACTCCTACTGTTCCTTCTCTTTGTGTGCTCTTCGAAGAACTTCTTTTTCTTTTTACAGTCTCTCTGTAAATGTATGTTGTCCCCACAATACCAACACAGCTTGAATTGATCCAATTGAACATACTTTCGGTTAGGCACAATACTCTTGCGTTGCTTAGCACGCTCTGGGCAAGGAACATTGGATTATTTTCCTTGGGACTATTTGAGGAAGATTTTATGAGAAGGTTGTCCAGTGTACCATGACTGTTTCTCATTCAACCCACTTTCAAGAACTTTCACACGTTCCTCAAGGTTGCGATTCTTCTCCCTAGCATCATGCAGTTCCCTGTCTCTGGTTTCACGTAGTTCAAGAATGGATGGGTCATCTTCCTTTGCGTTAGACCCTGTGTACCCAATGCCATATCTAGCCTCGACAAACTATATGTCTTCCTTTTTAGCTTTCTGTTCCACCATCATGGAATGAATGTTGTGAACATAGGCTTTCATCTCGAACATCTGCACTTCAAGCTTAGTTTGACCAACTACAACACTTGCATCAGTATTGTTAGAGACTTCATTCATCAACATAGATACATTCTCATTTCTTAACCTCTGAAGTTCCTCACGATTAGCATCACATGAAGAACAAGGAACATTTGAGCTACTAGCAGTTTTAGACATTTCTTCTTTTAAACTACTACACTCATCTTCAGAGTTGGCAAGTTCCTCTTGTGTTTTTAAATTTTCAGCATACATTTCCCTTATAAGAGCAATCAATGATTTCTTATCATAATTCACGAGAGAATTTAGAAAAGTTTCAGGATCTACCTCGAGTTTCTCAGAAGGAACGGTTGAATCACCAAGAGCCATGGCACACATATCACCACCCCATGCTTCAGGGTCTTCACCATCAGAATCATTCTCATCGCCCCAAATTGAAACGAAAGCCTTCTTGTCATTGTTCCCAGAAGTTTTGCTTGATTTCTTGGGCTTTGGGCAAGAGCTAGAATAATGACCCTTCTCGTTACAGTTGTAACAGCTGATGTCTTTGATGTCTCGCGTGTCACCATGATTCCCACCTTTGTTGTTTTTACCTTTGTAGTAGAGGGAACGCATGACTCTAGTCAGTAAGACAACCTCAGGATCATCGGAGGTTTCATCATCTTCTCGATCATTTTTAATCCGGTCCACAGCTTGTTCGACCATCAAAGCAATTCCCTTGCCTTTGTCTGTAGTTCTCCCAGCCTTTTCTTCATTGTCATACATCTGAATCTTGCTAAAGACCTCATGGAACGTCAGTTTGACGGTGTTGGGGTTCTTTTTCAGAATAGCCTTGGTCATAGCATGGCGATGAGGTAAACCATCAATGATAATGAGGATCTTCTCATCAGGAAGGATTTCTTCATTCTTGTTTGAGTGAGCGGTCAGATTAGCAGTGATAGCCTCAAACCTAACCTGGTAAGCACTCACTTCTTCATTTTCTTCCATCTTGAAATTGTAGAAGTCCTTTTTGGCTGTGAAACGATCAATTTCACGAAGATCCTTGCTTTCCATATACATCTGTTCCAGGGCAAGCCACTTAGCATTGGCCGATTCACAAGACTGGAGTTTTTGCACATCTTGTTGATTGAGAGCATTATTGATGAGCATGGCTGCCTTGCAGTTCTTCTCCATGACTTGAAGATCTTCTTAATCTCATTTCTTCATTTTTCTTTTCTTCTCAAGATCAGTAATCTCAAGATCTCCAAGGGAGATACTCAACCAGCATTGAAAAGCATGACTTTGGACGCACTTGATGAAGAGAGTCTTCCATTGTTGATATTGACCAGCGAGCAACAAGGGAGGCCTTGAAGAGTTCAATCCAACTTTGACAGTGGTAGCAGTCATCGTTACCTGAAAATCTGTAAGTAACACACAATCTAGAACAAACCTGCTTTGATACCAATTGTAGAATCGAGTGTGATAGTACAAGGAACGGTAGAACTGTTCCTTGGGCAGCGGAATATAAAGACATAAAACAAAGTAACAATAGCAACGTTCCTTAGAGAGAAAAACTCAATCAACAAACTAGTTGACTGAGAAAAACCTCTACCTATAGGTTTCCCTAGTAGGATTTCAAATGTTTACTTGTGTTATTAATCCTGGAATTAGAATCAAGCAAGTCCTATCTCAACCTAGTTTACTCCTAGATATCTAGACTTCTTATTGTAACGTTCCTAACAATACCTAAGACACCCAAAACCCTATCAAGTACTCGACTTACCAAAGCTTCGTACTTGCAAGTGTTTCTTCTCTTCTTTTCTTCTTCACCGAATGCTCAAGCTCTCTGGGAATGCTGTAGTCGTGTGTGTCAAATGAAGTTCTCAACTTCTCTTACTTATAATCTAAGATATCCTATTGATATACCCTAATATCACTTAAGGAAAATAAATAAAATAATCCTAAATAATCTTTTACAATCTTTCCTAAAAACAAAATCTCCAACCAACTTCTTCCTTGTGGCCCAGGTTGATTCCAAAAGATTTATTTCCAAATATAGAGGATTCGGCAAATCGCAAGGCCAACAGCGCGCGCGTCTCATCGTTCCTTGGCACTGTTCCTGTGGAAGATAAAATGGGAGAATCCCACATTGGAAATATAAAGAAACCAAGACTACTATATAATACCATGGACTACTCCTCATATTGTCAATTGATTTTAGGATGGAACCCCATGGACTTGTATGGTGGGCTTGTGCACGGACGTACACACCCTCACCCTAACCGGCCCACGGATTTTAACATGGTATCAGAGCGGTTCGGTCGGGGTTTGAACTCCTGGTTGATTGGGCTTGCCGGCCTTAAGGCATGATGTCAAGTGCCAACTGAGCCAGGCCAGTTGCCACTTAAGGGGGCGTGTGGAAGATAAGATGGGAGAATCCCACATCAAAAATATAAAGAAACCAAGACCACTATATAATACCATGGACTACTCATCCTATTGCCAATTAGTTTTAGGATGAAACCCCATGGACTTGTATGGTGGGCTTGTGCACGGACGTAAACGCCCTCACCCTAACCGGCCCACGGACTTTAACAGTTCCCTTCGATTTTCTTCTTCACAAACGCGCGTCTCTTCTCTCTTGTTGACTCAAGCGTGTTGTTCCATTGTTGACTTCTCTGTTCCTTGTAGTCTCTGTTTTGATTCCTCACTTGATTTTTATCGTTCATTTTCTGTCACTGTGTTCCTGAAACTCATAATCACAATAAAACCATCAAGTGTATTTGAGTTTATCATCATCAAAACTAGAGGGAACATCATCGTTCCAACAATCCTTAATATCCACAAGAATCAAATCAGATCATAATCCTCGAAATCATTCGTATACACCCTGAATCATACCTAAATATTTTAGTTATTTATAAAAGCAATTAACTGAGAGAATTGAACTTACCTCAAACTAGGAATAACGAGAATCCAATGATGAGTAACCGATAAATCATAGCACTGTTGATCGATTAGGATTCCACTGTTGATCGATTAAAAAGTATGTATATATGATGGGTAGTGCCCAGGAATTGGATCTACATTGGTGCTTATGTGCGTAAGTGACGGCAAAGAGTTTATATATATATATATATATATATATATATATATATATATATATATATATATATATATATATATATATTAAGCTACTAGATTAGGTTAGAAGAATTAATTAGGTTAACCCTAAAATACCAACTCAAATGTAAATTATAATTAAAAATAAGCATTATTATTCATAAGTAATATCTATTCATTTTCTATAATCGTTAAATACCTAAATTTCTAAATATAATAGACCGACATGGTATACATAAACTATAACCTAGAGTATTGTACCAACTAAAGTACTAATTAATAATCTTCAAGAGGAGCTAGTTCCCATATTCTTTTTAATAAGATTACTCCCTTAAAATAAACTCTAGAATAAATCGTACAATCCGAAATAGTTCACCCATCCTCAAAATTAGATAAGATCATATCATCCAAAAAAAAGATTACCAATCTCCATCAAAATATATAGCTCGATTCAGTATAAATATCTAGTGCAACCCAAGATTAAACGTACTATCTCCGATGTTACAAGTAATAAATGAAAAACAATATAATCCAATTTTCAAAACCATTCAAACAAATAAAATTTTAACCGAAATCGGGGATATTACATATACCACCCTTTAAATATAGTTTCGTCCTCGAAACTAGAAAAGCAAGTAACTGAAAACAACAGAAACAAAAAGACTACTTGTTGCGGGGATGTTCATATAACTATAAGATATCCAAATAAGCTTAAATACATATGCTCCAAATATTGCATAATTAATATAATGCTAAAGATTTACGAAGCAACAATCATCCAACATAAGTCACACCAATTTCCTCACAATAACCAACATCATAACCCACACTAATTAGTTAACAATGATCATTGAAATTAACTCAAAAGTATCAAACTAATCACATATCAATAACCATTGAAAATAACATAACTCACAAATCTCAAACCAATCTCATACCGACAACAGTCCAACATAACTCAAAGTCTCAAACCCATCACGTAATAAGAAATATACAACATAGCATAACATAGCTATTCATATTCCAATCATATGGAAACCATCGTCCAATATAATATAACGCAAACCAATCATGTGGGAGCCTCCGGCCTCAACTCATGGAACACAACGGTCAGCGCACAACTCTACACGTTGCCCATTATCAAAACATCAACTTCTAACCCCGACTGAGTCTCTACTAGAGCACCTGCCAAAACATTTTTATAATCTCGAGAAAGGGTCCCTTCTAGCCACATGTGTAACACCCCCAAATCTTAACCCATTTGGAAAGGTATTACCGCCAGTGACCCTAGTGTTCCTTACCAAGATCACCCAAGGCTTTACCGGTTTAAATACAATTCATGGAATACAATTGATACATAATGATCAAAGTATTCAAATCAAAACATCAATCAAATGAAACATGAGTTACGAGATTACAACCCAATCCCGAATAGGCCAAACACAGAGTTTAAACAAAATACAGCGGAAGTCTTTTAAAAGATATTACAAAAAGGGTTGTGATCGTAATGATCACCTGCCCAAGGATCTCAACCTGATTAAAATAAATTTATTAAAACATCCAAAACAACCGTCGTCTTCATAGTCAATCTAGTCTCCTCATATCTTCGCTCTATCTGATGTGCCGAATCGAACGGATGACACCAGCCCACATGCAGAGAACAAAGTTCGTGGGTTAGTCTACTTGAATAGACTAGCAAGGGTACAAAGCAGAGTGGTTTGAGTGATCGTAACCGTTTACTATCATTGTCCCTCGAATAATAACCGAAGGGACGATACATAACCCGACACTTTCACGGAATAACAATAAGAGGTATGCACAAGAGAAGATTCTGGAAGACTTAATCTTCACAGAAATCGACCCAAAAAGAGACTCCAAGAGATTGAGTCTTTAAGGAAATATGACAAATCTGGAACGTTTAACAGAATTACACATCAGTGATTTAAAGGCTGACTTAGATGTTTCGGTTCACGACCAACCTCATCGCTTACAGCGAATCCAGATTGGAAAGAGAACGTACTCTGATCAAAAGTCGAGACGAGCTTTCCTAGCTGCACTATTTACTTAGCTGCACTACTCGCCAAAAGTATATTAATTATGTGCACTCGGGCACTTATATTATTTAATTCCAAAACCCACATCATGTTATAAGCTTTTAAATCATCTCATCCATCAGGATAAAGAGATACCGTCGGGAACTAAATCCATGGACGGAGTTGACTCGGGAACTAAATCCCTAAAGTCAGTTCGGGAACTAAATCCCTCGGGAACTAAATCCCTAATAACGGAATTGGGAACTAAATCCCTACAAGCGGCACCAGCTGTGTGCACAAACCCTAAAAAGGATGGTAGGAACTAAATCCTAACCACCAGGTTATCAAGAAACGACTAGTACTCGCATTGAGATACACAGTAGCGTTCCTACGAATACTCATTCTAACTAAACAGTTACAAATGCAGTAATAATTCACATCAATGCCCTCATGGCCAGTTACAGATAAAATAGCATTATTCTAACAGATATACAACCTATTATAATATCTGTATTAATTCACACATATATATATATAATAGCGTTGCTCTAACAGATATACAACCTATTATAATATCATATTTTAGTTTTCCAAAACAGTTAACAAAACTGTTTCCAGATGAACACAATAATCATTCCAAATTAATTACTCAGATAAACTACTGATAATTAATGTAAATATGGAACGATGAGCAAGAGCGAACCGCCACTTGCCTTAATCCGCAGAGTTTGAACGAAGTCTAACGACGGGATTCTAGGCTCGACACAGAGACGAATCTGCCAACTCTGGTACCTTTGGATCGACCCATACAGAAACCCTAAGTTAGATTCGACAAACAATAATACCGATCTACGAAAGAACGAAAGGAATCGAAGGAAACGAAACCCGAACGAAGGCTACGGAAGCCAACACCAACAACCCGGCCAACAACAACTCGCCGGCAGGCGCCACAACAATCACAGCGGGCGCCGCCTTAAATACGGCGGGCGCCGCCTCAAGCACGGCGGGCGCCGCTCAACCACGGCGGGCGCCGCTCATCCACGGCGGGCGCCGCTCATTCACGGCGGGCGCCGCTCATACACGGCGGGCGCTGCTCCTTGGCCACACATCACGGCGGCTGGGCAACCTCACCACGGCGGGCGCCGTTCTCCACGGCGGGCGCCGTTCCTAGCGGCGGGCACCGTCTCCCTGGCGGCGGTCGCCGTCTCCCTGGCGGCGGTCGCCGTCGCTGAACAGAAACTGAAAATACGAGGGGAAATCTTACCCGCGATGCTCGATTTGGCTCGTCTTTCGCCTTGCTTTGCTTCTAGGCGTCCGAGGGTCTCCAAGGCTTCACTTGGCCACTAGAAACGACACCAAACGAGCCTCCAACGATCCACGAGCCTTCCCGGAGAGAGCGTTTTCTTTGAGAGCATTTTTTAGAGTCGAGAATTTGAGAGCGCTTCCGCGTCTTTCGCACCCTCTTCCACCCTCACCCAACACCTCTATTTATAGAAGAAATTAGGGTTTCTTGCCTCTTGGACAATATCCAAACCCTTTTGCCCCTTGGACAATGGCTCTTGGACAAAAACCTTTGGATAAAGAATCTTGTACTATTGCCCATTAAATAACAACTCTTGGGCAATAAACTTGTACCAATCTTAATCCGCGTTAACAAAAGTCATACACGAACGAGTACGAACTTCCAAAACATCTCGACTGTATAATTCTTCACTGAGAAAAATATTACAGATACAGAGCACATTACAGAATGTCTCAAACCTTCAGAATTAAATCCGACGTACCAAACTGACGCTCGGGAAAAATCCATAATTCCCAAAATAGCCTTACAAAATTACGGGGTATCACATCACCTCCCCCTTAAAAGAAGTTTCGACCCCGAAACTTGGCCGAAAA
The DNA here is from genome assembly GCA_027886185.1 of Rheum nobile. Taxonomy (NCBI): domain Eukaryota; kingdom Viridiplantae; phylum Streptophyta; class Magnoliopsida; order Caryophyllales; family Polygonaceae; genus Rheum; species Rheum nobile. The sequence continues at coordinate 5,858,292 of WOAB01000002.1, read as the reverse complement.
AAACAACTCGGGAAAGTGTCTGAGCATCTCTGCCTCGGTTTCCCAAGTAACTTCCTCAGTCCCAGACCTGGACCACATAACTCATACCAATAGTACGATCTTGTTGCACAGTCGCTTCACACGGCGTTCGAGAGTGCACATTGGCATCTCCTCTTAAGTACCATTTGCCTGAATCTCGATGTCCTTATAGCTCAGCCTACGAGACTCATCTTGACACGAATATCCTTAGCAATGATACGTGGAACACATTATACACTGGGTATGCCGATGGCGACAATGCCAAACGATACGTTAGAGATCTTACTCTATCCAGAATCTTGAATGGTCCCATGTAGCGAGGGTTAAGCTTCCCACTCTTACCAAACCTGAAAACATCCTTGGGTGGCGATACTGTGACAAGTACCTTGCCACCAACCTCGAACTCAACACTTTAACGCTTCTGATCTGCGTAAAACTTTTGTCGACTCTGAGCGGTCAACAACCTCTGTCTACTCAGAGCAATGTTCGAAGTTGTCCTTTCGACCAACTCTGGTCCAAGTAGAATCTTGTCGACATTCTCATCCCAACAAGTCTGAGATCTACATCTGTGACCATACAAAGCTTCGAACTGAGTCATCTTGACCGTAGCATGCTAGCTATTATCGTACGTGAGCTCAATCAGACTTAGGCTGTCTTCCCAGCTAGTCGGATGATCGAGTACGTATGCTTCTTAGCATATCCTCCAGGGTCTAGATGGTCTTTTCAGACTGACCATCTGTCTGAGGATAAAACGCTGCTGAATTTCAATTCAGTTCCCATGGCCTTGTGAAGTTCTTGCTATAAACTTGACATGAATCGGCCATCTCAATCCGATACAATGGTCTTAGGAATGCCATGTAAACGGATAATCTCCTAGTGGAAAACTTCTACTGACCTCTGGGTCACCCAAGTAACCTCAGTTTCCAATGCAAACACTATTGCTGTTAGTTCTAGGTCATGTGTTGGTTAGTTTGCTTCATAGGTTTTCAATTGTCTAGATGCGTATGCAATAACCTTGCCCCTCTGCATCAAAGACACATCCCAACCCATTTCTCGAAGCATTAACTATAGACCATATAGCCATCATTCTTTCCGACAATGCCAAAACTGGTGCATAAGTCAGACACTGTTTCAACTTCTTGAAAACTGGTCTTGCACTTGTCATCCCAGACAACTTCTTGTTGACCTTGCGGAACAGACTGGTCATAGGTGGAGTGATCTTAGAAAAATCCTTCCATGAACCGTCTATAATGCTCAGCAAGCTCTGGGAAACTGCGCACCTCGCTCACACCCTGAGGCCGCTTCCAAACAACTACTGATTCACTCTTCTAGGGAATAACCATAACCTCATTCTTATTGATCACATGGCCTAAGAAAGCCACTTCTAGATCCAATAATCGCACTTAGCCCACTTTGCGTACAGCCGACTTGGTCTAAGGACCGATAAAGCAATCCGCAGATGTTCCCTGTGAGCTTCCTTCCTCGGGGAAAATATCAAAATGCCATTGATGAAGACCACTATGAACTTATTCAAGTACTGGTCTAAAACATCGATGCACTAGGTTCAAGAAAACTGATGGAGCATTCGTAGATCCAGATGGCATGACTACAATCTCGTAATGACCATCTCTCGTCCGAACGCAATCCTCGGAATATCATCCTTACGAATCCTGAGCTGATGATACCCAGATCTCATGTCAATCTTGGAGAAAACTTTTGCTCCATGTAGTTGATCCAACAGATCATCACTCCTTGGCAACAGATACTTGCTCTTGATCGTGACTTTATTCAACTCTCGAAAGTCAAAACAAAGTCGAAACGGTCCATCTTTCTTTTTGACAAATAAAACTAGGGCACTCCTACTCAAGGTGATGCACTCAACTTTATATAACTTTTGTCAAGAAGATCCTTGAGTTGCTTCTTCAACTCTTGCATCTCAACAGGAGCCATCCGGTATGGTGCCTCAGAGATCGGCGTGGTACTCGGCTCGAGATCAATTGCAAACTCCACAACACGATTCGGGGTATCCAAGAATATCTTCTGGAAAGACACCCGTAAATCCTCTAACCACAGGAATATCAAAACTGAAGTCTATCACTGCCTTATGATGCTTCCGTCAATCCATACCGAGAATAATTATCGTATGGGACCATGGTTATTTAGGTCAAATCGCTTTGAATTTCTTACCCTTGATGGTAATCGATAATTCCGACAGACGATTGGTTCCCACTAAATGGTCACCATCTTGGACCAGCCCACTACATGGTTTACAGACGACTCACTAGTGGCTCCGAGCCCAGGCCCAGCCATTACCAGCGTCCACTGTTGCCATGAGCCGCTGTCCATATATCTCAACCCATCCTTGGTAGCTCCACCTAATTAATAGACAGCCATCTCCTAAGAGGTTGTTGGTGAGTCTCGAACACGAGACCTTACCCCATACCAAGCAACGAAACATTAACTTGGTATAAACCAAAGGTTCATATATAAGAAGAGTTACAACAAAAGGTTCACAACCTCGTTGCACACACAACTTAACTTACAACCATCCAAAATTAAAGTCTGGGTAGCACCCACATCAACAACACATTAACAAAAGTAGAACGCAGATACAAAGTACTCTAAGCATTAGGATCATAGGGTCCATCCGCCTCACGCATCACGTACATGCATTGACCTTGGCTTCCTGAAGCCATTGGGGCTTTCCCTTTATTCTGCGCAGTTGTCTGCATCGAAGGATTGGAAGTCTCTGCTGGTTTAAACCTAGGTCTGTTGTTTGGATTAACAGACCCCTGATGAGACTCTGCTCCTTTCTGCATTCCCTGCCGACAGAACCTCTGCATATGCCCTTCCTTCCCACAACCAAAACATGCCTTCCTCTCATTCCGACATGCAAAACTTTTGTGCCCAGATGCACCACAATTGTGACACTGAATCACTCCGCTACTCCAACCTGAGCCCCTGGCAGAGTCAGACTGAGTTGTCTCGGTCTTAGAACGACCAGACTTCTCAAACTTGGTAGGCGATGCCGGTCATTTGAATAAACCAACCTGGCGATCCTGTTGCCCACCCTTTCCCTTAACTTGATTCTCCCGCTTATGAGCGGACTCCTCTAGAGTTACCTCCAACTTGTAGGCCGTATCCACGTACTGCTCGGGAGTAGAGCATGTGTGGTGCACCATCCATGGCTTAATATCCGGGCTCATCCATTCATGGAAGTACCAGATCTTTTGTGCCTCTCTGGATATCTACGGTTCAGCATACTGCAGCAAATGATTGAACTTGGTGGCGAGCTCTGTCACCTTCAACCCTTCCGTCTTAGGATACAAGAACTCCTTGTGCTTCTCCTCCCTCATAGCTCGAGAGAAGAAACGATCCGTCATCTTGATCTTAAACATTGACCAGGTCAACACCGGGCTATCAGCTAAGCCGATACTCTTTCACCATTCACTGGCTTCTTCCTTCAACTGTAGAGAAGTTATGTGCACTTTCTCTGCTTCAGTGCACTCAACATTACGAAACAACCGTTCCATGTGGGAAAACCAATGAGCCACTCTGACTGACTCTCCCTTTCCATCGTAGCTGTCAGGTCTCATAGAGTTAATGGCCTTCAGAGCTCGGCCATACTCCCCTCTATTCCTGATCACGCCTCCCTGTAGTACTTGGTTCTCTTGTTCCTCAAACCTCGGAACTTCTGGAGGTACTGGCACTCCTTGTGCTTGAGGTGCGATTGGCCTCATTATCTCGGTGATTGCTTGCAGAACAATCCCCCGAATTGCTGCGACTGTCGCTGCATCGAGCACTACTGGAGCGTCGGCCTGAGCTTGGCCATTGCCTCCTGGATTATTGTTGAAGACAGACTCACGCTCTCTTGACGGGTCTGCATCAATCCTCGAGTTTGGTCTGGGGTCATTACTCGGCCCAGCACCAGCACGGATAACGTTCCTCGTGTTCACCATCTGTTTACCGATCAAATTCCAAGGATTTTATCACATTAATATCATTCTGATATATTTATCGTAATAAAATCAACTTAGAATAGATCAACTTGGTAATTTCTATTGATGGACTCAAACCGAGTTACTAGGTTCTACAACCTTAACTCACAACGAGCGAACTGGGAATCAAGCCTAACTGGAGATGGCGAATCCACCTCGGCTTCTCCCGGGTTCCTCTGAAGAGAACAGAATGCACCCATATCTAACGGGGAAGGAATTAGTCTTTCTAGACATAGAAGCAAACTTACTATATCAGACTGTACAGAAGACATGACTATGAACGGTGTTTTGAAATTCTTTTCACTTTGAAAATTCAAAGCCCTTTTAAAGCATTTTCAAAAACGGATAAATGATTTATAAAATCTCAAACCCATTTTAAAACCTTTGGCTCTGATACCACAACTATAACACCCCCAAATCTTAACCCATTTGGAAAGGTATTACCGCCAGTGACCCCAGTGTTCCTTACCAAGATCACCCATCTCTGGGCCGACCCTTTACAGGGCTGCAGCCCATACACCCCAACCCTTCCTTGGTGGCTCCACCTAATTAATAGGCAGCCATCTCCAAGAGGTTGTTCGTGAGTCTCGAACTCGAGACCTCACACTTTAACAAGAAGCTTAACGCTCTCTTGTCACCAATTGTGCTGCAGCGCAATTGGTGACAAGAGAGCGTTAAGCTTCTTGTTAAAGCATGAGATCTCGAGTTCGAGACTCACGAACAACCTCTTGGAGATGGCTGCCTATTAATTAGGTGGAGCCACCAAGGAAGGGTTGGGGTGTATGGGCTGCAGCCCTGTAAAGGGTTGGCCCAGAGATGGGTGATCTTGGTAAGGAACACTGGGGTCACTGGCGGTAATATCTTTCCAAATGGGTTAAGATTTGGGGGTGTTACAACATGGTTATACTCGGGGTTCACTTCTTTAACGACTTACCCCATATCTAAAATCATATCGGTGGAAAGCAATGCAAGCAATAATTCATGCATTTCAAAAACTCAGTAAATAAGTGGAGAGTACTATGTCCAAAGGTACGACTCTACATACCCTCTTGCAAATATAGAACATATAGGAATGCAAAAAAGCCCAGTAAATAAGTAATTTACTATGCACATATCACATGGAAGGCGTTGGCGGCTCGACGGTGCTAGCTCTATACAAACCCTTAAAAGCATTTCCCTTCAAGAAAGACAAACTTCACCCAAAGAAGCGAGAGGACGACGACCAATTTCGAAACCTAGGCTCTGATACCAATTAATAACACCCCCAAACCCGTGGTGTCACCTCCGTGGATTCCACCCAGAACCCACCAGGCAAAGGAAGACAAACGGAATAACAACGATAGCGGAAACAACTAAAAGACTTGAACTTAATAAAATTAATGGTGAAAATGAAATACATGTCTAACACAAGGTCAACTAGACTTAGCCACAATGTAAGAGTACACACCGGAATACGAAAGCAAACCCAAACGCTAAACTAACACCACTATTGAGCACCTCCAACTCCACCATATAACTTCCAAACTGTGCAAAGCTGAAAACATGTAACTGAAAACAAGCGAAAACCAAACAGAAAAACCCCAGAGTAACTTGGGTTAGTAATTGGGATCTCAAAAACGAACCCACAATCAAATCACAAATCCGAAAACTAAACAGCCAAATTACAAACAAAGTTTAAGCAAAGCTTAACACATCAGAGTAGATTACTAAGATAATCAAACGAACACATCGGAATCACGACTTAATGACAACACAAAAAATTACACACACACACACACACACAACACAACACAACACAACACAACACAACACAACACACACACACACACACACAACACAACACAACAACACACAACACAAATACACCAATTGTCCAACAATAATAATGTGATACATACAAGCAACATCTGTTCTGCCATGAAAGAGTGGCATAATCCTAACACATTATGTGCCACAACTAAGACAAATAAAAAGGTAACCACGAAAACCGTTCACACACTTCAGCTAAGTCACAGAACAACGAAACACATGAATTGTAGATAGAATCCAGAAATGCAATCGTCATGCAGGCCAATCCAAGTCAATCAACTAAATAAGTCTTAGGAGACTTACCTCGAAACCAAGCAAACAATATCCAATGAAGAGCGATCGTCAGTCATAATCCGGCCTAAACAAGCCATAGAAGTACAACACCACAAATCAACAAAAACCATAAAACACACTTATTAATGAAAACCTCCAATTTTTGAAATCTAATGGTAAAATTGTAAAATACAAAAACTAGATCAAAAGACTTCCAAAATTCCTCAAATGTTACAAAAAGATAGTCTTGAATGTTACAAACCCAATGCCTCAAGAATCAGCTTAATTGGACTTCAAACGGAAAATATGTTATAAATACACTCCACTGCGATACCATATTTTCCAGATTCAAACCCTAACTCAGTTTTGCATACAAAATCATAATTTAACGTTCCTAAAAAATCATGAAATTCTATATACAGAAACTAGGTTTAAATACGAGCTCATCAACATATCAAACTCCCAGTTCCGATCTAAACTCAGTTTATAATGAATTTCCGAAATATATCGTTCTATCCAGTTTTTCATTAATACCGAGAATCACTTATCGATTTTTATCTCCTTCGATAAAGATCCAAATATCATGAAATTTTACATACATACTCTCCATTATGTCACCTATTATCCATAAAAGTTTCACAAATTTTCGAGTTCAAAAACCTACCCTGAATTACACCCGTATCAAGCTGCAAATTGAGAACAAACATCCTTAATCTCCACAAGAATCAAATCAAATCATAATCCTCATACGTATACACCCTAAATCATACCTAAATATTTTAATTATGTATAAAAGCAATTAACTGAGCGAATTGAACTTACCTCAAACTAGGAATAACGAGAATCCAACGATGATTAACCGATAAATCATAGCACTGTTGATCGATTAGGATACCACAATTGATCGATTAAAAAGTATGTGTATATGATGGGTAGTGCCCAGGAATTGGATCTACATTGGTGCTTATGTGCGTAAGTGACGGCAGAGAGTTTATATATATATTAAGCTACTAGATTAGGTTAGAAGAATTAATTAGGTTAAACCCAAAATACCAACTCAAATGTAAATTATAAATAAAAATAAGCATTATTATTTATTATCCATAAGTAATATCTATTCATTTTCTATAATCGTCAAATACCAAAATTTCTAAATATAATAGACGGACATGGTATACATAAACTATAACCTAAAATATTGTATCAACTAAAGTACTAATTAATAATCTTCAAGATGAGCTAGTTCCCATATTCTTTTTAATAAGATTACTCCCTTAAAATAAACTCTAGAATAAATCGTGCAATCCGAAATAGTTCACCCCATTCTCAAAATTAGATAAGATCATATCATCCAAAAACAAGATTACCAATCTCCATCAAAATATATAGCTCGATTCGATAAAAGTATCTAGTGCAACCCAAGATCAAACGTACTATCTCCGATGTTACAAGTAATAAATGAAAAACAATATAAACCAATTTTCAAAACCATTCAAACAAATAAAATTTCAACAGAAATCCGAGATATTACAAGTAGCCTACACCCTAGCAAGAAGAGTCACACCACGAGTGCAAGACTTGGTACAATTGATCTCTAGATCCTCGAGTGATATTGTAAGTTCTTTTTTTTGGGTAAAGGCAAACAGAAGGACCCTTACACACAAGAAGGTTGTCCCAAATCATCCAAATGGATGATCTTTACAAACTGAGAACCAAAATTATCAAAGCTAGAGTTCAGGCTGATGAACTCATATCTGTAGTGAAGTATATAGTTTACATAAGGAATGAGCTGAGGAGGGGAGATCATCCGCTGAAAAGCTTGGAGAGCCGAGGGAGGGAGAGGATGAGTAGCAAGAAAGTCTGCAGCTTTGTTCGCCTCATGGAAGCAGTGTACACCTGAAAAGAAGCAAAGGAGGAGAGAAGAGAAGATATGTCGTTGATGATGCTGTGGATTTCCAATGGTACTTTCCAAGTAGCTCGAATGGAGTTGATAACAATCAAATTGTCACCCTCGATAATAAGATTTCGAACTCCATATTGGGCAGCAGATTGGATTCCATAAAGGGCAACTAATGCTTCTGCTTTGAGAACGGTGGTATGTTGAAATTGATGGCGATAGAAAGAGAGAATTATACCGTTGTGGTCACGTAGTAGATAACCCAAATGGGAGGAACCATCTTGTTTTTGAGATCCGTCAAAGTTCAGCTTTATCCAGCTAGTAGGTGGTGTCTTCCATGTTCGATTGATGAGGCGTAGACGGTTACGTCTAATGGGTGTTGGAGTGGAGGTTGATGTAGAGAGATTCCAATCTTGCAAGTGGAGAAAAAGCATGATTAACTGGGCAAGTACTGGACGTATGCGTTGAAGAGTTAGGAGCACTGAAAATAAGGTCATTTCTATAATTCCAAAGGGACCACCATAGGAATAGTAGAGGAGTTGTGATTGTGTTGGTGTGTCGGAAGTGGTCAAAATTGGATAGGAAATCTGCAGATAGTTGTAGTGAGAAGGTGATGTTCATCCTTTGTTCGAATTTAGAGATCATTCGAGTGAATGTACAAGTGAAGAAAAAATGATTGATATCCTCGTTATGGCTTTGACAAAGGCTACAGGATGCGGGAACTCTAATATAGTGCATGTTGAGTCGTTCAGTAGTAGGGAGAGCATCAGTCATAGCTTTCCAGATGAAGTTTTGTATTTTAGGTGGAACAAGTAATTTCCATATCCAGGATAGAGATGTGGACGGTAAGTGAGGAGAGTTAGAGTGAAACATAGTATGAGTTGATTTAACAGAAAATTTACCATCTGTAGTCAGATTCCAAATCAATCGATCTTGGAGAGGGAATGATGGGATGTGCACATTCAAAATTTGATTGATAACAGAAGATGGAACTATCTGTTGGAGTAATTGCACATTCCATTGATTCGAGTTTGTGATAAAATAGGAAACAAGAATGTCCAGTGACGTGGAACGATTGTAATGAGATGAGAGATCTCCCTGTGGAAGCCAGCAGTCCGTCCAGAATTTGATGCTGTGTCCATTTCCAACTTCCCAACCGAGTCCTTTTCGGAAGGAATCCCGAAGATGTAGAAGCCTGGAGAATTGTCATGATTGTTTAGGTTTCTTTGTGTATGAGAATAAATCAGAATTGCAAAGATATTTTTCAGAAATGAGACGGCGCCAAAGTGATTCCTGATCAGTGAGTAGTTTCCATAGAAGTTTTAGTTGGAGTGCCTTATTCATATCCGAGGCTTTGTAAAGTCCAAGTCCCCCCATGGATTTAGAGTTACAATTATGGTCCCAACTAATAAGAGGGCGGTAATTGGGGTTCGATTTATTCCAGAAGAAGTCTTTGTTAATCTTATCTATTCTATCATAGATAGATTGTGGAAGCATGAAGCTTTGCATTAAGTAGTTAACTTTGGATAGCAAGTTTGATTGAATGAGAGTAAGTCTGCCAGCTTGAGAGAGTGAATTGGCTTTCCATTTAGAAAGTGGCCTTTTAAGACTTTGTATAGCATAATCAATTATTTCAGTTGTAACTCTCCCGCGAACAATCGGGATGCCAAGATATTTTTCCATTGAATTGGTGAGTTGAATATTAAGCATAGAGGCAAGAAATTGTTGTTGAGTGAGAGAGATATTACTCGAAGTCTAAAGGGAACTTTTGTGGAAGTTAACGGTCAAACCTGAGATATGGCTAAAGTTACTGAGGAATTGTTGAATGAAAATCGCATTAGGCTGTGTTGCATTAGCAAAAACGAGCGTATCGTCAGCAAAGGTAAGGGAATGAATGCGTGTACCAGTCCTGCTTAATTGAATTCCAACATGTGAATTGGAATGTTGAGAAGCTGTAGTGAGTGTTCTTGACAGAAATTCCATGGCAATAATGAAGATGTAAGGAGTAATTGGATCGCCCTGTCGTAGTCCACATGATGGATAGAATAGAGGTCCCGGTTCATTGTTGACAAGGACGGAGAAGGAGGTGGATTGAATACAAGTCATAAGAAGCTCAATCCATTGTAGGGAAAAGCCAAATTGAAGGAGTATCTTATGAATAAAGTTCCAGTTAAGTTTGTCGTATGCCTTTTCCATATCAAGTTTAAGGGCCATCCACCCCTTTTTTCCTTTCTTCTTTGCATGAAATGAGTGAAAAATCTCATGTGCAATTAGTATATTTTCCTGGATAGATCGACCATCCAAGAATGCCCCTTGAGTCAGACTAATGAGCTTTGGCAGGATCATTTTAAGTCTGTTAGCCATAATTTTAGTAATTACTTTGTAGGTTGTATTGCATAGGCTGATAGGCCGATAGTGGTTGATAGTAATCGGGTTATCAGTTTTCAGAATCAGAGTTATGAAGGAATGGGCACATTTTTGAAGTAGTTGGCCAGAATGAAAAAATGCTCGGATAGCAGAGACTAAGGATTTCCCAACAAAGGGCCAGTAAATTTGGTAGAATTCAGCTGGGTAGCCGTCCGGACCTAGAGTTTTGTTTGTCGGCATATCAAAAATAATTTGTTTAATCTCTGCGGGAGTAGGTGGAGCCAGTAACTTCGCATTGTCGTTTGAAGTTAGGAGCGTTGAAATAATGTCAAGATCATTTGGGTTGATGTTGTGAGAAGAAAAAGGTGTGAATCTAGATTGCAATTCTCTTGATATCATATCCTGGATAAGGTGATGATCATGGAATACGCATCCATCAAGAGACTGAAAGGATGTAATGCGTTGTTTATACGTTCGAATTTTAGCCACGGAAAGAAAATATTTGGTATTTTTGTCTGTATTTGCAAGGTGAATTGTCTTTGCTCGTTGTTTCCAGAAATTGTGTTGGAATTCTAACAGTTTGTAAGTTCTTGTGAAGTTCAAAGGAAGGTACTTACCTCCAAAGACGGGACCAACTCACAACTAAGGATGAGCTTCGGTCCAAAACTGGACCAACCCGGACCGGACCGAAAATCGAATTCGGAAAAAGTGTGGACCGAAGACCGGACGGGAAAATATCGGTCCGGTCTCAGTCCGGTCCACCTCAGACCGATTTTTTTTCTCTTAAAATAAATTCAAAAAAACTTAAAAAAATTATATTTTTAAATTTATTTTTTATAAATAGTACTATATTAATATAGATATATATATAATTATATTAAAATATATTTATAATATACATATAATTTAAATTATATAATTATTTTATAAAAATATTATTTTTTAATAAAATTAGTCCGGACCGGAACCGAAATTTCAGAATTCTCGGACCGAATACCGGACCGGTTTTCATTCGGTCCGATTGGATCCAAAAATCCGGTCTGGACCGAATTATGCTCATCCCTACTCACGACTCGATACGCTCCAATGGGATCGTTTCACATCACTTAGTACGTTGATTTTGAAGTTCGGTGAAGAATTGACCATAGTCTATTGTAATTTTAAGTGATATTAGAATTGAAATGGTTGAATAGATAATATGTTATTTGATGTTCATACTATTGCTATTTTTTTTTTTATCTTTCTCTTTGAAGTCATGATTCATTGTTTGTCATTATATTAAGTACGTTTGAATTGGAAATATGTGATTATTATGAGGATTTCTTAATATGAATGTTATCTTAAAATACGTGTTGACCTATTCAGTTATTGTGAGTCGACCAAGTGATCCCGATAAGGGTTGTGTACTTGTTGAATCAAGTAATTGTTTTCGATTTTGTTAATGCAAGATGATACGTAACGATGGCCTCGAATATGCGTTGATAATGGATCGTGGTAGAAAATGAGTCTTCAGATTCCTTCTCTTCGGTCACGAACGGGATAAATGGCAACCTTCACGTGAATGGAGGTTGTCGGCGCTCTTGCTCTCTATTGGCTCGAATTAGGAGGGCGAGTGGATTCGAAAGAAAGGATGTAATCAGAGGGTTGTGTTTGTGAACCGTTTTGAGGTTCAAGCGGGTCTAACCAGTTTGTGACGCTGATGCTAAGGGGCGGAGATTCACTCGACGACAAGGCTTAGCATTCAATTTCAACGTAAATGTAAATGACAACATAGAAGGCTTTAAATGGCCTTAGGGTTTCGGCTATGGGCCGAGCAAGCTTATTGGGCCGACGCTCTTAAGCATATGAGGCGCACACGCCTTAAAATAGAAACTACCTAAAAAGTGTGAGTGCTAAAAACAAACATACCAAATATAGTAAATGAACAAAAGTGGCAACATGCCAAAAACGGAAAGTACTAAAATAATAGAAATGCTAAAAATGAAAACTATAAGAAACGCCAAAGGAGACGCCAAGATTGCGGTCGCCATGGTCACGGTGTCGCATGGTCGTCGGGCTAGTCAGTACGCATCATTCTCCCTCCCTTAGATTCGAAGCCTCCCCTCTTCGAGCGTATAGGTGTGAGGGAGCATAGATGATGAGTCAGAATGGCGCGTGTTCCATTCCTAGAGACAAAGTTGATTGTTCTGCCATTTCCAACTTGCCAAATTAGTCCAAATTTGAATTCGTCCAGAAGTTCAATCATTTTGGACCACTGCCAAGAACAATTTCTTTATTTCTCATATTGTAAAATATGTTTTGTTTTTAGATATTTTTCGGTAACAACTCTAACCCAAAAATTTCCTGGATCAGCTAAGATTTTCCATTGTAATTTAAATTGTAGTGCTTTATTCATGTCCTTCGATTTTCTCAATCCAAGGCCTCCTTGGTGTGTTGGTTTACAGATTTTTTCCCAACCTATAAGAGGTTTGTACGAGGTGTCTTTGCTCCAGAAAAAGGTTCTATTTAGTTTATCAAGTTCATTATAGGTATGTGTGGGTAGCATAAAGCTTCGCATAAGGTAATTTGGTCTTGATGCCAGATTAGCTTTTATTAAAATTGTTCTTCCTGCTTGGGAAAGAGAGTTCGCTTTCCATTTGGTAAGTTGTCGTTGTGTGCTAGTTAAAAGATCAGCAAAGGTATTCGAATTGACTCTACCATTAATGATAGGGCATCCTAAATATTTTTCAAGAGATATCATATTTGTGATTGTGAGAACACTTTGAATTGCCAATTTTTTAGGGTTGGTTACCTTTTTTGTGACCTGAAAAGTAGATTTATGAAAGTTTACTTTTTGTCCAAATATTTTACAGTACTTGTCTACAATATCCTTGATTTCCTTACAGTTTTCCTGTTTTGCTTTTGAGAATATCACAATGTCATCCGCAAATGCCAAGAAAGGAATTCGCGTCCCTTGTCTAGAGATGTGAAACCCTAATGTTTTTCGGGGTTTCTCAGAAGCTTTTTGAAGTTTTCGGGCAAGGATTTCCGATCCTAGAATAAACAGAAAAGGTGAGAGTGGATCGCCCTGTCGAAGTCCTCTGGTTGATTGAAATATTTTATGTGGGTCCATTATTGACTAGCACCGAAAAGGAGACAACCGTAATGTATTCTTTTATCCAATTGATGAATCTTTCATGTAATCCAAACTTCTCTATAATTTTAATAATGAAATTCCACTCAATTCGGTCATAATCTTTTTCCATATCTAATTTTAGAGCAATGAATCCTTCTACTCTTTTTTTTGATTTAAATGAGTGAAATATTTCATGAGCTATTAAGATATTATCTTGGATAGCTCTATTTGCAACAAAAGCACCCTGTAAGGGATGAATTAATTTTTCCATGGTCCTTTTAAGTCTTGTTGTTAGGATTTTTGATATAATTTTATAAATTGTAGAGCATAGACTTATGGGTCTGTAGTGGTTAGTTGAATTGTGATTGTCACATTTTGGGATTAAAGAGATAAATGTATGATTTATTTGTTTGAGCAATTTCCCTAAGAGGAAAAAGTCCTTCACTGCTTGAATTACAGATGGACCTACAATGTCCCAATATTTTTGATAGAATTTTGCTGTCATATCATCAGGACTCGGTGATTTATCCGATCCAATGTAAAAAACAACTTTCTTAATTTCTTCATTAGAAACATTCCTTGTTATTTTCGCATTATCCTCTGTAGAGATTTCAAAATGAATTAATTCTAGGTTTTCCCAAATTAATCCATTATCCATTTGCTCACTTCTAAACCTTTTTATGAAATCATTTATGATGTTCTCTTCTCAAATAATGGTTGTTCCTTCTTGGGTTTTGTTTTCTTTTATAACTTTTCTATTTCGTCTCCCACTTGCTATTTTGTGAAAATAGCTAGCATTAGTATCATTATATTTTATGTGTTTAACTTTAGCTCTTTGATTCCAAAAGATCTTTTGGAAACAAATAAGTTTTTTTTTCTTCAATAAGTTTGTTTTGTTGTTTTGATGAGATCATTGTTAGGGTTTGTGCAAATAGCTATTTGAATATTAGATAGCTGTTGTTCTATGGTTTGAAGTTGGGTATACACATTACCAAATGTGCTTTTATTCCAGATGTTGGCATGTTTTTTGAGTAATTTTGTCTTGGATACTAGATTATACATTCTAGATCCATGATAATTTGTTTTTTTAGCCAAACGTTAAGAAATTTCATTGAACAAAAGAGCAAAAAGCCCTTAGAATTACAAGTAACCTCCATTAAACATAAGACACTCCCCATCAGCCAAAACTCACACAAGAGAATCTACTGCGATTACAAGATCAAAACAACCAATCAAAGACCAAGTCTTCTTCTCATAGCTCTGCTTCTTCGACCACTCAAGGACAACTTCTGAAGAATTCTGAACTTGCAAGCCTCAATGATCCTGGCAGCTGTGACTGCTTCATCCACCTTAGCTCCTCTAAAGATCACTTCATTTCTCAGCTGCCAGGTGAAGTACACAACAACCATGATGTATAGTAGCTTGGATAAATAGATATTGTTCTCCCTCTTATCACAAGCTACAAACCAATCCCACCACTCAACTAAATTCTGCTTTCTAGTCTGAATACCTTGCCAGTCCAGGACTTTATTGGCAATATTAGCTACCACAGAGCAACTAAACCAGAGGTGAGCTTCATCTTTATCACCTCTTGAACACGAGGAACCAGGATTGCTAACCAGTCCCCATCTATGCAGTTTAGCTGCTGTAGGAAGCCTCTTTAGGGTAGCCAACCAACAGATAAAGCTCCATTTCCTAGCATGAATCCCGTTCCATATGACATCACACCAGGGGAGAGGCTGTTCTCTAGGCCTCAACAGAGAGTAAAGACCAGCAGAGTTTATCTTGCCATTGCTCTTAGTAATTAGGGACACTGTCATAGGTTGATTGAGATACTTGACTTTGTCCCTAACCATCATAAGATTCCTCCACAGCCAAGAGCAATCATAAGGCAAATCGACTGTCCAAATATCCCTCCTCTTGGTAATGTTTTGCTTGACCCACAAGGTACACAAATTATGTTTCTCCCAGTACAGATAAAAAACAAGTCTGAAGAGCAAGGTTTTATTCCAAGAGAGGAGCTCTTTAAAATTTAGCCCTCCATTACCAAACTCATGGCACACCTTTCTCCAAGACACCAGGTTTCTGCCACTACTAATATTGCCTTACCACAAGTAAGCTCTACATAAGCTCTCAATCCTTCTAATCACTTTCTTTGGAATGGGAATTACCTGCATCCAAAAGGAAATGACCCCCTCAAGAACTGCCCTGACCACTTTCGCCCTTCCTGCATAAGAGATATTCCTTGCACTCCTACAACTGATCACTTGTTTCAGTCTGTCATATAGGGGCCCATATTCATCCACTTTGAGCTTCTTTGAATGTAAGGGGATACCAAGATACTTCACTGGGAATGAACCTTGAGTAAAGCCAAGAATAGCAGCACAATCATCTCTTCTTGCTGCACTAATGCCCCCAAAAAACACCTTGGACTTAGCACTATTAGCAATCAAACCTGATCCATGATAATTTGTTATCCAAGCTTATTTAACGACAATTCTAAAATCCTTTATGGTCATCCAAAAATTTTCAAACTTAAAGGGTTGATTTTTAATAGGTATAGTAGAGGCTAGTTCAATGGATATAAGGTAGTGATCAGAACTGGTAAAATCATAATGTTTGGTACAAATATCTAGATACCATTGTAAGATCTGGTGATAAATCTGAACTCTATCTAGTTTTTCATAGATATTATCTATTTCTGTTTTGTTTTTTCGCCAGGTGAAGGTATTCCCTTGTACTGGAATTTTCAATAATTCGCATTCATTTTTAAAGTGTCTTAATCTAGCAAATTTTGTTAGAGGTGGGGTAGCTCTCCCAAGTTTTTCAGTAGGATCTTGTATTTCATTAAGGTCACCCATAATGATATAGTGATAGGCGCTGTTTTTGATAAATGATATAATATTTTCCCAGAATTCATTTTTACCAGATTCATTCGGGGGAGCATAAGTAAGAATGAGCAATGCTTTATTGTTTGTGCAAAGATTCGTGTATTTAATACTGATAATTCTTGGTTTAATTTTGTCTATTTCAAGTATTTCATTTGTGAGTTGGTATGTTTTCCACATTACGCAAATGCCACCTGAAAAGCCAGTAGCAGAAGCACAATGAAATTGATCAAATCCAGCTTTTTTCCAAACTTTTTCACTAGGTTCTTTGTTCGTTCTTGTTTCAAATAGTGTGAGTAATTGGATTTATTCTATTTTACAGAAGGATTCAATATCCATCCATATGACTTTTTCCCTATCCCACGACAATTCCTTGTTGTAATCTTCATAAAAAACCAATTGAATAATTGCCCCATATGAAACGACATTTAGGGGTCTTATTACGTAATTTATTATGTTTAAACATAAACTTTTGTTTTTTGTTAGTGCAAGGTTTCCATGGGTAGGGAATTAATTGACAAAAAATGTTGTTTCTCCACTTGAGATTTATAGGGTAAGTTATATTTTTTATTAGTGTTCTAGTTATTTCATATCCACAGTTGTGAGGCCCTAAAAGTAGAAAGCAAAGGGCGCAGGGTATTGATCTATTTTGTGGTGTCTTATTATCTTTATTTTGATTGTATATGCTATGCTTTATTCTGGACAGATTATGGTTCTGGTAATTTTCCTTGTTTAGCTTACTGTGCTCAGAATAAATCCACATAGTAATCATAAAAAGACTATAATGGAATGAAATGTTGTCACGTAAAAGATTACAGCTGTATGAATCATTCTTCATAGAATAATCCATTGCCTAAGACATTTAATGTTTGTACCATAGATACAAATCATGTGATTAAGATTATCATTTTTGTTGAACAAATAACAAGAGTCGTCACTCTTGTAAGAGCAAGCTTGAAATTGCATACACCAAGACCAGATGTGGTAGCACACAAAGATAGTAAAAATGTTTTCATTTGTCTCAGCATACAACAATAATTTGTTCAAAATCACAATCAAAACACAGTTGGTCATAGAGTTTAACCTCCAGTTAAAATTGTTCATGGGATAGGTTGTCACTTTTTGTTTAGTTTACATAGGATCATAGTTTCATGGTGTATTGGTTTGGGAACCAACTCCAAATTTCAGCGTTTGGCTTTTCAAGAGATCTTGAGGTTTGTGTATCACTATTTGTAAAACAAAGATCAAATTAGAATTATAGCAAAAGAAGTCATGGTAAATGAAGGAGAGCCTTACCTCATTTTTGATGAGTAAATCACAGTGATTAACCCCAATATGGAGGCTAATCACAGCTTGTAAGAGGTGTAGTAGCAGCTTATCAACATAATGCCAATAAATGCCACCCTTATTAGTTTTTAAAGTCAAGGTAGAGTAGAATGAAGAAGCGATTATTAGAGTACAACTTGGCAGATGTCTCAATATTTGATTTGAGGCTATGACCTGTAGTAACACATATACAAAAATCAACATCAAGATAACTAGAAAGAAAATTATCATAGATATGATCCACACAATAATTTTCATAGTCCAGCCCTCTAAAGGAGCACACCAAACTCGACATAAAGGTCTGTTGTTCATGGCCATTTCTACAACTATTGACAGAGCAATAACTCTTTTCAGTTTTAAACAAGGTTCTTTTCAGGGATAGATCAAACGTAGGATGGTTGTTCATGGGATATAGTTTTTTACACATGTGTTCAAGCCACTTCAAGAAGAAATGGACTTGTGGCATGAAAAGCCATTTCCAGAGCCGCTTGTTCAAATAAAGATGGTTCGAGTTGCTGCTTTTAATCATCCAACAAAGGAGATCTGCAGATTGATTTTGTTCTTCATTATCCGATCTCTGCTTCTCTAAGATGGTATGCCACGACATATCCTG
Source organism: Rheum nobile (assembly GCA_027886185.1). Taxonomy (NCBI): domain Eukaryota; kingdom Viridiplantae; phylum Streptophyta; class Magnoliopsida; order Caryophyllales; family Polygonaceae; genus Rheum; species Rheum nobile. Next base: position 5,839,988 of record WOAB01000002.1, on the reverse strand, counting down.
TGTACATTTCCAGAGGACCAAATTAAAAGAACAAACATAAAAAAATTGTAAAAAAGGAAGAAACAAGTCTACCACAATGTGACAAAGTAACCAGTGGAAGAGATGTTCAACTATCCTCCAACAGATTTCCTGGTGTTTCATAGCCGTAGCCAATAGATAGATAATATGATTCCAGTTTTCAAGTTGAAAAGTAAGGTTCTTGTTAGTCATAGTATAGATAGTAAAAAAATGGCGAACAACGAACATCATAGACATGCCAGAAGCAGTCCAACTTTTAGTAGAAAGCCAAACAACAATGACAAGTTTGGTCATCAAGTGGAGACTATAAGCCTCCATTTTGGAATCAATATTGGTTTTCACCATAGAAGGAGGGTTCACCTCATAAGGGTTCACTGATAAGCACTACTTTATAGGGCTTAACTAAGAGTTATTAGAGGGTTTTATTGGTGCCATTCGGGTAGATTTAGACAAATTCATGTGCATGGTGTTTAGGGGCAAAGATTGGTGTTTTGGTGGTGTTTTGAGCTTATTGGAGTACATTTGAAGATTCGGGATATGGAGCCACCAAGGAGTATGGAGTTAGAGAGGAGAAGTGTGGATTTGGTGGTCTGGAGAAGCAAATTGAAGATATCCAGAGGAAGAGAAGTTGACCACTGAGGAGACGAAGAAGAACCAAGGAGAGAGTCCACACGAGAGTAGAAGAACAATGTGCTGAATTCAATTGATTCGTTCTCTCTAAGAAGATGTCCAAATGCAGTGATTCCAATTCGAGGAGTTAGATCTTGAAGTCTACTACAAGTCCCCAAAATATGAGTGCAATCCGAGTTGGGAATAAAAAGTTATGACGTTTTTACGAAAGTATCGCATATGCTGAAAATCGAGAAGTAGCCGCGATCGCGGGTCATCAGCGCCGAAAGCTGCGTCCTTTCCTGAGCTTATCTTTTCATATTTCTTTTTTCCCTTTTTCTCATTTTAATTTAGTTATTTTCTTAATGGGCTAGGTCATTTGTTAGAGCCCTATAAATACTTTCTTTTAGCATTAGGTTTAAGGGTCCACACTCTTATTCCACTTTAGTTGCAATTTTCATCGTTGTTTACTTTTCCTTTGAAGTTTCACCATGACTATGAGGAGCTAAGCCTCTTTGGCTTAGTCTGGCAATGGAATCTTAAGTTTTGATTATTGGTTGTGAGGTTATGTTCCCTTTCTTAATTCCTATTGGATTATATTATCTCTTCTAAGCTTATTCCATTGGATTTCATTGATTGCACTAGCCCGCGCAACTAGTTATTGTTGGTGATTTTCATATTGCTAGGATTAGGAAATTGTTGGGCTAACGTCCTATTCCGCTGTAGCAACTACAATTTACATGCTCTGGTTGAAATTGTTCTATTGTAGGGAGATATAATTACATGGTAAATGCATCTGAGCGAGCGTTCTGTGTATCCTGGCTAATTATTATATGCATTGCTGCCTTTGGGTTGAACCTTTAGTGGTACTAGGGTTATTCATTGGTAAGGGTTCTTTGTGGAAGGTTTCCCTCTGAATCTACACAAGATCGGGACAGGAATAATCATAGGAAGGAATTGGAAGTAATCTAGGATCAACCAACCAAAACTTAAGTGGAAATTTCCTGGCTAAGTGTTTTCTCACATTTGATTGCATATTATTTATTCTGTTTTATTTCTTATTTGATTTAAACCTCACAAACCCCCCTTGTTACTGCTATTCGATTGGTATTCGATTTGTGATAAGAAAATAGACGCTTGTGATTCTCTTGGGATTTCGACCCTTGCTTGCTTACTATACTAGTTTGAAAGTTGAGGTTTACTTTGATTTGGCATAACGACCTTAGGCCACGTCAAATTTGGCGCCGTTGCCGGGGAATCACTGTCTGTTTTCTTGTATATAAATTGAATATTGATCTTTCTAGGGAACCTATCTTACGGTTCTCTCTAACATTACTAACTTTTCATTGACGAAGTGTGACTCAGAGTAGATAATTCTGTTGGAGAACTCTAGCTATGGCGCAAGAGAGCACGCTGCTGGCTCTCACCCAGACGCTTCAAGCACTCACACAAGCGGTGATTCAGGCAAGTGCCAACAATGCACAAGTGATGAGAGAGGGATTCTCTCAGCTCTCTCAGCAAAATCTTGCCCAGCACAAATCATATCATCAAACTTTGTTGAGTTTGGGTGCATCAATGGAGCGGCTGACGCAAGGGATACCTGCTATAGCAGAACCTCAACCCAAGGGCAATGCTGCCCAGCGGCATGTTGAGGAGAAGGCAGAATTTGGAGAGCCCCCCGCAGAAGAGAAACCACGACCGCGGGAGGAATGCTGCAACCACGGTATGCTGGGTGAAATAGGGCATTGTGATGAATTTGATGATGAGGTTGAGGAGGACCTTGAGGAGGAAATCCAAAACTTCAAGAACAGTATGCTACCTGACGCGGTATGTTCTCCTGAATTTGAAGAGGAGATGGACGAGGACTGGGACTATGAGCCTCAAAACTACACTCAACATGAATGTCCCCTGTTGGAGTCCCAGATTCCCATCGCACCTCCCCCTGAGGCTCTCAATGGAAGCAAGCCAGAAGCTTCTTTGGTCACACTGGCCAACATCATCCCCCGTTGTGCAGATTCTGTGAAGGCGAGGCGGAAGATAGGAAAGAAGCCGAAGGTGAAGCAAAAGAGTGAGGTTGTAGGCCAGGTGTCGGATTACCTCATACTAGACACGGGGCAGGATAGGTGTACAACCTCTGCAATGCTGGGAAGAGAGTTCTTGAAGATGACAACTGCGGTCATGGATACGAAGGGTGATCCACTCACAATGAAAGGCAGAAGGAAGGGGGTACAGTCGTACCTGAAGAGGCACCCCCCAGATTTGGAACCAAGAAGGGTGGTCGCTGTAAGCGACCCGGGATGAATAGAGAGCACCATGTCGAGCCACGACAGTAACCAAGGCCCTGCTCGGGAGGCAACCCGAGGTAAGACTTTTAACTTAGTTTTTCTTTCAACAGCTTAGTTTTCCCTTATTTTCGAAGTTTTTGCTCTGTTTTTGTTCGACTAAACCACGCAGGAAAGCCGAGAAAAAACTGCGACCACGGTATGAAACCCGCGATCGCGGCCGGAGAAAGTCGAGCAAAAACCGCGATCGCGGCACAACACCCGCGATCGCGGGTGCAAGGCGCGCCGCGAATTAGGGTTTAGTCCGGAAAAAAAAAAAAAAAAAAAAAAAAAAAAAAAAACTGCGATCGCGGGTGAACAGTACCAGCGATCGCGGGATTACTGTTCATCAAAAAAAAAAATCGTACGTTACCCGCGATCGCGGCTTTCACTGCCGCGATCACGGGTCCTCCACGGTGTTCCTTCCATGGCGATTCTTCCACGACGATTCCCTCCTTTATGGCGGTAATTTCCACGGCGGTTTATTCATGGCGGTTCTGAGGCGGTCTTTCTTCATCATGTTCGCAAGCAACAACCGGTGTACCCTTGATCCATCCATTGTTGTTGTTCCCTGCGGTACGTCTTCACCTGTGCGTCACCACCAGTGCATACTGAGTTCGGAGTTCCAGCATTCCATGATCCATCTCTTGGGAAGTTCGACTGTTGAAGTGGTGATGAAGTTTATGGGGATCCCTACATCCCTGAGTACCTTCCTGGCGTTATTGACGAAGACTACCACCCCGGCGTACGCTCAGTGAGTTCTTTCTTTCTTCCCCTCATATTTTTCTTTGTCTTCCATACATTGAGGACAATGCATGATTCAAGCATGGGGGAGTAGAAAGTACTTGCTATCTATCTTGTAACTTAGTTTCGATTTCAGCATTATCCATTGTTCGCATTCCCTTTTGAAAAAAAAAAAATTAGAAAAAGTCAAAAAGCAAAAAAAAAAAAAGACATACATGAAAATCCTGGGACAAGTCGAAAACCCGAAAGGGCGGCTTGGGTAATAAGCAGGTGGCCCGGACCAGCGCTAGGCTGGGGTAAAAAGGTGTCTGAGTGACGTGAGCATATGTGAGCACATCTATGAAAAAAATATGAGCGGCTAGGATGAAAACCCGAAAGGGCTCCTAGGCAAAATGAGTGAAAAGAATAGGAGTGATTTTAGGATCTCATTGGTCAGTATTCGGACTCGGTCCTTTGTGATGTCATTGTGATGGATGCCACACATATTTTGCTTAGGCGCCCATGGCAATTTGACAGGCGTGTTCTTCACGATGGGTATTTAAACACTTATGTGTTTACTTACCATGTGAAGCATGTCACACTCTTACCGATGTCGCCCCATGAGATATTGCAGGACCATGTGGAGCGAGACCGCTAGAAAGCTATTGAGGCCGCCGCGGATACCACTACGGCCACGCCGCAGCAAACCGACTCCAATTCTGGCGTTTCCGGGTTTGTGTCGGGCACTGGGTCCAAAAAGCCCAATGCCACTCCGGGCCACTCAAGCGCCGGCCTCTGCCGACAACGTCGTGAACCATGCCGCGCGCAAGGCCAAACAACGGCCCACTGAGACTTGGCCAGGCACGACTGCTTCCAGCTCGAGCACTGGGTTCCCCAACCCCAGTGCCTCACATCTGGCGACCAGTGCCTCTTTGTTGCCGCCGACTGCCTCGCCATCGCCGCCGCAAACTCCATTACAAGGCCATTGTGAACACCGGTTGCTTTTGGCCAGTCCCAGCGCCATGACCGCCCCTCTGAAGGGTCAAAGGCCGTGTTTTCTACTTGTGCCTACTCCTAGCCTGCCAAGCGCCGCCGAGACTGATGCTTTGCTGCCGTCGATAACCGCGTTGCTTCTTGAGTTCGGCGATGTTTTGCCTAATGAGCTTCCACAGGGCTTACCTCCTATTCGTGGCATTGAGCACCAAATCGACTTGGTGCCCGGTGCTTCGCTCCCATACCGCGCTTGCCCTGAGGAGACTCGAGAGATGCAGCGACAGGTCCAGGAGTTGCTTGATCGAGGCTACGTAAGGGAATCTCTAAGCCCTTGTGTTGTGCCTGTGATTCTGGTTCCCAAGAAGGATGGCTCGCGGCGTATGTGTGTTGATTGCCACGCCATCAACCAGATCACCATGAAGTACCGCCATCCCATTCCCCGCCTTGATGATATGCTGGGTGAGTTGCATGGAGCCACTTTGTTCTGCAAGATTGATTTGAAGAGTGGCTACCACCAGATCTGCGTGAAGGAGGGTGATGAGTGGAAGACGGCGTTCAAGACCAAGTATGGTCTATATGAGTGGCTTGTTATGCCATTTGGGCTCACCAACGCCCCCAGCACTTTCATGCGTCTTATGAACCACGTGTTGTGCGAGTTTCTTGGGAAGTTCGTTGTGGTTTACTTTGATGATATATTGGTCTACTCACACAGCTTGGAGGATCATGTGCAGCATCTTCGTCTTGTGATGGAGACTCTACGCTAGGAGAAGCTCTATGCCAATTTGGGGAAGTGTCGTTTCTGCAGTGACACTACCAATTTTTTGGGCTTTATTGTGTCCAAAGATGGGTTGCGTGTAGATGAGGAAAAGGTGAAGGCCATTCGTGAGTGGCCTACGCCTACCAACCCTACCATGGTGCGTTTCTTTCTAGGGTTGGTTGGCTTTTACATGAGATTTATGCGTGATTTTAGCTCCATTGCCGCGCCCCTTCACGAGCTCACAAAGAAAGGGGCCACGGTGGTGTGGCTCGACAAGCATGAGAAGGCCTTCACGACATTGAAGGAGGCCCTGTGTCACGCACCTCTTCTACAACTTCCTGACTTCTCCAAGCATTTTGAGATAGAATGCGACGCTTCCAATGTCGGTATTGGGGGTGTCCTACACCAGGAGAGGCAGCCGATCACCTTCTTCAGTGAGAAGTTATCAGGGGCCACCCTGAACTACCCCATGTATGGCAAGGAGCTTTATGCTCTTGTTCGAGTGCTCAAGACGTGGCAGCACTATCTCTAGCCTTGCGAGTTCGTGATTCACTCCGACCACGCCGCCCTTAGCTACTTGAAGGGACAGGCCACGATCAACCGCCGCCACACCAGATGGGTCGAGTTCATGGAGATGTTTCCCTACGTCGTGGTCCACAAGAAAGGTAAGGAGAATGTGGTAGCCGATGCCCTTTCTCGCAGGTAAAATCTTCTTACCCATCTCCAAACTAAGGTTCTTGGTTTTTCTTTGATTAAAGACTTATATTTGGTTGATGCTTTCTTTAAGCCTATTTTCGAGCAATGCCTTGTGAGTCGAGAGTTTGAGTCTTATTTTATGCATGAGGGATTTCTCTATAAGGCCGGCCGACTGTGTATCCCTAGCTCTTCCATTAGGACCCTCTTCATTCAAGAGGCTCATGATGGCAAAGGCCACTTCTAGATTTCTAGGACGTTGGCAGCCTTAAGAGAACATTTCTTTTGGCCACATATGGCAACACATGTGACTAGGTATTGCAAGAGTTGTGTGAGTTGCCAGAGAGGTAAGGCGAGATCTAGTCCTCATGACTTTTATACACCCTTACCTATTCCACACGGCCCTTGGGAAGATTTGTCCATGGATTTTATTACAGGATTGCCTCTCTCTCGTAGAGGTAAGGACTCTATTTTTTTTGTTGTGGACAGGTTTTCCAAGATGACCCACTTTATAGCGTGCTAAACGACCCATAATGCTAGTGACGTAGCTGATTTATTTTTTGAGCATGTGGTTCGTTTGCATGGTGTTCCTAGATCTATTGTGAGTGATAGGGATACCAAGTTTGTAGGACATTTTTTGAGGACTCTTTGGGGTAAGCTAGGTACGAAACACCTATTTTCCACTACCTACCACCCCCAGACAGATGGCCAGACTGAGGTCACGAACCGCACTTTAGGGGCCCTTCTTAGGACGATGCTCAAGGCCAATCCCCGGCGTTGGGAGGACTTACTTTCTTTTGTTGAGTTCTTTTATAACAGGTCCAAACACTCGGCAACCAGGCTCACACCATTCGAGGTTGTCTATGGACGCAACCCATTGACACCTTTGGACATGTTGCCACGCCCGCTTCACGACAATGAGCACGTCAGCGCCGCGCAGATTCAAGAGCTCTATCGCCGGACGAGAGCACAGCTCGAGCGCCGGGCGCGCCAGTATGAGGCCCAACACAACAAGGGCAGGCGCAAGATGATCTTCGCGCCTGGAGACATGGTTTGGGTCCACCTTCGCAAGGATCGCTTCCCCACCAAGCGTAAATCCAAGCTATCGCCGCGCGGAGATGGCCCGTTCAGAGTGGTTAAAGCCATTGGCGACAACGCCTATGAGATTGACTTGCCCCAGATTTTGGTGTCCACGCGACCTTCAATGTCGCCGACCTTCAGCCTTATGTGGAGCCAGAGTTCGATGAGGGTGAAACGGGGACGCTTCACAGCCAAGTGGGGGAGGGTACTGCGACCCTGCCCTCCATGACGGCCACAAAGGAGGAACATGCCATGAGCCTACGCTCAGAAGGTCCAGTGACAAGGTCAAGAGCCAAGGCCATCGTCGATGCCGTGCAATCTCTCATCGCTCGCGTCATCGCTGGCCAAGGCACACCCAAGACCGAGCCCAAGCTCCAAGTCCTCGCCACCATCGGCATCGCAGAGACAAGCCCATCGCTATCGGCAACAGACGAGCCCAGTCAACCTTGATGTCGCCGCTGCTCCCAGTGTCCGCGTCCTATGCCTCGCCGCCACCGGCGCCTATCCTTAGTCATTTAGAGGTTTATTTGCCTCGTGTTAGACATTCCTATTTTGAGAACATTTCTAATTTTGGTATTTGCTTATCTTAGTAGTTTCCATTTATAGTTGTTACTATTTTTAGGATGTGTTCCCATTCTGTGTTGCATGGGCTAGCCTGCTAGGCAAGACTCGGCTCATCCGAGTCTCGCCTCTAGTATTTAAGCAAACTTTGTCAATTATGTTTTGGTACGTTCATTTTTAATCAAAGCTTAAGTCGAGTGATTATCCTCCTTCCTTTGATCGGATGTCAACCCTATATCTGCCTTCGCATCCCCATTCACCCACCGCCGACGCTACGACAACACTTGATACCCTTCAAGCAAAGTCTATCTTTGCAGCCCCTTCTCTCCGCCGCCGACGCTATGACATAGCTTGACCTTCAAGTCAACCAACCAAACCACCAATCGCTCCCCATCACAATCGCTTCCCCATCGCCACCGTGATCGCACCCGCTATCGCACCCAGACAATCGTTGTCGCCGTCGCTCGCCTCACCACTCGCGCCATCGACTTCGCCCCCTCCATCACAGTCACTATCGAACCCACCATCGCACCCATTCCGTCGCTCTCCATCGCCCTCGCCACCGCCGCCGCCATCGCTGTCTTGACACTCGTCGCCGCCGCTGCCGAGACGTCCACTCCCTCGCCACCGGGTTCACTCCAAAGCCACCACCGTGTCAGTAATCCTCAAAAGTTATTGTTCACTTCGTCACCACTTTGTCAAGCTTTCGTGCAATTCATCAAGGGTTTCCCCAAGGTTTCCATGACAGCCTTGACAAACGAGACTTGTGACTTCTCATCCAAGACTAGATCCAAGTGCCACCTTTGACAAGTGACCTTCATCGGAGGCAAGAACACATCAACTGGTATCAGAGTTCAGCCGTCTTGTAAGTCACGAACTCAAGTCATCATCTTGTTCACAAAATTTTTCTTTTCCATCATCCTTTGCTTCCGCATAATCAAAAAAAAAAGTTTCCATATTTGCTTGTCCTATCGGTTTTCACAAGGTAAAACCTTGGCCGGATTTTTTTTTCTTGCCCCATAAGTTTTCGTGTGTTTGGTAACTTTGGATATCTTGCATGCTAGAGTGATTGTTTCCTTATTTCCTAGCGTGAATTTTGTTTCCATATCTTGCTTGATTTGCTTTTTAGTTGGTTAGCCGAAATTTCCATCTATAAGATACCAAATCTTATCTTTTTTCTCTCTCCTATCTCTAAGATCTCGCTTGATATTTTCTTGTTACTTAGGCCGTTATTTTTGTTTTTGTTTCCTTATCCGATATCTCAAAAGTAAAAAAAAAGATAAGATATTTGGATATTTTTAAAAAAAAGAACAGCCAATCGGTTATTAAAAAAAAAAAGTTATACAAGGTAACCGAGTTAGGGAAAGCCAAAATAAGGCAACCCTAACCCACTCGACTCGTCCTAGGCTCATCTTCTCAATCTCTCCGCCGTCTAGGTTAATTTCCTAGAAGGTAAGACTTGCTAGTTTGGTTTACTTGTTTACGTTTGGCTTAGGGTTATACTTGCTCTTGCTTGTTTGATTGACGACTTTCTTCTCATGCCACAACTTGTGACTAGCCTTAGCCGCCCTCACGGCAAGCCAAATAAGCCCTCCCCTCACGTGAACATTGTTGACTTGACTAGTGATTGCTTGATAGTTGTTGTTCTTTGTGCCTTTTGTTCGTTTTTACTCCTATGTCTGGTCATATTGTTATAGGTAGCATGACGGCCATTAATTCGAGTGGAGAAAACACCGACGCCGACAACATCGACCCACAACACCCCCCTTTGGGTCCCCCACAAGATCCACCACCATAAGATCCCATCTTGGAGCTTTCCGAGGAGCAAAGAGAAATCCAAACTCTTCGAAAACAAGTGGCTCACTTGCAAGCCATGCAAAGAGCGGCACCAATCGTGCCCACACCAACACCCGTGATCCCCATGGACGCACCGGCTGTCCCAACTCCCACGTCACACCAACGTCGGCCCTAGCCATGCACGCGTGGACAAAGGAAAGGGATTGATGCCATCAACCTCCAACCTTCAACCACGACTCCAATGGATCCAATCAGTGATTAAGAGTCGCCAAGGCTACGTGTCACACACGGATCGCTACATGCCCAGAGGCACACCCGCTGGCTACGACACCGGCTCCGACCGCGCCGACGACTCCCAAGGTGAATTTTCTTAACCTTATGATTTTGATGCTAGGTATGCCTCTAGACGCACCCAGCACCGTGAGCCATACTCAGTGCCACGCGACAGCCGAGCCCACCGTGACGAGCTTGACACTGGCGCACCGAGACGACCCAGTCGAAGACCGTGGCACGACAATGCAGCCCTAAGGACACCCACTACCCAACCCAGACCATACGACGTCTGCGAGCATCTTGGCCATCAAAGTGCAAGGACCCCTCGCTATGGCTCCGATGGATATGGCTCCTCGACGCCAACCATCCATGACGATTTTGAGGAGTTCGACGATGAAGAGCTCAAAGACTCAGGTATGGTCAATCCTAATTTTTTCCATCCCCCTCTTGGCGATCCTATTGAGTTGCTGGATAGGCCATCAGATTGGATACCCCCGCCGCGCCTACAAGCCCAAGGCGCAATTGATTGTGACATTCGCGGCCAGCGCCGAGAAGAGATTCCACAAGACTTCCGTCGCTGAGCCGACTACGATGCCCAGCCGCGACAGCGCCGCCGCGAAGACGGCTACGCGCCCAGGGATGAGTTAGCCCACGGCAATGCCCACCAAGGCCGCAAAAGGCAACAGCTTGGCCGCATTCCACCCCCTGGCTTGTGCGCCTACCAAAACCCTCTCTTTACAGCCGCGCCCCATAATGCGCCCAATCCAGCGCCCGCGCCTCGCTACCAACGACACGAAGTCAAGGTAAAGATCGAACATTTTTTTGGTGAATACAACCTTTCTGTTTTTCTTGAATGGGTGCAGGCCACCGAGTACACCTTGCGATATTGCCATGTGCCGCCTGAAGAGCATGTAGACGCTGCCACTTTGCACTTCCGAGGCGTCGCCCGTGTGTGGTGGCATCGCTTGGTCGATGATTGCATCTGATGCCGTCTTCCCATGGTCACCGAGTGGCATCAATTGGTATACGTGATGATGAAAAAGTATGTGCCTCTAGAGTTCTTTTCGCACTTGGAGGACATGTACTACAAGGCCTCCGTTAGTGTCGCGCCTTCGACGCTAAGGACCAAGTTCTTGAGTGGATTGAATGCCCCTATCCGAGACCAGCTTGAGATCTTGCCCATCAAAGATCTCAACACATTGACCCACATGGCGATGCAAATACACAACCAACTCAATCGCCGCAAGAACTACACTTGGCAATCTGGCCAAACAAGGTATGTTTCTAACCCTAGTCAATCTAGTTCTACTAATGTGTGTGCCCATGCCTCAGCCCTCGCCGCGTCTAGCCAAGGCCGCCAGCCAAAGCCCACGATGCAACCCACTGCCAGCCGCACGAACGCGCCCAGGACATCGACATCGACATCGGGCACCGATCGAGCGCGAGACCTAGAATGCTACAAGTGTGGAGGTAGGGGCCATTACAAGAATGATTGCCCAAACTCCAAGAAGGTGCTCTTCTCCTCCGCCGCCGCCGGCTATGAGTCATACGAGGAGGACGAGCCCATACTCGAGCCCATTGAGGAAGGCATCGAGGACACTGAGGATGCCTACGATTGTGAGCTTGCTTCACTACATGTGGGCACACAACTGAGCCTAGTGACACGGCGCTTCCTCACTATCAAGGAAGCTAGCCTAGTTGACCAACGCGAGAACTTGTTTCACACAAGGTGCCTTGTCAAAACGGCTTCCTTGAGTGTCATCATAGACGGAGGGAGTTGTTGCAACATTGTCAATGAGAAGTTGGTCAAACACTTCGACTTGCCCACCTCCCCTCTGTAATACCCCGGATTTGTAATCCTTTATAAGGATTAGAATGCTACCAATGTCAACAAGAGCTCTTCCTTTTTCTGGTTCAAGTGAGGACAAAGAACTAGGAAGTTAAGCGTGCTAGGGCGGGAGTAGTAATGGGATGGGTGACCTCATGGGAAGTTCCCGGTTGGCATGGGGACAGCGCCTCTAAGGCTATGGGCCTTACAAATGGTATCAGAGCCGACTCTGGGTTACGAGTGGGCTTGTCTTGGATGGCAGTCGCTCGACCTAGAGGGTGGTCTTTGGGACTTGACGGGCCTTGATGAGATCGTCAAGGGTTTAAGTGGGGGTGATTGTAATACCCCGGATTTGTAATCCTTTATAAGGATTAGAATGCTACCCATGTCAACAAGACCTCTTCCTTTTCCTGGTTCAAGTGAGGTCAAAGAACTAGGAAGTTAAGCGTGCTAGGGCGGGAGTAGTACTGGGATGGGTGACCTACTGGGAAGTTCCCGGTTGGCATGGGGACAACGCCTCTAAGGCTGTGGGCCTTACACCCTCATCCCCAGCCGTATGCCCTCCAATGGATTTCTTCTAGTCCAGGTAACATAATATCTCGACAATGCCTCATTTCATTTTCTATTGGTCAATACTGTGATTATATTCTTTGTGATATCATTGCAATGGACGTCACGCATCTTTTGCTTAGGCGCCCATGGCAATTTGACAGACGCATGCTCCATGATGGCTATTTAAACACTTATGTGTTTACTTACCACGAGAATCGCGTCATATTGCATCCAATGTCTCCCCATGAGATCTTGCAGGACCAGGTTGAGAGAGACCGCCAGAAGGCCATCGAGGCTGCCACTACAAGGCTAGAAGAGACCCCAGCAGCACTCCAGAAGCAAAACTCCTCCAATTCTGGCAATTTTTTGTCTCCACTAGGCAGTGCATCAAAGAAGTGGAACGGCACAGGTGGGCCAACCAGTGACTCCCTGAATCATGATGGCGCCGCTAACACTGCCGCTCGGAAGGCCAAAAAGAGGCCCACAGAGAGCTGGCCAAGAGCTCCCCTTTCTGGCTCGAGCACTGGTGTCCACACACCCAGTGCCTCACAAAAATTGCCAAGCGCCTCCCTTCCATCGCAGTTGGCCGTTCGATCGCCCACTGCAGCCGCCTCCGTTGCAAGGCCGTTGTGAGCACATGCTGCTTTTTGTGCGGCCAAGTGAGCTCACTGCAGCTTTGACGGGCAAGGCTCCATCTTTTCTGTTGGTTCCCACTCCTTGCATTCCAGAGACATCGAGTGCCGAGCCATTGCCGCCTGCCTTCGCCGCTTTGCTCGCCGACTTCGACGATGTCTTTCCAGAGGAGCTTCCATAGGGCTTACCACCTTTGAGAGGGATTGAGCACCAAATCGACTTGGTGCCTGATGCCTCCTTGCCCAATCGCGCCGCCTACGGCGCCGGCCCTGAAGAGACCCAAGAGTTGCAGCACCAGGTGCAAGAACTCTTGGATCATGGCTACGTGAGGGAATCCCTAAGCCCTTGCGCTGTGCCGGTGATCCTTGTGCCAAAGAAGGATGGATCTTGGAGAATGTGTGTTGATTTTCGTGCAATAAACCAGATGACCGTGAAGTATAGGCACACAATCCCGCGCCTAGATGACATGCTTGATGAGCTCCACGGCGCGACCCTCTTCTCCAAGATTGACTTGAAGAGTGGCTATCACCAGATTCGTATGAAGGAAGGTGATGAGTGGAAGACCGCCTTCAAGACCAAGTATGGGCTCTACGAGTGGCTCGTCATGCCTTTTGGGCTCTCCAATGCCCCAAGTACTTTCATGAGATTGATGAACCACGTGTTGAGAGCCTTTCTTAGGAAGTTTGTTGTCGTTTATTTTGATGATATTATTATTTATTTTCGTAGCCTTGATGACCACGTCGAGCACCTTAGGCTGGTGTTAGAGTGCTTGCGATGTGAGAGCTTGTATGCCAATCTTGGCAAGTGTCGCTTTTGTTCGGACACTCCTAATTTCCTAGGCTACGTGGTGTCCAAGGATGGCTTGCGCAACGACGAAGACAAGGTCAAGGCCATAAAAGAGTGGCTGACACCGACGACGCCCACCATGGTGAGGAGCTTCCTTGGCCTCGCAGGTTTTTATAGGCGCTTTGTGAGAGATTTTAGCTCCATTGTCGCGCCTTTGCATGAGCTTACCAAGAAGGGAGCCACAATCACTTGGCTTGAGGCACACGAGAAGGCCTTCACGGCTTTGAAGGATGCCTTGTGCCACGCACCTCTACTCTAGCTCCCTGACTTCACCAAGCATTTTGAGGTGGGGTGTGATGCTTCCGACGTCGGCATTGGAGGCGTCTTGCACCAAGAGAGGAGGCCCATATCCTTTTTCAGTGAGAAGCTCAGAGGGGCCACCCTCAACTACCCCACCTACGACAAGGAGTTATATGCCCTCGTTCGTGTGCTAAAGACATGGCAAAATTACCTTTGGCCACGAGAGTTTGTCATCCATAGTGACCACGCCTCTTTGAGCTACTTGAAGAGCCAAGCCCACCTCAACCGACGCCATGCTCGTTGGGTGGAGTTTCTTGAGACATTTCCTTATGTCGTGGTCCATAAGAAGGGCAAAGAGAATGTGGATAGGTTTTATAAGATGGCCCATTTTGTAGCTTGTAAGACCACACATAGTGCTAGTGAAATAGCAGATTTATTCTTTGAGCATGTGGTGCGTCTTCATGGAGTCCCTCGTACTATTGTGAGTGATAGGGATTCTAAGTTTGTTGGTCATTTTTGGAGAACACTTTGGGGAAAGCTAGGTACTAAACTTCTCTTTTCCACTAGCTACCACCCCCATACAGATGGCCAAACTGAGGTGACGAATAGAACCCTAGGAGCCCTCCTTCGCACCATGCTCAAGGCCAACCCTAGGCGTTGGGAGGACTTACTATCTCTTGTCGAGTTTTCTTATAATAGGTGCAGGCACACGGCGACCAAGCTCACCCCTTTCGAGGTCATCTATGGAAGGAATCCTTTCACACCACTAGACATGTCACCGCGCCCACTGTCGGACCTAGTGCACCTAACCGCCGCCAACCGCGTTGAGGAAGTGCAAGAGCTACATTAGAGAACACGCGAGCAATTGGAAAGAAGGGCCTCGCAATACGCCTCACAGCACAACCAAGGCCGCCGCCGTGTCGTATTCGCACTCGGAGACCTTGTTTGGGTGCATTTGCGAAAGGAAAGGTTCCCCTTGCGGCGCAAGCACAAGCTGGCCCCTCGCGAAGATGGCCCATTCAGCGTGATCAAGGCCATTGGAGATAATGCCTATCAACTTGAGCTCCCAGACGACTATTGTAACACCCCCGATTTATATCGGTAGTGCTACACGCCAGTGACCTCGGACGTTACCGTCCAAAGCCACCCTAGGCTTTAATCGGAGCAATTAAACTTAAATGCGTATATATAATAAATGAAAGATTAAACAGCGGAAGACATTTGTATGTGAAACTCAGCTCTTTTATTAAAAGATCTCTCATCAAACGAGAGTAGCGTCTTTACAACAGAGTAGAATTTCAGCGGAAGACTTATAAATTACACAACGGAAGACTTTTAAGAATCAACCTATAACGTCGCTAGGTTATAAAGATATATTAAAGTAATGTTTAACAACTTAAAACACTGACACTTAAATCTTCGTCTGCAAGCCTCTTCTTCTTCGACTGGTTACTTTGACTTCGGGAACCAACCACTGATGTGCCGTATAGGACGGATGACACCAGCCAACCATGCAAGGAATAAAACCCGGTTGGTTAGTCTAATGAAAGACTATGCAAGGGTGAAAACAGAATGGTTCTAGTGATCGCAACCGTTTACTATCATTGTCCCTCGAATAATAACCAAAGAAACGATATATAACCCAGAATTTCCACGGAATGATTAGTATTTAGATATGCTCTGAAAGGAAGATTCCAAAGGAATTGAGTCTTATGGAAAAATATGATAATTGTTTGGGAACGTTATAGTTTCATTCAAGCGTTTAAAAACGACTTGATCATTTGGGTCCACGACCAACCTCACCGCACAATGCGAATTCAGATTGGAAAGAGAACTTACTCTAACCGAAGTCCAGGCGAGTTTCCAAGTTGTACTTCTCGCCCGAGGGTTCATTAATTATGTGCCTACCCGCACTTATCTTATCTTAATTTCAAAACGGATATTCATGTTAAAGCTTTTTAATATGATCTCGAGTAACTACGAAAGTTTACGATATCGAGTGACTACGAAAGTTTACGATCTCGAGTAACTACGAAAGTTTATGGTCTCGAATGACTATGAAAGTTTATGGTCTCGAATGACTATGAAAGTTTATGGTCTAGAAAGCATTTAGAGACTAGGTCCACTAATACTGAGTTATAAAGAAACGATTAATCCTCATAAGGAATTAGCGTTCCTAAGAATACTCGTGCTAATCTAGCATTAAAGTTTACATTTAAATCTATAGCAAAACCATTACGGTCATTAACAAGTATAATAGCGTTGTTTCTAGCAATATATACAACCTACTATAATATCATATTTTAATCACGTTATTTATAAAATCTGTTCCCAAACGAAAACAACAGTTCACTCCGATGTAATTAACAACTAAAAGCAATTGAAAATTAATGGAACATGGAATGATTAAGCAAGAGCGAACCGTCACTTGCCTTAGTCTAGACGAACGATTGAGCGACGACGGGTTTTTGGGTCCGGAACGGGAACGGAAGTCGGATTACAGATTCCTATGATAACGACCCATAACGAAACCCTAGGTTAGATTCGACAATAAAATGATACGAATCTAAGAAAGAACGAACGAAATCGAAAGAACGAAAGTCCCGCCCGAGACCGGATCGTCCAAGGCCACGATCGCGATTGCCAAGGCAATCCGCGGTCGCGGCAGGGATTCCGCGGTCGCGGCCATCGAGGACTTCGTCCGTGAGTGTCAAAGACAGCGGCCGCGGACGCGGATGCGGCCGACCTTGTCACTGCCGTGGTCGCGGCCATAAACTCCAGCGACTCTAAAGGGAGAAAAATCTCACCGGCGACGACGCGATGGGGCTCGATTAGCTAGGGCTTCGACTCCAATCTTCCTTGCGCCTCCTAAGCACCACCCTACGAGTACCACCACCTCCGTCGAGAGCTCTGACGACTCCACAAGAATTCCAGCGAGAGCTCGAAACTCCGGCGACTATGGAAACGAGAGAGAGAGGAGATCTGATGTTTGGGTGCTCAAAACCCTCCATCCCGACCTCCTTTTATAGCCAAAGGAGGAGAGCAGCCCTCGCCCAGATCAACGGTGGCTCAAAAAATCGACGGCGACGAAGAACATGCAGCACGCATGCCCGACTGTACATTCTGCACATTTCCGCAGTCGCGGAAATGCTTCCGCGGTCGCGGAAGAGGCATTTTCGCGTCTTTTTGCCCGGGGAAAGGTTTGGCATGGGTTTAAACCCCGGAAATTATATATTTGTACCCAAACAAATATTCTAAGCCCCGAAAATACGTTGAATGTATTTTATACCACTCAGGGAAATATTACAGAGATTATATGAGTTACAGAAATCCGAACTTCGCCTAACGCGTTCAGAATTATTGTCGAGGGTTTAGGAAATTACCCAAATGCCCTTACTAAAAATGAGGGGTATTACATCACTATCCCCTTAAGAAAAGTTTCGACCCCGAAACTTGCATCACTAAACTAAAGGGACCGGTTTTACCATAATCTTACTATCTGAAATATCCTTAATTACTCCATTCATGTACTTGTTCCTGGAAGACGACATGTTTCCTTAATTATACCATTACCTTGCATATCTATTTCCATACGTTACACTTGTAGCAACTCGTAACTACATCCTCAAAGTCATAATTATCTTATGATAGTATCCTCCAAAATCATTGTAACCGACTTGCTATACCTTAAGCATGAGAATACACATTACTCCTTCCACTTCTCCATAACTTCTCTCAGAGTACGTACCTTATCTTCCTTATATTCCATTATCAAATCTTAGTGGCCCTTGAGACATCGCATTTCCTAATTCCTTTAAGTGTATACCCCGCAATTCCATTACTCATCATAATCGGGTTTGGCCCTTATGCCAATTCTAGCTTGGTATCTCTTCGATAGTGATTTAGCCTATTCCTTTAATCATTCAGTAACTTAACCCCTTTAAGATTCCTTAACTTCTCTAAACATAATCATAACACCTTTATTCTTATGTTCCTCAAAACGAATCACATGAGGCATTACTCCTATTTCCTTAAGGTATCATCCTGAAAAATGATTCATTACCAACCGCATCAGTCACTTCTATCATAATCCTTTAACAGATTCGTACGAGTAAGCTTGTTACCTTACTCCTTAGGCGCACATAGACAATTCTCTCCACTAAATCATTTAATTTATCAGAGCCATCAACATAACCTATCCTTAAACTGTAATCTTTCCATTTATGTGGCCTCTTCCTAACACAGTAACTTCACAACTTAATCTTCTCCAAAGAATTGCACCATAAGCCTTATAACTGACATACTCGCATAAAATCCAAATACCAAACCTTGCAATCTTACAAGTATCATAACCCCTTATTCCCTGAAAGTACAACTTACCAAATTCAATTATTTGGCCCATATAGGTTTGGCCCATACGCCCATTTCCTGACTCAAATCCCAAAGGTTTGTTTAACTGTCTCAAATAACTTATTTCTAACTTAAGATCCTTATATTTCTCACACAATCTATTCACATTAATGTTTACAGCATGAATTCACAACTAGGTATTCTGGACTTGGCATTAGTCCATCCCTTATAGATTTTTAGAAAAACTCAGCTTACGAGATAGCGCTCGCCAACTCAACTAAGAAAGCAATTAATGTCATACTGATGGGACATTACTCCAGAATGAAGAAAGATTCTTAGGAAAGGATCTAGAATGTAAGCAATAGAGTCGACCCTGGGGTTAACCATGTAGGGAACAAACATCTAGGCTACATACGATACCCCTCCCCTATAAGTCCGACAAATTTTATCCATACATGACATATACTATTTTCGGCACTCACGTTGGTTCGTATGAACAATTGATTTATAACAACAATGAATGTAGTAAATTTCGAAACAAGGAAACACTTCTTTATTTATTCGAAACATTACATTAAAGTAACTGACAGAAAGTCGAACATACAGATTACAAAGCTATGGAGACTATCGACACAAGTCATCGCTCTCTATTCTTAAGGAAAGGCTTAACAAAAATACAATTACTCGATCAGGGTTCCTTCCCGTCGGCTTGACGCATCACGAAGAGTCGTTGACCCTGACCTGAAGACTCCATAGGCATTTTGCCTTTATTACGAGCCATAGATTGCTCAAGAGTAGATACCTAGGGCTTTGGGTTCTGCCTATTGCCAACATTTGAGGCTTGATAAGACTGCGTTGGTCCTTGACCCTTCTTCCTACAGTATGTTTTCATGTGGCCTTCCCTTCCACAATAGTAGCATACCCTCTTTTCCTTTTGACAGTTAAAACTTTTATGCCCAACTTCACCACAGTTGTGGCACAGAGTCACCCCGCTACTCCAACCGGAGCCTCTGGCGGAGTTTGACTGAGTCGTCTCAGTCTTAGCACGACCAGACTTCTCAAATTTGGTAGGCGATGTCGGTCGCTTGAATGTACCAACCTGGCGATCCTATTGCCCACCCTTTCCCTTAACCTGCTTCTCTCGCTTTTGGGCGGATTCTTCCAGTGTGACCTCTATCTTGTAGGCCGCATCCACATATAGCTCTAATGTAGAACAACCGTGACGCACTATTAGAGGTTTGATTTCTGGATTCATCCATCCATGGAAGTACCAGATCTTTTGTTCCTCGCTCGACACTTCTGGCCCAGTATATTGCAACAAGTGATTGAACTTAGCTGCAAGCTCAGTCACCTTTAACCCATCGGTCTTAGGGTACAGAAATTCCTTGTGCTTCTCCTCCCTCATAACACGGGAAAAGAAACGGTCAGTCATCTTTGCTTTGAACATTCCCCAATTCAACTCGGGATGATCGGCTAAACCAATGCTCTCCCACCATTCGCTAGTCACATCCTTGAGTTGAAGGGAGGTGATGTGCACTTTCTCAGTCTCAGTGCAATCCACGTTCCTGAACAGCCGCTCCATATACGAGAACCAATACGCCACTCTGACCGGTTCTCCAGTACCGTCGTAGCTGTCAGGCCTCATTGAGCTCACGGCCTTCAAGGCTCGACCGTAAGTTCCTCTGTTCCTGACGACATCAACCTGGGGTACGTGATCCACTGGCTCCTCAACTTCAGGGATAACCTGAGGAACCGGAACACCTTGTGCTTGCGGTGCAATTGACCGAATTACGTCGATGACCGTCTGTATAATAAACCCATGAATGGCTTCTTTGGTCGCGGCATCCAACACTACCGGAGGATTAGCCTGAGCTTGGCCAACGCCTACGAGGTGATTGTGAGAGACAGACTCGCTCTCTTCCCCTTGATTAGCGACGCTCCTTAGATTCAGCCTTGGGTTATTACTTGGTCATGCACCAACACGGACTGTGTTTCTTGTGTTCACCATCTGCTGATGAACCATAACGTTGATTTAGAACTTTTCCAACTTGATCATGACACTTTAGTCAAACACGTTATGATACAGATTGTAAGGGTCCAAACTAATAACTTTATATTAGCCTGACTAACCCTTCACTGTTAACTATAGAAACAACCTTCTTCTCCTTACTTGAGAATGGGTATTCTAGGAGAAATGTCAACCTTTAAATGACATTAAACCTGAGAAGAGACACTATCCCTAAGAATGGATCTAAGGAATAAGTAACACTCGAAGCTTGCAGAAGTTTGAAAACCACTTATTAATAAACCTTATACTTTCAAACTTTATACCTTTAAACTTTATATATTAACTTTAATAAAAGAATTATTTAAGAAAAATTAATTTCACAAACTAGTGATATGATTTTCGCAAAACTCTTACTAAGACAAAAATCACACTTTTAAAGTTACAATCATACACTACCGTTTGGTTGCTTATACACAGCATTTAAAACCAACTATAAATAACTTTTGAAGCCCAAATAGCTAAATCATAATTTAAATTGAATTTCAAGAGGTAATTAAACTTTTAAAGTGAAAAAAAAATTAGATTCCGAAAATTCCTTCTTAAAGGAAAACAAGTTGGAAATAATTTCAAAAATAATTTTCGAAAATTCTCAAACCTAACAATAGGCCAAGAATTTTAAAAACCATCGCTCTGATACCATAATTGTAACACCCCTGATTTATATCGGTAGTGCTACACGCCAGTGACCTCGGACGTTACCGTCCAAAGCCACCCTAGGCTTTAATCGGAACAATTAAACTTAAATGCGTATATATATTAAATGAAAGATTAAACAGCGGAAGACATTTGTATGTGAAACTCAGCTCTTTTATTAAAAGATCTCTCATCAAACGAGAGTAGCGTCTTTACAACAGAGTATAATTTCAGCGGAAGACTTATAAATTACACAGCGGAAGACTTTTAATAATCAACCTATAACGTCGCTAGGTTATAAAGATATATTAAAGTAATATTTAATAACTTAAAACACTGACATTTAAATCTTCGTCTGCAATCCTCTTCTTCTTGGACTGGTTACTTTGACTTCGGGAACCAACCACTGATGTGCCGTATAGGACAGATGACACCAGCCAACCATGCAAGGAATAAAACCCGGTTGGTTAGTCTAATGAAAGACTATGCAAGGGTGAAAACAGAATGGTTCTAGTGATCGCAACCGTTTACTATCATTGTCCCTCGAATAATAACCGAATGAACGATATATAACCCGAAATTTCCACGGAATGATTAGTATTTATATATGCTCTGAAAGGAAGATTCCAAAGGAATTGAGTCTTATGGAAAAGTATGACAATTGTTTGGGAACATTATAGTTTCATACAAGCGTTTAAAAACGACTTGATCATTTGGGTCCACGACCAACCTCACCGCACAATGCGAATTCAGATTGGAAAGAGAACTTACTCTAACCGAAGTCCAGGCGAGTTTCCAAGTTGTACTTCTCGCCCGAGGGTTCATTAATTATGTGTCTACCCGCACTTATCTTATCTTAATTTCAAAACGGATATTCATGTTAAAGCTTTATGATCTCGAGTAACTATGAAAGTTTACGATATCGAGTGACTACGAAAGTTTACGATCTCGAGTTACTACGAAAGTTTATGGTATCGAATGACTATGAAAGTTTATGGTCTCGAATGACTATGAAAGTTTATGGTCTGGAAAGCATTTAGAGACTGGGTCCACTACTACTGAGTTATAAAGAAACGATTAATCCTCATAAGGAATTAGCGTTCCTACGAATACTCGTGCTAATCTAGCATTAAAGTTTACATTTAAATCCACAGCAAAACCATTACGGTCATTAACAAGTATAATAGCGTTGTTTCTAGCAATATATACAACCTAATACAATATCATATTTTAATCACGTTATTTATAAAATCTGTTCCGAAACGAAAACAACAGTTCACTCTGATTTAATTAACAACTAAAAGCAATTGATAATTAATGGAACATGGAATGATTAAGCAAGAGGGAACCGCCACTTGCCTTAGTCTAGACGAACAATTGAGCGACGACGGGTTTATGGGTCTGGAACGAGAACGGAAGTCGGATTACAGATTCCTATGATAACGACCCATAACGAAACCCTAGGTTAGATTCGACAATAAAATGATACGAATCTAAGAAAGAACGAACGAAATCGAAAGAACGAAAGTCGCACCCGAGACCGGATCGTCCAAGGCCACGATCGCGATTGCCAAGGCAATCCTCGGTCGCGGCAGGGATTCCGCGGTGGCGGCCGTCGAGGACTTCGTCCGCGAGTGTCAAAGACAGCGGCCGCGGACGCGGCCGACCTTGTCACTGCCGCGGTCGCGGTAGTTCATGTCCGCGGTCGCGGCAGTTCATGTCCGCGGTCGCGGCCATGAACTCCGGCGACTCTAAAGGGAGAAAAATCTCACCGGCGACGATGCGAGGGGGCTCGATTCGCGAGGGCTTTGACTCCAATCTTCCTTGCGCCTCCTAAGCACCACCCTACGAGTACCACCACCTCCGTCGAGAGCTCTGGCGACTCCACAAGAATTTCGGCGAGAGCTCGAAACTCCGGCGACTATGGAAACGAGAGAGAGAGGAGATCTGATGTTTGGGTGCTCAAAATCCTCCATCCGGACCTCCTTTTATAGCCAAAGGAGGAGAGCAGCCCCCGCCCAGATCAACGGTGGCTCAGAAAATCGACGGCGACGAAGAACACGCGGCATGCATGCCCGACTGCACATTCTCCACATTTCCGCGGTCGCGGAAAATTCCAATGCCCAGCTCCTCTGGGAGCTATTTTTCCGCGGTCGCAGCAGAGGCATTTTCGCGTCTTTTTGCCCGGGGAAAGATTTGGCATGGGTTTAAACCCCGGAAATTATATATTTGTACCCAAACAAATATTCTAAGCCCCGAAAATACATCGAATGTATTTTATACCACTCAGGGAAATATTACAGAGATTATATGAGTTAAAGAAATCCGAACTTCGCCTAACGCATTCAGAATTATTGTCGAGGGTTTGGGAAATTACCCAAATGCCCTTACTAAAAATGAGGGGTATTACAACTATGACGTCCATGCGTCTTTCAATGTAGCAGATTTGACACCTTACATGGAGCCTGAGTTTGATGATGGTGAAGCGGGGACGCTTCACAGCCAAGTGGGGGAGGGTGATGCGACCCTGCCCTCCATGATGACCACAAAGGAGGAACATGCCATGAGCCTACGCTCAGAAGGTCCAGTGACAAGGTCAAGAGCCAAGGTCAAGAGCCAAGGCCATCTCCGACGCCGTGCAATCTCTCATCGCTCGCGTCATCACTGGCTAAGGCACACCCGAGACCGAGCCCAAGCTCTAAGTCCTCGCCACCATCGACATCGCAAAAACAAGCCCATCGCTATCGGTAACAGACGCGCCCACTGACGAGCCCAGTCAACCTTGACGTCGCCGCTGCTCCCAGTGTCCGCGTCCCATGCCTCGCCGCCACCGGCACCTATCCTTAGTCATTTAGAGGTTTATTTGCCTCGTGTTAGACATTCCTATTTTGAGAACATTTCTATTTTTGGTATTTGCTTATCTTAGTAGTTTCCATTTATAGTTGTTACTATTTTTATGGTGTGTGCCCATTGTGTGTTGCATGGGCTAGCCTGCTAGGCAAGACTCGGCCCATCCGAGTCTCGCCTCTAGTATTTAATTTTAATCAAAGCTTAAGTCGAGTGATTATCCTCCTTTCTTTGATCGGACGTCAACCCTATCTCTGCCTTCGCATCCCCATTCACCCGCCGCCGACGCTACGACAACACTTGATACCCTTCAAGCAAAGTCTATATTTGCATCCCCTTCACTCTGCCGCCGACGCTACGGCATAGCTTGACCTTCAAGCCAACCAACCAAACCATCAATCGCTCCCCATCACAATCGCTTCCCCATCGCCACCGTGATCGCACCCGCTATCGCACCCAGACAATCGTTGTGGCCGTCGCTTGCCTCACCGGTCGCGCCATCGACTTTGCCCCCTCCATCGCAGTCACTATCAAACCCACCATCGCACCCATTCCGTCGCTCGCCATCGCCCTCGCCATTGCCGCCGCCATCGCTGTCTTGACACTCGTCGCCGCCGCTGCCGAGACGTCTACTCACTCACCACCGGGTTCACTCCAAAGCCACCACCGTGTCAGTAAACCTCAAAAGTTATTGTTCACTTCGCCACCACTTTGTCAAGCTTTCGTGCAATTCATCAAGGGTTTCCCCAAGGTTTCCACGACAGCCTTGACAAACGAGACTTGTGACTTCTGACCCAAGACTAGATCCAAGTGCCACCTTTGACAAGTGATCTTCATCGGAGGCAAGAACACATCACCTTCCCTCTATGATAGCCGCAAAGGAGGAGACGTCCATGAGCTTGCAGTCACTGGGGCCCGTGACAAGGTCACGTTCCAAGGCCATCCCCAATGCCACGCAATCTCTCATAGCGCGCCTCGTATCCAGCCAAGGCGCGCCTGAATCCGCGCCTCCACTTCGCCTCCTCGCCACCATCAGCGGCCCAGAAGATATCTAGACTGGCATACTGCCTTCCGAGCCAAGCGCGACACTCCAAGAGCCCCCACAGGCCTAACCCAGGCACGCGCCCACCCACTGCCACAGCGCGCCGCATTATTGGCCCCGTTGCCGCATCACCGCGCCCAAAGCGCCTCGCCAGCGTCTTCCTCGGCGCCTATCCTTTACTTAGCAATATTTTGTATTTAGAGGTTTATTGCCTAAGCTAGACTTTCTATTTTTGGCATTGCTATTTTTGGGACTTTCTATTATTGGAAAGTTCCCACTTTTGGCACTTTTTATTTTTAGGGTTTTCTATTTTTAGCACTTACTATTGTTAGAAGTTACTATTTTTAGAAGGTTTCTATTTTTGGTCGTGTGCTCCACTCATGTCGAGTGGGCTAGCCCATTCGTTCGTGTCTCAGCCAATCCGAGCCTCACACCCCCTTTATAAGGCCACTTTGGCCTCATTTGTAAGGTTTACGTCATAATTAAATTTAAGCTTAAGTTGAGACAATTCTCCTTCCTTAGATCGACGTCAACCCTATCTCTCAAACTTCTCCCTTTTCACTCCGCCATCGACGCTACGGCACCACACCTATCGCTCGTCGCTTCGAGCCCATTTGCCGCGTGACACTTCACGTCGTTGTTCGCCTAGTCCTGAGGCCCTCGATTGTCGCGCGCCGAGTCCTTCGCCTCGCCGCCGTGCCGCTATCCGTGTCCATTTGCACCCACTTCCGTGTGGGAACCTCTAAGTCCTGTAGAGGGTACTTCATCACCCAATCTCGTGGCTTTCATGCAAGACATCAAGGCTTAAAGCCAAGGATTCCACGGCAACCTCCGAGACGAGCAACTCAGTACAAAGGCCTAGATCCACCGCTGCCGACGACAATTGGCCGCATCCGAGTCAGGGACGCATCACCTTCTTGGTTTATAACAATTTGATGATTCGAACTTATCTAACCAACGACATAGGGCATGACTTGAGGAAATGTCTCGATTAAAGCCTTTGGACCATTGATTCTGAAATGATATTGCGGTCACTCCCACTATCTTCAATGGCAAGGAATGATGTTGTGTGCCCCTGAATCACGCACTTGTGACAGAATGCTTGAGATCGTTGACCTCAGCTAGAGGCTCCTTGTGATGAACCAGCTCTTGAAGGGTAGGACTCAATAGGGGGAACCTCGAAATGCACATCAATTAGAACTATATCTTTGGAAAGCATAAAACATTCACCTCAGACTGAATAGGTGGAAATATCTTCCATTTGAGCCTTCTCGGCCATGTCACCATCATCCTCTTTGCTTCCTTCTTCCTTGGACTCATACTCTCCAAGAGCATTCATGAGTACATGCTTTCTTGTTGGGTAATCCCTAGCAAGGTGACATATTTTGTGTGAATTAGCATCAATCAGCGCGATGACCGTTGTTTCCTTCTTAACCCAAGCCTTAACATCTTGACGCTTAGTCAACTTCTTCATTGTAGGTAGGTTAGAGTCCCACCTCTTGGTACCTCTAGCTTCTCTATGCCTTCGTTGAAAAAAGGTATGCACTTACATGGCATAGTGTAGTACGTCATTGATGTGGGTATATCTTTGCAATTCTACTTGTGTACAAATGTCAGAATACAATCCAAAAATGAATTTAGATAGAACATACCTCTTGGGAACTTGAGTCTCGATCTCACGACGAGTTGGCAAAGTTCCTTGTATTTTTCCTCCGGTGTTGTGCTTCATTGATCAATCCGCTCGAGCTTGACGTGGATTTATTGCTCGTAATTTGATGGCACAGAGCGGTGCCTCATTGCGGTTTTCAACTCTGTCCATGTGTCTATAGAAGGGTTGAGGTTGGATTCCCTAGATATGTTCTGCGCAGAGAAATTACAATGACTTGATCCGCTTTGTTTGTGGAGTTTGAGGGTCAAGGCAATAGTTTGATGGGTTTTTAACAAGTGATCATAAAAGAATATAAATAAAGAAGGTTTGGAGTGTTTGTTCCTGTACCTTGAAAGCTTGTGATGGTATGATATTACAAGAGAAGAGAACCCCCCCCCCCCCCCCCCTTTATACAATATGAGGAGTCTTCTACCGGATATATGTTTTCCTTATTACAAGATTATATTTTCCTTCTAGATAAAATCTATGCATATATGGCAACTAGATAACATCCATTTATCTTAAATAACACCCCAATGATGATATCTTTCGGATGCATTTTCCCTTAACTAATTTGCGTATCCATCAAGCAGCATATGAGATTACGCCACACATCCTCTTGTCTATCCATGCATGTCACTAAATGTGGTAAGTGAATATTCTGCCTATAGTCGTGTTAGGGAAGGAGTTTATCTTTTGCCTAACACATCCTCTGAGCTAGGGTATTTCTCCATCACATCGATCCGACCCATTCCATCTTGACGTCTCTCTCGGTGCCACGTTTCACGTATCCGATGACCTGAACAATACACCTACACCTTTTATAGAAGAAGTGTGACAAGGATCACGTTGGGGCGAGCTTCAGTGCAAGAGAATGGTCGGAAACAACACCAACGACACCCGGGGAGGCGGACTTTGACGCGGGCTATAGGGAGGCGCTGAAGGGGGATGGTGGCGCACTTGGTCTCCCGAGGTGGCAGAGGGTGTTAGGAGTGGAGGCGCAGGAGGGTGCCTGGTGGCGCCGGCGTACGCCTTGAGTTATGGATGGTGGAAGGGCGGCGGTCATGGCGGGGAACCGAGCGGTGGAGGGTGATTAGGGTTTAGTTTTGTGGGAGGCGTTGAGGCGACTGAGGAGGCGTTTTATAGTGGTTGGTTGGCGTAAGGGGAGTACTTTGAGGGGTGGAAGTGGTGGCGGCGAAAGGGTGGAGGGGTCGAGGGATAGACTACACCAAGTGGATGTGACTCACCACGTAGTGTAGGGTTCTTGAACCTAGCTTGGATGTGACGCACCAAGGGGGTTCAGGGGGTGACTTAGACTGCTTTGATATAACTCACAAAGTAGACCAAATTGCATGAGCTTAAAGAAGAAATTCTCTCTTGGGAGTGTTTTGATTCAAATTCAAGCTAAAGGAAAACAAATGAGGGGGGGCGGCCTTATAACCCTAGCAAGCCATCCCACAAGTGTTTGTTTTGCAGAAATTAAAGCCTAAAAACATGCATAAAATGTAAACCCAAAGTCTTATAATGTCATTCAATCAATGCCTCAAAAAGGCCCTTGAATTGTGCCTTAAGTCTCGTTTGGCGCCGAGAGTGTCATCAAGGAGAAGAAGTCTCCTAGCCGGCTTGTTGTTGGCCCTAGTGTGGCAAGTCCAAGGTTGAGCTTGGCTTGTAGTTCCCTAGCCTTAGCGCGTGTGAGCCTCATGGGTACGCCCTCCTCTTGGCTTGATGGCTCTTCTCGGCTAGGCTCTTCATGGTTGGCTAGCCTTGGTGAGCGCCTTGGCTCGGAGGACTGGACTTGATGGGAAGTATTCACATCATCCTCCCCTCCTTGAAAAGGATTCATCCTCGAATCTGGCCCTTGGTCTTGCTCTTCTTTATCCACCAAGTAGGGAGTGAGGTCGGCTACGTTGAACACATCATGCACTCCATAAGTAGGCGGCAAGTCCACCTTGTAAGCATTGTTGTTGATGCGTTCAAGGACTTGAAATGGTCCATCTCCCCTTGGCTTGAGCTTGGAGTCTCTAAGAGTGGGAAACCTCTCCTTCCTTAGGTGCACCCACACTAGTTCTCCCGGCTCCAAGATGAGCTCCTTCCTCTTCTTGTTGGCCTGCTTGGCATATTGGATAGTCATCTTCTCTAGCTCGGCCCTTGTCTCTTCATGGAGCTTCTTGATCTTGTCCGCTTGATCCATGCCTTCTTCATTTTGGGAACCTGAAATTGCAAAAGGCACCAAATCTAGGGGAGTGGTAGGGTTGCGCCCATAAACTACCTCAAATGGTGTCTTCTTGGTGGCAGAATGGATGGCCCTATTGTAGGCAAACTCAATGAATGGTAAACAATCCTCCCACCTACGCAAGTTAGTCTTAAGCAAAGACCTAAGCAATGCACCAAGAGTTATATTCACTACCTCAGTTTGCCCATCGGTTTGGGGATGGCATGTGGTAGAGAAGAGCAACTTGGTCCCCAACTTAGCCCACAAGGACTTCCAAAAATAGCTCAAAAACTTCACATCACGGTCAGAAACAATTGTATGTGGTATGCCATGCAATCTTACAATATGCTCAAAGAATAGGCTAGCAACATTAGGGGCATCATCAGTTTTATGACATGCAATGAAGTGTGCCATTTTGCTAAACCTATCTACCACAACAAAAATGGAATCTCTTCCCCTTTTAGTCTTAGGGAGACCGAACACAAAATCCATGGATATGTCTTCCCAAGGCCTATGAGGGATAGGTAAAGGAGTGTATAAGCCATGTGGATTCAACCGAGATTTGGCTTGTCTACAAGTCACACATGATGCATAATATTTCTCCACGTCCTTTTGCATGTGTGGCCAATAGAAGTGTTCCTTGAGGGAGAGGGAAGTCTTAGCTACACCAAAGTGTCCCATAAGACCTCCACCATGAGCCTCTTGGACCAACAACCTACGGTTAGACCCACTTGGAATACACAACCTAGGACCCTTAAAAAGATAGCTCTCATGCACATAGAATTGTTCTTTGCTTCCCAAGTCTAAGCATGCTTTATATAATTCACCAAAATCATCATCCAAAGCATACAAATCCTTCATGAAAGCAAACCCTAGCATGCGTGCATCTAAAGTGGTGAGGAGAACATACCTTCTTGACAAAGCATCCGCCACTACATTCTGTTTCCCTTTCTTGTGTTTGATGACATAGGGAAAGGCTTCTATGGACTCCACCCACTTGGCATGACGCTTGTTGAGCTTCCTTTGACCCCTTAGAAACTTTAGGGCCTCATGGTCCGTGTGAATGACAAACTCCCTTGGAAGAAGGTAGTGTTGCCAAGTTTGAAGGACCCTCACAAGTGCTAGGAGTTCTTTGTCATAAGTCTCATAATTCAGCTCGGCCCCATTGAGCTTTTCACTAAAATAAGCTATTGGTCTTCCTTCTTGCATTAGCACACCTCCAAGTCCTATTCCTGATGCATCACATTCAATCTCAAAAGTCTTTGTAAAATCAGGTAAGGATAGTAAAGGAGCATGAGTGAGCTTATGCTTAAGGATACTAAAAGCTTCTTCTTGCTTCTCCTTCCAAAGGAAGGGCACATTCTTCTTTGTAAGCTCGGTGAAGGGGGCGGCTATGGTACTAAAATCCTTGACAAACCGGCGGTAGAAGCCGGCCAATCCAAGGAAACTCCTCACTTGTGTCATGGTGGTCGGTGTTGGCCACTCCTTGATTGCCTTCACCTTCTCCTCATCTACCTTGAGTCATTCCTTGCATACAACAAAACCAAGAAAAACCACATGATCCGAACAAAAATGGCATTTCTTGAAGTTGACATACAACTTCTCTTTCCTTAGGACCTCTAAGACTTGTTGGAGATAGTGAGCATGTTGTTATAGCCCACGGCTATACACCAAAATATCATCAAAATAAACCACTACAAATTTGCCTAGAAAGGATCTTAGTACATAGTTCATAAGCCTCATGAAAGTGTTTAGAGCATTAGTTAAGCCAAAGGGCATAACTAACCACTCATATAAGCCATAGGTGGTCTTGAATGCAGTTTTCCATTCATCCCCCTCTTTCATGCTGAATTGATGATATCCACTTTTAAGATCTATCTTGGAGAATATGCTTGAACCATGGAGCTCATCAAGCATATCATCAAGTCTAGGGATGGAATGCCTATACTTGATGGTTATGTTATTGATAGCCCTACAATCCATACACATCCTCCAAGTATCATCCTTTTTAGGGACCAAAATGACAGGAACTGAACAAGGACTCAAACTTGCCTGCACATAACCTTTGTCAAGGAGCTCTTGCACTTGCTTTTGTAGCTCCTTTGTCTCGGTTGGATTGGCTCTATATGCAGCCTTGTTTGGAAGGGTAGCGCCGAGTACAAAGTCTATTTGATGTTCTATGCCTCTAATTGGTGGCAATCTAGGTGGCACCTCCTCTTGGAACAAGTCCTCATAATCCTGCAAAAGAGAAGCAATAAGAGGTGGCAAACTAGTTAGCTCTTCTTTGAAAATCATAACTTCCTTACTAATGATAAGAAAGCAAGCTTGACTTCCCTTGATTGCACTTAACACCTCCTTTGGCTTGGCCAATACAAGCTTTTTCTCTTCTTTCTCCCTTTGCAACTTTCTTTGCTCCCTATCAATGTGGTCAACCATAATTTCATGAGGAGCCATAGGGTGCAAAGTGATTCTCTTACCTTGGAGATGGAAAGAATACTCATTGGTGACCCCTTGATGGATCACACCCCTATCATATTGCCAAGGCCTTCCCAAGAGGACATGGCATGCGGGCATGGGCAACACATCACACACAACCTCATCCTTGTATCCCCCTATAGAAAAGCTTATCTTGGCTTGTTCACTAACCATCAAGGGAGTGTTAGAATTCAGCCAACAAAGAGTATAGGGTTGAGCGTGAGGAATAGTAGGGAGAGCAAACCTTTTCACTACCTCTTGATCTACTAAGTTGCAACAAGAGCCTCCATCAATGATAAGGTTGCAAAGTTTACCTTGGATGAGGCATCTTGAGTGAAAGATGGTTTCTCTTTGGTTGGGAGGGGTTGGCGCCTCATTGGCCATAAGTGAACTTTTTACCACAAAGCACTCGCCTTGTGTCTCGGCCTTGACTTGTAATTCCTCCTCCTCTTCCTCTACGTCTCCGGGCTCCTCTAGCATCTCATCGCCCGACTCATATTCCCCTATTGTGTTGAGCAACACTTGGCGGTGAGAGGGGCAGTCCTTGGCCATGTGCCCACGGCCTAGGCACTTGATCGCACTTGTCCTTTGCTCGCCTTCCCTTCTCGACGCTAGGGGTAGTCTTGGTGGCTCTCTCCTCGGCTGCATGGCGCCGGCATCTTGCCTTGGTTCTTGGCGCCTTGGAGTGTAGGTGGAGTTGTTTGAGCCTGCATTACTCCACGGCCTTGAGCTTGAGCTAGGTGGATAGCTCCTCTTTTGGGGCAATGTCCTATACACATGGTTAGTATAATGGAGGACCTCTTCCACCGAGGTGCCTCTTGCAAAGTGTTGCAATGTGACAATTGCCTTAAGATCAACATTCAAATTCTCAACAAATTTAGACACAACATACTCATTAGGGAATTTAATGCCGGATCTCAACAATAGAGTTTTCAACTCTTTATAATACTCATCCGGGGTCCTATTACCTTGTTTGAGTTGTTGGAGTCTCTCATGAATCCGGGCTGCAAAGTTCTCCGGGACAAACCTATGCTTAAGTGCCAACTTGAGCTCTTCCCAAGTGTCTATGGGGTCATAGCCGGCTTGTGCCCTCTCCTCCTTGTCCTCGGCCCACCATTGATCCGCAAAGACCTCAAAGCGGATTCTAGCCACGGCAACTCTTTGGGCATCATTGAGGTTTTGGAAATCAAAGACTTGTTCGGTCTTATTAATCCAATTGAGGCACTCCTCCGGGTCAGCCGACTTGCCAAACTTCTCCATGTCCAAGTTGGTCTTAGGCATCCTTGGTTGGTCATAGTCATAGTGCCTTGGCGGGTAGTAGCCTTGGTCACCTTGTAGGAATTGCTCTCGTGGTCTCTCATATCTATTTCCTTGTTCAATGACCTCATCATGCCTTGCACCTTGTCCAGCTGCGCGCCCCATGCTTTGGCCTTGCCTACAGCCTTGGACATTTCTTAGTGGTTGGGTGAGAGGCGCCGTGAGCCTAGCTTGGCTCCCTTGTGGCTCATAGGTGGCGTTCATCTATTCATGGAGCCTTCTCACATCTTGGCCTGAAAAATTAGTGGCCACGGCTGGAAACATAGAAGTTATAGGCGCGGAAATAGGGAGAGTCATACCTTGGAAGCCACTAGAGGAAGGGATGAGCGGCGCTTGGTTGGAGGAGGCGCCGGGCAAGAGTGGCATAGCCATGTCGCCTGGCTTGTTGTGTGAAGATTGAGCCTCCACTTGTGAGGGAAGAATGCTCACACATATCCTAGACATGTCCTCCAACTTGTACTCGGAGGCCTCTATCCTAGCCTCTAGCCTTCTTAGGCTCGCTTGGTTATCTTGTTGGATTTCCATCAAGTGCCCATCAATGCGGCTTTCTATCCCTTTTAGGGCCTCCATTAGGGATTGTAAGGTGGGTGGCTCGTTGATGGTCAAGGCGGTCTTGCCCCCACCGGATTCCTTGGAGTTGTCTCCCATGATAGACCTAGCAAAAGCACTCAAAGCACAACCACAAGATAATCAAAGCAAATGGTCCCTTGAGCACACACAAGGGTCCTCAGAATCTGAAATTTCCAAGCACAAATTATTCACAAGAAATAGCAAGCCCAAGTGAGGTTACGAGCTAGGGTTTGCGGAAAAGACAAAGTTGGTGTATACTTTCACTACCTAGTCGGAGCCACAAGCAATGGCAAGGAAGGTATCGGCCACTTTCACAACCAAGCAACCACAAACAAGCTTATACCTCACGTAAAAAGAAAAGAAAACTGAATTTGCTCTTAGGTTGGCTCACTTTTTCTATGGCCTCTCCTATTTAGGCCGGGTTTTTCTTGAGCACCTCTTTTTTTTCTTTTTTTTTGAGCAAAGTTTACAAGATTTGAATCTTAATACTATGCATAAGTAGCAAGCAGAGTCAAGCAAAAATTTTGAGGACAATTCACGCCAACAATCTCTTTTTTTTTTTGCACAATTTTAGTGTTGTCTTAGCCACTAGGTGTGTGTAAATGAAATTCCCTTAACCTAAGTCCACTACTTGATTTATGCAGCAACTAGGTAAGCAAAAATATACACCCAAAAACAAGGTAAACGTGGCTAAGGTTGGCTGCAAATAATAGGGGCCAAGAATGCTTCCAAATAAGGTAAGTTGCTAGAAAAGGGGGTATTGATGGCTTTGTGTTTAATGTGTATTATGGAGGGGTGGTTACTGATTTGAGGGAGTTCAAACGGTTGTCTTCAACCTCAGGAAAAGTTCAGAAGTCGTGGAAACACAAAGGAAACCAACGCCAACAATGGAGACTACACACAACACAA
This sequence comes from Rheum nobile, assembly GCA_027886185.1. NCBI lineage: Eukaryota > Viridiplantae > Streptophyta > Magnoliopsida > Caryophyllales > Polygonaceae > Rheum > Rheum nobile. Next base: position 5,805,993 of record WOAB01000002.1, on the reverse strand, counting down.
AGGCCAAAATCGGAAGCACTTGACTAGGCAACCTAAGCTTGCACTTCAAATGAACAATTTGAATGTAAAAAAGGAAAGATTTAGAAGGCCAAACCTCGCGTGGATCTGATACCACTTGACAAGGATCACGTTGGGGCGAGCTTCAGTGCAAGAGAATGGCCGGAAACAACACCGACGACACCCGGGGAGGCGGACTTTGACGCGGGCTGTAGGGAGGCGCTGAAGGGGGATGGCGGCGCACTTGGTCTCCCGAGGTGGCAGAGGGTGTTAGGAGTGGAGGCGCAGGAGGGTGCCTGGTGGCGTCGGCGTACGCCTTGAGTTATGGATGGTGGAAGGGCGGCGGTCTTGGCGGGGAACCGAGCGGTGGAGGGCGATTAGGGTTTAGTTTTGTGGGAGGCGTTGAGGTGATTAAGGAGGCGTTTGATGGTAGTTGGTTGGCGTAAGGGGAGTAATTTGAGGGGTGGAAGTGGTGGCGGCGAAAGGGTGGAGGGGTCGAGGGATAGACTACACCAAGTGGATGTGACTCACCACGTAGTGTAGGGTTCTTGAACCTAGCTTGGATGTGACGCACCAAGGGGGTTCAGGGGGCGACTTAGATTGCTTTGATATGACTCACAAAGTAGACCAAATTGCATGAGCTTAAAGAAGAAATTCTCTCTTGGGAGTGTTTTGATTCAAATTCAAGCTAAAGGAAAACAAATGAGGGGGGGCGGCCTTATAACCCTAGCAAGCCGTCCCACAAGTGTTTGTTTTGCAGAAATTAAAGCCTAAAAACATGCATAAAATGTAAACCCAAAGTCTTATAATGTCATTCAATCAATGCCTCAAAAAGGCCCTTGAATTGTGCCTTAAGTCTCGTTTGGCGCCGAGAGTGTCATCAAGGAGAAGAAGTCTCCTAGCCGGCTTGTTGTTGGCCCTAGTGTGGCGAGTCCAAGGTTGAGCTTGGCTTGTAGTTCCCTAGCCTTGGCGCGTGTGAGCCTCATGGGTGCGCCCTCCTCTTGGCTTGATGGCTCTTCTCGGCTAGGCTCTTCATGGTTGGCTAGCCTTGGTGAGCGCCTTGGCTCGGAGGACTGGACTTGATGGGAAGTATTCACATCAAAGTGTGTTTATTTTGGGAATGATTATAGTTTCCTCCAATGATCTCAATCTTGTTCAAGGTAGAGCCGACACCAAAGCCACGAGAAACACAAGCCTCGACACTAGCACGGTGACAATCTAGGGTTTGATAAACCCGCGAAAAATTCTTAGAATTTGAATGCAAAACTTTACAAAAATACTTATCAATGTATTATAGGATGAACTCACCAAAAAACAAAGATAATTTGTAGTTTTGTTCATGGATAAAGTCACCACTCTCAAGCTACAAGACTTGGATAAAGTCACCAAGTCAAATGATGAAAAACCTTAGGAAACTCATGGATGTTTCAAGGAAAAGCTCAAAGTTTGTATATGATTTAACGTGAAATGAAAAACAACAAGAAAAGAAGATTAAATAGTCTCTGAAATGTCCAAACCCTAATTTAGAGACCGTCGAACTACTACAGTGTTAGCTTCCTCCTGGAAGCTCGGTTGAGCTCAATTTTGAATACGAAGTAATGGGGTCCATATGACACTTCATACTAAAAATTGAGACAAAATGCACAAGTCATCTAGAAATGTGCCTCTAGACAAGTTGGGGTCGCAGTCTGGCATCACCGGCACCGTAGAGGAGACTTGTTGGATCAACATCACCAAGACATCCTCCACTTTGCTCGAAACTCATGGGCTCTATAGACCTCTTTGAAGGTCCAAAAGTAATTATTGAGCATGGGCTCGAGTGATGATGCCTAGAGGTGGGTCAACGCTTCTACTATGTGTGGAAACCCTAGCAAGTGTGCGAGCGACGGCACGTGTGAGCGGCGGCTTTGGTGCTGGAAATGACCCCCCGGCACTCTTGGATCCACTTTCCCCCTGGTCATGTGGCTCATGTGGGTTGAGTGGCTTCTCAATTGGATCAGTTGTACTGAGCCACTTCCTTTGCCCTAGATCATACGCGACGCCTGATGAGCCATATGGTGTGGCACTCGGCGCTTCATGCGTGCCCTTTGTCTTAAGTGGGTCCCTTAGTGGTGATGCCGCCCCTTGGCGTTCTCCTTGGGCTCTATGTGGCATATGTGTGATCACATCATCCTCCCTCTCTTGTAAAAGATTCGACCCCGAATCTTCTTCCTCGTTCATAACCTCTTCATCCATAAGAATAAGGCACTAAATTAGAAACATTGAAAACATCAGGAACTCCATACTCACCTGCAAAATCAACTTGATAGGAATTGTTGTTGATTCGCTTGATGACTTGAAAAGGTCCCTCTCCTCTCGGTTTGAGCTTTGAATCATGCAAGGTTGAAAAGCAATCCTTTCTTAGGTGAATCCACAATGAATGTCCAGGCTCAAAGATCACCACTCTCATTCCCTTGTTAGCTTGCCTCACATACTGCTCGGTGCGAGCCTTAAGCCTTAGCTGGGTGGCCTTATGCAAGCTCTTGATGTGCTCAGCATAATCAAGTCCCTCTTGGCTCTCTTGGTCCTTCATAGCATAAGGCACCATGTCAAGAGGAGTAATGGGGTTGCACCCCTAAACTACCGAAAATGGGGACTTCTTGGTGGTAGAATGCACCACTCTGTTGTAAGCAGACTTAATGAAAGCGAGACATTCTTCCCACCTATGCAAGTTAGTACTCAACAAAGAATGTAATAAAGCACCAAGAGTTATATTAACAATCTCAGTTTGATGATCCGTTTAAGGGTGGCACGAAGTAGAGAATAAAACTTTAGTTCCTATTCTAGACCAAAAAGTCTTCCAAAAATAGCTAAGGAACTTAACATCCTTATCTGACACAATAGTCCTAGGCACTCCATGCAATCTCACAAATGAACAAATCAACCACCTGTGATGCAGTGTTAATTTTGTTACAAGCAATAAAATGGGTCATCTTAGAAAATCGATCAACCATCACAAAAATAGAGTCCCTCCCTCTCTTAGACCTAGGTAGTCCCATCATAAAGTCCATGGAGATATCCTCCCAAAGTGCACTAGGTATAGGTAGAGGGGTATACAAACCATGAGGGTTCATCTTAGAGTTAGCACGCAAACAAGTCACACAAGAAGCACAAAATTTAACTACTTCCTTATGCATGCATGTACATTAAAAATATTCCTTAAGGGTACTCAATGTTTTATCTACACCGAAGTGACCCATCAATCCACCCCCATGAGCATCATGTATAAAAAGCCTACGTATAGAACAACTAGGCACATATAGCTTAGATTCCCTAAATAGATAGCCATCATGAATGTAAAATTGATCCAAGCTACCCTTTGCAATGCATGCATGAAATATAGCACCAAAATCAGAATCTTTAGTATATAGTTCACACATGAAAGAAAATCCAAGCATCTTAGCCTCTAGAGTGGTTATAAGTGTATACCTTCTAGACAAGGCGTCGACCACAATGTTGTCTTTACCTTTCTTATGTTTGATGACATAAGGAAAGGATTATATGAACTCCACCCACTTGGCATGCCTTTTGTTTAGCTTGTGTTGTCCTTTGAGTAACTTAAGTGCTTCATGGTCTGAATGTATCACAAACTCTTTTCGCAAGAGGTAATGTTGGCATGTTGTAAACACTCAAACTAAGGCAATCAATTCTTTGTCGTAAGTGGGGTAATTCAGCTCAACCCCACTCAACTTCTTACCGAAAGAGGCTACGGGACGCCCTCCTTGAATCAACACTCCTCCAAAACAAATCCCGAAAGCATCACAATCTGGTAGCATTAGCAAAAAAGTGTGGGTGATCTTGTCTTTTAGAACTTGGAATGCCTTCTCTTGTTCATCTCCCCAATGGAATGCAACATTCTTCTTGGTGAGCTCAGTCAAAGGCGTGTGAATGGTGCTAAAGTTCTTGACAAACCGACGGTAGAAACCGACTAAACCCAAAAAACTCCTCACTTGAGTCATGGTGGTTGGTGTAGGTCAATCTCTACTAGATTTGACCTTCTCCTCGTCAACTTTAAGACCTACCTTACACACCATAAAGCTAATAAACACCACATGATCCGAGCAAAAATGACATTTCTTAAAGTTAGCAAAAAGCTTTTCCTTCCTAAACACATCTAGTACTTGTCTAAGATGATCAACATGTTCATGCAATGACCGACTATAAATCAAGATATCAACAAAATTGACAACCACAAATCTACCCAAGAAAGCTCTAAGAACATGATTCATTAACCTCATGAAAGTGCTAGGAGCATCAGTGAGTCCAAATGACATTACCAACCACACATACAAACCATATTTGGTCTTGAAGGCGGTTTTCCATTCATCACCATCCTTCATTTTGATTTGGTGGTATCCACTATTAAGGTATATCTTGGGAAGACCTTAGACCCATGAAGCTCATCAAGCATATCATTTTTGCGTGGAATTGGATGTCTATACTTGATCGTGATGTTGTTGATGGCTCTACAATCCACACATATGCGCCAACTCCCATCTTTCTTTAGCACTATGATCACGGGAATGACACATGGACTCAAACACTCTTTAACATAACCCTTGGACATCAACTCTTGCACTTGTATTTGAAGGTCCTTTGTCTCCTCCGGATTAGTCCTATATAGTGCACGGTTGGATAAAGTGGATTCGAGGACAAAGTCAATTTGATGCTCAACCCCTAAATGCTGGAAGACCATTAGGGACATCTTCTTGGAGCAAGTCTTGAAAGTCCTGTAACAAAGAAGCAATAGAAGAGGTTATATCACTCAAATCCTTAAAAGAAAGCAAGTAAGATAATGTAATCAAAAGGAAACAAACTTGACTTCCCTGAATTGCTTGATCCACCTCCTTGGCCTTTGCCAAAAGAAAGTGGTTGTTGGCCCCCGAATTGACGCCTATGGCTAGCTCCTTGTTGCCTCCCTTGGTTGACTTCTTCAAGTTCCTTCTTTGCTCTCTTGCAACATAGCCAGCCATGATTTCATGGGGAGCCATAGGATGTAGAGTGATCCTCGTGCCCTCCATATGAAAAGAATGCTCATTGGTGAGCCCTTGGTGGATCACTCCTCAATCATATTGATCATATCCTCCCAAGTAGCAAGTGACAAGCCGTCATTGGAAGCACATCCAAAAGAACTCCATCCTTGTATCCCCTATTTAAAACTAAATTTTGGCTTGCTCATGGACCTTGAGAGGGGTGGTGGAATTCAGCCATTTCAAGGTGTAGGGTTGGTGATGTGGCATAGTCTTGATGTTGAATCTTGCTACAACTTCTTGGTCAATAATATTACAACAAGAACTACCATCATTTATAACATTACATAACTTTCCTTGGATGTGACACCTTGTAAGAAAAATGGTCTCCCTTTGAGAAGGGCATAAGAGATGTGTCACTAGCCACGAGTGATCGCTTGACCACAAAACACTCTCCCACGGCAGCGGTCACGTGCACCTCTTCTTTCGCCTCCTTTGGATCGTCCACATTCTCTTTCTCTCATTCTTCTTTAGATTCAAACTCCCCATGCTCATTGAGGAGCACTTGCTTTCTTGTAGGACAATCACGGGCATAGTGGCCTCGCCCCATGCATTTATAGCACTTCCCATCTCTAGTTCGAGACATGTCTTCCTTCTTGGGGCCTTGTTCAACCGGTGGTGTCTCACGCTTTGGTGAAGTCTTAGGGGCATCACTCTTTGGCTCTTGACGCTTGAAGGGTTGTGTGGATAAGCTAGAAGTGGTACTTGAACTCCAAGGTTATGATGAATTACTTGACCTCCTCTTTTGTAGGTTTTGGTGCAATTGGTTGGCATAATGAAAGACTTCTTAAGTACATGGCCAAACCTTTGCATCCTTACATAGGAAGCAATGTCAAAATTTAAACCACTAATAAACATAGCAATGACATACCTATTTGGGAAGTGAACACCCGATCGAAACACAACTTGTTTGAGCTCTTTGTAGAACTGATCTAGGGTCCTTGCTCCTTGTCTAAGCTTCTCCAACTTCACTTGGATCCAATCACAATAATCTTCAGGAACAAATCTGAACTTGAGAGCCTCTTTAAGCTCTTCCCATGTGGTAAAATGAGGGTACTTGTTGTGAGTTATCTCTTATTTGTCCTCTTCCCACCGTGAGTAAAAGAAGTCCGTGAAATGTATAGTGGCAATGGTCACTCTTTGTGCATCGAGTACCCATCATAATCAAAGATGGACTTGGTCTTGGACTCCCAATTTAAGTATTCCTCCACAGCGGATGTGCCGGAAAAGGGTTGGATTGTAAGCTTAACTCCATGGTGGTGCTCTCAACCTTGGGCTCTATCTTTTTCTCCAAAACCAAAGTCTTAGTTTCCTTGCATGGAAGCTCTTGGTGGTACACCTCTAGCCCTCAACCTTTCACGGTGGTCTTGAAAATTAGACTGCATACGCCTTGGCATCAAGAGAGGGACGGTTGGAGCTTGGTAAGGTTGCCTCATCATTCTTTCAAACAATGGTCGAGTGGTTGACACTTAAGGCCGTAAAGGCACTTGATTGATGGCCTCCGAAGAAAAGGTATTCTTGAAGTCCTTTTGGTATAGTTAGGACATCATTGTTGTCTTTGAACCCCCAAGCTCTCCCTTAGTTGGCTAGAAGACCCAACATCTCGAAGGCTCTCTTGAAACTCACCACCTTGGGGCGAACCACGTGTATCTTCATTGGTGCCTTCCCCTCGAGCCTCCCCAAGCCATTGTTCAATCCTCTCATTAATGTCTAGGAGGAGATCGAGACGAGTCTGATCCAACATGGCTTGAAGGCCGTTCAACGTGATAGCTCTCACTCCCTCTCTAGGACTTTCCATGGAATCTTTGCCCTTGTTGTCTTGCATCTTAACCTACACACAAAAACAGAACACACACCCTAACAAGAACAAAACAATCAAACATGTAAAGTTAGAAGAAAACAAAAGAAATCACAAAGGCTTGGTAAGAGTATTACCTTCACAGAAGCACTATCTTCGCTTAAACAACAAACCGCACACAATAGGTGTATAAGTACCAAGTCCTTCACAAATTTGAAGTTATAGTAATCACAAGTATTTTCACAAGCACAAGTAAAGACCATGCAAGACTTGAATCCAATGTTAGGACAAGTGTGCTTAGCTTGTGTTTTGATTGAACAAAGAATTGCACCAAGTCTCGATTAGCCACACAAAATGTCACAGATATAGTTAAGTTTGATTCTTACTTAGTCAAAACTTACTTGCAATATTTTTTACACGAACCAAAGCAAGGATTGAGATTTTCGACTTGATTTTCCTAAAATCGTGGGATCCGAGTTTTCATAAGCTTGACTTCTCTTTCTTTTACTTTCGTCGAGTCCAATTTTTTCTAAGTCCCGCCTCTTTTACTTTATTTGAGTCTATTTTAATTAAAAAAATATTTAACAGAACAAAGACAACAATAACAACAAAATTACACATACAAGATTATATGTCTACTTCGGCCAAGTTTATCCTAACTTAGAGAAGTCTAATAAAAACGATATAATAGACATATAAGTGCATGCAATATCATGTATTAAGGGTGAAAATCTGTCTTAATTGGTTGTCAAGGCTAATTAAGAGCTGCATGTAATGGCTGAAATTTAAGTGGATATTCAAGGCATTAAATGTGAATTTAAGGCACCATTTAACCAATTGAATCTCCTTGGATTCAAACCTGGGGCTAGTTTATCCTTTAAATGGAGCCTTCAACATTAAGCTTGAAGGACAAGAACACTCAAAAACATGCAAGAACACACAACAATGGCCAGATCTCACAAACAACGCGAAAGATACACAATTGGATACGGTTTGGCGCAAGCATGCACAACAAGTTCTAACTATGGAAGCAAAGAAAACTTTACATTGACCAAGCTCTTATACCCAATGATAGCTTCCTCCAAGGATCTTGATATGGTTCAAGGTAGAGTCGACACCAAAGCCACGAACCACACAAGCCTCGGCACTAGCACGGTGACAATCTAGGTTTTGAGAAACCCTTGACAAATTCTTGGAATTTGAACATGAAACTTTGCAAAAATACTTATCAATGTAGTATAGGATTAACACACCAATATAAAAATAATAATTTGTAGTTTAGTTTGTGGATAAACTCACCACTCTTAAGCTACAAGACTTGGATAAACTCACCAAGTCAAATGATGAAAAACCTAAGGCAACTTAGGGTTTTTTCAGAGAAAACACTCAAAGTCGATATATGATTCAACGTAGAATGAAAAACAAAAACAAAATATGCTTAAATAGTCTCCAAAATGTCCAAACCCTAATCTATAGACCTTCTAACTATTACCGTGTCAACTTCCTCCTGGCAACTCCTTTTAACCTTAAGATTTGATATGAATCAGGATGGGCATCCGGTCTGGACCAGACCGGACCGGACATGTACGGTCCAGTCCGGACCGGCGGACCGTAAAAAATTTAATGTATGGACCGTGGAGCGGACTAATACGGTCCAGACCGGAAAGATCGGATTTCATAATTTTCGACATTTAAATTGTTTGATTACGGTCCGTACCGGACCGTAAAAATTACGCCCAAAAATATTTTAAACCTTTTTCTTAATTTTTACGGTCCAACCGGTCCGGACCGTAAAAATTACGGTCCAAACCGGACCGGACCGTAAGACCGGAAATGTAAAATTCTCGGACCGTCACGATCACATTGAGCACCTAATATAGGCCCCACTACATCATATCAATGTAGTGGGGCCTATATTCCATGTCATACTTAAGCTTGAGCCAAACCGCACGAGCCATCTAGAAATACGCCTCTGGACAAGTTGGGCTTGCAGTCTGGCGTCGCCGGTGCCGCGAAGGAAACTTGTTGGATCAACATCACCGACCCATCCTCCACTTTGCTCGACACTCCTGGGCTCCATAGACTTCTTTGAAGGTCCAAAAATAATTGTTGAGCTCGGGCTCGAGTGATGGCGCCTAGAGGTGGGTCAATGCCGCTGCTATGTGTGGAAACCCTAGCAAGTGCGCGACGGTGTTGGTGTTGGCAACGATCCTCCTAAATTTCTTGGCTCCATTTGCACCCTCTGATCATGTGGCTCATGTGGGTCAAGTGGCGCCTCAATTGGATCAGTTGCACCGAGCCACTTCCTTTTCCCTAGATCACGCACGACACCCGGTGAGTCGTGTGGTATGACATTCAACACTTCATGCGTTCCCTTGGTCTTATGCGGGTCCCTTAATGGTGATGCCTCCCCTTGGCATTCTCTTGGGCTTGATATGGTTGATCTTGATGTGGCACATGTGTGATCACATCGTATGTTCGCCACAATTCCTTGGAAATCGGAGGATAATGTCACATCAAATCTTTTTGAATCAACTTTCAGAGGAAAATTGCAACTCTTTTCGTATTGCTCGGGCTATTCTATCCTCGTGTAGTAATATCCACCTTTTGGGGGTGCCTTTATCTACTTAATGGAGTTCTCCAGCGATTTGTTCCTTGTACGTTGGACTATAATCGGCCACAAAATTGGCCAACGCTTTTGACTTGTTTGTCGTGCGTGTTTCATACTGTATGTCATAGCGTAAGGTGCTCCTCCCATTTGGTCATTCTACCAACATCTCAGGATTGCTTATCACGTACTTGACTGGATAGTTGGTTCTTACCCGGATGGTGTGCCCCTCGAAGTATGGTCGTAACTTGATCGAATCCGCAATGAGGGCGAGGGTGAGCTTTTCCATGGGGGAGTACCTTGTTTCCGCATTTAGGAGCATTTTGCCCACGTAGCAAACATGCAGTTGGTCATCGTCTTCTTCTCGGACTAGGACGGAGCTAATTGTTGTCTCAATCACTAAGATGTAGAGGTATAGGGCTTCTCCATATTTGGGTTTAGATAGTAAGACTGGATATGTCAGATATTGTATTAGGTTTTGGAAGGCTTCTTCATGTTCGTTGGTCCACTCGAATGATTTGGTCTTCTTCAAGACATTGTAAAATGATAGGCGTTGTCGAGGCGCCTAAACAAAATAATCCTTAAAAACCTAACTAATGTAGTCTGGTAAGCAAGGGTCGAATCTCACAGGGAGGAAGTAATCTTTCTAAGTGCACAAGTGTATGTCAAAAGTAACAAAGGGGGGTTTTGGTTGGTTTGATTCAAAGTAAATAACAAAGTAAAGTAAAACAAAGCAAAGATGTAATCAATTTGGGAAAAAACACTTAGCCAAACAAATATCCACCATTCATTTGATTGGTTGATCCTAGATTATCTCTAATTCCTTCCTATGAATGTTCTTATTCCTTTCCTTGAGTTATAAACAGGACAAACAGACCCTGAGAATACTAACTATTAAATAACTATGAAAACCTCACGCGTCAATTCAATAGCAGCAATGAGCATAGGAATTTCGATAGATTCATGCAAGAGTAGCAAACAGTCATACTATTGCATGCAATTAATTCTCCCTACAATAAACTAGTCCCAAACAGTTCTTAGAATATTGCAGTTGCTACACATGAATTAGGTAACTCAAACAGTAATTACCAAACCCTAGCAATAGACAATTACCAATAACAACTAGTTGCGTCCAACAAGTGAAATCAATAATAATCAGTGGGATGAAGAACAAGAGAATCAATACATTCAAAGGGAAAGAAATAGAATTAGAATCTCAAAACCGTATATCAATTGAAGGCTTCAATCGTCGGACTAAGCAAAAGTTGCATAGTTCAAAGGAAAAACAATACTCAATGGAAACAACAATGATTACTGAATGGTCTCGATGATGAATGGAGGCTATTGGAACTAGGTTTTAAATCAAACCTAAAACCAAAGATCACAAACATAATCTAAACGGAAACAAAATAACCTAAACGGAATAAAGAAATAAAAATAAACAACTGAAAAGGAAATTAACGTAAAAGTTCGGAAAGAACAACTTGTTCACTAGCGTGCACTTCTGCGGTCGTGGAATGAATTCCACGGTCGCGGAAATATCAATTGTGCTCTCGAACAGCCTCGACGAAGGGATTTTCCGCGGTCGCGGAACATTTTCCGCGGTCACGGAAAATGAAAACTCTGGCACCGTGTCTTCGACTTTGCCGCGATCGTCGTCCGCGGGCTGCTCCAGTCGCGGCTGCTCCTTGTTTGCTCCATATGGCTTCTTTTCTTCCTTCTTCCTTCGGCCTTCACTTGTGGTCTACTCCTCGTCTTTTGGATGTCGTCATTTAAGCTCCTCCAAACCACCATATCCACACTTCTTCTCCTCAACTCCATACTCCATAGTTGTGCTCTAAACCCATATAAATGGCACCCTAAACACCGGTAACAACTCCTAGATAAGCACTACAAAGTAGAGCTGATCATAAAACAATCGGTTTTTCTCTTACGCCTTCGATATGAACCTATTTACTGGGATTATCCGCCCCTTGAGTTTCTGCACATCATTGACACATATGGGTTATTGCAAATTGAGGATGGCTTTGATTTAATCATGACTAGCTTCGACATCCTTTTGTGTCACCATGTAGCCCAGGATTATTCCAAATGATACGCCAGAAGAGCACTTCGTGGGATTCAACTTGATGTTGTATTCCTTGAGGATTATGAACGTTGTCCTTAGGTGCTCAATCTGATCTATCGACTTCTTAGATTTGACCAACATGTCATCGATGTAGACTTCAATGGTGACACTGATTTGGTTTTCAAACATCTTGTTGACTAACCGTTGTTAAGTTGCTCCTGCATTTTTCCAGGCCAAAAGGCATTACTTTATAACAATAGATCCCTTGGTTGGTGATGAAGGTCGTCTTTTCTTAATCTTCTGGACTCATTTGGATCTGATGGTAGCAGTTGAAAGCATCCATGAAGGTGAGCATGTCATGGCCAGCGGTAGCATAGAATATAACGTCAATGTGTGGTAGTGGGAAGAAATCTTTAGGGCAAGCTTTGTTTTGGTTGGTGAAATCCACATATACTCTCCACTTTCCATTCTGGATACCTGGCCTCTCTAATCTTTCCAGTCTCCAACAGAGCTCATACTTTCTCATCTATTCATTTGTTCCTTATTGGTGCAAACTTCCTCATTTTCTGGTTTATCGGTGGGTGATGTGGATCTACGTTGCGCTTGTGCACGATCATGTTGGGGCTTATACTGTAACACCCTAGATTTGTGATCCCTTATAAGGATTTAAAGTGCTACCCATGTCAACAAGAGCTCTTCCTTTTCAGGGTTCAAGTGAGGACAAAGAATTCTGAAGTTCAGCGTACTAGGGCGGGAGTAGTATCGGGATGGGTGACATCCTAGGAAGTCCCCAGGATGGCATGGGATGATGTTTCTAAGGCCTCGGGCCTTACAAATGGTATCAGAGTTGACTCTGGGTTACCAATGGGCTTGGTCCTGTGGACGGTCGCTCGACCCAGAGGGCGGTCTTTGGGCTTTAACGAGGTCGTCAATGGTGTAAGTGAGGGTGATTGTAACATCCCAGATTTGTGATCCCTTATAAGGATTTAAAGTGATATTCCATGTCAACAAGAGCTCTTCATTTTCAGTGTTCAAGTGAGGACAAAGAACTCTGAAGTTAAGCGTGCTAGGATGGGAGTAGTACCAGGATGGGTGACCTCTTGGAAAGTCTTCGGATTGGCATGGGATGGCGTTTCTAAGACCTCGGGTCATACATATACATGTCATGTCCTCGTGGGTCCATGTGAAGCATTCAATGTTGGATTGCAAGAAGTTAACTAACTGTTTCTGAATCCCATCGGGGACGTTAGAGCCTATCTTTATGACGTGAGACCAGATTTGATCAAACATCGGAATAAATTGATTCTAAAGGAAAGGACGACACAATAGTAGATTTATGGCATAGGAGTTTGTGACTCATATTAACCAAACACGAATTACAATATTCGGAATGAGAATATTTGAAATTTAAGGATAACCTAGACTTGATAAGTTGAACGATGGAAGATGCTAAATGACCAAGCTTGTGGTGCCAATCATCATTGGAAGAGATGGATTTTGTTTTGACTTGTGGTGATGATGATGGCCATAGATAAACATCATCAACACATGGACCCCCTAAGTAGAGATGCTCTCGTATTGAGATCCTTCACATACAAAAAAGTAGGTGAGAACTCAATACTCTTTTGTTTTGGGATGCAAATTAAGCACGTAAATGATATTTTTGGACATCTTAGAAGCACATAAAACATCTGATAGTTGAAAATGAAAATTTAAATTAGAAGGAAGAGGTAAAGAATCAGAGTGGGAAATTAGTAAGCTCGTTCCGTCATTACCAAAAACTTCATGGGTATCATTATATGGGTAGTGGAGAGCAAAATTGCGTAGGTCATTCAGACTTAGAGTGAGGGACCACTATCAACTAAACAATTGGACAAGGATGGTTGGGTACTGGTCATGTTGGCTTGAGGCTGTTGGGATCAATTTTGAGCAGGATGTCAAAGATGGGGTTCTTGTTGTCGAAACAAGGAACAATAGCCTAAAATATGTCCTTGATCACGACACGATTGACATCTTGGGCGAGAAGGGGACATTGGTTTTGCTTTTTTGGATCTAAAAGGGGTTGCGATGGCCAATAAGGTTGGTTTGAAAAAGGAGACAATTGTCGAGGGTTTGATGTTGCATTTTGTGTTTTGTAAGAGTTTTTGGTTTGAGTATTAAGAATAGTGGCCGACATTGAGGAATTAGATTCAGTAACTTTGAGGGTACGTTCTTTATTGATTAGCTTATCATGTAACTCTTCAAAGTTGATATGTGTATCACATTCGTTGACAGCATCAACAACATATTGGTAGGACCTATCAAGACCTTGAAGACATAATCAACAAGATCTTTTGGATCCAATGGTTTTCCAAGAGAATCCAATTTGTTTGAACATTCCATAATTTGATTACATTTATTCAACAACTTTGCATGCATTGGTAATATTTTTGATAGTTTCTTTGATTTGCTTGATGTGACCATGAGAGGGCTCAGCATATATTTGATGAAGAAGATGTGATACATCCTTTGTGGTGGAGGCTTGAGTCATGAGTGCAGCCACATTGGTTGAAAGAGTGCCAACCAATACACCAAACAAGAGTTTGTCTTGATGCATCTATGTCGAGTACGTCGGGTTGGGGGTGATTATGGTTCCCACCATTGTAGTGGCATGTAGAGTAGGATAACTTCCATCAACAAAATTCAAAAAATCGATTTCCATTGTTATAGAACAAGAAAGTTTCCATTGAGCTTTCCATGCATTATAATTCACGAAAATGAATTTTATTGCATTGGTGAAGTGGACAACAACAAACGTTTTGGTGGGTTTATTTGTGTTTGGGATGGATTTGGTGAATTCTGTTTCCATTGTTACAGAACAAGAAAGTTGGAAAAAATTGCTCGTGAGATCTTAGAGAGCTCTTGATACCTTGTAGATAATGTAATTTGAATTGTGTTTATTGTATTCAATACATAACATATACATCTAGATATTTACACAAGATGGACTATATAAGAGGGATTAGCTACACTAATTGTAGAAACAAATATAATGGTAAAAGAAAGGAAATATATATAACTACAACATTATTTCATCCTTCAATCATGTGGACCTTTATTGACTTGATTAGCTATTAAAAACATAGACAATATTTCACCACTAAGTAAATAGAACATTCTAGGTTAGTGCATAGTTATATAAATAAAGAAAGGAAATTTCATGTTGGTATCCTTGAGATTAGGGTTATTTCCGTTGGTGTCCTATGATTAAGTTTTTTCTGGTTGGTGCCCCTAAGGTTTTGTGTTTGTTTGCTTTGTAATCAAGTTTTTCCATATTTCTGGTCGGTGCCCCTAAGGTTTTGTGTTTGTTTGCTTTGTAATCAAGTTTTTCCATATTCGTACTCTTTTGGTTCAAATTGATCAAATCCAAGCTTGTCATCGTGTTCCTCACCCTCAAATTAAGTGGTTTTGAGTTCTAAAACACCCAAATCCATATCTGAACCATGTCAATTTAAATTCAAAAACAACCACCCATTTTCGACCTTACGAATTCAAATCCAGATGGTTTGGGTATTGATTTGAGTGTATTAGGAGTCGAATCATATTAATTTGAGGACGAGAAACACAATGGTGGGTTGGATTTGATCAACTCAAACCGAAAGAGTTCGAATAAGCAAAAACTTGGGTACGAAGCAAACAAACATGGAACATTAGGGACACCAACTGAAAAATAATAACCATGGAACACAACATGAATAATCTTAAATTCAGGGGCACCAATAGGAATTTACCAACCGGTGGTTGTCGAAATATACAAGAGGGATCCATATTTGGAAAAGACACTAATTCATGGGCAATAAGAGCAATTCACCATCATAAAACATAACATGTAATCTAACCTGTAGAGATATATGTTTATCATTGGATAATTTTATATGATTATTCTCGTTTGTTAGCTCTCCTTTTCTTAAAATAAGTGACGATTAATTCTCAAAATATAGAGAAAACTCTAAGATGAATCAACTCGAAACTAGAATGTTTTTTCTTCTCTTGTCTAATCGGTTTCGAGCAAATATGGAGATTGTTCTTTTTTCTCATGCCCATCTAGATATTGGACCAAAGTAGTGGTTAGTCCCTCCTGGTTCCCAGTGGCTGTAAATGGAGAAATTTAGATTTTTTCCTCATCCGTCGGCCACAAATTGTTGTAAATTAAGAAAATTGGAAGAAATTTTAGTATAGAGGCGAGGAAGAAAGCAAGAAATTGGATAATGAAGCAAGACATACAATGGAAAAGCAAAATTCTTTTTTTGAAACAGTCTCAAACGCATGGGTGTGGGAAGTTCACAAAAGCAAGAAAATGGATAATGTAGTTGCAGGATAATGAAGGAGGAAATACAATTGAAAACCGACTTTTTTTTCAAAAATAGTGGGACTTGCCTACTCCTTTAATATATAGGAGATATGGGGGAGGTTACTTACCAACTACCCATGTAGCTCACTACCCCATTATTTTCTTTTAATTAATTCAAATTATATTTTTGTTGTAACTTGCAACTCTTTTTCGGTAAACCATAAACATATAAATTTAATTTATTTCTTGTGATCAACATCTTGATCCATAATGACATTTCTTTTCAAAGCCCGTGATTATTATGTTTAGTTTTTATTGGAGACTATATATCGAAGTCAAAGATCACAATCTCTTATTATTAGAAACATTATCACAATATATCTCCCTTTGGTTATTAGGTAACTACAGGCTATTCTTTCCTTGTAAATATCCCTAATTTCCTGCACTATTTTGCTCCCAACCATTGCTCTCTTCTATGTACAAAAGGCAAAGCCTTCTCTGTAATTCAATAATCAATTCAATTGATCGATTCCTCTTGTCAAAAGCCTTGTCACAATTCTTCATGGTATCAGTTTTCTAAGGTTATACACAAGATCCTACACACTCATTCTCCATGCCGGACAACACAACCCAACCCGAGCCATGGAAGGACTCAAACCATCCACTCTTTCTCCACCATTCGGACCAACCGGGTGCCATCTTGGTGTCCCAACCGCTGGTGGAAGACAACTACCCTACATGGCAAGCGTCCATGACGATGGCACTCACCATCAAAAATAAGGCGGGCTTCATCACCGGCTCCTTGCCAAAACCGGCCAACAAACCAACCGAGGAGCTCCAATGGGAGCGCTGCAATATACTAGTGAAGACATGGCTTCTTGGATCCATGTCCAAGGAGATCTCCAAGAGTGTTATACACTGCAAAACGGCAAGGGACGTTTGGCTCGACCTCTTCGAGCGCTTCTCGCAATCCAACATCGTCTCTCTATTCAACATCGAGAAGGCGATCCATGCCTGTTCGCAAGGCGACGACTCCGTCAACACCTACTTCACCAAACTCAAAGCTCTTTGGGATGAGAAAGAAGCTCTCACAGGGTTGCCTGTTTGCTCGTGTACTGCTGCTCCTGAATTCAAGGCATTCCTCACAAATCAAAAGACTATGCAATTCCTCATGGGCCTCACTTCCGCATATGAACAAATACGAGGAGCCATCATAGGCTTGGATCCCTTCCCTGAGCCCAACAAGGCGTACTCTATGGTCCTTCGCCAAGAGCAACAAGCAAAGATCAATGTACCCACACCAACGCAGGACATTGATGCTTCGGCCTTCTCTGTCAAAAGGTCGACCAATGCCCAGCCTCCTGGTGATACCAAACACTGCACCAAGTGTAATTTAAACAACCATTCCACCAAACACTGTCGTGCTCATTTGCAATGTAGTTTTTGCAAGAACAAAGGCCACTCGGTCGACTATTGCAGGAAGCGGAAGCGCCTCATGGAAGGCGGACAACAGTCCTCTCCTGCTCTTCATACTGCTGCTTCTACTCGGCCTCCTGCACCAGCAACAACTGCCCAACATCAGCTGTCTGCTGCCGAGTACCAACAGGTTGTGTCCCTGCTAAGCCGTCTTCAACTACCAGACCACAACTCACACCAACAGCAAGCAACCGGTTCCAGCGACTCCGTCTATCGCTCCTCCGCCAACCAAGTCGGTAACGCGTCTACTTTTGATCACTTCTCAGGTAGTCTTTCCAACACCACTTCTTCTTTAATTAGCACATCTTGGATCCTTGATAGCGGGGCTAGTGATCATATAACTCATGGTACTCGATTCCTAGACTCATTTAAGCCTGCTACTAATCATTTTGTTCACCTTCCAGATGGTAAGTCTTACAAGGTTTCTCATGTCGGAACAGTCTCTTTCTCCACCTCTTTACAACTCTCTAACGTGCTATGTGTACCTGATTTTACTGTCAATTTAATAGCTATAAGCAGGCTCGTAAATGATCATTCTTTTGCCACTGTTTTCTTAAAGAAAGTGTGTGCCATCCAGGACCTTCAAACGGGGAAGACGATTGGGACGGGATATGAACGAGATGGCTTGTTTCTGCTCCACAATAAACCGCCACACACCACTGTTTGCAACCTCACTGTCTCGGACTCCCTTTGGCACCAACGGATCGGCCACCCTTCATCGCAAGTATCGTCCTTTATTTCTCTTTTCAAACATAATGGTATTTTGAAACAACCTTGTTCGATTTGCCCTTTAGCGAAACAAACTCGTATTACATTTCCTACTCGTCTTAATTCGAGCTCTTCTTGTTTTGATGTTGTGCACATGGACATTTGGGGAGGTTATAAAACTCCTTCCTTAACAGGCGCTCGTTACTTTCTCACCATTGTTGATGATTGTTCAAAGTTTACATGGATTTATCTCATGAAATGCAAAACAGAGGCTCGACCCCTTGTGATTCACTTTCTCAATCTTGTTGAAAACCAATTTGATAAGCGTGTTAAAATTGTCCGCAGCGACAATGGACCCGAGTTTAAATGCGTTGATTTTTACTCTTCCAAAGGAATTTTGCACCAAACTAGTTGCGTTAATACGCCTCAACAAAATGGGGTCGCCGAACGCAAACACCGTCACTTGCTAAATGTTGCTCGTGCTCTTCTATTCCAATCTCATTTATCGAAATTTTTTTAGGGTGATGCAATCCTAACCGCCGCTTATTTAATTAATCGTACACCTAGTCGTATTTTACATAACCAAACTCCTTTTGAAAAACTTTTTTGCAAGCCTCCTACATACTCGCATCTACGAGTCTTCGGTTGTCGATGCTTTGCTTCTACGCATCATCTCCGTCCAAGCAAATTTGAGGCTCGCTCTATCGAATGCGTTTTCATAGGTTACCCACCCGGTACCAAAGGATATAAACTTTATGATTTTTCAACTAAGAAAACATTCATCTCTCGTGATGTAATTTTTTTTTGAGTCCGACTTCCCTTACTCCAAATTGAAGGAACCGTCACCTTCCTCACCTCGTTTACCTCTGCCAAATTTTCAGCCAACAACCATCATTTATGATGAGCCACAGCTCCAACTTCCACCTACACAACCACTCTCACATTCCCTTACCCAGCCCACTGATGACTCACCACCTTTTGTACCTCACACCATGCCTTCACCCCAAACCTTAAACCAACCAACAGACCCCATTTCAACACTTCCCAGCCCTGTTGTCGATCACATAACACAGCCATCACCACCACCTATGCCACCCGTCCCGACCCGTCGCATTTCACGTGCCACTAAACCATCACACTTACTCCGTGACTTCCATGTTGAAGCCACATTACCGTCCCGCTCGTCGGCACCGTCGTCTTCCTCCCATTGCATCAAGTCAGGTAAGCCGTATTCTCTAGCAAATGTCATATCTTACGAAAGACTTTCCCCTTCATACAAACATTTTGCATCTAACATAATGCTCGAGAGAGAACCTAGGACTTTCTTGCAGGCGAACCGACATCGGCATTGGCGTGACGCCATGACGACAGAACTTCACGCTCTAGAGGAGAACAAGACATGGAGCCTCGTCCCACTACCACCGGATAAGCGTCCTATAGGGTGCAAATGGGTTTTTAAAATCAAACACAATCCCGATGGTACGGTCGAGAGATACAAAGCACGCCTCGTTGCTAAAGGGTACAACCAAATTGAAGGCGTCGACTACCGCGAAACATTCGCACCCGTTGCCAAACTCACCACCGTCCGTGTTCTCCTTAGTCTTGCTTCCATCCACGGATGGGTTATACATCAACTCGACGTCAACAACGCCTTTCTTAACGGCGACTTAATGGAAGACGTCTACATGAAGTTGCCCCCCGGGTTCCATGGTAAGGGGGAGACGCGCGTGTGCAAGCTTCACAAATCTTTATATGGGCTCAAACAATCCTCTCGCCAATGGTTCATTAAGCTCACCACTGCCCTTAAGCAAGCCGGCTTCTACCACTCTTGGGCCGACTACTCGCTCTTCATCCGAAGCCACCAAGGTACGTTCACTGCCATACTTGTCTACGTTGATGACGTCATTATTACGGGTACTAATTTGCAGGTCATCGAGGACACCAAGCTCTTCCTAGCTACGCAATTCAAACTCAAGGACATGGGACAACTCAAGTACTTTCTGGGAATCGAGGTCGCCCGCTCCAGACAAGGCCTCGCCCTTTGCCAACGCAAGTATGCCCTTGAAATATTGGATGACGTAGGCTTTCTTGGTGCCAAAGCTGCCTCCGTCCCGCTTGATCAGAACATTGCTCTCACGGCTGATGAAGGCAGCCCTCTCCCCGATACTTCAGTGTACCGTCGATTGGTCGGTCGACTCATCTACCTTACAATCACACGGCCTGACCTTGTCTATGCCGTGCACATACTTAGCCAATTTATGGCAACCCCATGACAACCTCATTTGGATGCAGCACATCATGTCCTTCGCTACATCAAAGGAAGCCCCGGCCAAGGGATCCTTCTCCATGCTAAAGGTCCCCCACACCTAACCGCTTATTGCGATGCCGATTGGGCTCGATGTCGGGACACCAGACGCTCCACCACTGGCTACATTATATTCCTAGGTGGCGCTCCCATCTCTTGGAAGAGCAAGAAACAAGGTACCGTCTCCCGCTCTAGCGCTGAGGCGGAATACCGCTCCATGGCATCCACATGTTGTGAACTCACCTGGCTGCGCACTCTCCTCAACGACCTACAAGTAGCTCATGTCCAGCCGTGCACACTCTATTGTGACAACAAATCCGCTATCCACATCGCCTCCAATCCCGTCTTTCATGAGCGTACTAAACACATCGAGATCGATTGCCATGTCATACGGGAGAAAATTCAACGAGGAGAAGTCAAGACCCACCACATCAACACCAAAGATCAACCTGCAGACATATTCACGAAGCCACTCGGACCAAGCGCTTTCACTTCCTTACTAATCAAGTTGAGTGTCACCAACATACACTCTACTTGAGGGGGAGTATTGGAGACTATATATCGAAGTCAAAGATCACAATCTCTTATTATTAGAAACATTATCACAATATATCTCCCTTTGGTTATTAGGTAACTACAGGCTATTCTTTCCTTGTAAATATCCCTAATTTCCTGCACTATTTTGCTCCCAACCGTTGCTCTCTTCTATGTACAAAAGGCAAAGCCTTCTCTGTAATTCAATAATCAATTCAATTGATCGATTCCTCTTGTCAAAAGCCTTGTCACAATTCTTCAGTTTTTGCCTCAAAATTAAGAAAATAGGTCACATATACAATGTGTAATTAATTTAGTGGTATTTCATGCATGATTATCAATTATCAAAATTCATGAAAGTTACCTTTCAACATTGATATTTTAGTAAACGATTGTGGTTTCAGAAGTATGGTCCTATCGACAACGACGACATGTTAAACTCCCATTTGGAGGGTGAGCAGGGGCAAAAAATGCGAAATGTGAAGCTAAATTTCGCAAAATAGGAGATATATGCTTAAATTTGTACCAATATTGAATCGTATAATTTAATGGAGGGTGAAAAATAATTATAAAAATAGTTAATAAAAGTATGCATGAAATATATCACTAACTATATAGATGAAAGAGGAAATATCCATATGAGTATATGAACCATTCTGGTAATATGACTAAGGATAGGCATGGCAATGAATCGGGTGATGGACAGGTGGAGCACATCCATCACTCGACTCGATTTTTAAATTTGGTCATCCGACCCGACCCGCACCAGAGGGGGGGCATCACCCGAACCCGATCCACCCGATCATCCACGGATGATCGGGTGGATCGGGTGATTTTTTAATGAACTTTATGATTACAATTTTTTTAAATAATGTAACTATAAAAAATAATAATCACAATTAAAAAGGGAAAGTTACACATAAGACGTATCTTACGTAGTACACCACATACAAAACCACGAGTCCAGAAGACAATCCTAATAAAAGTTTAATGTCTTCATTCAAGATTAAAACAATCCACCTACAAAATTAAGTTAACAAAACAACCATAAGAGAATTTTTCAACTTCACTAATCTTCCTTCAAGAATCTAGATTCTCCGTATTCTATCCACTAGCCATTAGAATCAAAATTTCCTGCATTCACAAATGTACATGTTGAATCGTTAGTGTGTTTAATCAGGGAACTATATGACTGTTCCTTAGGCAGCGAAAATAAGTAAAAATTCAAAGTAACAACACAGTTCCCAAAACGTGTACTTGTATCATTAAGAGTTGTGCAATCTTATAAGTCTTCTCTCCACCTAGACCCTAGGTTAAAGACTTTAAGTGCAATCACCTCTAAACAACACAAGAACAAAACAAAGACTAAAGCAAGAACTCCCCGTACCTCATCTTAGCTTTTGATCTCAGTTCTCAAGAGCTCTGGATGACAATAGCTGAGATGTCTTCCCCCAAGACAATTCTCATCTATATATAGGTTCTAACAAATATCCTATTACCAAATATCTAACTACACACACGTATGGTAACTATGACAAAATCTGTTTCCAAATAAACTCTAAATCTGATAAACACATAGTTTCCATGTATAAAGTTTCCTTAGACTTAATATCTTCTTCTTCTTCTCCAAGTAAACCACGAAATCTTGTTTCCTTGTATAATTGAGTCTGTCTGGGAACAACTAGCGTATTTATGTGTTCTCGCATTGTTCCTCAGACGCGGCGTTTCCATAAATAGAACTTTCCTTGTATAAGTGTCACGCGCTTTCCAGCTTTATCAATTGTTTGTGCGGGCACTGTTCCTTGTTGTCACAGCTTTCCAATGCACTCCTCTGTTTTCTCTTCTTCACTGTTTTTCCATTTTTCCTTTATCTCTTCATGAAACCGGAAATTCATAGGAACAACACAAAACCATAAAACCTTATGGTGTTTATCATCATCAAAACCAGAGGGAACTGTCAAGGTTTTAACAATTTCCCCCTTTTTTGGTGATGACAAACCCATTCAAAAATTGTTCAATCAAAACCAAAAATTGTTCGACCAAAACAGAGTAACAAGCAAAGTAATCTTTATCAACATGTATCTCAGTTTAAATGTATAAGCAAAAAATTTATGTCAGAAGAAAAATTGCAATTCATACCTCCAAGTTGCATCATCATTTCCCCTCAGCACTGGCACCGTCCAGAATTGGGAACAGTTAACTGTTACTTCTCTTAACTGAGTTATCGCAAACAATTTCCACACTTCCCCCTTTTGGCATCATCAAAAGACCAAAAATTTACCAGTGGAACAACATGACTAAGCAACAGTTACCAGCAAAGACAAGTTCATTCATTATGCATGGAATTGATTACACAAATCAAAGAACAATTAGGCAAACGACCACAAAAAAAATCACAATGCAAACACTTAAACAAGATAACATATAGAATATCAAGAGAAGAGGGTCAGACGGGCTGGATAAAAGAGGTGTCCACTCAAGACTCAGAATCCGCCTTCTGGGCCTTGTCCTTATTGAGGAAATACTCAAGAAGCAGAGACAAAATAGTTTTGATCTCACGCAACTCAGTGAGCATCTGACTTTGCACTGAAGCGCCTTTGGATGTTCCTTTTCTAGCCTCTCACTTAAGAATATCAGACACATGCAGAGTTCCCTTGGTGTCTCCTTGGAATTGCATCTTATTCACATTCACCATGTCAAGCTCAGTGACCATGGGAATTTCACCTTCTGCTTTGTAGACCCCTTTTGCTTGCAGAATCAGTTTGATGACATTGGGGTAAGCAAGGGAGTGGGTTTTGGCACTACACTTAGCCATGTGTTGTAGAATGACCTATGAAAGGTCAATCTTCTCCATGTTCCAGAACCTATCCAGCAATAGCAGATCAGTGGTGGTGATGATGTTCCTCTTTTCTTGCCTGGGAACAACTGCCTTCATGATGATGTGGTGGGCGATTCTCTGGGGCAGAGTGAGAGCTGACACATGAGTGGCTGGTATCTTAGACTTGAATAGCCTCTCAGAGCTGGCCTCCTTGGCCGCTTTCATGGCGTCGGCGCTCTTCTCAGAGATTTCGCCAAACCCCTCAATAGTGACAGCCAACAGACGACCCACCTTGGAAGTAGTAAAGGACAATGTTTCCCCCTGAACTGATGTTGTTCCCACCATTATAGCACCGGTGTTGAGCTGGAAGGAACGGTAGAACTCCTTTATCTGAACGGGATTGGCCATGACGTTGTTGGAGAGAAACTGTTCCCAGCCTTGGAACTTGATGCGCTCCAAGACAGCAGAGAAGTCGTTGGTGATGAGGAAGTTCTCTGGGATGAGGAGATGGGGAATTATTTTATTCCCATCAATAGCCCTGTCCTCCAGCTTGGCCTTCTTCTTGGGCTCAGACTTGGCTTCAGTTTTCTTTGCAGATCGGAGCCTTGTTTTGAGAGTGGCCGGAGTGGTCTCACCAGCGTCAGATTTGGTTGGAGTAGACACACCGGTGGACGCTCTCAGTTCCCATGTGATCACAACATCAGGGTTCACCTCGTCCTCCTCGTCGGCGGCCCCGACTGTGTGCTTTCTCTTTCGACTGGGAGCCACTGTTTCCAGAGGTTGGTGACCCAACTCAGCCTCCATCTCAGCCATGGCCTCCTCCTCTTCAGCTTCTTTGGATTTGGGAGGAGAGTCCACTTCTTCATGCTCAGAAACGGTCACCATCTCTTTGGAGGCCTCAGTTTCTGGGACCGGCTCCACTGATGGTTGTTCCCCCTAAGACTGTTCCTTATGGAGCTCAGCAATTGAGGATGTAGCTTCTTTGGCGATGTCAACCACAGCAACCATGGAGGTAGTCTCCTTGGATTGTGGAGTTCTAGCCGTCTAGAGAGCTTCAATGGAGTGTTTGAGAGCGGCTAGTTGCTCTTCAGTGAAGCTAGTGACATCAATGGCGGGGGTAGAAGAAGATGAAGGTGTAGACATGGTAATGGGTTGTGTTTGAGAAAGAGAGGGAAGTTGAGAGTGTTTAGGGTTTGAAATGGCAGAGAACAGAGAGCAAGGAGAAAATATATTCAAAAATTCAGAGAAAGAGGGAGTGAAACAGTGGTAAGGTAAGGGTTGCGTTTTATAGAAGGTAAGAGATTTGGGAATGAAATAGAAAAAGAAATAGGGGATAGAGTTACCAAAAATCTCGCCATTGATATCTTTAAAAATTGGCAACCAGATCGTTTCTCTCTCCTCTGATAACAGCTACTTTTTTTTGTATTTCTCACAATCAAACTGTTCCTTGCTGCAGAGCCATCAAGTCACCATTGAATGCTTGCGACATAGCGAGCAACGGCTACCTGCAACTCTCAACGTTCAGCAGACTGTTCCCATACACTGTTCCTTTCGAAGTTCCCCCTTAGGCAAATCCCATACAGAAGACGCTGAGTTCCTTGAGTGGATAGAAAGGCTGGTTTGGATATTTTATGGGGTTCACACAAAATAACAAAGATATATCCAAACAAAAAATATAGGTAGGGAGCAATGACGATCCAGATAATTATTCCCAGTAAAACAAGGCACACAAAGAGAAGTTCATAGGGAACGTTTACCTGGATCCAGGCTAGGGACGGATGTGCAACCAATTATCATGTTGGCTTGTAATGAGGGTTCAGATAATCAAATCAGTTGCTTTGGGCTTGAAAGAAGAT
Organism: Rheum nobile; assembly: GCA_027886185.1. Taxonomy (NCBI): domain Eukaryota; kingdom Viridiplantae; phylum Streptophyta; class Magnoliopsida; order Caryophyllales; family Polygonaceae; genus Rheum; species Rheum nobile. The sequence continues at coordinate 5,780,426 of WOAB01000002.1, read as the reverse complement.
GTTATCATGTAAAAATATAGCATATATGATCAAGAATGGAAGTTGCAAGGAGTTTTAGATATAATATAACACAAAGCACATAGCAAGATGAATAAACAAATCAATTGCAAGAAAACATGTCACAAAGCAGATGTTCCCTAGGTTAAAATTGATCGACCTAGCCAATCACTGAGGGAATAGTGGAAGTGGAGTTCCTCAGTTTAGAGAGATCATCCCAAGGAGCATTCTCAAATATTCAAAGGGTTTTCTATCCAGTGCTTTGGTGAAGATATCTACAACTTGTTCCTCTGTCCTGCAATGATCCATTCTAATGAAAATTTTCTCAACATTGTCATAAAGAAAATAATGACGAATATCAATATGCTTAGTACGTGAGTGATGAACATGATTTTTGGAGATGTTGATAGCAGTAGTATTATCACACATAATGGGAACAGTGTCAAAAGACGTACCAAAATCCTCCAATTGTTGTTTGAGCCATAATACCTGAGCACAACAAGCGGCAGCAATAACGTACTCAGCTTCGGCAGTTGAAAGGGCAACAAAATTTTGTTTCTTTGATGTCCAAGAAACAAGGCATGGGCCAAGGAACTGTGTCATCCCGAATGTGCTTTTGCGATCCACAAGGTGACCAGCAAAGTCAGCGTCAGTGAAGCCTATAAGTTCGAACCCACTGTTCCTTGGATACCAATAACATAGGTTGTCGTTCCCTTTCAGGTATCGTAGGATCCTCTTGACCTCAGTTAGGTGTGACTCCTTAGGATTTGCTTGAAATCTAGCACAAAGACACACACTAAACATAATATTTGGCCTACTTGCCGTTAGATAAAGTAAGGATCCAATCATGCCTCTATACATTGTAGCATCTACATCTTGCCCATTCAAGTCTGCATCAAGTCGAGTGTTAGGAGAAATAGGGGTATCAATAGGTTTAGCTTTATCCATACCATACTTCTTCAACAGTTCCTTGATGTATTTTTGTTGATGTATTCTTGTTCCCTCAGAGGATTGAGAAACTTGTAATCCGAGGAAGAAAGAGAGTTCCCCGATCATACTCATCTCAAATTCACTGCTCATGAGATCTTTGACTTTTTCTACAAGGGCAGGGTTAGTGGAACCAAAAATAATATCATCAACATAGAGTTGGACTACGAGAATATCACCTTTGTGTTCCAAGAGGAACAGTGTCTTGTCAATGGCTCCACGTCTGTATCCATTAGAGAGAAGGAACTGTGCCAGCCGATCATACCAAGCTCTGGGAGCTTGTTTGAGCCCATACAGTGCCTTGTCCAGAGAATACACATATTCTGGATGTTCCATATCTTCAAAGCCTCGAGGTTCTTTCACATAAACTTCCTCTTGAAGATATCCATTGAGAAATGTTGTTTTGACATCCATTTGATATAACTTGAATCCTTTGAAGGCAGCATATGCGATAAGGAGTCGAATGGCTTCGATGCGGGCTACTGGAGCATATGTCTCATCATAATCGATCCCTTCTTGTTTGTTGTAACCTTGAGCAACCAATCTAGCCTTGTTCCTTGTCACAGTTCCAGAGTCATCAAGCTTGTTTCTGAACACCCATCGAGTACCAATGGCATGCTTGTGCTTTGGAAGGGGAACAAGTCTCCAAACTTTGTTTCTTTCGAATTGATGTAGCTCTTCTTGCATAGCAACTATCCAATCTGGTTCCTTGAGTGCTTCTTTGATGTTCTTTGGTTCTACAAAAGAAATAAAGGAATAGAAAGCGCAAAAGTTGTAGAGTTGAGAGCGAGTACCTCGTTCTTCATATGGTGTGAGAAGGTTGTCGACTGGATGGCTCTTTGCAATTCTGGAGCTTGTAGATGTTGGAAGTGGAGATATAGGAGAAGGATCTATAGCTGTTGTAGTTGGGGGAATAGTGACAGCTTCTGAAGAGGTTATAGTTGTTCCCCGAATTATCGGTGCAGTAGCGTTATCCTGAGTGTCTTCCTCCGAGTCCTCCACAATTGCATTTAGCAATTCTTCTTCGATTTCAGATGTATCACCACCAGAAGCTCCTGTAGGAACAGTGGTGACACCAGTGTCAGCATCTTGGGTTGTTGCTGAGGGAACTACAGGTGCATGTGGAGCGATGTTGATCGTAGTTCCGCTATATGTGGTAGTTCCCTGAAAGCCTGGTGTGCTTCCACTAGGAGTGGGTGCACGGTTCCCTGTGCATGGGTTGTCACGATGATTGTTGTTGTCATCATCATCATCTGAGTCTTCTCGTTGCATCCTTGGAAAATCATGATCCGTTGTTGTTGGATTGATGGAATCACTCACAGCTTTGGAGTGTTCATCGAAGACTACATGAATACTCTCTTCAATCTTCCGGGTTCGCTTGTTGTAGACTCTATAAGCTTTGCTTGAGTTAGCATACCCCAAAAAGATTCCTTCATCACTCCTTGGATCGAATTTTCCCAAGTTGTCATTTCCATTGTTATGAACGAAACACTTGCAACCAAAGGCTCGCAAGTGGGAAACATTGGGCTTGCGTTCCCTGATTAGTTCATATGCAGTTTTATTTAACAATGGTCTAAGCATTGCACGATTAAGGATATAGCATGAAGTGTTAATCGCCTCAGCCCAGAATATTCGAGGAAGGTTGCTTGCAATGAGCATTGTTCTTGCCATGTCCTCCAATGTTCTGTTTTTCCTCTCGACTACTCCATTTTGTTGTGGTGTCCTAGGAGCAGAGAAGTTATGAGAAACCCCATGTTCCCTGCAGTAATCAAGGAACATGGAATTTTCAAACTCTGTTCCATGGTCGAATCGAATGGAGCTTAGCTTGAGACCCAGATTGGTTTCCACACCCTTGATGAAAGATTCAAATGTCTCGAATACCTGTTCCTTGGAAGAGAGAAAGATTGTCCATGTGAATCTAGAGTAATCATCAATAATAACAAACACATACATGTTCCCTACATGACTTCTTATCCTCATGGGACCACAGAGATCCATATGGATCAGTTCCAGAGGACGAGAGGTGGTAACATCCGGTTTTATTTTGAAAGAGGAACGTGTTTGCTTCCCCCTTACACAGGCTTCACAGACTCCATTGATGTCGGGCTTGACATTTGGAAGTCCTCTAACCAGTTCCTTCTTGTGGAGTTTGTGAATAAGTTGTAAATTTGCATGTCCAAGCCTTCTGTGCCATAGTTCCGTCTCTTCAGCTAGAGACGCAAAGCACAGTTCCCTTGAGGGCTTGAAGGTTGTGTCCACAGTGTACGCATCATTGAATCTGACACCCTTTAGTACAATCTCCTTGGTTCTTCTATTCCTCACGTAGCAATCTTTTGTTGTGAACACAGTCTCGTTGTCTCCTTGATCACACGGTTGTGCCACACTTAGCAAATTGAAACCAAGTTGATGAACCAGACTAACCTCTTTGATTTTGATGTTTGAATTCAATGTAGCTTCTCCTATTCCCACTATCTCTCTGCAGCGTTTATCTCCAAGGGACACGATTCCCTTAGAGTGTTGTTGAAGTGAGGTAAGGTGATCTTTATTTCCTGTCATATGGCATGAGCATGCGCTATCAATGAACCACCTATTGTTCCCCCTCACTTCATCCTGCATAAAGAGAGTTAGTGTTTAGCGACCCAGGCAAGCTTGGCTTTACCTGGTCGTTTAGAGACAAAATAATATTCTCTAGGCTTATCATTGCATAGTTCAGGAGAAACATCGTAATCATTTAAATCGACATTATTACTCCTACTGTTCCTTCGTTGAGTGTGCTCTTCAGTGAACCTTTGTTTCTTAGCACAGTTCTTGACAACATGGCCGTTGTTCCCACAATGCCAACAGATCTTGTAGTAGTCTCTCATGGCATACTTACGATTTGGGACAGGCATTTTATGTTGCTTGGCTCTAACTGGGTCAGGTGTGTTAGGCAAGTTTACCTGAGATTGGATGAGATACATTTTATGGGCAGGTTGACCTTGGTACCACGCTTGGTCTTCACTCAACCCAATCTCTAAGGTCTTCACACGCTCTTCTAGGTAAGAGTTCCTCTCCTTAACATTTTGAAGTTCCCTATCCTTCATCTCTCTAATCTCAGGTATGGTTAACTCATGTTCCTCACTCTCTTACCCCTTTCCTTTGTACCCCAGACCATACTTAGGCTCAACAAAGGTAACCTTTTCTTCTCTAAGCTTTTGCTCAACCAGGATAGAGTGGATTTTATTTATTTGAGCTTTCATCTGAGATAGGTCCCTAACAGTGCTAAGAGAACTATGATCACTGTAAGTAGCAGCACTTTCAACACGAGGAACAGCGGAGGAACTAGCAGTTTTAGACAAAGATTCATTCAATTCATTGCATTTATCCTCAGCATTACTTAGGTCGTTTTGAGTTTTGAGGTTCTCATTATACATGCTCTTGATAAGAGAAATCAATGACTTTTTATCAAAATTAACAAGAGATTCAAAGAAGGTTTTAGGATCTGCCTCTTGTTCTTCACTTGATGACTTCAAAGTCATTGCACACATTCTGTTGTTCCCCCATGACTCTGGTTCGTCATCGTCAGAGTTGGCACAATCATCTCCCCAGACAGCAACGAAAGCCTTCTTTTTGTCATTCCCAGAATTGTCACCATAGTTGTCTGAGTTGTTCCCTTTAGGGCACTTATTAGCATAGTGACCCTTTTCCTTACAGTTGAAGCAAGTAACGTCCTTGATGTCCCGTTTCTCACCATTGTTCCCTTCATTCCTGAATGACCGACCCTTGCGATAGAGAGTTCGCATGGCCTTGGTGAGGAGAGCAGTTTCTGGATCTACACCATCCAAGTTGTCATCTTTATTGTTTTCAATTATCTCAAAAGCCTTTTCAACCATCAAAGCAATGCCTTTAGGTTTGACATATTTGTCTTCTTCATCATACTTCTTAATTTTTCCAAAGACTTCATGAAGTGTGAGGTTGAGAGTGTTTGGATTCTCCCTGAGTATAGCCTTAGTCATCTTATGCCTTGGAGGAAGTCCATCAATGATGATAAAAAATTTTTCTTTCGGAAGAATTTCCTTTTCATCCACATCATGAGCAGCAAGTCTTGTGGTGATTTCCTCAAATCTGGATTGATAAGAGGAAACAGTTTCACCATCCACCATGGCGAAGTTATAGAAGTCTTTCTTTGCTTGAAAGCGATCAAGTTTTCTAAGATCGGAACTTCCCATGTACATCTGTTCCAGAGCTGCCCACATATCCTTTGCAGTGGCACAAGAATGAAGCTTGGATGCATCTTCAAGTGGCACAAGAGGAAACAGTTTCACCATCCACCATGGCGAAGTTATAGAAGTCTTTCTTTGCTTGAAAGCGATCAAGTTCTCTAAGATCAGAACTTCTCATGTACATCTGTTCCAGAGCTGCCCACATATCCTTTGCAGTGGAACAAGAATGAAGCTTGGATGCATCTTCAATGCTGATTGCATTGTTGATGAACATTCGAGCCTTAGAATTTTTCTCCATGATTCTGAAGTCATCTGGGCTCCAAGGTTTGATTCCTTTGATCACGTCTTCAGCAACTTTTTCTTCACCCACTTCAATGACTCTCCAGCATTGATAGTCATTTCTCTTCAACCAGTCTGTGAAGAGGTCCTTCCAGTGTTGAAACTTTCCACCAACAGGCAGGAACGATGGTTTGTTGTTTCCAAGCCCAACTTCATGAGTGGAAGCCATTGTTACCTGTTTATCTGAAAAGAACACACAATCTAGAGCTAACATGCTCTGATACCAATTGTTGAATCGTTAGTGTGTTTAATGAGGGAACTATATGACTGTTTCCTGGGCAGCAGAAATAAGTAAAAATTCAAAGTAACAACACAGTTCCCAAAACGTGTACTTGTATCATTAAGAGTTGTGCAATCTTACAAGTCTTCTCTCCACCTATACCCTAGGTTAAAGACTTTAAGTGCAATCACCTCTAAACAACACAAGAACAAAACAAAGACTAAAGCAAGAACTCCTCGTACCTCGCCTTAGCTTTTGATCTCAGTTCTCAAGAGCTCTGGATGACAATAGCTGAGATGTCTTCCCCCAAGACAACTCTCATCTATATATAGGTTCTAACAAAGATCGTATTACCAAAAATCTAACTACACACGTATGATAACTATGACAAAATCTGTTTCCAAATAAACTCTAAATCTGATAAACACATAGTTTCCATGTATAAAGTTTCCTTAGACTCAATATATTCTTCTTCTTCTCCAAGTAAACCACGAAATCTTGTTTCCTTGTATAATTGAGTCTGTCTGGGAACAGCTAGCGTATTTATGTGTTATCGCATTGTTCCTCAGACGCGGCGTTTCCATAAATAGAACTTTCCTTGTATAAGCGTCACGCGCTTTCCAGCTTTTTCAATTGTTTGTGCGGGCATTGTTCCTTGTTGTCACAACTTTCCAATGCACTCCTCTGTTTTCTCTTCTTCACTGTTTTGCCATTGTTTCTTTATCTCTTCATGAAACCGGAAATTCATAGGAACAACACAAAACCATAAAACTTTATGGTGTTTATCATCATCAAAACCAGAGAGAACTGTCAAGGTTCCAACAGTACAGATTAGCTATATCCATTACTTAATTATAACCAGGAAGAATACAAGTTCATAAGAAAACAAGATCAATATCTGGAGCAAGAAAAATAGAGAACAAATTAACAAAGATTAGCTATGTACCAAATTTGCAGCACGTATAAAAATATCTATCTTCTCAACTACATAATATTAACTCAGAGAATGTGTATATATGCTCCATGCATATGTTAAAATGAGTTAATTATGAACTAATAAAACTATGAACAGCTTTCAATAGATCTACTGTGTCACACTACACTACTATTAAACAACCTTAACTGCTAAAAAAAGCCTTCAATGTATGTGCTCCATATATACATATACTACCTCGTACCTATCAACCTATGTCACACTACTATTAAAAAATAGATTGACCCTCAAATTAAAAGGAGGGATTAGCCAAATTGAAGAGATTCAACAAAAGCAGACTTCTTTTAGTTAAATATCTTCGAATTGAAAGAACTACTCATTTACCCCCAAACTACCACGTACCTATGTGCAATTGGAAGTCATTTGAAAGAAGTGCTCATATAATTGATAATAAGTCCGTGTTTCATAGATAAATAACATTGTACTCTACTTTTGTGGTAAATGGAGTTGGCTGCTAGATTCTTTTATAAATTTGCTGCCTAAGGAGAAATTTGTGGCATACATAGCATAACAATAAGATGCATCAACTACACAAATATACCCAAACTACTCATAGTTGTGGGGATTGCACAAATCCACCTAAATTACTTAAATGAATTACACAAATCTACTGCACAAAAATCGATTGCACGCAAATCTCCTACACACAGAACTACTGAACGCAAATCTACTGCATGTTACAGGATTCCACGTTTTAACACCCTAAACCCGGTCCTTGCCACACCGGTTTAGTTGTCTTAATATCTTTTTCATTAAATCCGGTTTGTTCCGGTTTAAAATTCCGTTTTATTGTCTTGTCCACTATTTGTAGTCGTTTTCCCCTTTGGCAAGAAATCAATCAAAAACAGAATTCTCATCTCTTTCCTCTTGAATATTCTCTCTGCAAAAGCTTGATTTCCACCATCTTCGAGTTCCTCTTCTCTCTGCAGGTAACTCCTAGACTGGAATCGCCAATTCTCGAATTCTCGGTGAATTTCTGGATTGGGTTATCTTATCCCGTCTCATTGGTATCAGAGCGATCGTTTTCCTGACCGGAAAGCATGGACACGAGGCAAAGTTCGATGATCGAGATGAATCGCCAGTTGGAGGAGATGCGACTTCAGCAAGCTAAGTTGGTGGAGGAACAAGCGGCCCGGACCCAAGGCCGCCGCACTCCGCGGTGAGGCCACTGCGAGGTGCGGCGGCCTCACCGCGGGTGCGGTCAAGGCCAATTTCGGCATCTTTTGTCCATTTTTGTCCGGGAACATGTATGGGCATGATTTTAACCCCGGAAATTATATGTTTGTACCCAAACAAATACTCTAAGTCCCGAAAATACATCGAATGTATTTTATACCACTCAAGGAATTATTTCGGATCTCATAAACGTTACGGAAAATCCTAACTTCTCCGAAAACGAAATAATTACCGAACGAAGGTTAGGAAAAATTACCCAAATATCCTTATAGAAATGAGGGGTATTACAGTAACAAAGGTCTCTGCATGTTCTGTGATGAAACTTATACCCCAGGTCACCACTTGAAACACAAGAAGTCCCAAATTTATGTCATGGAGTGCGAGGATGACTCCAATGATGAATGTTGTGACCAGCTCAATGCCCCACCTGATGATTCAGCTGCTGATGACAGTGAACAGTCCCAGATCTCTGTGCACGCATTGAATGGATATGCACACTTTAATTGTATGAGAGACATCGGCCAGGTTGGAACAACTAAGTTGCATATCCTCATAGACCCCGACAGTACCCATAACTTTGTGAACTTGGAAGTTGCCAAGTCAGTGGGTTGCAAGCTTGAGCCAGTCAAACCCTTGCTTGTGGTAGCTGTGGGACACAAGCTCGTGTCAGACTTCAAATGCAGTACCTTCTCTTGGCGCCTTCAGGGCTATGATTTCACTACTGAGGTTCGAACCCTTCCTTTGGATTGTTGTGACTTGGCATTGGGCATCCAGTGGTTGACTACGATTGGCCCTGTTTGGTGGGATTTTGTGAATATGAGGATGGAATTCACAATAAAAAATGTCAAGCATGTTCTCAGAGGTGTGAACTCGGGCTGCAGAATCATTAAAAGCAGTAAGCTCAATAAGCTCATGCTTGAACACCCTAAAATTGCTCTATTACAACTGTGTGACCCTTCCCCTTCTGGGGTTGAAGACCCTGGAGAAGCTCTCCAGTTTTGCCATGTCCAGGCCACAGGCACCGATGCCTCTCATGACCCTGCTATTCAGCAGCTTCTCCACTCTTTTGCTGACGTCTTTGCAGAACCAACCACATTACCACCCTTTCGCCAAGGTTTCAACCACCAGATCCCACTATTGGCAAATGCTAGTCCCATCAGTAAACGCCCCTATAGGTACTCCACGCTGCAGAAAGATGAGATCGAGAGACTGGTGCAGGACATGCTTGATCAAGGGATTATCCAAAATAGTGACAGTCCCTACGCTTCTCCTATGGTTTTGGTGAAGAAAAAGGATGGTTCCTGGAGGCTATGTGTCGATTATCGAGGCCTTAATCAACATACAATAAAAGACAAGTACACGATCCCCATCCTTGAAGATTTGCTGGATGAATTGGGAGGCTCTAAGTATTTCTCTAAACTTGACTTGCGAGCTGGTTTCCATCAACTACGTATGGAACCTTGTGATGTGTATAAAACTGCATTCAAGACACACTCGGGTCATTACGAATACCTTGTGATGCCCTTCGGGCTCACAAATGCACCTTGCACTTTCCAAGGGATCATGAACCATGTCTTCTGAGAAGTGGCCAGAAAATTTGTACTTGTTTTCTTTGACGATATCCTCATATACAGTGATACCTGGGCAGCCCATCTCTCTCATCTCGAGTCAGTTTTACAGATTCTCCGAGGTCAGCAACTCTACCTTAAGCCATCCAAGTGTACCTTTAGGGCCACCATTGTCGAATATTTGGGCCACTTTATCTCTGTCGATGGAGTCAGTACAGATCTTAGCAAAATTGTTGCTATCTCTAATTGGCCTCTCCCCACTACTCAGAAGCAAATTCGCAACTTCTTGGGCCTAGCCAACTACTACAGACGCTTCATCCAGAACTACAGTCTCATTGCCAACCCATTGACATCTTTGTTGAAAAAGGATGGCTTCCTTTGGTGCTCTGCAGCAGAACAAGCATTCCAAGCCTTGATGTTTGCTTTAACATCAGCCCCTGTCTTAGCCTTGCCCGATTTTGAGAAGACTTTTATCATGGAGACTGATGCTTCTAACTTGGGAATCGGGGCTGTATTGATGCAGGACCATCACCCTATCTGCTTCATCAGTCGTGCTCTTTGTCCTCGACACCAGTCACTTTCAGTTTATGAGAAGGAATTGATGGCCGTAGTTCATGCTGTATAGAGTTGGAGCTCATATCTCACTCATCGACCTTTTATCATTCGCACAAATCAAAATAGTCTCAAGTACCTCATCGAACAGAGAGTCTCCACCCCATTTCAGCACATGTGGCTTTCTAAACTCATGGGGTATTCCTTTGAAATCCACTATAAGCAGGGCACGGAAAATATCGCTGCGGATGCTTTGTCCCGAGTTACTGGTTCTCAGTTGCTTCAGCTAACTCTCACTCAAGTCCATGATGGCTTCTTTGATTCTATCCAACATCTCTGGAAGACCGATCCCATGTTGCAGAAAATTATCGCTGATTTGCAGGCTGACCCCCATTCTCACCCCAAGTATTCCTATGTGAATGAAGAGCTTTGTCGCCAGGGAAAGCTTGTTATTGGCAATGACCCTTCAGTGAAGTTGCACATCTTTAAATGGCTTCATGACTCAACAATTGGGGGACAATCCGGCCGGGATGCGACACTTCGCCGTATCAAATCTCTCTTCTTTTGGTATGTGATGCATAAAGAGGTGCAGAATTACATCTGAAACTGTTCCATTTGCCAAGTGAACAAGTATGATTTGGCTGTGAAACCAGGTCTTCTACAACCTTTACCTGTGCCCGAAGGGATTTGGCAATCCATTAGTATGGATTTTATAGAAGGCCTACCTACTTCATTCCACAAAACCACTATCCTGGTGGTAGTCGATCGGCTGAGTAAAAACGCCCACTTCCTGGCCTTGTCTCACCCATATACGGCATTGGACGTTGCTCAGTGCTTCCTTGACAACATCTTCCGGCTCCACGGCATGCCTCAATCAATTGTCAGCAACCGAGATCCGATCTTCATCAGTGAAGTGTGGCAAGAGTTATTCCGCATCCATGGAGTGAGCCTTAACCTCTCCACTGCCTATCACCCTCAATCTGATGGGCAGACGGAAGTTACCAACAAGACCCTTGAGACCTACCTCCGATGCATGACTTCAGAGGCCCCTCACACATGGAGCAAATGGCTACCTCTAGCGGAGTGGTGGTATAATACCACTTCCATTCTGCCATCCAAGCCACTCCCTATGAAATTATCTATGGCCAAGCCCCTCCTATGCATCTCCTGTATCTCCCAGGGGAGAGCAAGTCCTTGCTTGTTGACCGCAGCTTACAGAAGAGGGAAGAGGTTGTTAATATGCTTAAGTTCCACTTGTTGCGTGCTCAGAATCGGATGAAGAAGCTGGCTGATCTTCATCGCTCACAGAGAACCTTCAGTATTGGTGACTATGTGTACCTTAAACTGCAACCCTATCGCCAGCACAGCTTGAAACATAAAATGCCACACAAGCTCTCTCCCCGCTTTTATGGCCCCTTTCCTGTGATTGATAAAGTGGGCAGCGTGGCTTATAAACTTCAACTCCCACCCGATGCTGCTATTCACAATGTTTTCCATGTGAGCCAGCTCAAGCTCTGTCCCAACCCTGCTGTCCCAAGTTCGTCACTCCCTCAGTATTTGCTGGATTTGGGCAGCTCCAAGGAACCCGAATGCATCTTAGACAGGAAGATGGTGCATCGTCACAAAGAAGCCACCACCAAGGTCCTTGTGCAATGGAAATGCCAGACGGTGGACCAAGCTACGTGGGAGTATTATCCAGATTTTGTGGCCAAGTATCCAGATTTTGATCCTTGAGGACAAGGATCCTGTCGAACAGGGAGTATTGTTACAGGATTCCATGTTTTAACACCCTAAACCCGGTCCTTTCCACACCGGTTTAGTTGTCTTAGAATCTTTTTCATTAAACCCGTTTTGTTCCGGTTTAAAATTCCGTTTTGCTGTCTTGTCCACTATTTGTAGTCGTTTTCCCCTTTGGCAAGAAATCAATCAAAAACAGAATTCTCATCTCTTTCCTCTTGAATATTCTCTCTGCAAAAGCTTGATTTCCACCATCTTCGAGTTCATCTTCTCTCTGCAGGTAACTCCTAGACTGGAATCGCCAATTCTCGAATTCTTGGTGAATTTCTGGATTGGGTTATCTTATCCCGTCTCACTGCACAAAAAGATTAAGGGCGGAGGTGGCCAGAGGAGAAGCTGCATGGACTCGGGGAGGGGCGAGCCGACGGGGAGGCAAGTGGGCGATCCGACGAGGAGGCAACTGGGCGAGCCGGCGAGGAGGCAACTGGGCGAGCCGGCGAGGAGGTGGTGTTTAGAAGGAGTTGGCGAGGAGGTGGTGCACAACGGCTTGGAAAAGAACAGATGAGAGAGCAGGAAGCGACCGCGGAGAACAAGATGAAGGGGACAGGTTTTAGGATTTGCTTTTATATGAGGTGAACAAATGGGTTTGCTTTTATATATTTTTGAATTTTGGATTTAAAAATAAAAATGAATATTTTATGTACCAGGTGCTCGGGTCGGGTGTTCGGGCCGGATGCTCGGATCGGATCGGGTGAATGAAACCTGTCACCCGAACCTGATCCGATCCATCACCCGAAACCCAATTTTCACCCATGTTTTTTCGGGTTTTCACCCGTTTTTTTCGAATCGATTTATTCGGATGTCCGTCGGGTTCGGGTGAAATTGCCATCCCTAACTAAGGAGCATACATACATTGTAAAATTTGGCAATGCCATGTTATATTAATTTTGTTAAGGTAAGAATTCGATATACCAGACATATATGGTAAATCGAGAGGCTGATAATTCGACAGCCAAACAAACTGATATGAAACATAAACATAGACAAACATGAAAAAACAAGTAAGGGGAAATATAACAAAACAATCATGGAGATCTCCCGAGGAAGTGTAAAATGGACCACCTCGATATTTCTTCCACTGGAATGGGGGATCTTCATGAGTCCCAAAAACGACCTTGTGTTCGACCAAATCAACTCGATCCATACCCTAGATCAACTCCAAAATTGCAAATAAGTATTCGAACCACAATTTGAATAAAATAGATCCACAAAGTGTTGTATGGTTCAAGGAGTATTAACTTCAACAAGTATTATTTCATTTTTTATCCATTTTTCCATCAATTTAGCCAATGCTTGCACGACAAGCAACTAGCTTAGACACGATTTGAGAGGACAAGTGACTTGCCCTAATTTGATCTATTAACTTTTTGTTTTACTAGTAAGGGCCCGCGTGCTGCGCACGCGGACCTGTCATTTTTGTAATTCTTACTTGTTGCATTTTAAATTTGAGTCTCAATAAACACATGAAGGAAGCAGTAGAAGAAAGTAGGTGGCTGAAAAACAGAAAGCTTAATTGTTACTTATGTTGTATGTACAATGTCATCATACACCTTTGGAGCTATTTACTATTGTTGATACTCATCAACTCCCTTAATGATTGATGATGCTAGCTCCAATATTGAAAACCTGGATATATATATATCCTAGTCTGTCTGAATATGTAAACATTGCTTGACTCAGAAGATATATATATATATATATATCCTAGTCTGTCTAAATACTCTCTAATGAAGGGTAATGTACATTAGCACCATAAACAAGAAAAGTAGAAGACAGAAGTTTCTTATTTTAGTTAGAATAGACAAATAAAGGTAGCAGAGAGAGAGAGAGAGAGAGTATTACCCCTGTGATACATCATTGCCCATATGAAATGACATCTTATCAAGTGACGCCTCTGTGAACCCGATATCTCCTGTTTCAGTAACAGGAGTTATCATCTCAAATTTCTCCAGGGATGAAATGAAGATCTTTTGAGTGATTAAAGAGTCAGACTGAGACCAAGCATCGGATAACATCCTGGAAGAGAATAAACTACAGGTCTCAGATATGCGGGTGAAGAACTAATTCAAAAAACGCAACCAATGCCTTGTGGGTTTATTGAAGATATAATACGTTCTTCATTATACAATTATCCAACACCAACAAATAACAAATCTTTACATTAGTAGACTAACTATTCAAATACAGTAATGTTCAAACAATTCTCTTACGGCTATGCTACTGTGCCTTTTACTTTTACCGCATGAACATCCTGTCCATGTGCAACATTATAATGTGGTGATATCCTTGATTGTATATTTTGTATCCTAAACCATCCAAAATAATTCTACTAATATATTGTTGATGACATGAAGAACTAATATGTAAGATATGCACAAGAAATACCTTGAGGTATGTGCTCTTTTCAGCTGATGAGTTTAGAAATAGATCTGTTAGAACTGAAAGCAAATCCCTAGAGCCCATTGCCAAAGCCTTGATATTTTTATTAGCTACCTTCTTTGTGTAAGAAGGTGAACTTTTAATCCTTAATATATAACCTTTAAGGGGTAAAGTATTCATTTTCTTTGCAGGCCCACCAGTATCCTCAGCAGGTCCACATAAACATGTGTTTCATTTCACAAGTTCCTATACAGAAAATAAATATTTTTTGCTATTGGAAATGATTAAACAAATTAATCAAAACAATCAAATTAGTTTCTTAATACCTGCAAGGCAATAAACGTGTCTTTCTCCAACGGACTAACCAATAGTTTAGCTAGAGATTCGAACTTTGGGACTCAGCCGGATGACGACAAAATGCAGGTAAAAGACCCCAAAGGTCACAAGCTTGAGCCTGCAGACCTTATGCAATTACTGATTTTTTAACTGAAAAAGAACAAATTTAAATTGCAAATTCTGGTTAATCCAAGCATTGTAGAACTACCAAAAATCAATAGCATGTTACTATCTACACAGAAATATATGAACATAAGCATGTAATCATGGAGTATTTTCAATTTGACATCATCATTGACAAATCAACACGTTTCTTATATTTTAATCCTTAATGTGGTCAAGTTTTATCCTTTATGTACATTATTTCCCCCATTTCCTATATATTTACCATATTCAGTAAACAGCCTGCACATGACCATACTTGAGCCTGAGGTTTTGTAATGGAGTTGAGGCTTGAGGTTAATAAAAACAACATAGACAAACTTAGATTTCTATAAAACCACATACGAAGTGATGCAAAGGATTATATATAAGTCAAACTTGATTATATTTGCAAAATAGCTTACACATATATTTGCTCCAACAAACCAGAATTTTAATGCATTTTCACAATATTTGCTTCTAAATGATTATGTAGCAAGTTCTTTAAATTCTCATTCAAAGCATTAACAGGAAAGTAGGTAACAATTTGCCTAGACTTGTTGCATTCCTCAATCAATCTCTGTAACTCCTTTGTGAGGCTTTGGTTTTCTCCAGAAAGTGAGTCAACTTTCCGTTGCAGCTCCTCATATTCTGGCTATTAAAAGCCAGAAGAAGAGAAAGAAGATGTAGTTGACATGATTGTATGGTGTAATAATAATAGCCTCAACAGCATGGTTGAAAAGTCAGGAAAAAAGTGCATGATAAACTTCCCAAATCAGTTCTAATACCACATGCATAAAGACTAAAACTCGATACTAAATAAGAAAGAGAAAAATACCTTGTTTCTCAATTCTCATAACCTGTTAATTCAGTTTTTTTTATCAAGACACATAGTACAAGTTATAGACTGAATTAATCCTTTTTTCTCACCAAAAAAAATTCCAAGCAACAGCAAACTGACCCAATGAGAAGAACCATTAGATTGGAAGGCTGTTTAAAAGGGCATGTGAAAGGAGAATTCCTGCATGAAGCAAAAGCACCATGTTAGTCTGTACTGGTTGTAACAGCCCACTGCAATTGAACGACGTTATAGATACTCGATCAGAATAAAGTTAATCAATGCTAGCTCATCACCTTTATATGATGGTTTTGCCCTTAAGCATTCCTAAATAACTTCACAGGAAGCCCAGAGCACTCTAACTTACCTTCAGCGATGGTGATAATTTTCTCAATTCTGCACTGTCTTTTTCATTACTCAGCGTCAGGCTAGTCAAAACTTTCATTTTAGCATCACGGACCTGAGCAAGAATCAATTGCTAAGTTTAGTAACTACAAAAACCTTAATATTCCTCTAACAAGAAATTCACTGCAGGGGTGGAAGAACATACACTTGACATCCATGTTCAAGTAAGAAACTAACAAACTACGAATTAATGAATTTAACCATGAGAATCTTAACATTAACTATCCAATTATCTCAAGGGCAGTTACAGTCTAACCCCACCTACGCACTATTTTGTTTCTATGCATATCATATGAATTGAACCAAATAATACCTTATGATGGCGTGTTCGAGTGGAGTATAGAGCTAGGACACGAAGATTGTGAAGCTGATGTAGTCACAAAAAGAAGAATATGATCAGTAACAAAGTAAAGGGAAAAGCATGATGCGGCAGAACAAGAGAAGCAAATAATAAAATGGAGTCCAGATATTAGCTAGAATAGAAGAGGTTAATTTAAGAGAGCATTCATTCAGAAGATATATCTATAAAACTAATGGAAGCAGTGAAAATAAATGTACTACTGCACAAAGAAATTTAACAGCATATAGTAAGCACGAAATCTTATAGCAAGAGACTCATTGATCGGAAGACAATTAAAATAGAATAAGTATGGGTCTGCACGTCTATATGAAAGAACAACCTTGAAAGTACACAACTACAAGCGGTAAGAATGAAACTGAAGTGATAAGCTAAGAACTGCAATTGTATACATGTCAGCAATTGTATGCTACTATAAACAAATACATGTCAGGTGGTGTCCTGCTGGAAGAAGTCATTTACATAAATGCTCACACTTGGAAAACCTATACATGTCAACAATTGTATGCTACTATGAACAAATAAATAGAGCTACGAATTGATTATTGAATTATTTGATATCAATATGGCGAGATTTTCTATAACAACATTTCATCAGTGCAAAGCTAAGGTGCAAGCAGCAAGCAAGTGATGTCTTATTAATACAACGCACGTGTAAGAGCTGTATGTAACAAAGGGAATTAGTGAATATAATATAACCGCTATATATTTTAAACATCAGAATGTAATTATTAGTTCAGAAATTGCAGAAATACAAAATCAAAGACAAATAGAGTGAAGTAGACACAGAAACACGATTTCAAGTAAATAATCACAATTTCTGCAAATCAATCTGGCTGTTTTTGTAATAAACAACGGAATTAAGCGGCACTAAACATCTATGCAAAGGCTTGTGGAAGAGAAAAACAAAACAAAACCTCAAGGAAATAATCACAAATTGTGTAAATCAATGTGGATGTTTTTTTAATAAACTACGGAGGAAGCAGCACAAAATATATGAGCAAAGGCTTGTCGAAGAATATAAAAAACAGAAGCAAAACCCAAATCCTTTAGCAAAGCAGGATAAAAAAAATTAAAACAATCAAATGGGAACAACATATATATTGTAAATAATTACGCAAGCAAACCTGGAATCTCAATCAATCACTTTATTTCCCTTTAGCAAGAAAATCACTTCGTTGGTGGCTTGGTTGATTTGCTAATTATTCATACTTTTAGAAGAAAAACAAAAAGATGGACTCGTTTTAGTCGATTAAACGCAACACAACAAAGAAACAATAATGAATTCGAACATTTCAAATGCACAATACAAACTCTAAATAGATGAACTTTACCACCAAAATACCAATTAGCAAAAATCCTGACTGAGTAGACGGCGTGGTATGGCAAGCTAAAATCAACAGCGAAGTCGGCGACACCGAGCTTCAAAAAATCAATGCCGGGAAACCAAAGAACCGAGAACGACACTCCCAACAACAACAATCTCTCCTCCGATGGCGGCTTCTCCATCCGCCTCCACTGCCTCTAGTACGTTCCACTTCGGCAACCAGCCCTGTACAACGAAGCAGCTGCAAACTTAGGGGCCACCTAAGTTGGGCCGCGTAATCATCAAAATCAGGCCCAAATAGTCATTAAAAGCATGCTCAAAAAAACAGAGTCCAAGAGGCAGAAAATGTGCAGAATTTCCTAATGATAGGGCAACTCTAGAAAAGAGTTTTGAAAGGGAGGTTTCAGCAGATTGAGGGTTTTGTTAGTGTTCACCAGCAAAGTGGAAGACTTATATACATGATAACCCATATGACATGATGAGATTAGTGACCATTGAAGCATAGATGATTTCCTTATCTCTTCCCCAACTAAGCTCAACCAAATCTCATCAAGAGTACCTACTCCACTAAGGCTGATCTTATGCAAATGCAAATTTAGTTTCTTCCCCTCCAAACCAAACAACAGATATTTGCATATGCCAAGTTGCTCACATGAAGGAGAAAACAAATCTACTGCACAGTAGATGGTATACTGTCTACATCAAGGTTCAAATAAAATTGCCAAGAACAATTGCAAGTTCATTTTCTCTCCTACGCATTTAATCGAACACCTTGAGTGCCCCAAATCTTGAAACATCTATCAATCACACATCAACCCACAAACTTTATAGACTAATATTGTGAACAAACCACCTAAAAAATGCAAAGAATGAGAACTGTAAACAAAGACAGCCACTCTACAATAGTCAAGGAGAATCAATTCAACAAGACTACGAATTTGCAGTATCTAGCCCCTTCCAATATGCTCAACCTCGGAAGAATTACCTATTTTTTTCAAATTTGCTCAACATTGTGCAGAAGAAGCAACGAAGGAGGGAGGAGAAGGGAAAGAGACGTTTACCTGGGCACAAAGGAGAAGGAGCAATCAGCTAGTGGTTTCATCAACAAAAGCAAGCCAGGACGATTAATTTTTTTCAACGTGTTTGCTGCATCTGATAAATCTTCGGAAACTAAAAAGGTTCCAATGGAATAAGGGGAACAACAAATTGAGAAACAAAGAGTAAGAATGCTGCAACAAAATCCGTGAGAAAGATCTGAAATTTTATACTGAGAAAACAACACACCTAAATGGATGATGATTTCAGATTCTCAAAAGGCGACGGTGAGCGGTCGAGGCAGTGGCGCGCTCCTCGGGGGCAGCGTCGATCTCGTTGTACTTCTTGGGTGCGGAGCCAACGAGGGAGGCGAGGGCCATGGTCAGGGCGGCGATCAGGGTGGTCTTGCCGTGGTCGACGTGGCTAATTGTGCCGATGTCACATGGGGCTTATTCCGCTCGAATTTCCCCCTAGCGACGCGAACGGTTAGGCGGTGGACGGTGGTCGAAGAGGGGGAGAAGGAAGGGGTGAAGGATGAGGATAAGGTGAGTCTAGCGGGTTTGGTGTGGAAGGAGGCGCTGGAGGTTGCAGTGGAGGTGAAGGCGGCGGGTTGCGGGTGGTGTCTGAGGGTTGGGGCTGCTGAAGTAGAGGCCGAGAGCGCCATTGGAGAGTGACCTTGAAGAGTGGAGAGTACAAAGAGAAGGACAATGGTGAGCAGGAAAGAAATGAAGTGTGAACAAAGAAAGATTATGAGATGGACACGTGTGAACAATGATGTAATTTTTCAACACGTAGAAAGAGAACAACAACAGCATATACAGACAGATTAGAGCACTGTTCATTCAGGGTCACTACACTTTTATATATAGTATAGATATACATGTGTAGCAAGGCCCTGAATTATTTTTTGCCTTTCTTTTAGTGTTTTTTTACCCCTCGATTGAAGCTTGTAAAGCAAACTACTTGAATATATTATTATAAAGTTTCTTTTTTAGCGAGTCTGCTATATATCTGAAGTTTTTCTCCTATGCGCACGATATTCTTACGCCAATTCATTGTGTACACATTAAAAATTGATCAAAAAGCACAAAAATTATACGAATACGTATTTTTTTATACGATGTATTCTAGCGTACAAAAAAATACGTATTCGTATATTTTTTGTTTTCTAAATAAATAAAAAAGACTTGTACGCCAGAATATGGTGTACGCCATATTCTGGCGTACATGCTAGGTTAAGCGGCCGCGTCTTCTTCTCCCCTTCTTCCCCTTTTCCACAGACGGCGGCGGCGATCTTCGCTCCTTCTTCCTTCTCCTCCTCCATTTCGCTCCTTCTTCCTTCTTCTCCTCCATTTCGGTCTTCTTCATTCTCCTTCTCCGACGATGGCGAGCAGTGGCGGTGGCGACCACTCCGGTGAGGCTCCTCCTGGCGGCGAGATTGGCGGAAGACGAGGAGACAACGGTCCTCCAGGCGGCGTGGAGAGTGCGGCGGCTGGCGGCGATGCTCCTGGTGGTTCTGCAGAACCGGCCGGCAGCGGAGAGGTGGTCGTGGAAGTGACCGGCGGCGGTGCAGATGGCGGCGAGTCGGCGGCACCTAGTTCTCCGTCCAGCGGTGGCGGGGTTGAGGGTGAACGAGGTACTGTCCGGATCCGATTTATCCGAGCCCGTGGCAGACGAGGAGGCGGACGCGGAGACGTTCCTGCGACACCCGGTCAGACTTCTACCTGGGGTAGTCGAGAGGTATGAACGGAATAGAAATTTATTTGAATTTATGAAAATTTAGAATGAAATAAGTATTGAATTTAGAAATAGGTATTGCATTTAGAAATTGTTGGTATGTATTTAATTCTAGATTTTTTTATAAAAATTAGGTATTGAAATTTATATTTATGTTACAAAAATTGAATTTGAATTTAGGTATTGAATTTTGGATTTTAGTTATAATAATTAAACTTGAATTTAGAAAAACAAAGGAGTCTACTCTTCCAGGTTGAATTTAGGATATGAAACTAAATTTGAAAATTTTAGATATTAAAATTAAAATTTTGAAATTAAGGAATTTTTGTTTTTATTAAATTGGGATTGAATTTAAAGAATTATATTTGAAATTAGCAAATTAGGTCTATATTTGAAATTGGCAAATAATATAGGTATTGAATTATACAATTTATATTATAATGTTGTAGTTGTTTATGAATTTAAAATTTTGATTAATATGTTATAAAAAGGCTTTACAAGCCTCGATGCTGTCTGTGAGACGGCCCCGACGTGGGTCCCGTCAGCTGGCACGGAGGAATCCGGTCACAGCATCAGCTCGTCGGGCCGCTTCGGTGGCCGCTTCGGTGGATTTGCTTCCCGTCCTATAGGACGTCGCGACGGGAGTGCAGGAGGGCGCGGTTGACCCGTCGCTGTCTTCGTCATCGGCCTCGTCCATGGAGCTGGACGAGGAGGCACTTGACGCGTCCCTCCACCGCGACTATTATGAGGGATTTGAGGAGTCTCCCAGACCCGCAGTGGACTTGGGGATGGACGAGGCTCCCCAGCAGGCGGATCCGGCCCCGCAGCAGGCGGATCCAGTTACCGAACAGGCGGATCCGGTTCCCGAGCAGGCGGGCCCCGCAGAGCCTTGGATGCCAGGAGGGCCCCTCGTTCCTCACCTCCTCGATACGTATACGACCCACATCGCCAGGGTCCTATGGGACATGACATTGGCGTTGACACTTCTGGATCCCCCATCACCTGTTGTGCGCGTGGATGATACAGTACGTCTTTGATTTAGTTTAAGATTTTTAAATAAAAATATGAAAATGTTATAAGTATAATACTAATTTTGTTATTTCTTTTTCAGATGAGGAAGGTTCTAAAGACGTACACCAGGAAGCCATGGCATTGGGAGATGAACGAGCACATTACAGCGGCTCCGGACACCTGATGGGATTTTGCGCAGCGGAGCCGTATCACCTCTATGAGGGAGGTGGACTTCAGGAGGATCGACGACGTGCTTATTTCTGCGTTCGTCGAGCGCTGGCATCCGGAGACGAGCTCGTTCCATTTCCCGTGGGGTGAGATCACTATCACACTCCACGATGTCGCGCGCATCCTGGAGATCCCCATCGACGGGTTGAGCATCACCAGTGATATGGCGGACCCCGTCGTTAGAGATCACGTTTGCGCCATTACTGGGGCGAACCTGGAGTTGGTGGCCCAGTGGTTCGGTGGTGGCGGTATCCCGATAGAGGCCCTCTTGCTGAGGTCCCGTGAGCAGTTGTCCAGTCCAGAGAGGGATGACCGGCACATAGCGTCCATGTACTTGATGATGCTCCTCGGCTGTACCATTTTCCCAGACAAGTCGACAAACGTCATCAAGTACAAGTACATGGCGCTAGTCGTTGACCACGACCGCACCGGTTGTTATGCTTGGGGAGTTGGCGTATTGGCTGTCCTGTATCGAAATTTGGGTGAGGCGTCAAGGGCCAGGGCGAAGGGCATTGCAGGCTGTACACTTCTTCTGAGGGTAATTATTAATTTATTTTATTTTTGTAATATATGATATTATATGCTAACGAGTTTTTATATATATGTAGGCCTGGATTTGGGCGTACTTTCCTACTTTCCGAGGTCACGTTGTCCTTGACCTGGAGGTCATGGAGGATACGAGGGCCGCTCGGAGAGACGGGAGGGAGGCTCCTCAGGGACGGAATCTGGAGCGGCTGATTGCTATTCGCCGCATTTTAGACGCCGTGAGATTTGATGAGGTAATACTTTACTGCTTTATTGCGTTTCGTTTAGGAAATTAAAATTATGAATATACGTTTTGAATTTAGGAAATTAAAATTCTAAATATACGTTTTGAATTTACGAAATGAAAATTATATATTTTGACATTTTAGGTTGCCTGGACACCGTGGGGTCCGTTAGACTTTACCACCCCTCAGGACGCTCCTTCTTTGTACTGATGCATTATTGAGTGTCTCGAGATACAGGAGCCGTACATGTCGGACCGAGTCTTCTGCCAGTTCGATTACAGGCAGGGGGTTCCTGAGGATCCACCAGCGCCACGCGAGGTGAAGAGGCGGGTCGACTTGAGGTCGTACGTTTTGAAATACGACGACGAGCAGTGCACATGGGATGCCGACCCCAGACCGACGATCGAGCTTCAGGACATGGTCCATACCACCTTCGCCTGGGACACTGACGATGCGTACATCGACTGGCTGGAGCAGATGTCACATCCGTATGTGGACGCACGGTCCCCTAGACAGGATCGTCCAGGTCTGGCTCCTGTCGTCCCTCCAGCTCCACCGGTGTCTACTCTCATGGTATGATACATTTTATTTATCGCTTATCATTTTTACGTGCTTAAAATCGGTTTAGTTGTAATGGAAATCTTTGTCCTGTATTCAGCGGACCCAGATTCTCGCCGGTCGGATGCGGCGTTTTTTGGAAGAGAGGGACGGGCTTCCACCGGATGTTACCGCTACGATTATTTCGTGGCTTCAGGATTTGATAGGTCACGAGGCGCCCATGGCTGATCCCTTACCGCGTGCTTCCTAGAGATTTACTGATTCACAGCACGAGAGAGGAGAGGGCAGCGGTAGAGTCCCCGACGATGACTAGATTTTAGGATCATGTATTTATGTCGATTAGACAGTTGTGTTTTGGATCATGACGAAATATTATAGTATATAAGTATAACTACATGAAATATAATGAAATACTATAGTATATAAGTGTAACTATATGAAATTTAATGAAAAATACTATAGTATATAAGTGTAACTACATGAAATATAATGAAATACTATAGTATATAAGTGTAACTACATGAAATTTAATGAGAAATACTATAATATAAGTGTAACTACATGAAATATAACGAAATAATATAGTATATAAGTATAACTACATGAAATATAACGAAATACAGTGTAACTACATGAAATATAACGAAATACTATAGTATATAAGTGTAACTACATGAAATATAACGAAATACTATAGTATATAAGTGTAACTACATGAAATATAACGAAATACTATAGTATATAAGTGTAACTACATGAAATATAACGAAATACTATAGTATATAAGTATAACTACATGAAATATAACGAAATACTATAGTATATAAGTGTAACTACATGAAATATAACGAAATATTATAGTATATAAGTGTAATACATGAAATATAACGAAATACTATAGTATATAAGTTTAACTACATGAAATATAACGAAATACTATAGTATATAAGTGTAACTACATGAAATATAACGAAATACTATAGTATATAAGTTTAACTACATGAAATATAACGAAATATTATAGTATATAAGTGTAACTACATGAAATATAATGAGAAATACTATAGTATATAAGTATAACTACATGAAATATAACGAAATACTATAGTATATAAGTGTAACTACATGAAATTTAATGAGAAATACTATAGTATATAAGTGTAACTACATGAAATATAACGAAATATTATAGTATATAAGTGTAACTACATGAACTATAAGGAAATACTATACTATATAAGTATAACTACATGAAATATAAGGAAATACTATAGTATATAAGTATAACTACATGAAATATAACGAAATACTATAGTATATAAGTGTAACTACATGAAATATAATGAGAAATACTATAGTATATAAGTGTAACTACATGAAATATAACGAAATACTATAGTATATAAGTGTAACTATATGAAATATAAGGAAATACTATAAAATATAAGTGTAACTACATGAAATATACAGAAATACTATAGTATATAAGTATAACTACATGAAATATAAGGAAATACTATAGTATATAAGTGTAACTACATGAAATATAACGAAATACTATAGTATATAAGTGTAACTACATGAAATATAACGAAATACTATAGTATATAAGTGTAACTACATGAAATATAACGAAATACTATAGTATATAGGTGTAACTACATGAAATATAAGGAAATACTATAGTATATAAGTATAACTACATGAAATATAACGAAATACTATAGTATATAGGTGTAACTACATGAAATATAACGAAATACTATAGTATATAAGTGTAACTACATGAAATATAGAGAAAATACTATAATATATAAGTGTAACTATATGAAATATAACGAAATACTATAGTATATAAGTATAACTACATGAAATATAATGAAATACTATAGTATATAAGTGTAACTACATATTGGGCCCAATTTCGAAATTTTCAGTTTTTCACCCGTTTCTTCTACAATCTTTCCTATTTGGCCCATTTGGGCCCAATTTCTCATTTTTTCACCCGTTTCTTCTACAATCCTTTCTATTGGGCCTATTTGGGCCCAATTTTGAAATTTTTAGTTTTTCACCCGTTTCTTCTGCAATCCTTCCTATTGGGCCTATTTGGGCCCAATTTCGAAATTTTTAGTTTTTCACCCGTTTCTTCTATAATCCTCCCTATTGGGCCCAATTTGGAAATTTTTCAGTTTTTCACCCGTTTCTTCTACAATCCTTCCTATTGGGCCTATTTGGGCCCAATTTCGAAATTTTTAGTTTTTCATCCGTTTCTTCTACAATACTTCCTATTCGGCCTATTTGGGCTAAATTTCGAAATTTTTCAGTTTTTTATCCGTTTCTTCTACAATCCTTCCTATTGGGCCTATTTGGGCCCAATTTCTCATTTTTTTAGTTTTTCACCCGTTTCTTCTACAATACTTCCTATTGGGCCTATTTGGGCCCAATTTCGAAATTTTCAGTTTTTCACCCGTTTCTTCTACAATCCTTCCTATTGGGCCTATTTGGGCCCAATTTCTCAAATTTCCAGTTTTTCACCCGTTTCTTATATAACCCTTCCAATTACAGCTTCAGTGTGTTACAGCTGTGTCATAGCTGTTATGCACAATCTGAATATTTTATAGCTATTATTCGCATTTCTGCACAACTTCAGTGTTTTACAGCTGTGTGCTAGCTGTTATGCACAACTCTTCACTTGTATAAATAGTGTTACCTCTAGGGTTATTGAGTTCTCACAATTCCAACTGAAGCTCTGTTGTTCATCACTATTATTCGGTAAGGTTATCCTCTCAACTTAGATCTTGTTTGAGTTTTATGTTGATGAAACATTTATTAATGGATTTATGATATTGATAGGAAAATCAAGCACTACATCGCATAATGGCATCTTCATCTTCATCGTCAACAAACGCTGGTTGGCTATGCAATTGTAAGAGATCTGCGATTATCCGTGAGTGGCATATGCAGTTCAAGTATAGAAGGATGTATTGGGGATGTCCGACTATGGAAGGGGGGTGTCGCTTCATGAAGTGGATTGATCCATGCTACGATGAGAGGACACAAAGGGTTATAGCACAACTGTGGAACGAAAAACAACAACTTGCTAACCGAAATGAAGAGCTTGGTAACAAAAATGAAGAACTTGTTAAGGAAAATGAAGAACTTGTTAAGTTGATTCCCATTCACACAAGGTTGATGCGCCTTAAGGAACAAGGGAAGTTAGCAATGGGCAAATCTAAGCATGAGCAGTTATTAAGAGAGATACAAGGGCGTAAATAAGTTGATGTAATGTTTGTATCGCTCTTGTAATTTGTTTTGGATTTTATGTATGTTAAGAAAACAGATATATTATCAGGATTTTCAAATTGAGATTACACAAGTAAATCAGACCCAAATGTGAAGTTGATATCTGCTCTTAAAATAAATTACATCTGAAATTATATCTAAAATTACATCTGAAATTACATTTGAAATACAATCTACATCTTAAACTACACCGGGGGATCTGGAGGACGGTTATATCTAATGCGATAATCCCGAAATAGTTGAATCCTCGACTGAAATTGAGAGTCCCAACCATCGACACTTGGGTGTTTGAATCGACGCCAAGCGTACGGAGGGGGAGGTAGTGGACAACCATCCTTCAGCGACACCTACATAGAAAACACAAAATATGATCGAGCTTTGTGTTTTAGGGTAAGCACACACATTACTAGCTATTTAAATACAATAACTATACCGGTACGAAGTGGTTTCGGTTTCCTACGAGGGCCATCGTCAATATCTGTGTTGGAGGGCCGAGGCTTTCGTCAGAGGCCCTCATTGGTAAACACAAGCACAGGCCATCCCAGGATAATAGGACAATAGCAACTTGATATAGTGTGGCAAACACTAAACCAATCATCGGCATGTCGAGCCAGTACTCCTCGCTGTAAGGAATGATGACATAGTTGACCCAAAATATAAGGTCCTCGTAAGTGATCCCCGGGTGTAGTACGGGCAAGATGGGCATGTACACATCTCTGTTGTCAAACAACTCGCCCGCCACCTGCATTCGAACCATGGGGTATGCAGTCTCTTCTGATCCCAACAATACAGCCAGTGTCCGAT
Source organism: Rheum nobile (assembly GCA_027886185.1). Lineage (NCBI taxonomy): Eukaryota > Viridiplantae > Streptophyta > Magnoliopsida > Caryophyllales > Polygonaceae > Rheum > Rheum nobile. Next base: position 5,753,364 of record WOAB01000002.1, on the reverse strand, counting down.
ATCCACAATGCCCGTCTGGACATACATCTCTGGCCCCGTTAATGTACGGAAACCAAAAGTAATCCACATTCTTAACCCCAAAGTTCACCCCCATATAAATCATGGGTTGTTCAGGGAGTTGCTGCGATCCTATCCCTTCGGATTGGCTCCCTTGGGTCCCAATGCCCGGCGAAGCTCCACTTGGTCCCTTCTTGCCACGACCCCGACCTCTACCTTGGCTTCCACTAGCCTTATTCTTCTCAATCTCTTCTAACTCAGCCCTCCGATGCTCAAACAAGCTCGGTTCCCTCTTGGTGTTGTACTTTGTCGAACCCTTTGGCCTTCCTTTTGAAATGATTCTTATGGGCTCCTGCATCGAAGTTTCATACGGGTGCTGCGTGTCCCAGAACAACTCGGTGATTTGGTCTATTTGGTCCTTGCTCAATGTTTTAGCGTGCCACATGTCATCCATTAGCTTCCATCTCCACTCTTGAACACACATATGTGTTGTGTTCTCAACTGGATCTTCTTTCGTGTAAACCCTATCCCATTGCAATTGCTTCCAGAAGCGGTGTATCTCACTCGGCATGATCGGCGTCTTATTAATGATGGCATTTGCGATTCTGTGGACACACGGCAGGCCGAAGCAGTCTCTCATCCAATGATCATCACAATCATCAGGGAAATCCTCCTCCTCTATCTGCTTATACAGATCAAACAACATTCCCAAGCACCTATCCGACACTTTGAAGAATAGCCTTGAAAACAACACTCTTATTTCTGGCGGCACACCATCAAACATTGTTGGTGTTTTGTTCCGTGACATCTCCATGGTCGCACACACCTGCCCAATTTGACCCTCGATCGCATGGTGTATCCTCACTACCATTCTATTAAAACCACCAACGCTAGAATTTAAAATTTTCTTCAACACGTGATGCATACCCTCAACCCTATCAAAACACATGAAAAGCATTGCGTTAGTCCCACATTGAGCCCTGAACCTAGAAACTACTGAACATTGTACAAGGGTTACCTTTTTGTAGTCCTCGTGAAGAAGTGAAGATGATGATCAGTCAACGCTCTCACTATGCTTTCCTTGTGAGGATTAGTCCATGTCTTATCAATGTATCGAACGAGGCCACTCTTCCACGATGTCCTCAATTTCGCAAGCCTCTCTTCGTAGCTTTCCTCCGTGGTTAAACACCAAAGTGCCCAACATTGGCCGCAAAACCTTTTCACTTATTTTTTATCCTTCAATATTGGGGAGGCATATGCTTCTATGTTGTGCTTAATATGCACCCAACACAATAGGTGTTTTACTTCATCTTTGAAAACTATCCGAATTGCATTAATGAGAGCCTTCTCTCGATCAGTCATTATGGCGGTCGGCATAACACCCGCATTGACGTGGCCTAAGGACGTTATGCCAAATCAAAGTAAACCTCAACTTTCAAACTAGTATAGTAAGCAAGCAAGGGTCGAAATCCCAAGAGAATCACAAGCGTCTATTTTCTTATCACAAATCGAATACCAATCGAATAGCAGTAACAAGGGGGGTTTGTGAGGTTTAAATCAAGTAAGAAATAAAACAGAATAAATAATATGCAATCAAATGTGAGAAAACACTTAGCCAAGCAATTTCCACTTAAGTTTTGGTTGGTTGATCCTAGATTACTTCCAATTCCTTCCTATGATTATTCATGTCCCGATCTTGTGTAGATTCAGAGGGAAACCTTCCACAAAGAACCGTTACCAATGAATAACCCTAGTACCACTGAAGGTTCAACCCAAAGGCAGCAATACAAATAAGAATTAACCAGGATACACAAAACGCTCGCTCAGATGCATTTACCATGTAATTATCTCTCCCTACAATAGAACAATTTCAACCAGAGCATGTAAATTGTAGTTGCTACAGCGGAATAGGACGTTAGCCCAACAGTTTCCTAATCCTAGCAATATGAAAATCACCAACAACAACTAGTTGCGCGGGCTAGTGCAATCAATGAAATCCAATGGAATAAGCTTAGAAGAGATAATATAATCCAATAGGAATTAAGAAAGGGAACATAACCTCACAACCAGATGAGTAAACTCATGCTTCCATTACCGGACTAAGCCAAAGAGGCTTAGCTCCTCATAGACATGGTGAAAACTTCAAAGGAAAAGAAAACAACGATGAATGAAAATTGCAACTAAAGTGTGGAAGATTTCAACCCTAACGCTAAAAGAAAGTATTTATAGGGCTCTAACAAAATGACCTAGTCCATTAAGAAACTAACTAAATTAAAAATAAGAAAAAGGGAAAAAGAAATCTGAAAAGATAAGCTCAAGAAAAGACACACCTTTCGGCGCTGATGACCCGCGATCGCGGCCCAAGACCCGCGATCGCGGCCCAAGACCCGCCATCGCGGTTAATGCTCGATTTTCAGCTTCTGCACCACTTTCGTAAAAACTTAATAACTTTTGGTTCCCAACTCGGATTGCGCTCATATTTTGGGGACTTGTAGTAGACTTCAAGATCTAACTCATCGAATTGGAATCACTACATTTGGACATCTGAGTAGAGAGAACGAATCAATTGAATTCAGCATATTGTTCTTCTACTCTCGTGTGGACTCTCTCCTTGGTTCTTCTTCGTCTCCTCAGTGGTCAACTTCTCTTCCTCTGGATATCTTCAATTTGCTTCTCTAGACCACCAAATCCACACTTTTCCTCTCTAACTCCATACTCCTTGGTGGCTCCATATCCCGAATCTTCAAATGTACTCCAATAAGCTCAAAACACCACCAAAACACCAATCTTCGCCCCCAAACACCATGCACATGAATGTATCTAAATCTACCCGAATGGCACCAATAAAACCCTCTAATAACTCTTAGTTAAGCCCTACAAAGTAGTGCTTATCACGCATCTTTAAACAAGCGCAAAAGTTTCTCCATTATGAACTTGTAATGCACAACTTCTTCTTGTCGTGTAAATGCATACGCAATGTTGAAAGTCTTATGCATGCAAGTGAAACCGACAATCTCCACCAATGGCATGTTATACCTGTGGATGAATGTAAGAAAACAAATGAATGTAAGAAGTCATAGAATATAAGATATAATTCAAATCGATGATATAAATCACTACTATTAAATTGTGTTGAAATTGTAACACAAATCCATCACATACCTATTTGTCTTGTATGTGGCATCGATAATTACCACATACGGGAACATCTTCAATAGGTGGAGCGAGTCCGGGTGAGCAAAAAATAGGATATCAGTCTCTTTCGTAGACAACTTTCTAAGCGGAAATACCCGATAACTATTTTGTTGCAAAAAGTTTAGAGTCCATTGCGTAACCGTCAATTCCCCACGATCTTCGTAATGCATCTTCTGCAGAAAGTTGGAAACTTGTTTCATGGATGTAACATTTTCAGGAAAGAAGTTCCTCAACTCCGCAACAATAGTCCTAGGCGTCACGAACGCCTCGCCCAAACTTTTGGCAAGGCGCTCCTCATCCGGGGTCATTCTGCCAATGTATGCATGCCCAAGAAAGCTAGTCGGAAGCTTATGGTTGTGGCATCCATCTACCACATTCATGATCCATTTATGAGTCACTTCCCCTGGCTTCTTCTTCAATCTAACACCACACAACTCAAATGTGCATTCGGACTTCTTCGACTTTGTATTACGAATTATCTCAACTTCCTCTTCTGAGTCACTACCTTTCTTTCTCCCCGATCTATATTCACCAAAATGCTCGCACGTCAAACTAACACTTCTGACATTTGAGTTACGAGTGACTAAAACCATCATCAAATCTTTGCCCTTATTCTTAACCCACTCAATCAATTCCTCTCGGCTATCCCACTTCAGATTGTTACGAAATTCATCTCCATAATCTTTCCCCTATACATGTTTACATAATCAATAATGTTACAATATATGGATTGCGATTTGTGAAATTTATATGTTTGTAGCTAATCAATATTAACTATAAAACAAAACTATAATTGTAATACATAACTAAACTAAAGAAAAACAAATTGATAGCTTATCTCACTAAATCATCATCATCATCTTCTCCATTACCATATTCTTTTAACGCTTTTGAAAATAAACATAGGACTTTTAACATATATCAAATTCACAACAATTATCAACTTCTCCACTACTACTAAATACTAATCTTTTAACATATATCAAAACAAATATAGGCCTCTACCGCTAAATCGTCATCATCTTATCCACTACAACTAAATACTAATCTATCTTTTAACATAATAAATATAGGCCTCTACCGCAACATCGTCATCATCTTCTCCATTAATTTCAATTCTAATCATTCCATTATTAACTATACATACTTAAGCTATATTAATTATAACTAATTTCAATCTTAATCATTCCATAATTACTAACCTCGAAATTGCCATCGTCGAAATCTTCATCGTCGAAATCTTGATCGTCGTATTCTTCATTCTCTTCTCCACTACTCGATGTGTTTTCATTATATGCCATTTCTTGTAAGATTTGTTGTTTTGGATTTTTAGAAAATGAGGGATTTGGCTTCCTATTTATAGGGCATAAAATAGCCGTTGGAATAACGGCTACTTCTGTACGCCATGATCTAGCGTACGCAATGGGCTGGCATACAAGCCATTTCCAACGGCTATTTTCCTGTACGCTGTATTTTAGCATACGCTACAATACAGTGTACAGGTACAAGTACAGAAATTCAAAAAAAAAAACAGAAATTCAAAAAAAAATCATAAAATATGCTGTATGCCAAGACATTGCGTATGCCAATTTCTGGCATACAGAATGTCGTGCGTATAACTAAATTTTGTCGTGTATATAGTATGAGCCCTTTTTTAGTGGTCAAAGTTGTCTTGTATGCCACTACATTTTTTTCGTTTTTAATGTTTATGATTTGTGGACATTTTTAGAAGCCTAGAAGGCAAATTTGTTGGATTTTGCATCCTTAATTAATGGATAGATGCAGAGCAGCAAGGACCTCTGGCTCAGTGAAAGAGCATCCTACTAAATCTCCAGGGTCAGACGGGATGCCTGCTTTATTCTACAAAAAACATTGGGCTTTCATTGGAAGAGATGTTCTATCATCTGTGCTTTCTATTTTGAATGGGGGCCTCTACCTGCTCAGTTTAATCACATTTTCATATCATTGATTCCAAAAGTTGATAATCCTGTTTGCATGACTGATCTTCGCCCCATCAGTTTGTGTAATATTGTGTATAAGCTTGTTTCAAAGTGCATTGCTAATAGGATGAAAATCTTAATGGTTGACTCCATTAGCCAAAATCAGAGTGCCTTCATTTCCGGGAGATCCATCATTGACAATGCCATTGTTGCTGGTGAATGCTTTCACTACATCAAAAAAAAGAAAACTGGAAAGAGAGGCTTCATGGCTATTAAGCTTGACATGGAAAAGGCCTTCGACAGAGTTGAATGGTCCTTTTCAAGAGTATTATGCAGCATATGGGGTTCTGTGATCAGTGGATTGATCTTATAATCAAATGTGTGAGCACTGTGTCCTTTTCTGTCCTACTCAACGGATCCCCTACTCACTCTTTTGTTCCACAAAGAGGGCTTAGACAAGAAGACCCACTGTCTCCTTATCTGTTTCTCCTTATTATGGAAGGCTTTTCAAGCTTATTTAAAACCAATCATGATGCTGGTCTTCTACATGGCCTTAAGGTTGCTTCTTCCGCTCCATATATCTCTCATCTATTATTTGTGGATGACTGCATTATCTTTTCCAGAGCCAATCAACAGGAAGCCAGGACTATCAAAAACCTTCTTCATTCCTTTGAATGTGGAACAAGCCAACTAGTGAACAACTTGAAATGTCAAATCTCTTTTAGTCCAAATGTCTATAGACCTGAAAGAGACTCTTTTCTGCATTTGTTTGATTTTCGTGAGGTTAATGATCATGAAAAATACCTGGGCCTTCCAACAGTGATCAGAAAATCAAAGAAAGTTGTCTTTCAGCAAGTTTTAGACAGGGTTAGGAAAAAAGCAAAAGGATGGAAAATTAGTTCTCTTTCTCAATCTGCTCGTGAAATTGTTATAAAATCCATTCTGCAAGCTATTCCATCCTACATCATGAGCTGCTTCCGGCTACCAGCTTTTGTGTGCACTGAATTGAATTCCATTGTTAGTCGTTTCTGGTGGGGCTCTCAAGATCATCACAAGATCCATTGGGCAAAGTGGAAAAATCTCTGTCTTCCCAAGGATTATGGAGGTATGGGTTTCCGAGATTTTGATGCTTTCAATCTTGCTCTTCTTTCCAAGCAGATTTGGAGAATTCTTGAGACACCATACTCTTTTGCTGGTCTAATATTGAAAGCTAGATATTTCCAAAACTGTTATGTTCTTGATGCTTCAGTAGGAACTAATCCAAGCTACATGTGGAGGAGCTTCCATCAAGCTATTCGTGTGGTGAAAATGGGTTGTCTTTGGAACCTTGGCAATGGGCAAGTATTAGTTTCTGGCATGATAAGTGGATTCCTAGACCACACTTTTTCTCCCTTATCATAGCACCAACAAATCCTACTGAAAGCAATGTTTTGGTTGCCGATTTCTATGACTGGAATTTGGATTACTGGAAGTGGGAAGAACTTCGTTCCAGACTGCTACACTGTGATCTTGGGCTCTTCAACCAACTTCAACTTATCTCTCCACACACACCTGATATTAGGAGATGGTTTTTCTCCAAGAATGGTGCTTTTACTGTCAAATCTACATACAAGGCCATCTTGAATTCCAGGAATCATGCTGAATCATCAAATCAAGATACATCTGCAACTTCTGCTAAACTCTGGATGAAGCTTTGGAACCTGAATGTCATCCCGAGAGTGAAGAACTTCTTGTGGCGCGCTTTCAAGAGTTTCATCCCTTCTCTCCAGATGCTTAAATTCAGGAAAGTTACTCACTCTGATGCTTGCATACTCTGTTGTTCTAAATCATAATCAATTTTGCATATTTTGAAATGTTGCCCTTATGCTAAGGCATTTTGGAATCCGATTCCTTCGCTTCAGTCAGTGCTCAGTTACAATGCAACTTCTGTCTGGGAATGGTGGTCTTCGGTTTCATGCTCTTTATCTGCCACTGAGCTTGATCTCTAGGCTGTCTCTTCTTGGGCACTTTGGCATTACAGGAACTGCAGAGTTTTTGATAACTCCAACTGGGATCCTCTACAACTACTTCACTTTGTCAACTCCAAATTACTGAGCCAATATGCCTTGCCTCATCATGATGTTTTCTCTCACTCATCGGGCATTTCCCAGTCTTTTCCATCTCATCAGCATTGCTACCTCACTTCTGATGCTTGTCAAACTAGAGATGGAAAGGTTAATAGTGGATTTGTGCTCAACCGTCCAAATGGTTCTCTGATTGTACTCAGGAGTAAATCATTAAAACCAAGTACACTCATTGAATCATTAGAGGCTAGAGCCATGATCTGGGGTCTCAACATTGCTAGAAGTCATGGCATCTCAAATCTGGAGATTGGAACTGATTGCAAAATTCTGGTTGATGCATGCTCAATCAAAGCTCCCCTGCCCAGGTCGTCTTTTGGCTTGCTATCTTCACTAGCAAAAAGTCTACTACTTTCCTCTCTTTTTTTGTAATGTTCGGTTTATTCCTAGACTTAGTAACCATCCTGCTCACTTTGCTGCTAATTTTGGTCTTTCCTTGCCTCCCATGGCAATGGTATCCTTCTCTCATGTATTTTACCCTCTTAAGTTAGAAATAAGTCATGTAAGACAGTACGAGTCGTTGGACTCGATAAGTGGAATTTTCAGAAGATGAAGAGTTATGACTCTTGGGAATTGTCAAAGATTGACATCTTGTGAGTATGTCATCTATAAGGCTTATAGTATCACTCTCTTTGAGGAAATAAGAGTAATATCTTATGTGATACGTTTCGAGGAACGTAGGAATAAGATATTGTGATTGTTCTGGAATCTTAAAGGAGTTAAGTTAAAAATTGTTTAAAGAGATGTGTTAAACTATTCTTGTAAGGATGTTAAGTTAGAGAGATGGCGTAAGGCCAGTCTTACTTTAAGATAAATGATGGGGATTGTGTAAAGTACCATTAAGGGAATTAAGGAAGTTATGATTCGAGGTTACTAAGATTTAATAATTAAGTATAAGAAGTTAATGTGTAAACCTTAGGGTTGTTTATAAAAGGATTGAAGGAGAAATGTGTGTTCTCCTATTAAAGGTGCATTAATAGCGTTATGATGATTTTGGGAGACCATTATGCTAAGGTAGACCGATCATATGGAGTTAATCAGAATTATTACATGGTATGTAGTATGGAGATAAGGTTGTGAGAAGATGTCATGATTAAGGACATTAAGATCAGGAAGTAAGGTTGTTAGAGAAACCATTTCCTCGTTAGTAATGCAAGTTTCGGGGTCGAAACTTTTCTTAAGGGGGTAGTAATGTAATACCCCTTAATTTTAGTAAGGATATTTGGGTAATTTTCTCATCCTTCGTTCAATAAATTTTTCGCTTTCAGTGGAGTTTGGATTTTCTGTAATATCTATGATCTCCGTAATAATTCCTTGAGTGGTATAAAATACATTCGATGTATTTTCGGGACTTAGAATATTTGTTTGGATACAAATATATAATTTCCAGGGTGTAAAACTCATACCAAACTTTTCCTGTACGAGATATTTATACAAGATATTTGTACGAGATATTTATACAAGATATGTATACAAATATCTCCAAAATATCTACAAATATCTTGGCTATAAAAGGGATCCTCTCTCTCCTCTCTCGTTTTTCTCTCTCTCTCTCCCGATCTCTCCTCTCGGTCCACTCCCGCCGGCGAGCGTCCATCCCGACGATGAGCGTCCATCCCGACGTTGTCGTGCTGTCCGAGCTGTGGTTGGGCTACATTGTCATGGTGCTGCTGCTCTCCCCGGCGAAGGCGAGCCAGTCCGACGACGCGAAGCCCTTCCCGGCGGCAAAGTCACGAAGCCGCTGTTGAGCCTCTGTTGCTCGTGTTGCCGCCGCTGTGTTCCCGGCTGCTGGTGGATGCTCCGTCCTGGCGAAAGGACCGGCGCATGCAAGGAGCTTCTCCCCGGCAGGAAGCCGAGCTGCTTCCCCGGTGGTTGAGCTCCTGTTGTTGTTGTGGTTGCTGCGTGCTGGGTTGTTGCGTGGGGAAGAAAAAGCAAAGTGTGGTGGGCCCCTCCTTTGCTAGCTTCCTTGTTGGGCCGAGAAGCCCATTTAGCCTTTGGTCCAGATTTAACCCGAAATTATTCGAGCGGTATAATTTCGACCCTCTTTCATCCATATTTTCTTTAGGAAAATTTAATTAATATTTTAATGATTTAAAATCATAAAAATGTATTAAATTTAATTTCTTGAGTTCGGCCAGACAAATTAATTGATATTAATTAATATATCATATGCTAGATCGCGTATGGACCCGTAATCTGCTCGAGCTATCTGAAACATAGGCCATATCCTCGGAAAGGATATCATCAGTAGTCGTCTCGTCTAGATTCATCGCCGAATCTACTCCAGGCAAGTGGCGGTTCGCTCTTGCTTAATCATTCCATGTTTCATTAATTATCAATTGTTTAATTGTTAATTAAATTGGAGTAAACTGTTGTTTGGGAACTAATCTCATAAATAACGTGATTTAAAGGTGATGTTATAATAAGTTGTATATCTGTTAGAACAACGTTAGTATTATGTGTTAATTACCGTTATGATACTGTTGTGAATTTAATGTTAACTTTATTTCTAGAATAGCACGTGAGTTTGTAGGAACGCTAAGTCCAGGTAAGGATTAGTCGTTTCTATTATATCTATGTTTAATTTGATTGCCAGGATGGCTCTGATATGGGTTATTACTGTGTTGAACTGTTTAGTTAGCACGAGTATTCGTAGGAACGCTAATCCGGTTAAAGATTAGTCGTTTCTTTATAACTTAATGTTCGTAGGAACGCTAATCCGATTAAAGATTAGTCGTTTCTTTATAACTTAATGTTCATAGGAACACTAATCTGGTTAAGGATTAGTCGTTTCTTTAAACGTGATACTTCCTACCACCCGCTAAGGTAGGAGGGGTATAAGCGCCATTGGGTGGACGTAACACCACCCTGTGTATTAAACTTCCGTTGTTACTCGGGTTAATCTAACGGCGGTAAATTAATTAAGCACCTCGCCAGTGTATCGGGGTGGACGTAAGGTCACCCAATGTATTAAACTTCCGTTGTTACTCAGAATAATAATTAAAAGCCTTAACAGAAGGGTGTGTGTTATAATAAGATAAGTGCGGTTAAGCACATAATTAATAAGCTTTGGTAGTTGTACTAATTGGGGTGGGCATGATTGCCACCCTAAGGTTTAAAGTTTCATAGCTGCTCTTAATAATATTAAAAGTCTTAATGTTGATGTGAGTGTTGTAAGTGGTTAAGTTAAGTGTCGTTGTCGCACATAATTAATACACCTTCCCAAACAGTTGTCATAATTTCCTATAAGGCTCATGTCCTTTGGAGTCTTCTCTTCAGTGCATATCTATTAATAATCATTCAGTGAAAGTACCGGGTTATGTATCGTTCCGTCGGTTATTATTCGAGGGACAATGATAGTAAACAGTTACGATCACTCGAACCACTCTGCTTGTACCCTTTCTTAGTCTTTCATTAGACTAACCAACCGTAATTGTTCTCTGCATGGTTGGCTGGTGTCATCCGTTCGATTCGGCACATCAGAGGTTGATGCCCGAAGTCAAAGAAACTTGTTGAAGGATAAGAGGCTTGCAGACGAAGATTTAAGTGTCAGTGTTTTAAGTTGTTAAGTGTTTTAAATTATTAAGATTCTTTAAAGTCTTCCGTTGTATTATACTCTGTTGTAAAATCATCTCCTCGTTTGAAGAGAGATCTTTTAATAAAAAGGGTTGAGTTTCATGTACAAAAAGTCTTTCGCTGTTTAATCTTTCATTATTTAATATGTTTAATTAAGTTAAATGTTCCGACCAAAGCCTGGGGTGACATCGGACAGAACGTCTGAGGTCACTGGCATGTGGCACTATCGAGGTATAAATCGGGGGTGTTACAGATTTGGTATTAGAGCAATGGTTTTAAAATTTTTGCTTTGTTGTTAGGTTTGAAAATTTTCGAAAAATTAATTTCGAAACTATTTTCAACATATTCTCTAGTAAAGAGAACTTTGAAGATTTAACTGTTGATTTAAAAAGTTTCCTTACTCCTTGGAGTTTAAAAACAATGATTTAGCCATTTGAATTTCAAAGGCTATTTATAATTGGTTTATAAAAGTGTTGTGTTATAAGCAATTAAATTAAAGTTTAAAGGTATGAAGTTTGAAAGTAAGGTTATTAATAAGTGATTTCAAACTTCTGCAAGCTTCAAGTGTTACGTATTCCTTAGATCCATTCTTAGGAATATTGTCTCTTCTTAGGATTCATTTAAAGATTGACATTTCTCCTAGAATACTTATTCTCAAGTTAAGAGAAGAAGGTCGTTTCTGTGGTTAACAGTAGGGGGTTAGTCAGACTAATATAAAGTTATTAGTTTAGACCCTTATAATCTGTTTCATGACGTATTTGACTTAAGTGTCAAGATCAAGTTGGAAAAGTTCTAAATTAACGTTATGGTTCATCAGCTGATGGTGAACACAAGAGATACGGTTCATGTTGGTACAAGAGCAACGACGTGTGTCGATAATCTTCGTAGTTTGGTAATCAGTAAGTGTGACTTCTGTCAGTTGTTTTAATGTAATGTTTCGGGTAAATATAGAAATGTTTCCTTGTGTTGGAAAATTTCTGAATTCGTTGTTGTTGCAAATTAATCATTCATACGAAACCACGTGAGTGCCAGAAACAGTATATATCATGTATGGATAAAGGTTGTCAGACTCATAAGGGGAGGAGTATCGTTTATAGCATAGATGTTCGTTCCCTACATGGTTAACCCCAGGGTCGACTCTATTGCTTAAATTCTAAATCCATCCCTAAGATCCTTCTCCATTTCAGGAGTAACGTCACGGTGGTGACATTAATTGTTGCGAGAGCGTTGTCTCGTAAGCTGAGTCCTGCTGGGATTTCTTAAAGTGTAGGAATAAATATATGGAGTTAATATTCTAAGAGATTAAGAGTTATATCTCATTTGTGTACTTGGAATTTTTGTTCCATTAGAAGTATATAGAGGTGGACTAGTGCAAAGTCCGGAATGCCTAGTGGTGGAATCATGCTGTAGGCATTAATGTGGATAAAGTGTTGTGAAAGAATAAATTTATTAAGGGAATAGTTCAATAAGAACTCGTTTTCCCTATTGCGATCTTGAGTAAGACTGTGAAATCCGGAGTTATGATGGTCGGGATCATAAGTAAGTATGACCCATGTAGGACCAATGGTTAAAGCTTTTGAAAAAGTCAAGTGTACGAAATCATAGGTATCCTTTGGGGAGATCTATTTGAGATTCGTTTGAGATAATATAAGGAAATGATGCGATTAAGTCCTGGATGGATAGTAGATTGTGTGAGGCATATAAGGATTTTAAGTTAGAAATAAGTCATGTAAGAAAGTACGAGTCGTTGGACTCGATAAGTGGAATTTTCAGAAGATGAAGAGTTATGACTCTTGGGAATTGTCAAAGATTGACATCTTGTGAGTATGTCATCTATAAGGCTTATGGTATCACTCTCTTTGAGGAAATAGGAGTAATATCTTATGTGATACGTTTCGAGGAACGTAGGAATAAGAAATTGTGATTGTTCTGGAATCTTAAAGGAGTTAAGTTTAAAATTGTTTAAAGAGATGTGTTAAACTATTCTTGTAAGGATGTTAAGTTAGAGAGATGGCGTAAGGCCAGTCTTACTTTAAGATAAATGATGGGGATTGTGTAAAGTACCATTAAGGGAATTAAGGAAGTTATGATTCGAGGTTACTAAGATTTAATAACTAAGTATAAGAAGTTAATGTGTAAACCTTAGGGTTGTTTATAAAAGGATTGAAGGAGAAATGTGTGTTCTCCTATTAAAGGTGCATTAATAGCGTTATGATGATTTTGGGAGACCATTATGCTAAGGTAGACCGATCATATGGAGTTAATCAGAATTATTACATGGTATGTAGTATGGAGATAAGGTTGTGAGAAGATGTCATGATTAAGGACATTAAGATCAGGAAGTAAGGTTGTTAGAGAAACCATTTCCTCATTAGTAATGCAAGTTTCGGGGTCGAAACTTTTCTTAAGAGGGTAGTAATGTAATACCCCTTAATTTTAGTAAGGATATTTGGGTAATTTTCTCATCCTTCGTTCAATAAATTTTTCTCTTTCAGTGGAGTTTGGATTTTCTGTAATATCTATGATCTCCGTAATAATTCCTTGAGTGGTATAAAATACATTCGATGTATTTTCGGGACTTAGAATATTTGTTTGGATACAAATATATAATTTCCAGGGTGTAAAACTCATACCAAACTTTTTCTGTACGAGATATTTATACAAGATATTTGTACGAGATATTTATACAAGATATTTATACAAATATCTCCAAAATATCTACAAATATCTTGGCTATAAAAGGGAGCCTCTCTCTCCTCTCTCGTTTCTCTCTCTCTCTCTCTCTCTCTCTCTCTCTCTCTCCCGATCTCTCCTCTCGGTCCACTCCCGCCGGCGAGCGTCCATCCCGACGACGAGCGTCCATCCCGGCGTTGTCGTGCTGTCCGAGCTGTGGTTGGGCTACATTGTCATGGTGCTGCTGCTCTCCCCGGCGAAGGCGAGCCAGTCCGACGACGCGAAGCCCTTCCCGGCGGCAAAGTCGCGAAGCCGCTGTCGAGCCTCTGTTGCTCGTGTTGCCGCCGCTGTGTTCCCGGCTGCTGGTGGATGCTCCGTCTTGGCGAAAGGACCGGCGCCGGCAAGGAGCTTCTCCCCGGCAGGAAGCCGAGCTGCTTCCCCGGTGGTTGAGCTCCTGTTGTTGTTGTGGTTGCTGCGTGCTGTGTTGTTGTGTGGGGAAGAAAAAGCAAAGTGTGGTGGGCCCCTCCTTTGCTAGCTTCCTTGTTGGGCCGAGAAGCCCATTTAGCCTTCGGTCCAGATTTAACCCGAAATTATTCGAGCGGTATAATTTCGACCCTCTTTCATCCGTATTTTCTTTAGGAAAATTTAATTAATATTTTAATGATTTAAAATCATAAAAATGTATTAAATTTAATTTCTTGAGTTCGTCCAGACAAATTAATTGATATTAATTAATATATCATATGCTGGATCGCGTGTGGACCCGTAATCTGCTCGAGCTATCTGAAACATAGGCCATATCCTCGGAAAGGATATCATCAGTAGTCGTCTCGTCTAGATTTATCGCCGAATCTACTCCAGGCAAGTGGCGGTTCGCTCTTGCTTAATCATTCCATGTTTCATTAATTATCAATTGTTTAATTGTTAATTAAATTGGAGTAAATTGTTGTTTGGGAACTAATCTCATAAATAACGTGATTTAAAGGTGATGTTATAATAGGTTGTATATCTGTTAGAACAACGCTAGTATTATCTGTTAATTACCGTTATGATACTGTTGTGAATTTAATGTTAACTTTATTTCTAGAATAGCACGTGAGTTTGTAGGAACGCTAAGTCCAGGTAAGGATTAGTCGTTTCTATTATATCTATGTTTAATTTGATTGCCAGGATGGCTCTGATATGGGTTATTACTGTGTTAAACTGTTTAGTTAGCACGAGTATTCGTAGGAACGCTAATCCGGTTAAAGATTAGTCGTTTCTTTATAACTTAATGTTCGTAGGAACGCTAATCCGGTTAAAGATTAGTCGTTTCTTTATAACTTAATGTTCATAGGAACACTAATCTGGTTAAGGATTAGTCGTTTCTTTAAACGTGATACTTCCTACCACCCGCTAAGGTAGGAGGGGTATAAGCGCCTTGCTAGCGCCATTGGGTGGACGTAACACCACCCTGTGTATTAAACTTCAGTTGTTACTCGGGTTAATCTAACGGCGGTAAATTAATTAAGCACCTCGCCAGTGTATCGGGGTGGACGTAAGGTCACCCAGTGTATTAAACTTCCGTTGTTACTCAGAATAATAATTAAAAGCCTTAAACAGAAGGGTGTGTGTTGTAATAAGATAAGTGCGGTTAAGCACATAATTAATAAGCTTTGGTAGTTGTACTAATTGGGGTGGGCATGATTGCCACCCTAAGGTTTAAAGTTTCATAGCTGCTCTTAATAATATTAAAAGTCTTAATGTTGATGTGAGTGTTGTAAGTGGTTAAGTTAAGTGTCGTTGTCGCACATAATTAATACACCTTCCCAAACAGTTGTCAGAATTTTCTATAAGGCTCATGTACTTTGGAGTCTTCTCTTCAGTGCATATCTATTAATAATCATTCAGTGAAAGTACCGGGTTATGTATCGTTCCGTCGGTTATTATTCGAGGGACAATGATAGTAAACGGTTACGATCACTCGAACCACTCTGCTTGTACCCTTGCTTAGTCTTTCATTAGACTAACCAACCGTAATTGTTCTCTGCATGGTTGGCTGGTGTCATCCGTTCGATTCGGCACATCAGAGGTTGATGCCCGAAGTCAAAGTAACTTGTTGAAGGATAAGAGGCTTGCAGACGAAGATTTAAGTATTAGTGTTTTAAGTTGTTAAGTGTTTTAAATTATTAAGATTCTTTAAAGTCTTCCGCTGTATTATACTTTGTTGTAAAATCATCTCCTCGTTTGAAGAGAGATCTTTTAATAAAAGGGTTGAGTTTCATGTACAAAAAGTATTTCGCTGTTTAATCTTTCATTATTTAATATGTCTAATTAAGTTAAATGTTCCGACCAAAGCCTGGGGTGACATCGGACAGAACGTCTGAGGTCACTGGCATGTGGCACTACCGAGGTATAAATCGGGGGTGTTACAGAATGGTGGTCTTCGGTTTCATGCTCTTTATCTGCCACTGAGCTTGATCTCTGGCTATCTCTTCTTGGGCACTTTGGCATTACAGGAACTGCAGAGTTTTTGATAACTCCAACCGGGATCCTCTACAACTACTTCACTTTGTCAACTCCAAATTACTGAGCCAATATGCCTTGCCTCATCATGATGTTTTCTCTCACTCATCGGGCATTTCCCAGTCTTTTCCATCTCATCAGCATTGCTACCTCACTTCTGATGCTTGTCAAACTAGAGATGGAAAGGTTGTTTGTGGATTTGTGCTCAACCGTCCAAATGGTTCTCTGATTGTACTCAGGAGTAAATCATTAAAACCAAGTACACTCATTGAATCATTAGAGGCTAGAGCCATGATCTGGGGTCTCAACATTGCTAGAAGTCATGGCATCTCAAATCTGGAGATTGGAACTGATTGCAAAATTCTGGTTGATGCATGCTCAATCAAAGCTCCCCTGCCCAGGTCGTCTTTTGGCTTGCTATCTTCACTAGCAAAAAGTCTACTACTTTCCTCTTTTTTTTTTGTAATGTTCGGTTTATTCCTAGACTTAGTAACCATCCTGCTCACTTTGCTGCTAATTTTGGTCTTTCCTTGCCTCCCATGGCAATGGTATCCTTCTCTCATGTATCTCAAATGCCAAATGATTTGGCCTGTAAACTGTTCTCAGTTTAATAGTTAAATTTCATGTTTCCATAAAAAAAAATAGTGGATAGATTTTCGTATTTTTCAAATCAAGGATGAGGGTTCTAATCCATGCTAGAGTTTTTTGAAGAGATTCCAACGACATGAAGGGTCGGCTTTGACTGAGACAAATCTTCGCTCGAGAGGGTGTGAGGGGTGGTGTAGATTTGGTTGCGAAGGAGAGGCCTCGATGGCAGGATGGTCAACGGTAGTGGTGCGGAGGGATGTGGAGGTGCGGTTGTTTGGGGTTTGAGTATCTTGATTTTGGTGTGTAATGGTTATTTCGAGGTCTAGTAAAAGTTTTTTTTAATTATTATTATTGTAAATTGGGTTTCTCATTGGGTTTTTGGAAGGGTTTCCCCGTAGTTGGTTTATTGTTTCACTACCTCCCTCGTTGGTTCGAGAGAAGAAAATACAAATGGGTCAACAGACCCAAAAATGAAAAAGAAAACAATTGAGAAGATGTTGTTAGGATCAAATAAAATAAAATAAATATTTATGGGTGTATTCCCTTGGAAGTGGGGATTTCCCTTTGGTAGCAATGGAGGATAATATTGGGTATTCCTTTGGTGGTGTGATGTTGGCTCTGGTGGCCATTTGGGGTTGCCTAGATGATTAAGGGGGATTTCCCTTGAGTCTGTTTTTTAGTGTGTTTTTCTAGTGCCCTATTTTTTTGTTATAAGACAAACATTAGACTCCCTTTTACGTGAAGGGCATACCTAAACAATCACAACAGATGCTTTTTACAAGATTTTTTTATTTCCACGTTATATGACTTATGTGCTTGTATATCCTTCTTAGTATTTTACCCTCTTATTGGATTAATCCAAAACTTGTATGAGGATGTGAGAATCCTTCTGTTTTGTGCTATCTTACTTTTTTTTTGAAGAATTAGTATGACATCAAATTTTACTTGAAAACCATCCTATAGAATCTTTTCGGATGAGAACATGGAGTTCTGGTTTAGTTAGGATTTCTTGCAGTGGAAATGGCAAAGATTTGCAACAAAGTCAGCCACTGAGTTAATTTCACGGAAGATATGATAAAGGCCAATTTGCAAAAGTATACCACTTTGGTGTTGAAATTTGCAAAGTGGGTATTATTTTTTTGGATATTACAACAATATCCTAAAGTAACTTTTTGGGATTTTCTTTAACCTTTTTTTTTTATCAAAAAATCTGAAATTGAATTTATTTTCTATAAATAAAAAGATAAAATAAAATTAAAAATCTGAAATTGAATTCATCTTCATCTTCGAGCTCGATTCATCTTCCAGCGGTGGTGAGGTATTCCAATGGCGACCTCTCGACTCAATTCAGTGGTGGGGGCAGTGCTTCTAGCTTCAATCGAACTCAATTTGTACCGGCGACCTCTCGACTCCCTCTCCCAGAACTCGATCGCCTTCTCCGGCCCGAAATCCCTCTCCGACGACCTCCCGAACTCCCTCTCCCCCGCCTCTTCCGCCTCGATCTCTCCTTCAACAACCTCTCCGGCCACATTTCCCCGCCGTCAACCGCCTCCCCACACACCTCCTCACCCTCCCAAACCTACAGATCCCTCTCCCAAACCCCGTCGTCAACCGCCTCGTCTGTCAGATCCCTCTCCCACAACTCGCCTTCTCCGACCCGATTTTCGCCTCGATTTCGTCGGCCAGACCTAGATCTCTTCCGCCTCCCCCACCTCGATCTCTTCCGACTCCCTCTCGTCGGCCAAATCTCGACCTCGATCTGGCCAGATCTCGTCGGCCTCTCGACTCCCTCCTCTCGACTCCCTCTCGTCGGCCAAATCTCGACCTCGCCCCCCCCGCCGTCAACTGCCTCCCCCACCGCCTCCCCCACCTCCTCACCTTCCACCTTCAAACCCTAACAATTTCAGAAATTAATTTATATATTTTAAAGTATAAGAGAGTGAAAAGAAAAGATAAATTCAAAATTTATTTTACCTTTTCTCCAAAATTCCGAAAATAGATAATTTTACCCTTATATCCTTATTTGGGTAGAAAAAAGGATATTGCTGTCATATCTTAAAAAAGAATACTCACTTTGTAATTTTGGGCACCAAAATGGGTATTTCTTGTTAATTTTTCTATGATAAATTTGGACTGTCACAAAATATTATAACAAAAATAGGATATCAGAGATAAGAATCTCAATTTCCCATTGACAGTCCCAAATACCATTAATCACATTTATAATTGTCATGTTGTCTCTTTCAAGTTCAATGTTTTTGAATTTCATATTTTTGGCATTGATTAAAGCATCTCACATAGTAAGTGCTTTTGCTCTAATTGTACATGTTTTTTTGGTCTTTTCCCCATAATGAGTATCAATATTTATTTTTATTACTCTGTGTGACGGTTTCTTCCATCATAATTTTTTCCTTTTTCTCATATTCATTTTACTATTCTTTTTTGTTTTCTTTGCTGATTTGATACGTGCAGTCGGTATTCTACACATTTGTTTTATTCCAACTAGATATCATATTTTTGTGTATTTGGTTAAATCTGTAATTGTCATTGTTGTCCCATCAATTTGGGAAAAGGTTTCTTGATTCATGTGATAACAAATACACCACCATATGGTTGCTAGTTCTTCGAATTGTTCTCTTGTTAGTGTTTGTCTGATGTCATCCATGATTTGCTCAATTGTGTTGTTATTGCAATTCAAACTTACAATAATGTTTTTTGTGACTTTATTAATTTTCTTCATTGTTTGTAACATGTGTCTGCTTTTAAAAAGAAGATGTTTTGAATCTTCAATTTGAGAGTTGCAACAGATACATCCTGGTGGAATTGTTATGCCTTTTTCATGTAGTTGTTGCTTTGTAGGTAATCCTTTTGATAAGGATCAAGGATCGTTTAACGTTGATTATTCGAAATAAAGGATAGACAATCAACTCTCTCAAGCAATCCACCAAAAGAGATTGAAAGACCCGACAACTCTTGGATAAATCCACCAAGGATTGATGAGGTTGAATCTTTAAAGACGCAAGATAGATCTACTCGCACCTCTAAGATTCGAGGTTGATCAAATTCATGGATGGGTCCACCAAGGATTTGAGAAAAAAACAATCTTGATAAGGACACAAGATCGGTGTTGGAATCCACCAATAAAATAAGAAGCAAATTCTTGAATTGGAAATGCAAAAATGACAATTATATTGAAACAAGAGAAAGTGGTTTTATCTTTAATCTTGTGTGTCTCAACTAGGAGGCAACAAGCCTTAAAATAGGAAAAGAACAATTCTTCATATGCCCAAGAATTAAGTAGGCTTGTGACGCATCGAATGCCATCATAAATGACGACTCTTCAATTCTTCTTCAGAATGTCTCTTGATGGCAAGACTCTTGATATGCGCCATAAATGAAAACCCATAAAAGCCTATAAAGTCCCTTGAAGACGAAACCCTTCAAATGTATGATGTCATGGCATGACTCTTCAGCTTCAACGTTATTATGTGGAATCCAATACAAAGCTTCTTCCATATTAATTGGTGGGCGTCTTTTTCGAGTCTTCTTCCAACGCTCGAACACTTTGTGGTCCTCTTGAGTAGTGATGGTGCCCCTGATCACATCACCTTTTTTAAGTACTTTCCACATAAAAGTTATAACTTTAGGATAAGTATCCAATTTTCATATCCATCACGAGTCATATGCTAAGTAGTTTTTGTTCTTTGTAAGTAATTGCATTGCTGATTTGGTTGAAGATCAGCCATTTTTGTTTTTCTGCCAATATAGTCGGTCTGTAATTTCATTGGTTAGGATTAGGATACCCGAAATTAAGCTTGTTGAGTCTTAGGGTAATGTCTATTTGAGTTTAGAAATATTTCATTTTTTGGTTCCATCATTAAATTTTGTCGTGAGGATATCAGGGTTTGTTCATGTTGGATATCGAAAATTTTGTGAAGCGTTTGTTTTGTGGTCTATATGTCCTTCCTGAATCTGATCATTTTATCATCACCTACTTGCCAGATTAGTCCCTTTTCAAAGTCGTTTCTAATATCCATCATTTTATTCCACTACCATTTGCAACTATGCTTTTTTCATATTTTAGAACATGTTGTGTAACACCCCCGACTTATGCCGGTCGTGTCACACACCAGTGACCTCAGACGTTACTGTCCAAAGTCACCCTAGGCTTTAATCAGAACAATTAAGCTTAAATAAGTATATTAAAAAACGAAAGATTAAACAGCGGAAGACATATTTAAATAAAACTCAACCTTTTATTAATAGACTTCTCATAAAATGAGAAGTGACAATTTTACAACAGAGTAAAATTACAGCGGAAGACTTTTAAATTACACAGCGGAAGACTTTAAGAATAAACCTATTACATGACTAGGTTATAAAAATATATATATATATATTAAAGTAATACTTAACAACCTTAAAACATTATCACTTAAATCCTCAACTGCAAGCCTCTTCTTCGATTGATTACTTCAAGTCTTCGGGGACTAACCACTGATGTGCCGTATAGGACGGATGACACTAGCCAACCATGCAAGGAATAAAACCCGGTTGGTTAGTCTAATGAAAGACTATGCAAGGGTGAAAACAGAATGGTTCTAGTGATCATAACCGTTTACTATCATTGTCCCTCGAATAACAACCGAAGGAACGATACATAACCCGAAACTTTCACAGAATGATTAAAATTAGACATGCACAGAAAAGAAGACTCTAAAGGAATTGAGTCTTATGGGGAACATATGACAAATGTTTGAGAACGTTATAGTTTTCACACAAGCGTTTAAAAACGACTTGATCATTTGGGTCAACGACCAACCTCACCGCACAATGCGAATCCAGATTGGAAAGAAGACTTACTCTAACCGAAGTCCGGGCGGTTTTGCACGTTGTACTCCTCGCCTGAGGGTATATTAATTATGTGCATAACCGCACTTATCTTATTAAATTCCAAAATGTATATTCACGTTAAGCTTTTAATATGCTCTCGAGTGACAACGAGAATAACACAGGGTGACAATACGTCCATCCCAAATTGCACTAGCAAGGTGCTTAACACCTCCTAACCTTAACGGGTGGATAGGAAGCAATGGTCATGACCTTTAAAAGTATTAGAGAATTAATCCGACTAATACCAAGTTATAAAGAAACGACTAATCCTCACTAGGAATTAGCGTTCCTACAAATACTCGTGCTAATCTAGCATTAAGTTTATAATTAAAATCCACAACAAAGTCATCACAGTAATAACATGTATAATAGCGTTGTTCTAGCAATATATACAACCAATTATAATATCATATTTTAATCACAATATTTTATTAAATCTGTTCCCAAACGAAACCCATGTTTCACTCCAATTTAATTAACAATCAAAATAATTGATAATTAACGGAAACATGGAATGATAAGTAAGAGTGAACCGCCACTTGCCTTAATTAGACGAATTGACGATGTCGGGTTTCGGGATCTGGAAACTGGAATCTGAATACGGATTCCTACCACGACGACGAAACAACGACGGAACCCTAAGTTAGATTCGATACGAAATGAATAAACGGAATGAGCAAAACACAAAACGAATCGAAGGAAAAAGGGCACAGTCACGGCTGTGCCAGAGGGTGCCGCGATCGCGGCCAACATGACCGCGGTCGCGGTTTTCTGGGCAATTTGCGATCGCGACGTATGAACCACGGTCGCGGATTCCCATCCCGACAAAAGCTCGGAGACGAAGATGGCTTACCGACGACGACAACTCGGGTCTTCGGTCCTACAACACCGCGCACCACCACCGCTACTTCAATTTCCAACTGGGCACCACGACCTCCGACAACACAACTCCGGCGACGAGCAAGACTCCGGCGAAGCTCCGACGAACACACAAACGAGAGGGAGAGAGAGAAAGATGGATCAAAGTAGATGATGGATGAGAAGAAAGGCCACACCGAACCCCCTTTTATAGGCTCGGAGGAGAGGAAGTTCACCCCAGCGTCGGCATCCCAAATGCTCCACCTCCCCTCAATCGGAAAGCGTTGAAGAACGTGGGGAAAATCCAAGTGTCAGGCTTCTGGAAGCTCGGGGAAGAAGACGCAACCCATTTCCGCGGGCGCGGTTTCTCTGTCGTGGTCGCGGTTGCCTCTGGGAAATTCCGCGGTCGCAGTCTACAGTTCCGCGGTCGCGGTTATACCACGATCGCGCCATAGGATCGATGATCGCGGTGCTTGCTCGAGTTTATGCTTAGGATTTGATACCCTTAATACACCCAAATAACTTATGACCCATATACCCTTGCTAACGTATATTATTACGTTCCAAGGGTGCACACAGAGATTCCAATTACGCTCAACGTGTCTTACTTACAGAACGAGGGTTGGGAAATTACCCAAATATCCTTACTAAAATTGAGGGTTATTACATTACTACCCCCTTAAAAGAAGTTTCGACCCCGAAACTTGGCCGATAACAGCTCAGACAAGCGATCTTATAATAAGTTACCCAGCCTTATAAGTTTAACCATGCCTAACCCATTTAACACTTTGTAAATTGGTTCAAGCATTTCTAAGTTAAAATCTATAAGTTGATTCAATCTACAGTTAACCTAAGGTTAACCATAATTTAGATCATTCACAACTTAAGGGAATTTTATAACTTTTTTCCCCAAACATACATTTTACCATATTACCCCTATGGTAACATGAGGGTTATTACATTACTACCCCCTTAAAAATAGTTTCGACCCCGAAACTAACATCACTAAGGTAGAGGAACCGGTTTCACCATCAATCTTACCACCTGAACTTAATATCTTTAATCATCTCATCCATGAAATTGTTCCTAGGAAAATGATCTGTTTCCTCAACCATACCATTATCTCGCATATCTTATCTCCGAAATCATCGCAATAGACTTGCTATACCTTAAGCATGAAACACACATTTCTCTTTCAACTTCTTTCTTTATAACCTCTCTCTGAGTACATACCTTATCTTCCTTATCTTTCTTAAGTTGATATCCTTAAATAAACTTGGTCTTCGCAACCTATATCACCCAAGTCGAACTATTTATTCGATCATGATTTCCACTTACAACATACTGCTTAAATTCCTTACTCTTGCTAGACTCGACATGATCATCCACAAGATTACCATTGCCTTAATTAGCGTATCCATTATAATCTCCAATATAATCTCGCTATTATGCCCTATTCCTCATAAAGACCTTGATGTCCTCAAACCGAAGAATACAACATTTTTCTACTAACTTCCTTTCGACGATCAGATCCTCAAAGTACATACATAGAACTCACTTATTTCATTGGTTACCTTAATTAAATTTGGCCCTTGTGCCATATCTTAACGCAAAATCTTTACGCATATGATCCCTTAATTTTTCCACATTTTATCACACTTCATCCTACGTCCGTTTATCTCAACGTGATTTAATAATCCATTCTACAAGATTATAACCTCGTTTTACCCAAATGTGTCATACGATCGTCTTAATCGACGTAGGTCACTTTTTCCTTAAGTCCAGTTGATAACATCCACATACTTACTTTGTGCCACACTATTGATCTTCAAAATCATAACAACTTTTATCGGTTGAGTTTGTTAATCACTCATAAATACTTAAACAACCAGTTGTCCTCACACGACTTATTATCCCAAATCAAGCACCCTTTTTCTTTACTGATATTTACTATTCATCCAAGACATGATCACCTTAACACTTCTCGTATCATCGTCTCATTATATCGTTTCCTTAAAAAGAAAATACCTCATAATGAAACCTCAAATATGTCTTCCCAAAATAACACTTATGATTTCGCACACTTAACTTTCCCAAAAAGCTTTTAATACTGGTCCCATAAATGGACACACTCATTTATAAACCTCATCAACATAACTCTTGGGTTCTAAAGTTTTACTCAAGATCGTATTAGAGTACGATCATTTTAGAGAAAATGACTCCTTACGAAATATCTCTCTTATACATTTATTCACCTAAATATATAATTTATACTACTCACACTTAAGTACTTTGAGCTTTATATTAGCTCACTACCCCATCTAATGCTTAGAGTATGTACATGAGGAATAACCTCAAACTCCATAGAACATTACTACACACACCAAATCCTTATAGCAAGGAATCCTTACAACATTAATCTCTCGAGGCAATGCTCATGACTTTGAGCAAAGGGAACAGATAATGTCAATGCCCAACCTGACATTATTTCAGAAAAATAGAGGGGTTCTTATGAATAGTTTCGACCTTGAAACTAGCGCTAACAAGGTAGGGAACAACCACACGTGTTCCAACCCATACTATCCTTTATGAGTCCAGACAGTCTTTATCAACACATGACATGTACTATTTTTGACACTCAAGGATTCCCATATGAACGAACAACTTGCAATAATAACGAATTTAGTAATTTCCGGAATAAGAAAACACTTCTTTATTATTCAAAACATTACATTAAAACAACTGACAGAAAGTCAAACAGACAGATTACTAGACTATGGAGACTATCGACACAAGTCGTCGCTCCTTATTCTTAAAAAGGCTTAACAGAAATACAACTACTCGTTCAGAGTCTCATTCCCATTGGAGTGACGAATCACAAAGAGTCGTTGCCCCTAACCCGAAGACTCCATAGGCGCCTTGCCTTTATTACGAGCAATAGATTGCTCCAGAGCGGACATCCCTGGCCTCGGGTTCTGCCCATTGCCAACATTCGAGGCTTGGTACGACTGCGTTGGTCTTTGACCCTTCTGTCTACAGTATGTCTTCATGTGGCCTTCTTTCCCACAGTTATAACATACCCTCTTTTTCTTTTGGCAGTTAAGACTTTTATGTCCAACCTCACCACAGTTGTGGCACTGAATCACTCTGCTACTCCAACCTGAGCCTCTGGCGGAGTCAGACTGAGTCGTCTCGGTCTTAGCGCGACCATACTTCTCAAACTTGGTGGGCGATGTCGGTCGCTTGAATGTACCAACCTGGCGATCCTGTTGCCCACCCCTTCCCTTAACCTGCTTCTCCCGCTTTTGGGCGAATTCTTCCAGTGTGACCTCTATCTTGTAGGCCGCATCCACATATTGCTCTAATGTAGAACAACTGTGACACACCATTAGAGGTTTGATTTCTGGATTCATCCATCCATGGAAGTACCAGATCTTTTGCTCCTCACTCGACACTTCTGGTCCAGCATATTGCAACAGATGATTGAACTTAGCTGCAAGCTGAGTCACCTTCAACCCCTCGGTCTTAGGGTAAATGAATTCCTTATGCTTCTCCTCCCTCATAGCACGGGAAAAGAAACGGTCAGTCATCTTAGTTTTGAACATACCCCAGTTCAATCCGGGATGATCAGCTAGACCAGTGCCCTCCCACCATTCGCTAGCCACATCCTTAAGTTGAAGGGAAGCGATGTGCACTTTCTCAGCCTCCGTGCAATCCACGTTCCTGAACAACCGTTCCATGTGCGAGAACCAATACGCCACTTTGACCGGTTCTCCAGTACCGTCATAGCTGTCAGGCCTCATTGAGCTCACGGCCTTCAAGGCTCGACCGTAAGTTCTTATGTTCCTGACGGCATCGACCTGAGGTACGTGGTCCACTGGCTCCTCAATTTCAGGAACAACCTGAGGAACTAGACCACCCTGTGCTTGCGGTGCAATTGACCGAATTACATCGGTGACCGTCCGCATAACAAACCCACGAATGGCCTCTTTGGTCGCGACATCCAACACTACCGGAGGAGTAGCCTGAACTTGGCCAACACCTGCGGGGTTATTGTGAGAGACATACTTGCTCTCCTCCCCTTGATTAGCGGCGCTCCTCAGATTCAGTCTTGGGTTGTTACTCGGTCCCGTACCAGCACGGACTGTGTTCCTTGTGTTCACCATCTGTTGGTGAACCATATCGTTAGTTTAGAACTTTTCCAACTTGAATATGACACTTAGTCAAATACGTTATGATACTAATTATAAGGGTCCAACTAATAACTTTATATCAGTCTGACTAACCCTCCACCATTAATCGCAGAGACAATCTTCTTATCTTTACTTGAGAATGGGTACTCTAGGAGAAATGTCAATCTTTAAATGACATTAAACCTAAGAAGAGACACTATCCCTAAGAATGGATCTAAAGAATAAGTAACAACTCGAAGCTTGCAGAAGTTTGAAAACCACTTATTATTGAACCTTATACTTTCAAACTTTATACTTTATACCTTTAAACCTCATATAAAAATAATTATTTATAGTGTTAGTTTCTCAAACTAGTGATACGATTATCATAAAACTCTTACTAAGACCAAAGTCATACTTTTAAAGTTACAATCATAAACTTTAATTGCTTATAACATGCCATGTATAAACCAACTATAAATAACTTTTGAAGTTCAATAGTTAAATCATTAGTTTAAATTAAATTCCAAGAAATAAGTATAACTTTTAAATTTAACCTTCAAACTCTCGAAATTTCTTTTTAATAGAAAATAGGTTGAAAATAGTTTTGAAATTATTTTTTTTGAAAATTCTCAAACCTAACAATAGGCCAAGAATTTTAAAACCATTGCTCTTATACCATAATTGTAACACCCTCGACTTATGTCGGTCGTGTCACACGCCAGTGACCTCAGACGTTACTGTCCAAAGTCACCCTAGGCTTTAATCAGAACAATTAAGCTTAAACAAGTATATTAAATAACGAAAGATTAAACAGCGGAAGACATATTTAAATAAAACTCAACCTTTTATTTACAGACTTCTCATAAAATGAGAAGTGATAATTTTACAACAGAGTGAAATTACAGCGGAAGACTTTTAAATTACACAGCGGAAGACTTTAAGAATAAACCTATTACATGACTAGGTTATAAAAATATATATATTAAAGTAATACTTAACAACCTTAAAACACTGTCACTTAAATCCTCAACTGCAAGCCTCTTCTTCGATTGATTACTTCAAGTCTTCGGGGACTAACCACTGATGTGCCGTATAGGACGGATGACACTAGCCAACCATACAAGGAATAAAACCCGGTTGGTTAGTCTAATGAAAGACTATGCAAGGGTGAAAACAGAATGGTTCTAGTGATCGTAACCGTTTACTATCATTGTCCCTCGAATAACAACCGAAGGAACGATACATAACCCGGAACTTTCACGGAATGATTAAAATTAGACATGCACAGAAAAGAAGACTCTAAAGGAATTGAGTCTTATGGGGAACATATGACAAATGTTTGGGAACGTTATAGTTTTCACACAAGCGTTTAAAAACAACTTGATCATTTGGGTCAACGACCAACCTCACCGCACAATGCGAATCCAGATTGGAAAGAAGACTTACTCTAACCGAAGTCCGGGCGGTTTCCACGTTGTACTCTTCGTCCGAGGGTATATTAATTATGTGCATAACCGCACTTATCTTATTAAATTCCAAAACGTATATTCACGTTAAGCTTTTAATATGCTCTCGAGTGACAACGAGAATAACACAGGGTGACAATACGTCCATCCCAAATTGCACTATCAAGGTGCTTAACACCTCCTAACCTTAACGGGTGGATAGGAAGCAATGGTCAAGACCTTTAAAAGTATTAGAGAATTAATTCGACTAATACCAAGTTATAAAGAAACGACGAATCCTCACCAGGAATTAGCGTTCCTACGAATACTCGTGCTAATCTAGCATTAAGTTTATATTTAAAATCCATAACAAAGCCATCACAGTAATAACAGGTATAATAGCGTTGTTCTAGCAATATATACAACCTATTATAATATCATATTTTAATCACAACATTTTATTAAATCTGTTCCCAAACGAAACCCATGTTTCACTCCAATTTAATTAACAATCAAAATAATTGATAATTAACGGAAACATGGAATAATAAGCAAGAGTGAACCACCACTTGCCTTAATTAGACGAATTGACGATGTCGGGTTCCGGGATCTGGAATCTGAATACGGATTCCTACCACCACGACGAAACAACGACGGAACCCTAAGTTAGATTCGACACGAAATGAATAAACGGAACGAGCGAAACACAAAACGAATCGAAGGAAAAAGGCCACAGCCGCAGCTGTGCCAGAGGGTGCCGCGATTGCGGCCAACATGACCGCGGTCGCAGTTTTCTGGGCAATCCGCGGTCGCGGCGTATGAACCGCGGTCACGGATTCCTATCCCGACAAAAGCTCGGAGACGAAGATGGCTTACCGACGGCGACGACTCGGCTCTTCGCTCCTACGACACCGCGCACCACCACCGCTACTTCAACTTCCAACTGGGCACCACAACCTCCGATAACACAACTCCGGCGACGAGCAAGACTCTGGCGAAGCTCCGACGAACACACAAACGAGAGGGAGAGAGAGAGATGGATCACAGCAGATGATGGATGAGATGAAAGGCCACACCGAACCCCTTTTATAGGCTCGGAGGAGATGAAGTTCGCCCCAGCGTCGGCAGCCCAAACGCTCCACCTCCCCTCAACCGGCAAGCGTTGAAGAACAGTGGAAAAATCCAAGCGTCAGGCTTCTGGAAGCTCGGGGAAGAAGACACAATCCATTTCCGCGGGCGCGGTTTCTCCGCCGCGGTCGCGGTTGCCTCTGGGAAATTCCGCGGTCGCGGTCTACAGTTCTGCGGTCGCGGTTATGCCGCGATCATGCCATAGGATCGATGATCGCGGTCCTTGCTCGGGTTTATGCTTAGGATTTGATACCCTTAATACACCCAAATAACTTATGACCCCTATACCCTTGCTAACGTATATTATTACATTCCAAGGGTTCACACAGAGATTCCAATTACGCTCAACGTGTCTTACTTACAAAACGTGGGTTGAGAAATTACCAAAATACCCTTACTAAAATTGAGGGTTATTACATGTTGATTCTTCAGGTACTTTTCCGTAACAGTTTAAACACGTAGATTTTTTAGTTCTGCTAGGATATTCCATAAGAGTTTGAAATGCAGTGCAAAAAGTTTGTATCTTTTGATTTCCTGAGTCCTAGACCGCAAATGTTAGTTGGTTGGAAATCTTGTTCCGTCTGATTAGTGTTTTATATGTTTGGTCTTTGTTCCAGAAGAAGCATATGTTGATTTTCTCCAGTTCATTTTGAGTTTTTATAGGGGGCATAAAGCTTTGCATAATGAAGTTAGGTCGCTCTGCTAAATTTGATTTAATTAGAGGAATTCTCCCTTCATGTGATAAGTTATTAACCTTCCATTTGATCATTTGGTTTCTAGTACTGACAATAATATCATCAAAGGTGTTTGAATTAACTATGCCATTAGTAAGTGGGCAACCTAAGTATTTCTTGAGTGATGTCATATTTGTAATGGTAAGGATTCCTTGGAGTTCTAGTTTTTTCGTAGTTGAAACCTTCTTAGTAACCTGGAAGACCGATTTATGAAAGATTACCTTTTGTTCTCAAATTGTACAATATTTGTAAATTATTAGTTTTATTTCTCTACAATGTTCATGGTTTGCTTTTGGAGAATATCATAATGGCATTTGCACAGGTTAGAAAAGGTATCCTTGTTCCTCTTTGGGTCAATAGGAATCCAATAGATTTCTTTTGTCTTTTTGATGATAGTTGTAATCTTCTGGAAGTATTTATGCTCTGGTTTAAATATTTCAATTGGTCCATTATTAACTAGAACATAGAATGAAACAGTTGGAATGCACTCTCCAATCCAATTAACAAATTTGTCTCAAAAACCCGAATTTTTCAGTATGTCCAGAATAAGTTTCTATTCAATCCGGTCATATGCCTTTTCCATATCAAGTTTAATTGCGATATGTCCTTTAGTTCCTTTTCTTGATTCGAAGAAGTGAAAAAAATCATGAGCTATGAGGATGTTATCTTGTATTTCCCAGTGTGCTACAAAGGCGCCTTGGAGAAGGTGTATCAAATTTTCCATCATTTTTTTCAATATTTCCGTATTTATTTTTTATATAATTATGTAAATTGTAGAGCACAAACTAATTGGTCAATAATGGTTTGTTGAGTTTGGTTTGTCACATTTCGGTATTAGTGTAATGAATGTATGGTTGATTTGCTTTCGAATTTTCCCTGAAGGAAGAAGCTTTTGACAACCTGAGTTATCGAGGGACCAAGAATATCCCAATATTTTTGGTAAAATTTGGTTGTCATTCCATCGATAAATGGAGATTTGTCTTGTCCGATAGCAAAGACAGTTGTTTTAATTTCTTCACTTGTTACCTCTTTTGTAAGATTTAGGTTGTCTTGTTCTATTATTTTTATTCCTATGAGTTCTAGATAGTTGTCTAAGATATTGGCAATAACTTAGGAGCTTTTGAATCTTGTAATAAAATCATTTCTAATTTCATTTCTCATGTTTTCTTCACCAATGATAGTTGTTCCTTCATTTGTGTTGATTTCTTTGATTATTTTTCTATTGTGTTTAGCAATTGCTATTCTATGGAATAGCTTACATAAGTGTCGTTATTTTTTTGTATTTTCTCTTTTCTCTTTAATTCCAATAGATTTTCTAAAAATTTAAGATTTATTTCTTTTTTGTTATTAGTCTCACTTGTTTGTCTATAAGGTTTCTTGCATATATTTTTTTGTAGTTAAGTCAGGTTTGCATCAATCATATGAAGTTGTGTGAATAAATTTCCAAAGCTATTTTTATTCCAGTCTTTTGCATGTCGCTTCAAAAGTTGTGTTTTCTTGACAAGGTCATACATTTAGGAACCGTGGGTGTTATTTCTCTATGCTTGGTTTTTATAATGTGTTGTTGTGGACAAAGAGTAGAATATAATTTTTTTTTTGAAAAGGTAAGAATTAGGTTGGAAACAAGTATCTGCTTGAGACTCAGCCTATAGCATCCTTTCGGATGAGAACACGAAGTTTTGAGTTGGTCAAGATATTCTCCGAGCAGTGTACTTGGCAATTTTTTGCAATAAAATCCGCCGCCACATTGATCTCCCGAAGTAAATTTACAGGAAAAAAGTAGAATATAACTTGTTTTCTTTGTATTAAATTAATCCATGCCCTTTTTATATTTTCCCCAAAAAAAATTCAAATTTGATAGGCCTTTCAAAGTCGGGGATTTTAGGAGCGAGATTACAAAAAACAAGAAATGTGATCATACATATCCTTGCATTAGGTCTAATATTCACGCTCACACTGAGCATGGTGGGAATGAGAGTACCATAACATTTAAAAAAAATGAAAAGAAATAGAAATGTAATATTTTTTGTTAGAATTAAAACAAAAAGTAGAGAGGAGTAACATACTGGTGATACTCTTTTCTTGATTTACTTAAAAAGTGTGACAATTATTTTACTTTTCATATAGTTAATTGGTTATAATACTCAAATTAAATACCATCAATACAGAGCGGTCGAATACTGACATGATTATTGATAATGTAGTATTGCTTCAAAACAAATCTATAGTATTTGTACTTTTTTATTATACTATATTCATTATCTGACAGTCATTTGGCGGAAGGATTAAAATTTTCTCATACCTTTTTGTACTAGAGAAAGGATTCTATAAGAACCATTAATATGAGAGAAATGAGAACGAATTTTGGCCTCCCAGATATGAGAAATACGTGGTCGGGATCATACTTCTATTAAAAGAGGAAAAAAATAGCATGACCTATTTTTGCAGTATATAACACATTTTTTTGAAATATTCACACCCGCTTTGTTGTGGACATGTTTGAAATGTTCATCACTTTTATGTATAGACGTTCACTACTTCTATGCCTAGATGTGCATCACTTTATATGCCTAGATGTTCTACAATTTTTTATACATTATGTTCATCATTTTTTTCCTATAAGTTCATTGCTTTTTATAACTATATGTTCATCAGTTTTATGTATATGTTCATCGCTTTTATACTTATAATAGCTCAAGGCCCGTGCACTGTACGGGGGAAGGGGTGTTTAAAATTTAATAGTTGTTATATTATTGTATTATGTGATAATTACCAATAAATATAGTTCTAAAATTAATGGTTAAACAAAAATACATATAACATGTTTGCTTTCCTTTAGTAAATGGTAATGAACAATTATTAGTTTTCGTGAATCTTTATTTTTCATATCTACTTTGACTTGAGATAGTTAAAAAATAAACAAAATTAAATTGATCGAAGTTGCTAGTGATAAATCAATGGATCAATTCAAATGCATTTCATTGTTTTGATTTGTTATAATTTATTTAAAAATGTATTTTTAATTTACTATTAAATATAATATTGAAATATTGAAATTTATTTTTTAATAGGTTCCCGTGAAATATGACAAATAATAAGGTTTCATAAAGGGAGGGATGTGATACTATTAACTCGTTGACACATGACACTATTGCTTCTACTTTAATTATATGTATAACATCTAGGAAAAATGTAGAAACTTGGAAAAATTATTGAAAAAAATATAATAAAATCTTGTTAACTTAAATTTGTGGAATATGTATGAAGTTATTCAAATAAATTTTCTATGATAGTATTTTATTATAACAAAGGTTGAAATAAAAAAAAGTTGGATTTTTCATTTTGGAAACCAAAACTATAGATCTATTTCATATATATATATATATATATATATATATATATAGATTTTGCAAACAATTAATAAATTAAATTCATTTTCTATGATATATGGCAGAATTACTTATGCTTTAGTTGTTAGTAATTGATTGATTTCATCACTTGCTTATATGTTCACCACTTTAATATTAATATGTTCGTTACTTTTATAACTATGAGTTTGTTCGTTTACAACATATTATAGATTATAAGGAGCTTATATGAAGAAATAGATTATTAAGAGGGAAAGGAGGTTTAAATCTAAAATGGATAGAAAAAGACCAAAAAATTGACTTATTTCTGATCAATCCCAAACACATATTATTCCTTTTAAACTATTATAAACTATTATAATGATGAGTGAGAGTGGTATCGAACACCACCTATATGTTCATCCCCTTTTATGACTATATGTTGATCTCCTTTTATGACTATATGTTTTTCACTTTTATGCATCATTTTTATGCCTATATGTACACCACGTTTATGCCTATATACTTTTAACCTACTTGAAACTAATTTTTATATCAAAGATTATCAATTTATGTCTCTAAAACTTGTAATATACATTACATGATCTTTTCTACAAGATTTGAGAGTTTATAAAACACAAACACAATCATACAACTACTATCTAATTTTGTATTTTTTAGTAGTGAAGCGATGAACTTCACTTACATATTGTGATGAACATATAAGAGCAAACATGATCAACATGTAATTCACTTGCAGCGCGCACCGGAATGCACAAGAAGCGTTCTCAGTTCTCTTGTAACTAGTCGTTCTCACGCGGTCTGCCCATTGTTATACTATATCCATTAATTGTAATTTTGTGAAGTGTAACATACTTATTAAAATCTACAATATAAATACTAAATGAGAACTTTCTAAGGCCACATGTCCATCCGAAATTGCGCCACGTTACTATATTCCACGTGTCGTCACCTCCTTTTGACACATCATTTATGTTTATTTGTAAAAATTAAATTTATATATTCTTTATTTTCAATTTCATTTTTAATAGATTTTTTTTTACCCTAAAGCTGGATACAAATCTATTTTGATTTCTTATTGTGATTATTAGAGATCTTATATAGTATAATCACCAAGTTTGAATTAAGATTTCCCCTTTTTTACCTTTGTCTTATTTTAAATACCGAAAACCACCCGTCGAATAGACCACATTGCCGATAACCATCCGATCTTTATATATTTACCGGAAATCATCAGTGTTCATACATCCGTTAACCAAATACCACATAGATCTAGATTTTTGTCAAATTTCCGTTAAAAGCATGCAATGCAACATAAAATTTTATTCATGTGTGCACCATGACAACTAAACTTTCAGAATTAAGATAGGTTATCTACTGAGTTCTTTAAATTCTATTCATTTTGCTCTCTATTTTGTCTTTGTTCTTCTTTATCCTGCATATGACATTCTGCTTCTGGTAAATGAGGTTGCATCTTATGACATGTGGTTCTTGTGTTACTTTTTTAATAGATTTGATGTTTGGTTCAACTTGTTACTTCTGCATTGGCTTCTTGTTGTGAAATGTTTCTGTTTTCCTAGATTTGCTACGAGCTCAATATGCAAGAACCTCATTGCTGGTCATAGTTAGATGATGTGCAGTGGGACAAGAGGGCGTCTTTTATTTTTATTTTTCCATCTTAAAACCCATATAGGTTGATTCAAGATCTAGTCTTCTTAACGACAGTTTAATGTTTCATGGCCTATTGTTATTATTAACTAGGAATGTCTTTAGATTGATCATTTAAGAAAACTGATTGTTGGTCTACTCTTGCTGAAGTTAGATGCTTTTGATTGCTAGAAATGGGATAATTTTGTGAGGTTTCAAGCTCCCATTTTGATGTCAAAGTTTGGTGCTATTTTACCTTAGCTACAACTGGTGGCTGCTTTGATATTATAAATCACTGGTGAAAATTTAAAAAAAAATAGTACTTGGTTTTTGGTCGAGGATAGAAAATTCTATAACTGTTTTATATTTATGGGAGTTTGCTATTTAATAAAAAAAAATTGTTGACTTCTTTAATGTAAAGAACTTCATTCCTCCTCTGGGGTATGACACAATGACTCAATCAACTTCCTAAGTGTTGCTGATTCATGGACATATTTTTTATTCAAAGTATGTGGTTCTTGTTTGGTCCAAACTTAGTTTTTCATCACCAGCCAATTGGCAATGCATTATCACTAGACCTGAGCAAACATGGTTGGCCTGCCCGGCCCGCCCGTTTGGCCCAGCCCGGACGGGTAAGCGGACCGGGTACGATTACATGTTTAGGCCTTAATGGGCCGTTCGGTCCGGCATATTATTTAAATATAAAAAATATATAATAAACATACGCTAACATAAGATTACTTACCATTTTCTTATTATTGATGTTAAATAATTAGTTTGAAGAATAAAAAATATAAAAAAACAAAAGAAATATTCTTGGAAATGACTAATCGGGCCGGCCTGACCCGGACTTTTGGGCGGGTCCAATTAAAGGTTATGGCCCGAATAACGGGCCTAGCCCGGACTCGGCCCACTTAAACGGATTGAAAAAATGGGTCCAGCCCAGCCCGGACCCGTGTTGATACGGGGTTAGCAGTGTAGAAGATGGATCTAGGCAACGGATCTCAAAACAAAAGAAAACACAAGATTAGAACAATAGCGGAAGTGAAACTAATGGAAGGATAATAGATAGAACCAATAGAAACGACGAGAAAATCCGCTTGCTTGATAGCAAGGAACCTTGTCGAACGATCTACCAACCCGATCTCTACAACGCCACACAACCAAGAATCGCTGATGAACTTGGAGCACGGAGAGGATTGCTTATGAAGTACGAAATCACCAAATCCAGAGGGACTTGACAAAGACGAAAACAACTAAGCAGGAAAGAACAATCGATTGAGACTCTCACGGGGAGCCGAGTTTTCAAAGCAAAAACCAAGCTCTGTTTTTGTGTTTTAACAATATGAGAAATCTGCCTAATGAAGAAGACAAGGGCGCCTTAAATACCTAAGAGGTGGCCGGCCCTAGCTTCCTAAAACAGGCTACAATTGTTCCAAAAATACCCGAAAATAGAAAGCTGAAAATAAATAAATAATAATCCTAAAAATATCCAATGCAGAAATTAATAAGATTAAACATATGTAACGTTGACCAATAAAGTCAACGCCTTGACTTTGGACTTGTCCTCTTCGTCATGTGATACATCATGTGCCATAAACGTCTCCAGCTCTTGACGTAGTTCCTTCAATCTTGACCTAGTAATCGGTCCATCAAAGGTTGTCACTAATGGCGGGGATGATTCCTCATCATTCTCCCCTTCTTGAAAAGGACTCGTCCTCGAGTCATCAACATCAGCGGCTGCATAAGGGGTAAGATCACCGACATTGAATATCGGGCTCACGCCATAGTCATCGGGCAGCTCCAACACATAGGCATTGTCGCCTACTCTCTTCAGCACCTTGAACGGTCCATCACCTCTGGGAGACAACTTCGACTTCCTCTGCTCCGGGAACCGCTCCTTGCGCAGGTGTAGCCACACCAAGTCGCCGGGCTCGAACAACACTTGACGCCGGCCGTGATTAGCTCAGGCTGCGTTCTTCGCTGCAGTAGCTTCCAAACGAGCCTTGGTCCGCTCGTGCAGCTCCTTCATGAACTCAACCTGTCTATCAGCATCAAAGTCTGCTCGTTCCGGTAAAGGCAATGGCTTAAGATCCAAAGGGGTTAGGGGATTCAAACCATACACACATTCAAAAGGGGACATATTAGTAGAAGAATGAATAGTCCTATTATAAGCAAACTCAACATGTGGTAAGGCTTCTTCCCAACTTTTCAGATTAGATTTAATAACAGCCCTAAGGATAGTACCCAATGTACGGTTATTGACCTCAGTTTGTCCATCTGTCTGGGGGTGACTAGCAGTAGAGAACAACAACTTAGTACCAAGTTTACCCCACAAAGTCTTCCAAAAGTAACTCAGAAATTTGACATCCCTATCACTCACAATAGTACGAGGTACACCATGCGACCGAACAATCTCTCTAAAGAACAAATCAGCAACATTCCTAGCATCATCAGTTTTATGGCATGCAATAAAGTGAGCCATCTTAGAGAACCTATCAACAGCCACAAATATAGAATCTCTCCCCTTCTTAGTCCTGGGCAATCCAACAATAAAATCCATACTAATATCAACCCAAGGAAAGAAAGGAATAGGCAAGGGAGTATAAAGACCATGCGGTTTTGCCTTAGATTTAGCCTATAAGCACTCAACACAGCGTTTGATAAAATTCTCTACATCCCTAAGCATGTGTGGCCAATAGAAATGAGTATGCAACATGTTATAAGTCTTATCTCTACCAAAATGACCCATCAATCCACCTCTATGAGACTCATCAACAAGTAACAACCGTAGAGAACAAACAGGAATGCACACCTTATCAACTCGAAACAAGAATCCATCAAACAAGAAAAACTTATCAAATGAACCCTTTTCCACACAATGCTTATAAATCACTCCAAAATCAGCATCCATATCATACAACTCCTTAATATAAACGAATCCAAGGACCCAATCTCGCTCTCTGATGTGGAGCCTCCGCTCTCTGATGAGGAGGTTGTGGTGACTGGTGCTTTGAACCCAATCTCGCTCTCTGATGTGGAGCCTCCGCTCTCCCACCTTTTTTTTCGCAAATGACCTGATTTTATTTGGGGAGGCAACTTATGATCATATTAACACTATCAAGTTCTGCCTTTCGAAGTATTGTGCTGCCTCTGGTGCCAAAATTAATTTTCAAAAGTCTATGCTTTGCTTTTCTAATAGCACACCCTCACATTCCTGTCACGGATGATCTTGGGTGCTACCTTAATTGGTATGCCCATGTCTAAGAAGAAGGTTACTAAGACTACATTCAAGCATATCCTGGAGCGGGTCAATTCCAAGATGGCAGGGTGAAAGAAAGGCCAAGTTGCTTTCAATGGCAAGTCGGGTAACTTTGGCTAAGGTGGCTATCTCTAGCATATCATATTACTCAATGCAAACCACGAATTTGCCCAAGTCAATCTGTGATAAAGTTGACAAGAGGACATGCAGTTTTGTTTGAGGCTCGACCGAGGAGAAACGAAAAAAAATGCATCTGGTTCGATGGGATGATGTGCGTCGGCCCAAGGATTCTAGTGGGCTCGGTTTGAGAAGTATGCGACAAGTCAATACTGCATTCATGGCTAAGATGGGATGGCACCTCCTCAATGCCTGAGACGTTGTGGTCCAGAGTGGTTTGAGGGATGTATTGCAGCGGTAGATGTGATTGGGATATGTTCTCACCAAAGTCGGGTTCCTCCAATCTTTGGCAAGGGGTGGTGAAGGGACCTCTTGTTGTTGAGGTTACGGACTGCTGTCGGGGATGGTTCCCAGGCCCTATTCTAGTCTCATCCTTGGGTCCTTGACGTTTCGTTGGTGTTGTGTGCGATTAGATGTTGATGAGGGTCGGATGATTGCGGAATACTGGCATGGAAATACATGGGCTTGGGATGATTTTTCTCATCTCCTCCCTCCAGATGTTTTGTCAAAAATTGCAACATTGCATCTAGTCAGTGAGGAAGTGGGCGATAATTCCTATTGGACTTCACCATTGCCTCTGCTATGGATATTATCCGAAGAACTGATGGCGATGCGAATGATGTTTATTTGGAATAAGGTTTGGAAGGTTGACGCCCCCGAGAGGATTCGGAATTTCTTGTGGCTTGTTTCTTCTTCGGCAGCTTGCATTGAATGTGATGGAAATTACGCTGTATTTGCTCTGGACTGTTCTAAGACTAAGGAGGTATGGTGCAAACTCTTAAGTAATGCTAGAATGGGGAATTTCTTTGGGGGTGATCTGCGGAATTGGCTTGGTATTAACTTTGGTCAATCTAGGACTTGGCCTTCAACCTTTGCTTTTGGGGTGTGAAAGTGGCACAACACTAGAATTTATTTCGGATAGGGTTGGGGATGATATACCAGAGGAAAGCCATGAGTTTATTTCGGATAGGGTCATGGAGTATTTGGACTGCAAGATTGCTAAGGCCAAGGTCACCACGGTCTGCAATTCGGCGCTGAGTTGCGATGGGTCGTACAGGGCCAGTGAGGACATGGTAAGGAATGGCGGGCCTTCTTCGCGACGAGAACGGTGATTTTTTGCGGGCATTCATTGCCAAAGCTCAGGGTAACTCTCCGTTTCATGATGAACTTTTGGGCCTTGTTCAGGGCTTGTCTATGGCTAAGCATTTGGGCTTCGAGAGACTAGAAGTCGAGATTGATACTACTAAAGTGTGCTTGATCATGGATGGCTCTAAGCCTTTCCCTCCTCTTCACAAACACATGGTTCGTATGTGCATATCACTCCTGGCAGATACGGATTGGACAATAAAGCTCTAGCACATCTCGCAAACCAGCAACCATGCCGCTGACTGGCTGGCTAAATTCAGTAGTGAGTGTGCGGGATAGTATATTCTCTTTAATCATCCTCTGATGGGCTTGTTAGTGCCATGAAGATTGATTTATGGATGAGTGAACACATGTAATGAGTTTGTTTAAGGAATAAAAGGGTTACCCCCTCTATTATTACCAAAAAAAAAGTACCCTATATATTAATGGTAGTATTCAACTAATTGATTTGCTATGTCTACTTTTTGTAGGACAAATGAAGACTTCAACAAAAGTAACTAACTATTTGGGGAGATTATTTTGATATAAATTGTAATTACATTAGTGATCCAATGTGGCATAATGATATACAAGATGGCATTTTGGCTTCAACCAGGGACGGACCCACGTGGGGGCAACAACTGAAATTAAAAAAAAATGTTATATGGAAAAAAAAGCTAAGTTGTGAACAATAAATGCTTATGGTTAGTGGTAAGCTCTTGCCTTTAGTATAACAAGGTCATTGGTTCAAATCTTGTGGGTATCACTTTTCCTTCTTTTTCTCTCTTTTTATTCTTTTTTAACAACCCCTAGCACTCTTCCCTTTGATTTCCTCTTTTCATTTTTTTTGTCTTGTATACTATTAATTATACCCTTTATTTTTATTAAATAATTATTTATTGTTTAAATTCTACTATTAAAATAGAGAGATTAAATTTATATTTTATAATTAAATAACATATATCTTATTATATCATATCATTAAAATGTATTTAAATTATGTAATACACAAATAGAGAAATATTTTCAAAGTATTATCGGTTCACAAAATTCTAAGTCACTAAATGTAATACACAAATAGTGAATTAACTAAGTGTTATGGATTTTTTTTCCGATAAAAAAAAGTGTTATGGATTTGTCTAATTGTGAGGTTGAGGTTGATCTTGATGAATTGTATGCTAATTAAATATTACAAAAGTTAATATCACTTTTAATATATTATGTGTTATATTAAAGTTGATTACAATTACGTCAGATTTTAGCCCCCGTTGGGGTAAAATCCTGCGTCCGTCCTTGGCTTGAACTATAGCAAGTTTCTTATGGGATATATAGGATGATATCCTTAATGAGATTTTGCTTAAACAACTATCTTATTAATATTTTCTGTAAGTTTATGTGTTATTATTTATGCAGGTGAAATAGAAAAAAAAAATTCCACCAATTTTCAGCATAATTGTTTTTTAAAAATAACTTTTGTAAATGTTTTTTGGGCAACAAATCTAAGACTTCATTGCACAAGGTTATGGCCGACAAAACGAGGACTTCGTAGCACAAGGCTATGTGCGACAAAGATGGGACTTCGTAGCACAAGACTATGGGCGACAAAGCAGGGACTTCGTAACACAAACTCTTGGGCGGCAAAGCTAGGACTTCGTAGCACAAGATTATGGGTGACAAAGCACGGACGTCGTAGCATAAACTCTCGGGCGACAAATCTGGGACTTCGTAGCACAATCTCTTGGGTGACTCTTCTGTCACAAGAAGATATTTTGGGCGACTTGCCTATAGCAACGCCTCTGCAACAAAAAATTGTTGGTTGCCTTAGATTTTGGGCGACGAAAATATGGCTTTGGACGATGAATTTGTTTTGTCGCCAAAGCGATTTTTCTTGTATTGATATACATAGCTATGAAAAGGGGGGTTTATCAGTTAATTGAAAAACTCCACGGTGAATTTTGACAAATTGTTTTTTAAATCCTTGTGGAGTTTTGATTCAATCAATCCAAAAACAAAAATAATTATAAAAATGATATATTATGATTATTGATGCATGTAGACCTATGCAAGGCAACTAGTGAATCACAAACCTTTTTGTTTTTAATTGATAATAATTCGATGTACATATTGTAGGATAAACAATGAACATATTTTTTATAAAAGAAAGCAACTAAGGTACTTAACTAATTTTGGAGTATAATATCACTAAATATTGAACTTTTATTTCTCTAGATTAATAAACTTATACATATCTTTAGATTATACACTAATTAGAGAAATTATATGATTACTAAAATTGTCTATGAACACACAGTAAAACTATTTTTTTTTTATAAAATATCATATTAGTTTATACCCACCTTCAAATTACAACTTTTTTTATAAATAGATCGTTTGTGTATGTTTTAAATATTGTTTATTGTCATAATTTTTATAAATGAACTGGTTTATGATCAAATCAATCTAGTTAAATTAGGCAACTTCATAGATGTATTTTTTAAATATAGCAAAATTTAATCTCAATATAAATCAGCTCATATTTTATGTATAGAGGAAATAAAATAATCATTAACAATGATTTTAAAAAATAATTATTTAAGTATACAATCTATATTATAATTTTAGACAAGAGAAACTAAGATCACATGACATCTCCAGGATGTGCCACATAAACTTTCATCGTGTGTTGGTTCCAAAATAATGTTAGATTTGGATAAAGTCGTTTTCATCAATAAATATTAAGGTTTTATTTTTAAAATTCAGTTATTTTATTCAACATTACTAATATTTACAAAGACATTATATTATAGTAAATATTATAATTAATTATCCTAAAATATTTTCTTATAAGTCGTTAGATTTATTCTTAATTCAATATTTGTATGTGTTATTTAATTATAAATAAATTTCTATATGTTTTTTATTCTACATTTTGAATTTTATACAAATCTAGTGCAAGGAAATGGTACTAAGCTAGTATTGTTGAAAGAATGAATGGAAAGGAAAAGACAAAAAAAACTGAAGCATCAAACTTGTCTCATGGTGAAACATGCCAAGCTGTTAAAACAGCAGAATAGCAGCAGATCCCGCTACTGCTTTCTCCCTTCCCTTCCTCCATTTCTCTACCCCACTCGGCACCACCAACACCAACAATTCCAATTCCAACTCACTTTCTCAATCTCTCTGGAGCTTCTTGAATTGGTAAAAGCATTGGTGTCATCTCCACATTGAGCAATTGAGTGAAGAAAACACAAACATTTGACAATGGGTTC
This sequence comes from Rheum nobile, assembly GCA_027886185.1. Taxonomy (NCBI): domain Eukaryota; kingdom Viridiplantae; phylum Streptophyta; class Magnoliopsida; order Caryophyllales; family Polygonaceae; genus Rheum; species Rheum nobile. The sequence goes on along the minus strand of WOAB01000002.1, from coordinate 5,710,689 downwards.
CTCGAAGCTCTTTTCGTAGGCATTTCTTCAAACACTTTTCTTGGGTTTAGCCTTGACAGTATCATTTTCCGTAACCCATCAAAAGAAGCTGAAGCTCTCCCTTGCTCCATCTTCCTCTGCCCTGCCGCCTGATATCTCTCCCCTGAACCCAACCCCTGTTGTAACTCATTTTTAAATGTGGCGCCGGTAACTTTTCCGGACACAATTCCGGTGGGCTCCGGCCAATGTCAACACCGGAAAATGGAAGCATTGACTTCGTCTACGCGAACGTTTTTCAGCCTTGAACCACCCATAGTGAGGAATAACTAGAGTATTGAACTACTTGCGATATACTCAAAGTTATGGGCTGCACTATGGCAAATACCCAACAGTTCTGGAAGGATACAATGATGCCAACTGGATATCTGATTCCAGAAACTCAAAATCCACAAGTGGATATGTATTTACACTTGGTGATGCAGCAGTATCATGGAAATCTTCCAAACAAACACTATTGGCCAGATCCACTATGGAGTCTAAGTTCATTGCTTTAGACAAAGTAGTAGAGGAAGCTGAATGGCTTCGGAATTTTTTGGAAGATATCCCGATGTGGGATAAACCAGTGCCAACATTAGGTGTACACTGTGATAGTCAATCGGCTATAGCTCGGGCACTGAGTCATTTATACAATGGTAAATCACGTCATATAAGAAGACGACATAAAACCATTAGACAACTACTCTCGAATGGTATAATCTCAAGTTGTCAAATCATCAAGAGGAATGTGTTTAAAGCCTATGATCAAAGAGGATGCTTGATGGAAAACCCCACCTACGTGACTGGAGATCCCAAGATGTAGGTTCAAAGGGAAAACTAAATCAAGCTGAATCTAGATGAGCACTGGGAGACTCAGTTCTCCTCCCAGTTCCTAAGATGATGAACAATGCTACCTGTATGAGTTGAGGTTAAGCTTGGATTTTAATGATTCCATAGCTTTGAAATAAAAGTGGGGTATGACAAGATACTCTTTATGGTCAATCACCTTATGAGTGTGAAATGGGGCCGTTTCTAGGAGAATGAAGAGATGCTACATTCTCCAAGTTCACTCATGAATAACCAGGGTTGTTCAAGGCCAAAATGAACACAACAAGAGAACCTAGTTCTGTGAGAAGATGAAACTGTGTGATAGTTGTTGTTTCGGTTTACATCAAATCCCGGGTGATTCAAGACATCATGTGTAACACCCCCAAATATATAACCTTGAAGGAATTACCGCCAGTGACCTCAGACGTTCTGTCCGATGTCACCCAAGGCTTTACCAGTTGCTATAAATCATCAAACAACAATTATGATACAAAGTATCATAACCTTCGATTAAAATCATTATTTCGGCATTACATCCATAATCCAAAATGCAACCAAAATACAAAATCAGGTTCATTACAGCGGAAGTCTTTACACAAAACATATTTAACACATCGGAAGACTTTAAATAATCAACAAAAGGGTCTTGATCGCAATGATCACCCGCCAAGGATCTTAACCTGAATAAACTTGTCAAAACACCGTTCGCCTCTATAGTCGTTCTAGCCTTCATGGGATGACAACTTATCTGATGTGCCGAATCGAACGGATGACACCAGCCAACCATGCAGAGAACAATTATGGTTGGTTAGTCTAATGAAAGACCAAGCAAGGTTACAAAGCAGAGTGGTCCAAAGTAGTCGTATTAGGTTAGACTCATCGCTTCTCGAATTAAAACCGATGACGATAGTCAACCATCATACTTCTACTGAAATCTATGAAAAGACATGATCAAGAGAAGATTCTGGAGACCGAGTCTCACAACAATCAATCCCAAAAGAAGACTCCAACGAAATGAGCCTTATCGAAAACATGACAAATGTTGGAGAACATTAATAATTACACACAAGCGTTTAAAAATCAAGACGAGCTTTCCTAGCTGCACTGCTCGCCCAAGGGTATATTAATTATGTGCGATAACGGCACTTATCTTATTTAATGCCAAAACACACATCACGTTATAAGCTTTTAGATATATGTTTTGTCATGAGGGACATATATCGAAGGGAATCCTTCCCAAGGTTTGTGACACTAGCTAAGTGCACCACCTCTATACTCGGATAGAGGACGATCATGATCCACCAGCTGGTGTCAGGGTCTCCGATGCCCTCTCAACCAATAATTATCAAGAAACGACTGAACCTCAACGAGTCCAACGTTCCTAACTACTAGTGCTAACTAAACAGTTCAATACAGTAATAATCCACATCACAGCCATCATGGCCAACATCAAAAACATATATCTATACTAGCGTTGTTCTAGCAGATATACAACCTAGTATAATATCATGTTTTAATCATATATATATATATAATAGCGTTGTTCTAACAGATATACAACCTATTATAATATCTCCTTTTAATCATATCATTTAACAAAACTGTTCCCAACACAAACAGTAAATCATCCCAAATTAATTAACAACTAAACAATTGATAATTAATTGAAATATGGAATGATGAGCAAGAGCGAACCGCCACTTGCCTTAGATCCGCAGAAGCTTAAGCAAAGCTTAGAGACGACGAGTTTCTGGGTCCGAAACAGGGACAGATCTGAGACCACAGATTTCTTCGGATCGACCCAAAAAGAAACCCTAAGTTAGATTCAATATCCACATATATGAATCTAAAAGAATACTAAAAGAATCGAAGGAGTCAAGCCTCGCCCAAAGCCAAACACCCAAGAACACACAACCCGGACAAGCTCACCGCGGGTGCGGTGGAGCCTCTGCCGCGGGTGCGGCGGGATGACAGGGGCGAGAGCTTTCGACAACTTTAATGGAAAAACTCACTTGGTTTGGTTCGTTGGCTTCCGATTCGATTGTGGCTCCACTTCTAACCTTCTTAGGCTTCAGAATACCACTTAGGAACACCTTTCTAAACGCTCAAAGGGGTTCGATCACCTCTCAAACAAAGCTCAAAAGCTTGGGCTTTAATGGACATTTTCTGAGGAGGAAGAAGAGCAGATCAACACTCTCCTCTTCAGCTTTCTCTCCCTTTTATAGGCCCAGCTAGGAAGGGAACAAGCAGGGGACAAGCCCTCGACCAAGGGAGACAGCCACTTGCAGTGGAGGGGAAGAGGATAACGTCGTCAGAAAAAATATCCCACCGCGGGGTGCGGCAGGGTGCGGTAGCGCCCAGTGACCGCCTCACCTGTTGCTTCAGAACTGGTCCTCGCCGCGGGTGCGGCCACTTGACCGCGGGGTGCGGTCAAGGCCATTTTTCACCCCTTTTTGACCGTTTTGACTTTGGGTTAATCTTCTTAACCACGGGTTAAATATATTCGTACACGAACGACTATTTAACCCCGAAAATACGTCAATTGTATTTTATATTACTCATAAAAAATATTACAGAGATCAAACATATTACCGAATGTCTAAACTTCTCTGAATTTAATCCGACTTGTAATACGGGAGTTGGAAAAATTCCAAAATACCCTTATAAAATGAGGGATATTACATCATGTTCACTACCTGGTTGAGTAAATCCGATAGCTACTCACTATGGGTGGTTCAAGGCTGAAAAACGCTACCAGCCCAGATGCAGTGATTTTTCGACTGTACTATCAAAAGTCTTTCTATCTTTTAACATATGTTTAGAATCACTTCTATTCATGTGGGGGATTGTTGGAACTCATTTTTAAATGTGGCGCCGTTAACTTTTCCGGGCACAATTCCGGTGGGCTCTGGCCAATGTCAACACCGGAAAATGGAAGCATTGGCTTCGTCTACGCGAGCACATTCTCGTAATATACTCGTACGATACAAATGAATTCCGTTTGAATGAGAAATGGAGGCCCAAAGTTGGTTCCATGCAATGCATAACTTGGGGAAATGTGGGGATAAATTCTTGTCCCACATTGGAAGTTTGGAGATAAAATCTCTAGTATATATACTAGGAAAATGGATCCAAGGTTGTGGCCTTGGGTCACCACCCATGTGTAATGGAGAGAGGACCTAGCTCATCAAAACCACATGCGTGCCGAGCCGAGCCGAGTCGGACCAGACCGAGCGAGTCGAGCCGAGCCGAGCCGGGTTGGGTTGGATCGGATTGGGCCTTGGGCCCAATACGTAGCTTGGGCTGGCTAGCCAAGCTATCTTTTTGGGCCAATCCAGAAGACCCATCGGGGGGTTTGACCCAGTCCGGGGCAGTTACAGCCTTGACCCGTTCTGGAGAGGATCAAGGGCAGTGCTTAGTTTTCCTCATTTTTCTCCTCCACTCTGTTGAAGCAACAGACTCCACTATCTCCTCCACTTTGTTAGTGGCTCCTCCAGAGGCTCTTTAAAAGAGCAGTTCTGCCTCTCATTCGAAGCATCATCAGAATAACAACATCTCCACTGAACACGGGGCGATTTCAGAATTAAGAATAGAGATCCTTCTCGCCTCTGCATCCAGATTCAATCTGAAATCTGTTCGGTAGTTTTCTTCACTGTTTAATTTATAGTTTTGTGTGTTTTAATATTTGTAGTTTAAATTCTGTTCGGATCTGGAATAGTGTTCCTACAATCTTAATTCTGAAATTTCGTTTAAACTGCTTTACGCACTAACGAAGTTTTTGTTTCTGAGTTTACACAGCGCATGGTTTTTTTTTTGTATCTGCGGTTCTAACCTGTTTTCGCAGGAAAAATTGCGTCTGGAATTTATTTCGAATTTATTTCGAATCTGATTTTTAAATCCATTCGGCCATCTGTACTGGTGTACAGAAAAAATATGAAAAAATTAATTCGGTTCTGCAATTTATTTTGGTATTAAAATTGCATTCGTAATATTTTCATACTGACTTCTGGTTTGCGTTCTGTGAACATATTCTGATTTCATGGTTGATATGACTGAGAAATCTGTCGTTGATGTTGCTGGAGCCGGAAATGGAAATCCTGCTGAGTCGACACCCCAAATTCATTTTGGGAGTGGTCTTCCAGCGGTGAATTTGCCAGCAGTGAATCTGCCAGCAGTAAACCTGCCAGCGGCGAATCTGCAAGCCGTAGGGGTCGGAACTGATGCTCATCAGATTGTCCACCCGACTGCTTATCAGGCTGTCCAACCGACAATCCATATGCCAGGTGCTGTAAACGCAGGCTTGATGCCAGAAAAGTTCGATGGAACTGGCTTCAAGACATGGCAGCAGAAGATGTTCTTCTTTCTGACCACATTGAAGCTAGAAAAGTTTCTGAATGAGGATAAGCCTATGCTTTCGCCTCACAATACAGATCGACACCTCCTAGTCAGCCTTGAGGCCTAGACTCATGGAGATTTTCTGTGCAAAGGTTGGGTTCAAAGCCGCCTGATAGATCCATTGTACAATGTGTACAACAAGATCAAGACCTCCAAGGAACTCTGGATTGCCTTGGAGAGGAAGTACAAGTCTGAGGATGCAGGCTCCAAGAAGTTCGCAGTGGCGAAGTTTCTGGACTTCAAAATGGTGGACTCTAAGCCCATCATGGAGCAAGTTGAAGAGCTGCAGCTTCTCATGCATGAGATCATTGCTGAAGGAATGCCGATATGTGAGACATTCCAGGTGGCTGCTTTCATTGAGAAACTCCCTCCAGGCTGGAAGGATTTCAAGAGCTACCTGAAGCACAAGTGAAAGGCGATGACCGTCGAAGACTTGATTGTCAGGCTGCAGATTGAGTCAACCAACCGCAAAGCAGATGGGGTTCAACCTGTTGAACATAAGGCTAACTTGGCTAAACACAAGGACAAAGGAAAGAAACGGAAGTTCCAACCCCAAAGCTCCAACAACTTCAAGAAGCAACCAGCTAAGAAGTTCAGTGAGAAATGCCACAAGTGTGGTAAAATGGGTCACAAGGCTGACGAATGTCGTAGCAAGGCTGATCCGCGCAAGGACAAGGGGAAATCCCAAGTCAACATGACTGAAGACAGGCTCTCGGATGCAGATCTGTGTGCTGTAGTGTCTGAAGTCAACATGGTTGGAAGCAACCCAAGGGAATGGTGGTACGATACAGGTGCTATCAGACATATCTGCTCTGACAGGGGAATATTCACCACTTATCAGCAGAGCAAGAGCGACGAGCATCTATTTTGGGGAACTCGTCCACATCCAAGGTCGAAGGTCACGGCAAAGTGGTGTTGAAGCTGACTTCAGAGAAGGAGCTGACTCTCACCAATGTCATGCACGTGCCAGATATACGGAAGAATTTGATCTCCGGTACTTTGCTGAGCAAGAACGGCTTCGCGGTGGAGTTCGCGTCTGACAAGCTAGTTCTCTCTAAGAATGGGGTTTATTTGGGCAAGGGTTATGTAAAGGATGGACTGGTCAAATTGAATGTAATGACAGTCATCCCAAAATATGTTATAACCGATGTTTCAATGAATAAGAATAATCCTATTGCTTATGTTGTTGAGTCTTTTAATTTTTGGCATGAACGATTAGGGAATGTGAATTACAAGTCTATACAAAGACTAATAAACATGAACCTGATTCCAAAATGCAAATCAAGTAAAGACAAATGTGAAGTATGCGTACAGGCCAAACTCACAAAAACGCCATCTCCACATGTAGAGAGAACAACCGAACCTCTAGGTTTAATACACACAGATCTGTGTGATTTAAAATTCGTGCAAACTAGAGGCGGTAAAAAGTATTTTGTGACCTTTATCGATGATTGCACAAAATACTGTTATATATACTTGCTAAGAAGCAAGGACAAGGCCTTGGAAAAATTCAAAAAATACAAGTTGGAAGTTGAAAACCAACTTAGCAAAACCATAAAAATAATCCGAAGTGATAGAGGAGGCGAGTATGATGAACCTTTCAACGCGTTCTGCAGAGAACACATGATTATTCATCAAACAACTGCTCCCTACTCACCGGAATCTAACAGAGTTGTGGAACGAAAGAACCGAACTCTGAAAGAGATGATGAATGCAATGTTGCAGGAATCTGGGTTACCCCAGAACATGTGTGGGGAAGCGTTGCTTACCACAAATTATATCCTCAACCAGATACCGCATAAGGTTACTGGCAAGACGCCATACGAACTTTGGAAAGGTCACGTACCATCGTACAAATACCTCAAAGTGTGGGGGTTCCTAGCAAAAGTGGCAGTACCACCTCCTAAAAAGGTCACAATCGGACCTAAGAGCGTTTATTGTATTTTCATAGGATATGCACACAACAGTAGTGCTTATCGGTTTCTGGTATATAAATCTGACATATCAAACATACATGCAAATACAATAATGGAATCAAGGAATGCGTCCTTCTTTGAACATGTGTTTCCATGCAAGGATAAAGAACATCCGAAATGAACTCATGAACAAAGAGAAGCATGCACTTCTGTAAATAAAACAGAAGAGGAAAAAGATGAACCTAGACGAAGCAAAAGAGCTCGAAAGGAGAAATCCTTTGGTCATGAGTTCATAACGGCCTTTCTTTTAGAGAATGAGCCTAGAACATTCAAAGAAGCCATGTCTACACCTGATGGACCTTCATGGAAGGAAGCAGTCAAAAGCGAAATAGACTCCATTATGCAAAACCATTCATGGGAGTTAGTCGATTTGCCACAAGGGTGTAAATGTATAAGTCGCTACACAATAATCCAGGACACAAACACTGGAAAGGAATAACTAGAATATTGAACTACTTGCGATATACTCAAAGTTATGGGCTGCACTATGGCAAATACCTAGCAGTTCTGGAAGGATACAATGATGCCAACTGTATATTTGATTCCAGAAACTCAAAAACCACAAGTGGATATGTATTTACACTTGGTGGTGCAACAGTATCATGGAAATCTTCCAAACAAACACTATTGGCCAGATCCACTATGGAGTCTGAGTTCATTGCTTTAGACAAAGCAGCAGAGGAAGCTGAATGGCTTCGGAATTTTTTGGAAGATATCCCGATGTGGGATAAACCAGTGCTAGCATTAGGTGTATACTGTGATAGTCAATCGGCTATAGCTCGGGCACTGAGTCATTTATTCAATGGTAAATCACGTCATATAAGAAGACGACATAAAACCATTAGACAACTACTCTCGAATGGTATAATCTCAATAGATTATATCAAATCGGCTGACAACCTAGCGGATCCATTTACTAAGGGTTTGTCACGAGATCAAGTTGTCAAATCATCAAGATGAATGGGTTTAAAGCCTATGACCAAAGAGGATGATTGATGGAATACCCCATCTACGTGACTAGAGATCCCAAGATGTAGGTTCAAAGGGAAAACTAAATCAAGCTGAATCTAGATGAGCACTAGGAGACTCAGTTCTCCTCCCAGTTCCTAGGATGATGAACAGTGCTACCTGTATGAGTTGAGGTTAAGCTTGGCTTTTAATGATTCCATAGCTTTGAAATAAAAGTGGGGTATGACAAGATACTCTTTATAGTCAATCACCTTATGAGTGTGAAATGGGGCCGTTTCTAGGAGAATGAAGAGATGCTACATTCTCCAAGTTCACTCATGAATAACTAGGGTTGTTCAAGGCCAAAATGAACACAACAAGAGAACCTAGTTCTGTGAGAAGATGAAATTGTGTGATAGTTGTTGTTTCGGTTTACATCAAAGCCCGGGTGGTTCAAGACATCATGTTCACTACCTGGTCGAGTAAATCCGATAGCTACTTACTATGGGTGGTTCAACGCTGAAAAATGCTACTAGCCCAGATATAGTGATTTTTTTACTATACTCTCAAAAGTCTTTCTATCTTTTAACATATGTTTAGAATCACTTCTATTCATGTGGGGGATTGTTGGAACTCATTTTTAAATGTGGCGCCGGTAACTTTTCCGAGCATAATTCTGGTGGGCTCTGGCCAATGTCAACATCGGAAAATGGAAGCAATGGCTTCGTCTACGCGAGCACATTCTCATAATGTACTCATACGATAAAAATGAATTCCGTTTGAATGAGAAATGGAGGCCCAAAGTTGATTGCATGCAATGCATAACTTTGGAAAATGTAGGTTTAAATTCTTTTCCCACATTGGAAGTTTGGAGATAAAATCTCTAGTATATATACAAGGAAAATGGATCCAAGGTTGTGGCCTTGGGTCACCACCCATGTGTAATGGAGAGAGGACCTAGCTCATCAAGACCACACGCGCACCGAGCCGAGCTGAGTCGGGTCGGATCGGACCGAGCGAGTCGAGTCAAGCCGGGCCGGGTTGGGCTTGGGCTTGGGCTTGGGCCGAGTTAGGTTGGATCGAATTGGGCCTTGGGCCCAATACGTAGCTTGGGCTGGCCAGCCAAACTATCTTTTTGGGCCGATCCAGAAGACCCATCGGGGGCTTTGACCCAGTCCGGGGCAGTTACAGCCTTGACCCGTTCTGTAGAGGATCAAGGGCAGTGCTTGGTCTTCCTCGTTTTTCTCCTCTACTCTGTTGAAGCAACAGACTCCACTATCTTCTCCATTTCGTTAGTGGCTCCTCCAGAGGCTCTTGAAAAGGGCAGTTCTGCCTCTCATTCGAAGCATCATCAGAACAACAACATCTCCACTGAAAGCATCTCTCTCATTCCCTATTTTAATAGAGTCTGAGAGTTCAACACAGAATGAGTTCGTAGGCTTCTGAGCATTGGTTGCGCAATTCAGAAGAGTTTTGCAATTGTATCCTGGGATTCGGGTCGCTTCAGAACCGTCGCAATACGGGGCGATTTCAGAATTAAGTATAGTGATCCTTCTCGCCTCTGCATCCAGATTCAATCCGAAATCTGTTCGGTAGTTTTCTTCGCTGTTTAATTTATAGTTTTGTGCATTTTAATATTGGCAGTTTAAATTCTGTTCGGTTCTAGAATAGTGTTCCTACACTCTTAATTCTGAAATTTCGCTTAAACTGCTTTACGCACTAACGAAGTTTTTGTTTCTGAGTTTACACAGCGCATGGATTTTTTTTTGTATCTACGGTTCTAATCTGTTTTCTCAGGAAAAATTGCGTCTGGAATTTATTTCGAATCTGATTTTTAAATCCATTCAGCCATCTGTACTGGTGTACGAAAAAATCTGAAAAAAATTAATTCGGTTATGCAATTTAATTCAGTATTAAAATTGCATTCGTAATATTTTCATACTGACTTCTGGTTTGCGTTCTGTGAACAGATTCTGATTTCATGGCTGATATGACTGAGAAATTTGTCGTTGATGTTGCTGGAGCCGGAAATGGAAATCCTGCTGAGTCGACACTCCAAATTCAGTTTGGGAGTGGTCTGTCAGCGGTGAATTTGCCAGAGTAAACCTGCCAGCGGCGAATCTGCAACCCACAGGGTTCGGAATTGATGCTCATCAGATTGTCCACCCGACTGCTTATCAGGCTGTCCAACCGACAATCCATAAGCCTGGTGCTATAAACGCAGGCTTGATGCCAGAAAAGTTCGATGGAACTGGCTTCAAGACATGATAGCAGAAGATGTTCTTCTTTCTGACCACATTGAAGCTAGAAATGTTTCTGAATGAGGATAAGCTTGTGCTTTCGCCTCACAATACAAATCGACACCTCCTAGTCAGCGTTGAGGCCTAGACTCATGGAGATTTTCTGTGCAAAGGTTGGGTTCAAAGCCTCCTGATAGATCCATTGTACAATAGGTACAGCAAGATCAAGACTTCCAAGGAACTCTGGATTGCCTTGGAGAAGAAGTACAAGTCTGAGGATGCATGCTCCAAGAAGTTCGCAGTGGCGAAGTTTCTGGACTTCAAAATGGTGGACTCTAAGCCCATCATGGAGCAAGTTGAAGAGCTGTAGCTTCTCACGCATGAGATCATTGCTGAAGGAATGTCGATCTGTGAGACGTTCCAGGTGGCTGCTTTCATTGAAAAACTCCCTCCAGGCTGGAAGGATTTCAAGAGCTACCTCAAGCACAAGCGAAAGGCGATGACCGTGGAAGACTTGATTGTCAGGCTGCGGATTGAGTCAACCAACCGCAAAGCAGATGGGGTTCAACCTGTTGAACACAAGGCTAACTTGGCTAAACACAAGGACAAAGGAAAGTAACGGAAGTTCCAACCCCAAAGCTCCAACAACTTCAAGAAGCAACCAACTAAGAAGTTCAGTGGGAAATGCCACAAGTGTGGTAAAATGGGTCACAAGGCTGACGAATGTCGTAGCAAGGCTGATCCGCGCAAGGACAAGGGGAAATCCCAAGTCAACATGACTGAAGGCAGGCTCTCGGGTGCAGATCTGTGTGCTGTAGTGTCTGAAGTCAACATGGTTGGAAGCAACCCAAGGGAAAGGTGGTACGATACAGGTGCTACCAGACATATCTGCTCTGACAGGGGAATATTCACCACTTATCAGCAGAGAGCGACAAACATCTATTTATGGGGAACTCGTCCACATCCAAGGTCGAAGGTCACGGCAAAGTGATGTTGAAGCTGACTTCAGAGAAGGAGCTGACTCTCACCAATGTCATGCACGTGCCAGATATACGGAAGAATTTGATCTCCGACACTTTGCTGAGCAAGAACGGCTTTGCGGTGAAGTTCGTGTCTGACAAGCTAGTTCTCTCTAAGAATGGGGTTTATTTGGGCAAGGGTTATGTAAAGGATGGACTGGTTAAATTGAATGTAATGACAGTCATCCCAAAATATGTTGTAACCGATGTTTCAATGAATTAGAATAATCCTATTGCTTATGTTGTTGAGTCTTTTAATATTTGGCATGAACGATTAGGGCATGCGAATTACAAGTCTATACAAAGACTAATTAACATGAACCTGATTCCAAAATACCAATCAAGTAGAGACAAATGTGAAGTATGCGTACATGCCAAACTCACAAAAACGCCATCTCCACATGTAGAGAGAACAACCGAACCTCTAGTTTAATACACACAAATCTTTGTGATTTAAAATCCATGCAAACTAGTGGCGGTAAAAAGTATTTCGTGACCTTTATCGATGATTGCACAAAATACTGTTATGTATACTTGCTAAGAAGCAAAGCCTTGGGAAAATTCAAAGAATACAAGTTGGAAGTTGAAAACCAACTTAGCAAAACCATAAAAATAATCCGAAGTGATAGAGGAGGCGAGTATGATGAACCTTTCAACGCGTTCTGTAGAGAACACGAGATTATTCGTCAAACAACTGCTCCCTACTCACCAGAATCTAACGGAGTTACGGAATGAAAGAACCGAACTCTGAAAGAGATGATGAATGCAATGTTGCAGGAATCTGGGTTACCCCAGAACATGTGGGGGGAAGCGTTGCTTACCACAAATTATATCCTCAACAAGATACCGCATAAGGTTACTGGCAAGACGCCATACGAACTTTGGAAAGGTCACGTACCATCGTACAAATACCTCAAAGTGTGGGGGTGCCTAGCAAAATTGGCAGTACCACCTCCTAAAAAGGTCACAATCGGACCTAAGAGCGTTGATTGTATTTTCATAGGATATGCACACAACAGTAGTGCTTATCGGTTTCTGGTATATAAATCTGACATACCAAACATACATGCAAATACAATAATGGAATCAAGGAATGCGTCCTTCTTTGAATATGTGTTTCCGTGCAAGGATAAAGAACATCCGAAATGAACTCATGAACAAAGAGAAGCATGCACTTCTGTAAATGAAACAGAAGAGGAAAAAGATGAACCTAGACGAAGCAAAAGAGCTCGAAAGGAGAAATCCTTTGGGCATGAGTTCATAACGGCCTTTCTTTTAGAGAATGAGCCAAACACATTCAAAGAAGCCACGTCTACACCTGATGCACCTTCATGGAAGGAAGCAGTCAAAAGCGAAATAGACTCCATTATGCAAAACCATTCATGGGAGTTAGTCAATTTGCCACAAGGGTGTAAAGCACTTGGGTGCAAATGGATTTTCAAAACAAAATTGAAAACCGATGGCTCAATAGAGAAGCACAAGGCTAGGCTTGTGGTGCAAGGATTCCGGCAAAAAGAGGGCTTGGATTTCTTTGACACTTATTCTCCAGTTACGAGAATAACTTCCATCAGAATGCTAATAGCAATAACAGCATTACGAAACCTCGAAATCCATCAAATGGATGTGAAAACTGCCTTTCTAAACGGAGAATTAGAAGAGGAGATATATATGAAACAACCTGAGGGTTATGTTGTCCCTGGACAAGAACACAAGGTGTGTAGACTTGTCAAGTCTCTATATGGACTCAAACAAGCTCCAAAACAGTGGCATGAAAAATTTGACAATGTAATGATGTCAAATGGCTTCAGCATCAATGAATGTGACAAATGTATCTACTTCAAATACACTCCAAATGGATATATTTTGCTCTGTTTGTACGTAGATGACATGCTTATTATTGGAAGCAATAAAGACATGATCATCTGAACTAAGTACATGCTTAGTGGAAAGTTTGACATGAAAGACTTGGGACTAGCAGATGTCATATTAGGGATCAAAATTACTAGACATTCTGAAGGAATTATCCTATCTCAAGCTCACTATGTTGAAAAAGTACTTGAGAGATTCAAGAACTACTCAAGTAGGACTGCAAAGAGTCTCGTGGACCCTCATCTCCACTTGACTAAGAACTCGGGGGATGCAGTGTCCCAACTGGAGTATGCACGTATGATTGGAGGTCTCATGTACTTGACCAATTGCACAAGACCTGACTTGGCACACTCAATAAATGTACTAAGTCGCTACACAAGTAATCCAGGACACAAACACTGGAAATGAATAACTAGAGTATTGAACTACTTGCGATATACTCAAAGTTATGGGCTGCACTATGGCAAATACCCAGCAGTTTTGGAAGGATACAGTGATGCCAACTGGATATCTGATTCCAGAAACTCAAAATCCACAAGTGGATATGTATTTACACTTGGTGGTGCAGCAGTATCATGGAAATCTTCCAAACAAACACTATTGGCCAGATCCACTATGGAGTCTGAGTTCATTGCTTTAGACAAAGCAGCAGAGGAAGCTGAATGGCTTCAGATTTTTTTGGAAGATATCCCGATGTGGGATAAACCAGTGCCGGCATTAGGTGTACACTGTGATAGTCAATCGGCTATAGCTCGGGCACTGAGTCGTTTATACAATGGTATATCACGTCATATAAGAAGACGACATAAAACCATTAGACAACTACTCTCGAAAGGTATAATCTCAATAGATTATATCAAATCGGCTGACAACCTAGAGGATCCATTTACTAAGGGTTTGTCACGAGATCAAGTTGTCAAATCATCAAGAGGAATGGGTTTAAAGCCTATGACCAAAGAGGATGCTTGATGGAAAACCCCACCTACGTGACTGGAGATCCCAAGATGTAGGTTCAAAGGGAAAACTAAATCAAGCTGAATCTAGATGAGCACTAGGAGACTCAGTTCTCCTCCTAGTTCCTAGGATGATGAATAGTGCTACCTGTATGAGTTGAGGTTAAGCTTGGCTTTTAATGATTCCATAGCTTTGAAATAAAAGTGGGGTATGACAAGATACTCTTTATGGTCAATCACCTTATGAGTGTGAAATGGGGCCGTTTCTAGGAGAATGAAGAGACATTCTCCAAATTCACTCATGAATAACCAGGGTTGTTCAAGGCCAAAATGAACACAATAAGAGAACCTTGTTCTGTGAGAAGATGAAACTGTGAGATAGTTGTTGTTTCGGTTTACATCAAAGCCCGGGTGGTTCAAGACATCATGTTCACTACCTGGTCGAGTAAATCCGATAGCTATTCACTATGGGTGTTTCAAGGCTGACAAACGCTACGAGCCCAGATGCAGTGATTTTTCGAATGTACTCTCAAAAGTCTTTCTATCTTTTAACATGTGTTTAGAATCACTTATATTCATGTGGGGGATTGTTGGAACTCATTTTTAAATGTGGCGCCGATAACTTTTCCGGGCACAATTCCGGTGGGCTCCGACCAATGTCAACACCGGAAAATGGAAGCATTGGCTTCGTCTATGCGAGCACATTCTCGTAATGTACTCATACGATAAAAATGATTTCCGTTTGAAAGAGAAATGGAGGCCCAAAGTTGGTTGCATGCAATGCATAACTTGGGGAAATGTGGGGATAAATTCTTGTCCTACATTGAAAGTTTGGAGATAAAATCTCTAGTATATATACTAGGAAAATGGATCCAAGGTTGTGGTCTTGGGTCACCACCCATGTGTAATGGAGAGAGGACCTAGCTCATCAAGACCACACGCACGCCGAGCTGAGCCGAGTCGGGTCGGACCGGACCGGACCGGACCGGACCGAGCGAGTTGAGTCGAGCCGAGCCGAACCGGGTTGGGCTTGGGCTTGGGCCGGGTTGGGTTGGATCGGATTGGGCCTTGGGCCCAATACGTAGCTTGGGATGACCAGCCGAACTATCTTTTTGGGCCGATCCAGAAGACCCATCGGGGGCTTTGACCCAGTCCGGGGCAGTTACAACCTTGACCCGTTCTGGAGAGGATCAAGGGTAGTGCTTGGTCTTCCTCGTTTTTCTCCTCCACTCTGTTGAAGCAACAGACTCCAGAGGCTCTTTAAAAGAGCAGTTCTGCCTCTCATTCAAAGCATTATCAGAACAACAACATCTCCACTGAAAGCGTCTCTCTCCTTCCCTATTTTAATCGAGTCTGAGAGTTCAACACAGAACGAGTTCATAGGCTTCTGAGCATTGGTTGCGCAATTCAGAAGAGTTTTGCAGTTGTATCCTGGGATTCGGGTCGCTTCAAAACCGTCGCAATACGGGGTGATTTCATAATTAAGGATAGAGATTCTTCTCGCCTCTGCATCCAGATTCAATCCGAAATCTGTTCAGTAGTTTTCTTCGCTGTTTAGTTTACAGTTTTGTGCGTTTTAATATTTTCTGTTTAAATTGTGTTCGGTTCTGGAATAGTGTTCCTATAGTCTTAATTCTGAAATTTCGCTTAAACTTCTTTACGCACAAACAAAGTTTTTGTTTCTGAGTTTACACAGCGCAATGATTTTTTTTATATATGCGGTTCTAACCGGTTTTCTCAGGAAAAATTGCGTCTGGAATTTATTTCGAATCTGATTTTTAAATCCATTCGGCCATCTGTACTGGTGTATAGAAAAAATCTGAAAAAAAATAATTCGGTTCTACAATTTAATTCGGTATTAAAATTTCATTCGTAATATTTTCATACTGACTTCTGGTTTGCGTTCTGTGAACAGATTCTGATTTCATGGCTGATATGACTGAGAAATCTGTCGTTGATGTTACTGGAGCCGGAAATGGAAATCCTGCTGAGTCGACACCCCAAATTCAGTTTGGGAGTGGTCTGCGAGCGGTGAATTTGCCAGCAGTAAACCTACCAGTGGCGAATCTGTAAGCCGTAGGGTTCAGAATTGATGCTCATCAGATTGTCCACCCGACTGCTTATCAGGCTGTCCAACCGACAGTCCATAAGCCTGGTGCTGTAAACGCATGATTGATGCCAGAAAAGTTCGATGGAACTGGCTTCAAGACATGGTAGCAGAAGATGTTCTTCTTTCTGACCACATTGAAGCTAGAAAAGTTTCTGAATGAGGATAAGCACGTGCTTTCGCCTCACAATACAAATCGATACCTCCTAGTCAGCGTTGAGGCCTAGACTCATGGAGATTTTCTGTGCAAAGGTTGGGTTCAAAGCCGCCTGATAGATCTATTATACAATGTATACAACAAGATCAAGACTTCCAAGGAACTCTGGATTGCCTTGGAGAAGAAGTACAAGTCTGAGGATGCAGGCTCCAAGAAGTTCGCAGTGGCGAAGTTTCTGGACTTCAAAATGGTGGACTCTAAGCCCATCATGGAGCAAGTTGAAGAGCTGTAGCTTCTCACGCATGAGATCATTGTTGAAGGAATGTCGATCTGTGAGACGTTCCAGGTGGCTGCTTTCATTGAAAAACTCCCTCCAGACTGGAAGGATTTCAAGAGCTACCTCAAGCACAAGCGAAAGGTGATGATCGTCGAAGACTTGATTGTCAGGCTGCGGATTGAGTCAACCAACTGCAAAGCAGATGGGGTTCAGCTTGTTGAACACAAGGGCTAACTTGGCTAAACACAAGGACAAAGGGAAGAAACGGAAGTTCCAACCCCAAAGCTCCAACAACTTCAAGAAGCAACCAGCTAAGAAGTTCAGTGGGAAATGCCACAAGTGTGGTAAAATGGGTCACAAGGCTGACGAATGTCGTAGCAAGGCTGATCCGCGCAAGGACAAGGGGAAATCCCAAGTCAACATGACTGAAGGCAGGCTCTCGGATGCAGATTTGTGTACTGTAGTGTCTGAAGTCAACATGGTTGGAAGCAACCCAAGGGAAAGGTGGTACGATACAGGTGCTACCAGACATATCTGCTCTGACAGGGGAATATTCACCACTTATCAACAGAGCAAGAGCGACAAGCATCTATTTATGGGGAACTCGTCCACATCCAAGGTCGAAGGTCACGGTAAAGTGGTGTTGAAGCTGACTTCAGAGAAGGAACTTCGCGGCTTCGCGGTGAAGTTCGTGTCTGACAAGCTAGTTCTCTCTAAGAATGGGGTTTATTTAGGCAATGGTTATGTAAAGGATGGACTGGTCAAATTGAATGTAATGACAATTATCCCAAAATATGTTGTAACCGATGTTTCAATGAATAAGAATAATCCTATTGCTTATGTTGTTGAGTCTTTGAATATTTGGCATGAACGATTAGGGCATGTGAATTACAAGTCTATACAAAGACTAATTAACATGAACCTGATTCCAAAATGCCAATCAAGTAGAGACAAATGTGAAGTATGCGTACAGGCCAAACTCACAAAAATGCCATCTCCACATGTAGAGAGAACAACCGAACCTCTAGGTTTAATACACACAGATCTGTGTGATTTAAAATTCGTGCAAACTAGAGGCGGTAAAAAGTATTTCGTGACCTTTCTCGATGATTGCACAAAATACTGTTATGTATACTTGCTAAGAAGCAAGGACGAGGCCTTGTAAAAATTCAAAGAATACAAGTTGGAAGTTGAAAACCAACTTAGCAAAACCATAAAAATAATCCAAAGTGATAGAGGAGGCGAGTATGATGAACCTTTCAACGCGTTCTGTAGAGAACACGGGATTATTCATCAAACAACAGCTCCCCACTCACCAGAATCTAATGGAGTTGAGGAACGAAGGAACCGAACTCTGAAAGAGATGATGAATGCAATGTGGTAGGAATCTGGGTTACCCCAGAACTTGTGGGGGAAGCGTTGCTTACCACAAATTATATCCTCAACAAGATACCGCATAAGGTTACTGGCAAGATGCCATACGAACTTTGGAAAGGTCACGTACCATCGTACAAATACCTCAAAGTGTAGGGGTGCCTAGCAAAAGTGGCAGTACCACCTCCTAAAAAGGTCACAATCGGACCTAAGACCGTTGATTGTATTTTTATAGGATATGCACACAACAATAGTGCTTATCGGTTTCTGGTATATAAATCTGACATACTATTTTGGGGCGAAAAGATCGGACGACATAAATCGCCTTAGACGGGGTAAAATAGCAAAAATCCATATCGATCAAACGTTAGACACGATAGTCGAATAAAAATAGTAATGACGACTAGTTTGTTGAGTCAAGGCGACGATATGACAAGATTGAATATATGAGACTTAAAGAGTAAAATAGCATAAAATGTAGTAGAATATAATGTAAATCGAGATAAGAAAGACTTATCTTCATTAGATAGAGAAGAATATTGTCTGAAGCGTGAGAGCTTCCGATCGTGTGAGGATGTTTACAAGTTCTTCCAATTACGCGAAATGGAGAAAAATAGATGTATTACAAGGCCTTTTGGGTGGGATTGTATGATCTTAGAATAGCTAAGGAGCTTTGTATATATAGTCAAGGAGAAGGAATCTCCCGCATTAATCTCCCTTGAATATGATTTGATCTCCTTCTTTATGGCACTTGAATTCTCCTTAAATGCTCTTAATCTCTCCTTGATTCCGCATTAATTACGCTTGATCTCCTCTTAATAAGCCTTGATCCTCTCTTAAAGATGGTTGATTCCCTCCTTGATGGCTGAAATAATGTATACAACCGTTGGAGATCTCAGAGTAATAAATGAGAAAATCTCGCTGGTCCATTGCGTCTAGGAATCAGGCGACGGTCGCATGGCTCACATCTGACGGGTCTGATGCGTCCGACAGGTCTGATGCGTCCGACCGATTGCGTCAGACAGTCGATGCCCATTGGACGAATGGTCGATTTTCTAACCCCAACAATAGCCCCAAAATTAAACTGGGCCAGAGCGTCAATTGATGGGCCGGTTTGATTTTATAACTTCTCTTTCTTCTGGCATGATCTTGATTTTGTTGTAGGCGTTCTGGTGACGGGGCCGTCATGTGTATTGCTCAAACTGAGAATCAACTTAATATAGCCAATAATCGTGTGAAGATGACTGAGGGCGTTTCTTGTGATGACGAAGGGTCAGGAGACCGCTCCTTGTTTGTCGTTTGTTTTGTTTTACAGGTGGACTCGCCAGTCACTTCCTGGTCAAGTCGTGTGATGTTGGTCGTGTAAACCTATAATTGTTGTACGACGTTGGTCGTGTAGACCTGTCGTTGGTCGTATAGACCTATCGTCAGTCGTATAGACCTGTAATTGTTTGCGACATTTGGTCGTGTAGACCTATCGTCATTTGTGCGACGTTGGTCGTGTAGACCTATAGTTATGTATGCCATTGGTCGTGTAGACCTGTCGTCGGTTGTGTAGACCTGTAATTGTGTGTGACACGTTGTGTAGTTCCAAGGAAGAGCATTGTAGTACTTGTATAAGACATGTACCTCAAGCGGGATAGGTCTTGTAAAAATGTATCGTATTTTTTTTTGTTCCTCTATTCCTTGTGTAACGATCGATCGTGTAAGGTATAAGCGCTATGTGCGATTGTGTTTTGTGTGTGTTGATCAACTTGTTTTGTCAATCGCGCCTTGGTAGTGACGTGAAATGTTTGGTCGTGACGACCTGTTATGTAGCATACTTTGTCTGTCCGGGGAGGAGTTGTATGTATTTGTAGGAAAAGACGAGTGCCTTTGGACAGGATAAGTCTTGTAAGCAGTTCGTAGTATGCCGTTTCTCTTTGTTTGCTTGTGATTTATGTATTGTTCATCGTGTCAGCATCTCCGGTTGGTCGAGTTGCAGGCGACGTAGGAATTTTTTACGTGTTGAAGTCGCGTGTCGAGATGATGGAAGAGTTTGGAGAGGGTAAGCAGGGGACCTGAGATTTGAAGGCAAAGAAGGAGACCATAGAGATCTTGTTTCCGAAGGGGAACCCAGGCTCAGAGTTTTTCTATCTGGCCGACATCGGATAGGAATCTCTGGTCGAAAGTGCCGGTGAGGATGAGGTCCACTCTGGTGACTTCGTATCGCTTGAGCCCCAGTCTTCTCCCGACTTAGCCCCTGCTGCTGATGACGTTGTAAACCCTGACGCTTGATTGTTTTTTCATAATTTGTTTTGTCCGAACTCGTCCTGCTACGTAGATAGTCGACGATTTGATGTGATGTGACGTAGCTTGTGTAAAAGCTTTTGTCTTTTGAAAGCGTTGAATTGAAGTTTTTAGCCACCGGGCGTTAACTCCGTAAATGTATATTGTATTGTACCACCGTTTGCGTAAAAGCTTTTGTTTGGTAGGTCGTGTGTAAGTTGTAGCCGTGCGAGGCGTTTAACTTTGTAAATGTGTACTGCGCAGGTTTGTGTATTTGTAGGTATCGTGTGTAGGGTTTGTCACCCGTAATGTGTGTTTAGTCATGACGTTTGTGTAGACCGAGGAGGAAAACAGTTTTGTTTGCTGCATAAATAAGGTGGGTTCCCTTGTGTAAGGTGGGCAATGTGTCGCTGAACCATAAGTCATCTCCCCGTGTACCGATCGATCGTGTAGTGTAAGCGCTCTTTGCAGATGACTAGATCCAATATGTATGAAAATGTAATGTGACATGTCAAGTCGATTTGTTCGTAGTTAATTTGTGTGTCGGGTTTGGCCGTGTGCTCCGTCGAGTAGGGCTTACCGTATGTATGTCGGGTTTGCCCGTGTGCTCCGTCGAGCAGGGCTTTGCCGTATGTATGTCGGGTTTGCCCGTGTGCTCCGTCGAGCAGGGCTTACCGTATGTATGTCGGGTTTGCCCGTGTGCTCCGTCGAGCAGGGCTTACCGTATGTATGTCGGGTTTGCCCGTGTGCTCCGTCGAGCAGGGCTTACCGTATGTATGTCGGGTTTGCCCGTGTGCTTCGTCGAGCAGGGCTTACCGTATGTATGTCGGGTTTGCCCATGTGCTCCGTCGAGCAGGGCTTTGCCGTATGTATGTCGGGTTTGCATGTGTGCTCCGTCGAGCAGGGCTTACCGTATCTATGTCGAGTTTGCCCGTGTGCTCCGTCGAGCAGGGCTTACCGTATGTATGTTGGGTTTGCCCGTGTGCTCCGTCGAGCAGGGCTTACCGTATGTATGTAAAGAAAGGCTAAGATGTATATTGTATTGTACCACCATTTTGCGTAAAAGCTTTTGTTGGTGGGTCGTGTGTAAGTTGTAGCCGTGTGAGGCGTTAACTTTGTAAATGTGTACTACGCAGGTTTGTGTATTTGTAGGTACCGTATGTATGTCGGGTTTGCCCGTGTGCTCCGTCGAGCAGGGCTTACCATATGTATGTCGGGTTTGCCCGTGTGCTCCGTCGAGCAGGGCTTACCGTATGTATGTCGGGTTTGCCCGTGTGCTCCGTCAAGCAGGGCTTACCGTATGTATGTCAGGTTTGCCCATGTGCTCCGTCGAGCAGTGCTTTGCCGTATGTATGTCGGGTTTGCCCGTGTGCTCCGTCGAGCAGGGCTTACCGTATGTATGTCGGGTTTGCCCGTGTGCTCCGTCGAGCAGGGCTTACCGTATGTATGTCGGGTTTGCCCGTTTTCTCCGTCGAGTAGGGCTTACCGTATGTATGTCGGGTTTGCCCGTGTGCTCCGTCGAGCAGGGCTTACCGTATGTATGTAAAGAAAGGCTAAGATGTATATTGTATTGTACCACCGTTTTGCGTAAAAGCTTTTGTTGGTGGGTCGTGTGTAAGTTGTAGCCGTGTGAGGCGTTAACTTTGTAAATGTGTACTGCGCAAGTTTGTGTATTTGTAGGTACCGTATGTAGGGTTTGTCACCCGTAATGTGTGTTTAGTCATGACGTTATGCCGGGGAGGTAAGCAATATGTAATAAGGTGTTTGTACCTTATGTTTTATTGTGTGAATGTAATAAGGTGTCTTAACCTTATGTAATGTGTAAGGCAGGCGGTGTGCCGACGTGCCTGTGTTATTCATCTCACCCGTGTTCCGATCGATCGTGTAAATGTAGCGCTTTTTGCGGATGACTGGATCCAATGTGTATGTTAAGGGTCGTCACCCGCATGTATGTAAATGTAATGCGACAATAAGCAATGTATGACATGTGAAGATATGTAATTGCGCATGCGACGATAAGCAATGTATGATATATGAAGATATGTTAGTGTCTTACCTTGTTGGTTCAGAAATGGTATAATTTCAGATGTGTTGTGTTCTTTGGAGTGGTCCTGTCGGACCAGAGAATGAACGGGAGTTCGTCCGCCAATATGGTTTCCTCATTCTCCTTCGTGTATCCACTGTAGGATACGTCCGACTTCTGGAGTCTTGAGGCATCGTAGGAGTATACCTATGACAGACCTTTTGTGCAAGATGTTATCTATGATATCGAAAGAGATTGCTTGTACCTTAAGCCTTTTTGCTTCTGTTTTATCATCGGGCAGAATGCCGTCTTTCAACCATCTGATGTAAGGCAGCATCCAGTCGTCATTGGTATCGACGATGTCTTTTTCTGGTCGGTCGCCTACTTCCATGGCGACGAGTTCTTCAAGTGGTGTTGTTGATTCAAAAGGTATCCTCGGGACGACTGGCATCATGATGTGAGCCAATGGTACGTGTGGGAATTCCTTCGGGTCTAGGACGGATCCTAGATTGGCAAGTGCGTCAGCTTGGTAGTTAAGATCCCTGGGCACCTGTCTGATGTTGGATGTTTGGAATTGTCCGATCAGTTTCTTGGCTACTTCCAGGTAGGCTATCATTCTGACGTCCTTAGCGCTGTACGACCTTTGTACTTGGTTCATGACTAGTAGGGAGTCGCAAATGACTTCGATCTCTCGGACTCAGCTGACGGCCTGGGTTATCTTGTCCCCTTGTGGCGATTTTAGCACGACCCCTAGCCCAATCTTCTGGCGTTCGACGCACCATCTGTGTGGAGTTCCCATGTGCCTGTTTCTTCTGTCGCGAGCAATTTGTGCTGCTTCTTGTTCTTGGATGTGTAGTACGATGACTTTCATAGATCGTATTGCATCGACCAGCTTGATGGGGATGGCTCGGGCATCATTATTTTGTGAACCTGCTTCATCTAAAAGAGTAGAAACTAGAATGGGGTGTGAGGAGCCGGTTATCGGCTTCCTCATCGGTCTCTCCGTGTACACGTTAGTATGCATTAGTCAGAGTATATTCAAATCGAAGACGATGTAAGTATGGAGGAGATGATACACATGAATGAATAAAGGTGAAGAGTTTTAGAAATGGTAAACGTTTTGATGTGTTTGCGAGATATGGTTACTTACCTTTGGTATTGTACCTCACTTGATCTCGCCCTTTTCCGGGGTTCGTAGACCCAGATTGATCAGTCGACGCCATTGTACCTTTGAGTTTGTAAGTCATACCTGGTTGTCAGAGATAAGGCTCGCGATGGGATAGAGTTTGTTTGCTCCTTCACCTCTTGCCCCAAGGAGGCATTTGTTGAGGTTCTTGATGTTGATCATGTTGCTTGTATGGATGACCTTCGGGCAGTTTAAGCCAAGAGATTAGAGTCTTGTAGTCCTGATTTGTCGTTGGTCGCTTTCAGTTATGACGAATGTCTTGAACTATCTTGTCTTCTTGTTTTATGACTCTTGGATCTTCATTTGGTGGTTTGGTAACTGTCATCTGACCTGTCGGTGGTTGATGTCTTCTAAGCATTTGTGTGACCTTGGAATGATGATCATTATGACTTGACCTAGGCTTACCTTAGTGTTGCCTTGAGTCGCCACGTATGCTTGTTTGTTTTTACAGTATGTCTGTCTAGATGGGCGTGACCTGCTTGTTCCGTCGTATTGACACGAAGAGGTCGTCCAAGATGCAGAAAGTTGTGACATGAGCTGTGACTGAGGATCGAAGAATGAAATGAAAGAATAGATGCAAGTCCATCAGAGAGTGTTTTTTTTAGCAAGTGATAAACATCTGACTTAGTAGCTAACTCTCTTGATTCAGGAAAAAGCATATGAATGTATTGGATAACACGATGAGCATGAGATGTCAGACGTGGTTGCAAAAGACTACTTAGATGAGCCTTGGATCGGTCAATTTCATGATTAAGCATATCAAGGTGCAAGAATCGTAAAAAAGTGTATGATATGACATACACATGCCAGTAGCTTAGATATAATGCGTGAGGATAGGTATGACATATATGAAAAAATATGAAGTAGTACATGACATATGCTTTTATATTGTAGAATAGGTGTGGGAGAGCACTATATGGACATATGATGAATAAGAGATATGGAATAATGATCTTGCACTAGTATGCATGTATTTGACGATATATAAAACGTGTGGGTGCCCCGACAATCTGAATGCTACATACTCAAATATAATAGTCGCGTCATTAAGAGTTGCGGGAAAAATGAATTCCATGAATAAGTACTATACTATTGGCGTGTGTAAAAGTTATATATGCATGCACTAGACAGTATATAAGACATACGTGGATTTGAACAATAATAGTGTAGCCTATTCAAGCATAATAGAAGTGACATGTATGTAAACGTATTCGAGAAAAATGAATTATGATTGTGCAAACAAGTCAAGTGAGTGTAATCGTAAAGCAGGACTAGACAATAGTATTAATTGAAGGTGCGTAGAAAGAGACTTATCTTTCAAGGTGGATGAATGCGTCCTCCGATGGTCTAAATGTCGTCACCATTTAGATATTTTAGAGTGAAAGGATATCATGTATGACTCTTTGGTTTTACAAGTCTAGAAACGTCTTCCTCAGCGGTTTCCATTTGTCGGTGTTGGACGGCTAATGGGGTCCGGTCGAATCGGTAGATCTGGTCGGATTGTTAGATCTGGTCGGATCGTTAGATATGTTCATATTGTCTCCATAGATGAGGCGTTGAATCATACCTGGTCGTTATGCAATATAGTATATTAGATAAATGATTGTGAATCAATTAGATGTATAGATGATGAATAGATTAATCGAATGATTTTAACTATCTGCCCCACGGTGGGCGCCAAATTGTTTTGGGGCGAAAAGATCGGACGACCTAAATTGCCTTAGACGGGGTAAAATAGCAAAAATCCATATCGATCAAACGTTAGGCACGATAGTCGAATAAAAATAGTAATGACGACTAGTTTGTTGAGTCAAGGCGACGATAATGACAAGATTGAATATATGAGACTTAAAGAGTAAAATAGCATAAAATGTAGTAGAATATAATGTAAATCGAGATAAGAAAGACTTATCTTCATTAGATAGAGAAGAATATTGTCCGAAGCGTGAGAGCTTCCGATCGTGTGAGGATGTTTACAAGTTCTTCCAATTACGCGAAATGGAGAAAAATAGATGTATTACAAGGCCTTTTGGGTGGGATTGGATGATCTTAGAATAGCTAAGGAGCTTTGTATATATAGTCAAGGAGAAGGAATCTCCCGCATTAATCTCCCTTGAATATGATTTGATCTCCTTCTTTATGGCACTTGAATTCTCCTTAAATGCTCTTAATCTCTCCTTGATTCCGCATTAATTACGCTTGATCTCCTCTTAATAAGCCTTGATCCTCTCTTAAAGATGGTTGATTCCCTCCTTGATGGCTGAAATAATGTATACAACCGTTGGAGATCTCAGAGTAATAAAGGAGAAAATCTCGCTGGTCCGTTGCGTCTAGGAATCAGGCGACGGTCGCATGGCTCATGTCTGACGGGTCTGATGCGTCCGACAGGTCTGATGCGTCCGATCGATTGCGTCAGACAGTCGATGCCCATTGGACGAATGGTCGATTTTCCGACCCCAACACATACCATACATACATGCAAATACAATAATGGAATCAAGGAATGCGTCCTTCTTTGAACATGTGTTTCCGTGCAAGGATAAAGAACATCCGAAACGAACTCGTGAACAAAGAGAAGCAGGCACTTCTGTAAATGAAACAGAAGAGGAAAAAGATGAACCTAGATAAGCAAAAGAGCTCGAAAGGAGAAATCCTTTGGGCATGAGTTCATAACGGCCTTTCTTTTAGAGAATGAGCCTAGAACATTCAAAGAAGCCATGTCTACACCTGATGCACCTTCATGGAAGGAAGCAGTCAAAAGCGAAATAGACTCCATTATGCAAAACCATTCATGGGAGTTAGTCGATTTGCCACAAGGGTGTAAATGTACTAAGTCGCTACACAAGTAACACTCCAAATGGATATATTTTGCTGTGTTTGTACGTAGATGACATGCTTATTATTGGAAGAAATAAAGACATGATCAACCGAACTAAGAACATGCTTAGTGAGAAGTTTGACATGAAAGACTTGGGACTAGCAGATGTCATACTAGGGATCAAAATCACTAGACATTCTGAAGGAATTATCCTATCTCAAGCTCACTATGCTGAAAAAGTACTTGAGAGATTCAAGAACTACTCAAGTGGGACTGCAAAGAGTCCCGTGGACCCTAATCTCCACTTGACTAAGAACTCGGGGGATGCAGTGTCACAACTGGAGTATGCATGTGTGATTGGAAGTCTCATGTACTTGACCAATTTCACAAGACCTGACTTGGCGCACTTAGTAAATGTACTAAGTCGCTACACAAGTAATCCAGGACACAAACACTAGAAATTAATAACTAGAGTATTGAACTACTTGCGATATACTCAAAGTTATGGGCTGCAATATGGCAAATACCCAGCAGTTCTGGAAGGATACAGTGATGCCAACTGGATATTTGATTCCAGAAACTCAAAATCCACAAGTGGATATGTATTTACACTTGGTGGTGCAGCAGTATCATGGAAATCTTCCAAACAAACACTATTGGCCAGATCCACTATGGAGTCTGAGTTCATTGATTTAGACAAAGCAGCAGAGGAAGCTGAATGGCTTCAGAATTTTTTGAAAGATATCCCGATGTGGGATAAACCAGTGCCAGCATTAGGTGTACACTGTGATAGTCAATCGGCTATAGCTCGGGCACTGAGTCGTTTATACAATGGTAAATCACGTCATATAAGAAGACGACATAAAACCATTAGACAACTACTCTCGAATGGTATAATCTCAATAGATTATATCAAATCGGCTGACAACCTAGAGGATCCATTTACTAAGGGTTTGTCATGAGATCAAGTTGTCAAATCATCAAGAGGAATGGGTTTAAAGCCTATGACCAAAGAGGATGCTTGATGGAAAACCCCACCTACGTGACTGGAGATCCCAAGATGTAGGTTCAAACAGAAAACTAAATCAAGCTGAATCTAGATGAGCACTGGGAGACTCAGTTCTCCTCCCAGTTCCTAGGATGATGGACAGTGCTACCTGTATGAGTTGAGGTTAAGCTTGGCTTTTAATGATTCCATAGCTTTGAAATAAAAGTGGGGTATGACAAGATACTCTTTATGGTCAATCACCTTATGAGTGTGAAATGGGGCCGTTTCAAGGAGAATGAAGAGAGGCTACATTATCCAAGTTCACTCATGAATAACCAGAGTTGTTCAAGGCCAAAATGAACACAACAAGAGAACCTAGTTCTGTGAGAAGATGAAACTGTGTGATAGTTGTTGTTTCGGTTTACATCAAAGCCCGGGTGGTTCAAGACATCATGTTCACTACCTGGTCGAGTAAATCCGATAACTACTCACTATGGGTGGTTCAAGGCTGAAAAACGCTACCAGCCCAGACGAAGTGATTTTTCGACTGTACTCTCAAAAGTCTTTCTATCTTTTAACATATGTTGAGAATCACTTCTATTCATGTGGGGGATTGTTGGAACTCATTTTTAAATGTGGCACCGATAACTTTTTCGGGCACAATTCCGGTGGGCTCCGGCCAATGTCAACACCGGAAAATGGAAGCATTGGCTTCGTCTACGCGAGCACATTCTCGTAATGTACTCATACGATAAAAATGATTTCCGTTTGAATGAGAAATGGAGGCCCAAAGTTGGTTGCATGTAATGCATAACTTGGGAAAATATGGGGATACATTCTTGTCCCACATTGGAAGTTTGGATATAAAATCTCTAGTATATATACTAGGAAAATGGATCCAAGGTTGTGGCCTTGGGTCACCACCCATGTGTAATGGAGAGAGGACCTAGCTCATCAAGACCACACACGTGCCGAGCCGAGCCAAGTCGGGTCGGACCGGACCGAGCGAGTCGAGCCGAGCCGGCTTGGGCTTGGGCCGGGTTGGGTTGGATCGGATTGGGCCTTGGGCCCAATACATAGCTTGGGCTGGCCAGCCAAGCTATCTTTTTGGGCCAATCCAAAAGACCCATCGGGGGCTTTGACCCAGTCCGGGGCAGTTACAGCCTTGGCCCGTTCTGGAGAGGATCAAGGGCAGTGCTTGGTCTTCCTCGTTTTTCTCCTCCACTCTGTTGAAGCAACAGACTCCACTATCTCATCCACTTCGTTAGTGGCTCCTCCAGAGGCTCTTTAAAAGAGCAGTTCTGCCTCTCATTCGAAGCATCATCAGAACAACAACATCTCTACTGAAAGCGTCTCTCTCCTTCCCTATTTTAATCGAGTCTGAGAGTTCAACACAGAACGAGTTCATAGGCTTCTGAGCATTGGTTGCGCAATTCAGAAGAGTTTTGCAGTTGTATCCTGGGATTCGGATTCCTTTCAGAATCGTCGCAATACAGGGGGGATTTCAGAATTAAGGATAGAGATCCTTCTCGCCTCTGCATCCAGATTCAATCCGAAATCTGTTCGGTAGTTTTCTTCGCTGTTTAATTTACATTTTGTGTGTTTTAATATTTGCAGTTTAAATTCTCTTCGGTTCTGGAATAGTGTTCCTACAACCCCTGCACGCTCAAAGGCCACGCCTTCTCCAGCAGTGTCTTCCTTTCCTACAATACCGTCGAGCCCGAGCCCTCCGAACACAGATGGCTCAGTCTTCTCCCCTGAGCCTCGGATGCAGTTTCACCAACTGGGTCTTCGTTGGGATCCTCCGCCATCGCTTTCAGCCCATCTCGGTCTTGTATGATGGCCTTGCTCCTCTTGCCTGCCTTTACGGTGTGCTGTAAAAGTGTAAAGTGCCATTGTGTGTCCATGATACTATGCTCTAATTGTTATTAGGGGAGAATGTTCGCACCCGTTTTTTAAGCCTTGCACCGCTTTTTGGTTGCGCCCAAAAATCTGATTTTTTTTTATAAAAAAAAAAAGATTTAATCTTGGGCGTAACCTGGTTCCGTCCAAGATGTCAACCGGTTTGTGTTGAACCAGTTCATCATTGAACCAATTTAAATGTAAACCCGATCATCTGGTTTTTTAAAAATTAAAAATATGAACAGGATGAAATATAAAAAAAAAATTATTTAAATATTTTGATTTAAGAAATAAATCAAATAATTAAAAATATAATATAATTTATTTAATAAATATATAATTTAATTTTTTACCCAGAAAAAATACGAAGTAGCGCCATCTCATCTTCATTTTCGGCATCTTCTTCCCCGATATCATCTTGAACCGGCTTCGATGGAGATGGCGGCGAGCGGAAGCGGCGACGACGAAAGGGACAAGCGGTGTGAGGAGAAGGCCGTCGAGAGCGGGCCAGATCTGGGAAAAATTCCAGATCCGACGACTTCGATGGAGATGGCGGCGAGCGGAAGCGGGTACAGCGACGGCGGGGACAGCGACGACGTGAGGAAACGGCGGCCGAGAGCGGGCCAGCGGCGGAGGGGGTGGCCGGTTTAGGGTCAGATCTGGAAAAAAATCCAAATCCCGAATTTGCGGCGGATTGGGCGGCGTGGGTGGTGGCGGCTGACGTGGAGGACGCGGCGTGCGCGGCGGCGGAACAGGCGGCAGGGGAGACGGTCGACGATATTTCGGCGACGGTGAATGGCGAGTTTCCGGTCGGGGCGGAAGCGGAGGTGGGGTCGAAAAATGCATTGGACGTTGCCGCGGCCGTTGGTGTCGAGGCGGTGGCGCATGTTGGAGAGGCGAGCCAACCCAGACTGCCACGAAAATACAATCGTCGGGAACGAGTTGAGGTACGTATTTTTCCTTATTAAATTCCATATTTAATAATATGTATAATTAATTTGTTATTTTATTATTTGTTGGAATAGTTAGATTTGTTAGAAAATATTAGAATTGTATAAAAAAATAGTATATTATTAGAATAAATTCATGTAATTATATTTATATATAAATACAAATGAAAAATTAGTATATTATTAGAATATATTTATGTAATTAAATTTGTTATTTTATTGACTTTCATATCTAATATATTAGAATTGCATAAAAAAAAGTTAGTATATTATTAGAATAAATTTATGTAATTATATTTACATTTAAATAAATATAATGAAATAGAATTTGAATAAAATGAGATGAATTAGATAATTTTATTAATGTATTGGAAATGTTAGTATATAATTTTAATAGGTTATGTAAAATTAGTATAATATACGAATAATTGTATGAAATTAGTGAAGTATACGAATAATTGTATGAAATTAGTGAAGTATACGAATAATTGTATGAAATTAGTGAAGTATTTTGATAGTGAATAATTAGTGAAATGTAATGGAATATTACAATAAGTGTTGGTAATATATGCAAAAGAGTAGATGATTATATACAACAAATTTTATTAGAATTTGTAAATAAAAGTTGAATTAGATAAATTAGATTTTTAATTTAAATTATCTGTTTAATTTAAATTAAATTAGAATTTTAGGTAAAAATGAATTGTAATTTTATAGCAATTAGAAAGTTGTATAAATTAGACAAATATAATGGAATATTAGAATTTAAAATTCAGCAAAATATTAAGTGGGTATAAATAAGTTAATTTGGGACAATTATTTGAATAAAACAGGATGTAGTCGAGAGAATCAAACAAAAGATACGGGGGGTCGTGGGGTGGAATCTCGACCCATGACAGCTTCCGGTCGTAAGCGCTGAAACCTCCTAAACCTACGTGCTCGTAAGTGCAAGAGTAGAATCCCGAAGGATCCCGTTCCAATAGCGGATCCCGTTATTGGAACGGTATCCGGTCCGTTAGCGGATTCTCATCCTGACTTGTGTTCACCTCCGGCTTCGCAGAGTCCCATCCGTGACATGGGCGATTCGCATATAGAGGATGCGTTTTCCGAGACAGAGGAGATTACGGGCGGGAGTCCTCATTTGGACGACGTCGTTATGGAGGATGTCCCTCCCATTTCCGCCCCGCAGGAGCATGTTCCCCCTCCCCTTCCCACCCCCCCAGCAACCCATTCCCCCACCCGCTGGTGAGGGTCCACCTTCCGTGGAGCTCGGCCCATACGGGCTTGAGTTGCGCGATGTGCTTTGGAGTTTCGAGACTCACATTGCGCACCGGGTTTGGCACACCCCTCCTCCGCCTACACCGGCCCTTGTACAACGTTTGAGGGCTTATACTCGTCTGACCGACTTCAATGACTGGAGGAGATACATTCCGAGAGAGGTGGTTGAGGGGAGTTGGTTTTGGCTCGCGGAGCAGTCTGGATTGACTGGTCTCCGGGATTTTCAGTTCAGTCGGGTCGACCACGTTCTTATATCAGCGTTCTTCGAGAGGTGGGGCACCTTGAGACGAATAGCTTTCATTTTCCGTGGGGCGAGATTACGATCACGCTTCACGACATGGAGAGGATCCTGGGGCTGAGCATAGAGGGGTTTCCGTGCCGCGTACCTTCAGTCTCTATGGATGCCGAGCCGAAGAAGATTGATGAGGCGTTGAAGATGTTGGGGCGGCAGGTTTTCAGGTATATGTACTGTGTTTGGGATAGGAATATTCTGAGGGAGGTTAGGAAGGGTCGGGTTTCTTCCAACGAATTTTTTGAGCACTTGTTACACATGATACGGCAGGGTGACGAGCCCTATTCGATAGCGGCGGGATACCTATGGCACGCCATGTCTTGCAACATTTTCATGGATAACTCCACGAACCAGCTGATGGTGAACATGCTCCCGTTGTTCGAGGATTGGGACCGTGTCGTCGGCACAGCCTGGTATCGTGTGGCAAACGCCAAGCAGGCCATAGGAACTTCCATCCAGTGTTCCCTCGTGCACACCCCGATAAATTCACAAACCTAATCAGCTATGATATAGGGGTAAAATGACAAGCCGGGGTGTACAACGCTCGGCGTTGTTGTAGTTCCTTGGGAAGCTCCCATTGGACGTACTGATAATGGTCTTCGTGCGACCCTAATAGTACAGCTAGTGAACGGTACCCACAATGACCATCGCCCATTACATTCTGTACTCCTCCAATGTAGGTGAGCATGAACGAATCAATATTATCTTGACCCCAGTTGAAGCCGAGGTAAATCAAGTCGTTGTCGTCGTGAGATGCTCTATTGGTCCTACGCTTGCCAGGTGAAACTCCGCTGTGCGCTTTACCGCTCGAAGGATGTCCTTGAGATCCCACAGACGATTTTTTGCGCTCCTCAGCCTTCTTCTTCTTTTCCTCATCCTTCTTCTTCTTTTCCTCATCCTTCTTCATTTTGTATCCCGCCACGTGCTCAAATCAACTCGGGTCCCTCTTGGTATCGTTCTTCTTCTTTTTAGCTCTCCCCTTGATTGAGGCTAAAGTCATATTGCCTAATCAAAGTAAATCCTAAACAAACCTAAACAAGTAGCAAAGGCAAGCAAGGATCGAATCCCACAGGGAGGAGTTGTCTTTCTTATGCAAGTTCGTGTATCAAAGTAACAAAGGGGGGTTTTGTTGGTTGTTTGAGTTGCAAGTAAACAAAACAAAGTAAAAAGAAAAGGTTTTTAATCAATTAGGGAAAAACACTTAGCCAAACAAATATCCACCATTCATTCGATTGATTGGTCCTAGATTATCTCTATTCCTTCCTTTGATTATTCTTGTCCCTATTCTGAAATAGTCACCAGTCCAACTAGTTCTGACAACTCTTACTATTGAACGCACGAGAAACTATCAAGATTTAGAACAACAGCAGCATAGAGCATCGAAATTAACCAGGATACATACAACACCGCTTTTTCACAGCATTTAGCACATAATCAATTCTCTTTCATAATAAACTAGTCCAACTCGTCCTAGAATATCATCTTTGCTACACAAGATAAGGGATTTCAACTCGAAATATCCAAACCCTAGCAATAGACAATTACTAATATCAACTAGCTGATCAGGCCAGTCAAATCAATAAGAATCAATAGGAATAAGCTCAAGAGAAAATATATAATCCAAAGGAATAGAAAATAGAGCTATAACCTCACAATCATGAATCAAATGAAGGCTTCAATTGTCGTACTAAGCAAAGAGTGCTTAGTTCTTCATAGTCTGGAAACAATAAAACTCAAAGGGAAAATAAAACGTAGAACGAGAGATGAATAAATTGAATAGCTGCTATGGAAATTAGGTTAAATAACCTAAAAATCAAACCTAATGCTAAAAAGATAACAAGTCTAATCTTAAAGGAAATAAAATAATGCAAACAAAATAAATAAAATAAAATAAAAGGGAAATAATATAAACGTGAACTTCGGATGAACTCCCGCCACGCGGCTCGCTGATGCACAATTCCGCGATCGCGGAAGAGTTTCCGCGATCGCGGAAAATTCACTTTTCCACATGCTTGCTCTCGACTTATCCGCGACCATCCGCGATCGCGGTTTTTCCCGTCTTTACTTCTCGTCTTTCGTAGATGTCTGCGACCGCGGCCTCAGCCCCGCGATCGCGGTTTTGGCTTTGTGGCTCCACTTAGCTCCTTTCTCCAACTCTTCCTTCGTCTTCTACGTGGTTTTCTTTTCATCTTCTTGATTTCTTCGTTTAAGCTTCTCCAAACCACCATATCTGCACTTCTACTCCTCAACTCCAATCTCCCCAATTGTGCTCTAAACATCTCCAAATGGTACCCAAAACACCGGTAACAACTCCTAATTAAACCCTACAAAGTAGCGCTGATCACCCCTTCTTAGTCGAAGCGGTCGGGGGCTCTTCTGCGGTACACGATATCGGCTTATGGAAAGCTTTGTACCGGCGTGCAAAGTCGGCCTTCAGCTCTGGGGGCAATTCTTCGTTGCTCTAATCTCCAAACATGGCACCTAAGAGGACATCTTCTTCTGAGATAAAGACGTCCTCATCCGGTGCGAGTTCATCATGCCCAACTCCTTCCCACTTGATTTGCTTCCAATAAATATGGATTTCACTTTGCCTCAATGGGAAACCGGTCTTTACATATTCCTTGATCGTGTGTGGGCAGGGCAGGCCTAGGGTGGATCTCCAAAACACATCACGGCAATCTTCCTCGGGAATTTTTCCTTGTTGGGCCCTAACAACTGAAGTGTATAGCATCCTTAAGCACTTTTCCAAGACCTTATAAAGAATGCGCCTAAAAAAAGTCTTCACCCAACTCAGCCCATTTACGATCTCTATGGGCACCTTAAAAGCACTATGCTCCATATCACCCCTGATTTCCCGAATCTGATCAACAAACATATTATCGATTTGCTGTACGAGGGTGTTCAAGCCTCCAACAGACGATTCGATCCCGTCCTTCAGCACAGAGTGCTGACTCTCAACCCTGAAAATAAAAGTCAAGTTACGCTTAGTTGTACTTATAAATTTACATGTTTAATGATCTCATAGTTGCAATACAAATTTACCTGTTTGATGATCTTGTGCCGAAATAGAGAACGGTGTCGCACCATGCACAGACTAGCATCTGCTTGTAGTCAGCAAGCCATACCGTCTTCACGTAGTCCATCAGCCAGGGTAGCTTAATCCATTTATCCGTCAAGTATTGAAGTCGCTCCTCGTACACATCCTCAGTGGGCGACCTCAACAACCAACGAATATTACCACTAAAATGGTCGACGTTGGGGATCCATTTCATAGCATAAGATTCCACGTTGCGGTTGACATGGACCCTACACAACAGATGCTTCGAATTGGGAAAGACTTCATCGACGGCTTTCACAAGACCGAGCTCTCGATCTGACATGATCGCCTTGGGTTCACGTCCCCTGAGAATGATCTTAAGGAGGTCCAAGGCCCATATGTAGTGCTCCGTCGTCTCATCAAACATGAATACGATCGCAATACAAAACGTACGGTTGGTGCAAGTGAATCCAACAAACTCCAACAAAGGCATACCGTATCTATAAATGTAAAAATTAGAACATTTTTATGCAGTTATATATTTTAGATGTAGTAATAGCGATAATTAAACGTTCATACGTGTTCGTCTTGTAGGTCGTATCCATGATGACGTTGTGAGGGAACAAACTCAACAAATGTCTAGCTCTAGGGTGACAAATAAAAATGTCACTCAAAACCTCCTTCTCTTCTTCATTGCGACACGTCTCATACCTTGTATAATATTGTCTCGCGGCTAGAAAATCCAGCATGTATTGCGGCATCGTCAAATTCCCCCTGGATTTCAGCCTCTGCTTAGCCTTGTAATTGTAGAGTTGGTTCCTTGAAGTCAAACATTTGGGATCCTCGTGTAAAAATAGACTCATAATAGAGCCGGAGGCTGACAAAACATTCACACGCTCTCATTGCTCCTGTGAAAGCCGCCCGACAAATGCATGACCGATCAAACTACTAGAAAGCTCATGGTCATACCATCCACAAACGACAGATAATCTCCACCTATCAGATTTGAGCCAATTTCTTTTCACAATCACCCCATGCAACTGAAATGGGCACTCACTCTTCTTTGTCCTCGACTTGTATTTCCGTTTAGGGGTTGCCTCGGGACCCTTACCCTCCTTCTTCTGCGCTCTATATGGCCCGGACTTCTCACACGACAATATGACCTTTCTGTTAGGCCATGATTTACTTATGACGATCACCATACGCAGCTCCAAACCTACCCTCTTAGCCCAGCTGATCATACTATCTCTATCACTCCATTCCTCACTTGTAGTAAAATGAGCAGAATAGTCCACTGGCGAATATTCGCCATCACTAGAGTCGTCCTATTTATTTTCAAAAATGTTTTATAAATTAGAGGTTTTTCTAAGAGTGTTTCTTAAGACTAACATATCCATGTTCTGACCACAAACATATAATTTACTTAATAAATGATAAACTAAAACATGTGAAATCCAAATTATTTCGCAAATAAATTCCCTAGAAAATACCACCTAAGAATACTAACATATATTGTCCACTAACCTAAAACATGTAATCATTCTATTTATTTCTAAACTATAACAAACTACTTTAATTTACTAAATTTACTTAATAAATGATAAACTAATACATGTGAAATCCAAATTATTTCACAAATAAATATACCGAAAATACCACCTAAGAATACTAACATATAGTGTCCACTAACCTAAAACATGTAATCATTCTATTTATTTCTAAACTACAACAAACTACTTTAATTTACTAAATTTACTTAATAAATGATAAACTAAAACATGTGAAATCCAAATTATTTCGCAAATAAATTTACCGAAAATACCACCTAAAAATACTAACATATTGTCCACTAACCTAAAACATGTAATCATTCTATTTATTTCTAAACTACAACAAACTACTTTAATTTACTAAATTTACTTAATAAATGATAAACTAATACATGTGAAATCCAAATTATTTCGCAAATAAATTTACCGAAAATACCACCTAAGAATACTAACATATATTGTCCACTAACCTAAAACATGTAATCATTCTATTTATTTCTAAACTAAAACAAACTACTTTAATTTACTAAATTTACTTAATAAATGATAAACTAAAACATGTGAAATCCAAATTATTTCGCAAATAAATTTACCGAAAATACCACCTAAAAATACTAACATATTGTCCACTAACCTAAAACATGTAATCATTCTATTTATTTCTAAACTACAACAAACTACTTTAATTTACTAAATTTACTTAATAAATGATAAACTAATACATGTGAAATCCAAATTATTTCGCAAATAAATTTACCGAAATATCGGTTATACTAAGTATTGTGTGATTTTAACTTCATTATAGTATATTCAAATATTGGTTATACTACGTATAATTAATCTTAAGTTCATTACCGCTCGTATTGTTCAAATATTGTTTATCCTA
Organism: Rheum nobile; assembly: GCA_027886185.1. Classification (NCBI taxonomy): domain Eukaryota; kingdom Viridiplantae; phylum Streptophyta; class Magnoliopsida; order Caryophyllales; family Polygonaceae; genus Rheum; species Rheum nobile. The sequence continues at coordinate 5,673,353 of WOAB01000002.1, read as the reverse complement.
GGGTTTCTAGGGTATGGGATTTAGGGTATCCTAGAATCCCAAAACAAGACAAAAATGGTATGAACTCCCTAAATGCTACAAGAATGATAGGGTATGAAAATAACATGGTTTTGAAAACCCTAAATTCAAAACCCTACTTATCATAAGGTTTCTAGGGTATGGGATTTAGGGTATCCCGAAACCCCAAAACAAGAAAAAAATGGTATGAACTCCCTATGTACTACAAGCATGATAAGGTATGAAAATAACATGGTTTTGAAAACCCTAAATCCAAAACCCTGTTTACCCTAGGGTTTCTATGGTATGAGATTTAGGGTATCCCAAAATCCTAAAACAAGACAAAAAATGGTATGAACTCCCTATGTGTTACAAACATTATACGGTATGAAAATAACATGGTTTTGAAAACCCTAAATCTAAAACCCTAGTTACCCTAGGGTTTTCTAGGGTATGGGATTTAGGGTATCACGGAACCCCGGAACAAGATAAAAAATGGGCATGAACTCCCACTGTGCTACAAGAATGATAGGGTATAAAAATAACATGGTTTTGATACCCTAATTCTGAAACCCTACTTACCCTAGGGTGTATAGGATATGGAATTTAGGGTGTCCCGGGACCACGAAACAAGACAAAAAAGGTATCAACTCCATATGTGCTACATGCATGATAGGGTATGAAAATAATATTGTTTTGAAAGTCCTAAATCTGAAACCTTGCTTACCCCGGGTATGAGATTTAGGGTATTTTGGAACCCTGAAACAAGACAAAAAATATATTAACTCTCTATGTGCTACAAGCATGATAGGGTATGAAAATAATATGATTTTGAAAGTCCTAAATCTGAAACCTTGCTTACCCTAGGATTTCTAGGGTATGAGATTTAAGGTATTTCGGAATCCTGAAACAAGACAAAAATTGGTATCAAATCCCTATGTGCTACAAGCATGATAGGGTATCAAAATAAAATCGGTTTGAAAACCCTAAATCCAAAATCCTACTTACCCTAGGGTTTTCTAGGGTATGGGATTTAGGGTGTCTCGGGACCCCGAAACAAGACAAAAAGCGGTATGAACTCCCTATGTGCTATAAGCATGATAGGGTATGAAAATAACATCATTTTGAAAACGCTAAATCTGAAAGCCTACTTACCCTAGGGTTTTCTAGGGTATGAGATTTAGGGTCTGAAATTCGAATAATACGATCGATAATGAATTTAAGATTGCATTATATATAGTATAACCAATATTTGAATAATAAGATAATTGAGTTATAATTACACAATACTTAGTATAAGCGATATTCGAACAATACAATAATGAAGTTGTGATTACATTATACTTAGTGTAACTGATATTCAAACAATACGATAATGAATTTTTTATTACATTATACTTAATATAACCGGAATTTGATGAATACGATAATGAAGTTAAGATTACATTATACTTAACTCATTATTTTCATACTCTATAATTTTCTTCTTTTTTATAAGGTAAAAATTAGACAGGAAACCACAGAAGGAACGGTTTCTCAATCTATAGCATCCTTGCGGATGAGAACTATAAGTTCTAAATTATTTCTAATGTCTTCCAATCTACTACGATGTGCCAGCTTCGCAATGTAGTCCGCAACAATATTAGTTTCTCGAAAGACGTGACAAATCTATACTGAAGAAAACAGTTGTAATACACAAAGGATATCAGAAATTAAAATTTCAATATCCCAAGGACAGTGCCAGATTTTGTTTAGAATGTTAACAATTGTAAGGTTATCGCATTCAATTTAGATGTTGTTAAAGCCTAATTCATAAGCTTTATGCAAGGCATTCCTGAACGCAATTGTTTTCATTTTTAGTGGGGTTGATATAGCGAAATTTTCACCAAAGATGTGTAAAGGCTCTCCTTTGCTATTTCGGATGATATATCCATAACTAGATTCTCCATTAGTCTTAGTGGATCCATCCGTATTTATTTTAATCATGGTATCTGGTGGTTTTTTCCACTTCTTCTTTAGATATCTCCTTTGTGTATTGATATTATTTTTCTTAATTTGATCTGTACTCAGACAGTCTGGGTTCCATTTCTTTGTTTGTTTCCAGTTATGAATTTGGTTTTGGATGTAGATAGGTATATCTTTAATATGGTCTGTGTCATTGTTTGTTCTTCCAAAACTTTGTTGGTTTCGATAGAACCATATTTCCCACCAGGAAGTAAGTAGTTCTAAGAATTGTGAGCTATCAGTTTTTTGTCTAATTTCTTCAATTAGTTCATATGGTTTTTTATTTCCAATGTTAAGTGATTTGATAATCCCAAGAGTATGAAGATTATTTTGGAGGAATCGAAACTCCTTTTTCAGCTAGTCGTGCTTTTGATGGTAGTCCATTTTTCATGATTTTCCAAAGGAAGTTTTTAACCTTTGGGTAAGTATCCAGTTTCCATATCCAAGAGGAGTTGTGTGTTGTATATCGTTTATTTTCATTAATCATGTTCATGGCAGATTTTGTAGAAAACCACCCGTTTTTACTAGCTTCCCAGTACATCCTATCCTCAATGTTATTAAATGGGATTGGTATGGATGTGATTTGTTTAGCTATGTCACCTGGTACATTTTGTGTAATCTTTTCCTTGTTCCAAGTTTTGTCTGGCATAATGAAATCTGCAACCAAGGCATCCATGTTCTGATTATGTTGTGTGGTGGAAATGTTGTTTAAGGGATTTTTTAATAACCAATATCAGTCCAAATATTTATAGTTTTCCCATTTCCGACTTGCCAGATGAGTCCCTTTTTGAAATCATCCAAGATGTCAATCATTTTTGCCCACTGCCAAGAGCATATACCTCTTTTTTCATAGTGTAAAAGATGCTGTGTTTTTAGATATTTTTCAATAATAATTTTAACCCAACAATTATCAGGTTCTTCCAGTATTTTCATTAATCATGTTCATGGCAGTTTTTTTCCCATCTAGACCTAACCTTGCATCTAGACCTAACTACCTAATGCAAAATTTTATAGTTTTTGTTCCAGAAGAAGGTTCTATTTAATTTGTCTAGTTCATTATGTGTATTTGTAGGAAGCATAAAACTTTGCATTAGGTAGTTAGGTCTAGATGCAAGGTTGGTTTTGATCAATGTTGTTCTTCCTGCTTGGGATAAAGAGTTTGCTTTCCATTTTGATAACTGTTGTTGTGTGCTTGTTAAAAGTTCAGCAAATGTATTTGAGTTAACTCTACCATTAATAATAGGGCATCCCAAATATTTTTCAAGGGATGTCATGTTTGTGATTGTAAGGATCCCTTGGATCAACAGTTTTTTGGTGCTTGTCACTTTCTTTGTGACCTGAAACGCTGATTTATTGAAATTAACTTTTTGTCCAGATATTTTGCAGTAATCATCCACGATATCCTTAATACTCTTACAGTTTTTTGGAGTAGCTTTTGAGAAAATCATAATGTCATCCGCGAAAGCCAAAAAAGGAATCCTTGTTCCTTGACTACATATTTGAAAGTCGATTGGTTTTCGCGGTCTAGTTGTTGCTTCTTGGAGTTTGCTGGCTAGTATTTCCGATCCTAGAATGAATAGAAACGGAGATAGGGGGTCTCCCTGGCGTAGTCCTCTCGTTGGTCTAAATATCTCCGTCGGTCCATTATTAACAAGAACCGAGAATGAAACTGTTGTAATACACTCTTTGATCCAGTTAATGAATGTTTGGTGGAACCCAAATTTCGCCATAGTTTTAAGAATGAAATCCCATTCTATTCTATCATAAGCTTTTTCCATATCTAGTTTGATAGCTATAAAGCCTTCCTTTCCTTGTTTTGCTTTGAAAGAATGAAATATTTCATGTGCAATTAAAATATTGTCTTGTATAGCTTTATTTGCAATAAAGGCTCCTTGTAATAGATGAATAAGTTTTTCCATCGTTTGTTTTAATCTTGTTGTCAAAATTTTTGATATAACTTTATAAATTGTAGAACACAGACTATAGGCCTATAATGGTTCGTTGAATTAGGATTATCACATTTTGGGATCAGAGATATGAACGTATGGTTAATTTGTTTGAGTAATTTTCCAGATAGGAAAAAACTTTTCACTGCTTGAGTAATCGAGGGTCCCACAGTATCCCAATATTTTTGGTAAAATTATGCTGTCATTCCATCTGATCTAGGTGATTTATCTAAACCAATATCAAAAATAACCTTTTTAATTTCTTCATTTGAGACATGCCTAATAAGGTTTTCATTATCTTCAGATGTGATTTCATCTTGAATTAACTCAAGATTTTCCCGTAATAGATTCTTGTTCATTTCTTCACTCTTAAATCTTTTAATGAAATCATTTCTGATTTTATTTCTGATATTTTCTTCTCTAATTATATTAGTTCATTCTTGTGTTATAATTTCTTTTAAAATTTTCTTATTTCTTCGGCCACTAGCTATTTTATAGACATATCTAGCATTTGTATCCATGAATTTAATATGTTTAACCTTTGCTCTTTGGTTCCAGTAAATCTTTTGGAAACTAATGAGCTTTTCCTTTTTTTTCAATAAGCCTTAGTTGTTTCTGTATTAGATTATTGTTAGCACTTGTGCAGATTTCAATTTGGATGTCAGACAGTTGTTTTTCTAGATTGTGAAGTTGGGTAAACACATTACCAAAGGTGTTTTTATTCCAACTTTTTGCATGTTTTGTTAATAGCTTTGTTTTGGAGTTGAGGTCGAACATCCTTGATCCATGATAATTTGTTCTCCAGGCTTGTTTAACAACATTCCTGAAATCCTTTCGCGTCATCCATATTTTTTCAAATTTGAAGGGTTGATTTTTGAAGTTAATTTCAGAAGCAAGATCAATGGAAATAGGACAGTGATCAGAGCTAGTAAAAGCATAATTTTTGGTACATATGTCAGGATACCATTGTAATATTTGATGGTTAACCAGGACTCTATCCAGTTTTTCATAGATGTTATTTATATCAGTTTTGTTTTTTCGCCAAGTAAAAGTATTCCATGTAAAAGGGATATCCATTAATTCACATTCATCTTTGAAATATTTTAATCTAGTGAATTTTGTCAGTGGTAGGATTAAGCCACCCATTTTTTCATTATGGTCTTGAATCTCATTGAGATCCCCCATCACTATGCAAGGATAAGCACTATTTTTAATAAAGCGAATAATTGTATCCCAGAATTCATTTTTGCCCGCTTCATTGGGAGGTGCATACGTAAGGATAAGCAGGGTTGTAATGTTTGTACATAGATTTTTGTATTTAATGCTCACAAAACGTGAGTTTATTTGGTCAACTTCAAGGATTTCATTCGTGAGTTGATAAGATTTCCACATAACACAGATCCCGCCGGAAAAAACATTTGTCGGAATGCAGTGAAAATTGTCAAACCCTGCTTTTTCCATATATTTTCACTTGGCTCTTTGTTCGTTCTTGTTTCAAAAAGAGCAAGAAGTTGAATCCTTTCAATCTTACAGAAGGATTCAATTATCCACCCAAATTGTTTTTTTTTCCGATCCCTCTGCAATTCCATGTTGTAATCTTCATAAAAAACCAATTTTTTTATTGTCCCTTGTCTGCAGACTTTGAGGGGACTTATAACTAGTTAGTCTTTTTTAGGCTTGTTCCACCTACATACAAACTGTGGTTTAAGTATATTGTTATCATTGTGATAGTTTATTTTCAAACTGGTTTTAATAGTTTCATAATGACACCTTTTAGTGTATGAGTATACATACTTTATTGTTCTGTTTTCCATTGAATGGAAAAGTAAGAGGCAAGCTCCAGAATGGTGCTTGTTCATTAATACTAATCCTCATATTATCTCGATCAAGGTTGTGAAGGATCATTGTCTTTATCAGATGTTTTGAAGTGTAACAGGACAACAACCACCCTTTGTTCAAACCAAAGCTAGAGAGATGCTTATTTAAACAATTATTCATGATAGTGATTGATCAGCAGTGCTTATCTAGGAGTTGTTACCGGTGTTTTGGGTGCCATCTATATGGGTTTAGAGCACAACTGTGGAGTATGGAGTTGAGGAGAAGAAGTGTGGATATGGTGGTTTGGAGGAGCTTAAATGATGACATCCAAAAGACGAGGAGTAGACCACAAGTGAAGACTGAAGGAAGAAGGAAGAAAAGAAGCCATATGGAGCAAACAAGGAGCAGCCGCGACCGGAGCAGCCCGCGGACGACGACCGCGGCAAAGACGAAGACACGGTGCCAGAGTTTTCATTTTCCGCGACCGCGGAAAATCCCTTCGTCGAGGCTGTTCGAGAGCACAATTGATATTTTCGCGACCGCGGAAGTGCACGCTAGCGAACAAGTTGTTATTTCCGAACTTTTACGTTATATTCCTTTTCAGTTGTTTATTTTTATTTCTTTATTCCGTTTAGGTTATTTTGTTTCCGTTTAGATTATGTTTGTGATCTTTGGTTTTAGGTTTGATTTAAAACCTAGTTCCAATAGCCTCCATTCATCATCTAGATCATCACGTTTTAGCATTCAGTAGTTTTCCCTTTGAAGTTTATTTGTTTCCAAGAACTATGAGGAGCTAAGCACCCTTTGCTTAGTCCGACGATTGAAGCCTTCAATTGATATACGGTTGTGAGATTCTAATTCTATTTCTTTCCCTTTGAATGTATTGATTCTCTTGTTCTTCATCCCACTGATTATTATTGATTTCACTTGTTGGACGCAACTAGTTGTTATCGGTAATTGTCTATTGCTAGGGTTTGGTAATTACTGTTTGAGTTACCTAATTCATGTGTAGCAACTGCAATATTCTAAGAACTGTTTGAGACTAGTTTATTGTAGGGAGAATTAATTGCATGCAATAGTATGACTGTTTTCTACTCTTGCATGTATCTATCGAAATTCCTGTGCTCATTGCTGCTATTGAATTGACGCGTGAGGTTTTCATAGTTATTTAGTAGTTAGTATTCTCAGGGTCTGTTTGTCTTGTTTATAACTTATCAAAAGGAATAGGAACATTCATAGGAAGGAATTAGAGAGAATCTAGGATCAACCAATCAAATGAATGGTGAATATTTGTTTGGATAAGTGTTTTTCCCTATTTGATTACAAACTCTTTGCTTTTGCTTCCCTTGTTTACTTGTTTGACAACCAATCAACCAAAACCCCCCTTGTTACCTTTGACATACAATTGTACACTTAGAAAGATTACTTCCTCCATGTGGGATTCGACCCTTACTTGCCTATTCTACTAGTTTAGGTTTGTTTAGGATTATTTTGTTTAGGCGCCTCGACAACGCCTATCAAATTGGCGCCGTTGCCGGGGAGGCAAGTTTTGATTTTTCTTTGTGTGTGTTTGTGTGCTTGTTACTATTGTGTGGACCTATCTTATGGTTCACACCCATGCTACTGACTCCCCACTTTTGGCTTTGAATTCAGAAATTGAGAGAACGCTCTCCCAGAGCCGCAGAGTAGACAAATCTTTAGTCTTTGACAACCCAAATTTTGAGATGGCTGACGAGCAACAGACGTTGAGGCAGCTGACTGCCCCCAACCTGCAACAACAACCGCTGGCTGTGCACTTCCCTGAGCTTGCTGATGGAGTCAATTTCGAGCTTAAGTCGGGGTTGATCCACTTACTCCCCCACTTCCATGGGATGAGTGGTGAAGACCCTAATAAGTACATGTCGGAGTTCCATGCAGTCTGCACGAGCATGAAGCCGAAGGGAGTTACTGAAGACCAGATCAAGCTAAGGGCCTTTCCTTTTTCCTTGAAGGATGCGGCCAATGACTAGTTCTATTACCTTACTCCAGGGAGCATAGATACATGGGCCAAGATGAAGAATGTAATACCCCTCATTTTTAGTAAGGGTATTTGGGTAATTTCCCCAACCCTCGTTCTGTAATTGTGTCGCTTTTGGAGAAGTTTGGATTTTCTGTAACGTGTATGATCTCTGTAATAATTCCCTGAGTGGTATAAAATACATTCGATGTATTTTGGCGGCTTAGAATATTTGTTTGGGTACAAATATATAATTTTCGGGACTCAAACCCGTGCTAAATCCTTCCCTGAGCAAGCGGACGCGGAAAAGGGCATTTCCGCGACCGCGGAAGATTTCCGCGACCGCGGAATAATGCATGCGTGCGACGCCTCGTCTTCCTCCGTGCCTCGTCGAACGCATCGCCGTCAATCCTCTGAGCTGCCGTCGATCTGGTCAGGGGGCTGCTCCTCCTTTGGCTATAAATGGGGGCCGAGTTGGAGGGTTTTGGGCATCCGAAAGTCAGATGTCCCCTCTCTCTCTCTCGTGTTCTTCGTTGCCGGAAATTTGTGGTGTCGCCGGAGCTCTCGCCGGAAGTTGTGGTGGCCGTGGGGTGGTGCATTGGAAGCGCGGTGAGGATAGGAGTCGAAGCCCTCTCACCTCGAGCCCCCTCGTGTCGTCGCCAGTGAGAATTTAGCCGATTTGGGGTCGCCGAGTTCACGGCCGCGACCGCAGACATGAACTGCCGTGACCGCGGACGATGTCCAGACGTCCGCGACCGCGGAATCCAAGATGCGACCATGGTTTGCCTTAGCAAACGCGATCGTGGCCTTGGACAAACCGGTCTCGGACGGGACCCTCGTTCTTTCGGTTCCGTTCGTTTTTCCTTAGATTCATATTATTAATTGTCGAATCTAACCTAGGGTTTCGTCGTGGGTCGTTGTCTGAGGAATCTGTAATCCGATTTCCGTTCCCGTTCCGGACCCAAAAACCCGTCGTCGCTCAATCGTTCGTCTAGACTAAGGCAAGTGGCGGTTCGCTCTTGCTTATCATTCCATGTTTCCATTAATTATCAATTGTTTTTAATTGTTAATTAAATTGGGATGAAGGTTGTTTTCGTTTGGGAACAGTTTTGATAAACGTATGTGATATAAAAAGTGATATTATAATAGGTTGTATATACTGCTAGAAACAACGCTATTATATATGTTATTGCCATAATGGTATTGATGTGGACTATTGTGTGGTTTTAACTGTTTAGTTAGAACGAGTATTCATAGGAACGCTATGTACCTTACGAGGTCTAGTCGTTTCTTTATAACTGGTATTAGGAGGATTTTTCCCTAGTACTTTCTCTGGTCATGACTGTACCCTTACTCAGGGTAGGTGCACACAGCTGGTGCCGACACTCGGGATTTATCCCCTCCGATATCTCTCGTGTTGAGATGATATATCTTAAAAGCTTATAACGTAATTGTGCATTTTGGAATTAAATAAGATAAGTGCGATTATGCACATAATTAATATACCCTCGGGCGAGGAGTACAATGTGGAAACCGCCCGGACTTCGATTAAAGTAAGTCCTCCTTCCAAATCTGAATTTGCATTGCGCGGTGAGGTTGGTCGTGGACCCAAATGGTCAAGTCTTTTTAAAAACGCTTATGCAAAATTATAACATTCCCGAACACTTGTCATACTTTCCGATAAGAGTCAATCCTTTGGAGTCTTCTCTTCACACGTTTCCCATAAGACTCAATCTTCCAGAGTCTTCTCATGATCTTTCTGTTTCGTATATTCCTGTAGAAGTATCAAGGTTTACTATCGTCATCGGCTTTCATTCGAGAAGCGATGGGTCTAACCTAATACGACTACTTAGAACCTTTCTGTTTTACCCTTGTATAGTCTTTCATTAGACTAACCACCCGGTTATTTTCCCTTACATGGTTGGCTGGTGTCATCCATCTCATACGGCATATCAGGTAAACTCCCGTTCCGTGAAGGCTAGAATCCGACAATGAAGGCAGATTAAGTTTTTAAGAGTTTTATCAAGGTTGAAGATCCTAGGCGTGCGATCGCGTGATCAAGACCCTTATGTTATTTATTTAAGACTTCCGCTGTATTAAACATATTCTGTATTTCTGTTGTATTTGGAATTTACGGATGTAATCCCGAGACTTCGGTTTCAATAAAAATTATGATATTTCATATTATCAATGTATTTTATGTTTTGTATAAAGTAGTTAAGCCTTGGGTGGCTTCGGATGTGAAATCTGAGGTCACTGGCGGTAATACTTTCAAGGTGATATTTAAGGGTGTTACAGATTTGGTATCAGAGACGAATTTTTTTTTTTTTACAAAAAAAAAAAAAAACGGGTTGGGTTTCAAATCGTCTTACTGAAATCAAAGATTTTATCAACCGTTTATCCGTTTTTGAACTGAGAAAGTTGTTTAAATTCAAAAATTTTGAATTTCCGAATAAAACCATACTTGACTAGAAAATTTGTTGTTTTGAAATCTCTGTCATTCTAGTCGTGCCTTCTCTCCAGTCTGATATAGTAAGTTCGCTTCTATATTTAGAAAGACTAACTCTTTCTCGTCGCCCCGCATGATATGGGCGCAAACATCTCTCAACTGAGGAACCCGAAGGAAGCCGAGGTGGCCCCGCCTACTCCAGTTAGGCTCGAGTTCCCGGTTCCCCCGTCGTGCTTTGAGGTCGGGGAACCCAGGAGTCCACCCGAGGAGGTGAAGACCGTACTCGAGGAGTCAGTGGTGTTAGTGTCCGACAAGGTTCCCGAGGCAGAGCCTGAAGCGGATCCTTGGGAGGACACTGAGGAAGAAGAGCCGGCGGAGTACACAGGAGGGTACTTCGACGAGGACTTTGAGGTCGAAGAGGTTCCTGAGGAGGATCCCGAGGAGGACCCTGAAGAAGACCCGGAGGAGGATCCGGAGGAGGATCCAGAGGAGGACCCCGAGGAGGACCTCGAGGGGCAGGGCTACGAGTCTGATAGCTTGGCTCACTTGGTGGTGGACTGCGAGGATCTGGGGATGGAATTCATCTTCCCGAGTCCGGCGTCGCCACCTGAGCGGGAGTATTCGCCATGTTCTCCTACCACTTGGGAGGCACTTGGTGTTGAAGGTATCGTTAGGTGGAGGAATGGGCCGGTGATGAGTCCTGGCTCGCGACAGGTGTTTTGCCAGAGTCAGATGGCTTCATCTGAGGTGCGTCGCCAGGTGGATGAGGCGGTTGAGCATGCTCGAGGAAGGGAAATGCCGTGGGAGCGACTGGAGGAGTGGTCGAACGCCCTATACGACATGGAGGAGAGAACATACGAGACTGAGCTCAGTCTCTCCCGAATGCTTGGGGACGTCCACGAGCTCCAGGAGTATATCCACCAAGCAAGGTTGCTACTCGACCCTTTGTATGAGGTGAACAGGGCAGACTTCCAACCAGGATTTCTAGAGGAGTTTTGCTACCCACCGGGATCCGATAGGATTGTACCGAGTGTTTTCGCACCTAGGGAAATGCCGAGGGCACCAAGGCCGAGGAATGAGCCGTGTGCTCCAGAGCCGAGTAGGGCAAGGAGTCCGACGCTAGATCCCGTTCGAAGAAGTTGTGCATGAGAGCTCCTGATTATAGGAAGCTTTTCAGGGAACCATGATGGGGGCCGGTGTTGAGCGCTTAGCATTTTCTTTTCTAGTGTTTTGTCGTTTCGTTTTGGTAGAATTGTAGTCTCCATGCAATTTTTCCTTGTCGCTTGGGAGAGCTTTTCTATGTAGCCCATTTTCAAACTCAGTTTCAAAGTTCATCAATAAAAGTTTACCAAGTCTGGTCTATTCTAAGTCGATTTCATATGTCGTGCATGTTGAAATGATATTAATGTTGCGAAATACTTAGAATTTGATCGATAAACAGATGGTGAACACAAGGAACACCATTCGTGCTGGTGTTGGGCCAAGCAACAACCCTAGACTGAATTTAGGGAATTCCGCAAACCCAGTGGATGAGAACGAGTCAGTTTCTCACAACAATCGTGTGGGCGGTGACCAAGTTTCGGTCCACGCTCCAGTGGTATTCGATGCTACGGCAATTGAGGCCATTCGGGGGATTGTGATGCAAGCAGTCACCGATATTATGCGACTGATCGCGCCTCAGGCACAAGGTGTGCCAATTCCTCCTGTGGTTCCTAGATTCGAGGAGCCAGATATCCATGTACCCCATGAGGATGCGGGCAGGAACAGAGGCAACTATGGTCGAGCACTAAAGGCCATTAGCTCTATGAGGCCTGACAGCTATGATGGGAAGGGAGAGCCAGTCAGAGTGGCTTATTGGTTCTCGCACATGGAACGACTGTTCAGAAACGTCGAGTGCACAAAAGCTGAGAAGGTGCACATCGCTTCCCTTCAACTGAAGGAGGTGGCTAGTGAATGGTGGTAAAGCACCGGTCTAGCTGATCATCCTGGTTTGAACTGGGGAATGTTCAAGACAAAAATGACTGATCGTTTCTTTTCCCGGGCTATGAGGGAAGAGAAGCATAAGGAGTTCCTCTATCCGAAGACGGATGGATTGAAGGTGACTGAGCTTGCGGCCAAGTTCAATCATCTATTGCAGTACGCTGGGCCGGAAGTGTCCAGTGACGAGCAGAAAATCTGGCATTTCCACGAGTGGATGAATCCAGACATTAAGCCACTGATGGTGCGCCACAGATGCTCTACTCTGGAACAGTACGTGGACGCTGCCTATAAGTTGGAGGTGACTCTGGAGGAGTCGACGAAAAAGCGCAATCGCCAGAGACCGGCATAGAGCCAGCCTCAGGCAAGTGGGTTCAAGCGACTCGCGCCACCGTCAAACTTTGCCAAGTCGGGCCGGGCAAGAACGGAGATGACTCATGGAGGGTCTACGCAACGTTTGGGTCAGGGCAAGAATCTGATCCAGTGCTACAACTGTGGTACACCCGGGCACAAGAGCAATGAATGTCCGAAGGAAAGGAAGACGTGCTTTGCCTGCGGGAAGGAGGGGCACTTGCAAACGATTTGTCCGCAGAGGAGACAGAAAGGAGCTGAGTCACAGCAAGGGTCCGTTAGTCATAACAACTGACCCAGACAACTGCCCAGAACAAGGGGAAAGCCCCAACTGCTTCAGGAGGTCAAGGTCAGCGACTCTACGAGATGCGTGAGGCTGATGGACCAAATGCTCCTACTGCTCAAGGTACTCTTTACCTCCATTCTACTTCTGTGTGTATACTTTTTGATTCGGGTGCTACTCATTATTTCATCTTGGAAAGTTGCGTAAGTAAGCTAGGCTTAGTATGCAACGAGGCTTGTGAGCCTTTTGTTGTGAATCTTCCCAATGGTGAACATTTGGTTGGAACCAAGCGTCTATCAGAATTTCCGATTACCATTCAGGGTAGGAAGTTCGAAGCAGATTTGATCTGTATAGCCATGGCTCCATACGATATTATTCTCGGGATGGACTGGTTGACGCGTCATGGGGCAGTGATCGATTTCAGTTCAAGGACTGTGACAGTTTCATCCGGGGGCTAGTTTGTATGAAAGTTCAAGGATCGTAATGACGCTGATAACGGCAAGCTCATCAATGTGATGGCTGCGTGTAAGCTACTTCGACAAGGTTGTGTCGGGTACCTGTGCTATCTGGATAAGCCCAAGAGAGATGAGCCTTCAGTTCTTGATATTCCGGTCATTCGCGAATTTTCGGATGTCTTTCCGAAGGAGATTCCCGGTTTACCCCTGAATCGTGACGTGGAGTTTACCATTGATCTCGAGCCTGGTACCGCGTCGATCTCTAAGGCACCGTACCGGATGGCTCCAGCTGAGATGCAAGAGTTGAAAAAGCAACTCAAGGACCTTCTTGAGAAAGGATACATAAGGCCGAGTGCATCGCCTTGGGGCGCTCCGGTTTTGTTCGTCAAGAAGAAGGACGGATCATTCCGACTTTGTATCGACTATCGAGAGTTGAATAAGGTCACGATCAAGAATAAATATCCGTTACCGAGGATTGATGATCTGTTGGATCAACTGCAGGGAGCAAAAGTCTTTTCCAAGATCGATCTGAGATCTGGTTACCATCAGCTCAGGATTCGTGAGGAAGACATTCCGAGGACTGCTTTCCGGACGAGGTATGGCCACTATGAGTTCGTAGTCATGCCATTTGGCCTTACTAACGCTCTGGCGGTCTTCATGGATCTGATGCATCAATGTTTCCACCAATACCTGGATAAGTTCGTGGTGGTCTTCATCGACGATATTTTGATCTATTCCCCGAGTGAGGAGGCTCACGAGGAACATCTTCGGATCACCTTGTCAGTCCTTAGACAGAATCAGCTGTATGCAAAGTTGTCTAAGTGTGACTTTTGGATCAAAGAAGTGGCTTTCTTAGGCCATGTGATCAATGAGGATGGGGTTATGGTTGATCCCCTGAAGATTGAAGCGGTAGCCAACTGGAAGCGGCCTCAGAATGTGAAGGAGGTGCGCAGTTTCTTGGGACTCGTTGGATATTACAGACGGTCCGTGGAGGGATTTTCTAAGATCGCTCTACCTATGACCGGTTTGCTCCGTAAGGTCCATAAGAAGTTTGTCTGGAATGACAAGTGCAAGGCCAGTTTTCAGAAGTTAAAGCAGTGTCTGACCTCCGCACCAGTTTTGGCACTACCGGAAGGGAACGATAGTTATGTAGTCTATAGTGATACTTCGAAGAATGGGTTGGGATGTGTACTGATGCAGAGGAGGAAGGTTATTGCGTACGCATCTCGACAATTGAAAACCTATGAGACAAACTATCCGACGCATGATCTGGTGTTAGCAGCTGTAGTATTTGCGTTGAAGATTTGGAGGCACTATCTCTATGGTGTGAGGTGCCAAGTCTTCACCGATCATAAGAGTCTCAAGTACGTGTTCACTCAGAAGGAGCTGAATATGAGACAACGTCGCTGGTTAGAGCTACTCAAAGACTACGACATCGAGTTGTTGTATCATCCGGGCAAGGCTAATATAGTAGCCGATGCATTGAGCCGGAAAATGCCGCACGAGACTGTAGTGGCTCTACTCACTACTCAGACCAAGTTGAACCAAGGGTTGTGCGAGATTGAAGTCTTGTACGATCAACGTCGAGGATACCTGAGTATGCTAGAGATTCAGGCTACGCTACTTGATCAGATCAGGGAGAAGCAGGTTGATGACGTGGTCTTGGTAAAGCTAAGTAGTGAAGTGATGGATGGGAAAGCTCCCAGATTTGTATGCCTGACGTTGATGGCCTTCGCCAGTTGGTGATGAAGGAGGCCCATTCGTCAGCTTATTCTGTACATCCAGGCTCTAGCAAGATGTACAAGGACCTCAGGAAGAAATTCTGGTGGCCCAACATGAAGTGGGACGTAGCAGAATTTATGGCGAAATGCTTGACGTGTCAGAAGGTCAAGATAGAACACCGTAGACCAGGTGGTGAATTGCTACCTCTTCCAGTGCCAGAGTGGAAATGGGAGGATATCGCTATGGATTTCGTCACAGGGTTGCCAAAGACTCAGAGTCAAAAGGATGCGATATGGGTAATCATTGACAGGCTCACGAAGAGTGCTCACTTTGTGGCTATCAAGTCAATATGGGGAACCCAGAAGCTATCAGAAGTGTTCCTACATGAGATTGTCCGTTTTCATGGTACACCAAAGACCATTGTATCGGATCGTGATGTCCGATTCATGTCGAGATTCTAGAAGGAACTCCACAAGGCCATGGGAACCGAGTTGAGGTTCAGTACTGCGTTTCATCCCCAGACGGATGGAAAGTCTGAGAGGACCATCCAGACATTGGAAGATATGCTGAGAGCTTGTGTACTCGATCGTCCGACTAGCTAGGAGAATAGCCTGAGTCTGATTGAATTCACGTACAACAACAGTTGGCATGCTACCATTAAGATGGCTCCATTGGAGGCTTTGTACGGTCGAAAGTGCAGATCTCTGATTTGTTGGGATGAGAATGCCGACAAGGTTCTACTCGGACCGGAGTTAGTCGAAAGGACTGCCTCGGACATTGCTTTGATCAGACAGAGGATGTTGACAGCTCAGAGTCGACAAAAGTCTTACGCAGATCTGAAGCGCAGGATTGTCGAGTTCGAGGTTGGTGACAAGGTGTTTGTCAGAGTGTCGCAATCCAAGGGTGTGTTCAGGTTCGGCAAGCGTGGGAAGCTTAACCCTCGCTACGTGGGACCGTTTGAGATCCTTGACACGGTAGGGTCTCTAGCGTATCATTTGGCATTGCCACCGTCGGCGCATCCAGTGCATAACGTGTTCCATGTGTCCTTATTGAGAAAGTACGTGCCAGATGCGTCTCATGTGCTGAGCTATGAAGACATCGAGATTCAGGCAAATGGTACCTACGAAAAGATACCTGTGCGTATTCTCGAACGTCGCGAGAAGCAATTGCGGAACAAGGTAGTACCATTGGTACGGATTCTTTGGTCCAAGGCTGGATCTGAAGAGGTTACTTGGGAAACCTGGGAGACTGAGGCAGATATGCGTAATCGCTGTCCCGATCTGTTTTCGGCCTAGTTTCGGGGTCGAAACCTTTTTAAGGGGGTAGTGATGTAACGCCTCGTATTTTTTGGGTTATTCGGCCAAGTTTCGGGGTCGAAACTTCTTTTAAGGGGGAAGTGATGTAATACCCCTCATTTTTAGTAAGGGTATTTGGGTAATTTCCTCAACCCTCATTCTGTAATCGTGTCATTTTCGGAGAAGTTCGGATTTTCTGTAACGTGTATGATCTCTGTAATAATTCATTGAGTGGTATAAAATACATTCGATGTATTTTCGCGGCTTAGAATATTTGTTTGGGTACAAATACATAATTTCTGGGACTCAAACCCGTGCTAAATCCTTCCCTGAGCAAGCGGACGCAGAAAAGGGCATTTCCGCGACCGCGGAAGATTTCCGCGACCGCGAAATAATGCATGCGTGCGACGCCTCATCTTCCTCCGCGCCTCGTCGAACGCGTTGCCGTCGATCCTCTAAGCTGCTGTCGATCTGGTTGGCGGGCTACTCCTCCTTTGGCTATAAATAGGGGCCGAGTTAGAGGGTTTTGGGCATCCGAAAATCAGATCTCCCCTCTCTCTCTCTCTCGTGTTCTTCGTCGCCGTAAATTTGTGGTGTCCCCGGAGCTCTCGTCGGAAGTTGTGGTGGTCGTGGGGTGGTGCATTGGAAGCGCGGTGAGGATAGGAGTCGAAGCCCTCTCGCCTCGAGCCCCGTCATGTCATCGCCGGTGAGAATTTAGCCGATTTGGGGTCGCCGAGTTCACGGCCGCGACCGCAGACATGAACTGCCGCGACCGCGGACGATGTCCAGACGTCCCCGACCGTGGAATCCAAGCCGCGACCGCGGTTTGCCTTAGCAAACGCGATCGTGGCCTTGGACAAACCGGTCTCGGATGGGACTCCCGTTCTGTGAAGGCTAGAATCCGACAATGAAGGCAGATGAAGTTTTTAAGAGTCTTATCAAGGTTGAAGATCCTAGGCGTGCGATCGCGTGATCAAGACCCTTATGTTATTTATTTAAGACTTCTGTTGTATTAAACATATTCTGTATTTCTGTTGTATTTGGAATTTACGGATGTAATCCCGAGACTTTGGTTTCAATAAAGATTATGATATTTCATATTATCAATGTATTTTATGTTTTGTATAAAGTAGTTAAGCCTTGGGTGGCTTCGGATGTGAAATCTGAGGTCACTGGCGGTAATACTTTCAAGGTGATATTTGGGGGTGTTACAAAGAAGGCCTTCCTGGAGAAGTACTTCCCAGCGACAAAGCTAAACAGTCTGAAGAGGAGTATTAGCAACATCGAGCAGTAGGTTAATGAGTCGCTATACGAGTACTACGAGCGCTTCAAGAGGCTGATTTCTAGTTGCCCCTATCATGGCTACTCTGACCAGGACCTCGTACTTTATTTGTACGGAGGTTTAATTGATGACGAGTGTCGGATTGTGAATGCTACCTGTGGAGGGAACATCCTGAATAAGACTCCAGACCATGCCTATGAAGTCTTCTTTGAGCTATCTGATGGCTCAAGACAGTTCATCAAGAGGGCAGGCGCCCAATCCGTGAGAGCTGCAGAATCTCAGCCTAACTCCACTCTACTTGCTGAGATGGCTGAGATGAAAGAGATGATGAGGCGGTGCATGATGAAGGGTGGCCAGCAGCAGGTCAAATCATGTGGGATATGCCAAGACACGATGCATCCAACTGATGCATGTCCCACGCTGATAAGCACTACTTTGTAGGGCTTAACCAAGAGTCATTAGAGGTTTTATTGGTGTCATTCGGGTAGATTTAGACACATTCATGTGTATGGCGTTTGGGGGCGAAGTTGGTGTATTTGGAGGTGTTTGAGCCATTTTGGAGATCATAGTAGACACTGAGGAGGAAGCCACCAGAAGTAGACGCCAACTGAAGAGACGAAGACTTCGGAGGAAGTACCTTACGGCGCCCGCCGCAGAAGCCACGGCGACCGCCGCCTAAACCCTCCCAACAATGATGGCTACGACTTGGCCACGGCGCCCGCCGTGGAAATGCGGTGCCCGCCGCCATTACGGCGCCCGCCGTGGAGGTTGCAGCGCCTGCCACCGCTGTTCAGAATTCCGCCGAGCCGTTTCCTTATTTGCTTTATTTTGCATTATTTTATTACGATTTATTATTTCGTTTTAGGTTAATTCAGACTTTGTTTCTTTTAGTATTTAAGGGTAGAGGAAAGGTTTGTTTTCCTCTCTCGAACCCTAATTTCATCCTTTCCCTTTCTACGTACTTTGCTATGAAGAACTAAGCCACTCTTGCTTAGTCAGACGCTGAAGCTTTCATTTTGATTCAGTTGTGAGACTCTCGTTCTTAATCTATTGCATGGTTTTTATCTATTCTCTTGCTTGATTGCTTATGATTGATATTGATAATCTCTATCGTGGACGCAACTAGGGTTTGTCGTTATTGATCTATTGCTAGATTTAGATTGTTACTGGATGAGCATATCTATTTCAGAGTAGCAACTGCATCGTACTAGTATCTGGTTGTGCTAGTCTTATGCAGAAGAGAACTGATTTACATTCTAGGATAAAAGCTGGTTGTTTTATGCTAGAATTGTATCCAACTATATTCCTATCCGTAAGGCTGCTGTTAAACTGAATCTTGATAGTTTTAGGGTTGTTTAATTAGTTAGTGCTAATAGTATCTGGTTGTGTTATTAGTTATATCTGAAAAGGAATTGGAATTTCCATTGCATGAGATTTTGAATGAGTATCTGGGATCAACTTGTCATACGAATAGTGGATGTTGTTTGACTAAGTGGTTTTCCCATCACTGATTTCACAACTCTTTAGCTTGTTTACCTTTTGCATGTTTAGAACTTACAAAACTCACAAACCCCCCCCCCCCCCCCCCCTTTGGTTACGTTTGATTGACATACGAATTGCATATTTAGATAGAATTCGCCTCCCTGTGGATTCGACCTTTACTTATCTAGGACTACGGTTTAAGGTTTGTTTGGATATTTTGCATAGCAGTTTTACACGACGACAACCTGTTATCAAATTGGCGCTGTTGCCGAGGAGGCAATAATCTATTTTGTGTGTGTGATTTGTGTGCCAATCTTGGTGTGAACCTATCTTATGGTTCACACCCGTGTTACTAATAATCTACCTCTAGTTTTTTATCCAGAAATCGAGAGAACTTTTCTTCAAGCTCGCAGGGCTGCGAATATACTACTTCAGGAAGCTGAAAGAATGGCAGCCCGTGTTACTCTGGAATCTTTGACAGCTCCTAACTTGGAGCAACCAACTCGTGCTGTGCAATTCCCTGCCCTGGGTGATGGGGTTAAATTTGAGCTCAAGACAGGAGTAGTCCATTTACTCCCGAAATTCAGTGGAACCCCGCTTGAGGATCCTATTCAGCACCTGGATGAGTTCCTTGATGTCTGCACCATTATGAGGCCATCTGAGATTACTGAAGATCAGATGAGGTTGAGAGTCTTTTCCTTTTCTCTGAAGGATTCTGCTAAAGACTGGTATCATTCTTTACCACCAGGGAGCATCACTACTTGGGTGAATTTGAAGAAGGTGTTTCTTGATAAATATACTTTCCGGCAATCAAGTCCAATTAGCTCAAGAAGAAGATTTGCAACGTGGAGCAACTGTCTAATGAGTCTCTCTATGATTATTATGAGCGCTTCAAGAAACTGGTGAAGAGTTGTCCCTACCATGGTTACGAAAAACATGATCTAATTCTCTATTTACATGGAGGACTCCGTGAAGATGATCGTCAGATGGTGAATTCTTCATGTGGTGGGAATATTCTGAAGAGGACTTACGAAGAAGCTCTAGAGATATTTGCCACCCTAGCTGATGACTCTAGACAATACAGTGGGAGAGGTTCCCAAAGCTTGGTAGTTGCTAGTTCTCAGTCAAAGATTGATCAGGATGATTTTGATGTGCTGAGAGAGGAGGTGAGGCGCCTGAAGCTGAAAGGTACGCCTCAGCAGGCTAAGGCCTGTGAGATCTGTCATGACGACTTGCAGCCTACTGATTCATGTCCTACTCTACAAGAGGAAGTGAATCATGTAGGAGGATATCAGCAGAGGCCCAGGCATGACCCTTATTCTAATACATACAATCCTGGTTGGAGGGATCATCCCAACTTCAGATGGAGAGACCCAGAGCAAAATCAACCACAGGGTAATCCTCAACAGCCTAGGCAGCCATTTGTGCCACGACCTCAAGGGCAGAGCTCGAACTCTTCACACTCTATGGATGACATGATGAAGATGCTGATGCAGAGCAACGCCAATCTCAATGACAATATTGCTAAGTTGACTAAGAACCAATTGCAATTCCAAGAGACAACACAAGCGAGCATTCAGAATTTGGAAATACAATTTGGTCAAATTTATCAAGTGGTGAGCAAGCTTGACGCAAAGGTCTCTGGTAAACTTCCATCTCAAACAGAAGTTAACCCGAACATTAGGAATGTCAGTGTTGTAACGCTGAGGAGTGGAAAGAGGCTCGAGGAGGATAAATCTGAGGTCAACAAAGAAGAGAACGCGGACCTGGAGCAGAACAGCGACGGCGACCGCCGCCCAATTCACGGCGACCGCCGTGAACCTTACGGCGCCCGCCGTGACGCTGAGCCAAATCCCGAACTTTCTGATGATGTTCACGGCGACCGCCGTCCTTCTTACGGCGACCGCCGCCCCTCCGAAGCTGATCCTGAGGCTGAGAACGAGTATGAACCTCCGATTATTCCTGATTGGAAGCCTGTTGCACCATTTCCGTCTGCTTTGAAGCGTACCAAGCCACTTGCGCAGGACAAGGACATGTTTCAGATGTTCAGAAATGTGGAGGTCAACATCCCTCTCCTAAATTTGATCAAGTATGTCCCTCGTTATGCCAAGTTCTTGAAGCAGATGTGCACCACAAAGAGGAATCAGGATAGGAACAGCAAGAAGAAGGTAAAGGTAAGCGAACATGTTTCTGCTGTGTTTCAGAAGCGCTTACCCAAGAAGTGTGGCGACCCAGGTATGTTCACCATCCCTATTACTATTGGAGGTACCAAGTTCAATAAAGCTATGTTAGATTTGGGTGCTTCCATTAATGTTCTACCTTCATCTCTTTGTGAATCCTTACGATTAGGACCCATGCATGCCACTAATATTGCCATTCAGTTAGCTAATAGATCTAGTGTGCGTCCTATAGGGATAGTGGAGGATATTTTGGTTATGGTTGGTGATCTTACTTTTCCTACTGACTTCTATGTGCTTAATATGGAACATGATATGCATGTAGCCCCTATTCTGTTAGGGAGACCCTTCCTGAAAACTGCCAACACTAAGATCAATATGAGTACTGGTTCCTTGACTATGGAATTTGATGGCCAAACTATTAACTACAATATCTATGAAGCCATGAAATATCCTTCTGATGGTCACTCTTTGTGTGCTATTGATGTACTTGAGCCTGTGGTGCAAGACGTTTTTGATGAGGACCACCTAGATGACACGCAATCTCTCATTGTTGATTCTAGCTTGGTTTCTGCTTCATTTACTAACTCACAGGAAGTCATCACTGAGTTGGCCGCTGACTATAAGCCTCCTCTGGAGATACCAGGCAAATCGCCTTTACTGCTAACTCCGAGCGAGAAGCTCATTTCCTCTTTGGTGCAGGTCCCTGAAGTTGAGGTTAAACACCCCCATGATCGATCTAAGTATGGGGGAGACGCGACTAAGAAGGTCAAGATGGAGGGGCCGCTGAAGAAGAAGAAGAATGGTCTAAGGTTCAAACCTTTCCATAATTGGTTCAGGAAGGAGGTATGGATTAAGAAGGTTCCTAAAGAGCCTGACGATATGGATTGAGGATGTTCGAGTAGTATGTCGAGCCAACGACATTAACTAAGGCGCTGATCGGGAGGCAACCCGATGTTAGGTAGTTTATTTTCCTTCCCTTAGTCATTTTCTTTTGTTTTTCCTTTTAGTTTTTCCTTTCTGTGTCGAACTAACCTGCAGGAAGCGTTTCAAAGTGAAGAAGGAGTTCACGGCGCCCGCCGCCTAGCTTACGGCGTCCGCCGTAATCACCTCCCTCGTTCATTTTGCTTGCGGCAAATGACGGCGACCGCCGTTTAATTACGGCGATCGCCGCCATTCTCAAGTTCGTTTTCTTATCTAAAAATAAAAAATAAAATAAAATACCCCGGAAAAAAAAACCTTAAACGGGGAGAAAAGGTTTAAAAAAAAAAAAGTTTTACCGGGCTGTCCAGATTTCCCACGAGAGGTGCGCATCATGTTGCTAACGGAGGAACACATTCACCCTACATTCATTTGGCAACGATGGTGGCCCTGCAGTCGACAACTGGAGAGGAGATACACCAGGGCTCAACCACGATGACATTTGGGCCCATTTTTGAAGGCCATGCAACCCCGTTCCCTTGATCGACCACTCATTCACCACAGTGGTTCATTATGGTTGCATGGTAGTAGCTGATGGAGTTGAAGGCCGTGCAGTCCTGCTTTCCTACATAACCACCACACCCCACGGTGGATCCCTATGGTTGCATGGTAGATGAAGATTATGGCGTTGATGCCGACACCCGTGACATGGACGTTTATTGAGAAGACCGCCAGCGACACCTTCCGTGTCCAAGCCAGCTCGGCAACGTTGTGAGTTATTTTTTTGCTTTTCCCTGTGCTTCTATTCTTTTTGTCCTTCATTACATTGAGGACAATGCAATGTTTAAGCATGAGGGAGAGTTCTATACTTGCCACGTCGTTGAGGAAAAGAAAAAAAATGAAAAAGAGCCAAAAATTTGAAAAAAGGCTAAAATTGAAATCCTGGGATAGGTCGAAAACCTGAAAAGGCGGCCTAGGTAATAAGCAGGTGGCTTGGACCAACATTAGGCTGGGGTAATATGTGGTCAAGATTGACGTGAGTTTATGTGAGCACATCTATTGAAAAATGAAATGAGTGGCTTGGTAAAAACCCGAAAGGGCGCCTTGGCAAAATGAGCGAAAAGAAGAAGAGTGATTTTAGGATTTCTCATTATTCTTGGCGAGGCGTCATAAGAAGAGGAGACAAAGAAGGATTGTCGGGTAGGTCACTCTGGGAGACATAAGGAGCAATAGATGGAGGCTAGGATTAGAGGTTACTCACGCTATTGGATGTTCAGGTTTAGCTTGGGGGAAGTACTCTGCTTGCCCCTTAAGCTTGTTGATTTGTTGATGTGTTGTAAATGAGAGTGGTGCCAGGAGCTTGGCATGGGTTAGATGACTCTTATTTAGAGGATATGCTTCCTGAGACCTTAGATGCTACATTGGAGGAGTAGGCTCTTTATTAGTTTACTCGTGGACGAGCAAAGGTCTAAGCATGGGGGAGTTTGATAAGCACTACTTTGTAGGGCTTAGTCAAGAGTCATTAGAGGTTTTATTGGTGCCATTCGGGTAGATTTAGACACATTCATGTGTATGGCGTTTGGGGGCGAAGTTGGTGTATTTGGAGGTGTTTGAGCCGTTTTGGAGATCATAGTAGACATTGAGGAGGAAGCCACCAGAGGTAGATGCCAAGGAGCTGAAGAGACGAAGACTTCGAAGGAAGTACCTTACGGCGCCCGCCGCAGAAGCCACGGCGACCGCCGCCTAAACCCTCCCAACAATGATGGCTACGACTTGGCCACGGCGCCCGCCATGGAAATGCGGTGCCCGCCGCCATTACGGCGCCCGCCGTGGAGGTTGCAGCGCCCGCCGCCGCTGTTCAGAAGTCCGTCGAGCCATTTCCTTATTTGCTTTATTTTGCATTATTTTATTACGATTTATTATTTCGTTTTAGGTTAATTCAGACTTTGTTTCCTTTAGTATATAAGGGTAGAGAAAGGCTTGTTTGCCTATGAGCTAATCTCTCTTGGAACCCTAATTTCATTCTACGTATTTGTTATGAAGAACTAAGTCCCCTTGGCTTAGTCAGACGCTGAAGCTTTCGTTTTGATTCAGTTGTGAGACTCTCGTTCTTAAACTACTGCATGGTTTTTATCTATTCTCTTGCTTGATTGCTTATGATTGATATTGATAATCTCTATCTTGGACGCAACTAGGGTTTGTCGTTATTGATCTATTGCTAGATTTAGATTGTTACTGGTTGAGCATATCTATTTCAGAGTAGCAACTGCATCGTACTAGTATCTGGTTGTGCTAGTCTTATGCAGAAGAGAACTGATTTACATTCTAGGATAAAAGCTGGTTGTTTTATGCTAGAATTGTATCCAACTATATTCCTATCCGTAAGGCTGCTGTTAAACTGAATCTTGATAGTTTCAGGGTTGTTTAATTAGTTAGTGCTAATAGTATCTGGTTGTGTTATTAGTTATATCTGAAAAGGAATTGGAATTTCCATTGCATGAGATTTTGAATGAGTATCTAGGATCAACTTGTCATACGAATAGTGGATGTTGTTTGACTAAGTGCTTTTCCCATCACTGATTTCACAATTCTTTAGCTTGTTTACCTTTTGCATGTTTAGAACTTACAAAACTCACAACCCCCCCCCCCCCCCCCTTGGTTACGTTTGATTGACATACGAATTGCATATTTAGATAGAATTCGTCTCCCTGTGGACTCGACCTTTACTTATCTAGGACTACGGTTTAAGATTTGTTTGGTTATTTTGCATAGCAGTTTTACACGACGACAACCTGTTATCACACGCTGCAGGAGCCCACTGTTGAGGTGAACGCAATTGGAGGTTATGGGCCTCAAAGGCCAAGATATGACCCGTACTCAAACACCTACAATCCATGGTGGAGAGACCACCCCAATTTGAAGTACGGAAACCAGCAGAACACTCATCATGGCCAGGAGAACCAAGACTACCAACAGAGACCGCCATAGTTTCTTCCCCGCCCACAACAGTACCAGCAGCCTGGGGGTCAACAACCATTTCGAGCTCCTTATGACCAACGACCCCAAGGCCAGAGTTCCAGTACCCCTACGTCCAGTGAGGACAAGATCAATGTCCTTGTCCAGGGCATGCAAACCATGATTACCAATGTGAACACACTGGCGAACGTTGTAGCCCAAAATCAGCAAGAGACAAAGTCCAGTATTCAGAACCTAGAGAAACAAATGGGGCAAATCTCTATAGTTGTGAGCAGATTGGAAGCTCGGGAGTCGGGGAAACTACCCTCTCAAACGGTAGTCAACCCGAAGGAAAATGTGTGTGCCATGACGCTAAGGAGCGGGGCTGAGGTGGAAGCCAGGCGAGCACGCGAGAAAGACGTCTGCGACCGCGGAGACGAGAGTCGCGACCGCGGCGTGACTACTGAGGAGAAGGAAGAAATCGGCGCAAATCCGCTACCGCGGCAGGAAATCCGTGACCGCGGAAAAAGCGCAGACGAAGAGGAGCAACAGGTCGAGCATTTTCCGCGACCGCGGCATGAAAGCCGCGACCGCGGAAAAATCATGGAAGACAACGACCAGGTCGAACAATTTCCGCGACCGCGGCCACCAATCCGTGCCCACGGAAATGCTCCAGAAGCGTCCTATCGTCTTCACGATCCCTATGACGACTACGTGTGCCCCTATTTCCCTCCGTTTGGATCAGAAAAGCCTCTTGCACCCTTCCCTGAAGCTCTGGCAGACACGAGGAGGCTAGCCAATGACAATGAATTGTTTGAGACGTTTAGCAATTGTGAGGTAAATATTCCTTTACTCAAGCTGGTCAATAGTATCCCTCGCTACGCTAAATTCTTGAAGGAGCACTGCACGCTTAAGAGGAAGAGAGCTATGAAGGAGAAGAAAATGGTGCTGGTTAGTGAGAATGTGTCTGCTATGCTGCAAAAGCGGATACCTAAGAAGGCAAGTGATCCAGGGATGTTCACGATTCCATGCAAGATTGGGGGCACCTTGTTCGACAAGGCATTACTTGATTTAGGTGTCTCTATAAATGTGTTGCCCCTCTCACTATACGAGTCTCTGGAGGTGGGGCCATTAGAGAAGACAGGGATCGTCATCCAGCTGGCGGATAACTCCTACGTCTACCCCAAAGGAGTGGTGCAGGACGTGCTAGTCGAGGTAGACAAGTTGGTGTTCCCTGCAGACTTCTTCGTGATGGACACAGGGAAGGACAAGGATGCAGCGCCTGTGATGTTAGGGAGGCCATTTATGAACACGGACGGGACAAAGATCGACGTGAGCAGCGGTTCGCTCACAATGGAATTCGACGGGGAGAGGGTCGGATTCAACATTGATGATTCCAAGAGACACCCTCCAGATAGGAACCCCGAGTGCTCAAGGGAGGTGAGCAAACCAAGTTGAGGTGGATGAGTAGTATGTCGAGCCACGACAATAACTAAGGCGTTGTCCGGGAGGCAACCCGAGGTATGTATTTCTTTCCTTGTCTTTTCAATTCATGTTTTTTTTGCCCGAATAATATTGAAGACGGTGTTAACCACACCAATGTAAGTCCTCCTATTGCCGTGCACCAAAAAAAAAACGGAAAAAAAACGGAAAAAAAACGGAAAAAAAAGTTCTACCGAAGGCCAGCTGTCCGAGTTCCCCATGGAGAGATGGTGCGCATCATGTTGCCACGGAGGAGACATTAGCCCCACACCTTTTTTGGCAACGATGATGGCCCTACATTCGACAGCTGAGGAGGAGGAACACTAGGGCCCACACCACGATTACATCTGGGCCCATTTTTGTGTTCATTGAAGGTCGTGCAGCCCCGACATCCTTACTATCCCACTACTCACCACAGTGGTTCACTTTGGTTGCACGGTAGAGTTGAGTTGAAGACGCCCGCCAACACCAGAGACATAAGCTTTATTGAGTTATACCGCCAGCAACAACGTACGTGTCCAAGCCAGCTCGGCGACGTTTGTGAGTTATTTTTTGCCCTTCCCTGTGCTTCTATTCTTTTTGTCTTTCATTACATTGAGGACAATGCAATGTTTAAGCATGGGGGAGGATTCTATACTTGCTATGTCGTTGAGGAGAAAAATAAAGAAAATGAAAAAAGCCAAAAAATTAATAAAAGGCAAAAGAAAAAATCTTGGGATAAGTCGAAAACCCGAAAGGGCGGCTTAGGTAATAAGCAGGTGGCTTGGACCAGCATTAGGCTGGGGTAATATTTGGTCAAGAGTGATGTGAGTTATATGTGAGCCTATCTATTGAAAAATGAAATGAGTGGCTTGGTGAAAACCCGAAAGAACGCCTTGGCAAAATGAGTGAAAAGAAGAAGAGTGATTTCTAGGAATCATCATTTTACCTGGCGTGGTGACATAAGAAGAGGAGATATAAGGAGGATTCGGGTAGGTCACTCTGGGAGGTATAAGGAGATAGATGGGAGACTAGGATTAGTTTATATTTCACTCTGTGGTGTTCGAGATAAGCTTGGGGGAGGTACTCTGCTTTCCTTTTAGCTTAGTTTTGTGTGGTGATTTGGTGTTATGTGTTGTGTTGTGTTGTGCTTATTGTGTTGGTGCCTTGGAGTTTCATGTTAGGTGCAATTCTTAGTGGAGAGAGTTTTTCTATGCTTCCTGAGACCTTGGGGATTTGATTAGAGGAGTAGGTTTCTTTTAGCTTACTCGAGGACGAGCAAGGTTTAAGCATGGGGGAGTTTGATCAGCACTACTTTGCAGTGCTTATCTAGGAGTTGTTACCGGTGTTTTGGGTGCCATCTATATGGATTTAGAGCACAACTGTGGAGTATGGAGTTGAGGAGAAGAAGTGTGGATATGGTGGTTTGGAGGAGCTTAAATGACGACATCCAAAAGACGAGGAGTAGACCACAAGTGAAGACCGAAGGAAGAAAAGAAGCCATATGGAGGAAACAAGGAGCAGCCGCGACCGGAGCAGCCCGCGGACGACGACCGCGGCAAAGTCGAAGACACGGTGCCAGAGTTTTCATTTTCCGCGACAGCGGAAAATCCCTTCGTCAAGGCTGTTCGAGAGCACAATTGATATTTCCGCGACCGCGGAATTCATTCCACGACCGCGGAAGTGCACGCCAGCGAACAAGTTGTTCTTTCCGAACTTTTACGTTATATTCCTTTTCAGTTGTTTATTTTTATTTCTTTATTCCGTTTAGGTTATTTTGTTTCCGTTTAGATTATGTTTGTGATCTTTGGTTTTAGGTTTGATTTAAAACCTAGTTCCAATAGCCCCCATTCATCATCTAGATCATCACGTTTTAGCATTCAGCAGTTTTCCCTTTGAAGTTTATTTGTTTCCAAGAACTATGAGGAGCTAAGCACTCTTTGCTTAGTCCGACGATTGAAGCCTTCAATTGATATACGGTTGTGAGATTCTAATTCTATTTCTTTCCTTTTGAATGTATTGATTCTCTTGTTCTTCATCCCACTGATTATTATTGATTTCACTTGTTGGACGCAACTAGTTGTTATCAGTAATTGTCTATTGCTAGGGTTTGGTAATTACTGTTTGAGTTACCTAATTCATGTGTAGCAACTGCAATATTCTAAGAACTGTTTGGGACTAGTTTATTGTAGGGAGAATTAATTGCATGCAATAGTATGACTGTTTGCTACTCTTGCATGTATCTATCGAAATTCTTATGCTCATTGCTGCTATTGAATTGACGCATGAGGTTTTCATAGTTATTTAGTAGTTAGTATTCTCAGGGTCTGTTTATCCTATTTATAACTTATGAAAAGGAATAGGAACATTCATAGGAAGGAATTAGAGAGAATCTAGAATCAACCAATCAAATGAATGTGGATATTTGTTTGGCTAAGTGTTTTTCCCTATTTGATTACAAACTCTTTGCTTTTGTTTCCCTTGTTTACTTGTTTGACAACCAATCAACCAAAATCCCCCTTGTTACCTTTGACATATAATTGTGCACTTAGAACCAGCCAAGTACCATATCATGTCTACTAGTTTAGGTTTGTTTAGGATTATTTTGTTTAGGCGCCTCGACAACGCCTATCAGTGATCAAGCACAAATAATTTGATACAGTACGGGAATAAAACCACCCAAGTACCATATCATGTCTATGTTCATAGTTCCATGTAGGATGTAATACAAACTTGAACTGATTTAACATATAAAGGTTCATATTCATTGTTCCATTTCTCAAACAGATAATAGATCTAAGGCATAGTTGTTCAAATAATTTTTCTGTCTCCCATAGAAACAGCTTCAGGTAGGCTGTTCTATATAATTTGTTCAGATTGGATTTGTTCCATAGCATTTTCATTTGTTGCTCTTGTTCATTTGTAATCCGTTTGTGCTCCACATAGATGATACAGTTGTGCCATGTGATCTTTTCCGAAGTCAGCTCCTGAAAACAAAGGAACAAAGCAAAGGAAAGAAACAGCGGGAAACAACCAATCAAAAATCGACACCAGAAACAAGACAAAAAAATGAGCACTCAAAGACCTTAAATCTCATATCTTGAAATTCATAGAGCGTCCATAACCTGTCTTGTCTTGTTTTCGGAGTCTTAAAGACCTTAAATTTCATATCTTGAATATATAATTTTTTTAAAAAAAAATTAATACAAAATAATTTATAAATAATATTAATATTAATTTATAAATAATATTAAGATTAATGATAAAAATTTTAAAAAAAAGAGTCACGCAATGCGTGGGCGTGAATTTTTTAATATTAAAAAATTAAAAAGTCATGCAATGCGTAAGTGTCACCTTTTGTAATTTTTTGTTTCGTAAAATCGAATATCCAATAAAATGTCCTGTATACGCTTTGCGTAACCAAGACCTAATAGCGCCCACGCTTTACGTATGCGTGATATTTTTGAGTGTAATTAGCAAAAAAAAAAAAAAGAACGCCTCTAGCATCAACCTTGATTTATGTATTGCAAGGTAGCGTTGGTGCATCTTTGAGTTCTGTCATCTGGTTCGACCTCTGTTTGCTTAACTTGAAAAATTCTCCGTTGAAAATCCCAAGAAATCAGTAGAATGTCTCTATTTCCTGTTTTGTCCTGATACTGTAAAAATTGTGACTGAAAAGTTTTTCAATTTTGAAAAAATGAGCATGGTACTCCGTATGAAATTGGAGACAAGAGTAGCGACTTTGAAAGATTGAAAGATTGAAAGATTGAAAGATTGAAAGATTGAAAGAGACAGACCACTAGGATTGCTTGTCTACTTCTTCACCCACAATCCCTAGAGACTTGTGAAAAACACTCAACAATACACACACCAACTTCAAAATTCAAACACTGATACCAATTAATATTGCCAAAAAATAACTCAAAATAATACAACTACAAACATTGAACAAAAATAATACAAAGTTCAGAAAAAATAACAGCTACACAAAATAATTTAATGTTTCAAGAACACATATTTCTACATTACAAAGTTATATACTCCATATTAGATTGCTACACTACGAACTTGGCATCATCTTGTATTACTGCAAGTTAATACTAACATGCTACATGACTAATCCAATCTGAGTTCGAATTTTGATATTGACATACCTGTTTTGTTCATAGAAGCCTCCGCTGTATACTAAATTGCATCAACTTTCAGCACATCTAGAGAGGAACAATGCTAGGCTGGGAGTAAATGATGGTGCAGTTAAACAGCTTCCCAAATCCCTTCAAGACTTGAAACTCAAATGGGTTCCATCTCTTGTTGGTCTCATTAGCAAGCGTCTTCTTAAGCAGCCGATTCTCGTCTTTCAGCATCTCTATTGCTACACTCAGCTGCCTGATTGCCTCTCGCTTCTCCTCGTCTTTCTCCTCCAGCTTCTCCTTCTGTTCCTGGATCTCAATTCGAAGGGCTCCAAATCCTTCTTCCAGCTTTGTCGTCTCTCTACATTTTACTTTCATCTCATCCAGCTTCTTCATTGCTTCTCTTGTCTCTTTGTGTTTCTGCAGTAACAGCTTGTTCAGATTTGAGTACTCAGCCATAAGCTGCTCCTTTTCTTTCTTGAGATTATTTGCCATTGTCTCCTTTTCTTCGGCATCTTTCACATTTAGGAGATACATCTCTACATTTTCCACCCCGAGCTTCTCGGCTTCTTCCTTAAGTTCCGTTACTTCAGTGGCCCTTTCAGATAGTTTCAGCTTCAGCTCTTCTATTGCCTTATCTTTCTGCATGAGCTGTTTCTTCTCAACCATGTTCTGTTCCGAGAGTCGTTCAATTTCAGCCATTAGATCGTCATGATTCACTTGAGCAGATGATAGCTCCTCTCCCAAGTCCGCAGCTTCATGGTCTACTTCCTGTACAGGATCATCTACTTCTGAGTCAACAGACTCGTCAGAGTCATATGCTAAGTCAGTATAGCGTCCAGCAAAGGGTTTAGGTAGGTCCAATGACTTCTGTGGTGAACCATTTGACAATGGAGCGAATGGGTCCAATGACTTCTCTACTGAATACTTTGACAATGGGGCGAATAAGTCCACTGAATCATAGGCCAACTTGGTAAAGCAACCATCATAAGATTTGTGTGGGTCTATTCCCTTCTCTGGCTGACCCATTGAGAGGGGAAATGAGCGTGCCAAAGGTGATGTGCGGCGAGTTCCAGGATCATGCCTCAAGTGATCAAATTGTTCAGCTAATGAACGGTGGGCACGATAGAAGTCCTCAACCATGCCAACAAGCTGTGGCCTCTTCTTGTAGTACATCTCTGCACGCTGAGAAAATGAATCTGCATCTTCCTCGATAATCCTCAGCATTGCCTTTGTCTTCTCATCAAGTGCTGCCATGGTAGTAAGCAAGCCAATCATTTGGTCATTACCATCAGGCAAAATCATTGTTTCATTTGACAAATAATATCAAGTGTACAAACCATAGAACTAGACCAATTAGAATAACTTGGTAGTTTTCCCCAACACTAGGAGAAGAAAAAAAATGCCGAGTCCCTGCCTGAATTTCTAACACGAATATGTTACAACTTAGAGGCATAGTTTACTTATCATGCAGGATCTTCAAAGAAACAAGCCTCATGTGAGCCAATTTTAAACATTTGATTGCAATTGGGGCAATGGGCCATGTAGGATAATGTTCTTTTGCAGAAATTTAAACAATTTAAGTGGGCCATCTAATACACAAATAGCATAGCCAAGGTTGAAAATAAAAGAGAATGGGACCCCATGACCCCCACCAGCAACCAAATTCATAGAAAGTGGGTCCTTACTCTGGATATCTTTTTAAGGAAAACAAACAAGGTTATATGAAGAAACCAAAAAGCAATTCATCTGTATCAAAAGTGGGTCATTGCTCCTACTGACTACGTTCGTGATGTTGCATAGCATACCAGAATCCAATATCTCTTTTTTAAATTCAAAAGGTTCAAAAACATTCAAAGTGGGACATTCTCCAACGGTCCAGAATCAGATTCAAAGATAAACAGATGTTTTTATGTTTAATTTTACATACATTGGTAAGAAAAACTCGACAAAATAGAAGTCTGCTTGAGAAAGATAATGACAGTCCATTGTCCTACTGATACTGCTCCAGTCAAATGTATTAAACATGATGATCATAATGAATAAATGAGAAGAAACCCTCTCCATGTGATTGAAGAGTTGACAAGTGATTAAATGCAGGTTTGACTGGGGGAAAAACCCTTCCCCATATCCTCAGATACAAACCAATTACACAAAGCACTTACAACACTGGCATCAAGGACATGGACACTCGTACGTTTCACCAGCACAAGATTTAAACAATAATGAGCGAGTAAAATTACCACAGATGGAGAAAGAAAGAGGTACAACTTGCTGAAAATTTATTGCATTTGATGCATTGCTTATTGAAGTCACTTCCCCCATCTAACCATAACCAATAGTCCTAAAAGCATAAACTAAAAGGTAATCTGATATCCAAAGAACATAGTTTTGCTACTAAAACAGCACCGCCCTGCGTTTGAACATAGTACAAAACAGACATTTGAATACCCGATTCAACAGTTGCTTATCATCTAGCTCAAATATCACCAAGAGGAAATCCTTATTTCTAAGCATCTATAATGCATCAAATCAAATATTGACATATTGTAAAGCGCAAGGATACTAAAAGAGGGGAAACCTGAAAGAGTGGACTGAAGCCAGTGAGAGCGACCAGCGCTGTTGTTGTGACTGTCAAACCACCACCAGTACGATTTTTCCTCCGCCGTCTCCATCATTCTCTGTCTCTCCATCTAAGCTGCACCTGCTTAACAGACGCCAGCACCACCAGGACGAAAAAGAAACAAAGAAAAAAAGCTTTAGCAGACAACTATATAAGAAAAATTCCATTTTCAATAACCATCGAACGGCTAAAGCGAAAGCAGTCCCCTATACGATCTCGAAGTTATCGTCTACAATTAGGTTTTTTAATTTTAAAATTTCGACCTAGTAGTAAACAACGCGCATTATTTTAATTTATTAATTAATGACTTCAGAAAGCACACAAGAAATGAAGGAAGACCGGAAGATTGAAGACGATCTTCGAGGCGGCAAAAGATGCTACTAGTGCTTACAAAGCGGCACTCAGGGACTAATCGCCATATCTCTTAAATTACAAAGAATCGTTCTCTGAAATCTGAATGAAACTCTCTTCATATTTCATCATGCAACCGTGGAAATCAGATCCATCAGACACCAAGTCTTCAACAAGAAAAAAAAAAACTAACAAGCTAAATCCGTGGAACCAGAAACGTTATCTAAATGTTGCTCAAGAACGATCAAACAGAAACTTCGATTAGCATGCAATTGAAACAGACAACGAGAACGAGAAGAAAGATCGGAAGAACCATGGCAAAAATCAGAACTTGGGAGCGTAGTGAGAAAGAGTTATACCAGAACTTGCTTCGTTTTTCCTTCTTCACCACCAAGAACGAGAAAATGGTAGCAGAGAAGTATTAATTCTCTCTCTTTGCTCTCTGCAAACTGGACTGCGTCTCGTTTTATTTCTGCAACAGCATTTAAATCACACGGTTCACGCCCCCCACCAACCAAAACGAGACACGTCACACTCGTAACCCGTATAAATTCAAAATGTAAGGGTTTGTTTGACATTGTTTTTATAAATACATTTTCACAAAAAAGTTTTTTTTTCTTTTTTTCACGCTTTCCTGTGTCATTTAAATTTCAAAATTCAAAAAAATACTTTTAGACCAAAAAAATTCTTTATAAATACATATGTCAAACGAATTTAGGGCTGGAAATCACTCGTGGGTGACCGATCCATTTAAAAAATCTGATCCGAATATATGGATGATCATCCGAAGTGAACCGGGTGATGAATGGTTGGTGGGTCGGGTGAAATGGATGACGGGTGGGTGATGTAAATCTCACCCATCACCCGATCCATCACCCGCACTTCACCCACCCATCCGTTCACACGTTGACGATTATAGTTCTAATTCTATTTTATTAAAATGTATGACCTTAATTTTAGTGTTTTTATATTTAAAAGTTGAATATTCTAAGAATATTTTATGTGAACATGCATCAAATCCTATATTTAAAACAATTAGTTTCATATATTGAAGAAAATTAATTATTATTTACATTTAATTATGTAATTAATTACATTTAAATAATTATAAATTATTTATAAAATATTATACGGATGACCCGACCCACCCGAATCACTCATTGAATGATGGATGGACGGATGTGGGTGAAAGGTTTCGCAGGTGACGGGTGGGTCGGATGGAGTATTTAATTCATGGGACGGGTGATAAAATGACTCCATCCATCATCTGGGTTGTACTGGACTCTTTTTCTTCTATTCCCGATATTGCCCTGGATCGGTACAATATTTGTAGCGAATGCCACTGCCTTACATGGGCAAAGTTGTCAATCGATTGATATATTCTGATTTCACCTGGGAGCTATATTAGGCAGTATTATTAGTAAGGGTAACTTTTAATTGGAGAAGTGGTTGACTAGATTAAATAAATATCATATTTGGCTGGCGATGAACCAGCGTGCGAGTGGAGCTTTGGAGGAGCGTCCATGTGATCAGAAACCTAACGGTCGAAATTCGTATTCCTGTATATAGTAGAGGGTTTTGATCCCATTAGCTCTTAAATAATTTTCAATTAACAAAACTATTCTTACTAGTTTTTATATATTTTTTCTATCCTTATTAGTTTATTTTATTTTTATTATTTTTATTTTTATTTTTATTTTTGCTTTTTCTCTTTCTAAAATATTATTTTTTGAGGCTTAGGGTTTAGGGTGTAGGATTTAGGAAAGGGGAAAGGAGTTAGTTTCCTAAGGGGTTAGTTTTTTAATAAAAACGTAGCACATAGGTCATTTATCCAACTCATCCTATATAGTATGGGTCTTTTCCCTTTCCATTATTTTTCATTCATATTTCACATTATATTGTCTTTTCCTTTCATTTAATTGTGAATATTTGGTTCATGTATCGTCTGAAACCCTGTAGATTGTGAACTTGATACACGAATGCCCGCCTAGAATTCCATTTTGATTGCTAGTATTTAGGGTCTGTTCGATTTGCAGAGACTGAATTGAACTGAAACTAAACTGAGTACTAAACTGAATTGAAACTGTAAGGTAAAATTTAAGTTGACGACTGAACTGGACTGAAACTGAACTGAAATAGATTACTGAATTCAATAAAACACGTTCGGTTCGTCCCAACTTATTCAAACTAAAAAATCATTAAAATACTCAAATTACCCTCAAAATTAAAATCTAGAGGGGCATCACATGTTAGGCACCTAAGGGCACGTGATGTTTGATTTGGGTGCTTTGCCTCGTGGCTGCTTCCTCTTCCCTCCATTAATCATCTGCTCGACTAGGGTTGTCGTCTTCTCCTAAAATCGTTCCTTTGACAACGATATGTTCGCCACCTGATCGAACCCCAAACCCTAAAATCACTCCAGTCGAAGTGAAGAGGAGACGAGGAGAAAGTCAAACCCTAAAATCGCTCCAGTCGAAGTGAAGAGGAGACAAACCTGTTCGCCACCTGATCTGTTCGCCACTTGATCGAGCGCCGGAGAAGAAGGAGGACGATGAGACGAGGAGAAAGTGAAACCCTAATCGTCGGAGAAAGGGGGACGAGGAGAGATGGAGGAGAAGACTAACATGTTCTGGGTAAGTCGTCGGAGAAGAATGGTGTGCAGTCGATCGGCCGGAAAAGAAGGACGAGGAGATCGATGAAAGAACAGTGATGAAGAACGAGAGTGATGTATGAACGAAGAATGATGAATGAAGAAATGGTTTGAGAAGCCAGGGGTATCGGGTGGTAAATTATGGGGGTTGGATGATTTTTTTGTTAAGTTTAGTCACCTCAAATAAAAAAAGTCGGGATTCCTAACTTAAAATTTTTGAGTAAGTTCAGTCGTTTTAAGTCGACTTAATTTTTTGGCGAACCGAACAGACTTTGTAAGTAAGTTCAGTCATCCTGTCTTAAATTTTTGATTAAGTTCAGTGACTTAAAGTGACTTAACTGGCGAACCGAACAAACTCTTAGTAACTTATGTTTGACATTATCATCAAATGCTTTTAACTTTTACAAAATTACTAAAATAGTAAAATTTGTTTTAATAAAAAGTTCCCATGCATTACTGTATTGTATACGCCACACAAAAAAAAAATCAACTTGTTGATTTCACCCCTTATGGGGGCTCAAATGAGAGGTTTAAATGGAGGCTTTTTGAGTTTAAACATCCATTTAAGCCCCACTTCAAAAAGGATGTTTTAATAGGGGGCTTAAAGATGGGCTTTTAGTTTCAATTTATATTTACAATTATGCCATTATCACCATAATCTTTTAAATAAATTACTATACACTTTATATTTACAATTATGCCACTGTATTAAATAATCTATTTAATAAATTACAATTATGCCATTATATTAAATAATCTTTTTAATAAATTACAATTATGTCATTATATTAAATAATCTTTTTAATAAATTATAATTATGTCATTATATTAAATAATATTTTTAATTAATTACACTTATTCCATTATATTAAATAATCTTTTTAATAAATTATAATTATGCCATTATATTAAATAATCTTTTTAATAAATTACAATTATGCCATTTATTTTAAAAACACTATAAATATATTTTAATTTAAGTGGCTAATTATAGTAGTAATAATAAACAAATATTAAGGCTTGGAGGAAATTAATGACAAACATATATTGCAAAACATTACAACGATTGATACATAAATTAAAGGAAAGAACATTGATGAAACAACATAAACTCAAGCAAATTACCGAATTTAACAAAAAACATCTTTACACAATGCATAGCTCAATTTTTAAAAACACAAAACACTCAAAAGACTTTAATCTTCTCCAAATCGTTGCCAAATGTGTTCCTTCAAATCTTCCTTAAGTTGGCGGTGTGTATTTGAATTCCGAAGTTGAGCCCTCGTGTTATTCAGGAAGTTGCTCATACTCGCCGGTCTATTGGTGGAGTATGTCCAATCCTGATTATTCATCGATGTAGGCTCTCCACTTACTCCTTCGGCAAACTCTGGGATTTCATATCCATGATGACTATAAGAATCTCGTTCATCTTCTACAATCATATTATGTAGAATGATATAAGCCCTCATTATCTTTCCAATCTTCACAAAATCCAAAGAGAGTGCCGGGTTACGGATTATTGCAAATCGAGATTGCAACACTCCAAATGCACGTTCCACATCTTTGCGAACAGCTTCTTGATGTTGGGCAAATAACTTGGCTTTAGGACCTTGAGGAATCCGTATTGATTGGACAAATGTCGCCCATGGCGGATAAATGCCATCCGTGAGATAATATCCCATGTTGTATTCATGTCCATTAACATTGAAATTTACGTTTGGAGCTCTACCTTCCAAAACGTCATCAAAAATAGGAGATTGATCAAGAACATTAATGTCATTACATGTACCTGGTACCCCAAAAAATGCATGCCAGAACCACATGTCGTATGATACAACAGCCTCCAAAATGATTGTTGGATGGCCATGTCCACGAGCATATTGACCTTTCCACACAGTTGGACAATTTTTCCACCTCCAATGCATACAATCGATGCTACCCAACATCCCTGGAAATCCATGAGACTCCTCCACGCTTAGTAGTCGTTGTGTGTCCGCAGCGGTCGGACGCCTAAGATACTCATCACCAAAGAAGATAATGATTCCCTGGACAAAATGCTCCAAGCTTTTCCTTGCGGTTTCTTCAGAAAGACGAAGATACTCATCACAAGCATCCGCAGCAGTTCCATAAGCCAACATTTTGATGGCACTAGTACATTTTTGTAATGCAGATATGCCAAGCCTACCCAATGCATTTGGCCTTTGTTGAAAGAACTCCATACCATTCTCCAGTCTGTTCACAATACGCAAGAAAAGTTCCTTGCGCATTCTGAACCTACGTCGGAAGATATGATCTGGATAAGTTGGCTCGTCGGAGAAATAATCTTTGTAAAGTTGATCAAAGCCTGTTCTCTTCCTCTATCTCTGAATTTTCGACGAGATCCCCTACGTGAACTTTCTGCTTGTGCTTTGTATTTGCGTTGTAGAGCCCGTTCTTGAACTTCATTAGTGGCTTGGATAGCTTCTTGTAAAAGTCTTTGGTACTCACCATCATCGGAGCTATCACTAGAAAGGAGAGGGTTTGAGTTTGAGGAGTTTGAAGATGAACCAGACATGTTTAGAGATTGAAGATTTTGAATGACTTTGATGAGGAGTTTGAAGATGTAAGAAAAGATAGGGTTTGAATTTGATGAGTGAAGAAGCATCCTTGTTTATCCTCATTTATATAGAGTGCAGAAGCAATCAATGGTGAGATATCTTACACAAGCAATCAATGGCTTCACATGGGTTTGTCTGAAAAGTGGTCCATGCCAACTTGTAGAAGCATTATTATTATGCTTAAGTCCAAAAATCGAAATATAATGGAAGAGAGAGTGCAGAAGCAATCAATGGCTTCACATGGGTTTGTTTGAAAAGTGGTCCATGCCAACTTGTAGAAGCATTATTATTATGCTTCAGTCAAAAAATCGAAATATAATGGAAGAGAGAGTGCAGAAGAAATCAATGGCTTCACATGGGTTTGTCTGAAAAGTGATCCATGCCAACCACAAGAAACACTAAACAAAATGACTTCTCTTTGGCCTTTTGTCTGAAAAGTGGTCCATGCCAACTTGTAGAATGCATAAGCAATCAATGTTTCACATGGGTTTGTCTGAAAAGTGGTCCATTTTGAATTGTAGAATGCAGAAGCAATCAATTGCTTCACAATCAATTAAGTGGTTGTTATCTTTGTTGATGAAACGATCAAAAGAAGCTACAAGACTGAAACATTCAAGATGAAAACATGTCTTATAATATATTAGGCGTTGCATTACAAGATTGAAACATGCATTACGAAAACAAACCATGCATTACAAGATTTAAATATGCATAGACAAGATTGAAACATGCATTACGAAAACAAACCATGCAAGACAGAAAATGGACACTAACATCTTCCTCATGAGTACATGCATAAAACTATCACATGCCAGAGAGTTCTTTCATCAATGTCTGCTTGAGAGCCTCTCCTTCCTCACCAATATTACTTTGCCCCATCAAGAACTAGAGCATCTCCCACTTCTGCTTGTAACTCTCCCTCTTCTCCCGCTCCATCTCCAACGCAGCAAAGTGAGCTTGTTTCTCCCTCTTGGTTGCCACCTTTGCCATTTCCAATTCATGCGCTCTACTTAACATGAGGTCTTTTTGTCTCTGCATCTCCTTAGCAAGCTCGTCCTCTTGAACAATGTTTGCATATGCCACTTTTTTCCCCTTTCTTTTACATGCCTTGATACCCTCTGGACGCTCTATAGTATGGCCACTGAATCCACTTGTCGGGGTATTTGCATTTGAAGTATCACCTTCCACATCAGAAATCGATCTTTTGGAGCTTGCACTTCCAGAACTTGGATTGTTCTGGTTCACCTTGTGTAAATAATATTGACTCCATTTGGGCTCGTTACAAAGAGCTTTCCATGCATGCATATCAAGAAAGCTCTTCCCCACATCTTCTAAATAAGCGGAATAAGCCTTAGCAACAACATCGTCCTCTGACTCCCCACTACCTTTCTTTCTACTAGCCTCTGCATAAAAACCATTAAACTTAGTTACACTTTTACACATTACCTGCCATCTATTCTTACAACTTTTCGCATCTCGCTCTTGTTGGTCTGGTTCTTTATAAGTGTTTCAGTACTCTGTAACTCGCTTCTAGAATGAGGCTGAAGTTTGGTTCGTGTTTGTTATTGCATCCTTGCTGGTGTTGATGTACCCACTGATGAGGATCAAATCTTCAGCCTCCCCCCATGAGCATCTTCTGGGTTTAGTGGGATCACCTGCAACACGTCCACGACCACGTCCACGGCCACGACCACGACCGGCATCAAGATCTTGAGGTTGTGTGCTGAACATTGGGACCTCCATGAGTTGAGATTCACTCCCAGTTATGGATTCAGAGAGCGAATTTTGAGACATAATATTCGCATAATATTGCACATTATAAGGATCATAAGAATCTAGGGATAAATCTTGAAAGTTTGGGCAGTTACCATCATTTGGATTCATGATGAATGTGATATTTGGAAAAAGAGATCTCAGATTTTGAGAAAAGATAGGAATGGGTGGTTAATGTGTGAGTTTTACAATGACCATTACATCTTATTTATAGGCAAATAAAAATTATTTTTTATTTTTACAACTATCCTAAATTATACAATAAATAGTAGATATACCTACCCTATAGTCATATATTAAATATAAAACTACCCTAAATACATAAAAAAAGCCATAAAAAAATTCCACTATGTATTTTAATGTAAAAAAATGAAATTAATAGATATTTATATTTTAAACCACCATAGATAATTTAAAAATAATTTATTTCAATTAATGATATACAATATACAATAAAAAAATTAAAAATATATCAAATATATTCAAAATGGGTGTCTATAGATAGAGAAAAATGAAACTAGAATTATGGTATTTATTTTTATTTTTTTGGATTTATAAAAAAAAAGATATGATATTTTTTATAAAAAAAATACCAACGGCCAGGAAATAATCATGGCCATTGATATCGCGCCACGCGTCGCTCATCTAACGAGCGACGCGGTGCCAATAAAATGTTGACGTGGCAGCGTCAGAAGTAAAGTAGCCGTTTGGCTACTTACTTCAAAACGCCGCGTTTTGTTTGGCTGGGGCCAAATTTTTTTAGCCCCAACCAAATGGGCCTTAAAAATACTGTTTTTTAAGCCCGTTTGGATG
Organism: Rheum nobile; assembly: GCA_027886185.1. Classification (NCBI taxonomy): domain Eukaryota; kingdom Viridiplantae; phylum Streptophyta; class Magnoliopsida; order Caryophyllales; family Polygonaceae; genus Rheum; species Rheum nobile. Next base: position 5,631,845 of record WOAB01000002.1, on the reverse strand, counting down.
TGGCTTAAAATTTCCCCTTTATTTAAGCCCCTCCCCCCGGCTTATACAACCCCTTTATTATTTTATTTAAAAAAATTGTTTAAGCCCCTTCCCAAAAGCCCCATAAGGGGTGCTCTAAGATCAGCCTTATAGGGGCTTAAATGGAAGGCTTATGAATTTTTTTTAAAATAAAATATTTCATACTCCCATTTAAGTCCTATGGCCGGGCTTAAATAAAGTAAAAATTTTAAGTCCCAACTGGACGGGCTTAAAGAATAGTTATTTTAAGGCTCGTTTGGTTGGGGCTAAAAAAATTTGACCCCAAAATGAAACGCAGCGTTTTGGTCCAAAAAGGACCAAAACGTTGCATCTTTAGTAAGCAGTCAAACGGCTGCTTACTAAAGAGAGCGCCACGCGTCGCTCCGCTATTGGAGCCGCGTCGCTCGTTCGATGAGCGACGCGTGGCGCTCCATCGGACGGCCAAGATTTTTTCCTGGCCGTCCGCTTTTTTTTTTTTCAATGTAATATCTAAAAATATAGACATAAAAAAAATACCATAATTCTAGTTTCATTTTTCTCTATCTATAGACACCCATTTTGAATATATTTGTTATATTTTAAATTTTTTTATTGTATATCATTAATTGAAATAAATCATTTTTATATTATCTATGGTGGTTTAAAATATAAATATCAACTAATTTCATTTTGTTACATTAAAATTACATAGAGGAATTTTTTATATATATTTTATGTATGAATTTAGGGTAGTTATATATTTAATGTATGTATTTAGGGTGGTTATATATTTTATGTATGAATTTAGGGTAGTTATATAACGATTTGGAGAAGATTAAAGTCTTTCCCGTGTTTTGTGTTTTTAAAAATTGAGCTATGCATTGTCTAATGATATTTTTTCGTTAAATTCGGTAATTTGCTTGATTTTATGTTGTTTCATTGTAATGTTTTTTTCTTCAATTTATGTACCAATCGTTGTTGTTTGTAATATATATGTTTGTCGTTAATTTCCTCCAAGCCTTAATATTTGTTTTATTAATTTTCAATCCATACTATAATTAAACACTTGAATTAAAATATATTTAAAATTTTTTAAAATTAAATAAATACTTTTATAATGCAATATAAAGGATATATTAGTAATTTATTAAAAAGATTATTTTGATAATTTAATATAATGGCATAATTGTAAATATAAATTGAAACAAAAAACCCTCCATTAAAAAACCCCTTTTAGATTAGGGCTTAAATAAAGGCTTAAACTCAAAAAGTCCTCATTTAATTCCCTCTTTAAGCCCCCCATAAAGAGTGCTTTTAGAAAGATCCTCTACATGTTGTACTTGTATCAGTAGCTGATAGACGCCTATTTCTATGCTCATCGATACATGGTAGATGAAACTTTACACCATAGATATTGGGTGATTAAAATTTAGTCTATCATCATTCGTAGCCTCGTAGGGTGTAAATACAATTGATATTTTATATTCATAACCAAAGTCTATCTTAAAAGGCTTTTTCAATTCGGATGCGTCACATCTATGAGACCAGTTAACTCGGTTTGGCGGGCAGGGTTCAGGTCAAATAGAATTTGAATTGTTGGTTTAGTAGCATATTTTTATATCACGAAAATAATGAAATCAACTATGATAGATTTCTATATAACTTTATTAGTGAACTGGATCTATAAAGATAAATGATTAAATGGGAGAGCTTTTTTCAAGGATCCTTCAACACTTAAGTCAGATATAAATTGATTGTAAATAATTTCACTCATGGTAGCTAGAATGAATAAGCTTGTAAATTAGGGTACCTCTTTGAAGATTAAATATATTGTCTCATGTGTAATTGGACTATTCCTTCTTAATGGGCTTTTAATGATAAAGTCAATTATGCTCCTTAAATAGGTGCTTGACTTTTCAACTAATAGAAATTAATGAATAGATAGAAAATAAATTTAGGTGATATATTTTACCTCCACAAATGTCCCTCAAATTCTCGGGACTCGTACGAGGGTCAGGGATTTAAATAATCTGACTTGCGATTTGACGCATGGTCCGTGCGATTGGAGCTATATCTAGTTGATCTTCTTATTTCTCTATAGACTGGTTCTAAATCGGTATTTCGGAGGATAACCTCGATTCAAGGTGCGTTTTGGTTTGCTCTCGGAGGTGCCAACAAGTATTATGAAAAGTGTTCTTGCAATTCTTGCCCCAGGTTGCTCAAAGGCGCATTGACAACCGATTGTCAAGGTGGCTCGAAGGCGTAACGACAACCACTAATACAAAATAATGATTTTAGCCCGTGCGTTTTTTTACATATAGCCCGGATATAAAGCAAAATAGGTTCGGGCTTCAGAATGGTGTGATAATAGATCAATTAGCCCAGATATACAAAACACACCCGGGCTAAAAAGACCAGATTTTTTAGCCCAGACCTTTGCTAATCCGAGCTAAATAAGTCCATTTTTTTCAGAAAAAATAGAGGAAATGTTAGCTCGGACGTATAAAGGTTCGGGCTAAAAAGTCCATTTTTTTTTAAAAAAATGCACCACGATAGTATGCAGCCACCACCATCATTACCCTACCAATTCCATTACCATCATGCCGAAAGTATAAAAATTGTATTATATAAACGATGAATTTATTATGTAAACGTTCATTATCGTATAAGTATAGTATACCAAGATAGTTTAGAAGTCTATAACATTATTACAAGTACTTGAAAAATCCATCTCACCACTCACCAGTACATGATAAATATGGATGAGCACTCCTTCTGACATGAAAAATCTTTGACTTCATCATGTTGACAACCATAGCTATAAATGTGATAGGAGTACTTGGTTTAAGTGGCAATCAACCTCGACAGCCACACACTCTATAACCTTTCTCTCTCTCAGGTGCTTTGGAACGCGACAGATACATGTCTTCTGGAAGTTGTGATCTCGTGATTGCATGCATCTCTTAGACAACAGAGGCGCTCGTACCCAGGCTGCAAGAAGCATTATCCAAATTATTAATACAATCAATATACAAAGTAAATCTATTATGACCTTGAAGGGACTAAATCCCAAGAGGATCAAACAAGGGATCGGAAGAAATATACCAAAGTAAGCATAAAAACAAGATTATGGAGCTTGATCTTGTGCATAAAACAAGAAATGGACCAATGCACTTAGACAATATTTTCTTCCTTTTCTCTTGTTTGGGAGTAAGGGGCAAATAGAATAAAGATGCTATATCCAAAGTAACCATAAAAACAAAAATGTGGAGTTTGATCTGGTGATATTCTCTCAGTCTACTAGTGTAAAAAAACTAATTATATATTAGGAACAAGAGTAACACAATTCATTTAGCTCCACGGTCTAATGAGAACTGAGTTTAGAGAAAGAAATACACATTATCATAAACAGTTTTCTATTGATTAGACAGAGGTGTGATCGCTTGAAGTCATTGAGTGCTATAGGGGAACAAAACAACCATTAATGAAGTATGTATTTTTTATACGCCACCATCCTAAAGAACAAAGATTAAGTAGCCACCACACGAAAGGACTGCATCATAGACAAACATGTTAATATTTAACCTAACAACAGAATTGAGATATGTAATCACTCTAGGTTCATGCATTATAAGATGAATTAACCATTATCATTTAGGATATATTCTCTAGGTTTGAACAAGTATTTTGACTTAACATCACAAGATAAGGTCAGCTAGACTCAGGGATATTGAATTAAGAATTTAAAAGAGATTAGAAAGACCATTAATTCTATAATTAACATATAGAAACAATTAGTAACAAAATTGGATAATAAGGACCATAGTTCAGTTAATTAGATGCATGCATATGATATGCTTCATAGCCTTCAAAGTGTCCCTAAAGAAAGGAGTTCAGCCAGTGATATAAAAAAATATGGTCCATAAGAAACTAAAGCAAGCATGCTTAGAGGATGCAGTGGTAACACGGTAAAGAGACCAGAACCAAAGCAATAGACACTTCACAAATTGTCCATAAGACAGGGTCAGAATACAAGCAGGCTCACATATTGTTCATAAGACGAGGTCAGTATATAGCAGGCTACTTAAAAAATCTAGATTCCAACTTCCACACTATAGAATAAAGAGCCATAACTCAACGACTATGATGCATCAGAGAAATGAATTCAATTTAAGAAGGAAATAAAACAACATAGTGAAACTTACATCAGCTAATGGAAGTTGAAGCCACATAAGAAAGACGGACTTGACATGGTAGTAGAATGGTGCCATGATGAAAAATATGGCCAGACAAACTTTCAGCTGCCAATAACATCTTAATAACTGAGGAATTAAACAAGATCTTGTAGATATATTGGTAGTCTGACCATACAAAAACAAAAAATCACCAAGATTAAAGACATGCTTGGTAGTACCATACCAGTATAGTATCTTGTCTGCCCATATTTCAGCAATACTGAATGATCCATAGGCTACACATAAAGAAAGTTGAATTAGTTAATAGCACTAGTCAAGGGGATGATATGCAGTAAGGGTGTCTACCTATGAGACTCAAAAGTGCTATTGTCGAGCATACACAAGGAAATTTAAGGCATAGTTGTTCACACAGGTTATAGGAAAGGACAAGAACCTTAAACACTGACTTGCCCAGTACAAGAGACATATATGCTTCTCATCAGGGTCATCTCTTTCAGTTGATTTAAATGTAGAATATGCAGGGAATGCAATCCCTATAGAACAACTACAAAGGTGAAGAAATGAAATATAAACAGGGTTTTTTATATTTCAGTTTTTAGCAACATAGTAATATACATTTTTATCTAATTTTAAAGGTTGATCAACCAACCTGCACACAACCTTGACGAATTACTATGTTGTTTAGAGCAATTGAACAACATTGTAATTAATGCAGATGATCCAAACAAGGTAGAGCACTTGATGGCTCTTGAAGGAGCAAAAGAGAGGCTCCGGTTGTTCAGAGCGGAGTTAACTGAAGAGGGCTCCTTTGATTCCACCATTGCTGGTTGTGGTGGTGTTTTCCATATTGCATATCCTTGCTTCCTCTTCTCGGAGGATCCACAGGTCCCATTGATCCATTGCTAGCTAGCTAGCTAGTTAACTTCATGTATATTATGAAATCACATATATGTTCACAATTAATCTCAACTGTATCTATAATAAGCTATATAGATGGATATATGTAGGCAGAATAGGTTGATCCGACGGTTCAAGGAGCCACAAACGTTCACAGCTCATGTGCCAAGGTTTCTTCCATCAAAAGAGTGGTTCTGACCTCCTCAATATCATCCATGTTATTTAATGGCAGAACCACAACTCTAGACACCGTCGTTGATGAAACTTGGTTCTCTGATCTCGACTACTATCGTAAACAACAGGTAACTTGGTTCTCTGTATCTGAACTTAATAAATATGCAAAATTAATTCATGTTCTGGTGTGAATAAGATTTTTGTATGATTAACTTTTTGGGGTTAGATTATAACATGAATGGATTAAGCAGAAATGGTATCCATTATCAAAGATGTTAGAAGAAGAAGTGGCATGGCAATATGCAAAAGACAAGGGTATTGATTCAGTTGCCATTTGCCCTGGGTGGGTAATTGTCCCTTTGTTACAACCAACCATGAATGGAAGTTCCTCTATTATTTTCAACTTGATAGGTACATATGTATTCCTTTTAACTAGTACACATATACATGAATATGGCTCATATACCCACATGAATCTTTCCTAGCTATTTAACTAATCAATTGATCTGCTAACAACGAGCAAATTCCTAGAATATATTTGGAACCTTAATTGACAGGTGCAAAAATGTACCTCGATATCACATATGGATGGGTGCATGTCAAAGATGTCGCATATGCTCATATTCAACCTTTGGAGATCGAATCAGCTAGTGGAAGGTACTACATAGTTGAATATGATGTTCACTTCTCTGAGATTGTGAGTATTATGAGAGAGGCTTGCCCGAATCTTCCTCTCCCTAACAAGTAAGTCTTCATGTTTCTGTTTACTATTCTTGCATCACTAATTTGTTGTTTGTATTGATTGGCTTGTGTGCAGATAACAATTGAACATGATATATGGGCAGTCTGTATTTGTAGCAGTCTAGGTAGCATTGTATAATTGTGGTAGTCTAGGAATTGCAACAACTAATCAGCGAGAATTATAATTAACTATTATGCAACTAGATTAATTAACATCTTCCAAGTGCACATATATAGTACGTACATGTACATCAGTCAAGAGATCGAATTATTACACCAAAAAGATGCAACATGTTCAACAACATCAAGAAAAGACTAGAATCAAACATCAACGACGATTATCCACTGTTTCGACAACACCAACGACAGACAGAGATGTCGATCAATATACATCAAAAATCAAATACAAAGAAGAGAAGTAAGACAATTAGCTAACCTTCAAACAACACCAACGATGGAGCACGATTTGGGACCAAATTCGGCACCGACGAATTTCTAGGGTTCAGCATCGACGAACTAAATTTGAAGAAACGAAAGAGCACCAAATTCGGGGTGGAGACGATGAAGAGGAGGGCGATGGAGGGAGAGAAGACGCCAAAGACTTCGAGTGAACTTCGATCGGAATTGAGCAGTAGCGCATCAATGGAGGGAGAGGAGAAATTTCGGGTAGAGACGATTTGAGACTATTTGCAGGGTAGAGACGATTTGTGGGTAAAAGAGATGATTTTGTTTTATTAATTAAATATAGAAATCTTTTAGCCCATGTGAGTGAATGTCCGAAATATATAATTAAGTCTAAATTGATTAAATAGCCCGAATATTAAGCAGTTAGGTGTATCCGGCCTATATTCATGTACGGGGAATAAGATTTCTACTTAATAGCCCGGATCTTGACATTAAAAACACGCCCGGGCTATTTGCTCATAACGTTAAGAGAGCAAAGAATTATTTAGCCCGAGCGTTCCGCCATATATTCGGGCTCTTTTCTTATCCAAAAAAAAAACAACGTAATTCCGCAATTTTTAATGACATATTAGCCCGAATATAGGTGGTTCGGCCTATTTTTTCACGAGGTAAGAGATCCATTTTGTATTAGTGAACGAGGTGTCGAGGTGGCCCGAAGGCGTAATGACAGCGGATTCAAGGTGGCCCAAAGACGTAGCGACAACGAGGTGTCAAGGTGGCCCGAAAGCGTAGCGACAACGAGGTGTCGAGGTGGCCTGTAGGCGCAATGACAGCGAGGTGTCGAGGTGGACCACAGGCGTAGCAACAAAGAGGTGTCAAGGTGGCCCGAAGGCATAGAGACAACGAGGTGTCAAGGTGGCCCGAAGGCTTAGCAACAACGAGGTGTCGAGGTGGCCCAAAGTCGTAACGACAACGAGGTGGCCCGAGGCGCAATGACTACGAGGTGTCGAGGTGGCCTGGAGGTGTAATGACTGCAAGGTGTCTGGGTGGCCCGAAGGCATAGCGACAACGAGATGTCGAGGTGGCCCGAAGGAACGATGACAACGAAGTGTCAAGGTGGCCTGAAGGCATACCAACAACGAGGTGTCAAGGTGGCCCGCAGGCGTAGCGAAAACGAGGTGTCGAGGTGGCCCAAAGGTTATTATAATGAAGATGACAACTCGTGCCCATGTGGCCCGTAGGCTAATACAAATAAGACTGATGGCAGATCGTGCCCTTGTAGCCCATTGGCTAATAGAATAAGATGTCAGTTCGTGCCCCTGCGGCCAGTAGGCTAATAGAATTAAGATGGCAGCTCGTGCCCCTACGGCCCGTAGGCTTGTTATTTCAAACAATTTGTTCTATGCTTTCAAAATAATCCTAGAGAAATCAGATTAATGGCATTACTCATGGCCACTTGCAATTTAGCACTTCACAACAATCAACATGTATCGGTAAAAGTATTTTTTGAAAAATGCAATTATCATGAACTCAAGAGGAACGGTAGAAAACTTAGTTGGTGACGTTGTTCTTGCATGATGCTCGTAGGCTATAATGTGGTGCGTTCTTGCACAATACCCGTAGGCTAGTATTTAACTCAGAACCCTACAGCTTGTGTTGGGTGGCCATTGGTTGACATAAACTCAGACCCCTAGGGTTGTATCGGGTGGCCATCAGGTTGTCCTTTTTTATCCATATAATCCGTTTGTGCTTGGATTGAAATCATTCATTTGCCTTTGAGTGCATGTTTCTTGAAAAAACTATGTAGGGCTTGTTGTGTGCCCCGTCAATGCTCAGCTAGTTCGTGCCCCATCCACGCTCCGACTGTGCTCCGCTGCACATTGTATGCGCTTCGTTTGCACTCCGATGAGCTCTGTTCAGGCATGGCACCTCGTGCCCTTCACTCTATAAGACCTGCGGTCTTAAAAGCGCCATCTCATGTCAACCCCGGGACTTCCCAGGAGGTCACCCATCCTGGTACTACTCCCACCCTAGCACGCTTAACTTCTGAGTTCTTTGTCCTCACTTGAACCCTGAAAAGGAAGAGCTCTTGTTGACATGAGTAGCACTCTAATCCTTATAAAGGATTACAAATCTGGGGTGTTACAATCACCCCCATTTAAACCCTTGACGACCTTGTCAAGGCCCAAAGACGGCCCTCTGGGTCGAGTGACCGTCCATCGGACCAAGTCCGCTCGTAACCCAAAGTCGGCTCTGATACCATCTGTTTGGCCCGAGCCTTAGAAGCGTCATCCCATGCCAACCCGAGAACTTCCCAGAAGGTCACCCATCCTGGTACTACTCCTATCCTAGCACACTTAACTTCAGAGCTTTTTGTTCTCACTTGATCCCTGAAAAGGAAGAGTTATTATTGACATGGGTCGCACTCTAATCCTTATAAAAGATTACAAATATGGGGTGTTGCACACTCCCCGCGCAGCGGTGTACCCTCTAGGCCGCCACTGGTCCGAACCTGACTCGCCGGCCTCGCTTTCCACTTCCATCAGATTGGAGGTCCCTAGGGATTCGTCTATTGCCGCCATCGATTTCCACAGACGGTGTCAATTGTCGTAGCATATTTTTATACCACAAATATAATGGAACTGACGATGATATATCTCCTTGAAACCTGATTAGTGAACTGGAACTGCAAAAAAAAACGATCAAAGGGAGCTTTTCTCCCTCGGAGGACCCTCCAATGTTCAAGTCAGACACAAATTGATTGTAGAGAGTTCCACCCATGGTGGCTAGGGTTTTCTCTAAAGATAAGAGAATGAATGAGTTTGCAAATTACGGTACCTCTTAGAAGATTAAATACCTTGCTTCGTGTAGCAATTGGACTATTCCTTCTTAATGATTTTTTAATGATAAAGCCCATTATTCTCCTTCTTGAATAGATGCTTGACTTTTCAAATGATAGAAATTAATAAATAGATAAAAAAAAGTTTAGGGGATATATTTTACATCCATAATTGGGTTATGAAGGGTTTGTTTCGGGTTCGGGTTGACTCAACGGGTCAAAAGTAGTCATATTTTACAATTTTTTGTATAAATTCATATTTGATCAAATAATTATTATTATATAACTATTTAATAAAATATAAATAATGAATTTAAATAATAACTATTATATTTGAACAAAAAATAATACAAATTTTGGAAATTATAAATATGTAGCTAAACTTTTTTGATGTTTACCAAATACAAGTCCATTTTCCGATCAATTTTTCAACGGTTTTGCACAGTTGTCCGACATCTGATCTCTAAAAAATTATGCTTCATATGTTTTAAGGAAAATGAGATTTCGCTTTATTTAAAAATATATAACACGTCATTGTTATATAAAAGACAAAAAAACAAATAGAAAAAAAAAGAAAGAAGCTTTGCCCTTTTGGCACATACTCGAAAGAAATAAACGAAAATGGGCTAATATATATTTTTTATACTCGTCTCATTTTTTTCTTTTAATACAATAATGACGTCTGATATATTTTAACCACAATCAGATTTTACTCACTTAAAAAATAGTTTGTTGAAGCAAATCATCTCATACTGTATCTTCCAGATTCGACCATTCAATCGGAACTTGGAAAGCAGCGGTTTCTTGATATCAATCTCCACGCTCAGCCTCGTAAACTTACCTCTTTCCGCCATGCTCGTTGTCTTGTCAATCTTCAATACCCTTCCCACCTTTGACCGAATCTTCGTCAAAATTGCATGATCAAATTACTCCATTGAGAGGTTCAGAATCCGAATCCATGCCGTAAGGAATCGGATTGGCTCCTCGCTTGCAATGAAGTTTGGGCGCCATTTTTGAATTGTCAAGTAATTATCTCCAATGAGCCAAGGTCCACCAAGCAGAACATTGTTGAAATCTTCATTATTGCGAAACTTTATTACGTAGTAATCGTTTCCAATGTCAACCATGCAAAAATCCCCTTTGGTTCTCCATTTTTGGATCAAAGTTTTCCTCAGGAAGATGAACCCCACATTTCGACCAAACATTTTCACAATCACTGAATGTCTCCATGGACTTCTTATTCTCTTCTTTTCTTCAGCAGTGAGGAGAATAGCCGGACATGAGGGATCATCAGCATCCTCCATCTCATCATCCAGCATGCTCGCATCAGGATCCTCTTCCTCCCAAAACGGATTGGTATACTCTGTTACCATTTCCTCATTGCCTCCTCCAGTCATGGCATCTTTAAATGACATCGTCTTCTTCGATCCCGAAGCATCAGTAGCAGCATTCCATTTATATCCTTCAGCAAGCGAAGGAAATTGTTGTTCTTCCAGTTCGAATGCTTCAACACTCCTTCTTTTCATTTTTTTCGTGGATCGTCGTAGCAAGTCAGTCTCCTCCGTCGAGTTGGAGGCATCTCCGGTTGCCAATGAGGAGGTTCCGAGCGAGAATCCGAAAGGGGTCATAGGATATACGAAGGACCATTGTAAGGACTCAGTTCTAGAGGAAGATGGAGATGAAACGGGACAAGTATAGGATGCACCAGAATACCATGAGACTGTAAGAACAAATGGCTCAAACTGACAAATTGCATTGAAAGACGATTACAAAGATTAAGTACTTGTACTGACTCCTACAAACCCGGCAATATAACTGCCCACTAACCCATTGCCTAAAGACCAGTTACTCTATGTAACTGCTGCTGACTAATTCAGCTTAGGATATAACATGACCAAACACACTATATTACATACTCGATCAATAGCATAACAGAGTACTTTGACTCAACTTAACAAGACACTTAAACTTAATCAAACATTAACACAAACTTAGGATATATAGAGGCTTCATCTTATAGGTCCAACATATCCTCCCCTAAGTTGAAGCCTCTGCACGAACCATCTTCAATTCATTCCTTGGTGGTGAAAACAACAACCTCACATACTCCCAGCTTAGCTCTGAGTTGAAGAAAAGTATCCAGCTTGAGTGCCTTTGTCATAACATCCACAATCTGGTCACGTGTACCACAGTGCTCCAACTCTATCACTTCATCTTTAACAAGATCACGCAGAAAATGAAAACGCACATATATGTGCTTGCTTCTGCCGTGCAGCACATGGTTTTTAGATAGCTTAATGGTTGAGCTATTGTCACACATGATTTTGGTTCCTTGTTTCACACTGGAATCCCAGCCCATAGCCTCCAGAATTCTTCTTAGCCATACACATTGTGCAGCACACTGTGAAGCTGCAATAAATTCGGCTTCTGTTGTTGAAAGTGTGACAACCGGTTGCTTCTTGGATGCCCAAGATACAACACCTCCAGCTAGAAAGAAGACATACCCGCTGGTGCTCTTCCTATCATCCACATCGCCTGCATAATCACTGTCAGTATATCCAACCAAGCAAGTCTCCTTAGCCTTCCGTTTATACCACACTCCATAACTCAGAGTTCCCTTCAAATACCTTAGGATTCGCTTGGCTGCAAGCATATGTTGCCTAGTAGGTTTCTGCATATACCTACTCAGTAAACACACTGTAAACATAATGTCCGGCCGTGTTGCAGTGATGTACAATAAACTCCTAATGAGTTGCTTGTATTGTGTGGCATCTGCAGGAACATCATCTCCATTCAAAGATAATTTGATGCCAGGGACCATAGGATTGTTGACAGCATTGCACTCCAGCAGCTGAAATTTCTCAAGTATTTCTTTGGCATATTTTTGTTGAGTAATGAATACTCCAGCATCACTTTGAATCACTTCAACTCCCAGAAAATACCTCATTTTTCCCAGGTCTGTCATTTCAAATTCAGCCTTCTGTAACACCCCCAAATTCTTAACCCAATTGGAAAGGGTATTACCGCCAGTGATCTCGGATTTCACCTCCGAAACCACCCAAGGCTAAACCGGATTATACAAATCATAAACAACTTTTATATAATCAACAACCATCTTTAAAACATATGTCGGGAGATTACAACCCAATCCCCGTAGGATAAAACATTGTCATCAAAGTAATTAAAGCATAGCGGAAGTCTTTTAAAGATAAAAAAAGTCTTGATCACTGCGATCAACGCCAAGGATCTCAACCTGGATAAACTTGTCAAAAACACCTCCCGTCATAGTCGTTCTTAGCCTTCGTGGAGTGGCAACTTATCTGATGTGCCGAATCGAACGGATGACACCAGCCAATCATGCAAGGGAATAATTACGGTTGGTTAGTCTAATGAAAGACTACGCAAGGGTACAAAGCAGAGTGGTTCTAAGTAGTCGTATTAGGTTAGACTCATCGTTTCTCGGATAATAACCGATAACGATAGCCAACCACCATACTTCTACTGGAATATATCAAAAGACATGATCAAGAGAAGACTCCAACGGAAATGAGTCTTATAGGAATTAATCCAAGAGAAGACTCCAAAAGAGTGAGTCTTATCGGAAGCATGATAAATGTCTGGAACATTATAAGTTCATATATATATATATACATATACATTTAAAGATTGACTGAGATGCTTCGGTCCACGACCAACCTCACCGTATAATGCGAATCGCCGCATGATACGAATCCAGATCGGAAAGAGAACGTACTACATTCAAGTCAGGGCGAGTTTCCTAGTTGCACTATCACCTAGCTGCACTACTCGCCGGAGGTAAATTAATTATGTGCACTCGGGCACTTATCTTATTTAGTTCCAAAACGATCATTCACGTTTCAAGCTTTTAGAATCTCATCCACGCTGGATATTGAGATATAAAGAGTTGGGACTAAATCCCAGAGAGTGGCACCAGTTGTGTGCACCTTCCCTGTACATGGACAGGGAATGGTCATGACCAAAGAAAAGTGTTGGGGCCTGGACATCCCATCCACTTGGTTATAAAGAAACGACTAGTACTCCCTGAGAGATACCGAGTAGCGTTCCTACGAATACTCGTTCTAACTAAGCAGTTCAGAACAGTCAATCATAATAAAGCCATTAAGGCCAACATCCTAGATATATTTCAATCTAGATCATATATATATAATAGCGTTATTCTAACAGATATACAACCTATTATAATGTTCATTTTATCTTCCAAAAGTAATTTCATAAAACTGTTCCAGACATGAACGATAATCAATCCAAATTAATTAACAATTAAGCAATTGATAATTAATGGAAATATGGAATGATGAGCAAGAGCGAACCGCCACTTGCCTAGAGTAGATTCGGCGATGAATCTAGACGAGACGACTACCGAAAATATCATTTTCAAGGATATGGCCTAAGCTTCAGATAGCTCCAACGGATTACGAGTCCACACGCGATCCAGCAGATCACGTTCTAACTGACAAATTAATTATCTATCAATTAATTTGACTGGACGAACTCAAGGAATTAAATTCAATAAATTCTTATGATTTTAAATCATAAGAATATTGATTGAATTTTCCTAAAGACAGATATGGATAAAAGGGAGTCGAAATTATACCGCTCGAATAATTTCGGGTTGAATTTGGACTGGAAGGGTTTTGGGCCTCTCGGCCCAGCAACAATTAAACAAAACTAAACAAAGGAGGGGGCCACCACTTCATCTCCTACCTCACGAACCACAACAGGAGCAAACAACAACATCAGCGAACAACACGCACCGGCGCCGAGCTCGTCAACAACGGAGCACCAGCGGCGGGGGTTTTCGCTGGGGTCTTCGCCGGTGGTCTTCACCGGGGTCTTCACGCAGCAACAGCTCCGACAACAGGAGCAGGGGACAGGGGTCGGCGGCGCTTCACGAGCAACAGAGGCTCGGCAGCGGAGCAGCACCGGTGGGGGCACGAAGCAACAACAGCGATCCACAACAACGAACAACAAGGCTTGCCGGGGCTTCTCGTCTTGACGCCGGCGGGAAGAGCCACTGAGCAGAGGATGGGGAGAGAGACGCGAGTGATGGTGTGGTTGAGCTGCACGATCGAGCTCTATATATAGCTCCAAGGAGAGGCAGCTTGCTGTCCAACGAATTGAAAAATGCCCCGACAGGTTTTACACGGGGGAGTATCGTGGCAGTGTTAGCACAGGCGGGGGAATTGGCTTTGGTATGGGTTTTAAACCCCGGAAATTATATGTTTGTATCCAAATAAATATTTTAAGTTCCAAAAAATACATCGAATGTATTTTATACCATTCACGGAATTATTTCGGACATCATGGATGTTACGGAAAATCCGAACTCCACTGAAAGCGAAATAATTAATTGAACGAAGGATGGGAAAATTATCCAAATACCCTTACTAAAATTAATGGGTATTACACCTTCATTGAGCCCTTGAATTCTTCTATCAACTCAACTGAGCTACTGGTATACATGACATCGTCTACATACAGACTGACCAGCAGAATATTGGGTCCCCTTTGCTTGATAAACATAGTGTATTCATGTGTGCACCTTTCAAAGCCATATTTCTCAAAATATTGCTCAATTCGACTGTACCAGGCTCTTGGAGCTTGCTTCAATCCATAGAGTGCTTTCTTCAGTTTGTAAACTTTATTTTCCTCCCCAACAACTACAAATCCTTGTGGTTGCTCAACATAAACATCTTCAGTCAGTTCTCCATGTAGAAAGGCACTCTTCACATCTAACTGATATATAGGCAAACCATAGTATGCTGCCATGGCCAAGAGAGTTCGAATGGTATCCCACCTTGCAACAGGAGCAAAAACTTCAGTGAAGTCAATGCCTTGTTTCTGTGCATAGCCCTTGACGACAAGCCGTGCCTTATACTTGTCTATCTGCCCATTCTCATTCAATTTGGTTTTGAATACCCACTTGACTCCGATCTGCTTAACTCCTGGTGGAAGATCAGTGAGAGTCCAAGTGCTATTCCTTTCAATAGCATTGATCTCCTGCTTCATAGCTTCCATCCACTTATCCTCTTTGACAACATCTTCAAAGAACTGAGGATCTCCAGCTGATGCCATCATGGCACACCAGTCAGATTGACTGAAGCCCAAATCATAAATGCTTAAGTGACTTGGAGTTCTCCTCTGTCTGGGTCCCAATTCTGAAGTTGGTGGCTCCACCATCTCAAGACTGTCTGGTGCTGCTGCTTCCAGGTGGGAATCATGAGTGGAAGATGGAGGCACTATGTCAACAACAGGTGCCGGAGCAGGAGTTTCAATCTGAGATTCTGTCACTTCGTCTGAATCTGAGCTGTCACTGTTATCACAGCCCTCCCAAGTCAGTGTAGCTCTTGTAGGATTCATGTTATCAATCCAGTCCCAGCCATGTTGCTCATCAAACACCACATCCCGGCTTACAATAACTTTCTTTGTGCTAGGATTGAAAAACCTGTAAGCCTTTGATTCTGAAGAAAGGCCTAGGAAGAAACACTTACTGCTCTTGACATCTAATTTCTTTCTATTCTGATCAGGGACATGCACGTAAGCAACACACCCAAACACTTTGAAATGAGTAACTGAAGGTGGCACACCGGTCCAGACCTCTTGTGGAGTCTTGTCTTGATTGGCTGTTGTAGGACACCTATTCAAAATATGAGCCGTCTAACTCACCGCTTCGGACCAGAAAGAAGTGGGAACTTTTGTGTCATCCAACATGCACCTTACCATATCCATTATGGTCCTATTCTTCCTCTCGGCCACCCCATTCTGTTGAGGGGTAAGTGCAGCTGTGAGTTGCCGTTTAATTCCCGCTTCCTCACAAGCAACTTTGAAATTATTGAGAGTAAATTCTCCTCCTATGTCTGTTCTAAGACAGGCAATTGACATTCCAGTCTCTTTCTCCACTTGCACCTTAAATTTCTTAAACACCTCAAATGCTTCAGACTTGGCATGCAAGAAGTACACCCATAACTTTCTGCTAAAGTCATCAATAATGGTGAAAATGTACCTCTTACCACTATTGGAAGCTGGGGTAATTGGGCCACACAAGTCTGCATGAAGAAGTTGTAGTTTGTGAGTAGCATGCCACTGGCTCTGTTTAGGAAATGAGTTTCTGTGCTGTTTGCCATTCAAGCAAGTTGAGAAAATGGTAGGAGAGCCTTGTAGACGTGGCATTCCCTATACCAAGCCCTGCTTCTCTAACTTCAACAGACCTTGATGATTCAAATGACCAAATCTCCTGTGCCAAAGATTCAAGGTCGATTCCTGATTTCTTGTGATCTGCAAACATTGATCTCCATTCTCCTTAGCATCAGGTTTCAACTCAGCATGTACCACAAACATCCTGTTGGTTGTCATGACAGTCTGCAAGATAATTCCTTTCTCTTCATCATATATCTTGCAAATCCCTCCTTTGACGACAACAGCTAGATTTCTTTCTTGCATCTGGCCCATGCTCAGAAGACTTGTATGCAGACCAGGAACATAGAAGACATCTTGAACGATCATAGATGTGGTCCCAATTATCAGCCTTGCATTACCTTTGCCCACAACTTCCAGTTTCATCCCATTTCCTAGTCTCACATTGCAAGTGAAACTCATATCCAGTGATATGAACCACTCTTTCCTACCACTCATGTGGTTACTACATCCGGAATCAATGAACCACCATCCTTCTTGAGAATTCTCTGGATGACTGTCAAGAAAGGCCATCATACTCAGTGCATCAGCATGTAGAACTGCATCATCATCAACAGAGGCCATGAGCAGAAACTCCTCTTTTCCATCATGATCAGTGTAATTCACCTGCTGAGAACCCCATTCCGGACATTCATTTCGGAAATGTCCCAATTTGTGACAGTTGTAACATTCAACTGTTTCTTTAGACCATGATCTGCCACCACGACCTCTTCCTCTGCCACGGAAACCTCCTCTTCCTGATCCTCTTCCACCCCTCTCATGAGTGGCTGCCAGAGCTTGATCAGAGACACCATGTGACTTGGTCAATTTTTGCTCATGAACTAAGAGAGAGCTTTGTAGTGCATCTATAGAGAGAGTATCAATGTCTTTCGACTCTTCTATAGAACACACTATGTAATTAAACTTCTCAGTCAAAGTTCTCAAAATTTTCTCTACAATCTTAACATCATCCATAGACTCACCACAATTTCGCATGGAGTTTGCCACCACTAGCACTCTCCCAAAGTAATCATTGATTGATTCCCATGCCTTCATCTCTAGGACTTCGAAATCACGTCTCAGAGTCTGGAGTTGAGCCCTTTTAACACGAGCATTGCGTGGACACTTGTTCTTCATGGAGTCCCAAAGCTCTTTCGCAGTAGCCTTCATGGTGATGGTTTTGAGAATGGTTTTATCAATCGAACTAAACAAATAGTTCTTTGCCTTGAAATCTTTGAGTCTCATCTCTCCTAAAAGCTTGGTCTCTTCATCACTGAGAACAGTCCCTGCAGCAGGCTCTTGGAACCCATCTGTCACCACAACCCAGAACTCCTTTGAGCGCAACAGATTTTCCATTAGAAGACTCCAGTGATCGTAATCACCATCAAACTTTGGAATGCACACTTGTGCGAAATTGCTATTCTCTCCCATGGTCAATTATTCAGAAGAAGACACTCGTGTTTGCCCTGTACCCAGAAATTGATGTATCTCACCAAATCTCACTGTGTTTCCCAAACCCGATTCACTATTCAGTTCCTCACTTATCAATCGTAAAAGAAAAAACAAGGTTACAGTTTGAAAATGCTCTGATACCACAATGTAAGAACAAATGGCTCAAAGTGACAAATTGCATTGAAAGACGATTACAAAGATTAAGTACTTGTACTGACTCCTACAAACCCGGCAATATAACTGCCCACTAACCCATTGCCTAAAGACCAGTTACTCTATGTAACTGCTGCTGACTAATTCAGCTTAGGATATAACATGACCAAACACACTATATTACATACTCGATCAATAGCATAACAGAGTACTTTGACTCAACTTAACAAGACACTTAAACTTAATCAAACATTAACACAAACTTAGGATATATAGAGGCTTCATCTTATAGGTCCAACAGAGACATGGGGGAGTTGGATGATTCTTGAGGTGATAGTCAGAAAGAAAACATAGGGGAAGAATGGGGGTCCAACAGAAGGATGACATACCGGTGACGACAGGACAGGTTTTCCGGTGGTGATCGTCAAGCGGGCAAGGCTGACCCGAGCAGCAGCAACCCGAATCCGGAACAGGACGTGTTTCAGTTTCCACGCAAGACGACTCCTGCAAAATCAGCTAAGGAAAGTCCGATTTTTTCGGGATCTCGTTTCCACATTCTTGGGGATTCTGAGGGGGATTTTGAAATTACTAAGGAAGTTTCAGCATTGCAGGAGTCTTTGAAAGGAAAAGCCACGGTGGAATCAAGTAAAGGAAAATCACAGGAGAGAAATAAGGAGGAAAATTCAAGGAAAAATACAAAAGAGGACTTTACAGGAAAAAAGAAAGGAAAGAAAAATCAAAGAAGGGATGCGGGGGTTAAGATTTCCACTCCAAAAATCTTTACCCAAGAGAAATCAGTCGAGAAGGAAAATAGTGAAGATATTGCTACATGAAAATCAAAAGATATTGGAAAAAATATCCACGTTTTGCAATAGGAGGAGGTCTTGGACGATCAAACTGATAACTCGGTGATCGTTTTTGGCAGAGGAAATTCTCGGCTGAACCCTGCTGTTGAGATACGTGGGAAGTTCTGGAAGGAGAGTGCTAAAGAGCACACCAGTGACCCGCCGGAAAAGGATGGAGGAGATATGGAGCTCGACAAGGAGCTCAAAAATTCCAAGGATAACTCGGATCTCTCCCTGGATGGCGGAGTGGAAGATCCAATTCAGGACAACAACGACCATGAGACGACAGACGAGAGAGCTGCTCTTCAGGACGCGGATGCCGTCATGGAACACCAGGATGTCTGACCTGCTCGCCAATTGGTTAAGTGTTGATCGCCCTCTTATTCAGTTGTTAGTTATGTTAAGTCCGGAACTGAAAATAGTCTCTTGGAACACTCAGGGAGCCGAAAGCAAAAGCTTTCTACTTGCTCTCAGAGATATGATTCGTGCTCACGATCCCTCGATCACCATCCTCTTGGAGACTAGAATTAGCGGTACTGAGGCTGATTTTGTTTGCAAGCAGATTGGTTTTGATGGAATTCTCAAGTCTGAAGCGATCGGATTCCGAGGAGGAATTTGGGCTCTTTGGAGAAGTGATAGAGTGAAGTTGGACCAAGTTGATTTACATTCTCAGGTGGTCTCGCTGAAAGTTACAAGAGCTGGGCATGCGGATTGGCTCCTTTCGGCAATCTATGCTAGTCCGTTGCCCCATAACAAAGAAGAGTTGTGGAGTAAAATGCTGAATTTTTGTAGCTCGAATAACTTGCCTTGGCTGCTCCTTGGTGATTTTAATGAAACAAAGAGTCTGGATGAGAGAACCGGGGATTCAGACGAGATGAGAAGACGCTGCTCGAAATTCAACCAATGGATTGAGGATATGTGCTTGCTTGATCTTGGGTTCTCGGGTCAGAAGTTTACCTGGAGTAGAGGACTGAACCCACTTACTCGGACGAGTGCTCGACTTGATCCGGGTCTATGTAACATGGAGTGGCGCAGCTTGTTCGAAGATGGCGCGATTCGTCACTTGTCGGCAATTCAATCTGATCATAACCCTCTTCTTCTCAGCACTCGGGGGTTCAATGATTATCGTCCGTTCAATAGAGCATTTCGGTTTCAAGCTGCTTGGTTGATGCATCATGAGTTTCAACTCTTTTTGGCTCAGCATTGGTCGCATGGGGTGCCGCTCTCTCAGGCTCTTACTACTTTGACCTAGAATTTGGAGAGTTGGAATAAAGTTGTCTTCGAGAACCTGTTTCGTCGGCGTGACAGGCTATGGCAACGTATTGAGGGGATTCAGAAACAGTTGTGTGCTACTACCAATAGGGGTCTCTTGCAATTGGAATGTAAGCTTCGGCAGTACCTTGAGGGTACCCTCGATCAGATTCATCTCTTTTGGATGCAAAAAGCGAGATCAAACGCCCTTCTTGATGGAGATCGCAGTACTCGTTATTTCCACGCTTGCTCGGTTGTTCATAGGAAACTAAACCGAGTTGAGGGGCTGCGAGATGAGGCTAATGAGTGGGTCTTTGATCCACGCACAATACGAGATATGTTGACGAAGCACATGCATACTCTGTATTCGGAGGAGTCTGATTATACGGGTCCATTTGATATCCCCCGGGGTCGCTTTCCGGATATTGACCAGGCTGTTTTTGAGAGTCTCTGCCGTCCTTTCTCTGCTTCAGATGTGAAAGCTATTGTTGATGAGATGGGTGCACTGAAAGCCCCGGGTCCCGATGGATATCCTGCCATCTTTTATCAAAAGAATTGGCAAACGGTGCAACACGAGGTGGTGGAAAGTGTTCTTAGTATTCTCCATGGACATGGCATTCCTGAAGCCATGAACGAGACGATGCTTGTCCTCATCCCCAAGGAGGATAATACAGTAACCGCTCATCAGTTGAGACCCATTCGCTTGTGCAATGTCACCTTCAAGATTGCGACTAAGGCGATCGTCTTGAGATTGAAGCCGCTTATGAGGAAAGTTGTTGCTCCTATGCAGTCTAGCTTTGTACCTGGCAGACAGATCACGGATAACATTGTTATCACACAGGAGGTCATGCATTCTATGCGCTCGACGACGAGTGCTCACTTCATGACGATTAAGATTGATCTTGAGAAAGCATATAATAGAGTGAGATGGGCGTTCATTCGAGACACATTGCAGGATCTTCGGATGCCATCGCTGATGACCAAGGTCATTATGGATTGTGTTTCCTCCTGTAGTATGCGGATTCTGTGGAATGGTGAATTGGGAAGTCAATCTCGGCCTTCTCGGGGTGTTTGTCAAGGAGATCCTCTTTCTCCGTACCTGTTCGTCTTGTGTATGGAGAGGTTGGGACATGTTATTGATGAGGCTATTTCTTCGAGAGCCAGGAAGCCGATTAGTCTTTCTGAGCATGGCCCTGGCTTGTCACAATTGTTCTTTGTTGATGACCTGATTCTATTTGCTGAGGCTTCTCCTGAACAGATGCGTGTGATTAAGTTCTGTCTTGAGAAATTTTGTGCGGCCTCGGGTGCTAAAATCAACTTCAATATGTCGATGATATGCTTTTCCAATTCCACGCCTCCTGATGTTGTGCGTCGGGTTTGCCAGGTGGGTGGGATCCCTGCGACAGGGGATCTTGGAAAGTATCTCGGCATCCCCATGTCTAAGAAGAAGATGTCGAAGCACACCTTCAAGTATATCTTGGATAGGGTGGACTCTAAGTTAGCAGGATGGAAGATGAAGCTTCTCTCAATGGCGGGAAGAGTTACCTTGTGTAATATCCCTCAATTTTTAGTAAGGGTAGTTGGGTAATTTTTCCCATCCTTCGTTCAATAATTTTTTTGCTTTCAGTGGAGTTTGGATTTTCAGTAATATCCATGATCTCCGTAATAATTCTCTGAGTGGTATAAAATACATTCGATGTATTTTCAGGACTTAGAATATTTGTTTGGATACAAACATATAATTTCTGGGGTTTAAAACCCATACCCAATCTTATCTGTGCAAACTTATCCCTCCACGTTCAATTCTTATCTCTGCATCTTCCCACTTGGCTTCCCAAATTGTGCATGGTCGGTCCCCTGCAGAGGGAGTTGTCAGACCTTTGCCTCCTCCTTGGGCCATATAAGGTGGTGGGGATGAAGGGTAGAAGATACCCATCTCATATCTCCCTCTCGTCTCCCCTGTGCACCGCCTCCTCTGTTTCGTCCCTCTCGTTCCCGCTTCATCTCGCCTCCCACCGGTGAAGCCCAGCTCGTCCGAGCCTCCCAAGCTCCACCCTCGGTCGTCGCCAGCTCCTCCTCGCCGTCGTCTTCTCTGTTCGAAGCCCCGCCGGAGACGAAGACGACGCCCCTTTTTTCACCTCTGCGCCCCGCCGCTCCACCGAGCTCCTGTGCGAGTCGCAGCCGGTGTCGTCGAGCTCCTCCCTGCCGTCGCCTGCTCACCGGTGTTGTCGTCGAAGTCAAAGACCCCCGGCGAGACCCCTGTTGCTCCTCTGTTTCGAGCTTCTCTCGCCGACGAGCCTGGTGTGGTGCTCCGTCGTTGAGCTGCGGTTAGCCGATTGATGGTGCTCCTCCTTCCGCCGAGCTCCATCCCCGGCGACATCGTCGAACCTTCTCAGCCGAAGCCCAGACGAGCTCCTCTGGTTCGTGCTGCGTGTTGTTGTTCTTCGTGTTGCTGTGTTGTTGTTGTTGTTGTTGTGATGTTGTTGTGCTGATTGTTGTGAGGAAGAAGAAGCAAGGTGGGCCCCCTCCTTGTTTAATTTGTTGTTGGGCTGAGAAGCCCAAGTTCCATTCCAGTCCAGATTCAACCCGAGATCGATCGAGCGTTGGAGTTATCTGAAGCTTAGGCCATATCCTTGGAAAGGATATTTTCAGTAGTCGTCTCGTCTAGATTCATCGCCGAATCTACTCCAGGCAAGTGGCGGTTCGCTCTTGCTCATCATTCCATATTTCAATTAATTATCAATTGTTTAGTTGTTAATTAATTTGGGATGATTTACTGATTTATTGTTCGTTGGGAATAGCTTTGTTAATAATTGATTAAAAGATGATATTATACTAGGTTGTATATCTGCTAGAACAACGCTAGTATAAATATATGTTTATGATGTTGGCCATGTTGGCTTTGATGTGGACTATTACTGTGTTGAACTGTTAGTTAGCACGAGTATTCGTAGGAACGCTTGGACTTTGCGAGGTCCATTCGTTTCTTTATAACTTGGCAAATAACAGGGCGATCAAGACCCTATGCCAAACTTTCTGGTCATGACCAACCATGATGTGGATTGAGGTTTGGACCCTGCGAGGTTCATTCCTTCGATATATGTCCCTCATGGCGAAACATATATCTAAAAGCTTATAACGTGATGTGGGTTTTGGAATTAAATCAGATAAGTGCCTTTGTCGCACATAATTAATATACATTGGCGAGTAGTGCAGCTAGGCGATAATGCAGTTAGGAAAAAACTCGTCTTAGTTTAAATCGCTCGTATGCGATACTGTGATTCTGTGATTAATTAATGTTTCCCAACATTTGTCATGTTTTCGATAAGGCTCATTTCGTTGGAGTCTTCTTTTGGGATTGATTGCTGTGAGACCCGGTCTCTAGAATCTTCTCTTGATCATGCCTTTTCATATATTCTAGTAGAAGTATGGTGGTTGACTATCGTTATCGGTTTTGATTCGAGAAACGATGAGTCTAACCTAATACGACTACTTCCAACCACTCTGCTTTGTACCCTTGCTTAGTCTTTCATTAGACTAATCTAGCATATTGTTCTCTGCATGGTTGGCTAGTGTCATCCGTTCGATTCAGCACATCAGATAAGTTGCCGTCCTGTGAAGGCTAGAACGAATATAGAGGCGAACGGTGTTTTGACAAGTTTTTCAGGTTAAGGTCCTTGGCGGGTGATCATTGCGATCAAGACCCTTTTGTTGGTTATTTAAAGTCTTCCGCTGTGTTAACTATGTTTTATACTTAAAGACTCCCGCTGTAATTTGTTTACTCTGTATTTAGTCTTATTCGGAATTGGGATGTAATTCCGGGACTTATGTTTTAAATGAAAGTTATGATAATTTTGTATCATAATTGTTTCATGATTTGTATTTAAACGGTAAAGCCTGGGGTGACTTCGATGAGGAAAACCGAGGTCACTGACAGTAATACCTTTCCAAATGGGTTAAGATTTGGGGGTGTTACACCTTGGCCAATTCAGTGGTTGCTACAATCCCATATTATGCTATGCAGATCAATCAACTTCCCTTGTACATTTGTGATGAGGTTGACAAGCGGACTAGGGGATTTGTGTGGGGCTCTACGCCTGAGAAGAGGAAGATCCACCTAACTGATTGGGAGACTCTAAAGCTCCCAAAAGTTGTTGGAGGGCTTGGCTTGAGAAACATGCGCCAAGTCAATGCTGCATTTATGACGAAGATGGGTTGGCGTACTATTTCTGAACCCGATTCTCTTTGGTCCCGGGTTGTGAGAGGCAAGTACTGTAATGGGCGATGTGACAGAGATATGTTTCATGCTGTGTCGGGGGCATCGAACCTATGGTCGGGTATGGTGAAAGTGAATGATCACTTGCTCAAGGGATCTAGAACAATTGTTGGTGATGGGGCAACAACCCTCTTTTGGTCTCATCCATGGGTTGAGAACGTCGCCTTGGACTCCCTGGTTGTTGGTCCGATCGAGGAGGAGAATCAAGGGCGTACTGTGGCTGAATATTGGAATGGACATGCATGGAATTGGGACGAGTTCTCCCATCTTCTTCCTCCGGAGGTGTTGCTCAAGATCGGGAGGATTTCTCTCCTTGCCGAGGGTGTTGAGGACAATTTTGGATGGACATCCACTGGGTCGGGTCGGTTCACGTTGAAGTCGGCTCTCCAAATCATCTGTAATGAAAATGAAGAGGAAGTGGAACCAGTTTGGAAGAACTTGTGGAAGGTTAAGACGACTCAGCGTGCCCGAAACTTCCTTTGGCTCACGATGCATGACGCAATCATGTCGAATGCTAACCGGGTTCGTCGCCACTGCGGAACGGATCCATTATGCAGCCACTGTGGGGATGTGTCAGAGACGACGCTGCACATACTGCGGGATTGCCCACTAGCCTCTGAGGTTTGGCGGGATTTGATCGACACTAGCTGGTCCTCGTTCTCGAGCTCTGATCTACAACAATGGGTGGCAAGTAACATCGCCAAGTCGAAGACGTAGGCGTCGGTGTTTGCCTTTGCGATTTGGTGGTTGTAGAGATGGCGTAATGCTCGCGTCTTCAACTCGAGTATGATTATTTCCCAGCCTCGTGCTCGCTTCATCAAGGATAGAGTGGCTGAGTTTGCTAGCTTGCAAGAAAACAGGGGAATGAATGGGAACGACATGAATAGATCTCTTGATACGTGGGGCAGACCCAGGGATGATTGGTTGAAACTAAATAGCGATGGTTCCTATTGTGCCGGTGATCATGCCGTTCACGCTGACGGCGTGATTCACGACCACCATGGTGACTATGTGCATGGTTTTGTTGCTATTGAGGCTGGAGAGTCGGCCTTCAAGGATGAATTGGTTGGTCTTCTCCATGGTATGTCTCTTGCTAAGTCTCTGCAGATTAAGAAGCTTGAGGTGGAGTTAGACTCTACAGAGGTTTTGAAGCATGTGATTGTTGCGGAGAGACCGCCAGCGCTCCACCGGGATTGCATCCTCCGTATCAAAACTCTTATCGCGGATCCATATTGGGAGGTGACTATCAAGTATGTGTCTAGACTTGGTAATCAAGCTGCGGATTGGATGGCGAGATTTAGCTCTTCTTGTGTTGGTGCATCTACGTATTTTATGCTTCCGCCTGAAGAATTGGTTATGTTTCTAGAGGCGGATAAACTCCTTAGTGAGTATGTTTAACTTGCTTCGCATTAAATAAACGGGTATACCCCTCCTTTGCACCAAAAAAAAAAGTTTGTTACTTTTTTATAGGTCAAACACCGAAAATGTGTGCAAAGCTGCTGGATAAAAAGGCAATTGGTTGGAAAACGGGCTTATATTATTTTTTGGTAAAATATCAACAAAGTTTGAATTAGTATTAAGAATTTTTAAAGTTTGTATTAATTTTTGGTTTAAAGTTGTTAGTTGATATTATTAAAAGTTATTTTTTAAAATATATTATAATAATCAACAAATGAGATAATACATATGAAATAGCATGTCGTCGGGTTTGAGTCGAGTTCAGATCTTGTAGGATCGGGTTTTGACATGTCTAACATCTATACATGTCTTTCACCGTACACATCAATGCAATCCTTTTAGGGCGTGTTTGGTAGAAGTTCGGGTTGGGGTTGGGTTGAGGTATCAAGTTGAAAAGGTATGGATTCCAAACTCCATATTTAAAGTTGTGTGTTTGGTTACAATTTTGGATTCAAATTAAGCCTTATAATTTAAGCTCTCTCTTTTTAACCCACCCAAACCCAAGAAAATTGGGAGATTTCCTAACCCCATTCCAAGGGGGGTTGAGAATCCCAAATCCATTCCAAAAATCCCCAAACAAACAATAATAATCGGGTTGGGATTCTCCAACCCCTCCCAACCCCAAACCCCATACCCCAACCCCTCTTACCAAACACCCCCTTATTTCATAGCACGTACACATCCAAACGATGCTTACTAGTTAGCTTGTATCTAAATTATACAAGTACACTAGAAAAGATTTAATGTTACAACATTTTAGCATATAATTTGGGTGAAATTCTAATTTTGGAGACGAAATAATTGTTTCACTTCTCTTTAAAAATAAAAAAATTGAAATATTAATATTTTTTGGGTCTATAGGAGGCACTTAGCGCATCTTTAACGTGGGGCCTTTTAGATGGCTTTTTTATTTTTTTATTAAATAATAAAAGAGAAGCTAAAAGCCCTTATTGAAGTCTCACAAAAAAGGAAAAGTATGAGCCGTCACATGCATAAGGATGTAGGGATGTGTTTGGGCGGAAAAAAAATTTGCCCGCGCTATGAACAAAACGACGTTGTTTTAAGCCTTGGACCAAACGCGACTTTCTGTCAGCCAGCTAAAGGGAGCATCACGCGTTACGCGCTGAATGGCGTCGCATGGCGCTTGATCGGACGTCCGATATTTTCTTTATATGAAAATGACATTGTAAAGAAATTTTGTTTTCGATAGATAACCCGGATTGAACATACTAGCTCCAATGATAGACCAACGGTTATGAACAATTTAATCACGAGGAGGGTTCAACTTCGGGATACAAATATACATCACCAACTTAAGGAAGATTTGAATGAACACATTTGGCGATGATTTCACAATTGTTAGATTCTTCTGGTGTTATGTGTTGTTTTTAATTATTAAGTCATGCATCATCTGATGTTTGTCATTAAATTCGGTCATTTGTTTTAGTTTATGTTGTTTTAATGTATTGTATTGTATTTTTTAATTTTATGCATTGCTCGTTTGTTGTTTTTAATATATATATATATATATATATATATGTTTGTCATTAATTTCCTTTGATTTTTAATATTCGTTCTTAATTTTAAATTAATAATATAACAAAATAACTGAATTAAAATATCTTTAATCAATTTTATGTATGAATTTAAAATAATGATTATATTTAGTAATTTAATATAATAAATGGTAATATAATAAAGGGTGTATTGATAATTTAATACAAGGGGTATAATTGTAATTTAATATAAAGCTATGAGACCCTCTTGGATCTCACCAATAAAATGTCACAAAAAATTTGGGTTTCTTACGACAAGTTTTTTGGATAAAGTACCCCATGAAACCCATGAGGGTCTCACGAATAAACTTGCCCTTAGGCCCTTACAACGGGAATAGGAAATCGAACTTGCCACCGTTCATTGGTTGTCATCTTTGTCACAAAATATTAACATTTTTAAATATCTTAGATAACTACATTATCATATCTATGGATAGAGAAAAATAATTGTATACTTATAGTAATAACTTTTAAAGTGTTAATGTTGAAAATTGTTTTTAAACAATCTACGACGAACAACAAATCTTGGTCCTCATCGAAGATCAAGCTCAAGCCGACTCCCTAGTCGCGAACCAAGCAGAGGACGCCAATAACCAACCGATCGCGAACTCACAAATCCAAGAGCTCGCGAAAGCCATGAATGTCCTCCAAGAAGAACTGGCCCAGCAACGTGCCAGAACAGAAACGCTAAGTGCCCAATCTGAATCGGAAATTGCTCGACTAACTCGTGAGAACGAATTGTTGAAATCTCAGGTACATTCGGCCGCGTCAATCCTCGGAGGTCCAAGGCGTGTGGTCAACACTGAAGGACTATCTACTCGACTCGATCTGGACGAGATAGACGTAACTCCTGCGACAGCAATTAACGCCTCCGTACCTCCTGGTATGTTCCAAACTCCCCCAGTCATTTTCACTACAACTAATGTGCCAAGCTTTGTAGCCGGGCCCACGGAGGCTCGAGCGACCCTTCCATAGGTAACGGCTCCAGCCGACCTCCAGACCCTCATACAACAAGCTATCAACGAGCACATGAAGACCCTAGATGATCGTATCGCGCGAATCCCGGGAGTCCCTCAACCAATTGAGAAAGAAAAGATCGACGGATACAAGGATTCACCTTTCACGGAGGCGATCACACGCATCGAGATCCCTCAGAAGTTCCACGTCCCCAACATGCCCAATTATGATCGGACTGGGGACCCCGACGACCATGTTTTAATTTATAAGCAAAAAGTAATGACTATTTCAATCCCAAGAGGGAACCGTGAGGCAGTCATGTGCAAAAGCTTTGGCACGACCCTCGCGAGACCTGCACTAACTTGGCTTATGCATTTACCATAGGGTTTCATCACTTCCTTCGCCGACCTGATCAACTCATTCAAAATCCAATTCGCTAGCAGTCGACAATTGGAAAAACAATCAAGCAATCTGTATAGGATCGTGCAAAGGTATGACGAACCTCTAAGGGATTATCTTAACAGGTACAGCAAGGAGAAGGTCACAATCCCACACTGCGACGTTTCGACATCAATCGAAGCGTTTCGTCGGGGCTTAGTCAGGGGTAGTGAACTCTACCGCGAACTGACCAAGCATCCATGCCGAAGCTTCGAAGACGTTCAAGCTAAGACCATGGCACAAGTCAGACTCGAAGAAGACGAAGAACCCTCCAAGGCAAACAAGAGTCCCGATCAAGTCGACCAAAAGGCCTCTTCGGATTATCGACACGATCGACGACCCCAACCATATCCCAAGGGACGAAACGATCTCGGTCAGGTAAATAACTCTTATGATAGGAACCAAGATTGGCGAAACAATCCCACTCTCCCTCCGAAGCTCCACTCTTACAACTTCAACATCTCCATATCGGAACTCATGAAGAGTTTCGACAAATATGGGAAAGAAGTAAGGTGGCCTCGGAAGAGCGACAAACCAGACGCCAAGAAGGACATGAACCGGTGGTGCGAGTTCCATGGACACTCGACGGATGAATGCATAGCCCTTTGTAAAGAAGTCGCAAGACTCCTTGCGCAGGGGCTATTGCGCAACGTCATCTCTGACAGGGCCAAAGCGACCCTCGATCGAAGGGATTAGGTAACGTCCGACAAACCATCCTCCCCGGTTCCTACTAAAATTGTTAACACCATTTCAGGAGGGTCAGACGTATGTGGAAACACATACTCGGCCGCCAAGAGACATGCTCGAGAAAGCAAAGGCAACAAGCCTATCCAAGTAGAAACAAGACAATTATAAATCTCCGATGCTCCAGCCATCACCTTCGATGATTCAGAGGCTCAAGAGTTAGGAGATCATCATGACGGTTTGGTAATCTCACTTTCAATTAGCAATTGCCTTATCCGTCGTGTACTAATCGACACAGGTAGCTCCACCAACTTGTTGACACTGGACGCCTTAAAGGGTATGGGTTTAAGCGAGGACGACTTAACCAGAAACTCTACCCCATTGGTCGGGTTCAGTGGGGAAGTTAAGTATACCCAAGGCGAAATCGTGTTAACAACGTACGCAGGTGAAGTCAACCAACAAGTAAAGTTCTTAATACTCGACTGCCCATCTCCATACAATGCGATCTTTGGCAGACCCTGTATCCACGCCATGAAAGTTGTACCTTCCACTTACTACCAGACAATAAAATTTCCTACTAAGTGAGGGGTACAGGAAATAAAAGACGACCAGCGAGCTGCCAAGGAATGCTATGTCAGTTCGATGAAAGGGGCAGTCGACAAATCCTTCGCATAACAATCACAGTATGGCGAAGGAACCACACGATACGTCGAACCAGAAATGGAACAACTCGACGAGATCGCGTTGGATCTTTCAAAGCCAACACAGACGGTAAGGGTCGGATCAGATCTAAACGATTCGACCAGAGCGGATTTAATTTCTTTTTTACGATCACACTCTGACTGTTTTGCTTGGTCACACGAAGACATGGTGGGAATCTCCCCATATATTATTACTCATAAATTGAATGTAGATCCCGCACATCCTCCGGTCAAGCAAAAAAGGAAGACGTCCAGAAATTAACAAGACGGATAGCGGCACTAAACAGATTCATATCCAAGTCGTCGGATAAGTGCAAACTCTTCTACGAAGCTTTGAAGAAGAACAAATCATTCGACTGGACAGCCACACACGAGCAAGCCTTCCAAAATCTAAAGACGTATCTGGCAAGCCCACTCCTATTGGCTAAACCAAAAGACGACGAGCCATTTCCATTATACCTAGCCGTATCAGAATCATCCGTCAGTGCAGTCCTTACAAGGGAAGAAGATGGCAAGCAATCACCAGTCTACTATGTAAGTCGTTCACTACTTCCAGCGGAGACCATGTACACATCACTTGAAAAACTAGTCTTGGCATTGGTTATGGCTTCAAATAAATTACGACCCTATTTCGAATCGCATGCTATTATTGTAAGAACTAACCATCCCATGAAAGCAATCATGAGGAAACCAGAATTTACAGGACGAATAGCCAAGTGGGCCATACACCTCAGCGGATTCGACATCGAGTACGAACCAAGGACATCAATCAAATCTCAAGCTTTAGCCGACTTTGTGGCTGATTTCAGCCCGACACTAGAACAAGAAGCCACAAAGGAGGTCGAACAGCTAAAGGTCGAAGACGACAAAGGCACATGGCAACTTCATACAAATGGGGCATCAAACATAAGAGGAGCGGCCTAGGTGTCGTGCTAAAATCACTACAAGGGGACCATATAGCCCAAGTTGTGAGATGCGAATGGGACACGACCAACAATGAAGCAGAATATGAAGCCCTTGTGTTTAGATTAACACTTGCACATGACCTTGCAATCCTAAGCATAGAGGTAACATGCGACTCTCTCCTAATTGTCAACCAGGTACAAGGTTCATACGCCGCCAAAGACGACAGAATGATGGCATATCTAGACATCGTCAAAAAATTGGCAAGCAAATTCCAGAACTTCACTATCCAACAAGTCCCACGCGACCTCAACACACAAGCAGACGCCCTAGCAAATCTCGGCTCAGCCCTACATCCCAATGACTTCCACAACATTCCCTTAGCACATATCACCACACCAGCCGTCCCCAGAACCTTCAAAACACTGAATCCAGACGACATTCAGATAATGGACAAATTACCCCTAGAAGAAGTCGTCTCAGCAGAAGTAGGCGACCGCACAAAAGAAGACTTTGTAGGCGACCAAGACGACTGGACCATCCCCTACATCAAATGGCTCGGGGAAGGAACACTCCCAGCAGACAAAAGCAGAAGCTAAAAGACTCAAGCCTATCCGGTAAAGCTCTCAGGGCAGGCTATTACTGGCCCACATTGAACAAAGACACAACGGATTATGTCAAAAAATGCGACGCCTGCCAACGACATGCGCCCGTCACACACCAGCCATCCGAGATGCTCCATCCGGCCCTAGCTCTCTGGCCCTTCATGCGATGAGGAATGGACATCGTCGGAAAACTACCACCGACATTGGAACAACGCGTCTTCTTCCTAGCCATGACCGATTATTTTTCTAAATGGATAGAAGCCGAAGCATATCGAGAGGTAAAAGAAAAACACGTCATCTCTTTCATAAAACGTAACATTCTATGCAGATTTGGCGTCCCTTCAGAAATCGTATGCGACAATGGCTCCCAATTCATTAGTAGCAAGACGCGATCTTTTTGTAAACAATGGAACATCACATTGGTCACGTCCACACCAAGATACCCACAGTCTAATGGCCAAGCAGAATCCAGCAACAAAATCATCATTAACAATCTCAAAAAATGCCTCACTGGGGCAAAAGGCAAATGGGCCGACGAGCTCCCTTTGATACTATGGTCCGACAGGACGACACCAAAAAATGCAATAGGGCAGAGCCCTTTCTCATTGGTATATGGAAGTGAGGCAGTCATCCCCGCTGAGTTACTCGTCCCAACTGCCAGATATGGACTCCAAACTCCGAAACAAAACGACGTCGAGTTAGCTCACAAACTCGATACTATCGACGAGACCAGGGAGAAAGCCAGAATCCGAATGGTCTAGTACCAACAACAGGTAGCCCGGAGCTACAACAAGAACGTCCGAGCCAAAGTCTTCAAATTAGGAGATTGGGTCCTAAGGAAAACGTTCCAAAACACCAGAGATCCAGCCGACGAAAAATTAGCACCCCAGTGGGAAGGACCCTACCTCATCAAGGAAGTCGTCGGACAAGGAGCATATCGATTAGAAACAAGAGACAGACAACCTATCCCTCGAAGTTGGAAAGCAGTCCACTTAAAGTTGTATCATTTCTAAACTTTATTTCGTTTCTACCCTGTATTTTTTACATCCATTCAAATTATATTCGCTTATATAACGATCACTAACTTAAGCATCGGAGGGCCATTGGGTCACCCCCCAACGGTCGCCCCAAGACCTCTCTTTCTTGTATTTTTCACGTAATCTAAACAGGAAACAAGAGGCATCGAAGACAAAACTTGCCAGTCAAACGGATATCCTTATCATTTACCACACAAAGCGCTTACAACATTCAAAATCGATCGATACATAGGGAATGGAGGAAACGAACACCAAAACATCATCTTACGCAAAGACTTGTCCTATTCAAGGTACTCGTCCTTGCTATATGATACAGACTATGTAACACCCCCAAATCGCAAGATTTTGACAATTGAAAGTATTACCGCCGATGACCCCGGATTCAACATCACGAAGTCACCCCAGGCTTTTACAGTTGATATAAAATCAAATCACGGCTTATATTGCCATATATTACAACTTTTACAAAGTCAATGTACTGGGAATACAACCATTCCCACATACAACAAAATGCATAACAACAAAGTTTACAGCGGAAATCTTAACAAAATACGATAATACACAACGGAAATCTTAAACAAACAGTTTATCAAACATCGTTCATTCTTCTAGTCGCTTCTAGCCTTCTCAAATCCTTAATTTATCTGATGTGCCGAATCGGACGGATGACACCAGCCAACCATGCAAGGAATATAAAGGTTGGTCAGTCTAATGAAAGACTACGCAAGGGTACAAAGCAGAGTGGTTCGAAGCAGTCGTATTAGGTTAGACTCATCGTCCCTCGAATAATAACCGAGTACGCTAGTCAACCATCATACTCCTACTAGCATATATAAAACAGCATGAACAAGAGAAGATTCTGGAGACCGAGTCTCACAGCAATCAATCCCAAAAGAAGACTCCAAAAGAAATGAGCCTTATAGGAAAATATGACAAATTTTGGGGAACTTAAACAAACATACTAACACATCATCACAGCATCGTATACGAGCGATTTACAACTAAGACGAGTTTTTCCTAACTGCACTAGCGCTTAGCTGCACTACTCGCCCAAGGTATATTAATTATGTGCGACAACGGCACTTATCTTATTAAATTCCAAAGCACACATCACGTTATAAGCTTTTAGATATATGTGTCGTCATGAGGGACATATATCGAAGGAATGGACCTCGCAGAGTCCAAACCTCAATCCACAACACGGTTGGTCATGACCAGAAGTTTGGCATAGAAACTTGAACGCCCTGTTATTTGCCAGTTATAAAGAAACGAATGGACCTCGCAGAGTCCAAGCGCTCCTACGAATACTCGTGCTAACTAACAGTTCAGCACAATAATAATCCACATCAAAGCCAACATGGCCAACATCATAGATCTAACAATATATATATATATATATATATATATCAAAATAGCGTTGCCACTAACAGTATATGCAACCTATTATAATCTTTTTATATGAATTTCACCTTTAAAATCCACAATAAAACCATTATGAACATAATAGCGCTGTATCTAGCAATATACAACCTATTATAACAGCACTTCTTTTATCAAATAATTGATCAAAACTGTTCCCAACATAAACAAGAAATCATCCCAAATTAATTAACAACAAACAATTGATAATTAATTGAAGTATGGAATGATGAGCAAGAGCGAACCGCCACTTGCCTTAGAATAGACGATTGATAAGACAACTTTTTAAGAACGGGTCCTGAATCTTGAATCTGGAACGAAATCTGGATAAAAATCCCATTGGAACGATCCAAAACGAGACCCTAAGTTAGATTCCATACACTTACATATGAATCTAAAAGAATAGGAAAAGAAATCAAAGGAATCGAGCCAAGCCTAAAGCCAAACCACAAGACACACGACTCGAACGCCCTTACCGCGATCGCGGCAAGTCGCGGTTCATCAACAGTGGCAAAGCTTCGACAACTTCCATGGCGGAGAGGGGAATTTACCCGATTCGTGGAGGCCTCGTTTTGCATTCAAATCGATCACAAAACACTTGTAAGCCTTCCCTAACACCTAGGCAAGCTTCACCAATCCTTGGGATCACTCGAATCGAGCTCGAAAGGCACGAAAATGGCGAATTTCAGTGGGCAAAAACCAGAGAAAAGAGAGAGCTCAAGGAGGAAGACGAAGGAAATTCTCGGATTGGTTCCACCCCCTTTTATACTGAAAATCTGAGCCTCACCAAGGGAAACACGCAGGAAACAAGGGAACACAAGCCAAGCCAGCTGGAGAGCCACCTGTCCTTCCAGAAAAATCAAAGGAACAGAGCTACAATAACCGCCTTTGAGGAAGACGACACTGCTCAGCAAAAGGCGTTACCGCGAGCACGGCCGGTTGCGGTGTATCGCGGTTGATCGCGGTCAATCGCGGTGAGTCGCGGTTTTAAGGCCGACTTTGTTAATTCTTATCCGAACTCGGCTTGGTTTAAATTTCTTAACTCCGGGTTAAATATATTCGTACATAAACGTCAAATTAACCCCGAATACACTTCAACTGTGTTTTATAATACTCGGAAAAATTTATAGAGTTCAAACATCTTATAGAAAGTCCAAAACTCTTCAGAAATTAATCCGTCTAGTAATTCAGGAGTTAGAAAAATTCCAAAATATTCTTATAAATTGAGGGGTGTTACATTACCTCCCCCTTAAAATAAGTTTCGACCCCGAAACTTGACTATTCTAGGCCGAAAACAAATCGGGAAAGCGTCTAAGCATATCCACCTCAGTCTCCCAAGTCTCCTAGGTAACCTCTTCGGCACCTGACTTGGACCACAAAATCCGTACCAAAGGTACAACCTTGTTGCGCAACTGCTTCTCTCGGCGCTCAAGAATACGCACCGGTAACTCTTCGTACGTACCATTCGCCTGGATCTCAATGTGTTCATAACTCAGCACATGAGACTCGTCTGGCACATACTTCCTTAGCAAGGATACGTGGAACACATTATGCACTGGATGTGCCGATGGCGGTAATGCCAAACGGTACGCTAGAGATCCCACTCTATCCAGAATCTCAAAAGGTCCCACGTAGCGAGGGTTAAGCTTCCCACGCTTACCGAATCTGAACACGCCCTTGGTCGGCGATACTTTGACAAACACTTTGTCGCCAACCTCAAATTCCACTTTTCTACGCTTCGGATCAACATAAGACTTCTGTCGACTCTGAGCGGTCAACAACCTTTGTCTGATCAGCACAATGTCTGAGGCAGTCCTTTCGACTAGCTCTGGTCCGATCAGAATCTTGTCGGCATTCTCATCCCAACAAATCGGAGATCTGCACTTGCGACCATATAAAGCTTCGAATGGAGCCATCTTGATAGTAGCATGCCAGCTATTGTTGTACGTGAACTCAATCAGACTCAAGCTGTCTTCCTAGCTAGTCGGACGATCAAGCACGCATGCTCTCAGCATATCCTCCAGGGTCTGGATGGTCCTTTCAGACTGTCCATCAGTTTGAGGATGAAACGCAGTACTGAACCTTAGCTCGGTTCCCATTGCCTTATGCAACTCCTTCTAGAATCTGGACATAAATCTGCCATCGCGATCTGACACAATGGTTTTTGGAGTACCATGCAGACGGATAACTTCATGTAAAAACACTTCCGATAGCTTCTGGATTCCCCGTGTTATCTTGATAGCCACGAAATGAGCACTCTTTGTGAGCCTATCAACGATAATCCATATAGCATCTTTCTGACTTCGCGTCTTGGGTAACCCCGTGACGAAATCCATAGCAATATCCTCCCACTTCCACTCAGGAATTGGTAGAGGTAACAATTCTCCACCGGGTCTTCGGTGTTCTATCTTGACCTTCTGACAAGTCAAGCATCTGGCCACGAATTCTGCCACATCTCTCTTCATATTGGGCCACCAGAACTTCATTCTGAGGTCCTTGTACATCTTGCTAGAGCCTGGATGTACAGAATAGGCTGATGAATGGGCCTCTCTCATCACCAACTGGCGAATACCATCTACGTCAGGCACGCAAATCCGGTCTTGAAACCAAAGCGATCCATCATCTTGAATCACGAAGTCGGGAGCTTTCCCGTTCATCACTTCGCTGCATAGCTTTACCAAGATCACATCATCGACCTGCTTCTCCCTAATCTGATCAAGAAGCGTAGCTTGTATCTCAAGCATACTCAGGCATCCACGACGTTGATCGTACAAGACTTCAATCTCGCACAATTCTTGGTTCAGCTTGGTCTGAGCAACAAGCAAAGCTACTACGGTCTCGTGCGGCGTCTTCCGGCTCAATGTATCTGCTACAACATTAGCCTTGCCTGAATGATACAACAACTCGATATCGTAGTCTTTGAGTAGCTCCAACCAACGACGTTGTCTCATATTCAGCTCCTTTTGAGTAAATATGTACTTGAGACTCTTGTGATCCGTGAAGACTTGACATCTCACGCCATAAAGATAGTGCCTCCAAATCTTCAACGCGAACACAACTGCTGCTAATTCCAGATCATGCGTCGGATAATTTTCTTCATAGGTCTTCAACTGTCTCGATGCATAAGCAATCACCTTGCCTCTTTGCATCAACACACATCCTAACCCATTTTTCGAAGCATCACTGTAAATCGTATAATCTTCATTTCCTTCTGGCAGCGTCAACACTGGTGCCGAGGTCAGACATTGCTTCAGCTTCTGAAAACTGGCCTCGCACTTGTCACTCCAGACAAACTTCGTATGGACCTTACGGAGCAAACCGGTCATCGGTAGAGCGATCTTCGAAAATCCCTCCACAAACCGTCTGTAGTATCCAGCAAGTCCTAGGAAACTATGCACCTCTTTCACATTCTGAGGCTGTTTCCAATTAGCTACAGCTTCAACCTTCTGGGGATCAACCATCACCCCATTCTCGTTGATAATGTGGCCTAAAAAAGCCACTTCCTTGATCCAAAAGTCGCACTTAGGCAACTTGGCGTAAAGTTGATTCTGCCTAAGGACTGACAAAATGATCTGCAAGTGATCCTCATGAGCTTCCATGCTCGGAGAGTAAATCAAAATGTCATCGATGAAGACCACCACGAACTTGTCCAAGTACTGGTGAAAACATCGGTTCATCAGGTCCATGAAAACAGCTGGAGCATTCGTAAGCCCAAATGGCATGACCACGAACTCGTAGTGACCATATCTCGTCCGGAATGCAGTCCTCGGAATATCTTCCTCACGAATCCTGAGCTAATGATAGCCAGATCTCAGATCGATTTTGGAAAAGACTTTTGCTCCTTGCAGCTGATCCAATAAATCATCTACCCTTGGCAAAGGGTATTTGTTTTTTATCGTAACTCTATTCAACTCACGGTAGTCGATGCAAAGTCGAAATGATCCGTCTTTCTTTTTGACGAACAATACCGGAGCACCCCAAGGCGATGCACTCGGCCTTATGTATCCCTTGTCAAGAAGATCTTCAAGTTGCTTCTTCAATTCTTGCATCTCAGCAGGAGCCATCCGATACGGAGCTTTTGAAATCGGCGCAGTACCAGGCTCGAGATCAATAGAAAATTCAACGTCACGACTCGGGGGTAGACCAGGAATTTCTTCTGGAAAAACATCAGAAAATTCCCTGACCACTGGAATCTCAAGAACTGTAGGTCCATCTTTCTTGGGCGAATCCAGGTAGTAAAGGTACCCGACACATCCTTGTCGAAGCAACTTAAACGTAGCCATCGCATTGATAAGCTTACCGTTATCAGCGTCATTCCGACCCTTGAACTTGCACACAAACTGGCCCCTAGATGACACTGTTACCGTCCTCGAGCTAAAATCAATCACAGCCCCATGACGTGTCAACCAATCCATACCGAGAATAATATCGTATGGAGCCATAGTAATACAGATTAAATCTGCTTCAAACTCCTTACCCTGAATGGTAACTGGAAACTCTGACAAACTCTTGGTGCCCACTAAGCGGTCACCATTAGGAAGATTAACAACGAAGGGTTCACAAACCTCGTTGCACACTAATCCTAACTTACTAACGCAATTTTCCGAAATAAATGAATGGGTATCACCCGAATCAAATAGAATGCACACAGAAGTAGAACGGAGGTATAGAATACCTTGAGCAACTGGAGCGTTAGGTCCATCAGCCTCACGCATCTCGTATAAGCGTTGACCTTGACCTCCTGAAGCTGCTAGGGTTTTGCCCTTGTTCTGCGCGGCAGTCTGTATTGAAGGACTTGGAGTCTCTGCCGGTTTGAACCTAGGTCGAGTATTCTGATTAACTGACCCTTGATGTGACTCTGTCCCTGTCTGCTTTTCCGGACGACAGAACTTCTGCACATGCCCTCTTCTTCCACATCTATAACATAGCTTCTTTTCCCTCATACATTCAGTGTTCTTGTGCCCATAGGCACCACAGTTGAAACATTGGATCCGGCCTTTGCCCTGACCCGACTGTTGTGTTGACCCACCTTGAGTCATTTCTGTCCTCGCTTTACCAGACTTATCAAAGTTGGATGGCGGCGCAGGACGCTTAAAACCACTGGCCTGAGATTGACCCTGCATCGATCTCTAGCGATTCCGTCGCTTGGTCGACTCTTCCAAAGTC
This sequence comes from Rheum nobile, assembly GCA_027886185.1. Classification (NCBI taxonomy): domain Eukaryota; kingdom Viridiplantae; phylum Streptophyta; class Magnoliopsida; order Caryophyllales; family Polygonaceae; genus Rheum; species Rheum nobile. The sequence goes on along the minus strand of WOAB01000002.1, from coordinate 5,592,480 downwards.
ACCTCTAATTTGTATGCTGCATCAACGTATTGCTCCAAGGTAGAGCACCCGTGACGCAACATTAATGGTTTGATGTCTGGGCTCATCCACTCGTGGAAGTGCCAAATCTTCTGATCTTCACTGGACACTATTGACCCAGCGTACTGTAGTAAATGCTTGAACTTAGCTGCCAGCTCAGTCACTTTTAATCCGTCGTTCTTGGGGTAGAGAAATTCCTTCAGCTTCTCATCCCTCATAGCTTGGGAAAAGAAACGGTCATTCATTTTCGTCTTAAACATCCCCCAAGTTAGATCAGCCCTATCAGCTAGCCCCGTGTTCTCCCACCATTCACTAGCATCTCCTTTCAACTGCAGAGAAGCTATGTGCACCTTCTCAGCCTCAGTGCACTCGATGTTACGGAACAGTCGTTCCATATGGGAAAACCAATGAGCTACCCTGACCGTCTCTCCTTTACCGTCATAACTATCCGGCCTCATGGAGTTAATGGTCTTCAAAGCTCGACCATAATTATCCCTGTTTTTGACCGGTTCAACATGGTGTACCTGAACATTAGGTTCTTCAACCCTTTGTACAACTGGCGGAACTGGCACTTCAGGTGCCTGCGGTGCGACAGGTCGCATCACATCAGCAAATGCCTGCATGAAGATTCCCCGAATAGCAGCAACAGCCGCAGCATCAAAAACTACTGGAGCTTGGACCTCAGCTTGGTCATTGCCCCTAGGATTATTCTGTGACATTGACTCGTGTTCTTCCATACGGTCCAGGTCGTCCCTTATGATTGGCCTCGGATTGCTCGGCCCAGTACCAGTGCGTATGGTATTCCTTGTATTCACCATCTGTTTACCGATCAAATCCCAAGTATTAATATCTTTTCCATAATACTTATCATGATAAAGTCACTTGGAATAGATTAACTGGGTAATTTTATATATATGGTGAACTTCTAACAAAACTACCTATCATACAAGAAAGATCTCCCGAGCTTCTAACAAAATTGCCCGAAGATTTCTGCACTGTGCCGTATATACAACAAAACAAACACACAAAAAGAAAGAACTACTACTGTCTAAGTCGACCCTCTACTTGGTGTCCTGAAAACGCTTCCTGTAGGACAGACTCCCTAGACAATGTCTCTTCGAGCGGGGTTGGTCCTCGGAATCCGGAGACGGACTCCTAACCCTACTCGGTCCTGGAACACACGGTTCGTCCCTCTGCTCTGGAGTGCTAGGCCTCGCCCTGTTCCGAACCTGATCCATCTCGCTCATCAACCAATGCTCTTCAACAGAGACTTCTCGGTCCTGACGAAAGATCTCGGAGACCTCTTGGCTCGACCTCCTCCTGTCCTGGACAATACCTGACTGAGGGTCGCCTCTCTCTCTGCTGCGAAACTCAACAAAGATTGCATTCCACTCAACATCTGTCATGGATGGGCCTGTAGGTCTTGGTGGCGAACGCGGGTAGATATACTGCATCCCCGAGTCGTCACTCTGAACCAACAAATGCCTCAACCTATCAGATTCCTGAACCTGAACCTGTACCTCGACCTCTACAGGATCTTCTTCTGGATCTTCATCAGGGTCTTCTTCAGGGTCCTCCTCGGGATCCTCATCAGAATCTAACCCCGGTACTGACTTAACCTCTAGGGTATAGTCGATGTAGTGATCAGATGATCCTTCCTCATCACCACCTTCCTCATCCTCTGGGATCACTCCCATGGAATAGTCGTTGTCGTAGTGGCCTAGCGCGTACCTTGACGGCTCTACTGGCTCTGCAACTGGTGCTACCTCAGCATGGGTTCTCAACACCACTGACTCAGGCAACACATGCTTCATCTCCTCGGGTGGACTACTGGACTCACCAATCTCAAAACACCTCGGAGGAGTCGGAAAACTCGGCCTCTCAGGAGACGGCAAAGCCATCTCGGCCTCGTCCAACTCTCTAATCAAAGACAAGCAAGCTCCCATCCTTCGGGACAACAAGAAAGAATTAGTCTTTCTAGATACAGAAGCAATTTCCATATCAGACTTCTAGAAAAGGCACGACTATGAACTACTTTTTTATTTGAAAACTCAGAGCTCTTGGAAAACATTTTAGCTCTGATACCAAATCTGTAACACCCCCAAATCGCAAGATTTTGACAATTGAAAGTATTACCGCCGATGACCCCGGATTCAACACCAGAGATCCAGCCGACGAAAAATTAGCACCCCAGTGGGAAGGACCCTACCTCATCAAGGAAGTCGTCGGACAAGGAGCATATCGATTAGAAACAAGAGACAGACAACCTATCCCTCGAAGTTGGAACGCAGTCCACTTAAAGTTGTATCATTTCTAAACTTTCTTTCGTTACTACCCTGTATTTTTTACATCCATTCAAATTATATTCGCTTATATAACGATCACTAACTTAAGCATCGGAGGGCCATTGGGTCACCCCCCAACGGTCGCCCCAAGACCTCTCTTTCTTGTAATTTTCACGTAATCTAAACAGGAAACAAGAGGCATCGAAGACAAAACTTGCCAGTCAAACGGATATCCTTATCATTTACCACACAAAGCGCTTACAACATTCAAAATCGATCGATACATAGGGAATGGAGGAAACGAACACCAAAACATCATCTTACGCAAAGACTTGTCCTATTCAAGGTACTCGTCCTTGCTATATGATACAGACTATGTAACACCCCCAAATCGCAAGATTTTGACAATTGAAAGTATTACCGCCGATGACCCCGGATTCAACATCACGAAGTCACCCCATGCTTTTACAGTTGATATAAAATCAAATCACGGCTTATATTGCCATATATTACAACTTTTACAAAGTCAATGTACTGGGAATACAACCATTCCCACGTACAACAAAATGCATAACAGCAAAGTTTACAGCGGAAATCTTAACAAAATACGATAATACACAACGGAAATCTTAAACAAACAGTTTATCAAACATCGTTCATTCTTCTAGTCGCTTCTAGCCTTCTCAAATCCTTAATTTATCTGATGTGCCAAATCGGACGGATGACACCAGCCAACCATGCAAGGAATATAAAGGTTGGTTAGTCTAATGAAAGACTATGCAAGGGTACAAAGCAGAGTGGTTCGAAGCAGTCGTATTAGGTTAGACTCATCGTCCCTCGAATAATAACCGAGTACGCTAGTCAACCATCATACTCCTACTAGCATATATAAAACAGCATGAACAAGAGAAGATTCTGGAGACCGAGTCTCACAGCAATCAATCCCAAAAGAAGACTCCAAAAGAAATGAGCCTTATAGGAAAATATGACAAATGTTGGGGAACTTAAACAAACATACTAACACATCATCACAGCATCGTATACGAGCGATTTACAACTAAGACGAGTTTTTCCTAACTGCACTAGCGCTTCGCTGCACTACTCGCCCAAGGTATATTAATTATGTGCGACAACGACACTTATCTTATTAAATTCCAAAGCACACATCACGTTATAAGCTTTTAGATATATGTGTCGTCATGAGGGACATACATCGAAGGAATGGACCTCGCAGAGTCCAAACCTCAATCCACAACACGGTTGGTCATGACCAGAAGTTTGGCATAGGAACTTGAACGCCCTGTTATTTGCCAATTATAAAGAAACGAATGGACCTCGCAGAGTCCAAGCGCTCCTACGAATACTCGTGCTAACTAACAGTTCAGCACAATAATAATCCACATCAAAGCCAACATGGCCAACATCATAGATCTAACAATCTATATATATATATATATATATATATATATATATATATATCAAAATAGCGTTGCCACTAACAGTATATGTAACCTATTATAATCTTTTTATATGAATTTCACCTTTAAAATCCACAACAAAACCATTATGAACATAATAGCACTGTATCTAGCAATATACAACCTATTATAACAACACTTCTTTTATCAAATAATTGATCAAAACTGTTCCCAACATAAACAAGAAATCATCCCAAATTAATTAACAACAAACAATTGATAATTAATTGAAGTATGGAATGATGAGCAAGAGCGAACCGCCACTTGCCTTAGCATAGACGATTGATAAGACAACTTTTTAAGAACGGGTCCTGAATCTTGAATCTGGAACGAAACCTGGATAAAAATCCCATTGGAACGATCCAAAACGAGACCCTAAGTTAGATTCCATACACTTACATATGAATCTAAAAGAATAGGAAAAGAAATCAAAGGAATCGAGCCAAGCCCAAAGCCAAACCACAAGACACACGACTCGGACGCCCTTACCGCGATTGCGGCAAGTCGCGGTTCATCAACAGTGGCAAAGCTTCGACAGCTTCCATGGCGGAGAGGGGAATTTACCCGATTCGTGGAGGCCTGGTTTTGCATTCAAATCGATCACAAAACACTTGTAAGCCTTCCCTAACACCTGGGCAAGCTTCACCAATCCTTGGGATCACTCGAATCGAGCTCGAAAGGCACGAAAATGGCGAATTTCAGTGGGCAAAAACCAGAGAAAAGAGAGAGCTCAAGGAGGAAGACGAAGGAAATTCTCGGATTGGTTCCACCCCCTTTTATACTGAAAATCTGAGCCTCACCAAGGGAAACACGCAAAAAACAAGGGAACACAAGCCAAGCCAGCTGGAGAGCCACCTGTCCTTCCAGAAAAATCAAAGGAACAGAGCTACAGTAACCGCCTTTGAGGAAGACGACACTGCTCAGCAAAAGGCGTTACCGCGAGCGCGGCCGGTCGCGGTGTATCGCGGTCAATCGCGGTGAGTCGCGGTTTTAAGGCCGACTTTGTTAATTCTTATCCGAACTCGGCTTGGTTTAAATTTCTTAACTCCGGGTTAAATATATTCGTACATAAACGTCAAATTAACCCCGAATACACTTCAACTGTGTTTTATAATACTCGGAAAAATTTACAGAGTTCAAACCTCTTACAGAAAGTCCAAAACTCTTCAGAAATTAATCCGTCTAGTAATTCAGGAGTTAGAAAAATTCCAAAATATTCTTATAAATTGAGGGGTGTTACAGACTACTCTTCCCTAACACACAAAGCATGCTACACTAACAACTACGAATTACAGGTCGCTTCGACCAAACGACCCACCTTACGGTCGAAACACAATCGACAAGATCAACCTACAAGGAAATACACAAACACAAAGGTACGCAACAAGTACTGAAATAACTTACAAAATATGCGACCCGTGATGGTGGACGGGTCGCCAAAACATTATCCATCCATGGGGCACCAAATGTCACGACAAAAGCATTTAAAAATATTCAGAATGTTTTAAAACACACAACACGACCTCGACACATACTAAGACTCATCCAATTTCTCCTTGGCTTGTACAGGATCAACTTCCTTATCAGTCGTCGCCTCAGGGAGAGTCTTCAACACATCTTCAACCTTCTCCAACTCTCCAACCGCCTCGGAATCGGCGTCATCTTTCTGGTCGTCTTCTCCCACCTCCAGGCCGGCTAACTTAAAAAGCTCCTCACCAGGATTGCCGTCCGAATACAGAAGGTCCAGGTTGGCTCTCTCCCCCTCAACATTCCAATCCACATGAGTGCCAACAGCAAACTCTTCCATCATCTCAATACGGGACTTCAAACAATAGTAGGTCCCTACGTCGCCAACAGTTCGAGCATCCTTTTCACGACGCTTCTCTGCTTCCTCGACTTGAGACTGGAGTTCCTCCTTGACCAGCGTCAGCTCTTTCTCGACAACTTTCACACGATCCTTGGCAACTTTCGCTTGGCTCTCTGCCTGTGCGATTCGCCTATCAGACCTGTCGCTCAAATCCTGTATAGTAGAGTAGGCGACCATCGAGTATTGAAAGGCCTGTACCTCACACAACATATGAATCAATGTCAAAACTAAGTAAAAAAATATATGTATACACTTGAAATTCCTACTACTCACCTTCCAAGCGCTGACAGCGGCTTCGTCCATACAATCGATGGGGGAGAGGTTGCCAATTTATTTCCTAGCTTCCGGATCCACAGATCGAATCAAATCACTCGCCGCCCTCTCCTTCAACATCCCTAGTGGCGTATCTAAAGCGACATACGCCTTCCTCTTCGCGCCCGACGTCTTGGACGACGGAGAATCCAAAGTAATTATTCCAGTAGACGGTCGAATCTTAACAACAGCTCTCAACGAGGACGCCCTAGTAGCCAACAACTTCTGCTCCAATAAGCCCTTTTTCTGACAGACGCGCGCTAGACCGACCGCCGTGAGACGCTGATAAAATATCACAACACCATAAGAATATGAAAACTCCGAAGACCAACCATATGCATACCTGGAGGAACGAACAAGTGCCTTTGGAAGCAGACGCAGAAGGGGTTGACATCTCCACAGGATCATGTACCAAGAAATTGATATTTTTAAAACGTCTTTCTGACTCAAGAAGCTTGAGCAGAGCCTTGGTCGCTGCTTCGAAGTCTTCAGGTTCCCTTGGATCAGGCACTGCAACAAAGAACATGTAAGCGAAAGTTTAGAAGATTCCCAACAAAGAAAAATCAAAGGGAAAATACGATACCTGTCTTCCTCCAATCTGAGAGTAAAAAAGAACAATCAAACCCCCTTTCAAGCAACGCGCATTCTACGAAGAAAAAACGGGTTCTCCACCCCCGATCGTTGACATCCAAGTTCAAAGCTAAAGGCTTTCTATCGCGACGAAGGCGCAATTGAAATCTAGAAGAGCCTTGACTACTCAAGTAGTAGGAGTACCATAAAGCATCAAAATCAAAGTCGAATTTGACACCAGCGGTGGTAAGATCGACTACCCTAAGCAAACGCCAAGTATGGGGCATAACCTTTCAAGGGGCGAGTCCCATGACCGAAAGAAAATTCCTAACCAAATTGGAAAACAGAAATGAGTGTCCAATCCTAAAGGGGTATTCGAAAAAACAAACCCAATCCCTGTGAAACCAATCGGCTCGCTCGTGAGGAAGAGGGAGACGAGCCACAGTCCCTACGGGGAATTGGCCGACTTCGAGAATTTTATCTAACTCTGCCTGAGTTAGGGTTCCGCCCACAGAATCAGAGTCGCTAAGAAGTCTTAGAGGGACGAAAGCACTTTTGTCTTCGGAAGGATCACTAGGCACTATTCTACTCCTAGACCTCGAAAACGCCATGGGAACAGAGGAAGAAGAAGAGTAAAAAAAAATTTAAAAAAAGAGAAATTACCTTGATAGCGATGTGAAGCTCTATGACGATAGGATAATCGATTAGGGGCTATTTAACGCAGTAAACCGCCTTTCTTGTGGTCAAAACGATGGGCCACTCACGAAGCGCCACGTTAGCCTGCGGTTTGCAGAGAAATCAGGAAAAGATTGCGTCGCCGAACTGAAGGCCAAACCGTCCCGTCAAGAGGCCCTTTCGTTTTCTCCAGCCCACTTTGGCCTTGGGGAAATTGTTGGGCTCAAGAATTTCAGTTGTCCATCAAGCCGACCCAGATAGGAAGACGAGTTGGGCCACAATCTGAAGAAAATGAGACGTTGAAGCGGTTGAGCAAATCTCGGACGTCTAGAGCAACGACCCGACGAATCCCAAGAATATCGGATTCCAACAGATTTGTTAGTTCGATTATGTAAATTTCTTATAAAAAGAAGTGATTCTTTCTATTGTAAACACACGATCATTACTATCAATAACATGCATTATTCACTACTCCTTTGCTCTGTTACGATTGCATTCTAAGTTCAATTCTTACTACGATATTTAAGCATCCGACGCTTGAAGCATTCGATCCGATCGATCTCTCATTCGAGGGAGATAAGCTTACTTTTGCATCTATTTAATCTTATTTCGCTTAATTCTTTACTTGATTTGGATCATTCAGATATAATCAATTATGTAATTGCCTAGTTGCACTTCTTAAGGCGATCCAGGTCGGTTAGATCTTTTCGCCCCAAAACACATTCAACAAAACATGTCACGCTTTGCCTGAATGATTTAGGTAGTCTTTTGGGTTTATGTAGACCTGATCAAACCCAGATCCGGGCGGGTATCGGGCCGAGCTTTGGACAAAAATCATATCCGGATGGGTGGGCTAGATCCGGGCAAGCCAAAGAAACGGGCTTGGAAGGCTTCCCGGATCCGCCCGGACATCCGGACCTGGGTAGCCCGTGGGTCCCATTTAGCCCGCAAGACAAGACAAATCTGTCATAAAACGAAATATAGCAAATATAATTTTACGTACAATACCCATAAAAACGTGTATTTTTATTACAAACGGTAAACATAGTTATTGTTACAAACTTGTCATAACAAATTTCCCACAAAATAACACAACATTACACAATTAAGCAAATTTCAAAAGAAAATGGAGTTGGTTGTCTCTTTTTGTTGCCTTCAGCGTAGTACATACATCACACAATCACACCTTAGTTGAATCTTCTTTGTCCTCAAACTCGTCATAACCAACGTCGCCAATTTTAAGTGTCTTGTGGGTATAAATATTAGGTTGCTTACGGTATAAATAAATATTTATTTTATATGAATTTTATTATATATAAGAATTTATTTATTTTATTTATTTTTAAAAATTAATTCAGGCTTCCGAACGGGCTATCCGGGCTAAATGGGATATTATCAGTGACCGTATCCCACCCATATAAACGGGCGGGCCGGGCTATCCGGGTAAAATGGGCTAAACATAATAACCATATCCGTCCATTTATGCCGGGCGGACCGGGCGGACGGGCGGGTCGGCCCGCGTTTGCTCAGGTCTAGGTTTATGTAATTAGGTAACTTGAGGAATTCAATAGATAACTTGATGAATGATATCCTGGATTTTATGGAATCGCTTAATTCGATCAAATGAGTTTGATTTTGAATATGAAGTCCTTTAAACGGGAGTCTTGTTTGCACTGCATTTTTTTGGTTTAAGCACCGCTCCTTAAACGCAACATCATGGCGTTAAAAAAAAAACTTAAACGCCATCGCATAGAGTTCAACGTGAACCGGTTCAAATTAAAAAAAATAAAAACCGGTTCAATATAAAAAAGCCATAATTATAAACTCCACATTGTGGTGTTTAGGGATTTTTTGGTAAAAAAAAAATTGTGGCGTCCTAATTTTTTTTTAAAAAAACTAAAACGTTCGAAAACGCTATTAAATCGCGCTTTCGTCTTCTTCTTCCTCGCAACTTCGAAACTGCTCACAGCGAAACGTTAAAAAAAACCAAAACACAGAGCGGCAACGACATGGCTTTGGAGCATTTGTTGGAAGATGTGAGAGGCGGCACGCGGGCGTTGGAGACAGAGGAACCCAGATCTGGCAAGCAGGTGGTGGAGGAGGCCAGATCCGGCGCGCGGGCGGCGATGGAAGCTCTTAAAGAGCCCAGATCTGGCGCGAAGGTGGTGGAGGAGCCCAGATCCGACGCAAAGGATGTACAAGGCGGCGTGGGGGCGGTGGACGAGCCGAATCCAGCGTGGGGGCGGTGGTGGACGCGCTTGCGGTGGACAATGTTCTAAAAAATGCTTGGCGGGAGCTTGGCGGTGAGGGGGGGGGGGGGGGGGGCTAGCGCCTAGGCAGCTAGGCGGGGGCCTAGGCGGGACCTAGACGGATTAGAAATGTATCAGAAAAATTGGAAGAATTGAATGCTTTGAAGAAAAAAGTGGGAAGAATTGGAAAATTTTGAAGAAATTGAAAACAAAAAACAAAAAATAGGAATAAACATAATCCTCCTAGACCCGCCTAGGCCTGACTAGACCCCGCCTAGGCCCGCCTAGACCCCGCCTAGCCCGTCTAACCCGACTTGCCTGCCTAGACCCCGCTTAACCCGCCTAGACCCTGCCTAGCCGCCTAGCCATTCCGATTTGGCCCAAATCGGGACGGTGTCGGGCCGTCTAGCGCCTAGGTGGCCGCCTAACCCGATTTTTAGAACACTGGCGGTGAAGGAGACCAGATCTGGCCTCCAGTCGTCGGTGCTTGCAGTGGAAGAGGGTGGCGGATCTGGCGCGGGTGCGGTGGAGGAAGCGGTGTGCGCGGAGGCCGTAGGGATTGAGTCAATGGAGGACGGAGGCCGACGGGGGTGCTGGAGGTGGAGCCGGTGGAGGGTCAGCGGCTGGAGGCTGGGCCCGGGTCAGTGGAGGCAGGAGCAGTGGGGGAGATGGTTGATGTGGGGTTGGAAAATGCTCTTTTTGTCGCGGCGGCAGTCAGAGCGGAGGCGGTGGCACAGTCGTCGATGTGGGATGAGTCGTTGGCGGCTATGATTGAGGCGAGTGGATCGAAAAGTGTTTCGATTGTTATAAACCCAAAGCGGCGTACTATTGAGGTATTTTATGAACGTTGTATTTAATTATTTATGTTTATATGTATATAATGTATTATTGTTATTTAATTTATTTAGAAAAGTAGAGTATTATGAATAATTAATTAATTTCATTTATATTATATTTTTATTTAACAGAGATCGAATAAGAAGTAGAGTTGTCAAAAAGTGACCGAACCCGTTTTACCGACCTGACCGACTCGCTTTTGGACCCGACCCGACCTAACCGAATTTTTTGGTAACCCGAATTTACCGAGACTGAACCCGACCAACCCGAACCCGACCCGATTAACGAATAAATGTGGAGTATTAATAAAATATAACATAAAATACATATGATAAATGACATATAAACAATGATAATATGCTCAATTATCCTAAAAAAGAACATTGTTTTACTTATATAATTTTTTATAATGTATAAATTTATAAATTAATATAATATAAATTAAAATTAAAAATAAAATATGATTTTAGTCTACTAATATCAATTACACTAAAATAATTCATAATATTATTATTATTATTTTAATTCATTTCAACTTATTTTGACATATTTAAATTAGTTTTTAACTATTTAGTAATATTTAAATAGTGAACAAAATATTTAAAAAATGACTCTCCTGACCCGTTGGTCAATACGAACCGCCCGCTGACCTGTAATGACCCGACTCGGCTTGACCTGTTATCCGAAATGACCCAATCCATTCTCAACCCGAATCCAAAATAACCGAACCGAACCCGACTTGACCGACCCGATTGACAACTCTAATAGGAAGTGATACATTATTTTTAGAATACATTCTAGGAAGTGCATTTAGGTTATCTTTATACATGGATTAGTAGTTTTATTTAATTAATTTCATTTAGATATTTTTAATATCTTACTTACTTTTTTATATATGATAAATGCACGCGTAGTTAAATTATAATAGCAAAATAGAATTTTACCGATATAATATTAGAACAATTTTAGGTATAAATGGCTTATGGATGTATGAAATGATACTAATAAGGAAAAAATAAATGAAAGATAAAAACAACTTATCTAAATTAATTAAAATTTCATAACTTATCTTAATTGATAATTTATCCCATTTTAAAATATTAATGTTGGAAATATAGATTTATTATAATTTAAATAAAATAAAAATAAAAATAATAGTATTAAGTAAAATATAACTAAAGAAAAGAAATTAAATTAAAAAAATATAAATTAAAGAAAAATAAGAAAATAATTATTTAAATTAAAGAAAAAATTAGCTTTAGTAAATTAATTAAAAAAATCATAACTAAATTTGTCTTAATTGATAATTTATCTCATTTTGAAATATTAAAGATTAGAAATATATATTTATTATAATTTATATGAAAGAAAAATATAAACTGCACATTGAATTTATAAACCAAATGTAACTCAAAAGAAATATAACTTTTGATTAAACAGGATATATTGGTTGGTTTTCGACGACGGTTTTGCTCGTATGGACGGGACACGGAGAACCGCCGCGTTATTGCTTCTGCGCGCAAGCGGATGAGGGCAGATGTTTTCGGGCAGAAGAAGAAGAAGAAGTCTCGACGTCCCGTCCATAGCGATGATCCCGTCCATAGCGATGATCCCGTCCCTGGATTGGACGATGTTGTGATGGAGGATCCCGTCACCTTTGCCGACGTTGATATTGTCATGGAGGACCCCCCCCCCCCCCCCCCCCCAGCAGGAGCATGTTCCCGACCTTGTTGCCGACCCTTTTTCCGACCCTATTCCTGACCCTATACCCGACCCTATTCCCGACCCTCCCGCTCCCCAGCGTGCACGTCGTGCCCGTGACGCCCATCCTGAACCTCCTTACGGTGTGGGGAACGGTGAGCTTTTGTCGTCCTTTGACCAACACATAGCTTATCGGATATGGAATCATCCCAGGGAGGCCCCTCGCTGTTTGAAGGTCTATACATGTCCACTCCATTTCGATTTCTGGAGACGGCACCGCCTTATTCCGAGGGGGGAGGTGGTCGAGGGTAGCTGGTGGCACTACGCTACGCTGAGCGGGCTGACCGGACTGTACGCGTTTCAGTTCGGACGGGTGGACCACATTCTCATTTCTGCGTTTGTGGAGAGGTGGCATCCAGAGACCAACAACTTCCATTTTCCGTGGGGCGAGATTACGAACACGCTTCATGACGCTGAGCGGGCTGACCGGAAGCACGCGTTTTAGTTCGGACGGGTGGCCACGTCCTCATTTTCTTCAACCATATACCCAGAAATTTCAAATCCTAAACCCTATTTAATGAACTCCTACACCCTAAATCATAAACCCTAAAAAACCATAAACCCTAAACCCTCTCACATAAAGGTAAATGCCACAGTACGGCTTTTAAGGTTATATGAGAGGGTTTAGGGTAGGGTTTTTTAGGGTTTAGGGTTTTTGGTTATAGTGGCTATGGTCCATTCATTAGGGTTTAAGGTTTGAGATGTCCAATTTTTTTTTCGAAGAACAAATCTTCAATAGGTATATATGGCCCTCCGAAATTTTGTATTTATTTCGTAGCATGATGTAATTTTAAAGCTCTTCTACTGAAGGCTTCACATAATGCCCCTTGAAGTTCCAAATAGAAACACCCTTTCTAACCCTAAACCATATCAAACCTTATACTATCCAAAATTCAAAACACTAACACCCTAAACCTATGAAACCCTAAACCCTATACCCTAAACTCAAAACCCTAAACCCTCTCACATAAAGGTAATCGCCACAATGTGGCGTTTAAGACTGAAACACCACACTTTGGCATTTAAGGTTATGTGAGAGGGTTTAGGGTAGGGTTTTTTAGGGTTGAGGGTTTTTGGTTGTACTGGCTATGGTCCATTCATTAGGGTTTAATGTTTGAGATGTCCAAATTTTTTTCGAAGAACAAATCTTCAATAAGTATATATGGCCCCGATATTTTGTAGTTATATTCGTAGCATGATGTACTTTTGAAACTCTTCTACTGAAGGCTTCACAGAATGCCCCTTGAAGTTCCAAATAGAAGGACGCTTTCTAACCCTAAACCATATCAAACCTTATACTATCAAGATTCAAAAATGTCAAACACCCTAAACCTATGAAACCCTAAACCCTAAACTCAAAACCATAATAGTAATCTATGGACATGCATATCCATATATATATAAGGGTTTGGATTTTAGGTTTACGGTGAAGAAAACCACAAATCATAAATAGTAACCCTAAACCCTAATTCCTAAACTTCAATGACCATAAATCATAAACCATAAACCCTATAAACCCCAAAATTATTTAAGCCACCCTAAATGCCACCAAGTAGCGTCCACATATTGTCGATGTGTACCACGATCGTGTCGAACCCTTCAACAGATGATTTTAGGGTGTCCTTATGCATAGAGTGCTAAGACTCGACCCTGACAAATAATACTCATGCTATACTTCATAAAAAATACCTCGTATCTAACGGGAAAATATGTTATATAATTTACATGTTTGATGATCTTGTGGCGAAATGAAGAATATGATTAGACCATGAATCAACTAGCTTTTTTTTGTGCTCGTTAAGCCAAACTTCCTTGACGTACTGCATATACGTACCTTTCTACTTGTCCCTCAAATACTTAAGCCGTGCCTCATACACATCCTCCGTGGGTGACCTCAACAACCAACGAATATTCCCCGTAAAATGCTTAACACTTTTCTTGCACATATTCCCAGTGACCCTTGCTTCAACATTGCGGTTCACATGGACCCTACATAGCAAATGGTGTGCATTGGGAAAGGCTATTGGTACAGCCTTCACAACTGCCAAAACTTGGTCTGACATGATCACCGTAGCTTCTTTTTTACCGAACAAGGCCTCCAAACGCCGTAGGGCCCATATGTAGTGCTCCGTTGTCTCATTTCGCATGAATAAGATGGCAATACAGTAGTTAAGGTTTGTGCAAGTGAATCCAACAAACTCCAAACACGGCATACCGTACTTATACATGTACAATCAAAAAGAAAATTAGATGCAATTACATGGTGTAGATGTAGTGAAAAATGAAAACTAAAGATTACTTGTTGGTCTTGTAGGTTGTATCCATAATGACGACGTGGGGGAACAAACCCAACAAGTGCTTGGAGTTGGGGTGACTAATAAAAAGATCACTCATAACCTACTTCACCACATACTTCCCCGTTTCTTTCATCTTAACCTTAACCCTTTCAACGTCCGCATAATATCCTCTAGACCTTAGAAATTCCAACGTGAATTGCATCACCATCAAATTGCCCCTGGATTTCTTCCTCTCCCTAGCCTTGCTGATGCGGGGATTAACCGCGGATGGCCCGATCTTCGACACCAACGACTCAACAAGAACAAACAACAAAGAACAAGGTTAGAAACGTTCAAGATGCACAAAAACTGAGATGAAGACAATAGAAGATATGAAGGATAACCAATTGAAACAATGAAAAGAACCTTGAATGGAAATCAATTCAAGACCCAAGTCAAATGATCAACTAACCACCCCATACAATCTTACACACCTTAGAACTCGGCAATGAACAAGAAACTAACAATAATGGTTAACAAGCGGAAACAACACACAAATAAAGAGAAAGATAGAGATAGAACCGAAAAGGAGGCAATGATAGAACCCTTAGGGCTGAGCACACCAAGAACCGAACCAAATGCTCCAAGTAACAAGAGGGATATAGGGAGAATCGGAGATGACAATGGAGAAACCCTTGATCCACTTTGAAGAGATCAAGAACCAAACCAAATGCACAACCAACCCTACCTTCTACAATCTCACACAACGATGGACGGATCCAAAGAGCACGAGAAGGAGGATCATGAAGCCTACGAGCACCAATAACTCGAAAGAGATTGACACAACGCAAGACAACCAAGCTAAACCGAATCAACCTTGAGAAGCCTCTCCTTGAGAGCTCTCGTTTCCATTGTGCAAAAGCAACAACTAAGTTCTGAAATGTCTACCGAAAAAGACAAAACATCCAGCCTTAAATACTCCTAGAGGCCGGCCCAAACTTCTAAAAAATGAGCCCAAGTAAGGTGTCCGAAACACACTTAAAAAAAGCCTAAACAAGTTGTCCAAAACATACTTAAAATAAAGCAAGTGTTTGGCTGGTACACACGGCCTTCACTCAAGCAATGATGGCTTGTCTTGAAAGGTCACCAAGGTCCTTAGCATAGGCTTGGTAAAGTCCTCAACTAGGGCTGGTTCCCTTGAGACATAGTGGCTCGCCAAGTTCTTTAACTCCTCTTGCAAACGCTTGGCTTGAGTCCTTGTGAGTGGACCATCTTCCCTTGTGGGCACCTTAGGTGAATCCTCGGATGATCCCTCATCATTCTCTCCTTCTTGGAAAGGATTCGACCCCGAATCACCTTCTTCATCCATGGAGAGATAGGGCGTGAGATCAGCTACATTGAAGGTGGCGCTAACACCATAGTCATCCGGCAGCTCCAAGACATATGCATTGTCTCCTACACGGTGCAACACTTTGAAAGGTCCATCTTCTCTTGGTGAAAGCTTGGACTTGCGCCTCTCGGGAAAGTGTTCCTTCCTCAAATGCACCCACACAAGCTCTCCGGGGTGAAACACCAAGTGGCGGCGCTCTTTGTTGGCCTTGTCTGCATTGTGCTCCGTCGTGGCATGAAGCTTGTTCGTTGTGTGCTCATGCAGCTCCTTGAGGGTGGTATCTTGGCCTAGGTACTCTTCCTTGAGCTCTTTCTTGGATGCTAGGAGGACATTGGAAGGTCGGAGGCTAAGGGTTTGGCTCGGTTTTGGTGAGCTAAGGGACTGTTTTTGTGGAGCCTTGCCTTTCTTCATTCTTTCCTCTTCCCTTTCCTTGTCTTTCTTCTTGTCATACTCGTCCGTAACCTACGAAGGAGTCATAGGTTTTAGGACAACATTTTTACCATGAAAAGTAAAGGAATGATGATTAGTAAAAACATCATGCATGACCTTCCTATTGTATTGCCATGGACGGCCAAGTAATACATGACAAACTTGCATAGGCACTACATCACACAAGATAATATCCTCATAATGTCCTAGTGTGATAGTGACCTTAACTTGCTTGTTAACCTTTAGTTCACCACAATCATTCATCCAAAGCAATTTATAAGGCCTAGGGTGATGAAATATAGAAAGTTGCAATTTATCAACTAACTCAATGCTAGCTATATTACAACAACTTCCTCCATCTATTATCATGTTGCACACCTTGCCTTTAACTAGACAATGAGTATGGAAAAGATTTTCTCTTTGATTATCATCACATGGAGCCGGTTGCACATGCAAAGTTCTCCTAGCAATCAATGATTCACCATGCTCATATTCAATTCCATTCTCATCATCAAGACCAGATTCATGCACATTAACATCATCATCACAAGCATCATTTTCATCACATTCTGATTCAGATTCATATTGCCCTAGGTGATTAATCATGAGTGTTCTCTTATTAGGACAATCCTTCATCATATGACCTCTACCTTGGCATTTATAACATATGATATCTCTAGCTCTAAGAGAAGGGTTAGGAGCACTCCCTTTGGGGGCATTAGGAGCCACGGTTGGTTGCCTTAGGCTTGGCGTGGAGGGGCTTGGCTGAGCACTCCTCCTTGGCCCTCCTTGCCCCAAATGAGGATTTGATGATTGTCCCTTGTCCTTTGCTTGAGATGGCTCTCTTCCATAAGGTTGGTAGCCTCGGTTTTGAGTAGGATTCCTCCAAGAGTTGGGTGTTCCACTTGTCACTCTTCCTCCTTGGTTCCTAGCCTTAGTTTTTCTTTCAACTTTGATGGATAAGTGTAGCAATTCTGTCATGGAGGCATAGGGATACAAGTCTACTTCATTAGCCAAATAAGAATTGAGAATACGAAGATACCTAGTCATGGTGGTTTCTTCATCTTCAATTACATTGGCCCTAACCATTGCAACTTGCATAGCATTGTAGGTCTCATCGGCACTCATGGATCCTTGCCTCAAATTCTCTAGCCTTTGCCTTAGCTCGCGTGTGTGATGTTGAGGCAAAAAGCGAGCTCTCATCAAGGCATTCATTTGCTCCCAAGTGGCCACGGCTGGATCTAGGGCTTGCCTCCTTTCTTTCACAAGGTTATCCCACCATATTAGTGCATAACCATTGAATTCAAGGGTTGCGAGTTGTGCGTTCCACTTGTCACTCTTCCTCCGAGGGTAGCTGGTGGCACTACGCTACGCTGAGCGGGCTGACCGGACTGTACGCGTTTCAGTTCGGACGGGTGGACCACATTCTCATTTTTGCGTTTGTGGAGAGGTGGCATCCAGAGACCAACAACTTCCATTTTCCGTGGGGCGAGATTACGATCACGCTTCATGACGCTGAGCGGGCTGACCGGAAGCACACGTTTTAGTTCGGACGGGTGGACCACGTCCTCATTTTCTTCAACCATATACCCAGAAATTTCAAATCCTAAACCCTATTTAATGAACTCCTACACCCTAAATCATAAACCTTTAAAAACCATAAACCCTAAACCCTCTCACATAAAGGTAAACGCCACAGTGTGGCTTTTAAGGTTATATGAGAGGGTTTAGGGTAGGGTTTTTTAGGGTTTAGGGTTTTTGGTTGTAGTGGCTATGGTCCATTCATTAGGGTTTAAGGTTTGAGATGTCCAATTTTTTATTCGAAGAACAAATCTTCAATAGGTATATATGGCCCTCCGAAATTTTGTATTTATTTCGTAGCATGATGTAATTTTAAAGCTCTTCTACTGAAGGCTTCACATAATGCCCCTTGAAGTTCCAAATAGAAAGACCCTTTCTAACCCTAAACCATATCAAACCTTATACTATCCAAAATTCAAAACACTAACACCCTAAACCTATGAAACCCTAAACCCTATACCCTAAACTCAAAACCCTAAACCCTCTCACATAAAGGTAATCGCCACAATGTGACGTTTAAGACTGAAACACCACACTTTGGCATTTAAGGTTATGTGAGAGGGTTTAGGGTAGGGTTTTTTAGGGTTGAGGATTTTTGGTTGTACTGGCTATGGTCCATTCATTAGGGTTTAATGTTTGAGATGTCCAAATTTTTTTCGAAGAACAAATCTTCAATAAGTATATATGGCCCCGATATTTTGTAGTTATATTCGTAGCATGATGTACTTTTGAAGCTCTTCTACTGAAGGCTTCACAGAATGCCCCTTGAAGTTCCAAATAGAAGGACCCTTTCTAACCCTAAACCATATCAAACCTTATTCTATCAAGATTCAAAAATGTCAAACACCCTAAACCTATGAAACCCTAAACCCTAAACTCAAAACCATAATAGTAATCTATGGACATGCATATCCATATATACATAAGGGTTTGGATTTTAGGTTTAGGGTGAAGAAAACCACAAATCATAAATAGTAACCCTAAAACCTAATTCCTAAACTTCAATGACCATAAATCATAAACCATAAACCCTATAAACCCCAAAATTATTTAAGCCACCCTAAATGCCACCAAGTAGCGTCCACATATTGTCGATGTGTACCACGATCGTGTCGAACCCTTCAACAGATGATTTTAGGGTGTCCTTATGCATAGAGTGCTAAGACTCGACCCTGACAAATAATACTCATGCTATACTTCATAAAAAATACCTCGTATCTAACGGGAAAATATGTTATATAATTTACATGTTTGAAGATCTTGTGGCGAAATGAAGAATATGATTAGACCATGAATCAACTAGCTTTTTTTTGTGCTCGTTAAGCCAAACTTCCTTGACGTACTGCATATACGTACCTTTCTACTTGTCCCTCAAATACTTAAGCCGTGCCTCATACACATCCTCCGTGGGTGACCTCAACAACCAACGAATATTCCCCGTAAAATGCTTAACACTTTTCTTCCACATATTCCCAGTGACCCTTGCTTTAACATTGCGGTTCACATGGACCCTACATAGCAAATGGTGCGCATTGGGAAAGACTATTGGTACAGCCTTCACAACTGCCAAAACTTGGTCTGACATGATCACCGTAGCTTCTTTTTTACCGAACAAGGCCTCCAAACGCCGTAGGGCCCATATGTAGTGCTCCGTTGTCTCATTTCGCATGAATAAGATGGCAATACAGTAGTTAAGGTTTGTGCAAGTGAATCCAACAAACTCCAAACACGGCATACCGTACTTATACATGTACAATCAAAAAGAAAATTAGATGCAATTACATGGTGTAGATGTAGTGAAAAATGAAAACTAAAGATTACATGTTGGTCTTGTAGGTTGTATCCATAATGACGACGTGGGGGAACAAACCCAACAAGTGCTTGGAGTTGGGGTGACTAATAAAAAGATCACTCATAACCTCCTTCACCACATACTTCCCCGTTTCTTTCATCTTAACCTTAACCCTTTCAACGTCCGCATAATATCCTCTAGACCTTAGAAATTCCAACGTGAACTGCATCACCATCAAATTGCCCCTAGATTTCTTCCTCTCCCTAGCCTTGCTGATGCGGGGATTAACCGCGGATGGCCCGATCTTTGACACCAACGACTCAACAAGAACAAACAACAAAGAACAAGGTTAGAAACGTTCAAGATGCACAAAAACTGAGATAAAGACAATAGAAGATATGAAGGATAACCAATTGAAACAATGAAAAGAACCTTGAATGGAAATCAATTCAAGACCCAAGTCAAATGATCAACTAACCACCCCATACAATCTTACACACCTTAGAACTCGGCAATGAACAAGAAACTAACAATAATGGTTAACAAGCGGAAACAACACACAAACAAAGAGAAAGATAGAGATAGAACCGAAAAGGAGGCAATGATAGAACCCTTGGGGCTGAGCACACCAAGAACCGAACCAAATGCTCCAAGTAACAAGAGGGATATAGGGAGAATCGGAGATGACAATGGAGAAACCCTTGATCCACTTTGAAGAGATCAAGAACCAAACCAAATGCACAACCAACCCTACCTTCTACAATCTCACACAACGATGGACGAATCCAAAGAGCACGAGAAGGAGGCTCGTGAAGCCTACGAGCACCAATAACTCGAAAGAGATTGACACAACGCAAGACAACCAAGCTAAACCGAATCAACCTTGAGAAGCCTCTCCTTGAGAGCTCTCGTTTCCATTGTGCAAAAGCAACAACTAAGTTCTGAAATGTCTACCGAAAAAGACAAAACATCCAGCCTTAAATACTCCTAGAGGCCGGCCCAAACTTGCTAAAAAATGAGCCCAAGTAAGGTGTCCGAAACACACTTAAAAAAAGCCTAAACAAGTTGTCCAAAACATACTTAAAATAAAGCAAGTGTTTGGCTGGTACACACGGCCTTCACTCAAGCAATGATGGCTTGTCTTGAAAGGTCACCAAGGTCCTTAGCATAGGCTTGGTAAAGTCCTCAACTAGGGCTGGTTCCCTTGAGACATAGTGGCTCGCCAAGTTCTTTAACTCCTCTTGCAAACGCTTGGCTTGAGCCCTTGTGAGTGGACCATCTTCCCTTGTGGGCACCTTAGGTGAATCCTCGGATGATCCCTCATCATTCTCCCCTTCTTGGAAAGGATTCGACCCCGAATCACCTTCTTCATCCATGGAGAGATAGGGCGTGAGATCAGCTACATTGAAGGTGGCACTAACACCATAGTCATCCGGCAGCTCCAAGACATATGCATTGTCTCCTACACGGTGCAGCACTTTGAAAGGTCCATCTCCTCTTGGTGAAAGCTTGGACTTGCGCCTCTCGGGAAAGCGTTCCTTCCTCAAATGCACCCACACAAGCTCTCCGGGGTGAAACACCAAGTGGCGGCGTTCTTTGTTGGCCTTGTCTGCATTGTGCTCCGTCGTGGCATGAAGCTTGTTCGTTGTGCGCTCATACAGCTCCTTGAGGGTGGTATCTTGGCCTAGGTACTCTTCCTTGAGCTCTTTCTTGGATGCTAGGAGGACATTGGAAGGTCAGAGGCTAAGGGTTTGGCTCGGTTTTGGTGAGCTAAGGGGCTGTTTTTGTGGAGCCTTGCCTTTCTTCATGCTTTCCTCTTCCCTTTCCTTGTCTTTCTTCTTGTCATACTCGTCCGCAACCTGCGAATGAGTCATAGGTTTTAGGACAACATTTTTACCATGAAAAGTAAAGGAATGTTGATTAGTAAAAACATCATGCATGACCTTCCTATTGTATTGCCATGGACGGCCAAGTAATACATGACAAACTTGCATAGGCACTACATCACACAAGATAATATCCTCATAATGTCCTAGTGTGATAGTGACCTTAACTTGCTTGTTAACCTTTAGTTCACCACAATCATTCATCCAAAGCAATTTATAAGGCCTAGGGTGATGAAATGTAGAAAGTTGCAATTTATCAACTAACTCAATGCTAGCTATATTACAACAACTTCCTCCATCTATTATCATGTTGCACACCTTGCCTTTAACTAGACAATGAGTATGGAAAAGATTTTCTCTTTGATTATCATCACATGGAGCCGGTTGCACATGCAAAGTTCTCCTAGCAATCAATGATTCACCATGCTCATATTCAATTCCATTCTCATCATCAAGACCAGATTCATGCACATTAACATCATCATCACAAGCATCATTTTCATCACATTCTGATTCAGATTCATATTGCCCTAGGTGATTAATCATGAGTGTTCTCTTATTAGGACAATCCTTCATCATATGACCTCTACCTTGGCATTTATAACATATGATATCTCTAGCTCTAAGAGAAGGGTTATGAGCACTCCCTTTGGGGGCATTAGGAGCCACGGTTGGCTGCCTTAGGCTTGGCGTGGAGGGGCTTGGCTGAGCACTCCTCCTTGGCCCTCCTTGCCCCAAATGAGGATTTGATGATTGTCCCTTGTCCTTTGCTTGAGATGGCTCTCTTCCATAAGGTTGGTAGCCTCGGTTTTGAGTAGGATTCCTCCAAGAGTTGGGTGTTCCACTTGTCACTCTTCCTCCTTGGTTCCTAGTCTTAGTTTTTCTTTCAACTTTGATGGATAAGTGTAGCAATTCTGTCATGGAGGCATAGGGATACAAGTCTACTTCATTAGCCAAATAAGAATTGAGAATACGAAGATACCTAGCCATGGTGGTTTCTTCATCTTCAATTACATTGGCCCTAACCATTGCAACTTGCATAGCATTGTAGGTCTCATTGGCACTCATGGATCCTTGCCTCAAATTCTCTAGCCTTTGCCTTAGCTCGCGTGTGTGATGTTGAGGCAAAAAGCGAGCTCTCATCAAGGCCTTCATTTGCTCCCAAGTGGCCACGGCTGGATCTAGGGCTCGCCTCCTTTCTTTCACAAGGTTATCCCACCATATTAGTGCATAACCATTGAATTCAAGGGTTGCGAGTTGTACCTTTTTGTGCTCGGGAAAGTTGTGGCAACTCCATATTGGTTCAATCTTGGTCTCCCATTCCATGTAGACGTCGGGATCACATTTGCCTTCAAAAGATGGGATCTTTACCTTGATCTTGCCTATGCCATCTTGCTCTTGCTCTCGGCCTCTTCTTCCTTGGAAGCCTCGATGTGGCACTTGCTCCCATTCGTCATCTTCTAACTCCTCTTCATAGACACGCCTTGGCTCCTCATGATAGGCACGCCTTGGAATTCCCTGAAATCCATTAAAATAGTTAGGGGCATTAGGCCTATCTCTACGCCGGGGGAGTTGGCGGCTATGGGCACTTGGCGCGCATAGAAGGGCTCGGTGTTGGAGGGGCCTCCCTGTTCAGTTTGGGTGCCAAGAGGCACGGCTACAGGCTCGGGCGCTCTTGTCTCCAATGCCACCATCTGGTTGGTCAAAAGAGCAATGTTGTCCGACATTGTCTTAAGCATGTTGAACACCTCGAGTGGCACGGTGTCAGACCCTTCTTCAAGTGGTGGACTTCCTGTATGAGACATGATCAACAAACTCCAAGAAACAAGTTAGAGTTAGTGAAATCAAAACATCCTCACAGGTGTTTACTCTCGTGTGTTTGATCGCTCACTCTCTTGTTGATGTCGATGCAAGCTTTTGGGAAGTGAAGCTGCCTTGAGTGGGACAAAAACTTCACATGAGCCTTAGTGAACTTAGGCGGAACTAAACCTCCAATGAGTAGCTCTTGGACTTAAGATGTGGTGTGCGGCAGTTTGGTTGAGCTAAATGTGTGTATGGAAGCTTGGAAAACATATGTTGCTTTTGCACATTGGAAATGAGAGCTCCCAAGGGAGACTTTATCAAGGTTGATTCGAACTTGCTTGGTTTGTCTTGCGTATGTCAATCTTGACATGGGATTGGTGTTCGTAGGTGTCCACGAGCCTCCTTCTCGTGCTCCTTGGATTCGTCCTTGGTTGTGTGAGATTGTAGAAGGTTGGGTTGGTTGTGCATTTGGTTTGGTTCTTGGTCTCTTCAAAGTGGATCAAGGGTTTCTCCATTGTCATCTCTGGTTCTCCCTATATCCCTCTTGTTACTTGGAGCATTTGGTTCGGTTCTTGGTGTGCTCAGCCCCAAGGGTTCTATCATTGCCTCCTTTTCGGTTCTATCTCTATCTTTCTCTTTGTTTGTGTGTTGTTTCCGCTTGCTAACCATTGTTGGTAGTTTCTTGTTCATTGCCGAGTTCTAAGGTGTGTAAGATTGTATGGGTTGGTTAGTTGATCATTTGACTTGGGTCTTGAATTGATTTCCATTCATGGTTCTTTTCATTGTTTCAATTGGTTATCCTTCATATCTTCTATTGTCTTCATCTCAGTTTTCGTGCATCTTGAACTTTCTAACCTTGTTCTTTGTTGTTTGTTCTTGTTGAGTCGTTGGTGTCGAAGATCGGGCCATCCACGGCTAATCCCCGCATCACTTGCAATTGTACACTTGACTCCTTGATGTCAAGCATTTTGGATCTACTCTGAGAAAAGAGAAATAATGTTCTTCAGCATCGAGCCGGTGGCAGACAACAACTTCACCGCCTCGATTTGTTCCGCATCAAGGCGTCTAGCAAAAGCATGCCCCGTTAAGGATGTTAGGATGTCATGGGTGTGCCATCCACAGATGACCTTTAAGGTTCACTTACTCTCTTTGGATAACAACCCATGCATCTCAAACGGGCACTCACTCTTCTTTGTCCTCGTTGACCGATTCGATTTAGGGGTTGGCTCGTAACCTTCGACCGCCTTATTCTTCGCCGGTCTGTATGATCCAGACTTCTTACATGATAGTATCACCTTTCGAGTCCATGATTTTTGTATGACAATCAAAATGTTCAGTTCCTTGCCCACTGAACGAACCCATTGGATCATACTCTTTCTATCACCCCGTTCCTCATCCATAGTAAAATGTGAAGAAAAATCGGCACTTGTAAAGTTGGTGCCACTAGAATCATCCTATTTATTTCACAAACATTGGTATACATTATCAATATGCATAAATACACACTAAGATAAATACTCATGTTCTACACTAACAAAGTGTTCTATACCTATTTACCTAATGTTCTACCCTAAAAATCATGGTGCAAATATGATACACTTAGAAAGTTTAAACAGTTGTCCGTTCTCCTTACTCACCTAAATTTAAACAAATACTTTCTAATTCTACGCTAATTATATAATTTATCACATTTCTACACTAACATAGTCAATATAATTATTGCTAATATTCTATACTAACATACCTACAATATCTATAACATATAATTATTACTAACAAGAATATGTTAACATATAATTTACCACTAATAATGTGCACTAACATACATATAATATCTATAAAAATATAATTTACAACTACTATTGTACACTAACATAATAATATTCTATACTCAATTTAAATCTACAATATACGTATCAGTACATGATCTTCACTAATCGATTCAAGACCGGGCCCATCGACTACACTTGAGAACGACATTCTCTCTCTTACTATTGTGATTTGAAATTGTGTGAATGTGAAGAAGGCATATGGAAGAAACACATATATACAAGTTTGCCTTTTGGATTGTGGACCGTTGGAATTCGACCGCTGAAAAAAAAGGACAGTTTTTAAACGCTACGACGTAGCGTTTAAATTTCCAACGGTCACTTTTAAACGCTATGACATAGCATTTAAATTTGACCGTTTGAATTTGTAAACGCTACGTCGTAGCGTTTAAGAGGAAATGGGCTCGAATAAACCAGGTCCATTTTAAACGCTACGACGTAGCGTTTAAATTGGACCCGGTTTAATCGAGCCGATTTCATTTTTTTTAAATTTCAATAAATCCAAAAAACCAAAAAAAGGTAAATACCACAATGTGGCGTTTAAAAAAATATATAAGCACTACTAGGTAGCATTTAAACTCTGGTGCAAAAACAAAAAAAAACGCGGTGCAAAACCAAATCGCCAGACGGAACAAAAAAGGTTCGATGAACACGAAGAACCAACTTAGTCCATTTTGGGTTAATTACACATTTGGCCATCTTTATTGGATAAAGACACTTGTATGACCCTATTTTATATTTAATTACCGTTTTTTCCCAAACTTTATAAATCATGGTATTTGTACCTTAATTTATTACGAATTGCTTAAACACCTATACCAATTGCAACAGTTCGTCCAATATAAATTTGCAACTTTATAATTATTCAAACTAGAGGGCATGTCGTGCTACGCACGAGTCATATTATATATATATATATATATTTGTTTTTCTCTAATTTTTAAATTAGATATAAAAATAAAAATAAATTTAAAATTTGTTAGCTTTAACAACACAAACATTCAACACCCTTTAAATTATTTTTTTAGATTTGATCAAACATTTAGAAGGGCCGATTATTGAATTGTTTAGTTATACAACAACTAATTGACATGTAGAATATTGTTTGAAAATTACAGAGGAGACACAAAGATAAAGGATATTATAACAATAACTGATGATTAGTTATGTATATCAACGAATACAAACATGTACACCTATGGAGTATATAGCAAACATTTAGCAAGAAAAAAAGCTTATTGCTTAAGCTATTATTCAATGAATCTCTTAATTTGCATAAAAATTTTAGATAATTTAAGTTACATTTAACTTTTTTATACATATATCGTAAAAAAAGCCTTCATTTGTAGTGAACTATATCATCGTTCATCGATCACGATATTGGAATTGGAATATACTCATGATTTCAATTCTTTGTCACTTTAATGAATTAATTATAGTTCGCATGTATCCCCGTAATTAGTTCAATAGTCGGTTAAAAATATCTCAATTGACAATAAAAATATATTGCTCTTTACTAATAGAAGTTTACCAATTGATCACATATGCATCTTTGTAACGCCGATTGAAAATGAGCTCAAGGAATTTAAAACAACCCAAAAATTTACATTTGACAATTGTCAAATGTATACTTTTAGTCTTCAAATCGTTAAAGAGTAGTAATAATTGGTTTACTTGTTATTATACAAAAGAATCTAAAATAACTAAGTAAATTTTGTCAATGAGGCTTGAAGCTAAAACATTTATGAGAAAAGTGTTTTCAAAGAATAATAATAAAATAACTTAAACGTTCATATTGACTCATGTGAATGTGCATCAGTAGCCTAGGAGGATCATGCTAATATGCTCAAGAGATTATATTTGTCATTGAACAAAATATCAAAAAATACACAAATATCAATTTAAATGGCAATTCATAAAATAGAGAATAATAAAACATACAAAATATCAATTTCAACTCATAAATTACAACTCATAATAACTAATCTAAGCATTAATAGAAATAAAGTGGAACAAAAAATAAGAAAACGAAGATGTGGATTAAGAAATTTCATCTTTTGAAATGGATGTCATGTATCTGTATGCCCCTTTATATAGTGGGATTTTTTTTTATGGTTAATGCATTTATCATCCACATTAAACCAACATCTATTTAATTAGGAGTTTGAAACATAAAAAGAAGAAATAACGACCACAGTTTAATTGAGAATTTGAAACAATGAGCATGAAAAGAAAATATAACAGTCACGACAAAATATATTGGTATAAATTGCATTAATTTTTTAATTTAATATCTTAAATTGTAGTTTTTCCTATAATATGAGAATTCATTAGCAAAAAAAAATCATGTATATATGAGTAGTTTACTAATTATATAGAAAAACAAAAATATAATATGCACCTCTATAATTATTAATCATTTAAATTTAAATTTAAATTTAAATTTAAATTTAAAGAATCACGTGGTATAATTATAATAGTGAGTCTCAAGGGAAAATGTACCATTTCCAATGAGTTTTTCTCATTGAAAAATGTAATAAATTTCCGTATAAATATTATGTGCAGCACATACATGCAAGCGTTTCTAAATACACTTTTCCTTGTCAAAACTGATGTCCAAGTGATTTTGAACTGCCCGAACTTTATTAAGGTTGACATAATTATCATATCAATATCACCAATTAGTATAGTGAACTTTTTTATTTCTCGATGTTGCAATTCAATCGTTTAATTTTTATATGTTCTAATCTTCTTACTACATTTTCTATTTAATAACTATAATTCCAGGCCAAATTGAAAATTTGATTTGTTTATCCTTAATGTTTTATATCAAAAAAATGATCTGAAAAATTGTTTTTAATCACTATAACTATAGTGAACTTTTTAAGTTGATTTGCTTTATATAGCTTTGTTTTATTATAGCTTTTTGAAAAAATGAAATAGTATAGACTTAATATCTAATAAATATATAAGGAAAATTATTTTTAGATTTTATTATTTGATGTAAGTTTTAGGAGAAAAAAGGTTTAAATATATTTACTTAAAAATTGGAACAACTAATATCAATTAAGTGATGAACATTAATTACCAAAAAGTATACTTTACATGTTTATTATATATATATATATTCCCAAATAAATATATAATAGAGTTTTATTAGCAAAATCATTATAAACCTATAACTATGAGATGAGCATTAATTTTTCAAGACATTATTTTACATTATATATAGATATAGATTATTTCCTTTACTTCACTCATAATTATTTTAGGCATATGTTTTATTCAATTTAAATTATTATTTTAAAAAGGAATAAAAGTTAATGTTACAACCCTTTCTTTTTAAGAAAGGAGGAGGAGGAGGAGGAGGAGGAGATTGAATCTAAACGAATAATATATTTTTTCTATGAAATTAGAGAGAAATCTATTCGAAAACGAAGTTGAAAAAAGAATATAATTTTTATTTTAATTTAGTTTTAAAAATAGCGTTTGAAAAATGAGATGACGACACGTGACAAATAACAACATGGATTATTCTCATAGAGACACTCGTCACTAAAGAAGTTCTGGTTTATTATATATATAGTAAGTTTCTAGAAAAAGCGATTCATTTTTATGTAAATTAAAAATTATGTGAATGATTTCTACCTAAATTAGGAATTGCGTGATTGATTTGTATAGTAGATATGGAAGGATCAAATATTTGGTATATAATTTAAGGTTTAAAAATGTGAAATTATATCTTCTCAGTATTTATGAAAGAAAGTAGATTACGAAAAAAATTGTGATTGATTTGATCCCTTCATAATCTATGTTAGGAAAATAATTTAAAAAATCGATTTACTCCATTTTAAGAAGTCATGATCTTGATCTTGTAAGATCATCAACCAATGTGTATAATATATTAGGAAATGATCAAATATTTGATATATATTTTGAGGTTTAAAGATGTGAAATTATATCTTCAAAGTATATAGGGAAGAAAGTAAATTACGAAAATAATTGTGTTATTTTTTTTTCAAGACTTTTCTAATCAAGATACGATATTTGGTATAAATTATAAAACGTGTTATTTGTTTCTATCTTAATTAGAAATTGTGTGATTTGTGATTGATTTATATGGTAGAATAGGAAGGGATCAAATATTTGATATATATTTTGTTTTACACATATATATATATATATATTATAAATAGTTTCAATTACAAATAAGAAGTAACATAACTAATAAGGTAAAGTATATCTTATGAATAATTTTATTCACAAATGAAAAGAAACTAATAGGGTAAAAAGATATCAATAATATTTGAGATGAAAATATGTGTATAATTAAGGTAAGTTATTTTTAAGTAAATAAATAAATAGATAAGAAATCGAAAAAGTAGATATCAAATTAGAGAGGGATAAAAGTGTATTTGTATATTGAGATTTGCCTATGCAGCATAGCTCATGGGTTCACACGTAAAAAAGATAATTAGGGCTTTAATATAGTATATAGGTTTTCCTTATTATATATATATATCTCGTATTCTTTATTTAAAAGTGATGAAAATTAATAAATATATTTGTTAATTCAGCTTTCAGAAAAGAGATTGTCGAGTTGTTAACTTATTATTAATAAATTGCAACAAAATCATATAGTTATTACGTGTTCACCAATTAACCAAAGAGATGGAGTACTAATTGTATTTGACTTCTGCCTTTATTCGTGTTTAATTATGGAAATAGGATAATATATATAATTTAGATGTTTTTGATCGACATGTTTAGTTTTGGAAATAGAATACTCTTATATATAATTATTACATTACATTTTGGAAAAATGATCTTTGCATATCATTCTTGTGATTAACATCTGATATATGTTGAATTTAAATAAAAAATAATGAGAAAATGTCATATGGCAAAAAGAATACGAAAATGTCATGTGATATAATGAGGAAATGAGTTTAATAAAGGGATGTCATGTGGCATAGAAGAGTTTTAATTTAGTAGATATATAGTAGATTTTGAGGACCGTGTTTCCAAACGACCAAATCGGATATATCAACGTCGAACACATTAATCGCTTCACAAAAAACTTAGGTTTATTTTTAGCCACACATTTTCAAACATTTTTTAATGAGCCCATTGGCTCTGTAAATAATGTCACAAAGTATTTTTCTATTCTCTCTCATCCTCTATCTTACTCAAAGTTTATCAGAAAATAAAATGGTGATTTTGAATTCATTGCTTATCCCTATTTATGTGTAAATCTGAATTTCGTTTTCAACCAATTTTCCTTTGGAAAAAATATCATTTTTAAGCATTTGCTTTTCATTGAATAATGTCAAACTTTTCGTCTATAATACCCCTGACTTATGTCGTAGTGTCACACGTTAGTGATCTCCGACTTTAAGTCCAAACTCACCCTAGGTTTTAATCTGAACAATTAATGCTTAAATATATTGATAACATAAAAATAAACAGTGGAAGACTTGTGAAAAATATATTAAACCTTTATTAAAATCCTTCTCGTAAATTAAGAAGACTAGTTTTACAAAATAATATGAAATTTTAACGGAAGACTTATATAAGCCCTATTACATTTATTA
Organism: Rheum nobile; assembly: GCA_027886185.1. NCBI lineage: Eukaryota > Viridiplantae > Streptophyta > Magnoliopsida > Caryophyllales > Polygonaceae > Rheum > Rheum nobile. Next base: position 5,561,848 of record WOAB01000002.1, on the reverse strand, counting down.
AGAATATTAAATCAAGAATAAACAACTTTAAAATATTACTTTAAAACATAACCTCAACTACAAGCCTTCTTCTTCGACTCGTTACTTCAAGACAACCTGAGACAAACGACTAATGTGATGTATGGGACGGATGACACCAACCAACCATACAAGGAACAGAAAATGTTGGTCAGTCTAATGAAAGACTATGCAAGGGTATTTATGTGAGGTTATGTGTAGTTGTATATAGTTACTACCCTTGTTTCTCGAATAATATTCGATAAACGGTATATAACTAATATACTTCCACTAAAGCATAGAAAATATATGATTCAAGACAAGACTCCATTGAAACTGAGTCTTATGGAAATTATATGTATTTATTTGAGAATATTTATAATTATTACATATCAAGGATTTTAAAAATGACTCATTTGACTATTTGGGTCCTCACTTAACCTCACGTGCATCATGCGAATTCATATTGAAAAGGGGACTTACTTTAGACAGGAGCCCGACCAATTTCCACGTTGTGCTTCTTGCCCGAAGTAATATGTGCATAAAAGCACTTATCTTATTTAATTCCAAAACGTGCATTTACGTCAAAGCTTTTAATCCACACCATCTCGATACGAGAATATCATGGGACGAATCCCGAATAACGACACTAGTTAAGTGCACCACCACTTATATTCGAATAAGGGTAGGTCATGACCAGAAGTATTAGGGAAATAATACAAAGTTAAAAGAAATAACTAAACCTCGCGAGGTATATAACATATAATAAAATAACATATATATAAGGATCATCACTAGCAACATATACGACCTAATATATAATTCTTATTTTTCCACACTATTATAACACACAAGTTCTCAAACACAAAATAGAAATATTTATTCCAACTTAACTAAAACAATTAATTAATTGTCAATTAAAGAAAATATGGAATAAATGCAAGAGCGAATTGCCACTTGCCTTATTTATGAAGATCATATGAATACACCATGCACACGTCGATCATCATGGCTCCCTTCTGAGCCCACCACGCTCACATCACATGCAACCACCACATTGATGGTTGTCGAAACATCAAGCGCAAGACTAAGGCAACGCCTACCCTCAAGAAACCAAACAAGGTTGCTTGGTATAAGACCACATAACCCTAGATTAAACTATGATCTAAAAACTGAGATAACTAAAAGAACTATAATTGAAAAGTAATAAACTTGGAAACTTACATGACTATGAAGATGACACCAAGCTTCATCTCCTACCCTAGGGGAGATAACGTTGAAGATTGATGAGAAACTGTAAGAGGAGTCCCAAAAATTTAACTTGTTTGTTGTTGTGGGCCCGTCAAAAACATTGGGCCCGTCGTAGCGAATAAGTTTTAAAGTTGAAAAGTTTCGCTTTTGTGGACCCGCCAAGAAGACTGGGTCCGCCAATAGAGAAATATCTTACAAATTATTAACTTTGGATGAATAGTAGAGAATGTCTAGACCTTTATATATAGTTGTTTCCTCAACCCTTCTATTTCTCTCTTTCAAACGTGAGATGAGAGTTCTATTAATATTTCTAAGATGAGGAATCTGGGATAAAAATGTTTAATTACCCATATTGGCGCATAATTTCGAACCACTTACTGTTGAAATTATATCTTGATGCAAACTAGAGAATTGTAGATCTCCGAGTCTAGTTTCCAACACATCTTGAATCATCGAAATTCGAGCTTTGTGACAAAATATATAACTGTTCTACGAAGTTGCATCGAACACAACGATTCCTGCGGGAATCCCAACGAAAATTCTAAATTTAAATCTAATTGGTCGATCATTAATCATTAAAGATGTCCACAAATGTTTTTAGCTCGTTCACATCATACACAAAGAATCTAGTTATTAGATTATATCTTCGGACTCCAAATAATCTTACCCGATTAAATATTGACTTTTCTTATTCGGAAACACACTAGAGATATAGTTACTATTATTAACAATCCCTCAACCATGGACCTTTCTATTTATAGTAACTTTTCATTTTACATCCCAATATCTGAATTTCTAGAGTATTTACGTTTTGATCTCAAGTTTTGTTTGTATTGACATATCCTTTATAAAAATTCAAAAATATTTAGGGTTATTATATCGTCAACAACTAATTAAAGAGTTGATTTTTAGAAGATGATTCTATCATACAAATTAGGCGTATTAGAAAAAATACCAGATTTGCTTTTGCCAGTTGCAGAAATCCAAGATAGCGGAATTGCAAAAGTATCAGAATTCTGTACGGATTCTGGCATTCTTGCTATTGTGGAGTGTGAAATTTAGCTTTTGTTTTAAATAGAAAATGGGTAAAAGTTGGCTAATATTATGTCTAAAAAATATAAAAGAAAGGGTTAATCTCTCTTAATGAGGTTGAAGCCGCCGGTGGACAGAGGCATCACATCAGTGTGAAAAAATTTCAGCAAAGTGGACTTCGAATTGGCGGGCAAGTTTCCCTCCAAAAAATCTGGCCTCCCTCAACCTTTAATCCCTCCAGCTAACCTCCCCTGAAAAAATCCCTGAATATTCCTAGAGAACTTAAAAGCAGCCTGACCAGTTATTACACGTGAGATATTTCGCACCTGATATTTAACACCTGACGCTTGCAAATACAGCTTGAATGGGTAAGTAAATTCTCCTGAAAAACAATCAATTTTCCCCCTCTGTTCTGTATACGTGAAGTTCAAAAACCTTATTTATTTGTAGGTTCGAAACTAGTGTATGTGACGTTCATCAGTGGTGGAGAATGGAAAGAACAAGGGAAAAGGTGGTTGTATGAGGGTGATAGAATAGTGAAAGCCATGTTGCTTTCCCCTGACATGGACTTGGCTACACTGCGCAACAAATGGACTGAGAAGAACCCATTTGATGAAGAAAAATTGATTGTGCAATACGCTTATGAAAATAAACCAGAACTTACACCCATCTTTATAAATGATGACGACGATCTTGCTGCGTTCAAGTTCTTGAACATATGTGGAGAAAATTCAGCAAAGTGGAATATTGCGTTGTACACCAACCTTTTAAAGAAGGAAGATATTCGAAGTGAAAGGGCTGAACATCGTACTCTTCCTTCAACAGCTCCACCACGAACTCAGAGCCAGAGCCAAGATAATAAAGACTTTTTCAGGTCATTTTTTAAACAAGACAGAGCACCTCACACAGATGTCAGGTCGATTGATGAAATTATTGAAGCTGACAACGATGCAGAGTTAAGGAGATTAAAAAGGGATGAAGTGAGGGGGAAATACAAGAGAAATTGTCCCCTGATAGTGGAAGACATTATATCATTGAGCAGCGATGATGAGGACATTGAAGGTGCTACATCCAGAAACAAAGGAAAGCAGGCTATGACTGATTATGCCAACAGTGGAGTTTCTTTGGAGGATGAAATAGAAGATGGCTTTGACTATGAGGGCTATTATGAATCAGGTGATGATGATTGTGTTGATGGTGTGGAAGGGTTAGGGTATGCTTCAGGGGATGATGTGAATACAGTTGGTCTAGATGATGTGTGGGAAGAAATTAATGGCATTGAGGGAACACAGAACGAGGAGCAAATAGAGGATGATAAAGAAGAAGAGGTTGATGTTGATGAAGACATGCTTAGAGTGCTTCAAAAGAGGTACTATCCAACGGAGATGGAAATGTTAGTTGAAGATGAGGAAACAAGTGCAAACAAGTCCTCATATCCAACAATGAAGGTTGGTTAACTCTTCAATTGTAAGGAAGAGTTCAAAGCTGCACTCTTCTCCCTGGCAATGGAAAACTTCTATGAGATGCGTGTGAAGAGGTCTGATAAGTCCAATTATGAAGTTGCGTGCGTTGACGACAAATGCAAGTTTTTTTGTCGTGGCTCATTGTATCGAAAAACGTCGTTGTTTATGGTGCGACAATATGTTGCGGATCATACATGTGGCATGAGAGTAAACCACAATCACCACAAAGGAGCAACTTCTCGGCTGATTGCCGATAAAGTACTTCACAAGTATGGTTTTATTGCATTTGAATATATTTTTGTGATCAAAGGCCAATATGAATGCATGTATTGATTCACTTCGTTACATCTCAGGTTTTTAAACGGCCGTAAAGGCCTACTTGCTTCAGAAATTCAGGATTTCATGTTACAGCAAGGGATAAGGACAAGCTACTACAAAGCCAATCGAGCGCGGCTCTTCGCCCAGGTCATGGCACATGGTACAGCTGCGGATAGCTACAAGGCAATGTACTCTTACATGCACATGTTACAGAAATCTAATCCGGGAACATACACGAGAATAGTCAGAGATGCTGAGCAACGCTTCAAGTACGTCTTCTGGCTTTAGGTCCATGGATAAGGGCAGCGCCACATCTGAAAAAGGTCAGTATTCAATCGTGATGTTGTTACGTCAGGAGATATAGTTACTTTGTCAGGTAAATCTACTATATGACTGAATATGTGACAAACAGAAAATAGTTCTGCGTGTGTCAGGGCAACATTTGAGAAATAGTCAATTTGTCATTTTGTCAGGCTATATACCGTAGTTTCAAAGCTTATAACTATGTTGTCAGGGCAACATCTGAGAAAATAGTTCTGCGTGTATAGGTAATATCAGTTGATGGCACTCACCTCTCAGCCAAGTTCAAGGGGATACTTCTGTTGGCAACGGCACAAGATGGAAACGGCCAAATATATCCCCTTGCTGTTGCCGTTGTTAATAGTGAGAACGATGATGCATGGTCATTTTTCTTCAGTGAATTGAGGCTTGTTGTTCCTGATCATCCCGAGTTGTATTTCGTGTCTGATCGTCATCTTAGCATTGGGAAGGGTCTGAGAAATAGCTATCGTTTCGCCAAGCATGGATATTGCATATATCACATATACCAAAACTTCAAGAGGAAGTTTGGTAGGCAAGACCTCTTCGGCATATTCAAAAAAGCTGCTCATGCTTACACAGTAGCTGAGTTCAATCATCAGTCTGCTCAAATAACAGCTGCATCTCCAAAGATTGGTCAATATCTAAAAGAAGCTGGAGTTGAAAACTGGGCGAGAGCGCATTTTCATGGGAACAGGTTTAACATCATGACAAGCAACAACGCCGAGTGTCTCAATGGCTTGTGGAAAACACAGCGTCAGTGGCCTATTCTTGCTCTGTTTGATGCGATTGTTGAGACCATTTCTAAATGGTTTTGTCAAAGAAGGGAAGCGGCCTCAAACTGGGACCAATACTTGTCACCCTCTGTGTACACGCTGGTAGAGGTGAACTACAGAAGGGCAGCAAAGATGAGTGTTCGAAGACTAAGCCAGTTTGAAGCGGAGGTCATGGTAGGAACTTGTAGATACTCGGTGAACCTTAATGCTCGTACATATGATTATAACATGTTCCAGATTGATAAAGTTCCTTGTGCTCATGCCATAGCGGTTGCAAGTGATAGGGGAGTGTGACTCACTGATCTCGTCCATCCCATGTTCAAGAATGAGTGCGTGAGAGAAGTGTACAAGGAAACTGTGCATCTTGTTCCTCCCACAGGCCGATGGTCAATTCCTGAAGCCGTGTCATCCATTCCATGCTGTCCACCAAATGTAAAACGTCCTCCTGGAAGGCCACGAATTAACCGATACAGGGCGACATGGGAGGGGAACTATACTAGGAGGAGGCGGTGTTCGTATTGCGGCAACCAAGGCCATAACAAGCAGTACTGTAGGAGGAGAAGGACTGATGATGGACAATCATAGGAAGAGAATGGGTTAGTTTTTTTTGGGTTTACAATTGTCACCATGTTGTTGTTTTTGGGTGTTTATGCTAGTAAATGTTGTTGTTGGGTGTTTCATGGAAAAGATGTATGGTTTAAGTCTATATAGGCGTAAACCACACCTCTTTTTTTGTGGGGGCTTCCTTTTGGATGATATACAAAGTACATAAATTAAATATTTTGCTTAAGATTTACTTGTCATCTTGAACCTTCATAAGAACCCTAGAATCAGGTGCGAAGTTGTACTGACAAACGTAATACATAAATACGACCTGTAAGTTCACAATACGTCCTGTAAAACTCCAACATGGTCTGAACCTTATAAACAGAAGCATTATATTACGTTGTTCAACTTTAAACAAAATGTGCCCTTCACATGGCATTCCCACACACAAAAGAACAAAAAAACTAGCATTGCAAAGTTCATACATTAAAAACACTTATGCACACATACTCAGAAACTACACTGTTATGAAAACATTATCCCATCAAGATAGATATCGGGACTTCAGCTTTCCCTCCAGCGACTGAGCATGGTCCAACACCCTTTTTATGTTGAGCTCAGTGAAGGTGGTGTCCCATTCAGTCTGCAGAAACACAAATTAAGCATCGTAGGCACGGCCCTTGCACATAGGAAGAAAATATACAACAAAAGCCTTACCAGTCTAAGCTTTAGCTTGATCCAGGCCTTTTCTTCTTCGGTCTGAGCCCCTTCCGGACTCACAGCAGTAAGCTCCTGCCCGAGGCGGCGCAAATCCTTAATTAAACTTACCAACTCCAAATCTCTGGCCACAATGTTGCGATTGTACTCCTAGAATTCGGCCTCGGTCATCTTCCGGCCTCCAACATGATCCTTCACTTCACGGGCAGATTGAAGCAGTTCATTTACGTATAAGTATGTCCCAGTCACAATGTGATGTTCTCCCGCCATGAATTTAGAGTATAGAGAGGGATTATTTGAAGAACGTGGGAGTGGGACTATTTGGGAAAGTGGGAGTGTTTGGAGATCCTTGGTAGAGAACTTTGGTAATGGACCGGTGAGTATTTGAAGAGACTTGGTAGAAAAGATTTGGGCAAGTAAGGGTGTACTTTTAGTGAAATTTTTAAGGGGTCAAATCGGAATGAAAAATTTCAAACTTACCCTCTTATTTCAAAGTGCCTTACAAACCTGAATACGTACTGTAACAATTTGTATAATGTCTGAGAAACCCAAAAAGGTAAAAACTATGTACGATGTTACATATCTCAGAAACAGAACAAGCATTAATCGTCAGTCGACATATGGTTGTTTGCAAGGCTTATAACTACGTTGTCAGGGCAAATTTTGAGTATGTAGAGAAGGAAGTGCGAGCATCGAAGTATTTTTAAGAACCTTGCTCCAGAGCCTGGGAAAAGCATTAAGACCTCGTTTGGTACGATTTTCATGTCAATCTGAAAACTTAAAATTTATTTCACTCCTTGTGTAATGGGCCATTCCAAGCTGAAGGAACATTTTCATTCCATCTTAAAACCCAACGTTTCATCCATTCCAGCAAAATTGATCTACTTATTTTTTTCATAATTGCTCCTCTTAATCGAAAATTGCTATGCGCCTCATAATTACTAAATAATTGACTAATATTAATTATTTATATTCAATAATATTAATTATTTTCATTGAAAAAACTTGATTATTTTTACTGATAATAAACTCTATTAAATAAAATTGGCCCCGTTATATTATTTTACCTATTCAAAATAACTCATTGCAAATACAACATTAAGTGACAACCTGAAAACTTACCCTAGAAGAGTTAAGTGGAAAGGATAAGGATGACGTCAGCTGGAGATTTATTCAAAAGCCTATGTTGTGTACTTATTATGGCCTGACAAAGCAGCAAACGTCTTGTACGACTTTAATACTGCCTGACTGCGTCAAATCGTTGCCGCCGTAGTTGCAAATAATAGAGAGTATCTTATCCCTCTTGAAATAGTTTAAAAACCCAATTAAATTTTCATTTTAGGGTCCCTTTAATTTTGAAAAACTGTAAATGTGGAAGTTTTTGTACAGTTTAAAACCCCATTTCATACTCTTTTGGTTTAAGGTGGAAGCTTGTACACAGTTTTTTAAGTATTTGTAAACGGTGTCAACAACGCTTGAATTTTTTGGACTGCACTCTGCATATAAGAAAAAGACGTTGACCTGACACACATCACATCAGGCATTGAACTTTCATTTCATTTCTCTTTCTTTAATAAAAACAAGAAAAACAAAGTATGGGCACAAGGAATATCCTCTTCTGGAGAGGGCACGAAAGAAGAACACCGTCATCATCAAAAATTGGCACAGAAGGAAAAACAAAGAACAGCGCAGAGTCGAAAGAGGAACACCGTCTTCGAAAAGTTGCCCGACATTGTAGGATGACAAACGGCTGGACACAAGGAAGATCATCTGCCAATTCAAATTCGTGGAGGAGAGGGCACGCAGCTGGTGAATCATCAACTCAAAAATGCTTCCATGGCTTCCCTGCAACAATACAAACATGCAAACACACTCAAAATTCGGGAAAACAGTTCTATGGGTGTCCATTATGGAAGGTATTGTTGAATGTCAAATTTTGTGCGACATATGCTTTTAAATTGGGATTTCATTTAGAATTAAATTAGTTGATTGGTTGAATTTTGTATTAAACCTTAGGCAGGGCACGATTGCAAATACTTCAAATGGGTGGATGGTCAAGCTTATAATAACCCCGCCAATGAGTCCATTCAAAGCGTAAGAGTTGTTGAAGAACACGGGGCAACCACTCGGCAAAATCTTATCTACCAACAACCGACTTCAATGAATGACATTATGAATATCAAAACAGAAAATTTCGTTTTGAAAGTTGTACTTGGTGTGGTGGTACTTGTGGTGTTACTTGTTGTCTTCGTTGTCCAATTTGTAACCTTGTTGGTTAAATTATGATAACTACTCATAACCGTATGTTTACCAAGACAATGTATTCTGGTTCCTTGTTTATAAAACGAGGGTTTTCTGCAGGTAAAACATGAATATTTCTTGAATTAATCACCAATTTCCTTGAAAACATCCTTGAATTATCATCACAATTTCAAATACAATTACCACATGTTGTTAGTACTCTGCCATTAGACGCGGGCTCTCCTGAATATATTTCATTTGTCATGAATATTCATGTACACATATTCGATGTTATTGCTCTGAAATTTTACTCTTTTTGCCCTGAACAATAGTATGTTTAGTATGACCATGATACGTTTTGTCCTGAAATGAAAATAGTCAAAAGTAGTAAATGCGAGATTACGGGCAACCATAAAAAACATAAACGTTTAGGATCTTCATTACAAAACAACCATAACAAACATAAACATTTTGTCCTGAAATGCTAGCATTACATCCCTAAACAACCATACCAAACACCATAAAAAACAGCAAAAAAAATTACAAAACATCCCCACGGCCAACACCACGGCCATCATCACTGGGCCAGAGAAAGATCTGGAGTGTCCAGCACCACATACACCTTGACGCCGGCGACCCTCTCACCGAGGCGGGCAAGGTCGTCATAGTCGGACTGTGTCTGCAGCGGTTGAAGAAACCGCTGACCGGCTAATGGGACCTGTTCAAAAACTAAGGATTTTGGACCGGGAGAGAGCATGCTTATCTGACCATGGACGTACCAGATGTCCATCTTGTTGGCTGGAACTTTGAGGAGTTGGGTTCTCCTTCCCATGTACTCGTGCATAGTCAATAGGGCCATCACCCCGATCGATGGCGATAGTTTCCCATCCCAGTACACTTGTAGGAAAACGTTCGAGTCGGCCATGTTGCAAGAGATTTTTTTCGAAATGAGAGAGGAGTGCGAGGAGTTTGAGACAGGAAATGTGAGGGGTTGGGACAAGGCAAGAACGCTATTTATACACAAGGATGAGTGGATAACGGAGTTAATGACGGATAGTTGAGGGATCACACGATATTTAATTAAAAATTAAGAGGGGTCAAATCGGGTATGCATTGGAAAGGATGACTTTGAATAAAATTTCTTCATCATGACCTGACAAAAGATATTACATAATGTAAGAGAGTAGAAGAACCTGACAAAGCTTATTGCCGAAGCTTTGGTTTTATTCGAAAACTAGTTAACCCCATCTTTAAAATAGCTTATTGCCAAAGCTTCGGTTTGATAACCATTTAAAAACGTTGTCTTTTCCTACGGTTATTTACCATTGTGATGTTTCTTCGAGTTCCGCCATAAGTCGTGGGATGACTTGGAATAAGATTTATACAAATTGACCTGACAAATATCAATATGTACTGTAAATATCTATTGTGGACTGACTTATTTAACAATTAGAATAAAGCTTTGGTCTGAAGAACTAACCCCGCGGTTATAAACTGTTTTTAACCGTTTTTAACTGTTTTTGCACATGTTCTGTTGTTTTATTTTTCGAATTTTTTAATCACCCTCATGAATGTAACCCTAACCGCCACCAACCCAAACAACTATTTATATACCCCCTCATCCACATTCTTCCTCATCCACAATCCGCTACAAAAACTTTTCGAATTTCCTCATCCAAAAACATCTTCGAATCACCCTAACAACTCTAATTTCCGTTCTTGTGCTTCTTTTGTTTCCATGGCTTATGAGCCTGACAACCATGAATGGGACCTTAATGATCACTTCGTTTACACAACTGTCCACACCGGAGGGAGACTCATCCCTTCAAGGGGACAAGATGCCATGATTTCCACCCATGTCTACCAAGGCGGACGGAGGCAAAACTGGAGGGCCCATGCTGAAAGGGTACGGGAAATCCATGGGTTACTGAACCAACTATTTTATTTTAACGATTCCGATCTAGGCGCCTCTTACTTCTTCGAAGTAGTTCCCCCCCATGGCGGGCCTCGTACCTTGAGGGCCTTACAGCGCCGCGGAGACGTTGTCGCCCTTGCCGCCCAAGGTAGAACCGTTGCTCTCATCAACATATTTATCACCCAAAATTTTGTTGATGAACTTCCGCAGCGTGACGGCCCGGAATCATCTGTCTCCTCCGCACATAATTAGTATCTGATGAAGGAATCTAGTTTAGTGACAATGTAATACAGTGTAGTATTTAGGAGGTTCTGTTGTTTTATGATACGTATGTCAAGTAGGAAGATGATAATGGCATATAGTGACTATATATAGTCAGTAGGTTATGAGATAGTATATTTGGTATGGTATGTTAATGTCGCAGGAATTAATATTTCATGTCAAGTGGGAAGACGATAATGTCATTCGATGACTTTGAATAAGATTTTCCTACGGTTAATTACCATTGGATGACTTTGAATAAGATTTATACAGATGACCTGACTAACATCAATAAGCACTGTAATTCGCTTTTGTGGACTGACGTAAATTCGTAGTCTCGCCTGACAAATAAGAATATGCATTGGAAAGGGTGACTTTGAATAAGATTTCCTACGGTTAATTACCATTAAATGACTTCGAATAAGATGTCTACAAAATGACCTGACAAAGGTAAATACGTACTGTAAGTCAATATTGTTGACTGACGTAAGTAAAAAAAACCAAAATTAATATGGTCGCAAGAACTAACCTCGCGGTGAAAACCGGTTTTAACTGTTTTTTACCGTTTTTATCCGGTTTTGTACCTTTTTTTCCCGGTTTCATAACCGTTGACATGTAGCACAAATTTAGGTTAGTGTGTACTTTAACCCCCCTCTTTTTCAAGGCTATTTTCAAATAATAAACCATGTAACCTTTTTTAACTGTTTTTGTACCATGTTTTTATTCGGTTTCATAACCATTTATATGTAGAACAAAGCTTCGGTTTCAAAACCACTTAAAAACGTTGTCTTTTCCTACGGTTATTTACCATTGTGATGTTTCTTCCAGTTCTGCCATAAGTCATGGGATGACCTAGAATAAGATTTCTAAAAAATGACCTGACAAAGCTAAATATGTACTGTAAATTTATAATGTGTACTTTACCCCCCCCCCCTTTTTACAGGCTATTTTTTGATTTCCAAACCCTTTAAATGTAGGAAATATTAGGTTTCAATGTGGGAGTTTTTGTACGATGATTTGCAATAACTGGAAAGGATGAATTTGAAATAGATATATCAAAACAACCTGACAAATGTGAATATGTACTGTAAATCCGTAATCTGGCCTGACTTAAGTCACAATTTTCCCCCCTCTTTGGTTTTATTCAAAATCTAACCCCACCATTTTAAATGAAAACATGCTGAAAACATTCGAAATCTAACCCCACCTGGGTGCCTTTTGATGTAAAACCAATATCTTGGCTGACATAAACATCATCACAAGCATGTAAACATGCTGAAAACAGTATCTCTGAAATTCAAATACAATTATAAGTCGTGTTCCTAGCCAAATGTTTCCCAACAACACAATGCAATCACCACATTACATCAAAAGTCCTTAAAGACCATCCCAACAACATCTAAAAATACTATGAGCCATTTGACTTCTATGTGCATCTATGAATTTGTCTGACGACAGATCCAAGTTTGACATGCCGAGAATCAATAACTCAATGTACTTCAAGGTGTAGACCCCACAATCTCCTCTGTACGATGTATAAAACACATTAGAATGTATATCAATTGCAGTTTGATAAGGATTTATTTGGGCATAAATACATGTATACTTACCCGCGCTTGTTCTGCTTAAGGTTATGACCACGGGACACCGACATTGGATTGTCCAATAACGGTTCATATCTCTTTGCCAGTGGCTCGTACATCTTGACATATCTTGGAACAGTCTCAACGATGGGGCGGATCATATCAAAAATTTCCTTGTCTTTGTACAGATCCACATTGCAGTCATAAACCGTCACACACCAGTCGCATAGATCAATTTCTAAGGCAAATCAGTGCTTCCTTTCGATATTGAAGCACGCGTATATGCATTCCGCATCATCCCATCTCTTCCCATACTCTCCCGGACATGAACCCATCATGTATGACAACATTTCATCCTTACCCTTACGTGGAGAATTTATCTGGAAGCACTCGAATTCCCGTTGCACATAGTTCTGCCAATATGGGTCAAGCACAACCACCTTCGAAAACCGCTGTGGATCCTCTGAAATCCTTTGACGATAAAGGAACAGCATTTGCTCCATATGTTGTAATGGTGCAACAATGTTAATCTATCAACTCGAAACTATTTTACACATGCATACTATTTTCAAATAATGCATTGGAATATTACCAAACCGCCCAACCAGTTCTTTGGGGCAAACAATATCTCAAAGAACTCCTTGTCCAATGACTGCCCGGCCGGTCCAGTTCGGGGTTCAATACTGCATGATGGTACATATTCATTTGAATATTAAACAAGGATATATATATATATATTAGTACATATACAGGCTATATATAAGTTAGTCAGTCCACAAAGAATCAATTTCCGGTCAGAATTCTAGAAGTCAGGCCAGAAAAGTTTTTGACATTCATTTCATCAATTCCTTATTGAGTAGAGTGGATAAGTCACTAACCTCTCACTCTGCATCCACTTTACCAGCTCTGTCATCCCTTCCACCTTGCTATTTTTGGTAATATTTTTTGCCAATTTCTGCTCATCCACATTGCGGTAGGGTGATTTTGCCTTGGCGGAAACTTCGCGAGTGCGAGTTGGATATGTCTTGTTCGGAACTTGGCTACCCTTCCTTGGTCTGCCCTTCCTCGGCACTTTGGACTCCTTGGTCTCCCCTTCATCACCCCCCACGTCATCAAAATCAGCCTGTGATACCTTCTCACCTTGTATTTCAGTCTGTGCCTCAACACCTAGCTCATCAAGCTTCGTCCCTCCCTCCACAACATCTCTCGTTGATTCCTCCATAACTCCTTCATTAACAGTGTTTTGTCCCTCGACATCTTCCTTCGGTTCCTCCACAACTTGGTCATCAACCTTGGTCCTTCCCTCCACATCAGCTCCCTTTGCTACCTCCTCAACATCAAAACCTCCGTCATCAACCTTGCTTCCTCCCTTCACAACAGCTTCCTTTACTTCCTCCATAACTCCGTCATGCACACCCTCATCAGACACTGCTTTTGTTGCCACCTCAACTTGTGTTGCCACCACAGTCCCATCATTAACCAACTCGTCATTAACCAACTCATTGATGAGTCCCTCCACATCTTGCGGTGTTGCCTCATTAACCAGCTTCTCATCTGCATGTAGTATTGTACAAGTTTGGACAAGAACTGACAGTGGATCTGTTGCATCCCCTTGCTCTTCTTCCTCATCTACTATTGCGACATCTTCACCCGCCTCTTTCTGACCACCTACATTACCTGCATCATACACAACTATTTCACCAGCATTTGGCTCTCCATCCATTGTCTCTTGAAACGATGATATAAGGTCTGAAATAAGCAAATATTTTTCGAATTGTGCTCAAATTGACTGAAATGTGCATATATGGACTGAATACATATATGGACTGAACTTTTTACTGAAACGATGATATATGGTCTGAAATGTGCACAAATGGACTGAAATATGTACATCTGGACTGAACTGTACATATAATAACTGAAAGTTTTGAGCATACATACCTCATCAGTCTCAGTCTCTTCGGACTCTCCCTCTTTGGAGTCATTGTCTTCGTCATCTTCAGACTCCATCTTTTCCTCTTCATCATTTGCCTCAGACTCCATCTTTGCCTCCCTCATGCTCTGTTGGTGTTGGGGGGTGTTGGGTTCATTATCACTGTTAACCTCCCCAGAGAGCTCCTGGTGTGTACTGATGTCTTGATCACTGGATGAAGATGCCCCTGTTCTAGGAGCTTTGGCTCTTATGAACTTGTTTAACTCAATAAATTCCTCCCTTAGAGCATGCATCATTTCATGCAATTCATTCAAACAACACATAATTTGCCTTGGGTCGAAACCCTCAATGTTTCCAGCTTGCCCTCCCTTACCAACTCCCTTGGCCTTTTTACCAGCATTTTTCCTTCTGGGCTTCAAGTGCTTAACAATCTCATCCAAGGATTTATGTCCTTCCTCCTCCGGGAAATAACAGCTTTCTCCCAAGTCCTCTCCGTCCTCCTCAACAAGGATCTGTTTAGCAGGGAAATTCCCCTCTAGGGCATCAGAAATCGCATCCAAGCTTGGCCTACTCGATTTAAGCCACCTCACACCTCGGGGCTGCACAACTTTAGTAAGCTTTTGGGCAAATGTTCTGCCAATATGGGGCACTGCCTCATACAACCATATCTGAAACAAACAGAATTGGAATTAATCCATAATTATGAACAGAGGCATTAACCTTTCTCAGTTTTACATACTCAACTACTAACACATTACCTGAAACACCATCGGGAAACCCCGTATGGTGTATCCTGCTCTGGCATTGTCTGAAACTGCAAGTGCAGCCTGAACTGTCTCCATTCTTGTGTCCAAAGCAGAAGCCAGACTTTGATGGAGGTCAAGATATGCACTCCTACCCCATGGGAAATTATTGAAACGATCTAAGTCTTCCGTCAGTTTGACATGAAAGGGTCTGACCTTCCTCTTCTTATCACCCCCAAGTACAACACCCTCAAGAATTAACAACAAGGCCATCTTCATCTTATATACATTGTCCTCCCGATAGGATAAGAACTTGTTTAAAAGGTTAGCAATAGTAATACTCCTCATCCCAAAAAATTCAAACACTGCATTCTTATCCTGCATATTGTCCTCCTCATCGGGCATCCCATAATTCAGTCCTGTTATTAGCCTAAACTCCTCTATTGAAAACCTACATGGTTGTCCACCAAGATCATACCATGTCTCAAACTGTTTTTTTGTGTCCAGTTGCCTAAACAAGACATGGTGAATCAGTTGTGCAGACAGTTTCATGTTTTTCATTATTTTGATTATTGGGCCAAAGGGCCCCTGCATAACTGTCTGTCAGTCTGTTCGAGTTAGTGTGTTCTCAATAAGAGAAAGATACTGAAGCCGTGAGTTCTGATTTATCCAACCGAAAAACAACTCCTCAGAATGCCACTTGTAACTTATCTGTAATGAATTACATTCACATATACATGACAGGTAAGAATGACTTTCATATTCACATAAAAGAGAGGCACCATCTTACTTTGTCAGGTAAAGATATATGTTTTCAGGATACAAAATAACTTGTCAGACTACATTGCGATTTGCCAGGACAAATGGAAGTTGTTGAGGATAAGTCTTTACCCTATAGTATAACTTACACCTTTGTATCAACATGAATCAGGATACTATGACATTCTAACATTCTAACCACAGAACAAATACATGACATTCATATTCACATAAACCCTAAAACTTACTTTGTCAGGTAAGATAATTCGTTTCGTCAGACAATAATTTCGCTTGTCAGGCCATATGGATGTAACAGTTTAGGCTACTATAAATTTTGCACATCTCTCCGTGCTCTGTTTATCACAGAGCAAATCATGTTCTCATTTTCACATAAGCCTAATTTTAGCATGCATCAGACAAAATTTGTTTTTTTTTTTCAAGAAAATTAAGAGTTAGAGAAGATCACTAACCCCGCCAACCGACTTCGATGGCTCCTTCCTCGACCTCTTGGCTTTTGGTTCTTCAGCCATTCTCGGTTTCTTCTTCTGCATCGAAACGACTGGACTTGGTGATTCTTCTTCCTCTGACGAACTGTAGGCTCTCTTCTTTCGGCCCCTCGCCACTGGAGCCGCCTTCGCATTCGCCCTCTCCTCAACCCTTCTCTTCGACTCTGTAGAACCATTCGGCTTCTGCTTCTTCACTCTGCCGTTCGCAGACTGCAAACCTCTGGTCCTCACCATTGTCGATCTAGGGCTTTAGAAAGGGCTTCAGAAAGGGCTTCAAAAAGGGCTTAACAAAGGGCTGAACAAAGGGAGAAAGGGCTTCTCGCCTTTGGGGATTTCGGATTTGCTGTGAGGAATACGCTTCAAGAGTTCAGGGATGAAAGGAAAAAAGTTATTCAGCGGAGAACATTCATTGGGGAAGATGAGATGTGCTACCGTTTGAACAGGTATATAATTAGGCTTACTCATATACCCGTTTAACACTTAACTGCATCTTAGGCCGTTTTACTTATTTTGATTTTACCTTTTTGGTTTTCAAAAGTGTTGCAGCTTTATGGCATATTTGCAATACTTTCTAAAACATGATATTTCTGCAAACGGCGTTTCGGAATCTGGTAGTTTTTGCTAATACTTCTACAAATTAACTAGATGATGTTGCTCGTACTACGCACGAGATCGAACTTGTATTTATATATTTTCATTAACTGTTAATATAATAACCAAAGTAAATATTTACATTAATAATAAATCAAAGTAAATATTTTACATTGCCAACAAAATAAAATAAGTATTTGACATTAATAATTCTATTTCAAAGATAGTTTGATTTAAATAAAAATTATACTATAATACATTGAATTTCATGACCAATTATTATCCAATGGATCTTTAGTGAGTGCATCTACTTTAAATTGGAAAGCGTTAATGTCCAAAATAATAATGTTTTTTTTATCTCTTTAATTATTTTAACGACACAATTATTAGTCTTTTAACTTTTTTTTATTTTTTAATTGTTTTTTGTGTGTGATAAAGTAAGAATTCGAAGATTAAACTTCGAGGGGCTAGAAACTGGCAACCGGACTAACCAGCAATACAATAAGATCCAAAAGAAACAAAAACAAGCAAACAACAAGCGAAATAACCTAAAACATGATAAAACAAAGACACCCAGAAATGAGGTGAGTAAAGCACAAACAGACGCTGCGCCGCCGAAAGGATGGTCATCCTCTATCAACCCGGAACTACAACTCGATTCATCATCTGGGCAAGCTTCATCATCCAAAGAGAGTCTCGTAACGGAACCGAAAAAAAAAAGGAATTAGGATCGGCTCCTCTACAGATCTGCCGCTTCCAACGTCACCCACCCCGACCTCCTCTCCTGCTGGCCCCCTTCCTCTTGGTCCACCTCGGCTGTCCCGACCCCATCAACGCCCTCTCCCTAGAGGACTACGAGCTCGGGCTGCTCCGACCATGGTGGTGAGAAGGGAGAACCGCCGGTGGGAGAAGCAGGTCGTAGGGGCTCGTCAAGGTCGGATCTGATGCAGGCCGCCGGCGGGAAACTCGGAGTGTTCGTCGGTGGTGGTTGGTGGTCGCCGGATCGAAGAGGTGGTGAGGAGGGGAGAAACGTCGGGAAAGCGGATGTGAAAAGTGGTGGTGAGGAGAAGAGAACCGGAGGGGTTGTCATGGTAGCGGCGGCAGTGGTGGTTGCCATGGTGGCGGCAGGCTCCAAAGAGTGATCTTGGTTTAGGGCCGGCTCCCGAAAGGGAGCATTTTGCTGTTCTTTTTTAGTTGCAAAGCTGATTTTTTAATTGTTTAAAAAACCTATGATGAGAGAAGACACTTTATTCTAGTAATATGAAGGTATATTTTTTTTTAGCGCCCAAACCAAACTACTTAAACATTAAAATCAGAATACGAAGTTTCAGCAAGTGCAGTGGAAAAAGTAGAAGGAAACAAACAACAAAAGCTAGAAACGGGACAAACAGAAGCTAAGTAATGAGGAGCTTATTAGCCTCTCGTCAGACATAGCTAAATGAACTAATGATATACATCAGAATAACAAATCATTTGAATATGATTTTTTTTTTATTAAAAGATGTACACCAATTTTTTATTTGTCTAGAAAGAGTAGGGTACCTTTGGATGACAAATTATAATGTATAATATTATAATGAAAGATTTAATGCAAGATCACACTAAATATTATTGCCTCCGATCGGAATTAAGTGACGTTTTAGCCCATAAAAGTTTATCAACTTTATATGTCGTTTTAAAATTTTTAGATAATTATTTAAGAGTGAGTTATGAAAATATTATTGGAACTTGTTTTGTTGACTTTTTTTCTTCTAAACTCTTTATTCATTGGTTCAAGAGGGTTTTAATTATTTATTATGTGGAAAGAATGAGACAAAATGTAAGATTCTAGGATTACTTAATACTTTTCTTAAATATTGTGTCCAAAAACTAAAATGACACTTATTTTAGATTAGAGGGGTATATTATAATGGATTGGAATTTGTATTTCAAATATACACATGGTCATAGTGTTTGAGATGAATCCTTCTAAAAATAATACTACCTTTGATCTATATGTTTTGACGTTGAAGAGATTGGTATATGATCAGTAAAACTTGATGTTGGATTTTAATTGCCGCACTTTCCAATTCTTTTAATCTCTTCTTGTTTATTGCCCACCTTTCCCAGTGCTTCTCCTTGTTTCTCATTGGATAAAGTATCTTATTTATTCTCCAAATACTTCTCAATCACATCTCCTACCCTATAATTGATTGCTTTTCCTATAAATTAAATGAGATATCATAAAGAATTTTATTTTCTTAATTTATGGGAATTACTCTAAAATGACTTATAAACTTGATCAGAGTGAGTATTATAAATGTTAATGAGTATTTAGTCTCATTAGATATCCAATACGAATATTACTCTTTTTTAAAATCGTATTTTTATTGCTCTCCAAAGACTTATATAATGAATATATATTTGGACATACATAATTTTAGATCAAAATTCAAAACACAAACTAAAACAAAGATGTCAAGGTCATGTACGTGTTGTCCATTGTTATGGTCAAGTGAAAAGTTTTTGAATTCTTTTTTCCTCTAGACCAAGACATCTGACCCCAAATATAGATGCATGAGGACTGTAAAAAAACACAATTTGAAGTTCAAATGTGAACTCGTTTAATAGTCCTCACCGAATTTAACAACAAACCTACCTAATTCATATTAATACAAAAAATGAATTAAAAATATATACATATTGAAATTGAAGCTATTAAAAAAAACATATGATAAATTCTGAAGGGAAAGTATCTTGTTGCTTTCATTAGTATCAATTTGAAACTTCGAGATGTCTTTGCCTTTTTCCATTGAAAGATGCCTTGTTCGATGTAAAACAGTAATATCTCGGTACTTAGTACTATCAGATCGTCCAAATTTCATCACCTTCATTTGAAACTTCTCAAACTTGAGCAATACAACAACACATAGTTATATATACAATGTAAACATTTAGTGTACAGTTACACTATAAAGATATGCTTTGATAAAAAAAAAAAGACTATAAAGAGATCTAATCAAATGTGAAATTTTGTAACGTGGCCTAAATACCACATGTTCCTCAACAATTTGAAATTCACATTCAACTCTTCAACTTGAGTTTACTACTTATTTCAATAACCATGTCAATGAAGGTGTTGTCTACTATCCACCAAGTGCTAATATATATGGCCATCTAAAGTTACGTTCATGGTGAAAAATGAGTTGTTGGCTACCCATAGCAGAGGATCGAATTATGTTCTTCAGTTGCTGTTTGGTTTTGTTCATTTATATATGAAAGAATGAGTGCGGTTCCGGTGCGGAGCACTCTTCCCGTACGGACGTGCGTACATGCACTATAGGGCCTTATTTGTACACTTTTGGGCCTTATTTGTGCACTTTTGCAAAAAAATTAAAAAATGATTGGAAAAAAATTTGAAAAAGAATTTTTTTTTTTTTTTAAAAAAAGTGCACAAATAAGACGTTAAAGTGCACAAATAAGACCCAAAAATACATGCTCCGCACGTCCGCACGAGAAGAGTGCTCCGCATATGATCCAAACTCATGAAAGAATTGTATGGAAGGTGAACCATTTTGGAGCGTTAACCACAAACATATTAACTACTACGTATGTGGAAAATTCCACGTTAACATTTGCAACCTTTCATTATGTGGTGCATATAAATGTAGGACGCATTACACAAGTTAATAGGATATTCTAAAAATGAAAATGATTAAGAAAATAACGTATATAAAAAGTAGCAATTATCAGTAATTAAGACATTAATTATTAGAGCATCTATATTAGTGTGTATATATATGTTGATGTGCTTGAAACAACAAATGAAAAAGTAATTGTATTATATATTGTCACTCATATTGGGTCTACTATTTAAAAAAAAAATAGTATTGTGAGACTTGGAACATATGGACTACAATTAGCTTTATATAAGTAAAATGGAGAAATTAAAAAAATAAGATGTGCAAATTTATATATATATATATATGTATAATAGATACATAGCATAAATTTTAAAATTTATGGACCACATGTATATGGGCCAACCCATAAGTTTATGTGACGCCTTGTGAATGATCTTTGATTCAATTTGTATTGCAAATCAATTGAAGACATTCAATTATTACATCAAAAAGCTTATTTTTATATATATTAGAGGTCGGAGCCCGTGCGAAGGCACATGTCGGTGGCAAATGTTCTTTTATATATATATGAAGTTATTAGTCTACGTATACAGTTGTAAGATATTTCATTCTGTGTAAAGTCTTTCTTTTTTTTGATTGGGAATTGTTTGAGTTTATTAAAATGGTTTTAACTGTTAGACAATGAATTGTTGGTGTCAAGTGTTATTATAGTATGGTAGAAATATATATCAATTTAATATGTGATTGTTATACATATATTAATGTATGATTGTACGTATGAATTTGGATAAGATTATTTTGTTTATGTTAATATTGTGTTTTGTTACACTTTCTGTTTTTCAATTTGACTATAAAGTTATGGTTTTTTTGGTAGTTTGTTTATGTTATTTTTTTATATATTTTTTTGGCAATAACTGGACGTATACATGTGTGATAAATTGTTTTAATTATTACTTCTTAATGTGCATGTGTGTTGTTAATGTATTGGATTTGTAAATCTAGTATATATGATGCGTATCTCCATCGGGAAGGGATAATGCGTGTTGGATACGCTTTGATAACTCATCCTACCCTTTACTCTCCCCCAACAAACGCAAAGACTCCCCTGGGAACTTTGAGTTGTGTGAAGCCATCAGTTCGAAAGACGCGATATAGAGTTAAAGCATCTGATCATTTAGTCAAATTGATGATGACATTCACAATTTTAGACGTTCTCCTTCAGAAACCCTACAGAAACCCCTCCTTGCATGTATGCTCCCGCCGGTGTTGTTCTACTAAACCACACATGTTTTGTACATTTGCGATTGTCCACCGAAAAGCACCTCTTAATTTTGTCGGCCTTGTGTGAGTCGAATTTGCTCTCAAGAATTTGTTTTGGTTGATCGTATTTGTCGGATTAATCTTGTCTATATGTTTATTTTCTATGCTGTTTAGATAGGAGTTAAAATTCAAACTTGTGTGTTATGTGAGCCGTTTTTATGCCTGTTGTATTGTTTCCACTCTTTTGTAGTCGGAGTTTATATGTTAAGGTAGTTTTGTTTTGTTTTTGTTTGAGGATTTTGTTTTGCGATAAGCACGGTCTTTTGTGGCATTTTCTTTTGATTGTACTAACCTCCTGTAATAAGTGAACTCAAAAATCGCGGTTAGCATGTTTGTCTTGTAAGTAATTGGTTGCATGTTGGTTGCAATGCTGTATTTTGAGGAATTGTTGGTAATATTGTATGATGAAATGAAATGTAGTGAAGAAATAGCATTTTGAGTAAGGCATGTAAGTGTGGTGTGGTTAAATGTTGATGTTTGTGTAACTAGATTGAACTTTGTATTCTTGTGTTATTTAGCCATAGTATGTATATATGCTTCTTAAGTTTGGCAGGGTTGTAAAGTAAAAGTTGTAGTTTTCAAAGTACTTTTCAATGTTGGTGCAGTAAACAAATTTTGATTCTTGCATGATTCTATTGTTGTGTGTTGAAGAAGGTTTGACAAAACTGTCTTCATGTGTTTGAAATCCATTGTTGGATTATATGTGTTTGCACTTTGTCAACAAATCTTCATTCCCTTGTAAGTTGCTAAGTTTTTCCATTTCTTGTGTCTTGTAACTTGATAATGTTATGATGTAGGTTGCTACAAAATGGCAAACAATCAGACCGATGAGTACATGTCGAAGAACCCTTTGTTCTGGGACCTTTGGGTTTTGCTTCAAAGTGCACGAAGAGGAGATCAGGCAGGTGGTAGAAAACGAGACAACTTTGCTTGATCTATAAATGTAATGGAGTGTTATGTCATGTGTTATTATTCTTGGTGAACATTTTAGGACGAAGCATGGATCATGATACCTGGATGTCTTATATGAGGTCCATTATGGACGGTGACCGGGATTACAGTAGGCATCTGGCCGATAAGGAGAATATGGTGGAGCGACTGCATGCATTGATGGAGAGTGTTCCTGAAACTTTTTTTGAATATAGAATATGAGAAATAGATCTTCACTAGGTAAATGTCATTTTAGTAGTGTTATGTCCATTGTTATTATCATATTTGATAATAAGGTATACATTTTGCATATCTAGAGGGAGTGGGTTGTTAATGGTACCTTAATGGACGGGGTGATTGACATTGCAATGCTTGTGCAGTCTTCCTTGAGCTGCGCCAATCGCCGCTGAAGTTTATGGCAATTTATTGAACGTTTTGTGTTTAGTTTTTATGTTTTAGGATGTCGTATGTATAGTTTATTTTATGTCTTTCAATTTAAGTACTTGGACTATAATGTTGGTTATGGTGTGGACATTTTAACAAACAATGTATTTTATGCGGTTGTGAACCGTCGGATTTATGACGTTTGTGTTTTGTCTGATTTGTAATTTATTAGTTAGTTTTTGCTTTATCTTAGTCCTTTGTAGTATGTGTATAGGTTGAAGGTGATTTTGAACCACTATCATGGTTCATAAATGGTTAGTCTTCATTGTTGTATGTGTTTTGCTTTTTTCCCCTAAAAAAAGTATTGTAAGTTTTTATTCATACTTTGGATGCAGTTGCAACGATGAGCTACTGTGGGAAGAGAAGAGGTAGGATTATTGGGAGTGGATTTCAGATGAATTGTGCGTGAAGCAGTGTCTTAGTATTATGTATATGGGACCATGATTAGTGGTTTATTTATTAGTCATATTTGGGATATAGAAATAGTTGTATAATTTTTATGGAAGAAATTGTAAATGTTGATTGGTCGTGTTGTGGTGTTTTTCTAATTTGTAGCAAGGTGTGTAATAGAAAGGCTTTTGAACATGGCCCCCTAGAACGGTTTGAGATATGATGCGAGTGAAATGAGGATTTGACGGTAAGTTAGTTTACAATTGGTGTTGCTCACAATGTCTCTTTCCTTTTTGCTTAATTATGAGTGTTTTGGTTTAATAGAATGTTGTTTGCTCTCATGTGTTGGCACCACATGCAGGTAGCTGTAAATGTGGTTTGGCTGACACTTACGTTGGAGTACGTGTGTTGTTGTTGTTGTTGTTGTTGTTGGTGTTGGTTTTTAAGACCCACATGTGTATGTTCTCTACTCCTCTCCTCTTGGAATTTTATTTTTTGCGTTGTTTGGAGTTGTTTGTGTTGTTAGCTTGTCATGTATGTTAATTTAAAATGTGTACATATGACTAGATACATTTGTTTGCCTTGTCTTATCCTGTGAATTGTTGCTTGTGTTTCCTTGAAAACTTGTGCATTGAGAATTAAATGTTGATGTGGCAGGACTACATTGGTATTACGAATATACGTTGGTTTATAACTTTATTGTATCGTACAATTAGGTTGCAAAATAAGTTATTTAGATCATTACTCTGCATACATTGTAATACGATTGGTTTTTTAAAAACCAATGTTGCTTTTTGGTTTTGTAGCATGTCAAGTTAGAGAAATGTCATTCTTTCGAGTGACAACCAAATAAAGAATCAACAATATAATGTTTTTGTTTTAATGTATAAGTGTAGAATCTTGAATGATTGTTCATTTACAACTACTATGGCATGAATGTACTTGTGTGTTGAATGCTTTACTCTTTTAATGTGTTTTGGATCTTTATTTTCATGTGAATAAGGGATTGAAATACTTGAATAATTATAAAGGAAAGTGCCACTTGATGAAATGAAGTGAGGATCAGATTGGGTAAGATGACCTCTTAATCACAATCGACATTGGGTGATGGAAATATGTCCCTAAGCCTGGTATGGTACAAACAAAAAAATAATGAGTTTGGTTAGTGTGCAAACATAGGTCTCACCTATGTTTGAAACTCTTTATAATGTATAAGTATAGAGGTTGATTAGTGTGAGCACTATGTAGCATGTTATCTGAATTTGTGTGTCTATGTTGTTGAATGCCTCTTTGAACACAATGTTTCATGTGTAGTTTTTTGGCTTTTTTCCACCATGTAACATGAGTATCTGGAGTCCATCTGGGTCTGTTACTCTAGAAATTCAAACGTAGAGTTAGTCGTGGCAAAAAATGGATTTTGGCAAATAGAGACCAACATGCTTCAGGGATTGTCCTTGGCTTTTATTTATAGTCATAGCAAAGCAAGGCTTAATAGGGGACTGCCTCTGCTTCATTATGAAAGGCCGTTTTGTTTTTGTTGAGCTTATAGTAATTCTTGGAATAAGAACTTTTTTGCCCAAAGAACTTCTTGTAATTATTTCAGCCTCAATGACCCAATTACCTAGATGTGTAATGGTAAGTCTTGTACCATTGTATAACCCTTGTGTTGGGTTTACGTTATTGAGTAGCATCACCAACAGTCCTTCCTTGAGGTTTAGGATGTGTCGTGGCATTCATGTGTGTGCGTATATAGCGAATTGTGGTTAGGCAAATAGTTTTTTTTTATTGAGGTCTTGATTAATAGAGATGCATATGATGTCGTACCTAGGAAATCAAGTGTGTTTAGGAATTACGTGGGATACATGTGCTCTTGTTCAGCGGTGTCTGTTGAAGCCATGTAGATTTCATATGAACTCTTGTATTTTTTCACTAGTCCTTTTAAGGAGGTGAACATATGCTCGTTGATTTGATCAACATTTTCGTTCAGGGGGTAAGAATAGCGCGTTCTTGTAAATATGTGGGATTTGTCTGATTGTGGCTGAAATTAGTGAAGACCTCATCAATTATTTGTTGAATTGGATTATTGTCTGGTTCCACTAAGAACCGACTTGGAATTTGAAGCCATGTAGGTTCATCTTCATCTTCCATAGCTTTTGCTTGTGTAGTACCATCTCCTACCCGTAGAATCCATTTGTTGAAACTTTTTTTGTCGGTGTCTATTCTTCCATCACACGGCTGTTCATTCACTCTCATACTCTAGGTCAACCTTAGTACTTGACAATGACTCCACAGAGGGGAGTTGTTTATGCACGCCTGAACAATGTCCTGCCTTTTACCTTTAGTTATGACAGACAAGATGTGCCTAAAATCACCACCTAGAAGAATGGGTATGCCTCCAAATACTTTATGCTTGTTGCTCTCATGTTTCAAACCTCAGATATCTTGCAATGTCCTATTTAGTGCTTCGTATGCATATCTATATGTCATGGGGGCTTCATCCCAAATAATCAATTTAACCTCATGCATTAGTTCAGCTATATGAGATTTTTGAGTGATTTCGCATGTACTGTTGTCAAGCAACTCAATTGGAATAACAAATCTGTTGTGTGCTGTCCTCCCACCTAGTAGTAGTAACGATGCAATACATGTAATGTGTTTAATAATAAAATAAATGGTGATTATTAAATAATTTGTACTTATTTTTATGCAGATCTATAATTTGTGTGATGTTTAGTACTTCACAGAAGATACACCTGATGAAGCAACAACCAACACTATTTTTTTCTCTGATCTTAAACGAAAAATAATTGTCTTGTAGAGGAAAGTTTTTCCAGTTCCGCCTTCTCCATAAACGAAGAAAAACCCTCCATTTTGCTGGTTGACAACAGTGATTACTTTGTCAAAGATGATACACTGCTAAGAATTCAGTGTGTTGTGTAGATTCTCATGTAATGCAGTCATTTATGCAGTGTTGTACGACAATTCTTCCCATATTAACCGGTTGTCCATAATAGTCAGTAACCGTTTGTCAGGCAAAGCCAAGTCTGGATAATTTGTTAGGGACTTGCCATTCCTTCCAAGTGTATCTTTTATGTGCAATAAGCAGTAGTTCTTGATTGGGTTTTCACTGAGCTGGAGGTCTGGGAACTTGTATTGCTTTCGCTTCTAGTAGATTATATCTTCGGAAAAGGACCTCCTAATTCTCATCCCACAACTTTCTAGGGCTTGTGAAATCACAGAAGAGCAAAATTGTGACAAACAAATCTCTTAATTGCATGCATGTTTCCCACATATGTGCTTCTTGTAGGGCATCTGTCCATTCATTGTCTTCATTGAGCATGCCAAGCGCATAACATGTTTTCCTAAAGCTGTCATAGACCCTGCCATTGACCGTTCTAATTTCCTCAAAAGTCCTTGGCCCTCTAACAACATTTAGGAGCATCCTCAAGTAGTATCGTTCCCCTGATGCTGGATGAGAATAAACAATTCGCCCAATTGGTTTATGTTGCTTACGTTGCCTCCACAACTTCTCCTTTTGATTCCACACATATTCTAGGGTTTTTATGCGTAGGTGTATTGCCTTGCATCCGTGTCTACTTTTTTTAAGTGTAAACCACTCAGTAAACATGGTTTGCTTGACCTTATCCCTTCCTAGCAAATCTTCTAAATTTTCTATGTCCTTAAGAGTGATTGGGTTCTGCTCTGGCAAGTGAAATGTCAATCGTATGACTGCTCACTTGCAGTAGTGAATATCAAAGGCAAAAAACCTCCATGTCGCCTCACATGCAGATAAGTACTGACACTCCAAGTGCTGCTTGATTTCATCAATTTGTTTACGTTTACTTGTGTCATTCTCACCTAATGCCTTGTCATTGTGTAGGAATAGTGCATTTGCTTTATCCGGGCCTATGCTAATGTACTTGAAGAGGTATTTGATTGCTTTAGACCTATTGCACCATTTGATGTGACCATGCCCTCCATGACCGCCATAGAAGAAGAGGAAGCCATGAGTCTACACTCCCAATTAAGGTCCAGTGACACGATCGAGAGCCAAGGCCATCGCCGCCACTGTGCAATCACTCATCGCACGCGTCATCATTGGCCAAGGCACACCCGAGACAGAGCCTGCGCTCAAGGTCCTCGCCACCATCGGCATCGCAGAAGAAGGCCCATCGCTCGCGGACACGGACGCACCCACTGACGAGCCCAGTCAAGCTTAGACGTGGCCGCTGCTCCCTGTGCCCGCATCCCATGCCTCGCCGCCACCACGACGCCTATCCTTAGTCATTTAGAGGTTTATTTGCTAAGTGTTAGACATTGCTATTTTAAGACATTTCTATTTTTGGTACTTTCTCGTTTTAGTAGTTTCCATTTATAGTTATTTCTATTTTAGGGTGTGTGCCCCACGTGTGTCGCGTGGGCTAGCCTGTTAGGCAAGACTCGGCCCATCCGAGTCTCGCATCTACTATTTAAGGCCAACTAGGTCTATTATGTTTCTTTATGTCTAAATTAATCAAAGCTTAAGTTTGAGTGCCAATTGCCTCCTTCCTTTGATCGGATGTCAACCCTATCTCTGTCTTCACATCTCCTTCACTCCGCCGCCGATGCTATGGCAATGCTCGATCCCTCAAGCAAGTCTATCTTTGCATCTCCTTCACTCCGCCGCCGACGCTACGACAATCACTTGACCATCAAGCAATCTATCCAAACCAACGTACCACGTCCAACCACCAATCGCTTTCCATCGCACCCGCTATCGCACCCACTCTATCGCTCGTGTCATCGCGAGTGCCATCGTCATCGCTTTTGCCCTCGCCATCGCTCTCGCAGTCGCCACCGCCATCGCTGTCGTGACATTCACTCCATCGCCACCGGGTTCGCTCCTCCACCGTGTCAGTAAACCTCTAAAGTTACTGTTCACGTACGCGCATCCCATTGTCAACCTTTCGTGCAATTCAACAAGGGTTTCACCCAAGGCTTCCACGGCAGGCTTGACAATGAGACACGTGACTTCCCAACCAAGACTAGATCCATCGCCGCCGTCGACACTTGACCATCATCGGAGGCAAGAACATATCAATTGGTATCAGAGCCCAGCGGTCTTGTAAGTCATTATCTCAAGTTTTCAACTTGTTCCCAAATTTTTTTCTTGTCCATCATCCTTGCTTCCCCATAATAAAAAAAATTGAAACTTTCCTTGTCCTCTTCGTTTTCACAAGGCAAGCCCTTGGCCGAAAATTTTTCTTGCCCTCCAAGTTTTGGTGTGTTAGGTAATTCGGATATCTTGCATGATTTAGTGGTTATTTCCTTATCTCTTGCGTTTATTTGGTTACCATATCTTGCTTGATTTGCTTTTTAGGTTGTTAGCCGAAATTTCCTTGTATAAGATATCAAATCTTATCTTCTTTTCTCTCTCCAATCTTTAAGATCTCGCTTGATCTCTTTCTTGTTACTTAGACCGTTATTTTAATTTTTTTTTCCTTATCCGATATCTCAAAAAAGTCAAAGACTAGATATTTGAATATAATTTTTTTTTTAAAAAAAAAAGCCAATCGGTTATTCAAAAAAAAAAAGGCAACCGAGTTAGGGAAAGCCAAAATAAGGCAACCCTAATAACCCACCGTCACGGCCTAGGCTCATTCTCTCTATCTCTCCGCCGTCTAGGTTAACCCTAGAAGGTAAGTGTTGCTAGTTTGGTTCCTTGTTTACGTTTGGTTTAGGGTTTTGATTACTTGATCTTGCTTGCTTGACGACTTGCTTCTCACACCACCACTTGTGTCTAGCCTAAGCCGCCCTCATGGCAAGCCGATTAGCCCTTCCTTACGTGAACTTTGTTGGCTTGACTAGTGATTGCTTGATTGTTGATTGCTTATGTCTTTTGTTCGTTTTTACTCCATGTCCGGTCATATTGTTTTATGTAGCATGACAGACCATACACAGTCTATTAGAGACGGCATCGGCGCCAACAACAACCCACAACACCAAGCTTTGGTTCCACACCAAGATCCACCACATGATGCTCCAATCTTAGAGCTTTCGAATGAGCAAAGAGAAATCCAAGCTCTTCGACAACAAGTGGCTCAACTCCAAGCCATGCAGCGAGTCGCCCCAGTCGTGCCCACACCGACGCCCATGATCCCCATGGACGCACCGGCTGTGCCGCGCCACACCGAAGCCGGCCCTAGCCATGCACGCGTGGATAAAGGGAAGGGATTGATGCCATCAACCTCCAACCTTCAACCACAACTCCAAAGGATACAATCTGTGATCAAGAGCCGACAAGGATTTGTGTCGCCGCGTGACTGCTACAAGCCGCGCGCCACACCTGCAGGCTACAACACCGGCTCCGACCGCGCCGAAGACTCCCAAGGTGAGTTTTATGAGACCTATGATTTTGATGATAGGTACGCCTCTAGGCGCCCCCAGCGTCGTGAGCCATCTTCGGCGCCGCATGACAGCCGAGCCCGCCGCTACAAGCTTGACACTGGCGCGCCGAGAAGACCCAGTCGACGCTCACGACGCGAAGACGCGCGCTTGAGGGAACCTGCTCCCACACCCATTCCGTTCGACGTCAATGAGCATCTTGGCCACCAGAGTGCGAGGACACCTCGCTACGGCTCCGACGGCTATGGCTCTGTGACGCCAACGATCCATGATGATTTTGAGGAGTTTGACGATGAAGAAATCGAGGACTCATGTATGATTAATCCTAACTTTTATCACCCTCCTCTTGGTGATCCTATTGAATTGTAGGACAGACCCACAGACTGAATTCCCCCACCGTGTCTACAAGCCTAGGGCGCCATGGAGCATGACAATCATGGAAAGCGCCGTGATGCCTTGCCACGTGACTTTCGTCGTCGCGCCGACACTGATGCCCAGCCGCGACAGCGCCGCCGCGACGAAGACCATGCGCCCAATGATGAGCTCGCCCACCGCGATGCCCACAGAGGACGCGATCAACGCCAGCTTAGATGCGCCCCAGCTCCAGGGTTGCGCGCTTACCAGAACCCCCTCTTTGCAGCTGCGCCACAGAACGCGTCCCAGCAAGCGCCACTCGTGCCTCGCTACCAACGCCATGAAGTGAAGGTAAAAATCAAACACTTTCTTGGTGAATACGATCCTTCTATTTTTCTTGAATGGGTGCAGGCCACTGAGTATACCTTGAGGTATTGCCACGTTCCCCCTGAGGAGCACGTCGACGCCGCCACGTTGCACTTCTGAGGCGCCGCCCGTGTATAGTGGCACCGATTTGTTGACGACTGCGTCCGACGCCGTCTCCCTCCAATCACCGAGTGGCACCAGCTAGTCTACGTCATGACCAAGAAGTATATCCCTCCGGATTACAGAAATCAAATGAGGATGGAGATATCCATGACTCGCCAAGGCACAAAGACGCCTCTTGAGTTCTTTTCGCAGTTGGAGGACATGTACTATAAGGCCAACATTAGTGTCGCCCCTTCGACGCTAAGGACAAAGTTCTTGAGTGGCTTGAATGCCCCCATCAGAGACCAACTTGAGATCTTGCCCATCAAGGATCTCAACACATTGACCCACACAGCGATGCAGCTCTACAAACAGCTCAACCGCCATAAGCAATACTCTTGGCAAGCTGGCCAACGCATGTATGACTCTACCCTTGTTCAATCTGTTTCTACTAATGTGTGTAACCCCGCCTCAGGCACAACCGCGTCTAGCCAAGGCCACCAGCCGAAGCCCACAACGCAGCCCACTGCGAGCCGTGCGCCTACACCCAGGACTTCCTCGACAAACACTGAGCGCGCGCGTGATCTTGAGTGTTACAAATGTGGAGGCAGGGGCCACTACAAGAAGGACTACCCTAATTCGAAGAAGGTGTTCTTCTCCTCCACTGCCGCCGGCTATGAGTCCTATGAGGAGGAGGAGACCCCATTAGAGGCCATTGAGGAAGGCATTGAGGACGCCTACAAGTGTGAGCCTGCCGCTCTCCATGCGGGCACACCTCTGAGCTTAGTGACAAGGCGTCTCCTCACTGTCAAGGAAGCGAGCTTAGTGGACCAACGCGAGAACTTGTTCCACACAAGATGTCTCGTCCAAACGGCTTACTTGAGTGTCATCATCGACGGAGGTAGTTGCTGCAACATAGTGAATGAGAAGGTGGTGAAACACTTCGACTTGGCCACCACCCCCCATCCGCAGCCATACGCACTCAAGTGGATCTCCTCGAGCCCTAGTAACACAGTATCTCGCCAATGCTTAATTTCATTTTCTATTGGTCAATATTGTGATT
Organism: Rheum nobile; assembly: GCA_027886185.1. Classification (NCBI taxonomy): domain Eukaryota; kingdom Viridiplantae; phylum Streptophyta; class Magnoliopsida; order Caryophyllales; family Polygonaceae; genus Rheum; species Rheum nobile. The sequence goes on along the minus strand of WOAB01000002.1, from coordinate 5,529,922 downwards.
CCATTCTTTTGTGATGTCATTGCAATGGACACCACGCATCTCTTGCTTGGGCGCCTATGGCAATTCGACAGGCACGTGCTCTATGATGGCTATTTAAACACATATGTGTTTACTTACCACGGGAAGCGCGTCACATTATTACCAATGTCTTCCCATGAGATCTTGTAGGACTAGGTTGAGAGAGATCTCCAGAAGGCCATCGAGGCTGCCGCTACAAGGCAAGAAGAGACACCAACGGCCATGCCAAAGCAAAACTCTAACAATTCTGGCAATTTTTTGTCTCCCCTAGGCACTGCATCCAAGAAGTCCAGCGCCACAGGTGGGCCATCCAGTGCCTCTCTGAATCATGATAGCGCCTCCAGCACTGCCGCTAGGAAAGCCAAACAGAGGCCCACTGAGACCTGGCCAAGTACTCCATATTCTGGCTCGAGCACTGGTGTCCACACACCCAGTGCCTCACAAAAATTGCCCAGTGCCTTGCTTCCTTCACAGTTGGCCGTTTGATCGCCGCAGACGCCTCCGTTGCAAGGCCGTTGTGAGCATAGGCTGCTTCTAGCGCGGCCCAGTGAGCTCACTGCCGCCTTGACGGGCAAGGCACCTTGATTTTTGTTGATGCCCACTCCATGCATCCCTGAGACACCCAACACCGAGCCATTGCCGCACGCCGTCGCCACTTTGCTCACCGACTTCGACGATGTGTTTCTAGAGGAGCTTCCACAGGGTCTCCCTCCTTTGCGAGGCATTGAGCACCAAATTGACTTGGTGCCTGGTGCCTCCCTGCCAAACCACGCCGCCTACCACGCCGGCCCTGAGGAAACCAAGGAGTTGCAGCGCCAGGTGCAAGAGCTCTTGGATCATGGCTACGTGAGGGAATCTCTAAGCCCTTGCGCTGTGCATGTGATCCTTGTGCCCAAGAAAGATGGATCGTGGAGCATGTGCATCGACTGCCGTGCCATCAATCAAATTACGGTGAAGTACAGGCATCCGATCCCGCGCCTAGACGACATGCTTGATGAGCTCCACGGCACGACTCTCTTCTTCAAGATTGACCCGAAGAGCAGCTATCACCAGATTCGTATGAAAGAAGGTGATGAATGGAAGACCGCCTTCAAGACAAAGTATAGGCTTTATGAATGGCTCGTCATGCCTTTTGGGCTCACCAACGCGCCGAGCACATTCATGAGATTGATGAACCACATGTTGCGAGCATTTCTGGGAAAGTTTGTTGTCGTTTATTTCGATGACATTCTCATTTATTCATGTAGCCTTGATGACCACGTCGAGCACCTTAGGCTTGTGTTAGAGTGCTTGCGACGTGAGAGCTTGTATGTCAATCTTGGCAAGTGTCGCTTTTGTTCGGACACTACTAATTTCCTAGGCTACGTGGTGTCCAAGGACGGTCTGCGAGTGGATGAAGACAAGGTCAAGGCCATTAGGGAGTGGCCAACATCGATGATACCGACCATGGTACACAGCTTCCTTGGCCTTGCTGGATTTTATAGACGCTTTGAGCGAGACATTAGCTCCATCGCTGCGTCGCTGCACGAGCTTACCAAGAAGGGAGCCACGGTGACTTGGCTTGAGGCCCATGAGAAGGCCTTCACGACATTGAAGGCAGCCTTGTTCCATGCTCCTCTTCTCCAGCTCTCTGACTTTGCCAAGCATTTCGAGGTGGAATGTGACGCATTCAACGTCGGCATTGGAGGCGTCTTGCACCAGGAGAGGCGGCCCATAGCCTTTTTCAGTGAGAAGCTCACAAGGGCCACCCTCAATTACCCCACCTACGACAAGGAGCTTTACGCACTCGTTCGTGTGCTCAAGACGTGGCAACACTATCTTTGGCCACGCGAGTTTGTCATTCACAGTGACCATGCCGTGCTCAGCTACTTGAATAGCCAGGCTCACCTCAACCGAAGGCATGCTTGTTGGGTGGAGTTTCTTGAGACATTTCCATACGTCGTGGTCCACAGGAAGGGAAAGGAGAATGTGGTAGCCGACGCCCTTTCTCGCAGGTACGTTCTCTTGACTCATGTTCAAACTAAGGTTTTTGGTTTTGCTTTGATAAAGGAATTATATGTGCTTGATCCTTTCTTTAGCCCTATATTCGAGCATTGCCTTAAGGACCGTGAGTTTGAGACCTATTTTCTATGTGAGGGTTACTTGTACAAAGCAGGCCGCCTATGCATCCCTAGATCATCCATTAGGGACTTGCTTATCCAGGAAGCCCATGATGGCCGTGGCCTCTTCGGAATTGCCAAAACCCTAGGGAACACTTATTTTGGCCACGCATGACCCACCAAGTGACCCGCTATTGTAGGAGTTGTGTGACTTGCCAGCGAACCAAAGCCAAATCTAGTCCACACGGCCTGTACACTCCACTACCCATCCCTGTCGGCCCTTGGGAAGACCTTTCCATGGATTTCATTACGGGTTTGCCCCTCTCGCGTCAAGGTAAAGACTCTATCTTTGTGATTGTGGATAGGTTTTCTAAGATGGCCCATTTTGTAGCTTGTAAGACAACCAATAGTTCTAGTGAGATAGCCGAATTATTCTTTGAGCACGTGGTGCGTCTTCATGGAGTCCCTCGGACCATAGTGAGTGATAGGGATTCTATGTTTGTTGGCCATTTTTTGAGAACACTTTGGGGAAATCTAGGTACCAAACTTCTTTTCTCCACTAGCTACCACCCCCAAACCGATGGCCAAACCGAGGTGACTAATCGAACCCTAGGAGCCCTCCTTCGCACCATGCTCAAGGCCAACCCTAGGTGTTGGGAGGACTTACTATCTATTGTCGAGTTTTCTTATAACAGGTGCAGGCACTCGGCGACCAAGCTCACCCTCTTCGAGATTGTCTACGGCAGGAACCCTTTGACGCCGTTAGACATGTTGCCGCGCCTACTGCATGAGCCAGAGCATATCACCGCGGCAAACCGCGCCGAGTAGGTCCAAGAGCTCCACCGAAGGACGCACGCGCAGCTGGAGCGTCGAGCCTCGCAATATGCCTCGCAGCACAACCATGGCCGCCGTCACATCGTGTTCGCACCCGGAGACCTCGTCTGGGTGCACTTGTGAAATGAACGATTCCCCTCATGGCACAAGCACAAATTAGCCCCTCGTGGAGATGGCCCATTCCGGGTGATCAAGGACATTGGGGATAATGCATACTAACTTGAGCTCCCTGCCGACTATGGAGTCCACGCGACCTTCAACGTCGCCGACTTGACACCCTATGTGGAGCCCGAGTTTGATGATGGTGAAGCAGGGATGCTTCACAACCAAGTGGGAGAGGGTGATGCGACCCTGCCCTCCATGACCGCCACAGAAGAAGAGGAAGCCATGAGTCTGCGCTCCCAAGGTCCAGTGACACGATCGAGAGCCAAGGCAATCACCGCCGCCGTGCAATAACTCATCGCATGCATCATCACTGGCCAAGGCACACCCGAGACAGAGCCCGTGCTCAAGGTCCTCGCCACCATCGGCATCGCAGAAGAAGGCCCATCGCTCGCGGACACGGACGCACCCACTGATGAGCCCAGTCAAGCTTAGACGTGGCCGCTGCTCCCTGTGCCCGCATCCGGTGCCTCGCCGCCACCACGACGCCTATCCTTAGTCATTTAGAGGTTTATTTGCTAAGTGTTAGACATTGCTATTTTGAGACATTTCTATTTTTGGTACTTTCTCGTTTTAGTAGTTTCTATTTATAGTTATTTCTATTTTAGGGTGTGTCCCCCACGTGTGTCGCGTGGGCTAGCCCGTTAGGCAAGACTCGGCCCAGCCGAGTCTCGCATCTACTATTTAAGGCCAACTAGGTCTATTATGTTTCTTTACGTCTAAATTAATCAAAGCTTAAGTTTGAGTGCCAATTGCCTCCTTCCTTTGATCGGACGTCAACCCTATCTCTGTCTTCGCATCTCCTTCACTCCGCCGCCGACTCTACGGCAACGCTCGATCCCTCGAGCAAGTCTATCTTCGCATCTCCTTCACTCCGCCGCCGACGCTACGGCAATCGCTAGACCATCAAGCAATCTATCCAAACCATCGTACCACCCCCAACCACCAATCGTTTTCCATTGCACCCGCTATCGCACCCACTCCATCGCTCGTGTCATCGCGAGTACCATCGTCATCGCCTTCGCCGTCGCCATCGCTCTCACAGTCGCCACCGCCATCGATGTCGTGACACCCACTCCATCTCCACCGGGTTCGCTCTTCCACCGTGTCAGTAAACCTCTAAAGTTACTGTTCACGTACGCGCATCCCATTGTCAACCTTTTGTGCAATTCAACAACGGTTTCACCCAAGGCTTCCACGGCAGGCTTGACAACGAGACACGTTGTTGGAACGATGACGTTCCCTCTGGTTTTGATGATGATAAACACCATTGGGTTTTATGGTTTACATTGTTTCTATGAGTTTCAGGGATTGTGAACGATTTAGGGAACAATGGAAAGCATGAGAAAGAAGAGAAAGCAAAGGATGCTAAGGAACGTGGTGAAAACATGGAACAGTTATGCGGAAGCAAGATTGAAGAATGAAGCGCGCGTATTGTTCATACAAGGAAACTTTTATACTTGGAAACAACGGATAAGGAACAATGAAGAACTCAGACGTTGCCAACTGTTACCAGTGGAGACCGCTACTTATGGAAACCATGGATTAAAGATCTACTCGGAGAGAGAAGAGCTAGATAGCGTGTCTTAGGAAAGTTTACTTATGAAAACTATGTGTTTGTAAGCCAATATGTTTAGAAGGAAAATAAATCTCATACTGTTACCATGTATAGGATTCGATAGATATCTGAGGTGTTTGGTAACAAGGGTTTGGCTGCCACTATATATAGTTGAGGATATCTTAGGATAAGTGATGAGGCTAAAGTCGTATCGCCTAATCAAAATAATCCTAACAAACCTAACTCAGTAGAATAGGCAAGTAAGGGTCGAATCCCACATCGAGGAGTTGTCAATCTTTATGTAAGTTCGCATGCAATAGTCACAAGGGGGGTTTTTAGGTTGATTGTGATCAAACAAGTAAACAAAATAAACAAAGCAAAGAGTTGTAATCAATTAGGGAAAAACACTTAGCCAAACAAATATCTACCATTCATTTGATAGATTGGTCCTAGGTTATCTCTATTTCTTCCTTTGATTATTCCTGTCCCTATTCTTAAATAGTTACTAGTCCAACTAGTCCTAGCAACCCTTACTATTGAACGCACGAGAAACTATCAAGATTTAGAACAACAGCAGCATAGAGCATAGGAATTAACCAGGATACATACAATACCGATTTTTTGCAGCATTTAGCACATAATTAATTCTCTTTCATAATAAACTAGTCCAACTAGTCCTAGAATATCATGGATGCTACAATAGATAAGGAATCTCAACTCAAAATATCCAAACCCTAGCAATAGACAATTACTAATATCAACTAGTTGCGTCCAACAAGCAAAATCAATAAGAATCAATAGGAATAAGCTCAAGAGAAAAGATATAATCCAAAGGAATAGGAAATAGAGTTATAACCTCACAATCATGAATCAAATGAAGGCTTCAATTGTCGGACTAAGGAAAGGGTGCTTAGTTCTTCATAGTTCTTGGAAACAATAAACTTCAAAGGGAAAAGTATGCTGAATGGAAAACAACGATGAAATAACTTGATAATGAAAGGCTGCTCTGGAAACTAGGTTAAATAACCTAGAAACCAAAACCTAATGTAAAAAGATAACAAACCTAATCCTAAAAGGAAAATAATATAAAGTATGAAATAAGAAAAGAAAATAAAATCGGAAAAAGTAACAAATAAAGAACTTCGGACGAACGACGCGCTCCTCGCTGAGCCACATTTCCGCGATCGCAAATGGAATTCCGCGGTCGCGAAAATCTCCAATTTGCTCTCGACTTTCTTCGACTTTTCCGCGATCAACCCTTGCCCGTGGCTGCCCATCCGCGATCGCGGATTGACGCGTTCTTCAGTTCTTCGTCTTCTACGTTGTCTTCTCGTGGTGGCTTCTTCTCAACTTCATGATGTCTTCAATTAAGCTTCTCCACACCACATATCTACACTTCTTCTTCTCAACTCTAATCTCCGTAGTTGTGCTCTAAACCCATACAAATGGCACCCAAAACACTGGTAACAACTCCTAGATACGCACTACAAAGTAGCGCTGATCAAATTCCCCTATGCTTAAACCTTGCTCGTCCTCGAGTAAGCTAAAAGAAACCTACTCCTCCAGTCAAATCCCAAGGTTTTAGGAAGCATAGCAAAATCATCTCCACTAAGAATTGCACCTAATCATGAGACTCCAAGGCACTAACACAATAAGCTCAACAAAACACAACACATGACCACAACACCAACCAAGCTAAAAGGAAAGCAGAGTACTTCCCCCAAGCTTATTCCGAACACCACAGAGTGACTAACAATCTAATCCTAGCCTCCATCTATCTTCTTATACCTCCCAGAGTAACTTACCCGAATCCTCCTTATATCACTTTTTCTTATGTCGCCACGCCAGGTAAAATGATGATTCCTAATAATCAATCTTCTTCTTTTCACTCATTTTGCCAAGGCGCTCTTTCGGGTTTTCACCAAGCCACTCATTTCATTTTTCAATAGATGGGCTCACATGTAACTCACATCACTCTTGACCAATTATTACCCCAGCCTAATGCTGGTCCAAGCCACCTGCTTATTACCTAAGCCGCCCTTTCGGGTTTTCGACTTATCCCAAAATTTCTATTTTTGCCTCTTTTTTTTCGATTATTTGGCTTTTTTTCTTTTTCTTTATCTCCTCAACGACTAGCAAGTATAGAACACTCCCCCATGCTTAAACATTGCATTGTCCTCAATGTAATGAAAGACAAAAAAGAATAAAGCATAGGGAAAAGCAAAAAAATAACTCACAAATGCCGTTGAGTTGGCTTGGACACTGAAGTTGTTGCTGGCGGTAACTCAATAAGGCGCATGTCTCTGGTGTTGCGCGGGCATCTTCAAACTCAAACTCTACCGTGCAACCAATGATAGCCCTTCGGATCTATGGAAGCCTTTGTGCAAGAATTTCTCTTGTTGTGGACGAAAATGGCTAATCTCCAAAGGATGAAGAACTAGGGCACATTCGGCACTTTTAGGGTTTTTGGTGGATGACGATGGAACGATTGAATGGGTGTTGATTTGTGGGGGATAAGCACTCTCCTAGGTCTAGATATCACGCACTAAACCAAGGAAAAGCGACCAAGAGAAATCGGAGATACAACACACTCAAATCTCTCAAGGGAAGAACTTGATATCACACACAAGTTAAGGAACAAAGAGAAAAGCTTAGAAACTGAATAACTCTGGTTTTGATCTGAATAAACGTACCTAACACAATGCCAAATTGTTTGCCTTAGTAACCTAGCATTCGGTTACCAAGAGAAATAAAAAGAAAAACACTAAAATTAACCCACTAAGCTAACACGTGCCCACTAACCTAAACACAATTAATGGACAGTTTAGGGAAATTAAAATAAGTCTAATAATGTTTAAAAACCAAAGAAAAACAATCGGAAATGGTTCGGAAATTCAATGGGACTTCAATTCTTCTCATGGGCTATTAACCCGGATGTGGCCGGCGGCGAGATTTCCGGAGAAGCTCCAATGCATGGGACCAGGCTGGGCTCGGTTTGGCTCGGCACTCCCTGAGCCACTGGACCTCCCTTGAGCTGGTGGTGAAGTGGGTCAGCTCGGGCTCGGGTGATTGAGCCAGGTGTGGGCTCGTGCCTATACTCCTCCACACGCGCGGCCGTGAATCTAGGGCTTGACCTAGGGCTCGGCAAATGTTGACATGGCTTGGCACCTTGGGCTCCAATGATCTGAGGTGACTCTGTGGGAGCTGTGGGAGTCTTGGTGGCCGAGAGAATTGGACGTGTGCCGAGAGGAATCTCCATGTGGCTTGGCGGGCAATTAGGGTTTGCCGGCGGGATTTTAGGGTTTGCCCGAGTTGCCTTTGCCTTGGTCTTGGACATGGGCTCATCTTGCATGGTGGGCACTTCACTGGCCATGAGCATATTCATATCATCCTCCCTCCCTTGAAAGGGATTCGACCTCGAATCCAGCTTGTCGAAGTCTCTTTCTCCTTCCAAGCAATAGCTTTCCTTGTGCGATACACCTCCTTGACCTACAATAGAACTACAAGACAAACTATGCAACACCACATCCACCTCATTAGTAGGGTTTGTCTCATAAAATGTAATGAATGGTGGAGGACATGCAATGGAAGTAGGCATAAAAGGCTTAGCCAAAAGCATGTGATGAGAAGCACCACCTTTGTTTCCAATTGCCATATTCTTACCTTGGCTTTGCTCTAATTGTTGGTCGGCCTTTCTTTACTCTCTAGCCATATGGTCAGCCATGATCTCATGGGGCATCATAGGGTATAGGGTGATTCTTTTACCATTCATGATAAAAGAATACTCATTTGTCACCCCTTGATGGATGACACCCCTATCAAATTGCCATGGTCGGCCTAGGAGAAGGTGACATGCGGTCATGGGTAAAACATCACACACAACCTTATCCACATATTCTCCTATAGCAAACTGAACGGTGGCTTGGTCCTTGACCTTAAGGGGCTTGTCGGAATTCAACCAACAAAGTGTGTAGGGTTGCGGGTGAGAAGTGGTCAATAGATTGAATCTACTCACCACTTCTTGATCAATTAAGTTGCAACATGAGCCACCATCAATGATGACACTACACACCTTTCCCTTAATGGTACACCTAGTGTGAAAGAGAGTCTCACGTTGACTAGGTGCACTAGGACCTTCCGAGATAGTTAGTGCTCTTTTGACAAAAAAGCACTCACCCTCGGCGGCCACCACATGCAACTCCTCTAAACCATCCTCCTTCTTAACAAGTTATTCTTCCCATTCATCCTCGGACTCAATGCCCCCTATAGTGTTGAGAAGAACTTGCCTTTTTGAGGGGCAATCCTTGGCAAAATGGCCATGGCCGAGACACTTAAAACACTTAAGATCCCTAGCTCGGGTCTCTCCCTCCTTTCGTTGGGTTTGATCCGAATTAGGAGCCTCTCTTCTAGGGTGACTTGAGTTGTCACTCCTAGTGGGTTCTAAGCGTCTTGGCATAGGTTGTGGTCCCTTGGAGCCACTTGATGCATTTTGCCAAGGCCGTGAGCTTTGAGCTTGGGGACGCTTTGAATGAAGTGCCTTATATATACGATTTGTATAATGAAGCACTTCTTCCATAGGGGTCCCTCTAGAAAAGTGTTGCTTGCTCACTATGGCTCGGAGTTCGAGGCTAAGGTTATTAATAAACTTAGAAATAAGATACCCCTCGGGAACCCTAAGTCTAGACCTAAAGACCAAGGTCTTTATCTCCATATAGAATTCATCCGGGGTCTTATTCCCTTGCTCTAACAACTCCAACCTCTCATGCACCCTATCCGAAAAATCATCCGGGACAAACCTATCTCGGAGAGCTTGCTTTAGTGCTTGCCAAGTAGTGATTTGGGGGTTTCTGAGGTACTCTCGTTCCTCCTTGTCCCCAAGCCACCATTGGTAAGCAAAACCCTCAAATTTTATGGTCGCTATAGCTACCCGTTGAGCTTCCGAGTAGTTATAGTACCTAAAGATTTGATCGGTCTTTTGCTCCCAATCAAGATAGATCTCCGAGTCACATTGTAAACCAAAAGATTGTACCTCCAATTTTATCCCATGAGGCCGTTGTTGGTCATGTGCATACTCCTCACGTTGGTCACCATAGTCCTCGTCAAAGCCACCGAAGCCTCGTTGGGGGACATAGGGCATCCTCCCACCTTGGTATTGGCCTCGGCCCATACCTCCTCTTCCAGCCATCCTCCTTCCCGGGTCATGGTACCCATTGTATGCATTCGGTGCTCCTCTTGGCTCCTCTCTATGGATGGTGCTCGGCACCCCTCTTGACTCCTCTCTATGGATGATACTTGGTCCTGCCATGTTAGGGTACAAAGAAACCATGCTAGTAGTAAAAGGTTCAATATAAGGAGAAGAAGTATTAGAGGTCAAACCGAACTCTTCCCTTGAGGCAGCCACATTCGGTGGAGGATGATGAAATCCTTCACGTAGAGACACATTCGCCAACTCTTGAGCTAGAAGGGGTATGGTCACTTGGACCCCTTGATTGCCGCTTGATGGTCCGGCCATTAGAGGATTTGGTGCAACACTCCCTTGGTAAGCACCTTGAGATGGGTTCGGTGATGGACTGTGGGACAGCCCCCACTTCTCCTCCATGGTCTTCATGAAGGTTGCTTGCTCATCTCGCAAGGCTTGCAATTCTTGGCGAGTCCGCTCTTCAGCTTGGCGCTCTCGCTCTTTGGCCTCTTCCTTGGACGATTGGATAGCCAAGAGTATGGCCTCCAAGGTCACTTCCGCCTCTTCCTTAGGGTCCTCCGCAGCCACATTCTTATCCTTGGCTCTCACCATGACTTCCTACACGCAAGAAAATCCACACAACAGCCCACAAATGCCAAAGAACACAATGGTCTCTAGAGCTAGTAAGGAGCTTATACTTATCAACAACTCCTTGCAAAATTTCAAGTTCAAGCTCAGCAAAAAGGTCAAGGTAGGCTTCCTATATGCAAATGACTCACAAAATAGAAAACAAAGTGCACCACAACCTTGATTCAAGCACTTAAATTAGATGCAAGTTCAAATTGTCTCGTAAGTACTTATCCTCTATTGTCACTTACTATGGATGATTCAAGCAAGATTACAAAGGAATGCAGCTTACAATGAAGATTTGAGCACAATTACGAGCACTTCACAAGATCACTAGGAGAATCACAATGACACTAGAATGAACAACTTAAGGCCTTTGTCTTTTTTCTTTTTTTTCTTTTTTTTTTTGTAAACTAGCCGACTTCTTTTCTTTTCTTTTTTTGTACTACTACCAATGAAAGTAATGAAAATAAAATGAACTACTTGATCAACCTATAGCGTACACACCTCTCGGAAGTTCCTCCACTTGACAATTTGGATTGGATTTAACTTAAGGTGCTTTAGGTAGGTTGTTTCAAGTGCCAAATGAAATAAAATTAAAGACTCAAAGGTCCTAACTATATGCAACTAATGACTGGTCACGGCTAGGGTAAAGGTAAACATACGGCAGCTTCAAATTTTGAAATCAAATTGACGCAACAACTTCAACAACAAGTCCTATATTCTAGGCGTGCCGAACCAACAAATTTTCAAGCCCTAACTGCCGTCTTCTACCTTTGATTCAGCCTGATTTTTGACACTAAAGAGACACCTAAATGCAGACACAACTCTACACAAAGATAAGGACACAAGACGCAAGAAAACCTAAGACACTAGGCACTACAAGACTCGGAAATTAACAACAATGCAAGGCACGAAATAGAGAGCATTAAACTACGAAATTTGCAAGAGATTGAAGACAAATAAGAGCAACACTTACGTAGCTCTGATACCAAATGATAGCCCTTCGGATCTATGGAAGCCTTTGTGCAAGAATTGCTCTTGTTGTGGACGAAAATGGCTAATCTCCAAAGGATGAAGAACTAGGGCACCTTCGGCACTTTTAGGGTTTTTGGTGGATGACGATGGAACGATTGAATGGGTGTTGATTTGTGGGGGATAAGCACTCTCCTAGGTCTAGATATCACGCACTAAACCAAGGAAAAGCGACCAAGAGAAATTGGAGATACAACACACTCAAATCTCTCAAGGGAAGAACTTGATATCACACACAAGTTAAGGAACAAAGAGAAAAGCTTAGAAACTGAATAACTCTGGTTTTGATCTGAATAAACGTACCTAACACAATGCTAAATTGTTTGCCTTAGTAACCTAGCATTCAGTTACCAAGAGAAATAAAAAGAAAAACACTAAAACTAACCCACTAAGCTAACACGTGCCCACTAACCTAAACACAATTAATGGATAGTTTAGGGAAATTAAAATAAGTCTAATAATGTTTAAAAACCAAAGAAAAACAACCGGAAATGATTTGAAAATTCAATGGGACTTCAATTCTTCTCATGGGCTATTAACCCGGACGTGGCCGGCGGCGATATTTCCGGAGAAGCTCCAATGCATGGGACCAGGTTGGGCTCGGTTTGGCTCGGCACTCCCTGAGCCACTGGACCTCCCTTGAGCTGGTGGTGAAGTGGGTCAGCTCGGGCTCGGGTGATTGAGCCAGGTGTGGGCTCGTGCCTATACTCCTCCCCACGCGCGGCCGTGAATCTAGGGCTTGACCTAGGGCTCGGCAAATGTTGACATGGCTTGGCACCTTGGGCTCCAATGATCTGAGGTGACTCTATGGGAGCTGTGGGAGTCTTGGTGGCCGAGAGAATTGGACGTGTGCCGAGAGGAATCTCCATGTGGCTTGGCGGGCAATTAGGGTTTGCCGGCGGGATTTTAGGGTTTGCCCGGGTTGCCTTTGCCTTGGTATTGGACATGGGCTCCTCTTGCATGGTGGGAACTTCACTGGCCATGAGCATATTCATATCACAAAAGGGATCCACTGGAAAGTGTAGTGGCATATCAAAGAATGCGGGCTATACGACCTTCAATGAACACAAAAAATGGGCCCAGATGTAATCGTGTTATGGGCCCTGGTGTTCCTTCTCCTCAGTTGTCGATTGTAAGGCCATCATCGTCGCTAAATAAAATTGTGGGGTGAATGTCTCCTCCTTGACAACATGATGCACACCGTCTCTCTATGGGGGACTCGGACAACTGACCTTCGGTAGAGCTTTTTTTTCGATTTTTTTTTTCCGAGTGCAGGGAAAGGAAAACTTACGTTGTTGGTGTGTGGTTAACACCGTCTTCAATTTGGCTTCGGTCCTCCTTCCTACAGGTTAGTCTAAAACAAAAACAAAACAAAAGCAAAAACAAAAATAACAAACAAACAACTAAAAAAACATGGAATGAAAAGACAGGAAAGAAATACATACCTCGGGTTGCCTCCCGGACAACGCCTTAGTTATTGTCGTGGCTCGACCTGGTACTCTTCCACATCAACTCGGGTTGCTCATAGCAACTGAACTCCTGGGGTCTAGATCAGGGGGGTGCCTCTTTGTATGCTCTGTATTGAGCTTTTCCCCCAATCCCCTGCACTTCATGATGGGTGGACCATTGTTTACATCCATGATTGCACTTGCCATCTTCAGAAATGGCCTACCCAACATCTCAGGGGCTACATGTTTGTCCTGCCCCGTATCCAGCGTGGAGAAATTTTCCCTTTTACTCCCAGTTTCTTTCTTGTGCTTCCCATTCGGCTTCTTTTTGATCTTGCGCAGCGCCCTTAAAATTTCTGTGCAGCGAGGAGTGTTGTTTGCCAATTCGACCAAGGGAATGGTTGCCTCGCAGATACTGAAGGTTTCATAGAGCTCTTTGTTGTTCTTCAGCCTTCGAGTATCTTGTAATGCCTCAGGGAAGGGTGCGACGGGGTGCAGCGAAACAAGCAGAGAGGAGTTGGGACTTACATACTCATCATAGGCAGCCTCGAGAGGGTCGGGGGCTGTAGGGACGTTTTTGCGATCACGGGCATCTTTCCGCGGTCGCGGATCTTCTTCGAACAGAGCCTCGTCTTCAACAATTTTTCCGCGATCGCGGAATTCTTTCCGCAGTCGCGGATTGCTCTCGAACAGCTCTTCAGAGGGGATTTTTCCGCGGTCACGGAATTCAATCCACAGTCACGGAAAGGCGTCGATTTCTCCCTCCTTCTCAGTAATCAATCCGCGGTCGCGGCCCTCTCCCTTGTGGACGCTGAATTCCTCCAATTCCAGAAAATAAGCTTCTTCAGAAAGCACCTCGCGGTCCATAATATCGTCTGGAAGGCCCATCTCCATAGTGGGTGGACCGCGGTCGAGGTACACCTCCCGCGGTCTCGGGTTCTCTTTTGCAGACATCTCTCTATATTTTGCACCCGCCTCACTAATTTGTTGCTCCCTTCTAGCTAAGGGGGCAACATGCAGCTACTCAGTACTTTGTAGGGTCATCGAGTAGACATTCTCCTCCTAGTGCACTACTGGGGGCGATAGCAGTTTCATCATGGCCTCCGTTTTGCTCACTGCTTGAACCATTTGCTCAATCTGCCGTTCCAAGTTCTGGAGCATCTCCACGGTCGACATGGAGGAACTTGGATTGGACACCGGAGGTCTATGCTCATAGGTTGGACTGTACTGCTATGGATTGTCTTGCTGATAGTACAACTGTGGCTCCGGATAGAACTCCTGGTAGTTAGGACCATAAAAAGGGTATTGTTGGTTCTCATAACTCGAATTGGGGTGATCTCCCCACCCTGGAGTGTATGCGTACGAGTATGGGTCATATCGCGGTTCCTGCCAGAATTGCGGAAATCTCTCCATTTCTGTATCAAAATCAAAAAGAAAAAATAATCAGTAGCACGGGTGTGGACCGTAAGATAGGTCCACACAAAAAATTGGCACACAGACACAAACAAAGAAAAACAAAACTTGCCTCCCCGGCAACGGCGCCAATTTTGATGAGGCTAAAGTCGTATCGCCTAATCAAAATAATCATAACAAACCTAACTTAGTAGAATAGGCAAGTAAGAGTCGAATCCCACAGTGAGGAGTTGTCAATCTTTATGTAAGTTCGCATGCAATAGTCACAAGGGGAGTTTTTAGGTTGATTGTGATCAAACAAGTAAACAAAACAAACAAAGCAAAGAGTTGTAATCAGTTAGGGAAAAACACTTAGCCAAACAAATATCCACCATTCATTTGATAGATTGGTCCTAGGTTATCTCTATTCATTCCTTTGATTATTCATGTCCCTATTCTAAAATAGTTACTAGTCCAACTAGTCCTAGCAACCCTTACTATTGAACGCATGAGAAACTATTAAGATTTAGAACAATAGCAGCATAGAGCATAGGAATTAACCAGGATACATACAACACCGATTTTTCACAGCATTTAGCACATAATCAATTCTCTTTCATAATAAACTAGTCCAACTAGTCCTAGAATATCATGGATGCTACAATAGATAAGGAATCTCAACTCAAAATATCCAAACCCTAGCAATAGACAATTACTAATATCAACTAGTTGCGTCCAACAAGCGAAATCAATAAGAATCAATAGGAATAAGCTCAAGAGAAAAGATATAATCCAAAGGAATAGGAAATAGAGTTATAACCTCACAATCATGAATGAAGGCTTCAATTGTCAGACTAAGCAAAGGGTGCTTAGTTCTTCATAGTTCTTGGAAACAATAAACTTCAAAGGGAAAAGTATGCTGAATGGAAAACAACGATGAAATAACTTGATAATGAAAGGCTGCTCTGGAAACTAGGTTAAATAACCTAGAAACCAAAACCTAATGTAAAAAGATAACAAACCTAATCCTAAAAGGAAAATAATATAAAGTACGAAATAAGAAAAGAAAATAAAATCGGAAAAAGTAACAAATAAAGAACTTCGGACGAACGACGCGCTCCTCGCTGAGCCACATTTCCGCGATCGCGGATGGAATTCTGCGGTCGCGGAAATCTCCAATTTGCTCTCGACTTTCTTCGACTTTTCCGCGATCAACCCTTGCCCGCGGCTGCCCATCCGCGATCGCGAATTGACGCGTTCTTCAGTTCTCCGTCTTCTACGTGGTCTTCTCGTGGTGGCTTCTTCTCAACTTCATGATGTCTTCAATTAAGCTTCTCCACACCACATGTCTATACTTCTTCTTCTCAACTCTAAACTCCGTAGTTGTGCTCTAAACCCATACAAATGGCACCCAAAACACTGGTAACAACTCCTAGATACGCACTACAAAGTAGCGCTGATCAATAAGGTATCTCGATCATCACTAAGGAAGCATACTGAAGAGCTATTGCGATTGAGATCAAAGTTCAAGGCAAGGTACGAACTTGTTTTGTGAGTACTTGCTTAGAGTCTTTTGTGTTCTTGTGTTGTTACTAGTTGATTGCACTCAAAGTCTAGAAACCTAGGAACTGTGTGTTATTAGGTGGAGATAAGACTTGTGAGATTGTACAACTTGATTAATAATACAAGTACACATGTTTGAAATCCTCCTAGGGTAACACCTAGAGGTAGATGTTTTCTCTTTTCAACTAGTTGGTTGATAGAGTTTACTCTCTAAGGAATTGTCTTACTGTTACTACTGAATCTCTGTTATTTCCGATGCCCAGGGAACAGTTTCATTATTCCTTGTCTAACACACTACGATTCAACAATTTGTATCAGAGCAGGTTCGCTCTAGATTGTGTATTCTTTTTCAGATTCACATGTAACAATGTCTTCAACTCATGAAGTCGGTATTGGGAACAACAAACCACCGTTCCTGCCCATCGGTAGAAAGTTTCAACACTGGAAGGCTCTCTTCACTGACTGGATGAAGAGTAACGACTACCAATGCTGGAGAGTTATTGAGGTTGGTGATGAGAAAGTCGTTGAAGCAGTAATCAAAAGAACAACACCTTGGAGCCAAGATGATTTCAGAATCATGGAGAAAAACTCTAAGGCTCGCATGTTCATCAACAACGCCCTTAGTGCTGAAGATGCTTCAAAGCTACAATCTTGTGCAACCGCCAAAGACATGTGGGCTGCCTTGGAACAAATGTACATGGGAAGCTCCGACCTTAGAGAGATGGATCGCTTTCAAGCTAAGAAAGATTTCTATAACTTCTCTATGGTTGATGGTGAGTCAGTTTCCTCCTACCAATCTAGATTTGAGGAAATTATGGCTAGACTTGTCTCTCATGATGTCGATGATAAAGAAATTCTTCCCAAGGAGAAAGTTCTCATCATCATTGATGGACTTCCTCCAAGGCACAAGATGACCAAAGCCATTCTCAAGGAAAATCCCAAAACTCTTGAACTCACTCTTCATGAAGTGTTCGGAAAAATCAAGAAATGTGATGAAGAAGACAAGTATGTTAAACCTAAAGGCATTGCCTTGATGGTTGAAAAAGTTGTCAAGATGATAGAAGACAATAAAGATGAAAACTTGGATGGTATAGATCCAGAAACCGCCCTTCTCACCAAGGCCATGCGATCTCTCTATCGCAAAGGTAGATCATTCAGGAATGATGGGAACAATGGTGAGAAACGAGATCTCAAAGATGTTACATGCTATAACTACAAGGACAAGGGTCACTATGCTAACAAGTGCCCTAAAGGGTATAACTCAGACAACACCAACGATGACAATACTGGGAACGACAAGAAGAAAGCTTTCGTTGCTTTCTGGGGTGATGAATGTGCCAACTCTGATGATGACGAGCAAGAAGCATGGGGGAACAACATAATGTGTGCAATGACTCTGAAGTCATCAAGTGAAGAACAAGAGGTAGATCCTGAAACTTTCTTTGAATCTCTTGTCAATTTTGATAAAAAGTCATTGATCTCTCTTATCAAAAGCATGTATAATGAGAACCTTAAAACGCAAAATGACTTGAATAATGATGAGGATAAATGCATCGAATTAAATGAATCTCTATTTAAAATTACTAGTTCCTCTACTGTTCCTAGTGTTAAAAATGATGTTACTCACAGTGAACATAGTTCCTTTAGCACTGTTAGGGAACTATCTCAGATGAAAGCTCAGATTGATAAAATTCACTCTATCCTAGTTGAGAAGAAGCTTAAGGAAGAAGAGATTACCTTTGTTGAGTCCAAGTATGGTGTGGGGTACAAAAGTGAAAAACAAGAGAGTGAGGAATATGAGTTAACCATACCTGAGCTTAGAGAGTTAAAAGACAAGGAACTTCAGAATACTAAGGATATGAACTCTTACCTAGAAGAGCGTGTGAAGACTCTGGAGAGTGGGCTAAGTGAAAACCAATCTTGGTACAAAGGCCAACTTGCCCATAAGATGTATCTCATCCAATCCCAGGGAAACTTGCCTAGTAAACCTGACCCAGTTAGAGCCACACAACGTAGCATGCCCGTCCCAAACCGTAAGTACACCTTGGGGGACTATTATAAGATTTGCTGGCATTGTGGGAACAATGGTCATGTTGTGAGAAACTGTGCTAAGAAACAAAAGTTCACTGAAGAGCACACTCAACGCAAGAACAGTCAAAGTAACAATGTTGATTTGAATGATCATGATGCTTCTTTTGACATGTGCAATACTAAGCCTAGAGAATATTATTTTGTTTCTAAACGACCAGGTAAAGCTAAGCTTGCCTGAGTCGCTAAACACTAACTCTCTTAATGCAGGATGAAGTGAGGGGGAACAACAGGTGGTTCATTGATAGTGCATGCTCATGCCATATGACAGGAAATAGAGATCACCTTACCTCACTTCAACAACATTCTAAGGGAACCGTTTCCCTTGGAGATAAACGATGCAGAGAGATAGTGGGAACAGGAGAAGCTACTTTGAACTCAAATATCAAGATAAAAGAGGTTAGTCTAGTTCATCAACTTGGTTTTAATTTGATAAGTGTAGCTCAACTATGTGATCAAAGAGACAACGAGACGGTGTTCACAACCAAAGATTGCTACGTAAGGAATAGAAAAACCAAGGAGATCGTGTTGAAGGGTGTCCGATTCAACGATGTTTACACTGTTGACACAACATTCAAGCCTTCAAGGGAACTGTGCTTTGCGTCTCTAGCTAAATAGACGAAACTGTGTCATAGAAGGCTTG
Organism: Rheum nobile; assembly: GCA_027886185.1. Lineage (NCBI taxonomy): Eukaryota > Viridiplantae > Streptophyta > Magnoliopsida > Caryophyllales > Polygonaceae > Rheum > Rheum nobile. The sequence goes on along the minus strand of WOAB01000002.1, from coordinate 5,511,276 downwards.
GACATGCCAATCTACAACTCATCCACAAACTCCACAAGAAGGAACTAGTTTGAGGTCTTCCAAATATCAAACATGAGATCCATGGAGTTTGTGAAGCATGTGTAAGAGGGAAGCAAACACGTTCCTCTTTCAAGAGCAAACCGGATGTTACCACTTCTCGTCCTCTGGAACTGATCCATATGGATCTCTGTGGTCCCATGAGGATAAGAAGTCATGCAAGGAACATGTATGTGTTTGTTATTATTGATGATTACTCTAGATTTACATGGACAATTTTTCTCTCTTCCAAGGAACATGTATTCGAGACATTTGAGTCTTTCATCAAGGGTGTGGAAACTAATCTGGGACATAAGCTAAGCGCCATTCGATCCGACCATGGAACGGAGTTTGAGAATGCTATGTTCCTTGATCACTGTAGGGAACATGGTATCTCTCATAACTTCTCGGCTCCAAGGACACCACAGCAAAATGGAGTGGTCGAGAGGAAGAACAAATTATTGGAGGACATGGCTAGAACAATGCTCATAGCAAGCAACCTTTCTCGAATATTCTGGGCTGAGGCTATCAATACTTCATGCTATATCCTTAATCGTGCCATGCTTAGACCATTGCTAAATAAAACTGCCTATGAACTAATCAGGGAACGCAAGCCCAATGTTTACCACTTGTGTGCCTTTGGTTGCAGGTGTTTCATTCACAACAATGGAAAAGACAACTTGGGGAAATTCGATCCAAGGAGTGCTGAAGGAATCTTTCTGGGGTATGCTAATTCAAGCAAAGCTTATAGAGTCTTCAATAAGAGAACCCAAAAGATTGAAGAGAGCATTCATGTTGTCTTTTATGAACACTTAAAAGCTATGAGTGATGATTCCAACATACCGTTCCCTGATGATCTCTTTCCACCGCCGAAGCTGAGTACGTAGCTACTGCATCTTGTTGTGCCCAGGTATTATGGCTCAAACAACAATTGGAGGATTTTGGTATGTCTCTTGGCACCGTTCCCATTATGTGTGATAATACTAGTGCTATCAACATTTCCAAAAATCCTGTTCATCACTCACGTACTAAGCATATTGATATTCGTCATCATTTTCTTTGTGATAATGTTGAGAAAATTTTCATTAGGATGGATCATTGTAGGACAGAGGATCAAGTTGCAGATATCTTCACCAAAGCACTAGATAGAAAACCATTTGAGTATTTGAGAATGCTCCTTGGGATGATCTCACTAAACTGACGAACTCACTATCCACTATTCCTTCCATGATTGGCTAAATTGATCAAATTTATTCAAGGAACATCTTCTATGTTGCTTATTAGTTGTAAAATGTAGTTCATCATGTCTTGTTGTGTGCTATGTGTTACTTGATATCATTTATTACATGTTACTTCTTTACTTGATCATCTGTGCTTCAGGGTTACTTGATAACATCTTATTTCATGCCCAAAGCAACCAATTTGATTATCTGAACCCTCATTACAAGCCAAAATGATAATTGGTTGCAATGTCGTCCCAAGCTTGGATCCAGGTAAACGTTCACCTTTCTTTGTTTACCAATATTTACTGGGAATCATTATTTGGATCGTCATTGTTCCCTACCTCTATTTTTGTTTGGATATATCTTTGCAATTTTGTGTGAACCCATTAAAATATCCAAACTAGCCTTTCTATCCACTCAAGCAACTCAGAGTCATCTTTATGGAGCTTTGCCTAAGAGGGAACTGCGAAAGGAACAGTGAATGGGAACAACTTGCTGAATGTTGAGAGTTGCAGGTGAACGTTGCTCTCTGCAACGATTGAATTTAATGGTGATTTGAAAGCTCTGCCGCGAGGAATAGTATGATTGCGAGAAACGAGATGAAAAGTGTCGTTACTTGTAGAGAGAGAAAAGATCTGGTTGTCGATTTGAATGATGTCAATGGCGAGATTTTTGGTAAGCCAATCCTAATTTTCCTTAATTATTTTCTTTCCAAATCTCTTGCCTTCTATAAATCCTCATCCTCACCTCAATCCGATTTACCCACTTTCTCACAATCTCTGCAAAACTCTCTCTTTTTGCTTTTTTGTCGTTTTCAACCCTAATCTTCAATCCATTCTCTTTCAAACACAACCACACCATCATGTCTACCCCAACATCTTCTTCTACCCCTGCCATTGACGTCTCTGCCTTCACTGAGGAACAACTGGCTGCTCTCAAGCAATCCATTGAGGCACTCCAGGCTGCTAAGACTCCGACCTCAAAGGACACCACCTCCATCGCTGTCGTGGTAGAAATAACCAAAGAGGCCACCTCCTCAATCACTGAGCTTCAGGAGGAACAACCTCGGGGGGAGCAGCCTTCGGAGGAACAGGTCCGAGAAACAGATGCCTCCAAGGAAATGGTGGCCGTCACTGAGCAAGAAGAAAAAGTCAACTCTCCTCCCAAATCGAAAGAAGCTGAAGAGGAGGAGGCCATGGCTGATGTGGAAGCTAATCTAGGTCTTCACCCTCTCGAAACTATGGAGCCCAGTCGCAAGCGAAAGCACACTATTGGCTCTGAGGATGATGAGGACCCATATGTTGAGATCACAGGGGAACAACGAGTGTCCACCGGCTTCTCAACCCCGACAAAGTCTGCCGCCGGTGAGACCACTCCAGGCACTTTGAAGGAACGTCTGCGATCGGCGAAGAAAATTGAGGCCAAGAAAACTGAGGTGAAGAAGATTGAGCCAAGGAAGAAGACAAAGGTGGAGGATCCGTCTGTCGAAGGGAAAAAAATCCTTCCCCACCTCCTTATCCCTGATGGGTTCCTAGTCGACAATGACTTCGACGACGCCTTGGAGCGTCTCAGATTTCAAGGTTGGGAACACCTCTTCTCTAACCGCGTCATGGTCAATCCTGCCCAAGTCCGTGAGTTCTACCGTTCCTTCCAACTCAACAATGCTTCAACTATGGTGGGAACGACGTCTATCAACGATGAAGATCTCTCCTTCACTGTGTCAAAATTTGCTCGACTTCTAGGTGTCTCTGCTGAAGGGTTTTGTGAAATCCCTGGTGAGAAGATCACAGATGCTCAGAAGAAGGCCAAGGAGGCTAGTGCTCAGCGACTCTTCAAGTCCACATCTAGAGCCACTCATGTGTCAGCTCTCACTCTGCCTCAGTGAATAGCGCATCATATCATTATGAAAGTTGTTGTTCCTAGGCAAGAAAAGAGGAACGCGATCACTGTCACCGATCTTGGACAGGTTTTGGCACATGGAGAAGATTGACCTTCCTAGGGTCATTCTACAACACATGGAAAAATGCAGTGCCAAGACTCACTCCCTAGCCTACCCAAACGTCATCAAGCTTATTCTACAAGCAGAGGGGGCTTACAGAGCAGAAGGGGAAGTTCCCATGGTCACCGAGTTGGATATGGTGAATGTGAACAAGATGAAATATCAGGGAGATGACAAGGGAACTCTGCCTATGTCAGAGATTATGAAGCGAGAAGCTGGAGATGGAACATCAAAAGGTGGCTCTGTGCAAAGCCAGATGTTGATTGAACTGCGTGAGATCAAGAACATTCTTTCACTGCTTCTTGAGTATTTTCTCCACAAGGACAAAGACCAGAAGGAGGATTCTGAGTCTTGAGTGGACACCTTTCCCAATCCTAGCCCGTATTTCCCTATTTTTTTTGGCTTTCTATGTTATTTTGTGATTGTGCTAGCTCTTTTGATTCTATCTAGTTGTTTGCTATGTTTTCTATGATCTTTTGTAATCATTCCTTGCTCGATATATGAACTTTATTTTGCTTCTAATTTGCCACAATAGTCCTATTGTTCCCTTGTTTATCTTTTGATCTTTTGATGATTCCAAAAGGGGGAAGTGTGAAAAATTGTGATAAACTCAGTAAAGTGAGGTAACAGCTTTATTGTTCCTAAATCTTTATGATTTTTTGAACGATGCTAGTGCTTAGGGGGAACGATGATACAACTTGAAGGTATGACTTGCTTTTATTCATTTGATATAAAATTTTGCTTAACACTTGATCTTAGAAACATTATGACTTATATCTTTCTGCTTTTTACCCTATGTTATGATTGAACAATTTTGAATGGATTTGTCATCACCAAAAAGGGGGAAATTTTTGGAACCGTGACGTTCCATCTGGTTTTGATGATGATAAACACCATTGGGTTTTATGGTTTACATTATTTTCATGAGTTTCAGGGATTGTGAACGATTTAGGGAACAATGGAAAGCATGAGAAAGAAGAGAAAGCAGAGGATGATAAGGAACGTGGTGAAAACATGGAACAGTTACGCGGAAGCAAGATTGAAGAATGAAGCGCGCGTATTGTTCATACAAGGAAACTTTTATACTTGGAAACAACGGATAAGGAACAATGAAGAACTCAGACGTTGCCAACTGTTACCAGTGGAGAACGCTACTTATGGAAACCATGGATTGAAGATCTACTCGGAGAGAGGAGAGCTATAAAGCGTGTCTTAGGAAAGTTTACTTATGGAAACTATGTGTTTGTAAGCCAAATTATTTAGAAGGAAAAGAAATCTCAGAGTGTTACCATGTATAGGATTCGATAGATATCTGAGGTGTTTGGTAACAAGGGTTTGGCTGCCACTATATATAGTTGAGGATATCTTAGGATAAGGTATCTCGATCATCACTAAGGAAGCATACTGAAGATCTATTGCAATTGAGATCAAGGTTCAAGGCAAGGTACGAACTTGTGTTGTGAGTACTTGCTTAGAGTCTTTTGTGTTCTTGTGTTGTTACTAGTTGATTGTACTCAAAGTCTAGAAACCTAGGAACTGTGTGTGATTAGGTGGAGATAAGACTTGTGATATTGTACAACTTGATTAATAATACAAGTACACGTGTTTGAAATCCTTCTAGGGTAACACCTAGAGATAGAAGTTTTCTCTTGTCAACTAGTTGGTTGATAGAGTTTTCTCTCTAAGGAACTGTCTTACTATTACTACTGAATCTCTGTTATTTCCGCTGCCCAGGGAACAGTTTCATTGTTCTATGTCTAACACACTACGATTCAACACACGTGACTTCCCAACCAAGACTAGATCCATCGCCGCCTTTGACACTTGACCATCATCGGAGGCAAGAACGCATCACCATTCAACATTAATGTGGGCATTATATTGCAGCAGCAAATAGCAGTTGTACGGTACAACATATCTATTATCAATGTTTGCCTTCCCTTTTTTAATGTGGAACCCATTATTTATGCGTCTATAGATGGGAAATCCTTCTTCGTCAAGTGTTGTTTCTGCATAGTATGCCATTGAAAAATGTTTGCTACACTGACTATTATTCATACATGGTGCATTCTTGTTCCCCTTACCGCATGACCCATGCAACATATGTTCACTTACTGCTTTATATGCCTTTGGATCAGTTTCTTTACATGGAATCTTAGCTGCAATAATCTCATCAATATTTTTTCCAGTCTTTGCCTGAATGCTTTCTTTTAGCCATAGCAGTATATGTGCATGGGGGAGCCCATGTTTTTGGAACTCTATTGTGTACACATTTGCGTAATGAAGTTAGAGTTAAGAGGTTAGAAAACATATAGTAATATTTAAAAGGGTATTTCTGTAACCAACTACATGGATGTAGTTGCTCATGCAAGAGCTGTATGCGGATTTCAAAGGTTAATACAATGTCACACTTTGAATAAGTGAAATGGAGGAAAAAAATAGTTTGCACAAATGTATTGTAATTCATATAATGTTCAGTTAATTATACATACCGGAGATGTTGGCCAAAAAATGTCTTTTTTCCTCAAGTCCTCCATTAACTAGCCTAATTTCATCTTGAAAACTCTTGTCATGATCTATGGCATGTCGTTTGCGATTTGTTTGCCTAGTTCCTTTAGCATTTCATCCACCTTTGGCCACTTAGGATTAGTCGTGAATGTAATAAAAAGTAAAGGATTGCCAAATGTCCTGCATAATGTCATTACATTCTGGTAGTTCCGTATCATATACCTGGGACCACTAGTGAAGGACGAAGGCAACACAATTATTTTGCCATTTGATTTGGCTTCTGTATCCCCTTTAATTACAACATCACAAACATTGTTGTATAAATCTGCATGGAGTTCATTCTGGTTGAACTTGATCCAACATAGCCGTTGTTCTTCCATAGAGGTGTAAGCATCTACTAAGTATTGAAGGTATAGCCTTCCTCCATGAATTAGTGTTGCTGCTTGATTAGTCTGTTGTTGGATTTTATAACAATAGTACTCCCTCATTGTAACACACCCTCTATGTGTTTTCCTTCTTCATGTGTTTATACTGTATGCGATGTTCTCATGAAAACCAGCTTCACCATGAGGGAAGAGTAACGGATATTGTTGGGATATATAAAGAGGGTGCAATTCTGATATCCTTTGAGGACCATTCTTCTTTCTTTGTATGTAAATGTCTCTTGGTCCATTGTTTTGGCCAAAATCTCCAACAATGAGGGTTGTGATCTCTGAAGAAGTTGGAAGGGTATATTGCCTTTTATCTGGCTTCCTTTCTCCTATGAGTTTTAGAGTGAAATCCACCGAACCATTGACATCAACCCAATCTTTTGCCATCCTGAATGCTTTAGCTATGAAGCTTGTGCAATCCAACATATGAATCAAATGTTGGACTATTATTTGATCTACATCATCACTATCTAGATTCATGCAGCCCATTTGATATTTTAACTTATTCCCAGTATAAAAGAAGTACAACTGCGCATACCTTGCGGGGCTCCATTTTCAGGCATAATGGAGCCAAACATGTGGTAATTTTGGTCACAGATTCTGAATGTGTATGGCCCTCGCCTGCGATTTATCTTTTCATCAATTTGTGCTCCAAAGGAGGTGAAACTAAAGAGCATGTTGTATACCTGTATTTTTCGGTTGTTGCCTTGGCCTTTTATACTTTTAGTGTCTCATCCTGTAGTATACTTTTCAGTTGTTGCCTTGGCCTTTTCTTCTAACCACATGGTTACCATACAGAAGCATCATTTATACTTGGGGAAACTAAGCTTGGCATATGACACATCCTCATCTGGTATGAAAAATTCATGCCATTAAACACTATTGGTATTCTAAATTGATCAATAAAATTTTAAAACCAAATATTATTGCTTGAATTATGTGCAACAAGAGCCTTTGGTTGCTTGTGGAGATTATTCTCATGGTTTCCTGTGACAACATTGAATAAACAACAAAGTTCAACATGACTGCATATTCCTCAAAGCCTCGTTGTGCATGAATGATTTATCTGTTGATCATATGTTCCAATGGAGTGTTACTCAATATTGCTTAACTTTACCTATATTAACCATTTATAGGCCACAAAAAACTTGATTCATCCCATCTGGACGGCTTATGGTTGTGTATACAAGACGAAAAGGACAATTGGGACTACCCAACGTTGGTAAGGAATCTACATAAGAATAGAAGTTTGAAGTGAAATGTACACCTCTGCACTAGTACTTAGAATATGCTTGAAAGGAAAGATAAACATACCTCCATTTTCTATATCCATTGGTTCATTCATCGGTGTCAAAGAATGAAGCCTGGCAGGGAAATGTTTGAACATATGTGATTTTCAAGACTGTAGATGTGAGAAGTCACAACAGGTTGGGGAATTTTAATTAGCAATAAAGGAGAGCAGAACTAAGGTTTGATATGTGAAAACAATTGTGTCCCTTTACATTTACGACCCGTAAACCCGACCCGACCCACATTTTATGGGTTGAGACCTGACCCGAAAAGTATTGGGTCAAAAGTGACCCGACCCGTTCGACCCGAAAATTTCTGGGTTGGGTCAATACAAATGTATTTATATTTTATTTATTAAATATTATAATATATTTTATTATTAAAAAATTATATAATAATAATTTTTTGATTTATTAGTTTTTGTTTTAAATAAGATATTCATTTTAATATTCATTTTTTAAATATTTTAACAAGGCGCTCTCGACCCGCTAGGTCGACCCGAACCCGTACCTGACTCGCAACAACCCGACCCACAAATTCTGACCCGCAATCGACCCGACCTGTAAATGACCCGACCAGTACGCTTAAACCCAAACCCGACCCATTTGACACCTCTAGGTGCATGTGTTAGGAGATCAACATAGATTACTCTTTTGTTGCTTGATTTGGTTTGAACCATACAACAATGCAAATTTTAGGCAGCTTGAGTTTGTATTTCATTGATCACTATATCCATCTCACTAAAATGTACTTTATATTATTAAATTTGCATATAGCATAAAGCTAAAACTGATATGGAGGAGGCAACTTTACAATACATGGAGAAAGTTTTTTACTTTGAAATTACTACTTACAAATCATCCATAATTATTTTTGGTGGTGATGTGATTCCATTTGTGGTGTTTTAGTTTTTTTTACACTTCTATTGAATTGGGTCCTCAAATGTGACCAACAACCACTTAGGGTGGTGAGTAACGTTTATAATTGGGGAAATAAAAAAACTTCAACTTTCATATATGAGTAAAACAATGGACATGAATTAAAAAGTGCATTCTTTGTAAACCCCTAATTGGAATTACTGAACATAAGATTAAGTAAATCAGCTTTAGACTCAAAGTTGTTGCTCAGTCGTTTAAACTTTTATATCTGTGTATTCCTCCAACACTGAAGCCTTGATTAGCTTGCCCTTTTTTACAGGGCTGTCTTCTCCATCCTTTGTTGTAGTTCTTTCTTCAGTTCTGCATATGACACAAACTTATTGTTGTCAGGAAGAACAACCAAAATTATTGCATATGCACTTTGGAAAGTGAGGAAACATCACATGGGCTCAAGATCATGTGGTTTAGTTTCTACAACATGTTCATCATTAGTTGGATTTTCAACTGTGGCCTCGGAGGCCTCATCGGTATTAATAGTCTCACAATTACTATGCTACATATGAAACAAATAGCAAACTCCTCATGTGTTATCAGGGTGTGTAATAACATACAAACTATATTTGATATTTCATGGTGGACATATACCTTTGATAGGGGAAACACTCTACTATTTTACTGCACGTGAAGCTTTCATATGCCCCATGATCATAGTAAGTGTGGGTTTTTAGCTCTAATATGTGCTCTGTGTTTATGAGTTGTATGATATCTAGGGGAAGTAGGCTTTCATCCGCATTGTCCTACATAATAAGGTACATGTCAGAACATGATATCACAACAATTGCTGTTTTATTATACTATTTAGGTAATGTCAAATTTCTTATGCCGACTTCCTCATGCAATGTGCTGGTTGACTTGTTCACCAGTGCTTGTGCGATTTCATCAAAAGCAGTAACCATAACATTGCTTGTCTCATCCGACACTTCCATATGCAATCTATAACTGGGATAGTGTCAAGAGAGGATCATTAGGCGGTAGAGAAGCATGAACAATAACTTTCCCAAACATGTGAAACAGAGAGCATACCTGGTCTAGGGGAATTCACATATTTTTGCACATGATTCACACCATAATCGACCCTCAGAGCGTGTCACCCCTTCTTGCATTTCCCAATACCGCATGAGAAATAGTACCAACTGTTCTTTGTCCGTATGATTTCCATTTTAACTTTGCAATTCAAAGCACTAGATTGCTGGCGTAATTGGTTATAAATTAGTAAGGATACCATATACATGAAATGTGATTTAATGTCCAGTGGCGTACCCTCTTATTCGTTTTCTTTTGCTCTCTTCCCATGCGCAGCAATTTCAAGAGTGTTCCTGTCTGGCTTGAACTGTACTGTGGAGAGTTGCAAGTGGAGGGAATCGTTGTACTGCTACAAAGGTAATTCTCTTAAGTATGAATTGTGCTTTATAGAATTTACTTCAGCACAGTCAATGGCCAAGGACTTTACCCCATGATTGCTATCAAGGCATTAATGGCTGAAATTTCTCCATTGTCATATATGGCAGACGCTGATATACTTGACAAATAGGGTCACCTGCAAATACAATTGTTGTTAGGAGTGCAATTTGGAGCAGTGCTTTACACTATAGCAAAGGGGGGGGGGGGGGGGAGGACAGAAAGTAGATAAGAAAGGTAAGGAAATTGTGTAAGAAATGCCTTTGAACTCCCTGACATTCACCGGCGCAAATATGGCGATGTGCATGGGAACACACCGCTTATTCTTTAGCAGAAATGCATCACACTAAGGCCCCCATAAAGTTATTCTGATACTTCGGCCCCTGGACATGCGGGAGAACATGTAATGAAGTAAGGCTTTTTTTTGTAATCGCAAAGCATTATGTGCCAAACATTTGAAAATTTGATGAGTACAACATACCTTTCGTTAATCAGAATACATTCAATATATTGTGATCCATTCTTCGTGGGCTTGATCTTCCCAATGTTGATCACACAACCGATCACATCTGCATAAAAAAGGGTAAGTTGCCTCATTTAATAAGTCTTATCAGTCAATTATATGCGCCCTTTGATTACATACCAATAAGGAACTTGGACCCATTTAACTCAATATCTTCTATTGGAATCAACTGGAATGGATACCGTTTAAACCTAAAAACATCACGGTTAAGTTTTCTAACAATTGTGTTCCCCTCAAGTTGGATGATATAGGGGTCATCATTCCTGATGCGATAGGCTTCTTTGTTGGGCTGAATAGTAAAACCATTGAGGTTATAAACTTGGCCTTCGATAAGCCTTGAAACAAAGCAATAAGAAACAACAATCCTAGCAGTATAATGTAAAGCACCTCCCTATAAGAAGGTAACGTGCACAAAAGTGTTAGACTAACTAATACAATTTGCATGGAAAAATAGAATGTGGTATTCAGTCGTACAGACCTTGTCATCGGAGATGATGAAATCTATGCTACAATATTTTCCAGATGTATTGGTTGCATCCCATTTCCTGCAAACCATCACTTTTAGTTTGCAAACCAACCCCTCAGACAATTGTTCAAACCCAATGAAGCACTCTTTAACTTGAGACACGTTGCGATCAAATGTCTCTTTTCCCTGTAATTGGTGCACATGCAAGCTTGGACATGCCATGGTTGCTAATCAGGACCCCCTTGTGTGCTTGGCTAGTGGGAGAAACATTCGTAGTCTCAGCTGCACATGAATCCATTTTGACTACTAGTTTTTTTATGGTTGTTTCTGGGTTAATATGTCCTAGCCGTCTATATTTATAAGGTGTCCTTGCGCTTCCCATATGATGTGAAACGCCTTTACTTTGTGGCAAATTAATTTACACAGAAGATGAAAGGATTGAGGTTGTTCATGAGCATGCACAAAACTGGATGGGCTTCTTTGTATCATTATTGGCATTAAAAGACCAATATGCAAGGATGCTACAAATGGTTGGTTAAGAAATTCCATGCGTCGACTCTACTATGCATTTTCCAGAAATGAAAGAATATGGAAGAGGAAACACTCAAAGATGTTCATAAGCATGGACGAAACGGCATTGTGGTGTAAGTCTTCATTGTAGAACACAAAGAGCTCATCAGTTGAAGACTTAAAGATGCTTCAACCATTGAAGTGCTAATACATATTTAACGACAAAAAAAACACGGCTTTGCCCTAAAATTGGGTTGGTCTTCCTTCAACAGATACATTCATGTGTGTCATTAATACTATCAAGATGCTAACTTATATATAGATTAGGAAGGATTAGGATGGTGGAAATGAGTGTATTTTATGAGAAACCACAATAAATACTATAAGCTTATGTTGAGTAGTGTTTAATGATGCAAACTTATATTTGAATCCTTTTTCGTGCTAGTTAATAATGAACCAGTAAAAGAATTCAAACTGACTTGCGGTATTAGGAAAAAGGACCCTATTGCACCATTTTTTATGGAATATTTGGCTTGGACTATATTGACGGCATCACAAAAGCTTAATAGACGGATTAGAATTCAGTTAATGAGGAATGACACTTATATTACTTTCTTGAATTTCGCATATGACACGTTAATTTTGGCAAATGCGTCTCAAACCAATGTGCTTTTTATTAAATAAATTTTAGATGACTTCACTTCCAGATCAGGTTTACAAATTAATTATCACAAGAGTTCGTTTCAAACCTCTAATAACATTTCTAAACAACAAGCGATTTCTTTAGCAAGCATTTTGAATATACAAGTCATTCAGAAGCAGAAGCATATGCGTTACTTGACGGAATCCAACGTGCTTTATCTTTAAACATAAAGAGACTCATTATTGAAGGGGATACTTTAGTCTTCATCAATTGTATTAAGGAAATTTGGAAAATTTCATGGGAAATAAGAACTATAATAATTGATATTTTTTTCCCTTTTACTTCTTTTCGATTCTTGCTTAATTTTTAATTATTTCAGGGAATGCAACAGGGCAACAAATTTCATGGCCACTAATGATATTGATCTTGTTGTTATTCAAAGATTCCTTGAAGAATTTATGGCTTAGGGAAAAATGCATCAGATGAGTATGCTTAGGGATGAATTCCAGTCTAAGAGTTCTAGTATTAATATGTGTTGTAAGCGATTTATAATATAATAAGATGTGATGATTTAGGCTGATCCTTTAACTAGAAGGGTAACCTATTGTTTGCTTGTAAAAAAAACAATGCAAATTTATTTTTATGTACATACGTTTTAATTTTACTTTGTGGTGCACAGTAGAGTTGTGAGTTGTGACCATATAAATCTATGATATACTTGGTAGATTATTTGGTACCACCAAAGGTCAAGACCTTGCCCAAAGACCATTATCCGGAAAAGGCTCAATGGGCCAAAACCATTATCCTCTGACCCGAGTCTTCCGGGCCTGAATCAAATCCGGGTCAGCTCAGTACCGCTGTCTGACTGTCTGAACTGTACAGTGTACACCAGTTAACAACACACGCAAAATCGAGTCTCTGTTGGCCGGACCCCCAAAACACTCAGAATCAGATAGAGGGTAAAAGATTAAGGAGGTGGATTGGGATTTGGGAGTATACCCTACACTCCCACCACCCACAACTTATCTTCAACCTATCAAAACTAAAACCCTAATCTTCTGCTAATCTCCTTTTGTTCCTACTCCAGTGTTCAATTGCTTCTCTCTCTCCGCCCTCATTTTCTTCGAATGAGATGAACAAGTATTGAGCTCAAGTTTTTCGTTTTTTCTTTAATTGGTGTATCATGGGCTCTACAGTTGGCTTGCTGGATGATCTTCCAATTTGCAGATCTGGGGGTTCGTCTTAGATGTGTATTCTCTGTTGTTATGCTTTGGGCTTCTAGGGTTATGCAGCGCTACTTTGTTGCTATTGTTGGGCATTGAGATGGGGGCAGGTTTCTATTAACTAGGTTCTTAAGAGCTTGTATTTGAGCATAAAATGGCAACATCGGATGCTGATTTGGGGGTTGTAAGCCATGATTAGCATCCTGTTAGTTTTGTATGCGGAAAACATAAAGCAAATCGATGTCGTTTAAAAGCATTTTTCAAGACATGAAGGAGGAGATTGGGAGTCTATCTAGGAGAGGGTTTAGATCGAGGTCTCACCGGGTTGTGCAGGACAACTCGGTGGTGCCTGTGGATGCTCTGAGGCAAAGCTGCTGGGCTAACATGCCCCCGGAGCTCCTCAGGGATGTGCTCATGAGAATCGAGGATTCCGAGATTAGTTGGCCTCTGAGGATGCACGTGGTGGCTTGTGCTGGGGTCTGCAGAAGCTGGAGAGAGATTATGAAGGAGATTGTTAAAATTCCCCAGATTTCTAGCAAGTTAACTTTTCCCATCTCTTTGAAACAGGTTAGATACCTAACTCAATGCCTTCAACTTAAATTATATTATATACAGTCCATGGCCTCTTATCTATGTTTGAAAACCGCGATATGATATGTGTTGTGTTATACTGCTATTTGTATCTACTTTATATCCTGCACTTTTTTGTCCAGCCACATTATAAGAATGTGCTTCCCATTTCCTCTTCAAGTTTTCATTAGCAACATGTCCAGCAAGCTAAAGTTTAGATCTTCATATATATGCATTTTCTAGCTGAAGAACGCCAAAAGTTCTGAAGAACACAGCTTAGTGAGCTCTATACTAGTATTTAAGGTGGTAGCAACATTTAGTAGAAAGGATCTCAGCTTCTTAGTTTCGTAAGAAGTATTACCCATGCAACAGTAGCAGAAATGAGCTACGGATAGTAAGTGCTCATCAATCATCATTAGCTATAAGAGCCTATTTTGATAAACATATATATTTTGGAGAGTAAGATATGCTTCTATTTAGGGATTACTATGGATGTGGAAAGCATGATGAAGTGTATGATTTACATGTCCGTGGTAGAGTGTGATCAACAAATATAACAAGCATTGTTTCTTTCCATCTAAATCCTGTTATTATATCTTCATGCAGCCTGGCCCTAGGAGTTCCCTCATCCAGTGTTACATAAAACGAAACCGCAGCAGCCAAACTTACCATCTTTTTCTGGGTAAAGACTCTGGTATGTCAATTCTGCATATTCTTCCTGGACTAATTTTTTTTGTTACGAATATCTGAACACGTTTTGCTGATTTATATTTTGATCTTTGGAAAGTCTCATATGATGATGGCAAATTTCTGCTTGCGGCACGGAAATGTAGACACCCGACATGCACAGATTACATAATTTCCCTGAATCCTGATTGTTTTTCGAGAGGAAGCAGTGCGTACATCGGAAAATTAAGGCATGTTATCTGATGGCTTGTTTGATGCTTCTGATTTACAAGGTGTTGCCAGTCTAACTTATGAAGTTATCCTACTTCAGATCCAACTTCCTTGGAACCAAGTTCACAATTTATGATTCACAACCTGCAAGTGCTGGCCCTAGAATCGTCAAGAGCCGTTCGACCAGGTTGGCAGGCTTTAAACAAGCTCCAAAGGTCCCTGCCAGCAACTATCCTATAGCACGCCTTTCGTATGAGTTGAATGTCCTTGGTTCCAGGTTAGTACAGTATCTTGAATTTGATATATAAGATTCTGATTTACAATTTCTAATGGGTTTTCTTCTAGGAACGCCATCTGTATTTCGTTTGGCATGTATGAGTTATAAATCGAACAATTCATGTTCCAGGGGACCACGTAGAGTGCAATGCATGATGGAGACGATCCCAGCTTCTTCTATAGAAGCAGGAGGAGAGGCCCCAACGCCAACTGAATTCTTGACCAGTAGTCTAGAATCATTTCCTTCCATCCCCTTTTCCAGATCAAAATCAACTCGTTTGGACAATTTCACGTCTGGCACTTGCGAAGATGGAAAGTTGATTCTGAGAAACAAGACGCCAAGGTGGCATGAACAACTTCAGTGCTGGTGTCTCAACTTTAACGGTCGTGTAACTGTTGCTTCCGTTAAGAACTTTCAACTGGTTGCTTTGCTGGAGAATGGCTCCGAGCATGAAAATGTTGTTCTCCAATTTGGAAAAGTTGGAAAGGATGTTTTCACCATGGACTACGGCTACCCTATTTCGGCGTTTCAGGCCTTTGCTATCTCTCTTAGCAGCTTCGACACCAAAATTGCCTGCGAATGAGCACAACCAGGTACACCTCTCTGAAATTCTAAATAAACAAGCTTCTAGCACATTTACGATTGGTTCTGAACAATGTTCCAGAAAAAGAAAGTTAATCTCTTAGTTTGTTCTCCTAATCTTCCCTCCAAACCGCTGCTTCTGAAAAAAAAACGTAAAACGTGAATTGTTAGTGTGTTTCATTCTGGTTAGACAATTCTGCTGATTAATCTATCATCTAAGGAAACTGCATCGTTTGCTTCTCGTGCAAATCAAGGCTTTTGATCTATAATCTGTGATTGATGTGCGTTTTAGGCGCGCTTATGGATGCAACGTGGTTTCGCTGACAGTGTTCAGGGTCAGGGTGAGTATCAGAGTCGACTCTTGCTTCACGTAAGTGATAGGGTTTACCATTGACTGCATAATCTTCATTCGGTAAATGTGCTCTGCTGTATATATATTGACAAGCAACGAGGTAGGTGTGCTTTGCTTGACCAAGTGTTTATTTCTGTTTCATGTTTGCTTGGAATTCCCAAGGATTTCTTTCTTACTTTGTCTTTCCCCCCATTATTGTCCTAAGATTTTATGACTGCAATGGAATCAAACGCGTGTGTAATGTGTTTTGGCATGGAATGGGTCGTTTTTTTTTTAATGATTTGAGATGCCCATTGCATAATGACTTGCTCAAGTAAATTGCCGCTCTCTGTGGTAGTATTAGTATTAGTAATGGTAATAGTATGTGGATATTTCCTTCTTTTACAACTTCTAAAGACCGGTGTTTACTTTTGCATAGAATGATTAAGATTCTGAGCTATGTTCTGCACTATTCAAGTATGAATTTTCAATAAAATTTCCATGTGTGCTTTTGGTGAAGTGTTGCTATATCCAAAGGGAAAAAAGGGTTTTCAAAGCTAGACATTTGGAGGTGCAAAATATGCTAACCTTTATTTAGTACTAGTAATTATGCCCGTGCTACGCACGGGTTAATTTTTATAATTTATTTAAGATTTATTTTTATTATAAATGATTTAGATTCTTAAAATATATCTTATAGTGTTGAACTTATGTATTTTAGCTCTTTTTAACAAAATTAATAGATATTATATCTATTTTTTCTTTATAAATAGAAATTAGGTTATGTACATTTAATATTAAATTACATGTGCAAAGTTACATTGAATTCCTCTAACAATACCAAAATGTAGATATAAGTGAATAAATGTATTTGTTTTGTGCAAGAAGTTTAATATCAACCATATATTATATGAACATCACATAAAATTATTTATATTTTTCAATGTTGTCCAGAAATAACTCTTCTTCAGTTTTATATGAATCAAATATGAATCAAATGCTAGATGAAAATAAAAATTAATGAAGTAAAAATACAATAGAATACTCATTTTTAATAAAAAGATTTTTATGTAATTGTTCATCTTTGAAGGGTGTGTATAGATCGAATAAACAACATATTAAATTTGTCCATGCAATAGAAAAATTTCTTATACGGAGTATTTTTTATCAATATAGGAGTAGTTTACATGTTTCCAATGTTAAAGGAGATGTAAATAATCATATTGTCTTCTTCATTTTGTAAAAACAATATGATTAATATGACGTAATTAAATTATCTCATTTATAACTCTTCTTAAAGTTAATTATATGCTATTATAATTAATAATTATTTTCACAAAACTCAAGATCTATACTAAGAAAAAGAGTACAAAACTTATTAATTGACAATTCTTCATTTTATAAAAGCAAATATTCATTCTCGATTCAAGTCTCTACTTGTATCATACAATGGCGAGCTTATATGAAAGTTGACAATACAACCTAAAAATCACATTTATAATCTACTCCATATGTAATGGGTTTCAAGTTTTTTCTTCTAATGTTTGTTTTGTACATGTTTATGGTGTTTATTATACATAAATTTGACTTACATCATTTTAAATTTATTTTTTTATTTACATTAGCAAACTACATATGTATAATGTAGGCGAACTAACATGATTATTGCAATTGTAAGATTCGTATTTGTGTAAATATACTATCCGATTAACATGAATTGTAGTATTTTGAATTGATTTACTAACAATGATAAATCATTAATTTTTAAACGTATTAGATGGTTTAACATACTATATATATAGATCAAATGTAAGTCTTTTATTGGAAAGTATGCATTGTATTATTTTATTTGTTTAAATAACAATTATAATTACCATTTTCGTTCTTAGATATATTAAGATGGGATATTAATTATCTAAAAACCTTTCATATAGAATGAACATTAATTGTGAAGTACCTATTTCATAATATATATATATACTACGTGTTGCACGAAACTAATTTTCCAATCTTCTACATTTATTAAATATGTGAATAATATTATTTTCTTTGATGGAGTGTAGTAAATTTCATACTCCGTATAATGATTAAAATGTAATGTATTTTAGTTTTTGTTGTAAAATGGTTGAGAATTGGCAATGACATAATTTCTATAATCTAGGTTGAGTTGTATATATATGTTATATGCATTTTATTCATCACAAAATTGAATTCATAATATACAGTGATGATAATAATATAGAAATAAAAAACTATAAAATACCAAATGTAAAGTATAATATGATAGGGTGTAAAATATATACCTCTTCAAATTGTTTATAAGACAAAGGTAATTCGCCATAATACTCTAGCCACTTGAATAATATGTATATGTAGGAACATCTAATTCAATTCAATTACTCATCGATTAATGGTTTCATAGTCACAATTCTATTTAAATGCTTATGTTGATTCATTTCCAAGTAGTTTAAACAAAACGACAATTTCTTATTGCTTGCTTTTAAATGTGAATTGCAGGAAAAGAAAAATCAGTATAAATATGGTCACTAATTAGTAAGTTTTAATGTACATCAGTAGATATTATGATTTATAAAGGAAAAACACAACGTTGCGCCTACTTGACGTTTAATATTTTTCTCAAAATTTTAATTGAGTTTCTATAATTTTATGTTAAAAGTTTCTCAAAATCTCAATTGGTTTTTTATTTATTTTTAAAAAGTCAAAATTTTAATTGAGTTTCTTTAATTTTAGGTCAAAGTTTTCTCAAAATCTCAAATGGATTTTTATTTATTTAAAAAATATATATTGCCAAATGTATGAACATTGCTAAATAATTTTACTTTGTATGTTTATAGAATTATCAAAATCTTCATTCTAATTTCTATGACAAATTTATGAGTTAGCATTTAATGACCTAGAATGCTAAGTTTTAAATATAGATAGATAATTATTAGTAATTGGAAAGCACTTGGGAAAAAGGTGTGAAAAGTAAAGATTAATTAAAATCAGTAGCAAACATTCACCTTGGTAAAGAGGTTAATTAATATTTGTCCATCTAAAGTATGTCTAGATCTAAAGCTTAATTTATTAATGTCACCTACACGACTGATGAAGCAAATCTTGATTAGGAAATGCGCAGATGGAGATGGAGTTGTAGTGTAAACTAGAGTTTCAGGGAACAAATACAACAATCTGCTAGTAATATATTTATTATACATGACATTGTGGCAAGAGGTTGAAACACAAGTACAAATGTGAAGGCACAAACTTAGAGACAGTTGATATATACAGGATGAGCTTGCGATAGATGTAGCTGTTGAGGCGTTGCTTAGAGGGCTGCAGAAGCCTGCAGCAGCACAAGAAAGAGACTGCAAAGACAACACCAACCAGAGGGAAATTAAGGACTAACCAATGTGAAGAAACTCACCAAGAAAATACCGTATCACGCATTCCATTGAAGAAGCCTGGGCCTGCCCCGAAGGAACCGGGCCTCCAAATCCAGGGGCCCCCTCCAAGATCGAGGTTGTGGATGTGGGGATTTTATATGTATGATGTCAAGTGGGATCCTACAAGTAATTATGTAACATTCAATAACTATGTGCCTCCACCAACATATATCCCAGTTTTAAAATAAATAATGTTTGTGTATATATATATGATCGAGGGAGTAAAATATAGTACTAGTGTTTTTCTATACAATTATATTTATTACTCCGTAACATCATTAAAAGCAAAACCTCTAAACCAACAAAATCCTAATATATACATAATTCTTTAATATAATTCATTTCAAGAATCTTATAGCAATGATCAAGTTTATTAATATATGAACTATTATGTTATGTTGCAATATCATAATAAAATAAACTACAAACTCAAAAAAATCATAGAATCTACTATATATATACAAAACAAAATCTCACTATATCACATGTCATCCCCACAATGAAAATATCACATGTCATTTATTTAGAATTTTACTTTTTAAAATATAAATTTATATATAAAAGATTTGTATCATAAATCTAGACTAATTCCTAATTTAGATACAAATTAATCACACAAAAGAATTAATCACTTCCTAATTTACATACAATTTTCTAATTTTGATACCAATTAATCACATAAACATACTAATTACTTTATACTTTACACACAAATCAATAACAAAGATTATTAATACAAAACATGCACAACAATCTACTAAATCTACTATATAATCTACTAAATCAAAACCATTTTATGTCACATGACACTCTCTACCAATCCTATAAATTTCTTATGCCACACTCATATTTATTTTGCCATATGGCATTTTCTCAATATTTTTTTTCAAAAAATTCAATATAATAATTATATATAAGATCTTTATCTTATTTCAAAATTCAAACTTTATATATTCGTTTCCAATTTTAAGCCTTAGAAAAATCTTTATGATTTCATTGGATATGATATAATATAGCTGATGTAATACTTTCTTTTATTAATTCACTTAAAAATTATATCAAATTATTAATTGATTATTACAATAAAATTTGAAATCAAATACTATAAATTTACAATTAATCTATTATATATAATATATCTATTAAAACAAATTCTCTTTTAAAACAAAACTTCTCTATTAATTGATTATTAGTAGATATTTTTTTATCGTACTTATCTTATTTTTATTTATATTGTCATTAATTAGATATGTTTTTATTTATTTAATATTTTTAAATGTGAAATTGATATATTTTTAATAATTAAAAAATATCAACATAAAATTTACGCAGACCCGTGCACGGCACGGGAAACTAAGCTAGTTATTTTAAATCATCAGTAATGGTATCAATAATCAAGTAGTTATAAGTTTTATAAACTTATAGTTTTATACCCATATTTGTCCATTAATTGTTTGATAAAAAATTCTACAGTTATTAATTGTTTGACAATATTTATACTTAAAGATGAAAAATTATAAGCCAATTCATATATATATATCAATTTATTTTATGGTAACAAGCATGGTCTGATTACATATTTGCCCCGTGCGTAATATAACGAAAATACTTTAGCAAATTTATTAGAAAATCATCGATATAAAGACAAACTAATTTTTAAATACAATGTTAGTTACAATTACAAACTAAACCAATACAAAATCTTTAATAAAATTGACCCTAAATTCTAGGAAAAAGTAAAAAAGATTGTCTCCTATGAAACACAAAAACAAACACACACTAATACAAATTTATATAAAAAAATACATGCCAATGTAAATTTATTATATATATTACAAAAATAAAACAATAATATATCCTATCCCGTGAAGCACGAGTTCAACCATCTAGCTAATCTTAATTTTTTACTTTTTCTTTTTTTCACTCAAAGTTTTTCAAAGTTGACTTTTGTAGCTATTTTGACACACTTAAAATCTCTACATTTAATATAATTTTATATTAAAATAATAAGTGGATACGTAAATACTCTACATTAGATAACATTTAGTATTACTCTACTAATTAGACAACTTATATGTCTAATATATGTTTCAATCATTTCATTAGTTTAAAATCATTTGTAATTCATTTACATTAAATTTTTGTAGCCCAAGTGTAATAGTTTTTCTACTAATTATCATTTAAGTATAATTCGTAACCTGTTTGGCTGCATATTATCATCCATCATCAATGTGAAAAACAATTACCTATTAATAGTAATTAAGAATTTTGCCTCAATAAATATCCTCACAGTCATAAGCAATAACAAATGATGTTGAAAGGTGGGTTAGGAACAAAATTTTCTCTCTATCCCTCTATTACTTTTTCTGTTTTTCATGATTGACTTGTTTGATCTTCATCCTCTTATGGTAGAATTATCAATTATGAATGATTTTTTCTTCCAAGTTACTCAATTGCCCTTTATTTACCATGTTTAACACTCAATTGTCATCACATAGAATGAGAAGGAGGACCTATTTTAGTTCATTCATAAACTTGGTAAGTCATGAATATAATATGATTTATAAGTTAAATGAACTAAATTTTCATGGCATTTTTTGATGTGATTTGTTTTTATCAAAACAACCCACTATAAATTAGCTAGCATGCGCATTGAATACTAAACAAGTCCAGTAGGAATTACAAATAAATAACAAAGTCCAGTAGGAATAAATCCTTTCAAAAATTTAGTGTACAATAGGAAGAAAAAGTTCAAAAAGAGGGAAAAAAAAAGCAACAACATTATTCAGCCTAAAAGAAATCAAATCAATGAAATTGCGTACCTTAATTTGATGTTATTAATACTACAATATCATTTTCAGATAACTTTAATATATATTAGTTTGCATCAACATAACTAAGAAATCATATTTGCACTCGTTATAAGATGTTGTATTATACAAGATATTATGTTCTTATATTTCATGCTAATTTTCAAGTAATATTACGAGTTAATTTTTGTGTTCTATGTAATGGAATTTATTTCATTCGTCATTTGTGTATATGTATAAACATATAGAGAGGCATATATAGATACTATACAAATAACAAAATCACACTTCATGTGATGAAGTAATTTTATAAAACAAAATAAGTAAATTTGAACAATGAGTATTTGGAGATTATGTGTCCATATTTTTGTTTATTTGCAAAATTATAGGCTGATTCTTATATTGAAATGTCTAACTTTATATCTTCTTATTTATACAACATATGAAATAGATTACTTGCTCCTTGCTACTGGATCTCTTCTTTACATGAACAATATTACCTTTGGTGTCGTTATTCCTATTAATAATGATATGTATAATTAAATAGTCATTGCCTACAACTCAATTTCAAAATCAAACTATAAGAAAATTTACAAAACTGAAAATTATTGTGTTGGTTATAGTAGGGAACTAGATATCATTGACTCTTTATTAACCTTTTAGGTGGTGAGAATGACCTTGATTTGCTTCATAATGATGACAACATGTTTTTTCAATAAAAAAATGGAGATAAGCCATATAAGTTACAGAAAATTTAAAACTGTTTGTTTTTTTAGATATCTTACAACTAATACATGGTCATATATTAATTAGTTGTCATAAACATTCAAAAGTAAAAATGGTTTGTTATAATATACAAAATAATGAATTATAGCTAAATGATAAATGATAAGGGTAGAAAGTAGAAATGTCAATCGAATCGGTCAAGTCAGATTCGGATTCGGTCATTTCGGGTTCGGGTTAGTACAGGTTCAGTCATTTCGGGTTACGGATCAAGTCAGTCGGATCATTACAGGTTAACGAGCGATTCAGGTTAACCAACATGTCCTTTAACGTCAAGTTTTCTATTAACTTTTTGTTCATCTATTTTTAGTTTTTTTTTTACATTTTTTATTTATGCAATTACATGTAAGAGTCACAGAACTAAACCAAAAGACATCCAACCATAATTTCCAATTAACCAACATCCATATGTTTAAACTAACATCTTACATCAACTGCTAAAAGACCAACAAAGTATGATCGAAACAAGCAACTTTCAGAAGCAAAAACAACTAGCATAAGAACACTATCATCAACCAAATAACAACTAGAAATGACAATAAAAAACAACCAAACAATAGCTAGACATCACCATAAGTGCAATAAAAACAATAAATTGGACACTTGAAAAATAACAAACTCCTAGATGATGCAAAAAAAAAAAAAAACCTCCTTCAAGCTCAATCCTCCAATTCTTCATCTTCATTGTTGTTTTGATCGGTAGAAACTTGAATTTCGAGTCCATGTATTTCTTGGTTCTCAGCATCTGCTTAATATAGAAACATACATGTCAATCAAACTAAAATAAATTGGACACTTGAAAAATAGTTCACACAAAATTAAAATAATGTTACCATCTTGTAAATCAATTCCGAATAACCAAGAGCGGGTTGATATGAGCGCATCTGCGGTGTTAGTATCAAGAGAAGGTCTCGATTTTGTTAGAACTCTGCTCCCCATACTAAAAGCTGACTCTGACGCTACAGTAGTGATGGGAATGGCTAATATATCTTTTGCCATTTGAGAAACTATGGGATAGTTAACTGCATTTTCCTTCCACCAACTAAGCACATCCAGATCTCGTGTATGTCTTAACGTACCCACATCTACATACATATCCAATTCAGATTTATCTTGAGCATTATCATCAAAGTAGGCAAAGCCCTATAAAAAAATCAGCAAACATTTATAACAAAATTCAAAATAAAGATTATATAGCAAAAATACATATCAAATGACATTGAGTTATAGTTAGACTAATTTACCTTTAGAGCATTCCTTCGCTAATCTTGAGCCTTACTCATACCTCCTTGTTGAGCACCATAGACCATTACATACTCATCAAATAACTTATAGAATTTAGCTTTGACATGGTTAGCCTTCACTAAAGCAGTTTCAACATCCAACTCTTTAAAGCAATATACGACAAGCTGAAATTTATAACGAGGATCCAACATTGTAGCAAAAGAAAGAATCATGCTATAAGAATCCCAATGTTTGTCAAACTTAACCTTCATCTTCAATGCCATCTTTTTCGGAAACTCATCCTTACTAGAAGCGTATTTGACCAATAAAAGCTCAATATTCCAAACATTCGTCAAATATAAATTGGCTGTAGGATAGTGCCTCCCAGACATAAGAGTTGTAAGCTCATCAAAAGGGCTTAGAAGATCACAAATCTTTTCTATTCTACACCATTCTTCATTAAGTGGAACAAGAGGAAAGCTAGGATCAGATGCTTTTATGGAGTAGATGATAGGACTTAAAATATTCAATTGCGATTATACCCCCAAATCAAAACGCGACCTAACAAAATGGTCTACCTACTACAATGCAAAGGGATACTGAAGTGGACGTAATAGAGTGAATACATCCTGCACTGCACGTCACAGCAACTAGCTATTTTTAAAAGAAGTACATGATAGTTAATAGATTATCTAAATTGACTCGCTACCTTTTCAACACGACATTTTTTCCACTTTTCAGTTTAAAGATGTTCTTGAAAGGTACTGAAGCTTCACAGACATAAGCTTCCCAGACATAAGTTAATAAATTATCTAAATTGACTCGCTACATTTTCATGACTTAATACATTTGATATATTTGCACTTCAGTACTGAAGATGTTCTTGAAAGGTATCTGAAGCTTCCTGAGAATGAGAGGGGAAGGTATAATCATATGGTAATTAATTATAGTACTAGTTAAATAAATAATTTTTTAGAAGAGCTAATTAATTGATGTCTGCACAATCTACTCCATGCGGTTATCTATATGTGAAGGCTGCACAATCAAGAGGTATACTCAATCGATCTATTTTCAGAACATAATTCCTTCATTGACGGGCAGTAGATAAATTCATAATTTCAGATCATTGATCATATTTTCAAAACATATTTGAAGTGATTTACTACCCAAAAATAATCCGCCCTAGCCCTCACCCGATCCTGGCCCAGTGAGAAGATGCACATTTGTAGACCTTAGAAATCCACACTACAGCCGATGTATTATTTCAAATATCCCAGCTGATTTCCTCCTTATAAACTAGTACAACCATTGTTTTTTCCTTTCCTTTCTAACGTGGGATGGACAAACTAGAAAGCTAGATTCTTCTGTAGCATTCCAGAACCAAAAAATGAGATAGAATGTAAAACATAAAACTTTTGTACGAATATATGCTATTGCAGTAAAGCAGCAGTCAACCTTCACTAATAAGTTGTACGCTGAGACAGATGACCTTCCACCCCGATGAAACACAAATCCATACCGTGCAATAAGACCATTAGCACGTACACAAAGTTGCATATTTTGCTCAATAGTCAGATCACTTTTATTACATAACTCCAATCAAGACATGTTACAGTGTCCAAGAGAAAGCTACACATTTTAAACTTTATCTTAAGAACAATCCTCAATCATTTAAGACAACATGATGATGTTATATTTCTATAAGGTTCCACGCAATCTATGTTTTATATACAAAACTTTAACTACAAAAAAGAAACAAGAACAAAAATGACAAACCTAAGTATCTAACTTTCAATGAAGCTAAGTAGAGACAAACTTATTCATGTTTATTTACAATAACCAGAAAATATGAAAAACATAGAAACATGCATGTCAAGCTACCAACTTAGGGTCCGTTGACCCTTAAGCAAATCAAATGATGTGTAATCCTCCAAGTGTAAAATATTTTCAAAGTGACAGCTTGTCCTGTCACCAGCTTAAATGGGTGCATGGTCAACCTTCCTAGGATGAATTTCCCAAATAAAATCGCTATGTTTGATTTAAGAACTGAATTTGGTAATCTATCTAGCACTAAATATTCATTTTCCAAGAAGCACAAGTATCTGGAATGAATAAGCTTTGGATTCTTAGCCATTTTAATTGAAAAAATTCAAATAGGATGGCAGCCTAAGATGAAAATTCAACATCAAAATGCCAAGTAAGACTAAACCTGATATGTCAACTATATCAAAGTAATAAGGCACTGCAATTTTCATAATACATCGCTTACAAAGTTCAGTTATGCAGCTTTGCTTTTTTCCAAGTTCTAATAGCAACACTGACCTGAATCAATGAGGGCATTAAGCAAACCATGAAGAAGTGGGGCTGACAACTTTGGTTTTCCTACAACTTTTCCTTGTTCAACAGATTCAAGTAGCTGGAATGCTTCATCAATTCTTCTCGCTATGCCCAAACCCTTCAAGGACACCATGAGATAGAAAATACAACACTCATCACTTATAATACAATACTCTATATTAAGTTACTAAATACCTCCAGAGAGAATTCGAACAGAAACAAATGACAAAAGAACTTCACGAATGGTGTACTTTTAAAGTCTATCATATTCAACAACAAAAAAACAAGTACCATATGCTAACCTTCTTTTGGTCTTAGAAGAGGGTTAGAGTATTATGAGATTTTTGATTTGTAGTAGAGAGGGTTGAAGATTGCAATAGCTAGATGAATCTCAGTGTCTCCTCCTTGTGTTATACTGGTCGCCGGTCAAGTGACAAGAGAAAAATCGATGAACGCCTGAGCAACCATTGTGAGGTTGAAGAGAGAGTCTAAGGAAGGAGGAGAAAATCGTGGCTGCTGTCAAGAGAGCTTAGGGTTTTTTAAGTTCAGTTATCTTGTTTTGGGGATAAGGCCGGCCCAATACTCAAAATAATGAAATATCCTACCCAAGAATTGATATCATTACCCCCAGCCAAATCCTCAAATAATTCATGTAAATTTTTTTGACCTGGTGGGTCAACCGATCCGAACCCGAAAATATTCGATTTAGCGGATTCGGTTTAAATCGGGTTTCAGGTTCAATTTTTCGGGTTTCAACTTGAAAATTTCGGTCGGGTTCGGTCGGTATTTCGGATTCGGTTAAATTTTGACAACTCTAGTAGAAAGACAATTTGTTTGAATTTTTCTATTAAATATAGATGTAATCATAGTTATATATGATAGTTATGTTGTTTAGATTATTCATTTATTGTATATATATGAAACTGAAAATTATGGTATTTACTTTTATTGGTGTAATGTCTATAACAGAATATCAATTATATGATTTAGTTGCTATTCAAATAAAATGTCAAACACCTCTAAAATAATTTTAAGTTAATAATAACCAAAACAATAAAGAACATAAGTTATAATCTTATTACTTGAATAAATAAAACTAATGTAGAATATTAGATCATTCATAAATATTTACAAAATCAAAAAATTTATCATGTGCGAATGAGCATATACCACTAGTGATATTAATAAGTAACCTTTTATCTTCAATTTGCCTTGACAATAGGGAAAGAGATGAAAAGTTTATTGGGAACACTAATTAAACAATAGAAAATGAACGTGGAAGTGAAATTAGTAAATAGGTGAATTAATAACTCTGTAAAAACGTCAAAATTTGTTAATTAAATTCTAAGTCTTAAAACGTCAATAGATATTAGTAGATTAAATCATATCACTAAATAAGCTAAAAAACAAATTAAACCACCCGTTCTTTGGAGCATAATAGCAGTGCAAGTGTGATATATATAGTTATATACCACAAAAAGAGCAAAATAGGCACACATGTAGGGATTTAGATGCATTAATCGGAATTTCAGAAAATAATTTTCTAACATCTAACTTAGGATCTCATGCCTAAACTTGATACGAATCATATATGAAAGATTAACATACTTTTTGATGCAAAACTTGTTTTCGGGATCACTCTAGAGAATAGAGCCTCAAATGTGACTCCTCTACTTGATCCACACGAGTACGATACTAGATCGTCTTGCCTTCGTTTGCTAGAACGAACGAACGAGAACAAACAAAGCTCCAAGCTTAATGTACGGCCTTGAGATATCAAATTGTGGCTTCGGTGGTCTTATTGCTGAAAACACACAAATTGCCTTTTTGATGTATGTATGCCAACGTGAAGGCTTACATCATCTCATTATATTTGGAAGAAATATATATATTAATATATATATATATCTATATATGTTATCTTATCCTATATCATATATCTTATAAGATAAATCTCCTTTTAATTAGAAAGAGATATTTGTGGTTGATACAATATCTTATCTTTCTAAAAGATAACTTTCCTTATGTCATCAAGTAAATAGATAACACTTTATTATTACTTGAGGAAGGCGCGCTACGGTGCCCTCTGGAAACTGGCCGACATCAAGAATCCTATCTAACTCTGATTGGGTCAAGGTACCAGGCAAAGAATCTTCTGGATTGAGAAGTCCTAAAGGGGTGAAGACGCCTTCCTCCCCGGA
The DNA here is from genome assembly GCA_027886185.1 of Rheum nobile. Lineage (NCBI taxonomy): Eukaryota > Viridiplantae > Streptophyta > Magnoliopsida > Caryophyllales > Polygonaceae > Rheum > Rheum nobile. The sequence goes on along the minus strand of WOAB01000002.1, from coordinate 5,482,630 downwards.
AAAACCACCAGATGCGATTCTACCCTTCTTGGATCTCGCGCCATGAAAGAAACAAAGTAAGAAGGGAACAATAAGAATTCAAAAAAATTACCTTGGAAAGTTGAGAACTTCTGCAGAGAAGAGATAGTGAAAAGAAGGGTGAATGATGGCCTATTTAAGAAGGTGAAACCGCTACATCTTCGGTCAATCTGATGGCCCAATCAAACAGCGCCACGTGACCTAGACGCCTGTGAGAAAATCGGGAGCACAGATTGTGCAGGTTTAGAAGATCAAACGTCCCATCAACTGTCATCTTCAGCCCGCTTTGATCTTGGGGCAATTGTTGGGCCACAACTTTTTGGGTCTACTGGTGTAACACCCCCAAAACTTAACCCTTTTGGAAAGGTATTACCGCCAGTGACCCCAGTGTTCCTTACCGAGATCACCCAAGGCTTTACCGTTTAAATACAAATCATGAAATACAATGATACAAAATGATAACCTTATTCATATAAAACACGAGTCCCGGGATTACATCCCAATCCCGAATAGGACAAACACAGAGTTTAAATAAATTACAACGAAAATCTTAAACAAGGTACAGCGGAAGTCTTATAAAATATATAAACAAGGATCTTGACCGCAATGGTCATCTCCCAAGAATCTCAACCTGATTAAAAGAAATTATTAAAACGTCGGAAAACCACCGTCGACTCCATAGTCCTTCTAGTCTTCTCATCAATACTCTAACTGATGTGCCGAATCGAACGGATGACACCACCCCACATGCGGAGAACAAAGTTCGTGGGTTAGTCTACTTAAATAGACTAGCAAGGGTAAAAAGCAGAGTGGTTCGAGTGATCGTAACCGTTTACTATCATTGTCCCTCGAATAATAACCGAAGGGACGATACATAACCCGATACTTTCACGGAATAACAACAAGAGGTATGCACAAGAGAAGATTCTGGAAGACTGAATCTTCACAGAAATCAACTCGATAAGAGACTCCAAGAGATTGAGTCTTTAAGGAAATGACAAATCTGGAATGTTTAAAGAATCATACAACAATGATTTTAAAAGTTGACTGAGATGCTTCAGTTCACGATCAACCTCATCGCATACAGCGAATCCAGATCGGAAAGAGAACGTACTATGATCAAAGTCGAGACGAGCTTTTCTAGTTGCACTATTTACTTAGCTGCACTACTCGCCATGGGTTTATTAATCATGTGCACTCGGGCACATATCTTATTTAATTACAAAACACACATTACTGAAACATGTTAATGTTATTAAGAGCGACAACAAGACTTAAATCACAGGGTGACAATTATGTCAACCCAAATTAAAACACACACAACACACACGCGGGACTTAACATTATTATGCCGAGTAACAACGGCGTTATTAAAACACCGGATGACCTTACGTTCACCCTGATTGCACTATTACATTGCTTACACTTATTAATTATGTGCTTAACTGCACTCATCTTATTAAATTACAACACACACTATTGAGGCTTTTAATATTATTCCGAGAACACGGAAGTTATTATTACACCGGGTGACCTTACGTTCACCCTGATTGCACTGCCACAGTGCTTACAATTTAATTTACAGGGTGACAGTTACGTCCACCCCAATGCACTAGCTAAGTGCTTAATACACAGGACTGCAATTAAGCTCATCCAATGGCGCTTGCAAGGCGCTTAAAACACTTCAGATCCTTACATGTGGATAAGAAGCATAAGTCATGACCCTTAAATTATTCGGAAATAATTCCGAGAAATATTATGATTTAAAGAAACGACAAATCCTTACTTGGATTAGCGTTCCCACGAATATTAAATTATAAAGAAACGACTAATCCTTACTTGGATTAGCGTTCCTACGCACATTCGTGTTAACTAAATAGTCTAACACAGCAATTAGTCACATTAAAGCCATCCAGGCAATTAACTTAAACATAGAGATAATAGAAACAACTAATCCTTACTTGGATTAGTTTTCCTATTAACCCACATGCTATTCTAGCATTAAGATTAATTTCACAACAATACCATCACGGTAATTATCACATATGATAGCGTTGTTCTAACAGATATACAACCTATGATAATGTCATTATTACAGTTTCCAAAACAGTTTATAAAACCATTTCCAGATAAACACAGTAATCATTCCAAATTAATTACTCAGATAAACAACTGATAATTAATGTAAATATGGAAAGATGAGCAAGAGCGAACCGCCACTTGCCTTAGTCCGCAGATCTGGAACAAGCAGAGACAACGGGATTCTGGGCTCGACATAGGTATAGCTCCGACAGCATAACGACCTTCAAGTCGACCCATAAGGAAACCCTAAGTTAGATCCGACATAAACTAGTACGAATCTATGGAAAGATGAAAGAACCCGAAAGAAATGACGCCACGACGACAACCAACCAAGCCAAAGCCACGAAGGCATTATGGGCACTGGCGGCGGTCGCCGTTCTTGGCGGCGGTCGCCGTTCTCATCACGGCGGGCGCCGTAAAGAACACGGCAGTCGCCGTGAAGAATTCCGACGACAGACGAGAGAAAAACTCACCCAAATGATGCGCGTTTCGTCCCCTTTTTGCCTTGCCTGGGTTCCAACCTCCAAAGGCAACCAAAAGGCTTCACAAGGGCTGCTGGAAACACCACTAAACGATACCGGCGAAAGCTTCAGAATTTCCGGCGAGGGTACTAAACTCCGGCGAGACAATTTTGAGGGATTGAAGCGTCTGATTTTGTGTGAAAACCGATCCCAAACCTTCTCTATTTATAGCCAAATGCCAGGGAGCATAATGATGGCTAGGAAGGCGACGTGGAGGGCTACAACGGCGATCGTCAGACGACTCCGGCGACCATCGGGCAAAAACCTCCAGACAACAACGACGGCGGGCGCCGTAATAAATGTGGCGGGCGCCGTCATCAATGCGGCGGGCGCCGTTACAACGCGACGGGCGCCGCCATAGACTTGGCGTCCCCAGCTAGGAGGAGACTCGTCGGCTCCTCGAGCCTTGCGACGGCGGGCGCCGTCATACCCACGATGGTCACCGTTCTTGGGTCCCGCGACGGCGGTCGCCGTGACTGTACGGCGGTCGCCGTGACCAGCTTTTCCCGCCCGTTCAGCTTTGAACGATCATGACATTAACCCGGGATAAAAATTATTATACGCGAACGAGTAATTAACATCCAAAGCACGTCGTATGTATTTTATTTCACTGAGAAAAATATTACAGATACATTGCGCATTACAGAATGCCTCCAACTTTCTGAATTAAATCCGACGTACTAAACAGGTGTTCGGAAAAATTCCAAAATTCCCAAAATAATCCTTACAGAATTACGGGGTATCACAACTGGCCCAAGCCCAAAGTAGTTGATGGACTCTCTTCTAGAAGATCTGGAGGAACAAAATAGCGGGACGTTGCAAACAAGTGGACGTTGGAGAAGATCTCGGTGGACTGTTGGACGACTCAACGACTTCCGAAAATCTCGGATTGACTTATGAAGCCGATCTTAGTCTAGGATTAACATAAATATGGAATTAGACCACCAATGTAAGATACACAATCATTCTTATTCAACTATAGTAACATCCTATCACTCTTTACGAAGGAATTGTCTTCTCAAATTAATCTCTCGTATCTACATTGAAGAGACCGACGATTGAATCTTTGTGTTTGTTCATATCTCTCCAGGGAGATTAGTTTATATAATGCTTGTTTATATTTGTCTACTTAATTGTCGAGTTGATTTGGATTATCTAGATATTATCGATCTAATTATTGTCTAATTGTCCTTCTTAAGGCGATCTAGTTGTCCTTCTTAAGGCGATCTAGGTCGGTTCGATCTTTTCATCCCAAAACAGAACTCTTTTTATATTTATGTCGTCACCTTCTCTTTTGGTACTGTGGGGGCCGGGTGTTATAATTATGTGGTCCACTCGACCAATCAGTGCAATTTTATGGTATTCGGGCCGTTGATACTACGTAGGGTAGTCCAATCAGGGGGCCATACAAACTACGACCAGGAGGTCAAGCCCCATGGCAGAATTCAACAAGTGCGAATGTGCTGTGAATTACTCCTATATATCTAAGGAGTTACTAGCTTCGTTTCAGTGCCCTACACGGATTTAGTTAAATTTTATATTAATATTTTTTTAATTATTAAATAAAAAACCTAATTAGTGAGAATAAAATAAAATAAAGAAAAGTATGATAATATAAAGAAATTTCTACTAATAATCAATTAACAAAGATCAGTGTAATTGTGTACATACATAATATGTTGAATTAGGTCCTATACCTAAAAATAATTGAATAAAAACAAAATTTGAATAATATATGACTAAATAAATGAAAAAAATTATAAGAGAATATTATCTAATATGAAAATAAGGATCAAATGTGCATAATTTATATGTTTGAAAGGAAAGGAAATCAAGATTAGATATAAAAATATGTTATATAATAATAACAATAGAAAAAAGATAATTTAGTAATGTGACATAATGTGGAGTAAAGATGTGACAATACATGACGTAGTGCGGTGTCAAAATGACAATTGGTCTTAGTTAGGTTCTACTTTAGTATGATATAGTACATTAGACATCAAGACTTCAAACCAATCATATTATTGGGTAATTTTGTAAATTTAAAAATATAAAGGTGTGACAAATTAGTTAAAAGATATGATAATACATAGTCTTTTAAAACTATTCAAATTAATTTTGAAATAAGATTGTTCCACAAATAATAAATATCTACTTAATTTTTTTGAGATATTTGAATACTATTTATTAAAGAATCATTTAAATTATCCTAGTATATATAATATATAATTTAGATGAGATATTTATGATTATATTGGATTTTAAATCTACACAAAAAATCAAAACAACAAAAAAGAATTTTGGTTTGAATATTCTGAAGACAAATGGATATTAAAAGGTCCAAAGCCTTTACCAAGACAAATGTTGTGACGAACCAGGGATTCCAAGACATTGACGTGGCAAGGGATGTGCAGACCGGTGTTCACTGGCGATGGCGTGACAATGGAGATAACTAGTGATCAGCCATGGAGGGGAAAAAGATTGACGCTCATCGACAATAGTTAGTGATGTCGGCTAAGCTTTGAAAGAGGCGAAAGCATGGGCATCGGTGAGTCCGGTGTTCTGGATAGTCCTTTTGAAGAAGACTCACATGGAGATCAATCCAATTATTATTTTTTGACGAGAGAAAGTCAATCTAGTTACTGAGTTGATCAGTGTTGTGGAAGTTTTGGATTTCTAATCATTTGTGTTTGATTTGTAATCTTTGTAATTGATTTGTAACCTTTGTGATTGATTTGTATTTAAATTAGGAAAATATTAGTGCTAAGGATAAAAATCTTTGATATATAATTAAATTTATTTAAAAAATGAAAAAAGGAGAAAATGACATGTGATAATTTTAATGAGGGGGTGTCATGTGGCATAATTAGGTTCTAGCTTAGTATATATATAATAGATTGGAAAACTCAATAGTAGTAGTGTTGGAAGATATGCAAGGAGGAAATTAAGGGATGAACTTGTGATGATTTTATATAGGGGCTTACTTTTTAACGCATAGGCAAAATTTCCTTTTAGCGCATAGGCTCCCCACGTAACGTGAGGAAAGGCTCCCCACGTAATGTGGGAGACGACTCCCCACATTACGTGGGACGTGGGGAGCCTCTCCGGCTTTAAAAGCAAATTTTCTTCTTCTTCCTCCTCCTCTACCCTAAACCGCCGCTCTCCTCTTCTAAACTCTCCCTCCCCACATTACGTAGCTAGCTTGTCTCCTCGTTATGAATCAACAAGATCCGCACATTAAGTAGATCCATATTCTATAAAGGTTAGTAATAGTCATTCTTGTTAATTTTTATTTTAATTTTGTAGTTTTTTTGTTAGGTTATTGTAGATCCATATTGTTTTAGTGTTTTTTATCTTGTTTTTGTTGTTTTTGTGTAATTTTGAAGTAGTTATTTGCATTTGTTGGTTAATTTGATAGATATATTTGTATAAAATGGTAGAAATTTGATAGATTTGTATGAAAGGGTGTTTAGGGTTTTTGTTGGATTTGTATGAAAATAGCCAAATGCAAGTGGTAGGTTTGTTGGATTTGTTTAATTAGTGTTAGTTTTGTTGTATTTTGGGAAAATTATGATGAAATAATGCTTCGCCGGAATCTGGAAATATTGCCGGAATGTCGCCGGAAAACTGACCGAAAAGGGGAAAAATGCAATTTCACACGTTATGTGTGGAGACAGTCCACATGTAACGTGTGAAGACTGTACCCACGTTACGTGCGGATGATCTCCACACATAAAGTGTGGATACAGTCCCCACGTTAAGTGTGGATGTAATCCACACGTTAAGTGTGGATTACATCCACACTTAACGTGTGGATTCTGTATCTGAAATTGTAATTTTTTGGTTTTGGTATATACCCGAAATTGTATATTTTGAGATAAAATGGTTTGATTTATTGTTGTAGATGGAGCCCGGTGAGAGAACGAAGCGTAAAAACAGAAGAAACCTCGTCCAGGACGTTTCGTTTCGGACTGAAGAGGTGGTAACCCGTAGGTTTGCGGGCAGTAGTCAGGATGAGGGAGGATACGGGAAGGCGGGCAATGTTGACCCCCCTGTGTTGCCGTTTGTGCCATCGTTTCTTGTGGCGGGTGTTCGTGCTAACTCGGACCCGCAGTTATACCCAGATTACAACGCGAGCCCACTCCATGATTATTTTGATACGATAGATCAGAATAACTGTTATGGCCCTCCATTTAGTCCGCCACCCCAGCAGAGCCCTTACCATCATCATAGCACGCCGCCTCAGCAGAGCCATCACCTCCATCATAGCCCACTGTCCTATCACAGCCCTCACCTCCATCAGAGCCCTCACATCCATCATCACAGCCCCGTCTATTATCAGGGCGTAGATGATCAGATGCGGTACAACCCATGGGAGAACCCGGGCCTCTACCCGAACGCACCTCATCCTATGGTAAGTAGCCTTAATATATGAAAAGATGAGTGTATGATAAAAATGTAATTACTTATCATTTGTAAAAAAAACGTAGGACGAGGATAGTCAGGCTTGTGCTCCAAGAGGTCAATTTGATTATGCGGACGAGGAGCCACATGAAGCCACCTCTTCGCGGTCAAAATCGCCCCGGTCGAAGAAAAGGGGCAAATATGACCCTAAATTGGTGGTTGGAGTACCTGGAGGTCCGGAGATGCCTGAATTTCTGAAGGGCTTTGCCAATCACATATCGTACTACCTTTACCAACGCATTGTAAGTTGCAACAAAAACCTTATATGAAATTTCACATTTATTTTAAGTAATTCAAATGGGTTGCTTACATATGTTAAAAATTCAAATATTTAAAGCCAGTGCCAGCGTTGAGGTTTCAGCAACGAGGCAAGCAGACACGTTCATGGTCTTTGCAATGAAATGCCATGTGGTGTCATGTGGCATCTGCGTCAGGGCTGTGTCATATACCGGAGCTGATGCACGCGCATGTGGACGAGGCGTTGATTAGTGCGTTCGTTGAGCGCTGGCATCCAGAAACCAACTCATTCCATATGCCATGGGGAGAGATGACTATAACCATCCATGACGTATTGTTGATCATTGGGCTGGACATCCATGGAAAAGACATGGGACCTCCACATAAATGGCATGAGCAGTTGGGAATGAAGGATCTGAAGAAGGCCTTGGTGGAGGAGGTGCAAGAAGTCTATGAGCTGCCTGTTGGGGCTGTGACATCTGGTACCGTACAAGCTCAGTTCTTTAAGGACCATTGCGAACAACTGAGTGAAGAGCAACGGGCGTTTGGGTTCTTGCTTCACTTGTTGGGCTCATGTCTGTTTCCGGACAAGTCCCAACACAAATTGCCCGTGTACTATACTACATTTGTGTATGATCCCTCGTCTACCATGGATTATGCATGGGGTGCTGGCGTTCTGGCCCACGTATACCGTAGCTTGGGCGAGTGCACAAGAAAAGAGGCGAGGTTGATGTCGACATGCTACACTCTGATATAGGTAAAAATTTTGTTGTATAGTAATTTATTTACAATGAATTTTGTAAATAAGAATTTTATTGTCTACCATGAATTTTGTTATAAATGTTTTTATTCATTGACTCCATTTGGTACATGATATGACCTTGCCTCTCATGATGGCCCAAGACAAGGAAGAAGCCATGACCGTGGGCTCAGAAGAGCCAAGTACGAAGACCGCGATCTTCGTCATACTCCTCGCATCTGGAACAGAGACCGCGATCTCATTCAAGCGTCTCTATCCAAGACCAAAGATCGCGTGCCTCAACGCGTCTTCCTACAAGTGACTCAATGTTGAACGCGATCTCCTTCAAGCGACTCAACCTCCTTTAATGCTGGTCGCGTTCTATCTGAAGATTCTCGCATTCAATGCCTTTAACGCGTTCTTTTGAGACACTTTCTATATTTAGTATTTATAGCATTTTAGAGAGTTTCTATTTATAGCGTTTCTTTTCTATTTTTGGGTTTGTGCCTTTTGCATGCTTGCATGGGCTAGCCCATAGGTTCGTCTCGGTCCAAGCCCATTAGGTCTTGGCCGAGTTCTTTGGCTATTTAAAGCCCCCATTGTTATTGTTATTTCCTTATGTTCAATTTAATTCAAGGTTTCAAGTCGAGTGTTTATCCTCCTTCCCTTGATCGGACGTCAAAACCCTCTATCTTCGCATCCCCTTCACTCCGTCGCCGACGCTACGGCAAACGCTTGAACCTTCAAGCCAGTCTTTATTCGCATCTGCCTTCAACCGCAGTCGACGCTACGACACCAACGACTTGTCTTTTCAAGTCATCTATCCCTCATCAAATCGCTTCCGCCAACGCTATCCTTTCGCCCCAACAACCGCTTCCACCGCGTTCACCACCACACCACCACCGTGTTCACCATCACGTTCATCAACGCGTTCGTCATCTTCTTCACTGTTGTGACGTTCAACGTGACTTCTCACCCAAGACTAGATCCCAAGACGCCACCTTTTGACAATTGACTTGTCATCGGAGGCAAGAACACATCAACTGGCATCAGAGCCCAGCAGTCTTGTAAGTCACGAACTCAAGTTTGCATCTTGTTTATCCTCCTTCCCTTGATCGGACGTCAAAACCCTCTATCTTCGCATCCCCTTCACTCCGCCGCCGACGCTACGGCAAACGCTTGAACCTTCAAGCCAGTCTTCATTCGCATCTGCCTTCAACCGCAGTCGACGCTACGACACCAACGACTTGTCTTTTCAAGTCATCTATCCCTCATCAAATCGCTTCCGCCAACGCTATCCTTTCGCCCCAACAACCGCTTCCACCGCGTTCACCACCACACCACCACCGTGTTCACCATCACGTTCATCAACGCGTTCGTCATCTTCTTCACTGTTGTGACGTTCAACGTGACTTCTCACCCAAGACTAGATCCCAAGACGCCACCTTTTGACAATTGACTTGTCATCGGAGGCAAGAACACATCAACTGGCATCAGAGCCAAGCAGTCTTGTAAGTCACGAACTCAAGTTTGCATCTTGTTCACAATTTTTTTTTTCTTCCCCCCATCATCTGCTTTCGTAACATCTCGCGAGAAAAGAAAAGAAGAGAAAAACCAGAATTTCCATCTTTGCAACACCTTCGGTTTCTACAAGATCCTATATTGGCCGAAAACTTTTTCCTTGTTCCCTAAGTTTTGGTGTGTTAGGTAATTTGTTATCTTACATGCTAGAATATTTTGTTTCCTTATTTCACGCGTGGATAGAGTTTCCTTGTTTGCTAGAGTTTACTTTTTAGTTAAGTTAACCGAATTTCCTTATAAGATATCATAGCAAATCTTATATTCTCTCTCCTATCTCTAAGATCACACTTGTGATATTCTTGTTACTTAGACCGATTTTATTTTTGTTTCCTTTTGCAAATCCGAAAAGTTGCTCATTCGGACCTCACCATGCCAGAAGATGCTCGTTCCAACCTCGTCGTACCCAGAAGATGCTCGCTCAGAGCTCATTTTGCCCAACCGTTCCTCGCTCAAAGCTATCAACTTGCAACCACACCTAGTTCAGGCCTTGCCGCATCCCGCCGACCCTCGTTCAGGCTTCGTCGTGCTCGTATAAGATTCAACAATCCTCCTTGCCTCACCAGATCTGAACACATGTAGTTCTCTTTCTCTTGCCTTCTCTTCTCTTATATAGATTTCTTTTGTGATTTATGAACGCTAACCCTATTTTTTTTTGTGATTTTGACCTTTCTTTTATTAAATTTTGTGTGTGAATGTCCTACTTTTGCGTGTTGATTTCGTGTCACCCGCTCTATTTCTTCTTAATTTTCTATAATTGATGCGTTCCTGCTTGTGAATGCCGGATCGATGATCTTGGTGGAAAGTCGCGCGGGTTGCTTCTGTGGCTGGATGAATGGAACGCGGCATCTGGGTTGGTGAACGCGATGATTGATGGTGGTATTGCAATGGCGGAAGCGGTTGTTGGAGGGGATAGATGACTTGAAAAGACAAGTCTTGGGCTGTAGCGTCGGCAGCGGAGTGAAGGGAGATGCGAAGGAAGACTTGGGTTGAAGAATCAAGCGATTGCCGTAGCATCGGCGACGGAGTGAAGGAGATGAGAAGGCAGAGGTGTTTGACGTCCAATCAAAGGAAGGAGGCGATACGCTCTCAAACAAGCTTTGATTCAAAATTAGACGTAACCTAAAACAGAAGGCTGAGTTGGCCTTTTATAGCGAGACTCGGATGGGCCGAGTCTTGCTTAATGGGCTGGCCCACGCGACACGCGTGGAACACACACCCCAAAAGAAAACACTGAAAATAAATAATGTTCAAACATTTACAAAGATCTTCAGATAGAACGCGATCTCTGGCCTTGGCTGGAGACGCTTGAAGGAGATCGCAGTCTCTGTACCAGATGCGAGAAGCATGACGAAGATCACGGTCTCTATGCTCGATGCGAGTAGTGAGAGGAAGATCGCGGTCTTTGTACTTGGCTCTTTTGAGCTCACGGTCATGGCTTCTTCTTCTATGGCCGTCATGGGGAGCCGAGTCGCATCAATAATGCTTGTTACTTTCTTTTAATTTTTGTTGATTTGGTGTGGTTTGACATGCTCTAGTTTAGCGTAGGTGACAATATGTAACTATTCAACCTAATTACTGCTATCTGTTAGAATATAAATGTCCCACATCGAAAGTTGGGACATAACTTGCCTAATATATAAGCTTGATGGGCTATTCCTCTTATTACCAATTGGTTTTAGGATGGAACCTCATTGAGCTTATGTACTGGGCCTATTTGCGCCTATGTGCTCGTATCCGCACGTCCCCGGTCTATGGGCCCACAGACTTTGACATGGTATCAGAGCGGGTTCGGTCCTGGGTCCCTTTCTTGGGTTTGTTGGGTCTGACTATAAAGAGATTGAGATGCCCACCCATACCCGTTTGTCTAAGTGTCAATTGGGCCTGGCCAATTGCCCGCCCGTTGCACTTGCGGGGGCGTGTTAGAATATAAATGTCCCACATCGAAAGTTGGGACATAACTTGCCTAGTATATAAGCTTGATGGGCTACTCCTCCTATTACCAATTGGTTTTAGGATGGAACCTCATTGGGCTTATGTACTAGGCCTATCTGCGCCTATGCGCTCGTGTCCGCACGAACCCCCAGTCTTTAGGCCCACGAACTTTGACAGGGGTGGGCACGGTCGGTTAACCGGACCCCGGTCAAGATTTCGGTTAGTAGTTTTCTATAACCAGGAACTGAACCGTTAATCTCGGTTAACCGACATGGTTAATCGTAATTTCGGTACGGTTAATCGATTGACCAAATGACTCTAAATTAATATTATATCAACTTAAATAATTATATAAAATATATAATTTTTTAAAAACATACCTAATTTGTTTTGTATACTAAGTTACATATTTAATTAAAAAACATACCTAATTTTAGTTATCATATAACATTTTAGAACATTGTTATTCTACAACATCAACTTTATTCTTATTTGTGTACATGTATTCGCTAAAAATACAAACTATACAACTTGTTCGATATGTATCTAAACACTTCTAATATAAACATGTCAACTAAATTAGATTATTCCATTACTAAAAATATATTATTTATATCGGTTATTCGGTTAACCAAATATAGAAACACAACTAATCGTTACCTAACCATAAATTTTTGGTCGGTTAATTGTACCGTAACTTCGGTTAATTTTTGGTCGGTTAACCTAAAAAAAGGCCGGTTCTTTGGTTTTTCGGTACGGTTATTCGGTTTCGGTAATTTGTGCCCACCCCTAATACTAGCCAAAAAGTTTTTTTGCATTCCGAAATTGAGAAGTCAATAATTAATATCAATAGTAATCTAGTAATAACCTTAATCAAACATGTTATTATTGTACCTTATAAAACACTTGTTTTTGCTCCTCTAATAATTCTATACAGGATCCATATTAGTGGAAAAGGAGTAAGAATGTCTCTTCCATATCTATTAGTTCTTTATGGAGTTGAGATTATGGAATTTTCTCTTTTTTTTTATGTCCAATTATTAGGTAGAGGAATATTAGAGAAAAGGAAGAGTTGAAGGCAAACACATATAGGAGTTAGCTTGTTCATCCACAAAATTATCCATATAGTATGATTAACAATTTATATTTCTACAACACTTCCTTCTATTAAGCTCTTCCTGAAGCTATACATAGAGAGCCAAGAATTCTATTGTGTGCCTAGTATTCTCCTTTTAGTGGATGTAACTGGTGTTTTAGAAAGCATGTACTAATTTACTCTCCCAGTTGTTTTACGAGAGAGATATGTATGCACTAGAATTGTAATATTTATTTTTCAAATGGGAATTAAATTATACATGGAATTAGAAAATAAACCATTGTTTAGGCATCATGTGGAGATTCAAGAAGTTGTAGGTCACCCTTCAATCTCTAGAAGATTTAACGTTAAAAGAATGCCAAAGTTCAACCGATAGAGTAGAAGAGCAACTCCACCGATCACCCTTCTTAATGTTAAAATAATGCCACTATTGGATATTCAGAGTTTGGAAGAATAGAGGGGGCAAAGAGTTACTAGAGAGAGCAAGCCAACAATAACAAGTAAAGGAAAATATTTTACTTCCTCAACATTCAAAGAACATGAAACAATATTAAAGTAGGATTATTTCTTAAGATTTTCACTGAATATTTAAAAGCCTTTACCTAAGCATATCTGGTCGTTTCTGTATATATGAGAATGCAAAGGAGTTGGGTGCATCATTTTCTCTTTCGTTCATTACTGTCTTACCCCAAGTCGCCTATAGTATGACAATGCCAATATTAATCATTATCCTAGTTAGATAGTGTTAGAATATAAATGTCCCACATCGAAAGTTGGGACATAACTTGCCTAGTATATAAGCTTGATTGGCTACTCCTCCTATTGCCAATTGGTTTTAGGATGGAACCTCATTGAGCTTATGTACTAGGCCTATCTGAGCCTATGCGCTCTAATACTATGTGGAAACGGGGCAGGGTGCCCAACAAGCCCAGTGGGGTTCCAACCTAAAACCAATTGGCAATAGGTGGAGAGGACCACTGGGCTTATATACAAGGCAAGTGTGTCCCAATCCTTCGATGTGGGATTCCAACACTCCCCCGCAAGTGTGACGGGCCTAACAGCCCGTAAAGCACACTTGACCCGATAACCATGCTCTGATACCATGTGAAAGTCTGTGGGCCCAATGACTGAGGACGTACAGACACGAGCGCATAGGCACAGATAGGCTTAGTACATAAGCCCAATGAGGTTCCATCCTAAAACCAATTGGCAATAGGAGGAGTATCCCATCAAGCTTATATACTAGGCAAGTTATGTCCCAAATTTCGATGTGGGACATTTATATTCTAACAACCCCTAGCTAGTATAGATGTATTGAATTACAAATTGTTCTCTTCTAACACCACTGTCCATAAGTTGTGTGAGCCAAGTGCAACATTTTCTTCCTAGATTCTCATCGCATGTCATTATCTATATGTATGCGGAGATGTTGATTTACTGTTTGAATGTAAAGGAGATGACAATGTTCTGTTGGATTTGTTTAATGATGTCAATGCAAAAAATTTGGTATAATTTTGAAGAAAACTGCTTCAAAATTTTGACTTAGAATTTGTGGTTGTAGTTGGCACGTGCTGTAGTGATTTATTTGGATGCCATCATTTTTTATTAATGAACAATCTCTCCGTAAACAAACAAGTTGCTTTGCATCTAGAGTCTCATTCTCTTCCTTGTAACTTGCTCAATTCAGATGCCTTTCTTCCATCTTCGCTACAGAACTATATAATTGTAGGCATGTTCAACAACCATGGTCCACTCTATTTTTCCAGTGCAAAAACCTACTTTTCAAATATGGGTTTAGCATGTCATATTGCTAAGATCCATAGTGAGGTAGGTGTTATAGTTGTGTGATAATTTTTACATATAAGAGTGTTCTATAACTTGTTTGTAAAAGTTATTTATTAGGCTTCTATAGAGAAAAATGCAAGCGAGTTAAAAGATTATATAGAGGAGATCCATTGGGGGTGCAAAACAATGTGTGCTACTACTTGGTCATAGCAAAAGAGGTATAAATGTTGCTGCTTTGTCCATGTACTGGCCTGATTTGAAGGATAAAGTTATTGGCATCGATTTAGCTCAAAGTCCATATACTGGAAGTCGATAGCTGCTGCTACTGTATTTTTAAAAAGTGAATTTTTCCATTTACACTTTGGGTGTTTACAAGAGGAGGAAGTATAATACATTATTTTAGGAGTTTACAAGAGGAGGAAGAACACATGTTGTTCTAGCATAATTATCTCATTTTAGCCATTACTTGTTTTTGATGTTGTGTTACATGAACCTCGTATTTGTTTACAAGATAAAAATGTGTATAAAGGTGGGACAAAAATAGCTTGATACAAGATGGTTGAAGGATTAAATCAGGATTATGAGTGGTCGAAAACAAGATATCTACCAAGTTAAATCATTTGAATGAAATATTTAGAATGAGATCAAACCCTCAATACATTGACTTGCCCAACCGGTGCGTTAATGTTTATGATTCAAATGGTGGATTTATATGGTGATCTTGATATGAAATTATAACACCTAAATATCACCATTTGGTAGCTCGACTTTCAGTATAATTGGACAACCCTAGACCATATCTTATAATAAGATTATAACTTGTTCAGCAACACTCTAACAAAAGGTTCAACACCCAGCAGTAAACCTACCACCTAAAGATTTTTTTATGACAAGATTTGCCAATATAGCCAAATAGAACAAGCAATAACAAGAAACAGATATAGCCCAGATGTAGATAGACTTTGAACAAACCCTAGCAAAGTAATAAGAAGCTATAAGACTTGAACTTCAAAAACCACCACAAATTGCAGGTGCATCGCAGTTTTGTCAAGAGGGTTTGGCCTCAATGAAGTCCCACATCATATTTCTGGTCTTCTAGGCCGTGAGAGGATCAAATCGATTTCTCATAGCTTCATTCATCACCAACAACATTAGAGAAATTTTACAATTCCACTCTCCTAATCATCTTGTACTTAGCGATACTTCTATGTCTTCATAATATGTCGATGTAGGATGTATATTTATAATCATTGACTTAGAAACCAATTGCTTTAGAAGTTAAATGAAATGAAGTAATGTTGGTTTTCTTAATTATGTTAGGCATACTGAATCATATTGAATAAAAAAATTACCCTCCATCCTCCATCAATTGTCAAGCGTTTGAACTATTACAATTGAGATACAAAGAAACCAATGCTTGGGTAGAGGGTTTGGCCTCAATGAAGTCCCAATACATATTTCCGGTCTTACATGTCGTGAGAGGATCATATCAATGTCTCACAACTTCATTCATTACCAACAACATTAAAAAAAATTACAATTTCACTCTCCTCCTCATCATGTACATAGCGATATTTATCCAGTATTCATAGTGAACACGATTTGTCGCTCTAGGATGTATATTTATAATCATTTGTCGCTCATCATCATGTATATAGTGATTCTTATATGTACCCTGTACCAAATTGTACAATTATGCAATTCAACACATATCTTAACCACATGTTTCACTCTAAGCCTAAGCAAAATATGTCAAGGACATGTACTTCAATATTTTCCTTTGAAAGATGGATTCAACATGGATGAAACATAATAATTCTTGGTCATTATCATTATCTTGATTCAGACCATCCCATTCCACGATACACTCAAACCTAATTCATGTACTGCCAAAAATGCTACAGATCTCATCGTTGAATTTATACAAACATTTCTTATCCTCTCTCTTCAATCCATTAAAATTAAAATTCTAAAATGAACCACTTAGTTGAGTTAGGATAGAGTTCTTAAACTTTCATCCACATATTTGTGTTAACATGATCCAAATTGATGCTTAAAACTATCAGTTTCTTAACTTCAATACTTACCTCCCCTTGTTCTGTCTTGTAAGTCCGGTCATGTGTCTTCTTCTTCTTCGATTTCTTCTTAATTTGTTTTTCACCCTTCACCGGATTTTCAACTTCTTCTCTTTCCCCGCTTCAGTTACTCCTAGTTCTCTCTTTCTTTTGCTACTTTCACGTTACCCTTTCCATTTGTCTCTCCTAATGTCCTGGTAATTGGTGCCATCGATTTCCTCTTAAATTAGGATTAAAGTTGTGAACTTCTTCTTGTTCAGTTAACAACTGAGTTCCCTTTAATCTCTTCCTTTCTCTGATTCGAGTTTAATGTTGAAGACGACTATATTGTGGAATAGGAATCACAAAATCTTGCTGCAAAAGCCTTACGCTTTGGAGGCTAAGGGAGATGGAAAATATCACGCACTCTTTGACTTCTATTATCTAATTTCTATTTTTTTGTTAATGATAGTTTAACAATTGGCAACTAACAAAACCTGATTATACATTTTTTCAAACAATTCTGAATTTACCTTTATTTTTCTGAGATAATCCAAATAGTTGGGTTATTCTTACAATTGTTGAAAATGTGGGCTATTCTTGCGAAGTGAACAAGGAAATAGGAGTTTTTTTGGCAATTATCTCTTATATTAAAGGGCGGTTCTAGAAAAAAATAAAATACATCCACGTCAAAAAATTCATTGATGTTAATGTGAACTCTTGACAAACAAAATCGTTTTAGCCCCTATTTTTTATTACCTGATATATTTAGTTCATAAATGCTTTGAAATATAATAAATACAATTTTTTTTTAATATAAATAAATAATCAAGTATATACCGAGACTCTCGACCAATTCAAACACACCCAACAACGAAGAAACGAGAGACAAATTATGTACACCACATCACACTCTCCAACCCGTGAATCACAAGAAATTTTATTCTGACCCTTTTTCAATTATTTATGCGTCCACCACTGCTTAACTGGACATATACTAAATTGCTAGATGTCATCGAGATGGGTTTCGCGAGTCAATACATTGCAATTTTTAGTAATATGCCAATGTACTAGATAGATTAAATGTCAGCTTCAAGCACATCTGATCGGACATATACGACATATCTAGATGCCATCGACATGGGTTTGGCGAGTCAATACACTGTAATTTTTAGTATTATGCCAATACACAAGATAGATTAAATGTCAGCTTCAAGCTCATCTAGTCGAAACATGTATATAGAATTTATTATGCTTTCAACATATATAGGTTTAGTGCAACGTATCAAGCTAGTTTACATAAAATACAACTACATATATAAACATTTTCTATATGCCAAAACTTATAAGAAGTGACACGTACATTTTGCGGAAACGTTTTTCTTTTTCGAAAAACACAAAATATATTTATAGGAGGGTGACCGGAAAAAAAGGAGAGGAGGATAAAGGAGAGGAGAATAGGAATTTTAATTTGGGGTGTCTAAAGTTCAGTATGTTTTTTCTAAAATCAAGCATAAGTTCCTATGCTACGAGTTTGGCATGCATAAATAATTATAACAAATGATTTTTATGCTACGAGTTGGATCCCCTACTATTGGGTCTGGCTTTTTTCAGCTAAACATGAAAGCTTGGTTGTCGGAAATTTGAAGAGGCGTGACGGGTGGAGTGCCTTGTTTGGCAACACCATTTGGAGGATCTGGAAACAAAGAAATCGGCTGGTCTTTGACAATGCTTCTGACGATGCTTCCTCCCTCATCCGTGGTATCAAGCAGTCTACAATGAATTTTGACTCTAAATTTGCCCGGCATAAGTCCAAGCTCTCATCCTCATTTGTGCAACATGTGCTGATGTGCCCATGACTTGGACTCCTCTGCCTGTGGGGTGGGTCAAATTTAATGCTGATGGCGCTTCTAGAGGCAACCCAAGTCCCGCTAGTGGGGGTGGAGTGGTGATATCTTGCTCGGGTTCGCCTATTCTTCTATTCTCATCATTCTTTGACAATTGTTCGGCGTTTCGCGCGGAGCTCCTCGTCATCTTTAATGGCCTCAAACTTCTCTGGGATAGAGGCTTCCTCAAGGTCCTTGTTGAATCTGACTCATCGCTTGTTGTTGATCTGCTATCGACCCCTCTTCCCACAACCCATCCGGACTTCTACCTTCTCCAGAGCTGCCACAATTTGCTCTGCAGTCCTGCTTGGGAGACCAAGATCTCCTATATCCCACGCTCCATTAACATGACTGTTGATGGTTTAGCTAAACTATCCTTTTCAAATAAGTTGAATTTGTGTATTTATGATGCTGCTCCCTCTGATATCTTGCATCTTTTAGATGCTGACTTTGCTGCATGTTTAGGCATTATTTAGTTCTTAATAATATTATTGGGCATTATGCCCTCTTGCTGACAAAAAAAAAACAGTTCCACGGGAATGACTCCAATTTAAATATTTTAATGTGAGTTAGGGTCCGTTTGGATTCCCTCAAATAATGCATTAAAATACATTATCTTGCATTTAAATTGCATTAAATCATCAATTTAATATAAAATAATTCAATTTAATATAAAATAATTCATTTTAATGCATTCTAATTAGAATCCAAATGGACCCTTATAACTACTGGAAAAAAATACATGTTCTCTTAGATGGGCAATATTGAAATATTCTTTGCTCGCCAAAAAGTCTGCAGCCAAAATACACTCCATCTGAAAACAATGATATAATTAAAATGATTCAACAGAGAAATAATGTCATAATTTTTTTTTTTGATAAGGTAAGAATTCAAATATCCATGTCAAGCCCGACCTGGATTCTCAAGAGGCCGAAATAACCGATTGTCAAAACAACCAACAAGGAAAAAATCAGAATTACAACAAGTAATCAATAAGAAACATACAAAATTGGAAGAAAAGCTAGAGGAGTAGGCAACAGGGCGAGAAAGGCGCAAACAAGGGTTGGAAAACACCAACGCAATGTTGCAACAGCCGGGAAGCAAATCAACAAGACAATAAGTGGAAGTGCAACTGAACACCTGGGTAACGCTTCGTCTCTAGAAGCCAACATGAATCACACGCCCATGTCCTCGATCTCTTACCCAAAATATCAATCTCGAACAGATCGAACCTACTAGTAGCTTCACACCAGCATATGAATGTATCTCAGAATGTTCTTTGATTTTCATTTCTCGACTTAGTCTTCAAGATGTTCTTTGTTTTTCATGGAATAGAGATTTTTCATTTAAAACAAAATCATCATAAGATAAAGGTATCAAAAATTAGGATCATTAGTAATTGTTTTTAGGTCAATTCGTTTCTATATGTTGGATCTGAATGTACACGCGAAACAACGTTGTTCTAGTTTTGGGGTTTCATATCTGAAGAACAATTAGTCATAAAGGATACTAGTTGTCGTTTGACCGTTAAAGTTAGTAAAAATTCTATTTTGGATCTGGTGCAAAGTAATGTATTCCAATGGTGCAGCGTATCAGGTCTTGTACACTTGTTCAAGAACATAAAGTTCAGATGTTCAGAAGAGTTTGTCTCAACTAGATTGTTCAATGGAGTTGATATATACAATATCCCCTAAGTTGTTCGGTTTATGTTCAAATATTGTAGTGATCTGCACAAAAAACTATTCTTCAAGTCAATGTAAATTTGAGGAGTCTGAGTATCATAAATTATTGTATTTGTCTAGGTAAAAAATTCCTCACCATCTTCCAGCAAAAAACAGAAAGAAAGAAGCAAAAATCAAAATTCCAAAAAACAAAAACCAAGTAGAGGGTTCAGTAAAATTCATCAAGATTTTTGTTGAATCGATGTGTGTTAGACAGGGAACGGTAATACTATTCCCTGGGCGGCGGAAATAATATAGATTAAGTAAGTAATAGGAAGACTGTTCCTTTATAAAGGAAACTCAATCAACCAAGTAGTTAAAAAGAGAAAAACCTCTACCTCTAGGTGTTACCCTATATCAGGATTTCAGACCGTATACTTGTATTATTAATAAGTTGTACAATCTCACAAGTCTTTTTTCTACCTAATCTCACACAGATCCTAGGCTTCTAGACCTTGAGTGTAATCAACTCACAAATAAACAAGAACACAAGAAAACCCTAAGCAAGAACTAAACCTGTACCTTGCCTTTGGATCTCATGATCTCAACTTACAGTAAGCTCCGGTGTGATAGTTGAGATACCTTACCCTAAGGTATGCTCATCTATATATAGTGTTAGGAAATATCTCTTACCAAATAACCAAATAGTTAGCAACCCGCTATATAAGGTAACAGTGGAAGATATCTACCTAACCTAAACAAATCAGCTTGACAACTCATTGTTTCCATATATAAAGTTTCCTAAGACATGATAAATACGTCTTCTTCCTTCAAGAAAATCTTCAAATCTTGTTTCCATAATTAGCATTCTTTACATGGTAACAGGTAAGCAATCTCTGCTTCTCATCATCGTTCCTTATCAAGTTGTTTCCTTGTATAAACTTCTTCATAGATCGCGTTTCACATCTTCAAGTTGTTCAGCGTAATTGTTCCTTTGTTGTTCACAACATTCCTTTCACTCCTCTATTTTTCTCCTTTACATGGTTTCCATTGTTCCCTAATTCTTTCATTTCACCTGAAACCAGAAACAATATAAACCATAAAACCTAATGGTGTTTATCATCATCAAAACTAGAGGGAATGTCAAGGTTCTACCAATTTCCCCTTTTTTGGTGATGACAAACCCATTCAAAAATTGTTCGATCAAAACTAAAGAGTAATTAGCAAGTCAATATTAATCATTATGCATCTAAGATCAAGTGTTCAACAAAATTTTATATCAAATGAATAAGTGTAGTTTATACCTTCAAGTTGCATCATCGTTCCCCTTAGCACTAGCATCGTTCAATTAGGAACAATAAACTGTTACCTCTCTTTATTGAGTTCATCGCACAATTTTCCACACCCCCCCTTTTGGCATCATCAAAAGATCAAAAGGAACCAGTGGAATAACATATCTAGGGCAGCAAATTAATATAAAAATGAAAATTCAATATTATCCACAAGGAGTTGATTACAATCATCATGGAAAAACTTGACAAATGATGACATCCATTTAAAACATATTTAGGACATGCATTTAGGCTATAGTTTAGGCATATCCACGTTTATTATCTTGCATTTTTAGCTAGTTGCATCATTTTCTTTAGTTTAGAGGTCTACACGAGTTTCTGCAAGATTTCAGGTACATTGGTGGACTTCTGGGTGCAATACGGGGCCTGGACGTCATAAGAGATGTACACGAGCGAATTCAGAGAAGAACGAGGACAAACGAAGCCATTCTCCAGCTTGGCACTATTTGTAACAAACCGTGCCAGCTTGTCTCTGACCGTGCAGAGAAGAAAACACAAGAAAGTCGCCTTTGCAAAGCGGCACAATTTGTGACAAACTGTGCCGATACCCATGCTAGTCGATGTAAACTTGCACGGTTTGTGATAAACCGTGCGGTTTTGTCACAAACCGTGCCATGGCCACGCGAACCCAAATTGTTATTTTTTCGACCCCTTTTATTTTAGGACAGTATATATACTTTTTCTAGGGTTTTTTGGCAGCTCTTCTGCCTCTTTTTGTCACTCTCTCTAGCCCTATGTGTTTTTGGAGTTCCTTTGAAGATTTCTGAAGATGGGAGATTGTTTCCCTGGATTTGATAAAGTATTTCTCTTCTTCTAATCTAGTTGAATGATTTCTATTGTTCGAATGATGTTTTTGATTTTTTTCTTCAAGCATGTCTGGCTAATCCGATAATTCTAGGGTTGGGGTGATCCCAACAATGAATTGATAGACTTATGCATGATATTTGCCTCAATTGAAATCTGGAACCTTGTTTGATTCAATCCTAGAGTTCTTAATGCAATTGATGAATGTTGATTAGGTTTCTATTGGGTTTGAGTCTGAAAGAAGATAACCTTAATAGATAAGTCAAATTGGGTATGAGTCTGAAAGGAGATTACTTTATCAGATTACTAGGTATTGAACCTGAGTGTTATTTGTGCGACAACAACCTAACTACTCTTGTGGAATCCTAATCTAAAATAGAAACCCTAGGTTTGCCTGGACTTAGCGGAGCATGACATCGAATGTTAACCCAATTTGATCCTAGATTCTAAGTTCCCAAAGGGTCTAGATTTGATTAGCTCTGCGCGGCATCGATTATTAGTTATAGTTTAGGCACATCTATTATCATCTGAAATGAGTTAGTAGAGACTTTAGATAGCTTACCTTTAGATAGGTTTAGACTAATTTCAGGCAGATATCTGTAAGTTTACCAAGACATTGTTGTGGGGATCCCTGGTCCTAGGATCTTCTCCCTAATCATTTACAACCATCTTTTGCAATTCTTGCTTCTTGTTTTCTTGTTTTCTTAGTTATTAGACAAATGAATTTTCCCTTTTACGACTTAGCTTACCAATTTAAGTTTACAAAAGATACTACATAGTCCTCGTTGGGAACGACACTTGAAAAGCTACAACTGAACCCATACGCTTGTGGGTATGTTTTTGTGCTGTCAAGTTTTTGGCGCCGTTTCCGGGGACTATTGCTAGTATCAGTTGTTTTCCTACAACTGGTTAAACTAACTCTTCGTTTTAATGGATACCGTGAAGATCCATGAGGTGTCCCAAGATGCACTTTTCCTGCGAGCCTTCTCATTCTCTCTACGAGACAGGGCCAAGGCTTGGTTCAAGGCCCTACCTCTTGGCTCGATAACAACTTGGGACGAGCTAACAAAGGCATTCCTCAACAAATAATTTCCACCAAAGAAGACTGCTAAGATGAGGAATCAAATTCTTGCATTCAAGATGAAGGATAAGGAGTCTCTCTATGAGGGGTGAGAAAGATTCAAGGAATTGCTGATGATGTGCCCCCATCATGGGCAACAAAAGTGGACACTGTTGCATGTCTTCTATAACGCTGTTGACAGTTCTTCCAGGCTAATCATTGATGCTTCAGAGGGTGGAAGAATCATGAGTATAGAAGTTGATGATGCTTGGGACTTGATTGAGAGTACTGCTCAACACTCTCATTATTACAGTGATGCCTGATCTACTTCAAGTTCTAAGAAACTTGCAGGGATGTATGAGGTTAGTTGTATGACACACCAACATGATCAAATAATGCTATGGCACAAGAGATCAAGAGGTTGAATCTGTTAGTGCAAAAGTCTCAAGCGCAAGGTGTAGGGGAATCCACACAAGCTGTTTCTGGTGTAGCCTGTCAGTTTTGTGGAGAGGGTGACCATACTATATCATATTGTCACCTATTTGCTTCTCAGAGTGAGTCCCAGGGAGAGGCGAACTACATGAATAAATTCAACAAGGGCCCTAGGAATGATCCATATTTCAACACTTATAACCCTGGTTGGAGGAATCATCCAAATTTCTCCTATGGGAACAACCAGGTTGCATAGAGACCACCCATTGGATTTCAACAAAGAGCCTTACCACCCCAGAACCAGGCTCCTGCTCAATCAGCTGAAGATTCCAACTTAGCCCTCATATCAAAGGAGCTTCATAATGTGAATAAGACACTGAAATATCATGATAGTTTGCATGCACAATACGCTTTGAATGCTCCTAGACCACAAGGTCAACTTCCTGGCCAAACTGAGGCTAATCCAAAAGGGCAAATCAATGCCGTGTCCTAAGGAATGGAAGACAACTTGAGGATCCTAAGGTTGTGGATCCCAAGAAGAAAGACAAGGTAGTTGCAGAGCCTGAAGAAGTTGTGATCCAAGAGAAGAAGCCAGAAAAGGAGCCTAGATATGTGCCACCACAAGCTTACAAGCCTCCCCTCCTTTTCCCACAAAGGAGAGCTCAAGCTCAATTGGATCAACAGTATGGTAAATTTGTGGAGGTGTTAAAAAAGCTCTACATCAACATTCCTTTTACTAATGCTCTAAACCAGATGCCAACCTATGTGAAGTTCTTGAAATATATCTTGTCCAACAAGAGGAAGTTGGATGACTACCAATCCGTCTCCCTGAGCCAGGAGTGCAGCGCTCTAATTCAGAATAAATTGTCTCCTAAGCTTAAAGACCCTGGTAGCTTTAATGTCCCTATGGTGATTGGCAATAGCACCTACAATGCTTTGTGTGATTTGGGAGCCAGTGTCAGTTTGATTCCGCTGTCCATATGCAAGAAGCTGGACTTGGGAGAGCCAAGACCAGTGAGGATGACTCTTTTCATGGCAGATAGATCCAATGCGCGTCCAATAGGTATTTTGGTGGACATTTCCATCCAGATAGGTAAGTTCTACATTCCTGTGGATTTTATTGTCCTTGATATTGAGGCTGATTTTCTTGTTCCTATTATATTGGGAAGCCCTTTCTAGCTACTTCAGACACACTCATTGATGTTAAGCAGGGTGTTATTTCCTTTACTATTGGGGATGGGAAAATTTAATTTAATTTTTCCAAAGCTATTAAACAGCCTGCTTTTGAGGATGATGGTTGCAGGGTAGATGTAGTTGACCAAGAAGCTCAAGGATCTATGATGTCTATTATTTCTAAGGATCCTTTGGAGTTTTGCTTGACTGAGAGTGTGACCCAGGCTAATAATCTTGAGCTACTTGCTGATGTGGTTCTTGATTTGAGTCCACTGGAGAGTTCTCTGGGGCCGTTGCTGAGGTCCTGAAAAGAGATGACCCAGACTTTACACAAGAGTCTAAAGATGCACCTAAGATGGAGTCGAAACCACTATCATCCACCTTGAGGTATGAGTTTCTTGGACCCAATTCTACATATCTTGTGATTATCAATGCTAGTCTAAGTAATGATGAAGTTGAGAAATTGTTGCATGAGCTTAGATTGCATTGAAAAGCATTAGGATATTGTATTGATGACTTGAAAGGAATTAGTCCCTCCATGTGCATGCATAGGATTTTGTTGGAAGATGATCATAAGCCCTCTATTGAGCATCAAAGAAGACTTAACCCAAACATGAAAGAAGTTATAAAAAAAGAAGTGCTGAAATTGTTAGATGCATTCATTGTTTATCCTAATTCTAATAGTGAGTGGGTAGTCCAGTTCATGTTGTGCCTAAGAAAGGGGGTATGACTGTTGTGAAAAATGAAAAGAATGAATTAATTCCTACTAGGACAGTCACGGGTTGGAGAATGTGCATTGATTATATGAGATTGAACAAGGCAACCCGGACGGACCATTTTCCCCTTCCCTTCATTGACCAGATGTTAGAGAGGTTAGCTAAGCATTTACACTTCTATTACTTAGATTATTATAGTGGGTTTTTCCAGATCCCTATTCACCCTGGTGACCAGGAGGATGCCCTTTGGTTTGTGTAATGCTCCTGCTACCTTTCAGAGATGTATGATGGCTATTTTTACTGATTTTATTGAGGACATTATGGATGTATTCATTGATGACTTTTCTGTATATGGTGCTTCTTTTGATGCTTGTTTGTCTAACTTGTCACGAGTTTTACATCGGTGTAAAGAGGTTAACCTTGTATTGAATTGGAAGTAATGCCATTTTTTGGTAAGGGAAGGTATTGTCTTAGGTCATTTGGTTTCTAATCATGGTATTGAGGTTGATAGGGCAAAGATTGAGATCATTGAGAAGATGCCACCTCCTACTCCGGTTAAGGGCATAAGGAGTTTCCTTGGACATGCAGTTTTTATAGGAGGTTCATTAAGCATTTCTCTAAAATTTCCAAGCCTCTTACTAATCTTCTCTTGAAGGATGTTTCCTTTGATTTTTCGAAGGAGTATCTTGATTCTTTTTGCAGGTTGAAGGAGGCATTGATTTCAAATGCAATTATGCAGCCCCCTGATTGGGATCTCCTCTTTGAGATCATGTGTAATGCTAGCGACTATGCTGTTAGAGATGTTTTGGGACAAAGGAAAGACAAGAAGCTTCATGCCATTTACTATGCTAGCAGGACTCTTGATGTGGCCCAAATGAATTACGGTACTATTGAGAAAGAGTTGCTAGTTGTTGTGTTTGCTTTTGAGAAGTTCAGGTCCTATTTGGTGGGTGCCAAGGTGATTGTCTACACTGATCATGCTGCTATCAGATAACTCTTGAGCAAGAAGGAGGCCAAGTCCAAACTGATTCGTTGGATCCTTCTTCTTCAAGAGTTTGATTTGGAGATTAGAGACAAGAAAGGCACATAAAATTTGGTTGCTAACCACCTTTCCAAGTTGACTTCAGAGCAGCTAGAGTATACTTAGGATGAGCCCCCTATTGATGATTCTTTTCCCGATGACCATCTTTTCAGGATTACTGAGCAGATCTTCACTCTTGCAAATTCCAGGGTGTCCTGGTATGCTGATTTTGTCAATTATTTGGTTTGCAATGAGTTACCCCTTAAACTATCTTTCCAGCAGAAGAAGAAGTTAATGTCTGATTTTAGACATTATTACTGGGATGAGCCTTTGCTTTTCAAGTGGTGTACTGATAGGATTATCAGGCGATGCATCCCTGAGGAGGAGGTAGAAAGTGTTATCACTCATTGTCATTCTTTACCCTGTGGAGGCCATGCTAGTTCTTCCAAGACCACTTCTAAGATTCTCTAGTCTGCTCTTTATTGGCCCTCTATGTTCAAGGATGTGCACCGTTTCATTGACATGCACAAACTTGGCCTCCTCGGAGAGATACGTCGTCTGGCTAACCGCATGGGGCTGGGACGCTTCATTGACATGCACGAGGTTTCCTACAAAAAACTCACCCTTGAGCTGATCAGTTAACTGACTGTCACCGAAGAACACTTCTTTGACCGTGGCAGTTTGAGATTCTATTTGGGAAACGAATGGCGGGACCTTAGCTTTACAGAGCTCAACTGTATATATAGGTTTTCCACAACGAGAAAGACTTTTGACCTCCATAATGCAGAGGAGCAGGAATTCTGGTATCAAATCACTGGTGTGCACCCTTTCAATCACCACTCAAAGGCCACCCTCATAGTACACCCTGTCTTCAGGGTAATGCAGAAATTCTTTGCGGGAACCATCTTTTCCCGTGAGGATAGCACGGGAAACGTACGGCTTAGTGAGCTGGTGATCTTAAAATACATGACAGAGAGGGTAGAGGTGAATCTGGGAATTCTACTTGCCCGACAGTTGGCCAAGATGACCACCAAGTCCAGTGGTGGTATCTGTATAGGTGGTATGATCACTTTGTTGATCCGCCACTTCAATGTCTTTGTGGCTGGCCATGAAGTTACCCCCGACACCCTCCGGATCAACATATCATATTTACGTCGGGCCCACATGCTCACTCACGCCCGGAATAGCCCGGTTAACTACTTGAAATTCAAGGCTAGTTTCCCTCTTGTTCCTTTGCATGATGCCCGTCGTACCCCCACTGATGACATGGACAATTGGGTCTGCAACTGGGATGGGCCGCTGTCCTATGATGCTGATGCTGATGAGCCCCCTAGCCAGTGGGAGCATGGCGAGTCTTCTGGTGCCATGTTCCTCTAGATGTACCGCCAGATGTTCGGGCGTGACTACGACCCCAACAACCTACCACCGCAGTAGACTGACTCTATGCGTTTCTTCCTCTTTTGTTACTTTTCTACATTGGGACAATGTAGGGTTTAACATGGGGGGAGCAATTCACATGTAGACTTGCATGTTCATTTAGTTGGATATTCATCTTAGGCTTAGTTGCATTTGCTTGGTTTATTCTTGCACATTTTTTTTATATAAACTTGGTTTCATGCATTGCATTATGGATATTTGATTTGACCCTTATTGCTTAATTTCCTCTGGTTTTCTTTCTTGTAATGCATAATTTATGAATCCCCTCAATACGATTTGGTTATTGATACTGCAATTGCATGTTGTGCATGATTATGAGGGTTTACACTTTAGACAATTGGCTTGAGCATGTGACCTTTGATTGGAACGTGTTAAGACCGATACTCTAGGCAAAAAGCCGGTGAGGTTTTGGCCTTTTAGGACTATTTCTATGCAAGTCCTCTCTTTTTCTCTATGTGTGTGAATCTCTCTTTGATTGATAACTCTAGAACTTCCATTATTACCTTTTTCAAGGTTACATCTATGATTTATGTACATGACATTAATATGATTGAGGCATTGTTTCATTTTAACCCTTTATCCTTGGACACCCAATATATGTTTTTCTCTGCTTGAAGCCCCTTGTGCCTTACTTGCCTTTTCGTTGGAAGCTCCACAAAAGCATATCAAGCCTATATATTCTTCCTACCCATCCGGGGATTAGGATAATTGATTTGTCTTGCTAGAGTGGACTTGAGCCAAGCTTGGGGGAGGTTGCATATGTTAGTGGTTGGATATGACTGAACCTTGTAATGTTCTCCTCTCTTTTTCTTTTTTTTCTTTTTTCTTCTTCCTTGCTAAAAAAAAACAAAAAAACAAAATAAATGAAAGCAAGGAAGAATAAGCAAAGAAAGGAGACAATTTATCATCAAGAGGGTTTTGTTGTATGGGTTTTGATGAATAAAGTTGGATGTGTAGGATAGTTTCAAGATTGGTGTCGTCTTGGTAATTCTCTTCCCCGGATTTAGCACCACATGGCCTAAATTTATCCTTACCCTAATCCTATACCCTGACCCCATTACAACCCTGAAAAGCCCTCATGATTTTTGTTATGTACATGGTCTTCCGTAGTGGAGATTTAGGACACTATTGCAAGCCTATGGTTGTTTAGCATTCAAAGTAGAGAACTGAGCGAAACATGGCCCTAAACACATGAGTGGAGTGACTTCATTTGTTTATCCTTGTGAGGTTTAGAGTAGAGGGACTATCTATATTTTTATCACTGGTTGCAAAGCATGCTATGATTGCACTTGTCTCATTGTTTGGGCTCTCATGGTCATTGCTCACTTGTCTCTTGAGTAGAAACAACCTTGACATATTTTGTGGATTTATAGACTGTGTACTTGCTTGAGGACAAGCAAGGGTTAAGCTTGGGAGAATTTGATGACATCCATTTTATACATATTTAGGACATGCATTTAGGCTATAGTTTAGGCATTTCCACGTTTATTATCTTGCATTTTTAGCTAGTTACATCATTTTCTTTAGTTTGGATGTCTACACGAGTTTCCGCATGATTTCAGGTACATTGGTGAAAGACTGGGTGCAATACGGGGCATGTACATCATAGGAGATGTGCACGGGTGAATTCAGAGACGAACGAGGACGAACGAAGCCATTCTGCATCTTGGCACCGTTTGTAACAAACCGTGCCAGCTTGTCTCTGACCGTGTGGAGCAAATAACACAAGAAAGTTGCCTCTGCAAAGCGGCACGGTTTGTGACAAACTGTGCCGATACCCCTGCTAGCCGCTATAAACTTGCACGGTTTGTGACAAACCATGCGGTGTTGTCATAAACCGTGCCATGGCCCCCGCGGACCCGAATTGTTATTTTTCGACCCCTTTTCTTTTAGGACGGTATATATACTTTTTTCTAGGGTTTTTTTGCAGCTCTTCTGCCTCTTTTTGCCACTCTCTCTTTTTGCCATGTCCTCCAATGTCCTATTCTTTCTCTCAACTACTCCATTTTATTGCGGTGTCCTAGGAGCCGATAAGTTATGAGAGATGCCATGTTCCTTGCAGAAGTCAAGGAATATGGTCGGGTCGAATGACGCTTAGCTTTTGTCCTAAATTTGTCTCCACATTCTTGATGAATGACTCGAATGTCTCGAATACTTGTTCCTTAGAAGAAAGAAAGATTTTCCATGTAAATATAGAATAATCATCGACAATAACAAAGACATACATGTTCCCTGCATGACTTCTTATCCTCATGGGACCACAGAGATCCTTATGGATCAGTTCCAGAGGGGGAGAAGTAGTAACATCAGGTTTGCTCTTGAAAGAAGAACGTGTTTGTTTCCCTCTAAAACATGCATCGGAAACTCCATGGGTCTCAGATTGGACATTTGGATTACAACGAAGAAGTTCCTCCTGGTGGAGTTTGTGGATGAGTTAAAGATTAGCGTGTCCAAGCCTTCTGTGCCACAGTTCCGTCTCTTCAGCTAGAGACGCAAAGCACAGTTCTCTTGTAGGCGTGGATGTTGTGTCAACAGTGTACACATTATTGAATCAGACTCCCTTCAACACAACTTCCTTGGTTTTCCTATTCCTTACATAGAACTCCTGAGACGAAAAGACAGTCTCATTGTCTCCTTGATCGCACAACTGAGCTACACTCAAAACGTTAAAACCAAGGGTGAACCAAACTAACCTCTTTTATCATGATGTTTGAGTTCAACACAACTTCTCTTGTTCCTACTATCTCTCTGCATCTCTTGTCTCCAAGGGCAACACTTCCAATAGAGTGTCGCTGAAGTGAGGTGAGGTGATCTTTATTTCTTGTCATATGGCATGAGCATGCGCTATCAATGAACCATCTGTTGTTCCCCCTCACTTCATCATGCATTTGGAAATGTTAGTGTTTAGCGACCCAGACAAGCTTGGCTTTACCTGGTCGCTGAGAGACAAAGTGATATTCCCTAGGCTTTGCATAAAACATGTCAGGAGATGCATCATAATAATCACTCAAACCAACATTGTTACTCCTACTGTTCCTGCGCTGAGTGTGCTCTTCAGTGAACTTCTTTTTCTTAGCACAATTTCTCATAACATGACCGTTGTTCCCACAATGCCAACATATCTTGTAATAATCCCCCAAGGTGTACTTACGGTTAGGAACAGGAATCCTACGTTGTTTGGCTCTAACTGGATCAGGGGTACTCAGTAGGTTTCCCTAGGATTGTTTGAGACACATCTTATAGGCAAGTTGGCCTATGTACCAGGATTGGTTTGCATTTAACCCATTCTCCAGAGTTTTCACATGCTCCTCTAGGTAAAAGTTCCTATCCTTGGTGCTTTAGAGGTCCCTATTTTCCAACTCTCTAAGCTCAGGTATGGTTAACTCGTGTTCATCACTCTCTTTCTTTTCTCCCTTGTACCCTACACCAAATTTGGACACAACAAATGTAATATCTTCCTCCTTAAGCTTCTGCTCAACTAGAATAGAGTGAATTTTGTTAATCTGAGTTTTCATCTGAGATAGTTCCCTCTCAGTCTTAGTGGGTTCATGAGACTAGACAACATTAGTATTGTTTGACACTAGGTCCAAGCATAGAGAAACATTCTCATGTCTAAGTTTTTCAAGTTCATTGCGAGTAACATCACATTTATCACAAGGAACAACAAAAGAACTAGCAATTTTAGATAAAAATTCATTCAATTCAGCACATTTATCTTCAGCAACATTCAATTCCTCTTGACTTTTTAGATTTTTGTTATACATGCTTTTAATAAGAGAGATCAAAGCCTTTTTATCATAATTAACAAGAGATTCAAAAAAGGTTTCAGGATCTACCTCTTGTTCCCCGCTTGATGACTTCAGAGTCATTGCACACAAATTTGTTGTTACGCCATGCCTTTGGCTCATCATCAGAGTCGACACAATCATCACCCCAAACAGCAACAAAAGCTTTCTTCATGTCGTTCCCAGTATTGTCACCATTAGTGTTGTCTGAGTTGTTCCCCTTGGGACACTTGTTAGCATAGTGACCCTTGTCTTTGCAATTGTAGCATATAACATCTTTGATATCACGTTTATCACCATCTTTTCCTTTGGTGATTTCATCATCAATCTTTTCATCACCAAATTCAATGATTTTCCAGCATTCTTCATCGACGTCCTTCATCTAGAATGCGAATTGATCTTTCCATTGCTGGTATTGCCCTTGGGCGAGAGACTGTGGCTTGTCGTCTTCAATCCCGACTTTGTGACTTGAAAACATTGTTACATGTGAATCTGAAAAGAAAACACACAATCTAGAGTGAACCTGCTCTGATACCAATTGTTGAATCGATGTGTGTTAGACAGGAAACGGTGATACTGTTCCCTAGGCA
Organism: Rheum nobile; assembly: GCA_027886185.1. NCBI lineage: Eukaryota > Viridiplantae > Streptophyta > Magnoliopsida > Caryophyllales > Polygonaceae > Rheum > Rheum nobile. The sequence continues at coordinate 5,450,201 of WOAB01000002.1, read as the reverse complement.
GCGGAAATAATATAGATTTAGTAAGTAACAACAAGACAGTTCCTTTATAGAGGAAACTAATCAACCAAGTAGTTGAAAAGAGAAAAACCTCTACCTATAGGTGTTACCCTAGCAGGATTTCAAACTATATACTTATATTATTAATAAGTTGTACAATCTCACAAGTCTTCTCTCCACCTATTCTCACACAGATCCTAGGATTCTAGACCTTGAGTGTAATCAACTCACAAATAAACAAGAATACAAGCAAGAAATAAACCCGTACCTTGCCTTTGGATCTCATGATCTCAACTTACAGTAAGCTCCGGTGTTATAGTTGAGATACCTTACCCTAAGGTATACTCATCTATATATAGTGTTAGGAAATATCTCTTACCAACTAACCAAATATTTAGCAACCTGCTATATAAGGTAACAGTGGAAGATATCTACCTAAACTAAACAAATCAGCTTGACAACTCATTGTTTCCATATATAAAGTTTCCTAAGACATGCTAAATATGTCTTCTTCTTTCAAGGAAATATTCAAATCTTCTTTCCATAATTAGCATTCTTCACATGGTAATAGCTAAGCAATCTATGCTTCTCAGCATCGTTCCTTATCCAGTTGTTTCCTTGTATAAAATTCTTCACAATACGCGTTTCATAGCTTCAGGTTGTTCAGCGTAACTATTCCTTTGTTGTTCACAATGTTCCTTTCACTCCTCTGTTTTTCTTCTTCACATGGTTTCCATTGTTCCCTAAATCTTTCATTTCACCTGAAACTCATAGAAACAATATAAACCATAAAACCTAATGGTGTTTATCATCATCAAAATCAGAGAGAACGTCAAGGTTCCAACAATTTCGTAGTGAAAAAACCAATTGGGAGTAGATATCGAGATCCAATTGTGCAAATTTCGAAAACCCAGCAAAAAGGGCGTCTACAAAATAGATTTGAGATCCAATGTGTTCTTATTCTTTTGTTTCAGAGGTATTCAAAGTTATATTTTACACACTACAAATACGCAAAGTTCACCTTATCAATATGGTTAAAGATATTTAGTGATGATAAAAATGGTTTCCCCAGCTCTGAAAGACCAAAAAACAACAAAAAGGGAAAAAAACAAGAAAGAGTCAAGACTGGAAGAGACAAAAAAATAGAAGAAGAGGAAGAAAGGCTTGTAAGGTCAAATCAAAACGGGAATAAAATGTTCAAAGTCCCTCGGTGAATCAAGATAAAGATTCTTGTTGAATCTAGTGGGTATGGTTATCCATTTTTGTGGGTTTATTCATAATTGTGGTCACATATGCACCATCCTTTTTAGTCTCTACAACATCGGTGATACTATTTCTAGTCTTTACAAGATGTAAGTCTAGTAGCAACAAGTCGTTCTAGAAATTTGGAAAAAGAAAGGATGAAACCATATACTTTGCCCAAGCAAGAGTTGAGCGAGAAGTTCAAAAAACTTGATACCGTTAGTCATCATGAAGCAAAACGCAAATCTAGTGCCACATCAGACCATAGAGTCCCCACCAAGGAGGCCAAACCCGCCATCTATCTCGATCAAATCCGAGATCTACTCAAGCATAGAAAGCTTCAAGGATGAAAATTGAGATCCATCATCCGGACGACCTAGTTGTTTTGAGTTATGTTGGGATTTTGGAGATTTGGAGTTTAAATTGGGCAAGAAGAGAGCTAGATTAAGGCTATCCAACTTGCAAACTTGCAGAGCAAGCATAATCAAAGCAGAAAGGCAATAATTCGACATAGTTGAGTGAGACTAGAGGGAGTCCATGGATTTAGTTTGAGGTGGTCGAGAGGCGGCGCATAGGGAGTATTTGTGAGCATTTTAGGGTTTCGGGGTGAAATAATGGCATAATAATTATCCTTATTTTTCAATAAATCTTTTTTTTTTAATATTATTAATAACTATATTATATTGACATTGGTTGCACCTTCACTTACCAATCAATCAAACAAATAAAAAAGCTACCAAAAACTACTATTATACACTATCATTATCATATATATCAAAGAGGTGCAAACTTTGTAAGATCTGTGTTAGAAAGTTCCATCACACATCTTGTAAAATCTCCAATTTCTTTGAAAGTTTGTAGGATCGTGATTGTTAGATAAAAATTTAAGGAACTCAGAATATCAATTCTCAGTTCCTTTCGCAGCGGAAATAAACAATCAAACAAATGACCAGTTCCTTATAGTGGAAACCTTTGATTGCCAACTCGCAATCCAGGATAAAAACCACTACCTTTCTTTCGAAATGATTTCAAAGTCTACTTCTTGATTTCTTATCTCTTTTGGTTACAGCTTATCCTAGGAACGAACACACAGTTCCTTTGCCTTACACACAGTTAGACAATCCTAGATAACTTAACACAATCAATAATCAATCCAAGAAACAGACTTTCGCACCTAGGAACTATCACTTACAGTCACAAGAACTTAGCACTCAACTCTTCTTCCTTGACTGGTTCCTCTTGATCTCGGTTTGCTTTGATGATCTTGTTTGGAGCTTCACACTAGATATTTGCTAATGAGTGTTAGTCGTGTTTTTGTGCTAGAAGATAACCCTTGGGTTAGTCTTCCTTTTATAGAGGCTTCTTCGCAGCCCGATCCTCTCTGGGTTCCCACAGATTGAGCTTGCCCTAGATTGAGTGGTTCTCCTTGATTCACGTTGTTCTTGGCATGTGCAAACAACCTAGGCAGCTCTGAATCTCTCTTGGTTGGTCAACTACCTCAGACGATCCTTGCAATGTCATTGTCCAAACGCTTTCGTCCGAGGTTGACTAAGCTGGCCGCTTGGGAACCGTCTTCTGGACAGCGACGTCTTCATGTCGTGTCGCTTTCATCGTCTCTGTCCGAGGTAGAGGTTCTCTAGGCATCTTGTTCTTTAGCTCTTGGACCTTGGCAGGATTTTGGAAGCTTCGGACAAGTCATTTTCGACTCCTTTTGTCCGAGGTTGTGTGTCCCCAGATTTCTTGGGAATCGCAATGTCGCAAGCTTCATTTCTGGGCACACCTGGGTTCCTCTGGATTCCTTCAACTGTCTTGTTCCTTTGGTTCCCTAGTTCTGTTTGGCTTTCCTGCCTTTGGTAAATTCCTGTGGTTCCTTAAAACACATCTTTGAGATAAAACATTAGTATCATAATATTTGTCATCTTCAAAAGTAGAGAAATTGAGGAATGGAACTCTCAGGGGAACCTAAGTTCCAGAGTTCCGCTTCCTAACAATTTCCCCCTTTTTGATGATGAGAAATACAAGGAACCTGGCAACATAATAGGACTTTGAATCTTATGAGACCATATTGAGATAAAGGGATTTACAACATTTCAGATTAGTGTTTGAACATTCAATGGTTGCAAATTCCCCCTAAGCAAGTGAACGAGTTGATTTTAAATTCCCCCCTTAGAAGTAGAACTAGTTCAGAGTTCCTATTAATCCAGTAGTCTCAAAGTTCAAGGTTCCTATCCTTTTCTTCCCCCTTTTGACATCATCGAAAAGATTAAGTACAAGTTAAGAACATGATATCCAAGTAAATATGCGATTGCATCAAACCTATAAAAGGCATAATGAAAACTTAAGGCAAAGACAAATCGATCACGGGAACGAAACTAAAGATAATCATTAAAGCTTCACTGATCATTGTTCAAAGACACACAACATCCAACAAAAACTACAGTCGACAAAAGACAACAACACAAACAACAAACGGCAAGGATAACAACAAAAGCAATCTCAGGGAAGACAACAATGGGATAGAAGAGGGGAGTAGGATCCTAAGGGAAACTACTAGCTCGATGTGGAGTTACAGCACAGGGAACCATAACAAGCGTTCCTATGGCGTAGTAGCGGCCTCCTCTTCTTCAACCTTGTCGTTGGTTCCTACATGTTGGCCCGCGGCCTGATGAGCACTGATTGCACCTTGCCAATCCTTCTGCAGAACTTCCACCAAACTTTCGACAGCAGAACTAATGCGCCCCAACTCTCTTACTTGATCATGGATGGCGACCGGTATGGCAGTCGAGCCTTCCATGATAGCTTTTTCAATACGATTCAGAGCAAGAAGGACCGCAGAGGAGTCTGAAGAGGGGGGTTGCTGTGGGTGGGAACTAGAAGGGCCCTGGGAACTGGCCTTTTCCTTAGGCAGTTGAGCTTGAGCTTCAGAAGGGGGGGGGGGGTCTTGTTGTTCCTTTGTCTTTAACTTCCGAACTGTGGCCAAGGTAAGACACTTGCTGTAGACTGTCTCAGGCAGATCAACTGGGTACTGGTGAAGGTTGGAGAGAATGTTTTTGATGATATAAGGGAAGGGTAAAGCATGGGAGTCATGGGATGAGCAGAACTGCATGTGGGCTAAGACAATGCGAGGAAGATCCAATTGAACACCAGAGAGCACCTTGTCCATGTAGATGGCATCTGTGATGAGAACATTGTTCCGGTGCTCCTGTCTGGGAACCAGATTTCGGGTGATCCAGAAGTGTAACAACTTGTTTGCGATGGAGAGATCCTTTGTCTCCAAAGATGAGGGGGAGGCGCCATCATAGATTTTCTTGACCACTGCTCCCTTGGATTTGTAGCCTTTTCCTTTGGGCCATCCCTTCTTTTGAGGCAGAATGCCAAACCCAGACTTTGACTCGATCCCTAGAGCAGATGCAATAAGGTTGGCGGATAGAGGATAGCTGGTTCCCTTCCATATAAGAATGACATCGTTACATGGAGAGTTCTTCTTCGCAGGCACAAACCCCATAGACTGGTAAAACAAGCGGACAACCTCATCAGAAGCAGAGAAAGGTTCAAACAGCATCTCGTCCCATCCTTGAAACTGCAGCAGAGAATGGAACTCATTCAGGGCTTCTCCAAACATTTCCTCATCTTCTTCTTCCAGTTCTTGGGTCCAGAACTCCTTGCCGATTATGAGAGGCTTAAGGATCTTCCTCTTAGAGAAGAAAGAGGAGACCTGACCCAGGGAGGAGGAGGCAGAGAGGGTGGTGATTTTGGCTCTTTTTGAGGATTTGGTTTCATAGGGAACTATGGCTTGGGAACTCCTCTTTCTCTGTTGCATTCTAGTGGCGACAGAGGGACCAGGGTTAGAAGTGGTTTTGGATTTGAGGCTTATTGGTGAGGGCTCAGGGCTGAGGAGCTCTTGGAGAGATTTGTCAGGCGAGGAGTCATGAGAGTCACCTTCGGAGGCGGATTTGGTGGCCGATTCAGAGGCCAGAGTGATGGCCATGGCTTTCTCCTCAGCCTGTTCCTTTGGTGGCTCCTCAATTTTCTCTTCGGGTTGCTCCACTGGTTTCTCCACAGGGTTCTCTACTGCTTTCTCTTTAGGTTGGGATTTTTGAGAGGAGGTGGCAGAAATGGGCTTAGAAGATGAAGCTGCCTTCTTTTCTCGAAAGGCTCTGAGAATGGCAGCCTCTTCCTCATTCAGGATAACATTAGGGTTTTGGTTCGTCATTTTTTAGGATTTAAGGATTTCTGTGTTTGAGAGAGGGAGAAGTAGAAGATCAGAGAAATGGCGAGTTGTGGGATTAGCTTGGATGAACAGGGCAACTCTTTAAAGGCGGTGAAGATCTCTGAAGATCAAGAGCAGAGGTGACCGTTGAATCAAATCCAGCCGTTGAGAAGATCAAGGCCAATCCGGAGCATTAATGGAAGTTGCAGCTTTTCGGAACGGCTAACTCAATTTTGAAAATTTGTCCATTCAGAGAAGAGAGAGAGAGAGAGAGATTCTGCCACTGATGAGACGTGCCTTATCCCTACGAATTTGCCATAAATAGCTTCTGGGAAGAGCCAAACGAGCCGTTGGAGAGACACTAAGTTCTGGTTCCTTTCTGGCGATATTTTCAGCGAGCTAGAGGGATGTATGGGAACCTTTGGTGTGGGTTAAAACAATGGAACCAAGAATAATACGTTCCCATACAAGGAATCAGGGTAGGCTATTTTTTGCATTGCCTAATAATTCTCAGAGAGGGTTTAGAGATGGATCATAGAGAATTAAATTTAGCAATGAGGCAAGGGTAGGTCTTAGTACACAATCATCATCTCGGCTTGTAATGTTGGGTTAGAAATATGATCAGATTGTGACTTTTGGGCCATGAAGAAAACTTGAACAATGAGGAATTAAAGAATAATGAGAACCAAAAGGAAACGAGCCACAAATATTTATCTAAGCCTTTTTAAGAAACCATTATGACAAAAAGGGTTTGTGGCAAAAGATATAACACAAGGACATCAAGACTCAACAAGTTAAATATCTTAAACTAGTCAATCAGGGGAACTGGAAAGAATTCTTAGAACTAAGGTCACTACTGAGTAATAGGAATCATTCCTAGTTCCAATCTAAGGTTCTCGAAAGGAACTCTATTCAATGCCTTGGTGAATATATCTGCAATCTGATCTTCAGTTCTACAAAATTTCATAATGATGTTTCCCTTCTCAACATGATCTCTAAGAAAATGATGTCTAATGTCAATATGCTTGGTCCTAGTATGATGCACAGGATTCTTAGAAATGTTTATGGCACTAGTGTTGTCATAAAAAATAGTGAGAGGGCCATAAGACATACCAAAGTCTGTGAGTTGTTGCTTTAGCCAAAGAAGTTGGGAACAACAAGAGGCAGCTGCAATATACTCGGATTCTGTGGTGGAGAGGGAGACTGAGACTTGTTTCTTTGATCCCTATGACACAAGGCAAGGGCCTAGGAACTGTGTCATTCCAGAAGTGCTCTTTCTATCCACCAAGTATCCAGCATAATCAACATCAGTGAAACCCATGAGCTCAAAGGGACATTCTTTGGGGTACCAAATACAGAGATCGTCAGTTCCTTTGAGATATCGAAGTATTCTCTTCACAGCAGCCAAGTGGGTTTCTCTTGGACAAGATTGGAACCTAGCACACAAGCCAACAGCAAAGACGATGTCTGGTCGACTAGCGGTTAGGTACATGATTGAGCCTATCATACCTCTATAGAGCTTCTCCTCCACTAGAGGACTCGAATGATCCTTATCCAGATGGGAAATGGTGGATATAGGAGTGGAGAGAGGCTTGCATGAATCCAATTTGAACTTCTTCAGTAGTTCCCTGACATACTTCTGTTGATGGATTTGAACGCCATCTTCCTTTTGAGTGATTTGTAATCCGAGGAAGAAAGTGAGTTCCCCAATTAAACTCATTTCAAATTCACTGCTCATCAAGTCTTTGAACTTGTCTACAAGGGACAGGTTAGTGGAACCAAAAATAATATCATCAACATAGATTTGAACCACTAATATGTTACCTTCTTCTTCTAGGATGAAGAGAGTTTTATCAATGACTCCACGCCTGTAGCCATTTGAGAGTAGGAACTGGGCAAGACGATCATACCACGCTTTGGGAGCTTGCTTGAGGCCATAGAGTGCCTTGTCTAGAAAGTAGACATGATCTGGATGATTGTCGTCTTCGAAACCAGGAGGTTGTTTGACATAGACTTCTTCTTGAAGAATTCCATTGAGGAAGGCTGTCTTTACATCCATTTGGAACAACTTGAATCCTTTGTGTGAAGCGAAGGCAATCAACAATCTTATTGCCTCAATCCTTGCCACTGGAGCATAGGTTTCATCATAGTCGATGCCTTCTTGTTGATTGTATCCTTGAGCAACAAGTTTTGCTTTGTTCCTTATCACATCTCCTGTATCATCCAGCTTGTTTCTGAAGACCCATCTAGTTCCTATGATGTGTTTATCCTTGGGACGGGGAACTAGATGCCATACTTTGTTCCTTTCAAACTGATGAAGCTCTTCTTGCATAGCTTGGATCCAGTCCGCATCCTTCAGTGCCTCACCTATGTTCTTTGGTTCCACAATAGACAGAAAGGCATTAAAAGCAAAGAAGGTTAGATGTTCATACCTGACTGGAGGTTTGACGACTCTTCTTTCTCTGTTGGGAGCCAGAGCATTTGATGTGGAGACATTCTGAGTTGAGCATTGACGGGGCTAAAGATGCACAAGCAAATGTCGTTGATTAGCCTTATCAAAATAAATTATCATAACAAACCTACTAAACAAAGTATAGCAGACAAGTAAGGGTCGAATCCCACAGAGAAGGTATGATGTAATATGCAATCGTGAATGACAAGTAACAAGCAACTGGGGGTTTTGTAGTCAAGAGAACGAAGCAAACAAGCATGCAGATTGAGTAAAATCGAGAGAATAATATGAGGGAAAGTAGTCCTGTTAGAGCGAAATCCACAATACAAAGATAGAGTTTGATCCCTGAAATCTATTCAATCCAAGTTCAATTATTTATCCTTATAGTCGTTCCCACCTTAATCGTAAGTACTATTGATTCTCACAGTTGTCAATAGACTTATCACTATGCCAATGATAAAGTATAACTGATTCTCATAGTTGTCAGCGTACTTTAGCACCAACACAGCAATAGCGATGCACACAAGGATTTAGGATACATGCAAGTAGAAAGACGTACAAGTACTCACTCCCCTACTTAACATGCAATTGATTCTCACACACAAGTGTACGCTCGGAACCCCTATACGCACAAACGTGTTTGCCACTAGATATGCACTCGGAACCCCTATATGCAATCCTAGCAATTGATAACAAGCATTCAACCTAGGTGATCAGGCTAAGAAGAACAACTAGAAATCGTAGACGTGGTAAGCAAGAGAATCAATCCAACAATTATAAGGATAAGAACAAGGAATAGAAATCTCACAAACACATCAAAGTACTGCTTCAATCGTCTAACAGAACAAAGGAAAGTTAGTTCTCCATCAAAGGGGATAAAAAACTATAATATGAAATAACGATCAAAAGTAGTTCGATAACAAGATGTGTCTAAGTGTTCGCCGACTGGCTTGGAGGCTGTGGAACATTAGGTTAAATAGAGTTAACCTAAAGCCCAAGATCACAAAACCAATCCAAAAGGAAACAAATAAAATAACAAAGTCTGAAATAGAAATAAAAGGAAATAAATATAATCTGGCGCAAGGCAATAAACACGTCCACCGCGGGGCGGTAAAGATCCACCGCGGGGCTTCTGCTCTCCACCGTCGGGCGGTGGCCTCCTCTCACGCGGGGCTTCATCATCACTGGGAGTCATCACCATGGGGCGTCACTGCTAACGCGGGGCGGTGATCTCCAGACTTCAACTCTCATCTTCTTCTCTTCTCCAGCTGCTCTCCAAATACTACCAAGTGTTGATAGCCTTCTCCATAGATGTTCCAGCAGCTCCATCTCCATCTCTAAGCTCCAACTAAGCTGCCAATCCTTGGATTTCTTCACTTCTCTCCATAATATCTGGATCGCAGACTTAGCACTAAAACAACTCCAAAACTCCTCCAAATCATGCTAATAGATGCTAGAAAAGGTGTATGAAATAACACCTATCAAATTCCCCCATACTTAGACCTTTACTCGTCCCGAGTAAGCTAAAGAAAAGCTCACCCTCTCAATCAATACCAAGGACTCAGGAAGTACAAGAAAACGTGACTCCAATAACTACAACACATCAACAATACGCCCAAAACAACCAAAACAAGTGATGTAAGAACAATCTAACCTAACTCCCGTCTATCTCCTTATCGCTCCATGAGTGGCCTACCCGACAATCCTTCTATGTCACCCTTCTTATGACGCCTCGCCGAAAGATAAGAGAAATCCTAAAATCACTCTTCTTATTTTTCACTCATTTTGCCAAGGCGCCCTTTCGGGTTTTCACCAAGCACTCATTTCATTTTCCAATAGACGTTCTCACATAAGCTCGCATCACTCTAGTCCAATTTTGCACTGGTCTAATACCAGCCGGACTACCTGCTTTTTACCTGAACCGCCCTTTCGGGTTTTCAGTCCATCCCAGGATTTTGATTGCCTTTTTACTTCTTTTTTGGGTTTTTTTTTTTTTTTGAAAACAGAATCAACACTGCAGAAAACGAATGCAGAAATAAAGCTATGTACACTAGCTAGCAAGAATAGCAAGTCTATATCCCTCTCCCATACTTAAACCGAACATTGTCCTCAATGTGAAAAGAGAACGTCAAATGATAGGGGAAGAGAGAAATAAACTCACTGTGGACCGGAAGGTGGTGGTGGGTACATCCCAAAGTAGTCCTGCAAATGAGTGTCTATAGTTTCCAGACGCTCATCTATCTCATCGTGAAGCTGGGTCTGCCAAGTTTACAGACCGGTCTCTACTCTGGAAGTCCACTGATCATGGCGCGTAGAGAAGTTATCCCATCTAGCGTACATCTCCTGCCATGGTGCGACAGGTCCGTACACAAATGAGGACTCCTCAAACTGTGAAGCACTGGGGTCATCCCCCTCCTCGCGATCAGCAGCAGCATATCCACCACTAGGGCCCTCTCCATATGGACCCGAAGAAACAACGGCAGCGGCATCAGCAACAGGCGTCTGGCCATCGCTATCAATCCATCAGCCCGCGTATGAAGGCGAGTAAGTGAACTCTCGCGAAACACTCAAAATATGGCCCTCGTAAGCCGTCCAAGCCACATCACCATCCTGCCCCAGCGGCTTCACCATAGAGCACACCCTCATGTGTGCGGCATCATATAAAATGCAGGGAACCGGCCGAGCAATCCGATCGCAAACAATCACATCAGCGCAGAGGAGAGTGATCAAGCTACCCCCACAAATATCTCTAGGCTCGCCCTCACGAATCCTCCGCAAGGAACTCAGGAAAAGAGTTGCCCAACACGGAGTAAGCTCAACCGTTTCCAGGATGCTCAAAAACCACTGGAAGTCCTTCATGGGCACCTTCCCATCGTCAGCATGACCAAAGAAATCTCTCATCAACACCTTGTGGATCAACCGCAGACACGGGTTCACCAACTTCGAATTCACCTCATGCCCCGTCTTGAAAGTCCTCCTAGTAGCAGCCCGCCAGAAAGCAAACATCTCGTCCTCCTGAAGCCCATTCGACCATCCAGGGGTCGGTTTCTTCGTAATGCCCAGGGCCTCGTGGATCGCCCTCCTCGACAGAGAATGCTCACGTCCATTGTAGGAGAACGCGATCCTGCGCAGGAAGCTATCATCACCCTCCTCGCGGTTGAACCACCGGAATGAAGAAATGAACTGGAAGCATAGCTCAGGATACGCGGGGGCTGCCTTGCCCAGAAATCCTCCCAGCCCACACTGCGTTAGGCACATCGTCACACACGCGAGCATTCCCATTTGCTCCAGAGTCAGCGTGTGGAAAAATTTAGAAGGCACCACCTTTCTCCCCTTCACAATATCGTACAACTCACTCTCATCCCTACTCGTCGACGCGTTCTTCTTGCCTTTGGGAGCCATAAGTGAAGAATTGAAATGCTCAAATCAGAAGACAGCAAAGAATACTCACAATCAAGCAAACACAGGTTCTGCAGAGACTCAACGCGGGGCGGTAGCGTCGCGGCGAGAAACTGACAACAGGTCACCGGGTCGCGGTGAGGTCGGCGCGGGGCGGTAGCAACAGAGACGCGAAGCGGTGGCAGCGCGAGGCGGAGCTAAAGCGAGGTGAGACAACAGCGGCGCGGTGGGGGTTGTGTTTGGGCTGGGCTGTGAGGCTAGACTCCAAATGGGGGTATGGGGGCTAGGAAATGCTCAAGGTCGAGAGGGGATTCAGGGAGAGTGAATGGAAAATAGGAGAAGGAGAATTGAGGGGGGGGGTGGGAATTTTATGTGGGGCTAGGTCAAGGTAGGGTAAGGTGAAAATAAAGGGTTGATGGGCCGGTCATGTACCATGGCCCATATGAGAAATCTTGGCCCAAAAATGAAGCCCAATCCGTCAAAACCTTAGTAACCACTTAAGAAATAAGCTTTTACTCACCCGTTTAAGGTTTTTTCGGGGCCCATTATTCTTGTTTTTTTTAAAAAAAAAGAAAAAAAGGTTGAGAATCGATACCTGACCGTCACCGCGGGGCGGCAGCTCCACCGCGAGGCGGTAGGAAAGTGCCGCGGGGCGGTGAGAAAGGCTGGGCACTTCATCTCTTCTCGGGTTTACTTTCGTACCTGAAATGTGAGTAACAGGCGAACGAAACAAAGCAAAATAAACTACGAAAATAATCTAATAAAAAGAAAAAGAGATCAAAGAAATACAAACACGGGTTGCCTCCCGGACAGCGCCTTGGTTATCGTCGTCGGCTCGACGTATTGCAGATCAACTACCATTTTGGGTAGGATTCTTTCGGAATCCTCCAACTTGTCTCTTCCTGGTGAGACCTCTCATGGAAAGGTTTGAACCTTAGACCATGGTCTTTCTTCGCCACCCACTCCATGTGCATTCTCTTCGGAGTGTCGCCCCCATACTTAGAACGATGCGGGGGCCGATATGGCTCAACCTGAACATGCTGCACATCACTAGATAAAGGCTTGCAGCCTCACTGAGTGCACATGCGTAGCAAAGTGCTGAGTCAAGGTCTTCAGCATATCCTCAGTAGAGGCTCCAGAAGTTTGGCCTTGGGGCCTCTGTTGGTACTGAACTCGTTGCTGGTACTGCTGTTGCTGAGTCGGCTGATATTGTTGTTGTGCCGACTGCTGACCACCTTGAGGGTCACTCCATCTAAATCCTGGATGGTCACGCCCTCTCTGGTTGTAATTGGACTGGCCACCATACTGTTGTCTAGGGGCTCCATAGCCTCCTACAACATTAACTTCAGCAATACCATCCTCTTGCAGCTGAGGACAGGTATCTGTGTGGTGGGCCTGGCTAGGACAAAGGCCACACGGTCTGGGTTGTTGAGGAGCATTCTGATTCGCCATCTTCATGACTATCTCCTTCAACTCGGCTAACTCAGATAATACCGGACTCGGTCCTGCAGGGGTCACAGCATTGACCGCCTTTCTTTGATAAGTTTTTCCGAAGTTCCGGGTGCTTTCACTCATCTCTTGGATTCGGTCCATGGCTTCCTTCGGTGTCAGATTCAGAATACTGCCACCGCATGCAGCATCGACCATTCTCCTCTCTTGGTCCTGTAGACCGTTGTGTAAATAAAGGACAAGATCCTGCTGGGCGTATCCATGGAATGGACAGCTGGAGCAGAGCCTCTTGAACCTCTCCAAATAATCATACAGTGTCTCATCACAAGCCTGCTCAATGTTGGCAATTGCCTTCTTCAAAGCATTCGTCTTCTTCGTCGGAAAATACTTATCCAGGAACGCCTTGTGCAATTTCGCCCATGTATCTATGGTTCCTGGTGGCAAGTGATAGTACCAGTCGCTCGCATTGTCGAGTAAAGAAAAGCCAAAAGCTCTCATCTTGAACTGCTCTTCAGACACGTTCCTGGGCTTCATCGTCATACAGACATTGTGGAACTTGCCCAGGTGAGAAATCGGATCCTCTCCACTCAGACCGTGGAACTTAGGCAGGTAGTTAACAATTCCAGTCTTCAATTCGAAGTTCACCCCTTGATCCAGCGCAGGGATGATCACAGCTAGGGGTTCAGCCCCAATATTCGGTGCCGTAAGCTCTCGTAGAGTTCCGTTTCCAGCCATAGCAGCAGCTGGGATAGTAGAACCTTCAGCGGTTTCAGTCTCAACGTTCTTGGTCGTGTCAGTCTCAGCGGCCAACACAGTCTCAATCTCGGCTTCTTCCCTTCGATCGCGCAGACGTCCAAGGAACGATCTTTTAATCTCTGGATCAAAAACTAAGAGTGGGGAGTCAGTAGCACGGGTATCGACCATAAGATAGGTCTCCACCCAAAAATCAAACACGAAAACACACAACAAACAAAAACCTTCCCCGGCAACGGCGCCAAATTTGACGGGGCTAAAGATGCACAAGCAAATGTCGTTGATTAGCCTTATCAAAATAAATTATCCTAACAAACCTACTAAACAAAGTATAGCAGACAAGTAAGGGTCGAATCCCACAGAGAAGGTATGATGTAATATGCAATCGTGAATGACAAGTAACAAGCAACTGGGGGTTTTGTAGTCAAGAGAACGAAGCAAACAAGCATGCAGATTGAGTAAAATCGAGAGAATAATATGAGGGAAAGTAGTCCTGTTAGAGCGAAATCCACAGTACAAAGATAGAGTTTGATCCCTGAAATCTATTCAATCCAAGTTCAATTATTTATCCTTATAGTCGTTCCCACCTTAATCGTAAGTACTATTGATTCTCACAGTTGTCAATAGACTTATCACTATGCCAATGATAAAGTACAACTGATTCTCATAGTTGTCAGCATACTTTAGCACCAACACAGCAATAGCGATGCATACAAGGATTTAGGATACATGCAAGTAGAAAGACGTACAAGTACTCACTCCCCTACTTAACATGCAATTGATTCTCACACACAAGTGTACGCTCGGAACCCCTATACGCACAAACGTGTTTGCCACTAGATATGCACTCGGAACCCCTATATGCAATCCTAGCAATTGATAACAAGCATTCAACCTAGGTGATCAGGCTAAGAATAACAACTAGAAATCGTAGACGTGGTAAGCAAGAGAATCAATCCAACAATTATAAGGATAAGAACAAGGAATAGAAATCTCACAAACACATCAAAGTACTGCTTCAATCGTCTAACAGAACAAAGGAAAGTTAGTTCTCCATCAAAGGGGATGAAAAACTATAATATGAAATAACGATCAAAAGTAGTTCGATAACAAGATGTGTCTAAGTGTTCGCCGACTGGCTTGGAGGCTGTGGAACATTAGGTTAAATAGAGTTAACCTAAAGCCCAAGATCACAAAACCAATCCAAAAGGAAACAAATAAAATAACAAAGTCTGAAATAGAAATAAAAGGAAATAAATATAATCTGGCGCGAGGCAATAAACACGTCCACCTCGGGGCGGTGGAGATCCATCGCGGGGCTTCTGCTCTCCACCGTTGGGCGGTGGCCTCCTCTCACGCGGGGCTTCATCATCACTGGGAGTCATCACCGCAGGGCGTCACTGCTAACGCGGGGCGGTGATCTCCAGACTTCAACTCTCATCTTCTTCTCTTCTCCAGCTGCTCTCCAAATACTACCAAGTGTTGGTAGCCTTCTCCATAGATGTTCTAGCAGCTCCATCTCCATCTCTAAGCTCCAACTAAGCTGCCAATCCTTGGATTTCTTCACTTCTCTCCATAATATCTGGATTGCAGACTTAGCACTAAAACAACTCCAAAACTCCTCCAAATCATGCTAATAGATGCTAGAAAAGGTGTATGAAATAACACCTATCAAGCATTTAGCTTCCTTGTTAGGATCACCTTCTCCATTGAAGATCATGTGGGAAGATGAATCATTGAAGTCTCCACAGTTGTTGTCGTCATGCTCATGGTTCCCAGAAATGGATTGTTGTTCATTATCCATGGGAACTGGTGGGGGAGCCATTGGAGGGTTCCGATCAGCAAGACAGGAACTGGGAGGAGTGACATTTTCATCTGGATCTTCTTGAGATGGCTTGGGAAATGGATCTTCAAAGGAACTGGTGGTATTCTGCATAATCTTTCCAAGTGATTTTTCATTAAAAATAACATGAATACTTTCTTCTACCTTTTTAGTCCTTTTGTTGAAGACCTTGTATGCCTTACTGCCTGAGGCATAACCAATGAAGATTCCTTCATCACTTCTTGGGTCGAACTTGCCAAGATTGTCCTTCCCATTGTTGTGCACAAAGCATTTGCATCCGAACACCCTCAGATGTGAAATGTTGGGAACTCTTCCTCTTAGGAGTTCATAGGGTGTCTTCTCTGTGATTGGGCGAAGCATGGCTCTATTGATGATGTAGCACGCTGTGTTGATCGCCTCAGCCCAAAATGATTGGGAGAGTCCACTTGAGATCAGCATAGTTCGAGCCATGTCCTCCAAGGTCCTGTTCTTCCTTTCTACTACTCCATTCTGTTGAGGAGTGTATGGTGCAGAGAAGTTGTGATCGATGCCATGCTCACTGCAAAAGGTTAGAAATTCTCCATTTTCGAATTCGGTACCATGGTCAGACCGAATAGCATTTAGTGAACAATCAAGAGATTTTTCTAACAAGGGAACCAGATCTTTAAAGCGGTCAATAACTTCACTTTTAGATTTAATGAATATGGTCCAAGTAAAACGAGAGAAGTCATCGACAATAACAAAGATATACCTGTTCCCTCCTAGGCTTTGAACTCTCATGGGTCCACAAAGATCCATGTGGATAAGTTCAAGAGGCCTTGAGGTGCTTACCACGTTTTTGGATTTGAAGGAACTACGAGCCTGTTTTCCTTTTACACAGTCAGAGCACAGTTCCTTAGATGTGCCACTCAGCTTTGGCAGTCCTCTGACTAGTTCCTTTGAGTGTAGCTTTTGAATCAGCTTGGTGCTGGCATGACCGAGGCGTTGATGCCACAACTCAGCTTGGTCATTCATTGTTGAGAGACACAGTTTCTCCTTGGGAACAAAGGATGGATCAATTATGTAGACATTGTTGAATCTTTTCCCTTTTAGGATGATTTGTCCCGAGGAGTCAAGGACTGAACATTCGTTGGATATGAATCTAACTTCATTGTCTCCTTGATCACACAGCTGTGACACACTTATTAGATCAAAACCAAGATTATCAACAAGGTGAACTTTGTTTACCTGAATGTGGTCGTTGAGTTTCACAGTACCTATCCCATATATTTTCCCTTTGCTTTTGTCTCCAAAGGATATGTTTCCACCTTGGAGAGGTTGAAGAGAGGTCATTTGATTTCTTCTTCTAGTCATATGGCATGAGCAACCATTGTTAATGTACCATAGTTGGGGTTGCCTCTCTTCTTTCTGCACGCAAGGGAACTAAGATTTCTGAACCCAGCGAAGCTTGGCTTTACTGGGGGGATTAACATTCCGAGTCTGTGAGTAGCCAGGGAACTGGTTCCTTTCATGGTAATGAGTACTTTTCTCCTTTTCAAAGTTTCTTTTCTTAGCACACTCAGTGTTGTTATGACCATTCTTACCGCAGTAGGTACACAAACGATTGTAAACAACATGTCCATATTTTCCTTTTCCTGGCCTAAAAGGTTTTTCAGTTTTCCTTTTGTTAAAATCAACATTGTTTCTAACCTTGCTATGGGCCATGTCAATATATCTTTTGTGAGCAAAGGAATTGGTGAACCATTGATTTTCAGGAACCGTATTTTCTTTTCCCTTTGGTTCCTTCTTAGGACTTTGAGAACCTTCATTGAGACGTTTGGCAACCTCAGCCTTGTTCTCAAGGACCATGATCTTCTCTGATAGGAATTGATTCCTATCACGAGAAGTGGCCAGAGCAATACTGAGGTTCTCATTCATCTCAACAAGTTCTCGCCTAGCCTTTTCTTCTTCAGCATCATTGTTCCCTTTATTATTGACATATCCTATTCCATGTCGTTGTCTCACAAAAATAGTTTGATTTATCGTTTTTTCATTAATGAAATTAGTGAGAATGTCTAACCTATCCATTATGGATTGAAGCATGTCATTTCTAGGTGGATTAGCATGCAAGGGAACTTTGACAGAATCTATGCTAGTTTCATCACAAGATTTGCAAGTTTTAAGGTGACTAGCATGCACACTCCTAATATCAATGAGTTTGGAGTGAGTTTCAGCTAGGTCTTTCTCAGTTTCATCAAGTTTCTTACTCCAAACAGAATTCTCAACAATCAAGCAAGCAATTTCATCTTCACAATCATCTAGTTTCTGTTGAAGGGAACTGGTTTCCTTTCCTAGTTTCTTTATGATCTTAAGAAGTTGTTTCTTATCACAATCAACTAGGAATTTTAAGAGATCGTCATAAGTTACCTCAAGGTCTTCTGAGTCGCTTGAGTCTCCTTTTGCCATGAGACATCTTCCTCCAGAAAAGCCACTGAGATCCAGTTCCTCATCTGAGTCTTCTCCCCATGAGGCTACGAGAGCCTTCTTTCTCTGAGGTTTTTCTTCTTGCTTTGAATCTTCCTTGTTGGGATAATTCTTAGCGTAGTGTCCCTTTTCCTTGCACTCGTAACATGAGACTTCCTTGAGATCTCTTCTGGGTCCATTGTGGGAGAAACTGTCCTTTTGGAACCTTTCCTTCACAAAGAATTTTTTGATGTTCTTTGTGAAGAGGGCCGTAAGTTCGTCCTCCTCTTCTTCTAAGTCTGAGTTCTCTTCCTCCATCTCGAGCCTAGAGAAGGCTTTGGAGATCTTGAGGGCAATTCTTTTCTCCAGTTTCTTGTCGGCATTGGCTTTGGTGTGCTCTCCTTCTTCAACTTCCAGTTTCCCTATGACTTGGGTCAAGGGAAGGGATTGGATGCCTGGAGTGTTCTTCATGATTCCCTTGAGAAGGGTGAACTTGGAGTTGAGTCCATTGATGACCACCAGGGACTTGGAAACTTCATCCAGATCAACTCCCGCCGCTGTCAACTTTCCAATTAATCTGTTGAAGCGGGAGTAGTACTCTGAGATGGTCTCAGTTTCCGTCATTTTGAAGGTGTGGTATTCTCCTTCCAAAGCAAACTTTCTGCTTTGTTTTAGTTCCTCACTTCCTTCATGCATCTCCTTGAGAGCTTTCCACATCTCCTTTGCTGTCTTGATGCCTATGACCTTGTCCATGTCTTCTCTGTCCAATCCATTGAGGATGAACTGCCTGGCCTTGGCATTCTTCTCCATGATGACATAGTATTCTGGTTTCCAATCTTCTTCCTTCATGGTAAGATCGACATAGTCATCTCCATTTTTGACTATCCTCCAGCATTGGTAGTCGTTGGTCTTGATGTGGCTTTCCATGCACTTTTCCCACCATGTTTCTTCTCCTTTCTTTCGGAGATGTGGCTTGTTGGTGGAGATTCCGAGCTCAAACTTGCTTGGTTGAGACAGGATCTGCAAACTTAACAAAGATCTAGAGCTTTTCCTGCTCTGATACCAATTGTAGGATCGTGATTGTTAGATAAAAATTTAAAGAACTCAGAATATCAATTCTCAGTTCCTTTCGCAGCGGAAATAAACAATCAAACAAATGACCAGTTCCTTATAGTGGAAACCTTTGATTTCCAACTCGCAATCCAGGATAAAAACCACTAACTTTCTTTCGAAAGGATTTCAAAGTCTACTTCTTGATTTCTTATCTCTTTTGGTTACAGCTTATCCTAGGAACGAACACACAGTTCCTTTGCCTTACACACAGTTAGACAATCCTAGATAACTTAACACAATCAATAATCAATCCAAGAAACAGACTTTCGCACCTAGGAACTATCACTTACAGTCACATGAACTTAGCACTCAGCTCTTCTTCCTTGACTGGTTCCTCTTGATCTCGGTTTGCTTTGATGATCTTGTTTGGAGCTTCACACTAGATATTTGCTAATGAGTGTTAGTCGTGTTTTTTTGCTAGAAGATAACCCTTGGGTTAGTCTTCCTTTTATAGAGGCTTCTTCGCAGCTCGATCCTCTCTGGGTTCCCACAGATTGAGCTTGCCCTAGATTGAGTGGTTCTCCTTGATTCACGTTGTTCTTGGCATGTGCAAACAACCTAGGCAGCTCTGAATCTCTCTTGGTTGGTCAACTACCTCAGACGATCCTTGCAATGTCATTGTCCAAACGCTTTCGTCCGAGGTTGACTAAGCTGGCCGCTTGGGAACCGTCTTCTGGACAGCGACGTCTTCATGTCCTGTCGCTTTCATCGTCTATGTCCGAGGTAGAGGTTCTCTAGGCATCTTGTTCTTTAGCTCTTGGACCTTGGCAGGATTTTGGAAGCTTCGGACAAGTCGTTTTCGACTCCTTTTGTCCGAGGTTGTGTGTCCCCAGATTTCTCGGGAATCGCAATGTCGCAAGCTTCATTTCTGGGCACACCTAGGTTCCTCTGGATTCCTTCAGCTGTCTTGTTCCTTTGGTTCCCTAGTTCTGTTTGGCTTTCCTGCCTTTGGTAAATTCCTGTGGTTCCTTAAAACCCATCTTTGAGATAAAATATTAGTATCATAATATTTGTCACTTCAAAAGTAGAGAAACTGAGGAACGGAACTCTTAGGGGAACCTAAGTTCCAGAGTTCCGTTTCCTAACAAAGTTCCCTTCCTCATTTCGTTTGTTTTGATGGTGACACCCTCAAGGTATTTAATGTTTGGTTGAATTTAGCTTTTTAGATCATGAATGTTGAAAGAAATCAGACATTGAAATAACACAATAAAGTGGTAAGTTTCAGGGATGAACGAGGTGAGACTAGAGCACTACACTCGCTCAAGATCAAAGAAGAGGAATGGAAACCAGAGCACTCCACTCTCTTGGAGAAAAATGCAAAGACAAGGCAACTTATCCTTAATTCTCTTACTAGAGAACTTGGTTAATAAGTCTAGATCTATATCTTAAAATCCTAAGATTTTACGATCAAGGTAGGGTGTCTGATCTAGATCTATTACTAAAATCTTTTCATGTCAAAATCTAATTCTGGATCTTACAAAATCTCATAGCATTAGTAGGATCTTATGATTCTAATATCCGATTGAGATCATAACGTTCAACTTTTATGAGCTACTAACAAGCCGTTTGAGAGTCCAATTTGTCCAAATTTCCATCTCTCTCATAATTACGCTTTTCGTATATACGTCTCTCTCATATAGTGACACTCGAAATTCAAAAATTCTACTCATGTGTGATCAAAAACTAAAGCCATTGTAATATTCATTGTTCAAAATCTTCAATTCTCGTTTACGCATGTCCTAAATCCAAGTGGTTTTGACAATTAAGTGTACACGACTTGAGTTTCGGATTGTCATTAGCCCATTTAATCAATGTTCTAAAGTTTTATATTTAAATTTGAAATATTTATTTGAATTTTTGTTATATGACGTTCATATTTTATTATATAATTATTTTTACTTGCTTACAATATCTTACGATTTTGCGATCCGATTTTACGATATGATCCATAGGGTCCCCTGTAATTCAATCCAAAAAAGTTGTTCCTGATAACCTTGCTAGAGAAGACATGAACAAGGTGGTAAGTTTCAAGGATGCCAAACGTATGTGGAAAGCACTTCAACATATAAATCATGGAAGTGCTAATTTGAAAAATAGTAGATTTTTTTTTGTAAATGGTAAGTATATATATAGACTCATGCCAAAACCTATACAAAATCCCTTCTTGCCAAACTGAGCAAGAAGTGAAAAATTACAACCATCACACACAAACTCAGACCAGAACAACAAAGGATCTCACCAATCAAAACCCATACTCCTTCTAGCCTAATCCAGCTAGCCTATACCTTCTCCTAAAACTGATATCTCTACGAGAGTTGCCCACACATCTCAATCCCATCCTCCTCTGCACTCTTCTACAACTATATATTCACATTGGGTAGCCACTTCTCTAACATTCCTAAATACCCTTGCATTCCTTTCTCTCCAGATAAAGTATACCGCCCCATTAAGAGCCAAGAGTTTTGCCTGAAACCTCAAATTCCTCCTCCATGTTGCTTGTAGAAACCAATTAAGCCATTCTCTTAGATTGCCCTTCCTGGTACCAATGGCAATCCAATGCAGTATAACATCCATCACCTGCTTAGTAAAGACACATTCACACCAGATATGCTCCTCTGTCTCTGTAACCAAATCACACAAAATACATGTCTCATCGCCTATGATCCCCCATTGTAAAAGTTTTGATTTTGTAGGCAATCTTCCAAGAGTTGCCAGCCACAACATGAAACTCCATTTCCTAGGTTGCAACCTACTCCATATGAGCTTACACTAGTTCTCAACAGGCAACTTATTTCTCAACATTGCATAAACCTTCCCACAATCCATCTTTCCATTTCTTCTTGTAATCTTAGTGAAATCCATATTGGAAACCCTGTACTCTCCTTGTGGTACTCCACTTTGCAATAGCTTCCCCTTAATATCCTCCTTGATTCTAAGAATACCTTTCCAGACCCAAGAGTCAGTTGTTGCTTCCTCTCTTTCCCACATGTCCTTCCCCTTAAGTAGATTGAGCCCCACATAAGTAATCCACAAGTTCTGCTTTTGCATTTGAATGTCAAATATCTATCTCATTAACATGGTTTTATTCCAAGACAACACTTTTTTGATATTCAAGCCCCCCCTCCTCAAATGGCTTGGCTACTTTCTCCCATGCAACTAAACATCTTTTGCTTACACTTTGGCCTGACCATAAGAAAGCTCTACATATGGAAATAATTTTAACTACTACCTCTGCAGGAAATATGACAGCTTGAGACCAGAAAGTGAGCAAACCTCCAATTACAGCTTTGATAATTTGCATTATCCCTGCATAAGACAATTTCTTACTTGTCCAACTTTGCACCCTTGTTGTTAGTTTCCTTATATATTCAGCATATTCCACTACCTCAACTTTTCTAGTATGGAGGGGTAAACCAAGGTATGTGATTGGAAACTCACCTCTTCTAAATTCCAACTGAGCTAGCAACTCAAATTGTACATCTTCTAAAACACCCCCTAAGTACACTTCACTTTTCTGCAGATTCATCACTAAACCAGATTCTTTCCCAAAAAACTCAAGACACTCTCTGACCACACTTACAGACCCCATATCAGCTCTACAGAACAATAATAGGTCATCCGCAAAAGCAATGTCAATAAGCCTCATTCTTCTTCACTTAGGATGAAAATTAAACTCATCCCTTTGAGCAGCAAATTGAAGCTTCCTACTAAGCATTTCCATCACAATAACAAATAAAAAGGGAGACATAGGGTCCCCTTGTCTCAGCCCTCTTCTCCCCGGGAAGAAACCATTAGGCTCACCATTAACCAAGATGGAGAACATAGGTGTAAAGACACACACCATGATCCAGTTAATAAGCTTCTCTGGAAACTGCATAAATCTCATAGAGTACTCCAAAAATTGCCAACTCACACAATCATATGCCTTCATAATATCTGCCTTAATCATACATCTGGGAGACTTCCACTTTTGAGTATAACTATGGATCAAGTCTTGAGAAACCATTGAATTGTGAGCTATATTCCTCCCTGGCACAAAAGCCCCTTACCCTACTAAAATAATATCATCAAGTTGATCCTTGATCTTATCTGCTAAGATCTTTGTAATAGCTTTAAAAAAAGCATTACAACATGATATTGGCCTGAAATCCTTCACAAGTATTGGCTTCTGTACTTTTGGTATAATGGTCACAAAAGTAGTATTCAACTGTCTCAGTAAGCAACCAGTGTCAAAGAAATCCCTACTGCTCTATATACATCATTCTTAACAAGCTCCCACCTCTCC
The DNA here is from genome assembly GCA_027886185.1 of Rheum nobile. Lineage (NCBI taxonomy): Eukaryota > Viridiplantae > Streptophyta > Magnoliopsida > Caryophyllales > Polygonaceae > Rheum > Rheum nobile. The sequence goes on along the minus strand of WOAB01000002.1, from coordinate 5,427,037 downwards.
TTGAAGAAGAAACTCCCAAATCCATTCGGCCCTGGAGACTTTAAATTACCAATGTGTTGAATCGTAGTGTGTTAGACAGGGAACGATGTGACTGTTCCCTGAGAAGCTGAGTATAATGATTCAAAGAAACAAGTAATTTCCCAAAAACAAATACTTGTATTATTAAGAATTGTACAATCTCACAAGTCTTATCTCCACCTATACCCTAGGTTAAAGACCTTGAGTGCAATCAACTCCTAAAGACACAAGAACAAAACAAGACCTTTAGCAAGAACTACTCGTACCTTACCTTAGACCTTCGATCTCAGTTCTCACAAGAGTTCCTTCGTGTGCTTGATGGTTATAGCTGAGATACCTTTCCTCAAGGCAAATCTCATCTATATATATATGGTCTAACAAATATCTTATTACCAAATATCTAACAATTGACATATATGGTAACAACGAACAATTTCGTTACCAAATATACTTTTCAGCTTATAAACACATGGTTTCCTTATATAAACTTTCCTAAGACTCATTATCTTCTTCTTCTTAACCAAGCAAGACTTAAAATCTCGTTTCCTTGTATAACTTTGTCTTTATGGGAACAACTGGCACATATCTGCGTTCCTTATCGTTCCACAGATGATGTTTCCATATATAGAGTTTTCCTTGTATAGGAACTACGCGTGTCAGATTTCCAACTTGCTTCCGTATAACAGTTCCTTGTTTCCACAATGTTCCTTAGCTCTTCTCTGCTTTCTCTTCTTTATGCGTTTTCCACTGTTCCCTAAGTCTTTCATAAGATCTGAAACTCATAGGAACAACAAGAAAACATAAAACCTAATGGTGTTTATCATCATCAAAACCAGAGGGATCGTCAAGGTTCCAACAATTTCCCCCTTTTTTGGTGATGACAAACCCATTCAAAAATTGTTCGATCAAAACAGAGTAATAAGCAAGGCAATAATAATCAACATGTATCTCAGTTTTAATGTATAAGCAAAATTTTATGTCAAATGAACAATTGCAATTCATACCTTCAAGTTGCATCATCGTTCCTCCTCAACACTAGCATCGCCTAGAAATTCATAAAGAATTAGGAACAATGTAAATTGTTACCTCTCATAACTGAGTTATCGCACAATTTCCACACTTCCCCCTTTTGGCATCATCAAAGGATCAAAAGTAAACAGTGGAACAACATAACTAAGGCAGCAGGCAAAAGCAAAAGAAAAGTTCATATATCAAGTAGGGAATTGATTACAAAACAGCAGAAACAACTTGTCAAACAAACACAAAAAGATCAAAATGCAAACATTTAAACAAGATAATATTTTAAAAAATGAAGAGAAGAGGGTAAGACGGGTTGGATAAGAGAAGATGTCCACTCAAGACTCAGAATCCTCCTTTTGGGCCTTGTCCTTGTTGAGAAAATACACAAGAAACAGTGAAAGGATGTTCTTGATTTCGCGTAATTCAGTCAACATCTGGCTTTGCACAGAGGCACCTTTAGATGTTCCCTCTCCAGCTTCCCGCTTCAAAATATCAGACACAGGCAGAGTTCCCTTTCTGTCTCCCTGAAACTTCATTTTGTTCATATTCACCATATCCAGTTTGGTGACCAGGGGAACTTCGCCTTCTGCTCTGTAAGCCCCTTCTGCTTGTAGAATCAGCTTGATAACATTTGGGTAGGAAAGGGAATGAGTCTTGGCACTGCATTTTGCCATGTGTTGTAGAATGATCCTAGGAAGATCAATCTTCTCCATGTGCCAAAACATGTCCAACAGCAGCAGATCAGTGGCAGTGATTGTGTTTCTCTTCTCCTGTCTGGGAACGACAACCTTCATAATGATGTGATGCGCTATCCGCTGAGACAGTGTAAGAGCAGACACATGAGTGGCTGGAATTTTGGATTTGAAGAGCCGCTCAGCACTAGCCTCCTTGGACATTTTCAAAGCATCTGAGTTCTTTTCTCTAGAGATTTCGCAAAACCCTTCAGCAGAGATAGACAACAGTCGAGCAACCTTGGACACAGTGAAGGACAGATCTTCATCGTTGATCGACGATGTTCCCACCATAGTGGCGGCAGTGTTGAGTTGGAAGGAATGGTAGAACTCCCGGATCTGATCAGGGTTGGCCATGACACGGTTGGAAAGGAGGTGTTCCCAACCTTGAAATTTGAGTCGCTCCAAGACATCTTCTAAGTCGTTGGCGACTAGGAACTCTTCTAGGATAAGAAGGTGGAGAATGATCTTTTTTCCCATCAACCGATTTTTCTTCCAGCTTAGCCTTCTTTCTGGGCTCAGTCTTGGCCTCGATCTTGTTTGCAGATCGCAAACATTCCTTTAGAGTACCTGGAGTAGTCTCACCGGAGGCAGACTTATTTGGGGTGGAGAAGTTGGTGGATGCTCGTTGTTCCCCTAAGTACTCAACATCTGGGTGCTCATCATCCTCAGAGCCGATTGTGTGTTTGCGTTTGCGACTGGGCTCCATAGTTTCCAGAGGATGAAGACCTAGATCGACCTCTACAGCAGCCATGGCCTCCTCCTCTTCAGCTTCTTTTGATTTAGGAGGGGAGTTGACTTCGTCTTCTGGCTCAGTAATGGTCACCATCTCCTTGGAGGCATCAGTTTCTTGGACCTGTTCCACTGATGGCTGTTCCCCCTAAGGCTAATCCTCATGAAGTTCAGCGATTGAGGAGGTGGCCTCTTTGGCTATTTCCACCACAACAGCAATGGAGGTGGTATCCTTGGATTACGGAGTCTTAGCAGCCTGAAGCACCTCAATTGAGTGCTTGAGAGCACTGAGTTGCTCCTTAGTGAAAGCAGAGACGTCAATGGCGGGGGTAGAAGAAGATGTGGGAGTAGACATGATGATGTGGTTGTGTTTGGAGAAAGGATGGATGATGATTTAGGGTTTGAAAACGGCAAAGAGCAAAGAGAAGGAAATTTCAGAGATTGAGAGAGAGAATATGTGAAACAGTGGTAAATCGGGTTGTGGTGAGGGTGAGGTTTTTATAGAAGGCGAGATATTGGGAAGAAAGGAAATAAGGAAAGGATGAGGATTGGCTTACCAAAAATCTCGCCATTGACATCTTTGAAAAACGGCAACCAAATCCTTTCTCTCTCTCTATAGGTAACGGCCATTTTCTTCTCGTTTCTCGCAATCACACCATTCCTTGCTGTAGAACTATCAAATCACCATTGAATGCAAGCGTCACAGAGAGCAACGGTCACCTGTAACTCTCAACGTTCAGCAGACTGTTCCCATTCACTGTTCCTTTCGTAGTTCCCCCTTAGGCAAAGCCCATACAGATGACTCTGAGTTGCTTGAGTGGATAGAAAGGCTAGTTTGGATATTTTAATGGGTTCACACAAAATTGAAAAGATATATCCAAACAGAAATATAGGTAGGGAACAATGACGATCCAGATAATGATTCCCAGTAAAATTTGGTAAATAAAAAGAAGTTCATAGGAAACGTTTACCTGGATCCAAGCTAGGGACGGCAGTGCAACCAATTATCATTTTGGCTTGTAATGAGGGTGCAGATAATCAAATCGGTTGCTTTGGGCTTGAAAGAAGATGTTATCATGTAAAAATGAAGCACATATGATCAAGAGTAGAAGTTGCAAGAAGTGTTTGATATAATGTAACACAAAGCACATAACAAGATTAATAAACAAGTCATTTGCAAATAGCATGCCACATAGAGGATGTTCCCTAGTTTAAGAATGATCGATCTAGCCAATTACTGAGGGAATAGTGGAAGTGGAGTTCCTTAGTTTAAAGAGATCATCCCAAGGAGCATTCGCAAATACTCAAAGGGTTTTCTATCTAGTGCTTTGGTGAAGATATCTGCAACTTGTTCCTCTGTCCTGCAATGATCCATTCTAATAAAAATTTTCTCAACATTATCACGAAGAAAATGGTGACGAATATCAATATGCTTAGTACGTGAGTGATGAACAAGATTTTTGGAAATGTTGATAGCACTAGTATTATCACACATAATGGGAACAGTGCCAAGAGACATACCAAAATCCTCCAATTGTTGTTTGAGCCATAATACCTGGGCACAACAAGAAGCAGCAGCGACGTACTCAGCTTCAGCGGTTGAAAGGGCAATCGAATTTTGTTTCTTTGATGCCCAAGAGACAAGACATGGGCCAAGGAATTGTGCCGTCCCTGATGTGCTTTTGCGATCCACCAGGTGACCAGCAAAGTCACCGTCAGTGAAGCCCACAAGTTCAAACCACTGTTCCTTGGATACCAAAGACCGAGATTGTCATTCACTTTCAAGTATCGCAGGATCCTTTTGACTTCAGTTAGGTGTGACTCCTTAGGATTTGCTTGAAACCTAGCACAAAGACACACACTGAACATAATATCTGGCCTACTTGCCGTTAGATAGAGTAAGGAACCAATCATGCCTCTATACATTGTAGCATCCACATCTTGGCCATTCAAGTCTGCATCAAGACGAGTGTTAGGAGAAATAGGTGTATCAATAGGTTTAGCTTTATCCATACCATACTTCTTCAACAGTTTCTTGATGTATTTTTGTTGATGTACCCTTGTTCCCTCAGAGGATTGAGTGACTTGTAATCCGAGGAAGAAAGAGAGTTCCCCAATCATGCTCATCTCAAATTCACTACTCATTAGATTTTTGAATTTTTCTACAAGGGACGAGTTAGTGGAACCAAAAATAATATCATCAACATAGACTTGAACTACGAGAATCTCACCTTTGTGTTCCAAGAGGAACAATGTCTTGTCAATCGCGCCATGTCTGTATCCATTTGAGAGAAGGAACTGTGCCAGCCGATCATACCAAGCTCTAGGAGCTTGCTTGAGCCCATACAGTGCCTTGTCCAGTGCATACACATAGTCAGGATGTTCCATGTCTTCAAAACCTAGGGGTTGTTTCACGTAAACTTCCTCTTGAAGATAGCCATTGAGAAATGCTGTTTTGACATCCATTTGATACAACGTGAATCCTTTAAAAGCAGCATAAGCGATGAGAAGTCGAATGGCTTCAATGCGGGCTACTGGAGCATATGTCTCATTATAGTCGATCCCTTCTTGTTGATTGTAGCCTTGAGCAACCAGTCTCGCCTTGTTCCTTGTCACAGTGCCAGAATCGTCGAGCTTGTTTCTGAAAACCCATCGAGTGCCAATAGCATGTTTGTGCTTTGGAAGGGGAACAAGTCTCCAGACTTTGTTCCTTTCGAATTGATGTAGCTCTTCTTGTATAACAACTATCCAATCTGGATCTTTCAGTGCTTCTTTGATGTTCTTTGGTTCTACAAAAGATATAAAAGCATAGAAAGCACAAAGGTCATATAGTTGAGAGCGTGAACCTCTTTGTTCGTATGGTGTGAGAAGAGAATCAACTGGGTGATTCTTCTTGGTCTAGACGTTTTTGGATTCTGGCGGTGGAGGAATAGGAGGAAGAGCATTAATTGTTGTTGTAACTGAGGATGAAGAGGGAGGAACATCAGCAGCAATTGGAGTAGCTACCTCAGAGACAGTTCCTTCAATAGTATCCATGGGTTCTTCCTCAATAATTGTTACCACATCACCACTTAATTGGCCATCTTGCACAAGTTGTGCATTCGAAGTATCACCACTAGAAGTTCCATTGGGAACGGTGGTTTGTTGTTCCCAAGCCCAACTTCATGAGTGGAAGACATTGTTATCTGTGAATCTGAAAAGAACACACAATCTAGAGCAAACCTGCTCTGATACCAATTGTTGAATCGTAGTGTGTTAGACAGGAAACGGTGTGACTGTTCCCTGTGCAGCGGAATATAAAGATTCAAAGAAACAAGTAATTTCCCAAAAACAAATACTTGTATTATTAAGAATTGTACAATCTCACAAGTCTTATCTCCACCTATACCCTAGGTTAAAGACCTTGAGTGCAATCAACTCCTAAAGACACAAGAATAAAACAAGATCTTTAGCAAGAACTACCCGTACCTTGCCTTAGACCTTCGATCTCAGTTCTCACAAGAGTTCCTTCGTGTGCTTGATGGTTATAGCTGAGATACCTTTCCTCAAGGAAAATCTCATCTATATATATGTTCTAACAAATATCCTATTACCAAATATCTAACAATTGACATATATGGTAACAATGAACAATTTCGTTACCAAATATACTTTTCAGCTTATAAACACATGGTTTCCTTATATAAACTTTCCTAAGACTCATTATCTTCTTCTTCTTAACCAAGCAAGACTTAAAATCTCGTTTCCTTGTATAACTGAGTCTCTCTGGGAACATCTAGCACATATCTGCGTTCCTTATCGTTCCACAGATGTTGTTTCCATATATAGAGTTTTCCTTGTATAGGAACTACGCGTGTCAGATTTCCAACTTGCTTCCGTGTAACAGTTCCTTGTTTCCACAACGTTCCTTAGCTCTTCTCTGCTTTCTCTTCTTTATGTGTTTTCCACTGTTCCCTAAGTCTTTCATAAGATCTGAAACTCATAAGAACAACAAGAAAACATAAAACTTAATGGTGTTTATCATCATCAAAATCAGAGGGATCGTCAAGGTTCCAACACAATGTCATGGAAAGCACTTTTCACCTCAACAATGGAAGGAATCCTACACAGAAATTCCCAATCATCACATGAGACAACTCCTCCTTCCATGCCCACAAAATTAGGTACATCATTATCCACTACCTTCTCAAACAGATTCTGGTAGAATTTTACAATAATATCTGCAATTTCTACTTTAGTTTCAACAATTCTACCGCTATCATCTTTAAGCATATGTATTACATTACTGCTTTTCTCTCTTTAATGCTATTGAAAAACAGAGAAGATTTTTCTTCTCCCATCCTCAACCATTCAGCTTTAGCCTTTTGTTCAATCAAAGGATCTCTTTGGGCTCTTCTAAGGATCATCTCTTCCTTAGCCTTCTTTACAACCTCCTGCTTTTCAATATTAAAATGATCAAATTGCATCTCCTTAAAGCAATTATCAAATTCTCTTTCACTGGTTGCAACCATCTCATTAATATCAGAATACCTATCCTTATTCCAAGCTTTGAGAGCATTTTTCACTTTGTTCAACTTAGCAACCACCTTAAACTGAGAAGTTCCTCTCACTTCTTTCCTCCAAGATTCCTCCACAATTCTAGCATAGTCACTGTCAACAGTCCAATAGTTCTTGAATCTGAATGGTACCCTCTTATTCTCTGCCTCCACTTCCAGACTCACAACTCCTGGAGAATGGTCAGATTCATCAGGCCCATCAAATAAAGCAACTGCAAGTCCCATCTGAGCTCTCCAGCTTCCATTCACTATAGCTTTATCCAGTTTGCATGCAACTCTTTCAACTCCTTTCCTTTGGTTATCCCAAGTGAAACTCATCCCAGAAAACTCCAAATCACTGAAGTCACAATCCTACATCACATCATTGAGCTTCTGATAACTAGAGTCAGGGACATTATGCATAGAAACTCTTTCAGAGGCATCCACAACACAATTGAAGTCCCCCATCACAATCCAAAGCTCTTGCCAATGCCTAACCTTATCTCTAAGATTCTGCCACAACTCTGTCCTGAGATCTCTAGCATTCTCAGCATAAATCACAGATAACACAAAGAAGGTATTAGCATTCACCCTCACCCTGTAATGCACCACATGTCTAGTAGTTTCTATCACATCCAAGATAACTCTCCTTGGATCCCAACTAATCCATATCCTCCCCCTTTGATCACTCCTAATATTAGTTACATAAGGCCATCTATTTAATATCCTCCCCTTTTGATCATTTTCATTTATTTTCTCAATTTTAGTCTATAACACAGCCATCACTGTAATACCCATCTTCCTAACATACTTGTTCACCATCTTTATTTTTCGGGGAGCATTACATCCCCTTGTGTTCCAGGCACACAATTTCAGCTTATCCATTATCCATCCTTTCTGAGCTGCTACGACTCACAATATTCTAGAGAACATTAAACTGATTAGGGGAGACTATACCTGAAGCACCACTCAAACTCCATTTGCCTCCATCCTTTTGTCTAGTAGCCACATGATCTGCATTTCTACTATTTCCAGATGCCACTCTCTTCCATGTCTCACCTTGATCAATCTCCATCACATCACTCTGTTTAACCCCTAGTTTCTCAGTCAATAATTCAACATCTGAGATGTCTACACTCACAACCACATCTCCTTCTCCTGTCACCTCACCATTAACAACCCCATGCCTAATTCCTTCTTTTTGCTCTTCCCCTATATTCTGTTTTGGTACCCATCTCTATTCCACTTTTTGTTTCTACAGTGGTACCTTATAATCCTGAACTTTCATTGTCTGACATGTCTCATAGGTATGACCAAAAACCCTGCACTTATGACAAATCCATGGTAGCCACTCAAACTCCACCTTTTGTGTATAGATTTTCCCATCATATCCTTTAAGAACTACCTTTTTTCTAATAGTTTCCTCCACTGAAACTTCAATCAACAGTCTAGCATATGAAATTCTCTCTTGCACATTGGTCACATGATGCATACAAATTGGTTTCCCTATCATATTTCCAATCCTACTCAACATATGCTTTGAACGAAATATAGGATCCGGGTCTGGCAAGATAACCCAAGTAGGAACAGCTTGAAAGCATGTCCAATCCATCTTCATCCCCGGAGTCCATTCCTTGAACAACAGAGCTTTATTCCCTCCAAACATCCAAGGGCCATTCTTAATCACCCAGTCCATATCCTCCTTCGAACCAAACTTTATCACCCACACCCCATTCTCTTTCAAGAGAATTTTTGGCATCTCCACCTTCCAGTTGTTCCTCACAAAGATCACAAACGCGTTATAAGAGATTCTAGCCTCAATCACAATCCCTACTAGAGTTGCTTTCCATGATTCCTCCTGTTCAACCACCTCCTCCTTAGTAAAAGTGTAATAATCCTTCACAATCCCTTCCACAAAATCAAGTTTCTCCAGATTTCGTATCTTGCGATTTCCAGCGAGAGCATCTGCAAATGTTTTTCCCGGCCTTGCCATTGTTCCAGTCATCATACAATTTTCGTTTCCTCCATCCTTCCTTTGAGCAATATTTGTGCAATTATATTCATCATTGCTCATCTTATCTAAATCAATCGATTTAGCCGCGTCCTTCTCAGTCATATCCTTTGATTTCCCTTTAGAATTTGACAAAGGGGAACTTCATTTACCTGTTTCTCCATCGACGATTTTGTACTTATCGCACCTGAATTTCAAGCCGCATCACTCATCGTCGACGAAATATGTCCAATCTCATCCTCATCAATCACTTCCAGCAGAACCTCCTTCCCTCTTCCTCTCGAAGCCTTTTTGCCCCGATTTCTCCCTCCTCCTCTACCAGCGGTCCTAGTCAACACCGCCGACGCCGGCAGGGACTGCGGTGATACCATTTGACGGAGGCTAAAGATGCACAACAAATGTCGTTGACTAGCCCTATCAAAGTAATTATCCTAACCAACCTACTAAACAGAGTATAGCAGACAAGTAAGGGTCGAATCCCACAGAGAAGGTATGATGTAGTATGCAAACGTGAATGACAAGTAACAAGTAACTGGGGGGGGGGGGGGTTTGTAATCAAGAGAGCAAACAAGCAAAGTAAACAAATTTGGTTTATGTAGGAAGAAAGTATGATGATGGGAAGTAGTTCTACTAGACCGAAATCCACAATACAGAGATAGAGTTTGATCACTGAAATCTATTTTGTCCAAGTTCGTTTATTTATCCTTATAGTCGTTCCCACCCTGCTCGTAAGTACTATTGATTCTCACAGTTGTCAATAGACTTATCACTATACCAATGATAAAGTACAACTGATTCTCACAGTTATCAGCGTACTTTAGCACCAACACAGCAATAGCAATGCACACAAGAATATAGGATACATGCAAGTAGAAAGACGTACAAGTACTCACTCTCCTACTTAACATGCAATTGATTCTCACACACAATTGTACGCTCGGAACCCCTATACGCACAATTGTGTTTGCCACTAGATATGCACTCGGAACCCCTATATGCAATCCTAGTAATTGATAACAAGCATTCAACCTAGGTGATCAGGCTAAGAAGAACAACAAGAAATCAAGTTCGATATAATCAAGAGAATCAATCCAACACTTATAAGGATAAGAACAAGGAATAGAAATCTCACAAACACATCAACTGTACTGCTTCAATCGTCTAGCAGAACAAAGGGAAGTTAGCTCTCCATCAAAGGGGATGAAAAAACTCTAATTAGAAAACTATGTCTGAAACAATAGTGCGTCTGATGATGATGATTTGGAGGCTATGGGAAAAGAGATTAAATAGAGTTAACCTAAATCCCCAAGATCACAAACCATATCTTACAAGGAAATAAAATAATAAAATAAAGGAAATCTGACTAATGCATAAAAGGAAATAAAGTAAAATAAAATAACTCTGGCCGCGAGGTCATTAAGCGCAGCCACTGCGGGGCGGTGAAGATCCACCGCGGGGCGGTGGCTTCCTCTCACGCGGGCTCCATCCTTCACTGGGAGTCATCGCCGGGCCGCGGCATTGCTGACGCGGGGCGGTGAACTCCGGACTTCAGCTCTCGTCTTCTTCTCTTCTTCTGCTGCTCTCCAAATACTACCAAGTGTTGGTAGCCTTCTCCATAAATACTCCAGCAGCTCCATCTTCATCTCTAAACTCCATCTAAGCTGCAAATCCTTGGATTTCTTCACTTTTCTCCATAACATCTGGATTGCAGACTTAGCACCAAAACACATCCAAAACTCCTCCAAATCATGCCAATAGATGCTAGAAAAGGTGTATGAAATAACACCTCTCAAATTCCCCCATACTTAGACCTTCACTCGTCCCGAGTAAGCTAAAGAAAAGCTCACCCTCTCAATCAACACCAAGGTCTTAGGAAGTACAAGAAAACGTGACACCAGCAAACTACAACATATCAACAATACGCCCAAGACCAAAACAAGTGATGTAAAAAATAATCTAACCTAACTCCAATCTAGCTCCTTATCGCTCCATGAGTGGCCTACCCGACAGTCCTTCTATGACTCCCTTCTTATGACGCCTCCACCAAGATATAAAGAGAAATCCTAGAATCACTCTTATTCTTTTACGCTCATCTTGCCTAGGCGCCCTTTCGGGTTTTCACCTAGCCACTCATTTCATTTTGCTAGATATCTCACCAATACTCACATCACTCCAGTCTACTTTTGCCCTGGTCTATACCAGCCGGACTACCTACTTTTTACCTGAATTGCCGTTTCGGGTTTTCAGTCCATCCCAGGATTTTGATTGCCTTTTTACTTCTTTTTGGCTTTTTCGATTTTTTTTATTTTTTTATTTTTAGAAAACAGAATGGAAACAACAATGCAGAAACAAATGCAGAAATAAAGCTATGTACACTAGCTAGCAAGAAAGCAAGTCTATATCCCTCCCCCATACTTAAACTGAACATTGTCCTCAATGTAGAAAAGAGAACATCAAATGATAGGGGAAAGAAGAAATAAACTCACTATGGACCGGAAGGTGGTGGTGGGTACAACCCAAAGTAGTCCCTCATATGAGCGTCCATAGTGTCCAGGCGCTCATCTATCTCTGCGTGAGGATGGGTCTGCCAAGTCTGCAGACTGGTCTCTACTCTGGAAGTCCACTGATCCTGGCGCGTAGAGAAAGTATCCCATCTAGAGTACATCTCCTGCCAAGGTGCGACAGGTCCGTACACAGACGAATGCTCCTCGAATTGGGAAGAACCGGGGTCGTCCCCCTCTACAGGATCAACAGCAAAACCACCACTAGGGCCCTCTCCATACGGACCCGAAGGAGTAACGGCAGGGGCATCATCGGTCGGCATCCGGCTATCGCTATCAATCCACCAACCCGCGTATGAAGGCGAGTAAGCGAACTCTCGCGGAACAACCAAAATATGGCCCTCATAAGACGCCCAAACCAAATCATCATCCTGCCCCAGTGGCTTCATCATGGAGCACACCCTCATGTGTGCTAAATCATATACGGCGTAGGGGACCGGCCGAGGAATCTGATCGCAATCAATCACGCTGGCACACAGGAGTGTAATAAGACCACCCCCACAAATATCTCCCGGCTCGCCATCACGAATCCTCCGCAGGGAACTCAAGAAAAGAGTTGCCCAACACGGCGTAAGCTCTACCGTCCCCAGGATGCTCATAAACCACTGGAAGTCCTTCATGGGCACCTTCCCATCGTCAGCATGGCCAAAGAAATCCCTCATCATCACCTTGTGGATCAACCGCAGACACGGATTCACCAACTTGGAGTTCACCTCATGACCCTTCTTGAATGTCCTCCCTGTGGCAGCCCGCCAGAAATCCATCATCTCGGCCTCATTAAGCCCATTCGCCCACCCAGCGGTGGGGTTCTTTGTAATGCCCAGGGCCTCGTGGATCACCTTCCGCGACAAAGAATAATCACGCCCATTGTAGGTGAACGTGATCTTGCGCAGAATTTTGTCATCAGACTCCTCGCGGGTGAACCACCTGAACGAGGCAATGAATTGGAAGCACAGCTCAGGATACGCGGGGGCTGCCTTATTCATGAAATCCCCCAGTCCACACTGTGTCAAACACAGCGTCACACAAGCGAGCAATCCCATCTGCTCCAGAGTCTGCTTGTGGAAAAATTTGGAAGCCACCACCCTCCTCTCCTTCACAATGTCGTACAGCTCACTCTCATCCCTACTCATTGACGCTTTCTTCTTGCCTTTCGAAGCCATAAGTGAAGAATGGGAATGCTCAAATCAAAAGGCAGCAAAGAATACTCACAATCAAGCAAACACAATGTTCTGGAGAGACTCAGCGCGGGGCGGCGGCGTCGCGGTGAGAAACTGAGAACAGGCACCGGGTCGCGGCGAGGTCGGCGCGGGGCGGTAGCAACAGGAATGCGAAGCGGTGGCAGCGCGAGGCGGAGCTAAAGCGAGGCGGGACTACAGCAGCGCGGTGGGGTTGTGTTTGGGCTTGGTTGTGAGGCTAGACTCCAAATGGGGGATTTGGGGCTAGAGTATGCTCAAGGTTGAGAGGGGAAAGTAGAATAGGAGTTTGAGGGGGCGCTGGGAATTATAAGTGTGGGGTGAAGTGGGGTTAGGTCAAGGAAGGGTAAGGTGAAGAGAAAGGGATGATGGGCCGGTCATGTACCATGGCCCATAAGAGAAATCTTGGCCCATAAAGAAGCCCAATCCGTCAAAACCTTAGTGACCTCTTTAGAATAAAGTTTTTACTCACCCGTTTAAGGTTTTTTCGGGGCCCTTAATTCTTGCTTTTTTTTAAAAAAAAAAAGAAGTTGAGAATCGATACCTGACCTTCACCGCGGGGCGGTGAGCTCCACCGCGAGGCGGTAGAAAGGCGCCGCGGGGCGGTGAGAATGGTTGGGCACCTCATCTCTTCTCGGTTTACTTTCGTACCTGAAATGTGAGTAACAGGCGAACGAAACAAAGCAAAATAAACTACGAAAATAATCTAATAAAAAGAAAAATCAAAGAAAAACTAACACGGGTTACCTCCCGGACAACGCCTTGGTTATAGTCGTTGGCTCGACGTACTGCAGATCAACTACCATCTCGAATAGGATCCTTTCGGAATCCTTCAACTCGTCTCTTCCTGTGGAGACCTCTCATGGAAAGGTTTGAACCTTAGATCATGTTCCTTCTTCGCCACCCACTCCATGTGAATTCTTTGGAGTGTCGCCCCCATACTTAGAACGATGCGGGGGCCGATATGGCCTAACATGGATATGCTGCACATCACTAGATAAAGGTTTGCTGCCTTGTATGGTTAGTGCAGGGGGGCAAGTGCCCAAAGCAGAGGAAATGGGGTCTCCTATATCATCTAGCAAGACATTATCAATATGCAATTCATGCAAATCATGCAACTCAATAGGTCCATCAGGAGTGGGACACTCAACTACGGTCTCTACGGCATCAATTTTAACATTTCCATGCACATAATTATCAATATCATTAATGCAGAGAGGAGCGGGTAATTCAATGGAATTGGCATTATGAATATCATGTCGGAAAATTATTCCATCAAATTCCATAGTCAGGGTACCACTATCAACATCAATCTTAGTCATGGAAGTTTTCATAAAAGGTCGTCCTAGCATAATAGGGGCAATTTGTTCATCATAATCCATATCCATAACAAATAAATCAGCAGAGAATATCAGGGGATCTATCCTAACAAGGACATCTTCTACAATACCCTTAGGGGGTACACAAGAACCATCAGCAAGTTGTATAACAATATTAGACTCACGCAAGGGTCCTAATTCCAATTTCTCAAGTAAAGAATAAGGTAAGACATTAATTGAGGCACCCAAATCAAGCAGGGCCTTCTCAAAAACATGCTCACCTATAGTGATAGGAATAGTAAACGTACCTGGATCCTTGCACTTTGCAGGTAGACGCTTTTGAACTACCGCTGATACTTGTTCACCCATTGGACTCTTCTTCTGAGTCTTTTGCCTTTGGGCCTTCTTCACCGTGCATAGCTCCTTTAAGTACTTGGCATATCGCGGGATAGCCTTAATAAGCTTCAGCAGGGGGATGTTCACCTCACAGTTTTGGAATGTCTCGAACAAGTCTCTGTCGTCGACAACTCTCCTAGCCTTTAGCGCCTCAGGAAAAGGTGTTGGGGGCTTCTCTGAACCTAGAGAAGGGAACACTGGACGAACGTAGTTATCAATATAGGTGTCGTCAGTGGGAACAGATTTTCGAGGATCAGGTCGCGGCGAGCCCACCGCGGGGCATAAGTGATCGACGCGGGGCGGTGGGGTCGCGGTGATATCGATGCGGGGCGTGTCGGTGATTTCCTTTTTCTCGGGAATTTCATTCTCCTCTTCAGCAATGGGAGAAATAACCTTCTTACCACTTCTCAGCGTGATAGCACTCACATTTTCTCTGGGATTCACAGTGGTCTGGGATGGCAGGGAGTTTGAGGCCCTCTGGTTGATTTTGGTCACCTCATCAGCTAACTGGCCAATCTGCCTCTCCATGTTCTTGATACTCAACTCAGTAGCCTGCACATGTGTAGCAAAGTGCTGAGTCAAAGTCTTCAGCATATCCTCAGTAGAGGCTCCAGAAGTTTGGCCCTGAGGCCTCTGTTGGTACTGAGCTCGTTGCTGGTACTGTTGTTGCTGAGCCGCCTGATATTGCTGTTGTGCCGGCTGCTGACCACCCTGAGGGTCACTCCATCTGAATCCTGGGTGATCACGGCCTCTCTGGTTGTAATTCGGCTGTCCACCATACTGTTGTCTAGGAGAGCCGTAGCCTCCTACAGCATTGACTTCGGCAACACCGTCCTCTTGCAGCTGAGGACAAGCCTCGGTGTGGTGGGCTTAGAGCAAAGACCGCATGCTCTGGCGTGTTGAGGGGCATTCTGGTTTGCTATCTTCATAACTATCTCCTTCAACTCGGCCAACTCAGTCAACACCGGGCTTGGTCCTGCAGGGGTCACAGCATTGACCGCCTTCCTCTGGTATGTCTTCCCGAAATTCTGGGTGCTCTCACTCATTTCCTGGAGTCTATTCATGGAGTCATTCGGTGTCAGGTTCAGAATACTTCCACCGCATGCAGCATCAACCATTCTTCTTTCTTGATCCAGCAGACCATTGTGCAAATAGAGAACAAGATCTTGCTTGGCATACCCGTGGAATGGGCAGCTGGAACAAAGCCTCTTGTACCTCTCCAAATAATCATAAAGTGTTTCATCACCAGCCTGCTCGATGTTGGCAATTGCATTTTTCAAAGCATTCGCCTTCTTCGTGGGAAAATATTTATCCAGGAACGCTTTGTGCAGCTTCGTCCATGTATCTATGGTTCCTGGCGGCAGGTGATAGTACTAATCACTCGCAGAGTCGAGTAGAGAAAAACCAAAAGCTCTCATCTTGATTTGGTCTTCGGTCACGTTCCTGGGCTTCATAATCATGCAGACATTGTGGAACTTGCCCAGGTGAGAAATCGGATCCTCTCCACTCAGACCGTGGAATTTAGGGAGGTAAGCAACAACTCCTGACTTCAATTCAAAGTTCACCCCTTCTCCTAGTGCAGGGATGATGACAGCTAGGGGTTGAGCCCTAATATTCGGCTCAGTAAGCTCTCTTAGAGTTCCAGTTCCAGCCATTACAACATCTGGGGTAGTAGCAGTCTCAACGGTCTCGGTCGTAGCGGTTTCGACCTCTTCTTCCTCTCCTCTTTGATTGCGCAGGCTTCCAAGAAAAGATCTTTCAATCTCTGGATCCAAAGCTAGAAGGGGAGAGTCAGTACTACGGGTGTCGACCATAAGATAGGTCTCCACCAACAATCAATCACGAAAACACACAACAAACAAAAACCTTCCCCGGCAACGACGCCAAATTTGACGGAGGCTAAAGATGCACAGCAAATGTCGTTGACTAGCCCTATCAAAGTAATTATCCTAACCAACCTACTAAACAGAGTATATCAGACAAGTAAGGGTCGAATCCCACAGAGAAGGTATGATGTAGTATGCAAACGTGAATGACAAGTAACAAGTAACTGGGGGGGGGGGGTTTGTAATCAAGAGAGCAAACAAGCAAAGTAAACAAATTTGGTTTATGTAGGAAGAAAGTATGATGAGGGGAAGTAGTTCTACTAGACCGAAATCCACAATACAGAGATAGAGTTTGATCACTGAAATCTATTTTGTCCAAGTTCGTTTATTTATCCTTATAGTCGTTCCCACCCTGCTCGTAAGTACTATTGATTCTCACAGTTGTCAATAGACTTATCACTATGTCAATGATAAAGTATAACTGATTCTCATAGTTGTCAGCGTACTTTAGCACCAACACAGTAATAGCAATGCACACAAGGATATAGGATACATGCAAGTAGAAAGACGTACAAGTACTCACTCCCCTACTTAACATGCAATTGATTCTCACACACAATTGTACGCTCGGAACCCCTATACGCACAATTGTTTTTGCCACTAGATATGCACTCGGAACCCCTATATGCAATCCTAGCAATTGATAACAAGCATTCAACCTAGGTGATCAGGCTAAGAAGAACAACAAGAAATCAAGTTCGATATAATCAAGAGAATCAATCCAACACTTATAAGGATAAGAACAAGGAATAGAAATCTCACAAACACATCAACTGTACTGCTTCAATCGTCTAGCAGAACAAAGGGAAGTTAGCTCTCCATAAAAGGGGATGAAAAAACTCTAATAAGAAAACTACGTCTGAAACAATAGTGCGTCTGATGATGATGATTTGGAGGCTGTGGGAAAAGAGGTTAAATAGAGTTAACCTAAATCCCCAAGATCACAAACCATATCTTACAAGGAAATAAAATAATAAAATAAAGGAAATCTGACTAATGCATAAAAGGAAATAAAGTAAAATAAAATAACTCTGGCCGCGAGGTCATTAAGCGCAGCCACCGCGGGGCAGTGAAGATCCACCGCGGGGCGGTGGCTTCCTCTCACGCGGGCTCCATCCTTCACTGGGAGTCATCGCCGGGCCGCGGCATTGCTGACGCGTGGCGGGGAACTCCGGACTTCAGCTCTCGTCTTCTTCTCTTCTTTTACTGCTCTCCAAATACTACCAAGTGTTGGTAGCCTTCTCCATAAATACTCCAGCAGCTCCATCTTCATCTCTAAACTCCATCTAAGCTGCAAATCCTTGGATTTCTTCACTTCTCTCCATAACATCTGGATTGCAGACTTAGCACCAAAACACATCCAAAACTCCTCCAAATCATGCTAATAGATGCTAGAAAAGGTGTATGAAATAACACCTATCACCATTCCCGCCGGCAATGTCTCCTCTCGGAGAGGTGGAAGCCCCTGGCTTATTTCCCAAGCAAGTAAAACTGGAAGAGAATTCTTTCGCAAGAAGAGTGTGTTTCTTTACAGAGTTCAAATTACTATGCATAAAAATAGTAGAATATTTGCTTTACAAGGAGAATATCATACTTTTCATATGTTCGAAAATGAAACTATTTCCCGATATCATTCTAGTTTTAGGGAATTGACTAAAAACATGTAGTAAATGGTGAAAATATTGAAGAATTGTCCAATGTTCTCGTCATCATCAAAGGATTAAACTCAAAATTCAAGCTTGTCAAGGGAATCATATATGCAACAAGTATGAGAGACTGAAAAACATCATTTTGAACAAATCATAAGAAAGTTGGAAATTCTTGAAAGAGATTAAATCTTGGGAACTAAGAACAAGTCTAACAAAGAATGTGCTCTTAAAGTTGCCAAGCAATAAATAGAGTCCACGAAGAAGATGAACTTACATTAAGGTTAAGTTACAATGTAAGTCATTTTCTAAAAGAGACATGAAAGATTTCACATGTTATGAATGCAAGGAAAAGAGACACATGTCCAAGAATTGTTCCAATAAGTCAAATGATGAGGAAAGAAGGATAAAAAAGAAGTATTTTGTTGATGCATAGGGTGATGAATCTGATGAAAGATTTGGACATAAAAAAGTTTCTTTTGAGGGAACTGTTTGATGGAAAAGGAGAAATCCAACATAACTGAAGACATTAAGCTAAGCCAAAATGAATGAACATATGGATGATATATCTTGCTTAGCCAATGAAAAGAAACATCTTATCCGTCTAGTCGGTAAGTTGTGTAAAGAGAACAGTTCCCTATAAGAGAAAGTTGATGAACATATGGATGATATATCTTGCTTAGCCAATGAAAATGTTGTTTTGTGTGAAAAACATGAAAAATCTGAAAGCATGTCTCAAGTTTTTCATGTTTCATATGATAATTGTGTTGCTCTTGAAAATGCACTAGTTCATCTTACAGATTCTACAAGCATGTATAATGTTTTCCATGTTTCATGTGATAATTCTGTTGTACTTGAAAATGAACTATTGAATGCTAAAGAGTCTCTAGTGCCAATAAAACTTCAATTAATAAAGCTTATTGAGGTTAAGAATAAATTGAATGATTTGCCCATTTCCATTGCTCAAAAGTTAATAGAGATAGAATAAATTGTTTTTGTAAGGCCTAGGTATAGGATTGGTTATTGTGAAGATAAAACTGAGAACTCCCAAATTCAGTTGTGTGAAAAAAGATAAATTGGATAGGGAACTAATTGAGGAAAGTGAATCCCTATATAAGACTATTCAAAGTACCAAATATAGGAACTGTTACTCAAAAGAAGATATTAAGGTTATAGAGAGTGGTAAAAGTGGGAATAAAGATTGGTTTACTGGTCAGAAGGCACACAAAATGTATATCAAGCAAGCCAGAGGGAACTAGGATATGGACATTGACTTTATGAAAAGAAAATTGGAAAAGTCGTTCATACATGGTCTAGGTAAGTATGGTCATGTTGCTTATAATTGTGTTTGTTGGCACTACAGTAAATATGGTCATTAAATTCAACATTGCATTTATAAGAAAAGGAAAATAGAATAGAGTCATAGTAAAAGGAAATTGGATGTTGAGAACCTACAGGACCAAAGGAGCTTTCTCTCTAACATACCCATAAAAGCCAATCTTGTCTAGGTTCATAAGCCTTACATCAATTGCAGGTTGAAGTGGGATGCATAGTTTTCTATGCATTGAGAAAAGATGAATGAGATACAAAATTGAAGATTTAATTAAGCTCATCTCACTTCAAAAAAATAATGAGAAAAATATGTTCTTCGGTAAAGGAAAATGTTTTGGAAATGCATAAAAACAATGAAAAGAATTCATGGAAATGATTGAGAGTCACAAGTTGTTGATGATAGTTCCTGATGGCACGAGGGAGGGTTTCGAATGCCACCAAAACGACCTCCAATGGCGCTCATGAGTGACTCGTTTGCTTTGTGCGTTTAAACTCCGTCACCAAATTGGCTTTTAAATGCGACCGCAGATCCACCAGCATCGACGACGAAGCCCTAATTTTGATCTTTGTTAGGTTCAGGAACTTGATGCGCCTCAAGCTATGCGCCTGCCGTGCTATCACCGATGACGGTATAGAAGCTTTCTCGCAGATCTGTTTTTGCTTTTCTCTTATTATGCATGCTTGAGTTGAACTATTTGATTTTTGGTCAATTGCTGAATTATTTTCCTTATTTGCAGTTACATATCCTATCTTCCTCTGGCGCATATCTATGAGTGAGCTAACCAGATTGCATGTACACACTATGGTGTTTTTGTTGGTTTTTACTAGGGGGTATGTGATTTCATCAACTATCTAATATCCAATAGTTGTATTTGACTTCCAAGGATTTTCAGATTGAATGGTCTGCTTTAAGAAACTCAACAACTGCAAATTCGAAAGAATTATTATGAAATGGAGGAAGAATATACGCATCTGTTATCTTGCTAAACAATAATTGGTCTGTTGATGTGAATTTTGTTTCCTTTGTGGCTTTTAGGTTATAGCCTTGTACAGTAGTACCACTACCTTTTTTTCCCAAAGAATGAATTTTTTCATTAATTAAGATGAGGGGCATAACTTGTCTTAGCTTCCTCATTATATAATTATGATCCAAGACTATTGGCATACTTAATTAGTTTAGCTTTAAGAGTAGGATGCTACTATTTACAGGCTAATATTTTGCCATATAAGCACTTTTCCAGGCTACGTCTTGTGTAATCATACCAAATTCATGGCTTTCCTCATCAATTTCAAACCAAGCTACTTTTTGTTCTTTATTTGGTTACACTACTGCTGATTTTAATTTGGCTTTGTGTCTGGGTTGGATTTTAGGTTATTAGAACTACAAATTGTCAATGGGCAAAGAAAAGTAGCTTTCATACACCCTAGCAAGTTGGATAACATCGATCTTCTCAATTTGCTAATTTCTTGATTTCGGTGATAAGATTATATGTTTCTCCTTGTGTATGTGAACTCACCTTCTAGGGTGACTATGAATCTTCAAAAGTTTATTACTAGAGTTTCATTCACTCTAATATGTTCATTGCTGCAAACTTATAATTATTATACCTTCCATTGTCCAAAAACTGAATAGGATGCTCGTGCATATCAATGTTGGACTGGTTTTCATGCTTTGTTGGCCATTATTCAGGTGACGTGAACGAACAAGTAGTTCTATCTCTGTAATTTGTATGTATCAACTTGATTTATTTACCTACTGATGCAGTTCTGGGTGGCGGGGAGCTGTTCTAGCTGGTCTTATTCCTGGAGTCAATATAATAAAGATGCTTATTTTGGGTCTTGGCATAATGAAGGATGATGCTATTGTGAATTCAATGAGCAGACATGGGGATCCCAGGTGAAGGCAGTCTTAATTTCCATTTTTCGCTTTTAGATTTTATTTTATTGTGAGTTCTCTGGCTGAATAAGATAAGGCTGGAAAAATTTATGTTTCAAAACCATGTAGTAGAACAGTAAAGAGTCTATTCTTAGTGGTGTATAAATTTTGCAATAATGCTATCTCAGTGGATTATAGAATTTAGGGGTTACAGGCTAGTACATGAACTCCAAGAATTTGTTACGTATCTGGTTTTATTCTTTGCTAACCAAGTTCAATTCATGAGATATATATTAACATAATTACCATCATTAATCTCCTCTGAAGCTATGTCTAAATAACTCTTGCATTACACGATGCCATTGTTTCATGCGACAAGGGAAGTAGCCTTACATGATAATGTAATGAGGATTGTGTATAACTAGCACATATTTATAAACATATATATATTCACAAAAAATATGATTAATTATTTGATTTTAGTATTAGTTTAAGTTTCTCCTCGATTTAGGAAAGATCTGAAGAGCGTGGCAAATTCTGCAAACAACATCGGGGCTAGGTGGATCTGAATGTTGCTTATGAAGATGTTTTGCTTAATGTGTTGTTATATAGGAACACAATTCTCAACTACCCGGCTTAAAATTTGATGCTTGAAGCTCTTATCTATCTCAGACGCTGAAGTTGAGTGTTAGCATCTAGCAAAAATGAGATTTTGACCGCGCCTTTTGGCTTTCACGGGCTTAACTAGAAATTTCAATAAACACTATCTGGAGATGGAAGGCCCTCATCTTTTCTACCGTGTTCTCATTTCAGCTTGTTGATTTTAACAATATTCTTTGATTTTAGTATGGAATGTCAATCACTGATATATTTTTCCTATATTTGGTTAGAATCTGAAAATGGAAATAGAACTTGCAAGGTTTGACTTCATTGATCTCAGTGAAGGTTATGATTAAATCCTTTCAGGTGCTAGAGCTATTCATCGAGTTACCAGAAGCAACCTCTGTTGGCTCTCTAAAGGTAATTCCACTCATATATTTTCTTTCCTGTTTTTATTCAAAACTACCTTGTGTATATATACAACTTTGTGCATTGCATGTTGACTGTGTTTCAAGATATAGCAGCATATTTGTATTTCCTACTATTGTATCCCATTTCATATATAATGTTAATTTATTTTTCTTGATGCATACATAAGTAGTTATGGCAAATCATCTTATGTGTATTCTTGTCCATTTCATAAATCTTACAGAGAGGATCAAATGAGCACAAGGGCTATAGTAAGCATTGGGCATTAATTCTAGCCGTCCACGTGTCTCCATCCACCGGCTGTGAATCTTTCATCATTTAACATCAAAACCCTACACGGAGGGGCATTTTCGTACTTTTCCCTTTCATTTGTTATGTTGCCTGTCTCCTTCGATTTGCTCTCGTCTCTCTTGGCGACTAAGCTGTTCCTCAATCGCCATTGAATCAGTTATTCGTCGCGCTCCTCGCAGTTGTTTTGTTGCTCGATCTCGCATTGTTTAATCTATTCAGGCTTTCGGATTGATTCGCATAGGTGTATCCATGGATTCTGGTAAGTTAATCTCGCTTTTGTAGTTGTACGGTTTCTAGGGTTTTAGACTTCCTATACAGTTTATTCAACATGGATTCGTCTCGCATTTGGACAATCTATAGAATCATAATATTCAATTGATTTCTTATGGCGTTTCTATTGTGTTCTTTGGCAGATTCGTTTTTACGTTTTCATAGTTAGGTTTTGTCAATCATAATATTCAATTGTGTTTTTCTTCGTGTTTACAGTCGTCTTTTCTGATGTTTTTCCATTGATTGCTCGTGTGAACTCGATTTATATTTTGTTTGCTCTGTGTTGTGTATTGTGTTTCTGTGTTATATTTATTTGATTGTGCTCGATTGTTTTGAACCTATACCTTATACAATTGAACCTCATTTGCTGTATGTCCTGTATGTTTGCAGTGCCTGGAAGTGGGTCTGTTGGTGCTAGTGGTAGTGTATCCTTGGATCAGAGTTCTCCTAGTTCATATCCAAGTGATTCGGACACTGAGATGTCATCGGATTTATCCGTTACGCGATTATCTCAAGGTGGATCGGTGTACCACATTCCAATCTGTGTTGATTCTCTGAAACCAGTTGTTGGTATGTTGTTCAAGTCATTGGGGGAAGCGATTGATTTTTATAAGGCATATGCACTGGAATGTGGCTTTGTTGTGAGGCTCGGCGGATCACGCATGGCAGGAGATGTGGTTGCACTGAAGTACTTGCATTGCACCAGACAGGGTTTTAAAACTGGCCAGAACAACACAAAGCGCATGCACCGACGTCCTTCAAACAGAGTTGGTTGTAAGGCAAAACTCACCCTCACTTTTGCGGGCAACCAGGGCTACAAAGTAACAGCGTTTGAAGATCGCCACACTCATGAAATGGTTGTTGGTAAGGATGAACAGTTTATGAAGTCTATGAGGAAGCTGGACTTTGGACATAAAAAGTTTGTGATGGATTGTGAGAAAGCCCACATCGGTCCAGTCAGGTCTCATAGGATATTCAAGGAACTCGTGGGCGGCTACTCCCAAGTTGGTGCATCACCTGTTGACTTCAAGAACTACCGGCGAGATATGTTGGCTTACATAGGTGGTTCCGATGTTCAGATGACGATCAACCGTCTGTTCAACAAAAAAGAACTCTGCCTTGCATTCTTCTTTGAGTACGACGTGGATTCTTGTGATCGTTTGACACGTTTATTTTGGGCTGATCCTGTGTCTCGCAAGAACTTCTCTCTCTTCGGCAACGTTGTATCGTTTGATGCTACGTACCGTACCAACAGGTTATTTTCTATCCTTCTTCATTACATTGTTCCTGTTCTATTTTACAGTGCAACCAACCTTCAATTTAATGTTTTTCGTTCTTTTAATGTTAAGTTCATTGGATGAACCTCTTAGTTATATTGAATGAACCTCTCTATTAAAACTGATGAACCTCGTATACAAACTGATGAACCTAGTGTGAAATCCAATCTTATTGCTATCTACATATTCCAGTCTGTTTGCTGAGGTCCCAAATGAACCTGCAAGACAGCATCAATGAACCTGGTCCATTTTTGAAGTGTCTAACCTATTCTATTTCTGATGAACCTTTTACTTATACTCAATGAACCTGTTAGTTGTAAATGATGAACCTCTTAGTTATATTGAATGAACCTCTCTGTTGAAACTGATGAACCTCGTATGCAAACTGATGAACCTAGTGTGTAATCCAATCC
Source organism: Rheum nobile (assembly GCA_027886185.1). Classification (NCBI taxonomy): domain Eukaryota; kingdom Viridiplantae; phylum Streptophyta; class Magnoliopsida; order Caryophyllales; family Polygonaceae; genus Rheum; species Rheum nobile. Next base: position 5,402,498 of record WOAB01000002.1, on the reverse strand, counting down.
TATTGCTATCTACATATTCCAGTCTGTTTATTGAGGTCCCAAATGAACCTGCAAGACAACACCAATGAACCTGGTCCATTTTTGAAGTGTCTAACCTATTCTATTTCTGATGAACCTGTTACTTATACTCAATGATCCTGTTAGTTGTAAATGATGAACCTCTTAGTTATATTGAATGAACCTCATTGTGTATTCATTCTAATCAACCTCATTGTGTACTTATGAATCCTGATTTGATTGCTCTTTTTATTACACACTGTTTTGAGTGTTTTTATCCCTTTTTCTTATTCATAGTTGGCTTTGTGTACATCTGTTTCATATAGGTATAATCTGATTTTCATACCATTCACCGAGCTAGACCATCACAAGTCGAGTGTCACTTTTGCGGCTTGTTTAATTTTCAAGGAAGATGCGGGATCATACGTTTGGTTGTTGGAGAAATTCAAGGCAGCTATGGTGCACGAGCCAAAGGTTATAGTTACAGACCAAGACCTGTCCATGAAGTCGGCTATTGAACAAGTTTTCCCGCGTTCGCGCCACAGGCTTTGTATGTGGCACATCATGAAGAAAGTGCCCGCAAAGACCAAGTACGACACTGCTGCTGGTTCAGAATTTAGGGCTAGACTGGACAACATTGTGTGGACCCATGACCTTTCACCCTCAGAGTTTGAGACACAGTGGGCTGCGTTGCTTGATGAATTCCCACTGGTGAAGCAGAGGTGGTTTGATGACATGTTTGCAATCCGACAATTTTGGATCCCAGCCTACTTCAGGGATGTGATGTTTGACGGTCTGCTTAGAACTACTTCTGTTTCGGAATCTGCAAACTGTTACTTTGGTCACTTCAGTGACAGATACTACCGTCTAGTTGAGTTGGTGATGCACTTTGACATAGCCATGGACACGCAGAGACACAAGCAGGTGAAGCTGAACTTTGAGTCTTCTACTATGCGTCCAGATCTGAAGACGCCTTTAGGATTGGAGAAGCACGCGTCTGAGGTGTACACGCTCTCGATTTTCAAACTTGTTCAGGATCAGATTATGGAATGTTGTCTATCATGCTTTATGGTGAGCATGTCTGATGTCAACGGTACAAAATTCTACGGTATCAAGGATTGCTTATCCAAGAGTTTCACAGTGGAGCAGTCAGCTGAAGGTGTGGATTTTTTATGCAGTTGTCACATGTTTCAAAGGATTGGTCTGTCTTGTTGTCATCTCATTTTTGTGTTCAGGAACCTCGGGTTTGATAGGATTTCGGATAGGTATGTCCTTGCGCGCTGGACCATGGATGTCACTATTACACCAGTGTCCACTATCGACAACACCGTTGTGACTCAGTGTGCGGCCCTTGAAGAGCGTGAGGTGGTCATGAATGAGGTGATTTCTGACTTTTATAGCTGTGTGGGGCTATTGGAGGACAAGCCGGACCTCATGAAACAGTTTTCGGTTCTGCTTAAGGAGAAAAAGGCGTCTCTGCTGTCTGGAAGTGGTGCTTCATCTAGTTCTGGCGCGTCGAACCTGGAGCAGCTTCAGTCTTATGCCGGAGTTGAAGTACCTTTAGTCATTAATGTGCTGCTACCAGAGCAAGCCAAGAACAAAGGAAGCGGGTCGCGTATCCGGAGTAGAAGAGAAATTTCTATTGCTTCGAACCGTGCAGGGCAAAGGCGTTGCGGCAGATGCAACAAGTTAGCCACTCACAATAGTCGCACTTGCATTGAAGTGCTGGACTCTTAGTGCTCTTCAGTATTTTTCGATTCCATTTTTTTTTGCTTACGTTTGCTGAACTTTTAAGAATTTTGAGGAGTTCACGTACGCCACTCTGGTAAACAGCATTAAGAGTTCAAATTGCTCGTGCTAATTCTAGATCATACATCATTTCGTCTTATTTCTCGGTCAGGATTATACTGTATTCATCAGATGATCCTCTTATGAAAGGAGTTCATTACATTCTTTCATTGGTGCAGGTATTGTTTGAGTTCCAATCCATGAACCTGTTAGTTTCAGTGTATGAACCTATCAGTTGAAGCATATGAACCTGTTAGTTCCAATCAATGAACATGTTAGTTGTACCTGATGAACCTAGTATTTATACTCAATGAACCTCCATGTAAAAAATGATGAACCTGCAAGACACCACCAATGAACCTGGTCGATTTTTGAATTGTACAACCTATATCCATGTGTGATGATCCTGTTTCTTATACTCAATGAACCCGTTAGTAATACATGATGAACCTGTTACTTATACTGAATGCACCTGCATGCGTAAAGTAATGAACCTGCAAGATAACCCGAATGAACCTGGTCGATTTTTGAAGTGTACAACTTATTCAATGTGTGATGAACCTGTTTCTTATATTCAATGAACCTGTTAATTGTAAATGATGAACCTGTTACTTATACTCAATGAACCTGTTAGTTATACATGATGAACCTGTTACTTATACTCAATGAACTTGTTTCTTATACTCAATGAACCTGCATGCAAAAATTAATGAACCTGTAAGACACCACCAATGAACCTAGTATATTTTTGAAGTGTACAACCTATTCCATGTGTGATGAACCTGTTACTTATACTCAATGAACCTGTTAGTTGTAAATGATGAACCTGTTTCTTATACTCAATGAACCTGTTAGTTATACATGATGAACCTATTACTTATACTCAATGAACCAATGAACCTGCATGCAAAAATTAATGAACCTGCAAGACATCTCCAATGAACCTGGTATATTTTTGAAGTGTACAACCTATTCCATGTGTGATGAACCTGTTACTTATGCTCAATGAACCTATTAGTTGTAAATGATGAACTTGTTACTTATATTCAATGAACCTGTTAGTTATACATGATGAACATGTTACTTATACTCAATGAACCAATGAACCTGCATGCAAAAATTAATGAACCTGCATGACACCACCAATGAACCTGGTATATTTTTGAAGTGTACAACCTATTCCATGTGTGATGAACCTGTTACTTATACTCAATGAACCTGTTAGTTATAAATGATGAACCTGTTATTTATACTCAATGAACCTGTTAGTTATACATGATGAACCTGTTTCTTATACTCAATGAACCAATGAACCTGCATGAGAAAATTAATGAACATGCAAGACAACACCAATGAACCTGCAATAAAAACTCGATGAACGTGCTAATATATTGAAGTCTTCATCCTACTTTAGGCAATTAATCAGGTGATTAGTGCTATCTGCTAGTATCATTGTACCCAATTCAGCAATCATACATTTATCGAAACCATACAATCAACCTAGTATCATTCTAACGAAAAGTGTAACAATCATCCAATGTTCATACATAGGGTCCTTCAGGGTTGTCTTTAATGGTCTGAAGTGTCTTTTCTCGTATTTCATTAGCTTCGGAGGTGATGATGGTATGTACGTATTTGATTCTCAGCTCTTCAATGGCCTTCTTCTTGTTCTTGTTGTTCATCTGGTCCTCCCATTTCTCATTTGGCACGCCCATGTACTTCTCCATGTATCGCATGATAAACACCCCAGAGTCTTGCTCTTCTGCACCATCAGACTGGACCGGTAGAGGAATCAACTGCGGCTTATGCTGTGCAGATTCAAGGTCGCTTGCTCTCTTGGCCAAGTGATTATGGTTGAGGTAAATTTCAGTCATGTGTACATGCAGACAAGATATAAAGACAACAAATGAATTTTAACCCAAACAGACAAAAAACATTGTCAACAACACAATTTAACTGTTGATTCAAGTCAAACCAATGAACCTGCATGAGAAAACTAATGAACCTACAAGACAACACCAATGAACCCGGTCGATTTTTGAAGGGTATAACATATTCTATGTCTGATGAACCTGTTACTTATACTCAATGAACCTGGTAGTTGTAAATGATGAACCTAGTAGTTCTAACTCATGAACCCAATGCTTGGACAGAGTACACTCACTAGTAACAACACAATTTAATCAACTATTGTACACTTACAATCTTCTGAATTGCTTCCTTATAGAGCTCCATATCACCGCTGTTCGGCACACTGTCTAGCACATGAATGCTTTTACTCTTAATGTTCATGGCAATGAGAAAGTAACGGTCATTGTGGATTATGATCGGTACTAAAGCCTGTAATAATGCGTTTAGTTAGTGACGTTTGAAATTAACTCACAAAAAATTATTAACAGAATAAATTCAAAAACAGGCAAGCTTAGACTAGTAATAAATTTACCATGTCTATGTCCTTTAATTTTCTTCCATGCACCTCAGCCACGGCGTTGTTGAAGTTCCTCATGAACTCGCCCAGTTGATCTTTCAAGGTTACATTCTGTTTCACCATTTCACGATTTTTTGTTAGTATACGCGAATTATATATTCAAGCCACAACCTGGACAGATAAATTCTTGAACTTATAGGACTTCACTTTTCATATGATGAACCTCATTTTATTAACTGTTGAACCTCATAGTATATATTCATACAGCTTATTCTTTTAACTTTTAACCATTTTTACTTACCATTTGGTATACATACAGGAATGCTCTGCTGGGCTTGTTGCTGCTTTTTACCTCCTCATTAGTGTTCAGAATGGTTGACCAAGCATCAATTGCTTTGTAGTGGATGTCCACATCCATTGCCAACTCCATTCCGGAGACTTTCAGCGACTTGTGTTTGAAGAGCGCCTCACTATTCAATTGCATAGAAACAAAAGTGTTATGCAGTAGTAAACCTTTATCTCTAATATTTTGCATAATAATAAAATAAAATAAAATATGTCAGAATGTATGTATATCTTACCCTCATATGCTGCAGTGGTTACAGTAGTTGTGCATCACGATTGCCTCCTTTGGTCTATTGGCAAAGATGTCGACAGTGCGGCTTTTGTAGGGGCTTCTGAGCTTTTCCCCAAGTTTCTTGTGCCTTGGCCCGTGAACTACATCAGCATCATCCACCACTTGTTTCCCCTTGCCCTTTTCGTTTGCCTTTTCCGCTTCAGCAAGCTCCTTGTCCTTTTGTGCAGCAGCCACTGCTTGTTCTTCATCCATCGCTTCCGCAACACCAATTTCTTGTACCTCCTCTGACCCTATGAGCACTTCCTTCTCGTTGTGTGAATCAGGCACTGAAGGTTCTTCATCATCGTCATTCTCAGTTTCAACATCATCCATCTCCTCTGAACTTATCAGCTTGAATGATGGAATTGTCAAATCTGGAGACTTTCTGGCCTTCTTCCTTGTTGTTGGTGCTGGGGGTGTTGGTGCGGGGGGTGTTGGTGCTAAAATGAACCCCCAACACCTAAAATGAACCTCAGAAAAACCTAATGAACCCTGTAAAAGCAAATGAACCCCCAACACCTAAAATGAACCTCAGAAAAACCTAATGAACCCCCAACACCTAAAATGAACCTCAGAAAAACCTAATGAACTCCCAACACCTAAAATGAACCCCCAACACCTAAAATGAACCTCAGAAAAACCTAATGAACCCTGTAAAAGCAAATGAACCCCCAACACCTAAAATGAACCTCAGAAAAACCTAATGAACCCCCAACACCTAAAATGAACTCCCAACACCTAAAATGAACCTCAGAAAAACCTAATGAACCCTGTAAAAGCAAATGAACCCCCAACACCTAAAATGAACCTCAGAAAAACCTAATGAACCCCCAACACCTAAAATGAACTCCCAACACCTAAAATGAACCTCAGAAAAACCTAATGAATCCTATAAAAGCAAATGAACCCCCAACACCTAAAATGAACCTCAGAAAAACCTAATGAACCCCCAACACCTAAAATGAACTCCCAACACCTAAAATGAACCTCAGAAAAACCTAATGAACCCCCAACACCTAAAATGAACCTCAGAAAAACCTAATGAACCCCCAACACCTAAAATGAACCCCCAACACCTAAAATGAACCTCAGAAAAACCTAATGAACCCTGTAAAAGCAAATGAACCCCCTACACCTAAAATGAACCTCAGAAAAATCTAATGAACCCCCTACACCTAAAATGAACCTCAGAAAAACCTAATGAACCCCCAACACCTAAAATGAACCTCAAAAAAACCTAATGAACCCTGTAAAAGCAAATGAACCCCCTACACCTAAAATAAACCTCAAAAAAACCTAATGAACCCCCTACACCTAAAATGAACCTCAGAAAAACCTAATGAACCACCAACACCTAAAATGAACCTCAGAAAAACCTAATGAACCCTGTAAAAGCAAATGAACCCCCAACACCTAAAATGAACCTCAGAAAAACCTAATGAATCCCCAACACCTAAAATGAACCCCCAACACCTAAAATGAACCTCAGAAAAACCTAATGAACCCCCAACACCTAAAATGAACCCCAGATAAACCTAATTTTTCATCACAAAGGGATGTGAACTCTTTAAGAAGATAATGAACCTCCAAGTCCCAGATGAACCTCAGGAAATGACACGAACATAGAATTCTGAAGACAAAAACAATGTCGCAACGAAAAAAAAATACTGAAGAAACCAAAACAGATTCGCTCTGTGTTTCTAATGGTTCAACAACATTTAAGAAACTTTCGAATCCTTGATTTTTTAGTAATCTATACGTTTTCGTGAAATTGAAACCCTAAATGTGTTATTCGTACCTCCAAAGTCCTCTCCACTGTAATCTGTGTCGCTCATGTTGTTTTTCGTTGTATTTTATTGTAATTGTTCAAATCAGAGCGTCTGAGTGCGTCGATTGGTGTTTTCCTCTTCAACAATGAACGTCTTTCTCAATCGAGTTCTGCTTCTCGTTCAATCGTGGCAAATGGTCTTTCGTCGATTGGTGTTTCGCTCGCCTCGCTTTCGTCTCTTCAACTGGTGTATATATTTGGTTTCAGAGAGTGTGAGAGGGTCTTGGCGCCGGTTAGGGGTAAGGGCAATCCTGTATTTCCACGTTCAATTTCCTCTAAATTACAAGTTTGCCACCGCGTCTCAAATCCCCTGATTATCCTGTTTTGCTTCTCGTTCAATCGTGGCCATCCATCTCCTCCATCCTACGACTGTGGTTTGTGTGTAGAGTTTATCTTAAGGCCCGATTGTATCGGAACGGGACTCAAATCTTACAACATAGAAGATAACTGCACACATTGGCAATATCATGATATTGTTTGACTGCTTTGAAGTCGTGATTTATGTGTGTACTTTCAAGTAAATTGCCTAAATTTACTCTAGGATAGTGAAGTAGTAATTGATATTGTGATGAGTCCTACATTTAATTTGTTGGTTTATGGTTGGCTCTATCGACTTCTCCGTTTTTTTTTTCTCGATTCTGTTGACTTGGAATTACAAAAGACTAAATCTCCTCCAGTAAAAGATGAAGAAGTGAAAGATTAAGTGGATGAAACTTGGAAGGGGTTGCCTTATAATGACAAAATTCACACTATTTATTAAGAAACACAATCTCCTTGAAATTTAGGCATAGGTGATTTTTACAGTTTGATTTAAATTGACAAAATTAAACACAAAGAGGAGCGTTTGAGGCTGTAGGGGCTTTCCTAGAAATCAAATTATCAGATCAAAATGCAACTTTATTGTTGGATGATGGATCTCATATTCGTGAAAAATGCAACTTTATTTGTTGCAGGTGATGTCAGAAAGTGTGCCTCTCCTGATGCGGTCATCAAAGTAAGACAACAACTTAAGGAGCATATAGATTTATGGTTGTCTGAGTGCCATGAAACTGGTAATGGCTGGAGCTCAATATAATTTCTGACATATCACAAGTGTTAACTCAGTTACTGTCTTACCTCTGTCACCTCTTTGCAGATATATAACCCCTCTTTCGCAACTTATATTTTGATTCATGGCATCGATGTAAAAACCTAACGTATACTTCATCTAATGCTTTGGATCTCTGAGTTGTACATTCTATACTTGTGTTACCTTTTCAGGATTAATTCAAGGCATTACCAGTCTTCCACTCAAGGGCTGGCCTTTGACAATAAGTCTTCTATCTTGTATTACTGATCTGGATATTCTATTGTTTCTTGATAACAATGCACACTTATTATCCATTTCCGATGGGAAACAGGGGATCGAGCAGTTGGGACCAAGTGTGGGTGTAAGTGATCAGTCAAGACAAGAAAGGATTTGAAAATAAAATAAAATTTGGCCATGATAAGTCCTTGTTTCTATCATGCAGTAGCTGGTCTTGTGAACTTTGTGCTTGGTAAATTTTAATCGCCAATGTCCCAACTCTTCAAATTGCAATTTCCTTTCAAATTTGTATCAAGAATGTCACTTCATCAATATTATGCTTAAAAATATGGACTTATTTTTATTCTGCTCAATGTTCTCTTAGGCATGGTTTAGCCTTAAAATATTGGATTTACAAGTCGTTTTTACTCCTTCTATAATTTAGATGTGCGTTTTGTATGAACAAATCAATCTTTGACTTCCCAGTTCATAAGTTGCTATCATCTCCAAAGTTCACATTTTGGTAGGTTTTTAACCTCAAGTCCCTGCCTTTCTTCTAGCTTCATGTGTCAAAAAAATTAAACGAATAGTCTATATATGGAAATATAACCATCCCTAAAGCGTTCATTAATTGTTACAACTAGACTCAAATTGGATGTAGGCAATAATAGCAATCTTCCGCATCCACTGTGTTTTCATCCGCTTCATATTTTTTAAAATCTATTTTCTTGCTTATAAGTTGGATTTGGATCTGTTGTTGAGCATTTGAGAGTTGGATTTGGATTTTGAGCATTTCAACCTCACCTTTTCTTGTATGTGCGAGCCTTATTATGAATGAAAGCAATAATGTCTTAGTTTGTATTATGCTGAGATGATGTTGTGGCTTTCTAATAGATAGATGACAACAAAAGTGAGGGATCCAGGGATGGTGCAAATGAGGCAGACATGGAACATGAAACTAAAATGAACTTCCAAGGCTCAGAAGAGATGAAGCTTGGCATTTCTCACATACATGAAAGAGTGGAAAAATTTAATCAACCGGTGTTCGTTGCTACATATGCTTTTATTATGTGATTAATAATAAGGTTTTGCATCTTCGAATACATGAACTTTTCTTTGCAGGTCTTCAAGCTGCTTGAAAATGGGAAATCACTTTTCAGCAAACTGAATAATGAATTTGAAGAGCGAGTTCTTTTGTCAGTAAGAAAATTAAGTTATAGTTGTAGATCAATAATTGAAGGGTTTATTCACAGTTAATTCTTTAAAATTGGTTTTTTACATGATACATAGGGAGGAGAAAGAAAAATGGCAAGAAAAGATTAAGGATCTAAGGACGCTCGACTGAAAAATGGCAAGGAGACATCAAGGATCAGATGATGTTGGACTCTTATAGTGAGGAGATGAACACATGTCTGGAGAATGCCAAGTGTGTCCTTCAGAGTGTTCATGTCCACCACTGATGATTATTTGACTTGAACTTAAGGTTCTCTGTGGGTGTGTTTTCTTGTAATTATTAGTCAATAGTCGGATATACCTTCCTTCTAAAACAGTATATGTGCAATTTTAGGAATCCAAAATTTGAAAGAATGCAATTTCAGGATTAGTGCATTTATATTCAATTGGGATCTTTAGCAAAGTAGGTCTCTTTATAGACTTCTGTTGGATGATGATATGAAGACGGCTCTTGGGGTTTTGAAGCATTTTGTCATTTCACCAAAACCTGAACAATTCCCATTTGTCAAGTTTTGTTTGGTCATTGCCTCCAAGTAGAATAGAAAGGTCGAATCAGATTTTGTAGTGAGATTAGCTAAACTCTCCCATTTTTTGTGTTGGCATAAAACTTTGTACTCATTGCATTAAGAAGTATGAAGTGACATAAGGTGTTACATTGTTAAATTTATATTCCCATTGATCAACTTTTTTAGGGTTGTTTTATTTCTTAAGAGGTCCTCAAACTACATTATTTTAAACAACCTCACCTCAGTTCTGGAACTATATATATGAGGCTTCATATTTCAATGGTATTTCTTTTTGTAATTACGTTTGAAGGGTGAAGCTCACATTAATCTGTCTTAATTTTAAATAGAGCTTTGGGATGATAAATCATTATTTCTTAAAAGAACTATATATGTTGCAATTGACTAGACATGGAACAAGAAACTAAAATGAACTTCCAAGGCTCAAAAGAGATGAAGCTTGGCATTTCTCACATACATGAAAGAGTGGAAAATTACTCAGTTTGCTAAAAATTGACTTTCCATTTTCAAGCACCTTGAAGACCTGCAAAGAAAAGTCCATGTATTCAAAGATGCATAATACAATAATAACCATTTGTATAGTCAGGTATTTGTTTTGGATATTCAAATTATCTGGGTGATTCCTTATTTTGTATATCATTTCTGTGAGTTCTGTGAGTGTTAATAATTGATGTTCGTGATTCTCATCACTCTTAACACCAAGGGACTTGCCATAAGGTGCTTGTATTTAGTTTATTATCGGCTGACGTGCAGTGTTGTTTTGGCCTTTTCTTCTCCTTCTTCTCTCTGTTTCATGTCTTTTGTCATGACCTTTTACATCAGTGGATTGGTTGAGTGACATAATACTGGCAATTTCCATGAATCTTGCCTCTTAGAAGGAATACAAAAAAAATTGTGTTTGGATTCCCTTTGTCTTTAGAACATGTCTTTGTTGTTTGATTGCCAGATATGCTACTTAGTGCTTACTAATAAGAAAGGATAGATATACTTTGTATGTATCAAGTCAAATTATGCACGTTTGTAATCCTTTATTGGGCCAACTTATAGAATATTTTGTTGAATGACATTTTTTTAGCAACTGTAGTGATCAATTTGGATATAAATCGTAACTACATGTTGTGTTTTACATTTTTGTCATCCTTCAAACTGCTAAGATGGTTGTACTCATCTATTTGGAAACCGTATTAGTAGTCCTTCATTTTTTTTTGCACATTACATATAATTTTGATTGTATAAAATGTTGTAATAAGAAAATAACTAATTTGTTTTTTTATTTCGTAAGTCATGATCTTTTAGATATTTGGACAGAAAATATAAAATACATAGATTGAGCAAGAAAAGAGCCAATATGAAAACTCTATGCAAATGATACAAAAATTAACATAGAAAATTCAAGTATAGATTTTTTATTACACCTTGAAATTCTATTTTTTTTCATTACTATAGTAAATTTTAGATAAATATGGAATTTAATCTTATCAATTCTGTATTAAATATTTGTATGAATTATTTCTTCTGACCATGCATACATTATTTTGTGCAGTAACATGACGTTTTATAAAAAAATTGCCTCGTGAGTCTCCAAATTTACAGGTAGATATGTCTAAACCGACCCTGGATGACATCGCCAAGGAGTTGCGGCCCTCATCACCTTCACCACCCTTTACGGAAGTTGATCTCCTCTCAAGTGTGCTTAAAAGGTTGGGTGAACTTAAGGAGAAAACTGATACACTTTAATCAAAGCATTGCCCTATGAGAAAGAAGAATTGCTAAATGCGACTGTTTGACGAGTAGATGCTCAAGAAGCTGAGCTACTTGCCACTAAAAAGGTAAACTCACTTGATTATAGAGTATAATTGTTGGCAGAAAATATATTTACAATTGGTTTCTGCAAGATATGGAGGATAGGAGAAGTTCATTCCTTGAAAATCACAATCTTCAGCCTTTGTGCCTATTTAATTATGTTAAGTGTTTTGTCATTGTCATCTTTATTCAATGAGATCATTGGCAAACATTTGCATGAGCAGTGGAGTTTCATGATTTCATGTCTTATGAAGTAGTTTGGAAGTTGAACTTCCTTAGTTTTCTTCTATAATTTTGCTATAATACAGAGCAATCCTTGAGTGTAGGTTGAGATTTTAATGAGTTTCACTGTTATGGAAATGCATAAACATTTGCATAGTTTGAAATAGATGAGTTATTGGAAAGTTCTATTAATTCTAAGACCAAACGAACCCTTCTCACCTGCTTTTTTGAGGTTCGGGTTGGGATATGGAGGGGGTTGTGGTCCTTGTGGATAAGAAATTCAAACTTTGTAGTAGGCTTGAACTAGACCAGCTTTAATCTTGCACATTTGGACCTACGTAGACTGTTTACTTCAGCACAATTGATCCAAGATTCGCATGTTGGGCAACCCAAAAAAAAAAAGTATTCCATAAAATCCTGCCCACTCACTCTCTTAGGTGCTATTTGAACAAGCTAATATGTTTCTTTTAATGCTTTATACATTCATTCGAGATTTCGAAGGTTTCTGCTCTTTATAGATTTTGAAGTATAATTCATGAATGCCTCTCCTTAACAATTGCTAGGTTTATAACTCATGTACCACATATCCTAAAATGAATTTCCTTGTAAATGCTAAAAATATTTTCCCCTATTTCAGATTCTTGAGTGATACATACTATAACATACCGAACTTTTCATGTGCAGGCACTTCACGAAGCTCTAATGAGGCAAGAGGAATTCTTTCTTACATGGATTGCCAAGAAGCAGCCAAGTTCCAGGTAAATATTCCGATAGTAGATGGTGGTTTATGCATGTTATGACACTTGATATACTTGCTGCTTGACTAACCATCACGAGTCAGTTCTTATCTTTATGAGTAGTTCTTATATTATTATGTAGAAGAGTCAATTCGAATTTGGCATCTATCAACACTTGAGTTTTTTGTTTGGTTGTTGTCTATTATGTGACTTTAAAATCATTGCTTGTATTGTGATGAATAATACAATCTTTTTATATATCTTCAAATACCAGATTCTTCAGGGTTGTGTCAAAACTGTAAATGGCTTATTCATTATATTCTTCAAGCTTGTTGTAAATAGTATTTCCTTGGTGAGGTTTCACCTCTTCTGCTGATAGTTGATACTGTTGAGTTCTATTCATGTTTAGGTGAAGAAGCTATAACATGCTTGTTTCAGGAATCCAGTCAAGGTGAGTCATTGATGTGCCATGTGAATACTATAGACCCTAGCACTTGCTCAAATGTATACATAGGCAGTAGTGTAGTATTATGGACTATGATGAGTAAGCTTTAGATAAAAGGATTTCATCTGGAAGTCTTTTAAGAACCGGTGATTTTGATGTTGGGGAAGACACGACCGTTGTATCGTTTGTATGCGTGTCTCATCTTGCTGAATGAGATAGTCCTAAATGTAAGTGTGGATTAATATTTGAATTAATGTATAGGTGGACTTGACTTCAACGTTATGTGAATGTTGGAGTTGGATCATGTTTTTCGTATTGACCAGATGAAGCAAGCAATGTATTTTCTTTTATTGAGGGAACTAATAGTGCACTAATGCTTGACATAATGATTTGTTGTAAGATTTTGATTGTTTTTAAGTTAAGAACTTCTAATGGAGGAGGAAGTGGAGAGCTAATGTAGCAATGGTCATAAATGTTGCATTAGTTTTTAAAAGTTAATGAGTCATTTTCAAGAAGTAGAATCCAAGGCAAAAAAATCTTCGATCTATGACACAAAATGATTTTGACTCAGGGAAGACATGGTATGTTCTTGTCATACTTTCATCTTAATTATGTATTTTATACTAGCTGCTCATTAACTTATAAAGTTCTAGACGCCATGGCTAATATCATAGCCTAGCTTCAGAAAGGCAAACCTATTTGTTCCAAAGGTGTAAATTTCTACTGGGGAATGGTAATGCTGAAAATTCGTTATATTTAGTATTTAAATAGAAATAACTTGGTTAATTTGCAGCAGCGGTGGCTCGAACCGCCGATGAGGAACTGGTGATAGAGGGCGTGGTGCCGCTGCCGCCCAGGACCCGGGAGGTTAGGCCATAGACAATTTGCACTTCTCTATGTCATAGTGACGTCACCTTCTAGAAATTGAAGGTAAAAAATCATGTGCCTTTATCTCTTGTTTTACTATTTCACTAGGACTTAGGAGGCTAGGACAAATATACATATGATACTCCTATATTACAGAAAAACATATCCATGATTATAATTTGAAAGTTTATCAATTTATGGGTATTTTTCTGTAGGATCCCCTGTTTTCTTTCCAAGAACCCTTGGTCATGAAGTTGTTGGGTATATACTAGATAAATACACATTCACTTTTCACCCAAAAAAGAAATACACATTCAAATTCTTCTGTTCTTTTCATTATTTTCTATATATGTTGGACAACCTTGAAATTGATTGGAGCATGGTGTAAATCCATAATATTCATCTAAATTTATTTTTACTATTTATTACAAACCGGAATGTCATATTTTTTATTAAGATCTTGTTGTCAATATACACTTTCATATATATATATATATATATATATATATATATATATATATATGTGCGCATTGTGAGAGCAGAATTTCTTCAAAACTATACTTGGCATCCAATAATCTAAGTAACCAAGTGAGACCCAATGTAGTCCTCAATCTAATGTAACCTTGTATTCTAATTCAGATCATTTTATTATAAAATTGATCTTACACTTTTTTTTCTTGTTGTAGAATCATGTCATTCATGTTTTTTTTTTCTTGGGATATCATATCTATCAAACAATTTTTTTCTATTTTTATTTCATATTTTTATTACATAATCTTACTTCCTGTGGATCTGTCAGTTGATTGGATTTTGTGAAAAAATGAGGTAGTGGTGTCGCAACTACTAATAAATTGAATTTTCCCTAACTTAAGTTATGAACTGATGTTGAGAATAAGAAATGGATATGTGATTTATTTGTAGAGAGTTGTAACTATGGGGGAGCTTGGGTTGAGATTAAGACTTCAAGGTGAAATCTTATTATTCCTTTTATATTCTATCTAGCTATAAGTCATAATCACTATCACAAAAATGCTCTTTTAACTCGTGATATAATAACCCGGATGTTAGACATCCGGTATAATAGGGGGTCAAAATAATAAAAAAATGATTTTTTTGATAAAATAATCAAATAACCCAGATATAAAGCAACACGTCCGGGTTATTTGAGTATGCAACTCTTTGATCCATGCACGAGAATAACCCTGGCGTTTTTTTATTTGATATATCCGGGTTATTAAGTATTGAATTTAAGAATATATCCCGGAGGTTTATATTTGAGAGACGCCCGGGTTATATAGTCTGTGTTATTTCTAAGTGCGATCACAATATAACCTGGATATCTGACGCCCGGATTATATAATACACTTTTTGAAAGTACATAGCCCGAATTTGAAGGAATCCAGGTTATTTAATAAAAAAGAATACAAATGCAAATGAGCCTCTATCTGCTGCTATACCTGATGTTCTCAACCCTAAGTTCATGTGCGCCTGGTGGAACGCTCTCGCCGTCGAGATTTCAATCGAAGACTGCTCCTCGACGGAATCTGAATGTCGCCTGGTGGAACTCTCTCGCCGGCGAGGAAACGACATCAGCGGAGGCACGAAGAGTTTCCCTTGTTCAATCGCCGAGAACGGGATCCCGGAGGCACATAGAGTTTCCCCATAAGATTCGTTCTCTCTCCTCTCTCTGATGTCTTCCATGGAGGGTGAAGGCATCAGCGCTTCCGCCGTCGTTGAACCACATCCACCTTCACCACCGCACCATGGCGATGTTGTTGTCAGATCCGCCGATAACGAAATTTTGTTGGTCGACTCTCCACCGTCGGATGAAGATGGAATCGACCGTGAAGATGGTTGTCCCTCTCAACCAGCCGAGTCTACGGAAGATCTCCGTGCCAAGATTGTTAAACATGTCAGTTTCCGTTGTTGAACTTTTTGATTGATTGCGCATAATCTAGGGTTTTTCTTTCCTTGTAAGCTATTTTTTCCTGATCAAATCTTAGTTTTGTTCTATTTTTGATTTTGGTTACAACTTTCCTTTACTCTGGTGTGTGGATTGTATAACCCAATAGCCTAAACCGCCTAAAGAATTTGGAGGTATAATCCTTAGACTTACAGTATTCTTTTCTTGACCTAACTTACTGGTATGATGCTAATTTTCATCTAATTATTACAGTGAGAATGTCATCAACAATAGCTTCACTATTTTGGGCATTACCCTACTCTCTTAAGAAGTTGTGCTTTACAATAGCTATTGTATAATCTTTCTTGTTGCACATTCATGTTCCTCCATTCTGAGTCTTTCCGACACTCATTTTGCATCACCAAATGGCAAATGCCATTTAGGTTCTATATTTGCTTTGGTAACTTTTTGTCTTTTCTATGCCATTTATCCTATATTCCTATTTATGCTTTTGTAGGTGGAATATTACTTCAGTGATGAAATCTGCCAAATGACAAGTTCTTACTGAAACATATTAAGAAGGACAAGGTTGGGTTTGGTAAGTGGTTTTCAGTTGTGTATTCTTCGAAATGACCTTCAATATTGAACGTCATATGATGGAAAGCTAATATTTCTGGTTTGTGAGACTTGAAAGTGATTGTATAGTCTGCTCTCTGCTGGCTTTTTGTGACACTTGAAAGTGATTGTATAGTCTTCTCTCTGCTGGCTTGATGCGCGAGGTAATATACATTTTCTCTCTTCACCTTCCATCATGCTGAAGTGTTCTATTCTTCTATGCATGTCTTTCGTTTGACTTCCATAGTGAATGACTTAATGAACGTCATGTATCAAGTTCTATATTGTCAAAATGCTTATCAAGTTCTATATTCTTCTATGCATGTCTTTTGTTTAGTTGCTTCTTCTCATTGATAAGATGTTATAAGTGTTCTTGAAAGGGCTGATGATGAGGAGTAACAATGCTACCTTTTACAACTTGTCCAAGCTCTACGGTTTGAGCAATCTGACAGATCACGCCTTTCTTATTTCCTTGTGCAGAGATGTATGCTGAATATGTTTTAGAACATTTTATCTGTTTGTGCTTTCGCAAGTTGCCTCATTCTTCTATGTCTGAAAATGTTGGCAGCTGTGCGCAACATTGAGTTGGCTAGCTTTCTTCGTTGGTATGTTGCGGTGGAGATCCCACATATGCAAAACGCTTTTACTCCACCTATGAAATGCTAGAAGAGAATATGTTCAAGGTATGTCTTTTTTCTTCAAAATTTGGCTTTCCGACGAGTTTATTCAAGTGATACATTGTGCAATTACTACTCTCTTAATAAGGCTAACTATAGGAGGACCATCTAATATTCTTTTGGGAAGCTGGTATCAAGTAAAAAATGAAGCCATGTTGGCTATCATATCAATCCGTTCATGAATTGTGGTTATTAAACTTAAACTTTTGCTTGAATCAGTTGTCAGCTAATGAGAATGGAGGAGAAAAAGGTTTTAAGTTATGGCAGAGCTTATTGCATCAAACAGAATTGACTGCACAACTATGTGGTGGAACACAAAAGAAGATGCAGAAGCTTAGGCAACTCCTCTCAGGCCTTCTAAGTGAACTTACCTATTTTGATAAGGTATTGTGTGTTCATTTCTCATGTTCTTTTGAAAGTTTTTTCTTTCCTTAAAATGGTAAAAAAACACCCTTTTTAGACCATGCTTTCATAGTGCTTCTGCTGTAAATATTTTTACCAGCCTATACGATCTCCATTAGCGTCTGGAGTTCTAATTTTTGGAATTATAACATCTTAATGTGGATTGTTCAAAAGTACACACATATTGTACATTATTTTTCCACCTTATTTTCGATGCTCGATGTTTTTTGTGTATCTATGCTGGTGTTTCTTCCTTATTAATCCTTTTCTCATTTGCCCCCTTAGGATCTAATAAGAAGAGTCAAGTCCTTGTGTTTTCTGAAAACAACCAACGAGGCAAATAAATCATCACTGGTGGAGGAATAAGAGATAGTTCCTAAACTGGTATTGTTCATGTGGATAGTTTATACTACTCTAGTATATAGAATGCTTATACTTCTCTACTATATAGTCCCTAAACTCATGGAAATCATGAGAAATATAGTTCTTCCATCAAATTCACTTTTCTAGCACATCAACATTTTAGTGTTTGGATGTTCTTTTCTGGACAACATAACACTTCTAATTTTACTTTGCCTGAGTTGCGATCTCTTCATAGTCATACCCTGTCAAGCGAAAAATAAGTCTGATTTGCCACTCGGGGGAAAGAAAGAAATTAATCTATAGAAGCCTTCCATTTACATGGACTTGGTATTGTTTCATTATTTCTTCTACTGGAGTTTTTTTATTATACAACAATGCTTGTGTTTCACATGCATGATCTTTTGTTTGACTATAGATTTTTTTTCCTTTTCTTTCCTGTAGCAGTATGATGATCTTTCAATGAAGGTAAAATTGAGGTTCAACATTTCTCTCAGGTTCCTCTCACAATCTATGTCTCTGAGAGAGATACCAAGGACATGGGATGATTGTGCTCGCCGGGTTATCACTGAATATGCTCAACACAGTGGCGGAGGCACCTTTAGCTCAAAATATGGTACTTGGGAGAATTGCTTGACTGCCACCTGAGGTATCTTTGAATCTTTTGGTGTTTTTATTGAATAGATAAGGAGATCCTTATGTAGTTACGTACATTTGTTTACTTTTGCAGTGAGATGTGCAAGTTTCATATCTTGTGTGTTGTTCCTACCAAGAATTGATTTGTGGGTTGTGGAAACATGTTGTAAAGTTATGGAAGAAAGTTTGTCCATAACAGAGAATCTTACATCTAATAGTGATCAGGTGGACATTAAGAGCGAACCTATAAGGATCCGGGATTGAATTTCTCTTTTTTTTTTTTTGAAATTAACAGGAGTTTTTAGCCCGGATATCCAACTGTCCGGGCTAAAAAGGCATCCTTTTTTTTAAATCAGCTTGACTTTTTAACCCGGGCCCTAAAGCTCCGGGATATAAAATTCCGGTTATTTAGCTCGGGCGTGTTTCAGCAGATCCGGGTTATATAGTCTATTTTCATTGAGTTCTATAATCAACCATTTAACCCGGGCGTGTCAAAAGGGATCGGGTTATATAAACTATTATACCCTCAACCTGAAGCTCGGACCATTTTTCGTCCCAAATCCGGGTTATATTTTATTTTGCGCCCGGGTTAAAAAATTATTTTTGTGGTAGTGAATTTTTTTCGTGTCATTTTTTTCATCGTGTTGGTTCAATCAAGTTATGATAGAGACTGATTGTCAAACTAATTCAAATGAAAGAAAGAGTAGGAGATGATGATTGAGACTGATTGTCAAACTAATTCAAAGCTCACAAAGTATAAGGAAAAAAGTGGAATTTTTTCGATAGTGATCAAAGCCTTTTTTTTTATGCTTAGCTAATGATTTTACTGAAAGACAACACTGAAGATTAGGAATTTGACTGGCAACATGTTGTTGTATAAGGAAACAAAAGTTCAGGAAAAAATTAAAACTAATTTTAGATTGATACCACTTGTGAACATGGCTTGCAATTTGCTCTTATCTCTTTTCCTTTTTTGGCCTTTTGGATGTTGATGGGGAGTTAAGTTTATGTCAATGGACAAAGTTGGTGTTGCTGGGTTTTCTTCTCTCAAGGGCTATGTGAGAGCAGTTCAGGGGACATATGATTGTATTGCGATTTCCTATTTGCATGAAATTATTCTCTCAAGGGCTATGCTGGGTATTTTTTGGTAGAGGGTGGAATATTTTATGCACAAGTAGACATGACGTCAGAAACCGTGCATTCAAAATCAAGTTCCATATCTCATCTCCCTCTTCTTTGCAGCTTCCTATATAGCCGCTCTAACCAACCTTTGCAATGCCCTGCAAAATTTATTCATTATAAGATATAAGATGTAATTAGATATAACGCCTAAAAATGACATAAAGCCAGTCATAAGCAACATTGTAGTGCATGTCAGGCACTTAAGATTCCATCTCAAAAAGAAGATTCCACCTCAAAGATACCATCTCAAACACACAAGGTAAAGATAACTTAGCAAATTTATTCATAATAAGATACCTATGTTATTGGGCCGAGTTAAAGATAACTTCTTGTGTCAAAATGACTTAGTTTTGAGTTACAGTGCTAACATATAGATACAAAAAACTCTAATTTTTTGTTCTCTTTCACTTTTTGGTTCTTTTTCACTTCAACATTGGTGCTTCATTTCTCACACTAGCATCAATACTTCATCCTCCAAACTGCCATCATTTGAGTTAATTATTCACCCAATTATCTATATTGGCATTATAGGTTGGAACTTGCAATTCAATTTTTGAAGGAAATTATTTGCTTTATGTTCACTTTATTCGATTATAGAAGTTCATAAGCAGAATTGATTAGATAAACATTATCCAAATTAAATATTTAGACATATTATTAAGCACTTTATTTTTTTTAAATATATTTTGTAACAATTCATTTTAGCTTATAGGTACCTATATGTATTGTCATTTGAACATTTCAAATTGTTTTATACTTGAGCAAAAATAAATAAAAGACGTCACTCATCCATTTTAACCTAATTTGACATAATCAATAGGTTTAATCATCATAATGAACATACAATTTTTCTTTGAAACAAATAGCACTGCAATTTTTCTAAGAAAATTTACAAAAGCTTAAGATGCCAATATTTAAATAAGCTAAGAGATGAGATCCTGAAGTAACACTGCAACATATGCATGCCTTGCCACAAGAAACTAAAAAACAAGTCCATATTGCATTGGGATCAGAGTTATTAATAAATTTTAGTCACTAAACCATGTAAGTACAAAAGCTCTAGAGTTATCAATAAAGATTTGGGAAAGTTATGTTGCAGTTGTAGCTCGGTGTTTTAGATGTGCCGTAGTCGCATTGATGAACCATGTTTGTGATGAGCAAGGAATAGAAGGATGATCAACTTAATTGGCATGCATAAATGTTTTTTTTATCTCATAAAAATGACTACATATCTTATCATTTCGTTACCTTTGTCGGTTGCTATAAAACTTTATTTAGATGAACAATAAAGGAGACTTGAGAAGAAGGTGCTAAAGATATGTAGAACTGGAAAAAAATATCTCAAGTTATTGATCTCTGGATTTCCTTGTAATTTAACTTAGCTTTATAATTATGAATTTGCAGATGATAGAAGAAGAGGACATTCATTTTCTAAGGAAGGAAATGGTTCTGAAAGCTCAATTGATGTCTTATTTTCATAGACCATTTCTTCCTCATAGGTAGTAAGATTCGTTAATGGAAGGCCTCATTTTTCAAGCAGTCAATTTTTTCCAGAGCTATTACCGCAGAATCATACTTTTTTTTATTACATTGAAAGTTAAATATTATTGGTGATCATTGATCTTATTTTTCAATCATTACCCATCAGTTCATCAAATGTGCACAACATATTTCTAAAGAGATTGTAGATTTCGTATTAATAGATAATATGACACTAATCATATCCATTGTGAAAACCTTGCAGAAGCATTTAGTCTTGGTTTCCTTAGGTTCTTCAGTTCATGATCAAGTTTGAACATTTCCGACCTTTTCCAACACAATTGGCGTTCTTTCTGCTTCAATTTTGCTTTGCTTGCTTTTGATCAAGGTAGTTCTGTTTGATTTTATGATTTCTGAATGCGAGCACATCGTTGTTTTTGCAGCTCAAGTCTTCTTAATAGAGTTCACTTTACAAAAATATTCTTCTTCTGTTGGCATTAGTTTATTTTGTATGGTTTTAATTTTCTCATTCCTGGAAAGTGTGGCTTATTCCTTTCAATCTTGCAATTCTATGCTTAGGTTAGGTTTTTCATTTTTCATGTCAGTGATTGGAGTTGTAAAATTTCTTTGTTTACTTTGAATTGGACGTTCCTAAATAAACCTTTTGATTTCCCCAGGTCAGTAAAGAAAGGAATTTGGTGTCATAATTAATCACGAGGTTCGGAGGAATTTTTGGATTTGTATCATTCTGCTTTTGTGAATTTCAGTTCGTTAAAAGTGGAGACTGAGAAAGAACGAAGAGGAGAAATTAATGGGAAATTTATAACGATTAAACCCTATATTGATAAACATCATAACCCCAATGAATGCAGATTATAAAGTATTTAGTACTGAAAATATACCAATAAGTTCTATATGTACTCTAGCTAAATATGATTGAAAAACTTTGTATATTTTTATAATGTCATATGAAATGTGGTTCTATCTTTGTCTGTTAAATATGAAATGCGTTTCTATCTAAGCCTTTGTTCTCTATGGATGAATGTAGTAATTCACTCTAGATTGATGTAGGTATGAGTGTATGATGTGCTCTAGAGAGTGCAAATTTGTTGTTTATCATCTTGATGGCATTTCTGCAACCCTAAAAATGGGTGAAATTGGAGTAAGTCTGTGAATGATCTTTTATAATAGTGTATTGCGAGGATAAACAACATCAAACACAAATAGGTTACCAACAGCAGGGAGAGAAGGTTGGATGATATGGTGGAGAAAGATCGTGGGAGTCTTTGCAAGAGGATGAATATGGGCTTCTTTTCCCTATAGATGAGAAAAAGCTTTATCATTCACTGTATAGATGACGTCTTTGTTCCATCTCTTCTGCTGCAACAACTGCTCCGATCCAGAACGGCCTCAATTGCTATTTGTATGTCGTTGTTGATTTCTCTCGGGTAATGTTGGATCATAGTGTGTTGTTTAATGTGTTTAATCCTTTTGTTGATACCCTCCTCTTTGCGTTTTTTGAAAAGAATCATGATATAATCTATATTCCCTAAACACACATGCTCTGTTGTAATGTTGCGCACTGAAGCTTCCTTTTTCCGGACCAACAACAAAATTTCACACTATCTCTCAAGATGATTAACACTTCATCATGTGATTTTTGGTTTATCATGATTATATATGATTTTTGTTACGTTTATGCCAGGATATCTTCATAAAAGGCATGTGAGGAAACCTTAGTTGCAATTGCAAAGAAATGTACCTATACATGCTACAATTGCGAGTCCGAGAAGTGTATAAATGTTATCAAAAGGAAAGGAAAAGTCAAGTTGCAAAAGCTCAAGCCTAAAAAGGGTATGGAATCTGGGAGTCTCAGTAGCAAGGTGAAGTCAAAAAGAGGAAGGAAACTCAAAGTCAAATAGAGGTAGATACTTATGCGAAACCATAAAAGGGTCCAGGTCTCTAATCACCCTCCACATGCATCACCAAAAGCCGAAGTTTATGACGGTGTAACACTCTGACATTCAGCAAGAAAAGCTAAATGCGCTCCTGTGCAGTACAATAATGTTGCTAAAGGTGTTAAGCCGGAAAGGCAGACTATCTCCCAAAATGGGGATAACAAGAAGCCCATGGCAGAACCGTCCTACAAGACGAAGAAGAGAACACGACCTCTTTATGCTTTTTGGAAAAGTGGTCTTCATCTGTCCCAGACTCCAGATGACAAACGAGCAGCAAAATTCAAGAAAAGAAACCTCTTTATCCCCTCCAAATGTTCAACTGAAATTGGTGATCAACCGAAATGAAGTTGTGGCGAGGAAGGATATACAACTGGTTCAAAGTACATCACTTGTGAAAAATGTGGAGGTAAGTTGAAATGTCCAGGTTTGATAATAAATCTATCATTTTGTTTCTTGACGTCTTAACTCCCATTTGCATCCAAACTCTCTCGGGTGTCGCATAAAAAATGGTATCTTGTGTGCAGATTGGTATCATGGAGATGTATTTGACTTTGACACAGAAATTATCAAGAGTCTCATTGGATTTAAATGCCATGTATGACTTAATAAGAGTCCTCCTGTATGTCCTTATCTTGAAGACACAAGATCCTGTGAGTCCCTTTCTATTCAGGCTACACATAATGCTGGAATAGATATCACACACACAGCTTACTAGAAGTTGTTTTAGATCCAAATGAAACCAATTTGGTCTAGAGGATTGATTAAGCAAAGGAAGTTGGTGAGGAATTGTGCAGAGGATTAAGCAAAGGAAGTTGGTGTAGTAGGTTGTGTTTTTGTTGCCCGTTTATTGTTTCATGTTTCCTTCTTTTTTTCTTTTCATTTTGTATTTAGGCTGCTAATCAGCTTCCTCCTGAAATTCCCCAAATTTGTCGTGATGTGAGATATAATCCCTTGGAAAATTGACATTTGAAATCTCTTTCCTAAATTTGACATGTTACTAATTTTTTATAAGTTACTTCTCATTACTTTCCCATATGCTGGAAGTTTATCTCGAAATGATTGCCTAACTAAGTGGTGAAGCTTTTGCACACATCATGGGAACTCTTGATTTCGGCCTTCGAGTAGGTAAATTGGGTACCAAGTTGCCGTTCATCATACTCTATTTAAGAAGTTTCCACATATGGTAAATGAGACTCAAAACTTGTATATGACATTGTTAACTATCTTTTTCGTGTTTGGCGTAAGAGTCTGAAGTATTTCTTTGGCTTTTAAAATGGTAATCAACGTTTGAAAGATCAGAGTATGGATTAGAAGTTTCCACTAGTGGAATTTGACACTCATAAATCATGGGGAAATTTGGGCGAAGGTGACGTTCCAAGAGAATCATATCATAAAATAATTTATTTGGACAATTAGAGGAAGTAAAGAGTGGTTTTGTATTATAATCAAATTAGTAGAAATGAAAGTATTTTCAATAATTTCTTATCATATTCTGGATCAGTTCGTTGTTAAATTTTTTAGGCTTGTATCTACAAGATATGAAGCGCTTCCATCATATTCAGATGAAACTAAAACTCCAAAGAAAGGGTGATGAAGGTGGCAATATTATCTTATTGAATATAAACCGAACGATGGATTTGAATGTCGAAGAGTCTGTACAAAAGTTGAGAAATCCTTCACCGAATACGCTAATTAATAGCGAAGATGATGAAGTAAATTTTTGCTAATCTATCTCTTGGTACTAAATGATATGCAGTTGCACTAATCAATCTTGATTGTTATTGTATTTGTCAGTATGTTTTCCTCATCTTGAAGCTTTACCCTGACTTGGAAGTAATTATGTTATGGCTATACTATTCAATTCTATTTCTCTTTCCTAATACAGGTAAAGAAAATTGGATTTGTAATGTTTTATGTTCATGCTTCATAGAAGTTTTTGGATGTGGAGAATTTTTGTTTTGCATCTCCCACTTCTTCCCTTTGCACCCTTCCCCTCCCCTTATTTGCTCTCTGTTGTGCTGATCTGTTGCTTTATGAAGAAGATAGGGGAAATATTTGTGGGTTTATGGTACAAATTACCCATTTATACAACTAACTTGACATAATTTTATTTTTGTATTTCATTTTGAGTTACGTAATTGGCTTTTGCTAAATGATAATTTAGTTTATTTTTGCTTCAAATTTGTTCACATTGAACTGTATGAACTAAGAGACGCGTTGGTGGATGAATCTGGGGAAACTGAAGCTAAAGTGTTGAACGAGATCATGCATGAAATGGACATGGATAAAGACGGAAGGATAAGCTATGAGGAATTCGTAGCTATGATGAAGATTGGAACTGATTGGAGAAAGGCATATAGGCAATACTCTAAGAGAGAGATTTAAAAGACTTAGCCTTATGAAGGATGGCTTATTCAAGCTTGAAAATGGGTTAATAGGTGAAGTGTGAATATGGAATTAGTGACTTTAGATATCATTGAATAACCATCCTTCATTGTTAGCTAAGTCGCTATAATTACTATTAGTTATGCTAAAATTTTGGCGCACTTAATTGTTAGGTTGTTTATGTAGAGTAAGATTTTGATTAAAGGAATACAAATTTATCTGCATTTGACAAGGCTTAAAGCATAGATCCTTCTCTTTTTTACCATGGGCGTGCATGTCAGTTGATATATATAGTAGGTACATTACAATTTACCAGTTTAGAAGAAGATGTTGATTTATGCCACCCATGGGGAGATAATAGGGTTGAGACAACACGTAGTTTTAAATCTGAATTATCTTTGAAGCTTTATATATTTTATATTTATTGTCAATTGATGTTCATATTATGACTGAAGCTTGATATATTGCATATTTAATGTCCTTGTTTTTTATCCCCTAGCTTGAAGAAGGTGAAGACAAAATGCAGTCCAGATTAGAAAAAGAAGAAGAAGAAGAAGAAGAAGTTGAACAGAACTTGCGAGGTATAATCAAAGTACAGAAGAAGATATAATGATCCACCTTTTCAAATTACCATAACACATTCTGCTATTTATGAGGATATATGAAATAGATATGCAGCAGGAGATGTCCAACATTTTATTAATGAATTCGGTGAAACTTCAAGGTTAGGCCATATGTAAGTTTGGAATCCTTATCTACTGCAGAATAAATATCTTCTTATAGCACCAGTCCTTTGATATTTTTTGGGGTTGTATAGTGTAGTTAGCCTAGCTTTGGACTTGTACCGCTGATGGGAACACTAAGAGGAGTTATGCTTTTCAATTTAATATTTCATTTCAACCATTTTGCAAAATATTCTTATGGTTGACTTTCTATTAATGGGATAGTTATCCTCTTTCTCTGTACATATTGATTGTTCCATTAATTTATGATTCTTTGATCTATAAATATACAGGAACTAGACAATGAATAAACTGTTAGGTTGGAGTTGGAGAGAAAAGTTCGTGCTCGACATTCAGATCAAGGTCCAATTACAAAGCAGAATACTATCACTGAAAATGGTATATTGAATTGATCTTACTATTAGTTTCTCGGCATACGAGGATTCTCTTATCAGTCTAATAATATTGTAGTTGTTGTAGGAAAATTGATACAGATTTTCAACTGCTAGCAGCATTAGCAACACCAAAGATAGTTTCTTCCTGCAAGCGTCACTAGATTCTCCTAAAAATTTGTTGGGGAGGAGAAATTCTGGAGAGACAAACACGAGTTCATATAATTTAAAAACCACGAACCCAAGTGCCTGTGAAGCTGCTCTGAGGCAAAAGGATGGTGAACTCTCTTCTTACATGTCACGTCTGGTAATAATTTTATACATGATTATTTTAGTATTCCAGTTCATTTATCCAATTTAGTTTTTTACCGAAGTATGTGCTAATTTTTACATGGAAAATAACAAATGCTACTTATTAGACTATGGTGACGAGATATATCATGAGTAATATGATTTCATTTTGATTATGTCGCCTCGAAGACCTCTATGGATCCTTCAAAAGTCACCTGGTCATACACAAATAATATTGATCTGCACAAACGAGTGATGATTGCGGTTAATTCAAAGGGGAGAATGGATGGTCCCGTGATTGGGGAAGCTCTGAGAACATATGCAATCAGATGGTTGCCTGATTCTTTGGAGACTTCGATTTTTGAAGACCATATCCAAATACACAAATATTTGATAGAAACTATAATATTCTTGTTGCCTTCTGATAGAGCACTTGGTTGTTCTTGTAGCTTTTTGCTCAAGTTGTTGAAAGTTGCATCTTTGGTTGAAGCGAATGATTCCATCAGGGAAGATTTGTTTCAGAATTTTAGCTTACAATTTTGGGTACAAATACACAAATATGTGAAAAGATATGGTTTTGGGCTAGCGTATATTTGGTGGTGGAATTCCTTCTTTACAGCCCCTCTTAGCAGTAATATTTCCTTATGTAGTTCCAAGAAGTTTTTTGGTCTTCTTTAGCATTAAGTTCTCACAAACATGAAAAGTCGTCGATTTGATCTTCTTTCCTGGGTCGTATAACAATGTTCTAAATTTGTTATGAGCAAAATGGATATAATAGCAAAGTGTCTCCTTATTTGCATCAAGAGCTGCTTAGAGTATTCTCTAGAGAAAAGATTTTAAGGGAGATTCTTTGGAAGAAAGGAGTAATAAGAATGTATGTTTTGTCATCTCGAAAGCACCCTCGATATGTTGGTACTAAGGGGGTATGCTCAGTACCAACATATCATTGAGCATGAATACAGAGATATCAACTTTTATTCAACTTGGAAATCTTATTTCACCATCTAATTGTGTTTGATTATCCCATGTAGGTCATAAATGTATTCTAAATATGAACCACTATTGCGTAATTATTGACCCCTAAAAAAATATGTTCAATGTTAACACATGGAAGATACTTGATCTATTCAAATTCAGAATGAAAGGTCAGTTTTTATGCAGCAAACGATATAGAAGCGGGATCTGAGACCGACCTTATGACCCTTTGTATACCAGTCACTAATTAATAACATATATTATTTCAACCAAATGTTGGATATTAGTCAGATGATTGACTTCAAGAATGTGATACTATTGGGAGTGAATTAACAAAGTTTAGCATATACTCATTAAGATGATCATGAAAATGCACCCAGTAGTATAACAGTAGTAACAAACACAATGCAAGTATAAACTAAAATGCATCAACCTAATCAGTTAGATACTCAAAGCATCTGTAATGACTAAACAGAACTTGACACATGTCATACTTTCGCCTGTATGAATAAACATCATAAACAAAGCACAAAGAAAACGACAAACGACATCCGAAAGACCAAACTTTTCATTCCATTGATCAAGTCCGCTGAAATCCAACGACCTGGTCAGTAAAGCTAGACAGATGACATACTTGCATAAGTAAAGACACAAGAATTTACTCAGTAATCACCACAATCATGCAGCACCACAAGGTAAGAACTTGAAAAACAATATTACTGATACAGATCATGATTAACACCAATTTTATAAACCGAAAGTTAAGTCTAAAACAACATGCTCACTAAAGAATTACATGAAACATTACTGCAATACTCTTCTACCTACTGCCTAGCCCTAAACCTAGCAAACCGATTAGCCCGTCACTACTTCACTCTTCATGCCCTCTGCTGAAATCAGCTTCATTATCATCCAGCTCTAGAAACAAATTGTAAACTCCACCTCCATCAACACCACTTTCACCACCTCCTCTACTCATTCTCTCCTTTCACCAATCCCTCCGAACCTGACGAAACCAAAGACCATCAACATCAGTCTTCCATTGAGCAAAATGCCTCTTGGAGGTGAAATTGCTAGCAAAACAAGCAACAAAAAGATTGAGCAAATTTGAGAAAAAAAATAACCTACAATCAGTCATTTGGTAATAACTGAGATCTTAATAATTGAAAGCACTTGCTCTGTCTAAATCATAGATCAAAAGTCTAACAATCAACTAACATGGAAGTTTATACCAAATCATCATTGTCATAACTGCATGACCTACAAATGAAGATCAAAATGAAACCATTGTTCTTCTTACTCCTCCAAATCCACCGCCTTGCAAGATGGTTCCAAAATTTAACCATGAAATACCATGTCATATGGAGATGAATCAAAATGAAACCATTGTTCTTTTTACTGGTTTTCATAATGCAGAAAGATCATCATAACAATTTACAAACAGATTATATGGAAAGGTCAAGAACATGAACATGAGAAGAAAAAAACAAAAACAAAAACACCTAAGCCTATAGAGCCTATGAATGTATTATATTCAATATGATGCCTTCTTTCTTGGAGATTTGATCAACCATTCAAAAATCAACTTGATAAAGCAAAAACATAAATATTGACCGGTGCATCAAAATTTTACTGCAGATGAAACTAAACCAAGACAATAGGCACACCAGAGTATGATTTAGCTCCATTTATGTCATCCAATAGTGAAGCCAGAGATACTTTCGAGAATTGGTCTTTCTATTGAAGAATTCAAGCATCGTCATTCCTATGGCTATTATCATAAAGAGCTCACATCATATTCAGATTACACACAACAAAATCACTAATATTAACAAAAAATCGTAGCTTGTAAATTGTGAAGGTAGAAATTGAAGTATATATCCACTACTTTTGGCACAAAATTACATTGAGAAACAAATGAAAAACGCATTTGACTAAAGAGAAAAAAGAAGGGTAATTACATTATGGCGGGTACCATGATACTTATTCCCAGGGTTTCGAAGTCCAACGATTAGCCATGGCGTATACTCCACTTTAGCTGCTTCATTTGCACATACACTCCAACAACCAACTACTCCTGCATTGATAGATAAAGAAAACACAACTATTATTTTACACTTTTGTTCTTGGCTTTAATTCTTTAAATTGGTATGTTACTTGGTAATTCAATTATTCTTCTGCACAATCTACAATACAAGTACCCTATTTTTATTCTCATTATAATCTGTTATAATTTAAACTACTAAAACACTAGAATATGGCTGGAATACTACTGACTAGGAGAGATAGAAAAAATACATACCTTCCATCAAGGAAATTATGTTAATTTGTAAATTGCTTTATTAATTTTGTTAAAGACGTGGAATATAAATATGGATTATATCAAAATACCTCTCAGACAAAACGTGAAATGTCTGGTCATTACTTTCTATTGTCGTAATTTAACATTAAACATATCACTGAGAAGCATTCTGACATCATGCTATGTTTTGCTTTAATTGTAGTTGGACAAATGATTAAGATGTCAAGGAATTAATCAACACTGCCATCCTGTATTTTACATCTATAGTTTATATTTAAAGCCTATCATGTTCCAACTCTAAACTATTCAAATGCAATTTCAAATTAAATGGCAACTAACACGAGCAATGTTACAAACCCCAAACACAACATACCAGGAATTATGTGATCTACTTTAGACTGCAAAAAGGGCTACCAGATCCAGTGGAGGTAATCAGTCACATTTGTGTACATACACAATCGCAATACGTTCAATTCATGTACTACAATTAGTTTACAAAAAAATCTGTTATTAGAGCGAGCAATGAGCAATGAAATGGTGATCGACTATATGCGAACAATAATGACTGAGGATCGAAAAGTCAGCAGACTAATGCTGAGAAAGACATGCTGAACCAAAACATAACAAGAGTTGCCAATCGCACATCCCGAAGTTTGTCTTAAATTCATATTAACCAAAATGAACTACACATGGTATGTACCACATGATATGAATTTGTCAACGTTCTGATATCATATATGACTTCATATTATGTGATTTGCAGCTTCAAAGAGAGCTTCTCTACAACGAGTTCTCAATTGAGGATGTCGAACACATGGCAATGCTTGTAAGATCTTTCTTGAGTCGAGCCGCTCTCCCATGAATCATGACACCCATGCCTCTCACGTGATTGTTGAAACTTCTACTCTTCCACGTGTCTCCTATCTCGTCTCCAATGCATGCCTATTTGTTTCAAAGACACTGAAGCTTCGCACATGTCTAACCTTTCTCTACAACCCGTCCTCATCCTCATAGTCACTCTCATCTTCGGCATCACCGTCATCATCGTCCAGACCGTTCCCCGTCGCCACCATATCCGGCATCCCTTTTTACCCTCACACTCTACTCCCTCTTTCACTTGGTGTGTGTCAATCTTCCATCCCATTTCTCACATGTATGTCGCTGCTTGCGTTGATTTACTAACTCATATAGTGGTAAGTGGAATCCCAAAACTCATAATTCCTGGTTTCTCTTGTCTTCAGAATCTTTATTTATGTTTTTTTTCTAGGGTTTGATTTTCTTTTAATTCAATATCTTATTCACCAAGAGTTAGATTTCTAGTTTCTCGTAATTTGCTCTAATCAATTTATATCTTCTTCATTGTTGTTGAATATTGTCCCCAATCGGCCCTAATTTTGCTATCGCATCCCGGTAATTATTAATGTCTTTAATTTTATGCTAAGAGGCAGGTTTTTATGCTATTGATTTCGGGTGCGAGTTATGCATATAGCCTTTAGTTGCAAAGCATGGTGCTATTTAGGATTTTAAAGGTGTAACTCTTATTAGATGGTTAGAAATCGGGGTTTGAATGCCCTTTCCAGGTGTTTTCTTTTCAGTTTTTGTATTTGGATTTTAATTTATCCTTCTTCCATGTCAAGTTTCATCAATTTCTTTCGTCGATGTTCATATTTTGGTCGATTTTGTTTACTTTTTGAAATTGCATATGCCATATAGGCTATATTGAACCCTGATTGGGGTTTTTGTTCGTTTTATGTCTGTATCAAATCGCCTAGAGAATTTGATTTTATTGCCCACTTCATCATGGGAATTATCTTGTTCATAGTAAATTCCATAAGAACTATTGTAGTGTTAACTTCAAGGATATCATAATTATCATTACATATGATGTATCAATTGACTGGACAAACAAATCTATATGCTTAGAATGAAAGGAGACACTTAATAGTTCATAGAACACTTAGTTTCAGATGGAGTGCTTGAACTCTGTGCATGCGTTATATGTTAATCTCAAACTAATTGATCTTCAGAAGTAGTGAGTCATCTCATTATTCATTGTTTAAGGCAATTCTTTCCTTATTGCTCATTATATGTTAACACCGTATCAGGTTTGATAATAGATATTGCTGAAATGTTTGTTCATGATATGTTTTAAATAATTCAAATACTTCATAAAGCAATGTATGTTTTCATCTTTGTTATATGTTGCTCAATAGACTACTGGATTTCGTTGTTGAATAAAATCTTCACGAAGTAATGGAAGCTCGCGTGCACTTGCGTACGCGAACCCTACTAGTATATATAATGGTCGTAGCTAGCATATTATACAACCTAATAATAAGGTTCAATTATCACACCATTTATTCACACAAGTTCCCAAACGATATAAAATTATTTATCCCAACTTAATAGCACAATCGATTCATTGTCAATTAAGATAAAAATGGAATAAATATGCAAGAAAGAACCTTCACTTGCCTTGAATCATGGAGAGATGAACGGTATCAAAGGAATGGTTGCTTTCGATTAGCAAAGTGAAATCATGTTTTATTTCCGTTTCAGAAACAAATCCGAGACGTACCCAAATCACACACAAAAATAAATTATAATTAGATAATTTATTCAATATTGAATTTTGAAGGGTATATGTCTCAAGTCTTAAATTGAATTACTATATCTTCAAATAATTCAATTTTCAAGGCTTATCGGTACAACGATTATTTATACAATTTAAATACATTAGTCATATATTCTAAATAATCATATCATGAATAAATTAATCGCATAATTTATTTATAAGTCTAAAAATTCCAAGTCAAAATTTTATCCAAATGAAAGGTTATAAATTAACCATTCAAAATGTAAGATAATACTCAAAATAATTATAATTAATTTAATTTTAATCTGTATAAAATCAAATTAATCCCACCTAATTATTCAATAATATAGATTAGGTTAATTAACCTAGATTAAGCCAAATAATACCAAAGAAATTAAACAATAAAATCGGACAACCCGATTTACCGAAAAACAAGGGCGCGGAGGACTTGGCGGTTTCCGGAGAAATTGGAGGTCGACGGAGGAGTAACGGTGGCGGGCTGTTGGGTATTTTGAAGGACACTTCCGAGTGGTCACAATCGAGACGGCAATTGGGGCGGAGGAGCTCTGAAGTGGCCGGAATCTGGGCGGAACTGGAAGCTTCGACTTTTTAGGGTTCTTGGCTTTGCTTGAGAAATTGGATGCCTAACCTCATCCATTGCATCCTTATTTATAGTGGTTAGAAAGATCTAGGAAAGGCCTTCGAATAAATATAAAGTTTAGAAGGAAAAGATCTCCATTTAGCCCCGATTTTGCCAAATTTTCAAAACGCAATATCAGTTTATAAACTTGCCTTATATGAACAAATTGGATCTCGTTTTTGATTTATTCCCCCCGATTTCTTCGGGATAATGTGTGTTTAACTTAGCTCTACAAACTAAAATGGTTAATCGAGTTTAACAAGCCCCAACGAGTCCGAATTTGTTGACCAAACCGCCATGGACGAGCAAGGAAGCTCTCGGCTGGGCACTTGGAGGAGATGATGAACAGTAACCCATCGGGCCCCTCTCAACATTGGCCTATTAGCAATTTTTGCCCCAACTTTTAAAGTTGTGCAAAAAATGTCCTTGAATAATTTTTCAAAAATTATTCAAACTTTCCCAGACTTAATTATTTTATTAATTCTATGTTTTTAATATTATTTTAACCAAAAATTAATATTTAGAAAAATTAACTTAGGCTAAAGTAAGCTTAAGTTATTATTCTTATGGCTTTACCCATACTTAAATCTTTAACAAAAGGAGTTCATGACTGAGGGTTTGAATGCCACCAAGACGGCCTCAAATGGCGTTCGCTTGAGTGACTTCGAATCGAGCACGATTCGAAGTCAAGTGGGAGAGAATGATGGCACCCGAGGAGGGTGTAACACCCCCAATTTATACCGGAGATATTACATGCCACTGACCTCAGACTTTACCGTCCAAAATCATCCTAGGCTTTTCCAGAACGATTAAGCTTAAAAACATAACATAATTACATATTAATTGAAAGATTAAACAACAGAAGACTTTAAATTACACAGTGGAACTTTAAAGAGCCAACTTATAACATGGCTAAATTATGAAGATACATTGAAGTAACACTTTAACAATCTTAAAACACTTAACAACTTAAAACACTGACTTTTAAATCTTCGTCTGCAAGCTTTTTATCCTTCAATAGGTTACTTAAACTCCGAGAATCAACTCCTGATGTGCCGAAACGGACGGACGGCACCAACCATGACGATGCAGATAACAAAAATACAGCGGGTTAGTCTACTGAATAGACTAGCAAGGGCACAAAGCAGAGTGGTTCGAGTGATCGTGACCGTTTACTATCATTATCCCTCGAATAATAACCGAAGGAACGATATATAACCCGACACTTTCACGGAATGATTTAACAATTAAGATATGCACTGAAGAGAAGACTCCAACCTGAATTGAGCCTTATAGGAAATTATGACAACCGAGGGAACATTAAAGTTACACACACCAATGATTTAAAAGTTGACTGAGATGCTTCGGTTCACAACCAACCTCATCGCATACAGCGAATCCAGATTGGAAAGAGAACGTACTACATTCAAGTCGAGACGAGCTTTTCTAGCTGCACTATTACTTAGCTGCACTACTCGCCATGGGTTTATTAATCATGTGCACTCGGGCACATATCTTATTTAATTACAAAACACACATTACTGAAACACGTTAATGTTATTAAGAGCGACAACAAGGCTTAAATCTTAAGGCGACCATTACGTCAACCCAAATTAAAACACACAGAACACACACGCGGGACTTAACATTATTATGCCGAGTAACAACGACGTTATTATTACACCGGGTGACCTTACGTTCACCCTGATTGCACTATTACAATGCTTACACTTATTAATTATGTGCTTAACTGCACTTATCTTATTAAATTACAACACACACACACACACTACTGTTGAGTCTTTTAATATTATTCCGAGAACACGAAAGTTATTATTATACCGGGTGACCTTACGTTCACCCTGATTGCACTGCCACAGTGCTTACACTTTAATTTACAGGGTGACAGTTACGTCCACCCCAATTGCACTAGCTAAGTGCTTAATACACAGGACTGCAATTATGCTCATCCAATGGCACTTGCAAGGCGCTTAAACACTTCAAATCCTTAACGGTGGATAAGAAGCATAGGTCATGACCCTTAAATTATTCAGAATTAATCCGAGGAATATTATGATTTAAAGAAACGACAAATCCTTACTTGGATTAGCGTTCCTACGAACATTAAGTTATTAAGAAACGACTAATCCTTATTTGGACTAGCGTTCCCACAACACACACGAGATTAAGCATTAAAGATCAACATTAAACCACCCGATACCATCACGGTAATTATCACATATAATAGCGTCGTACTAACAGATATACAACCTATTATAACATTATTGTAATCACGTTTACTTATGAAGTTAATTCCCAAACCGAACAACAGTTCACATTAACTCAATTAACAATTAAACTATTAATGATTAACGAAACAAGGACTGATTAAGCAAGAGCGAACCGCCACTTGCCTTAGTCTGCAGATCTGGAACAGAGCAGAGACAACGGGATTTCGGGCTCGACACAGGTATAGCTCCGACAGCACAACGACCTTTGAGTCGACCCATAAGGAAACCCTAAGTTAGATCCGACATAAACTAGTACGAATCTAAGAAAAGACGAAAGAAATCGAAAGGAACGACTCCACAACGACGACCACCAAGACCAAGCCAACAAAGGGGCTTCTGGCCACTGGCGGCGGTCGCCGTGTTCATCACGACGGGCGCCGTGATGAACGGCGGTCGCCGTGAAGAACCTTCGACAACAGAATGGCGAGAAGACTCACCAAAACGATGCGCGTTTTGACCCCTTTTTGCCTTGCTTGGGTTCTGACCTCCAAGGGCAACCAAATAGCTTAAAAAGGGCTTCTGGAAACACCACCAAATGACACCGGCGAGCACCTCAGAACTCCGGCGAGGCACAAAAATTCCGGCGAGGCAAAGTTTGGGAGAGTTTGGCTGTGGAATCCCTCAAATCCGACCTCCAAACCCCTCCTTAAATAGCCAAAACCCTGGGAGACACAATGATGGCCTAACTGGAGGCGTGGCGGGGCTGGTTCGGCGTCATCAGACGTTCGCCGGCGACCTTCGGGCAAGGACCTCCGGACAACATCGACGGCGGGCGCCGTCATAACAGCGGCAGGCACCGCCATCAATGCGGCGGGCGCCGCCATAGGCCTGGCGTCCCCAGCTAGGAGAAGACCAGCCGGCCACCTTGAGCCTTGCGACGGCGGGCGCCGCCAATCTCACGGCGGGCGGCGCCCCTGGCTCGGCCGCTTCCTTTGCTTCTCGGACGAAATAACGTTAACCCGGGATAAAATTTATCGTACGCGAACGAGTAATTAACATCCCAAGTACGTCGTCTGTATTTTATTTCACTGAGAAAAATATTACAGATACAGAGCACATTACAGAATGTCTCTAACTTTCTGAATTAAATCTGACGTACTAAACGGGTGTTGGGGAAAATTCCAAAAATTCCAAAAATAATCCTTACAGAATTACGGGGTATCACATCACCTCCCCCTTAAAATAAGTTTCGACCCCGAAACTTGCATTAAGCCAATGAGGATACTGCCTCAACACCAATCTTACCACCTGGATCCAACATCCTTAATCACTTCATCCTTGAAATGGATCACAAGAGATATTACTCTTAATTCCTTAGGATATCATTCTGAAAATGATTCATCCGTCTCAAAGCTTATGACACAAACTCACGCATGAGAGATAGCTCCTGATCTCTCTGAACAAAACTCTACAAGCTCATTCTCTTTCCTTAAGAAATCTCGGAAGAACTCAGCGTATGAGATAACGCTTACCACAGTACTCCTTAGATGCGTAGACAATTCTCCTTACTGAATCTTTAATACATCGGGATCATCAACATATCTCATCCTTAACTGCAACCTTTCCTCTCAACATGACCGCTCCACAACTTAATCTTCCTCAAAGAGTTGCACCTAGCCTTGTAGATGACATACTCTATGTATGAAGAAGAATCTTAGGAGTGGATTTAGATTTAAACAACAGAGTCGACCTTGGGATTAACCACAAGGGGACGAACATCTAAGTTGTCCACAAAACTCCACCACCATAAGTCCGACAGTCCTTATCCTTACTTGGCATAAGCTGTTCTCGACACTTACAGGGTTTCGTATGAACAACTAATTCGCAATGATAACACATTCTGAAATTTTCCAAAACAAGGAAACACTTCATTAACATTAAACATTACATTAATTGACAAAAGTCGATCAGATAGATCTTAATACCACGGAGATTACCGACACACGTCGTTACTCCTTAATCTTAAAGAAAGTCTTAACACAAATACAACTTAATGGATCAGGGTTCTTCTCCATTGGCTTGGCTCATTACAAAGAGTCGTTGCCCTTGGCCTGAAGACCCCATAGGCGCTCTGCCTTTATTACGAGCCATGGACTGCTTAGGAGTAGATACCACTGGCCTTGGGTTCTGCCCACCTCCAACATTTGACGCTTGGTACGACTGCATTGGTCCCTGACCCTTCAGTCTGCAGTATGCTTTTATGTGGCCTTCCCTTCCACAATTATGACACATCCTCTTGTCCTTTTGGCAAACAAAACTTTTATGCCCCACTTCACCACAATTGTGGCACTGAATTGCTCCGCCGCTCCAACCTGAGCCTCTAGCAGAGTCTGACTGAGTTGTCTCGGTCTTAGCGCGACCCGACTTCTCAAACTTGGTAGGCGATGCCGGTCATTTGAATGAACCAACCTGGCGATCCTGTTGCCCACCATTTCCCTTAACTTGCTTCTCCCTCTTAAGGGCAGACTTCTCCAATGTGACTTCCGTCTTGTAGGCTGCATCCACATATTGCTCTAACGTAGTACAGCCATGACGCAACATTAGAGGCTTGATCTCTGGATTCATTCATCCATGGAAGTACCCGATCTTTTGCTCTTCGATTGACACCTCAGGTCCAGCGTACTGCATCAAGTGATTGAACTTAGCTGCGAGCTCAGTCACCTTTAACCCATCAGTCTGCGGGTACAGAAATTCCTTATGCTTCTCCTCCCTCATAGCTCAGGAAAAGAAATGATCGGTCATCTTGATTTTGAACATGCTCCAATTCAGCTCGGGATGGTCAGCCAGACCGATGCTCTCCCACCATTCGCTAGCCACATCCTTGAGTTAAAGAGAGGCGATGTGTACTTTTCCAGCCTCAGTGTAATTAATGTTCCGGAGCAACCGTTCCATATGTGAGAACCAATATGTCACCCTAACTGGTTCTCCAGTACCGTCATAGCTGTCAGGCCTCATTGAACTCACGGCTTTTAACGCCTGCCCGTAATTTCCTCTGTCCCTAACAACATTGACCCGAGGTACTTGCTCCACTGATTCCTCGACTTCAGGAGTAGCTTGAGGAACTGGACCACCTTGTGCTTGTGGTACAACTGGTCGCATAACATATGTGATTGCCTGCATGACAATTCCTCGAATTTCCTCCACTGCTGCAACATCAAATAACATCGGAGCGTTGGCCTGAGCTTGGCCATTGCCTCCCTGGTTATTGTTGGAAGCAGCCTCACGCTCTTCCCCTTGATTAGCGGCGCTCCTCAGAATCAACCTTGGTTCAGCACCAGCATGGGCTGTGTTCCTTGTGTTCACCATCTTCTGGTGAATCATAACGTTACTTTAGAACTTATCCAACTTAATTTTGACACTATAGTCAAATACGTCATGATGTAGATTATAGAGGTCCAAACTAATAACTTTATATTAGTCTGACTATCCTTCACTGTTAACTGCAAGAACGACCTTCTTCTGCTCACTGAAGACTGAGAACCTGGGAGAAATGTCAACCTTTAAGTGACATTAATCCCGAGAATAGACAATATTCCTAAGAATGGATCTAAGGAATAAATAACACTTGAAGCTTGCAGAAGTTTGAAAC
Source organism: Rheum nobile (assembly GCA_027886185.1). Lineage (NCBI taxonomy): Eukaryota > Viridiplantae > Streptophyta > Magnoliopsida > Caryophyllales > Polygonaceae > Rheum > Rheum nobile. Next base: position 5,363,330 of record WOAB01000002.1, on the reverse strand, counting down.
CACTTATTAACAATCTCACTTTCAAACTTCAACCCTTTAAACTTTAAGTTAATCGCTTATAACACAACACTTTTATAAACCAATTATAAATAGCTTTCGAACTTCAAAACGCTAAATCACTTAAATTAAATCACCGAGTTACTTTTAACTCTTAACATTGAAATTCTCAAAATTCCATTTCAATATAGAATAGGTTCGAAAACAGTTTCAAAATAAACTTTCGAAAATTCTCAAACCTAACAATAGGCCAAGAATTTTAAAACCATTGCTCTGATACTATAACTGTAACACCCCCAATTTATACCGGAGATATTACATGCCAGTGACCTCAGACTTTACCGTCCAAAGTCACCCCAGGCTTTTCCAGAACGATTAAGCTTAAAAACATAACATAATTACATATTAATTAAAAGATTAAACAACGGAAGACTTTAAATTACACAGCGAAAGACTTTAAAGAGCCAACTTATAACATGGCTAAATTATGAAGATACATTGAAGTAACACTTTAACAATCTTAAAACACTTAACAGCTTAAAACACTGACTTTTAAATCTTCGTCTGCAAGCTTCTTATCCTTCAATAGGTTACTTAAACTCCGGGAATCAACTCCTGATGTGCCGAAACGGACGGACGGCACCAACCATGACGATGCAGATAACAAAAATATAGCGGGTTAGTCTACTGAATAGACTAGCAAGGGCACAAAGCAGAGTGGTTCGAGTGATTGTGATCGTTTACTATCATTATCCCTCGAATAATAACCGAAGGAACGATATATAACCCGACACTTTCACGGAATGATTTAACAATTAAGATATGCACTGAAGAGAAGACTCCAACCTGAATTGAGCCTTATAGGAAATTATGACAACCGAGGGAACATTAAAGTTACACACACCAATGTTTTAAAAGTTGACTGAGATGCTTCGGTTCACAACCAACCTCATCGCATACAGCGAATCCAGATTGAAAAGAGAACGTACTACATTCAAGTCGAGATGAGCTTTCCTAGCTGCACTATTACTTAGCTGCACTACTCGCCATGGGTTTATTAATCATGTGCACTCGGGCACATATCTTATTTAATTACAAAACACACATTACTGAAACACGTTAATGTTATTAAGAGCGACAACAAGGCTTAAATCTTAAGGCGACCATTATGTCAACCCAAATTAAAACACACACAACACACACGCGGGACTTAACATTATTATGCCGAGTAACAACGGCGTTATTATTACACCGGATGACCTTACGTTCACCCTGATTGCACTATTACAATGCTTACACTTATTAATTATGTGCTTAATTGCACTTATCTTATTAAATTACAACACACACACACACACACTACTGTTGAGGCTTTTAATATTATTCCGAGAACACGAAAGTTATTATTACACCGGGTGACCTTACGTTCACCCTGATTGCACTGCCACAGTGCTTACACTTTAATTTATAGGGTGACAGTTACGTCCACCCCAATTGCACTAGCTAAGTGCTTAATACACAGGACTGCAATTATGCTCATCCAATGGCGCTTGCAAGGCGCTTAAACACGTCAAATCCTTAACGGTGGATAAGAAGCATAGGTCATGACCCTTAAATTATTCGGAATTAATCCAAGGAATATTATGATTTAAAGAAACGACAAATCCTTACTTGGATTAGCGTTCCTACGAACATTAAGTTATTAAGAAACGACTAATCCTTATTTGGACTAGCGTTCCCACAACACACACGAGATTAAGCATTAAAGATTAACATTAAACCACCCGATACCATCACGGTAATTATCACATATAATAGCGTCGTACTAACAGATATACAACCTATTATAACATTATTTTAATCACGTTTACTTATGAAGTTAATTCCCAAACCGAACAACAGTTCACATTAACTCAATTAACAATTAAACGATTAATGATTAACGAAACAAGGACTGATTAAGCAAAAGCGAACCGCCACTTGCCTTAGTCCGCAGATCTGGAACAGAGCAGAGACAATGGGATTCCGGGCTCGACACAGGTATAGCTCCGACAGCACAACGAACTTCGATCGACCCATAAGGAAACCCTAAGTTAGATCCGACATAAACTAGTACGAATCTAAGGAAAGACGAAAGAAATCGAAAGGAACGACTCCACAACGACGACCACCAAGACCAAGCCAACAAAGGGGCTTCTGGCCACTGGCGGCGGTCGCCGTGAAGAACCTTCGACAACAGAATGGCGAGAAGACTCACCAAAACGATGCGCGTTTCGACCCCTTTTTGCCTTGCTTGGGTTCTGACCTCCAAGGGCAACCAAAAGGCTTAAAAAGGGCTTCTGGAAACACCACCAAATGACACCGACGAGCACCTCAGAACTCCGCGAGGCACAAAAATTCCGGCGAGGCAAAGTTTGGGAGAGTTTGGCTGTGGAATCCCTCAAATCCGACCTACAAACCCTTCCTTAAATAGCCAAAACCCTGGGAGACACAATGATGGCCTAACTGGAGGCGTGGCGGGGCTAGTTCGGCATCGTCAGATGTTCGCCGGCGACCTTCGGGCAAGGACCTCCAGACAACATCGACGGCGGGCGCCGTCATAACTGCGGCGGGTGCCGCCATCAATGCGGTGGGCGCCGCCATAGGCCTGGCGTCCCCAGCTAGGAGAAGACCAGCCGGTCACCTTGAGCCTTGCGACGGCGGGTGCCGCCAATCTCACGGCGGGCGCCGCCCCTGGCTCGGCCGCTTCCTTTGCTTCTCGGACGAAATAACGTTAACCCGGGATAAAATTTATCGTACGCGAACGAGTAATTAACATCCCAAGTACGTCGTCTATATTTTATTTCATTGAGAAAAATATTACAGATACAGAGCACATTACAGAATGTCTCCAACTTTCTGAATTAAATCTGACGTACTAAACGGGTGTTCGGGAAAATTCCAAAAATTCCCAAAATAATCCTTACAGAATTACGGGGTATCACAGAGGGAGGGTTTGAATGCCACCAAGACGGCCTCAAATGGCGTTCATGAGTGACTCGTTTACGTCGCTCAAGCGTCAGCGTTGGCGTCAATGCATCCCAAATGATGGCATTGAGAAGAAACGACTTGAAAACCTCTTAGGAAGAAGTCCAAGAACGCCAAGAAAGAGGCTTAAGCCAACGAAGTTTCAGGAATTTGAAGATCCCGTCAAAACCTGGATAGTGCTCGGTAAAGTGGCCATATCATTGGCTACAAAATTGATCTCAAGCTCGTTCAAGAACCATTGGAAAGCTTACTCGAAGATCTACAACTCTGTAGTTTACGTCGAGTCGAAATTCTATCGAGAAGGTGATCAAAGAACGTCAATCTCTGACTACCAGGAAAAGTGCACGGCCCGTGCACTAAACTGCACGGCCGTGCGTTTTATTTCTTGTTGGTGCGCCATAATTCGAGAGCAATGCACCGGACGTGCGCTTGAGTGCATGGCAGTGTGGTTTTGTGTTTTTCCGAGAAATTCCTTCGGGTTCGATTTGAATATTTTTAATGCATTTTTTAGTGTTTTTATTCTTTTTTGGAAATTATGTTAGTTTATTTTCTATGCCTTTGGAGCCCTAGTCTTATTTAAGTACGTTCTTTTCTCATTAGCAGACAAATTGGAAGACACTGGCATCTAGCTAGGTGCTTGTGTGGTTTCCATCCAAACCATTGTTACTCTTGCTTAGGATTATTGTTCTTGCTTTGAATCTTGGATTGAGTTTTGAATCGAGTTCTTGTTCATTCTTGAGTTTTTGTGTTCGTTTCAATCAAGCGAAGGAATCCAGATCTTGTCTCCAAGACGGGATCAAACATCAATCATGGCGAAGAGAGTTCGTCACGTATCAGTTCCCGACTATAATACCAAAGGAACTACAAATAGAGAATAAGTCGATGACTCTTGGGGAATTGACGTAAATGAGGAACTACGTCATCGCATCTGCTTATTGTTCTCAAGTCCTTCGGTTGAGCAACAACTATGTGGTTATGGTATGTATTTTTGACACTATTCTTTTCATGTTTCATATTACTACTACCGTTAACATTTTTAAGAATCAAGTTCATCTTGTTAGGACTAAGCATATTGACATTAACCATCATTTACTTTGTGACAATACTGAAAATAGATTTATCCTTAATGAATTTTTGTGTAAAAGGAGTCAAACAGCTTATTATTTCACCAAGTCATACTCTAGAACCATTAGACCTACGCTTCACATCATTTCCCTAAACTAGAAGTCACATTTCCCTATGTAGTTCCTCAATTTGGCTACTCTGGTCGTTACTCTTTTGCTTTGGAACATTATTTGTGGGTTTATCTCAATGCTTGATTCTAGTTTACATAATATTATTCATATTATAATTCATGGTTCTTGATATGCATACATGTTATTTTGATTTGCATTGATTTATGCCTTATATTTTGAAGCACTAATTTCGAGCCTAAGAAAGACAAATTGATCTATTTAAACACTCATATAAGCTTAAATGACAATTGATTGAACCCTCATTATAAGCTGAAATGGAAAAGGTGTTGGATGCAATAATCAAAGTGATGATAAGAAAGAAAGAAAAACAAAGGTAGTGAGTTTGAGAACATTACAGTGTGGTGTCTAATTGTTTTATGTGTAAACGGTTTATAAATAATACACGTAGACTTACTTAAAATCCTTTTTAAAGAAACTATAATGAGTTTTGTCCTCGATAACTAGTTGGTCATCAAATATTTTAACTGTAAAGAATTCGCATGTTTATTGTCTTGTTAATCTACAAAATTATCTTTATTTTTAACACATCTTTGATCCTACAATATTTTTTTTATTATAATATATTTGGAGTAAAGGGTCATTTTGCACAAAAACACATGCCACAACGTATGGGAATTTTTATAAAATATCCCTTTAATTGAAAAACGAAAGAAAATCATCCATAAATATTCTACATGTTGCAGTCTTGTTAGAAAAACTATCGATTGTACAAGATCAATAAAAAAACAGTTAGAAGAGCATATTTAAGAACAAATCTTATATAAAGAAGCATAAGAGAATTTCCAGGTATGACGAACATGCATATATGGGAGGAAGATAAAAGACATTTGAAATGGTATACTCGAAAAAAATGAGACAAATTTAACAAAATAGTAGGTCCATTTGGATATTAACATATAAAAAAAATATTTGGATTTCATTCAACAAAACTTTTTTGAAATTGATGGAATTTGATTTTGTTTCCATCTACTTGAGTGTTCAATAACAGAAAATACAATAGAGCTTAAGGATGTAGATCAATATATCTTAATTTTGGTATTTTTTTAAATTTGATCTCCAAGCTTGTTGAAGATTAACAAGTTGAATCTATCTTTTTTCTTATTTCAGGTTGTAATACGAACATATATCCAACTAATTTTTTTATATATTTATGATGATTATTCCTCCAGTTAATCATTCAGTTCCTGAAATTTACACCAAAGATTCCATCTATTGTCACCTTCAAAGTCTCAAGAGAGCAAAATGCATAAGAAATGTAGATGTTCAAAGTGAGAGAAACATGCGAGCAAGGCCATTGTATGCTTGTGTTGCTTGTTGGAGTTGCAAAGAAAGCTGCATGACCTCTGCAGACAATGCCTCTGCTCTACTCTGTTCTTTTGCAAGTTCACCCTAAATTGAAACGAATGAATTATAAAACACCATCTCACCAAACACCGTTCCTGGTGTATAAGACAAGTATATGATGAGACCATTATGCTTTTCCGAAAGTACCCACTTTTAGTGCTACTACTTCATTATCTGTTGTTGTTGAGCCATGGGACGTGCTCACGGAAGCAGACTGTCCAGTGATTTGTTCGAGCCGCAACTTATCCAGCATACTACGGAGTTTGTTTTGTTTGAGACAATCTTTCACCTGGAATATGTCAAACGGAATTTGTTTCATGCCTGCTAACCTATTTATAAAACATGAAAATAAAAATCTGCAGCATAAAGACTGGCAGTAGGAATCTTGGTAAGCTGAAGATACCTGATTCTCCCATTGAGCTACCACACCCATGGCTTCTTGATAAGCACTGGAAAGACTACTGTTTTCTTCAAAAAGCTTCTCAATCTCAGAAGATTGTGAATCAATCTGCAAAATTTATTTTTTACTAAAATGTTTCATTAAGAACACGGGGCTGTAAAATGCAGAATTTCCCTCCTACAAACAAATATAAAATCTTGGCAGAATTTCTTTCCTACCTCTGCCAGGAGTTTTTGTTTACTGTTTTCCAACCTTTCAACCATTACTTCCATATCATGCAACTGCCCTTCAAGCTTCTCCTTTTCTTCCTGGAACATTTCAAGAATAACATTAACTAGCAGAATATAAGCTAACCAAAAAAATAAATAGTGACAAGGGTACAATTTTAAAGCAATCCATTGCGAATGAATAAAAGGCCACAATATAATTTAAACGACAGTGCTACCAGGGTCCTTGATAGAAGGGAAGAAACTTAAATGGAGACAATCTAAATTACTTATCCTTATAAAAAAGAATAGTTGATCTTAATTTTTTTAACTATATATTAAGAAAGTTCAAACTGAACAGCTTTATGGAAAATGATTTCATGTGTCTTCCTATATCACAATATCACAACAAAATTTAATTAAGCACACACTGCTACAGCTAAACATTGCTTTGAACAGTTTCACATACAAAGGAAGTGCTTTTTGGAAAGCTTTGTGAAGTATTTGATGTTTCAATCAACAATCAGGGCTATCATGCACCCTCAAATTGCTACGACAGAAAACTTTTCCATAGACCTTGAAAAGGCATGTTCCTCTCATATTATTACAAAGAATTTTGAAGGAAATAAGTGTGGATAAGAAATTCTTACATTGGAAAGTTTATTCTGCTGTGATTTCTCCGGAACATCTTATGCCACAAAAAAAGAAAAGAAAAGACAGCTAAGAAAAGATTGTAAAAAGAAATTATACCTCTATTGTAGCAGTATAGAACTACATAATTGCTATTCCATCCCCAAAATCACATAAAAAATTAAGACAAAAGATGCAAGGGAAGCTTGTGAAAAAACTGTCCATAAATTATCACCATTTTTTTAGCACATGTTAGTGTACTAGACGTCACAAGAGAAACTTTATTATTCATACCCACAAATATTAGATATAGTAGTATTATAACAGATCTGTTTTCCACCTCGACGCCACAGTCTACGCATGCACTAAAACATGCAATTACATTTATACAGGTATGGTAAGTACATGTTGCTGCTTTACTTAAACTATCAAGCTTTTCCTCTAATTCCTTCTTTAGCACAAGCATGTAAGAAAAGTAGAAAATTTAACACAAAAGATCTATTATAGAATGTGGACGCCGAAGAATGTGGTTGTGTTCCTGTAGAGGAATTCCAAGGTGCAATTCATGGACGCCATCTCGGTAACGACGTCGGTGGCATCGGAGCCGGACGAGACTGCGAATATCTCAAACTTAATGCTCTACAAAATACAACATTCAATTAAACCAAAATTCGCGACAAAAATACCGATTTTGAAAATGAAAATCCGACAGAATTGTGCTAATTGACCTTCATATGCTTGATATGATTTTAAGAAGAAAATATATTATGACAAACTCATTCAAACTACTAATTTGATCTATTATCTTTCCTCCAAACTTTTTGCAATCTAAGCACAATTTTATAGTTTAACTGAATACGTGAGGGAATTGACAGTAAAAAGGGATAAAATACCTTCATTTTGAGCGCTAGTTTTGGACTTCATTTCCTTTTGAGCAATTGATTTAGTAAACCTAAGACAAATGATGAAGTTGGAGATAATATGATAAACAGTCAATCAACTAATCTTTTCCAGCTTTATTGTTCCCCAATTTACAACCAAATATAGCTTATTTAAATACAAATTTAAAGGAAAGAGAAGAGAAAAAAATTTCTTTTAAACTGGATCAAACATCACATGACATAATACAATTCTTACAAGTTATCTTGCACATTAGTATTACTCTTCCCCTTAGACACAAAGATAATAGTTCACGACAAAATTTTACCTTCTACTACCGTAACATAATTTTAGGACGCTCATTCAAAAACTGAATAAAGTTAAAAATAATAAGCAAAACAGTATAAACCACAAGATAATTTTTTTTTTCAAAACTTTAACTCTCCATGTGAGCTCATATTAATCATAAATCATTGCCTTCCTAAAACAGTTAAGACTTATAACCATACAAGTTAAAAACTCATGAATAAACCAATTTAAAGAAAAGGGAACTCAATGCATTTTTTCTATATCATCAAAATATATTTAGAAAATGGTATTGCGAGAGATCTGATCCAAATGACAGTCTTTTCATAGTGTTAACTCGGACTACTCACATTTATCTTATTGACATCCAAGACTAGGTCTGATACGCCAGTGAGTTTCCTGATTGAGGTTCCTCACAACGTTCATTGTGAACTTATGGTTTGGAATATAAACTGCTTCACGATCTTCGCCTCTTATAAGTGTTTGTGACCGCCATCGAACATCCTGATAGCCATGCAACTCAACACGTGACAAAGAAAGCAGAAAGGAAAACTAAAAAGAGTAGTGCAAAATACAAGTTTTACCTTTTCTACAACATTAAACCACATAGCTTATATACTACAAGTTCTACATTTAAATTAACTAAGATTTAGAGGTATTTTTATACCACCCCAGTCTGATATTGCAACACTTTTAAAATTATGTGTTGATGAGATGAGTTGTGCATCATCCCAACATTGAAAATGTTAATGGTTTGTGATGGGTTCATGAAGATTGAGTGTTTTTAACATATTTGTCTATTTTAGATGCATTTGAATGAGAGCTCTACCTCAACAGTTCCAGAAACTTCTTAGCCTTGAATATCGGCCTGAATCCATTCATTCACCACAAAAGGTCGACTTGCTTGGATTATTGCACTTCAACAAAAGTTTTTGAATATCTGCATATTAGGAGGGAAGAAAAATGGCAAATCAAAGTCAAAGATAGTTATTTATGTTTGAACAACGAACACAATAGTGAGTAGCAACGGATATTTGTCTGTTGTATCGAGGATAGTAAACCGAAAGTACCTTACGACCAGCTACGGTCAGCAACACTGTCCCAAGACCGCCAGCAGTCATCCATTAATTTCTTAGAAGAAAAACCTATGAATCTGAATTGAAATTTATGTTTGTACAAATCATAAGATTCATACAACAAGCACACACTTTAGCAAGCAATTAAAGTCATTGTTCACTGTAGTGAAACTATTATAATTCAACAGATAACACATTGAGATAATGACTACAAAGATGAACATAAGATTGTGGTGAATCTGAATTGAAATCTAAAAAAAAACATATTCCAACACATGATATATACAGACAACAAACAAATATGAATTGAATTTTAACACAGTGAAGACAAGAAAATCATAGATTCACAAATCCAAAACATGAATGCTAAACATTTATCGATTTTGTTTTAATAGCATCTCCATTTATGTTCTTTTAGACAAAATTGCCCTTCTTCCTTATTCTCTTCCTCCTTACCACTTTCTCTGCCTCTCTCTCAATTAGCCCAAGAATTCCAGAAATCAACCTCCTGTTGTTGAGAAGAACATGGAAGATTTCATCACTGACATCAATTCTTGCAGTATTTGGCCCGAGGAAGTGTTCAAATTGAGGATGATGCAGGTTAATTGAGGTGGTGACTACTTTGGCGGATAACCGGACTAACATGGTCGCCCAATCGGTGGAGCGGTGATGGTTGAAGATTTGCCAGACTTGGGAGCGGTATCGGTGCGAAATATAAGGAGGGAAAGTACGGATAGTAGATCTGTCGAAGTGGTTATGGATTCGACTTCGGTGGAGGCCGGATTTGGTGGTGCTTGACTACTAACGGAGGAGGCGGTGTCGGGGGCGAGATCGCCGAAGGTTGAGCCGATCAGTGCCAATTCTCCTTGCTGAACTAATATTTAAGGCACTATGTTAATAAAAGAGAAAGAGAGGTTAACAAAGGGGTAAAAATTTAGATAAAGTGCACTCATCCAAAAAATAGAAGCTAAAGGTCTTGAAATCTACCTTCAAAACGGAGAATTTTCCGAGGGAGGATGTACCAGTTGCCCCAACCAAGATGCGAAACCTCGGGGCCCACTATCTCCATGGTCGCTTGCTTGCCGGAGCGTCCATCTCCACTTCCGTGAGAAGAAGAGCTTGTTCCTCTCTCCGAGTACAAAATCATGTGGTCCTTGCCAATCTCAATGCGAATCTTTCTCTTATGATTTCGGCTCCCCTCAATCTGATCCCTAACCACTATCCGTTGGTCGGATCCGTCAATCAAGTCAACGGGTCGGGTAAGGCCGCTCGATTCGACTTCTAGTGATCTTCGATGCAGATTTCGTGATTTATGTCGACGCATCTGGGATGTTGAGTTTCAGAGCAATAAAGAGGATGCTTTTCAGGGTTTTGCTAATGTGGAGCTTGAAGGTGAATCAGAGTAAGATGAAGAAGACTACAAGATCATGGTTTCAGAGGGAGAAATTGAAGAAAGTTGAATTAGAAAGAAATGGGAGTAGAAGAGAATGAAGATGAAAGAAGTCGTGGTAGGGAGCGATTTCAGATCGTGGTTATCACTTTCTTTTCAAAGAGGGCGTTACAAGGAAAGAAATGAATAAAAGAAAAAAGTAAAAAAGAAATTAAAAAGGCTGAAAAGGTGCCACGTGGCGGAATTATGAGGGATGTAAAGGGGTTTGTTTTAAATGTATTATAGATGGGTCCCTCCTTTCAGATTTAATCTTGCACTTATTTTAGTAATAAAATAAATTATTTAAATGAAGTAAAGAAAACAAAAAAGTAAAAATGTAATTATGAAACCCAAAATATGAAACCACCATTGCACAAGGCCTTAGCTTCATGTGAGGAGTACCCTTAGGGTGAAAAGTGAGGATCATTCTAGACTATTCATTTTAATATTATCATACACCCTACCACACCCAATCCTGATCAACGGTCAGCATTGACCGGTCAACGGTCAACGTTAACCGACCGTTGACCGGTCAACACCCAGATTTTTTTTCTCTACACGTTTGCATTATAAACTATTAATTAAAAAAACTGAACAATTAGTTCTTAAAGTTGAACAATTTAATGTTAAAAGTTGTACAATTAAAATTTGAACAATATTAAAGTTGAACAATTGTATCTGAAAAGTTGAACAATTTCACTTTTATAGTTAGACAACTGTATTCGCTATGTATATAAATTTGAACAATTGTATCTTAATGTTGAACAATTTCATTTTTTTAATAATTTTTTTGGGCTGGCCGTTTTTTCCGTCTTTACTATTTTTTATTTTCTTACACATTTAGGATTTAGGGTTTATGTTTTGAACATTTTGAGCTGTATTATGTTTATAGAACATTATAAACAAAACTTCTAGTTTATTGGATAATTGTTAAAATTTTAATGAAGTACTGTTCAATTTATCTTGTGTTATAAGTTTGAATTTTCATGCAATTTAAATTGTTCAACTTTTCTGGTTCATTTGTTCAACTTTATATATTGTTAAAAAGGTTGTTCACATTATAAGATACAATTGCTCAAATTTAAGAGAGAATTGTTCATTTTTTTAGAAACAATTTTATGAGGAAAGCGTGTAGAAAAACAAGAATAAAAAAATAAAAATATATATATTTTATCCCAAAAAGAAAATTGGCCAAAAAAAAAAACTGACTGTTGCATAGTGAAAACAGATGTCTAACTATAAAAATAAAATTGTTCAATTTTAAGATACAATTGTTCAACTTTTTTGGTATAATTGTTCAACTTTATATATTGTTTAAAAAACATTGTTCAACTTTTAACATACAATCATTCAAGTTTAATAGGAAATTGTTCAACTTTTTTAATTACAATTTTATGATGAAAACGTGTAGGAAAACAAGAAAAAAGGAAGAAAAAAATTTACCCGGAAAAAAAAAACTAAAGTTTGCTTAGTTAAACATTCGTCTAACCTTAAAAATGAAATTGTTCAGCTTTAAGATACAATTGTTCAACTTTTCAGATACAATTGTTCAACTTTATGTATTGTTCAAAAAAAATTATTCAAATTTTAATATACAATTGTTCAAATTTAATAGAAAATTGTTCATTTTTTTAGAAATAATTTTATGATGAAAATGTGCATAAAAACAAGAATAAAAAAATGTATTTAAAAAAAAATCTAGACAAAAAGTCAGTTTGACCGGTCAACGTTGACCGTTGCATGTTGACCGATCAATAGTCAGATATTGACCATAGGGTTTGATTGAGTGTGAAAGGGTGTATGTTTGTTATGATGGATGTTCTATCATAGCCTTCCATTGTCCCAAAATGGTTTCTCCTCACGTTTCACCATAAGCATCCGTTTCACTGGAGCCTGACTATATATATAAAACTAAAACCTAACTATGTCACATGACACCTCCTTATAAAAATTAACACATGTCATGTTCTCTCTTATCACTTTGTATAAATAAAATTTAATTATATATCCAAAAACATTTATCATAAATCCATCACTAATCTCTTCCTAATCAAAATACAAATCAATCACAAAGGTTATAGCTCAATCACAAAGATTATAAATCCAAAACTTCCAAAACTTTGATCAACTCAGAATTCTATTGATATCCTCTCACAAAAAGTTAATCTTTGATAATTTCTTACCGGTCTTGGCCAAACATGGTTCATATTTTTGCAACAAAGAGCGCAAGACATGGTTCCTATTTTTCTGGAAAGTTGACTTCTTACAATTTAAACTCGTTCAATTAAAGTAAGATTTCCAAACTGCACTAATTTACTACATCCGTTGATTTTCTCCAAATTGGTATAATATTTTCTCCCGATTATGATGTAGAAGATTGTGAACATGGTTTGCATTTTTCCTTATTTAAGTTAATCATTTCTGACTAGTATGCATTTTTTTTATTTACGCTAATCATTTTTGCTAATTTTTTATTAAAAATTTGAATTGTTATTGGAATTCATCGCCTCACCGTTACATTGTAGTTCTCTTGAAAATTTTGTGCTCTTGTGATTTAGTGTTATCCTACAATTTTGCTTCTTATGTTGAAATTATATTTTGTTTGCTATGTGGATAATCAAAGATTTTTTCTTCATCTTAGAAAAAGGGTATTAAACTAATTGTTAGCTTAACACTTTGTACTTGCTTTATTTAAATGACAATAACACTGTTAATTATCTCATTCAACACATATCATTATTATTTCAATTGGTGGCAGCTGCAATTAGGAAGCAAATACATCGATTGACGTGATCGAATTGATATATATCTATTATATTAAACTAAAGCATAAGTCAATTAAACAACATGTCTCTTCCATAATAAGCCACACGTCGTGTATGTCATGTGTTGTTACGGTAATTATCCACATCATTTAATATTGTTAAAATAAAGTCATATTCTTTGTTTTTCCAATTTTATTCACAAATATATCTTTATATCTATAAAAATATCATATTTGTTTGTTTTGATGGATATAGTAACATAATAAATAAGGAAAATTTTATATATTATGATTGAGATACAAATTTTAGATAACTATTTGTATTTTATATATAACATACATAACGTAAAAACCAGTGCGTGGCACGAGAATTATGCTAGTAGAAAAGCTAAGTGGACTTCATCCCTGCAATATCATTCTCTTCTCATCTCGCTAAAACAATGAACCCCTCACAAAATCCCTTTGTTTTTTCTTACATTGAAGCTCAATTTCATCTGCTTTAGTTTCTCCGGTGCTCCTGCTCGGTCGTTCTACCCCTAATTGGCACTCGGTTTCTTCTTATTCATTTCCGTGTGTCCTAGAAATTCCATGAACCCCCAATCGGTGAACAAAAAATGCTATAATCAAACCTTCAATCGGCGTTAATGGTGTTATTTTTTTATCAATGTCCCGGTATGGTTGAAAGCAAGTTTGTTGTTAATGATATATGGTCGGAGGTCCATTGTTGTGTTTATTTGGTTGGTGATGATTGTGTTAAGATGAAAGAACTTCTAGCTTCGATAATGGATCACAAATCTTTTTTAAGTAAGTGTTTTCCACGTAATGTAAGTTCTGAATCAAGCAAGGCTGCATCAAGCAATACTTCATCAAGCAACTCTAAATCGAGCAACGGAAAAGGTTATTGAGACATTTGTGGGTACAAGTGTGCTTACCAATATTTCTATTTTGCCTCCACAACAAGCAGAAAATAAGGGAAGTGGTCGTCGTATCAAGCCTAATAAAGAGATTGCTATATAAAAAAAAAAGGCAACGAGGAAGAGTGGGGTATGCAAGAAGTATGTTGATCACAATAGTAGGACCTATCCACAGAAGAAATTTTAGGAGTTGAACAAAAGTATGTTGTTGCTGAACAATTTGCCTATAATCTTGAACAATTTATGTTTATTCTTGAACAATTTACATATTTGGACATATTTCGATTATAATTGATCAATATGTTTTCATATTTTCATAGTGATGCTTTGCTCGTAGTATTTCGAACAATATTTTCTATTGGACTTGTGCAAAGAAGGAGTTTTAGGTTTGAACAAAATTCTATTAATTTTGAATAGGAGTCTTTTAATGTTGAACTAATTTCATTGTTGAACAATTGTCGATTATAGTTGAACAATATGTATCATGGTTCAACGTATTGATTTGAACATATTTCTTTTGTTTGATTATGTTGTTCAATAATTTTGTTTGCTTTTGTTGTACAAATTTTGTTTATAAGTAAATGATACACACGATTATGTTGTGTGTATTGACGGAGTTTTGGCATGGTTTTAGTGGTGTTTTAGGATGCTTTGGAGGTGATTTGGAGACTTGGCGAGGAGGTGCGGAAGTTGCGTTTTTGGAACCTTAGGAGCTGGGGAGCGAAGGATGAAGAAACAGAATTGCGGCGACCGCCGCGGAAGAAACGACGACCGCCGTTAATTGCCCTGGAGAGACCTTAGCTATGACCTGGAAACGGCGACCGCCGTTTAATTGCGGCGCCCGCCGCATTTACGGCGATCGCCGTGGGAGAAGTAGCGGCCGCCGCCGACCGAAGCATCGCCGAGCCGATTGCCTTTTCGGATGTATTTTGTATTACTTTATTAGTTTTTTATTATTTCTTTTTAGGATAATTTCATATTATTTTCCTTTGGTATTTAAGGGTTGAGAAAACTTGTTTCTTCGATCTCTCGGAATCCTAATTTCTTATTCTACGTATTCTCTTGCTATGAAGAACTAAGCCTCTCTTGCTTAGTCAGACATTGAAGCTTTTCGTGTGATTCAGTTGTGAGATTCTTATTCCTAATCTATTGCATGTTTTTATCTCTTCTCTTGTTTGATTTCTTAAGATTGATATTGATAATTTCTAGTCTGATCAACTAGGGTTTGTCGTTATTTATCTATTGCTAGGTTTAGATTGTTACTGGTTGAGCATATCTATTCCATAGTAGCAACTGCATCGTGTTAGTAACTGGTTGTGCTAATCTTATGCAGAAGAGAATTGATTTACATTCTAGGGTAAAAACTGGTTGTTTTATTCTAGGGTTGTATCTAACTATATTCCTATCCGTAAGGCTGCTGTTAAACTGAATCTTGATAGTTTCAGGGTTGTTTAATTAGTTAGTTCTAATAGTATCTGGTTGTGCTATTAGTTACATCTGAAAAGGAATTAGAATTACCATTGCATGCGATTTTGAGTAGTATCTATGATCAACTTGTCACTCGAATAGTGGATATTGTTTGACTGAGTGTTTTCCCAATAACTGATTTCATCACCTTTAATTGCTTATTTACCATTTGCATGCTTGGCTACTAAAACAAACCTACAAAACCCCCATTTGGTTGCTTTAAATTGACATACATATTGCATACTGCGATAGACTTTGTTTCCCTGCGGATTCGACCCTTACTTACCTAGGAGTACGTTTTAGGGTTTGTTTGGATACTTTGCATAGTAGGAATTAGAACGGCAAATTTCTGTTATCAGTAAAACATGATATGTTGATATTGAAAATTGTTCAAAAAACTTGATTGGAACCGTGGAACCAAAGTAGTTGTTTCTAATACCCAAAATAAACTGACTACAAAAGTTGTTTTTGCATTATAGTAGGTGTTTTTAGTACCAAAAATAACTACAAACCGAGGAACAAAGTTATTGTTTTTAAGACCCAATATAAATTGACATATACTTGTTCTCCATAACAAGTTTGTAGGTGATAACCAAGGTAGATTGGTTTTCATGGCTTCCTCCATGACACTTTCTTGGAGTTCGTTTAGGTCAAATGCAATGATTGCTACCAATACTTGATTCTAAATGGTGTCATGTTCTTCTTGCTTTCTTTATGAATCCACAATCCCATCCATGAGACCCTTCATCCATGTAAGCTTTCATATGGTGCATGAGATAGACATCACTGTCACACTTGTTCTTGCTATCAAGCCATTGCATTTTTAAAACTTCTATTAAAATTGTTTCAATTTTCCCTTACTTTGCATTCATTGCCCTTTAACCTTAAGTAGTCTCCATATATTTTCCTTTGCAATCAATTTGGTCAAATATAAAAATGAACACTTGAGTACACACGCTTGAACAATAAATGTAAAAAAATTGAACACTTAAGTATAAAACTTTGAACAATCAAATTATATAGTTAAACAATTACTATTAATGAACGATCAAGCGATAAACTTGAACAACTAACAATTTGAACACTGGAGATAACAATTTCAACAATTTATAAATACTATTAGAAAATTTTGTGTAGCTTACTAGTCTTTCTGGAATTTGTCTATACTTGTCATCAACTGCATCCTCGGCCAATAAGTTATCAATGATTTCAAAGCGCAATCTCTTTAGATTGAAACATATGGCATAGTAATGACCACTAGCACATATTGGAAAAAAAAAACGTACATAACATATGGTAATAGTAATTAGCAACAATGTATTTATATGAATCGTAATGAGTTTTAAACTTCTGGGGGACATACCAAATTTGCATGTTCTATTATTGTATGGAGCACCATTTCTTGAACATAATCTAACAATTTTGTGAATCTTTTCATGTTTTGGTCATAGCCCTTGGTGTCTGGAGTGATCACAGTGAAACTCGTGCAAACATAAAATTGTTAGTATTTTTCGTTCACCTTGTAATGTAGTTTTGAAGACAAGAAATTCTTGAATGTACTTATAGTGGTTGCTGGAGTTGCAAAATATCTTGTTGTGGAGCTACTACTTCTATACTCCTCTTGTTCGTTTAGTATCAAAACCTAAGCATTTATCACATTATAGGAGATGTATGATTCACATACAATACTTCTCATGTCACACATGTCTACTAAAATGCTCTCATGTAAAAACATTATCTCCCTATATTTATAAATGCATTTTGTTCTTGAAATGTTTTCGTATTATTTAATACAGGAAAAAGTAGGGTAAAATTGAAGTTACCCTTTGTTGTTTGCACTAGTACAAAATTTTCATTTTATCTCGGTTCCATGTCATTTTTTATCTCAGTTTAGAACCGTCTTCTTTAATTGCGGAATAAAAAGGAAAAGGTAACACAACCGTGATAAAATATACTTTTTTAACCCGGATATAGAACCGTGATATATGCTCTCCAAAACCGGCATAAAATAAGGGGCATCTGTGTTCCAATAAGAATATATCTCGATTTAACAACCATGATATATTATCTCAAAACCGGGATAAAAATAAAGAAAAATGTATTCCAATCAAGGTAATTATCACGGTTATATCTATGTTAAAAAGTTAACTTTGCACACAAAAAATAGGTTTTTAATTACGGTTGTTTGGCAATTGTGATATAAAATAGTCTCTTTTTTTGTTAGTCGGATCAACATGTTCATTACCTAGTCCCTATATATATTTTCACCCACATCTAATATCTGATTTGTGATAATCAAACAAATACACCCTGGGTAGCCTGGAGATAAGAAATATGCATCATCATGTAGCAACTAATCCACAACTATTACTCTGCATTTACCAAAAGTAGTTTACATTCAGCAAACATGTTTTGCTATCTAGATAAATTTACAAGTGGTGGACAAAGGAAAACCAACTAGATAACATGTTTAAATTGGACAATGGGTAGCCTAAATTTGATCTAATAGATTCATTAGACTAGGTAGCAAGCAGAACTTCGGCTGGACGAGCACAAGAAATGTGGAATGGCCTTTCGAGACTTCTTTTGAAAATGCAACATGTGGTGTCAAGCTTTCTCAAGTTCGTGTAGTATTTGTTTATTCCATGTGCACAACCCTTTAGAAAATGTTTCTCTTCAATTTAAAGAAACAATGAAGCCGAAAGGTGAAGGAAGGACCTGGATATAAGCAACACAAAACATAAAATCCGCATTACATGTCTGCTATATATGTTGAAATCGTGTCAATTGTCAACCATTATAACTTGGGTACACTTTGTACTCAATTGCTAGATAAATAAATTGCAACAAATTTGATCACAAAAATAAATTGTGGAATAGAAATATTGAACAAACAAATACACATTTGTTAGATAAACAAATTGCTGCAGAGTTGACCACAAAAAAACAGTGGAATAGAAAAATTGTACAAACAAATACAATGTTCACAAGAAAACATCTTGATGAATGAACAAAATGGACTCACTTGTTAATAAACCTGACATTTATGTACAACAGATAATGGTACACTTGGTCAAAACACAACTATAAAATGAAAAAATACAAATAAATAACTTGGCATCTCAAGCACGAATTACCATAGGAAAATGACCAGACAAAGAAGAAAGAAGTAGGGCTATAATTTACAAACCTCACAGGAGTAAAACAAAATGCTCATTATCAAGATCCCTTAAAGCATTAGCCAATAGTCATCTCTCAGTATTAACCATTGAGATGTTACCCCACACTTCATGCATCGAAAGAAACACAAAATTCACTTACATAATTGGCTAGTAGTCTGCTTACTCATTATACACAAGCTCACATATTCTATTACCATTTCAGCAACTACAAGTGTTCTTTTATAAGGAAATAACAAAGCTTATTTATAAATCAAGTGTACTAATGGTAAGTTTCTTTGGATACAGAACAATAATTGTTGATAAAGCAATAATTACACGGATTAACAATAGCATGCACTATATACATAGACAAAATTAAGTATTGTTGCAAAAATTGTTACCTTATCACTGCGAACATCACTATGAATGAAGTAATGGATCTGACGTACAAGTTTTCCTTCTGATGCATGTACATAAAACAGTAAATTTTCCTCGTGACCCTGCCAAAACATATGAAAAGTTTCATATGTCAAAGATAGCAGCACTTGTGCTTAATATCTCGTCGTTTTGGTTTCATCTTGACTTCAGATATCAATAAAAGGGTTATTAATTCATAGATTTTGAAAGTGGATGAGGTGGATTGATCTTTTCAACTGTGAACATAACTACACCCTCACTCAAGGACACAAAAGGGTCTATAAGAACTTGACTTGAACATGTGCACCTGAATAACTGACATTTGAACTAGACAAGGTTTTGCAAATAAAATGATTTAGGAGGACATGAAGCAAGATTAAATTTGACAGTAGAAATTAAGTCATACCTTTTGAAATGAATATCTCAAACATTCAGTCATATTTGTATTATGAATGAACCTTGCAATTCTCACTCCAAATCGGTGGTTTATAGCAAAACAACAGCAGGGTGATGGTTTTTCCTAGAACTCAACGGCGAGACGGAGACATGAAGTTGTCATTGGTGCTCCAAATATTTTTTTCACAGCTACTGCAAAAAATAGTTCAGCAAAAAAGTTCAGGATTGTAAGCGAGAATCTCTTATATCAAGAGTCATGCCATAGTATGGATGTTCACAATGGGCTTGTTTTGAGAATCCCTTGGCTGATTACAGCGTTGGAAGCCAAGTATTTCTGCCACAAAATCAAAGTGAATTTCGTCATAAATTACTCCAGTTGACCTTTATATAATTACATTACATCAATTGCAACATGCACATAGAGATTTGGCAAGGGAATCGGTGAGGAACTCGCTGGTGTTACTCATGAATGGACAATTAAAATATCTAAACACTAATCTGAGAAATTGAAAATTGAAACTAAATCAATGACATACTAGATGGAAATTAAATGTCACTATAGCCATGTGAAACTCAAATGACCTAATTAAATCTCATTCAATAAATTAATAGGGTCTCCATAAACCCATTATCATACTCATTGGGAATTATAAAAATATATTGGACATGTTGACCCATATCTAAATTATAGAATGTAGCTGGCCTGATCAAGGATTTCAGGATTAGTTAAAGAGTTGATCTAATCCATAGTTGTGACAAGTCTTAAATGATTTTAGCCTAACATAATTTACATGCATGAAAACGCAAGTGAGTTCAAGTTATAAAATATATAAACTGACTTGAAACATTACGAATTTGGTTCAGCTGGATATGAACTTGAAAACAATCCAATTTTTTAAGTAAACCTTAATATATGTTCTTTAAACTTGACCAACTGGATCCATCCACCGAGTCTATGACAATCTAATGAATTTAGGCTATGGCGGAGTTAGATGTTTCCATGATTTTAACATTATCTCTTTGGAGAAGAAAAAAATAGGGCTAATTACAGTAGAATAGTAAGCTACCATATAAGAAACAGCATCACAAAACCAACCCCCAACAAATATTATGTTTCTTTGTGGAGTATTATATTACAGGGTTAATTGCATTTTGAGAAGCAAAAGTTCGGTTAATTTATATAAGATAAGACAACCTACTTAATTTAGTTTTTTCACTTAATAAACACCCAATTAGATGCTACATATACGAAATTAATAGAGTTATTTCGTTAACAAAATGACCACTATATTAAGTCTTTGTTTGTAGGTACTAGGTATCATGTTTGCATGACAATTTTTATGGAAAGTTAACTTCATCACTAACTCATATATACCAGGAAACAACTTCAGCCTGCTCTAGAAAAAGTTCAGCAAAATTCCAAGTTTTAAGCCCAACCTACAATTTTAGATTCACATGTGTTGAGAAACTCTCTCATAATAGTCCTTAAGCTAAGAAACCTTTCTTGGAAGTTCTTTGAAGCTTTACAAGATCCTTTCGAAGTTTTACAATAGTCGTTCTTATAACAGTCTGTATGTTCTCTTTATGTTCTTATAAAAGTCTCTGTTCCAGTTCATATTTCTCTCCCTGCTTTCGTTTTTAATTTTACTATTCAAAAAATCACTATTACGATTATTGTTCACGCTGTAAATGTCTATATTACTATTCATAATTCTATTTTAATTTATTTTAATTATTTATAAAAGCATTACCTGCTTTTTACAAAGTGGGTTCCATTTGGAATGTCTGTATTACTATTCACAATTCTATTTTAATTTATTTTAATTATTTATAAAAGCTTTACCTGCTTTTTACAACCTGGGTTCCGAGTCTGAAAAAGAGTTTCTTGTCGGGAAAGGATTTGGATTTCTAGGTATAGGGGTAAAATCTCTACTGGAGTTAAATCTTAATAGGACTCTTCCATCAATACTTTCTTCTATGTGGGAAATTTATATTCTTTCAAGATTATCTAGAGGACAATCATGTTTAAGTTCAAGAGTCTCTAGTATAGTAATATCTTCCCAACCCTGTTAACGAACAAAATAGAGATGAATCTCTTCCCTCTTCACCTACTCAGAGTGATATGGCAGGATATTCCTCTATTAATGTTATCACAAAAACAGAATTCACTATAGACAAAGATTGCTTGAGAACGGACTTTGATTCCATAGAGAACAGAATCAAGAAAATTTGGTTCATGAAAATAGAGAGGATTGTTAGAGATAAAATAAGAGAATTATGGTATTCTGATATGAATAAATATAGAATAGACATCCCATTCTTCACTTGGTTTCCTAATTATCTTAGAAATTAGGGTATAGAAAACCCTTTAGAACAAAAGTCTATAGAAGTCCAAACTAGATTAACTAAGACTTGGAACTTTTTACCTTCTGGCTTCACACAAAGTGTTCATCCTCCTTTACAAGGAATAAAAATTATTACAAAGGATGGAGAACTCCCTGCAGAACCTTTTAAAAATCCTAGAGTTAGTATTTCTGACAACAGTCCAGCCACTCTTGAAGATGTTAAGAAAATACATCAACAGCATAACTATTCCAACCAGATCCTTCACACAATAGCTGAACAAGTAGAATTGATACATGATAAAATTAGCACAGAAACGATCAAATTCCCTAAAGACATATCTAGACCTCATTTCCAAATCCAGGGAATTAAAAAAGAAACTCTTAAAAATACCTCTTTAAACCATTCTCTTAGTCTCATGGATATAATTGATCAAAAGTTAAAAGGTGTGTCGATAAACTGTGTCGAAGAATGTAACAATAGTTTCAACACAGATTCTAGCAGTTCTTCAAATAATTCTGAAAGAGAAGATGGCCCGTCCGATAAAAAGGCTATAGAAACCTTGCAGACATGCTTCGAAGAAAATCGCCTTACAATTAATAGGTTAAGAAGATACCATGGCAGGACACAAACACATAAAAAAATATTCAGAAATTCAGACACTAGAAACTTCTATCCTAGACCCACTCCTTCTGATCTACAATATGAAGAAAGATCTAAGTTCAGATCCACAAATTATAATGGACAGTCCATCTATGAATGGAATATAGATGGTAAGTCTGAACATGAAATACATAACACCTTACAAGAAATGAGTATGGCTAATATAACCTATATAGTTGGCAGAAAAGACCCAAAGACTTGCTTTTCCCTTTTAGTTACTGGATTTATAGGCCAACTTAAAAGTTGGTGGGATAATGCTCTATCATCCTTTCAAAGAGAAGAGAACCTTGATTTTATTAATGATGAAGGAGAACCAGAACCAGTCCATCAACTAATATATACCATTAGTATGCACTTTATAGGCAATCCAAGAGAGGAATTCCAAGCCAATAGAGAAATCCTTTCTAACCTTAGATGCAGAACTCTTAGTTAGTGACTATAGGTGGTAAAAAGATGTTTTCTTATCTTATGTCTACAAAAGAAATGACTACAATAAGGGTTATTGGAAAGAACGTTTTGTTACTGGTCTTCCAACCATGTTTGTTGATAGAATAATTCAGAAAATAAAAGATGAAATTCAAACAGAAGAAATTCCTTGGAAAGACATGACCTATGGTCAGCTAACAACTTTCATCAAAAAGGAAGGTCTAGCCCTTTGTTCAGAATTAAAAATTCAGGCCAAGTATGGTAGAGAAAAAGGTTCTAGAAGAAAAAAACTAGGTAATTTCTGTGAGGCTTTTGGCCTTGCCAAAATAGAACCCCCTTCTAATAGAAATAAAAAGATCTATAAAAATAAACAAAAAATCTAGTTCAGATAACAAATATGTAAGATCTAATTACCCACCTAAAAGAAGATTTCAACCAAGAAAGACAGATAAAAAGATCATATGTTATAAATGTGGTAAACCAGGCTATAAGGCAAATAACTGTAGCCTCAAGCAAAAGATCAATGAAATTTGTCATGATGACAGTACCCTAAAAAATAGACTTACAAAAATCCTTTTGGAAGACTCTGAGGAAGATTTTTATGTCCCTGATTCTTCAGACTCAGAAAATTCAGGAACAACCCAATTCTGTAACGTTATCACCAAAAATGATGAAAAAGAGGCCCTTTTAGAACTTATTGATACACTTGAAGATCCTCAAATTAAACGAGAATACTTCATGAAACTAAAATAACTAATATTTAAAGAACAACAACCTTTACTTGAAGAACCTTTTAGTATTTCCAAAATTATTAATAAGAAATCTCCCACTAAGATATTCTCCTCTATTACCGTAAAAGATCTACAAGCTGAAGTTAATAGACTCAAAAAAGACATTGAAACACTCAATAAACAATTATTAATAAATGAGACCAAAGACCTTGAGCTTGAAACCAGAATAGCTCACCTTGAACTTTCAAAGACTTCTAATAATAGTTCTAGCTCTAGCTCCCGTTCACAACAGAAGGAAGATGAATCTCCCCTTTTAGAAGAGACTTTTATTTCAGCTATAAATAAGATTAACTTTCAGAAATGGTATGTTAATATTACTATAAAAATAGAAGATTTCATTCTTTCTACTGTTGCTCTCCTTGACAGTGGAGCTGATTTAAACTGTATATGTGAAGGTTTAGTCCCTTCAAAGTTTTACCATAAAAGCAATGAAAAGATCCACAATGCTAATGGTGGTAGGATGAACCTTAGCTACAAGATCCCCAAGGCCTCTATTTGTAACGATAAATATTGTTTCAAAAACTCTTTCATAATGGTAAAAGGCCTAACCCAGCAAATAATCCTAGGAACACCCTTCCTGACACAAATATATCCTTTTACAGTTGACAGGTACGGCATACATACTGAAATAATGGAAAAAAGACTAAGTTTTGAGTTCATTTCCCCGATAAAACAAAAAGACTTATCTACACTACAATCCTCATCTATAAGTAAAACTATAAATCTAATAACACATGGAAGCAGTTACTCGAACTCGAACTTTTCAGAACATATTAAAGGTAAAGATATGAACCTCATTGACTTTTTGTTAAGTAATTTTAACATGTCTTTAGTATCACGGGACAAGAACATGAGGAGCGATAAGGGAAAGGAAAAGTTGAGACCTTTACCTTCCTCCCAAGTCACAGATAACAGGCAACCTTTACAGAATACTGTTGAAGAAATTCATCAGGAATCCTCTCAAGGATTACATGCCTTTTCTACAAGGCATACAAAAAAAAAAGGCGAAACATCCAAACTTCGTTTTGGAAACGTTGACCTTGCAGTATTCCCTCAAAGGGATAACCGGAAGTTTAAACCACTACAGGGGCTTATGCTTACTACAGAAGAGCAGTGCTTATTGGATAATCTTTGGTGGCTTCAAACGATGCCCCAAGCCACAAGCAAAAAAGTACAGTGCTTAAATGCACTTAGCATCTACTTCTATGAAAATGGAAAAGGGATGAAACAGAAAAAGATCCCACAAAAAGGGTTTTCACATTACGTGATTTATCGGGGACTAAAGACAGGATTGTTTCATAATTATGAAACAGTCAAAAAGAACATTATTTGTTACCAACCAGAATGGAGAGGATTTACAACCTTCTCTGAAGCAGTAGCAGCAACCATAAAGTGTTTTGGACCCATTTTTTTTTATTGAGCCTGAAGAGGTCAGAAGGTTCGAAGACATTACAACCGCACCATTACACCAAAAGATACAAATCCTAGAAGAAGAAAATGAAAAACTCGGTGAACAGGTTGACCTTGCCACAAGGCGACGTTGGAAGCAGCTCCAAGCTCGCCTCCTTGACACACCAGCACAAGAAGCTTTAACACCACTTCTTGATGCATGGCCCCAAGGAAAAGAAGTTCTCCTACAAAAGACATAAGAGAGCCATTTGGCAGACCTATTACAGGCCCAAAAAGAGATTATCCATATGCACTTTAAAGAACCAGGGTGGAATTTCCAGGGAGTTACTGTTCGGAAATTTCCGACTATCAAGCCCATAGGAAGCGGCCAAACAATAATGGAAGAAGGGCTACTCAAAATCCTGCTCTTCCTAAACGGGTGCACCATGCCGCAAGATCTCATATTAAAGTTCTTCCATTTAGGGATGATCCACAACATCGGTTTCCAACTCGATAAAGAAGGAAAAATAGAAGAAGCCCTACAAGCATTTGGAGAAAAGTTCCTTCTCATAGGAGGCAACATGGCAACCCTTGGACCAACAGTTGCTTACGTCCAAGCAACTCTCCCTAGGGTGACTAAATTCACAGTTGTCCCTTCAAAGAAGGTAATCTACTTTTCTGATGGCATTTTTAAGGAAGAAGATTGGAGAAATTGGATAGGAAAGCAACCCTCCAACTTCACAGTACATGAAGAACATGGGCTCTATAGACGTCACCAAGACCTAAATACCTTCTACAAGCATGCATACCTCGACGGAGGTTGGAGGAACAAAAGACTAGCAGCAGAAGGTCACTACACACAAATCTGGGTCTCAGAAAGATGGAGAATTTGGCTACCATTCAGCGGAGATGGCCAGTTCATCCAAACAGAGAAGTTCATCTCATTAGATGAATAACTCAAATACGAAGATGAAGATATGTCTAGAAGATGAAGATATGATAGACATGGACGCCAGTGAAGACGTAAGCATTCCAGATACTCACAAAGACATTTAGAATGCCAGATCATCACCCTTGACGCCCAAGACCCCTATGCCATGTAAGCAAAACAGTCCATGAAAAGAGAAAAGAAAAGAGAAAAAAAAATAATAAGGAAAGAAAAGAAAAAAGAGAAAAAGAAAAAGAAAAAAAAAGATCCTATGTTTTTATTTCGGTGGGTATTATCTAGCCTGTTTAGATTACCTCATTTGTACATTTTGTTACTTTGATAAAAGGCCCACTACAAAAAAAGACCAAGAAGAAGAACCCATAAATAAAAGCCCAAAAAGACTTTGATAAAAGGCCTACTACAAGAAGAGACCAAGAAGAAGTGCCCTCAAACAAGAGACCACAAACAAAAGACCCGTCAAGAAGCCCAAACAAGACAAAAGGCCCATTACAAGACCATGGTGAGAAGAAAAGATTGACAAGACAAAAGGCTCATCTGCAACAAAGGGTTTTCACATAGATCCACTTACAGCAGCAGACAAAAGACCCACTCAGATCTCCACTCACAAGAAAAGAAGACAAGACTCCACCCAGACAACAGACCCCACTCAGACAAAAGGCTCCACTCACTACAGTAAAGTTCACTCATGATGAAACAGTCCCATAAAGTTTTATGAACAAAATAAACTTCACTCTTCCCTTTCCCTATAAAGGCAAAACCCTCAGTTGTTTAAAGGCTATAGATTTTAGACTCTCATGTGTTGAGAAACTCTCTCATAATAGTCCCTTAAGCTAAGAAGCCTTCCTTTGAAGTTCTTTGAAGCTTTACAAGATCCTTTCAAAGTTTTACAACAGTCGTTCTTATAACAGTCTGTAAGTTCTCTTTATGTTCTTATAAAAGTCCTTGTTCCAGTTCATATTTCTCTCCCTGTTTCGTTTTTAATTTTACTATTCAAAAAAGTCACTATTACGGTTACTGTTCACACTGTAAATGTCTATATTACTATTCACAATTCTATTTTAATTTATTTTAATTATTTATAAAAGCTTTACCTGCTTTTTACAACCTGGGTTCCATTTGGTATACCAAAGCTATTGTGTGAAGGATTTGGTTGGAATAGTTATGTTGTTGATGTATTTTCTTGACATCTTCAAGAGTGGCTGGACTGTTGTCAGAAGTACTAACTCTAGGATTTTTAAAAGGTTCTGCAGGGACTTCTCCATCCTTTGTAATAATTTTTATTCCTTGTAAAGAAGGATGAACACTTTGTGTGGAGCCAGAAGGTAAAGGGTTCCAAGTCTTAGTTAATCTAGTTTGGACTTTTATAGACTTTTGTTCTAAAGGGTTTTCTATACCCTGATTTCTAAGATAATTAGGAAACCAAGTGAAGAATGGGATGTCTATTCTATATTTTTTCATATCAGAATACCATAATTCTCTTATTTTATCTCTAACCATCCTGTCTATTTTCATGAACCAAATTTTCTTGATTATGTTCTCTATGGAATCAAAGTCTGTTCTCAAGTAATCTTTGTCTATAGTGAATTCTGTTTTTGTGATAACATTAATAGAGGAATATCCTGTCATATCACTCTGAGTAGGTGAAGAGGGAAGAAATTCATCTCTATTTTGTTCGTTAACAGGGTTAGGAATAGGATTACTAAATTCAACCCTAACAGAATGATCTCTAACAGAATGGTCTCTGTCAGTATAGAGAGAGTCTGAAAAAGAGTTTATTATCGGGAAAGGATGTGGATTTCTAGGTATAGGGGTAAAAGCTCTACTAGAGTTAAATCTTAATATGACTCTTCCATCAATACTTTGTTCTATGTGGGAAATTTATGTTCTTTCAAGATTATCTGAAGGACAATCATGTTTATGTTCAAGAGTCTCTGGTATAGTAATATCTTCCTATTTTATTAGCTTGGGAGTAAAGATTGTAGATATTTCAGCTTCGAGCTGTAAAAGAATAGTTTCTCCTCTAGGGATAGGAGGTACTATACACTTAGGGTCTATTATGGAACTTAGGAGTCTATAATGGAGTCTGTAAATTATAGCAAAAATTTTAGAAAGATTTTTGAATCCCTTTTTAAGGAGTTTGATATCAAGGGTAAGAGTGATGCTGATTCTTGGGTCTGTCATATCAACTGTTAAATTAGGGGAACAGTTGAAGAAGATGGGACCGTTACAGATATTAGGCTGAATTACAACAATTAAGGAGTCTTTGTAAGTAAGTAGTCTATCATCTCTTAGAGCTATAAAGACTGGGGTATCTATCCCTTTTCTAGCTAAAGGTTTTAGAGCTACTTGTATTAATCCTATATGAATATATCTATAGTTCTTTTCTAAATATTTTTCAATAGCTATGGAAGATAATAATTAAAGGGTCTGTTGTTCCTTATCTAGACTTAGAGTTTCCTCATGACTTTTAGCACTAAAGGCTGTTTTAAAGTCTGCCCAACCTATTCTGTAAATGGATTGTATGGTCTGTTGTGGTATATTCCAATCGAAACTATTATCTTCATAAAGACTTTTACTACTATGAACAACTGGGGTGCTAGTTGAGCTAGAACCTCTAGACATAATACGTCTAAATTGTAGTGCCATAATTAATTACGTTTCAGGAACTATTTATCTTAATCATATGTGTTAAAGTTACAATTGGCGTGGGACCATCGACCGGGCCACCCTATCCAGCGGGCTGACCAAGCGGTTTTACGACTAAACCAAACACGCACACTTTAGTAACAGTAAAAAGTATGACTTTGATAAATAGTAACTAAAGGCGTAAAGATTATGATACTATAATCTAGATGTATACAACTAGTGGCTCTGATACCAAATGGAACCCAGGTTGTAAAAAGCAGGTAAAGCTTTTATAAATAATTAAAATAGAATTGTGAATAGTAATATAGACATTTACAGCATGAATAGTAACTGTAATAGTGACTTTTTTGAATAGTAAAATTAAAAACGAAAGCAGGGAGAGAAATATGAACTGGAACAGGGACTTTTATAAGAACATAAAGAGAACTTACATACTGTCATAAGAACGACTGTTGTAAGACTTCGAAAGGATCTTGTAAATCTTCAAAGAACTTCCAAGGAAGGCTTCTTAGCTTAAGGGACTATTATGAGAGAGTTTCTCAACACATGAGAGTCTAAAATCTGATGCCTCTAAACAATTGAGGGCTTTGCCTTTTATAGGGAAAGGGAAGAGTGAAGTTTCTTTTGTTCGTATAACTTTATGGGACTGTTTCATCATGAGTGAACTTTACTGTAGTGAGTGGAGCCTTTTGTCTGAGTGGAGTCTTGTCTTCTTTTCTTGTGAGTGGAGATCTGAGTAGGTCTTTTGTCTGCTGCTGTAAGTGGGTCTTTTTTGTTCTTTGTTGCAGAAGAGCTTTTTGTCTTGTCAATCTTTTCTTCTCACCTTGGTCTTGTAATGGGTCTTTTGTCTTCTTGGGCTTCTTGACAGGTCTTTTGTTTGTGGTCTCTTGGTCTTGTAATGGGCCTTTTGTTTTGTTGGGCTTCTTGACGGGTCTTTTGTTTGCGGTCTCTTGTTGTAGTGGGCCTTTTATCAAAGTAACAGAATGTACAAAAGAGGTAATCTAAACAGGCTAGATAATACCCCCCGAATCGAAAACATAGGATCTGTTCTTTTCTTTTCTCTTTTGAAAATAGATAAGACTGTTTTGCTTACATGGCATAGGGGTCTTGTGCAAATTGTTTTGGATCATCTACCGGAGAGGGCGGTGGAGTAAGGTCTTGATCTTCACAGCTGCCAGTAAAACTCTGTTTTTCTTGGACCAGATACTTTTGAAAAGCTTGAAAAGCTTCCCATTGTTTTAGTTGTTCCAGTTGATCTTTTGAAAGAGGTGGAGATGGATCCTTTTTTGGTGGAGGAGTGTAAGTAGTGGTCTTGGCTGTTGTAGAAGGAATTGTGGGTTCTGGTTTCTTTTGTAGGACAACCAACCTTACTTTCTCAGTGGTTAAAGTGGAAATAATGAACTTTTCCCACCATCTAATTTTGAAGCGACGGCAAAGGGTAAGAGGATAGTCTTGGGGATGTATCTGTAGGGTTTCGTAAGTCCAACAGAAAATCCAGGCAACACCAAAATCACGGTGGAAACGGAGGGATTTTGTGAATGGTCTATTTTCGGAATGGTGAAGGTAAACATAATATGCCCTTTTAATCTGTTCTGGGTAAATATTTTCTGCGGCCCCAAAAGTAAGCCACCAGTCATAAAACCAGATTGGGAAACCATTAGGGCAGTGCTTGTCGAAAAAGAAGAACCATGAGTGGTTAAATGGTCTGAGCAGGAATGTCATTTCCCAAGCATCTTTGTAGTCTTGGTAAGAATAGCTTGGGAGATTGAGAATAGCATTTGGAAGGGAGAAGGACTTTAAGGTCCAAGGGTCGGACCAATCGGAGGTAACAAGGACATTGAGTATTTTGCAATTAGAGAAGGAGACGCGTGAAGGGTCTATTGTACACATTGTGTGAGAGATTTCTGCAGAGCCAGAGTCTACTAGGATGAACTCATAGAACTTTTGGGTTTTAGAGGGGTTATCAGAGAACCAATGAAGTCCCACAGGGAAGAGTCTTTTGATGTATGGTTCTAGTTGGCTTTGTGAAATAGGATTATGTTCTGGCGTGAGGTAGACTGAGATAATTGGACTGGGTTTTAAGAAATACTGGAAAAAGGGGGTCTCTTTTTTGGGATTTGTTTTAACATGAGTCTTTGGTGCCAAAAGGGCTTGGTTGTAGGGGAGAGTTGGAAGGCTCGAGAGAGCTTGGAATCTTTTATGCACTGGGACCATGGTAGAAGAGGAAGATGGACTGATATAGTCCCGAGGAGTCTGTTTTCTATCTTTAGGATCCATACCTGAAAAAACTTTTATAAAAAGGGTAGACGGGCAAGACGATCTTTGACTTCCTTTTCAAGCTCTTGTAAATATCTGCGAAGGCTAGCACTACCTCCAAGCTCAACTAATTCTCTAATAGCTGGTATCCAAAGGCTTAATTCATGTTGTTCTTTGCATCTTTCGAAATGACCTTTCATAGACTAAATTCTTTTATCCCTGAGAGATTTTTGTAAGAAAATATGAGAAGGGGAAAATGGTTTAAAACGGGATTTTACTGTAAAATTATTTCTTTAGATCATTGTAAAACTTCACTTATCCTGTGGATTTTCCCTGTAAAAATTCTCTTGTGAGGAAATCTGATAACGAATTGTTTTTTCCTTTTATGAATTCTATTTTGAAATCGAATACAGAAACAATAGCTTGCCATCTGGCAAAGATCTGTTTTGAGACTAGATTTTGAACATCTTTTTGCAAAATTTCTTTAGCAGATTGACAATCAACTCGAAGAAGGAACTCTTTGTTATATAGATCATCTTGAAACTTAGAAATACAAGATACTATGGATAAGACTTCTTTTTTTAACAGTATTATAATTCTTTTGTGGTCCAGACCAAACACCAGAGTAGTATCGAACGAGGGTTTCTTTAGTTTGATTAGGTAGTCTTTGTTTAAGAATGCCACCAAAGCCTAATTCTGAGGCATCTGTTTCAACTATCATGAAAGCAGAGAGGTGAGGAATACTAGCGCATGGTAAGTATTTGACTTTATCTTTAAGGAGTTGGATTACCTTGGTATGCTCGGTAGTCCAGGTAGGTGGATTTTTCTTGAGTCTTTGAAATAAGGGGGCACAGATTTGTCTAAGGTTAGGGAAGAAGTCAGAGATGTAGTTAAGACATCCAAGGAACCTTTGTAGTTGGTTTTTGTCTTTTATTTCATCTGGGAATTTGTTGGTGAACTCAATGCTTCTGTTTATTGGTTTGATTGTTTGGTTATATATGTTATGGCCTAAGAACCTAATTTGTGTTTGGAATAACTTTATTTTTGAGGCCGATACAGCCAGCCCATTTTTTTCTTTTATGTATAAGAAAGTGTTAAGGTGTTTGAAATGTTCTTCGATACTCTTAGAAAAGACTAGAACATCATCTATGTAGACTATTGTAAAATTTGAGTAAGGGTTGAAGATGTCATTCATGATTCTTTGGAATTCCGAAGGGGCATTTTTTAGGCCGAATGGCATTACATTCCATTCATAATGGCCAAAAGGGACAGCGAA
The DNA here is from genome assembly GCA_027886185.1 of Rheum nobile. Classification (NCBI taxonomy): domain Eukaryota; kingdom Viridiplantae; phylum Streptophyta; class Magnoliopsida; order Caryophyllales; family Polygonaceae; genus Rheum; species Rheum nobile. Next base: position 5,330,922 of record WOAB01000002.1, on the reverse strand, counting down.
GGCTGTTTTATACCTATCTTTGTTTTCTATCTTGATTTGCCAAAAACCACTTTTCATGTCAAATTTTGAATAGATCTTAGAATCAGATAGTCTATTAAGGAGATATATTTTGTTGGGAATAAGGTACCTAATCCATTGTAAGGGTTTGTAGTTAATGACAAGTCTAGGGACTCCTCTTTCTTTTTCAGCCTGTTTGTTAACATAAAAAGTTGCACAGCTCCAGGGAGACTTGGAAGGTCTTATGAGTTGTTTGAGCAGGAGTGAGTCTATCTCTTGTTTGTAGAATTGTAAAAGTTCTTGATTCATTTGTATGGGCCTAGCTTTAGTAGGAATGTCTATTTCTTTGAAATCCTTCTCATATGAGAGAGAAACTTGATGTTTTTTTCTTTCCCAGAAAGCGGTGGGAGATTCAGAGCATACACGTTTTTTGAATAATTCTTCAAGATCGATGACTTGTTTTTGTAAACTAGGGTTTCCAAGTTTTTCTTCTATTTTAAGGTGTGCTATTTCTGAAGTAAGGGAATGAAGGAATGATATTTTCTTAGTTAAAAGATTTATGGTTCTGCTTATGGATGAGGACTGTAAAGTAGATATGTCTTTTTGTTTTATCGGGGAAATGAACTCAAAACTAAGTCTTTTTTCCATTATTTCAGTATGCATGCCGTACCTATCAACTGTAAAAGGATATATTTGTGTTAGGACAGGTGTTCCTAGGATTATTTGCTGGGTTAGGCCTTTTACCATTATGAAGGAGTTTTTGAAACAATATTTATCATTACAAATAGAGACCTTAGGGATCTTGTAGCTAAGGTTCATCCTACCCCCATTAGCATTGTGGATCTTTTCATTGCTTTTATGGTAAAACTTTGAAGGGACTAAACCTTCACATATACAGTTTAAATCAGCTCCACTGTCAAGGAGAGACATTATAAAGAATGAAATCTTCTATTTTTATAGTAATATTAACATACTCTTTCTGAAAGTTAATCTTATTTAGGGTAACACATTAGACATGCATTTAGATATATAAAATTCAGTCTAACAAGCAATACTAAAGCTTCTCAGACCCCATTGAGGTTGCTTTATAGCAACTATAAACTACTGCAAAAACATAATTCATGGTTAAGAAAGATTAAAACATAATCTTTGCTTTGGAGTTGATTAACTTTTGTTAATTTCTAGTAGAAAGTTATAAATAAACATCAAATTAGGGTCGACCAAATCTAGTCTAGTCAAGCAAATCTAATCTTTGAACATTAGATTAGGGCTATGATACCTTCAAGAGATGGTCTTCCCAAAAATCCAATAGTGTCGATAGATTTCAAGGGACAGAGACGAGAAGTATCGTAGTTGGCTTGCTTCCAGGTTCGTGTCGCGGTGGTATGCTTCCAAGGTCGTGTGGCGGTGTCCAATTTGCTTCCAGGGTCGAGCATCCGTGGTCAGCAACGAGATTTGCAGGAGCACCGCTGACGAGGATTGCGCGAAAAGCTGGCGTAGTTGTGCAAAATTATGGTTGAAGGAAGAGTGCTCGATCGATTGAGGCTATGGATGAGTGTGGGTGGTGATCAATTTGTGAGAAATTGCTTCCAGCAGGGTCAAGTCGGCGTACGTAGATGAATAGTCTAATCAAATTTGGGTTTCATTGATGTAGGTCTTCAATTCGGTGTTGAGCAAATTGGAATAAAATATTACTCCGTATTTGGTTTATGATTTTATACCGGTTATCTTTAACCGGGATAAATAATTTCTACACCCATCCTTTACATTTTTATCACGACATGTGAACGCACTGAGATAAAAGATATTACCAATGCTTTTAAGACGCTCCATATAAAACCATGATAAATAAAGGGTGATAAAACACCGTATTTGTACTAGTGTTGTAGCCATCGTGATGTAGTTTACGATCTTTTTCTCTTCTTATGTGTATCTTTGTGCAGGGTTAATGATTCCTGGCAAGTTATAATCTTCTTTTGTTGTTCTAGCACAACAACTTCGGCTTCTTACATTGCCTTCATGTTTTTTTCTGAGTTTCTTGTCCTTCTTAGATAAATCTTTAGCTTTGGCACATGTTTCTTCTCTTTTTGATGTTTTTATTCTAGTTGTGGATATTTTGATATACCTCTATTGGAACTGAGCTCTTAGCAATCATTTGATTTTCATGCTCCTTCTGATGTTCTCCCTAAGGTTTGTTATTGAGCTCTCTCTCTCTCTCTCTCTCTCTCTCTCTCTCTCTCTCTCTCTCTCTCTCTCTCTCTCTCTCTCTCTCTCTCTCTCTCTCTCTCTCTCTCTCTCTCTCTCTCTCTCTCTCTCTCTCTCTCTCTCTCTCTCCCGGAGGTTGCTCATTTTTCTCTTTTTCATGTTTTTGTTCCTCAAGTGCACATGTTTTGCTTTCTTCACCTTCTTGTACAAGGTCTGGAACGACATTTGTTGTTTGTTCTTCTTGAACCCCCCTCAACGATCTCAACATTGGCACAAGTTGTAGCTACTGAATGACATTCAATTTTTTCATGTTGAACATTAATACGTTGAATCTGAATAAAAACACTATGAAGTTTAACATTTTGATGGTGAAGTATTACATTATTCACCTCTCCTTCCTTTCATGTCTTAGTTTGGTCTTCTTGATGGGATAATGCACTCACTGGCTGTCATTTTTTTGTTTTGAAATTGAACAATTCATTAGTCGAAGTTGAGCAAAACATGGTTACAATTGAACTTTTAAGAGTTGGAAGTTCTAGTTTGTTTTTACCTCAATGTTTGCTGAAAATCAATATCTTTTGCTTGTTCTTGTGGTTGCTCAAGATCAACCTTTACTCATGCTTCATTATTGTGCACCATTGTACCACCATCTTCTTCTTCATGTTCTTCTCCAGCGTCCGTCCTTTGCATTTGTTCTTGAGCTTCTTCAAAGGCAGATGGATTTTGTTGAACTTCCTCACATAACTCTTTTCAATTGTTCTACATTTTTTTATATAAAAAAAATCAGTGCTTGAGATATTTCATGATTTTATTGAAGTTAGTTGTTGAAAGACAAGTTCAAAATGCTTCATGTATTTTTCCCTAGTTGTGCTCCAATTGATCTTTAACACTCTTTTCTAGAGACTCATATGCACGAGCTATGTAAATGACATTCATGTCCAAGTCAACGTCTGGAATGAGAATGAAGCTTGGCATCTCCTAGATGTTTACCCTCTTTGTACCAGTAGTAGTAATGTTAAATTTGAATCTTCGTTGTACCCTCTTCTTGGCATTACTGGCTCTTTCAACCTTGAACATGCACTCAATTAGTTTTGAATGATTCCTAAACTATGTCTCAGAGTTTGACCAAATATTGTCAAAATGTATGGCCAAGTGTTCCTTCTCTTCATTGTTGTCATTTTTAGTTTTGCCAACAATTAGCTCATGGATAGTATTGTGCATACTCTTCATTGGATACCAACTAGGTATGCCTTTGGTGTTGAAAACGTTATGTTGCTAGCTCATTAATATAGTTGTTGCCTCATTTGACTTCTTTGCTAGTTTCTGTATCATGTTGTTTATAACATATCAAAATAGAACAAATTAGTCATATTTTGCTAAATTACATTTTAGCGTGAAACTTAATTTAAAATGTTTTGCTTTCTATAGATGTTTTCCTCCTGCAATGCTTCATATCCTCCCCCCCCCTCTGCTTGTTGAAGCCTCCATTACAACAAGTGTTGATGCTTTTGTAATAGATTGTCAAATGTCTACATAACCCACATTGAATCCTCTATTATGTATCTCATAGATATTTGTCAATTCATGTCTTTCCTTTCCCAGTTCATGAACATTGGGAATCCACGTGGTCTAGTTCTTCTATTGTTGTGAAACTAAACACTTATAAAGTCAAGAAATGTTGTAAAACTGAACACTTATAAAAATAATCGAACAAATTTGCTTTGAATTTGAATAACACTATAGGTAATGTTGAACAAATAATGTTACTTACAACAAGGAAGGGGAGTGACCCCCTGAACATTTCCTTTGGCTTTTTCTTCCAAATGTTGTTTGATTTTACAAGGCAATCAAGAAGATATCCACACCATTCATCTCCTTGATCATGTCAATATTTTCCAATTTCCTTAACAATGACATATTTGTCGTCCCATTTGTGTTACCTTCAACATAGAATGTGTCAAACAATATAATAAATTTCCGTTTGGAGAATGAACCACCCTTTCTGCACTGTTTCATCATCTCATAAACATACCTTGGGAGGATTCAATGTTCCTCTCTTGTTAAGTATTTTACCCATTTCTCATGCATTTTTTCACACTTGGTTTTCTTCTTGATGGACTTTCTCTCTATTTGTATTGTCTCAGTCCCTTTTAGTAATCCTAATGTATACACCCTCCTCTTTTATCTTCCATATTGAGGCTACACTTATTAGTCTCAAAACTATGTACTAGCCAATGCCCCAAAAACCTTGGTATCCCACTGAGTTTGAAATTTAGCAGAAATTCTAATCCCATATCCCTTACATCCCTCTTATTTTAATGCTCAATTTTTATATTGCTTTAACATGCATTCGTGGATTTGTTTTGTACTTTATAAATGGCAAATCTTTCTTCCCTTTTGTTTTCTTGTCTTTTATTTCATCCTCACTTGAATCGTTTTCATCATTTTTTTCATTAAACCTTTTTTCCTTTTACTAGCAATCTTGTCTCTTTGTTCTTCATCATATCCAGAGCCATCTTTCTCATCATCACCTTTGTATTCACTCTTCTCATAATCATCTGAGCTAGTTTCAGAATCACTATTTTCCAAGCTTTCTGTTGTGTTCTCTGGAACTTCTTTCTTAGCATTTTTTTTTTTCTGTTTCATCCGAGCTTTGATGAATATCATCCACAATGTCTTCTATTTTTTTTTGTTGCTTGCTCATTTTCTTTAGATTTATTTGTTGTGTGGTTTTTTCTTCTTTAGCAGTCTGTTTTATTTTCTTGTCTTGTTGATAAGTTTCAAGTGTTTAGTTTTTTGCATTTCATTTCGAATAATTAGCAATATTAAACAGAATATATACATATAACGAACTATCTTGAAGTTAGAACAATTAAAAAAGAGAAGGCACAAGTGTCATGCACCTCTGTTTGGTTGGCGGCACCATACAACCTTCCAACAATGAACAAATAGACGTTATTATGTACACATTAGTGAACAAATAGAAATTATATTTGAACAAAGTTAAAGGTTGAACTATAATCTCAACAATATTGAAGAACTATCTTGTCCACGTGGAAAGCCCAGGGGTGTCCAGACGCGAAGGCGCGGGTCATCGAGATTGTTGTTGAAGAATAACGATGTGAGAATGACCGTCGTCATGAGGGGTTATGAAGAGTAGCCTCCAAATGACGCGTCCGGGAAGATCTTGTTTCCATATTTGTGACGCCCTTATCTCGGAGAAAGGAGAAAATCCGTCAGGGCCCACGCGCTAGGAGATATATTGTTTTATGGGTAATAATATTCCTTATCCCATATAAAAAGTATTTCTACCTTGTTTGTTTATCTTATCTTAGGCTCCAAGCCATGATATTATCTTACTTTTATGGTAAGTACTATCTCTTCTAGGATTATCATTAGACCTCTATAAAAAGAAGGTGTCCACCTTTTGTAAAGAAGACAAGCATATGCTTACAATCATACTTCCATACATCAATACAATTCCAATTTATTCTCTAGAAAGCTTGTTTTATTCCTACAATGTGTAATCCTTGACCCCATACTCCACAATAAAGCGAATTGCGTGACGATACGAAATATGCCCAAAATAATTGGCGGTTGTCGTGGGACTGGGAGTCAAAAAGATTATACTTTTTTCCAACCACAAACACTATAAACCACATCATCATGTCCAACGACAGACCAACCGCCAACGACGTCACCACTTTTGAAGATGTTTCCATCACGACCTCAACAAAGCCACCGTAAAATCCATCTAATCAGGTTGGTCCTAGCGGGGTCTGGGGGATCAACACACCACCGACATGGCAGAACTTCGCAAAAAGATGAGAGCTTTGGAAAAGTCAATGGCCGCACATAAGACCAATCTGAAGCACGGTTCTAGGAGATGCTAAAGGAGAACAAAGTGTTATGTTCCTATAATGTGTCAATACCACCACCAACACCCTGATCCCGACTCCAATACATCCGTAGCGAAAACATCGTCTGATGTCTCGATCTCAGGCTTGTCGCCATCAACCCGTCTTTCTCGACTCCAATGATGATATCATCAATTGGCATTGGGGATCTTGTCATCCACCAATAACGATGATCAACCAAGTCGTGTGCGATCCGGATACAACTGATCTAGTGGAGGCAATACCGGTGGAATCGTTTGAAGACATCATCGAGCGAAAGTAGCACGAAAAGCTCATAACTTTAGACGAGAAGTTCGCTCAAATACTAGGGGTAACTAGGCCCATAGAAAAGGAAGGTGATGACTGTTACCCCGACTCACCCTTCATCGACGCCATTGCTCACGTTGAGATTCCTAAAAACTATATGGTCCCCAACATGCCGTCATACGATGGGAAAATTGATCCCGACGAACACGTCTCGTTATACAAGAAGAGGATGATGAAGAGCACGGTGCCTAAACACTTGAAGTGTGATACCCCGTAATTCTGTAAGGATTATTTTTGGAATTTTTGGAATTTTCCCGAACACCCGTTTAGTACGTCGGATTTAATTCAGAAAGTCGGAGACATTCTGTAATGTGCTCTGTATCTGTAATATTTTTCTCAGTGAAGAATTATACAATTAAGGCATGTTGGAAGTCTATACTCGTTCGTGTACGACTTTTGTTATCGCGAGTTAAGATTAATACCAAATCTCTACCCACTTGGTTATTGCCCAAGAGGTGCAAATGGACTAACCATGGGTTAATACCCAAGGGCACAATTGGAAAGCTTTTTGGCTCCCAACAACCCTAATCTTTGCCTATAAATAGAGGGCATGGGTGAAGCTAGAAAGGGTGTGAAAAACGCCATTACGCTGTCCATTTCTCGTCTCTAAAAAACGCTCCCAAAGAAAAACGCTCTCTCTCTCGGAAAGCTCTCGTGGATCGTTGGAGGCTCGTTTGGTGTCGTTCTCGGTGGCCAAAGGAGACTTGGAAGGCCCTTAGAAGCCTAGAAGCCAAGCAAGGCGAAAGGCGAACCAAAGCGAGCGTCGCAGGTAAGATTTCTCGCCCGTTTTTAAGTTTCTGTTCAGCGACGGCGACCGCCGCCAGGAACGGCGACCGCCGCCAGGGAGACGGCGCCCGCCGCCAGGAACGGCGACCGCCGTGAAGATCCCGGCGCCCGCCGTGATGAGGGCGGCGACCGCCGTGTTGGGGACGGCGACCGCCGTGAAGATCTTGGTGCCGCCGTGGTGTGTGGCCAACCGCCGTGGAGGAAGCCGTTGAGCGGCGCCCGCCGTGCTTGAGGCGGCGCCCTCCGTGATGGTGGCGGCGCCCGCCGCATTTAAGGCGGCGCCCGCCGCAATTGTTTGGTGGCCGGCAGTGAAGGGTTATTGCCCGAGAGTTGTTGCGTTGGCTTCCGAGACCTTCGATCGGGTCTCGTATCCTTCGATTCCTTTCATCCTTTCGTATATTCGTACTATTGTTTGTCGAATCTAACCTAGGGTTCCTTTTTGGGTCGACTCGAAGGTGTTTATGCTAGTGGAGCTATACGCGTGTCGAGCCCGGAATCCCGTCGTCGTTAGGCTTTTCTGCGGACTAAGGCAAGTGGCGGTTCGCTCTTGCTCATCATTCCATATTTACATTAATTATCAGCTGTTTATCTGAGTAATTAATTTGGAATGATTACTGTGTTTATCTGGAAATGGTTTTATAAATTGTTTTGGAAACTGTAATAATGACATTATCATAGGTTGTATATCTGTTAGAACAATGCTATCCTATATGATAATTACCGTGATGGTATTGTTGTGAAATTAATCTTAATGCTAGAATAGCATGTGGGTTAATAGGAAAACTAATCCAAGTAAGGATTAGCTGTTTCTATTATCTCTATGTTTAAGTTAATTGCCTGGATGGCTTTAATGTGAATAATTGTTGTGTTAGACTGTTTAGTTAACACGAGTGTTTGTAGGAACGCTAATCCAAGTAAGGATTAGTCGTTTCTTTATAACTTAATGTGCATAGGAACGGTAATCCAAGTAAGGATTAGTCGTTTCTTTATAATTTAATATTCGTGGGAACGCTTATCCATATGTAAGGATTTGTCGTTTCTTTAAATCATAATATTCATCGGGATTATTTCCGAATAATTTAAGGGTCATGACCTATGCTTCTTATCCACATGTAAGGATCTGAAGTGTTTTAAGCGCCTTGCAAGCGCCATTGGATGAGCTTAATTACAGTCCTGTGTATTAAGCACTTAGCTAGTGCATTGGGGTGGACGTAACTGTCACCCTGTAAATTAAACTGTAAGCGCTGTGGCAGTGCAATCAGGGTGAACGTAAGGTCACCCGGTGTCTTAATAACTTCCGTGTTCTCGGAATAATATTAAAAGCATCAACAATGTGTGTGTGTGTCGTAATTTAATAAGATAAGTGCAGTTAAGCACATAATTAAAGTGTAAGCACTGTAATAGTGCAATCATGGTGAATGTAAGGTCACCCGGTGTATTAATAACGCCGTTGTTACTCGGCATAATGATGTTAAGTCCCGCGTGTGGGTTGTGTGTGTTTTCATTTGGGTTGACATGATTGTCACCCTGTGATTTAAGCCTTGTTGTCGCTCTTAATAACATTAACGTGTTTCAACAATGTGTGTTTTGTAATTAAAAAAGATATGTGCCCGAGTGCACATGATTAATAAACCTTTGGCTAGTAGTGCAGCTAAGTTATAGTGCAGCTAGGAAAGCTCGTCTCGACTTTGATAATAGTACGTTCTCTTTCCGATCTGGATTCGCTGTATGCGATGAGGTTGGTCGTGAACTGAAGCATCTCAGTCAACTTTTAAAATCATTGTTGTATGATTCTTTAAACATTCCAGATTTGTCATATTTCCTTAAAGACTCAATCTCTTGGAGTCTCTTTTCGAGTCGATTTCTGTGAAGATGAAGTCTTCCAAAATCTTCTCTCATGCATACCTCTTATTGTTATTCCGTGAAAGTGCTGGGTTATGTATCGTCCCTTCGGTTATTATTCGAGGGACAATGATAGTAAACGGTTACGATCACTCGAACCACTCTGCTTTTTACCCTTGCTAGTCTATTCAAGTAGACTAACCCACGAACTTTGTTCTCCACATGTGGGCTAGTGTCATCCGTTCGATTCGGCACATCAGATAGAGTGTAGATGAGAAGACTAGAAGGACTATGGAGTCGACGGTGGTTTTCCGACGTTTTTAATAATTTCTTTTAATCAGGTTGAGATCCTTGGGCAGGTGATCATTACGATCACAACCCTTTTTATAATATCTTTTAAAAGTCTTTCGTTGTACCTTGTTTAAGATTTCCGTTGTAATTTATTTAAACTCTGTGTTTGTCCTATTCGGGATTGGGATGTAATCTCGGGACTCGTGTTTTATATGAATAAGGTTATCATTTTGTATCATTGTATTTCATGATTTGTATATAAACGGTAAAGCCTTGGGTGATCTCGGTAAGGAACACTGGGGTCACTGGCGGTAATACCTTTCCAAAAGGGTTAAGTTTTAGGGGTGTTACATGAAGAAGCCGTGATGTGAAAATGGTTTGGATCTATCCTGAAAGGCTCCGCCTTGACGTGGTTCATACACCTATCAAACATGAATATTTCCTCGTTTGCTGGACTGATCAACTTATTCAAAACTCAGTTCGCTAGCAATCGGCGGCTCCAAAAGCAATCTAGTGATCTTTATCGCATCACCCAATGCTCTGGGGAGTTGCTAAGGAAGTACTTCATCAAGTTCAACGACGAGAAGGAGTTGATACCTTGCTGCGACACCTCAACCGCCATAGAAGCATTCAGGGGACGGCTATTTGAGAAGTCAGAGCTACATCACGGTCTGAAAAAGTACCCATGTCACATGTTCAAAGACGTCCAAGCCAAAACCATTGCGTATATTCGATTAGAAGATGACGGTCTCATGCCAGAGAGATTGCATGAGTCGTCGCGACCAAGCAAACATGTCAACAAATTTGACGCGTTATAAACCCTATCCCCGATCAAAACCCGACAACATGACAATCAACAACATCCGAGACAATGGAAATGGTCGCCACCACGACTGGGGGCTCTATCCTTCTCTCCATCACCACTCATTCGCCATTGACTCTGCCAGAATACTCAATGCCATGACCAAACTCGGTGAAACTGTGAAATGGCCCAAAAAGCCAGACAATCCCATGAACATAAGGGTCGCTGACAAGTGGTGCGATTTCCACTGCGACGGAGGACATAGCACCGATGAATGCGTCGAGTGGAGAAATAAAAGTAGCTCACTTCCTCTAGAAAAGCTATCTTAAAGACTTGTTAATGGATAGGGCGTAAGCAACTTTGGATCGAGCCAAACAAGAGAAGGCACCGCCACTTCCTCCTCATCATGTCAAGATCATGAATAACATCTCCAGAGGGTTAGAAATATGCGGGTTATCCCTGTCCGCCGCCAAGCGCCATGCTTAAGGAATCTGACTTCAACATACCAGTGATCGTCACCAAGAAGAAGTTTGAGAATGTTCCCATCACGTTCAATTAGCCTAATGACGTCATTGCAGAGCATCACAACGGGCTCGTCATATACCTTACGGTAGGAAAATGTCTTGTACAATGCCTCTTGGTCGACAACGGTAGCTCATCAAGTCTAATGATGATTGCATCCCTCCACAACCCTTACCTATGAAGACATTATTTTGAAATCGATCCCATTACTGGGGTTCAACGGTGAAGTGAGCAACTCACTGGGGGAGATCATGATAACTACCTATGCAAGCGGAGTAAATCTTCAAGTCAAGTTCATGATCATGGTCATCACGTCACCATTAAACGTCATTCTCGCCGCCATTGGATACACGGCATGAGAGCGGTCCCATTGACGTATGGAGAATGAGTGTTACAGAATCTCCTTGAAATTAAGGGTGAGTAGCGAATGGAGAATGAGTATTACAGAATCTCCTTGAAGCCAACCGTAACCCATAATCACATAAAAGGGAAGACAATATAGCAATTAACGAGCTGCAGGACGTCGACACACTACACAAAGCCATAGCATCTTGAGCTCGACAAGGTGATCTTAGATTCTAGCAAACCTAGCCACGTCGTGAAGATAGGCGCATATATGCCTGGCGAGATCATAAAACAACCAATCAACTTACTGCGGTCCCATTCTGAGTGTTTCGCATGGACACATGAACACATGACCGGCATCAACCTAAACATGATCGTGCATAAACTCAATGTGGATCCCCAACATCCACAAGTCAAGCAGAAGCTAAGGAAGTACACGCCAAAGAGAAACAAGGTGATAGATGAATAAGTGCAAGCTTTATTGGAGACCGACAAAATTAGGGAAGCCCGTTATCCCAAATAGTTAGCTAATGTGGTGGTAATACAAAAGAAGAATGGGAAGTGGAGAGTCTACGTCGACTTCACCAATCTCAATAAAACATGTCGTAAATAGTCTTTTCCACTGCCTCATATCGATGCCATGGTCGACGCCACCGCCGGTCATGAGATGCTCACTTTCATGGACGTGTTCAACGGCTATCAACAAATTCGATTAGTCCGGAAGACCAAGAGAAGACAACCTTTATCACCAACCAGGAAATTTATTGCTACAAGGTCATATCGTTTGGTCTCACGAATGTTTGATCCACGTACCAAAGATCAATCAACAAGATGTTCAAGAACCAAATCGGCTACATGTTCAAAGTTTACATTAACGACATGTTGGTTAAGTCAAAAAAGGCGGTCGACCAAATTCAACACTTGAAGATAGCCTTTGAGATCCTTGAGAAGTACGACATGAAGTTGAACCCAACCAAGTCCTCTTTCGGGGTCTCGTCCTGAAAATTCTTGGATTACGTGGTGACGCAACGAGGATCGAAGCCAGTCCCGACCAGATTAAAGCTATCCTTGACCTCAAATCCCCTTGATGCGTCAAAGATGTCCAAAAGATGACAGGCAGAGTCGCTACTCTAAACACATTCATCTAAAAGGCGTCAAACAGGAACCGCTTATTCTACGACACCTTAAAGAAAAACAAATCTTTCGAGTGGACAAGCGGGCACAAAGAAGCCTTCTAGAAATTGAAAAGGGTGAAGCTCTGTACATATACTTGGCAGTCACAGAAATGAAAGCAAGTGTCGTCTTAGTGAGAGAAGAAGACGACGAATAGTTGTCCATCTACTATGTGATCAAGACATTGCTTGATGCTGAAACAAGGTACTCATCCATGGATAAGCTAACCTTAGCCCTCATGACGGCATCCATCAAGTTGAAGCCTTACTTCGAGGCCCACACTATCAACATAAGGACAAACTATCCCATCAAGAACGTGATGAGCAAACTAGAACTGTTTGGGAAGATGACGAAGTGGGCAATTCATCTTAGTGGCTACAACATTCAATACGAGACGCGTACAGCAATCAAGTCCAAGGCTTTGGCAGATTATATGGATGATTCCAGCCCAACCTATGAATAGCAGATTACGGAAGAGTTGCTATAAGTTAATGATCCCGTCCCCTTGAAGTGGACGTTGTACACCAACGACACTCTTAATCAGAATGGTGTAGGATTAGGAGTTATCCAAAAATCAACAAAGGAAGATAGGATAGCCTAAGTCGTGCGATGCGAATTCAAAGCAACAAACGACGAGGCATAGTACAAAGCGCTCGTGACTGGCATCACAAAAGTTGGTGCACAAACTGGTACTACTTGGTGCACAAAAGTTGTTTTTCGGGGAACAATACAACAAAGAAATACAAGTGCACTACTCAATAAAATTTTGGTAAACAATTCAACATATTCTAGTGCACATTTCAACAGACTTTGGTGCACAAACTGGTACAACTAGGTGCACAAGAGTTGTTTTTTGCCCAGTGAATTTGATACGCAAATTATATGGATATAACTCGATCGTGTCGGTTGTTTTAATTTGTTCACACGTTCGCACTTTAAACATCGTTCGCATCTGACACTATTTCCCTAATAGTATATAATTAAGTGCACAAACAATATTATGCACATTAGGCACTTAAATGTGTATATTTTATAGCAAGACATGCACCTTGGGACCTTAAAAAATATTATTCATATAATGCATTAATAAGTGCACAGACTATGCACTTTAAACACGTACGTATGTACATTTAATAGCAAGCACTTTAGACACTTAATTACAAACTATTTAAATAGTTCATAAATAAGATTTGTGACAATTGGGGTAATATCCCTCATTTTAGTAAAGAGTATTTTGGTAAGTTTTCCAAACACTTGTATTGTAGTCGAATTATTTTCAGAGAAGTTCAGACTTTCTGTTAAATACTTGATCTCCGTAATAATTCCTTGAGTGGAATAAAATACATTCGACGTATTTTTGGGGTTTAGAATAATTGTTCGGGTACGAATATATTTAACCCGGAGTTAAAACCCATATCCAAGATTCTTCTCGGTCAAAAATGGGCTTCTCGGTCAAAAATGGGCAAAAGGCACAAAATTGGCCTTGACCGCACCCGCGGTCATAGCCACCGCACCCCGCGGTCAAGAACTGGTCGCTACCGCACCCCGCGGTGAGACCCACCGCACCCGCGCCGTGATGATGGCTTCTCTTCTCCGCCGAACTCGTCTGAGCTGCTTGCCGATCTTGTCCCCGGTGAGGCAGTGGGAGAGGGGGCCAGCTGGACTCCTTCTGGCTCCTTGATGGCCTATAAAAGGAGGGGGCTAAGAGGAGAAGGCCATTCCACTCTCTCTGTCCCTCAAATCCCTCTTTCTTTCACTGTCATTGTCCTCGGAGTTGCAAGCGTCGCCGGAGTTGCCATAGGAGGAGGAGGTGCCCTCAAGGTGGTGGTTAGTGACACAAGGAGTTTGGAAGTCGAAACCAACCCAAGTCGAGCCCCATCGTCTTCCCCGGTGAGTTTTCGCTGTCGGCGTCTCGCCTCTGTAGCCTCGCCGCACCTGCGGTCAAGCCGCCGCACCCGCGGTGGGCCTGGGCGTGTGTGGTTGTGGCTTGGGCTTTGTGATCTCGTTTGGGACTTTCGTTCCTTCAATTTCGTTCATTTTTCTTTAGATTCGTACTATTTATTGTCGAATCTAACTTAGGGTTTCGTTATGGGTCGTTCCGTAGGAAATCATAATTTGAGTTCTTCCTCGTTTCGGACCCGGAAACCCGCCGTCTCAAGCTTCATTGAGCTTCGTCTAATCTAAGGCAAGTGGTGGTTCGCTCTTGCTTATCATTCCATATTTATATTGATTATCAATTGTTTAATTATTAATTAATTTGGGATGAATTGTTGTTTTCGTCTGGGAACAGTTTTGATAACTGTATGTGATTTTAAAAGAGATATTATAATAAGTTGTATATTGTTAGAACAACGCTATATATATATATATGATTGAAATACAAATATTATAATAGGTTGTATATACTGCTAGAAACAACGGTATTATATCTGTTATTGGCCTCGATGGCTTTGATGTGAATTATTACTGTGTTGAACAGTTTAGTTAGCACGAGTATTCATAGGAACACTATGTACCTTGCGAGGTTTAGTGGTTTCTTGATAATGGTGCTAGGAGGATTTTCCCTAGTATCTTCGGTCATGACCTTACCCTTACTCAGGGTATGTGCACACAGCTCGTGCCGCCATTTGGGATGTATTCCCTAGGATGTATTCCCTTTGATATCTCTTGTGAGGAGATCCGATATCTCTCGTGAAGAGATCTTAAAAGCTTATAACGTAAAATGTACGTTTTGGAATTAAATAAGATAAGTGCTTTAGTGCACATAATTAATGAACCTTGGGCGAGAAGTACAATGTGGAAACTCATCTGGGCTTCGATTAGAGTAAGTCCACCTTCCGAATCTGAATTCGCATTATGCGGTGAGGTTGGTCGTGGACCCAAATAGTCAAGTCGCTTTTAAACGTTTGCGTGAAACTTTAATATTCCCAAACACTTGTCATAATTCCGATAAGACTCAAATTCGTTGGAGTCTTCTCTTCATATGTTTCCTTAAGACTCATTCTTTCAGAGTCCTTTCTCTTGATCATGCCTTTTCGTATATTTTCAGTAGGAGTATGGTGGTTGACTATCGTCATCGACTTTTATTCGAGAAGCGATGAGTCTAACCTAATACGACTACTTAGAACCTTTCTGTTTTACCCTTGCGTAGTCTTTCATTAGACTAACCAACCGATTATATTCCCTTGCATGGTTGGCTAGTGTCATCCGTCTCATACGGCACATCAGATAAACTGCAGTTCCGATGAAGGCTAGAAACGACGACGAAGGCAGTTGGGATTTCAAAGAGTTTTACCAGGTTGAGATTCGAAGAGTGGTTTAGGATGTGTGCTGATGCAGAGAGGCAAGGTTATTGCATACGCATCCCGACAATTGAAGACTTATGAGGCAAACTATCCGACGCATGACCTAGAACTAGCCGCTGTAGTTTTTGCGCTAAAGATTTGGAGACACTATCTCTATGGTGTAAGGTGTCAAGTCTTCACCGATCACAAGAGTCTCAAATATATATTCACTCAGAAAGAGCTAAATATGAGACAACGTCGCTGGTTAGAGCTGCTCAAGGACTACGACATCAAATTGCTGTATCATCCGGGCAAGGCTAATGTAGTAGCCGATGCATTGAGCCGGAAGACGCCGCACGAGACTATAGTGGCTTTACTTACTGCTCAGACCAAGCTGAACCAAGGGTTGTGCAAGATTGAAGTCTTGTATGATCAGCGTAGAGGATATCTGAGTATGCTTGAGATTCAGGCCACGTTACTAGATCAAATCAGGGAGAAACAAGTTGATGATGTAGTCATTGTGAAGCTAAACAATGAAGTGATGGACAGTTAGCTCCCGGTTTTGTGATTCAGGAAGATGGATCACTCTGGTTTCAAAACCGGATTTGTGTACCTGACGTTGATGGTCTTCGCCAGTTGGTGATGAAAGAGGCCTATTCATCAACTTATTCTGTACATCCAGGCTCTAGCAAGATGTACAAGGACCTCAGGAAGAAGTTCTGGTGGCCCAACATGAAGTGGGATGTAGCAGAGTTTGTGGCAAAATGCTTGACTTGTCAAAAGGTCAAGATAGAACACCGTAGACCTGGTGGTGAGTTGCTACCTCTTCTAGTGCCAGAATGGAAATGGGAAGATATTGCTATGGATTTTGTCACTGGGCTGCCAAAGACTCAAAGCCAGAAAGATGCTATATGGGTAATCATTGACAGGCTCATGAAGAGTGCTCATTTCGTGGCTATCAAGTCAACATAGGGAACCCAGAAGTTATCAGAAGTGTTTTTACACGAGATCATCCGTTTGCATGGTACTCCAAAGACCATTGTATCGGATCATGATGGCCGATTCATGTCAATATTCTGGAAAGAACTACATAAGGCCATGAGAACCAAGTTGAGATTCAACACTGCGTTTCATCCTCAGACGGATGGACAGTCTGAGAGGACCATCCAAACCTTGGAAGATATGCTAAGAGCTTGTACACTCGATCGTCCGACTAGCTGGGAGAACAACCTGAGTCTGATTGAGTTCACATACAACAACAGTTGGCATGCTACCATAAAGATGGCTCCATTCGAGGCTTTGTACGGTCGAAGGTGCAGATCTCTGATTTGTTGGGATGAAAATGCCGACAAGGTTCTGCTTAGACCGGAGTTAGTCGAAAGGACTGCCTCGGACATTGCTTTGATAAGACAAAGGATGTTGACAGCTCAGAGTCGACAAAAGTCTTATGCAGATCTGAAGCGCATAAATGTTGAGTTTGAGGTTGGTGACAAAGTGTTTGTCAAAGTGTCGCCATCCAAAGGTGTGTTTAGGTTTGGTAAGCGTGGGAAGCTTAACCCTCGCTATGTGGGACCGTTTGAGATCCTTGATAGAGTGGGGTCTCTAGCGTATCGTTTGGCATTACCGCCATCGGCACATCCAGTGCATAACGTGTTCCATGTATCTTTGTTGAGGAAGTACGTGCCAGATGAGTCTCATGTACTGAGTTATGACGACATCGAGATTCAGACAAATGGTACCTACGAGGAGATACCGGTGTGTATTTTTCGAAAGCCGTGAGAAGCAGTTACGGAACAAGGTGGTACCATTGGTACGGATTTTGTGGTCCAAGTCAGGAACTGAAGAAGTTACTTGGGAAACCTGGGAAACAGAGGCGGATATGCTTAGATGTTTTCCCGAGCTATTTTCGGCCTAGTTTCGGGGTCGAAACCTTTTAAGGGGGTAGTGTTATAACGCCTCGCTTTTCTTTGGTTTATTCGGCCAAGTTTCGGGGTCGAAACTTTTTGTAAGGATGAGGTGATGTAATACCCCTCATTTTAGTAAATAGTATTTTGGTAAGTTTTCCAAACACTTGTATTGTAGTCGAATTATTTTCAGAGAAGTTTAGACTTTCTGTTAAATACTTGATCTCCGTAATAATTCCTTGAGTGGAATAAAATACATTTGACGTTTTTTTGGGGTTTAGAATAATTGTTCAGGTATGAATATATTTAACCCGGAGTTAAAACCCATATCCAAGATTCTTCTCGGTCAAAAATGGGCTTCTCGGTCAAAAATGGGCTTCTCGGTCAAAAATAGGCAAAAGGCACAAAATTGGCCTTGACCGCACCCGCGGTCATACCCACCGCACCCCGCGGTCAAGAACTGGTCGCTACCGCACCCCGCGGTTAGACCCACTGCACCCGCGCCGTGATGATGGCTTCTTTGCTCCGCCGAACTCGTCTGAGCTGCTTGCCGATCTTGTCCCCGGTGAGGCGGAGGGACAGGGGGCCAGCTGGACTCCTTCTGGCTCCTTGATGGCCTATAAAAGGAGGGGGCTAAGAGGAGGAGGCCATTCCACTCTCTCTCTCCCTCAAAACCCTCTTTCTTTCACTGCCATTGTCGCCGGAGTTGCAAGCGTCGCCGAAGTTCTTCAAGGTCGTCGCCGGAGTTGCCATAGGAGGAGGAGGTGCCCTCAAGGTGGTGGTTAGTGACACAAGGATTTTGGAAGTCGAAACCAACCCAAGTCGAGACCCATCGTCTTCCCCGGTGAGTTTTCGCTGTCGGCGTCTCGCCTCTGTAGCCTCGCCGCACCCGCGGTGGGCCTGGGCGTGTGTGGTTGTGGCTTGGACTTTGTGATCTCGTTTGGGACTTTCGTTCCTTCGATTTCGTTCATTTTTCTTTAGATTCGTACTATTTATTGTCGAATCTAACTTAGGGTTTCGTTATGGGTCGTTCCGTAGGAAATCATAATCTGAGTTCTTCCTCGTTTCGGACCCGGAAACCCGTTGTCTCAAGCTTCGTTGAGCTTCGTCTAATCTAAGGCAAGTGGCGGTTCGCTCTTGCTTATCATTCCATATTTATATTGATTATTAATTGTTTAATTGTTAATTAATTTGGGATGAATTATTGTTTTCGTCTGGGAACAGTTTTGATAACTGTATGTGATTTTAAAAGAGATATTATTAGAACAACGCTATTATATATATGATTGAAATACAGATATTATAATAGGTTGTATATACTGCTAGAAACAACGCTTTTATATCTGTTATTGGCCTCGATGGCTTTGATGTGAATTATTACTGTGTTGAACTGTTTAGTTAGCACGAGTATTCGTAGGAACACTATGTACCTTGCGAGGTTTAGTGGTTTCTTGATAATGGTGCTAGGAGGATTTTCCCTAGTATCTTCGGTCATGACCTTACCCTTACTCAGGGTATGTGCACACAGTTGGTGTCGCCATTTGGGATGTATTCCCTTTGATATCTCTTGTGAGGAGATCTGATATCTCTCGTGAAGAGATCTTAAAAGCTTATAACGTAAAATGTATGTTTTGGAATTAAATAAGATAAGGGCTTTAGTGCACATAATTAATGAACCTTGGGCGAGAAGTACAACGTGGAAACTCGTCTGGGCTTCGATTAGAGTAAGTCCACCTTCCGAATCTGAATTCGCATTATGCGGTGAGGTTGGTCGTGGACCCAAATAGTCAAGTCGCTTTTAAACGTTTGTGTGAAACTTTAATGTTCTCAAACACTTGTCATAATTCCGATAAGACTCAAATTCGTTGGAGTCTTCTCTTCATATGTTTCCTTAAGACTCAGTCTTTCAGAGTCCTTTCTCTTGATCATGCATTTTCGTATATTTTCAGTAGGAGTATGGTGGTTGACTATCGTCATCGACTTTTATTCGAGAAGCGATGAGTCTAACCTAATACGACTACTTAGAACCTTTATGTTTTACCCTTGCGTAGTCTTTCATTGGACTAACCAACCGATTATATTCCTTTGCATGGTTGGCTGGTGCCATCCGTCTCATACGACACATCAGATAAACTGCAGTTCCGATGAAGGCTAGAAACGACGACGAAGGCAGTTGGGATTTCAAAGAGTTTTACCAGGTTGAGATTCCTTGGCGGGTGATCGTTTCGATCAAGACGCTTGTGTTATTTATTTTTAAGACTTCCGCTGTGTTAAACATATTTTATATGAAGACTACTTTGTATTTCAGTTGTATTTCGGATTATGGATGTAATGCCGAGAAAATGATTTTAATCGAAAGTTATGATAATTTGTATTATAATTGTTGTTTTATGATTTATATAAACTGGTCAAGCCTGAGTGGCTTCGGATGTGGAATCTGGGGTCACTGGCGGTAATACCTTTCAAGGATATATATTTGGGGGTGTTACAATTGGTATGTCATCTTCATATGTTGTTGATGCTCATTTATCTGATTTTGTCAATTTTGATGGTGTGTATGTTTTCTCACTGAATAATGAATCAAACAATGGTGATAACTATCATTGAATTCTCCCAAGAGAAAAATCACTTTTAAGCCTATTAGCTCAAAAGGAAGAGCAATGTGTTTGTTGCACATTATGTGAGTTCTAATCCCACAAAGGCTACGAGAGTAAATTCATGCTTTCCCCCATGCAATAGTCTCCATAAGCTTACGGTTTGTTTGATGAGTGTATTTATAAAGACTTTTTTGGGTAAAAAGTATTATTTTGGAAAAAGTAGTATTTGAAATTTGGATGGTATGGAAACGTGTGTGAGGGAAAAAAGTTTTTTTTTTATAAAGACATTATAAATAGATGGTCAAACAACGCCTTAATACTTACATAGTTACATGATTCTATTTTTGCGTCTACTTTAGCAAATTTTATCATTAATCACATATCGTGATTATGCAATTTTCTGATTAGTACCATTCTATATATAAGAAAAACTATTAATTTTGTGTTTTATTTTCACACTATAGATGTTCTTGTGTTAGTGCATGTGAAATACAATATAAAACAAATACGTGGATGAAATTAAACCTTCTTTCTAAATAAGATTGTTATAGCTTTAACATATCATTGATTGCAAAATGAAATATGTTTCAATATTATAGATATCACAAGCACGATTTGTAGTCTAAGAGTGATTCAAACCCACATCCATGTGTATCAACACAATTTTCTACCATTTGAGCTAAAAAACTATGATAAACTCAAATATGTGGACCTACTCCACTTTACATAAAGCACATTCAAACTTGAATAGAAGCATATATCACAAAATAAGCCAAGAATTCATCGAATTACTCAATTATGCAGATTTAATATCAAGAAATGAACTTTAGACATTTAATTATGCACATTTAATATCAAGAAATAAACTTTAGACATTTAATTATGCACATTTAATAACAAAGAATATTATACACTTCAAGCACTTAAGTATGCACATTAAATATCATGACATGCACCTTCAGCACTTAATAAAGCACATTTAATATGAAGACATGCACTTTTAAGCACATATGCACATTTAATAACAAGACATCAGTATGCACTTTAGACACTTAAGTATGCACATCTAATATTAAGACATGCACTTATGCACTCTTACAACATAAATGTTAACAACAAGACATACTTTTAGTTTTGGCACTTATTTCACAACTAATATGCACATATACAAACTACATATGCACTTATTAAACTTAACTATACACTAGAACTTGAAAAATAACTATATGTTAACATTTCACTTGATGCGATTCTTGGTGGACCCCACAGGCCATGGACTCACCTGGGTCCTGTGGGCTGTTAGCCACCCAGCCAGTCCCTCAATCGGAGCACGCTGGCTGGCGAGGCCTAGCCCAACCAAGAACGCCATGGGTTACAGTCCATACACCCCAACCTGCAAGGGCCTATTAGGCTTTAATTGCAGGATGTTGCCAAGGGGGATCGAACCCCTGACCTTTGACATATTCCCAATTCCATGTGAGATATGCCAACCAACTACACTTTCGTTTCGTTTACCAAATCTCTTGCCCTCTATAAATCGTAACCCTCGCCTGATACGAATCGGTCTCCCGAAACGAGTCTCCGATGGATCTAGGACGAGGTTGGCGATGACAAAAATTCGAACAAGGGAGCTTCACGGCAAGGACATGAGCGAGCGAGTGGAGGGCGTTGGTTGGCAACCGGAGATGATGGTTGCGTACGGGCGACAAGGTAGTGCCGATGACGGACCAAGTGCGCAGGAGCAAGCTCTTACGGCAGCACTTAATTCCAATTCAACGTAAAAGTTGTATTAGGTCAAATTGACCTTATGAAGGGAAAAATACAATCATGGGCCTAAGAGAGGCCCAATGTCCCGAACTAGTAACTTCCTAAATATAGTGACATCTAAATATGGTAAGTGCTAGAAATGGAAACTTTCCATCCTTAGAAACTTTCTAAGAATGGAAACTACTAAAAACGGAAACTGCTAAATACCGAAAAGTACTAAAAATAGAAAGTATCTCGGAATGTCTCGAAATTGACATGTGACCATCACAATGCCAAGAAAAGTCGAATGCCTAAGAGCGTGCTCCGACTGAGGGACTGGCTGGGTGGCTAACAGCCCACAGGATCCAGGTGAGTCCATGGCCTATGGGGTCCACCAAGAATCGCATCATAAAAGTGCACTTTTATGATGCGATTCTTGGTGGACCCCATAGGCCATGGACTCACCTGGGTCCTGTGGGCTGTCAACCACCCAGCCAGTCCCTCAGTCGGAGCACGCCGGCTGGCGAGGCCTAGCTGGGTGGTTGACAACCCACAGGACAGGTGAATCCATGGCATGTGGGGTCCACCAAGAATCGCATCATCACTTCACACTACATATAAGAATATGCACATATATCACTTCAGAGTATAGGTGAAAATATGCACGTGTTATAGTTAGATATGCATTGTAAAAATCAAACCATGCACTTCAAGTTTGCACTACTCGGTGTACCTTATTTCCAAGAGACAAACAAAAAGTTAGAGAGTCCACTTGTCTAAGTCTGAACATGTGAACCCTAACCATGCTCTTCAAAGAAACTGAATCATCGTGATACGAGAAACTTAATTTCGAAGAGATTAACCCCAAATCTAAACATGTGAACCCTAAATCTGAACATGTGAACCCTAACCGCGTCATCAAACAAACATATCTAAAATTTAGGAGGGTTGTTTAGATTTTTTACCTTGTTTTTGCTTTACTTTCCCTTTAAATTTTTTGTCGTCGCTCGCCATTTTGCTTGTTTAAATTCCCAAGCCTTCAACAACTTTTGAGAGGAAGGATGGGGGAGAGTGGAGATGGATAATAATTTTAGAAGCTAGATTTAGTGATTTCGGGTTGGAGATTTGAGATTTGAAAGAGATTGGATACATGGTGGACATTTGAGAGTCGAATCAAGAGCTAGACTTTTCGAAATTTAGCTCGTCTTGAAAATTAGAGAAGAAAGAAGGGCAAGGGTTGTTTTTTCTGGTTTTGGAAGGGCAAAGTTTTTTGTGTTATTTTATGCCAAGGTGCCACTAGAAAAAAAAAGTGCGCACTTGTGTTACTTTTTTAAGGTACTATGTTTTTCAATCTCATCCACTAAATTAGCTCATCCGACGACTCTGATAAATTTTTACTTTACGTACATCTGGTAGAAGTTATGTACCAAAACCGCACTCATAATATCGTAGATTTAATCTCTATTCTAATGTTCCATATAAGAATTACTAAATATAGAGTGCGGTTCCGGTGCGGAGCACTCTTTCCGTGCGGACGTGCGGACATGCACTATATGGCCTTATTTGTGCACTTTAGAGCCTTATTTGTGCACTTTTACAAAAATTTTGAAAAATGCTTGGAAAACAATTTGTAAAAGAATTTTTTTTTTTTTTGAAAAAGTGCACAAATAAGACATTAAAGTGCACAAATAAGGCCCTAAAGTGCATGCTCCGCACGTCCGCACGGGAAGAGTGTTTCGCATATGATCCAAACTCACTAAATATATTTGTTTATTTTCCATCAATATATAGTCTTTTCGCTTAAAAAGGCCACATTTCATCTACATTAGAGTTTGTTTGGTAGCGGTAGGAATAACGAATTTGTTGTCGATAAATTGTTAGGAATGTATAATTATGTATAAAGTGTGTTTGGTGAAAAATATGAAAACAAATTTTTTAAAGAATGTATAGTGAAAGAAATAAAGATAAAATAATTACATAAGAAGTTTTTTGAAACACATTAAAGTAATTTTATAAAGATGCACTTTATAAGTATAAAAAGACTTATTATTTCACCAAACAAAGCATTAGTTGTTGAATTGGAGGTTGCAATATTTTGGGCCTTGTTTGGCCTAATATTTATAATGTCTTTATTTGCAAAAAGTATTTTTTTCCTCCTTACGCACTTTTCCATACCACCCAAATTTCAAAAACTACTTTTTCCAAAAAAGTACTTTTTAACCAAAAAAACTTTTATAAATACTCTCACCAAACAAACCCTTGACCCCAACAGATCAATAAGATTGACCCTACACAAATAATATTTGATCTAACCCGGCCTAAGGTACATTTGGATAGCATGTCATAGTGCATTAAATTGCATTATCTTGCCTTAATATCATAAATTTAATTCAAAATAATGTAATTTTTTTATTTTTAACCTTAATTCAATATTAATTTGGGCCTGATTACAGATATTATCGATAGACCAACTCGACATCAATCCGAAACCAAAATTATCTAAAGCCTATGCATATTTGAAATTTGAACCAAGTGTATCCAAAGTCAGTTGAACTAGAGCATATCTAAATTATAGGAAATTAGGAATGAACTCATCACGAGAGTAACCGCTTCACCTGATTCACCCGTTTACATTTCTTAAATCCAATAATTGAATATTCATATACGAATTTCCATAAATATATTCAAAATTTATTAACAAAAGGACATGTTATTTTTCGGGTGAATTTACTAATATTACACTAAGGGGTGAAATTAAGTACATGTTGATAGGACCAAAACCTAACCGCAAATGTATGGGATCAGTTGCAATTTTTCAAGTATCGTTCCCACGAGGACTATGTAGTATCAATTGTAACTTTGACTAGTAAGCTAAGCCAAAAGAAGGAAATTTTGTTTAACTAATAACTAAGAAATAAGAAACATATGCAAAAGATGATTATAATTAATGCAGGAAAGACTTCGAAGGCAAGGGATCTCCACAACATCTTCAGTAGACTCAACTAGATAATTGTGTGAATTTTGCTTGCCTTTATTGAATGTAACTATCTTCGGTAATTACTAATTTCTCCCGGATGATAGTAATTGTGCCTAGATTCAGTTACCATCCACTCTCATGACTTGCTAATTAAGATCTAGACCTTTTGGGTACTTAGAATCTAAGGTCAAACTGAACTAACATCCACTCTCTTGACTTGCTAAATTCACTCTAATCTTAGGGTTTCTATGATAGTAATTAATCCACAAGAGAAATTAAGACTCTCTCGCCATAATAAAATCTCAAGTTCAAATCATAGGAATCCAATAGAAGTTATTACCCCTCGGTAATGTTATCACCTTTCGGTCTCAAACCCTAATAGGATACAATTCACATAAACTACTACGGCATTAAGCACACTAGGAATGAATCAACAAAGTTTCAGGGTTCCATTTAGGCAAATATCAAACAAGTCTACATACACATAGTTGGGATCACCCCAACCCTAGAAATATGGAATTAGATTGACATAATTACAAGAAAAATCAAATAAATCATATTAACTATGGAAATCATAAACAAGATTGAAGACAAAGGGAACCTTAGTCTTGAACCTAGTGGAACAATCTCCAAAGTTGAAATATTCAAAGGATGCAAACAACTAGGTCTAGAGAGTTAAAAAAAAATGGCAAAAGATCCATAGAAAAATCTCATAAGAAGTATTTATACACAAGGTAAAAATGTTTCCAAAATTGAATCAACCCGGGTAAAACACACAGTGTAGGCCTAGACCGTGCGGAAAACGCGCAGTCAAGCGCATGGTAAAAAATGGAGTTTAGCAAAAAATGCACGGACCTTGCAGAAACCGCACGGTCCAATGCACGACCGTCAACAACTATTAGAGGTAACAACACAATCCGTGCGAAAAGCGCATGGACGAGTGCACGGCCAACATAGAATGAAAAGAAGAACACACAGTATTGGTTTTGGCCGTGCAACGAGAAATCACTGATTGCACGATCGTGCACTAAAACACACCGACTTCTAAGAGAATTCAAAACCCATTGCACGGTCTTCAATGTGCTTCGCGTACCACTCATATTTGCTCGATTTTGGCCCGAATTTTCTCTGGTTCGCAACATTGGCCTCCAGACAACACCTAGGGTACCAGCAACATCCACAGAAAGACCGAGAAAATTCACCAAAGTACTTGAAACACACAATTTCCTCGTGTGAACATCTATAACAAAGAAAACAATGCAACTAACTACAAATGCAAAATAAAATGCACAAAACAACCTAGACAATAACACAAATGCATGCCCTAATCATGTACTAAATGGAGGTTATCACATGTGCTCCAAACAAATTTTATTTAATACATGTACCCCTCCATTTTCCACCTCTCTGTCATTGACCGGTCAATGGCCGTTGGCTGTCGCTCAATTTGTTTCCCATGGTGATGACAGTTTTGTGATGATGTCATCACTACCATAGTGATGACATCATCATATTGATGACATATTTTTGATGACCGACTTTTTATGGCGGATTTTTTATGATGACACTTTTGACTAGTTGGTGACACTTTTGAAGTGTCATCGACACTATGTGGTTACACTTCTCATTTTAGTGGCACTCTTCATATTTATGATACTTCTCGTTTTGATGACACTTCTCATTTTAATGACACTTCTCATTTTGAAATGTCATCAACACTAGTTTGTGACACTTCTTATTTGCGTCATCACCATTAGTTGATGATACTCCTCGTTTTGATGACACTTCCAATTTCAATGACACTTCTCATTTTGATGACACTTCTCAATAGAGGGCGTCATTAAAATAACACTTGAAAATGGTTCATACTCTCAATGAGCCAAAAACAAAGACATTAAACCATTAATTCCATAAAAAATATCACAAGATTATCGGTGTATATACCAGAGACTAGATGCCATTTACACATAGTATAACATATATATATATGGATTTCCATAATTAGATTTAGTGATCGAATAGCGACTAAGCAATGGGTTTCAGTACATTTCAACACACTGACTTGTTATCTAGACCCATTACAAGCACATACAGAGGTATGATCTACAAAAAACAAGACCAACTGAATTACTATACTTCAATTTGCTAGCGTTTGTTAAGGAAGCATTTTATTGAACAAGTGGAGTGAAAAAATCAAAATAACCCCTTTGATGTTCTAAATCAGTAAACGAATACGGCAATCAACATAATGCACTACAGAAATGCCAATCAAATTCAAAGGATATCAACCAAAATTTACCAAAATCTAACATCAATCAACCTCGATAAGCACGAAGCACTTTAATTGCTCCATGAAAATCATATTAAAGCTCACAAGATATAGCTCGAACAATAAATGTGTGAAGCAAGAAACGAATCAATCAACTCAGCGCAACGAGAATCGGAAGTGCAAAATTCCTAGAAAGCATAAAGTATTTGCATACCCAGTGCAATGTTACCTAGAGAATCAGAATGTTACATGGAGAATCGGAAGGTTACTTGGAGAATCGGAATGTTACTTGGAGAATCAGAAGTGCGAAATTCCTACAAAACATAGAGTATTTTGAAGAAACTAAAGTCTGCTTGTGTGAACCAAACAATCAAACCAAAACATGATCAATTGAATCAAAGAATTTGATCAAACATGGCCAAAAGTGTTCATTACAGAGAGAGAAAAGGTGGAATCAAGTGTAACAAACTTTACTGGGCTAACTAATTATTTATACCCAATTAATCGGGTTCCATTATTACACTAAACCCAGAGCATTTATTGGAGCGATGAACCGGTGACCAACAAGACACGGGAAATTTGTAGAAGTGTGAAAAGCATATGATCCAGGTCCAGTTCCACGCTATGTCTGTAGGCTCCAACTTGACCATGGGCGATCACTCTATATACCCCCTTAAGTCGGAGCTGCACAAAGGCCCAACTTGGAAGAAAGGAAGTCATGTTGGTTTTGGGACTCATCTTTAGTCATAAGATCATCAAGTTGTAAGTTCGTGGACATGTAAGTGATTTGAAGAAACCCATATTGAATTCGCTCACGTATGAAATGGAAATCGATATCCACATGCTTCGTACGCTCGTGAAAGCATGAATTGGCCGCCAATTGTTGAGCCGCTCTGTTATCACAAAATAGAGTCATAGGAAAATAGGGATCTAGTCCCAAATCATGAAGAAGATAGCTAAACCAAATTAATTCCACTATTGTCAAAGCCTTATTCTG
This sequence comes from Rheum nobile, assembly GCA_027886185.1. Taxonomy (NCBI): domain Eukaryota; kingdom Viridiplantae; phylum Streptophyta; class Magnoliopsida; order Caryophyllales; family Polygonaceae; genus Rheum; species Rheum nobile. The sequence continues at coordinate 5,302,962 of WOAB01000002.1, read as the reverse complement.
ATACTCAACCTCCACAGACGAGCGAGAAACTGTGGAATGTTTCTTGGTCTTCCAAGAAACCAAGGCATGGCCCAAAAACACACAATACCATGACAACGATTGTCTAGTCGTCAAACAAGAAGCCCAGTCAGCATCAGTGAAACCAGTCATGGGTAAGGAAGTTTGAATTGGGTAGAAAACACCATGAGTAGTAGTTCCAAGGAGATATTGCAACACATGGAGAGCCGTCTGCCAATGGGGAACACGAGGTTGAGAGACAAATTGACTCAGATGTTGCACCGAATAGGAAAGATCAAGCCTAGTGAGTGACAAGTACAAGAGTCGCCCCACCAAATGACGATACTTCTCTGGATCAGACATTAAATCACCATCATCCACACGCAAATGAATACCAATAGGAAAAGGAAATTTTGTTGCCTTAGCACCATCTATATGACAGTCAACTAGAATGTCACGAATGTACTTACATTGGCTAAGGAAAACACGACTGCCATCACGATAAAGTTTCATGCCCAAAAAATAACGAGCATGTCCAAGATCCTTAATGGTATATTGTAAGGAGGATGTCATCAACATACACTAGAAGAGCAGTGAAAGACCCACCAGAGGCCTTGATAAAGAGAGAATAGTCAGAATTAGATTGAGAATAACCCAAACCAAGCAAAAACTAAGTGAGATCCATATTCTACTGGCGTGAGGCTTGTTACGACCCATAGAGGCTCCTTTCTAACTTGCAAACTTGTCCAGGTTTACCCTTGTCATATCCCTCTAGCACTTGCATATAAATCTCCTCATCTAAATGCCCATGTAAGAAGGCATTATTTACATCTAATTTATGTAGATCCCACTATCGAGTTGTCGCCAAAGCAAACACAATCCTCACAGTAGGGAGTTTGGCAACTGGTGAAAATGTATGTTTATAATCCTTGCCAAGTTTCTGGCTAAAACCTTTAACCACCAGTCGAGCTTTGTACCTTTCTATGGCTCCATTTGGGTGAAACTTCACCTTATAAACCCATTTAGACTTGATGGCATGCAAGTTAGTCAAAATCCATGTACCATTACTTTCAAGAGCTTGAAGCTCCTCCCCTATAGTCGTAACCCATTGAGATTCTTGATTGGCCTCACCAAAAGACTATCTCTCTCTCATTGTCAAAACATTGGCCGAATAAGCAAAATATTCATGTTGTACTGTGTTAACCACATAATCCTAATGCCAAGCAGGAGGGTGTGACACTCTATCTGACCTTCTAAGAATAGGATGTTCCATAACTGGCAAAACAACTTCAAAAGGTGAAGAAAATAGAGGTAGGGAAGATGCTTCTGGGGGTTGAATAGGAGGAGAAAAATAAATGTCATCCTCAAACAAAGAAGCATTGATGGAGGAATTAGCGAAATAAGTAGGAGAATTGTCAAGGAAAGGGAAAACTGCTTCATGGAAAACAACATCCTTACTCAAGAAGATGTGTTTTGTATGCAAATCATACAACTTGTATCCTTTCTGATGAGGGGGATATCCTATGAAGATGCACTTTCTGCCTCTAGTGATGAGTGTCAACCACTCATCAACAAGGAGCCTCAAGGCCCGGTGACTAGGGCCTAGGCCCGAGCCATGGCCCAAGCCATCACCGCCCTAGTCCATTGTGCCCTCACGAGCCAAGGCACCGAAGAGTCGCCGGCCCAAAGCATGCACCTACTCTTGTGCCTCACCTCAGAGTAGCCAAGACGCCAATGCCTCAATGCCACGACAATCAAGCATCCGATGCTTTGACTCCGAGGCATTCAAGCACGCGTCCCTATCCAAGCCTTTATGGCTTTTATCCTCTTTTCCCCTTTTGTCAATTAAATCATGTAATTGCCTTTCTATTTTAGGACGTGTGGACCCATTTGCAAATGGGCTCTTAGTCCTTCTAAAACCCTAGACTATTTAAGCCTTTCTTGGCTTCCTTTATTCATTGGTTGAAGAATTAAGAAGTGGAATATTTCCCTTAGGTTGAAGAATACCTCCCTAAGGCATCCACTTATCTATCAACCCCAAGCATTCAAGACCAAGTATGGCTTATATGAGTGGCTCGCCATGCCATTTGGGCTCACCAACGCCCCTAGCACCTTCATGCGCCTCATGAACCATGTTTTGAGGGCCTACTTGGGCAAGTTCGTGGTGGTCTACTTCGACGACATCCTCATCTATAGCAAGACCTTGGAGGATCACACGACACATTTGTGGGCTGTTTTTTAGTTCCTCCACAAGGAAAAGCTTTATGCCAACCTTGCCAAGTGCACCTTTTGTTCCCCCTCGACCACCTTCCTTGGCTACGTGGTGGGCAAAGATGGGCTGCACGTTGATGATGAGAAAGTGCGTGCAATCAAGGAATAGCCATGCCCCACAACCGCCACCATGGTGAGATCTTTCCTAGGCCTTGCCGGCTTCTATAGGCGCTTCATCCGTGATTTTAGCACCATTGCAGCCCCGTTTCATGAATTTACCAAGAAAGGTGCCCATGTTGATTGGAATGAGAAGCATAAAGTCGCCTTCAACTTGTTCAAGGAGCGCTTATCAACGCTCCGCTTCTTCAACTCCCCAACTTCTCTAAAATCTTTGGAGTGGAGTGTGATGCCTCCAACATTGGCATTGGAGGAGTGCTTCTCCAAGACCGCCGTCCCATTGCTTACTTTAGTGAGAAACTCTCGGGCGCCTCCCTCAACTACCCCACATACGACAAGGAATTCTATTCCTTGATCCGAGTGCTCAAAACTTAGCAACATTATTTGTGGCCAAATGAGTTCATCATTCACTCGGATCATGAGGCTCTTGCTTATTTGAAGAGCCAAGCTCACCTTAGTCAGAGCCATGCTAGGTGGGTGGAGTTTATGGAGACATTTCCATATGTGGTCAAGCACAAGAAAGGGCAAGACAATGTGGTGGCCGATGCACTCTCAAGGAGGTATGTCTTTCTTTCTCATCTTGATGCTAAGGTATTGGGTTTTTCTATGCTTACGTCTCTTTATTCACATGACCCTTTCTGTAGCACCATTGTTGAGAAGTGTTCCCTTAGAGGTGAGTTTGAGAGCTATTTTATGGATGAGGGTTACTTATACCGAGCCGGAAAGTTGTGCATCCCTAGCTCTTCCATTAGGCACCTTTTGATTAAGAAGGCACATGAGGGTTGTGGACACTTTGGTGTGGCTAAGACACTTACAACCCTTAGAGAGCACTTGTTTTGGCCCAAAATGGCCCATCATGTCACCATGTTTTGCAAGGCTTACATTACTTGCCACCAAGCCAATTCTAGGACCCAACCTCACGGCCTATACACCCCTTAGCCCATCCCCTCGGCCCCTTAGGAGGACATCTCCATGGACTTCATAACCGGGTTGCCAACCTCTAAGAATGGGAGGGATTCCATCTTTGTAGTGGTTGATAGGTTCTCCAAAATGGCACATTTGATTGCTTGCAAGACCACTAATAATGCCTCGGAAGTTGCCTCCCTCTTCTTTGATCATATTGTCAAGCTAAATGGAATTCCTAGGACTATAGTGTCGGATCGGGACCCCAAGTTTGTAGGACACTTTTGGAGGACCTTGTGGGGAAACTAGGAATCAATCTCTTATTTTCCACTAGTTGTCACCCCCAAACGGATGGTCAAACCAAGGTTACCAACCGCACCTTAGGAGCCTTGCTTAGAGCCGTCCTTAGGGCCAACCCACGCAAGTGGGAGGACTTACTCTCGTATGTTGAGTTTATGTATAATAGGTCCATGCACATGACAACCAAGCTCACTCCGTTTGAGGTGGTCTACGGCCGCAACCCCATCACTCCTCTTGACATGGTGCCTCACCCCTTGGGCATTGCCGAGCACCCTCAAGGCGCCAAGCGGGCTGACTTCATCCGGGAGCTCCATGAGCGCACCCGGGCCCAACTCGAGCGGCGCGCCGCACAATATGAGAGCCACGTCAACAAAGGCCGACGTCGTGTCATCTTTTCCCCCGACGACCTTGTGTGGGTACATTTGCGCAAGAAGAGGTTCAAGGACCACCGCAAGTCCAAGATCAACCAACGCGGTGATGGCCCATTCCGCATCCTCTACCGCTTCGGGGACAATGCTTATGAGGTCGACCTCCCCGACAAGTATGGTGCCCATCCAACCTTCAACGTGGCCGATCTCACACCATATGTGCCCCCGGAATATGATGAAGAATTGGGGACAATTCTCCCTCAAGAAGGGGAAAGTGATGAGTGCCAACCACTCATCAACAAGGAGCCTCAAGGCCCGGAGACTAGGGCACGGGCCCGAGCCATGGCCCAAGCCATCACCGCCCTAGTCCACCGTGCCCTCACGAGCCAAGGCACCGAAGAGCCGTCGGCCCAAAGCCCGCACCTACTTTTGTGCCTTACCTCAGAGTAGCCAAAACGTCGATGCCTCAATGCCACGACAATCAAGCATCCGATGCTTCGACTTCGAGGCATTGAAGCGCGCATCCCTATCCAAGCCTTTATGGCTTTTATCCCCTTTTCCCCTTTTGTAAATTAAATCATGTAATTGTCTTTCTATTTTAGGACGTGTGGACCCATTTGCAAATGGGCTCCTAGTCCTTCTAAAACCCTAGATTATTTAAGCCTTTCTTGGCTTCCTTTATTCATTGGTTGAAGAATTAAGAAGTGGAATATTTCCCTTAGGTTGAGGAATACCTCCCTAAGGCCTCCACTTATCTATCAATCCCAAGCATTCAACAATCTCTTCTTATTTCTCTCAATCTCTCACGCAAATCTCCATTAGTCAAGTTCTTAAGCTCGTTCAAAGGTCAAGCCAGCCAAGGAGCCTCCCTTAAAGGCTCCCTTGGCCCATTACTCCATCTCGGCTAGCCAAAGCTCTACCCTCGGCTAGCCCTTGCTCCGCCTCATCTCCCCAAGCTTTCTCCTTGCTTCCACTCTCAAAGACAGCCCAAAGGAGCCATCAAACCAGTTGGTGCCTCTAGGAGAAGATTGAGCCTTCTTGTACCACAATCCGAAACTCAAGCTTGTGAGACGAAGGGCATTCAACCCCTTGTTTCACATCATCTAGGCTGCATCTTATCAGTCTCCTTTGGTGCAACAAAGGCATAACATAAACATCCAAATACCCTCAAGTTGTTATAGGAAGGTGGTTTAGAAAACAGTACCTCATAAGGTGATTTCTAATGAAGATTGGAAGAAGGCATTTAGTTAACAAGGTAAGTTGATGCTAACACACAATCTCCCCAGGACTCTGGTGGCAAACTTGCTTGGAGACGCAAAGCTCTAGCTGTATCCAGTAAATGTCTGTGTTTTCTCTCAATAGTTCCATTTTGATGAGGTCTATATACCATGCTTTTTTTATGTATGACCCCATTACGAGCAAACAAGTTTTGACACTCAAAATTGACTATCTTTGTCCTGTTATCTGAGCAAAAAACCTTGATTTTTGCCCCAAATTGTGTCTTGACAAACTGAATAAAATTCTCAAGAACAATGCTAACTGCTTGTTTATTTGGCAACAGATATGTCCAAGTGCCCCTACTGTGATCATCCACTAATGTAAAGAAATATTTGCAGCCATTATAGGCAACCACTCTATATGGCCCCCACAAATCAACATGCATTAAATCAAACAAATACACAACATGACTATCACTAGAAGAGCTAGGCAATCTGTGAAATTTTGCTAAAGAACATGTTTCACACATAAAGTTGTCATGCATTTGACCTTTACAACAAAGCATATGAAGCATCTTGGACATAGAAATGTGCCCCATTCTTTTATGAAGCAGTGAAAAATCACAGTTATCAACATTGTTACGATGCATTGTGTTGATGTGCTTATTGGAAGAAACATAAGGTAAACTTGATTTAATCTTTCCATGTGTAATCTTGACCCGGTACAAGCCTCCCACACCTTGTCCTATGGCTATATATTTCATACTCAAACGGTCTTGCAACAAGCAATATTCCTTGAGAAAATGTCCACTTACCTGTCTAGTTTGAACAAACTTACTGACTAATAGCATTTTATACTTGAACTCTGGAACATATAGAACATCTTTCAACAACAATGCATCATTGTGTTGAACATCACCAACTGTGTGCATTGTCTTTGTTGAAGCATCGGGCAACATAATGTGAATGGGATGATTAACATGTCGAGGATGAATCAAAACATCATAATAAAATATCATATGATCTAAGGCTCCACTGTCAACAATTCAATCTTCACTAGAGTGTTGAGATGCTTATAAAACTGAAATATTTATACATGAGAAATGGAAATTAGATTGCCCTCCTCGAGCAACTACATTCCTAGCTTTCTCTAATTTGAAAGCCTTTATCACTTCTTGACAAGCATTGGTAAGGCTGAACACTACTTGCACAAACTGACTTTATGTGCCCATCTTTTGGTCAACATTCCCTGAGTACTCCAGTAGAGTTTCCCCACTCCCCTGACTCTTATTCTCAACCTGAGCAGCAACTCTATAGCCTTTCATGGACCTTTTGCCCTTATACCAATCTGGAAACCCAATGATCTCAAAGCAACTATCCTTAGTGTGTCCTTCCTCCCTGCAATGCGTGCAAAACCTCTTTTCATAAGGTCTAGACCTTATAAGCTCACAATTCTCACTAGTAGAAGTACCACCTTTGTGTGTTTCAGACTCCTTAGTGTTGATCTTAGCCGCAACACCTTGATTTTCCATAAAAGCGGCTGAATCTATAACAACAAAATTACTAACCTGCTTTGCCTCTCAACTTGCATAACCAAATGATATGCTTTGTTCACATGAGGAGAAGGTTCCATGGTTAGTATATGGCTCTTAACATTTTCAAAATCACTTTTCAGTGTCATCAGAAACTGCATTAGTTTGTTTTGATTATCCTTTTCTAGATACTTACTTAGTATTCCACATTTGCAACTAGTCACTACACCACAAGTACATATAGGTATGCCTTCTAGGTCTTGCAACTCAATTCGTTAGCGAGATTTTCGAATCCAGTTATCTCTAGGATGTTCTCACAACGTTCACAAAGGCCTGGTTGGAGATATCTTAGGAGAAATAAAAACTTGTATTATTAGGTAACTGTAAATACTTAGCGAAGAACACTTGTAACCGCATATGATTATTCACGCATTTTGGCTCATCTAGATCTCGAGTTCTAAAAGAACTCAAGTGTTCTCACCTACTTGTTATCCAAGTCGATCTTGTAATTGGTGACTTCATTTGAAACAAAGTGGAGATAAAATCTTTTTCATATATTTTCATTAATTTATTTTCATTGTTCTCTTTTCAATCATTTATAATTCTGAGTGGATCTTGATTAGGGCACGGTTCAGGTAAACTGATATTTTAGACCGAACCGAGGTTTTTCGGTTTGGTTTTCGATTTATATATTTTGAGATTTCGGTTTGGTTCGAACCGATTATTTTATACAGATACACTAAATCCTTATTTTCTACTCCATTTCTCTTTTGATTTGTGCATCGCACCTAGCCAGCCTCCCACTTCGCTTCATCTCTCTCGATCTCGTCCCAGGCAATACCTCATCTCTCCATTTTCCAATTAATCCTTCTCATAATTTGCTTAAATCTTTCTTTCATTTATTTAATGGTTGAAATAGATTATAGATCTAATTTATCTATATTGATTTTTTATTTTGTAATCTTTATATATTTTGGATTGCAAAATATATATACATATGGGAATTTTTTCTTGTGAGTGCACCGTATGCAATACAACATTTTTTCTTTTGTTTTGTTTACCCAAATCCGAAATTCAGTTTTCGATTCGATAATTTTCGGTTCGGTTTTGAACCAATGCGCAACCCTAATCTTGATCCATTCTCCAAACTAATTAGTTGATTGCCCCTTTAGTGAATTGGGGTCTTTGATTTGTTTCACTCAAAACAATTTGGCGCCCACCGTGGAGAATTTAGTTGACTAGTAAGCCAATACACTTTATCCTAACACTCCAACGCCATCACCACAGCCGATACCATCGATTACCAACTCGCCGCCACCAAAAACCAAACTGATGACCAAATCGATACCAACCTTGGGGCCCAAGCTGTCATGCAAACCCAACCCAATGTCATACAAGCTAGCCAGAATTCCCAAACTAACCAAGTCCAAGAATATATGGGATGACGCAAACCCTTAGGGAAGAAATTGACCAGCAACGTACTTGTACTAAGACCCTTAGTGGCCAGAAAACTCAATTTGATGCGGAGATCACACAATTAACCCATGAAAATGAGCTTTTGAAAATGCAGGTTCAATTAGTCGATTCAGCACCTAGAAACATTAGGCGATCCCTCAACAAAAAAGGCATCCCAGTTCGTCTCAACTTAGACAGTGAGACGGTGTCGCTACCCGTTCCACCAGTTCAAGGCAAAGGTGTCGCCTCAGGAAGCGGTATATTTCTCACACCTGGAGCAAAATCATTTCTAACAAACATTGTTGTTCCCTTTTAGGTTCCCGCTATCGAGTCAATTCAATTTTAATTGTCTCTTGCGCCTGAGGGGATACTGACTCGGGTATCACCGATGCAAGTCGATCTCATTATCTTGGGTCTCCTAAGCATGGAAGTTCTCATAGAGCATGCAAGCTTCATGAGCAGCTCAAGGCTTTAGACGAGAGGATCACTAGAATCCCTAATGTCCCTCAACCAATTGAGAAAGAATATGTCGATAGATATGAAGATTCACATTTCATATAGGCAATTGCACAAATCGAGATCCCAAGGAAATTCCATTTCCCCAATATCCCAACTGCGATGGGACTAAGGACCCCGATGATTACATTTATGTCTATAAACAAAAACTCATTACTAGTTCCATTCCGAGAGGGAATCGTGAGACTATTATGTGCAAAAGCTTTGGCACTACACTCACAGGACCCCTGCTAACCTGGTTTATGCACTTGTTGAGGGGATCGATCGCCTCATTTGCGGATCCAGACAATTATTTCAAAACTCAGTTTGCAAGCATCATGCAACTCGAAAAACAATCTAGTGACCTCTAAAGGATCGTACAAAGGTATGGTGAATCATTACGTGATTATCTTAGCAGGTACAATAGAGAAAAGGTCGCCATTCTAAATTGTGACATTTCAACCTTGATCGAAGCATTCCAACGAGAGTTGGTCTGTGGGAGCAAACTCTACAAGGAACCCACAAAGTATCCTTGTAGATGGTTAGAAGACATTCAGGCTAAGGCCATGTCCCATGTACACCTGAAAGAGGACAAAAAACTAGGTATGATCAACAAGGGTCTCGATTGAGTCGATCGTAAATTGACCTTCGATCACCGAAGGAACTGCAGGCACCAGTCCTTCTCAAAGGGCTGGCACGGTAATTCCCAAGTAAACAATTCCAATGGCATGTATCAGGACTGGAAGGAATATCCTTCCTTGCCTCCGTAGATCCGCTCGTACAATTATGACGTATGTGTGTCAGAACTCATGAAGAGTTTTGACAAATACATAAAAGTGGTAAAATGGCCTAGGAAGAGCGACAAACCGGACTCCAAGAAAGACATGTCAAAATGTTGTGTATTCCACAAAGATCATGGCCACAACACGGACGAGTGCATAGCACTACGCAGAGAAGTTGCAAGGCTATTAGTGGAAGGACTCCTACGAGATGTCATCTTAGACAAGGCCAATTCGATGCTCAAAAATCGAGATCTGGTAAATTCCGGAAGAAAAACCCTTCTCATGTCCATTTAAAAGTTATTAAAACCATTGCATGAGGGTCCAACATATACATACAACATGCAAAGGAGAACAAACCCGAATGCCCCGAGCCGACAACCGGGCAAAAACCCAAAAGTAGGAACATGCCCGCGATTACCTTCGACGATTATGAAGAAGACAGCTCGGTCAACACCACGATGGCTTGGTGATCTCCACGTGAACAGGGAATTGCTTGATTAGAAGGGTGTTGATCGACATTGACAGCTCCACAAACTTGTTGATACTAGACGCCCTGAAAAGTATGGGACTAAGCGAGGACTATATCCTCAAGAATTCGACCACTCTGGTGGATTTAGTGGGGAAATCAAACACACTCTAAGGGATATAGTGCTCACAACGTACGCTGGACGTGTCAACATATAGGTAAAGCTCCTTGTACTTGAATGCCCTTATCCATATAATGTAATCCTTTGGACGTCCTACACACAATGATGGTTGCGCCCTCCACTTATCATCAATCTATCAATTTTTCAACAAAGTGGGGGGTGCAAGAGATCAAAGGCGGTCAGCGTTCCGCTACGGAATGCTACATGACGTCAATGAAAGTTGATGTGGAAGAGAAGCAAGAAAAATAATTACAGAGCGATGAGGCATCTACACGCTACATAGAGCCGAAAACAAAACAAACTCAACAAAGTCGTTCTAGACGCATCGAAATTTGTGCAAGCGGTGAGGATCATGTCAGACATGACTGCTGACAACGAGAATGTTTGGTCGATTTCGTCCGACTTAATGTCGACTATTTTGCATGGTCGCAAGAAGACTGTTACACCCTCGACTTGAGATTGGTTTATAAGGATTGAAGTGCTACCCATGTCAATAAGTTTTAAGCGACTACGTATTATCATATCTTTTGACTTGTTAAATCTTTATATATCTAAATTTACAAGGTTAGCCATTTATATGATTGGTTTGAAACCTTGATGTCTAATCTACTATAGAATACTAAAGTAAAATCTAGCTAAGATCACTTGTTGTTTTGGCATTGCGCTACATCATTTATTATCACATGTTTACTCCATATTGTGTCACATCACTAAATTATCTTTTTTCTATTATTATTATCATCATGTAAAATATTTTAGATATGAACTTGATTTCATTTTCAACACATAGATTATTCATATTTGATCTTGATTTCATTACTAGATAGAATATATTAGATATTTTTTGAATATTCTCTTTTATTTTTTTCATATAATTAGTCATATTTTATTCAAATTTCCTTTTTATTCATTTCTAGGTATAGGAAGTGATTTAACAAATTATGTATGTACGAAATCACATTGATCTTTGTTAATTGATTATTAGTAGAGTATTCGTTATATTATCATATTTATCTTAATTTGATTTGTATTATCACTAATTAGATAAATTTTATGATTTTAATATAAAATTGATATTTTTAATAATTAAAAAATATATATATATAAAAAAGTATCCAAGCCCATGCACGCACGGTACGGAAACTAAGTTAATTGCTCCTTTCCTACAACTAAGTTTAACTTAATTTGGAATACAGAATAATGTGTTACACTATCAATAAGTAAATAGTTTTTTTTACTTGTGATGGGAGAGTTAGGGATATAGTCAATCCACCGTCCCCACACTCATTTTCCCCCAAAACTAAAAAACAAGTAATGTGGGAGTTGTAAGTTTAACATATATGCATGTCTTACCTCCAATTCTGATAACGTGGATGTCTTTCAAATAGGACACGTTCTCATCTTCTAATACATGGCCGCTTGTAATTGCTTGGTTGATTTAGATGCATATTTTGACTTTTCTTTTTTCTTATGTTTTAGTGCGTTAGAAGTGTTTGCTTTATAGGTGGCTCGATTTCACTGCTCTGTTACCATAACGTGGTTGAATTTAAGGGCTTCTCCCCTGCATGTATGCCACGTTTTTCATATCGACTGTGATTTCATTGTATTTGTGCTTTTCTGCCTTCGCCAACACCGCTCACCACCTTCTTCAACAACTCATTTCTTTCGCACGGCTTGGAGATCCTTCTACACCGCTCACTGCCCACTCATACTTCTCCCTCTCTCTAGTTAGTTGGTCTTGCTTGCGTCTTTCTTTTGTGCTTTTGTTACTCTCTATTCTCATATGTTGCTTTTTTATTTTTCCTGCTTCGTAAGATTTTTTATTCATCTTTATAGTTTATTGGATTTCATTTGAGTTGTGCGTGTTGTTTTAGAGTAAAAACCCTAATTTTTAGTTTTTCTGCAACAAATCTGATTAGAATGATTCTAACTCTTATTCTATAGTCAGTTTGCAAGTTATGGATCCGATTTCTGGCCATGGCGTCGGACGAAGCCACAAGCATCCGTAACCACACCGGTGATCTTTTCTCGTTCTCTAGCACGATATAATAAACAATTGGTCTATATTTTGATTTTTCGCTTATCCTGTTGGTTACATGATTTATAATATGTTTTTCGAATCTTTATTTGGTGATTTCATGTGCTATTTGCTTGTGTAGGACAGTCCATTAGCACTCTCCCAAGCCCATGAAACTCGTGACAATCTTATGGCATCTCTAATGTGTCCTTGGTCTCGGATGGATGTCAAGGATGCCTTCGACGCATGATCTAGATCAAGTCTTGAGTCCCCCTCTCGGAACTTAGAGGTTTACGCGGCGAGGGATGAGTTTGGATGGATGAAACACAACGGGAGCGGTGTGGATGAGAACAAGGGTGAGACGCCAACGAAGATGGCGGCGCGCCCAGCAAAGACTTGTGAACGTGAGCGGTGGCGGCGAGGAGACTTGAGAGAGTCTCAGCGATGGCGGCGGTGAGCGAGTGAGTGAGAATTTGAGAGAGAAGAAGAGAGCGAGAGATGAAAGAAGATAGTGACTTCAACTAAGATGATGCAGTAAAACTCAACAATTGATCTTAGAATTAAAGTTGACGTAAACCTTACAATGTTAGCCGCGAAGGCCTTATAAAGGCAACGGCTCGGCAATAGGCCGAGAGAGTCCATGGACTAGCCCACTCACAAGAGTGAAGCACACGCCCAAAAATGGAAAATACATAAATGGAAATACAAATATAAAATGTCTAAAAATTGTAAATAAACCTCTAAAAGCAAAATTAAGGCTGGATAGGCGCCAGTCTTCAAGGATGACGGCAAGGCGTCGCGGATGCGGCGATGAGGCACCGGTGCAGGGGCGTTGGGCTTGACTAAGGCCGGCTAGGACAAGGCTGGAGGCGCTCCTGAGGTGGCATCAGGTTGCTTGTGCGGGGCCTCTAGTGTCACGAGGAGCAATGCCGTGGAGGCAGCGTCATGGAGGTTGGCGCTAGCGAAGGCCCGAGCAATGAAGGAATGCATGGCTTGGGCTTCCTCCTCCTCTGCGGCAGTCATGGCAGGCAAGGGCGCATCACTCTCCCCCCTTGGTTGTGAAACATCCCCGTTTCACCTTCATCAAACTCTAGGGCAATGTAGGGCGAAAGATCCACCACGTTAAAAGTGGGATGCACACTATACCCATCAGGGAGTCCCCAAAAGCTTATAGAATCTTGAATGGGCCGTCACCACGGTCGGCCACCTTTGACTTGCTCTTGGAAGGGAAGCGATCGCGTCTCAAGTGAACCCACACCAAGTCACATGGGGCAAACACCATCTTGCGCCGATCCTTGTTGTGTTGGCGGGCATATTGCTCAGCACGGCGCTCTAATTGGGTTTGTGTGCGGCGGTGGAACTCCTGGACATATTCAGCGCGCTTGGCAGCCGGCATGTGCTCATTGTTTCCAAGCGGGCGCGATGCCAAGTCCAAAGGTGTCAGCGGGTTTCTTCCATACACCACTTCAAATGGTGTCAGCTTCGTGGCCGAGTGCCTAGACCTGTTATAGGAAAACTCAACAAAGCACAGTAAGTCTTCCCAATGACGAGGGTTGGACCTAAGCATGGTTCTAAGGAGAGCTCCTAGGGTCCGGTTTGTCACCTCGGTCTGGCCATCGGTCTGGGGGTGATAGCTAGTGGAGAAAAGCAAATGGGTGCCTAGCTTACCCCATTAGGTCTTCCAAAAATGGCTCACAAACTTAGCATCCGTATCACTCACAATACTTTTAGGAATGCCGTGTAACTTCACCACATGCTCAAAAAAGAGGTTAGCTATGTCTGTAGCATTGTGTGTAGTCCTACAAGAGATGAAGTGGACCATCTTAGAAAACCTATCTGCGACCACAAAAATAGAGTCCTTGCCCCTCTTAGACTTGGGCAATCCTGTAATGAAATCCATAGACAAGTCCTCCCAGGGTGCCTCAGGAATGGATAAAGGGGTGTATAAGCCAAAAGGACTCGATCTAGCCTTGGCGCGTTGGCATGGGAAACAACTCTGACAAAATCTGGTCACATGCTTGGTCATATGGGGCCAAAAGAAATGCTTTCTAAGGGTTGCTAAGGTTTTGGTCACCCCAAAATGTCCACGGCCTTCATGGGACTCTTTAATGAGTAGGTGCCTATTGGAAGAGATAGGGATGCACAACCTCCCAGCTTTGTATAGGTATCCCTCATTCCCAAAAAAACTCTCAACCTCCCCCTTAGCTAAGCATGTCTCAAATATGGGCTTGAAAAAGGTGTCAACCAAGTACAAGTCCTTAATAAGTGAAAAACCAAGAACTTTAGCCTGAAGGTGAGTAAGAAGCAAATACCTACGAGAAAGGGCATCGGCTACCACATTCTCCTTACCTTTCTTGTGGACCACAACGTAGGGGAATGTCTCCATGAACTCCACCCATTGTGCATGTCGCCGGCCGAGAGTGGCTTGGCTCTTCAAGTAGGCCAAGGCGGCGTGGTCCGAATGTATGACAACTGTTTTGGCCAGAGGTAGTGCTGCCAAGTCTTCAAAACTTTGATGAGGGCGTAGAGCTCCTTGTCATATGTAGGGTAGTTCAAGGCAGCCTCGATGAGCTTTTCGCTAAAGTAATCAATTGGCCTCCAGTCATGGAGAAGCACTCCGCCTTTGCCAAAGTGTGAGGCATCGCACTCAACCTCAAAAGTCTTGTCAAAGTCAGGGAGCTAATAAAGAGGCGCGTTGCAGAGTGCGTCTTTGAGGGCCTGGAATGTTGCTTGGTGAGTGTCAAGCCACTCATAGGCGGTACCCTTCTTGGTGAGCTCATGGAGAGGCGCCGCCGTGGTGCTGAAGTCACGGACAAAGCAACGGTAGAAGCCAACCAACCCAAGGAAAGATCTCACCATGGTGGGGTTGGTCGGCGTTGGCCACTCCTTGATAGCACGAACCTTTTCCTCGTCCATGCAGAGGTCATCCTTGGACACCACAAATCCAAGGAAGATTGTGGAGTCCGAGCAGAAAGTATATTTTCCAAGGTTGGCATACAATTGTTCCTTTTTAAGGCACTTTAACACTTGCCTAAGATGCCCAACATGCTCTTTTAGACTACGGCTATAGACTAGAATGTCATCAAAATAGACTACAACAAATTTGCCTAAAGACTTTCTCAAAACATGGTTCATGAGGCGCATAAAAGTACTAGGTGCATTGGTGAGTCCGAATGGCATCACAAGCCACTCATAAGGGCCATGTTTGGTCTTAAACGCCGTCTTCCACTCACCATCTTCCTTCATACGAATCTAGTGATAGCCACTCTTCAAGTCAATCTTGGAGAACAAGGTGGCTCCATGCAGCTCGTCCAGCATGTCATCAAGGCATGGGATGAGATGGCGGTATTTGATGGTGATTTAGTTGATGGTGTGGCAGTCTATGCACATCCTCCAAGAATCATCCTTCTTGGGCACCAAAATGACCGGCACTGCGCAAGGGCTCAAGCTTTCCCTCACATAGCCGCGGTCAATCAACTCAAGCACTTGCCTTTGGAGCTCCTTTGTCTCTTCAAGGCTCGCGCGATAGGCTGCGTGGTTGGAAATGAGTCGCCTGGCACGAAGTCGATTTGATGCTCAATGCCACGTATAGACGGCAATCCCTATGGCTACTCATCGGGCATCACGTCCTTGAAGTACTGCAGCAAAGAAACAACACATGAAGGCAGTGTAGCTTGTTCCTTTTGAGTGGAAGCACAAAGAGTAGGAATAAGTAAGAAACAATGAGTTCTTTCCTTAATTGGAGAAGTGAGCTTGTTGTGTCGGGCCAAAAGTAATCGATCTCGCATTTGCCTTGGATCGGGGCCAACGGAGAATCTTGTCGGCCACCTTAGGGCTCAAAGTTGGCACTAGGGCCATTCGACCTGGCACTAGCAGTTTTGGGAGTAGGGCCTTCAGTAGGTTGCGAATCGTCTTGAAAATTGACATGTTGATTGCCTTTGGCTTTGGGCAGCGCAACGGTATCTATGTTGACCGGCGCGGTTGCAGTTGTGGGTGTGGCACTAGCGGCCTCTAAGGCATTTTGGTGATTCCTCTCGACCTGGTCTTGCAATATCTCATTTGGAGTCATGGGTAAGAGGGCGACACACTTCCCATGGTAAGTAAACACATAAGTGTTTAAATAGCCATCGTGGAGGGCGCGCCAATCAAATTGCCATGGGAGACCAAGCAGCAAGTGTGTCGCATCCATAGAAATGACATCACATAAAACACTATCAGAATAATGACCAATGGAAAAAGAGATCAAACACTATTTTATGACGACATCTCATTTGCTTTCGGAGATCCATTGGAGTCCATAGGTCTGCGGATGAGGTGTTGTTGGCAAATTAAAGTGCTTCACCACCTTCTCATTGATGATGTTGCAGCAACTGCCTCCGTCTATGATCACGCTCAAGGAGGCTGTCTTGACCAAGCATCTAGTGTGGAAAAGATTCTCGCGCTGGTCCATTATATCGGCCTCTTTCACGGTGAGCACTCGCCTAGTGACAAGGCTTAAGGGGGTGTCGGCATGGAGATCAGCTGACGTGCAAGCATAGGCATCAAACTCATCCTCGGCATCGAGATCGTCGGCCACCTCTGTAACACCCCTAAATATATCCTTGAAAGGTATCACCGCCAGTGACCTCAGATTCCACATCCGAAGCCACCTAAGGCTTAACCAGTTTATACAAATCATAAAACAACATTTATAATACGAAATATCATAGTATTGGATTAAATCAAAGTTTCGGAATTTCATCCATAATCCAAATACAACCAAAATATATTACAGCGGAAGTCTTAATACAATAAATGACACAAAAGTCTTGATCTAGCGATCACACACCTAGGATCTCAACCTGATAAAACTCTTTAAAATTCCATCTGCCTTCCTCGTCGTTTCTAGCCTTTATGGAACTGCAGTTTATCTGATGTGCTGTATGAGACGGATGACACCAGCCAACCATGTAAGGGAATATAACCGGTTGGTTAGTCTAATGAAAGACTATACAAGGGTAAAACAGAAAGGTTCTAAGTAGTCGTATTAGGTTAGACTCATCGCTTCTCGAATAAAAGTCGATGATGATAGTCAACCACCATACTCCTACTGAAATATACGAAAAGGTATGATCAAGAGAAGACTCTGAAAGATTGAGTCTTAAGGAAACATATGAAGAGAAGACTCCAACGAATTGAGTCTTATCGGAAAGTATGACAATGTTTGGGAACATTAAAGTTTCACGCAAACGTTTAAAAGCGACTTGACTATTTGGGTCCACGACCAACCTCACCGCATAATGCGAATTCAGATTCGGAAGGTGGACTTACTCTAATCGAAGCCCAGACGAGTTTCCACGTTGTACTTCTCGCCCAAGGTTCATTAATTATGTGCCTAATCGCACTTATCTTATTTAATTCCAAAACGTACATTTATGTTATAAGCTTTTATAATATCTCCTCACAAGAGATAATATCTCATCACAAGAGATAATCCAACCCTGAGTAAGGGCATGGTCATGACCAGAGAGAGTACTAGGGAAAAATCCACATAGCACCAGTTATAAAGAAACAACTAAACCCCGCAAGGTACATAGTGTTCCTACGAATACTCGTTCTAACTAAACAGTTAAAACATATGAGCCATAATCCACATTAATGCCATCGAGGCAAATAACAGATATAATAGCGTTGTTTCTAGCAATATATACAACCTATTATAATATCTGTATTTCAATCATATATATATATATATAATAGCGTTGTTTCTAACAGTATATATAACCTATTATAATATTCCTTTTTAAATCACATACAGTTATCAAAACTGTTCCCAGACGAAAACAATATTCATTCCAAATTAATTAACAATTAAACAATTGATAATTAATATAAATATGGAATGATAAGCAAGAGCGAACCGCCACTTGCCTTAGATTAGACGAAGCTCAAAGATAACGGGTTTCCGGGTCCGAAACGAGGACATAACTCGGATTTCAGATCCCTACGGAACGACCCATAACGAAACCCTAAGTTAGATTCGACAATAAATAGTACGAATCTAAAGAAAAACGAACGAAAACGAAGGAACGAAAGTCCTAGTCGAGATCACAAAGCCCAAGCCACAACCACGAGTGCCGAGGCACACCGCGGGTGCGGCGGCTCTGCCGCGGGTGCGGTCGAGCTACAGCGGTGACACAACGGAGAAGAAACTCACCGGAATCGACACGACGGGGTTCGATCTGGATGGGCTTTGACTTCCAAACTCCTTGGGTCACCAAACACCACCTTGAGGGTACCTCCTCCCCCTATGGTAGCTCCGGCGATGATCTTGAAGAACTCTGGCGAAAGCTTGCAACTCCGGCAATAATGGAACGAGAGAGAGATTTGAGAGAGAGAGAGCTTGGGATGCCTTCCTCCTCCAAGTCCCCTCCTTATATAGGCCAAGCAAGGAGCTCCAGTCGGCTCCCCTACCGCCACTGCTTCAGCTCCGATAAGATCGGCAAGCAGCTCAGGCGAAGTTCGGAGGGGCAGAAAAGGTAATCATGACGGCGCGGGTGCGGTGGGTCTCACCGTGGGGTGCGGTGAAGGCCACTTTCTAACCGCGGGGTGCGGTGGGTATGACCGTGGGTGCGGTCAAGGCCAATCTTGTGCCTTTTGCCCACTTTTGCCCGAGAAGAATAATGGGTATGGGTTTTAACCCCGGCTTAGACATATTCGTATCCGAACAAATATTCTAAGCCCCAAAAATACGTCGAATGTATTTTATTCCACTCAGGGAATTATTACAAAGATCAAGCATTTTACAGAATGTTTGAACTTCTCTGAAAATAATCCGACTACAGTACGAGAGTTTGGAAAATTACCAAAATACTCTTTACTAAAATGAGGGGTATTACAACCTCATCCTTGGCTTCATCCTCACATGACTCAAAGCCGCCAGGTTGGGAAAAGAGCACATTCTTGGTGTTGGGGCAGTCACATTTCATGTGACCACGGCCTCCACACTTGTAGCACTCCAAATCACAAGCGCGGTCTTGGCGCTGCGGTGGGGTTGTGGGTGCGTTGCCGCGCGCAGGAGCGAGAGCGGCCGCGGCCTGGCGGGGGCCCGAACTTGTGCTTGCTTTGGCTTGGGAAGAAGAAGTATTAGTCAGCAAAACTCAATTGAAGGGCCTAGAGCCATACCTGAGTGTGGTAGAAGAGGGCCAACTTTGTTGCTTATGCCTCAAAATCTAGTTGTGCAACTGCATGGTCGTGTGAGTCAAGGCATTGATGTCCTTGATCGGAAAAATCTCCGGCTGGTCATGTATTGATGCATTGAGGCCGCTCAAAAACCTTGTCCTCCACGTGGACGGCGCGACGCTAACTCCAGCCTTGTAGTACATGTCCTCCAATTTGGAGAAAAACTCTAAGGGGGTCAGGGTTCCCTGGCGCACCATGGCGATCTCGAAGCGCATCTTCTCCTTGTAGTTTTGTGGCACATACTTTTGTGTCATGACATACACAAGTTGATGCCATTGCTCAACTGGAGCTAAGTTGCGCTTGATGTGGTCGTTGACGAACCTGTACCACTAAGTGTAGACGGCACCGCGAAAGTGGAGTGTAGCAATCTCCACTTTTACATGCTCCTCATATTGGCAATGTTGCAATGTTGATTATGTAGCCTGCATCCAATCCAAGGAAACAGAAGGATCATATTCACCCATAAAATGTTCAATAGTTACCTTAATGTCGCAGCGCGAATGGTGCGTGAGCACGGTAGGGCGACGTTGGACATATCAGTGATCCTCCAAGTCATAGGCTTCTTCGTAACGGGCGCAGCCTCCATGGCGTATGTCGCGACCATCATGGCCACGGTGGCCATCGTAGGTCTCATAGCCGTCGTCGACCTTTGGGCGGTGGCGGTGGCAGTGACTCTCAGGCTCATGATGGCGGTGATCACGTTCAGGCATGTGATGGCCGTGGTCTTCACGTCGGCCGGCACCATGGCGCCCGCTGTAATAACCCCTAAAAGTTCCAATTTTCGTTTTGTAAGCAAGACGTGTTAGGCAATTTCGATCACCTCTGTAAAGAACCTTTTGAACGTGATGATATATGTTTAATAAAGATGGTCTTAAATTATTTGAGGAGTGCTAAAATATATATTAAGCATGACCGCGATCAAAGACCCGCGATCAAGGTCCAAAAACGCATACGCGGCAATGCCACGACCGCAGTTTTGAAACCGTGGGTGCGGTTTTGCCTATGGGCAAACCGCGGGCACGGTTTTGCCTATGGACAAACCGCGGGCACGGTTTTGCCTATGGGCAAACCGCGGGCACGGTTTTGCCTATGGGCAAACCGCGGGCACAGTTTTGCCTATGGGCAAACCGCGATCGCAGGAAACTCTGATTGTCTTCTTCCTCTGCTTCCAGAATGCTGACGATCGGCATTTCCCCTCGTGTCCGAACGGCGGGAGCTGGATTGCTTCCTCTCCTTGGCGTTGAGGTTAGGGATCCATTTCTGAGCCTATATATAGGGGTATTGGCTGCCCTTTCTTTCACAAATCATCATCTCTTCCTCTCGTTAAAGTTGTTGTGTTCGTCGGAGTTGTCGTTGCCAGAAGTCGAAGTTGTCGCCGTTGGGAAGTTCTTGGAGTGTTAGAGGTGCTCGATTGTTCAGAAGCAAAGATCCGCGCCTCGTCGTCGTCGGTATGGCTCAAACGTTCGATTTAAGCTCGCGTAGGGATGGAGTCCCGCGACCGCGGCTCCATCCACCGCGGCCGGGCAGAGACCCGCGACCGCAGCCGGGCAGAGACCCGCGAACCCGGCTGGGCATAAAACCGCGATCGCGGTTATAAAACCGCGGGCGCGGTTTTGCCCAGCAAGGCCGTGATCGCGGCTATGCCATCCGCGACCGCGGCACTGACCTCTTTCCTTCGTTTTGCTTCGTCTTTTTGTATCGTATCTAATTTAGCGTTTTGTCTTAAAACTCATCGTCGTCGTAGGCAACCATGCTCAGATTCAAGTTTCCGGATTTTGAAACCCGACTCTTCGTTCGTCTAGTCTAAGGCAAGTGACGGTTCGCTCTTGCTCATTATTCCATATTTCCCTTGATTGTCAATTATTTAATTGTCTAATTAAGATGGGATAAAGTTGTTGTTTTGTGTTTGGGAACAGATTTGATAAAACAATGTGTTAAAATATGGATTTATAATAGGTTGTATATATTGCTAGAAACAACGCTATTATATAGTTCTATATGATATTACTGTAATGGATTTTGGTGTGGATTTATGTGTGAACTTATGTGTAGTTAGAACGAGTATTCGTAGGAACGCTATGTACCTTGTGAGGTCTAGTCGTTTCTTTATAACTGGTATTAGGAGGATTTTGCCCTAGTACTTCTGGTCATGACCATACCCTTATTCAAGTGGTAGGTGCACTTAGCTAGTGCCAATGTTTGGGATTCATTCCCAGAAATATCTCTCGTATCGAGATGATATGAATTAAAAGTTGTAACGTAAATGTTCGTTATAGAAGTAAATAAGATAAGTGTTTTTACGCACATAATTAATATACCCTCGGGCGAGGAGTACAACGTGGAAACCGCTCGGACTCTTATTAGAGTAAGTCTTCTTTCTAATCTGGATTCGCATTGCGCGGTGAGGTTGGTCATGGACCCAAATAATCAAGGTCATGTTTTAAACCTGTGTGAAAACTTAACGTTCCCAAACAATTGTCATACGTTCCTATAAGACTCAATTGCTTTGGAGTCTTCTCTTCATACGTTCCCCATAAGACTCACTTCCTTTGGAGTCTTCTTTTCAATCATTCCTATTCTTGTATTTCCGTAGAAGTATTGGAGTTCACATCGTGTATCGGTTATTATTCGAGAAGCGATAGTTGTAACTTGATACGACTACTTAGAACCTTTTATTTGTACCCTTGCATAGTCTTTCAATAGACTAACCAACCGTTATTTTTTCCTTTGCATGGTTGGCTGGTGTCATCCGTCTCATACGACATATCAGGTAAAATTCCTCATCTACGAAAGCCAGAAATCCGACGTTGAAGGCAGTTGATATTTTTGTGTTTTCCTAAGGTTGAAGATCCTGGAATAAGATCGCACGGTTCAAAACCCCTTTATGGCATTTTATTTATCTCAAAGACTTTCGATGTAATAAACACTTTCTGTATTTGGTTTTGTTATCAGTTGTAACTTAGGACGTCGGTTTGAACATTATGTGGTCAACTTTCATGTTATTTAATAAAGTTTACAACATTTTATCATTTGTTATAAAAATGGTAAGCCTTGGGTGACCCCAGGTGTGTATTCTGAGGTCACTGGCGGTAATATTTCCAAAGGTATTTTGGGGGTGTTACACCCGCGGTGGCGGTCGCCGGTACCAACCAACGGAGGAATGTAATCCTGTGGCCGTTGTTGAAGCTCAATGGGATCGGCAAGGGGCGGGTAAAATTTCCCTTGATTTACCATTCCAGAGCCCTCAATCTCTTCATCATCAAACTCCTCAAAGTCATCGCGGCTGGAGTATGGCTCAGAGTCATAGGCAGCGGGGCCGCGGTTGGCGGAGTTGATGTTGAAAGGTTTCGGAGTGGGCGCGGGCTGGCGCGAGCGATGCCGGCCAGAAGGCACGGCGTTGTGGGGCGCGCGGCCTATGGAGCGTCGGCGGTGGCTTGGGGCACTCGGGTGTTGCGTGTCCTGGCGGGCGGCGCGGCGCATTTGGGTGTCAATGTGCTTGCGCCGATCTCCACGATCCACATACCTGAGGTCCTGGGTGTGGTGCTCTGGAAAATCCGGAGGCGTAGTCGCTAGGCGCCGCACGGGGGTCATAGCGGTCGTGCGCCGAGACGTGGCCGTGGCGGCTCTCGATCACCGAATTGAGGCAGTGAAAGGACTTCTGGTGGTGGGAAGTGGAGGCAACATTTTTTCCATTCTCTTGGTGGTGCGCTGTCGCGAGGGGATCATCAGCCTGTGGTGGGGGATCCATCTGCACGACAAGCGTCGGACCTGTGGGTTGCGGCGGGTTTTTGTGTTGTAGTTGTTGGCGCAGCCGCGTAATCTCGGTAAGGGTGGCCTCCATATCTTGCGGTGGTGGGGTGGGAAAAAGCCCTTGTCGTGTTGTTCGTTTCCTTCCTCGTGATCACTATGGTCGCCGGTGGACATGGTACCTGTTTGGATAGGAGACATGCACAAGGATCAAGGAGCACAAGCAATAACAAAACACCAACAATCAATTAAAGCACACGTGACTCAAGTTAGCAAGCAACATTGGGTTCTAACTCTAGCTTGAGCCGTGAGGGCGGGTGAGGGTGGATGAAGCTTATAATCACGCAAGAAATGCAAAGACAATTGCTAACGTAAGCATGCAAGTTAAGAGAAATTGTAAGCAGAAGTAGCAATCAGGCAATAGAAAAGACAAGAAAATTTTCCAAGGAAGCTACCCTAGATGGAGGGAGGTAGGCTTAGTGGTCCTTGGCCGAGGGCGAGAGAAAAAAAACTTCAGGCCTTACCTTATTTTGGCTATGGCCGAAGTAGAAAAGGAAAAAAAATGAATTCGGGTTTGCCTTTTGTTTTTGAAAATTAAATCCGGCTTTGGTTTTTTGTATTAGGCTAAGTCAAACGTTGAGTTAACTTGAATTTGAAATTTGAAGTAACAAATCGGCCAAGATTTTGTTGTTAGGAAAGAAAAGCAAAGGATTGCTTCAAGATAGGAGAGAGAAACAAATTCGGATAACAACCAGGAAAGATCTCAATCAAGATATTGCTAACAACTAATTATGCAAAAAAATTGAATTAACTTAAACAAGCAGAAAATCAGCATCAAATATTTAACAAATCTTGCGCAAACATAGGGATTCGGCTAACAATTTTTTTTTTGGCAAGAAAAATCGGATTGGTCAAGAACTTGCCTTGAAGGGACGACCTATCCTAATTTTTAGGGATATGGTTGTTAGGTCGTTTGTGGAACAAAAACGAAGGAATTCCCTAGGTGGCGGAAGCGGAGAGATGGTGGATACTATGGCGATGACAAATCGATGAAATGGAAAAGTGGGAGTTGGAAACAAGAGCCAAGAGTGACTTACTCGATCCCCGATGCTCTGATACCAACTTGATGCATCCTTGGTCTCAGATGGATGTCAAGGATGCCTTCGGCGCCGGATCTAGATCGAGTACTGAGTCCCCCTCTCGAAACTTAGAGGTTTGCGCGGCGAGGGATGAGTTTCGATGGATGGAACACAGCGGGAGCGGTTTGGATGATGGGAAGGGCGAGACGTCAACATAGATGGCAGCGAGCCCAGCAAAGACTTGCGAATGTGAGCAGTGGCAGCGAGGAGACTTGCGAGAGTCTCGGCGATGGCGGTGGTGAGCGAGTGAGGGAAGAATTTGAGGGAGAAGAAGAGAGCGAGAGATGAGATAAGATAGTGACGTCGACTAAGATGATGGAGTAAAACACAATAATTGATCTTAGAATTAAAGTTGACGTAAACCTTACAATGATGGCCGCAAAGGCCTTATAAAGGCAACGGCTCGGCAATGGGCCAAGAGAGCCCATGGACTAGCCCACTCACAAGAGTGAAGCACACGCCCAAAAATGGAAAATACAAAAATTTAAATGTCTAAAAGTAGTAAATAAACCTCTAAAAGCAATACTAAGGTTGGATAGAGAACGGTCTTCAAGGATGGCGGTAAGGCGTCGTAGACGCGGCGATGAGGCACTGGCGCAGGGGGCGTTGGGCTTGGCTGAGGGCGGCTAGGACAAGGCTGAAGGCGCTGGCGAGGTGGCGTCAGGCTGTATGCACGAGGCCTCTTGTGTCACGAGGAGCAATGCCGCGGGGGCGGCGTCATGGAGGTTGGCGCTGGCAAAGGCCCGAGCAATGAAGGAATGCGTGGCTTGGGCGATGGCCTTGGCACGAGCCCGAGTCACGGGGCCATCAGACTTGATGCTCATAGCTTCCTCCTCCTCTGCGGCAGTCATGGCAAGCAAGTGCGCATCAATCTCATCCCGAGTTGGCTGAGGAAGCAGCAATTCAGATTGTGATAATCAAAACGACATGCACCCTCTTGCAAACATTCGATTGAGGGAAGGATTTGTTCGCATAGGAGATAGACGAGGCTCTCTTAAACAGTGATATCTACAACAAAAAATGTTGTAGATATCCTTCACTTAGTGTAAGCATGGTTTATATTGTTAAGTTCAATTCCTTGTATTGAGATCATAATCGACTTTTATGTTTGGCCAGTTTCTTTATTTTTGCTTATTATTGGGTAATTAATCAGCTCATTTTATCTATTTCTGTTAAAAATTGTGTAGGGTCTATCGTGGTGGGAAGTTTGCAGTTGGAGTATTGTCTTGGCTTGTAGCATTCTGATTATTCAATTTTTTAAATAAAAGGTTTGTGTATGTTCTTCACTGAAAAATTTATTTTACCCCGAAAAATTGTCTTTTAGGTGCTTCAGGGTTTGATGAACATGTGACATTATAAAAATTGTCGCCGAAGTTTACTCAAAATATAGAGACATAAAACCTTGAGCTTCTGATGTATTGATTGGCTAAATTTTCTAGAACTGAAAATCTAATTAAACTAAAACGAGCCTGCTATATACACGACATTTTTCACCTATATACACGACAATCTGTACGCCAAGACATGGCGTACGCCATGTCTTGGCGTACAGGTGAAAATACGTATAATTGTGAGATTATACGTATTTTTTTTATAAAAATAATATAAATCTCTATGCCAGAATCTGGCGTACAGATTGGGCCAGCCCATATTAGGGCCGGCCCAACTTCTAAATTTGATTTTTTACAATCTGCTGTACGCCAGATTCTGACACAGGATTTTAAAAATAAAAATAAAAATAAAAAAATCTTTTTCTGGGCGCACCCAAGTGAACAATTTTTTAAAAAATTTGTATTTGACTCTAGTAATAGACGTTTTCAAGTAATCAGGGTTACATGGCAATAAATTCGGTTGTATCATGAGGTTTCAATATACTTTTATTCATGTACGTTTCTCCACCAATTCATTTGATATTAACTGTTTGTTATTATTATTCTCGAAAATCACATATAACTATGGTTATATCTTATAGTTATATCCAATTTGGTTATATCTTATATTTATATGCTACGGTTATATTCTTTAGTTATATACTATGGTTATATCCAATTTGGTTATATCTTATAGTTATATACTATGGTTATATCCAATTTGGTTATATCTTATGATTATATCCTATGGTTATATCTTATAGTTATATCCAATTTGGTTATATCTTATCGTTATATCCTATAATTATATATTATGGTTATATCCAATTTGGTTATATCTTATGGTTATATCCAATTTGGTTATATCTTATAGTTATATACTATGGTTATATCCAATTTGGTTATATCTTATGGTTATATCCTATAGTATATAACTAAAGGATATAACCATAGTATATAACCATAAGATATAACCATAATATATAACTATAGGACAATAGTATATAACTATAGGATATAACCATAGTATATAACTATAGGATATAACCATAACATATAACTATAGGACAATAGTATATAACTATAGGATATAACCATAGTATATAACTATAGGATATAACTATAAGATATAACCATAGTATATAACTATAGGACAATAGTATATATAACTATAGGATATAACCATACTATATAACTAAAGGATATAACCATAGTATATAACTATAGAATATAACGATAAGATATAACCAAATTGGATATAACCATAGTATATAACCATAGTATATAACTATAGGATATAACCATAGTATATAACCATAGTATATAATTATAGGATATAACCATAGTATATAATCATAGTATATAACTATAGGATATAACCATAGTATATAACCATAGTATATAACTATAGGATATAACCATAGTATATAACTAAAGAATATAACCGTAGTATATAACTATAAGATATAACCATAAGATATAACCAAATTGGATATAACTATAAGATATAATCATATTATATAACCATAGTATATAACTATAGGATATAACCAAATTGGATATAACTATAAGATAAAACAATAGGATATAACCATAGTATATAACTAAATGATATGACCATAGTATATAACCATAAGATATAACCAAATTGGATATAACTATAGGACAATCGTATATAACTATAGGACAATAGTATATAACTATAGGATATAACCATAGTATATAACTATAGGATATAATCATAGTATATAACTATAGGACAATAGTATATAACTATAGGATATAACCATAGTATATAACTATAGGATATAATCATAGTATATAACTATAGGATAATAGTATATAACTATAGGACAATAGTATATAACTATAGGCACTAGTAGAAAAACCATTTTAGAGGCAGGCGTTTTGACACTTATTGAGGCGGATACCGTACGCGGCAAGTGAGGGGCTGTAACAAGTGGGACACTTTTTGAGACGGGCATTTTACGCCTCTAAAAGGTACTTATTGAGGCGGGCATTTTATGCCCGCCTCACCAAGTCCCTCACTTCGACGCCAAAGTGAGGCACTTTTAGAGGCGGGTCTATGGATGCCCGCCTCTAAAAGCCACTTGTTGAGGCGGGCCTATTGAGGCCCGCCTCAACAAATCTTTTTTAAAATAAAAAAAAATCGGGATCCCGGTTTTTTAGAGGCAGGCCTCTCTAAAAGCCACTTGTTGAGGCGGGCCTATGGAGGCCCGCCTCAACAAGTCTCTTTTTTTTTAAAATAAAATAAAATTCGGGACCCCGGTTTTTTGTAATACCGGGGTCCCATTTGTTTTTTTTAAAAAAAAAAATTTAGCTCAAATGGATACACAATGTCGACATTTGCTTCAGTGCAAACAAGATCGTATCAACCAGCTCAAATGGATAAACAATCAGCTCAAATAAGATACATTCATCTGAACTGTTCCAATGGTTTTTTATAGAATTATCAGCCCTGTTTTATCAAGATAAAGAAAAGGAAAAGAAGAGGTAAATGCAAATCTGTTTCATATTTTAAAGAAATCCTGCAAATTGATAGTTCGAGGTCAGAATTTTCCTTATGGGATCATCAGTACAAACATGTGAAGATATCTAGCTAATATGACTTACAGAAACATGAACACAGTCTTCACGCAAGAAGTCAAGAGCATGTGGATGGTCAAGATCAACAATCTGAGAAACATCAATGACGTGCAAGTGACCCTGCCCAAAAATAATTGAATTTCAGTCTAATACCGCTAAAAGTCTTGTTCTACATATAGTACCCAAAAATAGGCATTGGCTATATTTTCTTCCTTTTTTCCCGGATCTGAAGGTTAACTTCTGAAAAAGACTAGTTTTGAATCCCAACAAAAGGGGCATCAACTAGCTAATTACCTCATAGTACAATATGTTGTACTCGCTGAGGTCTCCATGTACCAACTTGCACTTTTGATACAATGTCCGCATTGCTATAATAATCTGGAAAATGCATTATAACACTGAATGAGTCAAAAGAAATTAAAATAAAGGCAGAAATTGAACTGTTGATATTTTCTTATAGCCTAACTACAATAATCTCTCATTATTGAACTGATGTGTTCCCAACTTATATATCACATTTACATAAGAAGTTCGAACCATTTGCTTACTAACCAAATCATGACAAACAATTCCAAATCCAACCACAATTTTATCTTGGAATTTCATATATCATTTTCTCATATTTATTTATTTTGAACATTATATTTGAACCAGATGAGAAAAATAAATTGCAAAGAACAATTCTGATGGATTTCCAATGAACAAACCCAGACAACATCTAATAGAATAGCAGAAACATTATAATGTTAACATTAGAAATGATGATTCATGTAAGCTATTGTCATATAAAACCAGTAAAAAATCTGCATACGCAAATGAATTCTCCATTTGTCCAAGGGATATACAGTATGCCGAGCTAGATATCATCACTACCACCAGCACAATCAAAGGATAGAAGAACAAACCTCGAAATAACCTTCACGTAACTTGTCTAGTGATAATGCAGCATCCTTAAGTCTAGGTGCCGCCCATCCTGCTTTACCTGAATCACAAAAGAATTCACTAACGTCAAAATGTACACAATTGGGCGCAGGCCCAAACATTCGAAATGCGAAATTCAAACTAACATTCCCATTCCATCATAACACCAAAGACAAGAGAAGTCACCACACAGCAATCAATGCTTACATTATCATGTACGAGTCAAGCATAGAAAACCTACTTCTGAATATTAAATATAAATCCATGATTACCTGCGGATCTGGGGATGCAACTGGAGCAGAGTCGACGATGCAGCCCTTGATCCTGACCGTCAGTGAAGGATCCTGCTTCTGAATATTGTCTAGGATGACTCCATATCTGCAGAAAAAAAAATGAACAATCCAAATTTTCAATAAGATTCTTGGTAAGCGATCGATATTATATCAGCACAATCAACGAGGAGGAGAAAGTCAGCTCACGTTAACCACCCCACAAGTGCCATAACTGCTAAAGAAGTGTCGATGGAACTATATGCAGTAATATGGAAATAATATTAGCATACAAGACACTTGTGGCACTATTAAGTGAGATATGTCTTTCTTATAACAGGTGGCAAAGCCCCATTTAGGAGCACATTTTATTCGGATTGATCATATAATACATAATTACCTTGGTTTTGCAATTCTTGAACCCATTTTAATAAGTGATCATATAACCCATTTTAATAAGCCATCAATATCAGACAGGGGAAGGTCATAGAAAAGAGAGCAATTCAACTAGCAAATAAAATGACAAAATTTTATAAGAACCATGCAGTTCTATTTTCTAGGGATTCTACTGGATTATGAAAGTTCTATATCGGCATAAATTCAAAGGCAACAACATGGGAAATCATGTTGGAAAATGAATCTTACATTCGTTTTTGCTTGAGGACTCTCATAGCTCGTGCCTTCACAGCATCTTGAGCAGGACCAGGTCGTGTTTTCTTGATCTGTTCTTTGTATCGCGCAAGTTCAGAGTCAAGCCTTTTTATCTTCTCATCCACATTTTCCCCTCGTTTACTAATCTGATATAGAAAAAAACCCAATTTTAAATTGTAGAAAGATAGTAAAAACGATCATATGT
The DNA here is from genome assembly GCA_027886185.1 of Rheum nobile. Taxonomy (NCBI): domain Eukaryota; kingdom Viridiplantae; phylum Streptophyta; class Magnoliopsida; order Caryophyllales; family Polygonaceae; genus Rheum; species Rheum nobile. The sequence goes on along the minus strand of WOAB01000002.1, from coordinate 5,272,731 downwards.
GCAGTAATGCAAAAAGCATATACTTTTGTTCAATAACTATCTAACTAAATCTACTTATAACAACTTCTGACCAATTTTCAGCCCCAAAATTTCTAAACCCTAATCAAAAGCAGCCGTTCATTAAAATCCCAAAACCTAGCCAAAATACCACCTTCCCAAATTCTCGAAACCCTAATTTAGGTTACCAGAATAAAACACGGATCTCATCCAAGAAATCAATCAACCAATTCAAAGCATTTACACATTAAGGATGTTAAGAACAAAATCAAGAGATGGAGAATTACTCGATCAATAGCATCTCCAATGGAAGGAGGCGGGTCTTTCTGTTTCTTAACACCGAAAACGAGGCTGTCGACGAAACAGGACTGAGGTCAAAAGTAAAAAAATATACTTAAAATTCGAATTGCACAAATCTAAATCAAATAAGACGTTGTTGTAGATCTAAAGCAACAATTGCACAAGGATTCTAAAGTAACACTTACACAAATCTAAAGCAATTGATCAAAGGGGAGAAGTGCTTATCGGAAGTGAGAATCGCCGGATTGAGACCACCGGATTGAGGCCGAGGAGAAGCGAGAAGAGCCAGAGAGACCACCGGAGACCCGCGACGAGCCGGAGAAGCCGCGACACGACGGAGAAGCTGTGACGAGCCGGAGTTGGAGAGGGGCGAGCGAGTTTGAGAGGGGCGAGGCGAGGCTATGGCTATTGAGAGGTATCGGGATGAAAGAAAATAAAAGAGGGAGAGAGAAAGAAAATAAAAGAGCGAGAGAGAAAGAAAAACACATTTGTTGAGGCGGGCATATGGAGGCCCGCCTCAATAAAACTTAATAGAGGTGGGCATTTTCGCCCGCCTCAATTACGTACAATTAGAGGCGGGTCTAACATTGGCCCGCCTCTAATACTTTAGCGGTATTAATTTTACGGAAATTTTTTGAGGCGTATAAATTTTTGCCCGTCTCAATAGAATTTTTTGAGGCGTATAAAATAATTATCCGCCTCAAAAACCTGAAAAACTGATTGCGTAGGACGTTGTTGAGGCGTTTTGTTGAAGGCCCGCCTCTAAAAGGGCGCCTCAACAAGTGTTTTTTCCACTAGTGAGGATATAACCATACTATATAACTATAGGATATAATAAGAGTATATAACTATAGGATATAACCATAGTATATAACTAAAGGATATAACCATAGTATATAACTATAGGATATAATCATAGTATGTAACTATAGGATATAACCATAGTATATAACTATAGGATATAATCATAGTATATAACTATAGGATATAACCATAGTATATAACTATATGATATAATCATAGTATATAACTATAGGACAATAGTATATAACTATAGGATATAACCATACTATATAACTATAGGATATAATAAGAGTATATAACTATAGGATATAACCATAATATAACTAAAGGATATAACCATAGTATATATAACCATAAGATATAACCAAATTGGATATAACTATAGGACAATCGTATATAACTATAGGACAATAGTATATAACTATAGGATATAACCATAGTATATAACTATAGGATATAATCATAGTATATAACTATAGGACAATAGTATATAACTATAGGATATAACCATAGTATATAACTATAGGATATAATCATAGTATATAACTGTATGACAATAGTATATAACTATAGGATATAACCATACTATATAACTATAGGATATAATAAGAGTATATAACTATAGGATATAACCATAGTATATAACTAAAGGATATAACCGTAGTATATAACTATAAGATATAACTATAAGATATAACCATAAGATATAACCAAATTGGATATAACTAAATGATATAACCATAGTATATAACTATAGGATATAACCATAAGATATAACCAAATTGAATATAACTATAAGATATAATCATAATATATAATTATAGGATTTAACGATAAGATATAACCAAATTGGATATAACTATAAGATATAACCATAGGATATAACTATAGGATATAACCATAAGATATAACCAAATTGGTTATAACCATAATATATAATTATAGGATATAACGATAAGATATAACCAAATTGGATATAAATATAAGATATAACCATAGGATATAACCATAAGATATAACCAAGTTGGATATAACAATAGTATATAACTATAAGATATAACCAAATTGGATATAACCATAGTATATAACTAAAGAATATAACCGTAGCATATAACTATAAGATATAACCAAATTGGATATAACTATAAGATATAACCATAGTTATATGTGATTTTCGAGAATAATAATAACAAACAGTTAATATCAAATGAATTGGTGGAGAAACGTACATGAATAAAAGTATATTGAAACCTCATGATACAACCGAATTTATTGCCATATAACCCTGATTACTTGAAAACGTCTATTACTAGAGTCAAATACAGATTTTTTAAAAAAAAATGTTCACTTGGGTGTGCCCAGAAAAAGAAAAAAAAAATGTTTTTTTTTTAAAAAAAAATCTTGCGCCAGAATCTGGTGTACGTCAGATTCTGGCGTACAGCAGATTGTAAAAAATCAAATTTAGAAGTTGGGTCGGCCCTAATATGGGCTGGCCCAATCTGTACGCCAGAATCTGGCGTAGAGATTCATACTTTTTTTATATAAAAAAATACGTATAATCTTACAATTATATGTATTTTCACCTGTACGCCAAGACATGGCGTACGCCATGTCTTGGCGTACAGATTGTCGTGTATATAGGTGAAAAATGTCGTGTATATAGTATCAGCCAACTAAAATGGGTCAAAGATGTTGATTTCTTTTATCCATAATCGTCTCTTTATCTATATTTCTCACTTCGATTTCATTGTTATATATATTGAACTTGATTATCATTGCTAATTTGTTGCTCAATACTTCCTGCAGATTTTTATCATCCCATAATGATTTTTAAATCATAGTGTTTAGTTACGCAAACATGCAACCTACCTAGCAGTAGGTAGCCCATCATCTTCATCAATAGATCTTTACAAAAGCATTTTAGTGTTTCAAGAGCGATCAATATATATTCTATTTCAATTCTGCAGGGATATGTTCACTTAATTATCATATATATAAGCATCATTTATATATCTTCAAAGCAAGATAACACTTTCATATATGGATCTACTACTAGATAGTAAGAGATCATCTTTACTGTAATCAGAGCAAGGTTACAATTTCTAATCTATGCATTCAATGGATATATATACCAGCTAGGTAGCTGAGGTTTAGTTTTCTCTCCTTAAGATTAACATATCGCACATATATATATATAAAGAGTTAACTTCATGTGAGGAGCACTCTTAGGGTGAAACGTGAAGAGCATTCTAAACTAATCATTTCATTATTAGTTATTACCATATACCTTATCACACCCAATCCCGGTCAACGGTCAGCGTTGATCGGTCAACGATCAATATTGATCAACTGTTGACCGGTCAACACCCATTTTTTTTTTCTATACGTTTCCATTATAAACTATTAATGGAAAAAATTGAACAATTAGTTCTTAAAGTTGAACAATTATATGTTAAAGTTGAACAATTAAAATTTGAACAATATTAAAGTTGAACAATTGTATCTGAAAAGTTGAACAATTGTATCTTAAAGTTGAACAATTTCATTTTTATAGTTAGACAATTGTGTTCGCTATGTATATAAATTTGAACAATTGTATCTTAATGTTGAACAATTTCATTTTTTTAATATTTTTTTTAGGCCGACCGTTTTTTCGTCTTTACTATTTTTATTTTCCTACACATTTAGGATTCAGGGTAAATGTTTTGAATATTTTGAGTTGTATTATGTTTATAGTACATTATAAACACAACTTCTAGTTTATTGGACAATTGTTAAAATCTTAATGAAGTATTGTTCAATCTATCCTTTGTTATAAGTTTGAATTTTCATGCAATTTAAATTGTTCAACTTTTCTGGTTCAATTGTTCAACTTTATATATTGTTAAAAAAGTTGTTCAACTTGTAAGATACAATTGTTCAAATTCAAGAGAGAATTGTTCAATTTTTTAGAAACAATTTTATGAGGAAAGCGTGTAGGAAAACAAGGATAAAAAAATAATAAAAAATATATTATCCCGAAAACAAATTGGCCAAAAAAACAAAACTGACCGTTGCATAGTGAAAACAGATGTCTAACTATAAAAATGAAATTGTTCAACTTTAAGATACAATTGCTCAACCTTTTTGGTATAATTGTTCAACTTTATATATTGTTCAAAAAACATTGTTCAACTTTTAACATACAATTGTTCAAATTTAATAGGGAATTGTTCAACTTTTTTAATTACTATTTTATGATAAAAACGTGTAGGAAAACAAGAAAAAAGAAAGAAAAAAATTTGCCCGGGAAAAAAAAATGCCCGAAAAAAATATATATGGGCGCTCAGGTAAAACGAGTCTTGTGGTAAAACGAGTGGATAAATCTAGGGCGTTGGATGAGAGGTGATGGACAGATGGATTAATAGTATATATAATAGGTATGGTGTGGTTAGATGCACAAGATCATGCTTAAATAAGGCAGTTATAGATATAGGGGAAGATTTAATTATGCTTTTAATTTTTAAATGCTAAAAAAGGATTGATAATTGAAGAGAGAGAAACCAAATCAAATCACATTCCTTAAATCTCTCTTTAGAAGATTCGTCCATATCCTTCAATTCCTCCATAGCCGCATGTGAAAAACTGATCCAAAAGCTAATTATTGATATGCATGTCTCTATAAATGATATTCCCATCGTTGTTTTTGATATGCATGTCTCTAGTATTGATATTCATGCATACACTGTGTATTAGTCCTGAATATCGTTTATGTAATTTTGAGTATATGTTATTCGTTATCATGTTCAGTCGTATACATACTGATATTCATAAACTCTGAATAGATATGCACTATGTGGTAGTTGATATTCCAAGTTAAAATATTTGTATTCAAACTATTTGAAACTTTTTGCATATCAAAATAAATATCGTGAATATCGTTCAAGTATTTCTGAATATCTATTAGTCATGCTCATGTTGAGGTTCTTGTTTCCTACAGACGCAAAGTGCTTGTTGCTATTACAGGATGAACGTAACGATTAAGAAGACGATAATGATGAAATAGGGGGAAACCAATATATACACTGCATATATTCTGCATATCAATGTATGAAAAATGCATATCTCATCCACACAAATGAATATCATATTCACGGCCAAGGAAATAATCCATAATTACAAATTGCATATCATACAAGTATATTTTGCATGTCACTATATGGAAAATGCATATCCAATCCACACAAATGAATATCATATTCACGACCAAAGAAATTAACCATAATTGCAAATTGCATATCATACAAGTATATTTGAATATCATACATAGACGATGAACCAGGGCACGAAGACGATAAAATCAACCAGCGATGAATGGAGGTCGGTGATAATCTACGACAATGGTGATTACATGAGCAAAATCGATTGAAATTTCTATATTAGAACTCCAAATTGAAGCAATCGTTTACAAAATTGAATGGAAATTGAAGGCAAAGACGAAAACAATTTTAGGGTTACCTTTAATCGGCGACCGAATACGAAGATGACGGCGGCGCTGGAGAGATCGACGCAAGGGATGAGATGAAAGTGAAGGTTGACATGTCGGTAAACGGAAGAGACAAGTGTAAAGCCGAAAACATTGATGACGGCACACTTCTACTCGGAGAAAGGAGACGATAGTGGGAAGACGAAGGCGAGATGAAGATGGCGAGAAGACGACGGCGAGAAGACCACTTCCAGTCGACGATGGCAAGAAGACCACTTCCAGTCGTCGATGGTGGTTGACAGAGAGACACGTGATGGGAAATGAAAGAGAGAGGCCGACTATGGGGGAGGGCGCTAGCAAGCTTCTCGTCACCGACTATGGATGAGGCATGATCAGCGCTACTTTGTAGGATTTAACTAGGAGTTGTTACTCGAGTTTTAGGTACCATTTGGATGTGTTTAGAGCGTTATTGTGGAGTATGAAGTTGAGGGGAAGAAGTGTGGTTTTGGTGGTTTGAAAGAGCTTAAATGAAAACTTAAGAAGATGGAGAAGAAAGGCACCAGAGAAGACGAAGATCAGAAGAAGACGAGAGCTACAGCGAAGAATCCGCGGTCGGGGGGGGGGGGGGGGGGGGGGGCCAAAGCCGCGATCGCGGCAACACAAGACAGCGCGAGCCTTACAGAGATATTTCCGCGGTCGCGGAAGAAAGAGCCGCGATCGCGGAAATCGGTCATCAGACGCGCACGGGATTATTTTCGTTTCCTTTCGTCCGAAGATTTACTTTTTACTTTACTTCCTTTTCTTTTATTTCGTTAGTTTATTTTATTTCCTTTTAGATGTTATTTGTTATCTTTAGTTTTAGGTTTTGGCTAGGGTTTATAACCTAGTTAGCTAGCAGCCTTTTCATTATCTCAGTTTACATCAGTTTTTTCCTTTGAGTTTTACGTTTCAAGACTATGAAGAACTAAGCAACTTTTGCTTAGTCCGACGATTGAAGCCTTCGTTTGTATTTGGTTGTGAGGTTATAATTCTATTCCTTTTCCTTTGAATGTATTGATTCTCTTGTGCTTCATCCCATTGATTCTTGTTGATTTGACTGGCCTGATCACCTAGTTGATATTAGTAATTGTCTATTAGGGTTTGGTAATTACTGTTTGAGTTACCTAATTCAGAGTAGCAACTACGATATTCTAAGAATTGTTTGGACTGGTTTATTGTAGAGAGAATTAATTGCATGCAATTGTAAGACTGTTTGTTATACTTGCATGTATCTATTGAAATTCTTGTGATCATTGCTGCTGTTGAATTGAATCTGGAGGTTTTCTTGGTTATTTGATAGTTAGTATTCTCAGGGTCTGTTTGTCCTGTTTATAACTTAAGAAAATGAGTAGAACATTCCTAGGAAGGAATAGAGATAATCTAGGATCAACCAAGAAAATGAATGGTGGATATTTGTCTGGCTAAGTACTTTTCCCCAATTGATTACCACCTTTGCTTTACTTTATTTAGTTTAATTGCAAACAAACCAAAAAAAAACCCTTGTTACCTTTGACATACATTTGTGCACTTAGAAAGATTACTTTCTCCCTGTGGGATTCGACCCTTGCTTGCCTACTTTACTTGGTTAGGTTTTTAAGGATTTATTTTGATTAGGCATCACGACTTTATCCTCTATCAAGGCAGCTGGAGAACGGGGGAGGGCGCCAGAAGAGGGAAGAAGATGAGGAGGAAACCGCTCCACCGTCAGAGAGTTACACATGTTATGTCAATCATATACCATTCTTCAGCATCTTTACTACAGCATCTTTTGCTTCTGTTATGGAAAGATTTGGGGGTAAAACAAATCTCACAAATCAAGCTAATGGAGAAATCATGCATGGGTGAATCCACCAGCCTATTTTGCAACCCTCTAGATTAAATCATGGCCATCAATTCTATTCTCATCCAACGTTCTAGATTAATACACTTGTTTCACCATAACTCTCCGTTTCACTAGAACATGATTCTATATATATATATTATAGATAATTTCATAGTTATATCCAGCTGGCTATATATAAACATCAATTGTCTCCAAAACAAACTAATAATTTTAGCGATAATTTCTTATATTTAGTTAGCTATATATAAGAGAAGTTGTTTTGGCAAAGGTATGCTAAGGAGATGGTAATTAATAGTAGGAGTACATTGATTGAGTTATTAGAAGAGTATAAAAACCAAAATTGGTGAATGTGGCAATTCTTCTAAGTCAACGTTGCAGTCTATATACATTTGTTCATAGTATTGTGTTTATTTGTCTATATTTTTGTATTTAAGTTGTTTTCTGTTTTGTCCAAGAATTAAAACTATGAGTCCACAAGTTATATGATGTTACACAACCAACTTATGTAATGTGGTAGACTCATCTAACAGAACTAACAAAGGTAACATTTATGTGACATAAGCAAGACTATAGAGACACTAATCATAGCTTACGGATAAGATTGAAGCTTGAGATTTAAAGGACAGCCTGTTGTTAATCACGTAAGCTCTAGAGAAGAGGGAATCTAGCAGAATAACACACAGGTTGTACATCTAACATGGATATTGACTAGGCTAGCAAAGCCTCCAGTAGAATATTAGTAGGAGTCCTCTTACAACCATCTTCAACATATTGCACTATAGAAGATACATATAGATAGACACATAAAAGACCCAAGATCTGCTTAAAAGAAACCGTGTTATCTTCTACAAATGATCAATAGTTGTAACCTCCAATTTGCGCTTGGCTCTCCCTTCTCACCGCCTTCTGCCTTCGTCATCTCAGGTTCTATATTGCTTCTCTCTTTCCTTGTTTCGTTCTATTCCTAATCTGCTTGTGTACCTTTTCGTTGTTCTTAAGTTTAGCTTCAGATAATGATTTCACTTGGCTTGGCGGTTGTTCATCTTGAGCGCCAACATTGATATAATGCAGTAATTTGACTGTGTTGCCTTGACATCTTGTTGTAGTTGCACTGGCATTGAAAGGCCAACTTTATATCCATCTTCTAAGTTGACCTTCACATCATCTCTATTAGTCTTCCCTTGTAGAAGTTTATGGTTGATGGACTTCTGTTGCATAAGAAACTTCTTTCGTTTCAAATGCAATTCAGGCTACATTTATAGCAAGTTAGAGTTATAGCTTCGCACCTGGAAATATTTGATTACTGCTGAAGTTGTCTTATTACTAAGCATGGCCAAAAATGTTATCAGGGTCAAATGTATTAAGAACTGTAAAATGTTTGGTTCATACAGATGTAAAATCTATTCTTGCTTTCTTTATATATTGGTCATTAGTATGTTAAGACTCGTTTGTATTGATTAGAGATTACATGTTTTTCATTTACACCATTATTGGAATATTTTAAATTTTTAACTAATTGAGAGCTCAATCTAACCTCTTCACCAAAATAAAAGAAAAAAAAACAAATATTTTATCAATAGGAACAGTTAATACTTAATACAGATCATGATGTGAAAAAGAGTTCCACTTGATTACACTTTTCACTGAATTAGCAAGGTAAACTAAAGAAAAATATAAACAAAGAGATGTTGTATAGAAACCATGAATTCTTGTTACAAAACTCAAACAGTACTTGATCAGTTTCACAGTAAGAAAATGGATTGTCTTGCAAGAACATTTGTAACTAATACTGATGAGTTTTGCTCAGAGTACTTAAGCAACACACATCTCTTGATCATTCTAGCAAGAACAGTTACTATATTACTTCTCTTAAAAATGGTCTGTTGGAATATAAATATTCCACATCTAAAGTTGAGACATAATTTGCCAAGTATATAAGTTTGATGGGCTACTCCTCCTATTGTCAATTGATTTTATGATGAAACCCCACTGGACTTATGTATTTGGTCTATCTGTGCCTATGCGTTCGTGTACACATGATCCTCAATCTATGGGCCCACGGACTTTCACATGGTATCAGAGCGGGTTCGGTCCTGGGTCCCTTTCTTGAGTTGGTTGGGTTTAGCTATAAAGAGATTGAAATGCCTACCCACTCCCGTTTGTCCAAGTGTCAACTAGACTTAGCCAATTGCCCGCCCGTTGCACTTGCGGGAGCATGTTGGAATATAAACATTACACATCTATAGTTAAGACATAATTTTCCAAGTATATAAGCTTGATGGGCTACTCCTCCTATTGTCAATTGGTTTTAGGATGGAACCCCACTGGATTTATGTAATGAGCCTATCTGCGCCTATGCGCTCGTGTACGCACGACCCCCAATCTATGGGCCCATGGACTTTCACATGGTCTTTAGAAAATGTCGATAGAGATTTTGACAAAAAAACAAACACTCAACAGAAGAACAATAGATAAACCTTGAAATCACGGACGTGTGACATGAAATGTGTGCTTTATGTCGTTTCCTTCATATTCTATTTGCTCTTTTTCACTCATCTGTGACATTGATATAAACTTGTTAGTGAATCAAAGAATTCAAGTTAAATTCTCCTGATCACTAATTCTCAATAGCCACTCCATGTCATTTCTATCTCACTTTGTTTGGCAGAAGGGAAGGTAAGTAGACAGCCTCAAGAACCTAACCATTAAACACTTTTAGAACATATCTACTCGGCATACTAACTCTTTTGTAACTTCTTTCTTGATATCCTGAAAATGAAAATAAAAAGCTTTCAAAGAGAATGGACAACCTTTAAGCACTTTTAGAACATATCTACTCGAAGAGTTCCACACTATAGAACCTCTTAATGTTTTAGCAGGCATATATCCACTTTGGATAAACGAATTGGGCACTGAGGCTTCTTTTTTTTGTTAGAATGTGAATCTTCATGTAAATTATACAATAACTATTCTTTGTTTATCCTTTTCAAAAGAAAAGGAACTGTTGATCTTGTTATTTGTTATCAAAAGAAAGGAAACCTGAATGATTGTAGGAAACTCTTACATGCAGATGTGTTTGGTTTTATTAAAAACTCCATTCTTATTTTTATGGACTCTGTTTGGCAAAGAATCTCTTCCAAGTTAAAAGAAGCTTTAGCTATCGTTTTCCAAACTTGGTTGAACCAATTGTTGTGTTGTCTTGTTTAGTCTCATGTTCTTCCCTATTTTAATTGCAGTTTGAACATGATTCGTCATCTGAAATGGGTTTTGGATTTAGATGGGGGTTTCTAGGGCTTCTACACATGGAAATTATTCAAGTATCCATGACCTAATGTTGCTATGAAGCTTTGTTGAGGTTTTCTAGGTATTTATATTGTAATAATAATGATAACATATTGTGATTCTTTAGGAAAGGTTGGAGAGGGAATATAATTTGTCCCTCATTACAACTGCACCAAGATTTAACCATCTCATTCGGGTTATATGTCCCATCTACTATGCCTTCGTTCTTAAGAACTTCCTAGGTGCGAGTGAACTGTGTTATTGGTGAGACTTTAAGTTGCACTTGATCTGACGTATTCCCTTTGTACTCTTCCTCATTATTTAGTATGGTTTCTTTTCTTTTTACTTCTAACTATTCTTTTTTTTTCCTCTTTCAAAAAGGTTTCTTTTGAAGTATCCATTATACTTTGGTAGTTGACAGACTACAATTATTTGTTGCTTATTTCTTGCTTTATGATATTATCTTTTTTCAAAGAGAGCAAGAAAGAGAGAGGAACCGTCTACGAGTATTGAACGTATGGCTTTGCTAGGACTCTTCAAATGATGTTGGAAAACACTGTTTCATCCAGGCAAAGCTTTATCATGCCAAGAAGATTAAGGAACTTCATATACAAATAGCTTCGCATGTTGTATTAGAAACAAATAGAATCGTTGTAATTTGCTTATCAAAGCATTGCGTGAGGAATTGAAAGTTACAATATCGAGCATAAGAAACTTTTAGACACAAAGAAAAACTGAGGTATTTAAATTTTCAAGTAAAGAGCTCAAAGAACAATGAAGTTAGAGCGGGAGTAAGAAGTATTATCTTCGTTATTTGTGATGTTGTTTTATGAGTTGTCAATTTATACTCCAAATTAGTTAGTTGTTGAATAATTATAAAATTAAAGAGAAATACTATGACTGTGTGATGCTACTTTATGAGTTGTAATTTGTACTCCATTGTAAAATATTGTAAATTTGTATTCCATTGTAAAGTTGTAAATAATGTAATTTTACAACAAAAGAAGTTTTCACATAAAATGAGCCGATGAGCCACTTCAAATAGGTTCATTGTTCAGGTCCAAAGTACGATTAATATTGCTCATCTTTCTTAATAGCAGGGTCTGGTGAAAGAATAGGAAAGGTGGACAAAAAAAAATCTACGTTATAGCAAGCACCACTATAATGACAACTATAAGTTCGAGGAGAATCATATATAAAGCTGAAAGAAAATAGAACGAGAGAAAGATTTGCGATCATTGGCATGTAATGTCAGTAAGTTTTATGAGATTTATATAGATTGTCTCATGTGTTGAGTTAGAACAAATGAACTTGATGTCAACTAGTAAGGGTCTGTTTGGATTTTTTAGTATAATGTATTAAATTGTATTATCTTGCATTAAATTACATTAAATTATTACATTAATGCAAGATAATGCATTATCTCTGGAATCCAAACATACTCTATCTTTTAACATTTTACGTGATGACGATAGCGGATGTCACAAGCTTAGAGAAAATGGAAGAGATAGAGTGAAAGCAAGAGGTACACTCTTTAATATATGATGCCAAGAAGTTAGAGGATATTCATATACAAAGTGTTACACATGTTATGTCAATCATATACCATTCTTCATTAGAGTTCAAAACAACAATTTATATGCTTTTTCTCCCACAAATCACCATATTTGATACATAAATAATAAATTTAGTGTGCATGAACATGTATTTTTCAATGAACTATACATGTATTATCATATGTAATTACATTGAATGCCTCTTATAATATATCATCATTATAAAACATAACATATCACTTAATATTAAATCGAAAAATACTTAGTTTTGTACACTACACCTAGCAAAATGTTTTAAGAAATACTACAACATTAAAATTTTAATTTTCTTGTGCGAAGCACGGGATAAGTTATATATGCTTGACTAAGTCAATATATTACTAATTCATTAATGAATTAGTAATATAAGACAAGTTGTATAAAAAATGTACCATATTTTGTTAATGGGGCGACTTACCCCCATGCGAAAGATGCATTTAAAGAGTGTTAGTAATTCTCCCCCTTGATTGCCCATTCCTTCCACGTGCACAGTAAGGGGGATAAGGCGGAGGTCTAACGGAAGAGACGATGACGACAATGCCTTTGATGCTTAGTTGGGTTCTTGACGGTAACAGGTTAGTATGTTTGTATTCTTATGTTTACGTTGCAGTTATAAGTTCAGTAAGAGGTGCGAGTAAAAGGCTTGATCATGTTGCTTTAGTTTGGAAATTATAAGGAAACAATAAGAATTTCAACATTTAAGTTGAAAGCTTAAAGAAGATAGAAGAGTTGGAGCAAGAGAAAGATGTGAAGTCTTTTGTAACCGATACAAGAAGTTTGAGGAGGTCCATAAACAAAGTGTTTCACATGCTCAAAGTCAGAAACAATGATCTTTCGGGCATAGTGGAAGATGAATTGGAAGTAGTATTATCCAAGCACAATGATCTTTCCGGCATGAAGGAAACATTTTAGGATGTCAATATTGGAGATGAGAGCTCAAAGAAGATGTAACGACTAGAGCGAGAGAGATATTTACAATCTTTGGTAGCTAATACCAAGAAGTTTGAGGAGTTTCATATACTAAGTGTTTCACATGTTGTGTTAGAAACAAAGAGTGTCGATGTCACAAGACGATGAGAGACTCAATTGGAATATCAAAAAATTGAAAGCAAAATTAACAGCCATATTAATCAAGCAAAAGGAGCTCTCAGGGATAAATGATGTTTTCATAATCTCAAAGAAGATGGAAGAGATAAGTGACAACAAGAAGTGCAGTCTCCTGTATTTGTTGCCAAGAAAATATACAAAGTGCTTCATATGTTGACTTAAAACAAAGAGAGACGGTGTTATTTTCACATCAAAATAATGCAAGAGGAATTGAAAGTCATAATATCCAAGAACAAGATGCTTTCAGGCACATATAAAGCCATTTAGAATCTCAAAATTAAAATAGAGAGCTTAAAAAGATGGAACAACTAGAGCAGAAGCAAGATGTACAACCTTCATTATTTGATGCCAAGAAGTTTGAGATCTAAAAAGTGTTGAATATATCAAGTCAGAAACAAAGAGCGTCGTATCACAATGTGAAGTTATGCTCAATGATGTGAAACAAGGATGCTTGAAGGTCTTGCTTCACCGAAAGGGCTCGACTGTAATTCATCTCTTCTTCTTCTAGCTAAGGTGACTCCTTTGGACTCCCTTTAGACTCCTCTTGAAGGCAGAAACAAGGATGGGCGGTGGTGAGACCGGCGGAGCTTCGGCAAGGGTGGAAACCGATGAAGGAAGAGGATCCCAAGAGCCAACGATGGGGGTTGTTGGTGTTAGACGAGAACAAGACCAAGGGAAGCCTCCAAAGAGGTTCCTTGGCAGATTTGGAGAGTGGTAAGCCAAAGAACAAGATGTAGTGAAATCCAAATGCAATACTTGTTGATTGAAAGAAGGAAACAAAGATAATCCAAGCTTGGTGGCGTTGGATTGAAGGCACAACTTGGCTTAAATAGTCTAGGGTGTTAAGTGGGCCGAAGGTCCACTTGCAAGTGGCCTAATTCACCACAAAAGGAAATGCAAAGTCTTTAAAATAAACTACTAAAATAGGAAAGCAAGGGATAAGTGCCATGCGCCTAGGCGTGGCTATGGCATGGTCGACGCCTTGGATGTCATGGGGCTGAAGGCGTTGGCGCTTTGGTTGTCATTGCCTTGGTGAAGCCAATGTCTTCCATGGTGGTCATCATGTGGAGGTGTGGCTCCAATAGGGCTAAGGAGCCTCGACTAAGAGTGGCCCGGTTGACAATGGATTGTGTGGCTCGAGCGATGGCCTTAGCTCGAGCCCTTGTGATCGGGACCTTGATCTTGACTTCCATGCATTCATCTTCCTCTTTGGCATCTAGAGGCTGTTGGGGCTCATCATTCTCCCCTTCTTGAAGTAGAATTGTCCCCAATTCGTCCTCGTACTCCGGGGGAACAAAAGGAGAGAGGTCGGCCACGTTGAACGTGGGATGAGCACCATAATCGCCGGGGAGTTCCACTTGATAAGCATTGTCACCAAAGCGTTGGAGCACTTTGAATGGACCATCTCCTCGGAGGTCGAGCTTGGAGCGGCGCTTGACGGGGAAGCGCCCAAACAAGGTCACCCGGAGCAAAGGTGACTCAGCGTCGGCCCTTGTTCGCTTGTTGCGCATATTGTGAGGCATGGCGCTCAAGTTGCGCCCGGGTGCGCTCATGGAGGGCTCGCACAAAGTCAGCCCGCTTGAGACCCTCTGTATTCTCCTTGGAAGCTAGCGGCCGGGGCACCAAGTGCATGGGAGTGAGCGAATTGCATCCATAGACCACTTCAAAGGGAGAGAGCTTGGTAGCCGAATGGATGGACCTATTATAAGCAAACTCCATGAAAGAAAGTAAGTTCTCCCAACGGCGTGGGTTGGCCGTAAGGACGGTTCTAAGCAAGGTGCCTAGGGTCCGGTTAGTCACTTCGGTTTGGCCATCCGTTTGGGGGTGACAACTAGTGGAGAATAAGAGGCGTGTGCCTAGTTATCCCCACAAGGTTCTCCAAAAATGTCCATCAAATTTGGCATCCCTATCCGAGACTATGGTGCGAGAGATTCCATGTAACTTAACCACATGGTCAAAGAAGAGGGTGGCAACCTCGGAAGCATTGTTGGTGGTTTTGCAAGAGATGAAGTGGTCCATTTTGAAAAAGCGATCCACAAAGATGGAATCCCTCCCCTTCTTTGACCGAGGCAACCCCGTAATGAAATCCATGCACACATCTTCCCAAGGGGCGGTTAGAATAGGCAATGGGGTGTAGAGGCCTTGGGGGCTTGACCTAGATTTGGCTTTGTGGCAAGTGACACATGCTTGGACAAACTTAGTGACTTGGTGGGACAATTTGGGCCAATAAAAATGCTCCTTAAGGGCTGCAATGGTTTTGGCAACACCAAAATGTCCACGGCCCTCGTGAGCCTCTTTAATCAAAAGGTGTCTAATGGAGGAGGTTGGGATACACAACTTGCCGGCTTTGTAAAGGAAGCCCTCACTCATGAAGAAGGTGTCAACGTCACCTCTCTTGGAACACTCGGTCACAATGGGGGCAAAGAAGGGATCTTGAGCATAAAGAGATTTAATCAAAGAAAAACCAAGAATTTTATCATCAAGATGAGTAAGAAGTACATACCTCCGAGAGGAGCATCGGCCACCACATTTTCTTCCCCTTTTTGTGCTTGATCACATAAGGGAATGTTTCCATGAACTCCACCCAACGTGCATGACGACGGACGAGATGGGCTTGACTCTGGAGATAGGCAATGGCCTCATGATCGGTATGTATGATGAACTCACGAGGCCACAAGTAATGTTGCCACGTCTTCAAGACCCGAATCAAGGCATAGCGTTCCTTGTCATATGTTGGGTAGTTGAGGGTGGCGCCGGAAAGCTTTTCACTAAAGTAAGCAACGGGGCACTTGTCTTGAATGAGCACACCACCAATGCCAATGTTGGAGGCATCACACTCAATCTCAAATGGTTTGGAGAAATCGGGGAGTTGCAAGAGGGGAGCATTGCACAAGCTCTCCTTGAGGACTGCAAAGGCGGCTTCATGCTTGTCCTTCCACACAAAATCGCCCCCCTTCTTGGTGAGTTCATGTAAGGGAGCGGCGATGCTACTAAAGTCTCTCACAAATTGTCGATTGAAACCGGCAAGGCCAAGGAAGGAACGGACCATGGTTGGTGTAGTAGGAGTCGGCCACTCTCTAATGGCGCGCACTTTCTCATCATACACACGCAACCCATCCTTGCCCATGACATACCCAAGGAAAATGGTGGAGGAGGCGCAAAACGTGCACTTGGACAGATTTGCAAACAACTTTTCCTTGCGGAGGGATTCAAACACAGCCCTCAAATGGTTCATATGCTTCTCCAATCTCTTGCTATAGACCAAGATGTCATCAAAGTACACCACCACAAACTTGCCCAAAAATGCCCTTAAGACATGGTTCATGAGGAACATAAAGGTGCTTGGGGCGTTGGTGATGCCGAATGGCATCACAAGCCATTCATGCAAGCCATACTTGGTCTTGAAAGCGATCTTCCATTCATCACCCTCACGCATGCGGATTTGGTGATATCTAATCTTAAGATCCACCTTAGAGAAGAAGTTGGCTCCATGTAGCTCATCAAGCATGTCATCTAGCCTTGGAATTGGATGACGGTACTTGACGGTGATTTGTTTGATGGCTCTATAATCTACGCACATGCGCCAAGAGCCGTCCTTCTTGGGCACAAGGATCACCGGGACCGCACATGGGCTAAGGCTCTCACGGACATAGCCCTTGTTCATGAGCTCTTGCACTTGGCATTGAAGCTCTTTAGTCTCCTCGGGACTAGCACGTTAGGCGGGCCGATTAGGGAGTGACGCACCGGGGATCAAGTCAATTTGGTGCTCAATCCCCCGCACCGGCAGTAGGCCCTCGGGAAGCTCATCTGGGGCCACATCCTTGAACTCAAGCAAGAGAGCTTGGACACAAGCGGGGAGCTCAACTTTGGCATCAAGAGAAGCAAGGCTATGCTAGGGAACCAACAAGAAGCAAGGTAGGCGCCCTTGAAGCACCGGCACCACATGGAGTTGACGAGCAAAAAGGAGGCACGGCCCACATCTTCCCAAAATCTGCGGCGGCGCGCCCAACAACAAGGAGGTGGTTGGAGGTGCCGACGACCCAGGTGTCGTGCCGGTGGTGGCATCGGACGGGCCATTGGTGAGCGCGCCTAGAGATGGCGAGGCGTTGTGGCGTGCGCGCTCACCCTTGCCCGGGCGTTGAGGCACCGAGGCGGGTGTGGGAGCCTTGTGCTCGATGGTGCCTCTCTTGGCTGTCGAGGCCTCATTGGAATGTTGTGAGGATGAGGCCTTGGCTCCTTTTATGGCCTTGAGTCGGCTACGCTCTAGTTGGTCTTCTAAGATCTCCCATGGGGTCATGGGGAGCAAGTTGATGCGCTTTCCCCCATGGACAAAGACATAGGTGTTGAGAAAGTCATCATGGAGCACCTTTCTATCAAATTGCCAAGGCCTACCTAACAAAAGGTGAGTGGCATCCATTTTGATAACATCACAAATGATAGAATCTTGATAATGACCAATGCTAAAAGTGATGTGACATTGCCTTGTTACCACATCACCATTACCTTCCGAGATCCATTGTAAACCATAAGGTTGGGGATGAGGGGTTGTCTTGATGTTGAAGTGTTGGACAACTCGCTCATTGGCAATGTTGCAGCAAGAACCTCTATCTATGATCACGCTAAGGGATGCATCTCGCATGAGGCACCTTGTGTGAAAGAGATTCTCCCTTTGGTCCTTGAGGTCTCCTTCTAGCACCGAGAGGACTCGCCTAGTCACAAGGGTAAGAGGAGTGCCAACGCCGGGCTCATGGGGGCGCAAGCATAGTCCTCGGTGGTCGGCTCCTCGATGATGTCCAAGGCTTCATCTTCACACGACTCGGGCTCATCATCATAGGATTCATAGCCAGTATGGGAAGAGAACAACACTTTCTTGGTGTTGGGGCAATCCCTTTGAATGTGGCCACGTCCACCACACTTGAAGCAAGCACGATCACAGCTCCGGTCCTTCGGTGGTGTTTATGCACGTGTATCGGCGGCTTGGCCGCGGTTAGGGGCATTCATGCGCACGGCCGGTGGGGCATCGATGGGAGCGGGAGTGGCGCCTAAGCGTGATTGTGGGGTCACATGAGCAAAGGAGTTAGTGGAAACAAAAGGAGAAGGGTTAGAAGGATACCTTGAAGGTTGTGATCGTGCCCATATGGCCCTCTTCTTCCTTTGATTTTGAGTGTGAAGCTCCATGGTCGTGTGAGTATGACGGTGGAGATTGTGGATGCCAAGGACCTTCAATGGCTCCCGAATATCCACATCAAGGCCCCTCAAGAACATAGTGCGGATATCTTCATCATCATAGACCACTCCACCCTTGTGGATAAAGTCCTCCAATTCGGCAAAGAACTCAAGGGGAGTTTGTGATGGGCCTTGCTTGGCTAGGGAAATATTGAGTCTCATTTGGGCGGTGTAGTCCTCGGGGACATACCGTGGGGTCATCACGTGCATGAGTTGATTCCAATGTATGATGGGAGGGATTCGGCGCCTCTCACGGTCGGTCATGAAACGGTGCCACCAAGACCGAGCGACACCTTGGAAGTGAAGAGTGGCACAATCCACCTTTTCCCACTCTTCATAGTGGTAATGAGCTAAGGTGTATTCGGTGGCTTGCTTCCACTCCAAGAACTTGGAAGCATCATATTCTCCCTCAAAGTAGTCAATCTTGACCTTAACCTCTCGGCGGTGGCCATAGTTAGCCGCGGTGGCCGGCTGGACATGGCACCTATCTTGGTGAGGGGGCGCGCGTGCATATGGAGGGGGCGGTCTCGGGCACCCAATGCGAGTCACGTGGCCGGTGGCAACCATGTGTGTGCTCGGGACTGCGGTGGTATGTGGCCCCTCCTCGGCCACCAACATAGCCCTCCTCAATGGGGTCGGTGGTGTGAGGCTCATCCTCAAAGCCAACAAAAGCCTCATCCACTTCATCAAAATCACCATTGTCGTCGTCTCCGTGGTCATAGCCGTCGCCACTCTCATAGTAGCCGCGCCTTGGAGCTTGGTGGCGAGACGTGGGCAGGTTGGAGTGGACTTGGCTGTGGCCATCAAGGTGAGCGCGAGTGCCGCCGTCGGAGAAGTAAGTGTCTTGTTCAAGGTGTTGTAGACGTCGACCCGGTAGCGGCCGAGCGTGCTCTTGCAGATGGGGCTCACCATGATTCGGCCGGATGGGAGGTGATGAGTACATGGGGGCCTTGCCCCGGTCATGCGCCAAAGGTGGTACTTGTGATGAAGTGCCGGTGAAGACCGACGCCGGTGGCGCCGAGGGAGGTAGCATGGCTGCGGCCGCCAAGCGAACTTCGGCCAATTGTCGCTCGACCTCGGCCAACTAGGAGAGAGTCTCGTCGAGCTTGGTTTGGGCGGCCTCTTGGCTGCGGACGGCCTCGGCTTCGTGGGCTGCGTTAGCGCGATTGTGCTCGGCCACCCTCATCGCAAAGGACTCAGGGGATAGGGTAGGTGTGGAGGTGTGGTGGCTCCGTGCATCGGTCTCCATGGTTTCCTCCAACGAGAGATCACCTATATCAACCATCAACAAAGGCGCAAGTCACAAGTTCTAGGCAATCAAAGCAACAACCAAGAACAAGGTGCAAACAAGACAATGGGAGGGGCAAAAGAAGAAGCAATAACAACAAGGCAAGGGAAGAGACAATCCTTCAAGTGGGCGGATAAGGTGAGCTAGCCAAGCATGTGATCAAGGAGCCAAAAGTCAAAGCAAGCAAGCAACTAAGACAATTGATCAAAACAAGCATGGATAGATCATGAAAAGCAACTCCTAGAATACTGATAAAGATTTTAAACAAGGTGGAACAACACCATGCAAGTCAAGAGTGAGATGGATGTAGAGTAAGGTGATGTGTGGCAAAGGGGAATAACATGGAGGGTGGGCAAAATGAACCTTGGTGCCAAGTGAAGGGTGCTTCTCCAAGTCTTGCACACAAACTTTGCTTTGCTCTTTGTATTTTTTTTACTTCTGCATTTTTATTTTTATTTGACTTGGGAATCAACCGAAAATAACAATAGGGGCGGCAACCAAGGTGAATTTGGAAGACTTAGAAACTTACTCTTGATGTGAGTAAGCTCTTGGTTTGACTTAGAAAAAGAGAGAGAAGACTTTTCCACAAAAAGGCTTACCTTTCCATCCAAATCACCACAAGACAAACACAAAACCCCACACAAGCTAAGGAAAGTAAATGATGCGAACAACCCCTGAAGTGTTGTCTGCAACGCAGGATCTTTGATTCCTCAAGCGTGGATTCGATTCTTCTCTTGCGTAGTGACGAGGCCGAAAACCGGTGTCGTTTTCCTGTCAAAATAATCTCAATTCACCTACTAAAGAGTATAGCAAGTAAGTCAAGGTCGATCCCACAGGGAGTCGGTTATCTGTACGCAATTATGTATGATCAACAAGTAACGGGGGGTTTTGTCTAGAATAATCGTAACGTAAACAAACATGCAATTAATGACAAGAGATGAAATATGATGAGAGAAAGTATTCCACCAGACAAATATCCACACCACAATGCAATCGGTTGATCACTGAAAACTATCTTTCCAAGTTCTTTTACTATCTTATCATTGTTCCCACCCTGATCGTGAATACTATCGATTCTCACAGTTGTCGATAGACTTATTACTATGCCAATGATAAAGCACAACTGATTCTCACAGTTGTCAGCGTACTTTAACACCAACACAGCAATAGCAATACACACAAGGATATAGGACACATGCAAGTAGAAAGACGTACAAGTACTCACTCCCCTACTTAACATGCAATTGACTCTCACACACAAATATACGCTCGGAACCCCTATACGCACAAACGTGTTTGCCACTAGATATGCACTCGGAACCCCTATATGCAATCCTAGCAATATGATAAATGCCGAAAGACCTAGTTAGCAACTCTAGGTAAACCAACATAAATCAATAATCAATTCAATCGAGAGAATCAATCCAACTTAATAAGATATAGAACAAGGAAATAGAAATCTCCCAACCAATTCATTGTAGTGCTTCAATTGTCTAGCGAAACAAGAATGTTTAGCTATCCATTACTTGAAAAACCTAGAAATTATATTAAGGAAGAAGAACGTAACTATCTGCGCCTTCTCAAAACTAATGAAAAGACCTTATATAGGTTTCTCGAAGTTGACCTAATAACCGAAATAAGGAAATAATATAAAACTAAAACATAAAGTATAAAATATCAAAATAGGAAATAACAGCACACGTCAGCCACGCGGTCTTCATTCCACCGCGAAGCGGTAATGCTCCACCGCGATGCGGTGGCTTCTTCTGGCGCGAGGCGCTTCTCCTAAGGATCTTCACCGCGGGGCGGTGACAGTGCCGCGGGGCGATGCGGCCAACTTCTTCATCCTTCATCTGCTCCAACGTACTACCAAGCGAGGTAGTTTTCTCCCTTAGCTCTGAGCAGATCTTCTTCAACATCTCCAACTTCCTTCATTAGGCTACAAAACCTCCAAGTCTGTACAACTCCAACTCTTCTCCTAAGTAACAGACTTAGCCTAATTCTCCACTTAAACTCCATCTAATATGTGTCAAAAGTCACTAGTTAAGGTGCACTAAATTGCACCTATCAATTATCCCCACACTTAGACCTTTACTCGTCCCGAGTAAATTAGCTCCATCATACTCCAATCCAGCAAAATCAAGGTCTCAGGAAGTGTGACAATATAGGACACTAATAACCACAACAACTCAACAACCAACACTCCAAACAACCAAAACGAATGATGCGAGAGAACTCTAATCCTAGCTCCAGTCCAACTCCTTATCGCTCCAAAGTGGCCTGCCCGACAATCCTTCTATGTCGCCCTTCTTATGACGCCTCGCCAATAGGTAAGAGAAATCCTAAACTCACTCTTTTTTTCTTTTTCACTCATCTTGCCAAGGCGCCCTTTCGGATTTTCACCAAGCCACTCATTTCATTTTACTGGATGTCTCACATATACTCACATCACTCCAGTCCACTCTTGCCCTGGTCTATTACCAGTCGGACTACCTACTTGTTGCCTGAGCCGCCCTTTCGGGTTTTCGACTCATCCCAGGATTTTTTATTGCCTTTTCAACATTTTTTTTTTTTGAAATAAATGCAAGTACGAAAATGCATGAATTAAAAATTGTACACTAGCTAAGATAGACAGTGAGTCTAAATCCCTCCCCACACTTGAATGACACATTGTCCTCAATGTAAAAAGAAGACAAAGCAAATAGGGAAGAGAGAAACACACTCACTGGGAACATGGACACTAAGGATAGCCCGGCGGAGGTGGGTGCCTCCCAAAGTACTGCTCTGTGATGTAAACCTCTGCGGCGTCCAGCTGCTCCCGGATGTCACGTGTAATCTCAGCTTGACGAGCCTGCAACCGTGCCAAAGTCGCCTCGTTCGCAGCCTCCTGACGTAGCTCAAATGCAGCAAAACGGACGAACATCTCGTCCCAGGAGAACTCAGGAGGTGGTGCAGACGTGGAAGCCACGTCGGGGATGGGTGGATCAACATCCATGATCATGGGTGCATCCACCATAGGCTCAGGCTCCAGCTCAGCGCCCTCGGCGTCCTCAGCTTGTGGTGCCATCTCCTTATTAGCTGGTGTCTCCAACACCCCGTCCGCAGGAACGATGTCAACCACAACAGCTTGTGGTTCCATTTCAATAACCATAGGATCAATCGCAACATCATCAGCCGGTGGCTCTAACTCCTCCTCCACAGGAGCAATCTCAACATCGGAAGGAATGTACCAACCCATGAAATCCTCCGGATACGCCAAGGGACGAGGAAGACGCACAAGATGGCCACCATGAGAACACCACATATACTCCCCCTGAGATCCGCTCAACATACCGCGATGTCGCATATACTGGATGTTATAACGAATGGGCATAAGCGGGTCCGGAATGGTATCCAAAGAAATCATGGCTGCCGCAATCAAAGTAATCAAACCTCCCTGCACAATATCTCGCCCGGCGTCCTCACGAACCAACAACAGCTCATGTAACCAAATAGCGAACCATCCGGGTGTCACCTCGACTAGTGGATCGATCATCGCGGAGAAAAGACCCAAACGCTTCATGGATGCTCTACTCTCCTCCATACCACAGAATGTCCGAATCAGCACTGTGTAAATCAAGCGGATGCAGGGATGCACGATTTTATCACTAGTCTCCCGACCCTTCTGAAATTCAGCCATCCCCGTGGCGCTCATCCAAAACTCCTTCATGGCCTCTTTGGCGGGACCATGCCTCCATCCAACTGTGCCCGGCCTAGATATACCCAGCAATTCTCGTAGCGCAGTAACAGGAAAACCATAACTCCGACCCTCGTACTTGAAGGAAATACCCACAAGAATACTCTCCTCTCGGCCGTTCACAACACGACGTCTATGGCTCTTGGTCACGGTGGCAAGAAACTGGTAACAAAGGTCGGGGTAGGTGGGGGCAGATTTGTCTAGGAAGCCCCCCAAGCCTAGTTTCTCCAGACAGTGTTGGGTCAATTCTAGCAGACCCAATTCAGCCAAGGTATCCTTATCAAAGAAGCGGGTTGGCAGCACATTCCTAGTCGACACCGCATCATATAAATTCGACTCCTCCTCAGACATGCCAACCTTCCTAGCTCTCTCCATGGTGCGAGAAAGAAAGAACTAGAAGAGAAAGGCTCGGAGAAGGGCACTTACAACCGGCCAAAGGCAGACCGCGAAGGCACCGCTGGGCGGTGATGATATCTGAGCACAGGTGCAGGGTCGCGGCAGAATGGACGCGGGGCGGTGACTGTTCTCCTTCTTCTCCAGATTCAAAAAAATTGACTCACGCGAGGCGGCGAGATGGCGACGCGAAGCGGTCACTATGCTATTCCCCTCCAAACGCCTCTAAAACACCGGCAAAAGCACCCAATTTGCACCGAGCACCCCAACACTCCAAGGAGCACCCTTCTTCAACTACGAACCACTACAAGGGACCGGAAATCAGCACAAAGGGGGAGGTATGGGTAGAGGAAGATAGTGTTGGGTTTAGAGCATCCGAGATCAGAGCTAGGGCAGGGGTGAAAATGGCGGATTGGGTGAAAGCGAGGCGATGGAGAATTTTGGGGGTTAGGGCACGGCAAAGAGAGAGAAACGGGGAAGAAGAAGGGATAAAAGGGGGATTAGGGTTTGGCGGGAGAAGTAATGAGGGGTTAAATGGGGAAAGTGGGACCGAGCCGCGGTTTTAAACTGACACCGTCAAATCCTTCGTATCCAACTCAAGGCATAAAAATATTACTCACCCGTTTAAGGTTTTTTCGGGGCCCTTTATGCCTTGCATTTTTATTTTTATTTAGAGTTGAGAAATTATACCAGAGGTCCACCGCAGGGCGGTGGAATCCACCGCGAAGTGGTAAATTGGCGACGCGGGGCGGTGGGATAGCTGGGTACCAAGTCTCATCTCGGATTTACTTTCGTACCTGAAATGTGAGTAACAGGCGAACGAAACAAAGCAAAATAAACTACGAAATTAATCTAAGAAAAAGAAAGGAAAATAACTAACCCGGGTTGCCTCCCGGACAGCGCCTTGGTTTACGTCGTTGGCTCGACGTGGGTTGTGGCTCATCCTGCTTCAGCGTCAGGGTTCTCGAGTAGTGCCTCATCCTGGATTGGATCGAACCCCTCGTAGTAAGGCTTGCATCTGTGGCCGTTCACCTTGAAAGTGGTGCCGGTCTTGGGGTTGATTAGCTCTATGGCCCCATGGGGGTACACCTCAGCGATTTCATACGGGCCTGACCACTTTGATTTCAGCTTTCCAGCAAAAAGCTTAAGCCGGGATTGGAATAGAAGAACTTTATCTCCTGGCTTGAAGTCTTTCCGCAGAATGTGTTTGTCGTGCCACTGCTTGGTCTTCGCCTTGTAGATGACTGAGTTTTCATAAGCGTCAAGGCGTAATTCCTCAAGTTCTTGCATTTGTAGCTTACGGAATTCACCTGCTTCATCCAGTTGCAGGTTGCACTTCTTTATTGCCCACCACGCCTTGTGTTCAAGTTCGACGGGTAGGTGACAAGCTTTTCCATATACCAGCCGGAACGGGGACATCCCTATCGGCGTCTTGAAGGCTGTACGGTATGCCCACAGTGCATCATTGAGCTTGGCGCTCCAGTCTCTCCGGTGAGCCGCTACTGTCTTCTCCAGTATGGTCTTGATCACTCTGTTGGAGTTCTCAGCTTGCCCATTAGTCTGAGGGTGGTAGGCCGTGGAGATTCTCTGAGTGACATGATATTTCTTCAGCAGGGCAGTCACCGTCTTGTTGCAGAAATGGGTTCCCCTGTCGCTGATTAAAGCTTTGGGTACTCCAAATCTTGAGAAAATGTTCTCCTTGATGAAACTTGCCACAACTTTGGGATCATCAGTCCTGGTGGCCTTTGCTTCCACTGTAACACCCCCAAATTTTAACCCATTTGGAAAGGGTATTACCGCCAGTGATCTCGGATTTCACCTCCGAAACCACCCAAGGCTAAACCGGATTATACAAATCATAAACAACTTTTATATAATCAACAACCATCTTTAAAACATATGTCGGGGGATTACAACCCAATCCCCGTAGGATAAAACATTGTCATCAAAGTAATTAAAGCATAGCGGAAGTCTTTTAAAGATAAAACAAGTCTTGATCACAGCGATCAATGCCAAGGATCTCAACCTGGATAAACTTGTCAAAAACACCTCCCGTCATAGTCGTTCTTAGCCTTCGTGGAGTGCCAACTTATCTGATGTGCCGAATCGAACGGATGACACCAGCCAACGATGCAGAGAACAATTACGGTTGGTTAGTCTAATGAAAGACTACGCAAGGGTACAAAGCAGAGTGGTTCTAAGTAGTCGTATTAGGTTAGACTCATCATTTCTCGGATAATAACCGATAATGATAGCCACCATACTTCTACTGGAATATATCAAAAGACATGATCAAGAGAAGACTCCAACGGAAATGAGTCTTATAGGAATTAATCCAAGAGAAGACTCCAAAAGAGTGAGTCTTATCGGAAGCATGACAAATGTCTTGAACATTATAGTTTCACATACATGTGTTTAAAAACTGACTAGATGTTTCGGTTCACGACCAACCTCACCGCATAAAGCGATTCCAGATTGGAAAGAGAACGTACTCTGATCAAAGTCAGGATGAGTTTCCTAGCTGTACTATTACTTAGCTGCACTACTCGTCAATGGTATATTAATTATGTGCACTCGGGCACTTATCTTATTTAGTTCCAAAACGATCATTCACGTTTCAAGCTTTTAGAATCTCATCCACGCTGGATATTGAGATATAAAGAGTTGGGACTAAATCCCAGAGAGTGGCACCAGCTGTGTGCACCTTCCCTGTACACGGACAGGGAATGGTCATGACCAAAGAGAAGTGGTGGGGCCTGGACATCCCATCCACTTGGTTATAAAGAAACGACTAGTACTCACAAGGAGATACCAAGTAGCGTTCCTGCGAATACTCGTTCTAACTAAACAGTTCAGAACTGTCCAAAATCATATCAAAGCCATCAAGGCCAGCATCATAGATATATTTCAATCTAGATATATATATATAATAGCGTTGTTCTAGCAGATATACAACCTATTATAATGTTCATTTTATCTTCCAAAAGTAATTTCATAAAACTGTTCCAGACATGAACGATAATCAATCCAAATTAATTAACAATTAAGCAATTGATAACTAATGGAAATATGGAATGATGAGCAAGAGCGAACCGCCACTTGCCTGGAGTAGATTCGGCGATGAATCTAGACGAGACGACTACTGATTATATCCTTTCCGAGGATATGGCTTAAGCTTCAGAATATTCCTAGCAGAGTACAAGTCCACACGTGACCCAGCAGATCACGTTCTAACTGAAAAATTAATTATCTATCAATTAATTTGACTAGACGAATTTAAGGAATTATATTTAATAAATTTTTATGATATTAAATCATAAAAATATTTATTAATAAATTTTCCTAAAGAAAATACGAATGAAAGAGAGTCGAAATTATACCGCTCGAATAATTTCGGGTTAAATTTGGACTGGAAGCTTAAATGGGCTTCAGCCCAACATAACTTAATTAAGTGGGATGGGGCCCACTTGTCATCTTCTACCCCAATCTCCCCCGAAGCACGACAACAGCAGCACAACTCCAACAATGGAGCTCGGCAGCAGCTTCGCCGGGGAGGAGCTTCGTCTCCGGAGAGGGCAGCGCGGCAGCGCTGGGAAGGAGAAGCAGCAGCTCCTGGCGGCGGCGACACGCGAGCAGCGGCGGCGGAGCACCGAAGCTCGGTGCGGTAGCGGCTCGACTCCGTCTTCGTCGGGAAGGAGCTCGTAGACGTCGGGGTAGTGGCGGCCACCAGCAGGGCTCGGCGGAGCTCGACGAAGCTCAGTAACACAGCAAGGCAGGGAAAACAACGACGAAACAGGGGTCATCGCCGGCGGGAGGAGATGACCGAGAAAGAGAGGGTGAAGCGGGAGACGAGAGAGATGTGCCCAACAACTCCTACAGATTGGTTCCTTTTATAGTTGAAGGAGGAGAGGATTGGTAGGGGTTATTCATCAACTCCCCAACCAATCTCTTGACAGATGCCCCGACAAGTTGTACACAGTATCGTGGCAAGACAAGCACAGGCGGGGGATTTCGTGGCAAAGTTAAGGGAATTGGCTTTGGTATGGGATTTTAAACCCCGTAAATTATATGTTTATCTCCGAACAAATATTCTAAATCCCAAAAATACATTGAATGTATTTTATACCACTCAGGAAATTATTTCGGAGATCATGGATATCTCAGAAAATTCAAACTCCACTGAAGGCGAAAAATAATTAATTGAACGAAGGATGGGAAAATTACCCAAATACCCTTACTAAAATTGAGGGATATTACATTACTACCCCCTTAAGAAAAGTTTCGACCCCGAAACTTGCATTACACCAATGAGGAACCTGCCTTAACATCAACTTTACTATCTGAATTTAATATCCTTAATCATAACTGGCCCTTATGCCTTATCTTTATCTCACAATCTTTACTTATATGATCGCACAATCAGTAATACCACAATCTAGGTCCGATTACCTCAACATGATTCACTAATCCATTCTACAGGATTATACTCTTGTCTCACCCGAACGTGTTAAATGATTACCTTAACCAACGTGGGTTACCTTTTTCCTCAAGTCCACTTGATATCATCCGCAACCTCATCTCTATATATTATACCATGTAATCATTCTCACTATATCCACAAGATCCTGACCATTATACAATAATGGTCTCCAAAATTATCATAACGACATTATTGTACCTTTAATAGGAGCACACATATTTCTCCTCCAATCTTCTTATAGACAAACCCAAGGTTTACACATTAACTTCTTATAACTCAGATATTAAATCTTAGTAACCTCGAATCATAACTTCCTTAATTCCCTTAATGGTACTTTTCACAATTCCATCATTTATCTTAAAGTAAGACTGGCCTTACGCCATTTCGAACTTAACATCCTTACAAGAATAATTTAACACATCTCTTTAAACAATTTCTAACTTAACTCCTTTAAGATTCAAGGACAACCATAATATCTTATTCCTACGTTCCTCGAAACGTATTACATAAGATATTACTCTTATTTCCTCAAAGAGAGTGATATCACAAGCCTTATAGATGACATACTCACAAGATGTCAATCCTTGAAAATTCCCAAGAGTCATAACTCTTCATCCTCTGGAAATTCCACTTATCGAGTCCAACGACTCGTACTGTCTTAAATGACTTATTTCTAACTTAAAAATCTTTATATTCCTCACACAATCTACTATCCATCCAGGACGTAATTGCATCATTTCCTTATGTTACCTCAAACGAATCTCAAATAGATCTCCCCAAAGAATACCTATGATTTCATACACTTTGCTTTTCCAAAAGCTTTAACCAGTGGTCCTACATGGGTCATACTTACTTATGATCCCGACCATCATAACTCCGGATTTCACAGTCTTACTCAAGATCGCAAAATAGGGAAAACGAGTTCTTATTGAACTATTCCCTTAATCAACTTATTCCTTCACAACACTTTATCCACACTAATGCCTACAGCATGATTTCACTACTAGGCATTCCGGACTTTGCACTTATCTCATTAACTCCACATAACCTATACTTCCAAACACTAAGAATATGATGTCTCAAGAAGAAACAAATATTTCCATAACTTCTCCCAATATCCTTATTTCCTAAAAGATACTCATAAATGAACACTTTAGGCATCAGACTCTTCTAGCCTTGCCTTACGAGGTCTTCCTCCGGGTTCTCATCGGAAGTTCCTTCTGGATCTTCCCTCGGATCTTCCCCCTCTCGAGGATCTTCCTTAGGGTTTTCCTCTGGATCTTCCTCTTCCTAAGGATCTTCCGCAGGATCTTCCTCCTCTAGAGGATCTTCCTTCGGATCTTCCTTCTTCTGAGGATCTTCCTCGGGATCTCCCCTAGGATTTTCCTCTCCTTGAGGATCTTCCTTAGGATCTTCCTCGGGATTTTCCTTAGAGTTCCCTTGGAATTCGCTTCCATTTAAACGTCGTTATTATAATATCCCGTTGGCCTACCTTAACGGCTCAACGAACTCTACCATAGGTTCAACCCACGAATTCTCATACGGATGCAAATCCCGACTGCATCGAGCATTAATCCTCTGTATCCATTTTCTCAACAATTAATGTCAATGACTATGACATCACACTTAGACATCAAAACTCCTAAGAGTGATTCCTTAATTATCCCATATATCAATGTAATAAAATCACTTAGAATAGATCAACTTGGTAATTCTATAGATGAATTATGAACATAGAGCACAAGATTCATCTACACTAATCTCTCGAGCGTTCACACCAAATTACTCGGAGATTACAGTACTAGGATATTAGTACTATCAACTCAGGAAGTACATACTTGATACCTTCGAGAGAACTACTAGGTCTTCCAACCTCAAAATATCTCTGAGAAACAGGGAAATCTAACCTTACTAGAGATGATAGAATCATCTCGACATCTTCCGAGTCCTTTCAAAAGAATAGACAAATACATATGTCTTATAACAACAAGAAGAAATCAGTCTTTCTAGATATAGAGGTAACTCCCATACCCCTCATATCAGACTAAAGAAGGCACGACTATGAACGGTTATAATTTTTCATCCGAAAATTCAGAGCCTTCGAAAATATTTCAAATGAGTGAAATTATTTCAAACGAGTGAAAATATTTCAAACCGGATTTGTAACATCCCCAGGCCAAGCTACCCCAGCCACACACACACCCAGCCACCCAACGGTGCCGGTGTCGGTACTGGTGTCGCCCGTGAGTTCACAAGAGCCGTATTAAAACATTTTCAAAAATGAGTAAATGGTTCATGAAATCCCAAACCCGTTTTAAAAACTTTCGGCTCTGATACCAAATCTGTAACACCCCCAAATTTTAACCCATTTGGAAAGGGTATTACCGCCAGTGATCTCGGATTTTGTAACACCCCCAAATTTAACCCTATTTGAAAGCGTTACTGCCGATGACCCCGGACGTAAACCCCGAAGTCACCCCAGGCTTTTCCGACGTCATAACTGACTTAAAACACAGTTACGATACTAAAATCATAACTTTTATTAAACCACATGGTCGCGGAATTACACGATTCCTAAAACGACCCAATTTCATCAGAAATACAAAATAGCACAGCGGAAATCGTTTTAAACACAAAGAGACAAGACAAGTTGTCGAAAACAAAACACCGTTCATCTTCATAGTCGCTCTAGCCTTCACTGAACAGCAACATATCTGCATGTGCCGAAACGGACGGACGACACCCCCATGACGTTACCAATAAATAAAATACAAGCGTTAGTCTAATAAATAGACTAAGCAAAGGCTCATGGCATACAATTCACACAAACACATCACAAACAGTTCCACATATCACAAATCACATCAAAGCAGTTCCACATATCACAAATCACATCACAATCTCAAGTCACATGATTACAGTATATTTTTTATATTAGCGTTGATTCTAGCAGAAATACAACCTAATATAATATCAAATTTCAATTATCTCAAATTAATTAAAAACCACTTGCCTGGAATAGACGAGCTCAAACAAAGCCAAACCACAAAAACACAACTCGGACACACAATACCGCGATCGCGGTGAGTCGCGGTCGGTCGCGGTTCATCAACAGTGGCAAGCTTTGACAGCTTCCATGGCGGGGAGGGAATTTACCCGATCGATTCAAGCTTCGTCTTGCATTCAATTTGATCACAAAGCACCTCTAAGCTTCACCTAACACCTTGGCAACCTTCTCCAATCCACAAAGCCTCTCGATTCAAGCCCAAAACCGAGCTCACAGCTCGTGCATCAATGGCGAGACAGGGGAGAACAGAGGAGAAAGAGAGAAGAAGAAGAATTTGGTCTTCACCTCCTTTTATAGCACAAATCCGACACCTCCAAGGGGACAAGGGGACAAAGGCGAAGGCCACTAGCGAGCCACTTGGCCTGCCCAGAAAATATCCCAGTCGAGCTACAGTAACCGCCTTCGAGGAAGACGACCGCCTCTGAAAAAGGCATTACCGCGATCGCGGTCGATCGCGGTGAGTCGCGGTTGATCGCGGTCAATCGCGGTTGATCGCGGTTTCTGGCCGACTTCACTTATTCTTATCCAAACTCAACTTGGGTTAATTTCCTTAACTCCGGGTTAAATATATTCGTGCATCATCTAGCACAAACATCTCAAGCAATTACCTCGCACAATTACCGTGCACAAATATCTTATATAAATACCGTGCACAAATATCTTATATAAATATCTTGCACAAATCCTTTATATAATTATCCTGCATATATTTGTGACACTCCCCAGGCCAACTAACACAGCTACCAAGCCACCCAACCATCTTACATGATGCCGGTGCCGGTACTGGTGCCGCCTGAGAGTCCACAATTATCCTACACGAATATCTTATATAAATATTTTACAACAATATCTTATATAATTATTTTGCAACAATATCTCATACAATTATTTTGCAACAATAACTCATACGAGTAAAGCTCAAAAATACCCTTAAAATTACGGGGTGTTACAGATTTCACCTCCGAAACCACCCAAGGCTAAACCGGATTATACAAATCATAAACAACTTTTATATAATCAACAACCATCTTTAAAACATATGTCCGGGGATTACAACCCAATCCCCGTAGGATAAAACATTGTCATCAAAGTAATTAAAGCATAGCGGAAGTCTTTTAAAGATAAAACAAGTCTTGATCACAGCGATCAACGCCAAGGATCTCAACCTGGATAAACTTGTCAAAAACACCTCCCGTCATAGTCTTTCTTAGCCTTCGTGGAGTGCCAACTTATCTGATGTGCCGAATCGAACGGATGACACCAGCCAACCATGCAGAGAACAATTACGGTTGGTTAGTCTAATGAAAGACTACGCAAGGGTACAAAGCAGAGTGGTTCTAAGTAGTCGTATTAGGTTAGACTCATCGTTTCTAGGATAATAACCGATAACGATAGCCAACCACCATACTTCTACTGGAATATATCAAAAGACATGATCAAGAGAAGACTCCAACGGAAATGAGTCTTATAGGAATTAATCCAAGAGAAGACTCCAAAAGAGTGAGTCTTATCGGAAGCATGACAAATGTCTTGAACATTATAGTTTCACATACATGTGTTTAAAAACTGACTAGATGTTTCGGTTCACGACCAACCTCACCGCATAAAGCGATTCCAAATTGGAAAGAGAACGTACTCTGATCAAAGTCAGGACGAGTTTCCTAGCTGTACTATTACTTAGTTGCACTACTCGTCAATGGTATATTAATTATGTGCACTCGGGCACTTATCTTATTTAGTTCCAAAACGATCATTCACGTTTCAAGCTTTTAGAATCTCATCCACGCTGGATATTGAGATATAAAGAGTTGGGACTAAATCCCAGAGAGTGGCACCAGCTGTGTGCACCTTCCATGTACACGGACAGGGAATGGTCATGACCAAAGAGAAGTGGTGGGGCCTGGACATCCCATCCACTTGGTTATAAAGAAACGACTAGTACTCACAAGGAGATACCAAGTAGCGTTCCTGCGAATACTCGTTCTAACTAAATAGTTCAGAACTGTCCAAAATCATATCAAAGCCATCAAGGCCAGCATCATAGATATATTTCAATCTAGATATATATATATATATAATAGCGTTGTTCTAGCAGATATACAACCTATTATAATGTTCATTTTATCTTCCAAAAGTAATTTCATAAAACTGTTCCAGACATGAACGATAATCAATCCAAATTAATTAACAATTAAGCAATTGATAATTAATGGAAATATGGAATGATGAGCAAGAGCGAACCGCCACTTGCCTGGAGTAGATTCGGCGATGAATCTAGACGAGACGACTACTGATTATATCCTTTCCGAGGATATGGCTTAAGCTTCAGAATATTCCTAGCAGAGTACAAGTCCACACGTGACCCAGCAGATCACGTTCTAACTGACAAATTAATTATCTATCAATTAATTTGATTAGACGAATTTAAGGAATTATATTTAATAAATTTTTATGATATTAAATCATAAAAATATTTATTAATAAATTTTCCTAAAGAAAATACGGATGAAAGAGAGTCGAAATTATACCGCTCGAATAATTTCGGGTTAAATTTGGACTGGAAGCTTAAATGGGCTTCAGCCCAACATAACTTAATTAAGTGGGATGGGGCCCACTTGTCATCTTCTACCCCAATCTCCCCCGAAGCACGACAACAGCAGCACAACTCCAACAATGAAGCTCGGCAGCAGCTTCGCCGGGGAGGAGCTTCGTCTCCGGAGAGGGCAGCGCGGCGGCGCTGGGAAGGAGAAGCAGCAGCTCCTGGCGGCGGTGACACGCGAGCAGCGGCGGCAGAGCACCGAAGCTCGGTGCGGTAGCGGCTCGACTCCGTCTTCGTCGGGAAGGAGCTCGTAGACGACGGGGTAGTGGCGGCCACCAGCAGGGCTCGGCGGAGCTCGACGAAGCACAGTAACACAGCAAGGCAGGGAAAACAACGACGAAACAGGGGTCGTCGCCGGCGGGAGGAGATGACCGAGAAAGAGAGGGTGAAGCGGGAGACGAGAGAGATGTGCCCAACAACTCCTACAGATTGGTTCCTTTTATAGTTGAAGGAGGAGAGGATTGGTAGGGGTTATTCATCAGCTCCCCAGCCAATCTCTTGACAGATGCCCCGACAAGTTGTACACAAGGGGGGAGTATCGTGGCAAGACAAGCACAAGCGGGGGATTTCGTGGCAAAGTTAAGGGAATTGGCTTTGGTATGGGTTTTTAAACCCCGTAAATTATATGTTTATCTCCGAACAAATATTCTAAATCCCAAAAATACATTGAATGTATTTTATACCACTCCGGAAATTATTTCGGAGATCATGGATATCTCAGAAAATCCAAACTCCACTGAAGGCGAAAAATAATTAATTGAACGAAGGATGGGAAAATTACCCAAATACCCTTACTAAAATTGAGGGATATTACATCCACCCACTTGGAAACGTAGTCCACTGCCAGTAATATATATAGATTCCCATGAGAGTTAGGAAAGGGTCCCATAAAATCCATGCCCCAGACGTCAAAGACTTCGCAGAAAATCAGTGATGACTGTGGCATTTCGTTCCTTCTGGTGATGTTGCCGACCCCTTGGCATCGGTCGCAGGCTTTACAGAAGACATGAGCATCCCTAAAGAGGCATGGCCAATAAAATCCTGCTTCCAATACTTTCCTAGCAGTCCTGTTTGCTCCAAAATGACCTCCATATGCCTCAGAATGGCAGAAGTTAAGGACAGATTGTACCTCGTTGTCTGGGAGACATCGGCGCACAACCTGATCGACGCAATGCTTCCACAGATAGTGATCGTCCCAGACATAGTGGCGAGCTTCTCTCCGTATCTTTACTTTTTGGGCTCTGGTGTAGTCCGGGGGAAATTCTTCTCGAACCAGATAATTGACTATGTCTGCATACCATGGTCTGTAAGATTGGATTCCGAAGAGATCCATAGCTATCTGAAGAGGGATGTCAGCAAGATTGCCAGGGCAAAGTGTGATCCCAGAAATAAGACTGCGGGGCGGTGATGTGCTTTGGGGTCGCGGTGAGCTTTCCTTGCTCTCAAGTAATCTAATCGCCGCGTCGCGGTGGTCATCACCGCGGGGCGGTAGTTTCTCTAACTGCATACTGTATACAGCTCGCCGGGTCGCGGTGGTGGGAACCGCGGGGCGGTGCGTGTTCTCTGAACTGCCTTCGAGTATGAACAGTGTATCATCTGGGAAGGTGCCATGTATGGGGCTCTGCTCTCCAGGTTTATCTTCCTCATGGACGAGTATGCTTAGGTGATCCGCTATGAGATTCTCTGCTCCCTTCTTGTCATGGATTTCCACATCAAATTCAGTAAGGAGGAGAACCCATCGGATTAATCTTGGCTTTGCTTCTTTCTTCGTTATTAGGTAACGAAGAGCAGCGTGATCTGTGTAGATAATCACCTTGACTCCCAGGAGGTATTGCCTAAACTTTTCCAAGGCAAAAACGACAACCAACATCTCTTTCTCAGTGGTGGAGTAGTTCCTCTGGGATCCATTCAGAGTCATGGATGCGTAATGAATCACGTGGGATTCCCGTCCCACTTTATGTCCTAGAACTGCTCCGACTGCATAGTCGTTGGCGTCACACATGATCTCAAATGGGCGAGACCAGTCAGGTGTCTGAATAATGGGTGCGCTTGTCAGGCGTTCTCTCAGGCAGTCAAACGTTTTCTTGCACTCATCTGTGAATACGTAGGTCACTTCCTTCTTCAAAATCTCGTAGAGGGGTGAAGATATCTTCGAGAAGTCCTTAATAAATCTGCGGTAGAAACCTGCATGACCTAAAAAGGAATGCACTTCACGCACATTAGTAGGATAAGGCAAAGACTGAATTACATCAATCTTTGCCTTATCGACCTCAATACCCCTAGCAGAAACAATATGACCCAAGACTATTCCTTGTTCCACCATAAAATGACATTTTTCAAAGTTTAAAACCAAATTGGTATCAACACATCTTTTAAGCACAAGTGCCAAATGGTCTAAACATGAATCAAAGCTAGTGCCATGCACCATGAAATCATCTATAAATACCTCAATGAATTTCTCAACATAGTCAGAGAAGATACTAACCATACATCGTTGAAATGTACCGGGTGCGTTACACAATCCGAATGGCATTCTGCGGTATGCAAAAGTGCCAAAGGGACATGTAAAAGTGGTTTTCTCTTGGTCCTCTGGTGCAATGGTCACCTGGAAATATCCTGAATATCCGTCCAGGAAGCAATAGTAGGGTCGCCCAGCAAGGCGTTCTAGCATTTGATCAATGAAGGGCAGGGGAAAATGATCCTTCCGAGTTACCGCATTCAGCTTACGGTAATCAATGCATACCCTCCATCCTGTGGTAGTCCTGGTGGGGATTAGTTCTCCATCTTGATTCTCCACTATAGTAATCCCTCCTTTCTTAGGGACAACCTGGGTTGGACTTACCCATTGGCTATCCGAAATAGGGAAGATCATATCAGCTTTGAGGAGTTTGAGCACTTCTTTCTTTACCACTTCCATCATTGGAGGATTTAGCCATCTCTGTGGTGCCTAGACGGTTTAGCTCCGTCCTCAAGTAAAATCTGGTGCATACAAGTCGAGGGACTTATCCCTTTTATGTCTGCAATGGTCCATCCAATAGCGGTTTTGTGCTCCCTGAGCACGTCCAAAAGCTTCATCTCTTGATCTGCAGAGAGCTTGCTGGACACAATGACTGGCAAAGTGTCTTTGGCTCCAAGAAAGGCGTACTTGAGATGGTCCGGCAGTGGCTTCAATTCGATCTCTGGCGCCTGTTCAACAGAAGGAACGAGCCTTTCACTCGGGTTTAGTAAGATGGGGCCAATGCCCAAAGGATCTGTAGAGTACTTACCATGAGTGTCTAGATGAACGATGGCTTCCTGCATGTTAGAGGGTAGAGAATATTCCTCATAGGAGGAATCCAAATTATTTTCAACAATAGACATCAACTCATCAGAACCAGAAATATCAAAGACCTCATGCACAATGGAATTGATCACATCAATGGAACACAGAGAATGGTCTTCTTTGGGGTATTTCATTGCTTCATAGATATTATATTCTACCCTCTCCCCATCGAATTCCATGGAAAGTGTCCCACTTTGCAAATCAAGTTTAGTCTTAGCAGTTTTCAAAAATGGCCTACCTAACAGTATAGGAGTTGCCTTTGCATCTGTTTCCATATCTAAGACATAAAAATCTACAGGGAATATCAACTTATCGACCATAACAAGGACATCCTCTATGACTCCCCTAGGACCGGTCAGCCAATTGAATCACAATACATGTTTCCTGCAGAGGTCCAAGTCCGAGGGATTCATAGAGAGAATAGGGCAGCACATTGTTGGAGGCGCCTAGATCAAGCATAGCTTTCTCAAACCTGGTGTTCCCGATGGTGCAAGGAATGCTCCACATGCCTGGATCTCCGCATTTCTTTGGCAAGCGCTGGAATACAGCAGAGACGCGTTCGCTGACCTTGACTTTCTCCTTTCCTTTCAGCTTCTGATTCCTCTTTACTGTGCATAGCTCCTTCAGGAATTTAGCGTACTTTGGTACACTCTTGACAAGATTGAGGAGTGGGATATTCACCTCACACTTACTGAAAGTATCAAAGAGATCCTTGTCATCAATAACTCTCCTTTCCTTGAGTGCTTCTGGAAAGGGTGCAGGTGGTTTCTCAGATCCAAGAGGAGGAAAGTTGGGGCGTACATAGGTATCCACCTCCTCGTCAGGAAGATCTACGAGTTCTGGGCTTTCACCGCGGGGCGGTGAGTTCAACGCGGGGCGGTGAGTTCAACGCGGGGCGGTGAGGGTCGCCGCGAAGCGGTGATAATGGTGTAGGAACACTGGGAGCTACCACCTCGTTGCGGTGAGAACTACCGTGGGGCGGTGATACTGACTCTTCAGCAATCTCAATATCAGCTCTGTCGTCCTAATCAGCAATAGGGGCGACATGTAGTTCCTTGACACTTCGTAGGGTTACTGCGTTTGCAGCATCTTGCCTTCTCTCTTTTCGTAGCTCAACGACCACATCCTTGAAGTCGGTCATGAACTCTGCTATCCGCTGGAAAGTAGTCTCAGTTTTCTCCACATGTGTTGCAAAGTGTTGGGTTAGGGTATGGAGAATCGCTGCGGTCGAAGAGGGGCTGTGAGCAGTTGGTGGATCATCAATGAAAAGCTGTCGTGTTTCAATGGGCTCGTAGCTCTCAGCAGCACAGACTTCAGCAGTGGTGGTATCTGTGGTTTGCCTTCCCATCCCCACAATTACTTTCCTCAAAGAAGCAATCTCTTGTGATATATGCGAGTCATGGGAGCTGATGGCACCAACTAGCATGGTTCTCGGGGGTTCAGAATATTCCCTTGTACCTTCAGCCATCTCTTTAAGCGTGGCCATGGCGACATCCGGAGTCAGATTGAGGATGCTACCACCACAAGAGGCATCAATCATTCTTCGTTCAATGTCATTCAGCCCGTTGTAAACATAAAGCACCAGAGACTTCGTATCAAAACCGTGGAATGGGCAACTCGTGCAGAGTCGATCAAACCGTTGACAATAGTCATAGAGTACCTCACCTTTGCCTTGTTCGATGCCTGTGATCTCCCTTTTCAAAGCGTTTGCCATCTGAGCGGGAAAATAACGGGAAAGGAAAACCTTGTGCATCTTAGTCCAGGAGTCTACACTCCCTCCAGGTAGATGATAGTACCAATCTTCAGCCTCATCCTTTAGAGTGAACCCAAAGGCTCTCATTTTGATCTGGTCCTCAGTGACATCGGTGGGCTTAATGCTCATCAGAATGGTGTGGAACTTGTTTAGATGGAGAATGGGATCCTCTCCACTTCTTCCATAATATTTTGGTAACAACCGAATTGCTCCTGGTTTAAGCTCAAACTTGACCCCGTCAGCCAGGGGTGGAATAGTCACAGCCAAGGGCTGCTGTACTAGATTTTGTTCTGTCCATTGGCGGAGTGTTTGCGCCATTCGTACCTGTCTCTGTAAGAACTTCAACAAGTAGCGAATCAGTAGTAAAAGTGTGGATCGTAAGATAGATCCACACGGCAGTCAATCACAAATAATCACAAACAGAAAATTTGACTCCCCGGCAACGGCGCCAAATTTGACGAGGCCGGAAACCGGTGTCGTTTTCCTGTCAAAATAATCTCAATTCACCTACTAAAGAGTATAGCAAGTAAGTCAAGGTCGATCCCACAGGGAGTCGGTTATCTGTACGCAATTATGTATGATCAACAAGTAACGGGGGGTTTTGTCTAGAATAATCGTAACGTAAACAAACATGCAATTAATGACAAGAGATGAAATATGATGAGAGAAAGTATTCCACCAGACAAATATCCACACCACAATGCAATCAGTTGATCACTGAAAACTATCTTTCCAAGTTCTTTTACTATCTTATCATTGTTCTCACCCTGATCGTGAATACTATCGATTCTCACAGTTGTCGATAGACTTATTACTATGCCAATGATAAAGCACAACTGATTCTCACAGTTGTCAGCGTACTTTAACACCAACACAGCAATAGCCATACACACAAGGATATAGGACACATGCAAGTAGAAAGACGTACAAGTACTCACTCCCCTACTTAACATGCAATTGACTCTCATACACAAATATACGCTCGGAACCCCTATACGCACAAACGTGTTTGCCACTAGATATGCACTCGGAACCCCTATATGCAATCCTAGCAATATGATAAATGCCGAAAGACCTAGTTAATAACTCTAGGTAAACCAACATAAATCAATAATCAATTCAATCGAGAGAATCAATCCAACTTAATAAGATATAGAACAAGGAAATAGAAATCTCACAACCAATTCATTATAGTGCTTCAATTGTCTAGCGAAACAAGAATGTTTAGCTATCCATTACTTGAAAAACCTAGAAATTATATTAAGGAAGAAGAACGTAACTATCTGCGCCTTCTCAAAACTAACGAAAAGACCTTATATAGGTTTCTCGAAGTTTACCTAATAACCGAAATAAGGAAATAATATAAAACTAAAACATAAAGTATAAAATATCAAAATAGGAAATAACAGCACACGTCAGCCACGCGGTCTTCATTCCACCGCGAAGCGGTAATGCTCCACTGCGATGCGGTGGCTTCTTCTGGCGCGAGGCGCTTCTCCTAAGGATCTTCACCGCGGGGCGGTGACAGTGCCGCGGGGCGATGCGGCCAACTTCTTCATCCTTCATCTGCTCTAACGTACTACCAAGCGAGGTAGTTTTCTCCCTTAGCTCTGAGCAGATCTTCTTCAACATCTCCAACTTCCTTCATTAGGCTACAAAACCTCCAAGTCTGTACAACTCCAACTCTTCTCCTAAGTAACAGACTTAGCCTAATTCTCCACTTAAACTCCATCTAATATGTGTCAAAAGTCACTAGTTAAGGTGCACTAAATTGCACCTATCACGTAGCCAAAGTGATGGCTTTCCTAGGGCTAAAGATATAGCCTTCAAACGCGTCAAAGAGATGACGGAGAGATCAAAGAGATGATCTTGAAACACCGAAGAGATGATGTATGAATTGCTCGAAACGACGAGCTACGGGATAGACGATATGTGGGATCGAAGAGTTGACGTTAGAACTCAAGGGAAGGAGCGTACTCAACTTTACTACTCAAATTCCACGTAAAAATTACAAACTAGGGTTTCAGGGTTTATATAGCAACAAAGATAATAATAAAAATATAAGAAAACTTCAGAAATAAAGACGTATAAATGAGCATGCAGGCTCGTTTCCGCGGTCACGGAATTACGTCCGCGATCGCGGAAAATCATTGGAATTAACAGGTCGAGGCAAATCCGCGGTCGTGGAAATTCTTCCGCGGTCGCGGCAGACATGAACAACTCTCAATAAAACTCGATTTTGACCATCTTCTTGTTGAAATCTTGATTTGACGTAAACTATGAAGTTGTAGATCTTTGAATCACCTTTCCAACGCATCTTGAATCATCACGAGATCAATTTTCTAGCCATAGTTATGGCCGTTTTACCAAAGACTGTCCAAAACCAAATTGACAGTTTCTATTCCGAACTTGCACAAGACTTCACCCTTTGCTTGAGCCTCTTCCTTGGAGGCCTTTGATTAACTCTCCCATGCATGTTGCTATCAATCTCCCCTTCTTGGCTTCGAAGCGTCCCCGCTTCGTCCTCGTCGGCAAAAGCATGAGACGTATAAGGAGAGGGAGCAGCGACGTTGAACGTAGGATGCGCACCATAGTCATCGGGTAAAATCAAGCGGTAGGCGTCGGCACCAAGGCGTTGTAGCACCTGAAATGGACCAATACCACTAGCATCCCACTTGCGGTGTCGCTTTAATGGAAAGAGATCGCGACGCAAGTGCAGCCATACCAAGCCTCTGGGCTCAAACTCCACGGCACGCCGGCCTATGTTGCGTTCCTGCAAAAGAGTAGACACCGTAGGGGGTAAATCAACCAAAGCCTTAACATTTAAGAGACACGCAAAAGGTTCAAGTAAAAAGCAAGGAAGACGTCCCTGAATTATTGGGGAGACATCACGGGACCGGGCTAAGGGAAGCCGATTCTCGCATTTGCCGTGACTGTCGGGTTATGGAGGCGTCTCAAATGTGAAGTACTGGATCACCTTTGTATTGATGATGTCGCGGTAACTCCCACCATCCTCGTTGGCGGTAATAACGTTGCGTGGAACCAAGCCAATAGGCACGTTGTCGTGCTCGTCCATAGAGATGCATATGTATTCGTCCATCTCCTCCTTCTCCTCATCGTCGTAGGTGTCAAATACCGGGCCGGCTGCGTAGGTGTCCTCGTCAAAATACTCGTAGCCGGAGGTGTTCGACATTGGGTCAGCCGTGGTCAACCTGAAGTCACTCATGGCCAGACGATGTTGTGCAAGCTTGGCAGTCAGCGCGTCATGCGAAGCTTGAAGTTGGTCAA
Organism: Rheum nobile; assembly: GCA_027886185.1. Lineage (NCBI taxonomy): Eukaryota > Viridiplantae > Streptophyta > Magnoliopsida > Caryophyllales > Polygonaceae > Rheum > Rheum nobile. The sequence goes on along the minus strand of WOAB01000002.1, from coordinate 5,230,147 downwards.
TTCGCGCATAGACGGAGGCCATGTGTTGGGGGCTGCGGTGGCCCGTAGAGTTCATGTCACTTATGGTCCGACGAAGGTGGGCAAACTCGGTAGCCTGTGCGGCGAGTTGGCGGTCTATGTCTTCACTCAGTGCACGAAGTGCGACAATTCGCTCAGAGACGGAGTCCATCTGTTCGGGGCTGCGGTTGCCCGTAGAAGGAAAATAGCTTGTCGGAGGAACCTCCATCGTACCTATACGAAGCATATAACACAAGGAGTAAGGTGCACCAAGAAAAAGAACAAGTCCAAGCCAAGTCCTTGTCTCAAAAGTGAATCAAGAAATTTTCCGCTGGGCGTACTAATTTTGGTTGCTCGTGAGGAGGGAGAGGCTTGAACGGAAGGCAACAAAGCAAAAACTAGCAAATCACGTCCCAAACAACACACAAAATTTCCAAGGTCAAGAAGATCAAATCAAGTTTCTCAGAATTAATCACAAGAGAGTTGAAAATTTTTCTTTACCCTTTTCAATAAGAGTTGCATAGAGACATGAAAGAAGAGAAGATAGAGTATGACCGTATGGTGCGTTCTCTGCCCTTGTTTTTTTTTTTGAATTTATGGGCTTCCGTCTTCCCAAACCTTTTTTTGTTTGATGGAAGGTGAGAATAGTATGGTTGTTTTTGTTTAGACAGTCACACTTTGTTTTTGTTTTTGTTTTGATATGATTGTGAAGCAATGAAAAAAGAACCACACAAGCAAGTGCAGGAAAAGAAAGAAGAGACCAACAACTATGAGGGAAAAAAATCTAACAACTAATCTAGCAATTAATCCAAAGATGAAGCAAGACTTAATCAACAAGAAACAAGGAAATCAAATATGCCAATAAGGAAACAAGAGTTGCTAGATGACAGATTTTAGGGTTGTTGGAAAAGTAACCAAAGCCTAAGGAAAATTAGGGTTCAGCCGTGAGAGGGAGAGGGAGTGGTGGTGGCGGACGATGGTGGTGGTGGCGAACGGTGGTAGTGGGGTGGTGGTGGGAAATCCGGTAATGGTGGTGGACTGGTGGTAAGAAAAAAATTCTAGGGTTTGCGAGCGGAAAATTTCAAAGAGTCACAATAAGAGAGAAGAACAAACTTGGCTTGGATAGGCTCTGATGCCAGTTGATGCGAACAACCCTTGAAGTGTTGTCTGCAACGCAGGATCTTTGATTCCTCAAGCGTGGATTCGATTCTTCTCTTGCGTAGCCAAAGTGATGGCTTTCCTAGGGCTAAAGAGATAGCCTTCAAACGCGTCAAAGAGATGACGGAGAGATCAAAGAGATGATCTTGAAACACCGAATAGACGATGTATGAATTGCTCGAAGCGATGAGCTACGGGATAGACGATCCGTGGGATCGAAGAGTTGACGTTAGAACTCAAGGGAAGGAGCATACTCAACTTTACTACTCAAATTCCACGTAAAGATTACAAACTAGGGTTCCAGGGTTTATATAGCAACAAAGATAATAATAAAAATAAAAGAAAACTTCGAAAATAAAGACGTCTAAATGAGCGCGCAGGCTCGTTTCTGCGGTCGCGGAATTACGTCCGCGATCGCGGAAAATCATTGGAATTAACAGATCGAGGCAAATCCGCGGTCGCGGAAATTACTTCCGCGGTCGCGGAAAATACGCCGAAAAATATCAAGTCTCAGGAACATTTCCGCGGTCGCGGAAATTCTTCCGCGGTCGCGGAAATTCTTCCGCGGCCGCGGCAAACATGAACAGCTCTCAATAAAACTCGATTTTGACCATCTTCTTGTTGGAATCTTGATTAGACGTAAACTATGAAGTTGTAGATCTTTGAATCACATTTCCAACGCATCTTGAATCATCACGAGATCAATTTTCTAGCCATAGTTATGGCCGTTTTACCGAAGACTGTCCAGAACCAAATTGACAGTAACTATTCCGAACTTGCACAAGACTTCACCCTTTGCTTGAGCCTCTTCCTTGGAGGCCTTTGATTAACTCTCCCATGCATGTTGCTATCAGTAAAGCAAGCTAGGAGTTACCCAAAATGGCTCTAAATATATTTACTTTTGACCAAGTGAGATGTTGGCTTTGCCACTTTGGTAGAGATCACATGCAAGGGCTAAGGGAATGGGCAAAGGAGTTGTCTTCTACCTTTGGCAATGCAGCTGGTACGGTAGGGTGGGGGGCAAAGTGGGTGGCGGCAAGGTGGGAAGCGGTGGCGGTGGGGTGGTGGGTGGTGGAGACAAGGCGGTAGAAATTTTTTTTGGCTTTTTGCAAATGAAGTTTTATGGGGAGCAAGATAAACACAAGAAAAAAACACAAAAATGAAAAAAAAAATTAAGAAGAAAACACTTAGCTTGGCTGTTGAGCTCTGATACCAATTTGATGTGAAACAAGGAGGCTTGAAGGCCTTGCTTCACCAGAAGGGCTCGACCGTGGCACAAGCAAGCTCCTCTCTTCTTCTTCTAGCTAAGGTGGCTCCTTTGGACTCCCTTTAGACTCCTCTTGAAGGCAAAAACAAGGATGGACGGTGGTGAGACCGGCGGAGCTTCGGCAAGGGTGGAAACCGATGAAGGAAGAGGATCCCAAGAGCCAACGGTGGGGGTTATTGGTGTTGGACGAGAACAAGACCAAGGGAAGCCTCCAAAGAGGTTCCTTGACAGATTTGGAGAGTTGTAAGCCAAAGAACAAGATGTAGTGAAATCCAAATGCAATACTTGTTGATTGAAAGAAGGAAATAAAGATAATCCAAGCTTGGTGGCATTGGATTGAAGGCTTGAACCGGGGAGGACCACCTCTACCCTTGAAGGAGGACCACCTCAACTTCTATAAGTTCTAAGCTTTTAATCTTCAACCAAATGAGCAAGGAAGCCATAACTTGGCTTAAATAGTCTAGGGTTTTAAGTGGGCCGAAGGTCCACTTTCAAGTGGCCTAACTCACCCCAAAAGGAAATGCAAAGTCTTTAAAATGAACTATTAAAATAGGAAAGCAAGGGATAAGTGCCACGCGCCTAGGCTTGGCTATAGCATGGTCGACGCCTTGGATGTCATGGGGCTGAAGGCGTCGACGCTTTGGTTGTCATTGCCTTGGTGAAGCCAATGTCTTCCATGGTGGTCATCATGTGGAGGTGTGGCTCCAATGGGGCTAAGGAGCCTTGGCTAAGAGTGGCCCGGTTGACAATGGATTGTGTGGCTCGAGCGATGGCCTTAACTTGAGCCCTTGTGATCGAGCCCTTGCTCTTGACTTCCATGAATTCCTCTTCCTCTTTGGCATCTAGGGGTTGTTAGGGCTCATCACTCAATTTGCATATCAAAACATTTTAATAGAAACTTAAAGGCATATTATCCAAGCACAAGAAGGTTTCAAGCAAGAAAAAAAAACATTTCAAAATCTAAATAATAAAGTTGAGTGCTCAAAGAAGATGGAAGCGCTAGAGAGGGAGCAAGAAGTACATTTCATTATATCTTATACCAAGAAGTTTAATGAGCTTCATATACAAAATGATACAAATTTTAAGTCAGAATCGAAGAGATCCAATATAATTATCATATCAAAACATTGTAAGAGGGATTTGAAGTTAGAATATCTAAGCACAAGGAGATTTCATGCACAAAGAAAGCATTCAAGAATCTCAACAATGAAGTACAAACCAAAACCAAGATGAAAGAGCTAGAGATATGATAAGAAGTACAATCTTCAGTATTTTATGCCAAGAAAATTGAAGCGCTTCAGGTACAAAAGAAGCATTTTAGAATCTCGACATTAAAGTTGCGAGCTAAAAGGGGATGCAATTCAATAATTAATAAAATTCGATAAATATGTAATTTGACATAATAGGATAAAGACAATTGCCTCACTGTACGTACTTATTCATAATCACAACCATGATTAAACCATTCATGAATGTACTTTGAAAAAAAATACCAACATATGACTTGCAAAGAGAAATAAACTCATTCACTTCATGAAAGAGTAAATCATTCTTAATAAAAAATAAGAGGAAAAGATAACATACATTACTAAATCAAGCAAAAAGATCCATAAGCATCAGATTCCTTTAGTTGTAAAAGTTTAATTTTCTCAAGTTGAAGTTTGATTTCTATTTGCCCATATTACTCAACGATTCTTGTTAATCTGAACATGACACTAGGTCATTGGTGCATAGAGTTTAATTATGTATATTTTCAGTATAAGGCTAATATGGAATCATGGAAATGTAGTTAACTACTATAATTCATGTACTATTACCTAACTAGCATCGTGTATTTCTTTCATCAGGGGGTTAAATTAGGGTAATGCTTAATTGTTGCAATAATGGAGAAAAGGAGGACAAAACCAATAGTACCAGGGATAACAAGATGCTTATAAGAAGAACATTTAGAAGCAATGCATGCTAGATTTGAACATTATCAGCGGATCTATTGCCATGATTTTCAACGCGACTTTTACGATTTTTAGTACAAACATTTTCTAAAATAATTGATGCTACTAAGGAAGTGATTACTCGTTGATCTTGTTAATCCTTCTTATTAAGAGATTCTAATACTTATCAGCTAATTTTCTTTTATCATATCATATCATAAATTTATCATATATAAAGTCGCCTCATTAACAAACATATAGTACATTTTCTATATAATTTCTCTTATCTCCTAATATAAACGTGCTCCTACAGATACATGGTCTCACATAATATTTCGTAAATAATGTAAACTTTCACTATATATTTATAGAAAACATTGTCCAAAATTATACCGTCTCTTAAAAAAAGTCATATCTATTATTTAATAGGCGGAACAGGTATGGTATTTTGCGAGCCTAACTAAACATGTGCAAAAAAAACGAAATAAAATTACATGTTCTCGATATACTTAAAGTGTTGTTACTACATTTAACATGTCAACTATAAGAAATACTAAAATTTCAAAAAAATTATTTTACCATACAAAACACGGAAAAAACGAAATAAAACTACATGAAGCACGGGGCCGATAACCTAGTATATTAAATTTGAGAGGAACAAAACAAGCAAGAGAGAGTGAGATACAACCACTCTTGTTAGTCTTGTGGGCTGCTGTCGAACAGGACACAAGCAAATGAGACAGCCAACGGCCAGGATGTGTCGCCTTATTGGCTCCAAATCTCAGCCATTTATTCACATAAATTGTTAAGATTTTATATCTGTAAATAATTAAAAATGAAAGGGCAAAAAAGAAAAAAGAAAAAAGAAAAAGAAAGGGACAGGTCGAAGGGGTAGCCCATACGGGGACAGTGAAACACCCACAAGGCCCACAACACAATGTCTTTTTCACTGCAGTGACAATTTTACCCTCCCCAAGCGGCCTCCATTTTTATTTCTTTTTTTAACCATGAATGGACTTCATGTGAATTAACGGCAGTATTTATTGCTTCATCATATCTCATTTCCTCAATTTTTAAATTCAATATTTTTTCTATTACCGCTTAATTCATTGTACTTTACTCTCAATCGCACTACTCTACAAAATGTTCATTAATTCTTCAAGCAATAGTCAAATTGAGTTCGTTCCTTTAGAACAAAAAAAATTGAATTAGTTCATGAGAATGTATTTTGATGAGGTACGAATCATTCACTACTACAGAGAGGCAAATATGATAGCATGCTTTTTGGCTAGCAAAAAATGCTATATTGAAGAATTACGAAGTATCTATCATTGTAACTTGTAAAATTTGACGAGCAACCATGATCTTCTAACAAAGATCTTATGAAAATCATCCACTATAATTTTAATTTTACCCTTCATTAAGAAGGAAACGTAACATTTATATATTGTACTAAAAAAATATTGGAATTGAGTTTTACTGTAATAAATGAGCATCACCAGCGTATCTTGACAAATCACGAGAGGTGTCACTATGGGTTGTGTGATGTATGTACTGTTTGTAGAGGAGGAATGTTCTATAGGATTGTCCTGCTATCGCTGGGGTGTGGGAGCGCCTGGTTTCGAGGAGGAGACATGATGAGTTTTTTCATATGACTCCACGAATGGATTTTTTCGAACCTTGATCCCACTCATGGTGATGATGAGTGGTCTGCCTTATTTGCTATTGGGTTTTGGTGGAGTTGGAAGTGGAGGAATGACAATGTTTTCGAGGGAGGGGGCAGATGTTGTGATCGAGTGGGTTTTGTTAAGCGCATGGCTCGTGAGTACGTCCTGGGACATCGCAAGGTTGTGGAGAGTGATCAGCCTCATGGGTCTCGGACGCAGTTGGTGGCTTGGTCCAAATCGGGGTCGGGATGGATAAAGCTAAATATGGATGGGGCTGCTCGGGGGAACCCGGGATTGGTGTCGACTGGTAGTGCGTTGCGTGACAGTGTTGGTGCGTGGCGAGGGGGTTTTGTCCTTAATATTAGGGTTTGTACGGCTCTTCTAGCGGAACTTTGGGGGTGTATTATGGTTTGCACATTGCTTGGGAGATGTGCCATCGTCGATTGGTAGTGGAGATTGATTCAAAGATTGTGGTGGGTTTCTTGCAGAAAGGGGTGAGTGAGACTCACCCTCTTTCGTTTCTGGTACGGATGTGCCATGGCTTTCTCACAAGGGACTGAAATGTCCGTTTTGTTCATGTGGTGGAGGCTATTTTATTGGATGATGTTAGGGGGATGATGACCCCCCGTATAGTTCCTGATTAGTCTTCCTTCTTCTGTTTTAATAATACTTTGGGAGGATCTCCTCTCATTTACCAACAAAAAAACGAGCATCACCAAATGAAATTATTGTGGATACGTACAGTGGAAGATATAATTTTTTTCGACACCATCTTGGCGGACTTATTCCGGGATTTTTTTAAATGAAGTTATTTTGCATATGAGTTTCAGTGTAGTAAACGAGCATCACTGGTAATTTTTTTTTTAAAAAAGTTTTTTTAAAGATTCATTATATTTTTTCTTAAAATTTTGTCTTAAGAAATATTCAAAATAAATTATGTATTTTTTTGTTATGCATAATTCTAAAAAATACTAAAAAAATACAACTTCACTGAAATTTGCACACTAGTCCTCAGTAAAAAAAACTTGGAGGTTATATACACAATGTTTTATGTCGAAGCGCACAAACTTTGGTGCCAAGTCCCGGCTAGACCTGAGCAAACAAGGGTTGACCTGCTCGTCCGCCAAGTCCGCCCGCATAAATGGGCAGATATGGTTGATATATTTAGTCCATTTTGCCCGGATAGCCCGGCACGCCCGTATAAACGGGCGGGATCCAATCACTGATAATATCTCATTTAGTCTGAATAGTCTGCTCGGAAGCCCGAATTAATTTTAAAACATAAATAAAATAAATATGATTTTATGAATGTCTACTGTTATGGAAAGTGTTGGACATTTTTTTATGGGCATTTTTGTTGGACTAGTTTGGCCGTAACTGCATCTTCAAAGTGTTGGACAAATTTCTTATGGGCAATTTTGTTGGACGGGTTTGTAACATGCACCATGTCTACCATTTGTAACAAAAAGACCACTTTTTATGGGCATTTTGTGTTAGATTGGATTTGTTATGTTTCGTCTTTGACATGTTTGTCTTGTCTCGTGGGCTATATGGGATTCGCGGGTTGCCTGGATCCGGGTGTCTGGGTGGATGAGGGAAGCCTCCCCAGCCCGTTTCCTTGGATTGCTCGGAATCGGCACGCCCATCCGGGCATGACTTTTGGTCAAAGCCCAGCCTGGATCCGAGTTTGCTCAGGTCTAGTCTCGGCGCACTAGAGGAAAACTCGGGTATTTTCCGTGTTTTGGGTGGAATTTGGTGTATGCTAGAAAATGGCGTATGCCAATCCCTAGCGCACAAATATAATATTTATGCGCCATGAATTGGTGTACGCCATTTCCCAACGTACCTGCTTTTGAACAAAATTTGACCATTGGAATATAGATGTTATGTGCACCTTGCTCTAGCATACGCCATTTCCTAGTGCACCTTCAACGGTCGAATTTTGGCCTATAAATACCCAAGCTCATTCATCTCACTTCCATATCTAAACACATTCTTCCCAAAATGTCATATAATGGTGAAGAGTCATATTGGAGTGGAGAAGATGAAGGACATTTCGACAATTTCGAACCGAGCACCAATTTCAAGGTTAGTAGTGTATAATTATTCATAAAGGCATAATATTTGCGTTATATATATACATAGGGGCCTATATTAGGTATGAATTAGTAATTCTTTAGTTTAGTTAGGAATGAATAAAACTACATAGTTTAGGTATGAATTAATAAAGTACGTAGTTTAAGAAACTTCTGTTTGCAATTTCACATAAAGAATTAGGTATGTATTTTGCTTAATCAATGTTGTTAAAAGCATAATATTTGCGTTATATATACATAGGGGCCTAAATTAGGTATGGGTTAGTAATTTATTAGTATAGTTATGAACAATAAAGCTACATTGTGTATGTATGAATTAATAAAGTACATAATTTTAGGGAGCTTTTGTAAGCAATTTCGTATAAATAAAAAGGTATGTATTTGAAGATATGTATTTTGATTTATTAATGTTGTTACATACTTTTGTTTATTAAAATAGTAGTGTAAGGAAATATATATTACATATACTCGATTTATTATTGTAGTTTAGATGTATAATATGAATTATTTAATCTAGTGGTATCTATTTAATATTGGTATCATTAATTTAAAATGATTATAATTTAGGTATGAATTAATATACAATTTCGTATATACAGTGCAAACTCGTAATCCATATTTAGTGTTACGTTATTCAATTATGTAAACATGTGCAAGGGAAGAACTATAAAGATGGATTTCATAATAACACTGAGTGAGATAGTTGAGACGAATTGGTTGAATGGCCTAAGCAGATGGCCAAAGATTTGATGACGGTTATAGTCACTTATACCTCGAATCCCATATTGATAAAGTTGTCGTGCAAGAACTTCAGGTGCATATAGATCGAGGAGGAAGAAAGCTAATGAATAAGATTCAGGGACCACAAAAGAGGTAGTACGTCAAACAAACTCGAAGAAGTGTGGATGCACATTTGCGTTGAATGGGGTTCAACTAAAGAAAAAGCCAGAGTCAGAGACTCATAAATGCATCTTGAATGTGATAGATGGACACCACAACCATAGGCTTCTGACTAGCTTCTTTGGGCATGCATACATGGGTCGAATGACCCCGGCTCAAGAGCACCTTGCTAGGAGGTTGGCTGATCGGTTGATGATGTCGAGGACTATTTTTGTGGAGTTGAGAAGCTTCTACCCCAAAAATGTAACATTCACAAAATAAGTTTCTAACTTTCTGCAAAAGATGCAATATGAGAATCGTGGGAAAATGACGATAACCTAATTGACTCTAATGTTTTTTCCCAAGAAAATAGGTTCGAAGTGCATCCTCCAAGGAATCGGTCTAAGGGTGAAGTGGATATCCTATTTTTTGGCTCACCCGGACTTGTTGCACCTATTATAGTTTGTTCTCGTAAGTCATCGTTATCGACAACACATATAAGACAAATAGGTATGCAATGGCTTTGTGTATACAATTTAATAGCAGTAATAGTATATTAACTCGATCATTCATTTTAGTTGCTTATATTGTTTTATTTTCGTGCATTTATCTATGGGTATAAAATGCGTTTGGTGGAGATAGTTGGTTTGACTTGTACTCACAAGACATTCAACATTGCAAATGCATGTACGCAGAAGGAATACATTTTACATTACATGTTCATAATGAAAAAAACTTCAAAAATTGTTTGAAAATGTGGAAGAAATGTCAACGACCATAAGGAATAATCGAGAAAAGCCTCTCATCTTTGCAATTCATCTAGTTTTCAAAGATCAGGTTAAACACCTTTTGCGTTGGGTGCATATTAAACACAACATCAATGCATATGTTTCCCCAATCTTGAAGGATAAAGCTAAAGTCAAAAGCTTTGTCGGCCAATGCCGAGGAATGTGGTCTTCAACCATAGAGGAAAGCTACGAAGAGAGGCTCAAAAAATTGAGGACATCATGGAGGAGTGGTTTAGTTTTATACATTGAGAAGAGGTGGTTGAAACCTTACAAGGAAAACATAATCAGAGTGTGGACGGACCGTCATCTTTACTTCTTCATGAGGACTTCAAACATGTATCCCTTGTACATTTATACGAGTTTATAAGTTTTGGGTTCAGTATCCTACTAACTTGAGTTTATATGTTTTTTGATAGGGTTGAGGGTATGCATCACGTTGATCAGTGCTATTTTATAGTGCATTTCTAGGGGTTATTACCAGGTTTGAGGCGCAATTTGGATGGATTTAGAGCACAATTGTGGAATAAGGAGTTGGATAGAAGAAGTGTGGATTTGGTGGTCTGGAGAAGCAAATTGAAGATATCCAGAGGAAGAGGAGTTGACCACTGAGGAGACGAAGAAGAACCAAGGAGAGAGTCCACACGAGAGTAGAAGAACAAGGTGCTGAATTCAATTGATTCGTTCTCTTTACTCAGATGTCCAAATGGAGTGATTCCAATTCGAGGAGTTAGATCTTGAAGTCTACTGCAAGTCCTCAAAATATGAGCGTGACCCAAATTGGAAATCAAAGGTTATGGTAATTTTACGGAAGTGTCGCGATGCTGAAGAGAGAAGGCCGCGACCGCGGCCCGAAGGCCGCGATCGCGGCCACACACGGGAGACAGCCCGTGGAGATTTCCGAACTTTTGTTTTCTTTTTCCTTTTCTTTTTTTCTTTATTTTATTTAATTCGAATATTTTATTTTATTTCCTTGTAGATGAGGTTTGTGATCTTGGGCTTTAGGTTAACTTTATTTAACCTAATTCCCACAGCCTCCATTCATCATCTTCGGATCACGTTAGACCTAGTTTTCCATTCAGTATTGTTTTTCCCTTTCTTAGTTTAGTTCTTTGTTTTGTTTGGTATTTTTGGCTAGACAATTGAAGCCTTGGTTTGATTTTGATATTGAGATTATTCCCTTACTCTTTCTATGATTGTATTAATTCTCTCTCGTGCTTAATCTCATTGATCATATATCGATTCCCCTTGATTTGTTGATTAGGACATCAATTACATTGTTAATAGTAGTTCCCTCTAGTCTGACAACCTAGAGAAATTAGTATTATGCTATTGGTTCCCCTTTTCCATTCAACCTGTTGAGATTGTTATTGATCATACTACTAAGGATTGGAGGATACTGGTTGAGAATCTAAATCCCTTAGTTTGTGTAGAGAATTAATTGCATGCAATTGTATGACTGGTTGCTACACTTGCATGTACCTATCTATTCCTGAACTCATTATTGTTGTTAGATTCAATCTAGAAGGTCTTCTAGGTTATTTGATAGTTAGGGTTATCAGGATTGGTTGGACTGGTAACTAATTCAGAACAGGGATTAGGACATTCATGAGTATTGAGGACTAGGAGTAATCAATGATCGATCAACCAAACTAAAGGTGGATATTTGTCTAGCCAAGCTTTCTATATTTTATTTATCGTTTTCTTAGTTAGTTTCATTCAACCCCCCCCCCCCCCCCCCCTTTGTCTTTGTTATCAATTGGTGAATGATTTTGCAAACATGAAATATAACTTGATTCTCTGTGGGATTCGACCCTTGCTTACCAGACTACATTAGTTAGGTTTGTTTAGGATTATTTTATTTAGGTGTCACGACAATGCCCTATCAAATTGGCGCCGTTGCCGGGGAATCTAAGGTATGTATTTTTTTGTTTGTTTGTTTACCGATTTGATAACAAGACACTATCCTTTTCTTATAGTTTTCTTTCTTTGTCTGTGTTTTCATTTTCGACTAACCCGCAGGAAGAGCAGAAGGAAAACCGCGACCGCGGCTTGGCCACCGCAGCCGCGACAAACAATTCGAGAAGCAATCGCGACCGTGGCCTGGAAACCGCGATCGCGGCCGCTGCGGCGAATTAGGGTTTAAAAAAAAAAACCGAAAAAACCTTAAACGAAATTAAAAAAAAAGTTCTACCGAAGGCCAGCTGTCCAGAGTCCCCATGGAGAAGGTGCGCATCATGTTGTCAACGGAGGAAACATTAGCCCTACACATTATTGACAACGATGATGGCCCTACAATTGACAGCTGAGGAGGAGGAACACTAGGGCACACACCATGATCATATCTGGACCCATTTTTTGTGTTCATTGAAGGCCGTGCAACCCCGACTTACTTGCTATACCACTACTCACCAAAGTGGTTTCCTTTTGGTTGCACGGTAGGAGAAGATTTTGGAGTTGATGAAGACACCCGCCCAACACCAGAGACCTGTGCATATAGTGTCTACCGCCAGCAACATCGAAGTGTCCAAGCCAACTCAGCGACGTTTGTGAGTTATTTTTTGCTTTTCCTTGTGCTTCCATTCTTTTTGTCTTTCATTACATTGAGGACAATGCAATGTTTAAGCATGGGGGAAGGTTCTATACTTGCTATGTCGTTGAGGAGAAAAATGAATAAAAAGAGAAAAAGCCAAAAAAATTGAAAAAAAAGGCATACATGAAAATCCTGAGATAGGTCGAAAACCCGAAAGGGCGGCCTAGGTAATAAGCAGGTGGCTTGGACCAACATTAGGTTGGGGTAATAAGTGGTCAAGAGTGATGTGAGCATATTGTGAGCCCATCTATCGAAAAATGAAATGAGTGGCTTGGTGAAAACCTGAAAGGGTGCCTTGGCAAAATGAGTGAAAAGAAGAAGAGTGATTTTTAGGAATCATCATTTTACCTGGCGTGGCGACATAAGAAGAGGTGATATAATGAGGATTCAGATAGGTCACTCTGGGAGGTATAAGAAGATAGATGGGAGATTAGGATTAGATTTTGGTTCACTCTATGGTGTTTGGGATAAGCTTGGGGGAAGTACTCTGCTTTCCTTTTAGCTTGATTGTATGTGGTGTTGATTGGTATTGTTGTATGTTGTGCTGGGCTTATTTGTGTTGGTGCCTGGAGTTTATTGTTAGGTGTGATTCTTAGAGGGATTGATTTTTCTATGCTTCCTGAAACCTTGGGGATTGATTGGAGGAGTAGGTTGACTTTAGCTTACTCGAGGACGAGTAAGGTTTAAGCATGGGAGATTTGATCAGTGCTATTTTATAGTGCATTTCTAGGGGTTATTACCAGGTTTGAGGCGACATTTGGATGGATTTAGAGCACAATTGTGGAATAGGGAGTTGGAGAGAAGAAGTGTGGATTTGGTGGTCTGGAGAAGCAAATTGAAGATATCCAGAGGAAGAGGAGTTGACCACTGAGGAGACGAAGAAGAACCAAGGAGAGAGTCCACACGAGAGTAGAAGAACAAGGTGTTGAATTCAATTGATTCATTCTCTTTACTCAGATGTCCAAATGGAGTGATTCCAATTCGAGGAGTTAGATCTTGAAGTCTACTGCAAGTCCTCAAAATATGAGCACGGCCCGAATTAGGAATCAAAAGTTATAGCATTTGTACGGAAGTGTCGCGATGCTGAAGAGAGAAGGCCGCTATCGCGGCCACACACGGGAGACAGTCCGTGGAGATTTCCGAACTTTTGTTTTTTTTTCCTTTTCTTTTTTTCTTTATTTTATTTAATTCGAATATTATATTTTATTTCTTTGTAGATGAGGTTTGTGATCTTGGGCTTTAGGTTAACTTTATTTAACCTAATTCCCACAGCCTCCATTCATCATCTTCGGATCACGTTAGACCTAGTTTTCCATTCAGTATTGTTTTTCCCTTTCTTAGTTTAGTTCTTTGTTTTGTTTGGTGTTTTTGGCTAGACAATTGAAGCCTTGGTTTGAATTTGATATTGAGATTATTCCTTTACTCTTTCTATGATTGTATTAATTCTCTCTCGTGCTTAATCTCATTGATCATATATCGATTCCCCTTGATTTGTTGATTAGGACATCAATTAGATTGTTAATAGTAGTTCCCTCTAGTCTGACAACCTAGAGAAATTAGTATTATGCTATTGGTTCCCCTTTTCTATACAACCTGTTGAGATTGTTATTGATCATATTACTAAGGATTAGAGGATACTGGTTGAGAATCTAAATCCCTTAGTTTGTGTAGAGAATTAATTGCATGCAATTGTATGACTGGTTGCTACACTTGCATGTACCTATCTATTCTTGAATTCATTGCTGCTGTTAGATTCAATCTAGAAGGTCTTCTAGGTTATTTGATAGTTAGGGTTATCAGGACTGGTTGGACTGGTAACTAATTCATAACAGAGATTAGGACTTTCATGAGTATTGAGGACTAGGAGTAATCAATGATCGATCAACCAAACTAAAGGTGGATATTTGTCTAGCCAAGCTTTCTATATTTTATTTATCGTTTTCTTAGTTAGTTTCATTCAACCCCCCCCCCCCCCCCCCCCCCCCCCTTGTCTTTGTTATCAATTGGTGAATGATTTTGCAAACATGAAATATAACTTGATTCTCTGTGGGATTCGACCCTTGCTTACCAGACTACATTAGTTAGGTTTGTTTAGGATTATTTTGTTTAGGTGTCACGACAACGCCTATCACACGTCTTGAAAAAAGATTATGGATTCTAGTAGAGGTGGTTTTAACAGAGTTATAGTGGGGATCCATCATGCGATCGAGGGTCAAATTGGTTAGGTGAGGTCGAGCATGGAGATATCATGGGAAAAAACATCAACGATGTTTGATATAGTGTCGTCGAAAATAAGAATGTTGTTTACAAGGCTATTATACAAAGTGTCGGAGAGAGGGTTGAATATGTTCTTGGATTTGTATACCCAGAGAGAGGAAGATGATTATTCGAACGACTGTGATGACCATTGGATGACAATCTGCTTTAGCTTGCCATGTATCCACATAATTGGAGATGCCATCATTACGAGGATGCAAATTTGTCGAGTGATACACCAATTTTGGAAGAAAGTGGTGTGGGAAGGGCTTAGCGATGATGAGCACATCGATGACACAATACACCTGTCTATTCCTGAGGTGAGATTTATGGAGATGACTGAAAGATTTGAAAGGGACCGCACTCCTAAGTTCACCCTATATAAATCATGGACTAAGACGGGAGCTGCGTTGCAGCCCATTCAACACGACTCCCAATTTCGGGCGAATCTCCACTTCGTCCCTTGTTGCTGCGGCCCCACAGATGGATCCTATTTGCCTTCTTCTTCTCATTATCCTTTAACTCAGTCCTTATGTGCTCAAACAAGCTCGACTCCCTCTTGGTGGAGTGCTTGGTGAAGCCCTTAAAACGATTTCTGATAACTACTTCAACGAAGATTCATGCAGATTCTCCATGTCATTGTGCAACTCCGTGATTTAGTATACCGAATGTGGATTACTTCTGAATTTTATACAATTAGGGGGCTAGAGATGTAGGTGTAGACGAAGACCGAGGATTTCGGTCCCTAATTGTACTATTAGGGTTCGAATAGACTGAACACCATATGGTTCGAATGTAGTTGGCATGGGAGTTGTCGGACAACAGAGATGTATACATGGTTGTACATTATCCCGTGTTCCATTTCGACGATATGATCCTTCGAGTGAGCTATGCCATGAGTCATTGCTCCAAAGAATATTGGCTCGACAAGCCCATGGTTGGTTTAGTGGTTGTCACTCTATATTAGGTTGGTCTTGTTTTGTTGTCATGCGATGGCATGTGCTTGTGCCTACCACTGAAGGCGTCCCATGGAAGCCTTGGCCCTCCAACCAAGATATTGACGATAGCCCTAGTCGGTGCCCAAAACCATTTTAAACAGGTAAACCTTACTATTTAAGATATTTCTGTGATGTTTGGGCTTAATGGTTTAGGGTATTAACCAAAATATTGTGTTTGTATGTAGGTGTGGCTCAAGGATAATTCTCCATTACCGCCCCTTCTGTATGCTTGGCGCGAATTGAAACACCAAAGTGTTGACAGTTGGGCTCTAAGTTTGAGTCGAGGATTGAATTGTTTCGGCAGTATCGTACGAGATATAACCGTCCACTAGATTCGCCAGTGTAGTGATGAATAGGGTGCAGTGTTTAGGGATTCACTTTTGAGATTCTAGATCTAATTTGCACATAAATCACATGCATTGTAATATTCTATTATTATATTTGATATTATATTATCGTATTATTCGATGAGCCTTTGTACTACTATTTTCCTTGTTTAAGATGAAAATTCCTTGCTTAAGTTTCTTTGAATCATTGAGTGGTCGTGTTAATGTCAAATTCATTTTATTGGAGATAAAAATACCCGTAGAAAAACATTGAAAATTTGAATTCAATAAGTTTCTTTGAGTCATTTGACCAAAAATAGAGATTTTACTCCAAAAACCTCAGGGTAAATAACAATTTATTAAACCCTAACCGCTATAACCATATTATATCACCCAAAATCCTAAACCTAAAACCCCAGGGTTTAGTGCACCAGAAAAAATGTATGCTAGTATCCGACGTATCAAACCTTGAGATTTTTAGGCTATGGAGTTAGAAATCTCAAGGTTTGGTGTGTTGGAAAAAGATGCACAAAGAATCTAGCGCACCAAACCATGGGGTATCTAGGGTGTGGGGTTAGAATCCCCAGGGTTTGGTATGCTAGAGTTTGACAAACTCTATTTTTTGACGCAATAAACCTCAATTTCTAGGGTTTGGGATTTCTAGGTTTTGGGTTTCTACGCCAAACTCATATCATTCAATCCATAAACCTTGAACAACCCCCCTATTAACTTAAACCTTAAATTTACATTCCAAACCATTCAATCCCTAACTTTCCATACATCTCATATCCTTTATTACCATAAACTTCTTCATACCCTTTAAACTCTATACCTCATACCATCCAATTCCTAAACCTTGAACAATTACATCTCATATCATAAGTCCTGACCTTTAAAACTTGGACAGATATACCCTATATCATTCAATCATTAACTTCTTCACAGACCTCCTACCCTTTAAACCATTTGCCTTAACCTTATTCTAACTCTTAAGCACCCTATACCTTATTCTAATAAAATAAACCCTAAATCCTTCACCTAAAATGAACAATCATAAATTAATACCATAAACCCTATACCATAAACCCCAGATCCTAGAAACCCTAGAGTTTAGTGCGCCAAGAGAGGGTGTACTCCATTTCCTAGTGCATCAAACCCTGGTTTTCTAGGGTCTGGGGTTTCTAACCTTGTACCTTAAACCTCATACCCTAGAAAACTAGGGCATGGTGCGCCAGGAGAGGGCATACGTCATTTCCTAGCCCACCAAACCTTGGGGTTTTTAAGGTTTGGGGTCTAACCACATACCCTATATCCCAAGCCCTAGAAACCCCAATGTTTGGTGCACTGCGAAATGGTCTATGTCATTCCCTAGCACACCAAACCCCAGGGTTTAGGGTATATGTTTAGGTTTTAGGGTGTCAATAGTTCATGGTTTAGGTGGTTTAGGGTTATTATAGAAATTTAAAAAACGCAATCCCTAAAAACGCAGCCTAAAAATACCAAATCCATAAAACACAAACCAATAAAACGTCATACATCCACAAAACAAAGTTTATGTACAAGAATATACTACCATAAACCCCTAAAAGCTACTCCTCATTGGTACGACTCCCATTGTAATGTCCCTCCACGTACTACGAGTCGCCAAATCTCTGCCAAGCACATGGTAAGGGACCAACTATAGGTGGTGCGTCACCCGTAAAATGCTCGATCCAACGGATGATCGCCTCTGTAACATCGGTAGGAAGCCCATCCCTCTATGTGGGGAATGTACGCAACTCACCAAGTACAATCTGGCTCCACTATACTAATAATAGTACTGCATTAAAACCTAAACAAAAAACTAAAATGCAAAAAACGTGCAAAAAAATACATACCACGAGAGTGGCGATGAGAGGAGCCGGAGGGACAGGCTGAGATGGATGGTCGTGCTTGGGGGACCTGAAATCCACGTACAGATGAGACACCTGGTCCAACCAATTGAGGTATGTATCATATGTGTCCCACACAAATGTGGTCACTATCAGAGCATGCAACTCGATCACCGATCTCATGTCGGCATCCCATAGACAAAGCTTGTTGTCGAACTCCACAGTGTACGACTGCAAGTCGATGTTGCGGGTGACTCATCGGTATCGGTGGCACCTTAGGAACCCCCTTCTTGTAGCCAAATGGAAGGAGGACTCGGTCGGGCATGTACGACTCCCGCACATTGAGGCACTCAATAATGCCTCGGTACAACGAATGAGCGTACTCAGGAGATTGAAAGTCTAATCGACCCCAATGTGTCCACTGAACTTGTAAACCCAAAACTAAAGTAAAAAATTATGGGCCTCAATATTATTAAATGTATATACAAAAATAAACGCAATAAAGTAGTAAGACAAATCTAAAATCAAATGAAACGTCATAAATTACCTCCTCAAACTTCAGGGTGTCCGGAATACGACGAGTATAGATCAATCGTTCTGAATCATTTCCCTAAAGCGCCTCCCTCCCGTCTCTCCGAGCAACACAAGCATCCGCCATGGCGTCTAGGTCAAGTATGGCATGACCCCGTAGCCCAGGAAAGTACTACCATATCCAAGCCTACAAATAATAGATTCGTTCGTATTTGGTACCCTAGACACTAAACCCTAAAAAACACAATTATTACCCTAAAAATAAGTGGACATCCTATGAGGCCCTCTGCCTTGGCCCACGATGCGTGACCCAAATTCCGGTAGAGCAAGTCAGTACACTGACTCCCCAAGCATAACACCCGGAGCGCCATATACTTGTGATTGAGCTTGCTCGTAGACTTGTCGGTAAAAATTGTGCCGCCTAAGATAATGAGTAGATACATGGACACTATATGGCGGTTATTCCTTCGAGGACTATCTTTCATGGCCATCGATTTTCCCTTAAAAGTCTTGATTGAAATATCACCACTTGTGTACCATGCATCCATCATATCCAAATCGGCCCTGACCATATTTACAATGATCGCTCTGAGCTCATCGTCCGACATATCATAAATGATCTACATCCCGTCAATGGGGATCTAGAGAATGTGGTGAACATCATGGAGCGTAATCGTCATCTCGCCCCATGGAAAATGAAACGAGTTCGTCTCCGGATGCCTCGATGAACGCCAATATAAGCACAAAGTCAATTATGCGGAAGTCCATCTCACCCATGGAGGTGATACCGCTCCGCTGTGTTAGGCCTCACCACGTCTCTAGACCATCTTGTCGATGTAGATGAAGATCTACAAAGTGCGGTTGTCGAGTGTACATCTTCAAAACCTTCCTCATCTGAAACCCAAATATATAAATTAATAATTATATTAATTGGAAGAACTAATATATAATTAGCAATATTTTAAATAACTGCCAAAATTTAATCAATTACGTATCAGATCGTCGCAAAGAGCCAAAGGTGGTGGAGAGGCTGACTCGTCAGTCGCTTCGTCGTCTCCCAAATAAACGGGACAACATGGGTCGGATAGCTAGGGAGGAGGTTGGCTACTCGCGCCCTCTTGGTTGCCAAACCTCCTAGGGCTCTGCGTCCGACTCGGGAGCAAAAGTCGTCGACTATGGGATGAGAGCGGGTGCCAGCGCCGGGGGAACATCATCCATCCCCAAATCCTTTGTTGTACTGGGGGCCTCGAAGCCCTCAAAACACTCTCGCTCAAGGGACTCATCCAGGTTGGCCATGGTAGTGTCATTGTCATCTTGCACGACCATATCATCATGGTCCAACATGAAGGTGTCGTCCTGCACGCTCGTCCTACCTTCTGAGGTGCCATCGTCCTACACAACCTCCAATCATGGAAGCAGATTCACCTCATCAGTTCGGTAACAAGCAAATGATGTGACAGTCCTCCTGGCCAATTGTCGTGACCCACGTCTAAGTCGTCTCACCGACAACATCGCGGCATATACAACCTTATTATAAGATTATTTCAATTTATAGTGTCAATTAAAACTCGAATTACATTCTAAAACAATTATGCATAACTAATTTTTCATTTGTTTTTACAGTTTCTACTTATACAACTACATAATCATATACCATACAACTTATAATATGGTTTTAGGGCTTGGGGGACCTTTAAATTTTATACCCATTCCCTAAATTCCTTAATTCATTTTCATACCATAACATAAATAATTTAGAATATCATTAATAATTGCATTAATTCTAAATTATTTTAACATAACATAATCAAATTTCATAAATTCTATACCATTATAAAACTCAAATTAAATTATAAAACAATGGATGCGGATCTGGTGATAACACTTCTTAAAATGAGAACTCTCTTAAAATTCGAACGGATGCACAAGTCTATACAACAAGGTGCACAAGGGGGAGAAAGCGCACAATGCACTTGCAATATCATGCACACATATTTGGGTGCACAATTGTGCACTACGTTGGTGCACAACTGGTCTCCCCCATTGACTCACCAAAGCTCCGACGTTGATCACCGTTGACCGTTATTGACCGGAGTTGACCGGTGTTGACCGACCCTTGACCGGCCAGTGCACTTGCTTGTGTACCATTTTGGATGTACACCATACTATGAATACTTGTGTACCGTGTTGGAAATAATTGTACACCATTTAAATAAAGTACAAGTGTACAATTAAATAAAATACAAGTGCACCATATCATAAATAAATATGCACCACGTTATAAGTAATTGTGCATCACAATCCATGTGTTTGTGCACTGAGAAGGTTCATGTGTTTGTGCACTCCATTGTATTTAAAAAAATACATATGCACTACTCAATAAAAATCGGGTGCACAATTCAACATATTACGGTGTACTTTTCAACAGACTTTGGTGCACAAACTCATACAACTTCGTGCACAAACATTGTGCACTGCTATTGTACTTCGAAAAAAAACAAGTTCATTACTCAATAAAATTATGGTGCACAACTTTATATATTTTGGTGCACTTTTCAATAAACTTTGGTGCACAAATTCGTACAGCTTGGTGCACAAGACTATTCCGCATTTTAAGAGAAGCTCTCATTTTAAGAATAGTTCTCACCAGATCCATTTATATTATACATAAATAATTTATTGTTTGTTTTTACACTTTAAACTTATACAAATTTCCTAAAATCAATTTCAAGCAATTCCTAATTCAAATTTAATATCCAAAATTCAATTTCCAACATTCCTAAATATCTTAAAGCATTATGCTACTTAAAATTTCATAATTTATGAATTTGAAAATGACAAAGATGTCGGTTTCCCTAAGTACCACAACAGTTTGTCTAAGAGTCATGGGAACGTCTCTAGACGTGCTCGTAGTCGCGGAAACGTCTCCGCGTTGTATGCCCCATCTCTAGTGGGTCTAAGGGCCGACTCGGGTCCGGGATAGAGCACGTCCACCTCGTCCACGATTGCGCCTGACATACCCACCCCTGACTTAGTCGTTTCACAAAGCACCGCTCGTTGCCACGCTGGAGGGGATGCTCGCCATATCGTTGCCGCTTGCCTCGCCGCTAGAGTCGCCACTGCCGCGAATTGGTGTCTGAGTCGCCACCAAGCCCATGCCGTCGCTCAAAAACACTAGTCTGGGGTCATCGTCGTTGTTGCCTGAGTCACCACCACTATGCGTTTGCGTCTTCATTGAAGAAGAGGAAGAAGATCACCAGAGGTCGGGATTTGCAGACGCCAGACGAGGAGAAGAGAAGAGGAAGGAAAAGATAAGAGAAAAGGAAGAAGGATGTCGCGTGCATTCACTTTTAACCTAATATGGTACGCAGATCTTGGCGTACGCAAAGATCTAGCGCACCCATTGCGCTCATTGTACGATTGATATTGGCATACACTAAGATTTGGCGCACCAAATCAACACCAATTTCGTGCTCTTTTTGCTACGCTACATGTAAGCGTACACAAAATACCTTAATGCGCTCAAGTTTAGCGTACGTCGTATTCTAGTGCACCAATGACCAATGTGTATTTAAAAAGGCAAAACATTGCGTGTATATGGCATCCACTATAAAAAAATGCATTATCTCCTCTATATATATCCTTATTTGTGTTAGAATGATCAAAGCTTGGGATTTATGGGTTTTCAAAATTTGAAATAATTTTTAATATAAATTTGTTGAAATTACACATCAAAAATAATAAGTAATGAATTTTTTGAACAATTTTAAGCAAAATTCATTTTGGTTTGAATATAGAGTTTGTTATTTGAAATTAGGGTTGCTTGTATAAGGTAAACAATAGACTTAGGTAGACGTTAGATCTTAAAATTGGAATTACTTATACAAGATAAACGGTGGACTTTTACTCTTTTGAATTTTAGCTCTCACTCAACTAAAATGGGACTCGTGGACACCATAGTGTGATATAATTAATATTTGGAATTTTAAACATTATATTTTTTATAAGTATTAATGATATGTTAAACTTGGTACGTAAGGACCGTTTTCATTGTGTTTAGATTTGTGGTTTTATAATGGTCGGTTTCTCCTCAAGATTAGCATAATCCGAGACACTATTTAATGAACCATTATTTAATTTATTAATAAAGAAAAGAGCTTCACTACTATTTATAAAAGAATCTATAGTGAAGTGTGTCAAGGATATTTTAAAGCAACTTTTAGAATTTATGAAATTTATCAAAATATTAAAAACATTATAAAAATCATGTGGTCCAAAATACAATTTGTTTTAAATAAAAAATGGATTTGTACTGTATATTTGTTGAACCCTGTTGGCTAGGGGTGTTCAAAATGGGACTGGATCGGAAAAGACCGGATTGGACCGGACTGGTGAAATTACGGTCCAGTCTCCGGTCCAAGTTTTTCCCTTAATCCGGGTCCGGTCCGGTCTGGTTCAAACCCGGAAAAAAATCGGTCCGGACTGGTGGACCGGTTTTTTTTTAAAAAATAAAAATAATAATTTAGGAGTTTATATGTTTTTTTATATAGATATTTTTCTTAATTTAATAAGTTAGGAGTATAAATATTTTTTAAATAATTTTGTAGATATTTTTTATAGATTTTAAATAAGAAATTCTTTAAAAAAAAAAATAAGGTCCGGTCTAAACCGATCCTAGACCGGATCGGAATCAGACCATACCGAATAGGTCCGGTCCGATCCGATCCGGTCTCCGATCCAGACTTTTGAAAAAATCTGATCCGGGAACACGCCTACGATTGGCCCTTCACACTCTCGTAGAGGTAGGTGTACGGTAGATGGAAGTGCTCGAAATTTTATAAATATAGAACTTGTTGTTTCTTTTCTTTTCCCGTGGAGTGTGGACGTTTTATGTATTTCCTTCTTATTAGTGTAATTTATGTGTTAGGTACGTATTATTATGTCATTAAAATTGAATAAAAAAAATTATTAAAATTAATTTATGTATTAAAAAAATAGATCTAAATAATATTGATATCAAAATTAGATTCGGATGATAATTTTGTATTTCAATCATTCATATTATTAGGAAATTTTGGATTTTTATATAATTAGGAAATTTTGGATTTGTAATCTTTGTAATTAACTTGTAATCTTTATGCTTGATTTGTATTTAAATAAGAAAAAAAATTAATGATAGGTTTAAGATAATAATCTTTGATTTATAATTGAATTTATTTTAAAATTTTTTTAAAAAATGACATATGATGGTTTTAATGAGGGAGTGCCATGTGGCGTAATGAAGTTTTAGTTTAGTATATATAGTAGATTGTGAGAATATCTTATACTTTTTTGTATTAAAAATTAAAAAAAAACTTTCAACTTGCAAGTAAGGACTGAGCAAACGAGGGCTGGTTGGTCCTCCCGTCTAGTTTGTCCATATAAACGGGTGAATATAACCACTATATTTAGCCTATTTAGTCTGGCTTGTTCGTTTATGTGCGTGAGACGCAAACACTGATAATAGCTCATTTAATCTGGATAGTTTGCCCGAATGTACGAATTATTTTTTAAATATAATTAGACTTAATCTAACTCTAATCAAATATTTTGTTCCTCTTGGCCTCCATGTTATGTTATTCCCCCCCCCCCCCCCCCCCCCCTGTTTATGCTGTGTTATTTTGTGGACAAATTTGTTATGAATGTCTATGATTTATGTACACTATTATGTTAACAATATGATTTTTATGTCTTTAATTTAAGTGTATTGAGCAACTTATATTTTTTTTTTTATATTAACAACTTTTTTATGGGTATTGTTATTTTTTTTTTTGGATAAATTTGTGTGCTTTTTTACAGATTTTTTTTATATCATGCTGGCTAACTCTGACCCACGGGCTACCAGGTCCGGATGTCTGAGCGGATCTGAACACCTTCCCACCCCGTTCTCTAGCTCGGCTCGGATTCAGCCTAAGTGTTGGACTTAACTTTAGATCAAAGCCCGACCCAGATCCGAATCAAATCCGAATTTGTTCAAGTCTACTCGCTAATCACAAAAAATGAAATTTTGATATTTTTTTTATTGGTTGAGTAAAGTTGAACATTTCACGATCTTGAGTTTCTAATCATTTTTCCAAAAAGAAAACTCAAGAGTCACGAATGCTAAATTATGGTATACTGGCCTACTACATGTGTCTTATAAGATTTGTATACAATTTAAATTTAATAATTTTTATAAAATATTTTTAAAATAAGTCGATTCAAAATTTTAGAAATAAACATATAGAAAAATTCTATTATTAAATAAAATATAAAAATATTAAATTAAAAATATACCTAAAGAATATTAAACATATCATAATAGATTATAGTATTTATTATAATATAATATGTTTATGAAATATTAGTAACGTTAAATAAAATAACTGAATTTTTAGATTACAGCCTTAATATTTATATGATGAAAGATGCTTCTTTCAAACTAACTATATTTTGAAATCCACATATGATAAAATTGATGTGACTCATTCTAGATATGTCAAGTAATCCTAATTGTTCTTCTCTAAAATTGTTATATAGATTGTATAATTAGCATTTATTTTTTGACCAAAAAATGTTATTATTTTGGAAATCATTGTTCGTGATTATTTTATTCTCTATATACATAAATTATGAACTAGATTATATAAGGATGAAGTTTTACTATATTTTAAAAAGTACATTTATATAGTTTCCTAAGTTAATTAGATTGATTTGATTAGAAATCATTTCATTTATAAAAAAATATGATGATATACAATATAATTAAACATACACATACACATAATCTACTAAAAAAAATCCAAGTTGGAGGTAAGTTTAAAGCATTATGATATTTTAAAAAGGTTTTTTTAGAGTGTGTTAATGGACAACTTTTATAATCATATAATTTTTTAATTAGTGTGTAATTTAAAAATATGCATGAGATAATTGTTTAGAGAAATAAAAATAAGAACTACAACATTTGATGATATTATACTTTTAAAATTTGTTAAGCACTTAAGTTGTTGTCCTTTAAAAATATGTTTATAGTTCATTCCACAATATGTGCATCGAATTATCGTCAACTAAAAATAAAATAGTTGTGGTTTAGTATTGCCTTCCATAGGTCTACATGTATCATAAATCATAATCTCATCTTTATAATTATGTTTGGTTTTAAATGGATTGCATCAAACTTCCACGGGTCTTTAAAGAATAATCTACCAAAATTCACAATGGATTTAAGCAATTAACTAATAAATATATTTGTTCCCTTCTCATAGTTATATATATGCGCAGTTCTTTTGAAAATATTATTGACTCAAATATTTCTTTCTATATTTTTATATAGAAACAAACTCTACAAATCATAATAGAGTTTTTATTTATGAAAATCACAATAGAGTTAAGTAAGAAAAAATGGATTAAACTCTTAAAAAACTTTCATAATATATTTTAACATAGTATTTTTTAAGAAATACATTATTTAAGAAAAACAGCCCAATTAATTTTAGGATATATATCATAATAAATAATTCAATAAAAAATAAATATTAATTCAAACTTGTTGATTATACTATATGAGATCTCTAAAAATTACAACAAGAAATCACATATGCTTTTAGATTTATTTGCAAAATATATTAAAATAAAAATAAAAAATAAGAAAAATAAAAATTTAATCTTTAAAATAAAAATAAATAATGTTTTTTGATAAAAATAAAAATAAATAGTGTTAAAATGAGTTGAAGATACATGTTATATAGTGACGTGTGCGATTTGAAAAAATACTTTTGATCTTAAATTTTTTTATTTAATAATTATATAGTAGGTTTGATATAAAAATAATAATCCAAATTTACCTGGCAACTTAAATTTTGATCTCATTTTCTTATAGCATATGTGTAAGAGCTTTTTTCATAGAGTACTTTTTAGGTATTTTTAAATACAATTAGAACAACAAATGAAAATCGAAAAATTTTATAGTTTGATGAAAAATACTTATTTTACAAAATCTTTTATTAATCACATCGTACCATCTATCTATACTTAAAAGTTGGCTTTCTCGCCAATAAATGCTGCTCTTTAAATTCTTGAAATTTGTCAGATTGGACCTAAAGGGCTTTGTAGACTCCATTCTCTTTCGTAACATTT
This sequence comes from Rheum nobile, assembly GCA_027886185.1. NCBI lineage: Eukaryota > Viridiplantae > Streptophyta > Magnoliopsida > Caryophyllales > Polygonaceae > Rheum > Rheum nobile. The sequence goes on along the minus strand of WOAB01000002.1, from coordinate 5,203,638 downwards.
TACCATTCATATTTTCAACAGCTAATTAATTAGCAATTTCTTAATTGAAACGGTGAACCTCCTCATCTCCCAATTAAAATCATGCAGTTTAGCCCATATGTTCTCCATGTTTCCACCGCCATTAACAGAGCATAGAGCTAGAGCAAAACTCTTGTCTTGTTCCCAGCAACGCAGTCGCCTCTCTTCTCTCACAGCAAAGCCCTTAAGCACGATTTCCGATTGTTTTCTGGTGCGATTCCAGTCCCAGCACTTGGCAATGGCGCCGACTTCCGAGGAACAGCCTCATAAACTCCATCGTTCTCGCCAAGCGGGTTCTTCCGCAAAGAAGAAGAAGGGGAAAAAGGAAAAGAACAAGGCCGATAAATTTGATAAATCCAACCAAAATCCTAAGGTTTATATTTACTTTTTTAAAAGTATCGATTTTTGACATGGAAACCCCATAGTACTATGGTTGTTAGTTCGTTCTCGAGCGAATTTAGTAGTGAACTCTGTGGATTGCTGCCAGGCATTTGCCTTCCGTTCGAATGTGAAAGCCAAGCGGATGCAGTCGCGTACAGTGGAGAACGAGCAGCGCCGGATTCATATCCCTACCTGATGTGTCATTGCCTCCCGTGACAAGTCGAATTGTCAAAGGTGATGACTTTGGATCTAGTCTTGGTTGGGAAGTCACGCAGTGAATCGTCTCGGTGGTGAAGATGAAGGAAATGCGTTGAAGAACGCGATGATGGTCACGGTGGTGGTGCGGTGGTGAACGCGGTGGAAGCGATTTGATGGAAGAATGGTAACGGTGGCGAAAGCGATTGAATGGAGGGATAGATGACTTGATGGAACAAGTCGTTGGTGTCGTAGCGTCGACTACGGATGAAGGAGATGCGAAGACAGATTTGCTTGAGAAGATCAAGCGTTTGCCGTACCGTCGGCGGCGGAGGGAATGGGGATGAGAGGGATATGGGTGACGTCCGATCAAGGGAAGGAGGAATTAGCACTCGACTTAAAACCTTGAACTTTAACTTGAACGTGAGAAATAACATTAACAAAGTTGGGTATAAATAGGGGAGGTGAGACGTCGGATGGGCCGAGTCGAACCTCGTGGGCTAGCCCATGCAAGCATGCAAAAGGCACAAACCCTAAAAGATAGAATGACTGAAAGAAAACTATCTAAAACGCTATAAAAGGAAACTATGTAAAGTTATCAAAGGAAATTATCTAAATATAGATAGTGTCTGTAAAAGAACGCGTGAAGCTTCTAACGCGGTGAAGGCTGTGAAGAAATCATCGCGAGAGACGACGAAGTGTCAAAGTCTTCAAAAGAACGCGTTGTTTCACTTCCGATGGTGGCGAGGACGACGAGTCTTGGATTGTCGTCTAGGCTTCCTTGGCTGGCGACGGCGCGTGCGATAAGTGACGCGACGGCGATGCCTTGGACCTAGACCTTGTCACTAGGCCCTCTGAGCGTAGGCTCATGGCTTCTTCCTCGTCTTGGGCCGTTATGGGAGGCAGGGTCACATCACCCTCCCTCACTTGGCTGTGAAGCGTCCCCGCTTCACCATCATCAAACGCTGGCTCAACATATGGAGTCAAGTCTGCCACGTTGAAGGACGCGTGGACTCCAAAATATGGTGGGAGCTCGAGTTGATAAGCATTGTCCCCTATGGCTTTGATCACGCGGAAAGGGCCATCTCCACGTGGTGCCAGTTTGTGTTTCCGCCACGAGGGGAACCTCTCTTTTCGTAGATGCACCCAGACAAGGTCTCCGGGGGCAAAGACGACACGGCGGTGACCTAAATTCTTCTACGAGGCATACTGCACGGCCCTCCTCTCCAATTGATCTCTGGTACATAGATGTAGCTCTTGGACTTGCTCAGCGCGATTGGAGGCGGAGACATGCACTAGGTCTCGCAGAGGTCGCGGCGACAAATCAAGTGGTGTCAAGGGGTTCATGCCATACACCACTTCAAAAGGTGTCAACTTGGTCGCCGTGTGCTTGCATCTATTGTAACAAAACTTGACAAGTGATAGTAAGTCCTCCCAACGCTTAGGGTTGGCTTTGAGCATTGTGCGAAGGAGGGCTCCTAGAGTTCTATTCGTGACCTCCGTTTGGCCATCGGTTTGGGGGTGGTAGCTAGTGGAAAATAGGAGTTTGGTTCCTAGCTTACCCCAAAGGGTTCTCCAAAAATGACCAACAAACTTAGAATCCCTATCACTCACTATGATACGCGGGACTCCATGAAGACGCACCACATGCTCAAAGAATAGATCGGCAATCTCACTAGCACTATGGGTTGTCTTACAATCTATAAAATGTGTGATAGGTGTTATTTCATACACCTTTACTAGTAATTATTAGCATGATTTGGAGGAGTTTTGGATGAGTTTTGGAGCTAAGTGTGTGATCCCTGAAGTTATGGAGAGAAGTGAAGATATCCCAGGATTTGCAGCTTAGATGGAGACATGAGGATGGAGATGGAGCTGCTGGAGCATACTTGGAGAAGACTACCAACACTTGGTAGTAATGAAGAGCAGCAGAAGAAGAGAAGAAGAGCTGGAGAAGAGAGTGAGCGAGTTCATCGCCCCGCGCCAGAATCACCGTGGCCCGGCGGTGACTCCTAGAGAAGACTGAAGCCCCGCGCCAGAGGAAGCCACCGCCCCGCGGTGGAGAGCCTGACGCCCCGCGGTGGCCATATTAAATGCCGCGCGCCCAGAGACATTTATTTCCTTTTATTTCGTTCAGACTTTATTATTTTATTATTTTGTTTCCTTTATTGTTTACATTAGTTTAACCTAGTTTTCTTAAGACTATTTAAGTCCTCTTTCTAGGTTAAGAGGAGAGACACTCGTTACTACTTTATTTCAGACGTTATTTTTCCCTTAGAGTTTCATCCCCCTTTGATGGAGCACTAATTTCCCTTTGTTCTACTAGACGTTTGAAGTAATATAGTTGATGTGTTTGTGAGATTTCTATTCCTTGTTCTTATCCTTATAAGTGTTGGTTTGATTCTCTTGGTTATATTGAATATTGATTTCTTGTTATTCTTCATAGCCTAATGAACTAGGTTGAATACTTTTTATCAATTGCTAGGATTGCATATAGGGGTTCCGAGTGCATATCTAGTGGCATACACGATTGTGCGTATAGGGGTTCCGAGCGTACAATCGTGAGTGAGAATTATTTGCATGTTAAATAGTAAGGCGTTTTCTATTTGCATGTATCCTATATCCTTGTGTGCATTGCTATTGCTGCGTTAGTGGTAAAGTATACCGACAACTGTGAGAATCAGAGGTACTTTACCAGTTACATAGTGATAAGTCTATCGACAACTGTGAGAATCGATAGTACTTAAGATCAAGGTGGGAACAACTATAAGGATAGTAAAAGAACTTGGATTAAATAGATTTCTGTGATCAAAATATATCTCTGTATTGTGGATCTCGCTCTAGTAGGACTACTTTACCCATTATATTTTCTCAATTCAACCAAACTTGTTTGCTTTGCTTACTTTTCTTTCTCGTGATAACTAAACCCCCATTGCTTGTTACTTGTCAATCACGACTGCATACTTCATTCGATCTTCCATGTGGGTTCGACCCTTACTTGCTTACTATACATCTGTTTAGTAGGTCCGTTAGGATATTTACTTTGATTTGGCTATTCAGCGACATTTGCTTGTGCACTTTTAGCCCCGTCAAATTTGGCGCCGTTGCCGGGGAAGATTTTGTTTTGTTGTGTGTTTTTGTGATTGATTTTTGGTAGAGACCTATCTTATGGTCGACACTCGTTCTACTGACTCCCCTCTAGCTGCTTTTGATCCAGAAGTCGACAGATCGTTCCGTGCGAACCTACGCGATCAAGGAGAAGAAGAAGTAGAGGTTGAGATCGTTGTGCCGACTGAGCCAGTTGACATCCCTGCTTTTGCAATGGCTGGCACTCTGAGAGAGCTTACTGAGCCGAATATTGGAGCGCAACCCCTGGCTGTTATCATCCCTGCACTTGGCGAAGGGGTGAACTTTGAGCTGAAGTCTGGAGTTGTTGCTTACCTACCAAAGTTCCATGGCTTGAGTGGAGAGGACCCGATCTCTCACCTGGGCAAGTTCCACAATGTCTGCATGACTATGAAGCCCAGGAATGTGACGGAGGACCAAATCAAGATGAGAGCTTTTGGTTTCTCCCTGTTAGACTCTGCTAGCGACTGGTACTATCACTTGCCGCCAGGAACCATAGATACCTGGAATAAACTACACAAGGCGTTCCTGGACAAGTACTTTCCAACGAAGAAGGCGAATGCCTTGAAAAAGGCAATTGCCAATATTGAGCAGGCTGGTGATGAGACGTTGTATGATTATCTTGAGAGGTACAAGAGGCTTTGCTCCAGCTGCCCATTCCATGGATACGCCAAGCAGGACCTTGTTCTCTACTTACACAATGGTCTGCTAGATCAAGAGAGGAGGATGGTTGACGCTGCATACGGTGGAAGCATTCTGAATCTGACACCGGATGCAGCCATGGAGAGATTCCAGGAGATGAGTGAGAGTACCAGGAGTTTTGGAAAGACATACCAGAGGAAGGCGGTCACTGCCGTGGCCCCTGCAGGACCAAGCCCAGTGTTGACTGAGTTAGCCGAGCTGAAAGAGATGGTGAAGAGGATGGCGAACCAGAACGCCCCTCAACAAGTTAAAGCATGTGGGCTTTGCTCTGATCAATACCACCACACCGACACTTGTCCTCAGCTGCAGGAGGAGGGTGTTGCTAAAGTTAATGCTATAGGAGGTTATGGACCCCCTAGACCACAGTTTGGTGGACAACCCAATTATAATCCGAGAGGGCGAGACCACCCAGGTTTTAGATGGAGTGACCCTCAAGGTGGTCAACAGCTGGCACAACAGCAGTACCAGCAGAGAGTCCCATACCAACAGAGACCTCAAGGCCAAAGCTCTGGTGCTTCTACTGAAGAGATGCTAAAGACACTGACTCAGCATTTCGCCACGCATGTGCAGGCTACTGAGTCAAGTATAAAGAACATGGAGTGACAGATTGGTCAGCTTGCTGATGTTGTGACCAAGATTGACCAGAGGACATCTAACTCCCTGCCATCTCAAACTACTGTGAACCCAAGGGAGAACGTGAGTTCTATTACCCTCAGAAGTGGTAAGAAGTTGATCGTTGCTCCTATTGCTGAAGAGGAGAACGAAGTCGAGAAGGCAGAAATCACCCACCGCCCCGCGGTAGACTCCACCGCGACCCGGCCAGAAACAGAAGAAGGAGCCAGGAAAGAAGAGCTGAAGCCACCGTCCCGCGGCGACTCTCACCGCGACCCGGCGGCTGATCTCAGTAAACACACCACGACCCCACCGCCCCGCGGTGATGATCAACGCCCCGCGGTGGGCTTGCCGCGACCTGGCCTTCGAGAACCCAACTCCGCTGAAGAAACCTGTGTTGATGACTACGTTCGCCCTGTGTTTCCCCCTCTAGGTTCTGAGAAGCCACCAACACCTTTCCCTGAGGTGCTGAAGGCCAAGAGAGTAGCTGAAGACAGCGATCTGTTCGAGACATTTCGGGACTGTGAGGTGAACATTCCCCTGATCAGGCTTATCAAGGCTATCCCGCGATATGCCAAGTTCTTGAAGGAGTTGTGCACCGTGAAGAGGGCTCAGAAGCAGAAGGTTCAAAAGAAGATTCCAGTGAGTGAACATGTGTCAGCGGTAGTTCAGAGACGCATGCCTGAGAAGTGCAAGGATCCAGGTACATTTACTATTCCTATTACTATAGGTGGGCATCGATTTGAGAAAGCCCTGTTAGACTTGGGTGCCTCAATTAATGTGTTACCTTATTCACTGATTGAAGATTTAGGAATAGGACCCTTGCATGATTCTAACATTGTGATACAACTTGCTGATGGTTCTTGTGTGCCCCCTAAGGTTATTGTGGAGGATGTTCTTGTCAGGATAGGTTCTTTGATTTTTCCCGCTGATTTCTTTGTTATGGATATGGACTATGATGAGCAGGTGGCTACAGTTATGCTAGGGCGACCTTTTATGAAAACATCCATGACAAAGATTGATGTAGATAGTGGAACTTTAACTATGGAATTTGATGGAATAATTTTTGAACACAATATTCATAAGGCCATCTCCATTGAATTGCCTGCTCCTTGTTGCATTAGTGATATTGATAATCATGTGCATGAAAATGTTAAAACTGGTGCAGTAGAGACCGTAGTTGAGTGTTCTACTATTGCTGGACCTATTAAGTTGCATGAGTTGCATGTTGGTGATGTCTTGTTGGATGATATAGGAGATCCCACTCCCTCTAATTTGGGCACTTGCCCCCCTGCACTAACCATACAAGGCTGTAAGCCTTTATCCAGTGACGTGCAGAATATTCAGATTGAGCCATATCGGCCCCCACATCGCTCTAAGTATGGGGGAGATGCTCCAAAGGAAGTAAGCATGGAATCGATGGCAAAAAGGGAACATGGTCTAAGATCTCAACCTTTCCATGGGAAGTCTCGACAGGAAGAGACGAGTAAGAGGATTCCGAGGGGATCCTATTCCAAGTGGTAGTTGATCTACAGTACGTCGAGCCAACGACGTTAACCAAGGCGTTGTCCGGGAGGCAACCCGAGGTAGTTTTTCTTTGATTTTTCCTTTCCCTTAGATTAATTTCATAATTTCTTTTGTTTTGTTTCGTTCGCCTGTCACTAACATTTCAGGTACGAAAGTAAATGGAGAGGAGACGATGTGTCCAGTTCGTTCCACCGCCCTGCGGCGAACCTCACCACCCCGCGGTGGAGCCCACCGCCCCGCGGTGGATGTCTGGTATACTTTCTCAACTCCGGAAAAAAAACAAGAATAAAGGGCCCCGAAAAAACCTTAAACGGGTGAGTAAAATTTTTATTTCTTGAGTTGTTACGAAGGATTTGACGGATTGGGCCCCCCTTTGGGGCCAAGATTTTTCTTTGGGCCATGGTACATATCCGGCCCCATCAAGCCCATAGTGAGTTTGTTTTCGCTTCCCCTATTTCATTAGATGTTCTCTTTTCTACATTGAGGACAATGTTCGGTTTAAGTATGGGGGAGGGATTTAGACTTGCTATCTATCTATCCTTTGTACGTATTGTTTTCTTTTCGTGTGCTGTATTTCCCATTCGTGTTTGAAAAAAAAAAATGAAAAAGCCAAAAAGAAGTAAAAAGGCAACCAAAATCCTGGGATGAACTAAATACCCGAAAGGGCAGTTCAGGTAAAAAGCAGGTAGTCCGGCTGGTATAGACCAGGGCAATATTGGACTGGAGTGATGTGAGTATATGTGAGATATCTAGCAAAATGAAATGATTGGCTAGGTGAAAACCCGAAAGGGTGCCTAGGCAAGATGAGCGTAAAAGAAGAAGAGTGATTCTAGGATTTCTCTCTATTTCTTGGCGAGGCGTCATAAGAAGAGGTGGTATAAGGAGTTCGGGTAGGCCACTCTGGAGCGATAAGGAGCTAGTTTGGAGTTAGGATTAGAATTATCTTTGCATCACTTGTTTTGGTTGTCTGGAGCTTATTGTTGATATGTTGTAATTGCTGGTGTCATATTTTCTTGTACTTCCTGAGACCTTGGTGTTGATTGAGAGAGTAGGTTTTTCTTTAGCTTACTCGGGATGAGTAAAGGGCTAAGTATGGGGGAATTTGATAGGTGTTATTTCATACACCTTTACTAGCAATTATTAGCATGATTTGGAGGAGTTTTGGATGAGTTTTGGAGCAAAGTCTGTGATCCCTGAAGTTATGGAGAGAAGTAAAGATATCCCAGGATTTGCAGCTTAGATGGAGACATGAGGATGAAGATGGAGCTGCTGGAGCATACTTGGAGAAGACTACCAACACTTGGTAGTAATGAAGAGCAGCAGAAGAAGAGAAGAAGAGCTGGAGAAGAGAGTGAGCGAGTTCATCGCCCTGCGCCAGAATCATCGCGGCCCGGCGGTGACTCCCAGAGAAGACTGAATCCCCGCGCCAGAGGAAGCCACCGCCCCGCGGTGGAGAGCCTGACGCCCCGCGGTGGCCGTATTAAATGCCGCGCGCCCAGAGACATTTATTTCCTTTTATTTCGTTCAGACTTTATTATTTTATTATTTTGTTTCCTTTATTGTTTACATTAGTTTAACCTAGTTTTCTTAAGACTATTTAAGTCCTCTTTCTAGGTTAAGAGGAGAGACACTCGTTACTACTTTATTTCAGACGTTATTTTTCCCTTAGAGTTTCATCCCCCTTTGATGGAGCACTAATTTCCCTTTGTTCTACTAGACGTTTGAAGCAATACAGTTGATGTACGTGTTTGTGAGATTTCTATTCCTTGTTCTTATCCTTATAAGTGTTGGTTTGATTCTCTTGGTTATATTGAATATTGATTTCTTGTTATTCTTCATAGCCTGATGAACTAGGTTGAATACTTTTTTTATCAATTGCTAGGATTGCATATAGGGGTTCCGAGTGCATATCTAGTGGCATACACGATTGTGCGTATAGGGGTTCCGAGCGTATAATCGTGAGTGGTAATTATTTGCATGTTAAATAGTAAGGCATCTTCTATTTGCATGTATCCTATATCCTTGTGTGCATTGCTATTGCTGCGTTAGTGGTAAAGTATACCGACAATTGTGAGAATCGGAGGTACTTTACCAGTGACATAGTGATAAGTCTATCGACAACTGTGAGAATCGATAGTACTTAAGATCAGGGTGTGAACAACTTCTAGGATAGTAAAAGAACTTGGATTAAATAGATTTCTGTGATCAAATTATATCTCTGTATTGTGGATCTCGCTCTAGTAGGACTACTTTCCCCATTATATTTTCTCAATTCAACCAAACTTGTTTGCTTTGCTTACTTTGCTTTCTCGTAATAACTAAACCCCCCTTGCTTGTTACTTGTCAATCACGACTGCATACTTCATTCGATCTTCCCTGTGGGTTCGACCCTTACTTGCTTACTATACATCTGTTTAGTAGGTCCGTTAGGACATTTACTTTGATTTGGCTATTCAGCGACATTTGCTTGTGCACTTTTAGCCCCGTCAATGTGCCATCTTAGAAAATCTATCTACGACCACAAAAATTGAGTCTTTACCTCGTCTAGAGAGGGGCAAACCCGTGATGAAATCCATAGACAAATCTTTCCAGGGGGCACTCGCAATGGGCAAAGGCGTGTAGATGCCGTGAGGACTAGACTTAGATTTGGCTCTCTGGCAAGTCACACAACTTCTACAAAACCTAGTCACTTGCTGGGTCATCTTAGGCCAAAAGAAATGTTCTCTAAGTGCGTCTAAAGTTTTCCTAATCCCAAAATGTCCACGACTTGCGTGTGCTTCCTCAATCAATAGGAGCCTAATGGAGGATCTAGGAATGCAAAGACGACTAGCCTTGTATAAATAACCCTCGGAAAGGAAAAAGGTCTCAAACTCACGCGATCTCAAGCAATGCTCAAGAATAGGGGCAAAGAAAGGGTCACTAGCATATAATTCCTTAATCAAAGCAAAACCCAGAATTTTAGTCTGCACCTGAGTCAAGAGAACATACCTGCGAGAGAGCGCGTCGGCGACAATGTTGTCCTTTCCCTTTTTGTGGACCACGACATAAGGAAAAGTCTCCAGAAACTCCACCCATCGAGCATGGTGTCGATTGAGGTGAGCTTGGCTCTTCAAGTAGCTCAACGCGGCGTGGTCGCTGTGTATGACAAACTCACACGGCCAAAGATAATGTTGCCATGTCTTCAACATGCGTACTAAGGCATAAAGCTCTTTGTCGTAGGTGGGGTAATTGAGCGTGGCCCCTGTGAGCTTCTCACTGAAGTAGGAAATTGGCCTCTTCTCTTGGTGTAGCACACCACCAATGCCTATGTCAGAGGCATCACACTCCACTTCGAAGTGTTTGGTGAAATCTGGGAGCTGGAGCAAAGGTGTTTGGCACAAGGTTGTCTTCAAGGCGGAGAAAGCGCGTTCATGGGACTCAAGCCACAAGACTGTGTTTCTCTTCTTGGTGAGCTCGTGCAGTGGCGCGGCAATGGATGAAAAGTTGCGTACAAAATGCCTATAAAATCCCACGAGGCCGAGAAAGCTTCGCACTTGTGTCGGTGTCGTAGGCGTTGGCCAGTCTTTGATGGCCGCGATCTTCTCGTTGTCAACGCGCAAACCATCACTACTCACAATGTAGCCCAGAAAGTTGGTGGACTCGGAGCAAAAGGAGCACTTGGCCAGATTGGCAAACAAGCTCTCGTGTCGAAGGCACTCGAGCACTTGGCGAAGGTGATTGACATGGTCTTCTAGGCTCCGTGAATACACAAGGATGTCATCGAAATAAACGACAACAAACTTGCCAAGGAAAGATTTCAACACGTGGTTCATCACGCGCATGAAGGTGTTGGGCGCGTTTGTGAGCCCAAAGGGCATGACAAGCCACTCGTAGAGCCCATACTTTGTTTTGAATACGGTCTTCCACTCATCACCTTCTTTCATTCTGATCTGGTGATAACCACTCTTCAAATCAATCTTGGAGAAGAGTATCGCGCCATGAAGTTCATCAAGCATATCATCAAGGCGTGGAATAGGGTGCATATACTTGATGGTGATCTAGTTTATCGCGCGACAATCAACACACATTCTCCATGTGCCATCCTTTTTGGACACAAGGATCACAGGCATAGCACAAGGGGAAAGAGATTCCCTGACATACCCGCGATCCAACAATTCTTGGACTTGGCGTTGTAACTCTTTGGTCTCTTCTGGACCAGCTCTATACGCAGCGCGGTTGGGCAAAGAAGCACCTGGAACAAGGTCAATTTGGTGCTCAATGCCTCTCAGGGGAGGTAATCCTTGTGGCAACTCCTCTGGGAAGACGTCGGTGAACGCGGCAAGCAACTTCGCGATCGCTGGTGGCAAGGGCGCGTTTGTCGATAAGTCAGGGATGCATGGTGTGGGCACAAGCAGAAAGCATGGGGATTTCCTTGTCACACACGCATTGAGATCACTGGGCCTGGCTAAAAGAACGCGTTGCTCACAGGTGCCTTGCAAAGGACGCGTTGGCGGCAACGGAGCGGCCAATTGTGTTGAGGGGAAGGCACTGCTCGAATTCTGTGGGGCACTTGGTGTCCCAGCTATGGCGTTGTGTTTCTTCTTGCCAGTACCTGGAGAAGACGAAGTGTTGCCAAATTTTGAGGAGTTTTGCCTCTGTATTGCCTTTGGACACTCATTTGACCTAGTTGACACGGCCTCGATGGCTTTCTGGCGATCGCGTTCTACCTGGTCCTGCAAGATCTCATGGGGAGACATTGGATGCAAAGTGACGTGCTTCCCATGGTAATTGAACACATAAGTGTTCAAATAGCCATCATGGAGCACACACCTGTCGAATTGCCATGGGCGCCCAAGCAAAATATGGGTGGCGTCCATTGCAGTGACATCACAAAGAATAGAATCACAATATTGCCCTATGGAAAAAGAAATTAAACATTGGCGAGATACTGTGTTACCTGGACTTGAAGAAATCCATTGGAGGGCATAAGCTTGTGGATGAGGCGTCGTAGGTAGTTTGATGTGGTTGACGACCTTCTCATTCACAATATTTGCACAAGATCCTCCATCAATGATTACACTCAAGGAAGCTGTTTGGACTAGAGCCCTTGTGTGGAACAAGTTCTCTCATTGATCGCGTAAGCTGGCTTCCTTGACGGTGAGGAGACGACGCGTCACCAAGCTCAATGGTGTGCCCGCGTGCAGAGAAGCGGGTTCGCAGTTATACACGTCTTCGTCCTCTTCTTCGTTGCCTTCAGTGATCGCGTCAAGTGTGGCCTCCTCGTCGTCACAAGATTCGTATCCGGTGGCGGCTGTGGAGAACAACACCTTGCGAGCATTGGGGCAATCCTTCTTGTAGTGGCCTCTTCCACCATATTTGTAACATTCAATATCACGCGCGCGATCGTTGCTCACTGGAGCCTGTCTTTGCGTATTCTGGCGCGGCGCGGTGGTCGGCGTCGCGGGCTTCGCCTTGGAGGCTTGGCTAGACGCGGATGTGGTAGAGGCACTAGGTTGAACATTAGTATAAGGTAATCCACTAGGGTGAGAAGAATACCTTTGTTAGCCATTGGAATATGCGTAAGACTTTCGGCGAGATAATTGTGCATGAATTTGCATCGCCGTGTGGGTGAGTGTGTTCAAATCCTTGATTGGCAAGATCTCTAGTTGATCACGGATGTTGGTGTTCAAGCCACTCAAGAATTTTGTCCTCAAAGTAGATGGTGCAACAGAGATGTTAGCCTTGTAATACATGTCTTCAAGCTTGGAAAAGAACTCGAGTGGAGTCAACGACCCTTGCCGAGCCATGGCAATCTCCAATCTCATTTGATTCCTGTAGTCTGGAGGCACATATTTCTTGGTCATCACATAGACGAGTTGATGCCATTCTGTGACTCGTGTCCTGTGGCGACGAACGCAGTCATCTTCGAATCGATGCCACCACACTCGGGCAGCTCCTCGGAAGTTAAGCGTCGCGGCATCAACATGATCCTCAGGTGGCACTCGATTATAGCGAAGGGTGTACTCCGTAGCCTGCACCCATTCAAGAAAAACAGAGGGGTTGTATTCACCATGAAAATGCTCGATTTTTACCTTGACTTGATGTCGCGGGTATCGAGGCTGGTCAGTTGCTTGGTTGAATGCGTTATTTGGCGCGACGTCGTAAATAGGGTTCTCAAAGGCGCACAATCCATGTGGTCTATCGCGTCCAACCTGGTGTCTATCGCGTTGTTCGCGAGCTTCACAGACAAACTCATCCCTGGGCGCGTAGGCGTCGTCGCGCTGACGTCTTCGTGGCTGGGCATCGTAGTTGTCGCGTTGATGGTCTCTCTGCAAAACATCGCAGAGCTCGCGGCCAATGTTTCGAACGCGTTCTCCTTGGGGTCGGAGACGCGGTAAAGGGATCCAATCCGATGGGTGATCCTGCAATTCAAGTGGATCTCCAAGAGGGGGGTGAAAAAAATTTGGGTTGACCATACCTGAGTCCTCGATCTCTTTGTCATCATACTCGTCGAAGTCGTCTTGGACATGTGGTATGATCGACGCGTAGCCATCAGATCTGTAACGCAATGTTTGAACACTCTGGTGTCGAAGATGATCGCGTACATCATGGTTGCGTTGTTGGGTAGGGGGTGTCCTCAATTGATCATCGCGTCGCGTATGCCCAGTGTCTCGGCGGCTTGGTCTTCTTGGCATTGCGTCGGCTTGGGCGGCTTGACGACGTCAGCCATCGCGTGGTGTGGACTCTGGCACACGGTGCTGGGTTCTCCGAGAGGCATACCTATCATCAAACTTGTAAGGTTCAGAGTACTCACCTCGAGAGTCATCGGCGTCGCGGTCGGAGCCGGTGTCGTGGCCACCGGGGGTGGCTCTGGGCACGTAGTGATCCGTCCTGGGAACGAAGCCTTGGCGGATCTCAATGACACTCTGCATTCTGTTGAGTTGTGGTTGATGGTGAGAAGTGGAGGGCATAATTCTCTTGCCTTTTTCCATGCGTGTCTTGGATGGGACCGCATCGGTAGTTCCAGTGGGAGGCAGCGCGTCCAGACCACTAGGTGGTGTTGGGGTTGGCACAATGGGTGCCTCTTGTTGGTTGGCTCTGTGAGTCGCGTTCTCTTGTCGAAGAGCTTGGATCAAGATTTGATCTTCCGTCAACTCCAAGATGTTATCTTGTTGTGTGGTGTCTTGAACGTGTTGGTCTTGGGGTAGAGCCAACGGCGGTTGTTCTTGGGTTGTGTTCCCGACGTCGCGTTCGTCGTTACTGTGTCCAATCGGCATGGTACCTATAATAAGATGGCCAGACATGGGAGTAAAAACGAAACAAAAGACAACGAAGAACAACAACCAAGCAAATCACTAGTCAAGTCACAACGTTCACGTAGGTAGGGCTTGTTTGGCTTGCCGTGAGGGCGGCTTGGCTTGCACAAGAGATGGTGTATCAAGCAAGTTGCAATCAAACAAACAAGAACAAATTGAAACCCTAAAACAAACGTAAACAAAGTAACCGAATTAGCAAGAAAGTACCTTCTAGGAAGCTTGACCTAGACGGTGGAGAGATATAGAAGATGAGCTTAGACCGATGTGGGTTAGGGTTGCCTTATTTTGGCTTTCCCTAACTTTGTAAACTTTTTTTTTTTTGAATATCTTTTCGATATCTTTTTTTTTTAATATCCGAGATCTTATCTTTTGATCTTTTCGGAATTGCAAAAGAAAACAAAATAAAAAGTTCTAAGTAACAAGAATATCACAAGTGTGATGTTTGAGATAGGAGAGAGAAGATAAGATTTGATGATATCTTATATTAGGAAATTCGGTTAACAACCTAAAAAGCAAGATCTAGCAAACAAGGAAACTCTATCCACGCATGAAATAAGGAAACAAAATATTCTAGCATGCAAGATAACAAAATACTTAACACACCAAAACTTGGGGGACAAGAAAAAAAATTCCGGCCAAGGTGGGACCTTGTAGAAACCGAAAGGTGAGCAAAGATTTAAATTTTTTTTATGGTTTTTCTTCTTTTCTCGCGAGATGATGCGAAAGTAAACGATGGGGGAAAAAATCGTGAACAATATGTAAGCTTGAGTTCGTGACTTACAAGACTGCTAGGCTCTGATACCAGTTGATGTGTCTTTGCCTCCTGTGACAAGTCGAATTACCAAAGGTGATGACTTTGGATCTAGTCTTGGTTGGGAAGTCACGCAGTGAATCGTCTCAGTGGTGAAGATGAAGGGAACGCATTGAAGAACGCGATGATGGTCACGGTGGTGGTGCAGTGGTGAACGCGGTGGAAGCGATTTGATGGAAGAATGGTAACGGTGGTGGAAGCGATTGAATGGAGGGATAGATGACTTGATGGAACAAGTCGTTGGTGTCGTAGCGTCGACTTCAGATGAAGGAGATGCCAAGATAGATTTGCTTGAGAAGATCAAGCGTTTGCCGTAGCGTCGGCGACGGAGGGAATGGGGATGAGAGGGATATGGGTGACGTCCGATCAAGGGAAGGAGGAATTAACAATCGACTTAAAACCTTGAACTTTAACTTGAACGTGAAAAATAACATTAACAAAGTTGGGTATAAATAGGGGAAGTGAGACGTCGGATGGGCCGAGTCGAACCTCATGGGCTAGCCCATGCAAGCATGCAAAAGGCACAAACCCTAAAAGATAGAATGACTGAAAGGAAACTATCTAAAACGCTATAAAAGGAAACTATGTAAAGTTATCAAAGGAAATTATCTAAATATAGATAGTGTCTGTAAAAGAACGCGTGAAGCTTCTAAAGCGGTGAAGGCTGTGAAGAAATCATCGCGAGAGACGAAGAAGTGTCAAAGTCTTCAAAAGAACGCGTTGTTTCACTTCCGATGGTGGCGAGGACGACGAGTCTTGGATTGTCGTCTAGGCTTCCTTGGCTGGCGACGGCGCGTGCGTTAAGTGACGCGACGGCGGCATCGATGGCCTTGGACCTAGACCTTATCACTGGGCCCTCTGAGCGTAGGCTCATGGCTTCTTCCTCGTCTTGGGCCGTCATGGGAGGCATGGTCACATCACTACCGTTGATAGATCCATAGGCGAAGATCCTCCCTTTGTTGTTGTAGTTCATGGGCCGCCTTAGGTTAGTATTTGCTCTAATGAATTCTCGCCAGCAGAATTATTTGCTAATTTTAATACTATTGAGAGCATAATTCGTCGAACGAGGTGCTTTTAACTTTAATTTGACCTTACGGTTCTCAAGTTACACCAGCACCGCCATTGATTTGTGAAAGGTCGACGTAATGAAATACAAGCCCTCAAAATCGATGATTAGGGCACTTGGCCAGCGCTCCATTTCTTCCACTCTCGTCTTTCATTCTCATCCTCCAAATCAAACCAGGTATTTGCAATCTCTTCCACTCCTCATGCAAAATTTCTAGGGTTTTTGTTTTGACTGTGCATAGTTTTGTGATGTTTTAGCTCTGGAGATGCCAAGGAGGGAGCGAATTCGGGGGCTCCAGCGAAGCGCGTCTCATTCTCCGATTACCTTAATCAAAGGCTACACAACAATTATGTGCTTCCCCGTGCTCTTCAGGTTTCGATTTTTCTTCTACTTTCAAATTTATAAATTTGTGAAGAAAAGTGTGTGTAGTCTTTCTTGATGCTGCTTGTCACATAAGGATTTGATATGTTAAGCTTATGTCGTTGCTAAAATTAGTTATGACTCAATAGAAGAATTGCAAAGTTTCTGGATTGTATTTTTTTGTCAGCAAGTTTGCTTAGCTTTATTATTTCAATCAGAGTGAGAGGAACAAACATATTGAGGGGCCAACTCAATCAGAAAGAAGAGAGCAGCAAAGTGGAAGAAATGGTATTATAGAGGAATAAGTATTTAAGCAGTTCAGTCTTGCCAAAGTTGGCCAAGAAGATGAACAAAGCCATGCAATACATGATGATAATGACGAGGTAGAAGGCACAACTCGAACAATGTGATGCAAGGATCCAAGAAACGAAGGAATGCATTTGAAGGTTGGTTTGAGATGTAAAGAGCTGAGTTTACTTTTTATCTTATCCTATTTGTGTTTGTCTTTCAGTTTGCAATGTGGAAATTTGTAGGATCATCTCTAATTTACAGTGTTTTTGTTTCCTTTTTTTCTCTGTTTGATATATCAATTGCGTGAGCAACAAGTTGATCATCTTATCCCTGATTGACTTGGCTGGGTGAGTAAAAAACAAATGGCTCACATTGTAATACCCCTCATTTTTAGTAAGGGTATTTGAGTAATTTCCCCAACCCTCGTTTTGTAATCGTGTCACTTTAGGAGAAGTTTGGATTTTTCTGTAACGTGTATGATCTCTGTAATAATTCCCTGAGTGGTATAAAATACATTCGATGTATTTTCGCGGCTTAGAATATTTGTTTGGGTACAAATATATAATTTACGGGACTCAAACCCGTACTAAATCCTTCCCTGAGCAAGCGGACGCGGAAAAGGGCATTTTCGCGACCGCGGAAGCATTTCCGCGACCGCGGATAAATGGCACTCAGAGACGCTGGGCAATGGAATTTTCCACGACCGTGGAATAATGCATGCGTGTGACACCTCGTCTTCCTCCGCGCCTCATCGAACGCGTCGCCGTCGATCCTCTGAGCTACCGTCGATCTGATCGGGGGGCTGCTCCTCCTTTGGCTATAAATGGCTGCCGAGTTGGAGGGATTTGGGCATCCGAAAATCAGATCTCCCCTCTCTCTCTCTCTCGTGTTCTTCGTCGCCGGAAATTTGTGGTGTCGCCGGAAGTTGTGGTGGTCGTGGGGTGGTGCATTGGAAGCGCGATGAGGATAGGAGTCGAAACCCTCTCGCCTCGAGCCCCATCGTGTCGTCGCCGGTGAGAATTTAGCAGATTTGGGGTCGCCGAGTTCACGGCCGCGACCACGGACGATGTCCATTCGGCCGCGACCGCGGACGATGTCCAAACGTCCGTGACCGCGGAATCCAAGCCGCGACCGCGGTTTGCCTTAGCAAACGCAATCGTGGCCTTGGACAAACCGGTCTCGGACGGGACCCTCGTTCTTTCGGTTCCGTTCGTTTTTCCTTAGATTCATATTATTAATTGTCGAATCTAACCTAGGGTTTCGTCGTGGGTCGTTGTCGTAGGAATCTGTAATCCGATTTCCGTTCCCGTTCCGGACCCAAAAACCCGTCGTCGCTCAATCGTTCGTCTAGACTAAGGCAAGTGGCGGTTCGCTCTTGCTTATCATTCCATGTTTCTATTAATTATCAATTGTTTTTAATTGTTAATTAAATTGGGATGAAGGTTGTTTTCGTTTGGGAACAGTTTTGATAAACGTATGTGATATAAAAAGTGATATTATAATAGGTTGTATATACTGCTAGAAACAATGCTATTATATATGTTATTGCCATAATGGTATTGATGTGGACTATTGTGTGGTTTTAACTGTTTAGTTAGAACGAATATTCGTAGGAACGCTATGTACCTTGCGAGGTCTAGTCATTTCTTTATAACTGGTATTAGGAGGATTTTTCCCTAGTACTTTCTTTGGTCATGATTGTACCCTTACTTAGGGTAAGTGCACACAGCTGGTGCCGACACTCGGGATTTATCCCCTCCGATATCTCTCGTGTTGAGATGATATATCTTAAAAGCTTATAACGTAATTGTGCGTTTTGGAATTAAATAAGATAAGTGCGATTATGCACATAATTAATATACCCTCAGGCGAGGAGTATAACGTGGAAATCGCCCGGACTTCGATTAAAGTAAGTCCTCCTTCCAAATCTGAATTCGCACTGCGCGGTGAGGTTGGTCGTGGACCCAAATGGTCAAGTATTTTTTAAAAACGCTTGTGCAAAATTATAACGTTCCCGAACACTTGTCATACTTTCCGATAAGACTCAATCCTTTGGAGTCTTCTCTTCACACGTTTCCCATAAGACTCAATCTTCCAGAGTCTTCTCATTATCTTTCTGTTTCGTATATTCCTGTAGAAGTATCAAGGTTTACTATCGTCATCGGCTTTCATTCGAGAAGCGATGGGTCTAACCTAATACGACTACTTAGAACCTTTCTGTTTTACCCTTGTATAGTCTTTCATTAGACTAACCAACCGGTTATTTTTCCCTTGCATGGTTGGCTGGTGTCATCCATCTCATACGGCACATCAGGTAAACTCCCGTTCCGTGAAGGCTAGAATCTGACAATGAAGGCAGATGAAGTTTTTTAAGAGTTTTATCAAGGTTGAAGATCCTAGGCGTGCGATCGCGTGATCAAGACCCTTATGTTATTTATTTAAGACTTCCGTTGTATTAAACATATTCTGTATTTCTGTTGTATTTGGAATTTATGGATGTAATCCCGAGACTTTGGTTTCAATAAAGATTATGATATTTTATATTATCAATGTATTTTATGTTTTGTATAAAGTAGTTAAGCCTTGGGTGGCTTCGGATGTGAAATTTGAGGTCACTGGCGGTAATACTTTCAAGGTGATATTTGGGGGTGTTACAGATTTGATATCAGAGTCGATTTTTTTTAAAAAAAAACGGGTTGGGTTTCAAATCGTCTTACTGAAAGCAAAGATTTTATCAACCGTTTATCCGTTTTTGAACTGAGAAAGTTGTTTAAATTCAAAAAAAAAATTGAATTTCCGAATAAAACCATACTTGACTAGAAAATGTGTTGTTCTGAAATCTCTGCTATTCTAGTCGTGCCTTCTCTCCAGTCTGATATAGTAAGTTCGCTTCTATATTTAGAAAGACTAACTATTTCTCGTCGCCCCGCAGGATATGGGCGCAAACATCTCCTGAGGAACCCGAAGAAAGCCGAGGTGGCCCCGCCATCTCTAGTTAGGCTCGAGTTCCCGGTTCCCCCATCGTGCTTTGAGGTCGGGGAACCCAATAGTCCACCCGAGGAGGTGAAGACCGTACTCGAGGAGTCGGTGGTGTTAGTGTCCGACAAGGTTCCCGAGGCAGAGCCTGAAGCGGATCCTTGGGAGGACACTGAGGAAGAAGAGTCGGCGGAGTACACAAGAGGGTACTTCGATGAGGACTTCGAGGTCGAATAGGTTCCTGAGGAGGATCCCGAGGAGGACCCGGAAGAGGACCCTGAAGAAGACCCGGAGGAGGATCTGGAGGAGGACCCCGAGGAGGACCTCGAGGGGCAGGGCTACGAGTCTGATAGCTTGGCGCACTTGCTGGTGGACTACGAGGATCCGGGGATGGAATTCATCTTCCCGAGTCCGGCGTCGCCACCTGAGCGGGAGTATTTGCCATTGTCTCCTGCCACTTGGGAGACACTTGGTGTTGAAGGTATCGTCAGGTGGAGGAGTGGGCCGATGATGAGTCCTGACTCGCGATAGGTGTTTCGCCAGAGTCAGATGGCTTCATCTGAGGCGCGTCGCCAGGTGGATGAGGCGGTTGAGCATGCTCGAGGAAGGACAAGGATGTGGGAGTCGATTGGTACACCAGTTGTGGTCCCGACTCAACAGGCTAGGCCAAGGCCCCGAGTACTAGAGGAGCGACTGGAGGAGTGGTCGAATGCCCTATACGACATGGAGGAGAGGACATACGAGACTGAGCTCGGTCTCTCCCGAATGCTTGGGGACGTCCACGAGCTCCAAGAGTATATCCTCCCAGCAAGGTTGCTACTCGACCCTTTGTATGAGGTGAACAGGGCAGACTTCCAACCAGGATTTCTGGAGGAGTTTTGCTACCCATCGGGATCCGATAGGACTGTACCGAGTGTTTCCGAAGCTAGGGAAAGGCCGAGGGCACCAAGGCCGAGGAATGAGCCGTGTGCTCCAGAGTCGAGTAGGGCAAGGAGTCTGACGCCAGACCCCGATGATAGACCCCGTTCGAAGAAGTTGTGCATGAGAGCTCCTGATTATAGGAAGCTTTTCAGGGCACCATGATGGGGGCCGGTGTTGAGCGCTTAGCGTTTTCTTTTCTAGTATTTTGTCGTTTCGTTTTGATAGAATTGTAGTCTCCATGCAATTTTGTCTTGTCGCTTGGGAGAGCTTTTCTATGTAGCCCCTTTTCAAACTCAGTTTCAAAGTTCATCAATAAAAGTTTACCAAGTCCGGTTTATTCTAAGTCGATTTCATATGCCGTGCATGTTGAAATGATATTAATGTTGCGAAATACTTGGAATTTGATCGGTAAACAGATGGTGAAAACAAGGAACACCATTCGTGCTGGTGCTAGGCCAAGCAATAACCCCAGACTGAATTTAGGGAATGTCGCGAACCCAGTGGATGAGAACGAGTCAGTTTCTCACAATAATCCTGTGGGCAGTGACCAAGTTCCGGTCCATGCTCCAGTGGCATTCGATGCTGTGGTAATTGAGGCCATTCGAGGGATTGTGATGCAAGCAGTCACCGATATTATGCGACCGATCGCGCCTCAGGAACAAGGTGTGCCAATTCCTCCTATGGTTCCTAGATTCGAGGAGCCAAATATCCATGTACCCCATGAGGATGCGACCAGGAACAGAGGCAATTATGGTCGAGCACTGAAGGCCATTAGCTCTATGAGGCCTGACAGCTATGATGGGAAGGGAGAGCCAGTCAGAGTGGCGTATTGGTTCTCGCACATGGAACGACTGTTCAGAAATGTCGAGTGCACAGAAGCTGAGAAGGTGCACATCGCTTCCCTTCAACTGAAGGAGGTGGCTAGTGAATGGTGGGAAAGCACCGGTCTAGCTGATCATCCTGGTTTGAACTAGGGAATGTTCAAGACAAAAATGACTAATCGTTTCTTTTCCCGGGCTATGAGGAAAGAGAAGCATAAGGAGTTCCTCTATTCGAAGACGGATGGATTGAAGGTGACTGAGCTTGCGGCCAAGTTCAATCATCTGTTGCAGTACACTGGGCCGGAAGTGTCCAGTGAAGAGCAGAAATCTGGCATTTCCACGAGTGGATGAATCCATACATTAAGCCACTGATGGTGCGCCACATATGCTCTACTCTGGAACAGTACGTGGACGCTGCCTACAAGTTGGAGGTGACTCTGAAGGAGTCGACGAAAAACCGCAATCGCTAGAGACCAGCACAGAGCCAGCCTTAGGCAAGTGGGTTCAAGCAACCCGCGCTACCGTCAAACTTTGCCAAGTCGGGTCGGGCAAGAACGGAGATGACTCATGGAGGGTGACAGGCTTAAAGTCGTATGCCTAATCAAAGAAATCCTAATATACCTACTAAACAGAGTATAGCAAGCAAGTCAGGGTCGAACCCAAGGGAATCAGGTTATCTATTCTTGTGTTTCTCAAGTCACCAACTAGGAACTAGGGGGGGTTTTGTATCGGTTTTTTAGTGACCAAGTAACAAGTAAACAAGTTCGCAAGTAAAGGTTGGGAATATGGTTGGGAAAAGCGCTACACCTGACAAAGATCCACACAACAAGAGATATGGTTGATCACTGAATTCTATTAGTCTCAAGTTCTTATCTTTCCTATAGTTGCCCTTATCCCGATCTTAGGTAACTATTAGTTCTACCAGCCCTAATAGTACTTATTACCAAATCAAATCCGAAAACCTTCAAGATTCAACAAAGCAATAGCATTCAACCAAGGATTCAACAAGATACATGCAATAGAAACAACCTGTTACTATAACATGCAATTAACTCTCTCTCACGATGAACACTCGCAACCCGCTTATGTAAATCGTGTTTGCTACTAGATATGCAACCCGAACCCGGAATCACAAATCCTAGCAATTAGGAAGATATCAATAGACCTAGGTAGCTACTCTAGATAAATCAACATAAACCAATAAACATTCAAGCACAAGAGA
Organism: Rheum nobile; assembly: GCA_027886185.1. NCBI lineage: Eukaryota > Viridiplantae > Streptophyta > Magnoliopsida > Caryophyllales > Polygonaceae > Rheum > Rheum nobile. The sequence goes on along the minus strand of WOAB01000002.1, from coordinate 5,181,314 downwards.
ATTAATCCAACTAGATAGGAAATCGAACAAGAGTAGAAAACTCACAACCAATCAATTGAAGGCTTCAAAATGTCAAGTGCAATAATGGAAGCTTAGTTCTTCATAGGGTTTTTGAGAGAAAAACTAAGATAGGTGACAACTAGGGTCATTTTAAACAAAGTATAGGTTAGAACCTTAAATACTAGGGCAAATAATCCAGAAATAAATAAAAGGAAATAACAAACTTGGAAACAAAGTTTCAAAAATAAAATAAAAACAGATAAAAGATCATGGAAATAAGCCGAGAAAAGTCTTCAGTGCGTCGTCACCGCGGGTGCGGCAACATCCACCGCGGGTGCGGTGGGTCTCCAGAAGCTTCAGCTGTCTTCTGCTACTTCACCGCGGGTGCGGTGGTCTTAGGCGCGGGCGCGGTGGCGCATCCAGCTTCTGCGACACTTCCGTACAAACACCATAACTTTTGATTCCCAACTCGGAATGCGCTCATACTTTGAGGATTTCAGTAGACTTCAAGATCTAACTCCTCGAATTGGAATCACTCCATTTGGACATCTAAGTAGAGAGAACGAACCAATTGAATTCAGCACACTGTTCTTCTACTCTTCAATGCACTTCAAACCTCTGTAAATCCCATGATTTCTTCACTTCTAGTCTTCTCTTCCGGATTACAGAATTACCATCAAATCATATCCAAACATCACCTAAATCATGCTAATAACCACTAGATGCGCTATACAATATATCGCAATCAAATTCCCCCATACTTAGACCTTTACTCATCTCGAGTAAGCTAAAAACTGAACTCACTCCATCAATCATGCTCCAAGGCCTCAGGAAGTGCAAGAAAATATGACACTAGTAGTTACAACACATCAACAATAAGCTCCAATACAACCAAAACAAGCAATGCAAGACTAATCTAAACCGAACTCCATCTAATCACCTTATTCCTCCATGGTGGCCTACCCGAAACCTCCTTATAACTCCCCTTCTTATGTCACCACGTCGGAAAAAATGAGGAATCCTAATAATCACTCTTCTTCTTTTTACTCATTTTGCCAAGGCGCCCTTTCGGGTTTTCACTAAGCCACTCATTTCATTTTTCAATAGATGGGCTCACACATACTCACATCACTCTTGACCAATTATTATCCCAGCCTAATGCTGGTCCAAGTCACCTGCTTATTACCTAGGCCGCCCTTTCGGGTTTTTGACCTATCCCAAGATTTCTATTTTAGCCTTTTTTCAAATTTTTGGCTCTTTTCATTTTTTTCTTCTTCTCAACAACGTAACAAGTATAGAACTCTCCCTCATGCTTAAACATTGCATTGTCCTCAATGTAATGAAAGACAAAAAGAATAGAAGCACAGGGAAAAACAAAAAAATTACTCACAACGTCGCCGAGCTGCTTGGACACTTTCGTTGTTGCTGGCGGTATACTCAGTAACGCCCAGGTCTCCAGTGTTGGGCGGGTGTCTTCATCAACTCCATAGTTTTCTCCTACCGTGCAACCAAGAGGAAACCACTTTGGTGAATAGTGGTATGTCAAAGAATGCGGGGCTGCACGACCTTCAATGAACACAAAAAATGGGCCCATATGTCATCGTGGTGTGGGCCCTAGTGCTCCTCCTCTCCAGCTGTCGATTGTAGGGTCATCATCGTTGTCAACCAATGTGTGGGGCTAATGTATCCGCCTTGACAACATGATGTGCACCTTCTCCATGGGGAACTCCGGACAGCTGGCCTTCGGTAAAACTATTTTTCGTTGCTTTTTCAAAAAAAAATTATCCCTGTTTAAGGTTTTTTCGAGGATTTTATTTAGTGCAGGGACAAGGAGACTTACAATGGTGTGGGAAACACCTTCTTCAATTCGCATAGGTCTCCTCCCTGAAGGTTAGTTCAAACAAAACAAAAACAAAGCAAAAACTAACACAAATGCAAAAACAAAGAAAGAAGAGCAAGGAAAGTAATCCATACCTCGGGTTGCCTCCCAGACAACGCCTTAGTTATTGTCATGGCTTGACATGATACTCTTCCTCTCAACCTGGTTCACTCACCTCCACTGAGCACTCGGGGTTCCCATCTGGAGGGTGTCTCTTTGTATACTCCATGTTTAGCCTTTCTCCCATGCTTGTGCACTTACTGCTGGTTGGACCGCTGGTCATACCCATGAATGCACTTGCCATCTTCAGAAATGGCCTACCCAACATCTCAGGGGCTGCATGTTTGTCCTGCCCCGTATCCAGCGTGTAGAAATCCGCCATTTGTACCAAGGCCGTCGTCTTGTGCTTCCCCTTCGGTTTCTTTTTGATATTGCCCAGCGCCCTTAAAAATTCTGTGCAGCGAGGGATGTTGTTTGCCAGTGTGACCAAAGGAACGGTTTCTGCGCAGTTACTGAAGGCCTCATAGATTTCATTGTTGTTCTTCACCCTTCGAGTAACATGTAATGCCTCAGGGAAGGGTGTGACGGGGTGCAGCGCAACAAGCGGGGAAGAGTTTAGACGCACATACTCGTCATATGCAGCCTCGAGAGGATCAGGAGTTGCATGGGTGTTTTCGAGGAGAACAAGCGTCTCTGGAGTATTTCCGCGGTCACGGCCCTCCTCCTCATGGTCGCTGAATTCCTCCAGTCTCAAAAAGTACTCCTCTTCCGAAGGCACCTCTAGGAATGGGGTGGATGGCTTCTCAGAACCGAGAGGGGGGAAGTACGGACGAACATAGGTATCCACATAAGGTTCTTTAACAACTCCAGAAGGTCCACCGCGGGTGCGGTCAGAATCCACCACGGGTGCGGTGATGTCAGCAGAGGAATTCTCGAGATTTTGTTCACCGTCACCGCGGGTGCGGTGAAATTGCAGGAGTCTCATTTGTCCTGCCGTTGGGTGCGGTGAGAGTGGCGCAGGGTGTGGTCGGTCTTCTAGAGTCCCACCGCGGGTGCGGTGTTCCTGCCGCGGGTGCGGTGAACTCGACAGAGAGTTCTCGTCTTTTGTGTCGTCCTCTTCAGCACTAGGAGCGACGTTCAGCTGCTTACCACTTCTGAGCGTCACGGCACTAACATTTGCTCTCGGGTTAACTACCATTTGAGATGGTAGATTCCCCGAAGTCCTTGCATCGATCCTTGTGATAGCCTCAGCCATTTGTCTCATCTGCTTCTCTAGATTCTTGATGCTTGACTCCCTAGTTTCAACACTAGTGCTGAAATGTTTAGTCAGAGCTTGGAGCATATCTTCAGTTGACATGGAGGAACTTGGATTGGACACTAGCGGGCTATGCTCATAGGCCGGATTATACTGCCGTGGAGTACCCTGCTGGTAGAACGATTGTGGCTTCGGGTAGAACTCCTGGTAGTCATGACCATATGGAGGGTATTGTTGGTACCCATAACTCGAATTGGGGTAATCTCTCCACCCTAGAGTGTATGCGTAGGAGTATGGGTCATATCGCGGCTCTCCCCAGAACTCCATATCTGTAACAAAGAAAAAGAAATCAATAGCACGAGTGTGGACCGTAAGATAGGTCAACACGAAAGTTGGTAACAAACAAAACCACAAAAACAGAAATTTTGATTCCCCGGCAATGGCGCCAAATTTGACAGGCTTAAAGTCGTATGCCTAATCAAAGAAATCCTAATATACCTACTAAACAGAGTATAGCAAGAAAGTCAGGGTCGAACCCAAGGGAATCAGGTTATCTATTCTTGTGTTTCTCAAGTCACCAACTAGGAACTAGGGGGGGTTTTGTATCGGTTTCTTAGTGACCAAGTAACAAGTAAACAAGTTCGCAAGTAAAGGTTGTGAATATGGTTGGGAAAAGCGCTACACCTGACAAAGATCCACACAACAAGAGATATGGTTGATCACTTAATTCTATTAGTCTCAAGTTCTTATCTTTCCTATAGTTGTTCTTATCCCGATCTTAGGTAACTATTAGTTCTACCAGCCCTAATAGTACTTATTACCAAATCAAATCCGAAAACCTTCAAGATTCAACAAAGCAATAGCATTCAACCAAGGATTCAACAAGATACATGCAATAGAAACAACCTGTTACTATAACATGCAATTAACTCTCTCTCACGATGAACACTCACAACCCGCTTATGTAAATCGTGTTTGCTACTAGATATGCAACCCGAACCCGGAATCACAAATCCTAGCAATTAGGAAGATATCAATAGACCTAGGTAGCTACTCTAGATAAATCAACATAAACCAATAAACATTCAAGCACAAGAGAATTAATCCAACTAGATAGGAAATCGAACAAGAGTAGAAAACTCACAACCAATCAATTGAAGGCTTTAAAATGTCAAGTGCAACAATGGAAGCTTAGTTCTTCATAGGGTTTTTGAGAGAAAAACTAAGATAGGTGGCAACTAGGGTCTTTTTAAACAAAGTCTAGGTTAGAACCTTAAATACTAGGGCAAATAATCTAGAAATAAATAAAAGGAAATAACAAACTTGGAAAGAAAGTTTCAGAAATAAAATAAAAATAGATAAAAGATCTTGGAAATAAGCCGAGAAAAGTCTTCAGCGTGTCGTCACCGCGGGTGCGGCAACATCCACCGCGGGTGCGGTGGGTCTCTAGAGGCTTCAGCTGTCTTCTGCTACTTCACTGCGGGTGCAGTGGTCTTGGGCGCGGGCGCGGTGGCGCATCCAGCTTCTGCGACACTTCCGTACAAACACCATAACTTTTGATTCCCAACTTGGATTGCGCTCATACGTTTAGGACTTGCAGTAGACTTCAAGATCTAACTCCTCGAATTGGAATCACTCTATTTGGACACCTGAGTAGAGAGAACGAACCAATTGAATTCAGCACACTGTTCTTCTACTCTTCAATGCATTTCAAACCTCTGTAAATCCCATGATTTCTTCACTTCTAGTCTTCTCTTACGGATTACAGAATTACCATCAAATCATATCCAAACATCACCTAAATCATGCTAATAACCACTAGATGCGCTATACAATATATCGCATATCAGAGGGTCTACGCAACGTTCGGATCAGGGCAAGAATCTGATCCAGTGCTACAACTGTGGTACACCCGGGCACAAGAGCAATGAATGTCCGAAGGAAAGGAAGACGTGCTTTGCCTGCGGGAAGGAGGGGCACTTGCATACATTTTGTCCGCAGAGGAGACATAAAGGAGTTGAGTCACAGCAAGGGTCCGTTAGTCATAACAACCGACCCAGATTTAGATCAGTGGAGGCTCCTAGTCCTTCAATGCAGACAACTGCCCAGAACAAGGGGAAAGCCCCAACTGCTTCAGGAGGTCAAGGTCAGCGACTCTATGAGATGCGTGAGGCTGATGGACCAAATGCTCCTACTGATCAAGGTACTCCTTACCTCCATTCTACTTCTGTGTGTATACTTTTTGATTTGGGTGCTACTCATTCTTTCATCTCGGAAAGTTGCGTAAGTAAGCTAGGGTTAGTATACAACGAGGCTTGTGAGCCTTTTGTTGTGAATCTTCCCAATGGTGAACATTTGGTTGGAACCAAGCGTCTGTCAAAATTTCCGATTACCATTCAGGGTAGGAAGTTCGAAGCAGATTTGATCTGTATAGTCATGGCTCCATATGATATTATTCTCGGGATGGACTGGTTGATGCATCATGGGGCGGTGATCGCTTTCAGTTTAAGGACTGTGACAGTTTCATCCAGGGGCCAATTTATATGCAAGTTCAAGGGTCGTAATGTGATGGCTGCGTATAAGCTACTTCGACAAGGTTGTGTCGGATACCTGTGCTATCTGGATAAGCCCAATAGAGATGAGCCTTCAGTTCTTGATATTTCGGTCATTCGCGAATTTTCGGATGTCTTTCCGAAGGAGATTCCCGGTTTACCCCCGAATCGTGACGTGGAGTTTACCATTGATCTCGAGCCTGATACCGCGCCGATCTCTAAGGCACCGTACCGGATGGCTCCAGCTGAGATGCAAGAGTTGAAAAAGCAACTCGAGGACCTTCTTGAGAAAGGATACAAAAGGCCGAGTGCATCGCCTTGGGGCGCTCCGGTTTTGTTCGTCAAGAAGAAGGACGGATCATTTCGACTTTGTATCGACTATCGAGAGTTGAATAAGGTCATGATCAAGAATAAATATCCGTTGCCGATGATTGATGATCTGTTGGATCAACTGCAGGGAGCAAAAGTCTTTTCCAAGATCGATCTGAGATCTGGTTACCATCAGCTCAAGATTCGTGAGGAAGACATTCCGAGGACTGCTTTCCGGACGAGGTATGGCCACTATGAGTTCGTAGTCATGCCATTTGGCCTTACTAACGCTTCGGCGGTCTTCATGGATCTGATGCATCGATGTTTCCACCAATACCTGGATAAGTTCGTGGTGGTCTTCATCGACGATATTTTGATCTATTCCCCGAGTGAGGAGGCTCACGAGGAACATCTTCGGATCACCTTGTCAGTCCTTAGACAGAATCAGCTATACGCAAAGTTGTCTAAGTGTGACTTCTAGATCAAAGAAGTGGCTTTCTTAGGCCATGTGATCAATGAGGATGGGGTTATGGTTGATCCCCAGAAGATTGAAGCGGTAGCCAACTGGAAGCGGCCTCAGAATGTGAAGGAGGTGCGCAGTTTCTTGGGACTCGCTGGATATTACAGACGGTTCGTGGAGGGATTTTCTAAGATCGCTCTACCTATGACCGGTTTGCTCTGCAAGGTCCATAAGAAGTTTGTCTGGGATGACAAGTGCGAGGCCAGTTTTCAGAAGTTAAAGCAGTGTCTGACCTCCGCACTAGTTTTGGCGCTATCGAAAGGGAACGATGGTTATGTAATCTATAGTGATGCTTCGAAGAATGGGTTGGGATGTGTACTGATGCAAAGGGGGAAGGTTATTGCGTACGCATCTCAACAATTGAAAACCTATGAGGCAAACTATCCGACGCATGATCTGGAGTTAGCAGTTGTAGTATTTGCGTTGAAGATTTGGAGGCACTATCTCTATGGTGTGAGGTTCCAAGTCTTCACCGATCATAAGAGTCTCAAGTATGTGTTCACTCAGAAGGAGCTGAATATGAGACAACGTCGCTAGTTAGAGCTACTCAAAGACTACGACATCGAGTTGCTGTATCATCCGGGCAAGGCTAATGTAGTAGCCGATGCATTGAGCCGGAAAATACCGCACGAGACTGTAGTGGCTCTACTCACTGCTCAGACCAAGCTGAACCAAGGGTTGTGCGAGATTGAAGTATTGTACGATCAGCGTCGAGGATACCTGAGTATGCTAGAGATTCAGGCTACACTACTTGATCAGATCAGGGAGAAGCAGGTTGATGACGTGGTCTTGGTAAAGCTAAGCAGTGAAGTGATGGACGAGAAAGCTCTCGGATTCATGATTCAGGAGGATGGATCACTCTGGTTTCAGGACCGGATTTGTGTGCCTGGCGTTGATGGCCTTCGCCAGTTGGTGATGAAGGAGGCCCATTCGTCAGCTTATTCTATACATCCAGGCTCTAGCAAGATGTACAAGGACCTCAGGAAGAAATTCTGGTGGCCTAACATGAAGTGGGACGTAGCAGAATTTGTGGCGAAATGCTTGACGTGTCAGAAGGTCAAGATAGAACACCATAGACCAGGTGGTGAATTGCTACCTCTTCCAGTGCCAGAGTGGAAATGGGAGGATATCGTTATGGATTTCGTCACAGGGTTGCCAAAGACTCAGAGTCAAAAGGATGCGATATGGGTAATCATTGATAGGCTCACGAAGAGTGCTCACTTCGTGGCTATCAAGTCAACATGGGGAACCCATAAGCTATCAGAAGTGTTCCTACACGAGATTGTCCATTTGCATGGTACACCAAAGACCATTGTATCGGATCGTGATGGCCGATTCATGTCGAGATTCTAGAAGGAACTCTACAAGGCCATGGGAACCGAGTTGAGGTTCAGTACTGCGTTTCATCCCTAGACGGATGGAAAGTCTGAGAGGACCATCCAGACATTGGAAGATATATTGAGAGCTTGTGTACTCGATCGTCCGACTAGCTGGGAGAACAGCCTGAGTCTGATTGAATTCACGTACAACAACAGTTGGCATGCTACCATTAAGATGGCTCAATTCGAGGCTTTGTACGGTCGAAAGTGCAGATCTCCGATTTGTTGGGATGAGAATGCCGACAAGGTTCTGCTCGGACCGGAGTTAGTCCAAAGGACTGCCTCGGACATTGCTTTGATCAGACAAAGGATGTTGACAGCTCAGAGTCGACAAAAGTCTTACGCGGATCTGAAGCGCAGGATTGTCGAGTTTGAGGTTGGTGACAATGTGTTTGTCAGGGTGTCGCCATCCAAGGGTGTGTTCAGGTTCGGCAAGCGTGGGAAGCTTAACCCTCGCTACGTGGAACCGTTTGAGATCCTTGACAGGGTAGGGTCTCTAGCGTATCGTTTGGCATTGCCGCCGTTGGCTCATCCAGTGCATAACGTGTTCCACGTGTCCTTGTTGAGAAAGCACGTGCCAGATGCGTCTCATGTGCTGAGCTATGAAGACATCGAGATTCAGGCAAATGGTACCTATGAAGAGATACCTGTGCGTATTCTCGAACGTCACGAGAAGCAATTGTGGAACAAGGTAGTACCATTGGTACGAATTCTTTGGTCCAAGGCTGGATCTGAAGAGGTTACTTGGGAAACCTGGGAGACTGAGGCAAATGTGCGTAATCGCTGTCCCGATCTGTTTTCGGCCTAGTTTCGGGGTCGAAACCTTTTTAAGGGGGTAGTGATGTAACACCTCGTTTTTTTGGGTTATTCGGCCAAGTTTCGGGGTCAAAACTTCTTATAAGGGGGAAGTGATGTAATACCCCTCATTTTTAGTAAGGGTATTTGGGTAATTTCCCCAACCCTCATTCTGTAATCGTGTCGTTTTAGGAGAAGTTCAGATTTTTCTGTAACATGTATGATCTCTGTAATAATTCCCTGAGTGGTATAAAATACATTCGATGTATTTTCGCGGCTTAGAATATTTGTTTGGGTATAAATATATAATTTTCGGGACTCAAACCCGTGCTAAATCCTTCCCTCAGCAAGCGGACGTGGAAAAGGGCATTTTCGCAACCGCATAAGCATTTCCGCGACCGCGGATAAATGGCACTCAGAGACGTTGGGCAATGGAATTTTCCGTGACCGCGGAATAATGCATGCGTGTGATGCCTCGTCTTCCTCCGCGCCTCATCGAACGCGTCGTTGTCGATCCTCTGAGCTGCCGTCGATCTGGTCGGGGGGCTGCTCCTCCTTTGGCTATAAATGGGGGCCGAGTTGGAGGGTTTTGGGCATCCGAAAATCAGATCTCCCCTCTCTTTCTCTCTCTCGTGTTCTTCGTCGCCGGAAATTTGTGGTGTCGTCGGAGCTCTCGCCGGAAGTTGTGGTGGTCGTGGGGTGGTGCATTGGAAGCGCGGTGAGGATAGGAGTTGAAGCCCTCTCGCCTCGAGCCCCGTCGTGTTGTCGCCGGTGAGAATTTAGCCGATTTGGGGTCGTCGAGTTCACGGCCGCGACCGCGGACATGAACTGCCGCGACCGCGGTTTGCCTTAGCAAACGCGATCGTGGCCTTGGACAAACCGATCTCGGACGGGACCCTCGTTCTTTCGGTTCCGTTCATTTTCCTTAGATTCATATTATTAATTGTCGAATCTAACCTAGGGTTTCGTCGTGGGTCATTGTCGTAGGAATCTGTAATCCGATTTCCGTTCCCGTTCCGGACCCAAGAACCCGTCGTCGCTCAATCGTTCGTCTAGACTAAGGCAAGTGGCGGTTCGCTCTTGCTTATCATTCCATGTTTCCATTAATTATCAATTGTTTTTAATTGTTAATTAAATTGGGATGAAGGTTGTTTTCGTTTAGGAACAGTTTTGATAAACGTATGTGATATAAAAAGTGATATTATAATAGGTTGTATATACTGCTAGAAACAACTCTATTTTATATGTTATTGCCATAATGGTATTGATATGTACTATTGTGTGGTTTTAACTGTTTAGTTAGAATGAGTATTCGTAGGAACGCTATGTACCTTGCGAGGTCTACTCGTTTCTTTATAACTGGTATTAGGAGGATTTTTCCCTAGTACTTTCTCTAGTCACGACTGTACCCTTACTCAGGGTAGGTGCACACAGCTGGTGCCGACACTCGGGATTTATCCCCTCCGATATCTCTCGTGTTGAGATGATATATCTTAAAAGCTTATAACGTAATTGTGCGTTTTGGAATTAAATAAGATAAGTGCAATTATGCACATAATTAATATACCCTCGGGCGAGGAGTACAACGTGGAAACCGCCCGGACTTCGATTAAAGTAAGTCCTCCTTCCAAATCTGAATTCGCATTGCGCGGTGAGGTTGGTCGTGGACCCAAATGGTCAAGTCTTTTTAAAAAATGCTTGTGCGAAATTATAACGTTCCCGAACACTTGTCATACTTTCCGATAAGACTCAATCCTTTGGAGTCTTCTCTTCACACGTTTCCCATAAGACTCAATCTTCCAGAGTCTTCTCGTGATCTTTCTGTTTCGTATATTCATGTAGATGTATCAAGGTTTACTATCGTCATCGGCTTTCATTCGAGAAACGATGGGTCTAACCTAATACGACTACTTAGAACCTTTCTGTTTTACCCTTGCATAGTCTTTCATTAGACTAACCAACCGGTTATTTTTCCCTTGCATGGTTGGCTGGTGTCATCCGTCTCATACGGCACATCAGGTAAACTCCCGTTCCGTGAAGGCTAGAATCCGACAATGAAGGCAGATGAAGTTTTTTAAGAGTTTTATCAAGGTTGAAGATCCTAGGCGTGCGATCGCGTGATCAAGACCCTTGTGTTATTTATTTAAGACTTCCATTGTATTAAACATATTCTGTATTTCTGTTGTATTTGGAATTTACGGATGTAATCCCGAGACTTTGGTTTCAATAAAGATTATTATATTTCATATTATCAATGTATTTTATGTTTTGTATAAAGTAGTTAAGCCTTGGGTGGCTTCGGATGTGAAATCTGAGGTCACTGGCGGTAATACTTTCAAGGTGATATTTGGGGGTGTTACACACATATATTTTCCCTTAACCATAACTCCAGCTTATTGGAACAATCAAATATATTATTTACTTGCGTCATTTCTATAGTTTATCTTGTAAAGCAGGATATGGTTATTGCGCAATTAGTCAAGTTTACTATGGGGGTGAATTCAGAATACTTGTAAAGCAGGATATGGTTATTGCTTGATTAGTAAACTGGAGATCAACAAAGCTTTTGGTGTTAGTTGGACCTTGTAATATGTATAAGCACTTTTTTGGAGGGTCAGCCTTTCTTTTGAATTTTCGTCAAAATGAACATATGTGGCCTTTTTATTACTATACTGTTACATACTACTAGACTCAATGCCTTAGAGCCTCAATGCTTGATTATGATAGTTTAGATGCAAAAAAAAGAGAAGGAATTGTATGATTTTACATGTTTGTTTTGTGTGGAATTTGGTCCAGGTGATGAAAGATCTACTGTGCGGTCTCACTTGTTGATTCTTGGAGATAATGTAAGTAACCGCAAGGACAGTAGTGCCAACAAGAGACCTAAACAGCTATGTGATGAAGGTAAGCTTGGTCCCGAAAGCAAAGTATATTGTCACTGTTGCATTACATGTTGTTGAACCCAGTTTCTTCAAGAAAGCACAGTAAAATGTCTTTCTGATGCATATCCTGGTAGAAAATGTCAATAGTGACTATTTTTACAAGGACATATCTTATTAGCGAGGTTCAACTATTATGATATGTATCTAAAATTTAAGAATTTGATTATGAGAAGTTTGTAAATCTTGATAAGTTTCTACATGTCATCTTCTTGTTTTGCCAAACTATCTTATCAGGTAACAATCGAAGTGCTGTCAAAAAACGTTTAGTAGTACTTGGAGACGACCCCAAACTGAAGAGAGGTGCTCATGGACAAAGTTCTTCCAGTAGCAAGCAGCCAAAGGATCAGTATAACCATTGTAAGTATTAAACTCTCTGGAGTGTGAGTGAGGTGGCATCAACACTGAAGTTGTTTCTTAATTGACATTTTAAGTTCTATATGCAATAGAAAATGATGAATGCTCACCTTCTCTTATTAATGTTAACAGATCAAAATGGAGCTGGTTGGTGGGATTATGAGAGGGAAGGTGTTGATAACGATGAAGTTGGGGCTACTAAAGTATGAGAGGGTATGGGTTCCACAACATTAGGAGAAGTTATTGACTGGCACTGAAGTTTATTGCGTACTTTAAACTGTCTCTTTTCTGTATTTTTGCACGGACAAAGGTGAAGTTTGTGTTAAATGTGTTAACCCTTCTGTATGATATTTGTCAGTTAATGGATCTTCTATGAAATCTCGTACCCTCCGTTTTATGTAATTGACAAGTTGACAGCAACTCTGAATCCATGTAATCTCCCCTAAATAAAGCTTAAGGAATCTCTTCAGAAAATATTTAGCCACGTATCTCTTTATTTTGGTGACATTTGGTATCTTCTAATTTTGACATCTGTCAATTTCCCTAACTCAACTATCCCCACGTTCTTTTCACCTTCCCTACGCCCTCTCCTCTGCTTCCCTCTTTCATTCTCATACTTCAACTGAGAATGAGGGAGAAGACGTGTGCAAGCTTGTGGTGGATGCGATCTACTTCAAATGGTGAAGGGTGTCGTGGCTCAAGGAGCCACAACATTAGTCTTTGTGAATATTGGGAGTGGTGAAACATGTATTCCGTGACACTGCTGATACTTCTTAATATGCAGGTTGGTAAATCACTTGTTATCTCAAAAATTAAGCTTTTAAATTTGTATAGAAGTATAATATATTATAGTTGTAAAATACATTTTATAACTGTATTCTTATAGAAAAAATCATTACATTAACTATTGGACTTTTAAGCTTTTAAACGGCTAACTCCAAATTACACGTAGATAGTATCTACCTTTAACTTAGGACAATTACATCATTAATATATTTTTTCTTAATTTGTCATTTCAACGATTAATGAAATAGAGGTTACAAATCATTACATTAATTATCGAACTTTTAAGCTTCTAAACGGCTAACTCCAAAATCCAAATTACACGTAGTATAGTATCAGCCGTTAACTTAGGACAATTACATCATTACTATGATTTTTCTTGGTTTGTCATTTCAACAATTAATGAAACAGAAGTTACAAATCATAATTATTGCATTCAACAAAAAAATTACCCGCCTTATATAAAGACCCTGAAATAGCTTCTGATAAAAAATACTCCGAAATAGCTAAATAATTAAACCAAACTTTAAAAATAACTTATATCTTTATTATTTTTATAAATAAATGCCTTTTATTATCCACAGTATGAACCCTAAACCATTCACCAATATATATATATACATTCTCCCAATTTCAATCACCATTCCAAATTCCACGAACAACAACTATATCAATATCATCGTATCAGACTCACCAACACGATGAAGAGGTACGTCGTATAGCACCTTGACATTATATATCTATTTCCTAATATCCTAAATCAAATTTTCGTCCAAACTTATCCATACAAATATATTTCTCTCTCTCTCTCTCTCTCTCTCTCTCTCTCTCTCTCTCTCTCTCTCTCTCTCTCTATATATATATATATATATATATATATATAGGAACTTCTCAAGTCATGGCTATTTGCAAACGCCTCGATCTATGTTTGTTGCTAACAATCAATGGAGAATACCAATATTAAACCAACAATTTCACAATTCCAATCCTACTTTATATATAAATGAGGTAAGTATATGGATCTATATATTTGATGCATATTCTACGTACTTGAATTGTCAGATCCTCTAAAAACGCTGTCTCTTTGATTATAAACACTTCTTAATTGTGAGAGCAATGTTCTTATTCAAGCAAAATCATCACTAAACATGGTTAGTTGTGATGAAATTCCTCATCCGGAAGCATCTATATATATTTAAAAGTTAACATTCTAGGTCATTGAATGTTAACTTTTAAAGACAAAATCAAAGGCTTAAAATGGGCCCAAAGGTATAGTTTGCATGTAGGGTTAGTTTATCACTCTTAGTATATAATATATTAGCTTATCCAATCGATTTTTACTATAGGGTTTATAAAACAATATAAAATACATAAGTATAATTATAGGCTACTTTGTAATTTAAGTAATTAATTTTTCTTTGTTTATTTTAATATACCATATCATAATTATGTGTATATATAAAAATGAGCACTATTTGTAAGTAATTATTCCCTCCCCCCCCACACACACTTTTTTCAGTTAAATATTGCCTCTACGTACGAACTACTCTTTAGGTTATGACTCAAATTTTCACCTAAATCTCAATTAGTGATAATTACTACATAGTGTATACGTTATATTTTGCTCTCATTTACTCTTGTTTTAATATTATCCAATTACTACACGTAACTCCCGTATTTAGTACACAATGAATGGTTGAAAACAAATTATAGTCAAGATGTCTAAACGGTTATATGTCAAAATGACTTCACTTTCCAAGTAACATTTTCATTTATAAAAGGGCAAAAACGGTGGTATTCCATTCATTTGCTATGGGCATCCATCATTTCATTCTTCCACATGGAAATTAGCTTTAGAAAGCCATATAGTGAAGCTTGGGATATATTGGCAACACCTTAAAAAGACATGATCGCTTAAGTAAGCATAATTATTATGTTAAAGATGTAAATGAGGATTCCCGATTGACGAGGATGCAAGTATATATCCACCTCACGATAAACTATCCTTGATTATATGTATTTGGATCTCTTTTATAGTTTACACATGCATTAAATACTTACATATATCGGTTTAAATTTATTAATATAATTATTTTTTGATTGAGATAGGTTAATTTTATGTGAAGATGTCAGATAATTGGATAATCTAATAGCATTATTGGGGCATCGATTGTTTACATCATGCACGAGTAGCTTTCACTAGAAGGAGGACAAAGACAATCGATTTAGGACGATTGATTGTTAGTAACGAATAAAGCAAACTATTTTATGGACGATGTAAACCTTTCAACTATTGATAGCATAAATTCAATTAGATTTGTATTTTTAATTTTTTTTTTGTACTAAAACGATTTAGATAAGTATGTTGTTATTTTGATTAAGGATGATTTTTATTGTTCTATTTTATACATATTTATTTTACACTCATTCTATATATATACTAAATTTAGCTTCATTTATCTTGGTCTAGAAAAATTAATCAAGAATGAAAGCGAAGCAAGGACTTCAATTTTTAGTAATAAAAAAACTTGTACTCCGTATCATTCAATTAAAAAACTTATTTTACAAAATTAAAGTAGCTGCTCTGGCTGAGTCAGAGCTCTCAGCGTTGCATTATTTGCCAAACCGTTCCAAGTGGTGGCCCACAAGCGCAGCGATCCAATCAGATCCAACCGTGCATCTCTCCACCGTTTCCGCTTCCTATTGCTACCCTACGCTACTCTCCACCGTCTTCCGGTGCACCCTAACCCCGATATACGATATTATATTCTCCAACATATCGTCAAATTATCGCATCGGGCACTGTCAAATCCTTCATCTTCCCCAAACAACCACTTGCACCTCTCTCTCTCTTCCCGTTTTCTGCGGTGCCGCTTCTTCGGACCAGATAAAGCGTGGCCCTTTCTATCATCCGACGGCTACCGCTTCTTCTCTTCCTCCACCGTCCGATCTCCAAATCTCACTCCCTCGCGCGCATCGTAATTCCTCTACACTGCAAAAAACCCCTCCCTTCACGACATAAAAGGGACCTTATCTACACTCTCTCTCTCTCTGAGCTCAAAGCTTCGGTAATGTCGTCTCAGATCTGAGTCCTCCAAACTACTACTACTTCACTCTCTTCCTCCTTCCTCATCTTCTTCTGCTTCTGTGCTCGCTCGCTCGCTCCATCTCCTGTAACTGACGTTTCTCGTCTAGCGAAATCCTGGCGAAAGAGCAGAGATTGGCAACAATGGCGAGCTCCTTCCCCGACGAGGTGCTCGAGCACGTGTTCTCATTCATCGATTCGGACGTGGACAGGAACGCCGTGTCGCTGGCGTGCAAGGCGTGGTACGAGATCGAGCGCCTATGTCGTCGCCGAGTCTTTATCGGCAACTGCTACGCTGTTAGCCCTAGCATCTTGATTCGGAGGTTTCCTGAGATTAGATCTCTCGAGATTAAGGGGAAGCCACACTTCGCCGACTTCAATCTCATCCCCGAGGGCTGGGGAGGCTATGTTTACCCCTGGATCGAGGCAATGGCCGCCGCTTACCCTTGGCTGGAGGAGCTCCGCCTCAAGAGGATGGTTGTTACCGATGATGGCTTGGAGCTCATTGCTAAGTCGTTTAGGAATTTCAAGGTCTTGGTGTTGA
Organism: Rheum nobile; assembly: GCA_027886185.1. Lineage (NCBI taxonomy): Eukaryota > Viridiplantae > Streptophyta > Magnoliopsida > Caryophyllales > Polygonaceae > Rheum > Rheum nobile. The sequence goes on along the minus strand of WOAB01000002.1, from coordinate 5,164,917 downwards.
GCTCCTGTGAGGGATTCAGCACCGATGGTTTGGCCGCCATAGCTGCCAATTGCAGGTTGTGTGGACTTCTCTTTATTAATTAATGATATGATTATTCCTCTTTTTTGTGTCTTTTTATTTCCAAGGGGTTGAGAAATTATGAGGCTTTTATGATTTATTCTGGTTTGACTTTGTTTATTGATACTCTTTAGCTTGAACTCTTTTTCATTCTAGCTTTTCTTTTGGGGGAATTCATGTGCTCAGTTTCACAGCTTGTAACAAGCGAGTTTGAATTGAGGGATGGAAGCGAAAGCAATTTTAGATCTTCAGCGGTGTTATACTTTTGTTTTGGTTTTGTGTGAAAATGAACTTGGTTGTTACAAAGCAGTGTTGACTAATTATGAGCCTTTTCACAACAGTGAAAAATTATTCCAGTGTCATGGTCTACCATTTGCTTGTTTATGCTGTGTTTTTCTACCCCCAAGAGCACAATGCTTGATAATAAGCAAAGTGAGATGCTGCTTTTGAAAGTGTTTGCGTGCTGCACTTGCATTTGTTTTCTGATGGGGAAGCTGATGACAGCGCAACAAAGCTCCCACCTCTATTCTTCTATGGTTTTTGTTGCAGTGGGGAATATGCCCTTAAAAGAGTTAGCTCAAGTATTGAAAGTTCCGTTTTATTCTTTTATTGTTTATGTCACGTGACTTGTTGAGGTTACCTGAGATTCGTTCACACTCTTTAGGTATTCTTACATCTGGTTGATATATATCTGAATCTGCGACTGTTTGATATTTGACAAATGCTAAGTTATCGTTTCCTGATTCACTAGTATAAATCCACCTCCCTTTGAATTACAAGCTTCCTGCTTCCCATTCATATAAAATGATATTACAAAAAGATTCTGTGTAGGTAGCTGAAAATATTATCCTCAAATTTTCTTTGAGATTACCTCATTCTTTTTCTGATTCTTTTTGTATTAAAATTGGTTGTTGGGGTTCTGAAGCTGAAAGCTACTCCTGGACTGTGTGGACCATCACAGGGAAAAAAGAGATATTAGATGCATCTTCTGCACTCTTTAGGACATTAAATTTGGAGGAAATGTTTTTGTTCAAAACAGAACATTCTATTGTTGAGTGCATATATAATACTGAATTTTTAGCGGAAGATTGAAAGATGCCAAAATACACTTTCTTTTGCTCTGCTTAAATAGTTAGTGCATCACAAAATTATGACAATGTGGATCTATTGCTACTTATCTGGTAGGTGAAACAAGTTTTTAGTTTCTCTTAAGATATTTTTTTGCTATAGTTGATCATTTTCTATCTTCTTATGGGCTTATCTTCTTTTAATCCTTTAATCAATTGATCTTATTATATTTTCTGTTTCATGATTTGAAGTCTTATTATCTGTGTACTCCTGTTTAGGAATCTGAGAGAGCTTGATTTAAGAGAAAGCGACGTGGAGGATCTTAGTGGACATTGGCTGAACCTTTTTCCTGAAAACTGCACATCTTTGGTATCCTTGAATATTGCTTGCCTGGGCTCTGAAGTTAGCTTTTCTTCATTAGAGCGCTTGGTGAGTAGGTGCCCGAATCTGAAGAGCCTGCGTCTCAATCGTGCGGTGCCTCTTGATAGACTTCCCAATCTTCTAAGTCGGGCACCTCAGCTGGAAGAGTTTGGTACAGGTGCTTATTCTCCTGAGCCTCATGTTGATGTGTTCTCCAACCTATTTGGGGCATTCTCTGGGTGCAAACAGCTGAAAAGCCTCTCTGGATTCTGGGACGTTGTGCCTTCTTACCTTCCTGCAATATATCCGATTTGCTCAGGGCTTACCACTTTGAATTTAAGCTATGCTACAATCCAGAGCCCAGATCTCATCAAGCTCATCACTGAGTGCCCAAATTTAATGCGTCTCTGGGTATGTTCTGTATGAAATGAATTTGTTTGCTTTGAGTCAATATATTCTGTCATACTTTGTGATTTGAGCTATCAGAGAGGCACATGCATAAGATTTACTCTAAGTTATAGATAAATTGCATCTAGAACTTGTTAAGATTCATCTCTGATGTTCTTGGATCATCGTCTAATTCAAACTCTCATATGGGCGCTGTGATGTTAAGTATCTGTTAAACAATGTTTTGAACTAATGAGAAACATGACCAGGTACTTGACTATATCGAAGACAGCGGGCTTCAAGCTCTCTCTGCATCTTGCAAGGACCTGCAAGAATTGAGAGTGTTTCCTTCTGATCCATATATTGCTGAGCCAAATGTGACCTTGACCGAGCGAGGTCTTGTTTCTGTCTCTGAAGGTTGCCCGAAGCTTAATTCAGTTCTATACTTCTGCCGCCAGATGACAAATGATGCCTTGGTTACCATCGCAAGGAATTGTCCAAAAATGGTCCGCTTCCGCTTATGTATAATTGAGCCACACACTCCGGACTACTTAACTCAGCAACCCCTTGATACTGGATTTGGTGCCATTGTTCAACACTGCAAAGAACTCCGGCGCCTTTCCCTCTCCGGTCTCCTCACTGATCGTGTATTTGAATACATTGGGACTTATGCCAAGAAATTGCAGATGCTATCGGTGGCCTTTGCTGGGGATAGTGACTTGGGTCTCCATCATGTGTTGTCTGGCTGCGAAAGCCTTCGGAAATTAGAGATCAGAGATAGCCCTTTTGGTGACAAAGCTCTATTGGCCAATGCTGCAAAGCTGGAGACAATGCGATCCCTTTGGATGTCTTCCTGCTCGGTGAGCTTTGAAGCATGTAAGATCCTCAGCAGAAAGATGCCCAAGCTTAATGTTGAGATCATCGACGAGAAGGAATCCCTAGTAGGAGCTGGAGCTGGGAACACAATTGTGGAGAAGCTTTACATATACAGGACTGTCGCTGGACCAAGGTTTGATATGCCTGGTTTCGTGCATGATGTGAATGGAGACTCGGCAGACAGGATTTCCTGATCGATATGCCCAGAAGCTTTGATGATGCAATGTGATAGGGAGACGAGCTTTCAGGTACTTATCTACTCACTAGTTGTTTTTGCATCTATTAACTCTGCTGCTTGTTTGATTGGAGGAGTTAACTATGGGTGCTAGAGAGAGAGGCATATAGAGGTTCAGGAACTTAGAGCCATTTAATTTTATAACTTAGCTGTGCTGTCGATTAGGACATAGCTGATCAATAAAGAGACCATATTTTGATACCAGTAAGTGTGTAAGGCAGAATATATTCTAAGTTTAGACTTTGTTGTTGTATCCTAGTTAGGCGAACTTTGGCCAGAGCACCCGCTCTCGACCGAATCATGTGCTTTCGGAATTCATTTTCTTTTCTTTTCTGTACTTACTGTATCATTGTTATGAATACCTCTAATTTATCAACATTTCTATCCCTTGATACATGATAATTCTTTCTTTCCCTGCCATTCCAATGTTTGGTTGTGGCATTGAAGTATTGAATTGTTTTCTTATTCATCTCCTGAACTTATCTTGCTGTCCTTGTTATAAAATTGGTTGATGGCAGTATTCAATCTCAACAACCCTACTTTGATGTAGAAATGTTTGCAAGGTTTATCAAATTTTAGCACCTCTTGAGATCTTAATTGGGGCACACTGGAATAGGATGATGTGTGAATTGGAACATTTTCGGGTCCTTTTTTTTTTTTTTTTTTGCTGTTACTGGGGACTCTAAAAGCAATCAACGGGTGTTTACCCATTGGCTTTTTTACCTGGGAATCTCCTCATTGCTAGTTGCAGACTTCATATAATGGAGTATACTCGTAATCATAAGCCTGAGAAATCTGTATAGTGATTCTGATTTTTCAAATGATTATTAGGAATGATATAATTACAGTTTAGAAAACCAATCTTCTTGAAAAAAAACTGGTAGAATGATTATTGTTATTGACAATCATTTGGGAGCCAAACAAGTGGGTAAGTGGGTTCATCATCTATCCATGCCCTAATACAGTATGCTTTTGTCAGTGTACACAGACAAAACACAGAGCCTGTAAAAGGCTAGAGTAGTCATGAAAAATTCAAATTAAACGAATGAAAAGAGGAAAAAGCCTTCACCTCCCCATTATTGTCATAGTGTCAGGCTTCTGTAAAAAGCAAACAAAACAAAATAAAATAAAATGCGTGGGAAGTAATAATAGTAATGAAAATAAAGAATTTACTTTTCAGAGCATCTTGCCATCTTGCTCTTGTATCTGTGTATGGTTTTGTGGTCTTCCTCCTTCTCAAAGCATGGGTAAATCCTCGACTGCTGTGCATTCTGTAATAAATTTGTGGTAGATTCTGTCAAATTTCAAAGGAAGAAGAACACTTTGATTTGCCCATAAGGCCGAAGTTAAGGACAGTGATACACCTATACTTGGGGATAAAAAAGTGTACGGTTTTTCTCTAATAAAATATACTAAAAGTATTAATTTAATGCATGTTTTTTTTGGTCTTTTCATCTCTCATTCCTTTCTCCCTTTATCAGAACTCTACATTTATAACATTGGAAATATATACTGAACCACTGTCTTGTTATCATTTCCAACATTTTACTAAAGTAATTTTTTTTTAAAAAAAATAAATAAATTAAGTTTGCCATGAGGAAGAGTTCATCCTCTTCACTACCAGTACGGTAGTACCGATCAACATTTTCATCATCTCCAACCACTCAAGAGTCACCCTCACCGCCGTAGCCCCGTCGTCGTCCCCACCGGCCAGTCTGCCGTCGTCTCCACCGCCCGAGCCGACGCCTTCTTCGTCGCCCCGTCGTCGTCTCAACCAGTGGTGGAACCAGGAAAATTTAAAAGGGGGGCACATTGCGTGGGACGGATCGGGAGAGTTAGGATGTTCGATTGGATATAATCATCATTAATAAAAGAATATGAACTATGTAATTATTTTCATATATAGTCTTTAACATAACATATTAAAGTTATCTTATATATATTTACAAGATTTATTATATTTTTTAGATATAGATATAGTCCGATATTTAACTTTTCAAAAGCATACTAAAACTAATCATGTTAATAATTTAGAGGGTATTGTTATATGTAGATGAGGCATTATCCATAATATATATTTCACATTGATTTTTATAAATTGATACTTATTTGTAAATATGGATTTTGATAGAGACCAGTACATCTTTGTTAAGAAATAAACTATTTTAATGCCAACCAATAATAATAAAATATTATAATTAATATATATTATTATAATGTACTAATTAATGATATACTTAATTATTATATATTTAATAACAAATTATATATCTATACACTAGCTTAATATTTCATAAGAGAAGTAATGATGATAGATTGATAACAAAAAACGTAAGGGATAAAAGTGAAGCTAGGAAGTAGGAAAATAAAATTAAAGATGTTGGGCTTGAGGTTCGAACACGGAACCCATAGACCAAACAACAGAGACAAGACCACTGAGCAGTGAGCTAACTCCCTTTTACAGAATATGAATACTACAATAAAAACATATACTCAACACTAAAGGTAAAGAGGGGGCACGAGCCCCCTGCCCCCCCCCCCCCCTCAGTTCCGCCTCTGGTCCCAACCGGCCGGACTGACGTCGTCATCCCCATTGCCCGGGCCGGCATCGTCATCCCCACCGCAGTGTCGGCGTCTTCGTCGTCCCCACCGCCCGTGCCGGCGTCTTTGTCCCCACCGCCTGCGCCGACGTGGATCGCTTCAAGGCACTAGATCCTTAAAAATGTGAGATGTAGTCATGTAGAGAAGATGAGGGATGTCAGAGAAGAACAACCATGTACAGATTAAAATGGAGAAGATGAATGAAGGGAGGATGAAAAGTTACATTTTTGGTCGAAGGGAAAAGTGGAAATTAATTAATCAGTTTTAATATTTTGTATAGGGGTGATAAAAAAATTGTTTAATTAAGAGCATACGTGGCAATATATCATTGGAGGCACAGTAACAAATCAGTAATAGAGGATCCGGACTGGTAAAATGAGGAGATTAAAAATATAAAAGAAATGAAATATTGTTCTGCTTATTACTAAGCACACTACACACCGCAATTCCTAAGAACAGTAACTTTTAATTTAATTATTGTATATGAATTTACATCTATACCCTTTTATTCAAATAAAAGTGTGAGAAAAATTTCTACTTGGTGTAGATTTGTCCCGAAGCTAAAGCTCACAACTTTCTTTTTACCACACATTGGCATCCACGCTTTTCCTCTTTTACCGAGTTGTTTTATCGATCCATCTCCAGAATATTAGAATATCAAGATAATTGTAAAATACAAAGTTACTGTTATGATATGAGAGAGTAGAGAATAGGGAATGAGAATAATGAGAGATTTGATATCTTATTAGGTCATCAATGAGTGTCTTTTATAGATGTTACAATCCTTGGGAAACAAGGCAACTCTAGGGTTTATGGGAAATACAATATTCTAATGTACATCCATATATAATATTATAACACTCCCCCTTGGATGTATATTACTAACTGCCTCGTTAAAAATTTTGTCAAGAAAAAACCCAATGGGATAAAAACCAAGACTAAGGAAAAAAGAATGCAGTTGTAATTCTCCCCCTCAATTTAGCATATCTCCTTCAAACGGCGCATACCAATTTGATGAATGAGTTGTTTAAAGACTCTGGTGGGCAACGATTTGGTAAACAAGTCTGATAGGTTCTTGCTTGACTGAATTTGTCGAACATCAATCTTGCCTTGGACTTGAAGTTCATGAGTGGAGAAGAATTTTGGCGATATGTGCTTGACTCGATCGCTTTTGATGTAGCCGTCTTTGATTTGGGCAATACAAGCTGCATTGTCTTCATATATGACTGTTGGGCCTTCTGCAGCTGATCTCAATCCACAAGACATTTGAACATATTGTGTAAAAGATCTAAGCCACACACATTCTCTTCCTGTTTCATAAAGTGCTATCAACTCCGCATGGTTTGATGATGTGGCTACTAAGGTCTGTTTTGTTGAACGCCATGAAATAGCTGTTCCACCGTACATGAACAAGTATCCTGTTTGTGAAATAGCTTTGTGTGGGTCAGATAGATAACCCGCGTCGCTATAGCCAACTAATTTTGCAGTTTGTCCCCCTTCAGGTTTTTGAAAATACAACCCCATGTCGCTGGTTTCGCGCAAATAACGCAAGATTTGTTTGACACCACTCCAATGTCTTTTTGTTGGGGTTTAACTATATCTTGCTAGCAAATTCACTACAAAGGCTATGTCTGGTCGGGTATTAGTAGCAAGATACATTAATGCACCTATTGCACTAAGATATGGTACTTCAGGACCCAATATCTCCTCATTCTCTGCACAAGGGCGGAAAGGGTCCTTTTCTACATTAAGTGACCGTACGACCATTGGTGTACTTAATGGATGAGCTTTATCCATATTAAAACGCTTTAGGACCTTTTCAATATAATTTGATTGGTAGATAAGAACTCCATTGTTTGTATGTTCGAACTGCAGGCCGAGACAATACTTGGTAGTTCCAAGATCTTTCATCTCGAATTCTCTTTTCAAGTAATCTGTTGTCTGTTTGATCTCTTCTGGAGTTCCTATGATGTTCAAGTCATCTACATAAACAACTATAATCACATAACCCGGATTTGATCTTTTTATGAATACACATGGACTTATTTGATCTGTTGTAAATCCTTGTCTTACTAAGTAGTCACTAAGACGATTGTACCACATACGACCGGATTGCTTTAGTCCATATAAGGATCTAATTAACTTGATGGAGTACATATGACGTGGTTTTGATTTCAATGCTTCTGGCAATTTTAGTCCTTCGGGGACTTTCATGTAAATATCTGTGTCTAATGTCCCATATAGGTAAGCAGTTACCACGTCCATGAGTTGCATTTGAAGTCGTTCAACGACGGCTAAAGCAATTAGGAATCTAAGTGTAGTTGCATCCACTACAGGTGAATATGTCTCCATATAGTCCACTCCTGGTATTTGTGTAAAACCTTTTGCGACTAGTCTGGCTTTGTATCGTACAACCTCATTATGTTCATTGCGTTTTCGTACGAACACCCACTTATAGTCGACTGGTTTGACACTTTTAGGTGTTAGAGCTACTGGTCCAAAAACACCACGTTTATTCAAAGAATCTAGTTCCGCATGAATTGCTCTTTTCCAACTCATCCAATCGTTTCGATGTCGACATTCTTTCATCGTTTGGGGATCATTGTCCTCTTCATCCATAATTTCCATTGCGACCGAAAAGGCAAAAACATCATCAAGGACTATGTCATTTCGTTGCCACCCTAAACCGGTGCTTGCATAGTTAATTGACATTTCAAAGTTATCTTCAATGTCCTTGTTTTTGTTTTCGGGATTCTTTAGTGGAACTTCTTCAGGAGTTCTTCCTTCATGGATGTTCATAGTCGACGTATCAACAACCTTTTGAGTTGTTATTGGCTCTTTCCTCTTCCGGGGAATTACATCCTTAGAGCCTAGTGGTCTCCCACGCTTTCGGCGTATTTGAGAGTCACTTGCTATTTGTTGGTTTTGTGGTACTACTGGGACTTCCAAACGAGCTGGTGCATTTTCAGCTGGTATATGTGACTTTGTCACTTTCTTGGCATCTGTAAATGCATCGGGTAGTGTATTTGCTACACTTTGTAAATGTATGATCCGTTGAACTTCAAATTCACTTTCGTTCGTCCTTGGATCTAAGAATGATAGAGTAGTTGCATTCCATGCAATCTCTTTCTTAATTATCTTATTTTCTTCTCCCCCTAGAGTTGGAAATTTGGTCTCATCAAAATGACAATCTAGGTACCAAGCTGTGAACTGGTCACCTGTCATAGGTTCTAAGTATTTGATGATTGATGGGGACTCAAAACCAACATATATTCCCAACCTTCTTTGTGGACCCATTTTTGTTCGTTGTGGGGGAGGAATAGGGGCATACACCGCACATCCGAAAACTTTCAAGTGGGAAATATCAGGTTCTCTTTCGGAGACAAGATGTAATGGGGAGATCTTATTATAAGCAGTCGGTCTTAGACGAATCAATAATGCACCATGCAAAATTGCATGTCCCCATCCAGATGATGGTAATTTTGACCTCATAAGCATTGGTCGAGCTATCAATTGTAACCGCTTAATCAATGACTCTGCAAGTCCGTTTTGTGTATGAGTGTGGGGCACTGGATGCTCAACCACTATACCAATTGATTGACAATATTCAATAAAGGACTTGGATGTAAATTCTCCAGCATTGTCTAACCTGATGCTCTTGATCGGATGACCAGGAAAATGAGCTCTTAATTTGATGATTTGGGCTAAAAGTCTTGCAAATGCAACATTCCGTGTTGATAGCAAGCTTACATGTGACCAACGTGTTGATGCATCAATCAATACCATAAAATATCTAAATGGTCCACATGGCGGTGTTATTGGTCCACATATGTCACCTTAGATCCGTTCAAGGAACATGGGAGATTCAGCGTTTACCTTTGTTATAGACGGACTTGTTATTAATTTGCCAAGAGAACAAGCCGTACATGTCAAGTCATCCTTTGAGAGGATTTTAAGATCCTTTAGTGGGTGTCCATGTGAATTTTCAATGATTTTCCGCATCATTGTTTCACCTGGGTGACCGAGTCTATCATGCCATAAAGAAGACATTTTATGATCAACTAACTTCTTGTTAGTGACATTGTAGGATTCAATAGGATGAATCCTTGTTCCACATAAACCAGATGTATACGTTCTCATTTTTTCTAAAACTTGCTTCTGGCCAGTTTGATGAGAAGTAAGTAACAAGTATTCATTTCCGTTTTCCTTCATAGTTTCAATGTGATAATCATTTTCACGAATATCTTTGAAGCTCAACAAATTTCTTTGTGATTTACTTGAGTATAAAGCATCTCTTATGTGTAAGATTGTTCCTTTAGGTAATAGGATTGAGGCTTCACTAGAGCCTTCTATGAGATTGCTTGATCCAAAAATGGTATTGACACTAGTGTTTCTCATTTGAATGTTGTTGAAAAACTTATGGTTTTTTAAAATAGTATGAGTCGTAGCACTATCAATGAGACATGGTTCTCCACCATTGAGAAACCCATCTGGTTGGTCCATTCTATATAAAAAGAAAAAAGATGTATAAATAGATGAATGATGACTGAGATTAATTCAAATAGTAAAGTTTGATTATAACGGAAATGTAAATGACAACAAAGCAAAGTAGAAGATGAAAATCTAAGAAGGTGGCTTCTAGAAGATCACCTATTACAACGAGAAAGAAAAACAAACTAACAACCAAGCAAAACTTAAAACACTACTAAAAGTGAAAAAAAAAAAAGTGTCTAGCTAGGGGACCATGGTTTTAACCAAGAAAAAAATTGTCATCAATTGGGAGATCTCCAAACTTAGAGTTCATTTCGAGCAAACTTTCGTCATTCTCTTCTTCATTGAGAAAATCAGATGTCTCCAACTGGATGTTGTGTGCCTCAAGATTTGTGTTATCGGGGTTGGTATCAGCAAAGTATGTCTCCACATTTTTACTCTTATCCTGCATGGAGTCTTGATATGATGCCATAACATGTGATGGTGCACGACAGGTGCGAGACCAGTGCCCAGTTCCCCCGCATCTGTAGCAACTACTTTCACCTCGAGGTGTTGGCTTGTCTTGCTGGTTTTGCTTCTTGGGCTTGTTTCCAATGTTCTTCTGGACATTTGAGTTAATCCTTGTATAATTGCGCCATTGTCCTTGTCCCTTTCCACCACGACCACGACTACGACCATGACTTTGACCTCTCCAACGTCCTCTACGGGAGGAGGTAGCATTTGCTTTAGGCAATGTTTGAGACCGATCTGGGAGTGGTGCTGATCCAGTAGGACGAGTTTGGTGGTTGTTCAGAAGCAACTGATTATTCTCTTAAGCTAGAATCAAGCAAGAGAGGAGCTCTGAGTATGTCTTGAATCCACGCTCCCTATACTGCTACTGGAGTATGAGGTTGGATGCATGAAAAGTAGAGAAAGTTTTTTCAAGCATATCTTCATCTTTTATGTTTTCTCCACAAAGCCTCAGAGTTGAAACAATACGAAACATTTCAGAATTATAATCCGAGACATTCTTGAAATCTTGCAACCTCAGGTGCATCCATTCATACCTCGCACGAGGAAGTATAACAGTCTTCTGGTGATCAAACCTATCCTTTAGGTTCTTCCAGAGTTCAAATGGATTCTTGACTGTCAAGTATTGAGACTTCAAATTTTCATGGAGATGGTGACGAAGTAATATCATAGCCTTAGCACAATCCTGCAGGGATGCACTAGAATTCTCTTTGATTGTTTCTCCCAAATTCTTGCTTGCCAAATGGAGTTCTGCATCAAATACCCATGTTAAATAGTTTCTTCCGGAAACGTCAAGGGCGGCAAACTCCAACCTTGAAAGGTTTGTCATCTATCATATAAAATAAGATAGGTATAAATTAATATGTAATATATGTGGTCTGTCGTACAGTATAAGTATATATGATATGCAAAATACGAAAACATGTATATATGAGGGTTTGATGCATGTATATAAAATGCAACAGTAAAAAAAAAGGCAAATAGGTGAGAAGAGAAATAAATACGTATATATATAAAAAGTAATCATGTAACAGTAGCAAATGTAACGACAAGAGGAGAATAAAATAAAATATATCACTTCAGGGATTGAAATTTATCGCTTCAGGGATTGAAATTTATCGCTTCAGGGATACTAAAAGGTCCAAGACTAAATAATTATCACTTTAGGGATTCAAATTTATCACTTCAGGGATTGAAAATTATCACTTCAGGGATTGAAAATTATCACTTCAGGGATTGAAAACTATTACTTCAGGGATTGAAAATTATCACTTCAGGGATTGAAAAACTATCACTTTACGGATTGAAAATTATCACTTCAGGGATTATGGCATATATATATATATATAAAGTAAGCAACAGTACGTATGGCTATATATATGTTAAGTAAGTAGCAATGTACGTATGGCATATATATATATATATATGTATATAAAGTAAGCAACAGTGTAGTACGTATGGCATATATATATACGTATATAAAGTAATCAAAAGTGTACGTATGACATATATATCACTTCAGGGATTGAAAATCACTTCGGAGATTAAAAATTATATCACTTCAGGGATTGAAAATTATCGCTTCAGGGATTTGAAAATTATCTTATCGCTTCAGAGATTGAAAATTATCTTATCGCTTCAGGGATTGAAAATTATCTTATCGCTTCAGGGATTGAAAATTATATCACTTCAGGGATTAAAAATTATCTTATCGCTTCAGGGATTGAAAATTATCTTATCGCTTCAGGATTGAAAATTATCGCTTCAGGGATTGAAAATTATCGCTTCAGGGATTACTAATAAAGTAATACAATAAGAAGAAAAATGAAAAGAAAGTAATATGATAGCATGCGTAATGTAAAAATCAGTAAGAAGAAGAAAGAAAGCTTGATTAAGGCTAACAACATATTAGAAGTTAATGATGGTGGAAGAAGTTATTTAATTCTATATATATGTACGTATGAGAGGGATTGGGTAAGGAATGTGAATGGTCGTACGGGAGAAAGAAAAAGAAGTTAAGAAAAATTACCTTGAGTCTTGAGCAGTCGTGCTGATAACGTGTTATGATATGAGAGAGTAGAGAGTAGGGAATGAGAATAATGAGATACTTGATATCTTATTAGGTCACCAATGAGTGCATTTTATAGATGTTACAATCCTTGGGAAACAAGGCAATTCTAGGATTTATGGAAAATACAATATTCTAATGTACATCCATATATAATATTATAACAGTTACAAGATTTCCCCCTTCCTGTTTACCACTCATTTGGCAGATCTTTTACCCTTATCTATTGGTAAAATGGAAGGTGAGATGTTGGATCAACGGGTAATATTGGGTGATGATATTCATACTCATTACTTTATGAGATTTATACCCCCATTAAAAAATGGACAAAAAAGCCCTTTTATGAAATTTAAAATTTTAATTTCTTTTTTTATCAAACTCCACCTGGCCCTACACTTTCATCTCCTTCCTCTCTTTCCAGCAGGTGGGTGATGTTCGTCTTCTTCGTCTCGCCATCGGCAACTTGTCCGACGATCGACGATGAGGACTAAACACGAAACTCGCGTTCCGACAACCCTTCCACTTCATTTCCTTCCTATCCTTCCAACTTGTTCCTTCTCCCTCCCGTTCTAACAACATGAAGAAAAAAAACAGAGGTGGTTGCGCTGGCAAAAAAGGCAACATCGGTCAGGTGGCTGCGATGGAGGCTCAGAAAACCAGGGTCTCAATCAAGCTTGCAATTAGGACATAGGATCTGAAATTTTGGGAAATTGGGAACAAAAAAAGAAAAACGGAAGGGAAGAGAAGAGTCAAGTTAAAACACTAGAGTTAGGATTTATCACCTTCTTCTGCATATTGTATTCAAATTTAAGTAAATTAAGTGGATTCCAACCCCAACAATTCAATAACTCCGAAGTAGAAAAAATTGAAAACAAGTTTCGGGATACTCCTACGCATATGCAGTGCGTAGCAGTATACTTCTTTTTTTATTAAAAAAATATAATTTTATATTTATTAAAATCATGTCTACGCATATACCGGATATAAATATCAAAAAGTAATGGGTATGAATATGATACCCGATAATATTTGTGGGGTGTGGAACAGTTAGGATGATGCATAGAGTGATGTTTGGTAAGTCTCTTTTAGGGGTCCCAAAAATGGGTGATTGGTGCACATTTACAAACATATAGTGGGATACTGTGACGGATTACCATTATTGTACTGATAAGAATTCAGAGTCAAAGTTGTTTTCCGTGTGAGCCCAGAAAGTGATCTGACCAATTAAACACCTTAAAACCTTAATTTTGAAATATTGAAAAGCTTGTGATTGTTACAGCACCTGGGCATTGCTCCCTTCACCTCCATATACACAGGTTTATATTATAAACCTATTCATCATTTATGCTTTTCAAATTTTGGTATTTTTAGTGGAGGAGAGGTTTGTGGGGGTAAAATACTAAAATCTAAGTGTAGGATTGAGCAATGTCTTCGTCATTGGATAATCTCCACACAAACACACAATAAAAGAAGGGAAAAGAAAAACCCAAGCTGGAAATAGCTAGGAGGGGGAATGTCAAGAAAGTAGTACCCTATTAACAATTATGAGGTTGGACACTTGGACCCATATCATAACAATAAGAATGATTGGATTTCAGTGAACCACAATCCACAATAAATGAACTGTTTTTTCGCTTGATACCCTAAGGTATAGCGTAATTCACAAAGTATCTTAAAATTTTACTTATTTCACGCGGTATACCGATTTTTTTTTTTCCCGTAAAATGTCCCTCTGTTAAACTAATTAACAGAATCGTTAATAAAGAAAAAAACAAAAAAAAAACCCCCAAAAAGCAGACAAGGACATCGTCATTCCCAGCTCCACATCAGCCGCCGGCGCCGCAACACCATTTAATACCACCGCCGTCGGGACCCTAGCCTCCTCCGCGGAGGCCGCCGCCGCCTCCACATCCTTAGCCACAATTCGCCCATTCAGGTGGGAGTCGAAGTGGGGGTTTCCGACAGCGGAGATGACGGTGCATTGGACGGCGTGGAGGGTGATCTCGAGGGTGGAGAAATCAAGGAGGCGGAGGCCCGAAGAGAAATGGAGCTCCAGGCGCTTCTCGAATCCCTCGAATCTTGAAACCGCCATTTTTGAGGTGCAGAGAAGAAAGCTTGAAATTGGGGAATTGACTGGTGAATTGAGCAGAATTGGAGATTGGAGAGAAGGTGAGAGAAGGAGTGGTGGTTGGATTCATATTTATAGGAGAGAATTGAATTGAGGAAAATGATGAATTAGACAGAGAGAGATTAGAGAAAGGCATGCGGGTGAGGCAACCAAGAGTGTGATGATTGCGAGCATAATGAAGATGCCCTCTGCGGAGGAGGCTAGGGTCCCGACGGTGGTATTAAATGGTGATGCGGTGCCGGCGATTAAATGGTGATGTGGAGCTAGGAATGAGTTGGTTTTTTTCTTCTTTATTAACTGTTTTGTTAATTAGTTAACAAATGGGTATTTGGCGAAAACAAAACAAAATTTGAGGGTACCGCGCGAAATAGGTAAAACTTTGGGACACCTCGCGAATTTTACCGTATCTCAGGAGTATCAGGCGAAAAAACCGATAAATGAAACAATTTTAATGATAATTATCATATAACGTAAAGTCAAGTATCGACTTTTTCATTCGGTCCTTTAAGATTATGAAGTGTTGAAAACATCCTTACACACAATTTTTCTCAACCGATAATGAAATCTGTCCCTTACAATTTGATTTCACATTTTATCACAATTTTGCTCCCTTGTTCTTATTGGATACACAATGTGATACAACAGAAAGAAGATAGCCAGATTCTAAACTACCCCTTCTAACTTTTGTACAATTTGTCATCCATGGTAGCTAGCTTTATAATCCAAATCATTGTTCGGATTACATTCAACTGGTTAAGGCGAAATCTCAAAGAAACTCTGCGATTGAATGTGAACGATGAAGATGAACAAGAGGAGGAATCCTTCAAGTGTTGTTAGGTATCCATGTAGCTCCAATTGATTATTGAAATATGGTATTCATGACGTACATTTGCGCTTGGTCTCGAAATCAGTGGCTAGTAACTCAAAATTTGAATCATGTATAATAGTGTGCACTCGCACTTGCCCAACTCATATACCAATACGTAAGTCCCCGATTGCACTAGATCGATTAACATTATAGTGTCACACTTCATGTCTTCCACAAGTCATAAAAAGAAAAGAAAAGTTACATAGATTCCATATGGTACACTTACTACACTCTTAAGTTAATCGAATTGCAGAGTGTTGTCCAAAGATTATCATTTTTGAAGCGGTATCGAGATTTTGTACATTTTTCATTTGATATCTAATTTTCAAGACTTGTAAAAGAAATGTAAGGTAAAATTACAAGGCTGGACACCAACGAAGTTGGATTCACAAAATACGTCCGAAGAAGATACACGTCCGGAGAAGATACTTCTACCCTCCCAATATTAGTTTACATGCCGTCTGGAAGATCCGAGTTGAACAACACTTAAAGAGTCTTAGTGTCACATTAGCACTAGACCGACTAAATAATGATATTCGAAGCTTTGATTAACTATTGTTATGATTTATGAGCTTATTGGGACATCCAGCTAATACCATGGACGTGATAGAGAGATCCCACTCTCGAAGAACTTTCCATGTTGCTCATTAACTTGTTGGGTCAATTTTGAACTTTCAACACAAGTCGAAAAAAAATATAAAAAAACAGACTAGTGAAGTCAAGCTTGACTTTGACCCATTGAGTTTGCACTACACTATATAAATGACTACCCTTGTAACAAGCAAACCTAGATATATATAAACCCTAGTTTGAAGAGATTCATTTCAATTTTATAATATGGCAAGTGGGAAGCTGGTTTGCTCGGAGATAAGCTCAGGATTTAGTATGGATCTCGGAGGCTTCTTCATGGCCATTGTTATAGCTCTCGCACTCATGCTCGTTTGCAACCAAACTTCGAGAAGGAGACATGTCATCTTCATCGGATGCCCCTTTAGACTCTGTTCGGTAAAATAAGGTTTTTGATTTACACAACTGTCCTCCTCATGTGTAAATTCCTTTAAATTAAAAATATATAGTTTTGTTCCTCATTACTTTATAATAGAGGCATGGATTTTCATAATCTCATCTCCAACAATTGAATCTCTTTTCTTCATTGCTTTGTACTGTACGCAAAGAAAAATGGCTTTATAACAGCAACATAAATATTATTCTTGACTGTCGTTTTATCAATGGGTTGGGCTGATTTATAGACTTTTGTGCGATGCTATGGGCTGGGCTTATAATAATTATGGAACCAAGTTTTTGCATCGCTAAGCCATTGAATTTCAGTTGATATTTTATGATCTATCAGTGATACACTGTACTATACAACCCAAATAGATCTGACCTTAGGGAAATAAAATCTTTGGCCAATCGCAACGGGGTGAGTTCGGGGTGGGGAGTACCCTCCCATCCCCATCCTTATTTCCGCCCTATTTTTTGTTCATGTCCTCAAACGGGGATCAAATCTCCCCCCTTTCTCGTTCATGTCGGAGCCCCGTTCCCCATCGGAGATGCTTGTCCCCGTTTTACCATACACAACAACTATAATTTTATTTTAATGCACCTATATATTAGGGTTTAGAGTTTGAGATTTAAGGTTTAAGCTCAAGAAAGTATATGGTTTAGGGTATAAAGGGTATGAAATTTAGGGTTAGAAAAATTATGTATTTGGCACGGATTCTCCTGTGTTTCTCCGCAGGGAACGAGTGCGGGGCCGAGACCTCTATCCCCGCCCCGTTCCCCACCCCCGAGCGGGAGTTAAACCTCTCATCCATCCCCACCTCTCGACTCTGGGGCGGGGAATTCCCATGGAGTCTGGGGAATCCACACCTCATTGTTATCCCTAAGTGGAATCCACAGATAATGAGTAGATGCACTATGACCTAAGGAAAAAGGAAGTCTTGAACTTTTTTTTTATCATTTTGAAGTTTGGGCTTTTTCTGAAATGGTGAAGTATCACTAATGGAATATTATAATTGTTCTTTGGTGGCACAACGTTGTCTTAGTTTTGTTTTTGTTCACGTGTTTATGACATACTCACCGCATCCCCAAGTCTTTTCGGCTTCCCATGTCTGTTTGTTTCTCCCTCTATATCATTGTTGTGTTTGCTTTTTTCATGTCAGTTTGCTTGACAATTGAGCCTCTATTGGTCTCTCGATCTACCATGTTTGTCTACTTCTTCGAATCTTTACCTTATAAAAATATACTAATGAAATATTATAATGTACATACTAGACCAATCCTTTCTACTTAAAATAACTTAAACAAGAAAGTTAAAATAATAGACTATAACTAAAAAATAAATAAAACTCAATTTTCAACTTACAAATCTACTATATAATACTAAAGTAGAATTGTAAGACCCCAGATTTGTGATTCCTTATAAGGACTAAAAGTGATACCTATGTCAACAAGAGTCTTCATTTTCAAGGTTCAAGTGAGGACAAAGAATTTTAAAGTTAAGCGTGCTAGGACGGGAGTAGTACCAGAATGAATGACCTATTGGGTTCCCGGTTCGAACTAAACCAAGAATCGGCGGAAACCGAACCGGAACCTCTGATTCCACCCTTTTTTCCCTAACAAAACCAGAATCAAATCGGGTGGAACCGGTGGTTCTGGCGCCAAAACCGCTTGTTCCACCTTTTGATTTTTTTTGAAAGTTTTGGATTTTCCAGAATCGAAACTCGTACTAGGTAAAATCGGTACTGGACCCATATCTACACGTGTCTCCTCGAGAATAGGCCACATCATTATTTGTACATGTCATCACCTTATTTTTTCACCTCTTTTTTAAAAATTAATTTAATTTAAAATTTATGTCCTTTTTCTTCTTGAGCATATTTTTTTCCCATTTCATAAGAACATATTTCCTCCTTTTACATTCAATCTTTCATCTTCTTGAACACATCTCTCTTTCTCCTTTGAGCTATCAAGTTATTTCTTTCTAGGCGTAGAGCTAGATTTGATTTCACGTACAAAATTTATTCCTCTTGATTAGTTGCTCAATAATATATGCTTATTCCTATTACTTATGTTATAATTTTATTTACATTATTACTCATTACAAAAAATTTCTACATCAATTAACTTTATAATTTCTCTATATTTTTTCTTCTCTAAATGTTAGAACTACTAAGAAATTGCACAAGAACTGTTCTATTCACTACAATGAATTAAAATATATAATTTCTAAGCTAGTTAAACAATACTAAATATCTCCAAGCTAGGCATTGAAGCCGTTTCATGTTGTAGACAGGGTGTAACGTTGATCAAACTTCGGTCCGTCTTGGATAGCGATTGAATCGTGCTAAGACACTTTCCAAAACCCATATTTCGACCCTACTCTTGTAGCCTTAGGGTTAAACGAAATTTGATTCGGGATAAGAAAACGCAAACCTCTATCGTTCAAGGCAATATCAAATAGAGAAGCACTTGGTGTTTTTTGGTTATGTTCGATACACAAGAGATAGTTCTCTTTGGATATCCTAAGACTTGCACCAACCTCACCCTTATATAGGGCATATGTAGTTAGACGGTTACATGGCGGTTGAGAAGTTAGATTGCGGTTGGGCGGTTGCATGGCGGTTTCATGGCGTTTGGGAGGTAGAAAAACGGTTAAAAACCCCAAGTTACTCAACCGCAACCTACGAGCTAAAATTCACACTGCAGGGACCTCGAATATGACTTCTCGGTGTCCGCATCTCGAATCCCGACACGTTCCATAACCCCGAGTCCGAATCCACGCACCCAAGTGTGCACTCCGTACCCCCAAAACTCGTTATGCGCCGAACAAACTCCATAAGTCTTGAGTGAATCCCGACTACACCAAATGGCCGATGATACTAAAATCACCAACATTCCTCCCCATTTTAGTGTAATCCTTGATTCACATAAATAACGTATATCAAACACAAACTCATGCATAGATGAAAATGTCCTTAGGATTGAATTTTCACATTAGTGTAGTACACATTCCAAATAATCAATAATCAAGGTATTCTCTGGATTGAACCCTTCAACCCATCTGAATACTTGAAGATACAACACACATAAGTTTCTACACTACTCCAAGTTCTAACTTGACACTATTATAGCCATGTGACCTTATCCATTCATGAGCGTATACAAAGGATTCTCGTAGACTAAGTTCCTTAGCCATTTCGCCTCTCTACCGGCAACCTCTAATGCTATGAATTCTGATTCCATAGTCGAACTTGTAATGCAAGTTTGCTTTTTAGAAGCCCATGAAATGGCACCTCCCCGAAGGATTCTCATAGACTAAGTTCCTTAGCCATTCTGCCTCTCTATCGACCACCGCTAATGCTACGAATTCTGATTCCATAGTCGAACTTGTAATGCAAGTTTGCTTTTTAGAAGCCCATGAAATGGCACCTCCCCGAAGCAAGAATACCCAACCACTTGTAGAAGAATGATCTTCCACGTTAGTGATCCAACTTGCATCCGAATACCCTTCTAGAACCGAAGGAAATCCGACATATGACAAACCATAATTCATGGTTCCCTTTAAGTATTTGAGCACCCTCCTTATTCCTTCCCAATGGTGAGTACTAGGATTACTAGTGTATCTACTCAACCTTCGTACCGCATAAGCAATATCCGGCCTTGTTCTTGTCATGACATACATTAAGCAACCAATCACTTGTGAGTACTCGAGTTGTGATACCACTTTGCCCGTATTAGGCATAAACTTCACACTCGGATCCATGGGAGAGCTCACCGGAGAACAAGTCTCACAATTGAACTTCTTCAACACTTTCTCAATGTAATGAGATTGTGTCAAAGATAGTCTCTTATTTTCACGTTTGATTCTAATATCCAGGATCACATCCGCCTCCCCCATGTCCTTCATGGCAGAACTTGATGACAAAAATTCCTTCGTAAGGTCTACTTGTCTTTGGTCTGTACCAAAGATCAACATGTCATCAACATACAAGCACATGATTACTCCATTACCGGCCTTATCAAATTTGTTGTATACACACTGGTCTGACTGATTTAACTCAAATCCGCTCGACAAAACAACCTCATCAAACTTTTGATGCCACTACTTAGGTGCTTGTTTTAGCCCATACAATGGCTTTATCAACTTACACACCTTATGCTCATTACCGGGCATAACGAACGCTTCAGGTTGCTTCATGTACACCTCCTCCTCCAAATCATTATTCAAGAATGATGTTTTGACATCCATTTGGTGAATCACAAGATTGTTAATAGCCACCAAGGCAATCAACAACCGAATGGTGGAGATCTGAGCAACCAGAGCATAGGTATCAAAATAGTCAATACCTTCCCTTTGTCTAAAGCCTTGGATGACCAATCGGGCCTTAAACTTATCGATAGTACCATCGACCTTCATCTTCTTCTTGAAGATCCACTTGCAGCCTAAAGGCTTGCAACCCGGTGGGAGATCCGATAAGACCCACGTATTATTTCTCATGATAGAGTCCATCTCATCATTTATTGCTTCTTTCCAGAATGCAACATCTTGAGACTTCATTGCCTCATCAAAAGTCCTAGGATCCGCATCAATATGATAACAATATGAATATTGGAACCCAAATTCATCTCTAGATCCCTCAACCAAATAAATTTGGAAATCTGGACCGAAAGATTTTCAATCCTCCCTCGCTTGCTCCTACGGAGCATAGGTGACTCGTTAGGAGATACGGTTGTGTTATCTCCTTCTTTGGTTTCACTTGTGCTAGGAACCAAATCCTTTGGTCTAGGTATGGACGAGAATCGATTCTCATCAAATATCGCATCTCTTGACTCAATCACGGAGGGAACTGAGATAGAATCATTAGGCTCTATTACATAGAACCGATAAGCCTTGGAATGCTCAACATATCCAATAAAGATGCAATCAATACCTCTTTCTCCCAAGGTTTTTATCTTGGGCTGGGGCAGTCTAACGACCTCACTACATCCCCAAACTCGAAGGTAATTCAAGCTCGGTTTCTTTTTGTACCAAAGTTCATAAGGGGTGACCTTGTTCCTTTTGTTAGGAACCCAATTTAGTATATAACAAGCCGTTAACATGGCTTCACATGAAAATCCGTCACTCAATCCCGAGTAGGATAACATGGAATTAACCATCTCTTTTAGGACTCGATTCTTCCTCTCCGACACACCATTTTGTTGTGGTTTATAGGGAGCCGTAGTCTCATGTATAATGCCTACGGATTGGAAATACGCAGGATCATAATATTCTCCACCTCTATCGGTGCGTAGTTTCTTAATCAAGTCATTTTATTGCAATTCAACCTCGGTTTTATAAACCTTAAATTTATCTAGGGCCTCGTCTTTAGCATGCAATAAATACACATAACAATAATGAGAATAATCACCAATGAAAGTGATGATATATTTCTTGTTTCCTAAAGACGAAGTAGGATGCAAATCACATAGATTACTATGTACAAGTCCAAGCACCGTAGAATTTCTTTCAATGCCTTTAAAGGGTTGTCTAATTATTTTTGTCAACATGCAAGTTCTACACTTCTCTAAATTCATGTCAAATGCTGGAATTAAACCTTCCCTTGACATATCAGTCATTCTCTTATAATGCACATGATCTAATCTTGCATGCCATAGAGAAGATTCATTTGTACTAGAACATGCCATATATATGAAATTAACAACTTTACGAATATTAAGCATAAACATGCCATTACAGAAATATCCAAATCCTACAAATACACCACACTTCGATAAGATATACTTATCAGATTCATAGACTTGCTTAAAACCACACTTGTTTAAAACACTACCGGAGACTAAGTTTTTCCTAATTCCGGGTACATGTAAGACATCCTTGAGTTCAAGGGTCTTCCCGGAACTAAACTCTAACACCACTTTTCCACGTCTTAGGATAGGGGTGGTTGACTCGTTGCCCATATGGAGGACGACCCATCATTCACCGGTTCATACGTCTTAAACCAGGCACGGTCCATGCAAACATGTTTAGTTGCACCCGAGTCAATCCACCAAGCCACTTCATCATCCTTGATGAGTGGATGGTCCTTGGTCCTTAGACCCTTGCCCCGAACGGTTTTGTCCCGCTCCATTCCTATCCTTTGCAGACCAACAATCACGCTTGAAGTGACCAGATTTTCCACATATCCAACAAGCGCCCTTAGGCTTCTTGTTAGACCCACCGTTGGTGTCATTGGAAGATTACTTCTTCCTATTATTCTTCTTCTTAGAATTCCCACCCTCCTCCATCATATTCACGGAGGAAGGTCCGACAGTCTCCTTCGGTTTACCGCCCATAGAGATTCCTCTATGCGCAAATGGCTTCCAAGTTGTACAAGAGACAACTCATCCTTCTTGTGCTTCAACATGTGCTTAAAGTCCTTCCATGATGGTGGTAGTTTGTCGATAATGCTCGACACCGAGAAGGATTCATCCATCTTCATGTTGTGCTAGGCGAATTGTCCTAGGATACGAAACACTTCATTAAATTGCTCCATAACCGGCCTAGAATCACTCATCTTGTAACTGTTAAAATTACTCACAAGGAACTTCGTGCTAGAAGCTTCCTTGACCATGTATTTTGATTCCAATGCATCCAACAACACCTTTGAGGACTCAGATTTGGTAGACATCAAAGAGCGAATCCGACATACCATTCTAAATATGGCCACGACATATGTAGTCATCGTTCTCCCACTTGTTGTGCTTCCTCGTCTCCTCCAAAGGATCATTCTCCGGATCCTCCGACACGGGGGGCATTGGCATACTCAAAACGTACACCACCTTGAGCGTCGTGAGGAGGAAGTGCATCTTCTTTTGCCATCTTCGGAAGTCCACGCCTTTAAACTTCTCCAACTTTCCAAAATTGGATGTCATCTCACGCACCAATGCAACCACCATTGATCAACACGGAAAATATTGGTTTTGAATGTTGTAGACAGGGTGTAACGTTGATCAAACTTTGGTTCGTCTTGGATAGCGATTGAATCATGCTAAGGCACTTTCCAAAACCAATATTTCGACCCTACTCTTGTAGCCTTAGGGTTACACAAAATTTGATTCGGGATAAGACAACGCAAACCTCTATCGATCAAGGCAAGATCAAATAGAGAAGCACTTGGTGTTTTTCGGTTTTGTTCGATACACAAGAGATAGTTCTCTTTTCGAATATCCCAAGACTTGCCCCAACCTCACCCTTATATAGGGCATAGGTAGTTAGGCGGTTACATGGTGGTTGGGAAGTTGCATGGCGGTTGGGCAGTTGCATGGTGGTTGGGCGGTTACATGGCGATTGAAAAACGGTTAAAAACCCCAAGCTACTCAACCGCAACCTACGAGCTGAAATTCACACTACAGGGACCTCGAATATGACTTCTCGGTGTCTGCCTCTTGAATCACGACATGTTCCGTAACCTTGAGTCTGAATCCATGCACACGAGTGTGCACTCTGCACCCCCGAAACTCGTTATGCGCCGTACGAACTCCATAAGTCTTGAGCGAATCCCGACTACACTAAATGACCGATGATACTAAAATCACCAACATTCTATTCACTATAATGATTTAGGATTGAAAATCATCTTCAATTATGCAAACACAAAACTCTTACAAAAGGATTGAGAAAGACTTTTCATTAAAGAGACTAAACCTTCACCAAGCGAGACAGAACTTTTTTGTGTGATAAAAGTTAATATAAGATGAATAAACGAGAACATGATTACTGGTCTAGATAGCCAAAAGATTAGGGTTCATTTTGTTCACTGAGTTTTTGTTCTATATCATTTTCACTATTGATTGTCATATTTTAATTTTATTTTGTAGGATTTTTACATGTTTTATTTTGATAACAACACTTTAATCTAAGAATGAAAGGGATAATAAATATGATAACTAATTGGTGTGAACTGTGGGTAGGTCATTTTTTCCATCTACAGCTTGATTACTTTTTGCCTAAACCAGGCATTTACGCTATTGTAATGAGGAAATGAGAATGAAATTCTTATGATCACGAGGTGTCATGCTTATCATTTAAGTTGGGAAGACTTGATATCTACAATTTGATATTTGGTTTAGTAAACATTTTAACATGTCACTGGTGGAAAATAAAGCACTTTTAATTTTTTGTTTAACGAATGGCGGTCCGAGGAGCATCTAGCGGCGGTTCGGAGGAGCAAAAGCACAACCAAGGAGATTTGAGAGTGAAAGACTGAATTGCGAGTGGAGGGCAGAGCGAGAAATCGGGACGGGCATGTTGATCATAGATCTAATAATACATCTAGCTATACTCCTACTGGATAAGATTTAGTGTACGTATGTTTGGCTTAAAAGTGATAAAAAGCATAATGAATGTTAATCAAGAGTGCACGTCAAATGAACCCTAATTTAAATATCCTTTGAGCAGACTCATAACGACGAAATTGATCAAGCGTAGGGGTATATGGAGCACCAAGCTGAGGCCTCAGATGAAATATCATATTAATCCCCATATCCATGTCGATCTCCAATTCTTTTCCCCGTCAATATATGTCCCTACATGACGGGGTCATGTGGTATTGTCAACATTTTCTGCCGGGAGGTAGTCATGTAGTATTCAACCAAGCTAGTAGTGAAAGACAACACCCTTACGAGAAAAATTGACTTTCTTAAGGCGAGAGACTAAAAAACGATTGACATAACTAATAGTTGCAAATCTGGTTTTGAAGCTTTAGGATCTGGAGCATATGCCATACTAGAGATACACACTGTTTGGTTGTTAATTTTAGTCGAAAATTAATTCAATACCTCCTGGGTCAAAAATATACTTGATGGACTAAAGTCTAAATAAGGTTATTTTAAACCCAAGTCCACAAAGAATAACATATGAATTGGGCTTGTAAAAATAAAACTTGTTATGAAGCCCAAAAATTGAAACGGAGATTGGCTAAATAATCCATTAAATTCTATTATATACTTAAATGAGTGGTGGAGTGGTTTAACTCCACGTACAACAGTAATTTTGCAAATCAGAATTAAAAGCAATTATATATAGGGGTTGATCAGGTGCGAACGAGGCTAATCGTACGAACAAATTTAGCCAATCAAATAAAGCGGCAAAAAACAACACGATCGAATTCCAACCGTATAATTTGCGTATAAAATTTATTCAGCGCTCTTGTGCACCACGTTGTACTAATTTGTGAATCATAGTCTGTTGAAATGTGCACCAAAATTATATTAAATTGTACACTAGTATTTTATTTAATTATGTGCATTTGTGTGAGATTATGTGAAAAGGTATGGGTTGAGAAGGATTTTTTGATTAAAATGGTAATGTAATTAGCACATATTTCATTCAATATGGTAGTTTTCTATACAAATGGAAGTTACAACACACAAGAGTCATTATAATTTAAAATGTGCACCAAATATGTAAGAGTATCTGGTGCACAAACACATGACATGTAGCTAGTGCACAAAATGTAGTAATGTGGTGTGCAATAACAAGAAAAAACAATGCACACTAAAAAGGTACAAACAAAATCACAAAGGCATATAGTAAATACACAAAATATAGTAATGTGGTGCAAAAGATATAGTAATGTGGTGTACAATACATATAGTAAAGTGGTGCACAACATTGACTTATGTGGTGCATTATTAATATTTATATGGTGCACAAAAAATAATACTTTGGTGCACAACGTATACTAATGTAGTGCACACCTAATACTAATGTGGTGAACAAACAAAGTACAACTGGTGAAAATCTATATAGTAATGTGGTGCACAAAATATAGTAATGTGGTGTACAAGATACAATAATGTGGTGCATAATAACAGAATAAAGCAATGCACACTAAAAAGCTACAAAGAAAATCACTAAAGGATATAGGAAATACACAAAATGTAGTAATGTGGTGTACAAGATATAGTAATGTCATGCACAACACACATAGTAAAGTGTTGCACAACACTAACTTATGTGGTGCACGATTTATACTTATATGGTGCACAAAAAGTAGTACTTTGGTGCACAACATATACTAATGTAGTGCACAACCGATACTAACGTGGTGAACAACCGATACTAACGTGGAGCAGCGGGAGATTGAGAGGGAGTCCAGGATGGAGGGGAGGTCGTCGGCGTAAGCGTCGAGGGTGGTGTAGCGGCGGAAGTCGAAGTTGTCGGGATTGACGATGTCGGCGCAGACAAGGTCGTAGAGCACCACCTTGTAGGACGGCGTAAAGTAAGGGAGGACGCGCTTCCAGGCGGACTGGTATGTGCCGAAGCTGTGGGCGAACACTAGGTAGCAGTCGCCGGAGCCCACCACACGGACGTTCAACGCGTCGAGCAAGTTAGTTGGGAATACAATTCGAACATAAAAGGTTTGATCAAATTTCAGTTAGTTGGGTATTTAGGAAATTGATCATACTAATTATCTTTTAGACATATATGTTCTATGTCCTTAATTTCAAATAATTATTGTATATGGGCAAAGAATATATGAATATGATCCCCTTTTAAAGGGTCACTGTCAACATCTTGATTATTGGTGAGTTGTATTTCTTTGTTACATGTAGAGATTGATAATGCTATGAAATGTCAACTTTGAGCAAAACAATTCCTTGTAGAGATTGATAATGCTATGAGATGTCAACTCGCAACTGTTTGAAAAAAAAAGGATTTAGATATGTATTCATAGCCCTTCTTCCCCTCCCCCCAAAAAATTTAGAAAGTGCAATCGTCCTTCGATTACTGATATTGGAATTGAAGTTAGCAATCAAGAAGCTTCATAAAATTGTATATGCCCACTTCACTGGATTAGAGAAGATGCAGATGGGTTTATATGGTGTATATGCCCACTTCACTGGATTAAAAAGTGAAATCATGAATCTAGACAAGGGAGATGGGTTTATATGGTGTAATTTATATAACTAATAGAAAAATGGGCACATTCCTTCTTGTAAGACAAGTGAGGACAAATGTTGTGGCAGTTTTTTGATTAGGTTGTTGGCCTACTCAATGTTGAAATTAGGCTGCAGGTGATTGGTTTTGTGGGAATTTAATCCTCAAAGTAAGAACAAAATGCTAACATAAGATTTATGATCCAAGGTCAATGGTTTTCTGCTGAGCATTTCAGTCTGCCATGGCCCATAGTTATCTGCTATCAGGAGTTCCTGGATGAGTAGTTGGAAGAAAGAGCTCGAACTCCAAAAGGCTTATTTACTCATCTAATGCTATACTTAGAGTGTTGCACAACGTACATGTGTTATACCTTCAAAGCAGTATATCGGTTAAGTCTCCTAATGTTCTATTTGCAGCAAGTGGAAGTATCTGACCTCTACTTTTTCGACATACTTTAATAGTTGAATGAGAATTTCCTTTTTATATATCTCTAAATGTCATACAAATGACTTTGCATTGAATCCAAAAATATACTATCGTTTATCATGTTTTAATGATGAGAATAGGATGGCATAAAATTTCACCTACTAGAATAAAAAGTAGAAGCTTGGGGTGGATAGTTGACATATTTGCATAGGTTTAATTTTAGTTTAGATTAAGATAACATATCAGCTGCTCTTTTTTTATACCTCAGAAGCTTCAATTTAACATTAACAAATCTTTTCTTTTGCTACTTTTGTAAAGTTAATTTCGGAACGATGAGTAAAATTGACGATGATAATATATACGAATTATTTGTGAGTTTTATTGTTTTTATGAACTTATGTTTAAAAAAAAAAAACATAACTTCGTGCAGGAGACAAGATGTGAAAATACATGTGTATCCATAAAGCCATTGAGAAGTGTTTTTGTTCTGCATATCAATTAATGAGTTTCCTCACTGAAAAGGAAAGCAATGTAGCGGGGATGGAGCTTTGCTATGGGGTATACATGTAATATGAAGTCAAAATCTTCTTAGTTGTTCATTTGCTTACTTTTAAACATTTTTTTTTGTCTTCTTTGTGATTCTTATTAAATAAATAATGAAAATTAATTATAATAAACAACACATGTGAAATAACTGTTTTTATTATTATTTTTTAGCCTTTTGACTAAATCAAAATAAATTAAGTATACATTCAACTATATAAAATGTCTTTGATACTTTATCGCATATATTTACTTTTATGAAAGAGTAATTAGTATTTATTATCTAATATGACCATGTCAACCTAATAATAATATTAATAATTCTAATGTACACTAAATTATGTAATAGTAACCGTTGATTATCATTTATATATATACTACTTGATTGTGCAAATGTAACTAATAAATAGTACAATTCCTAATTATGTTAATAGTTGAATAAAAAATCATGCATGTATAATTATAGATTTAACCTAAATTTGAGAATAAAATGGTTCTCGAAATGATTTAGAAATACTATGGGGCACAAGCTTTATTGCATCATAACATTGACCTTTTAATTCACATATTAAGTATTTTAACGTGTTATATATTTATAGTACAAAACATAGTTATATTTTTATATAAGAATAATTGAATGATTTTCAGCTTACTGATATTTAAATTGTGTCTTGCAATAACTTAAATAAAAATATAAGTCTAGATAGGGCCGGTCTTGAGTTTTAGTAGGCCCTTGGCATAATATAAATTGAGGACCCCTAATTGTTGATGATCTACTTGTGTGAAAATAAACTTATCAATAGGTTCTCTTTGTGATGCTAAAAATTGTTCAAAATAATTTTCCTTTTCTCCTTCTTTTACTAGCAGATAAATTATTTATAGGGACATATTAACACAATTATAATGTAGAAAAGGATAAAAGCACGTGTAAAAATGTAAACAATATATGACCAACTCCAATCTAAATTCGAAGTCCTATTCACTATGTAAAACTTCTGCATCAATTATAAAATCAGGAACAAACTAATTAGAATACTACAATTTCTACATCAAATATAAAATTAAGAGCAAATTAATTAAAAAATTTTATTTTTTTGGTAATAATTAATTAGAATCTTAAAAACTGATATATGATGGACAATTGAACCAGTTGGAAAGAACAAAATAAGTTGCACTATACCATATTAGGTCAAACCTACACAAATTAAATAAAAAACTATATAATTAACATCTAGCCTATCAAGTGAACGAACCACTTTCAAATTTACACTGCTCTACATACATAGTAACAATGTAACATATATATCAACCTCTTAAAATCACGACTACCGGCTAGAAACAACAAATAAATACATTGTAATCCAATTTACATAAATTAATTAGAATCCTTATTAATATTTAGCCTATCAAATTAACCAAACCAATTCAATGTTTCAACTTACACAGCTGCTTTCATGTATGTAAACTCAACCAAAGCCATATCCTTACAAAAATTAAATAATAATTAACAAAAAATTGCATGAATTGAACATGACTTTACGATTCTTATCGACAACAGCCGGTCCAACTAGAAAAAATCCCTCCTAACGATTCAGACCCAATCATCCAAGGTAACAATGATGGATATGGACGTGGAAAGGAAGGAGGAGAGAGAAAAAGACACAAATTTATTTCTTTCGCACAACATTATCTCTAGGGCCCATCTTGCACAATATTTCCTGCACAAACTTGCATGTGTCGCCCTCTTCTGATAAATGAAATTTATTAATTGTTGATTTACCTAATTAAAATTAAGAGTAAATGTAAAATGACCCATCTTCTTTTTAAAAGGGATTAAAATGGTCCAACTTTTTTCTTAGGAGTAAAATGACTCATCTTACCACTACTAATCTTACTACATAGATAAATGGGTTGGACCCCCTATTACCTCAGGCCATGGGCCATCGCCCAAGTCCAACAAGGCAAAAGGCCGACCCTGAGTCTAGAACATAAACTAAAAAGAAATAACAATGTTTTAAAAAAAATATTTGTGCGTAGCACACTTCTATTTATTCTTAATTAATTAATATTTTGTGAGTGTTACATTAGATTTAAATTTGTAATATGTATATAATTGTTTATACGTTATTTACGAGCCGAATAGTTTTTGCATGCATTATTGGTTAGATATCTTTAGTTAAATAATGTCAAACTTTATACAATTTTAAATATTTTTCAATCTAATGCGTTGTGTTTTGAAGTTGTACAATATTTCATGTTGTCGACTGGAAATGAAAGCATGCATTATGTTATTTCTCTATAATGTTTTCATCATGATAAGTTTATTATTCTCTTAAATTTTATAATATAGCAAAATAAATATGAACATGAATTCTTACATAGTTTCAGTAATTTCTTAACACGTAAAATAGTATATACATACAACAATTGAATAAAATAATGAAATATTCATTAAAATGTTTCATTGGAATAACATGATATATTGAGTTTTTGATCAAAATGTAACAGAAAATATATATTCATATGTAATTAGAGCTGTCAAAATTTGACCGAACCCGAAATACTGACCGAACCCGACCGAAATTTTCAAGTTGAAACCCGAAAAATTAAACCCGAAACCCGATTTAAACCGAACCCGCTAAACCCGAATATTTCCGGTTTCAGATCGGTTGACCCGCCGGGTCAAAAATATTTTACATGAATTATTTGCAAATTCGGTTGGGCGGGGAATTGATATCAATTCCCGGGTAGAAATTTTATTATTTTGAGTATTGAGCCCGCCTCATCCCAAAATAAGAAAACTAAACTAAAAAAACCCTAGTTCTCTGTAGAGCAGCCACCGAATCTCCTCCTTCCTCTGACTCTCTTTTCAACCTCACCATGGTTGGTCAAGCGTTCATCGAGTTTGCTTCTGTCACTTGACCAACGACCAACATAACACAAGGAGGAGGCACCGTTCATCGATTTTGCTCATCCATGTTCATCATGTTTGCTCAGGCTAAAACACTCAACCTCCCCCCCGCGGATATGCACCTCCGCGACCTGTCTACACCACCACGCCACCATGCCCTCGCGTCCACAGTCGCGCCCACCTGCCTGCTCCCAGACCCGTGAGCCACCACACCACCTGCTGCACCTCTGTGTCGTCCCGCGCCCAGATCCGAACCGACCCACACTAGCCTCGGCCCTCCTGCTCGAGCCGCTGCTGCCCACTAGCCTCCTCGCAGCCTGCTCACCACCGCGCCTTGCCACCTTCAGCCCCCATTACCGCCCACGAGCCCCGTCGTGCCGCTGAACCCACACCAGCACCTCCGCCGCATCACTCCACCGCCCCGGGGCCGCTCCAGCGGCTATGCGTTCGAGTTTTTGTTGACGAGTTAAGTATGTACCTTCCTAGTGAAATTTCGGTTTTGCTATTCACAATGAATTTTTTTTTGGGGGCCTTGAGTGCTTGCTGGTATGGCTTTGTGATTCTATTATTCTGTTGATTTTGTGCATTAATTTGATGATGCTAAGGGGTTTTGACAGATGTGATTTGTTCTAATTATTGCTTTAATTACTTGATAATATAATAATCATGGCTCTTGAATGGAATTGGTGCCTTCTTTATCTGTGAATTGATGTAGGCATTGGACATATTCTTGATGAAATGGTGCCCAAGCTCATTGTGTGCGGCTTTGGAGATTAATAACTGTTTGAGCACGTACTTAATTTTGATTATTCCTACTAATAAATAGAATGTGTAGTCTTGTCGTTGGGGTTTGCTTTGTGTATGTTGTTTACAGTGGTGGTGTGGTGGTGTAGATAGGTCGCGGCGGTGTATTCAAAATAATCTAAATATCAAAAGAGTTGAGTGTTTTAGCCTTCTCATCTAAATATCTTGAGTAAGTGTTTCCAGGGAGAATGTAATTTTCAATTGACTTGATCTAAGAAATGTCATTGGCAAATATACTGATCATAAACATCTTAAGAAATTGCTCTTGCTCAGTTTGTCATGTCTAACATTTTGCTAGATATAATTATTTTAATAAGTTCAAAATTTTATTTCTTGTTTGGGTATTAATACCCATTCATTACGGATCAATTAGCTTGATTGTGGAGCCATGTAGATCAGCCCATATGAAGGCAATGGAGGAAGCTAAGAAGGCTGGAGCTTTGCTCTCGTACGACCATGATGCGAACAACCCTTGAAGTGTTGTCTGCAACGCAGGAACTTTGATTCCTCAAGCTTGAATTCGATTCCTTCTCTTCCGTAGCCAAAGTGATGGCTTTCCTAGGGCTAAAGAGATAACCCTCAAACGCGTTCAAAGTGATGAATGAAAGGATCAAAGAGATGATCACAAACACCGAAGAGACGATGTATGAATTGCTCGAAGCGACGAGCTACGGGATAGACGATCCGTGGGATCGAAGAGTTGACGTTAGAACTCAAGGGAATGAGCGTACTCAACTTTACTACTCAAATTCAACGTAACATTAAAAACTAGGGTTTCAAGGTTTATATAGCAACAAAGCAATAAATAAAATAATAATAAAATTGTTCAGCAAACGACGAAAGGAGATCGCTGACGCGGACCGAAAGTGGGAAATGCGGCGGTCGCCGTAATTAAACGGCGGTCGCCGTCATTTGCCGTAGGCAAGTCTTCGGATTCTCCATAGGCGGCGGGCGCCAGAAGGGGGGCGGCGGGCGCCGAAAAGTGGGCGGCGGCCGCCGTAAAGGGGGCGGCAGTCGCTGCCCTCCTTCTTCTTCCGTGAACTCGTCGTCTTCGCCCTCCTCGAATGCACTCCCGTTGTTCCCTCTTCGTCCTTCGCCATCAATGAGCGGGTCATGGAGATATCAATCTCCCCTTCTTGGCTGCTAAGCGTCCCCGCTTCGTCCTTGTCGTCAGAAGCATGAGACGTTGGAGGAGAACGAGCGGCGACGTGGAAAACATGACGTACACCATAGCCAGTGGTTGGAGGTGGCCATCCCACGGGCAGCTCATCCGGACTGACATCCCCAGGGGCCTGCAAAACAGAAGGCACAGTAATGGGTAAAACAACAAGATCTGGAACATTTAGAGGACACGCTAACGTAGTAAGTAAAAGGCAAGGACGACGTCCCTGAATGATGGGGGAGACAGCCTGAGACTTAGTCAATAAAAGCTGGTCTTCAGAAGATCCTTGAATGTCGGGTGAAGCTGTTGTAGAGGGATGTTTTGTTGATGTCTTTGGTGGCTTTGCACGTTCAGCTGCTGGCAATGGATGCCCCTTGGTTTGTTCAATTGCCTTGACGCGGTTCCTCTCAACTTGATCTTGCAAAATCTCCTTAGGGCTCATAGGAAGCAAGGTGACCTTCCTTCCATTGTGCATGAAGACGTAGTTATTGAGGTAACCATCATGAAGAGCTCTCTTGTCAAATTGCCAAGGTCGCCCTAAGATAAGGTGAGTGGCATCCATGGGCACGACGTCACAAAGCACCGAATCCGCGTAATGACCAATGCTGAAATGTATGGTGCATTGTTGCTTCACAACATTGGAGTCATCACCCTCAGAAATCCAGTGTAGACTATATGGCTGGGGGTGCGGAGTCGTATTGAGCTTGAAGTGCGTGATCACCTTGTCATTGATGATATTGCAACAACTCCCACCATCTATAATAACACTCAAAGAAGCACCCTAGACCGCACACTTAGTATGAAATAAATTCTCACGTTGGTCAAGGAAGGTACCTTATTTGGTGGTAAGAACTCGTCGTGTAACCAAGCTAAGAGGCACGGTTCCTGGCTCATCCTTATGGCTGCATATGTATCCGTCCACGTCCTCCTCCTCCTCTTGTGCGTACGTGTCAAAGACTGGCCCAACGCCGAGTGTGTCCTCATCAAAGGACTCGTATCCGGAGAGGTGCGAGAAGAGGACACGTTTGTTGTTGGGGCAGTCCCGCTGGATGTGGCCATGTCCTTGGCACTTAAAACAGATCTTGTCCTGTGCCCTGTCATCGGAAGGAGGCGCTCGTCGCTGCGGTGGCTCGTTGACGCATGCCGAGGGAATGTGCGGTCGAGTGGTAGGCGCAGGCGTAGTAGTCACGGGAGCGGACTGCGAAGATGAATGCACATTAGTGGAAGGGGAACTTGACATAGGGTTAGAGCCATACCTTGTGTTAGAGTGAGACCAAGACACTCTCTTAGCCGCTTGAGCTTGCGACCATATCTCCTGTGCCGTATGTGCGCACTTTTGGAGGTCCCGAATGTTAAGCACCCGAAGTTGGTTGCGAATGGGCTCATGCAGGCCACGAAGGAACATACTCTGAAAGTCCTCGTCAGTGTGATGGATACCTACCTTATGGGACAACTCTTCAAGTTCAGCATAAAAGTCAAGAGGAGAACGGTTACCTTGGGCCGCGAGTTGTATCTTGAGGCGCATTTCGGACGTAAAGTCCTCGGGGACATACTTCTTTCGCATGATCCGCATAAGGTGGCGCCAAGAAGTGACTGGACGCTCGCGGTGATACGCACGGTCAGCGCTGAAACGATGCCACCAAGCCTTGGCGGCGCCGTCGAAGTGTAAAGCGGCGGTAGCAACCCGTTCTTCTTCCGGGTATTGGTAATGATTCAACACATACTCCATGGACTGCTGCCAATCAAGAAACTTAAGGGGATTAAATTCACCCAAAAAATTTGGGAGTTTTACCTTAATGTCGGGGCGACGTGGTCCATGGCGCCCGGGGCTCGATCGACGCCGTTACGGTGTGCGGCGGCGGTAGCCATGGTGCATAGGACGCATCTCCTCATGGCGCTCCAACTCATACGCATCCTCCTCATCAAATATGTCCCGGGAGTGGGCTGAGGCACAGTCATCATCATCATCATCACGCTCGGACTCAGAATCGTCATATCGCGTATGTTGTCGACCTCGTGCCCGACGGTCCTTGGTGTTGACATACGGTAGGGGATCCTTGGAGGTGCGAACACTACGACAGGAGCGATCTGAAGTGTAATCCTCAACTCTCGGAGCAAAGGTGGGATTGTACCGGACGCGGGAATCGCCACGCTTAGTAAGGTAGCCTTCAATTTGAGAGCGAAGGCGATCCTGTGGAGTAGACAAGACGCTCTTACCCTTGCGGTCCAGTGGTTGGCTTGTGGAGGCCGGAGGGTTCAACAAGGGGTCAACTGTGGGCAACATCATGTTACTCACGGCCCGACGAAGGCGAGCAAGTTCAGCAGCCTGCTCGGCAATAAAGCGGTTTTTCTCGTCATTCGAGGCCTGAAGTGTGTCGTTCGACGCATGAAGTTGGTTGATTTGTTCATAGGTGGAGTCTATGTGTCCGGGGCTGCGGTGGCCCATAGAAGGAGAGACGCTCTAGGTAGGGACATCCATAGTACCTATACGAAGCATGCAACACGAGAAGTAAGTTGCACCAAGCAAAAGAACAAGTCCAAGCCAAGTCCTTGTCTCAAAAGTGACCCAAGAAATTTTCCGCTGGGCGTACTAATTTGGGTTGCTCGTGAGGAGGGAGAGGCTTGAACGGAAGGTAACAAGGCAAGAAGTAGCAATTCAAGTCCCAAACAACACACCAATTTCCAAGTGCAAACAAATCAAATCAAGTTTCCCAGAATTAATCACAAGAGAGTTGACAATTTTTCTTTGTCCTTTTCAATAAGAGTTGCATAGAGACATGAAAGAAGAGAAGATGGAGTATGACCGTATGGTGCGTTCTCTGCCTACTCTTTGTATTTTTTTGTTTTTGAGGCTTCCATCTTCCCAAACCTTTCTGTTTTTGTTTGATGGAAGGTGAGAATAGTATGTTTGTTTTGTTTATATGGTCATACCTTGTTTTTGTTTTTGTGTTGATATGATGGCGAATCAAACAAGAAGAACCACACAAGCAAGTGCAGGAAAAGCAAGAAGAGACAAGCAACTAGTAGGGAATAAAATATAACAACTAATCTAGCAATTAATCCAAAGATGAAGCAAAACTTGATCAACCAGGAACAAGGAAATCAAACATGCAATTAAGGAAACAAGAATTGCTAGAGGGTAGATTTTAGGGTTGTGGAACAAGGAATAAAAACCTAAGAGAATTAGGGTTCGTCGTGAAGGTGAGATAGGCGGTGGCGGACGGTGGTGGTGGCGGACGGTAATGGGTGGTGGCTAAAAAAAATTCTAGGGTTTGCAAGCGGTAAAATTTCAAGAATCACAAAAGAGAGAAGAACAAACTTAGCTTGGAAAAGGCTTTGATGCCAGTTGATGCAAATAACCCCTGAAGTGTTGTCTGCAACGCAGGATCTTTGATTCCTCAAGCTTGAATTCGATTCCTTCTCTTCCGTAGCCAAAGTGATGGCTTTCCTAGGGCTAAAGAGATAACCCTCAAACGCATTCAAAGTGATGAACGAAATGATCAAAGAGATGATCACAAACACCGAAGAGACGATGTATGAATTGCTCGAAGCGACGAGCTACAGGATAGACAATCTGTGGGATCGAAGAGTTGACGTTAGAACTCAAGGGAAGGAGCATACTCAACTTTACTACTCAAATTCAACGTAACATTAAAAACTAGGGTTTCAAGGTTTATATAGCAACAAAGCAATAATTAAAATAATAATAAAATTGTTCAGCAAACGACGGAAGGAGATCGCTGACGCGGACCGAAAGTGGGAAATGCGGCGATCGCCGTCATTTGCCGTAGGCAAGTCTTCGGATTCTCCATAGGCGGCGGGCGCCGGAAGGGGGGCGGCGGGCGCCGGAAAGTGGGCGGCGGTCGCCGGAAAGTGGGCGGCGGTCGCCATAAAGGGGGCGGCGGTCGCCGTAAAGGGGGCGGCGGTCGCCGTAAAGGGGGCGGCGGTCGCCGCACCTCTGCTTCTTCTCCCGTGTTCTTGGTGGCCGGCGGCGGTCGCCGTAAAGGGGGCGGCGGTCGCTGCCCTCCTTCTTCTTCCGTGAACTCATCGTCTTCGCCCTCCTCGAGTGCACTCCCGTTGTTCCCTCTTCGTCCTTCGCCGTCAATGAGCGGGTCATGGAGCTATCAGACCCTAACCTCAGGCTCCCGCTGTGGCCCTCTGAGAAGGAGGTGCGAGAGCAGATCCTGAGCATCTGGGAGAAGGCTGAGGTCATCAAGGTCAGCGACAACGAGCTCGAGTTCCTCACGGGTAGCAACAAGATTGACGACGAGTCTGCAATGTCGCTGTGGTACTCCAACTTGAAGCTCCTCTTGGTCACCCTTGGTGAGAAGGGCTGCAGATACTACATCAAGGTAGTTCTTCTGTCTCTTTCATTAATACTTTTTAAATAATTTTATTAATTGTTGTGTTATAGCATACTTAGTGCTTTTCCATTATGTATCAAGAACATGCTTCTTTGCGTCACGGTTTTACATTACAATGACAAGTTTACAACAACTTGCATGCTGTATTACACCATTGAAAATAGATGCATATATAGCACTAATTCACGTGGATGCCTACTTTTCTTATATACTATTCTATATTGCAATTTGCAGCCCTTTGTAGTTGGTTCGACTCCTCTACTACCCCATAAAACAACACTATGATGCAGGTTGTCTATTGGTCATATTTAAAGGCCATATTTAGCTACTGTCTAATGATGTAAACCATTTCATTGCAGAATTTCAAAGGGTGCGTAGACGGGTTCCATGTCAACGCGGTTGACACAACCGGTGCAGGCAACTCGTTTGTGGGTGCATTGCTCTGCAAACTTGTTGATGACCACAAAATCCTTGAGGTGAATTTTGCAACTCCTCCGTTTTCATTGCTCCTAGAGTTATCAATCCACTTAACGCGTTTGTTGTTGTTTATGCCCGGAAATTTGCAGGATGAGGCGAGACTAAGGAAGGTGTTGACGTTTACCAAGAAGGGAGCGATCCCGGCACTTCCGACCGAAGCTGAAGTCCTCAGCCTCATCAACAAGAAGTAGAAAGAAGACAAGAAGACTTTGCTCATCAAAATTTCCAGCCAGTTTGCATTTGGTTTCTCTTTTTTTAATTCTGTTATTTTGGTGGCCTTTGTTTGGTTTTGTTAAAAAATATTATCTTGACGTTGGTTAATTGGAAATTATGGTTGGATGTTTGTTGGTTTAGTTTTGTGAGACATGTAATCTCATAAAAAACAAAGTAAAAATAGATGAACAAAAAGTTAACAGGAAACTTGACGTTAAAGGACCCAGTGGTTAACCCGAACCGCCCGCTAACCTGCAATGACCCGATCGACTTGACCTGTAATCCAAAATGACCGAACATGTACTAACCCGAACCCGAAATGATCGAATCCGAACCCGACTTGACTGACCCGATTGACAGCTCTATATGTAATGAAGTTTTTTTACATCTTTTAAAGACAACGGAAAAATTAATATAGCTCAATGAATAGTTGAAATAATATAACATGTCAAATACCCCTTAATACATATTACTGCAATGATAATTTATATTAGGAGTTGCAAAATGCAATCAAAGAAATTAATAATAATTAATGCAATATGTAATAGAAAATATATATTCATATGTAATGAAGGAGGTTACATCTTTCAAATACAAAACAAAAAATTAATATAGATCAATGAATAGATGAAATAATATATCCTTCCAACTACTATATAAACTACTATAATAGTAATTTATATTAGGAGTTACAAAATGAAATTAAAAAAATAATAGTAATTAATGCAATAATCAATTGTTGATTTCTTTCCCTTAAACCTCATTCTTGGGGTATTAGTAGTTTTTCTATTTATTATTGTGTAGTGTATGTTAACGCTTTTATATGGATTGTGTTTTACAAATTGGAATACATTATATGAAAAAAACACACATTAAAATTTAGATTATACATGTGTGATTATGAGATTATACATGTGTGATTATGATATACAATTTTATCTCAAAATCTAAGAAAACGGGAAAAGAGTTCTCTCACAAAATAAAATATGGTCATATTTATAACTTTTAGTATTTAATTTCATATTATAAAAATTCAACTCTTAATGTTATTTATTGTACAACAAAATAAAATAACTCTTTATTTGAAATACATAACATAAATACATTAGTAAAATTATTATAAAATCATCTATATAAAGATATACCATTTTTACCAAACAAAATTGAATACTCTTTTCAATATTATTTTATGTAAGAATTCATATTACGTGTTAAGAAATTACTGAAACCCGATCCGACATGCAAATTTGCGTTGCTCATATGGCTAGACATGCAATTCAACTTTCATACAGTGGAATCTCATGTTCGAATCATATGGTAAATAACACGGCGTACTTTTACGACATGTCAAGTTCATCTACGGTGGTCGGTGGGCCTCAACAGATTTAGACAACTAAATATAAATATGGGCTTCTTATCCCAATTATGTTGACCATACTTTTGGGCTTTATTAGGATTAATGCTTTTGAAAAATACAATTTAGATCAAATGCAATAACAAAATACCATAGTCTAAAACCTTTAAATAGACAAAAATAAAGCAATCGATCAAACTATCAATTATCACTTCAAAGTAGATCATCTTCATTACGAATTTTAGCATCACATGGTGGTGCTCCAATGGAAACTAGTCTAAATCCGATATCATATATCGATATTCTTATTTAAGTTGTATTACAAATTCTAAAATATTATATATATAAAATATTTGAAGTTAATGGATATAATTTATTTTTAAACAATATTTTCATTTTGTTATTAGAAAAGTATTATTATAAAATAATCATCCATAAAAATGAAGTATTAATAAGAAATCTTATTCGACCAAAATCCGATTCGACCACCACGTGTCACATCTGTTATTCGGTCAAAATCTGATTCGGTTCACTGAAATCTAATTCGTCTGATATCCGATTCGACCAAAAATCATATTCGGTTGACCAAAATCTTATTCGATCGAAATATGATTCTACCAAATCCGATTACGCTCAAAATCCGATTCGACCAAATCCGATTATGCTCAAAATCCGATTCATCTGAAATCTTATTCGTCTGAAATCCGATTCAACCTGAAATCAAATAAACCGAATCAACCGAAAACCGATTTAGCCAAAACCGGGCTCAACTGAAATCCAAAACAACCCGACCAAGTTTGACCCGATAACCCGACTTCTCCGACTATAGGACGATCTGATCCGACCCGATCCGACTCGTCTTGACCCGATGTTAAAGCATGCACGACATTAATCTGAATCCGAAATGACCCGAAATCCGAATTATCCGCCCGAAATCCACCCAATCCGCCCGTTTGCCACCACTAGTCATAACCACAAACTAAACTACCCTATCACAATTCGTTAATAGCGTAGACCCTAAATCTTAGAAGAAAACAAACAAACAGCCTCTTATGAAAAAAAAACAAATATACATTAATGCAAACTTATTATTTATTTATTACAAGAACAAAATAATATCATACTTTGCCCTTATAAATTAGTCAATATATTCAAGTATATATAATTAAATCTATTATCTATTTACATATTGAATTTTTTAGGGGGGTGGAGTTAGTGATTTTTTTCCTTATTCTTGAATGTGGATTGTAGGTAAGAGAAGATTAATGTCGCTTTTAAACACAACATAGCACAAACATCCCCAACTTCACAATTTTAATGTAATACAAACTACAATAACATTTATATCAAACCCGTGCGAAGCACGGGCTACGCCAACTAGTTATCTTAATTATTGCCATCGTCAAAACAAGTAGTGAAACACCTCCATTTTAGTCCAAAATGCATGAAACAAATAAAAGTATAAGTGTAGACTTCGAATGCAAAATATAACAAAAATAATTAAAAAATATATTAAATATGCATGAAATGCTCTAATCTAATATGCAACTAGACTCCTAAAATATGTATAAAATATCTGTTATCAAATTTCCTCAAGCTTAAACCTTGCTTGTCCTCAAGCACAAAGTTCAAAATTCCACAAGAAATACAAAGGTTGTCTCTACCTAATTAATATTCAAGCACGTCTATGAAAACTTAAATATTTAACATAATCATCAAGGCATGCAATAATCAGTAAAGAGACTAAATAGTTCATCTACACTAGACCTCACTTAGGATAAAAAACAAGAATCACTCTCACTTACATGTTTAGGGTAAGTGTTTCGCTCAAATCTCTACTTTAAAAACTCATCTACCATAAGTTTGCATCAACATCTTAAATCTCCACCACTAGGGACCTTGTACATGACATAAATCAAGAGGACTTTTATTGGGTTGTAATGGGGCCAAGTAAAAAGAAAGGTATGGATACAATTTGGCCATGTGGTGCTTAATCCAGGAAAAAGAAATTAACCAAGACTACACCAAACTTAGAAGATTTCACACACCATACTTTTCAACTAAACACCTTTTTTTTATTTGTATTTTTTTTCTTCAAAGCCTAGATAGTTCCTGCAACACACCATACATGTAAACTCCCCCAAGCTTGGCTTGCAACCACAAAAACAAATAAATCATTTATCCTAATTCTCGGATGGGTAAGGGGCTAATAATTAGGCTCGGGATATTTTTGTGGTGCTTCCAAAGAAAAGGCTAATAAGGCTCAAATGGGCTTCAAACACAAGGTGGGTAAGGAATATATAGGCTAATAAGAAATAATGCCTTAATCATTTTTATATCATGCACAAGAGTCATAAACGTGGCCTCAAAAAAATTTCTAATGCAAGTTCTAGAGATAAAAGCAATCAAGTGAGAATCACACACATGAAAAAAAAAGAGGACTCGATTATGTATAGTCCTAAGGCTCAAAAGCTCACAGATTATGTGTCTAGAATTTCAGCCCTAACTAGTCTCAATAAATGACTATATGCAAACTCTAACTCAAACATCATCAAATATGAAAGGTCTCATCAACATTATTAAAATCAATTAGAATATTAACAACCAAAATATGTCAAGAGGAATATTGCAGGACATATAAGCAAAGTAAAGCATGAGAGTCATATCAAACACCTAAAATACAATGCATGATTCA
This sequence comes from Rheum nobile, assembly GCA_027886185.1. Taxonomy (NCBI): domain Eukaryota; kingdom Viridiplantae; phylum Streptophyta; class Magnoliopsida; order Caryophyllales; family Polygonaceae; genus Rheum; species Rheum nobile. The sequence continues at coordinate 5,122,393 of WOAB01000002.1, read as the reverse complement.
TGAAATGTTATGAAAAAAAACACTGAAAAACAAAAGAAAAACACAAAAAATTGCTAACATGCAAACAGAGGTCACATGGAGTCATCCCTCCCCCAAGCTTATTTCTACATTGTCCCAATGTAGAGAGAAAGAAAGAGAAAAGGATCAGAAACTCACCAGACAGATAGGTGTTCAAGCATCTTTACATTATGCAACAAAGGAGATTACACATAAGCAGCGACGAGAGCAGCAAGAGGCGATGACCAGTAATGGAAGATGACATTAGAGGGACGTGGTGGCTGTTTTTTTTCTAGCTTTTTTGTTTTTTTTGTTTTGTTCTACTTGAAAGAAAACAAAAAAAACATTTATCAAAGCAAAAATAATGACCTAGATGCACCAATAGAGATAACAACTAATATCAACAAATTGGTCCCCGACAACGGCGTTAAAAACTTGATGTGGCTAAAACCTACCCGTAAGTGTATATGATCAATTGTAGTAGTCAAGTGTCGATCCCACAAAGACCAATGTAATATCAATTCAAACTCTACCAATGAGTTAGGCCAGAGAAGATATGAATTTGGGGAAAACTATAACTATTCTAACTAATAATGCAAATAACTGATAAAAATCTATGGGTTAAATGTGTCTAAGGTTAAGGATCGCTACAACAATGTTTCAATAAATAAAATTACACTTCACCTGAATCTAGTCCAAATTATTTGAAGGTAACTATCTAAGGTAATTACTAATTCCTCTCGGATGATAGTAAATGTACCTAGATCTAATTAACATCCACTCTCGCGACTTGCTAATCACAATCTAGACCCTTTGGGCTATTAGAATCTAAGGTCAAACTGAACTAACATCCACTCTCGTGACTTGCTAAATCCAATTTAATCTTAGGGTTTCTATGATAGTTATTAATCCACAAGAGAAATTAAGATGCTCTCACAATAATAAAATCTCAGGTTCAATTCCTAGGAATCCAATGAAAGTTATTACCTCTCGATCTCAAACCCTATCTGACTACCGATTAACGTTATCACCTCTCGGTCTCAAACCCTAATAGAATCCAATTCACATAAGCTACTATGGACATTAACCATCTAGGAATGAATCAAATACTATTTCAATTCATGTAAATAAATAATTCTAATTACATACTCATTGTCGGGATTACCCCAACCTTCGAACTAGGAATTTAGCCAAGCATAATTGAAGAAATATTCAAAAGATTTAAACTAGCCATCAACATATAGGAATTATTCAATAAAAACGGGAGATAAAAAACTTAGTTTCAATGACGAAATAATCCAAGTTGACAAATACTAGAACAATAATCCCAAGTCTTCAAAAATACCAAAGCACAAAAATTCCCTCTTTAAATATCAATGTACGGCTGTCTAACTCAAAATAAGAATACAAAAACAAAACAAAACAAACCTAAACTAAACTACGGTGCCGCCTCCCCCCAGTGAAAGTAAATCTTCACTTTATATATATAACTCCATGCGAAGCGGCTCAAATTTGCTAACTTCGCCGCCTGCCTCGTCACAATTTCTATGGGCCCAAACACAAGGTAGACACCAACCCATTAAAAAGCTTTTGCCCAAATTCACTAGTAGCATGCCCAAATCCACGTTTACTTCCAAAACCAACAGGCAATCAACACACCATCGTAAACGATCTATATATAGAACTTGACTCTGGTGAAACAACCTCTTAGAGTAAAACGGTAGTACTGATCTAGAGGATTGGATGAGAATAGAATTGATGATCATGATTTAATCTAGAGGGTTGTAAAATAGGCTGGTGGATTCACCCACACACAATTCCTCCAAATCCCATGATATTAGGGATTTCTTTTACCCATATTATTCACTTTCCAAAGTTCTCTTCTCCCTGTACGTTACTCTCTCCAGAATTCAGATTGGTCGTTCTTCAACCGCCATTGTCGTCCTCACGGAGCTTCTCGTCTCCGCCTCATCTTCGTCGCGTCATCACCTCATTTTTCTCCTCTGAAGTCGCCCCAGTTGGTCTCCGTCAACAAGAAATCCTCAATCTCTCTATATTGCCTTTGATTTCTAGGGATTTGCACTTCCGATTCTCCAGGTAACGTTGCGGATCTCGTTTATTTCGATTTCTCTTTGGGTGCTCTAGAGTTGATTGATTCGGGTCTTGCTTCGCACATCTGTCTGACTGTGGATATTACATCGAAAAACTAGCAAGATTTAAAATTGTGCTCATAAATTTCAGAGATTTTCCAATGTTCTAGCAATTATAAGCATTGATTTATTCCACTGTCTCTTTCCTCTGCGTTCAATTTTTTAAGTTTAGATGGAAGTAGATGTTTAGGCATGTGACCGTAAATCAATAGAAAATATAAAGAGATGAGGGACACCTTACGAAATTTCCCAAAAACTATTATGATTTGATATAAAAATAAAAAGATAATACATTAGTTAACATTTTCAACAGTCGTCCATAAGATTAATTTGTTTGGATATGGATGTCGTCAGGGGAGGTCTTCGATGAGTGAAGAGGATACGGATGTCGTTGATAGTAAATTTCGCCGCCATCACCGCTCGTGCCCAACACCACCGTGATCTCGCCGTCGCGGGCCTCACTGGAGATCTCGCCTCGTTTTCGCTCATCTCTACACTATTATTCATGTTAACAGTATTGTTATTCACAATGTTACAATTTATATGTTATGATATTTATGTTTTAGATATTATATATATGATATTCAGTTTCTCTGTAATGTTATTCATTATAATAATGTTGATATTCACGTGAATTCAGATTCTGCTTGTTGATGGTGTTGTATGAGTTATTGATCATTGATATTCATGTTTTTATATGTGATATTCAAATTGTTTGTTGTGATGTTCATACACATTCTTTTGATATTCATATTGGATTTAAGTTTCATGCGTTGAGTAGTTGATATTCAAATTTTATGATGTGATATTCACTATAATGTTGTTTGTATTCATGTTGGATGTAGGTTTCATGCGTTGAGTAGTCGATATTCAAAGTTTATGATGTGATATTCACTATAATGTTATTGATATTCATGTTGGAACAATTTTGGTGTTTTGGGGTGTTGTTTGTAGTGTTTGCAATTGATATTCAAATTGTTTAATATGATATTCATAAAAATGCTTTTGATATTTATATTGGATGTAGGTTTCATGCGTTGAGTAGTTGATTTTCTTATGATGTAATATTCACTATAATGCGGTTGATATTCATGTTAGATACGTTTTTTGTTTTTTGATGGTGTTGCATGATTGGTTGATCATTGATTTCCATTTTGTATTATGTGACATTCATTGTTGTTGATGCAGACATTCATGTTATGATATTCATGGTAAATGTAGTGATATTCATACCAGTATAGAATGATATTCGTGTTTCTAGATACAATATATTAGATACAAGCTATAACTGATGGAAAAACTTGCTTTTGTCATTCCTAATATTCATGTAATCAATACTGATATTCATGTACATTTTTTTGTGTATAACTATCTGTGTTAATGTGAAGTAATTATTTTTTGTTTGGGTTATGATATTCATGGTGAAACGTTGTGATATTCATATCAATATAGAATGATATTCATGGTGTAATTGATTATGTTATTAATATATTATTAAGTGGATATTCATATTTTAAGTTGTGTTATTCATGTATTTAATTAGTGATATCCACATATTAAACAAAGATATTCATACAAACATGAACGATATTCAAGAAACAATGACAAAAGCAACAAAAACAAATTTACAAATCTACGAATTTGCAAAGCATTAGGACGCTGAAAAAATCAAGTGGTGATATTCATGTTTTAAGTGGAGATATTCACATCCATCGATATTCATAAACGCATGAACGATATTCATAAAGATGTGATCGATATTCATGAACGCTGAAAAATCGTTGAAGAAGAAGAAAATGTATTAGGAGAATCTAGCGATTTTAGGAAAGAGAAAATATTGTGTTGTTGTAACACCCCCAAATTAACCCCTTTTGAAAGCGTTACTGCCGATGACCCCGGACGAAAACCCCGAAGTCACCCCAGGCTTTTCCAAACGATATAACTATCAAACCACAGTTACAATACCAAATATCATAACTTTTATTAAACCATAGTCTCGAAATTACACATGATTCCAAGCACTTTAAATACAACATCAGAATCTTTACAGCGGAAGACTTACAACAAAATCACCTTTTTAACACAGCGGAAGACTTTTAAACAAGGCGACAAAATAACTTGTCAAAACACCGTTCATTTTCATAGTCGTTCTAGCCTTCTCGGATCTTCAACACACCTGATGTGCCGAATCGAACGGATGACACCAGCCAACCATGCAAGGAATAATTACGGTTGGTCAGTCTAATGAAAGACCATGCAAGGGAATAAAGCAGAGTGGTTCGAAGCAGTCGTATTAGGTTAGACTCATCGCTTCTCGAATAATAACCGATGACGATAGTCAACCATCATACTCCTACTGGAATACATGAAAAGGCATGATCAAGAGAAGATTCTGGAGACCGAGTCTCACAGCAATCAATCCCAAAAGAAGACTCCAAAGAAATGAGCCTTAACAAAAATATGACAAATGTTAGGGAACATTAAATAAATCACACAAAGCACTTAACTTAAACACAACGATACTTAACTTAATCACAACTGCACTTAATCACAACGGCACTTAACTTAATCACAACTGCACTTAATCACAACGGCCCTTAATCACAACGACACTTAACTTAATCACAACTGCACTTAAACTTAATCATAATTGCACTTAATCACAACGGCCCTTAATCACAACGGCACTTAACTTAATCACAACTGCACTTAAACTTAATCACAACTTAACTTAATCATAACTGCACTTAAAACACTTACCTTATCATTAAGACTTATTAAGTTATGAGCTTAATCATACCCTTATTAATTTACAACACACCAGTTATTACACAGGATGATCCTACGCCATCCAGATTGCACTTACAAGGTGCTTTAAACTTATTAATTATGTGCTTAACTGCACTTATCTTATTAAATTACAACACACACAACTGTACACATTTAAGACCTTTAATTATTATTCCGAGTAACAACGGAAGATTATTACACTGGGTGACCTTACGTTCACCCCGATACACTGGCGAGGTTCTTAATTAATTTACCGCCTTTAAATTAATCCGAGTAACAACGGAAGATTATTACACTGGGTGACCTTACGTTCACCCCGATACACTGGCGAGGTGCTTAATTAATTTACCGCCTTTAAATTAATCCGAGTAACAACGGAAGATTATTAATACCCCGGGTGGTATTACGTCCACCCAGTGGCGCTAGCTAGGCGCTTAAACCCCTCCTACCTTAACGGGTGGTAGGAAGTATTGTATAAAGAAACGACTAATCTCTTAACCTGATTAGTGTTCCTACGAACATTAAGTTTTAAAGAAACTACTAATCTCTTAACCTGATTAGCGTTCCTACGATTATTGATTATAAAGACACGACAAATCCTTACTTGGACTTAGCGTTCCTGCAAACTCACATGCTATACTAGCATTACAGTTAACATTAAATTCACAATAATACCATCACGGTAATTTACACACAATACTCGTGATAACTAAACAGTTAAACACAATAATAAATCACATAAAGCCATCACGGCTCACACCTATACAATATATCTATAATAGTGTCGATTCTAGCAGAATATACAACCTATTATAATATCAGATTTTAATCACATATAGTTATCAAAACTGTTCCCAACATAATTAAGAATCATCCCAAATTAATTAACAACTAAACAATTGATAATTAATGAAAGTATGGAATGATGAGCAAGAGCGAACCGCCACTTGCCTGAATCCGCAGAAGCTTAAGCAAAGCTTAGAGACAACGGGCTCTTGGATCTGAAACTGGGACAGATCTGGAATAAAACTCCCAAAGGAACGACCCATAACAAGATCCTAACTTAGATCCAATACACTTATATACGAATCTAAAAGAATACGAAAAGAATCGAAGGAACCAACCCTCGTATAAGACCACAACACACAAAACCACAACACGAACCTATCTCGCCGCGGGTGCGGTGAGGTCCATGCCGCGGGGTGCGGTGACTGCACAGAGACAATGGTTCGACAGTGAAGAGGAGAAAACTCACCCAACTCGATCCGTTAGACCTCGATTCGATTGGGGTTCGATCTCTAACCTCCTTATATCATCAAACACCACTCAAGAGCACCTTGACCAATCAAAGGGAACTCCTAACACTCTCAAACGAAGCTCACAAGCTTGAAGCTTTAATGGAGAAAAACAGAGGAAAACAGAGGAGAGCAAAGGAGGAAGACGAAGTGAGCATGGCTTCGGATTCAACTCCCTTTTATAGCTCCAATCCGAGCCTCCTCAAAGGGAACAAGCTAGGGGACAACAACCCATGAAGTCAAGGGAACAAGAGACAACAAGTGGAGCAAGTGGATCAAGTGGCCAAAGAGATAAGATTTCAGAAATCTTATCGCGAAGACGAAGCTGAAGCTGTCAGCGCTCGCCGCGGGTGCGGTGGCCGACTTGCCGCGGGTGCGGCCGAGACCATCAGGAAATCGTCCTGACTTCGACGGGGCCGTTCTCTCAGCTCCGAACTCCAAATGAGGTGATTCCAAATCGAGGAGTTAGATCTAGAAGTCTATTTTAATCCTTCCAAATTTCATATTGTATGGATTATGGAATCAAAAGTTATGATAATTTTGCTAAAAGGTCGCACTTGTACGGGCAAGGAAAGTATGGGTACGAGTTCTTTTAATCCCGGGTTAAATATATTTGTACCCGAACATCCTTTTAGCCATACGGGCATAAGAAAAATTCCAAAATACCCTTATAAAATGCGGGATATTACAGTTTTCTCTCTCATCTAACAACTTCATTTATTATCTTTTCCTAATTAAAAATTAAATAATTACCTTATTAGAGTAGATTGAGTGATTACACCCCTACCATATCTATTGTAAGGCCCAATCATCCAACCATCCATCACCATCAATCCAACGCTCCAGATTAATACTTCCGTTTTATCATAACTCCCGTTTTATCGGAGCGTCCCTCTATCTATATATACATATAAGATTGGGTTGTTGCCTCATTAATTCCATACATTAATCATGTTATAACTATACCTATATAATTATTATTGGAAAAAATAAGACAATAAAGTGCATATAGCTTAGTGCTAATAGTGTTTCTCAACAACCCATATGTCTTAGGTTTAAGTCTTCTTAGCTACATTTTTTTTCTCAAACATATATTACACAACTTAATTTGATAAAATATTATTTATATCACATCTATGTATATTTATATATATATATATATCTTATCGGTCATTGATCATCAAATATCAATATATTAATAAAAATCAATATATTAAGACTAAAAACTCATAAATAAGTCATATATTTTTTTCCTTCTAAAACTGATTAAAAACCTAATAGACTTCACTAATGTTTCATATTTTTCCTTTTTGTGTTAAAACTTGAGTACTAAGTTGTTAAGATATTTATACATATGTTAAAACTATAAAGTGTATATATGCACATACAATGATACAAAGATGGTTTATACCTATATATTTTCTCATTATGACACACTTATAGAGAACAAATTCCCATTAGACAAAAAATAATGAATAGATGACCCATATGACCATATGCATAAAACGGTCATGACCTATATAAATGGAATATGATAGGTTTGAAAAATTAATACACCAACAAATATTACTCATTTAAATCAATTAAATTGTATTTTTTTAAATGAATAAAAAATTAATGGATTTTATTAGTTTTTATATTTTCTTATGTGATGTTAAAACTCAAGTTCCTAATTTATTAAGAAATTCGTATTTATATGTATTAAAACTATATAGTGTATATGCACATACAATAATATAGAGATGATTTATACTTTTCCACTTTATATATTTTCTCATTATGACAAATTTAAAGAGAGTGAATTTTCATTAAACTAAAAATTATGAATAGATGACGACCCATATGCATAAAAGGGTCATGAGTCATGACCTACGGGGTAAATAATTGGAATATGAATGAATTTGAAAATTAATGCTCCAAAATAAGAATTTTCACATTTAAATCAATATAAATGATAAAATAATTAGTATTATTTATAATTGGTATCGTTAATGATAAACAAGATAGATTCTCATATAAAGCACAACATACGAGACAAGTGGACGACATATTGGTTATCGAGGAAAAGTAATGAAAAAAAGGAATAATGATGGGTATCAGCTAACTCAATTATTACATTTGTTTATGTGCTTTCCTTCTCATTTAAATATAAATGAAATTCTATAATCTAAGAAATACGACATTAGTACTCAAATTATAAGCTACGAGGATACATTTTTATCAAATAACAATTTTCTATAATTAGAAATTTATACTCTTTTGAGTCTTTTCTATTGAAGCTTAGTTATATACCCACTGATCTAATTTTCTATTAGAGATTGATAAATATTCATATATCAAATTATTCTTTCTTAATTTATTGATGCTAACTATAATCATAGAATTACGGTAAAATCAATAATGACCTTAGGCTCAAATTATATGGGTTGCGATTTGCCTTAAAGAGTCAATTTTTTTAGCCTTTAATCATTCTTATCATACTATGAAACTCCCCTATAAAAATATCATACTACTAACACATTATATAATATTAGGAAAAATTATATATAGTTTTTTCTATTATTCATAACATGGTGATTAGTACTAAATTCACAAATTACTATCTTACATCCTCGTATATTTATAGTAATTATCACATATATGTTTAGGTGATGAATGGTTAGTGGTTCACATTTTATGATAATGAGAACCACATATTTAGATCTTTTGATGTGTTTGTCTAATAAACATGTATCTGTTGCATTGCTCAAACAACATGCTCTTAAAAACTTATTTCATAAAACTAAAATGCATTTTTTTTCCATATATACTAATTTGTTCGTCGATATAACAAAAAATATATTTCTTCTATTTGTAGTATTGAAGAGATTTAAGAACTAGAGATATAGTACATTTAAATTTGAATTTAAAATTTTCAATAAACTTAAATAAAAAATAATTTAACTAAAAAAATGTTAAAACAAAATAAGACATTTTAATTATTTGTATTAAAATAAAATAAAAAATGCACCGTGCATAGCACGGACATAAAGACTAGTTAGTTATCTTAATTATTGGCATCGTCAAAACAAGTAGTGAATCACCTCCATTTTAATCCAAAATGCCTAAAACAAATAAAAGTACGAGGGTAGATTCCGAATGCAAAATATAACAAATTTAATTATAAAATATATTAAATATGCATGAAATGATCTAATTTAATATGCAACTAGACTCCTAAAATATGTATAAAATATGTGTTATCATGTGTCCAACATATGCAAATGAAGATTTTAAAAGTGTGGTATGGAGGAGAATGGAAGACGAAAAATGGATATCGTGATTATGTTGGTTGTATGATTTGCAAGGTTGTTGTGCTTGAAGAAAACATGCAGCTAGATATCAAGGAAAAAATGATTATGGAGAGGTTTAACGTTGATTCAGAAACTACCGATGTTAGCTTGACCCACTTGCATCCATTCTAGAAAGTTGAAATCCATATATGGTTGATATGGAGGAGGGTCTCAATTCTTTCTTGAATATTAATGAGGAACCCACTACTAGAAAAGGGGAATAAACTCGACGCTTTTGCCTCGTCACTTTATCAATGTGTCGAATAAAATCCATACGCGTTGGAGAATTGGACACTATTTTGTTGCATTTTTTAGCGTTTAAATTTTCGACGCTTAAAGCCATCGACGTGCCTTAACAAGCGTCATAAAATTAACGCTCCTCTAGACCTAATATCTTTTCAACTCTCTCCGCCCATTCCATTCTCTTGTTAGAAAACCCTCACCTCTCTGCCCCTTCCATTCTACACGACCGCTTCTCCTCGTACAGATTGTTCTCGATCTCGATCGATCCTGCAAGCAAATCCTTTGGCCCGTCCTGTTATCGAGTGAACCCTCCGGCCATTCCTGGTGTCGAGCGAACCGTCCGACCGTTCCTGATGTAGAGCAACCTCATGCCGTTCAACCTCCAGCCGTTCTTGATGTCTAGCAAACATTCGACCGTTCCAGTTGTCGGTGAAATTTCGGGCCGTTCTTGGTAACGAAGATAAGGGCACATTTCCTGGTGTCGAGGCTTGCTTCTACCGTAGACAACCAGTGCTAGGTCATGCCAATTCTTGCTCTAGTGAGTGAATAATATCCCAAGTTCATTTCTTGTTTAACTTGATTTTATTCAACCCTAATTCTATTGTCAACTTCAATACAAATTCTTCAACTTTTAGGTGGTGTTGCAGGGAAATTTATATCGGGATCGGGAAATTGGAGAAGGGACAAAAGTTGTTTAATGGATTGATCACCAACTTTTCCTACTCTAGCACACACATTTGAATTTGATTTCAGTCAGATAGTTTGCCAGTGATTACTTAAACATAGATTAAGCTGGAAATAGGTGTCCTTTTCCTTTATATCTTGTGTTGTTTAGGACTAGAATTTAATGTAATAGGTATTTGGTGACTATGCCCTAGAGGAAGATACAAAATAAACAACAAGTGGATGATAAAAGTTGCCAATGATATACTCCTTGCAAAATGATGCAAAAAAATGGTATTAAAGATTTCAAACGTATGTGGTCAATGTTGGTACAAGTTATACAAATATAGGTGGAGGTTATGTAAATTGTATTTTGGTTAAAGTTGCTTAGGGCCTTAATACATGTTAAACAAATCTAGGTGGAGTTCCACACCTTGGAATTTGCCTAGGAATGCAGATTGTTGTGCTAGAGTTCGCCAGATTAGTTCTTGGTGTAAGAGATGCAAACAACATAAATCAGATCATGCCAAAGGTTGGTGTTTTTGGTTTGTAGGATCGCTAGACGTACCTTTATAGCCTTTTTGGAACATATGTCAAGGCTATTTGATATTTTACCAACAGGGCTCAAGAGCACATATGGGTGGAACTATGAGACTCGGGTCTAGACGAACATACTTCCATGTTAGCGGTTGCAAGTCGGCCAAGTTGTAAGGCCATAATTGATCATGTTTTCTCTAATGCAAAGGCTTGCATTCATGTACTTATGGTGTTATATCCTCGTTTCAGTCCTTCATTTTTCTTTTTCCCTGTACCTTTCTTAGTTGTTCATATATTCCTCAAATGTGCAGCATGCCACTACTGTTCTCTCGGCGATGGATCAATCTCCATCAGCATCAGTGTTGGAGTCAATGCAACCCTTTCTAAAAGCCATTGTCAAGCATGAACTGATAAAACACCACGACAAAGATGTTAAGCTTCTAGTTGCATCCTGTCTATTTGAGATCACCCAGATTACTACACCTGAAGCGTCTTACAATGATGAAATTCTCAAGGTATGAAAGAAATCAATCATTTAATACAAAATTCCATATCATCCTTGTGTTTTCTTCTTAAAATTGTGTGAATGAACTCTGTGTGCACTCTTTACAAGACATTTTCAACTTGATTGTTGGTACATTTAGTGGTTTAAATGATACAAGTGATCCATCATTTGGGAGGGGAGTTATGATTCTGGAAACTCTAGCAAGATATAGATCATGCGTTGTGATGGTCTTGTGATAGAGATATTCCGTTCATTTATTGTTGTTGCCAGGTACCGTTATTCTTGAACTTTGCGACGTCCTCTATGCAACTTTGTACGTCTCAAACATCCTTTGTTATGCTTTTTGCCTTTTTTCATCTTAAGACTTTTTTTAATTTATTGGGTTGTTTCTGAAAGCTCAACCCAAAGTAGTCAGAAATTTGTAAGATGGTATTGTTTTATTTGTTTGTATCATTTAAATCATGTTTATGGAGGCATGGAGCCAAATTAACAAATAACAACATTTCCTAATAGTCATGTTTATGGAGGCATGCAAACCTGCTTGATTTTGTATGCTATCAGGATGTGATAACCAAGGAGCTCTCAGTGATGGGTATGACTGCCATAACCTTATGCCAAGAAAATAGTATGCCTATGTGCCCACCCATTAAACCTGTACTTCTTGAGGTCATTTTGTATGTTCTGGACTTGTGGTTGCATGATTGTGCAGTACGTCGCCGCCGTTCTGGACGCCGCCGTTTGATTCTCCTCCTCTTCCATTCTTGCTCTGCGCGTTCGACAGTTCCTCGTGCCAGCGAGAAACCGTTCTTGGTGTGAGGCTTGCAATTTCGATCTTTGAGATATCCTATTGAGAAACTGATATTTTTCTTTGTGAGATTTCAATCAAGTTTGATGTCAATGTGTGATTTTCATTTTAGGGCAAGGTGAAGCAGATAGTCGCTCAACACTTTCGAATTACAAGGATGGAAGTCTCGTCATGAATTTCGAATCCGATAAATCAGTGGCGGAGTATGCAAAGATGTACAAAGAGGATGAGCTCACCGGGGGTCATGTTATCATGCTTGGAGCTGGTCCTTTGAGGCAAGCCACCGCAATTGAAGCACTTCGTGCTTTTCCAGGTTGATTGATGTTAGATTTTGGCAACTTTTGGTTGATATTCCGTGAGTTTGATTACAAAATATATACTGAAAATTTGGTGACTTATAATGGATATAAGATGGGAGATTCCTTCAAAACTCCCTTTTGATTTGTTATTCAAATCCATCCATGTGTTTTTTACTTTTAAGTGAAAATTTGGCAATTTGTTTGAAAAATTGGATAAAATGTGGATTTTTTAATGATGGGTGGTTCCTTGATGGCTTCCCTTATTTTCCTTACTTTTTCACATCTAACTCTTATCTTTTTGTTCTGAATTGCTTCAGCTATTTGATTTTGCTGACAAGTATAGGGGATCATATGCTAAGTCCTGCCCTTTCTATTGCTCTTACTCTGGCTATCAGGTACTCACAACTCACAATTTAAATGAACAAAAGAAATGGTTCATATACATGATTGGGTGATTGTTCTAATAAAAACTCTAATGATCTTGTCGCCGAATTTATAAATAGGACGAGCTTGTATGGGCTACAGTGTGGCTCTACAAGGCGACTGGTGCGAGCAAGTACTTGAACTACGTTACGAGCAACCAAGGGTGGAGCTCTGATGTGTCCGAGTTCAGCTGGGACCACAAGTTTGCTGGTGCTCAAACATTGCTCTCCAAGGTAATAACTCTTGCGCGATCATCCTTAAGCGTGCCACGAATCATGAACTAATTAACCAAATGAAGGAAGATTCATGTCATGTACTATATTCCAAGTATAACTTAAAAGAGTTTAATTTGGTTCAGGAATTCTTTGCTGGGAAGTAGAGTCTAAGCAAATACAAGAGTGATATAGAGTCTTTTATGTGTGCTCTTTTGCCAGGAAGTAGCTCCGTGCAGATTAGGACCACTCCTGGTATGTGCAATATTGCTGTTCTTGTTGGTGCTTTGAGAAGTTGTAGTTCTAGATTTCTTTTCATTTTCTATATTGAAAAGGGCAACTTATTGTAGAAATCAGTAGTATCCATTTCATCATGTACTGACAAAATCTATGCTAGTATTTATTTTCCTGTATTAGTTGTGAACTTGTGATTGATGCAAACTCCCACTTGATTGCATATAAACATAAGAAAGTTTTATCAACGGAGAAGAGCAGCTTCTAGTGCTAATTGGTATTATCTCCCTCCATTAAGACGCTTGATAACATAAGAAATTTTGATCGTGTTCAAGAGGTTCGGCCTATGGGCCTGTGGGGTACTATTTTTTTCTTTATTTTGATCCAAAATCGACGCTTTTTTGCGTCTAGACATAGTGGTATGGTATTGGCGCCCAATACAGTCTCGACGCTTTATATTGTCACGAAATTTGGAGGGTTTTGAGAGGCAAATCTCGACGCTTTTAGGCGTCTAAAGTTTAGCGTCAATGTGAAATTCTCGACGCTTTTAAGCGTCGACAAACGGCTAGCCCGCGCGATTTCTCTCATATAACAAGCGTCGCAAATGCATTATGGACGCAAACAAGCGTCGAGATTGGCGACGCAGAAAAGTGTCATACAATCTCGACATTGAAATTCTCGACGCTTGTATCAAGCGTCAAAAGACGTTTAAAAAAGCGTCTAAAAACGACGTGTTTTCTAGTAGTGACCTCGAGGTTCAAGAAATTGTGATTGTATGTGTTATCAAGTAAGAAGAAGAGTAGAAGTATAAACACTACTAGTGATCCACAGAAGAGCATAGTCGCATTGGAATATGATAATAATTTTAAACAAAACTCTATTTTGGGGAACATGGTGATTGTTGACTGTGTTGACATAAATAAGCTAGAGATAGAGTAAAGTTCAGAAGATATGGAAGTGGACACAAATGATGACTTAATGCATGTATGCCACATTTTCATTCAAAGTAGGAACTTAAAAACGATGTCATGGTCATGGCAATACATGACAATTTCAGACAGAAAGTGAAGAAATCAACACATCAGAAGTATAAATTGATATGTGTGGATGACGAATGCACATGAAAGATGGTGGCTACAAAATTGAAGGGTACATATTACTTTAAGATCAGGATATTCACAGAGGAGCATAATTGCTCATTCGATGTGTGAGACATTGTCAATTGACATATCAAATTGTAGGAGAGAAGATAAAGACAAGGTAATATAAAGATGACACTTCTATTGCAAATAATATAATACAATTACATAAGTTAGAAATTATCAACTATTTCTTATTGTAAATATAGGTTTGAAGGTGTTAGCAAATGGCAGAATCCTAAGATGATTCGCAATGATATGCGAAATGAATTCTATCAAAACATTAGCTATTAAAAGGCTTGAAAAGCTCAACAATACTCCCAAAAATAGATACGAGGCATACCTGAAGAAACTATGCAATGATACCATCATACTGTCACATGTTGAAATAAGTCAACAATGGAACAAATATATGCCTTAAACATTAACAATAACAACAGTTTCAAGTAAGTATTTATATCAATTGGAGCTTCGATCAAAGGTTTAAATCTAATGAGAAAAGTACTCCCTATACTAAAAACCATGTATGCAAATGTAATTAGGATATGTCATCAACATTGGTTATTATGACAATTGGTCCTTGTCATCAAATATCAGTTCTAATGAGACATGATAAGTGTCATCAACAAGCATAGTGATGCTGACACTTAGAGATGTTAATCAAAAGCAGTTGAGAGTTATACCATAAGGAACTTCGAGGGTCATTTTGAAAAGATTTGTAACATCAATTTAGAGATGGGAAAGTACCTTCGTGATGCAAATTTTGAGAAGTGGTCCGCACATTGTCCAAGTGACAAATACAACATTATGACTACAAATAATCAAGAAAGCATAAACTCAGTGTTGAAGGAGGATCGGTCATACCAAATTGTTGCACTATTGGATTACATTAGAGATTTGGTATCAACATGTACAAACTGTCA
Organism: Rheum nobile; assembly: GCA_027886185.1. Taxonomy (NCBI): domain Eukaryota; kingdom Viridiplantae; phylum Streptophyta; class Magnoliopsida; order Caryophyllales; family Polygonaceae; genus Rheum; species Rheum nobile. The sequence continues at coordinate 5,106,846 of WOAB01000002.1, read as the reverse complement.
TAAAAAACAAAAATAGGTTCAAAGTATACAGTTTCGATGTACGTCATTGTATACAGTCCATAATTGCCTCTGTATACAGACCCAAGTCCTCTTGAAAAAAAAAAACAAATGTGTCATCAATAACTTGTATACAGACCCAAGTCCTCTTAAAAGTACAACATCGACATTTTTTCCCTATGTGATTTGACACGTTGGTCGTCCAAAATTTCCAAACTTCCACTGAATGAAAAATCTTCGATGTACTTGATCGTATACAGTCCACAATTGCCTCTATAATTAAATGGAATTAGAAAGTAATAATGGAATAAAATAAGTCACTAAAAATGCGCTACATCTTGAGGAACCGTAACATCTCTAATGAGGGTAAAATCGTCATTCAAGAAGCCACAATGTGAATATTTGTTGGATTTATTCATAATAAAAGGTATCAAGGTGCATAAAGGGCTAGAAATGTTTGAATTTTTTGCATCAATGTATAGATGAATCATAGAGTCAATGACATTCACTTGACGTTCACCCAAGTTGATCTCTAAGACCACCCAACGCTTCCTCGTGTGATATAAAGCATCTCCCCACATGAGGACTCACCATTGACCTCAAGGAAGAAGCCCTTCCTCACAATAGTATTGAAAAAAGGACTTGGTCAGCTTAATATCATGGCCCGAGATGGTAGCCTTGTTCGGGAAGTATACGGAGTACCCACATGAGGACTCACCCTTGTCGTCCTTGTAGATTTCCTTTGTTCGTCAGTCTGAGACATTTCTTTTCCATCCTCATTCATTCCATGCTCACTCAACATAGAGCACCTAACTTTAATGCCTTCTAGAACATCCATATCTAGGATCTCATCCAAGACCTTTCCCCGACTTCCTCATCTGCTTCATTCGGAATTTCCACATTCGAAGCACTTGAATCATCACCATCAATTTCCTCATGGCCAAGCGCTGCCTCAACTCTCTCACTTGCCTCCTCTGGCATTTGCGCATTCAAAGCACCTGGCTCAACACCTAAATCTTCTCATTCTGAAGCCCTACCTCACATGACTCATCCGACATTGAAACATTGGTAGCATCTGGTGCAACGACATCTATTTTCTCATTCTCACAATGTGCTTCCTTTGCCTCCGAAGCATTCATTTTCTTTTCGTTGGACACTATCTCACTTTCCTCTTCTTGCATTCCATCACTCAAAGAAGAAGACTGCCTAGCATTCATATTACTCTCAATGTCGTACAACTTCTTAAAGACAAAAGAAAGCTGTATATGGAAGTCACTAAATCTCCATTGAACATCTTTCATTATGCTCTACATAATCCGCATTTGCTTCTTTAACACCTTGGTTTATTCGGGCGCATCAATGTCTTTCCTTACCACTTCTGGCATCTCTTTTGCATTCTCCATACCTACCTTAGAATCCATTACTGCCTCAAAATCTATTCCTGGCATACCCCTCTCAACAGTTGCAATCTTTTCAATGTCATTACACCCAACATCTTCATCATTTGCATCCACTACATCAACCTTCTTTTCATCAACAACAAGAACCCATAATTTTTTTATAATATCTTCCACCTCCCCTGGATGATCAAACTTATATTGAAATAACAATATAGACATCTCGTTTTCCAATTCACCCTTTTCCTCTTTTTGTGCTTCTTTATCTTTGATTTCGTTATTCACCTTCACCTCATGCACAATTGGCTCTTTCTTCTTCCTTTGTTTGTTCTCTTTCACTTCCTACATTCCTTTCTCTTTTATCTTCTCTACAACAAACCTCTTTTCATCGCCCCTACAAAAGCGCAATCTTCCACCAAACAACTATTTTAACAGTTGGTCGTTATCTTGTACCTTCAGTCTGTGAGAATGCTTCTTGTTTTTCTTCTTTTCTGACATCTCAACGTAAGCCACTACAACGTTCTTCCTCTTTCCTCCAACTTGTACCTCTTTTTTCCTTTGTGCCAAAACAAAATCATCCAAATTGTTTTGTACTTTTGTACCAGCTTCTTCCTTGTCCTCCATCTCCTCTGCATGAGATATCATCCATTCAGAGAAAGCATCATATGTTACAATAGCATTTCCTTTGGAAAGTTCAAGTCATGAAACTGTAGATGCTCTAGGTACTAATGATATATATGAGCTTGAAATAATAAAATAATATTAAAACATAAGAAAACTTGTCATCAACAGGAAAAATGTAATCACAACAAAATAGGTTCATCATCATGTTATAACTATCATGAACACAAAAATAAACCCTAAAAATAAAGTGTCATTAACATAAAACATAGAATGTCATCAATAGATCAAAATAACAGGGATTTCCATTCATGCATAACTAAATACATAAAAACAAAATCTATCATTATGTTGTGCGAAGTCTCATCAAAGTGACGACAATTAACAACTGTAATCAAGAATAGTAGTCATGACAGTTAGCAGTTGTCATCAACATTGATGAATCTCTGAAACTATCATCACCACAATTTTTTTTATCACAGTTAATAAGAGTAACGTGTAATACCCCTCAATCTTTGGTAAGGGTATTTGGGTAATTTTCTCAACCCTCGTTCTGTAACCGTGTTGCTTTCAGAGAAGTTTGGATTTTCTGTAACGTGTTTGATCTCTGTAAAATTCCATGAGTAATATAAAATACATTCGACATATTTTTCGGGGCTTAGAATATTGGTTTGGGTACAAATATATTTAATCCGGGGTTCAAAACCCACTCCAAACCTTTCCCCGGGCAACCAGACGCGGAAAAGGCATTTCCGCGACTGCGGCAGCATTTCCGCGACCGCGGAAAAATGGGTTTCAGAAGGGCTGGGCACAGGAATTTTCCGCGACAGCGGATAAAGTTCCGCAACCGCGGAAAATTCCAACACGCCAACGTCGTGTCGCCTGCACCTCGCCGTTCGCGCCACCGTTGATCGTCTGACTCGCCGTTGATCTGGGCTGGGAGAGATCCTTCTTTGGGCTATAAATAGAGTCGATTTGGGAGCGTTTAAGGGCACCCAAATCTGATATCTCTCTCTCTCTCTCGTTCGTTTTCTTGCTCGCCGGAGTTCCAAGCCTCGCCAGAATCTTCAAAGTATCGCCGGAGGCCTCGCCTGGAGTTGTAGCAGCCTTGGAGTGGTGCATTGGAAGCACAAGGAAGGTTGGAGTCGAAGCCCCCTCGAATCGAGCCCTGTCGCGTCGTCGTCAGTGAGATTTTCTCCCTTTAGAGTCGCGGGAGTTCATAGCCGCGACCGCAGACATGAACTGCCACGACCGCGGCAGTGACAAGGTCGGCCGCGTCCGCGGCCGCTGTCATGACACTCGCGGTGGCCTTGTCCTCGACGGCCGCGACCGCGGAATCCCAGCCGCGACCGCGGATTGCTCTGGCAATCGCGATCGTGGCCTTGGGCATGCCGATCTCGGTCGGGACTTTCGTCCTTTCGATTTCATTTGTTCCTTCTTAGATTCGTATCATTTTATTGTGGAATCTAACCAAGGGTTTCGTTATGGGTCGTCGTCGTAAGAATCTGTAATCCGTCTTCCGTTCCCGTTCCGGACCCAGAAACCCGTCATCGCTCAATCGTCCGTCTAGATTAAGGCAAGTGGCAGTTCGCTCTTGCTTATCATTCCATATTTCCATTAATTATCAATTATTTAGTTGTTAATTAAATTGGGATGAACTATTGTTTTCATTTGGGAACAGATTTTATAAAAGATACGATTAAGAAAGTGATATTATAATAGGTTGTATATACTGCTAGAAACAACGCTAATATATAGATATTATTGCCATCATTGTATTGATGTGGACTATTGTGTGATTTTAACTGTTTAGTTAGAACGAGTATTCATAGGAACGCTATGTGCCTTGCGATGTCTAGTCGTTTCTTTATAACTGGTACTAGGAGGATTTTTTCCTAGTACTCTCTCTGGTCATGAATGTACCCTTACTCAGGGTAGGTGCACAACAGCTGGTGCCGCCATTCGGAATTTATTCCCTTCGATATCTCTCGCGATGAGATGATATATCTTAAAAGCTTGTAACGTAAATGTACGCTTTGTCACTAAAACAAGATAAGTGCCGATATGCACATAATTAATGAACCTTGGGCGAGAAGTACAACTTGGAACCTCGTCTGGACTTCGATTAGAGTAAGTCGTCCTTCCAAATCTGAATTCGCATTACGCGGTGAGGTTGGTCGTGGACCCAAATGGTCAAGTCTTTTTAAACGCTTGTGTGAAATTATAATGTTCCCGAACACTTGTCATACTTCCGATAAGACTCAATCTTTTGGAGTCTTCTCTTCATTTGTTTCCTTAAGACTCGATCTTTATGAGTCTTCTCTTGATATTTTTGTTTTGTATATTCCTGTAGAAGTATTGAGGTTTACTATCGTCATCGGCTTTCATTCGAGAAACGATGGGTCTAGCCTAATACGACTACTTAGAACCTTTCTGTTTTACCCTTGCATAGTCTTTCATTAGACTAACCAACCGGTTATTTTCCCTTGCATGGTTGGCTGGTGTCATCCGTCTCATACGACACATCAGGTAGACTTCCTTTCCGTGAAGGCTAGAATCTGACGATGAAGGCAGATGAAGTTTTAAGAGTTTTTATCCAGGTTGAAGATCCTAGGCGGGTGATCGCTTCGATCAAGAACCTTATGTTATTTATTTAAAAGACTTTCGTTGTATTAAACATATTCTGTATTTCTGTTGTATTTGGGATTTACGGATGTAATTCTGAGACTTTGGTTTAAATAAAGATTATGATATTTCGTTTTATCAGTGTATTTTATGATTTGTATGAATGGTTAAGCCTTGGGTGGCTTCAGATGTGGAATATGAGGTCACTGGCGGTAATACTTTCAAGGAAATATTTGGGGGTGTTACAGATTTGGTATCAGAGTCGATTTTAAAAAAAAAAACGGGTTGGGTTTCAAATTATCTTACTGAAAACAAAGATTTTATTAACCTTTTATCCGTTTTCGAACTGAGAAAGTTGTTTAAATTCAAAAATTTTGAATTTCCGAATAAAACCATACTTGACTAGAAAATGTATTGTTTTGAAATCTCTGCCGTTCTAGTCGTGCCTTCTTTCCAGTCTGATATAGTAAGTTCGCTTCTATAATTAGAAAGACTAATTCTTTTCTCGTCGCCCCGCAGATTATGGGCGCATTCATCTCTCATCTGAGGAACCCGAATAAAGCCGAGGTGGCCCCGCCATATCCAGTTAGGCTCGAGTTCCCGGTTCCCTCTCCGTGCGTTGAGGTAGGGGAGCGTAGTTGCCCACCCAAGGAGGTGAAGACCGTACTCTCAGAGTCGGTGGTATTGGTATCTGACAGGGCTGAGGTTCCCGAGGCGGAGCCTGAAGCAGACCCAAGGGAGGATACCGAGGAAGAGGAGGAGCCGGCGCAGTACCTTGGAGGGTACTACGACGACGACTTCAAAATTGAGGAGGATCCTGAAGAAGACCCGGAAGAAGATCCGGAGGAGGATCCGGTGATGGAATTTATTTTCCCGAGTCCGGCGTCGCCACTTGAGTGGGAGTATTCGCCATTGTCCCCTGCCACTTGGGAGGCACTTAGTGGTGAAAGTACCGCCAGAAGGAGGAGGCCAGTGATGAGTCCTGGCTCGTGACATGTATTTTGCCAGAGTCAGATGGCTTCCTCTGAAGCACGTCGCCAGGTGGACGAGGCAGTTGAGAGTGCTCGCTTGAGGGCAAGGTCATGGGAGTCAATGGGTACACCGAGGGTGGTCCCGACCCAGCAGGCCAGGCCAAGGCCCCAGATGATGGAGGAGCGACTGTAGGAGTGGTCGAACGCCCTAGACGACATGGAGGAGAGGACATACGAGGCTGAGCTCGGTCTCTCCCGAATGCTTATGGACGTCCGCGAACTCCAGGAGTATATCCGCCAAGCAAGATTGCTACTTGACCCTTTGTACGAGGTGAACAGGGCAGACTTCTAACCAGGATTTCTGGAGGAGTTTTGCTACCCACCAGGATCTGATGGGGCTGGACCAAGTGTTCCCACGCCTAGAGAAAGGCCGAGGGCACCAAGGCCGAGAGGTGAGCCGTGTGCTCCAGGGCCGAGTAGGTCCAGAAGTCTGACACCAGACCCCGATGATAGACCACGTGCGAAGAAGCAGTGCATGAGAGTTCCCGATTATAGGAAGTTTTTCAGAGCACCATGATGGGGTCAGTGTTAAGTTTAACAGTCTTCTTTTCTAGTATTCCGGTTGTTTCGTTTTGTTAGCATTGTATTCTCCAAGCAATTTTGCCTTGTCGCTTGGAAGAATTTCCGATGTAGACCTATCAAACTCAGTTTCAGTTCATCAATGAAAGTTTACCAAGTTTGGTCTATTCTAAGTTGATTTTATACGTTGTACATATTGAAATGATATTAATGTTATAAAATACTTGGAATTTGATCGGTAAACAGATGGTGAACACAAGGAACACCATTCGTGCTGGTGCTGGGCCAAGCAACAACCCCAGACTGAATTTGGGGAATACCGCGAATCCATTAGATGAGAACGAGTCTGTTTCTCACAACAATCCAGTGGGCAGCGACCAAGTTCCGGTCAACGCTCCAGTTATTTTCGATGCTGCGGCAATTGAGGCTATTCGGGGGATTGTGATGCAAGCAGTCACCGATATTATGGGACCAATCACGCCTTAGGCACAGGGTGTGCCAATTCCTCCTGTGGTTCCTAGATTCGAGGAGCCAGCTATCCATGTACCTCATGAGGATGCGGTCAGGAACAAAGGCAATTATGGCCAAGCACTGAAGGCCATTAGCTCTATGAGGCCTGCCAGCTATGATGGGAATGGAGAGCCAGTCAGAGTGGCATATTGGTTCTCGCACATGGAACGACTGTTTAGAAATGTCGAGTGCACTGAAGCTGAAAAGGTGCACATTGCTTCCCTTCAACTGAAGGAGGTGGCTAGTGAATGGTGGGAAAGCACCGGTCTAGCTGATCATCCTGGGTTGAACTGGGGAATGTTTAAGGCGAAAATGACTGATCGATTCTTTTCCCGAGCTGTGAGGGAAGAGAAGCATAAGGAGTTTCTCTATCCGAGGACGGATGGATTGAAAGTGATTGAGCTTGTGGCCAAGTTCAATCACCTGTTGCAGTACGCTGGGCAGAAAGTGTCCAGTGATGAGCAAAAAATATGGCATTTCCACGAGTGGATGAATCCAGACATCAAGCCACTGATGGTACGTCACGGATGCTCTACTCTGGAGCAGTACGTGGATGCTGCCTATAAATTGGAGGTGACTCTGGAGGAGTCGGCTAAGAAGCGCAATCGCTAGAGACCGGCACAGAGCCAGCCTCAGGCAAGTGGGTTCAAGCGACCCGCGCCGCCGTCGAACTTTGGCAAATCTGGCCGGGCGAGAACAGAGATGACTCATGGAGGGTCTACGCAACGTTCGGGTCAGGGCAAGAATCCGATCCAGTGCTACAACTGTGGTACACCCGGGCACAAGAGCAATGAGTGTCCGAAGGAGAGGAAGACGTGTTTTGGCTGCGGGAAGGAGGGGCACTTGCAGACATTTTGTCCGCAGAGGAGGCATAAGGGAGCTGAGTCACAGCAAGGGTCCATTAGTCATAACAACCGACCCAGGTTCAAACCAGTGGAAGCTCCTAGCCCTTCGGCGCAGACAACTGCGCAGAACAAGGGAAAAGCCCAACTGCTCCAGGAGGTTAAGGTCAGCGACTCTACGAGATGCGTGAGGCTGATGGACCAAATGCTCCTACTGCTCAAGGTACTCTATACCTTCATTCTACTTCTGTATGTATACTTTTTAATTCGGGTGCTACTCATTCTTTCATCTCGGAAAGTTGCGTAAGTAAGCTAGGTTTAGTATGCAATGAGGCTTGTGAGCCTTTCGTAGTCAATCTTCCCAATGGTGAACATTTAGTAGGATCCAAGCGTCTATCAGAATTTCCGATTAGAATTCAGGGTAGAAAGTTCGAAGCAGATTTGATCTATATAGCCATGGCTCCATACGACATTATTCTCGGTATGGATTGGCTGACGCCTCATGGAGCGGTGATCGATTTCAGTTCAAGGACTGTGACAATTTTATTCGGGGGCCAGTTTGTATGCAAGTTCAAGGGTCGAAATGACGCTGATAACGACAAGCTCATCAATGCGATGGCTGCGTGTAAGCTACTTCGACAAGGATGTGTCGAGTACCTGTGCTATCTGGATAAACCCAAGAAAGATGAGCCGTCAGTTCTTGATATTCCGGTCATTCGCGAATTTCCGGATGTCTTTCCGACGGAGATTCCCGGTTTACCCCCGAGTCATGACGTGGAGTTTACCATCGATCTCGAGCCTAGTACCGCGCCAATCTCTAAGGCACCGTATCGGATGGCTCCAGCGGAGATGCAAGAGTTGAAGAAGCAACTCGAGGACCTTCTGGAGAAAGGATATATAAGGCCGAGCGCATCACCTTGGGGCACTCCGGTTTTGTTCGTCAAGAAGAAGGATGGATCGTTCCGACTTTGTATCGACTATCGAGAGTTGAATAAAGTCACAATCAAGAATAAGTATCCGTTGCCGAGGATTGATGATCTGTTGGATCAATTGCAAGGAGCAAAAGTCTTTTCCAAGATCGATCTGAGATCTGGTTACCATCAGCTCAGGATTCGTAAAGAAGACATTCCGAGGACTGTGTTCCGGACGAGGTATGGCCACTATGAGTTTATAGTCATGCCATTTGGCCTTACCAATGCTCCGACGGTCTTCATGGATCTGATGCATCGATGTTTCCACCAATACCTGGATAAGTTCGTGGTGGTCTTCATCGACGATAATTTGATCTATTCCCCGAGTGAGGAGGCTCACGAGGAACATCTTCAGATCACCTTGTTAGTCCTTAGATAGAATCAGCTATACGCAAAGTTGTCTAAGTGTGACTTCTGGATCAAAGAAGTGGCTTTCTTACGCCATGTGATCAATGAGAATGGAGTTATGGTCGATCCCCAGAAGATTGAGCGGTAGCCGACTGGAAGCGGCCTCAGAATGTGAAGGAGGTGCGTAGTTTCTTAGGACTCGCTGGATATTATAGACGGTTCGTGGATGGATTTTTTAAGATCGCTCTACCTATGACCGATTTGCTCCGCAAAGTCCACAAGAAGTTTGTCTGGGATGACAAGTGCGAGGCCACTTTTCAAAAGCTGAAGAAGTGTCTGACCTCCGTACCAGTGTTAGCGCTACCAGAAGGAACTGATGGTTATGTGCTCTATAGTGATGCTTCAAAGAATGGGTTAGGGTGCGTACTGATGCAAAAAGGAAAAGTTATTGCTTACGCATCTCGACAATTGAAAACCTATGAGGCAAACTATCCGACGCATGATCTGGAGTTAGTAGCTGTTGTATTTGCATTAAAGATTTGGAGGCACTATCTCTATGGTGTGAGGTGCCAAGTCTTCACCGATCATAAGAGTCTCAAGTACGTGTTCACTCAGAAGGAGCTGAATATGAGACAACGTCGCTGGTTAGAGCTACTCAAAGACTACGACATCGAGTTGTTGTATTATCCGGGCAAGGCTAATGTAGTAGCCGATGCATTGAGCCGGAAGACGCCACACGAGACTGTAGTGGCTCTACTCACTGCTCAGACCAAGCTGAACCAAGGGTTGTGCGAGATTGAAGTCTTGTACGATCAACGTCGAGGATACCTGAGTATGCTTGAGATTCAAGCTACGCTACTTGATCAAATCAGGGAGAAGCAAGTTGACGACGTGGTCTTGGTAAAGCTAAGCAGCGAAGTGATGGACGGGAAAGCTCCCGGATTCGTGATTCAGGAGGATGGATCACTCTGGTTTTAGGACCAGATTTGTGTGTCTGACGTTGATGGTCTTCGCCAGTTGGTGATGAGGGAAGCCCATTCGTCAGCTTATTTTGTACATCCAGGCTCTAGCAAGATGTACAAAGACCTCAGAAAGAAATTCTAGTGGCCCAACATGAAGTGGGATGTAGCAGAATTTGTGGCGAAATGCTTGACTTGTCAGAAAGTCAAGATAGAACACCGTAGGCCAGGTGGTGAATTGCTACCTCTTCCAGTGCCAGAGTGGAAATGAGAGGATATTGCTATGGATTTCGTCACAGGGCTGCCAAAGACTCAAAGTCAAAAGGATGCTATATGGGTAATCATTGACCGGCTCACGAAGAGTGCTCACTTCATGGCTATCAAGTCAACATGGGGAACCCAGAAGCTATCGGAAGTGTTCCTACACGAGCTTGTCCGTTTGCATGGTACACCAAAGACCATTGTATCGGATCGTGATGGCCGATTCATGTCGAGATTCTGGAAGGAACTCCACAAGGCCATGGGAACCGAGTTGAGGTTCAGTACTGCGTTTCATCCTCAGACGGATGGACAGTCTGAGAGGACCATCCAGACATTGGAAGATATGCTGAGAGCTTGTGTACTCGATCGTCCGACTAGCTGGGAGAACATCCTATGTCTGATTGAGTTCACATACAACAACAGTTGGCATGCTACCATTAAGATGGCTCCATTCGAAGCTTTGTATGGTCGAAGGTGCAGATCTCCAATTTGTTGGGATGAGAATGCCGACAGAGGATGTTGACAGCTCAGAGTCGACATAAGTCTTACGCAGATCTGAAGCGCATGAATGTCGAATTTGAGGTTGGTGACAAGGTGTTTGTCAGGGTGTTGCCATCCAAGGGAGTATTCAGGTTCGGCAAGCATGGGAAGCTTAACCCTCGCTACTTGGGACCGTTTGAGATCCTTGACAGGGTGGGGTCTCTAGTGTATCGTTTGGCATTGCCGCCGTCGGCACATCCAGTGCATAACGTGTTCCACGTGTCCTTGTTGAGAAAGTACGTGCCAAACGCGTCTCATGTGCTGAGTTATGAAGACATCGAGATTCAGGCAAATGGTACCTACGAAGAGATACCTGTGCATATTCTCGAGCATCGCGAGAAGCAATTGCGGAACAAGGTAGTACCATTAGTACTGATTCTTTGGTCCAAGGCTGGATCTGAAGAGGTTACTTGGGAAACCTAGGAGACTGAAGAGGATATGCTTAGTCCCTTTCCCGATCTGTTTTTGGCCTAGTTTCGGGGTCGAAACCTTTTTAAGGGGGTAGTGATGTAACGCCTCGCTTTTTTTTGGTTTTCGGCCAAGTTTCGGAGTCGAAACTTCTTTTTAGGGGGAAGTGATGTAATACCCCTCAATCTTTGGTAAGGGTATTTGGGTAATTTCCTCAACCCTCGTTCTGTAATCGTGTCGCTTTTAGAGAAGTTCAGATTTTCTGTAACGTGTTTGATCTCTGTAAAATTCCCTGAGTAATATAAAATACATTCGACGTATTTTTCGGGGCTTAGAATATTTGTTTGGGTACAAATATATTTAATCCGGGGTTCAAAACCCACGCCGAACCTTTCCCCGGGAAACCAGACACGGAAAAGGCATCTCCGCGACTGCGGCAGCATTTCCGCGACCGCGGAAAAATGGGTTTCAGAAGGGCTGGGCACATGAATTTTCTGCGACCGTGGAAAATTCCAACACGCCAACGTCGTGTCGCCTGCACCTCGCCGTTCGCGCCACCGTTGATCGTCTGACTCGCCGTTGATCTGGGCTGGGAGAGATCCTTCTTTGGGCTATAAATAGAGTCGATTTGGGAGGGTTTAAGGGCACCCAAATCTGATATATCTCTCTCTCTCTCGTTCGTTTTCTTGCTCGCCAGAGTTCCAAGCCTCGCCGGAATCTTCAAAGTGTCGCCGGAGGCCTCGCCTGGAGTTGTAGCAGCCTTGGAGTGGTGCATTGGAAGCACAAGGAAGGTTGGAGTCGAAGCACCCTCGAATCGAGTCTTGTCGCGTCGTCGTCAGTGAGATTTTCTCCCTTTAGAGTCGCCGGAGTTCATAGCCACGACCGTAAACAGGAACTGCCGCGACCGCGGCAGTGACAAGGTCGGCCGCGTCCGCGGCCGCTGTCATGACACTCGCGGTGGCCTTGTCCTCGACGGCCGTGACCGCGGATTGCTCTAGCAATCGCGATCGTGGCCTTGGGCATGCCGGTCTCGGTCAGGACTTTCGTACTTTCGATTTCGTTTGTTCCTTCTTAGATTCGTATCATTTTATTGTGGAATCTAACCTAGGGTTTCGTTATGGGTCGTCGTCGTAGGAATCTGTAATCCGTCTTCCGTTCCCGTTCCAGACCCAGAAACCCATCATCGCTCAATCGTCCGTCTAGATTAAGGCAAGTGGCAGTTCGCTCTTGCTTATCATTCCATATTTCCATTAATTATCAATTGTTTAGTTGTTAATTAAATTGGGATGAACTATTGTTTTCATTTGGGAACAGATTTTATAAAAGATACGATTAAGAAAGTGATAATATAATAGGTTGTATATACTGCTAGAAATAACGCTAATATATAGATATTATTGCCATAATGGTATTGATGTGGACTATTGTGTGATTTTAATTGTTTAGTTAGAACGAGTATTCATAGGAACGCTATGTGCCTTGCGATGTCTAGTCGTTTCTTTATAACTGGTACTAGGAGGATTTTTTCCTAGTACTCTCTCTGGTCATGACTGTACCCTTACTCAGGGTAGGTGCACAACAGCTGGTGCCGCCATTCAGAATTTAGTCCCTTCGATATCTCTCGCAATGAGATGATATATCTTAAAAGCTTGTAACGTAAATGTACGCTTTGTCACTAAAACAAGATAAGTGCCGATATGCACATAATTAATGAACCTTGGGCGAGAAGTACAACTTGGAACCTCGTCTGGACTTCGATTAGAGTAAGTCCTCCTTCCAAATCTGAATTCGCATTACGCGGTGAGGTTGGTCGTGGACCCAAATGGTCAAGTCTGTTTAAACGCTTGTGTGAAATTATAATATTCCCGAACACTTGTCATACTTCCGATAAGACTCAATCTTTTGGAGTCTTCTCTTCATTCGTTTCCTTAAGACTCGATCTTTATGAGTCTTCTCTTGATATTTTTGTTTCGTATATTCCTGTAGAAGTATTGAGGTTTACTATCGTCATCGGCTTTCATTCGAGAAACGATGAGTCTAGCCTAATACGACTACTTAGAACCTTTCTGTTTTACCCCTGTATAGTCTTTCATTAGACTAACCAATCGGTTATTTTCTCTTGCATGGTTGGCTGGTGTCATCCGTCTCATACGACACATCAGGTAGACTTCCGTTCCGTGAAGGCTAGAATCTGACGATGAAGGCAGATGAAGTTTTAAGAGTTTTTATCCAGGTTGAAGATCCTAGGCGGGTGATCGCTTCGATCAAGACCCTTATGTTATTTATTTAAAAGACTTTTGCTGTATTAAACATATTCTGTATTTCTGTTGTATTTGGGATTTAAGAATGTACTTCCGAGACTTTGGTTTAAATAAAGATTATGATATTTCGTTTTATCAGTGTATTTTATGATTTGTATGAATGGTTAAGCCTTGGGTGGCTTCGGATGTAGAATCTGAGGTCACTGGCGGTAATACTTTCAAGGAAATATTTGGGGGTGTTACAGATTTGGTATCAGAGCCGATTTTTTTTAAAAAACGGGTTGGGTTTCAAATGTCTTACTGAAAACAAAGATTTTATTAACCTTTTATCCATTTTCGAACTGAGAAATTTGTTTAAATTCAAAAATTTTGAATTTCCGAATAAAACCATACTTGACTAGAAAATGTATTGTTTTGAAATCTCTGCCGTTCTAGTCGTGCCTTCTTTCCAATCTGATATAGTAAGTTCGCTTCTATAATTAGAAAGACTAATTCTTTTCTCGTCGCCCCACAGATTATGGGCGCATTCATCTCTCATCTGAGGAACCCGAATAAAGCCGAGGTGGCCCCGCCATATCCAGTTAGGCTCGAGTTCCCGATTCCCTCTCCGTGCGTTGAGGTAGGGGAGCCCAGTTGCCCACCCAAGGAGGTGAAGACCGTACTCTCAGAGTCGGTGGTATTGGTATCTGATAGGGCTGAGGTTCCCGAGGCGGAGCCTGAAGCAGACCCAAGGGAGGATACCGGGGAAGAGGAGGAGCCGGCGCAGTACCTTAGAGGGTACTACGACGACGACTTCGAAATTGAGGAGGATCCTGAAGAAGACCCGGAAGAAGATCCGGAGGAGGATCCTGAAGAAGACACGGAAGAAGATCCGGTGATGAAATTTATTTTCCCGAGTCCGGAGTCGCCACTTGAGCGGGAGTATTCGCCATTGTCCCCTGCCACTTGGGAGGCATTTAGTGGTGAAAGTACCGCCAGAAGGAGGAGGCCAGTGATGAGTCCTGGCTCGTGACATGTATTTTGCCAGAGTCAGATGGCTTCCTCTGAAGCGCGTCGCCAGGTGGACGAGGCAGTTGAGAGTGCTCGCTTGAGGGCAAGGTCATGGGAGTCAATGGGTACACCGAGGGTGGTCCCGACCCAGCAGGCCAGGCCAAGGCCCCAAATGCTGGAGGAGCGACTGGAGGAGTGGTCGAACGCCCTAGACGACATGGAGGAGAGGACATACGAGGCTGAGCTCGGTCTCTCCCGAATGCTTGTGGACGTCCGCGAACTCCAGGAGTATATCCGCCAAGCAAGATTGCTACTTGACCCTTTGTACGAGGTGAACAAGGCAGACTTCTAACCAGGATTTCTGGAGGAGTTTTGCTACCCACCGAGATCTGATGGGGCTGGACCAAGTGTTCCCACGCCTAGAGAAAGGCCGAGGGCACCAAGGCCGAGAGGTGAGCCGTGTGCTCCAGGGCCGAGTAGGTCCAGAAGTCTGACACCAGACCCCGATGATAGACCACGTGCGAAGAAGCAGTGCATGAGAGTTCCCGATTATAGGAAGTTTTTCAGAGCACCATGATGGGAGCCAGTGTTAAGTTTAGCAGTCTTCTTTTCTAGTATTCCGGTTGTTTCGTTTTGATAGCATTGTATTCTCCAAGCAATTTTGCCTTGTCGCTTGGAAGAATTTCCGATGTAGACCTATCAAACTCAGTTTCAGTTCATCAATGAAAGTTTACCAAGTTTGGTCTATTCTAAGTTGATTTTATACGTTGTACATATTGAAATGATATTAATGTTATAAAATACTTGGAATTTGATCGGTAAACAGATGGTGAACACAAGGAACACCATTCGTGCTGGTGCTGGGCCAAGCAACAACCCCAGACTGAATTTGGGGAATACCGCGAATCCATTAGATGAGAACGAGTCTGTTTCTCACAAAAATCCAGTGGGCAGCGACCAAGTTTCGGTCAACGCTCCAGTTATTTTCGATGCTGCGGGAATTGAGGCTATTCGGGGGATTGTGATGCAAGCAGTCACCGATATTATGGGACCAATTGCGCCTTAGGCACAGGGTGTGCCAATTCCTCCTGTGGTTCCTAGATTCGAGGAGCCAGATGTCCATGTACCTCATGAGGATGCGGTCAGGAACAAACGCAATTATGGCCAAGCACTGAAGGCCATTAGCTCTATGAGGCCTGTCAGCTATGATGGAAAGGGAGAGCCAGTCAGAGTGGCATATTGGTTTTCGCACATGGAACGACTGTTCAGAAACGTCGAGTGCATTGAAGCTGAAAAGGTGCACATTGCTTCCCTTCAACTGAAGGAGGTGGCTAGTGAATGGTGGGAAAGCACCGGTCTAGCTGATCACCCTGGGTTGAACTGGGGAATGTTTAAGGCGAAAATGACTGATCGATTCTTTTCCCGAGCTATGAGGGAAGAGAAGCATAAGGAGTTTCTCTATCCGAGGACGGATGGATTGAAAGTGACTGAGCTTGTGGCCAAGTTCAATCACCTGTTGCAGTACGCTGGGCAGAAAGTGTCCAGTGATGAGCAAAAAATATGGCATTTCCACGAGTGGATGAATCCAGACATCAAGCCACTGATGGTACGTCACGGATGCTCTACTCTGGAGCAATACGTGGATGCTGCCTATAAATTGGAGGTGACTCTGGAGGAGTCGGCTAAGAAGCGCAATCGCCAGAGACCGACACAGAGCCAGCCTCAGGCAAGTGGGTTCAAGCGACCCGCGCCGCCGTCGAACTTTGGCAAATCTGGCCGGGCGAGAACAGAGATGACTCATGGAGGGTCTACGCAACGTTTGGGTCAGGGCAAGAATCCGATCCAGTGCTACAACTGTGGTACACCCGGGCACAAGATCAATGAGTGTCCGAAGGAGAGGAAGACGTGTTTTGGCTGCGGGAAGGAGGGGCACTTGCAGACATTTTGTCCGCAGAGGAGGCATAAGGGAGCTGAGTCACAACAAGGGTCCATTAGTCATAACAACCGACCCAGGTTCAAACCAGTGGAAGCTCCTAGCCCTTCGGCGCAGACAACTACGCAGAACAAGGGAAAAACCCCACCTGCTTCAGGAGGTCAAGGTCAGCGACTCTACGAGATACGTGAGGCTGATGGACCAAATGCTCCTACTGCTCAAGGAGTGGTGCATTGGAAGCACAAGGAAGGTTGGAGTCGAAGCCCCCTCGAATCGAGCCCCGTCGCGTCGTCGCCGATGAGATTTTCTCCCTTTAATTTAGAGTCGCCGGAGTTCATAGCCGCGATCGCGGACATCAACTACCGCGACCGCGGCAGTGACAAGGTCGGTCGCATCCGTGGCCACTTTCATGACACTCGCGGTGGCCTTGTCCTCGACGGCCGCGACCGCGGAATCCCAGCCGCGACCGCGGATTGCTCTGGCAATCGCGATTGTGGCCTTGGGCATGCCAGTCTCGGTCGGGACTTTCATCCTTTCGATTTTGTTTGTTCCTTCTTAGATTCGTATCATTTTATTGTCGAATCTAACCTAGGGTTTCGTTATGGGTCGTCGTTGTAGGAATCTGTAATCCGTCTTCCGTTCCCGTTCCGGACCCAGAAACCCGTCATCGCTCAATCGTTCGTCTAGATTAAGGCAAGTGGCGGTTCGCTCTTGCTTATCATTCCATATTTCCATTAATTATCAATTGTTTAATTGTTAATTAAATTGGGATGAACTATTGTTTTCATTTGGGAACAAATTTTATAAATGATACGATTAAGAAAGTGATATTATAATAGGTTGTATATACTGCTAGAAACAACGCTATTATATAGATATTATTGCCATAATGGTATTGATGTGGACTATTGTGTGATTTTAACTGTTTAGTTAGAACGAGTATTCGTAGGAACGCTATGTGCCTTGCGAGGTCTAGTCGTTTCTTTATAACTGGTACTAGGAGGATTTTTTCCTAGTACTCTCTCTGGCCATGACTGTACCCTTACTCAGGGTAGATGCACAACAGCTGGTGCCGCCATTCAGAATTTATTCCCTTCGATATCTCCCGCGATGAGATGATATATCTTAAAAGCTTGTAACGTAAATGTATGCTTTGTCAGTAAAACAAGATAAGTGCCGATATGCACATAATTAATGAACCTTGGGCGAGAAGTACAACTTGGAACCTCGTCTGGACTTCAATTAGAGTAAGTCCTCCTTCCAAATCTGAATTCGCATTACGCGGTGAGGTTGGTCGTGGACCCAAATGGTCAAGTCTTTTTAAACGCTTGTGTGAAATTATAATGTTCCCGAACACTTGTCATACTTCCGATAAGACTCAATCTTTTGGAGTCTTCTCTTCATTCGTTTCCTTAAGACTCGATCTTTAGGAGTCTTCTCTTGATATTTCTGTTTCGTATATTCCTGTAGAAGTATTGAGGTTTACTATCGTCATCGGCTTTCATTCGAGAAGCGATGGGTCTAGCCTAATACGACTACTTAGAACCTTTCTGTTTTACCCTTGTATAGTCTTTCATTAGACTAACCAACCGGTTATTTTCCCTTGCATGGTTGGCTGGTGTCATCCGTCTCATACGGCACATCAGGTAGACTTCCGTTCCGTGAAGGCTAGAATCTGACGATGAAGGCAGATGAAGTTTTAAGAGTTTTTATCCAGGTTGAAGATCCTAGGCGGGTGATCGCTTCGATCAAGACCCTTATGTTATTTATTTAAAAGACTTTCGCTGTATTAAACATATTCTGTATTTCTGTTGTATTTGGGATTTACGGATGTAATTCCGAGACTTTGGTTTAAATAAAGATTATGATATTTCATTTTATCAGTGTATTTTATGATTTGTAAGAATGGTTAAGCCTTGGGTGGCTTCGGATGTGGAATCTGAGGTCACTGGCGGTAATACTTTCAAGGAAATATTTGGGGGTGTTACATAACGAACAATAATGTTGATGGAAAGTAGCAACTGTCATCAAAATAGTATTGATGACAGCTAGAATGACACTTTTAAACTATCATCAAGAAAATTTGTCATGGCACTTGTAAATTGTCAACAATATGATAAAATCCAGGTTTCTATCACTCAACAAAATATTAAAAAGAAAACATACCAATTTTTTGTTCTTTGTAAAATCCACAATATGATGGAACTACACCAGCTTCTCATATGAGGTAAACCACCTCAAATAATAAGGCATCCTTTTAACACTAAATAAAGTGCAATAGGCAACATTCCAAAGCCGAGGGAATGATTTCAACATCCACACATGAGACCAAGTAAGACACACTCATAAGAACACAATAATGTAAACATAAAAACACACAAATAAACATAAAAACACACAAATACTGAAAATATGCACTATAGCTTAAAATTCAAAGGAAATTCAAACAAGTTGTAACCAACTCTGACATCATACTTAATCTTATTCTTAGGCATGTTTTTATGTGGACTCATGTTCACCTTCCTAAGGGACTCAATAGTACTAAGATACACTGCCCTACTCCAAGGGTACCTCGAAAACTGCTCCAAATTAGATGCAAGCCTAAAAAAAAACATATTCAATCTCACAATTACGATGTTTGAGGCATCAATGCAACCTTAACAACCAACAAATGCGCGAGTTTTAGCTAATTCTAGGTATATGTGTCATTAGGAAACACAACAATAAGATGGTCTAAGGTACATTTAGAAACCCCAAGCTCCTCATGCATATCAACTTCAAGCACAACAAGATCTAGAGTATTTGAGCAACTCGAGCCAATAATGGCAACAAATTCAAAAAGTGAAAACCTAGTTGCATTCCCCCAACCTTAAACCACATATCATGGATTTTTTAGTTGTCAGCTCATGCAAAAGGATAAAGTGAATAAGTTGGGCACAATATCACAAGCTCTTCCCCATGTCAGTATAGGACCAACACACCCTTCAAATAAATAAATCCAATCTGGAATAGAAGAGTTGCTTCAATGATTTTTATATGTTCCATTCTAGCATAGATGTTGCACTTGCACGAGTTGGTGGTCCTCTTTTGAAACAATATACCTACAATCCATTTGATACATATTTTAACATGTCAATAGATAAGGAAACTCAAATTAGATCAATACTGTCATCAACAATGTGATACCCCTCAATTTCGATTGAAATTTACGTGTTTGAATGGTGTTAAGACTTGCTATTTGAAATGTGGGCTGCAGTTTTTGAAATAATTTATGTGATACCCCTCAATAGGTTACATTTTGCAGAGACAAGCTGGAGTTGATATTATTTCATGTAGATAATATACCTATAATTTTCTAGGTTGAACGATATACCGAGTTAATTTGAAGAGATAGCCTTGTCGATAAAAATGGAGATATTTTTGTTGTTGAGCAATTGGCTTTGGGTTAGTTATACATGCTATATTTATAGTTAGAATATTTGTAGTATAGATATAAGATAATTATACAACTATCATGGGATTGTGTTATGTAGTATATTATTAGGAATTTTAGCTCGAAAAGACATTTAGATATGTTATTTTGGAACAATATTTTGTGTGAAATGTTTAATATTGTATATGTGTTATTTAAGAGGTTGGTAATATTTTATATAAAGGTATTATTTATCTAGTTTAGTGAATAGGAGAACGTTTACTTCTTCCTCTTTAACAATGTTGATGATAACTGTCATAAAGTATTATAAAAATGATGACAAATGCTAAATGTCATCAGTATTTATGATAACTACTAACTGTCATAAAAAGTTATTAAAAACTGATGACAATTGCTAATTGTCATTACTCACCAGTGTTGATGACAATTGTTAAATGTCATTAATGTCGATGACAGTTGTTAACAATGTTGATGACAATTGCTAACAATGTTGATGACAATTGCTAATTGTCATCAAGTATTATAAAAAAAATGATGACAAATGCTAAATGTCATCAGTATTTATGACAACTACTAGCTGTCATAAAATGTTATCAAACCTGATGACAGTTGCTAATTGTCAGTAGTGTTGATGACAACTGTTAAATGTCATCATGCTATGCAAAGTGTCATCAAAACAATAGATAAAAACAAATAGAAAGTGTCATCAACACTAATAAAAGTTTTCATAAAAAATACAAAAAAACGTCTAAAAAACTGTCACCACAAACATCTAACACAAGATGAAAAATAAAATGCCACCATAGAACAACTACCATCAACAAATTGAAACAAAAAATAAACAAGAAAAGAAATAAAGAAATTGTCATCATAAAGGAAAAAATGACAAGCAATCAGTTGTCATCAAATAAAATACCACAAAATTTGTCATTACAAAAGCAGAACAACAAATAGTTGTCATCAAACTAAAAACAACCAATTCATCTCATTTGTCAGCAACAAGTTCAAACATCTAAGCTAAACACAACATCGAAACAAACATTCAACACCATAATAGTAAAAAATCTCGAACAAAAAACTATCATCAATATTAAACCAAAAACACAAAAGAAAAATCAACACCATAAAAGAAAACACCAAAACCCTAATATACATAAATTCAAGCTCTGAAGCAACAAGGGAATGCAAAAGACTAAATAACAATACAAACCTTAGCCATTTCAGATGAACAAAAGTACTTACAAAATGTCAAAGAGGAGAATGCGACATTGACAATGATGACGATGAATCAAATAAGAGAGAAACTGGTCGGAAATAGCAACATCAAGAAGAAAAACACCAGAAGAAGAGGAGATGATAGTGGAAAGTGCAGAGAGAGAGAGAGATAATTCTTTATTGTATATCATTTACACTACTATATCCCAAATATGGACTTTGGATAAGGGTAAAGTTATAATTTTTGTACCAAATTATATGATGTATAGATCTTTGGACCTGGCCTGATCATCAATTTTCCGGCTATTTTTTTTATTAATTGTGTTTCAAATTCATAGTTGGGTTTTGGGTTTTTGTATTTGGAATTTTTTACCTTGATGATGTAATCTTACTATGAAGTTCCAGAGTTCTTTATTTTATAAGTTTTATTTGGTGTTGGCATGTGGATTAGGACTTGAAAATTAACCAAATTTCATACTGCACAATCTCTAAGTGTTTTTAGTGGGGTTTGATTTGATTACAAGAATCAATTTACTCTTCATAGTCAAATTATATATGTTAGAGCACTTTCATTGTCAAATAATTATAAAACAAATGCTAATTGTATCAGGAAATATATCTGCAGGCCCACAGACGGCATGGTGCATGTGGATCGATCGAACATGGTACCTATAATTTGGCGGTCCAATATGTCTTACTTGAGTTAAATGTAGATCATGAAACCAGAGTTGCTTAGCTGGAAATTACTTCATCCTAACTCCTAAGTAACTAAGTGGCCCCCTTTTTCCATCAAAAAAAAAAGTGACCCCCTTTTCCCTTTTACATTTATTTTTCCTTTCTCACTTGGACTAAACACCGTTAATGAAATCTTGTTGGTCCTTCTAAATTTCTTCCTTTGTTGTTTGGGCTAAACACTGTTAACTAAAACCTCCTGGGGCCCTTGTTCCATTTTCTTACATATTTAGTCCATTTTTTGTTTGTTAAATGTTTTATTTATGTTTTTTAATAGGAGAGGAAGAACATTCAACTAGTCTTATATTAACATTCAATTACTTTTCGTTAAAGAAAGGGTGGTAAGAAAGAAGATAGAGAGTTAAACTAATAAAATTTGAAAATGTTTTATCCTAACGTGAAGATTCTAAAATTTAGGTAGTACAACATTATATTTTCAATAATTATTGTAATTACTATAATTATACACTCAATTAATTAATTTATATTTTTGCTTTTGTATAAATGAGATTAAAATTCAGTTCTTCATAGAAATAAATTTTATTTTAAGTACTATATATAATATAAATTTGTATATGCACAAGGCCTCCAAAATTTACAGGACAACCTTGTATATCTTATCAAAATCTAGATACCAATATTTTGAGCTACTCAAACACAAACTAAAAGATTCATAAATCACATCAAGTAATTCATAAAGCACCACTGCACGGGAGGAAAGATAATATGATTGGCATAACTAGGTTTTTTGAATGATTGATTAACCTGACATTTTTTTAGCTTTGTGTATCAAGATTTGTTGAAATCCTATTATGAAAATTTGGTTTCAAGAGCAACTTGTTCACGTTGCTCTTGCTGACTGAATAAAGCCAAAGCATTTGGTTTCACCACCACGTTTTCCATTCATCTTACCTTCCTAACTAGAAAACTTTTCTTGTTTAATTGAGCATTATCCTATTTTCCTTCGTATTTGGCTTAAATAATACTAATGCGCATAACTAAGGGTTTTGCCCTTATTAGCTTCAAATGATAGTAACGTCGACGTGATCGAAATCAGAGAAATACAATGTTGTCTAGCTAGGATATTCTTCTTAGATGAATAATTGAAAACAAAGTTGATGTGACTACGTCCCATCAAGAGTGTCCCATCAAGAGCTAGACACCTCAAGCCACCAAGAGCCCAAGTGCAAGCAAGTGACGCCGCCGCGCCTAGGGCATCCGAGCTAGGGCATGGAAGTTGGTCCGACAATTCTCACAACCCTCCGAGCCATCATTTGGGGGATGATTCCACTAGCCCTCTAGGAGATATGTAGCACAAGAATGCCTATGAAACTGGCGTGGAAGCAAGGAAGTGCCGCACACCTATGGTAGGCACAAGGGAGGCCGGCGCTCGGGTCTTTCCGGGGCGAATCACTCGGGCTCGGGCTCGAGCATTGCAAGAGGGACTCCAGGCTGGCTTGATGACCATGGGAGCGCCGAGCCAAATGGAAGAGAAGGCCATGTGTGCCTTGGTGCAACAACCGGGCTAGGCGCAAGGTTTCCTTAAGCCATGTGGGGCTTGTGTTGAAGAGGCATTTAATGCCGATTTTGTGTGGGTCTTCATGACATTTTCTACCTTAGTTATTGGCTATGTTATGGTTAAAATTTGAGCATTAAAGGTTGGGTATATTAGGGATAGCCGGCCCTTGTTTTTGGGGATGCAAACTTGAACCAAAAACCTTGTTTTTCTCTCTCGCTTTTCAATGGAGTTTTTTGCAGAATTTTAGGATTTAATTCAGTTATTAGATAGCTTCAAATCCAGGTTGTGAGTAATATCAACCTCCGTGCAAGGGCCTCCTTTGGTGCGTCATATCCAAATCGAGTTCTTCACTAGTTCTTACAAGGCGAGGT
Source organism: Rheum nobile (assembly GCA_027886185.1). Taxonomy (NCBI): domain Eukaryota; kingdom Viridiplantae; phylum Streptophyta; class Magnoliopsida; order Caryophyllales; family Polygonaceae; genus Rheum; species Rheum nobile. The sequence goes on along the minus strand of WOAB01000002.1, from coordinate 5,083,363 downwards.
GCGTCATATCCAACCTTTGTAAGTCCATATCCCCTTCGATCTAGCCCTATCTCTCCGCCTTCCATCCTGTCCTCAATCCACCCTTGAATCACCCCAAGATCATCCAAAGAACCAGCCCAAGGCGTGCCCCCAATCAGCCCTCAAACTTCCTCTCGCCGGTGCCAAGTTCCTTGCGGAACCATCTGCGACACCTCAGTAGATTCGCCATATCTTCCGACTCCTAGATCAGTTCGCGCTCAGATTTTCAGGGAACAATCTAGACTCCCGGATCTACCACTGGGATTTGGAATCACTCAATTCGGAGCCCGGACCAGAGATAAAGATCCATCTGAATACAGAAGATTCCCCTTGCCGGTTTGGTGTTGTCTCGCCTAATTCCTTTGGCTCTTGTTGACTTCCTCGCACCGAAGGCTGCATCCCGATCCTCACACATCATGTGGTATCAGAGCCACGCGAGGTATGTCCTAAACTTGGCTTAGAATTTCAAGTTACAATAGTGCAAGTGAAGTTCTAGCCGAATTGTTGTTGGCCTTGTTGTCCATGCGTATTGTGTCTTGTTCTTGGACATTTTTCTGCAATTTTCTGGGTTCGCTTTCTGCATATTTCTGAGTGGAGATGAAGGTTGAATGCAGCCATAAAAGAATGGGAGTTGTGGTTTGATGAAAGGTCTTGTGCATTGAATGTTTCGGTCCTTTGTTGAACCTTTCACTTGCCGACTTTAGTACCTCTTGTTTCTGATTTTTGACTGCCTTAAACACATTAAAAACATAACATTTTGAGTCTATAAACCGAGCCTTGTATCCCCTGGACCACCCTTGCATTTTATGCAATCTTGACTAGTAATGCTTGCCTAGTCTTGTGTTTAGGATACGGGAACGGTTGCCTTGGTTGATTCTCTTTGTTTTGTTTTGTTTTGTTTTGTTTTGTTTTGTTTTGTTGCATGCTCATTGTGACTTGCCTTTGCTTGTCTCTACTTGTTTAAAAAAAAAAAAACTCAAGAAAAACCCGGTCTAAACAGGAGAGACCATAGAAAAAAGTGAGCTTATCCGGCTTGTGTTTGCTCTTGAAAAAAAAAGGTGCTCAAGAAAAACCCGGCCTAAATAGGAGAGGTCATAGAAAAAAGTGAGCCAACCTAAGAGCTAATTCAGTTTTTAAGTGAAAAAAAAACGAGTTTTCAAAATCAAGTGCGTACTTAGTAGCTTCCTAGACATAGGTCCGGGCAAGCTAGCTAGTCTTTGTTCGCCTAGCCAAACCTTTCCTAGTCGTGACCTACTTTCACTTGCATCTTGTTGTGATTTGAGTTCTAGGTCAGTTTTGGGGCTATCTTGTTTGGCTTGGTATACTACATCTTGCTTGGTTTTGTGTTGTTGCTTTGGTGCTTGGTTGTTTGCAATTGTCTAGGGATGGTGGATGATAACCAACCCGATAAGGAGCTAGCCATGTCTTCACAAGGGAATGTATCTCCATCCAAGGGAGTAACTTTGCAAGACATTCAACAAACCTTGCTATCTACCAATGCACGGCTGGAAATTGTGGAGCGCAACCAAGAGGATACAGCCGAGCAATTGCTCCATTTGAGTGTTAACCGTCCTCCAAGCCATGGCCATGTTGTGCTACCAGTTTCAAGAGAAGTCATTGGGTCCGCTCTTAATAATGTGGACCATGTGCAATTCCGGGAGGAAGCGTCTTCTTCTCATGCTCCGAGGGTGTCATTGACGCCACAAGGGGCATCTGCGGCGTACGAAGCGCCACCATTTGTAGCAACCTCGGGGGTAAGTATGTTTAATGATTTTTCTACATTTTCTAATAATATCCCTATTGGTGCTACTAACCTTCCAGGTTATGGAGTTGGAGGCTATGACTCTTATGGGCAATCTCAAGCTACACCTACGCCCACCGCCAATCTTCTCCCTCCACAAATGGCGATGAGGGGACCTCAAGTCCGTGCAACTATGCGGCCTCCAATGCCTCCCCAACGACATGTTCCCCCGGCCTACCATGAAGAAAGGCCACAAGGAAGGGAGCAACACCACGGTGTTAAGCTCCATGTGCAAACATTTGCGGGATCTTCCAACGGGGATGAGTGCTTGGATTGGATGGCCAAAACTGAGTCCATTTTCGAGTTCTATGGATATGATGATGCTAGGAGGGTCGCCATCGCCGCAATTCACTTCACTGACTTCGCCTACCATTGGTGGCAAGAGGACCAGGTGGAGCGGCGTCGCATGGGATATGATCCCATCAGGACTTGGCAAGAGCTCAAGGATGCTCTTTCAGAGCGTTTTGTGCCAAGGGACTATACCGAGAGAGTGCACGCCAAGCTGGAGCAAGTGCGCCAAGGAAGTCGTACCCCCGACGAGTACTTCAAGGAGCTTCAGACTCTCATCTTCCGATCCGGCCTTCGCTTTCCCGACGGGTATGTTATTTCTAAGTTTGTCAATGGCTTGAACTCTGATCTTCGTGCTATTGTTAACATGCATCATTTCGTCTGTGGTACAAGTATTGAGAAGGTTCTACACTACATGAATCATGTCAACAAGAACCAACCTCAAAGGAAGCAAGTTGCTCCACCCACACCTATGGTTCAGCCGAATCGTTGCAACCCTTACAAGTTGTGAAGCGATCCTTTGGTGAAAGAGAGCTCAAGGAAGAACCTCCACTTATAACCGCATCATGTCAGCCTTCTATGCTCATTGAAGATGAGCTAAAGCCAAAAGAAAAGGAGAAGGAAGTTGAAGAACCATCTCTTTCATCTACAAAAGGAACACGTCCACCCATCATTGCCCGTAGTTCACTCAACTCTTTGGCTACTCCATGGATGGATGCAAAATCTATGGTTCCTTCATGTTTGCCGTTCCTATTCCAAGAAGAGGTTGACGACAAGGATGATAAGCCTTCTGAACTCAAGAGCACTTGTGACCATGAGAAGAAGGATGTTCAATCCAAGGCTCATTCTAGGGGAGTATCACTTGACTCTACTCAATTTATTCTTTTCCCTTTGCTTCAAACTGAATTCTTTTCAAGGGTTAGAGAATCCCTAGTTCATGAATATGTTTTTGTAGGTGAAACTAGATATGCATGCATACATCATAGTTCTCTTGTTCTATTCATGACTTGTTGGATACCTTTAGTTCATGATCAACATGTATACAAGTCCTTGCATTCAGTTTTTGCATGTAGAACTAGACATTCATGTGTGCATCATTGTTCTCATTCGCAATTCTTGTTGCATGATAAAAAAATGGTCCTATGCGTTGCATTTGTTGCAAAGTATGTCATGTGCATCTCATGTTCTATACTTAAGCACATCTTTAGGCTGAAGCTGGAAAATACTTATGCATGGAAATTCATCCATGGATACTCAATGAAACTAATCATGGTCGCTTACACGTACCCTGCTTTCCCTAACAACGTATTGGTCCCTCACTTCCTTGTTTTTCTTTGTGCAGTTTTGTGTGCTCTAAAGCCATTTCCTGAAGTGCACTTGGATTCGAGGACAAATCCTTTTTAAGGAAGGGAGGATGATGTGACTACGTCCCATCAAGAGCTAGACACCTCAAGCCACCAAGAGCCCAAGTGCAAGCAAGTGACGCCGCCGCGCCTAGGGCATCCGAGCTAGGGCATGGAAGTTGGTCCGGCAATTCTTACAACCCTCCGAGCCATCTTTTGGGGGATGATTCCACTGGCCCTCTAGGAGATATAGAGCACAAGAATTCCTATGAAACTGGTGTGGAAGCAAGGAAGTGCCGCACACCTATGGTAGGCACAAGGGAGGCCGGCGCTCGGGTCTTTCTGGGGCGAATCACTCGGGCTCGGGCTCGAGCATTGCAAGAGGGACTCTAGGCTGGCTTGATGACCATGGGAGCGCCGAGCCAAATGGAAGAGAAGGCCATGTGTGCCTTGGTGCAACAACCGGGCTAGGCGCAAGGTTTCCTTAAGCCATGTGGGGCTTGTGTTGAAGAGGCATTTAATGCCAATTTTGTGTGGGTCTTCATGACATTTTCTACCTTAGTTATTGGCTATGTTATTGTTAAAATTCGAGCATTAAAGGTTGGGTATATTAGGGGTAGCCGGCCCTTGTTTTTGGGGATGCAAACTTGAACCAAAAACCTTGTTTTTCTCTCTCATTTTTCAATGGAGTTTTCTGCAGAATTTTAGGGTTTAATTCAGTTCTTAGATAGCTTCAAATCCAGGTTGTGAGTAATATCAACCTCCGTGCAAGGGCCTCCTTTGGTGCGTCATATCCAAAGCGAGTTCTTCACTAGTTCTTACAAGGCGAGGTGTGTCATATCCAACCTTTGTAAGTCCATATCCCCTTCGATCTAGCCCTATCTCTCCACCTTCCATCCTATCCTCAATCCACCCTTGAATCACCCCAAGATCATCCAAAGAACCAGCCCAAGACGTGCCCCCAATCAGCCCTCAAACTTCCTCTCGCCGGTGCCAAGTTCCTTGCGGAACCATCTGCGACACCTCAGTAGATTCGCCATATATTCCGACTCCTAGATCAGTTCGCGCTCAGATTTTCAGGGAACAATCTAGACTCCAGGATACACCACTGGGATTTGGAATCACTCAATTCGGAGCCCGGACCAGAGAGAATGATCCATCTGAATACAGAAGATTCCCCTTGCCGGTTTGGTGTTGTCTCGCCTAATTCCTTTGGCTCTTGTGGACTTCCTCGCACCAAAGGCTGCATCCCGATCCTCACGCATCAAAAGTTGTAATCCTATTCAACAAGAACAACTTTTAAAAATAGAAACTATATGTTGTTCTGTTGATGTTCAGAGAAAACCAGATAAGGAGAGAGAAGAATGAAATTGATGAATTGATTGAATGAGGAATTACAAGCGAGAAGCCAGTTGTAACAGAATACACAATCTGTTATTCTAACAAACTTCTCACATGATATGCACGTGTCAACTATCCTAACACCCCCTCTCAAATTGGAGGTGCATGAAGCAAAGACAATTTGCCTAAAACAAGAGAATGCATTGGCCCGGACAAAGACTTTGTGAGGACATCAACAACCTGGAGATGTGATGGAATATGAGTAAGAGTAATCAAGCCTTCATGAAGCTTTGATCAGACAAAATGGCAGGCAATTTCGATGTGTTTTGTCCTCTCATGAAAGACAGGATTCCGAGCAATATGTATTGCTGCATGGCTGTCACAATTTACTGGCACTGGAGTCAAAGCAGGAACCTCAAATTCATGCAAGAGACGAGTAAGCCAAGAAAGTTCAACAGTGAGCCTTCGAATTGAGCGATATTCTGCCTCTGCAGAATATAGAGAAATGATGGTTTGTTTCTTGGACTTCCAGGAGATTGGAGATGAGCCAAGGAAGACAATGTAGCCATTGACTAACTTTCTTGTACAAACACAAGATCCCCAGTCAGAATCACAGTATGCTTGAATACTGTAATCAGGAGAATAGGACAACAATAAACCATGGTTTAGAGTGCCTTTGAGGTATCTTAATGTATGAAGAGCAGCTTTGAAGTGAGAGTGACACAGACTCTGCATAAACTGACTGAGATGTTGGGTGGAGAAGCAAAGATCATGCCTGGAAGTAGTCACAAAATTTAGCTTGCCAACAAGTCTTCTGTAGGGAGTAAGATCAGGTAGTAAATCATTGTTGGAGAAAGTGAGCTTGACAGAAGGATCCAATGGACTCTTTGTAAATGGTTGATCATTAACATCAAAATCTTTCAAAATGTCAAGAATGAATTTCCTCTGAGACAGAATAACTCTGTAATAACCCTCAATTTTAGTAGGGGTATTTGTGGAATTTTCAAACTTTTGTTTTGTAAGCAAGACGTGTTAGGCATATTTTGTAACCTCTGTAAGAACCATTTGAACGTGATGTTATACGTTTAAATAAAGACATATGGGTTTTAAAATATTTAAAGAGTGCTAAACCCAAATGATTTAGCATGACCTCAAACGAGACCCGCGACCAAAGGCCAAGAAACGCGAGCGCGGCTCTGAAACCGCGACTGCGGTTTCCTTTGTTCGTCTTCTTCGCTGGCTTCTAGAAGACCGACGTTCGGCTTGCTCCTCGTGCTTCTAACACCGGGGGGAGGTGGATCGATTCGGATGCCGGCGTTGAGGTTGGAGGCTTCCTTCTGAGCCTATAAATAGGAGGGGATCCGAGCTCTTCCTTCATCCTCAAGCTCCATCTATGTCTCTCTCGTTTAAGTTTGTGTCATCGGAGTTGTAGTCGTCGCCATAGTTTTTAGTGGTCGTCGGAGGTGTCGTTGGCAGCCTTGGAGTGGTGGTGATACGCGGTGGTGGAGTTCAAGCCTCGTCGTCGTTGTCGGTAAGGCTTCGAAGCCGCCTAACCTCGCGTCGGGATGGAGATCCGCGACCGCAGCTCCATCCACCGCGACTGCGGGCTTGGCCCAGAAAACCGCGACCGCGGCTTTGCCCAGCAAGCGCGATCACGGCCATGGTAACCACGGCCGCGGCTCAGGCCTTTTTCCCTTCGTTTCGTTTCGTAGCTTCATTTCGTTTCGTAGCTTCGTTTCGTATCATATAACTTAGGGTTCCGTTTTATGACTCGTCGTCGTAGGAATCCGTACTCAGATTCAAGTTCCAGATCTCGAACCCAATCTCTTCGTTCGTCTAAACTAAAGGCAAGTGGCGGTTCGCTCTTGCTCATTATTCCATGTTTCCCCTTGATTATCAATTAATTCATTGTTAATTAAGATGGAATAAAATTGTTGTTTTAAGTTTGGGAACAGATTTGATAAAACCATGTTTTTAATTATGAATCTATAAACGGTTGTATATATTGCTAGAAACAACGCTATTATATATATCTATATCATATTACCGTAATGGAGGTTGGTGTGGATTTATGTGTAAACTTATGTGTAGTTAGAACGAGTATTCGTAGGAACGCTATGTACCTTGCGAGGTATAGTCGTTTCTTTATAACTGGTATTAGGAGGATTTTTCCCTAGTACTTCTGGTCATGACCGTACCCTTATTCAGGGTAAGTGCACTTAGTTGGTGCCAACAATCGGGATTTGTCCCATGTTATATATCTCATTGCGAGATTATTGTGGATTAAAAGCTTCAACGTAAATGTGCGTTTTTGAAATTAAATAAGATAAGTGCCGTTTTGCACATAATTAATATACCCTCGGGCGAGGAGTATAACGTGGAAACCGCCCGGACTCTTATTAGAGTAAGTCCTCTTTCCAATCTGGATTCGCATTGTGCGGTGAGGTTGGTCGTGGACCCAAATAATCAAGGTCGTTTTTAAACTTGTGTGTAAACTTAACGTTCCCAAACAATTCTTCATACGTTTCCTATAAGACTCGGTTCCTTTGGAGTCTTCTTTTCATTGCATACCTTCTTTTATAATTCCGTGAAAGTTCCGGGTTATGTATCGTTCCGTCGGTTATTATTCGAGGGACAATGATAGTAAACGGTTACGATCCTATACGAGACATCAGTGATCGGTTATGTATCGTTCCTTCGGTTATTTTGACCCTTGCATAGTCTTTCATTAGACTAACCAACCGAGTTTTATTCCTTGCATGGTTGGCTGGTGTCATCCATCCTATACGAGACATCAGTGATTGGTCCCCGACAATTTGAAGTAACCAATCGAAGAGAAGGCCTGCAATTGAAGTTGCGTTTTAAGAAGTGATATTTCCAAGCCGTGTCTGTCTAATTTGAAATAGATGTAATACATAGTCATGTAATTAGGACTACGTTTAAAAGTCTTCCGCTATCATTATACTTTGTTGTAAAACTGTCCTTCTCATTTTACGAGAGGAGACTTAATAAAAGGTTGAGTTTTAATCATCTGAAATGTCTTCCGCTGGTTATTCTTCCTTTATTTAATATTTACGTACTTATTTATGCTTAATTGTTCCAATTAAAGCCTGGGATGACTTTGAACATTAACGTCTGAGGTCACTGGCATGTGGCACTACCAACATAAGTCGGGGGTGTTACAATTATGGTATCAAAACAATGGTTTTAAAATTCTTGGCCTATTGCTAGGTTTGAGAATTTTCGAAAATTAATTTCGAAATTAATATTTTCAAACTCTTAGTATAGTTTTGAGAGTTGTTAAAGGTATTTAAAGAAGTGATAACTTTGTGTTCTAAATATAAAAGAGACTTATAATATTTGTGTTTCTCCGAGAAAGTTAAATTCATTTAATAATTTTAAAGTGCAGTTTTGAAAGTGATTGTGGTCTTGTGGATTTTAAAAAGGACGATGCTGGTAATTTAGTTATAAAAGTAATAAGTTTATAAATAAATTGTATTGTAAAACGATAAAGGGACGAAGAGTTAACTTAAAGTGTGATTTAAAGTATTTTAGAGTGTGTTTTCAAACTTCTGCAAGCTTCGATTTGGTTACCTATTCCTTAGATCCATTCTTAAGGTTATCGTCCATTTTTAGGTTTAATGTCAGTTAAAGGTTGACATTTCTCCTAATTGATCCATTCTCAAGGAATGGAAGAAGATCGTTTTAAGGTTAATGGTGGAGGGTCAGTCAAACCGACGTTGGAAATGTTATTTGTTTGGACCCTTATAATTCGTATCATAACGTAATTGATTAAGTATCATGTACAATGTAAGGCCCACAACCTTAGAGACGCTGTCCCCATGCCAACCGAGAACTTCCTAGGAGGTCACCCATCCCAAGACTACTCTCGCCCTAGCACGCTTAACTTCTTAGTTCTTTGTCCTCACTTGAACGAGGAAAAGGAAGAGCTCTTGTTGACATGGGTAGTATTCTAATCCTTATAAAGGATTACAAATCCGGGGTATTACAATCACCCCCACTTAAACCCTTGACGACCTCGTCAAGGCCCGTCAAGGCCCAAAGACCACCCTCTGGGTCGAGCAACTGCCATCCAGGACAAGCCCACACGTAACCCAGAGTTGGCTCTGATACCATTTGTAAGGCCTACAGCCTTAGAGACGTTGTCCCCATGCCAACCAGGAACTTCCTAGAAGGTCACCCATCCCAAGACTACTCCCACCCTAGCACGCTTAACTTCCTAGTTCTTTGTCCTCACTTGAACCAGGAAAAGGAAGAGCTCTTGTTGACATAGGTAGCATTCTAATCCTTATAAAGTATTACAAATCCGGGGTATTACATACAAGTTGGAAAAGTTCTAAACCGACGTTATGGTTCATCAACAGATGGTGAACACCCGATCCACCAACCAAGCAGCTAATAAAGGTCCTAACAACGGTTCCCGAGTTCAGCTGAGGAGTGCTACTCAGCAAGGGGATGACGCGAGATCTGGCTCGCGTACTAATGACCCGACCCTGCGGCAAGATGTTCATCAGGGACAAGTGGACCCTTAAGCTGTGAGGGAAGTTCCACCTCATGCCCCGATCGTGTTGGATGCGACGGTCATTGGGAAAATAGTGAGGCAAGTGGTCGAGGTACTAATGGCCCAAGGGATACCGCAAGCTCAAGTGGCTCCCAATCCTCAAGTTGCAACCAATGTGGAGGGACGTAAAGGTCCTGTACAATCGGTGGCTCTCGAGGGAAATGACAGGAACTACAACTGGGCATTGAAGGCGATCAATTCGATGCACCCGGATAGTTATGATGGGACCGGGGAACCAGTCAAGGTTGCCTATTGGTTTTTCCATATGGAGCGACTATTTCAGAATGTGGTCTACACCGAGGCTGAGCAGGTGCACATTGCTTTGTTACATCTGAAAGACGGAGCAAGTGAGTGGTGGGAAAGAACTGTTTTGAACGACCACCCAAATCTGAGTTGGGCAATGTTCAAAGCCAAGCTCACTGATCGGTTCTTCTCTCGTGCTATGAGGGAAGAGAAGCTGAAGGAATTCCTCTACCCAGAGAATGAAGGACTGAAAGTGTCTGAGCTGGCGGCAAAGTTCAATCATTTGCTACAATATGCTGGTTCGGACGTGCATTTCGAAGAACAGAAGATCTGGTACTTCCATGGATGAATGAATCCAGAAATCAACCCTCTGATGGTGCGTCATAGATGCTCTACCTTGGAGCAGTATGTGGATGCGGCCTATAAGGTAGAGGTTACACTGGAAGAATCCACCCGGAAGCGAGAGGAACAAAATAAGGTGAAGGGTGGGCAACAAGACCGGAAGGCTAATACCTTTAAGCGGCCAGCATCGCCCACCAAGTTTGAGAAGTCTAGTCGTGCTAAGACCAAGACAACTCATTCTGAATCCACCAAAGGCTCAAGTTGGAGTAGCGGTGTGATTCAATGCCACAACTGTGGTAAAGTTGGGCACAAAAGTTCTTGTTGCCAAAAGAAGAAGCGGGTATGTTTTAGTTGTGGGAAGGAAGGCCACATAAAGACATACTGTAGGCAGAAGGGTCAAGGGCCAATACAATCATATCTGGCCTCAAATGTTGGCAGTAGGCAGAACCCAAAGCTGGAGGTGTCCGCTCCTAAGCAATCTGTTGCTCGTGATAAAGGCAAGGCGCCTATGGGATCTTCGGGTCAAGGGCATCGACTCTTTGTGATACGTCACCCCGATGGGAAGGAAACCATGTACGAGTAGTGGCATTTTTTTAAAACATTCTAAGAATAGGGAGCGATGACTTGTGTCGATAGTCTCCATAGTTTAGTAATCTATATGTTCGATATTTTGTCAATTGTTTTAGTGTAATGTTTCGAATAATAAAGAAGTGTTTCCTTGTTCTGGAAATTACTAAATTCGTTACTATTACAAGTTGTTCGTTCATACGAGAATCCTTGAGTGTCAAAAGTAGTACATGTCACGAGTTGATAAAGACTGTCTGGACTCATAAAGGATAATGTGGGTTGGGACATGTGTGATTGCTTCCTACCTTGTTAGTGCTAGTTTCGAGGTTGAAACTATTCGTGAGAACCCCTCTATTCCTTTTTGAAATAATGTCAAGTTGGGCATTGACATTATTTGCCACCCGGAAGCGAGAGGAACAGAATAAGGTAAAGGGTGGGCAACAAGACCGGAAGGCTAATACCTTTAAGCGGCCAACATCGCCCACCAAGTTTGAGAAGTCTAGTCGTGCTAAGACCGAGACAACTCATTCTGAATCCACCAAAGGCTCAAGTTGGAGTAGCGGTGTGATTCAATGCCACAACTGTGGTAAAGTTGGGCACAAAAGTTCTTGCTGCCAAAAGAAGAAGCGGGTATGTTTTAGTTGTGGGAAGGAAGGCCACATAAAGACATACTGTAGGAGGAAGGGTCAAGGGCCAATACAATCATATATGGCCTCAAATGTTGGCAGTAGGCAGAACCCAAAGCTGGAGGTGTCCGCTCCTAAGCAATCTGTTGCTCGTGATAAAGGCAAGGCGCCTATGGGATCTTCGGGTCAAGGGCATCGACTCTTTGTGATACGTCACCCCGATGGGAAGGAAACCATGTACGAGTAGTGGCATTTTTTTAAAACATTCTAAGAATAGGGAGCGATGACTTGTGTCGATAGTCTCCATAGTTTAGTAATCTATATGTTCGATATTTTGTCAATTGTTTTAGTGTAATGTTTCGAATAATAAAGAAGTGTTTCCTTGTTCCAAAAATTACTAAATTTGTTACTATTACAAGTTGTTCGTTCATACGAGAATCCTTGAGTGCCAAAAGTAGTACATGTCACGAGTTGATAAAGACTGTCTGGACTCATAAAGGATAATGTGGGTTGGGACATGTGTGATTGCTTCCTACCTTGTTAGTGCTAGTTTCGAGGTTGAAACTATTCGTGAGAACCCCTCTATTCCTTTTTGAAATAATGTCAAGTTGGGCATTGACATTATTTGTTCCCTTCGCTCGAATTCATGAGCATTGTTCCGAGAGGTTAATGTTGTAAGGATCCCTTGCTATAAGGATTTAGTGTGTGTAGTAATGCTCTATGGAGTTTGAGGATATTCCTCATGTGCATACTCTGAGCATTAGATAGGGTGAGATGAATGAATTATATATTCAAGTGAATAAATTTATAAGAGAGATATTCCACAAGGAGTTCGTTTTCTCTAAAACGATCGTACTCTAATACGACCTTGAATAAACTTAGAACCCAAGAGCTATGGTTGTGGGGTTTATAAGTGAGTGTGCTCATTGTAGGACCAGTGGTTAAAGCTTTTGGAAAAACTAAGTGTGGGAAATCATAAGTATTATTGGGAAAACCTATTTGAGGTTTCGTTATGGGGTTTTCTTAAGGAAATGATATAATGAGATGGTGATACGAGAAGTGTTAAGGTGATTAAGTCTTAGGTAAATAGTAAATATCAATAAAGCAAAAAGGTTGCTCAATTTGTGATGATGAAATTGTGTGAGGACAATTAAGTGTTTAAGGATTTATGGGCGAATAACAAACTCAGTCGATAAAAGTTTGTTTTAATTCCTAGGGATTAACAGTATGGGATAACGTAAGTGTATGGACTTTATCAAATGGACTTGGTGAAAAGTGACATATGTCTATTAAGGCGATCTTATGAGACGTGTTGGATAGATAAGGTGAGTGATTACAATCGTATTAAACGAATTAGTGGCATCATGTTTGAGGAAAAACATGTATGGGATGTTGTGTGATTAATTGTGAAAATTGAGGAATTCTAAAAGATTTTATGTTAAGATCCTAATTAATGGAAATATTTTGGGTTAAGAAAATGGCATAAGGGCCAAATTTAATTGGGCCAAATAATTGAATTTGTAAGTTGTACTTTCAAAGAATATGGAGTTATGACACTTGGAAATTTACAAGGTTCGATAATTGGATTTTTAGTGAGTGTGTCGTTTATAAGGCTGATGGTATAACACTTTTTGGGAAGATTAAGTTGTGAAACGATTGTATTGGGAGAAAGCTCACTTAAATTTAAAGGTTATAGGGTAAGGATAGGTCATTCTGGAGATTTCGATAAACTAAAGGACGTGGTAAAAAGATGGTCTTATGTGCGCTTAAGGGGTAAGGTAATAAATGTTACTCGTGTATATCTAATGAAGAATTAGGACATAAGTGATTGATTTTGTTGGTAATGAAGCATTTATCAATATGATGTTTTGAGGAAATAAAAGTAATATCTTATGTGGTTCGTTTTGGGAAAAAATTAAGGAATCTTAAAGGTTTTAAGTTAGAGAATAATTAATAGAATGAGCTAAATTATTGCTGGAAAGAATCTAAGTTAGAGATGGCATAAGGGCCAAACTTGATTAAAATGAATAATGGAATTGTGGGATGTATCTTTAAGGAATTAGAGGAGGTGATGTTTTCGAGGTTACTAAAAATTTGATATTCGGGTTATAGGTGAGTTTAATGGATGAACTTTGGGAGTGATTACAACAAGAAAGTTGGAAGAGAAAGATTGTATCCTTCTACTTGAGTATATCAAGATCGTTATGACGTGTAGGGCATAATGGCGAGATTATATTGGAGACTATAATGAATACTCTGATTAAGGTAATCATAATCTTGTGGATGATTATATCGATTCTAACGAGGGTAATGAACGAAGGCAGTATGTAGTAGGTGGAATCATGATCGAAGAAATAGTTCGACTTTGGTAATATAAGTTACGAAGGCAAAATTATTTAAGGATACCAACTTAAGGAAGATAAGGTATGAACTTTGAGAGTCGCTTATAAGGAGAAAAGTTGGAAGAAAAGGGTGTGTTCTCAAGTTTAAAGGTGTATTAAGATCGTGTGATGATTTTGGAGATTATGATTTTAAGGTAATCATGATCTCGTGAGTATATTAAGAGTTGGCACATGAGATAATATATGGAAGCGAGACATATGATGGATGTCATTGTTGAGGAAACATATCAACTTTCCTAGGATTGAAGTTGGGTACGAAATAATTCGGGATACTAAACTCAAGTAGAGAGGTTTATGTGGGAATCGATCCTTATAACTTGATAGTGTTAGTTTTGGGGTCGAAGTGTTAGTTTCGGGGTCGAAACTATTTTTAAGGGGGTAGTAATGTAATAACCCTCAATTTTAGTAGGGGTATTTGTGGAATTTTCAAACTTTCGTTTTGTAAGCAAGACGTGTTAGGCATATTCTGTAACCTCTGTAAGAACCATTTGAACGTGATGTTATACGTTTAAATAAAGATATATGGGTCTTAAAATATTTAAAGAGTGCTAAACCCAAATGATTTAGCATGACCTCGAACGAGACCCGCGACCAAAGGCCAAGAAACGCGAGCGCGGCAGTTCCGCGACCGCGGTTTCAAACCGCAATCGCCCCGGGGCCAAACCGCAATTGCGGCTCTGAAACCGCGACCGCGGTTTCCTCTGTTCGTCTTCTTCGCCGGCTTATAGAAGACCGACGTTCGGCTTGCTCCTCGTGCTCCTAACGCCGGGGGGAGGTGGATCGATTCGGATGCCGGCGTTGAGGTTGGAGGCTTCCTTCTGAGCCTATAAATAGGAGGGGATCCGAGCTCTTCCTTCATCCTCAAGCTCCATCTATCTCTCTCTCGTTTAAGTTTGTGTCGCCGGAGTTCTAGTCGTCGCCGGGGTTTTTAGTGGTCGTCGGAGGTGTCGTTGGCAGCCTTGGAGTGGTAGTGATACGCGGTGGTGGAGTTCAAGCCTCGTCGTCATCGTCGGTAAGGCTTCGAAGCCGCCTAACCTCGCGTCGGGATGGAGATTCGCGACCGTGGCTCCATCCACTGTGACCGCGGGCTTGGCCCAGAAAACCGCGACTGCGATTATGCCAACCGCGACCGCGGCTTTGCCCAGCAAGCACGATCGCGGCCATGGTAACCACGGCCGCGGCTCAAGCCTTTTTCCCTTTGTTTCGTTTCGTATCATATCTAACTTAGGGTTACATTTTATGACTCATCGTCGTCGTAGGAATCCGTACTCAGATTCAAGTTCCAGATCTCGAACCCGATCTCTTCGTTTGTCTAAACTAAAGGCAAGTGGCGGTTTGCTCTTGCTCATCATTCCATGTTTCCCCTTGATTATCAATTAATTGATTGTTAATTAAGATGGAATAAAATTGTTGTTTTAAGTTTGGGAACATATTTGATAAAACCATGTGTTTAAATATGAATCTATAAACGGTTGTATATATTGCTAGAAACAATGCTATTATATATATCTATATGATATTACCGTAATGGAATTTGGTGTGGATTTATGTGTGAACTTATGTGTAGTTAGAACGAGTATTCGTAGGAACGCTATGTACCTTGCGAGGTGTAGTCGTTTCTTTATAACTGGTATTAGGGGGATTTTTCCCTAGTACTTATGGTCATGACCGTACCCTTATTCAGGGTAAGTGCACTCAGCTGGTGCCAATAATCGGGATTTGTCCCATGTTATATCTCATTGCGAGATTGTTGTGGATTAAAAGCTTCAACTTAAATGTGCATTTTTGAAATTAAATAAGATAAGTGCCGTTTTTGTGCATAATTAATATACCCTCGGGCGATGAGTATAACATGGAAACCGCCCAGACTCTTGTTAGAGTAAGTCCTCTTTTTAATCTGGATTCGCATTGCGCGGTGAGGTTGGTCGTTGACCCAAATAATCAAGGTCGTTTTTAAACTTGTGTGTAAACTTAACGTTCCCAAACAATTCTTCATACGTTTCCTATAAGACTCGGTTCCTTTGGAGTCTTCTTTTCATTGCATACCTTCTTTTATAATTCCGTGAAAGTTTCGGGTTATGTATCGTTCCTTCGGTTATTATTCGAGGGACAATGATAGTAAATGGTTACGATCACTTGAATCATTCTGTTTTCACCCTTGCATAGTCTTTCATTAGACTAACCAACCGGGTTTTATTCCTTGCATGGTTGGCTAGTGTCATCCGTCCTCTACGGCACATCAATGGTTGGTCCCCAGCAATTTGAAGTAACCAATCGAAGAAAAGGCCTGCAGTTGAAGTTGCGTTTTAAGAAGTGATATTTCCAAGCCGTGTCTGTATAATTTGAAATAGAAGTAATACATAGTCATGTAATTAGGACTACGTTTAAAAGTCTTCCGCTATCATTATACTTTGTTGTAAAACCGTCATTTTCATTTTACGAGAGAAGACTTAATAAAAGGTTGAGTTTTAATCATCTGAAATGTCTTCCGCTGGTTATTCTTCCGTTATTTATTATTTACGTACTTATTTAAGCTTAATTATTCCGATTAAAGCCTGAGATGACTTTGGACATTAATGTCTGAGGTCACTGGCGTGTGGCACTACCGACATAAGTCGGGGGTGTTACAAACTCCTTGAGCTGAATGAAGAAACTCAATGCCCAAAAAATAACTCAAAGCTCCCAAATCCTTGATTCTAAACTGACCATCCATGAATGACTTAAGAGAATCAATCTCAGCTTGATGATTGCCAATGACAAGAATATCATCAACATAAACTGCTAAGAAAACCACAAGAGAACCTGATTTCATATAGAATCAGGAATAATCATTTGGTGACTGGATATATCCTTGAGAATAAAGAGCCTCAGAAAGTTTTGAGTGCCATTGCCTTGAGGCTTGTTTAAGTCCATAAAAAGACTTATTCAATCTACATGCTTGGCCAGGAGAAGAAGGTAGACCTAATGGAATCTTCATGTAAACTTCTTCATGAAGATCACCATGAAGGAAAGCATTATTCACATCTAATTGTGAAAGAGGCCACTGCTTCTTAACAGCAACAACAATGAGACTCCTTAAGGTTGTCATCTTGACACCAAGAGAAAAAGTTTCAGTATAGTCAATACCTTCTCTTTATGTGCACCCTTTGATGACCAACCTAGCTTTGTGCCTTTCAAGTGTGCCATCAGCCTTATGTTTCCGTTTATAAACCCACTTAGAGCTTATAGGTTTCTTGCCTGGAGGTAAGTCGACAAAATCCCAAGTATGATTGGCATCCAAAGTAGCCAATTCTTTGTTCATTGCATCCTTCCATTTAGGAGAAGTATTTGCAACCTCAAAACAAGTAGGCTCAACCAGAGTATAAACATTAGCAACCATATGTTGACTTAAAGGAGCCAGAGATGAGAAATCAACCTGAACTGGAGGAGTGACTGAGCAAGACAAAACCCATGTGCAAGCTACATTAGAGCAAACAAAATCCTGAAGATAAGCAGGTTTGTTAGCAGCTCTGGAAGATCTTCGAAGACCAGTAACTGGAGGCACATCACTCTCAGGTGAAGAAGCAACAATATCAGTAGAAACTGAAAATTTTGTCATAGATTTAGTTGGCAACTGAGCAGTAGTGGATGAAGAGGATGAATATCCTAATAATCTTGCATAGATAGAGGTAAAACAGAATCATGATGCTGAGATAACAAGATGAATGGCATAACATTCTCATAAAACACTACATCTCTAGAATAAAAGATCTATCGTGTGTCAAGATTAAGAAGTTTATAAGCCTTCTTTGTAGCAGGGTAACCAAGAAAAACACATCTCACAACTCGAGTCATGAACTTGTCACGGCCGGCCTTGACAGTTGAAGCAAAAGCATGACATCCAAATGTCCTCAAATGATCCAGTGAAGCAGCTTTATTGAATAAAACAGAATATAGAGACTGGCCCTTTAGCACAATAGTAGGATATTTGTTTATCAAATGTGTGGCTGTTAAAATGGAATCACCCTAGTAAGACAATGGAAGCTTAGCCTCAAATAGCAAAGCTCTGGCTACCTTAAGAAAATGTCTATGTTTTCTTTCAACTACCCCATTCTATTGAGGAGTATAATAAGCACATGAAGTTTGATGAATAATTTCCTTAGAAGAGAAAAACTGAGTTGCACTTAGACTGCCTCCAAGCTCGTAGGCATTATCACTTCTCACAATCTTCACAACCTTATTAAACTATGTCTCAATCATAGTAATAAAAGACCTTAAGACAGAAAAACTGGTAGCCTTATCAGGTAACAAATGTACCCAAGTAACACGTGAGAAATCATCCACTATGGTAAAAAAGTATTTGAATCCATCATATGTTGGTACCTTAAATGGTCCCAAAGTGTCTACATGTATCAAGTCAAATGTAGTAACAGTAGTAATAGAACTATGAGGAAATGAAAGTCTAGGTTGTTTAGCTTGAGCAAACAAAGCAAGGAGACAAATCCTCTTTGTTGAAATTCAGATTACAAAGTAACTGAAGTTTATTGAAAGAAAGATGGCCTAATCTCTTATGAAGAAGCAACAATTGATCTTTAGCAGCCGAAGACCTGCCAGGAGAGTTGCTACTTGAAGCTGTAAGAGAAACTTTCTATGACACAAGACCATTAAGTTGCTCAAGTAAGTACAGGCCTCTGGAAACTTTACCAAGAACTAAAGGCTTGGTTAAAGCTAGGCCCTGTAAAGCGCACAAACCATCAGAGAAGACTGCATGACATCTCAACTGAGCAACCAACTTACTCACATAAAGCAGATTGTATTTGAATGAAAGAACATACAAAACTCCTTCCAGAATAATATCATGAGTAATCTTCACGCGGCCAATCAGTTCAACACTAATAATCTGACCATTAGGAAGATTCACAGTAATAGATTTCACAAGCTTCTTGTGATCTAAGAAATAGCTCAAATTATGACACATGTGGTCACTTATCCCATTATCAATGATCCATATATGATTCAAAGTAGAAGTACCAAGACCAGCAAATGAATAAGAAACTTACCAGCTGAATTGCTGAAAGCAGTATCAGTGGAAGAACCCGAAGAAGTGTGATGAAGGAGGCTCCTTAACTGAGCAAACTCATCAGCTGTCAAACCTTGGACTGCAGAGTCTTTACCAGAAGAATCAATTGAATCAGTACCTTGGACACAATTGGAAGAAGAATTTGACTTCTTGTTGTCCTTGTTGTTATCCTTTGGATAACCAACTATCTTGTAGCAAGATTCAACCAGATGACCCGGTTTCTTGCAGTGAGAACAGATCTTAGGATTCTTGCCCTTGTAGTTCAATGAAGGCTTAGAGGAATTAGCATTGAATGAACTAGAATCACCAGAAAACTAAGAGGAAGATTTGATTTCACGTTGCTGCTCTTCCTGAACAAGAATTGAATAGGTTTGATCGATATCTGGTGTAGGCGTCATCATCAAGATATTTCCACGAATCATGGAATACGAGTCATTGAGCCCCATTAGGAATTGATATAGCCTTCGTTCCTGTTCATTAGCTTGATTTGCTTCAACCGAACCACATTAACTAGGAGGAATAACTCGAAGTGATTCAAATTCATCCCACAAGCGCTTAATCTTGGAAAAATAGGAAGAAATATCATATGAACCTTCAGCTAAATAGACAATCTCTTTCTGAATTGCAAATTTCTGAGTGCCATTAGATCTACCGTACCTGGAATTGAGTTGTGTCCAGACCGCCTGAGTCGTAGTCGCAAAAACAACACTGTCCGCGATGCTTTTGTCCAAAGCATTCACCAACCAAGTGATTACGAGATCATTGCAGCGATCCCGTAGTCGAAGGCGAGAAGCATCCGCTTCCTCTGTAGAACGCGGATAGCTACCATCAATGAAAGCCAGCTTGTTCTTCGCACTAAGAGACACCCAAACCGATCGTCTCCATGAAAGAAAACCTTTTTCTTCAAAGATCTTGGACACTAGATGCATTTCAGGAGCATCAGAAGCATGAAGATGCAACGGATCGCTCAAATCGGTGATAGGAGGAACATTCGTAATCACCATAGTTGTGACAAAGTTGATCAACAAAATTGATCAAAGAATGATCTGTGAATTGTAAAGCGATCGAAAAGAAGAATTGATTCAAGGAGAATCAGGAAACAATACGAATTGCGGAAGCAATAGGATCGAAAAACCTATCTGATACCATGTTGATGTTCACGAACAACAGAGAAAACCAGATAAAGAGAGAGAAGAATGAAATTGATGAATTGATTGAATGAGGAATTACAAGCGGGAAGCCAGTTATAACAGATACACAATCTGTTATTCTAACAAACTTTTCACGTGATATGCATGTGTCAACTATCCTAACATGTTCTAGGTATCCCTTTTGTTTTATGATGTTTCTAATTGGATATTGTTATTCCTTTGGTTGGAAATATTTGTCTTAATGATACTATTTCTCTGATATGTATGAATTATCATGGTTTGCAGGTAAAGTCACGAGTGTAAGATTTTATCCATTTGTGACATATACATGAGTACGTGTATTATTGTTGGACAATAACCTTTTTATAGTTGACTTCCTGAGGCTGAATCCCTAGATGATTTGTGAATTAAAACCTAAAACCCCTGGTTTGTTGCTTCATACAATTGTTTATAGAAGTAATTGCCAAAAACATCCCAAATCCCTTATTCGTTTGAAAAAATAGGATACGTTTCCAGAAATTGCAAAAAATAGGCCAACTTTTTTGGAAATTCTAAAACATTATAAGGTAAAACTGAAAAAAAAAATTCCTTTATTTGAGGGCGGTTAGGAGGCAAAAAATATGTTAACAAAACGCTTAGAAGATTGTTAAGTGGTAAACATAATTAAGCCAAACTGAAAAATTTAAGAATCAAAATAGTAAAGGTGCCTCTTCTTCATTCATTCTACTTCAGAACCCTAATGCATCTTGTTCATTCTAGTTCGCTCTAGAATGCATTGAAGTGAAGTGAAGGTGCTTCTTGCCCTTCCCCATTTCCGCATAAGCAAGCGAAGGCAAAGTTCAAAGCATCGATTGGGAAAGTTCTCCACATGTCAAAAAGCCATGTATGCTTCTCTTTCCCAAATTGATTCTTCAAGTTTTCTTCGAACTCTTCTTTTCCCCAAAGCAATAATTCTAGATTTTTTGCTTTTCCTTTGATTTTTGTTGGCTTCATAGTCAATTTTAAGGTTGTAATTTTGTGTGTGAAGAACACTAACATTTATGGGAACAATTCTCTGGGAGCGATTCTAGTTTTTATTTCCAAACGCTTTTCTGGAAATGATTTCTGATTTAGAGTTGATTTCTTCGAAAGCTTCTCTTTCTAAGCCCTTCGGTTTTCTTCCTTTGCTTGGATTGTTGTTCGAAAAACGAGTTAGGTTTTCTTCCTCGAATCGTGTATTCTCTTTCCCAAATCGACCTTTCTTCTACTCGTTTGGGGTTTTTTGTTTCGAAATTTCTTGGATTCGTTGGATTTGGGAGTTAATTTGAGTCGTTTGTGAATTTCTTTTATATTCAGATGTTGGATTTGAAATTCCTTGTTCGATTCGGCCTCCCATTGATCTTCCTTGTTTGATTTGCATTTTGTTTCTTCTCCTCCCCAAACCCTAATTTTTGCTTTTCTGATGTTGGATTCGGATTACCAACCCTAATTCGTGCTTTTTTGATGTTGGTTTTTGCATTTTTTATTGAAGATCAGACCAACAACTACTTCGTGGCTGATTGTGAAGATATTTTTATTCGTTAGAAATTTGTATTCTGATGTTGGCTTTCTTCTTGTGATGGTTGATGATAGTACTACTGCGAGTAGTGTTTTAATTATCCAAAGTCGATTGATTGCAGTTCATACTTGTGATCTCATTCTCAATTTATGACTTACAAGGTGAATTCTGATTTTAAATGGGCGATTTGTGTCTGCTAAGATTCTAATTTCCTTGCCAAAACTTCATTTTGTTCAAGATTTTGAAGAGGTTCATAGAAAGCAATATGGAAAATACCAACATTATCCTTATGAAACTATTACAGAGGAGAAGTTGCAGAAAATGATATATGATTGGCAGAACAAGGGTTTTGTGTTCTTAATCTCTCCTAATTTTGTATCTCTGTTGAACTTGGTATCTATATAAGAACTAATTCTCTCTGCTTTAGTGTCTAATTTAATGGCCTTATGAGGAATGTATCATATTCTTGTTTTAGAAGCACATGCAATTCTATATTTTTTGTTGTTGCTGAGAAACAATCATATTACAACACAATTATTAGAGGAACTATGTCTGCTAAGCATATGTTCTTGTATTGTTAATTGGTGCCATATATTGTTTAAGTTCTTGTCTTATCCATTTTTAATATATGATCAGATTATTGTTTTCCAAATGTTGTGGAGGCATAAGGATGATCTTCAACTTTTAAAAGGTTCCATTGATATGTATTTTCTCGTTACTTGGCAATGACCTTTTTGAATCTATGCAGGAGGCTCATTCTGAATAAAATCTCAGAGTGTCAGGAGTAAGTACTTGTTTAGTCTGGATGAAGCACTTGATTGACAAGGATTTAGTGTCATTGCCAGGATCTTGACTCAGGGTCTGTTTGGTTCGCAGAGACTGGACTGAACTGACGTTGAACTAGGTGTTAGACTGAACTGAAGCTGTTAGGTAAAATTTAAGTTGACGACTGAACTAGACTAAAGTGAGGCTGAAATGGATGACTGAATTCAATAAAATGCGTTCGGTTCGTCCCGACTTATCCAAACTGAAAAATCATTAAAATACCCAAATTACCCTCAAAATTAAAATGTGGAGGGGCGTCACATGCTACTCACG
Organism: Rheum nobile; assembly: GCA_027886185.1. Lineage (NCBI taxonomy): Eukaryota > Viridiplantae > Streptophyta > Magnoliopsida > Caryophyllales > Polygonaceae > Rheum > Rheum nobile. Next base: position 5,060,965 of record WOAB01000002.1, on the reverse strand, counting down.
TGACTTTTTGCCTCATATCATTAGATGGATGCAACTCAAGATTTTAGGGTTGTTATTATGTGCCCCCGTCTGACTGGAGTCAAAGAAGCGATCTCGGTGGACTTCCTTGGCGGCGAGCAGGTTCAAGCAACCCCACGACTGTAGAAGACGAACATCCCTGGCGGCGATCTCGACGAACTTCCCCGGCGGTGAGCAAGTTCAAGCGATATCCTGGCGGTGGTAGAAGATGAACATCCCCGGCGGCGAGCGAACGTTGAACGGCGACATAGGTAGCTCTATGTGCATTTGTTGCAGTCTTGTATTTCTCTATTCATTTGCTGTAAAACTAAGTTCCTGTTGTTGTAAAAAAGAGAACCCTAAAAGAATCTGTAGCTGTAAAACTAAGATGATGGAGGACCATCCACACCTCAACCACCATCCGGTCCTATGACTAGGAGCCAAGCTCGTCGTCTCCAAGATGAGCTAGCTACACTTGCACACCAAGTCCCGGAGGAGGTTGACACGGCCATACCTAAGGCGTTCTCATTGACGATGGTCCATAATGGTTGAGTGCATGACTTGTGTGCACCTTCCATTCCTTTCCCTTTTTAGTATGTTTTAGCCGTGTTGATTGGATATTTTTAGACTCGGTTTATGGTGTTTTTAATACTCGGTTTAGTATGTTTTTAGTGTTTTGGGCCGGATTCTTTAGGGAAGTATTTAAGGCCTTTGTAATTGCCATCTTCGGCAACAAGCACATTATCAAGAATCTTATTTTCTGAAATAGAAACTTTCCCTCTTGAGAGAGAGTTCGTGACTTGTTCAATCCAAAAACAGCCTTGGTCGTTTGTGAAAATCAATTCCTTTCGAGTTGAGAATCGAAGACGTCACAAAGCATCCTCTTCGTGCTCTTGAGGATTCGTCCTCTCTTGTGTGGAGTTGTAGAAGGCGAGGTCATCTACTTAAGGTGTAGTTGTTCTTGGTTCATCCGAAACCAAGGGTTTCTATTCCGGGTTTTTGGTTTCTTCTTATTCACTTTGTTCATCTCTTTCTTACTTCCGCCATTTCCCTTTGATTGTTGTTTCTTTTGTTTTCTAGAGTCGTTGCGCATCAAGATCGGGCCAATTACGGCTAACCCCGTATCAAATTGGTATCAGAGCGAGGTTTTGGTGCCAACACCATTCCTTTGCCGAGTTCATCATCGGTTTGTGTTCTTGAGTCTTCGGTTTGTGTTCTATCATAGTCGAATCTGTTTTTCTCTTGTCTCTTCGTTTTGAGTCTTCTAGTTGTTGTGTTTTGTGCTTTAATTGTGTTTGTGTTTGTGGAGATCGGACCAGCCTCATCACCACCACAAAATTGCCTCAGCCTTGCCGGAAACACTAGCTCCGGCCACCATCACCACCACTCCAACATAACCATCCACCATCCCCACTTCAAAGCCACATTCCTCTCCACTCCAAGCCGGGCGAACTCTCCAAAGCCATCAACAAAGAGTTCCTATCTTCGCGGCGTGCAGATCCTCCAAGTCAAACCACTCGACCCTCTCTCCCTATTTTTGAGGCGCGCCTTGGAGAATCACAACAAGAGCCGGCTACCCATTCCTACAATCAAGGCAACACTATCCTAGAGCTTATCTATTCTTTTATTTTAATTTCGTTTATTCCAATTCAGTTGTAAATTCAAATTTCGAATTTTAGTTCAAAAAAAAAGACAAGAAAGAAACGAATATCAGCAAAAGTCAAAAAAAAAAATCATTTCGTCAAAAAAAAAAAGGACGAACTTTGCATTTTATTTCATTTCATTTCTTACCTTAGTATAAGTCTATTGTATTTCATTAATACTTAGGCTTAGTACTTAGTCCAAAGTTTTAAGTTCTCAAAGGATAAGTCAAGGGTGCCGACGCCACAAGTGCCGCGCCGCGCCGCCTCTGCTCGCGCCGCGCCTGCCTCGCCGCCGCCCGGAAACCCTAATCTTCCCTTGTTCACCTTTCCTTGTGCCTACACCCCTACATCTCTCCACCGATCCATACTACCATCCTTCCGCCTCCACTAGCGCAAGCCAGGGCGAGCCAAAGGTAACAACTTGTCCTCTTTGAGTTCTGAAATTTTATTGAGTCTTGTCCTCCATTTTGCATTGCATTCTCATTCGTGCATTGTAGTCTTCTCGAGTTAAATTGCTTTGAGTCTTATTAGTTTCCTTGCATTTACATTCTTGTAAGGTAATTGTTGAGTCTTTGAGTCTTCTTTTCTTGTTTTCCGAATTCTTTCGTGTTCTTCTTGGTTGCACTAAAATTCAGAATTAAAGTGCTATTGTTGAACCTTGCCAAATCATCATCACACTTCAAATTGCATAGAATTTATCTTGGTTATTGAGTGTTGTCCAGATTGCTTAACTCACGTGAAGTTTATTGGTCCTTCCAACCGATTGCACTACAAGGTTGGCTTTGGATTGAAGAGAGTGTGAGTGATACACACGACTGAAACACTTGTGAGTGATTTGGATTTTCTCTAACCCTTGACAAAGTTCGGTGTTTAGTTGTGATGGCAGGTGATAATTCCTCTAGTGATCAAGGCGACCGGAGCCCTTCACCGGTGACCCCGGAGGTCTTTAACTTGTTCAAGAAAATGACCGACTCCATGAACCTCATAACAGCCCGCTTGGCTGCCCTTGAGACGGCACAAAGGGGACCTCCACCAGCCATTGTGCCACCGATTGTGCCTACACAACCACCCCAGGAGACGGCGCCAAATCAGGAGACCGCGCCTTTGGGCACTTATGCCGCGCCTGGTGGACCTTCCGGAGCCAATTTGGTGCCTCTTGGACGTCCTCGTGCAGAAGGTACGGGCACCGTGAGAAACTCCCCGGTAAGGAACATTTCTCCTCGTGTTTTTGTTCAAGAACAAGTTAATAGGGTAGCTGGACATAACCCTAATGAATTGCCACCTCAACATGAGGTGCCCTATGTTGCTAATCCTTTGCATGAGCCTCAGGGACCCCTTAGAGAAGATATGTTTGATGAGGCAGATTTGGAAGAGGAGATGTGGAACCAAGGCAATCGGTTCAATGGTCCCCAAGACCCTAGAGAAGCCTACGGCTATTATGAGCCAAGAGGTCGCTACGGTGGCTATAGGGGAAATCAAGGCAATCAGCCTAGGAGAGAGCTAGAGCAAGATGGCATAGGGAAGATCAAGATCAAGATGCCATCCTTTGAAGGCAAGTACGACCCCGATGCTTACATGGAATGGGAGATGAAGGTTGAACAGATTTGGAGTTGCCATAACTTCATTGAAGCCAAGAAGGTGCAGCTTGCCTCCATTGAGTTTAGTGGCTTCGCCCTAACTTGGTGGAACAACCTCGTCAAGGAGAGAAGAAGAGCATTGGATCCACCGGTTACAACATGGGAGCAAATGAAGGCCCTAATGCATGCTCGGTTTGTTCCCCACCATTATTCAAGGGAGCTAAAACAGCGGCTAGAGAACCTCAAACAAGGGAGCATGAGCGTGGAAGAAGCCTTCAATGCCATGCAAACAGCCATGGTACGAGCCAATGTCATGGAAGATGAGGAATCGACTATGGCAAGGTACCTTCGCATCCTTAATCCTTTTATTGCTAATGAGGTCGATATGTATCCCTATACAGATTCTACACAGCTGCTGCATTTGGCCATCAAAGTGGAGAAAAACCAAAGATACAAGGCTAGGAATCAAGGCCATCAAGCGGCGAGAAACCCTAGCGGCCAGCCGAACTCATGGAAGGCCCCTGGCCAATCTAGGCTGTTTCGGCCGGCGCAATTTGGCAGGAACCAGGCACCTACAGTGAGCCAACCAAGGAGCCAAGATGCACCGAGGAAAGGTGCACCATCGAGCACACCGCCGCAAGCCTCTAGTCGACAGCCCGGCCCGGCTAATGGATCACAAGGGAGTTTTTCTAACTCTTCTCCTTCTTCTAGAGCTAGGGATACTATATGCTTTAAATGTCAAGGCCGAGGGCATATGATGAAGGATTGCCCCAATAGGCGAACCTTGGTTATTAACCATCTTGGACTCTATGAATCTGAGTCCGAGGGTGAAGAGCAAGGTCTGTTTATTGAAGACGAGCCTATGCATGATGTTAATGAGGATATGTACTGCATTGAATTTGAGCATGGTGAATCCTTAGTTTGTAGGAGAACTTTGCATGTACAACCCGCCCCATGTGATGATAACCAAAGGGAAAATTTATTTCATACTAGGTGTTTGGTTAAGGGGAAGGTTTGTAACATGATCATTGATGGGGGTAGTTGTTGTAACATTGCTAGTACTAAACTAGTTACTAAGTTACAACTTCCGACTTTCCATCATCCTAGACCATACAAGCTGCATTGGATGAATGAATGTGGAGAAGTTAAAGTGGCTAAGCAAGTCAATGTGACCATAACCCTAGGGCATTATGTAGATACAATCTTATGTGATGTGGTCCCAATGAATGCTTGTCATATATTGTTAGGTCGTCCATGGCAGTTTGATAGACGTGTCACTCATGATGGTTATACTAACCGTCATTCCTTTAATTATAATGGCAAGAGTGTGGTACTAAAGCCTATGACTCCATTGCAGGTAGCCGAAGCATATGAGAAGAAGAAGGACCAAGAGAAGCCGGTTGAAGCTAAGAAGGGGAGTTCAACCGAGAGGTCTTCCAAGGCTAAAACCAAGTCCCAAGTTCTGCTGGCTTCCAAGGAGGAGATGAGAGAAGAGCACCTACCCCAAGACGCCACTCTCATGCTCTTGTGCAAGAGTTTTGGCTTGTTTAGTGAGGAGTTGAAGTCCACCTTGCCACCGATCATCCTAAGCTTGCTTGAAGAGTTTCAAGATGTCTTCCCCGAGGAGATGCCACCGGGCCTGCCCCCTATGAGAGGTACTGAGCATCAAATTGATCTAATTCCGGGTGCTACTCTCCCAAACAGGCCGGCCTATAGGATGAATCCAAAGGAGACGCAAGAAGTTCAAGAGCAAGTGAAGGCTTTGCTTGACAAGGGCCATGTTCGTGAGAGCCTTAGCCCTTGTGCCGTACCGGTGCTTTTGGTGCCCAAGAAGGATGGCACATTGAGGATGTGCGTGGACTGCCGAGCCATCAACAACATCACCATAAAGTACCGACATCCAATTCCCCGCCTTGACGACATGTTAGATGAGCTGCATGGAGCATCCGTTTTCACCAAGATAGATCTCCGAAGTGGCTACCACCAAATTAGGATGAAGGAGGGGGATGAATGGAAAACGGCATTCAAGACCAAATTTGGTTTGTATGAGTGGGTTGTCATGCCTTTTGGCTTGACAAATGCTCCTAGTACTTTCATGCGCTTAATGAATCATGTTTTAAGGCATTTTATAGGGAAATTTGTTGTTGTCTATTTTGATGATATACTTGTGTACAGCAAGTCCCTAGAGGAGCATGAGCAACACTTGAGGGAAGTACTCTCTACTTTACGTAATGAGTGCTTGTCTGCTAATGAAAGAAAATGTGAGTTTTGCACTAATCAAGTTACTTTCCTTGGTTTTATAGTGAGCTCAAGAGGCCTTCAAGTGGACGAGAGCAAGATAAAGGCCATACAAGATTGGCCTACGCCTACCTCCGTTAGCCAAGTGAGGAGCTTCCATGGTTTGGCCAGCTTCTATAGGAGGTTCGTGAGGGATTTCAGTACCATTGCCGCGCCCTTGACGGAAGTAACCAAGAAGCATTCGGCCTTTGTGTGGGAGGAGGCGCAAGAGAGGGCCTTCAACGCCCTAAAATGGAGATTGACGCAAGCACCTTTGCTAGTTTTGCCGGACTTCACAAGGCCCTTTGAAGTGGAGTGCGACGCTTCCGGGATTGGCATAGGCGGCGTCTTGATGCAGGAAGGTAAACCCGTAGCCTTCTTTAGTGAAAAGTTAAAAGGGGCAAGTCTTAATTACTCTACTTATGACAAAGAGTTATATGCTTTATTTAGAGTATTAAAGACTTGGCAACACTACTTGTGGCCTAGAGAGTTTATCTTGCATACGGATCATGAATCCTTAAAGCACTTCAAGAGCCAAGATAAACTTGATAGACGACATGGTAGATGGATGGAATTCATTGAAACTTTCCATTATGTAATCAAATACAAAAAGGGGAAAGACAATGTAGTTGCCGATGCCCTATCTAGGAGATATACATTGCTTATCACATTAGACTCCAAGGTTCTAGGATTTGCATATGTTAAGGAGTTATATGTGGACGATTCTGATTTTGGTGCCATTTATAAGTCATGTTTAGATAAGGGCTCGTGTGACAAGTTTTACTTGTTTGATGGGTTCTTATTTAGGGTTGATAAAGTGTGCATTCCTAGTTGTTCCTTACGAACGCTACTCGTTGAAGAAGCCCACAAGGGTGGATTAATGGGTCACTTCGGAAGGGACAAGACATATCATATGCTGCATGCTCACTTTTATTGGCCCCACATGCTTAGAGATGTTGAGCACCTTATTAGGAGGTGTTTGGACTGTCTTAAGGCCAAGTCTAGGCTCAAACCCCACGGCCTATATAGTCCATTTCCCATTCCAAGTGCCCCTTGGGAGGACATATCAATGGACTTTATCGTGGGGCTGCCAAGGACCAAGAAGGGACGTGATTCTATCTTTGTGGTAGTTGATCGTTTCTCTAAAATGGCTCATTTTATTGCTTGCCATAAGACCGACGATGCATCTAATGTAGCCAACCTTTTCTTTAGGGAAATCGTGAGGCTACATGGTGTGCCTCGGACTATAGTAAGTGATAGGGATGTTAAGTTCCTTAGTTACTTTTGGAAGACACTTTGGGGAAAGCTAGGGACGAGGCTCTTGTTCTCTACCTCTAGCCACCCTCAAACGGATGGTCAAACGGAAGTAACTAACCGAACCTTAGCTACCATTCTTCGAGCCATCCTTAGGAAGAACCTTAAGGCTTGGGAGGAAGCTCTACCTCATGTAGAGTTTGCCTACAATAGGATTGTCCACTCATCTACATCTTTGTCTCCTTTTGAGTGTGTTTATGGTATCAACCCCACTACCCCACTTGATCTTGCTCCTTTTCCTATGAAGGAGCGTGAGAGTTTTGATGCAGGTAGGCATGTGGAGTTCATCAAGGAGATGCATGAGAGGACCAAGGAGAAGCTCAAGGCTTGTGTAGAAAGGAATGCAGCTAGGGTCAACAAAGGGCGCAAGAAGTTGGTGTTTCAACCCGGAGATCTCGTTTGGGTGCACTTGAGGAAGGAGCGCTTTCCGGAGCTGCGCAAGTCTAAGCTTGCACCTAGAGGAGATGGACCATTCAAGGTGCTGCGCCGGGTAGGAGACAATGCATACATCCTTGACCTACCGGACACTTATGGGGTGAGTGCCACGTTCAATGTGGCAGATTTGACACCTTACCACTCTCCGGACGTAGCCACACCGCAAGCAATTGATCCGTGGTCGGATCCTCTTCAATAAGGGGAGGATGATGGAGGACCATCCACACCTCAACCACCATCCGGTCCTATGACTAGGAGCCAAGCTCGTCGTCTCCAAGATGAGCTAGCTACACTTGCACACCAAGTCCCGGAGGAGGTTGACACGACCATACCTAAGGCGTTCTCATTGACGATGGTCCATAATGGTTGAGTGCATGACTTGTGTGCACCTTCCATTCCTTTCCCTTTTTAGTATGTTTTAGCCGTGTTGATTGGATATTTTTAGACTCGGTTTATGGTGTTTTTAGTACTCGGTTTAGTATGTTTTTAGTGTTTTGGGCCGACTTCTTTAGGGAAGTATTTAAGGCCTTTGTAATTGCCATCTTCGGCAACAAGCACATTATCAAGAATCTTATTTTTTGAAATAGAAACTTTCCCTCTTGAGAGAGAGTTCGTGACTTGTTCAATCCGAAAACAGCCTTGGTCGTTTGTGAAGATCAATTCCTTTCGAGTTGAGAATCGAAGACGTCACAAAGCATCCTCTTCGTGCTCTTGAGGATTCGTCCTCTCTTGTGTGGAGTTGTAGAAGGCGAGGTCATCTACTTAAGGTGTAGTTGTTCTTGGTTCATCCGAAACCAAGGGTTTCTATTCCGGGTTTTTGGTTTCTTCTTATTCACTTTGTTCATCTCTTTCTTACTTCCGCCATTCCCCTTTGATTGTTGTTTCTTTTGTTTTCTAGAGTCGTTGCGCATCAAGATCGGGCCAATTACGGCTAACCCCGTATCATAAGAGAACCATGCGACTGTTGCTGTAAAACTAATGTCTTGTTGTTGTAGGGGAGGAAGAAGACTAGAACGAGAAATAAGACGAACCTATTCCAAAAGACGAGTTGCAGTGGCAGACGACCAGAGAAGACCACCGGAGAAGACGACTGCAGAAGCTTGTGGGATGATGAGAGATCTTAGGAGAACGAGAGATATGTGAGGGGTATCAGGATGTAAATATTGGGGGTGGGTTGATTTTGGGGTTTAAGTTCAGTCATTTGAAATGAGAAAAGTCAAGATTTCTAGCTTAACCATTTTGGGTAAGTTCAATCATTTTAAGTCGACTTAAGTTTTTGGCGAACCGAACGGGGTTAGATGCATAAATTAAGTCATGGGGACTTATTTGATGGGAAAAGTTCAGTTAAGTCACTTTAAGTCGACTTAAATGGCGAACCGAATGGACCCTCAGTTAGTTAGGGTGTGACTAAGTCCGTTAGCTTGTTAAGCTTTCTATTATAGTTAGCATGTGCTTCTCATGTGGCTATCACTTGTATAAAGTCTTCATTCTCTGTTCGTGTCAGGCGGTGGATTTTTCAGAATTGTTGTAATTTTGAGCTTGAGAGCTCTTCATCAATGGAGTCTCGCATTTTCCCTCTTGTTTCCGACACATAGTTCCTGCAAACTTCTTTAGAAAGAATGAAGATTACTCCAAGGGTAAAATTTTATCATACCTCGTATATTGGACTGTGTGATCTAATACAAATTTATTATTTCTCCACATCTTGTCATTGTATTTGTTTCCCGATGTTTTCCTTTTGTCTTACCTCTTAAAAGATATTGCAATTAGTATTGTGCCCTATATCTCGGTAGGTTTATGATTTTCATTTTAGAACAATACCATGTTCAAATTATACAAACCATAGTTGCAGGCAGTTTAGAAAAGCATCTTGGTTTTGTAAAAGGTACTCCTTTTTTCTCATTAATATTGATGCAAACTGTTAACCCTTGGTATATGCATTATAGAAATAACTGCATTTGAGGTAAGGTATATTTCGTGTCCACCTCCTCTAACTTTAGATTTATGCTTAGTTCAATATTTTGGAGCTGATATCATTGAAATAAAAGATTTCTAGCCTGTTGCAATAGAGGATATAACAAGTGTTCATTCACACGCTTATGCATTAGGTTTTGAGAAGGTAGTATATCATTCTCACTTCTGTTTCCTTTATATTTAATGTAAGATCAGATAAGTTTTGAATGTAAGCACAAGAATGTGAAGAAGTATGTTGAGCATATCATTAATCAACCATAATCACAAGTTAAATCCTATGTCCAACTTAGCACTATTACATAAAGATGTTTACTTGATCTACAAGAGGAAAGAAGAGTGGATTTAGACATAAGACAGATATAAAGGTAATGATTCAAGTATATTATGAAAAAAGGAGATATATGCGAAAGAGTGGCAAGAAAAAGGCAATGCAAGTTGTCTTTCTTTCCAACACCAATTCCGTAGTTTTGTCAATCATATGTTGTCTTTCTATAGATATGAGTTGTTATATTTTTTGGGGGAAGAGCTATTTGATGCAATTTGGTCGGACTTTGGAGGATTTAGACTCCAATTGACAATTGAGGTGTACAGAGTTTGACAAATTGGCTGATTATATTACATTAGCACATTACGTGACTAGTAGTTGCTTTGGGGAACATGGTTCGATGCACATGCTTCCTTATTCTCTTTTGTTTAAAAATTCTCCATTCATACTTTATGTGAAATCTATCGCATTGTTTAATGACAATGTCTATGCATGCTATACTTATGTAGGCCATGGAACAAGCATCTGATGGAGGTATTATACTCATTGAGGGGTCTGGACCTACTTATGCTACTCACTCTATAAGAGCACCTTTCTAGTTTGTCTTTCTTCATAATTGCTCTAAGAGTTTGACATTCAAAACATCTTCTATGGTACCTTTATTGTAGCCAAGCTTAGACACTTCTGTCATGGAACGAGCAATCACTGATCCGAAACCCTCTGGAGATCTTCTTTGAAATTAAATAATGAATGCACAAGAATGAGAAGAAAATGACTATCTATCATATATTTTCATAAATGTTTGATTAAGTAATAATATTTCATGTCTAACATCTATATAGCATTTCTTGGGCAGCCTAACCTTGCATCGAAGTTTGACAATCCTTCCATTTTGTACAAGGAGCCATCAACTATAGTTAGAAAAGTCATTGAAAGAGCAAAATACATACGTTCTATGTGAGTGAAAAGGAACAATCCTTCTTGTATAGTTCTTACTATAAAATCCAAATACATTAGTGATGTAAAGATGAAAATTATATAAAACTTTAGACTTGACTGTGTATATAAATGTTGCAGATATTGATATCAGTCTTGTCAATTGTTTAGTATCTATGCGCTCTAATTTGAGGTGGTGTATTTCTCACTGCCCACTCTAGCTTCTTGTACTTTGACAAAAAAAAATGTAAATATACTAGCTAGGCAACCAAGTAATGGACTTGGCAAAAAAATTCAGTTAGGTGTGTCATTAACACATGTCATGTCTTCTAGTAGAATCAGGATAAATATTATGTTGTTCAAGATCATCCTAAGTAAATAGTTAAAGTAATGCAAGGATAAGTATGTAAAGTAGCATTATTTTCTTGCATACCAAATCGTGGCAAAGTAATAAGAAGGCATTACACTAACAAAATAGTTAGCAAAGATAATTAAGAAAAATAGCATTCATTTCTTGCATATAAAATATACGGACAATCACTCTTATATAACTCATTCATTAGCAATATTGAATTTTAATGAAATATGTCATTTCCCTTCTTATGTTTTGATGTGTGTGACTTGAACTTCGTATTTCTTTACAAACTAAAAATGTGTATAAAGATGGGACAAAAACAATTAGGTAACAAGCTTATTGATGGACATAGTTAGGGTAGTCGTTTTCCAAAATCTGGCTAAGAACCAAGTTAAATCATTAGAATGAAATACTTAGAATGAGGCCAAACCCTCAACATAAACATTGTTAGGTGGAATAAGAATAGAGACATACTCAGTGAATAGGTTACGTGAACCGGACGTAATTTAAATGACATACTTGAAACTGGAATAATAATTGAAATAGCGATTTACGTGAATTGGACGTTATTGTACGACATACTCAGTGAACAAGTTAAATAGTTTATGAATGGAGAAATCATGTCATCTAATGGTATCAGGTTATATGATAGAGTGTTCAGGATGTATAGTTAAAAAACTTGAAGTAACAAAATAACCAACTTTAAATATTGCTCAATTGATGGTTACTTGGACATTAAAAGGAGGTTATGTCATAACCATTATCATAACTATTTAGCTATAAATATGTTTTTATTGTTTTTACTTTCCTCATTCCTTGCATGAAATCAAGCAATGTAAGCCATATGGTATACATGGATGTGCATTATGGGGGGAGAGTGCGACAATCCCAACGAAAGATAGTCGTGTGGACCACACATGTATATGATGGTGGTCGTATCATTAGTTGGAAGGTCCATGTAAGCAAGTTTAGCATATGATATTTGGGAGGCTATCTTAATAACCTTAACAATTACCATAAGGAATCGTTAAAAAAATTTGAGTACATTCCACACGAGGGTCCTCGTCACATTAGGCCCCTTCAAATGCAGGACGATGCCAACACTCTTGTAGAACTTAGTAGGCGGGTGGCCTTAATAAAGGTGGTCATTGAAAATGACATCTCAGAGGATTTCCATACGCAAGATGATGCCAACGTTCTTCCAAAACATGTCTTCTAGCATGCTCAGATAAAAATTACTCCATTCAGGCTAGGCCTAACAAATTACTTCAACAAATGCTCTTTTGTAATTCCTCCATCAACAATGTTGAATTATAATGAAATATGTCATTTCCCTTCCTATGTTTTGATAAACCTCGTATTTGTTTACAAGCTCAAAATGTGCATAAAGATGGGACAAAAATAGTTTGGCTACAGGATAGTGGAAGGATTAAATCAGGATAACGAGTGGCCAAAACAAGATAAGAACCAAGTTAAATCATCTAAATGAAATACTTAGAATGAGGCCAAACCCTCAATACTTGCCCAACTAGTGTGTTAATGTTTATGATTCAATAGTGGGTGTGTACAATGATCTTCATATGAAGTTCTAACTGCTAAATTCACCATTTGGTAGCTCAACTTTCATGCATTGGACAACTCTAAACCATATCTTACAATAACATTATAACTTGTATAACAACACTCCAACGCAATGTTAAGCACCCAACAATAAACCTACCACCACCTAAAGATTGTTTTTATGACAAAATTAACCAATATAGCTAAAACAGAACAAGCAACATATGTAGCCTAGATGTAGATAGACTTTGAACAAACTGAACTTTTTTATCTTTCTACAATTGTTCAAGCTTGATGTTCTATGCTTCCAACTCATTTTTTTGGTTGACCAATTTTCTGATGATGTTGGATGCATTATTGTCAAATGGTGGACCAATCCACTCAAAGAATCCACAATTTGTTGGACCATCTGATCTATATAACGTACAACCTAAAACCTTCTTCCATAGTTTTTTGGAATGTGAGTAGTAAATATCATTTCCCTAAAGTTATAATTTCAAACTCTATCAATTGTGTTTGAAACGTATCCGTGCGATGACGTTGTCAAGCTCAATTTGATGTGCAAATGTAAGGACAGTAAATGTCTTTCCCCTAATAATACAAACATAAATTATTAATGATCAACATAAAATTCCAAGCATTTATCAAATCCGGATTCAACCTCAAACATGAAGTTTCTATTGAACCAATCATTCATTTAACATCAAGCATTCAACATAATATCAAAGATAGTGTAACAACAACACCCTAATCTGAAATGAAGATCATTAAACATGCATAGTCACCACTTGCATCACATAAGCAATCGTAATTAAACATAAGTAACTCAAATGCAGCTCATTTGCTGTATCATAATCCCACATCACATACTACTCAAATTCAACAAATTATCAAAATAGCTTTCAAAATTCAAGAAGCTTTCAGATTTTCTCAAACAACATGCACAAAGCGTACCAATAGTCTTAGCAAAATGTACGAAATTGAAGGACTTGTGGTTGAATAATGTTGGGCAAATTGATCCATTCCACACACACTCAACACAATTAAAGGACTTTTTAAGATCAAACTGAAAAAAGAAAATTAGGTTTCGTGGATACGATGAATAAAACTAGGGTTTTGAGATCTTACGCTTTGTCAGAACAAAACTAGGGCAACTTTGGGAATTTTCCATTTACATTATCCATCGTGCTTGTTTAAGCTTAGGGGTAGCTTGGAAAAATGCTTCCAATTCCAACTTCAACTAAATATACTAAAATTGTAGTTCTATGTCATTGGCACATAACCTCTTGAAGGAAATATCCACTTTTCTTTCCTTTGTTATATAACTATGTTAAAGCCGTAGCAAAGTGATCAAAAGATAAAAGACTTGAACTTCAAAAACCACCATAAATTTTAGTTCGTTGTAGCTTGGAAAAATGATTCCAATTCCAACTTCAACAAAATATACTAAAAGTAGTTCTATGTCATTGGCACATAACATGTCAAGAATCACAAAGATAGGAATATATTACAAAACATTGACAATTGTGCTACGTATTTCATTCTTGCTAACCAACCCTTAACAAAGTATTTCTTAACTCCTCAAAATACACACTCAAGAGTACCCATAGTCCTACTCCTAGCAAAATGTATGAAAACAACTTCTCCATAGTTTTTGCAACACTATCTTCAATCTGTTATGCTTCCCTGACAGCTGTCTTACTCGTTGCATTAGTTGAAGCCTCTTCATCATCGCTGCTCAGTGAAACAACTTCCCAAACTATGCCTTTACCTTTCCACTATGTCCATATCAACATCTATCCTGATCGATTAAACCCTATTGTTTTCTATGTCATATGCGAGTGTCTCATCAAGCAAAGCGTCCTGTCATCACCAACATTTATCCTGTCCAATTGAAGACTACGTGTGTTGTGCAACCTACCACGCCTTCTATTCGGGTTATGTTTGAGTTATAGGAGGCTGAATTAGATCGACTATCGTCTCCACCATCGGCTCCACTTCTTCAAATTACGTGTGTTATGCAACCTAACATGCCTTCTTTCACCTTTTATTTTTCCATTTTTCAGCCATGATGAAAAGAAAAGGTAAATTCAGTCACTTTTTCTAGCAAAAATACACCAACTAGCCTATTTGAGCAATTGTGGAAATCATGGTGTATTTTTGCAAAGGAAACATGCTTATGAGGTGGGCCTTGTTTATGTCTTTTTCTAGAGTCACTACCCAAAACATAGCATTTGATTTGTGATAATCGCTTCATGCTGCTTGAATAGTAATTGTTTCAATTGCTTTTTTGAGGGAATTTTTTTTTCAATTACTTCGTGCTACACAAGCTTAATAATTTAAAAATGTTATTATATCAACTATGATTCTTATATTTACATAACTATGCACTAACCTAATACACTATTGTCTATGTTTTAACTCTTGCACATATAAATGCCTTGAAGTATCAATTTTTTATTATTTATTCTATTAGTTTCTCTAACTTAAAACTTATAAATACATAGTTGTCGAAGTTTACACGATCTACTCATTATTAAATTTAATAATTTTTCAATTTTATTCAGAATTATGTTCTTCATCATGATCATTCATTTGCATGTATACAAGATACAAACAAAAAATATATTTTTTTGCACTCTGTTCCGGCCAACTAAATTGTCGAATAAGCAAAATTATGTGGCAGAATTTGAACAACCTTCGAACAGACTCATAACGACAAATTGTTCAAGTGTATGAAATATCATTTTAATCCCCCGTCCGTATCTCCAATTATTTTCCCGTCAATGCCCTAATGTGACGGGGACTCGCCGCAAGGTTTGGGAATTATCACTCCATTGACATCCCCAGTAGTCATGTAGTATTCGGCCAAGCTAGCAATGAAAGCCAGCACCCATACGAGAAAAATGGACTTTTTTAAGACGAGACTATAAAAAACGATTGACATAACTAATAGTGGCAAACCTGGTTTTGAAGCTCTAGAAACCTGAGCATATGTGATACTAGAGATACACACAGATGGAGCTTCATCTGATTCATCCCTGAGAGTAATAATCACTTGACCGAAGCCAAAGTGGACTTGCACCAAAGGAACAAGTGGGTTGTAGTGTAGTCTCAAACAGGATTCATAATTCTACGTAGCAGACCGTTGTATGGTCTCCAATAGGTGTTCAATCCTGTACTTCATCACCGGCTGACCTTTCTTTGTCTTCTTTAACATTTTCCCCCTCAAGTCTTTCCTCCGAGCTTCGGCTTTCTCTCGTTCTTCGTTTCTCGCGTTTACAATGGCTTCTCTTTCGAGCCTTTCCTTTTCCACCTCTTCATGTTTCTTTGCATACACTGCTTCCAAACTGTGAGACCCTTTCTTGAGTTTCTTGTTTTCCTTGGTGATCTTCTCGGTGTCCCCAGGTTTATTCTGATTATCCTGCAATACAAGAGGTGTGGCAGTACAAATGTTCATGATGACAAACAAATAATTATCGGGTATACTAGCAAGTACAAAGACAATTTAGATTTGCAGACGCATGAACCAGTATGAACCTGCTGGTTTCCTTGTTTGACTTGCTTTTTGAACTTCTGCAAGTATTTTGCATTCTTGTAAAATTCCTTCTTCTTCTCTGTTTCAGGGGGCAAGGAAAGGCCAGTAAGACAGAAAGCATATAACTAAGACTTTTACACTTCCCAACAAAATTACAGAAATGACTGATTTATTGGACTAAAATCACCTAAAAGAGGTGGGTCTCAGCACCAAGAGATTAGAAGAACATAAATTACAGCGAGAAATCACAGCAATGACTAATGAGCTTATAAGTTGACATTCCCCAATGAAAGGGGACAATGGTTTCCTACAGCTAAATACTCCCTCCGTATAGAAAAGATTCTCATTTTAGCCCGAAATTTTTGTACAAAAAAATTTGTCATTTTAGGTGTTTAGGTAATAATTTATTGGTGAGTTACGAGGTTGGACATTGGAAATTATATTTTTTGGCTCTTTTTATACAAATTCTCTATGTTTATTGGCTACAATTGAGATGAGTAATTAAATAATTGTAAATTGTTAAAAAAAATAATGAGAATATAGGGTAGTTATTGTATTTCTTAATAAGTGTGGCAAACTCTAGAATGACAATTTTTTTATACGGAGGGAGTAACTTTGAAGCAATGGATTAAGTGATTTACATAAGGAGGGCTCAGAGAAGGAGATATTTCCAAAGGCAAGCAATTATAAGTTTGCAATTCCCCCTCGCGGTACTGTTCTGCATATCTCCTACAACTTTCATTTAAACTAGACAATATATGCTGATCTATATGATGAAAAAGGGAGCTGCTGCAAGTGAAAAGGCTTTGTAAGCGTGCCATTTTAAAGTGCAAAACTCACCCTCAGTCTAATGTTATGAGTTACATTTGCTCTAAAGTCAAATGAATCCTGATGAATGCTCAATCCGAGATGACACAAGTTTTACAATATTCACAATTGTGGAATGAAAGAGAAGAATCAAGGTAAAATAGGAATATCGATGGAAGGAAGAATGAGAGAAGGAGATGAGACTACGCGTTCATTGAATGCGAAAGTATGTTCCAATCCGCTCATCAACAATGTATTCATGTAAAAGCAGTACATCACCTCATAGTCATACAAGCTCAATTGAACCTAATTACAGAGAATCAAGATTTTAACAAACAGAATCACAAGTCACAACTGAACTATTGTGGTCAATTTACCCACCAACTAGAAGATATCTTGAAAAACATTGCACAAGATCTCCTTGACGAGTTCTTTGAATATATTTAAGCTTTTTATAACTACTTAATTTTGCTCATAATCCAAGGATGGCTAAATACTATTCCCATCTACACACATGAATTCACTAAAATACTCCACAAATAGTATCATAACTCATTTTGTAGCACAAACCAGGTTCCATCATGACATCATCGCAGAATTGATCACAGGAAGCTACTTTAATGGCAAACCACATAGGTGGCTCAAATAAGTTCGTCAAAAATTCGTCAGATTTTTCCAATCTCGCTAAATATTATATTCATAGAATCATTACTAGTTCGATGTATTCTAGTACTTGAAACCAATCTCAAACAACTACAACCCCTCAGAATCTAATCTAATCAATTCTGCAGCATATACAGTTAGAATTGAGAGCTTTCGAATGTCTTCAAACACAAATTCTCAGCAGCGGACAGAGAATATAGAGACAAAGAGAGTAAATTCATCATACTTATCTCAGCAGGGTTGTAGTGTATGCTCTTGGTCTTTGCGTTGGCAAAGGCTTCGAGGGAGAGACCACCACCGCCCAATCTCTGAAAGTTCTTCATCTTCCTTGTTTTACTCGTAGGGTTCTTAAATCTGTTGGAACCGTCGAGCCGATCGCCACTTTTCGATTTTGAGGTCTTCATCCGGCACACACCAATCTGCAAAACTAGGATAATTTACGAAGGGTGCTCAAACCCTAAAAATTGAGCAGCGTTTAGAATTTACTCGAACATGTAAAGAGCGGAAAATAAAGCCGGTCCGGTCCGGAAACTAAGGCCGTGAATTATTATAAACAGTCCGGACCAGAGACATATGTTGGTCCGTGCAACTTTAGAGGAAAAAAATTTATAAGTGCATCTATCTATATCTATATACTAGCATATGTCCAACTATCTTGCACGAGTTTAATTAATAAAACACGAAATTAAAATATTATTAAATATCATATATAATTAATTAAAAGGGAAATAATGATCACATATTTATTTGAAATATTTTTAATATATTACAACTTTTGCATAATGAATCATATATTATCAATTATATTTTCAATTTTATATTACCAATTATATAAATTTATATATTTAAACTATAAGAAGTAGACCTATTAAAAACCGATCCAACCCGAAAACCCGACCCGAATTCTGGGTCGAGATCCGACCCGAACGTCACTGGGTCAAGAAGGACCCGAACCCAAACCCAACCCGAACGCGAATCCGAACTCGTAGGTCCCCGTTATTTTATTATAATTATTTTATTAAAGTTAAAAATCATAAAAATAATCATAAGAAAATGACATGTTCGACCCGCCGGGTCAACCCGAACCCAGCCCGAATATTTTTAGCGACCCGATCGACCCGCCCAACCCAGTTGACATGTCTAATAAGAAGTAACATAACTAATAAAGTAAAATATATCTTCTAAATAATATCATTTACAAATAAGAAGAAACTTATAAGGTAAAATGATATAAAAAAATCTTTGAGAGGATAAGGTCTATAATTCAGGTAAGTTATTTTAGGTAACAAATAAATAGATAATAAAAAGATTATGTAAATATCAAAGTAGGAAAGTATAAGATTTTAATTGTATAATGAGATTTGCCTACGTGATATACCTCATGGGCTGACACGTAGGAGAGATAATTAGAGCTTTATTATAATATATATATATATATATATATATTATTACTAAATCCAAAATTATATCTTCTAGGTGTCAACCATCTAGGTATGCCAAGTCATCAACTTAGTTAAGGCTCCGTTCGCCAAAGCTTTTTTGCACATTAACAGAGCTTAATTTTTTTTTTCATCTTCTTATTGAGTGTTTGGCAAAAAAAAAAATCATCTAGCTTAACAAGCTTATTGTAGATGAATGTAGCTTAATTTTGTTGATTTTTTTAATGTGACCCCCAAACATTTTGAAAGCTTAACCAACTTAATGTAATTTTTTTACCCGCTGGTGTCCTTAAATGAACACATAAAATAGCTTGTCACTATCGTTATGAAATTATATAAACAATTGTATCATGAAATTATGTACAAAGTTTTATCAGTATTGCGTATCTCCTCAATTAGACTTTTATCAAAAACTTAATATTAATTACAATTGATAATTTATTAATCTATAAAAGCTCAAATTTATAGACCAACATGCTAACATGAAATTGGAAACGAGCAATAGACTAAACCAGAAGATTTAGATTTAATTAGCCATATACATAAGGATGAATTAAAGTGAAACTATACCAGCGTCGACGTCCGTGAAGATGTTGATGTGTGAGAGATGAGGATGCGACAATATAAAATATAGGGTTAAAAAGCACTCACATGGATCAAAATATAACCTTATCTCTATATGCGCTAAAATATATATGTATTATCATACCCTTTTTCGTAATTTTATTACTGTTATTTAAAAATTCAGCTCGTAATACCGAACATTCAACTAGGTTTTAGAGAGAAATTAAGCTAATGAATCCAACTACAACTCCAACTACTTATTCAGCTCCAGCTCCAACTACTTATTCATCTCCAGCTCCACTTTCAGCTCGATATGCCGAACAGAGCCTAACTCATTTATCTATTTGTCCTTTCATTTTTCAACAAATTAAAACCTAATTATCAACCTAAATTACCTATATCTGTATTACCATATAAATTAGTAGTATTTTACATAATATATCTATGTGATATCATTGTAGGTGAATAAGGAAAGTTATATTATATTTATATATTGTTTTACACTTATTATATTACATAATGCCTTAATATACCAAAATATAATAAAATTTCCTTATTTAATATGTAATATATATCATAATTTTTTTTTACTTTTTTTACACTAAATCATTAATGTACACGAGTGATCTACTCCAACCAAATTATTTCAACGATCTAAAGTTGGTTTTTTATACCAACATTAAATTATTATAGTAAATACCCAAACTGAATTATTACATAAATTTAATTCAATTTTCAATTTTTTTTATTAATATAAATACACATGTTTAGCTCTCATTATTATCACCTTATTAGTCTTTCACTCAAGAATTTGTTTTCCAAAACATGATGTTATTTTTCTTGCATATTAACTAAAGATTTTTCTTTTATGCTTCCGATCTTCTTATAACTATATGTTTATATTTTAACAAGCATATGTTTCTTGACCTCGATTGAATGTTTGTTTAGGCTTATGGCTCAAACAATACCGACTGGAACAATGATGGAAATCTTAGGAACAAGAGAAGACATGTTGGGATCAATCTTATAACTTATTATATTATGTAATACCTTAATATAATAAAATTTCCTTATTTAATATGTAAGATATATCATAATAATTTTTTTACTTTTAATTTTACATCAAATCATTAACGTACACGAGTGATCTACTCCAACTAAATTATGTCCACGATATGAAGTTGGTTTTTTTATACCAACATTAAATTATTATAGTATTAAATGCAAAAACTGAATTATTATATCTGTTTATGCCAAATTTCAATTCTTTTATATCGATATAAATACACATATTTAGCTCTCATTGTTATCATCTTATTAGTCTTTTAGTCAAGAATTTGTTTTCCAAAACATCATGTTATTTTTCTTGCATATTAACTAAATATTTTTTTTGTGCTTCCGATCTTCTTATAACTATATGTTTATATTTTAACAAGCATATATTTCTTGACCTCGATTGAATGTTTGTTTAGGCTTATGGTTCAAATAATATTGATTGGAGCAAAGATGAAAATCATAGGAACAAGAGAAGACAAGTTGGGATCATTCTATGATGTTGAGATCATCGACTATGTTCCCCACAAAAATTATCGCATCAAATACCCCCCCAATAACTAATGATGATGGTATTTTACCTCTTATAAAGTTTGTCACCATGAACATTCTACGTCTTTTGCCCCTAGATGTATAAATGTTGTTTTTATCAAACATATCATAGTTGATGTTTGGCACAATGAAGGTTTGTGGACCGGCATAGTACAACGAAGGTGGTTGAAGCGTAAGAAATTTCAACTTTTGTTTTTCCATTCCAATTATAATCACTTCTTGATGAGATTTTTGAGGTAATATTTATAAATCTATATCTTTTTTAACTGGGTAATCATGAACAAAACATATATGCTTGATATTTTAAAATCTTGACTTATAATTAATTTTTAGTTTAATTGATATGATGATTCTCTTATGGATTCCAAGAAGATAAAAGTGGGGTCTAGGAGTTCCTCCAAGTAGTCATAGAAGTGCGCATTCTGAACCCCTTGACGACGTCTTTTTTCGTAAGGTACTCGATCTCTTCCATCTCCTTAAGAGCCAGCTTGATATCCATTGCTCCAATGGTCGAATCACGAGGTTTTCAATCTTGGTCGCTTGTCCAGGATTGTACACACATCATCCCCTTGGTGGTGGAACCAGAGCGCCAACCGAGGTGGCATGCATACTTTTCTTGTAGTCGTTTCATGTACTTTCTCACACACCTTCTTATGTTGCATATTCTCAAGGTGGAACCGTGGTATGTTCTACACAAATTCAACTGTCTCAATAAAGAACAAACCATAAAAATATTTTAGACTTTACAAATTAAGTAGAAGTACTTAATTTTAGGGGATGATCTATCATACCCTTCTGATATTAGTTTCAACAAGGTTATCGGTCAAAGTAGGACTCATGCGAAGTGTTATATTATCCAATAAAACGAAGCTTTCAAGTATAAAAGAAGCATTTCAAAATCTCAACACTGAAGTTGAGAGCTCAAAGAATACGGATGAACTAGAGTGACAACAAGAGCAAGAAGTATAGTCTACGACATCTAAAGCAAAGACGTTTGAGGAGCTTCCTATACATAATCTAAATTGTAAAATTAAATTTTAGTAATAACATAACAATAGTAAAAGAACCTCACCGAATTAATACAAATTCCCCAGATTTTGTATTACAACATTCTAAATTCTGATTGACAATATTTGATTACTGAGTTGTTACATTTTCAAAAATACACATATTTTATTCTAATGCTACAGTTTGACAAATAAATCAACAGTTTTATTCAAACATCAATCCTCATACATACAACTTTTTCTTTTATTCGCGATTCAGAAAGCTATTGCAACATTCGCTAGCACAAAGGAAGAATATTGAAATGTGATGATACAAAGGGAAATCCAATGGTACCAACAACTTCATAACAAGCTAGTATCAATGACTGATAAAAAAAATTCATTCAGAAATCGATTGAATTACATAAGAGATTACCAAGATTATCGGTACTTGGGAATGATGGAGAAGGTAGGGAAAGAAAGACAAGACATTTTCACAATAAATCCTCTGGGATTGTTGACGAATATTAGCCACTCGTGTTCGAAGACAATGTCGTATCTGGTGATGGAGAAAAGGCTTGATTTTTAAGAGGCGAACATGGCCCTAGCAACCTCGACTTCCTTGGAAAGAGAAGAAAGCAAGGGTGACAATGGTCTCGGGTAAATTAAGGTGAGGGTTTTCGGTTTGTTGTCATTTTGAGTTAGGGTTTCTTCAATTCAGCTACAATTGTTAGATATGGCAAATCGTAGGGAGAAAGATCGAGGATGGAGAGAGATTGCAGAGAATATTAGAGGAATGGGTTGTCTCCTGAGGAAAGAAGCTAGGTGCAAGGCTTTAGGTTGAAGATAGATAGAAGAGAAGATGACATAATCCTGATTACTTCCACACCAGCTTCCCAACTTCACCAAATATTCTTCCTAAGGCTAGGTTTGGCAACTAGCTTTTGTCTAGGAATTTCATTAGAAAATGAATTTGTCTTTCCAAGTGCTCTACATGGAGGCTTAATACTTAATTTCAATTTCACCTTAAACTCATCATTCAATTGGTAAAAAATGTAAAATTATTTCATTTCAGTTGAGCTCACTTTTGTATGATATGAAAGGTTTATTTGTAAGAGAGTTGATAAGGTATGATAAGTTGTCTCTTCAGATACATATGATAACGTATATAATGCCAAGAAGTTTGATAAGCTTCATAAACAAAGTGTTTCACATGTTAAGTTAGACATAAAGAGAGTCTATCACAAAGTGAGGGAAGACTCAATTTGCATATCAAAATATTGGAAGTGAAATTATAAATCATATTATCCATTCATAAGGAACTTTCGAGTATAAAGGAAGCATTTCATAATCTCATCACTGAAGTTGAGAGCTCAATGAAGATGGAAGATCTAGACCAAGAGAAAGATGTAAAGTTTACGAAATGTATCTGATTCCAAAAAGTTTGTGGGTTTTCATATATGAAGTGCTTCACGTGTTTAGTTAGAAACAAAGAGAGCCATGGTCACAAGGTAAGGAGATACTCAATTTACATATCAAAACACCAAGAGGAATTACAAGTAATATTATCCAAGCAAGGGAGACATCTGGCATAAAGGAAACATTTTAAAATCTTAACATTAAAGTAGAAAACTCAAAGTAGAGGGAATGATAAGAGCGACAAAAACATGTACAACCTTTAGTCTCTGATGCTAAGAAGTTGTGGAGATTACAAAGTGCTTCACATGTTGACTCGGAAACAAAAAGAGCCCATGTAATTTGCATATCAAAACATTGCAAGAGGAATTGAAAGTCAAAATATCGAAGCACAATGAGCTTTCAAGCACAACGAAAGTATTTAGAATATTAACATCGAAGTAGAGAGTTTAAAGAAGATGGAAGAACTAGAGCGAGTGCAAGAAGTACAGTCTCTAGTATCTAAAGCCAAGATGTTTTAGAAACTTCATATACAGTGTGCTTCACATGTTGAGTAAGAAACAAAGAGAGTCGATAACACAAGGTAAGGAGATGCTCAATTTGCATATGAAGACATTGCAAGAGAAAATGAGAGTCATATTACCCAAGAACAAAGAGCTTTCAAGCAAAAAGGAAGTTATTTTAGAATCTCAACTTTAGGGTAGGGAGCTCAAAGAAGATGGAAAAGCTAGAGCTCCTATACAAAGTGATGCCGAGAAGAATTACAACTCTGAATGTCAAGAATTTGATTTGTTGCATATACAAACTGATTCACATGTTGAGTCATAAGAAAGGAGATGAGAAGATTGACGAAACTTGGCATACACAACAAAAAACTTAGCACATATTAAGAAATATTTAGGTCTGAATTTTGTGATGTTGTTTCATGAGTTGTCAATTTATAAATCCTAAATTTCAAGTAGAGATTTCATCAAAAATCTTCTTCTTTTTTTTGTTAAAATTCGAAACTGGAACTAATAGAAGGCAAGAAAAATGGAGTGTTACTACCTTCTGACTCAGATTTGGTGTTGCTTTTTTGATTGCTTCATTCGTTTGACATTTTCGCGTCGACTGTGTTTTGAATTTTTTCCTCCACGAATGTCTCTTCTTCAGTGCCTATGTATTGTGACGAGAATAATGAAATTGATCTTCCTATTGCTTCTCCCAGTTCTTCAACTCCGATCTTCCTCGTTCTATTGGTTGATTTTTGGATTACGATCGAAGCGAGTGGAGTGTGTTTTGATGGAGAAGGAGTTGAAGCGTTTGTGTTTTAAGCGGTGAAGGGTAGACGCGTCTTTGTTTCGCCCATTTTCTCAAATTTATGAGAATGCCACCGCATGTTTGATTTGCTGCACGCGCCTCTACAGTACACTTCCGAGACTGCTCTAACCTGGGCCGTTGGAAGGCTTCATCCAACGGTAGGCGGCTGGTCCGCATTTTACACATTAAAACCGGTCCACACAAGAACCAGGTTGTATATAGTAGATTGTTTTACATGATATTATTAACCTAATCCAACATGAAATTCATGTTGTATGACTCAACCATACATTTTTGGGAAATTCATTTTGGTACCCTTGAGTTTAGGGTTATTCTTGTTGGTGTCCCATGATTAATTCTTTTCTGGTTGGTGCCTTAAAGGTTTTGTGTTTGTTTGCTTTATAACTATGTTTTTCTATATTCGTACTCTTTCGGTTCGAATTGATCAAATGTGAGCCAAATATCGTTTTCCTCGTCCTCAAATTACTAGGATTCACTCATAAATACTCAAATCTATACTCGAACCATCTCGATTTGAATTCCTAAGGTAAAAAATGGGTTTATGTTTTGGAATTCAAATCGAGATGGTTTGGATATGGATTTGGGTATTTTAGGAGTCAATCCTACTAATTTGAGGGTATGAAACACAATGGTGGGCTTGGATTTGATCAATTCGAACGGGAAGAGTAGGAATATGGAATAACTTTGGTACGACAAACAAACACAAAACCGTTGGAACACCAACAAAAAAAATAATATCATAAAACATCAATATTAATAACCATAAATTCAAGAGCACCAACACAATTTCCCTAATTTTTTATATGTAAAAAAATCATCAGATGACGCTATACTATATATAATTGCAAGTTATCAAGAATAAATACTATCTCATGTATATAATATGGAGTGAATTATCTATATGCAAACATATGTTTTCACGTAAATCATGTGAACACTTTCGGGATACACATTCCATGTGTATTACAATGTACACCCATGTGTGTTTGGATGTACATTCATTACGATGACGTTTATATGTGTTGTGATGTACAAGGTGTGCATCACAGTGACTTCCAACATTGATCATGGGTCTCCGGTGCTGATCACCGTTGATCGGCATTGACCCGCCGTTGACCGTTGTTGACTGACCATATGTGCACTGTAACAATGTGCATAGTATATTAGGAACATAAAAATATGCATCGTAGTGATGCGCATTGTAGTAAAGTTCAATGTAGCGATGTGGATCGTAGTCAACACAAATGTGCATCCCATCACAACATAAATGTCCATCCCAACACAACACAAATGTACATCATAACCTAATTTTGCAGTGAAAATATTAGAATGTGCATTGTTCGCACAATTTGCATATAAATCTATGAATATATAGTAATACGTAAAATATATATTTCTGACAAGGCCGGAAACCGGTGTCGTTTTCCTGTCAAAGAAATCCTAATTCACCTACTAAAGAGTATAGCAAGCAAGTCAGGGTCGATCCCACAGAGAGTCGGTTATCTGTATGCAATTAACGTGTGACTAACAAGTAACATGGGGGTTTTTAGAATATTCGCAGAGTAACAGAGATGCAAGCTTTAAAAGAAGAAGAAATATGATGAGGGGAAGTATTCCACTAGACAAATATCCACACTGCAGATGAAACAGGTTGATCACTGATAACTATTGTTCCAAGTTCTTTTCACAATCTTATAGTTGTTCTCATCCTGATCTTAAGTACTACCAATTCTTACAGTTGTTGATAGACTTATCACGATATCAATGGAAGAAAACCTTACTACTAACAAAGCAATAGCGATGTACACAAGGATATAGGATACATGCAAATAGAAGAAAACCTTACTACTTAACATGCAAATAATTATCTCTCACAATTGCGCACTCGTATTCCACTATATGCAACAATTGTGTTTGCCACTAGGTAAGCACTCGTATTCCACTATATGCAAACCCTAGCACTATGATAGATATCGATAAACCTAGTTAGTAACTCTAGATAAATCAATACAAACCAATAGACACTATGCTCAAGAGAATTAAACCAACTTTATAAGATATAGAACAAGGAATAGAAATCTCACAACCAATTCATTGCAATGCTTCAATTGTCTAGCGAAACAAAGGTGTTTAGTTCTCCATTCGTTCAAACCCTAGATCTGGAATGAATAAAGAGAGAGAACGTCCGTCCTCTTCTCTAAAACTAGAAAAACTCTTAAATAGGTTCAGAAAAGATAAGCTAAACCTAGCAAATAAAAATAAGGAAATAAAATAATAGAAAGTAGAATATCCGAAAATGCTAAAATCGGAAACAAATAAACGTTGGCCGCGAGGCGTCGACCTCCACCGCGGGGCGGTGGCTTCGTTGTGTCTTCTCTGAGATCCACCGCCGGGTCGCGGTGGCTTGTGGAGCGGGGCGGCAAAGACCAGCTTCTTCAGTTCTTCATCTTTTGCTCTTATGTACGTACTACCAAGTGATGGTAGCCTTCCTCCATGAGTCTTAAGCAGATCTTCTCCTCCATCTTCTTCATCCTTCATTAAGCTGTAAATCCTATGATATCTTCACTTCTTAACTCTTCTTCTGGATTACAGACTTAGCCTAAATCTACATTGAAACTCCATTTAAATCATGTTAATAATCACTAGTTAAGGTGCCTGAAATGACACCTATCAAATTCCCCCACACTTAGACCTTTACTCGTCCCGAGTAAATCAAAACTAATCATACTCCAATCATCAAACACTAAGGCCTCAGGAAGTTTGAGCAAACATGATACCAGTGACTACAACAACTCAACAATCAGCTCCAGACAACCAAAACAAGTGATGCGAGATAAATCTATTCCTAACTCCTGTCTAGCTCCTTATCGCTCCAGAGTGACCTACCCGAACTCCTTATATCACCTCTGCTTATGACGTCAGCCTCCAGAATGATCCTAAAATCACTCTTTTTTCTTTACGCTCATCTTGCCTAGGCGCCCTCTCGGGTTTTCACCTAGCCACTCATTTCATTTTGCTAGACATCTCACATGTACTCACATCACTCCAGTCCACTTTTGCACCGGTCTATACCAGTCGGACTACCTGCTTATTACCTGAACCGCCCTTTCGGGTTTTTAGCTCATCACAGGGTTTTGATTGCCTTTTTCAAATATTTTTGGCATTTTTTTTTGAATAGAAAAATGCTCGAATCTGAAATGCAAATACGAATTGCATAAACAAACTATGTACACAAACTATGATAAGCAGCAAGTCTAAATCCCTCCCCCACACTTGAAACACACATTGTCCTCAATGTAGAGACGAAGACAGAACGAAATAGGGGAGAAGGAAAATAAACTCACTGGAAAGGTGGGTACGGTGGATAGCCCGACGGAGGTGGGTATCGCCCAAAATAATGCTCTTGCATGTACGCCTCAGCTGAACTCAACCGGCTCGTAATATCACTCTCAATATCTGTCTGCAAAGTCTGCAGGCGAGTCAGTATCCCCTCATTTGCAGCGTGTTGACGCAGTGTGAAAGCATCAAAATGAGCAGACATCTCATCCCAAGGAATCTCAGAAGTCGATGCAGAAGAAGAGGCATCAACATACGCAGGGAGATCAGTATCCATAGGAGCAGCGGCCCGGGGTTTATCCTCAGAATCGGAAGGAACGACCTCAGCGTCAGATGGAATGAACCACTGCGTGAAATCCCGCGGGTAGGTAAAGGGGCGAGGAAGCCGCAACACGTGACCTCCATAAGAACACCAAAGGAATTGCTCTGGTGAGTTGTTCAACATACACACCGTCGCAGACATGGCATGTCGTAGCGAACATGCATGATCGGCTGAGGAATAGTGTCAGTCTGCACTCTGGCGGCCGCTACCAAAGTGATCAGACCACCCTGAACAATATCTCGCGCTTCACCCTCGCGAATCCTCTGGAGTTCGCGCGCCCATACCAAAATCCAACAAGGAGTCTCCTCATACAAAGGGTCGAGCATCGGAGAGAACAAACCAAGACGCTTCAGAGAAATCTTCCTATCCTCCGTACTCCCACAAAATGACCGCACCAGCACATAATGAATTAAGCGTAGACAGGGGTGCACGAGCTTATTACTGGTTTCCTTCCCTTTCTGATAAGCAGACATTCCCGTAGCGGTAATCTAGAATTCTTTAGTGTCCGCCTCATCGGGTCCCTTCTTCCACCCAGCAGTAGGTGGTCTAGACACTCCCAGAACCTCCCTGACTTCCTCAACTGGCATCTCATAAGCCCGTCCCTCATACTTGAATTTTATACCCGCAAGTACCTTGCGCTCTTTACCATTAATAGTGCGTCTCTCATGGTATCTTGACATGGTGGCGATAAATTGGTAACAAAGTTCGGGGAACGCAGGGGCACACTTGTCCAGGAAGCCCCCCAATCCCAACTTATCCAAACACAGCTGGACCATTTCTAACATACCCAATTCGTCCAAGGTACCCTTATCAAAGAATCGAGGTGGGAGCACAGTCCTCTCTGCAACCACACCATAAGCTTTGTTCTCCTCCACAGTCATGCCAACCTTCCTAGCTCTCGGCATAATGAAAGTATTGGAACACTCAGAATCAAAGAGCTAGGCAAAGAGGACTTACAAACCAAAGACGGGGGTGCACCCAGGGTTCACCGCGGGGCGGTATGCTCTACCGCGGGGCGGCGACAAAGACCAGTTACTCCACTGAAGGCGGCCGCCGGGTCGCGATAAGGACTGCCGCGGGGCGGTGACCGTTCAACCTTCTTCTCCAAATCAAAATTCCCGACTCGCGCGAGGTGGTGAAACTCCAACGCGAGGCGGCGACTGTATGATCAACTCTATCTCGACCTCCGACGAGCCTAGACAAAGCCCAACTTCCTCCAGTCACACCTCCAAAACTTCACAACACATCCCTATAACTAATAAACACCACGGGGTGGTCGGACAAGTGGAATATGGCGGCTTGGGTATGTGAATCTGAAATTGGGTTCAAGGATCTTCCACAAGCAAAGCTTAGAACAAGGGAGAGGTGGGGATTTGAGGTTTTGGGTTGAGGTCGTGAGAGGTGAAAGAAGGGTGCGGCAGAGAGAGAGGGGGAGAAAGAAAAGGGTAAGGAGGGTAGGTTTTGACGAGAGTGTTTAAAGGGTAATGGGGGTAAATACCAGGTACCGGACCGCAGGACGATCCAAAGAACACCATCAAATCCTTCGTATCCAACTTGGAAAATGTTTTTGAAAACAAAACCGTTTTTTTTTTTGAATTCAGAGTTGAGTGAAAATACCCAGGCCTCACCGCGGGGCGGTGAGGTTCACTGCGGGGCGGTGTAGTGTGCCGCGGGGCGGTCGTGGGTTTCCTGGAGAGTTAAAATCGCCTCCATTTACTTTCGTACCTGACACGTTAGTAGCAGGCGGACGAAACAAAGCAAAAGAACTACGAAAAAGTCTAAGGAAAGAAAATCAAAAGAAGAGAGAAAAAGAAAAATACCTCGGGTTGCCTCCTGATCAGTGTCTTGGTTAACGTCGTTGGCTCGACGTAGGCTGCGGCCTATCAGTTTTCAGCTTCAGGGACTTCAAAACTCACTTCATCTACTCGGTTCGGGTTGAAGCCTTCATGGTAAGGCTTCAATCTTTGGCCATTCACTTTGAAAATGTTGTTTGTCGTGGGGTTAATCAATCCAATGGCGCCATGGGGGTATACTTCAACAATTTCATAAGGACCCGTCCACTAGGATTTCAGCTTCCCAGCAAAAAGCTTAAGCCGAGATTGAAATAGGAGGACCTTATCCCCTGCCTTGAAATCTCTTCTCAAGATGTGCTTGTCATGCCACTGCTTGGTCTTCGCCTTATAGCTAACAAAGTTCTCATAAGACTCAAGGTGCAATTCCTCTAGTTCTTGCAGCTGCAGCTTTCGGAATTCTCCCACTTCATCCAGTTGCATGTTGCATTTCTTTATTGCCCACCACGCTTTATGTTCGAGCTCTACAGGGAGGTGGCATGCTTTTCCGAATACTAACCGGAAAGGAGACATTCCTATTGGGGTTTTGAAAGCTATGCGGTATGCCCACAGTGCATCATTAAGTTTAGAACTCCAATCATTCTGATTAGCTGTAACCGTTTTCTCCAGGATAGATTTAATCACTCTATTGGAATTTTCGGCCTGCCTATTAGTTTGAGGATGATAGGCCGTGGAGACTCTTTGGGTGACATGATACTTCTTCAGCAGGGCAGTCACTGTCTTGTTGCAGAAATGGGTTCCCCGATCACTAATTAAAGCTTTGGGTATCCCAAATCTTGAGAAAATGTTCTCCTTAAGAAAACTTGCCACAACTTTAGAATCATCAGTCCTGGTGGCTTTCGCTTCCACCCACTTGGAAACGTAGTCCACCGCAAGCAATATATAGAGATTCCCTTGAGAGCTAGGAAAGGGTCCCATAAAGTCAATGCCCCAAACATCAAAGACCTCGCAAAAGATTAATGATGATTGCGGCATCTCATTCCTCCTGGAGATATTTCCAACCCTTTGGCATCGGTCACATGATTTACAAAAGGCGTAGGCATCCCGAAAGATGTGTGGCCAATAAAATCCTGCATCCAATACTTTCCTAGCAGTCCTATTTGCTCCAAAATGACCCCCACATGCATGAGAATGACAAAAGTTAAGGACATATTGTACCTCATTGTCCGGAAGACATCGGCGCACTACCTGATCGACACAATGTTTCCATAGGTAAGGATCATCCCAAACATAGTGACGGGCCTCTCTTCATACCTTAGCCTTTTGAGCTCTAGTGTAGTCCGGGGGTAGTTCCTCTCGAACCAAATAGTTCACGATATCTGTGTACCATGGTCTGAAAGATTTAGAGGTACTTACAGAGCAAAGTGTGAGTCTGGAGATGTTGCCGCGGGGCGGTGCTGTCGACGCGGGCCACGGTGAGCTTTTCTGGTTCTCTGTTGAACCTACCGCCGGGTCGCAGTGGATATTGCCGTGGGGCGGTAGAGCCTTAAGTTCCACACTGGCTACAGATCGCCGGGTCGCGGTGGTGCAGACCGCGGGGCGGTGGGCGCTACTCGAAATTCCTTCGATCATAAAGAGTGTGTCATCTGGAAAAGTTTCGTGAATGGGGCTCTATGCTCCGGGCTTATCTTTCTCATGTACGAGCCTACTCAGGTGATCAGCTACTAGGTTCTCTGCTCCCTTTTTATCTCATATCTCAACATCAAATTCAGTGAGCAGGAGAACCCATCAGATTAATCTTGGCTTTGCTTCCTTCTTCGTCATTAGGTAACGAAGGGCAGCATGATCTGTATAGATGATCACCTTCACTCCCAAAAGATATTGCCTGAATTTTTCCAGGGCAAAGACAACTGCCAGCATTTCCTTCTCAGTGGTGGAGTAGTTCCTCTGAGCTCCATTCAGAGTCATGGAGGCATAATGAATCACATGGGAGGCACATCCCACTTTCTGGCCTAGAACCGCTCCAACCGCATAGTCGCTGGCATCACACATGATCTCAAACGGGCGAGACCAGTCAGGTGCCTGAATGATAGGTGCACTTGTCAGGCGTTCTCTTAAGCAATCAAACGCCTTCTTGCACTCGTCGCTGAACTCATAGGTCACCTCTTTCTTCAATAGCTCGCATAGGGGTGAAGAGATCTTAGAAAAGTCCTTGATAAATCTTCGGTAAAAACCTGCATGACCTAAAAAGGAACGCACATTAGTAGGATAAGGCAAAGACTGAATCACATCAATCTTCGCCTTATCGACCTCAATACCCCTAGCAGAGAGAATATGACCGAGCACTATACCTTGTTCTACCATAAAATGACACTTTTCAAAATTCAAAACCAAATTGGTTTCAACACATCTTTTAAGTACAAGTGCTAAATGGTTCAAACATGAATCAAAGCTAGTCCCATGCACTGTGAAGTCGTCCATGAATACCTCAATAAATTTCTCAACATATTCAGAGAAGATACTAACCATACATCGTTGAAATGTACCGGGTGCGTTACACAAACCGAATGACATTCTGCGGTATGCAAAAGTGCCAAAGGGGCATGTAAATGTGGTTTTCTCTTGGTCCTCTGGTGCTATAGCCACCTGAAAGTATCCTGAATACCCATCTAGAAAACAGTAATAGGGACGCCCAACAAGGCGTTCTAGCATTTGATCAATAAAAGGTAAGGGAAAATGGTCTTTCCGAGTTACCGCATTCAGCTTACGGTAGTCAATGCATACCCTCCATCCTGTAGTGGTCCTTGTAGGAACCAAATCCCCATGTTGATTCTTCACTATAGTGATGCCTCCTTTCTTAGGGACAACCTGGGTCGGACTTACCCATTGGCTATCGGAAATAGGGAAGATCATATCAGCTTTGAGGAGTTTCAGCACCTCCTTCTTGACCACTTCCATCATTGGAGGATTGAGTCTTCTCTGTGGCTGCCTGGATGGCTTGGCTCCATCTTCAAGTAAAATTCTATCCATACAAGTCGAGGGACTTATCCCTTTTATGTCTGCAATGGTCCATCCAATTGCAGTCTTGTACTCCCTGAGCACGCCTAACAGCTTTATTTCTTGGTCTTCAGAAAGCTTACTAGACACAATGACTGGCAAAGTGTCATTGGCTCCAAGAAAGGCGTACTTGAGGTGATCTGGCAACGGCTTCAATTCAATCTCGGGGGCCTGTACAACAGAGGGAACAAGCTTCTCGCTTGGATTTAGTAAATTGGGGCCAACGCCCAAAGGATCTATAGGAGACTTACCATACGCATCCATATGAGCTATGATTTCCTGCATGTTAGATGGTAAAGAGTTCCTCATGGGACAAATCCAAACTATTCTCAACAATGGACATCAACTCATCAGGACCAGATATATCAAATACATCCTGTGTAATAGAGTCAATCACATCAATGGAGCATAAGGAGTGGTCTTCATTGGGGTGTTTCATAGCTTCATATATGTTATATTCCACCTTCTCCCCATCAAATTCCATAGAAAGTGTCCCACTTTGCAAATCAAGTTTAGTCTTAGCAGTTTTCAAAAATGGTCTACCTAATAGAATAGGAGTTGCCTTTGTATCCGTTTCCATATCTAAAACAAAAAAATCTGCAGGGAAAATCAATTTATCAACCATAACAAGAACATCCTCTACTACTCCTCTAGGGTAGACACTAGACCTATCAACCAATTGAATTACAATTCCGGTTTCCTGCAGAGGTCCAAGTCCAAGAGATTCATAGAGGGAATAGGGCAAAACATTAATGGAGGCACCAAGATCAAGCATAGCTCTTTCAAATTTAGTGTCACCAATAATACAAGGAATGCTCCACATACCTGGATCGCCGCATTTCTTTGGCATACGCCTCTGGAATACAGCGGATACGCGTTCGCTGACCTTAACTTTTTCCTTGCCCTTCAGCTTCTGATTTCTCTTGATGGTGTATAGCTCCTTTAAAAACTTAGCATACCTAGGTACACTCTTTACAAGCTTGAGGAGGGGGATGTTAACCTCACACTTACTGAAGGTGTCGAAAAGATCCTTGTCGTCGATTACTCTCCTTTCCTTTAGTGCCTCCGGAAAGGGGGCAGGGGGCTTTTCAGAACCAAGAGGAGGAAAATTTGGACGAACATAGGAGTCCTCTTCTTTATCATGATCAAGATTTGGGCTCGCACCGCGGGGCGGTGCTCTTGGCCGCGGGGCGGTGGTATTGACTCAGGACAACTGGGAGATGCCGCCGGGTCGCGGTGGGTGTCGCCGCGGGGCGGTGGAACTTGCCCATCGTCAATTTATGCCCTGTCATCCTTTTCAGCAGTAGGAGCGACTTGCAATTCCTTGCCACTTCGGAGGGTCACCGCATTTACACTTTCTTCTGCGGCCCTTTTGTCCAACCTAGTGACCACATCTGATAAATGAACCACTGTCTCCTTCATGCTCCTAATGCTGGCTGCAGTTGTTTGTACATGAGTTGTGAAGTGCATTATTAAGGCCTTGATCAAGTCTTCAGCTGAGGGGGAGCTACTAGCTTGGGGAGCAGCTGGTGGCTCATCAAAGTGAAGTTATGGTGGTGGTTGTGGCTGTTGTTGATCAGGTCGAGGTCTAATAGGCCCGTAACCTCCAGCAGTGTATACTTCAGCAGTAGTGGCATCCTGAAGTTGGGGACAAGCGTTGGTGTTGTGAAATGGGTCAACGCAAATTCCACAAGCATTATGCTGTTGGGGTGCTTCTTTTGTACTCATCTTCACAATAACCTCTTTCAATGAAGCAATTTCTTGCATTAGATGTGCATCATTGGAGTTGACAACATTATTAACTCCTCTGGTCGTTGGGGCTTCATCAAAATCTCTTGTGCTCTCAGCCATATCATGGAGATTAATCATGGCTGCATCAGGGGTCATATTCAAGATACTACCACCACAAGTAGCATCTATGATTCTTCTTTCATCATCCAGCAGCCCATTGTAAACATAGAGTACTAGAGCTTTCTTGTCAAAACCATGGAATGGGCAACTAGAGCAAAGTCGTTTGAACCGCTCATAATAGTCATAAAGGGTCTCCTCTTCTCCTTGTTCAATACTGGCAATCGCCCTTTTCAAGGCATTCGCCATCTTGGTTGGGAAATATTGTGTGAGGAAGGCCTTATGTAGCTTAGCCCATGAATCTATGCCTCCGCCAGGCAGATGATAATACCAGTCCTCAGCATCGTCCTTAAAAGTGAACCCGAAGGCTCTCATTTTAATTTGATCTTCAGTGACGTTGGCTGGTTTAATGCTCATAATGACGTTGTGGAATTTATCCAAGTGAACAATGGGATCCTCTCCACTTCGTCCATGGTATCTCGGGAGCAACCGTATCACTCCTGTTCTAAGCTCAAATGTCACACCATCCGCAAGGGGTGGAATGATTACAACCAATGGCTATTGTATTAGATCTGGCGCAGTCAACTGTCGGAGTGTCTGAGCCATTCGTACATGTCTCTGTATCAACTTCAACAAGTAACGAATCAGTAGCAAAGGTGCGGACCGTAAGATAGATCCACACCGCAGTCAATCACAAATAATCACAAACAGAGTATTTGACTCCCCGGCAACGGCGCCAAATTTGACAAGGCCGGAAACCGGTGTCGTTTTCCTGTCAAAGAAATCCTAATTCACCTACTAAAGAGTATAGCAAGCAAGTCAGGGTCGATCCCACAGGGAGTCGGTTATCTGTATGCAATTAACGTGTGACTAACAAGTAGCAGGGGTGGTTTAGAATATTCGCAGAGTAACAGAGATGCAAGCTTTAAAAGAAGAAGAAATATGATGAGGGGAAGTATTCCACTAGACAAATATCCACACTGCAGATGAAACAGATTGATCACTGATAACTATTGTTCCAAGTTCTTTTCACAATCTTATAGTTGTTCCCATCCTGATCTTAAGTACTACCAATTCTCACAGTTGTTGATAGACTTATCACGATATCAATGGAAGAAAACCTTACCACTAACAAAGCAATAGCGATGCACACAAGGATATATGATACATGCAAATAGAAGAAAACCTTATTACTTAACCTGCAAATAATTCTCTCTCACAATTGCACACTCGTATTCCACTATATGCAACAATTGTGTTTGCCACTAGGTAAGCACTCGTATTCCACTATATGCAAACCCTAGCACTATGATAGATATCGATAAACCTAGTTAGCAACTCTAGATAAATCATTACAAACCAATAGACACTATGCTCAAGAGAATTAAACCAACTTTATAAGATATAGACCAAGGAATTGAAATCTCACAACCAATTCATTGCAATGCTTCAATTGTCTAGCGAAACAAAGGTGTTTAGTTCTCCATTCGTACAAACCCTAGATCTGGAATGAATAAAGAGAGAGAACGTCCGTCCTCTTCTCTAAAACTAGAAAAACTCTTAAATAGGTTCAGAAAAGATAAGCTAAACCTAGCAAATAAAAATAAGGAAATAAAATAATAGAAAGTAGAATATCCGAAAATGCTAAAATCGGAAACAAATAAACGCTGGCCGCGAGGCATCAACCTCCACCGCGGGGCGATGGCTTCGTTGTGTCTTCTCTGAGATCCACCGCCGGGTCGCGGTGGCTTGTGGCGCGGGGCGGCAAAGACCAGCTTCTTTAGTTCTTCATCTTCTGCTCTTCTGTACTACCAAGTGATGGTAGCCTTCTTCCATGACTCTTAAGCAAATCTTCTCCTCCATCTTCTTCATCCTTCATTAAGCTGTAAATCCTATGATATCATCACTTCTTAACTCTTCTTCTGGATTACAGACTTAGCCTAAATCTACATTGAAACTCCATCTAAATCATGTCAATAATCACTAGTTAAGGTGCCTGAAATGGCACCTATCAATTTCCATGTAGAACTGTTGATCGAAAATAAGTATGAATATCATTAGGGTGAATTGCATCCATAGTCTCTAAATTTTATATAAAAAAAAATGTCCTTCATTGTTTTATTTGATCCACTAACGTTCGTGAACTTAAAAAAATTACAAATATTTTTTTAATTCTAAGTGTAGTGGACAAGGAATGGTTAATTGTTTCCTGGATAGCAGAAAAGTAATATTCAATAAAGTAATAGTCACACAATTCCTTATAGAGGAAACCCAATCAACAAACAAGTCGATAAAGAAAAACTTCTACCTCTAGGTTTTAGCCTAATAGGATTTCAATGGTCTACTTGGACACAATCAAGCAAGTTAAAAACTTGATCTAGTCATATACAGTTCCTAAACAATCTAAACTTCTAAGCAAGTGTAATAACACTAACAACACAAGTAAAACTGAAACCCTAACAAAGTACTCACTTTAAAGTTTGTACATTGTGTTCTTCTCTCTTGATATGCCTTATAATCCTTGCACTGTGTAACCTTTCACAAGGTGTATCACTCATGTAGATATATAGGCGTAAATAAACCCCATTAACTAACCTAGTGATCAACTCTACTTTATAGTGCTTATCTAGGAGTTGTTACCGGTGTTTAGGATGCCATTTGTATGGGTTTAGAGCACAACTATGGAATATGGAGTTGGAGAGAAGAAGTATGGATATGGTGTTTTGGAGGAGCTAATTGAAGACATCCAAAAGACAAGGAGTAGACCACCTAAGGAGAGCATGGGAGCGCCCGCGGTGAAGAGCGAAGCGAGGAGCTGAACGAATGTCACGGCCGCGACCGCGGAAGTTCCACCGCGCCCGCGGAATATTCAGAGCTGGAAGTCGAGAGCACACAAGCATTTTCCGCGACCACGGATGTCTGGCCGCGATCGCGGAATCACACGGGAGGCGTCCGTCAGAGAATTTCCGAAGTTTTATTATTTTATTCTTTTTTCGACTTTTATTCTTTTCCTTTATTCCGAACTTTATTATTATTTTCCTTTTTGGTCAATTTTGTTATCTTTTCGTTAGAGTTTAGGGCTAGCCTTTATATTAACCTAGTTTCCATTCATTGTTATGATCAGTTTTATCATTGTTGTTTTTCCCTTTGAAGAATTATATTTTCCAAGACTATGAGGAGCTAAGCACCCTTTTGCTTAGTCCGACAATTTAAGCTTTTCGTATGACTTGATTGTGAGGTTACTTCTCTATTTCTTATTCCTTTGGATTATATCTTTTCTCTTGCACTTATTCCTATTGATTGTTATTGATTTGACTAGATTGATCACCTAGTTGATATTAATAATTGTCTATTGCTAGAGTTTGGATATTTCGAGTTGAGATTCCTTATCTGTTGTAGCATCCATGATATTCTAGGACTAGTTGGACTAGATTATTATGAAAGAGAATTGATTATGTGCTAAATGCTGTGAAAGATCGGTGTTGTATGTATCCTGGTTTGATCCTATGCTCTATGCAGCTATTGTTCTAAATCTTGATAGTTTCTCGTGCGTTCAATAGTAAGGGTTGCTAGGACTAGTTGGACTAGTGACTATTTAAGAATAGGGACAAGAATAATCAAAGGAAAGGAATAGAGATAACCTAGGATCCATCAATCATATGAAAGGTGGATATTTGTTTGGCTAAGTATTTTCCTTTAATTGAATACAAACTCTTTGCTTTGTTTACTTGTTCAACAATCAACAACCAAAACCCCCCTTGTTACTTTGCATGCTAATCAACATAAAGAGAAAACAACTCCTCCCTGTGGGATCGACCCTTGCTTACCCAGACTACTAGTTTAGGTTTGTTAGGATTTATTTTGACCAGGTAACACGACTAAAACCTGCCTGTCACCTAGCTTGGCCCATCATGTGTCACCCAAAGATAATTAACATAACTATATCTATTTCCATAATACAATCTTCATTATCTTAAGACTTGGTCAAAACTCTATCATTTCTCTTGCCTTGTGGCACAAGGGATCTTCAAATATTCTTTCCATAATTGACCAATCTTATCTTAAAGTTCCCAGCATCTCGTCTCTACGTATTCACTATGATCCTTGATGCTTGTTGTTCCATTTGCTTTTTTCTTTTACAGACAGCGCGCTCCATTTCTTCATTGCGCTCACCATTGTAGTTCCCATGTTGACTCTTTGTTCCTTTGCTTCTTTGTTTTGTTTCTCTCTTGGTTTCCATTGTTCCCTACTCATTCATTCAACCTGAAACTCATAGGAACAAGTAAACCATAAAACCTAATGGTATTTATCATCATCCAAACCAAAGGGAATGCCATCGTTCCAACAATTTCCTCCCTATTGGTAATGACAAACCCTTTCAAAATTGTTCATCAAAACATTTGTGCAAAGAGTCAATCGAAATCAGTCAATATGCAAGTA
Source organism: Rheum nobile (assembly GCA_027886185.1). Classification (NCBI taxonomy): domain Eukaryota; kingdom Viridiplantae; phylum Streptophyta; class Magnoliopsida; order Caryophyllales; family Polygonaceae; genus Rheum; species Rheum nobile. Next base: position 5,021,501 of record WOAB01000002.1, on the reverse strand, counting down.
TACATAACTTCCCCTTAGTTGAATATCACAGAACTTACCTTCAAGTCACTTAAAATCCCCTCTTAGCATTGACATTATTCAAAAGTTTGAAAATAAGGAACAATGAAAATTGTTACCTCTTGGATTGAGTTCATCTCACAATCACACTTTCCCCTTTTGGCATCATCAAAAGATCAAATTTAAATAAGAACAAGCTCACTAAGTTGCAAATCAAATATCAATATTGTTAGGCCCATCATCCTCCAAGGAAATCAGACGAGCAAGCTGGGCCCAGGTCCAAACGAAATCGAAGTCCAAGAGAGAACGAAAAGAAGCGTCGGACACCCTGCAGACGAGTGGCACCCGACCAGCTCCGAGGATCTCGCTCGAGCATTAAATGCCTGATTGAAGGTAACGGCCACAACATTCAACACAAAGATTATGACGGCAATTAAGGGCAAATCCCAACGATCTCGCCCATAATTAAAGCATGAAATATTGCCAACGATGGATAACGGTCGGAAGGGAAAAGTTGCCATATATGGACCTCGATCGGGCAGGCAAAGACATAGACGATTACAACACCACATCCGCTGATTTACTCTGAAGAAAAAACAAAGGAACACACTGATTCTAGCTTACTCTCCTCGAAACATCGCTCAATCCCCACCGGTCAAGCCCTAGAGTCACCGGTCAGACCAGATCCGATCTCTCGTCCTCCAAGGATAAGTTATACTTTGATCCGGCTCAATCGTCAATATATTAATAAAATCACTTTGCTTTCTCATATTTCTTCTTTATTGGTTGATTGTCTATTTAGATTGGTTTGATATCTATAATCCGATCGACTAGTTACCCCGTCTAAGGCGATTTAGGTCGTTTGATCTTTTTGCCCCAAAACAATTTGGCGCCCACCATGGGGAAACTTGCCGATCACCATCTTGAAATCTCCCAACCATGACTATTAACCTACCTACCAACACCGAGGAACCATGTCTCGAAGACAACTCCCAAGCTCAAGGAAACACGACCGATAATCCTACTCCAACCCAGTTCCAAGAGCTTGCCCAAAAAATGACTGCCCTCCAAGAGGAACTTGCCCAACAACGCCAAAAGACCGAAGCCTTAGCTACCTTATCCACCCAATCCGAGGCCGAGATCGCGCAACTAACCCGTGAAAATGAGTCTCTTAAGTCGCAGGTACAATTGATGGCTTCTGGATCTAGGCGCATGCCCATCCACAGCAGCGTCCAGACGCGTCTCGATATGGATGGCGTCGAACTGACCCCTCCGAGCGTGCGACGACCTGGACACACAGAGGGTATATCTCGAACTCCTTTGGCTAATCTGTTTTCGACTAACAATGTTACTTTCTCCATACCGATCGGGTCGGCAGGGACCCGAATCGACGAACTACAGGTTACCAATCCTCCCGACATCCTAGCTCTCGTCCAGCAGACGCTCAACCAACACATGAAGACGCTCGACGATCGCATCGCTAGGATTCTCGGAGTCCCACAGCCGATCGAGAAGGAAGCGTCAGGCGGATTCGAAGAATCTCCGTTCGTCGGAGAAATCGCTAGGGTCGAGATCCCAAAGAAGTTCCATCTCCCCACCATGGCGACGTTCGACGGCACCAACGATCCAGATGACCACATTTCTCTCTATAAACAAAAATTGATGACTGCATCCGTTCCAAGGGAGAGCCGCGAGGCTGTCATGTGCAAAAGCTTTGCCTCAGGGAATGATTGCATCGTTCGCAGACCTGGTCAACTCTTTCAAAAGCCAATTCGCTAGCAGCCGGAGGCTCGAAAGAAAATCGAGCGACCTCTACCGGATCACCCAAAGGTATAACGAACCTCTCCGAAGTTATCTTAACAGGTACAATAAGGAGAAAGTCGTGATCCCCCATTGCGACGTCACCACCTCCATCGAAGCCTTCCGACAAGGATTGATCAAAGACAGCAACCTCTACAACGAGATCACCAAGTACCCGTCCAGAAGCTTCGAAGATGTCCAGGCCAAAACCATGGCCGAGGTGCGACTGGAAGAAAACCGTGAGTCGCGAAAAGCCTCTCATGGACCTGATCAATCCGATCGCAAATCCTCCTCCGACAACCGTCGAGACAGACGCCGTCATCCCTATCCTCGTAACCGAAGCGAGCAAAATCAGATAAACTCTTTCCAAGATAGGTCTCAAGACTGGAGAGACGGTTCGACGTTGCCTCTCAGGGTTCAATCTTACAACCTTAACGTTTCCGTGTCGGAGCTCGTCAAGAGTTTCGACAAATATGGAAAAGAGGTAAGATGGCCCCGAAAGAGCGACCGACCGGACGTCAAAAAGGACAAAAGCCGATGGTGCGAATTCCACGGCGACCACGGTCACTCGATAGACGAGTGCATCGCCCTGCAAAAAGAGGTCACAAGATTGCTCGCGCAGGGGCTCCTACACGACGTAATCTCGGAGCGAGCCAAAGCCACCGTGAAACGACGAGATCAGGTAAAACAAGACAAACCTCCATCTCCTGTTCATACAAAGATTGTCAACACTATTTCAGGTGGTTCAAACGTATGTGGAAACACATACTCAGCGGCCAAGCGACATGCAAAGGAAAGCAAGGGCGATAGGCCCGAAGCGCCAGAATTCAAGCCAAACAAGGTCTCCGATCTCCCGACGGTCACATTCGACGAATCCGACGCCGACGGATCGGAGAGTCATCACAATGGTCTGGTAATCTCTTTGTCTATTGGGAATTGTTTGATACGAAGAGTACTAATCGATACAGGAAGTTCGACCAACCTTTTGACCTTCGATGCCCTCAAAGGGATGGGTCTGGGTGAGGATGACCTGATCAAGAAATCGACCCCACTGGTCGGGTTTAGTGGCGAGGTTAAGCATACTATCGGTGAAATCGTTCTCACAACGTACGCCGGAGGAGTCAACCAACAGGTGAAATTCCTAGTCCTAGATTGCCCGTCTCCCTATAATTGCATTCTTGGGAGGCCATGGATACATGCTATGAAGACGGTACCTTCGACGTACCATCAAGTCATCAAGTTCCCTACCAAGTGGGGAGTCCAAGAAATCAAGGGAGACCAGAGGGCAGCCAAGGAATGCTACGTCGCCTCCATGAAAAGCGTCGTCGAGCATAAGGCCGCATAGCAATCACAGAGCGGCGAGGGACCTAGTCGATACGTCGAACCAGAAATGGAAAAACTCGACGAAATCGTGCTAGATCCTTTAAAGCCAAACCAAACGGTAAGGGTCGGGTCGGATTTGGACGACTCGACCAGACAACAAATTCTTGATTTTCTCAGATCCAATACTGATTGTTTTGCATGGTCACATGAGGACATGTTCGGTATATCTCCGAACATTATTACTCATAAGTTGAATGTAGATCCATCTCACCCCCCTGTGAAGCAAAAACGCAGGAAGTTCACCCCAGAGCGAAACAAGATAGTCGACGACGAAGTCAATAGCTTGTTAGAAACAGGGAAGATAAGGGAAGTCCACTATCCCGACTGGCTGGCCAACATAGTCGTAGTCCAAAAGAAGAATGGCAAGTGGAGAGTCTGCATCGACTTCACCGATCTCAACAAAGCTTGTCCTAAAGACTCGTTTCCACTCCCCCACATCGATGCCATGGTCGACGCAACGGCGGGGCAAGAAATGTTAACCTTCATGGACGCGTTCAGTGGCTATAATCAAATCCTCATGGAGCCCGAGGACCAAGAGAAGACGACATTCATCACAAGCCAAGGTATCTATTGTTACAAAGTAATGCCCTTCGGACTAAAAAATGCACGGGCTACCTACCAACGACTGGTCAACAAGATGTTTAAAGACCAGATCGGGGACACGATGAAAGTCTACATAGACGACATGCTGGTCAAGTCAAAGAAGATGGAATATCATATTGACCACCTCCGCGACAGCTTCGAGGTACTAAAAAGATACAACATGAAATTGAATCCTATGAAGTGTTCTTTCGGGGTGTCGTTAGGAAAATTCCTAGGGTACATGGTGACGCAAAGAGGAATAGAAGCCAGCCCAGAACAGGTCAAGGCCCTCATCAACCTCCGACCCCCCCGATGCGTCAAGGACGTGCAAAAACTGACAGGTCGGATAACAGCTCTGAACAGATTTATCTCAAAGTCATTTGACAAATATAAACCCTTTCACGATGCTCTCAAGAAGAACAAAATCTTTCAATGGATGGAAGATCACGAAGTTGCGTTTCAGAACCTAAAGGAATATCTTGCCAGTCTCATGTTACTGACCAAGCCCAAAGACGACGAGCCATTATTGCTATAACTAGCAGTGTCGGAGTCAACTGTGAGCGCAGTACTGATCAGAGAAGAGGATGACAAGCAATCGCCAATGTACTACATCAGTCGAACGCTACTACCAGCGGAAACAAGGTACTCGTCGCTTGAAAAACTTGTACTATCATTAGTAATGGCCTCGAACAAGCTCAAACCTTATTTCGAATCCCACACTATAATTGTCCGCACTAATCATCCCATGAGAGCGATCATGAGCAAAACCTGAGTTCACAGGACGAATGACCAAATGGGCCATACACCTTAGCGGCTACGACATCGAGTACGAGCCTAGAACGACGATCAAGTCGCAGGCCTTGGCTGACTTTGTGGCAGACTTCAGCCCGACCCTAGAACAAGAAGCCGCTAAAGAGGCAGCATAATTGCTTGCGACAGAGGAAACAGGTAAATGGGAACTCCATACCGATGGTGTGTCAAACGCTAGAGCATCGGGGCTAGGGTTCGTGCTGAAATCGCCACAAGGGGACAAGATAGCCCAGGCCGTGAGGTGCGAATGGAATGCGACCAACAATGAAGCTGAATATGAGGCACTCATATTCGGACTCATCCTGGCCCGTGACCTAGGAATTCAAGAGATCGAAGTCATCTGCGACTCCCTCCTGGTCGTAAACCAAGTACAAGGGTCATACAATGCAAAAGACGTCAGAATGATAGCCTACCTGGAAGTAGCTAAAAAGCTGATCAACCAATTCCAAACATTCGACATTAGACAGGTACCAAGAGATCTTAATTCTCAAGCTGACGCACTCGCCAATCTAGGGTCCGTCTTGGATCCAGAAATTTCCATACATCCCGTTGGCATACATCATGACGCTAGCTGTCCCGAGAACATCCAGTGAGTCAACCACACCATTAAAGGAACTTGTCGCGATGGAGATAGGCGATCGACCAGAAGAAGACGTTGTCAACACCCATGACGACTGGACACTGCCTTACATCGAATGGATAAGAGACGGCATCCTGCCCAACGACAAAATAGAAGCAAAAAGGCTAAAGGTACAAACACTCTCTTTCGATTTCATAGACAACATCTTGTACAAAAGATCTATCACAGGGATACTCCTACGGTGCCTCAAGACTCTAGAGGTCGGACGTATCCTACAATCGTTACATGAGAGAGAGTGCGGAAACCATACCGGCGGACGAAGCCTCTCCGGAAAAGCCTTGCGAAATGGATACTATTGGCCCACCATGAACAGAGATGCTATGGAATACACCAAGAAGTGCGACTCCTGTCAACGCCACGCACCCGTTCCTCATCAACCTTCGGAGCTCCTCCATCCGACTCTAGCGCCATGGCCCTTTATGAGGTGGAGAATGGACATCGTCGGAAAACTCCCACCTGCGTCGGGTCAAAGAGTCTTCTTCCTCGCCATGACAGACTACTTCTCCAAATGGATCGAAACTGAAGCCTACAGAGAGGTAAAAGATCAACACGTCATTTCATTTATAAAACGCAATATCTTGTGCAGATTTGGCGTCCCATCAGAAATCGTGTGCGACAATGGCTCCCAGTTCATCAGCCATAAGACTCGAGCCTTTTGTAACCAATGGGGCATCAAGTTAGTCACCTCCACCCCTCGGTATCCACAATCCAACAGACAAGCCGAGTCCAACAACAAAATCATCATCAATAACGTCAAGAATCGCCTCATAGGGGCTAAAGGCAAATGGGAAGACGAACTCCCATTCATCCTCTGGTCCGACAGGACCACTCCAAAGAATGCGACCGGACAGTCGCCGTTTTCACTCATCTATGGGAGTGAGGCGGTCATCCCCGCTGAGTTATTGGTTCCGACTGCTCGTTGCAGCCTTCAAACAAACAAGCAGAACGACATCGAACTAGCACACAACCTGGATACAGTGGACGAGACTAGAGAAAGAGCTCGGATCAGGATGGTCAAGTTCCAACAACAAGTCGCAAGGAGCTACAACAAGAACGTTTGAGCCAAAGTCTTTAAGGTTGGGGACTGGGTCCTCAGAAAAATGTTCCAGAATACCAAGAGTCCGACCGGTGGAAAGCTTGCACCTCAGTGGGAAGGACCCTACCTAATCACTGAAGTAGTCGGACAAGGAGCATACCAACTAGAGGACAAAGACGGTCGACCGATCCCAAGAAGTTGGAACGCGACACATCTAAAGTTATACCACTTCTAAAGTGGCAAGGTTAGACCCTTACATATCTCCACATATCGTATATTACTTGTTGTCACATGCACAACTTTATTTCTTGACATGTTTCTTTTAACACTAAGTAAGGACTTCTTCCTTGCAAAACATAAGTACAGGACGACATCGACATACACACTGGATCCAGTCATAAACAAAAGCGCTTACACTACATTTACACGATCGATCGGAACACGGGGAGATGAACAAACAGGCACGTCGGCACACTGCCTGCCTTATACAATACATAAGGTTAAGACACCTTATTACATTTACGCAATAGAAACATATTGCTTTTCCTCCCCGGCTCAAAGTCATGACTAACACAAGAACATACATTTGCATGCCTCCTTTTTTACATACATACGGCAAGCCTTACTCGACGGAGCACACGGGCAAACCCGACACACAGAACACAAGTGTCATCGACAAACTTCTCTAGAATAGTCTGACGACATGTACGAAACGCACAGACATACGATCCTTTGTAAAAAACAGTATGCATCAAATAAAAGTCTAGAGCATTTTTTTACAAATACGCGACCCGCGATGGTGGACGGGCCGCCAAAACACATTGTCTGCCTACATCTGCGTAGAACTTCAGAAACATCCACTAAAAAAAATTCTGTGACCCGCGATGGTGGACGGATCGCCAAAACACAGAATGTCTTACCCACACACAAGTGGGATCACAAGTCAGACTGTAAGAAAAACAAATCAAGGATCGGGGTCGGCAACATTACCTTCAGCAGGGGCCGGGTCAAGAGAAGGCTGGGGCTCGAGTGGCTCGGTATCACCAGAGTGGGCCTCATCCTCGCCGGCACTTCCATCCAAAGTTTCCTCTCCGACGCCGGCCAATTGAAAGATCTACAGGCCTGGATTCCCCTTCGGAAACAGGGAGTCCATGGTCTCATTCTCTACCTTCAAGTCCCAAATCCCATGCTTGCCTTCGTCAAACTCCTCCATCATCTCGACACACGACTTCAGCGCATAAAAAGCGCCTATGTCGCCTGCGATACGACCGGACTCAATCCGATCCTGCTTCACTTTTTCCTCAACACCTGATTGGCTCTCACTGAGCTCTCTTCGACACGCATCCAAGTCATCTTGGCAGTTCCTCAACTCCCTGACAAAGCGGCACTGAGCCTCCCGACAATGATTCTCAGCCCCTTCTAACTTGCTCTTCAAAGACGCGAGGTCAGACTCTGACCTAGCAACCCTGTCCTCGGCCTTAGCGGCCATTGTTTTGACACCGGAATACGCCCCTAAGAGGTACTGAAAAGTCTGGAAGGAAAACAAAGCCAATCAAAAGTTTCAGTCAAAACCACGAAAAGGAAAGAAAAAACACAACAAGGAAACTTACCCTCCACACGGAGCATCCCGCTTCACCAATGCAGTCCAGGGGAGAGACGTCGTCGACCTCGGATTTCAGAGTCAGGTCCTGGGCGTGGAAGAGGTCAGCAATCGATTGACCAACCGCGTCAATCTTGTTGACTCCTCGAGTAGTCGTCCCCTTCTTCTTTGGAATCTCTGCCGCCTTCGCGGCACCAGAAGAGGCACCCGTCTTCCTCTTCGAGCCAACCTTGGCCTGGAGCATTGTTTCCGCCGGAGTCGATTTACTCGACGAAGCTTTGGCCGCCGCCTTCTTTTGTTCTATCAAGCCCTTCCCAGACACTCCTTTTAGATGAGCACTCGACCGACCGGCCGGAGACGCTGACACGACAGACAATACGAAAATCACAAAGCAGATGACGAAATAAAAAACACAAGTATAACAGAAATCGGAACTCACACTTGACACGAGACGACGAGACAGTTGACATAACATCTTGGGTAGCAGGGGAGGTCGACAACAAATTGACGTTTGCAAACTTCCTCTCCGACGCAGGGATGCTGAGAATAATCTTTGACAAATCCTCCGATTGAGCATCAACTTCCAACTCTTCCGCCTCAGGAACTACAAAAAAGAAAAGTTAAAACAAGGGGTTAAGACACATAAACATGCAAAGAGAGGTCGAACACATACTCTCGACTCGCCACTCCGACAACAAGAACGAGCAGTCGCCCCCTTCTCCAGAGACGAATGCTCGACGAAGAAAAACTTCAACCCCCATCCGCGTTCGTTCACGTCCAGATTGAACACCAGGGGCTTCCGACCCGATCGGATACGCAGCTGGACACGGGAAGAACTCTTCGACCCCAACGAGTAGTTGTACCACAAAGCATCAAAATTGAAGCCAGCCCCATACTGGACATTCAACAGGTCCAGAACCCTGAGGATTCGCCACGGCTTGTGGCATAACTTGACACGGCACAAGCGCTAGGGTCGCCAAGAAGTCTCTGACGAGAGAGGAGAAGGGAAATTTGTGCCCAATCCTAAATGGGTACGCGTAGAAGCAAACCCATCCTTCATAGCGAGCGTCGGCCCTCTCGTGTGGATGCGGCAGCCTCGCAACCGTATCTGGAGAAAAGCCTCCGACTTGGAGGATCTACTCCAATTCCGCTTGCGACAGCGTACTCGTCAGAGCGTCTGTCTCTTTCAGAATGAAAAGGGGGGGGGGGGGGGACCTCGTCCTTGCTCGAGTTCGAATGAGTCGTTGACGACTCAGAAGCTTCACTGGAGACCATTTCTAAAACAGAAAGGGGAGGGAATCGAAGAGCAATCTTTGAAGGACTTGAGAAAACCTACCAGATGAAGATGCAAAGGGAGAAGATGAAGTCAAATCGGCAAAAGCCTGTTTCGAATTTATGGAGGGAGATGACAAACTTCAGAAACGTCCCATCGTGCCACGCGATTTCCGCCACGTAGCCCTAGTCTGACGCACCAAAACCAGAAGGTGGAGATCGTGTGGTGGAAAGTTGTTTGGACTCCATCCCTTAGCAAGCCTCGAGCCCAAAACAACTTGGGGCTATTGTTGGGCCCATCATCCTCCAAGGAAATTAGACGAGCAAGCCGGGCCCAGGTCCAAACGAAATCGAAGTCCAAGAGAGAATGGAAAGAAGCGTCGGACACCCTACAGACGAGTGGCACCCGACGAGCTCCGAGGATCTCGCTCGAGCATTAAATGCCTGATTGAAGGTAACGGCCACAACATTCAACACAGAGATTATGACGGCAATTAAGGGTAAATCCCAACGATCTCGCCCAGAATTAAAGCATGAAATATTGCCAACGATGGATAACGGTCGGAAGGGAAAAGTTGCCATATATGGACCTCGATCGGGCAGGCAAAGACACAGACGATTACAACACCACATCCGCTGATTTACTCTGAAGAAAAAACAAAGGAACACACTGATTCTAGCTTACTCTCCTCGAAACATCGCTCGATCCCCACCGGTCAAGCCCCAGAGTCACCGGTCAGACCAGATCCGATCTCTCGTCCTCCAAGGATAAGTTGTACTTTGATCCGGCTCAATCGTCAATATATCAATAAAATCACTTTGCTTTCTCGTATTACTTCTTTATTGGTTGATTGTCTACTTAGATTGGTTTGATATCTATAATCTGATCGACTAGTTACCCCGTCTAAGGCGATTTAGGTCGTTTGATCTTTTCGCCCCAAAACAAATATCATAATTTGATAGAACTGTAGAGAATTTATTACATAAAATGTGAAACAAAGCAAAGAAACATCAAATACAATTATTGACTAATTGGAAAAAAACATAAAAGCATCACAAAAGACGGAGAGATATGGCTAGGGAACAAAGAAGCGGATCCACTCAGGTTTCTGTGTCAAGCGTATTCTTGTTCATGAGGAGCTCTATGAGGACATCAACTTTGACATTAAGCTCCCTCATCTGACCAATAAGCTTTTTCTACTCGCTCAGAATTTGCTGATTTAATCCTTCACCAACATTCTTCTACTCTGTTAGACCTGAGCAAACACGGGTTGGACCGCCCGGCCCGGGCCGCCAGCCCGCCTGCCTAATAATACGGGCTCAGATAAGGATTAAAGTCCTAACGAGACATTTGGCCCGACCCAGACGGGTAAACGGGTCGCGTACGATTACATGTTTAGGCCCTAACGGGCCGTTCGGCCTGCATATTATTTTTAATATAAAAAATATAATAAAGATTACTTACACTTTTCTTATTATTAATGTTAAACAATTAGTTTGAAGAATAAAAAATATTTTTAAAAAAAAGAAATATTCTTGGAAATGACTAACCGGGCCGGCCCGGCCCGGACTTCTAGGCGGGTCCGGTTAAGAGCTATGACCCGAATAATGGGCCTGGCCCGGACCTGGCCCACTTAAACAGGTTGAAAAAATTGGTCTAGCCCGGACCCGTGTTTGCTCGGGTCTATTCTCTGTCAATGAGGGAGACAACGTTCCCTTGCCATTGCTTTGATACTTCATCTTGTTGATATTCACCATATCCAACTCAAAGCCCAAAAGTACCTCGTTTTCCAGTTCTCCAAGATCAACCGCACTAACTCGGGATAAAGCAGTGAATGGTTCTTCCCCGTGCGCCATGTGCTAGATGACCACCCTTGGAAAATCAATTTTTTTCCTTGTTGATGAAGCGATCCAACAATAAAATATCAGCAACAAAGATTTGATTCCTCTTTTCCTGAAGAGGAACAACAACCTTCTTAATGATCTGATGCGCCAGGCTCTAAATCAACGTGAGGCTTAAAGTGTTGTTCCCTGTGTCCTCCGAGCCAAACAACCTCTTGGCACTCGCAGCCTTGAGCGTCCCTTGATATCATTGTTGAGCTTCTCACTGGGAATCTCATAGAATCCACCCAAGGTGGATAAGGATTAGGGTAAATCTATGCAAATCTTTCCAAATTATCCCCTTGCCAAATATTACTTTTTCTTTTGTTTCACGCACTAGACGTTCCTCTACAGAACTGATACGACCCTGCATCAACCCAAGTCGGGCTCAAGCGAGCCCCACGCGTCCAAGACCTTAGAGACCACCTTGGTTCAAGACGAGGAAGAACGCGATCACTGTGAGCTCAGAAGAGCCAAGTATGAAGACCGCGATCTTCATCAAGCGTCTTCATCCAAGTCCAAAGATCGCGTGCCTCAACGCGTCTTCCTTCAAGCGACTCCATGTTGAACGCGATCTCCCTCAAGCAGCTCAACCACCTTCATCACTTCACACGTTCTTTCTGAATATTACGTTCTTTTTAGATAGTTTCCTTTTATAGCATTTTAGATAGTTTCCTTTCAGTCGTTATATCTTTTAGGGTTTGTACCTTTTGCATGCTTGCATGGGCTAGCCCACGAGGTTCGACTCGGCCCATCCGATGTCTCACCTCCCCTATTTATACCCGACTTTGTTAATGTTATTTCTTACGTTCAAATTAAAGTTCTAGGTTTTAAGTAGAGTGATAATTCCTCCTTCCCTTGATCGGACGTCACCCTTATCCCTCTTATCCCCATTCACTCCGCCGCCGACGCTACGGCAACCACTCGATCTCCCTCGAGTTTATCCCCTCCGCAGTCGACGCTACGACACCAACGACTTGCCTCTTCAAGTCGCCTAGTCTTCATCAAACCGCTTCCGCCACCGCTACCATCTTTCCAGCAAATCGCTCCCATCACCTCTGAGATCCATTCATCGCGTTCTTCCGTTCGCAATCAACTACATCATCACGTTCCACAACAGAATCACCACACCGAGTGACTTCCCAACCAAGACTAGATCCAAGGGCGTCTCCTTCGACAATTTGGCTTGTCATCGGAGGCAAGGACACATCAACTGGTATCAGAGCCCAACAGTCTTGTAAGTCACATCCTTCCTTATCCAAACCCCCAAGATTTTATCTTTAACCAAAAGATATTATCTTCCCTTATCCATATCTTTCCCCAATCTTATCTTTTTCCATAAAGCAAACCCTTTCCTTATTATTCGAATTAGATAAGATCTTTCCTTAACCAAAAGATTTAATCTTCCCTTAGCCTTCCCTCCACATATCCGAACAACCCTAGCCCCCTCTCGGCACAAACTCACTCCCTAACCCACCCGTCATTAACCACGGCCGGACCCAACACCCAACCCGGATCCATGACCGAGCCGTAGACCCCTCTTCCATGGCCCGTTTGTACCCTTACTTCGAGCCCGACGAGTGGAACCGCGGCCCTTGGATCAGTGGCGTGAACCCAGAATGGATCCCTCCGCCACGACTACATGTCCCACCGCGTCCACGCACAGACGCGCCCCAGCCGCGACATCGCACGCAGCACCGCGACGATGACCCCGACTGGATTCCTCCCCCTCGGCTCCGACAACAGGTCCGCACGCACGACCGCCAACGCAAGCAGACCATGTATGACACCCACATCGACGCGCGATGCCGGACCCTCGACAGAGACTGCGTACGTACCCGGTCTAGCACCAACATTGAGCGGCGACCCGTTGCCACCGTCCCTGAGCTCACACCCGCACAACGCGAAATCCAACAGCTATGGCGTGAGATTGCCCACCTCAGAGCCGAGTTGACCGCGTCGTCTCTGCCCATTGAGCCGACATCCGTCGCCTCACCTGACAAACCACATGTCGTGTCAGCGAGTGTGTTCTTCAGTGAACCCGTTGCCGTGCCCGTTATCGCGCATCCGGATCCGAACATCAATGAACCAAGACCGGCGCCCGCTATCGCGACAACACCGCATGCAGACGCCCCAACTTCACCTGTTGCCGCGCAACAGGTCTGACCCCGACAGAGAAGCCCGTCGCCGCTCCACCGAGTCCGACGACGTTTGCACCCGTGCCCATGGATGCAGGTCCGTACTCCATCGAACCTGCAGCTGTGCACATGGTTGCAATTTTCTGCTTTGGCGCGTCCGCCCCAGCCCTCGAGCCTGTTCCTGAACCAGAGTCTTCCTTGATCTTCTTTGAGGTCCTCCGAGTCGGAAACAAGCCCGATGCCGTCTTCCTGCTACCCGACGAGTGTGTCTTCTCCTTGGCCCCACCCAGTTCGAAGAGAAGATGCTTCGATTTTAAGGGGAGGAGAATGATGCGACCATGCATCGACCGAAGCCGGGCTCAAGCGAGCCCCACGCGTCCAAGACCTTGGAGACCACCTTGGTTCAAGACGAGGAAGAACGCGATCACTGTGACCTCAGAAGAGCCAAGTATGAAGACCGCGATCTTCATCAAGCGTTTTCATCCAAGTCCAAAGATCGCGTGCCTCAATGCGTCTTCCTTCAAGCGACTCCATGTTGAACGCGATCTCCCTCAAGCGGCTCAACCGCCTTCATCACTTCACGCGTTCTTTCTGAAGATTGTGTTCTTTTTAGATAGTTTCCTTTTATAGCATTTTCGATAGTTTCCTTTCAGTCGTTATATCTTTTAGGGTTTGTGCCTTTTGCATGCTTGCATGGGCTAGCCCACGAGGTTCGACGCAGCCCATCCGACGTCTCACCTCCCCTATTTTTACCCGACTTTGTTAATGTTATTTCTTACGTTCAAATTAAAGTTCAAGGTTTTAAGTAGAGTGATAATTCCTCCTTCCCTTGATCGGACATCACCTTTATCCCTCTCATCCCCATTCACTCCGCCGCCGACGCTACGGCAACCACTCGATCTCCCTCGAGTTTATCCCCTCCGCAGTTGACGCTATGACACCAACGACTTGTCTCTTCAAGTCGCCTAGTCTTCATCAAACCGCTTCCGCCACCGCTACCATCTTTCCACTAAATCGCTCCCATCACCTCCGAGATCCATTCATCGCATTCTTCCGTTCGCAATCAACTACATCATCACGTTCCACAGCAAAATCACCACACCGAGTGACTTCCCAACCAAGAATAGATCCAAAGGCGTCTCCTTCGATAATTTGGCTTGTCATCGAAGACAAGGACACATCAACTGGTATCAGAGCTCAGCAGTCTTATAAGTCACATCTTTCCTTATCCAAAGCCCCAAGATTTTATCTTTAACCAAAATATATTATCTTCCCTTATCCATATCTTTCCCCAATCTTATCTTTTTCCATAAAGCAAACCCTTTCTTTATCTTTCGGACTAGATAAGATCTTTCCTTAACCAAAAGATTTTATCTTCCCTTAGCCTTCCCTCCACATATCTGAACAACCCTAGCCCCCCATCGGCACAAACCCACTCCCTAACCCACCCGTCAATAACCACGGCCGAACCCAACACCCAACCCGGATCCATGACCGAGCCGTAGCCCCCTCTTCCATGGCCCATTTATACCCTTACTTCGAGCCCGACGAGTGGAATCGCGACCCTTGGTTCGGTGGCGTGAACCCGGACTGGATCCCGCCGCCACGACTACATGCTCCGCCGCGTCCACGCACAGACGCGCCCCAGCCGCGATGTCGCACCCAGCACTGCGATGATGACCCCGACTGGATTCCTCCCCCTCGGCTCCGACAACAGGTCCGCATGCATGACCGCCAACGCGAGTGGACCATGTATGACACCCACATCGACGCGCAACGCTGAACCCCCGACAGAGACCGCGTACGTACTCGGTCTAGCACCAACATTGAGCGGTGACCCGTTGCCACCGTCCATGAGCTCACACCCGCGAAATGCGAAATCCAACAGCTACGGCGCGAGATTGCCCACCTCAGAGCCGAGTTGACCGCGTCGCCTCCGCCCATCGAGCCGACATCCGGCGCCTCACCTGACAAACCACCTGTCGCGTCAGCGGGTCCGTTCTTTAGTGAACCCGCTGCCGTGCCCGTTTTAAGCAATGTTCTCCTGCTAGTTTTTCCCAGCATTCCAATATATGTTCCTTTCATATGTTCCGCTGATTTGTTCCCCCTAAGTCCATAGCATCTCGTTCCCTTCTCAAAAAACCATGAGTGGATAAAAAGGTCGGGTTCGATAGTAATTGGTTCAAACGGATAATTTCACATATCCAAACAAGTAACATGGTGTGAACAAAATAAGATCAAACTAATTATAGGGAACATTAACCTGGATCACGGCTTAGGGAAGATAGACAACCAATTATCATGATGGTATGTAATGACGGTTCAAAGATCAAATTTGTTGTATATGGCCAGAAAAATTGTTATCATGCAATGTGAAGTACTCTAAATGTCAATAAACATCAAATTGCAACATTCATGATATCATGTAACACAAAGAACATAACAGATCATCACAAATTAAAATTTATCAAATAATGAGCGACTAAGGTGTTGTTCCCTGGTTAAATAAGATCAATTTAGCCAATCATTGATGGAATAGTGGACGTGGACTTCCTCAATTCAAAGAGATCATGCCAAAGAACATCCTTAGATGTTCATATGTCCTTCTATCCAATGCTTTGGTGAAAATAACTGCAACTTGATCTTCAGTTCGACAATGGTCCATTCTAATAAGGGGTTTTTGTGCCAAACCACCCGTTATGTGACCGATTTTGTACGAAATCACCTGTTATATCGATAATTATTTTAAACCACCCATAAATAGCCCACTGTTAAGAACGAGCCACCCGCGAGCTTCTTTTGTTAGTTTATCCGTTAAAAAGACCAAAATACCCTTGAAAATATATCAAATTTTCAAAAAAATGCCATTCTTCTTGTACCCAATTACAAAAGAAAAAAGTTTAAAAGATTCCCAAAAAAATTTGAGCGAGTCCCTCCCGTCGGCCACCACCATAGCCCATTCGCCGTGACACTTTCACCGACCTCTCTAGTTTCTTCTCCTCCTTAGCCATGGTCATGATCCTCTTCCCCCCCCCCCCCCCGTGCCAGTCCTTCCCATCGACCGAGGCCATCCGATGCTCCTCCACTTTGAGCCGAAGATTGTCCAATCCCTAATTTCAACTTCTGTTCACCAGGCGCTCGAATAGCCGCTCAATTATGTCCGGAACTACCTCGCTGATCTCCTTGAGCCCTGTGTCCGGCGAGTGATCTACCTCGACTCTGACCTGGTCGTCGTCGACGACATCGCCAAGTTACGGAGGACAAATTTCAAATCCTCCCTGGTTCAGTCACCCATGAGCCCCACCCACTCACCCATTCTATATCATCCATGGTTCTCAAATTCCTCAAACCATGGCAAATTTGAGGTAATTTTTAGGCACATCTAACCCTTTTAGCAATTCCTCCGTCAAGTTCAAATCCTATATGTTTTTGGGATTTTTTTATTTTTTCTGTAATTGGGTGGAGGAAGAATGACATTTTTGTGCAAATTTGATATATTTACAATGGTATTTTGGTCTTTTTACACTTTTTAACAGAGAAACTAGCGGAAGAAGTTCGTGAGTGGCTCGTTGTTAACGGGAGGCCATTCATGGGTGGTTTAAAATAATTATCGATATAACGGGTGGTTTGGCGCAAAAAAACCCTTCTAATAAACCCTTTTATCAACATTATCATGAAGAAAATGATGACGAATGTCAATATGCTTGGTATGAGAATGATGCACTAGATTTTTCAAAATGTTAGTAGCACCAATATTATCACAAACGATGGGAACGGTGCTAAGAGACATACCAAAATCCTCAAGTCGTTGCTTAATCCAAAGTACATGGGCACAACATGATGCGACGGCCATGTACTCAGCTTCAGAGGTTGAGAGGACAACTGAGTTTTGTTTTTATGATCCCCAAGACACCAAGCAAGGACCTAGGAATTGTGTCATCTCATACGTGCTTTTTCTATCCACCAAGTGTCCAGCAAAATCAGCGTCTACAAAGCCAATTAGTTTGAAGTCATTGTTCCTTGAGTACCATAGGCACAAGTGGTCATTTCCCTTCAAGTACCTCAGAATTCATTTCACCTCTTTCAAATGTGATCCCTTGGGGTTTGCTTGGAACCTTGCACACAAAAACACACTAAACATGATATCCAGTCTACTTGCTGTGAGAGATAGGAGTGAGCTGATCATCCCTCTCTATATTGTTTGATCCACATTCATACCATTCAAATCTGCATCCAAACGAGAGTTAGGAGAAAATAGGGGTATCGATGTGTTTAGTGTTATCCATATCATACTTTTGCAACAACTCATTCATGTATTTATGCTGATGTATCTTTCTCCCCTCACCACTATGTGAGACTTGTAATCCAAATACAAACGAAAGTTCCCCTATCATACTCATCTCAAATTCATTGCTCATTAAATTCTTGGAATTTCCTACAAGATTGGGGTTAGTGGAACCAAAGATACCAACATAGACTTGAACTACAATAGTCTCACCTTTTCATTCCAAGAGGAATATATAGTGTCTTGTCGATTGTACCACGTCCATACCCATTAGACAAAAGGAATTGAGCAAACTTGTCATACCAACCACTTGGTGATTGCTTTAGGCCATACAACGCCTTGTCCAACACATACACATGGTTAGGGCAATCGGCATCTTCAAAGCTTGGGGGTTGTTGTATATAAACTTCTTCTTAAAAAAACCATTAAGAAGGCAATCTTCACATCTATTTGGTAGAGATTGAAACCCTTGTGAGCGGTGTAGGCTATGAGCAACCTAATTGCTTCAATCCTTGCAACTTGAGTGTAGGTCTTATCATAGTCAATCCCCTCTTGTTGGTTGTAGCCTTTTGCAACAAGTCTATCTTTGTTCCATGTTGCTGCTCCAGAATCATCCAACTTGTTTCTAAACACCCAGTGAGTACCAATTGCATGCTTATATTTTGTCTTGTGGACCAATCTCCATCCCTTGTTCCTCTCAAATTTGTGTAGCTCTTCTTCCAGTGCCACTATCCAATCAATATAGTTAATAGCTTCTCATATTGTATTTGGTTCTACAAGAGAGATAAACGCATTGAAAGCACAATAGAAATTAAGTTTGGAATGTGTACCTCTTTCATTAAATGGTATGGGAATATTATCAACTGAATGGTCCTTTTTCCCTCTATAGTTCCGAGTTTCTAGAATTGGAAGAGCAAGAGTCCCAACAACGAGAATAGTAGTTGAAGTGGAAGGCATATTTTCTTCTTCAACACTCATGGACTCTTCTTCGTTGACTGTTCCTTGAGTAGTTGTTCATTCAACAACAACCTATGGTTCTACTTCTTCCCCCTGAACGTTAGAGTCATCACCACCAGTAGTTCTAGAGGGAACAGTGGGAGAGGATTAATTCAAGCGCTTCGTCTTGTGCATCAGAGATGAGTGAGGAGGAAACATCAACATTTGTAGTATTGTCAGTGGTATTAGCATCGTCACGGTGGTCTAGTGTCCCTAGGGAACTGCTAGTGTCGCCATCAACATTGGGGGCGCCGTTCCTTGTACTTGGGGCACCAGAGGGATTACTATCATCATTGTCATCATCGGAGTCCTCAAGTTGCAAACGTGAAAAGTCATCATCAGGGAACAACTGATCGGACACATCACCTAAGCCTTTTGAGTGCTCATCGAAGACAACATGAATGCTCTCTTCAAATTTTTTTACTCTTATTGTACACCCGGTAAGCCTTGCTTGCGGTTGTGTATCCTAAGAAATTGCTTTCATCACTCCTTATGTCAAACTTGGCTAATTTATCCTTCCCATTATTGTGAACAACGCACCTGCAACCAAAAGCACGCAAATTGGATACATTAGGCTTGCGTTCCCTGATTAGTTCATACACAGTTTTATTAAGTGAAGGATGAAGCATAGCATGATTAAGGATATAGCATGCAGTGTTGATTGCCTCGGCCTAGAAGATTCATGGAAGATTGCTATCTATGAGCTTTGTCCTAGCCATGTCCTCCAAAGTTCGATTCTTCCTTTCAACAACTCCATTCTGTTGTGGTGTCCTAGGGGTAGAGAAGTTGTGAGAAACACTATGTTCCCTGTAATAATAAAGAAGCATAGATTTCTCAAACTATGATCCATGGTCGGATCTGATGGCGTTAAGCTTGAGTCTTAGACTTGATTCCACTTTCCTGATAATGGACTTGAACTCGGTAAAGACTCTTTCCTTGGAAGAGAGAAAAGTTAATCAAGAAAATCTAGAAAAACCATCAACAATAACAAAAACATACATGTTCCCAGGATGAGTTCTCACTCTCATGGGACCACAAAGATCCATATGGATTAGTACACATGGCAAGATATGGTAACATCTAGCTTACTCTTGAATGAGGTACATGTTCCCTCTTGCACACGCATCACAAACTCCATTGATCTCAAGATGCACATTTGGGAGTCCTCGAACAAGATCCTATTTTGTGAAGTTTGTGGATGAGTTGAAGGTTTGCATGTTCAATCCCCCTATGCCACAGTTCCGTCTCATCAACATAAGATGCAAAACAAAGTTCCTTCCTAAGCTTGAAGTTAGTGTCAACGATGTAAACATCCTTGAATCTGACACGTACCTTTGAGCAAAATTTCCTTGGTTTTTCGAACCTTCACACAACATTCTCGAGAAGTGAAGGTTGTCTTGTTCTCTCCTTGATCACAAAGTTGTGCTACACTCAACAAGTTAAAACCAAGTTCATGAACCAAATTAATATCTTTTACCTTGATATTTGAGTTCCGACTAGCTTCTCCCGTTCTTATTATCTCCCTTTGTCTCTTGTCTCCAAGGGCTACACTCCCTCTGGAGTGTTTGTGAAGTGAAGCGGGGTATTTCTTGTTTCCAGTCATATGGCACGAGCATGTCGATGTACCAAGGATCATTCCCCCTCAATTCAACTTGCACAAAGATGGTTAACGTTTAACGACCCAGGCAAGCTTAACTTTACCTGGTCGGTGAGAGACAAAGTGGTCGGTGAGAGACAAAGTGGTCGGTGATGTTACTTAGGTCTAGCATAGTAAAACTCAAGATCATTATCATAAAAGTCATTTAGATCTATGTCATTTCTAGCACTGATTCTCTTCTTAGTGTATTCCTCTGTGAACTTTTTCTTTTTGTCATAGTTTCTCTGAGTATGACCATTGTTCCCACAGTGCCAACACAATTTGTTATAGTCCCCCATGACGTACATACTTAGGATTGGGTTTGGGAAACTTACGCTCTTGAGCTCTAGCTGGATTGACAACTCTAGGTTGGTCTCATTTCGATTGTCTAAGGAAGATTTTATGAGCAGGTTGGCCAGCTACCAGGGTTCGTTCTAATTAAGGCCACTCTCAAGTGTTTTCACCCTTTCATCTATTTGGATGTTTCAAGTGTTTTCACCCTTTCATCTATTTGGATGTTCCTCTCTTTATCACTCTGATGTTCCCTATCTTTGATTTTCTTAAGTTCTTGCACACGTAACTCATTAATTTTCATCTTTCTTTCCTTTCCTACCTATGTAACCAATATCAAACTTAGGCTCTATACACTCTACTACTTCATCTTTATGCATTTGTTCAATTATGATTGAATGGATTTTATGAATCTCAATTTTCACTTGTGACAGATTCTTCTCAATCTTGGTAGGCTTATAGGATATAAATTTTCCAGCACTGTTGGACGCAACATCAAGACACAAAGAAACATTTTCTTCCCCAAGTTTTTTAAGTTCACGTTTAGTTTCATTACAAGAAGCACAAGAAACAATAGAGGAACTAGGAGTATTAGAAATAGATTATCTCAAGTCATTACATTCGTTTAAAGATAAGCTTAATTCTTCTTGAGTTTTTAAATTTTCTTTATACATAATTTTGACAAGAGAAATTAAAGCAGTTTTACCATAATTCACGAGAAATGAGAAAAATGGAATTTGAAAGATAGGATTTGATAAATGAACGAAAAAGCTATATGCACACGAAAATCTATCTAAATGCACACTATATTGTGCTTCAACATTAACAATATAGTTTTGTGCGCATAAAAGATCATTACAAGGGGCAAAATTGGGAAAACATCAAAATACAGCCATTAGAGTTGTGGGTTAACATTTAACGCACAAATCTGTGCATTAAATGTTAACGCACAACTCAGCTGGGCTTAAATGGATTGGGCTTTGCACAAGCCCAGTCCATTTAAGTTGTGCATTAACAATTAACGCACAAATCTGTGCGTTAATTGTTAATGCGTTAATTGTTAATGCACAAGTTGTGCGCTATAAATCACGAACAACTTCTTTTTCTTCCCCCAGCTCTGCGCGACGACGACGATTTCGGTGAAAACCTAATCTCCGATTCTTCATTCCTTTTGTACTTTAAACCCAAAATTGGCTATGGCTTCCGACGGGGAGGAGGTGAGGGAGTTTTCGGGTGGCTTTGGGTCCAAAATAGCGCCGGCGGTGGGAGGAGCTCCGGATCTGGAGCGGCGGCGATGGTGGGGGCTGGTGGTGACAGAAGAGAACCGGTGGGGGCTGGAGGTGATGGATCTGCAGCGGCTGGCTTCCGTGGAGGTGAGGGAGGTGGTGGTGGTGGTCCAATCAGTGGTGTTTGGGTGTCGATGGAGGAGGAGGCGGAGGAGGAGGAGGGGTTAGCTCGACGACCGGCGAGTGGTGGTGCTAGACGACCGGTGACCCGATCGACACTCGTTCCAGATGTGCCTATCGACGTTCTTATGACTCCCGCACCCGCACCGATAGACGTCCACCAGGTATGTAATGCGTTTGAAATTCGTAATAACAATTTTGTTTGAAATTAAATTGTAAATTTAATAGCATAATATTTTAGATTTCATTATGAATTAGGATTTAGATTTTGATAGAATTTAGATTCATTAATTTAGAATTGAAACGAAATTGTTAGAAATGAATATTATTGTATTTGATATTAAATTAGGTTTAAAAAAAATATTATGAAATCTAATTTAGAATTAGTAAAATTGGATATGAAATCAAATCGAATTTATGAAAACAAATATTATGAAACTAGAATTTAGATTTTGGATTTGAATTTATATTCGTTAGAATTTGGATATGAATTTAGAGTCGTTTGATTGATTTTAGAATTGAAACAAAATTGTTAGAATTTATGAAATTAGAAATTAGATTTTGGATATATGAATCTAGATTCATTAGATTTTAGAATTGAACGAATATTATGAAATTAGAATTTATATTTTAGATATGAATTTAGATTCTTTAGTTTTTATATGAATTTAGATTCGTTAGATTTGTTTGATTTTAGAATTGAAACGAAATTGTTAGAATTTTGTAATTTATTTCACTATTGTTTTTTATTGAATATTGTCTTATAAATCAATATTTTATTGTTGCAAAATGTAATTCTATATTGCAAATACGATTAGAATTTAGATTTCATTATTCAACAATATATTATACATTAAAAACTCCCAACAATGAGAAAACCTAAAACCCCCGCCGTGACCCTCCCCCCTCCTCTTGACCACATTACCCACCTCGGCACCACCTAGCCCAGACCCTACCGTTTCCTATGATGAACCATCCCGCTCCGCACCGAGCCCCGCTCCGACCGAGCCCCCGCTCCCTCTCTCACCGACTCCCACACTGAACCAGCAACCATTGCAAACCCGCCGGCCGATGCCTCGCGACTCGAACCCTTCTCGACCCACACCAGAACCACCGCTCTAGCTCAACCCGCTGTTGCCCACCGAACCGTTCCAAAACCACAAACCTCCAAACCGCGCCCATATCTAAACCACCTTTGAGCCACGACCCGCGACCTTGCTCGAGCCATCTCGACCCGTATTCTTGAGCCGCTCCACCTCTAGATCTGTTGTGCCACCCTACACCACCGACGCCCGACACCAACCGCTCCAAGCCAACCTCGAACCGCACCGTGCTCTACTGCCCACCTCGACCCACACCGCGTACCCACACCCGACCTAACACCGCTCGAACCCTCCTCGACCCCACCTCTTTCTTCCCATCGCAAGACTTTGCCCCCATCCCGTATCCAGATCCACAAGAGTCTGACATGTTTCCTGACCCGAAACCGACAACATTATCGACCCATACCTGTCCATCGAAGGGCTGTGTTTTTTCAACCCCAATGCGTGACCTCCGGCCAACCCCGAGCGAGAAGCTCTCGTGATACCCTCAGATCAAATCTTTCCACGACTCTCATAAAAATTCAAACCACGGCTCTCGGCTTCGGATGCATTCTTCGGAGGATGGAGCTTTCCTAGGCGGTGAATCGAGTTGTAGTTCCAGGCAAGGCCGAGGAAGACCATCAATCCGGCGGCGCAGATTTCATTTTTGCTTTACTCACCTCACTTCTGGGTTTTTTAGCTTTATCTTCTTCTAGTTTGTATCTCTTGTTATTGTTGCTTCTGTTGCTTCTGTTTTTTCCTTCACTTTTTTTGTTTTTTGGGTTGTCTTTGTTTGTTGCTTTGTCGGTTATTCCGGCAGTCGATGTTTTCGGCCTCTCGAAGTTGTATTATTTGCAACTTTGAATTCTTACCATATAAAAAAAAAAAATTAGATTTCATTATTAGGAATTAGATTTGATTAGAATTTGGAAATAGAAATTAGTATATAATAAGATTTCATTACTAGAAATTTAATTTCTAATAATGAAATCAAATTTATAATGAAATTCGATTAGAATTTAGATTTTCTTCTAAATTTTAATTAGATTTCTTTCAATCTAATTGGAGTTAAATTTTGTTATAATGAAATATAAAACAAATGCGATTGTCAAACAAATACGTTTATAATAAATTTAAAAAAAAAATTAGGCCGTACGGTAAGCCTTGGGAGGTTCCGAGGGACTTACACATCCGACTCCAGTAGCTGACCGACATGGTGTGCCTCGGAAGCACATCTCTGATACTGTACTTCGCCGCGCTGCTGAGGAATGAGCAGATTTATTAGGTGCAGAGACCCCACTTCCACAGCCTTCTGCTTAGACAGAGAATGCCACCATGGAGGACGCCTACGTCACATCTAGTGATGATATGACGGTTGATGAGCAGACCCACGAGATGTTAGACGATGCAGAGGACCACGAGGGAGAGTTTAGGGTTTCTTTTTATCTGATTTCGTCGACTGATGATCTGAGGACGGATGATACTATCCCTACTAGTTCCCCTCATTTTTCTGATCATGGTCCCTCCCCCGTCAGACCGGCTCTTTATGTCCCCTTTTTGATCCAGTACCGATTTCGTCCCCTCCACCCGCTCCTTCTCATTCACCAGCTCCAGCTGTTAGGCCCGTTCTAGGGCAGGCTCCTTGGATGCGAGGAGGGCCACACATCCATGTCTCTCTTCCCAACTACACCACACACATTGCCAGGGCTATTTATAACCTGACCCCTCTTGCCCCCCTCCTCTTGCTATCCATGGCCCGCCCCTCCCCGCCCTTTCGCGACAGAGACACAAGAGACGTCGAGGAGAGGATGCCCCAGTTGTAGAGACCGCTCCAGAGGCTGCTCTAGATGTTGTTCAGGCTCCTCGTCGTTCAGGACGTCAGCGGCGCCATGAGACTTAGGATTTGGTACGTATTTTAGTGCAGTCACCCGTTTTTGGTGAAGTATAAGTTTTATTTGTTAATTTCGTAACTAATATTAATTATTGAACCTTCAGACTCGTAAGGTCTTGAGGGTCCACTTCCACGTTGGCTGGACCACTGAGCTGGAGCAGTTTATTAGACCTGGACCAGATTCATGGTTTCAGCTAGCAAAGCATAGTGGTCTCATACATCTACGCATTCTAGGCACCGGGGCAGTTGATCCCGTCCTGATCTCGGCATTTGTCGAGTGATGGCACCCTGAGACGTCCTCGTTCCATTTCCCATGGGGCGAGATGACCATTACAGTCCATGACTTTTATGAGATACTCAGGGTGTCCATTGACGGGAGGAGTTGTATGACATTAGGGGATATGGCTGATCTAGAGGTCAGACGGAGGATCACCCATGCTCTTGGATTTGACGCCACTACTCAGGTGGACATGTGGTACAAGGACGATGACATTCCTTTGCAGTATCTGCAGGACACACTTAGCAGGATGATGAAGAGCGAGGAGAGGGACGAGAGCATCATCGCTTCATTTTATATGTTCTTGCTGCTCGGCACTACAGTCTTGGTCGACAAGTCTACCACGAGGATCAAGCACAAGTGGAGGGTGCTACTATTCAACCACGAGGCCACAGGCCGATATTCATAGGGAGATGGCATTTTGGCATTCATGTACCGGAACATAGGACAGGCGTCGAGACGAGAGGCGCAGGGCATTGCCAGTTATGGTATACTATTAAGGGTAAAAAATGGGCTTTTAATTAATAAATTTAAAATATACGTTATAACTGTTTATTTGTTTAATTCGTATCGTTCAATCTTGTTCTACAGTCATGGATATGGGCATATTTTCCCCATTTCCGTGGACACTATGTCATGGAACCTGTTGCCATGCTAGCTGATGCTGTAGCCATTAGAGACGGTCAAGAGGTCCCACAGGACAAGGATCCTGGTCGTTTGGTCTGTATACGCCGCATGCTGGACAACATCAGATACGAGGAGGTAATTTGTTTTGTTATATTAATATTTTATTTTATAATATATATTGACGTAGAATACTAATTTGATATTAATTACTTGTTACAGGTACAGTGGTTCCCTTTTCCTAGGGTATCATTCGACGGGCCAAAGTATGCTCCTTTTCTGTTCCGCGACATAATCCAGATCATGGATATCCAAGAGCCGTATGTTCCTGACCGCGTCCTCCGACAGTTCAGACATGTATAGGGGGTCCCGAATTTACCGCCAGTGCCTCGCTCAGTCAACCTCCGACAGTTAATTACTTATTTCTTGATGTTGTAAAAACCTACCCACAAGTGTATGGGGTCAGTTGTAGCTGTTCAAGTGTCGTTCCCACGAGGACAATGTAGTACCTTTTGTAACTAAACTGGTAAGCTAAGCCGTAAGAAAGATTTGTTTGATTAAACTAAGAAATAAGTATTGCAAATATAGGTAAATTCAAAGGATGGAAAATATCTAGGATTAAGGATCCCCACAACAGTGCCTTGGTAAACTTATGTGTGTTTATCTTAGAATAGCATGAACTCGTTTGACGGTAAGTTATCAAATACCTCTACTAACTCCTTTCAGACAATAGTAAATGTATCTAAACTCCAACTAACAATCGTTGTCACGCAAAGCTAATCAAATTTAGACCCCTTGAGCACTTAGAATCTAGGATAAAATCGGGTTAATATTCACTTTCGTGCTCCGCTAATTCTAGACTAACCTAGGGTTTCTATGATAACTTAGAACTCCGCAAGAACAAACAAGTTTATTCAGGTTCAATTCTTAGTAATTCCAACAATAGTAATCTCCTTTCAGACTCATACCTTGTCTAATTCATTCATTAGGTTTCTCCTTTCAGACTCAACCTAATATAATTCTAATTGATAATATACCAATAGCAATATGAACCCTAGAATTGAATCAAATAAGAACTCATGCTACCAATTCAGACAAACACAATTTGCAAGTCTACCAATTCATTCTTGGGATCACCACAACCCTAGATAAAAGGGGTTTAGCCTAGCATGCTTGGAGAATTCATCAAAAACATTATATGAATCAGAGAAATCATTCAAATAGATAAAAAGAAGAGAAATACTTGTTTGAATCCAAGAACAATCTCCAATCTTCAACAATCTTCCAGAAAACTCCACCAAAACACAACTAGGGTTCTTTAGAAAAAATGTCTAAGTTCAGACAGTCACCCCCCTACCGAAAACGCCTCCCATCCTCATTGATAAATAAGGAGATAAAGGCATTTCAGCAGAGGAAAAACCGTTACGGGTCCGGAACTCGGTCGAGTTTTGGGCCGAGTTTCAGTCTGCCGCGAGAACTCAGTCCACAACTCGGTCGAGTTGTGGCCCGAGTTCTGATCTGTTCCGCTGACTCGGTCTCTAGCGCGACCGAGTTGTCATCTCGAACTCTCCTCGATTGGTCTCTCAGTTAAGCCTTCTCCTTGTCACTTGTATTTCGACCTTGGCACCATCCCTTCGAGACATCCACTCGAACATCTTCACATTATAGCTCGTAATCTTCAAAACCGCCTCCAAACGATCCTGAAATCAGAAAAACACAAGAGTAGATTCCGAACACTACGAATTCTATGAAAACCAAATAAAACTAAAATAAAAAGAAGCAAAACAAACCTATTTAGGAGAAATAAACATGATCTAAACTAGCCTAAATGCATGCTATCAAAATCCCCCAAGCTTAAACCTTGCTTGTCCCAAGCAAATACATGACGATGAGTCCACAGAATATACAACAGATGTTTCTATCCAAAATACATATGAACAATAACCATGAAAGGCCAAACAAACGACAAATTCCGTCCTAGCATATTTCTCAATCAATGACAATAGTACAATCAGTTTCTCCACTCTAGACCTCACCAGAATCAAAAACAAGTCACTCACACTCATGTGTTTAGGCATGTGTTTCACTCAATATCAATTCTCAAGTTTGACCTGCTAAACTACCATAAGCTTGCAACAGTGTTCTTAACCTCCACCACTAAAGACCATGCATACAACAAAAATCATGAGAGCTTTTCCAAGGTTGTAATGGGGCTAAGGTATAACATAGGGCATAGGAATATTTAGGCCATGAGGAGCTAAATCCGAGGAAGAGGATCTTACCAAGACAACACCAAGCGAAAATAACCTTTAATTGAGTTTCAACCTTCAAACCCATACAACTTAACCCTTAGATATGATATGGTCTCATTCCTTTTATTTAATTGCTTCTTCTTTTTGTTTCAATCCTTTTTTTTTCTTTTTCTTTTTTTAGAAGAAGAGGTCTAAGAAGAAACAAGGAAAGGAGACACATTACAAATTAATACACATTTTTAACCACCAAATATGTAACCTCCCCCAAGCTTGGCTAAAATCCACTCTCCCAACAACAATTCAACTATCCTAATCCCCGGATGGGAAGGAAGAACTTATAGGCTCGGTATGCTTTTGTGGAGCTTCCAAAGAAAAGGCAATAAGGCACAATGGGCTTCAAGCAAAGGATACATGTATAGGGTGGCCAATGATGAAAATGGTTAATAAAAACAATGCCTCAATCCTATTAATGTCATGTGCATAAGTCGTGAGCGTGGCCTCAAAGAAGATATTAATGCAAGTTCTAGAGTTAGCACACAAAGAGAGTTTACACACATGAAGAAAACAAGAGGACTTTTGTAAATGTAGTCCAAGAAAGGCTAACAAGCTCACCAGGACATTTTGTCTAGAGTGTAGGTTCTAACGTATCTTAGTCAAAGTCCATATGCTCAGGTCATTGTCATAGGTTTGATCAATCATATCACGTCCACCATGCGGTTGCAATATTAACAAATAAAACATATTAAGAAGACTCATAGTACATGTACTGTTATAAGAACCCACAAGGAATAAACAGGGGAAATATGCAACTAATCATGCAAACTACATGCAATGCAAAATGAAAATACTCCCCTCCCCCAAGCTTACAACCTACATTGCCCCCAATGTAGAACATAAAAGTTAAGGAAGAGAAAGTACTCACAATGAAACTACTCTTGTGGAGGTGGTGAAGGTTCGGGTCGCCACCCGGAAGCGCGCCAGTCATCAAACTTATCACTCAATTGGTCGATGCGGGTGTTCAAGGTTGAAAACTGGGCAGTCATTTCCCGCTGCATAGACTCAATCAAAGTATACAAGTGCGGATCACGACCATGTGGACCCTCAACAGCTGGGTCATACTCATCATCATCATCCTCCTCATCCTCATCGCCCGCTTTTTCGTCTTTCATGGGATCGTGCATCGAGGCGGGTGGACCAACCTTCAACTGGTCATGAGAGGGATCATAGCGAAGAGGAGCGACTTTCCAATTGGCCTATTGTTGGAGCGAGGTCCACTCGGGATTAGGGAGACAGAGTAGTCACCCACCTAATGGAAGTGCCCAATACCACGTGTTATGATACTGGTAAAGCAACTTTATATTGTTGAGCAACGCAAAGCCAATGGGCTGTGGGGGAATACCATCACGGCGTCTGTCCAAATTAATGTTGAAATGCCGAGCTAAGCGAGTCACCAACCCACCAATAGCTATATGGCTCACCAAATTCAAATGACCCATCATGAAACCAGCAGAATTGATTGCATGGTCATACAAGGCTGTGCAAAGGACTATGACCTCTTTCTTGGTGGAACTGTTCTCTCCACCATCACCGCGGCCAAAAATAGTGTGTGCCATGAACCGATGAAAAATACGAATGGCCAGATTGCTAATGTTAGAGGTCTTTGTCCTTGTATCATCATAGGTCCCTGATCCAATGTCTTGCCAGAACTCCCCAGCGCGATAGAAAGTAGCTATGCTCTCTCCTCGAGGAACCCACTCGTCCGTGATGACAGGAAAACCGAATCTAGTCCCTTGTCAGTGTTCCCAAGGCGGAATGTGCAAAGTCCCTCTGAGCAGTTTTGGCCTTTCATGACCTGGGAGTCAAAAGTGCTTAGAAATTCCAGAGTGAGGCCCTTATATGTTGGTTCCTAAAGATGAAGGAAATATGTCCAACCCAAACGCCCGACCAACCACTCAACATCACCCCGGATACCCAAAGCGTCTAGCAATTCGAAATCAAGATATCGAGTGGAGATCAACTTCCTCTTCTTGATAAGCTCGAACTGAGAGATGTGCTTTTGCAATGTGAAGTTTATATCAAGGGACTCGAGAGAGTCCTCCCAAACACGAGGAAGAGGAGGAAGATGCCTAGAGGATTACGTAGATGCTTTGTTTTGTGGCTTGGAAGACATGGCTCAAATCCGGGTACCTTGAACCCAAATTGGAGGAAAAGGTGAAGGGGGGTCGGATCTGGGCTCGTAGGGGTTGGGGGCGACCGGACTAGGGCGGGTGAAGGCTGGTTTGGGTGCGGCGGTGGCTCGGTGGAGAGAGAGAGAGATGGGGGAGAGGCGGCAGGGGTTGGGTAGCGGGGAAAAGAAAGAAAAAAGAGGGGAAGGGAGAGGGAAAAGGAAAAAAATAAAAATAAATCTGACGTTTTTTTTTGGTAGGGAAGAGAAAGTGGACGAAACTTGGGTAGGAACTCGGTCGAGTTATTGCCCGTGTTACGATCTAGACCCAGAACTCGGTCCAGAACTCGGTCGAGTTCTGGGCCATGTTCCTGTCTGGACCAAATACTCGGTCCAGAACTCGGTCGAGTTCTGGGCCGCGTTCCAGTCTATCGGGACAGCTCGGTCGAAAACTCGACCGAGTTCCCTGAGTTTGTTGTAGCTTCCCCTTTTTTTTTAGATAAATCGAAGAGAAATAAAACATACATGGTGGGTTGCCTCCCATCCAGCGCTTGTTTAAGGTCATTAGCTAGACCTTCTATACCTTCCTCGTGGCTCGGGTCAAGATAGAGAGAAGCAACCTTCTCAAATGGACCACTGACGATGTATTTCTTTAAGCGTTGTCCATTCACGTTGAATTGTCCCGTCTCTTCGCTCCATATCTCAATTGCACCATGTGAATACACCTTTCACACTTGGAACGGACCACTCCATCTCAATCTTAACTTACCCGGAAAGAGTCTCAACCGAGAGTTGAATAGCAAGACAAGATCATCTTCATGAAACTCTCTAGGCACAATATGCTTGTCATGCCATCTCTTAGTTCTCTCCTTGTAGATCCGAGCATTCTCATAAGCATCCAACCTTAACTCCTCCAACTCTTGCAATTGCAACATCCTCTTCTCACCGGCTGCTTTCATGTCATAGTTGAACAATTTAATCGCCCAATAAGCTTTATGCTCTAACTCGACCGAGAGATGACAAGACTTCCCATACACTAGCCGGAACGGTGTAGTGCCAATAGGAGTTTTGAACGATGTCCTATAAGCCCAAAGAGCATCATCAAGCTTCATAGACCAATCCTTTCGGGATTGGGAAACCGTCTTCTCCAAGATACTCTTGATCTCCCGATTTGAAACCTCAACTTGACCACTTGTGTGTTACCCCTTACTTCTTCAGCATAGCCTCAAACTTCCTCTCAATGAAATGTGATCCTCCATCACTAATCACCACTCTTGGTGTCCCAAATCTTGGAAAAATCACTTTGTTGAAGAACTTAGACACCACCCTTGAGTCATTTGTTGGAGAGGCAATAGCTTCAACCCACTTAGACACATAATCAACCGCCACAAGGATGTACTTGTTAGAGTAGGACGGTGGAAAAGGTCCCATGAAATCAACTCCCCATACATCAAAAATCTCAACCTCTTGGATGTTATTAAGAGGCATCTCATTCCTCCTAGAAATGTTCCCCGTACGCTGACATGCATCACAAGAAGCAATGAAAAGATGCACATCCTTAAACATAGATGGCCAATAGAGAGCTGAATTCAAGATCTTGGTGGTTGTCTTTGAGGAACTAGCATGACCTCCACATGGTAGAGAATGACAATGAGTGATAACACTCTCTACCTCCTCCTCAGGGATACATCTTCTAATAACTCCATCAGCACACCTCTTGAAAAGCAATGGCTCATCCCAAAAATAATGTCGAACATCTGACATGAATTTCTTCTTCTGTTGGAATGATAGCTTAGGAGGTAACTCATTGCAAACCAAGTAGTTGACAAAATCAGCAAACCATGGCATCCTCGAATTTACAAGAGTCAAGACTTCATTAGCGACCCTGAAAAGATGGTCGTCAGGAAATGAATCATCAATAGGGGGCTCATCTTTAGTGCACTCCAACTGCTCTTGAGTCAACCTAGAAAGATGATCAACAACCAAATTCTCTGTGCCCTTTTTGTCTCTAATCTCTAAGTCAAACTCTTAAAGAAGAAGAATCCAACGAATCAGTCTAGGCTTGGCCTCCTTCTTACTCAAGAGATACCTGATAGCAGTATGATCAGTATAGACAATAACTTTGGCACCCACCAAATAGGACCTGAACTTCTCAAAAGCAAATACTATAGCAAGCAGCTCTTTCTCAGTGGTAGCATAATTCACTTGAGCTTCATCAAGAGTTCTACTAGCATAGTAGATAGCATGTAGATTCTTGTCCTTCCTTTGGCCTAGAACAGCCCCTACAACATAATCGCTAGCATCACACATAAGTTCAAAAGGAAGATCCCAATCAGGAGGTTGCATGATAGGGGCTGAAATCAAAGCCTCCTTCAACCTGCAAAAAGCATCCAGACATTCCTTTGAAAATTCAAAGGAAACATCCTTCAAGAGCAAGTTAGTAAGAGGTTTGGAGATTTTGGAGAAATCCTTAATGAACCTTCTATAGAACCCAGCATGTCCAAGAAAGCTTCTTATGCCCTTGACCGAAGTTGGAGGTGGCATCTTCTCTATAATCTCAATCTTGGCCCGGTCAACCTCAATTCCACGGTTAGAAACCAAGTGTCCTAATACAATTCCTTCACTTACCATGAAATGACATTTTTCCCAATTCAATACAAGGTTTACTTCCTCATACCGCTGCAAAACTCGAGACAAGTTAGACAAGCAAGCATCAAAAGAAGTACCATACACAGAGAAATCATCCATGAAAACCTCCATGATATCCTCAATCAAGTCAGAAAATATAGCCATCATGCATCTTTGAAAGGTACCCGGTGCATTACATAAACCAAATGGCATTCTCCTATATGCAAATGTGCCATAGGGGCATGTGAAAGTGGTCTTCTCCTGGTCATCAGGATGAATAAGGATTTGAAAGAATCCACTATAACCATCCAAACAACAAAAGTGTGAATGCTTGGCTAACCTTTCTAGCATTTGATCAATGAAGGGAAGTGGAAAATGATCTTTTCTAGTGGCTTTGTTCAATTTCCTATAGTCAAT
Organism: Rheum nobile; assembly: GCA_027886185.1. NCBI lineage: Eukaryota > Viridiplantae > Streptophyta > Magnoliopsida > Caryophyllales > Polygonaceae > Rheum > Rheum nobile. Next base: position 4,988,413 of record WOAB01000002.1, on the reverse strand, counting down.
GCACATCCTCCAACCTGTGATTGTCCTAGTAGGAATCAATTCATTCTTTTCATTCTTCACCACAGTCATTCCCCCTTTCTTAGGCAAAACATGAACAGGACTAACCCATGCACTATCAGAAATAGGATAAATAATGCATGCATCTAACAATTTTAGCACTTCTTTTTTCACTACTTCTTTCATGATAGGATTAAGTCTTCTTTGATGTTCAATGGAGGGTTTATGATCATCTTCCATTAAAATCCTATGCATGCACATTGATGGACTAATTCCTTTTAAATCATCAATAGAATATCCAATGGCTTTTCTATGCAATCTAAGTTCATGCAACAATTTCTCAATTTCACAATCACTTAAACTAGCATTGACAATCACCGGATAGGTTGAATTAGGTCCAAGGAACACATACCTCAAATTAGATGGAAGTGACTTCAACTCCACCTTTGGTGCCTCTTTAGTCTCCTCCTTAGGAATAAGGTCTTCTCTGGTAAGGGCCTCAACCATGGCCTCAGGCAACTCTTTAGTGGACTCCAAATCAAAGAGCACATCAGCAAGTAGCTCTAGATTTTTAGCTTGAGTCACACTTTCCGTCAAGCAAAACTCCAAAGGATCCTTAGTAATAACAACCATCAAGGATTCTTGAGTTGCATTATCAACTACATCTAACCTGGACACATCATCTTCAAAAGCAGGCTGTTTAATAGCTTTAGAAAAATTAAATTAAATTTTCTCATCCCCAATAGTAAAGGAAAAAACACCATGCTTTACATCAATAAGAGTACCTGCAGTAGCTAGAAAGGGTCTTCCCAATATAATTGGAATAGGAAAACCAACCTCAATATCTAGGACAATGAAATCAACAGGAATGTAGAACTTACCAATTTGGATGGGAACGTCCTCCAAAATACCTACTGGACGCACTGTGGATCTATCAGCCATGAAGAGAGTCATCTTTATCGGTCTTGGATCTCCCAAGTCAAGCTTCTTGCATATAGAGAGCGGAATAATACTCACACTAGCCCCTAAATCACACAAGGCGTGGTAGGTGCACTTTCCAATCACCATAGGAACACTGAAACTACCCGGATCTTCAAGCTTAGGAGGCAATTTATTTTGAATGAGAGCGCTGCACTCTTGGCTTAAAGAAACGGATTGGTACTCATCCAGCTTCCTCTTGTTGGAGAGGATCTCCTTCAAGAACTTCACATATGTTGGCATTTGCTTTAGAGCATCGGTGAAGGGAATGTTGATGTAGAGCTTTTTCAACACCTTCACAAATCTACCAAATTGTTGATCCAACTGAGCTTGAGCCCTCCCTTGTGGGAAAGGAAGAGGAGGCTTGAAAGGCGGTGGTGGCACATATTTGGGCACTTCCTCTTGCTCCTTCTCTTGGATCACTACTTCTTTGGGCTCTTTAACAGCCTTGCCCTTTTGCTTAAGATCCACAGCCTTAGGATCTTCAAGTTGTCTCTCACTCTTCAAGGACACAACATTGATTTGCCCTTTTGGATTTGCCTCAGTTTGACCTGGAAGCTGACCTTGGGGTCTAGGAGCATTCAAAGCATATTGAGCATGCAAGCTATCATGATTCTTCAATATCTTGCTCATGGTCTGAAGCTCTTTCATTATCATGTCAAGCTTGGAATCCTCGGACGGTTGGGCACGTTCTTGATTTTGAGGTGGAGGAGCTCTTTGTTGGAACCCAGGAGGTTGTCTTTGAGCAGCTTGGTTGTTCCCATATGAGAAATTGGGATGATTCCTCCATCCGGGGTTGTATGTGTTGGAATATGGATCATTTCTAGGACCCCGATTGAAGTTGTTCATGTAGTTTGCCTCTCCTTGGGTGTCACCTTGAGCAACAAAAAGTCGACATGATGAAATAGTATGGTCATCCTCTCCACAAAACTGACAAGCTACACCAGATGCAGCCTGAGTGGATGACCCTGTACCCTGCCCTTGAGACTTCTGAACCAACAAATTTAGCCTCTTGATCTCTTATGACAAAGCATCCATTTGAGCTTGTTGGTGCATTTCAGAATGTACCTCATACATCCCTGCTGGTTTCTTTGAAGTTGAGCGAGCACCACTGTAATAATGAGAATGTTGAGCAGTGTTCTCAATCAAAACCCAAGCTTCATCAACCGCCATTGCCATAATTCTACCACCAGCTGAAGCATCAATAATTAGTCGAGTTGAACTATCAACAGCATTGTAGAAGACATGTAGCAAGGTCCATTTCTCTTGCCCGTGATGAGGGCACACCATCAATAACTCTTTAAATCTATCCCAACCTTCATAAAGAGACTCGTCATCTTTCATCTTGAAAGCAAGAATTTGATTTCTCATCTCAGTTGTCTTCTTAGGTGGGAAGTACTTGTTGAGAAATGCCTTGGCTAACTCATCCCAAGTGGTAATAGAGCTTTGAGGTAAGGCCTTGAACCAAGCCTTGGCCCTATCTCGTAGAGAGAACGAAAATGCTCGCAAGAAGAGCGCATCTTGGCTCACGTCATGGATCTTCACAGTGTCCATCAGCTCAGTGAAAGTGGCCAGATGTAGGTGCGGATTCTCAGAAGGCAAACCTTCAAACTGATTCTGTTGAACCATGTTGATCAAAGACGGTTTGAGCTCGAAGTTACGAGCTTGCATTGGAGGTCGAACCACACCAGAAACTTGACCTCGGTGATCGGGCATCACATAATCACCAAGAGTCATACGTGCCTGATCTCCATTACCCAACAAGCCACTGTTCCCATTACCAGCCATCTCTTGCACTCTAATTTCACGTTGTTGCCTTCTTCTTAAGCGAAAAGTACGCTCAGGTTCGGGATCAAAGTCGTTGAGATTATTAGTGCTCAGGACTCTCCGCATCAGAAGAAAACAAACCTGAAACCAAAGTCAAAAGGAAAAGGATCAAAACACTCAAAAGACTTAGTCGAACCAGTTGTAGGGAATACAACCGATACTAGCAAAATGTCCCCGGCAACGGCGCCAAAAACTTGATGTTGCGAAAACCTACCCACAAGTGTATGGGGTCAATTGTAGCTGTTCAAGTGTCGTTCCCACGAGGACAATGTAATACCTTTTGTAACTAAACTGGTAAGCTAAGCCGTAAGAAAGATTTGTTTGATTAAACTAAGAAATAAGTATTGCAAATATAGGTAAATTCAAAGGATGGAAAATATCTAGGATTAAGGATCCCCACAACAATGCCTTGGTAAACTTATGTGTGTTTATCTTAGAATAGCATGAACTCGTTTTACGGTAAGTTATCAAATACCTCTACTAACTCCTTTCAGACAATCGTTGTCGTGCAAAGCTAATCAATTTTAGACCCCTTGAGCACTTAGAATCTAGGATAAAATCGGGTTAACATTCACTTTCGTGCTCCGCTAATTCCAGACTAACCTAGGGTTTCTATGATAACTTAGAACTCCGCAAGAACAAACAAGTTTATTCAGGTTCAATTCTTAGTAATTCCAACAATAGTAATCTCCTTTCAGACTCATACCTTATCTAATTCATTCATTAGGTTTCTCCTTTCAGACTCAACCTAATAGATTTCTAATTGATAATATACCAATAGCAATATGAACCCTAGAATTGAATCAAATAAGAACTCATGCTACCAATTCAGACAAACACAATTTGCAAGTCTACCAATTCATTCTTGGGATCACCCCAACCCTAGTTAAAAGGGGTTTAGCCTAGCATGCTTGGAGAATTCATCAAAAACATTATATGAATCAAAGAAATCATTCAAATAGATAAAAAGAAGAGAAATACTTGTTTCAATCCAAGAACAATCTCCAATCTTCAACAATCTTCCAGAAAACTCCACCAAAACACAACTAGGGTTCTTTAGAAAAAATGTCTAAGTTCAGACAGTCACCCCCCCCCCCCTCCCCCCCGAAAACGCCTCCCCTCCTCATTGATAGATAAGGAGCTAAAGGCGTTTCAGCAGAGGAAAAACCGTTACGGGTCCGGAACTCGGTCGAGTTCTGGGCCGAGTTTCAGTCTGCCGCGAGAACTCGGTCCACAACTCGGTCGAGTTGTGGCCCGAGTTCTGATATGTTCCGCTGACTCGGTCTCTTACGCGACCAAGTTGTCGTCTCGAACTCTCCTTGATTGGTCTCTCAGTTAAGCCTTCTCCTTGTCACTTGTATTTCGACCTTGGCACCATCCCTTCGATCCATCCACTCGAACATCTTCACATTATAGCTCGTAATCTTCAAAACCGCCTCCAAACGATCCTGAAATCAGAAAAACACAAGAGTAGATTCCGAACACTACGAATTCTATGAAAACCAAATAAAACTAAAATAAAAAGAAGCAAAACAAACCTATTTAGGAGAAATAAACATGATCTAAACTAGCCTAAATGCATGCTATCAACAGGGGGTCCCGAATTTACCGCCAGTGCCTCGCTCAGTCAACCATTATAACGACCTCACCCACTACTCAGTCGCATTTGAGGGACATCTGTTGGGGCCGTGGGATGAGGTTCCTAGGCCTCTGATCCAGATTCAGCAGCCACCAACCACCTTTTATTAGGACGTGACGGATGACTATCTAGATTGGTTGGACGACTACTCTCATGTGCTATTGGATCGCAGATCCATCAGACAGGATCGTCCTACGGGCCCTGTCCATCCCACACCTTCGGTGGACATTCTTGCGGTATGTTTGATTCGTTCAATTCAATAAATGTTTATTATTTTTTGTCATATATAAATTCTAATGGGTATTGCCATTACGAATACAACGGTACTAGTTGGTTACTGGTGAGATCCGTGGTTATTTAGAGACACCGAGGGATAGGAGCGATATTCCGGTTGAGAAGCTATGTTGACTGATGAGACTCCTCCGATGCCCCCCCTCCACCTCGTGCATCATAGTTTTTTCATGATTCTATACACGAGCACGGGGAGGGTAGTGGGAGTCAGCGTAGTGGAGATTAGGACTATCCGATGTATTTTGTATGATTGACATTTGTATTGATTTTCTGTGATGTATGTGTTTTTTTTTTACTTTTTTTACTTTTCGTACCTTTCGTACTTATAGAATTGATTGATACGAATATGCCAAAAACTCAAAAACTATGAAATTGGCCCAAACTAGGCCCAATAGATGAGAATAATCGAGAAATATGCCAAAAACTCAAAAACTACGAAATTGGCCCAAACTAGGCCCAATAGATGAGAATAATTGAGAAATACGCCAAAAATTCAAAAACTACACAATTGGCCCAATAATAAGGATTATTCAAGAAATGAGCCAAAAACTCAAAAACTACGAAATTGACCCAAACTAGGCCAAATAGTAAGGATTATTCAAGAAATGGGTCAAAACTCAAAAACTACAAAAATTGGCACAAACTAGGCCCAATAGTAAGAATTATAAAAGAAATGTGCCAAAAACTCAAAAACCGCAAAATTGGCCCAAACTAGGCCCAATAGTAAGATTATTCAAGAAATGGGCCAAAACTCAAAAAACTACAAAAAATGGCCCAAACTAGGCCCAATATTAAGGATTATTCAAGAAATGTGCCAAAACTCAAAAACTACAAAAATTGGCCCAAACTAGGCCCAATAGTAAGGATTATTCAAGAAATGTGCCAAAAACTCAAAAACTATAAAATTGGCCCAATAGTAAGGATTATTGAAGAAATTGGCCAAAAACGCAAAAACCGCGAAATTGGCCCATGTGTGATCAATATAGAAATGGGATAAAAACACAATAACAACGAAATGGGCCAAGCTTAAGCCCAATATGTGAGATTAATAAAAAAAAATGGCCTAAAGTGCAAAAACTACAAAATTGGCCCAAACTAGGCCCAATAGGTGAATTTAATCTAGAAACGGCCAAAAATGCAAAACTACTAAAGTAGCAATTTCATAATACCTCATGAAATTACATTAGTATATAGTACAAGTAATAATTTGATAAGAAATCATAATATTACATTAGTATAAACTATAATTCTCGACTTCTTCAAGTTATAACTTATAATTATCGACTTCTTCATACTTCATGATATAGCGTAAGTATAAAGTTCAAGTTATAACTTCATAAGACTTCGTCATATCACATTAGTATATAATACAAGTGATAACTTCTTAAGAAATCATAATAATACATTAGTATAAACTATAATTCTCGACTTCTTCATACTTCATACTATAGCGTATGTATAAAGTTCAAGTGATAACTTCACTAGACTTAGTCATATCACATTAGTATATAATACAAGTGATAACTTCTTAAGAAGTCATTATAATACATTAGTATAAACTATAATTCTCGACTTTTTCATACTTCATACTTCATACTATAGCATAAGTATAAAGTTCAAGTGATAACTTTATAAAACTTCGTCATATCACATTAGTATATAATACAAGTGATAACTTCTTAAGAAATCATTATAATACATTAGTATAAACTATAATTCTCGACTTCTTCATACTTCATACTATAGCGTAAGTATAAAGTTCAAGTGATAACTTCATAAAACTTCGTCATATCACATTAGTATATAATACAAGTGATAACTTCTTAAGAAATCATTATATTACATTGGTATAAACTATAATTGATGAATATTATATAAGTATAAGAATCTTAAAATAACAATTAACATTATCATAAAGTGCAAATAAATGCCTTAAATTATGAAAAAACAACATTAGGGTATTGTGCGTTAACTGTTAACGCACATATCTGTGCATTAACTGTTAACGCACAGTTTTGGGCTTCATTATTCATCCGGTCCACGAAGCCCAATTTTGCTTCAGCCCTTGATTTGAGCCCAATATGCTCGTCTTCAAAAAGGCATGTTACCAACCCTAATACTCGTCTATAAAAAGGCATGTTACCAACCCTAATACTCACATCAAGCAGTGTCGCGCAAAGCTTCTTCTAGGGTTCGCGAGCTCCAGATCCGCCGTGCAGAGGAGAAAACTCGACCCCGCGAGAGATTATTCATCTTTTCTATAATATTATTCATCTTTTTTGGCTTTAGTTTTTGCAAGAGTTTATAGCTGGTAATACAATAATTTATAGTCCAGATCTGGGATACCAAGTTCATAGGAGAGGATGGCTTCGTTGTCCAGCAGTGCACAGGCTCCGGTTATAATGTACGAGTGCAATTTCCCGGTCGTCATGTACACTTGCGACAAACCCAATCACTACAAAAGAAGGTATCTCGCATGCAAGGATTGCATCCCAATGGAGCGGGATGGTACAATGAGAGGTTGTCGTACCTTTAAATGGCTTGATCCACCGTATGACAATAATGTTGCCTAGATTATCAGAGAATTGGTGTTGGAAAGAAATGAGCTTAAACAGCTAAACCAGACCCTTTCAGATTCAAATGTGAAGTTAAGAAAGTAGATATAGTATCGGGGTTTTCAAATTGATTGATGTTATAAGAAATAACCTTAGTTTGGTGCTTATTTCAGTGCTTATTTCGAGTTCTATGTTTATTTTGAGTTTTATGCATGTTGATTTCCATGTGTATGATTACATAAGTTTGCAAATGTATGATTTCCAAGTTTATGATTTGCAAATTGTAAGATTATATTGCATTACAAATCACACGATTATTACATCAACTACTGGTAATGTCGATCAACTACACCAAATAATCTGCATTCTGACCGGTTGCCATGCGACATTCCTTAAACTCTTGCAATTTCAAAGCATACAATCCTTCCCACCACAGGGTTCTTCGATCGCAATGTCTTCGCCACGCATGTGTAATGGGTGGTAATGGAGAATCATCATTGAGCGTCACCTATGCGAATATGATACGCTCTACTTTGTAGTGCGTAACTAGGAGCTGTTACTAGGATTTAGGTACCATTTGTGTGTGTTTAGGACACAATATAGGAGAATGAAGTTTTGGAGAAGAAGGGTTGATTTGGTGGTTTTGAGTGCTTAAATGAAGACTTAAGGAGATAAAGGTGAGGCCACAAGAGAAGACCGCAAGCGAGAAGGTGAAGATCGCAACCGAGGCATTTCCGCGGGCGCGAATAGATGGCCGCGGGCGTGGAACGACAACAGAGGCAAAGGAGCAAGACTAAGCAGAACCGCGGGCGCGGAAGCTCCGCCGCGGTCGCGGATCCACGCCAGAAGGATACGAGGACTCAGAGACCAATCCGCGGGCGCGGAAATCCTTCCGCGGTCGCGGCTACTGTTCACACGCGGAGCCGAGAACTTATTTCGTCCGAGTTTTGTTTTACTTTATTTCTTTTATTTTATTTCCTTTTAGGAATATTATATTTCCTATCTTTTGGAAATTAGGTTTTGCTAGGTTTATACCTTTCTTTGTAGCAGCCTTTTTATAATTCATTCAACACTTTATCGTTCAATATTTCCCTTAGAGTTTTTATGCTTTGAAGACTATGAAGAACTAAGCAACCATTTCTTAGTCTGACGATTGAAGCCTTCATTTGTATCTGGTTGTGAGATTAAAACATTACCGGTATCCAATGGTTGTGATCCCCTACGTGTGCTATCGCCGAAATTTGTGAGGGAGGAGCGAGGCTTGGTCCAGACGGCCTTATTGGTAAGCACAATAAAGGGTACCAAGATAAGACGACCACAACAACATTATACATCGTGGCAAACACTAAACCCATAAATGGCATGTCAAGCCAATAATCCTTGTCGCAAGGGGTCTTCATATAGTTAATTTGAACCATTAGATCATCCCATGACCCTGGATCTCGTGTAAGTTCTCGTATCGGCTCCCACATTTGTCGATTGGCACGCAACTCCTTTTCCAGCGCGCTACGGATCAAGGGATATTGACCCTGACTCATCCCCTTAAGTACAGCCAAAGACCGATATCCACAGTGTCCGTCTGAACATACATCCATAGCATTGTTAATGTACCCAAACTAGAAGTAATCGATATTTTGAACCCCAAAGTCCACCCCACAATGAAGCATGGGTTATTCAGGCCACTCCGAGGGACCGACTCCCACATGGGCGGTCTCGACGTACATCTCTTCAACTTGTGATTCTTCTGGTTGGGATTCGGATTGCATGTCTTCAGCGTCGATCACCACGAAACTTGCTTGCTTTCTGGGACGGCCTGGCCCTTTCACCTTCTCCTTTGCGTTCTCATTTGCCTTCTCCTTTCCCTTTACCTTTGCTTTCGCCTTCTCAGACTTTAGTAAGTCTTCTATTACGTGCTCATGCAGGCTATTTTCCCTAGTCGACGACCCATTTGCCTTGTTCTTCGAACCACTTGGCCTTCCCTTTCTACAGATGTCCGTCAGCTCCATAAACGTACTTTGTTCTGGATGCTCCAAGGCAACGTACAGATCACTCACTTGCCATAACGTGGCTTTATTCAACTTTCGGGCTTGCAATGTCGACCACATCTCACGCAATCTCAACTCTAGAACGGATATTGGAACATTATCGTCAGCAAGCGCAAATGTTGTTGGATCCTTTTCCCAATGCAATTCCTTCCAGAAGTCGTGAATGTCATATGGAGTGAGAGTTGTCCTCGTAATGATGGCATTTGCAATATCGTGGATGCACGGCAGCCCAAGGCATTCTCTCACCCAGTGATCGTCGCATACTTCAGAACAGTCCCCCTTGACTATCCGATCATACATGGCCAACAACAAATCAAAGCACCTATCCGACACTCTGCAGAAGAGCCTTGAAAACACCATTCGTGCAAGCTCCGGAAACCCTCAATCATTGAACTCCATTGGTCGTGTAGACATTGAGTTGTTCATGGTCACCCAAATTGTATCGATTTGAAGAATGATCACATGGTGGATCCTCACGATCACTCTGTTAAAGCCGCCTCTGCTAGACCCCACAATATCTTTCAACACAGGATGCATCCCCTCAACCCTATCAAAACGGAAACATTTCTTGCCTTAGTATGACTTTCAGACCCAATAGTAAAAATAATCAACTACACAATGTTCAAAGGATACATGTTTGAAGTCCTCGTGAAGAAGTGAAGAGTGTAATCCGTCCACGCTCTCACTACTACAAAAATGACCTATTATCTCGTAGCAAATAACCCGAGCGTTCAATTGGCGAGATATATGCTATTTTTTTTTAAAGTGCTGTCAAATATAACTCGGACCTCTACTAATCTGGGTTATATAAAGTGATGATATAATAAAATCACCCGGACGACACACGCCCGGGTTATCAAAACATAGATATACATCACGCTGATTGCATCTAGGTTATTTGAATCCAATTTCTAATGACAAGCCCGGATTATTAGATATACCCCACGACACAGCCCTAATCCATCGATACCTCTTCGAGCAGCCCTAATCCATCGATAGCCTCTTCGAGCACTCGCCGGACTGCTCCTCTTCATCGACCTCCTCGCCGACCTCCGTTCGCTGGTGTCAACAGGCCTCTTCATCGGCCTCTCATCATGTAAGACTTAGTTCTGGCTTTTGCGGGACTGATTTAGCACTTTGGTTTCTTAGCCTGCACAGATTCCTTGCAAGACTCGTGATTCTCTCTAGCCTTTCTAATGATCTTCTCTAGCCTTTCTAATGATCTTCAGAGAGGAAGTGTAGATCAACAATTTTCACGGCATTCACCTCTAAACTACTCCTCACTCTATAATCTCCTACTCCCTACTTCCTGATCTCCAGTTCTCTCTCTTGCAAGGGGTGCTCTGAGGTACACTTTCTCTCTTCCTTTCATTCTCTTGCTACATGTCTATTTTTGTTTTATGTGTTCTCATGTTGCCGAAGGGAATTTTAGGTTTTCAATCTGTTGATTTTCACTTTTGTTCGCTGAAAATTACACCTGGATCTTTGTCTTCCAGTTTCTTTGTTCTCTGATTGGATCGAAAGGCCTTTGATCTATTTTTTGCACTTCTTTGAGGTTTTTCTTTAATTGACTGGTGGATCCGGTCGTTTGTCGTTATTTTAGAGTTTGATCTTCAAGGTCTGTGAGATGATAAATCGTGGCTCCTATTGCCATTTTTTTCTGGAAAGTTGAGGATTCATTAGGTTTCGGCTTTGAGCTTTGAAATGTTTGTTGCAATTTTGGCTCAACCTGAAGCTTTGTGTGTAAATATTTTGGAAGATAGACAGAAGGCATGCTACAGGAATTATAAGAAATCGGAATTCATCCATTGAATTGAAGAGAAACAAGACAAAGAGATATATAGAGAACTAATGGAATGTAGGTAAAGTGATTTATTTTTTGTTTAAGTAAGATATGATAAGTCACAACTTAATCTAGCTACTATGAGAGTACATTTAACATGTTGAAATCAAAATTGGAAATAATATGCTAAACTCAACTAAAACACAGCTAACTCATTCGTCCTGTTGCAAGTGACTTGGATCTTCAGCAAGGCTTTCTTGCCGGAGAAAGATTAACTCCTCATGATTAGATTTGTTCATAGTAAAGAGATTGTTTGTTCATTTTGAATCTAATTCTGTTTGTGCACCTCCAATGATAAGGTCTGGACATTGAGTGCAAAATTGCATACTTGTAGTTGTACTTGTGCTGTTTATGATCACTATTTTTCAGCTCAAACTTCAAATGCGTTAATCTTACATACTTTTTCTTGTCGTTAGATGAGAAGTGAAAATGGTGAAGGATGTGGTTGTTCTTAACAGCAGTGAGGGAGTTAGTGGAACCGTCTACTTCTGCCAAGAAGGAGATGGTAATCAGAAATTGTTATTTGCTTACTGGGTCGGAAGTGCTAAAAATTTTGGTGGTAATTTAATTTTTTGGTTACATGTACTTTCATGTCCAACAACCGTAACTGGAAATCTCTCTGGTCTTAAGCCAGGGCTTCATGGTTTCCATGTCCATGCTCTCGGTGACACAACCAATGGTTGCATGTCCACATGTACTATGCTATGATCAGAATGTTTCTCCACACATGTACTCTTCATGGCTAGTGAAAGTAATTGTTGCCATTTCATTAGTTGAAAGTTTCCATGAATTCATTTGCAGACCCACACTTCAATCCTGCTGGAAAAGAGCACGGTGCCCCAGAAGATGAGCATCGCCATGCTGGTGATCTGGGAAATGTGACAGTTGGTGATGATGGTATGTGCATTCCTATCCTTTACAAGGAGTCATCAATTATAATAGTTTGCTTATGCCATTTGCTCTTTTAACCTATGTTTTTACTGCCTGCATAAATTTGCTTAAAGATGAAGGAGCATATTAATTTCGTGATTCCTTGCAAGACTCGTGATTCTCTCTAGCCTTTGTTATAACATCTCCGCTTGGGTATATAATCTTCTATCTGTGTCAGTTTAGGACCTTACCATATCTTTTAATGAACTTTGTATGTTGATCTACACTTCCTCTCTGAAGATCTTCTCTTACATTTGTGTTTTTTTTCCTACAGCGGTCTAGAATCCATGGGATAAGAAGGCAAAGGCGATAGCTTATTTTGGAGATAAAGAGTACACACATATGTTGTGTGTTGAGGATGCTGCCATAGAGAAGCCAATCACACTGAAGCCAGGTGAAGAATGGAGAGGGAGACAGGAAATATTAGTCGTTCCTTCCAATTACTGCAGTGGCCAGCTGGATCCTCAGAAAGTGCTTGCATTCCAGTGAAGAGTGTCTTCTCAACCTTGTCTATACCATGTATAGGTATATCTAATCTCATTGAAGTTCACTACAAACTATTAATACAATTTCTTTGTCTATTTGATATTAATTATGCCTTTGTCATTCAGTTCATTAGGTTCTAGCATATTGCTCCTTAACTTTTCCTGAATTGATCAAACTTCTTGTAATATTATATATGCTGACATAATTGGATATGTTAAGCTTTACCATTAGATTTCATTGAGCAAGTTTACTTTTCATGGCTTGGTTGAGCAAGTTTGATGCTAAGCAATTATGATGCAGAATAAGCTGTTTGGCATGAAATTGAGTTGGGTTATGCTTTGACATAACAATGAACTATAAGTGGAGTCCTTAGTGTTTAGGATTTGGCTTGTAGATTTGAAACTATTTTTTCTGAATTTATGTGTGATTGCTGTGAATTTGTGATGGTATTGGACTTATTGGTATCATGTTGCTTGCTTGAATTGAATTTTCTGACTGTGATGGTATAATGTTTCAAGTTTACCATTTCTGAAAATCAGTAGCTTTATGTTCTTACTGTAGGTATTTTGAAAATTAGGTATCTTGTTGTTCTTCCAATAGGAATTTTATGATTATATTGCAATGTTTTGTAAATGTGTGGATTACAACTGGAATTGGTGTTCGCCAAATGCAGGGTGAAAAGTCTTTATGTTTTGTGAAAACTCGTTCTAAGTTGGAAATTGGGATGAGGAGTCATGTTAGATTGTTAGAATGATTACGGGTGTTCATTTAGTTTTCAAGTATGAGATTACAGTGTCATTGTCATCCCAACAACCACCCCGGATTACCACCACCGCTGCATGTACTTCCTCTGCTACACTCATCTTCTCAGATAACCCTTCTCCTCTTGTCATGAAAGGAGGCCAGCCTTCCTCTGCTGTTCGTCATCAACCTTCGTTGGATCATCATTTTCCTTCTTTCTCTTGCACTGCCTAACCCAATTCTTCTTCATGTCCGACCTTCATCCTCCATCCAATGCTACCTTCATTCTTTCTCCATCAATTCCGTACCTTCAAAGTGGCATCGCAAACATGGGGAGTCAGGCCAGGATTCCCCTTAATGATTCATCAATCCCCATATCACACATATCAAACACCCCCTTATTATAGTTCAGGACACTAGCTGGTCTGCAGTGAGCATGTTCTTAAAAGGCCCTCAATAAAATTAATCACTAAGACAATGTATTGTGTTTACAAGTATTTATGAAGTAACTACATTTCGATAAAAGAGCCCTCTTGATGCAGAGTTTACATCTCTCAGAGTGCTCTTAGTGAATCTAGCTTTATAAAGAGACACATTCTTGTACTTTTCAATCTTTGCTTTTTATTTCCTCTATCTGCTTACTTGTTAAGCTATTTTCCTTATTGAGAATGAAAATTGGTTTGGTTCTTTGGTTAACAATTAGCATGGTCAATATGATTTTTACTGCTGTTTTGGTGATAAATTTTCTGGTTTGTTTGAGTTCAGAAAAAATATTCCATCTTTCTCTTATTGCAATTGTTGTTTTCTCTTGGGTGGGCCTGAATCCTATTGTAAGTGGTTTTTGCTTGAAAGACTAATTCTTAGCATTATGATTTCTGAATGAGGACTTATTCTCAGTATCATGATTTTCAAATTAAAAATGCTTCAAGAACAATAGAGAGGAGCAGAAGAGTTAAATTGACTTCACCTTGCGGCCTTTGATATCTGAATATATACTTGTTCCTAAGAGTTGTATTATTCTGGCAGGGAGACAAGCGTCACAAGCTGTAAGTCAGAAGTGGTCATCAGATAAATAATTGAGAAAATTTATCGTGCTTTGGACCCATATATCTGAACTTACAAGTTCAATCCTGAGGGGCCTTTTCTAACCAGAGGCTCATAACAAACCAGGCATTGTATGTATTCTATGCCATTCTTTAACAAACCGGGCGTAGTTTACATTTGATTGATTTTGTTAATTAGTTATATACAATGCCTAATATATGCAATTTGCAACACTTACAGGTGGGAGACTAAAATAGTGGCTGACGGAAGTTATGAATCAAAGTTGTGATGTGCAAAACAAGGAGTATTATTAGCTATTGACTTAGGTATATTTCCGTTATATCTAGTTGTGACATTGAGTTGGAAATGACATATATTGTCTTAGGTATTTGTAGTTGTGACATGGAGTTGGCAATGACTTATATTGTCTTAGTTATTTGTAGTCGTGACATTGATTTTGTCAATGACTTGTGTGGTTAGTGACATAGTTGGATAATGCAAAAAACATGTCATTTTGATGTTGAGTTTGAGAATGTTGTTAATTAGTATGTATAATTAGGATAGGTGCCTAAAATGTCATTTGTAGAGGCTATGGTGTCTCTACTAAATAACACGGATATAAACAACACACAAATAACCCGGACATACATATACGAGATATATTTATTTGATTTTTCAAAAAAATCAAAATCAAATAACTCGGACGTAAAAACCGGTGTATTTAACAATATGGAAATAACCCGGACCTAAAATACGAGTTATAACTCAAGCCAAATAACCCGGACCAGTTAAATCCGGTGTACTTTTCCATCAAAATAACCCGGATATATTAGTTTTGCAAATAACCCGGATGTGCAAATGTCTGGGTTATTAGGGTATTTAAAATAACCCGGATATGCTAATATCCGGGTTATTTGGGCATCTAATAACCCGGACCTTAAAAGAGTATGGAAAATTTTTGGGAGGCAAATAACCCGGGCGTGCCGATTTTAGGTCCGGGTTATTTGACCCCTATCAAATGCGGCGTAACTCTTTAACCCGGACCAGATCCGGGTTATATACCCTTACACGCCCGGGTTATTTGCACTATTCTGTAGTAGTGTGTTACTATGCTTTCCTTGTAAGGAGTCAGTCATTCCCTCTCGACGTATCCAACAAGGCCGCTCTTCCACGATGTCCTCAATGCTCTAAGCCTCTCCTCGTACCTTTCCTCGGTGGTCGAGCAAAAAAGTCCCCAGCACTGGTTTGTAAACATATCGACTTTGGCACTGTCTTTTATAACCTTGTCGGCATGTGCCTTGATGTTTTTTCTAATATGGACCAAGCACAAGAGATGTCTTACCGGGACGTCTTCGAAAACTACTTTAATAGCTTTGATGAGAGCCTTTTTACAATCGGTCATTATAGCCTTTGACATTACTCCCAACTGCTCAAACAAGTTTCGAAGGGCCCTCACTATCCACCGGTAATGGAAAAACTTTTCCGCTCGGATGAATGCATACACAATGTTGAACGTCTTGTGAGTGCAGGTAAAACCAACAATCTATACCAAAGGCATATCATACCTATTGATAGACATAAGAAATAAACGTACCAATATTTAGTGCATATAACTAACTAAAATGTAGCATATAGAAAAATAACTAACTATTATTAAAATGTATTACATACTTATTTATCTTGTGTGTGGCGTTGATGATCACCACGTGCGAGAACTTCTTCAACAACCGTAGCGACTCCGGGTGAGCAAAAAACATGATCTCCACCTCGTCCCCTTTGTTCACATTCCCAAGAGGATAAAAAAGATACCCGTTCTCTTTCAAAAAATGAAGGGACCACTGGGTAACCGTCAATTCCCCACGATCCTCGTAATGGAGCTTCTGCAAAAAAGTTGGCAATCTGCTTCATTGTTGTTACATTTCCCGGGAAGTTTTTCCTAAACTCTGAAACAATTTATTTCGGCGTCTTGCGACCATCGCCCCATCTCCTAGCCATGACCTTCTCCTCCTGGGTCATTCGACCCATGAATGCATTCCCATGAAAGCTAGTCCGAAGCATGTGGTTCTGGGTGCTATGTATAACATCCAAGACCCATCTTTGAGTAAGAGACCCTAGCTCATTTTTCAAACGACACCCATATAACTCGAATCTACAATCGCACTTCTTCGATTTGTGTTTTTGAATCCTCGGAACCGGCAACTCTAGATTTTCTAGATTAACTTTCGGCCTCCCAGATCTCGGTTCACCATATCTATCGCATGTCAAACTAACGACGTACGGATTTGAGGTACGTTTCACCAAAACTATCACCAACTCTTTTGCTCTCGCTCTCGCCCATTCAACCATTTCATCCATACTCTCTCAAACTAGGCCAGTACGAAATCGTTCTCCATAATCTTCCCCCTATAATTATTTTTTATTTATGGATTATTATAGTGTCTACAATTATAACAAACTAATAATACAACAAATTTGCAAAGTCATTAATTCATAACCTAAACCATGAATTTTTTGCTAAACTATATAACTACTACCCAGTTCATACCTAATATCAATTGTTAATGGCTACAATGAAATTGCAATATCATATTAATTCATAACCTAAATCATATTAATGGCTACAATTCATAATAACTACTTTATACAAAATTAATTATATGCGATTTTATACGTATAACTAAGACAAGAATCATTACTCAAACGGAAATTAATTCAACACTAACCGTGAAGAAATCGCCGCTCGGATCCCAAACGTCTGCTTCGTCTTCGCAACCCGACATTCAAGCGTCGTTCAATTCTTCGTCTGCTTCTTCATCTTCTCGACCTTGTACCCAGTCGTATTCCTCATCTTCTCGACTTTGTATGGAATTGTTTTCCTCACTTTCATCATTAGGAAAATACATGTTGAATGTTGTGTTTGGATGTGGAAAAGAAAGGAAATGGACGTGTGTATATATAGGGTGAAAATTCAACCGTTAGAAAAAATGATCGTTTGTGCGTTAATTTAGACCGTTTGTGCGTTAACAATTAACGCACAGATTTTTAATGGCTAGATGTGTGCTTTAAATTTTAACGCACAGATTTGTGCGTTTACTTTTAACGCACACGTCTGTAATTGGGTTATTCAGCACAATTACAGGCCCAGTCCATACTTATGTGGCGTTAAGTCTTAACGCACAGCTCTGCTGGGCTTTTTTTGATTTTTTCCCACTTTTGCCCTTTATTTTTTTATATTATGCGCACAGATTTGTACTGGTAATATTAACGCACAATATAGTGTGTATTTAGACAGTTTTTCGTATGCACGTAGAGATCCTAAATGAATCAATTCAAACAACGTACAAGGCAGGAGCGAATTAAAGTACATTTTCTGCGAGTAAATTAAATGATGAGTACGTATTAACGTAGTCCCTTTTAATTACTCATCATCATAATCCTCCACCATCCTAATTACCCACCTATATGAAATGGACTCCCCCACGTACACTTGCTAATTAGTACGTACGTACTAGTTAAAAAAAGACACTACAAGTGATTAATAATACAAATACATGCAAATTCATAAGACTAAGGATCCGACCCGATTAATTTGCTAGGTAAGCTAGATGGGTAGGTTGGAAATGGGCCGGGCTTGATTCAGTTTGGATATCAGACGGCACATTCAACCAGCGGGGGATGCTTGTGGACGGCGACGAGCTCGGACACCTTGATGACCTTGTGCGCGCCTTCTTCTTCTACTTTGTGTTTGATGACGTCGAGGTCGAGCGCGAGCTGTTTCTTGATGTTGGGGTCAGCCTCCTTCATCAGCTCTATCGCTACGAGCTGCTCCGACACCTTGACATGCTCCAACTCGAGCTTGCTGACGCTGGCAACCTCAGCGGCGGTCGTTGGCAGCGTCTTCTTGGCGGAGCCCTTGTAGATCAAGTAGAGCGTCATTTGCGTTATCCCGAACACCAGCCCCAGCACATTCGGCAGCTGCATGATCCACGTACGTACGTACGTACCATTTTAATTAAGAGAGAGCGCGCGCACACACACACATTTATATATATAGTCTGAGTCTAACAATTAATTAAACATTGGTTACCGCAACAAAAAAGTCCTTGATGAAGAATCCGTAGAAGAACCACATGACCGCGCAGATGGTGAGGGAGAAGGACAGCCAGAAGGGCATGAACTCCACGCTCTTGGTCTTTATCACCGTCCTCTGTAAATTGGATATATCCACGTGTCAAGCAAGGAATATCGATTAAAATCAATTTTAAGACGTACGATATATGGATGACGTACGATGACACAGAGAGGAGAGGCGAAGAAGCAAACGGAGCAGATTGCGCAAATCCAGCCGATGACAGCCTCTCGCTGAGCTCCATGAGTAAGCAGCGACGTCAGCAGTATGATAACTCCAAGCAATCCCACATTGAACGTCAATAGCATCTTGCTAGTCTTCCACTGCAGTTTTAAGCAAATCTTAATTAATTGATGTATAATGAATTTGAATTGAATAGTTTGAAGTTGTATGTATATATATATATATATATATATATATACCTTTGCCTGTTTGGAAGCGTAGAGCATGAATATGGTGAGATAGACGGATTCGATAAGGATCCCAACGGAGTTGATGGTGATAAGCAGAGTGCCATTGGCCTCCTTGATGAGGCCGTAGTACAAGGTCAGCATCGAGCTGAAGAGCGCCACCGCGTAAGGCAGGGGTTGGAATCCCTGGGTCGCCTTCGCCTTGTATATTTTGTAGAACGTCGGCCTATACACATACAAACATACGTCGTATACACCATCTAATTAATTATTAGTTGTGTGTCATGGATCCATATATATAACCCAATATAAATAGACAACATATATATATATATATATATATATTTATCTTGAAGACTTGAACTATATATATATATATATAAAGAGATCGATCGATCAAGTGCATACGTCGGCGAGAGATACACCATGAATGACACTACGTTGCCTGCCAAACCACAAACAAGAGGACGGACTTCTTAATTAGACCATACATACATAAATATATACAGGATCGAAGTAAGGAGTAAGGAACTGAACGTACCAAGTAGGCCAAAGAAGACAGCAAAGTTGTGATGGGTGAAAAAGGTAGTCATTATATATATTGTCTTGCTCCCTAGCTACACTAATAAGATAGTGAGATCGAGAAAGCTAGAGAGCGTACGCGCGCAGTTGAATGTATTTATTAGTTGTGATGAGTTGATGGATGAGAAGCAAATGCAAGGAATGGGGGTGGCTATATATAGCAAAAGCGCCTCGCCCTCATATGCTCGCTTCTTCGATCATGCTTGGACTGCATTTCCCATCATTCCATTTCTTTATTATTATATACTACTCCACTTTGCTGCTTTAGTTTTCTTGGCTGATGTTTTTATGTTTGATTTCGCCTTTTTCTTGGGTTTCAAAAGATTCATTTTTTAGCGGCCCTATACATTCCCCTCCCCTCATCTTTTGCCTATTGCTTTTTTTTCACCTTTCTCCATCTAATTTGTTCCAATTAACGTTTCATATTTTCTCATCTTTTGTTTGCTTCTTTAATATTCTCTTTTTCCCTATCAATTATAATAAGTATTTTGACTGGAAACAATCTTTTTTCCCCACGGCGTGTGTGAGAATGAGATCGATATATAATAATATAAATCGTCCATTACACAAATGTGAAACCTTTACTTTTTATGAGTTTAGATTTAGATTGGTTTGCGCAATAATGAATAAGGAACATAAATTGTCTAATAGATGATTTTGAATGGTGAGAGAAACAACTTAATACCGTATACTGTATATGGTAAAGCATTACTGTGAATATGTAAAGGATGAGTTTAGTCTAGCTGGTGAGTGACACCTAAGGCACGTGAGACACTTGCCTCAATCTGTACATAAAACCTCTAACAGAAGGTTGTTAGAAACTTTGGAGGTAAAACATCCTAATAAATAGTTAAAATAACAAGGCATCAGGGAACCATTTTGGTTCACAAAGCAAAATATATATATTAGTGCAACAGGTTAAGGAGAATTTGAACCTGAAACCTCAAGCTATAAAGGTATATTATTATATGACTCAATGTCTAATATACCACTATTTGTCAAAACCATTTCAAATTGGCACATTTTATTTACGAGCTCGAAGAGTTAAGATACATAGAGCATAAAAACCCCATCAGCCTGTGTAATTTTACTCTATAATTTCTAAAAAAATTGAAGTCAAATTATATCTAAGTTAGGGTTCAAATCATGTAGTGTCACTAGTAGTAGTCAATAAGTGTTCAAATATCTGAATTATACAAATTGTGCAAAATTGAGTAGGTAGAAAATGAACGAAAATTGCAGCAACATTGAGAAGGCATAAAATCATCGAAAATTGCAGCAAGATTGGATGGTTAAATTATGTAATGTCACTAGTAAATAAGTAAAATTGGATGGTTAAATTAAGAAGCCTTATAGTATTTAGATGAAAGGCTAAGCAAGACTGAAGAGGAAGAGGACAACCAGAACACAACGAGGAAGGTTCTGTGACGATGGCCGAGATTGGGCGAACAAAGCAGCGTCTAGCAATCGACGACAGAGCGGAAACCCACATCAAGGACGGAGCAGTGACCATTTCAGAGCTTAGTCAAGCAACCCGACAATGGAGAACAAAGCAATCGGATGACGGAGCTATTGGTGATTGTAGTGTCATCGACCATTTCATGTAGTCGGGATTCGCTCAAGACTTAAGGAGTTCGTTCGGCGCATGACGAGTTTCGGGGATGCGGAGTGCACACTCGTGTGCGTGGTTTCAGACTCGGAGTTACGAAACGTGTCGGGGTTCAAGAGGTGGACACCGAGAGGGTGATTTACGGGGTCCAAAGGACGTGCACGGTTTGTGACAAACCGTGCACCATGGGCCACAATCGTGCACTATGGAACAGAAGCCAGAATGGGCTCTCAGTAAATACGCACGGTTTGTCACAAACCGTGCGGTGTGCTAGAAGGTGGTTTCTGGCGGGTTTTGTGCATTCTGTAAAAGGGCACAGTTTGTGGCACGGTTTGTCACAAACCGTGCGCCTTGCCGGGGAATGAGTTTTGGCGGTTTTTGGCGGGTATTTACCTAACTTAATCGCCAAAACTGTTTTTTAACCTCCTCAATCGACATTTAACTGTCCAAAATCTAATGCTCTATTTAAGGGCGGGTTTGGGGCAAGTCTTGCGTGTACGAGAACTTATAATCTCTCAAATCGAACAAAATCGAAAACTTCAAGTGTTCTCTTTTGATCTTGCCTGACTCATTAGAGGTGTGATTGTCTAATCCCAAATCAGATTTCGTGAAACCCGAGGCAACAAGTAAAGGGTCGAAATATTGGTTTTGGAAAGTGTTCAAAACACAATTCAATCAATATCCGAGACAACCGAAGATTGATCAACAAGACACCCTTCTACAACATTCAAAACCAATATTTACGTGTTTGATCAATGGCGGCTGCATCGGTTTGTGAGATGACATCCAAGTTTGGGAAGTTGGAGAAGTTTAAAGGCGTGGACTTCCGAAGATGGAAAAAGAAGATGCACTTCCTCCTCACGACGCTCAAGGTGGTGTACGTTCTGAGTATGCCAATGCCACCCGCGCCGGAGGATCCGGAGAATGAACCCTTGGAGGATACAAGGAAGCGCAACAAGTGGGAGAATGACGACTACATATGCCGTGGCCACATTCTCAACGGTATGTCGGATTCGCTCTTCGATGTCTACCAAAATGTCGGATCCTCAAAGGAGTTGTGGGATGCGATGGAGTCCAAATACATGGCTGAGGATGGTTCTAGCAAGAAGTTCCTTGTGAGTAATTTCAACAATTACAAGATGTGTGATTCCAGGCCGGTTATGGAGCAATACAATGAAGTGCTTCGTATTCTAGGGCAATTCGCCCAGCACAACATGAATATGGATGAATCCATCTCGGTGTCGAGCATTATCGACAAGTTGCCACCTTCATGGAAGGACTTTAAACACATGCTGAAACACAAGAAGGAGGAGTTGTCTCTTTTGCAACTTAGAAGCCATCTGCGCATAGAGGAATCTCTAAGGGCGCAAGAGGGCGGTAAACCAAAGGAGACTCTCGGATCTTCCTCCGTGAACATGATGGAGGAGGGTGGGAATTCTAAGAAGAACAACAAGAGCAAGAAGCAATCTTCCAAGAACACCAACGGTAAACCAAAGGAGACTCCCGGATCTTCCTCCGTGAACATAAGGGCGCTTGTTGGATATGTGGCAAACTGGGTCACTTCAAGCGTGATTGTCCAGCTGCAAAGGATAGGAATGGAGCGGGGCAAAACCGTTCGGGGCAAGGGTCTAAGGACCAAGGCCCATCCACTCATCAAGGTCGGTATTCAGATTTTGGTTCAAGTTCGGTTGTGAATTATGTATCATTAATTTCTGAGGCATTTTATGTGCAGGATGATGAAGTGGCTTGGTGGATTGACTCGGGTGCAACAAAACATGTTTGCAAGGACCGTGGCTGGTTTAAGACATACGAACCGGTTAAAGATGGGTTCGTTCTTCATATGGGCAACGAGTCAACCGCCCCTATCCTAGGCCATGGGAAAGTGGTGTTAGAATTTAGTTCTGGGAAGACCCTTGAACTTAAGAATGTCTTACATGTACCCGGAATTAGGAAAAACTTAGTCTCCGATAGTGTTTTAAATAAATGTGGTTTTAAGCAAGTCTTTGAATCCGATAAGTATATCTTATCGAAGTGTGGTGTGTTTGTAGGATTTGGATACTTTTGTAATGGCATGTTTATGCTTAATATTAATAAAGTGGTCAATTCTATTTATATGGCATGTTCTAGTACAAATGAATCTTCTCTATGGCATGCAAGATTAGGTCATGTGCATTATAAGCGAATGACGGATATGTCGAAGGAAGGTTTAATCCCTACATTTGACATGAATATAGAGAAGTGTAGAACTTGCATGTTGACTAAAATAATTAGACAATCATTCAAAGGCATTGAAAGAAATTATGTGGTGCTTGGACTTGTACATAGTGATCTATGTGATTTGCATGCTACTCCGTCTTTAGGAAACAAGAAATATTTCATCACTTTCATTGATGATTATTCTCGTTATTGTTATGTGTATTTATTGCATGCTAAAGACGAGGCCCTAGATAAATTTAAGGTTTATAAAACCAAGGTTGAATTGCAACAAATGACTTGATTAAGAAACTACGCACCGATAGAGGTGGAGAATTTTATGATCCTGTGTATTTCCAATCCGTAGGCATTATACATGAGACTATGGCTCCCTATACGCCACAACAAAATGGTGTGTCGAAGAGGAAGAATCGAGTCCTAAAAGATATGGTTAATTCCATGTTATCCTACTCGGGATTGAGTGACGGATTCTGGGGTAAAGTCATGTTAACGGCTTGCTATTTATTAAATAGGGTTCCTAACAAAAGGAACAAGGTCACCCCTTATGAACTTTGGTACAAAAAGAAACCAAGCTTGAATTATCTTCGAGTTTGGGGATGTAGGGCGGTCGTTAGACTACCCCAGCCCAAGATTAAAACATTGGGGGAAAGAGGTATTGATTGCATCTTCATTGGATATGTAGAGCATTCCAAGGCTTATTGGTTCTATGTAATAGAGCCTAATGATTCTATTTCGGTTAACACCGTGATTGAATCAAGAGATGCGATATTTGATGAGAATCGGTTCTCGTCCATACCTAGACCAAAGGATTTGGTTCCAATTACTAGTGAAACTAAAGAAGGAGACGGTTCAGTCGTACCTTCTAATGAGTCACCAGTGCTTCGTAAGAGCAAGTGAGGGAGGATTGAAAAGTCTTTCGGTCCAGATTTCCAAGTTTATTTGGTTGAAGGATCTAGAGATGAAGTTGGGTTCCAATATTCATATTGTTATCATATTGATGAGGATCCTAGGACTTTTAGCGAGGCAATGAGGTCTCAAGATGTTGCTTTCTGGAAAGAAGCAATAAATGATGAGATGGATTCCATCATGGGAAATAACACGTGGGTCTTATCGGATCTCCCACCGGGTTGCAAGTGGATCTTCAAGAAGAAGATGAAAGTCGATGGTACTATCAACAAGTTTAAGGCCCGATTGGTTATCCAAGGCTTTAGACAAAGGGACGGTATTGATTATTTTGATACCTATGCTCTGATTGCTCGGATCTCCACCATTAGGTTGTTGATTGCCTTGGCAGCTATTAACAATCTTGTGATTCACCAAATGGATGTCAAAACGGCATTCTTGAATGGTGATTTGGAGGAGGAGGTGTACATGAAGCAACCTGAAGGGTTCATTATGCCCGGTAATGAGCATAAGGTGTGTAAGTTGATAAAGTCATTGTATGGGCTAAAGCAAGCACCTAAGCAGTGTCATCAAAAGTTTGATGAGGTTGTCTTGTCGAGCGGATTCGAGTTAAATCAGTCAGACAAGTGTGTATACAACAAGTTTGATAAATCCGGAAAATGAGTAATCATTTGCTTGTATGTAGATGACATGTTGATCTTTGGTACAGATCAAAAACAAGTGGACCTTACAAAGGCCTTTTTGTCATCAAGCTTTGCCATGAAGGACATGGGGGAGGCGGATGTGATCCTCGGTATTAGGATCAAACGTGAGAATAAGGGACTCTCTTTGTCACAATCTCATTACATTGAGAAAGTGCTTAAGAAGTTCAATTGTGAGACTTGTTCTCCGGTTAGCACTCCTATGGATCCGAGTGTGAAGCTTATGCCCAATACGGGTAAAGCGGTATCACAACTCGAGTACTCACAAGTGATTGGTTGCTTAATGTATGCTATGACGAGCACAAGGCCGGATATTGCTTATGTGGTAGGCAAGTTGAGTAGATACACTAGTAATCCTAGTACTCACCATTGGCAAGCAATAAGGCGGGTACTTAAATACTTAAAGAGAACCATGAATTATGGTTTGTCATATGTCGAATTTCCTTCGGTTCTAGAAGGGTATTCAGATGCGAGTTGGATTACTAACGTGGAAGATCATTCTTCTACTAGTGGTTGGGTATTCTTGCTTGGGGGAGGTGCCATGTCATGGGCTTCTAAGAAGCAAACTTGCATTACAAGTTCGACTATGGAATCGAAATTTGTAGCTTTGGCCGTTGTCGGTAGACAGGCGAAATGGCTAAGGAACTTAGTCTACGAGATTCCTTTATGGCCGAAACTGGTGTCACCCATATCTATCCATTGTGATAGTCAAGCTACTTTGGCTAAAGCTTATAGCCAAGTGTATAATGGTAAGTCGCGACACCTAGGCGTTAGACATAGCGTGGTACGTGAGTTGATCACTCATGGGGTGATTACTACTGAGTTTGTTCGGTCTCAACAAAATTTGGCGGACCACTTGACAAAGGGGTTAGCCAGGGACTTGGTGATCAAGTCGTCTATCGGGATGGGTTTAAAGCCCGTTTAAAATCTCTAATGGTAGGATACCCAATTCCCCTCTAATATGACATTGGAGGATGAATTCAATGTGGAAAGCCTACACTTAGAGTTTGGAGCACATGTTCAGATTTCATCCCTAGGTATGTGCTCGGACCTGCAAATAAAGTTAGGTTGAAGTTTATCTTCTTAATGGATCTTTTGAAAAAATGCATTTGCAGGTGCATGATAAAAAGAATCCACCTATACGAGCGTGAAGTGGTGCCGCTTCAACTAGCCTGGGCTTGGCTTTGTATACGTTCGTGAATGGATAAGGACATCTTGATTCTCGATTATTTGGAATGTGTACTACACTAATGTGGAAATTCAAACCTAAGGACATTTTCATTTATGCATAAGTTTGTGTTTGATGTATGTATGTTAAGTGAATCAAGGATTATACTAAAATGGGGGAGGAATGTTGGTGATTTTAGTGTCATCGACCATTTCGTGTAGTCGGGATTCGCTCAAGACTTAAGGAGTTCGTTCGGCGCATGACGAGTTTCGGGGGTGCGGAGTGCACACTCGTGTGCGTGGTTTCGGACTCAGAGTTACGAAACGTGTCGGGGTTCAAGAGGCGGACACCGAGAGGGTGATTTCCGGAGTCCAAAGGACATGCACGGTTTGTGACAAACCGTGCACCATGGGCCATAACCGTGCACTATGGAACAGAAGCCAGAATGGGCTCTCTGTAAAGACGCACGATTTGTGACAAACCATGCACGGTTTGTCATAAACCATGCGGTGTGCCAGAAGGTGGTTTCTGGCGGGTTTTGTGCATTATGTAAAAGGGCACGGTTTGTGGCACGGTTTGTCACAAATCGTGCGCCTTGCCGGGGAATGAGTTTTGGCGGTTTTTGGCGGGTATTTACCTGACTTAACCGCCAAAACTGTTTTTTAACCTCCTCAACCGACATTTAACTGCCCAAAATCTGATGCTCTATTTAAGGGCGGGTTTGGGGCAAGTCTTGCGTGTACGAGAACTTACGATCTCTCAAATCGAATAAAACCGAAAACTTCAAGTGTTCTCTTTTGATCTTGCCTGAATCATTAGAGGTGTGATTGTCTTATCCCAAATCAGATTTCGTGAAACCCGAGGCAACAAGTAAAGGGTCGAAATAATGGTTTTGAAAAGTGTTCAAAACACAATTCAATCAATATCTGAGACAACCGAAGATTGATCAACAAGACACCCTTCTACAACAGGAGCGAGAGAGATTTGTGTTCTCTTGGGTCGTGCTGTTGCAGCAGCTTATCAATCAGACGAGTACTAGGTTAGGTTTTAAGGAATAAAATTTGTGGGAGGTATCTCTCAGGGATTTTTTATGTAAACGTTGAGATTAACTAATTATTTTAAGTGGTTAAAAAAAACTCACGAGAGATTATATAAATATTAAAATAAAACTATTAGCAGATACTTCTTGGGGGTTAACTGAAAACCCCTCTTCCGTGTCTGTTTTTAGAGGGGTTGTTGTAAACCATTGAGAATTAAGTCCCGGGAAATATATTTTTTGTACTAGTGAGAGGGCAAGCCATCAACAGGGCCGGTCTAGAAGTATGGGCAGAAGGGGCGCCAGCCTAGGGTCCAAAATTTCTAGGGGCCCAATATATTTTATATGTATGTATACTACTAGTAGTGTACATATATCAGAAAAGTAAATTAGTCTAGTGGTTTGTACCCCAGCTTTCAATTAATTGAACACAGGTTCAATTCCCCTTGTGCCCATTCTTTCTTTCTTTTTTGACTTTACAACAAATGGGCCTAACAATACCAATTTCATTTAAAAAGGCCCACTAGGTCCACGAATTCAATACCAATTTTTTCTCTTGGACAAAAAATGAAATAAAAGCAAAATAAGCAATTAATTAGCACATATTCCATTTAACTTCAGATTTTTCTCCTATTCCAAATCTTGCATTTTGTAAGTTGTATATGTGAAGAGCACATAATTGAGATTTTTTTTCCCTTTCCATTGAACTTAATAGAACACATTCTAGATTTTTCAATATTGTTACTATATGTAATGTTGTTGTGGAGCTATATACATTGATGTTATAGCTCTCTTTTTTATTTGTTTTTATGCACTTTTTTTATATCTCTATTTTTTTATCGCAAATATTCAACGTTTTCTGGTGTAATATACAACTTTATATTATTTTTAAAATTAATTATATGAGATTTCAAGTAGGATGTGTTATGTTTTTTAGCATATATATTAAGTAAGTAAGATATTAGGACCCATAATTTATTTTCGCCCCGGGCCTCTGAAATGTCAGAACCAGGGCTGGCCATCAACATATATAGATTTGAAATACGTACGTCCATACACAAACCAACCCTATCATATATAGAGCCATAACATGTAAGAAATACGGTGGTGTTTAATTTAGACGAGTTGGTGAAATGAATATTGATGTTCACTCTGATAGATTAATTGCATACGTACGTAGGTACAACCATTGGAAAATTTGCAACTTTGTGTCAAGAATTAATTGAGTTTGTCATCCCACATAGAATGTAAGGAACTTTTTGTTGTATCTTAATAGACATAAAGTTATGTGTGAAACTATTTGGGATAAAAAGAACAAACATATATATGTAAAGGTTTAAGTGAGAACTATTGATTAGGAGAGAACTGTAAAAGTATCAAAGGCGTTCCCGTACTCGCACTCGTGGTTGTTGCTAGCGGATGTTCACCGCTTTACTTGTAGATGTTCATCATTATATAAAAGCGATGTTCACCATTTTACAACTTAAATTTACAAAATTCTATAGTATTTCTATGTTCATGTTTGTGTTTTCTAAACTTTCAAGTCTTATTAAAACGACCATTTGATGTTCATTGCATGTTCATTTGACACAAAATTGATGATCTTCAATATGAAATGAAGTCTAAAGTAAGTAAAAAGATAAATTTTTTTATGATGCACATATATGCATAAACAAGTGATGCACATATATGCATAAACAAGTGATGCACATTACAGCATGATAGTGATGAACATTAAGGCGTAAGATTGATGAACATGCATGCATAAAAACGTGATGAACATTTAGGCATAAAAGTTATGAACATTTGGGGATACAAGTGGTGAACATATGCACAAAATTGATGAACATCTAAGACATGTTCACAATGAAAAGTGATGAATATATAGGAGAAAATTGATAAACATGCATGCATTAAAGTGATGAACATGTAGGTACTAAAGTGGTGAGCATCTAAGTATTAAAGTGGTGAACATCTATGGACAAAAGTGATGAGCATCTAAGACATTTTCACGCCAAAAGTGATGAACGTACAAGAGAAAAACGATGAATATGAATGCATATAAAAGTTATGAACATATATCTAGGTACAAAAGTGGTGAACATCTGGGCATGAAAGTGATGAACATCAAATGAAAAAAATAATGAACATGTAAGACATGTTCATGCGAAAAAGGATGAACATCTAGGAGAAAAACAATGAACATGAATGTATAAAAAAAGTGATGAACATGTAGGTACAAAAGTGGTGAATATCTTGACATGAAAATAATGACATCAAAAGATAAAAGTGATGAACATCGAAAACATGCACGCGAACAATGATGAACGTATAAGAGAAAAATGATGAATATGCATGTATAAAAAAATGATAAACATCTAGGTACAAAAGTGGTGAACATCAAGGGGCCAAAGTGGTGAACATTTAAGGTTAAAAGTGATGAACATCGAAAATATGTTCACAGCGAGGTGCAAATGAAATTTTCCAAATAAAACGTGCATAATACGGGAAAAGTTTGACACGGCCGAAATTTGCCCTTTTAATAAAAGTCTAATTTAGACCATTCTTTCTCTCAAATCTAACAATCCAAAATGATTTCCTACATAATTGCTCTCATATTAATGAACTCATATATATATATATATATATATATATATACCTAGCTGGCTAGCTCTACATATGGTCCATTGGAGGAGGGTGTTAACTAAATTGATGGAGGCGAAGAAAAAGCAGTGCACTTGGCCTGTATCAAAAGTGAAAAGTTTGATTCATGATAAACAAAATTAAATAAATATACGGTCATTCTGTTGATGTAAGGAATAATCAGGTACGATTCCATATTCCAACATCTTATGCTACGGAGTATATATTAATTTGAACTTCGTTAATATTGATCCGTGTAATTTATAGGAGTATAATTCTACCTAGCAAACTAAGAAACCATATTCGTTGTACCAAAAAATAAAAATAAAAATTCTCACTTGGTAACTAAATATAATAATTAAAATTTTATAAAAAAAAACATAATAATTAAATTTATTTTCCCCCAAGTAAAGCTAACTAATTCATTTTAAATTACTATTAGCTAACTATCTAAATTAATACTTGTAGAACAAAACCATACTGTTCAGCTAGACTAGATACAAATATACTAGTAGCCAGTGGCCCAGTGTAGTTATCAATTAATTAATAAGATTAGAGATTAGAGAATCTACTTTAGATTAAAAAAGTAAGGAAAAATAAGAAGCAAACAAGGCCTAACCGGTAGAGAGGGATGAGTCATGAGCCATGAAGTGTAAACAAGGAGTTGAGCGTCGCATGTGAAAGACTGATCCAAATTGCACCTTCGTCTCCCACTTCTCCACTGCCTCTGCCCGTGCAATATTTTAGCCAATTTGTACGAATCTTTCAAGGGTTACGTTCATTATACACAAAATTAACGCTAGATTAGTACGTGGTACTCCATTTTCAAGTACTTCTACTATTTTAAAAAATAGGTAAATTACATCAAATATCCCAACCTTCGGGGTATGTTGTGGATAATATCCTAGCTCAGACGTCTCATCCTCGATGAATAGATCTAGTAATTTAGGGTTTGTTAGGTAATGAAGTTTATAAAGAGTTTTTTTATTTATAAGAGCATCCTTAGTGGAGGAGCTTATTGGGAGGTTTATTGGCAAAAAGCCTCTCCAATAAGCCTTACTCATTTCTTTAACTTTAATGAGGGCTTATTGAAGTATATTAAATTATAATTATATCATTTCATTTATATCAAATTATCAATATATCATTTATATTAAATATTTAATCTACTCTTTATATTAAATTATTAAAAATTAAAAAATTAAAAAATATATTAAATATATTTTATTTCAAGTATTTTGTATATTTATATTTTAAACCACCATAAATAATATTAAAATGATTTGTTTTCAATTAATAATATACAAAATATAATAAAAAAATTCACAAATATTTGAAACATAATCATAATGGGTGTCTATAAATAGAGAAAAATATAATTAGAATTATAGTAATTTTTATTTTTATTTTTAATGTAATAAAATAAAAATAAGATATATTTTTTTAAATAACGGATGGCCATGAATTTTTCCCCATGTGTCACGCACTGGGCGCACGAACGCAACCCAGTAATCAAGCGCCACGTGGCGTTGGGCCTTACAATAAGCCTCTCTTGAGAGGCTTATTTTTTGGCCAATTTTTAAGCCCAAGCGGGGGGCTTATTGGGAGCTTCTATTTTTTTAATCAAAAGAATTCAATAAGCCTCCCCAATAAGGATACTCTAAGTAGTTAATAAATAGGGTTGTAGAAAAAAAAATATGTTTGGTAAAAAGATGGTTTTTATGGATAAGCGTGTAATTTATTAGAAAAATGTGAGTAGTGAAAAAAATAATAATTTTATTACAGGTTTACCGAAATGTATAAAAATAGTTTTTTGAAATAAAGGAAAATGACTCCCAAAACGCTCTATTTTTCGAACTCTCTCCTTACCCACCAAACCCTAGAAGAGAAGCGGTTGCCGCTTACCAACTTCTTGAGCTTGACTAATCTCTGCAACCTCAAACCTCAAATTGACCATGCGTGTGATGATGATGGTCCTCTGCTCAACAAATTCCCCCGACCTTGCTTGCCATTCTTGGTCAAGGAGGCAGATTTTAAGGAGCAGTTGTGGGAGGATTTTGTCCTTTTGGCAATGTTCTGGTCCTTCGATTTTAACCTAATTCGGACTGCAACTCTTGCTGATTATCTCGTGAGATCTGCTAGCTTCCTTTGGCGAAGCCTCCTCGTTGAAGTGTGTTGGACCTTTCTGAAAAGGAAGAGCCTCGATGGGACCTGGGCTGGTAAGGGGTCCTCTGCTGGAGGTACTTTTTCATGCATAGGGCTCCCCGGAAATCCGTTCCTATTTCTCCATCTAGAGTATGGAGTTGTGTATCTCGGTGATGGCCTAGATTTCAACTCTGCAGAAGGATGGGCGATGAGGAACAGTTCTCTGCCGATTTGGTGTTGAATTGGTGACTTCCCCTTCTTGAATCCAAGGTGATATCTCTCCTTTTCTTCCCCTTTTATTTTCATGCTGCATTGCTATGTGCTCTTTATATATACTCAATTTGACTAGTTAAATTTCAAATACCATCCCCCGAAAACTGTTAACCCTCTCTGTGATTGCTTTTTTAGGTGCTCTGTTTTTTGTTTGTTTTTTTAATCTGTGTGTTCACTGGCTCTTCCCATATCCAATTCAATGGGTGAGGGGAAGAAAACTATGAAAGAGGTTTTGTGTTCTTTACCTGGAAATCCTAGCTCCTCTGTTGAGGTTGAAAGTTCTAACGTTGAGCCCATTGTGGTCGAAACCGCTGAGGTAACCCCTTGTCTTGTGACGGCTTCAGCCACACAAAAAATTTCTGAGACTCACAGTCTCCACTCTCCTGAAAAACAAGGAATTGATATGGAACTTTATCTGTCTTGGCTCTTTGGGGTTCGAAAAAATATTTTAAAGCTCAAAGAAACCTCCCTACTGGGTTACATCATTGGTGATCCAGTAGATTTCTCTAAAATGAGATCCAAGCTCAAAAATGATTGGCGCTTTGTCAAGGGCTCCTTTGAAATTCTTGAAAAACCCAACCTTTGGTTTGAAATCCGGTTTGCCAACCCTATTGACCAGGAAAAAGCATGGGATGGGCGCTCCTACCATGTTTTTGGAAAATTGATGCTTTTGAAGCCTTGGTGTGCTAATTTTGATCCCATCACTGAAACCATTTCCACTGTGGATATGTGGATTAGAATCCCTAGTCTGTTAGTGGAATACATCAGGTTTGATGTGATTAACACTATTCTTGAAATGAACAAAATGGGCACTCTTATTAAGCTTGATCCTTTCACAGAAAAAAGAAGAAGAGGGTTAACTATGCTAGAGTGTGTATTAATGTGAATGTTGAGAGAATCAAAACAAAAAATCTGGTGATTCCTGATGAAGAAGGAAAGTCCAAGGTGTATAATGTTTGGTTTGAAGAAAGCCCGGTAAGGTGTGGGAATTGTGGGGCATGTGAGCACAATTTTGATAAGTGCCCCTTGAGGAATGCCAAGCCTCAGCCACTCCAATTGAATTTCCAAAGGCTCCATGTGAGTTCTCTTGCTGATAAGGATAGTCAATCTGTATCTGAGGAGAAAAATCAATGGCAAGAGGTATCTCGCAAGAGAAAAGGTACCTCTCCTGGTACCACCAGTTCTATGCTCAATGAAAATGAGCCCATCAAGGTTGATCAAGAGGTTCCTTTGGCAGGGGATGAGCATGACTCTCCTGTCATTGCTCCACTTGTGACTAAACCTGTGGTGGTGGAAGCAACTCCCTTGACTGAGACCACTCCTCAAGCTTCTGTCATGGCTCATTCTGATGTTGTGCACAACTCTGAGGAGTGTGTGGTGAATAATGAGCTCCCCCCGAGCCTTACACCCCCTTTTACACTCCCACACCCTAATGATGACATACCTGGGGTGTGCCTGGGGGCTCCTCAAGGATCAGCTCTTGTGCTTGCCATGGAAGAGAGTGAGCTGCAGGATTTCCTAGAGCAAGATGATCTCTTAGATGAATTTGTGGAATGTGCCGAGGTCCCTCATAAAGATCTTGAGGAAACTGCTAA
This sequence comes from Rheum nobile, assembly GCA_027886185.1. NCBI lineage: Eukaryota > Viridiplantae > Streptophyta > Magnoliopsida > Caryophyllales > Polygonaceae > Rheum > Rheum nobile. The sequence continues at coordinate 4,954,629 of WOAB01000002.1, read as the reverse complement.
GGAAGTGGTTGTTCCTAAGGGCAATACAATGCCTTCTGGTGAAGATGCCGCTGCAGCTTTACCAAAATTCTCCAACTCTGAGCCTGGAAAGCGCAAGGAGCTGATGCAAGAGGAAGACACCGCCACCTCGGGACTGAAGGGTCCCAAAAAATTGAAAAAAAATAGTTTTTATGTATAAGGTTAGTAATCTGGCTGTAGGTTCTGTGGTTACTGATAAGAACAACCTAGCTAAAAGGGTAATCCCCTTGATCATCTTTTTGAATCTTAATTTCTGTTGTAGCCCGATTACTCCTTGTTATGATTGCCCTAGGTTTACATTGGTTAGTCAGAGACCTTTTTATTAGGCTCTTTGACACTTTTGTTGTTTATTGGCAATCCATCTTTTATGGGAATATGATTAAGTATTAGAAGTGGTTATGGTGTTATCACTATGGTGCTATCATGAAATCCTTGTTGTTTATCTTGCTTTATAAATGGAAACTACATTATAATAAACTGGTATTTCTGGAAAAGAATGACAAATTCTGGATTTCTGCTGTTAAGCTGGTACTTTTTTTTATTGTTGTGGATGGTTGTAAAATTCTAGCTTCTTGCCTTGTTAACACTTACAATGCTAAGGTATGTCTCTATTTGGCTTGGCTTTAGTTATTGTCCAAAAACTCTAAATTGGTTGTTGGATTACAACCTTGGAAACAGACAACAAATGAACTCTTGAACAAGAACACTTGGCAATCTGGAGTTGACTTTCAAGTCAATAAACCATCTCTATGGAAAATCATGGTATCAAAAACAATAAGGTCATTCTATGACATGAAATATCTGCTATGGAGGTTAACCCCAATACCTACTTGTGTTATCAGGATCTTTTTATATTTATTGGTGCATAATACCAAAATCTTGGATGAATACTGTTATTTCCATGTGAATTACCAGGCTTGGTTGTGCTCATCACAAACTAAATTAAGTAATGCCTGGAAGATTAATTTTCGGCATTCACAAATCACCACTGAACCATCCATAAAGCAGGTCGATTTGAATCAGGTCTGGACTAAAGAATGTACACAACAGACTCAGGCTATAGAGAGTATCACTATTTACTGGAATCTGTGCAGTGACAACATGTATCTCCATTGTAATTGGTTTGTAAATTACTTATGGTGGATTAACAATAATAACATTGAACACCATTATGACCTAATTTTGGTTGATTGTAACTTGTTTTCCAAAACTGAGAACTACCTTTTGAATCTTAAATTCAGAATGAGATTGGTTTGCAGTTCATACAAGGTATCTAAATTAAGGTACATACTTCATAACCATCTACTGACCATTATTTGTATAAACACATTATCTAGATACAAAATGCTGAAGTTTTATAGGCACAAGCTAGGTACTAACAAGCTACAAGCTAAAAATTGTTGCAATCTGAAGTGTAATACAATTCCAGGGTGCAATATAACCATGACTAAGGAAAAAGTACTGCACACGGAAAGTATCCAGGATATTAATCAAATGATGATAAATATCATGAATGTTTCAAAGAATAAAAGAAGTAGATACAGTCGAAAAAACACATATATGCATCATATAACTAAGGAAGAAAGTGCTAAAATTCCATACGACGATTACTCCTACAATGTAACTACTAATAAGACCCCTAACTATCTATGGATATGGGGTAACATTACATATGGTTTTTTTATGAAGATTGCCACCTGGAACTGTCGTGGAATTGGTAAATCAACTATCTGGATGGACTTAGAATCCTTTTGTAAAATTTACAGGATCCAATTACTAGCTTTATTTGAAACACAAAAAAATAAAGTACCAAGTGAAAAGGTATGGAAAAAGGCAGGATTTGACCAATTCCACTGTATTCCTACTACTGGGTTTTCAGGTGGCATTTGTGTTATGTGGAAAACATATCAACTCGTCAATGAGATACTTGAAATAGATATGATTGAAAAAAGATTTATTAGTATGTTGTACACCAATTTGTGTACCAATACTAAAATACTGATAATTCTAACTTATGCTCCGCCGAATGAATCGGGAAAAAACGAATTCTATGAAGAAATGATCACCTTTATTAAAAACAGTACACATCCGTGTATTGTCATGGGTGATTTGAATGAAATACAAGATCCAACAGAAAAACTGAGAGGGTTATCTCCGCCTTTATCCAAATTCACTAGACTACGACATTTCAAAAATGAATTTGAATTACTGGACATCCCTTTCCAAGGTAATGCATTTACATGAAGAAAAAACAAAACGGAAATAGACAATATATATGAAAAACTGGATATAACCCTAATACATCACCAAATACTACAATGGTACCCAGAGATCTGTACCAAACATTATGCTTTTACGAGCTCTGATCACTGCCCAATATCAATTGAACTAGCTTCAGCTAATTCATTTAAAAATCAACCCTTCAAATTCGAAAAGATTTGGATGACAAGAAAGGACTTCAGAAATGTTGTAAAATAAGCATGAAGAACAACTTATCATGGATCAAGAATGTATGATCTAGTCTCCAAGACAAAACTACTAAAAAAACATGCCAAACTATGGAATAAAACAACGTTTGGTAATGTTTTTACTCAACTAAAAGAAATAGAGAAACAATTATCTGAAGTACAAATTAATATTTGTACAAATGCAAACAACAATGAAATTCAAAAACAGAAAAGGCTTATTGAAAAAAAAAAACTACACAATTTTCAATTTTTTTTGTTTGGAATTAACTAGCCAAAGTTAAACACATTAAACTAGCAGATACCAACTCAAGCTATTTTCATAAAATAGCAAGTGGAAGACAAAATAGGAAAATTATTAAGGAAATAAAGACACACGAAGGAACCAATATTATTGGAGAAGAAAATATCATAAATGAAATCATAAATGACTTCATCAAAAGGTTTAGAAGTGAAGAAATGAATGATGCTTTACTACAAGAAAATTTGGACCTTATAAACCATGAGATATCCATAGAACACAATGAAGAATTAATTAACAATAATACTAATGATGAAATTAAGAAAGCAGTTTTTGACATTGGGACGGATAAATCTCCAGGACCTGATGGCATGACGGCAGAATTCTATCAGAAATACTAGGATATTATGGGACCCTCTGTAATCCAAGATGTGAAAGGCTTTTTCCTTTCAGGAAGATTACTCAAACAAATCAATCATATATTTATATCTTTAATACCAAAATGTGATAATCCAAATTCAACAAACCACAATAGACCAATAAGTCTATGTTCAACAATTTATAAAATTATTTCCATAATTCTAACAAGTAGACTTAACAAAACTATGGAAAAATTAATCCATCCTCTTCAGGGTACATTTGTAGCCAATAGAGCTATTCAAGATAATATTTTAATAGCTCATGAAATTTTCCACTCTTTTAAATCTAACATGGAACTCAGGCATTTATAGCTCTGGAATTAGATAAGGAGAAAGCATATGACAGAATTGAATGGAACTTTATTATTAAAATCATGGAGAAATTTGGATTCCATCCAAAATTCATAAATTGGATAACCGAATGCATCACGACAATATCTTTTTCGGTACTTGTTGTAACATCTCAGGCCAAGCTACCCCAGCCACCAAGCCGCCCAACCACCCAACGGTGCCGACGCCGGTACTGGTGCCGCCTGGTTGTCCAAGGGCATACAGCCCACACACCCAACCCTTCCCCCATTTAAATGGGTAGGTTGTTGCCCACGAGGATCGAACCCGGGACCTTTAGATATAAGGGCAATTACGCTGCAGCACAATTGGTGATACAAGTGGTAAGGCATTGCCCTTGTATCTAAAGGTCCCGGGTTCGATCCCCGTGGGCAACAACCTACCCATTTAAATGGAGGAAGGGTTGGGTGTGTGGGCTGCATGCCCTTGGACAACCAGGCGGCACCAGTACCGGCGTCGGCACCGTTGGGTGGTTGGGCGGCTTGGTGGCTGGGGTAGCTTGGCCTGAGATGTTACAAAAAAATACACTTTTATGTGAGTGCTCAAGCCACGGGCCTAGCCCAACATGAGACACTCCATGAGCCGCAGTCCATGTACCCCAACCCATCCTTGGGGGCTACTCCAAATTAAATGGAAGCCATTAGCCAAGAGGTTGTTGGTGAGAGTCGAACACGCGACCTCTCCACCCTTTATCCACTCCCCATAAGGAGTGAATACCAATTGCGCTGCAGCGCAATTGGTAACAAGTGGGCGTTAAGCCGCTTGTTAAAGCGTGAGGTCTCGGGTTCGAGCCTTGCGAACAACCTCCCAGCCATGGGGATTTGGTTGGGGTACATGGGCTGCGGCCCATGGATAGAGAAATGGTTGGCCCAATAAGGTCGGAGCCCCTTTCATTCAAAGTGTACTTTTTTTGTAATATCCCAGGCCAAGCTACCCCAGCCATCCAACGGTGCCGGCGTCGGTACTGGTGCCACCTGGTTGTCCAAGGGCATGCAGCCCACACACCCAACCCTTCCCCCATTTAAATGGGTAGGTTGTTGCCCACGGGGATCGAACCTGGGACCTTTAGATACAAGGGCAATGCCTTACCACTTGTATCACCAATTGCGCTACAGCACAATTGGTGATACAAGTGGTAAGGCATTGCCCTTATATCTAAAGGTCTCAGGTTCGATCCCCGTGGGCAACAACCTACCCATTTAAATGGGGGAAGGGTTGGGTGTGTGGGCTGCATGCCCTTGGACAACCAGGCGGCACCAGTACCGACGCCGACACCGTTGGGTGGCTGGGCGGCTTGGTGGCTGGGGTAGCTTGGCCTGGGATGTTACACTTGTTAATAATGGACTAACGAAAATCTTTAAACCAACAAGAGGACTCCGACAGGGAGATCCACTGTCCCCATTCCTTTATACTCTTGGATCTGAAATTCTAGCCAGGAAACTACAAACAACAGCTGATAGACCAAGAAAACCTATTGGTTTTCAAGTTTCAAGACTAGGAACACGAATCCCGTTCATGGCCTTTGCAGACGATATTATGATATTTTCCAAAGCAAAACAAGAAAACTGTGAGGAAATTAAGGATATCCTGGACGTATACTGCAAAATATCTGGGCAAAAAGTGAATTACCACAAATATGCTTTCCACGTAACAAAAAAAGTAACAAACACTAAAAAAACAAGCGATACAAGGAATTCTCACAATAACAAATATGACATCTTTGGATAAATATTTGGGTTGTCCTATTATTAATGGAAGGGTGAACTCTAATACCTTTGTCGATCTATTAATTAGCACACAACAACAACTAACAAAATGGAAGTCTAACTCGCTATCTCAAGAAGGTAGAACAACTCTCATCAAAGCAAATCTTGCATCAAGACCTAATTACCTAATGCAAAGCTTTATGCTTCCCACACAAACACATAATGAACTGGATAAAATAAATAGAGGTTTTTTCTAGAACAAAGACCCTTCGTATAAACCTCTAATAGGATGGGAAAAAATATGTAAGCCAACTGAACAAGGAGGACTTGGCTTAAGAAAATCAAAGGATATGAATAAAGCGTTACAATTTAAACTATTATGGAAAATCTTGGTTGAACCAGATAACTACTGTGTCAAAATAATTACTGAAAAGTATTTAAAAACAGAACATATTCTAAAATACCAGAAAAAAAGTCAATGCTCATGGCAATGGTCCAAAATGTGTGAAATTATTGGCGAATTTAAATCAGAACTTATTTGGCAAGTGGGAAATGGTGGAACCATTAGATTCTGGACTGATAAATGGCTTTCTACGATTCCTCTTTGTGATATGATTAGCATGCAATCAATACCAAACAAAAATGCAATTGTAGTAGATTTTTTTGCTTCCAAATCGCACTTGGAATAAGGAACTGATTGAACAATATCTACCAACGGATTTAGCTCAGAGGGTTATCTCCACACCAATACCATTAAATAATATACACGATAGAATGTACTGGGAAGTGAGTAAAAATTGTTGGTTCTCAACCAAATCTGCTATGGATATGCTCATTAAAAAAAATATACAACACATGATACTTCTTGGATTTGGAAACTGGACACTTACCCTAAGGTAAAAAACTTTATCTGGAAAATCATGAAAAATGGCTTACCAACAAAAGTAAGACTAGCTGAAAAAGGTGTTGCAATCCCTCCAGGTTGTGTCAGATGTAATTCACAAACTGAGGATTCTAATAATCTTTTATTTCAGTGTAATCATACGCTACAAACTATAGAAAAAATGAACAAACATACGTACATAATTATAAGATACTTAAATTTTGGCACAAAACAAACCTATGAAATCATTGAGGAAATTCGAAATAAATTAGACAGAACACATTTTGTGGAACTGGCTGTATCTTGGTGGAGTATATGATTTTACAGAAACCAACAAAGCTTTGATAGAAATAACAATGACAATGGCACTATAAAGGATGTCCCACTTTATATTAAAAATCAAATTAAAAATTGGGATCATGCCAAAAAATGGAATCCAGATTGTTTGGCGAATACTAAGAAAAAGACAACAAAGTCTACAAAAAAAAAGACAAATGAAAAAATGGAAAAAAAACCACCAGAAAACATCATAAAAATAAACAATGATGGATCTACTAAAACGAATGGTGAATCTAGTTATGAATTTATCTTTCGTAATAGTAATGGTGACCCTATCCTAATCTTTGGAGAAAAATGTGGAATCTCAACCCCACTCAAAACAGAAACCATAGCAGTTAGGAATGCATTAATCAAAACATATGAACTGGGTATCACTGATATTCACATGGAATGTGACAACCTCACTATTGTTAACGTAATAAATAAGATCTGGCATTGTGCTTGGGACGAAATTTTAATTTCTGACATCCTTTGTATTTTACAACTGTTTTCTTCAGTGCAGGTTTGTCATGTCTTCCGAGAATCCAACGATGCGGCCAATTGCATCGCAAAGCTGGGTCAACAGGGTTCCTTGGAAGACATTCAAGCAAATTTAGAACTTTTAGTTCTCATCCGTAATAGATCGACAAAGGTATTAGAGTTCACCCTGGGTCAACAGGGTTGACCAACGGGGTTGACCAACGGGTCAAAAGCGTCAATTTTTAAATCTTTTGTTCACTATTTAAATAATATTAAATATTTAAAAACTAATTTAAATATGTCAAAATAAGTTAAAATGAATTAAAATAATAATATTATTATTAATTATTTTAATGTAATTGATATTAGTAGACCAAAATCATATTTTATTTTTATTTTTAATTTATATTATATTAATTTATAAATTTCTACATTATAATAATTACATAAGTACAACAATGTTTTTTTAGGATAATTGAGCATATTATCATTATTTATATGTCATTTATCATTATATTTTATGTTATATTTTATTAATACTCCACTTTTTGTTCGTTAATCGGGTCGGGTTCGCTCACGGTAAATTCGGGTTCGGTAAACTCGGGTTATCAAAAATTTCGGTCAGGTCGGGTCCAAAAACGGGTCGGTAAAACGAGTTCGATCACTTTTTGACAGCTCTAATCTACATCCATTTTAATTTACATGTTGACTCATACTAGATTGTCGGGTCTACTTGTTGGTAATGAGACCCATGGCATTGTCCGCAACATACTTCAAATGTTGAGATTATTTCGTGATTTTTCTATTGTATTTCAGGGCAACTCTTTCAACTACCATGGGCTGAATCAAAATGTATGAATGAAGAAGAGTCGACCCTATAAACGCTCCCTTCTGGGAGTGTTTCCTAGAAAGTCAGGCCACCGCCCACCGGAGACAAGCCGCCGCCGCTACCATGGCACCCGCCTCACCGGCACTCCGACCAAGCCCCCTGCTCCGACCGCGCCCCCCGTCGCCTCCGACCGTGCTCCGTTCGTGTTGCCCTGCTCCGCTGCGTCCTCGCCGGATCCGTGTAGCTCTGTTCCGACCGCGCCGAGCCACCCGGACCTCGGATCCAGTCCACTGTTGCCAACCCTGCTCCATACCTCCGCCCCACCGTCACCGCGCTCCGCCTCCAGACACCGCTCCACCGCCACCGCACTCCCCCTCCAGACACCGCTCCACCGCCACCGCGCTCCGCCCTCACCACCGCTCCACTGCCCTCCGCTCCGTCCGAGCCCCCGTCGCTGCATCTCTGTTTTTTATTTTGCTTTTTGTTCCTTTTGTTTCTTTGGTTCTCTTTTGTTTCCGGATCTGGTTTTTGTGCTTGTGTCAACCAGATCCTGTGTGGTTTATGTTGGTCTTGACTTCTTGAGTTGCATTCTTTGGTGGAGGGAGCTTCCTAGACGGTAAATCAAGTTGTTGTTCCAGGCTTGACCAAGGATGTTCATCCTTCCGGCGGCGCAGACTTGTCTGTGCTTTACTCACCTCTCCTCTGGGTTCTTTAGCTTTCTTCTTCTAGTGTGTCTCTCGTGTTGTTGATTTGTTCTGTTTGTTGGTTTTTTTTGTGTTTGTTTGTTTTTTGTCGGCCTTCTGACAACCATTTTTTGGCCTCTTAAAATTTGTAACTTTGAATTTTTACTTCATAAAAAAAAAAAAACTACCATGGGCTGAGATATTTAGTGCAAATTTCCCTTTAAAAATCGTTTTACAGAATTATTAATACCACTTTGGCCCTCGAAACCAATCTTATCTAAAAAAAATCAAAATTACATAGATTTGAGGTAAAGGAGTGGGGATTTTTTTAAAACAAAAGCCAAAGCTGGATGCGTGGATCATTTTTGATAAAAAAAAATATAACTTTTTTTAATGAAAAATGGATTTTTTTAGTGTGTTCATGAACCCATATTAAAAACTTAAATTTCTAATTAATTATTTTCAAACTATTTTTAAAGCTGGAATTGATTAATCTTAAGAAGAAGAAAAAAATCAATAAATAATTAAGATATTTACTAAACATGTGTAAAACCTTTTTTTGATCATGTGTAGAGTTGTCAATCGGGTCGGTCAAGTCGGGTTCGGTTCAGTTATTTCGGATTCGGGTTGAGAACGGGTTGGGTCATTTCGGATAACAAGTCAAGCCGGGTCAGGTCATTACAAGTCAGCGGGCGGTTCGGGTTGACCAACAGGTCAAGAGCGTCATTTTTTAAATATTTTGTTCACTATTTAAATATTATTAAATAGTTAAAAACTAATTTAAATATGTCAAAATAAGTTGAAATGAATTAAATTAATGATAATATTATTACATATTTTAATGTAATTGAGATTAGTAGACCAAAATCATGTTTTATTTTTATTTTTAATTTATATTATATAAATATTTAAATTTCTACATTATAAAAAATTATATAAGTACAACAATGTTCTTTTTTAGGATAATTGAGCATATTATCATTATTTATATGTCATTTATCATATATATTTTATGTTATATTTTATTAATACTCCACATTTATTCGTTAATCGGGTCGGGTTCGGGTTGGTCGGGTTCGGTCTCGGTAAATTCGGGTTCGGTAAATTCGGGTTACTAAAAATTTCGGTCAGGTTGGATCCAAAAGCGGGTCGGTCAGGTCGATAAAACGGATTCGGTCACTTTTTGACAACTTCTAATCATGTGTCAATCTTTAAGGTATACGTTAGAAAAAGCATTAACACATTTTCACCAATAAATGAACCTAAAGTGCAAACTGGCATGGAAACAGAATAAATCGACAACTTTGGTAAAAGCATTAACACATTTTTATTAGGATGAATTCGATATACTAGAGTAACAACTTTGGTAAAAGCGAGAGACCGAATAAATCGACAATAGAGCAAACTGGCATGGAAACAGAAGAATAATAGAAAACACAAGCAAAGGATATTGCAACAAAGCAATTACGGAGCCTAAACGATCGATAGAGCGGGGTGAGTAAAGCACTAGCTAGTAAGAAGCAACGCCGTTGGAAACATGTTAAACAGGACATCTCATGAATAAGTGCAAAATAGACCATAATGACGTCTCCTCCACCAAAATAAAAGATCTTCAAGAGCCGCGAGAATAACCACAACCACAACCTTGATCTATACAACTCGGTCTACACTCTGGATCAGCACTACAAATACACAAAGGTATTCAAATTACGCTTGCCCAACACCAAGCTTTTAATATAGCAATTGTTTTAATTTTTATTATTATCTCAACAAAAATACAATGGTATTATAGTTAGGATTAGTAAAATTATGAGTTTATTCAAATTTTTATTAAGGGTATGTTTGGCATGTAATTTAGGAAAAATGACTCTAAATAATACAAACTATCACCTTTGAACAAAAAATAATACGAACTTTAAAAAATTTAAAAACATACCTAAACTATGAAAATATAAACCAAAAATAGTATGAGCATATTTTTGCAGTGAATTTTCTAACGTAAAATGCTGAGATGGAGCCGAAAATGTAATTTGTCAAAAACATTACTCATTAAATTACACTTCATTTGTATAATAATGATTGGTTTGTTTAAAAAGTGATATGTCAAAAAATATGACATATTTTCTTTTGTTCGTGTTGCTGTAAGATGTGAATTACTGATATTGGTTTGTGTATTTTTCTTTTACTTTTTAATTATATAAATGAGGTGTAATTTGATGTGTTAAACGGAAATAAGACAACTCATTTTTCCGGCTCAATATCAGCAAACCCGTCGAAAAATTCACCGGAAAATATGTCCATACCATTTTTAATTAATATGACATAGTTTGGGTATGCTTTTACAATTTTTAAAGTTCGTATTATTTTTGGTTCAAGGATGATAATTTGTACTCCCTCCGTCCCAAAATAATCTTCCCGCTTTCCTTTTCGGGCGTCCCAAAATAATCTTCCCATATCAAAACTTACCATAAATAGATTTTGTCATTTTCCTTAAATCCACAAACCTATCATCTTCTACCCACTACCCATTCAAACTCTCTCACCTACTTTTTTACATTCCACCATTAAAATTTCTTCATTTAATTCTTCCATTAATTATCACACCCACTCACCTACCCAAAACCCATCTATAATCTCGGCCCACTACCCAAACCCCAATCTCTCTCACCTACCCAAACCCTAGAAATCTCTCTTTTTCTCTGCCGCTATCTGAAAACCTAAACTCCATTTTGCTCCTTCTCCTTGGAGCTTCCTCTGGTTCGATTTCCAGTGCCCTCCTTCTCTTTGGAGCTTCCTGGATTCCTTGCTCCCTCCCCACCACCGAAACCCTAAACTCCATTTTGCTCTTCTCTGGTTCGATTTCCAGTGCTTTGCTCCTTCTCCTTGGAGCTTCCTGGATTCCTTGCTCCCTCCCCACCACCGAAACCCTAAAATGAGTACTGGAACTGGGGATGGGTTCTCAAGTTCTTGTGAAAGTCCCCTGACTTCTGAGACTTACCATTGCTCGATGGAGCCATATTGCGAGTGGGGAGATGATTGTGTTGGGAATCACAGTTTTAGCGGCTTCGCTGGAGAAGGAGATGCGCTTGGGAGCGAGTCCACTGGGAGCGAGTCCAATGTGGAGGTCGTGGTTGTTGTCCAAGCTCTCCCGTTCGTTATTGATCTGGTCTCCTCCGATGAAGATTCAGGGAAGAACTAAGCCTTTTGTCCCTGTTGTTAAATCTCTCCCTTTGAATGTTGATTTATGTTCACTGTTGTTCTAATGCTAGTTGGATTCTCTGTTTTGAGCACCGAACTTTATGCATGTTGGATACTCTGTTTTGATTATGTATGAACTATTTTATGGATGCTTGGAATGTTTGCTTTGAAAAATAGCTTGAATGATGAATTGCTTGTGCCTCTGCTTGGTTCTGAATGATGAATTGGTATGGTTCTCTGGTTGTCCGCTGATGGTTATTTTGCATTTTGTGACATTTTATCTATCATTGGTATGAATTGGTATGGTTCTGAATGATGAATTGGTATGGTTCTCAGTATGAACAGCTTGGTTATTTCGCATTTTGTGACATTTTATCTGTCATTCTATGTCAAGTTGTTAAGCACAAATCTCATGAACACACAGTTTGCTTGCTTGCATTCATGTTTCCAAAAGAGTTGATGTACAAAAGTTTCTAACTTTCACATGACTTAATAGTTATGTGAAGGATAGAAGCTGATTACAAAAGTTTAAGTCCCCTTCGGCTCTCTCATGCATCATAATCTTGAGTTTCTTGCATTGTTGCATCTTGACTAAGTTGTTGTGCATCAAGCATGTCTTCTTGAGTCCCCTGATCTGCATATGTTGCGTGTGCCTCTGCTTGTGCCTCTGCCTGTGCACCCCCATTAACCCAATCCCATGCCTCCATGACTGTCCACATAGGAGCCTGAACTACTGTTTCTAGGAGCCCATGAGCCTCCAACCTTTTCTTTCCCACATGTGGAATGTCATAGTCATTTGAGCCTTTGCACTTCAATATCTCATTCATTACATGTTGTAATGTAATCCATACATTGCTCAGAGTCTTAGGATCTAACTCATAAAAGGCTGCATTAACTGCCTCTAGCAAGTGATCTACATCTCGTGGCATTTTTTTGTGCATTAATGATTAGATGCTTCTAAAGAAACCAAGGTCCAATATGTTTAGATCAGGACTGTTAGGAGGTTGCTGAATTAATATGAAAGTGAACTCATCTTGCTTGTAAACTTGTTGCCATTCTGGATCTTCTTGTGTAATATGGGCCTTGGCATTGTCCTGCTGTATGTATATGACTTTGGGAACTTTATCTTGTGGCCATTTGCTTTTGATTGCTGGAATGATGTCATGTATGAGCATGTGTCTTGTGACTTTCTGGTTGACAGATTCCACTATTTTTGTCACCATTGTCCCCTATTGCCTGTTTTTTGATGACCTTTTTGCTGCCTCCTTATAAGTGAATGGAAAAATCCCAATCTTACCATAAAATATGCATTCCCCTTAGCTGTTAAATCTTGGTCTTCCTACCACTGCAGTGAACATGACCTTAGGGATGAATTTACTTGAATTTGCTAATCTGTATTTGGCCTTTTCATGTTGTGATAGATAAACTCTTTGTGTTTTTTTGGTCAAAATAAACCACTTCTCATCTATATGCACAAAGTCATACATGGGGTAATAATGTGTCTTACTTTCTGGTATATCCCCTTGCAACAAACTCAATATCCAATGTAATCTTCTGAATTTGTTTGGGTCCTTCAATCCTGGATGTGGTGGATTGGTATGAGGCTTAATTTGCCCCTTTTAATCATCCTATGGACTGTGCTCTTTGAAATGTTGATAATGGCTGCTAAATCCCTTATACATGTTCTGTCTCCCATATTGACTGCTTCTATTTGTTGACTTGGTACTTGTATTCTCTTTCTACCACAATTATGTGACTTTGTGGTGACATTGTACCTGACATTTGCTTGGCTGTGTTCCATATTTTACCTATGCTCATTCTTGACACTTGAAACTCGTGTGTTGCATCCATTATTATCCCCCTTGACAGTTTTCCATCTTTTGCTCTATGAACAAACCATACTAGTATGTGCATTCTCTCCTCACTGCTGAGCTTCTTTCTTGATGCCTGATGATTAGAATTTGTGATAGCTGCTCTGTTTCAACATGATTTGGGGATTGATTATGTGTTGTTGCCTGGGAGACTGGTTGGCCATACTCCTGCTGAATCTTTGGTGCACTGTTAAGATCAATAAAAGGCATATCTTGGGCCATACTCCTACTGAATCTCTGGCTGGCCATACTCTTGCTGAATCTCTGGTGATTGCTGAATCTCTGGCTGGCCATACTCCTGCTGAATCTCTGGTGACTGTTGAATCTCTGGTTGGCCATATCCCTGCAATACATCATCAACTTCCTCATCATCTGGAACCCAAGCAGCATTTAAATCCAAGTATGAAGGCATCAAGAAAGGGCAATGATGCTCTGGTTTCTCTCTTAACTTTGTTTCCTCTGGTTTTTGTGTGTGTTTATGGTACTGTTTTAATTGGACTTATAGATAATGTTCAGTTTATCCTCTTTTATAGGGTGCAAATTTGAATTCCTAAACCCACTTTGATTTAGGCTTCTTGTTAGCAAATTGGGTTTAGTGTTTCATTGATTTAAATTTTGTAAACTTTTCTGTGATTGGCTGAAAATGAAGCACACGGATTCTTGACTTTGTTAATCTGTAAAATTTGAGAACAGAGGCCAATTTGTACTTCCTCTGCATTTTGTAAACTCTTTCTCCTTCTGCAACTCTTTATACTTTCATTTTGTTTTTTAAAATCTGTGCATTGTGAAATATGAGAAGATTATAATGGGACAGAAATAGTATTAATTAGAGTCATTTTTCCTGTAATTTATAATAACATTTATATATATAAAGTACTTATTAGTGATAACGGTGTTTCTCCCTAAAACTACTTTATTTAAATAAAGTTTTTTCTTGTAACAAGTACTTTTTCATTTTCTTCCCTTTTTCCCAATTCCCCTACCTAGCCGCATCAAGCCTAAAAAAAGCCATGTGTATCAACCATGGTGATGCAGTGATACGAGAGAAAGATTGGGCATGGCGGTCGTTCGGGTGGTCATGGTGGTTTCGTAACAAGAGGCGATGCATTAGGATGTAGGTCATGGGTAGTGCGAGATCGGATTATTGCGATGCCTCAACAGTTTGCAACGAATCTGGTCAAATTTGCTATAGATCTGGTCCAATTTGTTATAGATTTGGTCGATTGTGATGATGGAGAGAGATTTGGCAGATCCCGGTGACGAAAGAGGACGGCGTGGACGGTCGGCGAGGAGGTGCAGGTATGATATGCAGCAGATCCAGTTGACACTGCTTGAGAGAGGTAATGAATGGTGGATCTCGTGGATGATGGATGACGGCGTGGACATGGCGGTGGAGGGTGACGGCGACGATATGGTGGCGGGAGGAAGATGGTAGACAGAAGATGAAGATTTTTAGAGGAATAATGGCCAAACACATTTTATCTAAAAAGTAATTAATCAGACACAAATTTCAATGAGCAATAAGTATTTTTATCAAATAAACTACATTATAATAAATAAAGGCAATATAAATTACTTAGCCAAACATACCGTAAGTTTGGGGTAGAAATAGTTAACATGCCAAAATACGGATCATAGGTTGGATAAAAGGTGTAAGTAATACGGTAACGTGTTAAAAGTTGCCAAAAAATGTCAGCGTATAAAACACGCTTAAGTTTTTCTAATTTTTTGTTGTATTTCGTTATAGTTTTTCTATACTCATTCACAATCTAATCTAGCTAAGCAAGATGAATAGACGCAACAAAGCATCATGGAAAGGCGGTGGACGAGCGGCTGAGTGGAGTGAGGTGGCAGAAGGAAGAGGGAAGGGTTATGATTTGGGATATTAGGTGGTCCTTGCCCAAGCCTGGGTTGCGATTGAGGTCAGACGAAGGGCGTCACTAGCAACGTAGACTGAGTAAGAGGAGAGATAATGGTCGATGTGGGTTTTGGTTTTGGAAGATGGGTTTCGAGATTAATGGTTTGTACATGTGTAGTAAGGGTCAAGGAAATGGGATTACTCGTTGGTTTGGGTCAATTTGAGATAATTGATCAGATCAAGATGGAAACACATCAAATTTCACGGGTTTTGAAAAGAATAAGTCTCTTCCTCTCCTCCGTTGTAGAAATAGTTGTATGGAGGGTTGATTGCAAGGATCTGAATTCTTTTAGGTTTTGCGTCTTATACCAAATTCATTCCTTTCATACATTAAAATTCAAACTCAAGAAATTGGATCTCCTTTAGTGGGCATGGAATTGACAAAAAAAAGAAGGTTGTTGAGTAAGGAGTTGGGAGTAGATCTATGGGATATTTTTGGGTTTAATTTCAATATCTCTGCTACTTCTTGTGTGTATGATGTGTTCATTTTGTTTTTGGGAACACAAAAAGTAGAAGCAACTAGAGTTATGTGCTTAGTGCGGAAATTCAATTTTCATGGTTTTGATGAATGATGATGGAGGTGCAGATGTGGAAAAGGCTAAGTGAAGGGGAAAAGTTCATGCTTTTCTAAGATAGAAAATCAGGCCCATTTACTTAAATAAGGCCCATTAAGACTTAAAGATGGGAGGTATTTAATAATCTATACCTACCCTGAACCCATGGAGGAGAGAATTGAGTTGGCAGCCTCCGTTGAAAGAAGATAGAGCTTTGTGTATGATTCCTTATTGTAAACAAAAGAGAGAATCAATAAGAGAAGTAAATCGTTCAAATCCTTCTAGCAAGAAGCTAAGAGATAGTGGTTTTTCCTTAAGTATTATTTGGTACTAGGGTTTTTCACTCTAAATCGTTCGTGTTGTGTTCGTTCTTGGAAGATCTATCATCGCCGTTTCCGTTGATTTAATGGTACAAATTTATGCTATCACACTAAGGTTGGATGGAAACACTAGAGTGGTGATTGGTTAGTCTTGGAAGAAAAGTTATGTGCAAACTTCTTACTCACAGGGTCAAGAAAGGTGGAGACCGGCAAGGGTTACCCCAACAGAGTTGGGTAGGTTTTGCCCCGATGGAATTGGGTGAGGGTTTACCCCGATGAATTTGAGTCGGGGGTTTCTCGGTAGAGTCGAACGGGGAAACCCTTAGTTTTTTTTTTGGGGTTAGAAAACAGGACTAGGCCCTTACAATTGTGTTATTAAGCAGAAGAAAAATTCACTTTCCGTAGAGGTTACAAGCTCATAATGCAGTAATTGAAAAATGCAATCAAGAGGAAAAGTAAAGCGACTAAAGGAAGATCCATGCGTAAGGGAAAAATTTGCAAGAGCATCCGCCACAGAGTTGGTCTTGCGTTTGGCATACGTAATGCAACGGTCCAGCTAGCATTCCGCGCGACAGAACGACAACGTCGGACCAGGTAGATATCAGGATGCGTCGGGGGGGCAGTTCAGATTAATCATGTTACAAGTCTGAGCCGAATCAGTTTCCAGAAGAACATGTGAGAGGCCAAGAGAAGAGCCAACTTGGAGGCCGTGAAGAACCGCCTAAAGTTCCGCGGTCAAAGCCTCACACGACCCACATAAGAAAGTGAAGGCCTGCAGAAACAAGCCATTGGCATCCCAGAACACCCCACCACCACCCGCAGGACCCAAAATACCCTTTGAAACGGCGTTAGTGTTGAGTTTGGACCAACCTATAGGCGGAGGCATCCAGGTCTGTGATGCCAAGCCTGTAGCACTCGCTGGTGATGTCCGAATGGACGTAGGCAGTCCCGATTTAGTTGTGTAGTAGGATAAAGATAGAGAAGAAACAAGCCTGGACAAACGAGGCGCGTCGTCTGTCCTAGAGAATTGAAGCACGTTCCTGCACTTCCAAGTGTTCCAGACCATATATCCAAAAGTCGTAGACCATCTTTCCCCCTTCTTCGTGTTGGCAAGGATCCAATCCCGCATGGACATACAAGAGAAGAAAGAAGAAGGTAGATTGTTGCCGCTAAGCGCCAACCACACATCCCTGATAGCCGGGCAATCACGTAGAACGTGGAGACAAGTCTCCGGCATAGCACAGTGGGGGCAAGCCTCAGAAGCGGCGAGGTTCTGGTGCACCCGATTGAAGTTGCAAAGGAATGCTTCATGGGCAGCGATGAAAAGGAATTGCCGAACCCATTGTTGCACAAGTGTCGCCCAGATGTGAGCCCAAAGCGGGTCAGGAGGGAGCCCTTCCTCTCCCCGAATAAGGCTAAGAACCAATTTGGTCGAGAACTCGCTAGAAGAGGTGCCTCTCCAACTAAAAAGATCTCTTGCATCGTCCCAATCAGTAAGCTGAACCGAAGAAAACCTTTGGCAAATGCTAGGCAGCAGATATTCAGCAAGCATCGATCAGTTCCATCCCGACCCAGTCCAGCAATCAACAACAGTCATGCCTAAAATCTCATCCGGCACCAGGCACATAACATGATTAATTAAGGGGTCATCAAGAATCCATGGATGATCCCAAAATAAAGTATTCCGCCATTACCTACCACCATCTTAACACCCTTAGATAAGACCTTCGAACCATGGATCACGCCTTTCCACAAGTGCAAAGGACGGTTAACCCGAGCAAACATGTCAATATCCAATCGTCCATGGCAATACTTGCCACGAAGGACCCGTCCCCACAATGACTCTGGTTCCTGTAGAAGGCGCCAACTTAGTTTACCAAGGATGGCCACATTAGATTGCCTCATGGAACGAAGACCAATCCCTCCGAAATTCTTTGGGCATGCAATCTTTTCCCAAGACAGAAGATGGACATTCCTCCTTTCAGATGTCGAGCCCCAGACAAAGCCCCAAATCTTCTTATCAAGATCATCGTAGATAGACCGAGGTACCATAGTTGACAGCATGACATAGAGAGGCAAGCTTGAAAGAACCGAATTTGCTAGAGCAACACGTCCAGCCAAGGACAATGATTTCGCTTGCCAGCCCTGCAGCCTTGCTGAAACGCGCTCGAGTAAGAAAGAATAACGCTCTTTGGACATCTGCCCACAATCAATAGCCACACCCAGATACGTGCCAAAATCCATGACAACTGGAATGGAGAGCTTTGAACAAATGGACTGTTGAGTAGTAGCACGGACCTTAGAGGAGAAGATCATGTTGCTCTTATTGAAGTTTACATGCTCGCCTGAATACATGCAAAACGTGTTTAAACACTCCTGGATGACATCAGCTTGATCGGGGGCAGCCTCTACATATAGGAGCAAGTCATCAACGAAAAAGAGGTGTGAGAGTTAGACTCCGCCAAGCGTAATAGGGCGCCAACGTCCATCATTGACAGCCGCTTGTAGAGGTGTGAGAGGAATTCCATACACAAGACAAAAAGATATGGGACAAGGGATCCCCCTGTCGGACTCATCGCGAGGGAGTAAACGAACCTGATTTAGAACCATTCCAAAGAAGTTACATGTCTCCACTAGACTGACATTTCATGATAGTATCGATCAACTGAGTCGGGATATGTGCTCTCTCAAGCATAATGCGCAGAAACGGCCAGCGGACGCGATCATAAGCTTTCGCCAGATCAATTTTGAGGACTATCCAGTGCGTCGAACCATAGGCAGCAGACATGGAATGAAGCACCTCTTGCACCACAACGACGTTATCAATAATCTGTCTACCAGGAATAAAGCTTGCTTGAGCTGGCGAAACCAAGAGAGGCAAGACAAATTTCAGACGTTGAACAATCATCTTGGTCGTAATTTTGAATGCGACATTCAACAAAGAGATAGGCCGAAACTGAGTTGGACGCGCATGAGAGGCGACTTTCGGGATAAGAACCATGAGCACATCATGATGGAAATGTACTTGTAACTACCAATCTTTTTACACGAGTGGTTAATAATATATTTTGTTTCTTTGTCTTATAAAACAAACTTAGCTAGCAAACATGACATCTTGTAATTATGGGGTCACGAGTTCGAATCCTCCATTTTTTGTCATAGTGGTCTATTGATAGCATCCATTTCATACATATTTAGGACATGTATTTAGAACTTAGTTTTGTTTATTTCATGTTTGTTTTATGCATTTATTAGTTAGTTCCATCATTTTCCTTAGCATAGAGATCTACACTAGTTTATTGCGTATTTTAGGTGGAACGGTGGGCATTGGAGTCATCTATCATGAGCTATGTTATGGGACGCAATGTGTGGAGCTATTCAAGCCAGAACGAGGCAACGTCGAGCCAAGAACAAGACCACATTGACTGAAGAGTTGAAAAATAGACACGACACGAAGAACAAAAGGAATGCATGACCTAACACTGGACCGTGCACTCAACTGCACGGTCCATGAAGTTATCTTCTGTAAAGAAGGAGGCCGTGTAGTGTCAAGTGCACGAACTGTGCCTTAGTCCGTGCACTGCGTATTTTTTCAAACTTTTGGGCTCTGGCCCATGACTGTTTTTAGATGGTTTAAATACTTTTCAGGGAGGAATTTTCAGACTTCTTCTCTCATCTTCTACATCGCCGTTTTAGCCCTAAGTGTTTTGGAGTTTTTTTTTTGAAGATTTCTGCAGATTGGAGATTGTTTCCCTGGATTTGATCAAGTATTTTCTTCTTCTAATCTAGTTGAATGATTTTCTTTGTTCTTAAGATGTTTTTGATTGTTTCTCTAAACATGTCTGGCAAATTCCATATTTCTAAGGTTGGGGTGATCCCAACAATGTGTAGGTAGACTTGGATATGATATTTGCCTGAATTGAACCCTGAAACTTTGTTTGATTCAATTCTAGAGTTCTTAATGCAATTGACGAAAGTTAATTAGGCTTCTATTAGGTTTGAGACCGACAAGAGATAACCTTAATAGATAACTCATATAGGGTATGAGACCGACAGGAGATTATTCCTATCAAATTACTATGAATCAAACCTGAGTGTTATTTATGCGACAATAACTTAATTACTCTTGTGGACTACTAAGCTATCATAGAAACCCTATGTTTATCTGGACTTAGTGGAACGCGACAACGAATGTTAACTTAGCTTATCCCTAGATTCTAAGTGCCCAAAGGGTCTAGATTTGATTAGCCCTACGCGACAACAATTGCTAGTTTGAATTTAGGCACGTCTATTATCGTTTGAAAGGAGTTAGTAAATACTTTAGATAGCTTACCTTCAGACAATTTTAGGCCATTTTCAGACAAATATCCAGTAAGTTTACAAAGCATTGTTGTAGAGATCCATGGTCCTAGAATCTTCCCTCTATTGATTTACAATCATATTTTCAACTCTTTTTTCTTAGTTTGTTAATCGAATAAATCTCCCTTTTATGGCCTAGCTTACCAGTTTAAGTTACAATGGGTACTACATAGTCCTCGTGGGAACGATACTTGAAAAGCTACATCTGATCTCATACGCTTGTGGGTAGGTTTTTTGTCCTATCAAGTTTTTGGCGCCGCTGTCGGGGACTATTGCTAGTATCAGTTGTTTTCCTACAACTGGTTCGACAAAGTCTTTGTTTTATTTTTTATATGGTTTTTTGTTGCTTTGCTTTCAGGTTTGTTTTCTTCAGATGCAAAGAGTCCAAAGCACTGGTAATATCAACGACTACGATCCCAAACCTGAGCGTACTTTTTGCTTAAGAAGAAGACAACAATGCGAAACAAGTGAACAAGTAATGGCTGACGGCGTAGATGGGAACGATCCTAATCGGCGAATCCAACCTGCACGCATGACGCTTGGTGATTATCTGATGCCAAATCACCTTGGTCTTCTATTTCTGGTGTGGTCCAACCTTTAGTGCAAGCCCGAAATTTTGAGCTGAAACCTTCTCTGATCAACATGGTTTAGCAAAATCAGTTTCGAGGTCTACCATATGAGAATCCATAACAGCATCTGAATACTTTTCAAGAGTTGATGGGCAAAGTGAAGATTCATGAGGTGTCCCAGGATGCGCTTCTACTGCACGCATTCTCATTCTCTCTACGAGACATGACCAAGGATTGGTTCAAGGCACTGCCTCAAGGTTCCATAACGACTTGGGATGATTTAGCCAAGGCCTTCCTGAACAAGTATTTCCCACCCATGAAGACTGATGGGATGAGGAATCAGATTATTGCCTTCTAGATGAAAGATGGTGAGTCTGTGTATGAAGGGTGTAAGAGATTGAAAGAGCTACTGATGTTATGCCCCCATCATGGGCACCCTAAATGGAGTATGCTACATGTGTTCTACAATGATGTTGATAGTTCTACCCGACTAATCATTGATGATTCAACTGGAGGTAGAATTATGACCATGGAGGTTGATGATGCTTGGAAATTGATTGAGAGTACTGCTCAACACTCTTATTATTACAATGATATTCACGTTGCTTCAAGCTGATGTGTCCCTTGTGAGGATCTCCAAGCTTCAAGGAAAGTTCGACACCAAAACCCTAAGCCAATTCCTCATCGGCGCCGGCAGTGGACTCGCTTGACAAGCAGAGTTGGCCGAGCGTTAGGAAGTATTTGAAGGCAATTTGTGATGGGATAAACTACTGGGAATCCTTGGATAAACGCACCAAAAATAACCAGGAGGATCATAGATTGGATCGAGGATGAACACACCTAAACCGCTCTACTAAGTTCGGATAAACTCACCAAACAATGACGTCTAAACTCAAAGACTCTCGAAGGCTTTTTGCTCTGTAAAGCTCAAGATATTATTCAAGTTAAAACGTGAAAAGAAATGAAGCTGTAAGCCAGCTCATAAACACAAAGAAAACCCTAAATTGTATTAAACACATTTAATAGAAATCATAAAGTAAGACTATAAATGGGTTAGTCAAATCTCAATGCCATTTGCCTTCAATTTTGAATATAAATGGAAGCATCCAATGTGCCACATCACCACAAAACTTGAGGGCAAAGGCACAAGCCAATTGGGAGATGGCCTTGCTTCAGCGCCTTGAAAATGCCGGCGTCGGGGACTCCTTGACACCCAATGCCATCTCCGGGAAAACCTTCAAACTCCCCGCCAATCCTGGGGTCCATTGGCTTGTGGAAATGTCAAAAGGGGATGGTGGAATTTTGGCCTCATTTGGAGCTCCGTGGCCTAGTGAATGTCGTTGCTCCCCTTCTTGGCCAATGCGCGGCGTCGGGGTGCCTTCCTGGATGAGTGCCATCACCGAGCCATTTAGAACTTGGCTTAGTGCTCTATAGCTCATAAGGCTCCTTTGGATGCCTTCTTGGAGTTGCTTGGCTTGGTATCTCGTGATGACCCCTTTGGATTGAGAGGTGCTGAGGTGGCCTTGATTAACCCTATCTAGTGCCAGGGCGCCCAAATGTGTAAGCGGCGCTGTAGGAGCTGGATAGCTTGGCACCGGCACTCTTGCGCCCTTTTGGACTTGCACCTCCACTTGATCATCCTCCTCCAAGATCGCCTCATTTGGTGACAAGTGGTTGTGGTTGCCATTCTGCCCTAGCTTTTGCATCAGCGGTATCGGCATGGCATCCTCCGCGACTTTGTCTTTGGCCTTCAACTCTGGCTCATCCTTGGCGCTTGTTGGAGTGGTGGCTTCTTGAGGTGAAGCATCTTGATTCACATCACAAGCTCTAAGAGATCTGCAAGGATGTATGAGGTTAATACTAAGACACACCACCAAGCTCAGATAGATGCTATGGCTCAAGAAATCAAGAGATTGAGTTTGTTGGTGCATACATCTCAGGCTAAAGGTGCATGACAATCCACACAAGCTATTTTTGGTGTAGCCTGTTAGTTTTGTGGAGAAGGCAATCACACTATATCTTCCTGTCATCTTTTTGCTTCCCAGAACGAGTCTCAGGGAGAAGTGAACTACGCAAATAACTTCAACAGGGATCCCAGGAATGATCTGTATTCTAACACTTATCACCCTAGTTGGAGGAATCATCCTAACTTCTCCTTTAAGAATAACCTGGCTACACAAAGACCACCTCTCGGGTTTCAGCCGAGAGCTCCTCAATCGTAGAACTAGGACCTTGCTCAATCAACTATAGATCAGAAGCTTTATACTTTTATGAAGGGGATTGAGACCTTTACTAAGAGGTTGGACAGTCATGAGAGTCAAATAACACTACTTGCTTTGAGCATTCCAAGGCCATAGGGTCAACTTCCAGGTAAGACTAAGGCTGATCCAAAATGACAAATCAATGTTGTGTCCTTGAGGAATGAAAGACAACTTGAAGAACCAAAGGTTATGGATCCTAAAGGGAAGAACAAAGTTTCTACAGAGTCTAAAGAAGTGGTGATCCAAGAGAAGGAGCCCAGGTATGTGCCCCCACCAGCTTATAAGCCATCTCTTCCATTCGCACAGAGCAGATCTCAAGCCCAAATAGATCAGCAGTATGGGAAATTTGTGGATGTATTGAAAAATCTATACATTAATATACCTTTCACTAATGCTCTAAAACAGACGCAATCCTATGTGAAGTTCTGGAAAGAGATCTTGTCCAACAAGAGGAAGCTGGATGACTACCAATCCGTCTCCCTAAGCCAGGAGTGCATCACTCTAATTCATAATAAATTGCCTCATAAGTTGGAAGACCCTGGTAGCTTTTGTGTCCCTATGGTGATCGGAAATAGCACCTACGATGCCTTGTGTGATTTGGGAGCCAGTGTGAGTTTTATTCCACTCTCCATATGCAAGAAGCTGGATTTGGGAGAGCCAAGACCAGTGAGGATGACTCTTTTCATGGATGATTGATTCATTGCGTGTCTGGTAGGTATTTTGGAGGACATTCTCATCCAGATAGGTAAGTTTTATATTCATGTGGATTTCATTGTCCTTGATATCGAGGCTGATTTTCTTGTTCCTATTTTTTTGGGAAGACCCTTTCTAGCTACTGTAGGTACTCTCATTGATGTTAAGCAAGGTGTTCTTTACATTACTATTAGGGATGAGAAAATTGAGTTTAATTTTTCCAAAGCTATTAAACAGCCTGCTTTTGAGGATGATGGTTGCAGGGTAGATGTAGTTGACTAGGAAGCTCAAGGATCTATGATGTATGTTATTTCGAAGGACCCTTTGGAGCTTTGCTTGACTGAGAGTGTGACCTAGGCTGATAATCTTGAGCTACTTGCTGATGTGGTTCTAGATTTGGAGTCCACTAGAGAGTTCCTTGGGGCCGTTGCCGAGGTCTTGAAAATAGATGACCCAGACTCTAAGCAAGAGTCTAGAGATGCACCTAAGGTGGAGTTGAATCCCCTACCACTCACGTTGAGGTGTGAGTTCCCTAGGACCCAATTCTACATATCAGCTTAGATTGCTGATAACATGTTTTAGTCGTATCACCTGATCAAAATAATCCTTAACAACCTAAACTAGTAGAATAGGCAAGCAAGGGTCGAATCCCACAAAGAGTAAGTAATCTTTCTAAGTGCACAAGTGTATGTCAAAAGTAACAAAGGGGGGTTTTGGTTGGTTTGATTCAAAGTAAATAACAAAGTAAAGTAAAACAAAGCAAATATGTAATCAATTTGGGAAAAGTACTTAGCCAGACAAATATCCACCATTCATGAGATTGGTTGATCCTAGATTTTCTCTAATTGCTTCCTATGAATGTTCCCATTCCTTTTCATAAGTTATAAATAGGACAAACAGACCCTGAGAATACTAACTATTGAATAACTATGAAAACCTCATGCGTCAATTCAATAGCAGCAATGAGCACAAGAATTTCGATAGATACATGCAAGAGTAGCAAACAGTCATACTATTGCATGCAATTAATTCTCCCTAAAATAAACTAGTCCCAAACAGTTCTTAGAATATTGCAGTTGTTACACATGAATTAGGTAACTCAAACAGTAATTACCAAACCCTAGCAATAGACAATTACCAATAACAACTAGTTGCGTCCAACAAGCGAAATCAGTAAGAATCAATGAGATGAAGAACAAGAGAATCAATACATTCAAAGGGAAAGAAATAGAATTAGAATCTCACAACCGTATATCAATTGAAGGCTTCAATCGTCGGACTAAGCAAAAGTTTCTTAGTTCTTCATAGTTCAAAGGAAAAACAATACTCAATGGAAACAACGATAATCCAAGTCGCTAGGGAAAAACTAGGTTAAGAACCCTAGAAACCAAACCAAAAGTAAGAAGATAACTAACAATATCTTTCATAAAGAAATAAAAAAACGGAAATAAAAATAAACAAATAAAAGGAAATTAACGTAAAAGTTCGGAAAGAACAAAGGCTTCGCTGGCGTGTACTTCCGCGGTCGCGGAATGATTTCCGCGGTCGCGGAAATATAATTCTTGTTCTTGAACGGCTTCAGCGATGGGATTTTCCGCGGGCGCGGAATTATTTCCGCGGTCGCGGAAAATCAAAACTCTGACTCTTGGCTACGACTTCGCCGCAGTCGCGTCCGCGGGCAGCTCCGGTCGCGGCCTCTCCATTTTTGCTCCATATGGCTTCTTTTCTTCATACTTCCTTCGGTCTTCACTTATGGTCTCTCTTCCATCTTCCATAGCTCTTCGTTTACGCACTTGAGACCACCAATTTGCCATATCTTCAATTCACTCCAATCTTCTAACATATCCTCTAATTTAATCCAAATGGCACCCAAAATAACGGTAACAACCCCTAGTTACGCACTACAAAGTAGAGCGTATCAATTGCATAGAAGAGCACTAGGATATTGTATTGATGACTTGAAAGGAATTAGTCCCTCAATGTGCATGCATAGAGTTTTGATGGGAGATGATCATAAGCCCTCTATTGAGCATCAAAGAAGACTTAACCCAAACATGACAAAGACATTATTCCTTGACAAAGACATTATCCATTGAAGATAATGTCTTTGTCGAGGATGGATGCTGCACTTAGTCCAGTTGAGCACTTGGATGATGCACCCGGTCTTGATAATTTATGGGTAAGCATATATTTACTACAAAGTTTATTTCAAATGTAGTAATTTACAGTAGTTTGTTGTAGTTTAGAACTTTGATTAAAATGTTTACGATAATATAGTTGATTAAAATGTTTACGATAATATAGTTGATTAAAATGTTTACGATAATATAGTTGATTAAAATGTTTACGATAATATAGTTGTATAAAATGTTTACGATAATATAGTTGATTAAAATGTTTACGATAATATAGTTGTATTTTCAGTATTGTATTATATAGTTGTGAAATTATTTTCTGAAAGTTTATGTGCGAAGTAATTTGTTATTTAGGTGTTTTAATTGATCATGAAGTAAAGTATACATTCGTTGTAAGAAACGTCCTTAGAAAAACACCTAATTTATAATTTATTTATTTATCATAAATAGGAGGACTGTAGTGATAGCGAATATTCGCCAGTGGATTATTCTGCTCATTTTACTACGGATAAAGAATGGAGTGATAGAGATAGTATGATCAGCTGGGCTAAGAACGTAGGTTTGGAGTTGCATATGGTGATTGTAATAAGTAAGTCATGGCCTAACCGAAAGGTCATACTGTCGTGTGAGAAGTCTGGGCCATATAGAGCGACGAAGAAGAAGGCGGGTGACGGTACCGAGGCAACCCCTAAACGGAGATACAATGCGAGGACAAAGAAGAGTGAGTGTCCGTTTCAGTTGCATGGGGTGATTGTGAAAGGAGATTGGCTCAAATCTGACCGTTGGAGATTATTTGTCGCTTGTGGATCGCATGACCATGAGCTTTCTTGTAGTTTGATCGGTCATGCATTTGCTGGGAGGCTTTCGCAGGAACAACGAGAGTGTGTGAAAGTTTTGTCAACCTCTGGAATAAAGCCGAAGGCTATTATGAGTCTATTTCTACACAAGGATCCCAAATGCTTGACATCAAGGAACCAACTCTACAATTACAAGAGTCGGGAGAGGCTGAAATGTAGGGGCAATTTGAAGGTGTCATAGTACATGCTGGATTTTCTAGACGCGAGACGTTATTATACAAGCTATGAGACGCGTCGCAATGAAGAAGGGAGGGAGGTTTTGAGTGATATTTTTATTTCTCACAAGAACGCCGAGCGTTGTACACCCCGGCTTGTAGTTTAACCCCCATATCAGACCTCATCAGGTCTGTGAATTTTACTGGGGTGTGTACGAGGGATCACTGGATGGAAGTTCCCATTGCTGGTTTGGTATTTGCCACACGATACCAGGTGGCTCTTGTTGTGCTATCATATTCTGGACCTCACACATGCCTCCCAATGTGGGCTCCCCCAAGCGCACAACCTCCCACAAAATTGCATGCGATAGCCCTTGTAGGCAACCATGACTCGATATTGCATGCGACATGCCTCCCAATGTGGGTCTATTCATTAGAGTCTTGTATTTAGGGTCGTGAAGTTTTTTTCGAATAAATTATCTTGAATATGTATATATTGACTCGATATTTTGAAGTTTTTTTCGTGAAGGCGGTGGAGGTGGCAGAGGCAATTGGGGCGGTACTTAGGATAGGGTTTACTGTTGCTGGTGGGAAAACTCTAGCTAATGTTGAAGGTTTAGTGTGAATATTAACCCTAAACCCCAAACCCTCCTAAACCCTGAACACTAACCCCAGCCAGTTTGGGCACAACGGCGTTGCGCCCACCCATATGAACCCCCTCTAGTTTGGGCGCAACGGCGTTGCGCCCAACTAGCTGTAAGAGGGTTTAGGATAGGGTTTTTTGGGGTTTAGGGTTTCGGGTTTGGGGGTTAGGATTTAGGGTCATTAAAGTGTACAGTTTAAGCCTATATGATTTATTTTCACCGAAAAGATCCCAATATCAACATATGGACAGAATATTTTTCTAAACCAATGAGTTGCATATTTCTCAATACAAGAGTCAAACCCTATGAGCTCAATCGCCTCTACACACCGCGCCCAATTAGAGTTTGAGATTTAGGGTCAATTAACCTATATCTATTCTAAACATGTGTTCTATGAAACCCTAAACCCTAACCACAACCCTAAACCCTCCTAAACCCTGAACACTAACCCCAGCCAGTTTAGGCACAACGGCGTTGTGCCCAACTAGCTGTGAGAGGGTTTAGGGTAGGGTTTAGGGTTTAGGGGGGTTTTATTGGTTAGGCTCTATTCATTAGGGTCCTATATTTAGGGTCGTGAATTTTTTTCCGAATAAAATATCTTGAATATGTATATATTGCCTCGATATTTTGAAGTTTTTGGCGTAACCAAAAATGTACTTATGATCCCCCCATCCTCCATTTTGTCACGTCTCAATTAATTAATTATTTGTTGTAAAAATTTCTCAATACACGACTTGAGATTCATGAAGGGTTTTAGTGGGTAGGGTGCATTCATTAGGGTTCAATGTTTGGGATGTCCAAGTTTGTTTCGAAAAACTTGCTATCCATGTATGGAAACTGAAAAGACACCGAATCATTACTTTGACAAATCTCCAAGTTCCCTACATATGTTTTACAAAATCAATGACTTCGAGTTTTCTACGTACATTTAGGGTCATTAAGATGTAAAGTTTAAGCCTATATAACCAATATATATGAGATGGGAATTGCGAATTTAAAGAAGAATTAATGTGCTTCTGCAGCTCTTCTACAGAAGGACCATCAGAGAAAACTTAAATATTCTCAGACAAATTTCTATATGTTGTTGAAGATTTAGTTTGAAAATTACCCCCCTCTAAAACCCTAAACCCTAAAATGAACCCCCTCTAGTTTGGGCGCAACCAGGTTGCGTCCATAAAGTTACCATTTTTTTACGTTAACTTCTTGGGCTCGGTGCTCTGTGGCTGAGGACGACTCGACACCACCACCCGACGTGCCAACCACTCGGTCCCAATCCACGAATAACGGTAGCATCTTCACCACCAGCTGGTTCGTGGACTTGTCCACGAAAATGCTACAGGAGAGAACGTGCCATAGGTATCCCGCCGCTATCGAGTGGGCCTCGTCCTCATCCCGTATCATGTGAAGCAGGTGCTCAGCAAAATCAAAGGCCGAAACCCTACCTCTAAGGGCATCCCTCTGTATCTCCTTGGGGTCGGCGTCCATAGAAACTGTAGGATCGCGGCATGAAAACCCATCTATACTCAGTCCCAAAATCCTCTCCACGTCATGAAGCGTGATCGTAATCTCGTCCCACGGAAAATGAAAGTTGCTCGTCTCAGGGTGCCACCTCTCGACAAACGTTGATATCAGCACGTGGTCGACCCTAGCAAACTGAAAATCTCGGAGAGCGGCCAACTCGGACTGCTGCACCAGCCAATACCAACTACCCTCAACCACCTCGTCCGGAATGTATCGACTCCACTCACTGAACTCGGTCGGACGAGTATAAGTCCTCAAACGTCGTACGAGGGACGGTACAGGCGGAGGAGGAGCGTGCCAAATCCGGTGCGCAATGTGAGTCATGAAGCTCCGTAGCACATCCTGGGGTGCGGGAGGTGGGACGGGCTCCTGGGGTGCGGAAGGGGGGACGGCCTCCTGGGGTGCGGGAGGGGGGACGGGCTCCTCCATAACAACGTCGTCCAAGCTCTCTGTCTCGGCAAACACCTCCTTCGTGTCTAGGACGGGACTCTGCAAAGCTGGAGGTGAACACACGTGAGGACGAGGATCCGCTAACGGATCGCATAACGTTACAATAACGGATTCTGCTATTGGAACGGTATCCTTCCGGACTCTACTCTTGCTCTTGGGGGGGTTTTGGAGGTATCTGTTCTTGCAACCGAAAGCAGTCACAGGTCGAGATTCCACCATACGACCCCCCCCCCCCCCCCCCCCCGCATCTGTCGTTTGATTCTCTCGACTACATCCTGTTTTTTCCAAATAATATCTAATTTAAACAAATTTCTAATTGCTATAAAACTACAATACATTTCTAATTACATACTAACTTATACATTACCTAATTTATGCAATTCTACTATATTATATGCAATTCACCTATATGCAATTGTAATATACTAATTTATTCTAATAATATAATTACACTAATTTTTACGTAATTCCAATATTTTCTAACAAATCTAAGTATTTCTAGAAATTAATTATATATATTATTAAATATAAAATTTAATAAGAAAAAATACGTACCTCGTGTCGTTCGCGACGAATATATTTTCGGGGCAATCTGGGTTGGCTCGCCTCTCCAACCTGGGCCACCGCCTCGACACCAATGGCCGCGGCAACCTCCAACGCATTTTCCGACCCCACCGGAACCTCGCTCACCGCCGCTGCCGTCACCGTAACATCGCCCGTCGTCGTCGCCGATGCTAGAATTTAGGCCGTCAGCTCCCCCGCCGTGTAATCGGCCGTCGCCGCCGCCAGCCACGTCGCCCAATCGGCCGTGAATTCTGGATTTTTATCCAGATCCACCGCCGCAGCAACCGTCGAGCACTCCTCTGCCTCAAGCCGTCGCCGCTTAGCCTCACGACTGCTCTCGCCGCCGCCGCTCTCGGCCGCTGTCCCCGGGATCTCGAAGGAAGACCCACCCTCCTCAAGTCGGATCTCACCGCCGCTCTCCCCTGGGAATCTTCACCGACGCCGGAATCCGCCATTGATGAAGAAGATGAAGGTGATGAAGAAGAAGAAGGAAGACAATGAAGACGAAGAAGGAAGAAGATGAAGACGATGAAGGAGGCGCTACGTCATCGCGCCCAAGTAAATAGAACATTTACTTGGGCGCTACGACGTAGCGCCCATATCTGGATCTGGGCGCATCCATGTTGCGCCCATATCCAGATTCAATATTTGATTTTTTTTAATTTCAAATTTGAATATTTTATTTTAAAATTTTTAAAACTTTAAATTAATTATAAACCGGGTTACTAAACCCGGTTCAGATTTTTATTATTTTTTTATTCATGAACCGGCTAAACCTAAACCGGGTTACTAAATCCGATTCAGATATTTATTAATCTTGGGCGCATCCTTGTTGCGCCCAAGATTAGAAGGATGCGCCCAAGATTAAAACTTTAAAAAAAAAAATTTACCCCCATTTTGGGCGCATCCTTGTTGCGCCCAAAATGGGGTGCGCCGCAAGAAATTGCGGGTGCGAAGATTCTACCCGTAAAAGAAATCTACTCCTCCAAATGAAATCCCAAGGTCTCAGGAAGCATAGAAAAATCATCTCCACTGAGAATTGCACCTAATAATGAAACTCCAAGGCACCAATACAATATGCTCAACACAACATACACACAACACCAATCAAATCACCACACACAACCAAGCTTAAAGGAAAGCGGAGTACTTCCCCCAAGCTTAACCCGAACACCATAGAGTGAATAAAAATCTAATCCTAACCTCCATCTATCTTCTTATGCCTCCCAGAGTGACCTACCCGAATCCTCCTTATATCACCTCTTCTTATGTCACCACGCCAGGTAAAATGATGATTCCTAAAAATCATTCTTCTTCTTTTCACTCATTTTGCCAAGGCGCCCTTTCGGGTTTTCACCAAGCCACTCATTTCATTTTTCTATAGATGGGCTCACAAATACTCACATCACTCTTGACCAATTATTACCCCAGCCTAATGATGGTCCAAGCCACCTGCTTATTACCTAAGCCGCCCTTTCGGGTTTTCGACTTATCCCAGGATTTCTATTTTTGCCTTTTTTCAATTTTTGGCTTTTTCCATTTTTTTCCATTTTTCTCCTCAACGACGTAGCAGATATAGAACCCTCCCCCATGCTTAAACATTGCATTGTCCTCAATGTAATGAAAGACAAAAAAGATGAAGCACAGGGAAAAGCGGAAAGGTTACTCACAACCGTCGCTGAGTTGGCTTGGAATTGGAAATTTTCGTTGGCGGTATATCAATAAAGCACAGGTCTCTGGTGTTGCAGCTTCTTCAAATTCAACTCCTACCGTGCAACCAAAAGGGAACCACTGTGGTGGGTAGTGGTATTTCAAGTAAACCGGGTTGCACGGCCTTCAACGAACACATGGTGGAGCCCAGGTATGATCGTGGTGTGGGCTCTAGTGTTCCTCCTCCTCAGCTGTCAATTGTAGGGCCATCATCGTTGCCAAATAATATGTGGGGCTAATGTTTCCGCCTTGGCATCATGATGCGCACCATCTCTCCATGGGAATTCTCGGACAGCTGGCCTTCGGTAGAACTTTTTTTTTTGATTTTTTTTTTGGGTGCAGGGAACTAGGAGGACTTACATTGGTGGTTCACACCGTCTTCAATATGGTTCGGGCCTCCTTCCTGCATGTTAGTCTAAATGCACAAGAACAAAAGCAAAAATAAAAAAAAACACACAAATAACTAAAGACATGGAAAGAAAAGACATGGGAAATACATACCTCGGGTTGCCTCCCGAGCAGCGCCTTAGTTATTGTCGTGGCTCGACATGGTGCTCTCCCACTCAAATTGGGTTGCTCAGATCAACTGAATACTTGGGGTCTCCATCAGGAGGGTGTCGCTTTGCATCGTCTATGCTGAATCCAACCCTCAACCCGTCAAACTCCATTGTGAGCGAACCACTACTCACATCTATCTTGGTTTTCGCCGTGTTCATGAACGGCCTTCCTAGCATCACAGGGGCTGCGTGTTTGTCTTGCCCCGTATCCAGCACAAAGAAATCCGCAGGAAAAATAAGTTTGTCCACTTCTACCAGCACATCCTGAACAACTCCTTTGGGATACACATAGGAATTATCCGCCAGCTGGATCACAATCCCCGTCTTCTGTAAGGGTCCTGGCTCTAAGGATTCATACAGTGAGAGAGGCAGAACGTTGATAGAAGCACCCAAATCCAGCATGGCTTTTTCAAACATGGTGCCACCTATCTTACAGGGAATAGTAAACATGCCTGGATCACTGCACTTCTTTGGTAACCGCTTTTGCAGCATAGCGGAAACGTTCTCACTGACCTTGACCTTCTTTTTCTCTTTTACAGCTTTCTTTCTCTTTAGTTTGCACACCTCCTTCAAGAATTTGGCATAGCGAGGGATGCTCTTAACAAGTTTTAGCAAGGGGATATTTACCTCGCAGTTGCTGAAGGTTTTGAATAATTTCTTATCATTGGCTGGCCTCCTCGTGTCCGCCACAGCCTCTGGAAAGGGTGCGGGAGGCTTTACTGATCCAAGCAGAGGAAAATTGGGCAGCACGTAGTCGTCGTAGGGATCGTCGGAGCGAAGAGGCGCTTCTGGGGCATTTCCGCGGTCGCGGATTGGCTGCCGCGGTTGCGGAATTTGTTCGAATAGGTCGCCTTCTTCAATTCTTTTTCCGCGGTCGCGGAAAATGCTCGACATGTTGCTCCTCTTCGTCCGTGCTTTTTCTGCGGTCGCGGATTTCCTGCCGCGGTCGCGGATTAGCGCCGATTTCGTCCTTCTCCTCGCCAGTGCACCCGCAGTCGCGGCCGTCGTCTCCGCGGTCGCGGATTTCTCTATGTCGTGCTCGACTGGCCTCCAGTTCTGCTCTTCTCCTTAGCGTCATGGCACATACGCTCTCCCTCTGGTGTACTACTATTTGAGATGGTAGCTTCCCCGACTCCCGGGTTTCCAGCTTGCTCACTGCGCTGGAGATCTGCCCCACTGTCTTCTCCAAGTGCTGAATGTTAGATCTCATCTCTTGCTGATGTTGGACCATAGTGTTGGCCAACGCTTGAATTTGTGACCCCATCTCTTTATTTGATTGGACCATAGTGCTAGCCAATGTCGACATGCTTTGGGTGAGAGATTTGATCTGGTCATCGATGGACGTAGATGAATTTGCGCCTTGGCCTTGAGGTCTTGGGTCATATTGCTCTCTAAATTGGTATTGTTGACCCCCAGGTTGCGGATGTTGTTGTGGATGCATTGGGAACTGTGGTGGCCTCTGTTGAAACTCCTGATCATCACAACCTTGAGGATGATTCTGTTGATTCTCGTATCTCAGATTAGGGTGATCTCTCCACCCTGGATTGTAATTGTTGAGTATGGGTCATATCTTGGCCTTTGAGGGCCATATCCTCCAATTGCATTCACCTCAGCAGTGGGCTCCTGTAGCGTGGGACATGCGTCTGTTGGATGCATCGTGTCTTGGCATATCCCACATGATTTGACCTGCTGTTGGCCACCCTTCATCATGCACCGCCTCATCATCTCCTTCATCTCAGCCATCTCAACGAGTAGAGTTGAGTTGAGTTAGGCTGAGATTCTGCAGTTCTCACGGATTGGGCGCCCGCCCTCTTGTTAAACTGTCTTGAGCCCTCAGATAGCTCAAAGAAAACTTCATAGGCCTGGTCTGGAGTCTTATTCAGGATGTTTCCTCCACAGGTAGCGTTCACAATCCGACGCTCGTCATCAAGCAAACCTCCATACAAATAAAGTACGAGGTCTTGATAGGGACAACTAGAAATCAGCCTCTTGAAGCGCTCGTAGTACTCATATAGAGACTCAGCAGCCTGTTGTTCGATGTTGCTAATACTCCTCTTCAGGCTGTTCAACTTTGTCGCTGGGAAGTACTTCTCCAGAAAGGCCTTTTTCATCTTGGACCATGTATCTATGCTCCCTGGAGTCAGGTAATAGAACCAGTCATTGGCCGAATCCTTCAAAGAGAAGGGAAAGGCCCTCAGCTTGATTTGGTCCTCAGTCACTCCCTTAGGCTTCATGCTCGTGCAGACTGCATGGAATTCTGACAGATGCTTGTTAGGGTCTTCACCACTCATCCCATGGAAGTGGGGGAGTAAGTGGATCAACCTCGACTTGAGCTCGAAATTGACTCCATCAGCAAGCTCAGGAAAATGCACAGCCAGCGGTTGCTGTTGCAGGTTGGGGGCAGTCAGCTGCCTCAACGTTTGTTGTTCGTTTGCCATCTCAAAAGTGGGGTTGTCAAATACCAAAGATCGGTTGACTCTGCGGCTCTGGGAGAGATTCCTCTCGATTTCTGAATCCAAAGCCAAAATTGGAGAGTTAGTAGCACGGGTGTGGACCATAAGATAGGTCCACACAATAGTAACGAGCACACAAACACACACAAAGAAAAAGCAAACTTGCCTCCCCGGCAACGACGCCAATTTGATAACAGGTTTTAGTCGTATTACCTGATCAAAATAATCCTTAACAACCTAAACTAGTAGAATATGCAAGCAAGGGTCGAATCCCACAGGGAGGAAGTAATCTTTCTAAGTGCACAAGTGTATGTCAAAAGTAACAAAGGGGGGTTTTGGTTGGTTTGATTCAAAGTAAATAACAAAGTAAAGTAAAACAAAGCAAAGATGTAATCAATTTGGGAAAAGTACTTAGCCAGACAAATATCCACCATTCATGAGATTGGTTGATCGTAGATTCTCTCTAATTCCTTCCTATGAATGTTCCCATTCCTTTTCATAAGTTATAAACAGAACAAACAGACCCTGAGAATACTAACTATTAAATAACTATGAAAACCCATGCGTCAATTCAATAGCAGCAATGAGTACAGGAATTTCGATAGATACATGCAAGAGTAGCAAATAGTCATACTATTGCATGCAATTAATTCTCCCTACAATAAACTAGTCCCAAACAGTTCTTAGAATATTTCAGTTGCTACACATGAATTAGGTAACTCAAACAGTAATTACCAAACCCTAGCAATAGACAATTACCAATAACAACTAGTTGCGTCCAACAAGCAAAATCAATAAGAATCAATGGGATGAAGAACAAGAGAATCAATACATTCAAAGGGAAATAAATAGAATTAGAATCTCACAACCGTATATCAATTGAAGGCTTCAATCATCGGACTAAGCAAAAGTTGCTTAGTTCTTCATAGTTCAAAGGAGAAATAATACTCAATGGAAACAACGATAATCCAAGTCGCTAGGGAAAAACTAGGTTAAGAACCCTAGAAACCAAACCTAAAGTAAAAAGATAACTAACAATATCTTTTATAAAGAAATAAAAAAACGGAAATAAAAATAAACAACTAAAAGGAAATTAACGTAAAAGTTTGGAAAGAACAAAGGCTTCGCTGGCGTGTACTTCCGCGGTTGCAGAATGATTTCCGCGGTCGCGGAAATATAATTCTTGCTCTCGAATGGCTTCAGCGATGGGATTTTCCGCGGGCGCGGAATTATTTCCGCGGTCGCGGAAAATCAAAACTCTGACTTTTGGCTACGACTTCGCCGCGGTCGCGTCCGCGGGCAGCTCCGGTCGCGGCCTCTCCATTTTTGCTCCATATGGCTTCTTTTCTTCATACTTCCTCCGGTCTTCACTTGTGGTCTCTCTTCCATCTTCCATAGCTCTTCGTTTACGCACTTGAGACCACCAATTCGCCATATCTTCAATTCACTCCAATCTTCTAACATATCCTCTAATTTAATCCAAATGGCACCCAAAATAACGGTAACAACCCCTAATTACGCACTACAAAGTAGAGCGTATCAATTGCATAGAAGAGCACTAGGATATTGTATTGATGACTTGAAAGGAATTAGTCCCTCAATGTGCATGCATAGAGTTTTGATGGAAGATGATCATAAGCCCTCTATTGAGCATCAAAGAAGACTTAACCCAAACATGAAAGAAGTTGTGATAAACGAAGTGCTGAAATTGTTAGATGCAAGCATTATTTATCCTATTTCTGATAGTGAGTGGGGTTAGTCCAGTTCATGTTATGCCTAAGAAAGGGGGTATGACTGTAGTGAAAAATGAGAAGAATGAATTAATTCCTACTAGGACAGTCACGGGCTGGAGAATGTGCATTGACTATAAGAGATTGAACAAGGCAACCTGGAAAGATCATTTTCCCCTTCCCTTCATTGACCAGATGTTAGAAAGGTTAGCTAAGCATTCACACTTCTGTTATTTAGATGGTTATAGTGGATTTTTCCAGATCTCTTTTCACCCTGATGACCAGGAGAAGACCACATTCACTTGCCCCTATGGCACTTTTGCATAGAGGAGGATGCCCTTTGGTTTGTGTAATGCTCCTGCTACCTTTCATAGATGTATGATGACTATTTTTTCTGATTTGATTGAGGATATCATGGATGTGTTTATGGATGACTTTTCTGTATATGGTGCTTCTTTCAATGCTTGTTTGTCTAACTTGTCACGAGTTTTACAGCGGTGTGAAGAGGTTAACCTTGTACTGAATTGGAAAAAAATGCCACTTTATGGTAAGGGAAGGTATTGTCTTGGGTCATTTGGTTTCTAATCGTGGTATTGAGGTTGATAGGGCACAAATTGAGATTATTGAGAAGATGCCACCTCCTATTTCGGTTAAGGGAATAAGGAGGGTTTTCTTGGACATGCAGGTTTTTATAGGAGCTTCATTAAGGATTTCTCCAAAATTGCTAAGCCTCTTACTAATCTGCTCTTGAAGGATGTTTCCTTTGATTTTTCGAGGGAGTGTCTTGATCTTTTTGCAGGTTGAAGTAGGGGTGAGCACGGTTCGGTTTAACCAAATTTTTTAACCGAACCGGACCGAAAAAAACGATCCAAACCGAAACCAAAATAGTTCGGTTCGGGTTTCGGTTTTCGGTTCGGTTTAATTTCGGTTCGGTTCGGTTAAACCGAATTTAAAAAAATAAGTAATGGCTGCCATGCTTATTGGGCCGGTTTAGTTAAAAAAGAAAGGCCCATGACCCATCTCTTGTTGAATCTTCCCAATCCGCCCGCCTCCACGCTCCAACTGTTGCCCTTGCTCACTTGCCCTATTCGTCGTCCTCAATGGTTGTTGCTTGACGCCGCCGTTGCTGCCCAGTTGCTCGTTGCTGCTGCTTGACGCCACTGTTGCTGTATGTTGTGATTGATGCTAAGGCGAAGGGAGCCACATTTTGCCAGGAGTATAGAAGGGAAGGCGACCTTATATGGCTCCTTCTGTTGGATAATGTTTGGGCCGGCATGAGAATATCCTGGGTCCCTGGGAAGAGTCGTTTGGTCTTGCCCGTTATCAAGATAACTTCTGTGGAAGAAGGGATTCACCATTGCAATGCCAGCAACTTTGGGCTTCAGGTAGGACTTTTGGATGGCATTGTTGTGCACAACTTTAGCACTAATTTCGGTCTCCTAGAAGTCTAATGAAGTGAAAAATACAGGGATGTGTGTTTACAAGAGACATAAACAAGGCAATTCTGATCAGCGATGCCATGGAGTACAGGACTGTTCAGATCAACTCTGCTCCTTCTCGTGGACCAGATCACTTTCCCTTCCAGGTACAACTCCAAATACACCAAATGCTAAAATGGGAACTGAATGTTCAAACTCATGAATTGGGGATGTTAATGATCAGACTATCAGACGATGTTGGATATTTACCATTAGTGTTGATTTTTCTATTGCAGGGAATCAAGGACAGCGGAATTGGTTCACAAGGTATAATAAACAACATTAATATGATGACGAAAATCAAGAGCATTGTGATCAACTTGCCAGGACCAAGTTACACAATGGGTTGATAAGCATTGTCCAGTATTTTTTGGCTGGTGGCAAATAAAGGAATGTAATAGCAACTGAATCAATAGGATTTTAAATTTATTATATTTTAAATTATGTCACAAAACTGTAAACATGCAATTGTATTAGAATTAAGTACAAATATATCATATATGCATGTTTTTCATTAAAATTGTGCTAGAATTGGTAAAATCGGTTATTTCGTTTTTTTAGCCGAACAGAACCGGGTTTGGACCGAACCGACCCAATATATTTCGGTTTAGTTTTTTGGGAGTTTCGATTTTTGGTTTTTTTTGTTCGGTCCGGTTTCGGACCAATGCTCAACCCTAGGTTGAAGCAAACATTGATTTCAGCTCCAATTATGTAGCCCCTGATTGGGATCTCCCCTTTGAGATCATGTGTGATGCTAGTGACTATGTTGTTGGAGCTGTTTTGGGGCAAATGAAGGACAAGAAGCTTCATGCCATTTACTATGAGAGAAGGACTCTTGATGTGGCCCAAATGAATTATGCTACTACTGAGAAAGAGTTGCTAGCTATTGTGTTTGCTTTTGAGAAGTTTCGGTCCTATTTGGTGGGTGCCAAGGTTATTGTCTGCATTGATCATGCTACTATTAGATATCTCTTGAGTAAGGAGGCCAAGCCTAGACTGATTCATTTGATCCTTCTTCTTTAAGAGTTTGATTTGGAGAGCAGAGACAAGAAGGGTACAGAAATTTGGTTGTTGACCATCTTTCCAGGTTGACTCCAAAGCAGTTGGAACACGCTTAGGATGAGCCACCCATTGATGATTCTTTTCCTGATGACCATCTTTTCTGGATTGTAACACCCCGACTTACGTCGGTAGTGCCACACGCCAGTGACCTCAGACTGTAAAGTCCAAAGTCACCCAAGGCTTTTTTCGGAAAAATTATTCTTTAATAAATAAATAAACATTAAATAATAAAAGAGTAAATAGCGGAAGACTTTTGAAACAAATACTTAAACCTTTATTAAAATCTCTCCTCGTAAATTGAGGAGATAAGTTTTACAATCGAAATTACAATACAGCGGAAGACTTGTTAAATAACCCTAACA
Source organism: Rheum nobile (assembly GCA_027886185.1). Classification (NCBI taxonomy): domain Eukaryota; kingdom Viridiplantae; phylum Streptophyta; class Magnoliopsida; order Caryophyllales; family Polygonaceae; genus Rheum; species Rheum nobile. The sequence goes on along the minus strand of WOAB01000002.1, from coordinate 4,914,818 downwards.
CATGACTAACTTAACTAGGTCTTACATTTATTTAAGAAGATTAAGTCACCACTAGACAACTTTAAAAAATAATATTACTTAAAATTTTCAATCTTTAACTGCAAGCCTTCGTCTTCGATTTGTTACTTCAAGGAGTCTGAGACCAACCACTGATGTGCCGTATATGACGGATGACACCATCCAACCATGCAAGTAAAGATAGAGGTTGGTCAGTCTAATGAAAGACTATGCAAGGGTGCAAATATAGTGGTTCTTTGTGATTATATCCAGTTACTATCATTGTCTCTCGAATAATAGTTGGTAGACGATATATAACTCGGATACTCTCATTGAAACGATAGAAAATGTATGCGACAAGAGAAGACTTCAAAGAAGGTAAGTCTTATAGGAATATGTATGTTTGTTTGGGAACATTATATTTATCACACAATGTTTGAAAACTGACTACCTGAATATTTGGGTCCTCGACCAACCTCACCGCATAATGCGGATCCAGATTGGAAATGGGACTTAAATTAGACAACAGTCTGGGCGGGTTCCACGTTGTACTTCTCGCTCGATGGTATATTAATTATGTGCAAAACGGAACTTATCTTATTTAATTCTAAAATGTGCATTTACGTTAAAGCTTTTATCCACACCAATCTCGCAATGAGATATAGATCATGGGACGAATCCCGAATTTTGGCACTAGCAAAGTGCACCACCACTTATATTCGAATAAGGGTAGGTCATTACCAAAAGTATTAGGGCAATAATCCTCATAATACCAAGTTATAAAGAAACAACTAAACCTCGTAAGGTAAATAGCGTTCCTACGAATACTCGTGCTAACTAGCATATAAGTCCACACCAAAGTTCATCTAACACCCTATAATAATAATAGTAATATATATATAAGGGTCGTTGCTAGCAAAATATACAACCTAATATATATGATTCATTTTCCACACCAATCTATCACATAAGTTCCCAAACAGAAATTAAGAATATTTATCCCAACTTAATTAAGACAATAAATTAATTGTCAATTAAGAAAAATATGAAATAAAATAGCAAGAGTGAACCGCCACTTGTCTTGAATCACGATGAAGGTTGAACGGCGTAACGGGGGCGGTTGCGTTCGACTAGCAGTTAACTTCCTGCTTTAATTCCGTTCCAGAAGCAAATCTGAGACGTACCCAAATCACATACAATAAATAAATTATAATTAGATAATTTATTCAATATCAAAATTTGAAGGATACAATGTCTCGATTTCTAATTGAATTTATTTAACTCTTAAATCAATCAATTTCAAGGCTTTTTAATAAAACGATTATTTATACGATACTAAAAATTAATTAGTCGTATATTCTAAATAATCATATCATAAATAAATTGATCCAATAATTTATTTATAACCCTAATAATTTTTAACTCACAATATTATCTAAATGAAGAGTTATAATCTAACCATTCATAAATTAAGATAATACCCAAAAAAATATAATGAATTTAATTTTAATATTCATAAAATTAAATCAATCCTAACTATTTTTCCAGTAATCTATATTAACCAAATTAATCAAGATTAGGCAAAATAAAATATAAATAAAGAAACACAAAACCGAAAATTGGGTAAAATTTCCACCGGAAATTCGTGGTGGCACCGCCAGTTTCTGGGAAAAATTGAAGCTCGTCGGTGCTGCTCCAGCTTCAGGGTCAAGGGGCTTTTGAAGCGGGCTCACGGGTGCAACTGGTGGTTGAGGCAATTGCGGCGGCGGAGCTCGGTGGTGGCCGGAATTGCACAAGAAACAGCCGCGGCATAATTTCTAGGGTTCGTGAGATTGAGGGTAAAGTTGGATGCCGAAATCTTAATGGTTGAGGCCCTATCTATAGGGATTTGGATTGCCCTTAACAAGCTCTACACAATCGTGAAAGATTTGGGCCAAAACGGTCCCGAATCAGATCAAATTTCACCAAAAACTTGCACGACACGGCCGAGAAGATTTCTTGCCTTTCGGGAAGAAATTTGATCTTATCTTTTGGGGTAATCCTTCCCGATTTTAAGGAGATTATACGCGTCGTGATCTTGTCAAACAAGCCCATGGGTTAATTGCAACAAATGGGCCGAAATTCGGAGCAAAAACTACATTGATGGAGCTTGGAGACACGGTTGGAGCAAGGAGTTAGAAGGTATTACTGTTCACCAGTTGCCCCCCCCCCCCCCCCCCACACACACAGAAATTTGGTCAAATTGAACATTTTTGCCCAACTTTCCAAGTTGTGGCAAAAATGTCCTTCTTTCACTTTTCAAAAATTACCCAAACTTATTTATTTTATTATCCTAAATTTACGTAATTATTTTAACCCGAATTTATGAAGGATGAAATTTTAGATTAAGTTAATTCTAAGATTTAAATTACATTTTATCATATTTTAACCTTATCTTACTTAACATTTTGTTCTCCTTAATTTAATACTTTATGTTATCTTGATATATTTATTTAAATTAATATTAACATAAGTTAACATAATTTAAATACTTCATGACTTAAAAAGGTAACCTACTTAGGTTAATTATTATTTTATCCTCCCATGGATAAACATAATAATTCTTATAACATTTACTATATATCTACAAATTCCCAAAAATCACATCCATGGTTATACTTAATTATTTATTTCTATCATACTATTATAATTTATCACCCATTTGATAATTTGTACCAAAAATTATCATAACTCAACTTTTGAACTTAAGTTAATGAAAATTTGAATTACTCCTCTAAAAGAAATAAAATAAATTTCATAACTTGTATATTATCAAATTAAAATTACCATATTACCCTTCGAATTTAAGTGGGATATTAGAATACTACCTCCTAAAATATAGTTTCGACCCTGAAACTAGCGCTAACAATGCAATGAACAATCATTCATGTCCCAAACGTTACACCATCCTTTATGAGTGCAGTCAGTCATTATCAACACATGACATGTACTGTTTGGCGCTCAAGGATTCTCGTATGAACGCAAAACTCGAAATAGCAATGAATTTAGTAATTTCCAATACAAGGAAATATTTCTTTATTATTTGAAACTTTGAATTAAACCAACAGAAGGAATGTCAAATGAATAAATCAAACAACTACGGAGACTATAGACACACACGTCATAGCTCCTAATCTTAGAAAGGTTTAATGAAAACGATAACTAGTCGTCCATGGTGTCCTTCCCATCAGACTGACGAGTCGTTGCCCATTACTCGAAGATTCAATAAGCGCCTTGCCTTTATTTCGAGCAACAGATTGACCAGAAGCGGACACTTTCGACATTGGGTTATGTCTACTGCCAGCACTTGATGCCTGGTATGGTGGTGCCAACCATTGGCCTTTCCACCGACAGTAAGTCTGCATGTGGCCTTCTTTTCCACAATTATGGCATACCCGCTTCTCTTTCTGGTAATTAAAATTCTTATGCTCATCTTCACCACATTTGTGGCATTGAATTACACCGCTACTCCAACTTGAGCCATTGGTGGAGTCCGACTGAGTCGTCTCGGTCTTTGAACGACCAGACTTCTCAAACTTGATAGGCGATTTCGGCCCTTAAATGTATTAAACTTCCGGTTTTGTTGCTCACCTTTGGCCTTATTCTTTTCCTCTAGCTTCCGGGTGGATTCTTCCAGCGTAACCTCTATTTTGTAGGTCGCATCCACATACTGCTCCAAAGTAGAGCAACTGTGACGCACCATTAGGGGTTTTATTTCTGGACTCATCCATCCATGGAAGTACCAGATCTTCTCTTCTTTAGAATGCACTTCAAAACCGGCATAAACTTTGCTGCCAACTCAATCACCTTCAATCCTTCAGTGTCTGGGTAGAGGAATTCTTTCAACTTCTCTTCTCTCATAGCACGGGAGAAGAATCGATCAGTGAGTTTGGCCTTTAACATTGCCCAACTAAGATTTGGGTGGTAATCCAATCCAATTCCTTCCCACCGCTCACTTGCTACGTCTTTCAAATGCAACGAAGCTATGTGCACTTGTTCAGCCTCGGTGCAGACCACGTTCCGAAATAGTCGCTCCATTGTTAGGGCCTTCATCAGCCACTCGGTTATTGTTGTGTGAGTCGGATCCCGCGTCATCCCCTTGTTGAGCAACACTCCTCAAATGAATCCGACAACCATTGCTAGGGCCTTCATCGGCCACTCGGTTAGTGGATCGGGTGTTTACCATCTGTTGATGAACCATAAAGTCAATTTAGAATTTTCCAGCTTGTACATGATACTTAATTCAACTACGTTATGACACGAGTTTTATGGGACCAAACTAATAGTTTATATTAGATTGACTGACCCACCACCATTATTCTTAAAACAATCTTATCCTCATACTTGAAAATAAGGCAAATAGGAGAAATGTCAACCTCTGAATGACATTAAACCTAAGAATGGAAGATATACTTATGAATGGAACTAATGAATAAGTAACTGAATCGAAGCTTGCAGAAGTTTGAAAGCCACTTATTATCAAAACTTATACTTTCAAACCATATATATTTAACTTAATGAAATAAATATTTATATAGTTAGTTTCTTAAACTAGTGACATTATTATCTCTTTATAAAACCCAAAACCACACTTTCAAAATTATAATCATAAACTTAATTTTAACCGTTTATAACACCATTTTATAAAAGGACTATAAAAATTAATATTAGTGCCCTAATAGTTAAACCATTACTTTTAAAATTTCCTAAACCTTATTAAAATTTAAAACCTTCAATTTAATACTAACAATTTAATATATTTTTTGAAATAAGAAACAATAAATAATAAAAGAGTAAATAGCGGAAGACTTTTGAAACAAATACTTAAACCTTTATAAAAATCTTTCCTCGTAAATTGATGTGATAAGTTTTACAATCGAAATTACAATACAGCGGAAGACTTGTTAAATAACCCTAACATATGACTAACTTAGCTAGGTCTTACATTTATTTAAGAAGATTAAGTCACCACTAGACAACTTTAAGAAAATAATATTACTTAAATTCTTCAATCTTCAACTCCAAGCCTTCGTCTTAGATTTGTTACTTCAAGGCGTCTGAGACCAACCACTGATGTGCCGTATAGGACGGATGACACCAACCAACCATGCAAGGAAATATAAAGGTCGGTCAGTCTAATGAAAGACTACGCAATGGTGCAAACAAAGTGGTTCTTTGTGATTACATCCAGTTACTATCATTGTCTCTCGAATAATAGTCGGTAGACGATATATAACTCAGATACTCTCACTGAAATAATTGGAAAAGGTATGTGACAAGAGAAGACTTCAAAGAAGGTAAGTCTTATAGGAATATGTATGTTTGTTTGGGAACATAATACTTATCACACAAACTTTGAAAACTGACTACTTGAATATTTGTGTCATCGACCAACCTCACGCATAATGCGAATCCAAATTGGAAAGGGGACTTGCTTTAGACAAGAGTCCGGGCGGGTTCCACGTTGTACTTCTCGCCCAAGGGTATATTAATTATGTGCAATACGATACTTATATTATTTAATTCTAAAACGTGCATTTACGTTAAAGCTTTTAATCCACACCAATCTCGAAAAGAGATATAGATCATGGGACGAATCCCGAATTTCGGCACTAGCTAAGTGCAATACTACTTATATTCGAATAAGAGTAGGACATGACCAAAAGTATTAGGGCAATAATCCTCCTAATACCAAGTTATAAAGAAACAACTAAACCTTACAGGGTAAATAACGTTCCTACGATTACTCGTGCTAACTAGCATATAAGTCCACACCAATGCACAACAATCCACACCAAAGTTCATCTAGCACCCTATAATTATAATATATATATATATATAAGGGCCGTTGCTAGCAAAATATACAACCTAATATAAAGGATTCATTTTCCACACCAATTTATCACATAAGTTCCCAAACATAAATTAAGAATATTTATCCCAACTTAATTAAGACATTAGATTAATTGTCAATTAAGAAAAATATGGAATAAAATAGCAAGAGCGAACCATCACTTGCCTTGAATCACGAATAATGTCGAACGGCGTAACGGTAGTGGTGCTTTCGACTAGCAATTAACTTCTTGCTTTAATTCCGTCCCAGAAGCAAATCTGAGACGTATACATACAACAAATAAATTATAATTAGAGAATTTATTCAATATCGAAATTTGAAGCATACAATGTCTCGGTTTCTAATTGAATTTATTTAACTCTTAAGTAAATCAATATCAAGGCATTTTAATAAAATGATTATTTATACGATACTAAAAATCAATTAGTCGTATATTCTAAATAATCTTATCATAAATAAATTGATCCAATAATTTATTTACAACCCTAATAATTTCTAACTCACAATATTATCTAAATGAAGAGTTATAATTTAACCATTCATAAATTAAGATAGTACCCAAAATAATATAATTAATTTTAGTTTATTATTCATAAATTTAAATTAATCCTATCTTATTTTCCAGTAATCTAGATTAACCAAATTAATTAAGATTAGGCAACATAAAATAAAAATAAAAGAAACACAAAACTGGAAATTGGGTAAAATGTCCATCGAAAATTCGTGGTGGCACCGCCGGTTTCTGGGAAAAATTGAAGCTCTTCGGTGCAGCTCCGGCTTTGGGGTCAAGGGGCTTTTGAAGAGGGCTCACGGGAGCAACTGGCGGTGGAGGAAATTGCGGCGGTGGAGCTCGGTAGTGGCCGGAATTGCACAAGGAACAGCCGCGGCGGAATTTCTAGGGTTCGTGAGATTGAGGGTGAAATTGGATGTCGGAATCTAAATGGTTGAGGCCCTATTTATAGGGGTTGGACTGACCTTAACATGCGCTACACAATCGTGATAGATTTGGGCCAAAACGATCCCGAATCGGATCAAATTTCACCAAAAACTTGCACAACACGACCGAGAAGATTTCTTGCCTTTCGGGAAGAAATTTGATCTTATCTTGGGATAATCCTTCCCGATTTTATGGAGATTATATGCGTCATGATCTTGTCTTACAAGCCCATCTGTTAATTGCAAGGAATGGGCCGAAATATGGAGCAAAAACGCCATTGATGGAGCTTGGAGACACGGCTGGAGCAAGGAGAAAGAAGGTGTTACTGTTCACCAGTCGGCCACCCCAGAAATTTGGTCAAATTGCACATTTTTGCCCAACTTTCCAAGTTGTGGAAAAAACGCCCTTATTTCACTTTTCAAAAAAATTCTAAAAATTACCCAAACTTATATATTTTATTATCCTAAATTTACATAATTATCCACATTTATGAAGGATGAAATTTTAGATTAAGTTAATACTAAGATTTAAATTACATTTTATCATATTTTAACCTTATCTTACTTAACATTTTGTTCTCCTTAATTTAGTACTTTATGTTAACTTTATAATTTTATTTAAATTAAAATTAACATAATTTATATATTTCATGAATTAAAAAGGTAACCTACCTTGGTTAATTATTATTTTATCCTCCCAAGGATAAACATATTAATTCTTATAACCTTTATTATATATCTACAAATTCCTAAAAATCACATTCATGGTTATAATATGCAATTGTTAAAGTTAAAAAAATTGCAATTTGATACTTATACTCATATACTTAATTATTCATTTCTACCATACTATTATAACCCATTTGATAATTTGTACAAAAAGTTATCTTAACCCAACATGTGAACTTAAGTTAATGAAAATTTGAATTACTCCTCTTAAAGAAATAAAATAAATTTCATAACTTTATATTATCAAATTAAAATTATCATATTACCCTTCTAATTTAAGTGAGATATTACAAGGATTACTGAACAGATTCTTAGGCTTGCTAATTCCAGGGTGCCATGGTATGCTATATTTATCAATTATTTAGTTTGCCATGAGGTGCTTCCTCGACTAACTTTTCAGCAGAAGAAGAAGTTCATGTATGATGTTAGACATATTATTATTGGGATGAGCATTTGCTTTTCAAGAGGTGTGCATATGGGGTTATCAGACGTTGTATCCCTGAGGACGAGGTAGAGAGTGTTATCACTCATTGTTATTCTCTACCCTGTGGAGGTCATGCTAGTTCCTCCAAGACCACCTCCAAGATCCTCCAATCAGCTCTTTATTGGCCTTCTATGTTCAAGGATGTGCACCGTTTCATTGCCTCTTCTGATCCTTGCCAGCGAACAGGAAATATTTCCATGAGGAATGAGATGTCTCTCAATAACATCTAGGAGGTAGAGATTTTTTATGTTTGGGGAGTTGATTTCATGGGACCTTTTCCACCGTCTTGCAACAACAAGTACATCCTTGTGGCGGTTAATTATGTGTCTAAGTGGGTTGAAGCCACTGCCTCCCCAACTAATGATTCCAAAGTGGTGTCCAAGTTCTTCAACATATTGATTTTTCCTAGATTTGGGACACCACGAGTAATGATTAGTGATGGAGGATCTCACTTTATTGAGAGGAAGTTTGAGGCTTTGCTGAATAAGTATGGGGTATTTCACAAAATTGCCACCCCTTACCATCCTCAAACAAGTGATCAAGTTGAAGTTTCCAACAGGGAGATCAAGAACATTTTGGAGAAGATTGTGTCTCGGTCCCGAAAGGATTGGTCCATGAAGCTATATGATGCTCTTTGGGCTTAAAGGACTGCATTCAAGACTCCCATAGGCACTACACCATTCATGCTAATGTATGGGAAGTCTTTCCATCTCCTTGTAGAGCTAGAGTATGAGGTATATTGGGCAATTAAGTTGTTCTATTATGACATGAAAGAGGCTGGCGAGGACAAAATTGCAACTGTAGGAGTTGGAAAGCTTATATTGGATGCTTATGAGAATGCTATGATCTACAAAGAGAGGACTAAGAGATGGCATGACAAACACATTATCCCTAGAGAATTTCATGAAGGTGACCTTGTCCTGCTATTTAAATCTAGATTGAGACTCTTTCCGGGCAAGTTGAGATCTAGATGGTGTGGCCCTTTCCAAGTGAGAAAAGTGTACCCTCATGGTGCAATTGATATATGGAGTGAAGAGTCGGGCCAATTCAATGAATGGACAACGCCTAAAGAGATACATAGCAGAAAACCCGGTTAAGAAGGTTGTATCTATCCACCTTGATCTGAGTCCCTAAGATGTGATAGACGGTCAAGCTAACGACTCAAAATAAGCGCTTCTTGGGCGGCAACCCAAGGTATGTATTTACACTACTATAGAATGCACCTAATAACTCGTATAAAATAACCTGGGCGTTTAGTTGTCGGGTTATAAAAGTGTTAGAAAAATGGGTTTTTTATTATAACCCAGACTTTTCATAAATCGGGTTATATAGACAAATCAGACAATTAAATATTACGTAATTATAAACGCTCGGGTTATATCAAGGTATATATATACACCGTGAATTTTGCATCCGGGTTATTCGTAAGCTCTAAAAAAAATTGTGACACGCCCGAATTATAATCTATCCCGATTAACCTCTACATACTAAGTGGTCGGGTAGGACATCTCTTCCTTCATTCCTTCTCCTTTGATGGAAGTTGCCCTAGCTACCGCCATCAATCACACAGAGCCCTAGCACCACCCTCTCCGCCTCTTTGCTGGTGTCTTCCTTTGTTCTTCAGCTGCGTCGGCCTCTCCGCCTCTCAACTGGTGTCGTCTTCGCTGCTCTATTGCCCTAGCCCATAATTTCTTAGCTTTATTCGTTTTACCCAACCCTAGTCGTGCTGATACTTGCGACTGGCCTCGTCGTCACCTCTTCTTTCTTCAGGTGCTGATACTCATTCTGTATCTATTATATGCACACATATTGAATGACTACTCCATATAATTAGGATTTTCCGACGTAGGTACTGGTGGTACCGTTACTGGTTCAGGGAGGTTCCTTAAGGAGAAAAATCCTACAATCATGGTCAGTTTGACTCAGTTTATTGCCTTTTTGGGAGGAGAAATGTAGGAGAGGAAAGATTCCAAAAGTTATGATTAACTCCTAGCTGTTTAACAGTTGTATGGTGTTGAACCTGCTGAAAGCGCTGTTTTAAAAGGGAAATCTCCTGGTGAGTTGAACCAAGTTGTGAATTGGATGGTTTTCTTTTGTTGCTTAGAGCATCTTTAACAATGATACCCACAATCTCTTAATATTTTTTTAAAAAGGAAAATGAATTATAATGTTAGATTTTTTATAAAACCAATGTCAAAAAGGTGGTGGAGTATCATCTGCAAGAGACTCATTTTTTTATTTACTCAAGAATTCTGACGTTTTTCTGGATTTTTATTTTTTAAAATTAGTTTTGATACTCATTCACAATATCACAATTGTAGATGGTCTTAGTGATTTGATTTGCTCTGGTGTTGTAGTTGTACCTTGTTTTTTTTATAAAAGTTGAAGGGTAGTTCTTATATATTTGACTACTATTTCTCCTTTTTTTCAAAGACCCTCATAAGATCCAAGGAATCGGTGTTGGTCTGATTCCGAAGGTCTTGGAAGTTAGCCTCCTTGACGAAACTATTGAGGTAAGTTTGTTTGATCAAAGAGCATATCAATGTTAAATCAGCTCAAGTTCAAGAAGAAATAGAATCATTTGTGTTCAACTTATTTTGTGTAAGACAAAGGACTCAAATTTTAGCCTTGACAAGTTTTTTAGTTATTGTAGAGATACATGTTATTCACTCATAATTTGCAGGTGGGGATATCTTCTGGAGCTACAACAGCGACAACTATAAAACTAGCCAAAAGACCCGAAAACAAAAGGGAAGCTCATAGTTGTATGTCATCTCTGATATTCTTCAAAGTTGATGTCTTTGTTTATGGTTTACATGCAACTGCAGTTAAGTGTATCATGTGCTTGATCTCATGCTTTCATAGGTTGTCTTCCCAAGTGGAGGCGAACGCTATCTATCGACTATTCTGTTTGATTCGCCGAGGCACGAGGTTGAAACTATGCCTATTGAATAACCATTGCCAGAGGAGGAATGGTTTATCTTACTACCAAGAATGTCTCAATTTTACAACATCATGTTAGAACTAGTGTTGTGTTAATTGTCTTGGATTCATGTTCTAATGTTTTATTGGTTAGCATCATATATGTCTAATGATTAATACTCTGCATATTATCTTTGTATGTACATAATAAAATGTCTCTAGTATTGGATTTCTAAATATACTAAACACATATATTAGTGTCAAATCCATAACTTCTGAATTTCTGATTCCGGTTAGCTCAAAGACAGTAAGGTTTGTAGCTGCCTCTCTTGAAATTCTAGTCATTGACCAAGTAAGACATGCAAATATTCTAGCAAGGAAGAATAATCTATCTAGAAAAGAACAATTAGATGATGCAAGTTTGTTGACTTAAGTGCCTTGTTAACAAGCTGACAAGATGCAAGTTTGGGAACATAAAATTCATTAACATGAAGAAGACAGACACATAAAAGATGTCGTCGAGGAAGGGAGGAAAAATGTTTGAGGGTGTAATAAATGGCTCAGAGATGGTTCCATTGGCAGTCCAGTGACACCTTTGTTAATAGAGGAGGAGAGAACGCGTCGTTTATTTGAAGTTGTCGATTAATCTTTTGAAGTTCAAATACAATCTTGTGTTTAATTTGTAACACCTCTGACTTACGTCGGTAGTGTCACACGCCAGTGACCTCAGACTGTAAAGTCCAAAGTCACCCAAGGCTTTAGTCGGAACAATTAAGCTTAAATAAATAAATGGACATTTAATAATAAATGAGTAAATAGTGGAAGACTTTTATAACAAATACTTAATCCTTTATTAAAATCTTTCCTCGTAAATTGAGGAGATTAGTTTTACAATCGTAATTACAATACAGCGGAGGACTTGTTAGATAAACCCTAACACATGACTAACTTAACTAGGTCTTACAAATATTTAAGAAGATTAAGTCAACACTAGAAAACTTTAAAAAATATATATTACTTCAAATCTTCAATCTTCAACTGTAAGCCTTCGTTTTCGATTTGTTACTTCAAGGATGTCTGAAATCAACCACTGATGTGCCATATAGGACGGATGACACCAACCAACCATGCAAGGAAAATCAAAGGTTGGTTAGTCTAATGAAAGACTAAACAAGGGCTCAAACAGAATGGTTCTTGTGATTGTATTCAGTTACTATCATTGTCTCTCGAATAATAGTCGGTAGACGATATGTAACTCGGATACTCTCATTGAAATGAAAGAAGAGGTATGCGACAAGAGAAGACTTCAAAGAAGGTAAGTCTTATAGTAATATGTATGTTTGTTTGGGAACATTATAATTCGCACAAAGTTTGAAAACCGACCTTGAATATTTGGGTCCTCGACCAACCTCACCGCATAATGTGAATCCAGATTGGAAAGGGGGCTTACTGTATACAAGAGTCCATGCGGGTTCCACGTTGTACTTCTCCCCCGATGGTATATTAATTATGTGCAAAACGACACTTATCTTATTTAATTCCAAAATGTGCATGTACGTTAAAGCTTTTAATCCACACCAATCTCGCAACAATTAAGGGCAATACCACTTATATTCGAATAAGGTTAGGTCATGACCAAAGAGTATTAGGGCAATAATCCTCCCAATACCATGTTATAAAGAAACAGTTAAACCTCGCAAGGTAAATAGTGTTCCTACAAATACACTTGCTAACTAACATATAAGTCCACACCAATGCACAACAATCCACACCAAAGTTCATCTAGCATCCTATAATAATAATATATATATATAAGGGTCGTTGCTAGCAAATATAAAACCTAAAAATAGGGTTCATTTTCACACTAATTTAACACACAAGTTCTCAAACACAAAATTCAGAATATTTATCCCAACTTAATTAAGACAATAGATTAATTGTCAATTAAGAAAAATATGGAATAAATTGCAAGAGTGAACCGCCATCTGCCTTGAATCACGAAGACAGTTGAATGGCGTATCGGAGATGGTTGCTTTCGAAAAGCAAATTGGCTCTCTGCTTTATTTCCGTTCCAAAAGAAATTCCGAGACGCACCCATATCACACACAACAATTAATTATAATTAGATAATATATTCAATATCGAAATCTGAAGGATACAATGTCTCAGTTTCTAATTGAATTTATTTAACCCATAAATAAATCAATTTCAAGGCTTTTTAATAAAAACGATTATTTATACGATACTAAAAATCAATTAGTCGTATATTCTAAATAATCATATCCTAATTAAATTGATCAATAATTTTTTTATAATCCTAAAAGTTTCAACTCAAAATATTATCTAGATGAAAAGTTATAATTTAATCATTCCTAATATAAGATAATACCCAAATCGCGAATTGGACCAACCAATTCTTCCCCGGAATCGTGGATGGGGACTCGTCGGAAATGGGATAAATTCGGGCTCGGCGGTGCGTCTCCGGCGGCGGGGTAAGAGGGGTTTTGAAGGAGACAACTAGACGAAGCTAAGGGTGCAAACAATTATAGAAACAAAGCTTCAACACTCTCGAATTTTGCTGAAGAATAGAAGGTATCGGGTTTATAGGGTTCGTGAATTTGGATGCGAAATTGGATGTTGAAAACTCTATGGTTGAGGCCCTATTTATAGGGGTTGGAAAGAGTTCGGAAAGATCTTCGCAATAGTATCAAATATGGATTAAAACGATCTTGATTTGGCCCCCGATTTCCTAGAATTACCATAACTCATTTTCGGATAATATACTTGCCTTCTATGAACAAATTCGATTTATTCTTTGGCTTATTATTTCCGATTCCACAAAGATTTTGCGCGTTTTGATCCTAGTTACAAGGCCCATGGATTGATTGGACGAAACGATCACGAAAAATGGCCCAATTCCGCCATTGAAGAGCTTGGAGGCGCGCGGTTGAAGAAGACTATTTTTGGGTATTTACGGTCGGGCCCCCTTATTTGGCCTATTTGCATATTTTTGCCCAACTTTCCAAGCTTTGGCAAAAATGATCCTAAATAACTTTTCAAAAATTACAAAAATTTCCCAATCTTATTTATTTTATTAATATAAGTTTATACTATTAATTTAACCCAAAATTAAAATGTAGAAAAAATATTTTAGGTAAAATGATGCTTAAGTTACCATTTTCTTATAAATTTACCCATACTTAACCCTTTTTAACACTTTGTTAAACTTGGTTCAAGTATTCTAAGTTAAAATTGATAAGTTGATTTAAACTATAATTAACATAAGGTTAATCATAGTTTAGACCATCCATAACTTAAAGAGATAGCATACTTAAGGTATTTATTATTTTATCCCTCCCATGGATAAACATAATAATTCTTATACCCTTTATTATTATATTTAAAATTCTAAAACTACATTTATTGTTATACTTATTTATTCATTTCTACACCAAACTATAAAATCCCATTTGATAATTTGTATAAAATTATCTTAACCTAGCTTTTGAAATTAAGTTAACGAAAATTTAAACTGCTCCTCTAAAAGAAAAAAAAATTCATAACTTTTATTTATATCAAATTAAAATTACCATATTACTCTTCTAATTTAAGTGTGATATTACATAATTGACTAACTGTTTTTGGTACAGCTAGTACTTGGTTTTAAATGGGGACAATGCTTGGACCCTTATCTGGATTTTTATACAAAATCTTGATAGATTTTTAAGTGGTGGCGACATGGTGTATATCTAATCCAAATTTTAGGCTGGCCAACTAGGTTGTTGTTACAAGGGAATATTTGATCTAAAACTCATCATACCAAAATGAAAAAGACAAAGCAAGAACCATTACTTTCTGATGTAGGACAAAACCCAACTGAAATGAAGGTTCTTACATTACAAAGCTGAGAGTTAATAATATTATGGCGTATTCCACTTGACAACAAGGATGCCTGATTAATTCTCAATTCCAGCAAATAAATGGACTAACTTCTATAAATTATGTGTATTGTTGCGATGCAATTATGCATTTCTATTGGAACATAATAAAGAGCAATATAATTGTCAAACATAATATACTTGACGATTCTAGAGTTCAAGTGATTGTTAAATTTCACGAAGAAAGAATAATTGATCTGATGAAGAGAGATTTTTTAGAAGACAACATAAAAAGTGATTAATTTTATCCCACCACCCAGCCGCGATTGAATATTATCAGGAACTCTAATGTCTTGAGAACTCACCGAAATCGTGGACTGTGCGGCTTTCGTGGTTAGTTCAAACACTCCGATGGATGTGATCACACCAATCTTGGCACAACCATACCAATGGATGTTCATCCCAGCGCACAGACTGTAACCACTCTAGCACCATTGATAGGCCCGCAAGTGCACGATACTATTAAGTAGTATAAAAGATATCGAATCCAATGGAGCACTCGTTGATCATTAATTTTACATAAACTAATAATCTACGCAAACAAGAGATGTGAAGTTTTTGGTTTTGATTTAATAAAACTAACAAGAAACATAAGTCACAGCTAACTAAAATGATAAAAGGGGGATTTGGATTAATTGATGGATGGAAGGCTAGGATTGGGGTTTACCACAATGATACCATGTAATGATATGCAAGTAAATCTCTAAGGTTGCAAGTGATGGTCTACAATGGTCAAATGTCCTAATATATCTCTTATCCTCTTTCAAGGTATAAGAAAACTAGCCTAAACTTGATTAACTCCTTTCGTGGTAATTAACTCAAGAATAAGTGCATTAGGATTTATGACAATTTAAACAACCACTAGGAAGATAGGTCTACTTCCGTGATCCTAAAAAGTCATAGCTCAAATCTTGAGGTTCAAATTCAAATATTACTTTTCAATGCATACACAACATTTAATACATGTAAAAATACTAGTTAGGCATTTTCACAAACACTTGGTGTACAAGATTTGAATAATAAACCAAAACTCATCCAACCAAAGAGAAAACTTCACCAAATCATCACATAATCACCATTGGGCTACTCCCAATCCTAACATAACAAATTATTCACTCATAATTTGTAAGAACATGGCATGAAACATCAATCCAACCATCATAAACATGGGCACAATGATAAACAAAATAAGAAATAAAGAGAATGAACAATATATACTTAGCATTCAACCAAATAGAGAGAATGAGTAAGAAATACTTAATGTTCAACCAAATCCTTGCATTTTCATTGAACCATGAGAGAAAAGATGAAACTTTGCTTCTTTTTCAAGTCTTGAACCACAAAGGAGCTCAACAACCCAAAATAGATCTAAAATCTACTAACAAATATAAACCCAATTACTAGTTTAAGTGGAATCTATGAAAATCTAGAGTTAAATCTAAGAGAGAAATGCAATCTAAGCTAACCCTAGAAATGGAGGCTAAAGTGTGGGAGGGAGAGAGAGAGAGAGAGAGAGAGAGAGAGAGAGAGAGAGAGAGAGAGAGAGAGAGAGAGAGAGAGAGAGAGAGAGAGAGAGAGAGAGAGAGAGAGAGAGAGAGTCTTGCTTTTGGGTATTTATAGGTGCCCAAAAGGAATAGATTTCCCAAAATTAAAAGCAATGAAATCCTGAGAGTTGCATGGGCATGTCATTCGGCATGGGATGGCCATGCTAAAATCAGAATACAAAGTTTTGGTCTAGGCTTTTGGCGTGGCCATGCTGAGCGGCACTAACACCCCATGTCATATCCTATAAAGGCATTCTCGACATTTTTGGATGAAAATGAGTGCTCAACTTGCTTGTATGGCTTGTGAAACACCGTTTTCTCCATTGAATCTTCAATTTGGCATCCCTTTGGCTCTTCTTAGCTCCAACCATAGTCGTTTTGAATCCATTCGTCCTTGAAAGAGATCCAAAATTGCACCTACAAAACCAAAAAGCAACAAGAGAGTAGATATCCGCACAAACAAGCATAATAAGTGTATGATTTATGTACAAAAGTGGCGGTTAATATGGTCAAAAGGTGTTATAAACACATGTTATCAACCTTCTACCGCTGATAATGCTCCTAGATCATAGCATTTTCCTTTTTACTGCAGCTTTTTTTTGTGATTGTGAAACTTTTGTAAGGATTGTCCCTTTCGTTATGGACTATTTCACTTATTTGTATTATTTATTTTCGAACCAAAAGTTTCTTTTGTTTGTATGATTTGTCATATAATTTACAATTTCAAAGTAGTAAGATGGCAGCCCCAAGCGCGTTGCTTAAGGGATCTTATCTGCTAAAAATTAAGGTAGCAAGATGGCAGCCCCAAGCACGTTGCTTGAAGGTTCTCATCTCCTAATAATCAAAGTAGCAAGATAGAAGCCCCAAGCGCGTTGCTTGATGGATCTCATATGCTAATTATCAAAGTAGCAAGTTGACAGTCCAAGCGCGTTGTTTGAGGGATCACATCTGCTAATAATCGAAGTAGAAAGATGGCATCCCCAAGCGCATTGCTTGAGGGATCTCATCTGCTAATAATCAAAGTAGCAAGATGGCAGTCCTAAGCGCGTTGCTTGAGAGATCTCATCTCCTTTAAATTAAAGTAGCAAGATGGCAGCCCTAAGCGCGTTGCTTGAGGGATCTCATCCGCTAACAAATGCAAATATGCAAATACATGTCAAGTGTTCATTAAATTAAAACTTGCGTTCTTACATGGAATACTTTTTAAGGTTCATCACATTCCAAGTTTTCGGCAAGATTTTTCCTTCTTGATCACATAGTTTGAAAGCTCCATCCTCGACCTCTTCGCCTAGTAAAAAAGGACATTTCCATTTTAGGTCAAGCTTGCCACCATCAATGCGTCATAAGACGAAGTCTCTAGGTTTGAGTCCTCGGGGAAGTACCTTCTTATCATGATAAGCCTTGAGTCTTCTTTTGAACTCTCTTGCCTTGAGAGCGGCCATCTCAATCACCTCTTCTCTCAGCTGCATTGCTATCTTCAATGACTCTTTATTTTCTTCCTCATCGAAATTGAGGACACGCAAAGATGCCACCAAAGTTTCAACTGCAACTATAGCATCCATGCCATACACAGGTGCAAATGGAGATTCCCCCGTTCCTTTTCTTGGAGTTGTACGGTATGTCTAAAGAACCAACGATAATAATTCTGCCTATTTTCCTTTTGCTCTAGTCAATCTCCTCCTGAGGTCATCAAGGATTCTTGCGTTAACGTTTTCCACTTGGCCATTTAACTGGAGGTAAGATACCGATGAGAACTTGAGATGGATGCCCATTTGCACGCAAAATTCTCTAATCTCTTTCAAATCAAACTGTGAGCCATGATCAATCATGATTGTATGAGGTACACCCAATGTTCTAAAAATCCTCGCTTAAGGCCGCCTAGGCCCCGCCTAGCCGCCTTGGCGCTAGGCCCCCCTCACCGCTCAGCTCCCGCCTAGCGACTTTTAGAACATTAGGTACACCGAAAGGACAGACGAGCGATTTCCAAAGGAAGAATGCACAAAACACGCTGTTATCTTTGCTAAAGCTTCTGCCTCAACCCACTTAGTAAAATAATCCACGATTACCAAGATGTATTGCACATGTCCAACATGATGTGTCCCTTGGGATCCTTGAACAACAGTTCTTGAAGTAAGTTTGAATCTCATGAAAGAATTGAGAGAGCTTGGACGGCAACAACTTCTTTCGATGGTTTTTGGAAGGATTTGCGTGAAAAGAGGATGATGTTCTTCACGTGGTTGTGGAGAGTAGGGGATATCTTATGTTGTTTTAACGTGTTGTTTTGTATTTTCTTAAATTTATGCATCGCTCGTTTGTTGTTTTTAATATATATTTAGAAGGGTAATTTGCAAGACAAATTAATTAAGTATGATTTTTTTATGTATGATTATTTTAAAAATAATTATTTTTTGTACTTTAATATATAATAAAGGGTATATTGGTAATTTAATATAAGGAAAGGGATATAATTGTAATATAATATAAAGCTAAAAGCCTCCTAAAAGCCCTATGGTTAAAATCCCCCATTTAACTCATGATTAAAGATGCTCTTAGGCCTCGTTTGGTATGTCTTCTGGAATCGAATGGAATCAGGAATCAGAATGGAATCCGGAATCAGAATATATCATTCTTGTAACTTGGTGTTTGGTATGCTGTCGGAATGAACCATTCCTGTAATTTGGTGTTTGGTATGCTGTTGGAATGAATCATTCCTGAAAATGTTGTTTGGCAGTATATAAAATCTAAAATGAGAAATTAATTCCCTATAAATTTAATTTTGCATAGGTATATATAAGTAGATGAATTTTTCATTTTATAAATACAAGATTAAGTACTAAAAAAGTGATAATAAAATACTACAAACATCCATAAACTAACCACACAAAGTATTCCAACATAAACAATTAAAAAAATTCAACCTAAAATCAATATAACAAGAAATACCAATTCAGTACAAATGGAGACAATTCAGCACAAACGAGACTGCAGCAATTTAACAAAGTAATTTACGAATTTTGAGCAATTTAACTGAGCATGAATTAATTGAATTTTTTAAGCAATTTAACAAAGTAACTATGAATTCATTGAATTGTATTACGAGAACGAGATGCAGCAAATGACGAGAACAAGAAAACAGCAATTGACGAGAACGAGACTGCAGCAATCTACGATTTTTGAGCAATTTAACCGAGCATAAATTCATTGTATTACGAGAACGAGATTGCAGCAATTTAACAAGTGGAGACTGCACAATACCTTGAGGGGTTGGGACGGAGAACGACGCCGAAACGACGGAAGACGCCGGGAAGGACGCCGGGAAGATCGTTGGGGCAAAGCTTTCAGATGAAGGAGCGATTGTGGTAGAGGGGAACAACTGAACATAGCGTATCCTAATTTGTTTTTGGAATGGATGAAACCCTGACTTTTTTATTGGAATGAAGTTGTTCTTTGAGCTTGGAATGGCCAATTCCTGTGTATGAAAGAATTTCTTATTTTTTACCAAACCAAACATGTTTTTGGAATCGCTCATTCCTCATTCTGATTCCTCATTCCACAGGAATCGTACCAAACAAGCCCTTAGTATCTAATGAGGCGTTGACACTTTCGATAAAATGTCATCAATATAAAGTGTCACTATGTTAATGTCATTAATACTAAGGGTTTGTTTGGAAAAACAATTTATAAAGCAATTATCATTTATAATGTATGTTTTGTTGAAAAAGTAGTTTTGGAACTTTGAAAATTATGTCACTTTAATTTGAAATTGGGATGGAAGAAATTTAAATTAAGGATATTATAACTAATATTGCCAAACACCATTTTTACAAATAAATATTTGTTAATAAAAATGTCTTTATAAATATATTATTCAAACAAACCCTAAGTGTTATCACTAAAAGTATTATCAAAATAAGTATTATCACTAAACAATAGTCATCACTAAAATGAACTGTTATCACTAAATGAGAAGTGTCATCAAAACGAAAAATATCATCAAAACGAAATTTGTCATCAACGAAATCTGTTATCAAAACAAAATCTATCATCAAAATGATTTTTTTATCAAAATAAAATTTGTCATTAAAACAACATCTATCATAAAAAAGATATATCATCAAAAAAATTTGTAGTAAAAAAATTGTCATAAAAAATGTCATAAAAATTGTCATCAACGCGAAACTATCATCAAGGGTTAGGGGGGTCATGCGGCTATTGTTTTAATTTTAGGGTCATTAGTCTAATTAGACCCTCCTTAGAAGATTAGTTTCCAAACTCAGAAAAAAAGATCTAACTCACTTTTTGTTTTTATAAATGACAAAAGAAAGCATGTAATAACTAGTGTTTAAGAATTAAAAAATTTAGATAATATAATAGACCTAAATAAAATGAAAATTATCCTTTTTTTGTTTTTTTATTAGGTCATGATTTGAAGATTACCACCTAAATTATACTCCGAATTATACTAATTTTTAAAATTAATAAAATTTATTTAACTTACTGTATTTTTTTCAAGTGTACATAATTATAAACTAATGATACTATTAACCCTGATGTTTCATAAATATAAGCTAAGTTGTATAATAATATGCAAGTGTAATAAATTAAATTTTGTTTTAATAAATAATTGTCAACTTCAAAAATCAATAATATTTTTTAAGAGGTTAAGGTAACATTCTCTTTATTGCACAAGGTCTACAATAAATTATGGACACGTCGTGTCCATTCCATTGGACGAGGTAGGATTTTAGTTCTTTCACCCCTTTAGTAAAATACTCAGGAGACTGACACCAACCCCTTTGTCGGATTATTGACGGCTCTATACACCTGCTACTATTCTGATAAATTGTGAAATTCAGCCCTAACATTTATTAAATACTTTACCCTTTTAGAAAATCTTGATTCTGCCACTGTGGCTAGTCAATTTGAGAGAGCAAACCAGCTAATAAGGGTTTGTTAGGTTAGAGAGTTTATAAAGAGTATTTTGTTTTTAAGTAGTTGATAAATAGGGTTGTATAAAAAAATATGTTTTGTAAAAATGTGATTTTTATGAGTATGTGTGTAATTTATTAGAAAAGTGTGAGTAGTGAAAAAAAAAATATATTACACGTTTACCGAAATATATAAAAATAAGTATTTGAAAATAAGTGTTTATAAATAATAAACTATCTATGCCAAACAAGGCCTAAAGTAGCACTTGGGGGTGTTTTTTTTTTATGGAACTTGGGGGGTGTTAAGCCATGATCTCTTCATTGTTAATGCTCTTAAACGACGGGGGTTCACAATTGATCAAGATTGATTAAAATTGTTACAAACTCGAAGTCAAATCTAACACGTTGAAATTGATCCAAATCTAACCCATTTTTTTCATTAACTGGTGCAGTACCCATCCTATACAGTAAACGAAAATTTATAAAATCATTATTAATTATTCATGGTTGAATTAAATTATGTAATTTTTAAATAGTTTAAAAAATATCTTATTGATATTGTTTAAGAACTATATAAATGGAAGATTGAGATAATGTAAAATTGTTATTTAAAAGAAATATGTTCAACATTTTCTTGTTAATTATATAACTCATATAAATATATTATATTTTATTCATACATATTCTCTTACAATTATCCTTTTTTTAAAAATCATGTAGTTATTGTCATGCACGGTATATTTTTACTGAAGTTGTGTATGCATTCCACTATCAATTATCGTGTATATTAACATGAAATATTCAAATTATGTCAATATTTTGTATTAAAAATTATAAGTCACAATATTAGTTAAACATAAATATGTGTACTTATAAAAAATTATAGCTTTAAAAGTGAAATGCTGAAATGTTATATTAAAAATATATTATTTTAGTATATAATATTGGTAAATATGAAAATATCAATCTTTTAACTCAAAAATGAAAACAAGAAAAATAAAAACAATTTAATGACTAATAGTAAATCATTAGTCTAAAAAGAATTATTATACTTTTTAAATTTTGTTAAGATTGGGTAGTTTATATTTTGCTCAATGATTGATATATAAATTATAAATTGACATGTATTCAAATCCTAATATTATATTATGTGACAAAAATTATGTTGGTTTTTTAATGAAGGTCAATGTTTTAAAAAAAACTCATTTTGATACTCTTAAAAAATTAGATAAAATTCTACATTAAATTATGTAAAACTTGTTTGGTTTAAATCTCATCAAAGTATGCGCGAGTCTAAAAATTCTAGTATCCAAATTTGACTTTACATAATTTCACAAAGTTCTAATTTGCATCATCATTGCCTCAAAAATCAAAGGTGTTGCCTTTATTTCAAAAACACCACAACTCAAACTAAATCTATATACTATATACAAAAACCCATTAAAACTCAAATTAACGTCAACAAATATATATTATCTTATTATATTATATGAAATAATCAATAATAAAACATCCTCTTGGCATATATACTATTAATAATCTAAGAGATTCCATATTCATCGATATGTAATATATAAGACGCAAATCATTCATTTTTTATACTCTATATAACAATTTATTTAAATATCATATATAATAAAATGAAATATATATATATAAATTACGATGATAACTTATCAAATTGATAGACTTAATGATTAAGGGATAAATCATACTTATTGTGATAAAGATTGAGATGTAAAAATTATAAAATAGCTTATTTTAAATTTCGGTTCAAGGTTTAAACATCTAGTACACTCAAACCAAATAATCTTAGGTTTTAATTTTCTTTAAATTAAAAATGTTTTGAAATTTAGTAAAAAGTTGTTTATATAAAATCCTCTTAATGTTTGGAAAGTTGCAAATTGGTTAAAGCATGGTAAAATTGTTTTGATGTCTCAAAAATGAATAGCTTGAATATAAATTTTATATAAATATATTTATATATGTATATATAGATTTTGTTGATTATTTATTTATAATAATCATTTAAAAAATCAAAAAATAAAGCCTCAACAACTTTTTCTTAAAAGCACTCTAGTGACTCTAAATTGGGGAGCTTTAGTATATAGTTCTAGATGACATGTTTTCAGGGTTTGATGGTGTACTTTTTTGTATTAATTAAAACTCAACATTATTTGAGAAAAAAAATCACATCTCCAATAGAGTCCAGCAATTTTGTCAATTGTTGGTTGGGATCCTTAAATCATTCATAATTTTTTCTGCAACCATTTCCATCGACCACAATTTTCAAAATAAAAATAGGGAGGATTATAATAAATAAACGGATAGAATGTTTGCACTCGAAATTTTTGATGGCGCACCCTTTTTGGGCGCAACCAGGATGCGCCCAATTGGGGGTAAATTTTTTTTTTAAAAAAAAGGTTTAATCTTGGGCGCATCATGGATGCACCCAAGAGCTGGACCCGGCTTACTTTCGGGTTAAGGTTGAGTCGGTTCAGCTTTCGAAATTATTTTAAAAAATAAAATATCTAAACCGGTTGAATATTATTTTTTAAAATTAATAAATAATTTAAAATATAAATTTCACTATATATTTAAATGTTTTAAAAAAATAATATCAGTTTTGGGCGCAACGTAGTTGCGCCCATGTAAATATAGTGTTTTATTTGGGCGCAACCAGGATGCGCCCAAGTAAAATCCTATATTTACCTGGGCGCGACTTTATTGCGCCGTCTCGCTGTCTTCTACCTCTCGCTCGCCGTCTTCTTCCTCTCGGCTTCTTCATCTTCCTTCTTCCTCTTCCTTCTTCCTACCTCTTCAATGGAGTTTCCAGATCCGGCGACATGTAGCAGTGGAGGCGACAGCGGCGGTGGCGAAGAATTCCAGACTTCGACCGAGATTCCGACGGCGGCGGAGGTGGCTTCGTCCGAGATTCTGACGGCGGCGGAGGTGGCTTCGTCCGAGATTCTGACGGCGGCGGAGGTGGCTTCGATCGAAGAGGCCGGCGGCGATGCAAAGCGGTGAAGGGTCGAGGTTCCGGCGGCGGCGACGACTGCTGCAGAGGCGGCGGCTGGTGGGGAGGCGGCGTCGGAGTTCAATGCGGATTGGGCTGCATGGGTGGCGGCGGTTGATGCAGAGGACGTCGCGCTGGCGGAGGAGGACGTCGTGCTAGCGGCGGCGACGGCCGAATCTCCGGCAACGGCGACGACGACGGCGAGCATTCCGGTGGGGTCGGAAAATGCGCTTGAGGTTGCCGCGGCCGTGGGTGTCGAGGCGGTGGCCCAGGTTGGAGAGGCGAGCCGACCCAGACGAAAATATATTCGTCGCGAACGACATGAGGTACGTATTTTATCGTTTTAAAAAATATATATTATTATTAGAATTGTTTAAGAAAAGTTTATTAATATATATAATTAATTTATAGAAATATTTAGATTTGTTAGAAAATATTAGAATTGTGTTAAAATATTCAATAAATTAGTGTAATTATATTATTAGAATAAGTATTCAATAGAAATGGAAAACTTCACAATTTGATACAAATTTATTTAATATATTAGTTATATTTAATATATTGGATTTACGTAAAAAGAAAAGTTAGTATATTACATTTAGAATATGTGAATTGCATATAATATAGTAGGATAACATTATTTGGAAATGTATTGTAGTTTTATAGCAATTAGATATTTGTTTAAATTAGACATTATTTGAAAAAAAATCAGGATGTAGTCGAGAGAATCAAACGACAAATGCGGGGGGGGGGGGGGGGGGGGTCGTATGGTGGAATATCGACCAGTGATTGCTTCCGGTCGCAAGAACCGAAACCTCGAAAACCCCCCAAGCGCAAACGCAAGAGTAGAGTCGTCCTCACGGATACCGTTCCAATAGCAGAATCTGTTATTGGGACGTTATCTGATCCGATAGCTGATCCTCGTCCTCACGTGTGTTCGTCTCCGGCTTCGCAGAGTCCCGTCCTAGACACGGAGGAGGCGGTTGACGACACAGAGGAGTGTGCGAGATTGGACGACATTGTTATGGAGGAGCCCGCACTCCAGGAGCCCGTCCCCCCTCCCGCACCCCAGGAGCCCGTCCCCCCTCCCGCACCCCAGGATGCTCCACCTGCCGTAGAGGCCCCCCCATACGGGCTTGAGTTGCCTGATGTGCTACAGAGCTTCACGACTCACGTTGCGCACCGGATTTGGCACGCTCCTCCTCCGCCTGTACCGTCCCTCGTACGACGTTTGAGGGTTTATACTCGCCCGGCCGAGTTTAGTGAGTGGGGTTTATATATTTCGGACGAGGTTGTTGAGGGCAGTTGGTATTGGATGGTTCAGCAGTCCGGGTTGGCCGCTCTCCGAGATTTTCAGTTTGGTAGGGTCGACCACATGCTTATATCAGCGTTCGTCGAGAGGTGGCACCCTGAGACGAGCAGCTTTCATTTTCCGTGGGGTGAGATTACGAGAGAGGAGAGTCGTCCAAGGCTGTGGCTGCGTCGAGCGATGACGAGGTGTAGCTACTGGCATTGTTGCATGTTTACGGTTTGATTTCGTAGGGACAATATGGATTATGCATTGACATTTTGTGTATATATACACGTTTACTTTTCAATGCATATGCAATTTTAAGAAATTGTTCATTAGGGTTCTTGACTACAATGGAGTCGTATATAGCCTTGTTACAACGGTAAGATGTTGGGCGCATCCCGGATGCGCCCAACATCTTACCGTTGTAACAAGGTAACTTCTTGGGCGCATCCGGGATGCGCCCAACGGCCTTTGATTTATTTTAGGGTTTAGGAGGGCTTGGGGTTAGGATTTTAGGGTTTAGGATATACCATATGTCCAAACAAGGCCTGTACGAGGCAATTTGTCAATTATCCAAACAAGGCTTGTACGAGGCAATTTGTCAATAAAGTCGTGTATTTAGCTTAAATAGAACACCTCATATACAACTTGGAAAAGAAGTGGATTTACATTGACTAATTTATCCAACTCCATCTCGTTCCAACATTTGTCAACTCTAAGTACAAGGTCTAAAGAAATATGTCACCGTTACCACTCATCCTTCTTTGGATAACGTAATCTTGCATCCTAGCCTGAAATGGTTGCTCTCATCCTTCAACGCTTGCATCTTTCCATCGGGTCCAAACTCCGGGCGGGGGTGGAATTGGACATAGGTCATCAACTAGCCAAACCTTTACAAATAAGGATGATTAGAATACATCACAAAGAAATAAAGGTTAATGATGATCGAATGTGGAAATGCTTACCGGTACAAAATGGTCATGGTTGCCTACAAGGGCTATTGCATGCACTTTTGTGGGAGGTTGTGTGCCTAGGGGAGCCCACATTGGGAGGCACGTGTGAGGTCCAGAATATGATAGCACAACAAGAGCCACCTGGAATCGTGTGGCAAATGTCAAGCCAACAATGGGTACTTCCATCCAGTGATCCCTCGTACACACCCCAGTAAAATTCACAGACCTGATGAGGTCAGATATGGGGGTTACAACACAAGTCGGGGTGTACAACGCTCGACGTTGTTGCAACTCCTTCGAAAGCTCAAATCGGACGTACATATACTGGTCTTCGACATCCGCTTGTAGTACAGCAAGCAAACGGTACCCACAGTGACCATCGCCCATTACATTTTGTACTCCTCTAATGTAGGCTAACATAAACGAATCAATATTATCTCGGCCCCAATCGAAGTCGAGGTAATTAATGCCTGTGTTGGCCTTAGGTGGACCACAATTGCTTTCCTTGCCAGGCGAGATTCCGCTGTGCCCCTTACCTTTACAAATTCAAGGGTTAGAATAAATTACAAAGAAATAATGATTAATGATGATCGAATGTGAAAATGCTAACCGCTTGGAGGACGTCCTTTAGATCCCATTGAGGAATTTTTCCGATCCTCGGCCTTCTTCTTTTTTTCCTCGTCCTTCTTCCTTTTTTCTTCCGCCATGTGCTCAAACCAACTAGGGTCCCTCTTTGTATCGTTCTTCTTCTTTTTAGGTCTCCCCTTCTTGGTCGAAGCGGTCGGGGGCTCTTCTGCGGTACACGATCTAGAGTCATGGAAAACTCTGTATTTGCGTGCAAAGTGAGTCTTCAGCTCTGGGTGCAATTCTTCGTTGCTCCACTCTCCAAAGATGGCACCTAAGACGATATCTTCTTCTGAGATCAATACGCCATCATTCGGTGCGGGATCAACATGCCCAACCCCTTCCCACTTGATTTGCTTCCAATAACTATGGATTTCACTTGGCCTCAATGGGAAACCGGTCTTTACATATTCTTTGATCGTGTGTGGGCAAGGCAGGCCTAGAGTGGCTCTCCAAAACACATCACGACATTCTTCATCGGAAATTTTTCCTTGTATGGCCCTAACAACTTGGGCGTATAAAATTCTTAAGCACTTTTCCGACACCTTATAAAGAATGCGCCTGAAAAATATCTTCACCGCAGGCGGGCCGGTTACGATCTCTGTGGGCGCCTTAAAAGCACTCTGCTCCATATCACCCATGACTTCCCGAATCTGATCAACATACATATTGTCGATTTTCTGCACGAGGGTCTCCAAGCCTCCAACCGACGATTCAATCTCGTCCTTCAGCATAGAGTGCTGACTCTCGACCCTGAAATTAAAAACTCAAGTTAAGCTTAGTTGCATATATCAATTTAGATTTTAGATGATCGCTTGTGAATTTACCTGTTTGATGATCTTGTGCCGAAATGGAGTACCGTGTCACACCATGCATAGACTAACATCTCCTTGTAGTCCCTAAGCCATACCCTCTTCACGTATTCCATCAGCCAGGGTAGCTTCTTCCAATTCTCCGTCAAGTACTCAAGTCGCTCATTATACACATCCTCAGTCGGCGACCTTAACAACCAACGAATATTACCACTAAAATGGTCAACATTGGGGACCCATTTCATGGCAAAACCCTCCATGTTGCGATTCACATGGACCCTACATAACAGATGCTTCGTGTTGGGAAAGACTATATCGACGGATTTCGTCAGACCGAGTTCTCGATCTGACATGATCACCGCCGGTTCCCGTCCCCCGAGAATGATCTTTAGGCGGTCCAACGCCCATGTGTAGTGCTCTGTCGTCTCATCATACATGAATACGATCGCAATACAAAATGTACGGTTAGTGCAAGTGAATCCAACAAAGGCATACTGTACCTATACATGTATGAATTATAAGAAATAAGGTATGCAATTATAAGAAATAAGGTATGTAATTAAATATTCATAATAACTGCTCCATAATTAAACATATTCATACATGTTCGTCTTGTAGGTCGTATCCATGATGACGATGGAGGAGAACAAACTCAACAAATGCATTGCTCCGGAGTGAGAAATAAAAATACCACTCAAAACCTCCCTCCCTTCTTCATTGCGACGCGTCTCATAGCTTGTATAATAACGTCTCGCCTCTAGAAAATCCAGCATGTACTGCGGCACCGTCATATTGCCCCTACCTTTCAGCCTCTCCCGACTCTTGTAATTGTAGAGTTGGTTCCTTGATGTCAAGCATTTGGGATCCTCATGTAGAAATAGACTCATAATAGCCTTCGGCTTTATTCCGGAGGCTGACAAACTTTTCACATGCTCTCGTTGATCCTGCGAAAGCCTCCCAGCAAATGCATGACCGATCAAACTACTAGAAAGCTCATGGTCATGCGATCCACAAGCGACAGATAATCTCCAACGGTCAGATTTCAGCCAATTACCCTTCACAATCACCCCATGCAACTGAAACGGACACTCATTTTTCTTTGTCCTCGCATTGTATTTCCGTTTAGGGGTTGCCTCGGTACCGTCACCCGTCTTCTTCTTCGCCGCTCTATATGGCCCAGCCTTCTCACACGACAGTATGACCTTTCGGTTAGGCCATGACTTACTTATTACAATCACCATATGCAACTCCAAACCTAAGTTCTTAGCCCAACTGATCATACTATCTCTATCACTCCATTCTTTATCCGTAGTAAAATAAGAAGAATAATCCACTGGCGAATAGTCGCTATCATTACAGTCCTCCTATTTATGATAAATAATAAATTAAAACATTTTAAATTATAAATTATCGTAAACATTTTAATCAAAGTTCTAAACTACAACACACTACTGTAAAACTACATTTCAAATAAACTTATAAACTACAACAAACTACTGTAACTTGCTACATTTAACTTGCTACTGTAAATTAATATATTCAAATACACTTTGTAGTAAATATATACTTACTCGTAAATTATCAAGACCGGATGCGTCATCCAAGTGCTCAACTGGACTAAGTGCAGCATCCATCCTTGACAAAGAACATATTCTTGAATGGAAAAACTCCAACAATGGATAAACCCTAAGCAATAGTTGCATATATATAGCAACAAGATGGATAAATCACAAGAAGTTACCCTAAATCACAAGAAGTTACCGCTTTATAACGATAACTTTTTGGGCGCATCTGGGTTGCGCCCAAAAACTACCGTTAACTTCTTGGACGCATTCGGAATGCGCCCAAAATGTCACATTTTAAATTTCGAATTAATACTTTTTAAATATTTTTTAAAACTATTTTTATATTTATTTTAAAAAATTTGGAAAACCGGTTTTAACAAACCGGGTTCAGATTTTTTCACTAAACCGGTTTTTTATTAATTTCTCAAATTTTACAAAACCGGGTACCAGCCCTTGGGCGCATCAATGATGCGCCCAATGTTAAAACTTAAAAAAAAAAAAATTGCCCAGTTTGGGCGCATCCGGGATGCGCCCAAACTCGGGTGCGTCGCAAGATTTTGCGGGTGCGAACATGAATCCCCTAAATAAAACAACAATCCTTCTGAGTTCAGAAGTGCTCAAGTTAATCGCTTTTAAGCCACAAAAAAATGCAGTGATATACATGGAAAAGAACTGCATGCCAGTCGACAGGACATGGAAGAGATGTGGTCAGAAATTTTCACTGCATGAAAAGAGGTCCAGTATCATTTTTGTAAATTTTTACTTGGCAAGTGATAAAAATTGAATGAGAAGGTAAACATATGAAGTAATCAACCGCAGAGAGAATTGGGAACACGAAATAACTGAATCTAGTTTAACGGTGTGGGATCCTGCTGGGCATCTATTCTTGAAACTATCCGGGTGTTGTATGAACTGCATTGGCTGCATTTATGCCCAAATATGTGATAGAACACCTCGCTCGTGCTACTGCAATCGTTGCAGAGGATACTCACCTGCCAAGTCATACTCGTTTTCAGTATCTGTAATACATGTATCGAAAACTTCCTCTAGCATAATTGAAACTATGCACTTGGATTTCATTGATATGTTCGTGGGCATGCATTTTTCCAGCCCAACACCCTTCTAAACAAAAATAAAGAAGATATATATATATAAGGGAAAAAGCTAAACCATATTACATGAAGATACAAATTTTATTGGATATTACAGTGCAGGATGTTCAGCTCAAGGCTCAACTAAGATTCAGGAGGCATTACAGATTTACAGCGACAGTTCATATGATAAAATCGAAGTTCAATCAGCTGGTTTTAGGTAGAAGTTGATGATTCTCCACCTTACACCATGACAATCCAGAAAATTAACTCAGATCATTGATGAGTGCAGAAGATGAAGGTTGGTTAGCTTTTTCATAATGATTTTGCTGCTGGCAGACATTTTTTCCCTCCGCAGTAATACTTGTATCAGAATCCATAGCTAGTAATGTTCCATTTTCTTTCAGCTTAGGTATCCACATAGAAACTTAGGTATCCTTATTTCAGTTAATTAGAAAGAAAGGTCTCCTGCTTTCTTTTTTTCCCTTGACTCAAATTTCAGATTCGAATTTCTAAGCTTGTTTCTTCATATAAGGTAAGATGTGAGGGATTTAATGTTCTTCTCAATCAATATCCTAACAGATCTATATTATTAAATTCACATCCAATTTCATAAAATAAAAACAAAAACAAAAATGGCCAAGCAGCCTAGGTTGAGGGTGACAAAGTGTGAATAACATACCTTGTAACGATATTCCTCAGGCATGGCAGTAGCTTCAATCTGTCAAAAGAATGGTCATTATATCATTGTATAAAGGAGGTGTTGTAGCCAAATGCCAATATCAATCAGAAGGATTAAGTCTTAGTTTAAAAACAAAAGCAGTCAAGTTCTGTCCACAAATAAAAAAAATTGTATACAATGATACAGCAGCAGATATAGTTGTAAATTGTAAGTACCCAATCTTCATTAATAGTGCTCTCACTTCACATCAATTAAGGAGGAGAGATAATGACCCTAAACAAATCCATGACAGTTGCCTCTTCTAATTCGAAAATTCAAGCCAAAATGATCATATTAATAGTTAATCACATTGTTTTCAGCCCTTGGAGCTCCTCTACATAGAGACTGTGTTAGCTGATCTAGTCATTGAAATATCGAATACTATGCATTAAGTTTCTTGATCTTTCCCATACTGGTTTCCTTGTCAATTCAGATGGTCCAGACCTCCTAGGCAACTTTCCGTTATCATGATTTATATGCACGTAATGTAGAATATCAGGCCTGATTCATTTCCACTATTGTTTTTGTTAATCACAATAAAATGAGTACTGCATTTCACCCATCTTAAAAAATAAGAAAAACAATGACACCACATGCATATCACTTAGGCTAGCAACTGATTCCCCCTCATAGAGTTAGCAGCATATAAATAAAATTTTCCATCAGACCACATGCAGGAACAAGTGTACAGGGTAGATTTTGAAATCTGGTGTTAGCGAGATTTTCTTTCACATGCCAAATGGCGCAACCACATTGCTGAAAACTCAATGATGTGAAACTACATCTAAAGGGTAATTCCTACCCATTCATGCTTCCGTGATCTTTTGCTGGAGAAACAGAGAAAGAACAGAAAAGAGAACTGAACAAAATTATAAACAGATATGAATAAACAGAAACTCATGATCTAGTGTGATTGGGATAAATATCATCAAAGAATAGGTGGAAGAGACTACCAGCTCTCCACAAGCAAGGGCTGAAGCACATAAAGTAAAATAAAAAAATACCTCCTCATCTAATCTCTCCCAGGTTCTTCTCATGTTATCGACTGACTTAGAGCAGATTGGGCAACGATACCTTAGTTATTAGAGCAATGACATTCTTTTAGTAAAACGGGTCACCTCATTCCATATAAAAGATGATAAAACGAAAGGACAGCAAAGCATTGCATGAAACATATCACAATGAAACTAGCCTATTCAGAAGAGAGAAATAAATAAATATATACATGATCAAAGAAGAAGCATGCATCATGCTAAACAACAATAAAGATTCTTTTCCATAGACATGAATGGCATGACAGAATCTCACTTGTGTAAGTTACCTTGAAACACTGAGTATGTTTTTTTAGAGATTAATAACAAAGCAGCAGAGCAGGTATACAAGCTTCCCTCAATTCTACGTTTCATAATAAGTCTCTAGAACTAGTTTTATAGGTCTTACGTGAACTCTGAGTCTGATCCATAAATAACGGAACTATTTCGAAGCTCTCATAATGCATCATCCTTTTTCTCGCAGGCAATAGAATGATGGTTTATCTATTAGGAATTGCTTCATTTCATAATCACAGAAAAAAGAATGACAGGATAAACACAAACAAGACATTTCACCAAATTGAAGACAAATCATGAATCTCTAGCTCATACTGATATTTTTATCTATGACATTCATTAATAATGAAAATAACTGAAAACTTGATGATTATGAAACTGCAAGAATAAAACTGATCCAGTAGTGAAGTTAAACTAACCAAAGTGCTTAATACAAAAGAAAGCAGTCATGGTAGTGACACACTAAAATTAGAACAGTTGAAATGGTTGACAGTTATGGCGAGTATTTCAGTGTCTATAAGTAAAAGGTACTTGTTTGTTGCCCCCTGCTCCTAAAAGCTCTAAATCTTGAAACAAAAGAATAAAAAAATCAGAGAGGACAGGGTATGAAATTACTGATTTTGGTGTAACATCTCAGAAAAGCAGTCCATATGGATGGTGTGCCCGCACTTCATAACTGCCGTGCCTTTGATTGAGTCAAAAAGGTACTGTAACACAGTACAGGATAAAGTGATTATATACGACAGAGGGAGCTCATAGTTGGAAGAACAAATAGAATTAAGATTCATGAAACCTCATAGCAGATGGGGCAGCAATTCTTCATAGAGTTTTCTACACATGAGTGATTGTCACGTAAACCTATGGAGTAGCAAGATCCTGTAAAGTTCACAGTAGACAAGAAAAGTTATTTCCAGCTTGACTTCCTAGTTTGAGCTAAGGAATTTGACGGCTAGACTCCACTACCAAGGAGAAAGTTGACTTGTCTGAATCAGAAGCCAGAAAAAGGGAGAGAGTACTACCTAGTTAACAGTTAATCAAACACATGATACAAGATAAGAAATGCTCAAACAGCAGAATAGACTTCCAATACTCAGTGCACTGATTTATTGACACTTTGTAAGAACATAAGTTTAAAAGAGTGCTCACCACATTTTGGGCAGTGGAAGAAGTTCTCACGACCACCAACCCTGAAGTTTAGATTAATCGAAAGTTAAACATCCCATGGCAATACATGTAGTGGAAATCAATCATCTAAGATGAATCAGATGATCAAATAAAGCCTGTTTACCTACAAATCCCACACTCGTCGCAATGGAATTGCTTTTTATTGATCTGCAACAAAGAAATATTACTTGAATGATGAATCAATCTGAAGATGGTGCAATCTATCACCATAACAGTGATTAAGTAGAGAGCTTGCTCGATAAAATGCATTCCAAAGCTAATGCAGGAAGACAAATACCACTACCTCATCATCATAGAATTTGCACACCTCACAAAAATATTCACCCATGTTGACCCCGCATTTAGAACAAACTCTAGCAGCCTGTCAACAAAATATTGTTTTATAGAATTTGAGACATCAAATAGCTTTAGCACATGAACCAAGCTCATTAGTGTAGCAGCAAATATGGAAGAAGAAAAAAACAGCACAAAAGCGCCATTGTAACAGGATTACACCTTTTTTGACCTAGTTGCATGAGTATAAGCAGTGTATCGGAGTCGGTTGAGAAATCAAAGCTCATTAACACATTCTCTACATCACCTTTTGAACCCAAATAATCATCGTCTATCATAGTGAACATGGACTTATGGCCTTATGGGAAAATATTTGTATGTAGAATGTACATTCCAATGGATATAGACGCATCTTTTTAAAAAGAACAATTCAAGACCAACACACACACAATAATGTAAGAGAGATACACTCACCGGCTGTTCATGCTCGCAAACTGCGCAAATAACCTTCAAGGAAATATCAAATTCAGCGACCCATTCCAACTAAGGGCCAATTCCTAATATAAATCACATAAAACAAGATGGTGAAAGGGGGGAAACGCACTTGTTTAACGTCATGGCGAACAAGCTCGTGGCGCTCTTTAGGATTGCTCAAGGAACTCTGTTCAGGAAAATCACAGAATGAAATCAAAATCAGCAGAAAAATAAAATAAGATTGGCGCTATACAGTGGAGGGAGATAAAGAAAGAGAACCATGGCCTCGTTGTGACAGTGGCGGCAGGTGAAAACCTGATTGCAACAAGGAGCTCGGATTTTACACCTTCTCTTGTAATGTTCGCATCTGGAAAATTTTAAATCAAAACCAAGAAAAAATGATTTTTTTCGCAGTCGATTGAATGGAAATCTGGCAAGGAAGAGAAGGGAGTACCCCATACCCATATTGTAGCTTTCCAACACGTTCGCGTTGAGCGTCGTCAGAATTTTCGACGTCGTCCAACAATTTGTCTTCCTCCATTGATGGGAGCGCCAAGAAAGAGGGAGATCGACAGCGAAGAAGAAGAAGAATCCAAACGAACAGTCCCCAAAATCAAGGGCAGGCGCAAGGCGGGCTGCCTGCAGAGAGAGTTTGTGGCAG
The DNA here is from genome assembly GCA_027886185.1 of Rheum nobile. Taxonomy (NCBI): domain Eukaryota; kingdom Viridiplantae; phylum Streptophyta; class Magnoliopsida; order Caryophyllales; family Polygonaceae; genus Rheum; species Rheum nobile. Next base: position 4,879,450 of record WOAB01000002.1, on the reverse strand, counting down.
CTTCGACACGAGAGCTAGATAGAGAAAGAGAATGAGAGACGACACAAATTTCTGTTTTCACTTTTCAATCAATCGAAGCTAAATTACGAAATTATGAGAGTTCTTACAAAATTTAAATATAACTAGTGTAATACCAGTGTAATGTTTTTTTTATATATATTTATAAAAATAGTATATTAAAATTATATATTTTATTTACATAGAAATATTTAGTTAATGACGGTTATAGAAGTAAGTAGAGAAATTCTTATATAAAAAATAATAACTGAATACAAATATTGAAGATATTAAAAAATTATATTATATAAAAAGAGGCAAAATTCTCTATAATTTTATTAATAGTAAAATTTGGCTAAGTAGTATTTCATATGGGGATAGACAAAATAAATAAATATATATACTAATCATTTATTTTAAGTGTATAATAATATATAAACACTTTTAAATAATACAACTTTGTACATACTAAATATTTATTTTAATATTAAAAATTAAATTTATAAATAATAAATAGACATATGGGCCAAAATAATATTGGAATAGGCTGAAAATAATAACACATACATCGAATTGGGTTAATAATAGGCTTCATATTTTTAAATCAAGCCCAATTACATGTCCGACTTCAATTATCCCATTTAAATAATAAATGGACTTAAAGTCCAATTAGTTTTTTCAGCCGATCATTGCAGATCAAGCCTAGTTCTTTAGCCCGTTTTTCATTTATTTTGTATTTTAAAAAAAAATACAAAAGCCACCGATCGGACAAACCCTAACCATTTCTCTTCCGCCTCCTTTCCGTTCCGGTGTCCCTCTCTCTCTTTTATGTTCAACAAGGGAGAACATTTCTTCCTTTTTGTTTCTTTCAAATTCCATCTCCATTTCTCATTACAAATTAAAACTTTTGGGATTTTCTTCATATTTCCTTTTCTGGAAATTCCGTCCACAATCTGCTTCTCTTTCTTTTTGTAAATCTTCGAGATCCAAGTTTTTTTTCTCCAAAAACACTCTGATCTAAAGATTACAGATCCAAGTTTTTTGTGACCCAATGATGGATATCTATCCTAAACAAACTCCGAAAGGAGATCTAGAGCTCACATATCCGGAAAAAAAAGAGCTTAACCTCCTTTGCATGTTCAAATCCACCGACTATCTCTGTCAGATCCAAAGAAAAACATCTCTTCTACTTTTTTTTCTGTAACATGCAAAGGAAAAAACGGCTTGATGAGTAGATATGGAGTTGCTACTGAAAGGTTCCCAAAACCCTAATTTTCTCGGAGAAAGAAGATATAGATCGCAAGTTCCGAAGCCCATCTGGAGTTTTTCTTTGAACTCAAAGTCTGAAGTTGTCCGAACCAAGCATGGTTTATTTTCGTGAGTCTCTCTCTCTCAATCTGTCTCTGTGTTTATTTTATTTATAACTCTGGTCATCCCTTCCATTTGAAATCATCGAATGAATTTAGTCAATAAAACGTGAACAAATAATAATCAGGGGGAGTTTGGATATAACTGGGTGCTAATTCTTAATTAAACATTGATATTTCAGTTTTTGATATGAATCGCTTGTATTCTGTGATTTAATTGTTCAACAATATTATACATTTAGCTACATAAATTTGAGAAGTATAGTATGATTGCTTGGCTATAATGAAAAATTGATTCGTATAAAAAAATGATTGAAAGAAGACAGATTAAAATATTGCATAGTCAAAAATTTTAACATTTCAGATTACTAAAAAATCAATGGGCTATTTGGTCCATAAAATAAGTATATATATTTATGATGCTAACATATAATGGGCTAATTGGCCCAATAGGTATATTTACAATTTCATAAAACCAAATCAACATATTTTAAAATATGAATACAAAAAATAGATTAATTGTAACGTGCTTTTCTAGATAAACTTACCATATATCTCATATTTTTTGCAATTGTTTACTCTCTCTGATTGCATATCAAATCTGCATATATTAGTTTACCGAGAATAAAGTGAGAATATATTAATTAAAGAAATAAAGTAATATAAATTTATTCTGACTGATCTTTAATTTTAATTTAGATAACTGTAGGATACTCCAAATTTGTGATTTTTAATTTAAATCTAAAAAAAACACAAGTTGCCACATGTCAAAATTAATACTGTGACGCCACATAGCGAAATTTTTTTTGGGTTATTGTAGGAGCGCCACATGGCTTAACAGGTATTTGCGTTTAGTAGTTATATAGTAGATTAAAACATACTTTTTTATCCCGATATTTGAATACAGAAATTAAAATTAATATACAAGAACAATAAAATTGCATTTTAAAAAAATATTATATTAAGTAAATTGTTAGTATGCTTGAGCACATTATAAGTTATTGTAAATACAAGATGAAAAGTATGGAGGTGTTAACTAATACGTTGTTATAAAGAAAAAAATTGCATACAGTGGCGGATTCAGGGGGGCTTGAGGGGGCGGCCGCCCTCGCTTCCCCCCGGAGATCCGCCGGTGTTACCTTAGGAGGCGCTGAGGCCGGTGAAGAGAAGCGATTCCAGCCCCTGCTTCGTCTTCGACTGCTTGAGGAAGAAGAAGGAGGGTGCAAGGAAGAACATGCCCATTTCTACCATAAAAAGGCCCATTTTTACCCAAAATAAAAAAGGCCCATTCTATCTAAATACAGAAATAGGCCCATTACCACTTTCATTACGTTTTAAAATACATTTTAAAGCTATGTCGTTTTGCTCTCTAATCAAATAATTCCTTTTGATTAAAAAATTTAACTTAACACAAGGTTTTATTTATTTCATAGGAACAAATTAAAAAGATTAAATTTGTCAAGAATTAATATTTTAGGGTTAACTGATTTTGGTTGAACGATTGATTTTATTTAGATTATTTCATTGAATTGAGTTATTTTTATGAGGATTATGGATAAATTTATTTATGGTAAGAAGTCTACAATATCGGGTCTTGAATAATTCTCTTTAGAATCCAAATATTGAAACCAATGCCAAAATAGATGGATAGAGACCCAAAAAAGCATGTGAGAGTTATATCATTAGCAATTCGGTATCGAAAAAACCATCAACAATTATGACCCTCGAAAATATTAAGCACTCTCGCCTCTCCTTAAAACAATTCTTGGATCCGCCACTGATTGCATATATGTATATAAAAAATAAAGAAACAAAATTGTTTACGTTAGTATACATACTAAGAAAATGTGTAGATATATTGAGAAAATATATGCACATATTAAGAAAATATATACACATTGAGCATATGCATACATAGTACAAACTAGTGAAAATATATACACATTGAGCATATGCATACATAGTACAAACTAGTAAGAAAATATATACATCATTGATCGCTTCCAGTTTATAGAATTACTGGTTTCTTGGTGGAGAATCTGGTTCTATATAAACCAACAAAGTTTTGGAAGCCCAAATAATGATGTCAACCACATCAAGGATGTTTCGAATTATATCAAACAACAAATTGAGAACTGGAATAAGACGAAAATCTAGAATCCTGACTGCCTAGCAGATGACAGACCGACACCTCATAGAAAAAATATCTCCAGACGACCAATAAAAAAATGGAAAAAACCTCCAGATAAAATTTTCAAAATCAATACCGATGGATCAACAAAAACGAATGGTGAATCTAGCGTTGGCTATATTTTCCGAAACAACAAAGGTGAACCTACTTTTATCTCCGGGGATAAATGTGGTACCTCAACCCCATTAAAAACGGAAACGCTTGCGATAAGAAATGCCCTAGTAAAGGCCTATGAACTAGACATTACCGACATACAACTTGAATGCGATAACCTGACCGTTGTGAATGTCCTAAACCAAATCTGGCACTGTCCATGGGATATTGAAATGATTATTTCTGATATCCTGTGTGTTTTATAACTTTTCTCTTCAGTGGAGATTTCTCATGTCTTCTGGGATACAAATGTGGTGACCGACTTCATCGCTAAGGAGGTCCAACTTAGTTCCTTGAAAGATATTCGAACTAGTTTAGAATTTGTAATTCTCATCCGAAAGGATGCTATAGACTGAGAAACCGGCTCTTCTGTGATTTCCAGTCTAATATTTACTTAATAATAAAAAAACTGGTAAAAATAGAATTTATAAAACAAAAAAGACTCCCACCTCTCTCATCTCTCTAAAAACCAAAACCAAAATACCAACCCCAACTCCAAGGGCAAATCTCGGATAACACCAAAATCCAAATCCAATAACAACACCACATACAACCAGCAAAATGTCAAACAAATGGATTAAAGAGAGGAGTTGCTCCTCTCTTAAAATCCCAAAAACCAAAAGGGATTCATCCCACTTCTTAACATTATTGGGATTATATCCCTCTCTACCAAAAAATACAGGGATTACCTCCCACCTCAAAATCTCTTCTTTCATAATAACCAAGCATACAACAACTAAAAGGATAATGTTACAGATTTAAGTGAAGTGTACACGTGTCATGTGAAGTGTACACGTGTCATGTGATGTGTACACGTGTCATCTCAGAAGCTTCAATTCTGTTTTGGCCGTAGAGCCATTATTCAATTCTGTTAGACAGCAGCTAGGAGATTGTTAGAGCTGCTTATAAATGAGTTTGAGCTAGGGATTTTGACATTCATTCAATCACTTGTAATCCTTCTCTAATAAAATTCTTCTCTCAAGATAACCAGATTTGGCCTTGAGGTGAGTTCGTTGTTCTACATTGATCTCACAATTATCTTTCCAATCCTATCACTGATTCTTACGAAATTCTATTGGAGTTCTGAGTTTCTCTATATCATTGGTATCAGAGCGAGACGTTCCTTGGGGGTTCTTGATCGTTGTAGAGTTCATGCCGGAGACGAGATCGCAAATGGCGGAGAGAGAAACAATCCAACGTGAAATGGAGGAGTTGTTGAACTCCAAAGTGGCGTCTCTGGAGGGACGATTGGAGGAGAAGATGGAATCGAAGCTGGCGAAATTTGATGAGACCTTGAAATCAGGATTGGCAGATATCTTCGACGCCTTTGGCGTTAACAATGGCGGCCGACAGACAGCAAGAAGATCCAGTCCTTCACAATCTGTTGATACCGGACAACCACAAGCTGCTACAGAGGGAGGAAGATGGCGCCCATGAACAAATGGAGTTCCCAATTATTCTGGATTGACTCGATTATCAAGATTGGATTTTCCAAAGTTCAATGGAACAACAGTCAAGGAGTGGATTTTCAAAGCGGAACAATTCTTCCTCATCGATAGAACTCCTGAAGATATCAAGGTGAATCTTGCATCAATTCACATGGAAGAAAAGGCTTCGTGTTGGCATCAGGCGATTGTCCAGACTGAGGATCAACGAGGTACGTTTCTGGATTGGGGAAGATACAAGATTATGTTATTAGAAAGGTTTGGGGAAGTCGTAGACGATCCTATTGCAGAACTTATAAAGCTAAGGGAAACTGAGGGCATTGTTGGCTATCATGAGCAATTTGAGATGATAAGAACTAGGGTGAGGTTGTCTGAAGAATACCTAGTAAGTGCTTATCTTGCAGGTCTCCGAATAGATACACAGATGCATATACGAATGTTTCAGCCGCAGTCTGTGAGGCAATGTTTCACTTTGGGAAAGTTGTATGAAATGGCTCATCCGAAAATGGTAGGGCAAGGATCTTATCAAGGAAAAGGTATTATGCAGAAATCCTTTGATTATGGAAAGAAAGAATTGGGAAACCAATTCAAGACTGCTTCTACTTCTAAGAATCTGGAAGTTGCTAAACCAGTAGAATCCAGTTCAAGAAAATGGTTGTCTCCTGAAGAGATGAGTGCTAGGAGAGCCAAGGGCTTATGTTACTTTTGTGATGAGCCTTACACCCCGAACCACTACCTGAAACATAAGAAGAGTCAGCTCTTTCTAATGGAAGCTGAAGAGGAGGAATTAGAGGGATCTGGAGCACTATCGGATGTGTCAAATGAAGAAGAGGAAGTGCATATCTCTGTGAATGCAGTTGCTGGGATATCCAATTACAAAACAATGAGAGTGAAAGGCATGTATGGAAAGAGAGCATTGTTTATTCTCATTGATTCAGGGAGCACTCACAACTTTATTGATGCTAAAGTTGCTGAGAAGTTGGGCTGCAAGTTGACAACCTCTGGGCTAACTTCAGTGTCAGTGGCTGATGGTAGTAAACTGAAAGTGAGTGCTAAGGTGGAAGGATTTCAATGGCATTTCCAACACGTGCCATTCCAAGCTGATGCAATGGTTATACCCTTGGGCTGTTGTGATATGGTCTTGGGAATTCAGTGGCTAGAAACTTTGGGAAGGATTATTTGGGATTTCAAGAAACTGACTATGGAATTCAGAGTGGATAGCAAGAAGTTAGTATTGCAAGGGATTGGCCAAGGTTCAGTGAGGGAGTTGCAAGCTCAACAAATGAACAAGATTCTGAGTCAGGATTGCCAGTTAGCTATGATCTATGTGAGCAAATTGGAGGCCAATACCAATGCAAGTTTATTAGCTTGTATTAAGAAAGAAGAGCCACTTCCTATCAGTTTGCAGGAGTTGCTTAATAAGTATGATGCTGTGTTTCAGGAACCTAAAGAGTTACCCCCATTTAGAGAGGGTCATGACCACAGAATTCCTGTTCTACAGGGAGCCGATCCTATCAACCAAAGGCCTTACAGGTACGCCATTTATCAGAAGGATGAGATCGATAAAATGGTTAAGGAAATGTTGAATTCTGGAATTATTCAAGACAGCTCTAGTGCTTATGCTTCTCCTGTGGTTCTTGTGAAGAAAAAGGATGGAAGCTGGAGGTTGTGCGTGGATTATAGAGGATTGAATGCCACCACAGTTAAGGATAGGTTTCCTATTCCTTTAATTGAGGACCTCATGGATGAACTTGGTGGTTCTAGTATCTACTCTAAGATTGATTTGAGAGCTGGTTACCACCAAGTGAGAATGGCCAAAGAGGATATACACAAGACAACTTTCAAGACTCATAATGGACATTATGAGTACTTGGTTATGCTCTTTGGGTTAACAAATGCTCCTGCCACATTTCAGCACCTCATGAACTCAGTTTTTAGGCCCTATCTGAGGAGGTTTGTCTTGATTTTTTTTGATGACATACTCATCTACAGCACCAATTTAACTGATCATTTGCAGCATTTGGAGTTAGTTTTTCAAGCTATGAGGGAGCATACCTTGTTTGCCAAGAGAAGCAAATGTGACTTTGCTGTGTCTAAGGTAGAATATTTGGGCCACTTTATTTCTGCTGAAGGTGTCAGTACAGATCCTAAGAAGGTGGAAGCTGTAGCTAATTGGCATGTTCCCTCCAACTTGAAGCAGTTAAGGAGTTTCCTAGGGCTGGCTGGATATTACAGGCATTTTGTAAGGGACTATGGTGTGATTGCTAGGCCACTTTCTTTACTGCTTAAGAAGGATTGTTTTGCTTGGTCAGATGAAGCCACTACAGCCTTTGTTGAATTGAAGAGAGCCCTTTGTCAAGCCCCTGTATTGGCATTGCTAGACTTTCATAAGAAGTTTGTAGTAGAAACGGATGCATGTGGCTATGGGATTGGTGCAGTATTGATGCAAGAAGGTCATCCACTTGCATACATCAGTCGACACTTGAAAGGCAGACAATTGAACTATTCAATATATGAGAAGGAGCTATTAGCTGTGGTTTTTGCTCTACAAAAGTGGAGGCATTACTTGCTTACTCATCATTTTACTATCAAGACAGATCAGCGTAGTATTAAATACCTTTTGGAGCAAAGGTTGAATACTCCAGTCCAGCAACAGTGGTTACCTAAACTTCTTGAGTTTGATTATGACATCCAATACAAGTTGGGGAAGGAAAATCTGGCTGCTGATGCATTATCTAGGCTGGAGAGTTCTGAAGTCTTGAGTATGGCCATGACAGTAATTGAATCAGATTTACTTCAAGCTATTCAGTCTTGTTATACCTCAGACCCTAACCTTCAACAAATCATCACTGATTTGACACTTGACCCTACTTCTAGGAAGCATTACACTTGGGTTCATGAGCAGCTTAGAAGAAAAGGGAAGCTAGTAATAGGGTGTGATCCAGCTTTGAAGGATCAAATTTTGAGTTGGCTGCATAGTGCTGGAACCAGTGGGCATTCTGGGAGAGATGTTACAGTTCAAAGAGTTAAATCTCTATTCTATTGGAAAGGGTTAATTCCTGATATTCAACACTTCATTAGAAGCTGTGTGATTTGCCAGAGGAATAAGTATGATCGAGCAGCTTCTCCAGGCCTCTTACAACCCTTACCTATTCCAGAACAGGTATGGGTAGATATATCTATGGACTTTATAGATGGCTTACCACTCTCCTTTGGGAAGTCTGTTATCTTTGTAGTGGTTGATCGACTCAGTAAAGCAGCACACTTTGTAGCACTATCTCACCCTTATACTGCAGCATCTGTGGCCCAGTGCTTCCTTGATCATATTTTCAAGCTACATGGATTTCCTAGATCCATTGTTAGCGACAGGGACCCTGTGTTTCTTAGTGATTTCTGGAGGGAGTTGTTCACTGTCCAAGGGGTTGATTTGAACCTATCTTCAGCATATCATCCACAAACTGATGGCCAAACCGAGGTTGTCAATAGATGCTTGGAAACATACCTGCGGTGTATGTGTGGTGAGAAACCTCACCTTTGGAGTAAGTGGCTACCACTGGCTGAATGGTGGTACATCACTTCATTCCATAATGCAACTCAATTGACACCTTACGAAGTGGTGTATGGTCAAGCCCCACCTGCTCACTTGCCTTATCTGCCAGGGGAATCAAAGGTAGAAATGGTTGCTAGAAGTTTGGAAGAAAGGGAAAGTATGATCCAGATTCTGAAATTTCACTTAATGCGAGCACAGCATCGCATGGAGCAGTTGGCTAATCGACACAGAAGTGAGAGGAGCTTCAATATTGGAGAGTTGGTCTATGTGAAACTTCAAGCTTATAGACAACAAAGTGTGGCTGCAAGAGGTAACATGAAACTAGCTCCTAAGTATTATGGTCCATATGAGGTGATTGATAAATTGGGTATGGTTGCTTATAAGCTTAAACTGCCTAGTTCTTTTAAAGTACATCCAGTGTTTCATGTGTCATTGCTTAAGAAACATGTGGGTTCTGCTGTCACCGCTTCTTCCCTGCCTTCTGTGTTACATGATACACTGCCTAAGGAGCCTGAGTCTATATTGGAAAGGCGCATGGTCAATAGGCAAGGTAGATCTGCAACTCAGGTCTTAATTCAATGGAAGAACCAGCCGGCAGAGGAAGCTTCTTGGGAATTTTTGTATGACTTGCAGAAGCGTTTTCCTGATTTTGAAACTTGAGGTCAAGTTTCTTCAGCAGGGGAGATTTGTTACAGATTTAAGTGAAGTGTACACGTGTCATGTGAAGTGTACACGTGTCATGTGATGTGTACACGTGTCATCTCAGAAGCTTCAATTCTGTTTTGGCCGTAGAGCCATTATTCAATTCTGTTAGACAGCAGCTAGGAGATTGTTAGAGCTGCTTATAAATGAGTTTGAGTTAGGGATTTTGACATTCATTCAATCACTTGTAATCCTTCTCTAATAAAATTCTTCTCTTAAGATAACCAGATTTGGCCTTGAGGTGAGTTTGTTGTTCTACATTGATCTCACAATTATCTTTCCAATCCTATCACTGATTCTTACCAAATTCTATTGGAGTTCTGAGTTTCTCTGTATCAGATAATCCCTAAACAACCCCAAATAACTACAACCACAACCATCATCATCAAGAACAACAGGAGCAAAAAATCTAAATTAGGGTTTACCCTTAATAACAACGAATGTAAACATGATGAGGAAGCCATACAAGAGTTTAATCTCTTTGTGGTAACAACTCCTCTTTATGTTAAATCATGGGTGGTGAGAACCCACAATCAACTACACATCATTTGGGGTCGACTACCCCTAAAATGGAACCAACAAATCTCTGCCATCTTGTGGTTGACCGTCACCCCTAATTCACAAATTGGGTTCTTCAATCCCTTATTTTCTGCCAACCGACCATGTCTCCAGCACCAACACCGTCGATCGTCCCCTCCGGTGACTACCCCGCTCGGAGCTATCGCTTTCTCTAAGCGATGAACTCTTCTCTGACAACCTTAGTTGTGGTCCCCAAATTCACCACCACTTTAATCGGGTCTTTCGAACCTTCCGACCCTTTTCACACCTCTGGCGCCGCTAATGCGGTTGCTTCCCCTCCTTTCCTCCGATCCAGATCCGTTCTCTGGCTTGTTGTCCAAGGTGGAAGATTAGATTTTTCATCACAATTTGGACTTTGAGATGTAAAGCCCTTACAAATTAAACTCTAGTGGACTTCGTTCTTTGGCCCAATCAAGATTTGGCTCATCCCATTAATCATCCTAAACTTTGTTTATTGGGCCGTAAAGCCCAATTAACTCCTTTCTCTAGCGAGACTTCCTTCAATAATTCTACGATCCCTTATAAAATTGTATCAATATTTACATATATATTTTCTTATATGTATGTATGAATTTTGATCGAGAAGTATTTAATCGGTTTGAGGCTTTCTCTGGTTTAGTCGGTTTGAGATGTTGTTTTGGTTGAGGTCGAGGGCGTGGTTATGTGGTTCCTATGGTCTCTTTGTGTCGGAGTTTTACTCAGGAGTTTCATCGCATTTCCAGTTGAGTGCCCTGCAAATTGCTCTCCGACGACACTTCATACGCTGTGTTAGGTTTGTTGGTTATAACTCGCGTATGTGTCATTCTCAAGCCTTCTCCAAGTTGTGTTAGTTCGTCATATTTGGTTATTTGCTTCTTTTTTACTCGATTTGTGTTTGGTTTGTTTCATGTCGATTTTGTCCGATTTCCGAGCGTAGCTTGGACTCTCGATTTATCAGGTTATGTCTGGTATTTCGATTTCTTTTCTTATCGAAAAAAATAGTACAAACTAGTATATGTTTTTTGTGTCATGCACCGATTTTGTTTATAAAAGTCAAAGTTGAAATTTTGTTGAATACGAGTAGGGAAGTTAAAAAGATTAATTATAGGCTCTCTTTTGTTTTTGGTCAAATTAATTGTAGGCTCTCTTGACATGTATGAATGTTTCTAGTATGTTTAGAAATTTATAATTGAAGGTCTATATGCGGTTTATATAAAAAAAAAGCAAAATAAATTAGGAATTTTATATAAATGATTGGAATAAAACAAATAAATTAGATTTAAGTAATTAAAAAAATCATATAAATTTTTGAAAAGAAAAACGAACATTTGAATTATGCATAATTTTTTCGAACCTTTTAATATAATATATATTACAACTTTTTCATAATGAATTGTGTGTTACCAACTATATAGATGTATAAGTATTAAAAACTATAAGAGTGTTACGTTCTTAATTTCTATTACATAAATTTTATTTTTAAAGTAGCTTTGACATGACAAAAACATCGATTTTGATATATAAATTTATATATTAGTTTCTAAATAAATTTATAGGATGTAACTTTCAATTTTTTGTTATATACAGTAGAAAAAACTACTTTAAATAATACCAACTATTGAAGATGAATAAAAAATAACCAACTTAATAGATTGTACTTTGATGTACAAACTATACATGTATTTACCAATAATAGTACAATATTGTTTCCGATGAAAATTCCATCCAGATCGATGACGTGACACCGAAAAAAGTTAACTAGGTGAGAATATAATTAGTAATATATATTTTAGTATAAAAAAACAATAAAAAAAGCCCACGAAAAATTAGAAAATAATATAATAGTAACTTTTAATAGTTTTCTTCATTCTTATATCTACTGTTACATTAGTTTTTAATTTTTCTTGAAATTATCAATTTTTTAAATAAAAAATATATATTATTGATTAAATTTTTGTCTAGTCAATTTTATTTGGTGTCATGTCATCAAACCCACCGAAAATTAGACCGGAAAACAATCTTGTACTATTATTGATAAATATATGTATAGTTTGTACACCAATTTACAATTTATTAAGCTAGTATTTTTTTTTGTTGATTTCCAATAGTTGATATTATTTGAAGTCGTTTTTCATATACCTTATAAATAAGTTTAAATATAATAGTAGATGTTTTAATAATTTTCTTCATTCTTATATCTACTTTTATTTTAGTTTTTACTTTTTCTTGGATTTTTAATTTTCTTAAATTAAAAAATATATATTATTGATTAAATTTTCGTCTAGTCATTTTTATTCGGTGTCATGTCATCAAACTCACCAAAAATTAGACCGGAAAACAATCGTGTACTATTATTGCTAAATATATGTATAGTTTGTACATCAATTTATAATTTATCAAGTTAGTATTATTTTTTTGTTGATCTCCAATAGATGATATTATTTGAAGTCGTTTTTCATATACCTTATAAATAAGTTTAAATATAATAGTAGATGTTTTTGGTCACTAATCTACTATATAATACTAAAGAAACAAAGATTAAGGCCACATTTCATCACCACATTAAGCCACATCAACTATTCCCACATGTCTATCATATGTTGTTCCATATGTCATCATTTTTTTTGCCATTACTAAATAGAGTCCCCTCTATTTTTAATTTAGAGCCCCCTACACATATATAAGAATTTTGTTATAAAATTACAAACCTATCATCCTCATTTTCGGAAAAAGATCACGTGAGGATGGGTTATTAGGATAGGAATGAGGATGAATCGCATCCGTTCATTCTTTTCCCTCTCCATCTAATCGCAGCCGTTCGTTCGTTCGTTCTTTTCTCTTTTCGTTCGATAAAACAGATTTGAGGCTGCTCGCTAGTTCGTTTTTCCTTGTTCACTCTCTTCTTCGTGGTAATTTGTTCTTCTTCGTGATAAAACTAATTGTTCTCTCCACAAACTAATCCGTTCGATCGTTCTATCGGCCGATCGTTTCCGTCTTGCCGCCGGTGTGCTTTCTCTTCTTCGTGTTTGCTGTTTTCGTTTTATTCTCGTCGTTCTTAGTCGACATGGTTACTCCCTCTACTGATTCAGGTACAGATCTATAATTTGTTGTTGATTTGTTTGTTGTTTAGGTATTTAGGCATTTAGGTATGTGTGTTTCAACAGAATTTCTCTGATTTTGGGATTTAGGTACGTGCTTGGTTGAATTTCTCAGTTTTTGGGATTTAGGTATGTGCTTGGTTGAATTTTAGGTATTGCAATTTAATCAGATTTAAAATTCACTAAATTTAGTGCCTCATGCACTTTCTTACTAGTTCATGCATTTTGTCAACTGGTGCATGCACCTTTTTTCTTTATTCCATGCACTTTATCTCAGTCAGTGATGCACATAACCTAACCATTGTTGATTGTGTGACTGTTGCATAGAACTAACTACCTCATGCACTTTACTCCATTTGTTCATACACCTTTATTCATTGGGTCATGCACATTCTTTCAGTCAGTCATGCACTTATAAGCTCATGCACTTTACTCCATTGGTTTATGCACCTTTATTCATTGGATCATGCACTTTCTTCCCGTCAGTCATGCACTTATAAGCTCATGCTCTATTATTAATTTTACTCTTTCATGCACTTGCTTCCCGTCAGTCATGCACCTTTATTCACTCTTTCATGCACCTTTATTCATTGGTCCATGCACTTTCGTCCAGTCAGTCATGCACTTATTAGCTCATGCTCTATTATTAATTCCACTCTTTCTTTTGTCAGGAGATGAACATCAAATGAAGCATAATATTATATTTGTTTCCCCAAGCATTACCGCTGAATATATTATTTCTGAGTGCAATGATGCATTGAAGCCGTATCTTGGGCAGCTTTTCCCGACTCTTAATGACGCTATCGCCTTTTACGAAGCTTATACAGCGGCATGTGGTTTTACTGTTCGTGTTTGTTCTACCAAGAAAAACAAGGATGTACCACCGACTGTTATTTGGAAGCACCTTTGTTGTAACAGAGAAGGATACAAAGTTGTATCTCCATATTCTGAGTTCAACCAGGCTGTCGCGACAGATGGAGATGTTGTGAAAAGGAGGAGAATATCTAATAGATGTGGCTGTGAAGCTAAGTGTTGGCTCAAGTACGAAGGTAATGATGGTTACCGTGTTACAAAATTGGAGTATGGTCATACACATGCTATGTTGGAGTTGTCTCATATGGTTTTCTCAAAAGGGAACAGGCAAGTGACTCCATTTCATCAAGAAATTATGATGAACTGTATTAAATCCAATATTGGTGTCACTAAGAGTTACAAAGTATACAAGAATCTAGTGGGTTCATATGCTAACGTAGGCGCCAGTGTTGTTGACTTCAAGAACTTTATGAGGGGTTTGAACTCATACATGGAAGGCAGTGACGCTCAAATGGTCATCAATGACTTTTTGAAGAAGAAAGAATGTTGTAATGCATATTACTTTGACTATGATGTAAACAAGGAGGGCCAACTATGCCGTTTGTTTTGGTGTGATCCTATCAATCAGAAGAGTTTCTCTTATTTCGGTGATGTAGTGTCGGCTGAGGCTACATACCAATTGATTAGGTAATTTTATTTTCATGCATTTACTTATGTAATCTGATTTATGTTTTTCAAATGGTTTTCCCATGTACCTTGAGTAACTGATAACAACAATTTGTCGTGCTAATTACTGCTATGCAAAATATCCAAACAAACCTTAAATCGTAGTCCTAGGTAAGTAAAGGTCGAGTCCACAGGGAGACAGAGTATATCGTTATATGCAATTTATATGTCAATCCAAAGTAACCAAAATGGGGTTTTGTATGTTTCAGTAAATCTAAGCATGCAAAGGCAAACAAACTAAAAGTTGTAAAATCAGTGATGGGGAAAATAGCCCAGTCAAACAAACATCCACTATTCGTATGACAAGTTGATCCTAGATAATCATTCAATATCTCATGCAATGGAAATTCCAATTCCTTTTCAGATATAACTAATAGCACAACCAAATACTATTAGCACTAACTAATTAAACAACCTGAAACTATCAAGATTCAGTTTAACATCAGCGTTACGGATATGAATATAGTTGGATACAATTCTAGCATAAAACAACCAGCTTTTATCCTAGAATGTAAATCCGTTCTCTTCTGCATAAGACTAGCACAACCAGATACTAGTACGATGCAGTTGCTACTCTGAACTAGATATGCTTAACCAGTAACAATCTAGATCTAGCAATCAATCAATAGAAACAAACCCTAGTTGCACAGGCTAGAGATTATCAATATTAATCATAAGCAATCAAGCAAAAGAATAGATAAAATCCATGCAATAGATAAGGAACGAGAATCTCACAACTTAATCAAAACGAAAGCTTCAGCATCTGACTAAGCAAGAGTGGCTTAGTTCTTCATAGCAAAATACGTAGAAAGTAGAAAAGATGAAAGTAGGGTTCGAGAGTTAAGGGAGGCCAAGCTCCCTTATAACCCTAAATACTAGAAAATAATAAGGTCTTCCAAAAAGGTAAAAAATGAAATAATAAAAAAATACTAATAATAATCCAAAATAACAAAGTAAGGAAAAGTGGTTTGGTTCCGCATCCGACACGGCGGCGGTCGCCGTAAGCCTGGCGGCGGTCGCCGCCAGATTTCTTCGATTCAGCTCCTGTGACACTTCCGTAAAAATGCCATAACTTTTGATTCCCAACTCGGATTGCGCTCAAATTTTGAGGACTTGCAGTAGACTTCAAGAGCTAACTCCTCAAATTGGAATCACTCCATTTATTATATCTTCAATTTGCTTCTCCAGACCACCAAATCTACACTTCTCCTCTCTAACTCCATAATCCACAGTTGTGCACTAAATTCATCCAAATGGCACCTCAAACCTGGTAACAATCCCTAGAAATGCACTACAAAATAGTGCCGATCAAATCCCCCATGCTTAAACCTTGCTCGACCTCGAGTAAGATAAAGTAAACCTACTCCTCCAATCAATCCCCAAGGTTTTAGGAAGCATAGAAAACTCAACCCCTCCAAGAATCACACCTAACAATAAACTCCAGGCACCACACTAGTGGAAAAAATCCTTATAGAGGCGGGCCTTTGGACACTTATTGAGGCGAACACCGTTCACTTCAACTAAGGGGGCTGCAACAAGTAGGGACACTTTTTGAGGCGGGCATTTTACGCCTCTAAAAGGACATTATTGAGGCGGACCTCCTAAGCCCGCCTCAACAAGTCCCTCACTTTGGCGCCAAAATGAGGGACTTGTTGAGGCGGGCCTCTATAGGCCCGCCTCAACAAGTCGCGCGTATATACTTATAGTGGCGGGCGTATACAAGCCCGCCTCAACAAGTAGACGCTGACTCGGCCCAGACCTCGCCCGAGTTCTCGGCCGAGTCAGTCAGGTTCCTGATTTTATTCACATAATAATATACAACAAACAACAGATTTCATTTGACCAAAAAAAAAACAACAACAGATTTCATCAGAGTACAGTCAGGTTCTCAACAACAGTTTACATGACAAGTAAAAACAAGTTCAATCCGATAATAAATACTTCGATGTAAAATACTATGCCCATTGCTCACGAACTTACCCCTTTATGCTTGTAACGAGATGCACCGCACTTTGGACACTCATCCAAATTTTCATGTTCGTTTCTGTAAAGCATACAATCATTTGGGCAAGCATCTATCTTGACAGCCTCTAAGCCTAAGGGACACATCAATTTCCTGACATAATAAGTAGAGATAGGCATCTCATTGCCTTCTGGTAAAAATTCACCTAACCATTCCAATAAGGTGTTGAAACTTCCATCAGTCCAACCAGAAGCACATTTCAAGTTGTAAAGTATTGACACACCCTCTAACTTGCTAAATTTTGTACACCCGGGATACAAGGGAGTCTCTGCAGCCTTTGATACCTGTTCGAACATCTGAGGTCGTTCGTTCAAGTGATCTCTCACCCCATCCATCATCCCATTCATTTCATCATCTTCTTGGTCATCATCATCATCCATCTCATTATTCTCAGCAATATCATCATCACTATCATCAGTGTCTACCCGAACATCAAACTCATTGACACTAGAACTTGGACGATCAGGTATTTTCTCACCATGCCAAAACCAAACATGGTAATCTTCTTTGAAACCACGACGAAATAAATGATCCTCAATCTCATCAATATCAGCAAACCGCCTTATATTCTTACAATCACGGCATGGACAATAGATTTTTTCGGCTTT
Organism: Rheum nobile; assembly: GCA_027886185.1. Classification (NCBI taxonomy): domain Eukaryota; kingdom Viridiplantae; phylum Streptophyta; class Magnoliopsida; order Caryophyllales; family Polygonaceae; genus Rheum; species Rheum nobile. The sequence continues at coordinate 4,862,219 of WOAB01000002.1, read as the reverse complement.
CGTACTCCGTTGGTGTGCTAAAGCATATCTAATGAACTCCTCAACCCTACTCAAGTATTGTGTCGTAGTATGGTCACCGTACATCCAAGGACGACTCATTTCTAGTAATAAATGCAAAATAACATGCAAGGAATTAAGATTAAATACTCATTTCTAGTAACTATCCCGCCAAGGGCCTAAATAGATAATAATACGCAACCAAGCAAGAAAAAATACAAACTCAACTATCCCGCCAAGGGCCTAAATTATGAATTCTATCCCGCCAAGGGCCTAAATTATGAATTCTATCCCGCCAAGGGCCTAAGGAATTAGGGTAGAAGTATTACCTTGACCCAATATCGATCCTTCAAGGCAATGCCCTTATCAGCCTGCAGAATGTCATTTCACCAATTAAATAAAGAATGTGATTCTTTTCACTTTTGCTTTATTTATATAGCTTTTCTAAGACTGGTAAGAAGCTTCACTCATCAAAACTGCTATGTATTTGTAGGAGCTAAAAAATATTAATCCATGTCACCCAAACTGGATATTATTGTAGCCTTATTCATTTACTTTTATTGCCTACCCGACTATCATAAATATCCAAAACCACAAGAGCATGTCCAAATACAATCAGTCTTCCCAAAACTCTACCATCATTGAAACTACTTCACATGCAAAATTAGCAAGATCGCCAGAACAGTCATACTCGTTTGCATCAGTTCAAAGCAAAAGAAGCATGCATCCATCATTTCAAATACTGAAGTAAGAACCTAAAACTGAAAAACTAAAGCATTGAGAAGCGAACAGACAAGGAAAGGGGATGTGAACGTCGAGGGCGCAAAGGATGTTGATACATGACTTGGCTTCGAGTGCGTTGAAGTATTAGAGGGAGCTCGGCGAAGGGAGGGAGCTCGGCGAAGGGATATGAAGTCGGAGCTCGGGAAGACGGAGCTCGGCGAAGACGGAGGAGATCGATGAAGTCGGGAAAACGGAGGAGATCGATGAAGTAGGGAAGACAGAGGAGATCGATGAAGTCGGAGATCGTCGTCGGAGCTCGGGATGAGAAGAGGAGGATACGGAGAGGAAAATGAAGGAAAGCAACAACTGTTTTTTTTTTAATTAGGGTTGAGCTTATAGAGGCGGGCCTAACATGCCCGCCTCTATAAGTATTATGACTAATGGTCTAATAGAGGCGGGCCTTACATGCCCGCCTCTACTGGACATACTTGTTGAGGCGGGCTTTAAGAGGCCCGCCTCAACAAGCTTTAATTGAGGCGGGCTACTTGGCCTGCCTCAATTAGTTAGAATTAGAGGCGGGCCTTACCCTGGCCCGCCTCTAATACTTTAGCGAGAAATGTTTTTTCGGATACTTGTTGAGGCGTATATTAATTTGCCCGCCTCAAAAAATGTTTTTGAGGCGTATAAATTAATTATCCGCCTCAAAAACCAAAAAAGTGATTGCCTAAGTCGTTATTGAGGCGTTTTCTACTATGTACGTCTCTAAAAGGGAGCCTCAAAAAGTGTTTTTTCCACTAGTGCCAATACAATAATCACAGCACAACATAACACAACGCCAATCAACACCACACACAATCAAGCTAAAAGGAAAGCAGAGTACTTCCCCCAAGCTTATCCCAAACACTATATAATGAATCAAATCTAATCCTATCTCCCATCTATCTTCTTATACCTCTAGAGTGACCTACCCAAATCCTCCTTATATCACCTCTTCTTATGTCGCCACGCCAGGAAAAATGAGAAATCCTAAAAATCACTCTTCTTCTTTTCACTCATTTTGCCAAGGCGCCCTTTCGGGTTTTCACCAAGCCACTCATTTCATTTTTCAATAGATGGGCTCACAATATGCTCACATCACTCTTGACCAATTATTACCCCAGCCTAATGCTGGTCCAAGCCACCTGCTTATTACCTAAGCCGCCTTTTCAGGTTTTCGACCTATCCCAGGATTTCAATTTTAGCCTTTTTTCAAATTTTTTGGCTCTTTTTTTTTCTTTTTTCTTTTTCCTCAACGACGCAGCAAGTACAGAATCCTCCCCCATGCTTAAACATTGCATTGTCCTCAATGTAATGAAAGACAAAAATAATAAAGCACAGGGAAGACAAAGAATGGACTCACAAACGTCGCCAAGCTGCTTGGACACTGAAGGTGTCGTTGGCGGTCTTCACAAGAAATGCCCAGGTCTCTAGTGTTGGGCGGGTGTCTTCATCTTAACTCTATCGTGCAACCATAGGGAACCACGGTAAGGTGTGACGGTCATTAAGGAAATCAGGGCTGCACGGCCTTCAATGCCATCAACTCCTACCATGCGACCAAAAGGAACCACTCTGGTGAATAGTGGTATAACAAGTATGGCGGGGTTGCATGGCCTTCAACGAACACAAAAATAGGGCCCAGATGTAATCGTGGTGTGGGCCCTAGTGTTCCTCCTCCTCACCTGCCAATTGTAGGGCCATCATCGTTGTCAATTAAAAGTGTAGGTCTAATGTCTCCTCCATGACAACATGATGCGCACCATCTCCGTGGGGAACTCTGGACAGCTGGCCTTAGTCGATTTTTTTTTTCGGGAAGTTTTTTTTTTACCCGAGAAATGGCGGCGGTCGCCGTAACGAGGGCAGCGGTCGCCGCCATTAAATAGCGGTCGCCGTAATTAAACGACGGTCGTTGCCATTTGCCGTAGCGAAGCATTCGAAAGTGGGATTGGCGGCGGTCGCCGTAAGTTTGGCAGCGGTCGCCGCCTCTCCGTCTTCACTTTTTCACGCGTCCTGCAGGTTAGTTCGACACAGAACTACAAAAACTACAAAACTAAAAAAAATCAAAAGAAAATAAACTAAGGGAAGGGAAAGAAAGTACCTAACATCGGGTTGCCTCCCGAGAAGCGCCTTATTTACTGTCCTTGGCTCCACATAGTGCTCAACCTCTTCAACTCGGGTTTGTCCTAGCACTTGAACTCATGAGATCTATATCAGGGGGATGTCTCTTTGTATACTCCCTGTAGAGCTTTTCCCCCATGCTTGTGTACTTCATGATGGTTGGACCGCTGTTCATATCTATGAATTCACTTGCCATCTTCAGAAACGGTCTACCCAGCATCTCAGGGGCTGTATGTATGTTCTGCCCCGTATCCAGCATGTAAAAATCTGCCACCTGAATTAAGGCCTCCTTCTTGTGCTTCCCCTTTGGTTTCTTCTTTATATTGCCCAGCGCCCTTAAAAACTCTGTGTAGCGAGGGATGCAATTTGCCAGTTCGATCAAGGGAATGGTTGCCTCGCAGATACTGAAGGTTTCATATAGCTCTTTGTCGTTCTTCAGCCTTCGAGTATCTTGTACTGCCTCAGGGAGGGGCGTGACGGGGTGCAGCGAGACAAGTGGAGAGGAGTTGAGATGTACATACTTATCATAGGCAGCCTCGAGAGGGTCGGGGGCTGCCGGGGCGTTTTCGAGAGGAACGAGCGTCGCAGGATCATTTCCGTGATCACGGCACTCCTCATCTTGGTCGCTAAATTCCTCTAGTCCCAAAATATAATCTTCTTCAGAAAGCACAACGCGATCCAAAATATCGTCTGGAATACCCATCTGCTCAGTGGGTGAACCGAGGTCGAGGTATACCTCCCGCGGTCTCGGGTTCTCTTCTGCAGATATCTCGCTGTATTCTGCACCCGTCTCACAAATTTGTTCTTCCCTTTGAGCTAAGGGGGCGACATGCAGCTGCTCAGTACTTTGTAGGGTCATCGAGAAGACATTCTCTTCCTGGTGCACCACTGGGTGAGATAGTGGTTCTGCCGACGTCATGGCCTCCATTCTGCTCACTGCTTGCACCATTTGCCCCATCTGCCTCTCAGAGTTCTGGATATAGGACTTCATTTGTTGTTCAAGTTGGATCGTGCTCTGATTGAGAGATCGAACCATGTCCTCCAATGACATGGAGGAACTTGGATTGTGCCCCATCTGATTCTCCAAGGTCCGGAATAAATCCGCAGTAGACTGTGAGACATAGTAATCTGAATTGGACAGTGGTGGAGATTGCTCATAGGCTGGGTAGTACTGTGGTAGAGTACCCTGCTGATAGAACGACTGTGGTCCCGGGTAAAACTCCTGGTAATCATGACCATAAGGGGGATAATGTTGGTGCCCATAACTCGAATTGGGGTGGTCTCTCCACCCTGGAGTGTATGCGTATGAGTATGGGTCATATTGCGGCTCTTGATGGAAGTGGGGAAATCTATCCATCTCTGTAACAAAATCAAAAAGGAAAAACAAAAATCAATAGCACGGGTGTGGACCGTAAGATAGGTCCACACAATAGTTAACACACAAATCGCACACAAAATAGATTATTGCCTCCCCGGCAACGGTGCCAATTTGATAACAACAATTTGTCGTGCTAATTACTGCTATGCAAAATATCCAAACAAAACCTTAAACCGTAGTCCTAGGTAAGTAAAGATCGAGTCCACAAGGAGACAGAGTCTATCGTTATATGCAATTTATATGTCAATCCAAAGTAACCAAAAGGGGGTTTTGTATGTTTCAGTAAATCTAAGTATGCAAAGGGAAACAAACTAAAAGTTGTGAAATCAGTGATGGGGAAAATAGCTCAGTCAAACAAACATCCACTATTCCTATGACAAGTTGATCCTAGATAATCATTCAATATCTCATGCAATGGAAATTCCAATTCCTTTTCAGATATAACTAATAGCACAACCAAATACTATTAGCACTAACTAATTAAACAACATGAAACTATCAAGATTCAGTTTAACATCAGCGTTACGGATAAGAATATAGTTGGATACAATTCTAGCATAAAACAACCAGCTTTTATCCTAGAATGTAAATCAGTTCTCTTCTGCATAAGACTAGCACAACCAGATACTAGTACGATGTAGTTGCTACTCTGAACTAGATATGCTCAACCAGTAACAATCTAGATCTAGCAATCAATCAATAGAAACAAACCCTAGTTGCACAGGCTAGAGATTATCAATATTAATCATAAGCAATCAAGCAAGAGAATAGATAAAATCCATGCAATAGATAAGGAACGAGAATCTCACAACTTAATCAAAACGAAAGCTTCAGCGTCTGACTAAGCAAGAGTGGCTTAGTTCTTCATAGCAAAATACGTAGAAAGTAGAAAAGATGAAAGTAGGGTTCGAGAGTTAAGGGAGGCCAAGCTCCCTTCTAACCCTAAATACTAGAAAATAATAAGGTCTTCCAAAAAGGTAAAAAATGAAATAATAAAAAAATACTAATAATAATCCAAAATAACAAAGTAAGGAAAAGTGGTTCGGTTCCGCATCCGACACGGCGGCGGTCGCCGTAAGCCTGGCCGCGGTCGCCGCCAGATTTCTTCGGTTCAACTCCTGCGACACTTCCGTAAAAACGCCATAAAGTTTGATTCCCAACTCGGATTGCTCTCATATTTTGAGGACTTGCATTAGACTTCAAGAGCTAACTCCTCGAATTGGAATCACTCCATTTGGACATCTGAGTAGAGAGAACTAACCAATTGAATTCAGCACATTGTTCTTCTACTCTCGTGTGGACTCTCTCCTTGGTTCTTCTTCGTTTCCTCAGTGGTCAACTCCTCTTCCTCTGGATATCTTCAATTTGCTTCTCCAGACCACCAAATCTACACTTCTCCTCTCTAACTCCATAATCCATAGTTGTGCACTAAATCCATCCAAATGGCACCTCAAACCCGGTAACAACCCCTAGAAATGCACTACAAAATAGTGCCGATCAGTAACTCATGCACTTATAATGAGTAAGTCATGCACCTATACTCATCAACTCATGCACTTATAATGAGCAATGCATGCACTTATAATGAGTAACTCATGCACCTATACCTAGTAACTCATGCACATATAGTCAGTCACTCATGCACCTTTACTTTTTCACTCATGCACTAACATGCTCAAACTCTTGCACCCCATATTGCAGATATAATATGGTGTTCATACCATTTACTGGAGTGGACAATCATAAGAGGTCTATTACATTTGCTGCTTTTTTGCTTTTGCATGAAGACATTGAGTCTTATGTGTGGTTATTTGAGAATTTCAAGAAGGCGATGGGCCATGAACCTCATGTCATTATAACTGATCAAGCTGCATCTATCAAGACTGCTGTTGAACGAGTGTTTACTCATTCTATCCACCGGTTGTGCATGTGGCATATAATGATGAAGGTTGCTAACAAGGTTAAGTTCCCTCCAAATACAAATCCTTCTATCATTGATTCGTTCCAAAAGAAGTTCAAGAAGATTGTTTGGAGTGACGAACTCACTCCAATTGAGTTTGAAAATGAGTGGTTCTCGGTTCTTGAAGAATTTGGTTTCCAAGGGCATGAGTGGCTAGGAGTAATGTTTGAACTACGACGTTATTGGATCCCTGCATTTTTTCATGATGTGTGAATGTCGTCCCTACTGAGGACGACATCAAGGTCTGAGAGTCAAAACAGTTTTTTTGGAAATTTCATAGGGTCTCAATCAAGCCTAGTGGTGTTCATGATGCAGTATAGCAGTGCAATTGAATCGCAACGACATAATCAGAAGAAGTATGATATGGATTCCGCTACATGCACTCCACGGATGAAGACGCCTTACCAGTTTGAAAAGAACCTAGCAACTATTTACACTATCAATGCATTTTATGATGTCCATGAGGCGTTTGTTAGTGGTACGTATCATTGCAGCCTTGATGAACTGAAAAAAGATGCTGATATCCATCACTTTAAGGTTGAAGACGAATTTGGCAGAATCTGTGCTGTTCAGAAACTGGTTGCAAGTAATGAGTATCTTTGTTCTTGCAATAATTTCCTCACTATGGGCTTTCCTTGTTGACATATTTTCTTTGCTTTAAAGAATACTCATGCAACTGTCTTGCCTCCTACCCTCATCAACACTCGCTGGACGAAGCAAGCGATTCTACAACCAATTTTTGAAGTGGATGGTGCAGTGTATGATGCGAGTGTTCAAATTGATGAAAAGAAGAGGCTGTTGGCTGAAGTGATGACAGAAATGTACTCTTTTGTCGACATTGTTGGTGATGACATGGACAAATTAAAAGACTTTTTAGCTATTTTAAAGGAACAAAAGGTTGCACTCACAAGGTCACAAGTAGTTGATCCTTCTGCCTCAACATCAGCTAGCAACTATAAGTTTGAGAAATTTGTAGGCCCGTTACCGGATCAAGTGAATGTCCATCCTCCCGAAATGGCAAAGAACAAGTTCAGGAAGATGCGCATTAGAAGCGGCCAAGAGGTTGGAATCGAAAATTCCAGGAAGAAGACAAGATTATGTACTCTTTGTAAAAGGTCGGGACATAACATCACGACTTGTCCTCAATATGTTAATTAGGTGTTTTCAAATTTTATATGTATTCAGATATTAAGAAATGCACTTATGTATACTCACTCATGCACCAAAATACAGTGACTCATGCACCTTTCACTAATTCACGACTTGTCCTCAATATGTTAATTAGGTGTTTCAAATTTTATATGTATTCATATATTAAGAAATGCACTTATATATCCTCACTCAAGCACCAAAATACAGTGACTCATGCACTTTTCACATAGTACTCATGCACCAAAATCATCAATTTTGTTCCATGTTCCAACACATAATAACTCGTGCACTTTTACATATCAACTCATGCACCAACAAACAATGACTCATGCACTCTCCACATATCAACTCGTGCACTTTTACATATTAACTCATGCACCAACATACTATAGATTTATTTATTTTCTTTTTCGGAAGGAGAGAGGGAGGGGTAAGGAGAGAGAGAGAAATGAGAAACTGTCAGATGCGTCGGTTCGACTTCCCTCCGTTTTAAATACTCCTCTCTCTTCATGCACTTTTACAAATCAACTCATGCAGCAACAAACAATGACTCATGCACTTTCCACATACTACTCATGCACCAAAATCACTATTCTGTTCCAAGTTCCAACACATTAACTCATGCACTTTTTACAAATCAACTCATGCACCAACACTTAATAACTCATGCACTTTCCACATACTACCCATGTACCAATACAAAATCACTAATTCTGTTCCAAGTTCCAACAAATAATAACTCATGCATTTTTGCATATTAACACATGCACCAACAAACAATGACTCATGCACTTTGTTGCAATGCTTGAATGAGCATTGATCTTTCAATGAGAAACATTCAAACAAACAAATACCTACTGTTTCTTTTCACAAAAACTCATATACTTACAAATACCTACTGTTTCCTGAAAATATCCAAACCAAATTCCTACAACCATTACCTAAACTGTTCACTAGATTAGCCAAATTACATTGAAACATTCTTTTCCCACACCCACGCCCACGACCACGCACAGCTGCTACATTTCCAGCTTTTTTCTCTTGAATAATTTGTTCAACTCTGGCCTTCCTTTCATTAAACTCGCTGGTTAGGAGGGCATAACAATACTTGATCCTAACCTTTGCCAACTGGCGTTTGTCTCCCGTATTCAGCTTAGAATTCCAACTTCACAGTCCATTTCCCATATATGTCTCCATGTGTCTTAGTAGAAAGACCCCACAGTCAACTTTGTTTTTTGCATCCCTCCATTTCATTTGCAGCCTTTCACATGGGACATTTGCAATGTCTTCAATTGCTTTAGCTTTGGCTTCCATGTCATTATTCATGAAGAAACTGACCATTATATGTCTCTGCACAAATAAAGCAGTTAAATTCTATCATATTTCTGTATATCAAAACCTTTAATTGTTATAAAATCATTATACTCAATGTCTACTCACCAGAGTAGATGGTACTTTTCCATACTTGTCATCGCTCCCACTTGATGAGTTGTCTATGATATGGAAACTTGGGTTCTTGACATTTATTACAATCAAATAGTAATGCCCATGGTTAATAATTGGGCAAAAGAACTGTACAAGTAAAAGAAAAACAGATTGTAAGTTATCTAATAACAACATGGACTTACTCATGCATATTAATGCAGTTATCATGCACATATATCCACCCCCTCATGCACTCACAACTATTCCTTCAAATTAACTCACTGATTCACCCAGAAACAGTAGTTCATGCACTCTATAAACAATACTTCATGCACCTACAAGCATTGGTCCATGCACTTTTGAGCACTGTCTCATGCACCAATATACAAAACACTGTCTCATGCACCAACGTACAATCACACAATCACTCATGAACTTTAACCTACTAACTCATGCACCAATAAAAAAAACCTCATGCAGTTTGATAAACATACTCATGCACCAACATACAAAACACTGTCTCATGCACCAACATACAATCACACAATCACTCATGAACTTTAACCTACTAACTCATGCACCAATAAAAAAAACCTCATGCAGTTTGATAAACATACTCATGCACCAGTAAAAGCTGAGTGTAAGATAATTACCACATCAACATTTTTAATTGTGTAGTTTTTGTTCTTAAAACCCTTGACAACATCAAATGTTTCTAGCACTGTATCTGTGAATAGGCTAGATTTCTCCTCCATTGTGTATAATGTGTCCTCACAAGCAAAAGTCTGCGAATACAAAAAAATGGAAATTAATAAATTAGAGCACCAATTAACATAATATTGTTGCAAAACTGTGACTTACCATAGCTATTGACGGTAGAAAGAATCTCAACGGTGACATACGACCCCTATATGTTTCATTTTCATTTAACATGACCGTAAAAGCATCAATTAACAGACTGTCTACTTGAGCATTTTCAGCCAATGTAATCAAGTCCTTTTTCTTAAGAGTTGTATCTTCCATTCGGAAAACATCTTCACTGCAACACAAAAAAAAAAAACAATTCGTAAACTAGCTACATGTTATTAAATGTTATAACCAAATTCATATAATTAAATATGTACTTACTTTTCCCCTCCTTCTTCAACAGTTATCCAATTGTAAATGATTCTCTCATCGGCTGTTGTTCTTTCTGAAATATTTACTTCTCTCTCTTTAAATGGCAAAATTGTGTTTTCAGAAGGAAAAATGTTCCTTTTCTCTGCTGGTGTAGCTTCAACTATACCTTTTGGATCAGAACTGCACACAAATTTCACCTGACAATGAATAATTCACATATAGTTAGACAATGAATAATTCACATATAAACATCTTGTTTTCTATACCTTTTTTTGTTGCTTATTTACATTATCCTCTTGCACTTTTTGCTTGGTGATGTTCTCCTACAACACATACACAAAAAAAAAGTTATTAACAAATGCACCAAAAAGCATTCATTCATGCACTCACAGTTATTAACAAATATTCATTAACTTATTGATTCATTGATGCACCAATAATTATTCATTCATGCACTAATATTCATTGATTCATGCACCCACAGTCTTTTGTTTTACAATATCTTCAGCATCATCCTTGTGCTCTTGAGCTACAATTTCTTCCATCCCTTTGTTTGTCCCCATCCCTTCCTTGTCAGCAACTTCCTTGTCAGCAACGTGATCCTTCTCGCTCTCTTTCTCTTGATCTACATCCTGTTGTTGTACACTCTCTCCAGTCTCCTTGTCAACAACTTCCTTGTCAGCCTCCTTGTCCTCCTTGTCCTTGTCAGCAACGGCATCCTTCTCCATCTCCTCTGTGTCTCTTTCACTTTTGTTATCCTTTTCCTTGTCAACAACTTCCTTCACAGCAACAACCTCCAATTGGTGTTCCAATTCCACCTTCAAAAAACAGTATTTTTGTTAACTGTATTACATGTAACCTAAAAACATATTTACTCATGCACTCAGTGGCCTTTAATAATACACTCATATTCTCTGACTCATGCACACGAATATATTCATGCATCTAGGACCAAATTTACTTATGCACCAACGTTCATTAGCTTATGCACCTATAAACACTTACTCATGCACCAATCAATTTTCAGTCATGCACCTATATAAATAGGCTCATGCATCTACACCATCCTCAACAATAATTTTAAAGGCGATTTACCTGTATTGGTGATAGGCCCAAGTCAAAACTAGGGATTTCTGGACCCATCTGCAATAATAAAGAAAAAGCATCAGTATCATACACTAAAGCTTAATGTCATTCATGGAGAATCATGTACCAAATAATTTCGTAGAGTCACTTACCCCCCTATTTTCTGCCTGCTCTGTATCTATTTCTTTGTTGTCCTTGTCCTTACCCTCCTTGTGCTTCTCAACAAAATCCTCCACAGTCACTTCTCCACCAACGTCCTTCTCAACAACGTCTTCCCCAACCACTTCTCCAGCAATGACCTTGTCAGAAACCACCACTTCTTCATCATCCTCCATGTTGATAACATTCTCAACATCCTCTTCTTGCACATCATTCTCAACATTTTCTTTTGTGATTGTATGAATAAGATCTAAAAATCCGGGAATAAACATGTTCCCGCTGTGTTCTTTCTGTTCAGTAATTGTTTTCTCAACCTCCTCCATACATTTCACAGCTAAATCCCAGAACTCAGTGTCTTGGGTTGCTTGTTCCTCAAACACCTCATCTTCAATTGTTGAGGTAAGCTTTACGTTGATAATTTTTTCAGCCTGGTTGTTGACTGTCTACAAGACACTGTTTCTCTTCAGCTGTGGCGGGATTTGCTTCTTCTTCATTAAAATAGCTCGTACACTACGAGCCATGCCTTCTATCTCCTTTAAGTATTCCTCCATAAAAGCCTTTATCTGCTCGTCTGTTTCAACGACATTTGCCGGTTGAGTTAGAACTTCAAGCTCTGCTTCTTCAGCTTCATTCACCTCCCTGCTCGCGCTTGCCTCTACATGGTCAGTGAAGGTTGGTCTACCCAGCAGAAATCCATTCCCGAAACCACCATGCAGGATCTCCTGATCCTCCCTATCCTTCAACATCTTGGTGGTCCAGTTCCTGATTATCGGGAATTTTCTTTGGACATTCAGACCTTTCCACTTCAGTCTGTCCACGTAAATCAACTGGAAAACATAATTCAAAAATAATTTAGTCATAGAATACTTGTAAAGCAAACACATATATTACTAGATAATGATTGACTCATGCACTCAGTGGCCCTTACTAATGCACTCATATTCTCTGACTCATGCACACAGATATATTCATGCATCTAGAAACAAATTTACTTATGCAGTCATTAGATTATGCACATATAAACACTTACTCATGCACCAATCCATTTTAAGTCATGCACCCGTACAAATAGGCTCATGCATCTACACACTACTAACTCTAGCACCTACATACACAGACCAAGGCACATAGACATATAGTTACTCATGCACCATCACAAACTAAGTCATGCACCTAGAAACACTTACTCATGCACTCATATTCTCTGACTCATGCACACAAATATATTCTATCATGCATCCAGGAGAAAATTCACTTATGCACCAACGTGTATAAGCTTATGCACCTATAAACACTGTCTCATGCACCAATTCATTTTCAGTCATACACATATACAAATAGGCTCATGCATCTACACACTCTTAACCCTTGCACCTACACACATAATTACTCATACACTAACACACTAAGTGATGCACCAACACTATTTTCAGTCATTCATCTACACACATTAACTCATACAGTTATCAAAACACCAAAATGGGAATATTTACCTGTAGTAGAAGCAAGCTGCCATTGAAAGTCTTTTGTTGTTTATTTGCCCATGCAACAGAGCAATTGATAAGTGCCTTGTACAGGAAAGAGCTCCAATTGAAGTTCCTTATTTCATCAACATTGTCCAACAATTGAAGAATCTTCAGGTTTATTTTCCCACTGGAATAAGATTCAACAATTGTGTTGACAAACAACAAAATGAAATATCTCTTAAACCAAATCCCTCCATCATACTGTTTCATTTTCTTCAAGATGTCGGTGGCCGTCAAATTCCTGATATCCTTCCCCTTAAAATCATCCTTCAGTCTCTGCAGAACCTCCTCATTTGTGAGTGATTTAGGTAAGTCAATCTCAACCTCTCCCTTTGGAATGCCAAGATAATCATAGCCATCAGTATCAGTAACGGGTATCTTTCTCCCATCAGTAAGTTTTATTGTAGAATTGAGAGGGTGAAACCTGCTGCAGACATAATGGCCTAGCCTCATAGGCATGTCTTTTATATCCCAATGGATAACACTTTCAAAGTCGATTTCCATTAGAGCATTTCTCTGGTTGGGTGTGAAATCAGATTGGGAAAGCACGTAGGTGGAAATAACAGAGGGGGATGTTCTACACACCAGCATTGTGTAGTCCTTCCTCAGTTCTAGAATCCCCCTTTTGTTCCCCAACTTTGGGATCTTGGATTCTAAGACAAACACATTCTCCACCTTCTCTTTATCCCCCCTCACCTGTGTCTTTGTTTTCTTTTTCTTCTTCTCCTCATCAACCTCCATCCTGGCCTTCCCTTTTATGTCTGCAGCAGCCTTTTTAGCAGCAGACTTCCTTTCTTCTGTTGCTTTCCTCTCTATCTTCAAAAGCATCTCAGCAATAGGTATATCCTCACTATCGCTGTGATCTTCATCCAAGACCCTTGGCCTTTTTGATTTTTGAGGGCCTTTTCCCTGGGTCTTTCTTCTCTTCCATGCGTTCAAAACTCAAAGGCATTAGATATTGACTAACAAATCCATGGTGATTAAAAATTTAAAGAGATATGATGAGCATTAGCTTACCAGCCAGAGGAGTGGGAGGGGGTGCATCTCCATGTATTGTCGCTGGTTGCACATTTTGTTGGTCTTCACTGTCTGTTAATTCACGGTGCACAAGAATTTGTTCATGCACACATTTTTAAACACAAGCACAAGCACTTATTCATGCACCTTTTCAAACATACTTATGCATGAGTGCTTGTTTATTGGTGCATAAGTGTGTTTGTAAAGCTGCACATATAAGTGCTTTTGCTTGTGACTATACTGTTAAAGTGCATGAGTGGTTGTTTATTGGTGCACAAACATACTCATGCACCAACAACTAATTACTCATGCAATATCAGATATTAAGTCATGCACTAACATACCAACTCATGCACCAACAAGAAATTACAGAGAAATAACTCATGCACCAATAAGAAATAACTCATGCACTTTAGTTATTTTTTACTCATGCATTTGTATTTCTACTTGACTGATGCATTTATATTTCTATTTGACTTACCAGTGTCTACATATTTTTGTGATCTTGTTACTCTTTTTTTTATTGATGGTGATGGCGAAGTTGTATTTGTTGTAACTGGATCTAGTTGTTTTGTTTTAGCTTGAGATCTGGATTTCTTTTGAGTTTTGCTTGGTGATATAAGCTGGACTGGTGTTTGACTAATGATTAATGTACCATATCTTAACTCCTTGACTATATGGGGTGGATTTTTGTCATCACCATGCTTCCTTTTTCCTACATATTATACACATATATCATTCATAATGGACATTATTATTCACATAACCACATGTTAGGCTCATGCATCTACACACTCTTAACTGAAGCACCTGCATATAAAGACGAAGGCACATACACATATAGTTACTCATACACCATCACAAACTAAGTCATGCACCTAGATACACTTACTCATGCACTCACATACACATATTCTCTGACTCATGCACATAGAAATATTCATTCATGCATCAATCCATTTTCAGTCATGCACCTATACAAATAGGCTCATGCATCTACACACTCTTAACCCTTGCATCTACACACTATGAGTGCATGAGTAAGTGTTTCTATGTGCATGACTTACTGTGTGTTGGTGCATGAGTAACTATGTATGTATATGCAAGAGTTAAGAGTGTGTGTGCATGAGTCAGAGAATATGAGTGCATGAGTAAGTGTTTCTATGTGCATGACATACATAGTTACTCATGCACCAACACACAGTAAGTCATGCACATAGAAACACTTACTCATGCACTCATATTCTCTAACTCATGCACACAGATATATTCATGCATCTAGATTCAAATTTACTTATGCACCAACGTTCATTAGTTGATGCACCTATAATCACTTACTCATGCACCAATTCGTTTTCAGTCATGCACCTATATAAATAGGCTCATGAAGTCTTGCATATACACACATAGTTACTCAAACACCATCACACACTAAGTCATGCACCTACAAACACTTACTCATGCACCAACACTCTTCAGCGATGCATCTACACACACATGTTAGAGCAAAAGCAACGAGTGACATATATATAAGATATTTTTACTGATCTATTATGCACAGACTTATATTCAGTCTTTCACTTTACTGATCTATTATGCACATACTTAGATTCAAATTTACTTATGCACCAACACTCTTCAGCGATGCATCTATACACACATGTTAGAGCAAAATCAGCGAGTGACGTATATAGAAGATATTTCAAATCAGAGCATGTATCTAGTGAGAAATCTCTATATCTACCTTTTGCGATTATGTATTTAGTGAGAAATATACCTTGTGTTCCACTTGCTATCTTTGACCTCATTTTGTTCTTCTTTTGCTGTTGATTCTTCGTATTTCTGTGTTCTAGTTTGTTGCGACGATTCTTCTTCTTTTCTGTTGATTCGGTGGAAATCGCCTTTTCTAGGGCTTATGTTTTCGAATCGCTGGAAATCGCTCGGAAAATGCTTGATTGTGTAGCAGATGGTCGATTTGAGAAAGTGAAAGAGAGAATCGAGAATCGAGAAGAGAGCGAGAGCAAGAGAGCGAAGAAGAACGGTTTGATTTCAGGGAATGAAGGAGAGAATCGAAAAGCGAGAGAGAACAGTGTTTTAGGAGCCCGCTAATTTTCAATCCTCAAAACACTAATTTTACACGGGCGGGCCTACTCAGCTTCCATCCTTATTCCTTCTCTAAGAGGCCTTTCTCACCGGAATTTCACCACTCATTTTCATCCTCACTTCCCCACCCTCTATTTCTCGCAGACCATCAAAATCAGCTCCCTCTTTCTTTGTTTAGCCACTAAATTGCAATCAATTATGATCAAGAAGGTATCACACTTGAAGAATCAATCAACCATCCCATTAAAAATGTATGTTTAGCCACTAGTTGTTGTAATTTCGTGTTTACGGTTTTGTTGAATTTTGAAGATTGAATTTTCGGTATTATACACTAATTTGAGTTATAGATTCGAATTTGCAAGTATATAGATGAATAAAATGTGTAATGGATAACATTCAGAAAATTCTGATGGAGTTGTGATGGATTTTTTCACATGGTGAAGTTGTGATGGACATCAAATTTGTAATATGTAATCGAATTTGCAAAGTTCTGATGGAGAAGACGAAGTTCTACCGTCATGGATGGAACATGTTCATCTGTGATGGATGGAAGTGTTCTGTCCATCAAGGATGGTTTTTTTTTTAAAAATTCCCTATGCTTTTCGTGGTCAATCAACGTACGAAATGAACTTATGTATTTTGTTATTTATGTTGCAGATGGATGAAACTAGATTGGGGAGTGCACGTAGGAGAGATGCAAATCGCCAAACATATCGCCAGTATGCCAGAATATGCCGTAGGATGTCAAAAGGTCCAACAACTATGTTTCCCGAGCCAACACCGAGTGAGGTCGAGCCTACTTTGTATGAGCCGCCTGTTACATACGAGATGCCTACCACATACGAGATACATGTTACCTATGAGATGTCTGGTGCATACAAGATGCCTGCTACATACGAGCCGCCAATTACATACAAGTAGACCTGGCAAAATATGACCCGACCCGTTCCGACCGAAAGTTTTTAGGTCATAACCCGTAAAGTTGAACCCGAAACCCGTTTTCAATCAAAACCGATGACCCGTAAAAATTTTGGGTAAAAAACGGGTCGGGTCGGGTCAACCCGATGGATAAAAAAAAGGCGGGAAATTGAAAAGAAAAAAAAATCAGGCGCTCATCCTAAAATTCTACCCAAAAATTTTCCCAAATTTTAGGGTTTATTCTTTTCCATTCTTTTCTTTCACACGTTCAGCTTAGGGTATCCACAGCTCCTTGGGACCTCGCCTCCTCCAACCTCGCCTCGCCGGCGGCTTGCCTCCATTCTTTCACAAGTTCAACGCAGGCTGCACAACTCCTCGCCTCGCCTCACCGGCGGCGACACTACACTTTTCAGGTAAATGTCTTCCGAATGCAGCAGACACATGTTCATTCAAATTAATTTCTCCTGTCAATTTCTTCCTCTTCCTAGGCCAGCATAAGCGTTTCATATATTTAGCAAATTTAGGCACAGCATGCATCAAATTAAATAAAGGGAGATTTACCTCATGCTCACCTATGGAGTTGCGCGGCTCCATATTGAGCTCCGGCTTCTTCTTCACTTTTAGCCTCTTAGGAAGGTGAGAAGGTGGCTTCTTAGGATCACAAGGTGGAGGAGTGTAATCAACAGGAATCTCTTCCAAAGGGTATACACCAAGAACTGATCCGCATAATTTTGTCCAAACCTGCGGACGCTAGTTCTCAACTTTCCGTTCTCGCTCATCCGTGGTCACGGTTCCTGAGCTAAAGGGCTCCTCCGTCTTTTGTCCTTTCAGTTGTGATATGCCACTCACATTAGCCACTGGGGTCGGTTGGGATGATGGCCTTTCAAAATCCTCCTTCATATTTGCCACAACTTGAGCCAACCTTCCAAGCTGAGTTGGAAAACTTCCAACTTGAGTTGTTAAAAGTTGGATGTTGGAGTTCGTCCCCTGATGAATAGTCATCATGCTCTGCACAAGTGACTTGATGCTCTCCTCCATTGACATATAAAAACTTGGGCTCGTCTCTTGAGGCTCAGGAAAGTACTGAGGCCAGCCTTGCTGCTGATAGTAAAAATCAAATGCTGCCATCTGTCCGGATTGAGATCTCAATGAAAATAATTAGTAACACAGGTGTGGACCGTAAGATAGGTCTACACAACAGTTGGTAAACAAACACATAATTAGAATAGTAAAATTGACTCCCCGGCAACGGTGCCAATTTGATAGGCGTTTTCGTAACACCTAAACAAAATAATCCTAAACAAACCTAACTAATGTAGTCTGGTAAGCAAGAGTCGAATCCCACAGAGAATCAAATACTATTCCAACGATGTAATTGTATACCAACAAGTAACCAGGGGGTTTATGATTTAAAAAATGAAATAAATAAATAAAAACAAAGACTTGAAATCAAATTAGGAAAATAGCTCAGCCAAACAAATATCCACACTTCAGATTGATAGATCGATCATTGATTATTCCTAGTCTTCAATACTCATGAAAGTCCTAATCCCTGTTCTGAATTAGTTACCAGTCCAACCAGTCCTGATAACCCTAACTATTAAATAACCTAGAAGACCTTCTAGATTGAATCTAACAGCAGCAATGAATTCAAGAATAGATAGGTACATGCAAGTGTAGCAACCAGTCATACAATTGCATGCAATTAATTCTCTACACAAACTAAGGAATTTAGATTCTCAACCAGTATCCTCCAATCCTTAGTAGTATGATCAATAACAATCTCAACAGGTTGTATGGAAAAGGGGAACCAATAGCATAATACTAATTTCTCTAGGTTGTCAATCTGGAGGGAACTACTATTAACAATCTATTTGATTTTCTAATCAACAAATCAAGGGGAATCGATATATGATCAATGAGATTAAGCACGAGAGAGACTTAAAACAGTTATAGAAAGAGTAAAGGAATAAACTCACAATCCAATCAATCCAAAGGCTTCAATTGTCTGCCTGAGCAAAAGGGAAAAAATAACAATGAAAATAAACTAGGTCTCACGATCCTGCAACTAGGGTTTTTTAAACAAAGTCTTAGAAATAACCTTAAATACTACGGCAAATAATTCAGAAATAAAGAAAAGGAAATAACAAACTTGGAAACAAAGTTTCAGAAATAAAATAAAAACAGATAAAAGATCTCAGAAATAAGCCGAGAAAAGTCTTCAGCGCGTCGTCACCGCGGGTG
This sequence comes from Rheum nobile, assembly GCA_027886185.1. NCBI lineage: Eukaryota > Viridiplantae > Streptophyta > Magnoliopsida > Caryophyllales > Polygonaceae > Rheum > Rheum nobile. Next base: position 4,843,258 of record WOAB01000002.1, on the reverse strand, counting down.
CGGCAATACCCACCGCGGGGTGCGGTGGTCTTCCAGAACTTCGGAACTTCGCGCCTTCTTCTCTGCTGGCTCACCGCGGGGTGCGGTGATGTTTCCGCGGGTGCGGTGGTACTCCAGCAACTGCGACACTTCCGTACAAACGTCATAACTTTTGATTCCCAACTCGGATTGCGCTCATATTTTGAGGACTTGCAGTAGACTTCAATATCTAACTCATCAAATTGGAATCACTCCATTTGGACATCTGAGTAAAGAGAACGAACCAATTGAATTCAGCACACTGTCCTTCTACTCTTCAATGCACCTCAAACCTCTGTAAATCCCACGATTTCTTCACTTCTCGTCTTCTCTTCCGGATTACAGAATCACCATCAAATCATATCCAAACATCACCTAAATCATGCTAATAAGCACTAGATACGCCATACAATATATCGCATATCACCAACCAACACATGAAACTCCATCTTCGAGGCTGAATGCCATCCTATAAGACAGTACACCAGGGAAGCTCAAGAGATGGGGTCCTAAGCAATTCATAGAAGTGTTGACTATCCATTCTCCCATTGTATTTGGACAGAAACTGCTCATCAATAGCTTGACCATTCCTCTGCACCAGAACTTCATCTCTAACCATAAGAAGCTGTTTCCAGACCACAGAACTACAAGGAAGAGCATCCACCAGCCATATAGATTGCCCCTTGATGAGATGTTTCCTAGCCCACAAAGTCCAAAGGTTCTCTTTTCCTTTATGTAAGTCATAAAGCAGTCTAAACATGAGGGTATTACTCCAAGAGAGCAACTCTTTAAAGTTCAAGCCACCCTCCTTGATAGGCCTGCACACTGCCTCCCAAGCAACCAGACATCTTTTGCTCTCCACTTCTCCTGACCAAAGATAAGCTCTATAAAGGGCTTCGATCTTCTTAAGGGCTTTCTTAGGAATAAAGATCACTTGCATCCAAAAAGAAACAACACCCTCTATGACAACTCTTATAACTTGAGCCCTACCTGCATAAGACAACTTCCTAGCACTCCTATCTTGAATCACACTCCTAATTCTATTAAGTAAAGGAGTAAGTTCACTCACCTTCAACTTTCTAGAATGAAGAGGAGTCCCAAGGTATCTCACAGGGAAATCTCCTTGGTTGAATCCTAAAATAGAAGAGCAAGCTGTCTTCCTGTCATTACTCAGTCCACCATAAAAGACTTTTGTCTTGGCTGCATTGGCAATTAATCTAGATTCCTGACCAAACTCAGTCAAACACTGCTTAATCAACTTGAGGGATGGAGTAGTAGGCTTGCAAAAGAGTAGGAGATCATCTGCAAAGGCAATATTGGTCAACTGCAGCTGCTTGCACTTGGGATAGAATCTGAAATCCTTATCATCACTCATCTTTTTCATCTTTCTAGCAAATAATTCCATAACAATGACAAAGAGGAAAGAAAAGAGAGGATCTCCCTGCCTAAGCCCTCTCTTCCCTTCAAAGAAACCTCTTGCCTCACCATTGATGATCACAGAAAAACAAGGAGTTCTAACACACTCCATTATCCACATGATGAGCTGCCTAGGGAAGTTGAGAAAAATTAGGCTTTCCTCTAAGTAATCCCATGACACACAATCATAAGCTTTCTGCAAATCTATCTAGATCATGCATCTAGGGGAGATCCTAGTGCTGTCATACCCCTTCACCAGATCCTGAGCCACCATCATATTATGAGTAATTGATCTCCCAGGTACAAAGGCACCCTGATTAATGGAGATTATCTCATCAAGTAAAGGCCTAAGTTTCTGCACCAGAACCTTAGAGATGATCTTCAGCATGGTATTATAGCAGGAGATGGGCCTAAACTCTTTAATGGAAAAAGGTTGATCAACTTTAGGAATAAGGCAAACAAAGGTAGCATTTGTTTGCCTTAAAAGCCTACCTCTTCTGAAGAATTCAAAGATAGATGCCAAAATATCCTTATGGATGACTTCCGAACCCTTCTTATAGAACCAACTCCCAAACCCATCTGGCCCTGGAGATTTGAGGTTACCAAAATAAAAAACAACATCTCTGACACTTTGTTGACTAGGCTGCTCACACAAACTTCTATGGCATTCATTTCTGATCTTGGCACCACCATATCTGTCAAAATTAAGAGGAACATATGGACCAGCAGTACCAAATAATCCTATATAAAAATCCAGGATTTCCTTCTCAACATCTTCTTGCCTATTAAGAGCCCTGCCAGTACTATCTTTCAAGGTAAAAATAATACATCTAGCTTTCCTGGATTTAATACCATTATAGAACATGGAAGAGGTTTCTTCACCTAATTTAATCCAGTCAATTTTTGCTCTCTGAGCAGTGTAACTTTGCAACTATTCCAGCCTAAGTTTGAGCTCACACTTAGCGTTAGAGACAGCTTGTTGTTTAATAAGGCAAGAAAAATCATTTTGAAGAGAATCATGAACAACTTTCAGCTTCTCAACATATTCCTCAACCATGATCTCCAACTTCCTAAATCTTCCTTTTGCCCAGCTCTTCAAAGCAGCCTTCACTCTTTTTAGTATTTCTGCCAACACAAACTGAGCTGTTCCTTGAATTGTGCCTTGCCAAGCATTCTTCACCAGCTCCTCATAATCATCTTCTTCAGTCCAATAATTCCTAAATTTGAAGGAAATTCTCTTAATCCCTTGAGTAGGATTCAGCTGCACCACACAAGGAGAATGGTCAGAAATATTAGGATAAGAAAAGAAGACCCTTGATGTAGGAAAGGAATTGTCCCAATCCTTGTTGACAAGCATTCTGTCTAGCTTGCAAGCAACCTTGTCAACACCCTCCTGTTGGTTGCTCCAGGTGTATTTTGCACCAGAAAAAACATGATCTTGCATCTCCAACTTATCCAGCACATCAGCAAGTTCACTACTAACCCTCACACTGTGTCTATAGGAGAGCTTCTCAGCAGGACAAAGTATGCAATTAAAATCACCAACAATTGTCCAAGGCCCCTTAACAATCAAAGCAATGCTTTCCAATTCTTTCCAGAGTTCCATTCTACCAGCAAAAGCATTAGAAGCATAGACAAAAGAAGCTGAGAGAGAAATTTTTCCATCCTTACTGACCACAAGGCAATGAATCAACTGCCTAGAAGAGTAGAGCACATATACATGTACTACAGCAGTGTCCCAGGACAGCCAAATTCCCCCTCTCTCAGTGGGAGAACTATTAGTCACAAAAGGCCATTTAAACATCATTCTGCTAGCCACATCCAGTTCTTTATTCTTTGGAATTTTAGTCTCCAGGAGAGCTATAACACACGGCCTATTCTTCCTTACAAGCTCTCTTATCATTTTTATTCTAGGGGGAGAGCAACATCCCTTAGTATTCCAAGCACCAAGGAACACTTCAGCCATGAGGAATAGTTTTGGAGCTGCTACCACTCCCAATTCCTTCAGTAAGAGGTGATAAACTGAAATGAGTACTCATTAAGGCAGGTCCAGAAGTATGTTGCTTATTCTTAGCTTTGCCTTTATGAACTAGGGCCTATGACACCTTGTGAGTAACATCAACACCACCCCCTTGTTTCACTAAGTCCTTGCTAGGGCTTCCTTTGTCAGTTTCCATCCTCTGTGGACTCTGCACACTTCCAATCTCAACAGTGGCAGTAGTAGATCCAGCTTTCAAAGTAGTTGTATTGTCTTGGCCATTATCCAGCACTTTGTCACCTTTTTGCACCCATATTCTGGCCCCTTGAGCCACCCCTTGCTTCTTGTCAATCTTATTGGTATTAGTCTTATTCTTTTGGTGCCAACAAACACTATCATCATGCCCAAAAACATTACATTTAGCACAGCACCAAGGCACCCATTCAAACCAGATTTTATACTTATACACCTTGCCATCAGGGCCCTTTAAGATCACTGCCTCTCTCTGAATATCCTGCACATTTACAATGATCAAGAGCCGAGCATAAGAAAGCTTTCTACCTCTGGCAGTGAATTCATCCATACACACATGTTGTCCAATAATGCTTCCAATGACACTCAACATGTGTCGAGAGAAGAAGATAGGGTCCAAATCTCTAATTTGGATCCAAGCTGGAACCTTCTCAAAGCTAGACCAAGCAACAGCTAGCCCAGGGTACCAGTGCTTCAATGCTAGAGGCTTTATTCCATCCACTAGCCATGGTCCATTCCTCTTAACCCAGTCCAAGTGCTCACCACACTTAAATATGAAAATCCAGATGCCATTCCTCTTCATCTGAACCTCAGGCAAAATCTCTCCCCAATTCTGCTTCATGAAGTTAGACATTTCCTCTAAGGAAAGCTGTTTTCCCAAGACACCTCCAAGCAGAGTAAATTTCCAAAGATCAAGCTCCTTTTCCACTTCCTCATCAGAGAAGACATAGGTATCCTTATCCACAATCTCAATTTTGTCAAGCTTATGAGCAAGAGATCGCTTTCTGTTCCACGCAGTCTCATTATTCGCATGGTCAGAATTCCTAGGCTCAAGATCTAGCACTTTCTCCAGATCAACAGAGGATTTTTGTACTCCATCAAGCCCTAGGTCTACGGAATTGGACATATCAGTCAAATATACATTCAGATTATCCTTCTGAAGCTTTGAATTAGTCAGAGAAGCAACATGATCAGCCGGATTCACAGTCACCACCGGAATTTCTAAACTCGGCAACGAGGTCTTATCGAAGAGATTATGACCATGAGACAAGGATTTCGAACCTGGATTAGCCTTCATTGCGCCTCCCCGTCCATGCTTCTTACCAAATCGCGTTGTCACACCCTTCAGAGAGGTCATCGGCGATCAGATTCCAACGAAGCAACCAGGCAGTTGGCTGACTTCAGCGGCAAGAAATCGCCAAAGGTCCGAGAGCGGAATTCAACTACCTGCTATTTTGTTGTGTTTTGAATTGTGACTAAGTTGTTAGTTTGTTACTAATTTGCTACTTTATTGAACTTGAAACGTCGTTGGATGATGGCTTAATTATGATTTTGTTTAGGGTGTTGTGTTTTGACTTTTGAGCATTCTCTATAGATGAGGAACATTGGAAATAACTGGTATCTAGAAAGCATTGATCCAGACACCCAGTTGAGTGATAGTATAACATGATTCAGCACTACTTTTTTTACATGTCTGTTTGTTCCTTGTTTGATGCAGGAATAATAAGACGACAAGAATACTAGAGGATTCACTGATTCAATATCATCATTAATTCATTATATATATGACTATATCACTATATGAGTAATATGACTATATAAGGTAGTTCAACCAGTTAAGTTGGAATCATTAATAAGCATGTGGTTGCCCACTTGTCTAATATGAGATAGCTCAAGTGTTTGTTTGGGAGAAGAAATCTTGGAATATATTATATATATAAGCTAGTATAAACCTAAATCTTATGCCGAAGCTCTATTGCATAGTTATAAGTGTATAAGTTGTATAACGGTATAAATTTATAAGATAGTTTTAATAAAATAGAACTAAGATGTTAAAATTAAGAGTTAAGGCATTATGATAACATTATTTTTACCGGGATTAAAATTGAACGATAGATAGCCATGCGGAAAAAAAACTTAATATAAATATTTCGTAAATTAAAGCAAATTAAATTAACAAAAAAAGCAGGAAAAAATTGCGTAACTCGACCCATTGAGTTGACCCGAACCGACAATAAACCCGTAATAACCTGACCTGGTTTGACCTGGTAAATTTTAGACCCGAAATGATCCGACCCGAAATAACCAGAACCCGACAGTACTTAGACCCCAACCCGCCCGCCCAACCCAATTTCCAGGTCTACATACAAGCCATCCTTGACAAACGAGTTTACTATACCATATGTGTCAGAGAGAGGGGATGACATAGACGCAGAGGAACCGGCTGCTTCTACACACGATGATCCCTCAGCTCCAACTGCACACGATGATTCCTCATCTTCATCTGCACGTCGAACACGAAGACATGCACCACAGAGACAAGGTAGAAGAGGAGGCACAAAAATAATCGATCCATTTCTAACTATGTCTTGCGGTGGAGGTCCTCGTGTGCCAAGCCTTTTGCATAGTTTCAAAGCACATGTGGAACACTATATTTATTAGGGCAAGGTAAGTGAATTTATGAATCTGTAATTGATTTCACTGTTATTTAATTTTATTGCTTATATAACTAATAATTTGTTTTACAAGAGCGGAAAACACTTACGGTTCAATTAATTAAGGGCTGAACAATTGAAAGCATAGAGGCTAGATGATGTATCTCCATGGTGTATGCTTGCCAGAAGTAGCAACCTAACTCACCTGTGGGACATTATCTATGATCATATCAATGTACCGCTGATTTATGCATTTATTAAGGGATGGAAGTCAAAGACCAACTCTTTCCACATGCCATGTGGAAAGATGACGATTACTATCCATGATGTGTGTCTCATCCTGGGTATCGACATAAATGGAGATGATGGGCCCTCTTGCGATACATGGATTTGAGTGCAGCGCAGATTACATGGTGTGGTACAAGCCTCTCAGACACATGTATGTCTCGCCCCCTCCCGATGTTGATGTCGAGCCCACATATCATGACCGAAGGGTTGCACGTTCTCAGGTGATAATATATGTCGTTTACACTTCTTTTTCAAATAACAAATAAAAATCATAGCTATATATATTATTTCAAATGTGTAGAGCATTGGACGGGTCATGAATTTGCTCTCCCCATTTTCAAATGCAGATACACGCCCCCTAATATTCGCAAGGCCATCAAAAGATCTTTACGTGAACTAAGAGGCGATATGCCCCCATCAACGTTTGAGGTCAGTTCTGGTAGTCGTGATGATGATGATGATGATTAGTGGATGTGGTAGTTTGTTTGACACAAACTCTTTGTGGGATGTTTCAGTTTATTTAGACCTTTATCGAACCTTTTTATCTATGTATGTTTGGTAAATCTTTTTGGATGATTAGTAGTATGATCAAATTAGACAAAAGAACTTGCACTCCGTCGGCTCTTGCGTGATGACAATGCAAAATGGAGCACATGTAAACAAAAATGATTCATAAAACCGCTACTCGAGCAGCCAAAAGTACAAAAGTCTTATCAAACGGGAAAGTACAAAATATCCTAACATAACAAAACCAATCAAAACTAGACATCAAAGCACGACAATGCACTAATCAAAATCTGACACATTCTAAATTGACTTGCGATTCGTTTGACTTTGGAATTAGCCTTGTACTCGTGGAAATGCAAAAGAAACTGATCGATCAAAGGAGACACATAGTCGTGATGATTACGCTGCCATAATGCATATAGATTCGGCTATGATGAATCCTCAAAGAGGGACACCTACAATATAAAAAAGCATGTACTTTAAAAAAGAATATAAACTCCAAAGTTGTAAAGGGTTAGTAAATATATACCGAAATGAAGTGATCCTCCTTTGTCAACAAGCAGATGCAGATCGTTTGAATCATCCTGACATTGCACCGATCCACCCGAACATTTGAAGGTAGAAAAGTTTGGTTCAAGACACCCAACACGACAAAGGCACAATTGAATGTAGTAGCGACCAGGAAGCCCATGTTTAGAACTGATAACCAAGTAGGTTTTGGGGCGAAACCCGACCCAAATTGATCAAGGGCATGTCGCATGGAATCTTTGTTATAAAAACATAAAGTTCTTTCAAACATAAATGGGCATTCATCCAGCTTATTAATCATGCTTTGTTGACGTATGTTCATTTGTCTTGCCCAAGCTCTAGAGATTCTGCAATTGCTCTATATCCACATTTTCCATCCGGGAGAATAGAATAGTAACCGTTCAGGTGTGTGCGCATACACATCGGAATGACATCAAAACATGAGAAAGAAATAGGCGTATTCGATGACATCATAGGCAATGGAGCTCTAATAGGAGTTACTTGAGGTGTGGGAGCTCTAACCTGAGACATTGGGGGCGTGTGAGGTTTAATTTGAGATGGTGTACCCGGGGAAGCTGGGTGCTTTGGGGGCCTACCTCATTGCTTCTTTGAAGGTGTTTGGTTCAACTCTTGCTTTGTGAGCTCCCACGAAGAAGAAAGTCTTTTGTTCAGACTATTCTTTGGTCGTCCCTTAGTGTTCACAACTATCGGTTCTTGCAGACTAGTCCTCTCTAGATGAGCTAACTCTAAAACTGCACAAGCACATATAATTTGTTGATCAACTAACTTATTGGGGAAGTCATTACTATAGAAATAATCCATCAGTGATCGGGCGACTTTGTGCATCCACCCTTCATCTTCTTCATTTTGTACAACTTCTATGTCCAATTGTCTCCAAAAGCTATGCACGAGTTTAGGTGGGATATGTATTTGATGCTCCACCTATCGTGCAATCTTATGGACACAAGACAACCCATCTCTCATAGACTCCTAGTATCTGCAAGTGGGGTAAAAAAATGGATCTTCCCCACTCATGTATTCCTTTATCAGACGCTTCATGGTTTCGTCAGAGACCTTGTACTTCAACTGCTTGAAAACATATGCTACTGTCACCATACACATCATCTTTAGGCGACTCACGTTGAAGGTTGCCTTGATCTTATTTACTTGGATGCGCATCAAGGAATCATACTGACCTAATGCAATGTCTAACCTACCATGTGGAGTAGTCAAGACGTTTTTCAAAGACGAGTGTTCTCCTTTAACCCTATAGTTGTAATAACAGAAATGACATATAATCATATTCTATCCATGTATGGTCTTGAAAATAATGCATTGAATATATTATATTGTACAAACCTGTTTGACGTGGTAGTTCTTAACGTCCAAACCGTATTCATCCAAGCTGACACAATTCCATCCTTATACGGTTCAAGTCACTGATTTCTTACATACTGAAGCAAGCTTTTTCTGTCGCTCCATTCAACCTCAATTTTGCACAACCGTAGCTCGTACGCCTCTACATTTGTTTCCTTAAACAATTCCATCTAAGCATTTACAAACCTTGTTGAGTGTCTACATGCTTGATGACTTTCTTAGCTCTAGCCTCTATGTTCTTGTATACATGATGTCTACAAAGGATGTACTTTGCCTTTGGAAACATTTCATCCACCGCATTCATCAAGGCACGCTCTCGATCGGTCACTATGCATGTAGGTGTTCTCTATACACACCCACAAAGTATGACAAGTTGCTTTATAGCCCACAAGTAGTTTTCTTCCCTCTCATCCACCGCATTCATTGGCATATGTCTTGTTTAGCTTACTTTGACCCTTGAGAAATTTGAGGGCTTCATGGTCTGAATGAATGACAAATTCATTTGGCAAGAGGTAGTGTTGCCATGTTTGTAATACTCTTATGAGTGCATATAATTCCTTGTCATAAGTGGGGTAATTCAGCTCGGTGCCACTCATCTTCTCACTAAAATACGCTATGGAATGTCCTTCTTGCATTAGTACTCCTCCTAGGCCAATTCTGGAGGCATCACATTCAATCTCGAATGTCTTGGTAAAATCAGGAAGTACTAGCAAGGGTGTGTGTGTTAGCTTGTCCTTAAGCACTTGGAATGCTTTTTCTTGTTCTTCACCCCAATGAAAGGTCAAGGTCTTCTTAGTGAGCTCGGTTAGGGGCATAGCAATGGTTCTGAAATCCTTCGCGAAGCTACGGTAGAAGCCGGCTAGTCCAAGAAAACGCCGTACTTGCGTCATTGTGGTGGGTGTGGGCCACTCCTTGATATCTTTAACCTTTTCTTCATCTACTTTCAGCCCTACCTTGCACACAACAAATCCAAGAAACACAACATGGTCCGAGCAAAAATGAGACTTTCTAAAATTAGCCTAGAGTTTCTCTTTCCCAAGGACCTCTAGTAATTGTCTAAGATGTTCGACATGCTCTTCTAACGATTTGCTATAGATTAGGATGTCATCATAATAAACAACTACAAATCTTCCTAGGAATGCTCTAATGACATGATTCATTAAGCGCATGAAAGTACTAGGAGCATTAGTGAGTCCAAAGGGCATTACTAACCACTCGTGCAAACCATACTTGGTTTTGAAGGAAGTCTTCCATTCATCACCTTCTTTCATTCGGATTTGATGGTAACTACTCTTCAAATCTATCTTGGAAAAGATGTTGGATCCATGGAGTTCATATAGCATATCATCCATCCTCGGAATGGGGTGTCTATACTTGATGGTGATGTTGTTGATAGCTCTTTTAACACACATGCGCCAACTTCCATCCTTCTTTGGGACTAGTATCACGGGGACACCACAAGGACTCAAGCTCTCTCTAACATAGCCCTTTTCCATCAATTCTTGGACTTGTCTTTTAATCTCCTTGGTCTCCTCGGGGTTGGTCCTATAAGCTGCCCTGTTTGGTAAAGTTGATCCTGGGATGAAGTCAATTTGATGCTCAATGCCCATAACTGGTCGGAGGCCATTAAGGACTTCTTCTTGACACAATCGAGCAATAGAAGGGTGTAGGTCACTTAATTCATCAGAAGTAAATAAATTACACATAGGGATTAAAAGGAAACAAACTCTACTTCCCTGAATGGTATGTTCCCTCCTTAGCCTTAGCTAGAAGCATATGGTTTCTAGTGCCCGAATTGTAGCCTATGGCATCTTCTCGTTCTCGCCTTTCTTCCTTTCCTTTTGGTTTCTCTTTTGTTCTTTAGCGACATGGTAAGCCATAATCTCGTGTGGAGCCATAGGGTGCAACGTAAATCACTTTCCTTCCATGTGAAAGGAATACTCATTAGTGACCCCTTAATGGATCACTCCTAGGTCATATTGTCATGGTCGTCCAAGTAGGAGATGGAAAGCGGTCATGGGTAGCACATCACACAATACTTCATCCTTGTATCCCCCAATAGCAAATTGAATCTTTTCTTGAACTTTGAGATGTGAGGTTGCATTTAGCCAATTGAGAGTATAAGGTTGTTGATGAGGGGTAGTCTTGATGTGGAACATTTCTATGACTTCCTTATCAATAATATTACAACAAGATCCACCATAAATAATGACACTACATACCTTTATGTGGATTATGCACCTTGTGTGAAATATTGTCTCTCTTTGAGAAGGTATGAACAAATCATCATTGGCTACTAATGATCTCTTGACCACCAAGTTTTCTCTCTTAGCCATGTGGTCTTCTTTAACTTCTTCCTCCAAGTAGTCATCGTAGATCGGTGGCTTGTCCCAAGGGTTATCATCACCTTTTTCCTCTTCTTGGGCAGGTGGACTATAGTCCGTCTCTTCCTTGGTCCGCGTATCACTCACCAAGCCTAGTCTTCTCACCACGGTAGTGTCGATGGTTGCCAAGAGCTTTTTATGGGCTTGTTCGAACAAGCTCGGGAGATCCTCCACGGTGAGTGACTTCTTGTTTGGGGGCCGTGTCATGTTATCAACTAAATTAAAGCAATCTCACCTAAAACTAATCAAAGCAAGCAGCTTGTTAAGTTAGCTAACAAAAATTCAACAAAAACAGAATTTTCTTGGAGAAAAGAACCTTTTTCTTCAGCCCCTCTCTTCTTCTCTCTTGTGGTCAGCCGTGCTCCTGGGGTTACCTTTTTAAGAACCTTAGCTTGTTCTCTAAGGTTAGTGCAATCAAGAGGCGATCTTGCAAGCACAAGATAAGGACCAAGCAAGCTCTTTAAGTCAAACACAAGATAGCATCAACTAGGGTTTGAGGACTGTTGGCCTTTCAAGATGGGCATTGTAAGCACCAAGATAAAGATTTAATCAAGCAAGATATGTCTAGATAAAATAAAGTTTAAGATAAACTTACATCAATGAAGTAATCTAGATTCTTGCTGCAAGAAGGATTTTCTTGATTTTCTTGAAAGGCTTTCTCAAGCTTTAAGCAAGGATCCCTTTGGACTTCTCAAGCTTTTACCAAGGGTCCCTTGGACTGTCTCAAGCTAGGGTAAGGGTCCTATTCCTATTTTGTCCTTTGTGCATGGCTAGGGCTTTGCCCTACTATGCCTTTCGGCCTTTGGCCTTTTTTTTTTCCGTAAAGTGGATAAGAAGAATCTTGGAAGATCAATATAATATTTTAATCCAAAAAGTAACTAGAAAATCTTAACTACTAAAAGATATAAATAAATCTCAACATAATCTTATCTACTCACATCTACAAGATATAATCTATATCTTAATGTGCCAACAAAAGAAGAAGATAAGACAAGGTGGTTACAAAGGATAAGATTTGCCAAGATTTGGCAATCCCTTGAGGCACAAGGCTTGGAAGGGCATGTCCTTCTCTCTCTCTCTCTCTCTCTCTCTCTCTCTCTCTCTCTCTCTCTCTCTCTCTCTCTCTCTCTCTCTCTCTCTCTCTCTCTCTCTCTCTCTCTCTCTCTCTCTCTCTCTTCCCTTGCAGCCCACTCCAACCCTCTCTCACGTCAAGGTCGTGGTCTTGGATGGATCAACTTTGTGGCTTGGTGCGCAAGGCACGGCCGCACACGCTAGGGTTGGTTCGATTTAATGGCTTGGTTTGCAAGTCTGATTAGATCCTCTCTTTTAGAATGTTGGATAAAGTTCATATGGCCAAGACTAGGATTTTTGCAGCCCTCCCACCCAAGGAAAGTCACCCTCTTCACGCACAAGTAGGGGTTGGGTCGATCATAATCTTTAGTGTTTGAAATCAAGAAAAGCAATGGTTTTAGACCTTACCTTGACTAAGCTCGGATACCAAATGATGCATTTCACCCTATGGATCCTCGCGCTGGTTCAAGGAAAAGTCACCTCCAGAGCCTCGTTCTTGATGATCTTGATTTGGCGGTAAGATAGTAACAAGAATTGTTCTTTTTGTAGGATTTTGGGTTTTGAAATGCAAGAAAGATAAAGGGATATGCAGATTGGATCTATTGGATATTACACACCAATAGATTCAAAAAGAGTTATCCATGATCCACCAAGGATATGACTCACCAGGGTTTCACACTGGTTTTGGATATGACTCACCAAAACTGAGTTAATTTGACTTGGATATGACTCACCAAGACAAATCACTCAAAGACTGGGAAACTCAGAGTTAATTCAAGAAACTCAATGTTCTGTATTCAAATTAATCAAAGCTTAAGTTGAAATGAAAAACAACGCAAGACTTAAATAGCCAAAATGTTTTCCCGAAACCCTAATTCTCAAGATACTTGAGGCCGGCCTTTCTTCCTCCTAGATGTTCGTTGGGCCTGAAATTTGGACCCAAGGTAAATAAGCCCATAAGCTCACAAATATCCAAAATTCAGCCCAAACGCACATAGGAATATGAATCGCGCTATTGGACAATCTGTAGCGTCGACGCCGGCTAGGACGAGACCCCTTCTCCTTGGACTTCTCTCGGCACAACCTCTCCAATTGGCACCAAATTTGGTATGGGTCCCCTACTGGCCATATATTGAGAATATGTATCATTTTCACTCAGTTTCGGGGTTGATTGTGTGGAGGTTTGAAGAATCCCTAGTGTTGTCGGCGTCGTGACGCGTCCTTGAATCATCATCACCGATTTAGCCTCCTCTTGGCTTGGTACTCCGTGGCTCCAAAGATAGTCTTGGATGTCCAAAAGTAAGAGTCAAGCTCGTGCAAGAGTGATGGCTCCTAGTGGTGTGGCTTGTGCTTGTATGGCCGTGCTCGTTGCCGAACGCGTAACCAACCTTTATGTTGCTCCGCTTGTCGCTGGCTCGCTTTGATCTTGATGTGGCAAAGGCGTGATCACATCACTTTTGCCTTTTGAGCCTTTTCTTTAGATTGCTAATGATAACTTTGTTGCTGGACTCAACTTGACCGTTAGCCTGTGGGTAGTGTGGCGTTGACGTGACCAGTTTGATGCCCAAGTCCTGGCAAAACTCATACATCTGATTGCTTATGAATTGGGACCCGTTGTCACAGACAATAGTGTCGGGGACACCAAACTAGCTTAATATGTTTCTTTTTATGAAGGATATGACATGCGAGTCTTTGATCTCTTTGAACGCCTCAACTTTGATCCATTTAGAAAAGTAGTCCATCATGGCGAGCATGAAAACACGTTGACCAAACACGAATGGTAGTTTTTCGACAATCTCCATTCCCCACTTCATGAAAGGCGAATGGGATGAGATTGGGTGTAGATCTTTAGATGATTGTTAAGACATTTGACCGTGTCTTTGACAAGCATTACACTTCTTTGCATAGTCGATAACTTCCCTCTTCATGGTAGGCCAGTAATTTCCTGTCGTGTGGGCGCGTAATGCTAAGTTCCTTCTACCAGAGTGATTTTTACATTCTCCATCGTGGAGTTCCTGTAACACGTCTTTGGACTTCGTTCTCTCGGAGACATCTTAGATAGTATCCAGTGGTGGACCATTTGAGCAATATGTCATCTTTGAGGGCAAAAGATGACGACTTGGCACGAAGTCGTTGGGCCTCATTCTTGTCAGGTGGTAGCTTGCCACACTTGAGCCAATTATAGAATGGTGTAATCCAGGATTCAGATTCGTTAGAGTAACTGACCTGCATTGGGATCGACGCATTTGATAGTTTGTTGATGGTGGGCACTTCCACATGTAGAAAGGGAATTTTCTAATACTCTCTTAGGTTGATGATAGACCCGAGATTGGCTAGCGTGTCGGCTTCTGCGTGGGTGTCCCTGGAAACTTGCTTAATGCTAAAGGTGTCAGCACTTGATGATGTCGCAGGCCACTTTCAGGTAAGCTATCATCTTCGAGTCACGACCTCCACATGCTCCGTTGATTTGATTCACGATTAACATGGAGTTCTAGATTACTTCCAGGTTCTTCACGCCTGTCTCCTTAGCGATGGTGATGCCAGTCACGAGCGCTTCATATATCACCTCATTTTTTGTTGCTATGAATTTGCATCGCACGGCTTGGGCTATCCTACCCCCTATGGTGATTTTAGGATAACCCATAGTCCCACACCATTCTGATTAGAAGCACCATCGATGTATTGTGTCCATTTCAGGGGGACAATGTCACTAATTTGTAATAACTCTTCCTCGATTTGCTCTTCATCGGTTGGACTGAAATTCGCCACAAAATCTGCCAAAGCATGCGACTTGATTGTTGTGCACGTCTCGTATTGGATGTCGTAGCCGCTGAGGTGGACTGTCCACTTCGTCATCCTTCTAGATAGCTTTGGTTTGCTCATCACATTCTTGATGGGATAGTTGGTCCTTACTTTGATAGTGTGGGCTTCGAAGCAAGGTTTTAGCTTGATGGATGTTGTGATGAGGGCTAAGGTTAATTTCTCCATATGCGAATATCTTGTCATTGCGTCTAGAAGCATCTTGCTCATATAGTATACGAGCAACATTCGACGTCTTCTTCTCTCACTAAGATGACACTTGTTGTCGTTCCGTGACTACTAAGTAGATATACAAGGTTTTGCCATTTTTAGGTTTTGAAAGTAGTAGTAGAGAGGCTAAGTACCTTTTCAATTCTTAGAAGGCTTCTTTGTGCTCGCTTGTCCATTCAAAGGATTTGTTTTTCTTCAAGACGTCGTAGAATAAGCGATTCATGTCTGACGCCTTCGAGATGAACCTATTGAGGGCGGCGACTTTGCTTGTCAATTTCTGGACGTCTTTGCCGCATCAAGGAGATTGAAGATCAAGGATAGCTTTAATCTGATCGATAGTGGCTTAGTGGCTTTGATCCCCCGTTGCATAACTACGTATCCCAAGAATTTTCCCGATGCGACTCCGAAAGAGAACTTAGTTCGGTTTAGCTTTATGTCGTATTTCTCCAGGATTTCGAGGGCTGTCTTCAAGTGTTAAATGTGATCGGCCACCTTCTTTGACTTAACTAGGATTTCGTTGACATAGACCTCCATCATATCTCCGATTTGGTTCTCAAACATCTTATTGACCAGCCTTTGGTATGTGGCTCCGACTTTCTTGAGGCCAAACGACATGACCTTGTAACAATAGATCCCTTGGTTGGTGATGTGAAGGCCATCTTTTCTTGATATTTTGGACTCATCTGAATTTGGTGGTACCCGTTGAATGTGTCCATGAACGTAAGCATCTCGTGACCGGCGGTGGCGTCGATCGTCACATCGATATGAGGTATTGGAAATGAGTCTTTAGCTCATGCCTTATTGAGGTTGGTGAAGTCGACACAAACTCTTCACTTCCCATACTTCTTTTGTACTACCACCAC
This sequence comes from Rheum nobile, assembly GCA_027886185.1. NCBI lineage: Eukaryota > Viridiplantae > Streptophyta > Magnoliopsida > Caryophyllales > Polygonaceae > Rheum > Rheum nobile. The sequence goes on along the minus strand of WOAB01000002.1, from coordinate 4,827,111 downwards.
GTTAGCTAGCCAGCCGGGGTAACGGGCTTCTCTGATCTTGTCAGTCTCTAATAAAGCTCGTACTTCTACATCTATCACCTTTTTCATTTTTGATGCGAACTTTTTTGGCTTCTACTTGACCGGTGGATGTTGGGGATCCACATTGAGTTTGTGTATGATCACGTTTGGAATTATGGAGGTCATGTCCTCGTGTGTCCACACGAAGCACTTAGAGTGGGACAACAGGAAGTCGATTAATTGCTTTATGATTTTGCCAGGCATATATGCACCTATCATCACTACATGACTAGGCATGCTAGGATCTAAGATGATAGCCATCGGCATTGCCCTTGCACCTTGGATCTTAGGCCCTTCGCGCCCCGATGCCTTGGCTTGATGCCTTCGACGTCATGACTTGTCTTGCCATTGGTCGTGACATATGCCATCCATATCCGTGCCCCATGGCACGCCTATCCGGACCCACTTAGGGGTTCTTATACTAGCTTTACTATTTGTAGTAGTAGTCATCATAAGGATCTTAAGTTAGAGATACGTTATTTGAGTCAGTTAAACAAACCTTTGGGATGTGAGTCAGGAAAAGGGCGGATGAGCCAAATCTAAGTGGACCAAATGATTGAAATGGGTAGGTTGTACGATCAGGGAATAAGGAGTTATGATACTTGTAAGGTTGTAAGGTTTGATATTTGGATTTTATGTGAGTTTGTCAGTTAGAAGGCTTATGATGCAATTCTTTGGAGAAGACTAAGTTGTGAAGTTACTGTGTTAGAAGGAGGCCACTTAAATGGAAAGATTACAATTTAAGGATAGGTTATGTTGATGATTCCGATAAATTAAAAGGATTTAGTGGAGAGAATTGTCTATGTGCACCTAAGGAGTAAGGTAGCAAGCACTAATCGTATAAAGCTATTAAAGGATCCTGATAGAAGTGACTGATACGGTTGGTAATGAATCATTTATCAGGATGATACCTTAAGGAAATAGGAGTAATATCTCAAGGGATTTTGGTTATGGAAGTTGTAAGTGAGTATGTTCATTGTGGACCAGAGGGTTACACTTTCGGAAAGGCTAAGGGTGTGAAGCCATAAGTATTATTTTGGAAGATTTATCTGAAGTTTCGTTAGGAGGCTTTCTTAAGAGAAACGACATAAGGATTGGATGGAGAGTGATTGATGTCTGTTAAGGCGATTTGATGTCACGTTTAGGAAAATAACGTGAATAGCCGCAATTGTGCTAATTGATTTATTATGATCTTGTTTTGAGGAAACTAGAGGTTTTAAGTTGGAAGTGAGCTTTTGGGTCAGTTTTAATAGGGGCCAAAGAACCGAATCAGGGAATTGCACTTTCAGGGAATAGAGAGTTATGATACTTGGGAATTTGCAAAGTTTGATACTTGGATTTTAAGTGAGTGTGTCATCTATAAAGCTTATGGTATAACACTTTTTGGAAGAATTAAGTTGTGAACGATTGTATTGGGAGAAAGCCCACTTGAAATTGAAAGATTATGGTGTAGGGCCTAGATATTCGGAGGATATCGATAAACCAAAATGATGTAGCATGGAAAATGGTCGTATGTACGTTGAAGGAGTGAAGTGACAGTGTTACTTGTATGTACTCATTGAAGGATTAGGACGTAAAGTGAGTGATTTTGATGGCAAGGCATCGTTCATCAATATGGTATTTTTGAGTAAATAGATTTGAAGAACCTTAAAGGCTTAAGTTAGAGACTGAATAATGGAATACGTTAGGTTAATCTTGGATATACGGTAAATATCCGTAAAGCAAAAGGGTGCTCGATTTGGGATAATAAATCGCATGAGGACAACTGATTGCCTAAGGATTTTTGGGTGAATAGCAAACTCGACCGGTAAAAGTTGTTACGGTTTTGAAGGTCAATAGTGTGGCATAAAGTAAGTATGTAGATGATATCAAGTGGACTTGAGGAAAAGGTGACCCACGTTTATTAAGGTGATCATATGACACGTTTGGGTAAGACGAGAGTATAATCCTATAGAGAGGATTAGTAAATCATGTTGAGGTAATCGGACATAGGTTGTGGTGTGAGTAATTGTGGGATCACAAGAGTGAAGATTTTGAGTTAAAGATATGGCACAAGGGCCAAATGTGAGTAATGTAACCAATGTAATAGGTGAGTCGTGTATGTAAGGAGTAAGGTCTATATGACAAGAGAGGTACTAAGTTGAGGTATAGTGGAATTCTATGTATGTACTTTGAGGATCTGATCATCGAAGGAAAGTTAGTAGAAAAATGTTGTATTCTTCTATTTGAGGACATCAAGGTCTTTTTGAGGAATAGGGCAACATAGCGATGTTATACTGGAGATTATAATGGATACTCTGAGCGAGACAATGGTAATCTTGTGAAAAATCACATCTGTTCTAGCAAGAGTGAGGAATGTAGGCAGTATGTTGTAAGTGGACTCATGATCGAGTAAATAGTTCGATTTTTGATGGTACAGGTTTCGGAAACCAAATTTATTCAAGGATATCGACTTAAGGAAGATAAGGTATATACTTTAGGAGAAGTTTAGAGAAAGGTGAAAGAGAAATATGTATAATCTCATGCTTAAGGTATAGCGAGACTAGTGCGATGATTTTAGGAGACAATTATCCTAAGATAATTATGACCTTGAGGATGGTCACGAGTTAGTACAAGAATAATACGTGGAAGTAGGCTATGTGAGATAGTGGTATGGTTGAGGAAACATATCGTTTTCCAGGAGCAAGTACTTGATGCAATGATTAAGGAAGTTAAGATCAGGTAGTGAGATTATGGTGAAACGGGTCCTATTAGTTTAGCAATGCTAGTTTCGGGGTCGAAACTTCTTTTAAGGGGGTAGTGATGTAATACCCCTCATTTTTAGTAAGGGTATTTGGGTAAATTTCCAACTCTCGTTGGGAAAGCAAGACGCGTTTGGCAAAATTCGGAATTTCTATAACATGTATGATCTCTGTAAAAATTCCCTGAGCCTTGGAAAATACATTCAACGTATTGTCGAGGCTTAGAATATTTGTTCGGGTACAAATATTTAAAATCCGGGGTTTAAACCCATGCCAAACCTTTTCCCGGGAAAATAGACGCGAAAAGGGCAATTCCACGACCGCGGAATAATAATGCTCAGCGAAGCTGGGCACAATAATTTTCCGCGACCGCGGAAAACTGCAACACGCCAGCGTCGCTTCGTCTTCCGAGCCTCATCGTCCGTGCCGCCGTTGATCGCTTGCTCCTCCGTCGATCTTTGTCGGGGCTGGCCTCCTCTCCTTGGCTATATATAGTGGCGAGTTTGGAGGGTTTAAGGGCACCCAAATCTGATATCTCTCTCTCTCTCTCTCTCTCTCTCTCTCTCTCTCTCTCTCTCTCTCGTTTTCTTGCTCGCCGGAGTTCTAAGCCCTCGCCGGAATTTTCGAAGTGTCGCCGGAGGCCTCGCCGGGAGTTGTAGCAGCCTTGGAGTGGTGCATTGGAGGAACAAGGAAGGTTGGAGTCGAAGCCCCCTCGAATCGAGCCCTCTCGCGACGTCGCCGGTGAGTTTTCTCTGTTTTAGGGTCGCCGGAGTTCATGGCCGCGACCACGGGCATGAACTGCCGCAACCGCGGCAGTGACAAGGTCGGCCGCGTCCGCGGCCGCTGTCTTTAACACTCACGGACGAAGTCCTCGACGGCCGCGACCGCAGAATCCCTGCCGCGACCACGGATTGCTTTGGCAATCGCGATCGTGGCCTTGGATGATCTGGTCTCGGGCGGGACTTTCGTTCTTTCGATCTCGTTCATTTTTCCTTAGATTCGTATTATTTGATTGTCGAATCTAACCTAGGGTTTCGTTGTGGGTTGTCGTCATAGGAATCTGTAATCCGGTTTCCGTTCCCGTTCCGGACCCAGAAACCTATCGTCTCTCAATCGTTCGTCTAGACTAAGGCAAGTGGCGGTTCGCTCTTGCTTATCATTCCATGTTTCCGTTAGTTATCAATTATTTCGAATTGTTAATTAAATTGGGATGAATTGTTGTTTTTATTTGGGAACAGATTTTTATAAATAATATGATTTAAAATGTGATATTATAATAGGTTGTATATATTGCTAGAAACAACGCTATTATATCTGTTATTACCATGATGGTATTGGTGTGGATTTTATGTGTGAACTTATACATTATAGTTAGAACGAGTATTCGTAGGAACGCTATGTACCTTGCGAGGTCTAGTCATTTCTTTATAACTGGTATTAGGAGGATTTTTCCCTAATACTCTCTCTGGTCATGACTATACCCTTACTCAGGGTAGGTGCACACAGCTGGTGCCGACATTCGGAATTTATTCCCTCTGATATCTCTCATGATGAGATGATATATCTTAAAACCTTATAACGTAAATGTGCGTTTTGGAATTAAATAAGATAAGTGCAATTATGCATATAATTAATATACCCTCGGGCGAGGAGTACAATGTGGAAACCGCCCGGACTTCGATTAGAGTAAGTCTTCCTTCCAAATCTGAATTCGCATTACGCGGTGAGGTTGGTCGTGGACCCAAATGTTCAAGTCTTTTTTTAAACACTTGTGTGAAATTATAACGTTCCCAAACATTTGTCATACTTTCCCATAAGACTCAATCTGTTGGAGTCTTCTCTTCATACGTTTCCCATAAGGCTCATTTCCTTTTTAGTGCATGTCTAAACTTTAATCATTCCGTGAAAGTTTCGGGTCATATATCGTTCCTTCGGATGTTATTCGAGGGACAATGATAGTAAACGGTTACGATCACTAGGACCATTCTGTTTTTACCCTTGCATAGTCTTTCATTAGACTAACCAACCGGGTTTTATTCCTTGCATGGTTGGCTGGTGTCATCCGTCCTATACGGCATATCAGTGGTTGGTCCCCAAAGTCCGAAGTAACCGTTGAAGAAGAGATTTGCAGTTGGAGATTCAAGTATTAGTATTTTTTTTAAAGGTTGTCAATTATTATTTATTCTTACCACTAAGTCATGTAATAGATTTATTCTTCAAGTCTTCCGCTGTGTAATTTATAAGTTTTCCTCTGTGATTTCACTCTGTTGTAAAACACTCCTCTCGTATTGGGAGAAATCTTTTAATAAAAATGGTTGAGTTCCATTTAAAAATGTATTCCGCTGTTTAACCTTTCGTTGTGTATTATGTTTATTTAAGATTAATTGTTCCGATTAAAGCCTTGGGTGACATCGGACAGCAACGTCTGAGGTCACTGGCGTATGGCACTACCGACGTAAGTCGGGGGTGTTACAACCTCAAGGAGGTTCCTTGGCTGAGATTGGAGAGATTTTGAACCAAAAAGAAGATGTTGTTGAATGAAAATGCTACTTGATTGAGTGAAGACTTCGAACAACATAGATCTAAAGCTTGTGGCTTTAGATGGAGAGCTTAAACCAGGGAGGACCACCTCAACCCTTGAAGGAGGACCACCTCAACTTCATTGCAAGATTTGGCTCTCAATCTTCACCTAGGTTACAAAGGAAGCCAACACTTGGCTTAAATAGACAAAGACAAGGGGAGTGGCGAACATGGCCTTGCCAACTAATGGGTCGTGGCCCATTTGCAAATGGTCCAGGAAAACGGCGGATAGGATGGCATATGTTTAACTGACTCATGATGACTAATGGGTCGTGGCCTTGCCAACTTAAGATCCTTATACTCCTCACACAATCTACTATCCCTATTAAAGCAACCCCTTTTGCATTACGGATACTTACTATCTCTCCAAGACTTAATCACATCATTTCCTAATGGGCCTCAAAACGAAACTTCGAATAGATCTTCCAAAATAATACCTATGACTTTGTACATTCGACTTTTCAAAAAGCTTTAACCATTGGTCCTACACTGGTCGTACCCACTTATAAATCTCATAACCATAACTCTGTACTCTAAAGTCTTACCCAATGTCGTAATAGAGGAAACGAGTTCCCTATGAACTATCCCTCTTATACATTCATTCCCTTCTCAACAATCTATCCACATCAATGCCTACAACATGACCTCATAACTAGGCATTCTAGACTTCGCCTTAGTCCATCCCTACATACTTTTACCAGAGCAAATGTTCAGGGTACACGTATGAGATTTAGTTCTTAAATCTCATAGAGCATTAACCACACACATTTGTTCCTACACCCTAAGAAATTTTGGAAAACTCATCTTACGAGATAACGCTCGTCCGCTCAACGAAGGGAGTAATTAATGTCATACCGTTGTGACATTACTCCAAGAACAAATATAGATTCCTAAGAATGGATCTAGGAATTCAGTAATGGAGTCGACCCTGGTGTTAACCATGTAGGGAACGAACACCTCGGTTCCATACGTTACCCCTCCTTTGTGAGTCCTGACAGCCCTTATCCACATGTGACATAACTGTTTTTGGCACTCACAGAGTCTCGTATGAACGAACAATTTGCAAAAGTAATGAATTTAGTAATTTCCGGAATAAGGAAACACTTCTCTTTTTATTAGAAACATTACATAAACCAACTGATAGAAAGTCGAATATACAGATTACTAAACTATGGAAACTGTTGACACAAGTCGTCATTCCTTATTCTAAAAACCTTACAAAATACTACCACTTGTACAAAGCTTCCCTCCCATCGGGGTGACATATCACAAAGAGTTGTTGCTCTTGACCTGAAAATTCCATAGGCGCCTTGCCTTTATCACGAGTAGCAGACTGCCCTGGGACAGATACTTCCGCCCTTGGGTTCTGTTCACCGCCAATTTTTGAGGCCTGATTTGCTTGAGTTGGCCTTAGGCCCTTCTTCCTACAGTATGCCTTCATGTGGCCTTCCCTCCCACATTTGTAACATACCCGCTTCATCTTTTGGCAACTAGGGCTCTTGTGCCCGGCCTTACCACAGTTGTGGCATTGAATCACGCCGTTACTCCAGTCTGAGCCTTTGGCGGGGCCGGACTGAGTCGCCTTGGTCTTAGTACGACCAGACTTCTCGAACTTGGTGGGCGACGCCGGCCGCTTGAGCGAGCCAGCCCTGCGATTCTGTTGCCCATTTTTTGCCTTATTTTGTGCCTCCACACTAGCCGCGTCTTGAGGTATGGGGGCTGCTTGGAATTGCGGTATCATCTGGGTCGTTAATACTTCGACCACTAGCCCTACTATCTGTCCAATGGTCGTCGCATTTAGCACGATCGGGGCAGGAGGTGGAAATCCCCTTGCAGCTTGGGGGTCCGCTTGTCCATGAAGAACATCCTGTCACAGGGTCGGGTCATTGTTACGTGATCCAGATCCTGCGTCTTCCCCTGGTGGAGTAGCACTCCTCAGCTGAATTCGAGAATCGCTGCTAAGACTCTCGCTAGCTGCTTGGTTGGTGGATCGGGTGTCCATTACCTATTGATGAACCATAACGTTAGTTTAGAACTTTTTCAACTGGTACTTGACACTGAGTCAATTACGTTATGATACGATTTATAAGGGTCCAAACTAATAACTCTATATTAGTCTGACTGGCCCACCACCACTAACCGCAGAACGACCTTCATCTCTTTTCTTGAAAGTGGAAACTCTAGGAGAGATGTCAACTTTTAAATGACGCTCAATCTAAGGAGAAACGATATTCCTAAGAATGGATCTAAGGAATAAGTAACAGCTTGAATCTTGCAGAAGTTTGAAAAAAAAACCCTCTTAAATCTTATATAAAAATAGTTATTTATAAAGTTAGTTCCTCAAACTAGTGATTTGATTATCACAAAACTCTTACTAAGACAAAAATTTGCACTTTTAAAGTTACAATCATAAACTTAATTTAATCGCTTATAACACAACGTTTTATAAACCAATTATAAATAGTTTTTGAAGTTCAGTAGTTAAATCATTATTTTAAATTCCAAGAAATAATTAAAACTTTTAAAAATAATTTTTGAATTCTCGAAATTCCTTTTTAATAGAAAATAGGTTGAAAATAGTTTGGAAATTAATTTTTGAAAATTCTCAAACCTAACAATAGGCCAAGAATTTTAAAACCATTGCTCTGATACCATAATTGTAACACCCTCGGCTTACGTCGGTAGTGCCACACGCCAGTGACCTCAGACGTTGCTGTCCGATGTCACCCAAGGCTTTAATCGGAACAATTAATCTTAAATAAACATAATAAACAACGAAAGGTTAAACAGCGGAATGCATTTTTAAATGAAACTCAACCATTTTTATTAAAAGATTTATCCCAATACGAGAGGAGTGTTTTATAACAGAGTGAAATCACAGCGGAAAACTTATAAATTACACAACGGAAGACTTGAAGAATAAATCTATTACATGACTTAGTGGTAAGAATAAATAATAATTGACAACCTTTAAAAAAAAATACTAATACTTGAATCTCCAACTGCAAGTCTCTTCTTCAACGGTTACTTCGGACTTCGGGGACCAACCACTGATGTGCCGTATAGGACGGATGACACCAGCCAACCATGCAAGGAATAAAACCCGGTTGGTTAGTCTAATGAAAGACTATGCAAGGGTGAAAACAGAATAGTCCTAGTGATCGTAACCGTTTACTATCATTGTCCCTCGAATAACAACCGAAGGAACGATATATAACCCGAAACTTTCACGGAATGATTAAAGTTTAGACATGCACTAAAAAGGAAATGAGCCTTATGGGAAACGTATGAAGAGAAGACTCCAAAAGATTGAGTCTTACGGGAAAGTATGACAAATGTTTGGGAACGTTATAATTTCACACAAGCGTTTAAAAAAAGACTTGACCATTTGGGTCCATGACCAACCTCACCGCGTAATGCGAATTCAGATTTGGAAGGAGGACTTACTCTAATCGAAGTCCGAGCGGTTTCCACGTTGTACTCCTCGCCCGAGGGTATATTAATTATGTGCATAATTGCACTTATCTTATTTAATTCCAAAACGCACATTTACGTTATAAGCTTTTAAGATATATCATCTCATAATGAGAGATATCAGAGGGAATAAATTCCGAATGTCGGCACCAGCTGTGTGCACCTACCCTGAGTAAGGGTATAGTCATGACCAGAGAGAGTATTAGGGAAAAATCCTCCTAATACCAGTTATAAAGAAACGACTAGACCTCGCAAGGTATATAGCGTTCCTACGAATACTCGTTCTAACTATAATGTATAAGTTCACACATAAAATCCACACCAATACCATCATGGTAATAACAGATATAATAGCGTTGTTTCTAGCAATATATACAACCTATTATAATATCACATTTTAAATCATATTATTTATAAAAATCTGTTGCCAAATAAAAACAACAATTCATCCCAATTTAATTAACAATTCGAAATAATTGATAACTAACGGAAACATGGAATGATAAGCAAGAGCGAACCGCCACTTGCCTTAGTCTAGACGAACGATTGAGAGACGACGGGTTTCTGGGTCCGGAACGGAAACCGGATTATAGATTCCTATGACGACGACCCACAACGAAACCCTAGGTTAGATTCGACAATCAAATAATACGAATCTAAGGAAAAACGAACGAGATCGAAAGAACGAAAGTCCCGCCCGAGACCGGATCGTCCAAGGCCACGATCGCGATTGCCAAAGCAATCCGCGGTCGCGGCAGGGATTCCGCGGTCGTGGCCGTCGAGGACTTCCTCCGCGAGTGTCAAAGACAGCGGCCGCTGCCGCGGCCGACCTTGTCACTGCCGCGGTCGCGGCAGTTCATGTCCGCGGTCGCGGCCATGAACTCCGACGACCCTAAAACGGAGAAAACTCACCGGTGACGTCGCGAGAGGGCTCGATTCGAGGGCGGTTCGACTCCAACCTTCCTTGTGCCTCCAATGCATCACTCCAAGGCTGCTACAACTCCCGGCAAGGCCTCCGGTGACACTTCGAAAATTCCGGCGAGCGCTTGGAACTCCGACGAGCAAGCAAACGAGAGAGAGAGAGAGATATCCGATTTGGGTGCCCCTAAACCCTCCAAACTCGCCACTATATATAGCCAAGGAGAGGAGGCCAGCCCCGACAAGATCGACGGAGGAGCAGGCGATCAACGGCGGCACGGATGACGAGGCTCGGAAGACGAAGCGACGCTGGCGTGTTGCAGTTTTCCGTGATTGCGGAAAAAGCACCACGGTCGCGGAAAATTCTTGTGCCCAGCTTCACTGAGCATTATTATTCCGCGGTCGCGGAATTGCTTCCGCGGTCGCGGAATTGCCCTTTTCGCGTCTATTTGCCCGGGAAAAGGTTTGACATGGGTTTAAACCCCGGATTTTAAATATTTGTGCCCGAACAAATATTCTAAGCCTCGACAATAGGTCGAATGTATTTTCCAAGGCTCAGGGAATTTTTACAGAGATCATACATGTTACAGAAATTCCAAATTTTGCCAAACACGTCTTTTTTTCCCAACGAGAGTTGGAAATTTACCCAAATACCCTTACTAAAAATGAGGGGTATTACAAAGGCTCCCTTGGAATTGCCTCATTCAAACACCTCCCAACACACTCAAACACATCTCTTTGCTTCGGTTTCACAACTCATCCGACTTCATCTCCATTTCCACGTGCTTTCACCTTCAAAAGGACTTCAAGAAGAGCTCAAGAACTAACCTTGGTGCCAAGGAGAAGAAAGGAGCAAGATTGTGCCACGATCAAGCCATTTCGGTGAAGCAAGGCCCCTCAAAGGATCTTGTTTCACATCATAAGATCACCTCGTAAAGTTTAGGGGGCTCCGGCTTTGTGTAGTGCGTCGGCGTCTTGCAGTCTGTTAATTGCTCTGTTGTTTTCCCTTTTACGTGCTTTTTCGTGACAGTCCACTTCATGGAGATTCGATAACACTCCTTCGCCCGTCTCTGTTCGCCTTTAACCTCTTGGACTCCCCACTTGGTGGGAATCTTGACGGTCTGATGATACGTTGACGGGACCACCTTCATATCGTGTACCTAGGGAAGGCCTAGGATAATGTTGAACGGTGACGTACAATCCATGATCAAGAACTTGACTTGAAGGTTCATTCCATCCAAATAAGTGGTTAGCGTGATCTCCCCAGTGAGTTGCTGACTTCGTTGCTGAAACCTACAATGGGATTGACTTCTTAATGATGTCCTCCTGGGTGAGGCCAAGGCTGTAGAGGCTTCAATATTCATGAGGTTCGCACATCTACAGTTGTCGATTAGGACGTGTCACACTAGACATTTACCAATTGTAAGGGATATGACAAGTCTGTCGTGATATTCCGCGATGGTGTCATCGGGCTCGTCGAACGTGATGGGCACGTTCCCGTGTTTCTCCTTGGTGATGGTCATTGGTCTGTGGAAGTCGGACTCCTTAGCGCGATGCTTGGCAGCGGACACAATTGTTCCATATATCTCTGATCCTCCTGAGATGTTATTCACGATCTTAACATGTGGAGGAGAGGGCGGCGTCACTTCTCCTGGCTTGGTTCGATCCAAAGTTGCTTTAGCCCTATCAGGTGGGCGACCTCTTTTCTAAGTGTGACACAATCTTTGGTGCTATGCCCTCCGTCACAGTTGAAATCGCACAACTTGTCATCGACCCTTCTATTCAATGGATTATCCAGCTTTCTAGGTCACTTTATAGTTTTGCCGAGTTTGGCCATGGTGTTGAGTACTCCGGCGGTGTCGACGGTGAATAAGTGGTGGTGGAGAGGAGGATAGAGCCCCCAATAGTTGTAACGGCCGTATCCATTATCTCGGATGTTGTTGATCGTTCGATTGCCGGACTTTGGTCGGGGATAAGGCTTGTAGCGCGTCTCGATTTTGTTGATGATCTTTCTTGAACAAGATGACTCCTATGACTTCTCTGATGCAAGACCGTCATCTTCTAGTTGAATGTATGCCATGGCTTTGGCATGGACATCTTTGAATGTCTGACATGGGTACTTTGTCAGATCACGATATAGTTCCGCCTTCTCGAATAGTCCCCGTCTGAATGCCTCGATGGCTGTTGGGGCGTCGTAGCGAGGTAACGCGATAGAGATCGCTAGACCACTTCTGGAGTCGTCAACTGCTAGCAAACTGAGTTTTGAAGAACTTGATCAATCCAGCGAAAGAGAAGATACTCGCGTTTGATATGTGTATGAACAACATCAAGGCCGACTCTTTTACAGTAGACCCGAACCATTTGTACATCACGACTTCATTCAAGTATTTGGGCACCATACTCGTCATCATCCGTTTCTTGTACAACGAGACGTGTTCATCTGGATCAGCCTTCCCTTCGTATGATGACATGTATGGGACCACGTACTTTTTATGGATCTAGATGTGAGCAATGGCGTCAAAAAAGGTCAGCCAGTTGGCATAGCAGTCGTTGCCTTCCTCCTCTATGGGTCTGGCCACCCTTGGTATTTGGGCGAATCTCTCGTCTAGGGTTTTGAGCTTTTTGCGCCACTTCAGTTCAATGATGTCATCGAATGACTCCGTTGGTATTGTCTCTGGGTCGCGGACGTCTAGGTTTATTGTCATTGCTGGTGGGTGACGAGATCCCCCAGCGTCGACTGGCGGAATCATGATTGGAGTAGAGAAAGACGGGTTGACGGCGAGAAACTCGAGATCGAGGAGTCGGACGGTGTTGTTGTTGTAGACGCATGAGTCAAGAATGAGGTGTCGGTGGCGGCATTGACGTACTCAGGGAACGCAATGCCTCATTTTCCTTTAGCACCTTCTAGAGCCATGCTTCAGATTGGGTCCTCTTAGTGGCCATTGACTCTTCCAAAACTTTCATCTATTTGCGAAGTTTCGCCATGTCGGTGTTGTGTTAATCCCCTTGACCGCTAGGACCGGCCTGGTTGGTCGGGTCTTGAAGAGGGTTTGTCATGGTTGTGATGGCAGCGTCTCAGACGTGACAACGTCATTAGTGGTTGGTCTGTCAGTGGACATGATGATGTGGTTTGTAGTGTTTGTGGTTAGAAAAAAAGTATAATCGATCTTTTTGACTCCCAGCACTATGGTGGGCACCAATCAACCACCCCCGACGCGAATTTGTCCAATTTTTCGTTAAAAGGGGTAAATTTACCAAAATACCCTTGATTTTTTTAATTAATTACCGGTTTGTGGCCGGTTCCTTGATTTAGAAATTTTCCTTTTTACAAAACTGATTTTGGGGGAAATTATTTACCAGAGACGATTTGAGATCTTCTTCCATTTCGGTTTGATGCATTCTTGAGCAGCACAACAATGGCGTAGAATAAATTGACGAATCTGTAACACCCCCAAATTCTCCTTTGAAAGTATTACCGCCAGTGACCTCAGATTTCACATCTGGGGTCACCCAAGGCTAAATCATTTATAACAATAATATAATAACACAAACTATATTAAATATCATAACAATTCCCAAATATTATTTAAATCAAAGTCACGGTTTTACAACTGTCAACATCAAATACAACCAAATACAGAGTTGTTTCAATACAACGAAAGTCTTTAAAATAAAATTCACGAAGGGTCTTGATCGGAGCGATCTCACGCCTAGGATCTTCAACCTTGGAAAATCTTTAAATCACCATCTGCCTTCATCATCGTATACTAGCCTTCACGGAAAGGGAGTTTACCTGATGTGCCATATGAGACGGATGACACCAGCCAACCATGCAAAGGAAAATATTTGGTTGGTTAGTCTAATAAAAGACTATGCAAGGGTACAATAGAAAAGGTTCTAAGTAGTCGTATTAGGTTACACCCATCGCTTCTCGAATGAAAGCCGATGACGATAGTGAACCTCAACACTTCTACGGAAAGATACGAAAAAGGTATGAACAAGAGAAGACTCCAAAAGATTGAGTCTTATGGGAAACGCATGAAGAGAAGACTCCAAGAGATTGAGTCTTTCGGGAAGTATGACAAGTGTTTGGGAACGTTATAGTTTTCACACAAGCGTTTAAAAACGACTTGATCATTTGGGTCCACAACCAACCTCACCGCACAATGCGAATTCAGATTGGAAAGAGGACTTACTCTAACCGAAGTCCGGGCGGGTTCCAAGTTGTACTTCTCACCCGAAGGTTCTTTAATTATGTGCATAACCGCACTTATCTTATTTAATGACAAAGCGTACATTTACGTTTAAAGATTTTAATATATATCATCTCATCACGAGAGATATCCGGGGAATTAATCCCGGTTGTTGGCACCAGCTGTGTGCACCTACCCTGAGTGAGGATACAGTCATGACCAGATAGTACTAGGGCAAAATCCTCCTAATATCAGTTACAAAGAAACGACTAGACCTCGCAAGGTATATAGCGTTCCTACGAATACTCGTTCTAACTACACAGTTAAATTCACACAATAATCCACACCAATACCATCACGGTAATAACATGTATAATAGCATTGTTTCTAGCAATATATATAACCTATTATAATATCATATTTTATCACATCGCTTATTAAAATTTGTTCCCAAACGAAAACAACACTTCATTCCAATTTAATTAACAATAAAAAATAATTGATAACTAAAGGAAATATGGAATGATAAGCAAGAGCGAACCGCCACTTGCCTTAATCTAGTGAATTGACGATGTCGGGTTTTGGGATCTGGAACTGGAATCTGGTTACGGATTCCTACGACAACGACGAAACCCTGGGTTAGACACATCACGAACGAAACGATACGAACGAAAACGATATGAATCGACCGGAATAAAGCTTGAGTCGTGACCGTGTCTGTCCAAGCCACGATTGCGCTTGCCAGGGCAAGCCGCAGTCGCGGTTTGGGCTTCCGCGGTCGCGGAATTCTGGGCAGAATCGCAGTCGCGGAATTCATCCCTGCGATCGCGGATTCCCCTTCCGCCACGACCCTCCTCCGGCTTCGAGGCTTACCGACAACGTGAATGACCTCATTGGCTTCGAACGAGGGCTCACCACCACCACCACTAGCCTCCAAGACAACTCCGGTGACACCACCACTTCCGACAACACTCCGATGAGCCCGAGAAACTCCGACGAGCTTGAAAATGAGAGAAAAAGGGAGATTGATGCTGTTGGATGAAGATCTTCTCCATTGAAGACCCCTATTTATAGGGTGGGAAGGAGCTTAACGTAGGCCACACGAACCGATCGAGCTCCCTCCATCGGCGAAACGCCGAAATCCGAATCGGCGAAAACGCGAAAGGAAATGAAGACGATGATGAACAGTTTTCCACGATCGCGGAAACTCTTCCGCGGTCACGGAAATATCGCGAACGCGTCCTTTGGCCCATGGTCGCGGAGTTCGTTCAAAGCATGCTAAATCTTTATTTTTTTGCACTCTTAAAAATATTTTAAGACTAAAAAATACAATAACGTATATTATTACGTTTAAAAGATTATTACAGAGTTCATAGAGGTTACAGAAATTGCCCATTATGCCTTTCTTACATAAATGATAGTTCGGGACTTTTAGGAGTTATTACATTACCTCCCCCTTAAAAAAAAGTTTCGACCCCGAAACTAGGCCGAAAACAGATCGGGAAAACGACTAAGCATATCGGCCTCAGTCTCCCAGGTTTCCCAAGTAACCTCGTCAGATCCCGACTTAGACTAGAGAATCCGTACTAATGGTACCACCTTGTTCTGCAAGTGTTTCTCGCGGTGTTCGAGAATACGCACATGTATCTCCTCGTAGGTACCATTTGCCTGAATCTCGATGTCCTCATAACTAAGCACATGAGACACATCTGGCACGTACTTCCTTAGCAGAGACACGTGGAAGATGTTATGCACCGGATGCGCCGACGGCGGTAATGATAAACGATAAGCTAGAGACCCCACTCTATCAAGGATCTCAAACGGTCCCACGTAGCGAGGGTTAAGTTTCCCACGCTTGTCGAACCTGAACACACCCTTGGATGACGACACCCTGCCAAACACCTTGTCACCAACCTCAAACTTGACATTCCTGCGCTTCTGATCCGCGTAAGACTTCTGTCGACTCTGAGCTGTCAGAATCCTCTGTCTGATCAAAGCAATGTCCATGGCAGTCCTTTCGACTAACTCCGGTCCGAGCAGAATCTTGTCGACATTCTCATCCCAACAAATTGGAGATCTGCACTTCCGACCATACAAAGCCTCGAATGGAGCCATCTTAATGGTAGAATGCCAGCTATTGTTGTACGTGAATTCAATCAGACTTAAGCTGTTCTCCCAGCTGGTCGGACGATCTAGTACGCAAGATCTCAGCATATCTTCCATAGTCTGGATGGTCCTCTCAGACTGTCCATCCGTCTGAGGATGAAACGCAGTACTGAACCTCAACTCAATTCCCATGGCCTTGTGGAGTTCTTTCTAGAATCTCGACATGAATCAGCCATCACAATCCGATACAATGGTTCTTGGCGTACCATGCAAACGGACAATCTCGTATAGGAACACTTCTGATAGCTTCTGGGTTCCCCAGGTTGACTTGATGGCCACGAAATGAGCACTCTTCGTGAGCCTATCAATGATTACCCATATGGCATCCTTCTGACTTTGAGTCTTCGGTAACCCCATGACGAAGTCCATAGCGATATCCTCCCACTTCCCTTCTGGCACTGGAAGAGGTAGCAATTCACCACCTGGTCTACGGTGTTCTATCTTGACCTTCTGACAAGTCAAGCATTTCGCCACAAATTCTGCTACGTCCCACTTCATATTGGGCCACCAAAAATTCTTACTGAGGTTCTTGTACATCTTGCTGGATCCTGGATGTACAGAAAAAGCTGACGAATGGGCCTCCTTCATCACCAACTGGCGAAGGCCATCCACGTCAGGCACACAAATCCGGTCCTGAAACCAGAGTGATCCATCATCCTGAATCACGAATCCGGGAGCTTTCCCGTCCGTCACTTCACTGCTTAACTTTACCAAGACCACATCATCAACCTGCCTCTCCTTGATCTGATCAAGTAGCATAGCCTGAATCTCCAACATACTCAGGCATCCTCGACGCTGATCGTACAAGACGTCAATCTCGCACAATCCTTGGTTCAGTTTGGTCTGAGCAGTGAGTAGAGCTACTACAGTCTTGTGTGGCGTCTTCTGGATCAATGCATCGGCTACTACGTTCGCCTTGCCCGGATGATACAACAACTCAATGTCGTAGTCTTTGAGTAGCTCCAACCAGCGACGTTGTCTCATATTCAACTCCGTCTGAGTGAACATATACTTGAGACTCTTATGGTCGGTAAAGACTTGGCACCTAACACCATAGAGGTAGTGCCTCCAAATCTTCAACCCGAAAACCACAGCCGTTAACTCCAGATCATGCGTCAGATAGTTTGCTTCATAGGTCTTCAACTGCCGAGATGCATACGCAATAACCTTTGCCTTTTGCATCAATATGCATCCTAACCCATGCTTTGAAGCGTCACTATAGACCACATAACCATCAGTTCCTTCCGGTAGTGCCAAAACTGGTGCGGACGTCAGGCACTTTTTCAACCTCTGAAAACTTGCCTCGTACTTGTCGTCCCATATAAACTTCTTATGGACCTTATAGAGCAAACCGGTCATTGGTAGAATGATCTTTGAAAATCCCTCCACGAACCGTCTGTAATAACTTGCAAGTCCCAAGAAACTGCGCACCTCCTTCACATTCTGAGGTCGCTTCCAGTTGGCTACCGCTTCAATCTTCTGAGGGTCGACCATAACCCCATCCTCATTGATCACATGGCCTAAGAAAGCCACTTCCTTGATCCAGAAGTCACACTTAGACAACTTTGCGTACAGTTGATTTTGTCTAAGGACTGACAAGGTGATTCGAAGATGCTCCTCGTGAGCCTCCTCGCTCGGGGAATAGATCAAAATATCGTCGATGAAGACCACCACGAACTTATCCAGATATTGGTGGAAACATCTATGCATCAAATCCATGAAGACTTCCAGAGCATTAGTAAGCCCAAATGGTATGACTACGAACTCGTAGTGTCCATACCTCGTCCGGAATGCAGTCCTCGGAATATCTTCCTCACGAATCCTGAGCTGATAGTAACCAGATCTCAGATCGATCTTGGAAAAGACTTTTGCTCCCTGCAGTTGATCCAATAGATCATCAATCCTAGGCAACAAATACTTATTATTGATCGTGACCTTGTTCAACTCTCGGTAGTCGATACAAAGTCGGAACGAACCATCTTTCTTCTTGACAAACAAGACCAGAGCACCCCAAGGCGATGCACTCGGCCTTATATACCCTTTTTCAAGAAGGTCCTCGAGTTGCTTCTTCAACTCTTGCATCTCTGCGGGAGCCATCCGATATAGTGCTTTCGAAATCGGTGCGGTTCCGGGTTCGAGATCAATAGTGAACTCTACGTCACGATTCGGGGGTAAAACGGGAATCTCTTCCGGAAAGATGTCCGGATACTCGCATATCACAGGAATATCAAGAACTGAAGTCTCATCCTTCTTGGGCTTATCCAGATAGCACAGGTACCCAACACAACCTTGTCGAAGTAGCTTACACGCAGCCATCGCATTGATGAGCTTTCCGTTATCAGCGTCATTACGACCCTTGAACTTGCATACAAACTCGCCCCCTGATGAAACTGTCACAGTCCTTAAGCTGAAATCGATTACCGCCTCATGACGCGTCAGCCAATCCATCCCGAGAATAATGTCGTATGGAGCCATGGCTATACGGATCAAATCCGCTTCGAACTTCCGACCTTGAATGGTAATCGGAAATTCAGACAGACGCTTGGTCCCTACTAGCTGTTCACTATTGAGAAGATTTACCACAAATGGCTCACAAGCCTCATTGCACACTAAGCCTAGCTTACTCACACAGTTCTCCGAAATGAAAGAATGAGTGGCACCCGAATCAAACAATATACACACAGAAGTAGAATGGAGGTATAGAGTACCTTGAGCAATCGGAGCATTCGGTCCGTCAGCCTCACGCATCTCATAAAGCCGCTGACCTTGACCTTCAGAAGCAGCTGGGGCTTTCCCCCTGTTCTGAGTAGTTGTCTGCGACGAAGGGCTAGGAGTCTCCACCGGCTTGAATCGGGGTCCGTTGTTATGACTAACAGACCCTTGCTGTGACTCAGCTCCCTTTTGCCTCCTTTGCGGACAAAACGTCTGTAAGTGCCCCTCCTTTCCGCATGCAAAACACGTCCTCTTATCCTTCGGACACTCATTGCTCTTGTGCCCCGGCGTTCCAAAGTTGTAACACTGGATCAGGTTCTTGCCCTGGCCCGAGCGTTGCGTAGAACCTGCCTGTGTGGCCTCGTTCTAGCCCGGCCAGACTTGGCAAAATGTGACGGTGGTGCGGGTCGTTTAAACCCACTAGCCTGAGGCTGGCTCTGCGCCGGTCTCTGGCGATTGCACTTCTTCGCCGACTCTTCCAGAGTCACCTCCAATTTATAGGCGGCATCCACGTACTGCTCCAAAGTGGAGCATCCGTGGTGCACCATCAATGGCTTGACGTCTGGGTTCATCCACTCGTGGAAATGCCAGATCTTATGTTCCTCACTAGACACTTCCGGCCCAGCATACTACAACAGGTGATTAAACTTGGCCGCAAGCTCACTCACCTTCAACCCATCCGTCTTCGGGTAGAGTAACTCCTTATGCTTCTCCTCCCTCATAGCACGGGAAAAGAAACGGTCGGTCATCTTCGTCTTAAACATTCCCCAGTTCAAACCGGGATGAGCAGCTAAACCGGTGCTCTCCCACCATTCGCTAGCCACATCCTTCAGTTGAAGGGAAGCAATGTGCACTTTCTCAGCCTCAGTGCACTCGACGTTTCTAAACAACCTCTCCATGTACGAGAACCAATACTCCACTTTGACCGGTTCTCCAGTACCGTCATAGCTGTCAGGCCTCATAGAGCTAATGGCCTTCAAAGCTCGGCCATAGTTCCCTCTGTTCCTGACGGCATCATCCTGAGGTACATGAATAACTGGCTCCTCAAATTCAAGGATCACCTGAGGAACCGACACACCTTGTGCCTATGGTGCAATTGGCCGCATTATATCGGTGACCGCTTGCATCACGATCCCCCGAATAGCCTCTATAGCCGCAACGTCGAATACCACTTGAGGATTAGCCCGCACTTGACCATTGTCGACGGGGTTGTTGTGAGAGACAGACTCGCTCTCTTCCCCTTGATTCGTGACGCTTCTCAGATTCCTCCTGGGGTCGTTGCTCGGCCCAACACCAGCACAAATAGTATTTCTTGTGTTCACCATCTGTTTACCGATCAATTTCCCAAGTATTTCACAACATTAATATCATATTATTAAAATGCACAACGCATAGAATTGACTCGGAATAGATCAAACTGGTAAACTTTTATTGATGAAGTGAACTGAAACTAAGTTGATGAGTTTTTACAAAGAGCCCTCCTAAGCGAAAAGACAAAATTGCTAGGAGGCTACAACTCTAAACAAAACGAAACAAAACAACTAGAAAAAGAAATAACTAAGGCACATCACTGTCCTCCTTCATGGTGCCATGAAGAGCTTCCTATACCCACTGGACCTCTGTCATCTTCTCTTCGGAAGTGGACCATCCTCGGGTTCCGTGTCGGACTCCTCGACCTACTAAGACCCGGAGCGCATTGCTCCTCCCTAGGCCTCGGAACACTTGGCCCTTCTCCTGGCACATGAACATCCGGCCCTTCCCTGGGAACAGGAACACTCGGCCCCTTCCCAGGTACTGGTGGGTAACAAAACTCATCAAGGAACTCTGGTTGAAAGTCCGCCCTGTTCACCTCGTATTAAGGGTTGAGTAGCAGCTTCGCCTGTCGGATGTACTCCTGGAGCTCGCGGACGTCCTCTAGCATACAGGAGAGACCGAGTTCTGTCTCGTAAGTCCTCTTCTCCATATCGTACAAGGCGTTTGTCCACTCCTCTAAACGCTCAACAAGCACTCGGGGCCTAGGCCTGACCTGTTGGGTCGGAACCACCCTCGGGGCACCCATCGATTCCTAAGGCCTTGCCCTCATGCGAGCATGCTCAGTCATCTCCTCCACCTGACGACGAGCCTTAAAGGAAGTCATCTCGCTCTGATGAAGCACGTGCCGAGAAGTAGGGCTCACCATCGGCCTTCTCGGTGTGGGGATAAATTACGGATCCACTGGTGCATCCAGCGGCCCGTACCTCCTCCTGCCGATACCCGAAATTCCAAGTGCCTCCCAAGCGGTAGGGGACAATGGCGTGTACTCCTCATCAGGCGGTAACTCTGGACTCGAGAAAATGAACTGTATTCCTGGGTCCTCACCGTCCTCAAGCAGGTGCTCTAGGTCATCTGACTCATAGCCGAAATCCTCGAGGTCCTCTTCAGGGTCCTCTTCCTCTGGATCTTCCTCTTCTTCCGGGTCTTCCTCTGGATCCTCCTCGGGATCCTCCTCCACCTCGAAGTCGTCATCGTAGTACCCTCCATGATACTCCGCCGACTCCTCCTCCTCCATGTCCTCCCTCGGGTCCGCTTCGGGCTCCTCCTCAGGACCCCTTGCCCCATCGGACACCAACACTACCGTCTCCTCGAGTACGGTCTTCACCACCTCAGGTGGACAACTTGGCTCCCCGACCTCAACGCATCTAGGGGGAACCGGAAACTGAAGCCTAACCGGAGATGACGAAACCACCTCGGCTTCCTCCTTACTCCTGAATTGTGATACGAAAGCGCCCATATCCTACGAGGTGACGAGAAAGGATTAGTCTTTCTAAATATAGAAGCGAACTTACTATATCAGACTGGAAAGAAGGCACAACTTCAATGACAGAGATTTTAAAATAACACATTTTACTCAAGTATGATTTCGTTCAAAATCTTTGACTTTTGGAACTAATTGACAAATTTCTCAACACGAACGGGTAAAACGGTTTATAAAAATTTTGTTTTAGGTAAAACGATTTGAAAACCCAACCCGTTTTAAAACTTTCGGCTCTGATACCAAATCTCTAACACCCCTAAATTCTCCTTTGAAAGTATTACCGCCAGTGACCTCAGATTTCACATCTGGGGTCACCCAAGGCTAAATCATTTATAACAACCATATAATAACACAAACTATATTAAATATCATAAAAATTCCCAAATATTATTTAAACCAAAGTCACGGTTTTACAACTGTCAACATCAAATACAACCAAATACAGAGTTGTTTCAATACAGTGGAAGTCTTTAAAATAAAATTCATGAAGGGTCTTGATCGGAGCGATCTCACGCCTAGGATCTTAAACCTTGGAAAATATTTAAATCACCATCTGCCATCATCATCGCATACTAGCCTTCATGGAAAGAGAGTTTACCTGATGTGCCGTATGAGACGAATGACACCAGCCAACCATGCAAAGGAAAATAACCGGTTGGTTAGTCTAATGAAAGACTATGCAAGGGTACAATAGAAAAGGTTCTAAGTAGTCATATTAGGTTACACCCATCGCTTCTCGAATGAAAGCTGATCACGATAGTGAACCTCAACACTTCTACGGAAAGATACGAAAAAGGTATGAACAAGAGAAGACTCCAAAAGAATGAGTCTTATGGGAAACGTATGAAGAGAAGACTCCAAGAGATTGAGTCTTTCGGGAAGTATGACAAGTGTTTGGGAACGTTATAGTTTTCACACAAGCGTTTAATACGACTTGATCATTTGGGTCCACAACCAACCTCACCGCACAATGCGAATTCAGATTGGAAATAGGACTTACTCTAACCGAAGTCCGGGTGGGTTCCAAGTTGTACTTCTTGCCCGAAGGTTCTTTAATTATGTGCATAACCGCACTTATCTTATTTAATGACAAAGCGTACATTTACGTTTAAAGCTTTTATTATATATCATCTCATCACGAGAGATATCTGGGGAATTAATCTCGGTTGTTGGCACCAACTGTTTGCACCTACCCTGAGTGAGGGTACAATCATGACCAGATAGTACTAAGGCAAAATCCTCCTAATACCAATTATAAAGAAATGACTAGACCTCGCAAGGTACATAGCGTTCCTACGAATACTCGTTCTAACTACACAGTTAAATTCACACAATAATCCACACCAATACTATCACGGTAATAACAGGTATAATAGCGTTGTTTTTAGTAATATATACAACCTATTATAATATCATATTTTATCACATCGCTTATTAAAATCTGTTCCCAAACGAAAACAACACTTCATTCCAATTTAATTAACAATAAAAAATAATTGATAACTAAAGGAAATATGGAATGATAAGCAAGAGCGAACCGCCACTTGCCTTAATCTAGTGAATTGACGATGTCGGGTTTCGGGATCTGGAACTGGAATCTGGTTACGGATTCCTACGACAATGATGAAACCCTGGGTTAGACACATCACGAACGAAACGATACGAACGAAAACGATATGAATCGATCGGAATAAAGCTTGAGTCGTGACCGTGACTGTCCAAGCCACGATCACGCTTGCCAAGGCAAGCCGCGGTCGCGGTTTGGGCTTCCGCGGTCGCGGAATTCTGGGCAGAACCGCGGTCGCGGAATTCATTCCCGCGATCGCGGATTCCCCTTCCGCCGTGACTCTCCTCCGGCTTTGACTCTTACCGACGACGCGAATGACCTCCTTGGCTTCGAACGAGGGCTCACCACCACCACCACCACTAGCCTCCAAGACAACTCCGGCGACACCACCACTTCCAATAACACTCCGACGAGCCCGAGAAACTCCGGTGAGCTTGAAAACGAGAGAAAGAGGGAGATTGAGGCTGTTGGATGAAGATCTCCTCCGCTGAAGACCCCTATTTATAGGGTGAGAAGGAGCTTAATGCCGGCCACACGAACCGATCGAGCTCCCTCCATCGGCGAAACGCCGAAATCCGAATCGGCGAAAACGCGAAAGGAAATGAAGACGACGATGAATAGTTTTCCGCGATTACGAAAACTCTTCTGCGGTCGCAGAAATACCGCGAACGCGTCCTTTGGCCTCTGGTCGCGGATTTCGTTCAAAGCGTGCTAAATCTTTATTTTTTTGCACTCTTAAAAATATTTTAAGACTAAAAAATGCAATAACGTATATTATTACGTTCAAAAGATTATTACAGAGATCATAGAGGTTAAAAAAATTGCCCATTATGCCTTTCTTACAGATATGATAGTTTGGGACTTTTAGGGGTTATTACAGAATCGAAATTGAACTCCACCACGCATGGGAAATATATTGAACACCCCTTCAGGATCTTGAGCAACTTTCGAATGGCTGCCACCAATTTTGATCGTTGTCCCCTCCGTTCATTCTACACCGAGTATGATCTTTCGTGGGAGCTGATGAGTTTTTTACTGTGCAAGCATGCTCAAACCAATATAAAATTAATCACCTAAACCGGTTCGGTAAAAAGGTAAAATATAAATCATGGAGCCGGTCACAAACCAATAATTATTTCAAAAATCCAGGGGTATTTTTGTAATTTTAACCCTTTTAACGGAAAATTGGACGGATTCGTGTCGGAGTGGTTGATTGTTAACAAAGTTAATTTAAGGGGTGATTTAAAATAATTACGTCGAAAATGGGTGGTTGTAGGCAAAGTGCCCCATTTAACGGGTGGTTACATACAATTTCGCCTATGAATTATTATGTTTATGCCATGTGGGGATAAAATAATAACTTAACCTAAGTATGTGATCTCTTTAAGTATGATTGATTTAAATTATGCTAACCTTATGTTAATTATAATTTAAATGAACTTATCAATTTAACTTTAATTATTTAAATTAAGATTAACAATGTGAGCATTAAGATATAAAAATGGTTAAGTTTGTGATACCCTGTAATTTTGTAAGGCTATTTTGGGAATTATGGATTTTCCCGAACGTCCGTTTGGTACGTCGGATTTAATTCTGAGAGCTTAATACATTCTGTAATGTGCTCTGTATTTGTAATATTTTTCTCAGTGAAGAATTATACAGTCGAGGTGTGTTGGGAGTTTATACTCGTTCGTGTACGACTTTCGTTAACGCGGATTAAGATTGGTACAAGTTTATTGCCCAAGAGTTGTTATCTAATGGGCAATAGTACAAGATTCTTTATCCAAAGGTTTTTGTCCAAGAGTCATTGTCCAAGGGGCAAAAGGGTTTGGATATTGTCCAAGAGGCAAGGACCCTAATTTCTTCTATAAATAGAGGTGTTGGGTGAGGGTGGAAGAGGGTGCGAAAGACGCGGAAGCGCTCTCAGATTCTCGACTCTAAAAAACGCTCTCAAAGAAAACGCTCTCTCTCGAGAAGGCTCTAAGTGGATCGTCGGAGCTCGTTTAGTGTCGTTCTCGGTGGCCAAGGGGAAGCTTGGGAGGCCCTTAGAAGCCTAGAAACCAAGCAAGGCGAAAGACGAGCCAAATCGATCGTCGAGGGTGAGTTTTCTCCTCTCGTATTTCTGTTTTCGTTCGCGACGGCGACCGCCGCGAGGATCACGGCGACCGCCGGCTCGAAGGCGGCGACCGCCGGCATGAGACGGCGCCCGCCGTGGTGAACGGCGACCGCCGTGATGAAGGAGGCCAGCCGCCGTGGTTGAGCGGCGCCCGCCATGGTTGAGACGGTGCCCGCCGTGAATTGGGCGGCGCCCGCCGTGATTGTTGTGGCGCCCGCCGGCGAATTGTTGTTGGCTGGGTTGTTGGTGTTGGCTTCCGTAGCCTTCGTTCGGGTTTCGTTTCCTTCGATTCCTTTCGTTCTTTCGTAGATCGGTATTGTTGTTTGTCGAATCTAACTTAGGGTTTCTGTATGGGTCGATCCGAAGGTACCGGAGTTGGCAGATTCGTCTCTGTGTCGAGCCCGGAATCCCGTCGTTAGACTTCGTTCAAACTCTGCGGATTAAGGCAAGTGGCGGTTCGCTCTTGCTCATTCGTTCCATATTTACATTAATTATCAGTAGTTTATCTGAGTAATTAATTTGGAATGAATATTCTGTTTGTCTGGAAACGGTTTTGTTAAACTGTTTTGAAAATCATATAATAGGTTGTATATCTGTTAGAACAACGCTATTATCTGTGATCGCCTTTCGGGCCTTTATGTGGATTTATCCAGTAACTGTTGTTGTGCTATACTGTTTAGTTAGCACTAGTGGCTAGGAACGCTATGTACCTTGAGGGGGTTTAGCTGTTTCTTTATAACTGGTACTTGGTGGTTCATCCCCAGTACTTTCTCTTTGGTCATGACCATACCCTTTCACAGGGTAGGCGCACTTTGCTAGTGCCAAATCTTCCAGGGTTCATCCCTTCGATATCTCTTGTGAGGAGATCTGATATCTCTTGTGAGGAGATCTGATATCTCTTGTGAGGAGATCCGATATCTCTTGTGTGGAGATGTAAAAGCTTATAACGTAATGCTCGTTTTGGAATTAAATAAGATAAGTGCCCGAGTGCACATGATTAATATACCTTGGGCGAGTAGTGCAGCTAAGCTCAGTGCAGCTAGGAAAACTCGTCTTGACTTGAATATAGTACGTTCTCTTTCCAATCTGGATTCGCTGTAGGCGATGAGGTTAGTCGTGAACCGAAGCATCTCAGTCAGTTTTAAATCATTGTTGTATGATCCTGTAATCATTCCAGATTTGTCATTTTTCCTTAAAGACTCAATCTCTTGGAGTCTCTTTTCGAGTCAATTTCTGTGAAGATGAAGTCTTTCAGAATCTTCTCTCATGCATACCTCTTGTTTATTCCAGTAGGAATATGATGGTTGACTACCGTTATCGGTTATTATCCGAGAAGCGATGAGTCTAACCTAATATGACTGCTTCGAACCAGTCTGCTTTGTACCCTTGCTAGTCTATTCAGTTAGACTAACCAACCAATGTTTTCCCTTGCATGGTTGGCTGGTGTCATCCGTTCGATTCGGCACATCAGATAGAGTGAAGATTTGAGGAGACTAGATTGACTATGAAGACGACGGTTGTTTTTGGATGTTTTAATAATTGCTTTTAATCAGGTTGAGATCCTTGGGCATGTGATCATCACGATCACAACCCCGTTTGTAAAATCTTTTATTTGTCTTCCGCTGTACTTTGTTTGAACTCTGTGTTTGGCCTATTCGGGATTGGGTTGTAATCCCGTAACTCTTGTTTCCTCAACAATGTTATGTTTTGGAATTTATTGCTTGATCTTTGGGTATCAATTGCATTTCATAAATTGTATTTATTTGGTAAAGCCTTGGGTGATCTCGGTAAGGAACACTGGGGTCACTAGCGGTAATACCTTTTCAAAAGGGTTAAGTTTTGGGGGTGTTACAAAGTTTTTAAGAAATGTGATTTAAGCTTCAAGCTAACCTAATCTAATTTTTCTTTCAACTTAAATTTTGATTAAAATGAATAAATAAACTTAGGATAAGTTATAAATAAGTTTGAGTAAATTTTGTAAAATTTAAAAATTAAATTAAGGATATTTTTGCCATAACTTGAAAAGTTGGGCAAAAATGTGTAATTAAGCCAAATAGGGGGGGGGGGGGTTTACCTTAAGCCAAAAACGCAGCTTCAGCCAAGGTCCTTAAATGGCCGATTTTGCCCAAAATTCGAGCGGGATTTTAAAAATTGAACAATGGGCTTTCTAAGTAACATCCTTACATGTATTATCCCCCAAGAATCGGAATTTAATTTCCCCAATCACGCTCGAATTTCCCCCGAAAAGGCAAGACAGCTCACGCCCAATTTGATTGCTTTGTTTGATAAAATTCGACCCGATTTGGGGTCGTTTTGAGCCAACTTTAACACCATTGTGTAGCTCTCAACAAAGGCTATCGAACCCGTATAAATAGAGCTTCACCCGTGGATTCAATTCATAGAATTTTAATCAAAACCTCTGATTTCACTCGTTTAAGCGTACCGGGTTGGGTCAAACGGGTCGGGTTTAGAAATTTATTATAGTTGTAAATAAATAAATAAATTTATGTTATGATTGCGGGTCAAAATTTATAACATTTCAATTATGAAATGTGTTGGGTTTAGAAATTTATTAAAGTTACAAATAAATAAATAAATAAATTATGTTATGATTATTTAGAATATACGAGTAAATGATTTTTAGTATCGTATAAATAATCGTTTTGTTATAGAACCTTGATAATTGATTTAAGTAGAGTTAAATAAATTCAATTAGAAACCGAGACTAGTATCCTTCAAATTTCGATATTGAATAAATGAGTTTGGATCATATGCGGAGCACTCTTCCCGTGCGGACGTGCGGAGCATGCACTTTTGGGTCTTATTTGTGCACTTTAACGTCTTATTTGTGCACTTTTTCAAAAAAAAAAAATTTAAAATTTCTTTTTCAAATTTTTTTCCAAGCATTTTTCAAAATTTTTGCAAAAGTGCACAAATAAGGCCCAAAAGTGCACAAATAAGGCCCTATAGTGCATGTCCGTACGTCCGCACGGGAAGAGTGCTCCGCACCGGAACCGCACTCTTGAATAAATTATATAATTATAATTTATTTATTTTGTGTGATTTGGGTACGTCTCGGAATCGCTTTTGGAATGGAATTAAAACAGGAAGTCAATTTGCTTTTCAAAAGCAAACACTCTCGTTACGCCGTTCGACCTTCTTCGTAACTTAATGCAAGTGGAGGTTCACTCTTGCAATTTATTCCATATTATTATTAATTGACAATTAATCAATTGTTTTAATTAAGTTTGGATAAATATTATTGAAAATTGTGTTTGGAAACTTATGTGATAAATTGGTGTGGAAAATAAATCTTATATATTAGGTTGTATATTTTGCTAGCAACGACCCTCGTATTTATATATATATATATATAGAATTAAGATCAGGTAAAACGGCCTCTTAGGGTAAAACGGAAGTACTATTAAGGGCCATTAGATTAGGATGAATTTAATGGCCAAGATTTATTTCTAGAGGGTACACAAATTTTAGTATAGGAAGTATTCACCGGATTGAAATCAAATGGCCGTGTTTTATGGGATTCTAATAACTGAGAGCGATCCATTTCCTTTTTTATTTTATTCTCTCCCTTCCAGATCTCTCCCTCTCATCTCTCCCCGATCCCCTTTTCATCTTCCCAGATCTCCCTCCCAGATCTCTCAAATCTCTCTCGCTCTAACCCACCAAGGCGGAAGCGGAGCATCGCACAATCCCGGGTTTTCGACGAACTCAGACGCCGGCAACTTTGCCATGTGAGGCGGAATCTTCCCACTCAACCTATTATTCGACACGTCAAATCTTCGCCGGAATCCCTCCGCTATCAAGCAATTCGTTGAAGAGGAAGTGCAGTCGCCATCACCGATCAACACCGCCACCAGTCTGACGGCGTCCCTCTCGGAGTAGCGGCCGTTGGTGAGGACGCGATTGAAAAGGTCACCGCCATCGCAGAGATCCGTGATGAGGTGGACGTGATTGGAGTCCTCGTAGGCGTCGAGGAAGGCGAGGATTATTACATTTGTATATTTCAGGTAAGACATTTCTCCTCCTTTTCTTTCGTTGAATTGAAATTGTAGAGAGATTAAACTTGATTTGAATAATCGAAATTGATTTGGATGAGATCATCTGAATTTCAGGGAGTCAATTTTGGGATTTAGGGTTTTCTGATATGGCTCTGAATTTGGATTTACGGTTTCGTGATTCTCTGCCCGTCGTCATTGCTTCTTCCTACTCCATTTGCTAGAGATCCGCAGTACAAAGAAGAAGGGCCATTTAATTACGGTTTTGGTTGTTCAATTGCGGTTCCAATCGTAGCCAAAATACGATTTTGGTGTTCTGTTTTTTGGGGGTTGCAATGAAGAAGAAGGGCTATAAGGTTTTGGTGTTCTGTTTTCTGGAGGAAGTAAAATTGGGGGTTGCAATGGAAGGCGTGTGCTGGTCCCCTGGTCGAGATCCCTAGAGTTGGGGAGAGAGTCTACTATTTCCCACAAGGCCCCATGGAGCAAGTAAAATTTGGGGGTTTTAGCCTTTTAGGTTTAATTTGTTTTCAATTTTGATGGTATTGTATGAGTTATTTATCATTGATATTCACGTTTTTATATGTGATATTCAAATTGTTTATTGTGATATTCATACACATTTTTTTGATATCTATGTTGGATTTAAGTTTCATGCGTTGAGTACTTGATATTCAAATTGTATGATGTGATATTCACTATAATGTTGTTCATATTCATTAAGTTTCATGCGTTGAGTAGTCGATATTCAAAATTTATGATGTGATATTCACTATAATGTTGTTGATATTCATTATAATAATGTTGATATTCAGGTTGATCGTGCGACCCAAAATCGATGCGACAATATCATTGTTAAACCCCACCACCATGAATCAAAGCTTCGAAGATATTGGGTGGTGATATTCGTGTAGTTAGGTGATGATATTCATGTACTTGGGTGACTATGTTAATGTAATTGGGTAGTGGGCGATATTCACAAAATGGGTAGTGATATTCACAAATTGAGTGGTGATATTCGTGGAAGTGGATTTGATATTCATGTGATTAATTGAGATATTCATGTAACTTAATGTGATATTTATATTATCAAGTGGTGAAATTCATGATTTAAGTAATGATATTCACATTTTTAAGATATTAAATGTTCACTTATTAAATAGAAATCGATATTCAAACAAACACGAACGTTATTCATTAACAAATGATCGATATTCATGAACACATTAACGATATTCACGAACGCTGGAAAATCATTAAACGAGCAGAACGAATTTAAATCTAAACGAATTTAAAATAATCTTCCCATTTAAATTTTAAATATTTGAAGAATCTCATTCTCTCTCCAATTACAAAACAACTTCCTATTTTGTAGGATATTAATTTCGGTAATTCAATAAAGAAGGCAGGTTATTCAAATTCGGTACAATGCACCCCCATGTGGCTTATTTTGCTCCATCAAATCCAGCCCTCCAATCTCTTCAATCCAACGCTCTTTATTTGTACTTCCGTTTTACCACAATTTTCGTTTTACCGGAGCGCGCCCCTATATATATATATATTTATTATCATAGGGTGTTAGATGAACTTTGGTGTGAAATTGGTGTGGACCTGTTTGTTTAGATAGCATGAGTATTCGTAGGAACGCTATATACCTTGCGAGGTTTAACTATTTCTTTATAACTTGGTATTAGGAGGATTATTGCCCTAATAATGACCTACCCTTATTCGAATATAAGTGGTGGTGTACTTAGCTAGTGACGTTAATCGGGATTCGTCCCATGATGTATCTCGTTTCGAGATTGAAGTGGATTAAAAGCATAATGTAATGCACGTTTTGGAATAAAATAAAATAAGTGCTTTTATGCACATAATTAATATACTTCGGGCGAGAAGTACAACGTGGAAACCGCTTAGGCTCCTGTCCAAAGTAAGCCCCCTTTCCAATCTGGATTCGCATTATGCGGTGAGGTTAGTTGAGGACCCAAATAGTCAAAGGAGTCGTTTAAAATCTTGTGTGATAATTATTAATGTTCCCAAACAAATACATATAATTCCTATAAGACTCAATCCATTGGAGTCTTCTTTTGAATCATTTTCTCTTTCTATGTTTCAGTAGAAGTATAGTAGTCATATATCATTTACCAAATTTTATTCGAGAAACAAGGGTAGTGACTATATATGACTACACAGAACCTCACATAAATGCCCTTGCATAGTCTTTCATTAGACTAACCAACCTTTCTATTTCGTTGCATGGTTGACTGGTGTCATCCGTCCTTGTACGACACATCTGTTGTTGGTCTCAGGCTATCTTGAAGTAACTAATCGAAGATGAAAGCTTGCAGTTGAATAATGTGATTTAAAGTAATATTATTTTAAAGTTGTTTAGTATCGATTTAATCTTCTTAAATAAATGTAATACTTCGATAACTTGGTCATGTATTTAGGGTTTATTTAAAAAGTCTTCCGTTGTAATTTCACATTGTTTGTAAAACTATCATTCTCAATTTACGAGAGGAATTTTAATAAAAGAATTGATTATTCGCTATACAAGTCTTCCACTGTTTACTCTTTATTATAATTGTATTTCGCATAAATTGTTCAGATTAAAGCCTAGGATGGCTTTGGACTTAAAGTATGAGGTCACTAGCGTGTGGCACTACCGACATAAGTCAGAAGTGTTACAACTATCCGCTTTGATTGTGGAGTATGGGGTCAAGGACTATATGTTGGCTAGAAAGCATGAGTCGTTTGAGAGCAAATAGGGATCATGTTTAGTGCAAACTTGTATGAGAGTATGATTGCAAAAGCTTGATTAGATCATGTCTTACAAAGTCTTGACACCCTCGTTAAATAGGGGTCCAAAGGTAATCCTAGAATGAATTGGATCTTACTATAAAAATAAGATAATATCTCATCTTGGAGCTTAAGATAAAATAAACAACATGGTAGACAATATTTCCTTATATGGAACAAGGAAACTATATCTATAACATGTTAAATATTTTATCGTAGGGATCTCGCCAAGTTCCGTCTTCAAAAATTAGGGCGCATCATATATAAGAAAACAATATATTCCCGATCGCATTGTTTGTCTTTCAACCTCTGCATCCTCATGACGGTCATACCCATGTCATGTTCTTATAACAACGTTGATAATGATTTGCGTCTTCACATCCTTATGCGCCATGTCTTTTTACATGGACACGGTCATAGCACCCTAACTGTGGTTAACATACTATACAAGCAATAAACGCCAACTCTAAAGAAAAATATATTATCATCTTCATAATATCTGAAACATTGGATAAAAGAAAAGAGAGAGTTAGAAATTCAATAAAGATTGCAGTGTGTTCTGTCTATGTGGTATCACATTTTTAGTTCTCTTCTCACAACGGATTTGCAGTTTCGTGCAAATTGTTGTATTTTATTCATATAGTGGTTTTCTTCACCTCGAGGATTAGGGTTACGGTGAACATCGTATGTTTTTGTGTATATAAACTCATTTGTTATTCATTATTAGTTGAAAACTTTCGTAGCGACTCAATAAATTCCTATGATTGGAACAATAAATGTAGGATTGTGGAATGACGAATAATGTCTTAAGGATGGTCATTCAGTTAGCGAATGAGATTTATGGTAGGATATATGAAATATCATCTTTAAGGATGGATTGGTGCAAAAACCCGTGTTTTACAGGTGTTTTTTTTAAGGGTTTGGTGCAAAAAACTCCTATTTTTAGGATGATTTTGTGTAGTTAAATTTTGTATTTGTTTTTAAGGATGATATGTACAAAAATCCATATTTCTTTTATGGTTTTGTGAAATGTATTCTAAAGAATCCATAAAAGGTTGTGATATGAATCTATAATGAATTGTCTTTATAATACTTTATCGTTCTAAAGATAAAGAAGCCACGTATCTAAAAGTGTGTAATTTTCCTTCTTACTTGTAAACACATTGACTAGTGTGAAATAAAGAAAGCATACAACATAAAAGGAAAAAATTGGGAATATGACTTAAATTTCCCTTCCACCATCTTCATCCCTTTAGCAAAGATGTCAGCAAGGATGTTAACTCAAGAATCAGTCAGTTTCTCGATCAAGAAATTTGCATGCAGAACCTCGCACATGTTCACCTCTTCAATAATGATGTCAGCAACCAGATTCTTGTACTCATGGACTTGAGCCATGGTTGGCTTGTCATCCATCATCTTAAACTGCATAAACTTTCCACATACATTTATCTTTTTCCCAACATCGTCAATAGCATATTTAGACTCTAAAATATCCCACATAACCCTCGCATATTTGTGGTTTGCCAAAAGATTGAAATTAAGGTTCAAAACATGATCAACAAATGACCCCGACAACCTTATTATCAGATTCATTTTTTTCAAGACATGGTCATCAGTTTGAGTCAAAGTACCTTCTTGAGAGTCATCCATTACTGGAGTGTTTGGATTAACCACGGGAGTACCAGGATCCACCAAAATGGGAGCAACGGGAGTCAGAGCCAATTGTAGAAGAACATAGTCGACCTCCAATAACTCAAAAGAGATCATCATCTTTGGGGACCAACGCTTGTTGATGAGAATCAAGATCCCCAAAGGACCCTTCTTCCCTAGAGTGAGTGGACCGTGCCTAAGCTAGAACTTCTTCTCCTTCCTTGAACTTGAATGGTCTCCAATGGCCTTTGGGAAGAGCTCTCGGCCGTGGGAGAGTTGAGCCACCAACGGAGACGCCGAGAGGAGATGTGGGCTGTGGGGATGCCAAGGGAACCTCTCGTGGAGGTTCCTTGGCCGAGCTTGCTTGGTTCGAATGAGTGCTTGAGAGTTGAGAGAGATCCACACGAGTTGAATAGAGAAAGGAGGGTTGGAATGTTGAAGATTTGAGTTGAGAAAAGATAGTGGTTTCCTAGAGGGAGTTTAGACTCTACCTTAGGCTATGCCACTCTTTAATTCTTCAACTAATGAGCAAGGATGACAAGGATGAGTTTAAATACTCAAGGGTTTTCCAAGTGGGCTGGCTTCACATGCAAGTGAAAGTCCACACCCAAGGAAAGGCCCAAAATCATAAATAAAGACATAACAAAAGGGAAGAGGGTGGACTAGGAACCATTGGCACATGGGTCCACACGTCCCACCAAGTAAAGGAAATCCATGTCTTAACTAACAAAGGGAAAAGGGGATAAAAGCCATAAGGCTTGGATATAGACGGGTGCATAGATGCCTTAGAATCGAAGCATGGTCGATGCTTGAGTGTCGTGGCATTAACGCATCGACACCTTCGTGGTCAATCACCGGGACTCATCACTCTCCCCTTCTTAGCTTCGAAGCGTCCTCGCTTCGACGGTGTGGGAAGTCCGAGAGATGGAAGAAGTGTGGTGGCGCGTTTCCCCTTCTTAAAGGTGAAGGTGGAGTGAGGGAGACCGCCACCAACACAAAGAAGCACAAGAAAATGAGATCCGTCATGCGGCTCCTTGGGCACAACAAGATGGAAGGCCTCATCGGCGAGCATGGCAGCCGTCGGAAGAGACCTACAACAATGCAACTCAACAAGAAAACGTGAGTCCATCCTACGGCTCCGGGTGGGACTATGGCCGCTCCTAGGCACGGGTCCAAGGGAGGAATGAGACATCAAGTGAGCAACACTAGTGGTGCCGAGTGTGTGAGGGATTCCATTAAGTGGCCACCAAGAGAAAGCTAGGGTGAGAGGCTCAACCGGGACAAGGAGTGGCATGTGGCAAGCTATAATGAAAATGGAATCCCTCCCCTTCTTAAAAGGTTGCCTAGCGGTCATGAGGGCCAAATCAAAGATTTCCCAAGATGTGGGCATGCTAGAATCTTTGAGAAAGGTCGTAGAGGGTGTCGGCAAGGCAACTACATAAAATTGGGGTGCGAAGGGAGTACGGTGGTAGGGCCAAGGCAGCCAAGGAAGAAGTCCCAAATTGTCTTGGTATAGGATAATCCTTGGGGGCCCATGGTCATGATAAGAAAGTGCATCCAAGGAGTGCCTATGAAAGGCTCTAGGCATAATCCGCAAAGGGCCATGAGCAACATGATAAGTCTCATCCCATGGGTGCCTAGGAAGGGCTTTAGGCAAAACTAGTGTGTGCCCTAAGAGAGAGTAGTCCTTGTCCTCAAAAGAATGCTTAGATACCATCGGATAGTGAAGGATTCTAAGGACAACTCGAAAGCAAGGGGCATTCAACAATAACATATATGAATCCAAAAGCGAATCATTGTAATATGGCACCCATGAACTATCAAGAAAAATGAGGATAGGAGCATGACATGCAGGTTTTAGTCCTGTTAACCTGGTCAAAATAAATCCTAACAAACCTAAACTAGTAGTTTTGGCAAGCAAGGGTCGATCCCACAGGGAGGAGTTATCTTTCTTAATGTAGATTTGCATGCATTGGTAACAATGGGGGGTTTTGGTTGGTTGGTTTGCAAATAACAAAATAAAGTGAAATAAATAAAAGCAAAGATGAAATCAATTAGGGGAAAAACACTTAGCCAAACAAATATCCACCTTTAGTTTGGTTAATTGATCATTAATTATTCCTAGTACTCAATCCTCATGAATGTCCTAATCCCTGTTCTGAAATAGTTACCAGTCCAACTCGGCCTAGTAACCCTAACTATTAAACCAATCAAGAAACTATCAAGATAAATCTTACAGCAGAATAAGCTCAGGAATAGATAGGCTCATGCAATACTTAACAACTCGTCAGTACTTGACATGCAATTAATTCTCTTCATAATAAACATTCACAACTCGTTCCAGTAAATCGTGGTTGCTACTTCTGAATTAGGGATGAATAATATTAATCTCAACAAGTTGACCAGAAAGAGGTAACTAACACTATAGATAATACTAATCTCAACTAGGTTGTCAGGCTAGGGAAACTAATATTAATAATGATAATCACAACAACTGATGAGTTAGATCCAACCAATACTATTCAAGATCCTAATCCTGCAGTATGAATAGTATCGATAAAACTAGTTAGCTAATCTAGAGAAATCAATATAACTCAATTGGATGAAGCATAAAAGAATTAATAACATTCAAGGAAAGAGTAAAGGAATAACCTCACAATCAAATACAAACTTAGGCTTCAATTGTCGGACTAAGCAAAGGTGCTTAGCTCCTCATAGTCTTCGAAAGAAAATAATACTGAATGGAAAATACTACGTAATAGCGAATGTCGATGATCTAGATGATATGAATGGAGGCTATGGAATTTAGGTTAAATAGACTTAACCTAAAGCCCAAGATCACAAACCTCATCTAAAAGGAAATAAAACTAAAGTATAAAAAATAATAAAAAAATAAAGAAAAGTCGGAAAAAGGAAAAAAAAACAAAGTTCGGAAAAGCTCTTCGGGCCGCCTCTCGTGTGCTTCCGCGGTCGCGGAAAATAGGTTCGAGCTCTCGACTTTTGCCCAGGTCTAAATATTCCGTGGGCGCGACCAGATTTCTGCAGTCGCGACAATGACACATTTCGCTCCGTTGTTCGCCTCTCGCCGCGGCCGCCTCTTGTCTTTGCCCTTGGTCGCGGCAGCCTCTTCTTGGCTCCGTTTGTGTGGCTCTTCTTCTGTTCTTCTTCGTCTCCTCAGGTGGTTTTCTCCTCGTCTTCTAGATGTCTTCAATTAGCTCCTCCAAACCACCATATCCACACTTCATCTCTCTAACTACATACTCCACAGTTGTGCTCTAAATCCCTACAAATGGCACCATAAACACCGGTAACAACTCCTAGATAAGCACTACAAAGTAGAGCTGATCAAACTCCCCTATGCTTAAACCTTGCTCGTCCTCGAGTAAGCTAAAATAAACCTACTCTTCCAATCAAATCTCCAAGGTCTCAGGAAGCATATGAAAAATCATCTCCTCTAAGAATTGCACCTAACCATGAAACTCCAAGGCACCAATACAATAAGCTCAACACAACACAACCCATATCATAACACCAACCAAGCTAAAAGGAAAGCAGAGTACTTCCCCCAAGCTTATCCCGAACACCATAGAGTGAGTAACAATCTAATCCTAGCCTCCATCTATCTTCTTATCTCTCCAGAGTGACCTACCCGAATCCTCCTTATATCTCCTCTTCTTATGTCACCACGCCAGGTAAAATGAGGATTCCTAAAAATCACTCTTCTTCTTTTCACTCATTTTGCCAAGGCGCCCTTTCGGGTTTTCACAAAGCCACTCATTTCATTTTTCAATAGATGGGCTCACAATATACTCACATCACTCTTGACCTCATATTACCCCAGCCTAATGCTGGTCCAAGCCACCTGCTTATTATCTAACCCGTCCTTTCGGGTTTTCGGCTTATCCCAGGATTTCTATTTTTGCCTTTTTTCAAATTTTGGCTTTTTCTTTATTTTTTCCCTCAAATACGTAGCAAGTATAAAACCCTCCATCATGCTTAAACATTGCATTGTCCTCAATGTAATAAAAGACAAAAAGACTAAAGCACAGGGAAAGGAAAAAAAATAACTCACAAACGTCGACGAGTTGGCTTGGACACTGAAGTTGTTGCTGGCGGTAAAGCAATGAACGCTCAAGTCTCTGGTGCTGCGGCGGGCGTCATCGACTCATCTCTATCGTGCAACCAAAGGGAACCACTGTAATGTGGTGAGAAGTGGTAACCAAAAGGAACCACTGTGTTGAGAAGTGGTAAATCAAGGGAACGAGGTTGCATGGCCTTCAACGAACACAAAAAATGGGCCTAGATGTCATCGTGGTATGGGCCCTGGTGTTCCTCCTCTCCAGCTGTCGATTGTAGGGCCATCATCGTTGCCAATTAATGATGTAGGGCTAATGTCTCCTTCTTGGCAACATGATGCGCACCATCTCTCCATGGGGTATTCGGACAGCTGGCCTTCGATGGAACTTTTTTTTTTTTTTTTTCGGGCAGGGCAATAGGAGGACTTACATTGGTGTGGTAAGCACCTTCTTCATTATGGTTCGGGCCTCCTCCCTGCAAGTTAGTTCGAAACAAAACAAAAACAAAAGCAAAAACACACGAACAAAAGAAATTAAAAACAAGAATTGAAAAGACAAGAAAAGAAATTCATACCTCGGGTTGCCTCCCGGACAGCGCCTTAGTTATTGTTGTGGCTCGACATACTGCTCTTATACATCAACTCGGGTTGCTCACAACAACTGAACTCCTGGGATCAATATCCGGGGGATGCCTCTTTGTGTGCTCCATGTTGAGCCTTTCCCCCATTATCTTGCACTTCATGATGGGTAGACCACTTTTTATATCCATGATTGCACTTGCCATCTTCAGAAATGGCCTACCCAACATCTCAGGGGCTGCTGGCTTATCCTGCCCCGTATCCAGCGTAGGGAAATTTGCGTGTTGAATCCCAGCTTCCTTCTTGTGCTTCCCCTTCTGTTTCTTCTTGATCTTGCGCAGCGCCTTTAAAAATTCCTTGCAGCGAGGGATGCTGTTTGCCAGTTTGAATAAAGAAATGTTTGCCTCGCAGTTACTGAAGGTGTCAAATAGATCCTTGTAGTTCTCCACCTTTCTGGTGTCCTTCAGAGCCTCGGGAAAGGGTGCGGGAGGCTTCAATGTGTTGAGCGGAGGGAAATTGGGGCGAACGTAGTCCTCAGAGGTGTCGTCGAGATGAAAAGGTGCCACTGGGGCAATTCCGCGGTCGCGGATTGGTGGCCGCGGTCACGGAATATCATCGACTTGGTCACTGTCTTCGACTCTTTTTCCGCG
This sequence comes from Rheum nobile, assembly GCA_027886185.1. Taxonomy (NCBI): domain Eukaryota; kingdom Viridiplantae; phylum Streptophyta; class Magnoliopsida; order Caryophyllales; family Polygonaceae; genus Rheum; species Rheum nobile. The sequence goes on along the minus strand of WOAB01000002.1, from coordinate 4,788,027 downwards.
GTCGCGAATTTCAGGCCATGGTCGCGGATTGTTCTCGACCTGGTGCTCTTGTTCCTCTGTAATTTTTTCGCGGTCGCGGATGTCCTGCCGCGGTCGCGGATTTTCGCCGATTTCGTCCTTCTCCTCAGTAGTCACGCCGCGGTCGCGGCTCTCCTCCTCGTGGTCGCCGAATTCCTCCAATCCCAAAAAATACTCTTCTTCAGACAGCACCGCGCGGTCCAAAATATCGTCTGGAAGGCCCAACTCCTTGAGTAAACCGCGGTTGTGGTACACCTCCCGCGGTCTCGGGTTTTCTTCTTCCAATATCTCGCTGTACTCAGCTCCCGTCTCACAAATTTGTTGTTCCCTTTCAGCTAAGGGGGCGACAAGCAGCTCCTCAATATTTCGTATGGCCATTGAAAAGGCATTCTCCTCCTGGTGCACTACTGGGTGAGAAAGTGGTTTCTCCGATGTCATGGCTTCCAATCTGCTCACTGTTTGAACCATGTGCTCCATCGAATTCTGCAAGTTGTGGAGCATCCCCTCAGTAGACATGGAGGGACTTGGATTGGACACTGGCGGGCTATGCTCGTAGGCTGGACTGTACTGTTGTGGAGTACCCTGTTGATAGAACGAATATGGCCCCGAGTATAACTCCTGGTAGTCATGACCATATGTAGGGTATTACTGGTATCCATAACTCGAATTGGGGTGATCTCTCCACCCTGGGGTGTATGCGTAGGAGTATGGATCATATCGCAACTCTCCCCAGAACTCCATTTCTGTATCAAATTTAAAAAAGAAAGAAAAAGAAATCAGTAGCACGGGTGTGGACCGTAAGATAGGTCCACACAAAAGCAGACACACAAACACACACAAAGAAAAACAAAACTTGCCTCCCCGGCAACATCGCCAATTTGACAGGCAAGTTTTAGTCGTGTTAACCTGGTCAAAATAAATCCTAACAAACCTAAACTAGTAGTTTTGGCAAGCAAGGGTCGATCCCACAGGGAGGAGTTATCTTTCTTAATGTAGATTTGCATGCATTGGTAACAATGGGGGGTTTTGGTTGGTTGGTTTGCAAATAACAAAATAAAGTGAAATAAATAAAAGCAAAGATGAAATCAATTAGGGGAAAAATACTTAGCCAGACAAATATCCACCTTTAGTTTGGTTGATTGATCATTAATTATTCCTAGTCCTCAATCCTCATGAATGTCCTAATCCCTGTTCTGAAATAGTTATCAGTCCAACTCGGCCTGGTAACCCTAACTTTTAAACCAATCAAGAAACTATCAAGAAAAATCTAACAACATAATAAGCTCAGGAATAGATAGGCTCATGCAATACTTAACAACTCGTCAGTACTTGACATGCAATTAATTCTCTTCACAATAAACATTCACAACTCATTCCAGTAAATCGTGGTTGCTACTTCTGAATTAGGGATGAATAATATTGATCTCAACAAGTTGACCAGAAAGAGGTAACTAACACTATAGATAATACTAATCTCAACTAGGTTGTCAGGCTAGGGAAACTAATATTAATAATGATAATCACAACAACTGATGAGTTAGATCCAACCAATACTATTCAAGATCCTAATCCTGTAGTATGAATAGTATCGATAAAACTAGGTAGCTAATCTAGAGAAATCAATATTACTCAATTGGATGAAGCATAAAAGAATTAATAACATTCAAGGAAAGAGTAAAGGAATAACCTCACAATCAAATACAAACTTAGGCTTCAATTGTCGGACTAAGGAAAGGTGCTTAGCTCCTCATAGTCTTCGAAAGAAAATAATACTGAATGGAAAATACTACGTAATAGCGAATGTCGATGATCTAGATGATATGAATGGAGGCTATGGAATTTAGGTTAAATAGACTTAACCTAAAGCCCAAGATCACAAACCTCATCTAAAAGGAAATAAAACTAAAGTATCCAAAATAATAAAAAAATAAAGAAAAGTCGGAAAAAGGGAAAAATAACAAAGTTCGGAAAAGCTCTTCGGGCCGCCTCCCGTGAGCTTCCGCGGTCGCGGCACCAATTCCGCGGTCACGGAAAATAGGTTCGAGCTCTCGACTTTTGCCCAAGTTTGAATATTCCGCGGGCGCGGCCAAATTTCCGCGGTCGCGGCAGTGATACATTTTGCTCCGTTGTTCGCCTCTCGCCGCGGCCGCCTCTTGTCTTTCCCCTTGGTCGCGGTTGGTCGCGGCAGCCTCTTCTTGGCTCCTTTTGTGTGGCTCTTCTTCTGTTCTTTTTCGTCTCCTCAAGTGGTTTTCCCCTCGTCTTCTGGATGTCTTCAATTAGCTCTTCCAAACCACCATATCCACGCTTCATCTATCCAACTACATACTCCACAGTTGTGCTCTAAATCCCTACAAATGGCACCCTAAACACCGGTAACAACTCCTAGATAAGCACTATAAAGTAGAGTTGATCAGAGCAACACAAGGTCCAAATTCTATATGAAAGGCAAAAATGCATGTACAAGTAATCCCACTACACCTTGTAGGTCTAAGTAGGTGCCTCATGATACAACAAGTTAGACAATGAGCATACTTAGACATGGATAGAATGACATGCAATAAGTGAGATCTCTTGGACAAGAATTGGGACATGGAACTAAAATGCAAACAGGGGGACATACTCCTAGATGCAAAATAGCTTGTCAACATACAAAGTGCTCTATCCAAGGATATAACATGAAGCTCATGCAATGTGCCACTCAATAACATAAAAAAAGATAGAGAGAAGGGGGCCTCAACTTGGGTGGGAGGCACCGAGGGTAACAATGGCGCCGGCCAAGGTGGTGACAAGGTACAGCCCGCCGTCGGTGGTGCAGCCATGGGGCGCTAACCTCCATGGTGGTGGGTCGATGGTGAGCCGCCAATAGGCGACAAGGGGGCGTTCGCGGCAATGGGCGGCGGCCAACCAAGTTGTGGCCGAGTCAATGGCGCGACCATCTGAGCGGGCGAGGGCACCGAGGCCGGCGCTTGTGCGGGCGCCGGTGATGACGGGGGCACAAGTTTCGGTGGCAGCGGAGGTGCGGGCTTAGGCGCCGATGGCGGTGCGGCTCTCGGCGCCGGCTGGAGTGCGAGCACGGGGGCGGATGTGGCTACCTCTGTTGTGCGCCCGGCCTCCGTCGCTAGCTACTCCTTGGTGGCCACGACCCTGTCCGAATGGTGCCCCACGGCCTCGGCGATGGACTCATCACTGCGGCCCGCGGCGAGGGTGAAGGCCGAAAAAGGTTGCTCCAAGGGAGTTATGGGTGCCTCTGCCACTTGGAGTAAGGCAGCCAATTGGAGCTCAAGGGAGGCCATCCGCGCGCGAAAGGCCTCCAGAATCCGGCGGCTTTCGGCTTGAGCGGCGCGGAAGGCCTCGACTTTAGCTGCGGCGGCTTCCTTCTCTCGGCGGCGCCTAGTCACCTCGGTGTGGGCAGCGCGTGAGGCGTAGGCGGTAGCCTCCCTCGCGTGACTCTCCGCGGCAAGCCGCACGGTAGGTAACTCGTGTGAATGTGTGGGCGGCAGCCACCCCGGGGCAAGGCGGTCGAGCGGGCGCCGGTGTGGGCCTTGGGTGCGAGCATAACCTCGGTGGCTCACATCCGCCCAAGCCTCCTCTTCAAAGGTCTGTTCTAATCCTGCATAGGCGTCTTCCTCTTCGTAGTCTCCAAAAGACTCCACGTCGAACTCGGTGAAAGGAGGAGCATAATGGTGGCGACCCGCATAGCCGGCTGCGGGCCTAGAGGCGGCACATGAATAAGAGCCTTTGTACAAGGTAGTGGTGGAATGAGCTTGGCTTTGTGGGCGCCGGCCCGGTTGCGACCGAGGAGGATAAGAACAATATGGCTCGTCCATGTCGACTCACCTAGTACAAGCAAGGGGCAAACCAAGTAAAGAGTCCCAAGCAAACAAAGCAATGCATACTTAACACAAAATGAATACCTTATGCCTATGACAATCTAATCCAAGCAATGCAAGCAAGAAGACAATCAAATCAATGATCTAGGCAACCAAGGTAATCACAAGTATCACAAAGTAGGCTCAGGCAAAGGAGATGGATGGTCAAGGGCATGTAACTTAGAATTATGGGGTTGGCTAAGGCACTTCCAAAACAAGGCCAATGGGATGACTTAGGCTAAAGAGGAAAGGCCAAACATGACACTAGGAATGACAAGCCTAGGCAAGTGATCAACACGGCCACAACAAGGCCCCTTTGAGTGGTTATGGGGCTGGCAACAAGGGTATATTTTTTAAGAGCAATGTCCCGTTTTAGGGGGGGGACAAAAAAGAGAAGAGGGGAAAAGGAGGTTGTTGACTTGCCAAGTATAGTCCCCTCTTTTTGAAGCCCACAAAAAGTAAGCTTCCAAGATACTAACCCACACAAATCAGCCAAGAATCATCCTTGGAATTTTCTCAAATAGGCTAAGACATCCAAACAAGCCAAGTAAGAAAGCACTTTGAACCTTTACCCAAATTACTAAGGTCACATGCAAGACTTAAGAGTTCAAAAGGAGCAAGCAAGGGGGCATGGGCACGTGGTCAGCAATGGAGGAAGGTGATGGTGGTTGTAGGGTGGTAGTGGTGGCAGCAAGGTGGCAGGGGCGGTGGTCCGGTCGCCGGAGGTGGTGGTCCGGTCGTCGGAAAGTGATTTTTTTTGCGTTTTTAGGGGTGGGTTTGGGAGGGTCAAGCTAGGCATGCAAAATACTTACTAAAATATCAAGCAAACTAAGCTAGAAACCAAGAAAAAACTGAGCAAGAACAACTCATGCAAGACATGAAAAACAAGAAAAAGATTCAAGCTAACAAGAGAGATTCTAAGCCTTGAACATGCTCAACATGAAATAACAAGGAATTTCGTGCAAGGCTATGAAACTAAGCATGAAAAACTGAATTTGAACAACTCACACAAGACATGAAAAGCAAGAAAAAATTCAAGCTAACAAGAGAGATGCTATGCCTAGAACATGCTCAACATGAAAACAACAAGGGATTTCGTGTAAGCTATGAAACTAAGCATGAAAAATCTGAACTTGAAGAAGGAGAAAGGAAACTTAGCTTGGCTTTGGCTCTGATACCAATTGATGAGAATCAAGGTCCCCAAAGGACCCTTCTTCCCAAGAGAAGCTAGATCGTGCCTAAGCTAGAGCTTCTTCTCCTTCCTTGAGCTGGGATGGTCTCCAATGGCCTTTGGGAAGAGCTCTCGGCCGTGGGGGAGTTGAGCCACCAACGGAGACGCCGAGAGGAGATGTGGGCTGTGGGGATGCCAAGGGAACCTCTCGTGGAGGTTCATTGGCCGAGCTTGCTTGGTTCGAATGAGTGCTTGAGAGTTGAGAGAGATCCACAAGAGTTGAATAGAGAAAGGAGGGTTGGAATGTTGAAGATTTGAGTTGAGAGAAGATAGTGGCTGCCTAGAGGGAGTTAAGACTCTACCTTAGGCTATGCCACTCTTTAATTCTTCAACTAATGAGCAAGGATGACAAGGATGAGTTTAAATACTCAAGGGTTTTCCAAGTGGGCTGGCTTCACATGCAAGTGAAAGTCCACACCCAAGGAAAGGCCTAAAAACATAAATGAAGACATAACAAAAGGGAAAAGGGTGGACTAGGCACCATTGGCACATGGGTCCACACGTCCCACCAAGTAAAGGAAATCCATGTCTTAACTAACAAAGGGAAAAGGGGATAAAAGCCATAAGGCTTGGATATAGACGGGTGCATAGATGCCTTAGAATCGAAGCATGGTCGATGCTTGAGTGTCGTGGCATTAACGCGTCGGTGCCTTGGTGGTCAATCACCGGGACTCATCACTTGTAGTTCGTCCCATATAGTGGGTCAAGCTTGGATAGGTCAAACATTGGCTTGAAGTTGGAATCATTGCCATCTTGAGAAACATCATGAATCTTCACTGTATCCATCAGCTCAATAAAAGTAGCCAAGTGCTGGTGTGGGTTTTCAGAAGGAAGACCTCCAAATTGATTCTGCTGAACCATGTTGATTAGGGAAGGTTTCAGCTCGAAGTTACGGGCTGCCACCGGAGGTCGGACCACACCAGAAATAGGACCAAGGTGATTTGGCATCACATAATCACCAAGCGTCATGGCTCCTTGGTTAACTAGACCATTGTTGTCACCCATTGCTTGTTCTCTGGCTTCGAGTAGTAATCTTCTTCTAGCACGAAAAGTACGCTCAGGTTCGGGATCAAAATCGTTGAGATTATTAGTGCTCAGGACTCTCCGCATCGCAAGAAAACAAACCTGAAACCAAAGTCAAAAGGAAAAGGATCAAAACACACAAAAGACTTAGTCGAACCAGTTATAGGGAATACAACCGATACTAGCAATAGTCCCCGACAACGGTGCCAAAAACTTGATGTGGCAAAAACCTACCCACAAGTGTATGGGGTCAGTTATAGCTGTTCAAGTGTCGTTCCCATGAGGACAATGTAGTACCTTTTGTAACTAAACTGGTAAGCTAAGCCGTAAGAAATATTTGTTTGAATAAACTAAGAAATAAGTATTGCAAATATAAGTAAATTCAAAGGATGGAAAATATCTAGGATTAAGGATCTCCACAACAATGCCTTGGTAAACTTATGTGTGTTTATCTTAGAATAGCATGTACTCGTTTGACGGTAAGTTATCAAATATCTCTACTAACTCCTTTCAGACAATAGTAGATGTATCTAAACTCCAACTAACAATCGTTGTCGCACAAAGCTAATCAAATTTAGACCCCTTGAGCACTTAGAATATAGGATAAAACCGGGTTAACATTCACTTTCGTGCTCCACTAATTCCAGACTAACCTAGGGTTTCTATGATAACTTAGAACTCCGCAAGAACAAACAAGTTTATTCAGGTTCAATTCTTAGTAATTCCAACAATAGTAATCTCCTTTCAGACTCATACCTTGTCTAATTCATTCATTAGGTTTCTCCTTTCAGACTCAACCTAATACAAATCAAATTGATAATATATCAATAGCAATAGGAACCCTAGAATTGAATCAAATAAGAACTCATGCTACCAATTCAGACAAACACAATTTGCAAGTCTACCAATTCATTATTGGGATCACCCCAACCCTAGATAAAAGGATTTAGCCCAGCATGCTTGGAGAATCAATCAAAAAACATTATATGAATCAGAGAAATCATTCAAATAGATAAAAAGAAGAGAAATACTTGTTTGAATCCAAGAATAATCTCCAATCTTCAACAATCTTCAAGAAAACTCAACCAAAACACAACTAGGGTTTTTTTAGAGAGTGTCTACGTTCAGAGAGTCTATCCTCTAATTCGCATTCACAAAAATCTGATAAATAAGGAGCTGTAGGCGTTTCAGCATTCTGAAAAACCGTTACGGATCCTGACTCGGTCCAGAACTCGGCCGAGTTCTGGGCCGAGTTTCCATCTGCCGCCGACGACACGGTCCACAACTCGCCCGAGTTGTGGTTTGTTTTCCTTCATCTTCACTAGCTCGACCGAGTTCGCTGACACGGTCCACAACTCGGCCAAGTTGTGGACCGAGTTGTGATCTGTTTTCCTTCATCTTCACTAGCTCGACCGAGTTCGCTGACATGATCCACAACTCGGCCGAGTTGTGGACCAAGTTGTGATCTATTTTCCTTCATCTTCACTAGCTCGACCGAGTTGTCGTCTGTTTTCTCCTCGATTGATCTCTTAGTCAAGCCTTCTCCTTGTCACTTGTATTTTGACCTTGGCACCATCCCCTCGAACATCTTCACATTAAAGCTCGTAATCTTCAAAACCGCCACAAAACGATCCTGAAATCAGAAAAACACAAGAGTAGATTCTGAACACTAAGAATTCTATGAAAACCAAATAAAACTAAAATAAAAAGAAGCAAAACAAACCTATTTAGAAGAAATAAACATGATCTAAACTAGCCTAAATGCATGCTATCAAAATCCCCCAAGCTTGAACCTTGCTTGTCCCAAGCAAGCACATGACGATGAGTCCACAGAAAATGCAACAATTGTTTCTATCCAAAATACATATGAACAATAACCATGAAAGGCCAAACAAACGACAAATTCCGTCCTAGCATGCTTCTCAATCAATGACAAGAGTACAATCAGTTCCTCCACTCTAGACCTTACCAGAATAAAAAACAAGTCACTCACACTCATGTGTTTAGGCATGTATTTCACTCAATATCAATTCTCAACTTTGAATGCTAACTACCATAAGCTTGCAACAGTGTTCTTAATCTCCACCACTAAAGACCATGCACACAACAAAAATCATGAGGGCTTTTCCAAGGTTGTAATGGGGCCAAGGTATAACATAGGGCATAGGAATATTTAGGCCATGAGGAGCTAAATCCGGGGAATAGGATCTTACCAAGACAACACCAAGCGAAAATAACCTTTAATTGAATTTCAACCTTTAAACCCATACAACTTAACCCTTACATACGATATGGTCTCCTTCCTTTTATTTAACTGCTTCTTGTTCTTTGTTTCACTCTTTTTTTTTTCTTTTTTTTTTGAGAAGAAGAAGCCTAAGAAGAGACAAGGAAAGGAGACACATTACAAATTTATACACATTTCTAACCACCATATATGTAACCTCCCCAAGCTTGGCTAAAATCCACTCTAGCAACAACAATTCAACTATCCTAATCCCCGGATGGGAAGGATGAACTTATAGGCTCAGTACGCTTTTGTGGAGCTTCCAAAGAAAAGGCAATTAAGGCACAACGGGCGTCAAGCAAAGGATACACGCATATGGTGGCCAAGGATGAAAAGGGTTAATAAAAACAATGCCTCAATCCTATTAATGTCATGCACATAAGTCATGAGCATGGCCTCAAAGAAGATATTAATGCAAGTTCTACAGTTAGCACACAAAGAGAGTTCACACACATAGAGAAAACGAGAGGACTTTTGCAAATGTAGTCCAAGAAAGGCCAACAAGCTCACCAGGACATTTTGTCTAGTGTGTCGGTTCTAACGTATCTTAGTCAAAGTCCACATGCTCAGGTCATTGTCATAGGTTTGATCAATCATATCACATCTACCATGCGGTTGCAATATTAACAGCTAAAGCATATTAAGAGGTTTCATGGTACATGTACTGTTATAAGAACCCACAAAGGATCAAGCAGGGCAAATATGTAACTAACACAAAAGGGAAACTAACAAAAAGAAAAAAATCAAATGCAAACAAAAATGCAACTAATCATGCAAACTACATGCAATGCAAAATGAAAATACTCCCCTCCCCCAAGCTTAAAACCTACATTGCCCCCAATGTAGAGAGTAAAAGTTAAGGAAGAGAAAGTACTCACAATGAAACTACTCTTGTGGAGGTGGTGGAGGTTCGGGTCGCCACCCGGAAGCGCGCCAGTCATCAAACTTATCACTCAATTGGTCGATGCGGGTATTCAATGTTTAAAACTGGGCAGTCATTTCCCGCTACATAGACTCAATCAAAGCGTACAAGCGCGGATCACGGCCATATGGACCCTTAGCAGTTGGGTCATACTCATCATCATCCTCATCCTCATCGCCCGCTTCTTCGTCTTCCATGGGATCGTTCATTGGGGCGGGTGGACCAACCTTCAACTGGTCATGAGAGGGATCATAGCGAAGGAGAGCGACTTTCCAATTGGCCCATTGTTGGAGCGAGGTCCGCTCGGGATTAGGGAGACAGAGTAGTCGCCCACCCGATGGAAGTGCCCAATACCAAGTGTTGTGATAGTGGTAAAACAACTTCATATTATTGAGCAACGCAAAGCCAATGGGCTGTGGGGGAATACCATCACGGCGTCTGTCCAAATTAATGTTGAAATGCCGAGCTAAGCGAGTCACCAACCCACCTATAGCTATGGCACCAGCCACCTTATTGCTCACCAAACTCAAATGACCCAACATGAAACCAGTAGAATTTATTGCATGGGCATACAAGGCCGCACATAGGACTATGACCTCTTTCTTGGTGGCATTGTTCTCACCACCATCACCACGGCCAAAAATATTGTGTGCCATGAACCGATGAAGAATACGAAGGGACGGATTGCTAATGCTTGAGGCCTTTGTCCTTGCAGCATCATAGGTCCCTGATCCAATCTCTTGCCAAAACTCCCAAGTGCGACAGAAATCAGCCCTGCTCTCTCCCCGAGGAACCCACTCATCTGTGATGACAGGAAAACCGAATATCTCATTAGCAGTGTCCAAATCTAGTTCCATGTCATCGTTCCCAAGACGGAATGTGCAAAGTCCCTTTGCGCATCTTTGGCCTTTCATGACCTGAGATTCAAAAGTGCTGAGAAATTCCAGAGTGAGGCCCTTATAGGTCGGTTCCTGAAGATGAATGAAATCCGTCCAACCCAAACGCCCGACCAACCACCTAACATCACCCCGGATATCCAAAGCATCTAGCAACTCGAAATCAAGATACTGAGCGGGGATTCACTTCCTCGTCTTGATTTTCTCGAATTGAGCGAAGTGTTTGTTCAATGTGAAGTTTATATTGAGGGACTCGGGAGAGTCCTCCCCAACACGAGGAGGAGGAGGAAGAGGAAGAGGCCTAGAGGAGGATGTAGACACTTTCTTTTGTTGTTTGGAAGACATGGCTCAAATCCGGGTACCTACACACAAAGACACAAGCAACACCAAGGCAAGGCAAAGCCACAAATATGTCATCCTGGTAAGGACGACCAACAATAATAGCACAAAGTTTGCCAACAAAGCCCCACAAGAAATTAAAATAAAGCTAGACAATGATTTTACACGTGGACAAAACGACAAATTCAACTCAAGGTTCAACTTGACACGAAATTCCAGCGCATAAAATTTTGTCTAGCAAAGTTAAGGCACAATTCAAGGTAGTCTAACCAGCAAATACCCTCAATTTAACCAATATTCATCCCTAAGAAAGCAATTTTATCAATTCAACATTAAAACCCTAGAAATCAATTAAGCCAAAAAGGGGAGAAATTGCACCAAATCAAGTCTTCAAAGGGTGTGGTGGTGCAGGCGGCCGGAGGAGGGCAAAGTTTCAGCAATGGTGGTGGCGACGGGTGCTCCCCGGATGGGTGCGAGGTGGTTTGCGGGCTGGTGGAGCAGCGGTCAGAGTTGATGGTTGCTGGAGGAGAGGAGATAAGGCGGTGAGAGAAGGGGGTAGCGGGCAGCAGCGATGGGAGAACAGTGGCGATGCACAGAGTGGAGGTAGGGAAAGGGCTGGGAAATAGGGTTAAGGAAAATGAGAAAGAAAAGAAGGAAGGCAGGAAGGGAAAGAGGAACTCGGACCGAGTTCTGGCATTTTTTTTTTAAGGCAGTGGACAGATCGAAACTCGGTCCAGAACTCGGTCGAGTTCTGGGCCGAGTTTCTTTCTGTCGGGACAACTCGATCGAAAACTCGATCGAGTTTCTTGAAGCTTTCCCTTTTTTTTTAGATAAAAAGAAAACATACCTGATGGGTTGCCTCCCATCCAGCGCTTGTTTAAGGTCATTAGCTTGACCTTCCATACCTTCCTAGTGGCTCAGGTCAAGATAGAGAGAAGCAACCTTCTCAAATGGACCACCGACGATGTATTTCTTTAAGCATTGTCCATTCACCTTGAATTGCCCCATCTCTTCGCTCCATATCTCAATTGCACCATGTGGGTACACCTTTCGCACTTGGAACGGACCACTCCATCTCGATCTTAGCTTGCCCAGAAAGAGTCTCAACCGAGAGTTGAATAGCAAGACAAGATCATCTTCATGAAACTCTCTAGGCACAATATGCTTGTCATGCCATCTCTTAGTTCTCTCCTTGTAGATCCGAGCATTCTCATAAGCATCCAACCTCAACTCCTCCAACTCTTGCAATTGCAACATCCTCTTCTCACCGGCTGCTTTCATGTCATAGTTGAACAATTTAATCGCCCAATAAGCTTTATGCTCTAACTCGACCAGGATATGACAAGACTTCCCATACACTAGACGGAACGGTGTAGTGCCAATAGGAGTTTTGAATGCTGTCCTATAAGCCCAAAGAGCATCATCAAGATTCATAGACCAATCCTTTCGGGATCGGGAAACCGTCTTCTCCAAGATACTCTTGATCTCCCGGTTTGAAACCTCAACTTGACCACTTGTTTGAGGGTGATATGGGTGGCAATCTTGTGTGTTACCCCATACTTATTCAGTATAGCCTCAAACTTCCTCTCAATGAAATGTGATCCTCCATCACTAATCACAACTCTTGGTGTCCCAAATCTTGGAAAAATCACTTTGTTGAAGAACTTAGACACCACCCTTGAGTCATTTGTTGGAGAGGCAATAGCTTCAACCCACTTAGACACATAATCAACCGCCACAAGGATGTACTTGTTAGAGTAGGACGGCGGAAAAGGTCCCATGAAATCAACTCCCCATACATCAAAAATCTCAACCTCTTGGATGTTATTAAGAGGCATCTCATTCCTCCTAGAAATGTTCCCCGTACGCTGACATGCATCACATGAAGCAATGAAACGATGCACATCCTTAAACATAGATGGACAATAGAGAGTTGAATTCAAGATCTTAGTGGTGGTCTTTGAGGAACTAGCATGACCTCCACATGGTAGAGAATGACAATGAGTGATAACACTCTCTACCTCCTCCTCAGGGATACATCTTCTAATAACTCCATCAGCACACCTCTTGAAAAGCAATGGCTCATCCCAAAAATAATGTCGAACATCTGACATGAATATCTTCTTCTGTTGGAATGATAGCTTAGGAGGTAACTCATTGCAAACCAAGTAGTTGACAAAATCAGCAAACCACGGCATCCTCGAATTTGCAAGTTTTAAGCCTTCATTAGTGACCCTGAAAAGATGGTCGTCAGGGAATGAATCATCAATAGGGGGCTCATCTTTAGTGCACTCCAACTACTCTTGAGTCAACCTAGAAAGATGACCAGCAACCAAATTCTCTGTGCCCTTTTTGTCTCTAATCTCTAAGTCAAACTCTTGAAGAAGAAGAATCCAACGAATCAGTCTAGGCTTGTCCTCCTTCTTACTCAAGAGATACCTGATAGCTGCATGATCAGTATAGACAATAACTTTGGCATCCACCAAATAGGACCTGAACTTATCAAAAGCAAATACTATAGCAAGCAACTCTTTCTAAGTGATAGCATAATTCACTTGAGCTTCATCAAGAGTTCTACTAGCATAGTAGAAAACATGTAGCTTCTTGTCCTTCCTTTGGCCTAGAACAACCCCTACAGCATAATCGTTGGCATCACACATAAGTTCAAAAGGAAGATCCCAATCAGGAGGTTGCATGATAGGAGCTGAAATCAAAGCCTCCTTCAACCTGCAAAAAGCATCCAGACATTCCTTTGAAAATTCAAAGGAAGCATCCTTCATGAGCAAGTTAGTAAGAGGTTTAGAGATTTTGGAGAAATCCTTAATGAACCTTCTATAGAACCCAGCATGTCCAAGCAAGCTTCTTATGCCCTTGACCAAAGTTAGAGGTGGCATCTTCTCTATAATCTCAATCTTGGCCCTGTCAACCTCAATTCCACGGTTAGAAACCAAGTGTCCTAACACAATTCCTTCACTTACCATGAAATGACATTTTTCCCAATTCAATACAAGGTTTACTTCCTCACACCGCTGTAAAACTCGAGACAAGTTAGACAAGCAAGCATCAAAAGAAGTACCATACACAGAGAAATCATCCATGAAAACCTCCATGATATCCTTAATCAAGTTATAAAATATAGCCATCATGCATCTTTGAAAGGTACCTGGTGCATTACATAAACCAAATGGCATTCTCCTATATGCAAATGTGCCATAGGGGCATGTGAAAGTGGTCTTCTCCTGGTCATCAGGATGAATAGGGATTTGAAAGAATCCACTATAACCATCCAAATAACAAAAGTGTGAATGCTTGGCTAACCTTTCTAGCATTTGATCAATGAAGGGAAGTGGAAAATGATCTTTTCTCGTGGCTTTGTTCAATTTCCTATAGTCAATGCACATCCTCCAACCTGTGACTGTCCTAGTAGGAATCAATTCATTCTTTTCATTCTTCACCACATTCATTCCCCTTTTCTTAGGCACAACATGAACAGGACTAACCCATGCACTATCAGAAGGATCTTCCACACCATTTTGTGGGACCTTATTGGAATCAGATTCAGGAGAAACGATAGGAATGGGGTCTTGCGATTCCACTACCTTCGGTGTATGAGTTCCCTCTCCTTGCGGGATTAGTTCCTCAAATACAGCCGTCTCTGAGATAGAGCAATCCATGTCATCTTGTTGCTCAGTTTGTTGCTCTTCTCGAACTTCTTCGAGATCAACATTTCTCCCACTTGACTTTTTTAGAAACAAATTATTTTTCCATAAAGACACTATCCCTAGCAACAACCACTTTGTGCTCACTGTGATTGTAAAAGTAGTATCCTTTGGTTTCCTTAGGATACCTTATAAAGAAGCATTTATCTGATTTGGGTATAAGCTTATAAGCCAGTAAACGTTTTACATAAGCTTCACATCTGCAGATCTTTAGAAAAGACAAACTTGGAACTCTTCCAGTCCATAACTCATATGGTGTCTTATCTACAGCTTTGGATGGAGTCATGTTTAGTGTGAACACTGCAGTTGTGAGAGCATGTCCCCATAGAGATATTGGAAGATCATCAAAACTCATCATAGATCGAACCATGTCCAACAAGATCTTATTCCTCCTTTCAGACACACCATTCAGTTGTGGTGTTCCAGGTGGAGTTAGTTGTGTGACAATCCGACATCTTCTTAAATGATGATCAAATTCTTGACTCAAATATTCACCACTACGATCAGATCGTAGTGCTTTAATTTTCTTGCCAAGTTGATTTTCCACTTGATTTTGAAACTCTTTGAACTTTTCAAAAGATTCAGACTTATGCTTCATTAAGTATATGTATCCATATCTACTTAAATCATCAGTAAAGGTTATGAAACTGTAACCACCTCTAGTTTTTGTGCTCATTGGTCCACATACATTCGTATGTATTATAGCCAAAAGCTCGGTTGACCTTTCACTCACTCCAGTAAAAGGTGACCTTGCCATCTTTCCCATTAGGCGAGATTCACATGTTTCAAATGATTCACAATCAAATAAGGTTAGAAGTCTATCCTTTTGGAGCTTCTTCATGCGATTTAAGCTAATGTGACCTAATCGACAATGCCATAAATAGGTGGTGTTAGATTCATTTGCTTTTTGCTTTTTGGTGTTTATGTTATATATTCTGGATCCTTGTTCCAACACATAGAGTCCATTACTCAGTAGTGCATTGGCATAAAAAACGTCATCCTTGTGAATAGAAAAACGTTGATTTTTTAGTCTAAAATCATAGCCTTCAATATCCAAAACACAAGTTGCAAATAAGGTTTCTAGTAATAGAAGAGACAAAATAACAATTATTAAGTTCTAATACCAAACCAGAAGGTAAATGTAAACTATAATCTCCAATGGCAAGTGCAGCAACCCTTGCTTCATTTCCAATGCGTAGGTCTACCTCTCCCTTAGCTAAGCTTCTACTTCTTCTTAGTCCTTACACATTCGAAATAATGTGAGAACCACAACCTGAGTCCAATACCCAAGTTGAAGCTTTAGCTGTTAGGACTTCTATAACATTCGTACCTGAATTGGAACTCACAGTTTTATCTTTTTATTTTCCAGGTATTTTGGGCAGTTCCTCTTCCAATGACCCTTGGCATGGCAGTAGAAACAATCATGGTCAGCAGCTACTTTAGCTTTTTCAGAAGTTTGCTTGGGTTGTGTAACTTGTTTGCCCTTCCCTTGCACGTTCTTCTTCTACTGTCCAGGTGCCCCTTTCTTGAACCCTCTTCCCTGTTGACCATCAAGATCGCTTTCTTGGTGTCAACAGAGAGATTTTGCTCAGCTGTTTTGAGCATCCCATGTAGCTCTTCAAGTGTTTTTCCAACTCCAATCATATTAAAGTTCAGCTTGAATTGAGCAAATTCATCATGCAAAGAGTGGAGTATGATGTTTGTAGCCAACTCTTGACTATAGGGGTGGCCAAGTCTTTCCATGTTCTCAAAATGTCCAATCATATTGAACACATGAGCACTAACTGACTTGCCTTTCTCAAGCTTGCAATCAAGAATTGCCTTATGAGTTTCATATCTCTCCATTCTCGCTTGCTCTTGAAACATAACTTTCAGGTTGCGAATGATGGTGTAGGCGTCCATCCTCTCAAACCTCTTTTGAAGGCTCGATTCCATGGAAGCCAACATAAGACAAGTGACAATCACTGACTTATCTTTGATATGCTTTTCCTCTACTATCTCCTCTGGAGTAGACATAACAGTCAGTGTTGGGATATGGGTGTTAGGGACATTCTCTCTTCCTTTAGACTTGAGAATAATTCTCAGATTTCTTTCTCAATCGAGGAAATTGTTTCCGTTCAGCTTATTCTTCTCAAGAATCGAACGTAAGTTGATGATTGTTGGGTTATCGTTTCTAGACATGATATCTACAACAAAAATAACATGCAAAATGTAAATCATGCTTGTCATGCAAGAGCTTACAATTTTTTATACATGCTTTAAACATAAATAAGCTAATGCACATTTTATTCATTGATGTTTTCCCTTTGAATAAAATTATTCAAAGCTCCTATTTCAGATAAGACTTTAGGCGTACTTTGGCCCTTCCTTAATCCTATGTGATCAAGGTAAGTAACTTTTACTAGTTATAACATTTATAACTCTTGGTTGAAAGATTACATCTTATGTCAAATCTATCTCATGCCTCAAAATCTAAAACTTTATCTTTTGGTCTTTTGTTGAGTATAACCAAATCAAGGTTGTAAATCCCTTATATAGATTTATCCGTACTATCCCAAGGTCAAAGAATGACACATTGCTTTGGCAAAACCTATCCATCAAATTCCAAGGGCCTCATAGGTTATGATTTGGAATGGCAAAATCTCAATTTTCTTTTAAGGGAACTAGGTTTATCATGGCAGTCTATTTGCTAGTGAACTAAATAGCATAAATAAACAAGGAAGCATAAACTTAAAGATATTTAAAGCAAAACAAATGCAATAAATAAATGTGATCCTAGTATGGCCCCTAAAATCTCATAAGATCTAATCTTCATAAATTCTTCTTGTCTCTTGGATCTCCATCCTTGATTCTCCTCTGGATCTCCATCTTGGAATCTTCATAGGATCTTCTTCTCTTGTATTACATAATGTAAATCTAATCTAATTTCTTGAAAATTAAATTACAAAAATACACAACGATACGCAGATCGTGTACAAGAAAACAATAACGATACACATATCGTATTTTCTATCATATTTGGGCCATATCAGTCACCGCATGCAATAATAATATCATAATATTAAATCACACATGCATAATATAATATCAAATATTAAGAGACAATAATAGTCCTTTAATCATATTAATAGACTTTTAAGATTAAATTAATTAAATTATCCAATAAAATAATTAATCTAATCTTTTTATTATTTTAATTCAGTATAAATCGTATATGGAATTAATCCCAATATTAATCATTATCATGCATAATTGGATAAAATATACTCTAGAGATAAGATATCTTGTTACCATATCTAATTTAGGTAGTTAAGATCTTATGCTAACAAACCTTAACCCTTACCGTCGCACCCTGCAGCCAACCCACCCCTCTCGGCTACACCAGCAGCCCGGCCACCGCGCCACACTGCCCCGCCCAGCCGGACCACTAGCGGACCACCATTGAACCGCCATGAGCCATATTGGCCACCCAACCACGGTTTTACCCCTTCGCCCACTCAAATTTTGTAACAATTACAAATTTTGATGATTTTAAGGATAATATGGTGTAATTTTCAGAATTAATCAACTTTGGGCATTCAAGACATGAAAATATAAATTTCTAGGGTTTAAATCAATTTCACCAACATGAAAAATCAAGTATTTTTATGTGTGATTATGATTTATACAATAAATCATATCTCTTGCATAAATTACACATACAAATCGATTTTGGGGTCAAAATTAAGCAAAAAAATTAGAATTTTTAACATGCATAATGTCGGTCATGAGGCTGAAATTTTCGAGTATATTATATACATAAAAGTCACAACTTTATGCATCCAATCAATTAAAATCACAATTTTAATCATACAAGTTAATCCATACATCAAATTTACCACTAACTTGAACCAAAATAATCAAGAACATGCATCAAAATTAACAACTTTAATCATGATCATATCAATTTATGCAAGGGGCTCTGATACCACTGTAGGGATTTAAATGCTTTAAAACAGTTTTCTATCATTTAACTTAGGATCTCATGCATAAACTTGATACAAACCATAAATGAAAAAGTAACATACCATTAATGCAAAACTTCTTTTCGATATCACCCTAGAGAATAGATCCTCAACTATGACTCCTCTACTTAGTCTATACGAGCATGAAACTAGATCGCCTTGTTTTCCATTTGCTAGAACGAATGAACAAGAAATGAACAAAACTCCAACAAATTTGGAGGTTCGGCCGTATGTATCCTGTGGTGATGATTGTGATTTTCCCCCAAAATCACATGTACGTAATCTCTCATCCAAATATGAGAATTGGATTACGTTTTTAATATTACCTTATAATATATTAAGAAAGTATAAATATATATTATCTTATCTTATATCATATATCTTATAAGATAAATCTTCTTTTAACTAGAAAGAGATATTTATGATTGATATAATATATTATCTTTTCTAAAGATATATTTTCTTATATCATCAAGCAAATAGATAACTCTTTATTATTACTTGATGAATAATCTACTCTTTCAATATTATCATATGGCCGAAATTCCCTTGTCCCACCATGGGCCTCGGGTTGCTTTGATCTAGCCGAATTACTCTATTGTGCGTGACCTTAAAGGATCCGAATATGTCATAGTTGGCTTCTAGCAAAACAATAAGACTATCTAAAATATCCGGATTATAAATCTCCATTATTAATCCTATTCTATAATTAGTAATTATCATCTTGATTAAATGAAACATATTCCTAGATGAACTCGCCCGAGCCAAATGACAATTCGTAGGGTGCTCAATTTTTTTAGAAACAAGCTGACTTAGTATTGTTTTTATGAAATTAAATTATATATAATGTACCTCATATTATCCACTATAAGATGAATATTAGATTTACATCGATCTACTTCTTTCCCGAAAAAAGATGCAAATTTGTCCGGAAACTATAATCTGAATTAAATTTAAATTTGTTTTCCAAATTGTTTCCAATATTAAAATTCATTTGATTAGTTAAATTACATTTAAAAAATAAATAATTTGTATATTAATCATCTATATATAGCGGCACTAGTGAATAATTCATATTTAATCTTTCTATTGTTGGCAAGCAATCTTAACATGTTTTTCATTAAAAAAATTAATTTTCGGAGCAAAATTTTCCTACCAAATCAAATTAATATTATAACTCTTATGATATATTTGTTAAGGTTGCGTAAGTGTCATAGCTTTTTTTAACAAAGAAACTAGTGTAGTATCTGTGCCTTGTATGAGATTTGTTTATTTCTTTTAACATTTTCAAAAAATAGTATATAAAAATTATATACTTAATTGATATAGAAATATGTAGATAGTGACTGTTAATTATAAAAGTAGATAAATGTTAATATAAAAAAACACTAATTGAATCAAGAGTATAAACAATAGAAAAATCAGTAGATAAACATTATGTTAAGAAAACAATATAGAAAAAAAACAGTAGAGAAAACAATATAAAAAAAAACTACTTGATCAACTAAAATTCAGAATTTGGATCGGTGCAGTTCATGACATATCCTTTCATGCTTGTAAATTCAGAATTTGGATTGGGATGATTAAGGATGAAAGGATAATTAAACCTCTATTGTGGGAGTTTATGTAATTACATATTTTGTTTAGTTTGTGGAATTAAAAACTATCAATCAACCGAAACTAACAATGAAAGAGAAGAGTGATTGCAGATTTTCGAAAATTTTCTTTTTTATTTTTTGTTTATTTTTGGTATAGTGTACAAATGTTTAATTTGGAAGGAAAATATTGCCTTATCATTGCAGATCCTGACCTTTTAGTTTTGATAATAGAATAATCCTAAATATAAGAATAAATATTTATGTAGATCTTCATTACCCGAAATATTGATTATATTTATTTTAAAAAAATCCAAAAATGGATAAAATGCCATGTGGCAGAAACAATGACAGGATGTCATGTGGCATAAAAGGGTATGCGTTAAATAGGAGGATGTCATGTGGCTTAGAGGTATTGTGGTTTAGTAGATATATAGTAGATTAAATTTGGAAAGAATGGTAATTGTAGATTTTTGAAAGTTGCCTTTATTATTTTCTGTTTAATTTTGTATAGTGTACGAACGTTTAATTTGGAAGGAAAATGTTGCCTTTATCATTGCAGATCTTGATCCTTTAGTTTTGGTAAAAGAATAATCTTATATATAAGAATAAAGATTTCTGCACATCTTATACTACCCAAAATATTGATTATATTGATTTTAAAAAAAATGAAAATGCATAAAATGCCATGTGAACAAAACAATGACACGATGCCATAAGGCTTAAAAAAGGGTGAGTTTAATAAGAGGGTGCTATGTGGCTTAGAGGGATTGTGGTTTAGTAGATATATAATAGATTACCTTCATATGATAATTTCCATAAAATCTTATCTTTAATGTTAGAGCTTGAATTCTAATTGCAAGAATTTTAGACACTATATTAGCATAGTGCCCGTGCCATGCACGAGTTAGGGTTATAAACTTTTCTAATATATTTATTAATTATTAAAAAAAAATTGGACACTATTAGTCTTATTGTTGCTAACATATTGGATATGATGAAACGAAATTTTAAATATGTTATCAATATAGTAATTTTTAATTATTATTATATTTATTTAATATCATCTCATACTATAATTTTTACTTTTAAATATAGGCTATAACCACTCCCCATTTTTTTTAGGCATTTTTCTTCTATAAAGATATAAACCTCATTGGATTGAGAACGCATGAGAGCCGTCGGATGGGAAGCAAACAGAGTGTCCAGATCGCTTTTAAAAATTTTGGGATAAATTTGGCACGGTCGAATTATTCGCGAAAAAGACGGATTCGCGTGCAAGCGAAGTGCAGATTTGTGTGCATGCTAAATACACTGTTGTGTGCATGCCAAATATAGTACGATGTGCACGTGAAATTCATTTTTGTGTGCATGCATAAAACGCGTGCGTTCGTATGGAATGATCAAAACGTGTGCACATGAAAACACGAATGTGTGCATGCGAAGTTAACTACCGTTTGCATGCGAAGTATACTATTGTGTGCATGTGAAAATGACATGTTTGTTCATACTAAATGCACTATGTGTTATGTGTGCATGTGAAACAACGTAGGTGTGCATGTGTGTACATGAAAATAACATATATGTGCATTCGAAAATGACTCAAAGCGCGTACGAAATAACATGCGTGCATACGTATGAAAACCAACGAAAATAACATACGTGTGCATACGGAAATGACATGTGTGTGCACATGAAAACAACGTGCATGTGCATGCAAAACAACGTATGTGGGAATATGGACTAAAATGCGTGTGCATGCGGAACACGTTTTTTTCACGAAAAATTCGGCCTGCCGAATTGTATCCGAATCTTTCAGAATCATTTCCTTGGCTGATATGGACGCTCTATTTCTTGATCCGACGGTCTTGGAGCGTCCTCACTCCTCTCCTAAGCCCTCATCCTCACCTTATCTTTTTCCAACCTCATTTATATATATAGCTCCTTTAATCTAGAAATAATTTGGACTCATTTATTAGAAGTATATAGTTTTTAATAAATCTACTTAAATGACACTAATTTTGGTTGGCCGAAAAGACAAATAGGTATATTAAGTTACCCCGTCGAGACATATTGGTATTTTAAAAAATGCTAGGGACAAATAAATATTTAAAATGTATCTTGATGAACAAATTGGTATTCTATCTCGTCGGAAGTTGAATGGTCCGATTTATTATTTTTTGAACCGATTTAGATTTGAATGAACCAACTAAAAAAAATTGCCAGAACCGGCCAAACTCTCTTGTACCCAATTACCATCACCTCTTGAGCATATCTCCACTCTAACCTTCATCGATTTCTCGACTCTCAAGCTCCACACTATGAATAAATGTAGAATAAAACAGATTTGTTTCTTCTCGCATTATTTTCATTCGAAATTGTGAAATTTGGCTGACTTTTTTAGATTTTTCATTCGAAATCGAATCTAATCCTAATTCTATTTATAATATAGTTTTATTAATTTTGTAGAATTTGATACGTTTAATGTGGATATATATAAATAGGTTTATACATTTATTATATAATATCAATTAGTAATTTCAAATCCTATTAAGATTAATTACGGTATTTTGATTTCATGCTAGTATTTTTCAGAATTTATTTAACTAAATGATGTTAATATATAGTTATATCGGACTTTGAGTTCTCGTGCCATGCACGAATTTTGTAAAATAATGAACTCAAATTATATTAACGAGCAATCATAATTTTAACTCAATAAACCATAATATAAAATATAAGGTCATAACTTTTCACAAAAATAACAATACATAAAGAACATCTAACTATATTTATTATTTTTATTTTATAAAAAGAAAATTACTTTCCACAAAATACTGTTATGTTTTACAAAATTAAGGTAAAACAATTATGTCATAATTAAGTTAAATAAAAATGCTTGTAAATTTAATTCTTCAATTAATACTTTTAAATAATTAAAAATAGTTGATGTCAATCGATACTTATATCATACTAAGATTGTACGAGTTTTAAATGGTATTATATTTTAATAGGTAAAAATTAATTAATCTAATTCATAACAAAATCAATTTACAAATAGACTGTCAATTCAATTTATAGGTTCATTTTGTGAAACTGTATTACATTAAAATATCTTAGTAATTGAATAAAAAAGTGTTTAGATATTTACCAAAAAAAACTAAATTTATCAAACTCCTTTTTTATACAAAATCTTCTATTTTTCATATAATTTCTATAAATAAAGTACAACCAAGTATATTTTTATTATCTCCACTAAAAATAATTCGCCCGAAAGCTTATCAACCAAAAGTATAATTTTTGAAAAAGTGTATATCTAAATTGATATCTCGTAATGAGCATATCAATCCTTCACAATTTACTATATCTTTGAAATTGAAATTTAGTTGTTGTGATTAGGTTTACTCATTAACTAATTGTTTTATAAAAGTTGTTATAATTTTTTTTAGGGTTTGGAAAACTAACGATATCCATGCAAATATTTAATTTTCATGAATACCTTTATAAATAGTTGATTAGTACTCACTATACTTTGAATTATCTATAAATATATAAAGTAGATGAAATGCCTACTTAATGCCTCACATTTATTGCAAAGTAGCTAGCAAATCAGTAGTGAAACAGAGGTCGATAAATTGCTAAAAGTTGGGCCCATATTATTCAACGGCCCATTCCGTATGAAGGAAAACCCAAAATCACTTAATCCTCCACATTATTGCAAATCAGCTACCAAATCAGTAGTGAAATAGAGGCCGAGAGACTGCTGCAAGTTGGGCCAAAACTGTTTCAACGGGCCCTTCCGTATGAGGAAAGTCCCAAAATCAATGAGCTGCAGAATTCCATCGGTCGTGCGTTGGCAATTCATCATTCATAAATTACACCCATTAAGAAGGCCGGTAAGGGTATTAAACTCTCTGATATTGCCCCATTTTAATGTTATGGCACCCTGAAAAACGCCCAGCCTTCTAGCACTCAACACTGCCTGTGGTAAAATGCCTTTTCAACTCAAAAAATGCCAGAAAAATGTTCCAATTCAGCATGCCTAAAAGAGATTATAACTCTTCCTCCAAAAGACGTTATCCTCACCTTCTTGCACGTGCTGGAAGAGTTGAACGTTTTAAGTGTTTTGCCTATAAAAGGCCGACACTATATACCCATTTCTTCACTCCGGTTGTCACATCTGCAGACATACAAGAGAGATTGTGAATATGAGTGTTACAAGGCTAAACGAGTTGGGTGAAGGTGTGACTTCAACCATTGAGGTAATGGTTTGCCGGAAATTGGATGTCTTCACTAGGATGGGAACATACATTAGTACCGATTTTGTTTTATGTGATGGCATGGTATGCACACATCCCATCTATGCCTTACTGTTTGTCCTACTTAATATTGTTTTCTGTTCTTGCGTAGATCTAATTGTTTCTTGCTTATACCAATAGGGAAATGTCATTCACTGCACAACGAAAAGCAATGTTCCTCATTATTTCATAAACAAACTAGAAGATGGGTTTGTGTACACCATAAAAGGCTTTATTGTGCTGCCTAATAAGAAAGATTTTTATATTGTCAGAAATAACAATAACATGATTGAACTTCATGGAGGTTCCATTGTCAAGAAAATACAACATGCGAATCAAGGGTTTCCTCTATACCCTTTTGATGTAACTGAAGTTGAAGAGATACGTTTGTCTGAGACTAATAATCTGATTGGTAAATGATTTTGTTGCCTTTTGTTTATTTTTCCATCAGCTACTATGCACACCACTAATGAGTCAAGTTCTCTATGTGTAGATGTTATTGGGTATGTCATAGGTGTAGGGCTGCAAATGACGGTGGGGACACCCACCAAGCAAAGGGGAGTATCAAAAACCTTTGATTTCCACCTGCAATCGAACACGTAAAAATGCTTCTACCCATTACCCTTTCCTCCAATATGTATATCCAGTAGAATTCAAGTCTTATCCTAAGTGCTATTGATTTTCTGCGATGAACAAATTTCAAACATGTATGTGAAATACCCATGGCAGGGGTGAAAACATAAGAGTTACATTGTGGGACAAGCTAGGAGATGAGCTGCTGGAAAGGAAACCTACACAAGGAGGCCTATATCCTATCATATTAGTTGCTATGCATGTGAAGGAATTCAAACATAATATGGAGTATCAACCGTTTGTACTTTACCTGACGTAATAATGCATCAAGTTTTGTTGGTTAATGTTGCTATGCTCTCCCTGCAAATGAGGTCTACATATCAAGTACTCCATTCACAATGATTTATTATTCCAAAGACATCCCCCAGTTGATTGAGTTTAGGAACTGCAATCTGTAAATATGCAACCACATTATTACTACCTCATATATTACCATAATTGTAAGCCTCCCACTGACATACAATACTACTTAACTTCATTCCATGCGTATTACCTTGTGTAGAGATGACACTGTCCTGAATGGACCTCCTGCAAATCAAGGTCCACCAATAATGAACATGACTATTCTGTAGATGCTTCATCGGTGTTGAGAGAAAAAAAGGGTGCTTCTCATGACTGTACTTATGAATTGCCTAAATTCAAAACGTTTGGTAGGTAGAATTTAATACTCCACCACGATTGCATATTTGCTTGCATGATGCAGTATTTCACTCTGAAGTCAGAATTGTAGAAATCACAACCCAAACACCATGGTACTATTTTGCCTGCACAAGTGGGAAATGCAAGAAAGGTGTGACTCGGCGGCATGATGATTTTTACTGCACTTCATGTGAAATGTCAATTAGCTTCCTAAAGACTAGGTATTTATGCAAACCACTATGTTAGCCTCTATGCATACCTAATCGTATTGATTTCTTCATGTTTTCCCCATATTTATACATGCTATAACAGATTTAAGCTATGCCTAAATGTTGAAGATTCTACAGCAGCAACTACAGTTACCCTGTTTGACGACACAACTGAGAAGTTGGTTGGGGCAACAACTGACTCTTTGTTAAAAAATGTAAGGCAATATGTTCCCACTGTCCTATTTTTGTTTTCCTAATCCAGTCTTTCATGAAATTAAGCTTCTTCACTATACTAACCCTCACCCGTTATGAATTAGCATGATGAGAGCGATGACAATGTTTTGCCTAATAGGTTAGCCAACACCATCAACACTTTACATACATTGGAGATCAAGTCACATACTTACTATTCCATCGGTGTCGAGAGCTTCAGATGCACAAATATTCTTCCTGCAATAACCACATTGTTAGAGTTAATTCCATCTCTTAGGCTATACATTGTTATTTTCCCTACACATGTGCACGACATATTACTGAAAGCAAAGTGTGAGACTGACAAGCGATTGTTGTATACCACTAAATCAAAATAAACCTAGACAAACCTAAACAAGTAGTTAGGGCAAGTAAGGATCGAATCCACAGGGAGGAAGAGATTAATCTATGTGTTGTTCGCATGCAATATTAACAAGAGGGGGGAGTGTTTGGTTGGTTTTGTAATCAAGAAAGTAAAGAAAGCAAATAAGAAAAGAGTGTAATCAAATGTGGGAAAAACACAATCAAGATCCACTTTTCCTATGGTAGATTGGTCCTAGGTTCTCTCTATTTCTTTCCTTTATTTATTCCTGTCTCTATTCTTGTATAGTTACTAGTCCTACCAGTCCTAGCAACTCTTATTATTGAACGCACAAGACACAATCAAGATTTAGAACAATAATAGCATTGGGCATAGGATCAAACCAGGATACATGTCAAATAATCACAACCCGCAATAATTTAACATGCAATCAATCTTCTTTCATAATAATCTAGTCCTACCAGTCCTAGATAATTATGGATGCTACTCTAGATAAGGAATCACCGACCAGTCAATTCCAAACCCTAGCAATAGATAATTACTAAACCTAACTAGGTGATCAGTCTAATCAAATCAATAACAATCCATATGAATAAGTGCAAGAAGAAAGATATAAACCCAAAGGAAATAGGAAATAGAGAATTAACCTCGCAATCAAACCATAGAAAAAGCTTCACATGCCGGGCTAAGCAATGGTTGCTTAGCTACTCATAGTACTGAAAGAATAATTGTTGAAAGGGAAAAACTCTGAATACTGAACATACGATAATTCGGGGTTCATCTATGTGGGATCCCGAATGGAGGCTGTGGGAGTCAGGTTAAATAAGTTAACCTAAAGCCCAAGATCACAAACCTCATCCCTAAAAAGGAAAAATACTAATATTCGGAATTAAATAAAACAACGAAAAAGGAAAAACAGAAAAAGAAAACAGAAGTTCGGAGAGCGTTGGGCTGACTCCCGCAGATGGCCGCGGTCGCAGCCTTTTGGCCGCGGTCGCGGTTTGATCTCGAAGTGCATAATTAATTTCCGATAATTTGGTCGCGGTCGCGGCCTCCTCGCTATCGCCCATCTCCTTCGGAAATCTTGTCGCAGCCTTCTGCTCCCCGCGGCTTGGTCGCGGTTTCTTCACTTCACCGCCTTCTCACGTGGTTTCTTCATGGATCTTGCTTGTCTCCTCAGGTGGTCAATTTCTCTTCTTCTGGATGTCTCCAATAAGCTCCTCTAGACCACTGACAGGGCTAAAGTCGTATGCCTATCAAAGAAATCCTAAAGTACCTACTACAGAGTATAGCAAGCAAGTCAAGGTCGATCCCACAGAGAGTCAGGTTATCTATTCTTGTAATTCACGTCACCAACTAGGAACTAGGGGGGGGGGGGGGGGTTGTTTGTGTTTCGTAACAAGCAATAAGAAAGCAAATAAACAAGTTCGCAAATAACGGTTGTAAATAATATGGGAAAAAGCGCCACGCTCAACAGAGATCCACACAACAATAGATAGGTCGATCACGAAATTATATCAATCTCAAGTTCTTAACAATCCTATAGTTGTTCTTATCCCGATCATATATAACTATTAGTTCTACCAGCCCTAATAGTACTTATCACTAAATCAAACCCGAAAACCTTCAAGACTCAATAAAGCAATAGCAATTCAACCAAGGATTCAACAAGATACATGCAATAGAAACAACCCGTTACTATAAGCATGCAATTAACTCTCTCTCACGATGAAGCGCTCGGATCCCCTATACGCAACAATCGTGATTGCTACTAGATATGCAACCCGAACCCGAAATCACAAGTCCTAGCAATCAGGAAGATATCAATAGACCTAGGTAGCTACTCTAGATAAATCAACATAAACCAATAATCAATCAAGTACAAGAGAATTAATACAACTAGATAGGAAAACGAACAAGAGTAGAAAACTCACAACCAATCAATTGCTGGCTTCAAACTGTCAAGTGCAACAATGGAGGTTTAGTTCTCCATTAGGGTTTGTGAGCAAAAACGTAGAAAGGTGGCAACTAGGGTTAGAGAATGGATCATCTAAAAGAGTCTTAAACTTAACTTAAATACTAAGGAAATAATAAGGAAATAAAGAAAAGAAATAAACAAACTTGGAAACAAAGTCTCGGAAATAAAATAAAACGGGAAATAAAAACTCGGAAATAAATCCGGAAAAGCTCTTCAGCGCGTCTCCACCGCGGGTGCGGTGACACCCACCGCTGGGTGCGGTAGGATTCCAGTGGCATCTGTTGTGCTCGCCGCGGGTGCGGCCATCCCACTGCGGGTGCGGTGGCGACGACTTCTCCAGCTTCTGCGATACTTCCGTAAAAACGCCATAACTTTTGATTCCCAACTCGGATGGTGCTCATATTTTGAGGACTTGTAGTAGACTTCAAGATCTAACTCCTCGAATTGGAATAACTCCATTTGGACATCTGAGTAGAGAGAACGAACCATTTGAATTCAGCCCACTGTTCTTCTACTCTTCAATGCACTTCAAACCTCTGTAGATCCCATGATTTCTTCACTTCACTTCTCGTCTCTAACTCTCAACTCCACAATTGTGCTCTAAACCCATCCAAATGACACCTCAAAACTGGTAATAACTCCTAGATATGCACTATAAAATAGTGCCGATCAAATCCCCCATGCTTAAACCTTGCTCGTCTTCGAGTAAGCTAAAGTCAACCTACTCCTTCAATCAATCCCCAAGGTTTCAGGAAGCATAAAAAAATCAACCCCTCTAAGAATCACACCTAACAATAAACTCCAGGCACCGACACAATAAGCACAGCACAACATACAACAACACAACACCACCACACACAACCAAGCTAAAAGGAAAGCAGAGTACTTCCCCCAAGCTTATCCCATACACCATAGAGTGAATAAAAATCTAATCCTATCTCCCATCTATCTTCTTATATCTCCCAGAGTGACCTATCCGACAATCCTTCTTTGACTCCTCTTCTTATGACGCCTCGCCAACAATAATGAGAAATCCTAAAAATCACTCTTCTTCTTTTTCGCTCATTTTGCCAAGGCGCCCTTTCGGGTTTTCACCAAGCCACTCATATTTTTTCATAGATGTGCTCACATATGCTCACATCACTCTTGACCTCATATTACCCCAGCCTAATGCTGGTCCAAGCCACATGCTTATTACCTAGGCCGCCCTTTCGGGTTTTCGACCTATCCCAAGATTTCTATTTTAGCCTTTTTTTTCAAATTTTTGGCTCTTTCAATTTTTTTTTATTTTTCTCCTCAACGACATAGCAAGTATAGAAATCTCCCCCATGCTTAAACATTACATTGTCCTCAATGTAATGAAAGACAAAAGAGTGGAAGCACAGGGAAGAGCAAAAAATAACTCACAGACGCCGCTGAGTTGGCTTGGACACTTCGTTTGTTGCTGGCGGTCTTCATTATACGCACAGGTCCCTGGTGTTGTGCGGGTGTCTTCTTCAACTCCATAATCTTTGCCTATCGTGCAACAAAATAATCCACTGTGGTGAGTAGTGGTCATCAAGGAAATCAGGGCTGCACGGCCTTCAACGAACCCAAAAAATAGGCCCAGATGTCATCGTGATGTGGGCTCTGGTGTTCCTCCTCCGCTGTCAATTGTAGGGCAAGTGTCTCCTCCTTGACAACATGATGCGCACCATCTCCATGGGAATTCCAGACAGCTAGCCTTCGGTAAAACTTTTTTTTTTTTTAAAATCCGTTTAAGGTTTTTTTGATTTTTTTTTTACCAGCAGAAAGCAAATGGTGCCCACCGCGGGTGCGGTGAGCTCTCCAGAACCTCATTTTGCTCATTTTCTTATGTACCTGCGTGTTAGTGCACATCTGAAACGAAACAGAAGCAAAAACAAACTACCTAGCTATACGATGAAATCTCAAAGATAAAAGAAAGAAGGAAAAAAAAAACGATACCTCGGGTTGCCTCCCGAGCAGTGCCTTAGTTAATGTCGTTGGCTCGACATACTACTCGAACAACCTTAATCCACAGCATCGGGTTCCTTAGGTACCCTCTCAATCAGCACCTCCTTCCTGAACCAATCATGGAAAGGTTTGAACCTTAGACCATTCCTCTTTTTCAATGGCTCCTCTACCTTGGCCTTCGTAGTCGCCTTCCCCCATACTTAGATCGATCAGGGGGGTGTTTAACCTCAACTTCAGGGGCCTGCACCATAGAGGGAACGAGCTTCTCGCTCGGAGTTAGCACAGTGGGGCCAATGCCCAAAAGAAAAGTAGGAGACTCACCCTTCTCATCCAATAAAGCCGTGACTTCCTGCAGATTAGAGGATACAGTAATATCGACAGGCAAGTCAACTATGGGATCCTCTAGTATAGGTTGCAATTCATCCAAAGGGTTAGGACTCATTACATCAACAAAGTTCAAAGAGGTGTTAATGACGAGTTTCATATCATATATGTTATATTCAACTCCATCCCTATCAAATTCCATAGTTAATTTCCCACTTCTAACATCAATTGTGGTATTTGCAGTTTTCATGAAAGGTCTACCTAACAGCATATGTGCACCTGTACCACCATCCATATCAAGAACATAAAAATCAGTGGGGAAAATCAGCGTATCTACCATAACAAGGACATCCTCAACAACCCCTTTCGGGTAGACATTGGTTTCATTAGCTAATTGAATAACTAGTCTAGTGTCCTATAGTGGTGGCAGACCAAGGGACTCATAGAACGATAATGGTAAGACATTAATAGCAGCACCAAGATCTAGCATAGCCTTATCAATCTTTGTCTCACCAATGATGCAAGGGATAGAGAACATACCTAGATCACTGCACTTCTTGGGCAAACGCTTTTGAAATAAAACAGATACTTGCTCGCTCACCTGGACCTGCTTCTTTTTCTTCTGCTTTTGGTTCCTCTTTATCGTGCACAACTCCTTCAAGAACTTAGCATACTTGGGAATGCTTTTAACAAGCTTGAGCAACGGGATGTTGACCTCACACTTGCTGAACGTCTCAAAGAGGTCCTTGTCGTCGACTACCCTTCTCTCCTTGAGCGCCTCTGGAAAAGGGGCGGGTGGCTTCTCGGAACCGAGAGGAGGAAAGTATGGACGAACGTAGGTGTCCACATAAGGCTCAGCAACAGCTCCAGAAGTCTCACCGCGGGTGCGGCCAGAGGTCACCCCCGGGTGCGGTGGATCCCCAGATTTTTCTCGAGAAACAGTACCGCCACCGCTGGGTGCGGTGGGTGCCACCGCGGGGTGCGGTGAACTTGACAGAACATTCTGTTTTTCCAAATCATGCTCGCCGCGGGTGCGGTCACCTTGCCGCTGGGTGCGGTCATTCTCCAGAATACCCTCTTTTCCTGAGTCGTCCTCTTCAGCACTAGGATCGACATGCAATTGCTTTCCACTTCTAAGGGTTACCGCGCTAGCTAACATTTGCCCGTGGGTTAACTACCGTTTGAGAGGGTAGATTTCCCGACATCTTTGCATCGATCCTCGTGATGGCTTCAGCCATTTGGCTCACCTGTGTTTCCAAATTCTTTATGCTTGACGTTGTGGCTTGAACATGAGTAGTGAAATGTTTCGTCAAGGCTTGGAGCATATCTGCAGTTGAAGGAGACGCATCAGGTTGTGGATCTTGCGACCTTTGTAGAAATTGAGGTATTGGCTGCTGTTGTTGTTGAAACTGAGGCTGTTGTTGTTGATCCCTCCATCTAAAATTTGGGTGGTCTCTCCATCCCGGATTATAAGTGTTGGAGTAGCGATCATGCCGAGGTCTTGGATCTCAATAACCTCCTACATCGTTTACTTCAGCATGCGAATCATCTTGTAGTTGAGGACAAGCATCAGTGGGGTGGAATTGATCGGCACAGACCCCACATGCTTTCAGTTGTTGAGGAGTCCCTTGCAGCGTAAGTCTCCTCACCATGTCCTTCAACTCAGCAATATCACTGGCATACGCAGAGCGACTAGAGTCAGCAGCATTGACTCCTCTCTTGGTAGAGGCTCTACCAAAATTTCTAGTGCCCTCTGCCATCTCCTGAATTTTTTCCATAGCAGCTGCCGGTGTTGTGTTGAGAATATTGCCACCACATGCAGCGTCGACAATTCTCCTTTCGTTGTCCAGCAGCCCATTATAGAGATGAAGTACCAGATCCTGGTTGGAATACCCGTGGAATGGACAGCTTGAGCAAAGTCTTTTGAAACGCTCATAGTAATCATACAGGTTCTCGTCAGCTTCCTGCTCAATGTTGCTAATAGCCTTTTTCAAACTGTTTGCCTTCTTTGCAGGGAAATATTTCTCGAGAAACGCCTTATGAAGCTTGGTCTACGTGTCAATGCTCCCAGTAGGAAGATGGTAATACCAGTCATCAGCAGTGTCTTTCAGAGTAAACCCAAAAGCACTCATCTTTATTTGCTCCTCAGTAACGTTCGCTGGTTTCATGCTCATGCAGACTGTGTGGAATTTACCCATGTGTTTGATTGGGTCCTCTCGAGCCAGTCCATGGAAAGATGGGAGCAAATGAATCAGCCCCGGCTTCAACTCAAAGTTCACGTTTTCTCCCATAGCAGGGATTACTACAACCAAAGGTTGCTGTTGTAGGTCTGGCACAGTCAACTGTCTCAGCGTTCTATCAGCGTCCCCCATCTCGAATGCAGGGTTGTCAAAAACCAAAGTACGGTTCACTCTGCGTTCCTGAGACAAAGTTCTCTCAATCTCTGGATCAAAATCAAGAAGAGGTGAATTAGTAGCACGAGTGTGGACCATAAGATAGGTCCACACCAAGGTAGGCAACAAACAAATCACAAAAACAGAAAATTTGACTCCCCGGAAACGGCGCCAAATTTGACAGGGCTAAAGTCGTATGCCTATCAAACAAATCCTAAAGTACCTACTACAGAGTATAGCAAGCAAGTCAGGGTCGATCCCACAAAGAGTCAGATTATCTATTCTTGTAATTCATGTCACCAACTAGGAACTAGGGGGGGGGGGGGTTGTTTGTGTTTCGTAACAAGCAATAAGAAAGAAAATAAACAAGTTTGCAAATAACGGTTGTAAATAATATGGGAAAAAGCACCACGCTCAACAGATATCCACACAACAATAGATAGGTCGATCACAGAATTCTATCAATCTCAAGTTCTTAACAATCCTATAGTTGTTCTTATCCCGATTATATATAACTATTAGTTCAACTAGCCCTAATAGTACTTATCACTGAATCAAACCCGAAAACCTTCAAGACTCAATAAAGCAATAGCAATTCAACCAAGGATTCAACAAGATACATGCAATAGAAACAACCCGTTACTATAAGCATGCAATTAACTCTCTCTCACGATGAAGCGCTCGGATCCCCTATACGCAACAATCGTGCTTGCTACTAGATATGCAACCCAAACCCGGAATCACAAGTCCTAGCAATCAGGAAGATATCAATAGACCTAGGTAGCTACTCTAGATAAATCAACATAAACCAATAATCAATAAAGCACAAGAGAATTAATACAACTAGATAGGAAAACGAACAAGAGTAGAAAACTCACAACCAATCAATTGCTGGCTTCAAACTGTCAAGTGCAACAATGGAAGTTTAGTTCTCCATTAGGGTTTGTGAGCAAAAACGTAGAAAGGTGGCAACTAGGGTTAGAGAATGGATCATCTAAAAGAGTCTTAAACTTAACTTAAATACTAAGGAAATAATAAGGAAATAAAGAAAAGAAATAAACAAACTTGGAAACAAAGTCTTGGAATTAAAATAAAACGGGAAATAAAAACTCGGAAATAAATCCGGAAAAGGTCTTCAGCGCGTCTCCACCGCGGGTGTGGTGGGATTCCAGTGGCATCTGTTGTGCTCGCCGCGGGTGCGGCCATCCCACCGCGGGTGCGGTGGCGACGACTTCTCCAGCTTCTGCGACACTTCCGTAAAAACGCCATAACTTTTGATTCCCAACTCGGATGGCGCTCATATTTTGAGGACTTGTAGTAGACTTCAAGATCTAACTCCTCGAATTGGAATCACTCCATTTCGACATCTGAGTAGAGATAAAGAACCATTTGAATTCAGCCCATTGTTCTTCTACTCTTCAATGCACTTAAAACCTCTGTAGATCCCATGATTTCTTCACTTCTCGTCTCTAACTCTCAACTCCACAATTGTGCTCTAAACCCATCCAAATGGCACCTCAAAACTGGTAATAACTCCTAGATATGCACTATAAAATAGTGTCGATCAAATCCCCTATGCTTAAACCTTGCTCGTCTTCGAGTAAGCTAAAGTCAACCTACTCCTTCAATCAATCCCCAAGGTTTCAGGAAGCATAGAAAAATCAATCCCTCTAAGAATCACACCTAACAATAAACTCCAGGCACCAACACAATAAGCACAGCACAACATACAACAACACAACACCACCACACACAACCAAGCTAAAAGGAAAGCAGAGTACTTCCCCCAAGCTTATCCCATACACCATAGAGTGAATACAAATCTAATCCTATCTCCCATCTATCTTCTTATATCTCCCAGAGTGACCTATCCGACAATCCTTCTTTGACTCCTCTTCTTATGACGCCTCGCCAAGAATAATGAGAAATCCTAAAAATCACTCTTCTTCTTTTTCGCTCATTTTGCCAAGGCGCCCTTTCGGGTTTTCACCAAGCCACTCATATTTTTTCATAGATGTACTCATATATGCTCACATCACTCTTGACCTCATATTACCCCAACCTAATGTAGGATTGTCAAAAACCAAAGTACGGTTCACTCTGCGTTCCTGAGACAAAGTTCTCTCAATCTCTGGATCAAAATCAAGAAGAGGTGAATTAGTAGCAGACCATAAGATAGGTCCACACCAAGGTAGGCAACAAACAAATCACAAAAACAGAAAATTTGACTCCCCGGCAACGACGCCAAATTTGACAGGGCTAAAGTCGTATGCCTATCAAACAAATCCTAAAGTACCTACTACAGAGTATAGCAAGCAAGTCAGGGTCGATCCCACAGAGAGTCAGGTTATCTATTCTTGTAATTCACGTCACCAACTAGGAACTAGGGGGGGGGGGGGTTGTTTGTGTTTCGTAACAAGCAATAAGAAAGCAAATAAACAAGTTCGCAAATAACGGTTGTAAATAATATGGGAAAAAGCGCCACGCTCAACAGAGATCCACACAACAATAGATAGGTCGATCACGGAATTCTATCAATCTCAAGTTCTTAACAATCCTATAGTTGTTCTTATCCCGATAATATATAACTATTAGTTCTACCAGCCCTAATAGTACTTATCACTGAATCAAACCCGAAAACCTTCAAGACTCAATAAAGCAATAGCAATTCAACCAAGGATTCAACAAGATACATGCAATAGAAACAACCCATTACTATAAGCATGCAATTAACTCTCTCTCACGATGAAGCACTCGGATCCCCTATACGCAACAATCGTGCTTGCTACTAGATATACAACCCGAACCCGGAATCACAAGTCCTAGCAATCAGGAAGATATCACTAGACCTAGGTAGCTACTCTAGATAAATCAACATAAACCAATAATCAATCAAGCACAAGAGAATTAATACAACTAGATAGGAAAACGAACAAGAGTAGAAAACTCACAACCAATCAATTGCTGGCTTCAAACTGTCAAGTGCAACAATGGAGGTTTAGTTCTCCATTAGGGTTTGTGAGCAAAAACGTAGAAAGGTGGCAACTAGGGTTAGAGAATGGATCATCTAAAAGAGTCTTAAACTTAACTTAAATACTAAGGAAATAAAGAAAAGAAATAAACAAACTTGGAAACAAAGTCTCGGAAATAAAATAAAACGGGAAATAAAAACTCGTAAATAAATCCGGAAAAGGTCTTCATCGCGTCTCCACCGCGGGTGCGGTGACACCCACCGCTGGGTGCGGTGGGATTCCAGTGGCATCTGTTGTGCTCGCCGCGGGTGCGGCCATCCCACCGCGGGTGCGGTGGCGACGACTTCTCCAGCTTCTGCGACACTTCCGTAAAAACGCCATAACTTTTGATTCCCAACTCGGATGACGCTCATATTTTGAGGACTTGTATTAGACTTCAAGATCTAACTCCTAGAATTGGAATCACTCCATTTGGACATCTGAGTAGAGAGAACGAACCATTTGAATTCAGCCCACTGTTCTTCTACTCTTCAATGCACTTCAAACCTCTGTAGATCCCATGATTTCTTCACTTCTCGTCTCTAACTCTCAACTCCACAATTGTGCTCTAAACCCATCCAAATGGCACCTCAAAACTGGTAATAACTCCTAGATATGCACTATAAAATAGTGCCGATCAACCACCAAAACCACACTTCTCTGCTCCAACTCCATAATCTCCAATTGTGCATAAAATCCCACCAAATGGCGCCTCAAACCTGATAATAATCCCTAGAAATGTGCTACAAAATAGAACTGATCAAATCCCCCATGCTTAAACCTTGCTCGTCCTCGAGTAAGCTAAAGTAAACCTACTCCTCCAATCAAATCCCCAAGGCTTCAGGAAGCATAGAAAACTCAACCTCCAAGAATTACACCAAACAATAAACTCCAGGCAACCATACAAAATAAGCTCAGCACAATAACTACAACATCAAATCAACACCCCATACAGTCAAGCTAAAAGGAAAGCAGAGTACTTCCCCCAAGCTTATCCCAAACACCATAGAGTGGAAAAAAATTCTAATCCTATCTCCCATCTATCTTCTTATTCCTTCAGAGTGACCTATCCGGAACCTCCTTATGACTCCTCTTCTTATGATGCCTCGCCAAGTAAAATAGGGATTCCTAGAAACCGCTCTTCTTCTTTTCGCTCATTTTGCCAAGGCGTCCTTTCGGGTTTTCACCAAGCCACTCATTTCATTTTTCATAGATGGGCTCACAGTATGCTCACATCACTCTTGACCTCTTATTACCATAGCCTAATGCTGGTCCAAGTCACCTGCTTATTACCTAGGCCGCCCTTTCGGGTTTTTGACCTATCCCAAGATTTTAATTTTAGCCTTTTTTCAAATTTTGTGGCTCTTTTCTTTTTTCTTTTTCTCCCCAGCGACATAGAAATATAAAACCCTCCCCCATGCTTAAACATTTCATTTTCCTCAATGTAATGAAAGACAAAAGAATAGAAGCATAGGGAAAAGAAGGAATAAGCTCACAAATGTCGTCGAGTTGGCTTGGACACTTCCGTTGTTGCTGGCGGTCCGCATAATATGCACCGGTTGCTGGTGTTGGGTGGGTGTCATCATCAACTCCAGCATCTTCTCCTACCGTGCAACCAAAATGTACCACTTGGTGAGTAGTGGTAAAACAATGATGCCGGGGTTACACGGCCTTCAAATACCACAAAAAATGGGCCCAGATATGATCGTGGTGTGGGCCAT
The DNA here is from genome assembly GCA_027886185.1 of Rheum nobile. NCBI lineage: Eukaryota > Viridiplantae > Streptophyta > Magnoliopsida > Caryophyllales > Polygonaceae > Rheum > Rheum nobile. Next base: position 4,750,373 of record WOAB01000002.1, on the reverse strand, counting down.
AAGTGGTCTTCCTTCGCGGCTGTCGACTGTGGGGCCGCCATCGTTGCCAATAAATTGTGTAGCGAAAATTTACTCCGTTGGCAACATGCGCACCCCTCTCCATGGTAATACTGGACAGCTCGTACTCGTGCAACTTTTTTTTTTTTTTTTGCCCCCCGTTTAAGGTTTTTTCGGGGGGTTGACTAGTGTAGGGACAGGAGAGACTTACAATGACTTACAATGGTGGTAATTACCTTCTTCAATAAGCATGGGTCTCTTCCCTGCAGGTTAGTCGGAAACAAAAACAAAAACAAGGCAAAAACAAACAAAACTAATGCAAAAATAAAGAAAGAAAAGCAAAGAAAATAATACATACCTCGGGTTGCCTCCCGGACAGCGCTTTAGTTATTGTCATGGCATGACATACCGCTTCCTCATCCTCAACTTGGTTCGCTCACCTCTAATGAGCGCTCGGGGTCCCCATCAGGAGGGTGTCTCTTTTGGTCGTCTATGCTGAACCCGACCGTCTCCCTATCAAACTCCATTGTGAGCGAACCGCTACTCACATTAATCTTTGTACTGGCCGTGTTCATAAACGGCCTTCCCAACATCATAGGTGAATCCTTGTCCTGCCCAGTGTCCATGACGAAGAAGTCTGCAGGGAACACTAAGTGGTCCACCTGTACCAGCACATCCTGCAGAATTCCCTTTGGATTGACAATTGAATTTTCCGCCAGCTGGATGACAATCCCCATCTTCTCAAGTGGCCCCACGTCTAAGGACTCATAATGAGCGAGTGACAACACATTGATGGAGGCACCCAAGTCAAGTAATGCCCTGTCGAACATGGTACCTCCGATCTTGCAGGGAATGGTGAACATCCCTGGATCATCTGCCTTCTTGGGTATCCGCTTTTGCAGTATAGCGGACACGTTCTCACTCACCACCACCTTCTTCTTCTCCTTCACTGAGCGCTTCCTCTTTTGTGTGCAGATCTCCTTCAAAAATTTAGCATAACGAGGGAAACTAGTCAAAAGTTTAAGCACTGGGACATTTACCTCACAGTTGCTCACCCAGTCGAACATATCCTTATCCCTGGCAGACTTCCTGGTGTCCGCTAGAGCCTCTGGGAATGGCGCGAGAGGCTTCTCGGAGAAGAGGGGAGGAAAATCAGGTCGTACGTAGTCGTCCACGTACACAGGGGCCTGGCCGTGGCCGCGGTTTGGGGACCGCGGTCGCGGTTGCTTCAGAACTTCAGAAATCTTCTCAGCAAAGAGGCCGCGGTCGCGGCCTTCGTGCCGCGGTCGCGGCCTTCGTGCCGCGGTCGCGGCTCCTTCTCTCCCTTGCCGAACTCGCCTTCGACCTCGTTTTCTTGGTGGCTTTCCTCCTTGGTCACCTGGACCTCCTTCTCAGCAGCCTTCATGACCTCTATCTCAGCACCACTTCTCAACATCATGGCGTACACATTCTCCTTCGGGTTGACTACCATTTGAGAGGGTAGTTTCCCCGACGCATGAGCCTCTAGCCTGCTCACCGCCATAGACAGTTGACCCATCTGCTTCTCCAGGTTTTGAATACTGGACTTATGTTCCTGCTGATTCTGGGCCACCGTATTTGCTAGCGCTTGGATATGTGCTCCCATCTCTTTATTTGTTTGGACCATAGCATTTGACATTAATAGTATGCCTTGGTTGGGAGCTTTTATCTGGTCGTCGATGGATGTAGAGACACTGGAACTCTGGCCTTGGGGTCTTTGTTCATAAGGAGCTCTAAATTGTTGTTGACCCCCAGGCTGCTGGTACTGCTGCGGATACTGGAGAAACTGTAGGGGCCTCTGCTGATAGTCCTGGGTCTTTTGCCCCTGATGAGTGTTTTGCTAGTTCCCGTACCTCAAATTTGGGTGATCTCTCCACCCGGGATTGTAGGTGCTGGAGTACGGGTCATATTTTGGCCTTTGAGGGCCATATCCGCCAATAGCGTTCACCTCAGCAGTTGGTTCTTGTAGGATGGGACATGCATCAGTTGGATGTGTATTCTCATAGCATATCCCACATGATTTGACTTGCTTCAAGCCACCTCTCATCATGCATCTTTTCATCATCTCCTTCATCTCAGCCACTTCAACAAGAAGAGTAGAATTGGGCTGAGACTCTGCAGCTTTCACGGATTTGGCGCCCGCCCTTTTACTGAACTGTCTTGAGCCCTCAGATAGCTCAAAGAAGGTCTCAAAAGCTGCAGCATGAGTCTTGTTGAGGATGTTCCCTCCACAAGCAGCGTTCACCATCCTTCTCTCTTCATCAAGAAGACCACCGTACAAATAAAGTATGAGGTCCTGCTCAGAATAGCCGTGGAAGGGGCAACTGGATATCATCTTCTTGAACTGCTCGTAATACTCGTAGATCGATTCACCAGACTACTGCTCGATGTTGCTGATAGCTCGCTTCAGGCTGTTCAGTTTTATAGCCGGAAAGTACTTCTCCAGGAAGGCTTTCTTCATCTTGACCCATGTGTCAATGCTCACTGGAGTGAGATAGTAGAACCAGTCATTGGCCGCATCCTTCAGTGAAAAAGGAAAGGCCCTCATCTTAATCTGGTCCTCAGTCACATTCTTCGGCTTCATACTGCTACACACCGAATGAAACTCAGCAAGATGCTTATTGGGGTCTTCACCACTCATCCCATGGAAGTGGGGGAGTAAGTGGATTAACCAAGACTTCAACTCGAAATTTACGCCCTCAGCCAACTCAGGAAACCGCACAGCCAGCGGTTACTGCTGTAGGTTGGACGCAGTCAACTGCCTCAACGTCTGTTCTTCTTCAGCCATTTCGAACGCAGGATTATCAAAAACCAAAGCACGGTTTACTCTATGACTCTGGGAAAGAGTCCTCTCAATCTCTGAATCAACACCAAGTAGAGGGGAGTTAGTAGCACGGGTGTTGACCATAAGATAGATCCATACCAAAGGAACACACACACACAAACACACAGAAAAATCAACACTTGCACTCCCCGACAACGACGCCAATTTTGACAAGCGATTGTCGTATACCACTAAATCAAAATAAACCTAGACAAACCTAAACAAGTAGTTAGGGCAAGTAAGGATCAAATCCACAGGGAGGAAGAGATTAATCTATGTGTTGTTCGCATGCAATAGTAACAAGAGGGGGGAGTGTTTGGTTGGTTTTGTAATCAAGAAAGTAAAGAAAGCAAATAAGAAAAGAGTGTAATCAAATGTGGGAAAAACACTTAGCCAAACAAGATCCACTTTTCCTATGGTAGATTGGTCCTAGGTTCTCTCTATTCCTTTCCTTTGTTTATTCCTTTCCCTATTCTTGTATAGTTACTAGTCCTACCAGTCCTATCAACTCTTATTATTGAACGCACAAGAAACAATCAAGATTTAGAACAATAATAGCATTGGGCATAGGATCAAACCAGGATACATGTCAAATAATCACAACCCACAATAATTTAACATGCAATCAATCTTCTTTCATAATAATCTAGTCCTACCAGTCCTAGATAATTATGGATGCTACTCTAGATAAGGAATCACCGACTGGTCAATTCCAAACCCTAGCAATAGATAATTACTAAACCTAATTAGGTGATCAGTCTAGTCAAATCGATAACAATCCATATGAATAAGTGCAAGAAGAAAGATATAAACCCAAAGGAAATAGGAAATAGAGAATTAACCTCGCAATCAAACCATAGAAAAAGCTTCACATGCCGGGCTAAGCAATGGTTGCTTAGCTACTCATAGTACTGAAAGAATAATTGTTGAAAGGGAAAAACTCTGAATACTGAACATACGATAATCCGGGGTTCATCTATGTGGGATCCCGAATGGAGGCTGTGGGAGTTAGGTTAAATAAGTTAACCTAAAGTCCAAGATCACAAACCTCATCCCTAAAAAGGAAAAATACTAATATTCGGAATTAAATAAAACAACGAAAAAGGAAAAATAGAAAAAGAAAATAGAAGTTCGTAGCGCGTTGGGCTGACTCCCGCTTTTGGCCGCGGTCGCGGCCTTTTGGCCACGGTCGCGGCCTTTTGGCCACGGTCGCGGTTTGCTCTCGAAGTGCATAATTAATTTCCGATAATTTGGCCGCGGTCGCGGCCTTCGAGTCGCGGGCGCGGCCTCCTCGCTATCGCCCATCTCCTTCAGAAATCTTGCCGCGGCCTTCTGCTCCCCGCGGCTTGGTCGCGGTTTCTTCACTTCACCGCCTTCTCACATGGTTTCTTCATGGATCTTGCTTGTCTCCTCAGGTGGTCAATTTCCCTTCTTCTGGATGTCTCCAATAAGCTCCTCCAGACCACCAAAACCACACTTCTCTACTCCAACTCCATAATCTCCAATTGTGCATAAAATCCCACCAAATGGCGCCTCAAACCTGGTAATAATCCCTAGAAATGTGCTACAAAATAGCACTGATCAAGACTAATCCTTACATTAACTCAGAAACGTCCAAGGGAGGAGGATGTAAGTAACTTGCTACATGCAGTAAAGGCATCACAGGAAACCTTAATGTAAGCATATAATTTGTTATTGCTACTACTAATTCAATATCCTATGCACGGATGTGGCCCATCTTTAACAACCACCTTAATCCTCTACAAACATATAGATGCACTGGAAAAGTCAATAGCTCGAAAGTGCGCATGCAGGAAATTAAAAAACATGAAAGCAGACTTACTGATGTTGCATCGCAAGGGAGCATGAGTGATGGGGAGGCACAAATTTCAGAAGATTCCGCAATGGCCAACTTTGAGAAACCAGGGTTCACAGAAGGAGACCCATTTATTCTTCCAAGCGCAGTGGTGACAACCACTCCTTAGCCTCCTTGCAGAACATAACATTAATAATTATAGATTAGCTGATGGAAAAACAAGACTAATTTCATGTTCTCCCACTTCGTGTCTTCCTTAATGTTGAGGTTATTGGTTTTCTCCAATCTTTTTCAAATAAATACTCGACCAATTTTATATATTTGCAGAATGTGTTACTATAATCTTTCACTATTAGTTAACAATATGAATAGTGTATCCCCAGTTACATTTATGCACTTTGGCACATTATTTAATCCAAAATGGTTGAACAAGCATTATTTGCTATCCACGACTTTATTACTCACGCCTTGAGCCTCGAATACCCTGCTATATAGACGTCATCCAGCAGACAAATAAAATTGATTGAACCAACAAGTATTATATATATTGGGAAGGCATAAAATAAACATTGGTACATGATTTCCTATGAAGCCCATGCTTTCATAAAGCTTCAGCCATTTCTTCTACCTCAAGCAATAGGCCAATGTAAGTCATTACGATAATAGTAGCCTAAATAATGGAACTATATACCAAAATCTTGAAAAAACTTGCACAAGATGCATCCAAATATGTAACACTGTTTATGCAAGCACACCCATATAATAAACAATGTTATTAGTTATATGACAAGATACATTGATTCTGAATTCATATAATTTCATACACAAAATGTAAATATTAGATTCTGAATGCTGTCATAAATAACTTAAGATATGTGTCCGTCATGTCCCGGCTAAGTGATGATTTAATCAGCTTATATGGCCAAATCATATGGTGGATATGGTGGGAGACTCAATAATCTGTTAAAAAAAGAACTAGCTCATATCCTAAAATACATGGATTCTAAATTCATATAATGTAATGCAACTTAGGTAAATATTATCGTTTCGTTGGCAGATGAAGCAGTATAGGTCTGTGTACATTATTTACTTCTAAAACATGCATCCTAATATCTTAAACAAGGTAAAACGTAAATCCTTCTCAATTAATGATATGTCATCAGGTAAAACATAGAAAAAGGCAAGAACAAACTTCTTCATCCACCCATTGTAATTATTACTTTTCTCACCTACAACTCATATTCACAATTCTTATACGAATAAAAACATCTCTGATTATAATTGTCACAGCATCAGTCCTCAAAACAAAGAGATGGGCAAGAAACACCCTTACCAAAAAAAGTACGTTCATTTCTGTTATCACACAACATAGTTGCACATATGACAGACACTAACAGTATCCAAATATTACAAATGTTTTCCAAGCCTTTACACATCCAACAAATCAAACAACACAATCACTTTCATTGGAATCTAGAATAAAAGTCACAGGAGATGGACGGGTGCAAAGCTTTTATGGCCTGTGCCTATCAGAGGCAATAAAATCCAACCCAGGTTTAACATTCATCTATATTACATTTTTCCCATGTACAATAACAATATTATGTAGAATGAACAAGGGTTTCTTCCACCACAAAAATAATGTTCTGTAATTTCATTGATTCAGAATTAGGCAGTTTTTACCAACACTCACAATCTTAAGCTCATCACAGATGATGAAGAATGGACATGCTATTTAACAACACTTTTACCTCCCTACATCTTCTCAACCAATGACAACTAATCGAAAGACATGTTAGAAACAACAAATGCAAGACTAGCTCATATCCTAAAATACTTGGATTCTGAATTCATATTGTGGGAGCTGGATTTAGCCCAGCCCAGATGCACCGGCCTAAGAGAAAGGAAGGGGCCCAGGTACACCGGCCCAAAAGAAGAAGAGGCCCAACTAACAGTACGGCGTAGCTCAGAACAAGACCTCGTGAAACTATCTTGCCTTCCCCCCCGACCACATGGCCCGCGGGTATCCGCCCTGCTCTACCCCACCGGACTCTCCTCGGCTCCTCCCGGCAGGACGACCACACCTCCCTCACGACTTGGCCGGCTATACAATGCAAAGAGGCCCTGAAGCTCCATGTATATAAGGTGACATCTACAACAGGAAGAGGGGATTCTCGACCCTCTCTCTAGTTGGTTTCTCTCTTCTACCTCATCGGCTAGAAACCGAAACCATACTCTCCCTCTTTACTTTTTTGGCTCTTTTGGTTACTGTACCCCATCTTGCTCCACGCTCTATTGCATTACACTATTGTACCCTAGGCTCTACCGCACTGTAGATCCACCGCACCCCATACTCCACCACACTTACTGCTCTTTTCGTTGGTTCTGTACTGTCTTGAGCATCGGAGTGGCAAGCCCAAGGTCACCCTCGAGCCCCTCTTCTTTTCAGGCCGAAACTGCATGGACGGACGGCGCCCGACGTTGCCGGAGACCTCCGGGAGAGACGAGCCGGAGTTGGTTACGTGTAAACCGCCAACTATTTCCCCTGCGGAAAACTGGGCAATCACACTGGCGCCGTCCGTGGGGACTCCTCACATAGCTAGTACATCTACGACCATGTCGGACGTCGGGTCCACCAACCACACCAACCATCATGGGTTTAACGACCCCCAGACGCCTCACTCACAACACCCTTTCATGAATGTGGAAGAAGAGAACTTCCAATGGTTTCAGGGATGGAAGTACACCGGCCCAGCCTTTTGGGGGCCGTATGCACCCCAGGGAGCCCCTCCTCATGCGCCAGCAGAGCCGTACCCCCAGTATGGGTTCCCACTAGAGCCATACCCACCCTACGGGTATGGGTACATGCCAACGCCTGGACCAGCCAATCCGAACCTCCCTCTATCCCCTGGGAGAGGAGAGGCCCGACCTGTACCGCAAGCAAGCCCCACCCGGCCGACTCTAGCAGCCAGTGCTCCCGGCAGGCACCACCGCCATGAGAGGAGGAACAACTTCTCACACACTGACCCGTACCCCACTATACCCGAAGCGTACCAGGAACTCGCCGACCTCCCAGCTCTGTATGGCTCTGTTGCTTTTACAAACGAAGTGTTGATGGTCATACCTAAAGTTGATGCTAGCGCGATTCTGGACATGGGGGAGTATGCTGGCGAAAGGGGACCCTCAGGACCACATCTCGAAGTACACGTACGTGATGATGTCTTGCTGGGCGGATGGGCCGACTATATGCAAGTTGTTCCTCAACTCTCTCACAGGGGCGGCCCTATGGATGATTAACCTCCCAGCGGGATGTATCGGTAGCTTCCCGCAGTTGGAGGAGTCGTTCCTAACACACTTTGGGAGTTCAAGGCGATGGCGCAGGGGGATAGATGAGATTTTTACCCTAAGGCAGCGAGAGACGGAAAGCCTAGCCTCGTATGTTAAGAGGTTCACGGCCAAAGTTATACAAGTGTGCGAATTCGATGAGAACGTGGCCAAGATTGCATTCATACAAGGGCTCGCGAACTCAGACATCAATTTCTCCATCACCAAGAAGGAGCTGACGACCTACTCTAAGTTACTGGACAAAGCCAATACCCACATCCGGGCTGAAGAGATGGCGAGCTTGTACCGAGGGCCCTTGAACGCGTCCCAGAATGAGGCTAATGGGAGGTACCAGGGTCGTGGGAACAAAGAAGGCCCTCAACGGCCGCAGACAAGGGGAAAGCCCCCGAGCGAGCTCCGGTGAACACAGTGTCGATGAACCAGCCACCCCCGCAGTACAATCCCTTCCTAAGTCGCTCCAAGTCTCAGGGAACACCCTAGCAAGGACTACCCTCTCAAAAATCCTGCTTATACCACCAATCCAAAACTCACGACGACAACGAGTGCATGGGGTATGGCTCCTCGGTCAAGAAGCCCACTCTAGGGTCCTTGTTCCCAAAAGGCTACAGAGTCGTGAGGAGAAGGATCAGCAAGAATCCAGCACCACCTCTGTCCCCACCGCAGAAGGATAATTTCCCCCCTCCGGACGGATGCATGAGAACCATCTTTGGCGGCTCTAGTCCCTGGGGGAAAAGTATGAGGGCTGCTCGTAGATACGGGCGAGGAGCAAGACATCACCCCGCACTACTAGTTCTCAGCATCACCAACAATTCGCCTATAAAGCACCAACTCTCTTTCACGGAGGAAGACGCAGAGGCGGTGGAAACTCTACACTACGACCCTTTAGTCATCCATGCCCAGTTCGGAACAAAGCTCATTAAGCGGATCCTGGTGGACACAGGAAGCTCCGCATACATTTTGTATTGGGACGCCTTCCTGCAGTAGGAAATCCCACCCACGGAGCTCCGCCCCACCGACTGCTCGTTGGTTGGGTTCTCAGGAGGAAGGGTCACCGTCTCCGGCATCATCACTTTGGATCTCATCTTGGGATATGAGGGGAGCCCGCGCCGGTCTGAGTCAGTGGACTTCATGGTCATAAGAATACCCTACGCGTACAATGCAATCCTCGGGCAAGTGGCGAATGTGTGTAGACTTCATCGATCTAAACCAGGCCTGCCCTAAAGACAGCTACCCACTCCTCTCTATTGACCGGCTGGTGGACTCCATGGCAGGCCACGAAGCTCTCAACTTTCTCGATGCATACTCCGGTTACAACAAGATTAAGACGAATCCCCGCGATGAGGAGCATACCGCCTTTATGACATAGGCGAGAACATACTGCTACCTTGTGAGGCCCTTCGGTCTCAGAAATGCATGTGCCATATTGCAAAGCCTCGTTGATCGCATCTTCCGCAATCTAAGGGGCAAGACGGTGGAAGCCTACGTCAATGATATTGTTGTGAAGAGCCGGTATGCCTCCGAGAATGCAGCGGACCTTCGCGAGGTCTTCAACACCCTTAGGAGCAATGGAATGAGTTTGAACCAAGAGAAGTGTGTCTTTGGCGTGCAAGCAGACAAGTGTCTAGGCTTCCTAGTCAATACCAGAGGGATCAATGTGAACCTAGAGAGGGTTGAAGCAATCTTAGCAATGACTGCCCCGCGGAGCGTTAAGGAGTTTCAACGTTTCCTAGGGGTAGTGAACTATCTGGGCAGGTTTTGCGCTTGGTTGTCAGAAAGAAGTCTCCCTTTCTTCAAAGACCTCCGGAAAGTCCACAACTTTAAGTGGACCCCAGAGTGTGTGGCCGCTTTTGAGGACTTGAAGAGCCACCTGAAGCAACTACCCACCCTGGCGGCTCCCGTACCTGGGGAGGAGCTCCAACTATACATTGGTGTAGGCGACACCGTCATCAGTGCAGTCATCGTAAAAGACGCGTGAGTACCAGTTTACTTTGTGAGCAAGACCATGTTGCCCGCGGAGACAAGGTACTCACCCGTGGAAAAGTTGGCCCTCGCCGTGGTCACGGCCTCCCGCAAGGCCATACTTCAAGGGCCACCCCATACAGGTCATCTCAGACTTCCCGCTGCAGAATTTGCTCCACCGACCTACCCTATCAAACAGAATAACTAAGTGGGCGGTGGAACTCTCCAACTTTGACATCTCATACAGGAGCCGTCCGACCATCAAGGCATAGTCTCTCACTGACTTCTTGGTCGAAGCCAGCTTTAGGGAAGAAGCCCAAGCGGAAGCAACAAGAGCCCTGACTTGTTAGGTGCTTTTCTCTGACGGGGCGGTGAACAAGGGAGGTCACGAATCCGGCCTGGTCCTCACACATCCCCGGGAGGAGAGAAATAGGAGTACTCGCTAGCCTTAGAGTTTGAAGCCACTAACAATGAAGAAGAATACGAGGGCCTCTTGGCAGGAATGGAATTGTCCCTGGTAAACGGAGCCCTAGGCTTGACCTGCTACAGTGACTCCGAAGTGGTGGTGAACAAAGTACGAGGGACGTATGAGAAAAATATGGGAACCTTGCCCGAGTACTGCGAGAAGGGAAAGACGTTGGCCAAAGCTTTGCGCCATTTTGAGATTCACTCCATCCCAAGGTCTGAAAACGCGACGGCAGATGCCCGCGCAAAGCTTGGATCCCGATCGGCCGGATGCGTTACGGGTGTTGCCCGCGTAGAAAGAAAGAGCCTCCCGGCCATTAGAATGCAAGTCTTGGCAGTCAACAAGACCTGTCACTGGAGGACACCCCTGAAGGAATACCTAGAGAAAGGGGGCTCTTCGTCCGACAAATCCAAAAGGCGAAGATTGCAGGTCAGAGCTTCACGCTTCTACATGAAAGGAGGGAGGTTGTACAAGAAAGGCTACAACTCTTCGAGCCTTAAATGTGTTTCGTTGGAGCAAGGCCGCGAGCTCACCGAGGAAATACATAGAGGCATTTGTGGAAGCCATTCAGGTAGGAGGATTCTGGTCTACAAGGCCCAATGCGCCGGCTATTTTTGGCCCACCATGAGAAAGGATGCAATGGAAGTCTCCCGGTCGTACAACCCTTGCTAGGTCCATGCGCCCACAATTTTACAACCAGGGTACGAGATGAAGATCTTGAGTGCCCCATGCATGTTCGCAATGTGGGGAATGGACTTCCTCGGACCCTTTCCTTGCGCTCTCGGACAATTGCAATACATCTTGGTGGCCATCGATTACTATACCAAGTGGATTGAGGTGGAAGCACTGGCAATAACTACAGTCCAGAAGGTAAAGAAGTTCCTTTGACAAAACATCATCTGCCGCTTTGGGCTCCCCCAAGACATCATCACTGACCGAGGCCCCCAATTCTACAAGGAGAAACTAAGGGGATCCTGCGATGACTTGGGTATCCGCCTGTGCTTTGCCTCAGTAGCCCACCCGCGGACAAACGGCCAGGTCCAGAACGTGAATGGGCAAATCCTAGCCGGTTTGAAGAGGAGGCTAGACAAAGCACGAGGACGGTGGGCAGAAGTCCTCCCACTCGTCCTCTGGGCCAACTGGACCAGGCCAAGGAAAGGGACCCGTGAAATGCCATTTTGCCTAGTGTATGGAGTAGAAGCTATTGTACTAGTAGAGCACCTTTTCCCAAATGAGAGGGTTCTACACTACGACTAGGAAAGCAACAATGAGAAGATGGCCTTGGAGTTGCAATTGAGAGAGGAAGTACGAGAGATGGCCAAAATCTGCGAGGCCGAGTAAAAGAGAAGAATTGCCGCCCACTACAACAAGAAAATCTTCCCCCGATGCTTCAAGAAAGGGGACCTAGTCCTCAGGAGGACGGAAGGTGGCAAGCTAGACCCAAGGTGGGAAGGAAGATACATCATCTCGCACCAAGTGGCTGAAGGAGCCTACAAGTTGAAAAGAGAGGACGACAACCTAGTCCCGAACACATGGAACGTCTTACGCCTGAAGAAGTACTTCCCGTGAGCAAGAAAGCAACTATGGCGCCCAGGAAAGCAACACCCGTGTAGGCTTTAGAAACATGTGTAACATAGGTACCGGCGAGGCCAGGTAAAAACTAGGCTCTTTTGTGATAATGGTTGTTGTGCAATACCCATGCAAGTCAAGAAGGCAATTATTGAGCAATATCAGGCCCGGGAGGGGGCAAAAGCAATACAAAGCAATAACTAAGCAACACCATGCAATATTGAAAAGAGGCTCGGGAGGGGGCGAGAGCAATCATAAAGAAATACAATGCAATACTGAAAGCAACATTGAAAAGAGGCCCGAGAGGGGGCGAAAGCAACATAAAGCAATACTGAAAGCAACATTGAAAAGAGGCCCGGGAGGGGGCGAAATCAATATAAAGCAATACTGAAAGCAACATTGAAAAGAGGCTCGGGAGGGGGCGAAAGCAATATGAAGCTATACAAGGCAATCTTGAAAGCAGCATTGAAAAGAGGCCCGAGAGGAGGTGAAAGCAATATAAAGCAATACAAGGCAATATTGAAAGCAATATTGAAAAGAGGCCCGAGAGGGGGCGAGAAGAATAATGAAGCAACACCCGGCAACACTAAGCAATATTGAGCCCAGAAGGGGGCGGGAGCAATGTTGAAAGAACTAATACAATGAATGTGCAGGAACCAGCCCGTGTAAAAAAGGGGCAAGAAAAACCACTAGGCCGCCAAGGGCAATACATGTAAGGATAATAGCTCACGGCAACAAAACTCAGAAAGGACGAAACCAATGGCAAAGAGGCAACAAAGCTCGGAGAAAGCGGGATCACTTAAATCCCAAGGACAAGAAAAATACCTCAAGACAAAGAAGCACTAAAAACAAGAAGCAAGTAGGCAAGGGGCTTAGCCGCCAAGTAACATCAAAACCGTGAACAAGGAAAGCACTTGAGGAAACAATTCCTAGCAACAAAGAGAAGTGTCGGCTACTCAATTTGCCCCATGAGGTTCCCTTGGCGCAATGCACTCAAGCGAAGCCCCTGGCCAGGGGGGTGGGAGTAGCCCGGCAACAGCAAGGAAAACAAGGAGCAAGAAGCAAAGGCAAAGAAGAAGAAATGATAACAACATACTTCATTCATTTAAACGGCAATAACATAATTTATTCATTAATTGATAGAAGAGAGCAATCATTACAAAGTGTTACAAGGGGGCCGGGTACCACAGAAGAACAAGCCTCCACCTTCAGAGTAAAGTAGCCGATCTTGATAGTCTGGGCCGAGAAGAGGGTAACAAATCACCGGAAGGAAGGCGAGACTCCCATCTCATGACACCTCACCAGGAAAGCAAAAATCCACCTCCACGCATTCGGATGTAGTTGGATTGGCGCAATCCCCAGGCTCCTCAGCACTGCAAGCACCAGACCATGAGCAGGATAATTCAAGCCGGCCTTCAAAGCTTCCCGGTTCGTCGCCACCGCGCCAGGGTACTTGTATAGAGAGCGCCCCTTAAGGCGCGACAGAGCAAGTGAGACGCCGGGGGGAAAGTTGTACTCTTCCCGGATCGATTGAAGGTCCGCGAAGGTTAACTTGGAGGGATGGCCGTTCTTGCGAGCGTATGCCCTGAAGTCCTCGTCCCTTTCAGCCCTATCCGACCTTGCCCTCTCAGATAAGATTGGGGGAAGGATCCTATCGCGAGGCCTCCCTGCTCCCCCATGCCATAGACCCGCTTCCAGTGCCTTGCACCGCCTCTAATCGCGGCTCTACCACTAGGGGCTCCATCGCTAGGGGCTCGTCCGCTAGCGGCCCTACACTTTGAACCTCTGCTTGGGGCTCCTCGGCTCGGGGCTCCGTCGCTTGAGGTCCCACCACCTCGGGCACCTGGGTACGCGGTTCCGTGCTCGACGGCCCCATACTGATCACCGGGATCCGCCGACCACCAAGCCCGATCGGAAGATCGTCCCTGTCAATGGAACTCGAGGACATCTCTGAAATTGGGACTTTTTGGGAGAAAGAAGGATGCTTGGAGGAACTGCGTAGGGAAAAGCTTCGAAGAGGGCTTGACAACGCAAGAGGCAAGAAGGGAAAGGGAAGCACCGAAGAAATGAGGAGGAAGAAAGCAACGATGACGGAGTCTTGCAAAATCATTTTTCGCCCCAAAAGCTAGGGTTTCTTGTCTTTTTCTCGACTTGCAAAACAACAATGAAAAAAAGAGACACGAAGAAATAAGAAGGGAGAGAAAAAGGCAGAAGTGGGCTGCTTACCTACCCAATTAAAGACAAGAATCCCTGGTCCACCCTGCACCAAGAGGCTCAAATGAAAAAGATGACAATGGCGCAAGGAAGCGAGAAAGAGGGAGGCGACACGCCGAAGAAAGGCCGGAGACCCCCATTTATACCGATGATGTGATGAGACGATTATGATTAAGGGGCAGAAGAAACTGTCTCAAATCAACTGCTTCGATAACCGCTCAAACGACGTTCAAACTGCCATTATGGTCCTGATTAAGAGTCCGCAGACAAAATCAAGGCCGGATAGATGTGAGCTAGTGTAGATCAACAAGTATGAAGCGTGAAGAGTCGAAGCCATCATACGGGCCCGAGCGATATGCCCACGAGTAGGGAAGCCATGGTAAAAACAAGGGCAAGAGCTACGACGTGCTAAGCTAAGCTGCAAGCGTCCGCGGACACTACCCGCAGAGGTTTAATCGGATTCTGGATACGCGGCGAGTGATACAAGAAATACAAGTACAAGCGAAAACTGAGAAATTACAAGTAGCAAGCCCATTCTGGCCGCAAGTATGCAAGAAAGAATAAAGCAAATGAGGAGACCGAGGATGAGAAATAAGGTGAGCACCGCCACCAGCCGCGGACCTTGAGGCCTCCGCGGAAACTTCAAGCCTGAGGATCCGAGGCGAATGTGAACATGACACATTCCCTCACCCGCCCCAAGCCCTAGGGGCCGGCAAAACCCGCGAAGGGAAAGATGCGAGGAGAAGCATGCCAACTTGACTCCCTCTGACTGGGAGGCTCACAGAGGAGCGCGACACCGCTGGCTAGCGTCCCTGCCATTGACCCCAAACACAACCCCCACCCAGCACACCACGTACTAGGGACCGGCAACACAAGGATGGGCCCTTCTAGCCACAAGGAAGCAAAACGCTGCCCTCATGACTCCGGCGCCATCTCGCCCCACACCCATTGGGCTGGAAGGATATTTCTCCTTCTCACCCAGACGGCCGCGGTGCTCCGAGGCCAAGAGAGTCTTGAGGGACGTCAACTGCAACCCTTCTCCCACCGAACACCTTCGCCCAAGGAGCTCACACTACTCTTGAGGAAGGGGGAAATGAGGAGAAACAGAAGCGACGACCCGCAAGTGCTCTGAGCCATATTCGTACAGACTCTACACGCTGTTGCCGGCATAACCTGACATTGCAATCTGCGGACATGAATGACTTCCACCCGGCTCAAAAGGGATCCCATCCCTTCGGCCACGCCGTGGCTCAGCCATTCGCAAGAGAGAACCAAGGATGCCAGTAGTCTGCGACTGATCCAAGAGACTCCGGCAAGAAAGGAACTGCATGGACCAAGTAGAACTCAAGATAAATACAAAGGTGACTGTTCGAGATGAGTATTAAGGCAAGTAAAGTGCACAATCAGAGCAAGGGAGGAAGGAGATCTGAGCCAGAAATGAAAATAGTTAAAGTTGCTCTTCCAGATGAGACGCATGGGACCCACCGCCTGCAATGAAATAATGGAAGAAGAAAATAGTTAACTCCCCACATGATCTATCAAGAAGGCCCGCAACCACACCAAGGCCAGCCGACTCCTTTAAAGATCAAGCCCTCCGGTCGGACAAGACTTCGGCCGCGCGGCTTGAGGGGCTGTGTGGGAGCCGGATTTAGCCCGGCCCAGATGCACTGGCCCAAGAGAAAGGAAGGGGCCCAGTTACACCGGCCCAAAAGAAGAAGAGGCCCAACTAATAGTACGTCTTAGCTCAGAACAAGACCCCGAGAAACTATCTTGCCTCCCCCCAGCCACATGGCCCGTGGGTATCCACCCTGCTCTACCCCACCGGCCTCTCCTCGACTCCTCTCGGCAGGACAACCACACCTCCCTCACGGGTTGGCCGGCTATACAATGCAAAGATGCCATGAAGCTCCAGGTATATAAGGTGACATCTACAACAGGAAGAGGGGATTCTTGACCCTCTCTCTGGTTGATTTCTCTCTCCCACCTCATCGCCTAGAAATCGAAACCTCACTCTCCCTCTTTACCCTCGGCTCTTTTGGTTACTGTACCCCGTCTTGCTCCACACTCTATTGCATTACACTGTTATATCCTAGGCTCTACCGCACTTTAGCTCCACCGCCCTTACTGCTCTTTTCGTGGGTTGTGTACTGACTTGAGCGTCGGAGTGGCAAGCCCGACGTCACCCTCGGACCCCTCTTATTTTCAGGTCGGAACTGCGTGGACGGAGACCGCCGATGGGGAACGGGGAGAGAGACCTCAGGGAGAGACGAGCCGGAGTTGGTTACGTGCGAACCGCCAACTATTTCCCCTATGGAAAACCGGATGATCACAAATATAATGTAATACTGCTAAGGTAAATATTATTATTTCGTTGGCAGATGAATCATTATAGCTCTGTGTAAAATATCACACAACATAGTTCCACATATGCCATCAGAGAGTTAGAGATTAACTGCATGCATAGTCTTAAGTTCATCACAGATGATGATGAATGGCCATCCTGTTTAACAAGAATTTTACTTCGCTGCATCTTCTCATCCCATGACAACTAACCCTTTTCATAATACTTACTTCTGCAACAAATGCATTAGAAAGAACATTACCATCAAAGAGGGCTAAGCAACCAGCCTCTGAATCAACAAAAACATTATCATTCGATTCAATATCACACATACAGATAGATAGAAGCATGCAACACTATTGTGGATTGCGTCTGTTAGAAACAACAAATGCAAGAACATGTAATGTCGTTACCATACTTTGAACTGAACTAATACTCTCCTATGTACTGATTTGCATGAATTCAAGTAGGATACGCATTTTCCATATGTTTCTTTATTAAACCAAAACACATTTTTTTTTGTGGGTTCTATTTCTTCAACAACTGAACCAGCAAGGATCCAACCCAAAAAAAAGTAAGCCTAACATCTCCTACAACATATAGCACCACATCTGAAATAACAAGCAACCATATTGTACATTAAAATAGTAAGTTGCAAACATTATTCTCCATAATAACCATAATCCTAATCCGTTATTCCTATTATGCAGAAGCGGAAAAACCACTAGCAGCAATTGGAATTAGTAGTAAGTAAATTTAACCTAGGATCCTCCAAGCATGCTCCAACCAAAACCAATATAACATATAATCATTACGTAAATATGCAGGTAATGTACAATAAACTGATATACCCAAAGTACAAATGCAAATTTTACGATGCCATCTTTTGGTTTGAAGAAAAAACCGGTGATTGCAAGATTGGTGAGCAGCCGAGGTTCTCAATATGATGTAAAGAAGGAAAATACAGATTGAATAAGCTACATGAAACACCCGAACCCTTGAGGCAGCTTTTGCGCTCTACCGATGATCCTGTTGCAGCAAAGTTCAGGCAGCTAATTCGAGTATACAATGGTATGTTCAGTTTTACTTCTTTTGGAGGGAATATTGACAATTTAATCAACAAAACAAAACGCCCTTACACTTTTAGGATGTTAGACCAAAATTACCACAGTTTTGGCTCTCTATTGCCACCCGAAGGGAATAGGACAATGTTTGCTCAGTTATACTTCCATGATACAACCAATGAAGTGTACAACAGGATGTCATGCATAGATCATGATGCAAAAGACCTAGATGAGTCAATTGTTAAATCTTTGCTTGCCATGTTAGACAATCATAGATGTGTTGCTAAAGCTTTCAGAATGGAGTAGGATTGGTGCATTACCAATAAATCCTATGAATTCAAGCTCAGATTGATTGGGGAAAGGCAAGAAGATAGAAGACAATATGACAGACCACAAGTCTCGGAAATAGCAGCTTTAATACTTGGTGATTTTGGCCAACACGATGGAAAAAGAGATGTTGTCATACATAGCAAAGAACACGGTTTGCAGAGAATTTCAGAACTCCATCCACTGTATATGGCGTTGCAATATCCAATTCTTTTTCCATATGGTGATGACAGATATAATGAAAAAATTGAATATCATACCAATCAAGGCAAGAGAAAAACAAAGCGGTCTTATATGACAATGAGAGAGTTTTACTACTACAGAATTCAGTAAAGACTATCTGAAGGGACTATACTAATTCGAGGAGGTAGATTGTTTCAGTAACACTTAGTTGATACCTATACATCAGTTGAGGAAGAAAGGTTGAGGTGGGTGCGTCACAACCAAGATAACTTGAGGGCAAATTTATATCAAAATGTATGCTATGCTGTTACAAAAGGAGATAACGTTGCAACAACAATTGGAAAAAGGATCGTGTTACCAACAACTTTTACAGGGCCCCCCCGATACATAGTACAAAATTACCAAAATGCAATGGCTATTTGTAGAGCTCTTGGGAACCCATCACTGTTAATAACATTTACAACAAATCAAAAGTGGCCAGAAGTTGAAGATATGTTATCTCAAATACCAGGACAAAATGCAGCACACAGACCAGATGTCATGACCAAGTTATTCAAAATAAAACTCACATCTATCATTCACGATATTCAAAAAGAGAAGATCTTTGGCAAGACCCGTGGTGGTACACTTTCAACCCTTCTACCCAGCTAAATTTCATATATACAATTGAATTCCAAAAAAGAGGATTGCCCCATGCACACATATTGCCTTCTTATTTATATATTTGCAGTCATATATACAATTGAATTCCAAAAAAGAGGATTGCCCCATGCACACATTTTGGTTTGGCTTAAGAAAAAATACCACTGTGAGACTGGAACTGATATTGACAAAATTATATGTGCTGAGTTTCCAAACAAGGAACATGATCCTCTTGGATATGAAGCCGTAAAAGAATTTATGATTCATGGCCCATGCGGAAAGGACAACAGGAAATCTCCATGCATGAAGGATGGGAATTGCGGTAAACACTTTCCTAAGTCTTTTTATTTAGATACCACTATTGATGAGGATGGCTTTCCAGTTTACCGTCGCCGAAACAATGGAATCCAAGTAGTAAAGGGGAAGAAACGCTTGGACAACAGATTTGTTGTACCCTACAATCGATACTTGCTGCCTAGGTATGATCCTCCACTACATTTCTATCAGTATAGTCCGTACAATCACCTTTACCGATTCCTTAGTCTTCCATTCATGAACAAAAACAAAATAAAACTACATTGAAATTCTTACAGCCTAATAAATTCAATAGTGCTGACGTTTCATTGTAACAGGTATAATGTACACATCAATGTTGAATGGTGCAATAGATCTGGCACCATTAGGTACTTATTCAAGTACATTAATAAAGGACCAGACCGTGCAATTGCAATGATTCAAGAAAATGCCGTAGCCTCCAAAAATGTTGCATCTGAAACAATAATTGAGGTCAATGAAATCAAGCACTATTTGGATTGCCGTTATTTATCTCCATGTGAAGCATGTTGGCGTCTCTTCACATTTGACATTCACTGCTCTAATCCCACAGTGATGCGGTTATCCTTCCATTTACCAAACCAACATATAATGGAAAGGTGTACATCAGTTTTAGAGAAGCTTGCTACGTTTTGGGGTTAGCTAATGACGACAAGGAATGGACAGCAGGTCAGCAACTATTAAAGGGCACAAGAGTGGGCTTCAGGAACTCAAATTCGAGACATATTTGTTACTATCCTGTTGTTCTGTAAAGTCAATAACCCAAAAGAATTTTGGGAGAATAGTTGGGAAGCACTTTAAGAGGATGTTCTATGCCAAAAGAGGAAGCAATTCAGATTTCCATCATTGACCCTTACAAATATACAAATCCAAAATTACTGCCTCTTACAGATAGAAGACATTCTCAACAGAAACGGAAAATCCATTGCAAATTTTCCCAACATGCCAATGCCCGATTCTTCCCTCCTAACAACAACAGATAATTGTTTACTTCAAGAGGAACTGAACTACAACATCATAGAAATGTCTGCTCAACACCAGGTATTACATGCATCACTCAATGCACAACAATTGTAAATCTATGAGAGGGTGGTCCAATAAGTTCAGAATAAGAATGGAAGATTTTTCTTTGTTTATGGGGCCGGCGGAATAGGAAATACATATTTATACCAGGTTGTAATTGTACGCCTAAGATCAGAGAAAAAAATGTGCTTGCGGTGGCATCGTCAGGTATGTTCCCAAATACACAAGGTTTTATAGCATTAATAACTAATGGACTCCATTAATAACTGAGGAAACTACACAATTGCAAAAATTGCAGCAAAATTGCTGCCTAATGGAAGAACAGCACACAACCGCTGTGATACCCCGTATTTTTGTAAGGTTATTTTGGGAATTATGGAATTTTCCCGAGTACCCGTTGTGTACGTCGGATTTAATTCAGGTAGCTTGAGACATTCTGTAATGTGCTCTATATCTGTAATATTTTTCTCAGTGAAATAATATACAGACAAGGTGCCTTGAATTTTCAATTGTCGTTCGCGTACGATAATTTTTATCCCGGTTTATCGTCATGCTCGTTCAAAGCCGAATGGGCGGGAAAAGGGGAAAACGGCGACCGCCGTTCAGAAACGGCGACCGCCGTGGTTGGGCCCGAGGAGTCAGCTTGTCAGCTTCTATCTGGCCGTGACAGACCTGGCAACGGCGACCGCCACATTTACGGCCGCGTGCCCGCCGCAGGCAAAAACGGCGACCGCCGTGATTGTCCAGTGGGCATTGCCCGTTGGTCGCCGGCGGAAATCAAGGGCGCCGATCTTGCTTTCGGCCGCGTCTCAGGGTTTGTTTGATCGCTTCAGACACTTTGGCTATAAAAGGAGGTGTTGGGGGTGAGGTTTTGAGCCATCCCAGCACCAAACCTCTGCCAAATTCGCCTCTCCCCAGAGTTTTGTTTTCGCCGGTTTTCTTGTGCTCGTCGGAGGTCTCGCCGGTGTTGTTTTGGTGTGTTTCCAGAGTGCCTTTGTGAAGCTTTTGGTTAGCCTTTGAAGGTTAGAAGCCAAAGCAAGTCGAAGGAGGCCAAACCGCTCGTGTTTTTGGGTGAGTTTTCTCTCGTTTCAGTCGGACGTGTTCTTAACGGCGACCGCCGTGTTCTTCACGGCGACCGCCGCCAAGAACGGCGACCGCCGCCAGTGCCCAGAACGCCTTCGTGGCTTTGGCTTGGTCGGTTGTCGTCGTGGCGTCTTTCCTTTCGTATTCTTTTGCCGTGTTTAGATTCGTACTGTTTATGTCGGATCTAACTTAGGGTTCCTTTTATGGGTCGACTCGAAGGTCGTTGTGCTGTCAGAGTTGTACCGTGTCGAGCCCGGAATCCAGTGTCGTCTTTAGACTATTCTGCGGAGTAAGGCAAGTGGCGGTTCGCTCTTGCTCTTTCGTTCCATATTTACATTAATTATCAGTAGTTTATCTGAGTAATTAATTTGGAATGAATATTCTGTTTGTCTGGAAACGGTTTTGATAAACTGTTTTGAAAATCATATAATAGGTTGTATATCTGCTAGAACAACGCTATTATCTGTGATCGCCTTTCGGGCCTTTATGTGGATTTATCCTGTAAATGTTGTGGTGCTGTAACTGTTTAGTTAGCACTGTTAGATAGGAACGTTACTCGAACTCTGTCCAGTCGTTTCTTTATAATCTGGTATCGGGATGGCTCGTCCCCATCTGGTACTATTCTAAGATCATGATCGGTCTCTTACACATGTGTGTAGAGACAGGACACTTAGCTGGTGTCACAAACCTTTCGGTATACGTCACTCTCGACGAAACGTATACTAAGATGTGTCGTCCCACTGGTGGGGTACACATGTAAAAGTCTATAAAGTGATGTGTGTTTTTGAAACATAAATCAGATAAGTGCTACCTTGACGCACATAATTAATACACCTTGGGCGAGTAGTGCAACTAAGTTCAGTGCAGCTAGGAAAACTCGTCTTGACTTGAATGTAGTACGTTCTCTTTCCAATCTGGATTCGCTGTAGGCGATGAGGTTGGTCGTGAACCGAAGCATCTCAGTCAGTTTTAAATCTTGGTTGTTTGATTTTGTAAACATTCCAAATTTGTCATATTTCCTTAAAGACTCATTTCCTTTGGAGTCTTCTTTCGGGTCGATTTCTGTGAAGATTAAGTCTTCCAAAATCTTCTCTTGTGCATACCTCTTGTGTATTCCAGTAGGAGTATGGTGGTTGACAAGCGTACTCGATTATTATTCGAGGGACGAAGAGTCTAACCTAATACAACTGCTTCGAACCATTCTGCTTTGTTCCCTTGCTAGTCTATTCATTTAGACTAACCAACCAATATTTTTCCCTTGCATGGTTGGCTGGTGTCATCCGTTTGATTCGGCACATCAGTTAAGAAGTAGCTCAGAAGATTAGAAGGACTATGAAGTCGGCGGTGGTTTTTGAATATTTTAATTATTTCTTTAATCAGGTTATGATCCTTTGGACAATAACTCCGATTATAACTTACTTTCTTAGTCTTCCGCTGTGTTGGGTTTAAACTATGTTTTGACCTATTCGGAATTGGGTTGTAATCCTGTAACTCTTATTTCCTCGACAATGTTATGTTTGGAATTTAATTCTTAATCTTTGTGTATCAATTGCATTTCATAAATTTTATTTATTTGGTAAAGCCTTGGGTGATCTCGGTAAGGAACACTGGGGTCACTGGCGGTAATACCTTTCCAAAAGGGTTAAGTTTTGGGGGTGTTACAGTTGTGGTATCAGAGCCAAAAGTTTTTAAAACGGGTTTGGAATTTTTATAAACCAGTTATTCATTTTCAAAATGCTTTAAAAAGGGCTCTGAATTTTCATTCTGAAAAGAATTTAAAAACACCGTTCATAGTCATGTCTTCTTTATAGTCTGATATAGTAAGCTTGCTTCTATGTCTAGAAAGACTAATTCCTTTCTTATTGTTTGATAGGATGGGTGTCTGCTTTTCTATTGGTAGGGGGTCGGAAGACGCCAAGGCGGATCAGCCGAGGCTAGACTTTCCGTTACCTCAACGATGTTTCGAGGTTGGAGGCCCGAGTAGCCCACCCGAAGACGTCAAGCACGTTCTCCCCGAGTCGGTTGTCCTTGTAGCCAGGAATGCTATGGCCCCTAGACCTGCACCTGTGCCACCACCAAGGGTGGAGGGAGTACATGAATGGGAGCAGGAAGACGAGTTGTCAAGGTATGAACAAGGGGTTTACCAAGACGACTTTCTGCTGGGACCAATTCCCGAGGAGATCGAGTACGAGGAGGAGGAAGAGGAGATGCTTGAGCAAGATCCTGTCGAGGACGAGGAAATGATCGAGGATGATTCCGAGGATGAGGATCCCAGCGAGGATGATCCCGAGGAAGAGGATCCCATCGAGGATGATCCCGAGGAAGAGGATCCCATAGAGGATGATCCAGAAGAGGATCCAGAGTTGGACCTTGGAGGGCAGATTCAGGAGCCCGGTACAGGATTGTCACCAGTGCCAGAGTACGCACCCATGTCAGAAGCTGATTGGGAGGCACTGTATACCGAGTACGGTATTGGGAGAAGTGATAGGGAATCTCAGCCTATCCCTACTCCAAGGAGATGGAGGTCGGAATCCGAGCTGTAGGAGATTCTCCGCCAGAGCGAGGAAATCTCCGCAGAACAGTAGCGTCAGAGGGAGGAGCTGATCGCCAGTACTCAGAGGAGGGCTGGAATAGAAGGACCAGTCATGGACGACCCATACTTTTCTATGGCTGAGCTAGGACTATGTGCTTCAGGGTCAAGCAGGGTGCGAAACCCATCGCCAGAGCTCGATGGTGAGCCTAGCCCGAAGAGACCATGCACGGGTAGCCAGTCGTATGGGAGACGTTTTGGAACGCCTTGAGGAGGAGTGGTGTTGCCTATCGTAGTAGTTCGTTTCTTAGTATTCCAAGTTGTACTTTGTGTAAAATTTCAGTATTGCGGCAAGTACTTTGAGAAACACTTATATCTTTGAGCAATGTTGTCCTAACGCTAGAATGATAAACTTATGTGTAACTTGTGTAAGAATTCGAAGGTTCATCTATAAAATGCCAAGTTGATCTATTTTGAGTGATTTATTTACATTGATATATTGCATAAGTATGTTGCATAATATTAATGTATTGAATGCTTGGAATTGGATCGGTAAACAGATGGTGAACCCAAGAAGCACGAGAAACTCGACTCGAGCCGGTGCTGCGACCAGCCAAAACCCCAGACCAGCAGGAAGAGGTGTTCAGGATGAACACGAGTCTGAGTCTCGCGTCCAGCAGAGGCGTGAAGGTCAGGATCAGACCCAGGCGCCGATGCTGTTTGACGCTGCAGCTGTTGAGGCGATCCGTGGGATCGTGATGCAGGCTATTACTGATGTCTTGAGACCAAGTGCGCCTCAAGCACAAGAAGTGCCTATTCATGCAGCGGTTCCTGATGTTGTGGAACCCAGAAACCCTGTGACTCAGGAGACTGCTGTTAGGGCGAGGGATAGCTATGGTCGCGCTCTTAAGACCATTACTTCCATGAGACCCGACTGCTATAACGGGAAAGGGGAGCCAGTGGCAGTGACTCATTGGTTCTCCCATATGGAGAGGTTGTTCAGGAACGTGGAGTGTACGGAGGCCGAGAAGGTCCATATCGCGTCTCTTCAGCTGAAGGAGGAGGCTAGCGAGTGGTGGGAGAGCACTGGTTTGGCTGAGAGCCCAGTGTTGACTTGGTCGATGTTCAAGACCAAGATGGTTGATCGCTTTTTCTCTCGTGCTATGAGAGAGGAAAAGCATAAAGAGTTCTTGTACCCTCAGACTGATGGTCTGAGAGTGACCGAGTTGGCATCTAAGTTCAACCATCTTCTACAGTACGCCACTGCCGAGATCACCAGCGAGGCTCAAAAGATCTGGTACTTCCACGAGTGGATGAACCCGGATATCAAGCCATTAATGGTGCACCACACATGCTCTACCTTGGAGCAGTATGTGGATTGTGCCTATAAGCTGGAGGTGACTCTCGAGGAGTCGACCAAGAGGCACAACCGACAAAAGTCGATGCAGCATCAGAACCATGGAGGTGGTTTTAAGCGCCCTGCGCCACCGTCTAACTTCGCCAAGTCCGGCCGAGCTAAGACGGAGATGACGCAAGGAGGATCGACTCAGCAGTCAGGGCATACCAGGAGTTCCGTTCAGTGTTATAACTGCGGTACTGCTGGGCACAAGAGCACTGAGTGTCGGAAGGAGATGAGGCCATGCTTTGGGTGTGGACGTGATGGTCATCTGCAAAAGTTCTGCAAGCAGGGAAAGCAGAAGGGAGTAGAGTCACAGCAAGGGTCAGTTCATCAGAGCAACCGACCTAGGTTTAAGCCTGCCGAGACTCCTAGCCCTTCAGTGCAGACGACTGCTCAGAACCGGGGAAAGGCCCCAGTTGCTTCTGGAAGTCAGGGCCAACGCTTGTACGAGATGCGTGAGGCAGATGGACCCAATGCTCCGATTGCTCAAGGTACTCTATACCTTCACTCTACTTCAGTGTGCATTCTGTTTGATTTTGGTGCTACGCATTCCTTTATTTCGGATAGCTGTGTTAGCAAGTTAGACTTAGTGTGCAATGATTCGTGCGACCCTTTCGTCGTTAATCTTCCTAATGGAGAACGTTTGGTGGGAACCAAGCATTTGTCCGACTTTCCGATTACCATTCAGGGTAAGGAATTCGAGGCAGATTTAATCTGTATAGCCATGGCTCCATACGACATTATTCTCGGTATGGATTGGCTGACGCGTCACAAGGCGGTGATCGACTTCAGTTCAAGAACGGTGACGGTGTCATCCGGGGGCCAATTCGTGTGCAAGTTCAAAGGTCGAAATGACACTGATAACGGCAAGCTGATCAATGCGATGGCTGCGTTTAAGCTACTACGACAAGGATGTGTCGGGTACCTTTGCTACTTCGATTCGCCTGAGAAGGATGGACCTGAGGTTCTTGATATTCCTGTAGTTAGGGAATTTTCGGATGTCTTTCCGGAAGAAATTCCAGGATTACCCCCAAATCGTGACGTAGAGTTTTCAATTGATCTCGAGCCTGGTACGGCGCCGATTTCCAAATCCCCGTATCGGATGGCTCCAGCTGAGATGCAAGAATTGAAGAATCAACTTGAAGATCTTCTTGACAAAGGTTATGTCAGGCCGAGTGCATCGCCGTGGGGTGCTCCGGTTTTATTCGTCAAAAAGAAGGACGGATCATTCCGACTTTGTATCGACTATCGAGAGTTGAACAAGGTGACGATCAAGAACAAGTATCCTTTGCCTAGGATTGATGACTTGTTGGACCAATTGCAGGGAGCAAAGGTGTTCTCCAAGATCGACTTAAGATCTGGATATCATCAACTCAGGATTCGTGAGCAGGACATTCCTAGAACTGCGTTTAGGACCAGATATGGTCATTACGAGTTCGTAGTAATGCCTTTTGGGCTTACAAATGCTCCAGCTGTCTTTATGGATTTGATGAACCGATGTTTTCACCAGTACTTGGATAAGTTTGTGGTGGTCTTCATCGACGACATTTTGATCTACTCTCTGAATGAAGAAGTCCACGAGGAACATCTACGGATTTCCTTGTCGATCCTTAGACAACATCAGCTTTATGCTAAATTGTCTAAATGTGAATTCTGGATGAAGGAAGTGGCTTTCTTAGGCCACGTGATCAATAAAAATGGGGTTATGGTTGATCCCCAAAAGATTGAAGCGGTGGCAAAGTGGACACAGCCCCAGAACGTGAAGGAGGTGCGCAGTTTTCTTAGACTTGTCGGGTATTATAGAAGGTTTGTAGAAGGATTTTCAAAGATCGCTCTACCGATGACTAATCTACTCCGCAAAGTCCACAAGAAGTTTGTCTGGAATGACAAGTGCGAGGTCAGTTTCCAGGAGTTGAAGCGACGGTTGACCTCGGCACCCGTGTTAGCACTCCTAGAGGGGAATGACGATTATGTGGTCTATAGTGATGCTTCTAAGTGTGGTCTTGGTTGTGTTTTGATGAAAAGGGGCAGAGTCATTGATTACGCATCTAGACAACTCAAGACTTATGAAGAAAACTATCCGACCCATGATCTTGAGTTAGCAGCGGTCGTCTTTGCGCTGAAGATTTGGCGGCATTACCTCTATGGTATAAGATGCCAAGTCTTCACTGACCACAAAAGTCTCAAGTATATATTTACTCCGAAGGAGTTAAATATGAGACAACGCCGCTGGCTAGAGTTGCTCAAGGACTACGACATGGAATTGTTGTATCATTCGGGCAAGGCTAATGTAGTAGCTGATGCGCTAAGCCGGAAGACAACGCACGAGACTGTGGTTGCGTTGCTTACTGCTCAGACCAAGCTAAACCAGGAGTCATACGACATTGAAGTCTTGTATGACCAGTGTAGAGGGTACCTGAGTATGATGGAGATTCAGGCTACACTGCTGGATCAAATCAAAGAAAAGCAAGTCGATGACATCATCTTGGTAAAGTTAAGCAGTGAAGTGATGGATGGGAAAGCTCCCAGTTTTGTGGTTCAGGATGATGGATCACTTTGGTTTCAGGATCGGATCTGTATGCCTGACACAGAAGGTCTTCGTCAGTTGGTGATGAGAGAAGCTCATTCATCTGCTTATTCTGTGCATCCTGGCTCTAGCAAGATGTACAAGGATCTCAGGAAGAAGTTTTGGTGGCCAAACATGAAGTGGGACGTAGCAGACTTTGTGGCAAAGTGCTTAACTTGCCAAAAAGTCAAGATCGAACACCGCATACCAGGTGGTGAAATGCTACCTCTCCCCGTGCCAGAATGGAAATGGGAGGACATTTCCATGGACTTCGTCACTGGGCTACCCAAGACTCGAAGTCAGAGAGATGCTATTTGGGTAATTGTGGATAGGCTTACGAAGAGTGCTCATTTCATAGCCATCAAGACCACATGGGAAACCCAGAAGTTAGCCAAAGTTTACCAGAAGGAGATTGTCCGCTTACATGGCATCCCTAAGACCATTGTATCGGACCGAGATGGCCGTTTCATGTCAAGATTCTGGAAGGAACTTCATAAGGCTATGGGAACCGAGTTAAGGTTCAGTACAGCGTTTCATCCTCAGACAGATGGCCAGTCCGAAAGGACCATCCAGACTCTGGAGGATATTCTTAGAGCTTGTGTGCTCGATCGTCCGACTAGCTGGGAGGACAGCTTAAGTCCGATTGAGTTCACATACAACAATAGCTGGCATGCTACAATCAAGATGGCTCCGTTTGAAGCTTTGTATGGTCGCAGATGCAGATCTCCGATTTGTTGGGACGATAATGCCGACAAAATTCTGCTTGGACCAGAGTTGGTCGAAAGGACGGCTTCAGACATTGCTTTGATCAGACAAAGGATGTTGACCGCTCAGAGTCGACAAAAGTCCTACGCAGATCGAAAGCGCAGGACTGTCGAGTTAGAGGTCGGTGACAAGGTTTTTGTCAAGGTGTCCCCTTCCAAAGGAGTTTTCAGATTTGGTAAGCGTGGGAAGCTTAACCCTCGCTACGTGGGACCTTTCGAGATTTTGGATAGAGTGGGATCTCTAGCGTACCGTTTGGCGTTTCCACCATCGGCTCACCCGGTGCATAACGTGTTCCACGTGTCTTTACTCAGAAAGTATATGCCAGATGAGTCTCATGTGCTTAGTTATGAGGACATCGAGATTCAAGCTAATGGTACTTACGAAGAGTTGCCCGTGCGCATTTTGGAGTGTCGGGAGAAGCATTTACGCAACAAGATCGTACCTTTGGTACGAGTGCTGTGGTCCAAGTCAGGGACCGAAGAAGTTACTTGGGAGACGTGGGAAACCGAGTCAGATATGCTGAGGCGTTTTCCCGAGTTATTCTCGACCTAAGTTTCGGGGTCGAAACTTCTTGTAAGGGGGAGGAGATGTGATACCCCGTATTTTTGTAAGGTTATTTTGGGAATTATGGAATTTTCCCGAGTACCCGTTGTGTACGTCGGATTTAATTCAGGTAGCTTGGGACATTCTGTAATGTGCTCTATATCTGTAATATTTTTCTCAGTGAAATAATATACAGACAAGGTGCCTTGAATTTTAAATTGTCGTTCGCGTACGATAATTTTTATCCCGGTTTATCGTCATGCTCGTTCAAAGCCGAATGGGCGGGAAAAGGGGAAAACGGCGACCGCCGTTCAGAAACGGCGACCGCCGTGGTTGGGCCCGAGGAGTCAGCTTGTCAGCTTCTAGCTGGCCGTGACAGACCTGGCAACGACGACCGCCGCGTTTACAGCGACCGCCGCGTGCCCGCCGCAGGCAAAAACGGCGACCGCCGTGATTGTCCAGTGGGCATTGCCCGTTGGTCGCCGGCGGAAATCAAGGGCGCCGATCTTGCTTTCGGCCGCGTCTCAGGGTTTGGTTGATCGCTTCAGACACTTTGGCTATAAAAGGAGGTGTTGGGGGTGAGGTTTTGAGCCATCCCAGCACCAAACCTCTGCCAAATTCGCCTCTCGCCGGAGTTTTGTTTTCGCCGGTTTTCTTGTGCTCGCCGGAGGTCTCGCCGGTGTTGTTTTGGTGTGTTTCCAGAGTGCCTTTGTGAAGCTTTTGGTTAGCCTTGGAGGTTAGAAGCCAAAGCAAGTCGAAGGAGGCCAAACCGCTCGTGTTTTTGGGTGAGTTTTCTCTCATTTCAGTCGGCCGTGTTCTTAACGGCGACCGCCGTGTTCTTCACGGCGACCGCCGTGATGAATACGGCGACCGCCGCCAGTGCCCAGAACGCCTTCGTGGCTTTGGCTTGGTCGGTTGTCGTCGTGGCGTCTTTCCTTTCGTGTTCTTTCGCCGTGTTTAGATTCGTACTGTTTATGTCGGATCTAACTTAGGGTTCCTTTTATGGGTCGACTCGAAGGTCGTTGTGCTGTCAGAGCTGTACCGTGTCGAGCCCGGAATCCAGTGTCGTCTTTAGACTATTCTGCGGAGTAAGGCAAGTGGCGGTTCGCTCTTGCTCTTTCATTTCATATTTACATTAATTATCAGTAGTTTATCTGAGTAATTAATTTGGAATGAATATTCTGTTTGTCTGGAAACGGTTTTGATAAACTGTTTTAAAAATCATATAATAGGTTGTATATCTGCTAGAACAACGCTATTATCTGTGATCGCCTTTCGGGCCTTTATGTGGATTTATCCTGTAAATGTTGTGGTGCTGTAACTATTTAGTTAGCACTGTTAGATAGGAACGTTACTCGGACTCTGTCCAGTCATTTCTTTATAATCTGGTATCGGGATGGCTCGTCCCCATCTGGTACTATTCTAAGATCATGATCGGTCTCTTACACATGTGTGTAGAGACAGGACACTTAGCTGGTGTCACAAACCTTTCGGTATACGTCACTCTCGACGAAACGTATACTAAGATGTGTCGTCCCACTGGTGGGGTACACATGTAAAAGTCTATAAAGTGATGTGTGTTTTTGAAACATAAATCAGATAAGTGCTACCTTGACGCACATAATTAATACACCTTGGGCGAGTAGTGCAACTAAGTTCAGTGCAGCTAGGAAAACTCATCTTGAATTGAATGTAGTACGTTCTCTTTCCAATCTGGATTCGCTGTAGGCGATGAGGTTGGTCGTGAACCGAAGCATCTCAGTCAGTTTTAAATCTTGGTTGTTTGATTTTGTAAACATTCCAGATTTGTCATATTTCCTTAAAGACTCATTTCCTTTGGAGTCTTCTTTCAGGTCGATTTCTGTGAAGATTAAGTCTTCCAAAATCTTCTCTTGTGCATACCTCTTGTGTATTCCAGTAGGAGTATGGTGGTTGACAAGCGTACTCGATTATTATTCGAGGGACGAAGAGTCTAACCTAATACAACTGCTTCGAACCATTCTGCTTTGTTCCCTTGCTAGTCTATTCATTTAGACTAACCAACCAATATTTTTCCCTTGCATGGTTGGCTGGTGTCATCCGTTTGATTCGGCACATCAATTAAGAAGTAGCTCAGAAGATTAGAAGGACTATGAAGTCGGCGGTGGTTTTTGAATATTTTAATTATTTCTTTAATCAGGTTATGATCCTTTGGACAATAACTCCGATTGTAACTTACTTTCTTAGTCTTCCGCTGTGTTGGGTTTAAACTATGTTTTGACCTATTCGGGATTGGGTTGTAATCCTGTAACTCTTATTTCCTCGACAATGTTATGTTTGGAATTTAATGCTTAATCTTTGTGTATCAATTGCATTTCATAAATTTTATTTATTTGGTAAAGCCTTGGGTGATCTCGGTAAGGAACACTGGGGTCACTGGCGGTAATACCTTTCCAAAAGGGTTAAGTTTTGGGGGTGTTACAACCGCTTTGTTATTCCATTAGAACTTATGGAAAATAGTACATGTGGTGTCAAGCAAACCACACATTTGGCAAGGCTGATCAAGCAAACATATTTAATTATATGGGATGAAGCCCACATGACACACAAATTTGCATTTGAGGCACTTGACAGGATGCTACGAGACATTTGTAGCAACACAAACGAAGAAAACAAACACAAACTGTTTGGGGGGATTACTGTGTTATTGGGAGGTGATTTTCGCCAAATTCTCCTAGTCATCACAAAAGGAAGAAGACATGACATTGTTGAATCAACCATCAACAATTCAGAATTGTGGACATATTGCCAACTATTGATTCTTTCACAAAGCATGCGAGTTAATGACCTTTATCCAAATGGAGAGATAGATGAAGGAAAAATGGAATTCAACAAGTGGGTTTTAAGCATTGGAGAAGGCAAAGCGCCAGCAGAGTTGAGAGAGGGAGAAGAGGAGCCAACTTGGATTCAAGTCCCATCGAAATTCATTATCCCCAAAACACAACGTCCTATAGAATAGATTGTAGAGCATATATTTCCAGGCATCACTACAAAGAGCAGTGAGCCAGATTACCTAAGGGAAAGGGCTATATTCACGCCTTTAAATGAAGATGCAGATGCAATCAACGAACACATGTTTGAACTCTTAAACAGAGTTGTCAGAGAATATAGGAGTTCAGATGAAGTATACAAAGGTTCAACAGATACAGCAGAACAAGACACCATGTACCCACCATAATTCCTCAATTCATTTAAATTTCTAGGTACCACCAATACTTAATCCACAAAACAACAAAAATATATGCCTTAGAACAAAAGCCTAACAACGTTTAACTTTATAGGGATGCCCCCACACTTGCTTAGGCTAAAAGAAGGACTACCAGTCATGTTGCTAAGAAACGTCAACCCAAGTCAAGGGCTTTGCAATGGCACAAGAATGATAATTTCGAACTTGGTTGAAAGGATAATTGAAGCTCTCATCATTACTGGAAGCAATATTGGGGAAAAGGTTTTGATACCACGAATTACTATGACATCTACAACCGACAATTGGCCTTTCATTATGAAATGACGACAGTTTCCTAATAATCCATGTTATGCAATGACGATTAATAAAAGCCAAGGTCAGTCCCTAAATCATGTCGGGGTATACCTACCAAAGCATGTTTTCTGTCATGGACAATTCTATGTGGCCATCTCCCGAGTTATAGATCTAGAGGGCTTGAGAATACTTTTAAATAAAGAGGAGGATACTACACATAACTATACTTGAAATATTGTGTTCACAGAGGCTTTTAACAACCTTGATACTGAACAATAGGTGATAAATTCATTTCTTAAACTAACCATTAACTAATCCTTTTACCATAGAAGAAATAAAATTTGATGTGATGGTTGCACATGAGGTTTTACGTACAAGCACATTGAAGACATGCCAAATAAATGTACGAGTCCAATTCATTTACTCTACAATGTCATCCAACTAACAACTCAGTCAACCTATGAATTTCGGAACAAACCTGGAACTATGTAAGTTATATTATCTCTCAAGATGAATATAGTAATGTAGGATGTTTTCTACACATTCAAACTTTATGCCTTACAAGCTGTTACACAATAACAAGTCAACCAAACTATACATGCCCCTCAATTAGTCATATTATGTTGTGATAGGAAATTGTTTATGAAATAAACCTTCACAACACCATGACTATATTACAAAGAAAACATTAAAATCCAACTAAAGCTTTGGCAATCAAAGGAACAAAGATAAATAACAACACATTCACACATGCCAACAATTTAACAAATATGTTAAAAAGTGTAAACATAAAACAATATTACCAGATGCACATCGATGACTTCCATCTCCATTCATGTGTCATTACCCTCACCTTGCCTTTCAATCTACAGATCATAAACTACAGTCATCTATACCAAAACAATACACACACAAACAAACAAAAAATACTGATCAAACTCTATTGCCTTGCCTTTAACTCAGCATGAGATCCACAGATGAACGCCCTACAGAACATTAAATATAACATAAGCAGGTTTTTTGACAGCATAACCATAGTACAATTCAGAGAGTCAGGCATCACTGACGGCTTAGAGAAAACTTCTCTTGATTTCATACACCCAATATAAACATGAGGGCTATCTATATGAGCTGAAAGAATTGCACCCACGCCATCTGTACAGCCAACAAGAACAAGTTTGACTTAGTACATATAATATAAAATAGCCTCTTTCAGTAGGAAGATGCAGTATATGTTAAGATCTATATTAGTCGTTGCTCAAACTTAGGAAGCATAAACTTTAATCAAAAGGAACGGAACATCTGCAACTTATAAAGCAGAATAGCATTCCAATTACATTTCCTGAACCAAACTCTAACTGAACCAATTACATTTCCTGAAAAACTATATAAGAGTCACATTAGCATCCTTTCCTCGAGCGAGTCGAGAGGATGATTATAATGATGCAATCGGAGAAGGGAGAGAAACACGACACGTAAAATCAAGTACTCAAAACACAAGCTCACAGGAAAAAACCCCCGGAGGAAATAGCAAAACCGTGCTAAAAAAACCCTAGGAACCCAAAAAACATATAGGCACTATCTGACTACCAATATTCACATTAGCATTCAAGCAACAAATATAGGCTATATCTATAATCATGCTTTTGCTTGCCTAAAAATTGTCTTTTTGGAAAGAATCGTATAGAATCATCTTTTACTCTATAATAGTCAGCTTACAACATATGCTTTTATACATTGAGAAAGCACAAACAAAAGGTGGAGAAGAATATATTATATTTTCACAATATACTTCTATACAATCCATTGTACTAGGCAAAACTCATATTGCAGCTGTCGAAATTCTGATCTTGACAAACAAAAGTTAATGTGGGATTCTTTGAAATTACAAGCATTGTAATAACTTACAAGAATTAAGAAATCATCAGGCTGTCCACTCTCAATGTCCACTTCCCAATCCAAACTGTCACAAGCATTTGCACTGCAGAAATAAGATCCTCAAAAAATAAAGTAAAATTAATAAATATTCTAATGTAATATGAGTTCTCAATATACAAAAAAAGCCAACTTCTTCCAATTACAAATCTTACAACACTACCTTTCTCAGACTCCAACTTTTTCAAATATGCACCTGCACATGTTGAAAGTGATAAGCACTAGAAGAAAGGTATAACCATTAAAAAACCATTAACGAAGCTTGGAAGATCTACACTTTCCAAGGTTGTCTTGCCATCTTCCTCCTCACCAACAAACCTAAAACCTTTCAAATATCAATTCCTAGCAGGTCAACACGGATACAGTATTTCATACAAGAAGTAACTCCAAATGACACTAAACAATGGAACATAATCTAAATGTATTACACAGAACAAACACCATTGTAAACACTAAAATAATAATACAATATATAATCCATTCATAATTGTCACCAACACCAACAAAGTACACATTACAGCCCTTTATACCAAAAAAATCCGAAAAGCTCATAACAGAATCACCCCTTCCTTCACCTTAAACACATCCACTAAAAAAGACATAAAAACATAAACCATTAGATTAGCAACCAAAACAAAGGACTCGACATGCCCACAGAATCATTCAATGAAGCAAAACAACAGTGTTGACTTCATAGAATGTGCATGGTTAACGTGCAGCATCGTCATTGTCGCATTACTATCCACAGCGAGGTCAATCTAAAAATGAACAACAAAGTCAGGTACACAACAAGCATATTAAGACAATAAATACATTAACCTTACCTCTTGCAGTTCATATTGCTTCTCCCATAGTTGTTCATGGTTTTCTGAGACAAACGATCCCATTTCCTCGACTCGCTTCATCAGACTATGCAAATCCACCCTCAGCCTATGCAACTCAAAGTCGCCAGACACTATCGCGCACACGTAAAACATTCATGTGTCATCATTCATCTTCTTCTCTACAACAACACAAGAAATAATAAGACACGTACAAAAAAAGTATACAAGCCAATACTAGAAAGGAAAAACCAGATGCATAACCTCCCCCAAGAAGCAAAGTCTGTCTAGATCTCTTCAAAAGGTCCCACAATTCTTGGAATTCTTTTGTCCTTGGTCTAAACATCGATGCCATATACACAACCTTCAACACAATATAAAAAACCGTGAAAAAAGAACACAACTTTACACTAACCAATGATGTCTTTATAAAAAAAGGAAATCAATACGAAACCAAACAACCAAAGCAAAGCAATCACAAATACATAACATTAAAAAAGGTAAACAAACATATCAAATGTATTACAATATTACAATACACAATATGAACTTGGATTTGCAGTGAGAAATCCTAACAACAAACCCAGATAAGGAATATAATCTAAATGTATTACACATAACAAACTATTGGAACATACAAAATTCATTAAAAACACAATTCCATCTCAACTATACACGGACTATACAAATGATAATATACGAGCCCAATAAGAAAATAAAAAATATCAAAAAACAAATGTGGAACTTCTTCATCAAAATTACCCTTAAAATTAATAAACAAACCCGGAAATAAACATTACAGTATACTACATTTCACACTTTATACGCATGCTTACATAAATTATAAAGAGGCTCCTAAATTTGAACAAATAATTTTGAACCACAACAACATGTGAACACAAGGCTTTAGGGTCTAATACACCAACTTCACACCCACCAAACAAACATTTCCATAACAAAGGCATACAACTTTAGCCAAAGGAAAAAATCCAATACTATACCTATAATATTGAACAACTACTAGGATCATTCAAATCATCCCATGCGCTACCGAAAGTACAACATAAACAAACGCAAACAAAAATTAAAAAAATAAGGCAGCGGACATGATTCACTTTCACCTTCAACCAAAACAAAACTCAAAGACACAACAAAACACACTAAAGTCATGATCCAACAAACTAGTGAAAACAAGCAAAGATCCAAAACAAAGTAAGGCAAGAAAGGCTATACAAACGCTGGAATAACAATGACAAATGGACGAAATCGGATGAATATAAAAGCGAAAGAACACAGGACAGAAAACAGCCTCTACAACAAATATCAGCAAATCAGATGATCCAACACAGCCAACAAAATCAAACACCCTCACAACAACACATGACAAACAAAACAAAAAGACTTTGAACCAACCTCGGACAAACCCTAAAACAAATGAAGAACACACCAAACCTGTTCGAGCATAACGACACACAACAAAAAGACACGACATGAACAAGAGTTTGAAAAATAACAACAAACCAAAAGAAGAATCAATACCGATGACTGCGATAGAGAGAATGAGCGAGAGAGCCAAAAATCGAAAGAGGGAAAGTGTGAAAGAGAGAAATGCGACCGAGAGGGAGAGTAGACAACAAAGAAAAGGGGTTAGGGTTATCAGTTTAGCCCACACGGTTGCAGTGAATGCCAAAAGCCAACCCAAATTAAAAATCAAGTTCAATTCAAAGTCTGTATTGGAACTAACCAATTCAGTTATGACTACTATTACACAAACCAACCACACGAACAATATACTTTTAAAGGACATTTGTTCCCCAAAAATAAATACAGACCACCAAGTTCCTAAAAAAAAATAAAGTCGCCTATTAATTTAACAACACCCACTAAATCAAATAAATAAACACTCAAAATTACAAAACCATATATTAACACATAAAATATCCATATAACTTGCACAGAGTTTTGTAAACAAAATAATATACAACTCCATATAAGGAAAACAAACTTATATAACAACAGATCTGGGAATTTTATAAAATAGTAATTTGTAATCAAATATCCCCCATTTCAAATGAAAGCAAATTTTTTTCGACCAAATACTAAACAATAAAAAATGATAAACAAACATTATAGAATATAAAACAAGCAATTCTAGAGTTACAATTAGGGGGGGGGGGGGGGGGGAATGCAACAAACATTATAGAATATAAAACAAGCAATTCTAGAGTTACAATTAGGGGGGGGGGGGGGGGGGGGGGGGGGGGGGGGGGAATGCACTTTCATTATACACCTTAACCAACTTCTTTGCATTATATAAAAAAAGTACCTTAATATACAACATACTCTAAAGGAAAAAACCAAGAAAAACACCTAAATTAAAAACCCAAAATACCCCCCAAAGCACGACCATGACAAATAAAACTTATTGCATCAACTCCTTCATATCAAATTAGTTTTAAACTTAACCAAAATAACATTTCAATTATTATTATGCATAATACATTAAAATATACTTAAACACTTATTTAAACAAAACATACAAAACCAACCTTCTTCTCGCTAGATATTCAACATTTTAAACTCTATTATTTCATACTATCATTCCATTATCCAAAATTGCAATATTACAAATTAAAAAAATACAAATCCAACTTAATACAAAAATGAACAATCCCGTGCGTAGCACGGGCATGCTTCCTGGTTAAATATATGTTTAAAGAATGAAGATCAACATAAATTTCTAGAAAACGTGACATACCACCAAAATCACACCAAATCCATTATATAAATAATTACATTTGTAAAATTCTTACATAGACATAGGTAAATATTTTTATTAAATCTCAAGATAAAGAAGATATTTTTATTAGGTAAATATCGTACTAAAATTTATTATTATTATTATTATTAGAGACAAATATATATAAATTATCTTATTTTTACCAAAAAAAGGAAGATATACAACATTGACGAAATTATTATTATTGTTATGATTATTAGATAGTATCTTCTTAGTTAATATAAAATTATTATTATTATTAGAGATATATATAGATTATCTTTTATTTACCAAAAAAGGAATATCTTCTTTTTACCAAAAAGGAAGATATACGAAATTATTGAAATTATTATTACGGTTATTTCTCCTAGTAACCCTGAGATATCGCTTAATTCGTGCGGTACACCAAAGTTTGACATATTTCGCATCGTAACCCTGATGTTATCATTTTTTTTGCAAAATACCCAAATCGTTAAATATAAACGGTTTCTGTGGTTTATTTAATTTTAAATAAAATAAAAAATAAACCTAAACCCTAAAAAAGTTTTTAGGGTTTATGATTTAGGGTTTTAGGGTTTATGATTTAGGGTTTAGAGTATATGAGTTTAGGATTTAGGTGGGTATATATTTTATTTTTATAAAGATAATAAAGGGGAATTGCAAACCGTAAACCCTAAAAATATTTTAAGGGTTATGGTTTTAGGATTTATGGTTTCAGTTTAGGGTTTAGGGGTTAGGGTTTAGGGTTTCTATTTTATTTAAAAATTAAATAAACAAAAACCATTTATATTTAACGATTTGGGTATTTCGCAAAAAGAATGAAAACCTTAGGGTTACTACGCGAAATATGCCAAACTTTAGTGTATCGCGTGTGTTAAGCGATATCTCGGGGTTATCGGGCGAAAAAACCGTTATTGTTATTATTATCAGATATTATCTTCTTATTTAATAATATAGTAATTAAGGATTTATTATTATAATATTTTTTGGGTTGGCTGGATGAGGTGGCGGATGAGGTGGTATAACTCAAAGTCGATACTTAGGCAAATCGTGTGACGACACGTATGCGAATTGAATGTAGGCTTAACATGTAGAAAATAGGCTTCTGCTTTATTTTATATAATAATATAGATGAGGTAGAAATATAGATTGTAATTTAATAAGATCCCAACTTATATTATATAGTGATTGTCAAAATCATTTGTGTTGGAACGATGTTCCCTCGAGTTTTAATGATGATAAACACCATTACACTTAATGGTTTGCATTGTGACTTTAAGTTTTAGGAAAAGTGAGTAAAATAGGGAAGGATGAAAATCATGTGAAGAAGAAAAAAACAGAGAAGGCAAGGAACAGAGAAGTCAACAATGGAACAACACACTTGAGCAAAACTGTCAGTTGATGCGTGTGTTGTAGAGAAGAAACAAACAAGGGAACAACGCCTAGGAACGATGTGACGAGTGCGTTGAGAACTTGTGAACGAATTCTATTCTTGGAAAGAAATCTCCAAAGACGTCTAAAGCCACAAGGAGAAAGATTTGATGAAGATCTCATAGTTAGAAATGACTGTGTTGAGATAGTGATAGAATACATAGAAGGACTAATCAAAGGCTTCCAAGGAATATGCTCAAGCAAAGGACACCTATTGTCAAAGTTCGAAGTTTAGTTCTTGTCAAATTCTGAACAGCCTTTGGTAAAACATGAATAACTGTGCCTAGAAAATTGATCTTGAGATGATTCAAGATGTGTTGGAAAGATGATTCAATGATCTAGAACTACATAGTTTACATCAAATTAAAACTCCAACAAGAAGATGATCAAATCCAGTTTTACTGAGAGTTGTGCAATTTTCAGCGGGAATTAGCTACTTTCCATAGTTAGATTATTTAGATAAGATTATGTCCTATTTTTCTTTGTTAGATTATCTTTACTTTCAACATTATTAACTAGAATATTATTTCCTTAGGATTAGATAAGAAAAATTAAGATCCAAGCTTGTTTGGTTTCCTAGTTGCTTCTTTAGTTTGTTTCTATCTTTTATCTAGTTTCCTTATCTTTAGCCTTAGATAGATTAGATATATTTCTTATTTTCCAAGCCATTAGGGCACGAAATTGTCTTTAAATATTCATGTTTTGTCATTCAATAAGGTACGTTTAATTGCTTAAGTTTATCAAAGTTGAGGTTATCTCCTTGCTTGAGCCTAGATGTCACAAATTATCTATCTTGTTGTGGTTATCAATCAACTCGTCTCTTCGAGTCCAAGCTCATCTCTTTGATTTCCTCACGATCCTCTCTTTGATCGTCCTAAAGATCATATATTGGATCCTTCAAAGGCCATCTCTTTGGCCATTGCGAACTCGATCTCTTTCGAGTGTCTTCAAGCGAATTCCTCTCGGGTTTTCGTGCAATTCAACAAGGGTGTGCACCCAAGGCTTCCACAACAACTGTGAGAGTCATGCCATCACTTTAGAGAGCGAAAAATCTCCAAGGCGTTTGTGAGACAAAGTTCGTTGCTTGGCTTGGCTTCGTTGCGTTCCAAGCCAGTTGCGATCATCTCAACAGGGACGTTCACATCCACTAGTATCGTGGTCCCATCAACGTTCTTGATCTCTTTCAAGTTCTTGATCTCTTTCAATGCTTTATCCTCTCCACCATGTATGAAGTCTATTACGATGATGACTTATACGCTCCACCACAACGGCGCCCGAAGTGCTATTATGACGATCCCTATGATTGAAGTCCAGAACTACGCAACTTTGACGCTCTTCCGCTACCATGCGACTCCAAGGTTTGCTCCTACAAACCACCACCACCGCCATATCCCATTCACCCCTCCTATGACGTTGACTACTATGACACTACGTACGGAGATGAGTGTGCCAGGGCCGAGTATGTCGCTAGACTCAAGGCTGTCAATCAACAGCTTCGTGCCAAGCTTGCCCTACAATTCTTTAAGGAGGTTCGTTCCAAGCGTGCGAGATTGCTAGCCGCCGCCTCCCAAGCCGCCCTGGAGAAGAAACATGCATGGATCGCTGATACATAGGCTGAAATTGACTCACTCAACGCAGAGGTTGCGGCCTAGGAGCGCGCCAAGACTATCGCTTTTGTCCCCCCATGCGACCTGGTACCACTTGTTTCTTGTTCTTCTCCGCCACCGGCTGATTTGGTAGTTGTGGAATCAATTTCCACTCCCATAGATCAGTCCACGTCTGTCCTCACATCAAGTTTGTCGCGCCGCTTCACAACCCTTCACTGCCACCACCGACTCCCACACCACTGCCTCCAGCGTCGTTGCTCATGTCTTTTCCATCTGAGATTGCTCCTTATGTATTCACTAAGCTCGTTCCCTCACCATACAAAGAGGCATCACGTACACAGAAGCCAACTTTGATGTGGTGCGAGTTTATTGAACGAGATGTTCCTATGCAGATTTTGAGTGTTCATGTGTCTCTCCTTCAAGTTTTTCATTTCATCCATGTCGAATCAGGGACGATTCAAAGCCAAGTAGGTGAGAATTATAGAATCCATATAAGGACTAATCAAAG
The DNA here is from genome assembly GCA_027886185.1 of Rheum nobile. Lineage (NCBI taxonomy): Eukaryota > Viridiplantae > Streptophyta > Magnoliopsida > Caryophyllales > Polygonaceae > Rheum > Rheum nobile. The sequence goes on along the minus strand of WOAB01000002.1, from coordinate 4,708,765 downwards.
GCCTCCATGGAAGAGGCTCAAGCAAAGGAGAACTCTTGTCAAAGTACGAAGTTTTTAGTTCTCGTCAAATTCTAGATAGCCTTCAGTAAAACGGGCATAAGGGTGGCTAGAAAATTGATCTCGAGATTATTCAAGATGTGTTGGAAAGATGATTTAAAGATCTACAATTCCATAGTTTACATAAAATTTAAACTCTAACAAGAAGATGATAAAAATCCAGTGTTATTGAGAGTTGTGCAATTTCCAACGAGAATTATCTACTTTCCATACTTAGATTAGTTAGATAAGATTATGTCCGATTTTCCTTGTTAGATTATCTTTATTTTTAGCATTATTATATAGAATATTATTTCCTTAGGATTAGATAAGAAGAATTAGGATCCAAACTTGTTTGGTGAATTAGGATCCAAACTTGTTTGGTTTCCTACTTCTTTAGTAAGTTTCTATCTTTTATCTAGTTTCCTTATCTTTAGCCTTAGATAGATTAGGTAGATTTCTTGTTTCCAAGCCATTAGGGCACGAAATTGTCCTTAAATATTCATGTTTTGTCATTCAATAAGATACGTTTAATTGCTAAAGTTTATCAAAGTTGAGGTTATTTCCTTGCTTGAGCCTAGACGTCACATATTATTTATCTTGTTGTGGTTATCACTCAACTCATCTCTTCGAGTCCAAACTCATCTCTTTGATTCCCTCACAATCATATCTTTGATCGTCCCAAAGATCCTATCTTGGATCCTTCAAAGGCCATCTCTTTAGCCATCCGAATTTGATCTCTTTCGAGTGTCTACAAGTGAATTCCTCTCGGATTTTCATGCAATTCAACAAGGGTGTGCACCCAAGGCTTCCACGGCAACCGCAAGAGTCATGCTATTACTTTGGCGAACGAGAAACCTCCAAGGCATTTGCGAGACAAAGTTTGTTGCTTGGCTTGGCTTCGTTGCGTTCCAGGGCACTTGCGATCATCTCATCAAGGACGTTCGCATCAGATAGTTTAGGAATATTTTATTTGATTTATTTAGTTAGCACTAGGGTAAATCTTTTAAGTATTTCGATGACTATATATATGAAAAGATAGTAACAAGGAGAGTTACGCTGCCACAAGCATTTCCAAGGTGCTCAAGAATTCTGAAGAGGAAGAAAACACTTGCAAGTATGAAGCTTTGGTAAGTTGAGTACTTGATAGGGTTTTGGGTGTCTAAGATGTTTTTAGCTCTGTTACACGTAGAAGTCTAGATATCTAGGAGTGAACTAGATTGAGATAAGACTTGCTCGATTGTAGCACCAAAAGTAATAACACATGTAGACATTTGAAATCCTACTAGGGTAAAACCTAGGGGTAAAGGTTTTTCTCAGTCAACTAGTTGGTTGATTGAGTTTTTCTCTCCAAAGAACATTGCTATTGTTAAATTATAATCTGTTGTTATATTCCGCTGCCCAAGGAACAATTCTGTCGTTCCTTGTACTAACACACACGATTCAACAATTGGTATCAAAGCAGGTTTGTTCTAGATTGTGTGTTACTTACAGGTTTATAGGTAACAATGACTGGTACTATAGATGTTGGAATCAGTTTCTATAAGCTGCCTCTACTAGTTATTCGTCAATACCAAAATTGCTAGAACTTGTTAATCAAATGGGTTCAAGCAATGATTATCAATGCTGGTTAATCATTTCACTAGGAGATCTTGAAGTTGCTGATATTAAGACTAAGAAGAATTCAAAGAAATGGACTCAAGAAGATTTGCAAACTATGGAAAAGTACTCAAAGGCTGCCATGCTCATTAACAATGCCCTTGGTCAAAAAGGTGTTTCAAAACTCCAGTCTTGTGAGTTTGCCAATGCTAAGTGGCTTGCTTTGGAACATATGTACATAGGGAGCAAAGATCTCCGTGAAGTTGATCGTTTCCAGGCTAAGAAGGACTTCTACAACTTCAAGATGGAAGATGGAGAAGAAGTGGGCTCCTATCAAGCTAGGTTTGAAAAAATCACGGCTCACTTTACTGCTCATGGAATTCCAGAGACAGAGATCCTTCCAAATGAGAAGATTCTGATCATCATCGATGGTCTCCCTCATCGTCATAGGATGACGAAGGCGATCTTGAAGGAGAGTGTCAACACCTCTACGTTGGCGTTCCATGAAGTCTTCATCAAGATTCAGAAGTATCATAATGAAGAGAGGGCTAAAAGATCTAACAAGAGCAAGGGAATTGCCTTGATGGTGGAAAAGGCTGTAGACATGATTGAAAATGATAAAGATGAGAATCAACCCTCTGTTGATCCAAAAATTGTCTTACTCACAAGAGCTATACGTTCCCTCTACATGAAAGGAAGAAATAGGAATGGAGGGAACAATGGTGAAAAGCACGACATCAAAGACATCACCTGTTACAACTATAACGAGAAGGGTCACTATGCAAGCTTATGCTCCAAGGAAAAGAAGAATGGTAACAGTTCTATGAACAGTGAAAAGAAAGATTTTGTTGTTGTTTGGGGTGATGAGTGTGTAGAATTTGATGGAGAGGATCCTGAAGCTTGGGGTGGTGATATGTGTGCCATGGCTCTTGGCGAATCAATTGTTTCTTCTGAGGAACAAGAGGTAGATCCCAAAACTTTTCTCAATTCTCTTGTGAATTATAACAACAACAAAAATCCTTGATTAGTCTTATCAAGGAAATATATGAAGAGAATTTGAAAACTCAAGAAGAGTTAGCCAACTCTGAAGATGAATGCAGTAGTTTAAAAGAAACCATTCTAAAACTACTAGTAGTTCAACCGTTCCTTGTTCTATATGTGATGCTAATCGTGATGAACTTGATAGGTTAAGAAAAGAAAATGTCTCTATGTTGATGGATGTTGTTTCTAACAATTCTAATGAAAGCCTATCAGTTGGTCCAACTAAGCTAGAAGGGAACATGTCTGAAATGAAAGCCTATGTTCATAAGATACATTATATGCTAATGGAATAGACAACTTAAGAAGAGGACATATAATTTGTTAAACCAAGGTATGGCATTGGTTACACTGATTCAAATGACAAGGGTAAAGAAGACGATCTGTCTATTACTGAACTTAGAGAAGCTAAGGATAGGTAACTTCAAGATGCTAAGGAGAAAGATCGCCAGTTAGAGGAACGTGTAAAGGTCCTAAAGGGTGGGTTGAATGAAAACCAAGCTTGGTACATTGGTCAACCTGCCCACAAGATTTTCCTTAAGCAAACCCAAGGTAATTATTCTTCGAGAGGAAATCCTAGTGGTGGGAATGGTGCTACTAATGCTTGTGGTAGCTCCTCAAGGAATTTCTAACTCTAGTGGTCCCACAATTGGTATTGTTGATACCACAAGCTCTTCACCAGCACCTGACGTTCTATCCGCATGCGCTCATGTTACTGCTGGAAATCAAACTCGTGTAGTTCCTCCGTCAATTCAATTGGAACTCCCTCAGCCGAAGATGCATGAGATCTCAACAACTCTCTGAATGTTACCATTGTTCCTCATGGAACTTCTTGTGGTGATAGTGTTGAAGCTCTTACGAGTGATGTAGAAGGAACGGTCCCTACTGAAAATCCCACACAAGTTGAAGATGCTTCATTGCCTTCGTCTTCAACAACTGCTCCAGTGACTTAATCCACTGATCCTTCCCTGGTTGTGTCAAAAAGTGTTCGAGTTCAAAAGGATCATCCCATAGATAACCTCATCACTCCTTTGGTGAAAGAGGTTTTCGCTCTAAACTTAAATCTGTTTTGTTCCTCATCTCTTTTGTAGAGCCAAAGACTATCAAGGAAGCCTTGAAGGAACCATACTGGATTGTGGCTATGCAAGAACAGCTACACCAATTTGAGAGAAACAAAGTGTGGAGACTAGTTCCTTTGTCCCACAACAAACATGCCATCGACACTCATTGGGTTTTTAGGAACAAGTTGGATGAGGAGTAACAAGCTATGAAATCAGTTGAGGAGGAACTTGGTGGAAAGACGTCTTCAATAGAAGCAGTTCACCCCAAGGGAAAGAAACGAAAGGCGGTCGATGTTTCTCTAGAGGAAGAAGAACATGAGGACGACTTGCAGTTCCTTGGGAGTCGGCGAGCGTCAACAAAATTCTCAATCCTGACAAAATCCGGTGGAGATGAGACTATTCCTATGTCTCTGAAGGGACAACTTCGCTCTGCTACAAAGTCAGAGAAGACAAAGGCCAAGCTTGAGATTCAAGTCTCTAACACAATTCACCACTTCACTGAGGGTAAATTCATTCTCCCTCCTTTGACTATTCGCGAAAGTTTCTTTGTTGAGCACTAAGTGGTAGAAGTTCTTGAACTTCTCAAGTTTTAAGGTTGGGAACGGTTGTGTTCCTCCAAGGCGACCGTGAATGAAGCTCAAGTGCGAGAATTCTATCACTATTATCATTTCTCCAAAGCTGAAGCACTTTTTGGTTCCTCAAAAATTGATGGGGACGACATCTCTTTCACAACAAAGGTAATTGTTATCTGTTGTATGTTCCTTCTGGTGGTTTTGATGAAGTTCCATTTGAAAAATCTTTTGAGGAGTATATGGATGAGAAGCTAGCCTGCATGACATGACTATTTGGTAAAACCTATGGGGAACTTCAGACGTCTCGCTTGACGTTACCCCACAGAGTTGCTTTTCACATCATCACTCGAGCTGTTGTGCCTCGCCAAGAGAAGAGGACAACACTCACTCTCCGTGATCTGTTTCTACTGGATCGGTTTATGCGTAGGGAGAAAATTGATCTTCCCAGGGTGATTCTGTATGATAAGGAGAAGTGCAAAAGAAAGTCACACTCTTTGGCTTATCCCAATCCGGTGAAGATGTTGCTGCTAAGGGATAACCTGTACTACGAAGAGAATGAGGTTATGTTGGGAAGTGAGCGTGACACTTCCTGTGTGGAGAAGATGAAGTACAAGGGTAACTCCAAGGAAACGGAGTGATGAGAATCAAGGTCACCAAGGGGACCTTTCTTCTCTATGAGGGCTAGATCGTGTCTAAGCTTGCCTTCTCCTCCCTTCCTATGCTTGCTTAGCCTCCAATGGAGCTTGAGAGAGGGCCACGGCCGAGAGGAAAGAGGAAGAGCCGAGGGGCTGCCGAGGGGAACCACAACCGGTGGTGAACAAGTGAGAGACCGGCGGCTCTTGGTTCCAAGTCCAAGGGAACCTCTCTTAGAGGTTCCTTGGCTAGAACGAACTTGGTTCCAAAGTTGTGAATGATTTGCCTTGTGAGAAGATGAGATTGAGAGGGAGAGATGTGAAGATTTGGAAGCTTTGAGTTGATAGAAGATAGTGGTGGCCTAGGGGAGATAAACTCTTACCCAAGGCTTTGGCCACTCTTTAATTCTTCAACTAAATGAACAAGGAAGCCAAAGTTGGCTTTAAATAGTCTTGGCATCAAGCCAATAAGGGAAAGCTTATAATGGGCTTTAGTGAGTTGAAGTCCATGTGCAAATGGCTCTTCACACTCACTAAGGCAAGACTAGACTAATGAAACTAAATAACCGACAATACAAAGCGGATAAAAGCCATAAGGCTTGGATATAGACGTGCACATAAATGCCTTGGAATCGAAGCATTGTCGATGCTTGAGTGTCATGGTATTGATGTGTCGGCGTCTTGGTAGTCAAGGCATTGACTCCTTGTTGATGGGTGATTGGCACTCATCATTCTCCCCTTCGTGAGGGAGAATTGTCCCCAATTCGATCATCGGGGACCGGGGGCACATAAGGGCTGAAGTCCGCCACAAGGAATGCGGTGTAAGCCTCGGGAATCGTCGGCATAAAAGCATCATCGACGAGCCTCTTGAGCACATTGGAGGCGGCATGGCCATATGGGCGAGGCTTGGAGCGGCTCCCGGCTGGAATCCGTGCGAACGGTGGAGGCATGTGCGCCGTAGACCTATAACAAGCAACCTCTACAAGCAATGGAAAAGTTAGCCAACGGTGCGGCGGGTCCCTAGGGATGGCTCTAAGCAAGGCATCGGGGTGGGGAGGGTGACAAGTATGAAGCATAAAGCGCGTCCCAAAGGTCAGCCACCCAAAGCTAAAAAACGACGCACTAATGTAGGGTCTCAAGTCAAGACAATAGCACGAGTGATTCCATAAAAACTTGCCTCGACGTCAAATGCAAGGATAGCTAGCTCGGTTGGAGGGTGCGAGGGGGGACAAGGAATGCCAAGAGCTATCCTAGGGGGGTTCTCGCCCAACACACAAATGGAATCCCTCCCCTTCTTAAACATGTGCAATCCAATTAGAAAGACCATAGTTAGGTCTTCCCAAAGGGTGAGAGAGATAGATGCGGGTGTGTAAAGGCCGGGAGGGGGGAATTGTGTTAGAAACTTGAATCTCAAACGAGGTGCAAGTGTAGGTTTGGAGGCATAATCCTCGAAAGGTGTCATGGAAGTAGTGTTCCCAAAAGCTCTACGGCACTCATTGGCATCCTCAATCAACAACTTCACAAATGAGGCTCTAAGGGAACAAAGCTCACCCTCTCGAATACGGAAAACATCATCCCAAGAATGTCTCGCAAGGTCACCCAAAGTGGCATACGCCGGTAAGATAGGACTAAGGAGGGTCTCGGGTGCATGCAAAGACAAAGAAATGGAAATCATAAAATTGTGAGCATGACAAAGAGAGGGAAGCATATACCTCGGAGACAAGATGTTGGCAATCTTGTCTCAGTCCTTCTTGTGCCGGTCATCAAATAGCAAAGGCTCCACAAAGGCCGGCCTATGGACATGGCGCCGGCCAAGAGAGATGTGAGCCGCATGGTGGGCATGGAGGGAGAGCTCCTTGTGTAGGGAAGGAATAAGGCGCCGACCTCCTTGGTAAAGGGGCAATGATGAGGCCCCGAGCGGAAAAGAGGGCGGCGTCCAAGGCGGGAGCAAGGCCACGCCTATGGTGGGGCGGCCAAAGGGGGGCCCCAAGGGAAAACAAAGCCGCCGGTCAGGAGGGGCCGGGGGAAACTGGCAGCGGCGAGCCAAAAGAAGCTTCAGGGAGTGGCCGAAGAGGGAGGCCTCTACTTGGGTGTGAGGCACCGAGGGCAACAATGGCGTCGAACATGGTGGTGACAAGGTGCAGCCCTCCGTCGGTGGTGCAGCCATGGGGCGCTAGCCTCCATGGTGGTGGGACAATGGTGATCCCCCAACAGGCGACAAGGGGTCGCTCACGACAATGGGTGACGGCCAATCAATTCGTGGCTGAGGGAATGGCTCGTCCAACCGAGTGGGCAACAAGGTACCGCGGCGTGGCACCAAGGAGAAGGTGGGGGCCGCGCTGGGGGTGAGCACGCTTGGCGGTGGTGGAGACCCGATGGCCGCGAGGTGGGAGTTGGCGGCGCGTGTCTCTTCGGCGGCGCTGGCGGGCTTCCGGTCATGAGGCACATCCTCAGTGTCGTCCGGCAGACGCCGGCTTGGTGGCGGCCGAGCGTCAAGAAGCGCGCTGGGCTTCTCACGTGCTGAGGCCTCAAGGTGGCGGTCAGCCGGGGCGGACAAGGAGGCGTCGGGAAGGAAGGGCACCGTGTGGAGTGGCGCCATGGCCGGAGTAGGCGGCGGGGGAGTTGTGGGGATGATGGCCACGGTGGGCCCCATGGTGGCCAGCCGATGAAGGTGGGCCTCCGCCACGACATGCTCCGCTCGGCGTCGTTCGACCTCGGTGAGGGCCTCGTTGATCCGGGCATCGATGGCCTCGATACGCTCCCTCTCTCGGTGGCGGGCGGCACGCAAGGCCTCGGCATTGGCCTCCGCGCAGCGGGTGGCAGCGTCCTTGGCGCAATCCTCTTCGGCTAGCCTAGCCACAAAGGACTCGTGGGCGCGATCATATCCTCGGTGGCTCACATCCGCCCAAGCCTCTTCATCAAAGGTCTCGAGATAATCTCCATAGGGGTGGGGAAGTGGCAGCCATTCCGGGTCACGACGGTCTAGCGGGCGTCGGGGCTGGCCTTGGGTACGATCGGAGCTGGCCAAGAGGCGCTGATCGTATTGGTGTCGGCTAGTGTGGCCATTGGCGCGGAGGCTAGCGCGGGGTGGTGGTAGCCAATGTGGGTCATGACGGTCAAGCAGTCGTCGGGGCTGGCCCCGAGCGCGGTCATACTGATGCGAAGGACCCATTTAGGACCTCACCTAATCCTTCATAGGTCAAGAGAAGGACCCATTTAGGACTAGATGAACCTGCGTCACTTGCATGCGCCCGCGAGACTAATGATTGTGTTGCTCGCTCCATTTCCCTTGTGCGAGCTCTTGTTATCGAGCCATTCGAGCGCATCTTCATTGCATCCTCTTCGTCCTTCGTCGTCATCGAGGGGGTCATGGAGCTATCACATACCCCCCGGGGTACTCATCCGCCCAAGCCTCGTCTTCCAAGGCCTCGATATACTCTCCATAGGGGCGGGGAGGCGGCAGCCAATCCGGGTCATGGCGGTCTAGCGGGCGCCGTGGTTGGCCTTGGGCACGAGCATAGTCTCGGTGGCTCACATCCGCCCAAGCCTCCTCTTCAAAGTGTCGAGGTACTCGCCATATGGGTCGTCTGCATCATAGTGGTGGCTGAACGCATAAGCGGCTACGGGCCTAGGGGCGACACGTGGATAAGGACTCCCATACAAAGACGTAGGGTCACGAGCGTGGCATCGTGGGCGCCGGTCCGGCCGCGGCCGAGCGGGATAAGGCCAATATGGCTCGGTCATGGGGACTCACCTAATACAAGCAATAGGCAAACCAAGTAAAGAGTCCCAAGCAAACAAAGCAATGCATACATAAGACAATATGAATACCTTAGTCCCAAGACAATCTAATCAAGGCAATGCAAGCGATAAGGAAACCAAGGCAATCACACTAATGATGAAAAAGCAAGCTAAGCCTAGGAAAACAAGTAAGCAACAATGAAGGCTCAAGTAAGGGAGATGGTTGGGCAAGGGCATGTAACGTAGGGACATGGGGCGGGCTAAGGCAATTCCAAGCAAGGCCCAAGTGGATGACTTAGGCTAGATGGACGAATGCCCAAGATGACAATGGAGGACACGCCTAGATTAGAACACAATTCGGTCTCCCTTATGGGCCCAAGGAAGGAGACAAGTGGTGACAAGCCAACCTAGAAGAATATGGAGAGATAGGCTTAGTGGCCCATGGTGCCAAGGGGAGGTGAGAGAGCCCACCAAAGATGTGACCCAACCAAGGAGAAGAAAGAAAATGGGAGTGGGCCTTCTCTATTTTTTTATTTCCAAATTCTGTGTTTTTTTTTTTGACTTGATGGGCCTTGTTGCCTTTTTTTGTTTGGCCTCTTGATTTTGAGTAAGGCTTTTTCTAAAACTTGTAGAGGAAGGCCCAAATGAATAACATGTAACTAAAAAAGAGGTGGGGTCATAACAATGCCCTTGAATATGACTTAGGGCCGGCACACATGGGTTTTTGAAGACAAAGTCCCTTTTTTGGGTAGGGAACAAGGTGAAGAAGAGGGAAAGAAAGTGGTTGACATTATTATGCACAAAGCATTTGCACCCGAAGACGGGAAATGTTGGGAACTCTGCCTTTCAGCAGCTCATAGGAGGTCTTCTCAGTCATAGGGCAAAGCATGACACGATTGAGAATGTAGCAAGCGGTGTTGACAGCCTCAGCCCAAAACCGATGAGGAAGATCAGCAGAGAGGAGCATAGTACGAGACATGTCCTCCAGGGTCCTATTTTTCCGTTCAACAACACCATTTTGTTGAGGAGTGCGAGGAGCTGAGAAATTATGAGAGATTCCCTTGTCCCTGCAAAAGGTTAGAAATTTGGCATTTTTGAACTCCGTTCCATGATCAGAACGAATAGCACGAATAGTGTGGCCAAGGGAGTTCTCAAGAGTGGGAACAACAGCAGAGAATCTATCAAACACTTCATCTTAAGATTTAATAAATATAGTCCAGGTGAAACGAGAAAAATCATCAACAAGTACAAGAATATACTTGTTCCCTCCAAAGCTTTGAGTACGCATGGGACCACATAAATCCATATGAACAAGTTCAAGAGGATGAGAGGAACTGATCTTAGATTTTGACTTAAAGGAACTACGTACCTGTTTCCCTCTTACACAATCTGAGCAAATGTTGTCTTTATCAATTTGAACAGAGGGAAGTCCTCTCACCAGTTCCTTCTTGTGCAGCTTATGAATAAGCTGAGTGCTAGCATGGCCAAGTCTTTGATGCCATATTGTCGTTCTATCAGCTGAACTTTGTCAGTTAAATCCACGCATCCAACGCCACAAATTGCTCCTTTTCTTTTGTCACCGAAGGAAATTTTTCCTCCATTGTATTTCTGAAGTGAGTGTAGTTTCTTCCTGTTTCCAGTCATATGACATGAAGCTCCACTGTCTATGTACCATTTTTCTTCTTTGCTCACTTCAGCCTGCAAAATTAAACATCATTTCTTACGAACCCAGGTCGGCTTACCGTTCCTGGGGTTGTTAGGAGGAGAGTTCCTAGGCTGATTAGCATGGTCAGTTCCCTGAGAAGGAGAAGAATAATAATAGGGATCATTTAAGTCAGAAATTTCAGTTATTTTCCTATTATCCTTCCTCATATAGTTCCTCCTTTTAGAGGCTTTTTCTTCGTCCCTGATCTTCTTGTTGCATTCGTCAATGTTATGACCTTGGTTCCCACAGTACCAGCAAACACGATTGTTGGGAATCCAGAGGTACTTACCCTTTTGACGAAAGGGAACTGAGTTGGATATCTTTCTCTCCTTTAGATCAACCTTCTTCCTGGGAGCATTGCGCCCAATACCCTTATACATCTCATGTATCTTAAAATCATTAGGAGCACACGGAAGATTATCCTTAGAAACATTTTCAAGAACCTTAATTCTTTCTTGCAAGTATTCATTTTTGCAGTTAGAAGTTTGAAGAGCTAAATCAAGTCTTTCATTTCTAGCCTGAATCTCACTAGATACTTTATCTAAGTCACTATGAGCATGACAAGGAGTATCGGAAGAGTCATTAGGAAGATAGCCTAATCCAGCCCTAGGTCTCACAAAAATAGTTTGAGTAATAGTCTTTTCATGAATACAATCAGATAAAGAGTCAAGTTTATTAATAATAGACATCAGCAGATCATTGTCAGGAGAGGAACTTACAGGGGAACTATCGCCAAGATTCAGTTTATCATGCAAATCACAAGTAGGACAGACAACATGCGAAGTATTGCTAGATTTAGAAGCATCCTCAACTTTCTTACACCAAACAACATTTTCCTCAGTTAAGCAAGAAATTTCTTCTTCATTTTCAGTAATCTTTTCTTGCAAGGAATTGTTTTCATCGCTAAGTTTGATAATCAGTTTAATCAAGTGCTTTTTATCATACTTAGAGAGAGTTTCAGTGAGTTCAACAGAAGATACCTCAGGTTTGGTGGGGTCTGAGTCAGTACTTGAGTCAGCAGTTGCCATGAGACAGAGATCAAGGAAACTGAAGTTGAGTTCCCTTACAGAGGATGTCTCAGCGATCAGACACTGTCCAGAGGATAAGTCGTCTGGTTCCCCTTCAGATTCTTCATCATTGTCACCCCAAGTGGATGTAGCAACCAACGCCTTTTTCTGTTGAGGTTCAGCACCCTCCTTCTTGTTTGGGAAATTCTTAGCAAGATGCCCAACCTGGTTGCATTGATAGCATCTGAATTCCTTGTGTTCCCTCTTGAAGTCTTTCCTTGGGAACTTGCCCTTCTGAAAGTTCCTAACAGTGCGAGTTAGAAGAGCTGTGATCTCATCATCATTTTCTTCGTCGGACTGTTCATCGGTCTTCAGCCTTTCCATGACTTTGGTCAGCATCAAGGCAATGCTTTGATCAGTTTTCACTTGCTCAGTTCCCTTAGCCTTGTCTTCTTGTCGCTGGAGTTGACCAATGAGTTCCTGAACAGGGAGAACTCTGATGGAAGGAGTTTGAAGCATGATGCTCTGTGTCATTTCAAACTTAGAGTTAAGTCCGTTGATAATCACCATGGATTTTGACCACTCTTCAGGTGATGCACCACAAGCTGTGAGTTCATTGCATAGAATCTTAAAACGAGAGTGATAAGATGAGACATTTTCAGTGTCACGCATTTTGAATCTGTGATATTCTCCTTGTAGATCAAACTTCATGCTGTTCTGAAGGTCTTCACTTCCCAGGTTGAATTCCCTCAGAGCTTTCAGCATCTCTTTAGCATTATCGATGCCAATGACTTTGTCTTGATCAGTTTTGGTCAAGGCATTCAGGATATATTGACGTGCCTTTGCATTCTTTTCTTGTTGACCGAAATGCTCTTGAGTCCATTCAGAGATAGGCATAAGCTTTGTGGGATCCTTTGTATCAACGGGCTTAGGGTAGTTCCCATTCTCCAAGACATACCAGCATTGCATGTCGTTGGTTTGCATAAAGCCAGTAAGTTGTTGAGTCCACCAATTGATTTGACCATTCTTAAGAATGTACGGCTTGTTGATGGAGACACCGAGTTCAGGTTCGTTGTTGCGAGACATCTTAAAAACCTGCTTAGTAAACACACAATCTAGAGCGCTAGCTCTGATACCAATTGTAGGATCTGTGCGTTAGTATCAAGGGAAATGAGACACTAAAGTGTTCAGTTCCTATGGACAGCGGAATAACAAGTAAGCAAGTTATCAAGAACAATTACTTAAGGTGAAAACCTTTGATAACCAACTAGTTATCTAGGATAAAAACCACCCCTCTTTCGAGGATTTCAAACAGTCTACTTGTTTATTAATATGCGATTACAACCTCAGAACATTCACGATTTCAGTCTCCTTCACTAAGACTAAACCTAGTTCCCTAGAAATCACAAATTAACAAACAACAGACTTACTTCACGTTCTTAAGCAAGAACACTTCTTCTTCTTCTTTGTCTCACTGATGCACTCTCAAGCTCATAGAAAATGCATAAGTAAAACCCTAGCAGCATCGAGTATTTATACAATAAAAATGTCAAAGAAAGATCTCGGACGAGATATTCTTTGAACGATTTTATTCCATAAATCCAAGATAATATATTTTATATCTTACCAATAATAAGATACAAAATATTCTCTAAACCGAATCCTAACTTACACAATCATATAAAGATACTCTATGTGTAAAAACGCCTAAGATCTTCTGCTGAAGGCGTCCAGAAACGGCAAGGAAATCTTCACACAGATTATGTGGATACGCTGGTAGATACACAGATGCGGTTCCCATCCAGTTCCCTCGATCATCATCTTCGCACACTTTGGACTTGGTTCCCTTATATTTTCAGCTGTAGATAAAGCACTAGAATAGCCAGTTAAGTTCACGTGTTTGTCATCGTCAAAACAAGAGAAACAGAGGAAGGAAACTCCATGGGAACTGACGTTCCAAAGAGTTCCATTCCAACAGAATCAAAACAGAGAATGCAAGAAACAAAGAAGTCAACAATGAGAAACAACACGCTGGAACGAAAGAGAAAGAGAGACGCGCGTTGTTGATCAGAAAAGGAAAGGGAACAACGCCAAGGAACGCATAACGCGCGATGTGAACCCTTGCGCCTGCCGAATCTTTCTTTTATGGAAACAAAGATTGAAGGAGCAACTTGGGCCGTAAGAAATAATCTCGTTGGAGATATTCTAATTAGGATAGATTAGTAAAGATTGTATAGGATTATTTTATCTTATTTTCCTTAAGTAAAACTAGGGTAAATTAGATAGAATACCTAGACTATAAGATAGATAGTTGCAAACTTCATTTGATAAGGGATTCACGGCGTTTCCCACAGAGAAGAGAATTCGGAAGAAGAAAGAACTTACAAGGACGAGACTTTGGTGTGTTGAGTACTTGTTAGGGTTTTGATTGTCTTAAGTGTTGTTAGAAACGTTACATTCAGAGGTCTAGATATCTAGGAGTAAACTAGATTGAGATAAGACTTGTTTGTTTGTAATTTCAGGATTAATAACACAAGTAGACTTTCGAAATCCTAGTAGGGAAACCTAGAGGTAGAGGTTTTTCTTAGTCAACTAGTTGGTTGATTAAGTTTTCCTCTCTAAGGAACTTTGTCTGTTACTCTGTTATTCTGTTACGATATTCCGCTGCCCAAGGAACAGTTATACCGTTCCTTGTACTAACACACTCGATTTTACATAAACCATGCTAATGTATGCACTTTGACGTAATATATTTGTACCCATAAAAACATATTTGTGCACCTTTTAAATATGTAAAGATTCATGTCTCATAAAAATATGGACTTGTGTTCATGAATTGTGCTTAAATATACACTATTATGTATTATCTATGCACCTATATATACGTATTGTGCATTTTAAAAAATCACAAAGGTTCAATTTTAATAAAAATATTCACTTATACGTATTTATGATTCATGCTAAAGTATGCACTTCTATATATTATCTTTGAACTTATGTGGACATACTTGAACACTTTTCTCTCAGCATCATAAGACCATTTTCAACCCAAGTCCTACTTTTTAGAAATATAAGAATATGTTTTGTTGAGATCTTTAAGCAATTATCTTTTTTAATCTTTGAGTACTCAAAACTTTTTATTTGTTGGACGAGATGTATGCGAATAGCAATAACTAATTGTAAAACATTAGGTGTCTTCACCATTTTGGAAATGTTGGGATGGATACTTCAAATTCCACTAAAATGTACATATAAAGAAATGAAGGAGTGTAATGTGCAATCTCAGTTGCATAACAAATAGTAAAAGAAATTTTGATTGTGTTGAGCACCCTGCACTAACAAAAACATCCTCGACATAACTTATACACTAGACAATAGCCACTTGTTGTTCTTGAATGCCTACAACTTCAAACAAAAAATCAGTAATCATCAAACCTCATTAGAAATAGAAAAAATAAAACTTTACTTGTATATACAAAACAAAATTGCATAAAAGCTCGTAATTCATGAAAATATATATGTTACACATATAATATTTTTCATAGGTTCATACACTTCAATCTCCCTATTGGTTGATGCTTGATTTGGTACAATAATTTCATTACTTGCATATACACAACACAATTGCATAACTGGTGATAGATAGCAAGCTACAATGCATGCATAGATTTTAACAGTGCATATGTAAGTGCATGGGGTGCATATTTAAGTGCCTGGAGTGCATATTTTATATAAAATGTGCACAAATTAAGTTTCCCAACTACTTACATGTTATAGTATTGTGAGATGTAAACTTTTTGCGTCTTTCACAATGCCTTTTACCAATGCTAATTCATTCAATTGCGGTATGTTGCATCAAAAGAGTGAACCTCACCAAAACATCTGCCATAAAATACTACAATGCATTAAAAGTCTAAAACAAAGTGCACAAATATTAACATAATAGAAAAAAGCAGCATCTGTAAATAACAATAAGCATGAATATCTACAATACATGTGGTGTTGGTAAGTGTGCATGTATTTTATATAAATGTGCACAAATAATCATTGAAAGTGCATAAGTAAACTTATAAAAATTGCATACACTTTTTATCATGATTGGTTGTTTATAATGGTGCATGTGTTGGTGGCAAAAGTGCATCAATAAATATATTCAAGTGCATTAGTTTGCTCTTAAAGTGCATAATCTAGGATGTGTAAGATATTCTTTCACTCATTACACTGAATTTATGAACTTGTTGAGAGTCCACGATATAGCTAAAACATCAGGTATCTTACTGCAAACTATGCCGCCTTTTCCAAATGTAATACAAGATTTCAAGTACATAGAAAATTTTAATTACCTGAAATGATAAAAGAATCTATGAATTGGCATGTAAAACCATACAA
Organism: Rheum nobile; assembly: GCA_027886185.1. Taxonomy (NCBI): domain Eukaryota; kingdom Viridiplantae; phylum Streptophyta; class Magnoliopsida; order Caryophyllales; family Polygonaceae; genus Rheum; species Rheum nobile. The sequence continues at coordinate 4,692,985 of WOAB01000002.1, read as the reverse complement.
TCATTACTTTATGATAAATATGACTAACCATTTAATTAATCATGAACATTTGAGTTGTTACTCCGGGTGAACAAACAAGTATGAACCGAAGATAAGATCAAGTGCAACATAAGAAAAGGTAGAAACATGCTTTGGTTAATCGATTTTCCCTCAATTTTGTCTAATAGGGTACAAATAAATCAAACTTGGTGACCTAATCAAACAATTAGCCTCTATAAGCTAATGTACATGTTGCCATATGAAATCAATTTTTAGTTATTCTGCACTAGATATTGACAGAAATTCAAAATCTTTGTAACGAAGGAACTCATAATTCCCAAAAAAGCAAAAAACGCAAAGATCTAAATTAACAAAGTTCCAATGAATTCATACACTATGAAGCACAATATAGATGATAGATTCGATATGCGAATTACAGATTCATACAGAAATCGCGAAAAAAACAAGCGATTCTCAACAAAGAGATCAACTATGGAGAAAAACCTAAATCAACAAAAAAACGCAAAAACCTAAATCAAATTGATGAAGAGATACCTTTATCCATCACGATTTGATAGAGGAAGAAGAATGAAACAACGAAATTGCATTAACAAATTGAAGCAAGGAGGTTGAACAATGGAGGAGAACGAACGAGGGCAAGTTCAGCGGAGGCCAAAGAATAAGAGAACAAATAAAAAAAGAAATAAAAAAAGAAAGTATTTATAAAAATGCCACCACCTAAGTTAAATTTGGGATGAAGTCTTACCCGTATGATTAACTTAATTTAACAGTTGTACTCTCTCCTTGCTTTACACCCCAAATCCCCATCCCATATGATCCAATCACTAATTGATATCACTTCTGATATTTAAATTTCGGCGCAAAACCGCGCAGTCGCTTTTTTTTAGCCGCGCACTTCCTCATGGGCGGCTCGACATGCCGCCGAGAAAACCCGAGTTCCATGGGCGGCTCTACGAGCCGCCCATGATGGGTTCAGTTTAGGGATTTTTTTTTTAAATAAATAAAAATGTGTTTTTAAAAACCGGTTCATTGAAACCGGGGTTGTGGGCGGCATTTCATGCCGCCCAAGAAACTGGGTCAGTGAACCGGGTTTTTTGGGGGGACAGGGTTCATAGGCGGCACTTCTTGCCGCCCAGGGTTCATGGACGGCACGTGGTGCCGCCCAGTGAGTATACGTTTCACTCCCAACGGTCGATGTGGGCTGCACGTAGGGCCGCCCAGTACAGGTGTAGCCGACTATATAAATTAGGGATGGTGGTATTGTATTGTATCCAAATCTAGAAACTCATTTTCATAATAAATGTCGTCGTCAAGCGGTTCTGGTTGGAGGGGATTGTCGGAGTCCTCTTCGAGCGCTAACACATCTGTAGATGATGAGGGTGATTTGCAGGCGCCAATTTCTCCCGAGTACTTCAAGGTATGTAATATTGTAATTTTTACTGTATAAAATAATTAGATCTTAAATGTACTTAGTCTTTGAAATATTAAACTGTTTTGAAATAATATTTAATTTGTTGATATTAGTTTTTAGAAATTTAATTATTAATTAGTCTCTAATGTGGTAATTTTTGTATATAAATAGGGTGATTCTAGTGATGATGGATTTATAGCTATCGACTTCTCATCCCATTTTACTACTACTGAGATATTTCCTAGTAAGGAAGGATTGAGAGATTGGGTGCAAAGGGTAGGTTTTAGTCTTTTTATGGTGATCACTACTAAATCATCAAATCCTAAAAAGATTATACTTCATTGTGAGAGATCCGGGTTACCTAGGTCCGGCAAGAAGAAGGTGGTAGTCGATGGTATAAAGGTCAGCCCGATACGAGTGAATAAAACTAGGTCAAAAAAGAAGGGTTGTCCCTTTTTGCTGCATGGTACTTTTAGGGAAGGAAATGTTATTAGAGATCTTGGGTGGACCTTATCGGTTGTTAGTGGATCCCATAACCATATGCTTTCTACCACCTTGACCGGCCATGCATTTGATACCCGACTTACGAAGGAGCAGCGTAGGAAAGTGATGATTGATACTGCGGCGGGTGCAAGACCCAAGGTTATTTCTACACAGCTTAGGAATGAATATTCGAGTGCAACGAGTTCAAGGAATCAGGTGTACACTGTTAGGGCTAAGGAGAGGTTGAAATCCCTGGGCAATCTGAATGTGACACAATGGTCATTGGGATTTTTGAATGAGAAAGGCTATTTGTTGGACACTGCTATTAAGACGAGGGAAGATGGGAAGGAGGTTTTGGCGTGCTTGTTTATTTCTCATCCAGACGCTCGACATTTGTTGTGCATGTTTCCTAATGTCGTCATTATGGATTCGACCTACAAAACCAACAGGTAAACCTTAGTCTTTTTTGTATTATGTGTAGATAATGGTATTTTCTGCGGGTTTTAATTTTTTTTTGTGTTGCATTTATAGGTACGGTATGCCTCTGTTCCAGATTGTTGGGTTTACTTGCACCAACTACACATATTGCATTGCTCTTGTGTTCATGGAAAGGGAGACGACAAACCACTATGCATGGGCGCTGAGATGATTGAAGTGGTTGTACGGGGAGAAAAATCCAGTATGTATCATGTCTGATCGAGAGCTAGGACTGATCAAGGCTGCCAAACTGGTGTTGCCGAAGGTTCGTCATCACTTGTGTCAGGTCCATGTAGACCGTAATGTGAAGGCATATGCTAAGACGATGAAGATTGACGAGAAGAAATTCTCGGGAAGTGTTCGTCGGGTGATGAGGTCTCACACAAAGGAGGAGTACAGAGAGCGGCTTGCTCACTTTAAGGGGATATGGAGTGAAGGCTTGGTGCGATATGTGGAGCAAACTTGGTTTAATGAGCATAAGAAGAAGCTGGTTGCGGCATGGTGTGATGATGTTCTCCATTTTGCCACAAGAACATCAAACAGGTAACTTTCATACAAACATTTGCAATCAAATTGGGTTATAAAATTTATTTAGCTAATTGTATACGAATATATTATTTTCAGGGTTGAGGGTCAGCACTCTATGCTTAAGGACATGATTGAGACATCCGTCGGAGGGTTCGACACACTTGTGCAACACATCGACAACATGTTTGTTGATCAGCATCGGAAGATCCGATATGAGATGACCAAGAACTGCACTGCCTTTCCCATGGAGATAGTGAAAGGTCCTGAGTGGGTTAAGGTGTTCTTCAAGCGCATCCTTGAAAAGTGCTCTGAAAAATGCCTGAGGATGTTGTATGCCCAAGCTGTGTTAGCAAAGGAGGGGAAAATTGGGAACAAATGTGCTAATTTTTGGTGGAGGTCCACACTAGGGCTGCCTTGCCCACACACAATTAAGGTCTACGTGAAGACGGGTTATCCGTTAGTGCCTGAAGAGGTTGATATTTTCTGGAAGCAGATCCGATGGGAAGGGGTGGATGCTAAGGATCTTGATGTCGATGATGGTGTTTCACTGACAGCGGACAATGTCACGGTGGATGACTTCGTTGAATAGTACTTATGTGGGACAGTTGAGGGATTTGATTTGAAGAAGATGGCGGAAAAGTGGCATGAGTCAAAGGACCCTACATCGTGCGATATTCAAGACCCGCCACGTGGTGAGACCAAGAAGGGGAGGCCTAGGATGAATGCGAGAAAGACCGGTACGAAGAGGAAAATGTGTTGGGACGAGCATGTGGATGCAAACATGAAGAAGGAGAAGCAGAAGATGAAGATGGAGGATGAGGAGCTGGGAGTGGATGAGGAGGATGAGCCTACAGAGAAAGAGACGACAAATGTTAAATCGTCCGTTGGATCCCCGGGATCGAAAGGATGCCCTTCTAGCGGACGACCTCACAGTGGAGTTTCAACAGCAAAGGGGAGTGCCACTAAACCTGCAAAGCCGAAATCTGCTTTAACCAAGTCCAAGTCGGGTTCAAACAAGCCGGTCAAGTATCTCGGCTTCAACTGGGGGCACGAGAATATTGATCATTTCATGCTCACCTACATTTCTGGAGTTCAAAATGTCAAAGGTGATGGTCATTGTGGGTTCCGTTCTCTTGCCGTTTTGCTGTGTCGCCAAGAAGACGAGTACATTGATGTCCGGTTAGGGCTTTCGAAGCACGTCCAGGCACATGGAGCGAACTACGTAGCGATTCTTGCGGAGGAAGCGTTGACGTTGGAAGAATTTGTTAGGAAATTGAATTATATTCCTTCACCGTGCACGGCAAACTTCTGGTGTATAATGCCTATTACTGGGTTGGCGTTTGCAACGGAACACCAAGTGGTTGTTGTTGTCTTATCATGGTTCGGACCGCACACATGTCTTCTATTGTGGGCCCTCCTGGGTGCCGAGCCTCCAACAAAGCTTTATGCGATAGCACATGTAGGCAGGAGAGACCATTACGTACCGGTACGTGGAGTCCTATTCTCTCGTATTTACTTATTCTTTCATAATTTTTTAGTAACTGTATTGTTTACGTGTACAGATTTGGCTTGTTAATGACCATTGTCCCATTCCACCGCCTCCAAGACAGTGGCGCATTTACAAGGATCCAAGTGTTGATGGATGGGATAGTCATGAGCGCTTCAAGGATAGGTTCAAGAATTATGTAGAGGAGCGAGCATATCATGGGCGACCTGACATACTTACCTAGGTTTTTTGGATTGTAATCGACTTTATATATGATATTGTATTTCCTTTTGTGTGAAAGTTTGATTGATATTGATCGTATATTGTGTTTTTAATCATTTGTTTTTGAGAATTGAAAAAAATCGGGAAAATGCTATACGAGACAACAATATTACTAATCATTAACAAAAACACGTTCACGAAAACATTAAAGCGTACACTAGTTTAACATGAAACATAAAAAAAGCTATCTAATCCCCGTCCGAATCGGCCTCCCCGCCATCATCATAGCTGCCGTTGTCCACCACAGATTTCGAATCTTCTAAAAGACCGGGGATATGGCGTCTCGGGTGTACAGACTCTGTGTAAATGGGAACTGGAACACCAGGTCTGTAAAGAGCCATAATTTTAGCTATCTGATCCTCGTGTACCACCTCACAGAGTCGTGGAGGATCCACGCCTGCTGGAAAGTAAAAAATCCGACCAGGGGAAACCCCGTCTCCAGATGGTAAAATAATGCCAAGTACAAGAAGAAACCTAATGACAACCCCCCCCCCCCCTCTCCAGGCTCGAGATCCCCCATCCGCAACGTGCGGACCTCGCCACCTTCGTAGCCATGGAAAAACATGTCCATTCCACTTCGTTGGCGTATCATTCGATTGTAGGTGATTCGCCCATTTTCGTAAACTTCGAGAACCAAAGGCGCCATTACCTTAAATAGAACCGAAGAAAAGTTTGTGAGGAGTGGAAATTGTGTGTATTTCGAGGGGTTTTGGGGCCGTATTTATAGATAGGACCGTTGTGGGCGGCCCACAGAGCAGCCCATGAGGGTACTGGGCGGCACACAGTGCCGCCCATAGGCATCTTGGGCGGCACACAGTGCCGCCCATATCATTTCATCACCACAACTCCGATGTACAGCCTATGGGCGGCACACAGTGCCGCCCATATCATTTCATCACCACAACTCCGCTGTACAGCCCATGGGCGGCACAGTGTGCAGCCCATGGGCTGTACAGCGTGCCGCCCAAGATGCCTATAAATAGGCCATACGGGATCCCCTTTCTACCAAGCTTGTCTCACCCAAAGAGGCAAGCTTTCACATCCAAGAGGAAGGGATGTGTTTGATCGCGGTAAGAAAAATAAATATATGTATTTTATTGATTATTTACGTTATTAGGTTGTAGTATTCGTTGGAATCTAATTAAATAATATTTTATTTCAGATACAAGAATTCAATATCGTGGGTTTCGTCGTCTAGCATTTTCAGAACTTCAGTCCCGGAGGAACACAGTCAACCGCCTTTTCCACCTTCACTAGTGAGCTTAAACCGAACTGTCTTGTATTCATTGTAGACTCACGTCATGTTGTGGTCATTTCCAACAGTGCGTTAAGATGGATGTGATTGCCTTGTGGTCATTATCCTCTTGACCGAGTCAAGAGTCCTAGGACGAACCTCCTTCGGTCATGTCGTGCATGCTGAGCTGCTCTTTTTTCCTCGCTGCAGCACATAAAAACATGGGATCTTCAAATTTCGGTATTTGTAGGATTTTAAGTTTTTCTGTGATGCAGCAAGAAAAAAAGAGCAGATCAGCATGAACGACATGGCCCAAGGAGGTTCGTCCTAGGACTCTTGACTCGGTCAAGAGGATAATGTCCACAAGGCAATCGCATCCATCTTAACGCACTGTTGAAAATGACCACAACATGACGTGAGTCTACAACGAATACAAGACAGTTCGGTTTAAGCTCACTAGTGAAGGTGGAAAAGGCGGTTGTTTGTGTTCCTCTTGACCAAGTCAAGAGTCCTAGGACGAACCTCCTTGGGCCATGGCGTACATGCTGATCTGCTCTTTTTTCCTGGCTGCAGCACAGAAAAATATGGGATCTCCATATTTCAGTATTTGTAGGATTTCAAGTTTTTCTGTGATGCAGCTAGGAGAATGAGCATATCAGCATGAACGCCGTGGTCCTAGGAGGTTCATCCTGGGCTCTTGAGTGAATGTATATGTATAGTGCAAGAGTTGTGTATGTCATTTGTTCCAGTGTGTATGTATTTTTTTTTAAGTGTGTAAGCCATCAGTGAATGTATATGTGTTTTTAGAATTTGTACGTGTTTTTAGTATGTGTATGTAATTTAATCCATCGGTGAATGTATATGTGTTTTTAGAATTTGTACGTGTTTTTAGTATGTGTATGTAATTTAAGAATATACATGTGTTTTTTAGAAATAACGCACGAAAATCCAACAAACCAATAAGCAAAGAACTAAAACTAGAAACGACGGAACAAATTAGAAACGACGGAACAAATATCTAAATACGAAACCAATAAAGCCAAAAGTCATACTTAATTTACTGGAATTTCAATCCCCAAAAACGTACAAACACAAAAGTCAAAAGTCATACTACGAACTCTCCGTCTCACTATCAAATGAGTCATCTAGATGTGGAGTGGAAGCACTAGCTAAGGACACACCCGAACCCACGCCCGGTGCCCATACTGGAGGAACATAAGAGGTCGGCTGAGACGATGCCTGCTGAGCTGCTGTACGCTCTTCCGCCATCCTAGATGATTCGGCTCTCTCAAATATAGTAGCGTCTGCACTATATGCATGGGAAGACATCTGTGAAGCCCGTACAAGCGGTGGAGCTACAGGAATGACGTCACTGAAAAGGATGTCATGCAAATGCTGAAAGTGCTCCCTACACCCTAAACAACCTCCTTCAGACATAAGCTCCTGAAGATAGGCATGGCTCATCGCATGACGCTGCAAATGAAAACAAACATTTTAAAAACATAGACTTTCATAAAATAATTTAAAAGAATAAAATGAGAAAAAAACATACCCTTTGCAAGTTGATAGCCGGAGGTGGTCCTCTACTGATACGAGGCTGGACTGGCGCATGCGGACTCACGTAAGGATGCGACACCTGTAGATATCAGTCCAGGTACGCGTCGTGGACATCCCAAGCCATCGTCGCAGGAGGACTCGCCAAGATGTGGGGGCAAAGATGATGCTCACGCTGGTCCCACCTGTGCCAACGCGGGTCAAAGTGCAACTGGTATCGCCTCGTCCCCTTGAAATCAGGAGGACGAACTGCAACCAGAGGCTCAATGATATCCATCGGCCTGCTCTGTCGATAACCGAACTGGCGTGTAAGCCGATCTGGCATGTATGGCTCCTCTACACCGAGAAAACGAATAATCCCTCGATAAGTGGAGGACCTGTGACGACCTCGAAAATCAAGACCCTCGTACGGCATCCACCGTATCTACAATTAACAAAACACGATGGACCATAAATTAATTCATTAAGCTATCTTACTGTAAATTAAAATTGAAAAACAATACGTACATCCTCTGGCCTATACTCGTCCAGAATTCGTCTGTAGTGTGACTGGTCACGGGAGGACCGGAGAGGTGTCCGGCCAATGCAGTATCGTCCAACACGTCGGAGGTCATCGTCCGCACCTTCCTTGAGGTTAGGGTTGCCCGGAAAGTATACAAAGTACGTCCAAATCCAAACCTGCGTACAGAGAAAGAAAACCATTAGTTATAAACAATTCAATAATGTATATTAATAATCTAAATTATAATTTAACTATATTAAAGGACTACCTCCAAAAGACGTGCGCAGCCGGCGAACTGTGCAGCTCCGCGCCGAGAACCCTCTCCGAGATTCCTATAAAGGAGAGCCAGAACCCCGGTACCCCAAGCAGTATGAACAACACGCTCCCAGTCCACAAAAAGAGGTAGCAGTATGGTCTTCAGCTCGTTCGTTGACTTGTCAACGAAGATGCTAGCCGACATGGCGTGCCATAAGAAACCGGCTGCTATATCCTCTGGATAGGCACCCTCCTCAATCATCCGCATCACATGCCTCCCAAGCTGGAATTGCTTGACCCAACCCTTCCTAAGGTCGCGGACCATGTCAGCATCATCCTCATCATAGCTGTAGTCCGAATCTATCCCAAACAAATAGCCGAACAAAGCCTCACACTCCGCCATCTCCCTATCATGACCGGTCCATGGTGACGTCACCTCAAATCCCTCGATCGGCAGCCCTAAAATCATCAGCACGTCATGTAGAGTAGGAGCTATCTCGCCCCAAGGAAAGTGAAAGGTGTTCGTCTCTGGATGCCATCTCTCAACGAATGCTGAAATGAGGTTGTGATCAACATTGCCGAACTGCAAATCAAGTAAACCTGTCAATCCCGTCTGCTGCGCAATCCAAAACCAGGAACCCTCCACAGGGACCCCTCTAGGAATACGATCCCTCCAAAATGCAAACTGCATAGGGCGTGTCTGAACCCTCAAACTCCTAACAACGTCCTCGGGTGGGTCCAACGACGCCTTCGTCCATATCAGCTCTGCAATGTGCGTATCAAAGTTCCTCAACAAAGAAACAAGCTGCTCAGCTGGCTCATGCGGAGATGGGGCCTGTGTGGCTGGCTCAGACTGAGACGGGGCATGCTGAGATGGCTCATGATGTGGAGATGGGGCATGCTGAGATGGACATGGGCCATACTGAGTCTCCTGTGTGGCTGGCTCAGGCTGAGATGGGGCCTGCTGAGATGCCTCACACGGAGATGGGACATGCTGCTCATGTGACTCCTCTAGAGATAGCCGCTGCTGAGGTGAGTCATCAAGATGTGGGTCCTCCTGATGTGACTGCTGAGGTGGGTCCTCCATAATCACATCCTCAACTGAGCGGACGGGACCAACATCGTCCTCACTAGCGCCCTCACTATCGGCCTCACTATGGCCCTGCAATACACCGCCAACCCTCCTCTTGCGAGCAGATGCAGTAGTAGGGCGACTATCTCGATCGGACCGTGCGATCTTACCCAAAACTTCCTATTTTCGCATAAAAAATATAGAAAATTGTTTTCTTACAAACAAAATCAATATATTAAAATTTTCATAACAATGACATATTTAATATTACAGTATAATTATCGCGATTTACCTATACTATTTTTTATAATGATTAAATACAATAAAAACCAAATTTACAAATATAACTATATTCATTTTACCCACTATAACCTATTTACATATGTCCAAATATTATTTTCTTACAAACAAAATAATATATTAAATTTTCATTACAATGATATATTTAATATTATTTAACACTATAATTGAGTCTATTACATATACTATTTTTTATCAGATAATGATTTAATAATCTAAAATCCAAGTTTATATAAATCTACAAGTGCAGTAACAATTTAATTAAATAAATTAGATTTAACGATTATAAATTTAAAAAACACCATACCTTTTCAGTTGGCCTCCGTTCATATTTTCGTTTTTGGCGAACGGGAATTTCACCCAAGTCTGACATAGCTTGATGAGCAACCGCGCACGCGACGTCAAAGGCATTCTCCGCCGCAATATCGCCCTCCTCGCCCAAAAACCCCCCAATATCGCCCTCCTCGACATCGGTTATGGGCGGCACCACGAGCGGCCCAGATTCCTCCATAGTGGGCGGCACACTGTGCAGCCCAGCCTCGCCTCCCTCCTCGGCCCCCGCTTCGCCTCCTTCCTCCGCCAGCCTCGCTTCCTCCACCGCGTCCCTTGCTTCAGCCTCGCCTCCTCCGCCGCGTCGCCACCCCTCTCCCCCAGCCTCGCCTCCTCCAACGCCTCGTCGCTACTGCCCCCGGTCAAACAGAGATTGGCCGCCGATGCCGCCGCCGCCAACGTCGAATCGGCCGTCGATTCTGGTACATCGCCGCCGTCTCCGCCAAGAACTCCTGCCGCATCCATCTGATTTTCCGTCCGTTCTTCCTCCGCCAAGAACTCCCATATGTCGTCAACCGAAAATTCGCCACCGGGATCCATTTTCGCTCTCGAACTCTGGAAATCGCGATCGGAGAAGACGACCCTGGGCGGCTTTTAATAACGCCGAGAAGACGACCCTGGGCGGCAAGCTGTGCCGCCCACGTTTCAATTTCAAATTCAAATTCGCCCTTTGGCGGGAAGCTGTGCCGCCCACAATTTTGGGTTTACACTTGGCGGCTTACCGTGCCGCCGAGTTTTAACCCGGTTTCCAGAAAACCATATTTTTAATTTGAAAATAAATAAATTAAATTACAAAACCGGGTTCTACAAAAACCTAAAAATCTGGGCGGCAATATGTGCCGCCCAGGTACAATTCGGGTTCATAAAAAACCGATTTACATGGACGACATTAGGTGCCGCCCATGTGCAAACCGGATTTTTGGAAGGGTATTCTGAACGACATATAGAGCCGTCCAAGAGAAAGTGCGCAGCTAAAAAAAATTGACTGCGCGGTTTATCACAAATTTACTTACGAACCGGTAACCAAATAAGCACAATCAAACAAGCAGCCTAGGCCTAAGCCAAAAACGCTCTCCGTACAACCCCTCTTTCCCCACATCTGGCCCGATACCCCTCTCAAACCCTAGCTCATTTCACCTCAATCGTGAGCAATCAACATCAATTTGAATCTTGTTTGCTATTCTACTCTTCTTGCTGATGAATCACACCTCTAAATTGCAGAAGTTTCGCATTCTCTTTGCCTTTCGTGTGTGGGCGATGGATCTAATTTCCCTAATCGAAAGCCTCACTCATATATTCCAGAATCCTAAATTGGAAGCTGAGTTCGATTACAATCTAACTCAGTTGCCCTCCTTCATTCCCTCTCTAGGCCATTTTGTTTCTCTTGCTTTCGGAGTCGGCTTGGTATCGGCAACGTTATAATTTCATCTTGCTTAACAATCTTTCTTTGAGGGGTCTCAATACGAAGAGGCGCAATCGGGTTGACCTGGCCTTCCTCTGGGTTGTTAAGAGGGTTTACTCCCCTATCTCCTTGATGGCTGGAGAGATCTTGAAGTGGAGTTCTGTCCTGGCTTTTTTCGTCTGGTGTCTGTTCCACTTTGAAACTTGGGATGCTCGTTCAAGGCTCTTCTCAGGTGTAACCGATCCTTTACTTCTACTCATATAACAGTTATTATTGGACTCTTATGTTGAATTGGGATGCTTATATCCGAAACTTCTTTACCATGGCTGATTCCACTTACATTGGTAATCTGCTCCCTCACAAAATTCTTCACTACTCTATTATTGCTACTCGATATGTGATTAACTGGGATTCACTGGGATTCACTGTCCTTTTATGCTCAGCTGTATTCCCCTTCCATGGGAAAAAGAAAAAAGATCTTATCCGAAACCCTTATCTCTGAGGCTTCTAAAGCCTCTCAAAGAGAGAAAAACTATTTTAAAAAATGGAGTTTCTAACTCTAAAAATATTTCCAAACCCAACCTTGATCATGATAAGTTCAGCTCTGTTATAGCTGGCTTATCTAGTTATTGGATTCTGAACTTTTCTAAGAGAAAATGTAACCTTAGCAGAAAGACAGCCAATTATAAGAAAAGCCATAACTCTCACCCTGACTACTATTGGTCTAAAGATTCCTTAACCAAGATTTACATTAATCTTATAGATCACACTATCTATGATAACCTTTCTGCTGCTAAATGGCTGCTGTGGCTTGTTTATAATGTTCCTGGTATGTTTAGCGACAGTACTAAGTGGATCTATCTTATTCTTACCTGCAAAGAAAAACTCTATCTCCTAAACTTTCCTAATAAACCACTATTGAGATACCTGCGTGAATATCAGCTGATATTCTCATTTAGCCTGTTTAGTCAAGATCAGAATGAGGATACCTTCAATCTTTCTAATTAGCCTGTTTAGTCCATGGATCTATGATGATTAATTATCAGTACTATCACATGTCTACCTGTCTAATTGTCTTTGATATAGATTCGTACCACCAGTTTACAAGGAACAAAGAAGATGATTACCTCGATAAGTCCCATTCTAACCCTACTAGTTTTGAAAATGATCATATGATAAATGCCACCATCTTCAATCTGTTAAATTATATTACTAATATGCTCAAAACTGCTGGAAGACTACATCATGTAGTCTTTAGATACTCACCTTATAAGGAATCTAAACATGATAACACGCTTACAGTAGGAAACTTGGGTTTTTCCTCTATGATAAGACTTCACCACAAACTGATTAATTTCAGTACACAGAGAGCAATTCTGAATCCCTATTCTTTTATCTCCTCTTCTTCAATTGATGATGATCTGTAGGCTCTTAGCTTTATTTATCATCATTCACCAAGATGCTACCAGTGATTACAAGTCTCACCATACAAACTGTAAGTACTATTTTTGGCATCTGTAATTACATATCTACTATAATATGAACAATATTACTAACTGTATTTCTAAACCTTCTCTGAGATCTTATTTACCTTGGGTAATTTTGATCAATGATGACCGTTTTTTAAAACAAGCAAACCTAGGTTGTTATAAGATTGATCTCGATACTTATCTCTACTCCTACTATCATACTAACCCTTACTACTGTATGACTGATATGCATATGATTAACAAGATGCTTAATCATCTGATAAATACCTGGAATTTTATCATTAAAACTTTATGTGATTTATCCACTTGCTATAGAACCCTTATGTCCAATCACCATAAACTATTTAATCTGATCAATGATACTTCAACTTTGCTTTCCTGCTCTGTCTTTCTCTTTTCGGCTGAGTGGTTGCATACAGGTCATAACAAGGAGAATCAAGGAGTTTATTTGCTCTGGAAACACTACTCTAATTACAAACAGCTACTCGTTACCACCACTTTGAGAATTATATTTATCCCATTTGTGAGGGCATTACATGGTCCCGATTTTTGTAATAATCTGTTTGCCAACTCAGTTTTGGATAAATATGTATATCCCTTGAACTGCAATCCTGAATGTCCGTACAATTTAATTGCTAACAGCAACATTCACTGTGCCAACCTATTCTACTGGAAGCACTCCAACATTTGCAAGAGTGTTTATTCTTTATTAAAATATGGTTATCCATTAATATGGACCTTTAATTACCCTTATGATAACTCATTTTGGATGATATATTACAACAGTAACAATTCCAGATTTCCTTGCCATCAGACACTTACTAAGATGACTACCCCCAAGAAGAGATTACTGGTTAAAGAAAAAAAATCTCAGCACTGCAACGTCCAGAAACACTCAAAAATATTGCAGTGATGATATTCATAAGCCATCCATTATATACATAACCCTCCAACTTAACAACGAACGTACTAGGATTTTGGGTCCTAGAGGACAACCCTTAACAGCAAGAATAATATATTTGCAAAACCATAAAATGAAGTTTATATGAAGATAAGTCCATGGAATTGTAGAGGGCTGGGCTGAAAGAGTTTCTGGATTGACATTGAAACTCTTTGTAAAATTGAAAATATTCAAGTCATTAGCATCATAGAAACAAAAATTGATACTTGTCCTAAAGACCACATTTGGAGGAAAGCGAGCTTTGATAATATTGTTTGGTCCCCGACAGTGGGATTTTCGGGAGGTATTTGTGTCATCTGGAAATCGTACCAACTATACAATGAAACCCTGGACTTGCTCTTCCAATCTGATAGATTCATAGCCTTTAAATATAAAATTCTAGATAAGGATCAAACTATGGTTATCATATTTGCATATGCTCCACCTCGTCATAGGGAGAAAGAAGATTTCTGGAATAAACTATCTCAATTCATCTGTCAAACAAATCTTTTGTGATTACTACTAGAAGATTTAAATGAAATACAAAGTAGTCATGAGAAATTTGGTGGTGGATCTCCAAATTCAACCACGTTCCAAAGATTATTAAACATCAAAGATGAACTATGTCTAGAAGGTAAAAACTTTACTTGGAGAAAGAATAATACAGAGCAAAATAATATTTATGAAAAATTAGACCGCACCTTAGTCCATAACCAAATTATTCAATGGTACCCCAAAATTTTTACTAAAAATCATGCATTCTCTTCTTCAGATCATTGCCATATCTCTGCGAATCTTGATAATAATAGACAATTCCAAGCCCAACCATTTAAATTTGAAAAATGTGGCTTAAAAGGAAAGATTTTGAAAACATCGTTAAGCAAGCCTGAAGAGTTAATGTGAATGGATCACAGATGTTTAATCTTGTAAAAAAAACAAATGCACTGAAAATACATGCACAAAAATGGAACAAAACCACCATTGGAATATCTTAGACAACTTAAGGAAACAGAAGAAAATCTTATTATTATCTAGAATCAATTATTAAATGACTCTTCCCTGATAAATATACAGAAACAAACTAATCTAATTAAGAAAAAAGATAAGCTCCTAGAATTTTATAAAATCTACTGGGGTCAAAGAGCAAAACACCATCATATAAAATCTACGAATATAAACTCAAAATACTTCCACTGCATTGCTAACGGCAGAAGAAGGCAATGCAGTGGAAGTAGGAAAATCGTTAGAGAAATAAGGAGTAGCAGTGGTATGATAATCTCATGGGAAGAAAACATCAGAAAAGAAATACAAACAGATTATCAAAGATGTTACAAAAAAGAAGATATAAATATCACTAACATGGACAAATATTTAGGTTCAATTCAAAAATAAGTTACGGATGAGGATAACTTAAAACTAACATTAGCGCCGACAAATGATGAAATTAAAAAAATCAGTATTTAGCATCGGTAGTGATAAATCGTCAGGCCCCGATGGTATGTCAGCCATTTTCTAGCAAAAATATTGGCATATTGTTGGGCCGTCGGTGTACAAAGCTGTTAAAAGCTTCTTCTCCGGAAAAATACTAAAATAAATTAACCATACCTTCATAACTCTCATTCTAAAATGTGACTATAGACCCATTAGTTTGTGTTCTACTATTTATAAAACCATATCTAAATTAATAACTGATCGATTTAAAAAGATCTTAGCAAAACTTATACACACTCTGCAAGGTGCCTTTGTGGCAAGCATAACTATTCAAGACAACATCCTGATTGCTCACGGAATTTTTCACTCCTTTCGAAGTAAAAAAGGGAAAGAGGTCTGAATGGCCATTAAACTGGATTAGATTGGAACTTTTTAACATTCACACTTAATAAATTCGGTTTCTGTCAAAAATTCATTAACTGGATCGAAGAATGTATTAAAACAGTTTCATTCTCAGTCCTTGTTAATAATGGACCCACGAATACCTTTAAGCCAAAAAGGGGACTCCGTCAAGGGGACCCCATATCACCATTTATCTTCAGATTATGTGTTGAAATCTTAGCTAGAAACCGACAACGAAATCGTGACACCACAAAAAATCAAATTAGTTTTAAAATAACAAGGGGAGGTATTAGTATTCACTTCCTTGCCTTTGCGGATGACATCATTATTTTTGCTAAAGTAAATCAAACTTCTTGTGTAAAAGTTAAGGAAATCATTGAAGAATATTGTTCGTTTTCTGGGCAAAAAGTGAACTATCATAATTCGGCATTCCAACTCACTAACAATGTTCCATATCACCTAAAAGATATTATTCATCAATCGCTGAACATTGTAAACACAAGCTCTCTAGAGAAATACCTAGGTTGTCCTCATTAATGGGAAAGTAGACGGAAACACCTTCCAAGAGATTACCCTGAGCTCCAGAAACCAACTAAAGAAATGGAAAGCTATCACATTATCCCAAGTAGGTCGATCTATGCTTATCCAAACTAATCTATCAGCAAAACCTAACAATATAATGCAAAGTTTCATGCTCCCTACCTCTATTCCCAATGAAATAGATGAGATAAATATGAACTTTTTCTAGAGCAAAGAGGGGCAAAACACCCCTCTTATAGGATGAGATAAAATATGTAAACAAAAAACACATGGTGGATTAGGGATATGTAAAGCTAAAGATATGAACCAAGCTCTACAAATGAAACTCTTATGGAAAACTTTGGCAGAACCAAATAACTTATGGGCCAAAATTATTACAGAGAAATACCTTAAGTCAGATTCTTTCTTTTAGTATATGAAAAAACAAACACTTTCTGGCAATGGGGGAAACTTATGGAACACAAATAATTTTTTTTGAAAGGAATCTCCTGGTTAGTAGGAGATGGACAAAGACTTAAACTTTGGACTGATAATTGGGTTATACCCACAAGGGTGATAGATGAAGTACAAAATGATAATACAATAGACTTAAACATAACAATCAGCCAATTCATTAAAACATATAAGAGTTGGGACATCAATGAACTTAGTAAACTTTTTCCTTGGAGATTTGTTAACAAGATTTCTCATATCGCAATTCCAAAAAATAAAAATACAAGATAGACTATACTAGCTCCACAGTAAGGACGGTTGGTTCTCTATAGAATCTGCCTTTGAATATATTACAAGTAAAACCATCAACCCAAATGTGGACTCCGCCTGGATATGGAAATTAAACACTGATCCAAAAATTAAAATTTCATTTGGAAAATCAGTAGTAATGGTCTACCAACTAAAGCTCGATTGATTGTGAAAGGTGTTCATCTACCATTACAATGTTCTTTATGTGATAATATGTTTGAGGATCTTGCCCATATTATTTTCACTTGTCCCTACACCATAGATATTACTATGACTATCAATCAATGAATTGGAAACATAATGCAAAATATTAGTACGCATAATAAAAAACCTTTGGAACTACTAAATGAAATCTATGGAAAAAGGATGAAAAAGGAATTCGAGGAGCTAGCTACTATCTGGTGGTGCATTTGGTTTCAAAGAAATAAAAAAAAAATTGATCTTGACAATACTATACCTATAACAGATATCACGAAAATTATCAAAACACATGTACAAAGTTGGAGACAATCAAATGACAATACTCAAAGAAGTTCTGTAGGATCGTGATTGTTAGATAAAAGCTTAAGGAACTCAGAATAACGATTCTCAGTTCCTTTCGCAGCGGAAGATAAACAATCAAACAAATGACAAGTTCCTTATAGTGGAAACCTTTGATTGCCAACTAGCAATCCAGGATAAAAACCACTACCTTTCTTTCAAAAGGATTTCAAAGTCTACTTCTTGATTTCTTATCTCTTTTGGTTACAACTTATCCTAGGAACGAACACACAGTTCCTTTGCCTTACACACAGTTAGACAATCCTAGATAACTTAACACAATCAATAATCAATCCAAGAAACAGACTTTCGCACCTAGGAACTATCACTTACAGTCACAGGAACTTAGCACTCAACTCTTCTTCCTTGACTGGTTCCTCTTGATCTCGGTTTGCTTTGATGATCTTTGTTTTGAGGTTCACACTAGATATTTGCTAATGAGTGTGAGTTCTTGTTTTAGTGCATAAAGATAACCCTTGGGTTAGTCTTCCTTTTATAGAGGATTCTTCGCAGCTCGATCCTCTCTTGGTTCCCACGGATTGAGCTTGCCCTAGGATTAGTGGTTCTCCTTGATCCATGTTGTTCTTGGCATGTGCAAACAACCTAGGCAGCTCAGAATCTTTCTTGGTTGGTCAACTACCTCAGACGAGCCTTGTGGTGTCGTTGTCAAAACGCTTTCGTCCGAGGTTGAGTAAGCTGGCCGCTTGGGAACCGTCTGTTGGACAGCGACGTCTTCATGTGCTGTCGCTTTCATCGTCTCTGTCCGAGGTAGAGGTTCTC
This sequence comes from Rheum nobile, assembly GCA_027886185.1. NCBI lineage: Eukaryota > Viridiplantae > Streptophyta > Magnoliopsida > Caryophyllales > Polygonaceae > Rheum > Rheum nobile. Next base: position 4,674,805 of record WOAB01000002.1, on the reverse strand, counting down.
TAGGCATCTTGTTCTTTAGCTCTTGGACCTTGGCAGACTTTTGGAAGCTTCGGACAAGTCGTTTTCGACACCTTTTGTCCGAGGTTGTGTGTCCCCAGATTTCTCGGGAATCGCAATGTCGCAAGCTCCATTTCTGGGCACACCTGGGTTCCTCTGGATTCCTTCAGCTGTCTTGTTCCTTTGGTTCCCTTGTTCTGTTTGGCTTTCCTGCCTTAGGTAATTTCCTGTGGTTCCTTAAAACACATCTTTGAGATAAAACATTAGTATCATAATATTTGTCATCTTCAAAAGTAGAGAAACTGAGGAACGGAACTCTCAGGGGAACCTAAGTTCCAGAGTTCCGTTTCCTAACAATTTCCCCCTTTTTGATGATGACAAATACAAGGAACCTGACAACATAATAGGACTTTGAATCTTATGAGACCATATTGAGATAACGGGATTTATAACATTACAGATTAGTGATAGAACATTCAATGGTTGCAAATTCCACCTAAGCAAGTGAACAAGTTTATTTCAAATTCCCCCTTAGAAATAGAACTAGTTCAGAGTTCCTATTAATTCAGTAGTCTCCAAAGTTCAAGGTTCCTATCCTTTTCTTCCCCCTTTTGACATCATCGAAAAGATTAAGTACAAGTTAAGAACATGATATCCAAGTGAATATGCAATTGCATCAATCCTAAAAAAAAGTCATAATGAGAACGTTAAGGCAAAGACAAATTGATCATTGGAGCGATTCCAAATATAGTCATTAAAGCTTCATTGATCATTGTTCAAAACACTTATACCACAACATAACAACTGACAACCGACAACACAAACAGCAAATAGCAAGGAAGACAACAAAAGCAATCTTAAGAAAGACAACAAAAGGGATAGAAGAGGGGAGTAGGATCCTAAGGAAAACTACTAGCTCGCTGTGGCGTTGCAGCACTGGGAACTTAGAACAAGCGTTCCTATGGCGTAGTAGCGGCCTCCTCTTCTGCATCCTTGTCGTCGGTTCCTACATTTTGGCCCGCGGCCTGATGAGCACTGATTGCACCTTGCCAATCCTTCTGCAGAACTTCCACCAGACTCTCGACAGCAGAACTGATACGCCCCAACTCTCTTACTTGATCATGGATGGCGACCGTGTTGGCAGTCGAGCCTTCCAAGATAGCTTTTTCAATACGATCCAATGCAAGGAGGATCGCAGAGGAGTCTGAAGAGGGGGGTTGCTGAGGGTGGGAACTAGAACGGCCCTGGGAACTCGCCTTTTCCTTAGGCGGGATTTCTTCTGTTTCAGTAGGGTTGGGTTGTTGTTCCTTAGATTTCAGCTTCCGAACTGTGTGCATGGTAAGACATTTGCTGTAGGCAGTCTCGGGTGAGTCTTCTGGGTACTGATTGAGGTTGGAGAGTAGCTTCTTGATGATGTGAGGGAAGGGTAAAGCATGGGAGTCATGGGATGCACAGAATTGCATGTGAGCCAGCACAATACGGGGAAGATCCAACTGAACACCGGAGAGCACCTTGTCCATGTAGACGGCGTCGGTGATGAGGACTTTGTTCCTGTGCTCTTGCCTGGGAACCAAGTTGCGAGTGATCCAGAAATGCAGTAGCCGGTTTGCGATGGAGAGATCCTTCGTCTCCAAAGATGAGGGGGATGTGCCATCATAAATTTTCTTCACTATTGCTCCTTTGGACTTGAACCCTTTTCCTTTAGGCCATCCCTTCTTCTGAGGCAGAATGCCAAACCCAGACCTTGGCTCGAGCCTTAGAGCAGACACGATCAAGTTGGCAGACAAGGGATATCTGGTTCCCTTCCAGATAAGAATGGCGTCGTGACAGGGAGAGTTCTCCTTCTGGGGTACAAACTCCATAGATTGGTAAAACATCCGGACAACCTCGTCGGAAGCAGAGAAAGGCTCGCACAGTATCTCGTCCCATCCTTGGAACTGCAACAGAGAGTGGAACTCATCCAAAGCTTCTCCATAGAGTTCCTCATCCTCTTCTTCTAACTCCTGGGTCCAGAATTCTCTGCCGATAATGAGAGGTTTTAGGATCTTCCTTTTAGAGAAGGAAGAGGAGGCAGAGAGGGTGGTGGTTTTGGCCTTTTTTGTGGATTTGGTTTCATAGGGAACAATGGCTTGGGAGCTTCTCTTCCTCTGTTGCATTCTTGTGGCGACAGAGGGGCCTGGGTTGGAAGTTTTGGATTTGAGGCTGATCGGGGAAGGCTCGGGGCTAAGGATCTCTTGAAGGGATTTATCCGGAGAGGAATCATGCGACCCGCCTTCAGAAACTGATTTTGTGACTGATTCTGAAGCCAAAGTGATGGCTTGCTCCTCTTCTTTGGACATAGTTGGTTCCTCTTCCACCTTTTCCTTATCCTTTGGTGGTTTCTCAAGCTTCTCTTCTGGTTTCTCTGCAGGTTTTGCCACGGGGTTTTCTTTGGGGAGGGATTTTGGAGAAGTGGAGGCAGAAACAGGCTTGGAGGAGGAGGCTTTAGCCTTCTTTTCACGAAATGCTTGAAGAAAAACAGCCTCCTCTTCATCCATAACAACGATTGGGTTAGGGTTGGCCATTTGAGAGGAACTAAGAGGATTGATGTGTGAAGAGAAAGAGAGGTAGAAGATCAGAGAGATAGAGAGCTTGTGTGATCAACTCGGAGCAACTGAGCACCTCTTTAAGGGCGTTGAAGATCTGGGATGGCCAAGAGCTGAGGTGACCGTTGAAGCAAATCCAGCCGTTGAGAAAATCAAGGCAAATCCGAAGCATTGAAGAAAGTTACAGCTTTTCGGAACGGCTAACTTAAATTCAAAATTTGACCCTTCAGAGAAGAGGGAGGTCTGCCACTGATGAGACATGCCTTATCCCTGCCAATATGCCATAAATAGCGTATGGGAGAGCCAAGCGAGCCGTTGGAGAGACGCTACGTTCTGGTTCCTTTCTGGCGACATTTTCAGCGAGCTAGAGGAATGTATGGGAACCTTTGGTGTGGGTTAAAACAAAGGAACCAAAAACAGTACGTTCCCATACTAGGAATCAGGGTAGGCTATTTATCGCATTGCACAATAATTCTCAGAGAGGGTTTAGAGATGGATCATAGAGAATTAAATTGAGCAATGAGGCAGGGGTAGGTCTTAGTACACAATCATCATTTCAGCTTGTAATGTTGGGTTTAGAAATATGATCAGATTGTGACTTTTTGGGCCATCAAAGAAATTTGAACAATGAGGAGTTGAAGAATAATGAGGATCAAAAGGAAACGAACCAGAAAAATTTATCTAAGCCTTTATAAGAAACCATTATGACAAGAAGGGTTTGTAGCAAAAGATATAACACAAGGACATCAAGACTCAACAAGTAAAAGAAATCGTAAATTAGTCAATCAGGGGAACTGGAAAGAATTCTTGAACTAAGGACACTACTGAGTAATAGGAATCATTCCTAGTTCCAATCTAAGGTTCTCGAAAGGAACTCAATTCAATGCCTTGGTGAATATATCTGTAACCTGATCTTCAGTTCTACAAAATTTCATAATGATGTTTCCCTTCTCAACATGATCCCTAAGAAAATGATGTCTAATGTCAATATGCTTGGTCCTAGTATGATGCACAGGATTCTTACAAATGTTTATGACACTAGTGTTATCACAAAGAATAGTGAGAGGGCCATAAGACATACCAAAGTCCGCGAGTTGTTTCTTTAGCCAGAGAAGTTGGGAACAACAAGAGGCAGCCGCAATGTACTCGGATTCTGTGGTGGAGAGAGAGACTGAAACTTGTTTCTTTGATCCCCATGACACAAGGCAAGGGCCTAGGAACTGTGCCATTCCAGAAGTGCTCTTCCTATCCACCAAGTATCCGGCATAATCAGCATCAGTGAAACCCATGAGCTCAAAGGGACATTCTTTGGGGTACCAAATGCAGAGATCGTCAGTTCCTTTGAGGTATCGAAGTATTCTCTTCACAGCGGCCAAGTGGGTTTCTCTTGGACAAGATTGAAACCTAGCACACAAGCCAACAGCAAAGACAATGTCTGGTCGACTAGCGGTTAGGTACATGAGTGAGCCTATCATACCTCTATAGAGCTTCTCCTCCACTAAAGGACTCGAGTGATCCTTATCCAGATGGGCAATGGTGGATATGGGAGTGGAGAGAGGCTTGCATGAATCCATTTTGAACTTCTTCAGTAGTTCCCTGACATACTTCTGTTGGTGGATTTGAATACCATCTTCCTTTTGAGTGATTTGTAATCCGAGGAAGAATGTGAGTTCCCCAATTAAACTCATTTCAAATTCACTGCTCATCAAGTCTTTGAACTTGTCTACAAGGGACAGGTTAGTGGAACCAAAAATGATATCATCAACATAGATTTGAACCACTAAGATGTTACCTTCTTCTTCTAGGATGAAGAGAGTCTTATCAATGACTCCACGCCTGTAGCCATTTGAGAGTAGGAATTGGGCAAGACGATCATACCAAGCTCTGGGAGCTTGCTTGAGGCCATAGAGTGCCTTGTCTAGAAAGTAGACATGATCTGGATGATCATCGTCTTCGAAACCAGGAGGTTGCTTGACATAGACTTCTTCTTGAAGAATTCCATTGAGGAAGGCTGTCTTTACATCCATTTGGAACAGCTTGAACCCTTTGTGAGATGCGAAGGCAATCAACAATCTTATCGCTTCGATCCTTGCTACTGGAGCATAGGTTTCATCATAGTCAATTCCTTCTTGTTGATTATATCCTTGAGCCACAAGTCTTGCTTTGTTCCTTATCACAGTACCTGTATCATCTAGCTTGTTTCTGAAAACCCATCTGGTTCCTATGATATGCTTATCCTTGGGATGAGGAACCAGATGCCAGACTTTGTTCCTTTCAAATTGATGAAGCTCTTCTTGCATGGCTTGGATCCAGTCTGCATTCTTCAGTGCCTCACCTATGTTCTTTGGTTCCACAATAGACAAAAAGGCATTAAAGGCAAATAAAGTTAGATGTTCGTACCTGACTGGAGGCTTGACGACTCTTCTTTCTCTGTTGGAAGCCAAATTATTTGATGTGGAGACATTCTGAGTTGAGCATTCAGCTTCCTGGTTGGGGTCACCTTCTCCATTGAAGAACATGTGGGAAGATGAATCATTGAGGTCTCCACAGATGTTGTCGTCATGCTCATGGTTCCCAGAAATGGATTGTTGTTCATTATCCATTGGAACTGGTGGAGAAGCCATTGGAGGGTTCCGTTCAGCAGGGCAGGAACTGGGAGGAGTGACATCTTCATCTGGATCTTGATGAGATAACTTGGGAAATGGGTCTTCGAAGGAACTGGTGGTGTTCTGCACAATCTTTGCAAGTGATTTTTCATTAAAAATAACATGAACACTTTCTTCTACCTTTTTGGTCCTTTTGTTGAGGACCTTGTATGCCTTGCTGCCTGAGGCATATCCAATGAAGATTCCTTCATCACTTCTTGGGTCGAACTTGCCAAGATTGTCCTTCCCATTGTTGTGCACAAAGCACTTGCATCCGAACACCCTTAGATGAGAAATGTTGGGAACTCTTCCTCTTAGGAGTTCATAGGGTGTCTTCTCTGTGATAGGGCGAAGCATGGCTCTATTGATGATGTAGCATGCTGTGTTGATCGCCTCAGCCCAAAAGGATTGGGAGAGTCCACTTGAGATCAAAATAGTTCGAGCCATGTCTTCCAAGGTCCTATTCTTTCTCTCCACTACTCCATTCTGTTGAGGAGTGTATGGTGCAGAGAAGTTGTGATCAATGCCATGCTCACTGCAAAAGGTTAGAAATTCTCCATTTTCGAATTCGATACCATGGTCAGACCGAATAGCATTAAGTGAACAATCAAGGGATTTTTCTAACAATGGAACCAGGTCTTTAAAGCGATCAATGACTTCACTTTTAGATTTAATGAAAATGGTCCAAGTAAAGCGAGAGAAGTCATCGACAATAGCAAAAATATACCTGTTCCCTCCTAGGCTTTGAACTCTCATGGGTCCACAAAGATCCATGTGGATGAGCTCAAGAGGCCTTGAGGTGCTTACCATGTTTTTGGATTTGAAGGAACTACGAGCCTGTTTTCCTTTTACACAGTCAGAGCATGGTTCCTTAGATGTGCCACTCAGCTTTGGCAATCCTCTGACTAGTTCCTTTGAGTGTAGCTTTTGAATCAGCTTAGTGTTAGCATGACCGAGGCGTTGGTGCCATAACTCAGCTTGGTCATTCACGGTTAAGAGACACAGTTTCTCCTTGGGGATGAAGGATGGATCAACAATGTAAACATTGTTGAATCTCTTTCCTTTTAGGATGATTTGTCCCGAGGAGTCAAGAACTGAGCATTCGTTTGATCTAAATCTGACTTCATTGTCTCTTTGATCACACAGCTGTGACACACTTATTAGATCAAAACCAAGACTATCAACAAGGTGAACTTTGTTTACCTGAATGTGATCGTTGAGTTTCACAGTTCCTATTCCATAGATTTTCCCTTTGCTTTTGTCTCCAAAGGATATGTTCCCTCCTTGGAGAGGTTGAAGATAGGTCATTTGATTTCTTTTTCCGGTCATATGGCATGAGCAACCACTGTCAATGTATCATAGTTGGGGTTGCCTCTCTTCTTTCTGTACATAAGGGAACTAAGATTTCTGAACCCAGCGAAGCTTGACTTTACTGGGGGGATTAGCATTTCGAGTCTGTGAATAATCAGGGAGTTGGTTCCTTTCCTGGTGATAAGCACTTTTCTCCCTTTCAAAGTTCATTTTCGTAGCACAATCAGTGTTGTAATGGCCATTCTTACCACAGTAGGTACATAAGCGGTTGTAGACAACATGACCATACTTTCCTTTCCCTGGCCTAAAAGGTTTTTCATTTATTTTGTTGAAATCAACATTGTTTTTAACCTTACTATTGGCCATGTCAACATACGTTTTGTGAGCAAAAGAATTGGTGAACCATTGATTTTCAGGAGTCATTTTTTCTTTTCCTTTTGGTTCCCTCTTAGGGCTTTGAGAACCTTCATTGAGATGTTTGGCATCCTCAGCCTTGTTCTCAAGCACCATGATCTTCTCTGATAGGAACTGATTCCTGTCACGAGAGGTGGCAAGAGCAATGTTGAGATTCTCATTCATCTTAACAAGTTCTCGTCTGGCCTTTTCATTTTCAGCATCATTGTTATCCTTGTTGTTGACATATCCTATTCCATGACGTTGCCTCACAAAGACAGTTTGATTTATCGTTTTTTCATTAATGGAATCAGTGAGATTGTCTAACCTATCAATAATGGACTGAAGCATTTCATTTCCAATAGAGTTAGCATGCAAAGGAACTTTAATAGAATCTATGCCAGATTCATCGCAAGATTTGCAGATTTTAAGGTGACTAGCATGCACGTTCCTAATATCAATCAGCTTGGAGTGAGTTTCAGTTAGGTCTTTTTCAGATTCATTAAGTTTCTTACTCCAAACAGAATTTTCAACAGTTAAGCATGTAATTTCATCTTCGCAGTCATCAAGTTTCTGTTGAAGGGAACTGGTTTCCTTCCCTAGTTTCTTTATGATCTTAAGAAGTTGTTTCTTATCACAATCAACTAGAGATTTTAAGAGATCATCAGAAGTTACCTCAAGGTCTTCTGAATCGCTTGAGTCTCCTTTTGCCATGAGACATCTTCCTCCAGCGAAGCCGCTCAGATCGAGTTCCTCATCTGAGTCTTCTCCCCATGAGGCTACGAGAGCCTTCTTTCTCTGAGGTTTTTCTTCTTCCTTGGAGTCTTCCTTGTTGGGACAGTTCTTAGCGTAGTGTCCCTTCTCTTTGCACTCGTAACAAGAGATTTCCTTTAGATCCCTTCTGGGTCCGTTGTAGGAGGAACTGCCCTTTTGGAACCTTCCCTTCACAAAGAATTTTTTGATATTCTTTGAGAAGAGGGTTGTTAGCTCGTCCTCCTCTTCTTCCAAGTCTGAGTTCTCTTGCTCCATTTCAAGCCTTGAGAAAGCTTTGGAGATCTTTAAGGCGATTCCTTTCTCCAGTTTCTTATCGGCATTGGCTTTGGTGTGCTCTCCTTCTTCAACCTCCAGTTTCCCTATGACTTGGGTCAAGGGAAGAGATTGGATGCCTGGAGTGTTCTTCATAATTCCTTTGAGAAGGGTGAACTTGGAGTTGAGTCCATTGATGATCACTAAGGATTTGGAAACTTCATCAAGATCAACTCCCGCCGCCGTCAACTTTTCAATTAATCTGTTGAAGCAAGAGTAATATTCTGAGATGGTCTCAGTTTCCATCATTTTGAAGGTGTGTTATTCTCCTTCCAAAGCAAACTTTCTGCTTTGCTTTAGTTCCTCACTTTCTTCATGCATCTCTTTGAGAGCTTTCCATATCTCTTTGGCCGTCTTGATGCCTATGACCTTGTCCATATCCTCTCTGTCCAATCCATTGAGGATGAACTGTCTTGCCTTAGCATTCTTCTCCATGATGACATAATGTTCTGGTTTCCAGTCTTCTTCCTTCATGGTAAGATCGACGTGGCCATCTCTATTTTTGACTCCTCCAGCATTGGTAGTCGTTGGTCTTGGTGTGGCTTTCCATGCACTTTTCCCACCATGTTTCTTCTCCTTTCTTGCAAAGGTGTGGCTTATTGGTGGAGATTCCGAGCTCAAACTTGCTTGTTTGAGACATGATCTGCAAACTAATCAAAGATCTAGAGCTTTTCCTGCTCTGATACCAATTGTAGGATCGTGATTGTTAGATAAAAGCTTAAGGAACTTAGAATAACGATTCTCAGTTCCTTTCGCAGCGGAAGATAAACAATCAAACAAATGACAAGTTCCTTATAGTGGAAACCTTTGATTGCCAACTAGCAATCCAGGATAAAAACCACTACCTTTCTTTTGAAAGGATTTCAAAGTCTACTTCTTGATTTCTTATCTCTTTTGGTTACAACTTATCCTAGGAACGAACACACAGTTCCTTTGCCTTACACACAATTAGACAATCCTAGATAACTTAACACAATCAATAATCAATCCAAGAAACAGACTTTTGCACCTAGGAACTATCACTTACAGTCACAGGAACTTAGCACTCATCTCTTCTTCCTTGACTGGTTCCTCTTGATCTCGGTTTGCTTTGATGATCTTTGTTTTGAGGTTCACACTAGATATTTGCTAATGAGTGTGAGTTCTTGTTTTAGTGCATAAAGATAACCCTTGGGTTAGTCTTCCTTTTATAGAGGATTATTCGCAGCTCGATCCTCTCTTGGTTCCCACGGATTGAGCTTGCCCTAGGATTAGTGGTTCTCCTTGATCCACGTTGTTCTTGGCATGTGCAAACAACCTAGGCAACTCAGAATCTCTCTTGGTTGGTCAACTACCTCAGATGAGCCTTCTGGTGTCATTGTCAAAACGCTTTCATCCGAGGTTGAGTAAGCTGGCCGCTTGGGAACCGTCTGTTGGACAACGACGTCTTCATGTGCTGTCGCTTTCATCGTCTCTGTCCGAGGTAGAGGTTCTCTAGGCATCTTGTTCTTTAGCTCTTGGACCTTGGCAGACTTTTGGAAGCTTCGGACAAGTCGTTTTCGACACCTTTTGTCCGAGGTTGTGTGTCCCCAGATTTCTCGGGAATCGCAATGTCGCAAGCTCCATTTCTGGGCACACCTGGGTTCCTCTGGATTCCTTCAGCTGTCTTGTTCCTTTGGTTCCCTTGTTTTGTTTGGCTTTCCTGCCTTAGGTAATTTCCTGTGGTTCCTTAAAACACATCTTTGAGATAAAACATTAGTATCATAATATTTGTCATCTTCAAAGTAGAGAAACTGAAGAACGGAACTCTCAGGGGAACCTAAGTTCCATAGTTCCGTTTCCTAACAAGTTCCAAGAGCAACAATGACAAGTATCAACAACCAAGAAAAACAAAAAACTTGAGATGGAAAAAACCTCAAAATGGGGTCTTCAAAATTAATTTTGACGGATCTAATCTAAATGATGGCCGCTCTTCTGTTGGATTCATCATTAGAAATGAAAAAGTAGAACCATTTAAAATGGAATCATTTCCGTGTGGGCGTACTAGCCCTATTTTGGCGGAGGCCATTTCCCTTCGTTAGGGGGTGCTGTGTGCCAAAAACTATGGCTTGAAAAATAATTCTATAGAGGGTGATAACCTGTGTATTGTTAATGTTCTCACAAGTTTATGGTCCTGCCCCTAGGAAATTGAAATGGTGATTGCCGACATTCGTATTGACCTGGCTTCCTTCTCAGAAGTGCATTTTGCTCATGTCTTCCGTGAAGTTAACCAAGTGGCTGATAGAATCGCACAGCTTGCTTTCTCACCTGTTGTTGCGGACCTTTGGTCTGATTTAGAGCTCCATGCTCTCATCCGCAAGGATGCTCTAGGATGGTTTTCTTACAGGGTTTAGGACCAGCCTAATTCATACTTTTATAAAATAAAAGCACAATTATACACTCTCTTTCTCCACCTTATCACACTCATCAATTAATTTCATTTTATGTAGTTAATATGAGCGCATCTCTACAGGAAAAAATATTTTAAAAAAGCTTTTTTCAAGTTTCTTTTTATAATTAAAACTAAAGAAAAAATATCAATAATAAAGGACGGGAAGTATCTGCCTCTAATTCGTTGGCCTGCAAAAAGATTGTTGTGTTTAATGTGTTAATCTACTAATATCAGTATATCGAGATTATGATATCCAATATCGAGATTATGATATCTACTATCTTGTCTTTCCTTCAATCTTTTTCGATGGTTTAGATTAACCATTTTTTATAACAAAAATCACGTGGCTCGCAAGATTGCATATCTTAATCACTCAAACCTATTTGAAGAAATCCTAACAAACTCATCACTTCATCTTCTCATCTACAAGATTGTTATAGGCTGATTTCTAGTGGATTTTAATACATATTTAATTATTAAATTATTTAAATAAAAAAGAAAAATTAAATAACCCTCCAACGTTCGAAAAAAACCTAAAATATTCTCATAGTAATTTTCTCTTGTATTTTGTCATTGGAAATTGTTTGAAGCAATTCGAGTTTCTGTAGATTAACATATTAATCACAACGAAAGTGATGCTCTAATGGTCCAATTGACAAAGTTTCCAACCGTGGAACGACACCAAGTCGTGGAGTTTCATGCCATTTTGAGGTGTGCGCCAAGGTGACCCTCTTCCTCCGTACTTATTTGTGCTTTGTATGGAACACTTGTCCCATATAATCCAATTTGCGGTCGAGGACGGTTCGTGGTTGCCGATCTCAGCGGGGGACGTTCAACTTTCACATTTGTTCTTAGCCAACGATCTAGTTATTTTGGCGGAGGCATCTCCTCATTATGCTACTATTGTGCAGGATTGCTTGGATCCTTTTTGTGCTATGTCGGGTGAACAAGTTAATTATTCAAAGTGCTCGATTTTTATTCTCCAATTTGTTGATTCTTCTATGCAACAACATATAAGCTCTCTGGTCTCTATCCTTATTACTACGGATTTTGGCAAGTACTTGGGTGTTCTGACTGCATGTGGACGTATGACTAATTCCCGCTACCTATTTGTGCTCGACAAAAATCACCTCTCGTCTCAGAGGTGGGCATGCATGATTTCTCTCTTTAGTTGGCCTTGTTACCTTGCTAGCGTTGTCCTTACCGATATCCCAACTTATTTCATGCAATCCTCTATGGTCTCACGCTCAGTCTGCGATAAGATTGACCAAGCGGTTTGGGGCTTCATTTAAGGATCCACATCGGAGCAACGACGTATCCATCTTCTTTCCTAGGATGTTATTACTCGTCCTATGCTTGGGGGGCTGGGAGTTCGTTCCATGTGTGACTCAAACACCCCAACCTTGGCGAAACTAGGTAGGCGTGTTCTTCAAGAACCATTGTCTCTTTGGTCCCGCGTTTTGCAAGGTAAATACTGTTAGGATGTGAACTTTCAAGAACTCTGGGTTCCCTTGAAAGTTCCCTCCTTCAGTTTTCCTAGTTTTGACGATGACAAACACTTTGCTATTAATATTTCCACATGTGTAGTTGAACAGGGAACTCAGGTTCAGGAAATGACGAACAGAGACCAAGAAGTCAAGTTTGGGAACTGGCATGGGAACTCAGGAATAACGAAGCCGCGCTAACTGGGAAAAGATATCAAGAGCGGCGGTTGACTAGGGTAGATGTTTTAGCTTAGGAGAGAAGCTTTTAGATGTATTGTTTCCATACAACTGAATATCTTTATGGAAACAATAAGATGTAAAAATCGGTTAAGATATTATTTGGTAACAAATATTATCTTTTCTGATTTGTTTTGATTAATTTTATTTATGCAATTAAGCCAGTTGTAGATCTTATCTCTACGTGGGTGATTGTATAAATATGTTAATCAAAACCTCTCATCTCGAACGCACTTTTAAAGAGTTGTAGAGTGAAGAAAAATCAGAGCTAGTTCTTGTGAGAAGAACGATTGTAAGTCCTTGCTTTTGTATTGCTTGATTAAGTCGAACTAGGTAGAGAGTCTTAAGTGTGTCTTAAGTCTTTAATCTGTGTGTTCTATTCTAGTTGATTGTAATCGAAGCTTGAATAAAAGAAGTAGACTTTGAAATCCTTTCGAAAGAAAGGTAGTGGGTTTTATCCTGGATAACTAGTTGGTTATCAAAGGTTCTCACTCTAAGGAACTTGTCTTAAATCTATTAAGTTACTTATTTCCGCTGCTAAGGAACTGAACTTCTCTAAAGGCTCAGTTCCCTTTCATTACTAACATCTACGATCCTACAATTGGTATTAGAGCAAGCGCTCTAGATTTGTGTTGGTTTACAGATTTCAAGATGTCTCACTCAAATGAATTCACTCTGGGAATTTCAACCAACAAGCCTCACATTCTAAAGAGAGGAGAAGAAGAATGGTGGGAAAAATGCATGAAAAACCATATCAAAACCAATGACTCTGATCTTGAAGAAGAGGAATATGAGATGACCGCCCTTGTCACAAAGCACATCAAAAAGCACTTCATCAAAGGAAAGTTCAAGAAATCTTTCCAGAAGAGAGATCTCTCAGATTATGCTTGTTATCAATGCAAGGAAAGAAGACATCTTGCTAAGAACTGCCCAAATGGTTCTAATGAAGATGACAAACCGATGAAAAAGAAGGCCTTATTTGCTACTTGGGGAGATGACTCTGATGACTCGGATGGGGAACTGGATCTGAGTGGATTTTCCGGAGGAAGATGTTTAATGGCTAAGGAGGACTCGACGGAATCAGATGACTCTAAGGTATCATCTTCTGACTTTATTAAATCTCTTCTTGATTGTGATAAGAAGCAATTGATTAAGATCATTAGGAAACTTGGTAAAGAGAACAGTTCCCTTCAGGAAAGATTAGATGAATGTGAAAAAGAAATTTCATGCTTGTCTACTGAGAACTCAGTTTGGAGCAAGAAACTTGATGAAACTGAAAAATTGCTTGCTAGTTCCTCTAGGAAGTGTGATTCATGTACATCTCGTGAAAAGGAACCCATGCATGCTGATATTTCTACTAATTCTCTTACCGATTCTGAAAAGACCACCTCTACCATGCTTCTTGAAATAATGAGTAAACTTGATGATCTCACTGATTCTATCAATGAGAAAGCTGTGAATCAAACGGTGTTTGTTAAGTCAAGATATGGTAGTGGTTATCCTAGTAAGGAAGATTTTGAGGACTCATGTTCTGCTGAGAATGAAAAACTGAGAAGGGAACTGGTTGAGAAAAATGAAACTCTCAATCTCGCTCTTCAAACCTCTCGTGATAAAAATCAGTTCCTAAAAGATAAGGTAAAGGTTCTTGAGCAGAAGCCTAAGGGTAAGAAAACCTGGTTTGATGGACAAAACGCTCATAAAATGTACATCAATCAAGCTCAGGGAACTAGAGGTAAGGGAATTGACTTCCAACAGAGGAAACATGAAAAACATTTTCGTCCCGATAAAGGAAAATATGGTCATGTTGTGTATAGCCGTGTTTGCTGGCATTGTGGTAAAAATGATCATTATATTCATGATTGCATTCATAAGAAAAGGCAAATTGAAGAAAGTCATAGGAAAAGGAACTTGGATGTTGAGATTGGTGGTCATGTGTATTACCCAACTAACCTGCATGTGCAAAGGAACTCTCATTACTACAAACCCAGAAAAGCCAAGCATGTCTGGGTGCGTAAGTCTTAATTGTATTGCAGGTTGAAGTGAGATGCATAGTTCCCTACAGAATGAGAATTGATGATTGGGATGCAGAATTGAAGATTTGATCTAGCTCATCTCACTTCAAAGGAATAACAAGGGGAATATATCCTTTGTTAAAGAAAGATTTGTATGAAGAAGCAGAAAACAATGAAGGGAACTCCAATGCTAATGGAAATGATGGAGGATCATATGTTGCTGACGTTAGTTCCCAATGATAATATCAAAAGAATTACAAGTAACAGAAGTCAATGATTCAAGGGGAACTGACATAAATGAGGAAATTCGTCACTTCAGCTGCTTATATTTCCCAAGTCCTATTGTTGGAATCATCTTGGTGGTCAAGGTATGTTCCTTTGATACTATTCTTATCATGTGTGATGTTTCTAGTGCCTTTAACTCTGTGTAGTATTCAGTTCCTCATGTTAGGACTAAGCTTTTTGATAATAGGCATCATTTCTTACGTGATCATGTTGAAAAAGGGAATATTTTGCTAGAACATTGTAGGACTGAGGATCAAATTGCAGATAAATTCACCAAAGCATTAAATCGGGAACCGTTCGAGACCCTAAGATTACTTCTAGGAATGATTTCCCTAAACTAGTAGTTCCGGTTGCTGTTACTAGTTCCCTCTCTTTGACTAGATTTGATCTCTTCTATGATTTCTTGAAAATATTGATGATATTTGATCTTGTGATTGCCTCGCATATCCTATAATAGTTGTTCTAAAGCATGATCTTAATTATCTTGCATGATTTCATGATTTTATGGTATAATTGAACCTTGATTGCATCTCTTTGTTGGCCCAAAAGTAGTCGGTTTGATCTATTTTAACCAGGGGTGAGCAAACGGATCGATTCGATCCGTTATACCGGATATCCGGTTATTTTTTTTAATGATATTGCGATCCATATCCGGTCCGAGATGGGTCGGATATCCGACAATTTGAACTCGGATCGGATCAGATATATAACCAGATATCCTAGATATCCGATTGAATAAAAAATATATAAAAAAACATGTTTCCAGAATGTATACTGATTTAAATACAACATAATACTGTAATACATAACTAATTAAAGATTTAAACCTAAAATCATATTACAAACCCCAGTAACTTCACACAACAATCTAAAAAACTCCAAATACATGTTTTCATATCAAATAACATCAAATTACACATTAAACAATAAATATCCAACATGTTGAATTATAACCAATAAATGAAACAACATAGATTCTGACTGAGTTGTAATCAATAGCAATAAGCACTGCTTCACTAGTTCATTGTTTCATAGATGATACTTGCCTTCTACAAAATAGAACAAATCAATTCAATTAGTATCAATGATGTAATAAAACAAGTAAAAATACATCAAATAAATATTGAACAAAGAGGAAAGAGGACAACCTACTCAGTGACTTGTGATTGATCAAGAGAATCATTTACCACTTCATCGATTCTATGATCCGGATGATCCACATATAACTCCATCAATCCTAGAATAATACGTGCAAAACAGCAATGAAATAATGGAATGAGTGACTAAATCATGTAAGAAGTAATGAAATAATGGAATGCAAAAGAGCAATGAAATAAAGACGAAGAAGTAGGACATTACCTTCTTCAATTTTCTCCAATCCAGCAATGGACTCCTCGATGAATATAGAAGTGTTAGACTTACGCTGCCAATCTTGTGAACAAATAAGAGCTTCTACCATGTTCGGAGACAATGAAGTACGAAAAGAATCTAGAACACGTCCTCCAGTGCTAAAAGCAGACTCAGAAGCAACTGTGGAAACCGGTATTGCCAAGATATCTCGAGCCATCTTCGCTAAAACAGGATACCTTTTCTTATTGTCTTTCCACCACTGCAGAACTCTGAAATGTTTACCAACCGTTTCACAAGCATCTTCCAAATACTTATCCAACTCAGATTTGTTTCCAGTACCATCAACACCCAACTCAATCTGATACTCATCACTAAACAATGTAGCAAAATCCATACCATCTCCTTGATCACATTCATTCAAAGTACTAGAAGATGAAATAGGAGTAGAACTTCCTGATTGTTTGCTCACTTGAGGCATAGAAGAAGTGTAAATCCCATATAAATCAACAATAAGATCACTAATATGGAGATTTAAGAGCTTTGCCTTAGTTTCATTAAACAGCTTACGCACAAGAAAATTAACATATCCAAGCTTACGCCTTGGGTCAAGAAAAACAGCAAGAAACATGTAGAGATTGATGTTCATAACATTACCCCAATACTTATCATACTTAGCCTTCATCTTTAGAGCCATGGCTGCATGCTCTCCATTCTCATTCATACAGTAATTGTCATATATATATACAATTTATATAATAATGGTATTTCTATATACATTATACAAGCCTAAATGTATATTAAGTCTAACTATATAATTTATATAACTATGCTATTACCACTATAATAGTATAATTAGATCAAAGATTAGAGTTTATCCAACTACCTAAAGAATGGCCTAATGGTCTATCACTCTACGTATTGTATACAAGTAACATGCCAACTGTGATGAAATCCATGCTATTACCACTGTAATTTGACAAATTCTATCCAACAAAAGAAGAAGTAAACAGATAACAAATGATGGAAAATCATGAACTTACCATATGACTTAGTTCTTCGTATACAAGCGACAGTCAGTCAGCAGTCAGCTACAACCCACAGGTGGAGGATATGACTTAGTTCTTCGTACCTAGACAGAGATACCATAAGAACGAAAAGATTAGGGCTAAACTGAACACGGAATGAATCGTATGATAACCCCTTATCCATTTGACCTAAATACTTAGATAACTGTACGCCCAAATTCACAGACAAAGGGAAAAATATTGTCATCCGACCAAAATTTATTATGATGCTAAACCATATAAGCTACAGATTCCCAATTCAAAAAGTAAAAGTCCCCAATCTCCACCATGTAATAATCTTAAACAAAATTCTATTAAGTAAAAAAACAACAAACGTATTAATTAATCAATGGAATTTGTGCAAAGATAAGATGATGAATGAAATAAGATTGATTCCCGTACCTTTGAAGGCCTGATGAAGCAAGGTGGCATCTTGGTGAGGCGAGGTGGGAACAGGAGGAAGGCTGAGGGTTGACATGGTTGGCTCCTGCGTTGATCTTCCAAATTCTGCTCCGGGGGGAGATGATGAACCAAAGCTAAGGGCCTGCTGGAATATCTCCCAGAAACAAAACGGTATGGAAGATTGGAAGGAGGAGAGCAGACTGCAGATAGACGGTGCTTGGTGGAGAAGAAGCGAGAGTGAGACTGAAGAAGTGAAGAGTGAGCGCCAGCGGCGAAGTAGAATGAGAAACAGAGAAAGTAGGGTTTTCTTCGGATTATGGAGAAATACAGGAAGAGGAGGCCCAACAAAGTGAATAAATCAAAGGCCCATGTATTTTTTGAGGACTGATTAGAGACTTAGAGGTAGTTTCTATTTAATTTGTATAATAAAATCATTATATGTAATTAACTAATTATTAATAATTTTATATTTTTTTCTAATTTTGAAAAATATATATATTATAAAAATATTATCGGATCGGCGGATATCCTTTAAGGAAAATATCGTGATCCTTATCCGGTTTGATTATCCTCTAAAAATAGCGGATCAGACCGGATACGGATAAAATTAAAACGGATTTTTTAGGATACGGATATTTAGGATACGGGTTGGCGGGTTATCGGACCGGATTAGCCGGATCAGATTTTTTTGCTCACCCCTAATTTTAACCCTCATTACAAGCCGAAATGATTACTGACTACTAAACCGTCCTAAGCCTGACTGCACTGCTTAATTCCCTATGAGCCCTCTTTAGTCCACAGCTAGGAATTATCTTTGTGGTGTCAAAATTGCCAACCTTTATTTCTCTTGATCATGGGTACGTATTTTTCTTGAGTGTTGCTTGGTTCCCTACATAAATGTAACCATATCTATCCTACTCTGTGTCAAAAATTGAGGAAAGGAACTGGGAATTGCTCTCAACGGCCAGAATTCAAATCTGGTGAAATTTTGCTGCTTCCCGAGATCATTTAATGCAAGAATAGCCGTTGGAGTGTCTATGACTGATGGCTGATCTTGATCTGATTTTTGCGGTATATTTGGATATGGAAAGTAGATTTTTGTTGAGACTTTGAGTTCCCTTAAATGAAGAAGATCTTGTGAACGTTGGGGTGTTGATCTGGGTTTCCTACGTTTGGATAAAAAATTCTGCGAGTTCCCTTATTTTAAAAAAAAGTGGGGGGGGGGGGGGGTTGAAAGAAAGAAGCCATATGTGCAGTCCGAGGAGAAGAAAATTGAGGAGGAGCAGAAACCTGATGAGTAGTTCTCTTGGTTCCCTACTGAGTTGACACGTAACCTTTAGTTCCCCTAGGATCCCCTTTCCATATTATGATCCTTTTTGTGTGTCTCTGAGTGTTTCTATTGTCTCTATGTGGTCTTTGCTTCTTTTATGTTTAATGAAATATGTTGATTTCCTTGCGTTATTGAGTTATGCTTTCAACATCTATTACGGTGCCATTTCTCTAGAGTTCAAAGCAAGTCATTGGTTCTCTCTAAATTTTCTCTACTTATCATCTAACTTCTCTTTTCGATGATGTCAAAAGGGGGAATGAACTCTGCTATCCGGAACTAATAGGCTGAAAGGAACTTTGTTACTGATTGCTATCTTGAGGGGGAACTCTGATAATTGGTTTACTTGCTAAGGGGGAATATGCAATTCACTAATGATCATTCTACATCTAGCTTCATAATTCATATTCATATCATTCGTGCCTATTATAGATATGCCAGGTTCTACATGTTTGTCATCATCAAAAATGGGAAAATTGTTAGCATGTGAACTTTCGGGAACTTTGGGTTCCCTTGAAAGTTCCCTCCTTCAGTTTTCCTAGTTTTGACGATGACAAATACTTTGTTATTAATATTTCCACATGTGTAGTTGAACAGGGAACTCAGGTTCAAGAAATGATGAACAGAGACCAAGAAGTCAAGTTTGGGAACTGGCATGGGAACTCAGGAATAACGAAGCTGCGCTAACTGGGAAAAGATATCAAGAGCGATGGCTGACTAGGGTAGATCTTTTAGCTTAGGAGATTGCATACTGCTAAGGCATGGGAACTCAGGGAACTCATGTTCAGTCATTAGCCTAAGGCATCTCGTTCATGGTGCCACCATCTTATCAAAGGGATTGCGTACTGCTATTGGTAATGGTTCTTTAATTCTTTTCAAGCTTCATAAGTGGCTTGAGGACCATCCTTTACTCGACCTTGCTACTTCTCTAGGTCCTAAATAAATAGAAGTGATACTGTTGCTTAAATGTGGTACGCTAACGGCTAGAAGTGGGATATTCTTCACTCTTACCTCCGTACTGACACCTGTTTCCGCCTATCAGCGATTAGTGTCAATGCAAGATTTTCTGTTGTGGATAAGTTTTATTGGGGTATGAGTGATTCTGGGTTATTCACCACCAAGTGAGCAATGCAACTTCTCCCTGATCCAATTGATTGTTCAACTCCTCAGTTGTGGCGGCTGATTTGGAAGGTTAAGGTGCAGTAGAGAGCTCGCCGATTTTGGTACTTAGTGGCGCATAAACGCTTATTATGCAACTCCAACCGAGTTAGGCATCATCTCTCCTCTAATCTGGCATTTCTGCGTTGTGGTCTCGATGAAACCACCCACCACATTTTGCGTGATTGTGGTGTTATGAGTAATATTTGGCTTGCTTTCTCAAGTAATAACCTTCCATCGAGCTTCTTATCTACTAACAACATACAAGATTGGATTCTTTTAAACCTGAAGCATAATGATTCTTGGAGCTATGTCTTTGCATATTTGCTTTGGTATACTTGGAACGGGATGATTGTGATAAGTTCCCAGCCTCGTCATGTGCGCGCAGCGGTTGCCGGCCGACGATGGCTTGAAGAAAACCACAAAGCCATGTTGACTTTCCATGGGCGCACTTGAAGCCAACAGACCTTTTTGAAGGTCATCTTGAAGGTGCCTAGCTCGGGCTTGAGATATAAGGTGAATCCCTATTAGCGTTGCACGCCCAGAAACGAGTAAGGCGTGGCACGAGCGCGATGGTGGTGCAAAGGGCGCACTTGGCCTGAGACGTATCCATCTAGACATGACCATATGAGTCGGGGTTTGTGGGCTAAGTGGCCTTGGAGCCAGTGGTGACGAGCTAGGGTTTATGGCATGGGTTGGCTTCGGCGTTGGCAGGCTTGGGGGTGCCTTAGGCAAGCTTGGTGATGCCATAGGCAAGTCTTCTTGATTCACCCTAGGGAGGATCACATCATCCTCGCTCTTTTGAAAGTGATTCGACCTTAAATCCAAGTGCCCTACAAGTAAAATAGAATAGTTAGGCATTTATACTCTAACAAGAAAATGTGATAATATAAAAATTCCAAGTTCGATATGATATGCAAGGATGCATGCACAAGCTATTCCAATTTTCTTCCTAGATCTATGTATATGCTTAATAATGAAACAATCAACGCAACAAAGATTATTGGACATAAAGGTAACAATATGAACTAGATGCAACCAAAATGATACGTGTTAAGAAAAAGAGTTATGGTACAAGCAAGAATGCATAGTCTTAGATTGTGAAACATGTGCAATAGCAAGGATGTAGGGAAAACAAAATATAAAGGAGTGAAATTTTCTTCCATGAAATGTGACATCTCATTGCTCCTTTTGCACAGAATGTGAAATAGTGCTAGAAGCTTCATTTGTGTGGAATTCTCTTCACAAGCGGCACTATTCTTGATCTCAATAAGAATGGGCATGACGATCTTATTTTGCACAATATTGAATGGCAAGCACAGAGGTAGCTCGGGGTTTGCATTCAATGTTGGAGTGGCCATGGAGTTTAAGAAGCTAGGAACAACTGTTGGAGCTTCAAGAGGTTTTAGTGTTGGCCATGTCGGAGTGGTGATATAATGTTGATGACTTGACGGTGTGAAGAAAAATTATGATGGTTTCAAAAATTCCTCCTCCATTTCTTTTGGTTATATCTCCTCTTCCACGAGTATGGCCAAATAATTTTTGCACGATTCTTCCTCGGGCTCTTCATCATAAATGGGCGGTACGTCCATTTGTATAGTCTATTTGATATGCCTTCGTTCATCCCACCTTGGTGACTCATCACATAAGGAATGGACTCTAGCTTGAACTACCAAATATTTGGTCCAACTTCTCTTCAAAGACCTTAATAGGTTATCTTGGAGGCGCTCATTGTTCAATCATATTGCAGCTTGTTGGCATGCCTCTTGATCTAGTAATAGTTGATGGAACTTAGCAGTGATGACTGACTTTGATGGAGATCAAAGGATTGTTGATTGTGTCGGTGCCTCAAAGCAAGCTCGAATCGCTGGTAAGTGGATGGACTTTGAGATGGTGTGAAGGATAGGCACTCAACACCGTCTTGAATAGGCTCCACCAAGAAGATTTGAGAGACTTGGCTGAGGCTTGAATAGGTACCATCAAGCTACAAAAAATGTTGAATTCTCGTCAAAGAAGGATACGTTCCACCTTCTCGCGTAGGCCTTGGATTTGGACGATTTGGTTGGATATGTTCTACCAACCAAATAATCGAACAAGGAAAAAGAAGAAAACTATAAATTTTGGAAATAAACTGAATAAACTTGATAAAAATGAAGCTTAAAGCTTGAGATTTGTTTTGATTCTTGTCTATATAAAACCGAGGCAAAACATTCATTTAGGTGAAAGATGGTTCAGTTTTGCGTGGTCCTTGGATTTCACTTCCACAATTGACTTACAAATCAAGGCACAATTTAAGACAAGAAGGAGATGAGAAAGAAGATACCTCTCAGCCTTGCAATATTTTTTTTTAAAAGAGGAGTTGCTCTACTTCTTTTCCCATTCGTTGTGGATTCCGACTTTTACCTCCTCGTCAAAGGGTGCACCACTTCTTTTCCCTTTTGGTGTGGAGTCCGACTTGTCTCCTTTGATCTTTTTTTATGAGGTGCTTGGCTTCTTTTCCCTTTTTGCGCCAAGTCTGACTTTTCTATATTCTTTTTTTCTTTTTTTAACAAAAAAATATTGAAAATTGAATGGATGCACACCAAATGATCGAAGACGGTTAGGAGAGGAAGAGTTTAACGGCAGTGAAGAGGTGTTTAAGGAGGGAGCAGTCTTTAGGAGTGGAAGAGTTTAATGGAGGTGAAAAGGTGCCGATTTGTGGGAGAAGTTAAGGCTGATGTTTTTGGGGTTAAGGAGAGATGAAGGGTTAATTTTTTTTTTGTTTGTGGATGAAGGTAGAAAATGAATCTCAAAATTATGGCAGCATGGCAGGCCGTGGAACTGTTGGCTTTGGGATCGGATTGAGAGTTTCGATGACGGCAAGGTCACATTGACAACTCGGTCAACAAAAGTACTTACAAATGAGCAAGCAAAGGCAAGAAATTGGACACAAAATATCAAAACACTAGTTGAGAAACTTACTTTGAAGCGAATCTCTCATACCAAATGATGGGGATTAAAATATCGTTGATTGTGTCGGTGCCTCAAAGAAGCTCAGATCGCCGATAAGTGGAAGGACTTTGAGATGGAGTGAAGGATAGGGACTCAACACCTTCTTGGATAGGCTCCACCAAGAAAACTTGAGAGACTTGGCTTAGCCTTGGATAGGTACC
Organism: Rheum nobile; assembly: GCA_027886185.1. Lineage (NCBI taxonomy): Eukaryota > Viridiplantae > Streptophyta > Magnoliopsida > Caryophyllales > Polygonaceae > Rheum > Rheum nobile. The sequence goes on along the minus strand of WOAB01000002.1, from coordinate 4,651,907 downwards.
ACTAAACTATAAAAAAGGTTGAACTCTTGTTAAAGAAGGATACGTTCCACCTTCTCATGTAGGGCTCAGATTTGGACGATTTGGATGAAAAGGTTCCACTAACCAAATAATTAAACTAGGATGAAGAAGAAGTTTGTAAATAGTAATTTGTGATTTCTTTTTATTCTTGTCTATCTAAAACCCAGGCAACACATCCCTTTAAATAATAGTTTGCAAACACTAGAAAAGAAATCTTTAAATGGCTTGTTTTGATGAGGAGTGATCCTCAAGGAAAAGCTTCATAAACAGTTGTCTTGAATGGCTTCACTCTTCAGCTATAGGAAGACCTTTGACATGACTTTGTCTTACTTGGTTTGCCGTCGGCGCAATTAGAGTCCTCCTCGAGCCATCCGACGTTTGGCTTGTGCATTTCTAGTGAAACCTGGTCAGGACATTCCTTATGCTCATATGAGTCCAATTGACCCCCATGTGTGAAGATGATTTAGCCTCAAGCCATGTGATTGTCGGTGGCTCCCTTTGTAAGCTCGCGTCGCCGTGACCTCTCTCGCACACGCTTGAACACTTGTGCTCCAAATGACCAGAAAAGTGGTATTGGATCCTCATTTTATGTATCTTGAAGGTTGGAACCATCGGGACTTAGGTTCGTGATAGTTGGTATGAGGGTTTTGCGAAACCCTAGTTTTTCGCTCGTCGGGTGAGTGTTTTGGAGATCACCAAGCACTTCTCTGGGCGTCCCTCCTCCTTTTGGCTTGAAACCTGGCATGGATCCATGATATGCAATATAACGAGGGTTACGTTTGCCATGGCTCATTTTTGAAGTCAATGGCGCGGGCAAGTTGAAAAACCCTAGCTTGAGCGTTGTTCGGCACACACATGTAGTCTTGGCGAGGTCTTGTGACTTGATGGGGATTGGATTCACATCACCCCCCTCCTTAAGAAGGATTCGACCTCGAATCCGCACAACCTACCGAAACAAACATCAAGTAGTGAGGAATCTCATGAACTCCAACATAAGCAAAGTTATGTGAACACATATAAAGATGATGTAGTCGACTATCATGCACAAGTAAAACTTGAAGGGAATCCCCTTCTTGACATTCACCATATATCATGAGTAACACTTGGAAAAATAGTATGATAATGGCTATATATAACTTTAAGGAGATGTGTGACATAGACATGAAAATGAAGTGTGCCTTAAAACTAAGTTGCATTTTGAAGTTCGTAGGCAAGGTAAACTCCCTTAGTGTTTGATGACTGTTGAATCGGCTCATGAGACATTAGAACTTTCCTCTTGGCCTCGGTGTCGGCCTTGGATGTGGAGAAGAACTTATGAGGCAAGAGGAATCACGATGGTGACACTAGACGAGGCAACATTCTTTCTTGCTCGGTAGAGCTCGCTTGGTTTCATTGGTTGTAGGCAATGCCACACTCCATTCTTTTCAAAATGAAGTACATTTTGATGCCCCTCATGAATGAAATCACTATCAAATTTCCATAGCCTTCCCAAGAGAAGGTCACAAATCGTAATGGGCATCACATCAAACATGTTGTGGTCCGAGTAAGACTGCATCTCAAAGTGCACATGAGCCTTCCTGTCCACAAGAATTTGGTAGTCCGGACTAACCCATCCAATAGCATAAGGCATAACATGAGGGTATGTCTAAATCACAAGCCCTTGGACCACAAACTCAAAAATTATGATGTGGTCACTCCCATTATCCACCACAGCTAGGAATGAACCTGGATGCCCTCGGTCTTGCATTTATGGTAAAAAGATTGAGAAAGTTGTCGCCATCATAGGTGGGCCTTGGGATGAGGTAGGTCTCACGGGGAAAGGTGGGATAGGAGGTGCCTCCATAGGGTCCTCAAATGGGACAACCCTCTTAGAGATCACAAAGCACTCTCCTTGGACAATGTAGGCAACAATCTTCTCTAGTTGAGCTTTCTTGGCCAAGTCGGCTTCTTCCCCCTTTGCTTCCTCTTCCTCAGATTCATACTCACCAAGGGCTGTCATGAGCACTTGTTTCCTCATAGGACAATCTCTAGCAAGATGCCATCATCCCATATACCTGAAGCACTTCATATACCGTGTACACACATTCGGGTCACTTGGCACGGCAACAGGCGCTTATTTCTTTGGCACAACCTTGAGGTCATTCACCTTTGTCACATCTCATCCATTGGTTGGATTGGATTCCCACTTCTCTGAGCCACTAGTAAAGTCTCCATGCGTTCGTTAGAGAGACGTGTAGACTTGAGACGCATAGTAAAGAGCGTCAATGTTGTGGTTGTACCTTTGAAGTTCTACATGCGCACTTACATCAAAATTCAGTCCCAAAATAAACTTGGTCAAAACATACCTCTCGTGAAATTTGACTCATCTTCTCACGATGAGTTAACACAACTCTTTGTAGTACTCTTCGGGTGATCGGTTTCCTTGGTGCAACTTCTCAAGCTTGATATGAGTTTGTTGTTCATAGTTGGAAGGCACAAAGTTGGCCTTTATAGTTGTCTTCAACTCGCTCTTCGTTCCACCATAGGAGTGCAATATCCGCAAAGTGAATATTGGCTAGATCTACCCGTTCTTCCTCGAATTAGTTGAAGTAGTTAAACACTTCTTTCTTCTTGAGTTCCCATTCTAAGTATGCTTTCTGATATGATGTACGTGGAGGAGGATGAGGATGAGGAGGATGAGGAGAAGGAGGATGAGGAGAAGAAGGAGGAGGAGGAGAAGAAGGAGGAGAAGAAGAAGGAGGAGAAGAAGAAGGAGAAGAAGAAGAAGGAGAAGAAGAAGGAGGAGAAGAAGAAGAAGGAGAAGAAGAAGGAGGAGGAGAAGAAGGAGGAGGAGAAGAAGGAGGAGAAGAAGAAGGAGGAGAAGAAGAAGGAGGAGAAGAAGAAGGAGAAGAAGGAGAAGGAGAAGAAGGAGAAGGAGAAGAAGGAGAAGGAGAAGAAGAAGAAGGAGAAGAAGAAGAAGGAGAAGAAGGAGAAGAAGGAGAAGGAGGAGAAGAAGGAGAAGGAGGAGAAGAAGGAGAAGGAGGAGAAGAAGGAGAAGGAGAAGAAGGAGAAGAAGGAGAAGAAGGAGAAGAAGAAGAAGGAGAAGAAGGAGAAGGAGAAGAAGGAGAAGGAGAAGAAGGAGAAGAAGAAGAAGCAGAAGAAGGAGAAGAAGAAGAAGGAGAAGAAGAAGAAGGAGAAGAAGAAGAAGAAGGAGAAGAAGAAGAAGGAGAAGAAGAAGAAGGAGAAGAAGGAGAAGGAGAAGAAGGAGAAGTCTTTAGGAGTGGAAAGATTTAATGGAAGTGAAAAGGTGCCAGTTTGTGAGAAAAATTAAGGCTAACATTTTGGGGGTTAGGGAGAGGTGAAGGGTGGTTTTTTTTATGTGGATGAAGGTAGATGATGTATCTCAAAAGTATGGCAGCAATGGCATGCTGTGGAGGTGTTGGTTTTGGGGTCGGATTGAGAGTTTCGGTGATCGCAAGGTCGCGGTAACAACTCAGAAAACAAATGTACTTACAAATGAGGAAGTAAAGGCAAGAAATTGGACACAAATGTCAAAACACCAGTTGAGAAATTTACTTTGAAGCGAAACTCTTATACCAAATGATGGAGATCAAAGGATCATTGATTGCGTCGGTGCCTCAAAGAAGCTTAGATCACCGGTAAGTGGAAGGACTTTGAGATGGCATAAAGGATAGGCACGAACACCTCCTTGATAGGCTCTAACATGAAGACTTGAGAGACTTGGCTGAGGCTTGGATAGGTACCACCAAGCTACAAACAAGGTTGAACTCTCTTCAAAGAAGGATATGTTCCACCTTCTCGCCTAGGGCTCAGATTTGGACGATTTGGTTGAATAGGTTCCACCAACTAAATAATCGAACAAGGATGAAGAAGAAGACTGTAAATAGTAGTGTGGGATTTGTTTTGATTCTTGTCTATCTAAAATCGAGGTAAAACATGCCTTTAAATAGTCGTTTGCAAAAACTAGAAAAGAACTCTTCAAATGGCTTGCTTTAATGAGAAGTGATCCTCAAGGCAAAGCTTCATAAATTATGTCCTTGAATTTCTTGACTCTTCAATTGTAGGAAGACCTTTGACAAGCCATCTTTTCCCTTGGCTTGTCGTCAACCTGTTGGAGTCCTCCCCAAGCCATCCCACGTTTGGCTCGTGCCTTTCTGGTGAAACTTAGTCATAACGGTCCTCATCCTCATATGAATCTAATGGACCCCCATGTGTGCGGATGATTCGGCCTCGAGCCATGTGGTTACATGTGGTTCCATTTGTATGCCCGTGTCGCTGTGACCTCTCTTGCACAGGCTCGAGCATTTGTGCTCCAAATGACCTGAAAATTGGTATTAGATCCTCATTTGATGCATCCTGAAGGATGGAATCATCAAGACTCAAGTTCATGAAAGTTGGTACAAGGGTTTTGCGAAACCCTAGTTTTTGGCTCGTCGGGTGAGTGCCATGGAGATCACCATGCACTTCTCTGGATGCCCCTCCTCCTTTTGGCTTGACACATGGCAAGGATCCATGATATGGAATATAAAGAGGGTTACCATTGCCATGGCTCGCTTTTCCTTGAGGGTTACCATTGCCATGGCTCGGTTTGTGACTTGATGGGGATCGATTCACATTAAACTTGTTTTCTCCTTTGATAGACATGATTCCTTTCGCTTTCACTTATTGCATTGAGCCCCATAACAAGGCAAACAAGACAAATGCCAAGAACCAACCAAAACACCTCACATCGAAGAGGTTAGGTGATGTGGCTAAAATCTACCCGCAAGTGTACGGGATCAGTTGTAGTAGTCAAGTGTCGATCCCACATAGGCCAATGTAATATTAATTGAAATACTACTAGTGAAATAGGCCGAAAAGATATGGAATTGGGAAGAACTATAACTAAGCTAACAAATAATAACAAATAAAAGAGATAGATATCAATGAGACAAATGTGTCTAAGGTTACGGATCACCGCAACAATGTCTCTATAAGTAAAATTACACTTCACCTGAATCTAATCCAATTTATTTGAAGTTAAGCTATCTAAGATAATCTACTAACTCCTTTTAGACGATAGTAAATGTATCGGGATTAAACTAACAATCGTTGTCGCGGAGAGCTAATCTCATCCAATCCCATTAATGCACTTAGAGTCTAGGGATAAACTAAAATAACATTCGTTGTCACGCTCCTCTAATCCAACTCATACCTAGAACATCTATGATAGCCTATTAATTCTGAAGACTAATTAATTTGTTGTCGCACAAATAACACTAAGGTTCAATTTCTAGGATTCCAATAGAAGTTATTACCTCTCGGTCTCAAACCCTATCTGACTACCTATTAACGTTATCACATTTCAGTCTCAAACTCTAATAGGATCTGATTTGCCTAAGCTACTATAGGCATAAAGTATCTAGGAATAAATGAAATACTATTTCAATTCAGGCAAAGAAATAATTCTAGTTACATACACATCGTCGGGATCACCCCAACCTTAGAACTAGGAATTTAGCAAAGCATAATTGAAGACATACTCAATATATATAAAGCAGTCATTAATATATATAAATTACTCAATAAAAACAGGAGATACGAAACTTAATCTCAATGTCGAAAAAATCTAAATTGACAAATGCTAGAATAATAATACCAAGTCTTCAAAATACCAAAGCACAAAAATTCCTTCTTGAATTCTACTGTGCGGTTGATTCAACTATAACAAAAGACAAATAAAAACAAAACTAAAAATTAACCTAGAAACTAAAAACTCCAAACTAAAACCTACGTAATCTTCTAATATATGATAGAAGCTAAGAGGCTCAAAGGATTAACAAATTCGTATTCCTTTGTAGTCCAGCAATAGTGCAATTTGCACATAGCTTCGGTAATTCCACATTTGGCCGAGGTCACCGGGCATTTGGGCCTTAGTGCACTAGTATTTTTATCTTGACCCAATATTTATTCCGTTCATGCTCCACTTAATTGATGTCTTCAAAAATAATCTGGTATCATTCTCAAATGGGACCTAAAACACCTGAAACATATAAAAGCATAAATGTAAACTCCGAATACAAAATAATGTAAAATTAATTATAAAACATATGAAATATACATGCAAATGAATTATTCTCAGATGTAACTAGACCCCTAAAATACATATAAAATAGGTGTTATCATTAGGATCACGGTGGTATCTTCACTAAGAACAAGATAATCCCAATGGAATGTATTTGACAACTTTGAAATCAGATTTACAATGCTCTAAATGAAAGAAATGACAAGGTAGGCTCAAGTGTTTAGGCGATCAAAAGAGTGTGCACCAAAAGTTAACACTTAGATTAAGCAATATTAAGTCTGAGGTAGAATCTAAACACAAGCCAAATTCAGTTCAAGCACTGCACAACTCAGAATTTCACACTTAGAACAACACAACACAACACAAGGCCTATGCTTGACTTCTTTTACTCGTTGAGTCTGAATTTTTCTAAGCTCGACTTCTTTTTCTTTTATTTTTGTCAAGTCTGAAATTTTTCTAAGCTCAACTTCTCTTTCTTGTCGAGTCCAAGTTTTTCTTATATATATGGCCCACAAAATTACAAGAAGCACATGAATACAAGTCAAGACCAAAATTTTGCGCAAGAAAATTATTATGAAACTTTTGGGAGTTTATCCAACCAAATGTAGCCTTATCTAGACTATTAATTAAACTTTGATGCATAAAGTTAATGTAACTAAGTTTCCACTTATATTAGATGCAAAAGAGGGGTCGGTTGGCTCAAGAAATCCCAAGGACAGCAAGCAACAAGTAATGACAGAATTTGAAAAATCAACTCGTTTTTAAAGGAAGAGGGTTTATCAATGATCAAATTCAGTTTAAGAAGACAATGGGTTGTCTTCAACCTCCCCAAAATTCAGCCAATATCAGATCAACACGCAGCCATCAAAATTTTCCAGTTGTGAGGCAACAAGAACAACGTAATCCAAGCAAGACAGCCAAAAAAGAAAGAGGTCAATTCGTACCCCAATGGCTTGATAAACTTACCTTGAATATATCTTTGATACCACGTGATAAGATCCTAATCTCGTATGATCTTAAGTATCAAGGAAGTTCCTCCCCCACAGGCTTACAAGACGACGATGACTTAGGAATGGGAGGGTAAAAGAAAGCCACAAGTGGAAATCCCTAACCCACTAACTAGGAAGCTTTCTAGAAAGACAAGAGAAAAGTGGTCCTTGTCTTCTTTCCCCTTTTGGACAAGCAAGGCAAGGTTAGTTTTTTAAAAGGTGAATTGTCTTTTTGCTAGTTTGGGAAAAGGGGTGGTCATTTTTCTTGTCTTGGATATTGGAAACCCTAGTTTTCTAGGTTAACATGAGAAAATGAAAGGAAGAGTGGAGGCTGGCTATGGAGGCAAGGTGGGCGGTGCTGCGATGGCCGGTGGTGGTGGCGCGGTGGTGGCGGAAGCCCAAAAGAAAGAGAAAAATGTGGGGAGAGAAAAGGGAAGCAAGCGGGTGAGAAAATGAGTGAAAGTAAGAAATGAAAGTGAGAAGGAAGTAACTTAGCTTGGCCGCTGAGCTCTGATACCAGTTAATACGAAACACTCCGGTGGGGAGGCGCTTCAGGTGCGTTGGCTCGGACCGTGGCTCAAGAAAGGGTTTTCCTTCTTCTTCTTGGTTGGACTTCTTCCTTGGATCTTCACTGGAGCAAGGCTGGGAAATAACCTCAAAATGAGGTTCTTCTGGGGGCGCGATGGCCAAATAACCTCAAAGTGAGGTTATCTGAGTGCTAGCTACAATGGAGCACAGCGGCACCTGGGCTCAGACATGGGGCGCCTACTGTAATAACCCTCATTTTATCATAAGGGTAACAATATAAATTCTATATTTTTATTTTATTTTGATAATAATAAAAGTTATGAAAATTATTTTATTTCTTTTAGAGGAGTAATTTAAATTTTCATTAGCATAAATTCAAAGGTTGGGTTATGATAATTATTGAGTACAAATTATCAAATGGGTTATAAAAGTATGGTAGAGTAAATAATGAAGTGTAACCATGAGTGTGATTTTGGAAATTTTTAGGTATATAATAAAGGTTATAAGAATTATTATGTTTATCCATGAGAGGATAAAATAATAATTAACCTAAGTAGGTTGCCTTTTTACGTCATGAATTATTTAAATTATGTTAACTTTTGTTAATATTAATTTAAATAAAATTATCAAGTTAACATAAAGTATTAAATTAAGGATAATAAAATGTTAAGTATGATAAGGTTAAAATATGTTAAAATGTAATTTAAATCTTAGAACTAATTTAATCTAAAATTTCATCCTTCATAAATTTGGGTTAAAATAATTATGTAAACTAAGAATAATAAAATAAATTAGTTTGGGTAATTTTTAGATATTTTGAAAAATGAAAGAAGGGCATTTTTCCACAACTTTAGAAAGTTGGGCAAAAATGTACAATTAAGCCAAAAGTGAGGGAGGCGTGTGCAAATAGGTGAAATTGGACTTCACCTTCAAACTCCAGCCGCCGAAAATGAAAGCTTTCTTCCATGGTTGATTTCAGTCCAAATTCGAGCACATTTTTCAAATTTGAAGCATGGGATAATTAGGCAAGATCAAATCGTGTAATATCCCCCAAAAATCGGGAATCGAATCCCCCCAAATCGTCCCAATTTTTCCCGAAAAGGTAATAAACCCTAGAACGCGTCATTTGATTTGTTGCCAAAATTCGATCCGATTTCAGATCAATTGGAGCCTAAATTGACGCGATTTCAAAGCTCTCTTCATGTGCAATCAAACCCCTAGAAATAGGGCATCATACATATTCGATTTCCCATCTGATTTCAAGCTAAAGCTCCCGACATCCTATGTTCCTCCGCCACAATTAGGGCCACCATTGGAACTGCCTCGATGACCCCGCACCCAAAGATGCGCCGCCGAGCCACTCCTTGCGCGTGTGAACAGTACATGGGCGGAAGGTCGATGACGATGGCAATTTGGTATTTTTTGTCATTTGTATTAATTTCGGGTATTTTATTTAATTAGGTTAATTTAATAATCAATTACGGTAATTAAATAATTAAGTGGGTAAAATATATAATTAATGAATATTAATTTAATTTAATTTGGGTTATTTTAAATTAAGGTTTTAAAATTACCTATTTAGGTTAATGAGGTAATTAAATTATAAAATGTGCACAAATAGTTATATATAATTATGTTTATAAAGAAGGGTTAAAATAAATTAATTTTGGTCAAGTTATTTTAATTAGGTTGTTGATTTATGATTACAGGAATTAATCGTTACATTATTTGGACTTAAATCATCTAATTAGAAATCGATACGAGTAACGTTCAATTTTCGATTATGAATAAATTATCTTATTAAAATTTATTTTTGTGTGAATTTGGTACGTCTCGGAATCGCTATTGGGAACAGAAACGAATCAAGCATCCATGTTGTTGGTCCAGAGCAACTTCCTTCCGAACGACATTACGCCATTCAACCGATATCTTAATCTGAGGCAAGTGGCGGTTCGGTCTTGTTAATTTATTCCATATTTTTCTTAATTGACAATTAATCTATTGTCTTAATAAAGTTGGGATAGATAATTCTATTTGTAGCTTGGGAACTTGTGTGATAAATGGTGTGATTAATGAACCTTATTATTAGGTTGTATATTTACTAGCGACGACCTATATATATATATATAAATATATTATCTTTATAGGGTGCTAGATGGATTATTTGGTGTGGATTGTTATGCATTGGTGTGGACTTATATGCTAGTTTAGCACGAGTATTCGTAGGAACGTTGTTTACCTTGCGAGGTTTAGTTGTTTCGTTATAACTTGATATTAGGAGGATTATTGCCCTAATATTTTTTGGTCATGATCTACCCTTATTCGAATATAAGTGGTGGTGCACTTAGCTAGTGCTAAAATTCGGGATTCGTCTCATGTTCTATATCTCATTGCGAGATTGGTGTGGATTAAAAGCTTTAACGTAAATGCACGTTTTGAAATTAAATAAGATAAGTGCCTTGTTGCACATAATTAATATACCATCGGGCGAGAAGTATAACGTAGAACCCGCTCGGACTCTTGTTTAAAGTAAGTCCTCTTTCCAATCTGGATTCGCATTATGCGGTGAGGTTGGTCGTGGACCCAAATATTCAAGGTCGATTTTCAAACTTTGTGTGAATTATAATGTTCCAAAACAAACATACATATTCCTATAAGACATACCCATTTTGAAGTCTTCTCTTGTTGCATACCTTTTCTATCATTTTAGTGAGAGTATCCGAGTTATATATCATCTATCGACTATTATTCGAGAGACAATAATAGTAACTGGATACAATCACAAGAACCATTTTGTTTGAGCCCTTGCGTAGTCTTTCATTAGACTGACCAACCTTTCTCTTTCCTTGCATGATTGGCTGGTGTCATCCGTCCTATACGGCACATCAGTGGTTTGTCTCAAATGCCTTGAAGTAACAAATCGAAGACGAAAGCTAGCTTGCTATTGAAGTTTAATTTGAAGAATTTTCAAGGTTGTTTAAATATAAGATTTAATTTTCTAAATAATGTAATAGGTGAAGTTGTTATATCCTAGTCATGTAATTAGGATTTATTTAAAGTCTTCCACTGTAATTTCAATATCGTTTCTAAACTATCCTTCTCAATTTGCGAGAGGAATTTTAATAAAAGATTGAGTTTTCTTTATACAAAGTCTTCCGCTATTTACTCTGTTAATATTTAATGTTTATTTATTTATTTAAGCATAATTGTTCTGATTAAAGCTTTGGGTGGCTTTGGACTTTACAGTCTGAGATCACTGGCGCGTGGCACTATCGACGTAAGTCTGAGGTGTATCAAATATAGTATCAGAGCAATGATTTTAAGATTCTTGGCCTATTGTTAGGTTTGAGAATTTTCAAAATTATTTTCAAACTATTTTATTCTATTTAATACATATATATAGTTCTTGATGTTAAAGTATTTAATTCAAAGATTTTTGTAAAGTCTAGAAAGTTAAAATTTATGGTTTAGTTATTAAGAGACTTATATTAATATTTGTTTTATATAGTAATTTTGCTTTAAAGAGTTGAATCCTAAATTCATTTAACGGTTTTAAGAGTATGATTTTTGAAAGTAGTTTTCCGGCCCGGACCGGAAAACCGGACCGGACCGGAAATGACCGGACCGGACCAGACCGGTGAAAATACGGACCGGTCTCCGGTCCAGATAATTTCCTTAATCCGGTCCGGTCCGGTCTCCGGTCCAGATTTCTGAAAAAATCCGGTCCGGACCGGATGAACACCCCTATGTCTAGTGGAACTTGTTGGAACTCATTTTTTAAGTGGCGTCGATAACTTTTTCGGGCACAATTCCGGTGGGCTCCGGACAATGAAAACACTGGAAAATGGAAGTATTGGCTTCGTCTCCGCAAGAACATTCTCGTAATGTACTCATACGATAAAAATGAATTCCGTTTGAATGAGAAATGGAGGCCCAAAGTTGGTTGCTTCAAGTGTATAACTTGGTAAAATGTTGGGGTGAAATTGTGTCCCACATTGGAAGTTGGGAGATAAATTTCACTAGTATATATACTAGGAAATTGGATCCAAGGTTGTGGCCTTGGGTCACCACCAATGTGTAATGGGGAGAGGACCTAGCTCAACAAGACCACACGCGCGCCGGGCCGGGCCGGGCCGGTGGGCGGGCGGGCGGAGCTGGGCTTGGGCTTGGATCGGGCATTGGGCCCAATACGTAGCTTGGGCAGTAACAGTCTGCTACAATCCGAGGCAGTAACAACTTTGACCCATTCTCAGAGAGAATCCGGGGCAGTTGCTGAAGTGCTCCCACCTTCTTCTCCTCCACTATGTTGGTGCTCCAACGGACTCCAAAGGCTCTATAAGAGAGCACTCTGCCTCTCATTCATCATCATCCGAACAATCTCCACATCTCGTATTTTCTCCTTCTCTGTTTTCGAGTCTGAGAGTACTCACAGAAAGCTAGGTTCGCAGGCTTCTGAGGTTTGATTGTACAACACAGAAGATCATCGCAGTTGTATCTTGGGATTCGGATCGCTATATGATTGTCGCAATACGGAGCGATTTCAGAATTAAGGATAGAGATTCGTCTCGCCTCTGCAACCAGATTCAATCCGATTACTGTTCGGTAGTTCTTCGCTGTTTGATTTACAGTTATTTTGCGTTTCAATTTTGCAGTTTTTAATTCTGTTCGATTCAGGAATATAGTTCCTACAGAACTCTCTCTATATATAGTTAATTAGCTGATAGTTGAACTGCAATATAATACAAATATATATATACTTATAAGATTCAAATCTAGAACATTAGAAAATTGGTGGCTATGGCTTATAATTAAGAATCTTAAGTGGACCAACATAATTAGACACAAACAAGAGCTATCAAAGAACCAACTTCATGACTAAAAATTTACTCCTTAATATAGATGTATAAATTAGTTCAATATTTTCAGATGTTGTACTTGGTTACTGCATGGCTTGTCTATGAGACTTCTTCTATGGGCCTTTGTCTTTGTGCTTCTGATTTTCTGTTGTGACTATGTGCTTTGCAGTTTGCTATTATTGATAACTTTTCTCTCTTTCTTATTATTCTATTGTGAATTGTTGTTTAGTAAGTCTTTATTAGAAACTCTTAAGTGAATGAGTAGACTAATTTCTCACATGTACTTGACTAGATCAACAAGGACTTCAAGTAAGACAAATTAGTGTACATACCTCTCCAGGTAAGATGCATTCAGAATTTGCCATTTTTGAAAACCTTAAATCTTGATATTCTTCAGCTAGAGCATGTGCCCATGTTAATAAGTGTTTTAGTGTATGAAATGGCATACGTTAAGGTGATTTGGGTGTCAGTGTGATAGATGTGGTGTTTCTGTTTTCGTTGACTTGTATGTTTGCAAGAAAATAAAAGAGAAATTTAAGCACCAAAGGTTAATCTTGGTATATTGTAACTATCCTATTAGCTTGATTATTTTAATGACTTTGTGTACATGTTTTTCTTAATGAGTATTTGAGTTGTGGACAATGATTGATAAATATTCTTGAGTGATAAACTTCTTGAGCTATAATTTGCTTACTGATTTACAGTGGTCGTGGGGTTGTAACATGCATGAGGATTTGATATGTTTGTGTGTATGGCTCTTTTGAAAACAATGATTGATAGATATTCTAGTATTTAGCTTTGAGAAGACATGCTTTGCTCTAAGAAGACATACGATTAAAAAAAGCTAACCTTAGAATTAGTGATGTGTTCCGACGGGTTCGGACCACGTTTGACGTCGGATATAGGTAGAAAGCGGTCTCGATCCTTCTCCTTAGTAACCGGGATAGGTAGCAACCAAGCGTGGGCTCGGTTACCGGCTCTCTTGCTCTCGGCGGGCCGAGTTGGGGCGAGAGGATCTCGCAGGCGGAAGCTAGCGATGGAGGGATAGATTGTGTTTGTGAACCGTGACGTGGTTCAATCGGGTCTAACCAGTTTTGTGACGCCAAGGCTTAAGGGAGGAGATGATCTCAACTGCAAGGCTTAAGCTTTAATTTCAACGTAGGGAATAATGAATACAACGAAGGCTATTTAAAGCCATAAGGCTCGACCAAGAACCCTAATGGGCTTGGGCCGAAAACACACTAATGGGCTAGCCTTCTCTAGCAAGAGAAAGGCACACCCCCGAAATAGAAAGTACGGAAATACAAATACTAAAAAGGGAAACATGCTAAAACGGGAAATAACATAAAATAGGCTAAACTAGACTAAGTCATGAACCAAGGGGGACGCCACGGTCTTGGTCGTCTAGGGCTCGTCGTTGCTCGGCTTGATACGAGCCCGGAACGCATCATTCTCCCTCCCTTAGAATCGAAGCGTCCCCGCTTCGAACTAGGAGGAGCCAGGGAGAGTAGACGCTCAACGGTCAGTGGTAAACTGGCGTCGGGCTCGGGACCAACTCTTGGAACCTCAAAGATGAAAAGGTACGGCTCAGATCCATGAGCGGTCATAGCGTCGGGTGCCTTGGAGAGTATCGTGCGGAAGCCCGGGTCTGGAGTAGGCGTAATGGATACGTCGGGCTTGCACACGGGCAGGGGAACACTGGGCACGTCCGTGGGCGGTAGAAGGGGCACGGTGGCTGCGGACTCGACAACGACAGGGTGGGTCCCGGGTGCGGATTCGCTGGCCGCGGTCGCGGTCGCTGTTGTAGCGGTCGAGGTCACGGCTTTGGCCGCGGGCGCGGTTAGGGCAGCAGTGGCGGCTCGGTTGGAGGCAATGTCCTTCTGTAATTCGTCGAGCTTCGAAAGGATCGCCGCCATCGTGGAATGGACGAGGGACTCGCGGTGGGGGCCGCGCTCGCGAGACAGGTCACGGGCCAAGTCGCGGTGGGGACCGCAATCGAGGTTCGTGTGATGTCTCAGTAGTATGCGCTGTCGTGGTGCCAGTCGTGGGTGCGGCGTGTCGGAGGTGGTCCATAGACGCGGGGCGGTGGGTACGGGCGGCGTCGCGGTGGAGTCAGAATCCTTGGCGGGATCCAATCCGGGTCCGCTTCGTATGGGCTCACGCCACTGAACCAAGGGTCGGGGTACCGGTCGTGGGTGCGGCGTGGCGGAGGTGGCCCATAGACGCGGGGCGGCGGGTACGGGCGGCGTCGGAATCCTTGGCGGGATCCAATCCGAGTCCGCTTCGTATGGTCTCACGCCACCAAACCAAGGGTCGGGGTCCCACTCATCGGGCTTGAAGTATGGATACAAGCTGGTCATGGGGTGGGTGTGGCTAAGGACGGGTTGGTTAAGGAAAGGTCGAACTAGGGTTGCTAGGGTTTGGGTAAGGAAAAGGGAAGGGTTCGGAAATGGCAGTGTAGAAACCGCGGTCACGGTTTTGTTTTCCGCGGTCGCGGTGGCTAGGGTTTGGGCAGCAGACGGTTCGTATTTTTGCCTTTTGAGGGGTCAAACGATTTCCGTTTTAGGCGACTTTTATATGCACGGACTCATATCGAGATGCTCTACAGGAATATGAAAGAAAATTGCGGAAAGCAGGAATTTTGTTTGGTCGAAATCTGGGCAAAAGGCTCGTCGGTTTTGGGAGTTTTTGTGGTGGTCGTGGCGTCGTCGGAGAAGAAGGCGCGCTGCGTCCCCTAGCTGCTCTGATACCAATTGATGTGTTCCGACGGGTTCGGACCACGTTTGACGTCAGATCTAGGCAGGAAGCGGCCTCGATCCTTCTCCTTAGTAACCGGGATAGGTAGCAACCAAGCGTGGGCTCGGTTACCGGCTCTCTTGCTCTCGGCGGGGCCGAGTTGGGGCGAGAGGATATCGCAGGCGGAAGCTAGCGATGAAGGGATAGATTGTGTTTGTGAACCGTGACGTGGTTCAATCGGGTCTAATCAGTTTTGTGACGCCAAGGCTTAAGGGAGGAGATGATCTCAACTGTAAGGCTTAAGCTTTAATTTCAATGTAGGGAATAATGAATACAACGAAGGCTATTTAAAGCCATAAGGCTCGACCAAGAACCCTAATGGGCTTGGGCCGAAAACACACTAATGGGCTAGCCTTCTCTAGCAAGAGAAAGGCACACGCCCGAAATAGAAAGTACGGAAATAGAAATACTAAAAAGGGAAACATGCTAAAACGGGAAATAACATAAAATAGGCTAAACTAGACTAAGTCTTGAACCAAGGGGGACGCCACAGTCTTGGTTGTCTAGGGCTCGTCGTTGCTCGGCTTGATACGAGCCCGAAACGCATCAATTAGTCAGATCAACAAATCCTTAGTTGTTTAGAACTCATGTGATGCTTTACAACCAGACCAACAACCGCGCAACAACGCGACCATGGAGACCGCGACCTTGGCATCCCCTTGGCGCGTTCTTATATTTCCTATTTTAGCATTTCTATTATTTTAGTACTTTCCATTTTTGGCATGTTGCCACTTTTGATCATTTACTATATTTAGTATGTTTGCTTTTAATACTTTCTATTATAGTTGGTTTCCATTTCGGACGTGCGCTCCTCTTATGCTGAAGAAGGCCAGCCAATTAGGTCAAATAAGGCCCATGACCAAACTTGAGTGGTTATATAATGCCTCGCTCCTTGTCATTGTTTCTCACGTTGAATTTTATGCTTAAGCTTTGCCGTTGAATTTCCCTCTGCCCCTTAAGCCTTCGATGTTAGACACTTCCGATCGATCCACGTCACGGATCAACCCAAACACTTCCGATTAACTTGTTAGTCGAATCCTCTTGCCCCACCCTCGAAGCCATTCGAGCGCAAGAGAGTGTCATCCACCATTTACGTAAAGGTTGATATCTATCCCGATTACACAAGAAACGGAGTCACAAGGCATCCTTTGACCACGATCCGGCACTAGAAGCGAGTTGAGCGATCGATTGCGCATCAACATGTAGACGAGGTATCGTTTGTGCATTAATTGGTATCAGCTTCCAGCGGTTCAAAGTGTTGTCTTTTCATCTCTTCATTTCAGTGTTCTCACTATTTTCATCACCACTTAACCTTACATCCATCATTCCATTGCTTCCGCCACCGTCCCCTTCAAACCACAACTACCATATCTGTAGACCACCATCATTGGCATATGTCCCCTTCTACAAGCTTCAAACCCCACCCATTGTCCATGGCCAAACAAGAAAACCCATCAAAGATTAAACAAAAAAAAAATACCACCTTTGTAACATCACAATAGATATCCCAACCAATTTCTATGACTTTTCAACGTAGCTTTCCATTAAAAAAAAACAATCACACCACACTCCTTTTGTACGGCCAACCACCAAACCCATAGCAAACTTTCCAAACAAAATAAAATTCCAAATCCTATTCTAAAAAAATCAAGCCAAATTCCACGGATCTCCTCAAAATTTCCAACAACTTGCCAAATTCAAATTCCCTAGCCATATCCCCACATTCTCGGACAAAAAAAAAAAAATAGAAGAAAATTGATACAAAACCGCACCCACATTCAAGATGCGATAACACTTTCCAAAAAATTGAGATTTTCTTTCCTAAACCACCAACCCAATCTTGCATCAATTTCCCAATTTTCTCGGCCAACCAATACTTAAAAAAAAACAAAGAAAATTCCATATCCTTTTTCTCCAATCTTTGACCAAGCCACCCATATCCCAAAATAGGGACTATCTTTTCTTGGTACAGCTCTTGGCTCGCCGAAGATCGGACTGGCGCCCGCCTGAGCGCAATGACAGCAACAACGTGTCTCATGCAGTTGTTCGATAAAATTTCGCCCTCGCGCTCCGTCGCGACTCCATGTTGCGAATTGAGTACTTTGTCGGCTACGACGAAGACAACGACACATGATTGGAATGTATTAGACACCTGACTTATGTGTTTAACCATTATGACTACGATGTGTTTGAGCAGGTAGACATCGCCGCCACGTACTTCATCGACTATGCACGCACGTGGTAGCATCGACTTGTTGAAGAGAGATATCGACGCGGTTGGGACCAAGTTGAAACTTGGAACCAACTCGTCTATGTCTTGGCACGTCATTTTGCCCCTGAGTCTGCAGAAGCACGCCCCGAAAGCTATCCTAGGGCACATGCGCGCTACAACGAGCGCGTCCAAGCGCGCTACAATGAGCGCACTCCAACGCGCACCCCGGCACACCTTGCAGAGCGCTACCCCCAGCGCGTCACACAGAGTGACAGAGGTCACGCAAGCAGCACCGATCACCACTCAAGCACCCGTCGTCTTGACCGCTCCATGACTCAACGTGATCTTGACTCCTGCACCTCCAGCGATGCATGTTCTGACGCCCCTTGCAACCGTTGCCTCATCCCCGATGCCCCCGACAGTGTTTGCTCAGGTTCCACCGCTCGCCCTCGCACCGACGCCATCCGCGACACCCACCCCGGTGCCTGGCAAGGCGCACACGCTAGCGCCTCAAGCGGCGACTGTCTCGGTGCTCAGCGCGACACCGCCACCATCACTGCCACATACTTCCCTAGCGGCGCCCGCTCCCACCTGGACGCCATGCGCGACGTTTGGCTCGAGGCCTAGTGCGCTGACTACATCAGCGTTTGACACGTCATTCACTCCAACAGCCTTGACGACGCTCTCACCAGTTTGTGTGTTTGGCGCCTTACCCTTCCCCAACTTCATCTCTAAGAAGAGGAGACATGCCGATTTGGTTTCTCTTGTGTTCTCCCTCACCCTGACACGCTCAAAGCGAGGACGCTTCGAAACTAAGAAGGGGAGAATGATGCGATACAACCAGACCGACGATCGCGCGACAGCGCGACCATAAAGACCGCAACCTTGGCGTCCCCCTCGGCGCATTCTTATATCTCTATTATTTTAGTACTTTCCATTTTTGGCATGTTGCAACTTTTGATCATTTACTATATTTAGTATGTTTCTTTTTAGTACTTTCTATTATAGTTGGTTTCCATTTCGGGTGTGCGCTCCTCTTATGCTTAAGAGGGTCGGCCCATTAGGTCAAATAAGGCCCATGGCCAAACTTGCGAGGTTATATAATGCCTCGCCCCTTGTCATTGTTTCTCACGTTGAATTTTATGCTTAAGCCTTGTCGTTGAGTTTGCCTTTGCCCCTTAAGCCTTCGACGTCAAACACTTCCGATCGATCCACGTCACGAATCAACCCAAACACTTCCGATTAACTTGTTAGTCGAATCCTCTTGCCCCACCCTCGAAGCCATTTGAGTGCAAGAGAGCGTCATCCCCCATTCACGTGGAGGTTGATATCTATCCCGGCTACACAAGAGACGGAGTCACAAGGCACCCTTCGACCACGATCCGACACTAGAAGCGAGTTGAGCGATCGATTGCGAATCATCATGGAAACTCGTTCTTGTGCATGAATATCTTGTTGAGTTCGTTGGATCAAGTACTCGTTTCTGTGATCTAATGATGTGACCCTAATATTCTTTTCCTTGTCTACATATCCTCTTTGTGGATGACTTCTCTTGTTGTGGTGATCTTCTCAATTCCTTCTTGTTATCTAACTTGCTGCTACTTGTGATACTCGTTGTTGATGCTGTCATTTTGTGTTTTGATAACCGCCTAATAATGTGTCCTTGATCTGCTTTTGGTTTATATTGGATTGCTCTTTGGCTCCTTATTACCATAATTCGGATATGATTTTTTAGTTGATGACCCCCTAATAATATGCCCATGGTCTGCTTTTGGTTTGTTTTGAAGACTGCCTTCTTTTTTGTAACTGATAAATACGTTGGGAAGTCAACCACCACAGGTCACTTGATCTAAAGCGTATGACAAGGTCAAGGCTACGCGTGAGATGAACAAAAGGTCCTTCAAGGCTACTTGTTGATCTGACTTCAAGGCTACTTCAGTACGCATCTAGTTTACGCTGCACTGCTGTAAGTCTGAAGATGTTTATGTAGGACCTATAAATTGAAGAACCATACAAAGATTATAAACTGCATAAAAAACATAACGAAAAATCAAAACAACTACCGAACGATGATCGGGAAAGTTCTGGCGCAGAGTCGAGACTGTATCTCTTTCCTTAATTCTGAAATCGCCCCGTATTGTGACGGTTTCGTAGAGATCCGAATCCCAGGATACAACTGCAAACAATCTTTTGAATCGCACAACCGATGATCAGAAGCCTACGAACCAATTCTGTGTTATACTCTCAGACTCGAAAAAAGGACAGAAGGGATGAAGAGCTTTCAGTGGAGTGGATTGCTGTGTTTTTTTATTATTAGAATGAGGTGCCTAGGGCTCCTTTTATAGCCTCTGCTGGAAGTAGTTCGACCCACTAACTCAGTGGAGAAGAAGGAGGAAGACTGTTGAACGTTCAACAGAATGGAGGAGAGAAACGAGGAAGACCAAGCACTGCCCTTGATCCTCTCCAGAAACAGGTCAAGCCTATGAACCAATTCTGTGTTATACTCTCAGACTCGAAAAAAGGAGAGAAGGGATGAAGAGCCTTCAGTGGAGTGGATTGCTGTGTTTTTTTTTATTATTAGAATGAGGTGCATAGGGCTCCTTTTATAGCCTCTGCTGAAAGTAGTTCGACCCACTAACTCAGTGGAGAAGAAAGAGGAAGACTATTGAACGTTCAACAGAGTGGAGAAGAGAAACGAGGAAGACTAAGCACTGCCCTTGATCCTCTCCAGGAACAGGTCAAGCCTACAAACCAATTCTGTGTTATACTCTCATACTCAAAAAAAGGAGATAAGGGATGAAGAGCTTTCAGTGGAGTGGATTGTTGTGTTTTTTTATTATTAGAATGAGGTGCATAGGGCTCCTTTTATAGCCTCTGCTGGAAGTAGTTCGACCCACTAACTCAGTGGAGAAGAAGGAGGAAGACTGTTGAACGTTCAACAAAGTGGAGGAGAGAAACAAGGAAGACCAAGCACTGCCCTTGATCCTCTCCAGGAACAGGTCAAGGCTGCAACTGCCCCAGACTGGGTCAAAGCACTTCTGGATCGGCCCTAGCATTGGCTGGCCAGCCCAAGCTATGTATTGGGCCCGATCCGATCCAACCCGGCCCGAGCCTACGAACCAATTCTGTGTTATACTCTCAGACTCGAAAAAAGGAGAGAAGGGATGAAGAGCTTTCAGTGGAGTGGATTGCTGTGTTTTTTTATTATTAGAATGAGGTGCATAGGGCTCCTTTTATAGCCTCTGTTGGAAGTAGTTTGACCCACTAACTCAATGGAGAAGAAGGAGAAAGACTGTTGAACGTTCAACAGAGTGGAGGAGAGAAACGAGGAAGACCAAGCACTGCCCTTGATCCTCTCCAGGAACAGGTCAAGGCTGCAACTGCCCCGGACTGGGTCAAAGCACTTCTGGATTGGCCCTAGCATTGGCTGGCCAGCCCAAGCTATGTATTGGGCCCGATCCGATCCAACCCGGCCCGAGCCCAGCTCAGCTTAGTGGAGTGGATTGCGCGTGTGGTCTTGATGAGCTAGGTCCTCTCTCCATTACACATGGGTGGTGACCCAAGGCCACAACCTTGGATCCAATTTCCTAGTATATATACTAGTGAGTTTATCTCCAAACTTCCAATGTGGGACACAATTTTACCCCAACATTTTCCCAAGTTATGCATTGCATGCAACCAACTTTAGGCCTCCATTTCTCATTCAATCGGACTTCATTTTTATCGTATGAGTACAATACGAGAATGTGCTCGTATAGACGAAGCCAATGCTTCCATTTTCCGGTGTTGTCATTGGCCGGAGCCCGCCAGAATTGTGCCCGAAAAAGTTACTGACGCCACATTTAAAATGAGTTCCAACAGTTTATGTAATCAAACCAATTTATGTTATGTTGTTCGCTTCAATATATTGATCAGTCAATTGCTCTCTGTCATGTTTCTTGACTATTTTCTTTGTGGTTTGTTATTCATCTTATGCATCTATAGGTTATCCTAAAATTAATGAGTGTGCCCAGTAGTTGCTTTTATGTGGCATTTTATGTCTAATTTGTCTTTTATAGAAATGGTGGAATTTTTTTTTTTTAATTTTTTTTACTCTACTGAATTGTCTTGTGTATCCATTAGAGCAAAGAACAAATGATGTGATCATAATACAACAAGCCTTTATCTGGTCATCCTCCCTTCACCTAGGTCCTACTACTTGTTGAGTATGCTTGAATTCAACTGAGGGCCGACGCCGGGTCGCGGTGGATTTGGACGTCCCGCGGTGGGCAACTGAGAGTTGCCGAGAGTTGTCGCCGGGTCGTGGTGAGGCTGGCGCCTCGCGGTGGAAAGGCCACCGCCCCGCGGTGAGGGAAACCGCCCCGCGCTGGATGGATTCATCTCGCGGTGGGCCATGGGCCGGTGTCATGAGGCCCAAATCTGTCAGGGTAGATTAGCACTATATATAGTCGTCTAATGTAAACCCTAATTGTAATCTGAAACTTTATCTCCTAATACAATCTGATCTCCCTCTGTCCGTGGACGTAGCCAATTTGGTGAACCACGTAAATCTGTGTTTAGTTGGTTCTTGTTCTTTCTTGTTTGTTTGTTTGTCTCTCTCTCAATCCACACAACAAACTGGTATCAGAGCTTCGGGTTAGATCGGCGTTTGTAATCAGGAGAGAAGGATGTCTGCTATGAACATCAAGATCGACAAGTTCACGGGGAGGAACAGTTTCAGTCTATGGCAGATCAAGATGCGGGCTTTGCTGAAGCAACAGGGTCTATGGGGGCCGCTGAAGGTAAAGGCAGGTGAGGACGTCACCACTGAGATGGCCATTCAGGAGGAGAAGGCACACTCAACGATTATGTTGTGCCTGGAAAATGATGTCATCACCGAAATTTCGGATGAAGATTCTGCCGCTGGGTTGTGGTTGAAGTTGGAGAGTGTAGGATCGTGATTGTTAGATAATAATTAAGGAACTCAGAATATGGATTCTAAGTTTCCTTCGCAGCGGAAATAAACAATCAAACAAATGACAAGTTCCTTATAGTGGAAACCTTTGATTGCCAACTAGCAATCCAGGATAAAAACCACTACCTTTCTTTCGAAAGGATTTCAAGGTCTACTTCTTGATTTCTTATCTCTTTTGGTTACAGCTTATCCTAGGAACAAACACACAGTTTCTTTGCCTTACACACAGTTAGGCAATCCTAGATAACTTAACACAATCAATAATTAATCCAAGAAACAGACCTTCGCACCTAGGAACTATCACTTACAGTCACAGGAACTTAGCACTCAGCTCTTCTCTTCCTTGACTGGTTCCTCTTGATCTCGGTTTGCTTTGATGATCTTGTTTGAAGGTTTACACTTGATATTTGCTAATGAGTGTGATTCGTATTTCAGTGCTTGAAGATAACTCTTGAGTTAGTCTTCCTTTTATAGAGGATTCTTCGCAGCTTAATCCTCTCTGGGTTCCTACAGATTGAGCTTGCCCTAGGATCAGTGGTTCTCCTTGGTCCACGTTGTTCTTGGCATGTGCAAACAACCTAGGCAGCTCAGAATCTCTCTTGGTTGGTCAACTACCTCAGACGAGTCTTGCTATGTCGTTGTCCAAATGCTTTCGTCCGAGGTTGAACAAGCTGGGTGCTTGGGAACTGTCTTCTGGACAGTGACATCTCTATGTCCTGTCGCTTTCACCTTCTCTGTCCGAGGTTCAGCGTTTCTGGGTATCTTGTTGTTTTGTTCTGGACATTGGCAGACCTTTGGAAGCTTCGGACAAGTCGTTTTCAACAACTTTTGTCCGAGGTTGTGTGTCCCTAGATTTCTCGGGAATCGCAATGTCGCATGCTACGTTACTGGGCACATCTGGGTTCCTCTGGGTTCCTTCTTCTATCTTGGTCCTTTGGTTCTCTTTGTCTTGTTTGGTTTTCTTACCTTCGGTATATTCCTGTGGTTCCTTAAAACACATCTTTGAGATAAAAC
Organism: Rheum nobile; assembly: GCA_027886185.1. Classification (NCBI taxonomy): domain Eukaryota; kingdom Viridiplantae; phylum Streptophyta; class Magnoliopsida; order Caryophyllales; family Polygonaceae; genus Rheum; species Rheum nobile. The sequence continues at coordinate 4,628,476 of WOAB01000002.1, read as the reverse complement.
ATTAGTATCATAATATTTGTCATCTTCAAAAGTAGAGAAACTGAGGAAAAGAACTCTCAGGGGAACTGAAGTTCCAGAGTTCCATTTCCTAACAATTTCCCCCTTTTTGATGATGACAAATACAAGGAACCTGGCAATATAATAGGACTTTGAATTTCATGAGACCAATTGAATTTGAGGGATTTACAATGTTATAAAATAATGAGGGAACATTCAATGGTTGCAAATTCCCCCTAAGCAGATGAACTAAGTTATTCAAGTTCCCCCTTAGAAGTAGAACGGATTCTAATAGTCCAGTAGTTTCCAAAGTTCAAGGTTCCTTTATCCTTCTTCCCCCTTTTGACATCATCGAAAAGATCAGTGACAAGTTAAGAACGGGATATTCAAGTAAATACACAATTGCAGCAAACCCATAACAGAAACATAATGGAAACTTAAGGCAGAGACAAATTAATCATAGGAGCAAGACCAAAAGCAGTCATTAAAACTTAAAACTGATCATTTTTCATAAAAAGGGTAAGATAAGCCATAAAATAACACAAACTAACAACTTAACAACCACCGACAAGGACCAACAACAAAATAACAAACGACGAGGGCAACAACAAAGACAATCGTTAGGAAAGACGACATGGGGATAGAAGAGGGAAGAGGATTCTAGGGGAAACGACTAGCACGCTGTGAGGTTACAGCACTGGGAACCAGACCAAGCATTCCTATGGCAGAGCAGCGGCCTCCTCTTCAGCATCTTTGTCGACAGTTCCTACATTTTGGCCCGTGGCCTGATGAGCACCGATTGCATCTTTCCACTCCTTCTGAAGAACTTCTACCAGATCCACAATAGCAGAACTCATTCGTCCCAACTCTTTTACTTGATCACGGAGGGCGACCGGGATAGCAGTCGAGCCCACTATGATGGCCTTTTCAATACGATCCAGAGCAGAAAGGATCGCATAGGAGTCTTGAGAGGGGTTGAGCTGTGGCTGGGAGCTTGAGGGGGCCTGGGAACTGGCTTTTTCTTTAGGCAGTTGAGCTTGAGCTTGAGAAGGGTTGGTCTGTTGTTCCTTAGTCTTCAACTTCCGAACAGTGGCGATGGTTAGGCACTTGCTATAGACTATCTCAGGCAAATCATCTGGGTATTGGTGAAGGTTAGAGAGAATGGTCTTGATGATATGAGGGAAGGGTAGGGCATGGGAGGCATAGGATGAACAGAACTGCATATGAGCCAACACAATGCGAGGGAGATCAATCTGGACACCAGAGAGCACCTTGTCCATAAAAATGGCGTCTGTGATGAGAACGTTGTTCCTGTGCTCCTGTCTGGGAACTAGATTACGGGTGATCCAGAAGTGTAACATCTTGTTTGTGATGGAGAGGTCCTTTGTCTCCAAAGATTGGGGGGAGGCGCCGTCGTAGATTTTCTTGACCACTGCTCCCTTGGATTTGTAGCCCTTTCCCTTGGGCCACCCCTTTTTTCTGAGGGAGAATGCCAAACCCAGACCTTGACTCAATCCCTAGAGTGGATGCTATGAGGTTGGAGGATAGGGGATAGCTGGTTCCCTTCCATATGAGAATAGCATCGTTACAGGGACAGTTTTCTTTAGCGGGTACAAACTCGATAGACTGGTAAAACAGGCGAACGACCTCATCAGAAACAGAGAAGGGCTCAATCAACATCTCGTCCCATCCATGGTACTGCAGGAGGGAGTGGAACTCAGCAAGGGCTTCTCCAAACATATCCTCATCTTCTTCTTCCAGTTCTTGTGACCAGAACTCTTTGCCGATTATGAAGGGCTTGAGGATCTTCCTCTTAGAGAAGAGAGAGGAGACGTGACCCAGTGAGGAAGAGGCAGAGATGGTGAGGGTTTTGGTTCTTTTGGATTGAGGATCATAGGGAACCAAGGCTTGGGAACTCCTTTTTCGTTGTTTTAGCCTGGTGGCAACAGAGGGACCAAGATTTGAGGAGGATTTTGATTTGAGGCTTGCTGGTGAGGTCTCAGGGCTAAGGAGCTCTTGGATAGACTTGTCAGGGGAGGAGTCATGAGAACCACCTTCGGAGATGGATTTTGTAGCCGATTCTGAGGCAGGAGAGATTTCTTTCGCCTTCTCATGTGCCTTTGGTGGCTCCTCAAGTTTCTCTTCAGGTTTCTGCACTGTTTGCTCCACAGGTTTCTCTTCAGGTTGGGATTTTTTAGAGATGGTGGCAGAAATAGGCTTAGAAGAGGATGCTGCCTTTTTTTCTCTAAAGGCTCTGAGAAGAGCAGCCTCCTCCTCATCTTGGATAAGGTTAGGGTTTGGATCAGCCATTTTTGAGGAGCTAAGGATTTCTGTATTTCAGAGAGAGAGAGAAGCAGATCAGAGAGATGGCGAGTTGTGGGATAAGCTTGGAGCAACAGGGCAACTCTTAAAGGTGGTGAGGGAGGAAGGGACGTTGAGACAAATCTAGCCGTTGAGAAGATTGGGGAGAATCTGGAGCATTGAAGGCTCTTTGCAGCTTTTCGGAACGGCCAATACAAATTCAAAGCTTACCCATTCAGAGAAGAGGGAGGTCTGCCAACTGATAGGACGTGACTGACCTCTGCGATTTTGCCATAAATAGCTTTGGGGGAGAGCCAAAGTAGCCGTTGGAAGTATGCTTCATCCTGGTTCCTTTCTGGCGATATATTCAACGTGCTAGAAGGACAAATGGGAACCTTTGATGTGGGTTTAAACAATGGAACCAGAAAAATACATTCCCATACAAGGAATCAGGGTAGGCCATTTATCGCATTGCACAATAATTCTCAGAGAGGGTTTAGGGATGGATCATAGAGAATTAAATTGAGCAATGAGGCAGGGGAAGGTCCTAGTACATAATCATCATTTCGGCTTGTAATGTTGGGTTAGAAATATGATCAGATTATGACTTTTGGGACATTCAAAGAAACTTGAACAATGAAGAAGTGAAAAGAATAATGAGGACCAAAATGAGACGAGCCATAAAAATTTATCTAAACCCTTTTTAAAGAGACCATTATGAAAAGTAGGGTTTGTAGCAAAATATATAACACAAAGATATCAAGACTCAACAAGTTGACAATCTTAAACTAGACAATCAGGGGAACTGGAAAGGAACCTTTATACTAAAGTCACTACTAGGTTATAGGAATCATTCCTAGTTCCAATCTAAGGTTCTCGAAAGGAACTCTATTCAAGGCTTTGGTGAATATATCTGCAACCTGATCTTCAATTCTACAAAACTTCATAATGATGTTTCCCTTCTCAACATGATCTCTAAGAAAATGATGTCTTATGTCGATATGTTTGGTCCTAGTATGATGCACAAGATTCTTTGAAATGTTTATGGCACTAGTGTTATCACAAAGAATTGTAAGAGGGCCATAAGACATACCAAAATCCGCGAGTTGTTGCTTTAGCCAGAGAAGTTGGGAACAGCAGGAGGCAGCCGCAATGTACTCGGATTCTGTGATGGAGAGGGAGACTGAGACTTGTTTCTTTGATCCCCATGAAACAAGGCAAGGGCCTAGGAACTATGTCATTCCAGAAGTGCTCTTCCTATCCACCAAGTATCCAGCATAATCAGCATCAGTGAAGCCCATTAGCTCAAAGGGACACTCTTTGGGGTACCAAATGCGCAGAGAGTCAGTTCCCTTGAGATATCTAAGTATTCTCTTCACAGCAGCCAAGTGGGTTTCTCTTGGACAGGATTGGAACCTAGCACACAAGCTAACAGCAAAAACAATGTCTGGTCGACTAGCAGTTAGGTACATGAGTGAGCCTATCATACCTCTATAGAGCTTCTCCTCCACTAGAGGACTCGAATGGTCCTTATCCAAATGGGCAATGGTGGATAAGGGAGTGGAGAGAGGCTTGCATGAATCCATTTTAAACTTCTTCAGTAGTTCCCTGACATACTTCTGTTGGTGAATTTGTATGCCATCTTTCTTTTGAGTGATTTGTAATCCGAGGAAGAAGGTGAGTTCCCCTATTAGGCTCATTTCAAATACACTGCTCATCAAGTCTTTGAACTTATCTACAAGGGACAGGTTAGTGGAACCAAAAATGATATCATCAACATAAATTTGAACCACTAAGATGTTACCTTCTTCTTCTAGGATGAAGAGAGTCTTATCAATGACTCCACGCCTGTAGCCATTTGAGAGTAGGAACTGGGCAAGACGATCATACCAAGCTCTGGGAGCTTGCTTGAGGCCATAGAGTGCCTTGTCTAGAAAGTAGACATGATCTGGATGATCGTCGTCTTCAAAACCAGGTGGTTGCTTGACATAGACTTATTCTTGAAGAATTCCATTGAGGAAGGCCGTCTTTACATCCATTTGGAACAACTTGAATCCTTTGTGAGATGCGAAGGCAATCAACAATCTTATTGCTTCGATCCTTTCCACTGGAGCATAAATTTCATCATAGTCGATGCCTTCTTGTTGATTGTATCCTTGAGCAACGAGTCTATTTTTGTTCCTTATCACAGCTCCTGTATCATCTAGCTTGTTTCTGAAAATACATCTAGTTCCTATGATGTGTTTATCCTTGGGGCGGGAAACTAGATGCCATACTTTGTTTCTTTCAAACTGATGAAGCTCTTCTTGCATAGCTTGGATCCAGTCCGCATCCTTCAGTGCCTCACCTATGTTCTTTGGTTCCACAATAGATAGAAAGGCATTGAAGGCAAAGAAGGTTAGATGTTCAAACCTGACTGGAGGCTTGATGACTCTTCTTTCTCTGTTAGGAGCTAGAGCATTTGATGTGGAGACATTCTGAGTTGAGCATTCAGCTTCCTGGTTGGGATCACCTTCTCCATTGAAGATCATGTGGGAAGATGAATCATTGAAGTCTCCACAGATGTTGTCGTCATGCTCCTGGTTCCCAGAGATGGATTGTTGTTCATTATCCATGGGAACTGGTGGAGGAGCCATTGGAGGGTTCCGAGCAGCAGGACATGAACTGGGTGTAGTGACATCTTCATCTGGATCTTCTTGATATGACTTGGGAAACGGGTCTTCAAAGGAATTGGTGGTGTTCTACATAATCTTTCCAAGTGATTTTTCATTAAAAATAACATGAACACTCTCTTCTACCTTTTTAGTCCTTTTGTTGAAGATTTTGTATGCCTTGCTGCCCGAGGCGTATCCAATGAAGATTCCTTCATCACTTCTTGGGTCGAACTTGCCAAGATTATCCTTCCCATTGTTGTGCACAAAGCACTTGCATCCGAATACCCTTAGATGTGAGATGTTGGGAACTCTTCCTCTTAGGAGTTCATAGGGTGTCTTCTCTATGATTGGGCGAAGCATGGCTCGATTGATGATGTAGCAGGCTGTGTTGATCGCCTCAGCCCAAAATGATTGAGAGAATCCACTTGAGATCAGCATAGTCCGGGCCATGTCTTCCAAAGTTCTGTTCTTCCTCTCCACTACTCCATTCTATTGAGGAGTGTATAGTGCAGAGAAATTGTGATCAATTCCATGCTCACTGCAAAAGGTTAGAAATTCTCCATTTTCGAATTCGGTACCATGGTCAGACCGAATAGCATTGAGTGAACAATCAAGAGATTTTTCTAACAAGGGAACCAAATCTTTAAAGCGGTCAATAACTTCACTCTTAGATTTAATAAAGATGGTCCAAGTAAAGCGAGAGAAGTCATCGATAAGAACAAAGATATACCTGTTCCCTCCTCGGCTCTGAACTCTCATGGGTCCACACAGATCCATGTGGATGAGTTCAAGAGGCCTTGAGGTGCTTACCATGTTTTTGGACTTGAAGGAACTACGAGCTTGTTTCCCTTTTACACAGTCAGAGCACAGTTCCTTAGATGTGTCACTTAGCTTTGGCAGCCCTCTGACTACCTCCTTTGAGTGTAGCTTTTGAATCAGCTTGGTGCTAGCATGACCGAGGCGTTGATGCCACAAATCAGCTTGGTCATTCACAGTTGAGAGACAAAGTTTCTCCTTGGAAACAAAGGATGGATCAATTATGTAGACATTGTTGAATCTTTTCCCTTTTAGGATGATTTGTCCCGAGGAGTCAAGGACTAAACATTCGTTTGATCTGAATCTAACTTCATTGTCTCCTTGATCACACAGCTGTGACACACTTATTAGATCAAAACCAAGATTATCAACAAGGTGAACTTTGTTTACCTGAATGTGGTCGTTGAGTTTCACAGTTCCTATTCCACAGATTTTTCCTTTGCTTTTGTCTCCAAAGGATATGTTCCCTCCTTGGAGAGGTTGAAGAGAGGTCATTTGATTTCTTCTTCTAGTCATATAGCATGAGCAACCACTATCGATGTACCATAGTTGAGGTTGGCTCTCATCTTTCTGCACATAAGGGAACTAAGATTTCTGAACCCAGCGAAGCTTGGCTTTACTGGGGGGATTAGCATTGCGAGTCTGTGAATAACCAGGGAACTAGTTCCTTTCATGGTAATGAGTACTTTTCTCCTTTTCAAAGTTCCTTTTCTTAGCACAATCAGTGTTGTAATGACCATTCTTACCACAGTAGGTACACAAACGATTGTAAACAACATGTCCATATTTTCCTTTTCCAGGCCTAAAAGGTTTTTCAGTTTTCCTTTTGTTAAAATCAACATTGTTTCTAACCTTGCTATGGGCCATGTCAATATATCTTTTGTGAGCAAAGGAATTGGTGAACCATTGGTTTTCAGGAACCATCTTTTCTTTTTCCTTTGGTTCCTTCTTAGGACTTTGAGAGCCTTCATTGAGACGTTTGGCAACCTCAACCTTGTTCTCAAGGACCATGATATTCTCTGATAGGAATTGATTCCTATCACGAGAAGTGGCAAGAGCAATACTGAGATTCTCATTCATCTCAACAAGTTCTCGCCTAGCCTTTTCTTCTTCAGCATCATTGTTCCCTTTATTATTGACATATCCTATTCCATGGCGTTGTCTCACAAAAACAGTTTGATTTATCGTTTTTTCATTAATGGAATCAGTGAGAATGTCTAACCTATCAATTATGGATTGAAGCATGTCATTTCCAGGTGGGTTAGCATACAAGGGAACTTTGACAGAGTCTATGCTAGTTTCATCACAAGATTTGCAAATTTTAAGGTGACTAGCATGCACATTTCTAATATCAATGAGTTTGGAGTGAGTTTCAGCTAGGTCTTTCTCAGTTTCATCAAGTTTCTTACTCCAAACAGAATTCTCGACAGTCAAGCAAGCAATTTCATCTTCACAATCATCTAGTTTATGTTTCCTAGTTTCTTTATGATCTTAAGAAGTTGTTTCTTATCACAATCAACTAGGGATTTTAAGAGATCGTCAGAGGTTACCTCAAGGTCTTATGAGTCGCTTGAGTCTCCTTTTGCCATGAGACATCTCCCTCCAGAGAAGCCACTCAGATTCAGTTCCTCATCTGAGTCTTCTCCCCATGATGCTACAAGAGCCTTCTTTCTTTGAGGTCTTTCCTCTTCCTTGGACTCTTCTTTGTTGGGACAGTTCTTAGCGTAGTGTCCCTTCTCCTTGCACTTGTAACAAGAGACTTCCTTGAGATCTCTTCTTGGTCCATTGTGAGAGAAACTGCCCTTTTGGAACCTTCCATTCACAAAGAATTTTTTGATGTTCTTTGTGAAGAGGGCTGTTAGTTCGTCCTCTTCTTCTTCAAGGTCTGAGTTCTCTTCCTCCATCTCGAGCCTAGAGAAGGCTTTGGAGATCTTGAGGGCAATTCCTTTCTCCGGTTTCTTGTCGGTATTGGCTTTGGTGTGCTCTCCTTCTTCAACCTCCAGTTTCCCTATGATTTGTGTCAAGGGAAGGGATTGGATGCCTGAAGTGTTCTTCATGATTCCCTTCAGGAGGGTGAATTTGGAGTTGAGTCCATTGATGACCACTAGGGACTTGGAGACTTTATCAAGATCGACTCCCGCCGCTGTTAACTTTTCAATCAATCTGTTGAAGTGGGAGTAGTACTCTGAGATGGTCTCAGTTTCCATCATTTTGAAAGTGTGGTATTCTCCTTCCAAAGCAAACTTTCTGCTTTGCTTTAGTTTTTCACTTCCTTCATGCATCTCCTTGAGAGCTTTCCACATCTCTTTGGCCGTCTTGATTCCTATGACCTTGTCCAAGTCCTCTCTGTCCAATCCATTGAGGATGAACTGCCTGGCCTTGGCATTCTTCTCCATGATAACATAGTGTTCTGGTTTCCAATCTTCTTCCTTCATGGTGAGGTCGACATAGCCATCTCCATTTTCGACTATCCTCCAGCATTGGTAGTCGTTGGTCTTGATGTTGCTTTCCATGCACTTTTCCCACCATGTTTCTTATCCTTTCTTTCTGAGATGTGGCTTATTGGTGGAGATTCTGAGCTCAAACTTGCTTGGTTGAGACATGATCTGCAAACTTAACAAAGATCTAGAGCTTTTCCTGCTCTGATACCAATTGTAGGATTGTGATTGTTAGATAATAACTTAAGGAACTCAGAATATGGATTCTAAGTTCCCTTCGCAGCGGAAATAAACAATCAAACAAATGACAAGTTCCTTATAGTGGAAACCTTTGATTGCCAACTAGCAATCCAGGAAAAAAACCACTACCTTTCTTTCGAAAGGATTTCAAGGTCTACTTCTTGATTTCTTATCTCTTTTGGTTACAGCTTATCCTAGGAACAAACACATAGTTTCTTTGCCTTACACACAGTTAGGCAATCCTAGATAACTTAACACAATCAATAATTAATCCAAGAAATAGACCTTCGCACCTAGGAACTATCACTTACAGTCACAGGAACTTAGCACTCAACTCTTCTCCTCCTTGACTGGTTCCTCTTGATCTCGGTTTGCTTTGATGATCTTGTTTGAAGGTTCACACTTGATATTTGCTAATGAGTGTGATTCGTATTTCAGTGCTTGAAGATAACTCTTGAGTTAGTCTTCCTTTTATAGAGGATTCTTCGCAACTTAATCCTCTCTGGATTCCCACAGATTGAGCTTGCCCTAGGATCAGTGGTTCTCCTTGGTCCACGTTGTTCTTGGCATGTGCAGACAACCTAGGCAACTCAGAATCTCTCTTGGTTGGTCAACTACCTCAGACGAGTCTTGCTATGTCGTTGTCCAAATGCTTTCGACCGAGGTTGAACAAGCTGGGTGCTTGGGAACTGTCTTCTGGACAGTGACATCTCTATGTCCTGTCGCTTTCACCTTCTCTGTCCGAGGTTCAGCGTTTCTGGGTATCTTGTTGTTTTGTTCTGGACATTGGCAGACCTTTGGAAGCTTCAGACAAGTCGTTTTCAACAACTTTTGTCCGAGGTTGTGTGTCCCCAGATTTCTCGGGAATCGCAATGTCGCATGCTACGTTACTGGGCACATCTGGGTTCCTCTGGGTTCCTTCTTCTGTCTTGTTCCTTTGGTTCTCTTTGTCCTGTTTGGTTTTCTTGCCTTCGGTATATTCATGTGGTTCCTTAAAACACATCTTTGAGATAAAACATTAGTATCATAATATTTGTCATCTTCAAAAGTAGAGAAACTGAGGAAAGGAACTCTTAGGGGAACTGAAGTTCCAGAGTTCCGTTTCCTAACAAAGAGTCTTTACATGACGAAGTCTCTCACCAACAAGCTACTTCTGAAGCAACGTCTGTTCGGCCTGCGTATGCAGGAAGGTACGAAACTCAGGGAGCATTTAGAACAACTTAATACTATTCTGTTAGAATTAAGGAATATTGATGTTAAGGTTGAAGATGAGGATGCTGCCTTGATTTTGATAGTATCTCTGCCCAGTTCGTATGAGAACTTTGTTCAGTCATTCATAGTTGGGAAAGATACAGTAACTCTGGAAGACGTCAGGTCTGCCCTTCACTCAAGGGAATTACGTCATCAGGCGAATGGCACGAGTTCAGATAATCAGGCCTCTGGGCTGTTTACCAGCGAAGGTAATGGGCAAGGAAAAGGGAGGAAGAAGGAAAAGAAGCCGTCTTCTTCAAAGGATTCTAAGTCGAACGATGTCTGCAACTACTGTAAAGAGAAAGGGCATTGGAAGAACGAATGTCCTAAGAAGAAGAAACCGTAGGATTCTGGTTCTGCAGCTGTTGCAGAAGATGATTGTGCACTTGATGAGGATATAGCTCTGGTTGCTGGTGGACACACTAATCATGATGATGTGTGGGTTCTTGATTCTGGGGCTTTCTATCACATATGTCCTAAGAGAGAGTGGTTCGAAACCTATAAGTAGGTAGATGGTGGCAGTGTTTCCATGGCCAACAGTCCTGTCTGCAAGGCGGTTGGAATTGGCTCTATCAAGATTAGGACACATGATGGCAGATTCTGTACATTGAACGAGGTCAGACATGTTCCACTTATTACCAAGAATTTGATATCTCTGAGTCTGCTGGACAGTAAGGGGTTTTGTTTCAAGGGTGAAGGTGGAGTTCTGAATGTCTGTAAGGGTTCTGATGTTATCCTGAAAGGTGTCAAGAAGGGCATTTTATATTTCCTGCAGGGTTCTACTGTTTCTAGGTCTGTTTCTGTTGCATCTTCAGAGATTCACAAGGATGATATGACTAAGTTATGGCACACGAGACTTGGTCATATAGGTGAAAAGGGGATGCAAATTCTGGCAAAGGAAGATCTTCTTGGTGGTCACAAGATCACGAGTCTGGACTTCTATGAGCACTGCGTCCTTGGGAAGCTACACCGCAGCAAGTTTCCAAAGGGTATTCATAGGACAAAAGGCACACTTGATTACATCCATGCGGATTGTTGGGGCCCGGCTAGCGTTGAGTCTCTTGGAGGTCAGAGGTATTTCTTGACTGTCATTGATGATTACTCAAGAATGACTTGGCTGTTTGTCATGAAGCACAAAGGAGAGGCTTTCAAGAACTTCAAGGAGTGGAAAACGTTAGTGGAGAATCAAACAGGGAAGAAGATCAAAAGGTTGTGAACTGATAATGGTCTGGAGTTTTGTTCGTCTGAGTTTGATCAGTTCTGCAAGGATGCTGGAATTGCTCGTCATCACATAGTCAGGCATACACCACAGCAGAATGGTGTAGCTGAGAGGATGAATCAGACACTACTGGAGAGAGCGAGGTGCATGCTCTCTAATGCAAAACTGGATAGGAGATTTTGGGCAGCAACAGTGACTACATCATGCTACTTGATAAACCGTGGACCTCACACTGGCATAAACTGTAAAACACCTTACGAGGTGTGGTCTGGTAAGCCTGTTGATTACTCGAGTCTGAAGGTTTTTGGCTGCACAGTTTATTATCATGTAAGTGAGGGTAAACTAGAGCCAAGAGCAAAGAAGGGAGTATTTGTGGGCTATGGAGATGGTGTCAAGGGATACAGAGTTTGGTCTCCATCTGAGAAGAGGGTTATTATGAGTAGAAGTGTCATTTTTTATGAGAGTTCTATGCTTAACTCTACTGTGAAGTCCATCGAAGAAAGTAGTAGTGTTGATAAACAGGTGGAGTTAGAAGTTCCTCTACAAGAAGAAGAGGAAGAACACCACAGTAAAGCTGAGTCGCCAGAATCTACACCATCAGATTCTCAACCATCAGAAGCTATTCATCAAATTTTAGTTGAAGGTCGCTCAAGAAGGGTTGGAGTTAGGCCACCACAGAGGTATGGTTTTGAGGATATGGTGGGCTATGCACTACAAGTTGCTGAGGAGGTGGATACGTCTAAACCATCCACCTACAAAGAAGTTGTATCAGGGTCTGAAGCTGCACAGTGGTTTGCAACAATGGGAGATGAGATGGAATCACTTCATAAGAATCAGACTTGGGAGTTGGTCTCACTGCCTGCAGGGAGAAAGGTTATTACTTGCAAATGGGTTTTCAAGAAGAAGGAAGGGATATCTGCCGCTGAAGGAGTCAAGTTTAAGGCTAGAGTTGTTGCTAGAGGTTTCAATCAGAGAGAGGGAGTGGACTACAATGAGATTTTCTCACCTGTGGTCAGACACACTTCAATCAGGGTGTTGCTAGCAATAGTAACACATCAGGATTTGGAGCTTGAACAACTTGATGTGAAGACAGCTTTTCTACATGGAGAGCTAGAAGAAGAGATATACATGACTCAACCAGATGGTTTCCAGGTTCCAGGAAAGGAAAAGTACATCTGCAAGTTGAAGAAGTCCTTATATGGACTTAAGCAGTCTCCTAGGCAGTGGTATAAGAGATTTGACAGCTTTATGATGGAGCTCAGCTACAACAGGAGTGCATATGATTGTTGTGTTTACTACAACAAGTTGAAAGATGGCTCTCTCATGTACTTAGTTCTGTATGTAGATGACATGTTGGTAGCTGCAAAGAGCAAGGCAGAAGTTCAGAAGTTGAAAGATCTCCTAAGTGGTGAGTTTGAGATGAAGGATCTGGGTACAGCTCGAAAGATTCTAGGAATGGAGATTCTTAGAGATAGAGGTCAGAAGAAACTTTTCTTATCACAGAAAGGTTACATAGAGAAGGTGTTGTCAAGGTTTGGTATGTCAACCGCTAAGCCTATCGATACACCTTGTGCTGCTAATATTCATCTTACTACTCTGTATGCACCTCAGTCAACTGAGGAGAAGGAGTATATGTCTAGAGTCCCCTATGCTAGCGCGGTAGGGAGGTTGATGTATGCTATGGTCTATACAAGACCAGATCTGGCACATGCTGTTAGTATTGTGAGCAGGTTCATGGTTCAACCAAGAAAGGAACACTGGCAAGCTGTGAAGAGGATATTCAGGTATCTGAGGGGAACATCTGATATTGGTCTCATTTATGGAGGTGATACACAGTGTTTGGTCATAGGGTATTCAGATTCTGATTACGCTGGAGATGTTGATAGCAGGAGATCTATGACTGGCTATGTTTCCACTCTTGGTGGTTATGTTGTTAGCTGGAAGGCGACTCTGCAACCTACTGTGACTTTGTCTACAACGGAAGCAGAGTACATGGCTTTGACGGAGGCTGCTAAAGAGGGAATATGGCTGAAAGGACTGGTTAGTGATCTGGGTCTACATCATGATCAGGCAACTTGTAGGATCGTGATTGTTAGATAAAAGCTTAAGGAACTCAGAATAACGATTCTTAGTTCCTTTCGCAGCGGAAGATAAACAATCAAACAAATGACAAGTTCCTTATAGTGGAAACCTTTGATTGCCAACTAGCAATCCAGGATAAAAACCACTACCTTTCTTTCGAAAGGATTTCAAAGTGTACTTCTTGATTTCTTATCTCTTTTGGTTACAGCTTATCCTAGGAACGAACACATAGTTCCTTTGCCTTACACACAGTTAGACAATCCTAGATAACTTAACACAATCAATAATCAATCCAAGAAACAGACTTTCGCACCTAGGAACTATCACTTACAGTCACAGGAACTTAGCACTCAGCTCTTCTTCCTTGACTGGTTCCTCTTGATCTCGGTTTGCTTTGATGATCTTTGTTTTGAGGTTCACACTAGATATTTGCTAATGAGTGTGAGTTCTTGTTTTTGTGCATGAAGATAACCTTTGGGTTAGTCTTCCTTTTATAGAGGATTCTTCGCAGCTCGATCCTCTCTTGGTTCCCACGGATTGAGCTTGCCCTAGGATTAGTGGTTCTCCTTGATCCACGTTGTTCTTGGCATGTGCAAACAACCTAGGCAGCTCAGAATCTCTCTTGGTTGGTCAACTACCTCAGACGAGCCTTGTGGTGTCGTTGTCAAAAACGCTTTCGTCCGAGGTTGAGTAAGCTAGCCGCTTGGGAACCGTCTGTTGGACAGCGATGTCTTCATGTGCTGTCGCTTTCATCGTCTCTGTCCGAGGTAGAGGTTCTCTAGGCATCTTGTTCTTTAACTCTTGGACCTTGGCAGACTTTTGGAAGCTTCAGACAAGTCATTTTCGACACCTTTTGTCCGAGGTTGTGTGTCCCCAGATTTCTCGGGAATCGCAATGTCGCAAGCTCCATTTCTGGGCACACCTGGGTTCCTCTGGATTCCTTCAGCTGTCTTGTTCCTTTGGTTCCCTTGTTCTGTTTGGCTTTCCTGCCTTAGGTAATTTCCTGTGGTTCCTTAAAACACATCTTTGAGATAAAACATTAGTATCATAATATTTATCATCTTCAAAAGTAGAGAAACTGAGGAACGGAACTCTCAGGGGAACCTAAGTTCCAGAGTTCCGTTTCCTAACAATTTCCCCCTTTTTGATGATGACAAATACAAGGAACCTGACAACATAATAGGACTTTGAATCTTATGAGACCATATTGAGATAACGGGATTTACAACATTACAGATTAGTGATAGAACATTCAATGGTTGCGAATTCCCCCTAAGCAAGTGAACAAGTTTATTTCAAATTCCCCCTTAGAAATAGAACTAGTTCAGAGTTCCTATTAATTCAGTAGTCTCCAAAGTTCAAGGTTCCTATCCTTTTCTTCCCCCTTTTAACATCATCGAAAAGATTAAGTACAAGTTAAGAACATGATATCCAAGTGAATATGCAATTGCATCAAGCCTTAAAAAAAGTCATAATGAGAAAGTTAAGGCAAAGACAAATTGATCATTGGAACGATTCCAAATATAGTCATTAAAGCTTCATTGATCATTGTTCAAAACACTTATACCACAACATAACAACTGACAACCGACAACACAAACAACAAATAGCAAGGAAGACAACAAAAGCAATCTTAAGAAAGACAACAAAAGGGATAGAAGAGGGGAGTAGGATCCTAAGGAAAACTACTAGCTCGCTGTGGCGTTGCAGCACTGGGAACCTAGAACAAGCGTTCCTATGGCGTAGTAGCGGCCTCCTCTTCTGCATCCTTGTCGTCGGTTCCTACATTTTGGCCCGCGGCTTGATGAGCACTGATTGCACCTTGCCAATCCTTCTGCAGAACTTCCACCAGACTCTCGACAGCAGAACTGATACGCCCCAACTCTCTTACTTGATCATGGATGGCGACCGTGTTGGCAGTCGAGCCTTCCAAGATAGCTTTTTCAATACGATCCAATGCAAGGAGGATCGCAGAGGAGTCTGAAGAGGGGGGTTGCTGAGGGTGGGAACTAGAACGGCCCTGGGAACTCGCCTTTTCCTTAGGCGGGATTTCTTCTGTTTCAGCAGGATTGGGTTGTTGTTCCTTAGATTTCAGCTTCCGAACTGTGTGCATGGTAAGACATTTACTGTAGGCAGTCTCGGGTGAGTCTTCTGGGTACTGATTGAGGTTGGAGAGTAGCTTCTTGATGATGTGAGGGAAGGGTAAAGCATGGGAGTCATGGGATGCACAGAATTGCATGTGAGCCAGCACAATACGGGGAAGATCCAACTGAACACCGGAGAGCACCTTGTCCATGTAGACGGCATCGGTGATGAGGACTTCATTCCTATGCTCTTGCCTGGGAACCAAGTTGCGAGTGATCCAGAAATGCAGTAGCCGGTTTGCGATGGAGAGATCCTTCGTCTCCAAAGATGAGGGGGATGCGCCATCATTAATTTTCTTCACTATTGCTCCTTTGGACTTGAACCCTTTTCCTTTAGGCCATCCCTTCTTCTGAGGCAGAATGCCAAACCCAGACCTTGGCTCGAGCCTTAGAGCAGACGCGATCAAGTTGGCAGACAAGGGATAGTTGGTTTCCTTCCAGATAAGAATGGCATCATGACAGGGAGAGTTCTCCTTCTGGGGTACAAACTCCATAGAGTGGTAAAACATCCGGACAACCTCGTCGGAAGCAGAGAAAGGCTCGCACAGTATCTCGTCCCACCCTTGGAACTGCAACAGAGAGTGGAACTCATCCAAAGCTTCTCCATATAGTTCCTCATCCTCTTCTTCTAACTCCTGGGTCCAGAATTCTTTGCCGATAATGATAGGTTTTAGGATCTTCCTTTTGGAGAAGGAAGAGGAGACAGAGAGGGTGGTGGTTTTGGCCTTTTTTGTGGATTTGGTTTCATAGGGAACAATGGCTTGGGAGCTTCTCTTCCTCTGTTGCATTCTTGTGGCGACAGAGGGGCCTGGGTTGGAAGTTTTGGATTTGAGGCTGATCGGGGAAGGCTCGGGGCTAAGGATCTCTTGAAGGGATTTATCCGGAGAGGAATCATGCGACCCGCCTTCAGAAACTGATTTTGTGACTGATTCTGAAGCCAAAGTGATGGCTTGCTCCTCTTCTTTGGGAAGGGTTGGTTCCTCTTCCACCTTTTCCTTATCCTTTGGTGGTTTCTCAAGCTTCTCTTCTGGTTTCTCTGCAGGTTTCGCCATGGGGTTTTCTTTAGGGAGGGATTTTGGAGAAGTAGAGGCAGAAACAGGCTTGGAGGAGGAGGCTTTAGCCTTCTTTTCGCGAAATGCTTGAAGAAAAGCAGCCTCCTCTTCATCCATAACAACGATTGGGTTAGGGTTGGCCATTTGAGAGGAAGAAAGAGGATTGATGTGTGAAGAGAAAGAGAGGTAGAAGATCAGAGAGATGGAGAGCTTGTGTGATCAACTCGGAGCAACTGAGCACCTCTTTAAGGGCGTTGAAGATCTGGGATGGCCAAGAGCTGAGGTGACCGTTGAAGCAAATCCAACCGTTGAGAAGATCAAGGCAAATCCGAAGCATTGAAGAAAGTTGCAGCTTTTCGGAACGGCTAACTTAAATTCAAAATTTGACCCTTCAGAGAAGAGGGAGGTCTGCCACTGATGAGACATGACTTATCCCTGCCAATATGCCATAAATAGCGTTTGGGAGAGACAAGCGAGCCGTTGGAGAGACGCTACGTTCTGGTTCCTTTCTGGCGACATTTTCAGCGAGCTAGAGGAATGTATGGGAACCTTTGGTGTGGGTTAAAACAAAGGAACCAAAAACAGTACGTTCCCATACTAGGAATCAGGGTAGGCTATTTATCGCATTGCACAATAATTCTCAGAGAGGGTTTAGAGATGGATCATAGAGAATTAAATTGAGCAATGAGGCAATGGTAGGTCTTAGTACACAATCATCATTTCAGCTTGTAATGTTGGGTTTAGAAATTTGATCAGATTGTGACTTTTTGGGCCATCAAAGAAATTTGAACAATGAGGAGTTGAAGAATAATGAGGATCAAAAGGAAACGAACCAGAAAAATTTATCTAAGCCTTTATAAGAAACCATTATGACAAGAAAGGTTTGTAGCAAAAGATATAACACAAGGACATCAAGACTCAACAAATAAAAGAAATCGTAAATTAGTCAATCAGGGGAACTGGAAAGAATTCTTGAACTAAGGACACTACTGAGTAATAGGAATCATTCCTAGTTCCAATCTAAGGTTCTCGAAAGGAACTCGATTCAATGCCTTGGTGAATATATCTGCAACCTGATCTTCAGTTCTACAAAATTTCATAATGATGTTTCCCTTCTCAACATGATTCCTAAGAAAATGATGTCTAATGTCAATATGCTTGGTCCTAGTATGATGCACAAGATTCTTAGAAATGTTTATGGCACTAGTGTTATCACAAAGAATAGTGAGAGGGCCATAAGACATACCAAAGTCCGCGAGTTGTTGCTTTAGCCAGAGAAGTTGGGAACAACAAGAGGCAGCCGCAATGTACTCGGATTCTATGGTGGAGAGAGAGACTGAAACTTGTTTCTTTGATCCCCATGACACAAGGCAAGGGCCTAGGAACTGTGCCATTCCAGAAGTGCTCTTCCTATCCACCAAGTATCCGGCATAATCAGCATCAGTGAAACCCATGATCTCAAAGGGACATTCTTTGGGGTACCAAATGCAGAGATCGTCAGTTCCTTTGAGGTATCGAAGTATTCTCTTCACAGCGGCCAAGTGGGTTTCTCTTGGACAAGATTGGAACCTAGCACACAAGCCAACAGCAAAGACAATGTCTGGTCGACTAGCGGTTAGATACATGAGTGAGCCTATCATACCTCTATAGAGCTTCTCCTCCACTAGAGGACTCGAGTGGTCCTTATCCAGATGGGCAATGGTGGATATGGGAGTGGAGAGAGGCTTGCATGAATCCATTTTGAACTTCTTCAGTAGTTCTCTGACATACTTATGTTGGTGGATTTGAATACCATCTTCCTTTTGAGTGATTTATAATCCGAGGAAGAATGTGAGTTCCCCAATTAAACTCATTTCAAATTCACTGCTCATCAAGTCTTTGAACTTGTCTACAAGGGACAGGTTAGTGGAACCAAAAATGATATCATCAACATAGATTTGAACCACTAAGATGTTACCTTCTTCTTCTAGGATGAAGAGAGTCTTATCAATAACTCCACGCCTGTAGCCATTTGAGAGTAGGAACTGGGCAAGACGATCATACCAAGCTCTGGGAGCTTGCTTGAGGCCATAGAGTGCCTTGTCTAGAAAGTAGACATGATCTGGATGATCGTCGTCTTTGAAACCAGGAGGTTGCTTGACATAGACTTCTTCTTGAAGAATTCCATTGAGGAAGGCTGTCTTTACATCCATTTGGAACAGCTTGAACCCTTTGTGAGATGCGAAGGCAATCAACAATCTTAACGTTTCGATCCTTGCCACTGGAGCATAGGTTTCATCATAGTCAATTCCTTCTTGTTGATTATATCCTTGAGCCACAAGTCTTGCTTTGTTCCTTATCACAGTTCCTGTATCATCTAGCTTGTTTCTGAAAACTCATTTGGTTCCTATGATGTGCTTATCCTTGGGGCGAGGAACCAGATGCCAGACTTTGTTCCTTTCAAATTGATGAAGCTCTTCTTGCATGGCTTGGATCCAGTCCGCATCCTTCAGTGCCTCACCTATGTTCTTTGGTTCCACAATAGACAAAAAGGCATTAAAGGCAAAGAAAGTTAGATGTTCGTACCTGACTGGAGGCTTGACGACTCTTCTTTCTCTGTTGGAAGCCAAAGTATTTGATGTGGAGATATTCTGAGTTGAGCATTCAGCTTCCTGGTTGGGGTCACCTTCTCCATTGAAGAACATGTGGGAAGATGAATCATTGAGGTCTCCACAGATGTTGTCGTCATGCTCATGGTTCCCAGAAATGGATTGTTGTTCATTATCCATTGGAACTGGTGGAGAAGCCATTGGAGGGTTCCGTTCAGCAGGGCAGGAACTGGGAGGAGTGACATCTTCATCTGGGTCTTCGAAGGAACTGGTGGTGTTCTGCACAATCTTTCCAAGTGATTTTTCATTAAAAATAACATGAACACTTTCTTCTACCTTTTTGGTCCTTTTGTTGAGGACCTTGTATGCCTTGCTGCCTGAGGCATATCCAATGAAGATTCCTTCATCACTTCTTGGGTCGAACTTGCCAAGATTGTCCTTCCCATTGTTGTGCACAAAGCACTTGCATCCGAACACCCTTAGATGAGAAATGTTGGGAACTCTTCCTCTTAGGAGTTCATAGGGTGTCTTCTCTGTGATAGGGCGAAGCATGGCTCTATTGATGATGTAGCATGCTGTGTTGATCGCCTCAGCCCAAAAGGATTGGGAGAGTCCACTTGAGATCAACATAGTTCGAGCCATGTCTTCCAAGGTCCTATTCTTTCTCTCCACTACTCCATTCTATTGAGGAGTGTATGGTGCAGAGAAGTTGTGATCAATGCCATGCTCACTGCAAAAGGTTAGAAATTCTCCATTTTCGAATTCGGTACCATGGTCAGACCGAATAGCATTAAGTGAACAATCAAGGGATTTTTCTAACAAGGGAACCAGGTCTTTAAAGCGATCAATGACTTCACTTTTAGATTTAATGAAAATGGTCCAAGTAAAGCGAGAGAAGTCATCGACAATAACAAAAATATACTTGTTCCCTCCTAGGCTTTGAACTCTCATGGGTCCACAAAGATCCATGTGGATGAGCTCAAGAGGCCTTGAGGTGCTTACCATGTTTTTGGATTTGAAGGAACAACGAGCCTGTTTTCCTTTTACACAGTCAGAGCATGGTTCCTTAGATGTGCCACTCAGCTTTGGCAATCCTCTAACTAGTTCCTTTGAGTGTAGCTTTTGAATCAGCTTAGTGCTAGCATGACCGAGGCGTTGGTGCCACAACTCAGCTTGGTCATTCACGGTTGAGAGACACAATTTCTCCTTGGGGACGAAGGATGGATCAACAATGTAAACATTGTTGAATCTCTTTCCTTTTAGGATGATTTGTCCCGAGGAGTCAAGAACTGAGCATTCGTTTGATCTAAATCTGACTTCATTGTCTCCTTGATCACACAGCTGTGACACACTTATTAGATCAAAACCAAGACTATCAACAAGGTGAACTTTGTTTACCTGAATGTGATCGTTGAGTTTCACAGTTCCTATTCCACAGATTTTCCCTTTGCTTTTGTCTCCAAAGGATATGTTCCCTCCTTGGAGAAGTTGAAGAGAGGTCATTTGATTTCTTCTTCCGGTCATATGGCATGAGCAACCACTGTCAATGTACCATAGTTGGGGTTGCCTCTCTTCTTTCTGCACACAAGGGAAATAAGATTTCTGAACCCAGCGAAGCTTGGCTTTACTGGGGGGATTAGCATTCCGAGTCTGTGAATAACCAGGGAACTGGTTCCTTTCATGGTAATGAGTACTTTTCTCTTTTTCAAAGTTCCTTTTCTTAGCACAATCAGTGTTGTAATGACCATTCTTACCACAGTAGGTACACAAACGATTGTAAACAACATGTCTATATTTTCCTTTTCCTGGCCTAAAAGGTTTTTCAGTTTTCCTTTTGTTAAAATCAACATTGTTTCTAACCTTGCTATGGGCCATGTCAATATATTTTTTGTGAGCAAAGGAATTGGTGAACCATTGGTTTTCAGGAACCATCTTTTCTTTTCCCTTTGGTTCCTTCTTAGGACTTTGAGAACATTCATTGAGACGTTTGGCAACCTCAGCCTTGTTCTCAAGGACCATGATCTTCTCTGATAGGAATTGATTCCTATCACGAGAAGTGGCCAGAGCAATACTGAGGTTCTCATTCATCTCAACAAGTTCTCGCCTAGCCTTTTCTTCTTCAGCATCATTGTTCCCTTTATTATTGACATATCCTATTCCATGTCGTTGTCTCACAAAAACAGTTTGATTTATCATTTTTTTCATTAATGGAATTAGTGAGAATGTCTAACCTATCCATTATGGATTGAAGCATGTCATTTCCAGGTGGATTAGCATGCAAGGGAACTTTGACAGAATCTATGCTAGTTTCATCACAAGATTTGCAAGTTTTAAGGTGACTAGCATGCACATTCCTAATATCAATGAGTTTGGAGTGAGTTTCAGCTAGGTCTTTCTCATTTTCATCAAGTTTCTTACTCCAAACAGAATTCTCAACAGTCAAGCAAGCAATTTCATCTTCACAATCATCTAGTTTCTGTTGAAGGGAACTGGTTTCCTTTCCTAGTTTCTTTATGATCTTAAGAAGTTGTTTCTTATCACAATCAACTAGGGATTTTAAGAGATCGTCAGAAGTTACCTCAAGGTCTTCTGAGTCGCTTGAGTCTCCTTTTGCCATGAGACATTTTCCTCCACAGAAGCCACTGAGATCCAGTTCCTCATCTGAGTCTTCTCCCCATGAGGCTACGAGAGCCTTCTTTCTTTGAGGTCTTTCCTCTTCCTTGGACTCTTCTTTGTTGGGACAGTTCTTAGCGTAATGTCCCTTCTCCTTGCACTCGTAACAGGAAACTTCCTTGAGATCTCTTCTTGGTCCATTGTGAGAGGAACTGCCCTTTTAGAACCTTCCCTTCACAAAGAATTTTTTGATGTTCTTTGTGAAGAGGGTTGTTAGTTCGTCCTCCTCTTCTTTAAGATCTGAGTTCTCTTCCTCTATCTCGAGCCTAGAGAAGGCTTTGGAGATCTTGAGGGCAATTCATTTTTCCAGTTTCTTGTCGGTATTGGCTTTGGTGTGCTCTCCTTCTTCAACCTCCAGTTTCCCTATGATTTGTGTCAAGGGAAGGGATTGGATGCCTAGAGTGTTCTTCATGATTACCTTCAGAAGGGTGAATTTGGAGTTGAGTCCATTGATGACCACTAGGGACTTGGAGACTTCATCAAGATCGACTCTCGCCGCTGTCAACTTTCCAATCAATCTGTTGAAGTGGGAGTAGTACTCTCAGATGGTCTCAGTTTCCATCATTTTGAAGGTGTGGTATTCTCCTTCCAAAGCAAACTTTTTGCTTTGCTTTAGTTCCTCACTTCCTTCATGCATCTCCTTGAGAGCTTTCCATATTTCCTTCGCCGTCTTGATGCCTATGACCTTGTCCATGTCTTCTCTGTCCAATCCATTGAGGATGAACTGCCTGGCCTTGGCATTCTTCTCCATGATGACATAGTGTTCTGGTTTCCAATCTTCTTCCTTCATGGTAAGATCGACGTGGCCATCTCTATTTTCGACTATCCTCCAGCATTGATAGTCGTTGGTCTTGATGTGGCTTTCCATGCACTTTTCCCACCATGTTTCTTCTCCTTTCTTTCGGAGATGTGGCTTGTTGGTGGAGATTTCGAGCTCAAACTTGCTTGGTTGAGACATGATCTGCAAACTTAACAAAGATCTAGAGCGTTTCCTGCTCTGATACCAATTATAGGATCGTGATTGTTAGATAAAAGCTTAAGGAACTCAGAATAACGATTCTTAGTTCCTTTCGCAGTGGAAGATAAACAATCAAACAAATGACAAGTTTCTTATAGTGGAAACCTTTGATTGCCAACTAGCAATCCAGGATAAAAACCACTACCTTTCTTTCGAAAGGATTTCAAAGTGTACTTCTTGATTTCTTATCTCTTTTGGTTACAGCTTATCCTAGGAACGAACACACAGTTCCTTTGCCTTACACATAGTTAGACAATCCTAGATAACTTAACACAATCAATAATCAATCCAAGAAACAGACTTTCGCACCTAGGAACTATCACTTACAGTCACAGGAACTTAGCACTCAGCTCTTCTTCCTTGACTAGTTCCTCTTGATCTCGGTTTGCTTTGATGATCTTTGTTTTGAGGTTCACACTAGATATTTGCTAATGAGTGTGAGTTCTTGTTTTTGTGCATGAAGATAACCCTTGGGTTAGTCTTCCTTTTATAGAGGATTCTTCGCAGCTCGATCCTCTCTTGGTTCCCACGGATTGAGCTTGCCCTAGGATTAGTGGTTCTCCTTGATCCACGTTGTTCTTGGCATGTGCAAACAACCTAGGCAGCTCAGAATCTCTCTTGGTTGGTCAACTACCTCAGACGAGCCTTGTGGTGTCGTTGTCAAAAACGCTTTCGTCCGAGGTTGAGTAAGCTGGCCGCTTGGGAACCGTCTGTTGGACAGCGACGTCTTCATGTGTTGTCGCTTTCATCGTCTCTGTCCGAGGTAGAGGTTCTCTAGGCATCTTGTTCTTTAGCTCTTGGACCTTGGCAGACTTTTGGAAGCTTCGGACAAGTCGTTTTCGACACCTTTTGTCCGAGGTTGTGTGTCCCCAGATTTCTCGGGAATCGCAATGTCGCAAGCTCCATTTCTGGGCACACCTGGGTTCCTCTGGATTCCTTCAGCTGTCTTGTTCCTTTGGTTTCCTTGTTCTGTTTGGCTTTCCTGCCTTAGGTAATTTCCTGTGGTTTCTTAAAACACATCTTTGAGATAAAACATTATTATCATAATATTTGTCATCTTCAAAAGTAGAAAAAATAGAGGAACGGAACTCTCAGGGGAACCTAAGTTCCAGAGTTCTGTTTCCTAACACAACTGTCTACTGTGACAGTCTGAGTGCTATATGCTTAGCCAAGGATCAGGTTCATCACGAACGGACTAAGCATATTGACGTGAGGTATCATTTTCTGAGAAGTGAGAAGAGGATAAAGGTGAAGAAAGTAGGTACTGCTAATAATCCTGCTGATATGTTCACCAAGCCGGTTCCACATAACAAGTTCCAGCACTGTTTAGACTTGCTAAACGTCAGAAGCTGTTAGTTTGCCCTGTGGGGCAAGTGTGGATCTGAGAGACAGAGGAGATAGTACATCTGGCATTGCCTAATGCATCTGGTACATCTGGGAGAATTCAAGTCAAGGTGGAGATTGTTGAGTATGCTTGAATTCACCTGAGGGCCGACGCCGGGTCGCGGTGGATTTGGACGTCCCGCGGTGGGCAACTGAGAGTTGCCGAGAGTTGTCGTCGGGTCGTGGTGAGGCTGGCGCCTCGCAGTGGAAAGGCCACCGCCCCGCGGTGAGGGACACCGCCCCGCGCTGGATGGATTCATCTCGCGGTGGGCCATGGGCCGGTGTCATGAGGCCCAAATCTGTCAGGGTAGATTAGCACTATATATAGTCGTCTAATGTAAACCCTAATTGTAATCTAAAACTTTGTCTCCTAATACAATCTGATCTCCCTCTGTCCGTGGACGTAGCCAATTTGGTGAACCACGTAAATTTGTGTTTCGTTTGTTCTTGTTCTTTCTTGTTTGTTTGTTTGTTTGTCTCTCTCTCATTTTTTTAGTTTTGGTTTGATTTTCTAGTTGAAGTGATATATTTACTCAATCCACTAGGCCAACTTGTAGGATTTGGCTGAAATTTGTTTCTTTGAGTTGCAAATTCACAGCATTAATTACTTCCCTTTTCAGGGGCTTGTGTTATAAAGCAAGAAGTAATTTGTGAGAAAATGTTTCTTGTTCTATTGAGGGACATATCGGGTCTTCTGATGTTGGGGATGTCTTGGCATTGCCATCCAAGTTGGATGGTTTTGAAGGTATATAGTTGCACTATCTATAGTATTGTAATAGAAGTGAAAACATGTTTATGCAGAATTTTTGAGGAGGTTCTAATTATTTATCTTGATTTATATAGAATTCTCTTTTGATGTTAGGGATGTCTTGGCATTGGCATCGGCATCCAAGTTTTAGTTTTATTAAACTGAATGCTCTTTTTTTAAAGCTTATTTGGAATTTATTTCTCCTGTGGATGAAGCTCATTTTGAGAAGTCAAATGATAAATCTGAGGTTGATATGGCTATGGCGCTAAAATTTGATAAATCTCAGGGTACATGCCAATGTTATAGTTCTTCTATAATAATGAAATTATGGAACAAATATGTTCTAAGAGTTCTCCTTTTAGATTAAGTTGTCTTCTATATACAGGGATCACTTTATGTTTGCATTTTCTATACATATGTTTAAAATGTTTTCTATTGAGGATTACTCAGAGATATCTTATTTGTCATCTTGGTGGCAAGTTCTGTTAATTTGAAATCAAAATTTTAAGGAGTTCGTGCAACAACATCTTAGAGTGAGATATCTCATTTGTCATCTTGGTGGAAGGTTCTATCTCGATCGCTTGAGGGCTGCCAACGGAGCCACATCCGAAGACATGCCAATTGTCCTGCTCATTTCCTTGCTTCATTTCCTTGCTTCGTGTAGACCTTGCCTAAACTTCGTCGGCTCCACTCTTAGTGGCTTTCTATATAAAGAAATACTAATTAACTATATTTTGTTTCCAAGAACAAACATATATAATATCAACCCCAAACCAATATCTATAAAAACTCTCTGCAAACCCTAACACTTTCCCCTTCTTCTTCTCCCACCCCTTGCCCAACCGCCACCTGCACCCTCCTCCCACCCATGAGCAAGTTCTCCGATCAACAACCACTAGCAGCGGCTCCGCTTCAGCGGTCCTCTCCTGCACCCAAACTCCATGGATTGACCAACCCTAAACACCAAATCCAAATATCCTCTTCAGAGGTGTCTGCGAAACCTCCTTACCCCAAGAAAAAATGCAAGCTTTGGCTCTATGGAGTTTCTTCTCTCTGGGCTCGTGCCGTCAATCGTAACCGAGAGCTTTCCCTGCCCTTTTCCAGATCCCATGGATCGAAAAACCCTAAATACCAGATCCAAAATCTCCCAAAAAAACGCAACCATTGGCTCTCTGAAGATCCTCTTCCTCAGGTCCTTGCTGCTACACGCAACCATGGAGTCTCTCTTTCTCCTACTTGTCCCTTCATCTCAAAGATCTGGGAACTTCAAAGGATAAAAATTGCTAAACCCATTTCGTCGGCTTTTCCCATGAAGCGGTTCGGCCTCCCTAAGACGAATGAGAAAGACGGGGTCGCTTGGGGGTCTCTCATTGCCCTCTCGAATCAACTCTCCTCCCCGCGTCAATTTTGGTGGAGCCGCTGGATTTTTTGGTGGTGGATCCTTCCTTGGCGTGACTATGGTGTTATGTGGTGGCCATCTGAGATGACGCAGTTTGCCTATCATATGAGCCGTCTCTGCAAAAGGTTACAAACACCTCATCTTCTCTGTGGTTCTTCCATGACACTGAGCTTGTTGGACTGCTCTGCTTGGATTTGTGGTGTTACAAATACCTACAGGTGTACTCTAACCTTGTTTCTTCTTCATCTTTGCCTCCCACTGAGTGTCTATTACCATTATACTTGCTGTAAATTGATTTCTCTTAACAGAACCTTAACCTACCTTAGCAAGTTTATTAACTACAATCTCTTCCTTCATATCTCTAATGAGAATAGCTATGATTATCCGTGTTTTTCTTGTGATGATTGTGTGCAATCCTCTTACCCTATGTTGCTTTATTCTGAAACACCAAAAAAAAATGCTTCACAAGCAAACTTCAGAAACTCTATTGTTGTTATAAACATGTATACTAGTTCTGCTTTGCTGGATGATAATAATACTATGAACAACAGCAAGGGCCCAACCCCAATTGCTGATACTTTTGGAAAATCAAAAAATATCATGGTCATCCAGCTTGCTAAGACCAGCCGGATTTTCATGTTACTCACATTCTGGATCAACTTCCACTTTACTAAGTTAAATTGGTCTCTGCTTGACTATTTGACTACTCAAAATGTATCACTTCTGGATTTAAAACTCTATATTACTATGATGGATAACTTCTATGCTTCCTCACCTATTTGGAAAAACCTGTCTTGGTACCTTAACTGGTACCTACAAATTGCGAATCAGTTGCTCAAGATTTTTGGGGAATCAAACTACAATAAAATGCTTCCTCCCTGAACAATCTTCTGGAGGCCCCTGCAGGATTCACCTCCTTACCCACAAATATATGCTCTGGAACCTGTTTCTTTCGCAACAAAAGATGAAGCAACTATGACAGTTCATTACAGTGAGATCTCTATTTGGGGAATACCAAGGTTTCAAGTTTGGGATTTTCCAAAGGAAACTCGGGGTATGATTAATGTAGTTACCCATCACTGCTTGAGTCTGTGTCATGTACATTGTGAACTATTTTTCATATCTAAGTATGCAAAATCTTTAAAAAAGAAACAAACTTAAGATGCTTCACAAGCATCTAAACCAACCCCCTCCCATGTTGTTATCAACTCTGTCAGAAAATCATCTTCCATAGATGATAACACTGACCAACTACCAAAAAAACACAAAATCGATTAACTATGACAAAATCAACACAACCTCCTACAACAGTAGTCCCGACTCATCATTACCAAAATATGACTATGCCTTTAACGGCTCATATAAACATACGACCCCATTTGCCTTTAATGACATGTATAACTATAGCATCCTGAATTATTACTGGGAAGTATCTACTTATAACAGATGTTGTCTTCTATCTCAACATACTAATTTTTCAGTTTCCAATTGTAAAACACCAACAAAAAAACATGGAATTTGCATGACATCAATCTCAACAACAAATACTAGTGTAAATCTCTATGCCTTTTATTTCGGAACAAAGGTTTGGTTTAATAACCTGGGTAAACTAACATACCAAAACCACAATGAACACACCTATTGGGAAGCTAAGGAAAAAAAGGGAACCAAGAGGTACCAAATTTATAACAATAAGAACCTTACTATGGCAAGACCAACTTCACTTGCAAAATCATTCCCTAGGTTTTTATGAAGATATGCCTCTGGAATTGTCGAGGTATCGGTCGTAAAAACCTATGGACTGATATTGATGCTTTATGCAAAATTGAGAAAATCCAAATCATGGCACTTGTTGAAACAAGAACTAACCAAGAACCTATTAAAAGTCTCTGGCTTAAAGTGGGGTTTGACACCATCCACTCTTCGCCTGCTTTGGGTTTCTCTAGTGGAATATGCGTCATGTGGAAATCATACCAATTCTATAATGAAATTTGCGAACTAGCTCATATCGATAAAATATTTATAGCAATCAAATACAAAATCATTGATAAAAATTACACTATCATGATAATTTTCTCTTATGCGCCTCCAAAAGAGAAGGAAAAAAATGAATTTTGGAACACACTTACTAACTTTATCACCCAAACCCATTTACCGTGGATCGTCATTCGCGATCTCAATGAAATTGAGTCTCCCTTGGAAAAAACTTTAGAAATAGCTGTGACCTCCTTAATATCCCCACTAAAGGAGGTGAATTCACCTGGCGTAAAAATCATACTGGAATTAACAATATTTATGATAAATTAGACCGGGTCCTTGTTCACGACCAAATCATCCAATGGTTTCCTGGCATTTTTACCAAAAATCATGCATTTACTTCATCGGATCACTGCCCCATCTCGATGGAGCTTGAAAATCCTAACCCTATAAAGGCACAACCTTTCAAATTTGAAAGAAATGGACAACTAGAAAAGACTTCGAAAACTTAGTTAAACAAGCATGGCGAATTGAATCCCAAGGTTCTCACATGTTCAATCTTGTTAAAAAAACCTTTGCTCTTAAACTCTCTACCAAAAAGTGGAATAAAACCACATTTGGCAACATCTTCAACCAAATCAAAGAAACTGAATTGGAGCTATTAGAGATCTAAAAAGAAATCATTTCTAACACAAATCAAACCTTAATTAACAAACAAAATAGACTTATCAACAAAAAGGAATGTCTACTCTCCTTTCACAAAAAATACTAGAGTCAGAGAGCCAAAATCAAGCATACTAAATCTATTGATACAAATACAAACTACTTCCATCGCATCGCGAATGGAAAAAGAAGCCGTAAAATCATACGTGAGATTAGAACTCAAGAAGGAACGATCATTATTGGTCTTGAAAATATAAGAAATGAAATCCGCTCAGATTTCGAAAACAGATTTAAAAAGGGAACAATTAATAATCACAACCTTCACAAGTTGCTTAGAAACATAACCAAAGAGATCACTGTAGGATCGTGATTGTTATATTAATAATCAGGGAACTGAGAATACAGTTTACAGTTCCCTTCGCAGCGGAAATAAACAATCAACTAAATGAACAAGGTCCTTATAGAGGAAACCTTCGATTGTCAACTAGCAATCTAGGATAAAAACCACTACCTTTCTTCCGAAAGGATTTCAAGGTCTACTTCTTGATTTCTTATCACTTCGGTTACAGCTTATCCTAGGAACAAACACACAGTTTCTTTGTCTTACACACAGTTAGACAATCCTAGATAACTTAACAGAAAGTATAATCAATCCAAGAAGCAGTTCTAAGCACTAAGGAACTAACTCACTTACAGTCACAGGAACTAGCACACAGCTCTTTGATTCCTTGACTGGTTCCTCTTGATCTTATTCTGATTTGATGATCTTGTTGAGAACTTCACACTATGATATTTGCTATGGAGTGTGATTGTAGTAGTTGTGCTTAAAGATAACATCAGAGCTTATCTTTCTTATATAGTGGATTCTCGAGGTTGGATCTTCTCTTGGTTCTCACAGATCAAGCTTGCCCTAGGATGTGTGGTAATCCTTGATTCACGTTGTCTTTGACATGTACCAACAACCTAGGCAGCTCAGAATCCACTTTGGTTGGTCAACTGCTTCAGACAAGTCTGTCATGTCGTTGTCCAACTCCTTCCGTCCGAGGTTCAGCAACCTAGACACTTTGGAACTATCCTCTGGATGGTGACAGCCTTGTGTCACGTCGCTTTCAGCAACCTTTGTCCGAGGTTCAGCGTTCTAGACATCTTGGAGCTTTCCTTTGGATGGTGGCAGACTTTTGGAAGCTTTGCTCAAATCGTTTTCACCATCTTTTGTCCGAGGTTCTGTGTTCCCATCTTCATCGGGAAGAGCAAAGTCACATGTTGCATTTCTGGGCACTTCTGGGTTCCTTTGGCTTGCTTGTTTGGTTTCTTTATCTTGTTTGGCTTCCATGGTTTCAACAACTGTCCTGTCGTTCCTTTAAACACATCTTTGAAATAAAACATTAGTATCAAAGTATTTGTCATCTTCAAAAGTAGAGAAACTGAGGAAAGGAACTCTCATGGGAACTGAGGTTCCTGAGTTCCGTTTCCTAACAATTTCCCCCTTTTTGATGATGAGAAATATAAGGAACCTAGCAACATAATAAGGACATGAGATTCATGAGAACAGTTGAGCTAAGAGATTTACAACTTTATAAAGTAATGAGAGAACATTCAATAGTTGCAAATTCCCCCTAAGCAAATGAACTAAGTTATTCGAGTTCCCCCTCAGAAGTAGAACGGGTTTAGATTTCCTATAAGTCTAGTAGTTCCAAGAGTTCAAGGTTCCTATCCATTCTTCCCCCTTTTGACATCATCGAAAAGATTAATTTACTTATCAAGTATAGGATATCAATGTCAAATAAACAATTTCGTTAAACCCATGACAGTCACCATAATAGAAACTTAAGGCAAAGACAAATAATGCATTATAAACGTAGCCAAAAGAGTCCATTAGTCATGAGAGCTTAATACATTGTTCAGACACAGAGTAGAGAGAGAGACACACAAGATCACAAAAGAAAACTTTAAAGCAGACAAAAGAAAGGATAGAAGAGGGGAGTAGGATCCTAGGGAACTACTAGCACACTTTGGCATTATAGCACTGAGAACTAGGAGAGACGTTCCTATGGCATGTCAGTGGCCTCCTCTTCATCATCCTTATTGTCGTCAGTTCCTTCATCCTGGCCTGTGGCCTGATTTGCTCCAGTTGCATCCTCCTAGGTTTTCTGAAGCACCTCCACCAGACTGGAAACAGCAGCTCTAGTTTTCCCCAGTTCATTTACTTGATCACGGAGGGAAACTGATATAGCATGGGAACCATCCGTGATAGCTTTTTCAATACGACCTAGAGAAGTTAGGATCGCAGAGGAGTCTTGAGTGGGGTAGAGTGGTGGCAGAGAGCTTGGGGAGGCTTGGGAACTGGCCTTTTCCTTAGGCGGATCAGCTTGAGTTTCAGAGGGAGCGGCCTGGTGATCTTTGGTTTTGAGTTTTCTTACTGTTGCGATGGTGAGGAACTTGTTGAAGGCGGTTTCAGGGAAGTCATCAGGATATTGGTTGAGCATGGAGAGAAGTTGTTTGATGAGGTGAGGGAAGGGCAGGGCATGGGATTCATGAGACTTACAGAACTGCATATGGGCCAACACTATCCTGGGGAGATCAACTTGGTCACCAGACAAAATCTTATCAATCAGAATTGCATCAGTGATGAGAACCGTGGCTCTATGCTCCTGCCTGGGAACCAAATTTCTGATGAGCTAGAAGTGCAACAGCTTATTGGAGATGGAGAGTCCCTTAGTTTGCAGGCTCTTTGGAGTGTCGCCATCATAGAGCTTGGTTACCACCTCAGTCTTGGTTTTATAGCCTTTTCCTTTGGGCCATGTCTTCTTTTGGTGCAAAATGTCAAAGCCTGACCTGTGCTCAATCCCTAGAGCGGAGGCAATGATGCTGGGGGACAGAGGATACATAGTTCCCTTCCATTGAATGATGGCCTCGTTGCAGGGAGAGTTTTCTTTGGCTGGCACAAATGTCATAGATTGGTAGAAGAGGCGCACGACTTCGTCGGAGACTGAGAAGGGTTCCACCAAGATCTGGTCCCATCCTTGATACTGGAGCAGAGAGTGAAACTCACTGAGGGATTCACCGAATTGATCTTCATCTTCTTCCTCTAGGGTTTGGGTCCAGAACTCATTTCCGATAATGAGTGGCTTGAGTATCTTACTCTTAGAGAAGGAGGAAGACATTTGTCCTAGAGAGGAGGAAGAAAGGGTGGCGGATTTGGGCTTTTTTGAGGCAGGATTGTAAGGAACCAAGGCCTGGGAACTGCGTTTGTGAAGTTTGAGCCTTGTGGCAACTGAGGGAGCAGGGTTAGTGGCAAGTTTGGATTTAAGGCTTGCAGGCGACGGCTCTGAGCTGTGGATCTCCTGGGTGTCCTTGTCCGGAGAGGAGTCATGGGAGCCTTCTTCTGAGACGGTATGGGTAGCAGATGCAGACACAGGAGGGAGTTCCTTTTCTTTCTTCTCAGCTTGCTGGACTATTGGGTTTTGAGAGGGGGTGACATCAAGGGATTTCAAGGATGAGGCTGCTTTCTTTTCTCTGAAAGCTTTGAGGAGTGCAGCTTCTTCCTCATCCTGAACAAGATTAGGGTTAGGGTTTTTGTCGGCCATTTGAGAAGCTGGGGTTTTTTGAGAAGTGAGAAACAGAAAGGGAGCAATAGAAAGAAGGGGAGAGCTGGAGAGTAGCAAGGCAGAGTGCTTGGTTCAATCAACAGGAACCCTTTAATAATCGTTGAGTGCTGTTGGTGTCGTTGGAGAGATCGAGTCATTGAGAGAAATACTGGGAAATCTGAAGCATTGAAAGGACTCCAAGGATTTGCAGCCTTTTTGAAGTTGAACGGTCACAAATTCAAAGCTCAACCACTTAAAGATGGAAATTGTTCCTGGCTGAAATGACATGTCTGACGCCTGAGAATTTGCCATAAAAGCCGTCTTGGGAGGAGCAATTTGCTTACTAGCTGTTTAGAGGGTAGTCCATCCTAGTTCCTTTCTGGCAATTTTTTCAGTGTGCTAGAGGGGTATATGGGAACCTTTGATGTGGGGTTTTAAAACATAGGACCTGAAAGTACGTTCCCCTAAAAGAAATCGGGGAAGGCCATGTATCGCATTACACAATAATTCCCAGAGAGGGTTAAGAAATGGATCATAGGGAATTGAATTGTGCACTGAGGCAAGGGAGGGTCATAGTACACAATCATCATTTCGGCTTGTATTGTTGGGTTAGAATATGATCAGATTGTGACTTTTGGGCCAACAAAGAAATTTGAACAATGATTGAGTTAAAATGAATAATGAAGACTCAAGGACACGAACTAGAAAAATGTATCAAAGCCTTTTGAGTAACTATTATGAAAATGAGGGTCTATTGCAAAAGATATAACACAGAGATTCCAAGACTGAACAAGTAAAAGATCTAAACTAGTCAATCAAGGGAACTGGAGAGAAACCTCTAAACTAAAGTCACTGCTAGGTTATAGGAATCATTCCCAGTTCTAATCTAAGATTCTCGAAAGGAACTCTATTCAAGGCTTTGGTGAATATATCTCCAACCTGATCTTCAGTTCTACAAAATTTGTTAATGATGTTCCCTTTCTCAACATGATCTTTAAGAAAGTGATGCCTTATATCTATATGCTTGGTCCTAGTATGATACACAGGATTCTTAGAAATGTTTATAGCACTGGTATTATCACAAAGAATAGTGAGAGGACCATAAGACATACCGAAATCCGCGAGTTGTTGCTTTAGCCATAAGAGTTGGGAACAGCAAGAGGTGGCTGCAATGTACTCAGATTCTGTGATGGAGAGGGAGACTGAGATTTGTTTCTTTGAGCCCCATGACACAAGGCAAGGGCCTAGGAACTGTGCCATTCTAGAAGTACTCTTCCTATCCACCAAGTATCCAGCATAATCAGCATCAGTGAAACCCATCAGCTCAAAGGGACACTCTTTGGGGTACCAAATACAGAGTGAGTCAGTTCCCTTGAGATATCGAAATATCCTTTTCACAGCAGCTAAGTGTGTTTCTCTTGGACATGATTGAAACCTAGCACACAAGCAAACAGCAAACACAATGTCTGGACGACTAGTTGTTAGATACATGAGAGAGCCTATCATACCTCTATAGAGTTTTTCTTCCACAAGAGGACTTGAGTGATCTTTGTCCAAATGAGCAATTGTAGAGATAGGTGTGGAGAGAGGCTTGCATGAATCCATTTTGAACTTTTTCAATAGTTCCCTGACATATTTTTGTTGGTGAATTTGTATGCCATCTTTCTTTTGGGTTATTTGCAATCCAAGGAAGAAAGTGAGTTCCCCTATTAGACTCATTTCGAATTCACTGCTCATCAAGTCTTTGAACTTCTCTACAAGGGACAGGTTAGTGGAACCAAAAATGATATCATCAATATAGATTTGAACCACTAAGATGTTACCTTCTTCTTCTAGAATGAAGAGGGTCTTGTCAATAACTCCACGTCTGTAGCCATTTGAGAGTAGGAACTGGGAAAGACGATCATACCAAGCTCTAGGGGCTTGCTTGAGACCATACAAAGCTTTGTCTAAGAAATAGACATGGTCTGGATGATCAATGTCTTCAAAACCAGGTGGTTGCTTGACATACACTTCCTCTTGAAGAATGCCATTGAGGAAGGCGGTCTTTACATCCATTTGGAATAGCTTGAACCCTTTGTGTGATGCGAAGGCAATCAACAACCTTATTGCTTCAATCCTTGCTACAGGAGCATAGGTTTCATCATAGTCGATGCCTTCTTGTTGATTGTATCCTTGAGCAACAAGCCTTGCTTTGTTCCTTATTATAGCTCCTGAATCATCAAGCTTGTTTCTGAAGACCCATCTAGTTCCTATGATATGCTTATCCTTGGGGCGGAGAACTAGATGCCATACTTTGTTCCTTTCAAACTGATGGAGTTCTTCTTGCATGGCTTGAATCCAGTCTACATCCTTCAGTGCTTCACCTATGTTCTTTGGTTCCACAATAGACAAGAAAGCATTGAAGGCAAAGAAAGTTAGATGTTCGAACCTGACTGGAGGTTTGATGGTTCTCCTTTCTCTATTTGGAGCTAGAGCATTTGATGTGGAGGTGTTTTGATTTGAACATTCAGCTTATGCTTCTGTGTTGGGATTACCTTTTCCATTGAAGAACATGTGAGAGGATGAATCATTGATGTCTCCACAGGTGTTGTCTTCATGTTCATGGTTCCCAGAAATGGATTGTTGTTGATTATCCATGGGAACTGGTGGAGGAACAAGTGGGGGATTTTGTGCAGCAGGGAAGGAACTGGGTGGTGTGATGTCTTCATCTGGATCTTCTTGAGGAGGTTTGGGAAATGGATCTTCAAAAGAACTGATGGTGTTCTGCACATTTCTACCAAGTGATTTTTCATTAAAAATAACATGAACACTTTCTTCTACCTTTTTGGTCCTTTTGTTGAAGATCTTGTAGGCCTTGCTGCTTGATGCATATCCAATAAAGATCCCTTTATCACTCCTTGGGTCAAATTTGCCAAGATTGTCCTTTCAATTGTTGTGCACAAAGCACTTGCATCCGAACACCCTAAGATGTGAAATGTTGGGAACCCTCTCTCTTAGAAGTTCATAGGGTGTCTTCTCTGTGATTGGGCGATGCATAGCTCGATTGATGATGTAGCAGGCTGTGTTGATTGCCTCAGCCCAGAATGATTGAGAGAGTCCACTTGAGATGAGCATCGTTCGAGCCATGTCTTCTAAGGTTCTGTTCTTCCTTTCCATTACTCCATTTTGTTGAGGAGTGTATGGTGCAGAGAAGTTGTGATCAATGCCATGCTCACTGCAAAAGGTTAGAAATTCTCCATTTTCGAACTCGGTACCATGGTCAGAATGGATAGAATTGATGGAACAGTCGAGAGACTTTTTTAACATGGGAACCAGATTCTTAAAACGTCCAATGACTTCACTTTTAGATTTTATGAATATTGTCCAAGTAAAACGAGAGAAGTCATGGACGAGAACAAAGATATACTTGTTTCCTCCTAGGCTTTGAACTCTCATGGGTCCACAAAGGTCCATGTGAATGAGTTCAAGGGGCCTTGAGGAGCTTACCATATTTTTGGATTTAAAGGAACTCCGAGCTTGTTTCCCTCTTACACAGTCTGAGCATGGTTCCTCAGATTTGCCACTTAACTTTGGAACGCCCCTGACTAGCTCCTTTGAGTGTAGCTTTTGGATCAATTTGGTGCTAGCATGACCAAGACGTTGATGCCACAAGTCCGTTTGATCATTCACAGTTGAGAGACAGAGTTTCTCCTTGGGAACGAAGGATGGGTCAACAACATACACATTGTTGAGCCTTTTACCTTTTAAGATGATTTGTCCCGAGGAGTCAAGGATGGGTCAACAACATACACAGATGTTTGAATCTGACTTCATTGTCTCCTTGATCACACATCTGTGACACACTAATTAGATCAAAGGCAAGATTATCAATAAGGTGGACTTTATTTACCTTAATGTGGTCATTGAGTTTCACAGTTCCTATTCCACAAATTTTCCCTTTGCTTTTGTCTCCAAAGGAGATGTTCCCTCCTTGGATGGGTTGAAGAGAGGTCATTTGATTTCTTCTTCCGGTCATATGGCATGAGCAACCACTATCAATGTACCATAGTCGAGGTTGCCTCTCTTCTTTCTGCACACAAGGAAACTAAGACTTTTGAACCCAGTGAAGCTTGGCTTTACTGGGGGAATTAGCATTGCGAGTCTGTGAATGACCAATGAACTGGTTCCTATCATGGTAATAAGCTCTTTTCTCATTTTCAAAGTTCCTTTTCTTAGGACAATCAGTGTTGTAATGACCATTCTTTCCACAATAGTAACACAAGCGATTGTAAGCAACATGTCCATATTTTCCCTTTCCGGGCCTAAAAGGTTTTTCAGTTTTTCTTTTGTTGAAATCAACATTGTTTCTAACCTTACTGTCAGCCATGTCCACATATCTTTTGTGAGCAAAGGAATTAGTGAACCACTTGTCTTCAGGGAAAGCTTTCTCCCTTCCCTTAGGTTCCCTCTTTGGACTTTGAGAACTTTCATTGAGACGCTTGGCAACCTCAGCCTTGTTCTCAAGAACCATGATCTTCTCTAATAGGAATTGATTCCTATCTCGAGAAGTGGTAAGAGCAGTACTGAGGTTCTCATTCATCTCAATAAGTTCTCGTCTAGCCTTTTCATCTTCAGCATCATTATTGGCCTTGTTATCAATATATCCAATTCCATGACGTTGTCTCACAAAGACAGTTTGATTGATCGTTTTTTCATTTATAGAGTCAGTGAGAATGTCTAACTTATCAATTATAGATTGAAGCATATCATTTCCAGGTAGGTTATCATGCATAGGAACTTTAACAGAGTCTATGCTAGTTTCATCACAAGATTTATAGATTTTAAGGTGACTAGCATGCATATTTCTAATATCAATGAGTTTGGAGTGGGTTTCAGCTAGGTCTTTCTCAGTTTCATCAAGTTTCTTACTCCACACAGAATTCTCAACAGTCAAGCAAGCAATTTCAACTTCACAATCATCAAGTTTTTGTTGAAGGGAACTGGTTTCCTTTCCTAGTTTCTTTATGATCTTTAGAAGTTGTTTCTTATCACAATCAACTAGAGTTTTTAGGAAGTCGTCAGAAGTTACCTCAAGGTCTTCTGAGTCGCTTGAATCTCCTTTTACCATGAGATATCTTCCTTCAGAGAAACCACTCAGATCCAGTTCCTCATCTGAGTCTTCTCCCCATGAGGCCACAAGAGCCTTCTTCCTCTGAGGTCTTTCATCTTCTTTGGAGTCTTCCTTGTTGGGACAGTTCTTAGCGTAGTGTCCCCTTTCTTTGCACTCATAACAGGAGACTTCTTTGAGATCTCTCCTTGGTCCATTGTGAGAGGAACTACCCTTTTGGAGCCTTCCCTTCACAAAGAATTTTTTGATATTCTTTGTGAAGAGAGCTGTAAGTTCGTCCTCCTCTTCTTCTAGGTCTAAGTTCTCTTGCTCCATCTCAAGCCTTGAGAAGGCTTTGGAGATCTTGAGGGCAATTCCCTTCTCCAGTTTCTTGTCGGCATTGACTTTGATGTATTCTCCTTCTTCAACGTCCAGTTTCCCTATGACCTGAGTCAAGGGAAGAGATTGGATGCCTGGAGTATTCTTCATGATTCCCTTGATGAGGGTGAACTTAGAGTTGAGTCCATTGATAACCACCAGTGACTTGGAGACTTCATCGAGGTTGACTCCAGCTGCTGTTAGCTTTCCAATCAGCTTGTTGAACCGAGAGTAGTATTCTGAGATGGTTTCAGTTTCCATCATTTTGAAGGTGTGGTATTTTCCTTCCAAAGCAAACTTCCTGCTTTGCTTTAGTTCATCACTTCCTTCATGCATATCTTTGAGTGCTCTCCACATCTCCTTTGCCGTCTTGATTCCTATGACTTTGTCCATGTCTTCTCTGTCCAGTCCATTGAGAATGAACTGTCTAGCCTTGGCATTCTTTTCCATGATGACATAGTGCTCAGGTTTCCAGTCTTCTTCCTTCTGGTTGAGATCGACATAGCCATCTCCATTTTCGACTATCCTCCAGCATTGGTAGTCGTTGGTCTTTATGTGGCTTTCCATGCACTTTTCCCACCATGTTTCTTCTCCCTTCTTTCGGAGATGTGGCTTGTTGGTGGAGATTCCGAGCTCAAACTTGCTTGGCTGAGACATGATCTGCAAACTTAACAAAGATCTAGAGCTTTTCCTGCTCTGATACCAATTATAGGATCGTGATTGTTAGATTAATAATAAGGGAACTGAGAATACAGTTTACAGTTCCATTCGCATCGGAAATAAACAATCAACTAAATGAACAAGTTCCTTATAGTGGAAACCTTCGATTGCCAACTAGCAATCTAGGATAAAAACCACTACCTTTCTTCCGAAAGGATTTCAAGGTCTACTTCTTGATTTCTTATCACTTCGGTTACAACTTATCCTAGGAACAAACACACAGTTACACACAGTTAGACAATCCTAGATAACTTAACATAAAGTATAATCAATCCAAGAAGCAGTCCTAAGCACTAAGGAACTAACTCACTTACAGTCACAGGAACTAGCACACAGCTCTTTGATTCCTTGACTGGTTCCTCTTCATCTTGTTCTGATTTGATGATCTTGTTGAGAACTTCACACTATGATATTTGCTATGGAGTGTGATTGTAGTAGTTGTGCTTAAAGATAACAGCAGAGCTTATATTTCTTATATAGTGGATTCTCGAGGTTGGATCTTCTCTTGGTTCTCACAGATCAAGCTTGCCCTAGGATGTGTGGTAATCCTTGATTCACGTTGTCTTTGACATGTACCAACAACCTAGGCAACTCAGAATCCACATTGGTTGGTCAACTGCTTCAGACAAGTCTGTCATATCGTTGTCCAACTCCTTTCGTCCGAGGTTCAGCAACCTAGACACTTTGTAACTATCCTCTGGATGGTGACAACCTTGTGTCACATCACTTTCAGCAACCTTTGTCCGAGGTTCAGCGTTCTAGACATCTTGGAGCTTTCCTTTGGATGGTGGCAGATTTTTGGAAGCTTTGCTCAAGTCGCTTTCACTATCTTTTGTCCGAGGTTCTGTGTTCCCAGCTTCATCGGGAAGAGCAAAGTCACGTGTTGCATTTCTGGGCACTTCTGGGTTCATTTGGCTTGCTTGTTTGGTTTCTTTATCTTGTTTGGCTTCCATGGTTTCAACAACTGTCCTTTGGTTCCTTTAAACACATCTTTGAAATAAAACATTAGTATCAAAGTATTTGTCATCTTCAAAAGTAGAGAAACTGAGGAAAGGAACTCTCATGGGAACTGAGGTTCCTGAGTTCCGTTTCCTAACAGTCACGGACCAGGATAACTTATCTCTGACAAGGAATGTGACAAATGAGGAAGTCAAGAACGCTATCTTCAACATTGGCAGCGATAAATCACCAGGACCAGATGGAATGTCCGCTCTGTTCTACCACAAATATTGGCACATTGTTGGACCACTCGTCACTAAAGCGATTAAAAGCTTCTTTCATTCAGGTAAACTTCTCAAACAAATAAACCACACCTTCATCACTCTAATACCCAAGTGTGATAATCCCAACTCAACAAACCATTACCGATCGATTAGCCTTTGTTCCACAATTTATAAGGCCATCTCTAAAATCTTAACAGAAAGGTTAAAGCCCATTTTAAATAAGCTCATCCACCCCCTACAAGGTGCCTTTGTTGCAGATCGTGCCATACAAGACAATATCCTAATAGCACATGGAATTTTTCACTCCTTTCGGGCTAAGAAAGGAAAAGAAGGATGGATTGCTATTAAACTGGATATGAAAAAAGCTTATGACAAAATAGAATGGGAGTTCATTCTGAATGTACTCAACAAATTTGGCTTCTCTCCAACTTTCATTGCTTGGATTAAAAAGTGCATCGAAACCGTCTCTTTCTCAGTACTAGTAAACAACGGACCAACCGACGTCTTTTTCCCTAAAAGAGGACTTCGACAGGGTGATCCTCTATCCTCTTTTCTCTTTATCTTAGGTGCTAAAGTCCTAGCTAGGCAACTTCAACATGAAGCCAACTCTAACACCAAACAACTAGGCTTTAAAATCAGTCGATTGGGCACTAATATCCCCTTCCTGGCCTTTGCTGATGATATTCTCATTTTTGCCAAAGCAAACCAAACATCCTGCCAAAAGGTTAAGACAATAATCGAAGATTACTGCTCCATATCAGGGCAATGTGTAAATTACCATAAGTCGGCATTTTAAACAACACCCAATACTTCGAACAATACCAAATTATTGATCCAATCAATACTAAATATTCCCAGTTCGGTCTCACTAGACAAATATCTCGGCTGTCCTATCATAAATGGGAAAGTTAATCAAAATACCTTCCAAGACACTATTATTGCAACAAATAATCAACTTTCCAAATGGAAAGCTAGCTCCCTTTCCCTTGAGGGAAGAGCTACCCTTATCAAAGCAAACTTAGCCGCGAAACCTAATTACATCATGCAATGCTTTATGCTACCAGCTTCCCTACACCAAAAACTGGATAAAGCTAATAGAAATTTCTTATGGAACAAAGATCCATCATTTAAACCACTTATCGGGTGGGATACAATTTGCAAAAATACAGCAAATGGAGGAATAGGAATCCGTAAAACGAAAGACATGAACAAAGCTCTTCAAATGAAACTCATTTGAAAAATATTTGCATAACCAAATAACATTTGGGTCAAAATCATCAAAGAAAAATATCTCAAAAATGATAATATTCTTAACTATACTAGGAAAACGAACCATTCTTGGCAATGGGGTCACCTCCTCAAGCTTCGCAATGACTTCAAAGCTGGTCTGCAATGGCTCATTGGCGATGGCCACTCTATCAACTTTTGGGTGGACCCATGGACTCCCAATTTTACCCTTACAGACTACAGTCTCCCAAACATTTACTTTGATGACCAAAGCAAAGTGAGTGATTTCATCACTAACAAAGAATGGGACATTCCTAAACTAAAAGTTGTGCTTCAAGATGAAGTTGTTGAGTTTATTAACAATATCCAAATACCTCATAACAACATCCCCGATTGACTATATTGGGCTCCAAATAAATCTGGATGGTTCTCTACTAAAACAGCCTTTGAATTAATAACCAAACAAACAAACCCTCCTACTAATGATCTATCATGGGTTTGGAAACTTGATACCTACCCAAAAGTGAAGAATTTCTTATGGAAAATATGTCATGATGGCCTACCTATGAAAGCTAGGCTGTCACAAAAACATGTCTCAGTCCCTCTAGCATGTGACGCGTGCAATAATCCGCACGAAGACCTAAACCACTTCTTATTCAAGTGCCCCAATACGCTGGAACAAATCAAGAAACAAAATCTTCCTATTGATTTCATCATTAGAAGAGTAAATACTAATAACAAAAAACCTATCGACTTAATCCGTGAACTGCAGTCCGTACTTACTAAAAATGAATGGGTTTGTCTTGCTACCATCTGGTGGGGCACTTGGATAAATAGAAACCAAGTAATCTTCCAAACACCTAACCCGGACAAAATCAAAGATCTCACAATATACATCAAAACCCTAATCCAGAATTGGAATAAAACCCAACCCAACAAGTAGACGGAAGAATAAAAACATTAAATGGGATAAACCAAAACCAGGATTTTGCAAAATAAATTTTGATGGTACGAAAATACCAAATGGTAAAACAGGTACGGGTTTCATCATCAAAAATGAATATGCTGAAATAATCCATATGTCCAACAAACAATACGGATGCCTCTCCGTCCTAATGGCAGAAATCCTAGCCCTGAAAAACAGTATCAAAACAGTTGTTTCCCTTCATCTTAATAAAATCGAAATCGAAGGGGACAATTTGTTCCTTATCAACTCCATTTTAGGCACTTGGACTTGCCCTTGGAAAATTGAAATGGTCATCGCTGATATCCTTATCGATCTCCGTTCTTTTCAGGAAGTCCGTATAAGGCATGTTTTTCGGGAGGTGAACCGCTATGCTGATCAAATTGCTAAACTCAGCTTCTTACCTTCGAGATTTGCCTTGGAATCAAACCCAAAACTTCGCGTTCTCATCCAAATCGATGCTCTAGGCCAGACCTTGCATCGTTGGTAGGCCCCGTCTAATTCTTTCCTCATCAAAAAAAACATATATAATATCTAGATGTTTTATTGCATATTAATTCGTTAGTATCATTTTTTTTGTTCTATTATCCCGGCTTCTCGACGCTTTTTGTTGTCACTAAATTCATGTATGTCTTAGCTCCAATTAAAAAATCTCGACGCTTTATTCTACCAAGGAAATTGGTAGGACTTTAAAAGGCAAATCTCGACGCATTTTATTATCGAGATTATAGTGTCAAAAGACTCAAAACTGCAATTCTCGACGCCTTTTAGTGTCAACAAACAACTAGCCCGCGGAATCCCCCCCCCCCCAAAAAAATCGTCGGAAAGTCAATCGCGACGCCGAGAAGCGTCGAGATTGGCGACGCAAAAAGCGTCGACCAATCTCGACATTGAAATTCGCAATGCTTTTTACAAGCGTCGAGACAAAAAACGACGACGCTTTTATGCGTCGAAAGTGCTTAAACAAGCGTCAGTATGTGACATGTTTTCTAGTAATGATTGTAATAACCCTCATTTAATCATAAGGGTAATAATGTAAATTCTATATTTTTATTTAATTTTGATAATAATAAAAGTTATGAAAATTATTTTATTTCTTTTAGAGGAGTAATTTAAATTTTCATTAACTTAAATTCAAAGGTTGGGTTATGATAATTGTTGTGTACAAATTATCAAATAGGTTATAAAAGTATGGTAGAGTAAACAATTAAGTATAACCATGAATGTGATTTCGGACATTTTTAGATATATAATAAAGGTTATAAGAATTATTATATTTATCCATGAGTGGATAAATTAATAATTAACCTAAGTAGGTTGCCTTTTTAAGCCATGAAATATTTAAATTGTGTTAACTTTTGTTAATATTAATTTAAATAAAATTATCAACTTAACATAAAGTATTAAATTAAGGAGAACAAAATGTTAAGTATGATAAGTTAAAATATGTTAAAATGTAATTTAAATCTTAGAATTAACTTAATCT
Organism: Rheum nobile; assembly: GCA_027886185.1. NCBI lineage: Eukaryota > Viridiplantae > Streptophyta > Magnoliopsida > Caryophyllales > Polygonaceae > Rheum > Rheum nobile. The sequence goes on along the minus strand of WOAB01000002.1, from coordinate 4,585,159 downwards.
AAAATTTCATCCTTCATAAATTTAGGTTAAAATAATTATGTAAACTAAGAATAATGAAATAAATAAGTTTGGGTAATTTATAAAAAAAATTAAAAGTGAAATAAGGGCATTTTTTCCACAACTTTAGAAAGTTGAGCAAAAATGTGCAATTAAGCCAAAAGTGAGGGGGCCGTGTGAAAATAGGTGAAATTGGACTTCACCTTCAACCTTTTATTAAAATTACCCAAGCTTTCTTCACTTAAAGAGTGAATAGCGGAATACTTTTTAAGTGAAACTCAATCTTTTATTAAAATTTCTCTCGTAAAATGAAAAGGATGGTAATACAACAAAGTGAAACTACAATGGAAGACTTTTTAAAGAAAACCCTAATTACAAGACTAATTTATATACGTATTACATTTACTTAAAAACATACTTAGAAATATTACTTTAGTACACAACCTTCAACTGCAAGCCTTCTTCTTTGATCGGTTTCTTCAAATCGTCGGGGACCAACCTCTGATGTGCCATATAGGACGGATGACACCATCCAACCATGCAAGGAATATAAACGATTGGTTAGTATAATGAAAGACTATGCAAGGACTCAAACAAATTGGTTATTGTAGTCGTAAATAATCATTATCCTTGTTTCCCGAATAAAACTCGGTAAACGGTATGTGACTATAGACTTCTACCGAAAAGAATGAACAAGTGTGATTAAAGAGAAGACTCCAATGAATTGATTTTTATGGGAAATTACATGAATTTGTTTGAGAACATTATATTATCACACAAAGTTTTAAAAACATCTCGTTGAATATTTGAGTCCTCGACCAACCTCACCGCGTAATGCGAATCCAGATTGAAAAGGGGACATACTTTAGACAAGAGACCGGGCGGGTTCCACGTTGTATTTCTCGTCCGATGGTATATTAATTATGTGCAAAACAACACTAATCTTATTTAATTTCAAAATGCGCATTTACGTTAAAGATTTTAATCCACACCAATCTCGCAATAATATATATAACATGGGACGAATCCCGAATTTCGGCACTAGCTAAGTGCACAATCACTTAAATACAATAAGGGTAGGTCATGACCAAAAGTATTGGGGCAATTATCCTCCTAATACAAAGTTATAAGGAAACAGCTAAACCTCGCAAGATAATAGCGTTCCTACGAATACTCGTGCTAACTAGCAATTATTATCCACACCAAAGCACAACAATCCACACCAATTATTATCTAGCACCCTCTAATAATATATATATAAGGGTTATAACTAGCATATATACAACCTAATAAAAAGGTTCATTTTACACAATATTTTATATACACAAGTTCCCAAACGAGAAATTAAGAATATTTATTCCAACTTAATTAAGACAACAGATTAATTGTCAATTCAGAAAATATGGAATAATTAGCAAGAGCGAACCACCACATGCCTCGAATCACGACAAAGGTTGAACGGTGTTTCAGAGATGGTTGCTTTCGAAAAGCAAATCGGCTCCCAATTTTATTCACGTTCCAAATGTAAATCCGAGACGTACCCAAATCATACACAATGAATAAATTATATTAGATAATTTATTCAATATCATTATTTGAAGGATCCAATGTTAGTTTCTAATTGAATTTATTTAACTCATAAATAAATCAATTTCAAGGCTTTTTGATTAAACGACTATTTATACGATAAAAAATAATTAGTCGTATATTCTAAATAATCATATCATAAATTAATTAATAAAAAACTCAGCTTTTCATCTCGTATGTTTGATCTCACTCTTGATTCAAAACTTCGTGTTCTTATCCAGCAGGATGCTCTAGGCTGGCCTACGGTGAGACGGTAGGCTAGTCTAATTTCTTTCCTCATCAAAAAAAAAATTTAATTAATAAAAAAAATTATTTATAATCCTAAAATTTTCTAAGTCAAAATATTATCTAAATGAATAGTCATAATTTACTCATTTATAATATAAGATAATACTATAAAATTTTTATTTAATTTAATTTTTCATTAAATCAAATTAATCCTAAAATATTTTTCTCTCATCTGGATTAATTAATTTAATCAAGATTAAGCCTAAACAAATCAAAATAACAAAACACGAATTTGGGCTAAAATCACCTCGTCGGATTCGTTCTTGGACACCCGTCAGAAAACGCTCAAATTGCGTGGCGGTGGTGGATCTCGTAGGCGCAGCTAGGGGTACACTCAATTGCCCAAAAAAAACTCACATACTCTCGAATTTGGCTCAAGAACAATCGACACCGGTTTTTAGGGTTCTTAGATATGGATCGTGAAATTGGGTGATTTGGGACTCCGATTGTGAGGGTATTTATAGGATTATTGTAGGTGTGAATGCTCTTAACAAAACCCCTATCATGGAGCTGTGATTTGGGAGTCCGATTGTGAGGGTATTTATAGGATTCATTTGGGACAAATCTCGGGTTTTCGTCCTCATTTAATCCGATTAATTAAGGGATTACGTATAGGATAATATGCTTTTGAATGCCCAATAATTAATTGATGGAATCGGGTAGAATTCGATTCCGAATTCCTCCATTGTTGAGCCTCATGGAGCTCGCGGCCTGTTTGCTGGGGAAGACGATGCATTTTCCAGCTTATTCACGGTCGGGCCCTCAAGTTTTTGGTTTGTGGCAAAAATGCCCTCCAACAACTTAATATTTTAAGTTTGTAATATTATTTTAACCTAAAATTAAAGTATAGAAAATTTTAACTTAGGTTAAAATAAGCTTAATTTATTATTCTTATGAATTTGACCATACTTAAATCCTTAAAAAAAGTTTGTTAAACTTGATTTAAATATTCTAAGTCAAAATTGATAAGTTTTATCTAAAATATAATTAACATAAGGTTAATCATAATTTAGACCATTTTTATCTTAAAGAAATAACATACTTAGAACAATTATTATTTTATCCATTTATGGATAACATAATAATTCTTATGACCTTTAATATTATTTAAAATTCTAAATTTACTTTCGTTGTTATATTTATTTATTATTTCAACACCATACATTATTACTCATTTGATAATTTGTACCAAAAATTATCATAATCTACCCTTTGAACTTAAGTTCATGAAAATTTAAATTACTCCTATAAAAGAAATAAAATAATTTTCATTACTTGTATTTTTATCAAATTAATATTACTATTTTACCCTTCTATTTTATGTGGGATATTACAATTAATATACCCTCGGGTGAGAAGTACAACGTAGAACTCGCCCGGACTCTTGTTTAAAGTAAGTCATCTTTCCAATCTGGATTCGCATTATGCAGTGAGGTTGGTCGTGAACCCAAATATTCAAGGTCGATTTTCAAACTTTGTGTGAATTATAATGTTCACAAACAAACATACATATTCCTATAAGACTTACCTTCTTTGAAGTCTTCTCTTGTCGTATACATTTTCTATCATTTCAGTGAAAGTATCCGAGTTATATATCGTCTATCAACTATTATTCGAGAGACAATGATAGTAACTGGATACAATCATAAGAACCATTTTGTTTGAACCCTTGCGTAGTCTTTCATTAGACTGACCAACCTTTCTATTTCCTTTCATGGTTGACTGGTGTCATCCGTCTTATACGGCACATCAGTGGTTGGTCTCAGGCACCTTGAAGTAATAATCGAAGATGAAGGCTTGCGGTTGATGTTTAGTTTGAAGAATTTTCAAGGTTGTTTAAATATAAGATTTAATTTTCTAATTAATGTAACATGTGAAGTTGTTATATCCTATTCATGTAATTAGGATTTACTTAAAGTCTTCCACTATAATTTCAATATCGTTTCTAAACTATCATTCTCAATTTGTGAGAGGAATTTTAATATAAGATTGAGTTTCCTTTATATAAAGTCTCCCACTATTTACTCTGTTAATATTTAATGTTCATTTATTTATTTAAACATAATTGGTCCGATTAAAGCCTTGGGTGGCTTTGGACTTTACAGTCTGAGGTCACTAGCGTGTGGTACTACCGACGTAGGTCGGGGGTGTTACACCTACGCTAGGGAGCGTTGGGGGCGTGACGCTAGTGGAGCGTGAGAGAGAGATTGATGTAAGCAACATATGCCAAACCTTAGAGCTTGAGGCCTAGGTGTTTTTGGGAGGAGAAAGACCTCAACTCTACACAATAAACCTCAACTAAACCTAACATTCAAAGGGAGCACATGGAGTGCTTAAATAGTCTTACACAACTTGTCCATGAGCCTAAAAGAGCTAATGGGCTTGGTCCACCACAAGTGGCCAACACTCCCAACATAAAACAAGACAAATATAAAATAGATAAAGGATAGGCACGTGACACCCAGGGTGCCACGCGGGGGCGCGCTGAGAGCGCGACACATGGGGCACGTTGGGAGGGCGACACTAGAGGTGCACTAAGAGCACGATCCAAGGGGCGCGATACAGGGGGGCGTGATGCAGGCGACGCGCCGAGGGAGTGAGGGCTTGCCGGGAGCCATGAAACGGCACAATTGTTCCCTGAACAACGGAAATAAAATTTTAGACAAGTAACGACAAATCAATTCCTTAGAGATGAAAGCTCAATCAATCAAATAGTTGCGTTGAGAAAAACCTCTACCTATAGGTTTTGCCCTAGTAGGATTTCAAATGTCTACTTGTATTATTAATTCGGTTTTACGATCATGCAAGTCTTATCGCAACCTCGTCTCGCACAGATCCTATACTTATAGCATGTGTAACAACCTAATAATCACAAGAACACAAGAAACCCTCACAAAGTACTTCACACATAGCCCGTACCTTGTATCTCTTTGTCTCTATCACCTTGGAATGCTTGTAGCTGCGTTGCCTTCTCTAAGGTATGCAACACACGTATATATATTCCCAGATAACGACCCATTAATTAATCGAGCAAAGCATGAATGCTAACTAATTTAACTAAATATATATTATCTAATCCCATAAATACAATATGTAATCACTTTTTCCAAAGATAAAATATCCTAGAATATGCTAAATGTTCTTTGTTTCTCGCACCTTGCATCCCACGAAATCTTTAAGATCTCGTTTCCAAATTTTGCAATTCTTTTCAAAGCTCCCGGCGTGTGTTTCTATGTGTAAACGCATAGTTCCATTGTGTTGTTCCCTTTCTTCATCCTTCTTCACAACGCGCATGTCAATACTTTGTTTTGCTCAGCATCGTTGTTCCTTTGTAGACTCATCGTTCTTTTATGTCTCTATTTTGCTTCTTCTCTTGGTTTTCATTTTTCCATACTTCATTCATTCAACCTGAAACTCATAGGAATAAAATAAACCATAAAACCAAATGGTGTTTATCATCATCAAAACTAGAGGGATCAGAACGTCATCGTTCGAACAATTTTCTCCTTTTTTGTGATGACAAACCCGTTCAAAATTGTTCATTCAAAGACAGATAAGTAATGAGTCAATCAACATCAGTCAATATGCACCTAAGTTCGAGTATTTAGCAATGTTTCCATTAAATAGATATATGTGAATCATACCTCTCTAGTTGCTTCAAGTTCCCCCTTAACACTAGCATCGGTCAAACATAAAGAATTAAGAACAACTAAAAACTGTTACCTATCTTCATTGTGTTCATCACATAATTTTCCACACTTTCCCCTTTTGGAGTCATCAAAAGATCAAAGTTAAACAAAGAACATCCAATCTAAGTTGCAAATCAAAATCAAAATTCATTAATTTTTGCAGGGAAGTGAGTACAATCAACTAGAAACTTTGCAAACTAGCACAAAAGATTAAAAAAAATAACAAGGACAAGCGAGAAAACAAGAAAAAGATAGTACATATAGCTAGGGATTGGTAACAGTGGTCCACTCATGCCTCAAAATCGTCCTTCTCCTCCTCCTTGTTCACAAAGTGGTCAAGCATCAGCTTTAACGTGATGTTCATCTGCTTCATCTCAGCCAGAATTTGATTCGTCACTAAACCACCCCTTGAAGAACCTTCATCCAGTTCCTTCTTTGCAGACTTGGAGGGAGGCAATGTTCCCTTATCATTTCCTTGATACTTCATCTTCTAAACATTGACCATCTCAAGCTCAGTGGTCAAATGAACTTCACCTTCAGCTTTGTAGGATCCTTCCATCTCTAGCAGCAATTTCACGAGACCGGTGTAGGGTAGAGAATGATTCTTACCTGTGCACTTGGCCATGTGTTGAAGAATGACCCTTGGGAGGTCAATCTTCTCCTTGTTGATGAACCGGTCAAGCAAGAGTAGATTAGTAAAGGTGACTGTGTTCCTTTTTCTCTTGGCGAGGAACAATGGCCTTCACGATAACTTGATGCACGATTCGTTGAATTAATGATGAGTCCACCACAACCATGAGTGCCAAGGAGGAACTACAAGAGATGACACTACCAAGTGGTGGTGCCATAACTAGGCGTAAGGCACGAGCCATAGCAAGAGCAACACAAAGCATCGTCACAAGGAACATGGCTTTAGATGTGGAAAACTCATCAACATTAGCTAAGACATGGACACTTTCCACCTTGTCCTTGTCTAAGTCACTGGCGCCCCAACAATGCCTAATCAGCTCGAGTGCCCAGGAGCTGCTGCCGACGCCCAGTTGTAACATTGAACCTGCATCGGCAACCAAACGCCACCGCCTGGCAACCGCCCAAGACGGCGCCGCCTTCCACCACCTACCGGCCAGCTGTGATGCCAAGGACCCCAGATACCACCCCAGACTGGCCCCACGCCAAGGCGAGCCCTCCAAGTGATCCAAACAGGCCAATGCCATACCCTTGCCGATCACGCAACCCAGCGTCGACCATGGTATTGCCTTGCACACAAGCCCGACTTTTGTGCCTTTTTCCTTGGAGTTTCGACCTGATATTTGGAGCGTAGTTTAGTTACGCATTTAGACATCTTGTGTTAACATTTCATGATTTTTGGAGAACATTTGAATTTTTAGGAAATAAGATCTTTATTTATGGAAATATATCCATAAATAAAGATATGCTACAATTTGTTACATTAGGGTTAGTTTTTAATCATTTTTAGGTTAGAAAAACGCAGCCTTGCTTGGCTGCCTCCTTAAGTACTCTTTTGGTAGTTCTTTCACAACTACGCTTAATCATATTGAATCAAATTGTCAAGTAGAGTTTTCACTCCTTCTTTGGTTCTTAGATGTCACAAACTTCATTATTTGGTTACTTATATCGATCTCAAAACAATCATCTTCGACGAGACCTTCAATCAATTCCATTGGTTGTTGATTTCACCTTACGACACATCCTTGCGCCATCGCCAAGCCGTCGTAGAGGAGCTTTGTTGACATTCAACAAGGTCGAGAGTCAAGAGTTGGACGAGGAATCGAGCTTGCTAGATCTAGATTCTACACGTTTCACATCAATTTGGTATCCAGAGCTTCAGGGATCTAGCTAAGTTTACTTTCTCCATACTTCTTTTGCTAAACACTCTTGCATATCCATCACCTAATCCACCTTTATTTCTTGTTATTTCCGCAAAAATCACAAAAAAAATTCTTCATTTTTCCCTTAACCTAGGACAGTTTTGTTCTTCAAGCAAGAACAAGATCAAGCCTTTAATAAAAAAAAACAGAATTTTCGAAGACAACTAAGAACCCTAAGACCGCACATCCATCTTAAGACTTCAATATTTCTTGTGTATTGATTGGAATATAGTTGATGCTTGCATGCTCTTGTGATCTTAGTTGCTAATCTTGCTTAGAATTGTTATCTTTGTCTCTTCTTCAACCTTGCATGCTTTCAAGAACAAAAAATGATTGCATATTCTTGTCACAACCAACTTGTGATTCATAACCTGCCGGTAAATTACAAATTTGGAGGTCGGGCAAAATGCACACCCATAGGGGATCTACACCAAAAAAGTGTATTCACTTTGAACACAAGTCCATCGTACTTATCTTCCATCTTCTTGCATAACACTATAAACAAGTTAGGATTTGCATCTAGAGAACTATCCATCTTGCAAATTCTTGACCTTTCTTTGCTTGATTTATTGTTTGTCTTTGGCATGTGATATTGGTCTTAATCCTAAGCCAACCGCACCTTCCCTCACGACAGCCTTAAATTAGTTACCTTGCAAGTTGTTTGGTGAAAAAGTTGAGAAGTACTTGCTTGTCTTTGACTGCTTGACGATCCGCCTTGTGTGCTAAATTGTGTTGGTTTTGGAACTATGTCAAACGCAGGCGAACAACCAACTTTGGAGGAGTGCCTAGCACGAATTAGGCAACAAGAAGAAGAGAAGAATAGACTTGAGGAGGAGAATAGAAGAATCCTTCAAGAAAAAGACTTGCAAAGGAGAACTTTTGAGGAGAAGATTGAGGACATGGAGCGAGCACAAGCCGCCAATCCACCTTCATTGCCTCTTACTCAACAAGTTGCCGAGGTGAATGCCAATCAAACAAGGCCTCAACAGCCATTCAATGCCTTGGACAAGGGCAAAGGAGTGGCCACTACATCCAACTTCCAAAGGATCAATTCGGTCATTGAGTCTAGGCAAAACCTTAACTTCAATGATAGATGGCAACCAACGCAAACTGAACAAGTCTATGAGGATGAATTGGATGAAGGAGATGAGTACCTAGGAGGAGATGACATGTACAATGTTTATGATCCTAACGACTATGGCCAACAAAGGAGGCATAGGAGAGGCCAACAAAGAGCTCAATTGCCTAGGTACAACTCGGAGCAAGCTACAAGGACAAGACAAAGATCACCTTCACCTATTCCAATGGCAGAGTTTAGTGAAGATGAATATGAACTTGAAGATGTGGCCAACCGAGGCCATAACTTACCTCCTCTTGAAGAGCCCGCCGAGCTTCAACAACATGGAGAGGGCTACCTCCCGGAACCACAAGGTCGCAGGAGAGAAGAGAGGCGCCGAGACCTAGGTGCCGATGACTACCGAGGCAATGCAGGCCATTACCGAGTCCTCCCTAGGCATCCACGAGACCAACTCGGAGACCCACAGATGCAGCCTCGGCGCCAAGGGCGACATGCGCCGAGAGACGAGCGCTTCCCTCCACAAGCACCGGTGCCTCAATTTGGCACACTGAGGAACAATGAGAGAAGGCCGCAGCCTCCACCATGGAACTTCAACCAAAATGAGGACGACCTTGCACCTCCTCTAAGGGTGTCTCGCCAAACAATTAAGGTAAAAATCGATGACTTTTTTGGTGACTCTAACCCTTCTACTTTTCTTGATTGGAAACAAGCTACAGAGTACGTCTTGGACTATTGCGATTACGACGAGTTTGAGAAAGTCCGAGTGGCTTCGATCCACTTTCAAGGGGCTGCAAGATCAAGGTGGCATAGATATGTCTTGGAGCGACAAAGGAGAGGATGGAGATCGGTGGAGACTTGGAACCAACTAGTGCATGTCATGACGAAGAAATATGTACCGGAGGACTACAAGAATAGGATGCGCCTAGAGATTGCTTTGACTAGGCAAGGAAGCTTGTCCCCGGCTGAATTTCATGCGAAGCTAGATGACATGTACTACAAGGCCGGAATTGCTACAACACCGGGCTGCATGAGAACAAAATTCCTTAGTGGTTTCAACATTGCTATTAGAGATCAACTAGAGGTTCTTCCTATCAAAGACATCAACAACTTGGTGCATGCAGCGACTCAATTACATGAGCAACAACTTAGGAAGAAGAACTCGACATGGAACAACAATAGTTCAAGGAGGTACGAAAATTCTAACTCTAAAACTCCCTCCTTTGTGTCTAATTCTTCTACTAGTGCACAGCCTAGGACAAACACTACTAAGGCGCCAACCGAGGCACCTAAATGTCAAAGGCAAGCGCCTACACCAAGTCAGCCAAGAGCTAGTGAGCAAGCATGCTTCAAGTGTGGAGGAAGAGGACACATCATGAGAAATTTTCCAAACCAAAAGAAGGTCCTCTTCACACAACAAAATGGCTATGAAAGCTTTGAGGAGGAAGAAGAAAAAGACATTGACTGAACCTATGAGGAAGAAGATGACTTTGAGTGCAATGCCATTGAAGATGAAGGCATCCAAGCCTTGTCTTTGGTAACTAGAAGAGTCCTTACGGTCAAGGAAGGAGACTTAAGAGATCAAAGAGAGAACCTTTTCCATACCAAGTGTAGAGTCAGGGATGTCTCTTTGAGTGTGATAATAGATGGTGGTTCTTGTTGCAACATATTGAACTCCAAAGTCGTTGATCATTTCAAGTTGCCAACACGCCCACACCCTCAACCATACAACCTTCAATGGCTAAGTGAAGGTAATAGTGATGTGGTAACAAGGCAATGCCACTTTACTTTCTCTATTGGTTATTATCAAGATACTATTCTTTGTGATGTAGTTCCTATGGATGCTACTCATCTTTTACTTGGTAGACCATGGCAGTTTAACAAGAGGGCAATGCATGATGGCTTCCTCAACACATACACTTTCATCCATGGAGGAAAGCGAGTCACAATGAACCCAATGACGCCCCATGAAATAGTGAAGGTATAGGATCGTGATTGTTAGATTAAGAACAAGGGAACTGAGAATACAGATTACAGTTCCCTTCACAACGGAAATAAACAATCAAATATAAATGAACAAGTTCCTTATAGTGGAAACCTTCGATTGCCAACTAGCAATCTAGGATAAAAACCACTACATTTCTTTCGAAAGGATTTCAAGGTCTACTTCTTGATTTCTTATCACTTCGGTTATAGATTACTCTAGGAACAAACACACAGTTTCTTTGTCTTACACACAGTTAGACAATCCTAGATAAACTTAACAGAAAGTATAATTAATCCAAGAAGCAGTCCTAAGCACTAAGGAACTAACTCACTTACAGTCACATGAACTAGCACACAGCTCTCAGATTCCTTGACTGGTTCCTCTTGATCTTGGTTTTGGTTGACGATCTGTTTGAGAGCTCACACTATGATGTTTGCTATGAAGTGTGATTCTTGTTGTAGTGCTTGAAGATAACAACGGAGCTTATCTTCCTTATATAGTGGATCCTCGAGGTTGGATCTTCTCTTGGTTCCCATAGAGCAAGCTTGACCTAGGTTGTGTGGTAATCCTTGATTCACGCTGACTTAGACATGTACCCATAACCTAGGCAACTCAGAATCCACATTGGTTGGTCAACTGCTTCAGACAAGTCTGTCATGTCATTGTCCAACTCCTTTCGTCCGAGGTTCAGCAACCTAGACACTTTGGAACTATCCTCTGGATGGTGATAGCCTTGTGACATGTCGCTTTCAGCAACCTTTCTCCGAGGTTCAGCGTTCTAGACATCTTGGAGCTTTCCTTTGGATGGTGGCAGACTTTAGAAGCTTTGCTCAAGTCGCTTTCACCATCTTTTGTCCGAGGTTCTGTGTTCCCAGCTTCACCGGGAAGAGCAAAGTCACGTGTTGCATTTCTGGGCACTTTTGGGTTCCTTTGGCTTGCTTGTTTGGTTTCTGTATCTTGTTTGGCTTCCATGGTTTCAACAACTGTCCTGTGGTTCCTTTAAACACATCTTTGAGATAAAACATTAGTATCAAAGTATTTGTCATCTTCAAAAGTAGAGAAACTGAGGAAATGAACTCTCATGGGAACTGAGGTTCCTGAGTTCCGTTTCCTAACAATTTCCCCCTTTTTGATGATGAGAAATATAAGGAACCTGGCAACATAATAAGGACATGAGATTCATGAGAACAATTGAGCTAAGAGATTTACAACTTTATAAAGTAATGAGAGAACATTCAATAGTTGCAAATTCCCCCTAAGCAAATGAACTAAGTTATTCGAGTTCCCCCTCAGAAGTAGGACGGGTTTAGATTTCCTATAAGTCCAGTAGTTCCAAGAGTTCAAGGTTCCTATCCATTCTTCCCCCTTTTGACATCATCGGAAAAATTAATTTACTTATCAAGTATAGGATATCAATGGGAAGTAAACAATTGCGTTAAACCCATGACAGTCATCATAATAGAAACTTAAGGCAAATAAAATGATGCATTAGAAACATTATCATAAGAGTTCATTAATCATTAAGGTCAATTACATTGTCCAGAGATGCATAGTGGAAAGAGAAGCAAAAGATCACAATTAACTTGAAAGAGACAAGGGAAGGATAGGAGAGGGGAGTAGGACCCTAGGGAACTACTAGCACACTGTGATGTTATAGTACTGGGAACTAGGAGAGACATTCCCATGGCAGTGCAGTGGCCTCCTCTTCAGTTTCCTTCCTTTCTTCAATTTCCTCTTCTTGGCCTGTAGCCATCTCAGCGGCCTGATCACCTCCAATGGCAGCCTCCAAGGTTTGTTGAATCACATCCATTAGATCAGATATAGCCTTTCGGGTCTTTCCCAGTTCAGTTACTTGATCACGGATGGCACCAGAGATAGCAATGGTTCCTTCCGTGATGGCTTTTTCAATACGACCCAGTGAAGCTAGGATCGCAGAGGAGTATTGAACGGGGTAGAGCGGAGGCAAGGAGCTTGGAGTGGCTTGGGAACTTGCCTTTGTCTTAGGCAATTCCGCTTGCACATCAGAGGGAGCATCCAGATGATCTTTGGTTTTGAGCTTCTTTACAGTGGCCATGGTTAAGAACTTGGTGTAGGTTGTTTCACTGAGATCAGTTGGATATTGGTTAAGCATGGAGAGGAGGTTTTTTATGAGGTGAGGAAAGGGCAAGGCATGGGATTCAAGGGATTGACAGAACTGCATATGAGCTAACACTAGCTTAGGGAGGTCAACTTGGTCACCAGACAGGATCTTATCCATGAGGATGGCATCGGTGATGAGAACTGTGGCTCGGTGCTCCTTCCTGGGAACCAAATTCCTTATGATCTAGAAGTGCAGGAGCTTATTGGACAGAGAGAGCCCCTTCGTCAGCAGATTCTTTGGATTGTCGCCATCATAGAGCTTGCTGACCACCTCAGTTTTGGTTTTGTAGCCTTTTCCTTTGGGCCAAGTCTTCTTTTGATGCAGAATGTCAAAGCCTGATCTGTGCTCAATCCCTAGAGTTGAGGCGATGATGCTTGGGGACAAGGGAAACATGGTTCCCTTCTATTGGAGGATGGCATCATTACAGGAAGAGTTCTCCTTGGCTGGCACAAAGGTCATGGACTGATAGAAGAGACGCACCACTTCGTCGGAGACTGAGAAGGGTTCCACCAAAATCTGGTCCCACCCTTGAAACTGGAGCAAAGAGTGGAATTCACTGAGGGCTTTGCCGAATTGAGCTTCATCTTCTTCCTCTAGGGGTTAGGTCCAGAACTCCTCACCAATGATGAGGGGCTTGAGTATCTTCCTCTTAGCGAAGGAGGAAGAGACTTTCCCCAGAGTGGAGGTGGAGGTTATAGCTTTGGTGGACAAGGAAGAAAAGGCTGCTGATTTGGGCTTTTTGGAGGAGGTCGGTTCTTTGGAGACAGGGTTGTAGGGAACCAGGGCCTGGGAGCTTCGCTTGCGAAGCTTGAGCCTTATTGCAACCGAGGGAGCAGGCTTGGACTTGAGGCTGACAGGCGAGGGATTCGAGCTGTGAATCTCCAGGGTCTCCTTGTCTGGAGAAGAGTCATGGGAACCGCCTTCAGAGACAGTGCGAGTAGCTGATGCAGATCCATGGTGGAGTTCCTTTTCCACCTCTTCTGTGTGCTTGGGTATGGGTTCTTTTGTGGGTGTGAGATCAGGGGATTTGGAGGAGGAGGTTGCTTTCTTCTCTCTGAAAGCTCTTAGGAGGGCAGCTTCCTCCTCATTTTGAGCAAGGTGGGGGTTGAGGTCTTTGTTTGCCATTTGATGAGCTTTGTGGTTTGAGAGAAAAGGTGAACAAGAGATTGAGAGAAAGCGAGAGAAAGCAGAGTGCTTGGCTCAATCAAACAGGAGACCCTAAATAACCCTTGAGCAAATTTTGGAGCCATTGAGAATCAAGCCGTTGGGGAGAGAAATATCTCTGGGAACTCTGACATTTGGGAACGACTCAATTGATGGCAGCTTTTTCGGCTTTGAAACGGTCACAGATTCGAAAATCAAGTACTCAGAAATGGCAATTGTTCAACGCTGAGAAGACATCTCTGACACTGTGAAATTGCCATAAATGCTGTCTTGGGAGGAGCGAGTTTCTACGAGCCGTTGGAGAGCTGTCAGTGTGCTAGAGGGATATATGGAAACCTTTGATGTGGGAATTTGAGGACATAGGACCTGAAAGTACATTCCCATAAAAGAAATCGGGGAAGGCCATTTATCGCATCACACACTAATTCCCAGAGAGGGTTAAGAGAAGGATCATAGGGAATTAGATTGTGCAATGTGACATGGGAGGATCATAGTACACAATCATCATTTCGGCTTGTATTGTCAGGTTAGAATGTGATCAGATTGTGACTTTTGGGCCAACAAAGAAACTTGGACAATGATTGAATTTTAATGAAAAATGAACATTCAAGGAGAAGACTAGAAAATTTTGCCAAGGCCTTTTTGAGTAACCATTGTGGATATGAGGGTCTATTGCAAAAGAGATAACACAAAGATTCCAAGACAAAGACAAGTAAAAAGATCTGAACTAGTCAATCAAGGGAGCTGGAGAGGAACTATAAACTAAAGGAACTGCTAGTTTATAGGAATCATTCCCAGTTCTAATCTAAGGTTCTCGAAGGGAACTCTATTCAAGGCTTTGGTGAATATGTCTGCAATCTGATCTTCAGTTCTACAAAATTTCATAATGATGTTCCCTTTCTCAACATGATCTCTAAGGAAGTGATGCCTTATATCTATGTGTTTGGTCCTAGTATGATGCACAAGATTCTTAGAAATGTTTATAGCACTGGTATTATCACAAAGAATAGTGAGAGGACCATAAGACATACCAAAATCCGCGATTTGTTGCTTTAGCCATAAGAGTTGGGAAGAGCAAGAGGCGGCTGTAATGTATTCAGATTCTGTGGTGGAGAGGGAGACTGAGATTTGTTTCTTTGAGCCCCATGACACAAGGCAAGGGCCTAGGAAATGTTCCATTCCAGAAGTACTCTTCCTATCCACCAGGTATCCAGCATAATCAGCATCAGTGAAACTCATCAGCTCAAATGGACCCTCTTTGGGGTACCAAATGCAGAGCGAGTCAGTTCCCTTGAGATATCGGAATATCCTTTTCACGGCAGCTAAGTGTGTTTCTCTTGGACATGATTGAAACCTAGCACACAAGCAAACAGCAAACACAATGTATGGACGACTAGTTGTTAGATACATGAGAGAACCTATCATACCTCTATAGAGCTTTTCTTCCACAAGAGGACTTGAGTGATCTTTTTCCAAATGGGCGATGGTAGATATGGGAGTGGAGAGAGGCTTACAGGACTCCATTTTAAACTTTTTCAACAGTTCCCTGACATACTTTTGTTGGTGAATTTGTATGCCATCTTTCTTTTGGGATATTTGCAATCCGAGGAAGAAGGTGAGTTCCCCTATTAGACTCATTTCAAATTCACTGCTCATCAAGTCTTTGAACTTATCTATAAGGGACAGGTTAGTGGAACCAAAAATGATATCATCAACATAGATTTGAACCACTAAGATGTTACCTTCTTCTTCTAGAATGAAGAGAGTCTTGTCAATGATGCCACGCCGGTAACCATTGGAGAGTATGAACTGGGCAAGACGATCATACCAAGCTCTAGGGGCTTGCTTGAGACCATACAAGGCTTTGTCTAGGAAATAGACATGGTCTGGATGATCACTGTCTTCAAAACCAGGTGGTTGCTTGACATAGACTTCCTCTTAAAGAATGCCATTGAGGAAGGCGGTCTTTACATCCATTTGGAATAGTTTGAAACCCTTGTGTGATGCGAAGGCAATCAACAGCCTTATTGCTTCAATCTTTGCCACTGGAGCATAGGTTTCATCATAGTCGATTTCTTCTTGTTGATTGTATCTCTGAGCAACAAGCCTTGCTTTGTTCCTAATTACAGCTCCTGAGTCATCGAGCTTGTTTCTGAAAACCCATCTAGTTCCTATGATATGCTTATCCTTGGGGCGGGGAACTAGATGCCACACTTTGTTTCTTTCAAACTGATGAAGTTCTTCTTGCATGGCTTGGATCCAGTCTACATCATTCAGTGCTTCACCTATGTTCTTTGGTTCCACAATAGATAAAAAGGCATTGAAAGCAAAGAAGGTTAGATGTTCGAACCTGACGGGAGGCTTGATGGTTCTTCTTTCTCTATTGGGGGCTAGAGCATTTGATGTGGAGGCATTTTGATTTGAGCATTCAACTTCAACTTCTATGTTGGGATAACCTTCTCCATTGAAGAACATGTGAGAGGATGAATCATTGATGTCTCCACAGGTATTATCTTCATGTTCATGGTTCCTAGAGATGGATTGTTGTTGATTGTCCATGGGAACTGGTGGAGGAACTGGCGGAACAATTTGTGCAGCTGGGTAGGAACTGGGATGTGTGATGTCTTCATCTGAATCTTCTTGAGGTGGCTTGGGAAATGGATCTTCAAAGGGACTGGTGGTGTTCTGCATATTTCTACCAAGTGATTTCTCATTAAAAACAACATGGACACTTTCTTCTACCTTTTTAGTTCTTTTATTGAAGACCTTGTATGCTTTGCTGCTTGATGCATATCCAATGAAGATCCCTTCATCAATCTTTGGGTCAAATTTGCCAAGATTATCCTTTCCATTGTTATGCACAAAGCATTTGCATCCGAACACCCTAAGATGTGAAATGTTGGGAACTCTTCCTCTTAGAAGTTCATAGGGTGTCTTCTCTGTAATTGGGCGAAGCATAGCTCGATTGATGATGTAGCAGGCTGTGTTGATTGCCTCAGCCTAGAATGATTGAGAGAGTCCACTTGAGATGAGCATAGTTCGAGCCATGTCTTCTAAGGTTCTATTCTTCATTTCCACTACTCCATTTTGTTGAGGAGTGTATGGTGCAGAGAAGTTGTGATCAATGCCATGCTCACTGCAAAAGGTTCGAAATTCTCCATTTTCGAACTCAGTACCATGGTCAGAACGAATAGAATTGATGGAGCAATCGAGAGATTTTTCTAACATGGGAACCAGATCCTTAAATCGTCCAATGACTTCACTCTTAGATTTTATGAAAATTGTCCAAGTGAAACGAGAGAAGTCATCGACAAGAACAAAGATATACATGTTTCCTCCTAGGCTTTGAACTCTCATGGGTCCACAAAGGTCCATGTGGATGAGTTCAAGGGGCCTTGAGGAACTTACCATATTTTTGGATTTGAAGGAACTTCGAGCTTGTTTCCCTTTTACACAGTCTGAGCATAGTTCCATAGATGTGCCACTTATCTTTGGAAGGCCTCTGACTAGCTCCTTTGAGTGTAGCTTTTGGATCAATTTGGTGCTTGCATGACCAAGACGTTGATGCCACAAGTCCGTTTGATCATTCACATTTGAGAGACAGAGTTTCTCCTTGGGAACAAAGGATGGGTCAACAACATACACATTGTTGAACCTTTTACCTTTTAAGATGATTTGTCCCGAGGAGTCAAGGACAGTGCATTCATTTGATTTGAATCTAACTTCGTTGTCTCCTTGATCACACAGCTGTGACACACTAATTAGATCAAAAGCAAGATTATCAACAAGGTGGACTTTGTTTACCTTAATGTGGTCATTGAGTTTCACAGTTCCTATTCCACAAATTTTCCTTTTGCTTTTGTCTCCAAAGGAGATGTTCCCTCCTTGGAGGGGTTGAAGAGAGGTCATTTGATTTCTTCTTCCGGTCATATGGCACGAGCAACCACTGTCAATGTACCATAGTTGAGGTTGCCTCTCTTCTTTCTGCACACAAGGAAACTAAGATTTCTGAACCCAGTTAAGCTTGGCTTTACTGGGGGATTAGCATGTGAATTGTCATTGCGAGTCTGTGGATGACCAGAGAACTGGTTCCTTTCATGGTAGTAAGCTCTTTTCTCATTATCATAGTTCCTTTTCTTAGGACACTCAGTGTTGTAATGACCATTCTTGCCACAATAGTAACACAAACGATTGTAAACAACATGACCATATTTTCCCTTTCCTGGCCAAAAAGGTTTTTCGGTTTTTCTTTTATTGAAATCGACATTGTTTCTAACCTTACCATGAGCCATGTCCACGTACCTTTTGTGAGCAAAGGAATTAGTGAACCACTTGTCTTTAGGAGACACTTTCTATTTTCCCTTAGGTTCCCTTTCAAAATCCTTAGGGTTCCTAATTAGACTTTGAGAACTTTCTTTGAGACGTTTGGCAACCTCAGCCTTATTCTCAAGAACCATGATCTTCTCTAATAGGAACTGATTCCTATCTCGAGAAGTGGCAAGAGCAGTATTGAGGTTCTCATTCATCTCAACAAGTTCTCGTCTAGCCTTTTCATCTTCAGCATCATCATTGGCTTTGTTATTAATGTATCCAAATCCATGACGTTGTTTCACAAAGACAGTTTGATTGACTATTTTTTCTTTTACAGACTCGGTGAGTTCATCTAACCTATCACTTATGAATTAAAGCAAGTCATTTCCAGATAGATTATCATGCATAGGAACTTTAACAGAGTCTATACTAGTCTTACTACAAGATTGGAAAATTTTAAGGTGACTAGCATGAACATTCCTAATATCAATGAGTTTGGAGTGGGTTTCAGCTAGATCTTTCTCAGTTTCATCAAGTTTCTTACTCCACACAGAGTTCTCAACAGTCAGGCAAGTAATCTCATCTTCACAATCATCAAGTTTTTGTTGAAGAGCACTCGTTTCCTTTCCTAGTTTCTTTATGATTTTTAGAAGTTGTTTCTTATCACAATCAACTAGAGATTTTAGGAAGTCATCAGAAGTTACCTCAAGTTCTTCTGAGTCGCTTGAATCTCCTTTTGCCATGAGACATCTTCCTCCAGAGAATCCACTCAGATTTAGTTCCACATCTGAGTCTTCTCCCCATAAGGCCACAAGAGCCTTCTTCCTTTGAGGTCTTTCATCTTCTTTGGAGTCTTCTTTGTTGGGACAGCTCTTAGCGTAGTGCCCCTTTTCTTTGCACTCATAGCAAGAGACATCTTTGAGATCTCTCCTCGGTCCATTGTGAGAGGAACTGCCCTTTTGGAACTTTCCCTTCATAAAGAATTTTTTATGTTCTTTGTGAAGAGATCTGTAAGTTTGTCCTCCTCATCTTCTAGGTCTGAGTTCTCCTGTTCCATCTCAAGCCTTGAGAAGGCCTTGGAGATTTTGAGGGCAATTCCTTTCTCCAGTTTCTTGTCAGCATTGACTTTGGTGTGTTCTCCTTCTTCAACCTCCAGTTTCCCTATGATTTGAGTCAAGGGAAGAGATTGGATACCTGGGGTGTTCTTCATGATGACATAGTGCTCAGGTTTCCAATCTTCTTCCTTTTGGTTGAGATCGATATGGCCATCTCCATTCTCGACTATCCTCCAGCATTGGTAGTCATTAGTCTTTATGTAGCTTTCCATGCACTTGGCCCACCATGTTTCTTCTCCCCTCTTTCGGAGATGTGGTTTGTTGGTGGAGATTTCGAGCTCAAACTTGCTTGACTGAGACATCTTAGATCTGCAAACTTAAACAAAGATCTAGAGCTTTTCCTGCTCTGATACCAATTGTAGGATCGTGATTGTTAGATTAAGAACAATGGAACTGAGAATACAAATTACAGTTCCCTTCGCAGCAGAAATAAACAATCAAATATAAATGAACAAGTTCCTTATAGTGGAAACCTTCGATTGCCAACTAGCAATCTAGGATAAAAACCACTACCTTTCTTTCGAAATGATTTCAAGGTCTACTTCTTGATTTCTTATCACTTTGGTTACAGATTACTCTAGGAACAAACACACAGTTTCTTTGTCTTACACACAGTTAGACAGTCCTAGATAAACTTAACAGAAAGTATAATTAATCCAAGAAGCAGTCCTAAGCACTAAGGAACTAACTCACTTACAGTCACAGGAACTAGCACACAGCTCTCAGATTCCTTGACTGGTTCCTCTTGATCTTGGTTTTGGTTGACGATCTGTTTGAGAGCTCACACTATGATGTTTGCTATGAAGTGTGATTCTTGTTGTAGTGCTTGAAGATAACAGCGAAGCTTATCTTCCTTATATAGTGGATCCTCGAGGTTGGATCTTCTCTTGGTTCCCACAGAGCAAGCTTGACCTAGGTTGTGTGGTAATCCTTGATTCACGCTGACTTAGACATGTACCAACAACCTAGGCAACTCAGAATCCACATTGGTTGGTCAACTGCTTCAGACAAGTCTGTCATGTCGTTGTCCAACTCCTTTCGTCCGAGGTTCAGCAACCTAGACACTTTGGAACTATCATCTGGATGGTGACAGCCTTATGACATGTCGCTTTCAGCAACCTTTGTCTGAGGTTCAGCGTTCTAGACATCTTAGAGCTTTCCTTTGGACGGTGGCAGACTTTAGAAGCTTTGCTCAAGTCGCTTTCACCATCTTTTGTCCGAGGTTCTGTGTTCCCAGCTTCACCGGGAAGAGCAAAGTCACGTGTTGCATTTCTGGGCACTCTTGGGTTCCTTTGGCTTGCTTGTTTGGTTTCTTTATCTTGTTTGGCTTCCATGGTTTCAACAACTGTCATGTGGTTCTTTTAAACACATCTTTGAGATAAAACATTAGTATCAAAGTATTTGTCATCTTCAAAAGTAGAGAAACTGAGGAAAGAAACTCTCATGGGAACTGAGGTTCCTGAGTTCCGTTTCCTAACAGAAGGACACCATGGAAAGGGCGCGCCAAAAGGCCCTCAAAGAAGCTGCCTTAAACCCACAAGAAGAGGCTCACAATCGCTTGCCAAGGAAGGACACCGAGCGCAAGACTCCGAGCGTTCAACGAGCAATGCCGAGTGCAATCCCGGACAGCCCCCATGGCTTCGGTGCCTCACAAGGCAAGGTAAGTGCCCCTAAATCATTCGATCTTCCGTTAGCTAAAAATTCTGGAAATTTTGTAGGAACTAAGAATGAACATAAGGATGCCATGCCCCAAGGAAACACCCACAAAAATGGTGTAGAAAATTCAAAGCATCGGGTACCCATTCAAGGCACTTGTGAGCAACGATTGCTTCTAACAAGGAAGCAAGACATTGAGCCAATAATTCAGGGAAGTTCTCCATGTTTTCTTGTCATCCCAAATGCTTCTATTAAAATGGAGGACAATGTTATGCCCTTACCCCCTGCGATTACTTCGCTATTGCAGGAATTCAAATATGTGATGCCGGATGAACTACCACAAGGATTGCCACCGTTGAGAGGCATTGAGCACCAAATAGACTTCATACCGGGAGCGTCACTACCTAACCGAGCTACATACAGAGCCTGCCCTGAAGAGACACACGAGCTTCAAAGACAAGTGCAAGAGTTAATGAAAAAATGCTATGTGCGCGAGTCTTTGAGTCCTTGTGCGGTTCCGGTCATTTTTGTTCCAAAGAAAGATGGGAGTTGGAGAATGTGCGTGGACTGTCGTGCTATCAACCACATCACCATCAAGTATAGGCACCCCATTCCTCGACTTGACGACATGTTGGATGAATTGCATGGTGCTTGCGTTTTCTCTAAGATTGATCTTAAGAGTGGGTATTACCAAATCTGAATGAAGGAAGGGGATGAATGGAAGATTGCGTTCAAGACAAAATATGGGCTGTATGAATGGCTTGTAATGCCATTTGGTTTGACTAATGCTCCCTTAACTTTCATGCGTTTAATGAATCATGTGCTTAGAGAGTTTCTAGGGAAGTTTGTTGTTGTTTACTTTGATGATATTCTTGTGTATTCACGCAGCCTTGATGAGCATATAGGTCACTTATAACAGGTTTTGGAGTGCTTAAGAAAGGAGGCATTGTATGCTAACTTGGAGAAGTGCCACTTCTGCAGCGACCACACCATGTTCTTAGGCTATGTGGTGAGCAAGGATGGAATTCGAGTTGATCAGGAGAAGATAAAGGCGATCATAGAGTGGCCTACGCCTACCACCCCTACTATGGTACGAAGTTTTCTTGGCCTTGCAGGTTTCTATAGGAGATTTGTTAGGGATTTTTCTACCATAGATGCGCCTTTGCATGAGCTTACAAAGAAGGCTAGTTCTATTGAATGGAATGATAAGCATGAAATAGCTTTTAATGCCCTTAAGAATGCTTTATGTGCTGCACCATTGTTACAATTGCCTGATTTTTCTAAGACTTTTGAAGTTGAATGTGATGCATCTAACCATGGCATAGGAGGGGTACTCTTTCAAGAAAAACGCCCCATAGCATTTTTTAGTGAAAAACTGTCCGGTGCTTTGCTAAATTATCCTACTTATGACAAGGAATTATATGCATTAATTCGTGTCTTGAAAACGTGGCAACATTATTTGTGGCCAAAGGAATTCGTGATTCACACTGACCATGCAACTTTAGCATACTTGAAAGCACAAGCTACACTAGGTCGAAGACATGCTAGGTGGGTTGAATTCATGGAAACCTTTCCATATGTGGTGAAGCACATCAAGGGCAAAGAGAATGTGGTAGCTGACGCCCTTTCTCGAAGGTATGTATTGCTTACTCAACTAGATGCACAAGTGTTTGGTTTTAGCATGATAAAGGAATTGTATGCTAGATATGATTTCTTTGCTGAAATTTATAACACTTGTATGACTAATGGCGAGACCAATGGGTTTTTTATGGATGAGGGATATTTGTTTAAGGCGGGGAAACTATGCATTCATCGATGCTCTATAAGAGGGCGCCTCATCCAAGAAGCTCATGAGAACCGTGGCCACTTTGGAATCACAAAAACCGTGGCTGCATTGAAGGAGAACTTCTTTTGGCCTAAGATGGTTCGCCAAGTGACAAGGTTTTGTAGAGCATGTGTCACGTGCAACAAGGCCAAGTCTAGATCAAGTCCCCATGGTTTGTACACTCCATTGCCCATTCCGGATGCACCTTGGGAAGACCTGTCCATGGACTTTGTGATGGGATTGCCAACTTGTAAGAAGGGGAGGGACTCGATCTTTGTGGTAGTAGACAGGTTTTCGAAGATGGCACACTTCATTCCTTGCAAGCAAACTAACAATGCTTCTGACATAGCTTCTTTGTTTTTTGATAATATTGTTAAATTGCATGGATTGCCTAGGACTATTGTTAGTGACATGGATGTGAAGTTTGTGTCTTACTTCTGGAAGACATTGTGGGGAAAGCTCGATACTTGTTTGCTCTTTAGTACTAGTTATCACCCACAAACTGATGGACAAACTGAGGTGACTAATAGGACATTAGGAGCTTTACTTAGGGCTATGCTTCGAGCTAATCCACGCAAGTGGGGAGATATTTTGCCTATTGTTGAGTTTTCTTATAACAGGTCCACACATTCAGCCACCAAGCTATGTCCTTTTGAAGTGGTTTATGGAAGAAAGCCATTAACTCCTCTTGATATGGCGCCGAAGCCCCTTGGCCAAGGCGAGAGCTTTCCTGCTGAAAAGAGAGTCGAGTACATCAAGGAGTTGCATGAGAGAACCAAACTTCAATTGCAGATAAGAGCTGCGCAATATGAGGCGCAACACAACAAAGGAAGAAAAAGACTCATCTTTGAAGTAGGGGACATGGTGTGGCTACACCTAAGGAAAGAGAGGTTCCCATCGAAGAGGCGCACCAAGCTACATCTTAGGGGGGATGGACCATTCAAAGTCTTCCAAAGGATTGGAGACAATGCTTACAAACTCGACCTCCCTAGTGAATATGGTGTTATTTCTAATACTTTCAATGTTAGTGACTTGCTTCCTTTTGTGTCAACAGGAGAAGATGATGAAGATGGAGGCTTAGGGACAAGCCTCATTCAAGAAGGGGAGGGTGATGAGTCCACCACAGCCATGAGTGCCAAGGAGGAACTACAAGAGATGACACTACCAAGTGGTGGTGCCATAACTAGGAGCAAGGCACGAGCCATAGCAAGAGCAACACAAAGCATCGTCACAAGGAACATGGCTTTAGATGTGGAAGACTCATCAACATTAGCTAAGACATGGACACTTTCCACCTTGTCCTTGTCTAAGTCACCGGCGCCCCCAACAATGCCTAATCAACTCGAGTGCCCAGGAGCTGCTGCTGACGCCCAGCTGTAACATTGAACCTGCATTGGCAACCAAACGCCACCGCCTGGCAACCACCCAAGACGGTGCCACCTTCCACCACCTACCGGCCAGCTGTGATGCCAAGCACCCCAGCTACCACCCCAGACTAGCCCCGCGCCAAGGCGAGCCCTCCAAGTGATCCAAACAGGCCAATGCCATACCCTTGCCGATCACGCAACCCGGTGTCGACCATGGTATTGCCTTGCACACAAGCCCGACGTTTGTGCCTTTTTCCTTGGAGTTTCGACCAGAAATTTGGAGCGTAGTTTAGTTACGCATTTAGACATCTTGTTTTAACATTTCATGATTTTTGGAGAACATTTGAATTTTTAGGAAATAAGATCTTTATTTATGGAAATATATCCATAAATAAAGATATGCTGCAATTTGTTACATTAGGGTTAGTTTTTAATCATTTTTAGGTTAGAAAAACGCAGCCTTGCTTGGCTGCCTCCTTAAGTACTCTTTTGGTAGTTCTTTCACAACTACGCTTAATCATATTGAATCAAATTGTCAAGTAGAGTTTTCACTCCTTCTTTGGTTCTTAGGCGTCACAAACTTCATTATTTGGTTACTTAGATCGATCTCAAAACAATCATCTTCGGCGAGACCTTCAATCAATTCCATTGGTTGTTGATTTCACCTTACGACACATCCTTGCGCCATCGCCAAGCCGTCGTAGAGGAGCTTTGTTGACATTCAACAAGGTCGAGAGTCAAGAGTTGGACGAGGAATCGATCTTGCTAGATCTAGATCCTACACGTTTCACATCAATTAAAGTCAATTGAGACGTGTTGTTCCCAACAGTCCCCGAACCAGAAATCCTCAATGCACTGGCCTCTATAACCTTCTTTTGTGCATCCGTCAATTTCTCGCTTGGGACGTCATAGAAGCCTTCAACAGTGACACCCAACAGCTTTGCACTATTGTTTGCAGTGAAAGATAATTCCTCTCCATTCACAGTAGATGTTCCCACAAAAGTTGAAGACTGAGTAAGTTCAAAATAGTAGTAGAACTCACAAACATGTTCTTGATCACCAGCATACACCTAGAAGACAATCGTTCCTAACCCTGAAATTTGAGCATCTCCAAGACTTCTTCGAATCCATTCTCATTGAAGAAGTTCTCTTGAGTAAACAATTGAGGGAGAGCTCTCTTACCCTCAAAGAAATCAAGAATAATAGATTGTTATTCCACCTTGGCTTTCTTCTTGTCAACTTTCTTTACTAACCTGAAATGTTCCATCAGCGTCTCTGGAATGGTATCATCAGCTCTAGACCTGGTTTGCGTTGAGAACTCAGTTGAAGCACGTCATTCGCATGTGACCATCAAGTAAGTTCGTGTCCTTCTCACTCTCCTTAAAGATGAGAGTCGACTTGTGCTTGCGACTTTTGAGAGGTGGGACAGACTCCAAAGGCTGGACACCAAGCTCTTGTTCCAGAGTCTCCATGAATTCCTCTTCAGCGACGGCTTTGCCCTTTGGGGGAGAAGAAGCCTCATCATTCTCTACTGGCGCCACCACCAGTTCCCTTGACTTCACCGGCGACTTCTCCTTTGTCGACAAAGTTTGCTTCATTGGAGACTCAGAAATTTCGATAGGCCGTTACTACTCTTCTTGGAGTTGAGCAATGAAGGCGACATCTTCTTGACCAATCGCCACCACATTGGGGCTGGTTATAGAAGAGGGTTTGTAAGTAGAGGTAAGGGCGGCCTTTTGGCTTGAGCATGGGCAATAAGTTGGTCAAGGTGTTCATGTGACAAGTCGTCGACACTGATGCTGGGGATGGAGGTGTTGCTTGAGGATTCCATGGATTCTTCGTATATGCATTATTTTGCCAAAGCATGAAAATTTAAGTTATTTATTGTAACACCCGCAAATATATATCCTTGAAAGTATTGCCGCCAGTGACCTCAGATTCCACATCTGAAGCCATCCAAGGCTTAACCAATTTATACAATATATAAAACACATTGATAATATGAAATATCATAATCTTTATTGAAACCAAAGTCTCGGAATTACATCCGTAAATCCCAAATACAACAGAAATACAGAATACGTTTAATACAGCGAAAGTCTTTTAAATAAATAACATAAGGGTCTTGATCGAAGCGATCACCCGCCTAGGATCTTCAACCTGGATAAAACTCTTAAAAACTTCATTTGCCTTCATCGTCGGTTCTAGCCTTCATGGAACGAAAGTTTACCTGATGTGCCGTATGAGACGGATGACACCAGCCAACCATGCAAGGGAAAATAACCTATTGGTTAGTCTAATGAAAGACTATGCAAGGGTAAAACAGAAAGGTTCTAAGGTAGTCGTATTAGGTTAGACCCATCGCTTCTCGAATGAAAGCCGACGACGATAGTAAACCTCAATACTTCTACGAAAGGATACAAAATAGAAAGATCAAGAGAAGACTCCTAAAGATCGAGTCTTATCGGAAACGTATGAAGAGAAGACTCCAAGAGATTGAGTCTTAACGGAAAGTATGACAAGTGTTCGGGAATATTATAATTTCACACAAGCGTTTAAAAAGACTTGACCATTTGGGTCCACAACCAACCTCACCGCGTAATGCGAATTCAGATTTGGAAGGAGGACTTACTCTAATCGAAGTCCAGACGAGGTTCCAAGTTGTACTTCTCGCTCAAGGTTCATTAATTATGTGCATAGCGGCACTTATCTTATTTTAGTGATAAAGCGTACATTTATGTTATAAGCTTTTAGAATATATCATCTCATCGCGAGAGATATCGAAGGGAATAAATCCCGAATGGCGACACCAGCTGTGTGCACCTACCCTGAGTAAGGGTACAATCATGACCAGAGAAAGTACTAGGGAAAAATCCTCTTAGTACCAGTTATAAAGAAACGACTAGACCTCGCAAGGTACATAGCATTCCTACGAATACTCGTTCTAACTAAACAGTTAAAATCACACAATAGTCTACATCAATACCATCATGGCAATAATATATATATATAATAGCGTTGTTTCTAGCAGTATATACAACCTATTATAATATCACTTTTTAATCGTATCATTTATAAAATGTGTTCCCAAACGAAAATAATAGTCCATCCCAATTTAATTAACAATTAAACAATTGATAATTAATGGAAACATGGAATGATAAGCAATAGAGAACCGCCACTTGCCTTAATCTAGACGAACGATTGAACGACGACGGGTTTCTGGGTCCGGAACGGGAACGGGAACGGAAGACGGATTACAGATTCCTACGACGATGACCCATAACGAAACCCTAGGTTAGATTCGACAATAAAATGATACAAATCTAAGAAGGAACGAACAAAATCGAAAGAACAAAGGTCCCGACCGAGACCGGCATGCCCAAGGCCACGATCGCGATTGCCAGAGCAATCCGCGGTCGCGGCAGGAATTCCGCGGTCGCGGCCGTCGAGGACAAGGCCACCGCGAGTGTCATGACAGCGGCCGCGGACGCGGCCGACCTTGTCACTGTCGCGGCCATGAACTTCGGCGACTCCGAAGGGAGAAAACTCACTGGCGACGATGCAAGAGGGCTTGGTTCGCGAGGGCTTCGACTCCAGCCTTCCTTGCGCCTCCAATGCACCACTCCAAGGCTGCTACTACTCCCGGCGAGGCCTCCGGCGACACTTCGAAGATTCCGGCGAGAGCTCGAAACTCCGACGAGCAAGAAAACGAGAGAGAGAGATCGGATTTGAGTGCCCAGAGATCCTCCAAGCTCGCCTCTATTTATAGCCAAGGAGAGGAGTCCTCCCCGCCCAGATCAACGGCGAGTCAGACGATCAACGGTGGCACGGACGGCGATGCTCTACAGACGACGCGGTGTTGGCGTGTTGGAGTTTTCCGCGGTCGCGGAACCATTTCCGCGGTCGCGGAATATTCCTGTGCCCAGCTCTTCTGAGAGCCATTTTTCCGCGGTCGCGGAATTGCTGCCGCGGTCGCGGAATTGCTGCCGCGGTCGCGGAATTGCCCTTTCCGCGTCTGTTTGCCCGGGAAAAGGTTTGGCGTGGGTTTTGAACCCCAGATTAGATATATATGTACCCAAACAAATATTCTATGCCCCGAAAAATACGTCGAATGTAATTTATACCACTCAGGAAAAAATTACAGAGATCAAACACGTTACAGAAAATCCGAACTTCTCTGAAAGCGACATGATTATAAAACGAGGGTTGAGGAAATTACCCAAATACCCTTACTAAAGATTGAGGGGTATTATTTATGCAGTATAGTATGCAAATTCAATGGGACTTCAGGTATCCACTGTCATTCATTGACAATGCATAAACTGACTCCTTTAAAGCACAACCTAAGTAGTCATATGGACTCTTTTCTTGCTTCAGAATAAATAAGAATCATATTAGTAACAAGAATTGTACATATAGAAAAGATTACTTTACCAAGGCGAAGCCTGGGGGACTAAATTTCACTTGTAAAGACAAAGCCAGGTGCAGATGTGACCACATGCATATACATCATGCCCTGCAAGAATTAAGTGTCTAACAACCTGCAAAACTCATAGAGTACAAATATTGGTAACTGAAATTTCAAGCGGGGGTAACTGAAGTTAGTTTATGAAATCTACTCTAAACCATTACCTAGAACAAGGGGGTGTGCTTGCAGCTAATAGATCAACCAATGTATATAGGTATATAGCCAACCAAATTCATATGAGAAAAGTAAAACCATCCGCGAAGGAATTTTTCCCATGAAAAAACATGTAATACTAAATTAATTATTATAGTAATAAGACAAGAATGTTAAGATCATTCAATCATTACCATAAAATTCAACAAGGAAATAGATGACAAAAGAGGCTGACCTCCACTACGCCAAAGCCATGGTCAATGACATATTAAGAAAACACGAGGTGACTATCAGAGTCTCAGCCTCGTTGTCAATTCTCATTTTCACTCTCACATGAAATTAAAAATGTCTTTTATGATCAGTAATTTTAAGCATATGGTTGACACAAGAGTAAAATCTCAAAATAAGAAAATAGGTAGATGCGACCAAAATGTTTCCACACAGAATCTTTCACTATTCTTTCACAAATTGGGTGCTTCAGACACCTTTTTTAATTTTAAGAGGAAATAGCTATAGTTTTTAGAGTTTTAGATATCTTTTCTTATCTCAAACCCTAAATCAACCTAAAATCCTAGTGCCAAAATCCAAATCAAGTCCTCCTATCATGCTAACAAGGAAATCTGAGTTCACAACCGATAGAGAAAAGAGGATGTGGCACATACCAATTCAAATCAAGGCTTCTTATGACCAGAAAGCAACAACATGTTCAAATACCACCACAAGCAGATCTAGTCTAGAGCTTGAGCACAGTAGCCTGTTCAAACAACATAAATATCAAACTTTAATGGATTTACGAAATTCAAAGCAAAAAGAAGAGATCCCTAATTACTAGAAACGATGAAAAGAGCACCTGTGAAATTGAAGCTGAAATCGATCAAGATCAGTAGCTTCAATGAAAGAACAAGCAAAGGGCTCCAATTACGGACGAAATATCACACAGGCTAGAGATTTTTAGAACTCTTATGGAAGAACAAACAAAGGGCTTGAGTGGATCAGACTTCATTTGTTTGTGAATACAGTCGGAAATATCAAGCAGACTAAGGATAACTGCTTCTATTTTTCGTTTCCAATAAAAATGAAAAAAAATCAGTTTATTTAGCACGGTTACAAATGTATCCGGGATTTATAGTACAGACTAAAATTGAAGTATTGAACTACAATGATATATAGCCTGGGCGTTTTGCTACTGGGTGAGATCCGGGTTATATTCTTACTTAATAGCCCATATATTTATATCCGAAACACGCCCGAGTTGTTATTACTCATACCTCAAAGTGCTACAAACTTATATAGCTCGGGCGTACCTCACCGTATCCGGACTATTTCTTTATTTAAGACCAAAAACTCCCATCTTTCGTTGGTTTAACAAATTATTAGACTGGATATACGACACCCGGGCTATTTACCCACGAGATAAAATATAATTTGTGTACTAGTGAGAAAAACCTCTACCTCTAGGTTTTATCCTAGTAGGATTTCAAATGTTTACTTGAACTATTAGTTCGGTTTTACAATCAAGTCTTATCTCAACCTTGTCTTACATATATCCTAGACTTCCAGACATCTAGCAAGTGTAACAACCTAATAATCACAAGAACACAAGAAACCCTCACAAAGTATTTCACACACGGTTCGTATCTTGTATATCTCTATCTCTATCATCTTGGAATGCTTGTAGCTCCGTTGCCTTCTCTAAGGTATGCTACACAAGTATATAAAGTCCTAGATAATGGCCCGTTAATGAACCTTGTAGTCCATGAAATGCTAACTAAGATAACTATCCAAATATTATCTAATTAATCTCATAAATATAATATTATAATCATTTTTTCCAAAAATAAAATATCCTAGAATATGATAAATCTTCTCTCTTTCTCGCGCCATGCAGCCCAAGAAATCTTTAAGATCTTCTTTCCAAATTTAGCAATTATTTTCAAA
Source organism: Rheum nobile (assembly GCA_027886185.1). Classification (NCBI taxonomy): domain Eukaryota; kingdom Viridiplantae; phylum Streptophyta; class Magnoliopsida; order Caryophyllales; family Polygonaceae; genus Rheum; species Rheum nobile. The sequence continues at coordinate 4,554,507 of WOAB01000002.1, read as the reverse complement.
GTTTTCAGTGCGTGATTCTCTGCGTAAATGCACTGTTCCTTTGCATTGTTCCCTTTCTTCTTCCTTCTTCACAATGCATGTGTCAATACTCTATTTTGCTCAGCGCAGTTGTTCCTTTGTTGACTCGCCATTCCTTTACGTTTCTGTTTTGCTTCTTTTCTTAGTTTTCATTGTTCCCAACTTCATTCATTCAACCTGAAATTCATAGTAAAAAACTAAACCATAAAACCTAATGTTGTTTATCATCATCAAAACTAGAGGAAACGTCGTTGTTCCAACAAAATTGAGTTCTGATGGGGCGTCCAAAAGAAATCCCGGCCTTGCTGCTGGTGGTGGGATCATTCGTACCTATTCAGGATCTTTAGGTCGAGCTTATACGTTTTCTTGTGGTAGTTGTTCAGCGTTATTGGCTGAGATATGGGCCATATTCCATGATCTCCATTCGTCATTGAGCTTAGGCATTCCCCGCTTGATTGTTGATAGTGAGTCCTTGGTGGCTTGCGATTTGGTCCATTCCAGGCGCTTGCTGACGCATCCAAACTTTTATCTTCTTGATAGTTGTTGGCACATGCTTGATGACAACCCATTTGTAGTTTGTTTATGCCATGTCCAACTCTAATTTAACGTAGTTGCTAATAGTTTTGCTAAGCTTTCTATTACTTTTCCTGATGTTTTTCGTGAATTCTTTATTATCCCTGCTACTATCAAGCATTGTTCTGACTCTGATTTGCATTCTCCTAGTGAGGATGCTCTTGCTTCAGTTTAATAAAATTTGATTTCTGATTGTGCCCGCTTATAAAAAAAATACAACAATCTTTTTATAATGTAGACTTTCCTTCATTAGCTCAACGTTTGATTATTTGATTTTGATAAGTTCTAGTATTTTTCTTGTAATTTTGTACACTAGGTTTTTTGTGTGAATAGTTTTTATATATTTTATTTTCTTATAAATATAGTGAATTAATCAAATGCAAACAAACTTTCCATGCTAACATGCGAACACTTTACGGGGAACATTCATGTGTACTGTGATGCATATTCAAGGTATATTGTGACCATAATAATTCAAGGTGTACTGCAAGGCACATTTAGTGTGATATAAAAAAATGGAACATGAAAAATAGGGTTAAAACAACACGAGTGTAGTTTATCCAAATAATGCGCTAGTCAACATGCATCATTATGTAAAAAGGCTAGTACATCGTATCTATATTGAAATGTGCCCATAATTAGCTGTATTCAAATGTGCATCTTATTTGTATTGAAATGTGTATCACTAGTGTAAAAAGAGTTACTATGTGTGACACAATGTATCGTCCAATGTGCATCATAGCAATACTGAAATATGCATCATAACATACTGAAATGTGGCCGTTCACATGTTTGCATGAGAACATGAATTCGCTCGTGAATAATCCTCCTTCTCTCGATACATATAGGGCAATACTTATGTGAGGAGCACGCTTTGTGTGAAAGTGAGGATCATTCTATGCCAATCATTTTAATATTTTCCTACACCTATCACACCCAATCCCGGCCAGCGGTCAACGTTGACCAACTCTTTTTTTCCAAGCCAAATATTTTTTGATTATCTTATTATTGTTTTCCTACACGTTTTCATAATTGATTTTTTAAAAAGGTGAACAATTATATCTACTATGTATATAAAGTTGAACAGTTGTATCTTAAAGTTGAAAATTTTCATTTTCATTGTTAATTAACTGTTTTCACTATGTATATAAAGTTGAACAATTGTATCTTGATGTTCAACACTGTTCAAATTCTTTTTAGGAGGTGCTCAATTTTTCCGGTTTTACTACTCTTGTTTTCCTATACGTTTTCATCGTATTTTTTTTAATAGTTGAACAATTGTATCTTCAAGGTGAACAATTATATTTCCTATGTATATAGAGTTGAACAATTGTATCTTAAAGTTGAATAATTTTTTTTATAGTTGGACAACTGTTTTCGCTATGTATATAAAGTTGAACAAATGTATGTTAATGTTGAACAATTTCAATTCTAAAGTTGAACATTTGTATTTACTATCTATATGTTGAATAATTGGCATACGCCTTTGAACACTTGCTAAAGTTTGAACATTCATTGTGTATGTTTGTAGGATTTTTGTGTTATGTTCAATTTTCACTACAAGAAAAGTTTAGTTTGCCCACACTAAAAAATTTCACACTTAAAATTGTTAGATATATTCTCCACACTTTATTTAGTTGGGCTTCATCATTAACACTTTGAAGTGTTGGTTAAGTGTGGCAAAATCCACACATGTAATTCCAACACTTTAAACAGTGGTTAGTAAATTTACCCACACTATGTACCCACATTTGAAATTGTTAAATAATTATCCCATAAATTATTTAATTAAATATTAATATTATTAATCATGAAATAATTATATATATGATTTTATATAATTTGATAATCTTATATTTTATCAATAATACATAGATCATTTTTATGATATAAGATTAACAAATATGAAATTAAATATCAAGTTTACAACTATCTTCTCATTGATATTGGTATGTACGTATATGATTTTTTTAAAGGTCATTAATTATTAAAAAAAGTCATGAGCATCAGACTAATTAATGAATACGGTGGTACGATGAAACATCAGCCTCTTTCCAAAAATTAGCTAGGTTTGTGATCAGGTCGTGAGGCAGCCGTTGCCATCCAATTTCTCCTCCTTCCAAATTTTGCTTCATTCTCCACACCGCCTGTCATCCCCATTGATTTTTTATCAAGTCTTTGGCTGTCGATTCACAAGCGAGCTCCTCCGCCGCTGTAAACCGGACTTAAATCAATTTGATCGGATATCCATTCGTACAAACAGAAGGAGAATTTGATCGACTGCCTCCAGCCTCCACCTCCTCCGACTTCGACTGCGTCCCGGACGTCGGAAACTGCTCAGCCTCCACCTCCTCCGACTTCGACTGCCTCCAGGACGTTGGAAATTGCTCACTGCCGCCGCGCTCAGTCGCCCTCCAGGACGTCGGAATCTGCTCAGGTACTTCACCGCATAACCTTCTTGGCTTCTTCTTCAGTCTTCACTCTTCAGTCTTCACTCTTCAATTACTTTGAGGGAGTTTGACAGATTTGAGATTTGTCAATTACTCAATTGTGATTTGTGGCCTACTGCTACTGTGTGTGACATATTGACATGTGTGTATGCCGTATGGCCTTGTGTGACATGTGTATATAAGTAGTGGCCTGGTTCAGTGGGTTGTGAATTAATTTAATAAATTGATTATTGATTGAGTATTGTATTTGTTATAAACCATTTCTATGCCACTTGATTATCATTTATGTGTATATATGTCATTGTATTCATCTTTATAAGAGCTTTAAAATTATATATAATTCATATCGACGTTTCCCCGCCGTTTCCATTTTCTATATTTTTGGGTTTGTCGCTTCCCGGTGTCCTGCCGTTTCCGTTTCTCGTTTCCGTTTCCGTGCTACATTGCATGTGGGACAATTGACATATAGTGGAGAATTATTAATGGTTTCAAAGGAGATGGCTTGTTGAGAGAAAAAAAGTCTTTGTCTGATAGTTATTCCACTACTTTTTTTTTCCTTATATAATAATTACTCTGAATTAGTGCTCGATTTGAAGATCTCATCCTATTGAATTACGAGATTTCATTGCCATCGAAGTTTTGTCACATGTCACCCTTTAAGGCTTAAATTAAGAGTATCATTACGAAGTTGGCCCTTTACGAATTATTTTTTCGCTTAAATAGAAGTATGCTTAATTATAGTCAGTAATTTCAAGAGTGATATAGTTTATGGTTATTTGAATGTGTTTACTTGAACTTTTATTATATGTGTATTGATCTTTACGAAGATGGATCGAAATTGGATGTATAATAGATTTTTGCCTCAATGTGGTGGAATAAACGAAGAGTTTTTGATGGGGGTTCGTCAGTTTATTAATTTTGCACGGTCAAATGAGGATGAAGATGAAATTCGATGTCCTTGTCGTGAATGTGCTAATAAGAAGTTTCAACATCCAGATATTGTTACGCAACACTTGTATAGAAAAGGTTTCCTCCCAAACTACTTTCGGTGGATCTGTCATGGAGAACCTTATGTCGATTCTTCGGCAAGTGATAATGCAACAACGTCTCATTGCGTTCGAACTTTACCATTGAGGGCAGATCACAATTTATTCAATCCACTACAACCCCCTAATGTGGTTGAGACAAATTTTGTTTCTAATCGCAATAGTTCGCCTGATGATGAGCCGGAAATTGGTACTGCTACTGCATGTGACCCTCCTAGTGGTAATTCGAGAAGTGAAACTATTGGCACAAATGATCACATAGGTTTAACGCAAGACTTTTGGGATGCTTTGGAAGCTGCTGATGAACCGTTGTGGAACGATTGTGAAGAAACAGTATTGTCTTCAGTCTCTGAACTGTTGAAGATCAAATCTGAGTTCAATATATCTGAAAAATGCTACAATAATATTTGTCAATGGGCAAGTAGGTGCATGCCGCGAGATCATAAACTTCCAAGTGATTACTACCAGTCAAAAAAGCTGGTTCGAGAATTGGGTCTGCCACTAGAAAAAATTGATATATGTCCACAAGGCTGCATGTTGTATTGGAAGGAGGACATATCCCTGGAATCATGCAAATTTTGCAATCAGAACAGATATAAGAGCAATAAAGGTGGTAAAGTGGTTCCACATAAGCAACTACGTTATTTACCTTTGACTCCTAGGTTGCAGAGATTGTATGCTTCAACGGCTACTGCAAAGCACATGAGGTGGCACCATGACCATCAACCTGAAGAAGGAGTAATATGTCACCCTTCATATAGTGAATTGTGGCATCATTTCGACAGTAAGTATCCTGACTTTGCATCTGAGTCACGTAATGTTCGTTTAGCACTGTCTGCAGATGGTTTTACTCCTTTTGGTCAGTCTGGAAAAGTCTATTCTTGTTGGCCAATCATTGTGACTCCTTACAACCTTCCACCATCAATGTGTTTAAAAACTCCTTACATGTTCTTGACAATGGTAGTACCTGGTCCGAAAAATCCAAAAAAGCTAATAGATGTTTGTCTACAACCACTAATTGATGAGCTGAAGTTGTTGTGGACACGAGGCGTGCCAACACGAGATGTCAGCTCTAATGGTGAGATTTTCCAAATGTGGGCTGCCTTAATGTGGACTATCAATGATTTTCCGGCCTATGGAATGTTGTCTGGTTGGAGTACGGCTGGCCTAATGGCTTGCCCTAAGTGCAAGGAAAATAGCAAAGCATTCTGGTTGCCTCATTGTAGAAAGTGTTCTTGGTTTGATGACCACCGGAGGTTTTTGAAACTCGATCATCCATTTAGAAGAAATAAAAAGGCATTTACCAAGAATCGCCAAGAGACATCTCCTCCTCCTAAATGTTTGACAGGTGAAGAGCTTTGGAACCGCGTAAAAGATTTGCCAACTGTGATTGATGATCCTACTGCAAATATTGAGGGATACAGGACGACTCACAAGTGGACAAAGAAAAGTATATTTTGGCAGCTTCCTTATTGAAAGACATTATTGATCCGTCACAATCTTGATGTCATGCATATAGAGAAAAATGTGTTTGATAACACATTTAATACAGTGATGGGCATTAAGGGGAAGTCCAAAGACATGCTAAATGCTCGAAAAGATATGAAGTTGATTTGTGATCGTCGGGAATTAGAAGTGGATGAAGCTCATGTTGGTCAAATACCAAAAGCTGTTTATACGCTCACAAAAGATCAAAGGAAAAAAGTTTGTGATTGGGTAAAAGGTTTAAAATTTCCAGATGGGTATGCTTCTAACCTTGGTAGATGTGTCCAAGTAGATGAAGACAGGTTGATTGGAATGAAGAGTCACGATTGTCATGTTTTTATGCAAAGGTTGATTCCGATTGCTTTCAGAGAAATATTACCTCCTTCAGTATGGAGCCCTATCACTTAATTGAGTCAGTTTTTCCAGTCACTATGTTCACCAACATTAACAGTTTCAGAAATGCAAGAATGGGAGGATGCAATTCCTTTGATTCTATGTAAACTAGAAAGGATTTTCCCTCCATCATTTTTTGATTCAATGGAACATTTGCTGATTCATTTGCCATATGAAGCAAAAATTGGAGGACCGACACAGTACCGTTGGATGTACAAATTTGAGAGGTAACAAAAATTATCAAAATTACATATAGTTAATATGCACTGTCTTATATTTTTCATTTTGTTAATATCATGTATTGTAGGTTTTTGCATCACTTGAAGAAAAAGGTTGGAAATAAAGCATGTGTTGAGGCTTCCATTTGCTCCTCATATATTGTTGAAGAGATTTCAACACTAACAGAGCATTACTTTAAACGTCAAGTTATATCTAAAAGGAGGAGACATCAACAAGACGATGATGTAGATCCAACTCATAGCAGTGACAAATCTTATTCCATATTTAACTATCCTGGTCGAGGATTTGGGAAGTTTTTGCCGCGATGGCTCACTGAAAATGAAGATGAAAAGCATGCGATTGAGACTTTTATTTTGATGAATTGTGATGAAGTAGATTCCTATGCAAAGTAAGTATCATTGACAAAGCGATATCGTATTTAAAACTCACTATAATGTCTCTTTAGTTAAATTATCATTCTTATTATTTTGTAGTTTATTCTCGGAACAAGTTGGTGGGGCAGACGACAGAAGTTTTGAGGCCGACTTCGCTCCATGGTTCTCCTCATATGTAAGTATTCTGGTATGATTAGTTTTCCATTTTTAATCTTTATTTAATTTGAGCTAATAATTTTTTAGGTTTTGGACCCACTGAACAACGTGAGCGATACATTGATTAGAAGTTTATCAAGGGGTCCAAAAGCAAATGCAATATCATGGCCAGGATATGTTATAAATGGATACACTTTTCATACTTTGGAAAGAGGAGAATACAAATCCACCATGAACAGTGGAGTTTGGGTGAAAGGGAAAAACTCATAGGGAAAAGAAGTTGATTATTATGGCCTTCTTGAAGAGATAATACAGATAGAGTATCCCGGGATTCCAACAAAGAAAGTTGTGCTTTTCAAGTGTCGTTGGTTCGATCCAGTCCATGGCACGAAGATTAACCACAAATATGGTCTAGCAGAGGTGAATCCCAAACGACTCTATAGGTCGAAAGATCCATTTATTTTGGCACAACAAGCAAAACAAGTTTATTATGCAGAATATCCTGGAGCAAAACGAGATCGTACAGATTGGTTGGCTGCATGCAAAACAAATGCCCGAAGCACCATTGAGCAAAGGTGGACAGATGAAGTTTACCAACCAGAAGAAAGGGTTGCAGTGCCGATTGTAGATGTTGCTATTCCTACAAATTTGCGGGATCCAAGTGGAGAAAATGTGACAGTAGATAATGTATTCGAGAATGATGTTGAGGCAATAAATGAAATTGATGAGCATGTCTTGAGTTCCAGCTCTGATGATGAAGATTTAGAAGAAGATGAAGACGATGAAAATAGAGAGAGAGTTACTGATGATGAAGATGATTATTAAAATATAATTTTATTGCTTTTCTATGTTTTATGAGACAAAAATGGTTATTGTATAAGTTTATTTTTTTCAATGTGATGTGATATTGTTTTCCTATAGCTAAGGATTTTGGCGAATTGATGATTTCATTGCTATATGTTAAGTCCACTGTAAAAGCTTAAAGATATATAAATGGATAACTGTCCAAATTAACATTACTTTAATCTCACCCAAAAATTTCGCATAACTCAAATTCACAGGGATGAACAACCTTACATCGTTAAATCATTGAGTAACGAGCTCGTGTGGCTTTGTCCTGTCACTCACTCTGGTATAATCAGAGCTTCTTCTGCTTCTTTGCTATTAAAATGTTATTATTTTCATTTAAAATAGATTCAATTGGAGATTCAATCACATATATAATATATACATAGATATATCCATGAACTTTGCATTCGTAGGACAATATTATTGATATTAATTTAAAATGACAAGTACATGTACAACATAGCAGAGAGTACACATGACGATTACACATTACTAATACATTAATTAATTAACTTTGAGGGAATTATTGGGTTGAGGTGGCTCCCATTGTGATCCTGGCGAGAAAATTTCAAAATTCCAACAAGACTAGGCAATCCAAGACAACATACAAAGTCAGTACGCCCAACATTACCCAAAGATTGCTTACCACAGTTTACCTCATCAACCATAGAGGTGAACATTACTTAAGCCTTAGCCGAGGCTTCTTATTCTTCCTAGCTAGTAGCTTCATCCGTGGCTTGTGGGCAAGCTTGACGTGGTTGAGCCGCAAGTTGGGCTTCGTCCCGCGTTGGCCTCCCAGCTTGGTTTTTTTTGTGTGCCTTACATGCCTCATGAGACCTCTTAGGAGGTCGTGGAAGTGCCCGATTTGTTTCTTACCCTTCCTACCACTAGCAGCCCTCTTTGGTCCAGCCTTCTTTTCCTTGTTTTTTAACTTCTTCCCAACCTTGGCTTCTACCTTCTTTTCGGTACCCCTAAACAACTTCCCAGCCTTATTCCAAACTGATTTTGATGGTTCACCACTCTTGTCATGTGGGTGATGGTGGTGGTGGAAGATCAATCCCAGCTTGTTCTTCAGTCTTTGAAACTTGCCCTCTTTTTTTTGTCGAACTAAACGATGCCTCGGTTGGTAGTTTTCAGAGGGACTCAAATCATCTCCACAATTAGAAGCACTGTTGGAAGAAGAATCATATCTAGAGAGCTACTCTCACTCGTTACATGTCGTGTCATGCTCGATTCAAAATCAGCATCCGGATAATCAAGGTTGTTACTTGAGAATTCGGAGTCATTTTCACCACTACATCTAGTGGTAGACGTCTGAGTTGTTGTGTCACTTGGTGAAGAGGATGAGCTCACTTCGACTGTATTCCAACTAGACGAACCGGATGAATCTGAACTCGTTTCTTCAGATCCATTCAACTGGGGCAGGTAATTGCCGTGTGCACTCCGATCACTGCTTTGTCGATGCTTTCTTGGGCTATACTGCACTTGATTGGACTGTCGAGTCTGACTCTGTTTGGTTCTGGTGACTACCCCACCAGTTTGACCCGACGGTGAAGGTGCAGGAACAGGCTTGGACAGGTTGTGAAGTGATGGAATGAGAGACTCGATCCTTGCTATTGCATCATCAATCTTCTTTGAGAAATCTTGAACTTTTGATGCTCCGTCTTCCACCTCTTTCTTAGGTGTGGTTCTATTGGCTGAAGAGGAAACTGATTCTTTAGCAGCAGGGGTTTTAACGGTTTCTTCTAGTTTGTTGCTTTGCTCGCAAGTGAGACAACGTTTCTTTCTTCTGCTTTGTAGCTCCGAAGTGAAGCGTCTTATCTGTGAAGTTACTGAGGGAACTCTATTGGGCATCTTCAAAGGCTGATAATCTTTTTGGAGGAGTGCAACAACACTTTCTTTGATGTTCTGATCAAAGTCGGAAGATTTTGCAACACGTTGTAACGTCTCTGATTCTTTGGCTTTTTCTAGTTGGCCCAAGCTTTTTATACCAAGTACACTCCTCCAATTATCAGCCATGATCTGCAATTAGACAAATGAATCAAATTAAACGTAAAACATTTCTCTCAAACCTCATCTAAAGGAAGGTAAGAGAGTTTGAAATCAATTAAGCTCAATTCATTGTAAATTTAAGATATCAAGTTAAGATTCACTATGAAATTAGGCTTTCTGATATGGTTCCTCCAATGACAACATTACCAAATGATAAGGCATGCATCATTACATATGAATAAGTTAATAACCTTTATATGGTCCTCGAAAATCCTTTCAGTCGCACCATCAAGCAACTTCTTCAGAAAAATCAGTGATCCTTCATCCAACTGAACAAAATGAAATGTAATGTCAACAAGGAAACTACAGGTTTTCAGAATCAGCAACATCAATGAAAGACTAAAAGAGTAAAGAAAAAACTAGCAAATACTTACAATTTCGGACACTGCACTTTGCTCACAGGATGCATTAATCTGCAGGAGCCTGTACAATTTTCTCAACGCATTGAGATCAGCTTGAAAAGAATCTGAATCCATGTTTTTTACACTGAACGAGTGCAGAACTACTGATTGAGATCTTTATTCTTCAGCATCTGTTCCTTAACAAATCATTACAAAATAGTGATGTTTAGCATCTTGACAATGCAATTAACCAAACAAAATCAATGGATTAGATATATAATTAATATACATCATGATAGTGACAATCTCCTATCACTTGATCCAGAGTATGAAGCAGCACAGGTAGCTTCTGTTTTCATACCAATCATAATGTAGGTTCAGTTTTCATTCAAATTATGAGAAGAAAGGCTATAGAGGTTGTACTCTCAAAGTAATTTTCTCTAGAAATCGACATTAGATTCCTTGTTTTTCACTTCACTGTTACTTTACCCCTTGACAATTTATTTAGAGAGGGCATCCACATGATTAGAAAACCACACCACTACATGAAAAATGGGCTACCAACAAGATGATTTCGCTAATTTCATTAATAATAATGCACAGAACACAATCAGTCAATGAACACTCGGATGCATTATAACGTTAACTATACCACGAGTTCCTACAACTATTAGACACAAAAGTAAACCCAATTTCATCAGAATGCACAAAGCAGAATTTCAGATCAACAACAAACCACTAAAAAAATAATGGTGCCTACTTAAAGCAGGAATTGTACAAGGAGTTAAGAAGAAAATGACTTTGAAGCACGATTGAGAGAGTGTCTGATTTCACATCTCTCCAAATTTTATTATATTGCTTATGGAAATAAACTGAACAGCCTATCTGTAATGAAGTTTATAGTCTAATGTAGTTCTTATAGATTTGCATCCAGCTTTTTTATTTGGAAAAGCTTTACTTATTCTAAACTTCAATTACAGTGATTTAAGTATTACAGTCAGCAAGAGAAATGTCTGAAAACATATAAATTCATCTCCTAAGGTTCTTACAAAGATAAGATTCAATATCAAGATATGAACAAGCAGGTTTAATTATTCTCCAGGTGGACTAATTTATTCTACCAAGTTTTTTAGTTAGGGTAATCAAATCTGTCATAGAAAATGAATCTGACAGTGAAACTAACTGCATAAATGTAACTGCTGAACAAAATAACTTCTATAGGAATTCAATAGTATGTAATTACTAACCTCTTCATAAGCATTCTCAATAACACAGAACGTAAACTTGCTATGAACTTGTCCACTCCTAAACAAGGCACAAAGTATTTGGCTTCATCCTGGAGATTGCAAGAATAAGTTAAGAAATAAAAAAAATACAGAATTTACGTGAAGTTGTAAATGCATATTAAAACACAGAAGATAAATAACTAGATGCTTTCAAATGTGATAAATATGCTTATTTGAACTTGCATATGAAACTTGGAGATACATAACAAATGGAGACAATAAAAACCTGAGGATGTAAACCCAAGTTCCCAAGAGGCTTCCAATATATAATTTGATATTAGGTAACTTTATCAATCCGAAAACTTCAATTGCTCCACTCCTTATTTGAGGACTCCTGTCAGAGATGGTGGCGACTAACTGCAAAACAGATAGTAGAAGTCATCAACTCATGAAAATAACAAAGTTTACAATTGTAATGCATTAAGCACTACATATCTAACCAGAAATAAAATAAAAGTATTATAAGCAAGGAGGGAATGATATAAGAAGGTAATGCAGGAAGAGTAATGGGTTAGATATGTAACATCCCCCATCTCTGGGACGACCCTTTACAGGGCTGCAGCACAATTGGTGACAAGAGAGCGTTAAGCTTCTTGTTAAAGCGTGAGGTCTCGAGTTCGAGACTCACGAACAACCTCTTGGAGATGGCTGCCTATTAATTAGGTGAAGCCACCAAGAAAGGGTTGGGGTGTATGGGATGCAGCCCTGTAAATGGTCGGCCCAGAGATGGGGGATGTTACAAAAAAGTACACTTTTATGTGAGTGCTCAAGCCACGGGCCTAGCCCAACATGAGACACTCCATGAGCTGCAGCCCATGTACCCCAACCCTTCCCCCAAACTGGGTAGGTTGTTGGTGAGAGTCGAACACGCGACCTCTCCACCCTTTATCAAGCCTCCGAAGAGCGCCTTGATACCAATCAGCACAATTGGTATCAAGGTGCTTAGGCGCTTGATAAAGGGTGGAGAGGTCGCGTGTTCGACTCTCACCAACAACCTACCCATTTGGGGGAAGGGTTGGGGTACACGGCCTGCAGGCCTGTTAAGGATGGCAGTGCCGGGGTGTCTGTCAGGCCCGTAGTCGACAAGGTCAGGCCCCAACATAAAGTGTATTTTTATGTAATACCCACACCACTATGGGCCGGCCCATCACAGGGCTGCAGCCCATACACTCCAACCCTTCCTTGTTGGCTCCAAGCCCCAAGGCCCAGCCATTTAATCAAGAGGTTGTTGGGAGCGCTCGAACACGAGACCTCTTCCCTTTATCCACTCCCCACAAGGAGTGAATACCAGGTCTCCCCTTTATCCACTCCCCACAAGGAGTGAATACCAATTGCGCTGCAGCACAATTGGTATTCACTCTTTGTGGAGAGTGGATAAAGGGGAGAGGTCTCGTGTTCGAGTGTTCCCAACAACCTCTTGATTAAATGGCTGGAGCCAACAAGAAAGGGTTGGAGTGTATGGGTTGCAGCCCTGTGATGGGCCGGCCCATAGTGGCGTGGGTATTACAAGATACACTAATGCAGGGCAGACTGGAAACAATTTGGCATCATTGAACAGTTGAAAATGCTGCACAAAACAGTCGTGATCACATGGAGAAACTAGTAAAGAAATGCTACATAAATGCAAAAAGAACAAGCCATCAGCAAATCACTTTCCCAAGATGCGGAAGTTCCCAAGGTTTGAAAGATTAAATATGACATAATGGTGCCTAGAGTAGAAATCAAAACTACACATTGGGGGATGGGATGAACTAGGAAGAGGAAGAAGATTTTAGTCACTCAGCATCAGACAACCCGCAGAAGGACGTACAAAACCGAGTGCAATCCACAATATTCAACATAACAAATGCCTAAATTCACAAATTCAAAAACCCTAATTTAACGATTTCTAATAAGGAAAAGGATAACTCACCAGCAGATTGGGTTGTTGATTTGGATGTGTAACTGATACCGCGGGAAGAAGGTTATGAACTTGTATGGGTTCTTTGGATTCAACTGATATATGCGCGCAAGAGGGAACGAATTGTGCGCGCAAGATGGTTTTCTGACAACTACATACCCTCAGAAATTAATTTAAGCAAAAGCGTCGTTCTGATGTTTATCCATATATCTTACTTAGGATTTATATTACAATTTTTGTTCACCCAGTAAGCAAAATAACTGCGTAGCCCAGTTGGCTCTTTAGGCCCATCGTGAAACCAATCAAATCATGAGGTTTAGTGTTCGATTCTTGTAAGTTTTTTATCCCATATTTTTTGTTATTCCTTTTTCCTAAAGGTATTTTATTTTGGTAGAATTCAAGATATTTTATGAGTATAAATAATGAAATATTGTCACATTTAACTAGTCTAATTTATTAAGCAAAAGTAAAAACAATATTTTATTAGTGTTAATAATTAAAACTTAATTATCCTCAATGTCTAATTTATTAAGCAAAAGTAAATACTTTTGATGCTTTATGTTTATTGTTGGTACTTCAGGCGTTACAAGAAGCAAATACATGTTATAGTTTTGAAATTAGAGATATCATTTAATTGTAATTTAAATTACTACTCTATTTTTTACTATAGTAGTAGTTATAGTTTTGAAATTATAAATTTTAACATTTAAGATTTGATGGTTAAGATATTTAGTAAACATATATAATTTTTTATTTTAAAAAAAATGTATAATCAGTGCATTGACTGGATCCATTCGCAACCGATACATTGTAACCTAGTATTTCGTAAAAGGAAAAAAATAGGCATTACAAATCGCACCTAATATTTTAGCCTAGTATTTCAAAATGATAAAAATAGGCATTACAAATCGCACCTAATATTTTAGCCTAGTATTTCAAAATGATAAAAATAGGCATTACAATCCCACCGTACAATTTGATTTACTTATATAACAATTTGCACAAATTAAATATATATCGATAGCCAATTCAAATGGATATTTTGAAAGTTGACTATATATCTTCCCTGAACATAAATTCCTTTATCATTAGATAGTAGTTTGTATCATTTATAAAGTTCAATCAGAAAGCCTTGTGAATTATATGGGTTTGATCTTCCATCACCACAACTACCACCGTCACTGATCATCCCCACAACAAGAGTGATGAAGTCTTGAGATCAAAGAGAGCAGGTACCGGTGGAAAGGATAAACAATACTTGGCTCACCGCAAGCAATAGATCAGATGCTTTTGCGCACTTGTAGAGGGACTCATAAGACATGTTAGGCGCTTGAACAATCCAAGTTGGGAGCCAATGTGGGAAGAAGTCGAACTTGTGACAAAACCACGTCAAGGTAATCAAGAAGACATGTAGGAAGAAGCCTCGACCAAAGCACAACTAAAGATCACTATGAGTGCCTTAGATGTCACTTCGGGGTAGTTAGTTGAGGATGCTTAATTATCTCTTCCTCGTAGCTAAACTCGTGCCTTGTTGGTTACTCTGTCATGGTTTCCCAACAAACCCGACTTCTTCCCGCGTTGGCCTCTCAGCTTGGGCTTGTTTGAGTGCCTAACATGTCCCATCAATCCCTCTACGAGCGCGTGAAAGTGTCCGATCTATTGTTTCCTCTTTGCCAGGTACTGTTTACCCTTCCTACTGTTATCAATACCTTCTCTCTTTGGATTCTTAGTTTCAACCTTCTTTCCCGTGCTTCTAAATATCTTCCCAACCTTAGTTTTAGCTTTCTTTTCAGTGTTCCTAAACATCTTTCCAAACTTCATCCAAACTGATCCGGGGACTTCATTACTCTCGTCGTGGGGGTAAAATCTGAATCAGGATGAAAACTCACTTAACCAAAATCCGACTAAACTAAAATCAGTATGTATATAAAACCGTATTTGACCTATAACCCGAGTTATCCGACTAATTGGACATCTGACCGGAACCGCATACACCTAATATTGTTTCATCTTACTTGCCATCTAAAGATCCAAAAATAAATTGACTTTTACGAAACTTACTCGATCCAGTCTTTTATAACCGATTAATAAGTATTTAATTAACTTATTATAAATATATATTGTGTATATAAAACTATAAAATAATTTTTACTAATTTAATTATTAAATATTATATTTATATTTGTAGATATTTTTTTATTAAATATTTATAAATGTATAACTTACACAATTACATACTAAAAATTCCATTTTTCCATAAAAATGAATATATGTACATATATTTTAACTAAACAACTACAAACTTAACAGCTATATATAAATATGAATGTTTGCATACATATATAGTTTTAAAGCACGGGACTAAAAGAGTGCAGCGGGCCTAAATTAAATTTCCATGAATTAAAAAACCGATTTTAAATATACAGATTTTGCCTAATACTGAACACGGGCCTAAATTAAATTCCCTTGAAAAAAGTAACCACAAGCTGCCGCTATCTTTGCCAATACTGAACACGGGACTAAAAGAGTGTAGCGGAAGAAATTAAAGGCGGTGGCCGGTGGACAGGGGAGTCTTGGAGGCGATCGATGAAGGGGTCCGGGCAGTCGACGGAGGCCGTGCGGCCTGTGCTCGATCATGGACCAGATCTGAACTCAACGGTTTAAATTTTAAGGGTTTGTTATCGGCAGTGGACGGGAGAAGCTCAGTGGCCCCGGCGAGGCTATGGTCGATGTGGATTCCGGTGGCGATATATATTCAAGTCCAAGCTTAATTTCAGTCTGGACTGTTCCGCAGATCTCATCTCCATACGTACAAGGTATTTGTTATCTTCAACCTAATTTAGATAAACAATAATTTCAGAATTTTTTTTCCCAATTTTGACTTCTGAAAATTCAAAATAAAATTATAATTATTATCCTTCAATTTTTGTTCCGTTCAATTTTATATATGTCTGGATCCGTTTTTATTAATAATTGAAATTTTTAGTTTTTTTTTTTGTCAAACTTGAAAATTTTAGTTTTATCTTTTATATAATTGAAATAATTTAAAGCAGAAGTTAGTGATAGTTTCTAATTGTTTCACCGTACCCACGTTTTCATTCTTCCTGGCCACTCTTTTTTTTTACAGTTACATCAGATCACTTTCTTTATCTATTCAAACCAAAACTTTCTTTTCTCTCATTTACTCTCTCTAATCGTTAGATGTTTTACTGGTTTTAGTATGGATTCTAATGGGGATGATATGTTCATTGGTATTTCTCAAGCTCTAGAACTCAATCAAGCAAACGAAGAAGAGCCTAACCTATAGGAGAATGATGGTGAATTTCCAATATCAGATGAGGAGAATGATGAATTTCCATTGGTAGAAGAGGAGTCCGAAAGCTCGGGTGGTGAAGAGACAGATGTTGCAGGCCGAATCAGAATTCGCCCATATGGAGACACGTGAATACTCAAACTTACTGTACTAATGTTGTTTTTGTTCTTAAATTACCTTATGATTGTAAATTAAGATTTGGTATTTATTGGTAGGTTCAAGTCTACTAAGAATGTGTTGCCTCGTATACATTCAATCATGGAAGGTCTTTACACCGGGCCATGGATTCGTTGGAGTAAAATTCCACCTGATACAAAGAAGGTGTGGTTTGCGGAGTTCAAGGTTGGTATTTCCCTTTCATGCTCCTATTTGTCCATAGAAAGCTCCCTGTTATTACACGTTAATATTTAAATTTAGCCATAAGATATACATTTCCATATACATTTTTACCTCCATTGTGCTGCTGATAGAAAGCTCCCTGTTATTACACGTTTCTCATTACATATGCTGCTTTGTCATTTGGGGGCTGGGTGCAGGAGAGGGGGAATGGAAAGCATTCTTTCTTATGGTGCATTGTAATATGATTATGAAGACCTTAGTTACTCATTAAGTGCTAAATATTTGAATATAGGGTTGTATTTATAGAAAATTATAGGAATACGTAGTCAACTCAGTGACTTGTTTAGATTGACTGGAAAAGAACTTGTAAAGGCACCCTTTGTAGATCTTTTGTACAGCTTTAAGGTAAAAAAGGGACAGTTTTGTATCAGGATCAGAACAACTTTTACTCTGATCTATGCACGAACATTACAATGCAGCAGATTTAGGATAGAGAAATCCCTTGGTCAAAGTCACCAAATAGAAACAAGTTGTGAAGGAAGATAAGACTAAAATCAATCACAATTTGTGTAGTCAACTCAGCCAAATACGTAGTCAACTCAGCCATTGCATCCGTATCTGAAGGGTTGACCATATCTCTTTTCTTATTAAATATATTAATATGTACTTGTGGTGCATAAAGACTTTTTTCGGAAAGACAAACATTCTCAAGGTGTGAGGAGGAACTGGGCTACTAAATCTAGTCAACACCTTCGATCTACTTTTTACATGGCGAGAAAAAATGGTAAGAAACCCGGTTTTATTAGGCAAACAATTTGGAATGAGATGCTCAAACAATGGGCCGATGAAGATTTCAAGAGCCTATGTGAGGCAAATAAATCTCATAGAGCATGTTTGAAAGGTCTCTATACTGGAGGCTCAAAAAATGTTCATGGACATGTAGCTGATTATGTAAGTAATTTCATTGTTATGTTATTTTTGTATGAATGTTATTGCTTCTAATATTTTAATCTATTAACATGCAGAAGAGAAAGCATAATAAGAGAATGACACAAGTAAATCTCATGAGAAGGACGTTTCGAAAGAAGAGAACAAGAGAGTGGACTGGTTCTAAGCCTCAAGCTATAATTGTATGTGTTCTATTCTTTCATATACTCCATGTGAAATTATGATTTCCAGTATGTGATACATTTCTCTCATTCAAATAACAATATGTTATTGCCTATGTTTGTATACATAGATATGAGCTAAAACATGGGTGCCTAATTATTATTTTTTGTACAAATTTGATTAGTAGTTAGTACGCATGCATGCATTTTTTGTTTTTAATATGTTCAGACTTGTTGATCGATTGAGTGCTCTTTTTTTTACATCCTACATATATATAGATAAATGGAATGACATAGCTCCACTAGAAATAGCATGCTTAAGAGATTAGATTATGATCTGGATGTACATGTTGTGAATGTCAAACCTCCACTACATATATATGTATATGTATAATATTCTGATCTGGATGTCCTTTGCTATTAACTCTTTGTCTAGTCATAAACGTACTTGTAAGTTGTAATACCTTAGTTAACTAGTGTATATTCTAATTGCTCTAGTTCGAACTCACCTTCAATTACAAACATGTATGAATTAGAGCTAGAAATCAATAAAGATTTGAATCTAGAGAGGCTCAATTAATTCAATAATTCTGTCAAAGTTAAACATAGGTGCTTAAGAATTGAATTCGTACGTGTATAGTTTCTACTACTTGCTACCTTATTCGAATTATGGATGATTATCAATTTATCATGGATGCTTGTATTATGCACATACTTCAATTTTTTATTTATTTCAGGATCGTTTCATTGAACTAAGCAATGTATTTAAAGAGGCACATCCTGAGGGAATGACTGAAGAAGACAAATGTAGGCTGTGGGCTGAAGCAACTGGAGTTAATAGCAAATGACAAATGTTTGGTCAAGGATCTCTCAACAACACGTTACCCGACTTTAGAAATCCAGCTACTCCTCTTCCTTCTACGGCACTCAGTGGGACTCTTAATGCTAACCAAATGGAGGACCTTCGAAAATCGATTGAGGATGACCTTCGGAAATCGATTGAGGAGGACCTTCGGAGATCAATTACCGAGGAACTTCAGAAAACTATGGATGACAAGATTCAACACTTATTGATACAAGCCCGACAGCAAGAGACACGCACAATGCAACAACAACGCGCTCAATTTCAACAAATGCAAAGGTTCGTACAAACTTTTCAGCCGACACCATATGTAGACCCGATCCTACAAGCTGACACACCGTTCATGGCGTTGCTGAACTCAACATCAAATCCTTCAACATCAAATTCTTTGGCGAATCCCTCTATGCGTGTCGGTTATGTGCCACCACAACCTACATCTACTCCATTTGATTATGATAATCATACCAATTCTGGTGGGCAGAATTAAAATATTAAGTATGCTTCTTACGTTAGTTTTCAAAGCTTTTTAGTACTTGGACAATTTTATGTAGTCTTTATTTTGCAACTTGTGTTTTCTTAGGTACTGAATGACATTGTAATCCTCATTCTGTTTTCTATGCATTTTATTTTTATTAAATTTTATTATTAGTATAATTTATTTTATTATAATGTTAATTAGTGTGATTTGTATGAATAGCTGTACGTGTGTATATATATAAGAAGAGTTGTACGTGTGTATATATATATATAAATCAATTAAAATGAATATAAAAATAGGTTATTTAAAATACTTTTTTAGTGCATATATGCCCACATGTTTTATTGTTGGATATTCTTTTGACACTTTTAACATACCTACACTTCTAATTGTTGTTATATAGACAACCATTTTATATTTATTTATTTATTTGTAGAAATTTATTATTTATATTAAGTGTTACATTTTCCAACATTAAAATTTGTAATAAAAAATTACATATACGAGTATGAGTTTTTTCTACACTTTTAAATGTTGGATAATTTGCGACACTCCATATCCCCACACTTTACTTCAACTAAATTTATTGTTGCTTTTATCAACATCAAGTAAACAAGTGTGAGTAATCTTTTCACTCTTAATTGTTGGTATATAAGGAATTTCTTGTAGTGTTTAACATTTTTCACTTATGTTTGAACAATTTTTGAGTTGTACTAAGTTATATATATCTTATAAACAAAAGTTCAAGTTGTTGGCACAATTGTTCAAACTTTAATAAATTATTGTTCAACTTTTGTGCTTTCAACAATTTGCATTTGTTTTTTAACAATCTACATTTATGTTTGAACAATTTGAGTTGTGTTATATTTTAAACATTGAGTTGTATTAAGTTTAAATTACCTTATAAACAAAATATTAAGTTTATTGCACAATTGTTCAAAATGTAATTAGTCATTGTTCAACGTTCTGTTTTCTGGGATTTGAACATTTTGCAATTATTTTTGAACAAATCAAACTGTTCAAAATTGTTTCATATTGTTCAGTTTTTTAAAAATATTGTTCAACCTGTAAAATGTGTTTTCATTAAGCAAAAGAAATTGTTTAAAGATAAAAAAAACTTGTTTGGAGGAAAAAAGGAAGTGGTTCGGGAAAAAAAATTGGCCCATAAAAAAAGAGACCGGTCAATGATCAATCCATGAGGTGGATGGGTATGGGAATATGGGATGGTATAAGTGTGTTAGGATGGACGTTATATCCTAGTCTTCATTGTCATAAAATACATGACTCACATTGCTCCTTATTTTTCACCGTAAGGATTCGTTTCACTTTTGTGTGTGTATATATATATATTTTAGGTTTTGGTGAAACAGTGAGTTATAGTAAAATGGAGATACTAATTGTATCCCTTGGATGAGAAAAAAATGTGTGGCCCATATTTAATCTAGATGTTTGAAAAATAAGAGGGTGGAATACACATGATTAAATCCAAATTGCAGCTAGATGGTTACTGTTCATCGTCCCTCCCAAGTGCCAGCCGAGAGCTTGAAGCTCCGTCCATGGTGGTTTGGCCGCGAAATTAGGCCCCGTTTAGGCTCGATTGCTTCGAATAATTCATGGGCTTTAAAGGAGGATTAAACGCGCCCAATCTCGGTGGAATCGGGAGGAATAAATCAAAAACAAGGTCGAATTTGAACAAATAAGGCAAGAATTTTATCCGAAAACGAATTATGGTAAATTGGGCAAATCAGGTTCAATTCGTAATCTTTTTTAGCCAAATTTGAGCCCATTGTGTATTGATCTCCAAGATCTTTCAAACCCCTATAAATAGGGCTGCAATCGTTGAGGTTTCGGTATCTAATTTAATCCTCAAAGTCGACAAACCCTAGCTTTCGGCCGCGGCTGTTCATCGACACAATTCGACCACCACCGTCCTCCGTTGTCGCAATTGCCGCCATCATTAGGTCCATCGGAGGGTTGTTTTCAAACTCCCTAGGGTCTAGCCGCCGGAACACCACCGACGGGCCTCCAATTCCGCCGATCTCCGCCACGTCTCCACCGCGCGAACCGAATTCGGGTAATTTCGGATTTTTGGTCTGATTTTCATTTTCTTTTAAAATTCTTTGTTATTATTTAGCTTAATTAAGGTTAATTAAATTAATCTTAATTTATGAATAATAATATGGAATTAATTTGATTTTATAAAATTAAAATTAAATTAATTGGAATTACTTTGGGTATTATCTTAGACTATGAATGGTTAAAATATTAACTTTTCATCTAGATAATATTTTGGAGTAAAATTTCTGGACTTATAAATAAATTATGGGATTTATTTATTTATGAGAAGATTATTTATAATATACGACTAATTGATTTTTAATCGTTAAAATAATCGTTTTACCGATAACTCGATAAGCCTTGAAAATTGAATTATTTAGAGATAAATTAATTCAATGTAAACCTTGAGACATATACCCTTCAAAATTAATTATTGAATAAATTATATAATTATAATTTATTCTTGTGTGTGATTTGGGTACGTCTTGGATTTCTTCTGGAACGGAAATAGAGCAGGAATTCAAGTTGATACTCGAAAACAACCATCCCCGTGATACCGTTAATCTCTTCGTAATTCAAGGCAAGTGGCGGTTCGGTCTTGCATATTTATTCCATTCTTATCTTAATTGCCAATGAATCGGTTGTGTTGTTAAGTTGGGATAACTAATTCTTTTCTTGTTTGGGAACTTTTGTGAATAAATGGTGTGATTAATTGAACCTTATTATTAGGTTGTATAATATGCTAGCAATAACCCTTATATATATTATTATTATAGGGTGCTAGTTATACTTGGTGTGGATTTGTTGTGCATTGGTGTGCATATATAAATGCTAGTTTAGCACGAGTATTCGTAGGAACGCTATTTCCTTGCGAGGTTTAGTCGTTTCGTTATAACTTTGTGTTAGGAGGTTAAATGCCCTAACGCTTTTGGTCATGACCTACCCCTATCCGAATATAGGTGGTGGTACACTTAGCTAGTGTCAATCTTCGGGATTTATTCTCAATCTTCGGGATTCATTCCCATTTTATATCTCATTGCGAGATCTGTTGTAGAAATTAAAAGCTTCAACGTTAATGCACGTTTTGAAATTAAATAAGATAAGTGCCTTGTTGCACATAATTATTATACCATCGGGCGAGAAGTACAACGTGGAACCCGCCCGAAGTCTTGTATTTAAGTAAGTCTTCTTTCCAATCTGGATTCGCATTGTGCGGTGAGGTTGGTCGTGGACCCAAATAATCAAGGTCTGTTTTCAAACTTTGTGTGAAATATAATGTTCCTGAACAAATTCATTAATTTCCCATAAGACCCATCTTCTTTGGAGTCTTCTCTTGTCACATACCTTTTCTTTCGTTTCAGTGAGAGTATATGGGTTATATATCGTCTATCAGTTTTTATTCGAGAGACAATGATAGTAATCGGATACAATCACAAGAACCATTCTGTAATATCCCTCAATTTTTAGTAAGGATATTCGGGTAATTTTTCCCAACATTCACTAATTAATTATTTCGCTTTCAGTGGAGTTTGGATTTTCTGAAATATCCATGATATCCAAAATAATTCCCTGAGTGGTATAAAATACATTCAATGTATTTTCGAGACTTAGAATATTTGTTTGGATACAAACAGATAATTTCCGGGGTCAAATACCCATCCCCATTTTAATATTCTAAACCTTGTCTCCCCTACGCTTTTCTCGAGCCTTTCCCCGGCTTAGCTTTTCTCGAGCCTTTCCCCGGCTTAGCTTTCTCGAGCCTTGTGTTGGTCGGAGTAGCTGCCCTCCTCTTGGGCTATATATGGAGGTGGTCTTGAAGGCTTGAAGGACAGGAAGGTCAGACCTCTCGATCTCCTTCTCGTCTCTCGTCCCTGCTCACTCCCTCCTCTGTTTCGGTCTTCCGCCGGCGAAGCGGAGCCCAATCTCCAGTTCGCCTCCCTCTCGCCTCCCGCTGAGTTGCTGCTGGTGTCGCCGCCCCATCTCCGGCACCAAGGAGCCCAGTGAAGTCGTCAAGCCGCCCCGCCGTGCTCCGCTGAACCGCAGCTATAGCCATTGGAGCCCTGTTCGCGTCCCCGGTTCGAGCTCGCAACCGCGCAGCTCCTCCTCCTCCGCGCTAGGTCGTGGTTGCGGTGTAGTTGTGGTGGCTTAGACCCGGCGTCGTCTCCCTCCCAGCTCCTTCTCGTCGTCGCCCCTGCTGAGCTCGTCACCCCGGTGTCGACGTAGGCCCCGACGAGCCACTGCTGAAGGTGAAGCCTTCGTCTCCAGTGCGTGTTGCGGTGGTGTCGTGGTGCTCTTCCTCCCCGTCGGCGCCACTCCATCCCCGGCGTCGTCCGTGTCGAAGACGAGAACCCCCCCTGTTGAATTGTTTCGTGATGGGCCGATTAGCCCATTAAGCCTCCAGTCCAAATTCAACCCGAAATTATTCGAGCGGTATAATTTCGATTCCCTTTCGTCCGTATTTTTTTTAAGGAAAATTTAATAAATTATTTTATGATTTAATATCATAGAAATTTATTAAATATAAATTCTTAAATTCGTCCAGTCAAATTAATTGATAGATATTAATTTGTCAGTTAGAACGTGATCTGCTGGGTCGCGTGTGGACTCGTACTCTGGCAGGAATATTCTGAAGCTTAAGCCATATCCTCGGAAAGGATATTTTCGGTAGTCGTCTCGTCCAGATTCATCGCCGAATCTATTCCAGGCAAGTGACGGTTCGCTCTTGCTCATCGTTCCATATTTACATTAATTATCAGTAGTTTATCTGAGTAATTAATTTGGAATGATTATTGTGTTCATCTGGAAACGGTTTTGTTAACTGTTTTGGAAAACTAAAGTATGATATTATAATAGGTTGTATATCTGTTAGAACAACGCTATTATATATATATATGTGAATTAATACAGATATTATTATAGGTTGTATATTGTTGAACAACGCTATTTTATCTGTAACTGGCCATGAGGGCATTGATGTGAATTATTACTGCGTTTATAACTGTTTAGTTAGAACGAGTATTCGTAGGAACGCTACTGTGTATCTCAATGCGAGTACTAGTCGTTTCTTGATAACCTGGTGGTTAGGATTTAGTTCCTACCATCCTTTTCAGGGTTTGTGCACACAGCTGGTGCCGCTTGTAGGGATTTAGTTCCCAATTCCGTTATTAGGGATTTAGTTCCCGAGGGATTTAGTTCCCGAACCGACTTTAGGGATTTAGTTCCCGAGTCAACTCCGTCCATGGATTTAGTTCCCGACGGTATCTCTTTATCCCGATGGATGAGATGATTTAAAAGCCTATAACGTGATGTGGGTTTTTGGAATTAAATAAGATAAAGTGCCCGAGTGCACATAATTAATATACATTTGGCGAGTAGTGCAGCTAAGTAAATAGTGCAGCTAGGAAAGCTCATCTCGACTGTTGATCAGAGTACGTTCTCTTTCCAATCTGGATTCGCTGTAAGCGATGAGGTTGGTCGTGAACCGAAACATCTTAGTCAGTTTTTAAATCGTTATGTGGTTCTGTAAGATCCAGACTTGAATGTAGTACGTTCTCCTTCCGATCTGGATTCGCTGTAAGCGGTGAGGTTGGTTGTGAGCCGAAGCATCTCAGTCAGCTTTTAATCGCTGTTGTTTGATTCTGTAAACATTCCAGATTTGTCATATTTCCTTAAATACTCATTTCTTTTGGAGTCTCTTTTCGAGTCGATTTCTGTGAAGATTAAGTCTTCCAGAATCTTCTCTTGTGCATACCTCTTGTTGTTATTCCGTGAAAGTGCCAGGTTATGTATCGTCCATTCGGTTATTATTTGAGGGACAATGATAGTAAACGGTTACGATCACTCGAACCACTCTGCTTTTTACCCTTGCTAGTCTATTCAAGTAGACTAACCCACGAACATTGTTCTCCGCATGTGGGCTGGTGTCATCCGTTCGATTCGGCACATTAGATAGAGTGAAGATATGAGGAGACTAGATTGAATATGAAGACGACGATTGTTTTTGGATGTTTTAATAATTGCTTTTAGTCAGGTTGAGATCCTTGGGCAGGTGATCATTACGATCACAACCCTTTTTGTAATATCTTTTATAAGTCTTCCGCTGTACTTTGTTTAAACTCTGTGTTTGGCCTATTCGGGATTGTGATGTAATCCCGTAACTCATGTTTCATTTGATTGATGTTTTGATTTGGATACTTTGATCATTATGTATCATTGTATGCCTTAAATTGTATTTAAACCGGTAAAGCCTTGGGTGATCTTGGTAAGGAACACTTGGGTCACTGGCGGTAATACATTTTCAAATGGGTTAAGATTTGGGGGTGTTACACATTCTGTTTGAGCTCTTCCGTAGTCTTTCATTAGACTGACCAACCTTTATATTTTCTTGCATGGTTGGCTGGTGTCATCCGTCCTATACGGCACATCAGTGGTTGGTCTCTGATGCCTTGAAGTAACAAATCAAAGACGAAGGCTTGCAGTTGAAGATTAAAGATTTTAAGTAATATATATTTTAAAGTTGTCTAGTGTTGACTTAATCTTCTTAAACAAATGTAAGACATAGTTAAGTTAGTCATGTGTTAGGGTTATTTAACAAGTCTTCCGCTGTAATTTCATTATCATTTGTAAAACTATCCTTCTCAATTTACGAGAGAAATTTTAATAAAATATTGAGTTTCTTTACACAAGTCTTCTGCTATTTATTCTTTATTATTTAATGTTCATTTATTTATTTAAGTATAATTGTTTTGATTAAAACCTTGGGTGGCTTTGGACTTTACAGTCTGAGGTCACTAGCGTGTGACACTACCGTCGTAAGTCGGGGGTGTTACAAATATTCGATGTTTTCATGTCATTAAAAAGGATGAAAGGGAAGAAACGTAGATGACTCGTGACGTGCTTGTGAGACAACGTCATTGTTAATCGCCATGAATCAAAGCTTCAAAAAGAAGTCGACTGAAGATGATATTCATGATATTAGACGGTGATATTCACGATTTGGGCGGTGATATTCGTGTAATTAGGTGATGATGTTCATGTAATGGGTGGCGATATTAATGTAATATGGTGGTGATCAATATTCATGAATTGGGTGGTGATATTTATGTAACTGAATGTGATATTCATGTAACTGAGTGTGACATTCATCTAATTGAGTATGATATTCATATTATCAAGTGGATTCATGTTTTTAAGTGGTGATATTCATGTCTTTAAGAATTTATGTAATCACATATAAAACAAAGATATTCATACAAACATGGACAAAGTTCAACACACGAATTTATAAATCTGCGAATTTGCAAAGCATCAGGACATACTTGATCGATATTCATAAACACACGATCAATATTCATGAATGTTGAAAAAATCGTTAAATGAGAAGAACTAATTAAATTTAGTGAATCATCACTAATCTGAATAAATTAAAATTTAATGAAAACATATAGGAATTAAAAAAATTCTTCTCATTCAAAGCAACCAGAATAATTTGGAAAAATATATCATTTTATGTCTTCTCAAATCTATATCTTTATTTAAATTTGATTAGTTAATACCCCCTTTATATATAACTGTCTAGATTAGAGCCTAATTCTGTAAAAGTATGCACACACTACTCCCTCTATTTCCTCTTAGTCTAATTGTCTATTATCTTTCATTCAACGTTTGACATTTATCCATCTACTTAATCTTTAAATTCGTTCTATTTAAACCCGCCTATATAAAAAAAGTTGTCTAAATTTATTCGTCAACTTGTGGGTCGAATATGATATTAAGCGTTACCAACCTCACCCTCCCAAGTCGCATTTCACTTTTTCCCATATTCTGTTCAATAATGAGTTGATAACAGTAACAAATGTCACCACAAAAAGATATTTAATTATAACGTCATGCATTTGTGCTAGTTGGTATTTGGGGATTTACCCAACGTAGACAACTGTAATACTGTATGTTGTTCATCAGGTAAGTGGCGTCATAAGATGCACGCACGCCAAATAATTGAGAAATGATTCTGGCCGGCACCTAGCTAGCTACGTCTCTCTCATCATACACCTACATCTATATGAGAATTGAGAATCATCCCACTCTCACAATATTATAGTAGTAATATTTATGTATATTGTTCTTAAACCTTACAAAAATACAAATGAATGCTCAAATTTATTTATTTTAAATCAAAGTCTCTAAACTTTGAAATTTAGCATTTTTGCAAACGAAACTTTGGTATAGCTTGTTTCAATGTTATAAGACCATACAATTTTCAACAACAAAAAGAGAGTTATTATAGAACTGGTAGACATTGGCCTTGTACAACACCCCTAGGCCCTAACTATTATATTTAATTTATTTACAACTTTCCATTCTCATTTACAAGGATGTTGTAGAATGAATAAATATGCCTTGCACGTAATCTAATACGTCCTAATCATCTATCTTTTCACCAAAAAAGTTTAATTAGAGACCAAATGTACATGTACGAATTTTGTCAGTCCATTTAGGATCCTTGAAGTACTAACAAACGTGTCTGTAAACTCATTATTAAAACTAAGTGCGAAGGACTTGTATTGTTAACCTAAAGAAGTTTATAAACTCGTTTGTAATTACCCCAAAGGTGAGTGAAATTATACTACATAAAAGAAGCCGAATTATTCATGATGTATAAGGGTGACAAGTGGACAATTGGAGTGGTGGGTGGGGGCTGGGTTTGGAATCTTATAAGGTAAATCTTCCCTTGTTTGATATTTTACTTTAGTAAATTTCAGGGGGATTTCTTATATTAATTAAATGCTTCCTTCTTCCTACACAGGAAAGGTTGACATTCCCATGCATGGAATGGGCAACACCCTCAACCAGTGGTGCTTATGCTCTGTCCGTTATTCCAGTTGTTTACTTTTTTGGAAAAATCATCAAAATAATAAGCTTTCACTAGTAGATCGCAAATAATTCAAACTTTATATTTAATAAAAGGTAATTTCAATTTTCATCTATGAATTAAAAATAATCCCAATAATTTTTTCGGTTGAAATTCCGACTAGTTTGATGACGTGTATTCGAGGTTTCTTCGTAGCTAGACGTGATAAATTATTCTTCTTTGTACAAGATCTCTTATTAGGTGTCATGTTGTCATTGAATTAGTCACAACCTCAAATCGAAAAAATCATTGGGATTACTTTTGGTTCATGGTTTGAAAGTTTGGATTATTTTTGGTTGAATTGAAAGTTGAGATTATTTTTTGTCTACTAGTAAAAGTTGGGATTATTTTTGACAATTTTTCCACATTTTTTTACAAGCGAATACTAGACTCCTTACTAGGTACAAGACTAGCTTAAATCATCATAATGAATGATTTTCATAAAATTTCAAATACGAAAATTAGGGATAGAACTCAAGCTGTACGTGGAGTTTTCTTCTATTATTGCAAATCTCAAACATGGATGTGGAAGACAAGTTCTTGGTGATCCAATCTCGGAGATGAACAATGCTAATGTCATTTGGTGCTAGGAAGTCGACAACTTGGTTACATACCCTATAGCAATGAAAGATCCTGAAAGAATCAAAGCAATCGAATATGAAAAGTTTGTCAATAATAATTGTTCGTATTTACCAAGGGATTTTTCATAATTTATTAACACAATTAATTACATTAAATTGTCACCTTCAACAATAATGTTTCTAATATTTAAGTGCAAAGCCTAACGGAGGCCCTTAAGGAAGGCGTAAACATCAGTTTGTAGTATAGACGTATTTGGAATATGCTTTTTATCAATATGTATAACTTGTGAATGACTATCTCTGAAAATGAAATCAATATGAGATGTGAGATTGTTTCTTTTGAATCCATCTAAATTTTGCTTAAAGTAATGAGGGTGAGGCTTGTTCTTTGGTTTATCCAAATGAATGGATTTCCATTATGTGAAAAAGGTAATGGCAGAGTGGGATGTGGACGTAGCTATGCTTGGTGAAGATGGTCTGAATAAAATATTGTTTCTGTGTTTTTAGATATTCCACCATGAAAATAAGGTAACTCGAGGTTTGAGGAGTTAGATTGACAAAAAAATTCCAAGTTCTCTATGACAATGTTCTCATTTGGCATAGAGTAATTAAGAGACTCAAAGTTTTTGGTGAAGTTTTATAAACATATGAAGTGAATATTTACATACATAGAGAGAGAGGATGAATTGTGTTTTCACCCATTTCATTACAACGATTACAATGAGATGAAACTCGATTATAAAATTTATTTAAGCGTTCAATATTTAATGACAATAAGAACAACATTTCCATTAGACATGTTGTATTTTAGGTGGTATGTTAAGCTTCTAAATCCAAGAGAATATAATACTCCGTATTATTAGGACCTAGAGTGAGAGAGATCAATTAAATTATAATTATTGATGTTGAAATATAATCTAAATAGGTCTATATATTTTAGCTTATTAATTGACCCCGTTGGAAGAGAAATCAATGTATGCATTTCGTAGATTCCTAGCTGGGCACAAAATTCGGCATTAGGCCGGGACGGGGCGGAAAATTGAACAGGGAGCATCATCCGATCCTTACCCCGTGCTGTAAATAGCTAGCTAGGTCCCTATCGCCGTCTCATCCTCGATCGGCCCATGATTGCTGCGATCGGATCCACGTACACACTGATAAGCATATATATATGATTGAGGAATTAATCTACTATATAATAACTAAA
The DNA here is from genome assembly GCA_027886185.1 of Rheum nobile. Lineage (NCBI taxonomy): Eukaryota > Viridiplantae > Streptophyta > Magnoliopsida > Caryophyllales > Polygonaceae > Rheum > Rheum nobile. Next base: position 4,524,487 of record WOAB01000002.1, on the reverse strand, counting down.
CCAGAATCGCGTCTGCACAGGCATGCACTCTGAGATTGCATCCGAAATTTTCGGTGCCACGTGTCACAGTGGTATTAGTTTTGACACGTGTAATCAAACTATTAATTCGTTTTTATTGTACTGAAAATAATTTTTGGTATTGTTTTATTTAGGCGGATTTGACAGCAGATTTTTGCTAATTAAATATTGAAAATCTTTTTACAAAAATATATAAATATTTTCTTACCTTAAATAAAACCGATTACCTAAATATTTTGTATACAATCAAATCACTATGCTATGCATGCATAATTGCCCAGAAACAAAAACGAAAATCTCTGTTTTCCAAATATAAAAAATATATGGTTGAATATATGGCAATGAAAATCTCTGTTTTCCAAATATAAAAAATGATATATTACTGAAAATATATGGCAAAATAATTCAATCTTTAATGACCCGGTCTGTGTGGCTATATATTTCCAGCCTCTCAGTCAATTTCAATACATGCAACTAGACAATTCAATACAAACAGACCGTGTTGAGCTATTCACAAGGTAATTCTGCAAACTTTATGGTTTCTCTTTCATTGATTTGCAAAAAATGCAGTCTTTCATAACATTTTAACCCATAAATTTAGGTCTTTCATCCTTTTAGAACTTGGAAATACAATATTTATTCTGTAAACGACTTTGTTTGTACATGCTCTCATCCTTTCATCCTCTCAGGAAATTACAGTACAGACAACAACAGCCTCTCATCCTTTCATCCTCTCAGGTAATTACATATACTTAAAAAGCTTAAACAATTATGTTTTAATTTGCTTCGTCCTTTTAAGTATATTGCAATAGTTTCTTGCTGCACAAAGTTTCATCGTAAAACTAGAAATTATGTTTTAATTTGCTTCGTCCTCTAATAAACAATTTCTTGATGCACAATATACTATTTTTACAACTAATAATTTTTATGTTCTCTTGTATGATTTGGTTTACAACTGAAGCATTTACTAATAAATAAATAAAGTCTGTTTTTTTATATTAATTAGTTGTAAATCATGTGCACTTCTATGTTATAAGTATAGTGAACATACCTTTACATCTCTTTCAAGTTGTAAACTATCCTTCAAATTTGTTCAATGAGTCCATTATGAGGTCCATGATGGATTACTGTGACAAGAATACAGAAGTTAGATCCATATTATATATTTAAAGTAATTTAAGATATGTTGATGTAATATTTCAAGAGTGAGAACCATGACCTGATTATATAGGTTGAACGTAGTAAATATTTAATTGTGGCTATTTGATTTCCTCATATCAGAACCAGCTACCTTGGATGTTATAATTTTAAACCTATTATGAAAAAATCTTTAAAGTCAATAATTAAAGTATAAGTAAATTAAAGTATAAGTAAATGAATAAATATAAGCTAAGTAAAAAAGACAGAAGGCCTACCTTTTGGAATATTATCAAACTAAACTTCATATTTTAGATATATGATTTCCGATTAGGGTTAAGGTTAGGGATTATGGTATTGAGGAGTGGGATTTAGGTTTAGGGCTAGAGTTTAGAGTTAGGGTTTAGGGTTAGGGATTATGGTATTGAGGAGTGGGATTTAGATTTAGGGCCAGAGTCTAGAGTTTCAAGTTAGGGTTTAAGGTTGGGGTTAGAAATTAGGGTTGGGGTTCGGGTTTAGGGAGTGAGATTTGGGATTTAGGGTAAAAAATCAAACGAAGGATCTCTAGAGACAGAGAGAGAGAAAAGAGAGATAGATAACAAGCTTACATTTATCGACTTTGAAGCTCACAATAATTTACTTCACTTCCATCTCTTGACCAACCTTCACATCTGCTCATATGAAATAAATTATTTAATTATTTTCAGAAAGTAATGAACAAGGACATAAATCAAATAAATGATCTGTAGAGAAAGAGAGAGACAAATTAAGAATCAAACGAAGGATCTCACAATTAAATCAAACGAAGGATCTCTAGAGAGAGAGAGAAAAAAAAAAATAGAGATAGATAACAAGCTTACATTTATCGACTTTGAAGCACACAATAATTTACTTCACTTCCATCTCTTGACCAACCTTCACATCTGCTCATATGAAATAAATTATTTAATTATTTTCAGACAGTAATGAACAAGGACATAAATCAAATAAATGATCTGCAGAGAAAGAGAGAGACAAAGACAGAAAACGTGCTTACATTTATCACTCTGGATCTGGGGAGAACATCACCCTTCTATATCTCTTCCCAACTTCCAAATATCCTCATCTAGGGACAAAATAAAATGAAAAGAATCTTCAGAGAAATAGATGAATATATATATATATATATAGAGTCAGGCTCCGGTGAAACGGATACTTACGGTGAAACGTGAGGAGGAATGATAGCCAACCATTTTGGGACAATGGAAGGCTATGATGGAACATCCATCATAGCAAACATACACCCTCTCACACACAATCACACCCCATGGTCAACATCTGACCATTGACCGGTCAATGGTCAACGGTGACCGTTGACCGGTCAAACTGACTTTTGTCCATTTTTTTTTTAACAATTAAATTTTTTTAAAAAATATATTTTTTATTCTTGTTTTTCTACACGTTTTTATCATAAAATTGTCATTAAAAAAGTTGAACAATTCCTTATTAAATTTGAACAATTCTATATCAAAAGTTGAACAAAGTGTTTTGAACAATATATAAAGTTGAACAATTGTACAAACAAAGTTGAACAATTGTATCTTAAAATTGAACAATTTCATTTTTATGGTTAGACGACTCTTTCACTAAGCAATTTTTATTTTTATTTTTTTTGGGCAAGTTTTTTTCTTCATTTTTTTAATTGTTTTTCTACACGTTTTTATCATAAAATTTTAATTAAAAAAGTTGAACAATTCTTATTAAATTTGAACAATTGTATGTTAAAAGTTGAACAATATTTTTTGAACAATATATAAAGTTTAACAATTATACCAAAGAAGTTGAACAATTGTATCTTAAAGTTGAACAATTTTATTTTTATGGTTAGACAACTGTTTCAGTAAGCAATTTTTATTTTTATTTTTTTTGGGCAAATTTTTTTCTTCCTTTTTTTCCTTCTTTTTCTACACGTTTTTATCATAAAATTATAATTAAAAAAGTTGAACAATTCTTTAATAAATTTGAACAATTGTATGTTAAAAGTTGAACAATGTTTTTTGAACAATATATAAAGTTGAACAATTGTACGAACAAAGTTGAACAATTGTATCTTAAAGTTGAACAATTTCATTTTTATGGTTAGACTATTTCACTAAGCAAATTTTAGTTTTTTTTTCTTCCTTTTTTTCTTGTTTTTCTACACGTTTTTATCATAAAATTATATTAAAAAAGTTGAACAATTCCCAATTAAATTTGAACAATTGTATGTTAAAAGTTGAACAATGTTTTCTGAACAATATATAAAGTTTAACAATTATACCAAAAAAGTTGAACAATTGTATCTTAAAGTTGAACAATTTTATTTTTATAATTACACATTTGTTTTGACTAAGCAATGGTTAGTTTTGTTTTTTGTTTTTTTGGCCAATTTGTTTTCAGGATAAAACATTTTTAATTTTTTTTTGTTTCCTTACACGCTTTCCTCATAAAAAAATTTCTAAAAAATTGAAAAATTCTCTATTAAATTTGAACAATTGTATCATACAAGTTGAACAACTTTTTTAACAATATATAAAGTTAAACAACTGAACCAGAAAAGTTGAACAATTTAGATTGCATGAAAATTCAAACTTATAACAAAAGATAAATTGGGCAATACTTCATTAAAATTTTAACAATTGTCAAATAAACTTGAAGTTTTGTTTATAACGTAATATAAACATAATACAACTAAAAAATGTTCAAAACATAAACCCTAAATCCTAAATGTGTAGATAAATAAAAATAGAAAATGGAAAAAACGGCCATGCACAACTAAAAAATTATTTAAAAAATGAAATTGTTTAACATTGAGAGACAATTGTTCAAATTTATATACATAGCGAATACAGTTGTCGAACTATAAAAATGAAATTGTTCAACTTTAAGATACAATAGTTCAAATTTTCATATACAATTACTCAACTTTAATATTGTTCGAATTTTAATTGTGTAATTTTAAACATACAATTATTCAACTTTAAGAACTAATTGTTCAATTCTTTTCATACAAATTTTATAATGAAAACGTGTATAAAAAAAAATTAAGATTTTTTTTTTAATAAAAAAAAAATTGACCGGTCAACGCTGACCGTTGACCGGTCAACACTGACCGTTGACCGGTCAACACTGATCATTGACCGAGATTGAGTGTGGTAGGGTGTATGGTAATATTAAAATGAATGATCTAGAATGCTCCTCACGTTTCACCCTAAGGGTGCTCCTCACATGAAGCTAACTCTATATATATATATATATATATATATATATATATATATATATATATATATATATATAGAGAGAGAGAGAGAGAGAGAGAGAGAGAGAGAGAGAGAGAGATTACCTTGAGTGTGGATCTCAACAGAACTTTCTTCTTCCAGATCTCCTCATGAAGCTCTAAATACCCTCATCAATCGCGTTCATCGCTTTGTAGGTTAACTTGGGGACAAGACCGGCCTTGGATCTGAGTAATACGGGACAAAGTTTCTCCTCTAGATCTCCTTTTTGCTTTGTGTGATACAGATCTCAGCTGCAGATGTGGAAAATCAAATGTTTATTTTCGATCTTTAATTTTGAAAATTGAAAGATCAAAAGGGAAAGGTGGCAATTTTAGATGGAGAGAGAGAGAGAGAGAGAGAGAGAGAGAGAGAGAGAGAGAGAGAGAGAGAGAGAGAGAGAGAGAGAGAGAGAGAGAGAGAGAAATGGAAACGACGGAATAATGAAAGTTAGAAATGATTTAGGGTTTGAGTTGCTTTTGTTTCAGTGTTTGTTTTAGTACAAAATCAATTGTCTAATTTGGCAACGGTCATGGACCGATTTTAGAACCAATAGTCCAATCTATAAAGCTCATTTAAGTCCAGTAACCCAATATAATGTTTAAAGTTGCGTGTAAAATGTAATTGGCCCTAGAAGCCCAATGAAATAGATTTTCTATGCCACAAATGAAATTGATTTGGGCCTAAATGCCCATTAAATGCTTAGTTTAACGGGCCAATAAGCCCATAAATTGGTCAATCCAGAAATGCTAACGGCCATATTTCACAATCTGTGTAAGCCCAGTATATAATAGTCTGAAGCCCATTATCTTACATTCATTTAGGTAGCCCGCTAAAGTATATTACCCAAGTTAAGCATATTATAGTCGTTTTGTTACCTAGACATAATGTAAGCCCAATATATTATATGCAGAATCCCATTAGATTATAGTCGTTTTGTTACCACTTATATGACTACTGCATTTCAGACTTATAACAAAAAAAAATCAAAGCATTATAATATATATAATATATAATCAACGAAGAAGAATATAAATGAAGAACAATCTAGATTAAGACTACATTTCATACTTATAACCAAAAAATAAATCAAAGCATGATATATATTTGATATTATACTATATTATTAATGGTTGATCTATCTGAAATTTGTAAAATTTTCAAAAAATGAAATCATTAAACCAGACGAAAGGAATTGAACACAAGGCAAACAATCATTTCAAAAAGGAATTGGTCTCTAGAGATGGAGAGAAATAGAGATAGAGAGCTTACATTATAATTAATAAGGGAAACCGACAGAACATCCTTCGTGAAGGTGCAGTCCACAGCAAGCTCCAGATTTCCTCATATAAAATTTTAAAAATGTTATTAGAGAGCAATTAAGCAGGAAAATAAAATGAAAAGAAACTATTCGGGATCGCCAGAGTCATAGATAAACATAGAGAGAGAGAGAGACTCACGACTCATGGTTGTTGCTGAGAACTCCAGGCTTCCTCTTTAGATAAAAACTCCACATCACTTATTTGGATGAAGAATAAACCGGATCTTGAACATGTAGATCAGAGGGTATTTTTTGTGAAAAAACCAATTTGGGTGTCGAAGATTTGAACAAAAACAAAACGAAGGCTTGGACGATATTTCCATAAAGATGAAATTCAAAGTTTCAAGAATTGGAAAGATTGAAAGAGGAAAGAAACTATGTGGATCGAACTGGAAAGATTGAAAGGGGAAAAAAAATTCTTGAAACTTCAAGAATACGAGAGTGAAATCAAAAGCGGCGCCGAAGTGAAATGAAAATGAGAGTGAGGTAGGGTTTCGGCTACGGTGATGAGCACGGGATTTGAGTTGTGCATTTAATTGGGCTTGGCCCAATTACTTGAATCAAATGATGGGCTTCGTTTGTATATGGCCGAGGTTAATGTTATGGGCTTGGCCGATGTTAACAAATTTGTTGTTAATTTTGTATTTTTATTATAGTGCACATATAATTAAATAATTATATTAAATGTTAAGTTTGTATTTTTATTTATTTTGTTACTAAAATATATCTGCAAAGTTCCATTGACTATTGTATGTATGAATAAAAACAAAAATAATATAATGTTGACATTTGGTGATATTAGATATACATGATAAGGGATAAATTATTTTTAATATAAATAATAACTTTGTACATAAATTGGGATTTTTTAGTTTGGCGTCTATTTTAGTTATGCATTTATTCTAATTGGTCCTTAAAGCACATTATGCTGCTTTGAAATATTGATCAGACTTTAGGTTTATGCAACGGTACGAGATTGATAACCACGCAGCTTGACAGTCATACAAGGGAGAAATAGACGAGACAACAATATTGGACATACGGTTTTGATTCCTCGCATGATAATGTCACCGTCAGACACTTCATTTCCTTTTAAGTTTCAACGAAGACAATTTTCCTTGATTGTCTGTTTTGCTATGACCATAAACAAGAGCCAAGGACAATCTCTTGCCAATGTCGGTTTGTATCTTTCACGCCCTGTTTTCAGTCATGGTCAATTTTATATTGCTTCATCAAGGGTAACTTGCAAGAAAGGTTTAAAGATCTTGATTTGCAACAAAGACAAGAAGAAAAATAATACTACAACCAATGTAGTATACAATGAAATTTTTGATAATTTGTAGCAATTTTGAACATCATGTCATCTTTTATGTTTAGCGTGTAATTTTCATGTATTAGAGTTAAATGAACTTTTTTATTATGTTTTATCGTTTTACATGTATTGATGTAAAAGAGTATAGCTATATGTGTTTGTAAGACTACTTAACCGATTTTTATGATTAATAAAGTTACGGAGAGTTTCGTCTATCTTTATATAATGTAATTTTTTATATCTTTAATTTGTTTAGTCAATTTGTCATTTTTAATTTAAATAACTAATCAAATATATATTAAAACAATGATTATTCAATAATAATAATAATATACGATTTTTACAAATGTAAAATAAAATAAAAAATTCTCGTGCAAGGCACGAGTATTATACTAGTTAAACTAATGGCCATATATGCGAGCATCATCGATCTTCTGGCGTAGAGATTAGAGATCAAGAGAAGCACACGTAGATCTAGCTAGATCGAATACGCGCGTTCATCTTTAAATTATTCCTATCCTATGCATGCATGGCGACCCTCATACGCATTGCGAAACGCAAGCTTAAGGCCGGCCGGCAGAATCTAATGCTGTTCCTCATCATACTGCTGTAAAAATAAAATAAAATCCATCTAATTACTTTATTGTTCGATCGATCCGCATGGGGCCAAACCTGGGGAAATGGATAAACTCTAAAATCTCTCCACATCAGCAGGGATTCGATATATTTATGTATATGGTATCTATGTAAAGTATACAGATGCCCATGATACAATCTACTATATATATATATATATTCTTTAATTTACATCACAAAGCATCCTTCTGAATTTAATAAATAACGTACAACCATGCTAAAAAATATACTCTATATTCCAAGTCATCACACCTGCATTTCATAAATTAGATTCTGATTTATTGTAAGCTTCTACTGCTTTGGATTGGAGGAATATATCCTTTGTCTAGCCTTTGTTAGTGTTATTCCCTTAGATCAGTTGTAATCAGGTATCGTGAACATGGTTATTTATACTTGGACTAAAAAATTGAAATTATTCCATAACTGCATAAACTAACATAAACGGTAGATAATATCTTCATGTCATTATATATATATATATATAGGATTAGATTCACGTGAGGAGCACCCTTAGGGTGAAACGTGAGGAGCATTCTAGACCATTCATTTTAATATTACCATATACCCTACCACACTCAATCCCGGTCAATGATCAGCGTTGACCGGTCAACGGCCATATTTTTTTCTTAAAAAGAAATATTTTTTTTATACACGTTTTCGTTATAAAATTTGTATGAAAAGAATTGAACAATTAGTTCTTAAAGTTGAACAATTGTATGTTTAAAGTTGCACAATTAAAATTCGAACAATATTAAAGTTGAACGTACATGAAAAGTTGAACTATTGTATCTTAAAGTTGAACAATTTCATTTTTATAGTTCGACAACTGTGTTCGCTATGTATATAAATTTAAACAATTGTCTCTTAATGTTGAACAATTTCATTTTTTAAATAATTTTTTAGTTGTGCATGGCCGTTTTTGCCGTGTTTCTATTTTTATTTTCCTACACATTTAGGATTTATGTTTTGAACATTTTTTAGTTGTATTATGTTTATATTACATTATAAACAAAACTTCAAGTTTATTTGACAATTGTTAAAATTTTAATGAAGAATTGCCCAATCTATCTTTTGTTATAAGTTTGAATTTTCATGCAATTTAAATTGTTCAACTTGTATGATATAATTGTTCAACTTTTTTGGTATAATTGTTAAACTTTATATATTGTTCAAAACATATTGTTCAACTTTCAACATACAATTGTTCAAATTTAATAAGAAAATGTTCAACTTTTTTAATTAAAATTTTATGATAAAAACATGTAGAAAAACAATAAAAAAAGGAAGAAAAAAACTCGCCCAAAAAAATAAAAAATAAAAATTGCTTAGTGAAACAGTCGTCTAACCATAAAATGAAATTGTTTAACTTTAAGATACAATTGTTCAACTTTGTTCGTACAATTGTTCAACTTTATTTATTGTTCAAAAAACTTTGTTCAACTTTTAACATACAATTGTTCAAATTTAATAAGGAATTGTTCAACTTTTGTAATTAAAATTTTATGATAAAAACGTGTAGAAAAACAATAAAAATAAGGAAGAAAAAAACTCGCCCAAAAAAAATAAAAAATAAAAATTGCTTAGTGAAACAGTCGTCTAACCATAAAAATGAAATTGTTCAACTTTAAGATACAATTGTTCAACTTTGTTCGTACAATTGTTCAACTTTATATATTGTTCAAAAAACTTTGTTCAACTTTTAATATACAATTGTTCAAATTTAATAAGGAATTGTTCAACTTTTTTAATTACAATTTTATGATAAAAACGTGTAGAAAAACAAGAATAAAAAAATATATTTAAAAAAAAAATCTGGACAAAAGTCAGTTTGACCGGTCAACGATCAACGTTGACCATTGATCGGTCAATGATCAGATGTTGACCATGGGGTGTGATTGTGTGTGAGAGGGTATATGTTTGCTATGATGGAACATCCATCATAGCCTTTCATTGTCCCAAAATGGTTGACTCGCATTCCTCCTCACGTTTGTTTTACCGTAAATATCCGTTTTACCGGAGCCTGACTCTCTCTCTATATATATAATTATAGTCTAAAGAATATATCTTTTAGGCGTTTTGATCGAGCATGAAAATTACTAATGCTTTAATTTATTGTGCGCGCATACGCTACGATTAAGAAGCCGACCTTGGATATTTAGATGATTATGCCTTAAGATTATATATGTAAATTATTCCAAAGGAATAATATATAGAGTCATTGTCAAGGAAGCATGCATCAAGGCATGTAATTTTACCTTTTAGGGGTAGTACGTATCAATCCGATGCATTAATTGAAGCTTCGCCATGCCCTTATAAATTGGTGTCCAACATGCATCTCAAATTACTCCACACCACCACCAACAAATTAAATTAAAACCTCTAGCTAGAGCCATTACAACTACGTACGTACTTGAATCTTAGGTTTTCGGAATTAATGGAGAGGGTTAATGAGCTTGCAAAGATGAAGGCGGCGGTGATCTTCACGAAGAGCTCATGTTGCATGTGCTATAGCATCACGACGCTCTTCTACGAGATGGGAGCAAGCCCCGCGGTGTACGAGCTTGACAGGGATATGCAAGGCAAGGAGATGGAGCGCGCCCTTCAGAGGCTCGGTTGCAGCCCCACCGTCCCTGCAGTCTTCATAGGAGGAAAGTATGTCGGCTCTGCCAGGGACGTTCTCGCTGCACACCTTGACGGCTCCCTCAAGGACAAGCTCATTCAAGCTAAGGCCATATGGTTTTAATCAAGAGATCGATTCACTAATTTGAACAAGTCCAAGCAAATTAACTTGTTCACCAAATAATGTTGTAATTTCAAGAGCTTTTCTTTTTCTAAGCTCTTGAAAATAGCATTTGCTTCAAACATATATGTTTACCGTCTTGATAAAAAAATCAAGGGGGAAGAACACTTATGTAACATATATTTGAGACGATCTCGAAATGATATATGTACGTACGTATCAACTTCCGGAGCCAAAGTTGAGAATATATAGTATCTTGGTTGAACTGATTACTGCCTCGATCTTTTACATTCCCATTGTGAAACACGAATATTAATTGGTCAATGATGAATGAGCTAGTGTTAATAGGAAATTTTGGTTAGAGTCAATCATCCATATACAGGAATTTAAAACCGAATTAAATAGTCTAGATTAGTATTGCAAATGTCAAGCCTTACTGATCGATTTAGCATATACGTACGTGTAGATAAAATCACATATTCGATTTTTGTAACAACATTTAGTACTTCAAATTAACGTACTGTACATATAGTGTTGACCAAATTAAATTATAGGGTTGATATTTGAAAGGTGTGGTCCAAGGTAGACCAACTGTATTACCTATCAACTATATATAGTATAAATTTTCCTTTCTTTTTGTATTGGATGCTCCATACAAATATAGTAGGAGATTCTCGATTGAATAGTGTTAAATCTCAGTCAACAGATCCGTAAGATTCCAATCATAAGCACACGATTCACAAAGTTAAACAACTAAAGATATCGTAAAACAGAGGGACACAAAAAAATGTTGACGCAGTTCGGAGTAATCCTACTCTGCGGAGTCTCAACGGGAAGACTCACCTCAAGCATGCACTACTTTCAAGAGGAGTTCATCCAAGGTTACAAGACAAGAAATGAGAACGGCAAAACACACAGAAAACACGGAAACACAAGAGACAAAGACATAGAGACGAAGAAGGAAGACGAGTACGTGAAAGGGTTTCGGCCCCCAATCAAGGTTGGAGAAGCTTCGAGATAGAAGCCACTCTGAACTCGCCACCGCAAACACCAACGAACACCGCCGGAGACTGGACAACCACCGTGGAAGCCACCGCGAGCGAGGAGCTCTCCTTCTTCTCTCAATTTTCTCTCTTCTCTCTCTGTGAAGTGGAGCGGTGCAGCAATGGAGCAAATGACCTAACTATAGAGCTGCGAGCTTATATAGTTAGGTCAAGGAGGCAGGCAGTAATGAAACGCAACGTTTCATTAAAGCAGCCACAAATGGACCACAAGAGCAACGCGTCTTCAAACTGGACCAAGCTCTCCATGTGGGCCTTTCTCTTCAACACGGCCCAAGTCCATTTCAGAAGACATAAGCCCGAGTACAAGCCATCCAACCGGCCAAGCCGGGGTTGCTCACTGAACCCGGTTCAGTCCAATGAACCATAAAGCCCGGTTCACATGTTATTCTACCCGGTTCTCTATGTCTAGGCTTGATCTACCAATTGCTAGACATTTAGATACAAACCATAGGATTACAAACATTTACAGATGCCCTCATGATCCTAGTTTGTTAATTCTAATCCACTGGAAACTTTGTCCATACTCATATGGGTGAGTTCCCCTTTCATCATTGACTCAAAGCCACAGGTCACATAACGTTGTGGATGTGAAGTGCGTTCCTACAAAAAACAAATTTGTTAGAAGGTACAATCTTAGTACTAAAATCTGCAGGATTAATATCACCTTTATTCTTCTTCACAATAATAGCCAACTTTTCCACTATATCTCTTATAAAGTGGAATTATGACATCTATATGCTTAGTTCTTTCATGATACACTAGATCTTTGCAAAGATATAAGGCACTTTGACTGTCCATATTTAGAATGGGCAAATACTCTTTACCTTCAATCTCATACAAGATACCTTGCAACCAAACAACTTCTTTAGAAGCCTCAATTGTAGCTATATACTCAGCCTTTGTGGATGAAAGCGCAACAATGGACTGTTGCTAACTTTTCCATGATATGCAATTCCCTTCCCAAGTGTAGTAGAATGCAGTGGTGGATTTCATGTTGTCTTTGTTACTTGCATAATCCGAGTCAACATACCCCTGAAGCTCATTTCTAGGGCTGTGCTCAGAGTAAACAAGTCCCACATTATTTGTACCACAAATATATTTAAGCAAATATTTCATAGATTGCCAGTGCCTGTCTCTAGGGTTGGACATGTATCTACTTAACACACTTATAGAGAATAAAAGATCAGGTCTAGTACACATCATTGCATACATAATAGAACCAAGAGCAATATCATAAGGAACATTTTCCATTTTCTTCTTTTCAGTGTCAGTCACAGGACAAAACTGTTTAGAAAGCTCAAGGTGCCCTCCTAAGGGTATAGGTGCATGCTTAGCATTAGTCATAGCAAACCTATCAAACACCTTGTGCAGGTAATCAGTTTGGGACAAGAACATAGTCCTTGTCTTTCTATCTCTCACAATCTTAACTCCAAGTATTTTCTGGGCAGGACCAAGATCTTTCATGTCAAAGTAAGTTTTTAAGTCCTCTTTCACACCAAAAATAACAACCTTAGAACTACTGATCAGAAGAATCAAGAATGTCATTAACATATAACAGAACATACATGGGATGCTTGGTCTTAACATTCTTGAAATATAAGCATATAGCATACTGGCTTCTATGAAAACCAAGAGAAAGCATGCAAGAATCAAATTTCTTATTCCATTGTCTAGGAGACTGCTTTAAGACCATATATAGACTTATTTAACAAGCAAACATGATTAGGTTTGTTTTTATCCACAAAACCTTTAGGTTAGCTCATATGAATAGTCTCAACAAGATCACCATACAAGAAAGCTGTTTTAACATCCATTTGTTCTAACTCCCAATCATACACAACAATCATAACAAGCAAGAGTCTCATGGTTTTGTATTTCACAACATGAGAAAATATATCATTATAATCCACACCTTCTTTTTGGGTAAAGCCCTTGGCAACTAGACTGGCTTTGAATCTAGGGGATCATGCAGTTTATTTCCTTCCTTAAGTTTGAAAATCCATTTACAATCTATAACTCTAGCCTTTTCAGGTTTTTGCACAAGTTTCCAAGTCCATTCACATGCACAGATTGAATTTCCTCATGCATAGCTTTCAGCCATTCATTGGCTTGATTGCATTTAACAACTTGTTCATAGGTTTCAGGAGTATAAGATCTAACAACTTCAGCAACTAGAAATGCAAACTCAACAATTTTGTCATAACTCTCAATCAAATTCACATCAAATTTTATGTTAGGGACTCTTATTCTTGGTTCTCTATCCCTAACCAGTTGATAGTCAACTAAGTCATGCCTAGTCTCATTCAAAGGAATAGCATTTTTAGAGAAAGCATCAAAAGACTCATCAATAGAATTTGAGTTAGAGTTACTCACTTCCCCACCTAACTGGTGAGGGGGCAGAGCTGTAATGTTGTTATCTTGGTTTTCATCTCCTACAAAATTCTCATAATCTGCAGAAGAAGTGTCAGCTCCAGTAGGCTGACTGCAATAGGAATGACCAATGTCGAATTCCTCTTCATCATTGTGGGGTAGGTCATCTTGAGCATAGAACTGTCCTTGAGGGGTCCAAGGTGTGTGTGATTGAGTATTTGCATTCTCAACTGGAGGCATTAGTTTTGCTTTAAAGTGAAATTCCTTCTCATTAAAGGTAACTGACCTAGAGGTTATAACCTTGTAACCTCCAGGTTGTATTAAAAGCAACTTATATCCTTTCACTCCATCTGGGTAGCCCAACATTACACATTTTAAGGCCCTAGGTTGCAACTTACCTTGTGAAACTTGGGCATATACTGTGCAATCAAAAGGTCTAAGGTGTGTAATATTAGTTTTTTTTTTCATGTCCATATCTCTTGAGGGGTTTTAAAACCAATAACAGAAGATGGGGACCTATTTATGAGATAGGCAGCTGTGACAACTGCCTCTCCCCACATAGTGTTTTTCATCCCAGAGCTAATTAACATGCATCTAGCTTTTTCTAGGAGTGATATGTTCATCCTCTCAGCAGTACCATTTTATTGAGGGGTACCAGGAACAATAAGATGCCTTTTAATACCATTCAGTTTGCAGTACACGTCAAAGGGCTCATTACAAAATTCTAGGCCATTGTCTGTTTTCAAGCATTTTAGTTTATGATCAGACTGACTCTCAACCATGGTTTTCCAAGACTTAAAGTTTTCAAATGCTTCATTTTTAGTTTTCAGCAAATAAATCCAAACCTTCCTAGAATAATGATCAATGAGAGATAGGAAATAAAGTCTACCTCCCATAGTCGCAACCTGGGCAGAGCCCCATAAATATGAGTGAACATATTCAAGAGGTTTAGTAGCAACATATGAGGATTTACTGAAACTATGAGCATTTTTCTTGCCAAGAATGCAATTTTCACAAAACTCCAAGTCACATGTTTTTTTTTATCAATCATGCCATTCATAAACAAATGATGCAAGTCTTTATTTCCTATATGCCCTAGCCAAGTATGCCATGTCTTTGTATGATCAGAATTATCATGATTAACAACTTCATTAGAGACATTCAATTCAGGAGTAGCAATAACATAGTAACGACCTCCCTTTTTAATGCTCTTAATAAGGACAATATTATTTCTAATTACTTCCCTTATACCATTAAAAGTGTTAATATGACAATTCAAATCATCAAAGTCAAATTCAGACAACAAATTCCTCCTCAAGTTAGGCACCCACCTAACATTCTGTAACACCCTAATCTTGCCATCATGCATCCTAAGAGGAGCTTTCCCAACACCCTTGATAGGTAAGGAGGTGTGGGCCTTTCTCTGCAACGCGTCTTCAAACTAGGCCTTTCTCTTCAACACGGCCCAAGTCCATTTCAAAAGACATAAGCCCGAGTGCAAGCCATCCAACCGGCCAAGCCGGGGTTGCTCACTGAACCCGGTTCAGTCCGATGAACCATAGAGCTCGGTTCACATGTTATTCTACTCAGTTCTCTATTTCTAGGCTTGATCTACCAATTTCTAGACATTTAGATACACACCATAGGATTACAAACATTTACAAATAGCAATATTATCGTTCATTGAAGAATAAATATATCATACCGAAACATGAAAGAGATCCAACCATTCTTTTCTTTTTCTTTTTTTCTTGCTCCTTTCGGATATATTTGTGGAAGCCAGATCAATTGCGGACGACACATAGTGTAGAATGTAGTTGGACCTCTACCATTGGATCATCTTCATGGTGAGTTTCTGATCACATGAATTGTGATGCAAATTCGCTCAACACTAAGTCTAGATTGGTTTGACCTATTAGAGTTTGTTTGCCATATGATACATGTGGTAGCATAAATCTGTACCATAACAAATTGACGATGACGACGACGACGAGAACTAGCAACTCCGGTGAACATCGATCCTTGACATCCTCATTTTGGTGCCCTACAAACTTAGAGAAAGACCAAAGGCGGGGCTTTGTCCCCCGTTTTACCTTCGACGCTCAAGTCAGATTTATCCAATTGTCAAAGGGGATAGGGGCTAGGGTTTCTGGTAGAGAACATGTGAATGAGATGGAGACTAGGGTTTCAAAGTATGAATATTGAAAGAATCTCCCTATGATTAGGGTTTCAAAATGGAATTAAATACCTTACTCGATGTTGGAGTTAAATCAAATGGCCCTATCTTTCTTAATGGGCTAGATATAAATAAAATAAGATAATTATAATCATTAATACTTAATTAAATAATTGCATAAATTTACCTCCACAAATGCCCCTCAGGTTCCTTAAACATCAATCATGGTTGAGGAAGCTGATTGTTGTAATATTTCAATCGGATTGAGCTTAGATGTAACATCTCATTACTTTGCATAACGACTTGCACGCTCCATGCCTTCTCGGCTCGCTCTGGCTTGCCCTATCGACTTGGGTCAGATTGCGCCTTGAATCTCTTTTGGGTTGCCGGTCGGTGTCTTTTTTATTTATATCACTTGGGAACTATCAGCTTGTGCCTTTTGGCCCTCAGGCTAATATAGAAGTCAACAACTTGTGCTTTTCGTAGCGTGGCAACTAGTGTGACAACTAGTGCAACCTTTTTTTTCTTAGCAACTTGTGCTTCTCATAGCGTTGCAGCTAGCGTGAAAGCTAGCGCAATTTCTCATAGCAATGCAGCTAGAGTGAAAGCTAGAGCAATTTCTCATAGCGTTATCACTAGCGTGAAAGCTAGTGCAATTTCTCATGGCGTTACAACTAGCGTTAAAGCTAGTGCAATTTCTCATAGCGTTATAGCTAGCGTGAACGCTACTGAAATTTCTCATAGCGTTGAAGTTAGCGTGAAAGCTAGTGTAATTTTTGTTTCTGTGCTGGTATTCGACAACCTAAGCCTATAAGATTAATAACAATTGCAAAGGAATAGACAATGCCTCATTGGCGATACTGAATATCAGTAAAGTTGACAATAATCAAAAGGGAAAAAAAGGGGTTGTTGGCAACTCGTGCCCGTGTGGCCCCAAGGCTAATGAAATAAATATTGATGGCGCTCGTGTCCCTGCTGCCCATAGGCTAATGAAATAAAGATTGATGCGGCTTATGCCCCTGCTGCCCATAGGCTAATAGAATGAAGATGATGGCAGCTCATGTCTTTGCGGCCCGAATGCTAATAGAATAGAGATTGATGGAAACTTGTGCCTCTGCGGCCCGAAGGCTAATAGAATAAAATGGCAGCTCGTGCCCATACGGCCCGGATGCTAATAGAATAAGATGGCAGCTCGTGCCCTTGCGGCTCGTAGGATAATATAATAAGATGGCAGCTCGTGCCCTAGACCTTAATTTCAGCGTGTAGATCCCATTTGTAAGGTGTAGACGATCTTGGTTATCAAGATCTATGCATCGCATTAATTAGTGGTTGGCTCCCAAGTTTGTACAGACATGACATACACATATATAAATTATGTAATAATTATATTGAATTAATATAAGTATATTTTTTAAATAAATCAAACGATTTTAATAGGAACGAAATAATTAAAATGATTTACCTATCCGGTCAAATTCAGATTTGGAAGGAATTGAGCTCCTTCACCCACTGCTACCCAAATTAGCCATCTACTAGGTCCAAGACTTCCCTAGTTTGAGAAAAGATTCCCGACACCAGCCTATTCGAGTGTTTGTGTGTGTAGTACAGAACCCCATTTATCCAAATGCATATGCCTTAATGAATTTGATCCAAGAACTCATCTCACCATCTTGATGCAATTAAATCCTTCTGAATCCACTTTATTTTTTCTCCATTGGAAAGCTCATGCTCGCTGTACTTCCAAGCCAATTTTCGATCACCGTTAACTCCCGTTTTAATTATCATTTGTTCCTCTAGCATTTCTATCCACCAAACTGCTTTGTTTGAACTTCAATAGGGTAACCGTGTTGAGGAGGTGGCGTGTGGTCCACCGATGTTGTAGTCCATTCGTCGTTATCGTTCCCCACGATCGGTGCCAATTATGGTAGCATAAATCTGTACCACAATAAATTGATGATGACGACGAGAACCTGCAACTTCAGCAAACGTCGATCCTTTACATCCTCATTCTGGTGCCCTGCGAACATAGAGAAAGACCAAAGGCGAGGCTTTGTCCCCCGTTTCACCTCTGACACTTAAGTCAGATCTACCCAATTGTCAATGAGGATAAGGGATAAGGTTTCTGGTAGAAAGCATCTAAATGAGATGGAGGCTAGGGTTACAAAGTATGAATATTGAATGAATCTCCCCCTGATTTGGGTTTCAAAAGGGAATTAAATACCTTACTCGATGTTGGAGTCAAATCAAATAGTTCTATCTTTCTTAATGGACTTGATATAAATAAAAGAAGATAATTATCATCATTAATACGTAATTAAATAAGTGCATAATTTTACCTCCACAGTACAAGTAAGTTGGTTTTTGAGGTAGGAAATATTAAAGTTCAAGATCAGTTGGTCCTAGGAGATGTACGGGCTACTTGTTTCAGAGTTGTAGAAGAATCTTTTTTCATTGGTAAGCTATTGGGTGAAACAGATCTTGTTGCTCATTTTAACAAGGTTTTGTGTGCTTTTTTGGGACCCTCGGAGTGGTCAAGTTTTCTTTTCTAGAAGGAGTGTTGCAGGTCTCTCTAGAGCTTTTCCTACTTCTAAAGCATGCATGGAATGTTGATGTGTTTGATCAACAAGATTGTGCACTTGACTGAAATTGGGTATAACCAAACCCAAACAATTTTTTAACCTTATGCAACCATCTCTCCCATTCTCAAAACCTACAAATAACCATCCAGGATTCACATTGGTTACTTTCCATGAAAGATGAATATGATGCTTTGATTAGTAGAAGGACTTGAGATCTTGTGCCAAGATTGAAATGCTAATGTTGTTTTAGGAAAGTGGTTGTTCAGACATAAATTCGATGTTGACGAGAAGTTAGCAAGATACAAATCATGTTGGATAGCACGTGGTTATTCACAACAACAGGGTATTGATTTTGACAAAACATTATCTCTAGTAGTCAAACCATCATCTGTTTGAACAATTCAGAAGTTAGCCCTTTTCTCGCAATTGGCCTATTCATCAACTTGACGTGAAAAAAGAATTGCTGCATGACACACTGAGAGAAATTGTCTATTGTAAACAACCTCCTGGATTTGTAAGTCCTCAATTCCCTAATTATATAACACCCTGGACTTGAGATTGGTTTATAAGGATTTCAGCGCTACCCATGTCAATAAGATCTCTTTATTTTCAGGGTTTAAGTGAGGATAAAAAATTATGAAGTTAAGCATGCTAGGGAGAGAGTAGTACCATGATGGGTGATCACATGGGATGTCCTCATGTTGGCATTGGATGTTGCTTCTAGGTCCTTTGGCCTTGCAAATGGTATCAGAGCTGACGTTGGGTTACGAGTGTGCTTGGCCTAGAGGGCGGTCTTTGAGGCTTGACAAGGTCGTCAAGGAGTTTATGTGAGGGAGTTTCTACCACCCTGGACTTGAGATTGGTTTATAAGTATTTAAGTGCTACCCTTGTCAACAAGAGCTCTTCCTTTTCAAGGTTCAAGTGAAGAAAAAGAACTCTGAAATTAAGCGTGCTAGGGTGGGAGAAGTACCATGATGGGTGACCTCTTGGGAAGTTCTCATGATTAGGGCTGTTCATAATTGGCCCGGACCGGAGAAGTTACGGTCCGGTCTCCGGTCCAGATATTTTCCTTAATCCGGTTCTGGTCCGGTCCAAACCCGGCAAAAAACCGGTCCGGACATATATTTTTTTTAAAATAAATAATAAAAAGTTAGGAGTTTAAATGTTTTTTTGATAATTTCCTTAAATTAATAAGTGAGGAGTTTAAATATTTTTTAGATATTAAATAGGAGTTTAAATATTTTATTTTAAAAAAAAAATTCCGGTCTTAGACCAGAACCAGACCGGACCGGACCGGTTCGGTCTCCGGTCCACACTTTTGAAAAAATCCGTCCAATGGACCGGACCGGACCGGATGAACACCTCTACTCGTGATGGCATAGGTTCACGCTTCTAAGGCCTCAGGCCTTACAGATTATGTGTGTAGACTAAACAAAGCTTTGTATGGTCTCAAACAGGGACCCCGAGCTTGGTTTCAACGCTTTGTCATCATGTTCACAAAAAAAAACGGTATCAAGAGCATTAAGTCAGATGCCTCATTGTTCGTATACAAAGTTGACATTCATCAAGCACATCTTCTTGTGTATGGTGATGACATCATACTGACAACCTCTTCCTCCACTTTTATGGACGGAATTATCAAGGCTCTCAGATTTGAGTTTGCCATGATGGATCTAAATTAGCCGCATTATTTGATGGGTGTTGTAGAAATAAAATAATTCCACGACATCCACCTAATTCAAGCAAAGTACGCTATTAAGATCTTATAAAAAGCCGATATGAGTTCATGCAAAATCGTGTCAAACTCTAATAGAAACATTCCCTAAACTCGGATAGAAAGCTGAAGCCCAATCTCTAATCCCAAGCTCTACCACTCTCTCGTTCGGGCATTACAATACCTCACTATCACGCGTTTTGATATTAGCTATGTCGTTTAGAAATGCTGCCTCATATGAATGACCTTGAAGAGCAACACTTCCCAGAATTGAAGAGAATTCTGAGGTATGTTAAAGGAACTACATAACTCGGTTTTAGCCTTATTCCATGTCAGATTGTTCAATTGATGGCCTACTTTGATGCTGATTTGGATGGAGATCCTGACCACAATACTTTACATCGGGCTACTGCATGTTTCATGACCCAAATATGATATTGTGGTCCTCTAAGTATCAAACAACTATGTCCAGATCGAATGATAAGGTTGAATAAGTGGTTTTGCTAATCTGTAACACACCCGACATATGTCTATATCGTGGTGATCCTAACCACGTTTCACTAAACTGTATCGACATCTATCACCGGATACAACATAATCAGGATGTTGGGTATTCCCTCCGAGGGATACTTTGAATTGCCTACTGGGAATGTTCCAATGACATTTGTAACACCCACGACTTATGTCGGTAGTGCCACACGCTAGTGACCTCAGACTTTAAAATCCGAAGCCACTCTAGGCTTTAATCTGAACAATTTATACTTAAATACATTGATAACAAAAGAATAAACAATGGAAGACTTGTGAAATGAATACTCAATCTTTTATTAAAATTCCTCTCGTAAATTGAGAAGGCTAGTTTTACAAAACAATATCAAATTATAGCGGAAAACTTATATAACCCCTATTACATTTATTAAAAAGATTAAATTAATACTAAACAACTTCAAAATATTACTTTAAAACACAACCTCAACTGCAAGCCTCCTTCTTCGATTTATTACTTCAAGACAGCCTCAAACAAACCACTGATGTGCCGTGTGGGACGGATGACGCCATCCAACCATGCAAGTAAGATGAAAGGCTGATCAGTCTAATGAAAGACTATGCAATGGTACTTATGTGAGGTTCTATGTAGTCGTATATAGTTACTACCTTTGTTTCTCGAATAATACTCGATAAATGGTATATAACTACTATACTCCCACTGAAACATAAGAAAAGACATGATTCAAGATAAGACTCTAATGAAACCGAGTCGTGTGAGAATTATATGTATTTATTTGGGAACATTTTCAATTTTCACAACAAGGTTTTAAAAACAAATCCTTTGACTATTTGGGTCCTCAACCAACCTCACCGCATAATGCAAATTGAGATTGGAAAGGGAACATACTTAGATAGGATCCCGAGCGGTTTCTACGTTGTACTTCTCACCCAAAGTATATTAATTTTGTGCTTAAAAACACTTATCTTATTTAATTTCAAAACGTGCATTTACATGTAAGCATCCACACCATCTCGATACGAGAATATCATGGTACGATCCCGAATAACGGCACTAGCTAAGTGCACCACCACTTATATTCGAATAAGGGTAGGTCATGACCAAAAGTATTAGAGCAATAATCATCCTAATACCAAGTTATAAAGAAAACAACTAAACCTCGCGAGGTATATTGCGTTCCTACAAATGGTCGTGCTAACTTAGCATACAAGTCCATACCAAATTCACACCAAAGCTAAACTAGCAGCCTACGATAATAATAATATATATACAAGGGTCATCACTAGCAATATACAACCTAGTATATAATTCATATTTTTCCACACCATTATAAAACACAAGTTCCCAAACACAAAATACAAATATTTATCACAACTGAATTAAAACAATTAGTTAATTGTCAATTAAAAATATGAATGAAAGAGCGAACTGTCACTTGCCTCAGATTAAGATGTCGGTTGAACGGCGTAACGGCGTAAGAAAGAAAGTTGCTTAGAACCAATGAAATGGATTCCAGGTTCGTTTCCGTTCCCAATAGCGATTATGAGAATACCCAATTCAAACAAAAATAAATTATAATAAGATAATTTATTCATAAACAAAAATTGAACGCAATCCATATCGGGTTCAATGTTAAATTGATTTAATCCTAATTAAATCAATTTATTTATAATAAACATACTAATTATTTATGCGATACTATAAATCTCATAGTCGTATATTCTAAATAATCTGGTTACAAATAAAATAACCTTTATTAATTTATTTATAATATTAATTAACCATTTAACTGTATATTATATGCCTTAGAATGTTAAATAATGAAATTATTTAATGCAAAATATTACAATAAAATTATACTTATTTTAATTTCAATACTAATAAAAATAAATTAACATAATTTACCCCAATTAATCTTAATTAGTCATCTAATCAAGATTAAACATAAAAAATACAAAAAACCGAATTCACATATACCGAAAACAGTGGCCGGACACAACTTGGCTCGGTTCGTGCTCGATCGACCACCAAATGGCTCGTGATTGGCGGAGTTGGGTTTGTGACTTCAAGACAAAGATTTGGAAACTTGAATTGTAGGTAGAGATGCTCTGAGGATGGAGAATTTTACCTTGGAACAACCGAACAAATTCTGGAAATTCTAAGAACCCTAATGTGGAGAATTTAGTGAAATTGGATGAATTCGATGAACAATTGAATAGGGCTAATGTAGCATTGAATATCCTTGACATAATCCCGCAAAATCACCTCCCAATTTATCCGGATGAGGACGAATTTTCAGAAATTCAATTCGCACGGTTTGAACGACGTTCTTGCTTCCCGGATTAATTTCTGGCGATTTCGCCCATATTAATCCCAATTGATGGAGGGGTTTAATGCGTGGGATCCTAATCTTCAATGATCTTGAGTTACTTGAAACAACTAGTCAAAATCGGTCGAAATCGACCATGGAAATGGACCTTTAAATGGCTGAACGTGTTTTTGGCCGAAGGATGAAGAATTGGGGCCTTTTTGCAATCGTGGCCATGCATTTCCAGCTTAATTACAAATTTTTGCCAAACTTTTCAAGTTGTGAAAAAATACCCCTATTTTAAATTCCAAAAGTTATAAAAATTACCCAAAATTATTTATAATATTATCCTATGTTTTTATATATATTTTAACCCAAATTTAAGATGAAAGGGAAATTAAATTAGGTTAACTTAAGCTTATGTCACATTTTCTCATAAAATAATCACATTTAAATCTTAATTAACATTTTGTTAATCTCAACTTAAATAAATTATGTTAAATTGATAAGTTTATTTAAATTTTTATTTACATAATGTTAAAATAAATTAACAAAAATCATGACTTAAAGATATGACATATCATTTATTATTATGAAGAAATTACACTAATATCCTTATGTAGAAATGAGAGTTCTTACAACATCAAGGTTGAAGCTGTCAAAAAGGTGTTTGGGTAGGATTTGACTTCCTACTCCACCTCCGATCTCACATTGATTTGAAGGCTAGTGCACCAATACCTCATCAAAGTTGTGGTGCCTCGCCAAGAGAAAAAGGAATACCATTACCACAATTGACCTACTACTAGTGGACATGTTTCTGAGCAAGAAGAAGATCGACCTCCCCAATGTCATAGTTCAACATATGGGGAGATGCACTGGGAAGCCCCACTCACTACCATATCCAAGGCTTGTGAGAATGATCTTAAAAAGGGTTCAACTCTACAGGGCTATGGGAGAAGTGCTTTTGGGCACAGAGCTGGACATGACAAATATCTCCAAAATGAAGTATCATGGAGATGATAAGGGAAAATTGCCACATAGTGCTGTGAGAAGAAGAAAATGAGGAAAGGAACATTTAAGGGTGAGGCTTTAACTCAGAAGATTTTAGAGGAGTTGAAGAAGCTCAATCACAAAGCTGATTTGTTGATAGATCTCCTTCTCAACAAAGCCGAGTCCCAGGGACCTCTTTGTTCCCTCGCCTAATATTCCTTCTTTCCATTTTTTGTGTTTTTATGCCTATGTTCAATATTTTTTATGTTTTTCATGTTTCTCTTTGACGTTCCCTAGTTAGTATGTAAGTAATTCCATGTTTATCCAATAAAATTGTTATGTTGACAATAATTTGCCACTTTGTATGCTATACTTGTTTAAATTTTGATCATTTGATGATGCCAAAAGGGAAAAGTGTGGATATGAGCTCGATTCAAGGCATATAACTATCTTATTGTTCCATACATTGAAATTCTTGAACAATGCTAATGTTGAGGGGGATTTGTTTGCACTTGAGGTAAGTACCGTGATGTCTATCTAAGAGGGAATGACACTTTTTACTTTTATTTATAGTTTGAACTTAACAAGCATATTGACTAATGTTGATTGACTCTATTTTGATGTCTTGACTTATTTGTTTAATGGACAATTTTAAGATGGGTTTGTCATCATCAAAAAAGGGGAAATTATTTCAACTAGAATGTTTTCTCTAGTTTTGATGATGATAAACACCATTAGGTTTCATAGTTTGTTTAGTCCCTTGAGTTTCAGGTTAGATAACATGTTAAGGAACAATGAAAATCAAAGGAAGTAAAACAAAGAATCAGAGGAACAACGACACAAGTAAAGAACAAAAGCGCTGAGCAAAGGAACACATAGATGAAAGCGCATGGAAAAGAAGGAACAACGTCAGGGATGATGAAAAACAATATAGATATGGCGTTGGTACTTCAAGTGAAGATTACTCAAATACGGAAAGAAGATAATCGTGAAGACTTGGGCTCCATGGTGCACGTTTTAGATACAATTTGACTAAGTCTCGTTTATGGAAACTATATCTTTTGAATAAGCTATAGATTAGTCGTATTTATCAAAATAAGATTAGATAGAAACAAGTTGTTTTAGTGGCATGTGATATCCGGTTTAAAGATATAAGTTGAAGATCTTATCCTAGGATTATGTATACATTATGTCTAGTGCCAAGCTTAGAACACAACTTTTAGCTTATGATGGCATAGAGATAAGAACATAAAGGTATGAGCTTGGTGAGTACTTTGAGTCTAGGGTTGAATTTACTTGTTGAGTTTAGGATTACTTATACTTAGACATGAGCAAACCAGGATCCAGGCTAAATCTGGGCCGAGCTTTGACCAAATGTCAAGCCTGGACACCCGCACCAGATCCGGGCCGAGCCAAGAAAACGGGATCGGAGGGTGTCCGGATCCACCTGGACACCCTAACTCGGGCAACTCGTGGGTCCTAGATGGTCTGCAAGACATAAAAACCTATAAAAGACCACACACTTCTGTCCAACAAATTGCACAATATCCATAAAAATTTGTTAATATATACAAGTTGATAAATACCCCTAATTAAATACATCGAAAATCATATTGTCAACACAAGAGTGTACACAAATCATAAACATTTATAACAAATTTGTCCTACATAATAACACAACATCAACTAGCGGCCTAAAATAACACAACATGGAGGCGAAGAGGAACAACATGTATGATTAAAGTTAGGTTAAGTCTATATATTATCTTATTATTTATATCTGATATATAAATATACGTGGGCAAATCAAGTGCGCATGGACATTCCTGTGTGAACGTGCGCACGGTGCACAAGTCTGTGCATTTTGCTGCAGAAGGGGAATAAGGTGCACAATTGAGTGCAATCTGGTGTGTGCACAATTGTGCATTACATCGGTGCACAATTGGTCTCCCTCATTGACTAACCGGAGATTCGATGTTGACCGGTCGTTGACCACTGTTGACCAACCCTTAACTGATCCGTGCACGTACTAGATTACACATAATTGTGCACCGCTTTGGATGTGCACTATGTCACGAATAATTGTGCTCCATGTTATGAATAATTGTGCTTCATATTACAAATGAATGTTCATAGATATAATTGTGCACCATATTACAAATAATTGTGTACAAAGATGGAATATGCACCAAATTATAAATAATTGTGCACTAAGATGGTTGTACATCATGTCATGAATAAATGTGTACCATGTTACAAATAATTGTGCACCATATTTCATTTGTTTGTGCATCACAATTTTCTTCATTTTTGCATCATGTTATGAATAATTGTGCTTCATATTACAAATGAATGTTCATAGAAATAATTGTGCACCATATTACAAATAATTGTGTACAAAGATGGAATGTGCACCAAATTATAAATAATTGTGCACTGAGATGGTTGTGCACTATGTCTTGAATAAATGTGCACAATGTTACAGATAATTGTTGTTGAATTCCTTAGGTTTTGATAGTGACAAACATTTAACTAATCTGCGTACTAAGTGTTTCAGGAACAAAGTCAGTTGTCTCAGGGAACCAACGCAGCAAAGGAGCGCTGGGGAACGAAGCTCTGGTTATGTGCTTTGTTACCCAGCAAGGAACTCAAGCACCGAACAAGATCGATGCTGCAAAGGAAAGAAGAAATCCAGCGTGCCAATTATGGAAACAAATCAGAAGAATCACGCGGTCAAGGATTGAAGACTTCGGCTCCAAGGATCACGCCGATTTGAGAAGATATGGAGAGAGAAGCCCGATTATGTTATCTTAGGAAATCTTTCCTAAGATAAGATAATTGGAGAGAGAGAATTCTATCTTATCCGTTTATATCAATTGAAGGAATCTTTTCCTTATTTAATATGGACGGCTGGGATATTATTCTTTCTATCAAATCATATCTTCTTGTTATCTTAATTGGATAAATCTTATCTTGTTACTTTTAGGGTTAGTCGAGTTGTATTTAAGAGATGTGTGGATTCATTTCTTTGTAACATAGACGACGGGAAAAATAGAGAGAACGAAAATTGAGAAAGAAAAGGAGTGAGGTGTGTGTAAGTCTTTGAGGGTTGAGTTTGGATTCATCGTTGTAGGAGTGATCTTCGAATCTAGTAGAGAGGTCTAGTGTTTTGGAGTCCATGCTACAAGTGTAATCAAAAAAGAAATCAATAAGACAAGTACACACTTCAAAATCCTCTCAAGCGAAAGTTTGAAGGTAGTGGTTTTTCCTTGAGAAGCTAGTTTTGCTAATCAGGGTTTTCACTATACATCGTGAGTTCGTTCTATTATCTTTCTTGCTATATTTATCCGCTGCAACTTCTGTGGGAACAAAGCCTTTGTTCCCTCAGACGTAACTCTAACGATCCAACAATTGGTATCAGAGCCTGGTGCTCTAGATTGTTTGTCTTAGTTACAGATTCTGCAGGAAAGATGTCGTCAGGAAAAGCCTTGGACAGAGACTCTCGTGAAAGTGATGTAGATGTGGCTCTCATCACTCAAGCCATGAAGAAGATATGGTCTCGAAGCAAAGGGCTTAAGGGTTCGGTCATGGTTCACAATGACATGAAGGAGGTTGTCTGCTCTCACTGTTATGACAACAGACACTTCGCAAAAATTTGCCTCAACAAAGCCGCAGGTTCCTCTCAGGTCTTCAACGAGGAACAAGCGTGGGTTGCGAAGTGGAGAGACTACAACTCAGATGTTGAAGTGTCTCCTCCCTCTAAGGAGGTCTGTTTGATTGGATCAAAAGGTCACAACGTATCAGAAGGTGGTTCTCATAAATTCGAAGAGGAAGCAAGGAAATGTTCTTGGCACCTTGACAGTGCATGCTCAAGTCACATGACAGGGAACGGTGAATGGTTCACTTCTCTCCAGCCAGCCTCAGGGGCATCAATAACTTTTGGGAACAAAAGTAAGGGTGAGGTTTGTGGTATCGGTAAAGTGAGACTCTCTAAACACATCATTGTGGATAACGTAAATCTAGTAAATAATCTCAAGTTTGATCTGTTTAGTGTGGTTCAACTATGTCAAAACAAGAAAAATAGGGTAGTCTTTACCACTAATGACTGTCA
Organism: Rheum nobile; assembly: GCA_027886185.1. Lineage (NCBI taxonomy): Eukaryota > Viridiplantae > Streptophyta > Magnoliopsida > Caryophyllales > Polygonaceae > Rheum > Rheum nobile. The sequence goes on along the minus strand of WOAB01000002.1, from coordinate 4,496,210 downwards.
TGTTGAGTGTCTAAGCACAGGGAAAATCTTACTCAAAGGGATCTGCGACAACAACGTTTACAAGGTCGACCCTGCTTTTATCCCTGACAAGGATCTATGCTTGTCGTCTATTGCTGAGACGACAAACCAGTGGCACAAACGCTTTGGACATGCTAGCCTTCAACTCCTCTCCAAGCTTCACAGACATGAATTAGTGAACGGCCTTCCAAAGGTTAAAGCAATGAGAAGTGACGTGTGTGACGCATGCATCAAAGGAAAACAAGTCAGGTCTTCCTTCAAGTCAAAAAGGGACGTAAGTACAACTTGTCCTCTAGAATTAGTCCACATGGATCTTTGTGGGCTATGCGCACAAAGAGCCGTGGGGGGAATGCATATGTCTTTGTTATTGTTGATGACTATTCCAGGTACACATGGACTATTTTTTATCTCAACAAAGGATGAAGTGTTCGCTGAGTTTGAATCCTGGCTTAAGGCAGCCGAAAGAAGCACTGGTCATTCCTTGGGGTCTATTTGCACTGATCACGGAACCGAATTCGAGAACTCTCAGTTCCTTTCCCTCTGTAGGAACAGAGGCATCAACCATAACTTCTCTGCTCCCAGGACCCTACAGCAAAACAGTGTTGTGGAAAGGAAGAATAGGACTCTGGAAGACATGACACGCACTCTTCTCATCTCAAGCGGTCTTCCTAGGAGTTTCTGGGCCGAAGCCTTGAATGTTGCGTGCTACGTTCTGAACAGGGCAACCATTCGTCCTCTTCTGAACAAAACTGCTATGAGCTTCTGAAGGGAAGAATACCTAATGTGTCTCATTTGCGTACATTCGGTTACAAGTGCTTCGTCCACAACAACGGGAAAGATTCTCTTGGGAAGTTTGATCCCAGAAGTGATGAATGAACTTTTGTAGGATATTCTCAGCAAAGCAAGGCCTACAAAGTTTTCAACAAGAGAACCAGAAAAGTAGAGGAAAACGTTCATGTTGTATTTGATGAAACTGTTATGGCTGGTAACAATGTGCAGGAACAATCAGGCAACATTGAGTCTTCCGAAGATGATTTCTTTCATCTTGTTGATAGCAGTGTCAATGGGGGTACTTCTCAAGATCAAGAAACTCAGAATGATCCCTCAACACCAAGAACTCCCAACTCCGCTGGCTCTGGTGATAATGAAGAACACACTAACCCGCCAGATACTTCTCAGGCACCTCAGGGGGAACAGAGCCCAAGTCACGGTACAGCGGAGCCCTCTGAGGACTGCCCTTCTGCTGAAGGAACGGAGGGTGTCAATCCTAATGATGATACTGGTGGTGAAGGCTCAAGTGATGACAACGCTGATTCGGAGGTGTTCGACATCAACAATCTACAAGTTCCATACTACCAGCAAAAGTGGGCTCATCCAGTCAAACTAATCGTCACAGACTATAGGAAGGGAGCACCTCAAAGCACTCGTTCCTCCCTACAAAATTTCTGTGCCTTCAATGCTTTTCTTTCATTGCAAGAACCCAAAACTGTAGGAGAAGCATTGAAGGATGCTGACTGGATAAACGCCATGCAATAAGAACTCCATCAGTTCGAGAGAAACAAGGTTTGGCGGTTAGTTCCTCGCCCAAGGAATAGAACAGTGATTGGAACCAAATGGGTGTTCAGGAACAAGTTGAATGATCAAGGTCAGGTCACAAGGAACAAAGCTCGGCTGGTGGTGAAAGGTTACAACCAGCAGGAGGGCATCGACTATGATGAGACTTTTGCTCCAGTTGTCAGGTTAGAAGCAATAAGACTCCTAATTGCGTATTCTTCTTTTCATGGGTTCAAGCTGCAACAGATGGATGTCAAGACCGCCTTCTTAAATGGTGTTCTCAAGGAGGAAGTCTATGTGGAGCAAACACCCGACTTTGAGGACACCACTCAACCTGATCACGTCTACATTCTAGACAAAGCCTTGTATGGTCTCAAGCAAGCCCCGAGGGCCTGGTATGAAAGGCTCTCACAGTTCCTTTTGACGCATGGATACGTTCGAGGAAAGGTCGATAAGACTTTGTTCCTGCTGAAGGAAGGGAAGCATATTCTGGTGGTTCAGGTTTATGTGGACGATATCATCTTTGGTTCTACAGATGACAAACTGGTTCAGAAATTCTCAAAGCTGATGGCCAGTGAATTCGAGATGAGCATGGTTGGAGAACTCAAGTTCTTCTTAGGTCTTCAAGTCTCTCAAGGGGATGAGGGAACCAAGGTGCACCAACAGAAGTATCTCAGGGAGTGCGTCAAAAAGTTTGGTATGAATGATGCAAAACCCTTCACCACTCCCATATCTCCAAACAATCCAATGGGAAAAGACGAACATGAGCAAGGAATTGATCCATCTCTCTACCGAGGAATAATAGGTTCGCTTCTCTATCTCACTGCTAGTAGACCTGACATTATGTACAGTGTATGTCTTTGTGCTCGCTTTCAGGCCGATCCCAAAGAAACACATCTCAAAGCAGTGAAGAGGATTCTGAGATACTTGAAGGGAACAGATGATCTCTGTCTGTGGTATCCAAGGGGAGGAAGCCTTGATCTTGTTGGATACACAGATGCTAACTTCGCAGGGAACAAGGTGGACAGAAAATCTACATCTGAAATGGCTCAATTCCTTGAGCCGTGCTTGGTTTCCTGGGGGTCAAAGAAGCAGAACTCCGTAGCTCTCTCCACTGCAGAAGCTGAATACATAGCCGCTGCTGCTTGTTGCACTCAACTCCTATGGCTCAAACAACAACTCAGCGACTACGGTATTCTTCTTAACTCTACTCCCATTGTCTGTGACAATACCAGTGCCATAAATATCTCCAAGAATCCGGTACAACACTCACGTACCAAGCACATCGAGATAAGACATCACTTCTTACGTGATTGTGTGGAGAAAGGGTTGGTGACAATGGACTTCTGTGGAACTAAGGATCAAATCGCCGATATCTTCACCAAGGCACTAAACAGGGAACCATTCGAACAGTTTCGTATGGAACTAGGTATGATTTCTCTAAACTGACTGTCTACTTGTTGTGTTCCCTCGATGATTGGCTAATTTACATGGTAAAGTGTGAAGGGTTAATCATCATGTCTTGGTCTGCATCTCTTCTCTTGATCATTAGTTGAACGACTTGCTTAGACTCATACTAATACCTCACTTATATGCAAAATTTCATGCATGATTCTCTATGCTATCTTGTTTATACACGACTCAGATTTCTTTCGGCCCAAAAGAGTCAACTTGATGCATTGATCCTTCATTATAAGCTCAAATGATTGTTGACTCTACATCTTACCTTAGCTATCATGTTTGATGCTTCCTATGAGCCCCTCTAATCATCCATATCTGGGAGCCTCTCATTCATGATTACACATTATTGCAAAATTTTCATATATGCTTTTGTGTGATGTTCTTTGTACCCTCTCTGGTAACATTACCCCCGCATCACACTCTTCTATTTTTCTAGAAAGTCGAGAATACGAATTGTTGCCACTGTGGTCTGTGGATAGGGTTCGATAGGTATGGTGTGTGATGTCGGCTTACAATTGCCTAAGGAGGGTTCGTGCTTAAAAGCTAATGATGCGCGTAGTAGGCTTAAAATGAATCCCTGGTGAAAGAAGGCAAGCTGAAGGTTGTGATGTTTTAAAAAAAAAAAAAAGGGGGGGGGGGGGGGGGGGGGGGACATCAGAATATACACAAAGAAGGGAAAAGAAGGAATCAAAGACTCTTTATTAGCTGAGCCTATGATGGATGCTGACGCCAATAAGGATGCAAAAACTTTGAGTAGGAACAAAAGATGAACTCCATTGCTAATCATACTTCAGCTCTAGCTGGTGGCCCCAGTGGTACTTAATTTGTATTTCTCTGGCCAACTAACCCCTCCTTGGTTCCCTAGCACATCTTTCCCTCTCTTTTCGAACTTCTTTGTCTCTGATTCTTGTGTGGACATTGACTGGCATGTTAATCATGAATGTTATCCTTGCCTATTTTGCTGTTGTCTTAACATGCTGTCTGTGTTTGTGCGTTTCAATCTAATGTGATTGGGAATGATGTTCGTCTGGATGTGACTTTTCCTCTCTAACTCTCTACTGTGTTTTTGATGATGACAAAAAGGGGGAAATGACAGGCAGCTTCGGTTGAAGGGGAACATCACATGGTTTCATATGTTGCTGAGTTGAGGGGGAACTATTATGATCTTGTGTGGGGAATCTTTCCCCATACAACTGTCTTTATCTCGTATGTATATGCTTTATTGTCAAGGATGTTTGTCACCATCAAAAAGGGGGAATTTGTTGAATTCCTTAGGTTTTGATAGTGACAAACATTCAACTAATCTGCATACTAAGTGTTTCAGGAACAAAGTCAGTTGTCTCAGGGAACCAACGCAGCAAAGGAGCGCTGGGGAACAAAACTCTGGTTATGTGCTTTGTTACCTAGCAAGGAACTCAAGCGCCGAACAAGATCGATGCTGCGAAGGAAAGAAGAAATCCAGCGTGCCAATTATGGAAACAAATCAGAAGAATCACGCGGTCAAGGATTGAAGACTTCGGCTCCAAGGATCACGCCGATTTGAGAAGATATGGAGAGAGAAACCCGATTATGTTATCTTAGGAAATCTTTCCTAAGAGAAGATAATTGGAGAGAGAGAATTCTATCTTATCCGTTTATATCAATTGAAGGAATCTTTTCCTTAATTAATATGGACGGCTGGGATATTATTCTTTCTATCAAATCATATCTTCTTGTTATCTTAATTGGATAAATCTTATCTTGTTACTTTTAGGGTTAGTCGAGTTGTATTTAAGAGATGTGTGGATTCATTTCTTTGTAACATAGACGACGGGAAAAACAGAGAGAACGAAAATTGAGAAAGAAAAGGAGTGAGGTGTGTGTAAGTCTTTGAGGGTTGAGTTTGGATTCATCTTTGTAGGAGTGATCTTCGAATCTAGCAGAGAGGTCTAGTGTTTTGGAGTCCATGCTACAAGTGTAATCAAACAAGAAATCAATAAGACAAGTACACACTTCAAAATCCTCTCAAGCGGAAGCTTGAAGGTAGTGGTTTTTCCTTGAGAAGCTAGTTTTGCTAATCAGGGTTTCCACTATACATCGTGAGTTCGTTCTATTATCTTTCTTGCTATATTTATCCGCTGCAACTTCTGTGGGAACAAAGTCTTTGTTCCCTCAGACGTAACTCTAACGATCCAACAATTGTGCACTATATTTCATGTGTTTATGCATCACAATTTTCTTCATTTTTGCATCGCATTGTTCATTTTTTTATGCACCACATTATGTTATTATGTGCACCATATTGAATGTGTTTGTGCACCACATTTCGTGTGTTTGTAAAAATCTTATTTCCATGTGTTTGTACATAACAATTATGATATATTTGTGCATGCCATTTTCATGTTTTTGTGCACTGCTTATCATGTTTCTATGCACCATGTTTGTTGTGTTTGTGCATTGCAATTGTATTTAAATAAAATACTAGTGTACAATTCAATATAATTTTGGTGCACATCAATATAAATTGGTGCACATTTCAACAAACTTTGGTGCACAAAAGTTGTATTTTGCCCAGTCAATGTTATACGTTAATTATACGGATAAAATTCGGCCGTGCCGTTTTATTTAATTTGCTGAGATTTGTTTGCACTTTTAGCCTTGTTCGCACCAGACACATTCTCATAAATATACATATTTTATTTATATTTAACAATTAATTTCAGCTTTCGAACGAGCTATCCGAACTAAATGGACTAATATCAGTGTCCTCGTCCTGCCCGCATAAACGGGCAGACCGAGCTAAACCGACTAAGTATAGTGACCATATCATCCCATTTATACGGGCGAACTAGGCAGGTGGGTGGGTCAACCCGCATTTGCTCAGGCCTACTTACACTTGCTTAGAAGCTAGGGTCCATCTAGGAAATTTTGTGTGACTAGGTTGCGAAGTCTTGCTTGCTCGATTTGTTTGTGAACCGAGTAATATAATAAGTATACATTTGAAATCCTACTAAGCTAACCCCCTATAGATGAATATTTTTTTAGTCAATTAGTTGGTTGATTAAATTTTCATCTCTATGAAAATGCGTCAATTATTAATATTACTCTTTTTATATTTCGATCTGTTGCACAAGAAACAGTTATATCGTTTTCTGATCGAACATATATACACTGTTTCAACATCGACACACAGTAAATATTTATATACATATATTGATGATCAACACAATGAGGAATATTGACTATATCATGAAAAGATTGATCATATATGATATGAAGCACATAGCTAGGAATCTATCGAACCACCCATTCATCTTTATTCCTGTATACGAATGGTAAGCCATAGACGTCCAAATGAATGCATGCTTTGCAAAATATGTAATCCATTTTATCAGAATCTATTCTCTTCCAGATGCCCATACTCAATTCAAAATTCATGTATTTGAAAATTCGACTTGTAACCAATTAGATATATATTTTCTTGTTTCCCCCTTTGATTTAGGAATTTGACCTTCATATATGGGGAGGGGGGGCCAATGTCGGAGGAGTTGGATACACTCTAATCTCTCCACATGCATGTATGGTATCTGTGTCAATGTGTCATGTATATATGCGTAGATGCCCATGACCAGCCTATCTGATACAATTAATATTCTGTTTTTCAGGTCAAACATATGGTACAATATTATACTTGTACAGCACACATTAATTAGCATGCTTGCAAAGAACATTTTAATGCCATTAATGAAAGATTTCAAGTCATCTTCCCTTTAATAAATTAGATTCTGATTTTCTTTCTGTTACATTAATACTCTATAGTATATTAGAAGGAAAGAGGTAGTTATATTACTATGATCCATTTGAAGAATTTGCATGATTAATCCACCAACATATATATATACATATATTCATCTTCTAAATCTTCATTAGATTTCAACTGTTTTAGATAAGACCAATATATCCTTTGTCTAGTCACTATGAACAAACACTTGTGAGAATATAAAGTTCTCACATAAGTCGAGAAAGAACGAGTCTAATATATAACATTAATAGATTACTGCAGCTAATATTATTTTTAGATTGAAACCTATTAGGAAACGGAATTCTGGAATCTCGGTTCCTTTCCTCAGTTTCTCTACTTTTGAAGATAACAAATATTATGATACTAATGTTTTATTTCAAAAATGTGTTTTAAGGAACCACATGAATATACCAAAGGCAAGAAAACCAAACAGGACAAAGAGAACCAAAGGAACAAGACAGAAGAAGGAACCCAGAGGAACCCAAGTGTACCCAGAAAAGTAGCATGCAAGGCTGCGATTTCCGAGAAATCTGGGAACACACAACCTAGGACAAAAGTTGTTGAAAATGACTTGTCCGAAGTTTCCAAAGGTCTGCCAATGTCCAGAACAAAACAACAAGATACCCAGAAACGCTGAACCTCGGACAGAAAAGATGAAAGCGACAGGACATAGAGATGTCACTATTCAGACGACAGTTCCCAAGCGCCCAGCTTGCTCAACCTCAGGCGAAAGCATTTGAATAACGACATAGCAAGACTCGTCTGAGGTAGTTGACCAACCAAGAGAGATTCTGAGCTGCCTAGGTTGTTTGCACATGCCAAGAACAACGTGGACCAAGGAGAACCACTGATCCTAGGGCAAGCTCAATCTGTGGGAACCCAGAGAGGATTAAGCTGCGAAGAATCCTCTATAAAAGGAAGACTAACTCAAGAGAGTTATTTTCATGCACTGAAATACGACTCACACACATTAGCAAATATCCAGTGTGAACCTTCAAACAAGATCATCAAAGCAAACCGAGATCAAGATGAACCAGTCAAGGAATAGAAGAGCTGAGTGCTAAGTTCCTGTGACTGTAAGTGATAGTTCCTAGGTGCGAAGGTCTGTTTCTTGGATTGATTATTGATTGTGTTAAGTTTTCTAGGATTGCCTAACTGTATGTAAGGCAAAGAAACTGTGTGTTTGTTCCTAGGATAAGCTGTAACCAAAAGAGATAAGAAATCAAGAAGTAGACCTTGAAATCCTTTCGAAAGAAAGGTAGTGATTTTTATCCTGGATTGCTAGTTGGCAATCAAAGGTTTCCACTATAAGGAACTTGTCATTTGTTTGATTGTTTATTTCCGCTGCGAGGGGAACTTAGAATCGATATTCTGAGTTCCTAAGTTATTATCTAACAATCACGATCCTACAATTGGTATCAGAGCAGGAAAAGCTCTAGATCTTTGTTAAGTTTGCAGATCATGTCTCAACCAAGCAAGTTTGAGCTCAGAATCTCCACCAACAAGCCACATCTCCGAAAGAAAGGAGAAGAAACATGGTGGGAAAAGTGCATGGAAAGCCACATCAAAACCAACGACTACCAATGCTGGAGGATAGTCGAAAATGGAGATGGCTATGTCGACCTCACCATGAAGGAAGAAGATTGGAAACCAGAACACTATGTTATCATGGAGAAGAATGCCAAGGCCAGGCAGTTCATCCTCAATGGATTGGACAAAGAGGACATGGACAAGGTCATAGGCATCAAGACGGCCAAGGAAATGTGGAAAGCTCTCAAGGAGATGCATGAAGGAAGTGAGGAACTAAAGCAGGCAAAGAATTTGCTTTGGAAGGAGAATACCACACCTTCAAAATGATGGAAACTGAGACCATCTCAGAGTACTACTCCCGCTTCAACAGATTGATTGGAAAGTTAACAGCGGCGGGAGTCGATCTTGATGAAGTCTCCAAGTCCCTAGTGGTCATCAATGGACTCAACTCCAAATTCACCCTTCTGAAGGGAATCATGAAGAACACTCCAGGCATCCAATCCCTTCCCTTGACACAAATCATAGGGAAACTGGAGGTTGAAGAAGGATAGCACACCAAAGCCAATACCGACAAGAAACTGGAGAAAGGAATTGCCCTCAAGATCTCCAAAGCCTTCTCTAGGCTCGAGATGGAGGAAGAGAACTCAGACCTTGAAGAAGAGGAGGACGAACTAACAGCCCTCTTCACAAAGAACATCAAAAAATTCTTTGTGAAGGGAAGGTTCTAAAAGGGCAGTTCCTCTCACAATGGACCAAGAAGAGATCTCAAGGAAGTCTCCTGTTACGAGTGCAAGGAGAAGGGATACTATGCTAAGAACTGTCCCAACAAAGAAGAGTCCAAGGAAGAGGAAAGACCTCAAAGAAAGAAGGCTCTCGTAGCATCATGGGGATAAGACTCAGATGAGGAACTGGATCTGAGTGGCTTCTCTGGAGGGAGATGTCTCATGGCAAAAGGAGACTCAAGCGACTCAGAAGACCTTGAGGTAACCTCTGACGATCTCTTAAAATCCCTAGTTGATTGTGATAAGAAACAACTTCTTAAGATCATAAAGAAACTAGGAAAGGAAACCAGTTTCCTTCAACAGAAACTAGATGATTGTGAAGATGAAATTGCTTGCTTGACTGTCGAGAATTCTGTTTGGAGTAAAAAACTTGATGAAACTGAGAAAGACCTAGCTGAAACTCACTCCAAACTCATTGATATTAGAAATGTGCATGCTAGTCACCTTAAAATTTGCAAATCTTGTGATGAAACTAGCATAGACTCTGTCAAAGTTCCCTTGCATGCTAACCCACCTGGAAATGACATGCTTCAATCCATAATTGATAGGTTAGACATTCTCACTGATTCCATTAATAAAAAAATGATAAATCAAACTGTTTTTGTGAGACAACGCCATGGAATAGGATATGTCAATAATAAAGGGAACAATGATACTGAAGAAGAAAAGGCTAGGCGAGAACTTGTTGAGATGAATGAGAATCTCAGTATTGCTCTTGCCACTTCTCGTGATAGGAATCAATTCCTATCAGAGAAGATCATGGTCCTTGAGAACAAGGCTGAGGTTGCCAAACGTCTCAATGAAGGCTCTCAAAGTCCTAAGAAGGAACCAAAGGGAAAAGAAAAGATGGTTCCTGAAAACCAATGGTTCACCAATTCCAATGCTCACAAAAGATATATTGACATGGCCCATAGCAAGGTTAGAAACAATGTTGATTTTAACAAAAGGAAAACTAAAAAACCTTTTAGGCCAGGAAAAGGAAAATATGGACATGTTGTTTACAATCGTTTGTATACCTACTGTGGTAAGAATGATCATTACAACACTGATTGTGCTAAGAAAAGGAACTTTGAAAAGGAGAAAAGTACTCATTACCATGAAAGAAACCAGTTCCCTGGTTATTCTCAGACTCGCAATGCTAATTCCCCCAGTAAAGCCAAGCTTCGCTGGGTTCAGAAATCTTAGTTCCCTTGCGTGCAGAAAGAAGAGAGGCAACCCCAACTATGGTACATTGACAGTGGTTGCTCATGCCACATGACTGGAAGAAGAAATCAAATGACCTCTCTTCAACTTCTCCAAGGTGGAAACATATCCTTTGGAGACAAAAGCAAAGTGAAAATTTATGGAATAGGAACTGTGAAACTCAACGACCACATTCAGGTAAACAAAGTTCACCTTGTTGATAATCTTGGTTTTGATCTAATAAGTGTGTCACAACTGTGTGATCAAGGAGACAATGAAGTTAGATTCAGATCCAACGAATGTTCAGTCCTTGACTCCTCGGGACAAATCATCCTAAAAGGGAAAAGATTCAACAATGTCTACATAATTGATCCATCCTTTGTTCCCAAGGAGAAACTTTGTCTCTCAACTGTGAATGACCAAGCTGATTTGTGGCATCAACGCCTCGGTCATGCTAGTACCAAGCTGATTCAAAAGCTACACTCAAAGGAGCTAGTCAGAGTGCTGCCAAAGCTAAGTGGCACATCTAAGGAACTGTGCTCTGACTGTGTAAAAGGGAAACATGCTCGTAGTTCCTTCAAGTCTAAAAACATGGTAAGCACCTCAAGGCCTCTTGAACTCATCCACATGGATCTGTGTGGACCCATGAGAGTTCAGAGCCTAGGAGGGAACATGTATATCTTTGTTCTTGTCGATGACTTCTCTCGCTTTACTTGGACCATCTTTATTAAATCTAAGAGTGAAGTTATTGACCGCTTTAAAGATCTGGTTCCCTTGTTAGAAAAATCTCTTGATTGTTCACTCAATGCTATTCGGTCTGACCATGGTACCGAATTCGAAAGAACTTCTAACCTTTTACAGTGAGCATGGCATTGATCACAATTTCTCTGCACCATACACTCCTCAACAAAATGGAGTAGTGGAAAGGAAGAACAGAACTTTGGAAGACATGGCTCGGACTATGCTGATCTCAAGTGGACTCTCTCAATCATTTTGGGCTGAGGCGATCAACACAGCTTGCTATATCATCAATCGAGCCATGCTTCGCCCAATCACAGAAAAGACACCCTATGATCTCCTAAGAGGAAGAGTTCCCAACATCTCGCATCTGAGGGTGTTCGGATGCAAGTGCTTTGTGCACAACAATGGGAAGGACAATCTTGGCAAATTCGATCCAAGAAGTGATGAAGGAATCTTCATTGGATACGCCTCGGGTAGCAAGGCGTACAAAGTCTTCAACAAAAGGACTAAAAAGGTAGAAGAAAGTGTTCATGTTATTTTTAATGAAAAATCACTTGGAAAGATTTTGCAGAACACCACCAATTCTTTTGAAGACCCGTTTCCCAAGTCATATCAAGAAAATCCAAATGAAGATGTCACTCCACCCAGTTCCTGCACTGCTGCTCGGAACCCTCCAATGGCTCCTCCACCAGTTCCCATGAACAATGAACAATAATCCATTTCTGGGAACCATGAGCATGACGATAACATCTGTGGAGACTTCAATGACTCATCTTCCCACATGATCTTCAATGGAGAAGGTGATTCCAACCAGGAAGCTGAATGTTCAACTCAGAATGTCTCCACATCAAATGCCCTAGCTCCTAACAGAGAAAGAAGATTCATCAAGCCTCCAGTCAGGTTCGATCATCTAACCTTCTTTGCCTTCAATGCCTTTCTATCTATTGTGGAACCAAAGAACATAGGTGAGGCACTAAAGGATACAGACTGTATCCAAGCTATGCAAGAAGAGCTCCATCAGTTTGAAAGGAACAAAGTGTGGCATCTAGTTCCCCGCCCCAAGGATAAGCACATCATAGGAACTAGATGGGTTTTCAGAAACAAGCTAGATGATACAGGAGCGATGATAAGGAACAAAGCAAGACTTGTTGCTCAAGGATACAATCAACAAGAAGGCATTGACTATGATGAAACCTATGCTCCAGTGGCAAGGATTGAAGCAATAAGGTTGTTGATTGCTTTCGCATCACACAAAGGGTTCAAGTTGTTCCAAATGGATGTAAAGACGGCCTTCCTAAATGGAATTCTTCAAGAAGAAGTCTATGTCAAGCAACCACCTGGTTTTGAAGACGATGATCATCCAGACCATGTCTACTTCTTAGACAAGGCACTGTACGGTCTCAAGCAAGCTCCCAGAGCTTGGTATGATCGTCTTGCCCAGTTCCTACTCTCAAATGGCTACAGGCGTGGAGTTATTGACAAAACTCTCTTCATCCTAGAAGAAGAAGGTAACATCTTGGTGGTTCAAATTTATGTCGATGATATTATCTTTGGTTCCACTAACTTGTCCCTTGTAGATAAGTTCAAAGACCTGATGAGCAGTGAATTTGAAATGAGCCTAATTGGGGAACTCACCTTCTTACTCGGATTACAAATCACTCAAAAGAAAGATGGCATACAAATTCACCAACAGAAGTATGTCAGGGAACTATTGAAGAAGTTCAAAATGGATTCATGCAGGCCTCTCTCCACTCCCATATCCACCATTGCCCATTTGGATAAGGACCATTCGAGTCCTATTGTGGAGGAGAAGCTCTATAGAGGTATGATAGGTTCACTCATGTACCTAACTGCTAGTCGACCAGACATTGTTTTTGCTGTTGGCTTGTGTGCTAGGTTCCAATCCTGTCCAAGAGAAACCCACTTGGCTGCTGTGAAGAGAATACTTAGACATCTTAAGGGAACTGACTCTCTCTGCATTTGGTACCCTAAAGAGTGTCCCTTTGAGCTAATGGGCTTCACTGATGCTGATTATGCTGGATACTTGGTGGATAGGAAGAACACTTCTGGAATGGCACAGTTCCTAGGCCCTTGCCTTGTGTCATGGGGATCAAAGAAACAAGTCTCAGTCTCCCTCTCCACCACAGAATCCGAGTACATTGCGGCTGCCTCCTGCTGTTCCCAACTTCTCTGGCTAAAGCAATAACTCGCGGATTTTGGTATGTCTTATGGCCCTCTTACAATTCTTTGTGATAACACTAGTGCCATAAACATTTCAAAGAATCATGTGCATCATACTAGGACCAAACATATCGACATAGACATCATTTTCTTAGAGATCATGTTGAGAAGGGAAACATCATTATAAAGTTTTGTAGAACTGAAGATCAGGTTGCGGATATATTCACTAAAGCCTTGAATAGAGTTCCTTTCGAGAACCTTAGATTGGAACTAGGAATGATTCCTATAACCTAGTAGTGACTTTAGTATAAAGGTTCCTTTCCAGTTCCCCTGATTGTCTAGTTTAAGATTGTCAACTTGTTGAGTCTTGATATCTTTGTGTTATATCTGTTGCTTCAAACCCTACTTTTCATAATGGTCTCTTTAAAAAGGGTTTAGATAATTTTTTCTGGCTCGTGTCCTTCTGGTCCTCATTATTCTTTCCACTTATTCATTGTTCAAGTTTCTTTGTATGGCCCAAAAGTCACAATCTGATCATATTTCTAACCCAACACTACAAGCCGAAATGATGATTGTGTACTAGGACCTTCCCCTGCCTCATTGCTCACTTTAAATTCTCTATGATCCATCCCTAAACCCTCTCTGAGAATTATTGTGCAATGCGATAAATGGCCTTCCCCGATTTTTTGTATGGGAACGTACTTTTCGGTTCCATGTTTTTAAACCCACATCAAAGTTCCCATATATCCCTCTAACACACTGAAAATATCTCCAGAAAGGAACTAGGATGGGCTACCCCTTAAACGGCTAGTAAGAGAATTGCTCCTCCCAAGACAGTATTTATGACAAATCTCACAGCGTCAGAGACGTCCTCTCAGCCTTGAACAGTTGCCATTTTTGAGCATCTAATCTTTGAATTTGTGACCGTTTCAAAGGCGCAAAAGCTTCAAGAAAATTAGCCGTTTCAACTCTTCAGAGTTCCCAGAAATATATCCAATGGCTTGATTCTCAACGGCTCCAAAATTGCTCAAGGGTTATTTAAGGTTTCCTGTTTGATTGAGCCGAGCACTCTGTTCTCTCACGCCTTCTCTCAATCTCATGTTCACCTGTCTCTCTCAAAACACAAAGCTCCTCAAATGGCCAAGAAAAACCTCAATCTTAACCTTGCTCAATTGGAGGTAATCAGGCCGATAAGATGACAACAGGCCAAGATGAAGGAACTGCATAAAAGAAGGAAATTGAAGAGGAGGCCACTACGCTGTCATAGGAACGTCTCTCCTAGTTCCCAGTGCTATAACATCACAGTGTGCTAGTAGTTCCCTAGGGTCCTACTCCCCTCTTCTATCCTTATTTTGTCTAATGTCAAGTTGGTTGTGCTCTTTTGTTTCTCTTTCCACTATGCATCTCTGGGCAATGTACTTGACTTTAATGATTAATGAACTCTTATGGTAATGTTTCTAATGCATCATTTGTCTTTGCCTTAAGTTTCTATTATGGTCACTGTCATGGGTTTAACGCAAATTGTTTATTTCACATTGATATCCTATACTTGATAAGTAACTTGATCTTTTCGATGATGTCAAAAGGGGGAAGAATAGATAGGAACCTTGAACTATTGGAACTACTGGACCAATAGGAACTCTGAACTAGTTCTACTTCTAAGGGGGAATTTGAAATAAACTCGTTCACTTGCTTAGGGGGAATCTGCAACCATTGAATGTTCCTCATTACTCTGTAATATTGAAAATCCCTTAAAACTCAATATGGTCTCATGAAATTCAAGTCCTATTATGTTGCCAGGTTCCTTGTATTTGTCATCATCAAAAAGGGGGAAATTGTTAGGAAACGGAACTCTGGAACCTCGGTTCCCCTGAGAGTTCCTTTTCTCAGTTTCTCTACTTTTGAAGATGACAAATATTATGATACTAATGTTTTATCTCAAAGATGTGTTTTAAGGAACCACATGAATATACCAAAGGCAAGAAAACCAAACAGGACAAAGAGAACCAAAGGAACAAGACAGAAGAAGGAACCCAGAGGAACCCATGTGTACCCAGAAAGGTAGCATGCAAGGCTGCGATTTCCGAGAAATCTGGGAACACACAACCTAGGACAAAAGTTGTTGAAAACGACTTGTCCGAAGTTTCCAAAGGTCTGCCAATGTCCAGAACAAAACAACAAGATACCCAGAAATGCTGAACCTCGGACAGAAAAGATGAAAGCGACAGGACATAGAGATGTCACTATCCAGAAGACAGTTCCCAAGCGCCCAGCTTGCTCAACCTCAGACGAAAGCATTTGAACAACGACATAGCAAGACTCGTCTGAGGTAGTTGACCAACCAAGAGAGATTCTGAGCTGCCTAGGTTGTTTGCACATGCCAAGAACAACGTGGACCAAGGAGAACCACTGATCCTAGGGCAAGCTCAATCTGTGGGAACCCAGAGATGATTAAGCTGCGAAGAATCCTCTATAAAAGGAAGACTAACTCAAGAGAGTTATTTTCATGCACTGAAATACGACTCACACACATTAGCAAATATCCAGTGTGAACCTTCAAACAAGATCATCAAAGCAAACCGAGATCAAGAGGAACCGGTCAAGGAATAGAAGAGCTGAGTGCTAAGTTCATGTGACTGTAAGTGATAGTTCCTAGGTGCAAAGGTCTGTTTCTTGGATTGATTATTGATTGTGTTAAGTTATCTAGGATTGCCTAACTGTGTGTAAGGCAAAGAAACTGTGTGTTTGTTCCTAGGATAAGCTGTAACCAAAAGAGATAAGAAATCAAGAAGTAGACCTTGAAATCCTTTCGAAAGAAAGGTAGTGGTTTTTATCCTGGATTGCTAGTTGGCAATCAAAGGTTTCCACTATAAGGAACTTGTCATTTGTTTGATTGTTTATTTCTGCTGCGAAGGGAACTTAGAATCGATATTCTGAGTTCCTTAAGTTATTATCTAACAATCAAGATCCTACAAAACCTTATTAAGCTTATATGTTAGCTTTGTTGCACTTGTGCGCACGTATGAACATGCCCTCCATTCTTGACTTTAACACAAGTGCATAAGCTAACACAAACCGCATCTAAATACAATATATCTGTATTATGTTAGTCTCAAGCCGGAATCTATCTCTTTTTGAGCATGGAATTTACAAAGCTTAATTATTTTTTCACATACTATGATATCACAATAAAGAAGTTGATCACCTTTGAATAATTAATTAACGTGATTATGCAAATTATGAAGCATAAAGAGAAATCATTGCCAACGACTCGTGCATGAAGGCATGCACTTTCTTACAATCTTTTTGTTGGAACCTTGACGTTCCCTCTGGTTTTGATGATGATAAACACCATTAGGTTTTACGTTTTATTGTTGTTCCTATGAGTTTCAGGTTTTATGAAAGGATAAAGGAACAATGGAAAACAGTGAAGAAGAGAAAACAGAGGAGCACAATGGAACGTTGTGGAAATAGGGAACAGTTCCCACGCAAACAAATTGGAAATCTGGAAAGCACGTGGTGTTTATGCAAGGAAAGTTCTATTCATGGAAACTCTGCGTCTGAGGAACAACGTGAGAACGCAGAGATGCCAGCTGTTCCCAGACGGACTCAATTATACAAGGAAACAATATTTCGTGTCTTACTTGGAGAAGAAGGAGAAAATATTGAGTCTTAGGAAAGTTTATACATGGAAACTATATGTTTATCAACTTTAGTGTTTATTTGGAAACGTAGTTGTTCATTGTTACCATATATGTCTATTGTTAGATATTTGGAAATAAGATTTTTGTTAGACCCTATATATAGATGAGAACTGTCTTGGGGAAAGACATCTCAGCTATTGTCATCCAGAGCTTTTGGGAACTGAGATCAGAAAGCTAAGGCAAGGTACGGGTAGTTCTTGCTTTGAGTTTTTGTTTTGTTCTTGTGTTGTTTAGAGGTGATTACACTCAAAGTCTTTAGCCTAGGGTATAGGTGAAGAGAAGACTTGTGAGATTGTACAACTCTAATAATACAAGTACACGTTTGGGAACTTTGTTGTTACTTTGAATCTTTACTTACTTTCACTGCCCAGGGAACAGTCACATAGTTCCTTGTTCAAACACACTAACGATTCAACAATTGGTATCAGAGCAGGTTAGCTCTAGATTGTGTGTTCTTTTCAGATTCACAGGTAACAATGGCTTCTACTCATGAAGTTGGGCTTGGGAACAACAAACCAACCGTTCATGCCTACCGATGGAAAGTTTCAACACTGGAAGGACCTCTTCACAGACTGGTTGAAGAGTAATGACTACCAATGCTGGAGAGTCATTGAAGTTGGTGAAGAAAAGGTTGCTGAAGACGTGATCAAAGGAATCAAACCTTGGAGCCCAGATGATTTCAGAATCATGGAAAAAAAATTCTAAGGCTCGAATGTTTATCAACAACGCAATCAGCATTGAAGATGCATCCAAGCTACATTCTTGTGCCACTACAAAGGATATGTGGGCAGCCCTGGAACAGATGTACATGGGAAGTTCTGATCCTAGAGAGCTTGATCGTTTCCAAGCAAAGAAAGACTTCTATAACTTTGCCATGATTGATGGTGAGACTGTTTCCTCTTAACAATCCAGATTTGAGGAAATCACCACAAGATTGCTGCTCATGATGTTGATGAAAAGGAAATTCCTCCCAAGGAGAAAATCTTTATCATTATTGATGGACTTCCTTCAAGGCACAAGATGACTAAAGCTATCCTCTAGGAGAATCCCAATACTCTCAAACTCACACTTCATGAAGTATTTGGAAAAATTAAGAAGTATGATGAAGAAGACAAATATGTTAAACCCAAAGGCATTGCTTTGATGGTTGAAAAGGCTTTCGAGATGATAGAAAACAATAAACATGACAACTTGGATGGTGTAGATCTAGAAACTTCTCTCCTCACCAAGGCCATGCGAACTCTCTATCGCAAGGGTCGGTCATTCAGGAATGAAGGGAACAATGGTGAGAAACGAGACATCAAGGATGTTACCTGCTTCAACTGCAAGGAAAAGGGTCACTATGCCAATAAGTGCCCTAAAGGGAACAACTCAGACAACAATGGTGAAAATTCTGGGAATGACAAAAAGAAGGCCTTCGTCGCTGTCTGGGGAGATGATTGTGCCAACTCTGACGATGATGAACCAGAGTCATAGGGGAACAACAGAATGTGTGTAATGACTCTGAAGTCACTAAGTGAAGAACAAGAGGTAGATCCTGAAACCTTCTTTGAATCTCTTGTTAATTTTGATAAAAAGTCTTTGATTTCTCTTATCAAAAGCATGTATAATGAGAATCTCAAACCTCAAAACAACCTAAGTAATGCTGAGGATAAATGCCATGAATTGAATGAATCTTTATCTAAAATTGTTAGTTCCTCTGTTGTTCCTTGTGTTGAAAGTGATGCCACTTACATTGATCATAGTTACTTTAGCACTATTAGGGACCTATCCCAGATGAAAGCTCAGATTGATAAAATCCACTCTATCCTAGTTGAACAAAAGCTTAAGGAAGAAGAAATTCGCTTTGTTGCACCCAAGTATGGTCTGGGGTACAACGGAGAAAAACAAGGGAGTGAAGAACATGAGTTAACCATACCTGAGACTAGAGAGATGAAGGATAGGGAACTTCAGAGTACTAGGGATAGGAACTCTTACCTAGAAGAGCGTGTGAAGACCTTGGAGAGCGGATTGAGTGAAGACCAAGCATGGTACCAAGGTCAACCTGCCCATAAGATGTATCTCATCCAATCCCAGGGAAAGTTGCCTAAAACACCTGACCCAGTTAGAGCCAAGCAACGTAGGATGCCTGTCCCAAATCGTAAGTATGCCATGGGAGACTACTACAAGATCTGTTGGCATTGTGGGAACAACGGCCATGTTGTGAAAAACTGTGCTAAGAAACAAAAGTTCACTGAAGAGCACACTCAGCGACCTCACTTCATCCTGTATGAAGGAAGTGATGAACTAAAGCAAAGCAGAAAGTTTGCTTTGGAAGGAGAATACTACACCTTCAAAATGATGGAAACTGAGACCATCTCAGATGTATCCTCTGATATGTGCAATGCTAAGCCTAGAGAATATTATTTTATTTCTAACCGACCAGGTAAAGCCAAGCTTGCCTGGGTCGCTAAACACTAACTCTCTTTATGCAGGATGAAGTAAGGGGGAACAACAAGTGGTTCATTGATAGCGCATGCTCATGCCATATGACAGGAAACAAAGATCACCTTACCTCACTTCAACAACACTCCAAGGGAACCGTTTCCCTTGGAGATAAACGTTGCAGAGAGATAGTGGGAACAGGAGAAGCTACCTTGAATTCAAACATCAAAATAAAAGAGGTTAGTCTGGTTCATCAACTTGGTTTTAATTTGCTAAGTGTAGCCCAGCTTTGTGATCAAGGAGACAACGAGACTGTGTTCACAACCAAAGATTGCTATGTGAGGAATAGAAAAACCAAGGAAATCGTATTGAAGGGTGTCAGATTCAACAATGTGTACACTGTGGACACAACCTTCAAGCCCTCAAGGGAACTGTGCTTTGCCTCTCTAGCTGAAGAGACGGAACTGTGGCATAGAAGGCTTGGACATGTAAATTTACAACTCATTCACAAACTTCACAAGAAGGAACTGGTTAGAGGACTTCCAAATGTCAAACCTGAGATCCATGGAGTTTGTGAAGCTTGTGTAAGAGGGAAGCAAACACATTCCTCTTTCAAAAGCAAACTAGATATTACCACTTCTCGTCCTCTGGAACTGATTCATATGGATCTCTGTGGTCCCATGAGGATAAGAAGTCATGTAGGGAACAAGTATGTGTTTGTTATTGTTGATGATTACTCTAGATTTACATGAACAATTTTTCTCTCTTCCAAGGAACAGGTATTCGAGGCATTTGAATCTTTCATCAAGAATGTGGAAACAAATTTGGGTCTCAAGCTAAGCTCCATTCGATCCGACCATGGAACGGAGTTTGAGAATTCCATGTTCCTTGATTACTGTAGGGAACATGGGGACTCTCATAACTTCTCAGCTCCTAGGACACCACAACAGAATGGAGTAGTCGAGAGGAAAAACAGAACATTGGAGGACATGGCTAGAACAATGCTCATAGCAAGCAACCTTCCTCGAATATTCTAGGCTGAGGCGATCAACACTTCATGCTATATCCTTAATCATGTCATGCTTAGACCATTGTTAAATCAAACTGCATATGAACTAATCAGGGAACGCAAGCCCAATGTTTCCCACTTGCGTGCCTTTGGTTGCAGGTGCTTCATTCACAACAATGGAAAAGACAACTTGGGAAAATTTGATCCAAGGAGCGATGAGGGAATCTTTCTGGGTTATGCTAATTCAAGCAAAGCTTATAGAGTCTACAATAAGCGAACCCGGAAGATTGAAAAGAGCATTCATGTTGTCTTCGATGAACACTCCAAAGCTGTGAGTGATACCCTCAATCCAACGACCCCTGATCATGATTTTCCGAGGATGCAACGTGAAGACTCAAATGATAATGATGACAACAACAATCATCGTGACAACCCATGCACAGGGAACCGTGCACCCACTGCTAGTGGAAACACGCCATGCTCTCAGGGAACTATCACAGATAGCGGAACTGCAATCAATATTGTTCCACTAGTACCTGCATTTCCCTCATCAACAACTCAAGATGCTGACACCGATATCACCACTGTTCCCACAAGAACTTCTGGTGGTGATACATTTGAAATCGAAGAAGAGTTGTTGAATGCAATTGTGGAGGATTTGGAGGAAGACATTCAAGATAACGCTGTTGCACCTATAATTCGGGGCATAACTACAACCTCTTCAGAAACTGTCATTGTTCCCACAACTACTACAGCTACAGATCCTTCTCTTATATCTCTACTTCCAACATCTACAAGCTCTAGAATCGCAAAGAGCCATCCAGTCGACAATCTTCTTACACCATATGAAGAACGAGGTACCCTCTCTCAACTCTACAACTTCTGTGCTTGATATGCCTTTATCTCTTTTGTAGAACCAAAGAACATCAAAGGAGCACTCAAGGAACCAGATTGGATAGTTGCTATGCAAGAAGAGTTACATCAATTCGAAAGAAACAAAGTTTGGAGACTTGTTCCTCTTCCAAAGCACAAGCATGCCATTGGCACTCGATGGGTTTTCAGAAACAAGCTTGATGACTCTGAAACTGTGACAAGGAACACAGAGAGATTAGTTGCTCAAGGATACAACCAACAAGAAGGGATCGATTATGATAAGACATATGCTCCAGTAGCTCGTATCGAAGCCATTCGACTTCTCATCGCGTATGCTGCCTTCAAAGGATTCACGTTATATCAAATGGATGTCAAAACAACATTTCTCAATGGCTATCTGCAAGAGGAAGTTTATGTAAAACAACCCCCAGGCTTTGAAGACATGGCACATCCAGAATATGTGTATGCACTAGACAAGGCACTGTATGAGATCAAACAAGCTCCCAGAGCTTGGTACGATCGGCTGGCACAGTTCCTTCTCTACAATGGATACAGATGTGGAGAAATTGACAAGACACTATTCCTCTTGGAACACAAAGGTGAGATTCTCGTAGTCCAAGTCTATGTTGATGATATTATTTTTGGTTCCACTAACCCTGCCCTTGTAGAGAAGTTCAAAGATCTCATGAGCAGTGAATTTGAGATGAGTATGATTGGGAAACCCTCTTTCTTCCTCGGATTACAAGTCTCTCAATCCTCTGAGGGAACAAGAATACATCAACAAAAATACATCAAGGAACTGTTGAAGAAGTACGGTATGGACAAAGCTAAACCTATCGATACCCCTATTTCTCCTAACACTCGTCTTGATGCAGACTTGAATGGACAAGATGTAGATGCTACAATGTATAGAGGCATGATTGGTTCCTTACTTTATCTAACGGCAAGTAGGCCAGATATTATGTTTAGTGTGTGTCTTTGTGCTAGATTTCAAGCAAATCCTAAGGAGTCACACCTAACTGAGGTCAAGAGGATCCTGCGATACTTGAAAGGGAACGATAACTTATGTCTTTGGTATCCAAGGAACAGTGGGTTTGAACTTATGGGTTTCACTGATGCTGACTTTGCTAGTCACCTTATGGATCGCAAAAGCACATCAGGGACGACACAGTTCCTTGGCCCATGCCTTGTCTCTTGGACATCAAAGAAACAAAATTTTGTTGCCCTTTCAACAACCGAAGCTGAGTATGTTGCTGCTGCCGCTTGTTGTGCCCAGGTATTATGGCTCAAACAACAATTGGAGGATTTTGGTATGTCTCTTGGCACTGTTCCTATTATGTGTGATAATACTAGTGCTATCAACATCTCCAAAAATCCTGTTCATCATTCACGTACTAAGCATATTGATATTCGTCATCATTTTCTTCGTGACAATGTTGAGAAAAATTGCATTAGAATGGATCAATGCAGGACAGAGGAACAAGTTGCAGATATCTTCACCAAAGCACTGGATAGAAAACCCTTTGAGTATTTGAGAATGCTCATTGGGATGATCTCTCTAAATTGAGGAACTCCACTTCCACTATTCCCTCAGTGATTGGCTAGATCGATCAATTATAACCTAGGGAACAACTTCTGTGTGGCATGTTATTTGCAAATGACTTGTTTATTTACCTTGCTATGTGCTTTGTGTTACATTATATCAAAAACTTCTTGCAACTTCTATTCTTGATCATATGTGCTATATTTTTACATGATAACATCTTCTTTCAAGCCCAAAGCAACCGATTTGATTATCTGCACCCTCATTACAAGCCAAAATGATAATGGGTTGCACTGCCGTCCTAAGCTTTGATCCAGATAAACGTTCCCTATGCACATCTCTTTGTTTGACAAATTTTACTAGGAATCATTATCTGGATCGTTATTGTTCCCTACCCATCTTTTTTGTTTGGATATATCTTTGATATTTTGTGTGAACCCCATAAAATATCCAAACCGGCCTTTCCATCCACTCAAGTATCTTGGAATCTTCTAGATGCGACTTGGCATGAGGGGGAACAGTGAACAGGAACGTCAGTGCTGGGAACGTTAAGAGGAACGTTGAGAATTGCAGAAGAACGTTGCTTCGCTGAGAAGGAGAAATTAAATTTTGATCTGATGGAACTACAGAGAGGAACATCCACTTTGCTGCAAAAAGAGTTAAAAAAAAGAAGAAGAGGAATATAAGAAAGAAAGAAAGAAAGAAAGAAAGAAAGAATATAAGAAAGAAAGAAAGAAAGAAAGAAAGAAAGAAAGAAAGAAAGAAAGAAAGAAAGAAAGAAAGAAAAGAAAAGAAAAGAAAAAGAAGGTCTACAAAGAAGAAGACGAGGTTCCCATGGTCACTGAGCTCGACATGGTGAACATCAGCAAAATAAAGTATCAAGGGGATGATAAGGGAACATTGCCCCCTTCTGAAGCACTGAAATGCGAGCCTGGTGAAGGAACTTCAAGGAACAGCTCTGTGCAAGGCCAAATGCTTATTGAGCTGCGCGAAATTAAGAATATTATGTCGCTGCTTCTTGAACACTTCCTCAGCAAGGACAAGGAACGGAAGGAAGACTCTGAGTCTTGAGTGGACACCTTTTCTTATCCAGCCCGTCTGGCCCTCTTCTCTTGATTTTTTCTATGTTCTCTTGTTTAAATGTTTGCATTGTGATCATTTTGTGACTGTTTGCCTGATTGTCTTTTGGTTTTTGTAATCAATTCCCTGCATTTTGAATGAACTTTTCTTTGCTGGTAACTGCTGCTTAGCTATTTTGTTCCACTGTTTAATTTTGGTCCTTTAATGATGCCAAAAGGGGGAAGTGTGGAAATTATTTGCGATAACTCAGTTAAGAGAGGTAACAGTGTACATTGTTCCTAATTCTTTATGAATTTCTGGACGATGCTAGTGTTGAGGGGAAACGATGATGCAACTTGAAGGTATGAATTGCAATTACTCATTTTACATAAAATTTTGCTTATACATTTGAACTGAGATACATGTTGATAAATATTACCTTGCTTGTTACTCTGTTTCGATCGAACAATTTTTGAATGGGTTTGTCATCACCAAAAGGGGGAAATTGTTGGAACCTTGACGTTCCCTCTGGTTTTGATGATGATTTAACACCATTAGGTTTTACGTTTTATTGTTGTTCCTATGAGTTTCAGGTTTTATGAAAGGATAAAGGAACAATGGAAAACAGTGAAGAAGAGAAAACAGAGGAGCACAATGGAACGTTGTGGAAACAAGGAACAATTCCCACGCAAACAAATTGGAAATCTGGAAAGTGCATGGTGTTTATGCAAGGAAAGTTCTATTCATGGAAACTCTGCGTCTGAGGAACAACGCGAGAATGCAGAGATGCCAGCTATTCCCAGACAGACTCAATTATACAAGGAAACTAGATTTCGTGTCTTACTTGGAGAAGAAGGAGAAAATATTGAGTCTTAGGAAAGTTTATACATGGAAACTATATGTTTATCAGCTTTAGTGTTTATTTGGAAATGTAGTTGTTCATGGTTACCATATATGACTATTGTTAGTGTAGGATCGAGATTGTTAGACAAATAACTAAGGAACTAAGAATATCAATTCTCAGTTCCCTTCGTAGCGTAATTTAAACAATCAAGCACAAATGAACAAGTTCCTTATAGTGGAAACCTTTGATTGCCAACTAGCAATCCAGGATAAAAACCACTACCTTTCTTTTGAAAGGATTTCAAGGTCTACTTCTTGATTTCTTATCTCTTTTGGTTACAGCTTATCCTAGGAACAAACACACAGTTTCTTTACCTTACACATAGTTAGGAAATCCTAGATAACTTAACACAATCAATAATCAATCCAAGAAACAGACCTTAGCACCTAGGAACTATCTCACTTACAGTCATAGGAACTTAGCACTCAACTCTTCGATTCCTTGACTGGTTCCTCTTGATCTCGGTTTGCTTTGATGATCTTGTTTGAAGGTTCACACTTTGATGTTTGCTATTGAGTGTGATTCGTGTTTTTGTGCTTAAAGATAACCTCTGAGTTAGTCTTCCTTATATAGTGGATTCTTTGCGGTTTGATCTTCTCTTGGTTCCCACAGATCAAGCTTGCCCTAGGATGTGTGGTTATCCGTGATCCATGCTGTCTTTGACATGTACCAACAACCTAGGTAGCTCAGAATCCTTCTTTGTTGGTCAACTGCTTCAGCCAATTTGTTCTCCAGCTTCCTTCTTCAGAGGTTCGACAACCTGGGTACTTTGGAACTGTCTTCTGGATAGCGACAGGTTCCATGACATGTCGCTGTCACCTTTCTCTGTCCGAGGTTATGTGTTCTAGGCATCTTGTTGTTTTGCTCTGAACGGTGACAGCCTTTGGAAGCTTCGCACAAGTTGCTTTCACCTTTCTCTTGTCCGAGGTTGGTGTTCCCAGATTTCTCGGGAAGCGCAATATCACATGTTGCATTTCTGGGCACACCTGGGTTCCTTCCTTTGGCTTGCTGCTTGGTTCTCTTGTCCTGTTTGGCTTTCATGCTTTCGGTAATTGTCCTGTGGTTCCTTAACACACATCTTTGAGATAAGACATTAGTATCAAAATATTTGTCATCTTCAAAAGTAGAGAAACTGAGGAAAGGAACTCTCAGGGGAACTAAGGTTCCAGAGTTCCATTTCCTAACAATTTCCCCCTTTTTGATGATGACAAATACAAGGAACCTGACAACATAATAGGACATGAATTTCATGAGACCAGTTGATTTTAAGGGATTTACAACGTTATAAAATAATGAGAGAACATTCAATGATTGCGAATTCCCCCTAAGCAGATGAACGAAGTTATTCAAATTCCCCCTTAGAATAGAACGAGTTCAGAGTTCCTATTAGTCCAGTAGTTTTCAAAGTTCAAGGTTCCTATCCTTCTTCCCCCTTTTGGCATCATCGAAAAGATCAGTTAACATGTTAAGAACATGATATCCAAGGAAATAAACAATTGCGTCAAACCCATAACATAAACCATAATAGAAACTTGAGGCAAAGACAAATCGTTCATAGAAACGTAGCCAAAAGTAGTCATTAAACTTAATAAAACCTTAACATTGTTCAGGAGCAGGGTAAGACAAACCACAAAACATCACAAAACAACCTACAAAGACGACAACATAAGCAACCTTTAAGGAAAACGACAGGAAGGGTAGAAGAGGGAGTAGGATCCTAGGGGAACTACTAGCACACTGTGATGTTACAGCACTGGGAACCAGGAGAAGCGTTCCTATGGCAAGTCAGTGGCCTCCTCTTCATCAGCCTTGTTGTCGTCAGTTCCTTCATTTTGGCCCGTGGCCTGATTTGCGCCGGTTGCATCCTCCCATGTTTTCTGAAGTACTTCCACCAAACTTGAGACAACAGTGCTCATTTTCCCCAACTCATTTACTTGATCACGGAGAGCGACCGTGATAACAGTCGAGCCTTCCGTGATGGCTTTTTCAATACGACCCAGAGAAGAGAGGATCGCAGAGGAGTCTTTGAGCGGTGGTAGGGAACTTGAAGGGGCCTGGGAATTAGCCTTTTCCTTAGGCGGATCAGCTTGAACTTCAGAGGGAGTGGCCTGGTGATCCTTTGTCTTGAGTTTTCGGAGGGTGGCCATGGTGAGGGATTTGCTGTAGACAGTTTCTGGGAGATCATCGGGGTACTGGTAAAGCAGGGAGAGAAGATTCTTGATGAGATGAGGGAAGGGCAGGGCATGGGATTCATGGGATTTGCAGAACTGCATGTGAGCCAACACTATTCTGGGGAGATCAATCTGTGCACCAGACATCACCTTATCCATGAGGATAGCATCCGTGATGAGAACTATGGCCCGGTGCTCTTGCCTGGGAACTAGGTTTTGGATGATCCAGAAATGTAGAAGCTTGTTGGCGATGGAGAGATCCTTGGTCTGCAAGCTTAATGGGTAGTCACCGTCGTAGAGTTTCTTCACCACGTCAGTCTTGGTCTTGTAACCCTTTCCTTTGGGCCAAGTCTTTTTCTGATGAAGAATGTCAAAGCCGGATCTGGACTCGATCCCGAGAGCAGACGTGATGATGTTGGGGGACAGGGGATACATGGTTCCCTTCCACTGGAATATGGCGTCGTTGCAGGGAGAGTTATCCTTGGCTGGCACAAAGGTTAGAGACTGATAGAACAAGCGGACTACTTCATCAGAGGCAGAGAAAGGTTCCACCAAAAGCTCATCCCATCCTTGATACTGTAGCAGAGAGTGAAACTCACTGAGGGCTTCACCGAACAGTTTCTCATCTTCTTCTTCGAGGGTTTGGGTCCAAAATTCGGTGCCAATAATGAGCAGCTTGAGTATCTTCCTCTTAGAGAAGAGGGAGCACACTTGACCCAGAGAGGAGGAAGAAAGGGTGGAAGATTTAGCCCTTTTTGGAGGATTTGGGCTCTTTGGAGGGAGGGTTATAGGGAACCAAAGCTTGGGAACTGCATTTCCGTTGTTGGAGCCTTGTGGCAACAGAGGGACCAGGTTTGGAGATGGGTTTTGATTTGAGGCTGGCAGGCGAGGGCTCTGGGCTGAGGATCTCCTGGGTGATCTTGTCTGGGGAGGAGTCGTGGGATCCTCCTTTCGAGACAGATTTTGTAGCGAATGCCGATACAGGAGTGATTTCCTTCACTTTCTCCTCAGCTTTTGCCTCGGCTTTCTCCTCAGTTTTCTCCTCAGTTTGTGGGTTTTGGGAGTTGGTGTCAATAATGGGCTGGGTAGATGAGGCAGCCTTCTTTTCTCTGAAGGCCTTGAGAAGGGCAGCTTCTTCTTCGTCTTGGATCAAGTTAGGGTTAGGGTTCTTGTCAGCCATTTTTGAGGAGCTAGGTTTTGTGTGTTTGAGGTAGAGAGAGATAGGGAATTAGTAGAGATGGAGAAGGCAAGAGTGGGGATTGCTCGGATCAACAAGACTCCTTTTAAAACTGGTTGAGAGCTGAAGGGACCGTTGGGAAAGATTTGGCCGTTGAGGAGATCATGGAAGATCTGGAGCATTGAAGAGGCTTGCAGCTTTTCCGAACGGTCAAAAGAAATTCAAAAGTTACTCATTCAGAGAGGGAAGCACTGCCACTGATGAGACGTGTCTGAGTTCTGCAAATTTGCCATAAATGTCGTCTTGGGAGGATCAAGCGTCTAACTAGCCGTTTGGAGACAATTTCATCATGGTTCCTTTCTGGCGATATATTCAGTGTGCTAGAGGGATATATGGGAACTTTGATATGGGTTTAAAAACATGGAACCGAAAAGTACGTTCCCATACAAGGAATCAAGGAGGCCATTTATCGCATTGCACAATAATTCCCAGAGAGGGTTAAGAGATGGATCCTAGGGAATTAAATTGAGCAATGAGGCAATGAGGGTCATAGTACACAATCATTATTTTGGCTTGTATTGTTGGGTTAGAATATGATCAGATTATGACTTTTGGGCCAACAAAGAAACTTGAATAATGAAAGAGTTGAAAGAATAATGAGGACCAAAGGACACGAACTAAGAAAATTTTATCAAAGCCTTTTTAAGAAACCATTATGGAAAAGAGGGTTTGTAGCAAAAGATATAACACAAAGATACCAAGACTTAACAAGTAAAGGATCTTATACTTAATCAAGGGAACTGGAGAAGAGCCTTTAAGCTAAGGTCACTGCTAGGTTATAGGAATCATTCCCAGTTCTAATCTAAGGTTCTCAAAGGGAACTCTATTCAAAGCTTTGGTGAATATGTCTGCAACCTGATCTTCAGTTCTACAAAATTTCATAATGATGTTTCCTTTTTCAACATGATCTCTAAGAAAATGATGTATTATGTCTATATGCTTGGTCCTAGTATGATGCACATGATTCTTAGAAATGTTTATAGCACTGGTGTTATCACAAAGAATAGTGAGAGGACCATAAGACATACCGAAATCCGCGAGTTGTTGCTTTAGCCAGAGGAGTTGGGAACAGCAGGAGGCAGCAACGATGTGCCATTCCAGAGGTGCTCTTCCTATCCACCAGGTATCCAGCGTAGTCCGCATCGGTGTAGCCCATAAGCTCAAAGGGACATTCTTTGGGGTACCAAATGCAGAGTGAGTAAGTTCCCCTGAGATATCGGAGTATCCTTTTTACAGCAGCCAAGTGGGTTCCTCTTGGACAATATTGGAACCTAGCACACAAGCCAACAACAAAAACAATGTCTGGGCGACTAGCGGTTAGATACATGAGTGAGCCTATCATACCTCTATACAGTTTCTCTTCCACTAGAGGACTTGAGTGGTCCTTGTCCAAGTGAGCAATGGTGGAAATGGGAGTGGAAAGAGGCTTGCATGACTCCATTTTAAACTTTTTCAGTAGTTCCCTGACATACTTCTGTTGATGAATTTGTATACCATCTTCCTTTTGAGTGATTTGCAATCCGAGGAAGAATGTGAGTTCCCCAATTAGGCTCATTTCAAATTCACTGCTCATCAAGTCTTTGAACTTGTCTACAAGGGACAAGTTAGTGGAACCAAAGAAGATATCATCGACATAAGTTTGAACCATTAAGATGTTACCTTCTTCTTCTAGGATGAAGAGAGTCTTTTCAATAACCCCACGCCTGTAGCCATTTGAGAGTAGGAACTGGGCAAGACGATCATACCAAGCTCTGGGAGCTTGCTTGAGGCCATACAGTGCTTTGTCTAGAAAGTAGACATGGTCTGGATAATCATCGTCTTCAAAATCAGGTGGTTGCTTGACATAGACTTCTTCTTGAAGAATTCCATTGAGGAAGGCCGTCTTTACATCCATTTGGAACAACTTGAACCCTTTGTGTGATGCGAAAGCAATCAACAGCCTTATCGCTTCAATCCTTGCCACTGGAGCATAGGTTTCATCATAGTCGATGCCTTCTTGTTGATTGTATCCTTGAGCAACGAGTCTTGCTTTGTTCCTTATCACAGCTCCTGTATCATCTAGTTTGTTTCTGAAAACCCATCTAGTTCCTATGATGTGCTTATCCTTGGGGCGGGGAACTAGATGCCATACTTTGTTCCTTTCAAACTGATGAAGTTCTTCTTGCATGGCTTGGATCCAGTCTACATCCTTCAGTGCTTCACCTATGTTATTTGGTTACATAACAGATAAGAAGGCATTGAAGGCAAAGAAGGTTAGATGTTCGAACCTGACTGGACGCTTGATGGTTCTTCTTTCTCTGTTGGGAGCTAGAGCATTTGATGTGGAGACATTTTGAGTTGAGCATTCAACTTCAGCTTCCTGGTTGGGATCACCTTCTCCATTGAAGATCATGTGAGAGGATGAATCGTTGATGTCTCCACAGATATTGTCGTCATGTTCATGGTTCCCAAAAATGGATTGTTGTTCATTATCCATGGGAACTGGTGGAGGAGCCAGTGGGGGATTATGTGCAGTAGGGCAAGAACTGGGTGGAGTGACATCTTCATCTGGATCTTCTTGAGGTGACTTGGGGAACGAATCTTCAAAGGGAGTGGTAGTGTTCTGCACAATTCTTCCAAGTGATTTTTCATTAAAAATAACATGAACACTTTCTTCTACCTTTTTAGTCCTTTTGTTGAAGACTTTGTATGCCTTGCTGCCTGAGGCATATCCAATAAAGATTCCTTCATCACTTCTTGGGTCGAATTTGCCAAGATTGTCCTTCCCATTGTTGTGCACAAAGCACTTGCATCCGAACACCCTCAGATGTGAGATGTTGGGAACTCTTCCTCTAAGGAGTTCATAGGGTGTCTTCTCTGTGATTGAGCGAAGCATGGCTCGATTGATGATGTAGCAAGCTGTGTTGATTGCCTCAGCCCAGAATGATTGAGGGAGTCCACTTGAGATGAGCATAGTTCGAGCCATGTCTTCTAAAGTTATGTTCTTCCTTTCTACTACTCCATTCTGTTGAGGAGTGTATGGTGCAGAGAAGTTGTGATCAATACCATGCTCACTGCAAAAGGTTAGAAATTCTCCATTTTCGAATTCGGTACTATGGTCAGACCGAATAGAATTGAGTGAGCAATCGAGAGATTTTTCTAACAAAGGAACCAGATCTTTAAAGCGATTAATGACTTCACTCTTAGATTTTATAAAGATAGTCCAGGTGAAGCGAGATAAATCATCTACAAGGACAAAGATATACCTGTTTCCTCCTAGGCTTTGAATTCTCATAGGTCCATAAAAGTCCATGTGGATGAGTTCAAGGGGCCTAGAGGAGCTTACCATATTCTTGGATTTGAAGGAACTCCTTGCTTGTTTCCCCTTTATGCAGTCTGAGCATGGTTCCGAAGATGTGCCACTTATCTTTGGAAGGCCTCGAACTAGTTCCTTTGAGTGTAGCTTGTGGATCAGTTTGGTGCTGGCGTGACCAAGACGTTGATGCCACAGCTCTGTTTGATCATTCACTGTTGAGAGGCAAAGTTTCTCCTTGGGAACAAATGATGGGTCAACAACATACACATTGTTGAATCTTTTGCCTTTTAAGATGATTTGTCCCGAGGAGTCTAGGACAGTGCATTCACTTGACTTGAATCTAACTTCATTGTCTCCTTGATCGCACAGCTGTGACACACTAATTAGATCAAAACCAAGGTTATCAACAAGGTGAACTTTATTTACCTTAGTGTGGTCATTGAGATTTACGGTTCCTATTCCACAAATTCTCCCTTTGCTTTTGTCTCCAAAGGAGATGTTTCCTCCTTGGATGGGTTGAAGAGAGGTCATTTGATTTCTTCTTCCGGTCATATGGCATGAGCAACCACTGTCAATGTACCATAGTCGAGGTTGCCTCTCTTCTTTCTGCACACAGAGGAACTAAGACTTTTGAACCTAGTGAAGCTTGGCTTTACTCGGGGGATTAGCATTCCGAGTCTGTGAATGACTAGGGAACTGGTTCCTTTCATGGTAATAGGCATTTTTCTCATTTTTAAAGTTCCTTTTCTTAGGACAATCAGTGTTGTAATGACCATTTTTTTCACAGTAATAGCATAAGCGATTGTAAATAACATGCCCATATTTTCCCTTTCCAGGTCTAAAGGGTTTCTCAGTTTTTCTTTTGTTGAAATCAACATTGTTTCTAACCTTACCATGAGCCATATCCACATACTTTTTATGAGCAAAAGAATTGGTGAACCACTTGTTTTTAGGGAATGCTTTTTCTTTTCCTTTAGGTTCCCTCTTCGGACTTTGAGAACTTTCATTGAAACGCTTGGCAACCTCAGCCTTGTTTTCAAGAACCATGATCTTTTCTAACAGGAACTGATTCCTATCTCGAGAAGTGGCAAGAGCAGTACTGAGGTTCTCATTCATTTCAACAAGTTCTCGTCTAGCCTTTTCATCTTCACCATCTTTATTGGCCTTGTTGTCAACATACCCAATTCCATGACGTTGTCTCACAAAGACAGTTTGATTTATCATTTTTTCATTTATAGAGTCAGTGAGAATGTCTAACCTATCAATTATAGTTTGAAGCATATCATTTTGAGGTAGGTTATCATGCATAGGAACCTTAACAGAGTCTACACTGGTT
This sequence comes from Rheum nobile, assembly GCA_027886185.1. NCBI lineage: Eukaryota > Viridiplantae > Streptophyta > Magnoliopsida > Caryophyllales > Polygonaceae > Rheum > Rheum nobile. Next base: position 4,463,425 of record WOAB01000002.1, on the reverse strand, counting down.
TCATCACAAGATTTGCAGATTTTAAGGTGACTAGCATGCACATTTCTAATATCAATGAGTTTGGAGTGAGTTTCAGCTAGGTCTTTCTCAGCTTCATCAAGTTTCTTACTCCACATAGAGTTCTCAACAGTCAAGCATGCAATTTCATCTTCACAATCATCAAGTTTTTGTTGAAGGGAACTGGTTTCTTTTCCTAGTTTCTTTATGATCTTAAGAAGCTGTTTCTTATCACAATCGATTAGAGTCTTTAGAAAGTCATCAGAAGTTACCTCAAGGTCTTCTGAGTCGCTTGAGTCTCCTTTTTCCATGAGACATCTTCCTCCAGAGAAACCGCTCAGATCCAGTTCCTCATCTGAGTCTTCTCCCCATGAGGCCACGAGAGCCTTCTTTCTCTGAGGTCTTTCATCTTATTTGGAGTCATCCTTGTTGGGAAAGTTCTTAGCATAGTGCCCCTTTTCTTTGCACTCGTAACAGGAGACTTCCTTGAGATCTCTTCTTGGTCCATTGTGGGAGGAACTGCCCTTTTGGAACCTTCCCTTCACAAAGAACTTTTTGATATTCTTCGTGAAGAGGGCTGTTAGTTCGTCCTCCTCTTCTTCTAGGTCTGAGTTCTCTTGCTCCATCTCAAGCCTTGAGAAGGCTTTGGAGATCTTGAGAGCAATTCCTTTCTCCAGTTTCTTGTCGGTATTGGCTTTGGTGTGCTCTCCTTCTTCAACCTCCAGTTTCCCTATGACTTGAGTCAAGGGAAGAGATTGGATGCCTGAAGTGTTCTTCATGATTCCTTTGAGAAGAGTGAACTTGGAATTGAGTCCATTGATGACCACCAGGGACTTAGAGACCTCATCAAGATTGACTCCCGCCGCTGTTAGCTTTCCAATCAGTTTGTTGAAGCGGGAGTAGTACTCTGAGATGGTCTCAGTTTCCATCATTTTGAAGGTGTAGTATTCTCCTTCCAAAGCAAACTTTCTGCTTTGCTTTAGTTCATCACTTCCTTCATGCAGGATGAAGTGAGGTCGCTGAGTGTGCTCTTCAGTGAACTTTTGTTTCTTAGCACAGTTTTTCACAACATGGCCGTTGTTCCCACAATGCCAACAGATCTTGTAGTAGTCTCCCATGGCATACTTACGATTTGGGACAGGCATCCTACGTTGCTTGGCTCTAACTGGGTCAGGTGTTTTAGGCAACTTTCCCTGGGATTGGATGAGATACATCTTATGGGCAGGTTGACCTTGGTACCATGCTTGGTCTTCACTCAATCCGCTCTCCAAGGTCTTCACACGCTCTTCTAGGTAAGAGTTCCTATCCCTAGCACTCTGAAGTTCCCTATCCTTCATCTCTCTAGTCTCAGGTATGGTTAACTCATGTTCTTCACTCCCTTGTTTTTCTCCGTTGTACCCCAGACCATACTTGGGTGCAACAAAGCGAATTTCTTCTTCCTTAAGCTTTTGTTCAACTAGGATAGAGTGGATTTTATCAATCTGAGCTTTCATCTGGGATAGGTCCCTAATAGTGCTAAAGGAACTATGATCAATGTAAGTGGCATCACTTTCAACACAAGGAACAGCAGAGGAACTAGCAATTTTAGATAAAGATTCATTCAATTCATGGCATTTATCATCAGCATTACTTAGGTTGTTTTGAGTTTTGAGATTCTCATTATACATGCTTTTGATAAGAGAAATCAAAGACTTTTTATCAAAATTAACAAGAGATTCAAAGAAGGTTTCAGGATCTACCTCTTGTTCTTCACTTAGTGACTTCAGAGTCATTACACACATTCTGTTGTTCCCCTATGACTCTGGTTCATCATCGTCAGAGTTGGCACAAGCATCTCCCCAGACAGCGACGAAGGCCTTCTTTTTGTCATTCCCAGAATTTTCACCATTGTTGTCTGAGTTGTTCCCTTTAGGGCACTTATTGGCATAGTGACCCTTTTCCTTGCAGTTGAAGCAGGTAACATCCTTGATGTCTCGTTTCTCACCATTGTTCCCTTCATTCCTGAATGACCGACCCTTGCGATAGAGAGTTCGCATGGCCTTGGTGAGGAGAGAAGTTTCTAGATCTACACCATCCAAGTTGTCATCTTTATTGTTTTCTATCATCTCGAAAGCCTTTTCAACCATCAAAGCAATGCCTTTGGGTTTAACATATTTGTCTTCTTCATCATACTTCTTAATTTTTCCAAATACTTCATGAAGTGTGAGTTTGAGAGTATTGGGATTCTCCTAGAGGATAGCTTTAGTCATCTTGTGCCTTGAAGGAAGTCCATCAATAATGATAAAGATTTTCTCCTTGGGAGGAATTTCCTTTTCATCAACATCATGAGCAGCAAGTCTTGTGGTGATTTCCTCAAATCTGGATTGTTAAGAGGAAACAGTCTCACCATCAATCATGGCAAAGTTATAGAAGTCTTTCTTTGCTTGGAAACGATCAAGCTCTCTAGGATCAGAACTTCCCATGTACATCTGTTCCAGGACTGCCCACATATCCTTTATAGTGGCACAAGAATGTAGCTTGGATGCATCTTCAATGCTGATTGCGTTGTTGATAAACATTCGAGCCTTAGATTTTTTTTTCCATGATTCTGAAATCATCTGGGCTCCAAGGTTTGATTCCTTTGATCACGTCTTCAGCAACCTTTTCTTCACCAACTTCAATGACTCTCTAGCATTGGTAGTCATTACTCTTCAACCAGTCTGTGAAGAGGTCCTTCCAGTGTTGAAACTTTCCACCGGTAGGCAGGAACGGTTGGTTTGTTGTTCCCAAGCCCAACTTCATGAGTAGAAGCCATTGTTACCTGTGAATCTGAAAAGAACACACAATCTAGAGCTAAGCTTGCCTGGGTCGCTAAACACTAACTCTCTTAATGCAGGATGAAGTGAGGGGGAACAACAGGTGGTTCATTGATAGTGCATGCTCATGCCATATGACGAGAAATAGAGATCACCTTACCTCACTTCAACGACACTCGAAGGGAACCGTTGCCCTTGGAGATAAGAGATGTTGAGAAATAGTAGGAACAAGAGTACATCAATAAAAATACATCAAGGAACTGTTGAAGAAGTATGATTTCAGGCAAATCTAAGGAGTCACACCTAACTGAAGTCAAACGGATCTTGTAGTACTTGAAAGAGAACGACAATCTCTGTCTTTGGTATCCAAGGAACAATGGGTTTGAACTTGTGGGTTTCACTGATGCTAATTTTGCTGGTCACCTAGTGGATCGCAAAAGCACATCAGGGACGACACAGTTCCTTGGCCCATGTTTTGTCTTTTGGGCATCAAAGAAACAAAATTATGTTGCTCTTTCCACCGCCGAAGCTGAGTACGTTGCTGCTGCATCTTGTTGTGGCCAGGTATTGTGGCTCAAACAACAATTGGAGGATTTTGGTATGTCTCTTGGCACCGTTCCCATTATGTGTGATAATACTAGTGTTATCAACATTTCCAAAAATCATGTTCATCACTCACGTACTAAGCATATTGATATTCGTCACCATTTTCTTCGTGATAATGTTGAGAAAAATTTCATTAGAATGGATCATTGCAGGACAGAGGATCAAGTTGTAGATATCTTCACCAAAGCACTGGATAGAAAACCCTTTGAGTATTTGAGAATGCTTATTGGGATGATCTCTCTAAACTGAGGAACTCACTATCCACCATTCCCTCCATGATTGGCTAAATTGATCAATCTTAATCAAGGAACATCTTCTGTGTCGCTTATTAGTTATAAAATTTAGTTCATCATGTCTTGCTGTGTGCTATGTGTTACATGATATCATAATTACTTGCTACTTCTTTACTTGATCATCTGTGCTTCAGGGTTACTTGATAACATCTTCTTTCATGCCCAAAGCAACAAATTTGATTTTCTAAACCCTCATTACAAGCCAAAATGATAATTGGTTGCACTACCGTCCCAAGCTTGGATCTAGGTAAACGTTCCCTATGCACCTTTCTTTGTTTACCAACTTTTAATGGGAATCATTATCTGGATTGTCATTGTTTCCTACCTCTATTTTTGTTTGGATATATATTTGCAATTTTTTATGAACCCATTAAAATATCCAAACTAGCCTTTCTATCCACTCAAGCAACTCAGAGTCATCTTGATGGAGCTTTGCCTAAGGGGGAACTGCGAAAGAAATAGTGACTGGGAACAGAGTGTTGAACGTTGAGAATTACAGGTGAACGTTGCTCTCTGTGACGCTTGAATTTAATGGTGATTTGATAGATCTGTAGCGAGGAACAATACATTTGCGAGAAACGAGAGAAAGAGTGCCGTTACCTGTAGAGAGAGAAAAGATTTGAGTGCCGATTTGGATGATGTCAATGGAGAGATTTTTGGAAAGCCAATCCTAATTGTTCCTTAATTATTTTCTTCTCAAATCTCTTCCCTTCTATAAATTTCCATCCTCACCTCAATCCAATTTACCCTACTCTCTCACTTCCAAATTCTCTCAATCTCTACAACTCTCTCCTTGCTCTTTGCCGTTATCAACCCTAATCTTCTTCAATCCCTCCTTTCTCCAACACAACCAAACCATCATGTCTACCCCAACATCTTCTTCTACCCCCGCCATTGACGTCTCCGGCTTCACTGAGGAGCAACTGGCTGCTCTTAAGCAATCCATTGAGGCACACCAGGCTGCTAGAACTCCGACCTCCAAGGACACCACCTCCATTGCTGCAGTGGTGAAAATAGCCAAAGAGGCCACCTCCTCAATCGCTGAACTTCAGGAGGAACAGCCTTAGGGGGAACAACCACAAGAGGAACAGCTCCAGGAAACAGATGCTTCCAAAGAAATGGTGGTTGTCACTGAGCAAGAAAAAGTCAACTCTCCTTCCAAATCGAAATAAGCTGAAGAGGAAGAGGCCATGGCTGAAGTGGAAGCCGATCTAGGTCTTCATCCTCTAGAAACCATTAAGCCAAGCCACAAGAGAAAGCACACTATAGGCTGTGAGGATGATAAGGACCCTAATGTTGAGATTACTGGGAAACAGCGAGTGTCCAACGGCTTCTCAACTCCGACAAAGTCTACCGCCGGTGAGACCACTCCAGGTCCTTTGAAGGAACGTCTGCGATCGGCGAAGAAGATCGAGGCCAAGAAAGATGAGGTGAAGAAGGTTGAGTCCAGAAAGAAAGCAAAGGTGGAGGAACCGCCTGTCGAAGGGAAAAATATTCTTCCCCACCTTCTAATCCCTGAAGGGTTCCTTGTCGACAATGACTTCGACGACATCTTGGAGCGCCTTAAATTTCAAGGTTGGGAACATCTCTTCTCAGAGCGCGACTTGGTCAATCTTGACCTAGTCCGTGAGTTCTACCGTTCCTTCCAACTCAACACCGCCTCTACTATGGTGGGAACGACGTCTGTCAATGATGAAGATTTGTCATTCACTGTGTCGAAGGTTGCTCGCCTCTTGGGTGTCTTCGCTGAAAGGTTTTGTGAAGTTCCTGGCAAGAAGATCACATATGCTCAGAAGAAGGCCAAGGTGGCTAGTGCTCAGCGGCTCTTCAAGTCCACATCTGGAGCCACTCACGTGTCTTCCCTCACTCTGCCTCAGCGAATAGCGCATCATATCATTATGAAAGTTGTCGTTCCTAGGCAAGAGAAGAGGAACACGATCACTGCCATAGATCTGCTGCTGTTGGACAGGTTTTGGCACATGGAGAAATATGACCTTCCTAGGGTCATTCTACAGCACATGGGAAAGTGCAGTGCCAAGACTCACTTCCTAGCCTACCCAAACGTCATCAAGCTTATTTTACAAACAGAGAGGGCTTACAGATCAGAAGGGAAAGTTCCCATGGTCATCGAGTTGGATATGGTAAATGTGAACAAGATGAGATATCAGGGAGATGACAAGGGAACTCTGCTTGTGTCAAAGATTATGAAGTGAGAAGCTGGAGAAGGAACATCCAAAGGTGGCTCTGTGCAAAGCCAAATGTTGACTGAACTGCGCGAGATCAAGAACATCCTTTCGCTGCTTCTTGAGTATTTTCTCAACAAGGACAAAGACCAGAAGGAGGATTCTGAGTCTTGAGTGGACACCTTTCCCAATCCTAGCCCGTCTTTCCCTATTTCTTTTAGATTTATTATGTTAATTTGTGGTTTTGCTTGCTCTTTTGGTTTTGTTTAGTTGTTTGCTATGTTTTCTATGATCTTTTGTAATCATTCCCTGCTCGATATATGAATTTTATTTTGCTCCTAATTTGCCACTATAGTCCTATTGTTCCCTTGTTTATCTTTTGATCTTTTGATGATGCCAAAAGGGGGAAGTGTGGAAAATTGTGATGAACTCAGTAAAGTGAGGTAACAACCTTATTGTTCCTAAATCTTTATGATTTTTTTGAACGATGATGCAAATTGAAGGTATGACTTGCTTATATTAATTGGATATAAAATTCTGCTTAACATTTGATCTTAGAAACATTATGACTTATATCTTTCTGCTTTTTACCCTATGTTATGATTGAACAATTTTGAATGGGTTTGTCATCACCAAAAGGGGGAAAGTGTTGGAACCATAACATTCCCTCTTGTTTTGATGATGATAAACACCATTGGATTTTATGGTTTATATTGTTTCTATGAGTTTCAGGGATTGTGAACGATTTAGGGAACAATGGAAAGCATGTGAAAGAAGAGAAAGAAGAGGATGCTAAGGAACGTGGTGAAAACATGGAACAGTTATGCGGAAGCAAAACTGAAGAATAAAGCACGCGTATTGTTCATACAAGGAAAATTTCATACTTGGAAACAGCGTATCAGGAACAATGAAGAACTCAGAAGTTGCCAGCTGTTACCAGTGAAGAACGCTACTTATGGAAACCTTGTTTTGAAGATCTAATCAGAGAGAAAAGAGCTAGATAGCATGTCTTAGGAAAGTTTACTTATGGAAACCATGTGTTTATGAGCCAAGTTGTTTAGAAGGAAAAGAAATCTTAGGCTGTTACCATGTATAGAAATCGATAGATGTCTTAGATGTTTGGTAACAAGGTCTTGGCTGCCAATATAAATAGTTGAGGATATCTTAGGAAAAGGTATCTCAGTCATCACTAAGGAAGCATACTGAAGAGCTATTGTGATTGAGATCAAAGGTTCAAGGTAAGGTATGAACTAGTATTGTGAGTACTTGCTTAGAGTCTATTGTTGTGTTCTTGTGTTGTTACTAGTTGATTGCACTCAAAGTCTAGAAACCTAGGAACTGTGTGTGATTAGGTGGAGATAAGACTTGTGAGATTGTACAACTTGATTAATAATACAAGTACACGTGTTTGAAATCCTCGTAGGGTAACACCTAGAGGTAGAGGTTTTCTCTTTTCAACTAGTTGGTTGATAGAGTTTCCTCTCTAAGGAATTGTCTTGTTGTTACTACTGAATCTCTGTTATTTCCGCTGCCCAGGGAACAGTTTCACCATTCCCTGTCTAACACACTACGATTCAACACTATGTTTGGATTCTCTTCAGAAATGCATTATCTTGCATTAAATCAATGATTTAATACAAGATAATGCATTTTAATATATTATTTGTGAAATTCAAATGGATCTTTAATTATCTTTCATCTTTATAATTATAAGGAAAAATTGCAGAAACCATATGATATATAAGATCAATGGTACAAGAAATCACCCGTTATATGACTATTTATTTTGAACCACCCAAAGATCCATCTTGATATGATCGATCCCCGTAAGGCAAGACCGGTCTAGGTTCAGATCGTTATTCTTCCCAAGCAAGCGCTCGTTCTTCGCGTTCTTCGCGTTCTTCGTGAACTCCTTCGAGGAAACAACGTTATGTCTCCTCTTCTTGAGTTTGGCGGATCAAACCCTAGTGGCGGATGAGTGGATGGGTTCAACGTGACGAACACCCGAGGTGGTGGAAGGAGGCCAACGTTATGGCTCCTTAGAGAACTTTGAGAAAAGGCTAGAGGCCTTCAAAGAGAGAGAGAGATGAAGCTAGGAGATAAACTAGGAGTGACTCTCAACTATGTTTATCAAAACTCAACTTGAAGATTACAATGAGAGTTCAAGGGTATTTATAGAAAAACAATGGAAAACTAGGGTCACAAGGAAACTGTTGAAGCGTAGTGTGTTAGACAGGGAACGGTGAAACTGTTCCCTGGGCAGCAGAAATAACAGAGATTCAGTAGTAACAACAAGACAATTCCTTAGAGAGAAAACTGTATCAACCAACTAGTTAAAAAGAGAAAACTTCTACCTCTAGGTGTTACCCTAGGAGGATTTCAAACACGTGTACTTTTAATATTAATCAAGTTGTACAATCTGACAAGTCTTATCTCCACCTAATCACACACAGTTCCTAGGTTTCTAGACTTTGAGTGCAATCAACTAGTAACAACACAAGAACACAACAATAGACTCTAAACAAGTACTCACAACACTAGTTCGTACCTTGCCTTGAACATTTGATCTCAATCGCAATAGCTCTTCAGTATGCTTCCTTAGTGATGACCGAGCAACCTTTTCCTAAGATATCCTCAACTATTTATATTGGCAGCCAAGACCTTGTTACCAAACATCTAAGACATCTATCGATTTCTACACATGGTAACAACCTAAGATTTCTTTTCCTTCTAAACAACTTGGCTCATAAACACATGGTTTCCATAAGTAAACTTTCCTAAGACACGCTATCTAGCTCTTCTCTCTCTGAGTAGATCTTCAAAACAAGGTTTCCATAAGTAGCGTTCTTCACTGGTAACAGTTGGCAACTTCTGAGTTCTTCATTGTTCCTGATACGATGTTTACAAGTATAAAAGTTTCCTTGTATGAACTATAGGCGCACTTCATTCTTCAATCTTGCTTCCGCGTAACTGTTCCATGTTTTCACCACGTTCCTTAGCATCCTATGCTTTCTCTTCTTTCACATGCTTTCCATTGTTCCCTAAATCGTTTACAATCCCTGAAACTCTTAGAAACAATGTAAACCATAAAACCCAATGGCGTTTATCATCATCAAAACCAGAGGGAACGTCATGGTTCCAACAATTTCCCCCTTTTTGGTGAAGAAAAACCCATTCAAAATTGTTCAATCATAACATAGGGTAAAAAACAGAAAGATATAAGTCATAATGTTTCTAGGATCAAATGGTAATTAAAATTTTATATCAAATGAATAAAAGCAAGTCATACCTTCAAGTTGCATCATCGTTCCCCCTCAACACTAGCATTGTTCAAAAAATTCATAAAGATTTAGGAACAATAAGGATGTTACCTCACTTTACTGAGTTCATCACAATTTTCCACACTTCCCCCTTTTGTCATCATCAAAAGATCAAAAGATAAACAAGGGAACAATAGGACTATAGTGGCAAATTAGGAGAAAAATAAAGTTCATATATCGAACAGGGAATGATTACAAAAGATCATAGAAAACATAGCAAACAACTAAACAAAACCAAAAGAGCAAGCAAAATCACAAAATAACATAAAAAAACAAGAGAAATAGGGAAAGACGGGCTAGGATAGGGAAAGGTGTCAACTCAAGACTCAGAATCCTCCTTCTGGCCTTTGTCCTTGTTGAGAAAATACTCAAGAAGCAGCGAAATGATGTTCTTTATCTCACGCAGTTCAGTCAACATCTGGCTTTGCACAGAGCCATCTTTGGATGTTCCCTCTCCAGCTTCTCGCTTCATAATCTCTGACATAGGCAGAGTTCCCTTGTCATCTCCCTGATATGTCATCTTATTCACATTCACCATATCTGTTAGGAAATGGAACTCTGGAACTTAGGTTCCCCTGAGAGTTCCGTTCCTCAGTTTCTCTACTTTTGAAGATGACAAATATTATGATACTAATGTTTTATCTCAAAGATGTGTTTTAAGGAACCACATGAATTTACCAAAGGCAGGAAAGCCAAACAGAACTAGGGAACCAAAGGAACAAGACAGCTGAAGGAATCCAGAGGAACCCAGGTGTGCCCAGAAATGAAGCTTGCGACATTGCGATTCCCGAGAAATCTGGGGACACACAACCTCGGACAAAAGGAGTCGAAAACGACTTGTCCGAAGCTTCCAAAATCCTGCCAAGGTCCAAGAGCTAAAGAACAAGATGCCTAGAGAACCTCTACCTCGGACAGAAACGATGAAAGCGACAGGACATGAAGACGTCGCTGTCCAGAAGACGGTTCCCAAGCGGCCAACTTAGTCAACCTCGGACGAAAGCGTTTGGACATTGACATTGCAAGGATCGTCTGAGGTAGTTGACCAACCAAGAGAGATTCAGAGCTGCCTAGGTTGTTTGCACATGCCAAGAACAACGTGAATCAATGAGAACCACTCAATCTAGGGCAAGCTCAATCTGTGGGAACCCAGAGAGGATCGAGCTGCGAAGAAGCCTCTATAAAAGGAAGACTAACCCAAGGGTTATCTTCGAGCACAAAAACACGACTCACACTCATTAGCAAATATCTAGTGTGAAGCTCCAAACAAGATCATCAAAGCAAACCGAGATCAAGAGGAACCAGTCAAGGAAGAAGAGCTGAGTGCTAAGTTCCTGTGACTGTAAGTGATAGTTCCTAGGTGCGAAAGTCTGTTTCTTGGATTGATTATTGATTGTGTTAAGTTATCTAGGATTGTCTAACTGTGTGTAAGGCAAAGGAACTGTGTGTTCGTTCCTAGGATAAGCTGTAACCAAAAGAGATAAGAAATCAAGAAGTAGACTTTGAAATCCTTTCGAAAGAAAGGTAGCGGTTTTTATCCTGGATTGCGAGTTGGCAATCAAAGGTTTCCACTATAAGGAACTGGTCATTTGTTTGATTGTTTATTTCCGCTGCGAAAGGAACTGAGAATTGATATTCTGAAGTTCCTTAAATTTTTATCTAACAATCACGATCCTACATATCCAACTCGGTGACCATGGGAACTTCCCCTTCTGCTTTGTAAGCCCCCTCTGCTTGTAGGATAAGCTTGATGACGTTTGAATAGGCTAGGGAGTGAGTCTTGGCCCTGTACTTTGCCATGTGTTGTAGAATGACCCTAGGAAGGTCAATTTTCTCCATGTGCCAAAACCTGTCCAACAGCAGCAGATCGGTGGCAGTGATCGCGTTCCTCTTCTCTTGCCTAGGAACGACAACTTTCATAATAATGTGATGCACTATTCGCTGAGGCAGAGTGAGAGTAGACACGTGGGTGGCTCCATATGTGGACTTGAAGAGCCTCTGAGCACTAGCCTCCTTGGCCTTCTTCTGAGCATCAGTGATCTTCTCTCCAGGAACTTTACAAAAACCTTCAGTAGAGACACCCAGAAGTCGAGCAACCTTCAACACAGTGAACGACAAGTCTTCATCATTGACAGACGTCGTTCCCACCATAGTAGATGCAGTGTTGAGTTGGAAGGAATGGTAGAACTCGCGAACTTGGTCAGGATTGACCATAACGCGGTTAGAGAAGAGGTGTTCCCAACCTTGGAATTTGAGGCGCTCCAAGACGTCGTCGAAGTCATTGTCGACAAGGAACCCTTCAGGAATAAGGAGGTGGGGAAGGATCTTCTTCCCTTCGACAGTAGGTTCCTCCACCTTTGCTTTCTTTCTGGACTCAACCTTCTTCACCTCAAGTTTCTTGGCTTCGATGTTTTTCGCCGATCGCAGACGTTCCTTCAAAGGTCCTGGAGTGGTCTTACCGGCGGCAGACTTTGTCGGAGTTGAGAAGCCGGTGGACACTCGTTGTTCCCTTGTGATCTCAACATCAAGGTCCTCATCATCCTCAGAGCCGATAGTGTGCTTTCGCTTGCGACTGGGCTCAATAGATTCTAGAGGATGAAGACCTAGATCAACTTCCACTTCAGCCATGGCCTCTTCCTCTTCATCTTCTTTTGATTTGGGAGGAGAGTTGACTTCTTCTTGCTCAGTGACAACCACCATTTCCTTGGAATCTTCTATTTCCTGGTGTTGTTCTTCCTGTGGCTGTTTCCCCTAAGGTTGTTCCTCCTGAAGTTCAGTGATTGAGGAGGTGGCCTCTTTGGCTATTTCCACCACTGCAACAATGGAAGTGATGTCCTTGGAGGTTGGAGTTCGAGCAACCTGGTGTGCCTCAATCGATTGCTTGAGAGCAGCCAGTTGCTCCTCAGTGAAGCCGGAGACGTCAATGGCGGGGGTAGAAGAAGATGTTGAGGTAGACATGATAATGTGGTTGTGTTTGAGAAAGGAGTGATTGAAGAAGATTAGGGTTGATAACGGCAAAGAGCAAAGAGAGAGGTTACAGAGAGTGAGAGAGAATTTAAGATGTGAGAAAGTAGGGTAAATCGGATTGAGGTGAGGATGAAGATTTATAGAAGGCAAGAGATTTGGAAAGAAAATAATTAGGGAAAATTAGGATTGGCTTACCAAAGATCTTGCCATTGACATCATCCCAATCGGTAATCGGATATTTTCTCTCTCTATAGGTAACGACACTTTTCTTCTCATTTCTCGCAAACACACTGTTCCTCGCGGTAGAGCTATCAAATCACCATTAAATTCAAGCGTCGCAGAGAGCAACGTTCACCTGCAACTCTTAACGTGCAACACTCTGTTCCCTGTCACTGTTCCTTTCGTAGTTCCCCCTTAGGCAAAGCTCCATCAAGATGACTCTGAGTTGCTTGAGTGGATAGAAAGGCTAGTTTGGATATTTTAATGGATTCACACAAAATTGCAAAGATATATCCAAACAAAAATAGAGGTAGGGAACAACGACGATCCAGATAATGATTCCCAGTAAAATTTGGCAAACAAAGAAAGGCGCATAGGGAACGTTTACCTGGATCCAGGCTTGGGACGGTAGTGCAACCAATAATCATTTTGGCTTGTAATGAGGGTTCAAATAATCAAATTGGTTGCTTTGGGCATGAATGCAGATGTTATCAAGTAACCCTGAAGCACAGATGATCAAGTAAAGAAGTAGCATGTAATTATGATATCATGTAACACATAGCACACAACAAGACATGATGAACTAAAATTTACAACTAATAAGCGACATAGAAGATGTTCCTTGAATAAGATTGATCAATTTAGCCAATCATGGAGGGAATAGTGGATAGTGAGTTCCTCAGTTTAGAGAGATCATCTCAAGGAGCATTCTCAAATACTCAAAGGGTTTTCTATCCACTACTTTGGTGAAGATATCTGCAACTTGATCCTCTGTCCTGCAATGATCCATTCTAATGAATTTTTTCTCAACATTATCACGAAGAAAATGGTGACGAATATCAATATGCTTAGTACGAGAGTGATGAACATGATTTTTTGAAATGTTGATAGCACTAGTATTATCACACATAATAGGAACGATGCCAAGAGACATACCAAAATCCTCCAATTGTTGTTTGAGCCACAATACCTGGGCATAACAAGATGCAGCAGCTACGTACTCAGCTTCGGCGGTGGAAAGAGCAACAAAATTTTGATTCTTTGATGCCCAAGAGACAAGACATGGGCCAAGGAACTGTGCCGTCCCTGATGTGCTTTTGCGATCCACTAGGTGGCCAGCAAAATCAGCATCAGTGAAACCCACAAGTTCAAACCCATTGTTCCTTGGATACCAAAGACAGAGATTATCGTTCCCTTTCAAGTACCGCAAGATCCGTTTGACCTCAGTTAGGTGTGACTCCTTCGGATTTGCTTGAAATCTAGCACAAAAACACACACTAAACATAATATCTGGCCTACTTGCCGTTAGATAGAGTAATGAACCAATCATTCCTATATACATTGTAGCATCTACATCTTTGCCATTCAAATCTGCATCAAGATGAGTGTTTGGAGAAATAGGAGTATCAATAGGTTTAGCTTTATCCATACCATACTTCTTCAACAATTCCTTGATGTATTTTTATTGATGCATTCTTGTTCCCTCAGAAGTTTGAGAGACTTGTAATCCGAGGAAAAAGGAAAGTTCCCTAATTATACTCATCTCAAACTCACTGCTCATGAGATCTTTGAACGTTTCTACAAGGGCATGGTTAGTGGAACCAAAAATAATATCATCAACATAGACTTGAACTACGAGAATCTCACCTTTGTGTTCCAAGAGGAACAACATCTTGTCGATCGCACCACGTCTATATCCATTGGAGAGAAGGAACTGTGCCAGCCAGTCATACCAAGCTCTGGGAGCTTGCTTAAGCCCATACAGTGCCTTGTCCAGTGCATACACATGGTCAGGATGATCCACATCTTCAAAGCCTGGGGATTGTTTCACACATACTTCCTCTTGAAGATATCCATTGAGGAAGGCTGTTTTGACATCCATTTAATACAATGTGAATCCTTTGAAGGCAGCATACGCGATGAGAAGTCGAATGGATTTGATGTGAGCTACTGGAGCATATGTCTCATCATAGTCGATCCCTTCTTGTTGGTTATAGCCTTGAGCAACCAGTCTTGCCTTGTTCCTTGTCACAGTTCCAGAGTCGTCGAGCTTGTTCCTGAATACCCAGCGAGTACCAATAGCATGCTTGTTCTTGGGAAGGGGAACAAGTCTCCATACTTTGTTCCTCTCAAATTGGTGTAGCTCTTCTTGCATAGCAATTATCCAATCTGGCTCTTTTAATGCTTCTTTGATGGTTTTTGGCTCTACAAATGAGATAAAGGCAAAGAAAGCACAAAAGTCGTATAGTTGAGAACGTGAACCTCTTTGTTCGTACGGTGTGAGAAGAGCATCAACTGGATGATTCTTTTTAGTTCTGACATTATTGGATTCAGGAGGTGAAGGGATATGAGGAAGGGCCGCATTAGTTGTTGCAGTTGAGGATGAAGAAGGAGGAACATCAACAACAATTATGGTAGCTACATTAGGGACAGTTCCTTCAACATCATCCATAGTTTCTTCCTCAGTAACTGTTACCACATCAACACTCACTTGGCCATCTTGCACGAGTTGTGCATCCGAAGTATCACCACCAGAAGTTCCATTGGGAATAGTAGTGACATCAATATCAATGATTAGAGTGGATGTTGTGGGAACGTCAAGTGCTGGCGTAGTAGTGGTATTATCATCGCCACTGTTTGTGGTAACTCCGAGAGAACTAGGAGTGCTCCCACCAGCATTGGGGGCACGGTTCACTATACGTGGATTACCCTGGTGATTCCCATCATCATCTTCATCATCTGAGTCTTCTCGTTGCATTCGAGGAAAATGATCATCGGGGAACGGTGTGTTGGGATCATCACTCACAGCTTTTGAGTGTTCATCGAAGACAACATGAATGCTCTCTTCAATCTTCCGGGTTCTCTTATTGTATACTATCTAAGCTTTGCTTGAATTAGCATATCCCAGAAAGATTCCTTCATCACTCCTTGGATCAAATTTCCCCAAGTTGTCTTTTCCATTATTGTGAAGGAAACACATGCAACCAAAGGCACGCAAGTGGGAAACATTGGGCTTGCGTTCCCTAATTAGTTCATAGGTAGTTTTATTTAGCAAGGGTCTAAGCATGGCACGATTAAGGATATAGCATGAAGTATTGACTGCCTTAGCCCAGAATATTCGAGGAAGGTTGTGATGCGGTTCGAGATGGACCCCACAGGCCATGGACCGGGCCCTCGGCCGTAAACCTGGGTCCTGTGGGCTGTCAACCACCCAGCCAGCCCCTCAGTCGGGCTCACCAGCTAGCGAGGCCTAGCCCAACCACGAACAACCCATGGGGTGCAGCCCATGCACCCCAACCTACAGGACCCATCACGGGTGTAAGCCTACAGGGTGTTAGAGGTGGGATTCGAACCCTAGACCTCCCTTTAACAAGTGATGGCTTCACCACTTGCTAACCAATTACACTGCACTTTTTTTGATGCGTCTGAGCATGGACCCCACGGTCCGAAAGGACCGGGCCCCGTGGGCCGTAAACCACATGGATCCGTGGGCCGTCAACCCCCGACCAGCCCAGTCGGGGCTACCCCTGGGATCCAGCCGGCGGGCCTAGCCCAAGCTCAGTAGCCCATGGGCTGCAGCCCATGCACCCCAACCTACAGGACCCATCACGGGTGTAAGCCTGCAGGGTGTTGGAGGTGGGATTCAAACCTGTAGGATCGTGATTGTTAGAAAATAACTTAAGGAACTCAGAATATGAATTCTAAGTTTCCTTCGCAGCGGAAATAAACAATCAAACAAATAACAAGTTCTTTATAGTGGAAACCTTTGATTGCCAACTAGCAATCCAGGATAAAAACCACTACCTTTTCTTTCGAAAGGATTTCAAGGTCTACTTCTTGATTTCTTATCTCTTTTGGTTACACCTTATCCTAGGAACAAACACACAGTTTCTTTGCCTTACACACAGTTAGGCAATCCTAGATAACTTAACACAATTAATAATTAATCCAAGAAACAGACCTTCGCACCTAGGAACTATCACTTACAGTCACAGGAATTTAGCACTCAACTCTTCTCTTCCTTGACTGGTTCCTCTTGATCTCGGTTTGCTTTGATGATCTTGTTTGAAGGTTCACACTTGATATTTGCTAATGAGTGTGATTCGTATTTCAGTGCATGAAAATAACTCTCTTGAGTTAGTCTTCCTTTTATAGAGGATTCTTCACAGCTTAATCCTCTCTGGGTTCCCACAGATTGAGCTTGCCCTAGGATCAGTGGTTCTCCTTGGTCCACGTTGTTCTTGGCATGTGCAAACAACCTAGGCAGCTCAAAATCTCTCTTGGTTGGTCAACTACCTCAGACGAGTCTTGCTATGTCGTTGTTCAAATGCTTTCGTTTGAGGTTGAGCAAGCTGGGCGCTTGGGAACTGTCTTCTGGATAGTGACATCTCTATGTCCTGTCGCTTTCATCTTTTCTGTCCGAGGTTCAGCGTTTCTGGGTATCTTGTTGTTTTGTTCTGGACATTGGCAGACCTTTGGAAACTTCAGACAAGTCATTTTCAACAACTTTTGTCCTAGGTTGTGTGTTCCCAGATTTCCCGGAAATCGCAGCCTTGCATGCTACCTTTCTGGGTACACCTGGGTTCCTTCTTCTGTCTTGTTCCTTTGGTTCTCTTTGTCCTGTTTGGTTTTCTTGCCTTTGGTATATTCCTTTGGTTCCTTAAAACACATCTTTGAGATAAAACATTAGTATCATAATATTTGTCATCTTCAAAAGTAGAGAAACTGAGGAAAGGAACTCTCAGGGGAACCGAGGTTCCAGAGTTCCGTTTCCTAACAATTTCCCCCTTTTTGATGATGACAAATACAAGGAACCTGGCAACATAATAGGACTTGAATTTCATGAGACCATATTGAGTTTTAAGGGATTTTCAATATTACAGAGTAATGAGGAACATTCAATGGTTGCAAATTGATAAGCGGTATTTTACATAGCGCAACTAGTAGTTATTAGCATAGTTTTGTGGAGATTTTGGCTCAGTTTTGGAGCTAAGTCGATGCTTGAGGTGCGGAGCTACATTATGATTATTTGGAAGCACTTGCATGTTGAGGACGAGGCTCGAGGTTTCCTTGGCGAGAAGACGCTCGAGGAGCCGGGCTGACATGAAGAGACGACATTGAAGCTAGGAGAAGCAGCTTGACGTGGGCCATGGCGACCCACCGCGGGCCGACGCGGGCTGGGCTGGAGCAGGCTGACGCGAGCAGGCGGCGGCGGGTGGACGCGATTGGCCGCGAGTGGCGGCGGGCGGCGGTGATCGCCGGTGGTCGCGTTTTTGCTCCAGGAAGTTCTGATCTTTGGCGAGGCGAAACGGCGAGCGGAAGCGATCGCGTCCGGTCGCGTCTCTGGCGTTTCTGAACTTTCCCGATTTCCTTTTTGGCTTGACGTTTTGTTTTCCCTTAATCAATTCAGACGTTTTGTTTGTCAGTTTAGGTTAGATTAGCACGTTTTTGGCAGACATTCATGGATCCATCACCATTCCCTCTCTCTCCTCTCATCATCTATCTTTTCCATCTCTTTTCTTTCTTTGTTTTTCTCAAGAACGTTTTTCTAGTTTTCTCCATGGTTTTGGATTTCGTGAAGAACATGAACCGGAACTAAGACCCTTGTTTTGCCTAGCGTGGAAGCACTCGATTAATTCAGTTGTAAGGTTTTACCTCTTGTTCGTCCCTTTGGATTTTTGTATTGATTTCCTTGAGCATAATTCGGATTTCTATATTGTTGGCTAGATTGACATCCTAGTTCGATTCTATAGTTTTCTAATTGCTAGAATAGGGATAGACGGTGGAATCCCTAATCACTTGTAGCAACCATAATTGCATGAAATTGGTATATTGAATTCAATTGTGAAAAGGAAATTGATTTGCATGTCATACTTGCGGTGTTGAGTCTTTGCTTGCAATCCATTATTTCTTATGCCCTATGCTATTGATTGAATCAACTTAGGAGGTCTTCTAGGTTTTCAATTAGTAAGTATTAGCAAGACCGGTTGGATTGTTAATATACAAAAAATCAGAATTGGGACAAATCCATAGGATTATGATGAACATGAGATGAACCGAAATTACAACTTGATTAATTGATGTGTGGAAACTTGCTAGGTGAAACCTCTTTCTCCCATTGTTTAATCTTGATTTTTATGCTATTGAAATTGAGTAGTTTTAGTACAAAACCAAACCCCCCCCCCCCCCCCATTTGTCCTTTGAAGTTGATAAATTAGCAATTGCATTGAAATTGACGTGTTACTCCCTTGGGTACGACTCCTTACTTGCATGCTATACTCTAGTTGCATTTTAGGATTACTTTGATAGTGTGAACGACTGAAAAAACGCTTATCAAATTTGGCGCCGTTGCCGGGGAGTTAATTGTTCTTTTTCATTGTGATTGGTTGTTTGTCAACTTTTGGTGTGAACCATCTATATGGTTCATACCCGTGCTACTGATTCTTTGATTGTTGATTGTGATCCAGAAATTGAGCGGACATTTTTAAGGAACCGAAGAGCAGCCCGTGATTTGTTGAACCAAACTGAGATGGGTGACCGGACGTTGAGACAGCTTACCGCTCCTAACTTGGAGCAACAACCTTTGGCTATCACCATTCCTGAGTTAGCCGAAGGAGTGAATTTTGAGTTGAAGGCAGGATTGATTCATGATTTGCCTCATTTTCATGGTCTTGCTGGAGAAGACCCGAACAAGCACTTGGCGCAATTTCATGCGGTGTGTTCTAGCATGAAGCCAAGAGGTGTCACTGCCGATGCCATCATGTTGAGAGCATTTGGATTCACCTTGAAGGATGCTGCAAATGATTGGCTATATTACCTTGCTCCGGGAAGTATTACGACATGGGCTGAAATGAAGAAGGCTTTTCTCGAAAAATACTTCCCGGCCACGAAGTTGAATAGCTTGAAGAGAGCCATTGCCACCATTGAACAACAAGGAGGCGAGAGCTTGTACGAGTATTATGAGAGATTCAAGCGGCTATGTGCAAGTTGCCCATATCATGGGTACAATGATCAAGATCTCATTCTATACTTGTTCAACGGACTCTCGGATGAGGAACGAAGAATGGTGAATGCCGCTTGTGGAGGTAATATTCTGAACAAAACTCCTACCCAAGCGTTTGAGATGTTTCAGGAGCTATCCGAAGGCTCAAGGCAATTTAGCAAGAGAGAGAGTCTCAAGGTTGTGGGTTCCTCCTCAAAGATTGAGTCTGATGTGAATGAGCTGAAGGAAATGATGAAGTGCTTCATGCTGAATGGCACTCCGTCTCAAGCCCGACCATGTGGAGTTTGCAATGAAGTGGGGCATCCAAATGATCAATGCCCTACTCTTCAAGAGTCAAGTGCTGAGGTGAATGGTGTTGGAGGATGGCAACCAAGACCCAAGTATGATCCATTCTCTAACACCTACAACCCGGGGTATAGAGATCATCCAAATCTGAGGTGGAGTAATCAGCAAAATGTTCAAAATCCTCATCTCTTGCAACCACAACAACAACAACCGAGGCCACAATACAACCCGAGACAAACCATGTCAGCTGAAGACATGATCAAGTCGTTGGCTCAGTCGGTTATGCAGAAAGATGCTGAAACAAAGTCTTCCATTCAGAATCTTGAGAGACAAGTGGCACAAATTGCTCAATCCGTGAGTAATCTAGAGGCTCATGTATCGGGAAAATTACCGTCACAAACGGTAGTCAACCCGAAGGCGAATGTGAGTGCCATTACCTTGAGGAGTGGGAAGCTATTGAACCCTTATGCTGAACAGGGTGAATTGCAAGACGGTTCTGAGCCGTGTGAAAACAGGAAAACGCGATCTCACGCGACCTACCGCGATCGCGGTTTCGACGATGAAGAATCACTGGAACAACGCCGGCGATCGCGGTCACCCGCCGTGACTCGCGGTTTCATTCCAGTGAGCAGCCAAGAGGAATCCATGGAGCGCCGGCGATCGCGTGGACCCGCGTCCACTCGCGGTTCAGCGCCAGAAACCACCAAGGAGCCCCGGCGATCGCCCTCACCCGCGTCCACCCGCGGTTTGGCGGCAGAACTCCCAGCTCAGGAACGGCGATCGCGTGGACCCGCCGTGGCTCGCGGTTTGAGCCCAGATCTTGTCGACGAGTATGTTCGCCCGAGCTTTCCACCGCTTTGCTCTCAGAAGCCGATCCCGCCTTTCCCTGAGGCGTTGAAGGACACTAGAAGACCGGAGAGTGACAATGAGATGTATGAGACCTTTAGCAAGTGTCAGGTAAACATTCCTTTGCTAAAATTGGTTAAAAGTATTCCTAGATATGCTAAGTTTTTAAAAGAAATTTGCACTATCAAAAGGAAAACAAAAGGTCAAAATTAGTGAGCATGTTTCCGCGGTTTTTCAAAAGAAAATGCCTAAAAAGTGTGGTGACCCGGGTAGGTTTAGCATTCCATGTGTGATTGGTGATACTAAAATTGAAAATGCTATGCTTGATCTTGGTGCATCTATCAATGTTTTGCCTTTGTCCTTGTATGAATCCCTAGGATTAGGACCTTTGCATGAGACCGGTATTGTTATTCAACTAGCTGATAGGTCTAATGTGTATCCTAAGGGAGTGGTTGAAGATGTACTTGTTATGGTTGGTGATTTGATATTTCCCGCTGATTTTTTTGTGTTGGATATGGAGCATGACAAAGATGCGGCCCCTATGCTGTTAGGTAGGCCTTTCATGAAAACAGCACAAACTAAAATTGATGTTAATAGTGGGAAATTGACTATGGAATTTGATGGGGATGAAGTTGAATTTAACATCTATGATATGAAGCCCGTTGTTGATTCCTCTTTGAACTTTGTTGATGTAATGACTCCTAACCCTGTGGATGAGTTACAACCTATGATTGAGGATTCTAACATGACAGCTTTATTGGATGAGAAGGGAGAGTCCCCTAACTCTCTTTTGGGCATTGGCCCCATTGTGCTAACTCCGAGCAAGAAGCTTTTTTTTTCTTCTTCTTTTGTGCAGGCCCCGGAAGTTGAGTTCCAACACCCCCCTGATCCATCGAAGTATGGGGGGAAGGCAACCAAGAAGGTAAAGATGGAGGAGCCACCGAATGAGTCAACTACCAAGAAGCATGGTCTAAGGTTTAAACCTTTCCATGAATGGTTCAAGAAGGAGGTGCTCAATGAGAGGGTTCCTAAAGGACCCGATGATATAGATTGAGGTTGTGTGAGTAGTATGTCGAGCCACGACAATAACTAAGGCGCTTCTCGGGAGGCAACCCGAGGTTTGAGATGCTTTATTTTATTTTTTCTTTTTGTTTATTTTTTTAATTGTCATTTTTAGTGTTTTTGTGGTTAGGGAAGGATGCCCGAGGCACAGGTTCAGCTACAATCTGTAGCCAAAACCGTTGTAAGTCTTTCTTCCTTTTTATTAAAAAAAAAAAAAAAAAAAAAAAAAAAAAAAAAAAATCCTTGGATGTGCGGAAAATCCGCAAGGGCCGCATAGGTAATAAGAAGGTGACTCGCTCAACCCCAGGTTGAGGCAAAAATGAGTCTTTGAGTGATGCGAGATTGGTGTTCCCCGAAGAAGAGCTTGTGATTGTAGGTTGCAAACTACGATCACGGGTTTGTGCTTAGCAACCTTCCGGAAGTTGGTGATTTGCTGAATTCGCCATTGTTTTGGATCTTCAATTTCGGCGTTCTTCCTTGTTACCCATTGTTTTGGATGAGCTGGACATTATTGGATCATCATTGAGCTCATCCCACTTCTACTACACCTTGTGCTTCATTGGAGGGAGACCATCCGGTCTCGTATGTGAGTCTTCTGTTTTCTTTATCCCCGTGCTTTTACCTTGTCTTTCATTCCATTGGGGACAATGTCATGTTTAAGTATGGGGGAGAGAATGTATTCACATGTTTTATGGTGTTGTGCACTTGTGTATGGCTGATGTGTATGAATTTTTGAAAAATTTGAAAAAGAAAAAGCCAAAAATATGAGAAAAAGGCAATCAAAATCCTGGGATGAGCTGAAAAGCTCAGGTAAAAAGCAGGTAGTCCGACCGACTCTAGGTTGGTGCAAAAAAGGACTTGAGTGATGTGAGCAACATGTGAGATATCTAGCAAAATGAAATGAGTGGTTAGGTGAAAACCCGAAAGGGCGCCTAAGCAAAATGAGTGTGAGTGATTTAGGATTTTCTTGCTTGGCGTTGGTGTCATAAGAAGAGGTGTTATAAGGAGCTCGGGTAGGATCACTCATGGAGCGATAAGGAGATAGATTGGAGTTTATGCATTGCTCATTTTTGATTGTTTGGAGGCGAAGTGTTGAGTCTTGTAATTGCTAGTTTCATGTTCTTCCTTACTTCCTGAAACCTGTGTGCTGATTGGAGGAGTGAGTTTTCTTTTAGCTTACTCGAGGGCGAGTAAGGTTTAAGTATGGGGGATTTGATAAGCGGTATTTTACATAGCGCAACTAGTAGTTATTAGCATAGTTTTGTGGAGATTTTGGCTCGGTTTTGGAGCTAATTCGATGCTTGAGGTGCAGAGCTACATTATGATTATTTGGAAGCACTTGCATGTTGAGGACGAGGCTCGAGGTTTCCTTGGCGAGAAGACGCTCGAGGAGCCGGGCTGACATGAAGAGACGACATTGAAGCTAGGAGAAGCAGCTTGACGCGGGCCATGGCGACCCACCGCGGGCCGACGCGGGCTGGGCTGGAGCAGGCTGACGTGAGCAGGCGGCGGCGGGTGGACGCGACTGGCCGCGAGTGGCGGCGTGCGGCGGCGATCGCCGGTGGTCGCGTTTTTGCTCCAGGAAGTTCTGATCTTTGGCGAGGCGAAACGGCGAGCGGAAGCGATCGCGTCCGGTCGCGTCTCTGGCGTTTCTGAACTTTCCCGATTTCCTTTTTGGCTTGACATTTTGTTTTCCCTTAATCAATTCAGACGTTTTGTTTGTCAGTTTAGGTTAGATTAGCACGTTTTTGGCAGACATTCATGGATCCATCACCATTCCCTCTCTCTCCTCTCATCATCTATCTTTTCCATCTCTTTTCTTTCTTTGTTTTTCTCAAGAACGTTTTTCTAGTTTTCTCCATGGTTTTGGATTTCGTGAAGAACATGAACCGGAACTAAGACCCTTGTTTTGCCTAGCGTGGAAGCACTCGATTAATTCAGTTGTAAGGTTTTACCTCTTGTTCGTCCCTTTGGATTTTTGTATTGATTTCCTTGAGCATAATTCGGATTTCTATATTGTTGGCTAGATTGACATCCTAGTTCGATTCTATAGTTTTCTAATTGCTAGAATAGGGATAGACGGTGGAATCCCTAATCACTTGTAGCAACCACAATTGCATGAAATTGGTATATTGAATTCAATTGTGAAAAGGAAATTGATTTGCATGTCATACTTGCGGTGTTGAGTCTTTGCTTGCAATCCATTATTTCTTATGCCCTATGCTATTGATTGAATCAACTTAGGAGGTCTTCTAGGTTTTCAATTAGTAAGTATTAGCAAGACCGGTTGGATTGTTAATATACAAAAAATCAGAATTGGGACAAATCCATAGGATTATGATGAACATGAGATGAACCGAAATTACAACTTGATTAATTGATGTGTGGAAACTTGCTAGGTGAAACCTCTTTCTCCCATTGTTTAATCTTGATTTTTATGCTATTGAAATTGAGTAGTTTTAGTACAAAACCAAACCCCCCCCCCCCCCCCCCCCCATTTGTCCTTTGAAGTTGATAAATTAGCAATTGCATTGAAATTGACGTGTTACTCCCTTGGGTACGACTCCTTACTTGCATGCTATACTCTAGTTGCATTTTAGGATTACTTTGATAGTGTGAACGACTGAAAAAACGCTTATCACAAATTCCCCCTAAGCAAGTGAACGAGTTTATTTCAAATTCCCCCTTAGAAGTAGAACTAGTTCAGAGTTCCAATTAGTCAAGTGGTTTCCAAAGTTCAAGGTTCCTATCCTTTTCTTCCCCCTTTTGACATCATCGAAAAGATTAAATGCTAGTTAAGAACAGGATATCCAAGTGAATATGCAAATGCATCAATCCCATAACAGAAGCATAATGGAAACTTAGGGCAAAGACAATTTGATCATTGGAACGAAACCAAAAGATAGTCATTAAAACTTAACACTGATCATTATTCATAGAAAGGATAAGATAAGCCACAAAACAACACAAACTAATAACTTAACAACCACCGACAAGAACCAACAATAAAATAACAAACGACGAGGGCAACAACAAAAGCAATCGTTAGGAAAGACGACATGGGGAAGGAAAAGAGAAGTAGGATCCTTGGGGAAACTACTAGCACGTTGTGATGTTACAGCACTGGGAACCAGAGCAAGCGTTCCTATGGCAGAGCAGCGGCCTCCTCTTCATCAACTTTGTCGTCAATTCCTACATTTTGGCATGTGGCTTGATGAGCACCGATTGCATCTTCCCAATTCATCTGAAGGACTTTCACCAGACTTATCACATCTGAGCTCATTTTTCCCAACTCTTGTACTTGATCATGGAGGGCGATCGGGATGGCAGTCGAGCCTTCCATGATTGCTTTTTCAATATGATCCAAAGCAAAGAGGATCACAGAGGAGTCTAAAGAGGGGTTGAGCTGTGGTCGGGAGCTAGAAGGGGCCTGGGAACTCGCCTTTTCCTTAGGCGGATTGGCTTGAGCGTCAGAAGGATTGGGCTGTTGTTCCTTTGTCTTCAACTTCCGGACAGTGGCCATGGTAAGGCACTTGCTATAGACTGTCTCAGGCAAACCATCTAGGTATTGGTGAAGGTTAGAGAGAATAGACTTGATGATATGAGGGAAGGGTAGGGCATGGGAGGAATGGGATGAACAGAACTGCATATGAGCCAACACAATGCAAGGGAGATCAATCTGGACACCAGAGAGCACCTTGTCCATAAAAATGGCGTCTGTGATGAGAACATCGTTCCTGTGCTCCTGTCTGGGAACTAGATTACGGGTGATCCAGAAGTGTAACATCTTGTTTGTGATGGATAGGTCCTTTGTCTACAAGGATTGGGGGGAGGCGCCGTCGTAGATTTTCTTGACCACTGCTCCCTTGGATTTGTATCCCTTTCCCTTGGGCCACCCCTTTTTCTGAGGGAGAATGCCAAACCCAGACCTGGACTCAATCCTTAGAGCGGATGCGATGAGGTTGGAGGATAGGGGATAGCTGGTTCCCTTCCATATGAGAATAGCATCGTTACAGGGACAGTTGTCTTTAGCGGGTATAAACTCGATAGACTGGTAAAACAGGCAGACGACCTCATCAGAAGCAGAGAAGGGCTCAATCAACATCTCGTCCCATCCTTGGTACTGCAGGAGGGAGTGGAACTCAGCAAGGGCTTCTTCAAACATATCCTCATCTTCTTCTTCCAATTCTTGTGACCAGAACTCTTTGCCGATTATGAGGGGCTTGAGGATCTTCCTCTTAG
Source organism: Rheum nobile (assembly GCA_027886185.1). NCBI lineage: Eukaryota > Viridiplantae > Streptophyta > Magnoliopsida > Caryophyllales > Polygonaceae > Rheum > Rheum nobile. The sequence goes on along the minus strand of WOAB01000002.1, from coordinate 4,437,610 downwards.
AGAAGAGAGAGGAGACGAGACCCAGGGAGGAAGAGGCAGAGATGGTTAGGACTTTGGTTCTTTTGGAGGGTTTCTGCTCGTTGGATTGAGGATCATAGGGAACCAAGGCTTGGGAACTCCTTTTCTGTTGTTGTAGCCTGGTGGCAACAGAGGGACCAGGATTGGAAGGGGGTTTTTATTTGAGGCTTGCTGGTGAGGGCTCAGGGCTGGAGAGCGTTTGGATAGACTTGTCAGGGGATGAGTCATGAGAGTCACCTTCGGGGACGGATTTTGTAGCCGATTCCGAGGCCGGGGTGATGGCTAAGGCTTTCTCCTCAGCCTGTGATTTTGACGGCTTCTCAAGTTTCTCTTCAGGTTTCTCCGCTGTTGTCTCCACAGTTTTATCTTCAGGTTGGGTTTTTTGGAGAAGTGGTGGCAGAAAAAGGCTTGGAGGAAGATGCTGCCTTCTTTTCGCGAAAGGCTTTGAGAAGGGTTGCCTCCTCTTCATCCAGGATAACATTGGGATTTGGATTGGCCATTTTTGAGAGGTTAAGGATTTCTGTGTTTAAGAGAGAGAGAAGTGGAAGATCAGAGAGATGGCGAGTTGTGGGATTAGCTTGGAGCAGCAGGGCAACTCTTAAAGGTGGTGAGGGCGGAAGGGACGTTGAGACAAATCTAGCCGTTGAGAAGATTGGGGAGAATCTGGAGCATTGAAGGCTCTTTGTAGCTTTTCCGAACGGTCAATACAAATTCAAAGCTTACCCATTCAGAGAGGAGGGATGTCTGCCAACTGATAGGACGTGACTGACCTCTGCGATTTTGCCATAAATAGCTTTGGGGGAGAGCCAAAGTAGCCGTTGGAAGTATGCTTCATCTTGGTTCCTTTCTGGCGATATATTCAACGTGCTAGAAGGACAAGTGGGAACCTTTGATGTGGGTTTAAACAATGGAACCAGAAAAATACGTTCCCATACAAGAAATCAGGGTAGGCCATTTATCGCATTGCACAATAATTCTCAGAGAGGGTTTAGAGATGGATCATAGAGAATTAAAGTGAGCAATGAGGCAGGGGAAGGTCTTAGTACACAATCATCATTTCGGCTTGTAGTGTTGGGTTAGAAATATGATCAGATTGTGACTTTTGGGCCATTCAAAGAAACTTGAACAATGAAGAAGTGGAAAGAATAATGAGGACCAGAAGGACACGAGCCAAAAATTTTTATCTAAACCCTTTTTAAAGAGACCATTATGAAAAGTAGGGTTTGAAGCAACAGATATAACACAAAGATATCAAGACTCAACAACTTGACAATCTTAAACTAGACAATCAGGGGAACTGGAAAGGAACCTTTATACTAAAGTCACTACTAGGTTATAGGAATCATTCCTAGTTCCAATCTAAGGTTCTCGAAAGGAACTCTATTCAAGGCTTTAGTGAATATATCTGCAACCTGATCTTCAGTTCTACAAAACTTCATAATGATGTTTCCCTTCTCAACATGATCTCTAAGAAAATGATGTCTTATGTCGATATGTTTGGTCCTAGTATGATGCACATGATTCTTTGAAATATTTATGGCACTAGTGTTATCACAAAGAATTGTAAGAGGGCCATAAGACATACCAAAATCCGCGAGTTGTTGCTTTAGCCAAAGAAGTTGAGAACAGCAGGAGGCAACCGCAATGTACTCGGATTCTGTGGTGGAGACTGAGACTTGTTTCTTTGATCCCTATGACACAAGGCAATGGCCTAGGAACTGTGCCATTCCAAAAGTGCTCTTCCTATCCACCAAGTATCCAGCATAATCAGCATCAGTGAAGCCCATTAGCTCAAAGGGACACTCTTTGGGGTACCAAATGCAGAGAGAGTCAGTTCCCTTGAGATATCTAAGTATTCTCTTCACAGCAGCCAAGTGGGTTTCTCTTGGACAGGATTGGAACCTAGCACACAAGCCAACAGCAAAAACAATGTCTAGTCGACTAGCAGTTAGGTACATGAGTGAGCCTATCATACCTCTATAGAGCTTCTCCTCCACAGGAGGACTCGAATGGTCCTTATCCAAATGGGCAATGGTGGATATGGGAGTGGAGAGAGGCTTGCATGAATCCATTTTGAACTTCTTCAATAGTTCCCTGACATACTTCTGTTGGTGAATTTGTATGCCATCTTTCTTTTGAGTGATTTGTAATCCGAGGAAGAAGGTGAGTTCCCCAATTAGGCTCATTTCAAATTCACTGCTCATCAGGTCTTTGAACTTATCTACAAGGGACAGGTTAGTGGAACCAAAGATAATATCATCGACATAAATTTGAACCACCAAGATGTTACCTTCTTCTTCTAGGATGAAGAGAGTTTTGCCAATAACTCCACGCCTGTAGCCATTTGAGAGTAGGAACTGGGCAAGACGATCATACCAAGCTCTGGGAGCTTGCTTGAGACCGTACAGTGCATTGTCTAAGAAGTAGACATGGTATGGATGATCATCGTCTTCAAAACCAGGTGGTTTCTTGACATAGACTTCTTCTTGAAGAATTCCATTTAGGAAGGCCGTCTTTACATCCATTTGGAACAACTTGAACCTTTTGTGTGATGCGAAAGCAATCAACAACCTTATTGCTTCAATCCTTGCCATTGGAGCATAGGTTTCATCATAGTCAATGCCTTCTTGTTGATTGTATCCTTGAGCAACAAGTCTTGCTTTATTCCTTATCACCGCTCCTGTATCATCTAGCTTGTTTCTGAAAACCCATCTAGTTCCTATGATGTGCTTATCCTTGGGGCAGGGAACTAGATGCCACACTTTGTTCCTTTCAAACTGATGGAGCTCTTCTTGCATAGCTTGGATCCAGTCTGTATCCTTTAGTGCCTCACCTATGTTCTTTGGTTCCACAATAGATAGAAAGGCATTGAAGGCAAAGAAGGTTAGATGATCGAACCTGACTGGAGGCTTGATGACTCTTCTTTCTCTGTTAGGAGCTAGGGCATTTGATGTGGAGACATTCTGAGTTGAACATTCAGCTTCCTGGTTGGAATTACCTTCTCCATTGAAGATCATGTGGGAAGATAAGTCATTGAAGTCTCCACAGATGTTGTCGTCATGCTCATGGTTCCCAGAAATGGATTATTGTTCATTGTTCATGGGAACTGGTGGAGGAGCCATTGGAGGGTTCCGAGCAGCAGTGCAGGAACTGGGTGGAGTGACATCTTCATCTGGATTTTCTTGATATGACTTGGGAAACGGGTCGTCAAAGGAATTTGTGGTGTTCTGTACAATCTTTCCAAGTGATTTTTTATTAAAAATAACATGAACACTTTATTCTACCTTTTTAGTCCTTTTGTTGAAGACTTTGTACGCCTTGCTACCCGAGGCGTATCCAATGAAGATTCCTTCATCACTTCTTGGGTCGAATTTGCCAAGATTGTCCTTCCCATTGTTGTGCACAAAGCACTTGCATCCAAACACCCTTAGATGCGAGATGTTGGGAACTCTTCCTCTTAGGAGCTCATAGGGTGTCTTTTCTGTGATTGGGCGAAGCATGGCTCGATTGATGATGTAGCAAGCTGTGTTGATCGCCTCAGCCCAAAATGATTGAGAGAGTCCACTTGAGATCAGCATAGTTCGAGCCATGTCTTCCAAAGTTCTGTTATTCCTTTCCACTACTCCATTTTGTTGAGGAGTGTATGGTGCAGAGAAATTGTGATCAATGCCATGCTCACTGCAAAAGGTTAGAAGTTCTCCATTTTCGAATTCGGTACCATGGTCAGACTGAATAGCATTGAGTGAACAATCAAGAGATTTTTCTAACAAGGGAACCATATCTTTAAAGCGGTCAATAACTTCACTCTTAGATTTAATAAAGATGGTCCAAGTAAAGCGAGAGAAGTCATCGACAAGAACAAAGATATACCTATTCCCTCCTAGGCTCTGAACTCTCATGGGTCCACACAGATCCTTGTGGATGAGTTCAAGAGGCCTTGAGGTGCTTACCATGTTTTTGGACTTGAAGGAACTACGAGCCTGTTTTCCTTTTACACAGTCAGAGCACAGTTCCTTAGATGTGCCACTTAGCTTTGGTAGCCCTCTAACTAGCTCCTTTGAGTGTAGCTTTTGAATCAACTTGGTGCTAGCATGACCGAGGCGTTGATGCCACAAATCAGCTTGGTCATTCACAGTTGAGAGACAAAGTTTCTCCTTGGGAACAAAGGATGGATCAATTATGTAGACATTGTTGAATCTTTTTCCTTTTAGGATGATTTGTCCCGAGGAGTCAAGGACTGAACATTCGTTGGATCTGAATCTAACTTCATTGTCTCCTTGATCACACAGCTGTGACACACTTATTAGATCAAAACCAAGATTATCAATAAGGTGAACTTTGTTTACCTGAATGTGGTCGTTGAGTTTCACAGTTCCTATTCCATAGATTTTCCCTTTGCTTTTGTCTCCAAAGGATATGTTTCCACCTTGGAGAGGTTGAAGATAGGTCATTTGATTTCTTCTTCCAGTCATGTGGCATGAGCAACCACTGTCAATGTACCATAGTTGGGGTTGCCTCTCTTCTTTCTGCACGCAAGGGAACTAAGATTTCTGAACCCAGCGAAGCTTGGCTTTACTGGGGGGATTAGCATTCTGAGTCTGTGAGTAGCCAGGGAACTGGTTCCTTTCATGGTAATGAGTACTTTTCTCCTTTTCAAAGTTCCTTTTCTTAGCACAGTCAGTGTTGTAATGACCATTATTACCACAGTAGGTACACAAACGATTGTAAACAACATGTCCATATTTTCCTTTTCATGGCCTAAAAGGTTTTTCAGTTTTCCTTTTGTTAAAATCAATATTGTTTCTAACCTTGCTATGGGCCATGTCAATATATCTTTTGTGAGCAAAGGAATTGGTGAACCATTGGTTTTCAGGAACCATCTTTTCTTTTCCCTTTGGTTCCTTCTTAGGACTTTGAGAGCCTTCATTGAGACGTTTGGCAACCTCAGCCTTGTTCTCAAGGACCATGATCTTCTCTGATAGGAATTGATTCCTATCACGAGAAGTGTTAAGAGCAATACTGAGATTCTCATTCATCTCAACAAGTTCTCGCCTAGCCTTTTCTTCTTCAGCATCATTGTTCCCTTTATTATTGACATATCCTATTCCATGCCGTTGTCTCACAAAAACAGTTTGATTTATCGTTTTTTCATTAATGGAATTAGTGAGAATGTCTAACCTATCAATTATGGATTGAAGCATGTCATTTCCAGGTGGATTAGCATGCAAGGGAACTTTGACAGAATCTATGCTAGTTTCATCACAAGATTTGCAAGTTTTAAGGTGACTAGCATGCATATTCCTAATATCAATGAGTTTGGAGTGAGTTTCAGCTAGGTCTTTCTCAGTTTCATCAAGTTTCTTACTCCAAACATAATTCTCAACAGTCAAGCAAGCAATTTCATCTTCACAATCATCTAGTTTATGTTGAAGGGAACTGGTTTCCTTTCCTAGTTTCTTTATGATCTTAAGAAGTTGTTTCTTATCACAATCAACTAGGGATTTTAAGAGATCGTCAGAAGTTACCTCAAGGTCTTCTGAGTCGCTTGAGTCTCCTTTTGCCATGAGACATCTTCCTCCAGAGAAGCCACTGAGATCCAGTTCCTCATCTGAGTCTTCTCCCCATGAGGCTACGAGAGCCTTCTTTCTCTGAGGTCTTTCTTCTTCCTTTGAGTCTTCCTTGTTGGGACAATTCTTAGCATAGTGTCCCTTTTCCTTGCACTCGTAACAGGAGACTTTCTTGAGATCTCTTCTGGGTCCATTGTGGGAGGAACTGCCCTTTTGGAACCTTCCCTTCACAAAGAATTTTTTGATGTTCTTTGTGAAGAGGGCCATAAGTTCGTCCTCCTCTTCTTCAAGGTCTGAGTTCTCTTCCTCCATCTCGAGCCTAGAGAAGGCTTTGGAGATCTTGAGGGCAATTCTTTTCTCCAGTTTCTTGTCGGTATTGGCTTTGGTGTGCTCTCCTTCTTCAACCTCCAATTTCCCTATGATTTGTGTCAAGGGAAGGGATTGGATGCCTAGAGTGTTCTTCATGATTCCCTTCAGAAGGGTGAATTTGGAGTTGAGTCCATTGATGACCACTAGGGACTTGGAGACTTCATCAAGATCGACTCCTGCCGTTGTTAACTTTCCAATCAATCTGTTGAAGCGGGAGTAGTACTCTGAGATGGTCTCAGTTTCCATCATTTTGAAAGTGGGGTATTCTCCTTCCAAAGCGAACTTTCTGCTTTGCTTTAGTGCCTCACTTCCTTCATGCATCTCCTTGAGAGCTTTCCACATCTCTTTGGCCGTCTTGATTCCTATGACCTTGTTCATGTCCTCTCTGTCCAATCCATTGAGGATGAACTGCCTGGCCTTGGCATTCTTCTCCATGATAACATAGTGTTCTGGTTTCCAATCTTCTTCCTTCATGGTGAGGTTGACATAGCCATCTCTATTTTCGACTATCCTCCAGCATTGTAGTCGTTGGTCTTGATGTGGCTTTCCATGCACTTTTCCCACCATGTTTCTTCTCCTTTCTTTCAGAGATGTGGCTTGTTGGTGGAGATTCCGAGCTCAAACTTGCTTGGTTGAGACATGATCTGCAAACTTATCAAAGATCTAGAGCTTTTCCTGCTCTGATACCAATTGTAGGATCGTGATTGTTAGAAAATAACTTAAGGAACTCAGAATATGAATTCTAAGTTCCCTTCGCAGCGGAAATAAACAATCAAACAAATAACAAGTTCCTTATAGTGGAAACCTTTGATTGCCCACTAGCAATCCAGGATAAAAACCACTACCTTTCTTTCGAAAGGATTTCAAGGTCTACTTCTTGATTTCTTATCTCTTTTGGTTACAGCTTATCCTAGGAACAAACACACAGTTTCTTTGCCTTACACACAATTAGGCAATCCTAGATAACTTAACACAATCAATAATTAATCCAAGAAACAGACCTTCGCACCTAGGAACTATCACTTACAGTCACAGGAACTTAGCACTCAGCTCTTCTCTTCGTTGACTGGTTCCTCTTGATCTCGGTTTGCTTTGATGATCTTGTTTGAAGGTTCACACTTGATATTTGCTAATGAGTGTGATTCGTATTTCAGTGCATGAAAATAACTCTCTTGAGTTAGTCTTCCTTTTATAGAGGATTCTTCGCAGCTTAATCCTCTATGGGTTCCCACAGATTGAGCTTGCCCTAGGATCAGTGGTTCTCCTTGGTCCACGTTGTTCTTGGCATATGCAAACAACCTAGGCAGCTTAGAATCTCTCTTGGTTGGTCAACTACCTCAGACGAGTCTTGCTATGTCGTTGTTCAAATGCTTTCGTCTGAGGTTGAGCAAGTTGGGCGCTTGGGAACTGTCTTCTGGATAGTGACATCTCTATGTCCTGTCGCTTTCATCTTTTATGTCCGAGGTTCAGCGTTTCTGGGTATCTTGTTGTTTTGTTCTGGACATTGGCAGACCTTTGGAAACTTCGGACAAGTCGTTTTCAACAACTTTTGTCCTAGGTTGTGTGTTCCCAGATTTCTCGGAAATCGCAGCCTTGCATGCTACCTTTTTGGGTACACCTGGGTTCCTCTGGGTTCCTTCTTCTGTCTTGTTCCTTTGGTTCTCTTTGTCCTGTTTGGTTTTCTTGCCTTTGGTATATTCCTGTGGTTCCTTAAAACACATCTTTGAGATAAAACATTAGTATCATAATATTTGTCATCTTCAAAAGTAGAAAAACTGAGGAAAGGAACTCTCAGGGGAACCGAGGTTCTAGAGTTCCATTTCCTAACAGAACCCTAGACCTCCCTTTAACAAGTGGTGGCTTCACCACTTGCTAACCAATTACACTGCAGGGGTAGCCCCGCCTGGGATGGTTGACAGAGCTAAAGTCGTGATGCCTATCAAATAAATCCCAAAATACCTACTAAGTAGTATACTAAGCAAGACAGGGTCGATCCCACAGAGAGTCAGGTTATCAATTTGTGCAATTCGTTATCACCAACTAGGAACTAGGGGGGGTTTGTTTGTGTTTATCGTAACCAAAGTAAACAAAGCAAGTAAATAAGTTTGCAGGAAACGGTTGTAAATATAATGGGGAAAAGCGCCACACTCAACAGAGATCCATACAACAATAGATAGGTCGATCACGAAATTCTATCAATCTCAAGTTCTTAATATTCCTATAGTTGTTCTTATCCCGATCTTAGATAACTATTAGTTCTACCAACCCTAATAGTACTTATTACTAAATCAAATCCGAAAACCTTCAAGACTCAATGAAGCAATAGCATTCAACCAAGGATTCAACAAGATACATGCAGTAGAAACAACCCGTTACTATAAGCATGCAATTAACTCTCTCTCACGATGAAGCGCTCGGATTCCCTATACGCAACAATCGTGCTCGCTACTAGATATGCAACCCGAACCCGGAATCACAAGTCCTAACAATTAGGAAGATATCAATAAACTTAGGTGATCAATCTAGATAAATCAACATAAACCAATAATCAATCAAGCACAAGAGAATTAATCCAACTAGAAAGGAAAACGAACAAGAGTAGAAAACTCACAACCAATCAATTGCTGGCTTCAACTGTCAAGTGCAACAATGGAGGTTTAGTTCTCCATTAGGGTTTGTGAGAGAAAAATATGTAAAACGGTGGCCACTAGGGTTTTCCACAAAGTGTTCTAAAATAGTCTTAAATACTAGGAAACCAATATGGAATAAAATAAGGAAATAATAACATTCCGAAATATAAAGTCTCGGATAAAAGAAAAACAGAAATAAATCTCGTCAGCGCCTTACCACCGCGGGGTGCGGTGGCCTTCCTGCCGCGGGGGGCGGTAAGCTGCCGTGGCCAGGCATCAGCTCTTCTTGCCGCTGGGGGCGGCCATCTTCACACCGCCGGGGGCGGTGGTCTTCATACTCGTCTTCTTCTTCTCCTAGCTTGCCTCGCACCACTTCTTAGCACATCTCTTCACTCCATTGGCGTCTTCTATTGGTGGCTTCCTCCTCAGTGTCTCCAGTGATCTCCAATATAGCTCAAACACTCCTAATAACACCAAACTTCGCCCCCAAACGCCATGCACATAAATGTGTCTAAATCTACCTGAATGGCACCAATAAACCCTCTAATGACTCTTACTTAAGCTCTACAAAGTAGCGCTATAAAATTCCCCCATGCTTAGACCTTTGCTCGTCCTCGAGTAAACTAAAAGAAAGTTCACTCCTCCAATGTAGCACACACGGTCTCAGGAAGCATCTCCTCCAACTAAGAGTCACCTAACTCATGCCAAAACTCCTGGCGCCAATCTCATCTACAACACATCCTCATCATCAACAAACCTGGGGGCAAGCAGAGTACTTCCCCCAAGCTTAACCCGGACATCCAAGAGTGTGAGTAACCTCTAATCCTAACCTCCATCTATGACTCCTTATGTCTCCCAGAGTGACCTACCCGACAATCCTTCTTTGACTCCTCTTCTTATGACGCCTCGCCAAGAATAATGAGAAATCATAAAATCACTCTTCTTCTTTTTCGCTCATTTTGCCAAGGCGCCCTTTCGGGTTTTCACCAAGCCACTCATATTTTTTCAAAGATGTGCTCACATAAGCTCACGTCACTCTTGACCTCATATTACCCTAGCCTAATGCTGGTCCAAGCCACCTGCTTTTTACCTAGGCCGCCCTTTCGGGTTTTCGACCTATCCCAAGATTTCAATTTTTGCCTATTTTCAAATTTTCAAATTTTTGGATTTTTTATTTTTCTCCTCAGCGACGTAGCAAGTATAAAACCCTCCCCCATGCTTAAACATTGCATTGTCCTTAATGTAATGAAAGACAAAAAAAATAAAGCACAGGGAAAAGCAAAAAAATCACTCACAAACGTTGCCAAGCTGCTTGGACACTGTAGGTGATCGCTGGCGGTCTTCTCAATAAATGCCAATGTCTCTGGTGTTGGGCGGGTGTCTTCATCAACTCTATAATCTTCTCCTACCGTGCAACCATAGGAAACCACTTTGGTGAATAGTGGTAAAACATAGTATGGCGGGGTCACACGGCCTTCTAGGAACACATGGTGGAGCCTAGATATGATCATGTTGGGGGCTCTAGTGTTCCTCCTCCTCAGCTGTCAATTGTACGGCCATCATCGTTGCCAAATAATGTGTATGGCTAATGTCTTCTCCTTTGACAACATGATGCGCACCGTCTCTCCATGGGGAACTCTGGACAGCTGGCCTACGGTAAAACTCTTTTTTTTTTTTTTTTTTCCCGTTTAAGGTTTTTTCGGGGAGTTTATTAGTGCAGGGAAGGAAGAGACTTACATTGGTGTGAAAACACCTTCTTCAATAGGCATGGGTCTCTTCCTTGCAGGTTAGTCGGAAATAAAAACAAGAACAAAAACAAAGCAAAAACACACTAAAGAAAATGCAAAAACAAAGAAAGAAAAGCAAAGAAAGAAAAACATACCTCGGGTTGCCTCCCGGACAGCGCCTTAGTTATTGTCATGGCTTGACATCCTACTCCAACCTTAATCCACAGCATCGGGTTCCTTAGGTACCCTCTCATTCAGCACCTCTTTCCTGAACCAATCATGGAAAGGTTTGAACCTTAGACCATTCCTCTTCTTCAACGGCTCTTTCACCTTGTCTTTCGTAGTCGCCTTCCCCCCATACTTAGATCGATCAGGGGGGTGTTTAACTTCAACTTCAGGAGCCTGCATCATAGAGGGAACGAGCTTCTCGCTCGGAGTTAGCACAGTGGGGCCAATGCCCAAAAGAGAAGTAGGAGACTCACCCTTCTCATCCAATAAAGCCGTGACTTCCTGCAGATTAGAAGATATAGTAATATGGACAGGCAAGTCAACTATGGGATCCTCTAGTATAGGTTGCAATTCATCCAAAGGGTTAGGACTCATTACATCAACAAAGTTCAAAGAGGTGTTAATGACGGGTTTCATATCATATATGTTATATTCAACTCTATCCCCATCAAATTCCATAGTTAATTTCCCACTTCTAACATCAATTGTGGTATTTGCAGTTTTCATGAAAGGTCTACCTAACAGCATATGTGCACCTATACCACCATCCATATCAAGAACATAAAAATCAGTGGGAAAAATCAGCGTATCTACCATAACAAGGACATCTTCAACAATCCCTTTCGGGTAGATATTGGTTCCATCAGCTAATTGAATAACTAGTCTAGTGTCCTGTAGTGGTGGCAGACCAAGGGACTCATAGAACGACAATGGTAAGACATTAATAGCAGCACCAAGATCTAGCATAGCCTTATCAATCTTTGTCTCACCAATGATGCAAGGGATAGAGAACATACCTGGATCACTGCACTTCTTGGGCAAACGCTTTTGAAATACAGCAGATACTTGCTCGCTCACCTGGACCTGCTTCTTTTTCTTCTGCTTCTGGTTCCTCTTTATCGTGCACAGCTCCTTCAAGAACTTAGCATACTTGGGAATACTCTTAACAAGCTTGAGCAAAGGAATATTGACCTCACACTTGCTAAAAGTTTTGAAGAGGTCCTTGTCGTCAACTACCCTTCTCTCCTTGAGCGCCTCTGGAAAAGGGGCGGGTGGCTTCTCGGAACCGAGAGGAGGAAAGTAAGGATGAACATAGGTGTCGACAAAGGGCTCGTCATTAGCTCCAACAGGTTGCCGCGGGGGGCGGCCAGTGTTCACCGCGGGGGGCGGTAAACTACCCGAAGATTTCTGAGAATCAAGGTCACCGCTGGGGGCGGTAGCCTCATTGCCGCGGGGGCGGTGGTCGTCAGAGCATCTTCATTTTCCTTCTTACCGCTGGGGGCGGCAAGCTGGTGCCGCGGGGTGCGGTTTTCTTCACGAAGCTCTCTTGTTTCTGAGTCGTCTCCATCAGCGCTAGGAGCGACCGGCAATTGCTTTCCACTTCTAAGGGTCACAGCACTAACATTTGCCCGTGGGTTAACTACCGTTTGAGATGGTAGATTTCCCGATATCTTTGCATCGATCCTCGTGATGGCTTCAGCCATTTGGCTCACCTGCGTTTCCAAATTCTTTATGCCTGACGTTGTGGCTTGAACATGAGTAGTGAAATGTTTCGTCAAGGCTTGGAGCATATCTGCAGTTGAAGGAGACGCATCAGGTTGTAGGAATTGAGGTCTTGGATGTTGTTGTTGTTGAAACTGAGGCTGTTGTTGTTGATCCCTCCATCTAAAATTTGGGTGGTCTCTCCATCCCGGATTATAAGTGTTGGAGTAGGGATCATGCCGAGGTCTTGGATCTCCATAACCTCCTACAGCGTTTACTTTAGCAGGCGAATCATCTTGTAGTTGAGGACAGGCGTCAATGGGGTGGAATTGATCGACACAGACCCCACACGCTTTGAGTTGCTGAGGAGTTCCTTGCAGCGTAAGTCTCCTCACCATGTCCTTCAACTCAGCAATATCACTGGCATACGCAGAGCGACTAGAGTCAACAGCATTGACTCCTCTCTTGGTAGAAGCTCTGCCGAAATTTCTTGTGCCCTCTGCCATTTCCTGAATCTTCTCCATAGCTACTGCCGGTGTTGTGTTGAGAATATTGCCTCCACATGCAGCGTCGACAATCCTCCTTTCATTGTCCAGTAGACCATTATAAAGGTGGAGCATCAGATCTTGATTGGAGTACCCGTGGAACGGACAACTTGAGCAAAGTCTCTTGAACCGCTCATAGTACTCATACAGGCTCTCGTCATCCTCCTGCTCAATGTTGCTAATAGCCTTTTTCAAACTGTTTGCCTTCTTTGCAGGGAAATACTTTTCAAGAAACGCCTTATGCAGCTTGTTCCATGTATCGATGCTTCCAGTAGGCAGATGGTAGTACCAGTCATCAGCGGTGTCCTTCAGGGTGAACCCAAAAGCTCTCATCTTTATTTGCTCCTCAGTAATGTTCGCCGATTTCATGCTCATGCAGACTGTGTGGAATTTACCCATGTGTTTGATTGGGTCCTCTCCAGCCAGTCCATGGAAAGATGGGAGCAAATGAATCAGCCTCGGCTTCAACTCAAAGTTTACGCCCGCTCCTATAGCAGGAATAGTCACAGCCAAAGGTTGCTGTTGCAGGTCGGGCGCAGTCAACTGTCTCAACGTTCTATCCGCGTCGCCCATCTCAAATGCAGGGTTGTCAAAAACCAAAGTACGGTTCACTCTGCGATCCTGGGACAAAGTTCTCTCAATCTCTGGATCAAAATCAAGAAGAGGTGAATTAGTAGCACGAGTGTGGACCATAAGATAGGTCCACACCAAGGGTTAGTAACAAACAAATCACAAAAACAGAAAATTTGACTCCCCGGCAACGACGCCAAATTTGACAGAGCTAAAGTCGTGATGCCTATCAAATAAATCCCAAAATACCTACTAAGTAGTATAGTGAGCAAGACAGGGTCGATCCCACAGAGAGTCAGGTTATCAATTTGTGCAATTCATTATCACCAACTAGGAACTAGGGGGGGGGGGGGGTTGTTTGTGTTTATCGTAACCAATGTAAACAAAGCAAGTAAATAAGTTTGCAGGAAACGGTTGTAAATATAATGGGGAAAAGCGCCACACTCAAAAGAGATCCACACAACAATAGATAGGTCGATCACGGAATTCTATCAATCTCAAGTTCTTAATATTCCTATAGTTGTTCTTATCCCGATCTTAGATAACTATTAGTTCTACCAGCCCTAATAGTACTTATTACTAAATCAAATCCGAAAACCTTCAAGACTCAATGAAGCAATAGCATTCAACCAAGTATTCAACAAGATACATGCAGTAGAAACAACTCGTTAATATAAGCATGCAATTTATTCTCTCTCACGATGAAGCGCTCGGATCCCCTATATGCAACAATCGTGCTCGCTACTAGATATGCAACCCGAACCCGGAATCACAAGTCCTAGCAATTAGGAAGATATCAATAAACCTAGGTGATCAATCTAGATAAATCAACATAAACCAATAATCAATCAAGCACAAGAGAATTAATCCAACTAGATAGGAAAACGAACAAGAGTAGAAAACTCACAACCAATCAATTGTTGGCTTCAACTGTCAAGTGCAACAATGGAGGTTTAGTTCTCCATTAGGGTTTGTGAGAGAAAAATACGTAAAACGGTGGCCACTAGGGTTTTCCACAAAGTGTTCTAAAATAGTCTTAAATACTAGGAAACCAATATGGAATAAAATAAGGAAATAATAACATTCCGAAATATAAAGTCTCGGATAAAAGAAAAACAGAAATAAAACTCGGAAATAAATCTCGTCAGCGCCTTACCACCGCGGGGTGCGGTGGCCTTCCTGCCGCGGGGGGCAGTAAGCTGCCGTGGCCAGGCGTCAGCTCTTCTTGCCGCTAGGGGCGGCCATCTTCACACCGCCGGTGGCGGTGGTCTTCAGACTCGTCTTCTTCTTCTCCTAGCTTGCCTCGCACCACTTCTTAGCACATCTCTTCACTCCATTGGCGTCTTCTATTGGTGGCTTCCTCCTCAGTGTCTCCAGTGATCTCCAATATAGCTCAAACACTCCTAATAACACCAAACTTCGCCCCCAAATGCCATACACATGAATGTGCCTAAATCTACCCGAATGACACCAATAAACCCTCTAATGACTCTTACTTAAGCTCTACAAAGTAGCGCTTATCAATGGTCGGGGGTTGACAGCCCACGGATCCATGTGGTTTACGGCCCACGGGGCCCTGTCCTTTCGGACCGTGGGGTCCATGCTCAGTCGCATAAAAAAAAGTGCACTTTTTTGATGCGGTTCAAGGTGGACCCCACAGGCCATGGACCAGGCCCTCGGCCGTAAACCTGGGTCTTGTGGGCTGTCAACCACCCAGCCAGCCCCTCAGTCGGGCTCACCAGCTGGCGAGGCCTAGCCCAACCACGAACAGCCCATGGGTTGTAGCCCATGCACCCCAACCTACAGGACCCATCACGGGTGTAAGCCTATAGGGTGTTGGAGGTGGGATTCGAACCCTAGACCTCCCTTTAACAAGTGGTTGCTTCATCACTTGTTAAAGGGAGGTCTAGGGTTCGAATCCCACCTCCAACACCCTGCATGCTTACACCCGTGATGGGTCCTGTAGGTTAGGGTGCATGGGTTGCAGCCCATGGGCTACTGAGCTTGGGCTAGGCCCGCCGGCTGGATCCCAGGGGTAGCCCCGCCTGGGCTGGTCGGGGGTTGACAGCCCACGGATCCATGTGGTTTACGGCTCACGGGGCCCGGTCATTTCGGACCGTGGGGTCCATGCTCAGTCGCATAAAAAAAAGTGCACTTTTTTGATGCGGTTCGAGGTGGACCCCACAGGCCATGGACCGGGCCCTCAGCCGTAAACCTGGGTCCTGTGGGCTGTCAACCACCCAGCCAACCCCTCAGTTGGGCTCGCCAGCTGGTGAGCCCGACTGAGGGGTTGGCTGGGTGGTTGACAGCCCACAGGACCCAGGTTTACGGCTGAGGGCCTGGTCCATGGCCTGTGGGGTCCACCTCGAACCGCATCAGGTTGCTTGCAATTGAGCATTGTTCTAGCCATGTCCTCCAATGTCCTGTTCTTCCTCTCGACCACTCCATTTTGCTGTGGTGTCCTAGGAGCCGAGAAATTATGAGAGATACCATGTTCCTTGTATGACTTCTTATCCTTATGGGACCATAGAGATCCATATGGATCAGTTCCAGATGGCGAGAAGTGGTAACATCAGATTTGCTCTTGAAAGAGGAATGTGTTTGCTTCCCTCTTACACAGGCTTCACAAACTCCATGGATCTCAGGTTTAACATTTGGAAGCCCCCGAACCAGTTCCTTCTTGTGGAGTTTGTGGATGAGTTATAGATTGGCATGTCCAAGCCTTATGTGCCAGTGTCCCGTCTCTTCAACTAGGGACGCAAAGCACAGTTCCCTTGAAGGCTTGAATGTTGTGTCAACAGTGTACACATCATTGAATCGAACACCCTTCAACACGATCTCCTTGGTTTTTCTAGTCCTTATGTAGCAATCTTTGGTTGTGAACACCGTCTCGTTGTCTCCTTGATCACATAGTTGAGCTACACTTAACAAATTAAAACCAAGTTGATGAACCAGACTAACCTCTTTTATCTTGATGTTTGAGTTTAAAGTAGCTTCTCTTGTTCCCACTATCTCTATGCATCATTTATCTCCAAGGGAAACGGTTCCCTTAGAGTGTTGTTGGAGTGAGGTAAGGTGATCTCTATTTCCTGTCATATGGCATGAGCATGCACTATCAATGAACTACCTATTGTTCCTCCTCACTTCATCCTGTATTAAGAGAGCTAGTGTTTAGCAACCCAGGCAAGCTTAGCTTTACCTGGTCGTTTAGAAACAAAATAATATTCTCTAGGCTTAGCATTGCACATGTCTAAAGATGCATCATGATCATTCAAATCAACATTGTTACTTTGATTGTTCCTGCATTGAGTGTGCTCTTCAGTGAACTTTTGTTTCTTAGCACAGTTTCTCATAACATGGCCATTGTTCCCATAGTGCCAGCAAATCTTATAATAGTCCCCCAAGGTGTACTTACGGTTTGGGACGGGTATGCTACGTTGCTTGGCTCTAACGGGGTCAGGTTTACTTGGCAAAGTTCCCTGGGATTGGATGAGATACATCTTATGGGCAGGTTGACCTTTATACCAAGATTGGCTTTCACTTAGCCCACTCTCCAGAGTTTCACACGCTTTTCTAGGTAAGAGTTTCTATCCTTAGTACTCTGAAGTTCCCTATCTCTTAACTCTCTAAGTTCAAGTATGGTTAACTCATGTTCCTCACTCTCTTGTTTTTCACCTTTGTATCCCACACCATACTTGGACTCAACAAAGGTAATATCTTCTTCCTTAAGCTTCTGCTCAACTAGAATAGAGTGAATTTTATCAATCTGAGCTTTCATTTGAGACAGTTCCCTAACAGTGCTAAAGGAACTAGGCTCACTGTGAGTAACATCACTTTTAACACAAGGAACAGCAGAGGAACTAGCAATTCTAGATAGAGATTCATTCAATTCGATGCATTTATCCTCAGCATTACTCAAGTCATTTTGAGTTTTAAGATTCTCATTATACATGCTTTTGATAAGTGAAATCAAGGACTTTTTATGAAAATTGACAAGAGATTCAAAGAAAGTTTCAGGATCTACCTCTTGTTCTTCACTTGATGACTTCAGAGTCATTGCACACATTCTGTTGTTCGCCCATGCCTCTGGCTCGTCATCATCAGAGTTAGCATACTCATCACCCCAGACAACAATGAAAGCTTTCTTATTGTCGTTCCCATTATTGTCACCGTTGGTGTTGTCTGAGTTGTTCCCTTTGGGGCACTTGTTAGCATAGTGACCCTTGTCCTTGTAGTTATAGCATGTAATGTCTTTGAGATCTCGTTTCTCACCATTGTTCCCATCATTCCTGAATGATCTACCTTTGCGATAGAGTGATCGCATGGCCTTGGTGAGAAGGGCAGTTTCTGGATCTATACCATCCAAGTTTTCATCTTTGTTGTCTTCTATCATCTTGACAGCTTTTTCAACCATCAAGGCAATGCCTTTAGGTTTAACATACTTGTCTTCTATATCATATTTTTTGATTTTTCCAAACACTTCATGAAGAGTGAGTTCAAGGATTTTGGGATTTTCCTTGAGGATAGCTTTGGTCATCTTGTGCCTTGGAGGAAGTCCATCAATGATGATGAGAACTTTCTCCTTGGGAAGAATTTCTTCATCCTTGACGTCATGAGAAACAAGTCTAGCCATAATTTCCTCAAATCTAGATTGGTAGAAGGAAACAGACTCACCATCAACCATGGAGAAATTATAGAAATCTTTCTTAGCTTGAAAGCGATCAATCTCTCTAAGGTCGGAACTTCCCATGTACATTTGTTCCAAGGCAGCCCACATGTCTTTGGCGGTTGCACAAGATTGTAGCTTTGAAGCATCTTCAGCACTAAGGGCGTTGTTGATGAACATGCGAGCCTTAGAGTTTTTTCCATGATTCTGAAATCATCTTGACTCCAAGGTGTTGTTTCTTTGATCACTGCTTTAGCGACTTTCTCATCACCAACCTCAATGACTCTCCAGCATTGGTAGTCGTTACTCTTCATCCAATCAGTGAAGAGATCCTTCCAGTGTTGAAACTTTCCACCGATGGGCAGGAACGGTGGTTTGTTGTTCCCAATACCGACTTCATGAGTTGAAGACATTGTTACCTGTGAATCTGAAAAGAACACATAATCTATAGCGTACTTGCTCTAATACCAATTGTTGAATCATAGTGTGTTAGACGGGGAACGGTGAAACTGTTCCCTGGGCAGTAGAAATAATAGAGATCCAGTAGTAACAATAAGACAGTTCCTTAGAGAGGAAACTCTATCAAACAACTAGTTGAAAAGAGAAAACCTCTACCTCTAGGTGTTACCCTAGGAGGATTTCAAACACGTGTACTTGTATTATTAATCAAGTTGTACAATCTCACAAGTCTTATCTTCACCTAATCACACACAGTTCGTACCTTGCCTTGAACCTTTGATCTCAATTGCAATAGCTCTTCAGTATGCTTCCTTAGTGATGACCGAGATACCTTTTCCTAAGATATCCTCAACTATTTATATTGGCAGCCAAGACCTTGTTACCAAACATCTAAGACATCTATCGATTTCTATACATGGTAACAACCTAAGATTTATTTTCCTTCTAAACAACTTGGCTCATAAACACATGGTTTCCATAAGTAAACTTTCCTAAGACACTCTATCTAGCTCTTCTCTGTCCGAGTTGATCTTCAAAACATAATTTCCATAAGTAGCGTTCTTCACTGGTAACAACTGGCAACTTCTGAGTTCTTTATTGTTCCTGATACGTTGTTTCCAAGTATAAAAGTTTCCTTGTATGAACTATACGCACGCTTCATTCTTCAATCTTGCTTCCGCGTAACTGTTCCATGTTTTCACCACGTTCCTTAGCATCTTCTGCTTTCTCTTCTTTCACAAGCTTTCTATTGTTCCCTAAATCGTTCACAATCCCTGAAACTCATAGAAACAATGTAAACCATAAAACCCAATGGTGTTTATCATCATCAAAACTAGAGGGAACGTCATGGTTCCAATAGAAACCCTAATGGGATTGGGCCTAAGACAACAAGACCCAATCCATTACATCATCTTAAAATAGAATACCAAATGAAAAGTAAAAAAGCTATAAATAGTAAGCGGGCCTACAACCAAGGTGAGCATGCCAACGGGACGTGGCTCATGAAACGATGGCACCAAGAGCACGCACGCCAGAGAGGTGCGGCCCGTAAATAGAACGACTTGGAAGCCTACGTCAAAGAAGAAGCCATTCACTCGGCGCCATGGGGGACGCTAGGGATGCGCAAACCAGAGATGTGCTAGACCAAGGTCTTGTCCCAGGTCACTGGCCATCACATCTTCATTGACAACAAGCCACCCATGCACATATAATTTCTGTCAGTTTCTCCGTTAAAAGTATATAAAAAGACCATTTTACCCATGTTTTTTCTAAAAATTGCGAGTAATGAATACATTTTGTACTCTTTTAACCCTTCATTTTTTAGCCCAAAATTGCACTATTGAAGCTCCTTCTTCCTCGTCTTGCCAATGTGACCACAGTTTCACAACATCATCGATCTCCAGGCCGCGGGTGATGTCGTCGCCGCCGTTGTTCATTGGCGACTCATCGCCCACACCATTGTTGGTCGTCACCGACTACCTCACCAATACCTCCGCCAACCTTGCCATTACCTCCTCCTACCGCGCCGAATGATGAAAAACTCATACAAACACAAAATTCGCACATAATAATGCACAAATCAAATGCATGAATTACAAATTGATTATGTCAAACACTAGCAGCCCATACCGATTCACATATTCCAAGGCTCAATTTCATAAATCACAACTTGCATTAGAATATTTTCAATCAAAATTAAATTTACGGTTCGTGTTAAAAATACCAGATTTGGGGCTTTTCACCATAGCCACCAAAACTATAAAATTAGTTGCAATCCTCATCAGTCAAGGAAATTAAGCATCAATCGAAAAATAAAATACACGTGTTGAAATGAAATTAAAGCCAAGAGCTCTATTTCGGAGAGGGAGGGGATGAACAGTTGGACCAGGCGGCGACGACTGAAAGGGAGGTGATGCTGGTCGATGAAGGAGGCAACGACAACGAACGTAAATGGAAGAGGTGACGACGACTGAAGACAGAAGAGACAGTGACGATCAGAGATGGAGGAGGCGACAAGGACCAGAGAAGGAGGCATCGACAACGACCGGAGAGGGCTCAAATGTCAAATCTTCTCGTTGAGGGAGGAGATGGTATTTCGATCCAACAGTGATGACGATGAAGAAAATGACATAGGTTGATTAGTAATTATCTCCAAACTTAGGGATATTTCACGCAATTTAACGGTTTTTTTGACGGAAAAAGTTTGTGGGTGGCTGGTTTTTTTTTATAAGGTAAAAATTAGACTTGAAACCACAAAGGAGACGGTTTCTCAGTCTATAGCATCCTTTTGGATGAGAATTACAACTTCTAGATTCGCTAAAATGTCTTTCAATGACTCCCGCTGGCTCAGCTTTGCAATGAAGTCAGCCACCACGTTTGTTTTCTCAGAAGACATGACAAATTTGCACTATAGAAAACAGTTGTAAAACACAAAGGATGTCAGAAATAAGAATTTCAATATCCCATGGACAGTGCCAAATTTTATTAAGGACGTTCACAATGGTAAGGTTGTCGCATTCTAGTTGAATGTTGGTAATGCCTAATTCATAAGCCTTTACCAGAGCATTTCGAACTGTAAGAGTTTCTGTTTTTAAAGGGGTTGAGATACCACATTTATCCCCAAAGAGGAAAACAGGTTTATCGATGCTATTTCTGAAAATATAGCCAAAGCTAGAGTCGTCATTAGTTTTAGTAGAACCATCTGTATTAATTTTAATTGTAATTTCCAGGGGTTTTTCCCATTTCTTATTCGGTCTGCTTAGATTATTATTTCTATATGTTTTTGGTTTACCCTCTGCTGAACTGTCTAGGTTCCAATTCTTTGTGTGTTTCCAATTGTCAATTTGTGTTTTAATATAACTTGGTACATCCTTAATTATATTTATTTCATTGTTTGTTGTTCCAAAGCTTTGTTGGTTTCTAAAAAACCAGATTCTCCACCAATTCTATAAATTGTGATCTGTCAGATTTTTGTCGAATTTCCTCAATGATTTCATAAGTTTTTTTATTTCCTATGTTTAGTGATGTAATGATTCCATAGGTAAGGTAATTCATTTTCTCTATTATTTTCATGGTATGGTTACATTGGAACAGGATATGGTTCATATCCTCCGTTTGTGAATTGCAACGGATACAACCCTGGGGGATTGCTACTCCTTTTTCAACTGATCTTGTTTTGGTTGGTAGTCCATTTTTCATTATTTTCCACATGAAGTTTTTGACTTTTGGATAAGTGTCCATCTTCCATATCCAGGAAGAATCATAAGCAGTGTATCTTTTGTTTCTGTTTATCAAATCCATAGCAGAGTTTGTAAAGAACCATCCGTTTTTACTTCTTTTCAAGTAGAGTCTGTCATAAATGTTATTTAGAGGTATTGGGATAGAAATTATTTGTTTTGCCAGATCATGGCGTAAGCATTGATCAATCATATCCTTGTTCCAGGTTTTGTTTGGCAGAATAAAATCTGTCACCAAAGCATTCTTATTCAGAATTAATTGTGTATTGATGATATCACATAAAGGAGTTTTAAAAACCCAGTTGTCAGACCAAAGTTTGATAGTTCTACCATTTCCAACCATTTTGGACCACTGCCAAGAGCAATTTCCTTTTTTCTCATATTGTAACATGTGTTGTGTTCTAAGATATTTTTTGGTAATAACTTTGACCTAAAAAATATTTGGATCAACTAAAATTTTCCACAATAATTTGAATTGTAAAGCTTTATTCGAGTCCTTAGTTTTTCTTAGTCCAAGACCACCTTGTTGTGTTGGTTTACAAATTTCTTCCCATCCTATAAGAGGTTTGTAGGAACTTTCTTTATTCCAGAAAAAGGATCTATTTAGTTTATCAAGTTAATTATGTGTGTGTAGGTAGCATAAAGCTTTGCATAAGATAATTTGGTCTTGAAGCCAGATTAGCTTTTATTAGTGTTATTCCTCCTGCTTGGGAGGGAGAGTTTGCTTTCCATTTCGTTTGTTGTTGTTGTGTGCTAATTAAAATATTAACAAAGGTGTGAGAATTGACTCTACCATTAATGATAGGGCAACCTAAATATTTTTCTAGAGATATCATGTTTGTGATTGTGAGAGTCCCTTGGATTGCCATTTTTTTTGGGTTGGTTACCTTTTTTGTGACTTGAAAAGAAGATTTATGAAAATTTACCTTCTGTCCAGAGATTTTGCAGTATTCATCTACAATATCCTTTATTTCCTTACAGTTTTCCTGGTTTGCTTTTGAAAAGATTACTATGTCATCAGCAAAAGCCAAAAAAGGGATACATGTTCCTTGTCTAGTGATCTGAAAACCTAATGGTTTCCGTGCTTTTTCAGCAGCAGTTTGAAGTTTTCGGGCGAGGATTTCCGATCCAAGAATGAATAGAAAGGGGGAGAGGGGATCACCATGTCGGAGTCCTCTAGTTGGTTTAAATATTTCAGTGGGTCCATTGTTGACTAGGACCGAGAAGGAAACAGTCGTAATGCATTCCTTAATCCAGTTGATGAATTTTCCATGGAATCCAAATTTCTCCATTGTTTGAATGATGAAATTCCACTCAATTCTGTCATAGGCTTTCTCCATATCTAACTGTAGGGCAATAAATCCTTCTGCTCCTTTTTTCGATTTGAATGAGTGAAAAATTTCATGAGCTATTAAGATGTTATCTTGGATGGCTCTATTTGCAACAAAAGCACCCTATAGTGGATGAATTAATTTTTCCATTGTTCTTTTAAGTCTTATTGTCAGGATTTTCGATACAATTTTATAAATTGTAGAGCATAAGCTTATGGGTCTGTAGTGATTAGTTGAGTTCAGATTGTCACACTTTGGAATCAAAGAGATAAATGTATGATTTATTTGTTTAAGCAATTTCCGAGAAAGGAAAAAACTTTTTACTGCTTGAATTACAGATGGACCTACAATGTCCCAATATTTTTGATAAAATTATGCTGTTGTACCATCAGGTCCCGGTGATTTGTCCGAACCTATGTCCAAAACAGTCTTTTTAATTTCTTCATTAGATATATTCTTTGTTAATTCTACATTATCTTATGTAGAGATTTCATAGTGAATTAGTTCAAGATTTTCCCGAAGTAATCCATAATCCATATCCTCACTTCTGAATCTTTTAATGAAATCATTTATTATTTCATTTCTAATGTTCTCTTCTCCAATAATGCTTGTTCCTTCTTGGGTTTTGATTTCTTTTATAATCTTTCTATTTCTTCTCCCACTTGCTATTTTGTGAAAATAAATGGCATTGATATCATTATATTTTATGTGTTTAACTTTAGCTCTTTGATTCCAAAATATCTTTTGGAAATAAAGAAGTTTTTCCTTTTTTCCAGTAAGTCTATTTTGTTTTTTAATGAGTTCATTGTTAGGGTTTGTACATATCTCAGTTTGAATTTCGGAAAGCTGTTTTTCTATGGTTTGGAGTTGATTAAACACATTCCCAAAGGTACTTTTGTTCCAGATCTTGGCATGTTTCTTAAGTAAATTTGTCTTGGAAACTAGATTATACATTCTAGATCCATGATAATTTGTTCTCCAAGCTTGTTTGACGGCATTTTTAAAATCCTTTTTAGTCATCCAATTTTTTTCAAATTTAAAGGGTTGATTTTTGAAGGGTACTGTAGAGGCAAGCTCAATGGAAATGGGACAATGATCCGAACTAGTAAAAGCAAAATGTTTAGTGCAGATATCAGGGTACCATTGAAGGATTAGGTGTTGAATAAGCACCCTATCCAGTCTTTCATAGATGTTATCTATTTCTGTTTTGTTTTTCCGACAAGTGTAGTTGTTCCCTTGTATTGGGGTATCCGATAATTCACATTCATTTTTAAACTGTCATATCCTAGCAAATTTTGTCAATGGTGGTGTTAAACCACCTCGTTTTTCTAAATGATCTTGTATTTCATTTAGGTCTTCCATAATAATGCATGGAAGGGAGCTATTTTTGATAAATGAGATGATTCCATCCCAGAAGATATTTTTTCCAGCTTCATTCGGGGGAGCATATGTGAGGATGAGTAAAAGTTTAATGTTCATAGAC
This sequence comes from Rheum nobile, assembly GCA_027886185.1. Lineage (NCBI taxonomy): Eukaryota > Viridiplantae > Streptophyta > Magnoliopsida > Caryophyllales > Polygonaceae > Rheum > Rheum nobile. The sequence continues at coordinate 4,413,299 of WOAB01000002.1, read as the reverse complement.
AGGTTTGTATACTTAATACTAACAAATCTCGGTTCAATTTTGTCGATTTCGAGTATTTCATTTGCAAGTTGGTAGGTCTTCCACATTACGCAAATACCTCCAGAGAACCCCGTTGCCGGGACGCAATAAAATTGATCAAATCCTGCTTTCCTCCACAATTTTTCACTAGGCTCTTTGTTTGTTCTTGTTTCAAAAAGTGCAAGTAATTGTATTCGTTCAATCTTGCAAAATGATTCAGCATCCATCCAAAATGTTTTTTTCCCGATTCCACGACAATTCCAGGTTGTGATCTTCATAAAACACTAATTACATTATTGCCCCATATCCTAAGACATTTAGGGAGCTTATTTTTTTCTATTTATTGTTATTAATATTAATATGTTTTTTTTGTAGGCGTATGATAATTAAACGTTGTAGTTCTTTGGTCAATTTGCAAGTTATTAGTATAGGGGATATAGTCCCAAGACTTGAACATATTCCATGAAGAAAAATTCTAGAGAGTAAGTAATCCCGGTATAATTTGGTTTTTCTAGTAATTGTTCCTAATTGTCCACATATAGATAGAAATATATTCATAATATTGTCAAATCTAGACATATATGATTCCTCATCCTGCCATGCAGTAGTTCTATACATACCAAAGTGTATAAACCTGTAAACATTTAAGGAAGGTTTACAAGCATACCAAGGTTCAATTTGGGTCCACCTATACAGATTAAAGTTATTCAAAGGAGAAGGAATCAAAGACATCAGCCACAAAAACCAAGGTTTAAGGGAATGGTTGTTCATAGAGTAAAAACTCCAAAGTGGTTTGTTCAGTTGGTGATTGTTCATAAGCCAGAATTTTGCATATTCTTTGTCATTTAATTGTTGAGACAAGGAACAATGCAACATTCGCAAAACCCATAAATTTCGACCAAGATTGTTCAGGGAGTTGAGACTCCAGAATTGTTTGTTCATGGTGTGATTTTTCAGAATGTGAATTCTTTGGTGATGCCATGTTCCTTCAAGAGCTTTGAAACAGAATTTATTATCGTCAGTTTTGGGGATTTTGGCCCATTCAAGAAGCACCTATAACCACAACCAGGAAGCATGAGTTTTATTAGTTATTTTACAAGTAGTAGTACAATGATGCGAAAGAAGAAGTCTCACCAAATGATAATTAAGATGCAGGATTTCTAAGGCCTCATCTTTGTACTGGTGTTTAGCACTCCACTGTCTAGAGAAACAAACCAGACAACTAAAGGAGGTATGCACATCAAAGGTATTATTATTCAAGGAATTCAATTTAGCGAAGTTAATGCTATATAAGTAGCAGAAATGGCAATCAACCCAAGCTCTCATCTGTTCACTAGAGTTCAGATGCTGTACAGTTTCCATCAGTTCATGCAAGGTCACAAGGTTAAGGATATGATTGGTTCTAGAAAACCATAAAGGAAGAAAGCACAACAAGTGTAAAACCTTCACTTCATATAAGGTCAAATTCCAACAAGTCACAAAGAAGTCAAAGAGCCAGATTAGAGGCCTAAGGCTAGCCAAATACCAATAAGGGAAGCAAATGAGACAAGTGATCAAACTATCAACATATTTTTCAAGATCTGTCACACCCGGGTTCAGATTGTTGTTAGTCTGGTTTCCAAAAAGAACAAGCTTCAAAGTCTCCTAGACCAAAGTAATAAAATTACTTTCAATATCAGAAGGGTTCAAATTCTCAAAGTTCACACTGGATTCCAATTCATAACAAGGGATATCAATCAAAGTATTAATACCTTTAACCAGAGGCAAGGAAATAGTAGTGAAGCAATGACAACTTCTCCAAATCAAATTAGTAAGCTCAATAAGAAGCCAATAGAAAGGTTTCAGATTAAGGTTCAAATAAAAAGGTCAGCAACTTGCAATAAAAAACACCAAACCACAGCCACAAAGTAACAAGGATCATTCAAGAAAGAGATTTCAAAGAGCAGTTTAGGAAATAAAAGATCAGAGCAAAAACACCTTGAATCGTGAAGAAAAGGGATGCAAGGCTGAGAGAGAGAGTTGAACAGATCTGTGCTGAGTGGGAGTTGAACAGATCTGAAATTCTTCGTCGGCGGCGGGCTTGGGATCACATCGAAGAACTTCAGCAGCCTCGATGAAGGACTCGAGGGTCAACAAATCTAGAGGAGAGGCTAGCTTCGTCAGAAATACAGAACCACCGCCACCCCCACCCCCTTCCCAACTCCAAAAGACGAGAGAGATAAGGAACCGCCACTGCCTAGTTGACCAATCCCAAAAGAGATCGGTGAGCCTGAAGAAGAAATCGAGTCCGGTGAAGCCATTGAGATGGGGTTGTGCTATCCACTCCATCAACGAGACAGCAAATGGATGCAAGAGGGCAGTGGGTACACCGGATAGAAGATTTTCGATGGGTAGAAGTGTTGATTTGGTCATATTTGCACTCGATCTTGAGGGCAAAGAGGTTGGTGGTAGGCGGCAACTGGAGCCAAATAAGGGTTTGGGGTTGGGTTTGGGGGTGGGTTGTACGGGGAGCAAAGAAAGGAAGCGTTTTCATTTTTACATTTGATGTCTTAAAATTTTATAGGTGGCTAGTTGTTAACAGAGATGAATATTTGGGTGGTTTAAAATAAATAGTCATATAATGAATGGTTTCTTGCTGAATTGGTGATATAAAGGGTGGTTTCATGCAATTTTCCCTAATAATAAATAGTTGAAGGAAATTTACATGTAAAACACACAATTTCACTAATATTTTTAAATGCATTACTCGAAATTCTCTGAAAAAATGAATTCATTGCTAAGTTACAATTCATTCAACTTTGTAATTTCAAGTCTTCATTTCACTAAAAAGTGGATATAAATTATTTATTCACTGTCATTATCTTATCTTAGAAATTTACTTTAATTATTTGCTATATTTATCTTATATCGGTTGGATCATCCTACCTTAGTTAGTTGTCCCCTCAATTAAGCGGATCGAGATCGATTGATCTTTTTCACCCAAAACAATTGGGCACCCATTGTGGAAATTAGCTATAAAGTAAGTCGGTCCATTTATCTCCAGTATCCTAATCCTACCACCATGGATGATACCTTCAACCACCAACTCGCCACTACTAAAACCAAGTTGATGACCAAAACCAGGGCAACCTTGATGCCTAAGCTTTCGGGCGAGGCAATCAAACGTCGTGCCTTCTACCAAAACTCCCAAGCTAACCAAGTGCAAGAACTCCTTGGGATGATGGAAACCCTTAGGGAAGAAATCGATCAACAGTGAATCCGCATAGAAGTCCTTAGCAACCAAAAAAGCCAATCCAATGCAAAGACCGCATGACTAACTCGTGAAAATGTGCTTTTGAAAAATCAAGTTCAATCGGTCGCCTCGACACCTAGAAGCATAAGATGACCCCTAAATGAAGAAGGTCTTCGATTCTACCTTTAGTACTTGATGATGAGACAATGTCGCCTTCTCTCCCACCGATGCAAGGGACTTGTGTCGCCTCTGGGAGTGGTATGTTCGATACACCACAAATGATCCATTTCTAACAACTGCTACTATTCCTTTTCATGACCTTGTTACCGAGTTGATCCCTCTTCAATCGGCCCTAGCGTCTGAGGCGATGCCAACTCGGGTAACGCCAATGCAGGTTTACTCTACCGCCACATGTTATTTGAGCATGGAGGCTCTCATAGAGCGCAAGATACAAGAGCATCTAAAGGCCTCAGATAAGAGGGTTGCCAGAATCCCTGATGTCCCCCAACCAATCAAGAAAGAAGTTGTCGATATATACAAAGACTTGCCTTTCGTATTGGCTATTACACGTGTCAATATCCCAAAAATGTTCATGTCCCCATCATGCCAAACTAAGATGGGAACGGTCAACCCAATGATCATGTTCCCTTTTTAAAAAAATAATGATTTTGAAAGGGAACTGTGAAGTTGTCATTTGAAAAAGCTTTGACATCGTTCTCTTGAGTCTTGCACTAACTTGGTTAATGCAATTGTCGTAGGGATCAATCGCCTCATTCACAGATTTGGTCAACTCATTCAAAAACGACTTTACAAGTAGCAGACGACTTCGAAAACAATCTAACGACCTCTATAGAGTTCTACAAAGGTATGAAGAGTTGATACGTGAATATATGAATAGGTAAATTAGGGAAAAGGTTGGAGTTTGGAATTGCTAGAATCCAACCTCAATCGAGGCATTTTAATGAGGAATTATCTGGGGAAACGAACCCTACAAGGCACTCACCAAGTATCCTTGTAGACACTATGAAGATGTGCAAGCAAATGCAATGGCCACATTCACATGGAGGAAGATGAAGAACCAAGTAAAGTCGACAAGAGTCTCGATCAAGTTGACCACAAGTTGATTTCAGATCATCGAATGTACCAAAGGCATCAACCTTATTGAAAGGGTCTCCACGACAACTCCCAGGTAAACAACTCTAATGACATGTACCAATATTGGAAATAAGACCCTTCCCTTCCTCCAAAGGTCCACTTGTACAGCTTGAACGTATCGGTTTCAAAACTTGTAAAAAGTTTCGACGATTATAAGAAAGCGGTAAGATGGCCCAGAAAGGATATGTCCAAGTGGTGTGACTTCCATGAAGATCATAGTCACAACACGGATGAGTGCATAGCATTGCAGAAGGAAGTGGAAAGGGTATTAGCACAAGGATTCATGCGTGATATCATTTCTGACAAGGCCAAGTCGATGCTCGATGGACAAGATCTGGTAAAGTCTGAAAAAACACCTTCTCATGTACATTCAAAGATTATTAGAACCATTGCAGGAAGATCTGACATATACAAAGCCACATATTCTAGTGCGAAAAGGCACACCAAGGAAAGGAAGACCAAAGACCTCGAGGCACAAACCCAAGGTTGCAGACATTCTCACAGTCAGCTTCGACAACTCCGATGCAAACGAGCTCAGTTTGTACCACGATGGTTTGGTGATTTCTCTTTTGATAAGGAATTGCCTAATTAGAAGGGTGCTGATCGACACTGGTAACTCCAAGAAATTGTTGATGCTTAACGCCTAGAAAAGTATCGGACTAAGTAAGGATGATATCCTCAAGAAGTCAACCACCCTGGTCGGGTTTAGGGGAAAAATCAAACATACTATAGGGGAGATAATGTTGAATAAATAAGTTGGAGGTGTCAACCAACATGTAAAATTTCTTGTACATGATTGTCCTTCTTCGTACAATGCAATCCTTAGAATGCCCTAGATACACACTATGAAGGTTGTACCCTCCACCTATTATTAATCCATCAAATTTCCAATGAAATGGGGCTTGCAAAAGATCAAAGGCGACAAGCGTTCCGCCAAGGAATGTTAAATGACGTCGACGAAGGCCGTCGCGGAGCGGGAGCAAGCATAACAATTACAGAGCGACGAGGCATCTACGCATTACATTGAGCCAGAAATGGAACAACTCGACGAAGTCAGCTTGGACGCTTCAAAGCGTAGACAAATGATGCGGATTAGGTCTGACATGACACTTAAAAACAAAGAGTGTCTGGTTGGTTCCTCCGACTTAATGCATATTGCTTCGCATGGTCGCGTGAAGACATGGTAGAAATTATTTCATATGTGATCACACAAAAGCTAAATATCGATTCGACCATCCACCGGTAAAACAGAAGAGGCAGAAATTAGCCTTAGAACGGAACAAAATCATGGACGATGAGGTAAGAAATGTACTTGAAACAAATAATGGTGCAAAAGGAGATCGGAAAATGGAGGGTATACATCGACTTCACGGATCCCAGCAAAGCATGTATAAACAATGATTTTCCTTTGTCGCATATAGACGCAATGGTTGGTGCAACAACGGGCATGATATGCTAAGACCCCGACGACCAGGAAAAACAACATTTTTTACAAGCCAAGCTATTTATCACTATCAAGTATGCCATTATGACTAAAAACTGCAGGTGCAAATACCAGAGGCTAGTGACAAAATGTTCAAATACCAGATTGGGGACACGAAGGTAGTCTACATAGACGTCATGCTGATCAAATCCAAAGTCGCCTAAGATCATATCAAGAACTTGGAGGAAGCATTAGTAATCCATAAAGAGTATAACATGAAACTTAATCCGACTAAATGCTCCTTTGGAGTATCTACTGGGAAATTTATATGTTACATGGTGACTTGAGACCTATACTATTATTGTATGCACTAACCATCCTATGAAAATGTTCATGAGGAAGCAAAAATTTATAGGTCGGATGGAGAAATGGACAATAAACTTAAGTGGTATAGACATCCAATACGAGCCAAAAATGACAATGATGTCTCAGGCTTTAGCCGACTTTATGGAAGACTTTAGTCCGACCCTAGAACCCAAAACCGCACAGGAAACGATGCAACTTAACCATGCACTACATGATATAACATGTCAACTCCATACATATGAATCTTCAAATTAAAAAGGAGTGGACCTCAAGGTCGTACTAAAGTCACTACAAGGAATCAAGATAGCACAACCCGTTTTTTATGAATGAGAGGGGATAAGCAGAATACAAAGCATTAATATATGGGCTCACATTTTTTCATGACCTTTCCATAAGCAACATTGAGGTAATTTGTGTTTCATTACTTATAGTTAACCAAGTGAATCAAAAGATGTCAGGATTATAGTGTATCTCCAAGTTCTTAAAGGCACGATCATAAAATTTGAAACAAAATCAATATCAAACAAGTTCCATGAGATTCCAATACTCAAGAAGACGCATTGGAAAACTTGGGATCGCCTATTAGCCTAGATGGCGAGTTCTCCACAATACCACTCACACACATCACAACTGCAGTAGTCGGCAAACTCCAACAACCGACCATGAGTTCTGACACGACTCCTCCAAATCATGACGACATACCCTTAGAGAAGATCGTCACGACGAAGTTAAGAGAAAACTAGGAAGACGATGTCATTTCACAAGGAGATGTTGGACAACACCTTACATCAATTGGCTCAAAGACAACATCTTACCCGAATACTAGCACGATGCAATACGACTAAAGGTACAAGTCATATCCTTTGATTTAAAACAAGGTGTTTTTTTCAAAAAATATGTGCAAGTTTACTCCGGAGGTTCTTAGGAAAAGACAAAGTCCATAGCATCTTATGATATGTACATGACGATGAGTGTAGTAACCACTGAGACAGTGTTGGAACCTTGACGTTCCCTCTGGTTTTGATGATGATAAATACCATTAGGTTTTATGTTTTCTTGTTGTTCCTATGAGTTTCAGGTCTTATGAAAGAATTAGGGAACAATGGAAAACGCATAAAGAAGAGAAAGCAAAGGAATGCAATGGAACGTGTGGAAACAAGGAACAGTTACGCAGAAGCAAAATTGGAGAATGAAGCGCGTATTGTTCATACAAGGAAACTTTTATACATGGAAATAGCATATAAGGAACAATGCAGAACGCAAGAAGTGCCAGCTGTTCCCAGGAGAAAATTCTATATATGAAAACACCGTGTCTGAGGAACAACGTGAGAACGCAGAGATGCCAGCTGTTCCCAGATAGCCTCAATTATACAAGGAAACGAGATTTCGAGTTTTGCTTGGAGAAGAAGAAGAAGATAATAAATCTTAGGAAAGTTTATAGATGGAAACTATGTGTTTATGAGCTGAATTGTTTAGTTGGAAAGAAAATCTTTCACTGTTACCTTATATAGCGGGGTTGTTAACTATTTGGTAATTTGGTAAGAGATCTTTGCTACCACTATATATAGATGAGCATACCTTAGGGTAAGGTATCTCAGCTATTCCATTGAAGACTACAAGGAGCTTATTGCAAAGTTGAGATCGGAGATCCAAGGCAAGGTACGGGTATGTACTTGATTGCTTAGGATTTTCTTATGTTCTTGTGTTATTACTAGTTGATTGCACTCAAAGTCTAGAAGCCTAGGAACTGTGTGTGAGTAGGTGGAGATAAGACTTGTGAGATTGTACAATTCTTAATAATACAAGTATACGTTATGGAACTTTGTTGTTACTTTGAATCTTTATTTATTTCCGCTGCCCAGGGAACAGTCACACCGTTTCCTGTTTAACACACTAACGATTCAACAAACAGTCATATGTTATCAGGCAAGTCACTGAGAACGTGTTATTATTGTCCAACCATGAAACAAGATGCTATAAATTATGCGAAAGAATGTGACGCTTGCCAACGACATGCCTCCATCTTTCACCAAACTTCAAAATCGCTACATTCGACTGTGTCGCCTTTTCATATCATGAGATAGGGCATGGACATCGTTAGAAAATTACACTTCACATCGGGATAATGCGTCTTTTCTTGGCCATGACTGATTACTTCTCTAAGTGGATCGTATACCACAATGGCTTCCAATTCATAAGTGGCCACACATGGTCATTTTGCAAACACTGGAACATCAAATTGGTCACCTTGACCCCACACTTTCCACAATCTAACGGCTAGGCCGAGTCGAGCAATAAAATTATCATCAATAATCTCAAGACATGACTTAAAGGAGCCACATGTAAATGGGTCGACGAGTTACCATTGATCTTGTGATCCGACAGGACCACCCCAAAAACATATGCGGGGCAGTCACCTTTCTCTTCAGTTTACAGTTTTAAGGCCGTCATCCCAGCCGAAAACCTTGTACCTACTACTAGGTACGACTTACAAACGAAGACAAGATTCATGTCGAGTTGTCGCATGATCTCGACCTGATCAATGAACTTAGAGAAAAAGACAAAATACAAATGGTAAGATATTAATAATAAGTTGCATGGAGCTACAACAAGAACGTGAGGCCAAAGTGTTCAATGTGGGTGATTGGGTATGAAGGGAAGTATTTCCTCATACCACGTATCCCAGTGACGGCGAATTCGCTGCATAATGGGAAGGACCATACGTGATCAAAGAGAGAGTGGGACAAGGGGGGTATCGACTTGAAACCCGCGACATACAGCATCTCGATCCTAGGAAGTTGGTGTGTGACACACACACCTAAAGTTGTGCCATTACTAATACCTTGTCATCTTTTTTTCTATTCATTTTAAATTGCAATTTACATATACAATTCATTTCATTTCGATTTTTGTACAATAAATGTTACTGAGAGGCCATTAGGGAAGCCAATGGACAACTCCTAATGCTTCATTTTTAGTGAACAAAATACAGGATCCCAAGTTCGAGCTGGAGCTACAAAGTTGATCAAACTTACATGTCTTATTCACAACAAAAAGTGCTTACATATATTAAATGATCGATCGGTTACACGGAGAGTCGATGCACTACAAATACAATTTATACAATTCGCCTATATTAGGTAAGGACTTAAACTATTACATACAAATCCTCTCCTATACATGACAAGAAATGCAACTGAACTTGAACGTGTTGACAGGTCGACACGACCGACACCTTCTTCATCTACTTGCTTAACTAGTGTAACATGAAAAACAAGATGAAGAAGACAAGAGGTATGAATACACATAAGATCACCATACAAACACAACATCTAGTAAAAACCTTAAGAAATGGTCCGCCGCTCTGATGGATTGCCAAAACCAGAATAAATCCATCACCACGACAAAGTACAACCTAAAACCAAATTCAATTTGTCCCTCTGAAGGGGTACAACCGACATAATTGTTCACAAAACAGAAACTGTTCATAAAATATCATCCAAATATATCTAACGATTAAAATTCTCCTGAGTTTTCAACAACGTTATGAGGAGTCGACACTGGCAAGCGTGGAAATCAGAGTAGCATCACAAATATCCCAATCACTTTGTTCCACGATGTCCGATCCTTCTCCTCATCATCTTCCGGTGGAGAGTTGATCAAACCTACAAGCCTCAATAGTTCTTGCCCATGAACACCCTTTTCATAAGAGAATGCCACCGTCAACTTCTTCTTCTCATCGTCAAGGTCCTATTTGTCATGCTCGCCACAAACTCACTCCTCGATCATCTCGATCCGGGATTTTAGGCAGAAGAAAGCACTAATATCCCCATCATTCTAGGCATAGCGGTCTTGAGCTTCATTTAGCCGAGGAATCTCGCTCTTCAAGTCAATGACATGTACATGAGACTTCTCCACCTTGTCTTCCATCTTCTTCAATTTCTTTAGTTGTCTCAAAAAGCTGCTCAGAGACACGCTCTTTCTCTGTGGCATGCTTGGAAATGCATGTCGCCGTTGAAAGCTAGAGACGACATGGTGTACCAGAATGAATGTGAAGAAAACAAAAACTCTAAATACGCCAAAACCTAGCCTTACTAAATAATCAAAGTCGACTTTGTAAGACCAGAGCAGGCCTGGCCTTTTGGGTTGTTGGGGTTAGGCAGTGGCCTAGGATCCCAACTAGTAAAGGGCCCATTAATATATAATACTAGTTATAATTCTTATAAAGCCTTCTTGGTCTTGTGGTAAATAGGCCTTTCATTTTTTTTATTTATTAAAAAATGGATTTTCAATATTTCATCTAGTCCCAAGTTTGAACAGCAATTTTGACTATTTTTTGGGAAAATTTTTCTGGCCAAAATTACAAGAAAACCCACCCTTTAAATATAAAATATTTTTAACAACATACAAACTGGAATCTGAAAGGGGTAAATATTGTAACATCGCACTTAAAAGAGATAGAAGGCACAATTAACTAAATATAGGAATGCTATACTGGCAAGTAAAGGACGTTTGTATAACCAAATCATGCATAATTATCTCTAGTTATCTCTCTTTCATTAGTTTGTTCTTGTTTAGTGTTTAGCTCCCCGCACTATTTAAATGATCACTGTAATGGCGAGGTTCGGTCTCATTTACCATCGTCATTAACCATCGATATTCTATGTTTATTTAATTTATTTTAGTAATCATTTTTTTATACTAATTGTAAATTGAAAATTCATATACTCAATGTTTTTTCATGATTTATAACTCGTGATATTTATTTGATCTGAACCAGTTGGTATATTTATACATATGTCTCACTATTTTTACCCAACATTTTCTAAATAAAATTTTCAATTTAATTTTTAAAAATTACACTATATTTCCTTATTCTTATTTATAATATGATAGTTCTTACTAATATTAATTAAAAAATCTCATTTTTTTCAATTAACCCCAAGTACTTTTATAAGTTAAAATTATATGTTAGGGGTCCTAAATTTAATTGTGCCCAGGGCCTACTAAGTATTAGGACCGGCCCTGGACCCGAGGCCTTAGAAGTGTCATCCCATGCCGACCCGGATACTTCCTAGGAGGTCACCCATCCTGGTACTACTCCGGCCCTAGCACGCTTAACTTCAGAGTTCTTTGTCCTTACTTGAACCCTGAAAAAGGAAGAGCTCTTATTGACATGAGTAGCACTCTATTCCTTATAAATGATTACAAATATGGGGTGCTACAATCACCCACACTTAAACTCTTGACGACCTCGTCAAGGCCCAAAGACCGCCCTCTGGGTCGACCGACCATCCTCCGGACCAAGCCCACTCGTAACCCAAGTCGGCTCTAATACCATTTGTAAGACCCGAGGCCTTAGAAGTGTCATCCCATGCCAACTCGGGTACTTCCCAGGAGGTCACCCATCCTGATACTACTCCCGCCCTAGCACGCTTAACTTTAGAGTTCTTTGTCCTCACTTGAACCCTGAAAAGGAAGAGTTATTGTTGACATGGGTAGCACTCTATTCCTTATAAAAGATTACAAATCAAGGGTGTTACAGACTAACCTTCCAAGCAAGAAAATTGACTTCATTGACAAGCTCAGTTCGGAGCACCTTGGCTAACTTTTTTCTGGAGCACGAGGGTGTGCAAGAGGTCTAGAGGTACAATCGTCATGGGTTTTCCTCCAAAACAGGGCCGTCAACACTTACAATAGACTTCCACTTGAGACCCTAGGACCGGGGAATCAAAGTCGACTTACCTTCAAAGAAAGAAGATAAACCTCATTGACAAGCTCGGCTCGGAGCACCTTGGCTAACTTTTTCTAGAGCACAAGGATGTGCATGACATCCATATCTAGGTACATTCGCTGTGGTTTTTTTTCCAAAATAGGGTCGTCAACACATACAATGGACTTCCTCTTGAGACCTGGTGACTATAATGCAGGAGAGTCGGGCATGGTCATCTTGACTAGAGTCGTCGACTTGGAAGCGACGACTAACATTTTATGGTCGATCAGTTCCTTGGTAGACAACCAAGTGTTAAAACGAGGAGGGAGTGGTATGACTAGGTCGATAAGTTGTCCAGATAAAAAAACAATGCTAAAATGATACAAAAAATCCAAGAACGTATATGATATGCAAACCTAGTGCCTAGAGCCTTGGAAGAAGAATGAGTCGACATGTCAATAGTTGTGGCGATTTTCTTATCCGGGAAGTTCATGTTCTGAAATGTCCTTTTGACCGACTATATTTCAAGTAAAAATTTTGTGAGATGTCCAGAAGTCGAATCCACATGGATAAATTTAGGAAGAGCCGCTGCAACGGAACACATGTGAGAAAAATGTTAATGAAAAGAAGTCGATGAAATCATATGGAAAAACTACTTTGCCAGTCAATCGCCATTCACCGTGGTACGCACTCTCCATGGATTCACATTTAATAAAAAAGAAATGAGAACCCCATCCCATGTCATTGACATAAGACTCAATGACGCCCGACTCACAGTCAAATCTCTTGTAGAGGATGAATCAACCATTAATAAACGTTGCCAAAAAATACGTGTATCGATTACCAAAGGTCCTCGACGTCATACTCAATCCCTAAGTAATGAGTGGCTAGGTTGAAGACCCAAAGGAGGCGCCATGCTTGAGGAATAACTTGGCCAAGAGCAAGTTTGAATATGGACTAAATGTTGAAGACTAGGGGAGATAAGAGAAACTATTAGCCAATGTGAAAGGGGTATTCAAATAATCAAATCCACCATTCATGCGCCAATCGGCTCTTTCATGGGGCAAAGGAAGGCGGGAAAATTTGTTTGGGTGAAATTTACCTACCTCAAGGATACATTCTAACTCTCTTCGAGTCAAGGTACCGACTTTCGACGCCCTTACTCCTAGAATGTTATGTGGGACAAATTCACGCTCAGGATAGCATTGGGCTTCGACGCTGACGTTAGCACGTTTCACTCTTGGCATTTTCTTTGACAATAGAAATCAAAACAAGAGTGAAATTTGTGATTGAAGATGAAATTTAGGGCAAGAAGGAGATGTTTACCTTTGGAAGAGATCAAGTGTAGGGACGGTGAGGTCAAAGCACCATCTATTGAGAAAGATGGAGATGTAACTGTTGCAGAATGAAGTTGATTTGACTGTAGGAAGCGGTCGTTCGATGTAGGTCACGTTGCATAACCACTTGCAGATTGCCTCCGATTTGGCCCAATCCCATGCTTCATTATGGGGAAATTGTTGTGGCTCAAAGATTTGATCGGCCCATTAGCAAATGAGACACTGATTCGAGACTACACAAACAAATCAGATAGCAAGAGTTGTCTAGTTTGATCAAATGGATACATCTTGCAACATTCAAGTCAGTTGCGAGGATCATGGAAGTTGTTTCCAACGACATGGAGTCTCAACCTTCATGCAACCAAAAGGGAGACAGCTAGGGCAATTAATTATCTTTTTTTTATTATAAATAGTTGAAAGAAATCACATGTAAAACACAAAATATCACTACATTCTTAGATCTAGTACTCGAAACTCTATGAAACACACACATTTTTTGTTAAGTTACAAATCGATTCAACATTGTAATTTCTATGTCTTCATTTCAATCAAAAGTGGAGATAAGTTGTTCATTCATTGTCATTATTTTGTCTTATAAATTTGCTTCTATTATTTGCTATATTATTAATTTATATGAATCGGACCGTCCTACCTTGTTAGTTGTGCTTTGAATTGAGTGGATTGAGATCGATTGTTCTTTTCTTTTAAAACAATATTGCACATTGAAAGTTGAAAGAAAAAAAGCTAGTATATAAGGCTAGTGAATTACTCATTTTATTTCAAATTGGTTTTGAAATGAAACTCCAATGAGCTTATATGTGTGTTGTAGTCTCGGACTAACAAGTCCCGTGTTTATTGACGCAACAGACTTTAACAACAGTGTTAGCAAGAAATTTTTCTTTAGAGACTCATCATATATTATAATATTATGACCAGACCTAGCTAAAATAGTCTAAATTAGTATTGCAAAAATGACTAATTAGAGTTGATCAACATTACAGGGTTGATAATTTAAAACTTAAAAGTGGTGGTTCAACCTAGACTAACGAATTACCTGCCAACTGTCTAATATATGTTGTCTAATATATGTTTTCCTCTCTTTTTGTACTGCAATCTTCACTTTGATGGAAACAAATTAATAGCTGGGGATCCTTGTTTTGTTGGAAATCTTATCTTTAATTCAAGATCCACAAGTTCTCAATGGCAGTGGCCTAGACATCAACACAACACACCTAATTCAAATCAAAGTACTTAAAACAGAGTTATGATCAATGTGTGCAGCATGGAATTATACTAAAACATTAAGAGAACCAGGCATCTAACCATTTTTAAGGTTCCTTGGGGTTATACGTGAAGTATAATGTTAGGCGAATTTGAATATATATACCCAAGTCCTTAATTGGTTTGGAAGACTACAACCATGATTCCACATTAGCAAGAATAGGCTAGTTTAGTCTATTTTTGCAAAAAAAAAATAAAAAAATGAGTGAATTTACTTTTAATTTTGAGGTTTTAAAAGTCAAAAAGCTTGAAAAATTGGAAACATAATTAAAAAGGTAAAAGAAATATTAATCAGGGGTTATTACTTATTAGGGACACTTACGGGGTCACAAATCAAGTGAGTTTTGGCACATGGCCTTACTTTTGCACCTCTTTAGGGGATTTCCCTCCAAAACTGTGATTGCAACACTATGTAATCTAACCTTAGGGAGCAAGGCATACACTTATATTGTTCAACAACTCCAAAGACCCTATCGTGACATCATATTCACCCTGCCAAATAGACTAACTAGCCTATTCTTGCTAATGTGGAACCATTCCAAAAGCATTTTGGTGAAGTGCATTGAATAAGTAGAAAGAAGGTACCTACGTATTCGAAAACATTGAATTGTAATAATCCTACAGTTTATATATTTTATAAGTAAATATTTCCATTTTATAATAAATAAAATTTTAGGATTATTTTATTTTTACAGAAATAAAAGTAAAACAAAATAATTTAAGGTCAAATTATTATGATATTTAATATATATATATATATATATTAGGGAAATATAAAAGTGGGTACAAATATATATAATTTTATAATGGATGTGGATCCGGTTAAAAAATAGAGTTTAGGTGAGAAATAAGAATGAATATGGACCATTTGATCTAAGGAAACTAAAGGCCCAAATTAAAAAAGCAAAAAAAAAACGCAATAATTCGGCACGACCGAATTTTATTTGAAGAAAACGCGTATTTTTTGGGGAAAATACGGGCGGGTGTATGCGCATGCGTTTTTTTTTATTCGCTAGCACATACAACACAAAAATCATGCACATAGAGACTTATTTTCATGCACATACATGCAAAAATCTGTACATTTTTTAACTCGTCTACATAAAGTCAAGTGAAATACAAACTTGTGCACATTTCAGGGGTAAGTTTTTTGCATGTATGTGCATGAGTTTTCACTAAACAAAGACAAACAAATATTCATGCACATATAAGCACAAACTCGTGCACATTCTAGAAAAGTGCATCAGTTTTTACCTGTATGTACATGTGTTTCCACTTATATAAAGCCACACATACAGTCGAAATATATGCACATACATGCACAAACTTGTGCACATTCCCAAGAAGTGCATAAGTTTTTGCATATATATACATGAGTTTTCACTTAAACAAAATCACACATACAAGCACAAACTTGTACACATTTTGAAAAGTGTATAAGTTTTTATCAGTGAAATTTTTTTTACTTAGGCCGTCCAATCTATTTCGGAGTACTCATATTAGTGGAACTAGACTCCATTATATTCCAGATTTTATTGAAAATTTCAGTTAAGCGTTGTTTGACGCACATGGTCGAATTCGAAGATTCGATCCGATTCGAATCAGTTTTTGGGTACCGATTGATCCGGGGAATCAACAGATCAAGATCAAGCTTCGTTCTTCATCATCCCTTTTAAATAGGGTCCGTTCATCTTCTGCATCCAAAAACAAAAGAACAAACTAAAACTAGATTAATGCTCCTTGGTTCAAACTCTCTGTTCAGCCCCAATTCGCCCTCTTCCAGCCACGTTCTTTAAAAATTAACCACACCATCATCTTCCTAGTACTCATATTAGTGGAACTAGACTCCTAACTCGTCCCAAACCATCTCCGAACGACATCGAATGACCCCCGAAAGCTCCCATCGTTACTCTGTTTTATTTATACATAAAAAAACCAGAGAACGGTGACTATCCTCTGTCCATCGCCGCCTTGCGTTGCCACCCTCTTCTTCTTCGTCGTTCCGTCTCCGCCAGTAGCCGCTGGTGAAGTTGGTGGTGGGTCTTGCAGCAACCTTCGTTGTCGGATAAACTCTTGTTGAGCACAAAGGTGCAACCACTGTACGTAATTTGGTAGAACCAAATTGAGGAAGAAGAGCCACGGTGGCCTTCCTCTACGTATACACATTTGGGCCATTTGGCCCATTAGGCCGTCCATTCTAAATTCGACTCGAGATCGATTGAGCGTTATAATTTCTACCCAGTTCTATTCGTATTTGTCCTTAAAAAAAAAAACAATTGTTATTCTTATGACTAAATCCATTAAAATAACATTGAATTTAATTAATTGAATTTGTCGAAACAAATTAATTGATATTAATTATTTTAGCGGTTCGTATCGTTATTCGTCGCGTCGCGTGTGGATTGAAAACCTGGCTAGAGTTATCGTGGAGCTGAGTTCAGGCTCTCGAAAAGCAATTCAACGGTAATCATCTCGTCTAGATTCATCGATAAATCTAATTAGGGCAAGTGGTTGTTCACTCTTGTCATTTCTGTTATTATTTTGACCGACAATTATCATTAAAATTAATTGTTAATTAATTGTGTAATTTCTAAAATCTAATTAATGTTTGGGGACACTTGTGTGCTTTAAATAATTTTGTATCTAGGTTGATAGTTATTATCAATATATACATATATAGTTATATATAGGAAGAACTAAGTTCTAGTAAAACAGTCATTTAGAGTAAAACGGGAGTACGATAAGAATCGAATCAATGGCCCATATTAAATGTAAGAGGGTGCACATTAAAGAGAATAAAATGTACACACCTGATCTACCCAAATTAACATAATTATAGGGATTTGATTTACCCAAATCTTGGACTTTCCAAAATCACATTTACAGATCTCATCATCGCCTCCTTCCTAACTACTACCTCCTTCCTAAACCTCGCTCGAACCCTTCACCAGCCCAGACCTACACGCCACACCACCACACCCGGACCAGCCCCGCTCGGACCTCCACGTCGGACCGACGTCTGCTGCACGAGCCCACGCCCAGATCCACATAAGCAGTTTTGCCGCCGCGAGCACCACCGTGGCTCTCTTTCTCTCCATTCCGCAACGTCCACATCTGATTCGTCGGATTATGGCTTTCATCAGCCGATTCGGATTCCTAGGGCTTGTAATCTCCGCCGCCTTTCTCACAATCCTCCTCAAATTGGGCTTCTTTCCACCCAACTCTACCACTGATTGTATCTGGAGCGGATGATCGTCAAGTAAAATTGTGGCGTATGAACGGTCAGTTCTCGTGATCTATAATTATTGATGTTTTTTTATGTACATGATAAGATTGAGATCTATTCTTGTTATGTTGTTAATTTCAAAATGAAGTTTAGATGCTTAGAATTTGCTATGCTGTATTCTAATGCCTGAACCATTATTCATGAACTAATATACTGTGGACAGATACCAAGGCATGGGAAGTGGACACATTGAGAAGAAACATGAATAACGTTTCATGTGTCTTGTTCCATGCTAAGCAGGACAAAGAGAACCATTATTCATGAACTAATATATTCGTGTTTGGGATGTAACAAAGAGAACCGGTATCCAGACATTCCGCAGGGAGCATGACCGGTTTTGGGTTCTTGCAGCTCATCCTGATATGAACTTGTTGGCTGCTGGTCATGATAGTGGCATGATTGTCTTCAAGTTGGAGAGAGATCGACGAGACGGCTCTCGCGCCTTTGTCTCTGGCAACCCATCCCGCCGTGTCGACCCGCGCCATTGCCCCCGCGCGATCCTTTAATGGTGGTCGCCATTAAAGGATCCCTAATTCAAAAAAACCCTAAATCCTTTTGGTTTTTTACTCTAATATTGATGTTCATATTTCGCGTTATGATATTCATGTTAACAGTTTTGTTATTCACAGTGTTACAATTTGTGTGTTTTGATAATTATGTTTCGGATATTGTATATTTGATATTCAGTTTCTCTGTGGTGTTATTCATTATAATAATATTGATATTCATGTGGATTCAAATTATGCTTGATGATGGTGTTGTATGAGTTGTTGGTCATTGATATTCATGAATTGAATGGTGATATTCATGTAATATTCACAATATCATGGGTGATGTTCGTGTAATATGTGTTAATATTCATGTAATTGGGTGGTACTATTAATGTAATTGGTAGTGATCGATATTCATGAATTGAGTTATGTTATTCATGTACTTCAGTGTGATATTCATGTAATTGATTATGATATTCGTGTAATTGATTGTGTTATTCATATATTATTAAGTGGTGATATTCTTATTTTAAGTTGTGGTATTCATGTCTGTAATTGGTGATATCCACATATTAAACAAAGTTATTCATACAAACATGAACGATATTCAAGAAAAATGACAAAAGCAACAAGAATAAATTTACAAATCTACGAATTTGCAAAGCTTTAGGACGCTGGAAAAAATCAAGTGGTGATATTCATGTTTTAAGTGGAAATATTCACATTCGTCGATATTCATAAACGCATGAACGATATTCATAAAGACGTGATCGATATTCATGAACGCTGAAAAATCGTTGAAGAAGAAGAAAATGTATCAACAGAATCTAGCGGTTTTAGGAAAGAAAAAATATTGTGTTTTCTCTCTCATCTAACAACCTCATTTATTAACTTTTCCTAATTAAAAATTAAATAATTACCTCATTTGAGTAGATTTGGTGGTTACACCCCTACCATATCTATTGTAAGGCCTCATCATCCAACCATCCATCACCATTAATCCAACATTCCAGATTAATACTTCCGTTTTACCATAACTCCCGTTTTATCGGAGGTTCCTCTATATAGGAATATATGATTAATGTTGTTATCATCGTAATGACGGTATTTGGTGTGGACTTTGCGTGTTATGTGTGGACTTTATAGTCATTAAATTTGGACTTTAATAGTCGTGTGTGTGAGGGATATTATGGCCTTATGAGGCGTAATGATCTCTTTATAACTCAATATTGGTCGGAATAATTTCCTAATACTTTTAAGGTCATGACCATTGCTTCTTATCCACTCGTTAAGGATAAGGGTGTTTAAGCACCTTGCTAGTGCAATTGGATTGGACGTAATGTCGCCCTGTGTTGTTCTCGTTTTATTCGATATTGTGTTAAAAGCATTAAGAATAAATGTGGTGTGGTGAAATTAAATAAGATAAGTGTTGCGAGTACATAATTAATAAACTTCGAGCGAGAAGTACAACTTGGAAACCGCTCGTGCTCCAGCTTAAGCGGGTCGTCTTTCCAATCTAGATTCGCATTATGCGGTGAGGTTGGTCGAACCCAATTATTCAATGGGGTTTCTAGATATGTTGTGTGTAATTTAAAAAGTTCCCAAACAACTTCTTCCCATAATACCCATATTCATTTCGTGTATTCTCTTGGTGCAAATCTCTTTTGTCCATCCTTCGTTTCAGTGGAAGTATTTGGGTTATGTATCGTCTATCGACTTTTACTCGAGAGACAATGATAGTAACCGAATACAACCACAAGAACCATTCTGTTTGTACCCTTGTGTAGTCTTTCATTAGACAAACCAATCATTATTTTTTCCTTGCATGGTTGGCTGGTGTCATCCATCCTATACGGCACATCAGTCTACTTGCCTCAGGTTGTTTAGGAGTAACGAGACGGAGAAGAATGCTTGCGGTTGAAGTTTAGTTTTGAAGAATCTTTCGAGTTTGTTTTAAATATAACATTTATTTATTTAATTAATGTAATAGGTAAAAGTGTTAGGTAACCTAGTCATGCAATTAAAAATTATTTAAAGTCTTTCGCTGTAATTTCAATATTATTTGTAAACTGATCTCCTCAATTTATGAGGGGAATATTAATAAAAGATTGAGTTTATTTATACAAGTCTTCCGCTATTTACTCTTAATTATGATTGTCTTTAAGTATAAATCTTCAGATTAAAGCATAGGGTGACTTTGGACTTAAAGTCTGAGGTCACTGGTGTGTGGCACTACCGACATAAGTCGGGGGTGTTACATGAATAAGAATAAATAAGGTAGCTACACATTTGGAAAAAGTTGAAGAAATGATTCCTAGTAGAATCAGCAATGCGTAAGTTACTTTAGAATCTTGAACTTGTAATTGTGTATGCCGTTTTCTGGATTGAAATGGTTAAATATGTTATAAACTAAAACTTATATTATTAATGTAGTTGCAAAGTCTTTTTACATGACTTTTATACACGGGGGTGAATGGAAGTTGAAGGGAAACATCTTGGCTTATAAAAGGGAATAGGAAATCCAAGGCCGTTATTGTCTCAAAAGGCCTATACTATTGCACGCTGTTGAAGAAAGTGAGGGACAAGATTGGATTTCACCATGAACAAGGTGATCTTGTTTTAAATTTTGTTACACCTGTAAAAGAAACATATCCACCAGTAGAAATCACTGATGATGATGACGTAGAAGCTTATAAGTTTTTTTTTTATTAGGTAAAAATTAGACTGGAAATCACAGAAGAGTCGGTTCCTCAGTCTATAGCATCCTTTCGGATGAGAATTATAAATTCTAGATTGTTTCGGATATCTTTCAAGGAACTCTGCTGGACCTTCTTTACAATGAAATCGGCCACCGCATTTGTTTCTCGGAAGATATGACAAATCTGCACTGAAGAGAAAAGTTGTAAAACATACAGAATGTCATAAATTAGCATTTCAATATCCCATGGACAGTGCCAGATTTGTTTCAGAACATTCACAATGGTAAGGTTGTCGCATTCAAGATGAATGTCGGTAATGCCTAATTCATAGGCCTTTACCAGTGCATTTCTGACTGCCAGCATTTCTGTTTTAAAGGGGTTGAGAGACCACATTTTTCACCACCAATAAAGGTTGGTGTGGCCTCATTGTTCCTGAGGATATAGCCAAAGCTAGATTCACCATTTGTCCTAGTAGATCCATCTGTATTGATTTTGATAATATTGTCAGGTGGTTTTTTCCATTTCTTTATTGGTCGTCTAATATTTTTCTTTTTACTGGTTTTTACTTTGTCGTTTGCTAAGCAGTTAGGGTTCCATCTTTTTGTCTTATTCCAGTTCTCAATTTGTTTTTTGATGTAATTAGGTACATCCTTTATGGGCTCTACATCATTGTTTGTTCTGCCGAAGCTTTGTTGGTTTCTGTAAAACCAAATTCCCCACCAAGAGACCAATAATTATATGAATTGTGAACTGTCTATTTTTTGTCGGATTTCTTCAATAATTTCATTGATTTTTTTGTTTCCTAGGTTTAGGGATCTGATGACGTCATAAGTGTCGTGATTCATTTTCTCAATTGTTTTTATGGTATGGTTGCATTGGAAAAGGAGGTGGTTCAATTCCTCTAGCTGAGCACCGCACCTAATACAACCCGTGGGGATTGCAACACATTTTTCTTCTAGTCTAGCTTTTGTTAGGAGTCCATGTTTTATTATTTTCCATGCAAAATTTTTAACTTTGGGGTATGTGTCCATTTTTCAGATCCAAGAAGAATCATAGGCTGTGTAGTTATTATTTCTGTTGATTAGTTCCATAGCGGAATTCGTAGAAAACCAGCCATTTTTGCTAGTTTTCTAGTACATTCTATCATGAATCTCATTTAAGGGTATGGGGATTGAGATTATTATTTTTGTTAGATCATCTGGTAAACATTGTTCTAGTAAATCCTTGTTCTAGGTTTTATTTGGCATTAGAAACTCCGCAACCAGGGCTTCCTTGTTCATGGTTGATTGTGTGTTTATGTTATTACATAAAGGGGTATCCAGGACCCAGTTATCCGTCCAGAACTTGATTGTTTTTCCATTCCCAACTTGCCAAATTAATCCTTATTTGAATTCATCCATGAGTTCAATCATTTTGGACCATTGCCAAGAGCAATTTCCTTTTCTTTCGTAGTGAAAAATGTGGGTTGTTTTCAAGTACTTTTCAGTAACAGTTCTGATCCAGAAATTGTTCGGTTCTGCTAAGATTTTCCATAATAGTTTGAATTGGAGGGCTTTATTCATGTCTTTTGCTTTTCTTAACCCAAGGCCTCCTTGGTGAGTTGGTTTACATATTTTTTCCCATCCTATTAGAGGTTTATAGGAGCTGTCTTTGTTCCAGAAGAAGGATCTATTTAGCTTGTCAAGTTCATTGTGTGTGTGTGTAGGTAGCATGAAACTCTGCATAAGATAGTTTGGTCTTGATGCCAGATTGGTTTTTATTAGTGTTGTTCTTCTTGCTTGTGAGAGAGAGTTCGCTTTCCATTTAGATAATTGATTTTGGGTGCTGATTAAGAGATCATCAAAGGTACTCGAGTTGACCCTCCCATTAATAATGGGGCAACCAAGATATTTTTCGAGGGATATCATATTTGTGATAGTGAGAGTTCCTTGTATTGCTAATTTCTTTTGGTTGGTAACCTTTTTTGTGACTTGGAATGCTGATTTGTGAAAATTTACTTTTTGTCCTGAGATTTTGCAATATTCATCAATAATATCTTTGATGTCTTTGCAATTTTCCTGTTTAGCTTTTGAGAAGATCACAATATCATCTGCAAAAGCCAGGAAAGGAATTCGTGTTTCTTGTTGAGTGATTTGAAATCCAATAGGATTCTGAGGTCTTTCTGAGGCTTGTTGGAGTTTTCTGGCTAGGATCTCAGATCCTAAGATAAACAGGAAAGGTGAGAGGGGGTCCCCCTGTCGAAGTCCTCTTGATGGTTTAAATATTTCTGTGGGTCCATTGTTAACAAGCACCGAAAATGATACCGTAGTAATGCATTCTTTTATCCAGTTGATAAATTTTTCATGGAAACCGAACTTTTCCATAATTTTAATAATAAAGTTCCACTCGATTCTATCATAAGTTTTTTCCATATCAAGTTTTAGGGCAATGAAACCTTCAGTGCCTTTCTTTGATTTAAACGAGTGGAAGATTTCGAGGACAATAAGGATGTTATCTTGGATGGCTCTGTTAGCAACAAATGCACCCTGAAGTGGGTGGATTAGTTTTTCCATTGCACCTTTGAGTCGTGTTGTTAATATCTTCGAGATTATCTTATAAATTGTAGAGCACAGACTTATAGGTATATAGTGATTCGTGGAGTTCGGATTGTCACATTTTGGGATCAAAGAGATAAATGTATGATTTATTTGCTTGAGCAGTTTTCCAGACAGGAAAAACCCTTTAACTGCTTGGATGACAGAGGGGCCTATAATGTCCCAATATTTTTGATAGAATTCTGTTGTCATACCATCAGGCCCTGGCGATTTATCTGAGCCGATGCTAAAGACAGCCTTCTTAATTTCTTCATTGGAAACGTTTCTAATTAGTTCTGAATTGTCCTCTGTAGAGATTTCAGATTGAATAAGCTCAAGATTGTTCTGAAGTAGTCTTTCGTTCATATCCTCACTTTTGAATGTTTTAATAAAATCATTTCTGATTTCATTTCTAATGTTTTCTTCTCCAGTAATACTTGTTCCTTCTTGTGTTTTGATTTCTTTTATAATTTTTCTATTTCTTCTACCACTTGCTATTTTGTGAAAATAGCTGGCATTTGTGTCATTATATTTGATGTGTTTTACTTTTGCTCTTTGATTCCAATATATTTTCTGGAAGCACATAATTTTTTCTTTTTTTTTCTATAATTCTTATTTGTTTTTAATAAGAACGTTTGTCGGGTGAGTACAGAGCTCAATTTGGATTTGAGAGAGTTGTTTTTCAATAGTTTGTAGTTGTGTGAACACATTTCCAAATGTACTCTTATTCCAGACCTTGGCATGTTTCTTGAGTAATTTTGTTTTCGATACAAGATTATACAATCTGGATCCATGGTAGTTAGTTCTCCAAGCTTGTTTAACAACGTTTCTGAAGTCCTTTCTGGTCATCCATATTTTTTCAAATTTAAACGGTTGGTTTTTGAAAGGTGTGGCTGAGTCAAGCTCAATAGAGATGGGACAGTGATCTGAGCTGGCAAAAGCATAGTGTTTAGTGCAGATTTCGGGGTACCATTGTAGGATTTGAGAATGAATAAGTACCCTATCAAGTTTTTCGTATATGTTGTCTATTTCTGTTATATTCTTTCGCCAGGTATAGATATTTCCTTGAACAGGGGTTTCCAGTAGTTCACATTCATTCTTAAACTGTCGTAGTCGTACGAATTTTGTCGGGTTTGGTATTAGACCACCTAATTTTTCAGATGGGTCTAGTATTTCATTTAAATCTCCCATGATAACGCACGATAGAGAACAATTTTTAACAAAGGCGATGAATCTATTCCAGAACTCATTTTTGGCAGATTCGTTTGGAGGAGCATAGGTTAGGATTAACATAAGTTTTCTGTTCATGAGCAGGTTGGTATACTTAATGCTGATAAATCTTGGTTCAATTTGGTCAAGTTCAAGGATTTCATTTGTAAGTTGATAAGTTTTCCACATTGCATAAATCCCACCCGAGAAGCCCGTAGCAGGGACGCAGTGGAATTGATCAAAGCCCGCTTTTCTCCACACTAATTCACTTGGTACTTTGTTTGTTCTTGTTTCAAAAAGTGCAATTAACTGAATTCGTTCAATCTTGCAGAAGGATTCAACATCCACCCAGAAGGCTTTCTTACCAATCCCGCGACAATTCCATGTTGTAATCTTCATAAAAACTCATTTGTGTTTGTGCCCCATATCTTAAGACATTTAGGGGACTTGTAATCGTTTCTAGATAGTAAGGTTTCCATGGACATAAGGATATTACTAGAAAAATTCCTTATATACTTAGTCGGAATATCGCATATGTATTTTAAAGGGAAGTCTTTTTTCATCTCATAAAATTCATTGTTGAAACAAGTCCACCGAGGTTTATTGTGAACCAGGTGTCTTGGATAACTCTTGGTAGAGAAAGCAACTTGTTCGCAATGCTTCAGATTCTCCTCAAACCAAGTTCTGTTTTCGTGTTTCTCGGACCAAATTCTGCAGAATTTCTTTTGTTTAGCAGCAAAGTTGTCAAGTAGGAGAAAGAAACTATAAGGATCACTCTTTAGAGGCATAATCCATTGCATGTGACAATAGTTCTGTGATCTATGGTAATGTTGCATATGATTCACTATATCGTAAAACACAAGAATTAAATTGGGGCTCAATATCCGAGCAATCAAACGAAAAGTCTTTGTTGTATTTTCAGTGTTATTAGATTCATTTGTGGGGGAAGCCACGTTTTTCATATAAACATATTGTGACCAAAGTTTGTTCAAAGGGAGATTGTTCATGGAGTTTGATCTCCAGATTTTGTTCAGGGATTGATGGTTCCTTTGTTGATTTAATCCTGCAGATCTTTGTGCCAAAGTTTCCTGGTGTCGATATTCGTTGTTCCCAGCTAGGTTGAGTTCAGAGTTGCAAGCTCGAAAGGCCTGGAAAATCTTCACAACAACCACAAACAAGTAAGAATAAAGAACAAAAATAAGGAGATCAAGAAGAGGGTCACAAACCTTGCAAGATTCAGACCAACCAAAAATAAAATCAGAAACAAACCAAGAGAAATAAAAAGTCAGGTTCCGAGTCTAGTATAAAACTTGGCACAGAGACAGATCATAGAGTTCAGAGTCATAGATAAAGTTCCTAGTTAAGAGACAGCATACACAAAGCATAAACTTAGGCATCTTCACATTCAGGATAGGGATCCATACTTCCACAAAAGTGCCAAAGGTCCAATAATTAGTCCAGAAGCAGGCAGAAGCAGGGTTGATCCATGTCTTCTTTTGGTCAATCGGGTTAGAAAAACGCAGTTCAAACCATAAGTTTGGTTTTTCCAAGATTTCAAAAGATCCTTTAATAAATCTCCAATCGTGTTTCAGTTTGTTTCTCAGTTTAGAAAATTTAACCGGGTCCCCAATGATATACCCAAGGAGAGAGGTCTCTTTGAGTTTCAAAATGTTTTCTCTGACCCCAGAGAGCTTGGAAAGAAAAATATTCATGTCAATGACAGGGTTTTTCATATCAGGGAGACTATGAGTCTCATCAGTTTGAGCAGTCGCAGGTTTTGTCACCAAAGGAGGAGTAACCTCACTATTGTTCAGAGGAGTTGGTTTTTTCAAAAGTTGAGGAGTCAGACACATCAGGCAGAGTGAAAAGCACCTCCTTCACAGATTTCTTCCCCTTATCCATCAGATTGGATAAAGGAAGATGCATCACAAGCACACAAATAAAAAAGAACAACCACAGGAAACACCAAACAAAGGAGTTAACAAGGGAGTAGAGAGGAGTCGGGGGTTGGATGTTCGAGTTCAGCAAGTAGTTCAACCAGTACAAATAAAGAAACATCACACAGAGGCACACGAGCAAAAAAGGAGGGGATTTCAAGGAAGGAAGGCACCTGATTTTACGGGGCCAAAGTCGATGACTTAACCTTCGATCGAAGTCGCCAACAGTGGCTAGATCCAGAAGCAGAGCATCACAGGGGCTCCAAATCTCCAACTGGCAAGAATTAGACCCAAGCTTGAGTCGCCCATTCCGATCAACAGTGCAAGGAAGCACTCTCATCACACGCCACCAGCATCTAACAAGGGCCTCAACCACCGAGAAACACGGGCACGCCGAAGGAAAGGACCTTCTCGGCAGGTAAAACGGGATCGTCTCCAGCAGATCTGAACCCCCTCAGCATGGATTAGGTAGAGCAGTCCCTCGGAGAGCAGGTACAAAGCTCCGGACAAATCCAGATAGCAAACCCATCCCGACACGTCCAAATCGGTATGGGAAGCCGAGATATCAGGGATATGAAGATAAAAGCAGTTGAGGATCTGGGTAAACAGGTACAAGAGAGAGGTGTGAGAGTTCAGGGTTGCAGGGTTCAGGCGCGGCGGCCGCGAAATGTTTAGGGTTTGAGGAGGCGAAGTCAGGAGCGAGGTCGAGAGCGTTTTCATATTTATGAAGCTTATAAGTTGTTGAATTTGAAAGAAACCGAATTGATTTGACCCATCGAGATATACTCTAGTGTACGAAGTTTAATTCAAAGCAGGAGTGAAGCCATCAATGAAGGGTATGATGTAAAACCTCAGTTTGAAAAAGTAGAGCCGGTGATGGAGATGGTAGTGGATCTAATTCCTCATCCTTTAAATCAAATACAACAAGATGAATATGGCAGGCATGTTAGTTTTCACAACACAACTACAATTGAACTGCACAAGATACATATTGCTAATGACAAGACATTGGATCAGATTCTAGCGGATGATCTTGACTATAGAAGAGAGTCACATATCGGATAAGCACTTATCCGGACATGATAGAAAGGCAAAACAAAGGGAAAGGCATATGTGTCAATTTATTTCACTTAGTAGCGATGATGAAGAGACTTCAAATAATGAAACGAGGAAGACATGAGTGTGTGAAACCATTGAGATTGGTGATAGTGTAGAATAAATTTGTGAAGGAACAAATAATGACAAATGAGGAGAGTATCAGGAAACAATATACAAGGATGCCATGCATGAGGAAACCTTGATGGAAGTGGAAGAAGAATAGAATGAGGAAGCAAAAGATATGTTAGAAGAGAAATAAGAATATTATAATGCAAGCACAAAGTCTCGGGGTAAAAGGCAAGTTGTGGATGAAGAACAAGGTGAAAGCAAGGAGATAGGTGATGATGAATTGCAAGTTAGAGAGATTTTCACATCGAAGAAAGAGTTAAGGATGCATTAAAAAAGATTGCATTGAAGAATTTCTTCCAGTTAGATGTGAAGAAGTTGGACAATGGAACTTATGTGCTAGGGGTCAATGTATCGTGAAACAAGATTGTTTTCCATTCAAAATTTTAATCATGTACATAGCTTCAGACTCATAGTGATGCACATTCACCATATGGAAGCCATTGAAAGCTTGATTGTTGATAAAATACTTTTCGTGTAAGAAACAAATTATGCTATTATGTCATCTGCTATATTAGTAACATATTCGTTATCTGTGTAACAATGAGTTTGTGCATGAACGTTTTGTAGACGGGGGAGAATCCTGAAACCTTCTGCAACACAAAGAGTGATGAGGAAAATGGAAGTCAAGGCAAGCTACCACAAGGCTTATAAAGCTGCTAAGAAAGCTTAAAATATTTCCCTTGGTACAATACAACAAAGTTACAATGACATGTTTTCGTACATGTATATGGTGCAATAGTGTAATCCAGGAACCCATATGAGGATGGAGAGAGAGAGAGAGAGAGAGAGAGAGAGAGAGAGAGAGAGAGAGAGAGAGAGAGAGAGAGAGAGAGAGAGAGAGAGAGAGAGAGAGAGAGAGAGAGAGAGAGAGAGAGAGAGAGAGAGAGAGAGAGAGAGAGAGAGAGAGAGATGACAACCAAGGATTCAAGTATGTATACGAAGCATAGGTTCATGGATTAGGCAATGCCATTACTAAAGAAGGTATGTAGGATGCATGTGGTCACCTATTTGTCAAATCATTCTCAATAGTTATGGAGTATGGATACATGTTGTATTAGTCATGATACATGTTGCATGAGTCAGGATACTAAAAATATGTATTTTAACGAAGAAGAATTAAGTGTGAACAAAAAAGGGCTAGGGTCTTGGGTGACTTATATAGTTGATAGTAAGTAATTATGTTGTAAAATTTATATGTGGCAAAATATGGTACATGTCATGCAAAGGTATTTATATGACATATTAGTGAACATGATCTTTTTATTGTTGCTCAGGTTATATTTGGTATTTTTAATTTACTCTAAATACTTATAGGTGATATATGTGGATGGAATTCACCTTGGTGTTAGGTACAAGGGGGTTCTACTATTGGCAACAAGATGGAAACAATCAAATTTATCCACTTGGAGTTGTTGTTGTTGATAGTGAGAATGATGATTCATGGTCATTTTTCTTCAATGAATTGAGAGTGATAGTGTCAGATGAACCGAATATTTTTTATTTCATCGTCATGCTAGCATCGAGAGAGGACTGAGGAACTGCTACCGTTTTTTTAACCATGGATTATGTACATACCATATCTTTTAAAACATCAAGGCCTAATATGGTTGGGGAGGCCACTAGTAGTTGTTCAACAAGAATCTCAAGGCATACACACTTATGGAGTTCAATTTTCAATTTCAACAACTATGGGCGGAGTCTAGCAGAATTGGGAAGTACCTACAAGATGTTGGAGTTGAGAACTGGGCAAGGGCAAATTTTATTGCAAATAGATTCAATATTTTGACAAAGAACAATGTTGAAGGCCTAAATCGAAGGTGGAAAACAGAGCGGTCATGACCTATTCTTGCAATGTTTGATGCCATTCTAACGACCATAGCTTAGTGGTTCTGCGAAATGACAGAAGTTGTTGCAACATGGGACCAGGTTGTCACGGTAAACATTCACAATCAACTGCCACATGGGTACTATAGATCATTAAAGATGATTTTTCACAAGCTAAGTGAGTATGAGACCAATTAAGTGCATGAAACAAAAAGGTTCGCTGTGAATCTTGTGGTGTGTACTTGCGATTGCAAGGAATTAAAACTTAATCAGGTTTCTTGTGTGTACAACATAGCTTTTGCAATGGGTAGGGGTATCCAATACCATGAGCTTGTCAATCATGTCTTCTACACCAAGAAGTTGAAGGAGGTTTACCAAGAGACAATGCATCTAGTTCCTCCCGTTGAGTTTTAAGTTGTTCCATCTCTAGTCAATGCCATGAGTTGCCTTTCGCCATTAGTTAGGAGGGCGCCTGAAGACCAACGAGGATTTGATTCAGGGGAAGATGGGAGAGAAGTTGGTAGAAATGAAGATTTGGGAATTACAAGAAAGTTGGGTCAAAATATCCGAAATTTTAAACTTCCTATGGCATCATAATTAGCAGCGCGTTGAACTCATAATCTATGTAAAGTATATCAGCCTTCAATTTATAGATGGGAGAGAAGTTGTTATCGTACATTTTGCTAGGACTATGAGTACTCTTGGGTGTGTATTTTGAGGAGTTAAGAAGTACTTTGTTAAGGGTTGGTTTGCAATTTTATTGCATTACATAGCACACTTGTCAATGCTTCTTAATATATCACTATCTTTGTGACTATTGACAGGTTAATTATGTGCCAATGACACACCAAACTTCAATTTTTGGTGGTTTTTGAAGTTTAAGTCTTTTAGCTACTTATTACTTTGCTACGGTTTTAACATACTTATATAACAAAGGAAAGGAAAGTGGATATTTACTTCAACAATTTATGTGCCAATGACATAACAAACTACAATTTTCGTACATTTTGGCAGAGCTAGAATTGGAGACATTTTTCCAAGCTACCCCCAAGCTTGAACATGCGACTTTTTTGTTCATCCATCACTACTCCCATAATATCTCTCGTCTCTGGCCTCCTCTCGGTCATCCATCACCATAAATTTACAAGGTTTGTCAATCCTTCTTCTCTAATCTAAACATTGGGCTTTATTGTGATAGATTATAGTGTGAGTCTCTCTATATCTGGCAAAGTGTAAGATCTCGTATCCATGAGCCCTATTTTTCATTTTGATCTTAAAAGGTCCTTTAATTTTGTTGAATGCGCGTGTAATGAATCAATTCAAACAACATTATTCAACCAAAAGTCCTTCAATTTGGTACATTTTGCTACGATACGCTTTGTGCATGTTGTTTGGGAAAATCTTAAAGCTTCATGATGTTGAAATCTATTTTTTTAATCTGTTGAATCTGGGTAGTATGTGATATGGAATTATGATACACATCACATGAGTTGCATTTGTTAGTGATGTTTAATTATGATTGCTTATGTGATGCAAGTGGTGACTGTTCATGTTTAACGATTTTCAGTTCAGTTTAGAGTGTTGTAGTTACACTAGCTTTTATATTATGTTGAATGCTTGATGTTGATTGAATGATTTGTTCAAAAGAAACTTCATTTTTAGGGTGAATCCGGACTTGATAAATGCTTGGAACTAATTAGGTGTTCAAGTGTTGTTTTTGCTTATAAATAGTTATTTGTCCCACCATTTTTTGTGATTATTTTTCTAGAGTTGGATTGATCCATGTTATGATGATGTATGTTTTGTTGTTTCTTCTACATTTTTATTAAATTGTGCAAGGCATGTTGATCATCAATAATTTATGTTTGTATTATTATGGCAATGACATTTATTGGCCTTAAATTCACACATTAGCTTGAGCTTGACAATGTCATCGCACTCATACGTTTTAAACACCATTGATAGAATTTGCAACTATAACTTCAGGGCAAGGATATTTATTGCTCACAATCCGAGGAACTATGAAAGATGTTTTTTAGGATATAAGTTATATACATCATATGGTCCAACATGTTATGTCTTCTTTGAGTGCATTGATCCGCCATTTTGACAGCAATGCATCCAACATCATCAAGAAATTTGTCAACAAAAAAAATAGTTGGAAGCAAAGAACACCAAGCTCGAACACTTGTTGAATGATAAAGAAGTTCAACTTGTTCATATTCTTTCTACATCTAGGCAATATTTGTTGTTTGTTGTTGCTTGTTATGTTTTGGCTATATTGGATAATTTTGTCATAAACAGTAATGTTTAGATGGCTTGTGTTGGAGTGATGTTGAAAAATTTATAATGTTATTGTAAGATAAGGTTTTGGGTTGTCCAATTTTGTTGAAAGTTGAGCTACCAATTGGTGAATTTCAATTGTTATAACTTCAGCTGATTACTTAATATACTACAAAATGCCATAATTGTTGGGCCGAACACTCTCCTAGGAGGACAGACCAAGCCAGATGGGCCCAGATCCAAGACAAGTCGGAAGATAAGAGAAAGTCGAGAGAATCGTCATAACCTCCGCGGTCGAATGCTTCCCGACCAGATCGCGAAGATCATACCGAGCATTAAATGCCTGATTGAGGCAGCGGCCACAACATTCAAAATAACACAATAATGACAGTAATCAAGTACAGAATCCCAGCAATCACTCCCGGCATTGAAGGCAAGATATGGCCAAATCGTAAGAAAACGGTCAGAAAAGGCACTTACCATATTTGGATTCGGAGGGGATAAGAGGGGAACACAAGCTGGAAAAAGGGACACAGCGCATTCTCATGCATAATCAACTCTGAACACACGCACATATAAGCTCTGAATCGCCACCACTTACTCGGGCCGGAACATCGTTTCACGTGCATCGGTCGAACATCATCATCCCCGGTCGAGTCTGCTCCGACCTACTTCTCTCTAAGGATAAGTTGTAACCCGACTTGTTTCAATCATCAACGCGTTAATAAAATTACATTGTTTCCTTGCATTTCTTATCTATTGGTTGATTATCTATTTGAATTGGTTTGATTTCTACTATTCGATCGACTAGTTACCCCGTCTAAGGCGATTTAGATCATCTGGTCTTTTCGCCCCAAAACAATTTGGCGCCCACCGTGGGGCCACTTGCCGATCACTCTCTTGAAACCTTTCAAACATGACTATCGACCCACCTTCCAACACCGAAGAGCCAAGCCTC
Organism: Rheum nobile; assembly: GCA_027886185.1. Lineage (NCBI taxonomy): Eukaryota > Viridiplantae > Streptophyta > Magnoliopsida > Caryophyllales > Polygonaceae > Rheum > Rheum nobile. Next base: position 4,380,287 of record WOAB01000002.1, on the reverse strand, counting down.
GGGGACGACATCCAAGCTCAAGGAAACATGACCCCTACCGGAAATCCTAGTCCAACCCAATTCCAAGAGCTTTCCCAGAAAATGACCGCCCTCTAAGAGGAACTAGCCCAGCAACGCCAAAAGACCGAAACCTCAGCCACCTTGTCGGCCCAATCCGAAGCCGAGATCGCATAACTAACCCGTGAAAATGAGTCTCTTAAGTCGCAGGTACAATCAATGGCCTCAGGGTCTAGGAACATGCCTATCCACAACAGCGTCCGAACGCGCCTCGACATGGATAGCATCGGGCCGACACCTCCGAGCATACGTCGATCCAGACACACAGAGGGTACATCTCGAACTCATTTTGCTAATCCGTTTTCGACTAATAATGTCATTTTTTCCACACCGATCGGGTCGGCAGGGACCCGAATCGATGAGCCGCAGATTACCAATCCACCAGACATCCTCGCTCTTGTCCAGCAGACACTCGACCGACACATGAAGATGATCGACGATCGCTTCACCAGGCTTCCAAGGGTCCCGCAACCAATCGAAAAGGAAGCGTCCGGCGGATTCGAAGAATCCCCGTTCGCCGAAGAAATCGCTAGGGTCGAGATTCCCAAGAAGTTTCATCTCCCCAACATGGCGACATTCGACGGCACCAATGACCCAGATGACCATATCTCTCTCTATAAACAAAAACTAATGGCTGCATCCGTTTCAAGGGAGAGTCACGAGGCTGTCATGTGTAAAAGCTTTGGCACAACCCTCGCGGGTCCCGCACTAACTTGGTTTATGCGTTTGCCTCAGGGAATGATGGCATCGTTCGCAGATCTGGTCAACTCTTTCAAGAGTCAGTTCACCAGCAGTCGGAGGCTCGAGAGACAATCAAGTGACCTCTACCGAGTCACACAAAGGTATAACGAACCTCTCCGAAATTACCTCAACAGGTACAATAAAGAGAAAGTGGAGATCCCCCATTGCGACGTCACCACCTCCATCGAAGCCTTCCGACAAGGTCTGATCAAAGACAGCAATCTCTACAACGAGGTCACAAAGTACCCGTGTAGAAGTTTCGAAGATGTCCAAGCCAAAACCATGGCCGAGGTAAGATTGGAAGAGGACCGTGAGTCACGAAAAGCCTCACACGGATCCGATCCATCCGATCATAAAAACCTCTCCGACAACCGTCGAGACAGACGTCATCATCCCTATTCTAGTAATCGAAACGAGCCGAACCAGGTAAACTCATTCTATGACAGATCACAGGATTGGAGAGACGGTTTGGCGTTGCCTCCCAGGGTCCAATCTTATAACTTCAATGTTTCCGTATCGGAGCTCGTTGATAAGCACTACTTTGTAGGGCTTAAGTAAGAGTTATTAGAGGATTTATTGGTGCCATTCGGGTAGATTTAGACACATTCATGTGTATGGCGTTTGGAGGCGAAGTTGGTGTATTTGGAGGTGTTTGAGCTATTTTGGAGATCATATGAGACACTGAGGAGGAAGCCACCAGTAGTAGACGCCAAGGAGTTATGAAGTATTGGCGAGGAGGTGCTGAAGACACGCTTTCGGGAGCTGAAGAGACAAAGGAGGAAGAAACGAGTTCACGGCGACCGCCGTGCAACTTACGGCGACCGCCGCCAATTCCATTCCAGTGACCGTAGCTACGACTTGTCCACGGCGACCGCCGTGGAAAGACGGCGACCGCCGCAATTACGGCGCCCGCCGTGAAGGTTGCAGCGGCCGCCGCCCGTGTCAGAAGACCGCCGAGCCGAATTTTCCTTATATGTTATTTCGGATTATTTTATTACTTTTTATTATTTCATTTTAGGTTAACTTAGCTTTATTTCCTTTAGTATTTAAGGGTTGAGAAAAGGCTTGTATATGATAATCGTGGATTCTCTCTCGAACCCTAATTAGTTTTTACGTATTTGCTATGAAGAACTAAGCCTCCTTGGCTTAGTCAGACGCTGAAGCTTTCGTTTTGATTCAATTGTGAGATTCTCGTTCTTAATCTATTGCATGGTTTTTATCTCTTCTCTTGCTTAAGTTGTTTATGATTGATATTGATAATCTCTAGTCTGATCATCTAGGGTTTGTTGTTATTGGTCTATTGCTAGATCTAGATTGTTACTGGTTGAGCATATCTATTTCAGCGTAGCAACTGCATCGTACTAGTATCTGGTTGTGCTAGTCTTATGCAGAAGAGAACTGATTTACATTCTAGGATAAAAGTTTATTGTTTTATGCTAGAATTGTATCCAGCTATATTCCTATCCGTAACGCTGCTATTAAACTGAATCTTGATAGTTTCAGGGTTGTTTGATTAGTTAGTGCTAATAGTATCTGGTTGTGCTATTAGTTATATCTGAAAAGGAATTGGAATTTCCATTGCATGTGATTTTGAATGATTATCTATGAATAACTTGTCATACGAATAGTGGATGTTGTTTGACTAAGTGCTTTTCCCATCACTGATTTCACAACTCTTTCGCTTGTTTACTTTTACATGCTTAGATTACTAAAACAAAACCCCCCTTTGGTTACTTTGGATTGACATACAAATTGCATATTAAGATAGAATTCGCCTCCCTGTGGGTTCGACCTTTACTTACCTAGGACTACGGTTTAGGGTTTGTTTGGATATTTTGCATAGCAGTTTTTACACGACGAAAACCTGTTATCAAATTGGCGCCGTTGCCGGGGATCGAACCCGGGTCACCCGCGTGACAGGAGGGAATACTTACCACTATACTACAATGAATCAGTAGGATGCAAGTCATCATGACAAATCTCGCAGGCCTTAGCCTGCTGAGGCGTACCTTTCAGCTTCAGACGTCTCACCTCCTCTCTCAGCACATCAAAGTCGGCTTGATCAATTTTGGATTGAGAACTTGCAACCACCAAGCTTTGGGAACCTCTCCCACTGTATTGTCTGGAGTCATCAGCCAGTGTAGCAAATATCTCCAAAGCTTCTTCATAAGTCCTCTTCAAAATGTTTCCACCACATGAAGAATTCACCATCCGACGATCATCTTCACGGAGTCCTCCATGCAGATAGAGAATCAGATCATGATTAGCATAACCATGGTAAGGGCAACTCTTCACTAGTTTCTTGAAGCGTTCATAATAGTCATAGAGAGACTCATTGGACAGTTGCTCAATGTTGCAGATCTTCTTCTTAAGCTGATTGGACTTGATAGCTGGGAAATACTTGTCAAGGAACACTTTCTTCAAATTCACCCAAGTAGTGATTCTTCCTGGGGGTAGAGAATGATACCAGTCCTTCGCTGAGTCCTTCAGAGAAAAAGAAAATACCCTCAACCTCATCTGATCTTCAGTAATATCAGATGGCCGCATGCTGGTGCAGACCTCAAGGAACTCATCCAAGTGCTGAATCGGATCCTCAAGGGGGGTTCCACTGAATTTCGGGAGTAAATGAACTACTCCTGTCTTGAGCTCAAATTTAACCCCATCACCCAGGGCAGGGAATTGCACAGCACGAGTTGGTTGCTCCAAGTTAGGAGCTGTCAAAGATTCAAGAGTAACACGATCAGCCATCGTATCAGCTTCCTCAAGTAGTAAATTCACAGCCTAGCTTGCGAGCCTGAAGAAAAGTTCTTTCGATTTCTGGATCAAAAACTAGAGGTAGATTATTAGTAACACGGGTGTGAACCATAAGATAGGTTCACACCAAGATTGGCACACAAATCACACACTCAAAATAGATTATTGCCTCCCCGGCAACAGCGCCAATTTGATAACAGGTTTTCGTCGTGTAAAAACTGCTATGCAAAATATCCAAACAAACCCTAAACCGTAGTCCTAGGTAAGTAAAGGTCGAACCCACAGGGAGGCGAATTCTATCTTAATATGCAATTTGTATGTCAATCCAAAGTAACCAAAGGGGGGTTTTGTGAGTTTTAGTAATCTAAGCATGCAAAAGTAAGCAAGCGAAAGAGTTGTGAAATCAGTGATGGGAAAAGCACTTAGTCAAACAACATCCACTATTTGTATGACAAGTTGATCATAGATAATCATTCAAAATCACATGCAATGGAAATTCCAATTCCTTTTCAGATATAACTAATAGCACAACCAGATACTATTAGCACTAACTAATCAAACAACCCTGAAACTATCAAGATTCAGTTTAATAGCAGCGTTACGGATAGGAATATAGCTGGATACAATTCTAGCATAAAACAACCAGCTTTTATCCTAGAATGTAAATCAATTCTCTTCTGCATAAGACTAGCACAACCAGATACTAGTACGATGCAGTTGCTACTCTAAAATAGATATGCTCAACCAGTAACAATCTAGATCTAGCAATAGACCAATAACAACAAACCCTAGATGATCAGACTAGAGATTATCAATATCAATCATAAGCAACTTAAGCAAGAGAAGAGATAAAAACCATGCAATAGATTAAGAACGAGAATCTCACAACTAAATCAAAACGAAAGCTTCAGCGTCTGACTAAGCCAAGGAGGCTTAGTTCTTCATAGCAAATACGTAGAATGGGAATTAGGGTTCCAGAGAGAGAATCCAAGATTATGATGATAGATAAACAAGCATTTTCTCAACCCTTAAATACTAAGGGAAATAAAGCTAAGTTAACCTAAAACGAAATAATAAAAAGTAATAAAATAATCCGAAATAACATATAAGGAAAATTCGGCTCGGCGGTCTTCTGACACGGGCGGCGGCCGCTGTAACCTTCACGGAGGGCGCCGTAATTGCGGTGGTCGCCGTCTTTCCACGGCGGTCGCCCTGGACAAGTCGTAGCTACGGTCGCTGGAATGGAATTGGCGGCGGTCACCGTAATTCCGCGGCGGTCGCCGTGATTGCTTCTCCAGCTTCTTCTCTTCAGCTCCCGAAAGCGTGTCTTCAGCACCTCCTCGCCAAGTCTCCGAATCATCTCTAAAGCATCCTAAAACACCCCAAATACACCAACTTCGCCTCCAAACACCATACACATGAATGTGTATAAATCTACCCGAATGGCACCAATAAAACCTCTAATGACTCTTACTTAAGTCCTACAAAGTAGTGCTTATCAAACCACCCCATGATTAGACCTTTGCTCGTCCATGAGTAAACCAAATAAGAGTCCACTCCTCCAATGCAGCACCCAAGGTCTCAGGAAGCATATCCTCCAACTAAGAGTCACCTAACCCATGCCAAAGCTCTTGGCACCAATCTCATTTACAACACATCCACAACTCAACAAGCTTAAGGGGCAAGCAGAGTACTTCCCCAAAGCTAACCCGGACATCCAAAAGTGTGAGTAACCTCTAATCCTAGCCTCCATCTATTGCTCCTTATGTCTCCCAGAGTGACCTATCCGACAATCCTTCTTTGTCTCCTCTTCTTATGACGCCTCGTCAAGAATAATGAGAAATCCTAAAATCACTCTTCTTCTTTTCGCTCATTTTGCCAAGGCGCCCTTTCGGGTTTTCACCAAGCCACTCATTTCATTTTCCAATAGATGTACTCACATAAGCTCACGTCACTCTTGACCTCATATTACCCCAGCCTAATGCTGATCCAAGCCACCTGCTTATTGCCTAGGCCGCCCTTTTCGGTTTTCGACCTATCCCAGGATTTTTATGATAGCCTTTTTTCAATTTTTTGGCTTTTTCTCTTTTTTCATTTTTTCTCCTCAACGACGTAGCAAGAATAGAACTCCACCCCATGCTTAAACATTGCATTGTCCTCAATGTAATGAAAGACAAAAGAGTAAAGCACAGGGAAAAGCAAAAAAATAACTCACAACGTTGCCTTGTTGGCTTGGACACTTCCTTGTCGCTGGTGGTGTACTCATGAAAGTTCATGTCCTAGATGTCTGCATCAACGCTTTAACCTTCATATACCGTGCAACCATAGGAAACCACTGTGAAGTACGGTGGTTATTCAGGAAATCAGGGCGGCACGGCCTTCAACTCCAGCAACTCCTACCATGCAATCAAAAGGAACCACTCTGGGGAAGTAGTGGTCAATCAAGGGAACAGGGTTGCATGGCCTTCAAAAATGGGCCCAGATGTCATCGTTGTTGGGCCCTGGTGTATCTCCTCTCCAGTTGTCGACTGCAGGGCCACCATCGTTGCCAAATAAATGTAGGGCGAATGTATTCCTCCGTTAGCAACATGATGCGCACCTCTCCGTGGGGAATCTGGACAGCTCGGTAAAACTTTTTTTTTTTGACTCTTTTCTCCCCGTTTAAGGTCTTTTCGGGGTATTTTATTTTCGTTTTTTGCTCCCCGTTTAAGGTTTTTTCGGGGCTTTTTTTTTTTTTACACGAAAGAAAACGAACCTGAAAATGGCGGCGATCGCCATAATTATTAAGATAAAATCCCACAGGCCTTAGCCTGTTGGGGCGTACCTTTCAGCTTCAGACGTCTCACCTCCTCTCTCAGCACATCAAAGTCAGCTTGATCAATTTTGGATTGAGAACTTGCAACCAAATTGCATATTAAGATAGAATCCGCCTCCCTGTGGGTTCGACATTTACTTACCTAGGACTACGGTTTAGGGTTTGTTTGGATATTTTGCATAGCAGTTTTTACACGACGAAAACCGGTTTAGGGTAAGCACTACAAAATCTCATTCAAAACCTTACGGCGCCCGCCGTAAATGCCTCGCCAAGAAAGTTGGCCACGACTTGAGAATGGCGACCGCCGTTTAATCGCGGGGCCCGCCGCAATTACGGCGCCCGCCGCCCTCCTTACGGCGACCGCAACAATTTCTCAGGTAAAAAAAAAAAGATCTACCGGAGGCCAGCTGTCCAGATTCCCACGGAGAGGTGCGCATCATGTTGCTAACGGAGGAATACATTCGCCCTACATTTATTTGGCAACGATGGTGGCCCTGCAGTCGACAACTGAAGAGGAGATACACCAGGGCCCAACCACGATGACATCTGGGCCCATTTTTGAAGGCCATGCAACCCTGTTCCCTTGATTGACCACTCATCCACCACAGTGGTTTCTTTTGATTGCATGGTAGGAGTTGATGGAGTAGAAGGCCGTGCTGCCCTGATTTCCTGCATAACCACCGCACTTCACAGTGGTTTCCTATGGTTGCACGGTATATGAAGGTTATAGCATTGATGCAGACATCCAGGACATGAACGTTGGACACCGCCAGCGACAAGGAAGTGTCCAAGCCAACTCGGAAACGTTGTGAGTTATTTTTTGCTTTTCCCTGTGCTTTACTCTTTTGTCTTTCATTACATTGAGGACAATGCAATGTTTAAGCATGGGGTGGATTTCTATTCTTGCTACGTCATTGAGGAGAAAAATGAAAAAAGAGAAAAAGCCAAAAATTTGAAAAAAGGCTATCATAAAAATCCTGGGATAGGTCGAAAACCCGAAAGGGCGGCCTAGGCAATAAGCAGGTGGCTTGGACCAGCATTAGGCTGGGGTAATATGAGGTCAAGAGTGACGTGAGTTTATGTGAGTACATCTATTGGAAATTGAAATGAGTGGCTTGGTGAAAACCCGAAAGGGCGCCTTGGCAAAATGAGCGGAAAAGAAGAAGAGTGGTTTTAGGATTTCTCATTATTCTTGGCGAGGCGTCATAAGAAGAGGAGACAAAGAAGGATTGTCGGGTAGGTCACTCTGGGAGACATAAGGAGCAATAGATGGAGGCTAGGATTAGAGGTTACTCACGCTATTGGAAGTCCGGGTTTAGCTTGGGGGAAGTACTCTGCTTGCCCCTTAAGCTTGTTGAGTTGTGGATTTGTTGTGAATGAGATTGGTGCCAGGAGCTTTGGCATGGGTTAGGTGACTCTTAGTTGGAGGATATGCTTCCTAAGACCTTGGGTGCTGCATTGTAGGAGTGGACTCTTATTTGGTTTACTCGTGGACGAGCAAAGGTCTAAGCATGGGGTAGTTTGATAAGCACTACTTTGTAGGGCTTAAGTAAGAGTCATTAGAGGATTTATTGGTGCCATTCGGGTAGATTTAGACACATTCATGTGTATGGCGTTTGGAGGCGAAGTTGGTATATTTGGAGGTGTTTGAGCTATTTTGGAGATCATATGAGACACTGAGGAGGAAGCTACCAGTATAGACGCCAAAGAGTTATGAAGTATTGGTGAGGAGGTGCTGAAGACACGCTTTCGGGAGCTGAAGAGACAAAGGAGGAAGAAACGAGTTCACGGCGACCGCCGTGCAACTTACGGCGACCGTCGCCAATTCCATTCCAGTGACCGTGGCTACGACTTGTCCACGGCGACCGCCGTGGAAAGACGGCAACCGCCGCAATTACGGCGCCCGCCATGGAAAGGCGGCGACCGCCGCAATTACGGCGCCCGCCGTGGAAAGACGGCGACCGCCGCAATTACGGCGCCCGCCGTGAAGGTTGCAGTGGCCGCCGCCCATGTCAGAAGACCGTCGAGCCGAATTTTCCTTATATGTTATTTCGGATTATTTTATTACTTTTTATTATTTCGTTTTAGGTTAACTTAGCTTTATTTCCTTTAGTATTTAGGGTTGATAAAAAGCTTGTATATGATAATCTTGGATTCTCTCTCGAACCCTAATTAGTTTTTACGTATTTGCTATAAAGAACTAAGCCTCCTTGGCTTAGTCAGACGCTGAAGCTTTCTTTTTGATTCAGTTGTGAGATTCTCGTTCTTAATCTATTGCATGGTTTTTATCTCTTCTCTTGCTTAAGTTGCTTATGATTGATATTGATAATCTCTAGTCTGATCATCTAGGATTTGTTGTTATTGGTCTATTGCTAGATCTAGATTGTTACTGGTTGAGTATATCTATTTTAGAGTAGCAACTGCATCGTACTAGTATCTGGTTGTGCTAGTCTTATGCAGAAGAGAACTAATTTACATTCTAGGATAAAAGCTGGTTGTTTTATGCTAGAATTGTATCCAGCTATATTCCTATCCGTAACGCTGCTATTAAACTAAATCTTGATAGTTTCAGGGTTGTTTGATTAGTTAGTGCTAATAGTATCTGGTTGTGCTATTAATTATATCTGAAAAGGAATTGGAATTTCCATTGCATGTGATTTTGAATGATTATCTATGATCAACTTGTCATACGAATAGTGGATGTTGTTTGACTAAGTGCTTTTCCCATCACTGATTTCACAACTCTTTCGCTTGTTTACTTTTGCATGCTTAGATTACTAAAACTCACAAAACCCCCCTTTGGTTACTTTGGATTGACATACAAATTGCATATTAAGATAGAATTCGCCTCCCTGTGGGTTCGACCTTTACTTACCTAGGACTACGGTTTAGGGTTTGTTTGGATATTTTGCATAGCAGTTTTTACACGACGAAAACCGGTTTAGGGTAAGCACTACAAAATCTCATTCAAAACCTTACACGACGAAAAGGAATTGTTTGGATATTTTGCATAGCAGTTTTTACACGACGAAAACCTGTTATCACTCGTCAAGAGTTTCGACAAATATGGGAAAGAGGTAAGATGGCCCCGAAAGAGCGATCGACCGGACGTCAAGAAGGACATGAGCCGATGGTGCGAATTCCACGGCGACCACGGTCATTCGACCGACGAGTGCATCGCCCTACGAAAGGAGGTCGCTAGACTACTCGCGCAGGGGCTCTTGTGCGACGTAATCTCGGAGCGAGCAAAAGCCACCATAGAACAACGAGATCAGTTAAAGCAAAACAAACCCCCATCTCCTGTCCATATGAAAGTTGTCAACACTATTTCAGGTGGTTCGGGTATATGTGGAAACACATACTCCGCGGCTAAGCGGCATGCAAAGGAAAGCAAGGGCGATAAGCCCGAAGCTTCGGAATTCAAGCCAAGAAAGGTCCCCAACCTTCCAACGGTCACATTCGATGAGTCCGACTCCGATGGATCAGAAGGTCATCACGACGGTCTGGTAATCTCTTTGTCCATTGGCAATTGCTTAATACGAAGAGTACTAATCGATACAGGGAGTTCAACCAATCTTTTAACCCTCGACGCCCTTAAAGAAATGGGTCTGACTGAAAACGACCTAGTCAAAAAATCAACTCCATTGGTCTAGTTCAGCGGTGAGGTTAAACATACGACTGGCGAAATCATCCTAACCACATACGCTGGGGGAATCAACCAACAGGTGAAATTCTTAGTCCTAGATTGTCCGTCTCCCTATAATTGTATTCTTGGCAGGGCATGGATACACGCTATGAAGGCGGTACCCTCGACGTACCATCAAGTCATCAAATTCCCCACTGAATGGGGAGTCCAAGAAATCAAGGGAGATCAAAGGACCGCTAAGGAGTGCTACGTCGCCTCTATGAAAAGCGCCGTCGAACACAAGACCGCATAGCAACCACAGAGCGGTGAGGGACCTAGTCGGTACGTCGAACCAGAAATGGAAAAGCTCAACGAGATCGTACTAGATCCTTCAAAGCCAAACCAAACGGTAAGGGTCGGGTCGGACCTGGACGACTCGACCAGGCAACAACTCCTCGATTTTCTCAAGACCAATGCCGACTGTTTTGCATGGTCGCATGAGGACATGGTCGGAATATTTTCAAATATTATTACTCATAAATTAAATGTAGATCCATCTCATCCCCCCGTCAAGCAGAAATGCAGGAAGTTCGCCCCCGAGCGGAACAAGATAGTCAACGACGAAGTCAAAAGCTTATTAGAAACAGGGAAGATAAGGAAGGTCCACTACCCCGAGTGGCTGGCCAACGTAATCGTAGTCCAGAAGAAGAATGGCAAGTGGAGAGTTTGCATCGACTTCACAGATCTCAACAAAGCTTGTCCTAAAGACTCGTTCCCGTTACCCCACATCGACGCCATGGTCGACACTACGGCGGGACACGAAATGCTTACCTTCATGGACGCTTTCAGTGGCTACAACCAAATCCTCATGGAACCAGAAGACCAAGAATAGACAGCGTTCGTCACTAGCCATTGTATCTATTATTACAAAGTAATGCCATTTGGTCTAAAAAATGCAGGGGATACGTATCAACGACTAGTCAACAAAATATTCAAAGACCAAATTGGGGACACGATGGAAGTCTATATAGACGACATGTTGGTCAATTCAAAAAGGAAAGAAGATCATATAGACCACCTTCGCGACAGCTTCAAGGTGCTAAAAAGGTACAACATGAAACTAAACCCTACTAAGTGTTCCTTCGGAGTGTCGTCAGGAAAGTTCTTGGGGTACATGGTGACACAAAGAGGAATAGAAGCCAGCCCAGAACAGATCAAGGCTCTCATCAACCTTCGATCCCCCCGATGCATCAAGGACATATAGAAACTTACGGGTCGGATAGCAGCCCTGAATAGATTCATCTCAAAGTCGTCCGACAAGTGCAAACCCTTCCACGACGCTCTCAAGAAGAACAAGTCCTTTCAATGGACGGAAGAATACGAAGCAGCATTCCAGAACTTGAAGGAGTATCTGGTCAGTCCCATGTTATTGACCAAACCCCAAGGTGACGAGCCTTTATTTCTATACCTAGCAGTGTCAGAATCGGCCGTAAGCGCAGTACTGGTCAGAGAAGAAGACGGCAAGCAGTCACCGATATACTACGTCAGTCGGACGCTATTACCGGAAGAAACAAGGTATTCGTAGCTTGAAAAGCTCGTACTATCATTGGTAATGACCTCGAACAAACTCAAACCCTATTTCGAATTCCATACTATTATTGTCCGCACTAATCATCCCATGAGAGCGATCATGAGGAAGCCCGAGTTCACAGGACGAATGACCAAGTGGGCCATACACCTTAGCGGTTACAACATCGAGTATGAACCCAGGACGGCAATCAAGTCGCAGGCCGTAGCCGACTTTGTAGCAGATTTCATCCCGACCCTAGAGCAAGAAGCCACAAGAGAAGCAACACAACTGCTCGCAACAGAAGAAACAGGCACATGGGAACTCCACACCGATGGTGCATCGAACGCCAGAGGATCGGGGCTAGGGGTCGTGCTGAAATCGCCACAAGGGGACAAGATAGCCCAAGCCGTAAGATGTGAGTGGGACGCAACTAACAACGAAGCTGAGTATGAGGCACTTATATTCGGACTCATCCTAGATCACGACCTAGGGGTCCGAGAGATCGAAGTCATTTGCGACTCCCTACTGGTCGTGAACCAGATACAAGGGTCGTACAACGCCAAAGACGACAGAATGATAGCCTACCTCGAAGTAGCTAAGAAGCTAATCGGCCAGTTCCAAGCATTCGATATCAGACAGGTACCAAGGGATCTTAACTCCCAAGCCGACGCACTTGCCAACCTAGGATCCGCCTTGGACCCGAAAGAATTTCCATACATATCATTGGCACACATCATGACACCAGCCGTCCCAAGAACATCCGTCGAACCAACTACACCACTAGAAGAGCTGGTCGCCATGGAGATAGGCGACCGACCAGAAGAAGACATTGTCAACACCAACGATGATTGGATACTACCCTACGTTAGGTGGTTAAAAGACGGCATCTTGCCCGACGACAAAACAGAAGCAAAAAGGCTCAAGGTACAAGCACTCTCTTTCGATATCCTAGATAACATCTTGTACAAAAGGTCTATCACAGGAATACTCCTGTGATGCCTCTAGACTCCGGAAGTCGGACGCATCTTACAATCGCTACACGAAGGAGAATGTGGAAACCATACCGGCGGACGAAGCCTCTCAGGGAAAGCCCTGTGAAACGGGTACTACTGGCCCACGATGAACAAAGACGCTATGGAGTACACCAAGAGATGCGACACCTGTCAGCGACACGCGCCCGTCCATCATCAACCTTCAGAGCTCCTCCATCCGACTCTGGCTCCATGGCCCTTTATGAGGTGGGGAATGGACATACATCCTACAATAATTGAATGCCATACACCCAAGTATAGTTTTGTATGCAAGACAATAATGCTAGTTTTCTTACTTATCTTTGTATTAGTTGAACTATTTTGTTCAACTTATCCATAACTGCTTTATATTTCTCCTGGTCGGTTTAGAAGATGCCAATGACGTACCTAAATTCAATTTGTGGTGTGTTCGGAAGTTCATGCCTATTAGCTTCTTAGTATTTTGCAACAAGTTGAACATAGTCATATAACACATGAAAGGAAAGTGCATATTTCATTAAGATTAAACGAGAGGAAAGGAACTATAACATAGCAACTGTCTATATGAGAGGACAGTGGCAATTGTCTACCATTCAAAATCATAGTAGATAAACTGACTATGGAGCTAGTTGGTCTACAACCCCCCTAGCCACCAAGAAAACCTTGATCTCGGTCACCGTCTCACCTATGCACACAAGTGCGTCCTCCTCCCCCTCCGTCTGTAGGGGGTTGAGAAACCATGGCGCGGTCTTCGACTTCTGCATGTAGTAGGTTTCCCCCAAAAAACCATATGTCCATTTTTGCCCTGCTCACGTTCCACATGGTTGTTCTCCCACCCACCTACACGTGGGTGCTCACAACCTCCATATCACCTTGGGCGGGGTGGATGGTTCTGCCAAAGTGGACTTCCAACATAATGTATCTTTTGGTTGGTTGGAGCCATTGATGTGAGGGAAGATCTTTAGAAATTTGTACAGAAAAGCTTTGGGGTTGAAGGAGAGTGTGTAGAAAGTGAGGAGTTAAGCTTCCTTTTTATAGGTATATGTGAGGCAAGTGGGTTAGGTTTTCGGGTTGGGAAGATTTAGTTCATCTAGTCCAACTGCAACTACGTCCAACATATGGCCAAGTAAAGTGGGACGCAATCCAAGAAATAGTGATATGACATTTAAAAAAGTTTTCATTTTAAAACCCTGACAAATTCTACTCCTATTAGTATATAGGATTCACATTTCCCTAACCAGTAAAAGAAATTAATTTTTTAAGTTTTATTTATTATTTCACAATTTAATATGTACAAGAGGGTCTGGTTTTGTTATGGTTTTTCCAAATTAGGGATATTGGTGATGAGGAATTATAGAAGCGCGGTTGCTGAACTAATTTGTTAGGATTACCTTGAACGGAGAAATATTTATTATGATCATGCTTGAAGACAAGTAAGGTGCCAATGACATCTAACTTTACATTGTGGTGTGTAAAAAATAAATGGGTTTAAAAGTTCAATATAAGGTAATGTGCCTATGACCCACCTAACTTTGATTTTTTGAACGTTTGCAAGTTAGACAAGAAATTAGAAAAGAAGTCTACATTTGTTAGTACTGACGTTTGGAACGTTAGTAGAATTTAGGCAAAATAAACGATCAAAATGTTATGTATGCAGTTGTTAGTGCAAAGAAGTCTTCACTATATTACCATTAATACACTTATTTTTAACCATGCATTTTTCATGTGGTATATGTTGTATATTGGTGCCATTTTGAAGAGGCATAAACATAAGGACTAAGTAACGGCTCTGATTCGAGACCCACCTACATAATTAAATTAAAAGGGAAATCAAGGCATTTCAAATTTGACATGACATTTGAAATAGTGATGATATATTCTCTAATTACACCAAGGCTTACTAAAAGAAAGTAGGGGTCAAGTTAATGTGATCGATACAAGAAATAATGACATTTTATTGTCGAGGGCTTAGCAAACTTATAACGTATAAGTGGGTTATATAAGAGTGTTTTGGGTGATTTTTTCTATAAGACAAAATCGGCAACATTTCTCCCCAACTACATACCAGATCTCCCAGTTCTTCTCCGTTACAACTTGCTTGAACAACATATAGTATAACAATTGGGAAGACAATTTCACAACTTTCAACAACTTCACTATGGTCCCAAAAGGGCCATACATTATCCTTTGACAATTACTTGGCATCAGTTTGTTCTCAATTATAGAAAGATACAATAGTTTTGAATTCTAGTTTATTCTTTCATAAAACAGATCTTCTGTACAATACTTATATGTAATCTGTAACAATTGGTAAAATTCAACAAATTAAACGCACATCTTAATCACATCACGTTTTGTAACGTTGTCTTGAACAACAACTAACACACAAAATTGCATGGTCATGGTTCAGTCTAAGTCTAACCATTCACAAACAATACATCTTCTTCACAATTTGATGTTTGCATGATGTTTTGAACATCAACTAAAACACACAATTTGATGGTCATGGTCATGATCATACTTCTATTTTGACCCTACTCTATCATGAGACACAAAAATAACAAATCTTTAAACTAGATGTTCCACACAATTTCAGAATTTCTACACTACATCTTCTTCACTCTACACAAATTTTATGATTCAACACTAAACCAAAGAGGATTTACATCACATTATACAATTTAATCCTAGATAATACTTCTACTCCATTACTGGGTTGTTCTGTTCTATCCGATGATATCCATCTTCCATATATCAACACATGATTATGTCAAGATATTATTATTGCGCATATAATCATACATTTCCACAAATAGGATCCAAATTAAGCCCTATACCTATTATTTTTTTAGTTTCAATATTTACTTCCCTTGTTTTGTCATGAAAGTTCGCTCTTGTTTCTTTTTCCCTTCCTTCTTACTCTGCTTTTCACACTTAGTTGGATCTTTCCCCTTCTTCTCATTCATCGCTTCTATTACTTCAAATTCTCTATTCCTTTTGCTACTTTCGCGTTTACCCCTTGCATTTGTCACGCCTTTTGTCTTGATAACTAGAGCCATCGATTTGTTGCGATATTAGGGTTAAGGTTGTGACTTTGTTCCTATTCAATTAAGCATTGTGTTTGTCTCACTTTTGTCACTCTGTGCTTCTCCTTGAATGTGGAAGACGACTTGAATGTTGTATACGAAACACAAAATCTTGGTGGCAAATCTTTACATTTTTGGAGGGAAGATGGAAATTATGGCGCAAATTTGAATATGAAAGATCAATTTTAATTTTTTGTTATTTATGGTTTGCCAATTAACCATCTGCTAACCTTTTTTAAACCAACTTTTTACTTCCTAACCAGCCCAAGAAAAAGGTAAATTGTTTTTTAATTTTACCTATATTTTTTTGAGTTTTTTCAAATAGTAAACCTATTTTTGCGATTTATTTAGAAATTGATGCAAATCTGGAATTTAGGGGCTACTTTTGCAAACAAGACATGGGAATATGGGGATTTGGCAATTCTTTCATAATGTTATTGGTTTGTGGAAATTCATTTTGTTTTATTTATTCTTATTCTTCTCATTCTAATTGCTAAAGGTTGTATTGTTGTGATTTTAAATTATGTGCTTCTAGAGATGGAAATAAACAATAGCAAAGTTTGTTAATTATTTATCTACTATACTTGCATATTTGACACCAAACCATTTTCGGACAAATGAAGGCAATAGGGAATATGCCAAGTAAAATATAAATATCAAGGGTCAATGTTGTTTTTTTGTTTCAAAGAAATTGTAAGGCCCGGGTTTTAGAAGCTTTTTTCCATGCCAACACGAGAACTCCTGAAAAAGTCTCTCCTCCTAATATGTTTAAATCTCATAATTTTCTATCATCACTCGAACCCTGAAAAGAAAGAACTCTTGTAGAAATGGATATTACTTCAAACCTTATAAGCATATCTCAAATTTAGGGTGTAGAGGAGATGGTGTCCTAGTGCAAAAACATGGAAGACTACGCACAAAAAACAATTTAAGGAAATTTACATATGTCTCACCTCAAGAAAATTAGTGGAATTCAAATCTACGACCTATCATGTTCACTAGACCAACCCTTGATTTTAACAAGGTTTAATATTGTAGAAAATAAAGACTATAACTTCAATGAAATAATGTTTTATCAGTTCAAACTACATACTTGTGAAGTTGTTTTACATATACCTGGTTAAACGTCTTACAAGTATGAAGGAACATGGTAAACAAGAACAACAATGACAACAACAACAACAAAAACAAAAACAAAAACAAAAACAACAGCTATAATAGCAACAACAACAACAATAGCAACAACAACAACAACATTGATTTATTTGAACGTTTGAAAGTTAGGCAAGAAATTACAAATGAAGTCTGCATTTGTTAGTACTAACGTTTAGAAAGTTAGTAGAATTTTGGCGAAATAAACGATCACAATGTTAAGAATACATTTGTTAGTACAAAGAAGTCTTCACTATATTACCAATAATACTGCAACACCCCCGACTTATGTCGGTAGTGCCACACGCCAGTGACCTCAGACGTTAATGTCTAAAGTCACCCCAGACTTTAATCGGAACAATTAAGCTTAAATAAATACATACATATTAAATAATGAAAGAGTAATCAGCGGGAGACATTTTAAATGAATAACTCAACCTTTTATTAAGATTCCTCTCGTAAAAAGAGAAGGATGGTTTTACAACAAAGTATAGTGACATCGGAAGACTTTTTAAATTACAGCGGAAGACTCTTTTAAGGTAGTCCTAATTACATGAATATGTATTACATTTATTTCAAATTAAACATACACGCCTTGGAAACCTTGCTCCTTAAAACGCAAACTTCAACTGCAAGCCTTCTCTTCGATTGGTTACTTCAATCGTCGGGGACCAACCTCTGATGTGCCGTATAGGACGGATGACACCAGTCAACCATGCAAGGAATAAAA
The DNA here is from genome assembly GCA_027886185.1 of Rheum nobile. NCBI lineage: Eukaryota > Viridiplantae > Streptophyta > Magnoliopsida > Caryophyllales > Polygonaceae > Rheum > Rheum nobile. Next base: position 4,362,747 of record WOAB01000002.1, on the reverse strand, counting down.
CCCGATTGGTTAGTCTAATGAAAGACTATGCAAGGGTGAAAACAGAATGGTTCTAGTGATCGTAATCGTTTACTATCATTGTCCCTCGAATAATAACCGAAGGAACGATACATAACCCGGAACTTTCACGAAATGATAGAAAAAGATATGCAATGAAAAGAAGACTCCAACGGAATTGAGTCTTATAGGAAACATATGAAATTGTTTGGGAACGTTAAGTTTTCACACAAGTTTATAAAAATGACCTTGATTATTTGGGTCCACGACCAACCTCACCGCGCAATGCGAATCCAGATTGGAAAGAGGACTTACTCTAACAAGAGTCCGGGCGGTTTTGACGTTGTACTCCTCTCCCGAGGGTATATTAATTATGTGCGTCAAAGCACTTATCTTATTTACTTTCAAAATGTACATTCACGTTAAGGCTTTTAATTTCCACAACAGATCTCGCAATGAGATATAGAACATGGGACAAATCCCGAAGATTGGCACTAGCTAAGTCACCACCACCTATATTCGGATAGGGGTAGGTCATGACCAGAAAGTGTTAGGGCATTTATCATCCTAACACATTATAAAGAAACGACTAGACCTCGTAAGGTACATAGCATTCCTACGAATACTCGTGTTAACTAAGCATGTAAAGTCTACATATAAATCCACACCAAAATCCATTACGGTAATATCATATAGAAATATATAATAGCGTTGTTTCTTGCAATATATATAACTTATTATAAATCCATATTTTAACACATTGTTTTATCAAATCTGTTCCCAAACCTAAAAACAACAACTTTTATTCCAACTTAATTAACAATAAAATAATCGATAATCAAGGAAAACATGGAATAATGAGCAAGAGCGAACCGCCACTTGCCTTAGTCTAGACGAACGAGAGATCGGGTTCCGAGATCTGGAACTTGAATCTGAGCACAGATGCCTACGACGACGACGCGTTTTAAGACAAAACCCTAAATTAGATACGGTATGAAAATACGAAGCAAAACGAAGGAAAGAGGCCAGTGTCGCGGTCGCGGATAACATAGCCGCGATCGCGGCCTTGCTGGGCAAAACTGCACCCGCGGTTTTATAACCGCGATCGCGGTTTCGCGCCCACCCGGGGTCGTGGGTCTCTGCTCGACCGCGGTCGCGGTGGATGGAGCCGCGGTCGGGGGACTCCATCCCGATGCGAGCTTAAATCAACGATTGAGCCATACCAATGACGACGAGGCGTGGATCTTCGCTTCTGAACAACCGAGCACTTCCACCACTCCAAGGACTTCCCACGGCGATGACAACTCCGGCAAAAACAACAATCCGAGCTTAAAACGAGAGAGAGAGAGAGAGAGAGAGAGAGAGAGAGAGAGAGAGAGAGAGAGAGAGAGAGAGAGAGAGAGAGAGAGAGAGAGAGAGAGAGAGAGAGAGAGAGAGAGAGAGAGAGAGAGAGAGAGAGAGAGAGAGAGAGATGGAACTTGAGAATGGTAGAGGAGAAGCCAAATCCGAGCCCTATTTATAGGCTAGGAAAGGAGCTCCAACCTCAACGCCCAGGACACCCAAACGCTCCAGCTCTCGCCGTTCGGACCACATGGAAGAAAAGCCAAACGCCGGCCTTCTGCAAGCTGAGGAAGAAGACGATGCAACAGTACCCGCGATCGCGGTTTCAGAACCACGATTGCGGTTTGCCCACAGGCCAAACCGCGCCTGCGGCTGCTTAGCCACGGTCGTGGCTCTCGGCCTTGATCGACTCCCGGTTTTTAGCACTCCTTATATAACTTAAGACCCATATATTTCATTAAATGTATATCAACATGTTCAACGCAGGCCCCCACTTCTACCGCTCCGGCTCCTGCAACGTCTACTCATGCACCGACGCCCCCAACGCAGGCCTCCCCGGTTGCTAACAAGGCGCTCCTGCCAGTGCCTCCAGTGGCCACAGCCCCGGTGCTCAACACGGCACCCGCGCCAGCACTCCCGCGTCCTTCCCCAATGACGCCTACTCCCTCCTGGGTGGCTTGTGCGACGGTCGGCTCGGCTCTTGGCGCATTGGCCGCATCAACGTCTCACGCGCCGCTTGCGCCAACCCCATCAGTGTCGCCCTCGCCTCTTAGTATCTTTGGCGCGCTGCCCCGCCTAAACTTTGTCTCTAAGAAGGGGAGACACTCCATTCGGTTTCATCATCTGTTCTCCCTCACGCGTACACGCTCGAAGCGAGGACGCTTTGAATCTAAGAAGGGGAGAGTGATGCGCAATGACCATGCCGACGATCGGACCGCGACCTTGGCGTCCCTCTTGGCGTTTCTTATAATTTCTATATTTAGCATTTATATTATTTAGTACTTTCAATTTTTGGCATGTTGCCACTATTGGTCATTTACTATTTTTAGCATGGTTACTTTTAACACTTTCTAATTTTAGCAACTTTCTATTTTTGGGCGTGTGCTCCTCTTACGCTTAAGAGGGCCGGTGATGCGCCCCTGCCTTCCATGACAGTCGCAGAGGAGGAGACTTTCATGAGCCTACAGTCGTTGGGGCCCATGACAAGGTCGTGTGCCAAGGCCATCGCCAACGTCACGCAATCGCTCGTCGCGCGCCTCGTCGCCAGCCAAGGCGTGCCTGAAGCCGCGCCTCCTCACCACCATCAGCGGCCCAACAGAGAACCAGCCAGGCTCACTGCCTTCCGAGCCAGGTGTGACACTCCAGGAGCACCCACAGTCCTAGCCTAGGCTCGCGCCCAGCCAGTGCCGCCGCGCGCCGCGCCATTGCACCCGTTTCCGCATCGCCGCGCCCATACCGCCTCGCCAGCGACTTCCTCGGCGCCTATCCAGCACTTAGCCATATTTTTATGTTTTGATGTTTATTTTAGATTTTAGACTTTCTATTTTTGGCATGGCTATTTTGGGGACTTTCTATTTTTACAAAGTTCCCATATTTGGCACTTTCTATTTTTGGGACTTCCTACTTTTAGCACTTTCTATTTTTAGAACTTACTATGTTTGGAAACTTTTTATTTTGGGCGTGTGCTCCACTTGTGTCGAGTGGGCTAGCCGGTTAGGCGGGTCTCGGCCCATCCGAGCCCCGCGATCTCTTTATAAAGCCAACTCGGCCTCTTGTATTAGGTTTACATCAATTTTGAATCTAAGTTTAAGTTGAGTGATAATCCTCCTTCCTTAGACCGACATCACACTTATCTATTTCTCTTCCCCTTTCACGCCGCCGCAGACGCTACTACACTGCCCCGTAGCTCGTCGCTTCGAGACAACCTTGCCGTGTGACACTTCACGCTAGGGGTGTTCATCTGGTCCAGACCGGACCGGATTTTTTGAAAATGGTGGACCGGAGACCGGACCGGATAGGTCCGATCCGGTCCGATTCTGGTCTGGTCCGGTCTAAGATCGGATTGGACCGGATTTTATTTAAAAAATTAAAAAAAAATTAAAATCTTATTTAAAATCTATAAAAAAATATCTAAAAAAAATATCTATAAAACATATATACTCCTAACTTATTAAATTAAAAAAATATCTATAAAAAAATACATATAAATCTCTAAAAAAACATATAAATTAAAAAAAAAATTGTTTTTTAAAATCCGGTCCACTAGTCCGGACCGGTTAAAATCCGGGTTTGGACCGGAGACCGGACCGTATTTTCACCGGTCCTGTCATTTCCGGTCCGGTCCGGTCCGGTCCGAAAATCCGGTCCGGTCCGTGGATGAACACCCCTACTTCACGCCATCAATAGCCTAGTCTTGAGGCCATCGATCGAATCGCACCGAGTCTCTCGCCTCGCCGCCGCGTCCGTTTTCCCCACTTCCGTGTGATAACCTCTAAGTCTTGTAGAGGGTATCTTCATTGTCAACTCTCGAGGTTTTCGTGCAAGACAAGAAGGCTTGTAGCCAAGGATTCCACGGCAACCTCCGAGACGCTGTGACTCAGTACAAGGCCTAGATCCGCCGCTGCCGACGACAATTGGCCGCATCCGAACCCAAGGACGCATCAACTAGCATTAGAGCACAGTGGTCTTGTAAGTCGCTTCTCTTAAGTTGCAAATTGTTGACGTTTTTTTCACCACCACCACCTTCTTCCACCGCCATCACCAAAAAAAATTATTTTCCCTTTTGAGTTTTGTGTTCGTGTGTTTGCATACGCTAATCGGTTCCTCCAAGCCAAGAGCTTGGCCGATATTTCTTTCTTCCCTAGCAAGCTTAAGTGTTGACTTGTGATAACTAGAAGATCTTGCGTGAATCTTTGTGATATTATTTTCCTAATATCTTGCGTTGAATATCTCGTTATATCTTACGTGATTTATTTCTGTATTAGTTAACCACCAAATCTGCATAATCTTCTCTCTCATATCACAACAAGGTAATATTGTGATTTCTTTTCTTCTAATTAACTAAGGCCGGAATCTTTTTGTTATTTTGTTCAAACATTGCGTCCCACACAATATCTTTTGGGATTTGCTATTAAAAAAAAGCCGATTTGGAAATTCAAAAAAAAATAACAATATAGGCATTCGATATTGTGAAGGAAAAGCCAAAATAAGGCAAGCCTTCACACCTGCCACCGCCGGCCTTAGTCCATCTCCTCCACCTCTCCGTCATCTAGGTTAACTCCCAGAGAGGTAAGTCTCGTTTGCTGTTTCGTGATTGCATACGTTTGTGTTTGGAAGTCAATTGCTTGGTTGCGTTGGGTCTTTGTGTGCTCACTTGTCATTCATTGCTTGTTGCTTGCTTAGCCTACGCCGCCCTCACGGCTTGCCAAATTACCTTCCTTTCGTGAACATTTGTTGCTTGAGTGTAGTGCTTTCTTGCCCCTTGTTGTTTGTGTTTTTTGTTCGTCTTACTTCGATGTCTGGTCATATTGTTATAGGTAGCATGACGGCTCCGACCAACACCAGCGGCGACGGCAATGACGCCGACAACAACCCCCCTAATACACCCCAGATTGATCTACCGATTGAAGACCCCCCAATGCAAGAGCTCTCCGCGGAACAAAGAGAAATACAGGAGTTGTGCCGCCAGGTGGTTCATCTCCAAACCCTGCACCGCACCGCGCCTTTGTTTCCCACGCCGACTCCCTTAGTTGAGATGGATGCAGCGGGCTTGCTTTGCCCCACCGTAGCTGGCCCAAGCAACCCCCGTATGGACAAAGGCAAGGGTTTGATGCCGTCAACGTCGAACCCACAGCCCCACCTCCAACGCATTCAATCCGTAATCGAGAGCCGATAAGGCCACGTTTTGCCTCGCGAACGCTACGCGCCGCGAGCCACGCCTGCCGGCTACGACAACGGCTACGATCGCGCCAATGACTCTCTAGGTGAGTATTCGGATCCTTGTGATTTTGATGACATGTATGCCGCCAAAGGAGACCGCCGTCGCCGAGTGCCTGCCTCTGTGCCGCGAGATAGCCGGGCACGCCGAGAAGAACGCGGCTCTAGCATGCTTCACCGGCCACATCGGCGCCCCCATGGAGATGAACCCTGTTTGCGTCACCCTGCGCCTACACCGGTGCCCTTCGACATCAACAACCATTTGGGCCACCAAAGCGCTCGAACGCCCCGGTATGGATCAGATGGCTATGGCTCCACGACTCCGTCTATCCATGACGACTTCGATGAGTTTGATGACGAGGAGATGGAGGATTCGGGCATGATCAACCCCGACTCCTACCCCCCCCCCCCCCTTGGAGACCCAGTTGAGCTCCAGGACGGGCCGGCCGATTGGATTCCGCCAGCCCGTTCGATGCAAGGCCAGCCGCCGGCCCCACAAGGCGACACTGGGCGTGTTTTCCGCGACCCATGTCACGAGGACATGCCATGTGACTTCCGTCGCGATGCCGCCGATGTGGAGACCAGGCGCCGCCAACGCGCCGGAGATGCCGTGGCCCACGCCGCCTATAATGAGGCTCGAGTCCACGACAAGCGCGCCCGCCGCCAGCTAGGCCATGCCCAACAGCCTGCAGCCCGCACCACTGCTTTCGGTGACATCGACATTCCGCCACCCTACCTGCCCGCTCCCATTGCCGCTGTTGCCAAGGCAAATCGTAATGATGTTAAGGTAAAAATAGAACACTTCTTTGGTGAATATGACCCTGCTATTTTTCTTGAGTGGGTGTAGGCTACATGCTACACGTTGCAATACTACAACATCCAAGAGAAGGAACGAGTCTCCGCAACCACACTCAATTTCTGTGGAGCCGCTAGGGTTTGGTGGCACCGTTTCGTCGATGATCGGATTTGACGTAACCTTGTCCCCATCTCGCAGTGGCATCAACTCGTTTATGTGATGACACAGAAGTATGTCCCCGTTGACTATAGGAACCATATGTGTTTGGAGATTGCTATGGCTCGCCAAGGCTCTAAGACGCCTCTTGAGTTCTTCTCGAAGCTTGAGGACATGTACTACAAGGCAAATATCAGTGTCGCTCCATCCACCCTGAGGACGAAGTTTTTGAGTGGTTTGAACCCCTCCATTAGGGACCAGTTAGAGATTTTTCCAATTAAGGATCTCAACACTTTGACGCACACCGCCATGCAAATCCACATTCAATTGGTGCGTCGCTGGCAATCCACTTGGCAATCTCTGGGCCAACGCAGGTATGACTCTCGTCCCTCTTAATCTTCTTATTCTACTGATGTGCGTTCAGCCCCTGCAACCGGCACCGCGTCTAGCCACAGCCGCAACACCAAGACCGCGCCACAGAGAACCAATCAAGGCCGCGTCGCCGCGCCTAAGGCTCCGCCGCAAGGGAATGAGCGCACGCGTGATTTAGAGTGTTTCAAATGTAGAGGATGAGGACACTACAAGCGAGACTGCCCCAACACCAAGAAGGTCCTCTTCTCCTAAAACACTGGATATGAGTCGTATGAGGAGGATGAGCCTCAATTGGAGGCGAATGAGGGATTTAAGGGGGCCGATGAGGATACTTATGCGTGTGAGCCCATTGCCCTGGATGTCGGCACGCCGCTGAGCCTTGTCACTCGTCGCGTCCTCATCGTCAAAAAGGATGCTTGGATGGACCAGCGTGAGAACCTTTTCCATACGTGTTGCCTGATCAAGACCGCCTCCATGAGCGTTATTATTGATGGGGAAAGCTGTTGCAACATCGTCAATGAGAAGGTGTTGAAGCACTTCAACTTGCCGACGATGCTGCACCCCCAGTCGTACGGCCTTCAATGGATTTCTTCGAGTTCGGGTAACACTATATCTCGACAATGCTTAATTTCTTTTTCCATTGGCCAGTATTCGGATTCGGTCCTTTGTGATGTCATTGCAATGGACGCCACACATCTTTTGCTTGGGCGCCCATGGCAATTCGACAAGCGTGTTCTTCACGATGGGTATTTAAACACTTATGTGTTTACTTACCATGGGAAGCGCGTCACTCTCTTCCCTATGTCGCCACATGAGATATTGCAGGACCAGGTAAAGAGAGACTGCCAGAAGGCTATTGAGGCTGCCGCGGATACAACTACGGCGCCGTGCACGGCCACGCCGCAACAAAAAGCCACAAATTCCGGCGTTTTCGGGTCCGGTTCGGGCACTGGATCCAAAAAGTCCAATGCCACTCCGGGCCACCTCAGCCCCGATCTACTTGTCGACAGCATCGAGAACCACGCCGTGCGCAAGTCCAAACAACGGCCCACTGAAGCTTCGCCAGGCGCGATTACATCAGGCTCGAGCACTGGGTTCCCTAACCCCAGTGCCTCGCATTCAGCACCCAGTGCCTCTCTGTCGCCGTATATTGCCTCATCATCGCCGCTGCAGACATCGTTGTAGGGCCGCTGCGAGCACATGCTGCTTTTGGCAAGGCCGAGCGACATGACCAAACCCTTGAAGGGTCACAGGCCGTGTTTCCTTCTCGTGCCTACTCCCAGCCTATCGAGAACCGCCGAGGGTACTGCTTTGCCATCGCCGGTCGCCGCTTTGCTTATTGAGTTCGGCGATGTCTTGCCTGATGAGCTTCCACAAGGCCTACCTCCTATTCGTGGCATTGAGCACCAAATCGACTTGGTGCATGGTGCTTTGCTTCCGAATCGCAATGCTTACCACGCTGGCCCTGAGGACACTCGAGAACTGCAAAGACAGGTCCATGAGTTGCTGGATCGAGGCTACGTGAGGGAATCTCTGAGCCCTTGCATTGTTCCTGTGATTCTGGTTCCCAAGAAGGATGGCTCGTGGCATATGTGTATTGATTGCCGCGCCATCAACCAGATCACTGTGAAGTACCACCATCCCATTCCCCGCCTGGATGATATGCTAGATGAGCTGCATGGGGCCACTTTGTTCTCCAAGATTGATTTGAAGAGTGGCTACCACCAGATCCGTATGAAGGAGGCGATAAGTGGAAGATGGCGTTCAAGACCAAGTATGGTCTCTATGAGTGGCTTGTTATGCCATTTGGGCTTACCAACGCCCCGAGCACATTCATGCATCTTATGAACCACGTGTTGTGCGAGTTTCTTGGGAAGTTTGTCGTGGTTTATTTTGATGATATTTTGGTGTATTCCCAGAGCCTAGAAGACCACGTGATCCATCTTCGCCTTGTGTTGGCGACTCTGTGCAAGGAGCAACTCTATGCCAATATGGGTAAGTGTTGCTTCTGTTCTGACACTACCAATTTTATTGGCTTCATTGTGTCCAAAGATGGGTTGTGTGTGGATGAGGAGAAGGTGAAGGCCATTCGTGAATGGCCCACGCCTACCAACCCTACCATGGTGAGATTTTTTCTAGGGTTGGATGGCTTTTACAGGAGATTTGTGCGTGATTTTAGCTCCATTGCCGCGCCCCTTCACGAGCTCACAAAGAAAGGGGCCACAGTGGTGTGGCTCGACAAGCATGAGAAGGCTTTCACGGCTTTGAAGGAGGCCCTCTGTCACGCACCTCTTCTACAACTTCCTGACTTCTCCAAGCATTTTGAGATAGAGTGCGACGCTTCCGATGTCGGTATTGGGGGTGTCCTACACCAGGAGAGGAGGCCGATTGCCTTCTTCAGTGATAAGTTGTCAGAGGCTACCCTGAACTACCCCACGTATGACAAGGAGCTCTATGCTCTTGTTCGAGTACTCAAGACATGGCAGCAGTATCTCTGGCCTCACAAGTTCGTGATTCACTCCGACCACGCCGCCCTTAGCTACTTGAAGGGACATGCCACGCTCAACCGCCGCCACGCCAGATGGGTCAAGTTCATGGAGACGTTTCCCTACGTCGTGGTACACAAGAAAGGTAAGGAGAATGTGGTCGCCGATGCCCTTTCTCGCAGGTATAATCTTCTTACCCATCTCCAGACTAAGGTTCTTGGTTTTGCTTTGATTAAAGACTTATATTTGGTTGATGCCTTCTTTAAGCCTATTTTCGAGCAATGCCTTATGAGTTGGGAGTTTAAGTCTTATTTTGTGCATGAGGGTTTCCTCTATAAGGCATGTCGTCTATGTATCCCTAGCTCTTCCATTAAGACCCTCCTCATTCAAGAGGCTCATGATGGCAAAGGCCACTTTGGGTTTTCTAAGACGTTGGCAGCCTTAAGAGAACATTTCTTTTGGCCACATATGGCAACACAGGTGGCTAGGTATTGCAAGAGTTGTGTGAGTTGCCAGAGAGGTAAGGCGAGATCTAGTAGGGATGCACAACCGGGTCGACCCGGACCAACCCAGACCGGAGTTCTTCGGTCCGGGTCGGACCGGTGGACCGGTTTTTTATAAAAAAGTGACCCGTGGACCGGATCGGACCCGATCTATCCGGTCCGGTCCTTTTCCGGTCCGGTCCATGGCCCGGACCGGAAACCCGGATTGTCATTTTTAGGGTATAATGGTCCATCGTGTTGACGGTCCGGCCGGGTTCGGTTCTATTACAACGAGTCTACGATATACTTGTTTGAAACTTTGAATTAAATAATTGATTATTTGTATTGCATATTAAGCTAAACATTCATCATAATCTCATTACAATTAATAATGTAATATAAATAGTCTAAATAGATAATGTATTAGTGGGAAAAACTTTTAAAATCCTTCAACAAAATAGTGTATTAAACGAAAACACAAAAATAATCAAAAGTACAATAAGTGTTTAGTAGTCTTAAACAGTTAAACTGGGTATATATATATATATTTTTAAAGATCCGGTCCAATCCTGTCCGGACCGGAATTTTCCGGTCCGACCCGGACCCGACCCGGACCGGAATTTTCCGGTCCAACCCGGACCCGACCCGGAACCCGGTTTTATGAAAAATCATGACCCGTGGACCGGACCGATAATAAACCGGTCCTGGACCGACCCGGAAAATTCTGGTCCGGTCCGGTCCGGGTTTCCAGTCCGGTCCATTTTTGTGCATCCCTAAGATCTAGTCCTCACGGCCTTTACACGCCCTTACCTATTCCACACGGCCCTTGGGAAGATGTGTCCATGGATTTTATTACAGGATTGCCTCTCTCTCGTAGGGGTAAGGACTCTATTTTTGTTGTTGTGGACAAGTTTTCTATGATGGCCCACTTTATAGCCTGCAAAACGACCCATAATGCTAGTGACATAGCTGATTTATTTTTTGAGCATGTGGTTCATTTACATGGTGTTCCTAGGTCTATTGTGAGTGATAGGGATACCAAGTTTGTAGGGCATTTTTGGAGGACTCTTTGGGGTAAGCTAGGCACCAAACTCCTCTTTTCTACTAGCTATCACCCCTAGACAGATGGCCAGACCGAGGTCACGAACCGCACTTTAGGGGCCCTCCTTAGGACGATGCTCAACGCCAATCCCAGGCGTTGGGAGGACTTACTTTCTTTTGTTGAGTTCTCATATAACAGGTCCAGGCACTCGGCAACCAGACTCACACCATTCGAGGTTGTCTATGGTCACAACCCATTGACCCCTTTGGACATGTTGCCGCGCCCGCTGCAGGACAATGAGCACGTCACCGCCGCCGGCCACGCCGCGCAGATTCAGGAGCTCCATCGCAGAACGAGAGAGCAGCTCCAGCGCCGGGCGCACCAGTACGAGGCCCAACACAACAAGGGCAGGCACAAGATGATCTTCGTGCCAGGAGACATGGTTTGGGTCCACCTCCACAAAGATCGCTTTCCAACCAAGTGCAAATCCAAGCTAGCGCCGCGCGGAGATGACCCATTTAGAGTGGTCAAGGCAATTGGAGACAACGCTTATGAGATTGACTTGCCTCCAGATTTTGGGGTCCACGCAACCGTCAACATCGCTGACCTTCAACCATACGTCGCGCCAAAGTTCGATGAGAGTGAAGCGGGGACGCTTCACAGCCAAGTGGGGGAGAGTGATGTGCCCCTGCCTTCCATGACAGTCGTAGAGGAGGAGACTTCCATGAGCCTGCAGTTGTTCGGGCCCATGACAAGGTCGCGTGCCTAGGCCATCGCCAAAGCCATGCAATCGCTCGTCGTACCCCTCGTCGCCAGCCAAGGCGCGCCTGAAGTCACGCCTCCACTTTGCCTCCTCGCTACAATCAGCGGCCCAGCAGAGAACCAGCCGAGCCCACTGCCTTCCGATCCATGCATGACACTCTAGAAGCACCCACAGTCCTAGCCCAGGCTCGCGCCCAGCCAGTGCTGCCGCGCGCCGCGCCAATATTGCACCCGTTGCCGCGTCGCCGCGCCCACACCGCCTCGCCACCGACTTCCTCGGCGCCTATCCAGCACTTAGCCATATTTTTATGTTTTGAGGTTTATTTCATATTTTAGACTTTCTATTTTTGGCATGGCTATTTTTGGGACATTCTATTTAGAAAGTTCCCATATCTAGCACTTCCTACTTTTAGCACTTTCTATTTTTAGAACTTACTATGTTTGAAAACTTTTTTATTTTTGGGTGTGTGCTCCACTTGTGTCGAGTGGGCTAGCCCATTAGGCGGGTCTCGGCCCATCCGAGCCTCGCGATCTCTTTATAAAGCCAACTCGGCCTCTTGTATTAGGTTTACGTCAATTTTGAATCTAAGTTGAGTGATTATCCTCCTTCCTTAGACCGACGTCACACTTATCTTTTTCTCATCCCCTTTCACGCCGCCGCAGATGATACTGCACCACCCCGTAGCTCGTCACTTCGAGCCAACCTTGCTGCGTGACACTTCACGCCAACGATAGCCTAGTCATGAGGCCATCGATCGAATCACGCTGAGTCTCTCGCCTCGCCGCCGCGTCCGTTTGCCCCACTTTCGCGTGATAACCTCTAAGTCCTGTAGAGGGTATCTTCATCGTCAACTCTCGAGGTTTTTGTGCAAGACAACAAGGCTTGTAGCCAAGGATTCCACGACAACCTCCGAAACGCTGCGACTCAGTACAAGGCCTAGATCCGCCGCTGCCGACGACAATTGGCCGCATCCAAACCCAAGGATGCATCAGCCGACCCATTATCTCGATGCCCAACACAATGATCGCACCAAAGTTAGACGCGCCTTTTGCTCCAGCCCCATTGGTGTTACTCTCGCCAGCTTATGTCTTTGTTGCGATGCCCCACCCCAACTTCGTCTCTAAGAAGGGGAGACATACCATTGTGGTTCATCTGTTGTTCTCCCTCAAACTTACATGCTCGAAGGGAGGACGCTTTGAATCTAAAAAGGGGAGAATGATGAGCCCCATCCAACCTCTAGCACCACCAATGCGTTTATGGCGACCGCGTCCCTGGCATCCCCCTTGGAGCATCTCATTGCCATTGGTTTTATAGTTAGTTTATTACTATCAGAATGCCAACGATCTAGATCCGTGCACGAGACAAGTCAAGCCTTTGTTCCGAGTTTGAGTCAAATCGAAAGCTTTCCTAATCTAGATCCATGCGCGAGACGGTTGAGCCTTTGATTTGCATCAATTGGTATCAGAGCATCGGCGATCAAGTAAGTCATCTTATCCTCTTGTTTTTAAGTTCACTCCATCACTACCATCTATTCATTCCGCCATAGCATGATCCTATAGCTTCCGCAATTTTCACCAACCTTACATAGGAAGATTCATCAATATTGCTTGCTACAAACGGCCAAAACCAATCCCTAAAATTTAGGAACAAATCGGCTCTATCAATGCAAGTCCTTGCCCGATTCAAAATCTCACAAAAAATAATTCTTGAACCAATCCCTATTATTGCGCACTATCTTGTTGGTGTCTTGCTTGCCGAATTTTTTGCTTGCCTTAGTCTCTAATTGATTTGCTGAAATTAGTGGGATTGTTAGCATCAATCACGAGATTTCTTTGCTTGTTTGTTATCCATTATTCTCTCTTATCTTGAAGCATATCCTTAATTGTTTTTCTTTCCTAAATTTGTAAAATCTTGGCCGATTTCATTTCAAATTTGGAAATTCAAATTTCAAAAAAAGGAAAGACTCGGATATTACAAAAAATCCGAAGTTCAAGAAAAAAAATTGAAAGCCAAAGGCTTAGGGTAAATACCCATTCACCATCGGCCAAGGTCCACTAAGCTTGCCCCCCGCCGTCTAGGATACCGTACTCGGAGGACACTTGCAATTGCATGTTACATACTTACTAATCTTGCATATCAATTTTTGACTTGCTTGCGTGAAGTTAGTTGCTTGCTACTATATTGCTATTGCATTATTAATCCTTGCTTGCCTTTACCGCCCTCACGACTAAGCCAAAACTTAGTTGACCGTGGATGTTACTTGTCTACTTGAGTCTAAGTTGACTCTACTTGTTGCTTATGTCTTTGTATCTACTTGTGCTTCTTGATCATGGTGCATGGCTCAAATTGAACTAGGTACAATGTCCATCGCACACCCCACCAACCAAGAAAAAGGAACTTCCTCAATTGCTCACGGTTGAGCAACAAAAGGACGCGGAGATTGCAGAGCTTCGGCGTCAAGTGGCTGAATTGCAAAGCCAAAGACAGCAAAATGTAACGCCTTATCTCCACATCAACCCATCTATCCACCAACAAGCTAATGAGGCGAGTGCCCTAGCCAAGCGCCTTGACAAACGCAAGGGGCCCTAGCCTTACCCTTATCTTCACAACATGCCACACAACAACAACCCCAACTCCGCCGGCTTCATTCGATGATCGAAAGCGGCCATGGGCGCGTGTCACCACAGGACCGCTACGCGCCCTGCGCCACCCCATATGCCTAAGAGACCGACGATGAGGATATAGATTATGAGGAGGAACTCTCCGACCATGGGACTTCTGCTTCCATGCCTTACGTGGATGTCGAAGACCGGCATAAGAGGCTTGAACATCAACACTGCCTAGAGCAAATGCTCTGAGTTCATGGTGGCTCCTCGGGCCACCCACAGTGCTCCGAGCGTAATGATGATGGTTGTACACCCTCAGCGCGCCGTGCTGCACCCACGGCAGTGCTCTTTCACCTTGGCTCCGCTCGCACACGGCAGCACTAGGCACCTGATGGTTATGGCTCCGCGCGCCATGGCCATTGCTCTGAACGCGAAGGCGTTATGGAGTTTGCGGACGACGACTCTGATCTTGAGGAGGCCGCCAACCGACGCCCATGGAAGTGTGACCCCATTGAGCACCAACAAGCCCCCGAGAGCAACATTCCACCGCCGCTTAACAATGGCGGTCACGACTTCAAGCGCCAAGGTACCGAGAAGCATGAGCGTCGCCACCGTTGCGCCTACGATGACGATGGCAATGACAGACGCGAGCATCGGGATGTTCCACACCGACGTCCACATGAGCGCGGTCACCACTGACCTTGCGGCTATGATGAGTACTAGGTCCGTCGCCCCCGCCACCCACCCAAAGGCGCGACATCAAGGTAAAACTTGACTATTTTGCAGGTGAATATGATGCCTCAAATTTTTTGGAGTGGAAGCAGTCTACGGAGTATGCCCTTCACCATTGCCAATATGAAGAGCACGAGAAAGTAGAAATTGCCACGTTACACTTCATCGACGTCGCACGCTCTTGGTGGCACCGGTTCACGGAAGATAGGCTCCGTAGAGGATGATTCATGTTACTACCTGGGAGCAATTGGTCTATGTGATGACCAAGAAGTTAATCCCGGAGGATTATAGGGATCAAATGCGGCTCAAAATTGCACTAGCTCGCCAAGGCACCAAGACGACACTTGAGTTATTTTCGGACTTGAGGACCTTCCCTACAAGGCCGGCCTCAGCACCTCCCCCTCCGCTCTCTGGACCTCAGCGCCTTGACGCATACGGCCATGCACATGCATAATCAACAAATGCGCAAGCGGCAAGAACCATGGCCGAGTTCTTCCACCAAAAGGTATGAACCTTGCTTTATTAATTCTTTACCTAGTGATGTGGATTCATCTTCAAAGACAAGGACATGTCCCAACACCGGCGCTCGGATAGCCTCCGTCGCATCAACGCCGACTCGCAGCCTCGGCACAGTGCTTGGATCGAGCAAGGGACCAGATGTGTTTCAAATGTGGTGATTGTGGCCACATATAAAGAGATTGTCCCAAAAAAAGAATGTGATTTTCTCTCAAGCATTCGGATATGAGTCCTATGAAGACGTGGGCCAAGAAGAGCTAGAGCTGGCCATGGAAGAAAAAGAAGAAGACGACGAGGACGCGTACATTTGCGCGCCTACGGACCTCCAAGTGGGCACTCCCTTTAGCCTCATCATAAGGCGGGTGCTCACTGTCAAGGAAGGCGATTTATTGGACCAACGAGAGAATTTATTTCACACACGATGCTTGGTCCAAACGGATTCTTTGAGTGTCATTATTAAACGGAGGGAGTTGTTGCAACATCATCAACGAGAGGGTGGTGACGCACTTCAATCTCGCCACGACACCACATCCACAACCTTATGGGCTCCAATGGATTTCCGAGAGCAAAGGCGACGTTGTCACTCGACAATGCCTCATATCCTTTAGCATATGAAATTACAGAGATTCAGTTTTATGTGATGTCATTTGTATGGATGCTATACATTTGTTACTAGGACGACCTTGTCAATTTGATAGGCGCTCCCTCTATGATATGTATTTGAACAATTACGTGTTCAATTACAACGGGAAGATGAGTGACCTTATTGCCAATAGGGATGGCAACGGGGCGGGTTCGGGGCGGGGAGTACTCTCCCCGTCCCCATCCCCATTTTTGGCCCCATTCCCCGCCCCCGTCCCCGAACGGGGATCAAAATCTTCCCCCGTCCCCGCCGGGGCCCCGCTCCCCGTCGGGGATCCCCGTCCCCATTTCACTACACATATTTTTTTTTAATTTTGTCTAAATTTATATATTATTACAATTTAGGATATAAATAATTTGAGATTTGTGGTTTAACGTCTAAAGGGTACAAGGTTTAGGGACTAAACAATATAAAATTTAGGATTTAAGGTTAAGAAAATCACAAAAATATTGTATACGGCGGGGATGGGGCGGGCAACGGGGTGGGGATCTCTATCCCCGCCCCGCTCCCCGTCCCCGCTCATTTTTTAAGTTTTCCCCCATCCCCGTTTAAATTCTCCGTCCCCGTCCCCATAGCGGGGATTCCCCACGGGGAATGGGGAATCCCCGCCCCGTTGCCATCCCTAATTGCCAATGACACCCCAGGAAATTTTGCATGACCAGGTTAAAAGAAACAAGATGAAAGCGCTCGAGGCCTCCGCAGCCAACGCCGCAGCACCAAGTGCCAGCGCTTCAACACCCGACGCCAGTGCCGTGAATGCTACCCCTAGTGCGCAGGCCAAGTGCCAGTCACCAGGTGCCGATGCCACCTCTTGGCAAGCGCCAGGCGCATGCACTTCAGCTCACGAAGCCAGCGCGCAAGCGACCAACACCAATCAGGTGAATGCCTACGCCAGCAGCAACCAGTCTGCGCATGGCTCAATGGCGCCAGCGCCCCGCCAAGACCCCGACGCCATAGCCCCGGCAATCAAAGGCCTCTACGAGAACCAGTTCTTGTTGGCTCGACACTGCGACTTGACTCCCATCATTCAGGGACGTTCTCCTTGCTTTCTACTTGTCCCGAAATTATGTTATTCAGTTGAAAAAGAGCATGTTGATCTCCCTTCTTGTATTGTTGCCTTGTTGCGCGCAGGACTTCAAGGATGTCATGCCGGATGATTTGCCTGGGGTCTCCCACCACTTTGTGGAATAGAGCACCAGATTGACCTCATTTCGGGCGCCTCCTTGCCTAACTGTGCGACCTACCGTGCTAGCTCTGAAGAGATCAATGAGTTACAGTGTTAGGTGCAAGAACTCATGGATCGCGGCTATGTGAGGGAGAGCCTTAGCCCTTGCGTTGTGCCCGTGATCTTGGTGCCCCAGAAGGATGGTTCTTGAAGGATGTGTGTCGACTGTCACGCCATCAACCAAATCACCATCAAATACCGTCAACCATCCCTAGCCTCGATGATATGTTGGACGAGCTGCATGGTGGCATATTATTCTCGAACATTTACTTGAAGAATGGCTACCACCAGATTCGCATGAAAGAAGGCGACGAGTGGAAGACGACGTTTGAGATCAAGTACCGTCTTTATGAGTGGCTTGTCATGCCATTCCGGCTCACCAATGCCTCAAGCACTTTCATACGCCTCATGAACCATGTTTTGATGCAATTTTTAAGGAAGTTTTTCATTGTATACTTTGATGACATTTTGATGTATTCTCGTAGCCTAGAGGAGCATGTAGACCACCTTAGGCAAGTGCTCGAGTGCCTTAGGAAAGAGCAGTTGTATGCCAACTTAGGCAAATGTCGATTATGCTCCGACACTGCAATTTTCTTAGGCTTTGTAGTGTCCAAGGATGGTCTACACGTGGACAAGAGAAGCTCCGCGCCATTAGAGAGTGGCCTACGCCAACCACCCCCACCATGGTTCGATCATTTTGGGGGTTGGCAGGGTTCTACCGTCGTTTTGTGCGAGAATTTAGCACAATCGCCACGCCCTTGCATGAGCTCACCAAGAAGGGCATCATGGTCGAGTGGCTTGACGCTCACGAGGCGGCCTTTCAAGCACTTAATGACCAGCTCTGCAATGCGCCTATCCTCTAGCTACCTGACTTTACCAAGACCTTCGAGGTGGAGTGTGATGCTTCTAACTTTGGCATTGAAGGTGTCTTGTTGCAAATGCGTTGGCCAATCGCTTACTTTAGCGAGAAGATCACCAGCGCTACCCTCAACTACCCAACATATGACAAGGAGCTCTACACTCTAATCTGGGTGTAGAAGACTTGGCAACATTATTTGTGGACAAAGGAGTTCGTGGTCCACTCTGATCACGCTGTGCTTGCCTACTTGAAGAACCAAGCAACACTAGGTCGACGCCATACCTAGTGGGTCGAATTCATAGAGACCTTCCCGTACGTGGTGGTTCACAAGAAATGTAAGGAGAATGTGGTAGCCGATGCTCTTTCTCGGATGTATCTTCTTTTGACTTATCTTGATGCTAAGGTTTTAGGTTTTATCTTGATTAAAGACTTATATTTGTTTGATGATCATTTTAAGTGTTTTTTGAAACCTGCTTAGCCAAGGGTAAGTTTGAGAGTTTCTTTGTGGATGAGGGTTACCTATAAAAGGTCGGGAAACTATGCATTCCTAGATCTTCCATTAGGCAACTCCTCATCAAGGAGGCTCATGATGGACGTGAACATTTTGGGATAGCCAAGACCTTAGCAGCCCTTAGGGAGAACTTCTATTGGGCCCATATGACCCGGCATGTCACACAACTTTGCAAGAGTTGTGTGACTTACCAACGAGCCAAGTCTAGATCGAGTCCGAATGGATTATACACCCCTTTGCCTATACCCGAGGGACCCTGGGAGGACTTGTCTATAGATTTTATGACGGGGTTGCCTACTTCTAAGAATGGGAGAGATTCGATCTTTGTTGTTGTGGATAGATTTTCCAAGATGGCACACTTTATCCCTTGTAGGACTACAAACAATGCTACGGACATAGCCAACCAATTCTTTGAGCATGTTGTGATATTACATGGGATTCCACAGACCATTGTGAGTGACCAGGACGTGAAGTTTGTGAGCCATTTTTGGAGGACTCTATGGGGTAATCTAGGTACCAACTTGCTATTTTCCACTAGCTACCACCCCCAGACCGATGGCAAGACCGAGGTGACAAATCGGACCTTAGGAGCTCTCCTTAGAACCATGATTAGGTCCAACCCTCGCCGTTGGGAAGACTTACTACCTTTTGTTGAGTTTTCCTATAACAGGTCTAGGCACTCGATGACCAAACTCATTGATCAGCGCTACTTTGTAGGGTTTAACTAGGAGTTGTTATCGGTGTTTTGGGTACCATTTGGAGATGTTTAGAGCGTATTGTAGAGATTGGAGTTGAGAAGAAGAAGTGTAGATATGGTGGTTTGGAGAAGCTTAAATGAAGATATATTGAAGAGAGAAGGAAGCCACCCAAGAAGACGAAGTAGAACCAAGTGGAGCTACATGAGCAAAACCGCGGTCGCGGGGCTGAGGGCCGCGATCGCGGAATTAACACGAGGCGAAGAGCAAGAAATCCGAAGTTCCGCGATCGCGGAATTCCGAGGGCGTGGTCGCGGAAAAGCCTAGAGCAATTTTGATATTTCCGCGATCGCGGAAGCTTTATCCGCGATCGCGGAAATCTGTGTCTTCAGCGCGTCCAAGGAGTTCCGAAGTTTTACTTTATTTTATTTTCCTATTTTATTTTATTTCTTTATTTCTTTCCATTATTTTATTTCCTTTTAGAGTTTGTTTGTTATCTTTTAGTTTTAGGTTTTTGGGTTAGGTTATTTAACCTAATTTTCCCAGCCACTTTCATTCATTCAGATCATCATCGAATCGTTCATTATTCAGTATTATTTTCCCTTTGAGTTATGAAGAACTAAGCACCCTTTGCTTAGTCCGACAATTGAAGCCTTCATTTGATATATGATTGTGAGGTTATAATTCTATTTCCTATTCCTTTAGATTATATCTTTTCTCTTGAGCTTATTCTTATTGATTATTATTGATTTGACTGGATTGGCCACCTAGTTGATATTAGTAATTGTCTATTGCTAGGGTTTGGATATTTCGGGTTGAGATTCCTTATCTTGTGTAGCAAACATGATATTCTAGGACTGGTAGGACTAGTTTATTGTGAAAAAGAATTGATTATATGTTAAATACTGTGGGTCGTGGTGTTGCATGTATCCTGGTTAATTCCTATGCTTCTTGCTGCTATTGAATTAAATCTTGAAGGTTGGTAGGGGTTGTTTAATAGTTAGGGTTACCAGGACGGGTAGGACTGGTAACTAATTCAGAATAGGAACAGGAATAATCATAGGAAGGAATAGAAATAACCTAGGATCAATCAATCGAATGAATGGTGGATATTTGTTTGGCTAAGTGTTTTTCCCTAATTGATTACAACCTTTGTTTTATTTACTTTGTTTACTTGCAACCAAATCAACCAAAACTCCCCTGTGTTACTTTGGCATATTAATTCACATAAAGAAAGACAACTCCTCCCTGTGGGATTCGACCATTGCTTGCCTATTCTACTAGTTTAGGTTTTTAAGGATTACTTTGACAAGGCGATACGACTTTAGCTCCTATCAAATTGGCGCCTATTATTATTTTCTGGATGGATACTCAGGTTATTTTCAGGTGGCCATAGCACCAGAGGATCAAGAAAAGATGACATTTACATGCCCTTTTGGTACTTTTGCATATCGCAGGATGTCATTCGGGTTGTGTAACGCACCCGAGACATTCCAAAGGTGTATGGTAAGCATTTTTTCTGAGTATGTGGAGCAGTTTATTGAGGTCTTTATGGATGATTTCACAGTCAATGGTGATAGTTTTGATGCATGTTTGGACCATCTATCACTTGTGCTTAAAAGATGTGTAGAAACCAACTTGGTTCTTAATTCTGAAAAGTGTCATTTTATGGTTGAACAAGGAATTGTGCTAGGACACATAGTGTCATCTAAGGGTATTGAGGTCGATAAGGCAAAGATTGATGTAATTCAGTCTTTACCTTATCCTACTAATGTGCGTGAAGTGCGTTCTTTCTTAGGCCATGCAGGTTTCTACCACCGGTTTATTAAAGATGTTTCAAAGATCTCATCACCCCTATGCGAGCTGCTGAAGAAGGAGGTGAATTTTGAACTTAATGACGAGTGCAAGAAGGCATTTGATGAATTGAAAGCTCGTCTCACTAGTGCACCAATTATTCAAGCACCGGATTGGTCGCGCCCCTTTGATATAATGTGCGATGTTAGCGATTATGTTGTGGGAGCAGTTCTGGGGCAGAAAGAAGCAAGAGCTTCTCATGTGATTCACTATGCTTCCATGACTCTGAATGGAGCACAATGAAACTACTCCACCACTGAAAAAGAATTGCTCGTTGTCGTGTTTGCCTTGGAGAAATTTAGGCAATACTTACTTGGCACCAAAGTGATTATCTATACAGATCATGCAGCTCTTCGTTATCTATTGACGAAGAAAGAGGCAAAACCAAGATTGATTCGATGGATATTGCTGTTGAGTGAGTTTGATGTGGAGATCAGGGATAAAAAGGGAGCCGAGAACTTGGTAGCTGATCACTTAAGCAGGCTGGTACTGGACGAGGACAGAGAAAAGAAGGAGGCACAGATACAGGGCGATTTTCCCGACGAAACATTGTGCGGAATCACTATAGAAACTTTTTTGCGACCGCGGAAAAATCACCACGACCACGGAAATCTCCCTGAGTCATCACCAGCTTCAAGCCCTTCTACAGAAAGCTTTCTACGATCGCGGAAATTTCCCTGGAGCAACTGTCTGTCTCGTAATTTTTTTTGAAAAATCACCGCGACTGCGGAAAGGCCCCTGACTCCTCTGAGTTTGTTTCTGAAGAACTACTTCTTGGGCTCCACACATTCAAGACGTGGTATGCTAACATGGTGAACTTTCTCGTCCGAGAAGAATTCCCACCTAATTTTGCAAAGGCCCAAAAAGATAAGATACGGCGTGAGTCTCGATTCTATGTATGGGATGACCCCTATCTTTGGAGACACTGTGTGGACCAGGTAATCCGTCGATGTATTTAGGATAATGAGGTATAATTTGTCTTAGCTTTATGTCATTCTCATGCATATGGGGGCCACTTTGGGGCAAATAAAACTACTAGGAAGGTTTTAGACACAGGATTTTATTGGCCACACATCTTTCGGGATGCATATGCCTTTTGTAAGTCATGTGATCAATGCCAAAGGGTCGACAATATTTCTCGAAGGAACGAGATGCCACAATCGAATTTAATTTTTTGTGAAATTTTTGATGTTTGGGGCATTGACTTTATAAGACCCTTTCCTAGCTCATTTGGGAACCTATATATTTTACTTGCGGTGGACTACGTTTCCAAATGGATGGAAGCGATGGCCACCAGGACTGATGATTCTAAAGTAGTGGCAGATTTTCTGAAGAAACGCATCTTCTCTAGGTTTGGAATCCCCAAAGCGTTGATAAGTGACAGGGGCACTCACTTCTGCAACAAGACTGTGAGTGGACTACTGAAGAAATATCATGTCACGCAGAGAATCTCCACGGCCTACCACCCACAAACCAATGGACAAGCTGAAGTGTCCAATAGAGAGATCAAAACAATCCTTGAGAAGACGGTCGCTCCAAACAGGAAGGATTGGAGCCTGAGATTAGATGATGCTTTGTGGGCCTATCGGACAGCCTACAAAACCCCCATTGGGATGTCTCCTTTTAGATTGGTATTTGGAAAAGCCTTCCATCTTCCAGTGGAGCTTGAGCACAAGGCATTATGGGCTGTGAAGAAATGCAATATGCAAATTGATGAGGTGGGAGAATTTCGTAAGTTGTAGCTACAAGAGTTGGAGGAGATACGCCTTGACGTGTATGACAACGCAGTTATTTACAAGGAAAAGACGAAGGCTTGGCATGATAAGAACATTATGAGAAAGGACTTCAACATTGGGGACAAGGTCCTACTATTTCAGTCTCGCCTGGAACTTTTCCCAGGGAAACTCCGTTCCAGATGGTTGGGTCCCTACGTTGTTACTCGCGTTTTTCCACATGGAGCAGTTGATATATATGATGGGAAGACCGACAAGGTGTCCAAGGTGAATGGTCAAAGGTTAAAACCTTACCATGAGGGATTCAACAACGAGGCGATAGATGAGATGGTTCTTGAGGAACCAATTGATGAGACCTAGTTGGAGAGCACTGAGTCGAGCCACGACAATAACTAAGGCGCTACTCGGCAGGCAACCCGAGGTATGACATTCCTTTCTTGTCCTTTCCCTTCTATATTGATTATTGTTTTGCTTTGTTTCGTTTTTGTTTTGTTTTTGTTTCTAGACTAACCTGCAGGTAGGAGACCCGGAGCCAAAAATTTGAAGACGGTGTTCCACACCAGAAAATTTCCGCGATCGCGGAAGTTTTTCCGCGATCGCGGAAATATCACTGTAAGTCTACTGTAAAAAAAACATTTAAAAAAAAATTCGGCGTTTTTCCGCGATCACGGCTTTATTTCCGCGATCGCGGCCCAGCTGTCTGCGTTTTATTTTGAGAGACGGTGCGCATCATGATGCCCAGGAGGAGACATTAGCCCGACATTTTATTTGGCACCGATGATGGCCCGACATTCGACAGCTGATGAGAAGGAACACCAGAGCCCATAACACGATTACATATGGGCTCTACTATGTGTTCGTTGAAGGCCGTGCAGCCCCGATTTCTTTGCTATATCCAATACACCTTACAGTGGATTCCTTTTGGTTTGCACGGTGGAGGTTGAGTTTGAAGACCGGCGCAACACCAGCGACATGTGCTTATATTGATATACCGCAAGCAACAACTTCCAGGTTCAAGCCAACTCAACGACGGTTGTGAGTACTTTTCTTCTTTTCCTTGTGCATCATCTTTTTGTCTTTCATTACATTGAGGACAATGAAATGTTTAAGCATTGGGGAGTTTTCTATACTTGTTAGTCGCTGAGGAGAAAGGAAAAAAAATGAAGAAAATGAAAAAGCCAAAAATTTGAAAAAGGCAAAAATAGAAATCCTGGGATAAGTCGAAAACCCGAAAGGGCGGATTAGGTAATAAGCAGGTGGCTTGGACCAGCATTAGGCTGGGGTAATAATTGGTCAAGAGTGATGTGAGTTTATGTGAGCCCATCTATTGAAAAATGAAATGAGTGGCTTGGTGAAAATCTGAAAGGGCGCCTTGGCAAAATGAGTGAAAAGAAGAAGAGTGATTATTAGGAATCATCATTTTATCTGGCGTGGTGACATAAGAAGAGGAGATATAAGGAGGATTCGGGTAGGTCACTCTAGGAGGTATAAGAAGATAGATGGATGCTAGGATTAGATATTTTTATTCACTCTATGGTGTTCGGGTTAAGCTTGGGGGAAGTACTCTGCTTTCCTTTAAGCTTGGTTGTAGGTTGTGATTGTGTTTATTGTGTTGGTGCCTTGGAGATTCATGTTTAGGCGCAATTCTTAGTGGAGATGGTTTTTCTGTGCTTCCTGAGACCTTGGGGATTTGATTGGAGGAGTATGTTTCTATTAGCTTACTCGAGGACGAGCAATGTTTAAGCATGGGGGAATTTGATCAGCGCTACTTTGTAGGGTTTAACTAGGAGTTGTTATCGGTGTTTTTGGTACCATTTAGAGATGTTTAGAGCGTATTGTAGAGATTGGAGTTAAGAAGAAGAAGTGTAGATATGGTGGTTTGGAGAAGCTTAAATGAAGATATATTGAAGAGAGAAGAAAGCCACCCAAGAAGACGAAGTAGAACCAAGTGGAGCTACAGGAGCAAAACCGCGGTTACGGGGCTGAGGGCCACGGTCGCGGAATTAACGCGAGGCGAAGAGCAAGAAATCCGAAGTTCCGCGATCGCGGAATTCCGAGGGCGTGGTCGCGGAAAAGCCGAGAGCAACTTTGATATTTCTGCGATCGCGGAAGCTTTAGCCGCGATCGCGGAAATCTGTGTCTTCAGCGCGTCCGAGGAGTTCCGAAGTTTTACTTTATTTTATTTTCCTATTTTATTTTATTTTTTTATTTCGTTCCATTATTTTATTTCCTTTTAGAGTTTTTTGTTATCTTTTAGTTTTAGGTTTTTGGGTTAGGTTATTTAACCTAATTTTCCCAGCCACTTTCATTCATTCAGATCATCATCGAATCGTTCATTATTCATTATTATTTTCCCTTTGAATTATGAAGAACTAAGCACCCTTTGCTTAGTCCGACAATTGAAGCCTTCATTTTATATATGATTGTGAGGTTATAATTCTATTTCCTATTCCTTTGGATTATATATTTTCTCTTGAGCTTATTCTTATTGATTATTATTGATTTGACTGGATTGGCCACCTAGTTGATATTAGTAATTGTCTATTGCTAGGGTTTGGATATTTCGGGTTGAGATTCCTTATCTTGTGTAGCAAACATGATAATCTAGGACTGGTAGGACTAGTTTATTGTGAAAGAGAATTGATTATATGTTAAATACTGTGGGTCGTGGTGTTGCATGTATCCTGGTTAATTCTTATGCTTCTTGCTGCTATTGAATTAAATCTTGAAGGTTGGTAGGGATTGTTTAATAGTTAGGGTTACCAGGACGGGTAGGACTGGTAACTAATTTAGAATAGGAACAGGAATAATCATAGGAAGGAATAGAAATAACCTAGGATCAATCAATCGAATGAATGGTGGATATTTGTTTGGCTAAGTGTTTTTCCCTAATTGATTACAACCTTTGTTTTATTTACTTTGTTTACTTGCAACCAAATCAACCAAAACTCCCCTGTGTTACTTTGGCATATTAATTCGCATAAAGAAAGACAACTCCTCCCTGTGGGATTCGACCCTTGCTTGACAATTCTACTAGTTTAGGTTGTTAAGGATTACTTTGATAAGGCGATACGACTTTAGCTCCTATCACTCACACCATTTGAAGTGGTGTATGGAAGGAACCCTCTCACGCCACTGGACTTGGTGCCTCACCCTTTGTGTGACCAGGAGAACCTCCAAGGAGCCAAGAGGTCGTGTTTGTCTAGGAGTTGCACCGCCGGACCCGGAGCCAACTCGAGCGCTGCGCTCAGCAGTACGCGCGCCAGCACAAAAAAGGTCGGTGCCGCGTAGTGTTTTCACCAAGCGACCTTGTTTGGGTGCACTTGAGGCGTGAGTGCTTTCCCACCAAGCGGCGCAGTAAGCTTGATCAGCGTGGAGATGGGCCATTCAAGGTCCATAAGGCGTATGGAGACAACAACTATCAGATTGAGCTACATAATGAGTATGGTGTGCATCTCACGTTTAATGTGGGGGACCTCTCGCCATAAATTGCACCAGAGTTTGGGGATGGTGAATCGGGGACGCTTCACAGCCAAGAAGGGGAGAGTGATGCGCCCTTACCCACCATGACTGTCGAGGAAGAGAAAGATGCCATGAGTCTGCTCTCCAATGGCCTCGTGACTCGGGCTCGTGCCAAGGCCATCGCCCAAGCCATGCAATCTCTCGTGGCCCGCACCATCACTAGTGTCGCCACACCCATGGCCTCGGTGTCGCTTTTGCTTCTCGCAGCCCTCGACGCCCCGACGCCATCGCCATCCATAGCCTCGATGTCTGGCGCCCCAGTGCCAGAGGCATCGCCCTAGCGCTCCCCCATGGCTTCGCCAACGCTGCATCAACGCAGTGACACTCCCAGCGTCGTTCTCGCCAATGTCATGACATTGGTTGCGCCGCTCTTGTCAGTGTCATGGCATTGCCAGCGCCGCTCCTTGTGACACCCAGGCTACGCTTGCTTGCGACGCCAAAGTTGGCCCTTCCCCAAGGCCGACGCCTATCCTAGGACTTAGCTTATTTTGAGGTTATCTCTCCAATATTAGAACTTGCTATTTTTGTGATTTTAATTTTCTTATTTCTACTTTAGGGCGTGTTCTTCACTTGTGTTTAGTGGGCTAGCCCAATAATACTCCTTGGCCCATGCTTCAAGTTCTTTTCCTATTTAAGCCTTCCGAAGACTTCCATTGTAGGGTTACGTTCACTTTAGTGCCAAATCTTGTAGTTGAGTTCATCTCCTCCATTTGGCTTGGGTGTCATCCTTGTTCTCATTCACTCTATCAATAAACACTCGAAGATCATCACGCTGATCTTCCATCCAAGGAAACATCACGTTGATTCATCCCTTGAAGTTGCTCTGTCCTTCATCACATTGAAGGCCAGCCTCTTCGCCTCGGTATCTCTCACGTGCGAAGTCGAGAACCTCCAACAAGTGATGTCCAATCGCTTCTCGGTCTAGATCTGCTCATCCGAGGCATTCTTGACCCTATCCGAGGCCAAGGACGCATCACCTTTTTTCTGTCATGAATGTATGTTCTTGTGTCTTCTTCTTCCCTTCCTTCTTACTCCATTTTTCACATTCTCAAGATTTTTCCCCTTCTTCTCACTCCCCGCTTCTATTATTGTAGACTCTTTCTTCCTTTTGCTACTTTCGCGTTTACCATTTGCATGTGTCGCTCTTTTTGTCCTGGTAACTAGAGTCATTGATTGATGTGATATTAGGGTTAGGGTTGCGACCTTTTTCTTGTTCAATTAGGCATTATGTTTGCTTCACTTTTGTCGTTGTACTTCGCCTTGAATGTGGAAGATTGCTTGGATGTTGAATACGAAACACACAATCTTGGTGGCAAAGCTTTATGGTTTTTTAGGGGAAGATGGAAATTATGGCGCAAATCTAAATATGGAATATCAGATTTCATTTTTCGTTAATTATGGTTTACTAGCTAGCCATCTTCTAAGCTTTTTGTTTCACCAATTTTTAGCTTTCGAACCTATCTTTGCAATTTATTCAGGCATGGATGCAAATTTGGAATTTAGGGGCAATATTTGCAAACACGACATGGAATTAGGGGTTATTGGCAATTCCTTCCTAATGTTATTGGGTTGTGGAAATTCACATTGTTTTATTTATTCGTATTCTTCTGGTTCTAATTGCTAAAGGTTGTATTGTTGTGATTGTGAGTTATGGGCTTGTTGAGATGGAAAGAAACAGTAGCGAAGTTGGTTAATTATTTATCTGCTATACTTGCATACTTTTACACCAAATCAATTTCGGACAGATAAAGGCAATAGGGAATTTACAAGGTGAAATATAAATATGTTTAAAGAAATTGTAAGGCCCAAGTTTTAGAAGCCTATATCCATGACAACACGAGGACTCTTGAGGAGGTCTCTTGTCTAAATATGTTTAATCACAAAGTCTTTTGTATTCACTTAAATCCTGAAAAAGAAAAACTCTAGTTGGCATGGATATCACTTCAACCCTTATAAAAAAATCTCAAATTTAGGGTGTAGATGAGATGGTGTCGCAGTTCAAGAACAGGGAAAATTCCAGGGCCAAAAAAATACTTCAAGGAAATTTACATGTCTCACCTCAAGAAAATTAGTGAAAATCAAACCTGTAACCTGTCATGTTTCACTAGACCAACCCTTGATGTTAATAAGGGTCATCATTGTAGCAAATAAAGACTATAACTTCAATGACAAATTGTCATATCAATCTAACCTACATACTTGTTAAGTTGTTTTACATATACCTGGTTAAACGTCTTACAAATATGAAAGAACATGGTAAACAACAACAACAAAATGAGATTTCACAAAGAAAATTCTCAAGATTACCTACTCTTAATCCCCTGAATTGTTAGTTGGTTACTATCATTATTAAAATTATTTTCATAGCTTAAGATCTCATTAGATTGTCCAATATTATCTCCACACCTGATCCGTGAATTCTCGCTAGAGCCTACTCGTTTGAGAACCAATTTATCTTAACACATACTTCTTGCTGTTACTTGTTCAAGAACATTGCAGTTCATACACGAAAAGGAGATCGAAAACCAAGATATATAATACAAAGGAACTTATATGGTAAACACATCGATGACTACAAAATTATCTACTCCTAATCCCCTCAATTGTTCATATCATTTTCAGAGCTTAAATTCTTGTTAGATTGTTAAAAAATATCTACACATTCCATTCCTTCAATTCTTACAAGAGCCTACTTGTTAGAGAACAAATTTACCAATAAAATAATGTTATTCTATAACCCATTTTGCCCGCCCTGATATCTGGCTATCAAGAAGCCAACGCATGAACAACATATCAGTTCATAGCGAAAAGGAGATGGGAAAGCAGAAAGATGGGATGAGAATGGATCTTCTGTACAAGCGTCTCACAGAAACTACTGAGGCAGGGCAGTATAAAGTATAAAAAGCATTATAGCGACATGGAAGTATAGAATCTAGCAATGGTGAGGAGGAATCAGAGCA
The DNA here is from genome assembly GCA_027886185.1 of Rheum nobile. Taxonomy (NCBI): domain Eukaryota; kingdom Viridiplantae; phylum Streptophyta; class Magnoliopsida; order Caryophyllales; family Polygonaceae; genus Rheum; species Rheum nobile. Next base: position 4,333,520 of record WOAB01000002.1, on the reverse strand, counting down.
AGTTGGAGGGGGCGAAAAGAATCACATTCGCCCAAAGCTGAGCACAAGTTGAGATATCAAGCCACGTACGCCCATCTCCTCCATTATCATTCTCGCGTATCCGAAGTGGGCCTCAAGCTGAGCAAAAGAATCACTTTTTGTTTGTCAAATTTACAATGGCCATCATTAAGCTGTGCGTATTCACAACTCCGGAATCATGACCTCATCTTCCTCTTGACGGTGTCCAAGATACCGTGTTTATCCAGATAATAACTGGTCTAAAGCGTGTTTCCGGGAGGAATTACAATCATGTCAAGACTGAGGCCAACTTGGGTTCATTTTTGGGAGCTAGCTTGTCCTAGTCAAGTTTTCTCTAGGATCTCATCTTGTAATTCGACACTGAGTTAAGAGGAAACAGATCTATAAATAGTGGAAACGAGAGCTCAAAGTTCCTCCAACTCCAACCTTCCCCTTCAGAATTACCTCATCGATGGGTCTTGCGTCATGATCGTCTACCTCTGAAGATTGTGTCACAAGGCCTGTACGTACATCAGCTAGGAGGATCGGAGTTCATTATATTGTGAGCAAGTCATGGAAAAGGTGACGAGGATAGCAACAGAGAACAGAGTAGTGATCTTCAGCAAAAGCTCATGCTGCCTTTGCTATGCTGTCAACATACTCTTCCAGGAGCTAGGAGTGATCCCGGTCGAATACCAACTAGACCAAGACCCCGACGGGAGGGAGATGGAGGCCGCAATCGCACGGATGGGTTGCAGCCCGCCTGTGCCAGCTGTCTTCATCGGTGGCAAGCTTGTGGGGTCCACCAATGAGATCATGTCTCTTCACCTAAAGGGATCCCTCATTCATATGCTCAGAGCCTTACCAGGCTACCTGTACTGATTCTTACATATTTTAATCTTAGTTTCTGTTGTTGGAGGCTACATGTTAACAAACAAGACATATATGCTTCAAGTTGTTCTTGGTAATGTTGTTGTGTAAGAAGAATAAAAGATTGAACCATAACATTGGTTTAGTTGGTATAATATAATAGGGCAAGGGTCTTCGTTCACTTATGTACTATTTTAAATATTCAGCATGAACATTGCGCTGCATACTTTCCAAGGAATTTCAGATACATCTGCAACAAAGAAATTCGATCATGTAATGTGTTTGTTCCCTTTAATCACATAACTTATGAAATTAGCATTTTATTGCCATTTTCAACTTTTCTTTTACATAGTAAACACAAGGCTCCCTCTTAATAAAAGAGCTTGCCTAAATCAACGCGTGATGATCTTTACAAACAAGATTAATTCTTGAATTCCTATAGTCATATTTCAACTTGTTGAATCAATTGTGAGATCAAATACATTAAACGAAGTTCCTAGCTTCAGAAGATGATGCGTAAATGTTTATTTATTTCCCTATAACGAAGGAAGGGGGAACTAAAAGTACATCTACAAGCCAATTTTGTTTAATATGAAGTACAAAAAAAACTCATTCAGAAGCCAATTTTGCGTAGCTTCTTCTTTCGGTTATATGGAGCATAACATAGAAGAGGGGAAAACCCAAGTCATTTTCCCAATTTTGCCTTTTTATGTTATATGTTTTCTGTAATTTCTTCCTTCTTCCAGACTGGTCAATGTGTCTATAAAGTAAGAAAGGGAAATACCACGCTTTTTATTTGTGGGTGCTTTATCATCGAAATCAAATAAAGACACGACTTTTTATAGAACCATAAAAGAATCATGGACTTATATACAAAATCAGTAAATCACGCCTAAACAGAAAAATTGCACAAACCTCTGAAGCTTGAGATGTTATGGCTATTTGAAAATGGTTAAGGTCGACTAAGTGTGGTTATCAGCCACATCTGTATTTAATGGTGGTTTGGAGCAAAATCCCATATTTCATGGGTGGTTTTATGCAATTCTTGTTTTAAGGGTGGCTTGGTGCGAAAACTCATATTTTTTGGATAGTTGTGTGTAATTTTTGTTTTCAAAGGTGATTTTGGAGCAAAAGTCCATATCCTAGGGGTGGTTTTGTACAAAAAAAATACACCTAATTTATGTATTCCCTTAGAAATGATGTACATTATTTTCAAATGTACAGCTTCCCACATCGAGTTTTTTGGAGGAAATTAAACTGCGCTTTTTATATATAGTACTTTACAAGAGACGGTTAAGAATTTAGAAAAAGGTATCTCTTACATGCGTACTGCCTCCGTCATTCTGTCTAGATTGGGCTCGAACTTTTGTTATACTTCATATTAAATAAAATTGGCTTCTAAATGTAACTTTTAGTTCTCCCCTCATTCGCTACATGGAAATAAATACACAATTTCGCATGGGAACTTCATTTAATGTACTTGATCTCACAATAGATTCAACATATAAAATGTTAATTTCATAAGTTATCCGATTAAAGGGAATAACAACTATATTAATTTTTGGGTTTTAAAATTCCGAACTCACAGATTAATTGTTTATCCGTAACTTCCGTTTTCGATGTATTTGATATCTTTTAAAATTGAATAAAAGACATTTTGTTATTTGTTCCTGATCTTGCACCCTAACATATGACTTTGTGAATGTTTAGGGTTTTTAGTCATTGTTTTAAGGGGAACAAACTGCTAATTTTTATTAACATAGAAAAACATACAATCTCTTCTCTTCTCATCTAAAGCTAATTTTGTTATGAGCATCCCGGTGAATTCAACCCTCCATTGATGAGTGCACGCGGTTGGTGGGTGTTGCGCGATCCTTGGAGAGCAACGCTTTGTCTGACTTTGTACTGCGGGTTAGGGCGAAATCACTTCTATGGCAGTGAACATCGTACATGCCACATCAAAATTTTCAATTCGTTTTCCAAAGTGGCCCTACATTCAGTTTCAGGAAAGGATCCGTCCGGTTTGATTTTGGTTTCTACTATCAATTTAGAAGTGATTTTCTGTTAGAATCCATAATGGCAATGATTCCAACTTCAAGCCAATGCTTGACCTATCCAAGCTTGACCCACTATATGGGACGAACTACAAGTGATGAGTCCCGGTGATTGACCACCAAGGCGACGACGCGTTAATGCCACGACACTCAAGCATCGACCATGCTTCGATTCCAAGACATCTATGTACCCGTCTATATCCAAGCATTATGGCTTTTATCCCCTTTTCCCTTTGTTAGTTAAGACATGGATTTCTTTTACTTGGTGGGACGTGTGGACCCATGTGCCAATGATGCCTAGTCCACTAATAGCATGCATTTAGGCTAGTTTAGATCATGTTTATTTCTTCTAAATAGGTTTGTTTTGCTTCTTTTTATTTTAGTTTTATTTGGTTTACATAGAATTCGTAGTGTTCAGAATCTACTCTTGTATTTTTCTGATTTCAGGATCGTTTGGTGGCGATTTTGAAGATTACGAGCTATAATGTGAAGATGTTCAAGGGGATGGTGCCAAGGTCGAAATACAAGTGACAAAGAGAAGGCTTGACTAAGAGATCAATCGAGGAGAAAACAGACGACAACTCGGTCGAGCTAGTGAAGATGAAGGAAAACAGATCACAACTCGGTCCACAACTCGGCCGAGTTGTGGACCGTGTCAGCGAACTCGATCGAGCTAGTGAAGATGAAGGAAAATAGATCACAACTCGGTCCATAACTCGACCGAGTTATGGACCGTGTCAGCGAACTCGGTCGAGCTAGTGAAGATGAAGGAAAACAAACCACAACTCGGCCGAGTTGTGGACCGTGTCGTCAACGGCAGATGGAAACTTGGCCCAGAACTCGGCCGAGTTCTGGACCGAGTCAGGATCCGTAACGGTTTTTCAGAATGCTGAAACGCCTACAGCTCCTTATTTATCAGATTTTTGTGAACGCGAATTAGAGGGTAGACTCTCTGAACGTAGACACTCTCTAAAAAATCCTAGTTGTGTTTTGGTTGAGTTTTCTTGAAGATTGGAGATTGTTCTTGGATTCAAACAAGTATTTCTCTTCTTTTTATCTATTTGAATGATTTCTCTGATTCATATAATGTTTTTTGATTGATTCTCCAAGCATGTTGGGCTAAATCCTTTTATCTAGGGTTGGGGTGATCCCAATAATGAATTGGTAGACTTGCAAATTGTGTTTGTCTGAATTGGTAGCATGAGTTCTTATTTGATTCAATTCTAGGGTTCCTATTGCTATTGGTATATTATCAATTAGATTTCTATTAGGTTGAGTCTGAAAGGAGAAACCTAATGAATGAATTAGACAAGGTATGAGTCTGAAATGAGATTACTATTGTTGGAATTACTAAGAATTGAACCTGAATAAACTTGTTTGTTCTTGCGGAGTTCTAAGTTATCATAGAAACCCTAGGTTAGTCTGGAATTAGCGGAGCACGAAAGTGAATGTTAACCCGGTTTTATCCTAGATTCTAAGTGCTCAAGGGGTCTAAATTTGATTAGCTTTGCGCGACAGCGATTGTTAGTTGGAGTTTAGATACATCTACTATTGTCTGAAAGGAGTTAGTAGAGATATTTGATAACTTACCGTGAAGATGAAGGAAAACAAACCACAACTCGGCCGAGGTGTGGACCGTGTCGTCGATGGCAGATGGAAACTCGGCCGAGTTCTGGACCGAGTCAGGATCCGTAATGGTTTTTCAGAATGCTGAAACGCCTACAGCTCCTTATTTATCAGATTTTTGTGAACGCGGATTAGAGGATAGACTCTCTGAACGTAGACACTCTCTAAAAAACCCTAGTTGTGTTTTGGTTGAGTTTTCTTGAAGATTGTTGAAGATTGGAGATTGTTCTTGGATTCAAACAAGTATTTCTCTTCTTTTCTATTTGAATGATTTCTCTGATTCATATAATGTTTTTTGATTGAATCTCCAAGCATGCTGGGCTAAATCCTTTTATCTAGGATTGGGGTGATCCCAATAATGAATTGGTAGACTTGCAAATTGTGTTTGTCTGAATTGGTAGCATGAGTTCTTATTTGATTCAATTCTAGGGTTCCTATTGCTATTGGTATATTATCAATTAGATTTCTATTAGGTTGAGTCTTAAAGGAGAAACCTAATGAATGAATTAGACAAGGTATGAGTCTGAAAGGAGATTACTATTGTTGGAATTACTAAGAATTGAACCTGAATAAACTTGTTTGTTCTTGCGGAGTTCTAAGTTATCATAGAAACCCTAGGTTAGTCTGGAATTAGCGGAGCACGAAAGTGAATGTTAACCCGGTTTTATCCTAGATTCTAAGTGCTCAAGGGGTCTAAATTTGATTAGATTTGTGCGACAGCGATTGTTAGTTGGAGTTTAGATACATCTACTATTGTCTGAAAGGAGTTAGTAGAGATATTTGATAACTTACAGTCAAACGAGTACATGCTATTCTAAGATAAACACACATAAGTTTACCAAGGCATTGTTGTGGGGATCCTTAATCCTAGATATTTTCCATCCTTTGAATTTACTTATATTTGCAATACTTATTTCTTAGTTTATTCAAACAAATCTTTCTTACGGCTTAGCTTACCAGTTTAGTTACAAAAGGTACTACATTGTCCTCGTGGGAACAACACTTGAACAGCTACAACTGACCCCATACACTTGTGGGTAGGTTTTTGCCACATCAAGTTTTTGGCGCCGTTGTCGGGGACTATTGCTAGTATCGGTTGTATTCCCTACAACTGGTTCGACTAAGTCTTTTGTGTGTTTTGATCCTTTTCCTTTTGACTTTGGTTTCAGGTTTGTTTTCTTGTGATGCGGAGAATCCTGAGCGCTAATAATCTCAACGATTTTGATCCCGAACCTGAGCGTACTTTTCGTGCTAGAAGAAGATTACTACTCGAAGCCAGAGAACAAGCAATGGGTGACAACAACGGTCTAGTTAACCAAGGAGCCATGACGCTTGGTGATTATGTGATGCCAAATCACCTTGGTCCTATTTCTGGTGTGGTCCGACCTCCGGTGGCAGCCCGTAACTTCGAGCTGAAACCTTCCCTAATCAACATGGTTTAGTAGAATCAATTTGGAGGTCTTCCTTCTGAAAACCCACACCAGCACTTGGCTACTTTTATTGAGTTGATGGATACAGTAAAGATTCATGATGTTTCTCAAGATGCGCTCTTCTTGCGAGCATTTTCGTTCTCTCTACGATATAGGGCTAAGGCTTGGTTCAAGTCCTTACCTCAAGGCTCTATTACCACTTGGGATGAGTTAGCCAAGGCATTTCTCAACAAGTACTTCCCACCTAAGAAGACAGCTGAGATGAGAAATCAAATTCTTGCTTTCAAGATGAAAGATGACGAGTCTCTTTATGAAGGTTGGGAGAGATTTAAAGAGTTATTGATGTTGTGCCCTCATCACGGGCAAGAGAAATGGACCTTGCTACATGTCTTCTACAACGCTGTTGATAGTTCAACTCGACTAATTATTGACGCTTCAACTGGTGGTAGAATTATGGCAATGAGGGTTAATGAAGCTTGGGATTTGATTGAGAACACTGCTCATCACTCTCATTATTACAGTGATGATCGCTCAACTTCAAAGAAACCAGCAGGGAAGTATGAGGTACATTCTGAAACGCACCAACAAGCTCAAATGGATGCTTTGTCAGAAGAGGTCAAGAGGCTGAATTTGTTGGTTCAAAAGTCTCAAGGGCAGGGTACAGGGTCATCCACTCAGGCTGCATCTGGTGTAGCTTGTCAGTTTTGTGGAGAGGGTGACCATACTGTTTCATCATGTCAACTTTTTGCTGCTCAAGGTGACACCCAAGGGGAGGCAAACTACATGAACAACTTCAATCGGGGTCCTAGAAATGATCCATATTCCAACACATACAACCCCGGTTGGAGGAATCATCCCAATTTCTCATATGGGAACAACCAAACTGCTCAAAGACAACCTCTTGGGTTCCAACAAAGAGCTCCTCCACCTCAAAATCAAGAACGTGTCCAACCGTCCGAGGATTCCAAGCTCGACATGATAATGAAAGAGCTTCAGACCATGAGCAAGATATTGAAGAATCATGATAGATTGCATGCTCAATATGCTTTGAATGCTCTTAGACCCCAAGGTCAGCTTCCAGGTCAAACTGAGGCAAATCCAAAAGGGCAAATCAATGTTGTGTCCTTGAGGAGTGGGAGACAACTTGAAGAACCTAAGGCTGTGGATCTTAAGCAAAAGGGCAAGGCTGTTGAAGAGCCCGAAGAAGTAGTGATCCAAGAGAAGGTGCAAGAGGAAGTGCCTAAATATGTGCCACCACCGCCTTTCAAGCGTCCTTTTCCTTTCCCACAAAGGAGGGCTCAAGCTCAGTTGGATCAACAATTTGGTAGATTTGTGGAGGTGTTGAAAAAGCTCTACATCAACATTCCCTTCACTGATGCTCTAAAGCAAATGCCAACATATGTGAAGTTCTTGTAGGAGATCCTCTCCAACAAGAGGAAGCTGGATGAGTACCAATCCGTTTCTTTGAGCCAAGAGTGCAGCGCTCTCATTCAAAATAAATTGCCTCCTAAGCTTGAAGATCCGGGGAGTTTCAGTGTTCCTATGGTGATTGGGAAGTGCACCTACCACGCCTTGTGTGATTTAGGGGCTAGTGTGAGTATTATTCCGCTCTGTATATGCAAGAAGCTTGACTTGGGAGAGCCAAGACCGATAAAGATGACTCTCTTCATGGCTGATAGATCCACAACGCGTCCGGTAGGTATTTTGGAGGACATTCCCATCCGAATTGGTAAGTTCTACATTCCTGTAGATTTCATTGTCCTAGATATTGAGGCTGATTTTCCTGTTCCAATTATATTGGGAAGACCCTTTCTAGCTACTGTAGGTACTCTTATTGATGTAAAGCAGGGTGTTCTTTCCTTTACTATTAGGGATGAGAAAATTTAATTTAATTTTTCTAAAGCTATCAAACAACCTGCTTTTGAAGATGATGTGTCCAGGTTAGATGTAGTTGATAATGCAACTCAGGAATCCTTGATGGTTGTTATTACTAAAGATCCTTTAGAGTTTTGCTTGACGGAAAGTGTGACTTAAGCTGAAAATCTAGAGCTACTTGCTGATGTGATCTTTGATTTGGAGTCCACTAAAGAGTTGCCTGAGGCCATGGTTGAGGCCCTTACAAGAGAAGACCTTATTCCTAAGGAAGAGACTAAAGAGGCACCAAAGGTGGAGTTGAAGTCACTTCCATCTAATTTGAGGTATGAGTTCCTTGGACCTAATTCAACCTATCCGGTGATTGTCAATGCTAGTTTAAGTGATTGTGAAATTGAGAAATTGTTGCATGAACTTAGATTGCATAGAGGAGCCATTGGATATTCTATTGATGATTTAAAAGGAATTAGTCCCTCAATGTGCATGCATAGGATTTTAATGGAAGATGATCATAAACCCTCCATTGAGCATCAAAGAAGACTTAATCCTATCATGAAAGAAGTAGTGAAAAAAGAAGTGCTGAAATTGTTAGATGCAGGCATTATTTATCCTATTTCTGATAGTGCATGGGTTAGTCCTGTTCATGTTGTGCCTAAGAAAGGGGGAATGAATGTGGTGAAGAATGAAAAGAATGAATTGATTCCTACTAGGACAGTCACAGGTTGGAGGATGTGCATTGACTATAGAAATTGAACAAAGCCACGAGAAAAGATCATTTTCCACTTCCCTTCATTGATCAAATGCTAGAAAGGTTAGCCAAGCATTCACACTTTTGTTATTTGGATGGTTATAGTGGATTCTTTCAAATCCATATTCATCTTGATGACCAGGAGAAGACCACTTTCACATGCCCCTATGGCACATTTGCATATAGGAGAATGCCATTTGGTTTATGTAATGCACCAGGTACCTTTCAAAGATGCATGATGGCTATATTTTTTGACTTGATTGAGGATATCATGGAGGTTTTCATGGATGATTTCTCTGTGTATGGTACTTCTTTTGATGCTTGCTTGTCTAACTTGTCTCGAGTTTTGCAGCGGTGTGAGGAAGTAAACCTTGTATTGAATTGGGAAAAATGTCATTTCATGGTAAGTGAAGGAATTGTGTTAGGACACTTCGTTTCTAACCGTGGAATTGAGGTTGACAGGGCCAAGATTGAGATTATAGAGAAGATGCCACCTCCAACTTTGGTCAAGGGCATAAGAAGCTTGCTTGGACATGCTGGGTTCTATAGAAGGTTCATTAAGGATTTCTCCAAAATCTCTAAACCTCTTACTAACTTGCTCATGAAGGATGCTTCCTTTGAATTTTCAAAGGAATGTCTGGATGCTTTTTGCAGGTTGAAGGAGGCTTTGATTTCAGCTCCTATCATGCAACCTCCTGATTGGGATCTTCCTTTTGAACTTATGTGTGATGCCAACGATTATGCTGTAGGGGTTGTTCTAGGCTAAAGGAAGGACAAGAAGCTACATGTTATCTACTATGCTAGTAGAACTCTTGATGAAGCTCAAGTGAATTATGCTACCACTTAGAAAGAGCTGCTTGTTATAGTATTTGCTTTTGATAAGTTCAGGTCCTATTTGGTGAATGCCAAAGTTATTGTCTATACTGATCATGCAGCTATCAGGTATCTCTTGAGTAAGAAGGAGGACAAGCCTAGACTGATTCGTTGGATTCTTTTTCTTCAAGAGTTTGACTTAGAGATTAGAGACAAAAAGGGCACAGAGAATTTGGTTGCTGGTCATCTTTCTAGGTTGACTCAAGAGCAGTTGGAGTGCACTAAAGATGAGCCCCCTATTGATGATTCATTCCCTGACGACCATCTTTTCAGGGTCACTAATGAAGTCTTAAAACTTGCAAATTCGAGGATGCCGTGGTTTGCTGATTTTGTCAACTACTTGGTTTGCAATGAGTTACCTCCTAAGCTATCATTCCAACAGAAGAAGAAATTCATGTCAGATGTTCGACATTATTTTTGGGATGAGCCATTGCTTTTCAAGAGGTGTGCTGATGGAGTTATTAGAAGATGTATCCCTGAGGAGGAGGTAGAGAGTGTTATCACTCATTGTCATTCTCTACCATGTGGAGGTCATGCTAGTTCCTCAAAGACCACCACTAAGATCTTGAATTCAACTCTCTATTGTCCATCTATTGTAACACCCCTAAAACTTAACCCTTTTGGAAAGGTATTACCGCCAGTGACCCCAGTGTTCCTTACCGAGATCACCCAAGGCTTTACCAAATAAACACAATTTATGAAATGCAATTGATACACAAAGATCAAGCATTAAATTCCAAAACATAACATTGTTGAGGAAACAAGAGTTACGGGATTACAACCCAATCCCAAATAGGTCAAAACATAGTTTAAACCAAACACAGCGGAAGACTAAGAAAGTAAGTTACAATCGGAGTTATTGTCCAAAGGATCATAACCTGATTAAAGAAATAATTAAAACATTCAAAAACCACCGCCGACTCCATAGTCCTTCTAATCTTCTGAGCTACTTCTTAACTGATGTGCCGAATCAAACGGATGACACCAGCCAACCATGCAAGGAAAAAAATATTTGTTGGTTAGTCTAAATGAATAGACTAGCAAGGGAACAAAGCAGACTGGTTCGAAGTAGTTGTATTAGGTTAGACTCTTCGTCCCTCGAATAATAATCGAGTACGCTTGTCAACCACCATACTCCTACTGGAATAAACAAGAGGTATGCACAAGAGAAGATTCTGGAAGACTGAATCTTCACAGAAATCGACTCGAAAGAAGACTCCAACTGAAATGAGTCTTTAAGGAAGAATGACAAATCTGGAATATTACAGAATCATACAACAATGATTTAAAACTGACTGAGATGCTTCGGTTCACGACCAACCTCATCGCCTACAGCGAATCCATATTGGAAAGAGAACGTACTACATTCGAGTCAAGACGAGTTTTCCTAGCTGCACTGAACTTAGCTGCACTACTCGCCCAAGGTGTATTAATTATGTGCGTCAAGGTAGCACTTATCTGATTTATGTTTCAAAAACACACATCACGTTATAGACTTTTACATGTGTACCCCACCAATGGGACGACACATCTTAGTATACGTTTTGTCGAGAGTGACGTATACCGAAAGGTTTGTGACACCAGCTAAGTGTCCTGTCTCTACACACATGTGTAAGAGACCGATCATGATCATAGAATAGTACCAGATGGGGACGAGCCATCCCGATACCAGATTATAAAGAAACGACTGGACAGAGTCCGAGTAACGTTCCTATCCAACAGTGCTAACTAAACAGTTATAGCACCACAACATTTACAGGATAAATCCACATAAAGGCCCGAAAGGCGATCACAGATAATAGCATTGTTCTAACAGATATACAACCTATTATATGATTTTCAAAACAGTTTATCAAAACCGTTTCCAGACAAACAGAATATTCATTCCAAATTAATTACTCAGATAAACTACTGATAATTAATGTAAATATGGAACGAAAGAGCAAGAGCGAACCGCCACTTGCCTTACTCCGCAAAATAGTCTAAAGACGTCAACTGGATTCCGGGCTCGACACGGTAGTTCCGATAGCACAACAACCTTCGAGTCGACCCATAAAAGGAACCCTAAGTTAGATCCGACATAAACAGTACGAATCTAAACACGGCGAAGGAACACGAAAGGAAAGATGCCACGACGACAACCGACCAAGCCAAAGCCACGAAGGTGTTCTGGGCACTGGCGGCGGTCGCCGTTCTTGGCGGCGGTTGCCGTTCTTGGCGGCGGTCGCCGTTCTTGGCGGCGGTCGCCGTATCATCACGGCGGTCGCCGTGAAGAACACGGCCGACTGAAACGAGAGAAAACTCACCCCAAAACACGAGCGGTTTGGCCTCCTTCGACTTGCTTTGGCTTCTAACCTCCAAGGCTAACCAAAAGCTTCACAAAGGCACTCTGGAAACACACCAAAGCAACACCGGCGAGACCTTCAACTTCCGGCGAAAACACAACTCCGGTGAGATGCGAATTTGGCAGCGATTCGGGGTTGTAGATGACCCAAAACCCATGCCCAAGCTCTGCTATTTATAGGCAAACCCCAAGGAATGATCTGCAAACCCTCAGACGCGGCAACCGACGCAACGGCGCACCTCGAACGACGCCGGCGACCATCGGGCAAAGCCCACTGGACAATCACGGCGGTCGCCGTATTTTTGCCTGCGGCGGGCACGCGGCGGTCGCTGTAAATGCGGCGGTCGCCGTTGCTAGACCTGTCGCGGACAGCTAGAAGCTGACACGTTGACCTCTCGGGCCCAACCACGGCGGTCGCCGTTTTCCCCTTTTCCCGCCCATTCGGCTTTGAACGAGCATGACGATAAACCGGGATAAAAATTATCGTACGCGAACGACAATTTAAAATTCAAGGCACCTTGTCTGTATATTATTTCACTGAGAAAAATATTACAGATATAGAGCACATTACAGAATGTCTCAAGCTACCTGAATTAAATCCGACGTACACAACGGATACTCGGGAAAATTCCATAATTCCCAAAATAACCTTACAAAAATACGGGGTATCACATCTCCTCCCCCTTACAAGAAGTTTCGACCCCGAAACTTAGGTCGAGAATAACTCGGGAAAACGCCTGAGCATATCTGACTCGGTTTCCCACGTCTCCCAAGTAACTTCTTCGGTCCCTGACTTGGACCACAGCACTCGTACCAAAGGTACGATCTTGTTGCGCAAATGCTTCTCCCGACGCTCCAAAATGCGCACGGGCAACTCTTCATAAGTACCATTAGCTTGAATCTCAATGTCCTCGTAACTAAGTACATGAGACTCATCTGGTACATACTTTCTGAGTAAAGACACGTGGAACACGTTATGCACCGGGTGAGCCGATGGCGGCAACGCCAAACGGTACGCTAGAGATCCCACTCTATCCAAAATCTCGAATGGTCCCACGTAGCGAGGGTTAAGCTTCCCACGCTTACCAAATCTGAAAACTCCTTTGGAAGGCGACACCTTGACAAAAACCTTGTCACCGACCTCGAACTCGACAGTCATGCGCTTCCGATCTGCGTAGGACTTCTGTCGACTCTGAGCGGTCAACATTCTTTGTCTGATCAAGGCAATGTCTGAAGCCGTCCTTTCGACCAACTCTGGTCCAAGCAGAATTTTGTCGGCATTATCGTCCCAACAAATCGGAGATCTGCATCTGCGACCATACAAAGCTTCAAACGGAGCCATCTTGATTGTAGCATGCCAGCTATTGTTGTATGTGAACTCAATCAGACTCAAGTTGTCCTCCCAGCTAGTCGGACGATCGAGCACACAAGCTCTAAGCATATCCTCCAGAGTCTGGATGGTCCTTTCAGACTGGCCATCTGTCTGAGGATGAAACGCTGTACTGAACCTCAACTCGGTTCCCATAGCCTTATGAAGTTCCTTCCAGAATCTTGACATGAAACGGCCATCTCGGTCCGATACAATGGTCTTAGGAATGCCATGTAAGCGGACAATCTCCTTCTGGTAAACTTCGGCTAGCTTCTGGGTTTCCCATGTGGTCTTGATGGCTATGAAATGAGCACTCTTCGTAAGCCTATCCACAATTACCCAGATAGCATCTCTCTGACTTCGAGTCTTGGGTAGCCCAGTGACGAAGTCCATGGAAATGTCCTCCCATTTCCATTCTGGCACGGGGAGAGGTAGCATCTCACCACCTGGTCTGCGGTGTTCGATCTTGACTTTTTGGCAAGTTAAGCACTTTGCCACAAAGTCTGCTATGTCCCACTTCATGTTTGGCCACCAAAACTTCTTCCTGAGATCTTTGTACATCTTGTTAGAGCCAGGATGCATAGAATAAGCAGATGAATGAGCTTCTCTCATCACCAACTAACGAAGACCTTATGTGTCAGGCACACATATCCGATCCTAAAACCAAAGTGATCCATCATCCTGAACCACAAAACTGGGAGCTTTCCCATCCATCACTTCACTGCTTAACTTTACCAAGATGATGTCATCGACTTGCTTTTCTTTGATTTGATCCAACAGTGTAGCCTGAATTTCCAACATACTCAGGTACCCTCTACGCTGGTCATATAAGACTTCAATGTCGCATGACTCTTGGTTTAACTTGGTCTGAGCAGTAAGTAGAGCAACTACAGTCTCGTGCGTTGTCTTCCGGCTTAGCGCATCAGCTACTACATTAGCCTTGCCCGGATGATACAACAACTCCATGTCGTAGTCCTTGAGCAACTCTAGCCAGCGGCGTTGTCTCATATTTAACTCCTTCTGAGTAAATATATACTTGAGACTTTTGTGGTCAGTGAAGACTTGGCATCTTATACCATAGAGGTAATGCCTCCAAATCTTCAGCGCAAAGACAACCGCTGCTAACTCAAGATCATGGGTCGGATAGTTTTCTTCGTAAGTCTTGAGTTGTCTAGATGCGTAAGCAATGACTCTGCCCCTTTGCATCAAAACACAACCAAGGCCACACTTGGAAGCATCACTATAGACCACATAATCGTCATTCCCCTCTGGGAGTGCTAACACGGGTGCCGAGGTCAACCGTCGCTTCAACTCCTGGAAACTGACCTCGCACTTGTCATTCCAGACAAACTTCTTGTGGACCTTGCGGAGTAGATTGGTCATAGGTAGAGCGATCTTTGAAAATCCTTCTACAAACCTTCTATAATACCCGGCAAGTCTAAGAAAACTGCGCACCTCCTTCACATTCTGGGGCTGTGTCCATTTAGCCACCGCTTCAATCTTTTGGGGATCAACCATAACCCCATTTTTATTGATCACGTGGCCTAAGAAAGCCACTTCCTTTATCCAGAATTCACACTTAGACAGTTTAGCATAAAGCTGATGTTGTCTAAGGATCGACAAGGAAATTCGTAGATGTTCCTCGTGGACTTCTTCATTCGGAGAATAGATCAAGATGTCGTCTATGAAGACCACCACGAACTTATCCAAGTACTGGTGAAAACATCGGTTCATCAAAATCCATAAAGACAGCTGGAGCATTTGTAAGCCCAAAAGGCATCACTACGAACTCGTAATGACCATATCTGGTCCTAAACGCAGTTCTAGGAATGTCCTGCTCCCGAATCCTGAGTTGATGATATCCAGATCTTAAGTCGATCTTGGAGAAAACCTTTGCTCCCTGCAACTGGTCTAACAAGTCATCAATCCTAGGCAAAGGATACTTGTTCTTGATCGTCACCTTATTCAACTCTCGGTAGTCGATACAAAGTCGGAATGATCCGTCCTTCTTTTTGACGAATAATACCGGAGCACCCCACGGCGATGCACTCGGCCTGACATAACCTTTGTCAAGAAGATCTTCAAGTTGATTCTTCAACTCTTGCATCTCAGCTGGAGCCATCCGATACGGGGATTTGGAAATCGGCACCGTACCAAGCTCGAGATCAATTGAAAACTCTACGTCACGATTTGGGTGTAATCCTGGAATTTCTTCCGGAAAGACATCCGAAATTTCCCTAACGACAGGAATATCAAGAACCTCAGGTCCATCCTTCTCAGGCGAATCCAAGTAGCAAAGGTACCCGACACATCCTTGTCGTAGTAGCTTAAACGCAACCATCGCATTGATCAGCTTGCCGTTATCAGCGTAATTTCGACCTTTGAACTTGCACACGAATTGGCCCCCGGATGACACCGTCACCGTTCTTGAACTGAAGTCGATCACTGCCTTGTGACGCGTCAGCTAATCCATACCGAGAATAATGTCGTATGGAGCCATGGCTATGCAGATTAAATCTGCCTCGAATTCCTTACCCTGAATGGTAATCGGAAAGTCGGACAAATGCTTGGTTCCCACCAAACGTTCTCCATTAGGAAGATTAACGACGAAAGGGTCGCACGAATCATTGCACACTAAGTCTAACTTGCTAACACAGCTATCCGAAATAAAGGAATGCGTAGCACCAGAATCAAACAGAATGCACACTGAAGTAGAGTGAAGGTATAGAGTACCTTGAGCAATCGGAGCGTTGGGTCCATCTGCCTCACGCATCTCGTACAAGCGTTGGCCCTGACTTCCAGAAACAGCTGGGGCCTTTCCCCTGTTCTGAGCAGTCGTCTGCACTGAAGGGCTAGGAGTCTCGGCAGGCTTAAACCTAGGTCGATTGCTCTGATGAACTGACCCTTGTTGCGACTCTACTCCCTTCTGCTTCCCCTGCTTGCAGAACTTTTGCAGATGACCATCACATCCACACCCAAAGCATGGCCTCCTCTCCTTCCGACACTCAGCGCTCTTGTGCCCAGCAGTACCACAGTTATAACACTGAACTGAACTCCTGGTATGCCCTGACTGCTGAGTCGATCCCCCTTGCGTCATCTCCGTCTTAGCTCTGCCGGATTTGGCGAAGTTAGACGGTGGCGCAGGGCGCTTAAAACCACCTCCCTGGTTCTGATTCTGCATCGACTTCTGTCGGTTGCGCCTCTTGGTCGACTCCTCGAGAGTTACCTCCAGCTTATAGGCACAATCCACATACTGCTCCAAGGTAGAGCATGTGTGGTGCACCATTAATGGCTTGATATCCGGGTTCATCCACTCGTGGAAGTACCAGATCTTTTGAGCCTCGCTGGTGATCTCGGCAGTGGCGTACTGTAGAAGATGGTTGAACTTAGATGCCAACTAGGTCACTCTCAGACCATCAGTCTGAGGGTACAAGAACTCTTTATGCTTTTCCTCTCTCATAGCACGAGAGAAAAAGCGATCAACCATCTTGGTCTTGAACATCGACCAAGTCAACACTGGGCTCTCAGCCAAACCAGTGCTCTCCCACCACTCGCTAGCCTCCTCCTTCAGCTGAAGAGAAGCGATATGGACCTTCTCGGCCTCCGTACACTCCACGTTCCTGAACAGCCTCTCCATATGGGAGAACCAATGAGTCACTGCCACTGGCTCCCCTTTCCCGTTATAGCAGTCGGGTCTCATGGAAGTAATGGTCTTAAGAGTGCGACCATAGCTGTCCCTCGCCCTAACGGCAGTCTCCTGAATCACAGGGTTTCTGGGTTCCACAACATCAGGAACCGCTGCATGAATAGGCACTTCTTGTGCTTGAGGCGCACTTGGTCTCAAGACATCAGTAATAGCCTGCATCACGATCCCACGGATCGCCTCAACAGCTGCAGCGTCAAACAACGTCGGCGCTTGGGTCTGATCCTGACCTTCACGCCTCTGCTGGACGCGAGACTCAGACTCGTGTTCATCCTGAACACCTCTTCCTGCTGGTCTGGGGTTTTGGCTAGTCCCAGCACCGGCTCGAGTCGAGTTTCTCGTGCTTCTTGGGTTCACCATCTGTTTACCGATCAAATTCCAAGCATTCAATACATTAATATTATGCAATATACTTATGCAATATACCAACGTAAATAAATTACTCAGAATAGATCAACTTGGTATTTTATAGATGAACCTTCAAATTCTTACACAACACATAAGTTTATCATTCGAGCGTTAGGACAACATTGCTCGAAGATATAAGTGTTTCTCAAAGTACTTGCTGTAATACTGAAATATTACACAAAGTACAACTTGGAATACTAAGAAACGAAACTACTACGATAGGCAACGCCACTCCTCCTCAAGGCGTTCCAAAACGTCTCCCATACGACTGGCTACTCGTGCATGGTCTCTTCGGGCTAGGCTCACCATCGAGCTCTGGCGATGGGTTTCGCACCCTGCTTGACCCTGAAGCACATAGTCCTAGCTCAGCCATGGTAAAGTATGGGTCATCCATGACTGGTCCTCCTATTCCAGCCCTCCTCTGAGTACTGGCGGTCAACTCATCCCTCTGACGCTGCTGTTCTGCAGAGATTATCTCGCTCTGGCGGAGAATCTCCTGCAGCTCGGATTCCGACCTCCATCTCCTTGGAGTAGGGATAGGCTGAGATTCCCTGTCACTTCTCCCAATACCGTACTCGATATACAGTGCCTCCCAATCAGCTTCTGACATGGGTGCGTACTCTGGCACTGGTGACAATCCTGTACCGGGCTCCTGATTCTGCCCTCCAAGGTCCAACTCTGGATCCTCTTCAGGATCATCCTCTATGGGATCCTCTTCCTCGGGATCATCCTCGATGGGATCCTGATCCTCGGGATCATCCTCGATGGGATCCTCATCCTCGGAATCATCCTCGATCATCTCCTCGTCCTCGACAGGATCTTGCTCAAGCATCTCCTCTTCCTCGTCCTCGCCCTCGTACTCGATCTCCTCGGGAATTGGTCCCAGCAGAAAGTCGTCTTGGTAAACCCCTTGTTCATACCTTGACAACTCGTCTTCCTGCTCTCATTCATGTACTCCCTCCACCCTTGGTGGCGGCACAGGTGCAGGTCTAGGGACCATAGCATTCCTGGCTACAAGGACAACCGACTCGGGGAGAACGTGCTTGACGTCTTCGGGTGGGCTACTCGGGCCTCCAACCTCGAAACATCGCTGAGGTAACGGAAAATCTAGCCTCGGCTGATCCGACTTGGCGTCTTCCGACCCTCTACCAGTAGAAAAGCAGACACCCATCCTATCGAACAATAAGGAAGGAATTAGTCTTTCTAGACATAGAAGCAAGCTTACTATATCAGACTATAAAGAAGATATGACTATGAACGGTGTTTTTAAATTCTTTTCAGAATGAAAATTCAGAGCCCTCTTTAAAGCATTTTGAAAATGAATAAATGGCTTTAAAAAAAAAAAAAAAACCCGTTTTAAAACATTTGGCTATGATACCACAACTGTAACACCCCCAAAACTTAACCCTTTTGGAAAGGTATTACCGCCAGTGACCCCAGTGTTCCTTACCGAGATCACCCAAGGCTTTACCAAATAAACACAATTTATGAAATGCAATTGATACACAAAGATCAAGCATTAAATTCCAAAACATAACATTGTTGAGGAAACAAGAGTTACGGGATTACAACCCAATCCCGAATAGGTCAAAACATAGTTTAAACCAAACACAGCGGAAGACTAAGAAAGTAAGTTACAATCGGAGTTATTGTCCAAAGGATCATAACCTGATTAAAGAAATAATTAAAACATTCAAAAACCACCGCCGACTCCATAGTCCTTCTAATCTTTTGAGCTACTTCTTAACTGATGTCCCGAATCAAACGGATGACACCAGCCAACCATGCAAGGGAAAAAATATTGGTTGGTTAGTCTAAATGAATAGACTAGCAAGGGAACAAAGCAGACTAGTTCGAAGTAGTTGTATTAGGTTAGACTCTTCGTCCCTCGAATAATAATCGAGTACGCTTGTCAACCACCATACTCTTACTGGAATAAACAAGAGGTATGCACAAGAGAAGATTCTGGAAGACTGAATCTTCACAGAAATCGACTCGAAAGAAGACTCCAACTGAAATGAGTCTTTAAGGAAGAATGACAAATCTGGAATATTATAGAATCATACAACAATGATTTAAAACTGACTGAGATGCTTCGGTTCACGACCAACCTCATCGCCTACAGCGAATCCAAATTGGAAAGAGAACGTACTACATTCGAGTCAAGACGAGTTTTCCTAGTTGCACTGAACTTAGCTGCACTACTCGCCCAAGGTGTATTAATTATGTGCGTCAAGGTAGCACTTATCTGATTTATGTTTCAAAAACACACATCACGTTATAGACTTTTACATGTGTACCCCACCAATGGGACGACACATCTTAGTATACGTTTCATCGAGAGTGACGTATACCGGAAGGTTTGTGACACCAGCTAAGTGTCCTGTCTCTACACACATGTGTAAGAGACCGATCGTGATCATAGAATAGTACCAGATGGGGACGAGTCATCCCGATACCAGATTATAAAGAAACGACTAGACAGAGTCCGAGTAACGTTCCTATCTAACAGTGCTAACTAAACAGTTACAGCACCACAACATTTACAGGATAAATCCACATAAAGGGCCGAAAGGCGATCACAGATAATAGCGTTGTTCTAACAGATATACAACCTATTATATGATTTTCAAAACAGTTTATCAAAACCGTTTCCAGACAAACAGAATATTCATTCCAAATTAATTACTCAGATAAACTACTGATAATTAATGTAAATATGGAACGAAAGAGCAAGAGCGAACCGCCACTTGCCTTACTCCGCAGAATAGTCTAAAGACGTTAACTGGATTCCGGGCTCGACACGGTAGTTCCGACAGCACAACAACCTTCGAGTCGACCCATAAAAGAAACCCTAAGTTAGATCCGACATAAACAGTACGAATCTAAACACGGCGAAGGAACACGAAAGGAAAGACGACACGACGACAACCGACCAAGCCAAAGCCACGAAGGCATTCTGGGCACTGGCGGCGGTCGCCGTTCTTGGCGGCGGTCGCCGTATTCATCACGGCGGTCGCCGTGAAGAACACGGCGGTCGCCGTTAAGAACACGGCCGACTGAAATGAGAGAAAACTCACCCCAAAACACGAGCGGTTTGGCCTCCTTCGACTTGCTTTGGCTTATAACCTCCAAGGCTAACCAAAAGCTTCACAAAGGCACTCTGGAAACACACCAAAGCAACACCGGCGAGACCTTCAACTTCCGGCGAAAACACAACTCCGGTGAGAGGCGAATTTGGCAGCGATTCGGGGTTGTAGATGACCCAAAACCCATGCCCAAGCTCTGCTATTTATAGGCAAACCCCAAGGAATGATCTGCAAACCCTCAGATGCGGCAACCGACGCAACGACGCGCCTCGAACGACGCCGGCGACCATCGGGCAAAGCCCACTGGACAATCACGGCGGTCGCCGTATTTTTGCCTGCGGCGGGCACGCGGCGGTCGCCGTAAATGCGGCGGTCGCCGTTGCTAGACCTGTCGCAGCCAGCTAGAAGCTGACACGTTGACCTCTCGGGCCCAACCACGGCGGTCGCCGTTTCTGAACGGCGGTCGCCGTTTTCCCCTTTTTTCGCCCATTCGGCTTTGAACGAGCATGACGATAAACCGGGATAAAAATTATCGTACGCGAACGACAATTTAAAATTCAAGGCACCTTGTCTGTATATTATTTCACTGAGAAAAATATTACAGATATAGAGCACATTACAGAATGTCTCAAGCTACCTGAATTAAATCCGACGTACACAACGGGTACTCGGGAAAATTCCATAATTCCCAAAATAACCTTACAAAAATACGGGGTATCACAGATATCGGAAAGAAGTTTTGCATCAATGGTATGTTACTTTTTCATTTATGGTTTGTATCAAGTTTATGCATGAGATCCTAAGTTAAATGGTAGAAAACTGTTTTAAAGCATTTAAATCCCTACAGTGGTATCAGAGCCTCTTGCATAAATTGATATGATCATGATTAAAGTTGTTAATTTTGATGCATGTTCTTGATTATTTTGGTTCAAGTTAGTGGTAAATTTGATGTATGGATTAACTTGTATGATTAAAATTGTGATTTTAATTGATTGGATGCATAAAGTTGTGACTTTTATGTATATAATATACTCGAAAATTTCAGCCTCATGACCGACATTATGCATGTTAAAAATTCTAATTTTTTTGCTTAATTTTGACCCCAAAATCGATTTGTATGTGTAATTTATGCAAGAGATATGATTTATTGTATAAATAATAATCACACATAAAAATACTTGATTTTTCATGTTGGTGAAATTGATTTAAACCCTAGAAATTTATATTTTCATGCCTTGAATGCCCAAAGTTGATTAATTCTGAAAATTACACCATATTATCCTTAAAATCATCAAAATTTGTAATTGTTACAAAATTTGAGTGGGCGAAGGGGTAAAACCGTGGTTGGGTGGCCAATATGGCTCATGGCGGTTCAATGGTGGTCCGCTAGTGGTCCGGCTGGGCGGGGCAGTGTGGCGCGGTGGCCGGGCTGCTGGTGCAGCCGAGAGGGGTGGGTTGGCTGCAGGGTGCGACGGTAAGGGTTATGGTTTGTTAGCATAAGATCTTAACTACCTAAATTAGATATGGTAACAAGATATCTTATCTCTAGAGTATATTTTATCCAATTATGCATGATAATGATTAATATTGGGATTAACTCCATATACGATTTATACTGAATTAAAATAATAAAAAGATTAGATTAATTATTTTATTGGATAATTTAATTAATTTAATCTTAAAAGTCTATTAATATGATTAAAGGACTATTATTGTCTCTTAATATTTGATATTATATTATGCATGTGTGATTTAATATTATGATATTAGTATTGCAT
The DNA here is from genome assembly GCA_027886185.1 of Rheum nobile. Taxonomy (NCBI): domain Eukaryota; kingdom Viridiplantae; phylum Streptophyta; class Magnoliopsida; order Caryophyllales; family Polygonaceae; genus Rheum; species Rheum nobile. Next base: position 4,311,359 of record WOAB01000002.1, on the reverse strand, counting down.
GCGGTGACTGATATGACCCAAATATCATAGAAAATACGATATGTGTATCGTTATTGTTTTCTTGTACACGATCTGTGTATCGTTGTGTATTTTTGTAATTTAATTTTTAAGAAATTAGATTAGATTTACATTATGTAATACAAGAGAAGAAGATCCTATGAAGATTCCAAGATGGAGATCCAGAGGAGAATCAAGGATGGAGATCCAAGAGACAAGAAGAATTTATGAAGATTAGATCTTATGAGATTTTAGGGGCCATACTAGGAACACATTTATTTATTGCATTTGTTTTGCTTTAAATATCTCTAAGTTTATGCTTCCTTGTTTATTTATGCTATTTAGTTCACTAGCAAATAGACTGCCATGATAAACCTAGTTCCCTTAAAAGAAAATTGAGATTTTGCCATTCCAAATCATAACCTATGAGGCCCTTGGAATTTGATGGATAGGTTTTGCCAAAGCAATGTGTCATTCTTTGACCTTGGGATAGTACGGATAAATCTATATAAGGGGTTTACAACCTTGATTTGGTTATACTCAACAAAAGACCAAAAGATAAAGTTTTAGATTTTGAGGCATGAGTTAGATTTGACATAAGATGTAATCTTTCAACCAAGAGTTATAAATGTTATAACTAGTAAAAGTTACTTACCTTGATCACATAGGATTAAGGAAGGGCCAAAGTACGCCTAAAGTCTTATCTGAAATAGGAGCTTTGAATAATTTTATTCAAAGGGAAAACATCAATGAATAAAATGTGCATTAGCTTATTTATGTTTAAAGCATGTATAAAAAATTGTAAGCTCTTGCATGACAAGCATGATTTACATTTTGCATGTTATTTCTGTTGTAGATATCATGTCTAGAAACGATAACCCAACAATCATCAACTTACGTTCGATTCTTGAGAAGAATAAGCTGAACGGAAACAATTTCCTCGATTGAGAAAGAAATCTGAGAATGATTCTCAAGTCTAAAGGAAGAGAGAATGTCCCTAACACCCATATCCCAACACTGAATGCTATGTCTACTCCAGAGGAGATAGTAGAGGAAAAGCATATCAAAGATAAGTCAGTGATTGTCACTTGTCTTATGTTGGCTTCCATGGAATCAAGCCTTCAAAAGAGGTTTGAGAGGATGGACGCCTACACCATCATTCGCAACCTGAAAGTTATGTTTCAAGAGCAAGCGAGAATGGAGAGATATGAAACTCATAAGGCAATTCTTGATTGCAAGCTTGAGAAAGGCAAGTCAGTTAGTGCTCATGTGTTCAATATGATTGGACATTTTGAGAACATGGAAAGACTTGGCCACCCCTATAGTCAATAGTTGGCTACAAACATCATACTTCACTCTTTGCATGATGAATTTGCTCAATTCAAGTTGAACTTTAATATGATTGGAGTTGGAAAAACACTTGAAGAGCTACATGGGATGCTCAAAACAGCTGAGCAAAATCTCTCTGTTGACACCAAGAAAGCGATCTTGATGGTCAACAGGGAAGAGGGTTCAAGAAAGGGGCACCTGGACAGTAGAAGAAGAACGTGCAAGGGAAGGGCAAACAAGTTACACAACCCAAGCAGACTTCTGAAAAAGCTAAAGTAGCTGCTGACCATGATTGTTTCTACTGCCATGCCAAGGGTCATTGGAAGAGGAACTGCCCAAAATACCTGGAAAATAAAAAGATAAAACTGTGAGTTCCAATTCAGGTACGGATGTTATAGAAGTCCTAACAGCTAAAGCTTCAACTTGGGTATTGGACTCAGGTTGTGGTTCTCATATTATTTCGAATGTGTAAGGACTAAGAAGAAGTAGAAGCTTAGCTAAGGGAGAGGTAGACCTACGCATTGGAAATGAAGCAAGGGTTGCTGCACTTGTCATTGGAGATTATAGTTTACATTTACCTTCTGGTTTGGTATTAGAACTTAATAATTGTTATTTTGTCTCTTCTATTACTAGAAACCTTATTTGCAACTTGTGTTTTGGATATTGAAGGCTATGATTTTAGACTAAAAAATCAACGTTTTTATATTCACAAGGATGACGTTTTTTATGCCGATGCACTACTGAGTAATGGACTCTATGTGTTGGAACAAGGATCCAGAATATATAACATAAACACCAAAAAGCAAAAATCAAATGAATCTAACACCACCTATTTATGGCATTGTCGATTAGGTCACATTAGCTTAAATCGCATGAAGAAGCTCCAAAAGGATAGACTTCTAACCTTATTTGATTGTGAATCATTTGAAACATGTGAATCTCGCCTAATGGGAAAGATGGCAAGGTCACCTTTTACTGGAGTGAGTGAAAGGTCAACCGAGCTTTTGGCTATAATACATACGAATGTATGTGGACCAATGAGCACAAAAACTAGAGGTGGTTACAGTTTCATAACCTTTACTGATGATTTAAGTAGATATGGATACATATACTTAATGAAGCATAAGTCTGAATCTTTTGAAAAGTTCAAAGAGTTTCAAAATCAAGTGGAAAATCAACTTGGCAAGAAAATTAAAGCACTACGATCTGATCGTAGTGGTGAATATTTGAGTCAAGAATTTGATCATCATTTAAGAAGATGTCGGATTGTCACACAACTAACTCCACCTGGAACACCACAACTGAATGGTGTGTCTGAAAGGAGGAATAAGACCTTGTTGGACATGGTTCGATCTATGATGAGTTTTGATGATCTTCCAATATCTTTATGGGGACATGCTCTCACAACTGCAGTGTTCACACTAAACATGACTCCATCCAAAGATGAAGATAAGACACCATATGAGTTATGGACTGGAAGAGTTCCAAGTTTGTCTTTTCTAAAGATCTGCAGATGTGAAGCTTATGTAAAACGTTTACTGGCTTATAAGCTTGCACCCAAATCAGATAAATGCTTCTTTGTAAGGTATCCTAAGGAAACCAAAGGATACTACTTTTACAATCACAGTGAGCACAAAGTGGTTGTTGCTAGGGATAGTGTCTTTATGGAAAAATAATTTGTTTCTAAAAAAGTCAAGTGGGAGAAATGTTGATCTCGAAGAAGTTCGAGAAGAGCAACAAAATGAGCAACAAGATGACATGGATTGCTCTATCTCAGAGACGGTTGTATTTGAGGAACTAATCTCGCAAGGAGAGGGAACTCATACACCGAAGGTAGTGGAATCGCAAGACCCCATTCCTATCGTTTCTCCTGAATCTGATTCCAATAAGGTCCCACAAAATGGTGTGGAAGATCCTTCTGTTTTTCAGCCCACACGTAGATCAGATAGGCCCAGAACGCAGCCAAAGAGATATGTTGATTTCATAATGACTGCGAGTTTGGACATCCTACTTTTAGAAAGCAATGAGCCTACTACATACAAGCAAGCTGTGGTGATTCCAGACTCCGAGAAATGGCATATTGCCCTGAAGTCTGAAATGGATTCCATGTCTGAGAATCAAGTATTGATAGATTTGCTAGATGGGATAGTACCCATAGGGTGCAAATGGGTTTACAAACTCAAAACAGACAGGGATGGAAACATAACAATTTTTAAAGCGAGATTAGTTGCAAAAGGTTTTAAACATATTCATGGTACTGACTATGATGAAACCTTATCTCCAGTCGTCATGATCAGATCCATTCGGATACTCCTAGCAATTGCAGCTCATTATGATTATGAGATCTGGCAAATGGATGTCAAGACCGCTTTTCTAAATGGGTATTTAGAAGAGGATGTGTACATGACACAGCCCGAGGGTTTTGAGGATCCACATAATCCTAGGAAAGTATGCAAGCTTAAGAAGTCCATTTATGGACTTAAGCAAGCATCAAGGAGTTGGAACCTTCGATTTGATAAAGTGATCAAACAGATTGACTTAATCAGATGTGAAGAAGAACCTTAAGCTTGTGTTTACAAGAAGTTTAGTGGGAGCAAAGTGGTCTTCCTGGTCTTGTATGTGGATGACATACTACTCGTTGAAAATGACATTCCTATGATGGAGTCCGTTAAGGACTGGCTTAAGAAGTATTTATCAATGAAAGACTTAAGAGAGACCGAGTACATATTAGGCATCAAGATCTATAGAGATAGGTCTAAGAGACTTATTGGACTAAGTCAAGGAACTTATGTGGATAAGGTTCTTGATAGGTTCAATATGAAAAATTCCAAGAAAGGATTCTTGCCTATGCAGCATGGCTTACATCTCAGCAAGAAGCAATGCCCAGTAACACATGCTGAGCTAGAGAGAATGAGTAGGATTCCTTATACATCAACAGTAGGATCCATCATGTATTCCATGGTAAAGCACACTGGAATGCAACTAAGAACATTCTTAAGTACTTGAGAAGGACAAAGGATGATTTCTTAGTGTATGGAGGTGATGATGAGTTAGTTGTTGAAGGATATATTAATGTGAACTAGAAGAGTTCAAAGTAAAGCATGATAGCTAATTCTACAATAGAAATTGAATACATTGCCGCATTAGATGCAACATAGTAAGATATATGGATAAGGAAGTTCGTTATCAGACTTGGTGTTATTCATAGTTATGCAAAATACACACGGATGACAACATTGCAGATCCGTTGACTAAACCTCTATCCAAGCCCAAGCATGATAGTCACACTAGGGCTAAGGGACTCAAACACATTGGAGAATGGCTTTGAGATTGTATTGTTTTGAGATTATGGATGTTGATTTCATGATTATTGAAACATTGCATCATGTTTGTTTTTTGAAATAAAGTTTCATTATTATTTAATCGTGGTTTAGAATTAAATAAAATATCCTAATAATTTATAATCATCAAATAGGATCATCATAAAAGTTATGTTGGCTGAAACCCTATTAAGTGAACTGATATTATGAATTATGAGTTGTCCGTAGTCTAAGTCATTAAATTGGACATAAATGACTCAATACAAGCTATTATGTAAGTTGATTGATAGCGCCAAGTTTCACGGGCTATAGGGACATGGAGATGTCTAATCAATTACATGGACATGTATGGTGGATACGTGTTGGGCAGACCTACCTTAAGATTCGTCAAATGAGTTGTAGAAGTTTAAGTTGAACTATAGATAGTAGATTCCTCAGACATGAGTGAGGTATCCCTCTTGCTTGGTGATTGGTAGTCTTTTACATTGTCAAACACCGTTGCGTAAAAGGCGACAATAAAGGCAGTGATCGGGATTGCTGAAAATTGAGTGGGAGTTATAGTCACACAAGATTGGAGAAGTCCTCATATTTATATATCTGTATATATGTGGATAGGAACGGTGTCTTGGCCACTTGAAGAGTAAGAACTGAAAATGCATGGCCGTGCTCAAATGGATTAATAGTAATCATTTGTTTTGAAAGTTCAAGCTCAGAGTTCAAGAAATAATTTGAGTATTGATATGGATTACATATGATGCTATCATATCATCAAATTAGACACTAAGTGATGTGACCATGGGTCCCATCAAGAGCTTCAAGAGAGCTTGGACTTCCGAGATGGCTCAAGTATTGAAGATGGAGCTCAAGTCTCATCAAGAAGAGCCAACCCAAGACAATAGCCGGTCACATGCATTGTGGCAAATTCGGGTGCCCCTCTTGACGTCCACATTACTTGAATCCGGATTTGGCTGAATTTGGCTAAGTGTTGGCTTATTTATTTAAGTTGTATTAAGACCATTTAGGAGCAGGATTTAAATTGTTTTCCTGAATTTTAATTCCCTAAAAAGGCTAAGTAGTGGCCTAAGTAATGCTTAGATTAGTGGGTTATGTTAGTGCTAGGATTAGTGGTCATTTTTAGCTTATTTTCTCTAAATTCCTAAGCAGCCTATATAATGGTTGTTTTGAGCTTCGTAAGGGGGACGTTCAAGCAAATGAAAAATCAAAATTAGTCTGGCCAAGATCGTCTCCTTCCTTCATAGCTTGTGAGTAACATCAAGCTTGCTTTGTGAGTCATATCAAAGCAAACCGATCTTGTTTCAAGGGTGAGTCATATCTCCTGAATCTCGATCTCTCCTAAACTTGAGTGGTGAGTCATATCCACAAGGGTGTTAGGTGCCTATCCCTCTATCAATCCATCCCCATCTTCACGTCCTTCATCCATAAACTCATCTCGCTGAATTCCTTCCCGAAAAGCTCAGCGATCTCTCAGTTAAAACGCCATATCTTTGGATTCACAACTCAGAAAATTCTTAACTTTTGAGGGACGAAATTAGACTTCCAGATCTAACTCTGGGAGTTGGAATCATCCAATTCTGAGTCCAAACAAAAGAGAACGAGCCAGTTGAAATCATGCTGGATTTCTGGAAAGTTGCTGTCAATTCTGGCAGAAGTTGAAGAGCAATTCCTTTCACCGAGAGCCCCTCGATCCTTGATCTTATCATGTGGTATCAGAGCTACGTAAGGTATTGCTCGAATCCTTGGCTTGAATTGATAGAATTTCAGATTTGCAAGCTTTAGATTTCGTGCCCTCAATTCTGTTTCAGTTTTTGCATTTTTGAGTCTTGTTGCAGTCTTCTTTTTGTTTTGATTGTTTTGAGTCTGCATTTGAGTTTCCCGGACTCTCTTATTGTGTTTTGCAGTAATAGGAGTTGTGTGTTAGTGCTTAGAAACCAGTTTAAGTTGTCGTTAATTCCTAGGAAGAATTGGTTAGCATATCCTACATTTTAGGAACTGATTTTTGACTAAATCTCCTGGACTTCCTGCTTGTTTAGATTGGTTGAACAAGTCAAAACTGATCCCTACATTATAGCTGCATATAGTTTAATTAGTTTGAGTCATTTTTTTTAGCACATATATACAACTTGAATTCATACGTACATGTGCAAACTTGCGACTTGAACTTTAAAGTGCGGGAAAAGCCTTTTAGTTCTTAAGTGTGCGTGTTTATTCATTCCAGTTCATCAAGTGCTCTTATTCTTAATGGTTCCTGCAATTTAGCTGTATAAAAAAAATTATCAGAATAGACGATCTTATTCACAAGGCAAGAAAAAGTGGATGCACTAGAAAAACTCGGCTCAAAAACAAAAGAGTAAGCCATAGAAAAAGTGGTTCATCATTTTGTCACAAAGTTGTGAATTAGCTGCTGATTCAAGGCTTGAGTTTCTACTGTTTTAAACATAAAAGCACCAAGTGTAAAAAAAGGCAAAGGGATTTAGTACCTGTTGAAGATTTTAAGTCTATATTTTGCACAAGTACTTTGGTTCATTATGTTGTGTGCATTTCTGTTTTTCTTGCTTTCTTTCATTGCATTTAGGAAGCCAAAACCAGCCTACATAGCAAGCTTGCTTAGCTGAGAAACTTGAGATTTAATTCAAGAATTTAAGCTTTCTTACTAGCTTAGGTTCCATTGATTGACCTTGTTTTCTGTGGGAGCATCTATGTTTGGTATTAGCTTTGGATACTAACCTTGCAAGGAGAGCGAATGGAGATGTCAAGCTTGGGTTTATTGTCGCAAAGGGATTATCTCTACTTTCGAGCTTATGGTGTGTACCCTAACTCTCAAACTCACAAGGATCATCTGCCTCGAAAGGACCTGGACTTCCGAGATGGCTCAAGTATTGAAAATGGAGCTCAAGTCTCATCAAGAAGAGCCAGCCCAAGACAATAGCCGGTCACATGCATTGTGGCAAATCCGGGTGCCCCTCTTGACGTCCACATTACTTGAATCCGGATTTGGCTGAATTTGGCTAAGTGTTGGCTTATTTATTTAAGTTGTATTAAGACCATTTATGAGCGGGATTTAAATTATTCTCCTGCATTTTATTTCCTGAATTTTAATTCCCTAAAAAGGCTAAGTAGTGGCCTAAGTAATGCTTAGATTAGTGGGTTATGTTAGTGCTAGGATTAGTGGTCATTTTTAGCTTATTTTCTTCAAATTCCTAAGCAGCCTATATAATGGTTGTTTTGAGCTTTGTAACGGGGACGTTCAAGCAGATGAAAAATCAGAATTACTCTGGCCAAGATCGTCTCCTTCCTCCATAGCTTGTGAGTAACATCAAGCTTGCTTTGTGAGTCATATCAAAGCAAACCGATCTTGTTTCAAGGGTGAGTGATATCTCTTGAATCTCGATCTCTCCTAAACTTGAGTGGTGAGTCATATCCACAAGGGAGTTAGGTGCCTATCCCTCTATCAATCCATCCCCATCTTCACGTCCTTCATCCATAAACTTATCTCGTTGATCTCCTTCTAGAAAATCTCAGCGACCTCTCAGTTAAAACGCCATATCTTTTGATTCACAATTCCAAAAATTCTCAACTTTTGAGGGACGAAATTAGACTTCCAGATTTAACTCTGGGAGTTGGAATCATCCAATTCCGAATCCAGACGAAAGGGAACGAGCCAGTTGAAGTCACGCTAGATTTCTGGAAAGTTGTTGTCAATTCTGGCAGAAGTTGAAGAGCAATTCCTTGCACCGAGAGCCCCTCGATCCTTGATCTTATCACTAAGTGACAAATGAATTGATATTGCACACTTGTTTAAGGACAAGTGGGAGATTGAAGGAATATGTGTCCTTTAATCAAGATGACAATTACTAATGATAGAATATGATTAATAATGGAGATTTATAATCTTAATATTTTAGTTAGTCTTAGTGTTTGCTAAAAGCCAACTAAAACTTATGGGATAAATTGGATTTGGCCCATTGATATTACATTTGGGTCCTATAAGGTCACACACAATAGAGTAATTGGGCTAGATTAAAGCAACTCGAGACCCATGGTGGGACAAGGGAATTTCGGCCATATGGTAATATTGAAATAGTGAATTATTCATTAAATAATAATAAAGAGTTATCTATTTACTTGATGATATAAGGAAATATATCTCTAGAAAAGATAATATATTGTATCAATCATAAATATCTCTTTCTAATTAAAAGGAGATTTATCTTATAAGATATATGATATAAGATAATATAATATATATTTATACTTTCCTAATATATTATACGATAATATTAAAAAGGTAATCCAATTCTCATATTTGGATGAGAGATTACGTACGTGTGATTTTGGGGGGAAATCACAATCATCACCACAAGATACATACGGCCGAACCTCCAAATTTGTTGGAGTTTTGTTCCTTTCTCGTTCATTCGTTATAGCAAACGGAAAATAAGACGATCTAGTTTCGTGCTCGTGTGGACTAAGTAGAGGAGTCACAATTGAGGCTCTATTCTCCAGGGTGATCTCGAAAAGAAGTTTTACATCAAAAGATATGTTACTCTTTCATATATGATTCGTATCAAGTTTATACATGAGATCTTAAGTTAGATGTTAGAAAGCTGTTTTCTGAAATTTCGCTTAAAGCATCTAAATTCCTACGGTTCACCCACCTTAGTCTACTCGACGAGTCATCCGGCGAGCGGAACGAGCCACTCATGTATCATTCGTGCACATCCTATTTTAGTTAGATTATTTTATATTTTTTTTATCATTCTAAATATTTTCTGTAAGCTGTCAAAGTCAGTTTGTTTTGACTTTAGTGTTTTGATACTTTGATAAGTTTTTTTATATATTAGAGATAGCTTTTTCGGTTGCTTGGCTAGCAAGACCGAATCCCTTGTTGTTTAAACTCTCGACCAAGGAATAAAAAAGGTGGTGTTCCTGGGTCGAGACTATCCTAACACAAAAGCCTTAGTTTTTGTGAAGATAAAATTATGTAATTATTTAAGTAAATGTTAATGATGATAATTATATTCTTTTGTTTATATCAAGCCCATTAAAAAGATATGTCCATGACTCCAACATTAAATAAGATATTTAATACCCTCTTAAAACCCTAATTGGGGAGATTCACATTCAGTTCTCATATTCTAAACTCTAGTCTCCCCTCATTCACAAGACTGACTTGAGCGTTGGAGATAAAATGGGAAAAAAACCCTGTTTTTGGCCTTTCTCTATATTCGCAGGGTACCGGAAAGGGAATTTGAGGGATCAAATATCGCCGGATTTGTGGGTTCTCGTCGTCGTCATCAATATTTATTGTGGTACAAATTTATGGTACCACACACTAGTACAGAAATACCTTGGCATAACGTTTTTTTCATGAAGCAAATAGCGCTAATCCTAGCGCTATCTAAGCACGTGTTAATAGTTATTAATAGCGCTATTCGATAAGCACTATAAAAAAATATACGCATAGCGCTTTATTAAAAAAAAGCGCTATAATTTTGCTTTTTAAAAAAAAACTGAAACACACATAACGCGCTATAATAAATTTAGATTATAGCGGTTTTTTGTAAAAAGAACTAAAATATATTTTCCAAAATAAAAATAAAAAAAAGCCCAGCAAATGCAATTGTAGCTAACCTAGCAAGACGGATCAAGAAAATAGCTGTTATCTAAAATTCAAAAAAAAAAAGTGTACAACAGGATACGCCAAAACTTCTTACACTCAAGCAATTAAAAGTATTCTCACCACTATATTTTGGTGGATAAGCTCTACAAAATTCAATAATGCACCATAACGACACCACAGTTTCATACAGGAATGCAAGCTTGATGGTTCGAGTTTGAATCTCAGTCTACTTAATATTCAATACTAACTAATGATTTAAGATGGAAACTCTACAAGGAGCAAAATCGTCATGTCTATATTACTATATAGAATGGATACAAAGGCATCAGAACAAAGATACATGGACACTGACAACACTTAACATGAACAAATTTAAGAGCATATCTCACTCGACACACGTGACAATAAATAGGCAACAAACATTGAATTTATAAAGCAGCAAACAGGTATGTGTGTAACCGAAAGGTACAAGGAAAAGAATGTGTGAAAACCTAGAAAATAAGCTACATAGACAGATAAGAGTATCACCCTTGTAAAATCAGTCATCCCATCGCCACCTAGAAGTAGGAACACAGTCCAAGTAATGGCACCAGCTGCAATGATCGTTTCCATTCTCTCCTTTAAACAGCATCACCAGTGATACCACAAATCTGCAACGAGTGAGATGCAAATGTCAATTTTCGGTTAAGAAAACGTGAAGTTAAGATGGTAAACATTTTTCAAGTTGTGTTGATCTTGTTCAAGATTTATGACAACGTTCACAAGAAAAGGAGCAAAGCGCATTGTCTTAGTCTCTTAGAGATTAAGTTAAGTGCTAGTCTCTAATTTGAAAGTGGTATGTAAACAAGAGGCTTAGATCATCCCTCGGAACGACGACTAGCACAATGTGTGCCACAAGCAGGGCACTCCTTGTCATTTGTGTTCAGTTTTACTTCATTTGTGTTGGTCTCCTGCTTTCTAGGTTCCAGAGAAGGTACAATGCCTCCTGCAGTGTACATTGTAATGATTTGATTAGCAATTGAAATTGTAGATACAAATAAAGTGGCAATGGAATTTCATGAAAACAACATTGAAATTAAACAAGTTTACTCCTTGCTCCTCGAAAGTGGGAGAGGCGTTTATATATATTCTTAGCTAGTGATGTTGAGGATGTGCCTTGCATTAGGTTTCGAATATGCGAAACAACAGAAATCTTGCAGTAATCAATCAATTATACAAGAATTGCAATTATTTATTAGTTACATATTCCAATCTTGAGGATTCGGTTTTGAAATGAAAATGAAAGCTAGTTCAAGACAGAAAAAAAAACAGCTAATAGTATAAAAATGACATACATGATTGATTCATCACGGAACCATCAATTCAGGCCAGATTGAATATGGATACAAGTATAATCATGAAACCTAATCACATGATTCAGCTTTACTGCCTATAAAGATTCAAAATTTCAAATTGCCGTCATAAGCTGATCATTACTAGTAGTAGAACTCGCAGTTCTACATCTACAGAAGAAGAAGAAGCAGAGCACAAGATGAGATATAGAAAGAAGACTTACCAGACGTGTGTAAAGTTGCCTTGAGCGAAAGAGGGACAAAAATGGCGGACGATCCGTTTACAAATTGAGACAAGAAGCAGATAGCGTTGCTGCCACTGTATCCTGTAGGAGTTTGCAGGTTTCGTGTTGCTGTCTCCGTTTACAAATCCAGCTTCCTGAGGATCAAAACAACCGATTAAAAACAAAAATTGCAAGGTGTTAAGAAGAAGAATGAAACCTGAGCTTGAGATTGGGAGTCCAGAGAAGAAGCAGATTGGGAGTCCAGAGAATAAGCAATCGTCTAAGCTAAAGAAATCAATCAAAACTAGAGCACACAAAACGTAACCGACCACAGAAAGATGGAATTGGGAAACAAACGTATTGTAATCCATCACACTTTGGCCCCATGTCATTCCGTATTTTAAGCTTGTCACCGCCTGCATATTGCATAAATCAGAAATTCCATACACTATAATAATCAAAGACTAATCCAAATCCCTATCTGAACTGGAAACTAGAAAAGCATGAAAAATCCATAGTCTTTAAGCCAGGATTTCTTCCAGCTATGAACTGACTTGACTTGAATGGGAATGAGCTATATAATATAAATTCATAAAAAAGGGGCAGGAATCAGCAGCAATCACGGAGCTAGCTACTAGCGTGATCTACCACATAACTGCTGAAAATACAATTAAATTAAATCATCAATGCCTTGTATGACTACTGGATCTTATCATTCAGAAGAAAGCAAAGAAAAACTAGATACTTGGTCAAATTTTCTAGCAATGAGCAATCTGAAGCTGAGAAGAAAGACATAGACAAACAACAACAATTCATCCCACTCAATGTACCGCATTGACATCGCACATTAAAGGTAAGAGAAGATAACGAAACTCAAATGTCCAAAGTAGAATCCATGAGAAAACATACCATCAACGCATCAAGAGTTCTTGTGTCTAATCCATAACAAATCACCAAATTCACAAGAGATAAGTTACACAATTTGACCACAGATTCTTAAGCAGTAGAAGCAGGGTGACAATACCTTTATCAATCATACTATCAAAGGATTCCTCTGCGAAAAAGTTCATATCCCTGACGTCCATTTGCAAGTCTATTCATTGTGTCGTCAAGGAACACCACCTAGAAGGATATCATAACGGAAGCAATACTTATTTACGAATCTTGAGTAAATTTTTAACAATGAATAGATGTATCACCATTCAACAAAAGATTTCCCTAAAAATGTCGTATTCTATACTAGAAGCAGTCATTATAAAAGCACTATTAGATTAGGAACTTACTTATCTTATCAATTACAGCTTCCATCTTTATAAGCTCGTCAGGACAGATATCCGGGCAGCAGTATGCATCTAAAGACCCTTTTTCTCCTAATTGCATCATTAACCACAGATGAAAGTACTAATTAAAAGATAATAGAGATGCTATAAGACCTTTTTTCTCAACCACGAGACCACAAATATGACCTTTTTTTCGTCACGACAGATATCCGGCAACAACCTTGAATCGGTAAAAGCAGCAGTATGCATCTAAGGACCTTTTTTCTCCTAATTGAGACCACAAATATGACCTTTCTCCCATTTTAATCATGTTGTATAAACCAATTCATTTATAAATTATAACTCACCATAGTTATCTACCTTCAATATGACGCTTCTTCTCCTGGTCATAGTAATAGACGATTCCAGCCCCAGTAATCAACAGCAATAACATGCTCAACCACGAGACAAGCTGCATCCACAACAACATGAAAACCAGAAGATCAGTTCAACGAGAAGACAGAAGCACAAATACCATAAATTCCTACCAAAGGATTCAGGAAATCTCCCTGTAACATAAAAGCAATCATCTGAAACTAGTATCCACGATTCTCAAATATAACTTCAGATTGATCGCGCAAAAGACCATGAAACTCACAAATTCAAAAGCAATAAACGAATGAAATCAGAGAGACCAATTACCGATCCTCGAACAGACTTCCCTTCATTGCCAGTCTGTCGGTGCGATTCACCAGATCCTCCATCGCCACCGGCTTTAGCTTCCGGAGTAGAGGAAGGAGAAGATGGAGCACCAGAGCACAAGTACCGATAGCACAACCCCAGAGATTTCAGCTCCTGGTATCGATAGGCACCCTACGACATTGCAAGAAGAGAGCGATTAGCGAACACAAGAGCGCTACGAAAGAAGAGAGAGAATGAGGGGGAGAGAGAACCAGAGAAAACAGCGGAGCGGGTCGACGAAAACGAGAGGTTAGCAGACGAGCGGAGGAGTCAGCGGAGACGACTAACGAGAGAAGGGGAGGGAGTGGCGAGAGTCCTCAATTGATGAAGTTAGGGCGCGAGAAGGAAACGGCGAGAGAGGTATGCACACAGTAAAGGATGAAGTTAGGGCGCGAGATAGAAGCAGGCTCGCGGGAAATGTAAAGCAGAAATTTATTATAGCGCTTTTTTATCAAAATCGCTTAAGAGTGTTGAAAAACTATTACGGTGTGTGGTTGGTTGGTAAATGGTTTCAAATTTTGAATGAGTGTATTTGTAGTTTCCACCCAAATTTCACCAATTTGGTGGGGATTATTGTTTGCACCCCATAAGAAATTGCAGCGTATTTCAGTTTGGGCGTATTTGGGATGCGTCTAAATTGGGATTTTTTTAAAATAAAAAATAATTTTTTGGACGCAATCAGGGTGCGCCCAAGGTTTGAATGAATTATTTTTATTTTGAAAAATAATTTTTTAAAAACAATTCTTTTTTTTTTTCCTCTTCAATTCCCTTGTAATTTCTCTTTTATTTTTGATAAAATCCACCAAATTCTCCTCATAAAATTTAACCAAACAAGATAATACAATTCTCTTGGTTCCCCTCCCTTCAAATCCTTTCTCAATCCCTCAATACAAATATAGCCTTAGCTTTTTTTTTTCTTTTTTTTTTTGTAAAAAGCGCTAAGAAAATATTTTCCATTTTTAAATAAAAAATAAAAATATATTATAGCGCTCTCTTAGCGCAAAATGTTTTATATTTTTAAATAAAAAACAGAAACGTATTATAGCGCGCTAAGAGTGTTTCAGAACTCTTAGCGTTTTTTTTGTAAAAAGCGCTATAAAATTGAAATCTCTTAATTAAAAAAAAATTATGAGTCTTAACAATTTTTTTACTTTTTTATTTTTTATTACGCTTTTTTATAGCGTTCTAATTTTAGTGTTATCTAAATAGTGACAATTGACGCCATCTGTTAAAACGAGGATGATGACGGGAATTTCGACGCGGACGGGTCACCAAACTCATATAGCTCCATTTCAATCCTTTTTCGATCGAGCCATTGACCTACCTTCGGTGGTACTCAAACTCATAAAAACTCACAAAAGGCCCTTATATGTACCCTTGTTCGATCGCATAAAAAAACCATTTCAGCCTTCTTCTCCGAAATCCGATCATACCATCCTCTTCCTTGTACTTGAAATAGTGGAAAAGGATCCTTGAACCGTCTTGAGCCATCTCCGAGCGACATAGAACCACCCCCGCAAGGATCGTTCTTTGTTTATCTACCAGTCCGGTTCATCGGTGTTTGAACGCCGGAGAGGAAGCGCCTTCCACCTCCAAACATCTTGGTCGACGCACCTCGACGCCAGGGGGTCAACCGCACCAACGCCGCGCAGCCCGTGTGTAACACCCCCAAATCTTAATCCATTTGGAAAGGTATTACCGCCAATGACTCCAGTGTTCCTTACCGAGATCACCCAAGGCTTTACCGGTTTAAATACAATTTAAGGCATACAATGATAAATAATGATCAAAGTATCCAAAACAAAACATCAATCAAATGAAACATGAGTTACGGGATTACAACCCAATCCCGAATAGGCCAAACACAGAGTTTAAACAAAGTACAGCGGAAGACTTATAAAATATATTACAAAAAGGGTTGTGATCGTAATGATCACCTGCCCAAGGATCTCAACCTGATTAAAAGTAATTATTAAAACATCCAAAAACAACCGTCGTCTTCATAGTCAATCTAGTCTCCTCATATCTTCACTCTATCTGATGTGCCGAATCGAACGGATGACACCAGCCCACATGCGGAGAACAATGTTCGTGGGTTAGTCTACTTGAATAGACTAGCAAGGGTAAAAAGCAGAGTGGTTCGAGTGATCGTAACCGTTTACTATCATTGTCCCTCGAATAATAACCGAAGGGACGATACATAACCCGACACTTTCACGGAATAACAACAAGAGGTATGCATGAGAGAAGATTCTGGAAGACTTCATCTTCACAGAAATCGACTCGAAAAGAGACTCTAAGAGATTGAGTCTTTAAGGAAATATGACAAATCTGGAACGTTTACAGCATCATACAACAATGATTTAAAAGTTGACTGAGATGCTTCGGTTCACGACCAACCTCATCGCATACAGCGAATCCAGATTGGAAAGAGAACGTACTATGATCAAAGTCGAGACGAGTTTTCCTAGCTGCACTATAACTTAGCTACACTACTCGCCAAAGGTATATTAATTATGTGCACTCGGGCACTTTATCTTATTTAATTCCAAAACGCAGATCACGTTATAGGCTTTTAAATCATCTCATCCATCGGGATAAAGAGATACCGTCGGGAACTAAATCCATGGACGGAGTTGACTCGGGAACTAAATCCCAAGAGTCGAATCGGGAACTAAATCCCGCGGGAACTAAATCCCTCAAGGCAGAGTCAGGAACTAAATCCATACAAACGGCATTAGAGAAGGATGGTAGGAACTAAATCCTAACCACCAGGTTATCAAGAAACGACTAGCACTCGCAATGAGATACACAGTAGCGTTCCTACGAATACTCGTGCTAACTAAATAGTTCAACACAACAATAACTCATAACAATGCCCTCAAGGCCCGTTACAGATAAAATAGCGTTGTTCTAACAATATACAACCTATTATAATATCTGTATTAATTCACATATATATATATATATAATAGCGTTGTTCTAACAGATATACAACCTATTATAATATCATATTTTAGTTTTCCAAAACATTTAACAAAACCGTTTCCAGATGAACACAATAATCATTCCAAATTAATTACTCAGATAAACAACTGATAATTAATGTAAATATGGAACGATGAGCAAGAGCGAACTGCCACTTGCCTGGAATAGATTCGGCGATGAATCTGGACGAGACGACTATCGAAAATATCCTTTCCGAGGATATGGCTTAAGCTTCAGAATATTTCTACCAGAAAACGAGTCCACACGCGATCCAGCAAATCACGTTCTAACTGACAAATTAATTATCTATCAATTAATTTGACTGGACGAATTTAAGAATTTATATTTAATAAATTTCTATGATATTAAATCATAAAATAATTTATTAAATTTTCCTTAAAAAAAATACGGACGAAAGAGAATCGAAATTATACCGCTCGAATAATTTCGGGTTGAATTTGGACTGGAAAAGAATTGGGCTTCTCGGCCCAATACCGAAACAAAGCAAGGGGGGCCCACTTGGGCACTTTTCCCCTTCTTCTTCCTCGGTTCAACACTAACAACAGCACAACAACGGAGTAACAATGGCAACACGCAGCCACGCTCCACGCACAGCTCGCTGGGAAGGGACTCGCCACCGGAGTGGCCTGTGTCGCCGGGGAGGAGCACCAGCGGCGGACGGCAACACCAGCAGGGGCGGAGCAACAGCACACAACAACCACAGGGAGCTCGGCTGGCTTCGATCGGCTAGTCGACGCCGGAGATGGAGCGGCGCCAGGGGAGGAGCAGCGGCTACACCAGCTGCGACTCGCACGGGGGCATCGCGGTGGCTCTCGGCTCGCACAGGAGCTCGCGGTGCTCTGCCTTCACAGGGGAGCTTCTTGAGAGGAACAAGGGAGTGAAGCGGGAGACAGATCGGTGCCCATTTCAGCTTCTCCAACGAGCTCCTTTGTGAAAGATCACAATGGGCCAAGACGAGCGGGCCTAGCAACAAGCCCAAGTGGGGTTCCACCCTAAAACCAATTGACAATAGGGGGAGTAGACCACTTGCTTATATACTAGGAGAAGAAGCCCCAAACTATCGATGTGGGACTCTCCAACACACCCCCGCAAGTGTGACGGGCCATACACGGCAACAAGTCACACTTGGCCCAATAACCAGGCTCTGATACCATGTGAAAGATCACAATGGGCCAAGACGAGCGGGCCTAGCAACAAGCCCAAGTGGGGTTCCACCCTAAAACCAATTGACAATAGGGGGAGTAGACCACTTGCTTATATACTAGGAGAAGAAGCCCCAAACTATCGATGTGGGACTCTCCAACATCCTTATATAGCTCCAGGAGAAGCCCCGACCACGCTGCAGGAGAGCCGGCCAACACAGGGCTCGAGCCAGCGACAACTTCGCGCAATTTCGGGAGTGCTTTCGGCGAGCTGCTATTGGTTTTTGGTATGGGTATTAAACCCCGGAAATTATATGTTTGTATCCAAACAAATATTCTAACTCTCGAAAATACATTGAATGTATTTTATACCACTCAGGGAATTATTTCGGATATCATGGATATTTCAGAAAATTCAAACTCCACTGAAAGCGAAATAATTAATTAGTGAAGTTTGAGAAAAATTACCCGAATATCCTTACTAAAAATTGAAAAATTGAGGGATATTACACCGTGCTCATCCCAACCATTAATGAGCTGCCTCCAATTGCACCACACAGAGCTGCGACCTCTATTTTGTAGGAATTCGTCAAATCTTCTCGTGACACCCTTCGACCACTATCTCGCCAACGAAACCACTATCTGGAGCCGTCGTCGACCTCACACGAGCCGTTCTGCACCATCATCGGATCCGGGTTTGTGCCGCACGAGCCGCCACATCATTGTCATCCCCAAGACCCCAACATTCTGTACAAAGCGAAGCCACTGACCAAATTGGTCTCCTCTCTTTGATTTGCTTATTGGGCCGAGGACCCAATCAAGAAAATTTGACTCGCAACACCACTTGGAGGAGATTGGAAGAGTGCTACGAAGTAGAAAACGTGGGCCCACAGCGAAAAGGTTGCTAATGCGTGGTGACCTACATGATGAAGTTAGTGGGCCAACGAGTTCAATTGGGTCAATTCCATCCAAAGCCAGATTCAACCCGATCGGTAATTTATTTTAATTATTCCATTTCTATTGAAACCTTTTAATTTTTGCTAGAAATTATCTCAGATAAAATAATTATTTCATAATTATTATATGTTTATATCATGTCGATACAAACTTAGACCGAATCTTTAATTCAAGCAAGACACAAGATCTTGTTAGCGGAGAGTGTCCGCCCCTTAGACTAATGATCCAAACGAGGAATATCAATACTCGGGAGACACAACATTGAAATTGAGGTCCGGGGCGTGAGATGATTAAACAACGACAATGATCGACATGAGGGGAGAACACAACAAGTCATACGGAGGTTGCTCAAGAAGCTCGCACACCGAGGCAAATTGACGATCTCAATATAATCACAAACGGGATTAAAAATCACCCTGGTCACTTCTACGTCATCCACTCGGAAGAGTAAAACGAAGTGCACAACTAAGTTCTCAATTCCATTGTTTTATTTTCCAATAACTATGTCATGAGAACATAAATGCAATGAAAAATACTCTTTTTTCTAGAATGGTCTATTTGTCACAAACAACCCAGGTGACCTCAAGATAGCCACTTATGGCCAACAACAACCATTTATGGCCAACAACTAGCCACTTATGGCCAACAAAAGCCACTTGTGGCAAACAAAAAGCCACTTATGGCCAACAACTAGTCATTTATGGCCAACAACAACCACTTATGGCCAATAAATAGCCACTTATGGCCAACAAATAGCCACTTATGGCCAACAACAACCACTTATGGCCAACAAATAGCCACTTATGGCCAACAACTAGCCACTTATGGCCAACAACTAGCCACTTATGACCAAAAACTAGCTACTTATGGCCAATTACAAGCCTTCGAGCCGTAGGGGCACGGGCTATCATTAGTCTTTTCTATTAGCATATAGGCCACACGGGAACGAGCTGACATCTTATTCTATTAGCCTACAGGCAGTAGGGGCACAAGCTATCATCAGTCTTATTTCTATTAGTCTACGGGTCACAATGGCTCGGGCTTCCATGTATGATAGACCATCTTATTTCTATTAGTCTACGGGCCACAACTGCTCGGGCTTCCATGTATGATAGACCACAAGCTGCTAGATTCCCAAGTTATCTGAAATTAAAACGACACTGATTATCTGTAACACCCCTAAATTACCTTAGGAATATTACCGCTAGTGACCTCGGATCACATATCCAAAATCACCCAAGGCTTTACAGTATTGATCGCAAATTACAATTTATAACGAACAATAACAAATATAATATCGAAATCAAGTTATATTATAATTCGACGT
Organism: Rheum nobile; assembly: GCA_027886185.1. Classification (NCBI taxonomy): domain Eukaryota; kingdom Viridiplantae; phylum Streptophyta; class Magnoliopsida; order Caryophyllales; family Polygonaceae; genus Rheum; species Rheum nobile. Next base: position 4,291,082 of record WOAB01000002.1, on the reverse strand, counting down.
TGTAAAACGGCAACCCCAAAATGTATATAAAAATATCAGCGGAAGTCTTAAATATTCAAAACACCAACAGGATCTAAACCTTGTTCAAAATGACGAAATAACCAAAGAAACTACAGCTGCCTTCAACATCTTCGTTCCAGGGCTTCAGTTTGGGAAGCTGTACCTGATGTATAGGACGGATGACACCAGTCAACCATGCAAGGAAAGAGAAAGGTTGGTTAGTCTAATGAAAGACTAAACAAGGGCTCAAACAGAATGATTCTGGTGATTGCGTTTGGTTACTATCATTGTCTATCGAATAAAAGCCGGTAGACGATACATAACCAGATACTCTCACTGAAATGAAAGAATAGGAATGCAAGAAGAGAAGACTCCAAAGGAATGAGTCTTATAGGAATACTTATGATTGTTTGGGAACATTATATTTCACACAAAGGTTGAAAATGACCTTGACTATTTGGGTCCACGACCAACCTCACCGCGTAATGCGAATCCAGATTGGAAAGAGGACTTACTTTAATACAAGAGTCCGGGCGGGTTCCATGTTATACTTCTCGCCCGATGGTATATTAATTATGTGCAACAAGGCACTTATCTTATTTAATTTCAAAATGCGCATTTTACGTTGAAGCTTTTAATTTCCACAACAGATCTCGCAATGAGATATAGGATGGGAATAAATCCCGAAGATTGGGAATAAATCCCGAAGATTGGCACTAGCTAAGTGCACCACCACCTATATTTGGATAGGGGTAGGTCATGACCAAAAGCATTAGGGCAATAATCCTCCTAATGCCAAGTTATAAAGAAACGACTAAACCTCGCAAGGAAATAGCGTTTCTACGAATACTCGTGCTAAACAAGCATTTATATTTCCACACCAATGCACAACAAGTCCACACCAATTATAACTAGCACCCTATAATAATAATAATATATATAAGGGTCATAGCTAGCATATTATACAACCTAATAATAAAGTTCAATTAAACACACCATTTATTCACACAAGTTCCCAAACAAGAAAAGAATTATTTATCCCAACTTAATAGCACAACCGATTCATTGGCAATTAAGGTAAAAATGGAATAAATATGCAAGAGCGAACCGCCACTTGCCTTGAATCACAGAAGAGGAGCGATATCGCGGGGATGGTTGTTTCCAGGTAGCAACTTGAATCCCTGCTCTATTTCCGTTCCAGAAGCGAATCCGAGACGTACCCATAACACACAAAATAAATTATAATTAGATCATTTATTTAAAAATTAATTTTGAAGGGTATATGTCTCAAGATTGAATTAATACATCTCAAATTAATTCAATTTTCAAGGCTTAATCGGTAGGATGATTATCTATACGATTAAAAGTCAATTAATCATATATTCTAAATAATCTTTTCATACATAAATAAATATCCCAATTTATTTATAAATCCAGAAATCTTACTCCAAAATATTATCTCCATGAAAAGTCAATATTATAACCATTCATAGTCTAAGATAATAAACAAGTAATTTTAATTACTTTAATTCAGATTTTATAAAGAATCAGAATAATTTCATCTTATTATATAGTAATTAAGATTAATTTATTTAACCTTAATTAAACTATATAATGATGAAATAAAATCAGAAACCGAATTAATAATTCGAAAATACCCAATTCGGATCGACGTCGCAAGGGAGGTTGCGGTTTTCCGGCTAGAGCGGTGGGTGATCGGAGGCGAGACCTTATGGATTTGGAAGCTAACTTCCAGGCGCAACTTCTGGTGGTGGCGGCGACTCCAACGGTGGACGGTGATCGACAAATTTCGGCGAAGAACAGGCGCGGTCGAGAGCTAGGGTTCTTGAGCTTTGGAGAATTAATTGGGTGCTGAGATCTCAATGAATGGTGCCCTATTTATAGGGGTTGGAAAGGTCTCGGAGAGATCTTCGTTTCCATATAAAATTTGGACGAAATCGATCCCGGAATGGCCCCGATTTCTCTTCGTTTCCATAAAGCTAAAACCGAAAATCTCTTTCCATAAATACTCAAATTCGATCTCGTCTTTGATCGTTACCATCCGAAACCACTTGGGTTGGGCGAGTATAATCCTCCTCTAAACAGCCCATGGGGTAATTAATCCAAACGAGCCCAATTAGAGGTCCGACTCGGCGATAAACCGCCATTGGAGAGCTTTCCAAGCTCGGTTGGGCTGAAGCTGGGGGACGATGAACAGTACCCGATCGGGCCCCCTCACTTTTGGCTTAATTGCATTTTTGGCCCTAACTTTCCAAGTTGAGGCAAAAATACCCTTGAATAATTCTTGAACAATTACAAAAATTACCCAAACTTAATTATTTTAATAATTCTAAGTTTCTAATATTATTTTAGCCCAAAATTAATATTAGAAAAATTAACCAAGGCTAAAATAAGCTTAACTTAAGCTAAGACAAGCTTAAGTTACAATTCCTATGGCTTTAACCATATTTAGATCTCTTAACAAACTTGTTAACCTTGATCTAAATATTCTAGGTTAAATTTCATAGTTTTATTTAAATTTAATAATAACATAATGTTACCCAAAAATTTAAATAACACACGACCTTAAGGTTGCAATGGCTTATATTAAAATTCTCCATTTCATTTCTATTTTTGGAATGTGAAAATAAATACCAATATTCCTTTATTATAAATAGACTTGAAAAATTACATAAATACCCTTACTAAAATTGAGGGTTATTACATTATCAACCATAAGAGATTTAACCCGCAATCTGACCCAAGTCGTTTGGGCAAGCTAGAGCGAGCCACGGAAGCATAGAGCGTGCAAGTCATTATGCAGAGTAATGATAGGCTACATCTATGCCTAATACGAATGAGATATTACAAAAATCAGCTTCCTCAGCCACAATTGGTGCATGATGAATTTGAGGGGCATTTGTGGAGGTAAAATTTTGCAATTATTTAATTAAATATTAATGATGATAATTATATTCCTTTATCTATATCAAGCCCATTAAGAAAGATAGGCCCATGACTCCAACATTTTGTGAGGTATTTAATACCCTCTTGAAACCCTAATCAAGGGAGATTCACATTCAGTTCTCATACTCTAAACCCTAGCCTCCCCTCATTCACAAGACTGACTTGAGCGTCAGAGGTGAAACGGGGGAAAAGCTCCGCCTTTGGCCTTTATCTATATTCGCAAGGCACCGGAAAGGGAATGTGAAGGATTGAAGATCGCCGGAGTTGTGGGTTCTCGTCATCGTCATTAATATTTATTGTGGTACAAATTTATGCTACCACAGTTTTCTAGCAATGATTCGCGTGTGTGTTCGTTCTTGCTTCTTCATGCGTGATTAAGCCTTAGTGTGATATTTTCACATCTGTGCATGCCAAAGCTTGAGTAATCACTGTTTAGGGCATTTTCATTGGCTTCAACTTCGTACTTAAGGGAATGAAGTTGAGGAACCCAACTTCAAGACGGGACCATCCAACGAGTGAAGGTTTGTGAGAGTTTTCACATATCAACTACTCTCGCCCAAACACGCTTAACTTCAGAGTTCTTTTTCCTCACTTGAACCCTGAAATGTAATAGCTATTATTGACATGGGTAGAAAATCAAACCTTATAAACCAATTTAAGTTCGGGTTACTACAAGTCCGTTATCTTGATAGAAATTAAACAAATTCCACATAACGATTATATTATAATAAGAGGCGCATGTTGTTTTAGAAGGTGTAAGGAATGTGATATCTTTGAATATTGAAAAATAAATTATTGTAGGTGATAATTTAACAGTTATAAATATTTCAAAAAAATATGGAAGATTCTATGTGAAATAAGGACAATTTTCCTTTACATTATTTTCCCAATGAATTATTTAACTCTTTCTTAGTTTTTATTATTTCACGCAATTTAACATGGTTATGGACTTCTCTACGCATGGTATTAGTCCGATAATTATTAAGAGCTTCATGCTAGATTACATGGAGACATCTACTTTGAATCAAATTTCTACAATTTGACGGGAGATAGTTTTACACTATAGATTAATTGATCTTGTTTGTAAACATCATTCATTATAATGATTTAGGCTAACCCTAATTAACCTAAAAGAAAGTCTTTGGTTTGTGTTGGATATTAGTGTTACATCCGATAGAACAAAGGCTTTGTTCTCTCAGAACATGCAGTGAAATAAACAAAATACAAATAATGAAAGTTAAACACATGACTTAGAGTGGATACCTTAATTAGTCAACTAGCTAACCAAGGAAAATCCACTAACTTCAAGTTTCTCGCTTGAGAGAATTTAGAAGAAGTAATCTTATTAATTTCTTGTTTGTGTACAAGTGTAGGTTGGATTTAAACCTTACACTTTCCACCTAGTCTTGAAACTCATCAACCACTGCAACTCACAACTCAACCCTCTAAGAAGCGTACGCTTCTTCTCTTCTCTGCACAAATTTCTCTTCTTAAACGATCATGACCACATAATAGAAATCCCATCAACATATATAGTCAACCTAAAATCCTAGAACAAAAAAGATATTATTTTCTTACTTTACCACTAAGAAAATAGTCTCTAATTCCCTAAAAAACTCCATCTTATACAAAAGATCATATCTAGGGAACTCTATCCTAAAGTACAATCGAAATATAAGTACAATCTTTTCTTTCTTCATTCTTATCCAAACCACTATGATCATGATCTTCATTCTTTTCAAATCTTTAGATCACGATCTACATCTTATCTTGACGAAATCTCATTTAGTTATACAACTGCCTTTTTTTTATCAATGCCTCCGTCAATGAATCAAAGCTTTTATTCCTTTCGAGGTAACGTTACATTAGGCGAAATGTTCCCTCTCAATTCACTAAGCGCCATTGTCTTTGTTTCCTGTGACATTACCTATACTTCCTGAAAGCACTCAACAAAACACATTACATAGATGTTTGTAACAATAAAAACCCAAGGAATTCACCGAATTCCCCCCTTTTTTATGGTGAAAACTATTTGTGACCATAAAAGGCTTAAACTAGATAAAGGCAATATTATAGAGAAAAGTTCCCCTCAAGGCATGCAAAGTTCTCCCTAAGAACATGAATTATACCAAGTGTGTCCCCTTCAAATGACCATCCTATCATATTCCCCTTTTGGCATCATAAAAACATACTTAAAATAGATGTAAAGGAACAAATATGTAATAAAGCAACCAACTAACAATGCCAGTTTTAATTCGTAAAATGCGTCAAAAAGACCGACACCCATAACTTTAACAAGAAAAAACAACAAAAACTAACAACTTTACAACACAAGGAAATCACAGGAAACAATAGACAAGAAAAAAACAGATAAACATATATAATATGGTAGGGATATCAAACGAGGAAAGGTTAGCCAGAGGGAACACAACTGGGCGTTGTCGTTACCGAAAGCGTGGTTCCTTCAAAAGTATAGTTCCTTCCCTCTTCATCTTCCTCTTCTTTTTTGGATTCCTTCTAAAACATTTCTTCAATTTGAGTTAAGATCCATACTTGGTGGTGAAGTATAGTTCCTTCCCTCTTTATGGGATTCCTTCTAAGTAATTTGTTCTATTTGAGTCAAGATAACTATGATCCAACCAAATTAGTGACCCCCAAGTTGACAACTTGGCGGTCACTAATTTGTGTGATTTCTTGGACCATCTTTCCTCATTAGGGAATATATACTTGACTATTCCCTTCTCTTTCTCCAACTTTTGGTTGACTTGGCGATTCAAAACTCTTTACTTTTTTCTCAATCTTAACTAACAGTTTGTTTGAGTTCAGTCAAGACAACACCCTTTTTTCTTTCTAACCTTCAAATTGATCTCTTCCCATAAATAAATTCCTTCTTTAACCAATCCACTCTTCTCCCCTTTTCAGATTTTGCAATGTAACACATGTTCTGTTTCATCCTTCTTTAGTTGCCTCTTTAGGTGCACTATCACACTTCACTATGTTCCCTTGACTTACCAGAAAATGAAGTGTACTTGGCGTGGGGGTAACGTTACCAGAGATGGTACAAAGAACACCAAATACAAAAATATAACGCATGGAAACATATATTTGTCGATCACGATGAAAAATCCTAGTGTAGATGATAAAGAGAGCTCATAGGGATATTCAAACATGATAGGTTGGGGAGGTCTATAGAGTCAACTATCATATGGGCTTGTAATGAGGGATCAAAACATCAAGTTGACTCTTTGGACAAAAAGAAGTATTATTCCATATAAAACATTCAATCATAGAATAGCATGTTGTAATTGGACATCACAAAAGTAAGCACACATAAATAAGATATGCAAGAAGCTGATTGCTAAACTATATATGACTCAACAACTCCCAAATTATGCATGTAATTTCAACTAGGCATCGAGAGAACAATGTAGGATAATCATTGGTGTAACACCCCAAATTTATAATCCTTTATAATGATTAGAGTGCTACCCATGTCATCAAGATCTCTTCATTTTCATGGTTCAAGTGAGGACAAAGAACTATGAGGTTAAGCGTGCTAGGGGGATGTAGTACTAGGATGGGTGACCTCCTGGGAAGTCTTCGGGTTGGAATGGGATGGCGCTTCTAAGGCCTCGGGTCTTACAAATGGTATTAGAGCGACTCTTGGTTACGAGTGGGCTTGGTCTGGTGGACATTTTCTCGGCCCAAAGGGCGGTCTTTGGGCCTTGACGAGGTCATCAAGGGTTTAAGTGGGGGTGATTTTAACACCCCATATTTGTAATCATTTGTAAGGATTAGAGTGCTACCTATGTCATAAAGAGCTCTTCCTTTTCATGGTTCAAGTGAGGACAAAAAACTATGAAGTTAAGCGTGCTAGGGGGGAGTAGTACCAGGATGGGTGACCTCTTGGGAAGTCCTCGGGTTGGCAAGGGATGGCGCTTCTACGGCCTCGGTTCTTACAATTGGGTGAGGGAGATCATACATAGTTCCATTCAAAATTGTTCAAAGGGTACTCTATTTGGTATCTTGGTAAAGATGTCGGCGATTTGATTATTTGTTGTGCAAAAGTCCTTGGACACCAACCCTTTCTCCACAAAATCATGTAAGAAGTGATGTCTTATCTCTATATGGTTAGTTCTTGAGTGTTGCATAAGATTATGAGAAAAATTCACAGCACTTGTATTTTCAAAGAATAGGAACAAAACTAAGAAGAATACCATAGTCACTGAGTTGTTGCTTAATCACAAGAGTTGAGTGAAACAAGTGACCGTAGATATGTATTCTACTTCAGCTATGGATAGGGAAACAAATTATTGCTTCTTTGACCACCAAGAAACAAGACAAGGCCCAAGAAATTGAGCCATACCGGATGTAAACTTTCTATCCACTTTGTTCCCTACAAAGTCAGCATTTGTGTATCCAACCAAATTGAAGTCACATCCCTTGGGTTACCACAAACATAGATCATATGTTCCCTTCAAGTATCGTAGAATCCTATTCATTACCTTGAGGTGTATTTCCTTTGGATCCACTTGAAATCTAGCACACAAACACACACACACACACTATACATACTATCTAGTCTACTAGAAGTGAGATAGAGTATCGAACTTATGATCCCTCTATAGAGCGTCTGAACTACTCCCCTCTCGTGTTCATCTTTGCCCATTGGTTTTTTTTTAGAGACTGGAGTTGTGAAGGGCTTGGAATTTGACATACCAAACTTTTTTATGCATTCACTGATATACTTTTGTTGATGAACTCTAGTACCATCTTCACCTTGAACAAATTGAAATCCTTGAAGAACTACAGTTCTCCCACCATGCTCATTTAGAATTCACTCTCCATGGGACTTGTGAAATTCTTCACTACGGTGTCATTGATGGAGCTGAAGATGCTATCATCAACATAGACTTGCACACCCAGAGTGTGCTTGCCTTCCTTCAGTAGGAACAAAGTCTTATCAACCTCACCACGTACATATTCGCTAGACAAGAGAAACTGTGATAGTGGATCATACTAGGCCACGAGAGCCTGCTTAGGACCATACAGTGCCTTGTCAAGGACGTATAGTGATTCGGTTGAGAAGAATCTTCAAAGCCAGGAATTTGTTCCATGTAGACTTCCTCCTTGAGAACTCCAATTGAGAATGCGGTCTTGACATCCATTTGTTACAGTTTAAAGCCATGGTGAACAGAATAAACACATAATATACGAATAGCTTCTAACCTTGCAACGGGAGTGAAAGTCTCATCATCATAAATTTCTTCTTGCTGGTTGTATCCCTTGACAACCAAACTGGCTTTGTTCCTTGTGACCTGACCTTGATCATCGAGTTTGTTCTTGAAAACCCATTTGGTACCTATCATTGTTCTTTTTTCAAGGTGTTGAACTAGTCGCCAAACTTTGTTTCTCTCAAACTGATGAACTTCCTCTTGCATCGCAATCACCCAATCAAGATCTTTGAGTGCTTTACATACAGTTTTAGGTTATGACAAAGACAAAATACATTGAAAGCACAATAGTTAGGTAGGGAAGAGCGAGCAAGAGTTCTCTTCCTATAATCAGTCATAATTATATCCACTAGATGGGCACTGTTCTGTTGGTAATTTCTCACATTTAGCTTTGTGAGATCAAAATCATTTGAAGTGCTAGCATCTACACCATCAGCAATTGGTGCATCTTCAACTTGAGGGATCTTAGGACTCTATTCCCCTTAAACTCAATCAGCGCTACCATTCCCCTGAATGTCACCATCAGCTTCTACGCCTTCTTCATTTTATGTTCCCTCACGATTAGGAGATGAGGGATCTTGAGACTCCTAGAGCAGAGAGTTTTACCACTAGGATCCAAGGGCGTATTTTCCTCATCTTCTTCACTTTCTTGTGCATCAATTTTGACGAGATTTAAATTGTCTTCTATAGTAAGCACTCTTTCCCTTTGTTCCTGCACAAGGTTACCAGCCATAACAGATTCATAAAAAAATAACAAGAATGCTTTCCTCTACCTTCTTCGTCCTTTTGTTGTACACCATTAAGCTTTTCTCTTAAGAGAGTATCCAACAAAGATGCCTCCATCACTCCTTGGATCAAACTATCCCAAGTTATCATTTCCGTTATTATGGACGAAACATTTGCATCCAAAGGTCCTTAGATGAGAAATATTGGGCTTCCTTCCCCTCAATAGCTCGTAAGGAGTCTTGTTTAGCAAAGGGCGAATCATTGCACGGATGAGAACATAGCATGATCCATTCAGTACCTCATCCCATAAGTTTCTTGGTAGACCACTCATGATCAGTATGGTACGAGTCATATCTTCCAAGGTTCTATTATTTTGTTCTACCATACCGTTCTGTTGTGGCGTCCTGGGGAATGGAAAGTTGTGACTTACTCTATTGCTCATGCAGAAGGTTAGTAATTGTTTATTCTCTAACTTCTTCCATGATCAGTACAAATGGAACCAAGTGATTGTCCTAACTTCTTTTCAACACACATAAGCCATGTCACAAACTCTGCAAAAACCTCATCCTTGGATGACAACAGAATAGTCCAAGTATATCTAGAAAAATAATCAACAATAACAAATAAATTTTGGTTTCCCCCACGACTCTTGGTGCACATAGGACCACAAAGATCCATGTGGATTAATTCCAGGGAACGAAATGTACTTACCTCCTTCTTGGATTTGAAGGATGATCTTACCTGCTGACCTTTTACACATGCCTCACAAACCTCATCTTTTGGAACTTCCGCCTTAGGTAGTCCAACTATCATCTCTTGTTGATGAAGTTTAGAGAGCAATTAGAGGCTAGCATGTCCAAAAAGTATGTGCCAAAGATCAAAGGCATCTGCAATCGACGACATACACATTTCCTCCTCATGGATAAAAGAGGGATCCACTTTGTAGACGTTGTTCTCACAGACTCCCTTCAGTAGGATCTTCCATGTACAAACACTCTCAACTTGACAATAATCAGTAGTAAAGACAACCATTATCTTTCTATTCTAGCAAAGTTGTGCCGCACATAAAAGATAAAACTTAAGGTTGTCGACAAGATTCACATTGAAATGTCAACTTCTATACATTTAGAGAGACTTACCATACCGAAGTTAAAAACTTATGCCTTACTCTTGTTTCCAAAGGTTATGGAACATCCGGAGTATTGACAAAGTGAGATGAACCATCTTATGTTCCATGTCATGTGACTTGAGCATGCACTTTTTATGTACCCGAAGATGTTCCTCACTTCATGCTGAATATGAAAGATTAGTTTTTACGAACCTAGATAAGCTTAGTCTTACTAGGTTTAGGAGAAACATATTTGACTTTGACATTAGTCCTACCATTATTCATTCGAGTAGTACGTGCCTTTTCCTCATCTTGCCTTCTGAGGTAACAATAATGTTTGTAATGGCCCGCTTTATCGCAATGCCAGCACACTCTATGACATTTCATGTTCACGTACTTACTCAGACCTGGCTAGATGGGTTTTTTGACAATCCTCTATTGAAAGTCGATTTGTGTCGGTTTGGGATTATGTACTTGTTTTAGCCATATTGAGTAAGCTTTCCGCCAGTGTACCAAGGTTTGTTCATGTTCATGGAATCGTCCCTTCCGGTTTTGGGAGAGTTATGTTCGTTCCCTTTCGAAGAACTTTCATAACAATCTTTGACAATAAGTTTTCCTTATGGCTTAGAGGAACACTCTTCAGTACACTTGATAGAACTTTCACAAGCATAGCCCAAACCAATACGTGGCACTAATTATTGGAATTTTTTCTTTTTTCTTTCAATCTTAGATGCAACAAACTCATCAATCCAGGCCTTCTTCACTAGCTTTTCATTAGCTTTAAGTTCCACTAGATCATTTGTCGACTTAGCATTACTCATTTTCAGCATGAGATTTCAGATTCTAAGGAAGTCACAAAACATTCTAGCGAACCATTTTTCCCTTTGAATTATTGGCAAGTTTCATATTCCTATGAGGAAGAAGATGGTACGTTCTCCAACTTGGTGACTTTTTCAGCCCAAAACTTGTTGTCATCAACTAAGTTAGAGATGTGTCATCCTTTTCCTTAAGTTGTTCATTAGGATCATTGTTTTCTTTGCCAAGTTTTTTATAAGAGCAATCAGTTGATCTTTTGACTTATTTTCCAACTTAGCAAAGATATCATAACCATTTACCTCAGGTTCTGAAGAACCACCATCTTCCATGAGACAAATATTTTTTGATTTGGGTTCACACTTCCCATCTGACCCATCAAATTCATCCTCACCCCATGTAGCAACCCTCATGCGTTTCCTCTCAAAATCAAGGATAATGTGGAACATGGACCTATGTGTATTATATACATATCATATGGTCATTTTCCAGTTGTTTTTTTGGGGCATTGCTCAAGGCCATGTGAAGGGGTGCAACTGACTCAAACATGGCCATATAAAAGATCTTTTTTTAGCCATTTCCTTTTTTGCTATTTAATCTTGTTTCTTTTACATTGTTTAGGCAAGTTAATCATGAATCAAAACATGAGTTTTTCAGTTGTATTTTGTCTTGGAGTGATTCCAAAACAATCCTCCTTTCGTGAGTTTATCGAAAGATTTGTCTATTTGTTTTAGGTGCATTTATCCTCTAGCAATATGACACAATTGCTCAAGTTTAAGTGGTGCGTTTATCCACTTACTCTTGTTCACTTATACCTAAAAAAATCCAAAAAATGGTTCCATCAAATCGGATCCAAAGATCAATAAAAAAAAGTTCCCTAAATTCCATTAAAAACCCTAATTAGAGCACTGATCTTCATCATCATCATGTGAGCATTTATGGGTGAAATTTACTTGATATTGTGCATCAATCAGGCATAGGTTTACATCAATAAGCGTTTCTACGAATACTCGTGCTAACTAAACATACATCGATATGGAAAGGCTAAACCTCGCAAGGTAATTAGCGTTTCTACGAATACTCGTGCTAACTAAGCATACAAGTCTACACCAAATTCACACCAAACCCACACCAAAGTTCATCTAACACCCTATGATACTAAATAAATATATATATACATGAGGGTCATCGCTAGCAAAATATACAGCATAATATATAAGATTCATTTTCACACCAAATTAATACACAAGTTCCCAAACACAGTTAAGAATACTCTTTATCCCAACTTAAATAGCACAATTAATTAATTGTCAATAAAGATGAATATGAAAAAATTACAAGAGCGATCCGCCACTTGCCTTGAGTTATGAAGAAGTTGAACGACGTAACGGAGATGGTTACTTTCGAAAAGCGAAATGGCTCTCTGTTTTATTTTCGTTCCAAAAGCGATTCCGAGATGTACCCAAATGACAAAAAATAAATTATAATAAGTTAATTTATTCAATAATGACATTTGAATGATACAAGTCTCGATCTTTAATTAAATTTATTTAACTCTAAATAAATCAATTTCAAGGCTTTTCAACACAACGATTATCTATGCGATACTAACAATCAAATAGTTGTATATTCTAAACAATCATATCATAAATAAATTAATCATTTAATTTATTTATCACCTTGGGTAACCCAACATATTATCCAATTGTAATGTTAATTAATAACTTGCTACAACTTAAGATAATACCGTAACATATGTTTAATTTAATTTTAATACTCATAAACTTAAATTAACCCAATATATAACTAATTAACCCCAATTAGTATACCTAATTGTGATTAATTAAGCAAAAACGAGACCAAAACTACAAAAAATTCAGCATTGGTTCGTTACCGACTCGCGCAGGACATACCGTCGAAGATTGATTCGATTCTCCCTCGTCCAACCTCCAAATGACTTGTGGTTGATGTCTCTGGATTATAGACTTCAAGACAAAGGTTTCGGTATTTGAATCGTAACTACAAGTGCCCTATCGAATGAGAATTTCGTTCTGGAAGTTCCCAAATTTTATATGGACTGCCGAAACCCTAAAGCACGAAATTGGATGAATTCCTTCCATGGGTGAGGGGTATTTATAGGGGAATTCAAGCTCTAAGATATATCTTTCCAGCCCCGCAAGTTTCGGCCCAAACCGATCTCAAATGAGATCGAATTTTGGATTCTAACCGAAAATCGTTTTTACCGGGCTGTTTACGTTTGAATATAAAATTCTATCAATCTAGGTGGTTATAAATCCCCATTTTGATGGGATATGATTTAGGATAAGTATATCTTCAAAGCCCATGGGCCAATTGAAGAAAACAGGACAAAAAATCCGAGCCAAAACTCCATGGATGGAGCTTGAAAGCTTGGCTGCCATTGTGAAGGAGTTGATCATGGCTGCCTATTTTTGGGCTTATTTGCACATTTTTGCCCAATTTTTCAAGTTGTGAAAAAAATGACCTTGTTTTATTTTTCAAAATTCCAAAAATTTCACAAAGTTTATATATACATTCTAAACCAAATTTATGAAGAGTGAAATTTGAATTTGAATTAATTCTCATAATTTGAATTAATTCAAGCTTAAGTTGTGCATTCTTATAACTTAACCTTATCTAAATCTCAATTAACATTCTCTTATTCTTACATTAAATACTTTATGCTTAACAAGATAATTTTATTTAAATTAATATTAACATAAGTTAACATATTTTAAAATTTCATGACTTAAAGAGGTAACCTACTTAGGTTAAATATTATTTTATCCTCTCATATATAAACATAATAACTCTTATAACCTTTATTAATATATCTACAAAATTCCCAAAACCACATTCATGGTTATACTTCATTATTTATTTCAACCCATACTATTATAACCCATTTGATAATTTGTACAAAAATTATCTTAACCTAACTTTTGAACTTAAATTATCAAAAATTCAAATTACTCCTCTAAAAGAAATAAAATAAATTTCATAACTTTTACTATTATCAAAATAAAATATATGGAAATTACATTAATACCCTTATGATAAAATGAGGATTATTACATTGACTGATTTATTTTGACTGTGTTTAAATATGTGTCTGAGCACGTTATTATGTTTTAGGCCTACTAGTTGCTAGAATTCTATTGTCGTGTTGGTGGAGGTTTGCTTTGTTACATCTAAGTACGCAACCACTTGCTAGGAGATGTTGCTAGATTTGTCCACACTACACTTAATCTCCTACCTCGTTTCAGAGTGGATTTATGCCTTAATGCCTGACAGTTTGGTGAGTTTCTCTTCCTCTTTCTTCTCTTTTCTGTATTGGGAACAATGTAGAATTTATGCTTGGGGTTGGGATAACTCCATGTGTAGCTCTGTTTGCATGTTAGCAATTTTTCGTGTTATTTTCTATTGTTTTCTGTGTTTTTCTTCATGACATTTCATGCATCATGCATTACATTTTAGGTTTAATATGATTCCTATGTTTTGCTTTGTTTTGTCTTGCAATATCCCCATTGATATATTTTGGTTGTTGATATTCTAATTGATTTTAGGCATATTGATGAGAATTTTCATATTTGGTAATGTTTGAGTTAGAGTGCGTATTTAGTCATTGATTGAGACTAGTTAGGGTATACATTTTAGACACATATTACCCGTGAGCTTTTGACCCTTAGGAATGTACATAATTGAGTTCTCTTATTTCTTTTCATGTGCGTGTTTCTCACTTTGATTACTTTATCTCTAGAACTTGCATTATAACCTCTTTTCAGGCCACATTTATGACTCTTGTGAATGATATGAAAATGATTGAGGCATTATTTCTATTAGCCTATTATTTTCCTTATCCACCCTTGATGTTATTCCTTTTCTTCAAGCCAATTTGAGCCTTATTAGCCTATTCTTTGGAATCTCCACAAAAACATCTCGAGTCTAATAATCAGCCTTTACCCATTCGAGAATTAGGATAATTGATTTATTTGTTTTTATGGTTGCAAGCCAAGCTTGGGGTGGTTTATATGTATGGTGTGATGTTGTTCAAATTGTTTAGGCTTTTGAAAAATAGAAAAAAGAAGAATACAAAAAAAAAAAGAATAAACGGTGTTTAGTTGAAAAGAATGGTTAGAGAAAATCTCTAAGTTTGGTGTTGTCTTGGTTAGTTCCTCTTTCCCTAGAGAGGAACATTGCCGGAGGAGCTACGGGGCAAGAATTGGTTGTGGGGCCGTTTGTGCCGCCTGCACAAGTTGTAAATCACGAGGATACCCCACCGGGAGGAGGGGAAGCCAATTCTCGCGGCCTGCAGGATCTGGCCTTGCCGATGGGTAGTTTGCCGACCCTCCCTGTGCTCCCTATCAGCGAGGTGACCAAGGTCCTTCAGACCCTTGTCTGCTTCCCGATGGGAGCAGCTTACATGAGGGGGCTTTCTCTTACGGACGAGGGCATCGACTCGGCGTTGGACACGTCCTAGCTGACGGTATGCTTCTTTCCCTTTCTTCATTTTTCTTCTTTGTCGGGTGGTGTATTGGGTGTTTGCAAGGGTAATCGTCCTCCTTGCTTTTGGCTTTTTTGTAGATGGGGCTCATGCTTGGGGCACGCAACCACCATGCCCAAGCCTCGCAGGATGCTATGAGGTGGGCGGAGGAGCGGGCACGGCAAGTTGAGGAGCAAGCTCATCAGGCCAGGCAGAGAGCCGAGGAAGCGGAGCAAGAGGTCACCATGCTCAACCACTAGCTTGTCGAGGTCTTCGTAGAAGCAAAGGCCGCGAAGGCAGGGGCCGAGGATGCCAACCGATGGGCCGAGAAGGATGGGAAGGAAATTTCTTGCCTGGGCCAGGAGCATTATGGGCTCCTCTCAGAGGTCGAGAGCTTGAGGAGCATTGTCGCCAACTTTGCCGATCAAAGGCAGACGATCTGGGAAGAGGCGGTGAGCGAGTTTGCAAGGGGCTCGCGCCATAAGCGGAGGTGCTTGCACTTCTCGCGTCCTTTGTACGAGGTCGGGAGTCAAGATGGTGTGAATCAGATGGCCTATCACGCCAGCGTGGCCCCCATTGTGTTCAACCCGCATGCGCAATCTATAAAGCCAAAGCGGCCTGACCCTTTCCGACCTCTTCCTTATGGCCAGGTGGTGGATGACTATCCCGACATTGTGGAAGAATGGGGCATGTCCACTCTCTTTGAGGGATCGACATTGTCTGGGAGAGGGGATCGGGGCACGAAGAGGAAGAGTGACGAGCTTTCCTCGCCATATGTATTCCCGAGGAGCTCCTCGCATCAAGCCATTGCTTCCTTCGCGGCAGTACGAGGGAACTCACCGCTTCCCTTCCCACTCATGTTCTCGGACCCGCCGAGTAATCTGGCCTACAATGACGAGCTCTTGGACATAATTTTAGACAATGATTCAAAGGATGGGGCCCCCAAGGTGCCGCAAACCTTGAGTTTCCGGGTGTCGATCACTGAGCTCTGGTCGGGTGGCTCTCCTACTTGCTTCTCTCTCCCTCTTCTTTACCTTTTGCTATTTCCTAGGCATCTTCGACTGGACAGTTTTAAACAGTTTTTTTTATGGTTTGATGAACATTTATTGCAGCCTTTGGGCTCTGGGCGGTTAAGGCCAACCGCTAGGTATATATTGGTCTCTCTCTTTTGCTTTTTGCTCACTTGCATCACTTGCGTACTTTTGCTTTTCTTCTCTGGCACTTCCTTGCTTGTTTTGCTCTTCGTGTTTCTTTGCATCTTGCAGCAGATGAACCATACTCCCGGTTTTCCTCCCTTGCCAGGTTGTTATCCCATGGACGATCCTCAAACCGTGGCGGTGGTGAGGGTTTACTGGAGATGGCGCTTGGCTAGGCGTCAGGATGATTTGGCCGTGGCCACCTCCAGTCACTACATCGGCGGACGCCAGCAAACGTACACGTTGCTCACCATCGACTTCACCTTCGAGACCATCATGCAACTGGCCGATGTCGGGGATCCCAACGACAACGTTCGGGAGGTTCATTATTTTCCTTACTCAGTCGAGTTTCCTCGCGTTCTTCGTCGGGTGGAAGACAAGTCGGATGCCGATGCAATCTAAGCCCTTAGCCACCTTGAACCGGTGTCGTTGTACGTGTTTGGGGATCGTTTAGAGCCTCCGGGCCTTTAGGGCTCTTTCACGACTTACGTTTCCAGGTTGTATGGGGGCCGCGACTCACGATGCCAGGTTATGCAGCCTAACATGTGTAGCCAACCTAATTTTTCTTTTGGCTCCTCCGCGGTTGGGTTAGGGGCATCCCTTGACTATCCCCGTGAGGAGGGGGCTCTCTAGGTTTTCTTTTTTTTTGGGCTTAGTAGCTCTCGGCCGGGTGTGCCTCTTGTATGATATCTTTGTAATAGCTCGAAATCTCATGTCAATGAAAAAAGAATTTTGTTGTTACATTTCTTCTCGTCCTCTCTCTTCTTGCGTTCTTTTATGTTGCTGGGCTACTCCCATACCCTTGGCTCGGGGGCTTCGCTTGAGTGTGTTGTGCCAAGGGAAGCCCGTGGGGCAAATAGAGTAGCCGGTCCCTCCTTTTCTGCTGCTAGAAATAAAGGGTCCTTATGTGCGTTTCTTTGCTCATATTGCTTCTGCCCTTCGACTGGCCTTGCATGGCTTGCGCGCTTTATTATGGCTTTAATGTTGCTTCGAGGCGGAGTCCCTTGCGTGTTTGTTTGCACTTGTTCGTAATTGCTTCCTTGCTGTGTTCTAAGGGTTGTTCCCGGCCTTTCATGGGCTTCCAATCTCGTGGGCTCTGAGGTGGTATTTCGTTGCTTGCCGCCTGTTCTTGCTGCAGGCTTGGGTGCTATTTGTAGCTTCTTTCCCTGTTGCGTTTACCTTAAGGATGGGCAAAATTGGACCGGACCGTAAGACCGGACCAGAAATTTACGGTCCGGTCCACGGTCCGGAAAATCTCCAATTACGGTTTACGGTCCGGTCCCGGTCTGGACCGTAATTTTTACGGTCCAGACCGGTCGGACCGTTTTAAATTAAAAAAAAAAAGCGGTTCGGAGTCCGAGCGACTTGGGCCTGTTTGTTACTTTGTTTAGTGTTTACTGTTTAACACTTTAACCCTAATTTACATTCACAGTTTCACACAGTATCACCTCCCTCCCGCAGTGCCGCCGTTCTCGTCTCTCGACTCTTGACTTCTCGCCAGTCGCCTCTCCCACAGTACCGCCAGTCGCCGTTCTCGAGTTGTCTCGCCAGTCGGAAGTCGCATCTCGCCAGTGGCCTCTCCATTTCTCAGTCTGCACTTCTCCATGCCGGTCTCTTCGCCTCTTCCCGTTCTCCGGCCGGTCTGGCGTCTCCAGCTTCCAGTCGTCTCCTCCAGTTCTCCGGCGTCCGGTCGTCACTCGTCTCCAGTCCTCCAGTCCGGTCGTCAGTCGTCTCCGGCATCTCCTCTTCCGCTCGTCTCCTCTTCCGGTCATCTCTCGTCTCCTCTTCCGGTCGTCACTCTCGTCTGAGTCATCTTCTCTTCTGTAACTGTAAGTTTACTGACTTCTCTTCGCCTCTTCGGTAGTTGACTGACTTCAGTTACGTTCAGTACTTCACTCGTGTTCTCAGTTCTTTTCGGTAAAGACGGTAATGTTACAAGTACCATTAGATGCTTAGAAAGTTAGGACAAGTGTATACTGTCAAAGACACTTTTGTATTTCTGCTTACATCGAATTTGATATAGTTAGATCGAATGCTTAGATCGAATTTGATATAGTTAGAATTTTGGTTTCTAAGTTTACTTAACAAATTAAATTGAATGATTAATTAAATTGAATGGTTTTATGTTTGAAGTACTCTGAATTCAATTAATTGATTAATTAAATTGAATGATTTTGCAAACAGAAATACAGAATTATGAGTAAAGAACTATCCATGGAATTGTCTACGAAACTTTCTTGCAACGTAAGTTGGTGGGGGTTTATTTCTGTATGTTTTTTATATGATAAGTGATTATTTGTCTTTGTGATAAAAGTAATGTTTCTTTTGATTGATCATTGACAATATGACGAACAGATTATGAAACGCACTAGATTAACTAGAGGTCATGCCCCTACGGAAGAGGAAATTGAGCAAAGCCATGATTCTCCAGAAAATTTTGAAGAAGTGAATGTTGATGAGTTTGAAGAGCAGCCTGGTGGAGAATCCTTACAACAATCAAGTGTTCGAGATCCTGTTAAAAAGAGGAGAAAGACGAAAGCTGAATATTGGGTTGCTTATGAAGAATATTTTGATGAAAACAATCTTCGAAGGGCAAAGTGCAAATATTGTAGCGTTACTTACGCTTGTGATTCTAACAAGAATGGCACGAAGAATGTGAAGAATCATTTTGAAAGCTGCAAGAAAAATCCACGGTCCGTATTTCAAAAACTTTACGGTCCGCCGGTCTGGACCGGATGCCCATCCTTAGTTTACCTTGCTCCTCGGTCTTGGTGCTTCTGCCACCTTCTTTCTTTTTGTTGTATCTACCTGGCTCCGCACTCTTGGTGCTTCCGCCACATTCTTGCCTCTTGTTGTATCTACCTGGCTCCGCGATTATGGTGCTTCCGCCATTTCCTTTTGTCGTGCGCTCGCCATCTTGTTGCTCTGTTTTGACTCACGTTGCCATCGGTTATCGCTTGGTCCTTCCGCTTTTCTCTCGCTGGCTTGGCATTGCTCTTGCTCCGCGGTCTTGGTGCTTCTGTCACCTTCTTTCTTTTTGTTGTATCTACCTGGCTCCGCGCTCTTGGTGCTTCCGCCACATTCTTGCCTCTTGTTGTATCTACCTGGCTCCGCGATTATGGTGCTTCCGCCATTTCCTTTTGTCGTGCGCTCGCCATCTTGTTGCTCTGTTTTGACTCACGTTGCCATCGGTTATTGCTTGGTCCTTCCGCTTTTCTCCCGCTTGCTTGGCATTGCTCTTGCTTTCTCCGCGGGCTTGGTTATGCATTTTATTGTTTTTGTTGCTTTAGTATCGCCCTTGCCCCTTCCGCTGCTCAATGTTGCTTTAATATTGCTCTCGCCACTTCTTGGGCTCAATGTTGCTTTAGTATTGCTCAGTATTGCTTTCACCCCTCCCCGAGATCAATGTTGCTTTAGTATTGCTCAGTATTGCTTTAGTATTTCTCTCACCCCTCCCCGAGCATAATGTTGCTTCATATTGCTTTAGTATTGCTCTTGCCCCTCCCCGGGCATAATGTTGCTTCATATTCCTCAATATTGTTTTAGTATTGCTCTCGCCCCTCCCCGGGCATAATGTTGCTTCATATTGCTTAATATTGCTTTAGTATTGCTCTTGCCCCTCCTTGGGCATAATGTTGCTTCATATTGCTCAATATTGCTTTAGTATTGCTCTCACCCCTCCCCGGGCATAATCTTTCCTTAGTATTGCCCATTATTGCTTTAGTATTGCTCTCACCCCTCCCCGGGCATAATGTTGCTTCATATTGCTCAATATTGCTTTAGTATTGCTCTCGCCCCTCCACGGGCTCAATGTTGCCTTAGTATTGCCCCTTATTGCTTAAATTTGTTTTCCTGACTCGCGCTTTCGGTACTTAATATCCGTGGGTAGAGCTGTGCAAATTCGGATCGGAAAACCGGACCGGACCGAAAATGCCTGGACCGGACCGGGGGAATTACGGTCTGGTCCCCGGTCCACATATTTCTAAAATTTCGGTTCCGGTCCAAACCCGGACGGTTTCCGGTCCGGACCGGATGGACCGATTTTTTATTGTTTTTAATTTTATTTTATGTATTAATATCTTATAACACTATTAAAAATTAATTTCTACTATAAATATAAATTAATAATAAAATATATTGTCTAATATTATACACAATAGGTATAAAAATAGGAAAAATAATTAAATTTTAATTTATATAAAATAAAAAAATAAAAAATACGTATACCGGTCCATTCCGGTCCAAGACCGGACCGGACCAGACTGAATCATATCGGTCCGGTCCGGTCTCCGGTCCAAGGATTGTAAAAATTCTAGTCTAGTCTGGACCGGATGCACAGCCCTATCCGTGGGGCTTTGATCAATAAAGGTCTAGCAAATAACCGGCCTCGTCGGTGCTTACATTACATATGCCACTAGGGCTTACATAGGTGTTGCTCTATCTCGGGTGCTCCAGTCGTTTCTCTTGCTCATGGGAAGTACCTCTTCAGACGCAAGACATTCCATTTGTTCGGGACTAGGTTGTCACCCTCTCTCTTCAACTTGTATGCCCCTTGTGCCTCTTGGTGCGAGATGATGTAAGGGCCTTCCCACCTTGGGTCTAACTTCCCACCTCCGTTCTCCTGATGACCAGATCCCCCTTTCTGAAGCATCGGGGGAGTATCTTCTTGTTGTAGTACGCGACAATTCTTCTCTTGTACTCGGCTTTGTGGATCTCGGCCATACTTCCTCCCTTAATTGTAGTTCTGCAAACATCCTCTCATTATTTCTCTCCTCGTCGTAATGCAAAATCCTCTCGTTCTGAAAAAGGTGCTCCACCGGGAAAACTGCTTCGACTCCATATGCCAGACAAAACGGGGTCTCGCCGGTCCCTTTCCTTGGTGTGGTTCGATTGGCCCAGAGGACAAGCGGAAGGATTTATGCCCATCGCCCTTGCGCCTTGTCTAGCCTTTTCTTTAGGCCGGCCAAAATTTGCCCGTTCGCGTTCTCTACCTGGCCGTTTGTCTACTGGTGGGCTACAGAGGCGAAGCAAAGGCGAATGCTCAGGTCATTGCAGAACGCCTTCAATTTCTCCGTGTTGAATTGGGGCCCTCGGTCGGTGACAATATCATGTGGGAGCCCGAAGAGACAAATGATGTTTTGCTAGAGAAATTTCTCTACCTTCTCGGCTGTGGTAGTTGCAAAGGCCTCCGCCTCAATCCACTTGGTGTAATAATCAATGGCCACAAGGATATATTGCAGCTGCCCGGGAGCGCGAGGAAAAGGGCCGAGGAGATCCATCCCCCATATGGCGAATGGACATGGGGTGCTTAGTATCTTCATTTCTTGTCCGGGTTGTAGGATGGCAGGGGTGTGAACCTGGCAGGGATTGCAAGACCGAGAGACTTCCATAGCATCTTTCATGGTGGGCCAAAAGTAACCATCACGTTGGGCTTTGTCAATAAGGGTCCTCTACCCGGAGTGGCTGCCGTATATACCGCTGTGAATCTCCTCAGTGAGTTGACGGCCTTGCTCCAGCGAGACGCACTTGAGGCCTGACGAGTTATATTCCTTTTTGTACAGCCTGCCTCCTTTCATGTAAAAGCGTGAAGCTCGGACTTGCAACCTCCGTCTCTCATCCTTGTCGAAAGGAGAGGCTCTTTTCTCCAAGTATTCTTTTAGGGGTGTCCTCTAGTAAGGGGTTTCACTGATCGACATGACTTGTATTCGAATGGCAGGGAGACTCTTGCTCTCCACGCGGGCTACTCCCATAGTGCAACCAGCTGACTTGGAACCGAGCTTTGCGAGGGCATCTACTGATGTGTTCTCGGACCTCGGGATGGAGTGTATCTCAAACTAGCGTAAAGCCTTGGCCAGTGTTCTCACCCTCTCACAGTACTCAGGCAAGGTTCCTGTCTTTGCCTTGTAAATTCCTTGTACCTTATTAACCACCACCTCAGAGTCGCTGTAACAAGTCAGGCTTTGTGCCCCATTCACAAGGGCTAACTCAATTCCAGCCAAGAGACCCTCATACTCTGCTTCATTGTTAGTGGCCTCTAATTCTAGTGCCAATGCGTACTCCATTATTTTTGCTCCTTGGGATGTGAGGACAAGGTCGGCTCCGTGGGCTCCATCGTTCACCGCTCCGTCAGAAAAAAGTACTCAACAAGTCAACACCCATGTTGCTACTTTTGTACAAAATGTCAAACTCGGAGAGCTCGACTACCCACCTCGTCATCCTGCCCGAGAGGGTAGGTAATGGAGCATGTTATGCAATAGAAAGTCGGAGAAGACCTGCATGAGATGACCCTGGAAGTACGACCTTAACTTACGAGCAGTTGTGACTACTGCGAGAGCCATCTTTTCCATGGGCGAGTATCGGGTCTCCACGGGCAGCATGGTCTTGCTCATAAAGTAGACTGGAACTTGTGCATCCTTTACAATGAATGTGCTGATTGTGGTATCCCCTAGAGTGATGTAAAGTTGGATCTCTTCTCTAGGTGTGGGTACCGCCAAGATGGGTAATCGCTTCAAGTGGCTCTACAAGTCCTCAAAGGCTGTCGCGCACTCCGCCGTCCACTCAAAATTGTGGACCTTTCCGAGGGCCTTGATGAAAGGGAGACTTCTCTCCGATAGGCGAGTACAAAATCTGCCCAAGTAGTTTAGTGCGCCCAAGAAGCGCTATACTTCCTTAACATTCCGCGGGGCGGTCATTGCCAAGATTGCTTCAACTCTCTCCGAGTTGACATCGATTCCTTTGGTGCTGACTAAGAAACCTAAAAACTTGCATGCTTGCACTCCAAAGACACACTTCTTGGGGTTCAGACTCATTTCATTGCTTCTTAGGGTGTTGAAGACTTCGTGAAGGTCGGCCGCGTGCTCGAAAGCGTATCGACTCTTCACAACGCTATCATCCAAATAGGCTTCCACCATCTTGCCTCTTAGATTGCGAAAGATGCGGTCTACGAGCCTCTAGAAAGTGGCCCTCGTGTTCCTGAGGCGGAAAGGCATCACGCGATAACAATAAGTTCCCGCCTCCGTGATGAAAGTCGTATGCTCCTCGTCACAGGGATTCATCTTGATCTGGTTGTAGCCGGAATACGCATCGTGGAAGCTTAGGGCCTCATGCCCTGCTGTAGAGTTCACCAGGCGGTCAATAGAGGGGAGCGAGTAGCTATCCTTGAGGCAAGCCTGGTTTAGGTCGGTGAAGTCCACACACATTCACCATTTGCTGCTTGATTTCTTGACCATGACCACATTGGCCAGCCAGGTTGGATATTGAACTTCGCGGATGAATCCAGCCGACAAGAGTTTAAGGATATCTTCATGGGCTCCCTCGGCCTTGTCGCTGGCCTGCTTTCGCTTTTTATGCCTCACAGGTTTGGTCCCTTGGATGATGTTCAAACTATGGGTCATTAGCGTGTGGGGATACCGATTAGATCTTTCGGCGTCTAGGCGAACACATCCCTGGACTCACCCAATAGCTCCTTGATTTGCTCCTGATCATTCACACCCAGACGGGTCCCTAAGAATAGCCTCTCGTTCTCCTTTCCAAAAGGGGTTATCGCCCTTGTCTCCTCGTTCTCGATGATCGGGTGGACTTGCTCACGTACTTCCAAGTCGGCTTGCTCTCGAGTTCCTTCCGAGGATCCTGCTTCTGACCCGAGCACTTGGACTTCCAGGATTTGCTCCGCAAGGCTCTTCCCTTTCAGAGTGGTTAAATAGCACGCTTGGCTCTCTGCTTTGCGGCCTTTCGACTCTCCTACATCTCCACGGACTGAAAACTTTACATTGAGGTGGTATACTAATGCAACAACCTGCAATTTTTTGAGGGACACTCGACTTAGAATCACATTGTACACGGAGGGTATCCTCATGACCATAAAGTCTATCGACTCAGATCTACGCGGGCTTCCCTCATCCCCCAGGATGAGGTCCAGGGTGACAATGCCGGAGACGGTGACATTCTCTCCTGAGAAACTGACTAACGAGTAATCGGTGGGTCGGAGCTCTGCGGGCTAGATTCCAGTATAGAATGTCGGCAGAGCTTCTCGTGTCGATTAGGATCCGCTTGACTAGCTTTGTCATGAACTGGGCTTGTATGACCAATGGGTCATAGTGAGGGGTCTCTACTGCCTCCGCGTCCGCTTCTATGAAGGAGAGCTGATGCCCCACCGGCGAGCTATTGGCTACACTAAGTATTGGCATTCTTGGGCGGTGTCTTCCTCCTCGCGCGTATCTACGCACGGCCCTCATGCTTTCACCATAAGCACATGTGCCGCATGTGATTGTTCCTACACACCCATCCGGGGGAGGGAAGTTGTCTCTCCACGGAGGGGGCGGGGGAGGTGGTCCTTGGTTCTTGCTCATTCCTCTGCTAATTACTCTGTAGCCTCGGGCGAACAGAGACCCCAAGGTGGGCTTCTTCGCCGGGGATCCATACCTCATGCACTCGCGATTGTCATGCGTCTTGGATTTATGGTTCGAGCAGAATTTTTGGGGAGGCTACCCTTGCTGGGGTATTGCTTGAGACTTGAAGCGGTTGAGAAAGGGGTTGTGCTGCTGATGCAGTGGGTTCATCGACACCGTGTGTACTGGTGCGCGCTTAAGGGCTTTGCGCTTGTCAACGCCCTCGGCAGGTCTCCTTTGTTCCCACGGACCTTGGTACCTCCCCTTAGGCTCATTCTGGGGCACACTCGAGGGAACACGGTACAAGCTTGCCATCTCTTCGGCTCTGATCTGGATGTTGGCCTTGTCCGTCAATTTGGAGTAGGTTGTGGGCTTTTTCTTTGTGACCGAAAACATAAAATCCGAGTTTGTTAGCCCATGTATGAACGCAGTCTTGGCCACGTTCTCGTCAAAATCGCACACTAGCTTGTATTACCTCAGCAGTGAATTTCTTCACGTACGAGGCTAGACTCTCCGTTTCACGCTGTCTCAGGGCAAAGATTTCTTGCATTCCACGACATCTCCTCATCGAGATTCCAAAGTGTGTTATAAACTACTCCTCCATCCAGGGGAAGCTGCCAATGCTCCCCGCCGGGAGGTTGATCATCCATGTAACAGTCGCTCCAGTAAGTGAGATGGGGAACAACTTGCACATAGTTGGCCCGTCCGCCCGGCAGGACAACATCGCGTACTTGTATTTCGAGATGTGGTCTTGGGGATCTCCTTCACCGGCATACTCTTCCATGGTTGGAATCGCGCTGACATCTAGCTGGGGGATTGCCATTAGTACCTCGTTTGTCAAAGTGATGGAGTCGTATAGGGCCGGGAGGTCGGTGAGATCCTAGCGTGCCTCGGGCCTGTCCGTGGCTTGATGGGGCTCCGTGTGCGAGAAGTTATTTCTTCTCTTGTGGTTGTGATGTCGACCGAGCCTGTTGGCCGCTGGAGCTGGCCGGTTGGGACTAGTTTACTGTGCAGGTCTGGCCTGCCTCGCTCCTCTTGGGGACGGCGGGAGGTTCAACGTAGATGGTTTAGAAGTTTGTACATATTCGTACCCATATGATGGGTACGGTTCTTATGGGAACCCGTATTGAAGGTATGGCTCCGCTGGTGCATGAGGGGGTGCTCCCTGAGGTGCGTACGGGCCCTAAAATGTCGAGCCTGTGTACTGCCACCCTTGGAAGCCCTGGAAGTGCTCTTCCTTCACATTCATGAAGGGGTGTTGTGCGCTCAGGGTTTAGAACTCGTTAAACCCATCTGGCTGGTGCGGTTGGTGGACTCGGCGTCTGACATGGTCGGAGGTGTACTATCTGTGAGGAGTCCCCACGGTCGGCGCCAGTGTTCAAGTTGTAGGTCATCAGCATCTGGGGATACCGATTAGATCTTTCGGCGTCCAGGTGAACACATCCATGGACTCACCCAATAGCTCGTCGATGTGCTCCTAATCATTCACATCCAGGCGGGTCCCTAAGAATAGCCTCTTGTTCTCCTTTCCAAAATTGGTTATCGCCCTTGTCTCTTCGTTCTCGATGATTAGGTGGACTTGCTCACGTACTTCCAAGTCGGCTTGCTCTCGAGTTCCTTCCGAGGATCCTGCTTTCGACCCGAGCACTTGGACTTCCAGGATTTGCTTCGCGAGGCCCTTCCCTTTCAGAGTGGTTAAATAACACGCATGGCTCTCTGATTGCCGGCCTTTCGACTCTTTTACATCTCCACGGACTGGAAACTTTACATGGAGGTGGTATACTAATGCAACAGCCTGCATTTTTTTTTAGGGACACTCGAGTTAGAATCACATTGTACGCGGAGGGTATCCTCATGACCATAAAGTCTATCGACTCGGATCTACGCGGGCTTCCCTCATCCCCCAGGATGAGGTCCAGGGTGACAACGCCGGAGACGGTGACATTCTCTCCTGAGAAACTGAATAACGAGCAATTGGTGGGTCGGAGCTCTGCGGGATGGATTCCAGTATAGAATGTCGGCGGAGCTTCCCGTGTCGATTAGGATCCGCTTGACTAGCTTTGTCCCGAACTGGGCTTGTATGACCAATGGGTCATAGTGATGAGTCTCTACTGCCTCTGCGTCCGCTTCTGTGAAGGAGTGCTGATGCCCCACCGGCGAGCTATTGGCTACACTAAGTATTGGCATTGTTGGACGGTGTCTTCCTCCTTGCGCGTACCTACGCGCGGCCCTCATGCTTTCACCCCAAGGACATGTGCCGCATGCAATTGTTCCTACTCACCCATCCGGGGAGGGAAGTTGTCTCTCCACGGAAGGGGCGGGGGAGGTGGTCCTTGGTTCTTGCTCATTCCTCTGCTAATTACTCTGTAGCCTCAGGCAAACAGAGACCCCAAGGTGGGCTTCTTCGCCGCGGATCCATACCTCATGCACTCGCGGTTGTCATGCGTCTTGGATTGATGGTACGAGCAGAATTTCTGGGGAGGCTACCCTTGCTGGGGTGCTGCTTGAGACTTGGAGCGGTTGAGAAAGGGGTTGTGCTGCTGAAGCAGTGGGTTCATCGACACCGTGTGTACTGGTGCGCCCTCAGGGGCTTTGCGCTTGTCAACGCCCGTGGCAGGTCTCCTTTGTTCCCACGGACCTTTGTACCTCCCCTTAGGCTCATTCCGGGGCGCACTCGAGGGAACACGGTATAAGCTTGCCATCTCTTCGGCTCTGATGTGGGTGTTGGCCTTGTCCAGCAATTTAGAGTAGGTTGCGGGCTCTTTCTTTGTGACTGGAAACATAAAATCCGAGTTTGTTAGCCCCTGTATGAACGCAATCTTGGCCACCTTCTCGTCAAAATCGCACACTTGTATTCACTCAGTCGTGAATTTCTTCACGTACGAGGCTAGACTCTCTGTTTTGCGCTGTCTCAGGGCAAAGATTTCTTGCATTCCACGACATCTCCTCCTCGAGCTTCCGAAGTGTGTTAGAAACTACTCCTCCAGATAGGGGAAGCTGTCAATGCTCCCCGTCAAGAGGTTGATCATCCATGTAAGGACCGCTCCAGTAAGCGAGATGGGGAACAACTTGCACATAGTTGGCCCGTCCTCCCGACAGGAAAACATCGCGTACTTGTATTTCGAAATGTGGTTTTGGGGTCTCCTTTACCGGCATACTCTTCCATGGTTGGAATCACGCTGACATCTAGCTGGGGGATTGCCATTAGTACCTCGTTTGTTAAAGCGATGGAGTCATATAGGGCCGGGAGGTCGGTGAAATCCTGGCGTGTTTCGGGCCTGTCCGCGGCTTGATGGGGCTCCACGTGCGAGATGCTATTTCTTCTCTCGTGGTTGTGATGTCGACCGAGCCTGCTGGCCGCTAGAGTTGGCCGATTGGGACCAGTTTACTGTGCAGGCCTGGCCTGCCTCGCTCCTCTTGGGGACTGCGGGAGGTTCAGCGTAGATGGTTCATGAGTTTGCACATATTCGTACCCATAGGATGGGTACGGTTCTTGTGGGAACCCCTATTGAGGGTATGGCTCCGCTGGTGCACGAGGGGGTACTCCCTGAGGTGGGTACGGGCCCTAAAATGTCGGGCCTGTGTACTGCCACCCTTGGAAGCCCTGGAAGTGCTCTTCCTCCACATTCATGAAGGGGTGTTGTGCGCTCGAGGTTTGGAACTCGTTAAACCCATTCTGGCTGGTGTGGTTGGTGGACTCGGCATTTGACATGTACGGAGGTGTACTAGCTGTGTGAGGAGTCCCCATGGCCTGCGCAGTGTGATCGTCCAGTTTTCGTGAGGAAGTAGTTGGCGGTCTACACAGAACCAACTTCTCGTCTCTCCCGGAGATCTCTCTCCCCGTTCCCCGTCAGCTGCCTCTGGTCTCGCCAGACGTCGTTCGATCCCGAGCTCCGACCTGAAAAAGAAGAGGGGCTCGAGGGTGGCCTCGGGCTTGCCACTCCAACGCACAAGTCAATGCTCAACTCACGAATAGGGCATAAAGAAAGGTAAAGCCAAAGGTACAGTGGAGCAAAAATGGTAGAGAGTAAAGTGAAAGTTTCGGTGTTATCCGATGGGGTGGGAGATAAAGGCCAACCAGGGAAAGGGTTGAGAAATCCCGTTTCCAGTCATAGCCTCCCTCTTATATACTTGAGGAGATAAGGCTCTTTTTTCCCGCAATCGGCCCAGGCCCGGAGGACGGTTCTCGAACTGCGTACTCGGGCCAGGCCGGGAGGAGCCGACAGGGTAGACAAGGAAGAAGACTCGCGGACCGTGTAGCCGGATCTAGTTAAGGTAGTGGTTTTATGGCCTTGCTCCGAGTTAGGCCGTATTGCTAAATGTGCTTTTCTCCTATTTGGGCCACTCATTTGGGCCGGGCTAAATCCGGTCCCACAATTTCTATTAGCCTATTGTTTTCCTTATCCACCCTTGCATGTTATTCCTTTTCTTCAAGCCAATTTGAGCATTATTTCTTTGGAAGCTCCACCAAAAACATCTCGAGTCTAATAATCAGCCTTTACCCATCCGGAAATTAGGATAATTGATTTATTTGTTTTTATGGTTGCAAACCAAGCTTGGGGAGGTTTATATGTATGATGTGTTGTTGTTCAAATTGTTTAGGTATTTGAAAAAAAAGAAAAAGGAAGAATACAAATAAATAAATAAATGGTGTTTAGTTGAAAAGAATGGTTGGAGAAAATCTCTTAAGTTTAGTGTTGCCTTGGTTAGTTCATCTTTTCCGAATTTAGCACCACATGACCAAATTGTATCCATACTTTTCTTATTTTCCTTGGCCCCATTACAACCCAATAAAAGTCATCTTGACCAAATTGTATCCATTGACTGCTTTCCATATCGAGTTGGGGGTTCATCAGTCTTTTTCTTGAGCAGTTCTTTGCAAAACGGCCTTTGCTCTGACAATGATAGCACACAATGTCTTCTAGGTCTTTGTTCCTATCTGAGGAACAATTTGACCCTTCTTTCAAGAGCAGATCCTCTTTAGTGCCCTTGTTATTAGAGCAACATACTCCTCATCGTCTTTTGCTTCATTATCATCTTGAGCAAGATCGAAGGCCTTTTCATCTTTTAGAGGAATTTTGTGCGCCTTTTCAATATCTCTTTGAGACATCTTACGTTGTTGAACACAAACAATACTTTAAAGACGAGAAACTAGTTCGTCCAGAGTCAGGGACTTGATATCACTTTGAGATTGGAGAGCAAGAGCAATTGTGCCCCATTTGGAGTTTAGTCCTTGCATTAAGTAATGAGTTATCTTCCGGTCATGAAGCTTTTCTCTAAGGAAATCAAGTTGACCAACTAATCTTCGAAACCGAGAGTAAAAGTCTTGAGTAGATTCACTCTTTCTTTCAGACACGGTCTCGTAGTGTTTGAAATGAGCAAGAAGTTCCATGTGCTCTTATAATAGAGTACTTTCTTCACGTCACTAGGTTAAAGTGCCATGTGCAAGATCTTCTTAGCCCCGATATTCTTCTCTAGCTTTTTTCAATCAACATCATCATAGTCAACCCTTTTCTTAGGCTTAGTTCCATCCACCTTGTTAGGGATTGACTCGGGACCTTGCTCAATGACCTTCCAGATTTGGCCAACAAAGGAACAGACATGAGAATCCATCTGTTCCACCCACCAATCATATTCTGTAGGCTTCAATATAGGTGGCTTCTATAACGAATCATTGATTGTCGTGATTGAAAACATCTTTTCTGCAAACTCAATGAACACAGTCTAGAGACCAGGCTTTCATTCCAATTGTTGGATCATTAGTGTTACCTATGATGGAATAAAGGCTTTGTTCCCTCAAAATATCCAGTGGAATAAACACAAGAAAGATTATGAAAGTTAAACACATGACTTAGAGTGGAAACCCTAATTAGCCAATAGCTAACTAACGAAAAACCAGTGCCTTCAAGCTTATTGCTTGAGAGGATTTATAATAAGTGTACTTATTGATGTAAACCTATGCCTGATTGATGCACAATATCAAGTAAATTTCACCCACAAATGCTCACAGGATGATGATGAAGATCAGTGCTCTAATTAGGGTTTTTAATGGAATTTAGGGAACTTTTTTTTATTGATCTTTGGATCCGATTTGATGGAACCCTTTTTTGGATTTTTTTAGGTATAAGTGAACAAGAGTAAGTGGATAAACGCACCACTTAAACTTGAGCAATTGTGTCATATTGCTAGAGGATAAATGCACCTAAAACAAATAGACAAATCTTTCGATAAACTCACGAAAGGAGGATTGTTTTGGAATCACTCCAAGACAAAATACAACTGAAAAACTCATGTTTTGATTCATGATTAACTTGCCTAAACAATGTAAAAGAAACAAGATTAAATAGCAAAAAAGGAAATGGCTAAAAAAAGATCTTTTATATGGCCATGTTTGAGTCAGTTGCACCCCTTCACATGGCCTTGAGCAATGCCCCAAAAAAACAACTGGAAAATGACCATATGATATGTATATAATACACATAGGTCCATGTTCCACATTATCCTTGATTTTGAGAGGAAACGCATGAGGGTGATCTAGTTGAGCACGAAGGCCATGATCCCGGGAAAGCTTGCAGCAAAGTCACCGTACCCAGATCACAATCCATGGGTGTTCCTTGAGAAATTAGGCCCTATATAAGTGCACTTCGAGGTTGTCAAGCTCAGGCTCAAGTGATAGCACCATGAGGAGAGATAGCGCTGAGAGGACGTGAAGAAACCCTAACGGTTGCGCGCGCTTGGCTACGAGTGGCGCGAGTCGTGGGTGCGAGGGGTTTTGACATGGGAACAAGTGAGTCCAATGATGATGCCTTGACCCTAGGCACCAGAGGAGAAGATGGAAAGGTTGTTGGACTAGGGCGCACCGACAAGGTGTGAAGCATGGTCAAGGTGAGAGGCGTTGGTGTGGGTAGGCGTGGTACGGTGATTTGCATAGGCTTGGGCACAGTTGGGCATTGCATGAGTGCATCATGGTTTGCCTCAAGCATGATCACATCATCCTCTCCTCGACACGGATACGTCCTCGAATCCGAGTGGACTTCAAAGAAAAATAGGATAATGAGATAATTGTGATATTCCACAAAAATATGGCAATGTCATTTCTAATTTCCCAAGATCTAAATGATACGCAAGGATGCATGAACAAGCTAAGAAACTATTCTTCTTATGCATGTGTAAATGCTTAATCATGCCACAATCGAAGTACAAGCATACTCGAATATGAAGATAACATTATGACCTAGATGCATCCAACATGACATATCTTGAGAAAGAGAATTATGGTATAAGCAAGAATGCCCAGTCCTAGATGCCAAAGCAACATGCAACAAGTAAAAAGTTCGAATACTAGATGCATCTATAAGAGAAAATATGTATGAAGAAACACGATATGAAAAAGTGGAAATTTCTTCCCTGAAATTTTACTCCTATTGCTCTTTTTGTGTGGTATGCTCTCTTCGAAAGTGGAAAAATCTTTGACCTTAATGAGGAATGGGATGGTGTTTTCCTTCTCCAAAAAGGTTGAATGGAAGATATGTTTGAAGTGTAGGCATTGCATCCAACCACAGAGTGGCCATCAGGTTTAGGAAGCTAGGACCAACTGTGGGAGATTCAAGAGGTATTAGCATGGGCCACTTTGGAATGGTGACACAACATGGAGAGCTTGAAGGTGTGGAGGGAAATGACGATGGCTTAAGAAATCCCACCACCCTCTCTTGTGGTTTGATCCCCTCTTTAAAAGGTATAATAGTAGTCCCCTTGAGCTCTTCATCATAAACAGGTTGATCCCATTGAGGTAACAAACCTTCATAATTTGGATTATTCCAAAAAGTTGACACATCATCATATGTCGGTTCATCCTGCCGAATTGGTTCCTTGTCATACCTTGGTTCATCCCACCTTGGTGGCTCATTATAGATGTCATGGAATCTTGATCCACCAAGTCTTTGTTCAATCATCTCATCCAAAATCTGCACAAGGTCTGCATTCAACCTCTCGTAGGCTTCTCTAACGTACGAATAGCTTTCTTCCCGACCTTGCTTGCAAATTTGTTGCATTTCGGCCAAGGTGGCTGGCCTATCATCATTCCTTGGGCTGGACATTGGTTCCTTACCTCTTTCTTTCTGCATCATGGACAAATACAAAAGAAAAAAACAAAAGAAAGAACCAAAAAAAACACAAAAATAAGGAATGTCGTGAGGTTAGTAAAATCAATAAACTCTTCACTTGTGTTTGCCTCTCAAATCACACACTTTGCAAGGCCAAACTGAACACAAGACCTTCACACAAACGAGGTGGTGAAACACAAGAGTAAACTTTGCTTCCAACAAGGCAAGCCCCAAGGTGAGCTTTTGACAGACCAAAATCAAAATTGAAGTGCTCTAAAAGACAAGGTATGGTTTGTGTGTTTTGGTTGAAAGTGGGTTGCACCAAGGTCAATCTGTAAGCATGCAATCTAAGTCCAAAATATAATAAAATCAAATCCTACTTAGTCGTGACACTTGTGCATGATTCTGTTTTGACAAAGACAACACAACAATGGCCTTGCTCGACTTCTCTTTCTTATCGTGGAGTCCGAGTTTTTCTAAGCTTGACTTCCTTTGCTTTTAATTTTTTCAAGTCTGATTCTATGCTATACCTCTTTTTGATTTTGTCGAGTCCGACTTTTTTTGTGGCCAAATTAAGAAATAAAACAAGAGATTACAAATTCTCACAAGAATAACACAAATATGCGCAAGCAAAAAAGTGTCTCACAAATATCAGAATTTTTTACCAAATGTGGACGTTGATTAAACTATATAATATACTTAAAATGACATGACATATATATGGTCCAAGATGCAACAAAAAAATCAAGGAAAAGTTCGGTTTAATATAGAAAATCCGAGAGGTTGCAAGACAGGTAGTGATGACATATTTGGCTTAATTTGGCTCGACAACTCTTCAAATTTCTTGGCCACGTTTTGCGATTTAATGGTTCAGTTCGCAGGGAGATTCAATTTCCTAGAAAAGTTTCACAGTTTCTTTCGACAATTATTTGTTCGAGCAAAACAAGACTGGAAAAGGATGCAATTAACACCTTTGGATTGAAGAACTTACCTCGAAGGAGGCTTTGATACCAAATGATGTGAATAAGACCGTTGTTTTCTTGTGCCGATGTCGAAGAAGTCCTTTTTCAACCAAGATCTTTGTTTTCTCGAGCTCTAGAAAGATTTTGAATAAAATCGCAAAATTGAAGGTGCAAAAAGAATGAATAAGATAACAAATTTTTATATATTTTTTTTGGGGTTTGAGGGATAAGCAATCGAGATACATAGGATGTACGCACCAATGCAAAATGAAAGAAATGAACCAAGTATGATGGCATAAACGCACCCAAAGTACTTTATTCAGAGTTCTTGATAAGCACACAAGAACGTGTTGAAAAAACTCACCAACAACAGTAATGGAATCACTCCAAATCCAAAATGGTTTGAATCAATCAAACATTTTCCAAAAATACTTAATTTAATCTACCAAAAACATAGAAAAATATTAGCTTAAATAGACAAATATCAAGAAAGGCATGACTCTTCATGTTGCCAATAATTGATGGATGTGGGACTCTTGGGATAGTCTCTTGAATAATGTCCCGTAATGGCAGCCACTAGTAGAATGTGAATAAGACTCTCTGTATGGATGCATGTATCACATGTTGGCCTTAATGAGAATTTCGTCTGATTTGGACTGCTGGGAAAGAATGTCAATTTTAGACTTGTTCCAGAATGATATGGCAAATGCGTCGAACATGAAAGGTTTAGATACCATTACGAGCTTTCCAAAAACTCTTCATTCACCTTATTTGGAGAACAATGACCTCCAAAGGAACCAAATTATTGAAAGGTTGTCTAAAAATCCAAGAAACGTGAAGTTGACATGATACCTCGTTATTGTTTGGCGGTGCCCGTTCTTGAATCACATCATTCTCTCCTCCTTTGAAAAGTATTTGTCCTCAAATCTTCGAGGCTCTAATACCTTGAGGAACTTGCATCGACAATGTCTCTGATACCAAATAATGAGTCCCGAGTCTCGTAGACGAGCGATCGATCAAAGCAAGTTTTGCCCTAAGCGCAAGTGAGTCCAATGGTGGCGTCTTGACCCTAGGCACCAATCGAGAGGAGAGAAAAGTTGTAGGACTAGGGTACGCCGACAAGGTATGAAGAATGAAAAGGTACAACAAATAGAGCCTTGAAGTAGGGAATCATCACCATTCTAGATTCTAAAACAACTCGCTTCTAAATTGTTAGTAGACACCAAAAAACATGAGAGATGAAACCATACGTACAACAACATGATGTGAGGCCTTTTAAAAACTATATAGAAAACTTTATTGTGGCGTGGTATGATGTCCACTACATTAAAAGCGAATTCGTCCTAGCCCGTAGTACAAAGTCAGACAAGGTCTCCCCCAAGGATCATATAACCCTCTAATTGCGTGCACTCGCCAATGGAGGATTAGAATCATCAGGTTGCTCAGGAAAAAAAAGGTTTTGATGAGAAGAGCAGAAATTGTTGTTGTTTTCGAAAATCAGAAATTTGTTTGACTGAAAACGAAAAATGAAACCCAAAACAATTCACAAAGTCAAAGCTTAGGGCACAAATCCAGAATAGATAATAAAACGCATTTTAAAATAAAATTTTAACAAACATCGGAAATAAAAGTTACTTATAAGTAATTAATTAATGAATCCAAAACCTTTAAGCCCAAAAATTAATGTTTTTGCAATTGCCACAATGCCTTGAGCCCATCCCAGACATGCCGGACGAAGACGACAACGCACACGTGGATGAGACCAGGCTCTAATCAACTATAGTGCTCTATTTTTGCCCCCAAATTTTGAGAGTTTCGTCCATTTTTCCTGCATTTGGTCTCTTGGATTTGGTCCACATTTTCGAGTTCCATTTGAATTGCCGGACGACGACAGTTTGCACTGTTAAAATTTTGTTGCATTTTTCTAACGCAGCTTGGTACATTTGGTCTCTTGGATTTGTTGGTTCTCAAAAGAACTCTTGTTTCTACCAATCCTAGTATAATAGACAAAATTGTAGACAATACGTAATTGGCTTGGTAAACTAGTGTGTTCTTGCATCAACAAGATCCCAAGAGTTCCATCCATTTAACATGGTTACTCGCACTGGTCGAGACACCAAGCATTTGCAACACATAGTCTAAGATGCGCTTCGTGACTAGGCAAGAACCCTGAGGTGCAATTTCATTTCAACTTTTGATTTGCAGAAAAAGGAAATGGTCCTCTTGGACTATACCCCATCTTTTGAGCCTAGAAAGAGTGGGGAGGCGCTAACATAATGCAAGCCTTTAATAAAACAACTTCTAGGCAAGCTTAGTTATCCCCACATAGTTGAACTCCAACTTACTTGTGGAAGGTTGATCACGACGGATTTCATAGATATTTGATGTGGACTACTTATCATTAGCACCTTGCATTGCTTGAAGAATATCAATGCTAGATCCATGTAGCAGTAGTTCCTCCTTAATCTAAATAAGTGATTTTCAATAAGCGATATCTTGAGGGATATGTTGCTCAGCCTATATACATTTGTGCGCATAACATTGGAGTTATCCATGAACTCCAAATACTGACATGGTTGCTAGCTAACTCAAAGACAAATTCGGCAAGGCATGCCTTGTTCTAGGAGAGCAAATCTTCTATGCCTCCCTAATCTTTAGGTTTACAAATTTTGTCCTAAACCAAGAGGTTCCTTCTTCCATGCTCTTTACCACTCCAGAGGAAATTGAGAAATAGGCCTTGAAGCTCATCAATGACAGTTTGTGGTAACATGGAAATGGAGGCATGGTAAGAATGTATGCCCAAAAGAACATATCTAAGAATCTCCATCTTGCATGTGTAATCAAGGCATTTAGCTGACGAAGCTTGAATTTTGTTAGTAATTTTCTTGATCACTGGATCGTATTCATAAATCGATAGTCTAGACGATCCTAGGGGAATTCCAAGCATTATTAAAGTGAAATGTTGGCTTAGGATGGGGAAGGAAGGGTTTAAGTGGAGAAGGGATAAGGAGTGATCAGATATCCCAAGTAGCAAAAATTGAGCAGAACATGCTCGAAAGGAGAAATTCCACTAATAAATGATCAAAATACGATCTAGCTTGCTCCAAATTCTTGAACCATGCCCTTGGTGGTTTTTCCACATGTATTTACTTGTAAGGCTCAAGTAGGAGGAGAGTTCAGCAGATGCTTGACCAAAGTTGGCCCCTTAATCTTGGATTCTTTCATCAGAATGGAGAGAGTAATTGAAGTCACACAAAATTGTTCAAGCCCCAGAAGTAGAGGACCTAATAAGGCCAATATCTCTCTAAAGGCGGATTTGGTTTAAATTTAGGTATGGGAATAGAATGAGGTATGGGGTTAGGTAGGTATGGGGTTCAAAATTTATACTTTATATTAACTGTTTGGTAAGAAAAATAAGGATAAAGTTAGGGATTTTTGACAAAAGTTATGGGATTTAGCTCCTTGTCTCCATCTTCATCTCCTACATACAACCCAAATCTTCCTTCTGCAATTTTTTTTGCGGTCTTTTTCCTTCTTTTTTATTCCTTATTCATGCCTCTTCTTCTACCACTTAAGCAGGGAAGCATCGACGAAAAGCAATTCCTCCTTTAATTTTCTAGTTGTCCTTCAAATAAGGAATTTGCAAAAAAGGGTCAAAGTCAAGCAAAAACAAAACTGAAAAAATGGAGGATTACACAATCAGTAGACTACCTTGTCTAGAAGAACAAGCTTTCCAACTCGAAGAAGAAAACTCTAGTGTAAATGGAGGAGCAAACAGCGGATAGCATGAGCTAAATTGACAGAGTGGAGAGGAGAAGCGATATCCAGCAGAAATGAAATCTCATACCCGAGGTAAGTGGGAGGTATGACAACCACATACCATGCGGGTTTGGGGTATGGATTTCCAATCCTAAAATCAACATAAGAAACAACAACTATCAGGTTTTCATTCCCCAACCTAATACCTCATTCCCCAAACCTATTAACCAAATGCGCCCTAAAGGGTATCCTATAAAACATCATCATTAAAATCATATATAAATGAGAAAAAGAATTGGTTTCCACCATCTACATTTCTTCAATATTTTCTTTGGAAATGGCAAACAATTGGTCACCGGGGAAGGAATCATCAATCGGTAACTCTTCTTCAGTATTTTCTTTGGATCTTGCCTCAATCTTGAAAGATGGTCGGCCACAACATTCTCGGTCCCTTTCTTCTCTCGAATTTCCAAGTCAAACTCTTGAATCAAAGTATCCACCGGATTAATATTGGTTTGGCATCTTTCTTGCTCAAGAGGTACTTAATGGCGGCATGGTCGGTGTAGACAATTACTTGTGAGCCCACCAAGTACGACCAAATTTTCTAAAAGCCAAGACAACCGCAAGAAGCTCTTTCTCGGTTGTTGCATAGTTCACTTGAGAATCATCCAAAGTTCTACTTGAATAGTAGATGGCATGCACGTTTTTTGTCTTTTCTTTTCCCCAAAACGGCTCCAACCGCAAAATCACTAGCGTCACAAATCACCTCGACTGAGAGATCCCAATCCGGGGCTTTTATTATTGGAGCGGAAATTAGTGCATCCTTCAACCTACAAAATGAAGAAAGACACTCATCATTAAAGTCGAAATGGGCATCTTTCTTGAGCAAATGAGTCAAGGTTTAGCAATCTTGGAGAAATCCTTAATGAACGGCCAGTAGAACCCGACATGACCCAAGAAGCTTCAGACTCCTTTGACAGATGTGGGTGGTGGCATCTCCTCATTGACGACAATCTTGGCTCGATCCACCTCAATCCCATGTTCGGACACCAAGTGCCCTATGATTATACCTTCTCTTACCATGAAGTGGCATTTCTCCCAATTCAAAACAAGGTTAACTTATTCACATCTTAGGGTGGAAGGGAGAGGTTTCAATTCTACCTTAGGTGCATCTTTCTCCTCAAAGGTGGTGGCCTTTGAATCATTCTCAAGCTTCTCCACCTTTAGCCAATCGGTGTGGGAGTTCCGGATTTGCTTCAAGAAATTGAGCACAAGAAATGACTTCCAAGTCTTCATCATCAAGGCCTCCGGATCTCACCAAACATCTTTCAAAGGGATCCTTCAAGCATTGTCTCACAAAATCCTTCTTCACTAGGTGGTCAACAAGGTCAACTCTACATAAGGAATGCTCAAAAGAAGGATGTTTAATAGCATTAGGCAAATTTAATTTAACTCTTTCCTCCCCAACATTCAAGGAGAGCTTTCCCTTTTTAACATCAATGACGGTGCCCTTCGTAGCAAGTTTTTTTGTGCTCCTTGACTCTTTTGTAGCTTTCTTCTTACACAAAACAATTTCTCTATCTCGGGGTCTCCTTCTTCAAGATGCACCATAAGACTTCGAGTAACGGACATGCAACGAAGAAATTACTACAAGAAGAACAAGAACAAGAGAGTGATTAGAAGTATTTATATATATATGTATGTGTCTAAAATGACAAGAAGAAAAGATCTAGTCTTAGTAGTCAATGTTTAATCAATGTCAATCGTGCTCCCCAACAACAGCGCCAAAAACTTGATAGGCCCGCAAGTGCACGGTACTATCGAGTAGTATATAAGATATTGAATCCAAGGGAGCACTCGTTGATCACCAATTTTACAAAAACTAATAATCTAGATCAAACAAGAGATATGAAGTTTTTGGTTTTGATTTTATAGAACTAACAAGAAATGCTAAGTCTAGAACTAACTAAAACCATAAAATGTAGATTTGGGTTACTTGAATGATGAAAAGCTAGGATTGGGGTTCACCACAAATGAGATCATGTAATGACAAGCAAAGAAATCTCTAAGGTTGCAAGTAGTGGTCTACAATGGTCAAATGTCCTAATATATCTCTTATCCTCTTTGAAGGTATAAGAAACTAGTCTAATTCTACTTAATTCCTACTTTTGTGGTAATTTATGCAAGATTAGATTCATTAATCATAATGACAATTCACACAACCACTGAGAAAAATGGTCTAGTTTCGTGATCCTAAAAGTCCTAGCTCAAATCTTGAGGTTCCAATGTCAAATATCATCTTTTAATGCATATCCAACATTTAATACATGTAAAAATACTAGCTAGGCATTTTCACAAACACTTGGTGTGCAAGATTTGAGTAGTGGACCAAA
Source organism: Rheum nobile (assembly GCA_027886185.1). Classification (NCBI taxonomy): domain Eukaryota; kingdom Viridiplantae; phylum Streptophyta; class Magnoliopsida; order Caryophyllales; family Polygonaceae; genus Rheum; species Rheum nobile. Next base: position 4,250,934 of record WOAB01000002.1, on the reverse strand, counting down.
ACTCATCAAACCAAAGAGAAAACTTCACCAAATCATCACATAATCACCATTGGGTTACTCCCAATGCTAACATAGCAAATTACTCACTCATGATTTGCAAGAACATGGCATAAAGCATCAATCCAACCATCATAAACATAGGTACAATGGTAAACAAAATAAGAAATAAAGAGAATGAATAAGATATACTTAACATTCACCCAAATAGAGAGAATGAGTAAGAAATACTTAATATTCAACCAAATTCTTGCATTTTTATTGAACCATGGGAGAAAAGATGGAACCTTGCTCATTTTCCAAGTCTTGAACCGCAAAGGAGCTTAACAACCCAAAAAGTAACACTAGAATCACACAAAAGAGTAAGTCTAACTACTAAATTAAGTGGGAAAAGAAATCTAGAGTTGAAAAAAGGTCGAGAATCAAAATAAATGCTAACCCTAGAAATGGAGGCTAACGAGTAGATGTAAAGTTGGGGCATAAGTCCTCAGAAGTTGCCCTTACATGCCCTATTTATATGGGCCACAAAAAGGAGGGGATAAGATGTATTCAAGTATTCTCGGTGGATAACACGACAGTAGTGATCACCACGGGCTGGTCGTGGTGGTGACAGATGTGTATTTTTCAGCTTGTTAGGACACATAAGTGTGTTGTCCGACACCGATAGGTTATGATTCTCTTTAAGTGCATTTTTCTTCACCAAATCTTCTAGTTAATGCTCCTTTTGTCTTGTCCAAGCTTGAGCTAATTCCAAGTTGATTCCATCATGTTCCCATAGATCCCAAAAGTGCTCCTACAAGACCAAAACGACAAAAAAGAAGAGATCCGAGAAAAGCAAACAAAATTCCTACAAAATGCCTTAAAAGTATATCTTTTATGCACAAAATGGGGTTAATATGAGTCAAGATGTAGCATATAATCATGTTATCAAAGAATACGAAACATTTTGTTCTTCTTCGTACTTGCACTTCTTTCTTCTTTTTTTCTTTTTCAAATTCCACACCAATGTCTTATCGAGATACAAACATTTGTGAATGCACTCGATTACTAGGTAATGCGGAAAGTGTTTTTTTTTTACTTATAATACCGAAGAACTTTACAATAAAAACATGTACATTGAACTCCTCTAAGCTTAGCTTCCAAGTACACAAACAAGTCACAATAGAATTTTCCTTATTCCTTAGAGGGATAAAAGGCTAATAATTAAGGCTCAGTTTGCTTTTGTGGTGCTTAAGAAAATGATTGGCTAATATAGGCTCAAAGGGACTAAACAAAGAGGATGAAGTACAAAAGATAGTCATGGGTAAAATGAGTTATAAAAAGAAGAAATTGCCTCAATCATTTTCATGCATGTGCAATGATTATAATGTGGTCTTGAAAACTAGTTCTAAATGCAAGTTCTAGAGATAAAAATTCAAGGGATAATTCACACATGAAAAGAGAGGACTAATGAAGTGTAAGTCCTAAGCTCCAAAAATAACTCACAGATTTTGTCATGAATTTTAATTCTAGCCAATCTCAAGAGATAATCACATGCACTTTCCTAATTCAATCATTCATGCATATTCGTAATTCAAAGTTTTTGTTTCGTGATAAATTGCAATTTTGACCACCAAAACATTTCAAATGGAATAACATGAGGAGTTCATTAAAATACCTAAGGCTATATGCAATGCAAATGTTATGATAATCTAAGTTAATGCAAATCTAATTAATTCAAATGTCATGTCATGAACCAATGCAACTAATGCTAAAGAAGTAGAAAATGCAATTTAAAGGTAATTTTCACTCCCTCCCCAAGCTTAAAATATGCATTGTCCTCAATGAAAAACAAAAGTAGATGGAGAGGGGAAATTACCGAATCATTGTGGTGGTGGAGGCGGATAGCCACGGGTGAGATGCATGTTATGGAGGGCTTGAAAAGTTGTATTCATTTCCTCCAAAGGTACACGTTGTGCACGCTGCTCCTTCTCAATGCAAAGAATGGATTGATGCATTGTCATGAACAAGCATGTTTGAGTACAACTGTTATAACCAAATTTCCCCAAGTCATGAGAACAATCACATTCAAATCAAGCCTTTCAATCAAGTTCTCAATGATTTATACTTATTAGCCCATGGGTCAAGTTTCACTAGTATCATCAATCATTTCCCCCAAAATCAAAATTTTCAAGAAATCCCTTAATATTCTTCATGAAATGGCACAAGATTGTTTCAATATCACACAAACTAACAAAAGAAGCACCATGACAAGTAGATTTGTGCAATCGCAATATATCACATGCCCTTCAACATTCACAAGAAGCATAAAATTCCAACACATTAATTCCTCCAATTCTCATCAAATCCTCAACAACATGACATTATAATTCATGTAATTAAGCTCAAATTCCACCCAATTGCAAATTTACATCAACAATTTGGACAAAAAATTCAATGGAATTTTATTATAAAAATTAGGGTTTAAAATTAGGGATGTGGGGGCAGCCATGGGAAGTGGGGGTTGTGCAAGGTTGTGGGGGTGGTCGGAGTGGTGGTTGGGGGCGCCAGAATAGGCTATGGTAACCGACGACAGGAGTTAAGCGAAGGTGGGATGAGCGGGCAGTTATGGTAGGGCGAAGCAGCTGTGGTGCAGGTTGTGGCGGGGCTGGGATGAGGTGGTGTGAGGCGGACATGGGTTAGTGGTGGTTGGGTTGTGTTCGGCGGGACCACAGCTGGTCGGAGAAGGGGTGAGCAGGTTGGGCCATCGGGGTGTTAATGTTGGACGTGAATGCGAGAGTGTGAGAGAAGAAGCAAGTGGTCGGGGTGGGTTTTCTTCAAACATATGCTTTTTTGTTTGGTTTTTTTCAAGTCTGGAATGCCACGGTCATGGTAAATACCACGGTTGGACCATGGCCATTCTAGAGACTTTACCACGGGATCGCTTTTTTACTTATTATGGCCACGGATGTGGCAAATACCACGGTTCGACCGTGGCCATTACAAGGAGTTACCACGGTTGCAACTTCTAATTTTTATAGTTTTTTGGTATAAAATAATCTATTCATGCATTTTACCCTAATATAGTATGCAACTAATCCCTAATTAAGAGCCCTATCTATAACACCTAAAAATTCACATGCAAGACACACACTAACAAAGAAATTGCAACCCCAATGTCTACTCAACTAAAACTAATCAAAAAAAATTAAACTAAAAAGCAAGAAGAGATATGCATGCATGGATCAAGTAACGAAAGAGAGAAAAGGATATAAATGCTTGGGTTTCCTCCCAAGAAGCGCTATTTAAGGTCTAGCTAGACCGTCCTCCTTCATTCATGACTTCGGATCGGAAAGGGGGAACGTGACTCCCTTGTCGATTGGATCTCCAACAACATAGGGCTTTAACTTTTGACCATTGACCTTGAATATCCCGGTTGCTTCACTCCATATTTCAATGGCACCATAAGAGTAAACTTTCTTCACTTGGAAGGGTCCACTTCATCTTGATTTAAGTTTGCCCGGAAATAGCTTCAAGTGGGAGTTAAAGAGAAGAACCATATCTCCCTCATGAAATTCTCTACGGACAATATGCTTGTCATGCCAACGTTTGACCCGTTCCTTATAGATCCTTGCATTTTTATATGCACTCAAATGCAATTCCTCAAGCTCATTGAGTTGAAGCATCCTCTTTTCACCAGCTTTCTTCAAATCAAAATTCATGGTCCTAATTGCCAGTGTTCTAAAAATCCCGCCTAGTCCTTGCCTGGGCGCTAGGCGGTCATCCCCCACCTAGGGCCGCCTAGGCGAGAAGAAGCTTCCGATATTGTGGAAGCAACGATATCTTAGGAGATGAAAGATGTATAGAACATAGTTTTGGGTTATGCTTTGTAAAATAAGACACATATTAAATTATCAAACCCCTTTCCAACATAGTTTTATAAACATTAATGGATTTGAGAGAACGTAGTAAAATAATCATATTGATTAGGCATTACTTTTCTATCCGCCTACCCCCCCTCCCCCCCCCCACCGCCCAACTACCGCCTAGCTAGTTTTAGAACATTGTTAATAGCCCAATATGCCTTGTGCTCAAGCTCAACCGGTAGGTGACAAGATTTCCCATAGATCAACCGAAATGGAGTAGTATCAGGCATCTTGAATGCGGTCCTATATGCCCAAAGTGTTGCATCCAACTTTGAAGCCCAATCTTTCCTTGAACGAGAAACCGTCTTCTCAAGAATGCTTTTGTTTTCCTGGTTTGATATCTCCACTTGACCACTTGACCACTTGATTGAGGGCAATAGAGGGTTGTATCCTTGTGAGTGACCCCGTATTTCCTCTAGAGAGCCTCAAATTGTTGCTCAATGAAATGTGTGCCACCATCACTAATCACGACTCTTGGATTGACAAACCTCGAGAATATAATCTTTGTAAAAAGCTTTATCACTTGCTTGGATTTACATGTGGGGGTTGTTATGGCTTCAACCCACTTGGAGACGTAGTCCTTCGCTACCAAGATGTACCGATAGTTATCGGATGGTGGAAAAGGTCCCATGAAGTCAACTCCCTATACGTAAAAAATCTCAACTTCTAAGATATTGTTCAATATCATCTCATGTCTCTTAGAGATATTCCCGGTCCTTTGGCATTGGTCACATGCAAGAATATAGCTCCGAGCATCTTTGAAGAGAGAGGGCCAATAGAACCCATATTTAAGTACCTTGGTGGCAGTCTTTGAGAATCTAGCATACCCACCGTAAGAAGAAGAATGACAATGATAGAGAATGTTCCTCATTCACGGTTCAGGAACACATCTTCTAAATATACCATCAGCACAAGGCTTGTAGAGGCAAGGGTCATCCCAAAAGTAGTACATGACATCCGAAAGGAACTTCGTCCTATGTTGGTAGCTCAATTCCGGAGGCATTATTCCAAAAACAAGATAGTTGACAAAATCCGCGAAGCAAGGAGCAATAACCTTGGAAATGGCAAACAATTGGTCACCGGGGAAGGAATCATCAATCGGTAACTCTTCTTCAATATTTTCTTTGGATCTTGCCTCAATCTTGAAAGATGGTCGGCCATAACATTCTCGGTCCCTTTCTTATCTCGAATTTCCAAGTCAAACTCTTGAAGCAAAAGTATCCACCAATTTAATATTGGTTTGGCATCTTTCTTGCTCAAGAGGTACTTAATGGCGGCATGGTCGGTGTAGACAATCACTTGTGAGCCCACCAAGTAAGACCGAAATTTCTCAAAAGCAAAGACAACCGCAAGAAGCTCTTTCTCGGCTGTGGCATAGTTCACTTGGGCATCATCCAAAGTTCTACTTGCATAGTAGATGGCATGCACGTTTTTGTCTTTCCTTTGCCTTAAAACGGCTCCAACCGCAAAATCACTAGCGTCACACATCACCTCGAATGGGAGATCCCAATCCGGGCTTGCATTACTGGAGCGGAAATTAGTGCATCCTTCAACCAAAAAAATGAAGAAAGACCCTCATCAATAAAGTCAAAATGGGCGTTTTTCATGAGCAATTGAGTCTAGGGTTTAGCAATCTTGGAGAAATCCTTAATGAACCGCTAGTAGAAGCCGGCATGACCCAAGAAGCTTCGGACTCCTTTGACGGATATGGGTGGTGGCATCTTCTCAATGATGACAATCTTGGATCGATCCACCTCAATCCCATGTTCGGACACCAAGTGCCCTAGGACTATACCTTCTCTTACCATGAAGTGGAATTTATCCCAATTCAAAACAAGGTTAACTTCTTCACATCTTATGGTGGAAGAGAGAGGTTTCAATTCTTCCTTAGGTGCATCTTTCTCCTCAAAGGTGGTGGCCTTTGAATCATTCTCAAGCTTCTCCACCTTTAGCCAATCGGTGTGGGAGTTCCGGATTTGCTTCAAGAAATTGAGCACAAGAAATGACTTCCAAGTCTTCATCATCAAGGCCTCCGGATCTCACCAAACATCTTTCAAAGGGATCCTTCAAGCATTGTCTCACAAAATCCTTCTTCACTAGGTGGTCAACAAGGTCAACTCTACATAAGGAATGCTCAAAAGAAGGATGTTTAATAGCATTAGGCAAATTTAATTTAACTCTTTCCTCCCCAACATTCAAGGAGAGCTTTCCCTTTTTAACATCAATGACGGCGCCTTCCGTAGCAAGTTTTTTTGTGCTTCTTGAATCTTTTGTAGCTTTCACCTTACGAAAAAACAATATCTCTATCTCGAGGTCTCTTTCTTGAAGATGCACCCTAAGACTCCGAGTAACGGGCATGCAACAAAGAAATTACTACAAGAAGAACAAGAACAAGAGAGTGATTAGAAGTATTATAGTTATTTACGCCTTCAGTTACTGTTTACCAAGGTCGAACTTTTTACTGTTACTAGACCGTGCGTGTTTGGTTTTAGTCGTAAGTCCGTTGGTAAGCCCGCTTGACGAGGTAGTCCCAGGGTGTTCCAGGCCGATGGTCCCACGCCATTTAGTAACAATAAAACATACGATTAAGATAAATAGTTCCTGAAACGTAACTAATTATGGCCCTACAATTTAGGCGGATGCTGCATAGAGGTTCTAGTTCATCTAGCACCCCAGTCGTCCATAGTAATGAAAATCTGTATGAAGAAAATAATAATGATTGGAACATACCACAACAGTCTATACAATCTATTTACAGAATAGGATGGACAGACTTTAAAACAGCCTTTAGTGTTAAAAGTCATGAAGAAACACTCAGTTTAGACAAAGAACAACTGACTCTTCAATTATTATCCTCCATAGCTATTGATGAATATCTAAAAAAGAATTATAGATATATCCACATAGGCCTAATTCAAGTTGCTCTTAAGCCTTTAGCCAGATTAGGCATAGACACCCCAGTCTTTATTGCCCTTAGAGACGACAGACTCCTTTCTTACAAAGACTCTTTAATTGCTGTTATTCAAACCAATATCTGTAATGGCCCAATCTTCTTCAACTGTTCTCCAAATTTTACAGTTGATATGACAGACCCTAGAATCAGTAGTACTCTTACTCTTGATATTAAGCTCCTTAAAAAGGGGTTCAAAAATCTTTCTAAAAACTTTGTCATTATCTACCGACTCCACTACAGAATCCTAAGTTCCTGCACAGATCCTAAGTGTATAGTTCCTCCTGTCCCTAGAGGAGAGACTATCCTCCTACAACTAGAAGCCGAAAGATCTACAACCTTCACTCCCAAACTGATAAAATGGGAAGACATCACTATACCAGAAGCTCTGGAACTAAGACATGATTGTCCTCCGGAAGATCTCGAAAAAACAGAAATTTCCCAGATAGAAGAAAGTGGTGATGGTAGGGTCCTTATAAGATTCAATTCCACTAAATCTTTCAGACCTATACCCAGAAATCCCCATCCTTTCCCTTCAAGAAACTCTTTCTCTGAGTCCCTCTATACTGCTAGAGACCATTCTATAAAAGACCATTCAGTTAAGGTTGAATTTAGTAGTCCCATTCCTAACCCTGTTACTGAACAAAAGTCAGATGAATCTTTTCCCTCTTCACCTACTCAGAGTGATATGGGAAGATACTCCTCCATAAATGTTATCACCAAAATGGACTTTACAATAAACAAAGATTATCTAAGAAAAGACTTTGATTCCATTGAAAACAGGATCAAGAAAGTTTGGTTTTTGAAAATAGACAAAATAGTCAGAGATAAAATAAGAGAATTATGGTATTCTGATATGGAAAAATATAGGATCAATATCTTATTCTTCACATGGTTTCCTAATTACCTTAAGATTCAGGGAATAGAAAACCCTTTAGAACAGAAATCCATAGATGTCCAAACAAGGTTAACAAAAACCTGGAATCTTTTACCCTCAGGATCTACACAAAGTGTCCATCCTCCTCTACAAGGAATAAAAATTATTACAAAAGATGGAGAGGTTCCTGCTGAACCTTTCAAAAATCCTAGAATTGGTACTCCAGACAACAGTCCCGCTACCCTAGAAGATGTTAAGAAAATACATCAACAACACAACTATTCTAACCAAATCCTCCACACAATAGCCGAACAAGTTGAATTAATACATGATAAAATCAGTACGGAAACTATCAAATTCCCTAAAGACATCTCTAGACCTCATTTTCAAATTCAGGGGATAAAAAAGGAGATCATTAGTAACACTTCCCTTAATCCTTCTCTTAGTCTCATAGAATTAATCGATCAAAAATTAAAAAATGTTACGATTAATTGTATCGAGGACTGTAACAATTGTTCCAACACAGACTCAAGCAGTTCCTCAGACAACTCTGAAAGAGAAGATTGCCCATCTGGTGATAAGGCAATTGAAACCTTACAAACCTGCTTTGAGGAAAACCCCATTACCATTAATAGGATAAGAAACAACCATGATAGACCTCAAGCACACAGAAAAATATTTAGGAACACAGACACTAGAAACTTCTATCCTAGACCTACTCCTCCTGACCTTCAATATGAAGAGAGATCTAAGTTTAGATCCACAGATTATAATGGACAATCTATCTATGAATGGAATATAGATGGAAAATCCGAACATGAAATACTTAATACCTTACAAGAAATGGGTATGGCTAATGTAGCCTATACAGTTGGTAGAAAAGACCCCAAAACTTGTTTTTCACTTTTAACTACTGGATTTACAGGCCAGCTTAGAAACTGGTGGGATAATGCTTTATCCTCCTTTCAAAGAGAAGAGATCCTAGATTTTACCAATGATAATGGTGAACCAGAACCTGTCCACCAACTTATATACACCATAAGTATGCACTTCATAGGCAACCCTAGGGAGGAAATCCAAGCCAATAGAGAGATCCTTTCTAATCTAAGATGTAAGACCCTTAGTGACTATAGATGGTATAAAGATGTTTTCCTATCCTACGTCTACAAAAGAAATGATTGCAATAAGGGATATTGGAAAGAAAGATTTGTTACTGGTCTTCCCAACTTATTTGCTGATAGGATAATCCAGAAAATAAAAGATGAAATTCAAACAGAAGAAATTCCTTGGAAAGATATGACCTATGGCCAATTAACGGCTTTTGTCAAAAAAGAAGGGTTAGCCCTTTGCTCCGAATTAAAAATCCAGGCCAAATATGGTAGAGAAAAAGGATCTAGAAGAAAAGAACTAGGTAACTTCTGTGAGGCTTTTGGCCTTGCCAAAATAGAACCCCCTTCTTATAAATATAAAAAGGGTCATAAAAATAAACACAGAAAGTTTGATAATAATTATGAAAGACCTAGTTACCCACCTAGAAGGAAATTCCAACCAAGACAGACTAATAAAAAGATTATCTGTTTTAAATGCGGAAAACCAGGCCATAAGGCAGACAATTGCAGTCTCAAACAAAAGATCAATGAAATCTGTCAAGATGATAGTACCCTAAAAGATAGACTCACTAAAATCCTTTTGGAGGATTCTGAGAATGAATTTTATGCCCCTGATACTTCAGAAACTGAGGATTCAGGAACAACCCAATTCTGCAATGTTATCACCAAAAGTGATGAAAGAGAGGCCCTTTTAGAGCTTATCGATACCCTTGAAGATCCTCAAATAAAACGAGAATACTTCATGAAGCTAAAAGAACTAATTTTTAAAGAACAACAACCCCAACTTGAAGAACCTTTTAGCATATCCAAAATTATTAATAAAAAATCACCTACTAAGATATTTTCCTCCATTACCTTGAAAGACCTACAAGCTGAAGTCAATAAAATCAAAAAAGACATAGGATCCCTTAACCAACATTTATTACTAAATGAGACCAAAGATCTTGAACTTGAAGCTAGAATAGCTCACCTAGAATTTTCTAAAAACCCTTACTCCAGCCCCCGTTCTCAACAAAATGAAGAAGAACATCCCGTCATTGAAGATTCTTTTATTGCGGCCATAAACAAGATCAACTTTCAAAAATGGTATGTTCATATTACCATAAAAATAGAAGACTTCACTCTTTCTACAGTTGCTCTCATTGACAGTGGAGCAGATCTAAACTGTATCTGTGAAGGAATAATCCCTTCAAAGTATTACCACAAGAGTCGTGAAAAAATTCTTGATGCTAGTGGTAGTCGTATGAACCTTAGTTACAAGATCCCTAAAGCCTCTATTTGTAATGAGAAACATTGTTTCCACAACTCCTTCATATTAATAAAAGGCTTAAATCAGCAAATAATCCTAGGAACACCCTTCCTGACACAAATCTGTCCGTTCACTGTTGATAGATTTGGCCTACATACAACAGTAATGGAAAAAAGGATTAGTTTTAAGTTCATTGCTGCGGTTGAACATAATGATATATCTACCCTACAGTCTGCATCTGTTAGCAGAACCTAAAACATTTTAACAAGAGAACTTGTAACATTAAACTCTTTCAAATCCCTACAGAGTCACAGACATACAGTGATTTCTAACTTGTTTTAAAGTTTTCAGGTTTTTAAAATGAGATCTCCCTCCCGCAAAGGAAAGGAAAAGGTTTTACCTTCACCTTCCTCCCAAGTTACAGCCAAAAGCAACTTCAGACCGCTACAAGGACTTTTGCTCTCCAAAGAACAACTTGGTTTGCTGAATAACATTTGGAGGCTTCCTACTATGCCCCATGCAGCCAAGAAAAAAGTACAAGCCTTAAATACACTCAGTATCCACTTCCACGAATATGGAAATGTGATAAGAGAGAAAGAAAAAAGGGAAAAAGATTTGGGTGAACAACTAACCATTGCTACAGGTAGACGTTGGAAGAATCTCCAAACTCGTCTCCTCGACACACCAACACAAGAAGCACTTACACCACTCCTTGATGCCTGGCCCCAGGGAAAAGAGGTTCTAATACAAAAAACAGAAGAAGGCCATTTGGCAGACCTTATACAAGCTCAAAAAGAGCTTATCCAAATGTACTTCGGTGAACCAGGGTGGAAATTCAAGGGAGTCACTGTTCGGCAATTCTCTACTATTAAACCAATAGCAGGGGGCTCAACAATGATGACAGGCGGACTTCTGAAGATCCTCCTTTACCTAAACACTTGCACCATGCCCAAAGACCTTATTCTAAAATTCTTCCACCTAGGTATGGTCCATAGTATCAGTTTCCTACCTAATATTGAAGGAAGAATAGAAGAGATCCTGCAGGCCTTTGGAGAAAAGTTCCTGTTAATAGGAAGTAACATGGCAACTTTTGGTCCAACAGTTGCCTACGTCCAAGCTACCCTCCCAAAAGTAACGGAATTCACCATGATTCCGTCAAAAAAGGTTATATGTTTCTCCCATGGTGTTTCAAAGGATGAAGACTGGAGAGACTGGGTAGGTCTGCTACCCACCAACTTTACAATACACGAGGAACATGAGCTCTATAGGCGCCACCAAGACGTTTCCTTCTTCTACAAAAATGCATACCTCTACAGTGGATGGAAGGCGTGTAGATTGGCAGCAGAAGGACATTATACACAAATCTGGGTTCCAGATAAATGGAGAATATGGCTACCTTTCAGCGGGGATGGCCAGTTTGCGGATTGGCGAAAATTCATTTCCCTGGAAGATGAGTTTAAACAAGAAGATGAAGATATGCTTGACACCGAAGACTGGGATGACATAAGCATTCCCGACACTCATAGAGACACCTAGCACAAGAACCCTACGCTAAGGTAAACAATAATAGTTCTATCTGTTCAGCAAAAAAGAAAAAGAAAGAAGAGAAAAAGAAAGAAAAGAAAAGAAAAAAAGAAAAAAAAAAAAAGAGAAAAAGAAGAGAAAAAGAAGAGAAAAGTAAAAAAGAAAAAGAAAGAGAAAAAGAAAAGAAGAGAAAAAGAAAAAAGAAAAAGAAGAGAAAAAGAAAGTTCTTTTGTTTTCATTTTATGTTTTCATCTCAGGGGGTAATCTAGCCTGTTTTAGATTATCTCCTTTGAACATCTTATTAATTTGATAAAAGACTCAAGAAGTAGATCTCATAAGACAATAGGCCCATCATCAAGAAGGAAGTTGAGCCCAACAAATCAAAAAGCTCAAATACCCATCAAGACACAACGAAAGAAGAATAGGTCCATCTGAAGGATAGGCCCATCAGAAGAACATGCCCAATTTTTGCACAAAGACAAAAGACCAGCTCAGCATTCCACTCAAGACAAGAAGACAAAAGACCAGCTCAGCATTCCACTCAAGACAAGAAGACAAAAGACCAGCTCAGCACTCCACTCAAGGCAAGAAGACAAAAGACCAGCTCAGCACTCCACCCAAGGCAAGAAGACAGAAGAAACCAACTCAGTACTCCATTCACAACAGGAGACTCCACCCGTGAAGAAATAGTACCAAAAATTGGTACGGACAAAGAAAATCAGACTCTCCCCTTTTTCTATAAAAGGCAAAGCCCTCATTTGTTTTGGGGCATCACAATTCAGACTCTCATGTGTTGAGAAACTCACAAAAAACTTCTGAAGCTTAGAAGCCTTCCTCTGGAGCTCCTTCAAGCTTTAGGAAATCATTTCAAGTTACGACAATAGTCCTTGTAAGTTTATTATGATCTTATAAAAGTCCTATGTTTCCAGTTCATATTTCTCTCCCTGCTTTTATTATTAAGTTTTCCAGAATAGTCACTATTACGTTTACTGTTCATTGTTCTTAATTTTTACTATTTAAGTTACTGTTCAAAAGTCACTGTACATTACTATTCACGCGTAAAAACTTTGTATTACTGTTCACCTATGTTCCGCTTTACTGCTTTCTTCCTACGCCTTTCCTTACTTTAGATTACCTGGGTACATTTGGTAAGGAAAGGCGTAATTTTACCCTAATATAGTATGCAACTAATCCCTAATTAAGAGCCCTATCTATAACACCTAAAAATTCACATGCAAGACACACACTAACAAAGAAATTGCAACACCAATGTCTACTCAACTAAAACTAATCAAAAAAAATTAAACTAAAAAGCAAGAAGAGATATGCATGCATGGATCAAGTAACGAAAGAGAGAAAAGGATATAAATGCTTGGGTTTCCTCCCAAGAAGCGCTATTTAAGGTCTAGCTAGACCGTCCTCCTTCATTCATGACTTCGGATCGGAAAGGGGGAACGTGACTCCCTTGTCGATTGGATCTCCAACAACATAGGGCTTTAACTTTTGACCATTGACCTTGAATATCCCGGTTGCTTCACTCCATATTTCAATGGCACCATAAGAGTAAACTTTCTTCACTTGGAAGGGTCCACTTCATCTTGATTTAAGTTTGCCCGGAAATAGCTTCAAGTGGGAGTTAAAGAGAAGAACCATATCTCCCTCATGAAATTCTCTACGGACAATATGCTTGTCATGCCAACGTTTGACCCGTTCCTTATAGATCCTTGCATTTTTATATGCACTCAAATGCAATTCCTCAAGCTCATTGAGTTGAAGCATCCTCTTTTCACCAGCTTTCTTCAAATCAAAATTCATGGTCCTAATTGCCAGTGTTCTAAAAATCCCGCCTAGTCCTTGCCTGGGCGCTAGGCGGTCATCCCCCACCTAGGGCCGCCTAGGCGAGAAGAAGCTTCCGATATTGTGGAAGCAACGATATCTTAGGAGATGAAAGATGTATAGAACATAGTTTTGGGTTATGCTTTGTAAAATAAGACACATATTAAATTATCAAACCCCTTTCCAACATAGTTTTATAAACATTAATGGATTTGAGAGAACGTAGTAAAATAATCATATTGATTAGGCATTACTTTTCTATCCGCCTACCCCCCCTCCCCCCCCCACCGCCCAACTACCGCCTAGCTAGTTTTAGAACATTGTTAATAGCCCAATATGCCTTGTGCTCAAGCTCAACCGGTAGGTGACAAGATTTCCCATAGATCAACCGAAATGGAGTAGTATCAGGCATCTTGAATGCGGTCCTATATGCCCAAAGTGTTGCATCCAACTTTGAAGCCCAATCTTTCCTTGAACGAGAAACCGTCTTCTCAAGAATGCTTTTGTTTTCCTGGTTTGATATCTCCACTTGACCACTTGACCACTTGATTGAGGGCAATAGAGGGTTGTATCCTTGTGAGTGACCCCGTATTTCCTCTAGAGAGCCTCAAATTGTTGCTCAATGAAATGTGTGCCACCATCACTAATCACGACTCTTGGATTGACAAACCTCGAGAATATAATCTTTGTAAAAAGCTTTATCACTTGCTTGGATTTACATGTGGGGGTTGTTATGGCTTCAACCCACTTGGAGACGTAGTCCTTCGCTACCAAGATGTACCGATAGTTATCGGATGGTGGAAAAGGTCCCATGAAGTCAACTCCCTATACGTAAAAAATCTCAACTTCTAAGATATTGTTCAATATCATCTCATGTCTCTTAGAGATATTCCCGGTCCTTTGGCATTGGTCACATGCAAGAATATAGCTCCGAGCATCTTTGAAGAGAGAGGGCCAATAGAACCCATATTTAAGTACCTTGGTGGCAGTCTTTGAGAATCTAGCATACCCACCGTAAGAAGAAGAATGACAATGATAGAGAATGTTCCTCATTCACGGTTCAGGAACACATCTTCTAAATATACCATCAGCACAAGGCTTGTAGAGGCAAGGGTCATCCCAAAAGTAGTACATGACATCCGAAAGGAACTTCGTCCTATGTTGGTAGCTCAATTCCGGAGGCATTATTCCAAAAACAAGATAGTTGACAAAATCCGCGAAGCAAGGAGCAATAACCTTGGAAATGGCAAACAATTGGTCACCGGGGAAGGAATCATCAATCGGTAACTCTTCTTCAATATTTTCTTTGGATCTTGCCTCAATCTTGAAAGATGGTCGGCCATAACATTCTCGGTCCCTTTCTTATCTCGAATTTCCAAGTCAAACTCTTGAAGCAAAAGTATCCACCAATTTAATATTGGTTTGGCATCTTTCTTGCTCAAGAGGTACTTAATGGCGGCATGGTCGGTGTAGACAATCACTTGTGAGCCCACCAAGTAAGACCGAAATTTCTCAAAAGCAAAGACAACCGCAAGAAGCTCTTTCTCGGCTGTGGCATAGTTCACTTGGGCATCATCCAAAGTTCTACTTGCATAGTAGATGGCATGCACGTTTTTGTCTTTCCTTTGCCTTAAAACGGCTCCAACCGCAAAATCACTAGCGTCACACATCACCTCGAATGGGAGATCCCAATCCGGGCTTGCATTACTGGAGCGGAAATTAGTGCATCCTTCAACCAAAAAAATGAAGAAAGACCCTCATCAATAAAGTCAAAATGGGCGTTTTTCATGAGCAATTGAGTCTAGGGTTTAGCAATCTTGGAGACATCCTTAATGAACCGCTAGTAGAAGCCGGCATGACCCAAGAAGCTTCGGACTCCTTTGACGGATATGGGTGGTGGCATCTTCTCAATGATGACAATCTTGGATCGATCCACCTCAATCCCATGTTCGGACACCAAGTGCCCTAGGACTATACCTTCTCTTACCATGAAGTGGAATTTATCCCAATTCAAAACAAGGTTAACTTCTTCACATCTTATGGTGGAAGAGAGAGGTTTCAATTCTTCCTTAGGTGCATCTTTCTCCTCAAAGGTGGTGGCCTTTGAATCATTCTCAAGCTTCTCCACCTTTAGCCAATCGGTGTGGGAGTTCCGGATTTGCTTCAAGAAATTGAGCACAAGAAATGACTTCCAAGTCTTCATCATCAAGGCCTCCGGATCTCACCAAACATCTTTCAAAGGGATCCTTCAAGCATTGTCTCACAAAATCCTTCTTCACTAGGTGGTCAACAAGGTCAACTCTACATAAGGAATGCTCAAAAGAAGGATGTTTAATAGCATTAGGCAAATTTAATTTAACTCTTTCCTCCCCAACATTCAAGGAGAGCTTTCCCTTTTTAACATCAATGACGGCGCCTTCCGTAGCAAGTTTTTTTGTGCTTCTTGAATCTTTTGTAGCTTTCACCTTACGAAAAAACAATATCTCTATCTCGAGGTCTCTTTCTTGAAGATGCACCCTAAGACTCCGAGTAACGGGCATGCAACAAAGAAATTACTACAAGAAGAACAAGAACAAGAGAGTGATTAGAAGTATATATATATGTATATGTATAAAATGACAAGAAGAAAAGATCTAGTCTTAGTAGTCAATGCTTAATCAATGTCAACTGTGCTCCCCGGACCCGGCGCCAAAAACATGATAGGCTCGCAAGTGCACGATACTATCGAGTAGTATAAAATATATTGAATCCAAGGGAGCACTCGTTGATCACCAATTTTACACAAACTAATAATCTAGATCAAACAAGAGATATGAAGGTTTTGGTTTTGATTTCATAGAACTAACAAGAAATGCAAAGTCTAGAACTAACAAAAACGATAAAAGGTAGATTTGGGTTACTTGAATGATGAAAAGCTAGGATTTGGGTTCAACACAAATGAGATCATGTAATGACAAACAAATAAATCTCTAAGATTGCAAGTAGTGGTCTACAATGGTCAAATGTCCTAATATATCTTTTGTCCTCTTTCAAGGTATAAGAAACTAGTCTAATCCTACTTAATTCCTACTTTCGTGGTAATTAATGCAAGATTAGATTCATTAAGCATAAAGACAATTCACACAACCACTAGGAAAATAGGTCTAGTTTCGTGATCTTAAAAGTCTTAGCTCAAATCTTGAGGTTCCAATGTCAATTATCATCTTTGAATGCATATCCAACATTTAATATATGTAAAAATACTAGGTAGACATTTTCACAAACACTTGGTGTGCAAGATTTGAGTAGTGGACCAAAACTCATCCAACCAAAGAGAAAACTTCACCAAATCATCACATAATCACCATCGGGATACTTGATAAGCACTACTTTGTAGGGCTTAACTAAGAGTTATTAGAGGGTTTTATTGGTGCCATTTGGGTAGATTTAGACACATTCTTGTGCATGGAGTTAGGAGGCGAAGTTTTGGTGTTTTGGAGATGTTTTGAGCCTACTTGAAGATTCTTAGAGACATTGAGTAAGGAGCAGCCAAGAGAAGGCCTATATAAGAGTAGAAGTGAAGATTGTATACGCAGAAGGTCGAGCAATAACCGCGACCGTGGGCAAGGGTGCCGCGATCGCGGGACTTCGGGGAATTCGAGATATTTCTGCAGGCGCGGAAGAATGCGAAGAGCGCGGAGCTACAAGCAACCGCGATCGCGGTCCATTACCCGCGATCGCGGGTCATCATGGCAGACTTATTTCGGGATTTCCCGAATCTATCTTTCCTGATTTCTTTATTTCATTTTAATTATTTTCGTTTTCTATTTTCAGTTGGGCTAGGTCATTTGTTAAGCCCACCTATATATACTCTCTTAGTTTTAGGTTTTAAAAGAGGGAGAGACTCTCATATCAGGTTTTAGTTTTTACATCATCGTTGTTTTCTCAAGACTATGGAAGGCTAAGCACTTTTGCTTAGTTTGGCAATGGAAGCTTAAGTTTTGATTATTGGTTGTGAGGTTATATTCCCTTTCTTAATTCATATTGATCTATATCTCTTCTCTTAAGCAGAATATCATTGAATAATTATTGATTTGTCTAGACAGGCCATCTAGGTTTATTGATTGTTACTCATATTGCTATGACTAGGAAACTGTTGGGCTAACGTCCTGGTCTGGAGTGGCAAGCATATGTTTTATTTGCTTTGGTGGATTTTATCTATGTAGAGATTTGATTACATGTTGAATGCTTCTGGTTGAGGTGTTATGTGTATCCTGGTTAATTCTTATGTTCATTGCTGCCTTTGGGTTGAATCACTAGTGGTGCTAGGGTTATTCATTGGTAAGGGTTCTTAGGGATGGTTTCCTTATTAATCTACACAAGATCGGGACAGGAATAATCATAGGAAGGAATTGGAAGTAATCTAGGATCAACCAACCAAAACTTCAGTGGAAATTGTCTGGCTAAGTGTTTTCTCACATTTGATTGCATACTATATATTCTGTTTTATTTTCTACTTGATTAAAACCTCAAAAAAACTTTTGTTACTATTGTTCGATTGGTATTCAATTTGTGACAGGAATATAGACGCCTGTGATTCTCTTGGGATTTCTACCCTTGCTTGCTTACTATACTAGTTTGAAAGTTGAGGTTTACTTTGATTTGGCATAACGACCTTAGGCCACGTCAAATTTGGCGCCGTTGCCGGGGAATCACTGTCTGTTTTCCTATAAATAAATTGAATATTGATCTTTCTAGGGAACCTATCTTACGGTTCCCTCTAACATTACTAACTTTTCATTGACGAAGTGCAATTCAAAGTAGATAATTCTGTTGGAGAACTCTAGCTATGGCGCAAGAAAGCATGACATTGTTGGAGAACTCTAGCTATGGTGAGAACACAGTGCTGGCACTCACCCAGACACTTCAAGCATTAACACAAGCGGTGATTCAAGCCGGTGCAAACAACGCACAAGTGATGAGAGAGGGATTCTCTCAGCTCTCTCAGCAAAATCATATTCTGCACCAATCCTCTCAGCAATCTATATTAAGCTTGGGTGCATCAATGGAGAGGCTGACGCAATGGATACCTGCTATAGCAGAATCTCAATGCAAGGGCAATGCTGCCCAACGACATGTTGAGGAGAAGGCAGAAATTGGAGAGCTCCCCACAGAAGAGAAACCGCGACCGTGGGAGGAATGCTGCAACCACGGTATGCTGGGTGAAATAGGGCATTGTGCTGAATTTGATGATGAGGTTGAGAAGGACCTCGAAGAGGAAATCAAAAGCTTCAAGAACAGTATGCTACCTGACGCGGTATGTTCTCCTGAAATTGAAGAGGAGATGGACGAGGACAGGGACTATGAGCCTCAAAACTACACTCAACATGAATGGCCCTTGCTGGAGTCCCAGATTCCCATCACACCTCCCCCTGAGGCTCTCAATGGAAGCAAGCCAGAAGCTCCTTTGGTCACACTGGCCAACAGCATCCCTCGTTGTGCAGATTCTATGAAGGCGAGGCGGAAGATAGGAAAGAAGCCGAAGGTGAAGCAAAAGAGTGAGGTTGCAGGCCAGATGTCGGATTACCTCATACTAGACACGGGGCAGGATAGGCGTACAACCTCTGCAATGCTGGGAAGAGAATTCTTGAAGATGACAACTGCAGTCATAGATACGAAGGGTGATCCGCTCATAATGAAAGGCAGAAGGAAGGGGGTACAGTCGTACCTGAAGAGGCACCCCCCAGATTTGGAACCAAGAAGGGTGGTCGCTGTAAGCGACCCAGGATGAATAGAGAGCACCATGTCGAGCCACGACAGTAACCAAGGCGCTGCTCGGGAGGCAACCCGAGGTAAGACTTTCAACTTAGTTTTTCTTTCAGAAGCTTAGTTTTCCCTTGTTTTCGAAATTTTTGCTCTGTTTTTGTTCGACTAAACCACGTAGAAAAGCCGAGAAGAAACCGCGACCGCGACATAAAACCCGCGATCGCGGTCGGAGAAAGTCGAGTAAAAACCGCGATCACGGCATAAAACCCGCTATCGCGTCCCCATGGCGCGCCGCGAATTAGGGTTTAGTCTGAAAAATAAATATATATATATATATATTAAAATAAATAAATAAATTCGTATGTTACCCGCGATCGCGGCCTTCACTGCCGCAATCACGGTTCCTCCACGGTGTTCCTTTCATGGCGATTCTTCCACGACGGTTCCCTCCTTTATGGCGGTTATTTCCACGGCGGTTCATTCATGGCGGTTCTGAGGCGGTCTTTCTTCATCATGTTCGCGAGCAACAACCGGTGTACCCTTGATCCATCCATTGTTGTTGTTCCGTGCGGTACGTCTTCACCTGTGCGTCACCACCTGTGCATACTGAGTTCGGAGTTCCAGCATTCCATGATCTATCTCTTGGGAAGTTCGACTGTTGAAGTGGTGATGAAGTTTATGGGGATCCCTACATCCCTGAGTACCTTTCTGGCGTTATTGACGAAGACTACCACCCCGGCGTACGCTCAGTGAGTTCTTTCTTTCTTCCCCTCATATTTTTCTTTGCCCTCCATACATTGAGGACAATTCATGATTCAAGCATGGGGGAGTAGAAAGTACTTGCTATCCATCTTGTAAATTAGTTTCGATTTCAGCATTGTTATTTTCATTCAGCATTGTCCATTGTTCGCATTCCCTTTAAAAAAAAAAATTAGAAAAAGTCAAAGAGCAATAAAGACATACATGGAAATCCTGGGACAAGTCGAAAACCCGAAAGGGCGGCTTGGGTAATAAGCATGTGGCCCGGACCAGCGCTAGGCTGGGGTAAAAAGGTGTCTGAGTGACGTGAGCATATGTGAGCACCTCTATGAAAAAAATACGAGTGGCTAGGATGAAAACCCGAAAGCGCTCCTAGGCAAAATGAGTGAAAAGAAGAGGAGTGATTTTAGGATCTCATTTTACCTGGAGGGGCGACATAAGAAGAGAAGACAAAGAAGGATTGTCGGGTAGGTCACTCTGGGAGGCATAAGGAGTCATAGATGGAGGCTAGGATTAGAGGTCACTTTACACTATTGGATGTCCGGGCTAAGCTTGGGGGAAGTACTCTGCTTGCCCCTTAAGCTTGTTGATGGATGATGTGTTGTGAATGAGATTGGTGCCAGGAGCTTTGGCATGGGTTAAGCGCAACTTTTAGTACATTGTGTTTGGAGAGATGCTTCCTGAGGCCTTGGGTATTTCATTGGAGGAGTAGGCTCATTATTATATTAGCTTACTCAAGGGCGAGCAAGGTCTAAGCATGGGGGAGTTTGATAAGCACTACTTTGTAGGGCTTAACTAAGAGTTATTAGAGGGTTTTATTGGTGCCATTCGGGTAGATTTAGACACATTCTTGTGCATGGAGTTAGGAGGCGAAGTTTTGGTGTTTTGGAGATGTTTTGAGCCTACTTGAAGATTGTTAGAGACATTGAGTAAGGATCAGCCAAGAGAAGACCTATATAAGAGTAGAAGTGAAGATTGTATACGCAGAAGGTCGAGCAATAACCGCGACCGCGAGCAAGGGTGCTGCGATCGCGGGACTTCGGGGCATTCGAGATATTTTTGCAGGCGCGGAAGAATGCGAAGAGCGCGGAGCTACAAGCAACCGCGATCGCGGTCCATTACCCGCGATCGCGGGTCATCACGGCAGACTTATTTCGGGATTTCCCGAATCTATCTTTCCTGATTTCTTTATTTCATTTTAATTATTTTCGTTTTCTATTTTCAGTTGGGCTAGGTCATTTGTTAAGCCCACCTATATATACTCTCTTAGTTTTAGGTTTTAAAAGAGGGAGAGACTCTCATATCAGGTTTTAGTTTTTACATCATCGTTGTTTTCTCAAGACTATGGAAGGCTAAGCACTTTTGCTTAGTCTGGCAATGGAAGCTTAAGTTTTGATTATTGGTTGTGAGGTTATGTTCCCTTTCTTAATTCCTATTGATCTATATCTCTTCTCTTAAGCAGAATATCATTGAATAATTATTGATTTGTCTAGACATGCCATCTAGGTTTATTGATTGTTACTCATATTGCTATGACTAGGAAACTGTTGGGCTAACGTCCTGGTCTGGAGTGGCAAGCATAGGTTTTATTTGCTTTGGTGGATTTTATCTATGTAGAGATTTGATTACATGTTGAATGCTTCTGGTTGAGGTGTTATGTGTATCCTGGTTAATTCTTATGTTCATTGCTGCCTTTGGGTTGAATCACTAGTGATGCTGGGTTATTCATTGGTAAGGGTTCTTAGGGATGGTTTCCTTATTAATCTACACAAGATCGGGACAGGAATAATCATAGGAAGGAATTGGAAGTAATCTAGGATCAACCAACCAAAACTTAAGTGGAAATTGTCTGGCTAAGTGTTTTCTCACATTTGATTGCATACTATCTATTCTGTATTATTTTCTACTTGATTAAAACCTCAAAAAAAACCCTTTTGTTACTATTGTTCGATTGGTATTCAATTTATGACAGGAATATAGACGCTTGTGATTCTCTTAGGATTTCGACCCTTGCTTGCTTACTATACTAGTTTGAAAGTTGAGGTTTACTTTGATTTGGCATAACGACCTTAGGCCACGTCAAATTTTGCGCTGTTGCCGGGGAATCACTGTTTGTTTTCCTGTAAATAAATTGAATATTGATCTTTCTAGGGAACCTATCTTACGGTTCCCTCTAACATTACTAACTTTTCATTGACGAAGTGCAATTCAGAGTAGATAATTCTGTTGGAGAACTCTAGCTATGGCGCAAGAAAGCATGACATTGTTGGAGAACTCTAGATATGGTGAGAACACACTACTGGCACTCACCCAGACAATTCAAGCATTAACACAAGCGATGATTCAAGCCGGTGCAAACAACGCACAAGTGATGAGAGAGGGATTCTCTCAGCTCTCTCAACAAAATCATATTCTGCACCATTCCTCTCAGCAATCTATATTAAGCTTGGGTGCATCAATGGAGAGGCTGACGCAATGGATACCTTCTATAGCAGAATCTCAACCCAAGGACAATGCTGCCCAACGGCATGTTGAGGAGAAGGCAGAATTTGGAGAGCTCCCCGCAGAAGAGAAACCGCGACCGTGGGAGGAGTGCTGCAACCACGGTATGCTGGGTGAAATAGGGCATTGTGCTGAATTTGATGATGATGTTGAGAAGGACCTCGAAGAGGAAATCAAAAGCTTCAAGAACAGTATGCTACCTGACGCGGTATGTTCTCCTGAAATTGAAGAGGAGATGGACGAGGACAGGGACTATGAGCCTCAAAACTACACTCAACATGAATGGCCCTTGCTGGAGTCCCAGATTCCCATCATACCTCCCCCTGAGGCTCTCAATGGAAGCAAGCCAGAAGCTCCTTTGGTCACACTGGCCAACAGCATCCCTCGTTGTGCAGATTCTGTGAAGGCGAGGCGGAAGATAGGAAAGAAGCCGAAGGTGAAGCAAAAGAGTGAGGTTGCAGGCCAGATGTCGGATTACCTCATACTAGACACGGGGCAGGATAGGCGTACAACCTCTGCAATGCTGGGAAGAGAATTCTTGAAGATGACAACTGCGGTCATGGATACGAAGGGTGATCCGCTCACAATGAAAGGCAGAAGGAAGGGGCTACAGTCGTACCTGAAGAGGCACCCCCCAGATTTGGAACCAAGAAGGGTGGTCACTGTAAGCGACCCGGGATGAATAGAGAGCACCATGTCGAGCCACGATAGTAACCAAGGCGATGCTCGGGAGGCAACCCGAGGTAAGACTTTCAACTTAGTTTTTCTTTCAGAAGCTTAGTTTTCCCTTGTTTTCGAAATTTTTGATCTGTTTTTGTTCGACTAAACCACGCAGAAAAGCCGAGAAGAAACCGCGACCGCGGCATAAAACCCGCGATCGCGGTCGGAGAAAGTCGAGCAAAAACCGCGATCGCGGCATAAAACCCGCGATCGCGTCCCCATGGCGCGCCGCGAATTAGGGTTTAGTCTAAAAATAATAATTATATATATATATTAAAATAATAATAATAATAATAAATTCGTATGTTACCCGCGATCGCGGCCTTCACTGCCGCAATCACGGTTCCTCAACGGTGTTCCTTTCATGGCGATTCTTCCACGACGGTTCCCTCCTTTATGGCGGTTATTTCCACGGCGGTTCATTCATGGCGGTTCTGAGGCGGTCTTTCTTCATCATGTTCGCGAGCAACAACCGGTGTACCCTTGATCCATCCATTGTTGTTGTTCCGTGCGGTACGTCTTCACCTGTGTGTCACCACCTGTGCATACTGAGTTCGGAGTTCCAGCATTCCATGATCTATCTCTTGGGAAGTTCGACTGTTGAAGTGGTGATGAAGTTTATGGGGATCCCTACATCCCTGAGTACCTTCTTGGCGTTATTGACGAAGACTACCACCCCGGCGTACGCTCAGTGAGTTCTTTCTTTCTTCCCGTCATATTTTTCTTTGCCCTCCACACATTGAGGACAATGCATGATTCAAGCATGGGGAGTAGAAAGTACTTGCTATCTATCTTGTAAATTAGTTTCGATTTCAGCATTGTTATTTCCATTCAACATTGTCCATTGTTCGCATTCCCTTTAAAAAAAAAATTAGAAAAAGTCAAAAAGCAATAAAGACATACATGGAAATCCTGGGACAAGTCGAAAACCCGAAAGGGTGGCTTGGGTAATAAGCAGGTGGCCCAGACCAGCGCTAGGCTGGGGTAAAAAGGTGTCTGAGTGACGTGAGTATATGTGAGCACCTCTATGAAAAAAATACGAGTGGCTAGGATGAAAACCCGAAAGGGCTCCTAGGCAAAATGAGTGAAAAGAAGAGGAGTGATTTTAGGATCTCATTTTACCTGGAGGGGTGACATAAGAAGAGGAGACAAAGAAGGATTGTCGGGTAGGTCACTCTAGGAGGCATAAGGAGTCATAGATGGAGGCTAGGATTAGAGGTCACTTTACACTATTGGATGTCCGGGCTAAGCTTGGGGGAAGTACTCTGCTTGCCCCTTAAGCTTGTTGATGGATGATGTGTTGTGAATGATATTGGTGCCAGGAGCTTTGGCATGGGTTAAGCGCAACTCTTAGTACATTGTGTTTGGAGAGATGCTTCCTGAGGCCTTGGGTGTTTCATTGGAGGAGTAGGCTCATTATTAGCTTACTCGAGGGCGAGCAAGGTCTAAGCATGGGGGAGTTTGATAAGCACTACTTTGTAGGGCTTAACTAAGAGTTATTAGAGGGTTTTATTGGTGCCATTCGGGTAGATTTAGACACATTCTTGTGCATGGAGTTAGGAGGCGAAGTTTTGATGTTTTGGAGATGTTTTGAGCCTACTTGAAGATTGTTAGAGACATTGAGTAAGGAGCAGCCAAGAGAAGGCCTATATAAGAGTAGAAGTGAAGATTGTATACGTAGAAGGTCGAGCAATAACCGCAACCGCGGGCAAGGGTGCCGCGATCGCGGGACTTCGAGGCATTCGAGATATTTCTGCAGGCGCGGAATAATGCGAAGAGCGCGGAGCTACAAGCAACCGCGATCACGGTCCATTACCCGCGATCGCGGGTCATCACGGCAGACTTATTTCGGGATTTCCCGAATCTATCTTTCCTGATTTCTTTATTTCATTTTAATTATTTTCGTTTTCTATTTTCAGTTGGGCTAGGTCATTTGTTAAGCCCACCTATATATACTCTCTTAGTTTTAGGTTTTAAAAGAGGGAGAGACTCTCATATCAGGTTTTAGTTTTTACATCATCGTTGTTTTCTCAAGACTATGGAAGGCTAAGCACTTTTGCTTAGTCTGGCAATGGAAGCTTAAGTTTTGATTATTGGTTGTGAGGTTATGTTCCCTTTCTTAATTCCTATTGATCTATATCTCTTCTCTTAAGCAGAATATCATTGAATAATTATTGATTTGTCTAGACATGCCATCTAGGTTTATTGATTGTTACTCATATTGCTATGACTAGGAAACTGTTGGGCTAACCTCCTGGTCTGGAGTGGCAAGCATAGGTTTTATTTGCTTTGGTGGATTTTATCTATGTAGAGATTTGATTACATGTTGAATGCTTCTGGTTCAGGTGTTATGTGTATCCTGGTTAATTCTTATGTTCATTGCTGCATTTGGGTTGAATCACTAGTGGTGCTAGGGTTATTCATTGGTAAGGGTTCTTAGGGATGGTTTCCTTATTAATCTACACAAGATCGGGAAAGGAATAATCATAGGAAGGAATTGGAAGTAATCTAGGATCAACCAACCAAAACTTAAGTGGAAATTGCCTGGCTAAGTGTTTTCTCACATTTGATTGCATACTATTTATTCTGTTTTATTTTCTACTTGATTAAAACCTCAAAAAAAAACCTTTTGTTACTATTGTTCGATTGGTATTCAATTTGTGACAGGAATATAGACGCTTGTGATTCTCTTGGGATTTCGACCCTTGCTTGCTTACTATACTAGTTTGAAAGTTGAGGTTTACTTTGATTTGGCATAACGACCTTAGGCCACGTCAATACTCCCAATCCGAACATAAAAAATTACTCACTCATGATTTGCAAGAACATGACATAAAGCACCAATCCAACCATCATAAACATGGGTTGTTGAATTCCTTAGGTTTTGATGGTAACAAACATTCAACTAATTTGCTGTCTAAGTGTTTCAAGAACAAACAAAGTTGTCATAGAGAATCATTAGCAATGCATGATTGCAGAGGGAATAAAGAGTTCTCCATACACTTTGTTACCTCTCAAGGAACATGGCATAAAGCACCAATCCAACCATCATAAACATGGGTTGTTGAATTCCTTAGGTTTTGATGGTAACAAACATTCAACTAATTTGCTGTCTAAGTGTTTCAAGAACAAACAAAGTTGTCACAGAGAATCATTAGCAACGCATGATTGCAGAGGGAATAAAGAGTTCTCCATACACTTTGTTACCTCTCAAGGAACATCAGTTTCGTAACAAACATCAAGCTGTGAATGTTATGAAAAAATCAAGCATGAAGATTATGAAGATTATCTTTAAAGATCATGCGGTTGAAAAAAGGAAATCGGGTGGATCACGCCGATTGGAAGATTTTGAGAGAGAAAGATATTATCTTAATCCGATTATATTATCTTAGGAAATCTTTCATTAGATAATATATTCGGTTGGGATTTTATTTTATCAAATCAATTTAATATCTTCTTGTTGATGAAATTAGAGAGAGAGAGATCTTATTTTGTTAGTAGGATTTTCGAGTTGTATAAATAGAAGTGTGAGACTCATTTCTCAAGAACGAACTCGGAGCATTTCATTGAGAGAAAAAAAAGTAAAGCGTCTATAAGTCTTAGAGGAGTGA
The DNA here is from genome assembly GCA_027886185.1 of Rheum nobile. NCBI lineage: Eukaryota > Viridiplantae > Streptophyta > Magnoliopsida > Caryophyllales > Polygonaceae > Rheum > Rheum nobile. The sequence continues at coordinate 4,224,150 of WOAB01000002.1, read as the reverse complement.
ATTCGTGTTCTCATTGTAGAAGAGATTCAAATCTAGATGGGAAGACTAGGGTTTGAAGTCCAGGCTACAAGTGTAACCGATCAAGAAATCAATAAGACAAGTACACTCTTCAAAATCCTCTCAAGTGAGAAGCTTGAAGGTAGTAGTTTTTCCCAGTTTAGTTATTTGACTGATTGGGGTTTCCACTATACATCGTGAGTTCTCTATATTGTCTTTCTTGCTATATTATTCCGCTGTACCTTCTGTGGGAACAAAGCATTTGTTCCCTCAGATGTAACACTAATGATCCAACAATTGGTATCAGAGCCTAGTGTCTAGATTGTTTTTCGTTAAGACTTTACAGGAAAGATGTCGTCAAGCAATGCTATTGGTGATTCATTTTGGAAGCCTCCAGTCCTAAAAGGTGGAGAATACGACTAGTGGGTTGAGCAAATCGAATCCCATATTTGTTCCCTTGATGGTCAAATATGAAAAATCATTGAAGTTGGCCACATTGCTATCCAAAATGAGAAGGATGCTACAAAGCCAAAACCAAGGGTTGACTATAATGATGAAGACTGGAAAAAGCTGGAGAAAAACATCAAAGCAAAGAAGATACTCCATATGGCTTTGCTCCCTGCTGATCTCAAGAAGGTCCTTGGTTATAAAACGGCCAAAGAGATCTGGGAGGCTTTAAGACGCCTCCATCATGGAAATGAAGATGTCAAAAAGAATCGTATTCTTTCATTGATGAAGGAGTATGATCAAATCTCCCAAGGAAAAAGTGAACACATCCAAGAGTTCTACTCAAGGTTTCAGGGGATTGTTGGTCAACTTGAGTTCCTTAGTGAAGAGCTGCCAGACTGGAAGCTCACTCATCACTTCATGCAAGGCCTCAACTCCCAGCGGGATGCGATTGCTCTCACTCTTTACTCCCAGACTAACGTCAAAACTCTCACTATGGAAGAGGTTGTTGCCAAACTTGAAAGCAACGCCTCTGTCTATAACCACAAAATGAACAAGAAAGGAGTAGAGAAGGCTCAGAGTATTGCTCTAAAGGTTGAACGTTCCTTTGACTTGTCTCAAGTTGAAGATGAAGATGAAGACGAAGATGAAGATGTGGCTCTTATCACCAGGGCACCCCTCATTTTTCCGAAGGGAACAAAGACACGAAGGATGTTGTTTGCTATCACTGACAAAACAAGGGACACTTTGCCAAAAACTGCTTCAAGAAAAAGGCAGGTCTTCCTCCGGTTCATGAAGGAAAGCAAGCGATGGTTGCAACATGGGGTGATTCTGACTCGGATGATGAAGAGTCCTCTCATTCACGGGATGTCTGTTTGATGGCCATAGAAGACCCTGATGAATCAAAGCTGAAGGTGGCCTGCAGGATTCTGAGGTAAATGAATCTCAACTCATCTCAAGTTTGAAAAGCAAGTCTAAGGAACAACTAATCTTCTTCATTAAGAAGCTTGTTCATGAGAACTGTCTTTTCAGTGAGCAGATTGAAGAAAAGGATGAATTGATCTCAAGTTTGATCGATGAAAACAAAGGTTGGGCAGAAAAAGTGACCAATCTTGAGAAAGTTTCATCCTCTTCTCTAAGCCCTTGTAATGTGTGTCCTAAACTCAATGAAAAGATTATGTCTCTAGAAACCACCGTTTCATCACTAGAATCTGAGTCATTAATGTTAAAACTAAGTAATAACAAGTTGTCTAGTGATTTATCTAAGCTCAGTGAGGAACAGAAGGAAGAGTCAAAAGGCATTGTGTTTGTAGAAGCCAAGGATGAAAAGATGAAAGGGAAGAAACATGTGCCTCACTTTGGAATTGGTCACCAACCTAAGCTTCCTGTTGGTGGCATAAAGTCTCAAAGCCCTGAAGTCGAAGGAAAACAGTATGTGCGAGAAACAAGGGAAAGTTCCTCTAGAGGGAACAATCGTAAAAACTGTGCGAATTCGACTGATGGGAACAAACCTTGGTACCATGGACAGAAGGCTCATTCCATTTGGCTAAAGCAAGCACATAACGGTAAGCCCAGTCATATTGATTTTCATTCTAGGGTTGCTAACAAACCAATTTGGCTTGGACAAAGCAAGTATGTGGATCTAAAGTTCCATAGAGTTTGTTGGTACTGTGGTCACTCTGGTCACTACAAACAAGAGTGTCTCCTGAAGAAACACAATGAGGAAATTGCTCGTATTGCTGAGGAGAAAATGAATGAAAAACCCGCTAAGATCAAATATGTCTCTCCTACACCCAGAAAGTCTAAGCTTGTCTGGGTTCGTAAGAACTAATCCGTTCAATACAGGCTGAAGTGAGGAAAAGTTCCTGGTATTTCGATAGTGCCTGCTCAAGTCATATGACAGGGAACAAAAGCTGGTTTACCTCACTTCAACAGGCTTCCGGAGGTTCAATAACCTTTAGAAATAAGAGTAAGAGAGAAGTTGGTGGTCTCGGTAAGGTAAGGCTTTCTAACCATATAACTGTGGATAACGTGACACTCGTGAACAATCTCAAATTTGATCTTTTTAGTGTTGCTCAACTGTCTCAAAATAAGAAAAATAGGGTAGTCTTTACTACTAATGATTGTTATGTTGAGTGTATAAGTACATGGAAAATTCTGCTCAAAGGGATCTGTGATAACAATGTCTACAAAGTTGATCCTGCTTTTATCCCCGAGAAGGAACTATGTCTGTCGTCCATCGCTGCGACGACAGACTTATGGCATAAGCGTTTTGGACATGCAAGTCTTCAATTTCTTTCCAAACTTCATAGACAAGAACTGGTCAACGGTCTTCCTAAGATCGAAGCAATGAGTAATAAAGTTTGTGATGCTTGTACCAAAGGTAAGCAGGTAAGGTCCTCTTTCAAATCCAAGAAAGAGGTAAGCACAACTCATCCTCTGGAACTAATCCACATGGATCTTTATGGACCTATGAGCACAAGGAGCCGTGGTGGAAATATATATGTGTTTGTTATTATTGATACTATTCCAGGTATACATGGACCCTCTTTTTGTCATCAAAGGATGAAGTGTTCGTTGAGTTTGAATCTTGGCTCAAGTCAGTTGAGAAGAGTGTAGGGTAGTCGCTAGGGTCCATCCGCACTAATCATGAGACAAAATTTGAGAACTCTCAGTTTCTATCCCTCTTTAGGAACAATGGCATTAGTCATAATTTCTTAGCTCCCAGGACTCCGCAACAAAATGGTGTTGTGGAAAAGAAGAACATGACTCTGGAGGATATGACGCCCACCTTACTTATTGCTAGTGGTCTTCCTATGAGCTTCTAGGCTGAAGCTTTGAATGTTGCATGTTATGTGCTGAACAGGGCAATTCGCTCGCTGTTGAACAAGACACCTTATGAACTCCTAAGAGGAAGAAAGTTGAATGTGTCTCATTTGCGGACTTTTGGTTGCAAGTGCTTTATCCACAACAATGGGAAGGATTCTCTTGGAAAGTTTGATCCAAGAAGTGATGACGGAACCTTTGTAGGATATTCTCTCCATAACAAGGCCTACAAAGTGTTCAACAAGAGTACTAGAAAGGTAGGGGAAAGCATTCATGTGGTTTTCGATGAATCAGTCATGGTTGGTAACAATGTGTAGGCACAAACGACTAGTGTTTCCTCGAATACCGGTCTCTCTAAATATGACAGGTTTTAGCTTGTGGAAAATGGTGGCGTGGATGGGGTCCCTCTTAATCAAGACAGTCACGATGACCCATCAACACTAAGAACTCAAGAATCTGCCGACAACATTAAGTCAGATGAAGGTGCTCAATCGTCTGGTTCTTCTCTGGTCCGTCTGGAGGAACAAAGCCCAAGTCTCGATTCAGTGGAGACATCTTAGGAAAGTCTCGTTGTTGAAGAAATAGTTGGTGAAGGTCCCGGTGCTGAAGGGACAGTTGGTGAAAGCTCGACTGCTGGTAACATCGATTTTGATGATTTCGACATCAACAAACTGCAAATAAGGAACTAACAGCAAAAGAAGGATCATCCAGTGCATCTAATTCTAACAGACTTTCGGAAGGGAATTCCACATAGCACTCGTTCTACACTGAAGAACGTTTGTGCTTTTAATGCTTTTATTTCTCTACAAGAACCCAAAACTATAGGAGAAGCATTGAAGGATCCAAACTGGATAAATGCCATGCAAGAAGAACTCCATCAGTTCAAAAGGAACAAAGTTTGGCGGTTGGTTCCTCATCTAGGGAACAGAACAGTGATAGGAACAAAGTGGGTGTTCAGAAACAAGCTGGATGATCAAGGTCAGGTCATAAGAAACAAAGCAAGGCTAGTGGTGAAAGGATACAACCAGCAAGAGGGGATTGATTATGATGAGTCATTTGCTTCGGTTGCTCATTTGGAAGTCATACGACTACTCATTGCATACACAGCTTTCCATGGCTGAAACTGCAACAGATGGACGTGAAGACTGCTTTCTTGAACGAAGTTCTCAAGGAAGAAGTCTATGTAGAGCAAACCCCTGGATTTGAAGACGCCTCCCAACCTGATTATGTTTACATTCTTGATAAGGCGTTGTATGGTCTTAAGCAGGCTCCAAGGGCCTGGTATGATAGGCTCTCTCAGTTCCTTCTGTCTCATGGATACATTCGTGGGAAGGTCGACAAGACTCTGTTTCTTCTGAAGGAAGGAAAACACACTCTCGTTGTGCAAGTTTATGTGGATGACATCATCTTTGGTTCCACTGATGACAAACTGGTCCATAAATTCTCAAATCTTATGGCCAGCGAATTTGAGATGAGCATGGTTGGGGAACTGAAGTGCTTCTTGGGTCTTCAAGTCTCTCAGGGAGAAGATGGAACAAGGGTTCATCAGCAGAAGTATCTCCGGAAGTGTATCAAGAAGTTTGGAATGTCTGATGCAAAGCCATTCACAACTCCCATATCTCCCAATAATCCAATGGGAAAGGATGAGCATGAAAAGGGAGTTGATTCAACACTCTATCGATGAATCATAGGTTCTCTTCTTTATCTCACTGCTAGTAGACCTCATATTATGCATAGTGTGTGTCCATGTGCTCGATTTCATGTTGATCCCAAGGAGACACACCTCAAAGCAGTGAAAAGGATTCTGAGATACTTGAAGGGAACAGACGATCTTTGTTTATGGTATCCAAGAGGTGGCAACTTTGATTTAGTCGGATACACAAATGCTGACTTCACAAGGAACAAAGTGGATAGAAAATCTACATCTGGAATGACTCAGTTCCTTGGGCCATGTTTGGTTTCCTGGGGTCGAAAAAGCAGAATTCAGTTGCCTTGTCAACTGCAGAAGCCGAATACACAGTTGTCACAGCTTGTTGTACTCAACTCCTATGGTTCAAGCAACAACTCAGTGACTATGATATTCTTCTTGACTCCATTCCCATTTTATGTGACACACTAGTGCTATAAATTCTTCCAAGAATCTTGTGCAACACTCACGTACCAAGCATATCGAGATAAGACATCACTTCTTACGTGACTGTGTGGAGAAAGGGTTGGTTTCCATGGACTTCTGTGGAACCAAGGATCAAATCGCTGACATTTTCACCAAGACACTCAATAGGGAACCCTTGGAATAGTTCCGCATTGAACTTGGTATGATCTCTTTCAACTAAATATCTACCTGTTATGTTCCCTCAATGATTGGCTAAATTACATGGTAATTTGTGGTTGTGTAAGTGTCGCGTCTTGATTGGCAATCTTTCTCTTGATCATTGTATGAACAACATGCTTAACATCTTGCCCGTGCTTCACCAAATTTGCAAAATTTCTTACATGATCATCTATGCTTTCATAATAATACACGGAACAACTTTCTTTCAGCCCAAAAGAGTCAACTTGATGCATTGATCCCTCATTATAAGCCCAAATGATTGTTGACTCCACAGCTTACCCTAGCCATCATGCTTGATGCTCTCTATGAGCCCCTTTAATCATCCATAACCGGGAGCCTCTCATTCATGATTAAATATTATTAAATATTATCGTATATGTTTTTGTGTGATGTTCTTTGTACCCTCTCTGGTAATGTTACCCCCGCATCACACCCTTCTACTCTTTCGGAAAGCCGAGAAAATGGATCGTCGCCTCTGTGTACTGTAGTTGACATTTGACAAGTATGAGGTGCAATGATGGCCTGCGGCCGTGTGGGAAAATATGTGAATTTAGGGTTGTTTTGATGGCTGCAAGACATTGAGATTTTGAAAGATTATGTGAGCTTTGATGTACATGGACGCAATCTTCTACAAGATTTATTTATGGAAGATATCTTCTTGGCCGTGATCTTTGGAGAGAGAAGGAAATAAGAGGATTGGGAATGTTATCCTTGGTAACTGAAAAGATTTGAAAAAGGATTCTCAAGGTTTCTCTTCTTCTATTTATACGGTGACTTCAGCAAAGGCCCTATCGTTCCCTAGTGCAAAAAAAACCTTGAATACCACAAGGTATACAAAGAGAGGACTGATGAATCTTTCTATTTCCATGGGTTGGATGCTAGTATCTTGTGCAAGATGCAGTTCGTGTTGCAAGACGGTGTTGGTTGTGTCAAGGTTGAACCTGTAAATGGAAGCTGATGTGGAAAAAGAAGAGTCTGATGGTGTAGACTCTAAAGGGGAACAGAAGAATGAGCCCAGTATGGATTCTGACATGATAACAGCTGTAAGGAGGTTGTCCCGCGCAATTTCTCTTTTGGTGGAATAGCAAAGGCTTCTTATGGAGGAAGTGTGTGCTTTGATTGCTATTCATACTTCAGCTCCCTCTGCAGGCACTGATGGTGCTTGATTCGTCTTTCTCCGGCTAACCAATCCTGCTTTTGTTCCCAACACATCTACTCCTTAGTTGCTTTGCCTTTCATTGTTCTTGTTCCTTGTGTTTGCCTTGATAGGCATGTTGATCATGTTTGTTCTTTTTCTTATTTTGATGTTGCTCGTGTTGTTGTCTTTGCTTGTTTTTATTTAATGAAAAAAGGGGTTGGTTGGTTATTCGGATGTGTTCTTTTTCCTTCTGCATTTTACTTCAGGTTTTTGATGATGCCAAAAGGGGGAAAATGACGGGTAGTCTAGCTGAGGGGGGACTAATCATGCTTGTATCGTTACTGTCTCTGAGGAGGAACTATTATGTCTTAAAGGGAAAACTTTCTTCATGCTAATGTTGTTATCTCATATGTGTGTTATTTTGTCAAGGATGTTTGTCACCATAAAAAAAGGAGAATTTGTTGAATTTCTTAGGTTTTGATGGTAACAAACATTCAACTAATCTGGTGTCTAAGTGTTTCAGGAACAAATAAAGTTGTCATAGGGAACCATTAGCAACGCAGGATTGTTACATCTCAAGGAACATTAGTGCCGTAACAGACATTAAGCTGCAAATGTTATGAAGAAATCAAGCATGAAGATTATGAAGATTATCTTTGAAGATCATGCGGTTGAAAAAAGGAAATCGGGTGGAGCACATCGATTGGAAGATTTGGAGAGAGAAAGATATTATCTTAATCCGATTATATTATCTTAGGAAATCTTTCCTTAGATAATATATTCGGTTGGGTTTATTTTATCAAATCAATTTAATATCTTCTTGTTGCTGAAATTAGAGAGAGAGAGATCTTATCTTGTTAGTAGGATTTTCGAGTTGTATAAATAGAAGTGTGAGACTCATTTCTCAAGAACGAACCCGGAGCATTTCATTGAGAGAAAAGAAAAGTGAAGCGTCTGTAAGTCTTAGAGGAGTGAGTTCGTGTTCTCGGTGTAGAAGAGATTCAAATCTAGGTGGGAAGTCTAGGGTTTGAAGTCCATGCTACAAGTGTATCAAGAAATCAATAAGACAAGTAGACTCTTCAAAATCCTCTCAAGCGAGAAGCTTGAAGGTAGTGGTTTTTTCCTGGTTAGTTATTTGACTAAGTGTGATTTCCACTATACATCGTGAGTTCTCTATATTGTCTTTCTTGCTATATTATTCCGATGCACCTTCTGTGGGAACAAAGCATTTGTTTCCTCAGATGTAACACTAACGATCCAACATGGGTACAATGGTAAACAAAATAAGAAATAAAGAGAATAAATAGGATATACTTAACATTCAACCAAATATAGAGAATGAGTAAGAAATACTTAACATTCAGCCAAACTCTTGCATTTTCATTGAACCATGAGAAAAAAAGATGGAACTTTGCTCCTTTTCCAAGTCTTGAACCACAAAGGAGCTCAACAACCCAAAAAGTAACACTAGAATATCACAAAAGAGTAAGTCTAACTACTAAATTAAGTGGGAAAAGAAATCTAGAGTTGAAAAAAGAGAGAGAATCAAAATAAATGCTAATCCTAGAAATGGAGGCTAAAAAGTAGAAGTAAAGTTGGGGCATAAGTCCTCAAAAGTTGCCCTTTCATGCCCTATTTATATGGGCCATAAAATGGATGGGATAAGATGCATTCAAGTATTCTTAGTGGATAACACGGCCGTGGTGATCACTACGGGTTGTCGTGGTGGTGATAGGATGTGTATTTTTCAGCTTGTGATGACACGTGAGTGTGTTGTCCGACACCGATAGGTTGTGATCCTCTTGAAGTGCATTTTTCTTCACCAAATCTTTTAGTTAATGCTCCCTTTGTCTTGTCCAATTTCAAGTTGATTCCATCATGTTCCCATAGATCCCAAAAGTGCTCCTACAAGACCAAAACGACAAAAAAGAAGAGATACGAGCAAAGCAAGCAAAATTCCTACAAAATGCCTAAGGTAGTGTATCTTTTATGCACAAAATGGGGTTAATATGAGTCAAGATGTAGCATATAATCATGTTATCAACTGGTGATCAAAGTGGATAGGATGATTAGAGAGAAAGAGGGGGTGAGAACAAACCTTTTACGGATTCCAACAAACCTTTTACTAGAAAGGTGGATGTTGGAACAATTCTTCCATCATTTGAGGATGTTATAAGCAATTCTTTTCTCCTTTTCTTTACGAGTTCATATTTTAATAATCATCATGACACCAACTTTGTGCATATATACAAAACTACAAAATGTGTCTTGTTTGCTCGTGGTGTTAAGCCCACGGACGTTCCTAGCTGCGATGGAAGGATTATCCATTAACAGACAACGAGGGGTTGGTTGGGCACTTGACTTTCTTAGGGGTTGGGTTCTCTAAACTGGATGAGAGATTTTGAGAGGGGTTGATAAGAGTAATAAGAGTGGACCTGGCAGGATTAATTTGAGTAGGAGCATGCGAGGAGGTGGAAGAGTTGGAGCAAACAAAAAGGAAGGATTGATTGACATCATAAGAGGTAATATGAGGGGGACTAATTTGAGGAGGCAGGCCAATGTGCATAGAGTTGTCTAAAGAAATGTCATGATAGGGGGTGAGGAATTAGTACTTTGGGGGCATTAGAAATGGTTCGGTAGGAGTAGCGAGGGTGTTAAAAAGATGGAAAAAACTCATAGGAGGAGGGATTTTATAAGAGGATGGAGGTTTAGGGAGGAGAGGAGATTGAATAGAGGGGTTAGACTTAGTAAGAGAAGAACGAGCCAAATTTGAGGAGGATGAGGTAGTTGTTGTGGGGCCAGAGGCAGACTCAACGGATGGAAAAAGGCGCCACCGAGATGGAAGAATGAAAGACAGACAATGTGCAAAAAGGATCCACTTTTAAGGGACTAGCCGACACCAAGAAAGAAGCGGTAACGACAGAGGTCCAAATGGGCGCCACAGCATGCCTAGAGGAGGGACCACCGAGACGGTTTCTAGGGAAGAGGGAGGTGTCCCGATGGATCAAGGCAAGAAGGACAACAACGTAGGATCAATGGAAGTGTAAGACCTGAGGCCTTAGAACCCATATCCCATGCCAACCCGAGGATTTCCCAAGAGGTCACCCATCCTGGTACTACTCTCGCCCTAGCACGCTTAACTTCAGAGTTCTTTGTCCTTACTTGAAGCGTGAAAAGGGGCGCCACAAGAGCATGCCTAGAGGGGGACTGATAACATGATTATATGCTACATCTTGACTCATATTAACCCCATTTTGTGCATAAGAGATACACCTCCTTAGGCATTTTGTAGGAATTTTTCTTGCTTTGCTCGAATCTCTTCCTTTTTGTCGTTTTGGTCTTGTAGGACCACTTTTGGGAGCTATGGAAACATGATGGAATCAACTTGGAATTATCTCAAGCTTGGACAAGATAAAAGGAGCATTAACTCGAATATTTGGTGAAGAAAAATGCACTTCAAGAGGATCACAACCTATCGGTGTCGGACAACACACTCATGTGTCATCACAAGCTGAAAAATACACATCTTGTCACTACAACGACTAGCCCGTGGTGATCACCACGGCCGTGTTATCCACCAAGAATACATAAATGCATTTTATTCTCTTCCATTTGGCGCCCATATAATAAGGTCATATAAGGGAAACTTTTGAGACTTAGGCCCTAACTTGTGGGAGCCGTATTTAGCCCGGCCCAAATGCATGGCCCAAACAGGAGAAAAGCCCATTTAGCAATATGGCCCAACTCGGAGTAAGGCCATAACAGTTGTTCCTTAACTCAATCCGGCTACACGGTCCGGGGGCCTTCTTCCTGATCTAGCCAGTCGACTACTCCCAGCCTGGCCCGTCTATGCGGCTCGAAGAGCATTCTTCTCGGCCTGGACCGGCTGCGCGACTAAAGGGCCTTTTGGCCTCAGGTATATAAGGAGATTGTGATTGAAAAAAGTATTCTCGACCCTTTCTTTGGTTGGCCTCTCTCTCCCACCCCATCGTCTAACACCGAAACTCTCACTCATTTGCTCTCTACCATTGTTTCTCCACTGTACCTTCAGCTCTACTTTTCTTTATGCCCCATTCGCGAGTTGAGCACTGACTTGAGCGTCGGAGTGGCAAGCCCGAGGCCACCCTTAGGCCCCTCCTCTTTTTCATGTCGGAGCTCGGGACCGGACGACGTCTGACGTGACCGGAGGAAGCCGGCGAGGAACGGGGAGAGAGGCCTCCGGGAGAGACGAGTCAGAGTTGGTTCTGTGTTGATCGCCAACTATTTCCTCTCGGAAAACCGGACAATCACATTGACACTGACCGTGGTGACTCCTCACACAGCTAGTATATCTCCGGCCATGTTGGACGCCGAGTCCACCAACCGCACCGGCCAGACTGGGTTTATCGAGTTCCAAAGCCTGAGCGCACAATACCCCTTCATGAATGTGGAAGAAGAACACTTCCAGGGTTTCCAAGGGTGGCAACACACATGCTCAGCATTTTGGGGTCTGTACGCACCTCAGGGAGCACACCCTCATAAACCAACAGAGTCATACCCTCAATATGCTTTCCCACAAGAGCCATACCCACCCTATGGGTACAAATACGTGCAAACTCCTGAACCAGCTACACCGAATCTCCCTCCATCCCCAAGAGGAGCAAGGCAGGCCGGACTTGCACCGCAAGCTGGCCCCAAACGGCCAGCTTCGACGACCAGTGGACTCGGTCGACACCAAAACCGAGAAAGGAGGCATAGCTTCTCACACGCGGAGCCCCATCAAGCCGCGTATAGGCCTGAGGCACGCTCGGATCTTGCCGACCTCCTGGCCCTATGTGGCTCCATCGCTTTCACGAATGAGGTACTGATGGCAATCCCTCAACTTGATGTCAGTGCGATTCCAACCATGGGAAAGCATGCCGGCGAAGGAGACCCCCAAGACCACATCTTGAGGTACAAGTACGCGATGATGTCCTGCCGGGCGGATGGGCCAACTATGTGCAAGTTGTTCCCTAGCTCACTTACTGGAGCAGCCCTCACGTGGATGATCAACCTCCCGACGGGAAGCATTGGCATCTTCCCCCAGCTAGAGGAGTCGTTCCTAACACACTTCGGAAGCTCAAGGAGGAGACGCCATGGAATGCAAGAAATCTTTGCCCTGAGACAGCGCAAAGCGGAGAGCCCGGCTTCATGCCTGAAGAGGTTCACGGCTGAGGTAATACAAGTGTACGACTTCGACGAGAAGGTAGCCAAGATTACATTCATACGAGGGCTAGAAAACTCGGATTTTAAGTTCTCGGTCAGCAAGAAAGAGCCCGCGACCTACTCTAAATTGCTGGACAAGGCCAACACCCACATCAGAGCCAAAGAGATGGATAGTTTGTGCCGTGGTCCCCCGAGTGCGCCTCGGAATGAGCCTAAAGGGAGGTACCAAGGCACGTGGGAACAAAGGAGACATGCTGCGGCCGTTGACAAGAGCAAAGCCCCCAAACGCACCCCAGTACATACAGTGTCAATCAACCCGTCGCCTCAGCAGCACAACCCCTTTCTCAACCACTCCAAGTCTCAAGCAACACCCCAGCAAGGGCAGCCTCCCCAGAAATTCTACTCATACCATTAATCCGAGACGCGTGATAACCGCGAGTGCATAGGGTACGAATCCCCAGCAAAGAAGCCCACCTTGGGGTCTCTCTTTGCCAGTGGCTACAAGGCAATGAGAAGAGGAATGAGCAAGAACCAAAGACCACCTCCCCCGCCCCCTCCGCGGAGAGACAACTTTCATCCCCCGGATGGGTGCGTTGGAACGATCGCATGCAGCGCAAGTCCTTGGGGAAAAAGTATGAGGGTCGCGTAGAGGTACATGCGAGAAGGAAGACACCGCCCAACGATGCCAATACTTAGCGTAGCCAACAACTCTCCGATAGGGCACCAACTTTCCTCCACAGAGGCGGACACAAAGGCAATAGTGTTAGGAAATGGAACTCTGGAACTTCGGTTCCCCTAAGAGTTCATTTCCTCAGTTTCTCTACTTTTGAAGATGACAAATATTTTGTTACTAATGTTTTATCTCAAAGATGTGTGTTAAGGAACCACAAGAAAATTGTTGAAACCTTGTAAGCCAAACAAGACAAAAGAACCAAGCAGCAAGCCAAAGGAACCCAGGTGTGCCCAGAAACGCAACACGTGAGTTTGATTTTCCCGAGAAATCTGGGAACACTAAACCTCGGACAAAAGGAAGTGAAAGCGACTTGAGAGAAGCTTCCAAAAGCATGCCACCATCCAAGAGCAAGACTCCAAGATGCCTAGAATGATGAACCTCGGACAAAGGCACTGAAAGCGACAGCTCATAGAGATGTCACCATCCAGAGGACGGTTCCAAAGTGCCGAGCTTGTTGAACCTCTGACGAAAAGAGTTGGACAACGACTTGTCCCAAGAAGTTGACCAACCTATGTGGATTTTGAGCTGCCCAGGTTGTTGTTACATGTAAAAGATAGCGTGAATCAAGGATCACCACACATCCTAGGGTAAGCTCGCTCTGTGGGAACCAAGAGCAGATCCAACCTTGAGCATCCACTATATAAGGAAGATAAGCTCCGCTGTTATCTTCAAGCATTCAGAAAGAATCACACTCCATAGCAAATATCAAAGTGTGAAGCTTTAAACAGATCGTCAAATAGAATCAAGATCAAGAGGAACCAGTCAAGGAATCGGAGAGTTGTGTGCTAAGTTCCTGTGACTGTAAGTGAGTTAGTTCCTTGGTGCTAAGGGCTGCTTCTTGGATTGATTATAATTTGTGTTAAGTTATCTAGGATTGTCTAACTGTGTGTAAGGCAAAGAAACTGTGTGTTTGTTCCTAGGATAAGCTGTAACCAAAGAGATAAGAAATCAACAAGTAGACCTTGAAATCCTTTCGAAAGAAAGGTAGTGGTTTTTATCCTAGATTGCTAGTTGGCAATCGAAGGTTTCCACTATAAGGAACTTGTTCATTTATTTGATTGTTTATTTCCGCCGCGAAGGGAACTGGAATCTGTATTCTTAGTTCCCTTGTTATTAATCTAACAATCACGATCCTACAAGTAGAGACCCCTCACTATGACCCCTTGGTCATACACGCCCCATTCTGGACGAAGCTAGTCTAGCGGATCCTAATTGACACTGGGAGCTCCGCCGACATTCTATATTGGGATGCCTTCTTGAAACTAGAGATCTCATCCGCAGAGCTCCGGCCCACCGATTGCTCATTAGTCGGTTTCACAGGAGAGAGGGTCACCGTCTCCGGCGTTGTCACCCTGGACCTCATCGTGGAGGATGAGGGGAGCCCGCGTAGATCCGAGTTGGTAGACTTTATGGTCATGAGGACATCCTCCACGTACAATGCGATTCTAGGGCGAGTGTCGCTCAACAAATTCCAGGCTGTTGCATTAGTATATCACCTCAAGGAAAAGTTTCCAGTCTGTGGAGATGTAGGAGAATTGAAAGGTCGGCAAGCAAAGAGTCGGGCATGCTATTTAACCACTCTGAAAGGAAAGGGCCTCGCGGAGCAAGTCTTGCAAGTCCAAGAGCTCGGGTCGGAAGTAGGATCCTCAGAAGGAGTCCGAGAGCAAGCCAATTTAGAAGTGCGTAAGCAAGTCCACTCGATAGTCGAGAAGAGGAGACAAGAGAAATAACCCCTTTTGGCAAGGAAAACAAGAGGCTATTCTTAGGGACCCGCCTGGGTGTGAATGATCAGGAGCAAATCAAAAAGCTATTGGGTAGGTACAGGGACGTGTTTGCCTGGACGCCGAAAGATATAATCGGTATTCCCCGGATGCTGATGACCCACAGCTTGAACATCATCCAAGGAACCAAGCCCGTGAGGCAGAAAAAGCGAAAGAAAGCCAGCATCAAGGCCGAAGGAGCCCGTGAAGAGATTCTCGAGCTCCTATCGGCTAGATTCATTTGCGAGGTTCAATACCCATCCTGGCTGGCCAATGTGGTCATGGTCAAGAAATCCAGCGGTAAATGGCGAATGTGCGTGGACTTCACCGACCTGAACTAGGCTTGCCTCAAGGATAGCTACCCGCTCCCCTCTATTGACCGCCTGGTAGACTCCACGGTAGGGCATGAGGCCCTGAGCTTCCTCGATGCATATTCCGGTTACAACCAGATCAAGATGAATCCCCGGGACAAGGAGCATACGGCTTTCAGCACAGAGGCGGGAACTTACTGTTATCGCGTGATGCTTTTAAAGGCCTCAGGAATGCGGGGGCCACTTTCCAGAGGCTTGTACAATGCATTTTCCGTGATCTAAGAGGCAAGACGGTGGAAGCCTATGTGGATGGTATCGTTGTGAAGAGTCGATACGCTTCAGAGCACGTGGCCGACCTCCGCGAAGTCTTCAACACCCTAAGAAGCAATGGAATGAGTATGAACCCCGAGAAGTGTGTCTTTGGAGTGCAAGAAGGCAAGATTTTATGTTTCCTATTTAGCACCAAAGGAATCGATGTCAACACAGAGAGAGTTGAAGCAATCTTGGCAATGACCGCCCTCCGGAATGTTAAAGAGGTATAGCGCTTCTTGGGCGCGGTGAACTGCTTGGGCAGATTTTGAGCTCGCCTGTCGGAAAGAAGTCTCCCTTTCTTCAAAGCCCTCTGAAAGGTCCATAATTTTGAGTGGACGCCGGAGTGCGCGGTGGCCTTTGAAGACTTGAAAAGCCACTTGAAGCGATTACCCACCTTGGCGGCGCCCGCACCTGGAGAGGAGCTTTAACTTTACATCGTTGTGTAGGATAACGCAGTTAGCGCGGTCATTATGAAGGATGCATGAGTGCCAGTTTACTTTATGAGCAAGACCATGCTGCCCGCGGAGACGCGATACTCACCCGTGTAAAAGCTAGCTCTCGTAGTAGTCACAGATGCTCGTAAGTTGAGGTCGTACTTCCAGGGTCATCCCGTGCAGGTCCTCTCTGACTTCCCATTGCATAACCTGCTCCATCGACCTACCCTCTCGGACAGGATGACGAGGTGGGTGATCGAGCTCTCCGAGTTTGACATTTCATACAAGAGTCGTCCCGCTATCAAGGCACAATCTCTCGCTGACTTCCTTGTCGAGGTTAGCTTTAGGGATGAGGCCATCGCGGAAGCAACATGGGCATTGACTTATTGGGTACTTTTTTCTGACGGTGCGGTGAATGAGGGAGGCCGCGGAGCTGGCCTAACCCTCACGTCCCCTGTAGGAGAAACAATAGAGTATGCACTGGCCTTGGAATTCAAAGCCACTAACAATGAAGCAGAGTATGAGGGTCTCTTGGCGGAAATTGAGTTAGCCCTTATGAATGGGGCACAGAGCCTGACTTGTTACAGCGACTCCGAGGTGGTGGTTAACCAGGTGTAATGAACTTTGCTCGAGCACTATGAAAGAGTGAAAACACTGGCCAAGGCTTTACGCCGGTTTGAGATACACTTCATCCCAAGGTCCGAGAACGCAGCGGCGGACGCCCTTGCTAAGCTTGGTTCCAGGTCAGCCGGTTGCACCACTAGTATGACCCGCGTGGAGAGCAAGAGTCACCCTGCCATTCAAATGCAAGCCATGTCAATTAGCGAAACCCCTTACTAGAGGACCCCTCCTGAAGGAATACTTGGAGAAATGAGCTTCTCCTTCCGACAAGGCAGAGAGGCGAAGATTGGAAGTCTGTGCTTCGCGCTTTTACATGAAAGGAGGTGTGTTGTACAAGAAACACTATAATTCATCAGGCCTCAAGTTCGTCTCGCTGGAACAAGGTTGTCAACTTACTGAAGAGATTCACAACAGTATATGCGGCAGCCATTCCGGGTGGAGGACCCTTACCCACAAAGCCCTACGCATCGGTTACCTTTGGCCCACCATGAGGAAAGATGCTATGGAGGTCTCCCGGTCATGCAATCCCTGCTAGGTTCACGCTCCCGCCATCCTACAACCCAGACAAGAAATGAAGATACTGAGCGCCCCATGTCCATTCGCCATGTAACATCCCCGACTTATGTCGGTCGTGCCACACGCCAATGACCTCAGATTGTAAAGTCCAAAGTCACCCTAGGCTCTAATCGGAACACTTATACTTAAATAAATACATAAATATTGAATAATGAAAGAATAATTAGCGGAAGACTTACAACGATATTGAAATCACAACGGAAGACTTTTAAGTAAAACCCTAAACACATGACAAGTTTATATACGTATTACAACTCCTTACGAATATTAAATCAATACTACACATCTTAATATTACTTTAGAATAAAAACCTTCAACTGCAAGCCTTCTCTTCGATTGGTTACTTCAAATCGTCGGGGACCAACATCTGATGTGTCGTATAGGACGGATGACACCAGCCAACCATGCAAGGAATAGAAATGGTTGGTTAGTCTAATGAAAGACTATGCAAGGGTGAAATTAGACTCGTTCTCATAGTCGTTTATAGTCATTACCCTTATTTCTCGAATAAAACTCGATAAACGGTATATGACAATAGACTTCTACTGAAAGGAATGAAGAGGTATGATTAAAGAGAAGACTCCAACGAAAGTGAGTCTTATGGGAAATTAATGATTTTTTTTGGGAACATTATCACACAAAGTTTTGAAAACGCCTCGTTGAATATTTAGGTCCTCGACCAACCTCACCGCGTAATGTGAATCCAGATTGGAAAGGGGACTTACTTTAGACAAGAGACCAGGCGGGTTCCACATTATACTTCTCGCTCGAGGGTATATTCATTATGTGCAAAACGGCACTTATCTTGTTTAATTCCAATACGCGCATTTACGTTAAAGCTTTTAATCCACACCAATCTCGCAATGAGATATATAACATGGGACGAATCCCAAAATTTGGCACTAGCTAAGTGCACCACCATTTATATAAAATAAGGGTAGGTCATGACCAAAATTATTAGGGCAATTATCCTCCTAATACCAAGTTATAAAGAAACAACTAAACATCGCAAGGTAGTAGCGTTCCTACGAATACTCGTGCTAACTAACAATTATTATCCACACCTAAGCACAACAATCCACACCAATTATTATCAAGCACCCTATAATAATAATAATATATATATATAAGGGTTATAGCTAGCATATATACAACCTAATAAAAAGGTTCATTTTACACAATATTTTATACACACAAGTTCCCAAACACAAAATTAAGAATATTTATCTCAACTTAATTAAGACAATAGATTAATTGTCAATTAAGAAAAATATGGAATAAATTAGCAAGAGCGAACCGCCACTTGCCTCGAATCACGACGAATGTTGAACGGTGTTTCGGAGATGGTTGCTTTCGAAAATCAAATCGGCTCCCTTCTTTATTCCAGTTCCAAACGCAATTCCGAGACGTATCCAAATCATACACAATGAGTAAATAATATTAGATAATTTATTCAATATCCAAATTTGAAGGATACAATGTCTCGGTTTTTAATTGAATTTATTTAACTCATAAATAAATCAATTTCAAGGCTTTTTTATTAAATGATTATTTATTCGACTAAAAATTAATTAGTCATACATTCTAAATATTCATAACATAAATAAATTAATAAAATAATTTATTTATAGTCCTAAAATTTTCCAAGTCAAAATATTATCTAAATGAATAGTCATAATTTACTCATTCATAATATAGGATAATATTATAAAAAATTTAATTAATTCAATTTTAATTCTCATAAAATTAAATTAATCCTAATATATTTTTCACTAATCTAGATTAGTTAATTTAATCAAGATTAGGCCCAAATAAAAGTAAAATCAACTAAAATACCCAAAATTTACACAAATGGCAAATATTACGAAATTGCCATTGTCATCAACCTTGGGACTGGTACTGTCCACGCGGACACAAATTGGCTCGGTGGTGGCTCGGCGGCGCGTCTCCGGGTGCGGTGTCAAGGGGCTTTTGAAGGGAACGACAAGGCAGAGTTGATGGTGTCGATAATTGCACAAACCAAGCTTCGAGGTGGTTGAATTTGGGTGAAGAACAAGCGCAAACTCGGGAATTAGGGTTCTTGAAATTTCGATTCAAATTGGATGGATTGGGAGGTCAATTGCGGGTCTATTTATAGGGCTTTTGTAGGTGTGAATGCCCTTAACATGAGCGTCATCCTTGTACCGCATCAATATAACCGTCGGAGACGTACGGTCATCAGGCGAACGAGACGGCCTAAGAAATTAAGATCTTAAGGAAGCAATCTTCATCACGTGAGAAGATCTAATTGAAGTTCAAGCTTATCCAAATCACATGATCAAAATACAAAAGCTAATCATAAGGTTGTGTGTTAGAATAAAGGAAATCTCAACCGAAGCTTCGTCCATACAGTATGATATGACAAGTCAAATCCGTACAGTCATTAATTAATGAAGCATGGGAGGTGGCATCTCCGACAATGATGTTGTGCGCTAAAATCCCGAAAAAGGATAATCTGTCTCATTCCTCTACACGCCTAAGTCATCATCACCATCCACGTGGGCATGGCTTCATGAACTCCTTCAGCTATAAAAGGAAGGGAAGAGCAGCCATTAAAGAGGGATTTTTGGGAGGAGGAAACTAAAAAACTATCAACTCATCCTTGTGGGAGATTTCGAAAGTTCAAGGGAAGTTCATCATTATTGTTCATCAATCTCGTTCATCATTCAAGCAAGCCCAAATAGGGGTTTATTCCACTAAACACATTGATAAATCTATTTCTCGGATTTCTTAAAAAAAGATCATTAACTTCCTCATACCTCACCTCTAACTTTGTGACTGTGGAGGATCTTCCCAAGGGACAACACCCTTGGGATTTTTCAAGTCATTGGAGAGAAGTTCAAGGGAAGCCATCATCACCACCAAGAGAAGAAAAGTCCATGAAGATCGAAGAACAACACTCGGAGGGACCCGCTGAAAAGGATTATGTGTCTAGTGGGCGCGACACATCACCAAACTTTCATACTGCAGCTTCCGAAATCTCTAGGCTCCTTTAGAGATCAAGCCCCCCGGTCGGGTAGGACCTCGACCGTATGGCTTGAGGGGCTGTATGGGAGCCGTATTTAGCCCGGCCAAAATGCATGGTCCAAACAGGAGAAAAGCCCATTTAGAAATACGGCCCAACTCGGAGTAAGGCCATAACAGCACTTCCTTAACTCGATCCGGCTACACGGTTCGGGGGCCTTCTTCCCGATCTACCCAGCCGGCTCCTCCCGACTTGGCCCGTCCACGCAGCTCGAAGAGCCTTCTTCCCGGCCTAGGCCGGCTGCGCGACTAAAGGGCCTTTTGGCCTCGGGTATATAAGGAGGAGACTGTGAATGGAAAAAGGATTCTCGACCCTTTCTCTGGTTGGCCTCTCTTTCTCACCCCATCGGCTAACACCGAAATTCTCACTCCTTTACTCTCTACCATTGTTGCTCCACTTTACCTTCCGCTCTACTTTTCTTTATGCCCTATTCGCGAGTTGAGCACTAACTTGAGCATCGGGGTGGCAAGCCCGAGGCCACCCTCGGGCCCCTCCTCTTTTTCAGGTCAGAACTCGGGACCGGACGGCGTCTGACGTGACCGTAGGCAGTCGGTGGGGAACGGGGAGAGAGGCCTCTGGGAGAGACGAGCCGAAGTTGGTTCTGTGTGGACCGCCAACTATTTCCTCTCGGAAAACTGGACGATCACACAACTCTCTCTACCACTCTAGCCTCAATTTCTAGGGTTAGCTTAGATTACATTTCTCTCTTAGATTTAACTCTAGATTATCATATATTCCACTCAAACTAGTAATTGGGTTTATGTTTTTTAGTAGATTCTATTACTATTTTGGGTTGTTTAGCTCTCTTATAATTGAAGATTTGGAGAAGAAACTCAATCTCAACTTCATTCTCATGCTTCAATGAAAGTCAGACTTGGATTAAATGATAAGTATTTCTTGTTCATTCTCTTACATTCTTGCTTTGTTCTTCCTGATTATCATGTGTGTCAAGATTGAATTGATTTCTTATACCATTTCTTGCAAATTATGAGTAGTTGTTTGTGTTAGGATTAGGAGTAGCCCAATGATGATTATGTGATATATTGGTGAAGTTCTCTCTTTAGTTGAGTTTTGGTTTACTACTCAATTCTTGCACACTAAGTGTTTGTGAAAATGTCTAGCTAGTATTCTTACAATCTTGCACACCAAGTGTTTGTGAAAATGTCTAGCTAGTATTTTTACTTATATTAAATGTTAGATATGCATTAAAAGGTGATATTTGACATTGGAACCTCAAGATTTGAGCTAGGATTTTTAGGACCACTACAGTAGGCCAATTTTCCTAGTGGTTGTTTGAAATGGTATAAATCTTATTGCCCTAATCTTGAGTTAATTACCACGAAAATAAGAGTTAATCAAATTTAGGCTAGTTTTCCTATACCTTGAAAGAGGATAGGAGATATATTAGGACATTTTACCATTGTAGACCATCACGTGCAACTTGACCTGTCAAACGGGTCGGGTTCGAGTTTAAGCACATCGGGTTGTGTCGGGTTCGGGTTAGGTCGAATGTGGGTAAGAATTTGTGGGTCGGGTCATTGTGGGTCAGGTACGGGTTCGGGTCGACCCATCGGGTCGAGAGTGCCATTTCAAAATTTTATAAAATGATTATTAAAATAATATTTTAATTAAAACAAAAAATAATAAATCAAAAAATATTATTTATATAATATTTTAATAACAAAATATATTATAATGTTTAATACATAAAATATAAACACATTTATAATGACCCAACGGGTCAATAACCCAACCTAGAAATTTTCGGATCGAACGGGTCAGGTCACTTTTGACCCAATACTTTTCGGGTCGGGTCTCAGCCCAAAAAACACGGGTCGGGCCGGGTCGGGTTGAGTTGGGTTTGCGGGTCAAGTCAAATTTTGACAGCTTTACGTGCAACCTCAGAGATTTACTTATTTATCATTACATGATTCCATTGTTATGAACCCCAATCATAGCCTTCCATTCATCTATTAACCCAAATCTACCTTTTATCGTTTAGTTAGCTTTAGACTTTGTATTTCTTGTTAGTTCTTTAAAATCAAAACCAAAAACTCCACATCTCTTGTTTGATCTAGATTATTAGTTTGTGTAAAATTGGTGATCAACGAGTGCTCCCATGGATTCGATATCTTTTATACTACTCGATAGTATCGTGCACTTATGGGCCTATCTGGGACCACCGCGACGGTTTCTAAGGGAGTGGGAGGTGTCCCGGTGGATAAAGGCGAGAGGGACAACAACGTAGGATCAATGGAAGTGCAAGACCCGAGGCCTTAGAACCCACATTCCATGCTAACCCGAGGATTTCTCAAGAGGTCACCCATTCTGGTACTACTCTCACCCTAGCACGCTTAACTTCAAAGTTCGTTGTCCTCACTGGAATCGTGAAAAGGAAGAGCTCTTGTTGACATGGTTAACACTTTAATCCTCATAAACCAATCTCAAATCTGGGGTGTTACATGAAAATTTGAGGAGGCGTGCATTGTTGGATTGAATAAGGTTGATCGGACTAGGGTGCTGTGTTTCAAAATCTTGTGGAGGCATGGTGGAGATCTTGACAAAAAAAAATTGTTATTGTATGCCCATTGAAAAGGGAGGTAGACTTAGTTCCGGGAGAAGCAAGGGTTGTGGCGGCGGATTAGGAAATGGAAGGGGTTAGAGACAGAGAAAAGATTATCTCTAGGGTTTTTCTCTAGTGATTTTTCATAATCAACGAGTTCATCACATCTTTTTTTTTTTGTCATGTCATCACATCTTTTTTAATGCTCCTATTATAATCAATGCTAATGCTCCTATGGATATTGGATGACTTGAAGAGAAGAAAGTTCATCACATGTTTACAGAAACTATCATACTGGCACCGTGATGAACAAGATTGCAAATATTGTCCACTCATTGCCTACTATTGTGTTTTTATAGGATAAAACTCTAACTTGTCTTTGATATACCACTCTTTTCTTTTGATGGATGAAAGTGATTAAAATTGTTAATTATCATAGTACATGTAGCCCTCCAACCTTTAACATCTTACAGTTTAAGAAGAGCTACCATTCATTTAGAATTCAATCAAATTTTTTCATTGAAAAAGAAGAAAGAAAAAACTCTAACAAGTGAGTAGTCCACTCTCATACATACAACCTTGGGTTCAAATATTCTCTTCAAGGCTACTTACTATTTTTTTTGTAATATAAGATTTGAGATTAAGTGAAAACACCTATTAATATAAAAATGAGGATGTAATTTGGATAGTTAGATTATTATTATACAATGGCTGAAATAAACTCTTTTATCTCTTTATCCTTTCATCATTTATCTTTAAAAATTCCATATTCAGGTTAAATGACCTCTTAACATAACTGAAATCAAGCTCCTACATCCAAATTAAGTGAACTTGGTCGCGTGACCCCCTACCCCTAACTACCTTCTCGCGCGCTGACAGAGCCCCTAACAACCTACCTAGCTTCTACGCATGTTGTGCAGTCTCCATTTTACTCAATTCATTGAAGCTTCTTCAATGGCATTGTTTTTCGTTTCGCAAGAACAAAAGCAATCGCCTAAGCGAAAGGAATGAACGAAGGAAGACGAACGTAAACAACGTGGACGTTCAAACAACACAATCGATCGAAATCAAAAACACATTCTTCTACAACTGTCACCGTATAATAAAATCGATCCAGGTATTTATCTCAAACTGGGAGAGAACGATTTTAATGCTTATATGTTACAAATACATATGCAATTGTCGAATTCGAAACAAATGACAACAGTTTCGAGTCATTTCAAGTAGAAATCAGAGTGTAGAACATTAATTTTTAAGTTTTAGTTTTGATGACAACTCATATTTTGCGCTATTCAATATAGACGACAGAAAATGCTTAATCTAGTATTGATGATAGTAAAAGTATTAAACAAATCGAACATGATAACAATACATTTATTGACAAAAGGTATTACATAATATTTGATGATAGATTGGTTAGAATTTGATAAATAACGTGTTTGTGATGACAGTTCATCCAACTTAGAATTATTTGATGACAATACCTAAATTTTAAGGTTTCTGTGATGACAATTTGATGATAATGAAAAATAATTGCTCCTAGTTATGAATTTTTTTGATGATGACAGTAATTACTTAATTGCGGTCATTAAGTTGTGATGAGAACTTTGTGAATTTGAGAATTACTTAATAAGAATTGCTAGATACTAAAATCGTTGTGATGACAGTATGATATGAACAATATGTAAATGATGAATCTTGTTGATACTTATTCATCACATTAGTTAACACTTAATTGGTTAACAGTTATAAACTATCATCAATAGTACCTAAGGTTTTTGTGATGACAAATTGATGATGATGAAAAATAATTTCTAAAAGTTATTTTTTGATGATGACAGTTTGATGAATAAATTCTTTTTTTTTACTTCAGTTAACAACAATACTTAGTTGATCACAATTACATAACTTCACATTAGCCATTAAGTTGGGATGACAGATTTATGCATCTAAGAATTACTTACTGCAAACTTTTTGGTGTTGTGCAGATGGAACTCAAAATTCTTACTGTATGCTATGAAGGGGAGTGGAATATCAAAGATGGATTTTATTCGTATGTTGGAAACATGATCTCAAAGGCACTTGTATTTGATGACAGTATGTAGCTACAAACTGTCAAGCAAACGATCATTGAGAGATTTAAGATCAACTCAACACCAGCTAAAATTACCCTCACACATTTGAATCCATTCCAAAAACTGAGAAATCCATACATGGTTGACACAGAGGATGATTTCAGATCTTTCCTAGATATTAATGAGGCACCTCAAATTTCATGGAGCTTACCATTATACGTGTCATCAATTAAGAGGAAGAGTGGGAGTCAACACCTCGTGATAGTGAAAATAAGAGTCTAGTCTCTCTGCAATCTGATTATATATTTCAAGGAAGCAGCGATAGTGTTGAATGTGGTGATAGAAACAAACTAGAAATTGTGCAAATATCAGAGGAAGATGAAATAAGTCATACAGCTACTGGTTTTCTTCACATGGAGCAGATTTTTGGGTCAAAACAAGAGCTAAGAGATAATGTGAAGAACATGGCAATGCGTGACAACTTTGGATTCAGAGTAAGGAAATCAACACCTCAACTATATAAAGTCCTATTTGTGGATGCTGAGTGCATGTGGAGAATACGAGCAATGTATTGAAGGGTACTGAATTCTTTGAAATAAGAAAATTCACAAAAGAACATACTTGCTCGTTTGACGTTAAATGGGCAAACCAATGTAAACCTACATACATGATGGTGGGAGAGAAGATAAAGACAATGTAACATTAAAAACTTAAAAGCATATGATGTACTGCATATGTTGTAAAATAAATTCTCAACTACATCTCTTGTCTTGAACATAGGTATGAAGGTGTCAAAAAGGGACCAAACCCTAAGATGATTCGCAATGGTATGAGATGTGAGTTCTATCAGGATGTAAGCTTGGAAAGCACAAGAATGGGCACAAAACTTGATAAGAGGAACACCGGGAGAAAATTATGGAATGCTTCTGGTATACTGTCACAAGATAAAACAAGTCAATAATGGGACATACACGTGCCTTGAGATTGGAAATAATAATCGTCTCAAATATGTGTTTATTTCAATTGGAGCATCGATTAGAGGGTTTCTAGTAATGAGAAAGGTACAAACCTAAACTTTATTGATGATGGCAGTTGAACAATCAATTGTGACATTTTCTCACTATCACAAACATTGTATTAGTGATGACAGTACATAACTGTAGTCAACAATATTCTTGTGATAGTTGTTCACTGTCATCGTGGATACATTAGTTGATGGTTGTTGTAAACTACCATCAATCAATTAATTATGACATTTTCTCACTGTCACACACACTGCATTTGTGAAGGTAGTAGATAACTGCCATCGACAATATTCTTGTGATAGTTGTTCACTGTCACCGTGGATGCATTGGTTTATGGCAGTTTGTTGTCACAAACAATTCATTAGATGACAGTATACACATGTAAATAAACTGAATTTCCATTAAACTTGATTTTAAAGGTCATCATGGTAGATGGAACACACCTACATGGAAAGTATGGGGGCATCTCTTGATTGCAACTACACAAGACGGGAACCAACAAATTTACCCTATTGCTTATGTTGTGGTGGACTCTGAGAATGACAACTCTTGGACATGGTTTTTCCAGCAATTGCACAATGTCATTCCTTCTTCAACAGAGTTGGTATTTGTCTTTGATAGACACTTGAGCATCGGCAAAGCTGTGGAGTATATGTACACTACTGCAAAACATGTGATTTGCACACGACACCTAAAACAAAATCTGAAAACAAGGTTTAAGGAACGTGGAGTACACAGGTTGTTTACAAAGGCTGCTGATAGTTACACCATGAGGAAAATTTTTAAAACATTTGCAACATCATTGCATAGATGGGGAGGTACCTACGTGAAGCAAATTTTGAGAAATGGTCTAGAGCACATTGCAAGGGAGACATATATAATATTATGACTACGAATAACTCATAAACATTAAACGCAATACTTAGAGAAGCTCAGTCGTACCAGATTGTTGCCCTTCTAGAGTACATCAGAGATTTGCTATCCAGATGGTTTAATGAGTGATAGGGAAAGCCATAAAAAAATGTCAACAAATTACCACCAAATATGACAAAAATACTAGAGGAGAGATATGCGCTGTCAAAGAGATATGAGCTGAAAATGCTTAACTTAGTTCAGTTTCAAGTACTTGGTGGCAACTTCTACGATGTGGTTGATTTGTAGACAAGAAAATGTAGCTGCAAAGTGTTTGATCTGGATCACATGCCATGTGCACATGCAATCGCTGCAATTCAAAAGAAAAAGTGCAACATAAC
Source organism: Rheum nobile (assembly GCA_027886185.1). Classification (NCBI taxonomy): domain Eukaryota; kingdom Viridiplantae; phylum Streptophyta; class Magnoliopsida; order Caryophyllales; family Polygonaceae; genus Rheum; species Rheum nobile. The sequence continues at coordinate 4,197,499 of WOAB01000002.1, read as the reverse complement.
TGATTTTATTAGCAAGTACTATCAATATCAGTCTTGATACAAAACATACCAAGAAACCATATATCCGGTGCCTAGAGAATCAGACTATATTATCCCTGAGGATGTAATCGACATAGAATGTTATCCATCAGTTGTGAAAAAATAAGAGTGAAAGGCCAAGAAAAAGAAGGTTGCCTTCCATAGGTGAATTCACAAACATTGTCTGCAAGAAAACATTTAGGAGGCCAATCAAGTGCAGCAATTGTGGACGTACTGGACACAACAAGACTTCATGCCAGCACAAATCAACAAGCACCAGCTGTTATATAATGCAAGTGGAATAGCTTTCAACTTAGTAGAGTGCAACAATACATAATACTTATTAAATACTTTCCATATGCTTTTTATAGACAACAAGTATTGTTTATTTTTGATGTTTCATTTGACATTTGAATGGACAAATGCTTGGATTACTTTTGATATGATTTCATAGACAAGAAAGTGCCTTATATATTAATTCTCATCATCAACAACATAATAAAAGTGTTAACAATTAAAATTCATAATTTGTCATCAATAAATTAAATTATTGTTGACTGTGATAAGGGAATCAAGAACAATGTAATCATGAAAAATATGCATAGGTTTTTGTATATTAGTTATCAAATTGTCATCAAATAAATAGAACACATGGAAATAATGATGACAGTTAGCAAACAGTCAAAAACAATTTAGAGTAGTTTGTCAACATTAATAATACTGCCATCAACACACAAAGAGTGTGTCATCAAACAAAATATTGATGACATTTAACAATTTGACATAAGAAAATCAAACTACTGATCACACTTACAAAAGAAAATGAATGTTGTTGACAATTATAAAACCATCTAAAAAATGAAACTGCATGTTGATGACAGAAATCAAACTGCCATCAAGCAAAAAGAATGTGTTGGTCACAAATTTCAAACTGTCATCCACAAAACAAATTTTTTAATGACAGATTACATTCTTTCATGTTAAAATGATACACTGTCATCAAATTGTAAGAAATTCCATCAACATTATAAAAGAGTAGTCAACTATTACAAAAGTTGACATTAACATCAAACATACATAACAAACAATGAGATTGTTGTAATAAAAATAATTAAGATTGTATTCACATGAAAAAAAGCTAAACTATGATCAGCATAATATCATTACCAAGCAACTGTACAAACTGTCATCGAAACGTAACATCACAATCACAATGATCTAAAGAGTTACACATAACCGAAATTTTGTTCAAGAGTAACATCAAACACAAAAATGAAATTAACCAAATGTTTTACATAATATAGAATCCTAAACACAGTTACAAATTATTCCTTCTTCTTTGTATGGGGCAATGGCTTGAAAGTCCCAAGTCTACTTGAACAAGTGAATGCTCATTTTTTCTCTATACGCCTTGATACGTTGATCATCCAAATCATCGAAATTACCACCAAATGCAAAAGCTTCAATATATTTTATGGTGCAAACTCCACAATTGCCTATGTCAAAGAAATAATTAAAATCATATCACTAAAAACTATAAACAAAAAATAAAAAAACATGTAAGAAAAAATCAAAAAACATGTAAAAACTTTACCCTGGAGTATCTTAAGAAAGAGTGTCATCTCTACTCATGGTAAAATCCTCATCAAATGAGCCAAAATGTAAAAATTGGTTCGATTTCTTCATCATAATTAGGAGAGTTTACATAAAGGACGTAAGAATTCTGCAAGCTTGGCATCACTATATAGATTGATATCTGAGTCCAACACCCTCACGTCATGTTTAACCAAATCAATATGTAATTAAGCCCACCCAATGCTTATCAACAATGTTGAACGGGCTGTATACCTTGGTAACACCATCAAACCATGACTTCCCATAGTCTTTAGGATAGATACCAGCAAAATACTCAATATAGGAGTTTGAGAATTCATTGTCCTCATTTTTTAAGCATTGTAGCATGGCATTATTGAATTTACCAAACCAAATCCAATCCATAATGGCTATGTGCTTGAAAGCTTCGGCTTCTTGCGCAACACGCTTCCTCATATGGTATAAAGCTTTTGCAATATGTTGGTTTACATAATAAAAAATGCAATCAGACTCAGAAGTAAAAATATGTGTTAGAAAAGCAATGAAAAAATACTTACGACATCGTCAAGCCAAGTATTCTTGTATACAAGTTTTCTGAAGAAGTCCTTGTCTAGAAGAATATCATAGCCATGAACGGTAGGCTTAATATACTAAAACAACAAAAAACTGTCATCAGCACTCAAAAATAAAATAACAGCAAAAAATAGGATAAAACTGTCATCATTCAAATATATACAATTGAAGATACATAACAATGAGTACAAACAAAACAAGCCAAAGAAATTGTCAACAAAATATCAAACTGTCATCACACTTGTAAAACATTGTCAACACATTACACTAAGGACAAAAAAAGCCAAAGAAGCTAGAAAGTTATGAATATAAATAAAAAAGTCAGAAAAATGATAAAAATGTCAACAAAAGATCAAACTGTCATCAAGTTTTACAAAACAAAAGAAGAAGCAAGTTCAAATTGTCACCAATTATTAACATTATACTTAAATTATGACTAAGATGATAAATTGTCAATAAAATGTTGAACTTCAAATAAACACAAAACTATAAAAAAAAGGCAAAGAATGTAACACTGTCAACAAGTAGAAAATAGTCAACAAAAATTTAAACTGACAATAAAAATTACAAAATCAACATACCTGCTACGAAAGCAATCATAGAACTCTCTACGATCATCACACTCGTAGAAGGAATAAGCCGGTCTTGGAGGCAACGCTTGTTTCTTCTTCCCAATGGTAAATGGTGAGGTCAAATGAGAACTGATTGTTGTCGCCCTCGTGGACTTCCTTAGTTGTTCATTATCTTCATATGCTTCTTCATTTTCGCTCAATCCTCCCATAACTATTTCTTCTTGGGAGTCAAACGTGTCAGTATTCAAAACATCAGGCTCATGTGCCTCCTCTCTTAATTCGTCTTGAACGTTATTGTCATCAACTGAAGTATCTTTAACTTCACAATTCAAACTGCCATCAATTACTTCTTCTATAGCTTCGGTCACATCGGCATTAGCACCATGTGCCTCATATACATCCTCAATTATTTATTCTGTAGCTTCGGTCATATCAGCATTAGCACCATGTGCCTCATATACATCCTCTTTTGAATCATCATTCAAAACAACATTTTCCACTTCAAATGTTTCGTCTGTAGAACTTTCAACAACACATTTCTCAATGATAGACATCAACACGCAAGCCTTCTCCAGAACTTTCAAATTGAAAACAAGTGGTTCATCGTCATCATTCATCTCATTTCCATTGTCTGTTGGAGAATCACTAATGTCATCACCATGTAATCCTTCCTCAGAATCCTTACATTTACTGTCGTCATTCAATGGAGATGAATGCTTAACTATAATCACACTATCAATTTCATACAGCTTCTTGAAGACACCAGACATTTGCAAACCCTGATCATTAACCTTACAATGAACCTCTTTCATAATACCACACATAACAAGTATTTGCTCCTTTAACTTTTTCACCCACTGTGGCTCGTCGTTTGCTCTCTTGGACAATTCTGGCATATTCTTCAAGTTATCATTCCCAACATCACACTCACCTCTAGCCTCATTGCCCATTGTAGGCATATCCATATCAATGTTGGTAGTTTTTCACTGTCAAAATCAACCACATTATAGTCCTTCACAAACAAATCGTCCAGCTCTTTTTCACCCTCAACTGGCCTATGCAATTTCTCGGTGATTTGATCAATCTTTGATGAAACATCATCATTTTCATTGTACAGTATTAGCGCCTTATCATTGTCGGCCCCACCCTTGACAACATTTGCAGCTTCTTTACATTTTGATACTTTTATCTCAACGACCTTAATAGGTGGTCGCCTTTGGTTGACCTTTTGCTCATTTCCTTAACAACTTTTTTGTCATCACCCCTGCGAGGCCTTGTTCTTGGAACAGACTTATTCCCAACAACAACATGCTTCTTCCTCTTTGATCCAACTTGTTGCTCTTTTTTTCTTGGGGCCACAACAACATCATGCACAACATCGTCTTCTTTACCCTCTTGCTCCTTTGTAGGAGAAATCATTCGTTCAGACAACTTATCATATTAGGCGTCTTCACTTTCATCCTAGAAACACAAGTCGCGAAACCTTTGATGCTCTTCATAAGGATGATATTTACAAATCTGCAAACACATCAAATAAAATGAAAACAATAAGAACAAAAAGATCATCATTCTTATCTTTAAGACATGTGACAACTGTCACCAACATTACATTGGTCACACTAACAAACAATAATAATAAATGAAATGGGGATAAATAGCAATTGTCATCGACCAAGTTTGATGGTAGTTGCATGAAAGTAAGAAACTATCATCAATCATAGCTTAAAAACATTTTGATGATAGTTATAAATAAAACTTTGATAGCAGTTACATAAAAGTAAAAAATTGTCACCAATTGATGACAAACAATAACTTCTTGATACTTACCAATTGTCATCAATAATAATTGATGACAATCAGAAACTAACATCAAAAATACATTGGTGACAGTTAAAAACTGTCATTAAATGACTTAATGACAGTTAGAAATTGTCATCAATAATAATTGATGACAATCAATTATAAACTGTCATTAAACGACTTAATGACAGTTAGAAACTATCATCAATAAAACCATGATGGTAATTAGATGACAGTTACAAACTGTCACACATAATAGCTTAATCAAGATTTGATGACAGTTAAAAACATTGAACAACCATATCTTATTTGAGAAACATGTTTACAAATATTAAAACATAAAATAAGGTAAAATAAAAATAAAAATAAAGCATACCAATTTGTTTTCCTCGATGAAGTTATGAATGGTATGAAACCACGTATACTTCGCACTTGAACTATACCACCGAGTACAATACGGGATATTTCTATAACCAGAACTCGCACAACCCACAACATGGCAAACTTGTGTGAATAATTCTAAAATCCATACCTGTCATCAACGAAATATAAATAATTAATATGACAGTAAAGATAACAAGAAAAAAACACATAAAAATAACAAAACTATACATGGAAAGCAAGAGGGAACCCAAGCAAATTATAACCAATCCACTAATCAAACTTTGCTACACTTTTATGTTCACGTACAGTCCTACTACCCTTCATAAGGTACTGTAGAGTCAAAGAATATGCTACCCTACCCCAAGGATATTTCGAAAACTGCTCCAAATCAGTTGAAAGCTTAAAGTACTCATATGTAACAGTAATATGACGTTGAGGCATCAAAACAACCTCAACAACAAGCAAATTTGCAAGCCTAATCTTCTTCTCAAGATCAGCCTCCACAACAAACCGAGCAATGAGATCTTTTACAGTACATGGATCTGAACCAAGCTCCTCTGTAACACCCCTAAATCTTAACCCATTTGGAAAGGTATTACCGCCAGTGACCTCAGTGTTCCTTACCGAGATCACCCAATGCTTTACCATTTAAATACAATTATGAGATACAAAGGATACAAAATGATAACTTTATTCATATAAAACATGAGTCTCGGGATTACATCCCAATCCCGAATAGGACAAATACGGAGTTTAAACAAAGTACAACGAAAGTCTTGACAAACAAATAACAGAGTAAATAAGTTACAGCGGAAGTCTTTCTTGAAATCTTACAAAAAGGGTTATGATCGTAATGATCATCTGCCCAAGGATCTCAACCTGATTAAAAGATAATTATTAAAACATCCAAAAATAACCGTCGTCTTCATAGTCAATCTAGTCTCCTCATATCTTCGCTCTATCTGATGTGCCAAATCGAACGGATGACACCAGCCAACCATGCAGAGAACAATTGCGGTTGGTTAGTCTACTGAATAGACTATGCAAGGGTACAAAGCAGAAGGTTCAAAGTAGTCGTATTAGGTTAGACTCCTCGTCTCTTGAATAAAAGTCGAGTACGTTAGTCAACCACCATACTATACTTGAATATGACAAAAGGCATGCACAAGAGAAGATTCTGGAAGACTGAATCTTCACAGAAATCGACCCGAAAGAAGACTCCAACGGAAGTGAGTCTTAAGGAAATATGACAAATCTGGAACGTTTAAAGAATCAGACATCAGTGATTTAAAAGCTGACTTAGATGTTTCGGTTCACAACCAACCTCACCGCATACAGCGAATCCAGATTGGAAAGAGAATGTACTCTGATCAAAAGTCAAGACGAGCTTTCCTAGCTGCACTATTTACTTAGTTGCACTACTCGCCAAAGGTATATTAATCGTGTGCACTCGGGCACATTATCTTATTAAATTATAAAACACTCATCACTGAAATATATTAATATTATTAAGCGCGGCAACAAAGTTTTAAAACTCAGGGTGACCATGATGCCGACCCAAAGTAAAACAACACACAAACACACACACACACACACATGAGGCTTAATATTATTCCGAGTAACAACGGAAGTTATTATTACACAGGGTGACCTTACGTTCACCCAGATTACACTGCCACAGTGCTTACACTTTAATTTATAGGGTGACAGTTACGTCCACCCCAATTGCACTAGCTAGGTGCTTAATACACAGGGTGACAATTATGTTCACCCAATTGCGCTAGCAAGGCGCTTAAACACTTCAGATCCTTAAAGGTGGATAGGAAGCATAGGTCATGACCCTTAAATTATTATTCGGAAATTAACCCGAGGAGTATTACGATTTAAATAAATGACAAATCCTTACTTGGATTAGCGTTCCTACGAACATTAAGTTAAAAAGAAATGACTAATCCTTACTTGGATTAGCGTTCCTACGAACACTCGTGCTAACTAAACAGTCTAACACAACAATTATTCATATTAAAGCCATCCAGGCAATCAACTTAAATATAGAGATAATAGAAACGGCTAATCCTTACTTGGATTAGCTTTCCTATTAACATGCTATTCTAGCATTAAGATTAAATTCACAACAATACCATCACGGTAATTATCACATGTAATTGCGTTGTTCTAACAGATATACAACCTATGATAATGTCATTGCCCTCAAGGCGAACATAAATAATAGCGTTGTTCTAACAGATATACAACCTATTATAATATCATTATTACAGTTTCCAAAACAGTTTATAAAACCAATTCTAGATAAACACAGTAATCATTCCAAATTAATTACTCATATAAACAACTGATAATTAATGTAAATATGGAACGATGAGCAAGAGCAAACCGCCACTTGCCTTAATCCGCAGAGTTGGAACAAGCCTAACGACGGGATTCCGGGCTCGACACAAGAACAGATCTGGCACACAGATTCCTTCGAATTGACCCATAAAGAAACCCTAAGTTAGATTCGACATAAACGAGCACGAACGGAAGAAATCGAAAGGAACGACGCCCGAAAGACGACCACCAAGGCCGAGGCCAAAATAGGCATTCTGCCCTCTGGCGGCGGTCGCCGGGTTAATTGCGGCGGGCGCCGCGGTTCATCACGGCGGTCGCCGCCATGAACACGGCGGTCGCCGTGAAGAGTCCCGAAACAGAACGGCGAGAAAAACTCACCAAATGGTACGCGACTTGACCTCCTTTCGACTTGCTTTGGGTTCTAACCTTCAAAGGCTACCCAAAAGCTTCACAAGGGCCACTGGAACAACACCACACACCACCGGCGATCACCTCCAAGAAATCCGGCGAGGTACAACAATTTCGGCGAGAGAGAAATTTGAGGGTTGAGCTTTGATTTGTGCTCGAATCCGACCCCCAAGCCTCTCCTTTTATAGCCAGATCACAAGGGAGCACAATGATGGCCTAGACGCGGCGTAGCAAGGCTAAATCGGCGCTGCCAGAGGCTCGTCTGCGACCACTGTGTATTACCCCCTAGCTAGCTCGCGGCGGTCGCCGCATTTCACCCAGGTCGCCGCTTCACGATTACTCTGCGGCGAGCAACTCACGGCAGTCGCCGCACTGTGCGGCGGTAGCCACCTCTAGGCCTATCGTCGGGCTAGAAGGCGAGACGACGACTCCCTCGAGCCACGAACGGCGGTCGCCGCCACTGTGGCTTCGTCCAATCTTGGCTTTTGGACGACTTGGCTTAACCCGGGATAAAAATAATCGTACACGAACGAGAATCAAGATCCAAAGTACGTCGTCTGTATTTTTTTCAGTTAGAAAAATATTACAAATATTGAGCACATTACAGAATGTCTCAAACTTCCTGAATTAAATCCGACGTACAAAACGGGTGTTCGGGAAAATCCCCAAAATTCCCAAAATAACCTTACAGAAATACGGGGTATCACATCACCTCCCCCTTAAAAGAAGTTTCGACCCCGAAACTTGCATTAAGCCAATGAGGGTCTTGCCTCAACACCAATATTACCACCTGGATCCAATATCCTTATTCACTTCATCCTTGAAATGGATCACAAGAGATTTTACTCTTACTTCCTTAGGATATCATTCTGAAAATGATTCGCTCGTCTCAATGCTTATAACACAACTCACTTATGAGAGATAGCTCTTAGTCTCTCTGAACATAACTCCACAAGTTCATCCTTTATATCTTAAGAAAGCTTGGAAGAACTCAGCGTATGAGATACCGCTTACCACTTTATTCCTTAGATGTAAATAGACAATTCTCTTTACTGAATCTTTAATGCATCTGGATCATTAACATATCCCGGTCTTCAACTGAAACCTTTCTTCTTAACAGAACAACTCTTACAACTTAATCTTCCTCAAAGAGGTGCACCCAGCCTTATAGATGACATACTCTATGTATGAAGAAGAATCTTAGGAATGGATTTAGATTTAAACAATAGAGTCGACCCTGTGATTAATCATATAGGGGACGAACATCTATGTTGCCCACAATACTCCACCACCATAAGTCCGACAGTCTTTATCCTTACTTGGCATAAGCTGTTCTCGACACTTACGAGGTTTCGTATGAACAACTAATTCGTAACGATAACGCAATCTGAAATTTCCAAAACAAGGAAACACTTCATTATCATTCAAACCTTACATTACTGACAAAAGTTGGTTGAACAACCAGATCACGATACCATGGAGATTATCGACACACGTCGTTACTCCTTAATCTTAAAGAAAGACTTAACACAAATACAACTTAATGGATCAAGATTCTTCTTCGTTGGCTTGGCTCATTACAAAGAGTCTTTGCCCTTGGCCTGAAGACCTCATAGGCGCTTTGCCTTTATTACGAGCCATAGACTGCTCAGGAGCGGATACCTATGGCCTTGGGTTCTGCCCACCGCCAACATTTGATGCCTGATAAGACTGCATTGGTCCCTGACCCTTCAGTCTGCAGTATATTTTTATGTGGCCTTCTCTCCCACAATTATGACATACTCTCTTGTCCTTTTGGCAATTAAAATTTTTATGCCCAACTTCACTACAGTTGTGGCACTGAATTACTCCGCTGCTCCAACCTGAGCCTCTGGCAGAGTCAGACTGAGTTGTCTCGGTCTTAGTACGACCAGACTTCTCAAACTTGGTAGGCGATGCCGGTCGTTTGAATGAACCAACCGGGCGATGCTGTTGCCCACCCTTTCCCTTAACTTGCTTCTCCCGCTTATGGGCAGACTCCTCCAATGTGACCTCTGTCTTGTAGGCTGCATCCACATATTGTTCTAACGTAGAACAACCGTGACGCAACATTAGAGGCTTGATTTCTGGATTCATCCATCCATGGAAGTACCAAATCTTTTGTTCTTCGCTTGACACCTCATGTCCCGCGTACTGCAACAAGTGATTAAACTTAGCTGCGAGCTCAGTTACCTTTAACCCATCAGTCTTCAGGTACAGAAATTCCTTATGCTTCTCCTCCCTCATAGCACGGGAAAAGAAACGGTCAGTCATCTTTGTTTTAAACATGCTCCAATTCAGCTCGGGATGATCTGCCAGACCGGTGCTCTCCCACCATTCGCTAGCCACATCCTTGAGTTGAAGGGAGGCGATGTGCACTTTCTCAGCCTCAGTGCAAGTAATGTTCCGGAGCAACCGTTCCATATGCGAGAACCAATATGTCACCCTGACTGGTTCTCCAGTACCATCGTAGCTGTCAGGCCTCATTGAACTCACGGATTTTAATGCTTGACCGTAAGCTCCTCTGTTCCTGACAACATTGATCTGAGGTATTTGCTCCACTGACTCCTCAACTTCAGGAATAGCCTGAGGAACTGGACCACCTTGTGCTTGTGGTACGACTGGTCGCATAACATCTGTGATTTCTTGCATGACAATTCCTCGAATTGCCTCAACTGCTGCAGCATCAAACATTATCGGTGCATTGGGCTGATCTTGGTCATTGCCTCTTGGATTATTGTTGAAGACAGACTCACGCTCTCCTGTTGGGTCTGCAGCATTCCTCGCATTTGGTCTGGGGTCATTACTCGGCCCAGCACCAGCACGGATAACGTTCCTTGTGTTCACCATCTGTTTACCGATCAGATCCCAAGGATTTTATCATATTAATATCATTCTGATATACTTATTGTAATAAAATCAACTTAGAATAGATCAACTTGGTAATTTCTATTGATGAACTCAAACCGAATTACTAGATTCTACAATCTTAACTCAAAACGAGGGAACTGGGAATTCAAGCCTTATTGGGTATGGTGAAACCACCTTGGCTTCTCCCGGGTTCCTCTAAAGAGAACAGATGCACTCCTATCTTACGGGACAACGAGGAAGGAATTAGTCTTTCTAGATATAGAAGCAAGCTTACCATATCAGACTATATAGAAGACAGGAATATGAAGGGTTGAAAATGAAAGCACCGTTTTTATTTTTAAACTCAGAGCCTTTTGAAAATACCTTTCAATCGAAACGAGTAAATGGTTTTCAAATACCCAACCCGTTTTAAAAACTTTAGCTCTGATACCACAACTGTAACACCCCCAAATCTTAACCCATTTGGAAAGGTATTACCGCCAGTGACCTCAGTGTTCCTTACCGAGATCACCCAAGGCTTTACCGTTTAAATACAATTATGAGATACAAAGGATACAAAATGATAACTTTATTCATATAAAACATGAGTCTCGGGATTACATCCTAATCCCGAATAGGACAAATACAGAGTTTAAACAAAGTACAGCGGAAGTCTTGACAAACAAATAACAGAGTAAATAAGTTACAGCGGAAGTCTTTCTTAAAATCTTACAAAAAGGGTTATGATCGTAATGATCATCTGCCCAAGGATCTCAACCTGATTAAAAGATAATTATTAAAACATCCAAAAATAACCGTCGTCTTCATAGTCAATCTAGTCTCCTCATATCTTCGCTCTATCTGATGTGCCGAATCGAACGGATGACACCAGCCAACCATGCAGAGAACAATTGCGGTTGGTTAGTCTACTGAATACACTATGCAAGGGTACAAAGCAGAAGGTTCAAAGTAGTCGTATTAGGTTAGACTCCTCGTCTCTCGAATAAAAGTCGAGTACGTTAGTCAACCACCATACTATACTTGAATATGACAAAAGGCATGCACAAGAGAAGATTCTGGAAGACTGAATCTTCACAGAAATTGACCCGAAAGAAGACTCCAACGGAAGTGAGTCTTAAGGAAATATGACAAATCTGGAACGTTTAAAGAATCAGACATCAGTGATTTAAAAGCTGACTTAGATGTTTCGGTTCACAACCAACCTCACCGCATACAGCGAATCCAGATTGGAAAGAGAACGTACTCTGATAAAAAGTCAAGACGAGCTTTTCTAGCTGCACTATTTACTTAGCTACACTATTTACTTAGCTGCACTACTCGCCGAAGGTATATTAATCTTGTGCACTCGGGCACATTATCTTATTAAATTATAAAACACACATCACTGAAATATATTAATATTATTAAGCGCAACAACAAAGTTTTAAAACTCAGGGTGACCATAATGTCGACCCAAAGTAAAACAACACACACACACGCACACATGAGGCTTAATATTATTCTGAGTAACAACGGAAGTTATTATTACACAGGGTGACCTTACGTTCACCCAGATTACACTGCCACAGTGCTTACACTTTAATTTACAGGGTGACAGTTATGTCCACCCCAATTGCACTAGCTAGGTGCTTAATACACAGGGTGACAATTATGTTCACCCAATTGCGCTAGCAAGACGCTTAAACGAGCACAAACGGAAGTTAGATTCGACATAAACGAGCACGAACGGAAGAAATCGAAAGGAACGACGCCCGAAAGACGACCACCAAGGCCGAGGCTAAAATAGGCATTCTGCCCTCTGGCGGCGGTCGCCGGGTTAATCGCGGCGGGCGCCGCGGTTCATCACGACGGTCGCCGCCATGAACACGGCGGTCACCGTGAAGAGTCCCGAAACAGAACGGCGAGAAAAACTCACCAAATGGTACGCGACTTGGCCTCCTTTTGACTTGCTTTGGGTTCTAACCTTCAAAGGCTACCCAAAAGCTTCACAAGGGCCACTGGAACAACACCGGCGATCACCTCCTAGAAATCCGGCGAGGCACAACAATTTCGGCGAGAGAGAAATTTGAGGGTTGAGCTTTGATTTGTGCTCGAATCCGACCCCCAAGCCTCTCCTTTTATAGCCAGATCACAAGGGAGCACAATGATGGCCTAGACGCGGCGTAGCAGGGCTAAATCGGCGCTGCCAGAGGCTCGTCTGCGACCACTGTGTATTACCCCCTAGCTAGCTCGCGGCGGTCGCCGCGTTTCACCCAAGTCGCCGCTTCACGGTTACTCTGCGGCGAGCAACTCGCGGCGGTCGCCGCACTGTGCGGCGGTAGCCGCCTCTAGGCCTGTCACCGGGCTAGAAGGCGAGACGACGACTCCCTCGAGCCACGAACGGCGGTCGCCGCCATAACTGCGGCGGTCGCCGCCACTGTGGCTTCGTCCAATCTTGGCTTTTGGACGACTTGGCTTAACCCGGGATAAAAATAATCGTACACGAACGAGTATCAAGATCCAAAGTACATCGTCTGTATTTTATTTCACTTAGAAAAATATTACAGATATTGAGCACATTACAGAATATCTCAAACTTCCTGAATTAAATCCGACGTACAAAACTGGTGTTCGGGAAAATCCCCAAAATTCCCAAAATAACCTTACAGAAATACGGGGTATCACATGCAGCACAATTGGTATCCACTCCTTGCGGGGAGGGGATAAAGGGGAGAGGTCTCGAGTTCGAGCGCTCCCAACAACCTCTTGGAAATGGCTTCCATTAATTTGGAGTAGCCAACAAGGACGGGTTGGGGTACATGGGCTGCGGCCCATGCGAGTGTCTCATGTTGGGCTAGGCCCGTGGCTTGAGCACTCACATAAAAAGTGTACTTTTTTTGTAACATCTCAGGCCAAGCTACCCCAGCCACCAAGCCGCCCAGCCACCCAACGGTGTCGACGCCGGTACTGGTGCTGCCTGGTTGTCCAAGGGCATGCAGCCCACACACCCAACCCTTCCCCCATTTAAATGGGTAGGTTGTTGCCCACGGGGATCGAACACGGGACCTTTAGATACAAGGGCAATGCCTTACCACTTGTATCACTAATTGTGCTGCAGCGCAATTGGTGATACAAGTGGTAAGGCATTGCCCTTGTATCTAAAGGTCCCGGGTTCGATCCCCGTGGGAAACAACCTACCCATTTAAATGGGGGAAGGGTTGGGTGTGTGGGCTGCATGCCCTTGGACAACCAGGCGGCACCAATACCGGCGCCGACACCGTTGGGTGGCTGGGCGGCTTGGTGGCTGGGGTAGCTTGGCCTGGGATGTTACATCCTCCTCCATGTCAACATCAGGCATCTCATATTCTGACATTTCACCACAATTCAAACCAGTTACTGCAACAAATTCAGTAATCGAGAAGCGGCATACGTTACCCCCAACATTAAACCACATCTCATGAGTCTTCCTAGTTTCCAACTCATGAAGAAGGAAGTTATGAACTAATTGAACACAATACTTCATACTATCTCCCAATGTAAGAATAGGGCTAAGAGTGCCCTCGCATATACGCATAAAATCAGAGGCGGGAAGATTATCCTCAATTAGTTTGATGACATCCATCCGCGTGTAATAATTGCACTTGCATGAAGCATGTAGCTCTTTTCGAACAATAAACTTACATTTGCTTGCATCCATGACCTGTCAACGTATAAAAAGTAAATGAAAGTTGTCATCACACATACTAGTGTGTAATCACACTTGCATAACATTGTTAGCAAACTACTACTAATGTCATCACGCATAGTAATGTGTAATCATACCTAATAAACATTGTCATCAAATTAACAAGCAAACAAGAATATAAACATTGTCATTAAAATGTCATTACAAAAATATTGTCATCGATATTAACAAAGTAAATAAGAACATAAACACTATCATCACACTTGCAAAACACTGTCATCACACTTGCAAAACAATGTCATCACATTACTACTATTGCAAATCACACACACTAATGTGTAAACACTTACAAAACACTCTCACCACTTAACTGCTACTGTCGTCACACAAACTAGTGTGTAATCACACTTGAATAACACTGTCAGCACACTACTACTACTGTCATCAAAAGTATTAATGAGTAATCACACCTGATAAACATTGTCATCAAATTACCAAAATGTCATTACATAAATATTGTCATCAATATTAACAAGTAAACAAGAACATAAACATTTGCAAAACACGGTCATCACACTTGTAAGACATTGTCATCACATTACTACTATTGCAAATCACACATACTAATGTGTGAACACTTACAAAACACTCTCACCGTTTAACTGCTACTGTCATCATACAAACTAGTGTGTAATCACACAAACTATTGTGTAATCACACTTGAATAACACTATCAACACACATGTGTAATCAAACATGCAAAGCACTGTCATCACACGATTAATATTGTAATCACACATGCAAAACAATGTCGCCATACTATTACTATTGTCACCAATAAATCTCATAAAACCATTACTTGGTGACAGTTGTATACTATCACAAATAACTACTTCATGAAACTTCTAAGTCAATAATACCACTCGCACAAACTGTAAGCGATATAATGAGCAACAACAAACTAATAATGTAACAAACACAGATAAACCACAAATAATATACATTAATCGAACAGAAACACGCAACGAAGGAAACGATGACAAATCGAAATACTCAAAATCAGAATACGTAATCAACATCAAACATAACGGCGAAAACCAAAACAATGCAAACAAGTAAAGTGAATGAGTAAAACATCTAATATACCAGAAAATCACTACATTCACAACAACAAGCCCTAGAAAGTACCCAAAAACGAAAAAAAGAAACAACATGCGAAAACATACGAAACAAAGAGAAGGACGAAGGAGACGACCAAACAAACCAACGAGGAAGAACGAAGCTTTGAAATCTAACAAAGTTAGGAAGACGGATATGGAAGACGAAGACAGTCGGAGAGAGAGAGAGAGAGAGAGAGAGAGAGAGAGAGAGAGAGAGAGAGAGAGAGAGAGAGAGAGAGAGAGAGAGAGAGAGAGAGAGAGAGAGAGAGAGAGAGAGAGAGAGAGAGAGAGAGATACTGACACGGGGGAAAGGAGGAAAGAGAAATTCTATAAGGGGGGGTAATTTCCAAAGTAACTAGTAACGGGGGGTGTTAGTTACATATCAACTAAACAATGGGCCTCATTGTTTCTTAAACATTTTACCTTCAGATCACTGTAATTACACAAAAGACATGTACTTGTTTAGATATTAGAGTTTTAATCCTATATTTTTCATATTTTCACTTAAATAATTACATTTTTACCCCAGCTTTACAATAACTATAGGTTTGACCCCATATTTTCAATTACAAAATAATTATATTTTTAGAGAAAATTGCGGGAAACCACCCGTTAAAGGGCTGATTTTTAGTGGAACCACCCGTTATAGAGAAAATTATTTTAAACCACCCATTATAACCATTCCGTTAGCGCCATTCCGTTAGCGCGTGACCACCCAAAGTCAAGATCCGTTAGTTTTTCCATCAGATTGTGTTAAATGACCAATATACCCCTGGTTTTTAAAAAAAATTACCAAATAACCCTCCCGCTAGCTCCCACCTCTCTCGTCGGCATCACCTATAACCCTATCGCTAGCTCCCACGGCCAGCAACCGGAGCTGGTCGCCGCCGAACTCCAACGTCTCGGCATTTCCTCCGTTCGCCTCCCCTCCGGCGACCCCTCCGTCGTCCACGCCTTCTCCTACTCCAACATCTCCATCCTCCTCATCGTCCCCAACAACCACATTCCCATCCTCGCCGCCAACCGCTCCAACGCCGCCGCCTGGCTCTACGCCCACGTCGTCCCTTTCTACCCCCGCGTCCGCATCTCTGCCATCTCCGTCGGATCCGACGTCCTCGGCGACGACACCGACCTATCTGACTCCCTCCTCCCGG
This sequence comes from Rheum nobile, assembly GCA_027886185.1. Classification (NCBI taxonomy): domain Eukaryota; kingdom Viridiplantae; phylum Streptophyta; class Magnoliopsida; order Caryophyllales; family Polygonaceae; genus Rheum; species Rheum nobile. The sequence goes on along the minus strand of WOAB01000002.1, from coordinate 4,180,935 downwards.
CCATCCGCAACGTTCACGTGGCCCTCTATGAGCTCGGAATCCGGCGGATTTTCTTGGGATTTTGAACAATTCAGGGGTGATTTGGTTCCCGATTTTCTAGGGATTTTGGACGAGATACATACATCTAAAAAGCCCACTCCTTAATTTGAAGAATGGTGCAAAATCGGGTCTGAAATCCGCCATGGAAGGAGCTTCTACCGCACGTGTTTCTGGAGGTTGAAGAAGACAATTGAGTTTGCGATCGTGGCCACACACTTTTGGCTTAATTACAAATTTTTGCCAAACGTTTCTAGCTGTAGCAAAAATACCACTATTATTTGGTAATTTTTAAAAAAAATCAGGGGTATATTGGTCATTTAACACAATTTGACGAAAAAACTAACGGATCTTGACTTTGGGTGGTCGCGCACTAACGGAATGGTTATAATGGGTGGTTTAAATTAATTTTATCTATAACGGGTGGTTCCACTAAAAATCGGCCCTTTAACGGGTGGTTTCCTGCAATTTTCTCATATTTTTAAGCACTTATTTTAGATTTTTTCGCCCAAAATAATTACATTTATCAACAAAAATATTTAATTTTCTATTTTTCTCCAAATATAATTATGGATTAACATCCTTAATATGAACCTTAGATGACAATATATGAACACCAACACATAGCAAATGAACCTCTACTTTATGAACCTTAATGTTATCTATATAAACCTTAGATGACAATATATGAACATCAACACATAACCTATGCACATCAAGTTTATGAACCTTAGATAACTAGTATATGAATATGTATGCGCACGTTACATATGAACCTCAAAGATTAAAAAAAATAAAAAATAATCAAATATGAACGTGTTTAAAGTTATGTATAAGAACCCCATAGACTAAGATTCATATTTAGTAAACTAACTATTCATAATTAATATACTATAGTTTCATATTTAAAAAGGTGTATTTTAATTTACTAAACATAAAAGGTGAATGGTTAATAACTATAAACTATAATTGATGTTTACATTTAATACAATAGAGGTTCATACTTGATATACTTAATGAATCTCTAGTATAAAATTTGTTTGTAAATTTCTTGTTTAATTTAGTTTGTAAACTTTTAATATAAAATTTTTGAACATCTAGTATGAATATATAAACATCTAGTGTGTGTGTATATATATATATATACGATGTTTAGGTTAAATGACCCTCTAAGTAAAGTGATATTAGACAAATGCCCCCCAATAAACTTAATCTAAACCCATGACCCATGGTGATGTCATGATGACATCATCATATGTCAATCAAACTAACACATTTTATCATTAACCGGTCAACGATCGTTAATGGCAGACTTTTTTCTCGCCAATAACTTTATTTGTTGACGTCATCAAAACACAAACTGTCATCAAATACAAACTGTATCGCAACTAGTTGATGACACATACTGTCATCGCAACTAGTTAGTGTCACAAACTATCATCACAACTAGTTGATGACAATTATCGTTTTGACAACAAATCTCGTTTTAATGACAATTCTCGTTGAAATGTCACCCCCACTAGTTAGTGGCATTATGAAGTGTCATCTCCACTAGTTAGTGCACGTTCAAAGTTTCATCAAGACTAGTAATTAGTGGCGCTTTCAAAGTGTCATCAAGGCTAGTAATTAGTGGCACTTTCAAATTGTCATCAAGACTATTAAGTGGTGATAACTTCATCGAGGCTAGTAAGTGGTGGCACTTTCAAAGCGTCACCGAGACTAGTCAGTGGCACTTTCAAAGCGTCACCGAGACTAGTCAGTGGCACTTTCAAAGCGTCAACGAGGCTAGTCGTTGACGCGTTCAAAGCGTCACCGAGGCTAGTTCATTGGCGTGTTTGAAGCGTCACCGAGGATAGTTCGTTGGCGCGTTCAAAGCGTCACCGAGGCTAGTTCGTTGGCGCGTTTGAAGCGTCACCGAGGATAGTTCGTTGGCGCGTTCAAAGCGTCACCGAGGCTAGTTCGTTGGCGCGTTCAAAGCGTCATCGCGGCTAGTTCGATGGCACGTTCGAAGCGTCACCGAGGCTAGTTCGGTGGCGCGTTCGAAGCATCACCGAGGCTAGTTCGGTGGCGCGTTCGAAGCGTCACTGAGGCTAGTCGGTGGTGCGTTCAAAGCGTCACTGAGGCTAGTTCGGTGGCGCATTCGAAGCGTCACCGAGGCTAGTCGGTGGGGCATTCGAAGCGTCACCGAGGGTAGTTCGGTGGCGTGTTCGAAGCATCACCAAAGTGTCACTACCACTAGTTGATAGCACTTTCGATGTGTCACCGCCACTAGTTGGTGGCACTTCTGAAAGTGCCATTAACACTAGATTGTGGTTACACTTTCTAATGTGTCATCAACACTACTAGTAAACCGTCATCTCCATTAATTGATGACGGTTTGGAAGTGTCGATGACACCAGTTGGTGCATCAAAACTAGTTTAGTGTCATCTTACTCAAACTGTCCAAAATTAATGCAAGGAATCTTGACAAAACAATAAAAACAGGAAGTCCATCACTTGAATATGTATTTACTAATTGCACCAAAATCCACTTACTAAGTATTTAACTGGATATATGAAATTTTTTCATTCATCAAAGAACATAATAATTATAAACAACATGAATAGAGGGACAAGGGCGAGTAAATTCATACTCCAGAGCTGGAGTTATCTCAAGTTAATTTTCCATGATGTGTTGCTCCAATGATAAAACTCATCCACGTAGGTTCCCCACCGAGTGATACACACCCGTTGGTCTACAATAGTAGCTCCCTGGAACATCATTATTCATTAGTGCTAGGTTAGGAACTTAGGAGTTCGTATGCTAAGATATTAACAAGAATGTGAATCAGATTTATGCATTTCCAAACAAATGATGCATGAAGGATTAGACAAATTAAGAGGCCAATATGCAACTGAAACTGAGTAAGGTAAACAATCTATTGCTGATGGAAACATGGTTCACATTTTGAAACTATTTCTTATGCATGCAATGACATATAAGCCAATAAACATGTACCAAAATCAAGTAACTCTTTAGTATCATCTATGATCAACAAGAACCTGAAATTCACTGATGAACTAGCTACTCGGTGTTCGCCATTGATACATAGTTGAGACCTATGTTATCTACACATTTACTGATTTGAAAAAGTCCATCAAATAACTTAGGATATATTACAGTGTAGGAATTGAGAATACTACAGCGTGGCAAATAACTGATACTTTGAAGACAACTACGTGCCTTCTTATATTAGAGTAGCTAAAATGAAAAAAGGCATTATTAATGAAGAGGGAGGATCAAATGCGCACAAGCTTTAAAGTAAGCATTGAGCATTTACTGTAGCCGTCCACGTGTCTCCATCCAACGGCTGGGAATGTTCCATCATTTAACAACAAAACCCTACACGGAGGGGCATTTTCGTCCTTTTGGCCTTCATTTGTTATGTTGTCTCCCTCGCTTCGGTCCTGTCTCTCTTGGCGAAGAAGTTCTACCGGAATCGCCATTGAAGGAGTTCTTCGTTCTCGCTCCTTACGGTTGTTTTCTTGCTCGATTTTGCCTTGTTCAATCTATTCACGCTTTGGGATTGATTCTATGGATTCTGGTAAGTTAATTTCGCTTATTTATGTTCTACGGTTTCTAGGGTTTCAGAATTTCTTTACAGTTTATTCAACTTAGATTCGTCTTTCATTTTGACAATTTTGAGAATCATAGTATTCAATTGATTCGTTGTGGCGTTTCTATTGTGTTCTTTGACATATTCGTCTTCACCTTTTCATAGTTAGGTTTTGCTCTCTTCAATGTACGGTTTTTCATATTTTGTGTTTTGCTTGTTTGCAGTCGTCTTTTCTGATGCTTTTCCATTGATTGCTCGTGTGAACTCGATTTATTTTGTTTGTTGTGTGTTGTGCATTGTGTTATCTCCATTGTTGTATTTGATTGTGCACGATTCTTTTGAACCTCCACATAATATCATTGAACCTCAATTGTTGTATGTGCTTTATGCTTGCAGTGCTTGGAAGTGTTTCTGTTGGTGCTAGTGGTAGTGTATCCCTTGGTCAGAGTTCCCCTAGTTCATATCTAAGTGATTCTGACACTGAGACGTCTTTCGACTTATATGTTGCCCGTCTATCTCAAGGTGGTTCTTTGTACCACATTCAAATCTGTGGTGATGCTCTGAAACCAGTTGTTGGTATGCTGTTTGGGTCATTAGAGGAAGTTGTTGAATTTTACAAGGCATATGCACTGGAATGTGGCTTTGTTGTTAGGCTTGGTGGATCACGCATGGCAGGCAGTGTGGTTGCATTGAAGTACTTGCATTGCACCAGACAAGGTTTTAAAACTGGCCAGAACAACACAAAACGCATGCGACAACGTCCTTCTAACAGAGTTGGTTGTAAGGCGAAACTCATCCTTACTTTTGCCGGTAATCAGGGCTACAAAGTAACAGCTTTTGAAGATCGCCACACACATGAAATGGTTGTTGGTAAGGATAAACAGTTTATGAAGTCTATGAGGAAGCTGGACTTTGGACATAAGAAGTTTGTCATGGATTATGAGAAAGCGCACATCGGTCCAGTCAGGTCGCATAGAATATTCAAGGAACTTGTTGGCGGCTACTCCCAAGTCGGTGCTTCTGTTGTTGACTTCAAGAACTACCGACGAGATATGTTGGCTTATATTGGTGGTTCTGATGCTCAGATGACGATCAATCGTTTGTTCAACAAAAAAGAACTTTGCCCTGCCTTCTTTTTTTAGTACGACGTTGATTCTTGTGATCGTTTGACGCGTTTATTTTGGGTTGATCCCGTGTCTCGCAAGAACTTCTCTCTCTTTGGCGACGTTGTATCGTTTGATGCTACATACCGAACCAACAGGTTATTGGCTATCCTTCTTCAATACATTTTCCCTTTTTCCTTTTACACTGTAACTATCCTTGCATTTACTACTCTGTTTTTGATTCTTTAACTGTTAGTCTATTGAATGAACATGTTAGTTAGATTGTATGAACCTCTCTGTTGAAACTGATGAACCTAGTTTGCAAACCTGATGAACCTAGTCTAACTTTTTCTCCCTTGTAGTTGTATATTCATTCTAATGAACCTCTTTGTCTACTTATGAATCCTCCTTTCATTGTTGTTTTTATTATAGACTATTCTAGTTTTTTATCACTTTTTACTTATGAATCATTGGCTTTGTTTACATTTCTTCCATATAGGTACAATCTGATTTTCATACCATTCACCGGCCTAGACCATCACAAGTCGAGTGTTACTTTTGCGGCTGGTTTAATTTTCAAGGAAGATGCTGGATCATATGTTTGGTTGTTGGAGTAATTCAAGGCAGCTATGGTGCACGAGCCAAAGGTTATAGTGACAGACCAAGACCAGTCCATGAAGTCCGCTATTGAACAAGTTTTCCCTCGGTCGCGCCACAGGCTTTGTATGTGGCACATCATGAAAAAAGTGCCCGCAAAGACCAAGCATGACACTGCCGCTGGTTCAGAATTTAGGGCTAGGTTGGACAACATTGTCTGGACCCATGACCTTTCACCTGCAGAGTTTGAGTCATTGTGGACTGCGTTGCTTGATGAATTCCCATTGGTGAAGCAGAGGTGGTTTGATGACATGTTTGCAATCCGACATTTTTGGATCCCAACCTACTTCAGGGATGTCATGTTTGGCGGTTTGCTTAGGACTACTTCTGTTTCCAAATCTGCAAACAGTTACTTTGGTCACTTCACTGACAGATATTATCGCCTAGTTGAGTTGGTGATGCACTTTGACATTGCCTTGGACACGCAGAGACACAAGCAGGCGAAGCTAAACTTTGATTCTTCGACTATGCGTCCAGATCTTAAGACACATTTAAGATCGGAGAAGCATGTGTCTGAGGTGTACACGCTCTCAATTTTCAAACTTGTTCAGGATCAGATTATGGAATGTTGTTTATCATGCTTTATGGTGAGCATGTTTGATGTTAATGGTACAAAATTCTATGGTGTCAAGGATTGCTTATCCAAGATGTTCACAGTCGAGCAGTCAGCTGAAGGTGGGGTTTTTTTATGCAGTTGTCATATGTTTCAAAGGATTGGTCTGTCTTGTTGTCATCTCATCTTTGTGTTCAGGAACCTCGAGTTTGATAGGATTCCGGAAAGGTATGTCCTTGCCCGTTGGACTAAGGATGCCACTATTACACCGGTGTTCACTATCGACGACACCATTGTCACTCAGTGTGCGACCCTTGAAGAGCGTGAGGCGGTCATGAATGAGTTGATTTCTGACTTTTATAGTTGTGTGAGGCTATTGGATGACAAGCCGGACCTCATGAAACAGTTTTCGATTATGCTTAAGGAGAAAAAGTCGGCTCTATTGTCTGCGAGTGGTGCTTCGTCTAGTTCTGGTCCGTTGAACCTTGAGCAACTGCAGTCTTATGTTGGAGTTGAAGTCCCTTCAGTTGTTAATCTGTTGCCACCAGAGCAAGCTAAGAACAAAGGAAGCGGCTCGCGTATCCGGAGTGGAAGAGAAATTTATATTGCTTCCAGCCGTGCAGGGCAAAGGCGTTGTGGCAAATGCAACAAGTATGACATTCACAATAGTCGCACTTGCACTGAAGTGCTTGATTCTTAGTACTCTTTAGTATAATTTCCATTTCATCTTTATTTTGCTTTGGATTAGTTATTTTTATTACGTTTTGTAGAATTTTTATAATTTTGGAAACGAGTACCTGCTATTCAATGAGTTTTGTCACAAAATTTCTTTTTAAACACAAAACGAGTACCTGCTCGATTTTTGAAGTGTATAACCTATTCTATATCTGATAAACCTGTTACTTATACTCGATGAACATGTTAGTTGTACATGATGAACCTAATTGTTATAATTCATAAACCCAATGCTTGTACAGAGTACACCTATGACTAATTGTGGCTACAAGTCAGAATCAATGAACCTGCACGACAATATTAATGAACCTGCAAGACAACACCAATGAACCTGCAAGACAAAATCGATGAACATGTTTGTTATAGTCGATGAACCTAGTAACTTAGATGAACATACTTTCTAGCTTCTATGAACCCATATTCACTTTTTCATTTTTAGGCTACTTGAATGACAAAAAGTTATTGAACTTTGAACTATTCGATGAGTTTTGAAGTGTATATACTATTATATATCTGATGAACATGTTACTTATACTCGATGAACCTGTTAGTTGTACATGATGAACCTAATTGTTATAATTCATGAACCCAATGCTTGTACAGAGTACACCCATGATTAACTGTGCCTATAAGTCAAAATCAATGAACCTACACGACAAAATTAATGAACCTGCAAGACAACACCAATGAACCTGCAAGACAAAATTGATGAACCTGTTTGTTATAGTCGATGAACCTAGTAACTTAGATGAACATACTTTCTAGCTTCTATGAACCCATATTCACTTTTTCATTTTTAGGGTACTTGAATGACAAAAGTTATTGAACTTTGAACTATTCAATGAGTTTTGAAGTGTATAACTTATTCTATATCTGATGAACTTGTTACTTATACTCGATGAACCTGTTAGTTGTACATGATGAACCTAATTGTTATAATTCATGAACCCAATGCTTGGATAGAGTACACCCATGACTAACTGTGGCTACAAGTCAAAATCAATGAACCTGCACGACAAAATTAATGAACCTGCAAGACAATACCAATGAACCTGCAAGACAAAATCGATGAACCTGCTAATATATTAAAGTCTACATCATCTTCATCCTAATTAGTCAATCAATCACGTGATTAGTCCTACCTGCTAGTATCATTCTAACCAAGTCTAAAATCCTAAATTTTCACAATCCACACAAGCAAACTAGTATCATTCTAACCAAAATGCTAACAATCATCCAATGTTCATTCAAATGGTCCTTCGGGGTTTTCTCTAATGGTCTGAAGTGTCTTGTCCTTGATTTCATTAGCTTTCGAGGTGATGATGGTATGGACATATTTGATCCTTAGTTCTTTAATGGCCTTCTTCTTGTTTTTGTTGTTCATCTGGTCCTCCCAGTTGTCATTCGGCACCCCCATGTACTTCTTCATATGTCGCATGGCATACACCCCAGAGCTTTGATCTTGTGCACAGTCAGATTGGCATGGAAGAGGAATCAACTGCGCCTTAGCCTGTGCAGTTTCGAGGTCGTTTGCTCTTTTGATCAAGTGATTCTAGCGGAGGTAAATTGCAATCATCGATACCTGTACACAACAAATGCACACAACAAATGAATTTTTCACCAAACAAAAAAAGAGTTCAAAACAACACAATTTCATACACTCTTGTACACTTACAATCTTCTGAATAGCTGGTTGATAGAGGCCCATATCACTGTTGTTTGGCGTACTGTCGAGCACATGTATGCATTTACTCTTAATGTTCATGGCAATGACAAAGTAACGGTCATTGTGGACTATGACAGGTACAACAACCTATAATAATGCCTTCATTTAGTGACCTTTGAAATTTACTCTAAAAGAATTATCAACCAAAAAAATCAGACAAGCTCAGACTAGTAATAATTTTACCATGTCTACGTCCTTTATTTTTCGTCCATGTACCTCACCCACGGCGAAGTTAAAGTTCTTGATGAACTCTCCTAAATGATCTTTCAAGTTGACATTCTCTTTCAACATTTCATAATTTTTTGTTAGCATACACCAATTATATATACAAGCTAAAAACTGCACAGAGAAACTCTTGAACCTTGATGTAGAATTTCATGAACATTAGTCAATAATCCATGAACATCTTTTATAATAAATGAACCTTTGTTACATGAACTTTATAGGACTTCACTTTTTATATGATGAACCTCATTTTGTTAACTTTTGAACCTTATAGTATATACCGATGGACCTTATAGTATATATCCATGCACCTTATTTTGTTAACTTTTAAACAGTTTACGTACCATTTGGTAGACATACAAGAATGCTCTGTTTGGTTTGTTGATGCTCTTCACTTCCTCATTATTGTTCAAAATTGTTGTCCAAGCATCAATAGCTTTGTAGTGGATGTCCACGTCCATAGCCAACTCAATTCCGGTGACTTTGAGAGACTTGTATTTGAATAGAGGCTCACTATTCAATTGTATAGAAATAGAAATTTTATCCATTAGTAATAATTTATCTGTATTATTGACCATAATAAAAAAAATATGTCATAACGTATCTAGATCTTACCCTCCTATGCTACAGTGTAGACAGTAGTTGTACACCACCATTGCTTCCTCAGTTCTCTTGACAAAGATGTCCACAGTTCGGCTTTTGTAGGGGCTTTTGAGCTTTTCCCCAAGTCTCTTGTGCCTTGGCCCCTGAACCACATCACCATGAACCTCCAGTTTCTTCCCCTTCCCCTTCCCCTTGTCCTTTTCTCTTGCTTTTTCAGTTTCAACCACCTCTTTGTCCTTCTGTGCATCAGCCACTTCATGTTCTTCATTGATGTCTTTCTCAATATCAAAGTTCTCTAGCTAGCTCCTCTGAGCCGATAAGCACCTCCTTGTCCTTCTGTGCATCAGGCACTTCATGTTCTTCATCCTTCTCTTCGTCAATATCAAAGTTCTCTAACTCCTCTGAACTGATAAGCTTGAAGGATGGAATTGTCAAATCCGGTGACTTTCTGGCCTTCTTCCTTGTTTTTGGTGTTGCGGGTGTTGGTTCCTTGTCCTTACTCCCAACCACTGTCTCTTGCTCAGCGCCTTCTGCCCCATGCACTGCTTGCTCTGTGTTCTCCATAACAGAAACGGACCCTTGTCCTTTTTCTACCATGCCTCCTTCACTTACAGTGTTTAGTTTCTCACTGACATTACCTAACCCATCCTCCTTCTCTTTCTCCACCTCTGCAACTTGCTCTCTTACCTCTTCTTTGTCTCCCAGCACATTAGTGTATTGATTCATAATGTTGTTTACATCCTCCCAAGTTTGTGTGGAATCCATGCCCTGGTTTGCTTTAGAAGTTGAAGCTCCAGCTTGTGAGAATTTGATCTTTTCTTTAGAAGCATCAGCCTTCTCAACTTGTCTCAAGCATTCTATAAGTTGTGGATCGCTCCAGATTGGGTGGTCAGCATCATTCCATATCTTATCGAACTCACTTTGTTCCTCTTCCTCGGTTTTTTTCTTCCCAATCAGCGTCTGCGTTGTCTTAATCATGCTTCTGACCTTGGGCTCCGCGTTGAACTCAGTAGGTAAATTTTCTACCATGTCTGTCAGTTTCAACTATTCTGTTGCTACTACAAATTATTGGACTGTAAAGTTATTCAACCACTCATGCATACAAGAAAACGATTTTAAGTGGTAAATAGATGAAATAAAAAACAAAAATAGCATACAATACCATGACACACGAAGGAAATCAAGCTAAACCACTTATATTTGTGCTTCTTGATATAATTAGTAAGAAAAAAAGGTAAAATTTGAAGCTCATGAACCTGTTTGCCTAACTCCATGAACCAGAGATTGATTTTACATTTACCATGAATGAAATTCATGGTAAATGTACTACCCTACATTATATCACTGACATCATACATTATTATTCAGTTTAATGAACCTTATACTATTTATTCATGCACCTCTTGATCATTTTTCATGTATTACTTAGAATTACATGAATAGGCAAGTCAATTCCCATTGAACCTTGATCTATACATGAATGAACCTTAACTTGTAAACTCATGAACCTTGATCTTTAAACTGATGAACCCACTATACTATTTTTTGAACTTGAAGTTTCATTATTTTTGCTTGGTTTTTACATTGAACCCCCACTATGTGTGATGCATGAACTACAATGTCTAAAGTCATGTAGCTAATTGTGTAACCGGATGACCCCTCAATACAATTTCTAAACCTTAATGTATATATAAATGAACCTCAATTTGTAAACTAATGAACCTTGATGTTTAAACTGATGAACCCACTATACTATTTTTTGAACTTGAAGCTTGATGTTTACATGTAGCTTGTTATTCATGAATCCATGTTCTTTCCTCTCCTTTGATGGTCTTGGTTGTTGCAGTGTTCCTAGTCCAAAGCCACCAAAATTCATCTCCATGCTCTCCCTTTCCTCCAAAATCTCGTCAGTCCATCCTAGGAATACGGGTGTATTGTTTGGGTTTGTATTTGCAAAGATAGATACCCTGTCTAAATACAACAACTGTATAGAAGAGCAGAAATATATTACTACACACATACATGCAACATAATACACAGTAGAAGATGTTTTTTTTTGTAATTAAATCAGAGTTGTTTACCACAAGGAAGATGATGGGCCCTCTGTAGAACCTCTCTTTCTTCCCCTTCCATTCATTTGTTGTTTGAGGCAAGACACTCATTACAAGCTCACACCAGTTGTATCCCTTTATGTCTTCAACGTCACTGATCATCATGTGCTGAGGAATAGTGCCCTTTTGGTTGCTTTCCACAAGCACCGACATGAACAACACGATGAACAACCTTTTGATGTGCACCCTTTGAGTTTAATTTGCTGCCACATGACTTGGCCTGATTTGCTTGATATTGTCAAAATACTCTTTCCATTCTTTTATAATGGCGTTGTCAGCAGCCTCTTTGCCTCTCCTTTCTACCTTCATCTGTCCTCTAGGGATCTCTAGCACTCTCTGGACTTCCTCCTCTGTCACTTTTATGGTGCTTCCATCCATCATCTTCATCTCATATTTGATCTCATCGTAGTTTTCGAGGATCCAGAAAGCCAGGCAATGAGGCACCCCTTTAATCTTTAAATGCAGCATGCTTTCAAACCTCATCTCTCTAATCCACACCTTTGTGTATGCCTTCATTTGTTCATGGATACTTTCCAGTGCATTAACAAATGCTTTCGGCACATTTCTTGTGTTCAACCACTTGTACTGTGATCCATCCTTTTCTGTTTTGATTTTTAGGTGTGCAGGAACTATTTCCATATTGTTGTTCTTCTTTGTTTTTCTCTTCTTCTCCTTTTTTTCCTTTGTAATTACTAGCTTCCTCTGTCCTCTTTCCTTGACTATGACCCACTTTTCTTTCTTCATTTTCTTGGCAGTGTCTTCCTCGTCAACCTCCATTATTCGCTTGCCCTTATCTTTCTTACCTTTAATCTCTTTGGTCTTTGGTTTTTTCCTCAAACTCTCTTCAAGCTCCTCTTCACTCAAACTTTGTATTTCATCTTCTGCATCTGGCTGAACTGCAGCCCTGGACCCAGTGTTTGGTCTCCTTGGTTGACTATCATCACAACTGTCTGATGATGTAGTGTCTTTGTTCTCTTCAGAAGATGTTGTGTCATGCCTTAAACGTTGTTGAGTTGCAACTGCTGACCTAGTGTTTGGTCTTGTGGTGGGTGTTTCCTCATAACTTTCTGATGTACTGATCTTGGTCTTTTCCTTTGAACTCACGCTTTCCTCCTCTTGTACTTCCTTACCCTTCCCCTGTACTTCTAAACTCACTCTGTCGGTTGTTGTTCCCTTTCTTTTTGTGCTCTTTGACTCTGTGATTTGTAGGCTTTCCTCAGTGTCTTTGGATGTGTTACTCTTCTCTTTCTCCTCTGAACCCAGTTTTGTTTGAACCGTTGGTGTTGTGTTGACCAGTGTTGTCGCATTTTCATCAGTGGCTTTTAATTCCTTCTCTGCAGAAGCTGATATCTCTCCAGTTGTTTGTTGACAAACGTAAGGTGCGTTGTCAATTGCTTGAGAAGGTTGTTCATCTTCAGTTGTTGTTTGTGTGCATTGCTTCTTTGCTAGTGGTTCTTCTTCTTGTGAACTTTGAACCTTTGAAACCTTGGAAACTATATGTCTCACTCTTTTTTGTCTCACCATTTTCTGTCTAGGCTTTCGTGTTTTGTTTGCAGTCTGGTTTGATCTCTTTGGAGGCTGGTTTGTCTTTCTCCTTGAAATGAGAGACTTCTTAGCAGACACTCTTGTTGTTGGTGCAAGTTGCTCACTCTCAGTACTTTCATAGTCTATCTCTATGTCTTTGTATGTCGGCCCTTTGTATTTGGAGTTTCGTCGTGATCAACCGGTAGATCCTGTTAAGAGAAACAGCACAATTGTAAGATCAACCTCAGACTATGAATTAAACTCTAAAAAAAGTAAATGAACCTTATACACAGCAAATGAACCTAAGTATCCAAATCTGTAACTTCAAGATCTGTTCAATCCAGGCATAAACTCCCGGAAAATCAAATGAACCTTCAACTCATAAAATGAACCCCATCAAATGAGTTCCAACTCAAATAGGGAAAGCATAATGAACCTAAGTTTTATATAACACAGGCATGAACTCTAGAAAAAGCAAATGAACCTCCAACTCATAAGATGAACCTCATGAAATGAGTTCCAACTCAGTTAAACCTAAATTGTGTATAACAAAGGCATGAACTCTGGAAGAAGGAAATGAACCTCCAACTCATAAAATGAACCTCATGAAATGAGTTCCAACTCAGTTAAACCTAAATTATCTATAACAAAGGCATGAACTATGGAAGAAGGAAATGAACCTCCAACTCATAAATGAACCTCGTGAAATGAGTTCCAACTCAGTTAAACCTAAATTGTCTATAACAAAGGCATGAACTCTGGAAGAAGGAAATGAACCTCCAACTCATAAAATGAACCTCATGAAATAAATGCAACTCAGGTAAACCTAAATTGTCTATAACATAGGCATGAACTCTGGAAGAAGGAAATGAACCTCCAACTCATAAAATGAACCTCATGCCAACTCAGTTAAACCTAAATTGTGTATAACAAAGGCATGGACTCTGGAAGAAGGACATGAACCTCCAACTCATAAAATGAACCTCATGAAATGAATGCAACTCAGGTAAACCTAAATTGTCTATAACACAAGCATGAACTCTGGAAGAAGGAAATGAACCTCCAACTCATAAAATGAATCTCATGAAATGAATGCAACTCAGGTAAACACATGCATGAACACTGGTAAAAGCAAATGAACCCCCAACTCATAAAATGAACCTCAGGTAAACCTAATTTTTTTTATAACAAAGGAATGAAATTTGGAAGAAGCAAATGAAGCTCCAACTCACAAAATTAACATCAGGAAATGAACATACAATTCAGGCAAGGAAAACAAAGTCACAATAGTAGTGAAGAAACCCTAACTTCGAGGTTTGTGTTTCAAATGGTGCAACAACAGTTAACAAACTCTCGAAACCTTCAACTTTGAGTAATCTAGGTGTTTTCGTGAAATCGAAACCCTAAATCTGATATTCGTACCTCCAAAGTCGTCCTCGCTGTAATCTGTGTCGCTCCTCATATCGTAAGATTGTTTTTTACGTTGTTGTGGCTTGTAATTTTGTTAGTTCTGAGCTTCGTCTTTGATCGATTTCCTCGTTTGCAGGTTTCGTCTTCGATCGATTGCTAGTTCTGAACTTGGTCTCTTCGACTTCTCCTCTTCGAGTTCTGTGGATAGTTCGTCTGAGCGCATTTGATTCGTTTGGGGGGGGGGTTTACAGGGGAGGGGAAAATGTGTAATAACGTTTTAATTTTAGATGAAATTTCAAAATTGCCACCGCGTCCATTATCTTGTGCTCGCTTGCTTCTTCTTTTTTTCTTGTCCTTCAATCTGGACCGTCTATAGGCTCCATCCTACGGTGGAGGTTTGTTCTTAGTGTTTATCTTAAGTCCCAATTTCATCTGAATGGCCCTCTATTAATGAAAAGAAGATGGACAAATCACATTTTGCAACTTACAAGTGACGAACATTTAAAGACTAAAAAATCAAGGTGGTAAAACACAAACTCTTGATGTATGAGTGATTGACATATAAATGACAATTTGACTACGGCAACACATCTTTCTTATCTATATATATATATATAATAGACGGATTGCCCCAATGAATGCCCCACATTTATTGCCCTTTTCCCCCATGCAACAATCGTTTGGGGCTCTAAATAGCAATCGGGCCATATTTAGCAAATAGGCGCACAATTTCACTTGGGCCTACATATTCATTTCTATTACGCCATTTAGGCCATTGAGGTTGTTGTTTGGGCCTTCCAGAACGTCGGCCCGCGAATCGAGGATAAGATTCATGTGTAACTGCTGGTAAGCGTGATTACACCTACATTTAAGGCTCGATGCAGTATGGATAAGAGAGGGAACCCAGCCGTCGCAACGGCCATTGTTGCCCCCAGTAACTGCTATTTTAGGCCAGAAAGAATGTCCTGTAATGGGCCCATCAATGCGATAATATCTCTTGAAGGCCATAAATGTGTGTTACAGCCGTTAAACACCAATTCATGCAGCATCTACGATAGTTTGGCCTATAAAAGGGCTGGAACGTGTAAACTCATCTACAACCCACCTGTCCCACCTATACACATTCGAAAGAGAACAAGAAATGAGTTGCGCAAGTCTAGACTAGCTGGATGAAGGTTGCAAGAAGAGCATTGAGGCAATGGTTTGTCGGAAATGGGATGTCTTCACTCGGATGGGAACATACATCAGTACTGATTTCATTCTTTCTGATGCCCTAGTATGCACTCATTCCATGTATGCTTTGCTTTCTGCCTGTTTTATGCCAATCTATGTCCTCCTACATATGTGATTGCCATCTCTTGCCTGCAGGGAAATACCGTTCACTGCACAACGAAGAGCAACGTTGTGCATTGTTTCATTAACAAATTAGAAGTGGGGTGTGTGTACAACATCAAGGGTTTTAATGTACTACCTAATAAAAAAGAGTTTTCGGTTGTCAGAAATAATAATAGAATGCTAGAACTCCATGGAGGATCCATTGTTAAGAAAGTGCAGCAGGAAAACCCCAGCTTCCCTCTATACCCTTTTGATTTCACTGAACTAGAAGACATACAGTTGTTCGAATCTAATAACCTCATCGATACGTGCCTATTTTCTTTTCTTGTTAGTTTTAACACTCCCTATTATGTGTATTGTCGGTGGCTTACGGATGTGTGTGTGCAAAAGTTATTGGGTACGTCACTGGTGTGGGGGTTTCGAGGACGGTTGGGACACCCACTAAGCAAATGGGGGTATCTAAAACCCTTGATTTCCGCCTTCAGTCAAACACGTAAGCCCCCTTCTATCTGTTAATTCTGTCATCACTTCACTGCCACACCCACATCATTCCCCTACCTGTGTTTACGCATTTACTTACACAAATAAAGTTTGGATGGGTCTGTGTACTTGAAATGGCAGGGGTGCAAACATTAGAGTGACATTGTAGGATAGCCTAGGTGATGAGCTGCTACAAAGGAAAGCTACAGGAGGAGGCATGTATGCTATCATACTGGTCGGCATGCATGTGAAGGAATTCAGACGTACGGGGAAGTGTTAAATATGAAGGCCTCATCGTACATTATATTTGCATGTTTTTCCTGCCAACCGTTTTGGTATGACTTGTTTGCAGATGAGGTCTACATATCAAGCACTCCATCCACAATGATTTATGACTCAACAGATATCCCTCAGTTGGTGGAATTCAGAAATCGGCCAGTGTAATTCTTGAACAGTCTACTACTACTGTTTAAGATATATTATGCCTTTAACGTCTTTAAATCCTCTTAATCCCCTTGCCGCTATATATAAACTATATTGTGTGTATGGATGATACAAGTGTGTACTCACCTTCATTCCATGCTAACTTCTCTTTGTAGAGAAGATGATGTCCAGAATGGCCTTCCAGCGGATTCAGGGCCACAATCAATGAAGATGAATATCCTGCAGATGCTGCATTGGTGTAGAGAAAAGAAGAGGGTATTTTATTTGCTGTGTTGCTGGATCTTCTAAATTCAATAAATTTGTCACATATAATCTTATAACGTAGATATACAACTTTGTTGGCAGGATATGGTTTTCCATTGTGAAGCTAGAATTTCATAAATAGCAACTCAAACACCATGGTACTATTTTGCATGTACGAGCGGGAAATGCAAAAAAGGTGTGACAAGGCGCAGCGGAAATTTCTTTTGCACCGCCTGTGAGCTGCCAATTTCTTTCCCTAAGGCTAGGTATGGGCCATCCATAATAGTTGAGGCTGTATGCATGTCTACACTTTTTTTCCTCAATATTTATCAAACATTGATGCCTGATATACCAGATTCAAGCTCCGTCTTAACATTCAAGATTCTACGACTACAGTGACCCTTTTCGACGATACGGCTGAGAAATTAGTTGGTGCAACAGCAGACTCTTTGTTAAAAATCGTAAGATATTTTACATGTGTTATATTTTTTGAACATATTTCCTTGCTCCAAAAAATCATCCACTGCATGGTTTTGAAAACAACTCAACTTAACTCTACATGGACTAGAAGGATATCAATGATGAGAGTGTGTTACCTAATGGCCTAGCGAACATCGTCAACACTATTCATACATTAGAGATCAAGTCCCATACTTACTATTCCATTGGTTCTGAGAGCTTCACCTGCACAAACATCCTACCTGTAACTAGCATATCAGCTGAGGTAAAACTACGTTAACGTTGTACATTTAAACTTCGATTCAGCATGTGGATGCCCCAAAACAGAAAGCATGTTCTAACACTGCATCATACTTCAATATAGAAATGTCCTAGGGAGGACAACACACCTGATTTGCCCCCCTCAGCAGTGAATTCAGAGGATACCCTTAGGTGAGCTTGCAATTTGTTGCTCCTGATATTACTTACTGAACCCACACATGGATGTCGTCCATCTTCACGGCATTCACTAATCCCCTACAAAATGACAGATTGAGTGGAGCAATCAGTGGTTTGAACCGGGCCAACAATGGGAATAAAAAACAACAGCCAAGCCTTACTCCTGCTGCACCGCAAGGGAGCACCGATGATGGTGAACTTGAATTCATAGAGGCGCAGAGCCTAGCCCAGGTTACCAAAGTGGGCTCGACTGAAGGATAGACGATTCCAGCTCCAGCAGCAGTGCTGACAAACACACCTTAGGCCCTTGGAGTCCTGGACCACAATATATATCAGTTACCTAATTAAATATCAATCATGGTTTTCGCTCTCTGGCACTTCCGTGCGCTTAATGTTGATGCCACTGTTTGTTTAGTATTTAGTTTTGAATAAACAATGGCCATATGTTTGCCGTTTGTCCCCTATGTCTGTGTAATATTTGCGCATTACCTAGCAATATTGGACGTATTTTCCCAGTTATATTAATGGAGTTTGGTCGGTCCATGAAGTCGAATGCTCTATACCAATCCATTGGTATTCTCATGCTCTCCCCTTACTTCTCAAGATTACCAAATAGAACACATATGCAGCACATGTACGCATAAGAGAAACCGTGAAGAGCTGGCACAACATAGAATTTGAACTGGATATTCCGCGCCAAAAAAATTGAGCTAACACTACCTTTCTATGCCTCTTCCATTTCTAAAAGGATGGTCGAAACACATAGATTGCTTAATCCTGGAGAGGCATTGATTGGCCATGCCCCCGGTTATAGGCCTGGAAAGCAAAGTATGAGACCTAGATTGTTGCAACACCCCCCACGTAGCTCCCTGCATACATAATTTCGGTCAGCCACATAACACATTAATTGATAGATTAGCTTAATGATATATTAACATTCATTAGTGTGATCTTTCATAGTTGACTGTTATGGGAAAAGCCATGTAACGGCTGGGTAGAAAATTATATGCATACATCATTGCAAAATCCATATTTAAAAAGTAAGTTAAGCAAGCTATATGGTATGATCCATGGACATCCAAGCCATTTACCCATTTCGGCACTATTTATCTCCATATACATGTAAGTCAGCAAATCAGTTGTCCCCATAAAAAACATTAAACAAAATGAGCTAACACTACCTTCCTATGCCTCTTCCATTTCTAAAAGGATGGTCGAAACACATAGATTGCTTAATCCTGGAGAGGCATTGATTGGCTATGCCCCCGGTTATAGGCCTGGAAAGCAAAGTATGAGACCTAGATTGTTGCAATACCCCCCACGTAGCTCCTTGCATACATAATTTCGGTCAGCCACATAACACATTAATTGATAGATTAGCTTAATGATATATTAACATTCATTAGTGTGATCTTTCATAGTTGACTGTTATGGGAAAAGCCATGTAACGGCTGGGCAAAAAATTATGTGCATACATCATGGCAAAAGCCATGATCAAAAAGTAAGTTAAGTAGGCTATATGGTATGATCCATGGACATCCAAGCCATTTACCCATTTCGGCACTATTTATCTCCACATACATATAAGTCAGCAAATCAGTTGTCCCCATAAAAAACATACAGGATTAATGCTATATAATAAATGTAGGCAGACAAAGAGGCATATTACACACATCATGTAGATGCTCTCATTGCTTATGCTACTTCTCTGACTTGCGCTTCATGTCCGCAGCTCCTACCCAGGCATCGGCACTTCAGATTCTACAAATCAAATGAAGCATGGTTTCTCAAAGATTCACCGGGAGAAAGCAATCAGACCCAACATATATGTAGATCCTAAAGCTTCAAGAATATGATCTTCACATATCATAGGCTCACAGTTCACAAATATTACAGGTCTGATGCAAGGATTTGCCCAGCCATCAGGCCATTCGCCAGGACAACTGTCGTTAGAAACCAGAACAGCAGTGCGAGCGGATGGAAGGATTCAGAGTTTCTATGGCCTCCGCCTATCACAGGCTACAACCTCCATGCTAGGTTTTGGTTTCCACTATATTGCATTTCCGTCTCTTCAAGCTCAATGTCCTTTCCCCGTTTCATTGCCTGCGAAACAAAACATATTGACAGGTTCCCCTTCTGGAGCAACCAAAACTGCAGAGCCTGCAAGAAAACCAAAAAGTAAGCCTTCTCTTTCGCATATAGTATACCAGCACATATAAAAGGGTTAAATGGTGGTAGTATTAACCATGGAATGCATTCCTGTTGTGCACTATTCGCATAATGCAGAAGGCCAAAGCACAATAGCAACGGTACGCAATAACAGTAAGTCCTTTCAATATATGTTGATGCTATACATTGGTTAGACTGAACTAGATATAACACATGTATACATATTATGTAGATATGCAAGTAATGTACAACAGATTGGGTTCCCCAAAGTACAAATGCATGTTTTGTGCAGCCACTTTTTGGTATGAAGAAAAAACAGGTGATTGCAAGATTGGTGCGCAGCCCAGGTTCTCAATGTGCTGTCAAGAAGGGAAAGTACGCTTGCAGAGGCTGAATGAAACACCTGAACCCCTAAACCACCTATTGCAATGTAGGACTGATCCTGATGCTAAAAAATTCAGACAGCTGATACGAGTATACAATGGCATTTTTTGCTTTACTTCGTTCGGAGGAAGGATTGACAACTCAATCAATAAAACCAAAGGGCCTTACACTTTTAGGATGTCAGGGCAGAACTACCATAGTTTTGGCTCGCTGTTACCACCTCAAGGGAACAAACCTGTGTTTGCTCAGTTATACTTCCATGACACCGCTAATGAAGTGCGCAACAGGATGTCATGCATGTCTGAGGATGCAGAAGACCTAGATGAGTCAGTAGTTACCACCTTGGTTGCAATGTTAGACACTTGCAGCTGTGTTACTAAGGCTTTTAGAATGGCTCGAGATTGGTGCATCAACAATAACTCTTATGACTTCAAACTAAGGCTTCTTGGGGAAAGGCAGGCAGAGAATAGACAGTATGACAGGCCAGAGGTCTCAGAAATAGCGGCATTAATAGTTGGTGATTTTGGCCAAAAGGATGGGAAGAGAAATATTGTAATTCACAGCAAGATACATGGGATGCAAAGGATTTCAGAATTACACCCATTATACATGGCGCTATAATATCCGCTTCTTTTCCCATATGGGGAAGACGGCTATCATGAGAAGCTCGAGTATCATTGTAATGATGGCAAGAGGAAAACGAAGCGGGGTTACATGACAATGAGAGAATTCTACTGCTACAGGATTCAGCAAAGACTGACTGAAGGTACTACACTAATTCGAGGAGGGCGACTGTTTCAGCAATACTTAGTCGATGCATATACAGCAGTCGAAGAGGAGAGGCTACGGTCGATGCGACTCAACCAAAATAACCTGAGGGCAGATTTATATCAAAACGTATATGACGCAGTCACACAAGGAGATAACATTGCAACAGCGATTGGGAAAAGAATTGTTCTGCCGTCGACTTTCACAGGGGGCCCTCGATACATGGTGCAAAATTATCAGGATGCAATGGCCATTTGCAGGGCTAAAGGCAACCCGTCATTGTTCATAACATTTACAGCAAACCAAAAATGGCCCGAGGTAGATGATATGTTATCTCAAATTCCAGGCCAGACAGCAGCACACAGACCGGATATTATGACTAAGCTCTTCAAATTAAAGCTCAATTCTCTCATTTAGGATATTCGAGAACAAGGCATCTTTGGCAAGGCCCGTGCTGGTACATATTCAAACTTACTACTCTACAACATTACGGATATTATGCCAGCTAAACACTGTTTTCCTCCCTGTCTATTTGCAGTTGTGTATACAATAGAATTCCAAAAAAGAGGTCTACCACATGCACAAATTTTGGTTTGGCTTAAAAAAGAGCACCGATGTGACACCGGGAGTGATATTGACAAGATTATATGTGCTGAAATCCCAAACATGGAAAATGATCCTATCGGATATGAAGCGGTAAAAGAATTCATGATGCATGGGCCATGTGGAAAGGGTGACATTAAATCTCTGTGCATGAGAGATGGGAAATGCAGCAAACACTTTCCAAAGTCTTTTTATTCAGAGACTACAATTGACGAGGACGGCTACCCAGTTTACCGCCGTAGAAACAATGGAATTCAAGTAGTGAAGGGCAAGAACAGGTTGGATAACAGATTTGTTGTACCTTACAATCGATATTTACTGCTCAGGTACGCCATCAATTCCATCTCATTTCCAGCAGCAACACCCACATCACCTATAATTCAGCACTGCATACACATTAGCTAAACATGCACTTGTATTAAAAGTAGACAAATTAAATACAGAGGGACATGTGCTGCTTCTGGATGAAATAATAAACATTGCAAAACTGTATAATGGTGCTGCCTGAACTAAGATACATACAGCTGTGTAGGCCACTATGAATGCATTAATGCAATGACTTCTGAGGGACAAAAGCATGCAACAATGAACTTACAAAGACACTAACCTTACAATCTGCACTCAAACTTGGTGGGCACAACAACCAAAGCTCATAGAACTCATTGCTAGAACACGCAACTGAACAAGTCCTGATCTAAGAGGCCAAAAACCCAGTCACCTTCTTTAAATCCAGAATGTCGATGGTGCGTGAAACCCGCTAAACAACACAGCCAAACATGTGGCACATTGCGAAAACCAGCCCCACCTGCAAACACATATAGGGATAATCACCATACATGGCAGTTACAGTATACTTTCTCTTTTTAAAAACAGTACACGAATACTCTATTTATGCCATGGAAAGTTTCAACGCAAACTAACAGCTTATTGCAACAGGTACAACGCACACATCAATGTTGAGTGGTGCAATACATCTGGCACCATTAAATACTTATTCAAGTACATTACTAAAGGGCCAGACCGTGCAACTGCAATGATACAAGAGAATGTCGTTACCACAGGAAGCTCTACACCACACACTATAATTGAGGTCAATGAAATCAAACACTATCTTGACTGCCGTTATTTGTCCCCATGTGAAGCATGTTGGCGCATTTTCGCTTTTGACATTCACTACTCTAAGCCGACAGTTATACGCCTGTCATTCCATCTGCCCAACCAGAACCCAGTTACATTAAGAGATTCAGAGGAATTAGCTTCGTTGTTGAGTAGAGAGGGTATTCTAGATACCATGTTCACTCAATGGATGGCCCTTAATGCAATTGATTCAGAAGCAAGACAATATACATATGCCAAGGTTCCCAAACATTATGTCTGGAATGCAGCATTGAAGCTCTAGACAAAGAGAAAGAGAGGAAAATGTATTGGAAGGATCACCTATTATCATCCTACAGCTGGGGAGAGATATTATCTACGGATATTACTGAATATTGTAAAGGTCCCAACCTCATTCAAAGACATCAGGACAGTGAATTGCAAACTATATAGTAGCTTTCGAGAAGCATGCTATGTTTTGGGATTAGTAAATGATGACAAGGAGTGGACAACAGCTATTACAGAGGCATAACAATGGGCTTTAGGCACTCAGCTGAGAGACCTATTTGTTACAATCCTACTGTTTTGTGAAGTAAACAACCCAAGGCAATTTTGGGAGAACACATGGAAAGCATTAGCAGAGGACGTCTTATATCAGAAGAGGAAACAATTCCTCTTTCCAGATTTGATGCTAACAGAAGTACAAATCCAAAATTACTGCCTCTTACAAATAGAGGATATTCTCAACAGAAATGGGAAATCCATTGCTGATTTTCCAGATATGCCAATGCCCGATTCGGCGCTGCTTACAACAGCAGACAACCGGTTAATCCAGGAGGAACTCAACTACAACATAATGGAATTAGCTGTGGAACACCAAGTCCTACATCCAACACTCAATACACAACAATTGGTGATCTATGACAGAGTGATCCAGTCAGTTAAGGGAAAAAAGGGAGAATTCCTACATGGATTCAAGTTCCAGACAAGTTCATACTTCATGCAGCAGAATGCCATATGCAACAAATTGTCCACCATATATTTCCTGGTTTAAATACAAGCAGGGGCGATCTTGCGTACCTAAGGGAAAGAGCTATATTGACACCTTTAAATGATGACGCTGATGCAATTAACGAATACATGTTTGGCATCTTGAAGGGAGATGTAAGAGAATATATGAGTTCAGATGAAGTATGCAGGGGGTCAACAGATACAGCAGACCAAGAGAATATGTATCCGACAGAATTCCTAAATTCTTTGAAATTCTCAGGTAACTAATCTATTACCAAACCCCTAAAATATATGTATTTACTTTCACGTCAAATAACATGCTACTTTGTAGGGATGCCCCCGCACTTGCTTAGGCTCAAAGAAGGGCTACCTGTCATGCTGCTAAGGAATGTAAATCCAAGCCAGGGTCTTTGCAATGGCACAAGAATGATAATAACTAATTTGGGTGAATGGATAGTTGAAGCTCTCATCATTACTGGAAGCAATATTGGGAAAAAGGTGTTGATACCCCGCATAACCATGACATCTACAACCGGCAATTTCCCTTTCATCATGAAGCGGCGCCAATTTCCTATCAAACCATGCTATGCAATGACAATTAATAAAAGCCAAGGGCAATCTCTAAATCATGTCGGAGTATACCTCTCGAAACTCGTTTTCAGTCATGGGCAATTCTATGTGGCCATATCTAGAGTTACAGACCCCCACGGCTTACGGATTCTTTTGGTACAACAGGGAGACAATACAGATAACTGCACAAGGAATATTGTATTCAGAGAGGCTTTCAAAAACCTCAACACTGACCAATAGGTATAGCTATTACCTCTTACGCTCACTCTCCATAAATTATAGGCTCCAACACGCCGGGACTAAAATTTCATCCAATGTTTACGCAGGCGATGTGCAGCACAACGCAGCTTAAGGCATGAAAACACAGGTTTGTATTGTTTTTATTCACGCTCATGCTCAAATTACCTCTTACGACTACCACACATAATGTAATTGCACATCTAATACAATCACAACCCCCCAGCACATTAAGCGTTTACTTTCTTTTCTGTACAACAAGGTTACTGCGCAATGCCAAGTCAGCTAATACACATTCATAACACAAAGGGGGAACATGCAACCCGGTTCGGAACATTGGAACCAGAGGTAAAAACACTACATACCAAAAACAAGAGTCGCTTTAAGGGATGTGTGCCAAGGGATTACTAGTAAAGATGCCTGTGAAAACGACTGCCGTACTTTCTCAAAAACAACTGCACTCATAAACTAAAGTATGTCAAAGAGGATAAAAGTACAAATACTATAGCTTATCCTCCAAACAAATCTGAACTTCGTGCAATCTATAACTTATACTATTTGTGCAACCAATTCGCAAGGGCGACGATAGGGGATAAAATGCAACATCCATCCTGCCTCCTAATGCCGTGATGGCTGACGCCAAACTCGGTCATTATATCACTACCTTCACCGACCCATTCAACAACTACCACCATAGTCAGAACAGCCTGGAAGGTCAGGAAAAATACATCCTTCTACACCAATTCTCCCTGCCTGTAAAAAAAAAAGCAAAACATTGAACAATATGCGTTTAATAGAGCAAGTTATGACCATCGTCACCACAACAACAATATATTTCACACTGACACTGAACTTGAACATCAGTGCTCACGTACTGGACCAACAATGTTTTCAAACACAAATCCGGCAGCGGCAAAAAAACAGCGTATTAAAAATGGAAACAACACCTACGCTCAACCATGATACCAGTTGCCACCATCTCCCCCGCAAACAACTCCTACTTCCGGAAACATAAATACCAATGCAAGCAATGCTCCCGATTGCAAACATGCTCCTTCATAAACCAGATTAACAAAATCACAAATGCCAATTGTTCATTGCCATACACATTACACGCAGAAGCATTTAACAACCACATACACTTACAATCTGTAATACAAACACCACAAATAGTGTAGCGCAACCATAAACAAAGACCAAACACAACAACTCATATTCCAAGTTATTTACAAAAACAAAGGCACGTGATCAAAATGCATTACATGGAACAAAAAAACATTGTAATCACTTCGATATCACTATATTAAATATCCCGACCACAACTGTCACCATGAACAAAACAAACCATTACACCGCTTACTAACAAACCAAATCCCTAGCAGAGTACAACCAGACCAAACCATGACGCTCAATACAACGATTACAAATGAGAAAAAAACATTGCGCCTTCAATGGAGAGACCAAGCAAAGCACTTCACCCACCCACACAAACACTCCATGAAGTCAAACAACAATGTTGGCTTCATGGAACTGGCTATGGCGCAACCTCAGCAATTCATCATTACATCACCCATCAAGCTCAATCTGAAAAGGAAAATGAGATTCGACAATAAAACATAACATGCGTTTGACCCAAAAAAAAACATAACATGCGCAACACGGAATACACCAAATAACATACAGAGCAACAAATTAAAACAACTAACATACCAAGCACGTTTCCCCTGCCCAATCAACCAAGGCAAAAAAATTACAGGGGAATACTGACCCATGTGTACTCCAACTTATCTAACCTTTAATGGTCGCTGCCCAAAACATCGGGAAACAGGCGAGCATATGGGGATGTATCCGGAAAACCTAAAATGGATGAACCCAAAATTGGTCAGAATGAAATCATCCACCACAACAACCCACATCAATAAAGCATACACACACACGGCCAAAACAAGGGCATCTCACCCTCAACCGGCATTCAAAGCCCTAAACCAACAGAAGGAAACCAAAATCATGCCCCAATATAGCTGAACCAAAACACATGCTGCCACATCAACAAGGTTTTGGAAAATTAGAGGAAAGGGAAGAAAACAGGCTATACCGGCGAGTGCGCAAAAGCGGATGAACGAAAGCGGCAAGAACTAGAACGGCGAGCCGGTGAAAAAGACAAATCTGATCGAAGCGAGGGACCAAAAGGCCAAAAAAAAGGCTACGGCAAGCGCTTTATCCCGCACAGCAGCGGAAACCGAAGACCAAGGAAATTATGAAGGACCCGTTCAAGTGAAACCAAGGACTACACCTAGCCAGTTCATTTATGACACCTATTGAAGCAAGTTTATTCCACCAAACAAAACCAAAAACCGACAATTCCTTTACGCAACAAATACCAGCGGGATTACCAATGCCCATTACAGCAAACAATTAATACCTAAAATCTAAAACCCGATCAAGGACACATAAACTATGCTTTCTACATGCACATAACTCCGCACAGAATAAGATTAATTAAACCCAAGATTGATGATAAAATAATAAACATAACAACTAGGCAAACATTCACCATCAACAGCGATAACAAAGCAAAATAATGCAGCAACCACTACACCTCAAACTAAATCTATAATAAAACACGAAATTACATTGAACGGCTAACATTCAGTGCCACGTCAGATACACAACACTATTAATTTAATCCCCACGTACAAACACAGCATTCTACTGCCTAAGAATTCAAAATCGGAGAACACCTACTTCCATAATAACACCAAATAAAGCATATTGACGACACATCACCGTCTTCGAACCAACTCCACAAAAAGAATACAACGAATGACACACCCCAAACACGAATAGGGAAAAGTTTTCCGGCTTATGCATGAACACGGACAATTAGCCACCCCAACTCCCGCATTCATGTACACGTACACAATTTAGAACCATTTTACAGAAGACTACAACAGACCCCTATGCCGACACATCAACGCACACAATTAACGTATAACGGAAAGAGGCGAGAGGCGCGTCATTACTCGGGCAACCGCACCAACATACGCGGTTCATACACTACAATGAAAATTAAAACCATGTACAATCCCCTTTTCATATTGTACACTCCTTAGCAACCATGTCCTTTACAAAAAACATCCACGCAAAAAGTGAAATACCCACATGCCATTGTTCATTGACAAAAATAGCATAAACCCATATTATCAACCTCTATACACCTACCAGCATCAAAAACTTTAGACTACATTTAACGTTACGCCAGCATACCATCCGGACAAAACACGACATCCCCACAGCCCATTACAAATACAAGCAAGAAAACCAACTTTGAACCAATGCTACATTAAGATAGATAGCGCGCCGTCATATCTCCCTTCAAGGACTCAGCATGTTGAAGCGCCCTCCTAATGTTGATACCATTGAACAGCGAATCCCATTCAAGCTGCACAAGGAAAAAGAAAAACGGTAAATGAACAACACCTAACAAAGAGCCAAATGACAAGTTTACCTGTCTGTACTTGGCCTCAACCTGCAATAACTCAGATAAGTTCGCAGTGGCTGACACATCAAGTGCGGTAACTTCTCGCCTAAGCCGAGCCGTTTCCTTCTCCAACCGATCAAGCGTCAAGTCGCCAACAACAATGTCCTTCACATAATGCATCCACACATCATGGCTCATCAGCTTCCCTGGACAAAGCACACTACAAGTAAGCCACGGTGTAGTAAAAACTGATAGAGAACTACATACTGCTCACACAAAAAAAACCAACCTCCCATGGGATCAGCAGCCTCCCTTGCAAGCTTAGCCACTTCGAACAACTCTGCGTATACATCAGTCTCAAAGCGGTGCTTCGGCGCCATGCTACCAACTTCAAACTGAAGTAATGCGTGGAAAATGTCAGTCATTAAAACATTGAACAGGGCAACAGCGCGCCAGTTTGGCGGTCGACGCCCCAATCAACCAACATTGCAATACAGGCTACGCATAACTACACGCCTACAAGGTATACCGCAACAACGAAATAAAACAGCACAAAACCCACACAAACAACAGGTGGGAAACCGAAAACAGCAACACACCAAAAAACATTCATGCACCACCAAAGAAAACAACAGTGCCACAGAAACACGAACAGCTTACTACCAAGTATTACATCAAACCCATCTGTAAAAATATAATATGCACAAATTAAAGGTGCAGTATTGTTGTAACACCCCGGGCCAGAGGTGCTACAGTGACATAGTCCCGAAGGACTATAAGGCGGTTTCTACAAGAAAAGAAATCCAAAACTCTTCCAATACATAAAATCATCAATATTAAAATCCCTGCTTCAAGATTTAAAACAACACTTAAACCTGTCATCCAGTTTAATGCATCAATTAAAATCCAAAACAACGGAAGCGAATACAACATTTTCAAATCTGATGCAATTCTAAATCTTTCACTGTGAAGACACATCTATGATCCAGAACCCGCTTGTTGCTGCAAACCTGCAAACTTGATTGACTGGGGGACCCGATACCTCAGCCAACCACGACACGTAAACCGAAGTTGGTCAGTCTCACGAAATACTGGCAAAACTCCTCAAGCCAAAAAGTTTCAAACACAAATATATATATATTTATATATCCAATCAACTCACAACAAACGACAACACGCCACAATGTATACATATATATATATAATATCATAATTACACTTAATCATATCAACCAACCAAAACCAACCACATCTCAAAACATAAACACACTCTGCCACATAACCAATTTGAACAACCATTCTTATCCAACTCTTCACTATGCTAACCTCATTTCAGCCAATCTCAACCTTACACAAGTAAAAAGGAATAAAACAATCCCATCAAACTTTCTCTCTATTACTAATACCTCAAACATCAACCCTATGAAACATATATACATATATCTTACTACTGACTTACAACCGAGACTAATCAATTATACTGAACTCCCTACTGCACTAACACATTCAATTAACCTTCACATAAACAAACACATAAGCATCAACGAGACAATCATCACATGATACCAACATAACAAAACAACGATCCAGGCCAGCCACCCTTCCGGTGCCGCCTGATCGAAAACATGGGTCGTAACCCATACACATCAACCTAACTCATATTAGCCCACACCCTCAAGATGGGAAACCAACCTTCACAAACATCCACATAACCAACCTTCTCAAACAATTCACACCAAGATCCAACAACCACTACCAATGGACAACAATGACCCGCAACCACAACTAACAATAATCAACACAACCAACCTTCATAATCCACTAGTTACCATAAACAACCATACCAACAGAAATCCACCTCATAAAGAACTAATATTGAACAATAAGTCACTAGCCAATAATCAATATCCAACATAAAACCAATAACCAAAACACACAATCAATATTCGCCAACACAACCACTTAATCAAGCGCACAGTCAATATCATCACAAAATCACTTACTCAGGTACACAACCAACATTCAACACAAAATCACTTAATCAGTTCGCAACCAACATTCAACACATAATAGATATCACAACAATCAACCAATTGTAATCAAACAATAATATAACTCAACTCTGAAACATAAACGACTCCAACACATCTCCAATCCAATCTCCAATTCAACCTCCAATCCATTCCAACCCTTGGCCCTTAACGACGTAGGCGTATACCTTGTATACCCTGCGCGGTTTGGTGAGTATATCATCACCTGGCCCTTCTACCTCCAATTCAATTTCAACCCTTGGCCCTTAACGACGTAGGCGTAAACCCTACGCGGTTTGGTGGAATCCATTCCTACCTTCGGCCCTTAACAACGTAGGCGTATACCTTGTATACCCTACGCGGTTTGGTGAAACCCCTTTCAAATCCTTGACCCTTAACGACGTAGGCGTATACCTTGTATACCCTACGCGGTTGGGTGAAATCCATTCCAACCCTTGGCCCATCGACCTCCAATCAACAACAATCCAACCACCACACCGACAACCAATCAATTATTACACACGACCTCTATTAACACATTTTCACACATATATATATATATATATTCAACCAAGAAACTTTAAAATCAATAATTCAATCAATCCACGACAATCAATCCACAATAATCAATCCATAACAATCAATCTGCCACAATCAAACAACAACAATCAATCCACATCAGTCAATCCCAGCATACACACATTCACACACAAACGCACAATCCCAGCATACAACTGCCAGCACGCACACAATTTAACACATAACTGCCAACACACACAGGTGTCGACATACACAACCCAACACACACACACAAGTGTCAACAAACACTATCAACAACAATCAACCACATTTAGTCACAATTGACTACCACGTCAACATTTATTCAACACGATACGAGACAAAATACTAACACACGCACACACACCCATTTTCAACCAAGTATCTATATAGTCAATTAATCCAATTTAAATCGCTCAAGCAATGATAAAATTAATTATGAAATACTAGGCATAAATCAATTTATAAAAATTATATAAAATTAGCAAGAATCCTCTTGCCTCAAGTCGAACCACAACGACCCCAGAGATCTCCAATCAACCCGAATGAACCAGCGAAATCAATCCGAGCAAAACCCTGGCGTTAATTAACTCATACCAATCCACAACCAACAAACCCCCAATTCCAAACCCTAAAATCAAATCCTTAACTAATTAAGCAAACCACACCAATTCAACCAAAGCTCAAATTCAACAATACGGTCACACACTTTCCTCTTCCACTGTCCACGAAGAACAATTCAACATCAATTCGAACAACACAACATCAATTCGAACAACACAACATCAATTCGAAATTAACCCATAAGCTTACCTTGTCGACAACCAACGGTAGTCACCGAGGAGGCTTCTCGACGCCGGAACTCAGCAGCCACACCAGCGCAACACAGCGGACAGCAGCACAACTGCAACAACACGCAGCAGAACATCAACAGCGGCTCCGACTTGAACAAATTCGTTCTCCCTGATCAGGACTCCAAATGCGATGATTCCAACTCGAGGAGTTAGATCTACGAGTCTAGTTTACCTCCTCAAAATTTCAGACCAAAATAATGAGTGAGCAAACAGTTATTACCATTCTCCTGAGACGTCGCAGACGGGGCAACAGCACAGCAGTGGACAGCAGCGGATCCGGATCTGTGCAGCAGCTCGTCGCGGTTCAACAGAGGTTCGACTCGCCTCTTCGGTGGCTCGACTCAGCAGCTCCACCGTGGCTTCACGCACCGGTGAACCAGCATAGCCACGAACTGCACAACAGCACAGCAAGGCAGCAGCAGCAGGGGAGGAGGAGGAGCGGCGCGGTCCAAGTCGGCTCGCCGGAGAAGAACAGCTCGGCTGGGCACCGGAGAAGAACAGCTCATCGGAGGAGAAGAAGGGAGCTGGCTGTTCAGCGGGAGTGATCGAGAGAGAGAGCTACCGAGCACTTTGAGGGATTTATCCCCAAATTTCCCATTTCCTCATTTTTAAGTAATCCCATAATTAATTTACCATTATGCCATTATCCTTATCTTAATTGGGGTATTTCATTCTCCCCCCCCCCCCCCCTTATAATAGTTTCGTCCTCGAAACTAGATCAAACAGGTTCGGATAACTGCCTCGCATAACTGATTCCAGAATATACAGGACTTGCCGAAGAATAACCTTCCTTGAGAATCAACTCTCTAATCTCTTTATCAGCTGACACACGTAACTGATTCTGAAATCACAATATTTTCTCCTCCTGAACAAGGAATCTGGGCACTCTTCCCTGAGCAATCCCACTGCATATCTCACTCAATATTCCATCACATTCAGCTGCGTCCGTTCCTTCTCGAACCAATTTCACTTTCACCATTCACCAACTCTTGTTGCAATCCCGGCCGAACTGTCAGACAAGCAACCACATGCTCGAGAGTCGACTTCTTACTCAAAGCATCAACTATCTCATTAGCCCCTTCTGAATGATAACGATATCTATATCACAATCCTTGATCAATTCTAGCAACCATCTTGTCTCATGATCAACTCTCTCTTATACAATTTGAGATGACGAAAAGCATATGCAATGACTCTCCCATTCTGCATTAGAGCGTAACCCAAACCTTGCTTAGACGTATCACTGTAGATGACAAACCCTTATGTTTCCTGCGGTAAAGCTAACACTGGCGCTAATCAAACACTTCCTGAGTTCTTCGAAACTCTCTCCTGACATTTCCCGTTCCATTCAAAATTCTTAGCCTTACGTACCCAGCCACAATCTGCCTGTAGCAACCTGCGCATTCTACTTCTCAACTCAGCCGAACCCATAGTCGCGAAATTCCATTGTTTTCGATGTAGACTGAGTCATCTGTTTCTTATCATCTCAAGCATCAATAGTCTGATCAGAATCAACTGTAGTAGTCTCCCTGATCAGCACTCATCAGTATACTCAAGGATTGTACAGCTATGTCTTACCATCAAAGTTCATCTCAGAACACAACCATATCTGAATGCGCTTAATCTGTCCTGCTCAACCCTAACAATAACAACAGCACACAACAACTTCATACTGAATCATCAGTTACTAGACTACCTGCATCAACCTCTTGATGATAAGCCCAACGGCTTCATCCTCTACCATACTCATACTCTTTAAATCTCTAGCACGTCCCACTTACCAGGGAACACACCATAAAATTTACTTAACCACATTAAACATCGCATATGAAATTAATCATCAATACTCAACATCACATATAAAATATATCAAACACAACTAAACTTACCTATATGTAACAACAAGGGTCTTCTGATCACACGATTGCTTCACAATTTTAGCGAGTGGTCTCTTCCACATCAAACTTTTGAAAACATTTTAGAACGTAAATGCTCTGATACCAACTTCTGTAACACCCCGGGCCAGAGGTGCTACAGTGACATAGTCCCGAAGGACTATAAGGCGGTTTCTACAAGAAAAGAAATCCAAAACTCTTCCAATACATAAAATCATCAATATTAAAATCCCTGCTTCAAGATTTAAAATAACACTTAAACATGTCATCCAGTTTAATGCATCAATTAAAATCCAAAACAACGGAAGCGAATACAATATTTTCAAATCTGATGCAATTCTAAATCTTTCACTGTGAAGACACATCTGTGATCCAGAACCCGCTTGTTGCTGCAAACCTTCAAACCTGATTGACTGGGGGACCCGATACCTTAGCCAACCGTGGCACGTAAACCGAAGTTGGTCAGTCTCACGAAAGACTGGCAAAACTCCTCAAGCCAAAAAGTTTCAAACACAAATATATATATATATATTTATATATCCAATCAACTCACAACAAACGACAACATGCCACAATGTATACATATATATATATATAATATCATAATTACACTTAATCATATCAACCAACCAAAACCAACCACATCTCAAAACATAAACACACTCTGCCACATAACCGATTTGAACAACCATTCTTATCCAACTCTTCACTATGCTAACCTCATTTCAGCCAATCTCAACCTTACACAAGTAAAAAAAGAATAAAACAATCCCATCAAACTTTCTCTCTATTACTAATACCTCAAACATCAACCCTATGAAACATATATGCATATATCTTACTACTGACTTACAACCGAGACTAATCAATTATACTGAACTCCCTACTGCACTAACACATTCAATTAACCTTCACATAAACAAACACATAAGCATCAACGAGACAATCATCACATGATACCAACATAACAAAACAACGATCCAGGCCAGCCACCCTTCCGGTGCCGCCTGATCGAAAACATGGGTCGTAACCCATACACATCAACCTAACTCATATTAGCCCACACCCTCAAGATGGGAAACCAACCTTCACAAACATCCACATAACCAACTTTCTCAAACAATTCACACCAAGATCCAACAACCACTACCAATGGACAACAATGACCCGCAACCACAACTAACAATAATCAACACAACCAACCTTCATAATCCACTAGTTACCATAAACAACCATACCAACAGAAATCCACCTCATAAAGAACTAATATTGAACAATAAGTCACTAGCCAATAATCAATATCCAACATAAAACCAATAACCAAAACACACAATCAATATTCGCCAACACAATCACTTAATCAAGCGCACAGTCAATATCATCACAAAATCACTTACTCAGGTACACAACCAACATTCAACACAAAATCACTTAATCAGTTCGCAACCAACATTCAACACGTAATAGATATCACAACAATCAACCAATTGTAATCAAACAATAATATAACTCAACTCTGAAACACAAACGACTCCAACACATCTCCAATCCAATCTCCAATTCAACCTCCAATCCATTCCAACCCTTGGCCCTTAACGACGTAGGCGTATACCTTGTATACCCTGCGCGGTTTGGTGAGTATATCATCACCTGGCCCTCCTACCTCCAATTCAATTTCAACCATTGGCCCTTAACGACGTAGGCGTAAACCCTACGCGGTTTGGTGGAATCCATTCCTACCTTCGGCCCTTAACAACGTAGGCGTATACCTTGTATACCCTACGCGGTTTGGTGAAACCCCTTTCAAATCCTTGGCCCTTAACGACGTAGGCGTATACCTTGTATACCCTACGCGGTTGGGTGAAATCCATTCCAACCCTTGGCCCATCGACCTCCAATCAACAATAATCCAACCACCACACCGACAACCAATCAATTATTACACACGACCTCTATTAACACATTTTCACACATATATATATATATATATTCAACCAAGAAACTTTAAAATCAATAATCCAATCAATCCACGACAATCAATCCATAACAATCAATCTGCCACAATCAAACAACAACAATCAATCCACATCAGTCAATCCCAGCATACACACATTCACACACAAACGCACAATCCCAGCATACAACTGCCAGCACGCACACAATTTAACACATAACTGCCAACACACACAGGTGTCGACATACACAACCCAACACACACACACAAGTGTCAACAAACACTATCAACAACAATCAATCACATTTAGTCACAATTGACTACCACGTCAACATTTATTCAACACGATACGAGACAAAATACTAACACACGCACACACACCCATTTTCAACCAAGTATCTATATAGTCAATTAATCCAATTTAAATCGCTCAAGCAATGATAAAATTAATTATGAAATACTAGGCATAAATCAATTTATAAAAATTATATAAAATTAGCAAGAATCCTCTTGCCTCAAGTCGAACCACAACGACCCCAGAGATCTCCAATCAACCCGAATGAACCAGCGAAATCAATCCGAGCAAAACCCTGGCGTTAATTAACTCATACCAATCCACAACCAACAAACCCCCAATTCCAAACCCTAAAATCAAATCCTTAACTAATTAAGCAAACCACACCAATTCAACCAAAGCTCAAATTCAACAATACGGTCACACACTTTCCTCTTCCACTGTCCACGAAGAACAATTCAACCTCAATTCGAACAACACAACATCAATTCGAACAACACAACATCAATTCAAAATTAACCCATAAGCTTACCTTGTCGACAACCAACGGTAGTCACCGAGGAGGCTTCTCGACGCCGGAACTCAGCAGTCACACCAGCGCAACACAGCGGACAGCAGCACAACTACAACAACACGCAGCAGAACACCAACAGCGGCTCCGACTTGAAAAAATTCGTTCTCCCTGCTCAGGACTCCAAATGCGATGATTCCAACTCGAGGAGTTAGATCTACGAGTCTAGTTTACCTCCTCAAAATTTCAGACCAAAATAATGAGTGAGCAAACAGTTATTACCATTCTCCTGAGACGTCGCAGACGGGGCAACAGCACAGCAGTGGACAGCAGCGGATCCGGATCTGTGCAGCAGCTCGTCGCGGTTCAACAGAGGTTCGGCTCGCCTCTTCGGTGGCTCGACTCAGCAGCTCCACCGTGGCTTCACGCATCGGTGAACCAGCATAGCCACGAACTGCACAACAGCACAGCAAGGCAGCAGCAGCAGGGGAGGAGGAGGAGCGGCGCGGTCCAAGTCGGCTCGCCGGAGAAGAACAGCTCGGCTGGGCACCGGAGAAGAACAGCTCATCGGAGGAGAAGAAGGGAGCTGGCTGTTCAGCGGGAGTGATCGAGAGAGAGAGCTACCGAGCACTTTGAGGGATTTATCCCCAAATTTCCCATTTCCTCATTTTTAAGTAATCTCATAATTAATTTACCATTATGCCATTATCCTTATCTTAATTGGGGTATTTCAATCGTAACCATTTACAAGAAGAATAACAAACAATCACATAATATAGAGAATGAGATATTGTAGACCACAATACAACGAGCTCTCTATAACATATGCAACCAAGACCACCAACTAATGGCACATGAAATTTTATGCGCTAAAAAACATGTATCATCAACCAGGGCCAACACCAACAGACTTCAAAACACACTACCCCAAAAAATAGTCGGCACCAAAATTACCATCCGAACCATGCTTAGACAAAAACACAATGACACATCCAACACCTATACCAACTACAGCAACTAGGGTAAACAGAAGGAACCCTATCTCACCAACACAGACTAATAACACTCCACAACAGGAAAACTAGAGTAGGGGCGAACTCCAATGGACAGTAACCTAGAACGGCAAACAATCGCAGTCCAAACCTAATGAACCGCTCGGCCAATAGGAAATCACACGACATGGAAAACGAAACGCGAAATTTAACCCGCCAAACGATCACCTCCCGACTACAAATGGAATATTCCAAAACCAAACATAAAATCGACCCATGAAAGCAGGAAAATGAGCCACACAGAAGCAAACCGCAATCGGAAAATGAACAAAACAAACATGGGCAGAAATCCGGCCAAAGGACGGAACAGGTGACCCCTCGGAATGAAGCAATACAACCCTTCTACACAATGAACCACATATTCGACGAAAAGAACACGAAAGAATAATACTGACCCACAAAGAACTAAAGGAGATTACGAGCGACAGGGAGGATGACACTTCACAACCAGCAGCTTCACAAACGATGCATGTTTACGCTTCTCAAACTACAATAATGAGTATTTCAAACCACACTCTAATTTAATACGGCTGACCAGTTGAAGAGACACACTGGAACTAGCAACTACAATTATAGCAGCTGCTCGGGCATCAATCAATTAAACACACTCCCCCCATTTCAGACGCGCCAAGACTAGACCCCTATTCCCAAAAGATTAACACCACCAACGAGGCACATTAAATACGGGCCAAAATATGAAAGGAATCGAAAAGTTCATTTCAAATATTTAAAAAAACATAGCCAATCAACGGGGACCTCGACACACAACCAATAAGACATACAAAAGGGAAAAACAACCACAAAATGTAAGGGAACAAAAAATTGTAAATATATAGGTGTCAGACTTTTTTTAGCTCAAAGTTTCTTATTTTAAGAGGGGAGTTTCTTGCAGTAGAAACTTCTCTATAAAAATACAAAACTTTAAACTGGAAATTCTTACACAATAATTATTTAAATTTTTTCCATAAATTTTTCTTAAGGAACCCACAAGATCACCCTTGTGGATGGCCTCAGTCTCTTCATAGCCTCCTTTCGACACGTCTAAAGATTATTTCCATTACTTAATTCAGCTTTTCTAACATATGCCCTTAAGGCATAGGTTAAGATCTATTACATAGAAAGTTTTGATTATGTATTAATTGTTTAGAGTTTTTTTTATTTCAATTGGTTTACCCTTTCCTAATTATGAGTTCTAACCTATACCCTTTCCTATTTTCTTACATACGAAGTTTTCTAACCTATGCTCTTAGACAAACCGTACTTAATTTTATATGGTACTGCTATTTTTGGAAAAACCATAAACTTTAACCCTGTTTTTAGACATAAAATTAAACCGCAACACAATCGGTGCACACACAAGGCTTTAGGATATAATACGCACACCTTTGAACCAACCATCAAACATTTCCTTTACAAAAACATACAGCTTCAAACTTAATATAAATCCTACAATATACCAGTAATATTCATAACTTATTTGGATCATTTGCATCATCTCGTGCGTAGCACGGGCATGTTTCCAAGTATACATATAAGATTGGGTGGTTGCCCCCATTAATGGCCTACATTAATTATGTTTACAATTATACCCATATAATTATTATTGCAAATATGTTAAACAAGAATTAGAATATAGCTTAGTGGTAGTAGTACTTATTAACAAACACATAGGTCATGAGTTCAAGTCTCCTTAGAAACATTTTTAGTTCTTTTTTTTTGCTATTTAGGACATTTATAAGATTTCGTAGTTGCCCCCACTAAATCCCCCTTTAAATATGCGTACAATTTTACATATATAATTTTAATTATTATCGCAAAAAAAAGTAAAACAAGAAATAAGGAGAAGTCTATTTTATTATCTTATCTTATACATCTAAACATATAAAGTAGAGTTTATGGGTAATGAATGCCTCATATACTTGGCCTTTAAATCAAAAATTAAAAATAGTAAAACTTAATACTTTGTTATTACTAGCATTTTCATTAACTTGATTTAAAAACGGATAGAACTATTTATTGTTTTTGCTCATTATAATATATCTAACTCTTTTTTCCACTACATTGCAAATCACAATCAACTTCATGATTCACTGGCTAAAACTTTAGTGAAAATATTTATGTTACAAATGGTTGTGAGTGTAAATTTTTATTCATTTTAATATTTTATAAGCAAAAACATACTATTTTGCTCTTGCAAGAATTTTCATTAACTTAATTTTTATCAAGCTCTCAATATTTCAAAATACACAATTTCTTTAAAATTTCAATTTAGTTCCATCGAATTAGTCACTGTAAATCTCCCCATATTTAAAACAACTTATTTCATCAAACTAAATGGTGTCTGTTAGTTTGATCACTTAAAAAAAGGGCACTTACAAGCCTTTTACGATGTTGAATTACATCAAATACTCATTAGTGCGCTAAAATTACT
Source organism: Rheum nobile (assembly GCA_027886185.1). Taxonomy (NCBI): domain Eukaryota; kingdom Viridiplantae; phylum Streptophyta; class Magnoliopsida; order Caryophyllales; family Polygonaceae; genus Rheum; species Rheum nobile. Next base: position 4,141,359 of record WOAB01000002.1, on the reverse strand, counting down.
GTCAAATTAAAAACAAAATTAGGTCAAGTATAAATATCGATAGTTAAACTTGCAACACCCTAAGACCAAAGCCTAAAGCACTTTTAATTTTTTCTCCAATAAAAAAATCTTAAATACAAAAATCACAAGATCATGCAAAGGTTAACAATTCCTCATTTAAAAAAACATCTACCATTATATGTTTCCAATAATTTAATTCATTTTAATATTGTTATATTGTTGATTATGAGTTTATATAAAATATGTATTAAGCTCTTTCAACAGAAATTAGTCCAAAAATTTTATTTCATCAATTGGCACTTCGGAGTTCACATGTCATGCTGTCACCATGGTTACTTAACAACTACCTACATTGTCCCTACCAACAATGTAAGTATATTCTAACATTGTACTTCTATATGTATACATATATATATATATGGACAAACTAAATACACGCGAAAATATGTTTAAATGGACGCGAAACTACACGCTTAAGCTAAGCGTTCGGTTTTACACGCTTAGCTTAAGCGTGTAGGGGTATTATTGGTATTTTTAAAAAACAGCCCACGGTTCTTACACGCTTAAGCTAAGCGTGTAGTTTTTTTTTTTTTTTGCAAGTTTAAAAGCACACGCTTACCTTAGGCGTACAGTACAATTTTTTTTTCCCAAAATTGTATTTTTTCCATAATCATGTAGAGAATTTCAATACGAGTCCGTACATATAAAATTCGTCCAAAACGGACATCGTTTGCCCCTCCAAAAGCCCAAAAAACGAAGTCTTCAACCCGTGCGCATAGCTTCTTCGAGCAGTCCATCCGTAAGCTTTTATAAGCTTCAATGGAGGATTTGGCAAATTTCTTGGATCCGATTGAAGCCATTAACTATTGGGCATTTAAGAGGACCTTATCATACACGTAATTCCACATTTAATCAGATTGAATGTCGATTAAAATCGTAGAATTTTATCCCCAAAGCCATTGTGTCGTCCAAGGGGCCGATTTGAACAAATCCAAAATTGGACCAAATCATCTTCAATTGGAGGGCATGAACCATAGGGCCTTGTTGAGGGTGTCCTAAGATTCAAAATGCCTATAAAATCTCCTTCAATCGTTGCCCCAATGCATCCAATTTCGAAGTCAAAACTCATGAATCCTAAATCCCGTTATCGGTTGTTCTTGACCGAAATTCGAGCACATGAAAGCTTTATTCTTGCAATTGTTGGTACTACTAGCCTTGAAAATTGGTCCTCTTTCAAAGCCCTCTCTTTACATCGCCGGAAAAAGACCACTTCCATTCAATTTGGAGTTTTTCCGACGAGGTGTCAATAAGGTATTCTGGCGGGATTGAATTTGTGCCCATTTTGCGATTTTTGGGGTATTTTTCATTTGTTTTGTCTTAATCTTGGTTAAGTTAATTAATCTAGATTAGTGAAAAATATTTTAGGCTCAATTTGGTGCCCGACATATAATATGTAAGTAATAAGTTTACAATATTTAACCATAATGTGTAACTATAGTATGTAAGTAATAAGTTCATAATATTTAACTATAATACATAGTATATAAGTAATAAATTCATAAATATTTAACCATAATGTTTAACTATAGTATATAAGTAATAAGTACGTAATACTTAATTATAATGCATAACTATACTTTATAAATAATATATTTTGTAATACTTAACTATAATACATAACTATATTATATAAGTAATAAGTTCATAATACTTAACCATAATGTGTAACTATAGTATATAAGTAATAAGTTTGTAATACTTAATTATAATGAAATACTATAGTAAATAAGTGTAACTATATGAAATTTCATGAAGTATTATAGTAAATAAGTCTAAGTATACTAGATTTAATGAAATATTATAGTAAATAAGTATAACTATATGAAATTTCATGAAGTACTATAGTAAATAAGTCTAAGTATATTAGATTTAATGAAATACTATAGTATATAAGTCTAAGTATACTAGATTTAATGAAATACTATAGTATATAAGTCTAAGTATACTAGATTTAATAAAATACTATAGTATATAAGTCTAAGTATACTGGATTTAATAAAATACTATAGTATATAAGTGTAATTATATGAAATATAATAAAATACTATAATATATAAGTTTAAGTATACTAGATTTAATGAAATACTATACTATATAAGTGTAACTATATGAAATATAATGAAATACTATAGTACATAAGTGTAACTATATAAAATACTATAATTTCATTAAATCTAGTATACTTAGAGTTATATAATATAGTATTTCATTATATTTCATATAGTTACACGTATATACTATAGTATTTCATTATATTTCATATAGTTACGCTTATGTACTATAGTATTTCATTACATTTCATATAGTTACACTTATATAGTATAGTATTTCATTAAATATAGTATACTTAAACATATATTATAGTATTTTATTAAATTTCATATAGTTACACTTATATAGTATATAGTATTTCATTAAATATAGTATACTTAAACTTATATACTATAGTATTTCATTAAATCTAGTATACTTAGACTTATATACTATAGTATTTTATTATATTTCATATAGTTACACTTATATAATATAGTATTTCATGAAATTTCATATAGTTACACTTATATACTATAGTATTTCATTATATATCATATAGTTACACTTATGTACTATTGTAATTCATTATATTTCATATAGTTACACTTATGTACTATAATATTTCATTAAATCTAGTATACTTAGACTTATATACTATAGTATTTCATTATATTTCATATAGTTACACGTATATACTATAGTATTTTATTATATTTCATATAGTTACACGTATATACTATAGTATTTCATTATATTTCATATAGTTACACTTATATACTATAGTATTTCATTAAATCTAGTATACTTAGACTTATATACTATAGTATTTTATTATATTTCATATAGTTACACTTATATACTATAGTATTTCATGAAATTTCATATAGTTATACTTATATACTATAGTATTTCATTATATATCATATAGTTACACTTATGTACTATTGTAATTCATTATATTTCATATAGTTATACTTATGTACTATAGTATTTTATTAAATCTAGTATACTTAGACTTATATATTATAATATTTCATTATATTTCATATAGTTACACGTATATACTATATTATTTCATTATATTTCATATAGTTACACTTATGTACTATAGTATTTAATTACATTTCATATAGTTACACTTATATAATATAGTATTTCATTAAATCTAGTATACTTAAACTTATATATTATAGTATTTTATTATATTTCATATAGTTACACTTATATAGTATAGTATTTCATTAAATCTAGTATACTTAAACTTATATATTATAGTATTTTTTTTATATTTCATATAGTTACACTTATATACTATAGTATTTCATTAAATCCAGTATACTTATACTTATATACTATAGTATTTCATTAAATCTAGTATACTTAGACTTATATACTATAGTATTTGATTAAACTAGTATACTTAGACTTATATACTATAGTATTTCATTAAATTTCATATAGTTACACTTATGTATTATAATATTTCATTAAATCTAGTATACTTAGACTTATTTACTATAGTACTTCATGAAATTTCATATAGTTACACTTATTTACTATAGTATTTCATTATAATTAAGTATTACGAACTTATTACTAATATACTATAGTTACACATTATGGTTAAGTATTATGAACTTATTACTTATATACTATAGTTATGTATTATAGTTAAGTATTACAAAATATATTAGTTATAAAGTATAGTTATGCATTATAATTAAGTATTACGTACTTATTACTTATATACTATAGTTAAACATTATGGTTAAATATTATAAACTTATTACTTACATATTATATGTCGGGCACCAAATTGATCCTAAAATATTTTTCACTAATCTAGATTAATTAATTTAACCAAGATTAAGACAAAACAAATGAAAAATACCCCAAAAAATCGCAAAATGGGCACAAATTCAATTCCGCCGGAATACCTTCTTGACACCTCGTCGGAAAAACTCCAAATTGAATGGAAATGGTCTTTTTCCGGCGATGTAAAGAGAGGGCTTTGAAAGAGGACCAATTTTCAAGGCTAGTAGTACCAACAATTGCAAGAATAAAGCTTTCATGTGCTCGAATTTCGGTCAAGAACAACCGATAACGGGATTTAGGATTCATGAGTTTTGACTTCGAAATTGGATGCATTGGGGCAACGATTGAAGGAGATTTTATAGGCATTTTGAATCTTAGGACACCCTCAACAAGACCCTATGGTTCATGCCCTCCAATTGAAGAGGATTTGATCCAATTTTGGATTTGTTCAAATCGGCCCCTTGGACGACACGGTGGCTTTGGGGATAAAATTCTACGATTTTAATCGACATTCAATCCGATTAAATATGGAATTACGTGTATGATAAGGTCCTCTTAAATGCCCAATAGTTAATGGCTTCAATCGGATCCAAGAAATTTGCCAAATGCTCCATTGAAGCTTATAAAAGCTTATGGATGGGTTGTTCGAAGAAGCTATGCGCACGGGTTGAAGGCTTCGTTTTTTGGGCTTTTGGAGGGGCAAACGATGTCCGTTTTGGATGAATTTTATATGTACGGACTCGTATTGAAATTCTCTACACGATTATGGAAAAAAAATGCAATTTTGGGGAAAAAAATTTGTACTGTACGTCTAAGGTAAGCGTGTGCTTTTAAACTTGCAAAAAAAAAAAAAAACTACACGCTTAAGCTAAGCGTGTGGGCACACGCTTAGCTTAAGCGTGTAAGAACCGTGGGCTGTTTTTTAAAAATACCAACAATACCCCTACACGCTTAAGCTAAGCGTGTAAAACCGGACGCTTAGCTTAAGCGTGTAGTTTCGCGTCCATTTAGACTTATTTTCGCGTGTATTTAGCCATTGCATATATATATATATATTATCTATTACCAAAGATCTATATTATTATCATATATATTTAATTAGTATTTTTGATTTTATTTCTGTACGTACTATTTGATATAGAGATGTATAGTAATACAATTAAAATACGTTGCACATGTAACACCTCTGTTACTTTTTTTCATACCTTATTTAGTCTAGCTTGATATTTATTTATTTATATATTGAAGGGAAAAGTACAGCCATGCACTATAAACTTTCATCAATGAGATCAACCTTGGTTTAGTCCTGGTATTTAGTGGGGAAAAATGTATGTCAAATATTTATACCCATTGAAACCAAGTATTATGTCACACAATTCTAAACTAAAGTGCACCACCTATAATTTTATTTCAAACTTATATAGTTTTATATAACATTACATTATCAACAATATAAAAATATATAAAAGGTAGTTTTTAAAATATGCAAACCAATATAAATCGACTCAACGTCTAATAATAGACTCGAACTTGATTTGTTTGACCCGTTTGACATGTCTAAGTTCATCCAAAGGAATTGAAAGCTTGAAACATGCAAGACATTATGGAAGCAAAATTCATTCCAATTGTCGATAAGGTATGAATAGATTTTCATTTTGAAAATAAATCAATTGTGTTCATTGAAAAAAAATCTAACAATAACAATTATCAATTATGTTATAAGTTATTTGTATTATACTTTGGGATAATTTTAAATGTCAAATTACTACGTAGTCATCCTAATATCATAAATATTGAACAAGAGTTGCAAATAGTTATAAATTTTAGATTTTTTATATAAAAAGTAATAAAAAAAATAGACCCGTGCATAGCACGGGCATCACGGCTAGTTCATTCATAATCTTATTCAGCATTAATATGGTTTTAATCTCCAGAAAGTGCCATTTAGAACAGCCAAACCAGAAAAAGAAGAAAGTTCAGAAAACAGAACAAAAATAGAGAAATCATATAAAGAAGCAGAAGAGTTACAAAAACAGAGAAAGCAAAATGTGAAACACTGAGCTGACTCTTTAATGGAAGTTGATTTTACAGGGAATAGATGAAAAAGTTATAAAAATGGATGATCTAGTTAGAAGAATAATATTTCAAAATAAAAATTGCCTAGTGCTTTTCACTGTGGTAAGATAACTATGTTTAACTTCAGAATCAAACGACAATACCAACTTAGAAAAAGACGTCTTCAGTAGTGTGATGTGGAATGTAACACCACTATATAACAGATTTTAAAGCTTAAGTATATTCTTGAAAAGAAGTGGTTACCTCTGCATCAAAGCCTAAGTGGAGATGCATAAATGATTCACATTATGGAGTAGACTTGACCCGGTCTTTGTAACACCCCCGATTTATACCGGTACTGCCATACGTCAGTGACCTCAGACATTACCGTCCAAAGCCACCCTAGGCTTTAGTCGGAATAATTATACTTAAATGCGTACATATATTAAATGAAAGATTAAACAGCGGAAGACATTTGTATATGAAACTCAACCCTTTTATTAAAATATCCCTCATCAAACGAGAGTAGCTTTTTTTTTTTACAACAGAGTAAAAATTACAGCGGAAGACTTATAAATTACACAGCGGAAGACTTGAAGAATAAACCTATCACATGACTAGGTTATAAAAGTACATATTAAAGTAATACTTAACGACTTTGAAATACCGACACTTAAATCTGCAACTGTAAGCCTCTGCTTCTTCGATTGGTTACTTTGACTTCGGGAACCTACCACTGATGTGCCGTAAGGGACGGATGACACTAGCCAACCATGAAAGGAATAAAACCCGGTTGGTTAGTCTAATGAAAGACTATGCAAGGGTGAAAACAGAATGGTTCTAGTAATCGTAACTGTTTACTATCATTGTCCCTCGAATAATAACCGAAGGAACGATATATAACCCGGAACTTTCACGGAATGATTAAAGTTTAGACATGTACTAAGAAGGAAATGAGCCTTATGGGAAACGTATGAAGAGAAGACTCCAAAAGATTGAGTCTTACGAGAGAGTATGACAAATGTTTGGGAATATTATAATTTCACACAAGCGTTTAAAAATACTTGACCATTTGGGTCCACGACCAACCTCACCGCGTAATGCGAATTCAGATTTGGAAGGAGGACTTACTCTAATCGAAGTCCAGACGAGGTTCCAAGTTGTACTTCTCGCCCAATGTTCATTAATTATGTGCATAATTGCACTTATCTTATTTAATTCCAAAACGCACATTCACGTTAAAGCTTTTAATATGATCTCGAGTAACTACGAAAGTTTATGATCTCGAGTGACTACGAAAGTTTAACACAGGGTGACATTACGCCACCCAATGGCACTAGCAAGGTGTTGAACACTTCTTATCCTTACAGGTGGGTAAGAAGCAATGGGTCATGATCTGGAAAGCATTTAGAGACTGGGTCCACTAATACTGAGTTATAAAGAAACGATTAATCCTCATAAGGAATTAACGTTCCTACGAATACTCGTGCTAATCTAGCATTAAAGTTTACATTTAAATCCACAACAAAACCATTACAGTCATTAACAAGTATAATAGCGTTGTTTCTAGCAATATATACAACCTACTATAATATCATATTTAACCACGTTATTTATAAAATCTGTTCCCAAACGAAAACAACAATTCACTCCGATTTAATTAACAACTAAAAGCAATTGATAATTAATGGAACATAGAATGATTAAGCAAGAGCGAACCACCACTTGCCTTAGTCTAGACGAACGATTAAGTGACGACGGGTTTCTGGGTCCGGAACGGGAACGGGAACCGGATTACAAATTCCTACGGACAATGACCCCACAACGAAACCCTAGGTTAGATTCGATAACTAAAATATACGAATCTAAGGAAGAACGAACCAAATCGAAGGAACTAAAGTCCCGACCGAGACCGGCAATGCCCAAGGCCACGATCGCGATTGCCCAGGAAATCCGCGGTCGCGGTCGTCGAGGACGAGTGTCCGCGAGTGCCAAAGGCAGCGGCCGCGGACGCGACCGACCTTGTCACAGCCGCGGTCGCGGCAGTTCATGTCCGCGATCGCGGACATGAACTCCGGCGACCCAAAATAACGAGGAACTCACCGGCGGGGACTCCTAGGGGCTCGATTCGCAGCGGCTTCACTTACGGCCTCCTTTGCGCCTCCAATGCAACCACCCTACGAGCACCACCACCTCCAACGAGAGCTCCGACGACGACTTTGAAGATTTCGACGAGAGCTTGAACTCCGGCGACAATGGAACGAGAGGGAGAGAGTGAGATTTCTCAGTGGAGTGCTCCTATTCCTCCCAGATCGTCTCCTTTTATAGCCAAGGAGAGATCCCAGCCCCGGTAAGATCAACGGTGGAGCGAGAGATCGACGGCGACGACGAACACGTGGCTCGCATGCCCGTCTGTGCACTCTGCACATTTCCGCGGTCGCGGTGGGTTCTGCCGCGGTCGCGGAAAATTCAAATCCCAGCTCCTCTGGGAGCTATTATTCCGCGGTCGCGGAAATTCTTCCGCGGTCGCGGAAATTCTTCCGCGGTCGCGGAATTGCCCTTTTCGCGTCTGTTTGCCCGGGAAAAGGTTTGGCATGGGTTTAACTCCCGGAAGGTAAATATTTGTACCCAAACAAATATTCTAAGCTTCCAAAATACATCGAATGTATATTCCAAGGCTCAGGGAATAATACAGAGATCAAACATGATACAGAAAATCCGAATTTCGCTTAATGCGTCCCGAATAAATGACGAGGGTTTGGGAAATTACCCAAATACCCTTACTAAAAAATGAGGGGTATTACATTACTTCCCCCTAAAAAGAAGTTTCGACCTCGAAACTTGGCCGAAAACCAAAAAAAAATGAGGCGTTACAACACTACCTCCTTAAAAAGGTTTCGACCCCGAAACTAGCATCGCTAAGCTAAAGGGACCGGTTCCACCATAACCTCCTTACCTGATCTTAGTATCCTTAAACATCTCATCCTTGTACTTGCTCCTAGGAAAACGATCTGTTTCCTCAACCATACCACTATCTCGCATAGCCTACTTCCACGTACTATTCTTGTACTAACTCGTGACCATCCTCAAGGTCATAATTATCTTAGGATAATTGTCTCCTAAAATCATCGCACTAGTCTCGCTATACCTTAAGCATGAGATTATACATATTTCTCTTTCACCTTTCTTTAAACTTCTTCTAAAGCATATACCTTATCTTCCTTAAGTCGATATTCTTGAATAAATTTGGTCTTCGTAACCTATATCATCAAAATTGAACTACTTCTTCGATCGTGATTCCACTTACTACATTGGTTACCTTACTCGCATTTGGCCCTTGTGCCAAATCTTTAACTCAAAATCTTCACTCCTGTGATCCCACAATTACTCACACCACAGCCTATGTCCGATTACCTTAACGTGATTTACTAATCCTCCCCATAGGATTATACTCTCGTCTTACCCAAATGTGTCATACGATCACCTTAATAAACGTGGATCATCATTTCCTCAAGTCCACAATATTGACCTTCAAAACCGTAACAACTTTTACCGGTCGAGTTTGCTATTCACCCAAAAATCCTTAAGTAACCAGTTGTCCTCATATGATTTATTATCCCAAATCGAGCACTCTTTTGCTTTACGGATATTTACCATTTATCCAAGATTAACTTAACGTATTCCTTATTCAATCTCTAACTTAAACCTTTAAGGTTCCTCAACTCTATTTACTCAAAATACCTTATGGATGAACAATGTCTTGCCATCAAAATCAATCACTTTACGTCCTAATCCTTCAATGAGTACATACGAGTAATCTTTGTTACTTTCCTCCTTAAATGCACATACGACAATCCTCTCTACTAAATCCTTTAATTTATCGGAATCATCAACATAATCTATCCTTAAACTGTAATCTCTCCATTTAAGTGGCCTTTTCCTAACACAGTAACTTCACAACTTAATCTTCTCCAAAGAATTGCACCAAAAGCCTTATAACTGACATACTTGCATAAAATCCAATATCAATGCCTATAGCATGACCTCATAATTGTAACAGCAATGAATTCAGTAATTCCGAAACAAGGATACACTCCTTTAGTTATTCCAAACATTACATTACAACTACTGACAAAAAGTCGAACAGACAGATTACTAAACTATGGAGACTATCGACGCAAGTCTTCGCTCCCTATTCTTAAGGAAAGGCTTTAACAAAAAATTCAACTACTCGATCAAGGTTCCTTCCCTTCGGCTTGACGCATCACAAAGAGTTGTTGCCTCTGACCTGAAGACTCCATAGGCGCTTTGTCTTTATTACGATCCATAGATTGCTCAGGAGCAGATACCTCTGGCTTTGGGTTTTGCCTATTGCCAACATTTGAGGCTTGATAAGACTGCGTTGGTCCTTGACCCTTCTTCCTACAGTATGTTTTCATATGGCCTTCCCTTCCACAATAGTAGCATACCCGCTTTTCCTTTTGGCAGTTAAAAATTTTATTCCCAACTTCACCACATTTGTGGTACAGAATCACCCCGCTACTCCAACCGGAGCCTCTGGCGGAGTCTGACTGAGTCGTCTCAGTCTTAGCATGACCAGACTTCTCAAACTTGGTAGGCGATGTCGGTCGCTTGAATGTACCAACCTGGCGATCCTGTTGCCCACCCTTTCCCTTAACCTGCTTCTCCCGCTTTTGGGCGGATTCTTCCAGTGTGACCTCTATCTTGTAGGCCGCATCCACATATTGCTCTAATGTAGAACAACCGTGATGCATCATTAGAGGTTTGATTTTTGGATTCATCCATCCATGGAAGTACCAGATCTTTTGTTCCTCGCTCGACACTTCTGGCCAAGCATATTGCAACAAGTGATTGAACTTAGCTGCAAGCTCAGTCATCTTTAACCCATCGGTCTTAGGGTACAGAAATTCCTTGTGCTTCTCCCCCTCATAGCACAGGAAAAGAAACGGTCAGTCATCTTTGCCTTGAACATTCCCCAATTCAACTCGGGATGATCGGCTAAACCAGTGCTCTCCCACCATTCGCTAGCCACATCCTTGAGTTGAAGGGAGGCGATGTGCACTTTCTCAGTCTTAGTGCAATCCACGTTCCTGAACAGCCGTTCCATATGCGAGAACCAATACGCCACTCTGACCGGTTCTCCAGTGTAACACCCCGTAATTTTTAAGGGTATTTTGAATTATTTTTAAAATTTTCTTATGCCCGTTTTGCTAGACGGATTTAATTCAGTGAGTCTCGGACCTTCTGAAGAGGGGTCTAAGCTCTGTAGAAATTTCCGAGCATTATATAATACAGTTGAGGTGTTTTCGGGGTTAATATATCGTTAAAGTATGAATATATTTAACCCGGAGTTAAGAAATTTAATCCAAACTAAGTTCGGATAAGAATAAATGAAGTCGGCCAGAAACCGCGATCAACCGCGATTGACCGCGATGAACCGCGACCTGACACGATCGGCCGCGATCGCGGTAATGCCTTTTGCTGAGCAGTGTCGTCTTCCTCGCGTGGCGGTTACTGTAGCTCTGTTTTTGGGATATTTTTGGGCAGGCCAATTGGGCAGCCAACTGGCCCTTCGCCTTTGTCCCCTTGTTCCCTTGGAGGTGGTCGGATTGGGCTATAAAAGGAGGTGAAGACCGAAGCAAGAGCTCTCTTCTTCTTTCTTCTTCTTCCTCCTCTATTTCTCCATTGTTGAGCAGTTTTGGAGCTTCGTGTGTGGGAGATTTTGAGTGTCTCTTGAGTTGAGAAGGTGCTCTTGAGTGTTGTGTGAAGCTTTGTGGTGTTGAGAGATCGAACCATAGACAAATCGAAGGCAAACAAATCGGTTTGGATAAGAAATTCTCCATTGTCGTCTCGCGAGCTAGCCACTGTCACAGCACAAAACCGCGACCGACCGCGACCTGCCGCGATCGCGGTATTGTGTCCGGGTTGTGTGTTTTGTGGTTTGGCTTTGGGCTTTGCTCGTTTCCTTTGATTTCTTCTTGTATTCTTTTAGATTCATATATAAGTATATTGAATCTAACTTAGGGTCTTGTTATGGGTCATTTCTTAGGGATTTAATATCCAAGATCTGCTCCAGTTTCAGACCCAGGAACTAGACGTTGCTCTGCTTGGTTCGAGCTTGTCGGATTTAAGGCAAGTGGTTTTTAATTAATTTGAGATAATTAAAATCTGATATTATACTAGGTTGTATATTTTGCTAGAACCGACGCTAGTCTATTCTAGATTTGTGCAGGTGAAGGCCGTAAGGGACTTTGATATGATTTATTGTGTGTGGCTTAGATTATTAAATCTAGGATGATAGTTGTTCAGGTTGAGCCGTGATGGTTCTCTGTGTGATGTGTTTGTGTGTTTAACTGTTAGTTAGCACGAGTATTCGTAGGAGCGCCTGGATCCGGTGTGTTCCATGGGCGTTTCTTTATAACTGTTAAGGGTAATTAAAAACCCAATGCGATAGTAGAAAGTTTGGACTCTGTGAGGTTCATTCTTTATAAGGGCAATCAAGACCCAATGCGATAGTGAAAGTTTGGACTCTGCGAGGTTCATTCTTTATAAGGGCAATTAAGACCCAATGCGATAGTGAAAGTTTGGACTCTGTGAGGTTCATTCTTTATAAGGGCAATCAAGACCCAATGCGATAGTGAAAGTTTGGACTCTGTGAGGTTCATTCTTTATAAGGGCAATTAAGACCCAATGCGATAGTTAGAGAATTGGATCCTGTAAGGTCCAGTTAAAAGTTTATAACGTGATATGTGTGTGTGTGGTCATTTAATACAGATAAGTGCTTGTCGTACCTAATTAATGAACGTTGGCAAGTGGTTTTTAATTAATTTGAGATAATTGAAATCTGATATTATATTAGGTTGTATTTCTGCTAGAATCAACGCTAATATAAAAGATATACTGTAATCATGTGACTTGAGATTGTGATGTGATTTGTGATATGTTGAACTGCTTTGATGTGATTTGTGATATGTGGAACTGTTTGTGATGTGTTTGTGTGAATTGTATGCCATGAGCCTTTGCTTAGTCTATTCATTAGACTAACGCTTGTATTTTATTTATCTGTAACGTCATGGGGGTGTCGTCCGTCCGTTTCGGCACATGCAGATATGTTGCTGTTCAGAGAAGGCTAGAGCGACTATGAATATGAACGGTGTTTTGTTTTCGACAACTTGTCTTGTCGCTTTGTGTTTAAAACGATTTCCGCTGTGCTATTTTGTATTTTGTTTATAAGTCTTCCGTTGCAAATTGCTATTTTGTATTGATGATGAAATTTGGGTCGTTTTTGGAATCGTGTAATTCCGCGACCATGTGGTTTAATAAAAGTTATGATTTTAGTATCGTAACTGTGTTTTAAGTCAGTTATGACGTCGGAAAAGCCTGGGGTGACTTCGGGGTTTACGCCCGGGGTCATCGGCAGTAGCGCTTCCAAATGGGGTTAAATTTGGGGGTGTTACATCCAGTACCGTCGTAGCAATCAGGCCTTATTGAGCTCACGGCCTTTAAGGCTCGACCGTAAGTTCCTCTGTTCCTGACGGCATCGACCTGGGGTACGTGATCCACTGGCTCTTCAACTTCAGGAATAACCTGAGGAACCGGAACACCTTGTGCTTACGGTGCAATTGACCGAATTACGTCGGTGACCGTCTGTACAATAAACTCACGAATGGCTTCCTTTGTCGCGGTATCCAATACTATCGGAGGATTTGCATGTGCTTGGCCAACGCCTGCGGGGTTATTGTGAGAGACAGACTCGCTCTCTTCCCCTTGATTAGCGGTGCTCCTCAGATTCAGCCTTGGGTTATTACTCGGTCCTGCACCAGCACGGAGTGTGTTTCTTGTGTTTACCATCTGCTGATGAACCATAACGTTGATTTAGAACTTTTCCAACTTGATCATGACACTTTAGTCAAATACGTTATGACACAGATCGTAAGGGTCCAAACTAATAACTTTATATTAGTCTGACTAACCCTCCACTGTGAACTACAGAAACAACTTCTTCTCCTTACTTGAGAATGGGTATTCTAGGGAAAATGTCAACCTTTAAACGACATTAAGCCTAAGAGAGACACGATCCCTAAGAATGGATCTAAGGAATAAGTAACACTCGAAGCTTGCAGAAGTTTGAAAACCACTTATTAATAAACCTTATACTTTCAAACTGTATATACTAAACTTTAATAATATAATTATTTAGGAAAATTAGCTTTTCAAACTAGTGATACGATTATCACAAAACTCTTACTAAGGAAAAAAAACCCACACTTTTAAAGTTACAATCATAAACTACGGGTTGGTTGCTTATACACGTCATTTAAAACTAAATATAAATAGCTTTTGAAGCCCAAATAGCTAAATCATAATTTAAAGGGAAATTCCTGTTGGTGCCCCTGAGTTTAGGGTTATTCTTGTTGGTGTCCCACGATTAAGTTTTTTCCTGTTGGTACTCTTAAGGTTTTGGTTTGTTCGCTTTGTAACCGAAATTTTTCATATCCGTATCATTTCGGTTCAAATTGATCAAATAGAAGCTCATCACTATGTTTACTGACATCAACTTAGTAGGATTCGACTCTTAAAACACTCAAATCCATACTCGAATCATTCCGATTTGAATTCTTAAGGTCGAAACGGGTTGTTGCTTCAGAATTCAAATCGACATGGTTCGGACATGGATTTGGGTATTTTAGGAGTCAAATCTTACTAATTTGAGGGCGAGGAACACAATGGTAGATTTGGATTTAATCAATTTGAACTAGAATGGTACAAACATGAAAAAGTTTGGTTACGAAACAAACAAACCCAAACCTTAGGGGCACCAACAGGAAAAAACTTAATCGTGAGACACCAACAGGAATAACCCTAAACACAGGGGCACCAACAAGAATTTCCCTAATTTAAATTGAATTTCAAGAGGCAATTAAACTTTTAAGGTAAAAAAAAAAAAGATTCCGAAAACTCTTTCTTAAAGGAAAATAGGTTGGAAAAAAAAAATTCAAAAATTCTCAAACCTAACAATAGGCCAAGAATTTTAAAAACTATTGCTCTGATACCATAATTGTAACACCCCCGATTTATACCGGTAGTGCCACACGCCAGTGACCTCAGACATTATCGTCCAAAGCCACCCTAGGCTTTAGTCGGAACAATTAAACTTAAATGCGTACATATATTAAATGAAAGATTAAACAGCGGAATATATTTGTATATGAAACTCAACCCTTTTATTAAAAGATCCCTCATCAAACGAGAGTAGCTTTTTTTTTACAACAGAGTAAAAATTACAGTGGAAGACTTATAAGTTACACAGCGGAAGACTTGAAGAATAAACCTATCACATGACTAGGTTATAAAAGTACATATTAAAGTAATACTTAACGACTTTGAAATACCGACACTTAAATCTACAACTGCAAGCCTCTGCTTCTTCGTGTATTTTTAAGAGATTAAATTTATAATTTATTATTTTAGTTTTTATATATATTTAATAAAATTTTAATTTTGAATTTTATTAACTAAGCCTATGCAAGTAGGGGTGTTCATCCGGTCCGGTTCGATGGACCGGATTTTTGGGCATATGTGGACCGAAGACCGGATTGGACCAGATTTAATTTTAAAAAATAAATAAATTAAATTCTTATTTAAAATCTATAAAAAAATATCTAAAAAAATATTTATAAAATATATATACTCCTAACTTATTAAATTAAAAAAAATATCTACAAAAAAATACATATAAATCTCTAAAAAAAATATAAATTACAAATTTTTTTTTTTTTTTTTAAATTCCGGTCTTCCGATCCGGACCGAACCGGAAACCAATTTTGAAAAAATGGTAGACCGGAGACCGAACCAGAATTTTACCGATCCGATCCGGTCCGAAAATCCGGTCCGATCCACCCATGAACACCCCTATATGCAAGGCATGAGAATATATGCTAGTGGAGGCTACTTAAACGAAGATGAGAAACCATCAAAAAAAAAAAAAAACGAAGATGAGAAGGTGGAGGATAGAGAGAATTCGCGGAAACGAAACATCGTAGTTCACCTAAACCTAAAACGCTGCGTTAGAGTACTAAAGCCACCAGCATCCTGTGCGGCACCGACCGGCGAGAGAGAAGAATTCGCTCCCTCTCTTTCTTCGCTTCGCCAACCCTCCGCCATTGCTGCCGCCGAGTCCAAGGTATTTGGCTTCTCTCATTTTCAAGTGTCTAATTACATATTCTGGACTCAATTTTCGAGATTTTCGCCAATGGATGTGAGATCTAAAATTCTTGCTTCATAACCGGAAAATCATTTGTATCATTATGTTTCCGTGAACTTCTATCCGCATTATAATATTACTCTCTATAGCTCTTGTAGTATCAATGCATCGAATATGTGTGTAGAGAGAATTGCTTTTGCTTAGAAAAGGATTTTATCTCGCCAATCAGGAATCCCCAAGGGACATAGGGTTTTGATTTATTTTTTTACATAAAAAATCTCAACTTGAACATGGATTTTGAGGAGTGGAGAGTAGGCGATTGTAACATATATGGTGCATTATATGGAATAAGCATGTCATTTTTTCCTTTGTGATGGTTAGAGTGTAGAAGATCTTTAGTTGGTGCATCATGGTGTGATTGTACTATAATGTAGAGCACATTGGCAGTTTGCGTGATAACCGCTATACTACTTGCTAGTTTACCACTATTGTATTTGTATTTGCTTCTATTGGTGTTAGGTCTCGGCTTGAGTTAGTCATTAGCAGTTTTGCATTGAATCAAGATCTCAATTTTATATATATTGTGTTACTGATGCAGGTGAAACTTGTCAACAAAGCGACTTTTGGAGGAATGTAAGTTCTTACATGGTGGTAGAAGTGTTGCTTCTCAAAACTGTAGTGTTGCTGGTTAAACTAACTTGTCATAAGAATGTCTCTTGGAGGGATAGAAGATGAGGAAACAAGTGGCTTGACGGTTGGTCATTTGCCAACATTGATGTATTATCCTAATTTTCTCACAGAAGCTGAAGAAAAGCAGCTTTTAGACAATGTAAACTTTTTTTTTGTCTTCTATGCTCGCTGCCATATAATTGTTCAAATTATGATATTTGAATTTACTTGTAAGCTGTACACTCGGAGGTATCTGAGTTTGTTTCCATATTTGTTAATTTAATAGATCTACCAAGCACCAGTTTCAATGTGGAAAAAACTGATGAACAGAAGATTACAAAACTGGGGTATTTAGCTCGATTCTATATCTTCTATTCAAAGAAAGACATAATGCGCAACCATATGGATACAAACTTTCAGTTCAAGTTGAATATTTGTCTGCTATCATCAGTTTTGTTTGACACTTTTTATTGACAGGTGGTGTGGTCCACGAGAAGGGTCTAATTAGTCAAGATTGTAAGTGCAAAGATCTTTCATCAGTTTTGTTGTCTTCTTGCTGTCTTCATACTTGCAAACGCAGCATGTGTGATTGTTTGATGTTTCAATGTAGTTGTAACTTGAAACCATTTTTGAACTGTAGATGCTATACTAAAAGGTCTCTTACAGAAGTTTCATTGAGGTATTCTCTCTAACATGGTGTCTGTTACATTTGTGCAGTACCGACATGGCTAACCACTATAACTCAAAGGACATATGAGGACTCAGGAATCTTTCCTGCATCTCCTAACCACGTACTCATCAATGAATACCTTCCTGACCAAGGGATCATGGTCAGTTGAGGAGCCTTGTTCAATTGTTTTCTTTTTCTCTCTCGTTTGTTTTAGCCTCTTTTTCTCTATATAGTTTTCTGTCTCGTTTCTTCTAGCCTTGTTTTCCCTCAGTTCTTTATTCTTGGGGTTTGGAATGCATTACCTAAGTTAACCTTGAAGTTTAATCAACTATGATATTCTTTGATTCAGCCGCACCGAGATGGACCAGCTTACTTTCCAGCTGCAGCAATCTTGTCTCTTGGATCACCTGTAGTGATGGATTTCACTCCTCACTCGAAATTAGAACCCCGTGGAAATGCATCTGAACACAATACTTCTACTGATAAGGAAGTAGACTCCTCAAAGAGTCAAAATTGCTTTTCTTTGCTACTCATGCCCCGCAGTCTACTAATTTTCAAGGACTTGGCTTATTCAGGCAAGTTATGCGTTATCTATTGAAGAGTTTAAAAAGTTTTCTGAATTGGGTAGAAACTTACTACTCTTACTCATGAAAGTAGTGACCTTCTAATACTTAATCTATACAATGATTTTTCGCTCCAGACTATTTGCATGGCATAAAAGATTGTGAGATACAACAGTATGGTGCGGTATGTTCAATTCTCAGATGAATTTTGTCATCTTTTGATTTTTTATGTGGATTTTTCTCATTTTCTATTTTTTCTATCATCTTCCCAGTGCGTGAATCTCACAGAAGATATGGAGAACCAAATACGCAAGAACTCATGGGGATCAAGTGATGGTGAGGCTCTTTGTAGGACCACCACCCGAGTTTCTTTGACATGTCGATTGGTTTTGAAGGTCCGCAAGAATTTGATCAAGATTTAATGCTCATATGAATGTTCAAATTCAGCTCGCTTGAAGTGCCTTGCAGACGGTATGATCATCATCTTTTGGGCATGAATTTGATCTAGTCTTAGTGGAAACTTTCTTAGAACATTAAACGACCACAACACAATATTTATGTTGCCTAGCTCCATTTTTCCCTCTTTATACATTAATCAGTATCTAGTCTATCTTCTTCAACCATTTCGTAGCCATAGAATACGAGCATCACTTACAAGTACACCTGCAGGCACTGCCACATTTCTCTCTGTGTTCAACCATTCTAAATTTACATCTCTACAATATTTACATAGCATTTCTGGACTTTCTTTCTCTTAGTGAAGGCTTTTTTGGCAATTTTAATTGCTTCAATTTGTACCAAATTAGATTGATGATTTATTTTAATGACTTAGGAGCATCATGGAATAGGTCCATTAGTTTGTTTTGGTAATAAATAGGTTCATTAGTTAATGCAGTACTTCTTTAGTAGTTCTGAAGCCATCAGAAATGGCAATGGCCAATGGACTGATTACAGTAAACTTGATGTCAAGCTTATTGCTACTGGGCCTTTGCAGTCCACTCTTGGCCCATATGAGGGGAAACCAGCCGAACTTGATACTTGAAAATATTTTAAAAAAATTGCAAAGTAGGACCCATACAAACAAGCTCTAGAAGTGTGAAAAAATTCCAGCCCTATTTGTGCACTAAAAGTGTTTAGCTTTTCAGATCTATTTGATAACATCAATACCTAATAATTTTTAATCTGTAGAATTCGAAAGTCATCTGATTCACCCTGTTTTTGACTTAGTATTACACTTCATTAAGTTATAATAATCCCACTATAGGATTGAATACACTAAAGTTGCTGTCAAGCTTATCCTATTCAAGTAATTCAAACGTTTTTCTTAATGCTTAATGATCTTTTCAGCCCCATATAATCTCTAACTCTGATCAAGAAAAGGAGGGAGAAAGAAATGCACTTTTTCTTTATTACACTTGGCGATAAGAAGAATAAGATGCTTTATTGCCTGCGGTGACGATAAATGGCAGTGGAAAAGCTAACTCTGATCAAGAAGAAAACAACGGCACGCAATTAAGATTTGGTGCCTTCTTTTTTATGGAAATTTTTAGGGAAAAGTATTCAGATTTTGTGAGTGCCCAATTGACCTATAAACTGACTTCAGAATGAAGAAAAGTTTTTTTTTTTGGTTATATTTTGGATCTAGGCCCAAAATGGCATATATATTTCAGGGGAGATATCTCCCTGCATTAAGCTGAAGCAATATTCTTTGTATATTGCTCTATGCCGAGGGGAATAATGATGAAGCATCATACTTGACGTTTTCTTGTTTGCAAATCATGTTAGCATTTATGTTTGTGATGCAAGGAGTCGACTTTGCAATCGCCTCCCAAGTTTTCTTCTCAAGTATGTATCCATGGTTTCAAAGCTTTAGCTCAACCACGGTTATTGGATTGGTGTACAAATCTGATGCTTCTGTGATGGTCGA
The DNA here is from genome assembly GCA_027886185.1 of Rheum nobile. NCBI lineage: Eukaryota > Viridiplantae > Streptophyta > Magnoliopsida > Caryophyllales > Polygonaceae > Rheum > Rheum nobile. The sequence goes on along the minus strand of WOAB01000002.1, from coordinate 4,121,341 downwards.
GACCTGTGAAAATAGAATTTCCATATTACAATGCTGAACTCGTTTGAGACAACCAATCTATGTCAAGTATGAAGTTTATATTGGCATTTAAAACAAAATGAATTATCAGTTTGCTAACAATGATGCACTCAGTGATCTGTCATTATCATATGCAAATTAAATATCAAATTGCCACAGAATTGATCCTTGTGCATCATGTTTCAGCTTGCTTTTGCAGCTGATCTCTTAAGGCTTTACAAGAGACCAAAACTGAACAACTGATGAAGGCATGAAACTCCAAGGAAAACCTTAAGAGTCGATCAATTCGCTTTCCCAACAGTTAGTATACCAAGGAACTAAGAATTATCGAACTGCTAGAAACACAGTAATATGCCAATCGATGCCTTCTTAGGTTGAGTGCTCATCAATTCATCTGGAGAATATCTTTGAGACAATCCTTTTTCTGAGTTTTCCTTGTGTACTTTGTTACTAATTATCCTTTTTCTGAGTTTTCCTTGTGATTTGTGATATGTGGAACTGTTTGTGATGTGTTTGTGTGAATTGTATGCCATGAGCCTTTGCTTAGTCTATTCATTAGACTAACGCTTGTATTTTATTTATCTGTAACGTCATGGGGGTGTCGTCCGTCCGTTTCGGCACATGCAGATATGTTGCTGTTCAGAGAAGGCTAGAGCGACTATGAATATGAACGGTGTTTTGTTTTCGACAACTTGTCTTGTCGCTTTGTGTTTAAAACGATTTCCGCTGTGCTATTTTGTATTTTGTTTATAAGTCTTCCGTTGCAAATTGCTATTTTGTATTGATGATGAAATTTGGGTCGTTTTTGGAATCGTGTAATTCCGCGACCATGTGGTTTAATAAAAGTTATGATTTTAGTATCGTAACTGTGTTTTAAGTCAGTTATGACGTCGGAAAAGCCTGGGGTGACTTCGGGGTTTACGCCCGGGGTCATCGGCAGTAGCGCTTCCAAATGGGGTTAAATTTGGGGGTGTTACATCCAGTACCGTCGTAGCAATCAGGCCTTATTGAGCTCACGGCCTTTAAGGCTCGACCGTAAGTTCCTCTGTTCCTGACGGCATCGACCTGGGGTACGTGATCCACTGGCTCTTCAACTTCAGGAATAACCTGAGGAACCGGAACACCTTGTGCTTACGGTGCAATTGACCGAATTACGTCGGTGACCGTCTGTACAATAAACTCACGAATGGCTTCCTTTGTCGCGGTATCCAATACTATCGGAGGATTTGCATGTGCTTGGCCAACGCCTGCGGGGTTATTGTGAGAGACAGACTCGCTCTCTTCCCCTTGATTAGCGGTGCTCCTCAGATTCAGCCTTGGGTTATTACTCGGTCCTGCACCAGCACGGAGTGTGTTTCTTGTGTTTACCATCTGCTGATGAACCATAACGTTGATTTAGAACTTTTCCAACTTGATCATGACACTTTAGTCAAATACGTTATGACACAGATCGTAAGGGTCCAAACTAATAACTTTATATTAGTCTGACTAACCCTCCACTGTGAACTACAGAAACAACTTCTTCTCCTTACTTGAGAATGGGTATTCTAGGGAAAATGTCAACCTTTAAACGACATTAAGCCTAAGAGAGACACGATCCCTAAGAATGGATCTAAGGAATAAGTAACACTCGAAGCTTGCAGAAGTTTGAAAACCACTTATTAATAAACCTTATACTTTCAAACTGTATATACTAAACTTTAATAATATAATTATTTAGGAAAATTAGCTTTTCAAACTAGTGATACGATTATCACAAAACTCTTACTAAGGAAAAAAAACCCACACTTTTAAAGTTACAATCATAAACTACGGGTTGGTTGCTTATACACGTCATTTAAAACTAAATATAAATAGCTTTTGAAGCCCAAATAGCTAAATCATAATTTAAAGGGAAATTCCTGTTGGTGCCCCTGAGTTTAGGGTTATTCTTGTTGGTGTCCCACGATTAAGTTTTTTCCTGTTGGTACTCTTAAGGTTTTGGTTTGTTCGCTTTGTAACCGAAATTTTTCATATCCGTATCATTTCGGTTCAAATTGATCAAATAGAAGCTCATCACTATGTTTACTGACATCAACTTAGTAGGATTCGACTCTTAAAACACTCAAATCCATACTCGAATCATTCCGATTTGAATTCTTAAGGTCGAAACGGGTTGTTGCTTCAGAATTCAAATCGACATGGTTCGGACATGGATTTGGGTATTTTAGGAGTCAAATCTTACTAATTTGAGGGCGAGGAACACAATGGTAGATTTGGATTTAATCAATTTGAACTAGAATGGTACAAACATGAAAAAGTTTGGTTACGAAACAAACAAACCCAAACCTTAGGGGCACCAACAGGAAAAAACTTAATCGTGAGACACCAACAGGAATAACCCTAAACACAGGGGCACCAACAAGAATTTCCCTAATTTAAATTGAATTTCAAGAGGCAATTAAACTTTTAAGGTAAAAAAAAAAAAGATTCCGAAAACTCTTTCTTAAAGGAAAATAGGTTGGAAAAAAAAAAATTCAAAAATTCTCAAACCTAACAATAGGCCAAGAATTTTAAAAACTATTGCTCTGATACCATAATTGTAACACCCCCGATTTATACCGGTAGTGCCACACGCCAGTGACCTCAGACATTATCGTCCAAAGCCACCCTAGGCTTTAGTCGGAACAATTAAACTTAAATGCGTACATATATTAAATGAAAGATTAAACAGCGGAATATATTTGTATATGAAACTCAACCCTTTTATTAAAAGATCCCTCATCAAACGAGAGTAGCTTTTTTTTTACAACAGAGTAAAAATTACAGTGGAAGACTTATAAGTTACACAGCGGAAGACTTGAAGAATAAACCTATCACATGACTAGGTTATAAAAGTACATATTAAAGTAATACTTAACGACTTTGAAATACCGACACTTAAATCTACAACTGCAAGCCTCTGCTTCTTCGTGTATTTTTAAGAGATTAAATTTATAATTTATTATTTTAGTTTTTATATATATTTAATAAAATTTTAATTTTGAATTTTATTAACTAAGCCTATGCAAGTAGGGGTGTTCATCCGGTCCGGTTCGATGGACCGGATTTTTGGGCATATGTGGACCGAAGACCGGATTGGACCAGATTTAATTTTAAAAAATAAATAAATTAAATTCTTATTTAAAATCTATAAAAAAATATCTAAAAAAATATTTATAAAATATATATACTCCTAACTTATTAAATTAAAAAAAATATCTACAAAAAAATACATATAAATCTCTAAAAAAAATATAAATTACAAATTTTTTTTTTTTTTTTTAAATTCCGGTCTTCCGATCCGGACCGAACCGGAAACCAATTTTGAAAAAATGGTAGACCGGAGACCGAACCAGAATTTTACCGATCCGATCCGATCCGAAAATCCGGTCCGATCCACCCATGAACACCCCTATATGCAAGGCATGAGAATATATGCTAGTGGAGGCTACTTAAACGAAGATGAGAAACCATCAAAAAAAAAAAAAAAACGAAGATGAGAAGGTGGAGGATAGAGAGAATTCGCGGAAACGAAACATCGTAGTTCACCTAAACCTAAAACGCTGCGTTAGAGTACTAAAGCCACCAGCATCCTGTGCGGCACCGACCGGCGAGAGAGAAGAATTCGCTCCCTCTCTTTCTTCGCTTCGCCAACCCTCCGCCATTGCTGCCGCCGAGTCCAAGGTATTTGGCTTCTCTCATTTTCAAGTGTCTAATTACATATTCTGGACTCAATTTTCGAGATTTTCGCCAATGGATGTGAGATCTAAAATTCTTGCTTCATAACCGGAAAATCATTTGTATCATTATGTTTCCGTGAACTTCTATCCGCATTATAATATTACTCTCTATAGCTCTTGTAGTATCAATGCATCGAATATGTGTGTAGAGAGAATTGCTTTTGCTTAGAAAAGGATTTTATCTCGCCAATCAGGAATCCCCAAGGGACATAGGGTTTTGATTTATTTTTTTACATAAAAAATCTCAACTTGAACATGGATTTTGAGGAGTGGAGAGTAGGCGATTGTAACATATATGGTGCATTATATGGAATAAGCATGTCATTTTTTCCTTTGTGATGGTTAGAGTGTAGAAGATCTTTAGTTGGTGCATCATGGTGTGATTGTACTATAATGTAGAGCACATTGGCAGTTTGCGTGATAACCGCTATACTACTTGCTAGTTTACCACTATTGTATTTGTATTTGCTTCTATTGGTGTTAGGTCTCGGCTTGAGTTAGTCATTAGCAGTTTTGCATTGAATCAAGATCTCAATTTTATATATATTGTGTTACTGATGCAGGTGAAACTTGTCAACAAAGCGACTTTTGGAGGAATGTAAGTTCTTACATGGTGGTAGAAGTGTTGCTTCTCAAAACTGTAGTGTTGCTGGTTAAACTAACTTGTCATAAGAATGTCTCTTGGAGGGATAGAAGATGAGGAAACAAGTGGCTTGACGGTTGGTCATTTGCCAACATTGATGTATTATCCTAATTTTCTCACAGAAGCTGAAGAAAAGCAGCTTTTAGACAATGTAAACTTTTTTTTTGTCTTCTATGCTCGCTGCCATATAATTGTTCAAATTATGATATTTGAATTTACTTGTAAGCTGTACACTCGGAGGTATCTGAGTTTGTTTCCATATTTGTTAATTTAATAGATCTACCAAGCACCAGTTTCAATGTGGAAAAAACTGATGAACAGAAGATTACAAAACTGGGGTATTTAGCTCGATTCTATATCTTCTATTCAAAGAAAGACATAATGCGCAACCATATGGATACAAACTTTCAGTTCAAGTTGAATATTTGTCTGCTATCATCAGTTTTGTTTGACACTTTTTATTGACAGGTGGTGTGGTCCACGAGAAGGGTCTAATTAGTCAAGATTGTAAGTGCAAAGATCTTTCATCAGTTTTGTTGTCTTCTTGCTGTCTTCATACTTGCAAACGCAGCATGTGTGATTGTTTGATGTTTCAATGTAGTTGTAACTTGAAACCATTTTTGAACTGTAGATGCTATACTAAAAGGTCTCTTACAGAAGTTTCATTGAGGTATTCTCTCTAACATGGTGTCTGTTACATTTGTGCAGTACCGACATGGCTAACCACTATAACTCAAAGGACATATGAGGACTCAGGAATCTTTCCTGCATCTCCTAACCACGTACTCATCAATGAATACCTTCCTGACCAAGGGATCATGGTCAGTTGAGGAGCCTTGTTCAATTGTTTTCTTTTTCTCTCTCGTTTGTTTTAGCCTCTTTTTCTCTATATAGTTTTCTGTCTCGTTTCTTCTAGCCTTGTTTTCCCTCAGTTCTTTATTCTTGGGGTTTGGAATGCATTACCTAAGTTAACCTTGAAGTTTAATCAACTATGATATTCTTTGATTCAGCCGCACCGAGATGGACCAGCTTACTTTCCAGCTGCAGCAATCTTGTCTCTTGGATCACCTGTAGTGATGGATTTCACTCCTCACTCGAAATTAGAACCCCGTGGAAATGCATCTGAACACAATACTTCTACTGATAAGGAAGTAGACTCCTCAAAGAGTCAAAATTGCTTTTCTTTGCTACTCATGCCCCGCAGTCTACTAATTTTCAAGGACTTGGCTTATTCAGGCAAGTTATGCGTTATCTATTGAAGAGTTTAAAAAGTTTTCTGAATTGGGTAGAAACTTACTACTCTTACTCATGAAAGTAGTGACCTTCTAATACTTAATCTATACAATGATTTTTCGCTCCAGACTATTTGCATGGCATAAAAGATTGTGAGATACAACAGTATGGTGCGGTATGTTCAATTCTCAGATGAATTTTGTCATCTTTTGATTTTTTATGTGGATTTTTCTCATTTTCTATTTTTTCTATCATCTTCCCAGTGCGTGAATCTCACAGAAGATATGGAGAACCAAATACGCAAGAACTCATGGGGATCAAGTGATGGTGAGGCTCTTTGTAGGACCACCACCCGAGTTTCTTTGACATGTCGATTGGTTTTGAAGGTCCGCAAGAATTTGATCAAGATTTAATGCTCATATGAATGTTCAAATTCAGCTCGCTTGAAGTGCCTTGCAGACGGTATGATCATCATCTTTTGGGCATGAATTTGATCTAGTCTTAGTGGAAACTTTCTTAGAACATTAAACGACCACAACACAATATTTATGTTGCCTAGCTCCATTTTTCCCTCTTTATACATTAATCAGTATCTAGTCTATCTTCTTCAACCATTTCGTAGCCATAGAATACGAGCATCACTTACAAGTACACCTGCAGGCACTGCCACATTTCTCTATGTGTTCAACCATTCTAAATTTACATCTCTACAATATTTACATAGCATTTCTGGACTTTCTTTCTCTTAGTGAAGGCTTTTTTGGCAATTTTAATTGCTTCAATTTGTACCAAATTAGATTGATGATTTATTTTAATGACTTAGGAGCATCATGGAATAGGTCCATTAGTTTGTTTTGGTAATAAATAGGTTCATTAGTTAATGCAGTACTTCTTTAGTAGTTCTGAAGCCATCAGAAATGGCAATGGCCAATGGACTGATTACAGTAAACTTGATGTCAAGCTTATTGCTACTGGGCCTTTGCAGTCCACTCTTGGCCCATATGAGGGGAAACCAGCCGAACTTGATACTTGAAAATATTTTAAAAAAATTGCAAAGTAGGACCCATACAAACAAGCTCTAGAAGTGTGAAAAAATTCCAGCCCTATTTGTGCACTAAAAGTGTTTAGCTTTTCAGATCTATTTGATAACATCAATACCTAATAATTTTTAATCTGTAGAATTCGAAAGTCATCTGATTCACCCTGTTTTTGACTTAGTATTACACTTCATTAAGTTATAATAATCCCACTATAGGATTGAATACACTAAAGTTGCTGTCAAGCTTATCCTATTCAAGTAATTCAAACGTTTTTCTTAATGCTTAATGATCTTTTCAGCCCCATATAATCTCTAACTCTGATCAAGAAAAGGAGGGAGAAAGAAATGCACTTTTTCTTTATTACACTTGGCGATAAGAAGAATAAGATGCTTTATTGCCTGCGGTGACGATAAATGGCAGTGGAAAAGCTAACTCTGATCAAGAAGAAAACAACGGCACGCAATTAAGATTTGGTGCCTTCTTTTTTATGGAAATTTTTAGGGAAAAGTATTCAGATTTTGTGAGTGCCCAATTGACCTATAAACTGACTTCAGAATGAAGAAAAGTTTTTTTTTTTGGTTATATTTTGGATCTAGGCCCAAAATGGCATATATATTTCAGGGGAGATATCTCCCTGCATTAAGCTGAAGCAATATTCTTTGTATATTGCTCTATGCCGAGGGGAATAATGATGAAGCATCATACTTGACGTTTTCTTGTTTGCAAATCATGTTAGCATTTATGTTTGTGATGCAAGGAGTCGACTTTGCAATCGCCTCCCAAGTTTTCTTCTCAAGTATGTATCCATGGTTTCAAAGCTTTAGCTCAACCACGGTTATTGGATTGGTGTACAAATCTGATGCTTCTGTGATGGTCGAGACCTGTGAAAATAGAATTTCCATATTACAATGCTGAACTCGTTTGAGACAACCAATCTATGTCAAGTATGAAGTTTATATTGGCATTTAAAACAAAATGAATTATCAGTTTGCTAACAATGATGCACTCAGTGATCTGTCATTATCATATGCAAATTAAATATCAAATTGCCACAGAATTGATCCTTGTGCATCATGTTTCAGCTTGCTTTTGCAGCTGATCTCTTAAGGCTTTACAAGAGACCAAAACTGAACAACTGATGAAGGCATGAAACTCCAAGGAAAACCTTAAGAGTCGATCAATTCGCTTTCCCAACAGTTAGTATACCAAGGAACTAAGAATTATCGAACTGCTAGAAACACAGTAATATGCCAATCGATGCCTTCTTAGGTTGAGTGCTCATCAATTCATCTGGAGAATATCTTTGAGACAATCCTTTTTCTGAGTTTTCCTTGTGTACTTTGTTACTAATTATCCTTTTTCTGAGTTTTCCTTGTGTACTTTGTTGCTAATTCTCCTTTTTCTGTGTTTTTACTTGCTTGCTGGTAGCATAGATAGAGAGCCTATTCATGGGCAATGTCCTTTGTAATGAATCAAAGTTGACAGAAAAAGTATATTGAGAGATATGTAAAGTGATTTGATTGCAAGGGAACTCACAAGTCAATAAGATTCCAAATTTTCTATGCAATCTTGAGTATTTGTTTATCTTAATTATTTGTCAATGGACCAGGAGGAGAAAGGAGATATGAATCATGTGTAGAAGACATGATGAAGATGAGAGATTTATAAGAAATCATGAATATGTTGGGCTAAATCAGATGAAGCTGTAAATTGTGGTGGAGCTCTTTCAAGCAAAGAACCTTAATATCCATCTACGAACTAGTAAAATTTGGCATGTTGGTACACTTATACTAGGATGCAAGTACCTGTTTCAGCAACAAGAAGATACCAGATAAGCATCTTGCTTTCTTTATTTTTCAGCACCTGTGCAGGTCAGTACTGAGTAATCATCTCTTGATGATCACTGTAAGGGATTCCATTCCCCAACAGCAACCACCTTACCTTCTCACAACGCCTCTTCGTTCACCCGAACGGGCGTTCTAGTTCTTTCCTTAGCTTTCCCGCCCACAAAATAATATACACCTGCAATGTAGATTGTGTTGATCAGATGGAGAATATCTCTGGTTGTAAATCTTGCCTCAAGTGAGAAGAGGCGAGTGGTCGGTGCTGAAAAGGTGCTATATGCTTCTGCCCTGTCAGAAGGTTTATGGATTTCGTACCCAGCTGCCGACTGCTGATGGGCAGCTTGGCCTCAAAGAGAAACAGTGTCTAGTTTCTACAGATGCTTGCTCTTCTGGCGTTTAACCCGCCCTTTCGTGTTGTTCAGGAGACAACCTTGGTCAGAATATGAAGGAGGATCATAAAGGACTATCCTATTTGATACCCTAACTTCTTCTTTTTTCCCCTTAGCAGATGCTCCAAGAATATCTCTTCAGAGTTGCAGGCCTTACGAATCAAAGGTAAAGTCCTTAATTACAGGATTTTACTATGATAGCCTTCCCTCTTTTTATTTCTGACCTAACAAGAACATTAATGCAACAAGCAATTAAAAAAAAAAACAATTTCCAGTTTTTGGGGTAAGATTATGTCAAAGGACCTGAAATTTTCTTGCAACAAGAGGGCAAATTTATGATGATAGTATTTTTATGAGAAACATTTTACATTTTGCATAAGAAGCTGATCACTGTCACCTAATGGTATCATTCCAATATGTTTTGGTATCATTCCAATATGCTACCTCACACGTGTCGTATCCTAACCATATCAATGCAATCCATCATGCTAACCTTACTTGTATAAATAGCTGGTGCAGGTTTATCAATTCTCTTAGAACAAACACCAGCAAGTCACCTGCACTACTGAAAAGCTCTTCACCTCCACACTTCCTACTGAGCTGAGAAAGAAAGAAAAAAACACAGAAACCTCGAATCATGGAGAGGTTGATGCATTTGGTGGACGAAAAGCCACTGGTGATCTTCAGCAGGAGCAACTGCTGCATGTGCCACTCCATGAAGCAGCTGGTGAGAAGCTACGGGGCGAATGCAACAGTGTACGAGATCGACCAGACCCCCAACGGGCAGGACATCGAGGAGGCGTTGCAAGGCATTGGGAACAGACCGAGCGTGCCAGCTGTGTTCATAGGGCAGACGTTTGTCGGCGGAGCCAAAGAGATCATCAGTCTTCAAGTCCAAGGCAAGCTCATGCCTCTCCTCAAGGATGCCGGAGCTATATGGATTTGACATTAATGGCATGCCTCTTAAAATAGCTGGTAGATGAGATGAAAAACTAAGTTCCCCGGCTTAGATAATGCAGACGATTACTCGTCTCAACTGATGTTTAAGTGTTCACGGTTCTGGTGCTGTTTTCTAGCTGAGTAATCAGATACATATATATATACAAATATAATTCTCGTCTGTGATAAATGCACAAGTGAAAAGGCTCAGAATTGAATGCCCAAATCATAATGATGAATTTCGGTTATGCAGCAACCAAGATTTGAACCAACAATTTTAGCTAATTAATATGGCCACAACGATGAATCAGATACGTTCAAGTTTCCATCTGTATGATAAAGATGCGAGGAAGACAATCCAAGGAGGAGCTGAACTAGAAAGTTTCTTTGTACTTTAATTTCACATCTAAACTAGAATGTGCACATTTACCATTTGAATTTGAGAATTCATACTTTCCTGTCATTTGATGTGCTCATCATGTCTCTAATCAGAGAAATGAGTATATGTTCTTATACAACCGGATCTTCTAGTTCCTAAACTTCTCAGTTGACACATGTAAGGTTCAGAACTGGCTATCTAAGTAACAAAAAGAGGCAAACTTCAAGTAAAAACCAGGGACCTTCGCATCAAAATAGACACTGAAATATGTCATTTCTTTCAAATGAAAAATGAGGAAGAAACATTTTGACATCTAATTCTGATAAACTTCTCTCACAGAATAAGGATGATCCAAAAGAGAAGACATTATGGTATACTCGTATGTGTTGGGGATTTTGGTGTAATCGATCAAGAGACCATTCCCATATAGGGAACAAGGCCATTTAGTGTGATCGAAGTTCATACGAAGCTATACGATCTCATTTAGCTATATCACGGGTATGGATGTGTGGATTACGCACACGTGTAAGCATACTTGAGATTTAGAAGGAAATATTAAGGATATGCTACGTGATCTATAAGGGAACAGTGTCTCTGAGAGGTTATTGTGTCTCTAAGACAATTCGGCATTACGGTTGAACGACTGGTCGTTACTTGAAAGGAATTGAACAACAATTCCCTGAGGCATGGTTAATATTTCAATACGTGTTTAATGTTTTGTAACTGCCATGATAACCGTCGTTAATAACTATCTTGTAACTATCTTAAATTTGTTGGTAACTAATGGAAGTCGTTGAACATCCATGGAAACTGTTGGTGGCAGTATGGACAATTAATAACTGCTAATAACCATTTGTAACTGTTGTAACCGTTCTCTGTAACTGCCCAAAAACCAATTTAAGGCAATTCAGTGTTAGTGTTGTGACGACTAGTAGATTGATTACACGAGTTATCTAACTAAGTAAATGTCATAATCCATTAATATATTGAACATAGTTTAACTCCCATTAGAAGCCTTGAAACAAACTAGAGGGTTTGTCTTATTCACTTCAAACTTTGCGGATTCCCTAAGGCTTTAGTAAATGGACAAAATTCTAATTTCGAAAAGTATTCTCACGATTTATATCTTATCCGAATTATAACGTTCAGTGATGGTTTCCTTTGAAAGCCAAAGTCTACATCAACTCTCAAGATAAGATACAGATTTGCAAGCAACAATCTCCTTAACATACATTGTTCTTGTTTTCAGCATACATTATTCGTACAGTTAGTAATCTCAAGATTTCATGACAAAAAATAGCAACTTTGCAAGTGTGATTATCATGCACGTACATGAATATGTTCTTGTAATTGGCTTTTCTTTTTTGATAGGGAGGATAATGAAAAGAACTGATCTTTAAGGTATAAACGAAATTAAACAACTTGAGCAACGTGTCAGCAAGTCGATATTATCTGGCATTTCGGTGCACTTTTCCTTAATTCCTATCAATCCATCATCTCTAAGAGCTCTGACGTGGAATGATCAAGGACGTATATGTAATGTTAGCATGTCAAATCTCTATATATTTCTAATCAGTGAACAGTTAAACTGATATCAGAGAGAGATATGAGGAATCCACACCTTGAAGAAAAGTTGAATTTGAGCATAAAAGAGAGATGATCATGAACAAGCAAGTTGAAGTTTTCAGTTTTTCACCTCCTAGCTAGCCTTCGCTATTGTTGGGCCTCGTTTTTCGGTCCATTGGATCGGCCCAATAACTTGAATCAAGCTGTCTTCTAGAAGGTCTGATCAGTAACAACCTTCAGAGATCTTGGTCCGGTCAGTAACAACCTCTAGAGATCTTGATCCGGTCAGTAACAACCTCCAGAAATCTCGGTCCAGTCAGTATGCAGAGCGATGGCCCCCAGAAATCTAAGAGATAGTTCTTAACCGATCTTGATATGCAAGTGTAGTATAAATATGAGAAGAATCCTTATGTAACATACACATTATCAGCTTTGCTCAATACAAGCAATACTCTATTTTTTCTTTGTTCACTACGAAGAATTGTTCTCTGGTCCGATATTTTATTCAGATATTTAAGCGACCGACGGTTAAATCTTTCCGACGGCTGATTTACTTGACTTGATAAGCCTCTCACTGGAAGGAGATAAGCCTATTTTCATATTTGTTTAATCTTATTTCGTCTAATTACTAGTTGATTTGGATTATTTAGATATTTTAATCTTATTGTTGTCTAGTTGCCCTTCTTAAGGCGATTCATGTCGATTCGATCTTTTCGCCCCAAAACAATTTGGCGCCCACCGTGGGGCATCTAACCAATCAACGATCCAGTCCACATCCAATCATGGCTAGTTTCGGGGATCCCATGATCGTCGCTGAAGAGCAAGTCACCCTGGTCGGAAATCAAGCCGAAGACGTCGTCAATCCGTTCATCTTGGACACCCGAATCCAAGAATTAGAAAAAAAGCATGAGCATCCTCCAAGAAGAAATGGCTCAGCAACGCCTAAGAACCGAAACCCTAAGTACCCAATCTGAAATTGAAATTACACGACTAATCCGTGAAAATGAACTTTTGAAATCGCAGGTGAATTCGGCCGCATCGGTCCTAGGAGGATCAAGGCGCGTAGTCAACACCGAAGGCCTCCAAACACGTCTCAACATGAATGGGGCAATCTCAACGCCTATGGCTCTGATAACTCAGGGCGTCGTTCAACCCATTGGTATGTTTCAAACTCCTCCAGTCAATACTTTTGTGACTAACGTTCCAGTTTCCGTGACCGAGCCCACCACGACTAGAGTAGCCCCTCCACAGGTTGCCACACCAATGGATCTCCAAACCTTCATACAACAAACCATTAACGAGCATATGAAAGTTTTATACGATCGCATCGCTCGGATTCCAGTAGTCCCACAACCGATCGAAAAGGAAGTGATCGATGGATACGAAGACTCACCCTTCGTGGAAGCAATCACACGCGTCGAGATCCCGAAGAAGTTCCACATCCCTAACATGCCCAACTACGATGGGACCAGGGACCCCGACGATCATATCTCTATTTACAAACAGAAACTAATGACTATCTCTATTCCAAGAGGGAATCGCGAAGCAGTCATGTACAAGAGCTTTGGCACGACCCTCGCGGGACCCGCACTAACTTGGTTCATGCATCTGTCGCATGGTTCGATCGCTTCGTTTGCCGATATGGTCAACTCATTCAAAATCCAGTTCGCCACCAGTCAGAGACTGGAAAAGCAATCAAGCGACCTATACAGGATCATGCAAAGGTACGGTGAACCCTTAAGGGATTATCTTAATAGGTAAAACAAAGAGAAGGTCGCAATCCCACATTGCGACGTCCCAACGTCTATTGAAGCCTTTCGCCGGGGATTGGTGAGGGGCAGTGAACTCTATCGTGAGCTGACCAAATACCCATGCCGAAGCTTCGAAGACGTGCAAGCCAAAGCCATGGCCCAGGTCATACTAGAAGAAGACGAAGAGTCCACAAAAGACGACCAACCAAGCTGGAACACGACCCATTGGGAGTCGTATTACTTTTGAAAACTTATACTTTGCATTTCATTTAGATTCAGTTGATTATACTTATCCAATCCTTTACTGACTTAAGCATCGGAGGGCCGTTGGACTCACATCAACGGTCACCCTTTGATATTTTCTATACTTTTCAAGTCTCTTCAACAGGAACACGACAAGAGGCCTCAAGTCAAAATCAAGTTGATCAACATACACAAAACACAATCATACATAGCGCTTACACATTACACGATCGATCGGTACACAGGAAATAGAGGAACAAAAACAAGACACATTTTTACAAGACCTGTCCCAATTAAGGTACACGTCTTATACAATACTACGACGCTCTTCCCTGGAACTACACGACATGTCACACTCAATTACAAGTCTACTCGACCAACGTCATACGACTTAACCAGGAAGCGACTGACGAGTCCACCTGTGATGAGAATCAAGGTCACCAATGGGACCTTTCTTCTATATGAGGGCTAGATCGTGTCCAAGCTTGCCTTCTTCTCCTTCCTATGCGTGTTGGACCTTCAATGGAGCTTGAGAGATGATTTGGCCGAGGGGAAAGTGGAGGCGCCGAGATGTTACCGAGGGGCTGCCGAGAGAGGGAGATCCGATGGCTCGAGTGGGCATGAGGCCGGCCCTAGCTAGGGTTGGCCGGCTGAGCTTGGGAACTTGGCCAAGGGAACCTCTCTTGGAGGTTCCTTGGCTGGATGGAGTTAGAAGCTACGAGCTTGATGAGTTGCTTTGAGAGAGATGAACTTGAGAATGAGAAAGTGCTAGATTGGAAGAGTTGGGTTGAAGAGATAGTGGCGGCCTAAGGGAGATATACTCTTACCTAAGGCAATGCCACTATTTAATTCTTCAACCAGTGAGAAATGAAAGCATTACAAGGTTTAAATAGTCTAGGTCTAAAAGTGAACTAGGATCCATTCAACAAATGGGTCCACACGCCCTACAAGAAGGAAATGCAATAATTAAAATAACAAAGGGATAGAAGCCATAGGCTTGGGGGATGACGCGCGCCTTGATGCCTTGGAGTTGAAGCCACGGGGCTTGATTGTCGTGGCATGGAGGCGCCGGCGCCATGGCTAGTCCGAGGTGAGGCACAATAGTGATCTTGGCCCAAGGCGGGAAGTCTCGCCTTGGCTCGGACTTGTGATGGCTCGGTGGACTTGGCCATTGATGGCTTGGGCCATAGCTCGGGCTCGGGCCCTAGTCACCGGGCCTTGAATGTCCTTGTCGATAGGTGCTTGGCACTCATCACTCTCCCCTTCTTGAGGGAGAATTGTCCTCAATTCTTCATCATACTCCGGTGGCACATAAGGGGTCAAATCAGCCACGTTGAAGGTGGGGTGGGCACCATACTTGTCGGGAAGATCGACTTCATAAGCATTGTCCCCGAAACGGCAAAGGATGCGGAAATGGCCACCACCGCATGGGTTGAGCTTGGATTGGCGGTGGGCCTTGAACCTCTCCTTGCGCAAATGGACCCACACGAGGTCGCCCGAGGCAATGATCACACGGCGCCAACCTTTGTTGTTGTGGGCCTCGTATTGGGCGGCGTGGCACTCTAGTTGAACCCGGGTGTGCTCGTGGAGCTCGCGGATGAAGTCGGCGCGCTTAGCTCCTTGCGGGTTGATATACGCTGTCGAGGTGCCTAAACAAAATAATCCTAAACAAACCTAAACAAGTAGCAAAGGCAAGCAAGGGTCGAATTCCACAGGGAGGAAGTAATCTTTCAGAGTGCAAAGTCGTATGTCAAAGGTAACAAAGGGGGGAATTGGTTGATTGTTGTGAAACAAGTAAACAAAGCAAAGTAAACAAAACAAAAGGTTGAAATCAATTGGGGAAAACACTTAGCCAAACAAATATCCATCATTCATATGATTGATTGGTCCTAGGTTATCTCTATTCCTTCCTTTGATTATTCATGTCCCTATTCTGAATTAGTTACCAGTCTTACCAGTCCAGGCAACCCTAACTATTAAACAATCCCTACCAACCTTCAAGATTTAATTCAATAGCAGCAAGAAGCATAGGAATTAACCAGGATACATGCAACACCACGACCCGCATTATTTAACATATAATCAAATCTCTTGCATAATAAACTAGTCCTACCAGTCCTCGAATATCATGGATGCTACAACAGATAAAGAATCTCAACCCGAAATATCCAAACCCTAGCAATAGACAATTACTAATATCAACTAGGTGATCAATCTAGTCAAATCAATAACAATCAATAGGAATATGCTCAAGAGAAAATATATAATCCAAAGGAATAGGAAATAGAGATATAACTTCACAATCAAATCATACGAAAAACTTTAATTGTCGGACTAAGCAAAGGGTGCTTAGCTCCTCATAGTTCTTGGAAACAAATAAACTTCAAAGGGAAAAACTACTGAATGCTAAAACGTGATGCTTGAACAATGAATGGAGAACTAGGTTAAATAACCTAACCCTAAAACTAAAGATAAAAGATAACGAAAGTAGTCTAAAAGGAAATAAAATATAAAGTTCGAAATAATATAATAAAATAAAGTCGAAAAAGGTAAAATAACGAAACTCGGAAAGTCCTCGCGGGTCGCTTGGCGCGTGCTTCCGTGGCCGCGGAAAGAAATCCGCGGTCGCAGAAATGTCTTCTTTCGGTTCCGTGTTGTCGACTTCGCTGCGGCCTCTTCCCTTCTTCGCCCTTGGTCACGTCAGCTCGCAGATCATCTCTTCTTTGATCATTTGTGTGGCTTTTCCTTCTATTCTTCTGGTTGTCTTCAATTAGCTCCTCCAAACCACCATATCCACACTTCTTCTCTCCAACTCCATACTCCACAGTTGTGCTCTAAATCCCTACAAATGGCACCCTAAACACCGGTAACAACTCCTAGATAAGCACTACAAAATAGAGCTGATCAAACTCCCCCATGCTTAAACCTTGCTCGTCCTCGAGTAAGCTAAAATAAACCTACTCCTCCAATCCAATCCCTAAGGTCTCAGGAAGCATAGAAAAATCATCTCCTCTAAGAATTGCACCTACCAATAAAACTCCAAGGTACCAACACAATAAGCTCAACATAACACACACAACACCACACAAAAACCAAGCTTAAAGGAAAGCAGAGTACTTCCCCAAGCTTAACCCGAACACCATAGAGTGAATAAAAATCTAATCCTAGCCTCCATCTATCTTCTTATCGCTCCAGAGTGACCTACCCGAAACCTCCTTATATCACCTCTTCTTATGTCACCACGCCAGGTAAAATGATGATTCCTAATAATCACTCTTCTTCTTTTCACTCATTTTGCCAAGGCGCCCTTTCGGGTTTTCACCAAGCCACTCATTTCATTTTTCAATAGATGGGCTCACATATACTCACATCACTCTTGACCAATTATTACCCCAGCCTAATGCTGGTCCAAGCCACCTGCTTATTACCTAAGCCGCCCTTTCGGGTTTTCGACTTATCCTAGGATTTCTGTTTTTGCCTTTTTTCTATTTTGGATTTTTTTTTTCTTTTTTCTTTTCTCCTCAATGACATAACAAGTATAGAATACTCCCCCATGCTTAAACATTGCATTATCCTCAATGTAATGAAAGACAAAAAAGAATGAAGCACATGGAAGGAGAAAAAAAAACTAACAATCGTCGTTGAGTTGGCTTGGACACGTATGTTGTTGCTGGCGGTAAACCATATAAGCTCAGGTCTCTGGTGTTGCGGCGTCTTCAAATTCAAACTCCACCGTGCAACCAAAAGGAGTCCACTGGAAAATGTAGTGGCATATCAAAGAATTCGGGGTTGCACGACCTTCAATGAACACAAAAAATGGGCCCAGATGTAATCGTGTTGTGGGCCCTGGTGTTCCACCTCTTCAGCTGTCGATTGTAGGACCATCATCGTTTCCAAATAAATATGTGGGGCTAATGTCTCTTCCTTGGCAACATGATGCGCACCGTCTCTCCATGGGAACTCGGACAGTTGGCCTTCGGTAGCACTTTTTTTTTTGGTGCAGGCAATAAGAGGACTTACATTGGTGTGGTAAACACCGTCTTCAATGATGGTTCGGGCCTCCTTCCTGCAGGTTAGTACAAATGCAAAAACAAAAACAACGCAAAACGAGACTAGGCAAAATAAAACAATGAAAACTAAATATGTGGAATGAAAAGACAGAAAAAAATACATACCTCGGGTTGCCTCCCGGACAATGCCTTAGTTATTATCGTGGCTCGACATAGTGCTCTCCCACTCAACTTGGGTTGCGTACATCAACTGAACTCCTAGGGTCTATATCAGGGGGATGCTTCTTTGTGTTCTCTACGTTGAGCTTGATCCTCATTCTCCTGCACTTCATGGTTGGTAGACCGCTGTTCACATCAATGATTGCACTAGCCATCTTAAAAAGTGGCCTACCTAACATCTCAGGGGTTGCATGTTTGTCCTGCCCCGTATCCAGCATGTAGAAATCCGCCACTTGAATCAAGGCCTCCTTCTTGTGCTTCTCCTTTGGCCTCTTCTTGATTTTTCCCAACGCCTTTAAAAATTCTGCACAGCGAGGGATGCTGTTTGCTAGTTTGAACAAAGGAATGTTTGCCTCGCAGTTACTGAAGGTGTCAAATAGATCCTTTTCGTTCTCCACCTTTCTGGTGTCCTTCAGAGCCTCAAGAAAGGATGCGGGAGGCTTCAATGAACTGAGCGGGGGAAAATTGGGGCACACATATGCGTCGTAGGGGTCGTCGAGGCGAAGGGGTACTTCTGGAGCATTTCCGCGGTCACGGAAAATCGTCGAACAGGTCGCTGTCTTCAACACTTTTTTCGCGGTCGCGGATTTCATGCCGCGGTCGCGGAAAATTCTTGACCTGTCGCTCCTCTTCGTCCGTGCTTTTTCCGCGATCGCAGAATTCTTGCCACGGTCGCGGATTAGCACCGATTTCGTCTTGGTTCTCCGTGATCACTCCGCGGTCGCGACCATCGTGTCCACGGTCGCGGATATCTCTCTGTCGTGCTCGACTAGCCTCCACCTCAGCTCCACTCCTTAGCGTCATGGCACATACGCTCTCCTTCTGGTTCACTACCGTTTGAGATGGTATTTGCGCGGCCTCCTATTTACTCAACAATTGGGCGACGACTTGTCCAAATTGATTCTCCAAGTTCTGAACATTAGACCTCGTCTCGTGCTGCTGTTGGACCACTGTTTCAATTTTTGCCCCTATCGAGGTCACAATGCTAGTCATAATCGCTATGCTCTACATGATAGTGTTGAGTATGTCATTACCGGGCATAGGAGGGTTTTGATGATTTCCATATCTCGGATTGTTGTGATCCCTCCACCCTGAGTTGTAGGCGTTTGAGTACGGTTCATATCTCGGCCTCTGCGGATCAAAACCTCTTGTAGCATTTACTGCAGCTGCATGTTCAGGAAGTCTTAGGCACTCGTCAGTGGGGTGCAGCGGATCATGACAGATTCTGCAGGGCTTAACTGGCCTTGCTGCACTTGAAGTTGGGTGATACCCCCTCTCTGGAGTAAATGCGTGTAACACCCCCAAATATTCCCTTGGAAAGGCATTACCGCCAGTGACCTCAGACGTTTTGTCCGATATCACCCAAGGCTTTACCAGTTGATATAAATCATCAAACAACAATTATGATACAAAATATCATAACTTTCATTTAAACCATAGTCGCGGAATTACAACACAATTCCAAGTACGACAAAATACAATAGAAATACAGCGGAAGTCTTTACACAAAACATTTTCTTAACACAACGAAAGTCTTTTAAATAAACATCAAAGGGTCTTGATCGCAATGATCACCCGCCAAGGATCTTAACCTGGATAAACTTATCAAAAACATCGTTTGTGTCCATAGTCGCTCTAGCCTTCACGGGTTGGCAACTCATCTGATGTGCCGAATCGAACGGATGACACCAGCCTACCATGCAGAGAACAATTACGGTAGGTTAGTCTAATGAAAGACTAAGCAAGGGTACAAAGCAGAGTGGTCCGAAGTAGTCGTATTAGGTTACACTCATCGCTTCTCGAATCAAAACCGATGACGATAGTCAACCACCATACTCCTACTAGAATATATGAAAAGACATGATCAAGAGAAGATTCTGGAGACCGAGTCTCACAGCAATCAATCCCAAAAGAAGACTCCAACGAAATGAGCCTTATCGGAAACATGACAAATGTTGGGAAACATTAACTTTTCACACAAGCGTTCAAAAACGACTTGATGTTTCGGCTCACGACCAACCTCACCGCTCAAAGCGAATCCAGATTGGAAAGTGAACTTTACTCTGATCAAAGTCAAGACGAGCTTTCCTAGCTGCACTATAGTCTAGCCGCACTACTCGCCCAAGGGTATATTAATTATGTGTGACAACGACACTTATCTTATTTAATTCCAAAACCCACATCACGTTATAAGCTTTTAAATCTCCCCACAAGAGATATCAGATCTCCTCATAAGAGATATCAGATCTCCTCACAAGAGATCTCAGAGGGAATAAATCCCGAAAGATTTGGCACTAGCGAAGTGCACCACCCTGAGTAAAGGCATGGTCATGACCTGAGAGAGTACTGTGGAAGAATCCACCAAGTACTAGTTATAAAGAAACAACTAAACCCCCACAAGGTACATAGCGTTCCTACGAATACTCGTGCTAACTAAACAGTTCAACACAGTAATAATCCACATCAAAGCCATCGTGGCCAATAACAGATATAATAGCGTTGTTCTAACAGATATACAACCTATCATAATATCTGTAATTAATCACATATATATATAATAGCGTTGTTCTAACAGATATACAACCTATTATAATATCTCCTTTTTAATCATTTCACAAACAGTTATCAAAACTGTTCCCAACGAAAACAGTAAATCATCCCAAATTAATTAACAACTAAACAATTGATAGTTAATTGAAATATGGAATGATGAGCAAGAGCGAACCGCCACTTGCCTTAGATCCGCAAAAGCTTAAGCAAAGCTTAGAGACGATGAGTTCCTGGGTCCGAAACAGGGACAAATCTGAGACCACAGATTCCTTCGGATCGACCCAAAATGAAACCCTAAGTTAGATTCAATATCCACATATATGAATCTAAAAGAATACGGAAATAATTGAAGGAGTCAAGCCTCGCCCAAGACCACACACCCACGAGCCACAACACGAACCCAACTCACCGCGGGTGCGGTGGGATCCTTGCCGCGGGTGCGTCGAGCTAACAGAGGCAGAGGGGCTTCAACAAAAATTCAGAAAACTCACCCAAATTGAGTTGTTTGCTTTCGATTCGATTATGGTTCACTCTCCAAACACCTTAAACCTTCCAACACCACTTGGGAGTACTTTCTCCACTCAAGGGAAACTTTGGCGAAGCTCCGGCGAAAGCTTGGAAGCTCAGGCGGCAATGTAGAAAACAGAGGAGGAAGAAGACAGAGGAGAGGAAGAAGACGTTCAGCACTCTCCTCTTCAGCTTTCTCTCCCTTTTATAGGCCCAGCTAAGAGGGGAACAAGCAGGGGACAAGCCCTCGACCAAGGGAGGCAGCCACTTGCTGACAACCGGCGCCACTTGCAGTGGAAGACGATCACGCTGCAGAAGAAAAATATCCCACCGCGGGGTGCGGCAGGGTGCGGTGGCCTCCACAGACCGCCTCACAGATCGGCCTTCGCCGCGGGTGCGGCCACTTGACCGCGGGGTGCGGTCAAGGCCATTTTTCACCCTTTTTGACCGTTTTGACTTTGGGTTAATCTTCTTAACCCCGGGTTAAATATATTCGTACACGAATGACTATTTAACCCCGAAAATACGTCAACTGTATTTTATATTACTCAGAAAAAATATTACAGAGATCAAACATATTACCGAATGTCTGAACTTCTCTGAAATTAATCCGACTTGTAATACGAGAGTTGGAAAAATTCCAAAATATCCTTATAAAATGAGGGATATTACAATGCGTAGGAGTGTGGGTCATATCGCGGCTCCTGCCGGACTTGGGGAAATCTCTCCATCTTTGAATCAAGATCAAAAAAGAAAAATAAACAAAATCAGTAGCACGGGTGTGGACCGTAAGATAGGTCCACACAAAAGTTGACACACAAACAAACACCAAGAAAAATTAAAACTTGCCTCCCTGGCAACGGCGCCAATTTGATAGGCGCTGTCGAGGCGCCTAAACAAAATAATCCTAAACAAACCTAAACAAGTAGCAAAGGCAAGCAAGGGTCGAATCCCACAGGGAGGAAGTAATCTTTCAGAGTGCAAAGTCGTATATCAAAGGTAACAAAGTGGGGAATTGGTTGATTGTTGTGAAACAAGCAAACAAAGCAAAGTAAACAAAACAAAAGGTTGAAATCAATTGAGGAAAACACTTAGCCAAACAAATATCCACCATTCATATGATTGATTGGTCCTAGGTTATCTCTATTCCTTCCTTTGATTATTCCTGTCCCTATTCTGAATTAGTTACCAATCCTACCAGTCCAGGCAACCCTAACTATTAAACAATCCCTACCAACCTTTAAGATTTAATTCAATAGCAGCAAGAAGCATATGAATTAACCAGGATACATGCAATACCATGACCCACAATATTTAACATATAATCAAATCTCTTTCATAATAAACTAGTCCTACCAGTCCTAGAATATCATGGATGCTACAACAGATAAGGAATCTCAACCCGAAATATCCAAACCCTAGCAATAGACAATTACTAATATCAACTAGGTGATCAATCTAGTCAAATCAATAACAATCAATAAGAATATGCTCAAGAGAAAAGATATAATCCAAAGGAATAGGAAATAGAGATATAACCTCACAATCAAATCATACGAAAAGCTTCAATTGTCGGACTAAGCAAAGGGTGCTTAGCTCCTCATAGTTCTTGGAAACAAATAAACTTCAAAGGGAAAAACTGTTGAATGCTAAAACGTGATGCTTGAACAATGAATGGAGAACTAGGTTAAATAACCTAACCCTAAAACTAAAGATAAAAGATAACGAAAGTAGTCTAAAAGGAAATAAAATATAAAGTTCGAAATAATATAATAAAATAAAGTCGAAAAAGGTAAAATAACGAAACTCGGAAAATCCTCACGGGTCGCCTGGTGCGTGCTTCCGCGACCGCGGAAAGAAATCCGCGGTCGCGGAAAATGGATCTGTGCTCTCGACTTTTTGCAATGCTGGAATTTTCCGCGGTCGCGATGGAGAATCTGCGGTCGCGGAAATGTCTTCTTTCGGTTCCGCGTTGTTGACTTTGCCGCGGCCTGTTCCCTTCTTCGCCCTTGGTCGCGGCAGCTCGCGGATCATCTCTTCTTTGATCATTTGTGTGGCTTTTCCTTCTATTCTTCTGGTTGTCTTCAATTAGCTCCTCCAAACCACCATATCCACACTTCTTCTCTCCAACTCCATACTCCACAGTTGTGCTCTAAATCCCTACAAATGGCACCCTAAACACCGATAACAACTCCTAGATAAGCACTACAAAGTAGAGCTGATCACGGGTGCTCGACAATGCCCAAAGGGTGTGGTACCATGTCAAGCGGAGTGATGGGATTCCGGCCATAGACGACTTCAAACGGTGTGAGCTTGGTTGTCGTATGCATGTACCTATTATACACAAACTCAACATACGGAAGTAAGTCCTCCCACTTGCGTGGGTTGGCCCTAAGGACGGCTCTAAGCAAGGAACCCAAGGTTCGGTTGGTGACCTCGGTTTGCCCATCCGTTTGGGGGTGGCAACTAGTAGAGAATAAGAGGTTGGTGCCTAGTTTGCCCCACAAGGTCCTCCAAAAGTGTCCCACAAACTTAGGGTCCCGATTCAACACTATGGTTCTAGGGATTCCATGTAACTTGACCACATGATCAAAGAAGAGGGAAGCAATTTCCGAGGCATTATTGGTGGTCTTGCAAGAGATAAAGTGTGCCATCTTGGAGATCCTATCAACCACCACAAATATGGAATCCCTCCCCTTCTTTAGAAGTTGGCAACCTGGTTATGAAGTCCATGGAAATATCCTCCCAAAGGGCCGAGGGAATGGGTAATGGAGTGTAGAGGCCGTGGGGTTGGGTCCTAGAGTTGGCGTGATGGAAAGTAATGTAAGCCTTGCAAAACATGGAGACATGATGGGCCATTTTGGGCCAAAAGAAGTGCTCTCTAAGGGCTGCGAGTGTCTTGGCCACACCAAAGTGACCACGACTCTCATGAGCTTCCTTAATCAAAAGGTGCCTAATTGAAGAACTAGGGATGCACAACTTTCTGGCTCGGTATAGGTAGCCCTCATCCAAGAAATAACTCTCAAACTCTCATCGACGGGAACATTCCTCAACAATGTGGCCAAAGAAAGGGTCTTGAGCATATAATGATTTAAGCATAGAAAAACCCAAAACTTTAGCATCAAGATGAGCAAAAAGAACATACCTTCGGGAGAGAGCATCGGCCACCACATTATCTTGGCCCTTCTTGTGCTTCACCACATAGGGAAAAGTCTCCATGAATTCCACCCACCTAGCATGCCTTTGACCAAGGTGAGCTTGGCTCTTCAAGTAAGCAAGAGCCTTGTGATCCGAGTGGATGATGAATTCCTTTGGCCAAAAATGATGTTGCCAAGTCTTGAGCACTCAGATCAAGGCGTAGAGTTCCTTGTCGTAGGTTGGGTAGTTGAGTGCCGCCCCCGAAAGTTTCTCACTAAAGTAGGCGATTGGGTAGCGGTCTTGGAGAAGCACTCCTCCGATGCCAATGTTGGAGGCATCACATTCCACTTCACAAACTTCGGAGAAGTCGGGAAGTTAGAGAAGCAGGGCATGGCACAACCGGTCCTTGAGCAAGTTGAAGGCGGCTTCATGCTTGTCTTGCCAATCAACCTCGGCACCCTTCTTGGTAAACTCATGCAATGGGGCTGCAATGGTGCTAAAATCACGAACAAAACGCCTATAGAACCCGACAAGACCAAGGAATGATCTCACCATGGTTGCGGTTGTGGGGCGTGGCCATTACATGATTGCTCGGACCTTCTCCTCATCAACGCGCAGCCCCTCCTTGCCCACCACATAGCCGATGAAGGTGGTCGAGGGGGCACAAAAGGTGCACTTAGCAAGGTTGGCATAGAGCTTTTCCTTGCGTAGGCACTCAAAAACAGCCTGCAAATGTGTCATGTGATCTTCCACGGACTTGCTATAGATGAGGATGTCATCAAAGTAGACCACCACGAACTTGCCCAAGTAGGCCCTCAAGACATGGTTCATGAGGCGCATGAAGGTGCTAGGGGCGTTGGAGAGCCCAAATGGCATGACAAGCCATTCATAGAGTCCATACTTAATCTTGAAAGCGGTCTTCCAGTCATTGCCTTCTCTCATGCAAATTTGATGATATCCACTTTTGAGATCCACCTTAGAGAAGAAGATGGCACCATGAAGCTCATCAAGCATATCATCTAGCCTCGGAATGGGGTGCCGGTATTTGATTGTGATTTGGTTGATGGCTCGACAATCCACATACATTCGCCACGAGCCATCCTTCTTGGGCACAAGGAGCACTGGGACCGCGCATGGACTAAGGCTTTCTCGGATATGGTCTTTGTCCATGAGTGCTTGGACTTGCTTTTGGAGCTCGGCGGTCTCCTCGGGGCTAGCTCGGTAAGCTGCGCGGTTGGGGAGGGATGCGCCCGGCACAAAGTCAATTTGATGTTCAATTCCGTGCACCGGGGGCAAGCCATCCGAGATCTCATCCGGCGTGACATCGGTAAACTCCCTCAACAAGGCCGAGATGCATGGTGGCAAGGTGGGGGCTGCGGCCGGAGTAGCAAGGAAATGGTGGGGCACAAGGAGGAAGCAAGGCCGGCGGCCTTGGAGCACCGACGTGAGGTGGCGGTGCCGAGCCAAAAGAAGGCATGGCTCACACCGCCCTTGGAGGGTGGCCGGGCTGCCGCGCTTGGCCGAGGGCTGCACCGCCGACACGGGCGCCGCATTGGGGGTGGCGGTGGCCATGCCGGTGATGAGCGCGCCAGCCAATAGCTGTGCACCGGAGGCGGGACGCTCACCCTTGCCCAGGCGGGCAAGCGCAATTTGAAGGCGCGTGTGCTCAAGGTAATCCTCCGGGACATACCGCTTGGTCATGACATGGACGAGTTGGTTCCAAGCAACAAGTGGAGGCAAGCGGCGTCTCTCTCTCTCTCTCTCTCTCTCTCTCTCTCTCTCTCTCTCTCTCTCTCTCTCTCTCTCTCTCTCTCTCTCTCTCTCTCTCTCTCTCTCTCTCTCTCTCTCTCTCTCTCTCTCTCTCTCTCTCTCGGTGGTAAAGCGGAACCACCAAGCCTGAGAATTGCCGATGAAGTGAAGTGTGGCAATCTCGACCTTCTCATGGGCCTCATACCGGCAATGTTGGAGAGCATACTCCGTGGCTTGTTTCCAATCAGGGAACTTGGCCGCATCATATTCGCCCTCAAAGGGATGAATTCAGACCTTTACCTTCCGGCGTTGGCCAAAGTGTTGGGGAGGCTCAAAGTGGTCGCGCCGCTCATGGTGTGGGCGATTGCCTTGCTCACGGCCACATAAATCAGCCGACACCGGGGGCAGCCAATGGGGGTCTCGACGGTCAAGAGGGCGCCGACGAGGGGCGCGGCCACTGCCATGATCTCGGGGCACCAAGTCGGCCAAGAGGTCCTCGTCGTAGGGGTCGTGGAAGGTCTCCTCAAGGTCCTCATCTTCCTCATGTGCCGCAAATGCTTCATCTTCATCATCAAAATCCTCGAAGGGAGCGTAGCCATAACGGGCATTGGGCACATCCTCGGCGCCGGGGGCCTGGACGGGGCGCGAGGAGGAGGCACCGGCCAGGTGGACGGCGGGGCGGTGGCGATGCCGGCCCGGCAGCGGCCGAGCATCGTGATGGCTGCGGTAGTCATGGCGCGCTAGAGGATGATCATAGTAGGAAGGCTCCCGGGGTGGCCCTAATCTTGCGGCCAAGGCACAGCCCTCGGACGGCGGGGAGGGGTACATGGGGGCCTTTCCCCGGTCACGCGCCATGTGAACGTGGTGGCCATCAATGGGGCTGCGAGAGGGAGCGCCGGTGAGGATTGGTGCGGGCAACGGCAGGGCTATGGGCGGCGCGGCCGAGGGGGAGGTCGTGGAAAGGCTAGCCATGCCTTGTTCAAGGGCGGCCTTTTCCGCGGCCATGCACTCATTTTCAGCTCGTGCTTGAGCAAATTCGGCTATGAGGTCATTCACGTGTCGGGCGCGCTCCTCTGAGACTAGAGCTCATCGGCGAGCCGGGCTTCAAAGGTATGTGGGGATATGGTGGGCGAAGAGCTCCGAGGGCTCCGGTCTCCGGCCTCCAAGTGGTCGTCCATATGGCTCAAACCTACAAAGAACCAAGGAACACCAAGTAACAACTTCCAAAAGCACTAATGGAAGCCAAGAAATGAAAGAAAAAAAACAATGAAGGTCAAGTGATAAGCACTATTTTGTAGGGCTTAAGTAAGAGTCATTAGAGGGTTTATTGGTGTCATTCGGGTAGTTTTAGACACATTCATGTGTATGGCGTTTGGAGGCGAAGTTTGGTGTTTTTGGAGGTGTTTGAGCTATTGTGGATATCTAGGAGACACTGAGGAAGGAAGCCACCAAAGGAAAGACGCCAAAGGAGTGAAGAGACGAGTTGAGGAGCGGTGCGAGAGATTGCAAGGAAGAGCTTTGAAAAGGAGATGTTACTGGAGCCTTGCCGCACCCACGCCGAAGACGACCGCCCCCTGCGGTGGAAGAAGCAGAAACCAGACAAGATTCTGGAGTCCCACCGCACCCAGCAGTGGGCACTGCCGCACCTACGGCGAGGTCGTCAGAGAAGTGGACAAAAGCCACTGGAGAGCCACCGCACCCGCGGTGGGACCCACCGCACCCGCGGTGGAGACGCGCTGAAGACCTTTTCCGGATTTATTTCCGAGATTTCTTATTTCCTTTTATTTTATTTCTGAAACTTTGTTTCCAAGTTTGTTATTTTCTTTTCTTTATTTCCTTATTATTTTCTTTAGTATTGAAGTTAAGTTTAAGACTCTTTTAGAGGGAATCCAATTCTATAACCCTAGTTGCCACCTTTCTACGTTTTTGCTCTCACAAACCCTAATGGAGAACTAAACCTCCATTGTTGCACTTGACAGTTTGAAGCCAACAATTGATTGGTTGTGGGTTTTCTACTCTTGTTCGTTTTCCTATCTAGTTGGATTGATTCTCTTGTACTTGATTGATTATTGGTTTATGTTGATTTATCTAGATTGATCACCTAGGTTTATTAATATCTTCCTAATTGCTAGGACTTGTGATTCCGGGTTCGGGTTGCATATCTAGTAGCAAGCACGATTGTTGCGTATAGGGGATCCGAGCGCTTCATCGTGAGAGAGAGTTAATTGCATGCTTATAGTAACGGGTTGTTTCTATTGCATATATCTTGTTGAATCCTTGTTTGATTGCTATTGCTTTATTGAGTCTTGAAGGTTTTCGGATTTGATTTAGTAATAAGTACTATTAGGGCTGGTAGAACTAATAGTTATCTATGATCGGGATAAGAACAACTATAGGAATATTAAGAACTTGAGATTGATAGAATTCCGTGATCGAACTTTCTATTGTTGTGTGGATCTTTGTTAAGTGTGGTGCTTTTTCCCTTATTATTCTCAACCGTTATTTGCGAACTTGTGTACTTGCTTTGTTTACTTTGGTTACGAAAAACACAAACAAACCCCCCCTAGTTCCTAGTCGGTGACGTGAATTACAAGAATAGATAACCTGACTCTCTGTGGGATCGACCCTGACTTGCTTGCTATACTCTGTAGTAGGTACTTTAGGATTTCTTTGATAGGCATACGACTTTAGCTCTGTCATCAAGGCAGTCACAAGAGGCACAACTTAGGCTCAATCAAAGGAGATGGATGGTCAAGGGCATGTAACTTAGGAATATGGCATGGGCTAAGGTAATTCCAAACAAGGCCCAAGTGGATGACTTAGACTAGATGGAAGAATGCCCAAGATGACAATGGAGGACAAGCCTAGATTAGAACACAAGTCGGCCTCCCTTATGGGCCCAAGGAAGGAGACAAGTGGTGACAAGCCAACCTAGAAGAATATGAAGAGATAGGATTAGTGGCCCATGGTGCCAAGGGGAGGTGAGAGAGCCCACCAAAGATGTGACCCAACCAAGGAGAAGAAAGAAAATGAGAGTGGGCCTTCTTTATTTTTTGATTTTCGATTTTTTTTTTTGAATTGATGGGCCTTGTTGCCTTTTTCTTGACCTCTTGATTTGATTAAGGTTTTTGCTAAAACTTGTAGAGGAAGGCCCAAATGGATAACATGTAACTAAAGAAGAGGTGGGGTCACAACAATGCCCTTGAATGTGACTTAAGGCCGGCACACATGTGTTTTTGAAGACAATGTCCCTTTTTTGGGTAGGGAACAAGGTGAAGAAGAGGGAAAGTAAGTGGTTGACTTGCCACTAATGACCCCCTCTTTTTGGAACCCACAAAAGTAAGCTTCCAAGCACTCTAACCCACACAAATCAGCCAAGAGTCAAGTTTGGCATTTTCCCAAACAACCTAAGACAACCAAAAGTGCCAAGAGAGAAAGCACCTTTAACCTTTGTCAAAAATACCTAAAGTCACATGCACACTTTAAGGGATTCAAATCAAACAAGCAAGGGGCAAGGGCTAGGGCCGGACATGGCAGGGGGCGTGGTGGCTGGAGGGGTGAAGGGTGGTGGAGCTACAGTGGTCCGGCGGCCGGAGGTGGTGGTTGGCCGGCGGTGGGGAATTTTTTTGGTGTTTTTGAGGGTGGGTTTGGGAGGGTTGAACAAGCAACTAAAATAACCACACAATCAAGATGCAATAACAAAAAAAATCATGCTAACATGCCACAAGTTCATCATGAAAAACCGAATCAACAAGAACAAAGACAATGCAATCTTCAAGCTAGCAAGGAAGATCCTAAGCCTAGAGCATGTTCACCATGGCAACAACAATAAATCTCATGCAAGCTAGGAAAGTAAGCTCCAAAAACTGAAGTTGCAAGGGAAAAGAAAACCTTAGCTTGGACAATGGCTCTGATACCAATTGATGAGAATCAAGGTCACCAATGGGACCTTTCTTCTCTATGAGGGCTAGATCGTATCCAAGCTTGCCTTCTTCTCCTTCCTATGCATGTTGGACCTTCAATGGAGCTTGAGAGATGACTTTGGCCGAGGGTAAGGTGGAGGCGCCGAGATGTTGCCGAGGGGCTGCCGAGAGAAGGAGATCCGGTGGCTCGAGTGGGCGTGAGGCCGGCCCTAGCTAGGGTTGGCCAGCTGAGCTTGGGAACATGGCCAAGGGAACCTCTCTTAGAGGTTCCTTGGCTGGATGGAGTTAGAAGCTACGAGCTTGATGAGTTGCTTTGAGAGAGATGAACTTGAGAATGAGAAAATGCTAGATTGGAAGAGATGGGTTGAAGAGATAGTGGCGGCCTAGGGGAGATATACTCTTACCCAAGGCAATGCCACTCTTTAATTCTTCAATTAGTGAGAAATGAAAGCATTACAAGGTTTAAATAGTCTAGGTCTAAAAGTGGACTAGGAGCCATTCAACAAATGGGTCCACACGCCCTACAAGAAGGAAATGCAATACTTAAAATAACAACGGAATAGAAGCCATAGGCTTGGGGGATGGCACGCGCCTTGATGCCTTGGAGTTGAAGCCACGGGGCTTGATTGTCGTGGCATGGAGGCGCCGACGCCATGGCTAGTCCGAGGTGAGGCACAATAGTGATCTTGGCCCAAGGCCGGAAGGCTCACCTTGGCTCAGACTTGTGATGGCTCAGTGGACTAGGCCATTGATGGCTTGGGCCATAGCTCGGGCTCGGGCCCTAGTCACCGGGCCTTGAATGTCCTTGTCGATGGGTGCTTGGCACTCATCAACATGCAAAACAAAGCAAACGACAAACAAGGAGCGGTCTCTTGACCCTTCGCCATCACAGGAGACGCCCTCAGCCGTCTTCACACGATTATTGGCTGCTTTAAGCTGACTCTCAATTCGAGCAATACGCATGTCGGCCCCATCGCCAGAACGCTTGTAGCAAAAACAGGATGATGATCACGCCAGAAGAGAGAGAAGTAATAAAATCAAACCGTCCCATCAATTGACGCTCTGGCCCAGTTTAATTTTGGGGCAATTGTTGGGCCTCGTTTTTCGGCCCATTGGATCAGCTCAATAGCTTGAACCAAGCTGCCTTCTAGAAGGTTCGGTCAGTAACAACCTCTAGAGATCTTGGTCCGGTCAGTAACAATCTCCATAGATCTTGGTCCGGTCAGTAACAACCTCAAGAGATCTTGGTCCGGTCAGTAACAACCTCCATAAATCTCAGTCCAGTCAGTGTGCAGAGCGACGACCCCTAAAAATCTAGGAGATAGTTCTTAACCGATCTTGATATGCAAATGTAGTATAAATATGATAAGAATCCTTATGTAACATACACATTATCAGTTTTGCTCAATACAAGCAGTACTCTATTTTTTCTCTGTTCACTACGAAGAATTGTTCTCTGGTCCGATCTTTTGTTCAGATATTTAAGCGACCAACGACTAAATTTTTCCGACGACTGATTTACTTGACTTGATAAACCTCTCACTGGAGGGAGATAAGCCTATTTTCATATTTGTTTAATCTTATTTCGTCTAATTACTAGTTCATTTGGATTATCTAGATATTTTGATCTTATTGTTGTCTAGTTGCCCTTCTTAAGGCGATTCAGGTCGGTTCGATCTTTTTGCCCCAAAACAACTATGATCCTTATATGATACCATCAAATGAAATCCTTATCCAGATAAACATTTATCTATAAACCATGGGCGGTGGGTGGGGATTTTCAACCACTGAAAAGCAATGTTATTTAACTATGCCATTAACCAGCATTTAGAGTCTAAGATTAAGCAGGATTAGAAAGACAAATGTACATTTACAAGTATCCAACTTTATAACATAATTAATTTTTTGTTCACATAATAAGGCATACCTGATATGTTATACCAGTGGAAGAATATCTTTTAGAAGCTGGTTTTTCCAATTTGTCAAATCGGAAGGGAAAAGAGAGCACCAAAGTTGTTATTTTCCTAATAAATCTATATGAAGCCCTTGACATTGTTCAAGGTCATATCTAGCTAGGTGCCATATCATAGCAGTTCCTTGGCAAATTTCGTTTGGATCTGATCATCTACCTAGGAAATGACCCTTAGCTTGGGTTGGGGGTTGATCCACAGAGATGGAATGAAGCTCAAAAGAATAAATGGGCTAGCCTTACAAAAATGGAGATGCTCCAACTTAACAAAACTGGAAAGTTGACTACAACATATATTTTTATCTATTAATAGAAGGGAATCTAGCTTTTTGCAAAGGATGAAGATCTTCTTTTATTCCGTTTTCAATATAATACGGTATTAGATGAGTTATACTTATGAGCAATTTTTGCCTCCATATCACACAGCGAAGTTCTAAAGCTATTTGAAGTAGTTGAACACAATTACAAAGAAGTCTAGATAGTGAAGAGAAAAACAGACATGGAGAGTGTCAAAGGGTTAGTAGGTGAAAATCCGTTGGTGATCTTTAGTAGTAGCTCCTGCTGCATGAGCCACTCAATGAAATAGCTCATAGCCAGTTACGGAGCCAATGCAACTGTTTATGAGTTGGACCAGATCCACAACGAACTAGAAATCGACAAGGCACTGCAGAAGATAGGGTGCAAGCCAAGCAAGTTTTTAGCGTGCAATTGCAAGGGAAACTCATGCCAATGCTAAAGGAGGCGGGAGCTATATGGGTCTGAAATAAAGTTTAGCATACCATCATCAACCAACAATTCACCAAAGTAGTTTTCTCTTGTCTTAGATAGTTCAAAAAGAAAAAAACCAAGTTGATTACTTGTACCATGTGTAATGTATTATCTGAAAGAACAAGTTTGATTATCATATTTGTTTCTAGTGTTCTCTACAAAAACCAAGTTGATTACTAGCTTTGTACACCAAAATGGTAATTTTAACACTTCCATACCATCCAAACAAAATCTCCCTTCAAGTTCAATATCAAAGACTGTAATTGCGGAATCTACTATATCTATATACCAAATTAGAATTTCACTATGTCACATAGCAACCCCATATTAATACATAGTTGTCATTTAACGTCCACCCTATATTTCTTCATAGCGCCCACCCTACATCCGTGAATCGTTCACGGATGAAACTCCTCCCTCCGTGAATTGACCACGGACGGACTGAATCAGTCCGTGAACTGACCACGGACGAACTACATCCTTCCGTAGTCAATTCACGGAGGAAGGCGTTTCATCCGTGAACCATTCACGGGTGAAACACAAAACCCAACTGTCGCAATAAATTTTACTTGTCCCCACCTAATAGAATTAAATTACCCCTTCATATATTACGGCAAACACTCTTCTACCTTCAATAAAAAATTCTTTCACCCTCAAACAAAAGCAATCTCTTATGTTATGGAACATCATGATGATTTCTATGGCACCATGAGTGAAGGGAATGATTCATTCATGTTTAATCACAACGAGGTTAGTTCCTTTTGTTTTTACTTCAAACTTGAGTTATGTGTTGTTCTAGTCATAAATTGTTTACTTCAAAGCATGAAAGTTTTGATTTTTACTTGTTAAAAGTCCAAACTTTAACTAGATTAAAGATAGTTGTTGCAAATAGATTGTTTTTTGATGTTGTTGTAGTCATAAATGTGTGGTTTAGGGTAGTTATAGTCAATTTTTTAGTGTTTGTAACTTGCAAGAAAAAAAACCAGTCGGCCGATAGAAAAAAGGCAGTCGAAGAAACCAGTCGCTCCGTCACGGAGAAAACACCTCCTTCCGTGAAGGATGGAAAGGACCCATCCTTCACGGATGGAAAGGCTTCGTCTGTGACGGATGGAATGGCCTCGTCCGTGACGGACAGAGCTGTTCTCTCCGTAACAAATAAAATACTTTACAAAAACTATTTTTTTATATTTTATTATAACTCACTATTTTTTTTTTTTGAACAAGAAAATAATGAACTTTATATTGGTCTTAATGACCTAAGCCTTCATGACGGGTTTGCATCAACATCACAAAACGAGACGTCTTCTGCGTACACGCTCGACGATGGATTTGTACCATCAGAATCACTTCCGAATTTTGCGCTTCACGATGGATTTGGCCATGAATTTGTATCCTTAGAATCAATTCTGACTTTTACACTTGAGATGGATTTGGCAATGGATTTGTATCCTCACTTCCGATTGCTTCAACATCACATATTCGTAGTGGTTGTCTACGAGTAGAGACACTACTTACTCAACCACAGTTTGGGTTCCCACCATTACACACACAACCGCAGTTTAGGATACCCTTAGAGGATGTAAACCAAGTTTTAGCTGATTATTCTGAGTTGTATACTACAGATACTGTGTTCTGCACCAGGGATGAGACAATTAAGTGGGTTAAAGAGAATGAGTTTCAAAATAACATGTGCATCAAGATTAGCCGAGATAGAAAATCATATGATCGTCATCTTGGGAATACTATGTTGTTGTGTGAAAGAGAAGGAATGTACACCCATCTAAAGGAGGAGAAAACAGAGTCCGGAAAAACACAAAGACAAAAGAAATGTGGGTGTCCCTTCAAATTGATGTGTCGTGAACATCCTAGAGGCTCATGGAAGATCGATGTTGTACATGGAACTCACAACCATTAGATTGGGTCTAGTTTATATGGGCATGCATTAGCTGGCAGGCTCACAGATGAGCAGAAGAGATTGGTACAGTCAATGACAAAGACACATTGTACGCCAACCTAGATTGCAACTTCACTGAACGAGTTCCCAGGGAACTGCACTAGAAAGAAGCAAGTGTACAATGAGCGATACAATGTATGAAGCGTTGGGATGGAAGGAAGAACAATTGTCCAACAATTATTCCTCAAATGTAATGAGTACAACTATTATATGGAGCATAAGGCGAACCCTAAAACCAATAAAATCACCGACATTTTGTTTTGCCAGCCCAGACTCCATATCACTCCTCAAGGCATTTCCATATGTATTATTATTGGACTGCACCTACAGTACACACAGGTAACCATCGCGCACATCTCTTTATTATCTAGTTATTAATATGCTATTTTATTATACAATAACTTGTTAATTTGTGTGCAGATATGAGATGCCTTTCCTGGAAATTGTATGTTAGATTCAAAGGATCGTGAGGCCACGGTGCAAGCTTTGCTTGTCGTCGGAGTGGAAACGCCAATTAGGGTTTCTCGGATGGATGGTGGCGTGGCGGAGGCGCAAGGGTGGTTTGACGGCGGAGTTGTGGGGGATAGATGGCACTCAATGTCTTCTTATAGAGGGAAGAAGAATTGCTTGCACAAGTGAAAGGGAAGAGGAAGTGTGAGAGATGTACTCACTCGACACACTTAGACTATTTTGACGAAAGAGAGACTAGAGAAGCAAGAGAGATTTTGGCAAAGCAAAGTTGATAATTCTTTCATGAGCTTTTCAGCTTTCAAAGTACCAATATAAAGGCTTACAAAAAAGGCAAGAATGCCTAAGGAAACGTCAAGAGTCTTGCACAAAATTAAACCCTAATTTTAATACCGAAAATGTCCAAATAAGGTAACTTATTAACTTCAAAAGCAAATGTCTTCAAGCACGTTTCAGATTCTCTCGGCCAAGTCTTGGGCCTATGATGGTGGGGTAGGTGGGCCAGTCCATGGTGGTTGGAGTGCCGAACAAAGTGGCCCAAGTGGCTCGGCGCCCCTGTTTGAACGTTCACTTGCCGCTAGCGCCGTGTTCGCCGACGCCTTGATGAATGCAAAGGACTAGGCTAGGCTCGGCGTGGATTAGGGCAGCTTGGCATGTCAACCCCTTGTGGAGGTCTTGGAGAAGCTTCCTAGCCCTAGACCTCATGATGGAACCAGGGGTTGCCTTGTCTTCTTGGGCGTTGTCCTTAGTGTTGCTTGCGCCCGGCGCGGCCGATGTCTTGGCCTTGTGGCCAATGTCTTCCTTTGGTTTGGCTTTGGCCCTCCCATGCATGTCTCGGTCATCTCCATCTCCAAGGGTGTCATCCATAAGCTCCGTGCTTTGATCTAGCTCTTGGGCCTCCATAGTGCCCACGGTGTGCTCCTCGGCGTCCAAGTCCTCGGTGGCGCCTAGGGTGTCCTCGGTGTCTTGACCTTGATGTGGCATGGTCACATCATCCTCCCTCTCTTGAAAGGGATTCGACCCCGAATCCAGCTCTTCTTGGTCATCTTCATCCTGCACACAATAAGGCATCAAATCAGAAACATTGAAAACATCATGTACACCAAAGTTAGGAGGAAGATCAAGCTTGTAGGCGTTGTCATTGATCCTCTCAAGCACTTGAAAGGGTCTATCGCCTCTTGGCTTGAGTTTGGAGTTGCAGAGCAATGGGAAGCGCTCCTTCCTTAGGTGTAGCCATACTAGATCACCCGGTTCAAAAATTACTTCCTTTTGCCCCTTGTCCACATGCTTCTTATATTGGCCGGTTCTCCTCTCAAGTTGCAACCTTGTGTCTTCATGCAACTTCTTAATCCTTGTAGCTTCATCCGCACCTTCTTTGCTCTCTCGCTCTTTGATAGCATAGGGTAGGAGCTCTAGTGGTGTTGTGGGATTGTGCCCATAAACCACTTCAAAGGATGTCTTCCTTGTTGCTGAATGGACCGTCCTATTATAGGCGAATTCAATGAAGGACAATCTATCCTCCCACCTGCGCAAGTTAGTCCTCAAGATAGTTCTAAGCAAGACACCAAGAGTACGGTTAACCACCTCGGTTTGGCCATCCGTTTGAGGGTGGCAAGTAGTAGATAAGAGAAGCTTAGTTCCAAGCTTAGCCCAAAGGGTTTTCCAAAAGTAGCTTAGGAACTTAACATCTCGGTCCGACACAATGGACCTAGGAACTCCATGCAATCTCACAACATGATCAAAGAAAAGGTTAGCAACATGAGATGCATCATCAGTCTTATGGCATGCAATGAAATGTGCCATTTTGGAGAACCTATCCACTACTACAAAGATGGAGTCTCTCCCTCTCTTAGACCGTGGCAACCCCAAAACAAAGTCCATGGAAATGTCTTCCCAAGGTAGTTTAGGGATTGGCAATGGAGAGTAGAGACCATGGGGTTGCATTTTGGCCTTAGCACGCATACAAGTAGTACAAGAAGCACAAAGCTTCTCAACCGCTCTTAGCATCTTAGGCCAAAAGAAGTGCTCTCTAAGCACATGTAAGGTCTTAAGGACACCAAAGTGCCCCATCAACCCACCCCCATGTGCTTCTTGCACAAGTATAGCTCGAATGGAGCCCTTAGGAATGCACAACCTATGACCTTTGAACAAAAATCCATCATGCAAGTAGAATTGACCCTCACTTCCCTTAGACTTACATGCATCTACTATAGCACAAAAATCAGAATCAAGAGCATATAAGTCTTTCATGAAAGTGAAGCCAAGCAACTTTACATCTAATATGGTCAATAGAGTGTACCTCCTTGAGAGGGCATCCGCCACCACATTGTCCTTTCCCTTTTTGTGTTTTATCACGTAGGGGAAAGATTCAATGAACTCCACCCACTTAGCATGTCTCTTGTTGAGCTTGCTTTGGCCCTTCAAGTATTTCAATGCCTCATGGTCGGAGTGTATGACAAATTCTTTAGGCAATAAGTAGTGTTGCCAAACTCTTAGCACACGTCTAAAGCGAGAAGTTCTTTGTCATAGGTGGGGTATTTGAGCTCGGCTCCCCCAAGTTTCTCACTAAAATAGGCAATGGGTTTGCCCTCTTGCATGAGGACACCTCCAAGGCCTATTCCCGAAGCATCACACTCTATCTCAAAGATTTTATCAAAGTTAGGCAATGATAAGAGTGGTGCTTGGGTGAGCTTGGCTTTGAGGCTAGCAAAGGCCGCCTCTTGTGCGACATCCCATGAGAACGCCACACCTTTCTTGGTAAGCTCCGTGAGGGGCGCAACCAAGGTGCTAAAGTCCCTCACAAAGCAGCGGTAAAAGCCAGCCAAGCCTAAGAAGGTTCGAACTTGAGTCATAGTAGTAGGTGTTGGCCATTCATGAATAGCTTTCACCTTCTCCTCATCAACTCTCAAGCCCTCCTTACATACCACAAATCCAAGAAATACCACATGATCCGAGAAAAAGTGGCACTTCTTGAAGTTGGCATATAGCTTCTCCTTCCTAAGGACCTCAAGAACTTGTCTAAGGTGATCCACGTGCTCATCAAGATTATGGCTATATACTAAGATGTCATCGAAGTACACAACCAAAACTTGCCAATGAAGCGCCTTAGAACATGGTTCATGAGCCTCATGAATGTGCTAGGAGCGTTGGTGAGTCCAAAAGGCATCACCAACCACTCATATAATCCTTGCTTGGTCTTAAAAGCGGTTTTCCATTCATCGCCTTCTTTCATGCGAATTTGGTGATAACCACTCTTAAGATCAACCTTGGAAAACACACTCGCTCCATCCAACTCGTCAAGCATGTCGTCCAATCTTGGTATGGGATGGCGGTACTTAATGGTTATGTTATTGATCGCTCGACAATCAACACACATCCGCCAAGTACCGTCCTTCTTTGGTACCAAGATGACCGGAACTGCACAAGGGCTAAGGCTCTCCTTCACATAGCCCTTGTCAAGCAATTCTAGGACTTGACGTTGTAACTCCTTTGTCTCCGCGGGATTAGCACGGTACACAGCCCTATTAGGAAGTGTTGCCCCCAGTATGAAGTCAATTTGATGTTCAATACCTCTTATCGGAGGCAACCCATTAGGCACTTCCTCTTGAAAGAGATCATCGAACTCTAACAAAAGGAGAGTGATGGGCTGCGGGAGTCCCTCAAGGTCATTCAAGTTGAGGAGCATGTCCTTACGAATGAACAAAAGACATGACTCCCCACTCTTGAACGCTTGAACAACATCCTTAGACCTAGCTAAGAGCATATGACTAGAGGCATTTCCTTTGCCCCCAATCGCCATTTTCTTACCTTTGACATGCTCCTTAGCTTGGGCCTTGCGTTGTTCCCTAGCCACATGGTCAGCCATGATTTCATGAGGAGCTAAGGGATGGAGAGTAATCCTTTTCCCACGCAAATGGAAGGAATACTCATTGCTCACCCCTTGATGTATGACACCCCTATCATACTGCCATGGCCTTCCCAAAAGAAGGTGGCACGCAGTCATAGGCAACACGTCACACAAAACCTCATCCTCATAGCCACCAATGGAGAACTTGATTATGGCTTGCTCCTTAACCTTTAGAGGGGTATCAGAATTCAACCAACAAAGTGTGTAGGGTTGTGGGTGAGGAGTAGTGCTTAGGTTGAACCTAGACACTACTTTATGGTCAATGATATTGCAACATGACCCCCCATCAATTATCATACTACATACTTTGCCGTTGATAGTGCACCTAGTATGGAAGATGGTCTCCCGTTGGCTAGGCACACTTGATCCCTCCGAGGCTATAAGCACTTTCTTAGCCACAAAACAGTCCCCATGGGCTGCAACAACATGCATCTCTTCCTCGGCCTCCTCATTCTCAACAACCTCTTCTTCATACTCATCCTCGGATTCATATTCTCCTAGAGTATTAAGTAGAAGTTGTCTTTTTGAGGTGCAAACCCGGGCATAGTGCCCTCTTCCTAGACACTTGTAACATTTGATATCCCTTGCTCGGTCCTCGCCCTTCTTTCGTTGGGGTTGGACTCTACTAGGGAACTCTCGTCTAGGGTGACTAGGATTATCACCCTGATAGGTGTTATTTCATACACCTTTTCTAGCATCTATTAGCATGATTTGGAGGAGTTTTGGAGTTGTTTTAGTGCTAAGTCTGCGATCCAGATATTATGGAGAGAAGTGAAGAAATCCAAGGATTGGCAGCTTAGTTGGAGCTTAGAGATGGAGATGGAGCTGCTGGAACATCTATGGAGAAGGCTACTAACACTTGGTAGTATATAGAGAGCAACTGGAGAAGAGAAGAAGATGAGAGTTGAAGTCTGGAGTTCACCGCCCCGCGTTAGCAGTGATGCCCCGCAGTGATGACTCCCAGTGATGATGAAGCCCCGCATGAGAGGAGGCCACCGCCCAGCGGTGGAGAGCAGAAGCCCCGCGATGGATCTTTACCGCCCCGCGGTGGACGTGTTTATTGCCTCGCGCCAGATTATATTTATTTCCTTTTATTTCTATTTCAGACTTTGTTAATTTATTTGTTTCCTTTTGGATTGGTTTTGTGATCTTGGGCTTTAGGTTAACTCTATTTAACCTAATGTTCCACAGCCTCCAAGCCAGTCTGCGAACACTTAGACACATCTTGTTATCGAACTACCTTTGATATTATAGTTTTTCATCCCCTTTGATGGAGAACTAACTTTCCTTTGTTCTGTTAGACGATTGAAGCAGTACTTTGATGTGTTTGTGAGATTTCTATTCCTTGTTCTTATCCTTATAATTGTTGGATTGATTCTCTTGCTTATCACGTCTATGATTTCTAGTTGTTCTTCTTAGCCTGATCACCTAGGTTGAATGTTTATTATCAATTGCTAGGATTGCATATAGGGGTTCCGA
The DNA here is from genome assembly GCA_027886185.1 of Rheum nobile. Lineage (NCBI taxonomy): Eukaryota > Viridiplantae > Streptophyta > Magnoliopsida > Caryophyllales > Polygonaceae > Rheum > Rheum nobile. The sequence goes on along the minus strand of WOAB01000002.1, from coordinate 4,080,894 downwards.
GTGCATATCTAGTGGCAAACACATTTGTGCATATAGGGGTTCCGAGCGTACACTTGTGTGTGAGAATCAATTGCATGTTAAGTAGGGGAGTGAGTACTTGTACGTCTTTCTACTTGCATGTATCCTAAATCCTCGTGTGCATCGCTATTGCTGTGTTGGTGCTAAAGTACGCTGACAACTGTGAGAATCAGTTGTACTTTATCATTGGCATAGTGATAAGTCTATTGACAACTGTGAGAATCAATAGTACTTACGATTAAGGTGGGAACGACTATAAGGATAAATAATTGAACTTGGATTGAATAGATTTCAGGGATCAAACTCTATCTTTGTACTGTGGATTTCGCTCTAACAGGACTACTTTCCCTCATATTATTCTCTCGATTTTACTCAATCTGCATGCTTGTTTGCTTCGTTCTCTTGACTACAAAACCCCCAGTTGCTTGTTACTTGTCATTCACGATTGTATATTACATCATACCTTCTCTGTGGGATTCGACCCTTACTTGTCTGCTATACTTTGTTTAGTAGGTTTGTTAGGATAATTAATTTTGATAAGGCTAATCAACGACATTTGCTTGTGCATCTTTAGCCCCGTCAAAATTTGGCGCCGTTGCCGGGGAAGGTTTTTGTTTGTTGTGTGTTTTCGTGTTTGATTTTTGGGTGGAGACCTATCTTATGGTCGATACCCGTGCTACTGACTCCCCACTCTTAGCTTTTGATCCAGAGATTGAAAGATCGTTCCTTGGACGTCTGCGTGATCGAAGGGAAGAAGCCGAGATTGAGACTGTGTCGGCCGCTGAGACTGACACGACCGAGAACATTGAGACTGAAACCGCTGAAGTTGCTACTACCCCAGCTGCTGCTATGGCTGGAAATGGAACTCTACGAGAGCTTATGTCACCGAATATTGGGGCTGAACCCCTAGCTGTGATCATCCCTGCCCTGGATCAAGGGGTGAACTTCGAATTGAAGACTGGAATTGTTAACTACCTGCCTAAGTTCCACGGTCTGAGTGGAGAGGATCCGATTTCTCACCTGGGCAAGTTCCACAATGTCTGTATGACGATGAAGCCCAAGAACGTGACTGAAGAACAGTTCAAGATGAGAGCTTTTGGCTTTTCTTTACTCGACAATGCGAGCGACTGGTACTATCACTTGCCACCAGGAACCATAGATACATGGGCGAAATTGCACAAGGCGTTCCTGGATAAGTATTTTCCGACGAAGAAGGCGAATGCTTTGAAGAAGGCAATTGCCAACATTGAGCAGGCTTGTGATGAGACACTATATGATTATTTGGTGAGGTTCAAGAGGCTCTGCTCCAGCTGTCCATTACATGGATACGCCCAGTAGGATCTTGTCCTTTATTTACACAACGGTCTATAGGACCAAGAGAGGAGAATGGTCGATGCTGCATGCGGTGGCAGTATTCTGAATCTGACACCGAAGGAAGCCATGGACCGAATCCAAGAGATGAGTGAAAGCACCCGGAACTTCGGAAAAACTTACCAAAGAAAGGAGGTCAATGCTGTGACCCCTGCAGGACCGAGTCTGGTATTATCTGAGTTAGCCGAGTTGAAGGAGATAGTCATGAAGATGGCGAATCAGAATGCTCCTCAACAAGCCAGACCGTGTGGCCTTTGTCCTAGCCAGGCCCACCACACAGATACCTGTCCTCAGCTGCAAGAGGATGGTGTTGCTGAAGTTAATGCTATAGGAGGCTATGGAGCCCCTAGACAACAGTATGGTGGCTAGCCCAATTACAACCAGAGAGGGCGTGACCATCCAGGATTTAGATGGAGTGACCCTCAAGGTGGTCAGCAGCCGGCACAACATCAATATCAGCCGGCTCAGCAACAACAGTACCAACAACGAGCTCAGTACCAACAGAGGCCCCAAGGCCAAACTTCTGGAGCCTCTACTGAGGATATGCTGAAGACCTTGACTCAGCACTTTGCTACGCATGTGCAGGCTACTGAGTCGAGTATCAAGAATATAGAGAGGCAGATTGGCCAGTTAGCCGATGAGGTGACTAAAATCAACCAGAGGACCTCAAACTCCCTGCCGTCCCAGACCACTGTGAATCCTAGAGAGAACGTGAATGCTATCACGCTGAGAAGTGGTAAAGAAGTTATGTCTCCTATTGCTGAAGAGGAGAAAGAAATTTCCGAGAAAAAGGAACTCACCGCACCGCCCCGCGGCAATTCCCGCCGCGACCCGGTGCCTATGCCCAGTAATGTCAACGCGACCCCACCGCCCCGCGGTGACGATTTATGCCCCGCGGTGGGCTCGCCGTGAGCTGCTCCTCAGAAATCTATTCCTACTGACGATGTCTATGTTGATACCTACGTTCGTCCGGTGTTTCCTCCCCTACGTTCAGAGAAGCCCCCAGCACCTTTTCCAGAGGCACTAAAGGCTAAAAGAGTTGTCGATGACAGAGACCTGTTCGACACGTTCCAGAACTGTGAGGTGAACATTCCCCTGCTGAAGCTTATCAAGGCTATCCCACGATATGCCAAGTTCTTAAAGGAGCTCTGCACGGTGAAGAAAGCTCAAAGGCAGAAGACTCAGAAGAAGAGTCCAGTGGGCGAACAAGTGTCAGCTGTGGTTCAGAAGCGTCTACCTGTGAAGTGCAAGGATCCAGGTACATTTACTATTCCTATTACTATAGGTGAGCATGTTTTTGAGAAGGCCCTACTTGATTTGGGTGCCTCAATTAATGTTTTACCCTATTCTTTACTTGAGAAATTGGAATTAGGACCCTTGCGTGAGTCTAGTATTGTGATACAACTTGCTGATGGATCGTGTGTACCCCCTAAGGGTGTTGTAGAAGATGTCCTTGTTAGGATAGGTCCTTTGATATTTCCTGCTGATTTCTTTGTTATGGATATGGATTATGATGAGCAAGTTGCCCCGGTTATGCTAGGGCGACCTTTTATGAAGACTTCCATGACTAAGATAAATGTTGATAGTGGTACCCTGACTATGGAGTTTGATGGAATAAGTTTCCAGCATGATATTCATAAAGCTAATTCCATTAAGTCTCCTCCTCCTTTCTGCATTAATGACTTTGATGATTCTGTGCATGATAATGTTAAGATTGATGCAGTAGAGGCCGTAGTTGAGTGTTCCACTAGTGATGGACCCATTGAGTTGCATGATTTTCATGATTTACCTGTGGACGATGTCTTATTAGCTGATATAGGAGATTCCTCTACTTTGGACACTTGCCCCCCTGCACTAACCACACAAGGCTGCAAGCCTTTATCTAGTGATGTGCAGCATGTTCAGGTTGAGCCATATCGGCCCCCGCATCATTCTAAGTATGAGGGCGACACTCCGAAGAGACTGCACATGGAGTGGGTGGAGAAGAAAGACCATGGTCTAAGGTTCAAACCTTTCCATGAGAGGTCTCACCAGGAAGAGACAAGTTGGAGGATTCTGAAAGAATCCTACCCAAAATGGTAGTTGATCTGCAATACGTCGAGCCGACGACGATAACCAAGGCGCTGTCCGAGAGGCAACCCGTGTTTGTATTTCTTTGATCTCTTTTTCTTTTTATTAGATTATTTTCGCAGTTTATTTTGCTTTGTTTCGTTCGCCTGTTACTCACATTTCAGGTACGAAAGTAAACCCGAGAAGAGATGAAGTGCCCAACCTTTCTCACCGCCCCGCGGCACTTTCCTACCGCCTTGCGGTGGAGCTGCCGCCCCGCGGTGACGGTCAGGTATCGATTCTCAACTTAAAAAAAAAAAAAAGCAAGAATAATGGGCCCCGAAAAAACCTTAAACGAGTGAGTAAAAGCTTATTTCTTAAGTGGTTACTAAGGTTTTGACGGATTGGGCTTCATCTTTGGGCCAAGATTTCTCATATGGGCCATGGTACATGACCACCCCATCAACCCTTTCTTTTCACCTTACCCTACCTTGACCTAGCCCCACATAAAATTTCCACCGCCCCCCCTCAATTCTCCTTCTCCTATTTCCCATTCACTCTCCCTGAATCCCCTCTCGACCTTGAGCATTTCCTAGCCCCCATACCCCCATTTGGAGTCTAGCCTCACAGCCCAGCCCAAACACAACCCCCACCGCGCCGCTGTTGTCTCGCCTCGCTTTAGCTCCGCCTCGCACTGCCACCGCTTCGCGTCTCTATTGCTACTGCCCCGCGCCGACCTCACCGCGACCCGGTGACCTGTTGTCAGTTTCTCGCCGCGACGCTACCGCCCCGCGTTGAGTCTCTGCAGAACCTATGTTTGCTTGATTGTGAGTATTCTTTGCTGTCTTCTGATTTGAGCATTTCAATTCTTCACTTATGGCTCCCAAAGGCAAGAAGAACGCGTCGACGAGTAGGGATGAGAGTGAGCTGTACGATATTGTGAAGGGGAGAAAGGTGGTGCCTTCAAAATTTTTCCACACGCCGACTCTGGAGCAGATGGGAATGCTCACGTGTGTGACGATGTGCCTAACGCAGTGTGGGCTGGGAGGATTTCTGGGCAAGGCAGCCCCCGTGTATCCTGAGCTATGCTTCCAGTTCATTTCTTCATTCCGGTGGTTCTACCGCGAGGAGGGTGATGATAGCTTCCTGCACAAGATCGCGTTCTCCTACAATGGACATGAGCATTCTCTGTCGAGGAGGGCGATCCACGAGGCCCTGGGCATTACGAAGAAACCGACCCCTGGATGGTCGAATGGGCTTCAGGAGGATGAGATGTTTGCTTTCTGGCGGGCTGCTACTAGGAGGACTTTCAAGACGGGGCATGAGGTGAATTCGAAGTTGGTGAACCCGTGTCTGCGGTTGATCCACAAGGTGTTGATGAGAGATTTCTTTGGCCATGCTGACGATGGGAAGGTGCCCATGAAGGACTTCCAGTGGTTTTTGAGCATCCTGGGAACGGTTGAGCTTACTCCGTGTTGGGTCACTCTTTTCCTGAGTTCCCTGCGGAGGATTCGTGAGGGCGAGCCTAGAGATATTTGTGGGGGTAGCTTGATTACTCTCCTCTGCGCTGATGTGATTGCTTGCGATCAGATTGCTCGGCCGGTTCCCTGCGTTTTATATGATGCCGCCCACATGAGGGTGTGCTCTATGGTGAAGCCGCTGGGGCAGGATGGTGATGTGGCTTGGACGGCTTACGAGGGCCATATTTTGAGTGTTCCGCGAGAGTTCACTTACTCGCCTTCATACGCGGGCTGGTGGATTGATAGCGATGGCCAGACGCTTGCTGCTGCTGCCGTTGTTTCTTCGGGTCCATATGGAGAGGGCCCTAGTGGTGGATATGCTGCTGCTGATCGCGAGGAGGGGGACGACCCCAGTACTTCACAGTTTGAGGAGTCCTCATCTGTGTACGGACCTGTCACACCATGGCAGGAGATGTACGCTAGATGGGATAACTTCTCTACGCGCCATGATCAGTGGACTTCCAGAGTAGAGACCGGTCTGCAAACTTGGCAGACCCAGCTTCACAATGAGATAGATGAGCGTCTGGAAACTATAGACACTCATCTGCAGGACTACTTTGGGATGTACCCACCACCACCTTCCGGTCCACAGTGAGTTTATTTCTCTCTTCCCCTATCATTTGACGTTCTCTTTTCACATTGAGGACAATGTTCGGTTTAAGTATGGGGGAGGGATATAGACTTGCTATTCTTGCTAGCTAGTGTACATAGCTTTATTTCTGCATTCGTTTTCTGCAGTGTTGATTTTATTTTCAAAAAAAAAAAAAAGCCAAAAAGAAGTAAAAAGGCAATCAAAATCCTGGGATGGACTGAAAACCCGAAAGGGCGGTTCAGGTAAAAAGCAGGTAGTCCGGCTGGTATTAGACCAGGGCAAAATTGGACTAGAGTGATGCGAGCTTATGTGAGAACGTCTATTGGAAAATGAAATGAGTGCTTGGTGAAAACCCGAAAGGGCGTCTTGGCAAAATGAGTGAAAAAGAAGAAGAGTGATTTTAGGATTTCTCTTATCTTTCGGCGAGGCGTCATAAGGAGGGTGACGTAGAAGGATTGTCGGGTAGGCCACTCATGGAGCGATAAGGAGATAGACGGGAGTTAGGTTAGATTGTTCTTGCATCACTTGTTTTGGTTGTCTTGGGCGTATTGTTGATGTGTTGTAATTGTTGGAGTCACGTTTTCTTGTACTTCCTGAGTCCTTGGTATTGATTGAGAGGGTGAGCTTTTCTTTAGCTTACTCGGGACGAGTAAAGGTCTAAGTATGGGGGAATTTGATAGGTGTTATTTCATACACCTTTTCTAGCATCTATTAGCATGATTTGGAGGAGTTTTGGAGTTGTTTTAGTGCTAAGTCCGTGATCCAGATATTATGGAGAGAAGTGAAGAAATCCAAGGATTGGCAGCTTAGTTGGAGCTTAGAGATGGAGATGGAGTTGCTGGAACATCTATGGAGAAGGCTACCAACACTTGGTAGTATATGGAGAGCAGCTGGAGAAGAGAAGAAGATGAGAGTTGAAGTCTGAAGTTCACCGCCCCGCGTTAGCAGTGACGCCCCGCGGTGATGACTCCCAGTGATGATGAAGCCCCGCGTGAGAGGAGGCCACCGCCCAGCGGTGGAGAGCAGAAGCCCCGCGGTGGATCTTTACCGCCCCGCGGTGGACGTGTTTATTGCCTTGTGCCAGATTATATTTATTTCCTTTTATTTCTATTTCAGACTTTGTTAATTTATTTGTTTCCTTTTGGATTGGTTTTGTGATCTTGGGCTTTAGGTTAACTCTATTTAACCTAATGTTCCACAGCCTCCAAGCCAGTCTGCGAACACTTAGACACATCTTGTTATCGAACTACCTTTGATATTATAGTTTTTCATCCCCTTTGATGGAGAACTAACTTTCCTTTGTTCTGTTAGACGATTGAAGCAGTACTTTGATGTGTTTGTGAGATTTCTATTCCTTGTTCTTATCCTTATAATTGTTGGATTGATTCTCTTGCTTACCACGTCTACGATTTCTAGTTGTTCTTCTTAGCCTGATCACCTAGGTTGAATGCTTATTATCAATTGCTAGGATTGCATATAGGGGTTCCGAGTGCATATCTAGTGGCAAACACGTTTGTGCATATAGGGGTTCCGAGCGTACACTTGTGTGTGAGAATCAATTGCATGTTAAGTAGGGGAGTGAGTACTTGTACGTCTTTCTACTTGCATGTATCTTAAATCCTCGTGTGCATCGCTATTGCTGTGTTGGTGCTAAAGTACGCTGACAACTGTGAGAATCAGTTGTACTTTATCATTGGCATAGTGATAAGTCTATTGACAACTGTGAGAATCAATAGTACTTACGATTAAGGTGGGAACGACTATAAGGATAAATAATTGAACTTGGATTGAATAGATTTCATGGATCAAACTCTATCTTTGTACTGTGGATTTCGCTCTAACAGGACTACTTTCCCTCATATTATTCTCTCGATTTTACTCAATCTGCATGCTTGTTTGCTTCGTTCTCTTGAATACAAAACCCCCAGTTGCTTGTTACTTGTCATTCACGATTGCATATTACATCATACCTTCTCTGTGGGATTCGACCCTTACTTGTCTGCTATACTTTGTTTAGTAGGTTTGTTAGGATAATTAATTTTGATAAGGCTAATCAATGACATTTGCTTGTGCATCTTTAGTCCCGTCACACCCCTAGTCGGTTCCAAGCGTCTAGGTGGAGGTGGTGCCCCTTTGGAACTTTGCCAAGGGCATGAGCTATTCCCTTGGGGGCGTCTAGAAGATAATGATTTATACATACGATTAGTATAATGAAGCACTTCCTCCATAGGCGTCCCACGAGGAAAATGTTGCTTACTCACGACCGCTTTGAGTTCATTGTTGAGATGGTTAATGAACTTGGAAATAAGATACCCTTCGGGAACTCTAAGCCCGGACCTAAAGACCAAGGTCCTTAGCTCCATATAGAACTCATCCGGGGTTTTATTCCCTTGCTCAAGTTGTTCCAATCTCTCATGAACTCGCTCAGCATAGTCATCCGGAACAAACCTATCTCTAAGAGCCCGTTTGAGTTCTTGCCATGTGGTCACTTGGGGGTGTCCATGGAACTCTCGTTCCTCTTTGTCCCCAAGCCACCATTGATAGGCGAATCCCTCACTTGATCGTAGCTATAGCTACTCGTTGAGCTTCCGAGTAGTTATAGTATTGGAATATTTGATCGGTTTTTTGTTCCCAATCAAGATATACCTCGGGCTCACAATTTAAACCAAAACTTTGTACCTCCAATTTAACTCCATGTGGCCGTGGTTGCTCCAAGTTGGCCGGGTATTGGTTGCCATTGCCGCCGGCGCCGCGTGCTTCATAAGGCATGTAGCCGCCTTGCCCTTGGCCTTGGAATGCTCCGCCTCGGTTTGGTGCACTCCTTAGGGGATGGAGTAAGGGTCCTTGAGACCTAGGGACATCATGGGGCTGCATTCTTGATTGCTCTCCAAGCCTTAATCCGGAATCTGCATGGTTAGATCTAAAAGGCATAGTAGTAGGAGCAAAAGGTAATGAGAAATTAGAAGAAGCATATTCTTCCCTTGTAGTGCTCATGTGATGTGCATGCCCTTGGAAGCCCTCGATCAAGGCATGATTGGTCACTCCCGGATTTGGCAACGGCCAAGTAGTCATGGGCACCGAGAGTTGATCACCCGGCGGTGCAAGACCTAGCACGGAGGAGGTGTCGGCACTTGCTTGCGGCAAAGATCCTCCTTGGCCTTGGACGGAGGAGACGCCCTGCATGGTGCTCCATTTCTCCTCCATGGCGCGCATGAAGGCAGCTTGCTCCTCCCTCATAGCGCTCAAGTATTGTCGGGCGCGCTCGTCGGATTTCTCTTGAGAAGCTTGAATGGCTTTGAGGAATGCCTCCATAGTGATTTCCGAGACCTACTTGGGGTCCTCTTCAGCCGCTTGCTTGTCCTTGGGATTCACCATCTCTAACCTTCACAAATCAAACACACGACAGCCAACAAAACCCAAAGATATTCCAACAAAAGTACGTAACAAGTAAGATTGCCAAATTTGCCTAATTTAAATTAGGACTCGGAATCCAACAAGTTCTTGGGTTAGGGTGGCTCCTATATGCAAAAGACTCACAAAAATCGAAAATAAAGTGCACCACAATCCTTGTCAAAAGCTTAAGTTAATTCACAACTCAAACAATTCTTGTAAGTACTTGTTTCCTATTACCACTTACTAATGTTAGCTCGAGCAAAAGGAATTACAACTTCACTTACAACCACAAAGATAGTGCACGACTTCTTCTTTTTTCTTTTTTTTTTGATTTTGATTTGGCTTGCTCTTTTGTACAATATCAAGCCGAGTTTTTCTAAAATGCTTCCTTTTTTTTTGACGTATGGAATGCAGAAACGAGAACAAGAAACTTGCAATGCAACTCGAGTAACAAAAGCGTACGCACTTCGGATTCGTTCCTCCACAAGAAGGCTCGGTTTGCAAATTATGTAAACAATTAAACTCGGATTGTATATGTGCCAAATAAGGAAAGCAAAGACTCAAAGATCCTATACTAAATGCACAACTAAATGGGCTTTAAGAGGGTTGAAGGTTACTCTTTCCAAATTCAAACTAGTATTAAATGCAATTAAGCACACAATAAAGCCAAATTTGAAGGTTACAATTCTTCCACTCTAAAAACGTCACTTCTTATAGGGCATTCAGATTTTATAGATCTATCCTAGATGCAAGACACACGACACAATCAAGAAAAATCCAAGAACAAAGCAAGAACAAGATTTGGACACAAAATTCCAACTACACATGCAAAGGCACGAAAACAAAGAACTTGTAGGACTTCGGACCTTGAATTTAAAAGATGAATTTGAGCAAAACTTACATTCTCTGATACCAAATGTTAGATTCAAAGGATCGTGAGGCCACGGTGCAAGCTTTGCTCATCGTCGGAGTGGAAACGCCAATTAGGGTTTCTCGGATGGATGGTGGCGTGGCGGAGGCGCAAGGGTGGTTTAACGACGGAGTTGTGGGGGATAGATGGCAATCAATGTCTTCTTATAGAGGGAAGAAGAATTGCTTGCACAAGTGAAAGGGAAGAGGAAGTGTGAGAGATGTACTCACTCGACACACTTGGACTATTTTGACGAAAGAGAGACTAGAGAAGCAAGAGGGATTTTGGCAAAGCAAAGTTGATAATTCTTTCGTGAGCTTTTCAGCTTTCAAAGTACCAATATAAAGGCTTACAAAAAAGGCAAGAATGCCTAAGGAAACGTCAAGAGTCTTGCACAAAATTAAACCCTAATTTTAATACCGGAAATGTCCAAATAAGGTAACTTATTAACTTCAAAAGCAAATGTCTTCAAGCACGTTTAAGATTCTCTCGGCCAAGGCTTGGGCCTATGATGGTGGGGTAGGTGGGCCAGCCCATGGTGGTTGGAGTGCCAAACAAAGTGTCCCAAGTGGCTCGGCGCCCCTCTTTGAACGTTCACTTGCCGCTAGCGCCGTGTTCGCCGGCGCCTTGATGAATGCAAAGGACTAGGCTAGGCTCGGCGTGGCTTAGGGCAGCTTGGCATGTCAACCCCTTGTGGAGGTCTTGGAGAATCTTCCTAGCCCTAGACCTTGTGATGGCACCAGGGGTTGCCTTGTCTTCTTGGGCGTTGTCCTTAGTGTTGCTTGCGCCCGGCGCGGCCGATGTCTTGGCCTTGTGGCCAATGTCTTCCTTTGGTTTGGCTTTGGCCCTCCCATGCATGTCTCGGTCATCTCCATCTCCAAGGGTGTCATCCATAAGCTCCGTGCTTTGATCCAGCTCTTGGGCCTCCATAGTGCCCACGGTGTGCTCCTCGGCGTCCAAGTCCTCGGCGGCGCCTAGGGTGTCCTCGGTGTCTTGACCTTGATGCGGCATGGTCACATCATTGTAGGATTCACTTCTACATGGAAGAATTACAACGTAGGGGGCATTTATAGAACATGAGAGGGAAGAAAACTACTTGTGGGCTATAAAGCACCTTGCCAAACTTTGTGGGCTTGTGCATAAAACAACTACATGCATAGTGACAGATCGAGAGCTTGCCTTGATGAATGTGGTGGATGAAATGTTCCCAAAGGCAAAGTACATTCTATGTAGGCGTCATGTATACAAGAACATCGAGACCAAAGCTTAGAAAATCATCAAGCATGCTGACACTGCGACAAGGTTTGCAAATGCTTACATGGAGTTATTTAAGGAAAAAACTATAGAGGCGTACGAGCGAAGTTTGCGCAAGATTGAGGTTGAATGAAGCACCAGGAAAAGCCTGCTTCAGTATGTCTGAAACCAGTGGCTTGAACTGTATAGGGAAAGAATTGTGTCGGCTTGGACGGATACGGTTTTGACATTAGGAACTACTACGACAAACATGTTTGTGCAATATAATATATTCAATGCATTATTATCAAGCCTATACACGGAAAAAATATGATTATATGTCATTTCTGTTATTTTAACTGTAGGGTTGAAGGAGAACACTCGTCTTTGAAAAACTTCTTGACTACTCCACATGGTAGGTTAGACACGGTATTAGGTCAGTATGATTCCTTGATGCGCATCCAAGTAAATGAGATCAAGGCAACCTTCAACATCAGTCGCCAGAAGACGATGTGTATGGTGATAGTAGCAGATGTTTTCAAGTAGTTGAAGTACAAGGTCTCTGACGAAGCCATGAAGCGCTTGATAAATGAATACAAACGTGGGAAAGATCCATTATTTGACCCCACTTGCAAATGTCATATGTCTGTGAGAGGTGGGTTGCCGTGTGTCCATAAGATTGCACGATGGGTGGAGCATCAAATATCTATCCCACTTAAAGCCGTGCATAGCTTTTGGAGACAGTTAGACTTGGAAGTCGTGCAAAATGAAAAAAATGAAGGGTGGAAGCGCAAAATTGCCAGATCGTTGATGGATGATTTCAATAGTAATGACTTCCCTACTTTGTCAGTTGATCAACAAATTAAATGTGCCAATGCAGTTTTAGAGTTAGCTCATCTAGATTGGACTAGTCTGCAAGAACAGACAGTTGTGAAGACTAAGGGATGGCCAAATGGAGCTCTAAACAAAAGACTTCCTTCTTCGTGGGAGCTCACTAAGCAAGAGTTGAACTAAACACCTCCAAAGAAGAAACGAGGTAGGCCCCCAAAGCACCCAGATTCCCCGAGCACACCATCTCAAATTAAACCTCTTATGCCTCCAGTGTCTCAGGTTAGAGCTCCCCCGATACAAGTGTCTCCTATTAGAGCTCCCACACCTCGGGTGTAATCGAACTGGCCTATTTCCGGGTTCCCATGGTTTGATATCATTCTGATGTGTATGCGCACACACCTGATCGCTTACCATTCTATTCTACCATATGGAAACTGTGGATACAGGGCAATTGCAGAATCTCTAGGGCTTGGGCAAGACAAATGGCCAAACGTCAGACATAGCATGATTGATAAGCTGGATGAATACCCATTTATGTTTGAAAAAGCTTTATTTCATTATAACTTAGCTTCCTTGCAACAGGCCCTTGATCATTTTGGGGTGGGTTTTGCCCCAAAGGATACTTGGTTTGGAGTTCCAGACATGGGCTTTCTGGTCGCTACTACATTCAATTGTGCCTTTGTCGTGTTGGGTGCCTCGAACCAGACTTTTCTGCCTCTAAATGTTCTGATGGATCGGTCCAACGTCACGGCGATTCATACGATCTGCATCTGTTTGTCGAAAGCAGAGGCTCATTACATTTCGGTATATTACTAACCTTCTTACAACTTCAGAGTAAATATTTTTTTTAACTACGTAACATACTTGCTATTCATATTGTAGGTGTCCCTACATGAGAATTCACCATTACCAGAACTATATAGCTTATGGCAGAGATACCATCACGACTATGCGTCTCCTTTGATCAATCAGTTTCTTTTGCGTTTGCACGAGTACAAGAATGATGCCAAAGTCAAACGTGGTCGCAAGTCACTTCAGAATGTGTCAGATGACTAGTTTTGATTGTTTTGTTTTTGTGTCAAGATATTTTGTACTTTCCTGCTTGATAAGACTTTTGTACTTTTGGCCGCTTGATAAGACTTTTGTACTTTTTGGCCGCTTGTCTAATTTGATCATACTACTAATCATCCAAAACGATCAATCGAACGTACATAGACAAAAAGGTTTGAAAATGTTCGATAAAGGTCTAAACAAACTGAAACATCCCACAAAGAGTGTGTCAAACAAATTACCACACACACTAATCATCATCAGAATCATCATCTGGAACATGACGACTCCCAGAACCGGCCTCAAAAGTTGATGGAGGTATATCGCCTCTTAGCTGACGTAAAGATCTCCTGATGGCTTCACGAATATCAGTGGGGCATGTATCTGCATCTGCAAATAGGGAGAGCAACTCCACGACCCATCTAATGCTCAACACATATATGAAATAATAAATATAGCTATAAATTTTATTTGATATTTGAGACATAAGTGTGAAAGACATATTATCACCTGAGAACGTGCATCCCTTCAGTCATGATATGTGGGCTCGACGGTAGCATCGGGAGGGGGCGAGACATACATGTGTGTGAGAGGCTTGTACCACGCCATGTATTCTGTGCTGCACTCAAACCCATGTATCGTTGGAGGGCCCATCAGCTCGAGTCTAATGGAGTGCAAGTTCCTGCAATCCCAAATCCAAGTACTCGTGTCGTACTCAACTACGTAACTCTTCAGCTCGGTGGGTCTGATCGCTCTTAGTGACTCTATAACTTTTCCTGGGCTGAACACGACTGATTTTCCTCGCGACACAATTGGGCATGTATGGCTCGGATTTGGACAAGAATGATATCACACCATGAAATCTGAAAGGGGCTAGGCCTGAACTGAAATCAAGCTCTCCATAAGGTTTCCAGTTAACCTAACAAAAACATGTCAAAATTAGTTGGCTAGTAGGTTGATATCACACCATGGAATCTGGAAGGGGCTAGGCCTGAACTCAATTACACGGTTGTTTTTTAACATAAATGTGAAACAAAATAGTAAAGTACTTACATCTGCTGCATACATACAATCAAGCTCTGCTCTGTAATTGTGCATTTCACTTGGTTGTACCACTCCATTGCACAACATATGGCACACTACCATCCCACACATGATTATGTACAGGACGAAATGAGGGAAAATACTAATAGATCCATGCATGTTTAGACATATATGTATAGTCACAAGTACTTAAATAATTAAAAGTATGAAATGATATACAAACATAAAAAATACAATAAAATTGTTACCTACAATACGGTGGTACATGTAGACATCACTCGACAACCAAAACGTGAACACTCTCCTAGTGCTCGGTACTAATGTGCAAGAGCAGCTGATCCCCATGAATTAGTCTGAATAGTAGCGAGATCCTGTACGGGGCCTAAATATGCCATAAGAATCCGGTGCTGCGACTTGTCAGGAAAGAGCGTGGAACCAATGAGGTATAACATATAACCTGAAGTGACGACCTCAAGATAGTCCTGCATATCTGGGCTCATGCAATCTTTGCGTAGTGCCTCGTGTTGGTATCCTCGACTCTCAGCCTCTAAGGTAGACATCATTTCTGGTGTCATCTTAAAGAACTCCATTGCCCGTGCACCTTGTACGCGTCTCAAACTTTTTATGTCCATCACCCTTTCAGAAAGTGGTTGTATAAGTGCATCTCCATTTATGCTGATACCCAGGATGAGACACACATCATGGAGAGTAACCGTCACTCTTCCCATGGCTTGTGGAAAGTGTTGGTCTCTGGCTGCCATCTCTCAATGAACGCATAAATCATCGGCACATTGATATGATCATACATAATGTCATGCAGGTGAGTAAGTCCGCTGCTTCTGGCGAGCATACACCATGGAGATACATCATTCAGCCTCCATGCTTTCAGCTGTTCAACCATTAACTGAACTGCCAGTGTCTTCCGCTCCTGTAAAACAAATAACAGTGAAATGATGGAAATATAAACAGTTAAATCAATTACAGATTCATAAATTTACTTACCTTGCCCTGATAAGTATGGTGCGCCACATGGGCTTCGAAACTATGAAAAATGCTTGGCACACGAGGGCCTTCACCGCAAGACGTAGTTAGAACTGGATCTATTATTTTTCCACCCGCTCCTCTACCATGTCTCCGTGGTGCCTGTCTTCGTGTTCGACGTGCAGCTAGAGCCGGGGGATCATTGTGTGTAGATGAAGTTGGGGGATCATCGTGTGTACAAACAACCGATTCCTCTACGTCTTTGTCATCCCCTCTCTCTGGCACATATGGTATAGGAAACTCGTCCGCCAAGGATGGCTCGTAAGTAAGTGGTGGCTCATATGTTACAGGCATCTGATATGTTGTAGGCATCTCGTATGTAGCAGGATACTCGTATGCAAGAGCCATCCCGAATGTAACAGCGGCTCGTAGGAAGAAGGCCCAACATCACTCAGTGTTGGCTCTGAATACATAGCTTCTGGCCCATTTGACGGCCTATGGCGTGTTCGGACATACTGACGATCTATCTGGCGATTTGCGTCTCTTCTATGAGCACGCCCCGATCTAGTCTTATCCATTTGCAACATACTACATAAGTTCATTTCATCCGTAGATTGACCACGGGAAATAGTAGAAAAGGCTATAAAAAAACCATCCGTGAAGGATGGAAGTGTTCCATCCTTCACGGAGGAATACGTTTCATCCGTCACAAACGAAACGCGTTCATCCGTGATGGATGAAGTCGTTTTATCCGCGATGGGTGAACCCGTCTCATCCGTCACGGACGAAATGCATTCATCCGTGACGGATGTCACGGATGAACGCGTTTATTCCGTGACGGGTGAAACTCGTCGTCTTTGCTGAAGCCTGTGAGAACTTCGGTTCTCCGACGAAAAACAATGGCTTCAGCAAAGACGAATTCAACACTCCGTCTTACCCAAAATTCTATCTAAATGGTTTCTATTATACATTCTTTTGATTTATAAACTCATAATTTTGAATCCATAACAAAAATTCAAGTTTATAACACCCAAAAATCAATTTTAAATATTCAACCAAACCCTAATGCACAATGAACAAATTCACTAAGCCAAATCCGAAAATTATCTTACCAATTGCAAGAATTTGATGAGGAAGAACAAATTTGATGAGCCAATTCACGAATTTGATGAAGAGAAATGCTTGGATGATGAAGAGAAATGCTTGGATGATGAAGAGAGGTATAAAGATTGATTTTTAGGGAGAGTTGGAGAGGTAGAGAGGTTTAGGGTGAAGAGAAATAGGAGTGGCATAAATTGAAATTTGATAAAATTATGTATTTATATGTATAGGGTGGGTGCTATTAAGTAAAATAGGGTGGGCTCCAAATAGAAATGGCCTATTAATATTGACACATGTCATTTTCTCTTCTTTTTTTTTCCACTTTTTTCAATTAAATATAATTATATATCAAGATTTATTTTCTAAATCTATCATAATTTCTTCCTAATTTACATACAAATCAATCACAAAGATTTTTAATTCAAATCCATATTTTCTTTCTATCCAATTTCAACAATAAGAATATTATGAAAATATTCTAAATATATTTCTGGATATTTCTAAACTACTATTTTTATAATTTGATTTAATAATTATAAATAAAAGTAAAAAAACTAAGTTAAACCCTTAATCATATATCTAAAAACAAAACTTTCAACCTTTTCAAAACAATCATTTTATTTCTAACCTTCTTATTGTGGTTAAAAATAAGACCACAATTGTGATAGAAATAAATTTCTAACATTCTTATTGTGGTTGAAAATAAGACCACAATTGTGATAGAAATAAATTTTTCATTAGAATTGAAGTTTGAATGTGACACGAAGTTGGACAAAATTTTTATGAGTATGAGAGTTAGTTATTCAAAATTCATAATGATTTAAGTTCACACATTTTTCTCAACTTATGCCACGATGACTCTACTCAACTTGAAAAGAAAAACATATAAGAAATTTCTAATTTTCTTGTTACATAAATTTATTAACTTTTTACATTTTTCTCAACTTATGCCACGATGACTCTACTCAACTTGTGGAGAAAAACATATGAGAAATTTCTAATTTTTTATAACACATATTTATTAACTTTTTAGTTTTTTTAATTAATATTTCATTTTGATATGACAATTATTATGAAAATAATATATCAAAACTATATAAAATACAAGAATTAATCAACCGTGCAAGGCACGATGCATTAAGCTAGTGTTATAACTAAATGTATGTTTTTTTTTGTACATAGTTAAGAACTAGGTTGTCTTTCTCAGAAAGGTCCAACCTAAATCATCCTTACGGACAATCATAAGAAAATCCTTCAACATAGGGTGAAGGTTCCCATTATGGCTAACACTGCCATTCATACATAAATGACGTAGAGTATGTATATCACATTCTTTAGATGCAAGAAAATATATAGCTTGGTTAGCTTCACCAAGCAATGACGAATTTTGACATCCTCAAAATAGGCAAGGAATCTTCGAGTGTCTTTGATGATCATGTCGATTTTACATGAAGTTTCCCATAATCCTTGTAGAGCATTCATAACAGTTAGGTTATCTCCTTCTATTGTAAGCTTCTTAATACCTAGTCGATGCGCCTGAACCACGCCCACCCACATCGAAATCGCTTCTGCCTGTAAAATGATTGTTGGTTTGATAATGTGACTATTCATAAAGATAATATTACTATTCCTATCCTTAAAAATAAAGCCTATTTTCGTATCTCCATTGTCATTCCTAGATCCATCAAAATTTAGTTTGATATGACCACCCGTCGGTTTTGCCCAAGCAATATGCTTGTCATTCTTTGGTCGATTTCTACTAGTCTTTTATGCTTCCAGAGTTATGAATAATCGATATGAAGCACAAATGTTATCACATCTCGGAATGTCATCGATTTTGTTGCGAAAAATCAACGTGTTTATGAAATTTCATATATGCCACCAAGCAAAATAGACAAGGTCAAAATTGGACATCGCTCATCTATTGAATGTTAGATTATCATGCATATTTAGTCTTTCATTAGTGGGGAGCGAATCTGAGCAGGATTTCCACAAGAAGTGTTTGATTTTAGGTGGTAGATTTAGTTCCCAGATCCAAGAGAGGTTTTCTTTAGAAAACCACCCGTGTTGCTATCAAGTGACCGTGTTGTTGATTGTACTGAGTATTTTCTCTTGGGTGAAGGTTCCCAAATTAATTGATCCTCAAGGTTGTGCAACGGGATTTGTATCCTTTTCACTCTTTCTATCATGTGATGTGGAAGGACATTTTGAAGCAGAAGATCGTTCCATTAATTAATGTCAGTTATAAAGCTAGAGGCTTTTGTGCCCGTGTTGTTAAAATTTAAAAGTTCGTTTATAGGTTTGTTGCCTAGCATTTGTCGTTCCAGAAATCTATAGTCTTACCATTTCCTAGTTGCCATCGTAGTTGGCTTTGTAATTCCTTTCTAAGACTAAGTAATTTCATAAATTGCAACGAAAGGTTCTTTTTCTGGAGAGAGCACATACACTCTTCCTTGATATATTTTTCTTTAACGATACGCACCCAAGCATTATTTGGTTCGGTGAGGATTTTCCATAATAGTTTTAATTTGTAATGATTTATTATTGACTTCGGCTGTGTGAAAACCCAAGCCACCATCCTTTTTTGGAGTACAAATACGATCCAACTGATGAGTGGGTGGTAACCCAAAGAATCCATTTTGTTCTAGAAGAAAGAGTTACTAACTTTATCAATTTCCTCCAGTATCCCTTTAGGAAGTAGGAAACTTTACATTAGGAAATTTACTTTTGAGATTAGGTTTGCCTGAATGAGAATCACTCTTCCAGATTGGGAAAGTGAATTTGCCTTCCAATTAGACAGTTGTTATTTAAGTGAGGTGATGACATCTTGGAAAGTGGCATTGTTAACACACCTCTGATGATTGGAATGCCTAGATATTGTTTAAGATTCGTAGTTATGGGTACTTGTAGAATCCCCGCCAAAAGGGAAGAGGTTTGGGTGGAGATGTTAGATGAGAACTGTACTGAGATTTTATGAAATTGATCATTAATCTTGTTTTATCTGAGAAGTCGTCTAGAAATTTTTTAATATACATTGCTGATGAGACGTTTGCATCAGCCAAGATAAGAGTATCGTCTGAAAAAGAAAGGAAAGGGATTGGGGTACCATTTCTTACTAATTTGATTCCAACCTTGGGATCTGGTTTTTATGATTCAATGGCTAAATATCTTGCTAAATATTCCATAGCAAGGACGAAAATGTAGGGTGTCCTTGTCTAATACTGCAAGTTGGTGTCTATATATGTCCAAGTTCGTTGTTAACAATAACCGAGAAAGATGCAGTAGTGATGCAAGCCATTATTAGTCTTACAAATTTTTCATGGAATCCAAAAGAAAGAAGGATGTGTTCTATGAAGTCCCATCGTATTTTGTTATAACTTTCTCCAAGTCTAGTTTACCGCCATCTAGCTTTTCTTTCATGTTTTTTTTCTTATGAAAGGAATGAAAGATTTCATGTGCTATTAATATATTGTCCAGAATCAGTATGCCTTCCACAAAGGCACCTTGGAGAGGATGAATTAATCGGGGTAGTAGTGGTTTTAGTTTATTTTCAAGTATGTTTGTAATGATTTTATATGTTGTGTTACAGAGGCTGATAGGTCTAAAGTGGTTAATATTGAGGGGTGTATCCACTTTAGGATTGAATGCGATATAGGAATGATTTGTTTCTTTTAGCATTTTACTTGAATGAAAGAAAGTTGTTGCTTCATTGGTAACAGTACTACCCCCACTGTTCCATTACTTTTTGAAAAAATCGATGCGAAAACCATCAGGTCTTGACGTTTTATCCATAGGCGTGTCATTTATGGCTGACTTAATTTCTGTTGGAGTAGGTACCCTTAACAACCTCTTGTTATCAGTGTCTGTTATTTATTTTTTGTATTATTTGTAAGTATGGATACAATTTCGGTGATGGCTTATGAATCTTGATCCCAACTCCTTTGAGATTTCATATTTAATCTGGGTTGGATACAAAATTCTTAGGCCATCCTTATTTTGGAATTTGATAATAGATTGTTTAGTGAAACGAATCTTAACTATTGCTTTAAAGTATTTTTGTATTCCGGTCTGTCAGTTTTATGTGTGTGGCTTTTTCTCTTTGTTCATCAGTATTTATGTTGGAATTTGAGAATACATTGATGCCTTTGGGCTAGTCTCTGTGGTAGATTATTTGTTTTAACACAATTTGGTGTTAGCACTAATTGATTTTGGACCTCTTGTAATTTTTCTTCTGATATTTGCAATTGGCGGAAGTTATGATTGAAAGTTTCTTTAGCCCATGCTTTCGAGTATTTTTTCCAACAATTTTAAGTTTTGTTGAAGTTTGTACATATAAGAACCTTGCAACTTATATTTTCATATTTTTTGGACTAATTTCTCATAATCATTGAATTCAGTCCATGCATTTTCGAATCTAAAAGGAGGATTAGTATGTTCATAGGTGTACTAAGGCTAAAACAGATTAGGCAGTGATCGTATGTCGTGAATGGATGATGCTTTATGATTAGATTTGGTGCTATATCAAGTATATGAGGGTGTATGATTACCCTATCAAGTATTTCATAAAGATTACTAATACCATTTGTTTTCTTTCTCCAAGTAAAAGGGATGCCACAAGTTCTGGTATTAATAAGGCCTAGGTTATTTGTAAATTCTGGTAATCTCCTAAATCTATTTATATTTGTAATAGCTCTACCAAGCTTTTCTTTATCACTTTGTAGTTCATTTAGGTCTCCGACTAATATTACTGGTAGTCCAAAAGAGACGATTTCTTGTTCAAGTTGATGCCAGAATTTGTTTTTATTTTCCTTTATAGACGGAGCATAGACAAATATACATACATACGGCTTAGATTCATGATATGTCTTATATATAGCCATGTTAGGTGCGATTCGGGATATTTCCGGTGACATCCTTTGATTAAGGTATTCTTCGAGTTTCTCCTTCATCACTTTTAGCGGTTACTTGCTCAATTTTGGCTCTGGTCTTTGTTTTGACACAGTTTGCCCTTTTCTTCGAGTTTTAGGTTTTTTCGATAGGGTAAAAATCCCCTTTGCTAGTTCTTTTACTGGTCGTCCTCGTTGTTTTCTAGCTGCCTTTAATTGTTCCAGTTGGTTCCTCTTCTCCCTGTGTTTGCTTTGCAACGACACTGACCCTTTTCTCTTTCGCCGTGTTTGGGTCTTTACCTAGGGTTCAACTTTTCTTGCACAAAAGGAGATAATGAATTTCAAGCACCAAGTAAGGACCTCCAGCGAACGAAATCAGTCATCTCCGCTAGAGACTCCTCCCGAGAGGAGTCGGTCATCTTCACCGGAGACACGCCCTAAGAGGCATCTTGTTTTCCCAGAGGCCCGTTTCAAGGCCAGACACGATCGTGCTCCCCGCTATAGTGAAGATGGCCTTTGTGAGGAATCATCGCCATCGTCATCTAGTAGAGATCTACCTCGCGAAGAATCCTCTCTATCATCTTCCCTTTCACGAACTGCATCGGGCGGAGCCAAGCTTTGGATTTTGAAGAGGCGGGTGGGGTGATTACCTTTTGCTGACAACGCCTTCTTTCGGGAAGATGACGGGGACGAGTCGGATCCAATTGCATCCAAACTCGTGGAGAAATTTATGTTGCCTCTTCCTTCATTGTCGTGAATTAAATGTGGAGCCATCGCTGGAAGTAGTGAGGGCCTTGATTTCCACGCGTGATATCGCTGATGGATATTGGTCATGGAAAGTGGAATACACACCACGGGTGAACAAACCGACTAACTTAGGCACATGGAAGAATGAGTGGTTCTTGCTTAGGGTTCCAGGCGCGTTTGGGGTCAATATCTACCCCGGGAAGGCTCTTCACTTCTCCTGTCTTGCGTCTGGTCCTACCAAAAAGGAGCAACAACGAGAAAAGAAGGCTTTGATTGCTAAGTTTGATCAGACGCAGTGGTATGAGTATGGTCAGCTGATGACTACGACTTGGAGAAGATGTTGCATGCTAAGGGGGATGATCTTGAGGCCTACGCGGACCCAAGGCATGGTGGGGCCCAACAAGGCTTCCTCTTGCTTCAGAGAAAACAAAGGATCCTCAGGACCACACGGAGACTGCTGGTGAAGGCGTAGGGGATACTACTGACGCAACCTCATGAAGGGAGAAAGTCCCCGTTGTGGATGCGGAAGACAACCCCGAGCGAACTTTAGCCGCCTTGAAGAGGAAGACTTCACGTGCGAAGAAGATAAAAGCTTCTGCCAAGGATCCAGCGGATCCTCTGAGTCTGGTGACCAACCTCTTGGATGATGTATGTTTTACTTTCCCTTCTAGCTTTGTTTTAAGTCGTGCTTTCACTTTTGGCCTTCATTAAGATTTTCTTCCTTCTTTAGACCGCGAGAAATTGTCTCGAGGCTTTGGCTGCTGCTAGCAAGCTTACTGAGGATGTGAACATGGAAAGACAAGAGTTTGCCTCGCGCAAGACAGAGCTAGATGTTCTTCGAGAGGAGAATTCTCGGATGAAGGAGGAGAGGGCCTCTTTCGCGGAGGAGAAAACAACGTTGCAAAAGGAGATCGAGGAGCTTTACGGGTTCCGGGCCCTCGCTGAAGAGAACGAGACGCTAAAGGGGAAGGTGGTGGCTTTGATCGAGGATTGCAAGAAGGCAAAGGCGGAGGGTAGGTAGGAAGGGGTGGAAGAGTACGTGGTTGGCTATCGTATCAAGGCGCACTACCTCTACTATGCTGTTGCAGAGTATTACTACGGGCTGAGAGTGGGCGTCAAGCAAATGGCTGACCATTATAACGTCTGCCCCATCACTCCTAATTCTCGGGCCACTACAGGGGTGCTCTATAAGGAGAGGCCCCCCTACCCGATTCCTGCTGTTGGAGCCGTCAAGGAAGACCATGATGGGGTCTTGGAGGCCTGGACGGTGACGACCCTAAAGGAGGGCGATCCTCTCGTCGATAAGCCATCCTCACTTATAACCACCTCTGCTGTGGGCATGAAGCGTTCTCGGGAGGAGTTCACACGGAAAGAGCCTTTAAGTGCTGTCACTCCCCACCCTTAGTTTGGTTTTCGATTGCTTTGTTCGCATGTAATGTCTTGCCTTTTCATACTGTCATCTTAATGTTTCTTTATGGTGTGGTTATTTCAAACAATGTTCTATGGTGGATTCAATGTTTTGCTTATAAATTTTATGCCCTTGCTTTTACTTTTTTTTTGTAATTTTGGGCCTTTTTTATTTCTTTGCGTAAGCTGTCTAGCATACATTACTTTGTATGACTTACTCGCATGACCGAGTGCACTGTGTGCTCGGCTTTTCTGAACACGAGTTTAACCGATCTTAGCCGGTAATTATGGCATTTGCTTGGGCGGACTGCGTAAGTTGACTTTTTTCCCTCATTAATTGCTTGTCATTTCAACTTCTTTCACTTTGCGGTTTCCGAAATCATCATTTCAACTGCTATTAGGGGGTAGTTAATACCCCGTCATTTCGACTTCGTCTCCTCCTTGCGTTCCTCTATAAATGTTGTTTGTTTGCCGATTCTTTTTCCCCATCGTCTCCTTCTTCCTTCTCTTCTTTGCTTCATCCTTTGTTTTCTCTTATTCTCTTGCTTTATTTTTCTCGTTTCTCTCCGTTTTTTCGATCTTGACAGAATGGTTAGGCTCATACTTAAGGTTCACTATGATGGTCGATTTGTGTGCCAACGCGGCGACCGTCGGCTGTTCTCCGTCCATCGCTACGATGGTGGTTACCTCCGAACTCTGGACATGAGAGATGTGGGAGAAGAGGTTGGGGAATTCGACTTGGAGGTTATGCGTGCTTCTGTCTTTCCCGACGTGGTCGTGCTTGGGGTGGTTTGGATGTTTTAGTTTCATCGGCCGGAGGTCAGGGGTCGTCGTCTTCGGGAGGTGAAGACCAACCACGATACCGCTCGTATTGCCAGGCTAGGGAGAGCAGGTCCTGTGTCCATCTACACCCAAGGCCCTCCTCCACTAGGGTTCCGCGCTCACAACCTTCGTGTTACCGGGCTCTGAAGTTCTTTCATTTTCTTTTGTCTATATTGTTTACGTATAACCCCCTTCTCCCCCATCCCCTCTTCCAGTTCGTGAACTGGAAGGGGGATTGAAGAGGGGGTTATGAGGGGGGTAACTTTGTTGTTTCTTCATGGTTATTGATGAGTCCCGGTGATTGACCACCAAGGTGCCGATGCATCAATGCCACGACACTCAAGCATCGACCATGCTTCGATTCCAATGCATTCATGCGCACACCTATATCCAAGCCTCTAAGGCTTTTACCCTCTTTGTATTTTTGGTTATTTAGTTTATTTAGTCTAGTCTTGCCTTAGTGAGTGTGAAGATCCATTTGCACATGGGTGATAGCTCCATGAACCCCTCAATGACGGCGAAGGACGAAGAGGGAACAATGGGAGTGCACTTGAAGAGAGCCAGACGCCAAGGAGAGCCAGACGAACAAAGACCCAGCTGGTTCTACAAAAATTAGGCACGGTTTGCTAAACATGCCATTAACCGGGCAAGAAAGTAGAGAGCAGCTTCGGAACTCCTGCACAGTTTGCTAACCGTGCAGCTAACCGTGCGAGAAAGTCGAGAGCGATTTCAGAAGGTCTGCACGGTTTGCTAACCGTACAGCTAACCGTGCGGTACTCACGCGGCGTTTCCGAACAATTTATTATATTTTATTATTATTTCCTTTGTCGCTATTTAAACCCAGAAACCCTAGTTTGTAATCTTCACGTTGAATTTGAGTAGTAAAGTTGAGTACGCTCCTTCCCTTGAGTTCTAACGTCAACTCTTCGATCCCACGTATCGTCTATCCCGTAGCTCGTCGCTTCGAGCAATTCATACATCGTCTCTTCGGTGTTTCAAGATCATCTCTTTGATCTCTCTGTTATCTCTTTGTCGCGTTTAGGGTTATCTCTTTAGCCCTAGGAAAGCCATCACTTTGGCTACGGAAGAGAAGAATTGAATTCAAGCTTGAGGAATCAAAGATCCTGCGTTGCAGACAACACTTCAGGGGTTGTTCGCATCAACTGGCATCAGAGCCTATCCAAGCTAAATTTGTTCTTCTCTCTTATTGTGACTCTTTGAAATTTTCCGCTTGCAAAACCCATAATTTTTTTTTCTCACCACCACCATCCGCCGGAACCATCTCGCCACCACCACCGTCCGCCACCACCACCACCGTCCGCCACCATCCACTTCTCTCTCACGATCGAACCCTAATTTCCCCTAGGTTTTGGTTACTTTCCAACAGCCCTAAAATCTATCCTCTAGCAAATCTTGTTTCCTTAATTGCATATTTGATTTCCTTGTTTCTTGTTGTTTAAGTTTTGCTTCATCTTTGGATTAATTGCTAGATTTTGTTTTCCTCATAGTTGTTTGTCTCTTCTTTCTTTTCATGCACTTGCTTGTGTGGTTCTTTCTTCTTTGCTTCACAATCATATCAAAACAAAAACAAAAACAAAGTGTGACCGTCTAAACAAAAACAATCATACTATTCTCACCTTCCATCAAACAAAAAAAGGTTTGGGAAGACGGAAGCCCATAAATTCAAAAAAAAAAAAAACAAGGGCAGAGAACGCACCATATGGTCATACTCCATCTTCTCTTCTTTCATGTCTCTATGCAACTCTTATTGAAAAGGGCAAAG
This sequence comes from Rheum nobile, assembly GCA_027886185.1. NCBI lineage: Eukaryota > Viridiplantae > Streptophyta > Magnoliopsida > Caryophyllales > Polygonaceae > Rheum > Rheum nobile. Next base: position 4,055,156 of record WOAB01000002.1, on the reverse strand, counting down.
AAAAATTTTCAACTCTCTTGTGATTAATTCTGAGAAACTTGATTTGATCTTCTTGACCTTGGAAATTTTGTGTGTTGTTTGGGACGTGATTTGCTAGTTTTTGCTTTGTTGCCTTCCGTTCAAGCCTCTCCCTCCTCACGAGCAACCAAAATTAGTACGCCCAGCGGAAAATTTCTTGGTTCACTTTTGAGACAAGGACTTGGCTTGGACTTGTTCTTTTGCTTGGTGCACCTTACTCCTTGTGTTATATGCTTCGTATAGGTATGATGGAGGTTCCTCCGACAAGCTACTTTCCTTCTATGGGCAACCGCAGCCTCAGACAGAATGACTCCGTCTCTGAGCAAATTGTCGCACTTCGTGCATTGAGTGAAGACATAGACCGCCAACTCGCCGCACAGGCTGCCGAGTTTCCCACCTTCATCGGACCATAAGTGACATGAACTCTATGGGCCACCGCAGCCCCCAACACATGGCCTCCGTCTATGCGCGAATTGACCAACTTTAAGCTTCACATGCCGCGCTGACTGCCAAGCTTGCGCAACATCGTCTAGCCATGAGTGACTTCAGGTGACCACGACTGACCCAATGTCGAACACCTCCGGCTACGAGTCTTTTGACGAGGACACCTACACAGCCGGCCCGGTATTTGACACCTACGACGATGAGGAGGAGGAGGAGATGGACGAATACATATGCATCTCTATGGACGAGCACGACAACGTGCCTATTGGCTTGGTTACACGCAACGTTATTACCGCCAACGAGGATGGTGGGAGTTACCGCGACATCATCAATACAAAGGTGATCTAGTACTTCACGTTTGAGACGCCTCCACAACCCGACATTCACGACAAATGCGAGAACCGGCTTCCCTTAGCCCGGTCCCGTGATGTCTCCACAATAATTCAGGGACGTCTTCCTTGCTTTTTACTTGAACCTTTTGTGTGTCTCTTAAATGTTAAGGCTTTGGTTGATTTACCCCCTACGGTGTCTACTCTTTTGCAGGAACGCAATGCAGGCCGGCGTGCCGTGGAGTTTGAGCCCAGAGGCTTGGTATGGCTGCACTTGCGTCGCGATCTCTTTCCATTAAAGCAACGCCGCAATTAGGATGCTAGCGGTATTGGTCCATTTCAGGTGCTACAATGCCTTGGTGCCGACGCCTATCGCTTGATTTTACCTGATGACTATGGTGCACATCCTACGTTCAATGTCGCTGCTCCCTCTCCTTATACGCCTCATGCTTTTGCCGACGAGGCCAAAGCGGGGACGCTTCGCAGCCAAGAAGGGGAGATTGATAGCTCCATGAACCCCTCAATGACGGTGAAGGACGAAGAGGGAACAATGGGAGTGCACTCGAAGAGAGCTAGACGCCAAGGATAGCCAGACGAACAAAGACCCAGTTGGTTCTATGGAAATTCAGCACGGTTTGCTAAACGTGCCATTAACCGGGCAAGAAAGTCGAGAGTAGCTCCGGAACTCCTGCACGGTTTGCTAACTGTGTAGCTAACCGTGCGAGAAAGTCGAGAGTGATTTCAGAAGGTCTGCACGGTTTTCTAACCGTTCAGCTAACCGTGCGGTACTCACGCGTCGTTTCCGAACAATTTATTATATTTTATTATTATTTCCTTTGTCGCTATTAAACCCAGAAACCCTAGTTTGTAATCTTCACGTTGAATTTGTGATGTGAATCCTTCCCATCAAGTCAAGTCCTCCGAGCCAAGGCGCTCACCAAGGCTAGCCAACCATGAAGAGCCTAGCCGAGAAGAGCCATCAAGCCAAGAGGAGGGCGCGCCCATGAGGCTCACACGCGCCAAGGCTAGGGAACTACAAGCCAAGCTCAACCTTGGACTCGCCACACTAGGGCCAATAACAAGCCGGCTAGGAGACTTCTTCTCCTTGGTGACACTCTTGACGCCAAACGAGACTTAAGGCATAATTCAAGAGCCTATTTGAGACATTGATTGTATGACATTATGAGACTTTGGGTTTGCATTTTATGCATGTTTTTAAGCTTTAATTTCTGCAAAACAAAACACTTGAGGGACGGCTTGCTAGGGTTAAAAGGCCTCCCCCCCTCCATTGTCTTGGTTAGCTTGAATTTGAATCAAACACTCCCAAGAGAGAATTTCTCCTTTAAGCTCATGCAATTTGGTATACTTTGTGAGTCACATCAAAGCAGCCTAAGTCGCCCCTTGAACACCCTACATTAAGTGGTGAGTCATATCCACTTTAGTCTAGTCTATCCCTCGGCTCCTCCACCCTTTCGCCGCCACCACTTCCACCCCTCTAAGCACTCCCCTCACGCCAACCAACCACCATAAAACGCCTCCCCAATCGCCTCAACGCCTCCCACAAAATCAAACCCTAATCGCCCTCCACCGATCGGTTCCCCGCCAAGACCGCCGCCCTTCCACCATCCATATCTCTAGGCGCACGCCGACGCCACCAGGCACCCTCTTACGCCTCCACTCCTAACACCCTCCGCCACCTTGGAAGACCAAGCGCGCCTCAGATCACCCTCCGCGCCTCCCCACAGCCAACGCCAAAGTTCAGCCTCCCCGGGTGCCGACGGTGTTGTTTGCGGCCATTCTCTTGCACTGAAGCTCGCTCCAACGTGATCCTTGTCAAGTGGTATCAGAGCCACGCGAGGTTTGGCCATCTAATCTGTCTTTTTTTATGTTCAAATTGTTCAGTTGAAGTGCAAGCTTAGGTTGCCTGGACAAGTGCTTCCGATTTTCGTCCTTTGTGTTGTTTGTTGTCTCCATTGTTGGCGTTGGATTCATTTGGGTTGCCACGACTTCTGGAATTTTCCTGAGGTTGAAGACAACCGTTTGAATTCCCCTCAACCAGTAAATGCCCCTCCATAATACACATTAAACACAAAGCCTTCAATACCCCCTTTTCTAGCAACTTACCTTATTTGGAAGCATTCATTGGCCCTAATTATTTGCAGCCTACCTTAGCCACGTTTTACCTTGAATTTGGTGTATAATTTTGCTTACCTAGTTGCTGCATAAATCAAGTAGTGGACTTAGGTTAAGGGAATTTCATTTACACACACCTAGTGGCTAAGACAACACTAAAATTGTGCAAAAAAAAAAAAAGAGAGGTTATTGTCGTGAATTGCCCTCAGATTTTGCTTGACTTTGCTTGCTACTTATGCATAGTATTGAGACTCAAATCTTGTAAGATTTGCTCTTAAAAAAAAAGTGCTCAAGAAAAACCCGGCCTAAATAGGAGAGGCCATAGAAAAAGTTAGCCAAAAAAAAAATTTTTTTTTTACGTGAAGTATAAGCTTGTTTGTGGTTGCTTGGTTGTTTAAGTGGTCGGTACCTTCCTTGCCATTGCTTGCGACTCCGACTAGGTAGTGAAAGTATACACCAACTTTGCCTTTCCCACAAACCCTAGCTCGTAACCTCACTTGAGCTTGCTATTTCTTGTGAATAATTTGTGCTTAGAAATTTTAGATTTTGAGGACCCTTGTGTGTGCTCAAGGGACCATTTGCTTTGATTATCTTGTGGTTGTGTTTTAAGTGCTTTTGCTAGGTCTATCATGGGAGACAACTCCAAGGAATCCGGTGGGGGCAAGGCCGCCTTGACCATCAACGAACCACCCACCTTACAATCCCTAATGGAGGCCCTAAAAGGGATAGAAAGCCGCATTGATGGGCACTTGGTGGAGATCCAACAAGATAACCAAGCGAGCCTAAGAAGGCTAGAGGCTAGGATAGAGGCCTCCGAGCACAAGTTGGAGGACATGTCTAGGATATGTGTGAGCATTCTTCCCTCACAAATGGAGGCTCATTCTTCACACAACAAGCCAGGCGACACGGCCATGCCAACCTTGCCCGGCGCCTCCTCCAACCAAGCGCCGCCCATCCTTTCCTCTAGTGGCTTCCAAGGTATGAACTTACCTACTTCCGCGCCTATAACTTCTTTGCTTCCAGCCGTGGCCACTAACTTTTCAGGCCAAGATGTGAGAAGGCTCCATGAAGAGGTGAACGCCACCTATGAGCCACAAGGGAGCCAATCTAGGCTCACGGCGCCTCTCACCCAACCACTAAGAAATGTCCAAGGCCAAGGCATGGGGCACGCAGCTGGACAAGGCGCAAGGAATGACGAGATAATTGATCAAGGAAATAGGTATGGGAGGCCACGAGAGCCATTCCTACAAGGTGACCAAGGCTACTACCCGCCAAGGCACTATGACTACGACCAACCAAGGATGCCTAAGACCAACTTGGACGTGGAGAAGTTTGGCAAGTCGGCTAACCCGAAAGAGTGCCTCAATTGGATTAATAAGACTGAACACGTCTTTTATTTCCAAAACCTCAATGATGCCCAAAGAGTTGCTGTGGCTAGCATCCGCTTTGAGGGCTTTGCGGATCAATGGTGGGCCGAGGACAAGGAGGAGAGGGCACAAGCCGGCTATGACCCCATTGACACTTGGGAAGAGCTCAAGTTGGCACTTAAGCATAGGTTTGTCTCGGAGAACTTTGCAGCCCGGATCCATGAGAGGCTCCAACAACTCAAACAAGGTAATAGGACCCCTGATGAGTATTATAAAGAGTTGAAAACTCTATTGTTTAGGTTCAGCATTAAATTCCCTAATGAGTATGTTGTGTCTAAATTTGTTGAGAATTTGAATATTGATCTTAAGGCAATTGTCACATTGCAACACTTTGCAAGAGGCACCTCGGTGGAAGAGGTCCTCCATTATACTAACCATGTGTATAGGACATTGCCCCAAAAGAAGAGCTATCCACCTAGCTCAAGCTCAAGGCCGTGGAGTAATGCAGGCTCAAACAACTCCACCTACACTCCAAGGCGCCAAGAACCAAGGCAAGATGCCGGCGCCATGCAGCCAAGGAGAGAGCCACCAAGACTGCCCCTAGTGCCGAGAAGGAAAGGTGAGCAAAGGACAAGTGCGATCAAGTGCTTCAAGTGCCTAGGCCGTGGGCACATGGCCAAGGACTGTCCCTCTCGCCGTCAAGTGTTGCTCAACACAATAGGGGAATATGAGTCGGATGATGAGATGCTAGAGGAGCCCGGAGGAGTAGAGGAAGAAGAGGAGGAATTGCAAGAAAAGGCCGAGACACAAGGTGAGTGCTTTGTGGTTAAGAGGTCACTTATGGCCAATGAGGCGCCAACCCCTCCCAACCAAAGAGAAACCATCTTTCACTCAAGATGCCTCATCCAAGGTAAACTTTGCAACCTTATCATTGATGGAGGCTCTTGTTGCAACATAGTGGATCAAGAGGTAGTGAAAAGGTTTGCTCTCCCTACTATTCCTCACGCTCAACCCTATACTCTTTGTTGGCTGAATTCTAACACTCCTTTGAAGGTTAGTGAACAAGCCAAGATAAGCTTTTCTATAGGGGGATACAAGGATGAGGTTGTGTGTGATGTGTTGCCCATGACCGCATGCCATGTCCTCTTGGGAAGGCCTTGGCAATATGATAGGGGTGTGATCCATCAAGGGGTCACCAATGAGTACTCTTTCCATCTCCAAGGTAATAGAATCACTTTGCACCCTATGGCTCCTCATGAAATTATGGCTGACCACATTGATAGGGAGCAAAGAAAGTTGCAAAGGGAGAAAGAAGAGAAGAAGCTTGTATTGGCCAAGCCAAAGGAGGTGTTAAGTGCAATCAAGGGAAGTCAAGCTTGCTTTCTTATCATTAGTAAGGAAGTTATGATTTTCAAAGAAGAGCTAACTAGTTTGCCACCTCTTATTGCCTCTCTTTTGCAGGATTATGAGGACTTGCTCCAAGAGGAGGTGCCGCCTGGATTGCTACCAATTAGAGGCATTGAGCACCAAATAGACTTTGTGCCCGGCGCCACCCTTCCAAACAAGGCTGCATATAGATCCAATCCAGCCGAGACAAAGGAGCTACAAAGGCAAGTGCAAGAGCTCCTTGACAAAGGTTATGTGCAGGCAAGTTTGAGTCCTTGTTTAGTTCCTGTCATTTTAGTCCCTAAAAAGGATGGAACTTGGAGGATGTGTATGGATTGTAGGGCTATCAATAACATAACCATCAAGTATAGGCATCCCATCCCTAGACTTGATGATATGCTTGATGAGCTCCATGGTTCAAGCATATTCTCCAAGATAGATCTAAAAAGTGGATATCATCAAATCCGCATGAAAGAGGGGGATGAATGGAAAACTGCATTCAAGACTACCTATGGCTTATATGAGTGGTTAGTTATGCCCTTTGGCTTAACCAATGCTCCAAGCACTTTCATAAGGCTTATGAACCATGTGCTAAGAGCCTTTCTAGGCAAATTTGTGGTGGTTTATTTTGATGATATTTTGGTGTATAGCCGTGGGCTAGAACAACATGCACACCATCTCCAACAAGTCTTAGAGGTCCTAAGGAAAGAGAAGTTGTATGTCAACTTCAAGAAATGCCATTTTTGTTCGGATCATGTGGTTTTTCTTGGTTTTGTTGTATGCAAGGAAGGACTCAAGGTAGATGAGGAGAAGGTGAAGGCAATCAAGGAGTGGCCAACACCAACCACCATGACACAAGTGAGGAGTTTCCTTGGATTGGCTGGCTTCTACCGCCGGTTTGTCAAGGATTGTAGTACCATAGCCGCTCCCCTCACCGAGCTTACAAAGAAGAATGTGCCCTTTCTTTGGAAGGAGAAGCAAGAAGAAGCTTTTAGTATCCTTAAGCATAAGCTCACTCATGCTCCTTCACTATCCTTACCTGATTTTACAAAAACTTTTGAGATTGAATGTGATGCATCATGAATAGGACTTGGAGGTGTGCTAATGCAAGAGGGATGACCAATAGCTTATTTTAGTGAAAAGCTCAATGGGGCCGAGCTGAATTATGAAACTTATGACAAAGAGCTCCTAGCACTTGTGAGGGTCCTTCAAACTTGGCAACACTACCTTCTTCCAAGGGAGTTTGTCATTCACACGGACCATGAGGCCCTAAAGTTTCTAAGGGGTCAAAGGAAGCTCAACAAGCGTCATGCCAAGTGGGTGAAGTCCATAGCAGCCTTTCCCTATGTGATCAAACACAAGAAAGGGAAATAGAATGTAGTGGCGGATGCTTTGTCAAGAAGGTATGTCCTCCTAACCACTCTAGATGCACGTATGTTAGGGTTTGCTTTCATGAAGGATTTGTATGCTTTGGATGCTGATTTTGGAGAATTATATAAAGCATGCTTAGACTTGGGAAGCAAAGAACAATTCTATGTGCATGAGGGATATCTTTTTAAGGGACCTAGATTGTGTATTCCAAGTGGATCTAACCGTAGGTTGTTGGTCCAAGAGGCTCATGGTGGAGGTCTTATGGGACACTTTGGTGTAGCTAAGACTTCCCTAACCCTCAAGGAACACTTCTTTTGGCCACACATGCAAAAGGATGTGGAAAAATATTGTGCATCATGTGTGACTTGTAGACAAGCCAAATCTAGGTTGAATCCACATGGCTTATACACACCTCTTCCTATCCCTCATAGGTCTTGGGAAGACATATCCATGGATTTTGTGCTAGGTCTTCCTAAGACTAAAAGGGGAAGAGATTCCATATTTGTTGTGGTAGATAGGTTTAGCAAAATGGCACACTTCATTGCATGTCATAAAACTGATGATGCCCCTAATATTGCTAGCCTATTCTTTGAGCATATTGTAAGATTGCATGGCATACCACATACAATTGTCTCTGACCGTGATGTGAAGTTTTTGAGCTATTTTTGGAAGTCCTTGTAGGCTAAGTTGGGGACCAAGTTGCTCTTCTCCACCACATGCCACCCCCAAACCGATGGGCAAACTGAGGTAGTGAATAGAACTCTTAGTGCCTTGCTTAGGTCTTTGCTTAAGACTAACTTGCGCAGGTGGGAGGATTGCTTACCATTAATTGAGTTTGCCTACAATAGGGCCGTCCATTCTGCCACCAAGAAGACACCATTTGAGGTAGTTTATGGGCGCAACCCTACCACTCCCCTAGATTTGGTGCCTTTTGCAATTTCAGGTTCACAAAATGAAGAAGGCATGGATCAAGCGGTCAAGATCAAGAAGCTCCATGAATAAACAAGGGCCGCACTAGAGAAGAGGACTATACAATATGCCAAGTAGGCCAACAAGAAGAGGACGGAGCTAATCTTGGAGCCGGGAGAACTAGTGTGGGTGCACCTAAGAAAGGAGAGGTTTCCCACTCTTAGAGACTCCAAGCTCAAACCAAGGGGAGATGGCCCATTTCAAGTCCTTGAACGCATCAACAACAATGCTTACAAGGTGGACTTACCACCTACATATGGAGTGCATGATGTGTTCAACGTCGCCGACCTAACTCCTTACTTGGTGGATGAAGAAGAGCAAGACCAAGGGCCAGATTCGAGGACGAATCCTTTTCAAGGAGGGGAGGATGATGTGAATCCTTCCCATCAAGTCAAGTCCTCCGAGCCAAGGCGCTCACCAAGGCCAGCCAACCATGAAGAGCCTAGCCGAGAAGAGCCATCAAGCCAAGAGGAGGGCGCGCCCATGAGGCTCACACACGCCAAGGCTAGGGAACTACAAGCCAAGCTCAACCTTGGACTCGCCACACTAGGGCCAACAACAAGCCGGCTAGGAGACTTCTTCTCCTTGGTGACACTCTCGGCGCCAAACGAGACTTAAGGCATAATTCAAGGGCCTATTTGAGACATTGATTGTATGGCATTATGAGACTTTGGGTTTGCATTTTATGCATGTTTTTAAGCTTTAATTTCTGCAAAACAAAACACTTGAGGGACGGCTTGCTAGGGTTAAAAGGCTGCCCCCCTCCATTGTCTTGGTTAGCTTGAATTTGAATCAAACACTCCCAAGAGAGAATTTCTCCTTTAAGATCATGCAATTTGGTCTACTTTGTGAGTCACATCAAAGCAGCCTAAGTCGCCCCTTGAACCCCCTTGGTGCGTCACATCCAAGCTTGGTTCAAGAACCCTACACTAAGTGGTGAGTCACATCCACTTTAGTGTAGTCTATCCCTCGGCTCCTCCACCCTTTTGCCACCACCACTTCCACCCCTCCAAGCACTCCCCTCACGCCAATCAACCACCATAAAACGCCTCCCTAATCGCCTCAACGCCTCCCACAAAATCAAACCCTAATCGCCCTCCACCGATCGGTTCCCCGCCAAGACCGCCGCCCTTCCACCATCCATATCTCTAGGCGCACACCGGCGCCACCAGGCACCCTCCTACGCCTCCACTCCTAACACCCTCCGCCACCTTGGAAGACCAAGCGCGCCTCAGACCACCCTCCGCGCCTCCCCACAGCCAACGCCAAAGTTCAGCCTCCCCGGGTGCCGACGGTGTTGTTTGCGGCCATTCTCTTGCACTGAAGCTCGCTCCAACGTGATCCTTGTCAATTTGAGTAGTAAAGTTGAGTATGCTCCTTCCCTTGAGTTCTAACGTCAACTCTTCGATCCCACGGATCTTCTATCCCGTAGCTCGTCGCTTCGAGCAATTCATACATCGTCTCTTCGGTGTTTCAAGATCATCTCTTTGATCTCTCCGTCATCTCTTTGATGCATTTGAAGGCTATCTCTTTAGCCCTAGGAAAGCCATCACTTTGGCTACGGAAGAGGAGAATCGAATCCACGCTTGAGGAATCAAAGATCCTGCGTTGCAAACAACACTTCAGGGGTTGTTCGCATCAATGGGCTTCAACTCACTAAGGCCCATTAGTAGCTTTCCTTTGTTTGCTTAATGCCTAGACTATTTAAAGCCATCTTTGGCTTCCTTGTTCATTTGGTTGAAGATTATAGAAGTGGAATATTTCCCTTAGGTTGAGTATATCTCCTTAAGGCCTCCACTTACTTCTATCAACCCCAAGCATTCAAATCTCTCCTTCTTCCTCTCAATCTCATCTACTCTCAAGCAAACTCACTCAAACCATTGGATTCAAGTTCAACTAGCCAAGGAATCTCTAAAGGAGGTTCCCTTGGCCTTCTAGCCGAGTGCCGCCGGCTCCTCCTTGTCCGCCGTCGGTTGTGTCCACCCTCGACAGCCCCTCGGCTCTCCCCTCTTCCTCTCGGCCGCGAGTCTCTCCCAAGCACCATTGGAGGGCTAGCAAGCTCAAGAAGGAAGGAGAAGTCTAGCTTGGCCACGATCTAGCTCACCTGGGAAGAAAAGCCTCACCTTGGAGGTTTGATTTTCATCAATTGGTATCAAGAGCCAAAGACCAAGCTAAGTCCCCTTTTCTCATCTTTCAAAGTCAGTTTTTATGCTTATTTTCGTAGCTTGCATGAGTTCTCTCCTTGCTTCCATGGTGACCATGTGTTTATGTTCATTTCCTCTCTTGCTAGCTTGAAAATGTTCTTGTTTCTTCATGTATTTGTGTTCAGTTTTTCATGCTTATTTTTTCCTTGTTTCCATGTCTTTTTTTCTTGTTTCCATGCTAGGTTAGTGTTAATTTTAGTTGCTTTGCTTCCCCCTCCCAAAACAGCCCCAAAAACCACAAAAAAATCGCTTTCCGGCGCCCACCACCACCGCCGGCGACCGGACCACCACTTTCGCCCCCTTGTTGCCACCCACCACCACCCTACTGCCGCCCCTCCCTTCCCCCATGGCCGACCATGTGCCCCTCTCCCATTTCTAGCTCCATTTTGAATTGCTAAGTGTTGCATGTGACTAGGCTATTTTTGGCTAAGCTTTAAGTTGCTTTCCTCCTTTGCAATTTTGGTTGTCTTAAGCTATTTGGGTAAATGACAAAATGGAGTCTTGGCTGATTTGTTTGGGGTAGAGAAGCTGGGAAGCTAGCCATTGTGAGGTTCAAAAAAGGGTGGATGTAAGTGGCAAGTCAACCATTCTCTTTCCCCCTTCTCAAGCCTTGTCCCACCCCAAAAAGGGACATATCCACTCTCCAACAAACCCCTTGTTGCCAACCATTTGCAGCCCCAACAAAAGTGTGGCCCCACCCTTCAATTTCGGCCTCCTTCATTAAAGCAATTGAAAAAGCCCAAGAAAAATCAAGAGGCCAAGAAAAAGGCAAAGGCCCAATTAAAAAAAAAAACAGAATTGTAGCTTTTCGGTTGGGCCACAACAATTCACATCCCTCTTGTGGGCTATCTTCCTTCACTTGGCAACTTGGGCCATTAAGCCTACCTCCCATTTTCTTCTAAGTTGCTTGCCATTCCATTGTCTTCCCATATGGCAGCCTACTACCTCTCTCTCCCTCACCCATCATTCTAAGTTTCAAGTTGAATTTTACCCCTTAGCCTAAGTCTTCCACTTTTGGAAAGTTTGCAAAGTACTCAAGTTTTAGTCAAGCTTGGCAAGTCATATGCTCCACCGAGGCCTAGCTTGTTCCTTAATTGAACCTTCCTTATTGCTTTAGGTTGATTGTCTTAGGCTCGTGTGTCTTAGGCTTGTGTGCTTACTTGTTGCGTGCATTTGGTGAATTGCCCTTTGCTTGAGCCTTTATCCATTGCTTGTATTTGCTTGTCCTAGGCCTAGCTTGTCCTTTTACTTGAGCCTTCATTGTTTGCATTAGCTTGATTGTCTTAGGCCTAAGGTATTCCTCTCTTTTAGCATGATTGCTTTGCTTGCTTGGGACTCTTTACTTGCTTTGCCTCTTGCTTGTGCTAGGTGAGTCTCCATGGACGAGCCATATTGGCCTTATCCTTCTCGGCTGCTACCGGGCTGGCGCCCACGAAGCCAAGCTCATGACCCCACGTCCTTGTATGGGAGTCCTTATTCACGCGCCGCCCCTAGGCCCGCAGCCGGCTACGAGGTCCGCCGCCATTATGCTCATAGTTTCACTGAGTTTTACATGGAGTCTTTTGGAGACTACGAAGAGGAATGCACCTATGAAGGATATGAAGAGAACTTTGAGGAAGAAGCTTGGGCGGATGTGAGCCATCGAGGATTTGATCGCGCCCAAGGCCCGCTAGACCGTCGTGACCCGGATTGGCTGCCTCTTCCCCGCCCCTATGGAGAGTATCTCGAGACCTTTGAAGATGAGGCTTGGGCGGATGTGAGCCACCGAGGATATGATCACGCCCAAGGCCAGCCCCGGCGCCCTCATGTTCCTAGCCGGCCCGTGAGCCATGGTTTAGGAATGTCCCTCTACTCCTTCGCCGGCTACAACGACGATGGTTCCTGGCATGGGAGCGCTACATAAGTTATGTCTTTTGCCACTTGGATTATGATGAGCTCGAGAAGGTGCACATCACAATGCGGTACTTCACCGACTATGCCCGTGCGTGGTGGTCGAGAGTGCAAGACACCCTAAGTGACAGTGGCTTCCCACCCATCCAAACTTAGGCTCAACTCGTCTACGTCATGGCTAGCCACTTTGAACCGAAATCCATGCTAGCCTACGAGAGCGCCTATGTCCGAGCCTTCCAAGTTGCGTCTCTGCCGACTCCGATGGTCGCGCCTCCGCCGGCCCCGGTACCCGAGGCCCCACCGCCTGTGGTGCCCGCGCCTCCGCCGGCCTCGGTGCCCGAGCCTCTGCCGACTGCGGTGCTCGAGCCCATACCGCTCCCCACGGTGCCCCTCCTCCCCGGTGCCTCCTTGCGCGCCCCGGCTGACCGCTACCTTGAGGCCTCGGCACGTGAGGAGCCCAACGAGCTTCTTGACGCTTGGCCGCCACCGGGCCGGCGTCCGCCGGACCACATTGAGGATGTGCCTCATGACGAGGCTAAATTCGTTATGCCTAATCAAAGTAAATCCTCAAAAACCTAACTAAGTATAGTAGACAAGCAAGGGTCGAATCCCACAGGGAGGTAGCAATCTTTCTTAGTGCAACAGGTTGTATGCCAAAGGTAACAAAAAGGAGGGTTTGTGGTTTGTTTCAATGTAACAAAGTAAATCAATGCAAAAGATGAAATCAATGGATGAGAAGTAACTTAGCCAGACAAATATCCACCATTCAGTTTGATTGGTTGATCCCAGATTATCTCTAATTCCTACCAATGAATATTCCTATTCCTTTTCTTAAGTTATAAACAGGACAAACAGACCCTGAGAATACTAACTATCAAATAACCAGGAAAACCTCCAGATTCAATTCAATAGCAGCAATAAGCACAGGAATTTCAATAGATACATACAAGTGCAACAAACAGTCTTACTATGCATGCAATCAATTTTCTCTACAATAAACCAGTCCAAACAGTTCTTAGAATATCACAGTTGCTACTCTGAATTAGGTATTTCAAACAGAAATAATCAAACCCTAGCAATAGATAATTACTAATATCAACTAGATGATCAGGCCAGTCAAATCAGCAAAAATCAATGGGATTAAGCACAAGAGAATCAATATATTCAAAGGAAAAGAAATAGAATTATAATCTCACAACCAAATACAAACGAAGGCTTCAATCGTCGGACTAAGCTATAGTTGCTTAGTTCTTCATAGTCTTCAAAACTTAAAACTCTAAGGGAAAAACTGATGTAAAACTTGAATTCTCAATTCTGAAAAGGCTGCTAATGAAACTAAAGATATAACCTAGCAAAACCTAGTTTCCATAAGATAGGAAACAATATCTAAAAGGAAAATAAAATAGGCTAACGAAAAATAAAAGAAATAAAAGAAAAGGGAATAAAATAAAGCAAATCTTCGGACGAAAGGAAAATCCCGGATCAGCGTTGATGAACAGTATCCGCAACCGCGGAGAGATTTCCGCGACCGCGGAGAGATTTCCGCGACCGCGGAAATGTTCCTGTTGTCTTCGTTGTGTCTTGTATTTTTCCGCGACCGCGCCTCCTTCTTCTGCGCCCACGGAAATTGTTATGTAGCGTTCTTCAGCTCCTTCTTCGTTCTTCCTTCTTCTGCTTGCGGTCTTCTCGTGGAGGCTTCTTCTTCAACTTCTTAAGTCTTCATTTAAGCTTTTCAAAACCACCAAATCAACACTTCTACTCCTCAACTCCATTCTCCTAACTTATGCTCTAAACCCACACAAACGGTACCTAAAACTCCGGTAACAACTCCTAGTTAAGCACTATAAAGTAGCGCTGATCAAATTCCCCCATGCTTAAACCTTGCTCGTCCTCGAGTAAGCTAATAGAAACCTACTCCTCCAATGAAATACCCAAGGTCTCAGGAAGCACAACAAAACCATCTCCACTAAGAACTGCACCTAAACATGAATCTCTAAGGCACCAACACAATCAACACAACACACACACATACAACCTTAAAGGAAAGCAGAGTACTTCCTCCAAGCTTAACCTGAACACCATAGAGTGAATAAAAATATCTAATCCTAGCCTCCATCTATCTTCTTATACCTCCCAGAGTGACCTACCCGAATCCTTCTTATATCACCTCTTCTTATGTCACCACGCTAGAAAAAATGAGGAATCCTAAGAATCACTCTTCTTCTTTTCACTCATTTTGCCAAGGCGCCCTTTCGGGTTTTCACCAAGCCACTCATTTCATTTTTCAATAGATGGGCTCATAAAACTCACATCACTCTCGACCTCATATTACCCTAGCCTAATGTTGGTCCAAGCCACCTGCTTATTACCTAAGCCGCCCTTTCGGGTTTTCGACTTATTCTAGGATTTTATTTTTGTCTTTTTTTCATATTTTTGACTTTTTCAATTTTTATTTTTTTTCCTTACTCAGACGACTAGAAAGTATAGATCACTCCCCCATGCTTAAACATTGCATTGTCCTCAATGTAATGAAAGACAAAAAAGATGAAGCACATGGAAGAGCAAAAAAGTACTCACAACCGTCGTCGAGATGGCCTGGACTTGGATGTGGGTGCTGGCGGTAAATCAATGAAAAGCACATGTCTCTGGTGTTACGCGGTCCTTCTCAAACAAACTCCATGTGCAACCAAATAGATCCACTGTAAGGTGTAGTGGTATAGCAAAGAAAACAGGGTTGCACAGCCTTCAATGAACACATAATGGGAGCCCGAATGTAATCGTGGTGTGGGCTCTGGTATTCCTCCTCGTGAGCTGTCGAATGTCGGACCATCATCGGTGCCAAATAAAATGTCGAGCTAATGTCTCCTCCTTGGAAGCATGATGTGCACCATCTTTTAAAATAAAACGCAGACAGCTGTGTCGGGATCGCGGAAAATCGCCGTTTTTTTTAAGGGTACGGGGACTTACAGTGGCTTTTCCGCGGTTGCAGAAAATTTTCCGCGCCCGCGGAAAAGTTTTTGGGGTGAGTTGACACTGTCTTCGAATTTAGGCTTCGGATCTCCTACCTACAGGTTAGTCTGAAACAAAAACAAAACAAAAACTAAATAACAATAATAAAAGCTAGAATGGAAAAGACAGGAAAATAATTTCGTACCTCGGGTTGCCTCCCGAGCAGAGCCTTGGTTAACGTCGTGGCTCGACTCATCTAAGGTGATCAATTGTCAACTTCGAGTTCTATAAGGACCGTCTCTTCTATGACTTTGGTGTCAAAACCTTCATGGTAAGGTTTCAACCTTTGATCATTCACCTTGAACACTGATTGTGTGTCAGTATCATACAGCTCCACCGCGCCGTGGGGAAAAACGCGAGCAACACCATAGGGCCCGACCCAACGGGATCGGAGTTTACCCGGAAAGAGACGAAGGCGAGACAGAAATAATAGGACTTTGTCCCCTGGCTTAAAATCCTTTCTCAAAATATTCTTGTCGTGCCAGGCCTTAGTCTTCTCCTTGTAAGTGATTGCGTTATCATAAGCTTCAAGTCGCAGTTCCTCTAATTCTTGCAGCTGTAACTTGCGAAATTCTCCAACTTCATCAATCCGCATGTTGCAGTTCTTCACAGCCCAAAATGCCTTGTGCTCGAGCTCCACTGGAAGGTGACAAGCTTTTCCAAGTACTAATCTAAAAGGAGACATCCCAATGGGGGTTTTGTAGGCTGTCCGATAAGCCCACAAAGCATCATCTAATCTCAGGCTCCAATCCTTCTTATTTGGAGCGACTGTCTTCTCAAGAATGATTTTGATCTCTCTGTTTGATACTTCAGCTTGCCCATTGGTTTGTGGGTGGTAGGCAGTGGAAATTCTCTGCGTGACATGATATTTCTTCAGTACTCCACTCATAGTCTTGTTGCAAAAGTGAGTTCCCCTGTCACTTATCAAAGCCTTGGGGATTCCAAATCTAGAGAAAATGCGTTTCTTCATACAACCTGCCACCACTTTAGAATCATCAGTCCTGGTGGCCTTCGCTTCCACCCATTTGGAAACGTAGTCCACCGCAAGTAAAATATATAAGTTCCCAAACGAGCTAGGGAAGGGTCCCATAAAGTCAATGCCCCAAACATCAAAAATTTCACAAAAAAATAAATTCGATTGTGGCATCTCGTTCCTTCGAGAAATATTCCCGACCCTTTGGCATCGATCACAGGACTTACAAAAGGCATGTGCATCTCGAAAGATGTGTGGCCAATAACATCCTGTATCCAAAACCTTCCTAGCAATTTTATTGGCCCCAAAATGGCCCCCACATGCATGAGAATGACAAAAAGTTAAAACAGATTGTACCTCATTATCCGGAATACATCAACGGATTACCTGGTCAACACAGTGCCTCCAAAGATAGGGGTCATCCCACACATAGACTCAAGACTCACGCCGTATCTTACATTTTTGTGCCTTAGAAAAGTTAGGTGGGAATTCTTCTCGAACGAGGAAGTTCACCAGGTCAGCATACCATGGCTTGAATGTGTGGAGTCCAAGAAGTAATTCTTCAGAAACAAGCTCGCATGACGAGTCAAAGGCCTTTCCGCGGTCGCGGAGTTTCTTCGAGAAAATTGACGAGACAAACAGATGCTCCAGGGGCTTTTCCGCGGTCGCGGAAAAGTTTCCGTAGATTGGCTTGTGTATGGTGATGATTCAGGGGAATTTCCGCGGTCGCGGAAAACCTTCTGTAGTGATTCCGCACAGTGTATCATCGGGGAAATCGCCCTGTATATGCACCTCCTTCTCAGACCTGTCTTCTTCATGTACGAGCCTGCTTAAGTGATCAGCTACCAAGTTCTCAGCTCCCTTTTTATCCCTTATCTCCACATCAAACTCACTCAACAGCAATATCCATCGAATAAATCTTGGTTTTGCCTCTTTCTTCACCAATAAATAACGAAGAGTTGCATGATCCGTATAGATAATCACTTTGGTGCCAAGTAAGTATTGCCTAAATTTTTCCAAGGCAAACACAACAACTAGCAATTCTTTTTCGGTGGTTGAGTAGTTTCGCTGCGCTCCATTCAGAGTCATGGAAGTATAGTGAATCACATGAGAAGCTCTTGCTTCTTTTTGCCCAAGGACTGCTCCCACAGCATAGTCGCTAGCATCGCATATTATCTCGAAAGGGCGAGACCAATCCGGTGCTTGAATAATTGGTGCACTAGTGAGGCGAGCTTTCAATTCATCGAATGCCTTCTTGCACTCATCATTAAGCTTAAAGTTTACCTCCTTCTTCAGCAGCTCGCAAAGGGGTGATGAGATCTTTGAAAAGTCTTTAATAAACCGGCGGTAGAAACCTGCATGGCCTAAGAAAGAACGCACTTCACGCACATTAGTAGGATAAGGTAAAGACTGAATTACATCAATCTTTGCCTTATCGACCTCAATACCTCTAGCCGACACTATATGTCCTAGCACAATGCCTTGTTCAACCATAAAATGATACTTTTCAGAATTAAGAATCAAGTTGGTTTCTACACATCTTTTAAGCACAAGTGATAAGTGGTCTAAACATGCATCAAAACTGTCACCATGGACTGTGAAATCATCCATAAAGACCTCAATAAAATGCTCCACATACTCAGAAAAAATGCTTACCATACACCTTTGAAATGTCCCGGGTGCGTTACACAACCCGAATGGCATCCTACGATATGCAAAAGTACCAAAAGGGCATGTAAATGTCATCTTTTCTTGATCCTCTGGTGCTATGGCCACCTGAAAATAACCTGAGTATCCATCCAGAAAACAATAATAGGGGCGACCAGCGAGTCTCTCAAGCATTTGATCAATAAAGGGTAAGGGGAAATGATCCTTTATGGTTACCGCATTCAGCTTACGGTAATCAATGCATACTCTCCACCCTGTTTGCACTCGGGTGGGAACCAACTCTTCTTGTTGATTCTCCACAACTGTTATGCCTCCCTTCTTTGGAACAACCTGTGTAGGACTCACCCATTTACTATCTGAAATAGGGTAAATCATACCTTCTTGTAGGAGCTTCAGCACCTCCTTCTTTACCACCTCCATCATTGGTGGGTTGAGTCTTCTCTGTGGCTGCCTAGATGGTTTGGCTTCTTCCTCCAGCAGAATCCTATGCATACATGTAGTGGGACTAATCCCCTTGATGTCGGCAATGGTCCATCTCAAAGCTGTCTTGTGCTCCTTGAGCACTACCACCAATTTCTCCTCTTGGTTCTTGGAGAGCTTGCTAGAGATAATGACAGGTAATGTGTTATCTTTTCCAAGGAAAGCATACTTGAGGTGGTCTGGTAGCTGTTTCAGTTTAATCTCTGGTGCCTGCACAATGGAAGGTAAAAGCCTCTCGCTTGGCACTGTTAGTGGAATGGGGCTAACGCCCAAAGGATTGAGATGAGGTTTACCATAGGCATCCAAGTGAGACACAGTTTCCTACATGTTAGTAGATAAAGCAAAATCTACATGTGGATCTACTATTTCGTTCTCTAAAACAGATTGTAACTCATCCGAGCCAATAGTATCAAAGACATCTTGTACAATAGGATCAATCACATCAATAGAGCATAAAGAATGATCATCAATGGGGTGTTTCATAGCATCATAAATATTAAATTTCACCTCCTTCCCATCGAATTCCATAGTAAGGGTTCCAGTACTTACATAAATCTTAGTGCATACTGTTTTCAAAAATGGCCTACCTAACAGTATAGGGGCTGCATGCTTATCATGGTCCATATCCAGCACAAAGAAATCCGTAGGAAAAATCAGATTATCAACCATTACAACATCTTCCACTACCCCTTTCGGGTACACATTAGATCTATCAGCCAATTGGACAACTATTCCTGTCTCATGAAATGGTCCCAATCCTAATGATTCATACAAAGAATAAGGCAAGACGTTTATGGATGCACCTAGATCTAGCATAGCTTTTTCAAATTTAGTGTCACCTATTACGCATGGAATACTAAACATGCCAGGATCACCAGACTTCTTAGGCATACGCCTTTGAAATACAACAGAGACATGTTCGCTTACCTTAATCTTTTTCTTTCCCTTCAATTTTTGATTTCTTTTGATGGTACATAGTTGTTTCAGAAATTTAGCATAGCAAGGAATGCTCTTGACGAGTTTGAGTAAGGGAATGTTTACCTCGCATTTACTGAAGGTCTCAAAGAGTTCCTTGTCGTTTTTCGGCCTTCTGGTATCCTTCAGTGTCTCGGGGAAGGGTGTGGGTGGCTTCAGTGAACTGAGCGGAGGGAAGTCAGGCCGAACATAATCATCATGGACTTCAGCAGGTGATCTGCGGTCGCGGATTGGGTCCCGTAATCGCGGAATGTCGTCGAGAGTTTCTGGGACGCCAAGGAGTTTTCCGCGGTCACGGATTTCTGTCCGCGGTCGCGGAATTGCTTCGAAAACTTCTTCTGCTCCAGAAACATTTCCGCGGTCGCGGAAGTTCGCCGATTTTTGCTTCGCCTTTAGTGATGATTCCGCGGTCACGGATTTCTGGCCGCGGTCGCGGATCTTCCTGTGTAGCATCCGTCACTTCTTTCATTTGGGTTCCGCTCCTCAGCGTCATCGCACAAACGTTCTCCCTCGGGTCTTCTACCGTTTGAGATGGTAGTTTCCTTGAATCCCTAGCCTCCAACTTACTCAATGCTTGAGCGAATTGTCCAAACTGATTCTCCAAGTTCTGAATGCTAGACTTCGTCTCTTGTTGATGTTGGATCATGCTCTGAGTGAGAGATCGAATCATGTCCTCAGTAGACATTGAGGAACTCGGATTTGGTACTGGTGGTCTATGCGCGTATGGCTACCCGTACTGTTGCTGATTGCCATATGGATGGAACTGTTGTTGGATTGGATTGAAATCCTAGTTATCATGGCCTTGGGGAGGATATTGTTGATTCCCGTATCTCAGATTGGGGTGATCCCTCCACCCTGGATTGTAGGTGTTTGAGTACGGGTCATATCTTGGCCTCTGCGGACCAAAACCTCTTATAGCGTTTACTTCAGCCGCAGGTTCAAGAAGTGTTGGGCACTCGTCTGTAGGGTGCAGCGTATCATAACAGATTCTGCAGGACTTAACTTGTTGTGGGCCACTTTTTATCAAGAAGTGCTTCATCATCTCCTTCATTTCTTCCAGCTCAGATTTCGGGGGAGAGAATGGATGTGGGTCAGCTGCCCTTGCTGCATAGGGGCTTGCTCTTTTGGTGAATTGTCTTGAGCTCTCAGATAGCTCAAAGAATACCTTAAATGCTACAACTGGCGTCTTGTTTAGAATGCTATCGCCACAGGCTGCGTTTACCATTCTGCGCTCATCCTCAAGAAGCCCGCCAAATAGATATAGAACGAGATCTTGGTCAGAATAACCATGGTATGGGAAGCTAGATATCAACCTCCTGAATCTCTCATAATATTCATACAACGTCTCAGTAGCATGTTGTTCGATGTTGCTGATGCTTCTCTTCAGGCTATTGAGTTTCGTTGCAGGGAAGTACTTCTCAAGAAAGGCTTTCTTCATTTTCGCCCATGTATCTATGCTTCCCGGAGCCAAATAATAGAACCAATCATTGGCCGCATCCTTCAGAGAGAAAGGAAAGGCCCACAACTTGATTTGGTCCTCAGTGACGTTCCTCGGCTTCATGTTGGAGCAGACAACGTGGAATTCAGAGA
This sequence comes from Rheum nobile, assembly GCA_027886185.1. NCBI lineage: Eukaryota > Viridiplantae > Streptophyta > Magnoliopsida > Caryophyllales > Polygonaceae > Rheum > Rheum nobile. The sequence continues at coordinate 4,034,350 of WOAB01000002.1, read as the reverse complement.
GATGCTTGTTGGGGTCTTCTCTATTCATCCCATGGAAGTGGGGTAATAAATGAATCAACCCAGATTTTAGCTCAAAATTCACGCCATCCGCAAGCTCTGGAAACTGTACAGCAAGCGGTTGTTGTTCTAAGTTCGGGGCAGTCAACTGCCTCAAAGTCGGTGCTTCGCCAGCCATCTTGATAGGGGCTAAAGTCGTGATGCTCAATCAAAATAATCCTTAAAAACCTAAACTAGTAGAATAGGCAAGCAAGGGTCGAATCCCACGGGGAGGAAGTAATCTTTCTAAGTGCAAAAATGTATGCCAAGGTAACAAAAAGGGGGGTTTGTTGGTTTGGTTTGCAAGTAACAAAATAAAGTAAAACAAAGGTTGTAATCAATTGAGAAAAAGTACTTAGCCAGACAAATATCCACTATTCATTTGATTGGTTGATCTTAGATTATCTCTAATTCCTTTCTATGAATGTTCTTATTCCTTTTCTTAAGTTATAAACAGGACAAACAGACCCTGAGAATACTAACTATTAAATAACCAGGAAAACCTCCATGATTCAATTCAACAACATCAATGAATACAGGAATTTCAATATATACACGCAAGAGTAGCAAACAGTCATACTATTGCATGCAATCAATTATCTCTACAATAAACCAGTCCAAACAGTTCTTAGAATATTGCAGTTGCTACTCATGAATCAGGTAACTCAAACAGTAATTACCAAACCCTAGCAATAGACATTTACTAATATCAACTAGATGATCAGGCCAGTTAAATCAGTAAGAATGAATGGGATGAAGCACAAGAGAATCAATACATTCAAAGGAAAAGAAATAGAATTATAACCTCATAACCATTATTCAAACGAAGGCTTCAATCATCGGACTAAGCAAAAGTTCCTTAGTTCTTCATAGTCTTGAAACGTAAAACTCAAAAGGGGAAAAACTGATGTAAACTAGTCTAAGATAAAAACTAAGATAATGAAAGTGGCTGCTAGGAGACTAATAATATAGAAAACCTAGCAAACCCTATTCTAAGGAAAAGGAAAAATTATCTTAAAAGGAAATAAAAAATGGAATAAAAAAAGAAAAGAAAATAGGAAATAACTTCAACTTCGGACGAAACAGAAATTCTCGGACCCGCGTCTGATGCTGATTTCCGCGACCGCGGAAGATATTCCGCGATCGCGGATCTTCGATTATGCACTCCTTCGCCTTTTGTTCCTTCCGCGACCGCGGCCCTCAGCTCCGCGCCCGCGGTCTTGCTTCTGTAGCTCTTTCTCATGCTTCCTTCGTCTTCTCTCGTGGTTTCTTCTTCATCTTCTAAATCTTCATTTAAGCTTCTCCAAACCACCATATCTACACTTCTATTTCTCAACTCCAATCTCTACAATACGCTCTAAACATCTCCAAATGGTACCCAAAACACCGGTAACAACTCCTAGATAAACACTACAAAGTAGCGTTGATCAAATTCACCCATGCTTAAACATTGCTCGTCCTCGAGTAAGCTAATGTAAACCTACTCCTCCAATCAAATCCTCAAGGTCTCAGGAAACATATAAAAACCATCTCTACTAAGAATTACACCTAAACAAGAATCTCCAAGGCACAAACACAATAAGCACAAACGCACACAACACAACACATAACATACAAGCTTAAAGGGAAGCAGAGTAATTCCCCCAAGCTTAGCCCGAACACCATAGAGTGAATAAAAATATCTATTCCTAGCCTCCATCTATCTTCTTATGCCTCCCAGAGTGACCTATCCGAATCCTTCTTATATCACCTCTTCTTATGTCATCACGCCAAGAAAAATGAGGAATCCTAATAATCACTCTTCTTCTTTTCACTCATATTGCCAAGGCGCCCTTTCGGGTTTTCACCAAGCCACTCATTTCATTTTTCAATAGATGGGCTCACATAAACTCACATCACTCTTGACCAATTATTACCCCAACCTAATGCTGGTCCAAGCCACCTGCTTATTGCCTAAGCCGCCCTCTCGGGTTTTCGACTTATCCCAGGATTTCTATTTATGTCTTTTTCAATTTTTGACTTTTTTTTTCTTTTCTCAAACGATTAGCAAGTATAGATCACTCCCCCATGCTTAAACATTGCATTGTCCTCAATGTAATGAAAGACAAAAAAAAGATGAAGCACAAGGAAGGGCATAAAAGTACTCACAACCGTCGCCGAGGGGCCTGGACATGGAAGTTGGTGCTGGCGGTAAATCAATAAAGCACATGTCGCTAGTGTTGCGACGGTCTTCAAACTCAAACTCTACCGTGCAACCAAATAATTCCATTGTAAGGTGTAGTGGTACATCAAAGGAATCGGAGTTGCACGACCTTCAACGAACATGTAATGGAGCCCAGATGTAATTGTGTGGTGGGCTCTGGTGTTCCTCCTCGTCAGCTGTCGAATGTCAGGCCATCATCGGTGCCAAATAAAAATGTGGGGCGAATGTCTCCTCCTTGGCATCATGATGCGCACCGTCTCTTAAAATAAAACGCAGACAGCTGGGCTGCGATCGCGGAAAATCGCCGAACTTTTTTTTTTGAAGTCAGGGGACTTACAGTGATATTTCCGTGACCGCGAAAGAATTTCTGCGATCGCGGAAAAGTTACTGGTGCGAAATAACACCGTCTTCAATTTAAGTCTCGGGTCTCCTACCTGCATGTTAGTCTAAAACAAGAACGAAACAAAACACAATAATAATAACTTGAAAGGAAAAGACAAGAGAATAAATACATACCTCGGGTTGCCTCCCGAGCAGCGCCTTGGTTAACTTCGTGGCTCGACTCATCTAAGGTGATCAATTGTCAGCTTCGGGTTCAATAAGGTTTGTCTCTTCTATGACGCTGGTGTCAAAACCTTCATGGTAAGGTTTCAACCTTTGACGATTCACCTTGAACACGGATTGCGCATCCGTATCATATAGCTCCACTACTCCGTGGGGGAAAACGCGAGCAACAACATAGGGCCCGGCCCAACGGGATCAGAGTTTACCCGGAAAGAGACGAAGGCGAGACAGAAATAATAGGACTTTGTCCCCCGGCTTAAAATCCTTTCTCAAAATGTTTTTGTCGTGCCAGGCCTTGGTCTTCTCCTTGTAAGTGACTGCGTTATCATAAGCTTCAAGTCGCAGTTCCTCTAATTCTTGCAGCTGTAAGTTGCGGAATTCTCCAACTTCATCAATCCGCATGTTGCAATTCTTTACATCCCAGAATGCCCTATGCTTAAGCTCCACCGGAAGGTGGCAGGCTTTTCCAAATACCAATCTAAAAGGGGACATCCCAATGGGGGTTTTATAGGCTGTCCGATAAGCCCACAAAGCATCATCTAATCTCATGCTCCAATCCTTCCTATTTGGAGCGACTGTCTTTTCAAGGATGGTTTTGATTTCTCTGTTTGAAACATCAGCTTGCCCATTGGTTTGTGGGTGGTAGGCAGTGGAAATTCTCTGCGTGACATGATATTTCTTCAGCAGGGTGCTCACGGTCCTATTGCAGAAATGAGTTCCCATGTCACTTATCAAGGCCTTGGGGATTCCAAATCTAGAGAAAATGCGCTTCTTCAGAAAATCTGCCACCACTTTAGAATCATCAGTCTTGGTGGCCTTCGCTTCCACCCACTTGGAAACGTAGTCCACCGCAAGCAAAATATAAAAGTTTCCGAATGAATTAGGAAATGGTACCATAAAGTCAATGCCCCAAACGTCAAAAATCTCGCAAAAGATTAATGATGATTGCGGCATCTCATTCCTTCGAGATATATTCCTAACTCTCTGGCATCGATCACAGGACTTGCAAAAGGTGTAAGCATCCCGAAAGATGTATGGCCAATAAAATCTTGCATCCAACACCTTTCTAGGAGTTTTATTTCCCCAAAGTGGCCCCCACATGCATGAGAATGACAAAAAGCTAAAACAAATTATACCTCATTATCCGGAAGACATCGACGGATTACCTGGTCAACACAGTGCCTCCAAAAATAGGGGTCATCCCACACATAGAATCGAGACTCACGCCGTATCTTTTCCTTTTGTGCTTTAGAAAGATTAGGCGGAAATTCATCTCGAACGAGAAAGTTTACCAGGTTAGCATACCATGGCTTGAGTGTGCGGAGCCCAAGAAGTAATTCTTCATAACCAAATTCAGATGATGAGCCGAGGGCATTTTCGCGGTCACGGACCTCATTCCGCGGTCGTGGAGATTCTTCGAAAAATTTGACGAGACAAACAGAAGCTCCAGGGACTTTTTTGCGGTCGCGGAAATTTTGCCGCGATGGCGGAAAAGTTTATGTAGAAGGCTTTGAAATTGGTGATAACTCAGCGGAATTTCCGCGATCGCGGAAATCTATCTCCGGTCGCGGAAAAGTTTCTGTGGTGAGTCCGCACAATGTATCATCGGGAAAATTGCCCTGTATCTGCGCCTCCTTCTTTGATATGTCCTCTTCATGTACGAGCCTGCTTAGGTGGTCAGCCACCAAGTTCTTGGCTCCCTTTTTATCCCTAATTTCCACATCAAACTCACTCAGCAGCAATATCTATCGAATCAATCTTGGTTTTGCCTCTTTCTTCATCAATAGATAACAAAGAGCTGCATGATCCGTATAGATGATCACTTTCGTGCCAAGTAGATATTGTCTAAATTTCTCTAGGGCAAACACGACAGCTAGCAATTCTTTTTCAGTGGTGGAGTAGTTCCGCTGCGCTCCATTCAGAGTCATGGACGCATAGTGAATCACATGAGAAGCTCTTGCTTCCTTTTGCCCAAGGACTGCTCCCACAACATAATCGCTAGCATCGCACATTATCTCGAAGGGGCGGGACTAATCTGGTGCTTGAATAATTGGTGCACTAGTGAGGCGAGCTTTTAATTCATCAAATGCCTTATTGCACTCATCGTTAAGCTCAAAATTCACTTCCTTCTTCAGCAGATCGCATAGGGGTGATGAGATCTTTGAAAAATCTTTAATAAACTGACGGTAGAAACCTACATGGCCTAAGAAAGAACGCACTTCATGCACATTAGTAGGATAAGGTAAAGACTGAATTACATCAATCTTTTCCTTATCGACCTCAATACCTCTAGCCGACACTATATGTCCTAACACAATGCCTTGTTCAACCATAAAATGACACTTTTCAGAATTAAGAACCAAATTGGTTTCTACACATCTTTTAAGCACAAGTGATAAGTGGTCTAAACATGCATCAAAACTATCACCATGGACTGTGAAATCATCCATAAAGACCTCAATAAACTGCTCTACATATTCAGAAAAAATGCTTACCATACACCTTTTAAATGTCCCGGGTGCGTTACACAACCCGAATGGCATCCTGCGATATGCAAAAGTACCAAAAGGGCATGTAAATGTGGTCTTCTCTTGATCCTCTGGTGCTATGGCCACCTGAAAATAACCTGAGTATCCATCTAGAAAACAATAATAGGGGCGACCAACAAGTCGCTCAAGCATTTGATCAATAAATTGTAAAGGAAAATGATCATTTCTAGTTACCGCATTCAGCTTACGGTAGTCAATGCATACTATCCATCCAGTTTGAACTCGGGTGGGGACCAAATCTCCTTGTTGGTTCTCCACAACTGTGATGCCTCCCTTCTTTGGAACAACTTGTGTTGGACTCACCCATTTACTGTCAGAGTTAGGAAAAATCATCCCTGCCTGTAAGAGCTTCAGCACCTCCTTTTTCATCACCTCCATCATTGGTGGGTTCAGTCTTCTCTGTGGCTACCTAGATGGTTTGGCTTCTTCTTCCAGCAGAATCCTATGCATACATGTAGTGGGACTAATCCCCTTGATGTCTGTAATGGTCCATCCCAGGGCTGTCTTGTGTTCCTTGAGCACTACCACCAATTTTTCCTCTTGATACTTGGAAATCTTGTTAGAGATAATGACCGGTAATGTGTCCCCCATTCCCAGGAAAGCATACTTGAGGTGGTCTGGTAGAGGCTTGAGTTCAATCTCTGGTGCCTGCACAATGGAAGGTAAAAGCTTCTCGCTTGGCACTGTTAATGATATGGGGCCACTGCCCAAAGGTTTGAGATAAGGCTTACCATAGGCATCCAAGTGTGCCACAGTTTCCTACAGGTTAGTAGATAAATCCAAATCTACCCGTGGATCTACTATTTCATTCTCTAAAACAGATTGTAACTCATTCGAGCCAGTAGTATCAAAGACATCTTGCACAATAGGATCAATCACATCAATAGCACACAGAGAATGATCATCAATGTAGTGTTTCATAGCATCATATATGTTGTACTCCACCTTTCCCCCATCAAATTCCATAGTAAGGGTTCCACTACTTACGTCAATCTTTGTCTGAGATATTTTAAAAAATGGCCTACCTAACAGTATAGGGGATGCATGCTTATCGTGATCCATATCCAGCACAAAGAAGTCAGCAGGAAAAATAAGATTATCAACCATGACAAGAACATCTTCAACTACCCCTTTCGGGTACACATTAGATCTATCTGCCAATTGAACAACTATTCCTATCTCATGCAATGGTCCTAATCCTAAGGATTCATACAAAGAATAAGGCAAGACATTTATGGACACACCTAGATCTAGCATAACTTTTTCAAATTTAGTGTCACCTATTACACATGGAATACTAAACATGTCTGGATCACCACACTTTTTAGGCATACGTCTTTGAAATACAGCAGAAACATGTTCACTCACCGTAATCTTTTGCTTTCCCTTCAATTTCTGATTTCTTTTAATGGTACATAGTTCTTTCAAAAATTTAGCATAGCGAGGAATACTCTTGACAAGTTTGAGTAAGGGAATGTTTACCTCGCATTTACTGAAGGTCTCGAAGAATTCCTTATCGGTCTCTGGTTGTCTGGTGTCCATCAGCGCTTTAGGGAATGGTGCGGGTGGCTTCATCGAGCTGAGTGGTGGAAAATCTGGACGAACGTAAGGATCCTGGACTTCAGCTTGAGATCCGCGGTCGCGGCTTTGGGTCCGCGGTCGCGGAATTTCTTCACTGTGTATCTCGTTTCCAGAGATTTTTCCGCGGTCGCGGAAGTTCTTTGAATTTTTCTTCTACTCCGGAGTCTTTTCCGCGATCGCGAAAATCTGGCCGCGATCGCGGAAAATCGCCGATTTTGTTATCTTCTTCAGTGATGCTTCCGCGGTCGCGGATTTCTGTCTGCGGTCGCGGATTTTCCTCTGTAGCATCCGTCACTTCTTTTGTTTGGGTTCCACTCTTTAGCGTCATCGCACAGACGTTCTCCCTCGGGTTTTCTACCGGTTGAGAAGGTAGTCTGTCCAAATTCCTGGCCTCCAACTTACTCAATGCTTGAACGACTTGTCCAAACTGAGTCTCCAAGTTCTGAATATTAGACTTCGTCTCTTGATGATGTTGGGCCCCCGCTTGAATATGTTGGGCCATAGTGCTTGCCAACGATGATACGCTCTAGGTTAGGGCCCTGATCATGTCATCATTGGACAAAGATGAACTTGAGCTTTGGCCTTGATGTCTAGGGTCATATTGTGCTCTCAAGTGTTGTTGATTGTCGTGCGGATGGAACTGTTGTTGGCTTGGATTGAACTCATAGTTATCTTGGCCTTGAGGAGGGTATTGTTGATTCCTGTATCTCGGATTGGGGTGATCCCTCCACCCTGGATTGTATGTGTCTGAGGACGGGTCATATCTTGGCCTCTGCGGACCAAAACTTCTGACAGCGTTTGCTTCAGCTGCAGGTTCAGGAAGTGTTGGGCACTCGTTAGTGGGATGCAGCGGATCATAACAGATTATGCAGGCCTTAGTTTCCCTTGCTGCATAGGGGTTTGCCCTTTTGTTGAATTGTCTCGAGCTCTCTGATAGCTCAAAGAATACATCGAATGCTCCAGCTGGCGTCTTGTTTAGAATGCTACAGCCACAGGTTGCATTTACCATTCTACGCTCCTATTCACGAAGCCCGCCATATAGATAGAGAACGACATCTTGGTCTGAATAGCCATGGTATGGGCAGCTCGAAATCAACCTCCTGAATCTCTCATGATAATCATACAACGTCTCAGTAGCATGTTGTTCAAGGTTGCTGATGCTTTGCTTCAGGCTATTGAGTTTCGTTGCAGGGAAGTATTTTTCGAGAAAGGTTTTCTTCATCGTCGCCCATGTATCTATGCTTCCCGGAGCCAAATAATAGAACCAATCATTGGCCGCATCCTTCAGAGAAAAAGGAAAGGCCCTCAGCTTGATTTGGTCCTCAGTGACGTTCCTCGGCTTCATGCTGGCACATACATAGTGGAATTCAGAAAGATGCTTGTTGGGGTCTTCTCCACTCATCCCACGGAAGTGGGCTAGTAAATGGATCAACCCAGATTTTAGCTCAAAATTCACGCCCTCTTCAAGCTCTGGAAACTCCACAGCCAGCGGTTGCTGTTCGAAGTTCGGGGCAGTCAACTGCCTCAAAGTCGGTGCTTCTCCAGCCATTTCTATATCAAAATCAACAAAGGAAGACTTAGTAGCACGGGTGTGTACCATAAGATAGGTCCACACAAAAGTTGGCACACAAACTTACAAGAAGAAAATTTATAACTTGCCTCCTCGACAACGGCGCCAATTTGATAGGGGCTAAAGTCGTGATGCTTAATCAAAATAATCCTTAAAAACCTAAACTAGTAGAATAGGCAAGCAAGGGTCGAATCACACAGAGAGGAAGTAATCTTTCTAAGTGCATAAATGTATGCCAAGGTAACAAAAAGGGGGGTTTGTTGGCTTGGTTTGCAAGTAACAAATTAAAGTAAAACAAAAGTTGTAATCAATTGAGAAAAAGTACTTAGCCAGACAAATATCCACCATTCATTTGATTGGTTGATCCTAGATTATCTCTAATTCCTTCCTATGAATGTTCTTATTCCTTTTCTTAAGTTATAAACAGGACAAACAGACCCTGAGAATACTAACTATTAACTAACCAGGAAAACCTCCATGATTCAATTCAACAGCAGCAATGAACACATGAATTTCAATATATACATGCAAGAGTGGCAAACAGTCATACTATTGCATGCAATCAATTCTCTCTACAATAAACCAGTCCAAACAGTTCTTAGAATATTACAGTTGCTACTCATGAATCAGGTAACTCAAACAGTAATTACCAAACCCTAGCAATAGACATTTACTAATATCAACTAGATGATCAGGCCAGTTAAATCAGTAAGAATCAATGGGATGAAGCACAAGAGAATCAATACATTCAAAGGAAAAGAAATAGAATTATAACCTCATAACCATTATTAAAACGAAGGCTTCAATCGTCGGACTAAGAAAAAGTTGCTTAGTTCTTCATAGTCTTAAACGTAAAACTCAAAAGGGGAAAAACTGATGTAAACTAGTCTAAGATAAAAACTAAGATAATGAAAGTGGCTGCTAGGAGACTAATAATATAGAAAACCTAGCAAACCCTAGTCTAAGGAAAAGGAAAAATTATCTTTAAAGGAAATGAAAAATGGAATAAAGAAAAGAAAATAGGAAATAGGAAATAACTTCAACTTCGGACGAAACGGAAATTCTCGGACCCGCGTCTGATGCTAATTTCCGCGACCGCGGAGGATGTTTGATAGGCGTTGTCGTGACACCTATACAAAATAATCCTAAACAAACCTAACTAATGTAGTCTGGTAAGTAAGGGTCGAATCCCACAGAGAATCAAATACTATTCCAATGATGTAATTGTATACCAACAAGTAACCAAGGGGGTTTGCTGATTAAAACCAAAATAAATAAAAACAAAGACTTGAAATCAAATTGGAAAAATAACTCAGCCAAACAAATATCCACACTTCAGATTGATAGATCGATCATTGATTATTCCTAGTCCTCAATACTCATGAAAGTCCTAATCCTTGTTCTGAAATAGTTACCAGTCCAACCAGTCTTGATAACCCTAACTATTAAACAAATCCCTACTAACCTTCACGATTTAATTCAATAGCAGCAGGAAGTTCAGGAATAGATAGGTACATGCAAGTGTAGCAACCAGTCATACAATTGCATGCAATTAATTCTCTACACAAACTAAGGGATTTAGATTCGCAACCAGTATCCTCTAATCCTTAGCAGTATGATCAATAACAATCTCAACAGGTTGTATGGAAAAGGGGAACCAATAGCATAATACTAATTTCTCTAGGTTGTCAGACTAGAGGGAACTACTATTAACAATCTAATTGATTTCCTAATCAACAAATCAAGGGGAATCGATATACGATCAATGAGATTAAGCACGAGAGAAAATTAATACAATCATAGAAAGAGTAAAGGAATAACCTCACAATCCAATCAATCCAAAGGCTTCAATTGTCTGCCTGAGCAAAAGGGAAAAACAACGATGAATGAAACTAGGTCTAACTACTTTCTCTGTGGCAACTAGGTTTTGAGAATTGGATCCTCTCTAAAAAGTCTTAAACCTAACTTAAATACTAAAGTAATAATTCAGAAATAAAGAAAAGAAAAATAACAAACTTGGAAATAAAGTTTCGGAAATAAAATAAAACGGGAATAAGAAAACTCGTAAAAGACTTTCAGCGCGTCTCCACCGCGGGTGCGGTGGCTCCACCGCCGGGTGCGGCCATTTAACAGAAACTCCAGTTCTCTGACGACCTCGCCGCGGGTGCGGCAGTGCCCACCGCTGGGTGCGGTGGGATTCCAGTACTTCAGCTTCTGCGACACTTCAGTAAAAACGCCATAACTTTTGATTCTCAACTCGGATTGCGCTCATATTTTGAGGACTTGTAGTAGACTTCAAGATCTAACTCCTCGAATTGGAATCACTCCATTTGGACATCTGAGTAGAGAGAACGAACCATTTAAATTCAGCCCACTGTTCTTCTATTCTTCTCTTCACTTCCTTGGCGTCTTCTCCTTGTGGCTTCCTATGATCTCCAAAATAGCTCAAACACCTCCAAAAACACCAAACTTCGCCCCCAAACGCCATACACATGAATGTGTCTAAATCTACCCGAATGGCATCAATAAACCCTCTAATAACTCTTACTTAAGCCCTACAAAGTAGTGCTTATCATGTTCCGCGACCGTGGATCTTCGATTATGCACTCCTTCGCCTTTTGTTCCCTCCGCGACCGCGGCCCTTAGCTCCACGCCCGCGGTCTTGCTCCTGTAGCTCTTTCTCATGTTTCCTTCGTCTTCTCTCGTGGTTTCTTCTTCATCTTCTAAATCTTCATTTAAGCTTCTCCAAATCACCATATCTACACTTCTATTTCTCAAATCCAATCTCTACAATACGCTGTAAACATCTCCAAATGGTACCCAAAATACCGGTAACAACTCCTAGATAAACACTACAAAGTAGCGCTGATCACATCTCTAGTTGCGTACGGGCTGCTACATGGTGTCTGGAGAGTGTCCTTTCTATTTCTGTATCAAAATCTAAAAGTGGAGAGTCAGTAGCACGGGTGTGGACCATAAGATAGGTCCACACTAAAGTTGGCACACAAACAAACACAAAGAAAAATTAAAACTTGCCTCCCCGACAACGGCGCCAAATTTGACGAGGCTAAAGTCGTTATGCCTAATCAAAGTAAATCCTCAAAAACCTAACTAAGTATAGTAGGCAAGCAAGGGTCGAATCCCACAGGGAGGTAGCAATCTTTCTTAGTGCAACAGGTTGTATGCCAAAGGTAACAAAAAGGGGGGTTTGTGGTTTGTTTCAATGTAACAAAGTAAATCAATGAAAAAGATGAAATCAATGGATGAGAAGTAACTTAGCCAGACAAATATACACCATTCAGTTTGATTGGTTGATCCCAGATTATCTCTAATTCCTACCAATGAATATTCCTATTCCTTTTCTTAAGTTATAAACAGGACAAACGGACCTTGAAAATACTAACTATCAAATAACCAGGAAAACCTCCAGATTCAATTCAATAGCAGCAATAAGCACAAGAATTTCAATAGATACATGCAAGTGCAACAAACAGTCTTACTATGCATGCAATCAATTCCCTCTACAATAAACCAGTCCAAACAGTTCTTAGAATATCGCAGTTGCTACTCTGAATTAGGTATTTCAAACAGAAATAACCACACCCTAGCAATAGATAATTACTAATATCAACTAGATGATCAGGCCAGGCAAATCAGCAAGAATCAATGGGATTAAGCACAAGAGAATCAATATATTCAAAGGAAAAGAAATAGAATTATAATCTCACAACCAAATACAAACGAAGGCTTCAATCGTCGGACTAAGCTATAGTTGCTTAGTTCTTTATAGTCTTCAAAACTTAAAACTCTAAGGGAAAAACTGATGTAAAACTTGAATTCTCAATTCTGAAAAGGCTGCTAATAAAACTAAAGATATAACCTAGCAAAACCTAGTTTTCATAAGATAGGAAACAATATCTAAAAGGAAAATAAAATAAACTAACGAAACATAAAAGAAATAAAAGAAAAGGGAATAAAATAAAGAAAATCTTCAGACGAAAGGAAAATCCCGGATCAGCGTTGATGAACAGTATCCGCGACCGCGGACAGATTTCCGCGACCGCAGAAATGTTCTTGTTGTCTTCGTTGTGTCTTGTATTTTCCCGCGACCGCAGCTCCTTCTTCCGCGCCCGCGGAAATTGTTCTGTAGCATTCTTCAGCTCCTTCTTCGTTCTTCCTTCTTTTGCTTGCGGTCTTCTCGTGGAGGCTTCTTCTTCAACTTCTTCAGTCTTCATTTAAGCTTTTCAAAACCACCAAATCAACACTTCTACTCCTCAACTCCATTATCCTAACTTATTCTCTAAACCCACACAAACGGTACCTAAAACTCCGGCAACAACTCCTAGTTAAGCACTACAAAGTAGCATTGATCACCTCGTGACCGACAGCCCCCCACCGCCGCCGAGGAGACACGCGCCGCCAACGCCTACCTCACGGCCATCGGTTCCCCACCGCCGCCTGGCGCGTTCACCCCCGGAGCGACACCCACCTTCCCCTTGGTGTCGCACCCTTGCCTCACCGTCGAGGAGGGTGGTGCCTTGTTGCCCACTTGACTGGCCGCGCCCTTGGCTCAGCCATGACTTGGTTGGCCGCCTCCCATCGCCGCGAGCGGTCCCTTGTCGCCTATTGGCGGCCCCCCATCGGCCTATCCCCATGGAGGCCGGTGCCCCATGGCTACCCCACCGAAGGAGGCTTGCGCCTTGATACCGCATTGGTCGGTGACCTCATTTTCGCTCGAGGCCTCACCCTTGTCCCTTTACCAAGGAGGACGGCGCCTCATCTACTTCCCACCCATGGAGCCTTCTCCGTTTGATGGCCAGTGCAAGAAGGATCGAGACAAGATTGTCGACATCTTGTCCCTGCGTATGTGCTTCCCTCTCTTTGTCATGATCACATTTTCGAGTTTTCACTTCCTATATCTTTACATGCTCATGACCCCCCCTCTAGCCCTACCCTAGCCGAGTATGCCACTTGGGAGGACCTTGCGGGCTATTATTGGGATGGTGGTTTCCTTATCCGAGCGGGTGAGCGTTGTGTCCTTAGGGCCTCCTCTAGGAACTTGTTGATTACGGATGACCATGAGAACCGTAGAGAGTTTGGGAATACAACACACATGGCTACATTTGAGGATAATGTCTTTTGGCCTACACTTGTTCCACGTTTGCCTAGGTACCACCCTACCGGTCCTCATACACACCTATCTCTCCCACCCACCCCTTGGGAAGACTTAGGCATAGTCTTTCTAACCGGATTGCCTACGCTTAAGAAGGGGAGGGATTCCATTTGTGTGTTAGGCAACCACCTCCCTAGGATGGCTCATGGCATTCCTTGTGGCACCACACAGTCACACACCATGCACCAAAGCTAGACACCCTTGCCTTTGATCCCGGGATACTCTTACATGGAGTCCTTCGTACTATTGTGTTGGCTTGGGACCCTAGCTTTATGGATCGTTTTTGGACGCTTTGGTGGCTGAAATTTGGGAACGGCCTTATCCTTGACACTAGTTGCCATCTCCACCCCGATGCCTTGCTTAGAGCCATCCTTAGGACCCCACCGCACCGTTGGCTGCCCTTTCCTTTGCTTGTTGAGTTTGCTTGTCTTAGGACGCTAGCACACATGCTCCCACCATTTGCAAGGTTTCCAGCCCGGCGCCACTCCGAGCCTCTCACTTGTTTCGACTCTTTGCCTAGGTCCAGCCGTAGACCAACCGCGAGCCATTGGATGGACTCACGTTTTCTTGTTGAGTTGCATTGTTGTAGGTCCATTCCGCCGGCTGCCATGCTCGCCCATGAGGCCTCCCCTCTTGTTGTGCCCAAGGAGTCGCCAGACGGCTCTCCTATGCTCGTGCTTCTTTGTGTTAGTGGCGGTCTCCCTCACTCTACATTCACCTTTAAGAAGGGGAGATGCGCCACCACACTTCCTCCACACCCCGGACTTCCAACACACTCGAAGCGAGGACGCTTCGAAGCTAAGAAGGGGAGAGTGATGAGTCCCAGTGATTGACCACCAAGGTGCCGATGCATCAATGCCACGACACTCAAGCATCGACCATGCTTCGATTCCAAGGCATTCATACACACGCCTATATCCAAGCCTCTAAGGCTTTTACCCTTATTGTATTTTTGGTTATTTAGTTTCTTTAGTCTAGTCTTGCCTTAGTGAGTGTGAAGAGCCATTTGCAAATGGGCTTCAACTCACTAAGGCACATTAGTAGCTTTCCTTTGTTGGCTTGATGCCTAGACTATTTAAAGCCATCTTTGGCTTCCTTGTTCATTTGGTTGAAGATTATAGAAGTGGATATTTCCCTTAGGTTGAGTATATCTCCCTAAGGCCTCCACTTACTTCTATCAACCCCAAGCATTCAAATCTCTCATTCTTCCTCTCAATCTCATCTACTCTCAAGCAAACTCACTCAAACCATTGGATTCAAGTTCAACTAGCCAAGGAACCTCTAAAGGAGGTTCCCTTGGCCTTCTAGCCGAGAGCCGCCGGCTCCTCCTTGTCTGCCGCCAGTTGTGTCCACCCTCGGCAGCCCCTCGGCTCTCCCCTCTTCCTCTCGGCCGTGAGTCTCTCCCAAGAACCATTGGAGGGCTAACAAGCTCAAGAAGGAAGGAGAAGTCTAGCTTGGCCATGATCTAGCTCACCCGGGAAGAAAAGCCTCACCTTGGAGATTTGATTCTCATCAGTTATTGCATTGCCTGCCTTAGAGGCTATTTTGTATGTTAGGGCACGCGTAATGGATGTAGACTTTGCGAATGTAGTAATGCTTTGTATTGGGCAAAACGATGTATTTACAAATCTGTTTTGGAAATCAATACTGGCAACAAGTAAAATATCTAAGCTTGCTATCTGTTTCTTCGCGTTCCTTCTTGCTTCAAGACCCTTGCTTTTGAGTAGTTCCTTGTTGTGGCTCCGTGAAGGCCTACCTCATTGCTGCTTAAGCTCTTGCTGGCGATGACTGCCCTTCTTTATTGCTAGGCGAGTTTTACCTGCGTAACTAGCCCCGCGTATGTCTCGCGCTTTTTTTCTTTCAACACTAGCCTTATGAAACTCGTGTTCACGATTTGCTTTCATGACTTGCTTTCACGACTTGCTTCGTACACTTGCTCGCGTAACTTGCTTGCTCAAAACTCGCTTGCATAACTTGCATTCTTACTTATCGCATAAAGAATTGCTTTTTAGAGCCTTGCTCACTTCTCATATCGCGCGTAACGTATTGCTTAGTTGTGTTGCTAAAAAATGTATTGCTTTAGGGTGTTGCTTATTCATATACCTTACCATCGCGTACCACCTAGATCTCAGGCCCACACTTCCACGAGTATTGTTTTTTTGTATTGCGGGGTGTTGCCTGCATGACATCGCTCGTAGGATCATTACTTGCTATACTCGCGCTTCTTCGAATAGATAGGGTTTTTAGAATCCATACCTGAGGCATTCTTGCTTTAAGGATAGTACTTGCAGAGCCTCATTATGTTCCAGGTATTTGGAACTAAATTCCCCGCGTGGTCTTTGAGACGTAAGGCTCCAGGTGCTACCTCGCAAACTACAATATATGGTCCTTCCCATCCTGGGTCCAGCTTTCCCCCTTCAGTCTTCCTAAGTACCAGATCACCTTCAGCGAAGCTTCGTGGTTTTACCCTTTTGTTGTAGTAGGCGGCGATGCGGCGCTTGTATTCACTTTCGCGTATCACTGCCATCTTTCGCGTCTCTTCAGCAAGTTGTAGTTCCAGCTGTAATTTCTCAGAAGTTTTCTCCTCATCATAATCAAGGAGCCTCTCGCTCGGGAAAAGGTGCTTCACAGGGATCACGGCCTCTACCCCATACGTCAACGCGAAGGGTGTATCCCCTATATCTCTTTTGGATGTAGTCCGATTCGCCCATAGTACCAGGGGGAGGACTTCGGCCAATCGCCCATGCGCCCACATAAGCCTTATTTTGAGGTCAAAGTATCCGCTGGTTCACACTCTCTACTTGGCCATTGCAGTGGGGATGGGATACAGACGCGAAGCGGAGTTTGATGCCCAAGCCCTCGCAGAAACTGATCAGCTTCTTGGTATTGAACTACGGTCCGCGGTCGGTTACAATGTCTTGAGGTAGCCCGAAGAGACAAATAATATTTTTCCATATATACTTCTTTACCTGTTCCACTGTTGTGGTAGCGAGCGGCACCGCCTCGACCCACTAGGTGAAGTAGTCTATCGCAACCAATATGAACTGCAACTATCCTGGCGCTCGTGGGAAAGGCCCCATAAGGTCCATTCCCCATCTCGCGAAGGGGCAAGGGGCACTGATAGCTTGCATTTCTACCCCAGGTTGGTGCGACGCGGGGGCATGGCGCTGATATGCCTCACAGGTTTGGGCTACGTGGATTGCATCCTCCTTCATTGGCCAGAAGTATCCGGCCCGCAAGGCTTTGTACACCAGGGTTCGCCACCCAGTGTGCCCGCCGTATAGTCCCCCATATATTTCAATCATCAGGTCGTTTCCCTCCGCGAGGGTTGCACACTTCAAGTCTGCCGCCATGTATCCTTTCTTATACAAGACGTCGTTCTTTATATAAAAGCGGGTTGCGCGTATCTGCAGCTTCCTTTTCTGCTGTGGGTCTTCAGGCACTACCCCTGCCATGATGTATCTTCGTATCGGAGTCCTCCAGTCGTCTTCTTCCTCTTCGTGCTCGATCAACATCAGCTCTGGATTAACGGCGCGAGAGGTGCGCGAGTCCAGCCAAACTCGGCCTTTTTGCAACTTGGCCTTTGAACCAAGCTTTGCAAGCTCGTCTGCCCTGGAATTCTCCCTTCGCGAAATTGCTTGGATTTCAAAATAGTCAAAGGCCGCGGACAGGGTCTTTACCCTTGATTGATACGCGTGCAAATTCCTTGTTTTAGCCTCGTAAACTCCTTCCACCTGTTTTACGACAACTTCTGAGTCACTGTAGCACATCACTCTTCACGCACCGTTCGTGAGAGCTAGTTCAAGCCCGCGATGAGTGCTTCATATTCCGCCTCGTTGTTCGTCGCTTCAAACTCCAAGGTTAGGGCATACTCAAATCTCCCCTCTAGGCGAGGTAAGCGTGACTCCATCCCTGTTGCCCTCCTCGTTCGCAGCCCCATCCACAAATAGCATCCACTGGGCCTTTTCCTCCGTCAACCCTTTTGTGCTTACTTCGCGAAAACTTGTTTCTATGAGAAAATCCACGAGCGACTGTGCCTTGATCGCTGGTCAGGGTTTGTAATCCATGTCAAACTCTGACAACTCGATTACCCATTTGGTGAGTCTTCCTGACAAGCTTCGTAGAGGAAGATCTGACAACACTTGGATGGGGTGAGCTTGGAAGTAGGGGCGTAGCTTTCTTGCGGCCATGACCAGAGCTAAGGCAACCATTTCTACTGATGGGTACCTCATCTCGGTTGGTATGAGGGCCCTACTCACAAAGTATACAAGCTTTTCTTGTTCACCTACTAGCACGGCGCTGATCGCCCGTGATCCTGCCGCCAAGTAGCTGCAAATCTTTTCCTGGAACTGGAGATGACAACGTAGGGAGACTGGCCAGATGCCCTTTTAACTCTGCGAAAGATGATTCACACTCGAGAGTCCATTTGAAGTTCTGGGGATCTCTTAGGATAGCGAAGAATGGGAGCCCCCTCTCCGCGAGCTTAGAGCAAAAACGCCCTAAGTAATTTACGGACCCTACAAACCTCTGCACTTCTTTGACGCTCCGTGGGGGCGCCATTTGTAACACTGCTTCTACCTTCTCGGGGTTCACGTCGATTCCGCGTGAACTGATCAGGAAGCCTAGGAATTTCCCTGCCTTGACTCCAAAGACGCACTTTTCTGGGTTCAAGCTCATTCCGTGTTTGCGTAATGTGGTGAAAACTTCACAAAGATCGGCTACATAATCTTTTTCTTGCCTACTGTTCACCACGATATCATCTACGTATGCCTCGACAGAGGAACCGATCTGATCGCGAAAGATCAGATCGACCAACCTCTGAAAGCTAGCCCTTGCATTCTTGAGCCCGAATGGCATGACTGTGTAACAATAGGTCCCTCTTTCTGTGATGAAGGCAGTATGCTCTCTGTCCGCAGGGTTCATTTTGACCTGATTATAGCCTGAGTACGCATCCAGGAAACTCAAGGCCTCATGCCCCGCGGTTGAGTCTACTAGCTGATCAGTCGAGGGAAGCGGGTAGCTGTCTTTTGGGCATGCTTTGTTTAGATCTATGAAATCCACACACATGTGCCACTTTCCGTTCGCCTTCCTCACCATTACAACGTTTGCGAGCCAACGGGGGTATTGCACCTCGCGTATAAATCCATCTTTCAGTAACTTTTCAACCTCCTCTCTAGCCCCCTAGGCTCTATCTCCCGCTTGTTTCCTCTTTTTTTGCCTCCGTGGCTTCGCCTCTAGGCTTATGTTGAGCTAGTGGGTCATGAGGCTCACCGGGATTCCTTTTAAATCCTTGGGCGTCCACGCGAAGACGTCTCGTGATGCCGCTAGCAACTCCTTGATTCTGTTATGTACCCCTATCTCCATAGCCTGTCCCATATACAACCTTTCTTCCTCCTGCATGAATGGTGACATACTTACTTTTTCTTCTTTTGGGACCACGGTTTCCATTCGACTCATGACCTCTAACTCAGTTTCCTTTTTTGCATGAACGGATGGTACTTGGCTGGCGTTTACATCCTCCATGGCCAAGACTGGCAAACACTTTTCGCTGAGCGCTGCTAAATAACATGTGCGGCTTTCCGCATGCTGCCCTCTTGCAATTCTAACCCCCACATGCGTAGGAAACTTAAGAGCAAAATGGTATATAGAGACTAATGCCTGGAACTTACATAAAGAGATTCTTCCCAGGATGGCGTTGTATGCGGACGACGACTGGAGTACCATGAATTCCACCTTTTCACTCCTTCGTGGGCCACTTCATCTCCCATGATCAGGTCTAGGGTTATCACCCCAATCGGCTTTACTCGTTCCCCCGCGAAGCCTACTAACGTGCAGTCGGTGGGTACCAGGCTTGCGGGGTCTAGGCCCATCTTCTGGAAAGCTTCCCAGTGCAAGATGTCTGCGGAGCTTCCGGTGTCAACCATTACCCTCTTCACTATCTTCGTCCCCATTTGTACATGAAGAACTGAAGGGTTAGTACTGGGAATACAAGACTCCACGAGGTCTTCTTTGCCGAATGTTAGCTTATGCTCCTGTCGCGGGGGATTTGATATGCTCATGACTGGCCTTTCGAAGGGAGGGGGTGCGTTGGCGATCCTTCATCCCTCTCGCTTGCTGGGGCCTCTTGGCTTGTGCCTCCCTGAGATGGTCCCCACTTGCCCGTCTGGTCGTAGGAAGTTCTGACCGACATTTGGGTAGGGCGCTGGGAGGTTAGGAGGAGGCCTTTGCGGAGTAGGGCATGGGCCTGGTGTGGTCCTCCTTCATGGAGCTTTGTACCCTCGACATTCCTGCCCGTCATGGGTGGTCGATTGATGGTAAGAACATAATTTTCCTCCCGGCCTCGCGGGTGGTGGTGGTGGTGGTGGCATGTTGTTTCGTGGAGGAGGGGGCATGGACTGCTGCCTCTACGGGTACGCACCTGCCCTTTCTCGGTTGTTCATTTCTACCACAACCAGTGGCTTCTCTGGGGCTTTCCCTCTATCGTTAGTCTGATGACGCCGAGGCTCCCACGCGGCCGCCTCTCTTTTTGGCCCTCCATGTCTCCTTCCATTGTTCGCGGGGGCGCATTCATGGACGAACTCCCCCGGGCCAGCTCTTCCGCCACTATGTGTTGATTGGCTTTCTCGAGTAATTTCGTGTATGAGGTGGGAGGCTTCTTGCACACATTGAGCTTGAATGGTCCGTTTCGAAGTCCTTGAATGAAAGCCATTCGCGCCACCTTCTCGTCGAAGTCGTGCGCTTGGACTACCTCTGTGGTAAACCTCTTTATGAAGGAAGCCAGGGTCTCACCTTCGTGTTGCCTCACATTCAACAGCTCCTGCATGCTGAGTTTCCTCTTTTGAGAGCACCCAAAGTGGGCCATGAAAGAGTCCGCGAGCTGCTGAAAGCCATTAATACTCTTCGTCGGGAGGCTTATCATCTAGGTTAAAGTTGGTCCCGCTAAAGTGTTGAGGAAGCACTTGCACATAGTGGGCTCATCGGCCTTGCTCCCGAGCATTAAGTACTGGTACCGAGACAAATGGTTTATGGGATCATTCTCCCTCGTGTATACTTTGAACGCAGGTATCTTGAAATCCTGAGGCGGAAACGCCAGGAGTATATGGTCCGCGAAGGCGGTGGACCTAAATAGTACTAGCGGTACTTCTGGAGCTGTGTACCCTGGGCAGTGCTGGTACGCGTAGTCTGGATAAGGCCTCCTGTAGGGCTCCCTCTAAGGTGAATATCGGGGAGGTTTGTGGGTGATCGAGGCCTGATCTGTCTGGAACCAATCCCCATATTCCTCGCGTGGATCGACCACGACGTAGGGCTCTGGGTGAGCTCGTCCTGTTTGGCGCTACGGCGGAGCAGGCTCTTGCGGGGGAAACTTCTGGCAGGCCTTTTGCCATCTTCGAAACTGGCAAAATTGCTCCCACTTCTCATCGTTCATGAGCACTTCTCGTGTGTTGTTGCTGGGTGTTCCTTTTGGTGATTGTACTTCCTCTTCGACCCCAGTTGGTGGATCTTCGTGCGCTGTGGCCATTCTTACTTTCTCTGCTGGACTTAGCTGCGCGAGGACTTCTCCACGGTCGGCGCCAGTGTTGAATTCCAGACCAACACGCGTGGCTACACCGAGGGTCAACACACCCTCGATCCGGATGTCTGCTGGGATTTGTTTGTTCGGGGATGTCCTCTACAGCTTTTCAATGGCGAGTTCCGCATGAATCGTGATCTGCACTTTCTGGCCTCGTTCCCGTTCCCGGAAATCTCTGCTCTCAGCCCTGCTTTGGCTGAGATTCATGGTTTGGATCTCAGAGTCGCGTTCCCGGTGGTTCTCCTTTCGCTTGTTTTCTGGGCTTCTCCGTCTCTTCTCCGCTGGAACTGCTCCTCCGACCTGCCGGATTTACCTGAAACAAATCCCAGAGATGGCTTCTCCGGGAGAAGGCCCTCCTACGAACAAGTCAGTAATCCGCTCATGAAATGGGAAAGAGAAAGAAGACGCAGATGGAAGGAAAGGGAAAAACAAGCTCTCAAGATCTAGATCTCGCTCCCATGCTCTCTGGCTTTACAGATTTCTTGTGGAAGAAGAAGAGGGAGGTTGCTCTCAAGTGCTCACAGCTCAGACCCTCTCTCTCTTCTAACCAAATTGCCCAATTGCCCTAAAATCCGATCCCTTCTCTCTCTAAACTCCATTGCTTTTATAGAGGTGGTCCTCCTCTCCTCTTGCTGCCATGTGTCCTCCTCCATAACCGTTTTTTCCTTCTTCCTTCATAGGCCTCTGCTTCCTTTCCTGATGGGCTTTTCCTTGCTCGACTGGGCCCATAGTCGAGACCTGGTATGGCGGTTAGCTGTGCGTTTCTCGCGTGGTTATCGTGTATTCGTTTTTGGACTCCGAAGTTTGTCCTTTGCGTGGGTATTACTTTGCTGATTTTGACTCCCACAATACCCACATGAACTCATTATACATGTTCTCAAAAAAAAAACTCATTATACATGTTCTCTTGTATAAGAGCTTCTAGTCATCTTCTATTATCTTCTTGTTCTGATCATTCCCCAATATACTTCACACAACCCATGTCCTATATATGTCTCTAGAAGCTATAACATAGTTTGTTCTCCTAATATATCATATCAGCTTATATGATATTGCCTTGGCTAATAGTCATCAATATCAATCAGCCACATAACAGTGAGCAGTTATAGCAACATTTACTAACTACACAGAAAAAGGAAAAGATTGTCACTTGTATATGCAAGAATGTATCATAGCAAGATCTTTCTAGAATATGGTATATTTCAATACAAGAAAATCTCAAGATAACAATATATATGCTCTTTTGTTGTTAACCTTTTTCTCACAGGGGGAGAATAAGTCTAGCTGTTTAGAATCCAGAAAGTTGATAGTAAAGTTGGAAGTTTTCCTACCATAAGCAGGAATCCAGTGGGGAAGAGATGCTGAAAAGGAGATCTACTTTGGAGCACTTGCAGATGACAGTGTATGTGATGCTGTGACCCGTCCCCGTGCTCTTTTATCTAATGTATTAACATAGAATGAACAAGATGACAATCAAAACAATTGAAGTTGGCTTGCTTTTCCGTATACACGTACCTTTTCTTCAAGCATATTCCTTTCTGGGTCCATGATAAGTGCACACTAGTTTGTCAATCTCTTATTGGGTCACCCCCATGATTCGGAGTAGCAACGTGGGCATTCTACATTGGATGAAGATATGAAGTGAAACTGCTAGAAATTGGTCGTTGAGAAGCCTTGGATGACCTGGAAATTTCTTGATAGGTTGAGATGCAACTGAAGAAGATCTTGTTAAGCTTCTTTCCTTCCACCTAAAGAGGCCAAATGTCCATCAGAACGTCAGTGAAAAAGAGGAGCAGAAAATGTTGCCCCTTAGAATTACAATGGGTCAATTAACTTTTCTGTGTACTGCATACATGCATGTTTCTGGCTCTGGTACAAGGATAAGTATTCCACAAAAATTCTGAGTATTCTTTTGGCTAATTAACCAGACAACGAAAAAGTACTGCGTCTACAAGATGTGAAAGGAAGTGCGAACTGAAGATTGGACATTAGAGAGAATAAGAGTGAGAAAATCATGTGAAATAAGCCTCCTCCCAGGAACATATTCGTTAACAGTACATTTTATTGTGAAAATCAGGTAGAAAGAGACACTAGCTAGCACTTGCAACGAATGCACTTCAATCAACCAATACCAGATAACACCATTAACTCAATTTCAAAAGATTCTATGAGTTGATTAAAGAGCAGTGACAAACAAACAACAAAATCCTGCTATGAACTATGAGATTAGGCTATGTAGTTAAAGAAGAACTTGAATGACATGCCCCTATACTAACAGACTGATATAGAAAGTTCTGAATTACTCATTCGGATGCAGGCGATTTGTATATGCTGAAATTTGTTGTTTTACTTGCCTTTAAGATGCTGAAAATCACCAAAGACATTTTTTTCATGCAATAACACATAGATCTTCTCTTGTCCATGAAATGGCAAAGAGCATGTAAAATTACACAAGGCATTATCTCTGGGATATCTTTGCTACAGTTTGCTCATTGATACGTGGCAATGGCAACAACATGCTGCACATTTCATGAAGAGTGTGAGGTGGGAGGAAAAGTTGTTGTCGAATAAGACGGCATGTAACGTGGGGCCAAAAGAATTTTCCTTTTTATCTGAGCTCACCAGGAAAGTCCACCACACACGCCCCCTATATATACGTCTTCGATGTAGCTCAAGTTTCCCAGCCCAGCCAGGTCTGTAGAGCCTCATAAGATACAGCCACAAGCCCAATGCAAACTAGATTCACTGATTATGGAGTAATGACTAGTATCAACACCAAGTAGTGGAATTCTGGGATTTTATCGGAAACATCCGCTTCCCTCCATATTTCAATTTCCACCTATCCACATAATTTCCTAGATGCACTAAGCTCTCAAAGGACAGATTCATAGCACCAGAAAATGAATACTAATCGTATTATCCTCCAAGGACACTTATTTTCATACTTTGGGAACTCTAATCTGAGCTTGCAAAGTCATAGAGCACAATATCACCATCAGATGCAGAAAATTTCAAAAATAAACAATCTCATTGAATCTAGCAATAATGATTGCTTCTTAGGAAGAAAAGCAGCAATGTATTTCACATTTTGCAGCCAGTGCAATGTACTTTAGATTTTGCAGTCATTTATTATCTCTGGGTTTATTGGAAATTAAAAACATTTAGTTTAAGGCAAGCAATTGAGTTGCTTGTCAGTCTGTTCATCTTTAATTCTATTGTCATCTCAAAGCACTCTCTTACTGATTGAATGACTCCTAAAAAAGGCAAGCACTCTCCTTATTTACAACGGTTTTTTCGCCTGATATCCATGAGATAAGGCGAAATTCGCAAAGTATCCCAAAATTTTACCTATTTCGCGCAATACTCTCAATTTTGTTATTTTTTCGCCAAATGCCCATTCATTAAAATTTTAACAAATCCATTTAAAAAAAATCTAAAAAAAAAAACACTGTCTCTCGTCTTCTTCGACGAGACTGGCATCTCCCTCGGCGAACTCAACTCGCCTCCTGCCCATCACTGGCTCTGCACATCTCGTCGGCGGCCCTTCTGCCGCCCTCGACTTCGAGCCCTTCCCTTCGAGCCACGACGACAAGCCGACTCGCCTCCGCCTCCACGCGGATCTTGGCGGAGTTTCCGACGGCTCAGTGATTGTCATGGCTCTCGATCTGAGCTCTCTTGCCTCCATCTCTAGGTTCGTTCGGGAGTTCGAATCCATGAATTTGCCTCTCAGTCTCCTCATGTAAGATCTCAATTCGAACCAAAATTGAGCGATTCTCCGATCGATTCGCCGGATCTCGGTTTTCACAGTGCCGAATTTGTGCTGTTAATTGACAGAAACAACGCCGGAAAATTCTTGCACCAACATGTGATTTAGGAGGACGGGATCGAGATGACGTTCGCGACGAACTACCTTGGACCTTTTATGATGATGAAACTACTGATGGTGAAGAGGACGGGATCGAGATGACAAAAGGTAAAGTTAAATTCATCAATCAATTAATTAAAACTAATTAGTACACAAATTGCTAGCTAAATCAGTTGTTGACTGATTTTCGTACGTGTATTGATTATTGATTTGCTGAGCAATTTCTTCTGTGTGTGTTTTTGTCCACAGCGATTACGAGCTTGCGAACGTCTTGAGCGATTCTTCGATCGATTCACCGGATCCGCGTGGAGGCGGAGGCAAGCCGGATGGAAGTGAAGGGCGGCAGAAGGGCCGCCGGCGAGATGTGCAGGAGGCGAGTTAAGTTCGTCGACGGGAGAAGCCAGTCTCGTCGAAGAAGACGAGTCGGACGAGAGACATGTTTTTTTTTTCCGATTTTTTTAATGGATTTGTTAAAATTTAATGAATGGGCATTTGGCGAAAAAATAACAAAATTCGAAAATACCGCACGAAATAGGTAAAATTTTGGTATACCTCGTGAATTTCGCCTTATTTCAGTCGCCTTACTTCAGGAATACGAGGCGAAAAAACCGTATTTACAATTATAAAGCTCGGTCAAATTTGTGTAGCACAAAATAATCTCAAGAACCTATTCTAATGTGATGACACAGCTAAATCTTGCACACACTATCTCTCTACAAAGAGAAAAAGGTGGTCATTCACCTGTAAGTTTTTGACAGCAAATCCTGCTGTATGGACGCACCTTCGCTAACCTTTCTATATCAATATCCTTCTTTTTCCAACCAGTAGTGTAATTAAAGAACTACTGTTTGATCAAAAAGACTTTTAATAAAGGAACATTAAGGACAAGAAGCGAAGAAAAAGCAAAGATAGGAATCAAGGAACAAAGGAATATAAGAGACGTCCCTCCAAGTCTTGTCATTTTGAAGAAACTTAGACACAAACTAGCTTATGTCGCTTTTCCTGCACGGGTTTGGTTAATAAAATTCAAAATTCAAATATTATTAAATATTTACAAAAACTAATATAGTAAATTATAAGTTTAATCTTTTGACACATATAGTGATAAGGTTTTTGTATGATTACAATTGAAAGTATATACGCGAAATTGTATACAAAAATGAAAAATAAAAATTGGCCCTTGCTATTTCACGCACCGGGTAAATTGCTATTTACTACACTGTTTTGTCTGTGATGGACTAAATATATCCGTCCGTGGCGGACAGAAGCAATCCACGCGTCACGGACGAACACACTTCATCTGTCACGGACGAAGTTGCTGCCCTTAAAAGCAGCAACTTCGTCCCCTTCGTCATTTCACCCAAAAAACAGATCTCACTCGCTCTCTCCTCTTTTCCTCCTCTTCGCTCTCTTTCGTTCCATTCATCACGTATCAATCAAATTCGTCCATTACGAACCGACAGGTTAGTTAAATCTATCATTGTTCTTGACTTAGTTTAATGGTTTTGAAATTTTTGAATGTTATTTGAAATTTTTTGATTAATTAGGTTTTAGGGTTTAAGTGTTCAATGTTGAATTTACTTGTATAAATGTTGTTTGAAAGTTGTTTGAAACTGAAAAATTGCTTGGATCTGGACAAATGTTGTTCTAAATGATTCGGTTGAAGGGTTGCTTGGATCTAGAAAAATTGCTTGGGGTTGAAGGGGAACAATCCTTCCGTGACGGATGGGATCTATGGATCCGTCACGGACGGGTTCTGTGGATCCGTCATGGACGGGTTCTGTGGATCCGTGACGGACTGACATTGTTGATCCGTCACGGATCAACAATGTCTCATTAAGGGAGCACGGTTTAGGGCACGGTTTGTTGGAAATCGTGCAACTTTACAGAACTGCGATACGATTTTGGAATTGCCATAACGTTTGATTCACTAGTCCAAACGCGCTGAAATTTTGAGGAGTTATAGTTGATATCTTGATCTTTAATGTGTCGTTGGAATCACTCAATTCGGGGTTACGTAAAAAAAGTTATACTTCTAAAAAACTATACAAAAAAAAGAGTATTAAGTTGGGCTTACAATATCGTTACAATGTGCGATTACAATAATATTTAAGTCGGCTTGCGACCTCGTCTCTTTCTTCTGGAAGATGGTCCGAACGCCATCAGCTGAGGAACAAATGGATCATACAGACAAGCAACAGAGGCATCATGTGCATGCTCCCACATGACAAATACTGGAGGCAACGGTGACGCTTCTGATAGGGCCATCTACAAAAGAATGGAAGAAATTAATTCACTTGCCTAGTTAATGGGTTTAAATAATCAATAAAAATGATTAAATGATTAGTACCATACCGAAATAAAATGACTCTCCTTCTCAACATGGTAGATGCATATCGTCTTAAGCTTAGCACCCCTGGGATGATGTGGAACCACTTGCAAAGGCAAGAAAGTAGCGTTTACACCACCCACCACGACAAATGCACAATTGAATGCAGAAGCGACCAGACAACCCATATCTGGAAGCACCATCCAAGTCTTCTATGGGGTCATCCCATCGTCAAACCATGTAAGCTGTTGTAGTACTTTTTCCAGCGTCGTCTCAAAGACGCAAGTCTTAGCATACAATTCCCAAATTTCTTTCACCTTATCAATCATGGATTGTCGGACGATCCTCCATTGTTCATGCTCGATGCCTATTTGATCTGCAACGGCTCTGTATCCACAGTTTCCATCACTAACAATATCAAAGTAACCGTTCATGTGTTCGTGCATACACGACGGAACTATATCCATATACGGTTCAAAGTCTTTAATGAAGGACTGTGGAGCATGAAAATGTGGTGGAAACATTTGACCCACTGGATTCTTGGGAGCTCTAACGTGAGATGGCCTCAAAGGAGTGGTAGGAGCTGTAGGGCTTGGTGAAGGTGTACTAGTGGGCTTTGGTGGCCTACCTCGTTGCTTCTTGGGAGGTGTCCCTTCCATCTCTTTGTCTGTGTACTCCCATGAAGAATGATGTATTTTAGTGCTATCTTTGTTTGGAGCTCCCATTGGCCGTCCCTTATGCCTCACAATAGCCGGCTCTTGCAGACTGGTTCCCTCGGGGCGAGCGATGTCGTAAAGTCGCGAGACACATTTTTCTTGATCATCTGCTGATAGATTGGGGAACTGATCCGTATAAAATTGATCCATCAAATATCTCGCGGCTTTGCGCTTCACCTCAGCCTCACCTTCGTCTTGCACTTCTGACAAACTCAATCGTCTCCAAAACGGATGCAACGCTGAAGGCTTAATAGGGATTGAACTCGTCACATATCTAGCGATGTCATGCACACACGACAATCCATCTCTCACCCTCATCTGGCATGTGTAGGTACTGTCATAAAATGGATTTTCCCCTTTTCTGTATTCCTCAGTCAATCGGTCAAGTGCAACCTTAGATACTTTGTACTTCAACAGCTTGAAAACATCAGCCCCTGTCACAAGCGTCATCATGTTCTGTACACTCTCGTTGAAGGTCCCCTTGATTTCCTTCACTTGGTTTCCCATCTTTGAATGATATTGACCGAATATCGTGTCTAGACTGCCATGTGGAGTAGTCAAGAAGCCTTTCAAACTAGAGTGTGCTCCTTTAACCGTATACTTAGTATAAAAGAGTTTAAAGTTTGATCATACGAGACCTTTCTGTTATCTGCATAAGCTGTACACGTGACGGACCATAAACTTTCATCCGTCATGTAAGATGTGCATCCATACGTGACGTACAGCTTATGCAGATAACAGAAACAGAAAGCTATGCAGATAACAAAAGGCCCCCAAAATATAGCAGATGAGAATGCAGTACAGATTAGACAATGCACTAACCTGTTTGTCGTTGATGTTCCAAGCATGAAAACAATATCTGTCCAAGCTGACACAAGTCTTACCCTATAGCTAGTTATTTCTTACATATTGAGTCAGACGTGGCCAAACCCTCAATTCCGACTGAATTCTACGCAACTCTATCTCGTACTCGGGTACAGTTGTTTGCTTGAATAAATTATAGTATGCATTTGCAAATCTTGTACCCAAGTTTTTATCCTTCATCTCCTTCCTAGCATGGTCCTTTATGTTCTTCTTCACATGACGCCTACAGAGGATAGACTTGACTCTTGGAAAGAGTCTATCTAACGCATTCATCAAGGCCTTTTCACGATCTGTCACTAGGCATGTCGGTGTTACTTGACACTTTTTGCACATTTTAAGAAGTTGTTGTGCGGCCCACACGTAGTTGTCTTCTTTCTCATGTTATAGAAACGCCCCCGCCACATTATAGTTCTTCCATGTAGACGTGACTCTTATTATTTCGAGGAAAGGCAAGTCATTCATGCACAAGAAGATGTGTCATGCATAATGAATAAACATATCAACAAGTAGATGTAGCATGTAGATGTGTTATACTAACTTGTTAGTGCTGTATGTGGAATCTAGCAAAAAGACGTAAGGAAATGCCTTTAGGAGTTTCATGGAATATGGACTGGCAAATAAAATGTCAGTGATCTTATTCATTGTTGGATCCGACCTATACTCCATAAAGTAGTTGTTCTCCTTGCACTTATGGAAGAACTCTTGGACCACGGTTCTTCCTTCCATCCCACTATGTCGGACATTGTACACTTCATTGTACACTTGCTTCATTTTAGTGCAGTTGTTCGGGTCCTGGTTAAGTGTTGTTGCAATCTTTGATGGTTTATTATGATTTTCTGTCATGACCTTACACAACTTCTTCTGCTCAGGTGTCATCCTGCCAACTGATGCATGCCCGTACAAGTCATCACCAATGACATGGTTGTGGGTTCCAACAACTACCTTGATTGTATATGAGTCCCTCGGTTTTTCTTGACACAACAATCTGAATGGACAATCACATTTTTTGCTCCTTGTTCTTTGCCTTACTCTGCTTTCATCTTTAGGAATGTAAATTCCCGCTTTTTCACACAACAGCCATGACTTCCGAAGGCTTCCTCCACCAAAGTTTCTATCCCGACCAATTGTGATGCAGAAGTGATTATCAAAGCTAATCTGTCTAGCCCATTTAATTGCATCATCTCTGGAGCCGAATACTTCACCCGTGGTAAACTTCTCTGAATATCTTCTGAAACAATCACTTCTTCAGGTGTAGGATAATAAAATTGCGGCTGTGTGTGTAATGACGGAAACCCAAACTTAGGTGGAGTATGCCACCTTACGGACGGAATTCCACTACGAGCAAAACAATCTAATCCTGACATATGAGTTTGTTCAGGCGCCATAGGTTCGCCGAACAACCCAAGTGAGAAGGACGGTGGTGCCATGTCCCACGCATCATTCAGGGAAAGATTGTTAATACCGTTGTTCACGATATTGTTCTCCTATTGAAGTAAAAAAAAAGTTAGCATAGAAGCATGTAAGAATTCAGTTTCTGTCAAACAAATCCATCTGTGACGAATAGACACATTCCATCCGTCACGGATGGTAGCACCCCATCCATCACGTATGAAGTGCATCCATACGTGACAGATGAATGACATTCATCCGTGACGGATTGAACAAGTCCATCTGTCACGAACTATTTTTCTTTCAAAAAACAGTCGCCAAACAAAGTTCTTGCACTTGCAATGATCTAGTAAAAATTCAGTATAACAACGCCAAACACTCAAACATGCAGTTTTGCACACAAAATCTTCAACTTTTTAGTACAACTTAATCAAAGATGAAGTTTTTATGAACATATAGTAACAACTATTGAAGTTACCTTATGAAAGTGTTTGTTTTTCCCAAAGAACAACTCAAACATATACATTCACAAGAAAGAACCATAAAATTCTTAACTTTTACTAACATGTAAAGTAAAAGCTTAAAAAACATACCTCATTATAATTGTAACTCCTTGAAACATCTTCTTCACTATTGAAGTTGGAAAAATCATCTTCATTTGCCATGGAAAAGAACTCTTGGAAATTGAAGAAAATGGAAGATGTGTTGTGGGAGGGAAAGGGAAGAGTGATGGAGAGGTTTAGGGTTTAATTTTGGCCGTAATATTGATGAGATATGACGGGGTAGTTAATGTTGTTAGGTGGGGACAAGTAACATTCAATTTTCTGATTGTTTACTTCGTCTGTGATGGACCATGTGCATCCGTCCGTGACGGACCTAAGTGATCCATCCGTCACGGACGAATCACCTTGGTCCGTCACGGACGGATGCACACCGTCACGGACGAAACGGTGCGTGAAATAGCAATTTCACCCGTGCGTGAAATAGAAATCGTGTAAAAATTTCATATAAATAACTGAATAAGAAAACATATAAGTTTAGATTTAAGTAATGAGAACGTTAATTATGTATAATTAATTAAAAGGGAAAAATAGTTAAATTATATCACATATTTATTTCAAATATTTTTTAATACATATTATCACTTTTCCATCACGAATCATATATTACCAATTATGTTCAATTGCATGTTACCAAATATATAAATTTAAGTACTAAAACTAAAAGAAGTAACGTAACTAATTAGGTAAAAATATATTATAAATAATATTATTTACAAATAAGAAGAAATTAATAAGGTAAGAAGATATAAATAATCTTTGAGATGATAGTATTTGTATGATTAAGTTAAGTTATTTTAGGTAAAAAAATAAATAGATAACAAATAAAATATGTAAATATCAAAATTAAGGAAGGATAAAATTGTAATTGTATATTGAAATTTGCCTACGTGACATAGCTCACAGCCTGACAAGTAGGAGAGATAATAAGGGCTTTAGTATAGTATAAAGATAAAGATAAAGATATAGATTTAGGACAAAGATGATTTCTCCCAACCTCTCTGATGTGTTCTTGCCTCCGATGACAAGCCAATTGTCAAAGGTGACACCTTTGGATCTAGTCTTGGGCGAGAAGTCACGTTGTCTTGCATGAAAGGTTGACAAGATGGACACGGTGGTGCTGTAAAGGGAACCTGGTGGCTAACGCGATGATGTCCACGAGCGATCGACTGGATGGGTGTTTGGGCTGGTTGGTGACGGCGATAGCGAAGACGATGACGAGTGTCAAGGCAATGCTAGCGACGGCGAACGCGATGGAATTGGTGGCGATGGTGGACACGATGGAAGCGATCGATGGTGCGAATGGATAGCGATGGCGGAAGCGATTTGATGAGGGATAGATGACTTGAAAAGACAAGTCTTTGGTGTCATAGCATCGACTGCGGAGGAAAGGAGATGCGATGGAAGACTTGGCTTGAAGGCTCAAGCAATTGCCATAGCGTCGGTGGCGGAGGAAATGGGGATGCAAAGATAGAGGGTGACGTCCGATCAAGGAAAGGAGGATAAACACTCTACTTGAAACCTTGATTAAAATTGAACGTGCTAAAACCAATAACATAGTTTGACTTAAATACTAGAGGCGAGACATCGGATGGGCCGAGGCGAGCCTAGTGGGCTAGCCCATGCAAGCATGCAAAAGGCACAAACCCTAAACTAGAAATGACTATAAAAGCAAACTATCTAAAATAAGCAATAATAACAAATATAGAAAGTGTCTCAAAAAGAATGCGGTGAAGGCATGAATGCAAACACCGCGAGGAACGGCGACGAAGGGTCGATGGCCTCGCGAGTGGGTGCACGCGATGTCGGCTGCGAAGATCGCGATGTTCCTATGTCGATGGTGGTGAGGACGACGATTCTTGGGTTGGCGTTTGGGCTCCCTTGGCCAGCGACGATGCATGCGACAAGTGACGCGACGGCGGCGGCGATGGCTTTGGACCTAGACCTTGTCACTGGGCCCTCTGAGCGTAGGCTCATGGCTTCTTCCTCGTATTGGGCCGTCATGGGAGGCAGGGTCACATAACCCTCCCTCACTTGGCTGTGAAGCATCCCCGCTTCACCATCATCAAACTCAGGCTCAACATATGGTGTCAAGTATGCCACGTTGAAGGACGCGTGGACTCCAAAATCTGGTGGGAGCTCGAGTTGGTAGGCATTGTCCCCTATGACCTTTATCACGCGGAATGGACCATCTCCACGCGGTGCCAATTTGTGCTTACGCCGCGAGGGGAACCTCTCTTTTCGCAAGTGCACCCAGACGAGGTCCTCGGGTGCAAAAATGATGCGGCGTCGGCTAGTGTTCTTCTGGGAGGCATACTACGCGGCCCTTCTCTCCAATTGGTCCATGGTTCATCGATGGAGCTCTTGTACTTGCTCTGTGCGATTGGCGGCGGATACATGCACTAGGTCTCGCAGTGGTCGCGGCGACAAATCAAGTGGCGTCAATGGGTTCATGCCATACACCACTTCGAAAGGTGTCAACTTGATCGTCGTGTGCCTGCATCTATTGTAACAAAACTCGACAAGTGATAGTAAGTCCTCCCAACGCCTAGGGTTGGCTTTAAGCATCGTGCGAAGGAGGGCTCCTAGGGTTCTATTCGTGACCTCCGTTTGGCCATCGGACTAGGGGTGGTAGCTAGTGGAAAATAGGAGTTTTGTTCCTAGCTTACCCCAAAGAGTTCTCCAAAAATGACCAACAAACTTAGAATCCCTATCACTCACTATGGTACGTGGGACTCCATGAAGACGCACCACATGCTCAAAGAATAGATCGGCAATCTCACTAGCACTATGGGTTGTCTTACAAGCAATAAAATGTGCCATCTTAGAAAATCTATCTACGACCATAAAAATAGAGTCTTTACCTCATCTAGAGAGGGGCAAACCCGTGATGAAATCCATAGACAAATCTTCCCAGGGGGCACTAGGAATGGGCAAAGGTGTGTAGAGGCCGTGTGGACTGGACCTAGCTTTGGCTCTTTGGCATGTCACACAACTTCTACAAAACCTAGTCACTTGATGGGTCATCTTCGGCCAAAAGAAATGTTCTCTTAGGGCGGCCAAGGTCTTACTAATCCCAAAGTGTCCACAACTTTCGTGTGCTTCCTGAATCAAAAGGAACCTAATGGACGACCTAGGGATGCAAAGGCGACTAGCCTTGTATAAATAACCCTCAGAAAGGAAATATGACTCAAACTCTCGAAATCTCAGGCAATGCTCGAATATAGGGGCAAAGAAAGGATCACTAGCATACAATTCTTTAATCAAAGCAAAACCCAAAACTTTAGTTTGCACATGAGTCAAGAGAACATAAGTTCGAGATAACGCGTCGGAGACAATGTTCTCCTTTCCCTTCTTGTGGACCACGACATAAGGAAATGTCTCAAGAAATTCCACCAAACGAGCATGGCGTCGATTGAGGTGGGCTTGGCTCTTCAAATAGCTCAAGGCTGCGTGGTCGCTGTGGATGACAAATTCACGAGGCCAAAGGTAATACTGCCACGTCTTTAGCACGCGTATTAGGGCATATAATTCTTTGTCGTAGGTGGGGTAATTGAGTGTGGCCCCTGTGAGCTTCTCACTGAATTATGCAATGGGCCTCTTCTCTTGGTGTAGCACACCACCATTGCCAATGTCTGAGGCATCACACTCCACCTCGAAGTGCTTGGCGAAGTCGGGAAGCTGGAGCAATGGTGCTTGGCACAAGGCCCGCTTCAAAGCCGAGAAGGCTTCTTCGTGGGACTCAATCCACAAGACAGTGCTACCCTTCGTCGTCAACTCATGCAAAGGCACGGCAATGGAGGAGAAGTCTCGAACAAAGCGCCTATAAAATCCTACGAGGCCGAGAAACCTTTGCACCTGTGTCGGCGTCGTTGGTGTTGACCACTCTTTGATGGCCGCGATCTTTTCTTCATCGACGCGCAGACCGTCAGTACTCACGACATAGCCCAGAAAATTTGTGGACGCGGAGAAAAATGAGCACTTGGCCAGATTGGCGAATAGGCTCTCGCGTCGAAGGCATTCGAGCACTTGGCGAAGGTGATCGACATGCTCCTCCAAGCTCCATCAATACACAAGGATGTCATCGAAATAAACGACGACAAACTTGCCAAGGAAGGTTCTCAATTCGTGGTTCATCACGCGCATGAAGGTGCTTGGCGCGTTCGTGAGCCCAAATGGCATGACAAGCCACTCGTAGAGCCCATACTTCGTCTTGAATGCGGTCTTCCACTCATCACCTTCTTTCATCCTGATTTGGTGATAACCACTCTTCAAATCTATCTTATACAAAAGTGTGGTGCCATGAAGTTCATCAAGCATATCGTCGAGGCGTGGGATAGGATGCCTACACTTGATGGTGATCTGGTTTATCGCGCGGCAATCAACACACATTCTCCATGTGCCATCCTTCTTGGGAACAAGGATCACGGGCACAGCGCAAGGGGAGAGAGATTCTCTTACGTAGCCGCGATCCAACAACTCTTGCACTTGGCACTGGAGCTCTTTGGTCTACTCTGGGCCAGCTCTATACGCATCGCGATTGGGTAAGGAAGAACCTGGCACAAGGTCAATCTGGTGCTCAATGCCTCTCAGTGGAGGTAATCCTGGTGGCAACTCATCGGAGAAGATGTCGTCGAATGCGGCAAGCAAGGCAGCGACGGCAAGCGGCACTGGCGCGGTGCGCGATGACTCTGGGATGCAAGGAGTTGGCACAAGCAGAAAACATGGTGCCTTGCCAGTCAAACACGCAGTGAGGTCACTAGGCTTGGCCAAAAGAAAGCGTCGCTCACATTTTCCTTGTAAAGGAGACGTCTGTGGCAACGGATCGGCAAACTTTGTCGATGGCGAGGCGCTGGTCGATTTTTGTTGGGCACTGGGCATATGTGGACCATTTCTCATGCCATAATTGGAAAGACCTGGCCAAGCCTCTGGAGTGCCTTTCTTGGCCTTCCCAGCGGCACCAACAGCGGCGCCATGACGATCCAGATGGGCATTTGGTGTCCCACCTATCGCGTTGGTCCTCTTCTTGTTAGTGCCCGGGGAAGACGATTTTTTTCCAGAATTGGAGGAGTCTTGCCTCTGGAGTGCCTCTGGGGACTCATTGGACCTAGTAGACGCGGCCTCAATGGCCTTCTGGTGATCGCGCTCAACCTGGTCTTGCAAGATCTCATGGGGAGACATTGGATGTAAGGTGATGCACCTCCCGTGGTAATTGAACACATAAGTGTTCAAATAGCCATCATGGAGCACGCGTCTGTCGAATTGCCATGGGCGCCCGAGCAAAATATGGGTGGCATCCATTGCAACGACATCACAAAGTATAGAATCACAGTATAGCCCTATGGAAAAAGAAACTAAGTATTGGCGAGATACTGTGTTATTTAGACTTGAAGAAATCCAATGGAGGGCATAAGGCTGTGGATGAGGCGTCGTGGGCAACTTGAAGTGTGTCACGACCTTCTTATTGACGATGTTAGCACATGATCCTCCATCAACTATGACACTCAAGGAAGCCGTCTGGCCGAGAGCCCTTGTGTGGAACAAGTTCTCGCATTGGTCGCGGAGGCTCGCTTCCTTGACTGTGAGGAGACGACGTGTCACCAAGCTCAATGGTGTGCCCGCGTGCAGAGAAGCGGGTTCGCAATCATAGGCGTCTTCCTCCTCTTCGATGCCTTCATCGATGGCCTCTAGGGTTTGCTCCTCGTCGTCGCAAGACTCGTAGCCGGTGGCGGCCGTGGAGAACAAAACCTTTCGAGCATTCGGGCAATCCTTCTTATAGTGGCCTCTTCCACCTCACTTGTAACACTCAAGGTCACGCACGCGATCTGTGCCCACTGGAGCTTGTCTGGGCGCGTCCTGGTGCGACGCGGTGTTTGGCATCGACGGCTTCGCTTTGGGGGCTTGGCTCGACGCGGCTGTGGTAGAGACACTAGGGCGAACATTAGTAGAAATTAATCCACTAGGGTTAGAAGAATACCTTTGTTGGCCACTTGGAAAAGTGTAAGACTTTCGGCAAGAGATTTGGGCATGAATTTGCATCGCCGTATGTGTGAGCGTGTTCAAATCTTTGATGGACAAAATCTCGAGTTGATCACGGATGTTGGTGTTTAAGCCACTCAAGAATTTCGTGCTCAAAGTCGATGGTGAAACGGAGATGTTGGCCTTGTAATACATGTCTTCAAGCTTGGAAAAGAACTCGAGTGGAGTCATCGACCCTTATCGAGCCATGGCGATTTCCATTCTCATTTGATTCCTAAAGTCTGGAGGCACGTATTTCTTGGTCATCACGTAGACTATTTGGTGCCATTCGGTGACTCTGATTCTGTGGCGACGCACGCAGTCATCTTCGAATCTATGCCACCACACGCGGGCGGCTCCTCGGAAGTGAAGTGTCGCGGCGTCGACATGCTCCTCAGGTGGCACTCGACAATATCTAAGGGTGTACTCCGTAGCCTGCACCCATTCAAGAAAAACATATGGATTGTATTCACTAAAGAAATGCTCAATCTTTACCTTGACTTGGTGTCGTTGGTATCGAGGTTGGGCAAGTGTTTGGTTGAACGCGTTGTTTGGCGCGGCGGCGTAGAGAGGATTCTCGTAGGCGCGCACACCATGGGGTCTATCGCGTCCAACCTGGCGCCTATCGCGGTCTTGGTGATCTTCGCCGCGAGCAAACTCATCCCTTGGCGCGTAGGCGTCGTGGCGTCGGCATCTTCGCGATTGGGCGTCGTAATCGGCTCGGCGAATGTCCCTTGGCATGACATCGCGGTGCTCGCCGCCAATGTCATGAACGCGTTCTCCTTGGGGTTGGAGACGCAGTGGAGGTATCCAATCCGATGGGTGATCCTGCAATTCAAGTGGATCTCCAAGAGGGGGGTGAAAAAAATTAGGGTTGACCATACCTGAGTCCTCGATCTCCTCGTCGTCATACTCGTCGAAGTCGTCGTGGACATTGGGTGTGATCGACACGTAGCCATCGGATCTGTAACGCGGCGTCCGAACACTTTGGTGTTGAAGATGATCGCGTACATCATGGCTCTGTGGCTGGGTAGTTGGGGTTCTCAATTGATCATCGCGTCGCGTATGCCCACTTGGTCGGCGACTAGGTCTCCTTGGCGTCGCGTCGGCTTGCTCGGCTCGGCGAGGGCGGCCTTCACGTGGTGATGAGCCCGGTACGCGTCTTTGGATTCTCCTAGAGGCATAGCGATCATCAAAGTTGTATGGTTCAGAAAACGCACCTTGAGTGTCCTCGGCATCGCGGTCGTTGTCGGAGCCGGTGTCGAAGCCAGCGGGTGTGGCTCACGGCACATAGCGGTCCGTGTGCGAAACAAAACATTGGCGACTCTCGATTATACTTTGCATATGATTGAGTTATGGTTGATGATGAGATGTCGAAGGCATGATTCTTTTGCCTTTGTCGACTCTTGTCTTCGATGGACAGGCGTCGGTGGCTCGTGGTTGAGTCGGTGCGTCCATAGCACTCAATGGAGTTGGAGTGGGCACGAGTTGTGCCGTGCGTTCTCTGGCTTCAAATTGAGCATCGCGTTGACGAAGAGCTTGGATCTCTCGTTGCTCATCGGACAACTCCATGATGGGGTCTTGTTGTGGGGGGTCAATCGGTGGTTGGTCTTGGGGTAGACCCAACGGCGATGGATGTGGGTTGGTGTTGTCAACTCCAAGTTGGTCTTCACTGTGTCCAACCGTCATGTTACCTATAACAATATGGCCAGACATGTGAGTAAAAATGAACCAAAAGACAACAAAGAACAACAACCAAGAAAATCACTAGTCAAGTCACAAAGTTCACATAGGTAGGGCTAGTTTGGCTTGCCGTAAGGGCGGCTTGGCTTGAACAAGTGATGGTGTATCAAGCAAGTTACAATCAAACAAACAAGAACAAATTGAAACCCTAAAACAAACGTAAACAAAGTAACCTAGTAGCAAGAAATCACCTTCTAGGAAGCTTGACCTAGACGGCGGAGGGGTTGAGAAGATGAGCTTAGACCGAGTCGAGTGGGTTAGGGTTGCTATATTTTGGTTGTACCTAACTTTGGAAACTTTTTTTTTTTTTTGAATATCTTTTGGATATTTTTTTATTTTTTTTTAATATCCGAGATCTTATCTTTTGATCTTTCGGATTTGCAAAAGGAAACAAAAAGAAAACGGCCTAAGTAACAAGAATATCACAAGTGTGATCTTTAGAGATAGGAGAGAGAAGATAAAATTTGATTTGATATCTTATAAGGAAATTCGGCTAACTTAACTAAAAAGCAAAATCTAGCAAACAAGGAAACTCTATCCACACGTGAAACAAGGAAACAAAATATTCTAGCATACAAGATAACAAATTACCTAACACACCAAAACTTAGGGAACAAGGAAAAAAAAAATTCGGCCAAGATATTATCTTGTAGAAACCGATTAGGTGTTGCAAAGATGGAAACTTTGATTTTTTTCTCAAGATCTTAGGAAAACAAACGATAGGGGTCAAGAAAAATTTGTGTGAACAAGATGCAAACTTGAGTTCGTGACTTACAAGACTGCTGGGCTCCGATGCCAGTTGATGTGTTTTTGCCTCCGATGACAAGCCAATTGTCAAAGGTGACACCTTTGGATCTAGTCTTGGGCGAGAAGTCACGTTGTCTTGCACGAAAGGTTGACAAGATGGACACGGTGGTTCTGCGAAGCGAACCTGGTGGCTAACGCGATGATGTCCGCGAGCGATCGACTGGATGGGTGTCTGGGTTGGTTGGCGACGACGATAGCGAAGACGATGACGAGTGTCAAGGCAATGCTAGCGACGGTGAACGCGATGGAAATGGTGGCGACGGTGGACGCGATGGAAGTGATCGATGGTGCAAATGGATAGCGATGGCGGAAGCGATTTGATGAGGGATAGATGACTTGAAAAGACAAGTCTTTGGTGTCATAGCGTCGACTGCGGAGGAAGGGAGATGCGATGGAAGACTTGGCTTGAAGGCTCAAGCAATTGCCGTAGCGTCGGCGGCGGAGGAAATGGGGATGCGAAGATAGAGGGTGACGTCCGATCAAGGGAAGGAGGATAAACACTCTACTTGAAACCTTGATTAAAATTGAACGTGTTAAACCAATAACATAGTTTGACTTAAATACTAGAGGCGAGACATCGGATGGGCCGAGTCGAGCCTAGTGGGCTAGCCCATGCAAGCATGCAAAAGGCACAAACCCTAAAATAGAAATGACTATAAAAGGAAACTATCTAAAATAAGCTATAATAACAAATATAGAAAGTGTCTCAAAAAGAACGCGGCGAAGGCATGAATGCAAACACCGCGAGGAACGGCGACGAAGGGTCAATGGCCTCGCGAGTGGGTGCACGTGATGCCGGCTGCGAAGATCGCAATGTTCCGATGCCGATGGTGGCGAGGACGACGAGTCTTGGGTTGGCGTCTGGGCTCCCTTGGCCAGCGACGACGTGTGCGACAAGTAACGCGACGGCGGCGGCGATGGCTTTGGACCTAGACCTTGTCACTGGGCCCTCTGAGCGTAGGCTCATGGCTTCTTCCTCGTCTTGGGCCATCATGGGAGGCAGGGTCACATCACCCTCCCCCACTTGGCTGTGAAGTGTCCCCGCTTCACCATCATCAAACTCAGGCTCAACATATGGTGTCAAGTCCGCCACGTTGAAGGACGCATGGAGTCCAAAATCTAGTGGTAGCTCGAGTTGGTAGGCATTGTCCCCTATGGCCTTTATCACGTGGAATGGACCATCTCCACGCAGTGCCAATTTGTGCTTACGCCGCGAGGGGAACCTCTCTTTTCGCAAGTGCACCCAGACGAGGTCCCCAGGTGCAAAAACGACGCGGCGTCAGCCAGTGTTCTTCTGGGAGGCATACTGCGCGGTCCTTCTCTCCAATTGGTCCCTGGTTCGTCGATGGAGCTCTTGTACTTGCTCTGCACGATTGGCGGCGGAGACATGCACTGGGTCTCGCAGTGGTCGCGGCGACAAATCAAGCGGCGTCAATGGGTTCATGCCATACACCACTTCGAAAGGTGTCAACTTGGTCGCCGTGTGCCTGCATCTATTGTAACAAAACTCGACAAGTGCTAGTATGTCCTCCCAACGCCTAGGGTTGGCTTTACGCATCATGCGAAGGAGGGCTCCTAGGGTTCTATTCGTGACCTCCGTTTGGCCATCGATCTGGGGGTGGTAGCTAGTGGAAAATAGGTGTTTTGTTCCTAACTTACCCCAAAGAGTTCTCCAAAAATGACCAACGAACTTAGAATCCCTATCACTCACTATGGTACGTGGGACTCCATGAAGACGCACCACATGCTCAAAGAATAGATCGGCAATCTCACTAGCACTATGGGTTGTCTTACAAGCAATAAAATGTGCCATCTTAGAAAATCTATCTACGACCATAAAAATAGAGTCTTTACCTCATCTAGAGAGGGGCAAACCCGTGATGAAATCCATAGACAAATCTTCCCAGGGGGCACTAGGAATGGGCAAAGGTGTGTAGAGGCCGTGTGGGCTGGACCTAGCTTTGGCTCTTTGGCATGTCACACAACTTCTACAAAACCTAGTCACTTGATGGGTCATCTTTGGCCAAAAGAAATGTTCTCTTAGGGCGGCCAAGGTCTTACTAATCCCAAAGTGTCCACAACTTTCGTGTGCTTCCTGAATCAAAAGGAGCCTAATGGATGACCTAGGGATGCAAAGGCGACTAGCCTTGTATAAATAACCCTCAGAAAGGAAATATGACTCAAACTCTCGAAATCTCAGGCAATGCTCGAATATAGGGGCAAAGAAAGGATCACTAGCATACAATTCTTTAATCAAAGCAAAACCCAAAACTTTAGTTTGCACATGAGTCAAGAGAACATAGCTTCGAGATAACGCGTCAGAGACAATGTTCTCCTTTCCCTTCTTGTGGACCACGACATAAGGAAATGTCTCAAGAAATTCCACCCAACGAGCATGGCGTCGATTGAGGTGGGCTTGGCTCTTCAAATAGCTCAAGGCTGCGTGGTCGCTGTGGATGACAACTTCACGCGGCCAAAGGTAATGTTGCCACGTCTTTAGCATGCGTATTAGGGCATATAATTCTTTGTCGTAGGTGGGGTAATTGAGTGTGGCCCCTGTGAGCTTCTCACTGAAATATGCAATGGGCCTCTTCTCTTGGTGTAGCACACCACCAATGCCAATGTCTGAGGCATCACACTCCACCTCGAAGTTCTTGGCAAAGTCGGGAAGCTGGAGCAATGGTGCTTGGCACAAGGCCCACTTCAAAGCCGAGAAGGCTTCTTCGTGGGACTCAAGCCACAAGACAGTGCTACCCTTTCTTCGTCAACTCATGCAAAGGCGTGGCAATGGAGGAGAAGTCTCGAACAAAGTGCCTATAAAATCCTACGAGGCCGAGAAAGCTTTGCACCTATGTCAGCGTCGTCGGTGTCGGCCACTCTTTGATGGCCGCGATCTTTTCTTCATCGACGCGCAGACCATCAGTACTCACGATATAGCCCAGAAAATTTGTGGACGCGGAGCAAAATGAGCACTTGGCCAGATTGGCGAATAGGCTCTCGCGTCGAAGGCATTCGAGCACTTTGCGAAGGTGATCGACATGCTCCTCCAGGCTCCATGAATACACAAGGATTTCATCAAAATAAACGACGACAAACTTTCCAAGGAAGGTTTTAAGATGTGGTTCATCACGCGCATGAAGGTGCTTGGCGCGTTCGTGAGCCCAAATGGCATGACAAGCCACTCTTACAGCCCATACTTCGTCTTGAACGCAGTCTTCCACTCATCACCTTCCTTCATCCTGATTTGGTGATAACCACTCTTCAAATCTATCTTGGACAAAAGTGTGGCGCCATGAAGTTCATCAAGCATATCGTCGAGGCGTGGGATAGGATGCCTATACTTGACGGTGATCTGGTTTATCGCGTGGCAATCAACACACATTCTCCATGTGCCATCCTTCTTGGGCACAAGGATCACGGGCACAGCGCAAGGGGAGAGAGATTCCCTTACGTAGCCGCGATCCAACAACTCTTGCACTTGGCGCTGGAGCTCTTTGGTCTCCTCTGGGCCAGCTCTATACGCAGCGCGATTGGGAAAGGAAGCACCTGGCACAAGGTCAATCTTGTGCTCAATGCCTCTCAGTGGAGGTAATCCTGGTGGCAACTCATCGGGGAAGACGTCGTCCAACGCGACGAGCAAGGCAGAGACGGCAGGCGGCACTGGCGCGGTGCGCGACAAATCTGGGATGCACGGAGTTGGCACAAGCAGAAAACATGGTGCCTTGCCAGTCAAACACGCAATGAGGTCACTAGGCCTGGCCCAAAACAAGCGTCGCTCACATTTTCCTTGCAAAGGAGGCGTCTGTGGCAACAGATCGGCAAACTTTGTCGATGGCAAGGCGCTGGTCGATTTTTGTTGGGCACTGGGCATATGTGGACCATTGCTCGCGCCAGAATTGGAAAGATCTGGCCAAGCCTCTGGAGTGCCTTTCTTGGCCTTCCCAGCGGCACTAGCAGCGGCGCCATGACGATCCAGATGGGAATTTGGTGTCTCACTTGTCGCGTTTGTCCTCTTCTTGTCAGTGCCCGGGGAAGACGATTTTTTTCCAGAATTGGAGGAGTCTTGCCTTTGGAGTGCCTCTGGGGACTCGTTGGACCTAGTAGACGTGGCCTCAATGGCCTTCTGGCGATCACGCTCAACCTGGTCCTGCAAGATCTCATGGGAAGACATTGGATGCAAGGTGACGCACCTCTTGTGGTAATTGAACACATAAGTGTTCAAATAGCCATCATGGAGCACGCTTCTGTCGAATTGCCATGGGCGCCCAAGCAAAATATGGGTGGCGTCCATTGCAACGACATCACAAAGTATAGAATCACAGTATAGCCCTATGGAAAAAGAAACTAAGCATTGGCGAGATATTGTGTTACCTGGACTTGAAGAAATCCATTGGAGGGCATAAGGATGTGGATGAGGCGTCGTGGGCAACTTGAAGTGTGTCACGACCTTCTCATTGACGATGTTAGCACATGATCCTCCATCAACTATGACACTCAAGGAAGTCGTCTGGACGAGAGCCCTTGTGTGGAACAAGTTCTCGCGTTGGTCGCGGAGGCTCGCTTCCTTGACTGTGAGGAGACGACGCGTCACCAAGCTCAATGGTGTGCCCGCGTGCAGAGAAGCGGGTTCGCAGTCATAGGCGTCTTCCTCCTCTTCGATGCCTTCATCGATGGCCTCAAGGGTTTGCTCCTCGCCGTCGCAAGACTCGTAGCCGGCGGCGGCCGTGGAGAACAAAACCTTTCGAGCGTTCGGGCAATCCTTCTTATAGTGGCCTCTTCCACCACACTTGTAACACTCAAGGTCGCGCGCAATTTGTGCCCACTGGAGCTTGTCTGGGCGCGTTCTGGCGCGGCGCGGTGTTTGGCATCGACGGCTTCGCTTTAGGGGCTTGGCTCGACGCGGCTGTGGTAGAGACACTAGGGCGAACATTAGTAGAAATTAATCCACTAGGGTTAAAAGAATACCTTTGTTGGCCACTTGGAAAAGTGTAAGACTTTCGGCGAGAGATTTGGGCATGAATTTGCATCGCCGTA
Organism: Rheum nobile; assembly: GCA_027886185.1. Lineage (NCBI taxonomy): Eukaryota > Viridiplantae > Streptophyta > Magnoliopsida > Caryophyllales > Polygonaceae > Rheum > Rheum nobile. Next base: position 3,989,779 of record WOAB01000002.1, on the reverse strand, counting down.
TGTGTGAGCGTGATCAAATCTTTGATGGGCAAAATCTCGAGTTGATCACGGATGTTGGTGTTCAAGCCACTCAAGAATTTCGTCCTCAAAGTCGATGGTGCAACGAAGATGTTGGCCTTGTAATACATGTCTTCAAGCTTGGAAAAGAACTCGGGTAGAGTCATCGACCCTTGTCGAGCCATGGCGATTTCCATTCTCATTTGATTCCTATAGTCTGGAGGAACGTATTTCTTGGTCATCACGTAGACTAGTTGGTGTCATTCGGTGACTATGATTCTGTGGCGACGCACGCAGTCATCTTCGAATCTATGCCACCACACGCGGGCGGCTCCTCGAAATTGAAGTGTCGCGGCATCGACATGCTCCTTAGGTGGCACTCGACAATATCTAAGGTTGTACTTTGTAGCATGCACCCATTCAAGAAAAACAGATGTATTGTATTCACCAAAGAAATGCTCGATCTTTACCTTGACTTCGTGTCGTTGGTATCGAGGCTGGGCAGGTTCTTGGTTGAACGCGTTGTTTGGCGCGGCGGCGTAGAGAGGATTCTCGTAGGCGCGCACACCATGGGGTCTATCGCGTCCAACATGGCGCCTATCGAGGTCTTGGTGATCTTCGCCACGAGCAAACTCATCCCTTGGCGCGTAGGCGTCGTGGCATCAGCGTCTTTGCGGTTGGGCATCGTAATCGGCTCGGCGAATGTCCTTTGGCATGACATTGCGGCGCTTGCCGCCAATGTCACGAATGCGTTCTCCTTGGGGCTGGAGACGCGATGGAGGTATCCAATCCGATGGGTGATCCTGCAATTCAAGTGGATCTCCAAGAGGGGGTGAAAAAAATTAGGGTTGACCATACTTGAGTCTTCGATCTCCTCGTCGTCATACTCGTCGAAGTCGTCGTGGACATTGGGTGTGATCGACGCGTAGCCATCGGATCCGTAACGCGGCGTCCGAACACTTTGGTGTCGAAGATGATCGCGTACATCATGGCTCCGTGGCTGGGTAGTTGGGGTCCTCAATTGATCATCGCGTCGCATATGCCCACTTGGTCGGCGACTGGGTCTCCTTGGCGTCGCGTCGGCTTGCTCGGCTCGGCGAGGGCGGCCTTCGCATGGCGATGACCCCGGTACGCGTCTTTGGGTTCTCCTAGAGGCATAGCAATCATCAAAGTTGTATGGTTCAGAAAACGCACCTTGAGTGTCCTCGGCGTCGCGGTCGTTGTCGGAGTCGGTGTCAAAGCCAGCGGGTGTGGCTCTCGGCACGTAGAGGTCCGTGTGCGAAACGAAACCTTGGCGACTCTCGATGACATTTTGCATACGATTGAGTTGTGGTTGATGATGAGATGTCGAAGGCATGATTCCTTTGCCTTTGTCGACTCTTGTCTTCGATGGACCGGCGTCAGTGGCTCGTGGTTGAGTCGGCGCGTCCATATCACTCAATGGAGTTGGAGTGGGCACGAGTTGTGCCGCGCGTTCTCTGGCTTCAAATTGAGCAATGCGTTGACGAAGAGCTTGGATCTCTCATTGCTCCTCGGACAACTCCATAATGGGGTCTTGTTGTGGGGGGTCAATCGGTGGTTGGTCTTGGGGTAGACCCAACGGCGGTGGATGTGGGTTGGTGTTGTCAACTCCAAGTTGGTCTTCATTGTGTCCAACCGTCATGTTACCTATAACAATATGGCCAGACATGGGAGTAAAAACGAACCAAAAGACAACAAAGAACAACAACCGTCAGCGGCGGAGGGAATAAGGATGCGAAGGAAGACTTGGCTTGAAGACTCAAGCAATTGTCGTAGCGTCGGCGGCGGAGGGAATGGGGATGCGAAGATAGAGAGTGACGTCCGATCAAGGGAAGGAGGATAAACACTCTACTTAAAACCTTGATTAAAATTGAACGTGCTAAAACCAATAACATAGTTTGACTTAAATACTAGAGGCAAGACATCGGATGGGCCGAGTCGAGCCTAGTGGGCTAGCCCATGCAAGCATGCAAAAGATACAAACCCTAAAATAGAAATGATTATAAAAGGAAACTATCTAAAATAAGCAATAATAACAAATATAGAAAGTGTCTCAAAAAGAACGCGGCGAAGGCATGGATGCAAACACCGCGAGGAACGGCGACGAAGGGTCGATGGCCTTGCGAGTGGATGCACGCGATGCCGTCTGCGAAGATCGCGATGTTCCGATGCCGATGGTGGCGAGGACGACGAGTCTTGGGTTGGCGTCTGGGCTCCCTTGGCCAGCGACGACGCGTGCGACAAGTGACGCGACGGCGGCGGCGATGGCTTTGGACCTAGACCTTGTCACTGGACCCTCTGAGCGTAGACTCATGGCTTCTTCCTCATCTTGGACCGTCATGGGAGGCAGGGTCACATCACTCTCCCTCTTTGTTTCTTCCTCTGTTGAAATTTTTCCTCCAACCATTGACGTGCATAATTGTCTGACTTTCAGTTGGGTACAAAACCTGTTTAAACTTGGCTGATATTGATTTTTTAGCCAATAAAAGGGAAGTTCTTCACTATCCTCACTAGCATCTAAAGGAAAACCAAACTTGGAGAACATAATCAAGATATTGACAAGTTGGACACTTGAAAGAAATTCGCATTGAACCCAACAAGAAAAGCAATAACAAAATTGCAACAAATAAATATAGAAACATAGATACATTAGCTCTCAGTTGATAAAGCACTCTTTTTCTGCAAGTTCAGAACAGTTATAAATTATAATTGTAAATCATTTTGTTTTAAAATTGTAATTTCAAACTGCATGGCAGAATTGGCCCTTCATTCTATGAGAAGCTCAGCAAATTTCAGGCTTCATATCATGCACTCTTTCCAAGAGCATGAGCTGGATGCACAAGGAATAATTTGTTCCATGCAAATTGCATATTCTTGCAATATATAAAAATAAAAATAAAAATAGAAGAAATAAATAATCTCTAGATTATCTTCACATGAAGCAGAAATGAGCTGCATTGACAAATATGATGACAATTGACAAGGCATGATCGACATGACAAGAAAACGAGTCCCTAGATTTAATACATGGGCACCATATCATTGCAAATACTCGAGATGATATTGGTGTATAATTTTGGTAAACTATAGGAACCTTTGATCTCCTTACTGCAATGTACCAGATGCATTCTTCCTAAGAAGTAGTTTATCATGTCAATAGCATTGTCATGCCACATGTAGACCAGATGAGCTTTGAGAATTAAGGATGTGGATTTAACTAAAAAGTAAATATGTCACCTAAGTTGCAATGAATTAAATCAAACTGCAGGCTCTTTTGGTTACATTACAAGATGATGAACAAGCTTTGATCTATTTCCATCTGTCGAAGTGAATGTTTTGACATAGTTGACGAGTTACTAAATCCTTTCCATTGCCTCCAACTGCAATATATGACTTCTTTAGTTCTTTTCATGGATGAACTGTCAAGTTTCCATGCAAATGTATTAAGACCTACAAGTTTTCACAATATCATATATTCATCACCTTTTTGTGATGGGCTCATAACGGATAAGCGTCACTATGAAAACAAAAGGCAGTTTCATAAGCACTTATCTCACCTTCAACTTGTAAGGAAACAAAAAAAATTTACAAGGAACAAGGACATTTGAAAGTAAAGTTTATATTACCATGGGTCATTACTCAAGTGCACTGGGATTCACAATGAAGATCAGTACATCACATGCCACTGACTTCAGAAAAGTCTAGTAGACAGAAGACCTTGCTCTTTCTTTATTCCTGCAATGCCAAACAGGAGTTAGATTTGCTAATGAAAGACTGTTCACTGAGAATAGCACGAGGGTAAGGGTAAATATTATGCTTATCACTTTCTTCCTCAAATCACAATGATCATATATGCAGACAATAATTTTTAGTTTTGCATACCCTCTCCATCCTTTCATACATCTTATGGTCAATCTGATCTTCACTTCTAGGAAGATGACAGCTAATTAAGCTTCAGTTTATGTTCCCCACATTTTTCATCAGCTATACTATCTTTACCTTTTGGTTCTCATATATCCAAATAGATGGAATTTATCATTAAGGAATAAGTGAAGGTTCCCCATGTAGATAAACCTCCTGATTCCTCCATCCATAGGCACATGCTCTCAAATTTTGATAGCTAAGTTAACAAGAAACAAATGAGTGCATACGTAGTAACTGTTCAATGTGGCTTCTTTTTTTGGTAGAAGTTCTATGTGGCTTCTATATATAGGTTTCTCTAATCACAACTTCATCCTATCAAAGCAAAAAATCCAATGGCAATTACTAATTTAAATCAAGGATAACTACCTGAAAAGAATTATGTTGAACAATGGCAATTACTAATTTAAATTTCAGCATTCCAGGAAATCATCATTAATTTTTCTTATTTGAATCTTCTTAATTATCAGTTTTGAGAAGATTACATGATGGACTCTGCATAATATTTAGTCTGAGGCTTGTACAACAGAGCACCATATCTGAGATATATCATCCAGTCTAGATAGCTTATCTAGATTAATGTGAACTGTGAAGATCATTCCAATCCTATTATGAACACCTCCACCTTTATGCCAAGTAACTACAGGCACATTTAGGCCTTGTTTGGCCAAGTACTTATAAGGTCTTTATTTGCAAAAAGTACTTTTTTTAGATCAAACTGAGCTCACCCATCTTGGTTAACCCGTCTGAATATGTCGACAACCTGAATACAGCCCAGACGCCAGAATTATGCTTTAGAAGTATCATTCTATGACTTCATTTCGTTTAACCCTCCAAATAACTCTTGAGGCTACAAGACCGTAGATTAAAAACTACTACTATTAGAGTTTCACCAATCAACATTTAGAAGAGAGTCAAGAGACACTCTCGGCTCTCCAGTTACATAGTTTACTTCATATTGAAAGCCAACTTCATCTTTTCCGCAACACAAAGACCAATGAACAAGAAGGCAGTAACAAATTCATTTATTAGATGACCAAAGGAGTTTGCGGTGCATAAACACAAACTTACAGAATAAAAAAAGAAAAGGTTGCACAGGATGAGAAACATGCTTTGCTTGACTTCTATAATCTAAAATGTGACAGGCCCTCAATCGACATAATCTTTCACCATGTTTCTTCTCTTCTCCAACTTTGCTCTCCTTTGCCAATTGATAACTGCTCTTTTAACAGCCATCTGTGCCTCTTGTATCTCATCATCATTGAATTTGTGCTCTATGATTCCCAGAGGTCCAGGCTGCAGGACCCTAATTACAGTTTCCACATCTTGTTCAAGTTTCCTATCAAACAAGTCAGCCATAAGCTAGATACTAGCAAGCCATAACAAATTACCAGAATGTTATGTGGTGGTTAAGAGTTTTAAGATACTAGAAGAAGCTAGTGAAATCATTATTTCAATTTGTAGGGACTGCGAAACTAAGCCAATTAGAACAGTGTGTAGTGCATCATGTATACCATGAATCCAACATAAACCAAGCAAAGAGGATGTATTGACAGTAGAAACAGAAATTAGTTATTCATATTGTTTTTAACTCTCGTGATTTTGGGAATGCAGCACCGTAATTTATTTTGAGGATCAAAGTCAAACCCAAATCATGATATTCGTCGCAGTTGCACAACCTCGATTCCAGCTCTCCATGATAAGACATTAATTTTGGAGGTTCAAAAAGATCAACTACAATAGCACAAATTCAGCAGATGAAGGTTTTCTACTAAATATAAGGACGAACCCTAACCCTAAAATTGGCCGCCCTTACCGAGAAATGTAGGGGGAATCGAGAAGAAGCCAATACCTGAAGAATCCAGAGAATGGCAAGGAAGCGGCAATCTTCCTCATAGACATTGCTTTGAAATCTCTCTAGACTCCACCCGAATTTGAAATGGTATGCAGGCTCAGACACTCGCAAGTTGGAAAGAATTTAGTGAGAGATATAAACGATGGCAATGGCCAATGGCGTAGTCTCAACTCTCAAGTCTTGTGAATGGCGGTGTACACCGGACGGAACCGGACCAAACCGTTTTGGATGAAACCGAAATCTGGACCCGTTTCAATTGATTTTGGGAGTTAGATGTATATATATACACGATTTCTATTTCACGCACCGACAAAATTGCTATTTTACGCACCGGTTCATCCGTCACGGGTCAAATGAAACCGCCCGTGACGAACGAAAGCACTCCGTCCGTGACGGACCACAGTAAACTGTCCGTGACGCACCAACCCCATCCGTGCGTCACGGATGAACATTCTGATCTGCGATACGATTTTAGAATTGTCATAACTTTTGATTCCCTAGTCCAAACGCGCTGAAATTTGGAGGAGTTATAGTTGATATCTTGATCTTTAATCTGACGTTGGAATCACTCAATTCGGAGTTACGTAGAAAAAGTTATACTTCTCCAAAGACAGGACAAAGAAATAGAGATCTCTTAAGCGCCAAGGCGAGTAGAGATACTTCTCCATTCGTTTCTCAGCTGATGGCGTTCGAACCTTCTTCTACAAGAAAGAGACGAGGTCGCAAGGCGACTTAAATTCTATTATACTTGCACATTGTAATCCTATTGTGATCCATGATTGCAATGATATTGTAATCCGACTTAAATGTTATTGTACTCGCCTTGGCGCTTAAGAGATCTCTATTTCTTTGTCCCGTCTTTGGATAAGTATAACGTTTTCTACGTAACTCCGAATTGAGTGATTCCAACGTTAGATTAAAGATCAAGATGTCAACTATAACTCCTCCAATTTTCAGCGTGTTTGGACTAGGGAATCAAAAGTACGTTATAGCGATTCCAAAATCGTGTCGCGGATCAGCATGTTCATCTATGACGGACGAAACATGTTCATCCGTGACGGACGAAACATGTTCATCCGTGACGGACGAAACATGTTCATCCGTGACGGACGAAACATGTTCATCCGTCAGGGATGAAAATGCTTCGTCCGTCACGGATGAACATTTTTCGTCCGTCACAAATGAACCAAGGCGTTAAATTAAGTTTCTTTTATTGATGTTAACATCAATAAAGTAATTGTTTATAAACATATTCTGATTATGTTCAGTTTTTAAATTATATGACTTGATAGATTTTGCATTGTAATTCAAAACAAAGACCTAGATAAACCGGTTTTTGAAAAGAAAAACATTTATTAGAGTCTGTTAATAGTACATAACTACTATATGTCCATGTGTCATGTACATGTTTGGATAAATATATACTATATATTTAACGGTATATCAATTGATAATATAAGATGCTATTGACTAACAAAAAATATTATAATAATTATATTGTTTTAGCATGCTAAAAAATTAGAGAAGGATTATGTAGCTCAAGTAAATCATATGTTATTAAAGTAAGAATCAAACGGTTAAACAAATTAAGTTTCTTTTATAAATATCCATGAGAATGATTTATTCCATAAAGGTAACAAAACTTTAAGTAATATATTCATGAAACAATATAAAATATATTTTATGTATATATATTGCAAAAAATACTATGTGACGGTTTAATTAGTGGCTTAATAAATCTAAAAGTATAATGCAAATAATATACACACCGACATTAAAATGAACTATGTTTGGCCAAATTAGAGTCTTGATAATGCTTATAATTTCAATAAAATTGGTCATACATAAAGATAATAGAAAGCTTGTTCCATCTCGATTGTCAAATGTTTCCCATTTGTTTTGAAGCAATCATATCCCTTCTTTCTAATGGTCTGAGATATCTCTACTCGCCTTGGCGCTTAAGAGATCTCTATTTCTTTGTCCCGTCTTTGGAGAAGTATAACTTTTTCTACGTAACTCCGAATTGAGTGATTCCAAAGTCAGATTAAAGATCAAGATGTCAACTATACCTCCTCCAAATTTCAGCGCGTTTGGACGAGAGAATCAAAAGTTATGGCGATTCCAAAATCGTATCACGGATCAGAATGTCCATCCGTGACGCACGGATGGGGTTGGTGCGTCACGGACGATTTATTGTGGTCCGTCACGGACGGAGTGCTTTCGTTCGTCACGGGCGGCTTCATTTGGTACGTCACGTACGAAACAGTGCGTGAAATAGAAATTTTACCCGTGCGTGAAATAGCAAGGGCCTATATATATATTAAAGCAAACAATTTAGAGCTATGACAGTGCTTTTGGTCCCACAAATCCTACGTGTCATTTTTTTATTAATCCACTTTTTTACATTAATATTATATTTTAATTTAAATCACAATATCTAATCACAACTAACTTCAAATATTTAAAAAGTTAAATCACAATATCCAATCACAACTAACTTTAAATATTTAAAAAAAAATCACAATATCTAATCACAACTAACTTCAAATATATAAAAACTATATACAATTTTTTTATAAAATTTGATTTCTACAAAACATATACAATAAGCTTATAATATATGTCAAAATAATATGTGATAGATTTCTACTAAACTTATATATAAAATATATCCTATATTCATTTATGTAATTAGTAATATTATTTTCATGAGTTTGCATAGATAATTGGACCTATATAAATTTATGGAAAAAAATAATACAATATATACAATTTCCAACTCATAATACATGTGCTTTTATAATCAAGTCCACTTAATATTATTACACATACAAATTTATGGCTCATCTATATTCTATATTATATATATATTAAAGCTATTTAATTTCAAGCATTTACAACGATTTTGAGCTCACTACGTTGTTGCATCATTATATAAAATTCTAAGTTTCTAACTAACTAAAATCTTGTGATATTGCAATTAGTTTTTAATTCCTGATTTTTGTATATTTTTAAAATTAACTAACTCAACGTTTCAGCTAAATATTAATTTTTAAATATTTAATTATAATATATTCACATTTTAATATGTAAACCCACGTAAAATATGAATATGTGATAGCATATAAACTTTCATTTTAATTATAATACATTCACATTTTCCATTCATAGATTTCACATATAAAATTTTAAAACATAATATTTATTTTATTAATGATTAATAAGAAAATTTATATATAAAATATGATTTATTATTATATGATTTTCGTTCGAGTGTGGCTATTTGTTGATATTTTAGCTAGATACATGCTCAATAACTACTTTGTTTTTATAAATCAATTTGTACGTAACACACTTTTTTATTTTTCACTAATATATTCTATAAAAATGAATCAACAAAAATGTCATATATCATGAATTTATTTTTAGATTATATTAGTTGAAATTTTTTTAAATAAAAACTAAATCAACTTATATAAACATATATTAACCTCCTATTTATTAATATATATTAAGATGGTTAAACTTGAAATTAAATAATCAAGAACTTTTTATATATCTTTAGATATATTGGATAAGGTTTTTTGGAAAAAACAAAATCACAAAAATTATTGAAGAAGGGGTTTCCTTTTCTTTTTATTCATTATCTTAATGTATTTATACTTTACCTAATTTAAAACTAATTTCAAACCAAATATCTTAACAACCTATAAGACCTATATAAGAAATATTTTATAATAATTTTCCATCAATTTAATGTGTTACGTAATTTTAGATAATTTGTTATACTGATTTTATTCACGTTCACATATATTTAGGGCCATACTATTCGGCGCATAGGCATTTTTGCCTTTTGGCGCATAGGGCTCGCGCGTAACGTGGGAATAGGCTTCCCGCGTTACGCACGGGAAGGCACCTGTTCAAGCCCCACACGTAACGTGTGGCATGGATCTGGCTTTAAAAGCCAGATCTTGCTCTCCTCCTTCATTCATTCGAAGCCGCAATTCTTGTTGCTCTCCCGTTACGCGTCTCTTTGCTCTCCTCGTGACGAATCGATCGACTCTGCGCGTTACGTTCAATATCTTTGAAAGGTTAGTTATTACTCGTCGTTGTTTGATTTGTTTTGTTAGATTTGAAGTTATTGGTTAGGAATTGTAGATCCATATTGTAGATCTATGTTATTTTGATGTTTAGGGTGGTAGATCTATGCTTTGGGGAAGGTTTTGTGGTTGTTTTTTATTTTTTGGGTAATTTTGAAGTTATTGTTTGCATGAGGATTTATGTTGAATTTTGTGTGAAAATATGGAAGTGGAAGTGATAGTATTGATAGATTTGTAAAAATTGTGGAATTTTGGATGAATTGCATGTATATTTTGATGAAAAAAACTCGCCGGAATTGTGAATGCTCGTCGGAGAAGACGGCCGGAGAGTCATCGGAGTGCCACTGGCGACTACCCGGCAAATTGAAATGTGCACATTCACACGTAACGTGTGAATGTGCACCACACGTTACGTGTGACGTTAGTTCACACGTAACGTGTGAATTCTCTGCATCTGGGCTTCTGGTTCACTGTGAACAACTCGGTCAAAAACTCGGCCGAGTTGTTGACCGAGTTGTTGGCTGTAAATTTTTTGGGTAATAAAATGTCTGGATATGTAACCGCAGATGGAGCATGGGGACAGAACTGAACGTCGGATACGCCGCAACCTTGTACGTGAACAGTCCTATAGGACTGGTGAAGAGGTCAACAGGTTTAGGCGGCAACGGAGGAATGTCTGCTACCGAGATGATGAGACCGGTGCATACCAGACTGGAGTCGGTAGCAGTAGTGGGATCGCTGAAATGATAGGAGTTCAGAGCTTGATGGCGGTTCCTTCTTCTCATGGAGGTAGGGCAGAGTCTGAGCCTCTTCACAACTACCGGGATTACCAGGGGAGTCCGCTGCATGGTTATTCTAATACAATAGATCAGAATAACTACTACGGGCGGAATTTTAGTCCTCCGGTACTCCCGCCGCACGTGAGCCCTCATCGTATCCCGAGGGATTATTATCAGGGGGTTGATGAGCAGGACAACCCGTGGGAGAACCCGACATTGTACCCGAACGCTCCCTATCATCAGCCGATGGTAAGTACATTTAGTATAACATGCATTTGTTTACAAATTCTTATTGCATATGATCAATTTAATAAATGTAGGATCAGGCAAATACATGGGGGACTCAGGACCAGGGGACTCAGGACCAGTCCAGCAATGCCTGGATCCCAAGAGATGACGCTCCGGGCGGGGACGGAGAGCCTCAGGAAGCCTCTTCTTCGCGGGCAAAACCACCTCGATCAAAGAAGAATGTGAGATACAACCCTGAACTGGTGGTGAGCGTTCCTGGAGGTCCGGAGAGCCCTGAACTCCTAAAGAGTTTTGTGAACCACGTGGCGTACCTCCTCTACCAGCGCGTTGTAAGTTACATGTAACTGTATTTTTTTTAATTATTAATCTTGATTTGTATAAGTCCGAAGGATTACTTAATTATGTTCATATACAGACGGTGCCACCCTTGAGGTTCCAGCAGCGAGGGAAGCAGTTACGCTCATGGCGTTGCACGTTGGAAGATACGTGGGGTAGTATAAACAAATGTGATTGTATTAACGTACCGCAATAAAATGTTGCTCTTTTGCGACATGGCAAATGCATACCGTCTTCAGAAACTCGCCAGTCAATGCTTCGTTTGTCGCCCCCTTCATAGGCAGGTATGTCGTCCCCACGCCACCCCCGACGGTAACGAACACACATGTGAATGCCGTTGCCACCAAACATCCCATATCCGGGAGCTCCAACCACGTCTCTGGTGGGGCCGGCCTGTTCGGCAAGGGAAACCAATCAAGCTTCGCCTCCATTTCCTCAAGTGTCATCGTAGACACCCAAAGTGGTGCGAGTAGCTCATACTATTTTCTCAACGTAGCGATCATGGTACGTCGAACAAAAGCCCACTGATCTTCCCCTAAGCCCAGACCATGCGCAATTGCTCTGTACCCGCAGTTTCCATCAGGCTCTATCTCATACCATCCTCCAACGTATGGGAACATACACTTGGGGATCTGGCCACGATATCGCCACGGGTTCTTGATCAATGATGTGGCACCACATGGTAAGGGTAGGCCCGTCTTCGGTGGTCTTCCTTTTTGCTTTTTCGGAGGTGTTCCGTCCATCTGTTGGTCAGTGTACTCCCATGATGACGGCTGTCTTTTGGTGGCAAAGTTCAGAGCTCCTTGAGGCCGACCCTTATGCCTGACTTTGACTGGCTCTTCCAGAGTAGTCTGCTCTAGATGTGCTATACTTCTAAGCGTGGAGACTGCTCTCTGTTGAACCTCAACTGGCAATGTGGGGAAGACGCTTCGGGAAAATTCTTCAAGCAACGATCTATTCACGTTGCGTGTGCATGCTTCTTCCTCTTCTTGTGTCTTCACTTCTAACAAGGTCAATTGTCTCCAGAACGGATGCAATGAGCTAGGTTCAATTGGGGTCTCGTTCCTCACATGTTGCGCCAAATCGTGCACGCAAAGCAAGCCGTCTCTGACCCTCATCTGGCATCTGCATATAGTGCTCCACAATGGAGCTTCTCCTTTCCTGTATTCCTCAATCAAACGAGCTAGTGCAACCGCAGAGACCTTGAAGTGCAGCTTGCAGAACAGATCTTCGTTTGTTAGCAGCGTATATCTCTTTCCTATGCTCTCATTCAGTTCCCCCTGAATCTCATAAATATGACTGCGCAACCGTGTATCATATTGATCGAACACAGTGCAAAGGTTGCCATCGTTGCTTGTGAAGAAGCTTTTCAGACTGGAATGGGCCCCTTCAACCCTGCATTACAACAATGATGCACAAACTAAATTTAGATAAACTGTAAAGGTCTAACCAAGTCCAAATAACTAGCTAAATTTAGATAAACAGTTGATGCACAAACCTGTTAGTGGTGGTAGTACCCAGCGTGAACACTGTATCTGTCCATACGGAGACGATTCTTTCCTTGTAAGGGTCAAGCCAGTTTTTTTGTAAGTACTGAAGACATTTTGGAGCTTTCCTCCAATCACGCTTCAGCTTCGAGAGTGATGCTTTGTACCCTTGTATGGTCGTTTCCTTGAAGAGCTTCATGCAGTCGTTGGAAAACGCTGTGCCCCTAAACTTGTCCATGGCCTTCTTCCCGAAGTCTTCAATATTCTTCCTCACATGCCTCCTACATAGGAGGAATTTTGCTGCTGGAAACTGCTTCTCTAAGGCGTTCATCAACGCCTTTTCCCGATCAGTGACCACACATGTGGGTGCTCGTTGCACCTTGGCAAACATCTTAGCAAGTTGCTCTATGGCCCACTTGTAACTGTCTTCGTCCTCCTTCTCCAGAAACGCCCCAGTAATATTGTAGTTTTTCCAAACTGATGTGATGCCGACGATTTCAAGGAAGGGCAAATTGTAGCTCAACACATAATCATATGTAAAATATAATGGCGTCCTAACCGTGACATGAACAAATGAAGAGTATATTAGATATGGACGTTACTAACCAGTTAGTTGCATATGTAGAGTCCAGCAGCACAATGTACGGAAATGCCTTCAACAACCAAAACTGATCCTGGCTTGCAAAGAAGATATCCGTTATTTTGTTGGTGTCCTTGTTGAATCTATGATCCATGAAGTACCCATTCTCATTGCACTCATAGAAGAACTGTTGTACAACTGTTCTTCCTTCCATGCCCTTCTTTCGTATCTCATGCATGAGGTTGTACACTTGCTTCATCTTGGTTACATTTCCAGGGGACGAATGGATTGTAGTATGAATCTTCAGAGGCTTGCAATGATTGACCGTCATCACCCTTATAATCTCCTTCTCTTCAGCGGTTGGTCGCCCAGCTAATGCACTACCATACAAATTGTCTGCAATGACATGGTTGTGAGTTCCATGTTGTACAATGATCCTCCACAATCCCTTCGGCCCTTCTTTCAGCCTCAACATGAAGGGACACCCACATTTCTTCGACCTTGTGATGTCTCTCACTTGGTCAGCTCCTTTAGGCACGTTTTGTCCATGCCTATCATACGGTAACCAAGTCCCCCCAAGGGCCCGAGGGGTGGAAGGTTTATTCCTCCACTTTTTGATACAAAAGTGTTTAGACTTAGCCATCTCTTGCGCCCACGAAAAGGCTTCTTCTCTAGACTCCCAGATTTTTCCAGTTGTGAAAAACCTTGAATAATCGGCAGAGACGTACACATCCTCCTCAGGTGGTACACTGAACTGAGGCTGTGTGTGTAGGGATGGAAAGCACAGCTGTGGAGTAGCGTGAGATGAAGATGCTTCTGGAGTGTTCCAAACCGGAAATGTCTTTTGCGGCATTTCCCAAACCGAAAATGTCTTCTGTGGAGTGCTCCAATCATTGAGGGAGATATTATTTAACCCTTCGTATAAATGATAGTTCGTTTGCATACACGAAATCATGTCATCAACTAGTGCACTAATTATAAAATGGCACATTTACTATCAAACTGTGCAATATTACATAATGAAACTTGGTTTCTGGAATTGATTTCACACGTTATGTGTGTGATGACTTCACACGTTATGTGTGAAGATTGTCCACACGTAACATGTTGAACAGTTTCACACGTTACGTGTGGACAATCTTCACACATAACATGTGAAACTGTTCTTCAATGTAACAGCCCTAAACAACGATAGTTCGTCTGCATACACGAAATCATGTCATCAACTAGTGCACTAATTATAAAATGGCACATTTACTATCAAACTGTGCAATATTACATAATGAAACTTGGTTTCTGGAATTGATTTCACACGTTATGTGTGTGATGACTTCACACGTTATGTGTGAAGATTGTCCACACGTAACGTGTTGAACAGTTTCACACGTTACGTGTGGACAATCTTCACACATAACGTGTGAAACTGTTCTTCAATGTAACAGCCCTAAACAACGATCAATCTTTGTTTCTAATACCCAAAACAATAAAATGAGATTTTAAGATCAAACAACAAATATCATAAATAGCTTCCCTAAACCCTAAACAACAAATATATTATCACCCCAAAAATAGCTTCACTAAACCCTAACCATCAAGCTTAGAACTTTAAACATTTTCAAAACAAGAAAAAAATAGAACTTTAGGATTACTTAATAGAAATTACCTCGTTCCAAAGTGGAATATCTTCCCCATTGTTGCTCCAATACTCGTTGTTGTTCAGATTGTCCATTTTTTGTAGAAAGATTGAGAGTGCAAAATAAGATTTTGTTAGTGTTTGAAATAAGGGTTTAGGTTCGAAATGGGTTCGAATGGGTTGTTAGTCGGGGAAGAAGATGGGGCCATTATTACAGTTAGGTGGGGACAAGACGGTTATTCATTGCGTTTTGCAACAGACTGAACCACGCGTTATGTGGCAAACCTGTCCACACGTAACGTCTGGAGTTGCTTGGCACGTTACGTGTGCTCGTGTTCCACACGTAACATATGCTTACTAGGGTTTAGGGTTTAGCGTATATAGGGCATGGTTTAGGGTTTAGGGTTACTATTTATCTTTAACTAAACTGTGGGTTAGGGTTTAGGGTTTAGGGTTTACTATTTATCTTTAATTAATAAGGTTGAATTTGGGTATGCGAGTTACATTATTTCTGAGATTGAGGAGAGGAACTTACAATTAGGGTTTAGGGTTACATTGCTGAAAAGTTATTAATGCTAGTGGTTGAGGTCTTTAATGATAGTGGTTGGGGTCATTTTATACTACAGTTGTATACAGCTATATATTAGTTGTCAAACACATTCATTTTCACTATATAAGAGGCATTAGGGTTGCAACAAGTCCAATACAAGCGGGGTTGAAGATTCATTTGTGGGTAAGCTTCTTCTTCCAGTTTCTTTCGATTTAGTAACTGTGATTGGCCTTTTCATATTAATGGTTTGTAGGAAATCAAGCACCACAAATAATGACATCTTCATCCGAATCATCATCAAACCCAAATAGGCACCATCAACAAATGAGTGCTCCACAATGCGAGTGTAGTTTGAAAGCCATTATCCGTACTTGGGATTTGCAGTGGAACTACGGAATGAGGTATTGGGGATACCCAAGACTGGGGTGTTTATACAGGAAGTACATTGATTCAATGTTATTGTAGTCATCCAATGTAATGAACAAGTCTATTCTATCTTTTATGTTGATTATTTTGGGGCATTCTTTTTATTAATTTTAAATAAACAACTATATAATAATATAATGTAATGTTCATACACGTAACATTGTAATATATATAAAATCCCTAAACCTTAACATTAAACCATAAATAAATACTACAAATATATAATAATATGACCTATACAAATACCTTAAACCCTAAATACTACAAATACAATTATATTATATTACAGTCACACGTAACGTGTGACTGTTTTCCACACGTAACGTGTGAAAACATCCCACACGTTACGTGTAGAAGTGAGTCACACGTAACGTGTGGATTACAGTCACACGTAACGTGTGGATTACAGTCACACGTTACGTGTGAACCCTATGCGCCAAAAGGCAAAAATGCCTATGCGCCAAAAAGCAATCGTGTATATTTATTCCCATACATGTTCATGTTGTAATATTTCCACTGATTTGTTTAAGTTTAGTTGGTTAAGGTTTTATTATTTAAAGTTTCAATCTAAAAATAATTTGTTACGTAGCATTAGATAGGAGATCAATATAAAGTTATACAATTAAAGATAAAAAAATAAGATACAAGCACATAAAACATTTGATATTACTCTTGTAAGTAATCAATTTTATAAAACAAATAAAAATATATATAGTAAAAATATATGAACATATAAGATTGACAATTTTTTTTAATTATTTTAACTTTATATATTATTTATTCTATATTTTATTTTTATCGGTATGTTTACAATATTTTTTCTCTGAAGTTTATATAAAAAATAATATTTAAAATATTTAAAGTATGGTTTTTTTAGGTGCCATCGAAATACATTATTGAGTATACTGATTATTTATCAAATATAAATTATATCATGTTGATTGTTATGATCGAGATTTTTGATGATAAAATCTCAACCACCTCATAATCTGTACATTATTAAAGCGATTTATTTTTAAATCAGTAAAAAGATTATGGACCCACATTACTCATATGTCAAATTATAAAAATTCAACAAAGTTTGATGTTAACCAACAAAGTATATGAATTTTAAATAATATATCTTACATTATTAATGTTTTATTTATCTGACTATCAAATTTGATTTTAACCAACCAAACTTTTCAATCTAATGTATGATATTAATTGTTAAATGTAACAATTCTCATTTAATATAATATTTATTTGTTATTAAAATAATGTAAATCATAATCTCACTATTTTTTTTTAGCAAATCTTATTTCTAAGAATATGACAATTTACTCTTATTTCTAAGAACATGGCAAATCTTATCATAATTTTACTCTTCTTTCCAATATAAATCATAGTATTAGCTACGTTATTACTCCAATGATAATTTTTATACCATAAAATGATTAAGAATATGTTAAATACAAAAATAATTTTTCTAACCTATGATTATGGCATAAGTTAAGCACTTAATTTTATAGGATTTTGTTAAGTGTAATTATATGAGTGATTTTATTATTTTGCAAAAGGGTTTATGAATTACTTTTTAGGGAATAGTTTTTAAAATGAGAATTCTTAACATATGCCCTTGGGGCATAGGTTAGAAATCGATATAACAATTATTATCATTAATTATTTAATATATATTTCAATTATTCCAAAAAAAAATAATTAAAACTTATTTCTTTTATCTTTAAATACAAATACACTATCTCAAACTTTAATACGTTAAATTTTTTTGATTTTTTTTAGATTATGATTTAAAATTAGTCATTAAATTGTTTCTATTTTTCTTATTTTTATTTTTGAGCTAATATGATTGATATCTTGATATTTTTGAATAATTAAGATTAAAATAATATATTTTTGATATAGCATTTCAACATATAACTTTTAAAGCTAAAATTTTGTTATAAGTACACATATTTATGTTTAAATAATATTATGACTTATAATTTTTAATATTAAAATATTGACAATTTTTTTAATATTATATGTTAATATAATATAGTTTATTGAAAATACACCATAAATGGTAGTGAAACACATACACGACTTCAACAAAAATATCCCGTGTATGACAATAATTGTATGATTAAATATAAAAAGGATAAATGTACGAGAATAGATATGAATAAAATATAATATATTTATACAAGTTTATAATTAATAATAAAATTTTGAACGTATTGTTATTTCAATCTTCTCTTTTAATAATTCTTAAACAATATTACTAAGAGTATTTTATTCTTAAAACTACTTAAATATAACATAATTGAATTCAATGATAAATAATTATTGATAATTTTATACATTTAAGTTTACCCGTACAAGGTACGGGTACTAAACTAGTTAGAATTTATAGAGATGGAACGGTTCCGGAAACGGAGGTTTCCAGTTCCGGAACTTCCGGTTTCAAAACCGGAAAAATGAAAACCGAAATCGAATTAATCTGAAATCGGATGTTTCGGTTCCGTCCGGTTTTGGTTCCAGAACCGGAAAAAACACACTTTTTTATATAACAAAAAAAAAACATAAAAGACATTATTTAAAAAAAAAATGATAAAGTGAACGTTTCTTTAAACTTAAAAGATTTATACTTTAAGACTTAAACTTATATATATAACTTGAAAATTTATAAAAAATATATATATATAACTTGAAAATCGGAGGTTTACCCGATTCCAAACCGGATAAACCTTCGATTCTCCGATTTTGGGTTTTGCCAAACCGGAACCGAAATCGGATATAGGAGGTTTATCCGGTTTCGATTCGAGCCGGTTCCGATTCCGATTTTTTTCGATTCCACTGAACCGCGAGCCATCTCTAAGAATTTAGAACCCCAAATATAACCAGGGGATTGCTATATAGAGGATAGATCCCACCCAATTTGCTATCTAAAGCCCCCTTTATAAATATATAAATATTTTGTTTCAAAATTATATAGGCGTAATGACAAAAATACCGAATTTCTGATAGCTACTTATAAAAAATTCATTATTTAAAAAATATAGCAAAACTATCAGATTTTGGATATTTTTGCTATTGTTGAGAGTTAAATTTTTTTTTTAAAATGTAAAGATAAAATAAAACATTAAAATTTATAAAAATAAAAAATAGAAAAATATTAATCCTAATAATCTAACCCTGATTAATCCCAAATCTCACAGTCTAGTCTCTCTCTTCCTCCTCTGTTTCCCTCTTCCTCCTACCTTTGCGACTCGTCCTAGCTCCGAGTCTCCAACCTCACCGACTCCTCCTCCACTGACGCTAGCGACTCTTCCTCCGCTAACACCGACGACTACTTCTCCCTTCCCGACGACTACTTTGGATCCTTCATTTCTGGTTCTGCAGCAACTGGCGCCCTTATCTTCCCTTCTTTGAGAGTCACCAACAAGCCCAAATCCACAAGGTTGAGGTTTCGGCGGAGGATGAAGCCGCCGAAGCAGTTGCACCCGTCGCCGTAGAAGAAGCAGCTTCCACGGCGGTGGAATTCTACTCTCTTGTGTCTGTAATTGAATCTACTTCCCTTCTTTGAGAGTCTGCAATTGAATTCTACTCTCTGGTGTGTCGGCGAAGGATAATGGAGTTTCTTCTCTTTAATTGAATCTACTTCTCTCTCCTTTCTATCTCCTACTATCTTCTGTGCATGCGCTTTCTTTCGGAGGAATTCTACTGTTTGGTGTGTCTGCAATGGCGGCCGTCAATTCTGTGTCCTTCTCTGCTTTAGGGTTACTGAAACTTCGAAAATCAAGCATTGCGGTGCCAAATCAACAATATTTTGGAAGAGGTATATGTAAAATTACTTACTTATAGAGACTAGAGTTACAGTTCATAGATTTTTTCAATTTTTCCAATTCTCAATATTTTAGGGTTTGATTGTGTTTTTAGATGAGGAAATTCGGTTCAATGTTTGTTGTTGTGGCTGTTTCACTGATTCTTATTTGTTGATTCTTGTCTATTTGGCTAAATTACAGGTTGTGAAGAGATTAATTCAAGGAATTTGGCTTACTCTCAGCTATCTTATATCTCTTCATTAAGCTCTCTTCTAATCAGGTGTTATTTTTCTAACTTTGTCGATATAGTCATAAATTACTTGCTATTAATCCTATTATGTAACTTATGTTGCCTAGGAAATATTTATCTGGACATCAAAAAAGAAAACGAAAGGAGTTGAGTAAAAAATTGATAGAATCCCAAAAAGGATCTATAGATAATTTTTTTTCTAAATATCCAAATCATTCTCAAGGTTCTGATGGATTAAATATACCTAATGTGGAAGTGGAACACTCTATTGAAAATATCAATGACAATGATCATAATAATGAGGATATTGGTCATTTGAGTGAGCATGATGATTTACCTACTATGATTAATGCTGAAAATTCATTAGATATATATGATCCTAGATCATGGGATAATCTAGATAATAAATCAAGAGATATTTTAGTTGAAAAAGGGCCTATAAGAGAGTTGAATCTTGTGTTTCCATTAGATAAATATTCTAGGCATTTTTCTTATACTTATTATTCTAGAAAGTTAAGTAATGGGGAGAATATTGATAGAAAATGGCTGGTTTACTCAAAACATTGGGATAAAATATTTTGTTTTTGTTGTAAGCTCTTTAAATCTGTTGGTAGCAATAGCTTATTAGCAAATGATGGATACAAGGACTGGAAACATGTAAGTGAAAGACTTGGTGAACATGAGAATAGTGTTGAGCATATGAAAAACATGAATACTTGGAATGATTTAAGGAGAAGGCTGGACAGAAATGAAACAATTGATAAAGATTTGCAAAAAGAAATTACAAAGGAGAAAGAAAGATTGAGGAATGTGTTAAGAAGGATAGTTTCTATTATCAAATGTCTTGCAAAACATAACTTGGCATTTCGAGGATCAAACGAGAAACTATACCAAGATAGTAATGGTAACTATTTAGGATTGGTTGAGATGATAGCAGAATTTGATTTCATTATGCAAGATCATGTTAGACGTATTCAAAATCATGAAATTCATCACCATTATTTGAGTCATAAAATTCAAAATGAGTTGATTTCTCTTTTGGCTTGTGGTGTTCAGAGTTCTATCATACAAATCATTAAAGAAGCAAAATATTTTTCTGTAATTCTTGATTGTACACCGGATTTGAGTCATCAAGAGCAAATGACTTTATTAATTAGATGCTTGAATATGTCAAATGGTAAAATACAAGTGGAAGAGTACTTTCTAGAGTTTTTAGTTGTGAATGATACATCTGGCCTAGGACTCTTTAATGAATTGATTCTTGTATTACAAAAACTCGATCTTAATGTTGATGATGTGAGAGGACAAGGATACGACAATGGCTCTAATATGAAAGGGAAACACCAAGGGGTTCAAACTAGATTACTTGAAATAAATCCAAAAGCTTTATATATGCCATGTGCTTGTCATAGTCTTAATCTTACACTTAGTGATACTGCACATTCTTGTGTTAAAGCTATATCTTTTTTTGGAGTTATACAACGCATATATACACTATTTTCGAGTTCTCCTAAAAGATGGAAGATTTTGCTTGATAATGTTCCGGGTTTAACGGTGAAATCTTTATGCAATACTCGTTGGGAGAGTCGAATAAAAAGTGTTAAGGCCATCAGATTTCAAGCTCCTAGAATAGTATTGGCTTTGTCGGAATTGAGTGAATCTTGTGATGATGCAAAGACAAAAAGTGAAGCTGAAAGTTTAGCTTATGCATTTAATTTTGAGTTCTTACTTGGCATGATTATTTGGTATGACATTTTGTTTGCTGTAAATAAGGTTAGTAAAAAATTACAATCTAATTCTATGTGCATTGGTGTTGCAATAACTGAATTGGAAGGTGTAATGTCTTATTTTAAAAATTATAGAAATGAAGGATTTGAATCTAGTGTTTCCATTGCTCAGACTCTTGCATTAGAATTGAATGTTGAACCTGTTTTTCAAACAAAACGTAAAAAAATTAGGAAAAAACAGTTTGATGAAACTAATGATGAAGAACGAATACCATCACCCGAGGAGTCTTTTAGAGAGGAATATTTTTGTTGTTGTTTTAGATATGGCGATTGCTTCATTAGAAACCAGATTTGAGCAAATAAAGTTGTTTGAAAGTATTTTTGGATTCTTACTTGATTCAAAGAACTTGAAAATGTTGAATGATAATATGCTTAGAGAATGTTGTATAAGGTTTCATGCTACTTTTACTCATGAGAATGATTCAGATGTTGATTTAGATGATCTTTTTTCAGAATTGAAAATGTTACAAATGACTTTACCTAATGTGCTTATGTCAACAATTGAAATCCTTGAATTTGTTAAAGCTACTGATTGTTATCCAAATGTCTCAATTGCTTGTCGTATCTTATTGACTATTCCCATAACCGTAGCATCAGCTGAAAGAAGTTTTTCCAAACTGAAGTTATTGAAAACATATTTAAGGTCATCTATGTCACAAGAAAGATTGAATGGTTTGGCCATTTTAAGTATTGAGAATGATATGCTAGATAGTTTGGATGTTAACACTATTATTGATGACTTTGCATATAAAAATGTTCGGAGAAATCGCTTCAAATGATTATCTACATGCTGTTTTTTTTTACAGGTTAAAGTGGAAATTGATGAATGGACAAGTTATGAATGATCACATCAGCACATGATTCCTTATACTATCATTTTGATGTACCTTCTACTTGTAGTTGATGGAACAATATTGGATTATGGATGAACACATAACATTGTGATCTAAAAATTTAATATGAGTATATGTACTCTTGTTTCTACTTTTGCTTTATATATAGCTCTTTTTTTTTTGTGTGAAGTTTAGCTTATATAAGGGCCCCTAATTAAATTTCGCCCCGAGCCTTGAAAATGTTAGGACCGGCCCTGTTCACTGATGCTTACACCTTGGCTCTTAATTCTTCGACTTTCAGTTCTTATAATGAATGCATTGCGTTGCCTTAGGTTGTACAATATATCTCAAGGATCGGATGAGTTCGCTGAAAACTTATTTGAGAGATTTAGAATTTTTGTTGGAGTAAAAAGAGGTCGATTTGAGTGTTTCCATGGCAAACCATACAAATGAAATATTTAGTATGCAAAGGTCCCATTTCTTATGTTCCTTTTGAATGACAGTAATATATACCAATTTTAAACCATATCTTGACAACTTCTCTCTTTTGTGTAGGAGCGTTTGGAAAATGATTTGTCTTTAGCAAGAGAAGAATGCAGTAAACTTGCACTACAGTTGCATCTTCCAACTTATTGGCAGGCGGATTCAAACCCTCCTCTTTGACTTAAATGGTAGGATCCGCAAACAGACACAAAGCCTGAATGAATAATGTGAAAGAAACTACTCTATTTTTTTCCCATCAATGTGGAGCTCATTAGCAAAGGAGACACCTTTCACACTCAATGTACAGCTTATGTAATCTCCTAGGTTGACGAAACCTGCTTGCAATGGATCCTTCGAGGACCTCGTTTGCTCGACTGTGTGGAGAGGTCCAACGGTGGCTGGCTGTCGAAGACAGTGAACTTGGTGCCGAGAAAATTAGACCTGTTCATAGGATTTCAAATCAACTCCGAAGATAATGTACAGTTTGTCTATAACTAGTGAGCTGTTATCTCAATATGCTACTTTTCTTTTCTGATTTTTGTTGTTGTAATTAGTTTCATGAATTAGATTTAGTCCGTAGTCTCTGTGCAATGCCAAATTCTGCATCTCTTAAATTGAATCAAAAAATTGGGTGTGATGTTTGTTCATGATGTTTTTTCATTTCTTTGGTTTTGCATGTGATTTCCAATTAGGACATGTACTCTCTTTGTGTGCTCATAGACGATACATTGTTTTCCTTGATGTAGGTGGTCAACAAATCCCAAAGGTGACGTTCTAGAATCTCTTGGATACAAAGAAATGAAAGAAGGTTATTTAGGAACTGATGAATTTGTAATGCGTCAGAAGGGTGATCGTTGATGCCCTAAGTGAACTCGAAATGACACAAACAAAAACGAAGACAGATATGCATACAATGCAACAATCACGATTGTTTTGAAGTCGTCAATATGTAAGGTTTTGTTCAGACCCGTAATATATGTTTCATTATCCACACGTTCAACACAAAGGGTAGCTTTGCAGTACTACAGTTTCAAATTTAAAGTTAATGGAAATTTCGCCTAATAATCCCCAGTTTTCGTCTTTTTCGCGAAATCCAATGCCCTTCCGTTCTATTCCGTTACAAATTCGTCAATTTTTTCTTTAAAAAAAGTAAAAAGGGGCTCAATTTACCTTTCTTCCCCTGTTCTTCCCAGCCAAACCAGCGCGGGGACGACATCGCGTTCTTCCCCTTTTTCCTTGTTCTCCCCTTCAAAGCTTGGCACGGCGCGACGACATCGTGAGCATGGACGACGCCGGCGGTTTGAGGTACGACATCGCCTTGTTCCTGGACGGCGACGCGACGAGGCTGGACGACAAGGCTGGGGGCCGCGGCTGGACGACGGCGGTTTGAGGTACGACATCGCCTTGTTCCTGTTCTCCCCCTTCTTCCTTGTTCTCTCCACTTCTGAAATTCCCTTTCTGTTTGGGATTTTAGAAATTTAGGTTTAGGGATTTGATTCAAAATGCTAGCTCAAATACTTTCTTTTTCTGAATAATTTGCTCATAAGCATGGGAATTGAAGACTTGTTCCTTGATTTTAATCTTTCCTTTAGAATAAAAAAAAATTGTCCATGGGAATTGAAGAATTGAAGACAACATTATGCTCAATGAACTTGATTTTAATCTGGTCTCTGTGATGTTGGGCCATGACATCCAAACAAATTTGTTGCCACTTCTGTAAAGAATCTAATGGCAGCATGTGGAAAACCAAGGAAATGTGAGTTTACATTGTACTCCTTTGTCTCTTCGTTGACATTATCATCTGATGAATCCTGCAAATGGAAATAAGTCTTAAACTTTATTACTTTCAATGTAATTTAATGACTTCTATCCTACTATTTGTAAAAATGCATGAAAAGATATAATCAAATATTCATGTGTGTTAATGTTAGCTACTTCCTTGATTAATTGAGGCATGGAAGACCTTTTGTGTGTGAGTTCAGGTAGAACTATACAAATTTAAGCATCAAAATAGGAATCAATTCAAATATGCTATAATGATTGAAAGATTAAAAAGAGATATTGGAGGAACGAACCGGAACGAACCAAGTTCCCCTTATGCTTGAAAGATTCAAAAATTTGTGTGAGTTCATGTGTGCTAATTGCTCTTGTTGTTGAACCTCTATGCTTTGGGAACTTTGAAAGCCACGTGAATGGCTAAAGGGAATAAGCACTCAACTGTTCTGAGAATAAGCCACGTGCTTTGGGAACTTTGAAAACCTCTGTGCTTTGGGAACTTTGTGAGAATGGCTAAAGGAAAGACATCAGATGCTTTTGCAAAATTGATGGTATTGTTATTGGTGGACAAAGCCACGTGAATGAAAGTATGATCACTGCAGAAGCAATATCAGTTGCTAAAAGACCCGATGATAAGGTAATTGTTGATGTTCATCATTGCTTTCAATAGATTGAATACTTTCAAAAACTTCTTTCTTGTTGATGTTCATTCGCTCTTCCAAATACACAGATCAAGTTGAAATCTGATTGGTTATCTAATGTACTTGTAAATTAAAATAGCCATGTGAACTATTATCTTTTGCTCTTAGGTTCTGCATAAGCAACCTGATGTTCATCAAGTTCTGCATAAGCAACTTCTTTTGCTCTCAGGTTCTTCATAAGCAGCTTCTATTGCTCTCAGGTTCTGCATAATAGCTAGTAATTCAGACCTTGTGGTAAATCCTTCTCAAGTTACCAGTCAACCAGACCAAGTCCCAGAGATACCTGATGGCCCTCTACTTTTTGACAGCTCAACTATTGCCAATATGGAAGGTTTATCCAAGACAGCTCAACTATATACCATGATGATTGTGTTGCCACATATCAAGATTGTAAAAGATAATGTAGTAGAATCAAGAATGAGACTGAATTATTGTGTATACAGTTACTGGAGATCATACATAAGTTCAATTATGAGCAAAATATTCAGGTGACAGCGAGTACTTAATTAAGTGTGACTAATCAATCATCATTGTATTTACAAGAAAGAAGAAAATATAGTGGCCAAAACCAAAACCAGCAGCAGTACATATAGTCTGAAATTATCCAGCTAACAATGTGCTTAAATCAATCTGAAGCAGGATATAAATTCTCTCAGCTAACAAGGGACTATGCAATTCAACATGTAATGACAGCGGCCAAAACCAAAACCAGCAACAAGGGACTATGCAATTCAACAACTCTTGTTTTTTGTCTGCTCCAACACGGTAAAAGAAGCAGATATGCATGCACACGGTAAACAAAATTAACAAGTAGACAGTAAACAAAGTAGATAATGCATGACTTCTACATTTGTCTGTAAACTAAAAATTAAAACACAACAATTATATGTTTCAATAATGCATGACATCAATACTTTTAGTAGTGCTATACAAGGCTATCAAAACATATACTTTTGAAGGCTATTTTAATTTTGAGATTTTGATGGGAGCAAACAGATTGGCCAGATAAACTGCAATTATATCATGCACGAACTAGATCAGATGTTGTCTCACAAAATTAGATAAAAATCTAGCAATTGCAAAGTGACATGTTTTCAGAAATGTGAGGATAAGAAACAATGACATTTTTGTGTAATTGAGAAGATAAATTTCGTATGCAGATACTGCTCTTTTTACTCTTACTCAAGGCTGGAGCAATAAGCCTAGCAGTTGGCAAAGTATTGATCCTTGCACTGGCTGGGATGGAATCAGATGTGAAAGTACTCGTGTGACTTCAATGTAAGATCTATAATGCACATGTAAAATAAAACTGATCAAATTTTCTAGGTACTTGGTCTGAATATCATGTTTGTACTTTGCATCTCAGACGGTGGGCGAGCATGAATTTGACAGGTCAGCTGACAGGAGATCTTTCTGCCTTAACTGAATTACAATATGTGTAAGTCCTCTGCATCCACGTATTTTGCATTAGGACAAATAAGATCATTTACAAGTTCAGTAGGCATAGCCTGCAATTCCTTTAATGCTTCAAAACTTGCTTATTATAAGATGATGATTAGGATACAGAAGTATATGAAAAAAAACTAATCTATTAGTTTCATAGTTGTTTGATGACTGGCTTAATTCTAGTTCATAGCATGTCATTTTGTGAATCCATCACTGGCTACTTTTTTATGTCACTAAGTGTAAGTTTTGACATTCAAAATTCCTATTTTTAGGGATCTATCCTACAACAAAGGCCTAGCAGGTTCTCTTCCAGATCTTGGGAAATTGAAAAAGCTCATAAACTTGTAAGAAAAGATTCTATTTCTGTAAAGAAAACATTTCAAGATTACACCAAAATTGAAACCCCAAATTGAAACCCTAAGTGTTTGAAACCCCAAATTTAAACACCAAAATTCATAAATGGAGTAACGAATTTCGTATCTGGAATCCCCATTGTCGGTCGTCGTCCAAGCTTTCGTCCTCGTCTAGCCAGGAGAAGAGAGCAACCTTCGTGATCGCCACCGAGACACGAGTCGCCCAACTTCGTGGTCGCCGCAAATTCGTTGTCGTCGGCGTCCAACTGCCCAACTTCAAGGTCGATCGCCGGCGTCGTCCCGGAGTGCAGGTGAAGGTGAATTCTCTTGTTTCAGAGAGTCGGGGAAAGAGGAAGAGAGAATCAAAGTTTTTTTTTCCTTTTTTATTAAGTTAATGTTGATTTAACGACACTACTAACGGAGGGTATTTCGCGGAAAAAAACAAAAGCTCAGGGTTACCATGCGAAATTGTCGAAACCTTAGGGGATTTCGCGAAAAAGACAAAAACTCAGGGTTATCAGGCGAAATTTCCGTAAAGTCAATTAATATAACAAATTAATAACCTGACTACGTACAAATGTTGCATGATAAAGTGAATATTGCTCTGAAATTGGAAATCGGCTAACATTTGAAATTTTGTGATATAACAGAACATTGATCTGACTTCGTAGAAATGTGGCCTAATAAAGTACATAATGCTCTAGTATGTAACAAAATTTACGAAAATGAAGTTTTAAATGTCTGAGCAATATTCACTTTATCAGGCCTAATAAAGTGCATATTGCTCTGAACTAACAAAGCTTTGACCTGACTCCGTATAAATGTGGCCTGATAAAGTGCATATTGCTCTGACATTTAAAATCGCCTAACATTTAAAACTTCATTTTCGTAAATTTTGTTACATAACAGAGCATTAAAACATCATATCTGTAATGTTTTTTGGTAATACATAATAGGAAACCGTAGAATAAGATATTACATAATAGAAATCAGGTATGTACGTAGTAAAAGAAACACCGAATTCAAACGTAAACTTAGAAACATTGCATTACATCATCTCAGTACGGAACCAACCAAGTACGAATGAGACAGTGCCACTGTCGTTGGGAGGACAAAGCTCAGAACCAAGTAAAATAATAGTTTGATCAACAATGTAAGAGATAGGGAAAATAAGTTTAAAATTTAAAGTTAATATAACAGAGTAATGACCTGACTACGTACAAATATGGCCTGGTAAAGTGAATATTGCTCTGAAATTTGAAATCGGCGAACATTTAAAATTTTGTGATATAACAGAGCATTGACCTGACTTCGTATAAATGTGGTCTGATAAAGTACATAATGCTCTGAAATTTAGCTTTTACTTTTTATGAAATATGCAACATGAAATGTTCATATTGGCTCTGAAATCCTATACATTGAACTGAAAATAGTGGGTCGACTAGTAAACTTTGCCTCTCAATTTGGAAAGCAAATACCATATTATAGTAAATATTGTTTTCCTAGCTACTGCACTTGCCAACTATTTTACCTGGTTGTGAGCTCTGCCCTCCTAACAATAGTGGGAACTGTCTCATTCGTACTTGGTTAGTGTTTCTTATTACGGAACCAACCAAGTAGGAATGGTGGTTTAAGGCATGTTTATTCAAATTCAAAGAACAAATTGAGTGATCATATTCTTTGGTAAAAGCATGCTTTTTTTACTCCTTATTTGCAAGTGGCAAACACACTACTTTGAAAGACAAAAAGAAGAAGAGAGAAGTATGATGTTTCAAATGTATTGAGCTCTTAACCGTGTTTTTTTTTATTATAATGTAGTTGAATGAAATATCTCATTATCAAATAAAACTAAAGACAAAAAGAAAAAGAAAAAGAAGTATGATGTTTCAAATGTATTGAGCTTTTAACCGTGTTTTTTGTTTATTATAATGTAGTTGAATGAAATATCTCATTATCAAATAAAACTAGACTAATCTCTACAAGAGAACATCATTCGTTCGTCCTTATGAGTAAACAAAATGTCACTAGTAAAATAGAGAGTGATCAATTTAGACTGAATTCCTGATATAACCATGACTTAACACCACAGTTTTTGTGTGGCAAGAAGCCTACAATACACTAGAGATCTAAAACTATGCATCAATCCTTTGAAAATCAATTCGTAGAACCTTTTTTTTCATGTCAAATCAATTTGCAGATCTAATTTAGACTAATTTTTACTTACGCAGTCAGAAGAAGTTTTAGCTGAACGTCCAAGGATAGTACAAACCCCACATTTGCATAAGCATGATGACGAATTTAAATACATATAAGATTTAGCATGTGAATATTAATAGATATCATATACCAACAACAAATGTTCTGTACGGAACTAAGGGTCCACTTGATTATGTCCAAGAACAAAACGACAATCTTGTGAGGAGACAAGTGATGAAAAAAAAAACTCTCTCTTGTCTTCTATCTTCAGTTTTTAACAGCAGAGAAATCTAACATGCAAATTGACTTTGACAGAAATGAGGCCAAAAGGCAGTATGTTGCAACATTCTTACAGTATAATCCAGGTGATATATGAGGCAAAAGGGTAGTTGTCTCTATCTTAAGAGTAGAGAAATCTAACAGGCAAATTGACTTTAGCAAATATATGGTAAAAAGGCAGTATGTTGAAACACCATTCTCATGGTACAATCCAGGTGATATATTAAGCAAAAAGGCAGTTGTTTTCTATCTTAATAGCAGAGAAATATATCAGGCAAATTGACATTTGGCCTGACATTGGGTGTGATTGTGTGAATGATCCCCACAAGTAAAACAATGAACTTTGTTTCTAACTTTGTTTCATAACGTCACCGGCAAAACTAAAGCACATTGGTTTTTACCCTGATAATGGTCATCCTGCAAACACATTTAATGGGTAAATTTCACAAGTAGTTTCTTCATATAAATCGTCTAATAACAAAGGTAATTTCATAGAACACTAGAATTCCACTCTCAACATCTTCTATTTTCATGTGTCATTCAAAACCATGGCAGCCCCACCAAAAATGAAGAGAGAGAAAACACTCCCGAAAAGAGAAATCCTTGCCACTCTGCAAAACCAAACCACCGAAACCCTAGATTTGAAACTTCCGCCTCTGCATCAAAATCTCTCCCATCTCAACTTTCAACACAGATCTCTCAACCATACTGTCCATAACGTTCCCTTCGCGTGCTCTGTCGTGCCTGAGAAGACGGCGAGTTTTACGGAGAATATCAAAGCGCTTGGTGCTATATTGCCTTTCTGTTGCTTGATATCTTTTCTCACCTGCTCCCGACCACTGTTAGCTCTCAAATCTTCCTAAAGAACAAGATTTGTGCCTTAAGATACTTCTTTCTGGATGGGAAGTGTTGTGCCAGTCCGAACAGCAAAATCACTATTGGGATCTGGGTTGGTGAACTGGCTTCTGTAAAGGACTGTGCTTGCTGCGTAGACCTTGATGGGAGTTGGCATAAGTGATGCAACTGGATGCTGAAGATCTGGTCATATGGTGCCTTTTTGGACCTTGACTCTGTAGAAGAATGGTGTTTGAGGAACAGTGCTTTGTACCATGCGTATGGTGTTGGCACTCTTTCTTTCCCGATTTCAAGGTGTGATCTTTCCTTTCTACTCCCTCTCCCTGTCTTTCGGTTATGCCATGCTTTTGCTTCTATTTATTGCTATCGTGAATGGTTGAATTTGATATTCCATCCCCCGAACTCCCTGAACTCTGTTTGTTCTCTCTTGTGTTGGTACTTTGATTTTAAACTGGTTTTCCTTTACTTTCCGGAACTGAGTCTTCTCCTTTCCAAGTTAATGGATAAAGGGAAGAAATCGATGAAGGAAGTCCTTTGTTCTTTGCCTAGTAACCCCAGCTCCTCTATTGAAATTGATAACACAAACTCTGAACCCATTGTAGTGGACACTACTGAGGTTACCCCTCCTACAGTGAACACCACAACCACTGAAAAAATTGTTGAGACTCACAGTCTCCCCTTGTTGAATACCTCTGAAATTGACATGGAGCTTTATCTTTCAAAATTATCGGGTGTTAGGAAGAACATTCTTAAACTCAAAGAAACATCCTTGTTAGGTTACATCTTTGGGGAACCAGTGGATTTTTCTAAACTGAGATCCAAATTGAAAAATGATTGGAGATTTATTAAGGGTTCTTTGAGATTATTGAAAAACCAAACCTTTGGTTTGAATTGCGTTTTGCTAATCCTATAGATCAGAAAAAGGCCTGAGAAG
The DNA here is from genome assembly GCA_027886185.1 of Rheum nobile. Classification (NCBI taxonomy): domain Eukaryota; kingdom Viridiplantae; phylum Streptophyta; class Magnoliopsida; order Caryophyllales; family Polygonaceae; genus Rheum; species Rheum nobile. The sequence goes on along the minus strand of WOAB01000002.1, from coordinate 3,958,146 downwards.
GGCGCCCTTACCATGCTTTTGGGAAATTGATGCTTCTTAAACCTTGGTGTTCCAATTTTGATCCTTTCACTGAACCAATATCAACTGTTGATATGTGGATTCATATTCCTCACTTACTAGTGGAATTTATCAGTTTTAAAGTCATTAGTACTATCATTGAGATGAACAATATGGGGAAACTCATTAAAATAGACCCTTTCACTGAAAAAAAAGAAAGAGTGAATTATGCTAGATTTTGCATAAATGTGGATGTGAATCTTGTTAAATCTAAAACTATAGTGATCCCTAATGAAGAGGGATTAGCTAAACAATACAATGTGTGGTTTGAGGAATCTCCAGAAGGATGTGGTAATTGTGGGGCACTTGATCATATTTTTGACAAGTGTCCTTTGAGAAATGCCAAGCCTCAATCGCTTTAACTGAATTTCCAGAGGTTGCATGTGAGCTCCCCTTTTGAGGAGATCAGTGCAGATGCTGGGGATGAGAAGAACAAGTGGAGGAAGGTCACCAACAGAAAGAAAAGTCCCTCTGCTGCTGCTCCTAACACTACTAACAGAAACAGTGGTATTACCATTGTTTATCAAGATCTGGCTGAATAGATTGGTAAGCATAATACCTCAGGTAATGAATCTGAACCTCTTGTTAATGAGAGTAAGACCATGGCTGAGAATGTGGTGTCCCACCTTACTTCTATGGCTAAGAATAACTTCTCTGCTTCTGAATCGGTTCCTGGAGCTGTTGGTTGCAATAAGGAGGTTACTAGTGTTACTAGTGAGCTTCCTAAGAGCTTGATTCCCCCTTTTTCTTTGCCCTACCCTAATGATGAATTTCCCGGGGTGAGCTTGGGGGCTCCTATTGGGTTAGCTCCCTTGATGAACAAGGAGGAGCTCTCCAAGCTCAAAGGGGATGAACTTCAACGGATCTTGGATCAAGATGATTGCTGGATGAATTCCTTGAATGTCATGAAATTCCTCACAAAGAGGTTGAGAATGTGATAACTGGTGTAGCTACTGATGGAGTTTCCTGCACTCCTGAGGCCATTGTTAGCATTACTAAGGGCTTTTCTAAGCCTCTAGGTGATGCAGCTGTTGTTGCTACCACCAAGTCATCCAACTCTGAGCCCTGTAAGCGAAAGGAGTTGACCCAAGAGGAAGACACCGCCACCTCGGGGCTGAAGGGCCCCAAAAAGATGAAAAAGTAGTTTTTAAATGTTAAAAGTCAGTTATCATGTTTATGGTTATGTCCTTGCTTTAGATGAAAAACTTGATAAAAGGGAAATCCCCTTGAACAATCTTTTGAGATCTGGTTTCTGTTGTTACAGAACTGGCATGATTATTGTCCAATGTATCCTTCCTAGTCCTGTTTGTACTAGTCACTAGTTACTTGTGACCAATGACTCTTTTGTGGTACTCTGGGACTTCTTATCTAATGGGAAAATGTTTGAGTACTATGAGTGTCTTTATTGTTGCCACTTCAGTATTCCTATGAACCTCCCCTTATATGACTGTCACTATGAACATTGTTTGATAAATTATATCTCTGAAAACCTTAACTATTTAATTCAGATTTCTATCTATATTAAATGGATTCTCTTTATTATGAATTATAATTTGAATGTTTATTGCTACCTATGTTATTACTTTATGCTAACCCATTCTCTTGTTTACATTAACATGAGCTTGGATAAGGGTGAAAAGGAACTTTTCTGGATTGGCTGGGTATTGCTGACTCTACAGCTTCAAATCTACTCTCTGAACAATATCTTAAAGGCCTTTCACAAGCCTAAGGTAAAACTCAATCCCTACTCAACTCATCTCAGCTGCTTCAGTTCTGATGTAATCTTTCGTACAACAACAGGAAATTACACTTTGAAGGAAAAACTGAACAATCAAAGTATGAAATCTGGAGTTGGTTTTTATACCAATAAACCAGCACAAGGTGAACCCATGGAACAACACATAGCAACAAGAAGCCTTTCAATGATTGATCATCTTTGGAGATGCTTACTGCTGGTACAAATTATTAAAATACCAAGTATAACTACCTCATACCTATTTGTAGAGAAGCAAGGTACAAATCGTGATTTGGATAGGTCTTCCCAGAGTTGGTTTTTGAGGCTGCTTAGCCAAACCAATTATTTAACAAAGAATGCTTACTGTTATCAGTACTATATACATGAAACCTGTCTTTTTGTTATAAGTCCTTTGGTAACTTGTAACAAAATTCACGAACTTTGCATACTTTGCTATATTCTTGCAATTGACAGCTGCAAAAACTCAAACTACAGAATTTATCATATATACATCACTTCTATTGATTATTTTTGTTATATTAACAATTTTATAAAAGAACTATATATTGTTTTGAACAAGATTTCTCATAAAACAGTTCACACTTATGATTTAGATCATTCACAAGGAAAGGTCTTGTCTCTTTTGAGCTATTACTGTGCTGGTAGTGCTAAGATATCACAGAGGATACAAGACCAACTACAAATTTATTTTAATTGTGATAGCAACCAAATTCATATACAAGGTTTTCCTGAGGCATACTCTCATGGGAAATTCATGAAAGCATTTGATATTCTCTATAAGCCAATAACAATTCAAATCAAATTAACTCTTCATAGTATCTTGATGTGGAAACTCAGAAACAATGGCAACAGAACTCAACAAAAAATTTTAACCAAAAACAAAATATCCCAAGCAGTTTTTGCGGATACCTACCACTGTGAACATCACTATACTAAATTTGCGAGCAAGCCCCCTCACTGTCTTTGGATATGGGGCAAGTTAAAAATTGGTTTTTTTTTGAAGATTTCGACTTGGAATTGTCGTGGTATTGGTAAAAAAACAAATTGGATGGATTTAGAATCATTCTGCAAAATAGAAAGGATCCAAGTACTAGCATTATTTGAAACAAGAACAAATAAGGTGCCTAGTGAAAAACACTGGAAAAAGCAGGTTTTGATCAATTCTATTGTATTCCAGCTTCAGGTTTTGCGAGGGGAATCTGTGTTATGTGGAAAACATATCAACTTGTCAATGAAATACTTGAAATTGTAACACCCCCAAATATATTTCCTTGAAAGGTATTACCGCCAGTGACCTCGGATTTCACATCCGAAGCCACCCCAGGCTTAACCCGTTTATATAAATCATAAAACAACAGTTATAATACAAAATATCATAACTTTTGATTAAAGCAAATGTTTCGGAATTACATCCATGATTCAAAATACATAATCAAATATATTACAGTGGAAGTCTTAATACATAAAGGACACAAGGGTCTTGATCTAAACGATCACCCGCCATGGAATCTCAACCTGGTAAAACTCTTCAAAATTCCAACTGCCATCATTGTCGTTTCTAGCCTTCATTGGAACTGCAGTTTATCTGATGTATCGTATGAGACGGATGACACCAGCCAACCATGCAAGGGAATATAATCGGTTGGTTAGTCTAATGAAAGACTATGCAAGGGTAAAACAGAAAGGTTCCAAGTAGTCGTATTAGGTTAGACTCATCGCTTCTCAAATAAAAGTCGATGACGATAGTCAACCACCATACTCCTACTGAAATATACGAAAAGGTATGATAAAGAGAAGACTCTGAAAGATTGAGTCTTATCGGAAAGTATGACAATGTTTGGGAACATTAAAGTTTCAGGCAAACGTTTAAAAGTGACTTGACTATTTGGGTCCACGACTGACGTGGCCTAAGGTCGTTATGCCAAATCAAAGTAAACCTCAACTTCCAAACTAGTATAGTAAGCAAGCAAGGGTCGAAATCCCAAGAGAATCACAAGCGTCTATATTGCTGTCACAAATTGAATACCAATCGAACAATAGTAACAAAAGGTTTTTTTGAGGTTTTAATCAAGTAGAAAATAAAACAGAATAAATAGTATGCAATCAAATGTGAGAAAACACTTAGCCAGGCAATTTCCACTTAAGTTTTGGTTGGTTGATCCTATATTACTTCCAATTCCTTCCTATGATTATTCCTGTCCCGATCTTGTGTAAATTAATAAGGAAACCATCCCTAAGAACCCTTACCAATGAATAACCCTAGCACCACTAGTGATTCAACCCAAAGGCAGCAATGAACATAAGAATTAACCAGGATACACATAACACCTCAACCAGAATCATTCAACATGTAATCAAATCTCTACATAGATAATATCCACCAAAGCAAATAAAACCTATGCTTGCCACTCCAGACCAAGACGTTAGCCCAACAGTTTCCTAGTCATAGCAATATGAGTAACAATCAATAAACCTAGATGGCCTGTCTAGACAAATCAATAATTATTCAATGATATTCTGCTTAAGAGAAGAGATATAGATCAATAGGAATTAAGAAATGGAACATAACCTCACAACCAATAATCAAAACTTAAGCTTCCATTGCCAGACTAAACAAAAGTGCTTAGCCTTCCATAGTCTTGAGAAAACAACGATGATGTAAAACTAAAACCTGATATGAGAGTCTCCCTAGAATGAGCTCTCTTCCTAGGTTAAATAGAAAAGAGAACTAATATGGGCCTAACAAGTTCCTAAGCCCATTAGGGAAAATAATAACAAGGAAAAAGAAATAAATAGGAAATAATGATCCTAAAGAAAAAGAATAGATAATAATAAAATACTAAAAAGTAGAAAATGATAGATCTCGACTTGGCCTGCTCCCGGCTGGGATCCGCTTGGACCCGCGATCGCGGCCTATGGGCCCGCGGTCGCGGTTACGTTGTGTAGCCGCTGCTCCTCTCCTCATCACTTCTTCAGCTCCTAATCCGCTCCTTGGTGGCTCCATATCCCGAATCTCCAAATATACTCCAATAAGCTCAAAACACCACCAAAACACCAATCTTCGCCCCCAAACACCATGCCACAAGAATGTGTCTAAATCTACCCGAATGGCACCAATAATCCTCTAACAACTCTTAGTTACGCCCTACAAAGTAACGTCTATCAACGACCAACCTCACCGCATAATGCGAATTCAGATTCGGAAGGTGGACTTACTCTAATCAAAGCCCAGACGAGTTTCCACGTTGTACTTCTCGCCCAAGGTTCATTAATTATGTGCCTAATCGCACTTATCTTATTTAATTTCAAAACATACATTTTATGTTATAAGCTTTTAAGATCTCTTCACAAGAGATATCAGATCTCCTCACAAGAGATATCAAAGGGAATACATCCCAAATGGCGGCACCAGCTGTGTGCACATACCCTGAGTAAGGGTAAGGTCATGACCGAAGATACTAGGGAAAATCCTCCTAGTACCATTAACAAGAAACCACTAAACCTCGCAAGGTACATAGTGTTCCTACGAATACTCGTTCTAACTAAACAGTTAAAACATAAGAGCAATAATTCACATCAAAGCCATCGAGGCCAATAACAGATATAATAGCGTTGTTTCTAGCAATATTTACAACCTATTATAATATCTGTATTTCAATCATATATATATATAATAGCGTTGGTTCTAACAATATATACAACCTATTATAATATCTCTTTTTAAATCACATACAGTTATCAAAACTGTTCCGAGACGAAAACAATATTCATCCCAAATTAATTAACAATTAAACAATTGATAATCAATATAAATATGGAATGATAAGCAAGAGCGAACCGCCACTTGCCTTAGATTCAACGAAGATCGAGACGACGGGTTTCCGGGTCTGAAACAAGGAAGAACTCGGATTATAATTTCCTACGGAATGACCCATAACGAAACCCAAAGTTAGATTCGACAATAAATAGTATGAATCTAAAGAAAGGCGAACGAAATCGAAGGAACGAAGTCCCGATCGAAATCACAAAATCCAAGGCCACACCCACAATCGCCCAGGCACACCGCGGGTGTGGTGGCCTTGCCGCGGGTGCGGTCACAAGTGCAGTCGTCGGGGACGAAGACGAGATCTTACCGGGGACGACGCGTTGGGCTCAATTTGGATTGGCTTCGACTTCCAAACTCCTTGGACCACCAAACACCACCTTGAGGGCACCTCCTCCTCCTATGGTAGCTCTGGCGACGACCTTGAAGAACTCCGACGAAAGCTTGCAACTCCGGCGACAATGGAACGAGAGAGAGAGATTGGAGAGAGAGAGATTTGAGATGTCTTCCTACTCCAAGCCTCCTCCTTTTATAGGCCAAGCAAGGAGCTCAGCTGGCACCTCCCCCACTGCCTCACCGCTTCAACTCCGACAAGATCGGCAAGCAGCTCAGGCAAAGTTCGGCGGAGCAGAAAAGAAATCATGACGGCGCAGGTGCGGTGGGTCTCACCGCGGGGTGCGGTGGCGACCAATTCTGACCGCGGGTGCGGTCAAGGCAAATTCTGTGCCTTTTGCCCACTTTTGTCCGGGAAGAATTATGGGTATGGGTTTTAACCCCGGTTTAAACATATTCGTATCCGAACAAATATTCTAAGCCCCAAAATACGTCGAATGTATTTTATTCCACTCAAGGAATTATTACAGAGATCAAGTATTTAACAGAAAGTCTGAACTTCTCTTAAAATAATTCGACTACAATACGAGTGTTTGGAAAACTTACCAAAATACTCTTTACTAAAATGAGGGGTATTACATCACCTCCCCCTTACAAAAAGTTTCGACCCCGAAACTTGGCCGAATAAACCAAAGAAAAGCGAGGCGTTACAACACTATCCCCTTAAAAAAGGTTTTGACCCCGAAACTAGGCCGAAAATAGCTCGGGAAAACGTCTAAGCATATCCGCCTCCGTTTCCCAGGTTTCCCAAGTAACTTCTTCAGTTCCTGACTTCGACCACAAAATCCGTACCAATGGTACCACCTTGTTTCGTAACTGCTTCTCAAGGCGTTCGAGAATACGCACCGGTATCTCCTCGTAGGTACCATTTGTCTGAATCTCGATGTCTTCATAACTCAGCACATGAGACTCATCAGGCACGTACTTCCTTAACAAGGATACGTGGAACACGTTATGCACTGGATGCGCCGATGGCGGCAATGCCAAACGATACGCTAGAGACCCCACTCTATCAAGGATCTCAAATGGTCCCACGTAGCGAAGGTTAAGCTTCCCACGCTTACCAAATCTAAACACACCCTTTGATGACGATACTCTTACAAACACTTTGTCACCAACCTCAAACTCAACATTCCTGCGCTTCAGATCTGCATAAGACTTTTGTCGACTCTGAGCTGTCAACATCCTCTATCTTATCAAAGCAATGTCCGAGGCAGTCCTTTCGGCTAACTCCGGTCTGAGCATAACCTTGTCATCATTTTCATCCCAACAAATCGGAGATCTGCACCTTCGACCGTACAAAGCCTCGAATGGAGCCATCTTAATGGTAGCATGCCAACTGTTGTTGTACATGAACTCAATCAGACTCAGGTTGTTCTCCCAGCTAGTCGGAAGATCGAGTGTACAAGATCTTAGCATATCTTCCAAGGTCTGGATGGTCCTCTCAGACTGTCCATCCGTCTGAGGATGAAACGCAATACTGAATCTCAACTCGGTTCCCATGGCCTTGTGTAATTCTTTCTAGAATCTTGACATGAATCGGCCATCTCGATCCGATACAATGGTCTTTGGAGTACCATGCAAACGGACAATCTCGTGTAAAAATACTTCTGATAGCTTCTGGGTTCCCCATGTTGACTTGATAGCCACGAAGTGAGCACTCTTCATGAGCCTGTCAATCATTACCCATATAGCATCTTTCTGGCTTTGAGTCTTTGGCAGCCCAGTGATGAAATCCATAGCAATATCTTCCCATTTCCATTTTGGCACTGGAAGAGGTAGCAACTCACCACCTGGTCTACGATGTCTTATCTTGACATTTTGACAAGTCAATCATTTCGCCACAAACTCTGCTACATCCCACTTCATGTTGGGCCACTAGAACTTCTTCCTGAGGTGCTTGTACATCTTGCTAGAGCCTGGATGTACAGAATAAGCTGATGAATGGGCCTCCTTCATCACAAACTGGCAAAGACCATCAACGTCAGGCACATAGATCCGGTTCTGAAACCAGAGTGATCCATCTTCCTGAATCACGAAACCGGGAGCTTTCCCGTCCATCACTTCACTGCTTAGCTTCACCAAGACTACATCATCAACTTGTTTCTCCCTGATTTGATCAAGTAGCGTGGCCTGAATCTCCATCATACTCAGATATCCTCTACGCTGATCGTACAAGACTTCAATGTCGCACAACCCTTGGTTTAGCTTGGTGTGAGCAGTGAGTAAAGCCACTACAGTCTTGTGCGGCGTCTTCCGGCTCAATGCATCGACTACTACATTAGCCTTGCCCGGATGATACAACAATTCGATGTCGTAGTCTTTGAGTAGCTCTAACCAGCGACGTTGTCTCATATTTAGCTCCTTCTGAGTGAATATTGTAATACCCCTCATTTTCATCAGGACAATTGGGTAATTTTCCCAACATTCGTTCGGTAATTACTTTCGCTTTCGGAGAATTTAGGATTTTCTGTAATGTTTATAAGATCCGAAATAATTCCTTGAGTAGTATAAAATACATTCGATGTATTTTCGGGACTTAAAACATTTGTTTGGATACAAACATATAATTTCCGGGGTTAAAACCATGCCCATACATGTTCCCGGACAAAAGTGGGCAAAAGAGGCCGGATTTGTCCTTGACCGCACCCGCGGTCAGGCACCGCACCCCGCGGTGGTAGTCGTGTGCAGGACGTGCATCGACGGCATGTGTGCCGCGTGTCCTTCGTCGTGGCGGTCGCCTGCTCCTTGGCCGGGGTAACTCACCTGCTTGCTTGTGTGCTGCTTGCTGGGCTCTATAAAAGGAGGAGATCTGGAGTTGTTTTTGAGCACTCCAATCCGAGCTTTCTCTCTCTCAAATCTCTCATCTCCATTGTCGTCGGAAAGCTCAAGCTCTCGCCGGAATTTCGAAGCCTTCGCCGGAGCTCTTGTTAGAAGTGGTGGTACACTCAAGGTGGTCCTTTGGAAGTGCAAGGAACCCAGAAGTCGGAGCCACCACGAGTCGAGCTTCGTCGTCTTCCCCGGTAAGCCTTTTCCCTTTCGTCGTCTTCGCCGCTGTAGCTCCACCGCACCCGCGGCAGGGCCACTGCACCCGCGGTGTGTGATGTGATCCGAGCCCACCTGGGTCCGCCTTCCCATGGTCTATCTCGTTCGGCGTTCTGACCCAGCGGCCCAGCCCACGGTCTGCTTCGATCGGCGATCTGACCATTGGCGCCCTGATCACAGAGCAGGGCTGCAGCCCCTGCACCCCAACCTGGAGGGAGGCTTGCGCCTGTTAATCCCCCAGGATGTTGGAGGGGGGAATCGAACCCCCGACCCTTTGATATGAGGGCAGTCGAATACCCATCATATAACCAATTAAGCTGTAGCCCAATTGGTCATATGATGGGTATTCCACTGCCCTCATATCAAAGGGTCGGGGTATCGATTCCCCCCTCCAACATCCTGGGGGATTAACAGGCGCAAACCTCCCTCTAGGTTGGGGTGCAGGGGCTGCAGCCCTGCTCTGTGATCAGGGCGCCAACGGTCAGATCGCCGATCGAGGCAGACCGTGGGCTGGGCCGCTGGGTCAGAACGCTGAACGAGGCAGACCATGGGAAGGCAGACCCAGGTGGGCTCGGATCACATCATAAAAGTGCACTTTTTTGATGCGGTTCGAGGTGGACCCCACAGGCCATGGACCGGGCCCTCGGCCGTAAACCTGGGTCCTGTGGGCTGTCAACCACCCAGCCAGCCCCTCAGTCGGGCTCACCAGCTGGCGAGGCCTAGCCCAACCACGAACAGCCCATGGGCTGCAGCCCATACACCCCGACCCTCCAAACACAAGGGGTGTTGCCAGGGGGAATCGAACCCCTGACCTTTAACAAGTAGCTGATAAGCCACTTGTTACCAACTGAGTTGCAGCCCAATTGGTGATATGATGGGTATTCCACTGCCCTCATATCAAAGGGTCGGGGGTTCGATTCCCCCCTCCAACATCCTGGGGGATTAACAAGCACAAGCCTTCCTCAAGGTTGGGGTGCAGGGACTGCAGCCCTGCTCTGTGATCAGGGCGCTAGCGGTCAGATCGCCGATCGAGGCAGACCGTGGGCTGGGCCGCTGGGTCAGAACGCCGAACGAGGCAGAGCATGGGAAGGCGGACCCAGGTGGGCTCAGATCACATCATAAAAGTGCACTTTTTTGATACGGTTCGAGGTGGACCCCACAGGCCATGGACCGGGCCCTTGGCTGTAAACCTGGGTCCTGTGGGCTGTCAACCACCCAGCCAGCCCCTCAGTCGGGCTCACTAGCTGGTGAGGCCTAGCCCAACCACGAACAGCCCATGGGCTGCAGCCCATGCACCCCATGGGATATTCGTGGTTGGGCTACGCCTCGCCAGCTGGTGAGCCCGACTGAGGGGCTAGCTGGGTGGTTGACAGCCCACAGGACCCAGGTTTACGGTCGAGGGCCCGGTCCATGGCCTGTGGGGTCCACTTTGAACCGCATCAGTGTGGCTGGGCTCGTGGTGTGGCTTTGGGTGTTGTGGTCTCGATCGAGGCTTTGTTCCTTAGATTTAGTTCGTCTTTCTTTAGATTCGTATATTTGGTTATCGAATCTAACTTAAGGTCTCATTTGGGTCAATCCATAGGAATCTGTAATCCCAGATCTGTCCCCGTTTTGGACCCAGGAATCCGTTGTCTTTGAGCTTCGTTAAGCTTCGTTTAAATCTAAGGCAAGTGGCGGTTCGCTCTTGCTTAATCATTCCATGTTCTATTAATTATCAATTGTTTTTAATTGTTAATTAAATTGGAGTGAACTGTTGTTTTCGTTTGGGAACTAATTTTATAAATAACATGATTAAAAGGTGATGTTATAATAGGTTGTATATGTTGCTAGAAACAACGCTATTATACTTGTTAATTACCGTGATGGTATTGTTGTGGATTAAATGTAAACTTTAATAATGCTAGAATAGCACGAGTATTCGTAGGAACGATATCCCTTGTAAGGATAGATGTTTCTTTATAATTCTCTTAAGATCGTGACCCATTGCTTCCTATCCACCGTTAAGGATCTGAAGTGTTAAGCACCTTGCTAGTGCAATTTGGGTGGGCATAATTGTCACCCTGTGTATTAAACTTTCGTTGTTATTCGAAACATTAAACTTTCGTTGTTATTCGAGATATTAAACTTTCGTTGTTATTCGAGACCTTAAACTTTCGTAGTTACTCGAGATAATATTAAAAGCCTTAACATTAATTAAAGTTTTGGAAGTAAATAAGATAAGTGCGGTGACGCACATAATTAATATACCTTCAGACGAGTAGTGCAGCTAGGCAGTAGTGCAGCTAGGGAAAACTCGTCTTGACTTTGATCAGAGTAAAGTTCTCTCTCTCCAATCTGAATTCGCATTGTGCGGTGAGGTTGGTCGTGAACCGAAACATCAAGTCATTTTAAACGCTTATGAGCAACTATAAACGTTCCCAAACAATTGTCATATTTCTCCTTAAGACTCAATTCCTTTGGAGTCTTCTCTTCAGTGCATATCTTAATAATAAATCATTCCGTGAAAGTACCGGGTTATATATCGTTCCTTCGGTTTTTATTCGAGGAACAATGATAGTAAACGGTTACAATCACTAGAACCATTCTGTTTTCACCCTTGCATAGTCTTTCATTAGACTAACCAACCGGTTAATTTCCACTGCATGGTTGGCTGGTGTCATCCGTCCTATACGACACATCAGTGGTTGGTTCCCGAAGACTTGAAGTAACCAATTGAAGAAGAGACTTACAGACGAAGATTTAAGTATCAGTTTGTAAGTTGTTGAGTATTACTTTAATATATCTTTATACCTAGCCATGTTATAGGTTGATTCTTAAAAGTCTTCCGCTGTGTAATTTATGAGTCTTCCGCTGAAAAGTTTACTCTCTTGTAAAAATGCTACTCTCATTTGATGAGAAATCTTTTAATAAGAGGTTGAGTTTCTAATCCAAATGTCTTCCGCTGTTTAATCTTTCATTTAATATGTTTACGTATTTAAGTTTAATTGTTCCGATTAAAGCCTGGGGTGACTTTGGACGGTAATGTCTGAGGTCACTGGCATGTGACACTACCGGTATAAATCGGGGGTGTTACAGTTATGGTATCAGAGCAATGGTTTTAAAATTCTTGGCCTATTGTTAGGTTTGAGAATTTTCGAAAACTAATTTCGAAACGATTTTCAAACTATTTTCCCTAAAAAGGAATTTTTAGAATTTAAATGTTAAAAGTAAAAGTTTTAATTATTTCTTGGAATTTAGTTTAATTTAAATGATTTAGCTATTTGAACTTCAAAAGCTATTTATCGTTGGTTTATAAAAGGCGTGTTATACGCAGTAAAAGTGAGTTTAAGATTGTAACTTTAAAAGTGTGAATTTTTTTTTCAAGTAAGAGATTTGTGATAATCATATCACTAGTTTGCAAAACTAAACTGTATAAGTAATTATTTTTATAGGGTTTAAAGGTATAAAGTATAAAGTTTGAAGGTATGAAGTTTAAAAGTATAAGGTTTATTATTAAGTGGTTTCAAACTTCTGCAAGCTTCAAGTGTTACTTATTCCTTAGTGTTCCGATTCCTCAGGTCATTCCTGGGATTGAGGAGCCAGTGGAGCACGTACCTCAAGTCAATGTCGTCAGGGACAGAGGGACTTACGGTCAAGCCTTAAAAGCCACGAGCTCAATGAGGCCTGACAACTATGACGGTACTGGAGAACCGGTCAAAGTGGCATATTGGTTCTCGCATATGGAACGGCTGTTCAGGAACGTGAATTGCACTAAGGCTGAGAAAGTGCACATCGCCTCCCTTCAACTCAAGGATGTGGCTAGTGAATGATGGGAGAGCACTGTTCTAGCTGATCATCCCGAGCTGAATTGGAGCATGTTTAAAACAAAGATGACTGACCGTTTCTTTTCCCGTGCTACGAGGGATGATAAGAATAAGGAATTTATGTACCCTAAGACTGATGGGTTAAAGGTGACTGAGCTTGCAGCTAAGTTCAATCACTTGTTACAATACGCTGGGCCAGAAGTGTCGAGCGAAGAACAAAAGATCTGGTACTTCCATGGATGGATGAATCCAGAAATCAAACCTCTAATGGTGCGTCACGGTTGTTCTACTTTAGAACAATATATGGATGCAGCCTACAAGATAGAGGTCACACTGGAAGAATCCGCCCAAAAGTGGGAGAAACAGGTTAAGGGAAATGGTGGGCAACAAGATCGCCAGGTTGGTTCATTCAAACGACCGACATCGCCTACCAAGTTTGAGAAGTCTGGTCGTGCTAAGACCGAGACGACTCAGTCTGACTCCGCCAGAGGCTCAGGTTGGAGTAGCGGAGTGATTAAGTGCCACAACTGTGGTGAGGTTGGGCATAAAAGTCTTAATTGCCAAAAGGAAAAGCGAGTATGTTATAACTGTGGGATAGAAGGCACATGAAAACATACTGCAAAAAGAAGGGTGAAGGACCAATGCAGTCTTATCAAGCCTCAGATGTTGGCAGTAGGCAGAACCTAAAGCCAGAGGTATCTGCTCCTGAGCAATCTATGGCTCGTAATAAAGGCAAAGCGCCTATGGGATCTTCAGGCCAGGGGAAACGACTCTTCATGATGAGTCAATCCAACGGGGAGTAACCCTGATCGATTAAGTTGTACTTTTGTTAAGCCTTTCCTTAAGATTAAGGAGTAACGACTTATGTCGATAATCTCCGTAGTTCGTAGGCTGTCTGTTCGATTTTTGTCAGTTGCTTTAATGTAATGTTCGAATGATAAATAAGTGTTTCCTTGTTTCGGAAAATTTCTGAATTCATTGTCATTACAAATCAATCATTCATACGAAACCCCGTGAGTGCCGGAACAGTACATGCCATGTGTGGATAAAGACTGTCGGACTCATAGAGGAAGGGTAACGTATGTAACCTAGATGTTCGTTCCCTACATGGTTAACCCCAGGGTCGACTCTATTGCTTAAATCTAAATCCATTCTTAAGATTCTTCTTCATACCTAGAGTATGTCATCTATAAGACTTATGGTGCAACTCCTTGGAGAAGATTAAGTTGTAAAGTTATTGTGTTAAGAGGAAGCCACTTAAAGGGAAAGATTACAGTCTAAGGATAGGATTTGTCGATAATCCCGATATATTAAAAGATTCAGTGAAGAGACTTTGTCTATGTACGCCTAAGAAGTATAGTGGTAAGCGTTATCTCATACGCTGAGTTCTTCCGAAATTTCTTGAGGTGTAGGACTAAATGTGTGGAGTTGATGCTCTAAGAGATTAAGAATTATCTCTCATATGTGGGTTCGTGTTGTAAGCATTGATGTGAATGAATCATTTTCAGAATGATATCTTAAGGAATTAAGAGTAATATATCATGTGATCCATTTCGAGGAATATAGAGTGTGATGATTATGTTTGGAGAAAATTAAGGAATCTTAAAGGTTTAAGTTATAAAGTGATTAAAGGAATAAGTTAAGTCATTACCGAAAGGATCCCAAGTTAGAATTTGGCATAAGGGCCAAACCCGATGATAATGAGTAATGGAGTTGTGGGAGATATCTTTAAGGAAATTAAGGTCGTAAATTTCGAGGTTATTAAGGTTTGACATCTGGTTATAAGAAGTTAATGTGCGAACTTGGGATTGCTCATATAAAGAAATGGGAAATGTGTGTTCTCCTATTTAAAGGTACATTAATGTCGCTATGATGATCTTGGAGATCACTATTTTAAGGTAGCCATGATTATGTGGATATAGTAAGAGTTATTGCATAGTATGATGTATGGGAATAAGGTTGTGAGATGCTATCAGGATTAAGGAAACAGATTAACTTCTTTAGGAATAAATTCGATAATGAAGTGTTTAAGGATGTGAAATCCAAGTATTAAGGTTGGTTGTAATCCAACTTCATAGGTTATTCGGCCAAGTTTCGGGGTCGAAACTTCTTTTAAGGGGGAGGTGATGTAATACCCCTCATTTTCATTAGGACAATTGGGTAATTTTCCCAACCTTCGTTCGGTAATTACTTTCGCTTTCGGAGAATTTAGGATTTTCCGTAACGTTATAAGATCCGAAATAATTCATTGAGTAGTATAAAATACATTCGATGTATTTTTGGGACTTAAAACATTTGTTTGGATACAAATATATAATTTCCGGGGTTAAAACCATGCCCATACATGTTCCCGGACAAAAGTGGGAAAAAGAGGCCGGATTTGGCCTTGACCGCACCCGCGGTCAGGCACCGCACCCCGCGGTGGCAGTCATGTACAGGACGTGCATCGTCGGCATGTGTGTCGCATGTCCTTCGTCGTGGCGGTCGCCTGCTCCTTGGCCGGGGTGACTCACCTGCTTGCTTGTGTGCTGCTTGCTAGGCTCTATAAAAGGAGGAGATCTGGAGTTGTTTTTGAGCACTCCAATCCGAGCTTTCTCCCTCTCAAATCTCTCATCTCCATTGTCGCCGGAAAGCTCAAGCTCTCGCCGGAATTTCGAAGCCTTCGCCGAAGATCTTGTTAGAAGTGGTGGTACACTCAAGGTGGTCCTTTGGAAGTGCAAGGAACCCAGAAGTCGGAGCCACCACGAGTCGAGCTTCGTCGTCTTCCCCAGTAAGCCTTTTCCATATCGTCGTCTTCGCCGCAGTAGCTCCACCGCACCCGTGGCAGGGCCACCGCACCCACGGTGTGGCTGGGCTCGTGGTGTGGCTTTGTGTGTTGTGGTCTCGATCGAGGCTTCGTTCCTTCGATTTAGTTCGTCTTTCTTTAGATTCGTATATTTGGTTATCGAATCTAACTTAAGGTCTCATTT
Organism: Rheum nobile; assembly: GCA_027886185.1. NCBI lineage: Eukaryota > Viridiplantae > Streptophyta > Magnoliopsida > Caryophyllales > Polygonaceae > Rheum > Rheum nobile. The sequence goes on along the minus strand of WOAB01000002.1, from coordinate 3,942,300 downwards.
GGGTCGATCCGTAGGAATCTGTAATCCCAGATCTGTCCCCGTTTTGGACCCAGGAATCCATTGTCTTTGAGCTTCGTTAAGCTTCGTTTAAATCTAAGACAAGTGGCGGTTCGCTCTTGCTTAATCATTCCATGTTCTATTAATTATCAATTGTTTTTAATTGTTAATTAAATTAGAGTGAACTGTTGTTTTCGTTTGGGAACTAATTTTATAAATAACGTGATTAAAAGGTGATGTTATAATAGGTTGTATATGTTGCTAGAAACAACGCTATTATACTTGTTAATTACCGTGATGGTATTGTTGTGGATTAAATGTAAACTTTAATAATGCTAGAATAGCACGAGTATTCGTAGGAACGATATCCCTTGTAAGGATAGCTATTTCTTTATAATTCTCTTAAAGATCGTGACCTATTGCTTCCTATCCACCGTTAAGGATCTGAAGTGTTAAGCACCTTGCTAGTGCAATTTGGGTGGACATAATTGTCACCCTGTGTATTAAACTTTCGTTGTTATTCGAAACATTAAACTTTCGTTGTTATTCGAGATATTAAACTTTCGTTGTTATTCGAGACCTTAAACTTTCGTAGTTACTCGAGATAATATTAAAAACCTTAACATTAATTAAAGTTTTGGAAGTAAATAAGATAAGTGCGGTGACGCACATGATTAATATACCTTCAGATGAGTAGTGCAGCTAGGCAGTAGTGTAACTAGGGAAAACTTGTCTTGACTTTGATCAGAGTAAAGTTCTCTCTCTCCAATCTAAATTCGCATTGTGCGGTGAGGTTGGTCGTGAACCGAAACATCAAGTCATTTTAAACGCTTATGAGCAACTATAAACGTTGCCAAACAATTGTCATATTTCTCCTTAAGACTCAATTCCTTTGGAGTCTTCTCTTCAGTGCATATCTTAATAATAAATCATTCTGTGAAAGTATCGGGTTATATATCGTTCCTTCGGTTTTTATTCGAGGAACAATGATAGTAAACGGTTACAATCACTAGAACCATTCTGTTTTCACCCTTGCATAGTCTTTCATTAGACTAACCAACCGGTTAATTTCCACTGCATGGTTGGCTGGTGTCATCCGTCCTATATGGCACATCAGTGGTTGGTTCCCGAAGACTTGAAGTAACCAATTGAAGAAGAGACTTGCAGACGAAGATTTAAGTGTCAGTGTTTTAAGTTGTTGAGTATTACTTTAATATATCTTTATACCTAGCCATGTTATAGGTTGATTCTTAAAAGTCTTCCGCTGTGTAATTTATGAGTCTTCCGCTGAAAAGTTTACTCTGTTGTAAAAATGCTACTCTCGTTTGATGAGAGATCTTTTAATAAGAGGTTGAGTTTCTAATTCAAATGTCTTCCGCTGTTTAATCTTTCATTTAATATGTTTACGTATTTAAGTTTAATTATTCTGATTAAAGCCTAGGATGACTTTGGACGGTAATGTCTGAGGTCACTGGCATGTGGCACTACCGGTATAAATCGGGGGTGTTACAAATATATATTTGAGACTCTTGTGATCGGTGAAGACTTGACATCTTACACCATAGAGATAGTGTCTCCAAATCTTCAGCGCAAAAACTACAACTGCTAGTTCCAGATAATGCGTAAGAAAGTTTGCTTCATAAGTCTTCAACTGTCGGGATGCGTATGCAATAACCTTGCCTCTCTGCATCAGCACACATCCCAAACCACTCTTCGAAGCATCACTATAGACCACATAACCATCATTCCCTTCCGGTAGTGCTAACACTGGTGCGGAGGTCAGACATTGCTTCAACTTCTGAAAACTAGCCTCGCACTTGTCATCCCAGACAAACCTCTTATGGACTTTGCGGAGCAGACCGGTCATGGATAGAGCGATCTTAGATAATCTCTCCACGAACCGTCTATAATAACGAGCGAGTCCTAGAAAACTGCGCACCTCCTTCACATTCTGAGGCCGCTTCCAATTGGCTACTACTTCAATCTTCTGGGGATCAACCATAATCCCATTCTCATTAATCACATGACCTAAAAAAGCCATTTCCTTGATCCAAAAGTCACACTTAGACAACTTTGCAGACAACTGATTTTGTCTAATAACTGACAAAGTGATCCGAAGATGTTCCTCGTGAGCTTCCTCACTCGGGGAATAAATTAAAATATCGTCGATGAAGACCACTACGAACTTATCCAAGTATTGGTGGAAACATAGATGCATCAGATCCATGAAGACTGCTGGAGCATTGGTAAGTCCAAATGGCATGACTACGAACTCGTAGTGACCATATCTCCTCCGGAATGCAGTCCCCAGAATATCCTCCTCACGAATCCTGAGCTGATGTAACCAGACCTCAGATCGATTTTGGAAAAGACCTTTGCTCCCTGCAGTTGATCCAACAGATCATCAATCCTCGGCAACGGATACTTATTCTTGATCATGACCTTATTCAACTCTCGATAGTCGATACAAAGTCGAAACGATCCATCATTCTTCTTGACGAACAAGACCGGAGCACCCCAAGGTGATGCGCTCGGCCTTATATAACCTTTCTCAAGAAGATCTTCGAGTTGCTTCTTCAACTCTTTCATCTCAGGAGGAGCCATCTGGTACGGTTCCTTAGAGATCGGCGCAGTACCAGGGTCGAGATTGATAGTAAATTCTACGTCACGATACGGGGGTAAACTAGGAATCTCCTCCGGAAAGACATCCGGATATTCACAAACAACCGGAATATCAGGAATTGAAGGTTCATCTTTCTTGGGCTCGTCTAGATAGCACAGGTACCCGACACAACCTTGTCGAAGTAGCTTGAACGCAACCATCGCATTGATAAGCCTGCCGTTATCAGCGTCATTCCGACCCTTAAACTTACATACATACTAGCCCCCAGATGACACCGTCACAGTCCTTGAGCTGAAATCGATTACCGCCCCATGACGCGTCAGCCAATCCATATCGAGAATAATGTCGTATGGAGCCATGGCTATACAGATCAAATATGCTTCGAACTTCTTACCCTGGATGGTAATCGAAAATTCTGACAGACGCTTGGTTCCAACCAAATGTTTACCATTAGGAAGATTCACAATGAAAGGTTCACAAACCTCATTACATACTAACCCTAACTTACTGACACAACTTTCCGAAATAAAAGAATGGGTAGCACCCGAATCAAACAATATACATACTGAAGTAGAATGAAGGTATAAAGTACCTTGAGCAATCGAAGCATTAGGTCCATCAGCTTCACGCATCTCGTAAAGGCGTTGACCCTGACCTCCAGAAGCAACTGGGGCTTTCCCCTTATTCTGTGCAGACGTCTGCATCGAAGGACTAGGAGCTTCCACTGGTCTGAACTTAGGTCGATTGTTCTGATAAACTGACCCTTGCTGTGACTCAACTCCTTTCTGCCTTTGCTGTGGACAGAACTTCTGCAAATGTCCCACCTTTTCACAGCCAAAACACGTCTTCTTCTCCTTCGGACACTCATTACTCTTGTGTCCGTGTGTACCACAGTTATAGCATTGGATCAGACTCTTGCCCTGACCCGATTGACGTGTAGACCCTCCATGAGTCATATCTGTTTTTGCTCTGCCAGACTTGGCAAAATTAGACGGTGGCGCGGGACGCTTAAATCCACTCGCCTGAGGCTGGCCCTGCATTGACCTCTGGCGATTGCGCTTCTTTGTCGACTCTTCTAGAGTCACTTCCAACTTATAGGCAGCGTCCATGTACTGCTCCAGAGTAGAGCATCCGTGACGTATCATTAGTGGCTTAATATCTGGGTTCATCCACTCGTGGAAATGCCAGATCTTTTGCTCTTCATTGGACACCTCCGGCCCAGCATACTGCAATAAATGATTGAATTTGGTTGCAAGCTCGGTCACTTTCAAACCATCTGTCTTTGGATAGAGAAATTCCTTATGTTTCTCCTCCCTCATAGCTTGAGAGAAGAAACGATCAGTCATCTTGGCTTTAAACATTCCCTAGTTCAAACCTGGGTGATCAGCCAAACCTGTACCTTCCCACCATTCACTGGCTACTTCCTTCAGCTGAAGGGATGCAATGTGCACCTTCTCTGCTTCAGTGCACTCAACATTGCGAAATAGTCGCTCCATGTGTGAGAACCAATAAGCCACTTTGACTGGCTCTCCTTTCCCATCATAGCAGTCGGGCCTTATAGAGCTAATGGCCTTCAGAGCTCGGCCATAATTGCCTATGTTCTTGACTGCTTCTTCTTGCGGCGCATGGACAACTGGCTCCTCAAATCTTGGAACCGCTGGAGGAATTGGCACAGCATGTGCCTGAGGCGCAATTGGTCGTATGATGTCGGTGAATGCTTACATAACGATTCCCCGAATAGCTTCAATTGCTTCTGCATCAAATACCATTGGAGTGTTGACCGGAGCTTGGTCATTGCCCCTGGATTGTTATTAGAAGCAGTCTCGTGTTCATCCACAGGGTTCGCAGTGTTCCTCATATTTTGTCTGGGGTCATTGCTTGGCCCAACACCAACACAAATGGTGTTCCTTGTGTTCACCATCTGTTTATCGAACAAATTCCAAGTATTTTATAACATTAATATCATTCCAATGTACTCAATGTAATAAAATCACTTAGAATAGATCAAACTTGGAAATTTTCATTGATAAACTCAAACTGAGCTAATAGGTTCTACAAAAGGGATCTCCCGAGCGTCAAAACAAAATTGCTCGGAGACTTAGGATCTTAACTAAACAACTGAAATACAAGAAAAGAAACTGCTAATCAGCACTGGCCCAATCATGGCGCCCTGAAACATTTCCTGTAATCACCACTCCTCATACAAGGTTTCTTCGAACGGGGTTTACCATCGGAATCTGGTGATGGACTTCTCACCCTGCTCGGTCCTGGAGCACATGGCTCATTCGTTGGCCTTGCCCTTCTTCGAGCATGCTCAACCGCCTCATCCATCTGACGATGCTCTTCAGGGGAAATCATCTGACTCAGGCGAAGTGCCTCTCGCGAGTCAGGGCTCAACCTCAGCCTCCTCTGAGCAGGAATAGGCTGTGAGTCCTCAGATACATTTTATGGATCACTCCTTCTTCTGATGCCAAACTCAGCATAGAGTGCCTCCCAATCGGCCGGAGTCAATGGCAAGTACTCTCGCTCAGGCGGCAACTCCGGATTTGGATAGATAAACTCCATTCCCGAGTCCTCGCTGCCCATCAATAAGCGCTCTAAGCCATCAGACTCGTGGCCCTGTCCCTCGAGGTCCTCCTCGGGGTCCTCATCTTCTTCCGGATGCTCTTCTGGGTCTTCTTTCGGATCCTCTTCAGGAATCATCTCAATCATGAAGTCGTCATTGTAATGCCCTCTTGCATACCTTGACCACTCCTCTTCATTTTCCGTGTCCTCCCTTGGCTCCTCTGTAGTATCTGCCACTGGAACCTTGGTCCTATCGGACACTAGTACTACTGACTCGGGTAGTACAGTCTTCACCTCCTCGGGTGGACTACTAGATTCTCCGACCTCGAAGCATCGCAGGGGAACTAGAAACTCAAGCCTCACTGGAGATGGCGGAGCCACCTCGGCTTCTTTCGAGTCCCTCTGAAGATAAAAGCATGCACCAATAACCTACAGGTGACGAGAAAAAGAGTTAGTCTTTCTAAATATAGAGTTCACTTCCATATCAGACTAAAGAAAAGGCACGACTAGATCGGCAGAATAAAAATTTTATTTGGAAATTCAAATCCTTCAAAATATTTCTCAGTTCAAAACGAGTAAATGGTTTGTAAAAAATTGCGTTCCAAGAAAATGTTTTAAAACCCACCCGTTCATAAAACAACAGTTATAATACAAAATATCATAACTTTTGATTAAAGCAAATGTTTCGGAATTACATCCATGATTCAAAATACATAATCAAATATATTACAGCGGAAGTCTTAATACATAAAGGACACAAGGGTCTTGATCTAAACGATCACCCGTCAAGGAATCTCAACCTGGTAAAACTCTTCAAAATTCCAACTGCCATCATTGTCGTTTCTAGCCTTCATCGGAATTGCAGTTTATCTGATGTGTCGTATGAGACGGATGACACCAGCCAACCATGCAAGGGAATATAATTGGTTGGTTAGTCTAATGAAAGACTATGCAAGGGTAAAACAGAAAGGTTCCAAGTAGTCGTATTAGGTTAGACTCATCGCTTCTCGAATAAAAGTCAATGATGATAGTCAACCACCATACTCATACTGAAATATACGAAAAGGTATGATAAAGAGAAGACTCTGAAAGATTGAGTCTTAAGGAAACATATGAAGAGAAGACTCCAAAATGTTGAGTCTTATCGGAAAGTATGACAATGTTTGGGAACATTAAAGTTTCACGCAAACGTTTAAAAGCGACTTGACTATTTGGGTCCACGACCAACCTCACCGCATAATGCGAATTCAGATTCAGAAGGTGGACTTACTCTAATCGAAGCCCAGACGAGTTTCCACGTTGTACTTCTCGCCCAAGGTTCATTAATTATGTGCCTAATCGCACTTATCTTATTTAATTCCAAAACATACATTTTACGTTATAAGCTTTTAAGATCTCTTCACAAGAGATATCAGATCTCCTCACAAGAGATATCAAAGGAAATACATCCCAGGAAATACATCCCAAATGGCGGCACCAACTGTGTGCATATACCCTGAGTAAGGGTAAGGTCATGACCGAAGATACTAGGAAAAATCCTCCTAGTACCATTGTCAAGAAACCACTAAACCTCGCAAGGTACATAGTGTTCCTACGAATACTCGTTCTAACTAAACAGTTAAAACATAAGAGCAATAATTCACATCAAAGCCATCGAGGCCAATAACAGATATAATAGCGTTGGTTCAAGCAATATATACAACTTATTATAATATATCTTTTTAAATCACATACAGTTATCAAAACTGTTCCCAAACGAAAACAATATTCATCCCAAATTAATTAACAATTAAACAATTGATAATCAATATAAATATGGAATAATAAGCAAGAGCGAACCGCCGCTTGCCTTAGATTAGACGAAGCTCAACGAAGCTCAAGACGACGGGTTTCCGGGTCCGAAACGAGGAAGAACTCGGATTATAATTTCCTACGGAACGACCCATAACGAAACCCAAAGTTAGATTCTACAATAAATAGTACGAATCTAAAGAAAGGCGAACGAAATCGAAGGAACGAAGTCCCGATCGAAATCACAAAACCCAAGGCCACACCCACAATCGCCCAGGCACACCGCGGGTGCGGTGGCCCTACCGCGGGTGTGGTCACAAGTGCAGTTGTCGGGGACGAAGACAAGATCTTACCGGGGATGACCCATTGGGCTCGATTTGGATTGGCTTCGACTTCCAAACTCTTTGGGCCACCAAACACCACCTTGAGGGCACCTCCTCCTCCTATGGTAGCTCCGGTGACGACCTTGAAGAACTTCGGCGAAAGCTTGCAACTCCGGCGATAATGGAACGAGAGAGAGAGATTGGAGAGAGAGAGATTTGAGATGTCTTCCTACTCCAAGCCTCCTCCTTTTATAGGCCAAGCAAGGAGCTCAGCTGGCACCTCCCTCACCGCCTCACCGCTTCATCTCCGACAAGATCGGCAAGCAGCTCAGGCGAAGTTCGGCGGAGCAGAAAAGAAATCATGACGGCACAGGTGCGGTGGGTCTCACCGCGGGGTGCGGTGGCGACCAATTCTGACCCCGGGTGCGGTGGGTATGACCGCGGATGCGGTCAAGGCAAATTCTGTGCCTTTTGCCCACTTTTGTCCGGGAAGAATTATGGGTATGGGTTTTAACCCCGGTTTAAACATATTCGTATCCGAACAAATATTCTAAGCCCCAAAATACGTCGAATGTATTTTATTCCACTCAAGGAATTATTACAGAGATCAAGTATTTAACAGAAAGTCTGAACTTCTCTGAAAATAATTCGACTATAATACGAGTGTTTGGAAAACTTACCAAAATACTCTTTACTAAAATGAGGGGTATTACAGAAATAGATAAGATTGAAAACAGATTCATAAGTATTTTGTACACTAACCTGGGTACTAATACTACAATTCTGATAATTCTTACTTATGCTCCCCTAACGAAGCAGGTAAAAATGAATTTTGGGATACAATTATAAACTTTATAAAAAAATTGTGCATATCCATGTATTGTGATGGAAGATTTGAATGAAATACAAAACACTGATGAAAAAAATGGGAGGATCCATTCCACCCTTATCAAAATTCACTAGACTACGTCATTTAAAAAATGAATTCGAGTTGGTGGACATTCCTTTCCAAGGAAATGCTTTTACTTGGAGAAAAAACAAAACAGAAATAGATAATATTTTTGAAAAACTTGATAGAGTTTTAACTCATCACCAAATTTTACAATGGTATCCGGACTTATGCACTAAATATTATGCGTTTACAAGCTCAGATCATTGTCCTATATCAATTGAATTAGCATCAAATAATTCTTTCAAGAACCAGCCATTCAAATTCAAAAAAATCTGGATGACCAGAAAGGACTTTAGAAATGTTGTCAAACAAGCCTGGAGAACAAATTATCATGGATCCAGAATGTATGATCTAATTTCAAAAACAAAACTTCTTAAAAAGCATGCCAAACTTTGGAATAAAAAGACGTTTGATAATGTTTTTACTCACTCAACTTAAAGATTTAGAAAAAACAACTTTCTGAGATTCAAATTAATATTTGTAATAATGCAAATATTAGTGAAATCCAGAAACAAAAAAGACTTAATGATAAGAAAGAGAAATTACTAACCTTTCAAAAAATATTCTGGAACCAAAGAGCAAAAGTGAAACATATCAAACTAAATAACAATAACTCGGGCTACTTTCATAAAATTGCAAGTGGCAGAAAGAATATTAAAATCATTAAAGAAATAAAAACACAAGAGGGAACAAGCATTATTGGTGAAGAGAATATCAGAAATGAAATTAGGAATGACTTCATCAAAAGATTTAAAAGTGAACAAATGAATGACGCTTTAATAAGAGAAAATATGGAATTAGTACACAATGAAATATCTTTGGAACATAATGAAGAATTAACTAGAAATATCACAAATGATGAAATTAAAAAGGCAATGTTTGATATTGGTAAAGACAAATCGCCATGTCCGGATGGCATGATAGCAGAATTCTACCAAAATTATTGGGATATTGTGGGACCTTCTGTAATCCAAGCTGTAAAAAGCTTTTTCCTTTCAGGACGATTACTTAAACAGGTCAATCATACATTTATCTCTCTAATACCAAAATGTGACAATCCAAACTCAACAAACCATTATAGACCGATTAGTCTATGTTCTATAATCTATAAAATAATTTCAAAAATACTAACTTGTAGACTGAAAAAACACAATGGAAAAATTGATCCACCCGCTTCAGGGTGCATTTGTAGCCAATAGAGCCATCCAAGATAATATCTTGATTGCTCATGAAATTTTCCACTCTTTCAAATCGAAAAAAGGAGTTTAAAGATTCATAACACTCAAATTAGATATGGAAAAAGCTTATGACAGAATTGAATGGAAATTTATTCTTAAAATTATGGAAAAATTTGGATTCCATTCGAAATTCATAAACTGGTCAGAGAATGCATCACGACAGTGTCATTTTTGGTGTTGTTCAATAATGGACCGACGGAAATTTTTAAACCAACTAGAGGTCTCCGTCAGGGAGATCCACTATCCCCTTTTATTTTTATCTTAGGATCTAAAATCTTAGCAAGAAAATTACAAAAAGAAGCAAAAAGACCAAGAAATCCCATTGGCTTCCAAATATCAAGAAATGGAACACAAATTCCTTTTTTGGCTTTTGCGGATGATATTATGATATTCTCTAAAGCAAAACAAGAAAATTGTAAGGAAATAAAACAAATTCTAGATGATTATTGCAAAATCTCAGGACAGAAAGTCAACTTCCATAAACCTGCTTTCCAAGTGACAAAGAAGGTAACAGACACAAAACAAATATCAATTCAAGGAACACTTACAATTACAAATATGACTTCCCTAGACAAATATCTAGGATGTCCTATCATTAATGGAAGAGTAAACTCAAATACCTTTGTTGATCTGATAATTAGTACGCAATAATAATTAACAAAGTGGAAAGCTAACTCCTTTTCTTAGGCAGACAGAACAACTCTTATCAAAGCAAATCTTGCCTCACGACCAAATTACATGATGTAGAGCTTTATGTTACCAACCCAAACACATAATGAACTATATAGATTAAATAGAGGATTTTTTGGAACAAAGACCATACATACAAACCTCTGATAGGATGGGATAAAATATGCAAACCTCTTGAATTAGGTGGATTAGGATTGAAAAAATCAAAGGATATGAATAAAGCCTTACAATTCAAATTACTATAGAAAATTCTAGCAGAACCAGAAAGTTTTTGGGTCAAAGTTATAACTGAAAAGTATTTAAAAAGTGATCATATTTTAAAATATGAAAAGAAAGGACATTGCTCCTGGCAATGGTCCAAAATGTGTGAAATCATAGATGAGTTCAAATCAGGACTTATTTGGCAGGTGGGAAATGGTAGGACTATTAGATTCTGGACAGATAAATGGTTATCCATAACCCCGCTTTGTGAAATCATTGACATGCAACATATACCAAACAACACTGCACTAGCTGCTGACTTTATGCTTCCAAATAATAAATGGAATAAAGAAATGATTGACCAATATTTACCAGAGGATTTAGTTACACAAATTACATCCACACCAATACCTATTAACAGTATTCATGACAGAATGTACTGGGAATCTAGTAAAAATGGTTGGTTCTCAACCAAATCTACTATGGAGATGATCATTAAGAAAAAAAGATATACAAGACATGACTTTTCATGGATCTGGAAATTGGACACTTATCCAAAACTTAAAAACTTTCTTTGGAAAATTTTAAAAAATGGACTACCAACCAAATCAAGGCTAGCTGAAAAAGGTGTTGTAATTCCGCAAGGATGCATTAGATGTAATTCATTAACTGAAGACTCTAATCACCTTTTATTCCAGTGTAACCATACTTTGGAAACTATAGAAAAAATGAACAAACAAACTTATAGAATCATAAGATCTTTAAACATTGGTACTAGAAAAACTGATGAGATTATTGAGGAAATTAGAAATAAAACAGACAGATCACAATTCAATGAGCTTGTAGTTTTGTGGTGGGGTATCTGGTTTTACAGAAACCAACAAAGCTTCGATAGAACAAATACTGACAATGAACCAACAAAAGATGTACCTCGTTACATCAACAATCAAATTGACAATTGGAATAAGACCAAAAAATGGGATTCAGACTGTTTGGTTGATTCAATCCCCAAAAAACAACACATACTAAAAAAGGACGGATTTTGAAAAAATGGAAAAAAGCCTCCAGAAAATATAACTAAGATTAATACTGATGGATCTACAAAATCGAATGGTGGGTCTAGTTATGGGTTCATCTTCCATAATAACAGAGGAGAACCTCTAACGATTTTTGGTGAAAAGTGTGGCATCTCAACTCCTCTTAAAACAAAAACCATAGCGGTAAGAAATGCTCTGATCAAAGCAAATGAAATGGGTATGTCTAATATCCTACTGGAATGTGACAACCTTACAATAGTAAACGTTTAGAATAAGATCTGGCACTGTCCATGGGATATTGAAATTTTAATTTCTAACATCCTTTGGTTATTATAACTGTTTTCTTCAGTGCAGATTTGTCATGTCTTCCGGGAAATTAACGTTGTTGTTGATTGGATCGCCAAACAGAGCTAGTGGAGTTCTTTGGAAGATTTTCAAGATAATTTAGAGCTTCTTGTTCTCATCCGCAAGGATGTTATAAACTGAGAAACCGTGCTTTCTGTGGTTTCCAAACTAATTTTTACTGTATAAAAAAAAATTGACAGTGGCCGAAAGATATATCAAAAACTGTAGAATCTGTCAACTCACTCCCTATAATTATGCAACATGGATTTGAAGCTGAGGGCGAAGAAGCCTCTGAGCAGACATGGATGATTGGACTGGATCAAACCGGCGTCTTTGACCTTCGCCGCCGCCACCAGCTTCATCGCCTCCGTGATCTTCTGGGTGTTCTTCACCGACACTATGCGGGCCCACAGCCCGCACTGGATCGACTTCTTTGACCACCTCCGCCCCACTTGCACCGTGTTGCTGCTCATCGACCACCCCTGCAACGATGCCGACGAGCCTTCTCCGAACTCGATCGAACATAGGACAAAAATTGCGACGATTCGGTCCCGCAGCTCGCACTGGATCAGATTTGGGGGTAGAGACTTGGGCGAGGTTTAGGGTTTTGCATTTGTGTGGAGAAGCTTAAACCTGTTATCAGTTGTTAAGTATAATTAGCCTTGTTAAAAGTATAATTTTCACCCAAAACAAAAGGTAAATAAAAATATGAATTTATCTTTTTCTCATTTTATAAATCTGGCATTTTTGCTATACTTTTTGGTACTTTTGCAATTATTTTAAAACACCGGTATTTTTGCAAAGAGCTATCAGAAACTCGGTAATTTTTGCAATTCCGCCAATTACATATATATTAGGCAGAATTGCAAAAAATACTGATTTTTCATTAACCATTTGGAAAAATACCGGCATTTTAAAAGAATTGCAAAAATATCAAATTTGTTAGCAAAAATGTCAGATTTGTAAAATGTAAAAAAGATAAATTCATATTTTAATTTACCTTTTTTTTAAAAAAAATCTACTTTTAACAACTACTAATTATACTTAACAAAATAAATTCTACTTAATATGATAAATTCTAATTACGCTCCAAACCCTAACACACCGCCCAGTTGACGAAGTTCTCTAGGTTCGCTCCTCCTCTTTTCTCCATCTTGCTTTCCTCCTCATATGTTATCTTCTCGTCCTCCTCCTCCTCGAGGTCCTCCTCACATGTTTCTCTATTTCGCTTGATTTTTGGGGATTTTGGGGTTGGAGTTTGCGGAACAGAGATTTGTTGTAGGGTTTTCCATTTTTACTCTTCCTCCTCCCCGAGTTATCATTAGGGTTGGGGATTTGGCTAATACCTTGCAGCTGACAAGGGGCTTTCCACTGAAGAGAAATCACAGAAGGACCTAGCTTCATCATTGTTTGCAAACACTATATCTGTATAGTTGACTATTATTTCCCTGCAAGAAAAAAGAGCAATGACCAGAAATATACAATACTATGTTGTCACTTGGAATTTTACGAAATGAAGATCTTTACCAGAAATCTTCAAAATGACTCTCAATGCAGGAAACATCTGAAGCAGTTACTGCAACCAGTGCTCCACTGCTACAGGCATCCTTGCAGGCTCTTATAATGGATTTGATTGTATCAGGGAATTCAAATAAATACACGATTACTTTTCAGCGCATACCCAAAATTGATGTTTAACGCATAGGCTCCACACGTAACGTGTGGAGCCTCACCACACGCTACGTGTGGCCCAACACCACACGTAACGTGTGGAGCCATGCACCACGTTACGTGTGTATAGGCTCCATACGTTACGTGAAGATGCTCCATAGGTTTAGGGCTCGACTTAACGTGAGGAGAGTGTCCCCACGTTAAGTAGACCTCTTTTTTTTTTATTAAGTAACGTTATACGAAATATTCTTCGATTAGTAATGACTAACATTTAAGATTCAAGTTACGATTGTATAGAGTCAGTTACATTCGCTTATTTCGGTCTTCTGCCCTTCCAATGTAAAGTTCTCGATCGAGCCACCGAGCCGCTTCTAACATGAAGATCGTATGTTTAGGGTTTAGGACATGTAATTTATTTTTGTTTTAATGTTGTGTATGAAACATAAGATTGTTTTCAAATAGGCATTAGGGGGGGGGGGTTACCCCCATTGTGTAGCCCAACTTGTATAATCTTTATAAGAACAATACAAAATGATCATCAACATAGAAGACAATTGATAAGCACTACTTTGTAGGGCTTAACTAAGAGTTATTAGAGGGTTTTATTGGTGCCATTCGGGTAGATTTAGACACATTCATGTGTATGGCGTTTGGGGGCGAAGTTTGGTGTTTTTGGAAGTGTTTGAGCTATCTTGGATATCATAGGAGACACTGAGGAAGGAAGCCACCAAGAGAAGATGCCAAGGAAGTGAAGAGGAGAGGTTAGGAGGCAAAGCCAAGGAGTAAAGGCCGAGCATTAACCGTGACCGCGGGCAAGGGTGCCGCGATTGCGGTCCCTCGGGGCAAGTCGAGAATTATCTGCAGGCGCGGAGAAGTGTGAAGAGCACGAAGCCACAAGGGGCCGCGATCGCGGTCCATGGGCCGCGATCGCGGTCCATGGGCCGCGATCGCGGGTCATCAACGCAGGAAGTTCGGACTTTTCCCGAATCTATCTTTTATGTTTTCTTTTCTTATTTTCTCATTTTATTCCGTTTCTTTTCTTATTGGGTTAGGTCATTTGTTAGAAGCCCTATATATACTCTCTTTAGCATTAGGTTTGAGAGTTCGTCATTCTAGAGTTTCATTTCATCGTTGCCACTTTTCATACTTTTGAAGTTCATCATGTTTATGAGGAGCTAAGCCTCTTTTGCTTAGTCCGGTAATAGAAGCATAAGTTTATTCATCTGGTTGTGAGGTTTTTTTCCTATCTATCTTATCCTATTGAGTTATATCTTTTCTCTTGCGCAAATTCTTATTTGGATGTTTGTTGGTTTATCTAGATTGATCACCTAGGTTTATTGTTTTCATTCATATTGCTAATACTAGGGAACTGTTGGGCTAACGCTCTAGTTCGAGTAGCGAGCATAGATTATATCTGCCACTGTGGAATTTATCTATGTAGAGAATTGATTACATGTTGAATGCTTCTGGTTGAGGTATTATGTGTATCCTGGTTAATTCTTATATGCATTGCTGCCTTTGGATTGAATCACTAGTGGTGCTAGGGTTATTCATTGGTAAGGGTTCTTAGGTTTGGTTGATCTTTGAATCTACCCAAGATCAGGACAGGAATAACCGAATAGAAAGATAGGACATAATCAAGGAACAACCGTTGGATGACTTATGTGGACATTACTTGGCTAAGTGTTTTCTCTCTTTGATATTTCATTCATCTACTTTGCTGTGTTTGATTTGATTGTGACCAACCAACTTACAAACCCCCCCTTTTAGTGACTTGTATACAACCACCATTAGTTTCGCTCCTTCCCTGTGGGATCGACCCTTACTTATTGACTATACTAGTTTATTTGTGAGGTTTTATATTTGACAGCTACGAACGACAGCACGTCAAATTTGGCGCCGTTGCCGGGGAAGGCAAGTTTTGAGCTTTTGGTGTTTTTGTGTGCTTTGTGTGTGTTTTGAAATTTTTGTGTGATTTTTGTGTGTTTTCTTGTGTGTGTGGACCTATCTTATGGTCCACACCCGTACTGCTGACTCTCCACCTTTAGCTATTGATTCAGAGATTGAGCGGACATTGAGGGAGAATCGGAGGGCAACAACGATTTTGGCCGATCCACCTAGAGCGATACTGCAGGAAGAGACCGACGAAGAAGAAGTGATGGCTGACAATCCACCCACGTTGAGGCAGCTGACTGCTCCTAACTTGGAGCAGCAGCCACTGGCCGTAGAGTTCCCTGAGCTCCCAGCGGGAGTGAACTTTGAGCTCAAGTCTGGGCTTATCCATCTTTTGCCCCAGTTCCATGGGCTAAGTGGAGAGGACCCAAACAAGCATCTATCGGAGTTTCACGCCGTGTGTACCTCCATGAAGCCACGCAACGTAACGGAGGACCAAATCAAGTTGAGGGCTTTTCCTTTCTCGCTTAAGGATTCAGCCAACGAATGGTTTTACTACCTCACCCTAGGTAGCATCAATACCTGGGAAAAGATGAAGAAGGCATTTCTGGAGAAGTACTTTCCAGCAACAAAGCTGAACAGTCTCAAGCGCAACCTGAGCAACATAGAGCAGCATGGGACGGAAACGCTCTACGAGTACTATGAGCGTTTTAAGAGGTTGTGCTCCAGCTGTCCTTACCACGGGTATTCAGACCAAGATTTGGTCTTATACCTATATGGGGGATTGCTGGATGAAGAGCGACGAATGGTGAATGCGGCATGTGGAGGCAACATACTGAACAAGACACATGCCGGAGCATTTGAGATATTCAGCGAGTTGTCGGAAGGCTCAAGGCAATTCAGTAAGAGGGCGAGTGCCCAGACAGTGAAAGCCACTACAAGTGATCATGCTCCCCCATCTATGGTGAAAGACATGAGCGAAATGAAGGAGATGATCAAGGTTTTGATGAGGAAGGAAGGACCGCAGAGGGTCAAGGAGTGCGAATTTTGCTATGCTACTTTGCATGCAACTGACGCATGTCCTACACTCCACGAGGAGTCCACTGAGCAAGTCAACGCTGTTGGAGGGTACCAACAAAGACCACGGTATGACCCCTATTCCAGTACCTACAATCCCGGGTGGAGAGATCACCCGAATTTAAGGTATGGGAACACGCAGAACGTGGAGAACCCCCCTGAGTTCCGACCAAGACCCCCTCAGCAATACCACCAGCAGCAGCAGTACCCCCAGAGGTAGTTTCAAGGAGGCCAGCAGTTCAGAGGCCAAACAGATCAAAGACCGCAAGGGCAGGGAGCTCTCCGCACCACCAATCTTGAGGACCAGGTCAACACACTGGCGCAGCATATGACTACGCTAACGCAGACCGTGGGAACCATGCAGCAAAACATGGTTCAGTTTCAACACGAGACCAAGTCCAGCATACAGAACTTAGAGAAGCAGGTGGGGCAGATCTCCCAAGCGGTTAGCAAGCTTGAAGCTAGAGAGTCACGAGCACTCCCATCTCAAACTGAGATAAATCCAAGGCAAAACGTCAACTCCATGACGTCAAGGCCCAGATGGGAGCATGAAGAAGAAAAGCTGCCAACCGAGAAGTACGAGGACGAACCGCGACCGCGGGAAATTTGCCGCGATCGCGGGTCTGTTGAGCAAGAGAATGGGCAAGATGTGCCGATTAAGCGCAATCGCGGGCAGGATAGCCGCGACCGCGGGCCCAAGTGCAAGAACCGCGATCGCGGGGTGAAAACCGCGATCAAACTTCGGAAAACGGGCCGTCTCCACTTACATTTATGACGCGGTATGTCTACCCGGAGGGATATTTTGACATCCCAGTGTCATTCCCTGCTGCACTAGAAGATGACAAACCCATTGAGGGACTGAAGGGAATGTACGAGACATTCAGGAACTACAAGGTGACTCCCCAATTGAGCAAAACGATGCCTCGCTTTGCAAACTTCTTGAGGGAGCTATGCAAGCTCAAGAAGGAGCAAAAGGAGCGGTCAAAGAAAAAGGAGAAAGTCAAGAAGGATGTCTCGGCTGTGATGCAAAAGAAGATCCCGAAAAAGTGTGAAGATCCCGGGATGTTTAGCGTACCCTTCAAGATTGGGGAAACCGAGTTCAGCGAGACATTGCTGGATTTGGGGGCCTCAATCAATGTCCTACCATTGTCCGTCTACAACACCCTCAATGTCGGACTACTAGAAAGCACAGAAATTGTCATCCAACTGGCTGACAACTCCGTCATCATTCCAGAGGGCGTTATGAAGGACGTTTTGGTGAGCGTCGACACCCTCGTCTTCCCTGTAGACTTCTTCGTCATGAACACAGGGAAACAAGGAGGACAAGTAATGCTAGGGAGGCCTTTCATGAAGACCTCCAACACAAAGATCGACGTGGGCATAGGTACGATAAGCATAGAATTTGACCGGAGGAAGGTAGAGCACAGGCTGGAGTCCATTCAGGAGCATCCCCTAGATTCAAGAGTGCAGAGTACGGTTGCAAGAGGCAACCCAGGTTGAGAAGGTACAGCAGGACTTCGTGCCGCAACGATAACTATGGCGCTGCTCGGGAGGCAACCCGAGGTATGAGTTGCTGAACTCATCTTTGTCTTTTGTTTTCGTTAGGATTTGTTACTATTTTTAATTTTGTTGCATTAGCTGTTATTTTCGTTTTCTTTCTTCTGTGGGCCACTAGAACTAACTTTGCAGGGGAGCCCCGACCCCAGCAACCCGCGATCGCGGTTCCACCACGGTGTTCCACGGAGTTTAGTTCTACAAAAAAAAAATATTGGCCCACATAATTTATTTCCGGTGCGTTTTCCGAGGCGATCAAACCCTCGTAACTCACGCCGACTGTTACGCTACAGGGCATTAACCCCGCGATCGCGGGCCCTCAGCCCCGCGATCGCGGTATCTCGTCGCCGAGCCTATAAGAGTGAGGCATGGAGGTGGCATTTTACAACACCTCCACCGTACGCTCTCACTCTCCAAACACTCAGATCTCCAACTCTGACCACCACGACGACACCCTGCAGCCCCGCGACCATTGTCCCGCCACCGCGACGTCGTTTGGGTGAGATCTCCATTTTTCCCTCGGATTTCTCATTGCCTCACGAGCCGCGATCGCCGGACCATCGCCTGAAGCCCCCGTGACCACCGTAGCGCTACCGAGGACCAACAAAACCATTTTTATATGAAGTTTTCTATAGGACTTCATTCGAGCATAAACCGCGACCGCGGCCCATACCCCGCAATCGCGGGCCCCTCCGGTATTCCTTTCGTGCTTCTAGCTCCTTATTCCCACCATGTCTGCTTTCGTAGCCAACATGAGGAACCCGAGGCATCGACGCTATTTCGAGACGTTCAACTAGCGGAAGATCGTCCAGATGAAATTCTACGATCGACCGACGCTGACACAACTCGGTTTAGAGGACTGCACTCATCAGTTGCTGAGCCACGGAGGGCTCGGTAACTTCATTGACTTGTCTGCCCCGACATCCGACGAACTGACCCTGGAGTTCCTGGCCACGTTGGAACGCCACGACGACGGGATCACGTTCAACCTGTTAGGGCGGCAAAGAAGGATGTCCTACCAAGGTTTGTGGGACCTTTTTGGCGTTACTGAGGAGCCCACCGAGGATTGGGAAGCTGTAGGCGCCTTTCCAGAGTTCTTCTGCAAGGTGCGACCCGGAATGTGATCAACCCCAGCGCCGGCGAGTACAACTACAAGCTGACGCACCCCTGTTTGAGGCTGGCGCACAAGGTGCTAGCCATGACCTTCCTGGGACAGGGGGACGTGAACAAGGTCTCCAGGCAAGACCTTATAGTGCTCTGGTGTTTGACACCAGAGAGCCACACCAACCCCGACTGGGTCGAGCTGTTTCTCTCCAACTGCCTATGACTGAGAGAGAAGAAGGGTGGCAAGATCTCCATGGGAGGCATGGTGACGCTTATCGCCCGACAGTACGAGATCCTCGTGGACCATTGGGAATTCCCCGATGAGAGATACACATACAATATCAGGCTCATGCGGAGGTCCCATCTTCTGGAGGCCCGCGATGGATAGTACACCTGGCTCTCCCTGGCCGGCAACATACACCGCATGAGGTTGCCTCGTCCGATGCCTTTTGGGCCCCGAGCGAGGGATTTCTACCTTTATGCCGACGGCGAGCAGGGATCGTCGTCCGATGAGAAAGGGGACAACGACGACGACGACGAGGAAGAGACTGCGGCGGAGGACATGGAGAGAGATGTGCCATCACCGCCGGGTTCCAGGGGCCCTCCTGTATATCCTGACTACACTCACCAGGCATCTGGATCTGGTAGTGCTTCTGGAGGGGCTCCCTAGGACCAGTTCCTGGACAGAATGACGAACCTGCAGCTGAGGCAGGATGAGCAGATACGGAGAAGCACCGAGTGGGAACGCAACATCTCCAAGAGGCTAGAGGAGCATGAGAGGAGAGGCGCTGAGTGGGAGCGCTGAGTGGCAACGCAACATGGAGGTCAACCTTGCCTACCACGCCAACCTCCTGGACAACCACCTCACTACCGTTGAGGACCAGGTGGTTCATCTGCAGAGGAGAGCTGAGGCTTTCTTCAACGCCTATGGATACTAGCCTCCACCCCAGTGAGTACTTCTATTTTCCCCTTATCTTTTTATTTGTCCTTCATACATTGAGGACAATGCATGATTTAAGCATGGGGGAGTAGAAGTATTCACTACCTATCTTGTACATATTTCTCTTCCAGCATTGTACTTTGAATTTCAGCATTTTCAATTTCAAAAACAAAAAAAAAAACAAAAATCCTGGGACAAGTCAAAAACCCGAAAGGGCGGCTTGGGTAAAAAGCAGGTGGCCCAGACCAGCGCTAGGCTGGGGTAAGAAGGTGTCTGAGTGACGTAAGCTTATATGAGCACATCTATGGAAAAAAATGAGTGGCTAGGATGAAAACCCGAAAGGGCTCCTAGGCAAAATGAGTGAAAAAAAGAGGAGAGTTTTCTAGGATCTCATTTTACCGACGGGGCGGCATAAGAAGAGGAGTCGAAGAAGGATTGTCGGGTAGGTCACTCTGGGAGGCATAAGGAGTCATAGATGGAGGCTAGGATTAGAGGTTACTCACACCATTGGATGTCCGGGTTAAGCTTGGGGGAAGTACTCTGCCTGCCCTTTAAGTTGGTTGAGTTGTGGATGTGTTGTGAATGAGATTGGTGTCAGGAGCTTGGCATGGGTTAGGTGACTCTTAGTTGGAGGACATGCTTCCTGAGACCTTGGGTGCTGCATTGGAGAAGTAGACTCTTTATTAGTTTACTCGAGGACGAGCAAAGGTCTAAGCATGGGGGAGTATGATAAGCACTACTTTGTAGGGCTTAACTAAGAGTTATTAGAGGATTTTATTGGTGCCATTCGGGTAGATTTAGACACATTTATGTGTATGGTGTTTGGGGGCGAAGTTTGGTGTTTTTGGAAGTGTTTGAGCTATCTTGGATATCATAGGAGACACTGAGAAAGGAAGCCACCAAGAGAAGACGCCAAGGAAGTGAAGAGGAGATGTTAGGAGGCGAAGCCAAGGAGTAAAGGCCGAGCATTAACCGCGACCGCGGGCAAGGGTGCCGCGATCGCGGTCCCTCGGGGCAAGTCGAGAATTATCTGCAGGCGCGGAGAAGTGTGAAGAGCGCGGAGCCACAAGGGGCCGCGATCGCGGTCCATGGGCCGCGATCGCGGGTCATCAACGCAGGAAGTTCGGACTTTTCCCGAATCTATCTTTTCTATTTTCTTTTCTTATTTTCTCATTTTATTCCGTTTCTTTTCTTATTGGGCTAGGTCTTTTGTTAGAAGCCCTATATATACTCTCTTTAGCATTAGGTTTGAGAGTTCACCATTCTAGAGTTTCATTTCATCGTTGCCACTTTTCATACTTTTGAAGTTCATCATGTTTATGAGGAGCTAAGCCTCTTTTGCTTAGTCCGGTAATGGAAGCATAAGTTTATTCATCTGGTTGTGAGGTTTTTTTCCTATCTATCTTATCCTATTGAGTTATATCTTTTCTCTTGCGCAAATTCTTATTTGGATGTTTGTTGGTTTATCTAGATTGATCACCTAGGTTTATTGATTTCATTCATATTGCTAATACTAGGGAACTGTTGGGCTAACGCTCTAGTTCGAGTAGCGAGCATAGATTATATCTGCCACTGTGGAATTTATCTATGTAGAGAATTGATTATATGTTGAATGCTTCTGGTTGAGGTGTTATGTGTATCCTGGTTAATTATTATATGCATTGCTGCCTTTGGATTGAATCACTAGTGGTTCTAGGGTTATTCATTGGTAAGGGTTCTTAGATTTGGTTGATCTTTGAATCTACCCAAGATCAGGACAGGAATAACCGAATAGGAATATAGGACATAATCAAGGAACAACCGTTGGATGACTTATTTGGACATTACTTGGCTAAGTGTTTTCTCTCTTTGATATTTCATTCATCTACTTTGCTGTGTTTGATTTGATTGTGACCAACCAACTTACAAACCCCCCCTTTTAGTGACTTGCATGCAACCACCATTAGTTTCGCTCCTTCCCTGTGGGATCGACCCTTACTTATTGACTATACTAGTTTATTTGTGAGGTTTTATATTTGACAGCTACGAACGACATCACGTCAACAATACAAATTGTTCATAACCCAAATTGACTACAACAACATTTAGCACACAATAGAGAAAACAATACAAATTGATCATAAACTTAGAAAAAATTAGAGAAAATATATGACACTGCTTTAGCGTTTGAAGAAATTAGGTTAGTCTCTGGTGAACGTTCGCTTCATATGATATCTCTGGTTTGCTAATTTTTTTTGCTCCCTACAAAGGTTGATAGTACATAAACAACATTACACAAAAAGATACGACATTAATCACCTACGATGTACATCATTTAATAGATTGAAGTTATACCTACGCATGTTATCAAGATCTTTAACAAGTTCTTGATTTTCCTTAACAAGATCTTATTTTTCCTGCCATTGTTGTCGAATAACCGCGTGTGCCCTATCCTCGTACATTGGATCAATCCACTCCCTGAAACGACACCCCACTTCTGGGCATCCCCAATACCTCCTTCCGTAGTTCCACTACAAATCCCAAGTTCGGACAACGGCTTTCAAATTACAATAGCATAGTCTATCTGCGTTTGTTGATGCTTTGGATGAAGATTCCATTATTTGTTGTAGTGCTTGGTTTCCTACAAATATCATAAATCCATTAATATAAAAAATTAGGGTTACTAAATCGATAGAAACTAGAAGAAGAAGCTTACCCAAAAGTGTATCTGTAGGCGCCGCTTGGGTTGGAATTGTTGTAGTGAACAAACAACCCTAATGTTTCTTATATAGTGAAAAGGCAATGTATTTGACAGCTAATAACCAGCTGAAAAAAGGAGACATGTGATTGACAAATCTTTGACAGCTAATAACCAGTTGTTGTATATAGCTGTATACAGCTATAGTCACGAGTCTGTTATCCTAAACCTCAAAACCCTAAACCCTAAACACTAAACCCTAAATCCAAACCCTAAACCCTTAAGGAAAAAAGAAGTACCATGTTACGTGTGAATATACTCAACACGTTACGTGTGGTAGAAGCTCACACGTAACGTGTGGGATAACATCACACGTAATGTGGGGTTACGGCTGTTGTAAAACGCATTGAATTAACTGTTTTGTCCCCACCTAATTGAATTAATGGTCCCCTCTTCATCTTCCCCGGATAAGCCCCAATTTTGAGCCTAAACCCTTCATTTGAAACACTCAAAAATTTGTGTTTTACACTCTCAATTGTTTTTAAAAAAAATGGACAATATGAAGAACAATTCTTATTGGAACAACAATGTCGAAGATGATCCACTTCCAAATGAGGTAATTTCCGTTATTTAAAGTTAAAGTTTTCATTTTTTGTTTGGGACATGTTCAAAGTTTTGAGCTTTAGTTGTTTAGGGTTTAGGGTTTAGCCAAGTTTCACATGCTAGATTTTTAAAGTTTTGAACTTGATATTTATTGTTTAGGTATTAGAAACCAAGTTTTACATGCTAGATTTTGAGGGATACATGTGTAAGAAAGCAAGATCCACGTTACATTGAAGATAAGCTATGCTATTGTAATTTGAAAGTCGGGATGGAGCAGGACGAAGAAGGGGCTGGGATACGAGGCGGCGGTTTAGGGTAGAGGAAGAAGACTTTGGCTTTTAAAGCCACTGACACTCCACACGTAACGTGGGGAGCTGGTTCCCACGTTACGTGTGGAGCCCTTCCACACGTAACGTGTGGAACCTTGCCCCACGTTACGTGTGGAACCTTGCCCCACGTTACGTGTGAAGGTTTGAAAAGTAGCAAACGACACGTAACGTGGAGAAAGGTTCCACACGTTACGTGTCAGCCCTATGCGTTAAACAGCAAAAATACCTATACGTTAAAAAGTAAACCCCAATAAATATCCTTAAACAACTAGTATATTTGTCTTGGAAATTCCGCTGCACAGAGCTGCATCGTAGTTGATAGTGGAAGATGTTCCCTGGAGTCAACAAGTTTAAGATAGTGGGTCCAGTGACACAGTTTACATATGATATGAGAAGAGAACAAGTACAAGAGAAGAGTTAAAGAGCTTATATGTGTTAACATAATAAGATGGGGGAAAACCGATATATATTATGAGATGACAAGTAGGGTTGAGCAGATTCCGGTCCTGCCCGGAAATTTGGATCGGACCGGACCGGTCCTAACCGGTCCGGTCTCCGGTCCAAGGATTTTCGGATTTCCGGGTCCGGTCCGATTCAACTCGGTATTTTTTAAAAATCTTAATATTTTAGGGTTTAAGGTTTTTTTAGGGTTGAGGTTTAGGGTTCAGGATTTATGATTTAGGATAAATTATATTTAAGAGTAAATTATATTTAAATTTGAGGGTTTTTTTCATGTTTAAATATAAATAAATTATATTTAAATTTAACAAAACCCTAAACCGGTCCAAATAGGACCGGACCGGTCCGGACCCGATCCGGGTTCCGGTCCACCATTTTTGGTGTTCCGGGTTCTGGTCCGGTCCGGGTTGGTTCGATCCGGACCGAGTTTGGACCGGTGCTCAACCCTAATGACAAGAGCATACATATATTAACATTTTTTTTTGAAAACAAGCTTGTCAAAACTATTCTTGATAGCATATAATAGGAATGATATATTTTCAATGGTATAAGTGATCATCCAGTACATGAAGTGAAGGGCATAGTGCATGATGTGCTTATAACTTATAAGAGAACCTAAGTGAAAATCCCGGAATGAAAAGGATTATGGATATGAGAATTCAACTGTACTGCTTCACACGTCTAGTAGAACAAGGGAAAGTTAGTTCTCCATCAAAGGGGATGAAAAACTCTAATGTGAAATAACGTCTGAAAAACCGTGTGTAGGTAAAAAAAAAGTCTCTAAGTGTCTATCTCCATCTTAACCTAGAAAGAGGGCTTAAATAGTCTTAGGAAACTAGGTTAAACTAATGCAAACAATAAAGGAAACAAAATAATAATAAAATAAAGTCTAAACAAAATAAAAGGAAAGTAACAGTCTTCTGGCGCGAGGCATTAAACACGGCCACCGCGGGGCGGTGAGATCCACCGCGGGGCGTCAGGCTTTCCACCGCTGGGCGGTGGCTTCCTCTGGCGCGGGGCTTCAACCTTCTCTGGGAGTCACCGTCGGGCCGCGGTGAATCTGGCGCGGGGCGGTGAGCTCACTCCTTCAGCTTCTTCAACTCCTCTTCTTCTCTTCTGCTGCTCTTCAATCCTACCAAGTGTTTGGTAGTCTTCTCCAAGTATGCTCCAGCAGCTCCATCTCCATCTAAGCTGTAAATCCGGGGATATCTTCACTTCTCTCCACAACTTCCAGATTACCGACTTAGCACCAAAACTCATCCAAATCATGCTAATAGTTGCTAGTAAAGGTGTATGAAATAACACCTATCAAATTCCCACATACTTAGACCTTTACTCGTCCCGAGTAAGCTAAAGAAAAACTCATTCTCTCAATCAACACCAAGGCCTCAGGAAGTACAAGAAAATATGACACTAGCAACTACAACATATCAACAATAAGCTCCAGACAACCAAAATAAGTGATGCAAAGATAATCTAATCCTAACTCCAATCTAGCTCCTTATCGCTCCAGAGTGGCCTACCCGAACTCATTATACCACCTCTTCTTATAACACCTCGCCAAGGAATATCGAGAAATCCTAGAATCACTCTTCTTCTTTTTCGCTCATCTTGCCAAGGCGCCCTTTCGGGTTTTCACCAAGCCACTCATTTCATTTTGCTAGATATCTCACATATACTCACATCACTCCAGTCCAATTTTGCCCTGGTCTATACCAGCCGGACTACCTGCTTTTTACCTGAACCGCCCTTTCGGGTTTTCAACTCATCCCAGGATTTTGATTGCCTTTTTACTTCTTTTTGGCTTTTTCGATTATTTTATTTTTTTTAGAAATCCGAACGCAAAATTACAAAACAGAAATGCAGAAAACAAAATACAGAATCAAAGCTATGTATACTAGCTAGATAGATAGCAAGTCTATATCCCTCCCCCATACTTAAACCGCACATTGTCCTCAATGTAGAAGAGAACATCAAATGAAATAGGGGAAGAAGAAATAAACTTACTGTGGGTCTGATGGTGGTGCTGGTGGGAACCTCCCGAAGTAGTCCCTCATATGAGCGTCCATGGTGTCTAGACGCTCATCTACATCAGTACGGAACTAGGTCTGCCAAGTCTGCAGACCGGTCTCTACTTGGGTGTTCCACTGATCCTGCCGCACTGAGAACGCATCCCATCTAGATTACAACTCCTGCCAGGGTGCGACAGGACCGTATGAAGATGAAGGTGCATTAAACTGGGTAGACATGGGGTCATCTCCACCCACAGAATCAGCAACAGCAACATCAAAACCACTAACAGGGCCCTCCCCAAACGGATCTGAAGGAGCAGCAACATGAGCATCATCAGTCGTCATTCTGCTATCACTGGGGATCCACCAACCCGCATAAGAAGGGGAGTAGGCAAAATCCCGGGGAACAATCAAAATGTGGCCATCATAGGATGACCAGACCAAGTCACCATCCTTTCCCAATGGCTTCAACATCGAGCACACTTTCATGTGCGCCATATCAAACACCGCGTAGGCAATAGGCTGAGGAATCTGATCGCAAGCTATCACTCCAGCACAAAGGAGGGTAATCAGACCACCCCCACAAATATCACGTGGCTCACCATCACGAATCCTCTTCAAGGAACCCAAGAAAAGGGTAGCCCAACACGGCGTGTACTCAACAACCTCCAAGATGCTCATAAACCACCGAAAATCCTTCAGAGGGACCTTTCCATCATCAGCGTGGCCAAAGAAGTCTCTCATCATTACCTTGTGGATCAACCGCAGACACGGGTTCACCAGCTTCGAATTCACCTCCTAGCCCTTCCTGAACGTTCGGCCCGTAGTAGCCCTCCAGAACTCCATCATATCAGACTCTAGAATGCCACCAGACCACCCATCAGTTGGTAGCTTTGTAATGCCCAGGGCATCATGCACCACCTTAGGAGACAAAGAGTAGTCACGCCCATTGTAGGTGAACGTGACCCTCAGCAGATGCTTGTCGTCCGAGCCATTAGAGTACCTCTTGAAAGAGGCGATGAACTGGTAGCAAAGCTCTGGATATGCAGGGGCAGCCTTGTTCAGAAACTCCCCTAACCCACACTGTGCTAAGCACATGTACACACACGCCAGCATTCCCATCTCGGCCAAGGTCGGCCTATCAAAGAACTTAGAAGCCAACACCTTCCTCTCCTTCACAATGTTATAAACCTCACTCTCATCCCTCGCAGCCACTTGCTTCTTGCCTTTAGGTGCCATAAGTAAAGAATTGAATTGCTCAAAACAAAGGGCAGCCAAGGGGACTTACAAACGAGCACAAACGATGACTCCTGGATGCCTCGACGCAGGGCGGTGGATGAATCGTCGGGTCGCGGTGAGGACAACTGGGAGGTCTGGCCAGGTCGCGGCGAGGTCGACGCGGGGCGGTGGCAGTAGCGACGCGAAGCGGGTACAACGCGGGGCGGAGCGACAGCGAGGCAGGACTACAGCGACGCGGTGGGGATGTGTTTGGCTTATTTGTGAGGCTAGACTCCAAATTGGGGGATTTGGGCTAGATTTGGCTCAAGGTCGAGAGGGGTTGTGGGACAGTGAGGGAAAATGTCTTGGGAGCTTGAGGGAGGCGTGAGAATGGAGGGTGTGAGATAGTGGGGGCTAGGTTAGGGGAAAGGTGAAAGGGAAGGAAGGGATGATGGGCCGGTCGTGTACCATGGCCCAAAAGAGAGAAATCTTGGCCCAAAAAGTGGCCCAATCCGTCAAAACCTTAGTTACCACTCAAGAAATAAAAAATTTGCTCACCCGTTTAAGGTTTTTCGGGGCCCTTTATTCTTGTTTTTCTTTTTTATAGAGTCGAGAAATCATACCTGACCTCCACTGCGGGGCGGTGAGGAACGCCGCGAGGCGGTGGGAATGGTTGGGCACAACGTCTCTTCTCAAGTTTACTTTCGTACCTAAAATGTGAGTAACACGCGAACGAAACAAAGCAAAATAAACTACGAAAATAATCTAAGGAAAAAAAAGAAAATCAAAGAAAGACTAACACGGGTTGCCTCCCGGACAGCGCCTTGGTTATCGTCATTGGCTCGACGTACTGCAAATCAACTACCATCTGGAGTAGGATCCCCTCGGAATCCTCCTACTCGTCTCTTCATGTTGAGACCTCTCATGGAAAGGTTTAAACCTTAGATCATGCTCCCTCTTTGCCATCGACTCCATGCTTACTTTCTTTGGAGTATTTCCCCCATACTTAGAGCGATGTGGGGGCCGATATGGCTCAATCTGAATATGCTGCACATCACTGGATAAAGGCTTACAACCTTGTATGGTTAGTGCAGGGGGGCGAGTGCCCAAAATGGAGGGAATGGAATCTCCTATGTCATCCAACAAGACATCACCAACATGTAACTCATGCGACTCAATAGGTTCATCAATAGAGGAACAATCAACTATGGTCTCTACTGCATCAAGTTTAACTTTTTCAGGCACATGATTATCAATATCACTAATGCAGCAAGGGGTAGGCAATTCAATGGAGTTGGCTTTATGAATATTATGCTAAAAAATTATTCCATCAAATTCCATAGTCAAAGTTCCACTGTCTACATCAATCTTTGTCATGGATGTTTTCATAAAAGGTCGCCCTAGCATAACTGGAGCGACCTACTCATCATAGTCCATATCCATAACAAAGAAGTCAACAAGAAAAATCAAAGAGCCTATCCTCACAAGAACATTTTCCACAACACCCTTAGGGGGTACACAAGAACCATTAGCAAGTTGTATAACAATGTTAGAATCATGCAAGGGTCCTATTCCTAAATCCTCAATCAAAGAATAGGGTAACACATTAATTGAGGCACCCAAGTCTAACAAGGCTTTCTCAAATCGATGCTCACCTATAGTGATAGGAATAGTAAATGTACCTGGATCCTTGCACTTCTCAGGCATGCATCTCTGAACTACTGTTGACACATGTTCACTCACTGGAATCTTCTTTTGAGCCTTCTGTTTCTGAGTCCTCTTTACGGTGCACAACTCTTTCAAGAACTTGGCATATCGAGGGATAGCCTTGATAAGCTTGATCAGGGGAATGTTCACCTCACAGTCCCGAAATGTCTCGAACAAGTCACTGTCGTCGGCCACTCTCTTGGCCTTCAGCGCCTCAGGAAAAGGTGCTGGTGGCTTCTCGGAACCTAGAGGAGGGAATAATGGACGAACGTAATCGTCAACATAGGTTTCTTCAGCGGAGAGAGATTTTTGAGGACCAGATCACGACAGCCCCACCGCGGGGTGTTGGACATTGCCGCGGGGCGGTGGGATCGCGGTGTCTTTACTGGGGTCAGGCGTCGGGTCGCGGTGAAAGTCACCGCGGGGCGGTGCCAACACGTCTTCTTTCCTGGCTCCTCCTTCAATTTCTGGCCGGGCCGCGGTAGGATCCGTCGCGGGGTGTTCGGTGATTTCTGCCTTCTCGATCTCGTTCTCCTCTTCAGCAATAGGAGCAACGACCAACTTCTTACCACTTCTGAGCGTGATAGCACTCACGTTCTCTCTGGGGTTCACAGTAGTCTGAGATGGCAAGGAATTAGATGTCCTTTGGTCGATCTTAGTCACAGCATCAGCTAACTGACCAATTTGTCTCTCCATGTTCTTCAAACTTGACTCAGTAGCCTGCACGTGCGTGGCGAAATGTTGAGTCAAAGTTTTGAGCATATCCTCAGTAGAAGCACCAGAGCTTTGGCCTTGGGGCCTCTGTTGGTATGGGGCTCTCTGCTGGTACTGTTGTTGTGCCGACTGGTATTGTTGTTGTTGCACTGGTTGTTGACCACCTTGAGGGTCATTCCATCTAAAACCTGGGTGGTCTCGCCCTCTCGGATTATAATTGGGTTGTCCACCAAACTGTGGTCTAGGGGGTCCATAACCTCCTATAACATTAACTTCAGCAACACCCTCCTCTTGCAGCTGAGGACAAGCGTCGGTGGGGTGGTATTGATCAGCGCAAAGTACAGATGCCTTGACTTGTTGAGGGGCATTCTGGTTCGCCATCCTCTTCACCATCTCTTTCAGCTCGGCTAACTCGGTCAACACTGGGCTTGGTCTGGCAGGGGTCACAGCATTGACCGCCTTTTCTCTGGTATGTCTTCCCGAAACTCCTAGTGCTCTCACTCATCTCCTGGAATCTCTCCATGGCTGCGTCTGGTGTCAGATTCAGGATGCTTCCACCGCATGCAGCGTCAACCATCCTTCTCTCTTGGTCCAGCAGACCATTGTGTAAATAGAGGACAAGGTCCTGCTTGGCGTACCCATGGAATGGGAAGCTGGAGCAAAGCCTCTTGTACCTATCAAGATAATCATACAACGTCTCAACACCAGCCTGCTCAATATTGTCAATTGCCTTTTTCAAGGCATTCGCCTTCTTCGTTGGAAAGTACTTATCCAGGAATGCCTTGTGTAGTTTATTCCAGGTATCTATGGTTCCTGGCGGCAGATGATAATACCAATCACTCACAGAGTCTAGCAGGGAGAAACCAAAAGCTCTCATCTTGATCTGATCTTTCGTCACGTTCCTGGGCTTCATAGTCATGCAGACATTGTGAAACTTGCCCAGGTGAGAGATCGGGTCCTCTCCACTCAAACCGTGGAACTTAGGAAGATAAGCAACAACTCCCGACTTCAGCTCAAAATTCACCCCTTCGCCAAGTGCAGGGATGACGACAACCAGGGGTTGTGCTCCAATATTCGGCTCAGTCAATTCTCTCAGAGTCTTATCCATTTCAGCAGCAGGGATGTCAACTGGCTCAGTCGGCTCAACGATCTCAACCTCTACTTCTTCTTCTCCTTGATCGCGTAGGTTCGCACGTAACGATCTGTCGACTTCTGGATCAAAAGCAGCGAGGGGAGAGTCAGTAGAACGAGTGTCGACCATAAGATAGGTCTCCACCAAGAATCAATCACAAAAACACACAACAAACAAAAAAACTTCCCCGATAACGGCGCCAAATTTGACGGTGGCTAAAAGTGCACAGTGCAAGTATCGTTGCTTAGCCTAGTCAAAGTAAAATATCCTAACAGACCCACTAAACAGAAGTATAGCAGACAAGTAAGGGTCGAACCCACAGGGAGATCGATGAAGTATGCAAGTGTGAATGACAAGTAACACGAATGGGGGGTTTAGTTATCAAGAGAACACAAAGCAAGCAAAGCAAACAAGTTTGGTTTAGTTGAGGAAATATAATGAGGGAAAGTAGTCCTACTACAGCGAGATCCACAATACATAGATATAATTTGATCACAAAAATCTATTTAATCCAAGTTCTTTTACTATCCTTATAGTTATTCCCACCCTGATCTTAAGTACTATTGATTCTCACAGTTGTCAATAGACTTATTACTATGCCAATGATAAAATACCACTGATTCTCACAGTTGTCAGTATACTTTACCACCAACACAACAATAGCAATGCACACAAGGATATAGGATACATGCAAATAGAAGGACGTACTAATACTCGCATGCAACTGATTCTCACTCACGATTGTATGCTCGGAACCCCTATACGCACAATCGTGTTTGCTACTAGATATGCACTCGGAACCCCTATATGCAATCCTAGCAATTGATAAAAAGCATTCAACCTAGTTGATCAGGCTAAGAAGAATAACAAGAAATCAATAATCAATATAACCAAGAGAATCAAACCAACACTTATAAGGATAAGAACAAGGAATAGAAATCTCACAAACACATCAACTGTACTGCTTCACACGTCTAGTAGAACAAGGGAAAGTTAGTTCTCCATCAAAGGGGATGAAAAACTCTAATGTGAAATAACTTCTGAAAAATCGTGTGTAGGTAAAAAAAGTCTCTAAGTGTCTATCTCCCTCTTAACCTAGAAAGAGGGCTTAAATAGTCTTAGGAAACTAGGTTAAACTAATGCAAACAATAAAGGAAACATAATAATAATAAAATAAAGTCTAAACGAAATAAAAGGAAAGTAACAGTCTTCTGGCGCGAGGCATTAAACACGGCCACCGCGGGGCGGTGAGATCCACCGCGGGGCGTCAGGCTTTCCACCGCTGGGCGGTGGCTTCCTCTGGCGCGGGGCTTCAACCTTCTCTGGGAGTCACAGCCGGGCCGCGGTGAATCTGGCGCGGGGCGGTGAGCTCACTCCTTCAGCTCCTCTTCTTCTCTTCTGTTGCTCTTCAATCCTACCAAGTGTT
The DNA here is from genome assembly GCA_027886185.1 of Rheum nobile. Classification (NCBI taxonomy): domain Eukaryota; kingdom Viridiplantae; phylum Streptophyta; class Magnoliopsida; order Caryophyllales; family Polygonaceae; genus Rheum; species Rheum nobile. The sequence goes on along the minus strand of WOAB01000002.1, from coordinate 3,910,022 downwards.
TGGTAGTCTTCTCCAAGTATGCTCCAGCAGCTCCATCTCCATCTAAGCTGTAAATCCTGGGATATCTTCAGTTCTCTCCACAACTTCCAGATTACCGACTTAGCACCAAAACTCATCCAAAACTCCTCCAAATCATGCTAATAGTTGCTAGTAAAGGTGTATGAAATAACACCTATCAGACATCGTGTTTGTTAAGCGTTAATGTTTCTTTTCATGAAACTTTAAGAAGATCAAACAACTATTTTACCTGGTTGTGAGCTCTGCTCTCCCAACGACAGTGGGAACTGTCTCATTCGTACTTGGTTGGTTCAATACTGAGAGGATGTAATGCAATGTTTCTAAGTTTATGTTTGAATTCAGTGTTTCTTTTACTACATACATACGTGATTTCTATTATGTAATATCTTATTCTATGGTTTCCTATTATGTATTACCAAAAAAATTACAGATATGATGTTTCAATGCTCTGTTATGTAACAAAATTTACGAAAAATGAAGTTTTAAATGTGAGATTAATATTCACTTTATCAGACCCCATTTATACCAAGTCAGGTCAATGCTCTGTTATATAACAAAATTTACGAAAATAAAATTTTAAATGTTAGGCGGTTTGTGCAATGAAATGCTGAACATTGCACAATATTAGGAGATAAAATATTATTTTGCAAAAGTAATTAAAAGTCGTAACGATAGTTTAGGCTATATTTTCTATCATTTCGAAACTTCAAATACCTCTTCCCCTATTATCTATCATAATCTCTTATAGTACAATGAAAAAATATGAGTTTTCTCGATGTGATAACCGGAATTTCTGTTACAAATTTACAATTTCCAAACTTTTAGTAGATTGTCTAGAAAATGACAAGGAAAATGCAGGTCATCTTGCTCTGCTGTACATAACAAAACTGAGAAAATAAAGCATACATTGAATTTGTAAATGGACGCGGTACAAAGACTTTTTGTGAAGGCACAACCGGAAGCCACCCCACACTAGTGAGGTGGTAGCCCCCAGTAATATGCTTGCAAGTGACAAGGATTTTTTTACCCTACTAAAAAAAGTTGTGGTCAAGCCCTGTGCTCAGCAGAACTTAAACATCCTTTATGCATGAATGCAGGACCTATGACTAGACCTGGCAAAATACAACCCGACCCGTTCTGACCGAAATTTTCTGGGTCATAACCCGTAAAGTTGAACCCGAAACTCGTTTTCAATCAAACCCGATGACCTGAAAAATTTTTGGGTAAGAAACGGGTCGGGTCGGGTCAACCCGATGGGTATAAAAAAAGGCGGGAAAATGAAAAAAAAAACACTTCAGGCGCTCACCCTAAAATTTGGGAAATTTTTCCCAAATTTTAGGGTTTATTCTTTTCCATTCTTTCACAAGTTCAGCGCAACTCCTCGCCTCCATGCTCCAACCTCGCCTCGCCTCGTCCAATCTGCGCAGCTCATCGCCTCCTTGCCTCGTCTAATCTGCGCAGCTCCTCGCCTCGTCCAGACCGGCAGCCGTGATAACCCCCTTCACCGGCGGCAGCTGTCCAACCTCTCCAACGCCTTGCTGATCTCCGGTGAAGATTTTGTCGGCTGTCCAACCTCTCCAACGCCCTGCTGATCTCCGGTTGTCCAACTTCACCGGCTGTCCAATCTGCGTAGCTCATCGCCACCTTGCCTCGTCCAATCTGTTGATCTCCCCGTCCAGACCGGCAACCTAGGTACTTTGATTCTCGATCTTTTTGTTCAACTTTGCACCTCTGCTTTGATTTGCTCCCACTTTGCCCACCTCTACTTTGATTTGCTGCTCAAAAACAAGTTTGTAACTCCAATGCGCACAGAAATTATAATCCGTGCTACCCGTATATTAACTAATCATGATAGTTTTTTTTGTGCTTGAGCAATTAAGAATGATTGTTAATGTGTTGTTACCAAATTTTCATGGTTAGTTTGATGTTATTTCTTTTGAATTCCATTTTTGTGTAAATCGTAGTTCTGATGCTGTGATACTGATACACCTTCATTTTATGTCTAAGTAGAAGCTTGAATATAACCCTAGATTCAGCTCTAATTTATTTAAATTGATACTGTTGGGATAGCATTTGGGGACACAATTTACTGCTAGAGCTTGATTCTTGGACTGCTATTTTTTTTTGGACTTAAGGCTGAATAGACGAAGAATCCAACTTATATGTGAAGGCTATGAGTACTAAAAACCGGTGTGAAAAAGCAATTTGGACTATTATTCTGTTCTCTTAGCACTTCCTTTAGTTTAAGAGAATACAATGCAGGAGATTATGTATCAGTACACTGAGGTTTGGAATGTAGATATTAACTGCCCACCTCTGCTTTTGAGATGTTCTCTTAGCACTACCCGTATATTAACTGCCCACCTCCCACTTCGCACCTCTGCTTTCTGTTTGATTTACTGTCCACCTCTGCTTTCATTTGTTGCTTATAGCTTACCCCAGTTATATTAACTGTTGCACAAGTCTATGGATTTTGAGATGTTTGAAGATATACAACTAATACAAGTCATGTGAATGTTTTGATTTGCTGCTTCATTTTTACTCTTTGTTATTAACTTATTTTTTCTGTTAGGGTAGAACATGCCGCCAGGAAAAGATATTCCTGCAACTCGAAAATCCAAAAGAGGAGATCGACCTCCGTTGCCATTTCGGACTGGAAGTTCTGCATCCGCATCTGCATCTAAATCTGCATCCGTAGCCCCATCAACATCAGCATCATCACCCGCTCCAAATTTGGGTATCTAGTCTCATATTTTGACATCATAATTTTTATTAATATGTATCTCAATATTCTTTTTATAATGATGTTTATTTTCTTTTATTTAGGGAGTTCATCCCCTTCTGTAGAAACTCAAACTCGGAAAAGAAGTTGAAATGCTCCAATTTGGCAACATTATGAAACACACGACGGGAATGAGTTTGATGATCTTGTGCCACGAGCTATTTGTAAGTATTGCGGTGGTGGACCTATTAAGGCTTATGCTGAAAATGGTACTTCTAATTTCAGGAGGCATTTTGAAACGTGTTCGAGCCGTCTATGTGGTGCTAAGGGTGAACTTATCTTGGCAAGTGATGGAAAATTGATACGTAAAGTGGATCAACTTTCTACAAGGAAATGGTTTGTCTTTCTATCATTAGACACAACTATCCTTTTAATTATGCTGAGCATGAAGGAACTAGGGATGTTCATAGATTCTTGAATGAAAATTGCAAACCATTTTGTAGAAACACGGTCAAGAATTATGTGCTGAAAATTCATAAAAGGGAAAAAGAAAATCTTAGAGGATTCATGAGCAAGCTTTCTGAAAGAATTTGTTTGACTTTTGATATGTGGACTTCTTGTGTGAATCAAGGCTTTATGTCCCTTACTGCTCATTTTGTTGATGATGACTGAAATTTGCATTGCAAGATTCTTAACTTTTGTCATGTAGAACGACCCCACACTACTTCAGTTTTACATGACACTGTGTTTGGCCTTCTGAAAGATTGAGGAATTCATAAGAAAGTGTTCACTATCACTCTAGATAATGCAAGATGCAATGACAATATGCAGTACATGTTAACCGATAGCCTTGCTATGCATTCTTCTTTGCCTTGTGGTGATGAGTATTTTCTTGTGCGATGTAGTGCTCATATTCTTAACTTAATTGTTCAAGAAGGCTTGAAAGTAGTTGATACCGGAGTGAAAAAGATTAAGAAGATGGTGTGTTTTGTTGGGTCTTCAGAGCGTAGAACTTTACAGTTTAAAGAAATTGCTTTGTCACTTGGCCTTGATTGCTCAAGAAATTTGTGCTTGGATTGTCCTACAAGATGGAATTCTACATTTAAAATTCTTGAAAGGGCATTGCGTTTCCATATGGCTTTTTCAAGTGGAAGAATGGTGCGAGTTGATTCTAGAATTCCCCCAATTCCAACTGATGAAGAATGGAATAGAATTGAAAAGATTTGTGATCTTTTGAAGCCTTTTGATGAACTTACTACTCTTATGTCGGGAAGGATATATCCAACATTCAATTTGTACTTCAAGTGTGTGTGGAAAGTTGAGCTTCTATTATTGAAATATGTTGCTTGTGGGGATACAGTTCTGATGGATATGGTAAATAGGATGAAGAGAAAGTTTGATAAGTATTGGAATTCTTATAGTTTGATTCTTTCATTTGCCATCATGTTGGATCCTCGTTACAAGTTTCAATTAATCCAACATTGTTTCGAGAAGTTGGATGCTGAAAGTGCTTCATTGAAATTTAATCATGTGAAAGAGGAATTTATAAAGTTGTTTCAAGAGTATTCTATAAACAACAATGAAGCAACTGCGACTTTGAGGTAATTTAATATAATGTCAATTATTTACATTTTTTCTTATTTTTCAGCATGCTTCACTAATTTTTATTTTGTGTCTTTGCTAGGGATTTGTTTCGATTTTTGATATTTCTGCAGAAAAATCAGAAATTAATTTATATTTGGATGAGACTAGGGAAAATCCTACTAAAGATCTAGATGTGCTTGAGTGGTGGAAGAAAAATGCTCATAGATTCCCTTCAGTCTCTAGAATGACAAGAGATATTTTAGCCATTCCAATAACAACTGTAGCATCCGAATCTGCCTTTAGCATGGGAAGTAGAGTTATAACAAGGTGGATATATTCTCTTTTTGAAGAAACCGCCGAAATACTTTTGACGACTCGCTCTTGGATTTATGGATTGGATATCGAAGAAGGTAAGTAATTCTTTGTTTCACCTTAGTATGACATTTTAATGTTATATATTTGAGTTTAATTCAAAGTTTAATTGTCCAGGCCCATAGAAGAATCTAGAAGAAGGATTATAGTCCAATTTACGAGGTGAACGTTGACAATGGTGATGAAGCAGTGGAGATGGAGGATTGACATAACTATTAAGGACTTGTTTAATTGTTTTGGATATTTTCTTAATTATGAGATTATTTATTTTGTTGTGTTTTGAATTGTGACTAAGTTGTTAGTTTGTTACTAATTTGCTACTTTATCGAACTTGAAACGTCGTTGGATGATGGCTTAATTATGGTTTTGTTTATTTTGTTGTGTTTTGACTTTTGAGCATTCTCTATAGATGAGGAACTTCATATATTTATTTTAGTCAAATAGACTATTTTTAATTTACAGACTATTACCAATTCATCGCTTCTCCCTTAGATCGATTGTATAATTTGTATTTATATGAATTACATTGGAAATAACTGGTATCTAGAAAACATTGATCCAGGCACCCAGCTAAGTGATAGTATAACATGATTCAGCACTACTTTTTTTACATGTTTGTTTGTTCCTTGTTTGATGAAGGAATAATAAGACGACAATAATACTAGAGGATTCACTGATTCAGCATCATCATTAATTCATTATATATATGACTATATAAGGTAGAAGCATGTGGTTGCCCACTTGTCTAATATGAGATAGCTCAAGTGTTTGTTTGGGAGAAGAAATCGTGGAATATATACTAGCTAGTACAAACCCAAATCTTATGCCAAAGCTCTATTGCGTAGTTATAAGTGATATAAATTTATAAGATAGTTTTAATAAAATAGAACTAAGATGTTAAAATTAAGAGTTAAGGCATTATGATAACATTATTTTTACCGGGATTAAAATTGAACGATAGATAGCCACGCGGAAAAAAAACTTAATATAAATATTTCGTAAATTAAAGCAAATTAAATTAACAAAAAAAGCAGGAAAAAATTGCGTAATTCGACCCATTGAGTTGACCCAAACCGACAATAAACCCGTAATAACCCGACCTGGTTTGACCCAGTAAATTTTAGACCCGAAATGACCCGACCCGAAATGTACTAGAACCCGATAGTACTCAGACCCGAACCCGCCCGCCCGCCCGACCCGATTGCCAGGTCTACCTATGACTACGAAAACTGACTTTTTTCTCTTTTTAATCCTTCCATTGATAAAAAAAAAAAAAAAACATCAAATTCGAGAGTAGATTCACCCCATTCAGGCCAAAGCGAGTAATCACCAAAACTTAACGATGAACACTAGTTCAGCTACATAAACAGGTGTTTAGGTTCACCTCATTCAGGCCAAAGCGCGAGAAATCATCTCTTGAGTCCAAAGTGCAGTGTCCTTTATTTGGTCATCATCAGACTCCAGACATTCGCCAACAAATTCAATGTAGAATGTTCTGTCCTTGAACAATACTTTCAAATTCTGACCCAGGGCATCTGCTAGATCACCCATAACTGCAATAGTAGCCTTAGTAACACTATCATCCCTGAAAGACAACATATACGCAAATCTTAGACAATAAAGTATCGTTACAAGGAATGAAGCAGAATAAGAAAATTCAGTTAAGGCTAAAATTACCTTTATATAAACTGTGACAAATTTCCAGCATGAGGAACCATCAAATCAGGCTTAGAATCCTTGCAAAATGCCCGAATATGCTTAAAAAATGCTTCGTCTGAGCTGATTTCCATATTCGAGCATTTCATCGTCATTAGTTTCCATCTTAGCACAGACTTCAGCGGCTCCCTGCATCATGGGTATGGCATAAGCATCATACTTCTCAAAGTGTGCTCCTATTGCAAGAGCAATATCACCAAAACACGAGAAAATCGGAGGTTTGACAGATCTGTGCAGCTCCCCGCTAGAAAGATCTTTGAGAAGTAAAGCCATTTGCAAGTGAATGCTGAACATATTACCAAACAATTGCTTCCAGAAACACAAGAGCGGTCAAAAGATTTGATAGCATGCAAGCTAGAAATATCAGGTGTATTGAACAATGATGATAAGAAGATCTCTGCTCAAGAGGAAAAGATGGTTGCTGGCGCTAACTTGCCTCCACTCCATCTAATTCCTTCCGCTGATGTCTGGACAGAGAAATTACCCGCCTAGAAGAAGAGTTTCTGCCATAAGAGATTTCCCTCCTGGATGTGGAACAAATATTCCTGCAAGTAAAAATAGCTTCTATGTTGACTACCACTACTTTCCCTCCTTGCTTGCATAAATCCCTGATGCAGCTCAAGCTTCGACATATTAAACGCTTCTGCACCCTCCTCGGGAGTGTTATACTACCGGAAATTTACCAAAATTAAACATACGAACCATATACTCTGCCTAGCACATAGTTGCATCAGAGATTTGACACACTCACACACAAGTTGACAAAAATATGCCTTAAACCAGTTGAAAGAAATATGCAGATGCAGATTGGGGCTTCGGAGGAATGCAACAGCACCTGATGCAGATGCAGCCCATGATGGCGACCTATTACTCCAACAACGTCACCCCTCTTCCTCCTCTGCTCCGCCCGCCGCTATCCTCGTCATCGGCCTTCCCACCGACTGCTCCGTCCTCGACCTCAAGTCGCGGTTCAAGATCTACGACTCCATCTCCCGCACTCGAATTGATCCTCACGGCGTCGGATTCGTCACTTTCCGCTCCAAGTCTGCCGCCGAGTCCGCCGTCTGCGCTTCCCTCGACCCCTCCGATTCCATTGAATGAAATTTATTAGGAATTAAGGAAATGTTATTGGAACATCAAGACCATCTAATTGATGATGTGATCAACCAACCTTGAGCATCCATAAATCAGTAAGTTTACATTTTGCATTGTTCTCACTTTGCATTGTTCGCACTTCGCAGCAACCAACAATCTTCGCAGCAGCTAGCAATCTTCGCAGCAGCCAACAACTAGTCAATGTGAAGTTCAGCTTGTTATTTATTTTGTTTTTGCTGTGTTTGCAATAGTTGTTTTCTTTTGGCTGAAGTCAAAAATACTTGAATGTGATTTGTAATATGATACATTAGACAGGTATTGAAAACTGAGTGATGAATGATGTTGTGTATTTGGTTTAATTTCAGTCACAGGGTTACTATTAAATGATTATTTAAGCAGATATATATAATTTCGGATATCCGGTATTATAATCCGATCCGGTCCGATCCGAAATAGCCGGATATCCGGCTTGTAACGGGTCGGATACGGATAGCTGTTTTACTGAAAAAAACAACCGGATATCCGGTATAGCGGATCGGATCGGATCGATCCGAATGCTCACCCCTAGACGAAAGCAGCCAGTACAACTTCGTCTAGGGGAGAGATTGGGAGAATTTAATTAAGGGAAGATTGACTAGGTTAAATTAGAGGGTTCGGTTTTGCACCGTATTTTTTTGATTTCGCACTAGGTTGCGTTCAACCTGGTAGCGTTTACTTTTTTTTTTAAACGCAACCACCATGTGACGTTTAACTTTTTTTTTTTAAGGATTAATGATATTTTAAAAAAAACATGGGTTCGATTAAACCGGATCCATTTTAAACGCTATTTAATAGCGTTTAAAATGGACCCGGTTTTCGAACCCATGAGAATTGTAAACGCTACGTAGTAGCGTTTACAGTTATCGTTTACATTTCAAATGAAAAAATGACCGTTTGAAATGACTGTTTAAAGTTACCGTTTACTCTTAAACGCTACGACGTAGCGTTTACATAACGGTCATTTTTCCAACGACTCTATTTCACCCTATAAATACAAACAATTTCACCATAACTTATACACCCTTCTCCTATCTTATTTTGTTATAATTCTCTAAAAGTTAGTATGGCTTCGTCGTCTAGAAATGTGATAGTAATCAGCGATGACTCAAATTCATCTGTTGTCGAAGAAGACAGCAGCTACACATCGAACGGTACTGGAGATGATGATGATGCTGAAGATGCTGCAAATTCAGCATTAGAAAGAGCTGAAGCTATGCGACGTGATCCTCAGAAGAGTTTCATTGTTGTATTAAATCAAACGAATGTCTACCCAGAATATCGGCTGGTAGGCATCGCATCCTTCATAATGTAAATTTATTATTCGGTTTTGATCATAATATCAACTTTAAATGCACTTACAAATATGCAGAGCATCCCGAGGGAGCATGCTTTGAGATTCTTGAGTTCTGCAGCAACAACGGAAATCACCCTGGATTGTCATAATGCTAATTTGCATGTGTGTATCGCAACGAGTGGGAATCGATTCAGATTTGGCAACGGCTGGCGGGATTTTGTAAGATTACATAAATTGGAAATTAACGATGTATTACTGTTTGAAATAATAGGTCGGCGTCCTGAAGTTATATACCACATTAGAATATTCAAAGATTAGGGATATTTAGTAGTACGCATTTAATAGGTCGACTGGCGGGTCTTTGTAAGATTTCATAGATTGTTATGTATGTATTTTTTCGGATGACATATATACTAGTATGTATTTAATATTATATTCATATTTCGGATGACATGAAATGACCCAAAATCAAAAAAAATGCATAATGAGATTTAACCAAAAAAAAAAATTGGTTCGATAAAACGCTACTACGTAGCGTGTACAAGTTACCGTTTGAAAAGGTGGGAATTGTACACGCTACTACGTAACTTGTAAACGCATACATTACCGTTTGAATTGTACACGCTACGTAGTAGCGTGTACAATTCCCACCTTTTCCAACGGTCGAATTTCCCAACGGTCGAATTTTTGAACTTGTATATATTTATTTCTTCCATATGCCTTCTTCACATGTACAAAATTTCAAAGCACAATAGTAAGAGAGAGAATGTCGTTCTCAAGCGTAGTCGATGGGCCCGGTCTTGAATCGATTAGTGAAAATATAGTATTGGTACGTATACTATGGATTTAATATTATTATGTTAGTGTAGTAGTTGTATATTATATCTTGTAGATAATATATGTATGTTAGTCACATTATTAGTGATAAGTTATATGTTAACTTATTATTATTAGTAATAATAATTCTATGCCAGAGATATTGTATGTATATTAGTATAGAATGTGATAGATTATATTAGTATAGAATGTGACATATTCTTATATTAGCGTAGAATTGTGATAAATTATCATGTTACTGTAGAAATGTGATAAATTATGTTAGTGCACATTATCATGGTACTGTAGAAATGTGATAAATTATGTAATTAGCGTAGAATTGGAAACGCTTCGTATTTAACTTTAGGTAAATGAGGAGAATGGACAAATGTTTTAATTTTCTACGTGTTTCATATTTGCACCATGATTTTCAGGGTATCACATTAGGTTAGGTATAGAACACTTTTTCGGTGTAGATTTATAATGAATACCAAGGTTTATAATGAATACCAATGTTTGTGAAATAAATAGGATGATTCTAGTGGCACCAACTTTGTGAGTGACGATTTTTCTTCGCATTTTACTACGGATGAGGAATGGGATGATAGACAGAGTATGATTCAATGGGTTCGTTCAGTGGGCAAGGAACTGAACATTTTGATTGTCATACAAAAATCATGGGATCGAAATGTGATACTATCATGTGAGAAGTCTGGTTCATACAGACCGGTTAAGAAGAAGGCGGTCGAAGGTTGCGAGCCAAGCCCTAAATCAAACCGCTCAACGAGGACAAAGAAGAGCGATTGTCCGTTTCAGATGCACGGGTTGTTATCAAAAGAGAGTAAGTGGAGCTTAAAGGTCATCTGTGGATGTCACACCCATGACATCCCAACATCCTTAATAGGGCATGCTTTTGCTGGACGCCTTGATGCGGATCAAATCGAGGCGGTAAAGTTGTTGTCTGCCACCGACTCGACGCCGAAGAACATTATTTCTCTTTTTGTCAGAGTAGACCCGAAATGCTTAACATCAAGGAGTCAAGTGTACACTTGCAAGGCTAGGGAGAGGAAGAAATCCAGGGGCCATTTGACGGTGACGCAATTCACGTTGGATTTTCTAAGGTCTAAAGGATATTATGCGGACGTTGAAAGGGTTAAGGTTAAGATGAAAGAAAAGAACCTACGGCGATCATGTCAGACCGAGATTTGGCCGTTGTGAAGGCTGTACCAATAGTCTTTCCCAATGCACACCATTTGCTGTGTAGGGTCCATGTGAACCGCAATGTTGAAGCAAGGGTCACCGGGAATATGTGCAACAAAAGTGTTAAGCATTTTACGGGGAATATCCGTTGGTTGTTGAGGTCACCCACGGAGGATGTGTACGAGTCCCGGCTTAAGTATTTGAGGGACAAGTGGAAGAAAGGTACGTTTATGAAGTACGTCGAGGAAGTTTGGCTTAACGATCACAAAAAGAAGTTAGTTGATGCATGGTCTAATCATATTCTTCATTTCGCCACAAGATCATCAAACAGGTAAATTATATAACATATTTTCTCGTTAGATACGTATTATTTTTTATGATGTATAACATGAGTATTATTTGTCAGGGTCGAGTCTCAGCACGCTATGCTCAAGGACACCCTAAAATCATATGTTGGAGGGTTTGACACGATCGTAGTACACATCGACAATATGTTCACGGATCAGGTGCGTGTAATCTTTTGGGCTCGTTGTATTATTTCCATTTGTACTAATTTGTGCCTATGGGGAAAATAGTATGAATTAGCATTTTATGAATGATCAAATACGTGTCATTAGGGGGTCTATGGAGCAGAGCAGTTTTAAGTTGGCCGACGTCATAAAGGATGGGCCCTAATGGGTGAAGATTTTGTTCAGTCGCATTGAGTACAAGATATCGGACGAGTGCATAAGATTATTATACAAACAAGCTATTCGGGTAAAGGAGGGAAATATACCTGATGAAGAATGCCGCGATGTATGGTGGAGATCCTCGCTTGGGTTGCCTTGCCCACACACGATCAAGAGATATGTAGAGGCTGGTATCCCAATATTGCCAAGTGAAATCCATTTATTTTGGAAACAAATAAAGTGGGAAGGAGTAGGCCAAGAAGATCTCGGAAGTGACGATACTGAGCATATTTCAAGACAAGATGTCGTAATGAAGAAGCTGATCCAAGACTGGCAAGGAAAGGAAATGCCCGATGAGCTGTTATGCATTCTCACAACAAGGTACGATGACTTCCATAACCCGAGCACTTCCACCGTGGGAGAGCCCCCGTGCGCAGATACTAGTAAGGGGAGACCTAAGAAGGACTCGACCAAGAGGGACCTCACTTGGTTGGAGCACAAGGAGGAGGAGCAAAAGAAGAAAGAACAAAAAAAGGAGGAGGAAAAAAAGAAGAAGGATGAGGAAAAGAAGAGGAAGAAGGAGGAGGAAAAGAAGAAGAAGAAGGATGAGGAAAAGAAGAGGAAGAAGGAGGAGGAAAAGAATAAGAGGAAGTCAGATAGCATTCAATCGTCTGTTGGATCAGAACCTTCTCCGATGCCTGATGGAGACACCAAAAGAGTTTCATACGGCAAAGGGAGTGGCACTGGTCCGATCCCGCCCAAAATTGAAGTTGATCAAAAAAACGAGAAAAATGTTTGTCACCTCGACTTTAATTGGGGCGTACGAAATGTCGACACTTTCATGTTCAACTACATCACCCGAGTAGAAGACGTACAAGGTGACGGTCATTGTGGGTACCGTTCCTTGTCTGTACTATTAGGGTTGGGGGAACAGAGTTACGACTACATGCGACATGAGCTTTCAAAGGAACTGCAATTGCATCGAGATCTCTACCGACCAACGAGTATGGTGACTGACATTGACCATCTTATCAAGATGGTTGATCATACAGGACCTTGCTGGGAGGATCACTGGACGGAAATGCCGATGGTTGGGTTAGCATTTGTAACCAGATTCCAGGTGACTCTTGTCTTTCTCTCATGGAGTGGCCCTCATACATGTCTTCCCATGATTGCTCGTCCGGGTGCCCGGCCTCCCACAACGGTGCATACGGTGGCACTAGTAGGAAATCATGATCATATTGTCCCGGTAAGCATACTTATACTCGGAAGCTTTACCTTATGAATTACGTAATACTCATTTTATGTCTTTTTTTACAGGTTTGGCTAGTTGATGACCGTTGCCCTATCCCACCTCCGCCCGCCGTTTGGAACAATTGGAAGCATCCGAGTGTTGAAGGGTGGGATGTACCATTTAGGGGAAGGATGAATGAATATCTCGTCAAACGTGGAAACCAAGGTCGTGGCGGTTTGGTTATGTAGTTTCGGGAGGGAGATTGGATACATTAGGATCACATGTGAATCCACTCCTTTTCCACTTTGTAATATGAATTAGCAATATATGAATATTCAATTATCCTGGAATTAGCAATATATGAATATTTAATCCAAGCTCAACGGATGTACACTCAAACTCCATTTGCAAGTACATGCTTAGAAGTGCTTGAGGGTTTAAAATAAGTTGTGGTGCTCCTCTGCGTTAGCACTATTGAATACTCAGATAAAGAAAAACGCCATTTTATGGCGTTTACTAGACTACTTAGATGGCGTTCTGTATAAGGTGTGTACTAAAGGCCACAATGTGGCGTTTAGTAAACGTCACTGTGTAAGGCGAACGCCATCTGATTGCGTGTATGGACCCTAAAATGTTTTTGGGTTTAGGGGGTTTAGGGTCTATGTTAAAGCAAGGGTTTAAGGGATAAGGTGTTAGGGTTTAGGGATCTTTGATAGTATAAGCATTTATTATGTTCAAGGTTTAGGATTTAGGGTTTTGATATGTGTTTAGTTCATCCTAAACCTCAAATCCAAATGTTATATTGTTTCGAGGTATGCATGTTTAGGAATTACTATTATGGCTTATGGTCTATGTTAAAGCAAGGGTTTAAAGGATAAGGTGTTAGTGTTTAGGGATCTTTGATAGTATAAGCATTTATATTATTTAGGGTTAGAATGGGTCTTTCTATAGTTCAAGGTTTAGGGTTTAAGAACAATTTGCCCCAGTAATGTGACGAACGCAGATTGCATAAAAAAGAACGGAATTACCTAATAGATTTGATGATCATGAGAGGCAAAAGCCACATGGGATACGTTGAGAGAGAGATGCGAAGGAATGAAGCTAGCCACTTCTAGGGTTTGGAAGTTGTGATACAATAACCTATATATTCAGAAATAATAACTGAAAGGGAAAGAAGTAAATAAAATGAATTTAAAACCCTAAAATCAAAGAATATGGGTTCTCTATTCCATTACAACCCTAAACCCTAAACGCTAAGCCCTAAGCCCTACCCTAAACCCTCTCACATAACACTAAACGCTACAGTGTGGCATTTCAGTTCTACACGCCACACTATAGCGTGTACATTATGAACGCCACGGTGTTGCGTTTAACCTGTAAACGCAACACTATAGCGTTTAACCTATAAATGCAACACTGTAGCGTTTACATTATTAACGGGCTATTAGATTTATACAACTGGTTATTAGGCTTTTGACAGCTAATAATCAGCTGTATGACAGCTGGTTATTAGTTGTCAAACACATTGCCTCTTTTTTCACTATATAAGAAGCATTTGGGTAACCTTCTTCTCCTTCCAGTTTTTATCGATTTAGTAACGCTGATTTTTTATATTAATGGATTTATGATATTTGTAGGAAATTAAACACTACAACAAATAATGGCATCTTCATCAAAATCATCAACAAACGCAGATAGGATATGCTACTGTAATTTGAAAGCCGTTGTCCGAACTTGGGATTTGCAGTGGAACTACGGAATGAGGTATTGGGGATGCCCAGAAGTGGGGTGTCGTTTCAGGGAGTGGATTGATCCAATGTACGACGAGAGGGCACACACGGTTATTCGACAACAATGGCAGGAAAAACAAGATATTGTTAAGGAAAATCAAGATCTTGTTAAAGATCTTGATAACATTCGTAGGTATAACTTCAATCTACTAATTGATGTACATCATAGGTGACTAATGTCGTATCTTTTGTGTAATGTTGTTTATGTACTATCAAATTTTGTAGGGAGCAAGCAAATTTAGCAAAACAGAGATATCATATGAAGCGATCGTTCACCAGAGACTACCCTAATTTCTTCAAACGCTAAAGCAGTGTCATATCTTTTATCTATTTTTTTCTAAGTTTATGATCAATTTGTATTGTTTTCTGTATTGTGTGGACCTCTTCTTGTGACAACTCCTCACGTAACGTGTGGATCGTATACAAGTACGAAAAAATTCAATACGAAATCGGTGCAAATATAATATGAGTACGGACAAATATAATACAAAATGTCACCGCAAACGCTCTCTAGCCTAATCATCATCGCTATCAGAACCCCTCTCTAGCCTAGTCTGCAAACACTCCGCCATCTCCCGATCACGTGCTTCTCGCTCAGCTGCTTCCTGCTCGGCCGCCGACCTGGATGATGAACCCCTCTCGTACATAGATGACACTATGGGCCGTAGGGCTGCTGATGACTCACCCGTCGAAAACTGGCTCTGGGACTGTCGTTGTGACGCCCGCACCGGTGGGTCAACAACAGATATCTCGTCGACATCGATAATGTCCGCAATCCTCTGCCAGTCCTCCATCCCGCCGCCTCCTCGCATAATAACATCCCGGACAAGGGCCCTCACCATGTTCAATCGCTATGCTCGTTATTGTATAATGTTAAGTGAATAAACTTTATAAGAAGATTATAAATACGTAATATGATAGATTGTAGAACCTAAACATACCCGAGATGCATCCAAATCCGAAACAGCATGGCGTCTGGGACGAGGTATCTCGGTCGCGTCGTGTCTGACATATGAATGAGAAATGGGAATGAACCAATCGAGATACTCCTCATCCATATCATAATCAACGACAACCAATAGACTAGATAAGAGCTCAGCGCAAAGATTCTCATCCAAGCGATCCCAACCGTCCCAGTGGGCATCAATCTCCAGCTTGTAAGCCTCCTTCCCCTTTAGACTTGCACGTCGTTCAACTGTATGTCCTAATATCGGGTCTAGAGGCCTGCTCTACATTCGTCCAAACTGGCTTGCCACGCGGTCAGGCATGTACGGCTCTACTATCGTCTGGAAGCGTATCGTGCCTCGATATGTAGAAGCTATATACCGCGAATGGAAATCCAGCTGACCGTGTGGCCTCCACCGCACCTACAACCATAAAAACAATCAATGTTACGAGTAATCATTATACGTTAATAAAAAAAATAGAATCATGTACTTACATACTCACGCCGATACTCGTTAAGGACGTGGCGGTAACTCCGAATGCGAGATGGTTCTCGTGAAGGGGGGCGTAATACCCAATACCATGCCGCTCGTCGGTCGTCGTCGGCTCTCCTAATATGGGGATGCGGATGACCGGAAAACCAAGGGAAGTACGCCCATATCCACATCTATAATCGTCGCAAAATAAATTTAAACCCTAAGTTCAGTACAATATACAAAGATTAAAAGATTAGCAACATTTTTACCTGGAGTAGCAAACAACAATCGGATATGCTCCTGGCCTCCCCACGTGAAGCCTCACCTAGGTTCCTGTACAGGCAGGCGAGAACTCCGGCTCCCCAGGCCGTCCGCTGGGTAAGCTCATGATCCACGCACAAGGGCAACAACTGACACTTTAGCTTGTTCGTGGACTTGTTCACGAACAAGCTGGACCCCAACAAGTGGAATAAATACCCTGCTGCACAAGACATGGGGTCCTCGCCCAGCAAAATCATCCAACGACCGTCATGCACGAAGTCCCATGCGTCAACCCCAACTGGTGCGACCCACTTCCTCACCTCCTTTGGGTCGTAGTCAAAAACCTCATGCCATAAATCGGCCATAGCTGCGTCATCTAGTACCTCACTAACAGCGTATCCCTCGATAGGCAGCCCTTGATCCTCTCGACGTCATGAAGTGTGACGGTAATCTCGCCCCACGGAAAATGGAAGCTGTTGGTCTCCGGATGCAACCTCTCAACAAAAGCAGAAATGAGGATATGGTCCACACTTCCAAACTAAAGCGCGTGGAGACCGGTCAGCCCGCTCAGTGAAGCGTAATACCACCAGCTACCCTCAACCACCTCCCCTCTAGGAATAAGGCGATGCACTCTCCAGAAATCGAGATAGCGTGGACGCGTATGAACACGTAGACGACGAGGGGCCTCCTTGGGATGATGACATATCCTATGCGCAATGTGATGGTCGAAAGATGACAGAAGCTCATCGTTCCCCACACCGTAAGGAGCTTGGGGACGGGCGGGCTGGGGAGCGGGAATGGGGTCCTGCTGGGACGGGTCCTCCATCACGATATCAACGTCCTCCAATCCATGGACGGGATCATCGCTATGGATGGGACGTCGACGCTGCTTCTTCTTCTTCTTCTGCCCGGAAACATCTGCCCTTGTTCGCTTGCGGGCAGAAGCAGTAACGCGAAGGTGCTTCGTATCCCGTCCATACGAGCCAAACCGCCATCGAAAACCCTCCAATACATCCTTTTAATAAAAAATTACGGGGAATAATTTACTTAATAGAATATTTTTCGGGTTTTTTCATTCAAATTATAATACATATATAAAGATTATAAGAAAAATGAGATTTTAATCTTTATAAAGCTAATTTTTAATACATATATTAGAAATAAGATTTCCCTAGTTATGTTATTTTAATTAATTTAATAAAGCTAATTTTTTCCACTATTTTAAATCATTATTTAACTATTTGATTTTAATTATAATAAATCTACATTTCCAACTTTAAAATTTTAACATGGTATAAATTATCAATTAACAAACATTTATTATGAAATTTTAATTATTCTTTCATTTATTTTTTGCTTATTAATATCATTTCTTACATTCATAAGTTATTTATACCTAAAATCTCTCTAATATTTGGACGTTAAATTTTATTTCCCTATTATAATTTAATTACGAATGTATTTCAATTATCATATATAAACAAATAATTAATATATTATAAATATTTAAATAATATCTAAATATAAATAATTATTATTTCATAAAATACCTCACAAGTGCGTCGTTTCAGCTTTAGAACCACCGAAACACTCTTCGATCCGCTCGCCTCGATCATAGACGCCACCGTCTCATCCCACGTCGACAACTGCCGCTCCGACTGCGCCACCGCTACCGCTCCGACCGCCGCCGCCATAGAGAGCGCGTTCAATGCCGCCGCCGCCACCGGACATGAAACTGGAGCCAGCTCCACCTCCTCCGGTGTCGTCATCCTCGCAACCGCCTCCTCCTCCACCATGGAAAGTGAAATCAGACCCTCTCCCGCCGCCACCGTAGCCACCGCCACCTCCATGGAAAGCTCTGTCGCCGCCTCCTCCTCCACCACCGTCTGGAATCCCGCCTCCTCCACCACTGCCTCCTCCACAGTCTTCTTCCTCCTCTATCCTCCCGCCTCCGCCACCGGCGTCTCTCCTCCCGCCTCTGCCGCTGGCGTCTCTCCTCCAGCCTCCGCCACCGTTGTCGCTCCTCCAGCCTCCGCCACCGCCGTCGCACCTCCGGCCAACAGATCTGGGACCACCGTCGTCGCTCCTGCCTCGTCGCCGCTGCCGTTAGACATTAGGGTTTTGGAAATTTAATTTTGAAAGGGAAAGGGAAACGGCTCGGGGAAGAAGAAGACGACGCAATTATATAGCGTTCAAATGCAAAGCGTTTTTGAACGCTATTACGTAGCGTTCGAAAGCGATTTTTTTTTTCAGATTTCCCTTTTGTCAAGCGATTTTTATTAAACCCCTCAAAAATGTAAACACTACCAAATTGCATTTACCTTGAACCGGGTTTACTCAAACGCAATTTCGTAGCGTTTACCTCTTTTCTTTTGTTTTTGTGAACGCTACATCGTTGAGTTTAGGCAATCCGGTGCGAAACACAAAATTTTCTGGTGCAAACAAGACCCCCGTTAAATTATAACAATATTACTAATTTGTCTATTAAAATTTTATTGGGAAAATTAATTAAAATAACTCAACCTTTAGAGGTGTGATAAAAAAATAACCCGACCTTTTAAAAGATAAAAAAATAACCCAAACTTTATAGAGTATGTTAATATGTTAACCCATCTTATTTTTATTATATTATTTTAATAAAATGTGATGAGTTGTTATTATTATTTGTGACCTAGCATTCTAATAAGCTGATTTGGCAGCCTTAACAAAATTCCATTCTCATATCAAATCAAAACCCTTCCTGTACGTTTCAGAAATTCACGGTGATCTCGAACGGCAATGGAGAGAAGTGAATGAAGGGGAGAACTTGCCATCTGCAACTGGGCGTGCAACTGGACGAAAAACATTGCGTGTAACTGGGTGTACACCATCTTTTCCCATCCTTTTTGGCATCTGAAAATTCTTCAACACATGTATCTATAAACCTTAAAGCTGATGTTTTTAATGTTGAACATGGTTAGTTTTAATGATTCTTACGTTTATACTTCAAATTTTATAAATGACATGAAATTGATGTTATGGTTAATTAAATAGGTTTAAATGGCTCCTGCATTCATGATAATTCTAAAATATGGTAGGTACTTTGACAATGATTCAGATCTGACATACAAAGGAGGATTTGAGACCAATTTGGAGAAAGTTGATATAGATTATTTGAGCTATTTTGATTTGATTGACATGATAAAAGAGGTTGGCCCTATGCTAGAGGAAAGGATGATTATGGAAGTATTTTATTGTGTGCCTGGTATGCCTTTGAGTAAAGGCTTGAGAACGATCAAGTTGGATCCTGATGTAATGGAGATGTCTGGCTATGGAATGAAAAGTGGTACTCTTGAGATGTTTGTGACGTTGGTTGTTGAAGACCATGTGGTTGATAATTATGTACCTTTAAATGAAGGTCTAAAGTGGAATGATAAAGCGAGTTCTCCTCCAAGAAAGGAAAAACTAGAAGTTAGAAGGTCAGTTGGTGATAGAGATGAAGATGGTGAAGGGGATGAATATAGTGATGGGGAAGAAGATAGTCATGATGATTCCACTGAGAATGATAGTGTTTTAAGTGGGGGTGCTTCAAGTGAAGATGATAAAGAATGGTATCTTAGTCGGAAAAAGATTGAGGAAATGCAGCTAGTTCATAATGAAAAGATTCATGCTGATCACAAGAAGGAAATTTTAAATGATTCTAAATCAGACAGTGATGATGAATATCTATATTCACCACCTAGAAGTGATGATGAGGAGGAACATGGAAGTAGAGAGAGGGTTGCTTATAAAGTTAAAAGTGATGTCAATTTGAAGAAGTTTGTATGGAGGGTTGGTATGAAGTTTTCTACACCCGAAATTTTTAAGGAACAAGTCAGTAGGTATGGTGCTTTTGCAGGATATTGTGTTAGGTGGTGGAAAAATGAGAGGAACAAGAAACTGGAAGCAAAGTGTAAAGAAGGATGTGGGTGGAAAATATATGCTTCTTGGGATGGAAAGAAAGAGTCATTTGTTGTTAAGTCAGTTAATCCTACTCATACGTGTAATAGACAAGATTTTGAGAATACTCAAGTGACCCCAAGATTTTTAGCAAATGAGTACTTGGGTCAATACAAGAAAAATCCCAGCTGGTCAAGGAAGGCACTACAAGATGATGTGTTACTGAAGTTTGGTAAAAGGATCAATAGGCATTGTTGTTATAAAGTTAAAAAATATGCCTATGAGATTTTGTATGGATCAATTGGTCATCACTACAAGAAACTTGGTTCATATTTGGCTGAATTGCAAAGAGTTGACACTAACACAAACATAGTGTTGCTTACTGACAAAGCTAGAATTCCAAGAGCACCAGATGTGTTTATAAGAATTTATGTCAATTTTCATGGAATTATGGAGGGGTTTCTTAAAGGTTGCCGACCAATAATATGTCTAGATGGGTGCTTCTTGAAAACCTATTTAGGAGGAATGTTATTATGTGCAATAGGTAGAGATGGTAACAATCAAATGTATCCAATTGCATGGGTTGTAGTGGAGGCTGAAAACAATAACTCATGGAGCTGGTTTTTAGATATTTTGACAAAAGATCTGCCTGGATTTGGTGCTGAAAACTCCACAATTTCTTCAGATCGGCAAAAGGTAAAATATCTAGCCTTTACATTTTTTTGTAACAAAATATGAAGTTGATTATATGTGTTTTGCAGGGACTTTGTAATGTTGTGAAGGAGCATTTCCCTAATGAGGAGCATAGAAACTGTGCAAGGCATATCTTTGCTAATTGGCATAAGAAACACAATGGAGATGAACTCAAAATGCATTTTTGGAGGGCTGCAAGAGCTTACACAAAGGCAGATTTTGAAATTGCACTCAAAGAGATGGAATTGGTTAGCAAGAAGGTTGTTGAAGACTTCATTTAGAAGAACCCGATACACTTTTGTAGATCTCACTTGAAGACAGGAAGTAGAAGTGAGGTAATTGTTAACAATTTGGCTGAGACATTTAATGGTTATATACTAGAGGCAAGATCAAAACCACTAATCTACATGCTTGAAGAAATAAGGCTAAAGATTATGGAAAGATTGTTCAATAATAGCATTCTCATGAGCAACCAAAAAAGTGGTGACATTTGTCCAAGAATAAAAACAAGGTTAAGTAAAGCCAAGAAAGAAGCAAGACAATGTCAAAGCTTGCGGGCAAGTAAAGCTGATTTTCAAGTTATGCATCACACAAACATGTTTAGTGTGAACATAGTAGATAAGACTTGCTCATGTAGAAAATGGGATCTCACCGGCATACCGTGTTGTCATGCAATATCCTCCTTAAATAGTATTACAGTGGAACCTAAAAAGCAAGTTTATGCTTGGTTCAAGAAGGAAAAAGTATGATGACACTTACACTGGGTCTATTAGAACTATTTGTGGGGAGAAACATTGGCCAAAGATGGATTATGACTTGGATCCTCCAAATGTGAAGATTGGAGCTGGAAGACCCAAGAAAAATAGGAAGAAGGATGCTCATGAAAGATATGACTGAAAAAACAAGTTGACCAAGATACCCAACAATGGAAACCAACCTCAAGGAGTAAGTATTTATTCTTATTTCAAAAATATGTAAATTGTATTACCATATAACTGATTTCATCACTAAATGTAGGCTAAACCAAGGGGAAGGCCAAGAAAGGATGGTGCCCCTTCTAAGAAGACAGTGGTGGATCCTATGCAACCAAAAAGTAAAAGAGGTAGACCCAAGACGGTTGAAACAACACAATCTCATCATGGCATTCCAAATGGAAGAGGTGTATACTTTGGTCAAGATCAAAGAATATATATATCAATGTAAGTATATAGAATATTTATGTTTCTTGTTTGGAGCTCGAATTGAATAATTATTAATAATTGAATTCACTTGCAGCCGGGTCAAGCAAGTGGAATTGTTTTATCCCAATCAAGAGGAGCCCCTGGACCATCTCAACCATCTCAGCCGTAGGATGAAGGCTTTCATTTTTGCAGCTTTACTGAGCTATTGTTCTAGAAGAAAAATTAATGTTCTGGATGTTTGACCTTCTTTTTTGTTGTTAAAATGTCATCCGCTGACATCAGATTTTGGTTGCTTTCAAAATATTAGCAATTGAACTCTTAAAAACTAAATAGGTTTTGGTTGTTGTCAAATTTGATCCAATTCAGTTTTTGTCAAATTGTTATTCCCAATTCATGTTTTAGACTTTTAGTTGATGTCAAAACATATTCAGTTAATTGCTGTCAAATTTTTTACTGTCAAAAGTGCAGTTGTTGTTAAATTTCAGTTGTTGTCTAGTGCATTTGCTGTCAAATTTTAGTTACATGCAAAATTCAGTTGCGCGGCGTCAAAATGCTTGTTGTCAAAAAATTCACTGTCAAATTTAGGAAGGACTTCAAAAGCGATGGGAAATTCAACAACAAGAAATTCAACATCCTTTATTTAAGAAGATCTTAAAAGGATACATCATTGACATGAAATGATTTTTGCACCCAAAAAGGTTTGCCAACAGGAGCTCCTAGCTAGACTACTACATTAGAGCCTGACAACTACATAAAACTAGCAACAATTGAACTAAATACAACAACTATAATACAAGCCACAAGGAGCACCCTAACAACAACAACTACTGATCTACCCTTATCAAAACTCAGCGTTTGTTTTATCTACAGATTCATTGTCGGATCCACCCTTATCAAAACTCAGCGGCTGTGGATGTTCGGATACTTTTCTTGTCATTTGCAACCATCTTTGACCGATAATGGACAGAAGATGTTCATACATATATCTTTTCTGCAACTCTATCTATACTTCATTGCTTTGCATGTGGGATCAATTTGAGAAGAATCAAAGAACAAGGTCATGCGAGAAGTAGCAAAGGAGTTGATAGATTGCAGCTTCATCGTGAAGTATCAATAGCATCCATCATATTCATTGATAAAAAAAAGGAGTTACATGTGAGTGCAAGAAGGTTCGGTAGATAGCAATGGCAACATCAAATGTGTTAACTGGCTGGACGAGGGTTTTGAAAATGATGGAGGAGGCATTTATTAATATGTGTTTCATGGTGTTAATTACCAATGCTTGTCAAGGGAGAGATTTCACTTTGTGCTGCAACCCACCTACGACAAAAAAAAAATCAGAAAGCCACGGGATAGTCAATAGGAAAGCAAGAAGAGCATGCAAAAAAGAAATATAGACAATACAAAAGTTCTAACAATATCACTAAAATATACTAGAAGTTAAGAACAACAAGCAAACTGAAGGGAAAGACATGAAATTCAGCCTCTATGAAAAGGCCTATGATTTGATCCAAAAATGTTTTTTAGTTGTCCTAATATATGTATGTTTGGAATTGGTGGTTCAGCAAACACAAGACATGCTTATATGCAGGAAAAATAATAAAGAGCTCAACCTTGCGATGCCAACACAACCAGTACATGATTATGAATCAATGTTTAGTTATCACACTTAATTATAGCTAGGTGCAAATTGTCCCTTGTCTACTATGGTAAAATCAAAGCATTAGCTGTCATGTTTACTATTTTGAATGTAATATGAATTGCTTTGGTAAGTCCTATGTGATTACCAACCTTTTTCCATCTAGCTGCCCACATCTGGGGAGCCTCCACATGAACTCCAAGAATCACCAAAGACATCATAGAAAGGCATGCGTAGTAATTCATACCGCTCATGAACTACCCTTTCGTTCCCCTCTTTGAGAAAAAGTTGCGGAATACAAACGCCATATTCAATACCATAGCACCCATAAATCCGCCCAGACGTGGCTCTAGAAATTTAACCAATTTACTTACCATCTCTCGAGTTGGTTATCGTTGAACTCCGCACATTGACATTTCTCTAGAAATTGAATAAATAATCACGATTCATTCTCTTTTCGACTAAAATCTCATGTTCAGAACCAAAAACCCCCAAATTCTATCTCAAATTTGGCCCAAATTTTTTTCCACACAAACCCTAAATCCCAATTTCACCACTATCGTATAGAAGGATGAAAGCTTCGTTGTTTTATTTGTTATGTGAATTGGTCTTTAAATTTGAGATGCCAGATCAGTTTATTGAGATGCCAGGTCAATAATAATATTGACACATCATCATTTTTTATTGAAAAAAATATTAAAAAATAAGAGAGGTTAATATATTAATATACTCTATCAATATTTAGTGCAAATTTCTCACGTCTTCCGAGAAATCAATGTCGTGCCCGATTTCATCGCGAAGAAGGTATAACATGTTGCCTTGGAAGACTTTAGAGATTGTCTAGAATTTATAACACTCATTCGTAAGGATGCTATAGATTGAGAAACCGACTCTTTTATGATTTCCAATCTATTTTTTACCTTATCAAAAAAAAAATACTCTATAAAGTTAGGGTCATATTTTTACCTTTTAAAAGATTGGGTTATTTGCTTACCACCTATTGAAAGATTAGGTTATTTATCTTTTTTTCCCTAAATTTTAAAGCTTTTTTTTGATATTTACATGTTAAAATCAAACCTCATTAATTGCAAGAATCATCAAATATTGGTATTTTTGGCATTGTTTGAAAACGCCGATATTCTTGTTAGTGGACATGAGTTTTCTGATATTCTGATATTCTTGCCATTGCGCCTATATATTATCCTTATTTTCTTCCTCACTTTTCCACCCTCTCTTTCTTTCTTCACTTCTCATCTCATATTTGTGCAAAATCTTCCCCCTCTTTCAAAGTTTAGCCACTAAACCGCCATCAATTCAGATAAAGAAGGTGCCATACTTGAAGAATTAATCAACCATCCCCTTAAAAATGTAAGTTTTGTTGTTTGTTGATTAGTTTAGTATATAGTTGT
The DNA here is from genome assembly GCA_027886185.1 of Rheum nobile. NCBI lineage: Eukaryota > Viridiplantae > Streptophyta > Magnoliopsida > Caryophyllales > Polygonaceae > Rheum > Rheum nobile. Next base: position 3,884,952 of record WOAB01000002.1, on the reverse strand, counting down.
ATTAATTTCGTATTTAGGGTTTTGTTGGGTTTTGAAGATTGAAGTTTGGGTATTATAGACTCGAATTTGTGTTATAGATTCGAATTTGTAAGTTTATAGATTAATAAAATGTATAATGGATGTCATTTAGATAAATTTTCGTGTAAAATTCATTCGCATGGTGGTCGGTATCGCCATTGTTGAAGGGCGGAGAGGTTGACGTTTTGATGTAGAGACGACTACCATCTATGACGGATGGAACGTGTTCCTCCGTGACGGATGGAAGTGTTCTTTTTGTCACGAATTTTTATTTATTTTTTCCCTCTGTGTTTCCGTGGTCAGTCGACGTACGAAATGAACTTATGTATTTTTTTTATTTATGTTGCACATGGATGAGACTAGATTGGGGCGTGCACGCAGGAGAGACGCAAATCACCAGACAGATCGCCAGTATGTCAAAACACAATGTAGGCCGTCAAAAGGGCCAAACGCTATGTTTCTCGAGCCAACAACGAGTGAGGTCGAGCCGACTTTATACGAGATGCCTTCTACATACGAGATGTCCACTACGTACGAGTCGCTAGTTCCATACTGATGAGTCCCGGTACTTGACCACCAAGACGTCGGCGCATCAATGCCACGACACTCAAGCATCGACAATGCTTCGATTCCAAGGCATTTATGTGCACGTCTATATCCAATCCTTATGGATTTTATCCTCTTTCCGCTTTTGTTAATTAATCATGTATTTGTCTTTCTATGTTGGGCATGTGGACCCATTTGCATATGGGCTCCTAGCCCACCAAAACCCTTGACTATATAAGCCATCCTTGGCTTCTTTTGCTCATCAGTGAAGAATATAGAAGTGACATTGCCTAAGGTTGAGTTTATCTCCCCTAGGCCGCCGCTTATTTCTTTCACTCCAAGCTTCCAAATCTTGCATCTTCTTCCCCTCAATCACATCTTCTCACAAAGCAAATCATTCACAACTTTGGATCTAAGTTTGTCCTAGGTGAAACCAAGAGCCGCCGGCTTGGCCCTCTCTCGGCAGCCCCTCGGTTCCCTCGTTTTCCCACCTCTCAAGCTCACGTTGAAGGTCCAACAAGCATAGGAAGGAGAAGAAGGCAAGCTTGGACACGATCTAGCCCTCATAAAGAAGAAATGTCCCATTGGTGACCTTGATTCTCATCAATTGGTATCAAGAGCCAATGTCCAAGCTAAGTTTTTATTTTCCTCTTTCAACTTCAGTTTTTGAGCTTATTTTCATAGCTTGCATGAGTTCTTTTCTTGCTCCCATGTTGACCATGTATTCATGCCCATTTCCTCTCTAGCTAGCTTCAAATTTTTCTTGTTTCTTCATGTTTTTGAGTTCGGTTGCCATGCTCAGTTTTTTTTTTGCTTGTTAGTATGATTTTTCTTGTTGTTTGCATGATGAATGTGTGTTTATTTTAGTGCCTTGCTTTCCCTCCCAAAACCTCCCAAAAACAGCCCCTAAAACCACAAAAAATAGTTTTCCAGCAACCACCACCACCTCCGGCGACCGGACCACCGCATCCGCACCTTACCACCACCAAGAACCACCCATCCAGCCACCAAGCCCCCTTCCATAGCCGGCCCTAGACCTTGCCCCTTGCTTGTTTGATTTGAATCCCTTAAAGTGTGCATGTGACTTAGGCATTTTTGGCAAAGGCTAAATCTACTTTCCTACTTAGCACTTTTGGTTGTCTTAGGGTGTTGGGTAAAAGCCAAATTTGACTCTTGGCTGATTTTGTGTGGGATAGAGTGCTTGGAAGCTTACTTTTGTGGGTTCCAAAAAGAGGGGATCATTAGTGGCAAGTCAACAATCCTCTTTCCCCTCTTCTTCACCTTGTCCCATACCCAAAAAGGGACATTGTCTTCCAATCAAAAACACCACCCATGTGTGCCGGCCCTAAGTACATTTTAAAGGCATTGTTGTGGCCCCACCTCTTCCTTAGTTACATGTTATCCATTTGGGCCTTCCTCTACAAGTTTTAGCAAAAGCCTTACTCAAAATCAAGAGGCCAAACAAAAAAAGGCAACAAGGCCCATCAAGTCAAAAAATAAAAATAAAAAAATACAGAATTCGGAAATCAAAAAATAGAGAAGGCTCACTCCCATTTTCTTTCTTCTCCTTGGTTGGGTCACATCTTTGGTGGGCTCTCTCACCTCCCCTTGGCACCATTGGCCACTAAGCCTATCTCTCCATATTCTTCTAGGTTGGCTTGTCACCACAATCCACCTCTCTTTGGGCCCATAGGGTGGCCGAATTGTGCTCTTATCTAGGCTTGTCATCCATAGTCATTTTCGGCTTTCTCCCATCTAGTCTAAGTCATCCACTTGGGCCTTGCTTGGAATTGCCTTAGCCCGCCCCATGACCTTAAGTTACATGCCCTTGCCCAACCATCTCCCTTTCGATTGAGCCTAAGTTTTGCTTCTTGTGATTGCCTTGGTTGATTAGGACATTGATTTGCTTTGCTTGCTTGGATTAGATTGTCTTAGGCCGAAGGTATTCATCTTGTGTTAAGTAGGCATTGCTTGGTTTGCTTGGGACCTTTTACTTGGCTTGCTTATTCATTGTGCTAGGCGAGTCACCATGGACGAGCCATATTGGTCTTATCCTCCTCGGCCGCTACCGGGCAGGCGCCGACGAAGCCAAGCTCATTACCCCACGGCCTTGTATGAAGGCTCTTATTCACGCGCCGACCCTAGGCCCATAGCCGGCTACGAGGGTCACTGCCGTTATGCCCCACGTTTCACCACGTTCTACATGGAATCTTTTGGAGGCTACCAAGAGGAGGAAGCCTATGAAGGATATGAGGGGACCTATGAAGAGGAGGCTTGGGCGGATGTGAGCCACCGCAGATATGATCGCGCCCGAGGCCAGCCCCAACGCCCGCTAGACCACCGTGACCCGGATTGGCTGCCACCTCCCCACGCCAACCGCCGCACCGACGACCATGACCCAAGGTGGCTATCGCCCACACATTCGTACGAGTCGATTGCCGCATGGCTTGCCGCGGAGAGCCGCGCCAGGGAGGCTACTGAGTACGCCTCGCGCGCTGGCCATGCCAAATTGGCTAGGCTACGCCGCCAGGAGGAAGTCGCCGAAGCTAAAGTCGAGGCCTTGCTCGCCGCTCTAGCCGAACTATGTTGGGAACAGGAGGCCGAGGACGCACAGATGGCCTCCCTTGAGCTCCACTTGGCTGCCTCACTACACGTGGCCACGGCACCCACAACTCCCTTGGAGCACCCTATTTCGGCTATCACCCTCGCCGCGGGCCGCCATGACGAGTCCATCGCCGAGGCCGTGGGGCGCCGTTCGGACAAGGTCTTGGCCACCGAGGAGTATCTAGGGGTGGAGGCCGTCGACGCTGCCCAGTGCACGACGGAGGTGGCCACATCATCCCCCGTGCTCTCGCTCTAGCCGGCACCGAGAACCGCACCACCGTCAGCGCCGAAGCCCGCGCCTCCGCTACCACCGATACCTCCAATCGCTCCAGCCCCGGAGCTCGCGCCCCCATCGTCACCGGCGCCCGCACAAGCCCCGACAGTGGTGCCCGCGCCCGCTCGGATGGCCGCACACTTGGATCAGCCGCGAATAGGTTGGCCGCCGCCCATCACCTCGTGTGGTCCTTTGTAGCCTATTGGCGGCTCCCCATCGACCCACCCCATTGGAGGCCGGCGCCCCATGGCTACCCCACCGAAGGAGGATTGCGCCTTGCTCCCGCCTCGGCCGGCACCCTTGTTGCTCCCGCCGTTGCCAAGCTGCCACGGAGGCCGACATGAGGCTCTTGTCCTCTTGGAGATACATGCACCCATTGGCTGACGCTATTCACATGGGATAGGCCTTTTGGAACTCTCTCCGTTTGATTGTCGGATCAAGAGGGACCGAGACAAGATTGCCCACATCTTGTCTCCGAGGTATGTGCTCCCATCTCCTTGTCATGCTTACACTATATTGCTTTCCATCTCTTTGTCCTTGCATGACCCCGAGACCCTCCTTGGTCCTCTAGCCCCGATGTGTGTCATTTTGGGTAACTTTGTGGGCGATTCTTGGGATGATGATTTCCTACTCCGAGTGGGTGAGCTTTGTGCCTTTAGGACCTCTCTTAGCCCATTGTTGATTGAGGATGCCGTAGAGAATTTGGGAACACAATACCCATGGCAACTTTTGAGGATTATATCTTTTGGTCTACACTTGCCTCTCTCTTGCCTAGGTCCCACCCTCCCAGTCCTTACACACACCTAGCTCATCCACCCACCCCTTGGGAAGACCTAGCCTTGGTCTTTCTAACCGGATTGGTCACGCCTAAGAAGGGGAGGGATTCCATTGGTGTGTTAGGTAAACACCCCCCTAGGATGGGTCATGGCGTCCCTTGTCGCATTACACACTTGGCCCTCGGATTAGATACCCTTCCCTTTGACCCCGGGGTACTCTTAGATGGACTCCTTCGTACTAGTGTGTTGGCTTGGGATCCTAGCTTTGTGGGTCTTTGTTGGGAGATTTGGTGGCTGAAATATGGGAAGAGCTTTACACTTGACATTAGTGGCCACCTCCACCCCGTAGCCATGTTTAGAGCCATCCTTAGGACCCTCCACACCGTTGGTTGACCTTTCTTTGGCTTGTTGAGTTGCATTGTTATAGGTCTTTTCCGACGGCTGCCATGCTTGCCCATGAGGGCCCCCAACTTGTGGTGCCCAAGGAGCCGCCCGACGGCTCTCATATGCTCATGCTTCTTTGTGTTAGTGGCGGTCTCCCTCACTCCACCTTCACCTTTAAAAAGGGGAGACGCGCCACCACACTTCCTTCATCTCCCGGACTTCCCACACCGTCGAAGCGAGGTCGCTTCGAAGCTAAGAAGGGGAGAATGATGAGTCCCGATACTTGACCTCTAAGACGTTGGCGCATCAATGCCACGACACTAAAGCATCGACAATGCTTTGATTCCAAGGCATTTATGTGCACGTCTATATCCAAGCCTTATGGCTTTTATCCCCTTTCCGCTTTTGTTAATTAATCATGTATTTGTCTTTCTATGTTGGGCGTGTGGACCCATTTGCATATGGGCTCCTAGCCCACCAAAACCCTTGACTATATAAGCCATCCTTGGCTTCCTTTGCTCATTAGTGAAGAATATAAAAGTGGAATTGCCTAAGGTTGAGTTTATCTTCCCTAGGCCGCTGCTTATTTCTTTCACTCCAAGCTTCCAAATCTTGCATCTTCTTCCCCTCAATCACATCTTCTCACAAAGCAAATCATTCACAACTTTGGATCTAAGTTCGTCCTAGTCAAGGAACCTCTAAGAGAGGTTCCCTTGGCCATGAAACCAAGAGCCGCCGACTTGGCCCTCTCTCGGCAGCCCCTCGATTCCCTCATTTTCCCACCTCTCAAGCTCACGTTGAAGGTCCAACAAGCATATGAAGGAGAAGAAGGCAAGCTTGGACACGATCTAGCCCTCATAGAGACGAAAGGTCCCATTGGTGACCTTGATTCTCATCACATATGAGTTGTCCTTGACGGACGAGTTTCCTATATCATACGTGTCAAAAAGAGGGGATGACAGAGACGCATAGGAACCGACTCCTTCTACACACGATGATCCCCTAACTCCAGCTGCACACGATGATCCCCCAACTTCAGCTGCACGAAGAACACGAAGACAGACACCACAGAGACAGAGGAGGGGAGCAAAAATAATCGATCTGATTTTGACTACATCTTGCGGTGGAGGTCCTCGTGTGCCAGACCTTTTGTATAGTTTCGAAGCCCATGTGACACACTATATTTATCAGGGTAAGCTAAGTAAATTTATGAATCTGTTACTGAATTTTATTGCTTATATAACTAATAATTTGTTTAACATGAGTGGAAAACACTTACGGTTAAGTTAAGGGCTGAATAGTTGAAAGCATGGAGGCTAGATGATGTATATGCATGGTGTATGCTCGCCAGAAGCAGCAGCTTCACTCACCTGCAAGACATTATGTATGATCATATCAATGTGCCGCTGATTTATGCTTTTATTGAGGGATGGCAGCCATAGACCAACTATTTCCACATGCAACGGGATAGATGACAATTACTCTCCATGATGTGTGTCTCTTCTTGGGTATCAGCATAAATGGAGATTCACTTATACAATCGCTTTCTGAAAGGATGTTGGACATGAAAACTTTGAGACGTCGACAAGGTGCACATGCAATGGAGTTCCTTAGGATGAGACTAGAAATGATGTCTACCTTAGATGTTGAGAGCCGAGGATACCAACATGAGGCACTACGCAAACATTTCTTGAGGCTGGATATGCAAGACTATCCCGAGGTTGTCGCTTCAGGTTATCTGTTATACCTCATTGGTTTCACGCTCTTTCCTAACAAGTCGCAACACCAAATTTTTGTGGCATATTTGGGCCTCGTACAAGATCTCACAACTGTACAGAAGAGCGGCCCAATATGAATCCACAGATTAGGCCCAATATCAAATGAGAGGAGGGTGGGCGGGATCTGGGAGAGGGAGGTTAAAAAAACAGAAGGGCGACCTAATAGAATTCGGTTCAATATCAAATGAGAGTGGGTGGGATATGGGAGAGGGCTAAGTGAGTAACATATATCGTCTTCTTCCCGATTTACGCCGCCATTGATGCACAAATTAAGGTCTCGAATAGGGGCTGCAAATAAGGCATCTCCTTAGCTAGTATCGGCGGTTTACACCCTTTCAAGCCTCCCTTAGATGTGTCGCTGCTCGTATCTGAGGGCAACTAAGCGTATCCGGGCCGTATTTCATACTCGGATCCATGTCGGGTCATGTCGACCTGGGTATGGAGCCAAAATTGCCGCGTCCATGTAAGATAGATTATAAATAAAAGACAAAAATTGATGGAAATTGTCATGATTTTTTTTTTAAAAAAATCAGATCAAATTTGGGGGTCAAAGCTACATTGAGGTTTCAATACTATTTTAAGCAACAAATCAACACTAAAACAAAAACTCACTTGATTCCTTTGATTTTGGACGATGTTTTAGTCCCTAAATCAACACTAAAAACAAAAATCAAGGATAAAGCACAGTGTTTGTGGGCAGTCCCCAAATCATCCTTGCAAGAGCAATGCAATTCAGTTGAACCCAAAAAAACCCCAAATCAATTATGAATATAAAAATTGAACCCCAAAAAACCCTAACTCACCGACGTCGTAGCCCAAATAGCCGTGCAATTGTTGTTGGGGTGACAGGTGAGCGCAACCACGTTCAAACCACTGGAAACCATGTTATTGTACTAAGAGATAAAAGGAACAAATCAGTTGTTGGGCTACGTTTATGGTCGGAGAATAGAGCGGAAAGAGGTGAGTAAGCGAGAACGGCAAGGGGTTGGAGGGCGAGAGCGGCGAGAGATGGGAGGGCGAGAGTGGCAAGAGGTGGGAGAGCAAGAGCGGCGAGAGGTGACTGGTGAGAGTAACAGGCGAGCGGTGAGCGGGTGAGAGGTGAGCGGCTAAAGGAGATGAGAACCCTAAAAGTTTGGGTTTGAATTTCAATTTTAGTTCAAATTTGAAAATTTGATCCAAATTTCTTTTTTGAATCTTTGCTGAATCTTATTGGAATCTTTTCCTTTTAGCATAATTATTACCCATCTCAGCTATTTAGTGGTCCACATAAAAAGGTGTAGGATTTTATTTTATACACATGGTGTAAATGGGTATTTGTCATAGTGGAATTTCCGAGAGCTAGCACGCCTGATTTGTCTATTTGGAGTAAGATTTGGTCTGCTAGGGTGATCCCAAGGATGAGGGTGTTTGCTTTAGGATAACTTTAGACTAGCTCAAGGAATTGAGGGGAGAAATGCTTTATGTCCTTGTTATGGGAATTATGAAGAAACAGACATCCATGTGCTCAGAGATGGTGAGGTATGGGATAAATCGGAGATTGAGTTGGAAGGGGCTTACAGGTCGAATGTAGAGCTCGTCACATACATGATTGACAACTGTGTTGAATGAGAATTTGAGAGGTTCCTGGTACTTTGTCAAAAGACTTGTGATGCGTCCTTGGCCTCGGATGAATGTCAAGGATGCCTGCGGTGTCGGATCTAGACCGAGCACTGAGTCCACCTCTTGGAACTTAGAGGTTTATGCGGCGATGGATGACTTTGAACGGTTGGAACACGGAGGAAGTGGTTTGGATGGAAGAGCGGGCGAGACGCCAACGAAGATGGCGGCGAGCCCAACTGAGACTTGCGGAAATGAGCGGCGGCGGCAAGGAGACTCGCGAGAGTCTCGACGATGGCGGCGGTGAGTGGGTGTTTGAAGAATTTGAGGGAGAAGGAGACGTAGAGAAGATAGAAAGATATGTTGACGCTCGGCTAAGAATGGAGATAAACTCAACAAACACTTAGCATTAAATGGAACGTAAACCTTACAATGTTGGCCGCGGAGGCCTTATAAAGGCAACGACTCGGCAATGGGCCGAGAGAGCCGATGGACTAGCCCACTCACAAGAGTGAAGCACACGCCCAAAATGGAAAATACATAAATGGAAATGCTGAAATAGAAATGTCTAAAAATAGTAAATAAACCTCTAAAAGTAAGACTACGACTGGATAGGCGCCGGTCTTCAAGGTTGGCGGCAAGCGACGCGGACGCGGCGATGAGGCACCAGCGCAGGGACGCTGGGCTTGGCTGAGGCCGGCTAGGTCAAGGCTGAAGGCGCTGGCAAAGTGGCATCAGGCTTCATGCACGGGGCCTCAAGAGTCACGAGGAGCAATGCCGCGGGGGCGGCGTCATGGAGGCTGGCGCTGGCGAAGGCCCGGGCAATGAAGGACTGCTTGGCTTGGGCGATGGCCTTGGCATGAGCCCGAGTCACGGGGCCATCAGACTTGATGCTCATAGCTTCCTCCTCCTCAGTGGCGGTCATGGCAGGCAAGGGCACATCACTCTCCCCCCCTTGGCTGTAAAACGTCCCCGTTTCACCGTCCTCAAACTCAGGGGCAATGAAGGGAGAAAGATCCACCACGTTAAAAGTGGGGCATAAGCCATAACCATCTGGAAGCTCAACCTAGTAGGTATTGTCCCCAAAGGCCTACAAAATCTTGAATGGGCCGTCACCACAGTCATCCAACTTCGACTTGCGCTTGGAAGGGAAGCGCTCGCAGCGCAAGTGAACCCAAACCAAATCACCTGGGGCAAACACCATCTTGCACCGACCCTTGTTATGTTGCCATGCATATTGCTCAGCACGGCGCTGCATTTGGGCGCGAGTGCGTCGGTGAAGCTCCTGGACAAAGGCAGCACGCTGGGGAGCCGACATGCTCGTTGTCTCTAAGCGGGCACGGTGCCAAGTCCAGCGGCGTCAAGCGATTCTGTCCATACACCGCTTCAAAGGGTGTCAGCTTCGTCGCCAAGTGCCTAGACCTGTTATAGGCAAACTCAACAAAACAAAGTAAGTCTTCCCAACGGCGAAGGTTGGACCTAAGCATGGTTCTAACGAGAGCTCCTAAGGTCCTATTAGTCACCTCGGTCTGGCCATCGGTCTATGGATGAGAGCTAGTGGAGAATAGTAAATGAGTGCCTAGCTTACCCCATAAGGTCTTCCAAAAATGGCTCACAAACTTAGCATCCCTATCACTCACAATACTCTTAGGAATGTCGTGTAACCTCACCACATGCTCGAAAAAGAGGTTAGATATGTCCGTAGAATTGTGTGTTGTCCTACAAGCAATGAAGTGGGCCATCTTAGAGAACCTTTCTATGACCACAAAAATTGAGTCCTTGCCCCTCTTAGACATAGGCAATCCCGTAATGAAATCCATAGACAAGTCCTCCCAGGGTGCCTCAGGTATGGGTAAGAGGGTGTACAAACCGAAAGGACTCGATTTAGCCTTGGCACGTTGGCATGCGACACAACTCTGACAAAATCTGGTCACATGCTTGGTCATATGGGGCCATAAGAAATGTTCCCTAAGGGCTGTTAAGGCCTTGGTGACCCCAAAATGTCCACGGCCTTCATGGGCCTCCTTAATGAGTAGGTGCCTAATTGAAGAGCTAAGGATGCACAACCTCATTCACAAAGAAGCTCTCAAACTCCCCCTTGGCTAAGCATGTCTCAAAAATTGGCTTGAAAAAGGTGTCAACCAATTACAAATCCTTAATAAGCGAAAATCCAAGAACTTTAGCCCGAAGGTAAGTAAGAAGCAAATACCTGCGAGAAAGGGCGTCGGCTACCACATTCTCCTTACCTTTCTTATGGACCACAACATAGGGGGATGTCTCCATGAATTCCACCCATCATGCATGTCATCGGCCGAGAGTGGCTTGGCTCTTCAAGTAGGCCAGAGCGGCGTGGTCCGAATGAATGACAAACTGTTTTGGCCAGAGGTAGTGTTGCTAAGTTTTCAAAACTCTGATGAGGGCGTAGAGCTCCTTGTCATACGTAGGGTATTTAAAGGCAGGCCCAGTGAGCTTTTTGCTAAAGTAAGCGACCGACCTCTTGTCTTGGAGAAGCACTCCTCCTATGCTAAAGTGTGAGGTGTCACACTCAACCTCAAAAGTCTTGTCAAAGTCAGGGAGCTGAAGAAGCGGCGCGTTGCATAGCGCGTTTTTGAGGGCTTGGAATGTCGCTTGGTGAGTGTCAAGCCACTCGTAAGCGGCACCCTTCTTGGTGAGCTCGTGGAGAGGCGCGGCCGTGGTGCTGAAGTCACGGACAAAGCGGTGGTAGAAGCCATCCAACCCAAGGAAAGATCTCACCATGATAGGGTTGGTTGGCGTAGGCCACTCCATGATAGCACGAAACTTCTCCTCGTCCATGCGGAGACCATCCTTGGACACCACAAATCCAAGAAAGATTGTTGAGTCCGAGCATAAATTACATTTTCCAAGGATGGCATACAACTCTTCCTTTCTAAGGCATTCTAACACTTGCCTAGGATGCCCCACATGCTCTTCTAGACTATGGCTATACACTAGAATGTCATCAAAATAGACTATAATAAATTTGCCTAAAACTTTTCTCAAAACATGGTTCATAAGGCGCATAAAAGTACTAGGCACATTTGTGAGTCCGAATGGCATCACAAGCCACTCATAGAGACCTTGTTTGGTCTTAAATGCCGTCTTTCACTCATCACCTTTCTTCATACGAATCTGGTGATAGCTACTCTTCAAGTCAATCTTGGAAAACAAAGTGGCACCATGTAGCTCGTCCAGCATGCCATCAAGGCGCGGGATGGGGTGGCGGTATTTGATGGTGATTTGGTTGATGATGCAGAAATCAACGCTCATTCTCCAAGAACCATCCTTCTTGGGCATCAAAATGACCGACATTGTGCAAGGGCTCAAGCTTTCCCTCATGTAGCCTCGGTCAATCAACTTATGCACCTGCCTTTAGAGCTCATTTGTCTCTTCAGGGTTCGCGCAGTAGGCTACGCGGTTCGGCCATGAAGAGCCTGGCACGAAGTCGATTCGATGTTCAATGCCACGTATAGGCGGCAATCCCTGGAGCAACTCATCGAGCATCACGTCCTTGAAGTCTTGCAACAAAGAAACAACACACGAAGGGAGCGTAGCTTGTTCCTTTTGAGTGGAAGCACAAAGAGTATGAATAAGTAAGAAACAAGGAGTTCTTCCCTTAATTGAAGCAGTGAGCTCGCTGTGTCGGGCCAAAAGTAATCGATGCTCGCATTTGCCTTGGATCGAGGTCATCGGAGAATCCTGTCAGCCACCCTGGGGCTCGAAGTTGGCACTGGGCCATTCGATCTGGCAATAGCAGTTTTGGGAGTAGGGCTTGCAATAGGTTGAGAATTGTCGTGAGAAGTGGCATTTTCCTTGCCTTTGGCCTTGGGCAGCGCGGTGGTACTGGTATCTATGTTGGCCGGCGCGGCTGCGGCTGTGGGTGTGGCACCAGCAGCCTCTAAGGCTTTTTTGCTATTCCTCTCGACCTGGTCCTGCAATATCTCATTTGGAGTCATGGGTAAGAGGGTGATACGCTTCCCATGGTAAGTAAACACATAAGTGTTTAAATAGCCATCATAGAGGGCACGCCTATCAAATTGCCATGGGCGACCAAGTAGCAAGTGATGTGACTACGCCCCATCAAGAGCTTCAAGAGAGCCCGGACTTCCGAGATGGCTCAAGTGTTAAAGATGGAGCTCAAGAGCATCAAGAAGAGCCTCCTCCCAAGCTAATCACTAGGGCTCGACTCAACCTATCAAGTGGACTCGAGTCAAGCCTTCAAGTGGGCTCGAGTCAAGCATTCAAGTGGGCTTGAGTCAAGCATTCTTGTTGGGTTCAAGTTAAGCATCCAAGTGAGCTCAAGTGAAGCATTCAAGGGAGCTCAAGAAGGGTTCCTTAAGCAATGAAAGTCAAGAAAGTCCTCCCAGGCCTCGGAGCCCTCAATCAAGCCTTCAGTGAGCTCATTTTCCTTATTGTGGCGCGTCCGAGTGCATGATTTATATTTGAGTTTTTCCTATGGGTTTTATGACATTTCTTCCCGATTCACGCTGCCATTGATGCACAAGTTAAGGTCTCGAACAGGGGCTGCAAATAGGGCATCTCATTTGCTAGCATCGGCGGTTCACACCCCTTCAAGCCTCCCTTAGATGTGTCGCTGCTCGTATATGAGGGCAACTAAGCGTATCCGGGCCGTATTTCATACTCGGATCCGTGTCGGGTTGTGTCGACCCGGGTATGGAGCCCAAATTACCGCGTCCATGTAAGATAGATTACAAATAAAAGACAAAAAAATGATGGAAATTGTCATGATTTTTTTGAGTTTTTCCAAGAAAGTCCTCCCAGGCCTCAGAGCCCTCAATCAAGCCTTCAATGAGCTCGTTTTCCTTATTGTGGCGCGTCCGAATGCATGATTTATATTTGAGTTTTTCCTATGGGTTTTATGACATTTCTTCCCGATGGTTCATAAATTACATTTGCCAAGGTTGGTGTTGGGGTCGGAAAATCGACTACTCGTCCAATGGGCATCAACTGTCTGACGCAACCGTCGGACGCATCAGACCTGTCGGACGTAAGCCATGCGACCGTCGCCTGATTCCTGGACGCAATGGATCAGCGAGATTTTCTCCTTTAAGTATAACAACTACGAGATCTCCAACGGCTATATGCATTATTTCAGCCATCAAGGAAGGAATCAACCATCTTTAAGAGAGGATCAAGGCTTATGAAGAGGAGATCAAGCGTAATTAATGCAGAATCAAAGAGAAGATCAAGAGCATTTAAGGAGAGATCAAGAGCATTTAAGGAGAGATCAAGAGCATTTAGGGAGGGATCAAGCAAGTATAAATAAGGCTCTAGGAGAAGCCTCAAACGACACTCTACAACACTCTACGACATTCTACAACACTTCATTCTACTGCAACCACTTGTACTCTTATCATCAAAACTCTCATTTTTTTATATTCTATCTTGTCCAACGTTGTTTAGTCCGACCGACGCTTGTAATCTGGTCCGACCATCTCGTCTTCTTTGACTATTCATGTTGTAACCTTCTTCTTCCTCTCTTGCATCACAAAAACTACCATTTGTAATCACTTATTCTCATCAAACGGAGTAGATTTATCACCCTAACTATTGTTACCCCTCAAATCAACGGAAAAAGATCGATTGGTCATTTTCCGTCCAAAACAGTTGGCATACAACTGTTCCTTTCTAAGGCATTCTAACACTTGCCTAAGATGCCCCACATGCTCTTCTAGACTACGGCTATAGACTAAAATGTCATCAAAATAGACTACAACAAATTTGCCTAATTTTTTTCTCAAAACATGGTTCATAAGGCGCATAAAAGTACTAGGTGCATTTGTGAGTCCGAATGGCATCACAAGCCACTCATAGAGACCATGTTTGGTCTTAAACGCCGTCTTCCACTCATCACCTTCCTTCATACGAATCTGGTGAGAGCCACTCTTCAAGTCAATCTTGGAAAACAAAGTGGCACCATGCAGCTCGTCCAGCATGTTATCAAGGCGTGAGATGGGGTGGCGGTATTTGATGGTGATTTGGTTGATGGAGCAGCAATCGACACTCATCCTCCAAGAACCATCCTTCTTGGGCACCAAAATGACCGGCATTGCGCAAGGGCTCAAGCTTTCCCTCATGTAGCCTCGGTCGATCAACTCCTACACCTGCATTTGGAGCTCCTTTGTCTCTTTAGGGCTCGTGCAGTAGGCTGCGCGGTTCGGCAATGAAGAGTCTGGCATGAAGTTGATTTGATATTCAATGCCACGTATAGGCGGCAATCCCTGCAGCAACTCATCGGGCATAACGTCCTTGAAATCTTGTAGCAAAGAAACAACACACGAAGGGAGCGTAGCTTGTTCCTTTTGAGTGTAAGCACAAAGAGTAGGAATAAGTAAGAAACAAGGAGTTCTTCCCTTAATTGGAGCAGTGAGCTCGCTGTGCCGGGCCAAAAGTAATTGATGCTCGCATTTGCCTTGGATCGGAGCCATCGGAGAATCTTGTCGGCCACCCTAGGGCTCGAAGTTGGCACTAGGGCCATTCGACCTGGCAATAGCAGTTTTGGGAGTAGGGCTTGCAATAGGTTGATAATTACCGTGAGAAGTGGCATTTTGCTTGCCTTTGGCCTTGGGCAGCGCGGTGGTATCTATGTTGGTCGGCGCGGCAGCGGCTGTGGGTGTGGCACCAGCGGCCTCTAAGGCTTTTCGGCGATTCCTCTCGACTTGGTCCTGCAATATCTCATTTGGAGTCATGGGTAAGAGGGTGACGTGCTTCTCATGGTAAGTAAACACATAAGTGTTTAAATAGCCATCATAGGGCGCGCCTATCAAATTGCCATGGGCGACCAAGCAGCCAGTGATGTGACTACGCCCCATCAAGAGCTTCAAGAGAGCCTGAACTTCCGAGATGGCTCAAGTGTTGAAGATGGAGCTCAAGAGAATCAAGAAGAGCCTCCTCACAAGCCAATCACTAGGGCTCGACTCAACCTATTAAGTGGACTCGAGTCAAGCCTTCAATGGGCTCGAGTCAAGCATTCAAGTGGGCTCGAGTCAAGCATTCTTGTTGGGTTCGAGTTAAGCATCCAAGTGAGCTCGAGTGAAGCATTCAAGGGAGCTCAAGAAGGGTTCCTTAAGCAATGAAAGTCAAGAAAGTCCTCCCAAGCCTCGGAGCCCTCAATCAAGCCTTCAATGAGCTCGTTTTCCTTATTGTGGCGCGTCAGAGTGCATGATTTATATTTGAGTTTTTCCTATGGGTTTTATGACATTTCTTCCCGATTCACGCCGCCATTGATGCACAAATTAAGGTCTCGAACAGGGGGGCATCTCATTTGCTAGTATCGGCGGTTCACACCCTTTCAAGCCTCCCTTAGATTTGTCGTTGCTCGTATCTGAGGGCAAATAAGCGTATCCAGGCCATTTTTCATACTCGGATCCGTGTCGGGTTGTGTCGACATGGGTATGGAGCCCAAATTGCCGCGTCCATGTAAGATAGATTATAACTAAAAGATAAAAAATGATGGAAATTGTCATGATTTTTTTGAGTTTTTCCAAGAAAGTCCTCCCAGGCCTCGGAGCCCTCAATCAAGCCTTCAATGAGCTCGTTTTCCTTATTGTGGCGCATCCGAATGCATGATTTATATTTGAGTTTTTCCTATGGGTTTTATGACATTTCTTCCCGATGGTTCATAAATTACATTTGCCAAGGTTGGCATACAACTGTTCCTTTCTAAGGCATTCTAACACTTGCCTAAGATGCCCCACATGCTCTTCTAGACTACGGCTATAGACTAAATTTCATCAAAATAGACTACAACAAATTTGCCTAAATTGTTTCTCAAAACATGGTTCATAAGGCGCATAAAAGTACTAGGCGCATTTGTGAGTCCGAATGGCATCACAAGCCACTCATAGAGACCATGTTTGGTCTTAAACGCCGTCTTCCACTCATCACCTTTGATCAGCACTACTTTGTAGTGCTTATCTAGGAGTTGTTACCGGTGTTTAGGGTGCCATTTGTAAGGATTTAGAGCACAACTGTGGAGTATGTAGTTGGAGAGATGAAGTATGGATATGGTGGTTTGGAGAAGCTAATTGAAGACATTCAGAAGATGAGGAGAAACCACCTGATGAGACCAAGGAAATAGAAGGGAGAATCCACACAAAGAAGGAGAAGAAGGTCTGCCGCGACCAACTACGACCAAGGGAAAAGACACGAAGAGGTCGCGGCGAAAGACGAAGCGCTGAGCGAAGAGTGCCATTTTCCGCGGGCGCGGATTTCTGGCCGCGACCGTGGAAAATTCCAGACCTGTGCAAAAGCCGAGAGCAAAGACTTAATTTCCGCGACTGCGGATTTCTGGCCGCGGCCGCGGAAGCACACGGAGGCGATCCGGAAGAGAATTTCCGAACTTTGTTTATTTTTACCTTTTTCCGTTTTTCGTTATTTTATTTCGAACATTATACTTTAGTTTCCTTTTAGACTACTTTTGTTATCTTTTTCCTTTAGTTTCAGGGTTAGGTTATTTAACCTAGTTTTTCCATTCATTGATCATCATTCAGCATCGTTGTTTCCATTCAGTTTTCCCGTTGAAGTTTATTTTGTTTCCAAGAACTATGAGGAGCTAAGCACCCTTTTTGCTTAGTCCGACAATTGAAGCTTTTCATATGATTTGATTGTGAGGTTACTTCTCTATTTCTTATTCCTTTGGATTATATCTTTTCTCTTGAGCATATTCTTATTGACTGTTATTGATTTGACTAGCTTGATCACCTAGTTGATATTATTAATTGTCTATTGCTAGGGTTTGGATATTTCGAGTTGAGATTCCTTATCTAGAGTAGCAAATATGATATTCTAGGACTAGTTGGACTAGATTATTATGAAAGAGAATTGATTATGTTCTAAATGCTGCGAAACATCGGTTTTGTATATATCCTGGTTTGATCCTATGCTCTATGCTGTTGTTGTTCTAAATCTTGATAGTTTCTCGTGCGTTCAATAGTAAGGGTTGCTAGGACTAGTTGGACTAGTGACTATTTAAGAATAGGGACAGGAATAATCAAAGGAAAGGAATAGAGATAACCTAGGATCGATCATTCGTATGAAAAGTGGATATTTGTTTGGCTAAGTGTTTCCCTTTAATTGAATACAAACTCTTTGCATTGTTTGCTTTGTTTACTTGTTCAACAATCAACAACCAAAACCCCCCTTGTTACTTTGCATACTAATCAACATAAAGAGAAAACAACTCCTCCCTGTGGGATTCGACCCTTGCTTGCCTTTGCTACTTGTTTACGTTTGTTAGGATTTATTTTGATCAGGTAACACGACTAAAACCTGCCTGTCAACCTTCCTTCATACGAATCTGATGAGAGCCATTCTTCAAGTCAATCTTGGAAAACAAAGTGGCACCATGCAGCTCGTCCAGCATGTTATCAAGGCGCGAGATGGGGTGGCGGTATTTGATGGTGATTTGGTTGATGGAGCAGCAATCGACACTCATCCTCCAAGAACCATCCTTCTTGGGCACCAAAATGATCGGCACTGCGCAAGGGCTCAAGCTTTCCCTCATGTAGCCTCGGTCAATCAACTCCTGCACCTGCATTTGGAGCTCCTTTGTCTCTTCAGGGCTCGTGCGGTAGGCTGTGTGGTTCGGCAATGAAGAGCCTGGCATGAAGTTGACTTGATATTCAATGCCACGTATAGGCGGCAATCCCTGCAGCAACTCATCGGTCATAACGTCCTTGAAATCTTGCAGCAAAGAAACAACACACAAAGGGAACGTAGCTTGTTCCTTTTGAGTGGAAGCACAAAGAGTAGGAATAAGTAAGAAACAAGGAGTTCTTCCCTTAATTGGAGCAGTGAGCTCGCTGTGCTAGGACAAAAGTAATCGATGCTCGCATTTGCCTTGGATCGAGGCCATCGGAGAATCCTGTCGGCCATCCTGGGGCTCAAAGTTGGCATTGGGGCCATTCGACCTGGCAATAGCAGTTTTGGGAGTAGGGCTTGCAATAGGTTGAGAATTACCGTGAGAAGTGGCATTTTTCTTGCCTTTGGCCGTGGGGTAAGCTAGGCACAAAACTCCTATTTTCTACTAGCTATCACCCACAGACGGATGGTCAAACGGAGGTGACCAACCGTACCTTGGGAGCCCTCCTTCGGACGGTTCTCAAGGCCAACCCACGGAGGTGGGAGGACTTACTTGCTACAGTTGAGTTTTCCTATAACAGGTCCAGGCACTCGGCGACGAAGCTGACTCCTTTCGAGGTCGTTTATGGAAGGAACCCGCTGACACCGCTGGACATGACGCCATACCCGTTGTAGGCCCAGGAGAACATTGCTGCTGGCAAATTGGCTGAGCACATTTAGGAGTTGCACAAGAGGACACGCGCACAGCTGGAGCGACGTGCACTACAGTACTCAGCCCAGAAGAACAAGGGCAGGCGACGAGTGATCTTCACCCCGGGCGACTTGGTTTGGCTTCACTTGCGGAAGGAGCGATTCCCGTCCGTCCTCAAGTCTAAGCTCGACCAACGGGGTGATGGTCCATTCAGAGTCGTCAAGGCCATTGGCGACAACGCCTACCAGCTCGAGCTCCCGGAGAAGTATGAGGTGCATCCGACGTTCAACGTCGCTGACTTAACACCGTATGTTGAGCCCGAGTTCGATGAGGGTGAAGCGGGGACGCTTCACACTCAAGTGGGGGAGGGTGATGTGACCCAGTCCCCTATGTCGGATATAGAGGAGGAAGACGCCATGCGACTCCCACCTACAGGCCCGATCACCCGGTCCAGAGCGAAGCGTGTCCAAGCCGCGACACAATCTTTGGTGACCAGACTTGTAGCCAGTCACGGCCAGATCACTACAGCGCCCGAGCTTCTGTGTCTCATCAGTATAGCCGTGACTGACTCCTCCACAGCGACATCGAGCCAAATTGATACGTTACTTGTGTAGTACATTTTCAGACATTATTTCTATTTTCAGTAGCTGCTATTTCTGGGTGGTTTCCGTTTATGTTAAATGGGCCGCTAGAATTAGTAACTAGAGAGTCCGGCCCATTAGGTCACCTCTCTAGTATAAATACTCTCTTTTGTCTTATTTTCTAATTACGTCGAAATAGAGCTTTGTTTTCCAGTCGAGTAATCTCCTGCAAACCCGAGCCCTGACGTCACAAAAGTTAACGCGTTTCTAGTTGAATTATCCTGGCGCGTTAATTCGGTTACCAATCTATCCAGTTACGATCTGTTTTCCTGCAACAAGAATTAACCCTAATTCTTGTCGCCTCCCCACAAACCCTAGAAGCCCCCTCACATCCATCACCACCACACGCAGCTGCCTCCACCGATCTCCATCTCCCATAGCCATCGATCACCATCTTCCCGCCGCTCGTCCCCGCCGGTTGCTCCCCTCCACCGCCGGTCATCATCACCACCATCACCACGGCCCCATCTCCGCTGCCCTGTGTTCAGTCCGCTGCAGATCCGCTGTTCCCCATCAGTCCGAACAGCCCAAGGTCCACCGAACCACATCTTCAACCCTTCCGAAGAGTTCGTTCGCCCTACTACGCATTCAATCGATCCTAGACGACGAATCGTGGTCTTTCCATCGGACAAGGTCACATCAACTGGCATCAGAGCCTTCGAATCGCGTAAGTCGTTCCAACTCTTCATTCAAATCACTCATTCGCTTCCGCAAATCCATTCCTGCATATCAAAAAAAAAAAACCCGTCGAACTGTTCTGCCAGATTTCGTAAATTTTTTTTTCTTCGTTTCTACAAATTTCTTCCATATTCCTGTAGAGCATCTCGAGACGAGTCCGGGCATATAAAATTCGCCCAAAACGGACATCGTTTGACCCCTCAAAAGGCCAAAATACGAACAAAAAAAAAACAAAAATTCCTGCACAGCCGAACCATATTCACACAATTTTCTGCATTTTCTGGTGTTTGTGCTTGGTATTTGATTGTGTTTGAAGTAGATCCGCTTGCATATAGGCCTAGATAGTTCGTTGCGACTTTATTTGCCTTGTGTGCGCCAAAAATCTACACATTCGCAATCCCCTTTCTCTTCAAACTTGAATCACTGCACCAGAATTTTTTTATTTTGATTTGTTGCACTGTGTTCGTAATTTGCTGAAGTTGCTGTTCGTTTTTGCTGTTTTCTGTGACGAACTTGTTGTTCGTTGTTCGTGCTGATTTCCGTGTCTTCCAATTGTTGGCTGCTGACTCACACGTACAAAACTCCAATTTGCTGTTCGTGAATTGTCTTGTTCGTTGTTTGCAATTTGCTCTTGCGTTGTGGCATAATTCTTCACGGTAGCTTAATCATCAAACCCTATCCTTCATCAAAAAAAAAAGAGGGGGGTTGTTTGCTAAAAAAAAACAAGAAAAAAAAAGAAAAAAAAAAGAGTTGTTCGTTTAAAAAAAAAAAAAAAACGAGAGTGAATTTCGAGACCACACAAGCCAAAATAAGGCAAGTGCATCTCTTCACAGTGCAGGAAGGGAGAACCCGGTCTTGATTCCGGCACCTTCAACCCCGCTTTCACAGTGATTCATTTACCATCTTCTGTATCTCTCTCACTGTTTGGGTTGCATATCTTGGTTGACTGTGTTGTGCTTACTTCTGTGCTTATATCCTTGCATATCTGCTTTCGACATTTTCTTTACTGAGCAATTGCCTTGATTTTGTTGATTGTTGTGTGAGTTGCCTTAAGCCTGCTCGTAACCACTCACACGGCCAGCCAGATTAGATACTCGAGTGATTGTTTGTTGAGTTTGGTTCTGCTTTGCTGTTTGTTGTTTCTGTTGCTGTTGTTGTTCGCTTTGATTCTGTGGTTTGCCATTTTTTGCTATCAGGTATCATGTCTGAAGAAGATATCACCCGCGAGATAGGCGCAGAAACTGCTGCAGAACAAATGCTCCGCGAGGTCCTTGCTAGAGAAAAAGCACGGGATGCGCAGTTCGCTGACCTTCAACAAAAGTATGACATCATCGTTGCTCGCCAACAACCGGCCCCGGTCACTACGCTTGCTTCTGCTCCAGATCAACAACAGGCCGATGCCCTCGGAGCCCTAGCCCTGGAAAAGGCAAAGGGCAAAGCTGTGATGCTTCCCTCTACCTCGGATGCAGGCCAACTGAAAGAATTGACGTCACAACGAGAGAGCATTGTAGATCCGATACGTCGCCGACAACGAAGGTCTACGCAAGTCGTGATCCAGGAAGAGACCCCTGCAGCTACGGACCCCACTGAGGCGGGTCCCCAAGAGGAATATGAGGACGACCAGGTCCATTCCAGTGGTCGCCTTCAGCAAGGCCGATCACTGACCTTACCGCCTACAACTGGTCGCCAGCAATACCAGCCGTCGGGTTCCCATCTGCAGTAGCGACAACGTCAGCGTCCACGGCAAACCACTTCTGTGCCGTTTGATATTGATGCTTAACAGGACCACCAGAGTGCCCGCACTCCTCTTTATTCTGATGAAGAGGATATGTTTGATGAGTACGACCTTGAGGAGGATGAGGGCCAATTCGGATATGCCGACGGCTTTCATCCGCCTCTCCAGGATCCACCTGAGCTTCAGCACTAGCATACCAGCTATGTGCCACCTCCCTTGCTGCCTCAGAATCAGGAGGCCTATTGGCACGCTGTCCAGCCCGGACGCCGCCAGCAGGCTCACCAGCCTCTGCGCCCACCCCCCGGCCGACAGCAACCCCGACAACCATCTCGCTTTCCACCACAGTATGGCGCTCGTCACTTCGAGCCCGTGGCAGACCCTGCTGCTCGGTTTCAAGACCGCCAGGCACAACCACCTATCCAACGCCGAGATGTGAAGGTAAAAATCAAAAACTTTTATGGCTTATATGATCCTTCGGTCTTTCTTGAGTAGTTGCAGAACACCGAGCACGTCCTGCGTCATTTGACTGTCCCTGAGTACGAGAAGGTGGATCTCGTGACTCTACATTTTGAGGGAGCTGCACAGACATGGTGGCAACGAGTTACGCAGCAGCATTACCGGATGGGTTGGGCACCCATTACTGAGTGGCATCAGCTCGTGTACATCATGACTCGGAAGTATGTGCCTTCCACGTACAAGGAGCAGATGCGGACCGAGATCGCTCGTACGCGACAGGGTATGGATTCCCCTCAGGAGTTTTTCGCCCGCTTGGAGGACATGTACTTCAAGGCTGGCGCTAGTGTTGCTCCAGGCACTTTGAAGACAAGATTTATCACTGGGTTGAACCAGCCTATCCAGGATCAGGTTGACGTCCTGCCCATTCGGGACCTCAACAATGTTGTCCATACTGCGCAAAAGCTCTACCTTCAGCACCAGCGCCAGAGGCAGAAACCTTGGCAGGCCGTGCCATCTACCAGGTATGGTTCTAGACCCTTTCCTTCGGTTTCCGACACTGACCCTTCTGCTATTTCTAGTGTGCTTAGACAGGATCGTCGGAACACAGGTACTGCATCTGTTGCCGCACCGTCGAGAGCAGCTCAGACTGTTCCTTTTCGGCTCCCGCAACCGCCATCCACAGAGCCCGCTCGCACTGACCGAGCCCGCGATGTGGAATGTTACCGGTGTGGAGGACGAGGACATTTCCAGACGAATTGTCCCAATGCGAAGAAGGTCCTCTTCTCCACCCAATCTGCAGGCTATGAGAGTTACGACGACGAGGAGGAAGACATCGAAACGGAACCTGCAGCTGTGTATACAGCCGATGCTGAGGGCTGTGTGGTCAACACTTCTGACCACCATGACGACCACACTTACCACTTCGCCTTGGTCACCAGATGCGTTCTGAGCGTCAAGGAGGGTGACCTGGCAATGCAGAGGGAGAATTTGTTTCATGCTCGCGCCAAACTTCAGAATGCTTCGCTGAGCGTGATCATTGATGGGGGCTCTTGCTGCAACTTAATCAATGAGAAGGTTGTCCGCCACTTCAACCTTCCGACGACTCCTCACCCCACCCCCTATGGTCTGCAGCGGATTTCAGACGGTTCAGGTAACACAGTATCACAGCAGTGTCTTATTTCATTTTCCATTGGTCCTTATAGCGATACTGTGCTTTGTGATGTAACCGCCATGGACGCTACCCACCTGCTTTTGGGTCGTCCATGGTTATATGATCGTCGCGTGCTTCACGATGGGTACTTGAACACTTACATGTTCACTTACCACGGGAGGCGCGTGACTCTCTTACCAATGAGTCCACAGGAAATTTTACAGGACCAGGCAGAGCGACAGCGCCAGAAGGCGATTGAGGCAGCCAAACAGTCAGCTGCCACGGAACCAAAGTCGGCCGCGTCAGCTCACGCGCCTCCACCGTCTCCGTCTGCCTCTTCTGGACAATCTTCTGCATCTTCGAGTAAGCGTTCGACACCTGGCATTACTTTGCGTTTACCCTCTACAGGTTCGGATGGCTTACCTTCTTCATCACCGGCTCGTGCTTCTACCTTGCGGGGCACCTGTGAACCCAGGGTTCTTCTGGCGAAAACCAGGGACCTCGCACCGGCACTTCAAGGCAAGTCTGCTTGTTTCCTTCTTATTCCTCGCCTTTGTGCCATTACTACGACCGAGCCCGCACTCCCGCCTGCAATTTTGTCTGTGTTGCAGGAATTTGAGGATATCATGCCTGACGAGCTTCCACCAGGTCTTCCCCATGTGCGTGGTATTGAACACCAGATATATTTCATTCCAGGCGCTTCTCTGCCGAACCGCGCAGCCTACAGAGCATCTCCTGAGGAAACAAAGGAGTTGCAGCGACAGGTCCACGATCTATTGGCCAAGGGTGTGGTGCGGGAAAGCTTGAGTCCCTGCGCCGTTCCTGTGATTCTGGTGCCAAAGAAGGATGGGACTTGGAGGATGTGTGTGGACTGCCGCGCCATCAACCAAATCACCATCAAGTACCGCCATCCCATTCCGCGCCTCGATGATATGCTGGACGAGCTGCATGGTGCCACCTTGTTCTCCAAGATTGATCTTCGGAGTGGCTACCACCAGATTCGTATGAAGGAGGGCGATGAATGGAAGACGGCATTTAAGACCAAGTACGGTCTCTACGAGTGGTTAGTTATGCCCTTTGGATTGACCAATGCGCCATCGACATTCATGCGCCTCATGAACCATGTGCTTCGGTCTTTCCTAGGGAAGTTTGTAGTCGTTTACTTTGATGATATACTTGTCTATTCTAGTAGTTTGTCTGCGCATATTGACCATCTTAGACAGGTGCTAGACTGCTTGAGGACGGAGAGCTTGTATGTCAACAAAGGTAAGTGCGTTTTTTACTCTGAATTCACAAACTTTCTTGGTTTCATTGTTTCCAGGGATGGCTTACGTGTGGATGAAGAGAAGATACGCGCCATCAAGGAGTGGCCTACTCCGACTACCCCCACTCAGGTTCGCTCGTTCTTAGGGCTGGTCGGCTTCTACAGGAGGTTCGTTCGCGACTTCAGCACCATAGCCGCCCCTCTGCACGAGTTGACCAAGAAATCGGCTTCCATCACCTGGCTTCCGCGACATGATGCTGCTTTTGTCGCCCTGAAGGAATCACTGTGTCGTGCACCCTTACTGCAGTTGTCTGACTTCACTCGTCGGTTTGAGGTGGAGTGTGACGCTTCCGACTACGGCATTGGCGGTGTTCTGCTGTAGAAAAGGCGTCCTATCGCCTATTTTTCGGAGAAGCTATCGGGGGCTCAGCTAAACTACCCGACGTATGACAAGGAGTTGTACGCGCTGATCTGGGTGATCAAGACTTGGCAGCACTACCTCTGGCTGAGTGAGTTTGTGATTCATTCGGATCATGCTGCCCTGGCCTATCTGAAGAGCCAGACGACCCTCAACCGTAGACATGCTAGGTGGGTCGAGTTCATGGAGACATTTCCGTACCTGATCATGCACAAGAAAGGTAAGGAGAATGTGGTTGTCGATGCCATTTCTCGCAAGTACGTGCTTATCACTCATCTCCAGTCTCGTTTATTGGGTTTTGCATTGCTCAAGGATTTGTATGCTGATGATGTTTTCTTTAAAAACATCTTTGAGCAATGTAAACTCAGCAGAGAGCATGACACGTATTTCCTGGATGACGGGTATCTGTACAAGGCTGGGAAACTTTGTATTCCCACGTCTTTTGTCAGGCACTTGTTACTGCAGGAAGCACATGACAGCCGTGGGCATTTTGGGGTGTCTAAGACACTGGCAGCACTTCGGGAACACTTTTTCTGGCCAAAGATGGCCCAAAGTGTTACCAAGTATTGCCAGAGTTGTGTGACATGCCAAAAGGCTAAGGCACGCTCTAGTCGACATGGTCTCTACACGCCTCTACCCATCCCTGCAGCCCCTTGGGAAGATCTTTCCATGGATTTTATCACTGGGTTGCCTATGTCTCGGCGTGGTAGAGATTGTATCTTTGTTGTTGTCGACCGGTTCTCCAAGATGGCACACTTCATTGCGTGCAAGAACACCAACAATGCTACGGACATCGCTGGATTGTTTTTTGAGCATGTGGTGCGCTTGCACGGTATCCCTAAAACTATTGTTAGTGATCGGGATACCAAATTTGTGGGCCATTTCTGGAGAACCTTATGGGGTAAGCTAGGCACAAAACTCCTATTTTCTACTAGCTATCACCCACAGACGGATGGTCAAACGGAGGTGACCAACCGTACCTTGGGAGCCCTCCTTCGGACGGTTCTCAAGGCCAACCCACGGAGGTGGGAGGACTTACTTGCTACAGTTGAGTTTTCCTATAACAGGTCCAGGCACTCGGCGACGAAGCTGACTCCTTTTGAGGTCGTTTATGGAAGGAACCCGCTGACACCGCTGGACATGATGCCATACCCGCTGCAGGCCCAGGAGAACATTGCTGCTGGCAAATTGGCTGAGCACATTCAGGAGTTGCACAAGAGGACACGCGCACAGCTGGAGCGACGTGCACTACAGTACTCAGCCCAGAAGAACAAGGGCAGGCGACGAGTGATCTTCGCCCCGGGCGACTTGGTTTGGCTTCACTTGCGGAAGGAGCGATTCCCGTCCGTCCGCAAGTCTAAGCTCGACCAACGGGGTGATGGTCCATTCAGAATCATCAAGGCCATTGGCGACAACGCCTACCAGCTCGAGCTCTCGGAGAAGTATGGGGTGCATCCGACGTTCAACGTCGCTGACTTAACACCGTATGTTGAGCCCGAGTTCGATGAGGGTGAAGCGGGGACGCTTCACACTCAAGTGGGGGAGGGTGATGTGACCCAGTCCCTTATGTCGGCTACAGAGGAGGAAGACGCCATGCGACTCCCACCTACAGGCCCGATCACCCGGTCCAAAGTGAAGCGTGTCCAAGCCGCGACACAATCTTTGGTGACCAGACTTGTAGCCAGTCACGGCCAGATCACTACAGCGCCCGAGCTTCTGTGTCTCATCAGTATAGCCGTGACTGACTCCTCCACAGCGACATCGAGCCAGATTGATACGTTACTTGTGTAGTACATTTTCAGACATTATTTCTATTTTCAGTAGCTGCTATTTCTGGGTGGTTTCCGTTTATGTTAAATGGGCCGCTAGATTTAGTAACTAGAGAGTCCGGCCCATTAGGTCACCTCTCTAGTATAAATACTCTCTTTTGTCTTATTTTCTAATTACGTCGAAATAGAGCTTTGTTTTCCAGTCGAGTAATCTCCTGCAAATTCGGGCCCTGACGTCACAAAAGTTAACGCGTTTCTAGTTGAATTATCATGGCGCGTTAATTCGGTTACCAATCTATCCAGTTACGATCCGTTTTCCTGCAACAAGAATTAACCCTAATTCTTGTCGCCTCCCCACAAACCCTAGCAGCCCCCTCACGTCCATCACCACCACACGCAGCTGCCTCCACCGATCATCATCTCCCATAGCCATCGATCACCATCTTCCCGCCGCTCGTCCCCGCCGGTTGCTCCCCTCCACCGCCGGTCATCATCACCACCATCACCACGGCCCCATCTCCGCTGCCCTGTGTTCAGTCCGATGCAGATCCGCTGTTCCCCATCAGTCCGAACAGCCCAAGGTCCACCGAACCACATCTTCAACCCTTCCGAAGAGTTCGTTCGCCCTACTACGCATTCAATCGATCCTAGACGACGAATCGTGGTCTTTCCATCGGACAAGGTCACATCAAGCCTCTAAGGCTTTTTTGCTATTCCTCTCGACCTGGTCCTGCAATATCTCATTTGGAGTCATGGGTAAGAGGGTGATACGCTTCCCATCGTAAGTAAACACATAAGTGTTTAAATAGCCATCATAGAGGGCACGCCTATCAAATTGCCATGGGCGACCAAGCAGCAAGTGATGTGACTACGCCCCATCAAGAGCTTCAAGAGAGCCCGGACTTCCGAGATGGCTCAAGTGTTAAAGATGGAGCTCAAGAGCGTCAAGAAGAGCCTCCTCCCAAGCTAATCACTAGGGCTCGACTCAACCTATCAAGTGGACTCGAGTCAAGCCTTCAAGTGGGCTCGAGTCAAGCATTCAAGTGGGCTTGAGTCAAGCATTCTTGTTGGGTTCAAGTTAAGCATCCAAGTGAGCTCGAGTGAAGCATTCAAGGGAGCTCAAGAAGGGTTCCTTAAGCAATGAAAGTCAAGAAAGTCCTCCTAGGCCTCGGAGCCCTCAATCAAGCCTTCAGTGAGCTCATTTTCCTTATTGTGGCGCGTCCGAGTGCATGATTTATATTTGAGTTTTTCCTATGGGTTTTATGACATTTCTTCCCGATTCATGCTGCCATTGATGCACAAGTTAAGGTCTCGAACAGGGGCTGCAAATAGGGCATCTCATTTGCTAGCATCGGCGGTTCACACCCCTTTAAGCCTCCCTTAGATGTGTCGCTGCTCGTATATGAGGGCAACTAAGCGTATCCGGGCCGTATTTCATACTCGGATCTGTGTCGGGTTGTGTCGACCCGGGTATGGAGCCCAAATTGCCGCGTCCATGTAAGATAGATTACAAATAAAAGACAAAAAAATGATGGAAATTGTCATGATTTTTTTGAGTTTTTCCAAGAAAGTCCTCCCAGGCCTCAGAGCCCTCAATCAAGCCTTCAATGAGCTCGTTTTCCTTATTGTGGCGCGTCCGAATGCATGATTTATATTTGAGTTTTTCCTATGGGTTTTATGACATTTCTTCCCGATGGTTCATAAATTACATTTGCCAAGGTTGGTGTTGGGGTCGGAAAATCGACTACTCGTCCAATGGGCATCAACTGTCTGACGCAACCGTCGGACGCATCAGACCTGTCGGACGTAAGCCATGCGACCGTCGCCTGATTCCTGGACGCAACGGATCAGCGAGATTTTCTCCTTTAAGTATAACAACTACGAGATCTCCAACGGCTATATGCATTATTTCAGCCATCAAGGAAGGAATCAACCATCTTTAAGAGAGGATCAAGGCTTATTAAGAGGAGATCAAGCGTAATTAATGCAGAATCAAAGAGAAGATCAAGAGCATTTAAGGAGAGATCAAGAGCATTTAAGGAGAGATCAAGAGCATTTAGGGAGGGATCAAGCAAGTATAAATAAGGCTCTAGGAGAAGCCTCAAACGACACTCTACAACACTCTACGACATTCTACAACACTTCATTCTACTGCAACCACTTGTACTCTTATCATCAAAACTCTCATTTTTTTATATTCTATCTTGTCCAACATTGTTTAGTCCGACCGACGCTTGTAATCTGGTCCGACCATCTCGTATTCTTTGACTATTCATGTTGTAACCTTCTTCTTCCTCTCTTGCATCACAAAAACTACCATTTGTAATCACTTATTCTCATCAAACGGAGTAGATTTATCACCCTAACTATTGTTACCCCTCAAATCAACGGAAAAAGATCGATTGGTCATTTTTCATCCAAAACAGTTGGCATACAACTGTTCCTTTCTAAGGCATTCTAACACTTGCCTAAGATGCCCCACATGCTCTTTTAGACTACGGCTATAGACTAAAATGTCATCAAAATAGACTACAACAAATTTGCCTAATTTTTTTCTCAAAACATGGTTCATAAGGCGCATAAAAGTACTAGGCACATTTGTGAGTCCGAATGGCATCACAAGCCACTCATAGAGACCATGTTTGGTCTTAAACGCCGTCTTCCACTCATCACCTTCCTTCATACGAATCTGGTGAGAGCCACTCTTCAAGTCAATCTTGGAAAACAAAGTGGCACCATACAGCTCGTCCAGCATGTTATCAAGGCGTGAGATGGGGTGGCGGTATTTGATGGTGATTTGGTTGATGGAGCAGCAATCGACACTCATCCTCCAAGAACCATCCTTCTTGGGCACCAAAATGATCGGCACTGCGCAAGGGCTCAAGCTTTCCCTCATGTAGCCTCGGTCGATCAACTCCTACACCTGCATTTGGAGCTCCTTTGTCTCTTTAGGGCTCGTGCAATAGGTTGCACGGTTCGGCAATGAAGAGTCTGGCATGAAGTTGATTTGATATTCAATGCCACGTATAGGCGGCAATCCCTGCAACAACTCATCGGGCATAACGTCCTTGAAATCTTGCAGCAAAGAAACAACACACGAAGGGAGCGTAGCTTGTTCCTTTTGAGTGTAAGCACAAAGAGTAGGAATAAGTAAGAAACAAGGAGTTCTTCCCTTAATTGGAGCAGTGAGCTCGCTATGCCGGGCCAAAAGTAGTTGATGCTCGCATTTGCCTTGGATCGGGGCCATCGAAGAATCTTTTCGGCCACCCTAGGGCTCGAAGTTGGCACTAGGGCCATTCGACCTGGCAATAGCAGTTTTGGGAGTAGGGCTTGCAATAGGTTGATAATTACCGTGAGAAGTGGCATTTTGCTTGCCTTTGGCCTTGGGCAGCACGGTGGTATCTATGTTGGTCGGCGCGGCAGCGGTTGTGGGTGTGGCACCAGCGGCCTCTAAGGCTTTTCGGCGATTCCTCTCGACTTGGTCCTGCAATATCTCATTTGGAGTCATGGGTAAGAGGGTGACGTGCTTCTCATGGTAAGTAAACACATAAGTGTTTAAATAGCCATCATAGGGCGCGCCTATCAAATTGCCATGGGCGACCAAGCAGCCAGTGATGTGACTACACCCCATCAAGAGCTTCAAGAGAGCCCGAACTTCCGAGATGGCTCAAGTGTTGAAGATGGAGCTCAAGAGAATCAGAAGAGCCTCCTCACAAGCCAATCACTAGGGCTCGACTCAACCTATTAAGTGGACTCGAGTCAAGCCTTCAATGGGCTCGAGTCAAGCATTCAAGTGGGCTCGAGTCAAGCATTCTTGTTGGGTTCGAGTTAAGCATCCAAGTGAGCTCGAGTGAAGCATTCAAGGGAGCTCAAGAAGGGTTCCTTAAGCAATGAAAGTCAAGAAAGTCCTCCCAAGCCTCGGAGCCCTCAATCAAGCCTTCAATGAGCTCGTTTTCCTTATTGTGGCGCGTCCGAGTGCATGATTTATATTTGAGTTTTTCCTATGGGTTTTATGACATTTCTTCCCGATTCACGCCACCATTGATGCACAAATTAAGGTCTCCAACAGGGGGGCATCTCATTTGCTAGTATCGGCGGTTCACACCCTTTCAAGCCTCCCTTAGATTTGTCGTTGCTCGTATCTGAGGGCAAATAAGCGTATCCGGGCCGTTTTTCATACTCGGATCCGTGTCGGGTTGTGTCGACCCGGGTATGGAGCCCAAATTGCCGCGTCCATGTAAGATAGATTATAACTAAAAGATAAAAAATGATGGAAATTGTCATGATTTTTTTGAGTTTTTCCAAGAAAGTCCTCCCAGGCCTCGGAGCCCTCAATCAAGCCTTCAATGAGCTCGTTTTCCTTATTGTGGCGCGTCCGAATGCATGATTTATATTTGAGTTTTTCCTATGGGTTTTATGACATTTCTTCCCGATGGTTCATAAATTACATTTGCCAAGGTTGGCATACAACTGTTCCTTTCTAAGGCATTCTAACACTTGCCTAAGATGCCACACATGCTCTTCTAGACTACGGCTATAGACTAAATTTCATCAAAATAGACTACAACAAATTTGCCTAAATTGTTTCTCAAAACATGGTTCATAAGGCGCATAAAAGTACTAGGCGCGTTTGTGAGTCCGAATGGCATCACAAGCCACTCATAGAGACCATGTTTGGTCTTAAACGCCGTCTTCCACTCATCACCTTTGATCAGCACTACTTTGTAGTGCTTATCTAGGAGTTGTTACCGGTGTTTAGGGTGCCATTTGTAAGGATTTAGAGCACAACTGTGGAGTATGTAGTTGGAGAGATGAAGTGTGGATATGGTGGTTTGGAGAAGCTAATTGAAGACATTCAGAAGATGAGGAGAAACCACCTGATGAGACCAAGGAAATAGAAGGGAGAATCCACACAAAGAAGGAGAAGAAGGTCTGCCGCGACCAACTACGACCAAGGGAAAAGACACGAAGAGGTCGCGGCGAAAGACGAAGCGCTGAGCAAAGAGTGCCATTTTCCGCGGGCGCGGATTTCTGGCCGCGACCGCGGAAAATTCCAGACTTGTGCAAAAGCCGAGAGCAAAGACTTAATTTCCGCGACTGCGGATTTCTGGCCGCGGAAGCACACGGAGGCGGTCCGGAAGAGAATTTCCAAACTTTGTTTATTTTTACCTTTTTCCGTTTTTCATTATTTTATTTCGAACATTATACTTTAGTTTCCTTTTAGACTACTTTTGTTATCTTTTCCCTTTAGTTTCAGGGTTATGTTATTTAACCTAGTTTTTCCATTCATTGATCATCATTCAGCATCGTTGTTTCCATTCAGTTTTCCCGTTGAAGTTTATTTTGTTTCCAAGAACTATGAGGAGCTAAGCACCCTTTTTGCTTAGTCCGACAATTGAAGCTTTTCATATGATTTGATTGTTAGGTTACTTCTCTATTTCTTATTCCTTTGGATTATATCTTTTCTCTTGAGCATATTCTTATTGACTGTTATTGATTTGACTAGCTTGATCACCTAGTTGATATTATTAATTGTCTATTGCTAGGGTTTGGATATTTCGAGTTGAGATTCCTTATCTAGAGTAGCAAACATGATATTCTAGGACTAGTTGGACTAGATTATTATGAAAGATAATTGATTATGTTCTAAATGCTGCAAAACATCGGTGTTGTATATATCCTGGTTTGATCCTATGCTCTATGCTGCTGTTGTTCTAAATCTTGATATTTTCTCATGTGTTCAATAGTAAGGGTTGCTAGGACTAGTTGGACTAGTGACTATTTAAGAATAGGGACATGAATAATCAAAGGAAAGGAATAGAGATAACCTAGGATCGATCATTCGTATGAAAAGTGGATATTTGTTTGGCTAAGTGTTTCCCTTTAATTGAATACAAACTCTTTGCTTTGTTTGCTTTGTTTACTTGTCCAACAATCAACAACCAAAACCCCCCTTGTTACTTTGCATACTAATCAACATAAAGAGAAAACAACTCCTCCCTGTGGGATTCGACCCTTGCTTGCCTTTGCTACTTGTTTACGTTTGTTAGGATTTATTTTGATCAGGTAACACGACTAAAACCTGCCTGTCAACCTTCCTTCATACGAATCTGATGAGAGCCATTCTTCAAGTCAATCTTGGAAAACAAAGTGGCACCATGCAGCTCGTCCAGCATGTTATCAAGGCGCGAGATGGGGTGGCGGTATTTGATGGTGATTTGGTTGATGGAGCAGTAATCGACACTCATCCTCCAAGAACCATCCTTCTTGGGCACCAAAATGATCGGCACTGCGCAAGGGCTCAAGCTTTCCCTCATGTAGCCTCGGTCAATCAACTCTTGCACCTGCATTTGGAGCTCCTTTGTCTCTTCAGGGCTCGTGCGGTAGGCTGCGTGGTTCGGCAATGAAGAGCCTGGCATGAAGTTGATTTGATATTCAATGCCACGTATAGGCGGCAATCCCTGCAGCAACTCATCGGTCATAACGTCCTTGAAATCTTGCAGCAAAGAAACAACACACAAAGGGAACGTAGCTTGTTCCTTTTGAGTGGAAGCACAAAGAGTAGGAATAAGTAAGAAACAAGGAGTTATTCCCTTAATTGGAGCAGTGAGCTCGCTGTGCTAGGACAAAAGTAATCGATGCTCGCATTTGCCTTGGATCGAGGCCATCGCAGAATCCTGTCGGCCATCCTGGGGCTCAAAGTTGGCATTGGGGCCATTCGACCTGGCAATAGCAGTTTTGGGAGTAGGGCTTGCAATAGGTTGAGAATTACCGTGAGAAGTGGCATTTTGCTTGCCTTTGGTCTTGGGCAGCGCAGCGGTATCTATGTTGGCCGGCGCAACAGCGGCTGTGGGTGTGGCACCAGCGGCCTCTAAGGCTTCTTGGTGATTCCTCTCGACCTGGTCCTGCAATATCTCATTTGGAGTCATGGGTAAGAGGGTGATGTACTTCTCATGGTAAGTAAACACATAAGTGTTTAAATAGCCATCATAAGGCGCTCCTATCAAATTGCCATGGGAGACCAAGCAGCCAGTGATGTGACTATGCCCCATCAAGAGCTTCAAGAGAGCCCGAACTTCCGAGATGGCTCAAGTGTTGAAGATGGAGCTCAAGAGAATCAAGAAGAGCCTCCTCCCAAGCCAATCACTAGGGCTCGACTCAACCTATTAAGTGGACTCGAGTCAAGCCTTCAAGTGGGCTCGAGTCAAGCATTCAAGTGGGCTCGAGTCAAGCATTCTTGATGGCTTCGAGTTAAGCATCCAAGTGAGCTCGAGTCAAGCATTCAAGGGAGCTCAAGAAGGGTACCTTAAGCAATGAAAGTCAAGAAAGTCCTCCCAAGCCTCGGAGCCCTCAATCAAGCCTTCAATGAGCTCGTTTTCCTTATTGTGGCACGTCCGAGTGCATGATTTATATTTGAGTTTTTCCTATGGGTTTTATGACATTTCTTCCCGATTCACGCCGCCATTGATGTACAAATTAAGGTCTCGAACAGGGGGGCATCTCATTTGCTAGTATCGGCGGTTCACACCCCTTCAAGCCTCCCTTAGATTTGTCGTTGCTCGTATTTGAGGGCAACTAAGCGTATCCGGGCCGTATTTCATACTCGGATCCGTGTTGGGTCGTGTCGACCCGGGTATGGAGCCCAAATTGCCGCGTCCATGTAAGATAGATTATAAATAAAAGACAAAAAATGATGGAAATTGTCATGATTTTTTTGAGTTTTTCCAAGAAATTCCTCCCAGGCCTCGGAACCCTCAATCAAGCCTTCAATGAGCTCATTTTCCTTATTGTGGTGCGCCCGAATGCATGATTTATATTTGAGTTTTTCCTATGTGTTTTATGACATTTCTTCCCGATGGTTCATAAATTACATTTGCCAAGGTTGGCATACAATTGTTCCTTTCTAAGGCATTCTAACACTTGCCTAAGATGCCCCACATGCTCTTCTAGACTACGGCTATAGACTAGAATGTCATCAAAATAGACTACAACAAATTTGCCTAAAATGTTTCTCAAAACATGGTTCATAAGGCACATAAAAGTACTAGGCGCATTTGTGAGTCCGAATGGCATCACAAGCCACTCATAGAGACCATGTTTGGTCTTAAACGCCGTCTTTCACTCATCACCTTCCATCATACGAATCTGGTGAGAGCCACTCTTCAAGTTAATCTTGGAAAACAAAGTGGCACCATGCAGCTCGTCCAACATGTCATCAAGGAGCGAGATGGGGTGGCGGTATTTGATGGTGATTTGGTTGATGGAGCGGCAATCGACGCTCATCCTCCAAGAACCATCCTTCTTGGGCACCAAAATGACTGGCACTGCGGAAGGGCTCAAGCTTTCCCTCATGTAGCCTCGGTCAATCAACTTTTGCACCTGCCTTTGGAGCTCCTTTGTCTCTTCAGGGCTCGTGCGGTAGGCTGCACGGTTCGGCAATGAAGAGCCTGGCATGAAGTTGATTTGATATTCAATGCCACGTATAGGCGGCAATCCCTGCAGCAACTCATCGGGCATCACGTCCTTGAAGTCTTGCAGCAAAGAAACAACACATGAAGGGAGCATAGCTTGTTCCTTTTGAGTGGAAGCACAAAGAGTAGGAATAAGTAAGAAACAAGAGGTCCTTCCCTTAATTGGAGCAGTGAGCTCGCTGTGTCGGGCCAAAAGTAATCGATGCTCGCATTTGTTTTGGATCGGGGCCATCGGAGAATCCTGTCGGCCTCCCTAGGGCTCGAAGTTGGCACTGGGGCCATTCGACCTGGCAATAGCAGTTTTGGGAGTAGGGCTTGCAATAGGTTGAGAATTGCCGTAAGAAGTGGCATTTTGCTTGCCTTTGGCCTTGGGCAACGCGGCGGTATCTATGTTCGCCGGCGCGACAGCGGCTGTGGGTGTAGCACTAGCGGCCTCTAAGTCTTTTTGGCGATTCATCTCGACCCGGTCCTGCAATATCTCATTTGGAGTCATGGGTAAGAGGGTGACGCGCTTCCCATGGTAAGTAAACACATAAGTGTTTAAATAGCCATCATAGGGCGCGCCTATCAAATTGCCATGGGTGACCAAGCAGCCAGTGATGTGACTACGCCACATCAAGAGCTTTGATAGGGGTTGTCGTGACACCTAAACAAAATAATCCTTAAAAACCTAAGTAGAATAGGCAAGCAAGAGTCGAAGCCCACAGGGAGGAGTTATCTTTCTTAATGCAAAGTAGTATGCCAAAGTAACAAAGGGGGGTTTGTTGGTTTTTTTGCAAATAACAAAGTAAATCAAAAGCAAAAGGTTGTAATCAATTGGGAAAAAGTACTTAGCCAGACAAATATCCACCATTCATTTGATTGATTGATCCTAGATTATTTCTATTCCTTCCTATGAATATTCCTGTCCCTATTCTGAAATAGTTACCAGTCCAACTAGTCCTGGTAACCCTAACTATCGAACGCACAAGAAACTATCAAGATTTAGAACAATAGCAGCAAGAAGCATAGGAATTAATCAGGATACATGTAACACCACAACTTGCAGCATTTAACACATAATCAATTCTCTTCACAATAAATTAGTCCAACTAGTCCTAGAATATCATGTTTGCTACACAAGATAAGGGATTTCAACTCAAAATATCCAAATCCTAGCAATAGACAATTACTAATATCAACTAGTTGATCGGGCCAGTCAAATCAGCAACAATCAATAGGAATAAGCTCAAGAGAAAAGATATAGTCAAAGGAATAGGAATAGAATTATAACCTCACAATCATATATCAAATGAAGGCTTCAATCGCCGGACTAAGCAAAGGGTGCTTAGTTCTTCATAGTCTTGAAAATACAAAAACTCAAAGGGAAAAACAATGCTGAATAATAGTCTCAATGATCTGAATGATAATGAAAAGTGGCTGCTAACAACTAGGTTATAAACCTAGCAAAACCTAAAACTCAAAATAGGAAATAAAATCTTTTCAAAAGAAATAAACCAAAATAAAATAATTAAAAGAAAAAGAAATAAAATAAAAACAGATCTTCGGAAGAAATTCCTCGACGCGCGTCTGATGCAGTTTTCCGCGACCGCGGAAAACTCTATGTAAAGGTCTCGTTGTTTGTATTTTCCGCGACCGCGGCTCTGGCGTCCGCAACCGCGGTTTCTTCACTTTGCACTTCTTCACTTCTAATCTTCGTCTTCTCTTGTGGCTTTCTTTTCCATCTTCAATGTATCTTCATTTAAGCTCTTCTACGCCACCAATATCATACTCCTTCTCCTCAACTCCATACTCCACAATAACGCTCTAAACTCTCCAAATGGTACCCAAAACACCGGTAACAACTCCTAGTTAAACCCCACAAAGTAGCGCTGATCAAGCTTCAAGAGAGCCCGAACTTCCGAGATGGTTCAAGTGTTAAAGATGGAGCTCAAGAGAATCAAGAAGAGCCTCCTCCCAAGCCAATCACTAGGGCTCGAATCAACCTATTAAGTGGACTCGAGTCAAGCCTTCAAGTGGGCTCAAGTCAAGCCTTCAAGTGGGCTCAAGTCAAGCATTCAAGTATGCTTGAGTCAAGCATTCTTGTTGGGTTCGAGTTAAGCATCTAAGTGAGCTCGAGTCAAGCATTCAAGGAAGCTCAAGAAGGGTTCCTTAAGCAATGAAAGTCAAGAAAGTCCTACCAAGCCTCGGAGCCCTCAATCAAGCCTTCAATGAGCTCGTTTTCCTTATTGTGGCGCGTCCGAGTGCATGATTTATATTTGAGTTTTTCCTATGGGTTTTATGACATTTTTAAGACATGGTTTATGCTTGTTTTTAGTGTTTAATTTCAGTTTGGCTGTATGGGCCTTGTTGGGCCGGCAGCCCATTAGAGGCCTTAGGCCTTACACGTTTTCCTTCCTTGTTTTTGCCTATAGAGGCAGATGCTCCCTCATTTCAAAGACAACGTTGATTGACAATGAAATGACAGTTATTGTGTTCTTGAGAAAGCTCTCTTTTTCTTGTTCTTGTTCGTGAGTCATATCGAGCAAACCAGTCTTGTTTCAAGGGTGAGTCATATCTCTTGAATCTCGATCTCTCCTAAACTTGAGTGGTGAGTCATATCCACAAGGGTGTTAGGTGCCTATCCTTCATTAAATCCATCACCATCCATCTTCCCTTCACGAACCCTATACAAACAACTCATCTCGTTGAATTCCTTCACAGAACTCTCTACGACGTCTCAGAAAATCACCATAAATATTGATTCCCAGATCCGTTCATTCTCAAATTTGGAGGGCTTAAACTAGACTTCCAGATCTATCTCCTCGATTTGGAATCACCCAATGTGGAGGTCGGATCCGAGAGAACGACCCCGTGGAAATCCGGCCGAAATGCTGGATTTTGGCTGTCGTGAGCCCTTCTGTTTGGAGACGACTAAGAGCAACGCCTTGCACCGAGTCATCCTTGATCCTAGCCTACATCATGTGGTATCAGAGCTAGCAAGGTAATGCTCAAAAATTTGGCTTTTAAGTTAAAGAAAATTCAGTTGGCAAGCCTAGAAGTCAAGCCCTAGGTTCTGCATCTTGTGTCTTTGTGTTGCATCTTTGAGTCTTGTTTTTTAGTCCAGTTCTTTGTCTTGTGTTTGAATCGTGTCTTGTTGATTTTCCTGAGTTCATTGGCTGTGTTTTTGGGCGGAGAAACCAAGAGAGAGCCGAGCCTAAGAGAGAATCCAAGTGGTTAATTAGTTCATAAATTTTAGGGATTTGTTGTTGGGGTTGTTGTGGACCGATTCTGTGGTTGTTGCAGCCCTTGAATTGCTCATTTTTTGTTGTTTATTTTTTGGTCGTAATATTCAAAATTGTTGGAGTCTTGGTCGTGTTTCTTGGCTGCAAACAATCCTTGAATTTGCATGACAGTTGTGCTAGAATTAAGCCTCAATGTCTAGGATACGGGAAAGGCTTGATTGCTATTAATTGGATTGTGTTGTTCAAATTGTAAAGCATATTTGCTTCCATTTAGACGTCTATTTTCAGTCATAAAAAAAACAAGAGAAGAAGTATTGCATTGCATCAAGGGAAAAGTGGTTGATTTCGGAAACACCCGTCCTATTAACAAGAGGGAAGGCCATAGAAAAAGTGAATCAACACCTTGAAAAATTCAAAAAAAAAATCTGCATTTGGTCGTGTGATTTAATTCAGTTTGTGTACACAAGTTCTCCATTTGTAAAGCATTTGAGCTTAGTAGCTTCCTTGATGTTGCTTGCTTGATTGTTGTTCAAGTGTCTTAAGTTCTTGTGTTGTTTGTTGCTACTTTTTTTGTTCATTTTATTGAGTCTAGGGACCTTGAGCCTTGCCCAATTAGGAGTGCTTGCTTGGCTGAAAAGTCTTGGCTTTAAATCAAGTTGTAGAGCTCCTTTCTAGCTTAAGTTCCATTGAGTAGTCTAGTGTCTTTGAGGATTTCTTGCTTGGCTGCCTTTTGTTGTCTCTTTCATGTCAAGACAAGAACTAAAGGAGATGTCTAGCATGGGTCACATTCCCCGAAAGGACTTCTTTTAGTTCCGGGCCCATGGAGCTTCATATAGGGAGGCTCGCTATCTTGCTCAACAAGAAGCTAACCCATACATGAGGTACGATCCTAGTCCTTATTGTTACAACTCTCAATATTATTCAGCTAACCAATATGTGCAGCCTAAGGGAACCTATGGTTCACCTAATCCGCATGTTAGCACACCCCAAAGAAGAGAGAGAGAGAGAGAGAGAGAGAGAGAGAGAGAGAGAGAGAGAGAGAGAGAGAGAGAGAGAGAGAGAGAGAGAGAGAGAGAGAGAGACTCAACCGCCTCGGGTTAGGACACGTGACATCGTGTGTGTCATGTGTGAAGGGAGAGGACACTTGGCTGAAATCTGTCCCAACCAGTACTACACCTACAAGGACATACAACCCCTTGTGAGTGAAGTCTTGGTTGCTTCTTGTAAGGAAGAGGACGTCCAGCTGAGCTCTTGCAATGAGTCAATCCAAGTTGAAGTTGCTTCTTGTAAGGAAGTCTTGCAATGAGTCTTTACAAGAGGAAGAGCCCTCCCAAGATGAAGAAGAGCTCAAGGGAGAATCAGGTCAGCCCTCCACTCTAATGGAAGAGGAGCTCAGTCCAAGGAGAAAGGAGGAGGAAGTTGAAGCACCATCCCTCCCTACTACAAGAGGCAATCGTTTGCCCATCATTGTGCGTAGCTCCCTCCAATCTTTGGCTACTCCATGGACGGACCTGATCCACAAGGTTCTTTCAAGCTTTCCTTTCCTACTCCAAGAAGAGGTTGAAGCTAAGGATGTTGAGCAGCCCAAGAAATCAATTTTCAACCAAGAGAAGAAGGATGTGCCAATGGAGACTAATACAAGGAAATTATCACTTATCTCCATCTATTCAATTCCATCTCTTGAGTTTGAAAATGAGCATATAATTCCATGTAGGACACTACACATGAAGAAATCAGTCCTTGCATGTAAAACTAGATATTCTTGTGTGCATCAAAGTTTTCTAGCACAATACATGTCTTGTGGAATGCATCTTGTTTATAATATGATCATTATGTTCACGCATGTGTGTTATATCGATCCTTGCATCACTAAGCATGTACATAGAACTAGGAAGAAGAGTGGAATAGTGTGTGCATGCATGCTTGGATATCATATAGTCATTGGAAGATTTTTGCTTACATTCTTAAAATTGTGTGGACGAGTTAGAAGGCCGTATTTTGCCATTGTTATTATGAATAGGTCCTCTAAGAAAGTTGAATTCAATGCATGCCCCCAACTTAGTAATGCATCTTATGTTACTAACCCTTTTATTGACCAAGTTGTGGAGTTGCATGGAGTTTCTAGTCCTTTGGTTTCAGGTCAAGAAGAGAAGTATGTGAGCTACTCAAAGCTGAAATCCGGAGAAATGCCTTTTTAGCCCGGAGATCAAGACGTCCCACATGTGGCTGAATTGGTTCATTCCTTGATGAAGGAAGATGAAGACCTTAACGAGCTGGATTCGAGGTCGGATCCCTTTCAAGAGAGGGAGGATGATGTGACTACGCTTCATCAAGAGCTTCAAGAGAGCCCGAACTTTCGAGATGACTCAAGTGTTGAAGATGGAGCTCAAGAGCATCAAGAAGAGCCTCCTCCCAAGCCTATCACTAGGGCTCGACTCAACCTATCAAGTGGGCTCGAGTCAAGCCTTCAAGTGGGCTCGAGTCAAGCATTCAAGTGGGTTCGAGTCAAGCATTCTTGTTGGGTTCTTGTTAAGCATCCAAGTGAGCTCGAGTCAAGCATTCAAGGGAGCTCAAGAAGGGTTCCTTAAGCAATGAAAGTCGAGAAAGTCCTCCCAAGCCTCGGAGCCCTCAATCAAGCCTTCAATGAGCTCGTTTTTCTTATTGTGGCGCGTCCGAGTGCATGATTTATATTTGAGTTTTTCCTATGGGTACATGGTTTAAGCTTGTTTTTTAGTGTTTAATTTCAGTTTGGCCGTGTGGGCCTTGTTGAGCCGGCAATCCATTAGAGGCCTTACACGTTTTCCTTCCTTGTTTTTGCCTATAGAGGCAGATGCTCCCTCATTTCAAAGACAACATTGATTACTAATGAAATGGAAGTTATTGTGTTCTTGAGAAAGCTCTCTTTTTCTTGTTCTTGTTCGTGAGTCATATCGAGCAAACCGGTCTTGTTTCAAGGGTGAGTCATATCTCTTGAATCTCGATCTCTCCTAAACTTGAGTGGTGAGTCATATCCACAAGCGTGTTAGATTCCTATCTTTCATTAAATCCATCACCATCCATCTTCCCTTCACGAACCCTATCCAAACAACTCATCTCGCTGAATTCCTTCACGGAACTATCTGCGACGTCTTAGTAAAATCACCATAACTATTGATTCCCAGATCCGTTCATTATCCAATTTTGAGGGCTTAAACTAGACTTCCCGATCTATCTCCGAGATTTGGAATCATCCAATTCGGAGGTTGGAGCCGAGATAACGACCCCGTGGAATACAAGCCAGAATTCTGGATTCTGGCTGTCGTGAGCCCTTGCTTTTGGAAACGACTAATAGCAACGCCTTGCACCGAGTCATCCTTGATCCTAGCCTACATCAGCAAGTGTGTCACATCCATAGCAATGACATCACATAAAACACTATCAGAATAATGACCAATGGAAAAAGATATCAAACACTGTTTTGTGACGACATCTCTTTTGCTTTCGGAGATCCATTGGAGGCCATAGGGTTGCGGATGAGGTGTTGTTGGCAAATTGAAGTGCTTCACCACCTTCTCATTGATCATGTTGCAGCAACTGCCTCCGTCTATGATAACGCTCAAGGAGGCTGTCTTGACCAAGCATCTAGTGTGGAAAAGATTCTCGCGCGGGTGCATCATATTGGCCTCCTTCACGGTGAGCACTCGCCTGGTGACAAGGCTTAAGGGGGTGCCGGCATGGAGGTCAGCTGGTGCGCAAGCATAGGCGTCAAACTCCTCCTTGGCATCAAGATCGTCGGCCACCTCATCCTCAGCTTCATCCTCACAGGACTCAAAGCCGACAACTTGGGAAAAGAGCACCTTCTTGGTGTTGGGGCAGCCACGTTTCATGTGACCACGGCCGTCACACTTGTAGCACTCCAAATCACGAGCGCGGTCTTGGCGTTGCGTTGGGGTTGCGGGCGCGTTGCCGCGCGCAGGAGCGGGAGCATCCGCGGCCTGGCGTGGGCCCAAACCTATGCCTGCTTTGGCTTGGGAAGAAGAAGAAGAAGTATTAGTGGGCAAAACTGAATTGAAAGGCCTAGAGCCATACCTGGGTGCGGTAGAAGAGGGCCAACTTTGTTGCTTGCGCCTCAAAAGCTGGTTGTGCAACTGCATGGCCGTGTGAGTCAAGGCATTGATGTCTTTGATCGGCAAAATCTCTAGCTGGTCACGGATTGATGCATTGAGGCCGCTCAAAAATCGTGTCTTCAATGTGGATGGCTCGACACTGACTCAGCGTTGTAGTACATGTCCTCTAATTTGGAGAAAAACTCTAAGGGAGTCAAGGTTCCTTGGCGCGCCATGGCTATCTCTAAGCGCATCTTTTCCTTGTAGTTTTGTGGCACATACTTTTGTGTCATGACATACACAAGTTGATGGCATTGCTCAACGGGAGCCAAATTGTGCCGAATGCGGTCTGTGATAAATCTATGCCACCAAGTGCGGGCGGCGCCGCGGAAGTGGAGTGTGGCAATCTCCACTTTCTCATGCTCCTCGTATTGGCAATGTTGCAATGCCGATTCCTTATCCTACAACCAATCCAAGAAAACAATAGGATCATATTCACCCAAAAAATGCTCAATAGTTACCTTAATGTAACGGCACAAGTGATGTGTGGGCACGGCGGGGCGACGTTGGGCATATCGGTGATCCTTCAAGTCATAGGCATCTTTATAACGGGCGCGGCCTCCACGGTGCCTGTCGCGACCATCATGGCCACGGTGGCCATCGTAGGTCTCGTAGACATTGTCGACCTCTAGGCGGCACGCTGGTGGCGGTGGCGGCGACCCTTGGGCTCGTGACAACGGTGGTCACGTTCAAGCCTGTGACGGTCGTGGTCTACACATCGGCCGGCACCATGGCGCCCGCGGTTGCGGTCGTCGGTACCAACCAACAGCGGAATGTAATCATGTGGCCATTGTTGAAGCTCAATGGGATCGGCAAGGGACAGGTGAAAGTTCCCTGGATTTACCATTCCAGAGTCCTCAATCTCTTCATCATCAAACTCCTCAAAGTCTTTGCAGCTGGAATATGGCTCGGAGTCATAGGCAGCGGAGCCGCGGTTGGCGGATTTGATGTTGAAAGGCACCAGAGTGGGCGCGGGCTGGTGCGAGCGATGCCGGCCAGAAGGCGCGGCGTCGTGAGGCGCACAGCCTGTAGAGCGCCGGCAGTGGCTAGGGGCACTCGGGTGCTGCGTGTCCTGGTGGGTGGAGCGGCGCATTTGGGTGTCAATGCTCTTGCGCCGATCTCCATGATCCACAAACCTGAGGTCCGAGGTGTGGTGCTCTGGAAAATCTGGAGCAAAGTCCTCATCATCTTCAGAGTCGGAGGCATAGTCGCTAGGCGCCGCGCGGGGGTCATAACGGCCACACGCCGAGACGTGGCCGTGGCGACTCGCGATCACCAAATTGAGGCGGTGAAGGGACTTCTGGTGGTGGGAAGTGGAGGCAACATTTTTGCCTTTCTCTTGGCAGCGCACTGCCGCGAGGGGATCATCGGCCTGCGGTAGGGGATCCATCTGCACGACAGTCGGGCTTGTGGGATGCGGCGGGTTATTGTGCTGCAGTTGTTGGCGCATCCGCACAATTTTGGCAAGGGCAGCCTCCATATCTTGCGGTGGTGGGGTGGGCAAAAGGCCATCGCCGTGTTGTTGGTGTCCTTCCTTGTGATCACTATGGTCGCCAGTGGACATGGTACCTATTTGGATAGGAGACATGCACAAGGATCAAGGAGCACAAGCTATAACAAAACACCAACAATCAATTAAGGCACACTTGACTCAAGTTAGCAAGCAACACTAGGTGTTAAATCTAGCTTGAGCCGTGAGGGCGGGTATGGGTGGGCAAAGGCTCACAACAATGCAAGAGATGCAAACAACACGTCACTAATTTAAAGCATGCAAGTCAAGAAAAATTGAAATGCACAAGTAGCAATTATGCAATATGCAAAGACAAGAAACGTGCAAGGAGAGAACCCTAGACGGCGGGAGGTAGGCTTAGTGGACCTTGGCCAAGGGCGAGAGAAAAACTTCGGGCCTTACCTTATTTTGGCTATGGCCGAAGTAGAAAAGAATTTATTTATTTTTTTAATTTCGGATTTGCCTCTTTTTTATAAAAAAAAAATCCATTTTTTTTTGTAAACTTAAGTCAAAATTGGACTTAAATTTGAGATTCGAAATTCAAAAACAAGATCGGCCAAGATATGTTTGTTAAGGAAAGAAAAGCAGATTTGCTTCAAGATAGGAGAGAGACAGAATCGGTAACAAACCATGCAAGAATCTCGGCAATGATATGGATAATGACTAACTCTAACAAATCAATTTGAATTAACTAAAACAAGCAAAAAAATCAGCAACAAATTATAGCAAATCAAGCACAATTGTAGGGATTCGGCTAACAATTTTTTGTTGGCGAGCAATCG
This sequence comes from Rheum nobile, assembly GCA_027886185.1. Lineage (NCBI taxonomy): Eukaryota > Viridiplantae > Streptophyta > Magnoliopsida > Caryophyllales > Polygonaceae > Rheum > Rheum nobile. Next base: position 3,840,421 of record WOAB01000002.1, on the reverse strand, counting down.
GATTGGTCAAGGGCTTGCCTTGAAGGGCCGATCCTATCCTAGATTTTAGGGATTTGGTTGTTAGGCCGTTTGTGGAGCAAAGCGCAAGGAGTCCCTAGGTGGCGGGCGTGAAAGGTGGCGGATGCTATGGTGATGAACAAGTTGATGAAATGGAAAAGTAGGACTTGTAAACAATAGCCAAGAGTGACTTACTCGATCCCTGGCAATGTTCTAAAATCCCCGCCTAGGCCCCGGCTAGGCGCTAGACGGTCACCCTCCGCCTAGGATCCGCCTAGGCAAGAAGAATCCTCAAATGTTGTGGAAGCCGCAACATCTTAGAAGATGACGGATGCATTAACATAATTTTGGGTTAGGCTTTGTACAATAAGGCCCATAATATAATATCAAATTTCATCCCAACATAGTTTTATAAAGATTAATGGATTTGGGACAACATAATCAAACAATCACATGGATCATGCATTAATTTTTAGTCCGCCTAGGCCCCCGCCTAGCCGCCTAGGCGCTAGGCCCCCCCTCACCACCCAGCTCCCGCCTAGCGACTTTTAGAACATTGATCCCTGATGCTCTGATACCAACTTGATGCGTCCTTGGCCTCAGATGAATGTCAAGGATGCCTTCGGCGCCAGATCTAGACCGAGTACTGAGTCCACCTCTTGGAACTTAGAGGTTTACGCGGCGATGGATGACTTTGAACGGTTGGAACACGGAGGAATTGGTTTGCATGGCAGAGCGGGTGAGACGCCAACGGAGATGGTGGCGAGCCCAACTGAGACTGTGGAAACGAGCGGCGGCGGCAAGGAGACTCGCGAGAGTCTCGATGATGGCGGCGGTGAGTGGGTGTTTGAAGAATTTGAGGGAGAAGGAGACGTAGAGAAGAGAGAAAGATATGTTGACGGTCGGCTAAGAATGGAGATAAACTCAACAAACACTTAGCATTAAAATGCAACGTAAACCTTACAATGTTGGTCGCGGAGGCCTTATAAAGGCAACGACTCAGCAATGGGCCGAGAGAGCCCATGGACTAGCCCACTCACAAGAGTGAAGCACACGCCCAAAATGGAAAAATACATAAATTGAAATACTAAAATAGAAATGTCTAAAAATAGTAAATAAATCTCTAATAGTAAAACTACGGTTGAATAGGCGCTGATCTTCAAGGTTGGCGGCAAGCAGCGCGGACGCGACGATGAGGCACCGGCGCAGGGGCGTTGGGCTTGGCTGAGGTCGGCTAGGTCAAGGTTGGAGGCGCTGCCGAAGTAGCGTCAGGCTGCATGCGCGAGGCCTCAAGTGTCACAAGGAGCAATGCCGCAAGGGCGGCATCATGGAGGCTGGCACTGGAGAAGGCCCGAGCAATGAAGGACTGTGTGGCTTGGGCGATGGCCTTGGCACGAGCCCGAGTCACGGGGCCATCAGACTTGATGCTCATAGCTTCCTCCTCCTCAGTGGCGGTCATGGAAGGCAAGGGCGCATCAACTTGGAATAGAAGGGTTTTTTATGGTGAGTTCAAATCAGCAAACGCTAATGCACTTTTGCTTGAATTGAAGAGACCTGCCACTAATACAACTCCAGCTTCTATCTGAGCACCTCAATGGTCTCCCCCTAAGCCGGCGGTGTTAAAACTAAATACAGATGCATCTGTTACAAGGGGTATTGGCATTGGCTTTAAGCACAGGGTCCAAACTAAAGCCACAAACTGTAATAAGAGGTTTGCTAAGGTCAACCTGCTCAATCATGCTATAGTGAGAGAATGGGTGTCGGATCATAGTTGTAGGTAAAATACAATTAATCTATCAAATGTTGGTAAATTCAACTTCAAATTCAAAATTGAAAATAACACCAGCTAGACATTAGATTGCAGGAGCTTCTGAGAAAAGTCATTCAAGACACGAACTAATAGTAATCTGTGCAATTTATTTCAGAGCCCAATTAAAGGACTTTATGATTGTTAGCCTCATACTGGCTTACACAACTTACTATTACTATTGATATCTGACAGCAAAGCCAACAGAAGATGACCCACAACGGCTTCCAAGAAAAACATGCTTACAACTCCTCCAGATGACAGCTTCATTGTCAAATGTTAGACGCTGAAGCGGGCATCGTCTCTGACAGCGTCAAGGTGACAAGAGAAGTCGAAGTGGCCTCAGAGGATGAGATTCTAACAGCTTGGGGAGACAGATCTGGGGATAATGAGGTAGGGAGAAGGGGTAGTGAAGACCCTGATGGATCACTACTCTGTTTCATGGCGAAAGACAATTCCATTGGATGATCGAATTTGCATGTAATGCCGAACCTGCAGAACCCATTGCGCATGTAGAAAGCGCAAGGTTTCTCCCCCTATTAAGAACAAAGACAGTGTTAGGATACTCTTCACATATCAAACTACTTAGACACATGCTTTTATACAAGGCTCAGTATCTTGTATAAGTGCCAACAACAAGGGGCAGTAAAAATAAGGCATGTTATGTATCAATTGAAAACTTATTGATCTGCCCAACTATTCACTGCAAGTGCAGAGAAGTCAGTCTAGCATGTTTCTTTTGGGAAAAAAGATATGCAAGAATGATAATAAGTAGAGTGTGGTTCTTTCAGTATCCAGATGGAGTAGTGATAAAAGCAAGAGACAGAGTTGCAGACTACAGCTTCAAAGAAATGATCAACACGATTAAGCTCAGAGGTTTTTCCCGATCTTCCAAAGAGTGAGAGATCTAACCACACAATACTTGTTACAAGGCAAACAACTCCAAGTAAGTAGCCTCATACCAAACAAGCCTTTCTAACTATGTCCATTGGACCGAAAAAGGAAATATTGTTGCAAGTATTTTAAATCGTGGGGGGGGAAGGATCATATGATATTTCACTACTTCACTTTTTTTTCATTTGAAAACTAGACTCATGAATTTATAAATTAGTAAGTTACATGATCTCTTCAGGAACAACAATATCTCACTTGTTTGGCGCATACTCATCATCCATAGTAAGTATTCCTCATATATTATTGAAGAAGCTACGGTGATCATTTTAAAAACTAGAAATCACCACTATAATTGATACATCTCAGGGACAACAATATCTCATACGGATTGATTACTGCAAGTTTTAGTCTTCAAGACTAAGATGCAATTTAACTATGAAATTTCTACTATAACTGTATAACATCAAAATTTGGACCTTGGAATCCACTATGCAACATCTAGGCCTATTTGGATTAGGTTCTTTCATCTTAATCTCCAATAAAAAACAATACAGTATCCCCACCCTAGCTTCCGTTTAATGCTCCAAATAAATCCCTTTAGAATTCATGCATTTATAAATCATCAAAGCTTAAATCAACTTTCACCCGTAATCAATGTTTATATCCACACTCACATGATGCTTAAATAAATCACAAAAGTCATTTTCTGTCTATAAAGTCGTTTGCATTCTCCTATTCTACTAAACAAACTAAATTACAGACATGATATGACTGATTTCATCTGTTTTTAACATAAGGTACACGTCTGTGTATGCATCATCACATAAGAAAGGATTAGATTTGTCAGAGTCAAACACCACAACTTTTAGACGGACAGCACTGGTTTACAGTATCTCAAACAGTTGGTTAACGAGCCGATTAAAAAATAATTCCCAAGAACAAACATGAAAGCCAAACACAGAATCTGTTAAGCTAAATATTCTATACTTTTGCACCAAAGAGAGGAATAATGTATTAAAAACTAAAAACACAACAAAGAAATGACACATTTCATCTAGACCTCGTGCAAGGGGCATGTCTTATAAAGAGAGGTGAAATGTTAACACACGAAGAAGAAAGGAAAAGAACCTAAAAAATAGCAAGCTTACTTACCGGGCGTGAAGGTAGGCCCAATGGACTGAGGCAACAAGATGTCATAAATGCAGGTCGTTCTGGAGGATGGTGAAATCTACAGGATGAACCAAACTTACAATCACCTGTTCTCAAGTAATACTGGCATTCGGGTTGGCCAGGTCGCTCTGGAAACTTTACTTCCCTAAAGTCAGTACTTGACTGGCCAGTAGTAGGAGACCACATGGGAGAATACGGTCCAGTCGATGTAGGAGTTGAAGGAAGGGTGGCCACTCCATACAAAGAGCCAGCTGCTGCTGAGTGTTGAGCATTAGGAGACAAGGCAGGGCTTAGGGGCGCCTACATTTTCAAAGCCGAAGACACTATAAGATTGCATCTGAGCTATGCAAATACAAAATTTCAACTTTCAATTGCTTGGCATACCGAGTATGAAGTCCAACTAGGTATAGGGACAAGTCCAGTAGGAAGCAGCATAGTACCATAACGTCCTGAAACAAAAGGACCAGGCAAAGGTGGAGGCATAGGCATCCTAAAGCGGGCGCATGCACTCCCAATTGGTTCAGGCATCGGGATAGATGGTGTCTGCACTGCAGGATAAAATGGGGGTGCAGTAGGTGGAACCGATATAACCGTTGATTCAGGATGAACACCAGCCAGCCTAGGATGAACACCAGCTGGCTCAGGACGAACACCAGCTGGATCAGGATGATGGAATTTACAGCAAATCCCAAATTCGCATTGCCCCATTCTCATATAGTAGAAACATTCTTGTTCACCCTGTTAGACAAAAATTCAGAGCTATTAACCATGAATTCTCAAAATAGAGATAATTAGTACATGAGCATGGAAATAAACAATCAGGGTTTAATAGGTAGAATAAAAACCGGTCTTAGAGGGTATCCATGATAATTTAGCAACAAGTCACTCGATGATCCGCCAGAATTTCTTGGATGGTCGAACTTGCATGTCGCACCGAATTTACAAGTTCCTGTTTGTAAGAAGTACTGCAACCATGGAAACAGAAGCAAAATTAACAAAATGATCCCTGTCCCAAAGTGATTGAGCCAAATTTGCAAAACCTTTGTACAAAATAAAAAACAATGTCCAAAATAACCATTGTAATCCATGTTTTACTAACTCGGCATCATACCTGACAAACGCGCTCACCAGCTCTCTTGGGGTGCTCCCCTCCATCTGATCTCATAGCCATGGTAGCCTGATCACCAGAACTATCAAAACTCATGTCTAGGGGTAATGCTTCATAGCTAGTGACCCAGCAATATATATACTGATTTTCCGAATATTCTAGACACACCGGATATAACGTGGCACACAAAAGGTAAATCATAGCATCTGAAATCGAGTGTCGTTTTCTCAACGGACTTGGCTGCTTTTGGAATGGATCCAGTAAAGGTCGCCATTCATTTTCTCACAAAAATCGACACCTGCCATAAACCGTCACAAGGCAGAAAACTCGCGGAAACTTCCAAGAATATTCGTATCACTGACAACCATTACACTCTAACAGAAAAAAGAAAACAAAAGCAAAGGCACACCAAATTCACTACTTTACTGGTTTATACTGCAAAAGCACACTTAAAGTCGGTAACCACTACATTTTCACATTTTACCATGGCAACACTAGCCAGAATCTGCAGAATACATGGAAACTCAACAACTGATGAAAGATCTAGCACAATGTTAACACCAAACCATGACCAAATGGAGCCACACAATTAAATGAGAAACAATTACACATCAATAAAACAACTGCAAATAAGGAAAAACTGAGAAAAATTAAGGCATGTAAAATGTAAACTGGAGTACCCACCGATGCACGGTCGCGGTGATGATTATATCGGCACCGAGTACCAAATCTTCAAAATCCAGTCCCCATATAATACATACAATCTGATGCACCCGGGCGCTGCCGGTAAGTTTCCTTGCTTGTCTGACCTAACTCCCACATTGAATCTTCAATTATAGTCCACCAACGATAATGGAAGAACAATAATATAAATTATAAAGTCACGATAAGTGATAACTTAAAGCAAGAAACAAGGAAGGCAAACGAAATTAAGCAGAGGTCTTTAGCTGATCACAAACCCCAAACCACAACATTACGAAGATAGCCCTAAATTTTCGAAAGCTCTAAAAGATAAATGCTAATCAAATGATACGCAATAAAAACTTACTTTCGAGCCTCGTTTTCGTCCATTCCTGCTGATGATACTGCTCCCACCGTTCGCGCCCTAAATTCTGCCCATACATCTCCATTTGCTTTGTTTCTTCTTCTTCTTCCTTTTACACTTGCAAAAATGGTTCCTTTTCGAGCTGAAACCACAAAACCCCTCCAAATAAAGAGTTTTCAATGGACGGAAACCCAGCGAAATTGATCAACAAATCCACACAGGGGAAGAATAAAATAGGAAAAGAGAACCACGAGGAGGAAGAGAAAGGAAACAGAATCGGGAGATAACGCTTTTTCCTTATCTTTCTCCCTCTTTCATAATCTCTCTTTCCTGCTGTCTGCCTTCTTCAAGCAGTGTGTGTGATGACTTGCTCGAGTGTGTTGCTTTCAAAGTGAGTTTTTCTGTGTGTTTTTTTCCTTCGTTTAAATTATTTTTGTTTTCAGTGTTTGATTTTATTTATTTTTTGACATATTTCATATACACGCAAATTTTGAACTTTACACATGCGATTTAGTATGCCATCAGTAGACGTATAAGTATATGGAAATTGTTTGAAAAAAATATGACAAAATTCGTACGCCAAAAGAAAGCACAACAAAAATAAGACAAAGAGTTGTTGGCGTACCAAACGTGTGGGCCTATAATTGGACCTTGAAGGAGTGGCCCAGTTAAAGGCCCACTTGGCGCACCAAAAAAAGGTGCAGCTCATATGGCGCGCCATGATTCGGCGCACCAAGCGGTACGCCTCGCGCTGGCGTACCACAATTAGGTTAAATGTCAGCGCGAGCGCACCACTCCATCTTCTTCCTCCTTCTCTTTCCCTCCTCTCGACGGCGCTGCGCTTCGTCTCTTCTCAGAAATCGACGACCATGGCGGGTGCTTCCAACGGCAACGTGCTTGGCGGTTCGGCAGGCGGCGCGAATTCGGGCGGCTTGAATCCGATGGAGGGCGGTTCGGCATTGGTGGATACGAGGGGTGGGTATTGGTGGCAGGTTAGAGGCCGTGGCTAGCGGGGGTCGGCCGGTGGCGGTGGAGGCGGTGGAGGTCGTGGCTGGCAGCAGTGAATCGGAGGCGGTAGCTGGCGGCGGCGAATCAGAGGCAATAGCTAGCGGCGGCGAATCGGAGGCGGTGGCTGGCGGCGTCAACTCAGAGATGGTGGAGGCGGAGGCCGGAGGCGATGTCGTGGAGGTTCAGAATCACCGGGGCGGAGGGAGACTTCGTGGCACAGGTGGCAGGATCATATTACCGGGCGAATACCGGACCCGAGATGGGGCACGAGTTCGAGGGATCGCATCTACTACTGTCGACGATGCTGCGACTCTTGCACATGGAGGGGACGATGTCAAGACCCCACCAATTACTCGTTAGTGGGGCAGCCAAGCGGTATGTATTTTTAGAATGTTTAAATTATAATTTTGACATAATTTTTATTTTAGATATTGTTTAAATTAGTTTAGAAATAGTTTACGAATTTACTTATGAAATTAAGTTTGGTATCAATTTTTTATTTAGTTATGAAAATAGTACATTTAAATAGTTTAGAAATCGAGAATTATGATATAAACAGTGAGTTTGGATCATATGCGGAGCACTCTTCCCGTGCGGACGTGCGGAGCATGCACTTTAGGGCCTTATTTGTGCACTTTAACGTCTTATTTGTGCACTTTTTCAAAAAAAAAAAATCTTTTTCAAATTTTTTTCCAAGCATTTTTTAATTTTTTTGCAAAAGTGGCCCTAAAGTGCACAAATAAGGCCCTATAGTGCATGTCCGCACGTCCGCACGGGAAGAGTGCTCCGCACCGGAACCGCACTCTATAAACAGTAAATTAAGTTGATAATAACATTAAGAATAGATTTAAATATACTTTTTAAATACTTATCTAAAATAGAAATAAAATGAATTAGAATTAATAAAAATGAATTAGAAGAATTTAGAATTAAAATGAATTAGAATAAATAAAAATAACTAAAAATAAATTAGAATAAATAGAAATTAATATTAAAATGTAATAAATTAAATAAATAATTGATACAACTTAATAGTATGTAATAATTTATTACACATTATATATTTTAAATTAGCTAAATTGTAAATTAGAGTAAATTAGAATTAATTATAATAAGTTACAATAAACTAGTATAAATTTCAATTAAATTAGAATAAATTAAAATTACATTAGAATAAATTAAAATTACATTAGAAGAAATTTAAATTTAATTAAATTTAATGATTAAAATTACATTGTAATAAATTTAAATTAAATTAAAACAAATTTAATGATTAAACTTAAATTATAATAAATTACTAAAATGAATCTAATGTATATTAATAATATGTAATTTTAGGGTGTACGAGATTTCTTTTCTTGGTTGTCGGTGAGAAATCCGACGCCGAAGCGACGTTCGAGGCAGAGACGTGGTGTGACCGAGTCGGCACGTCAGCGGGCAGCGCTTGTTAGCAGCGATATTTTAGACGCTGCGCAGCCGTCCTCACCACCCGTCCACGATGTTGTGGTCATGGAGGACGTCCACACTTATCCTCGGTCCCCGTCGGACGACGACGATGATGATGGGGACGACTTGGATCAGGATTATGTGAAGTCTTTCGATCCTATTCTGGCGGCCAAGGATTTAGGGATGGATGACGCTCCCCCTACGACTTCTAGCCGGATTTTGAGTCCAGTTCCCTCTCCCCCTCCCGTTTTTGAGTCGGTTTCGAATCCCGCACCGGAGACCGCACCAGCTCCTGCACTGGATATTGCAGCATGTCCCATTTTAGGGACCGTTCCTTGGATTCCGGAAGGGCCACGAGTACCTACACTCCTTGTTAGCTACCCGACCTATATCGCGAAGGCGATATGGGAGCTGACCGATCTTCGGGCGGTTGTTGTTACAGATGCTCTTGCTGCACCGCTCGATCCCGTTGCCCCTCCGGCTAGGGCACGCGGTAGGCGATGCGTGAGGGGACGCGGAGGACGGGCTCCTACCGAGGATGCACCTGTCGGGGATCCTCCTCTTAGAGGACGTCAACGCCGCTAGGCCGAGAAGGATTTGGTACGTATTTAGGGTTTAACCATTACATATTGGTTTTTTCATATTTATTCTAACTTATATTGATAATTAATTTTTTGTTTCAGACGAGGAATGTTCTGAAGGTGCACGTCCGGAAGGCATAGTATCAAACTCTCGAGGAGCACATTATGGAGGGCCCGGATACGTGGTGGGATATTGCACAGCGCATCGACATCACTTCTCTGGGGTCGCTTGAGTACGAGAGGATGGACGCTTGCCTGATTTCGGCATTTTTCGAGCGATGGCACCCCGAGACAAACTCGTTCCATTTCCCGTGGGGGAGATGGCGATCACATTGCACGATGTGCATCAGATTCTCGGGTTGCCCATTGACGGCAGGAGCATGACTTTCAGGATGGACGAGGAGGAGGTCAGACAGCGCATTACCACAACATTCGGTCTCGAGCTGACCGACATTGCACGTTGGTACACAAATGGCGATATTCCATTGGATTTCCTCACTACCCGACTGAGCGCCATGATGCAGGCTGCCGAGAGGGATGAGGGACTCATTGCATCTTTCTACCTGCTTACTCTTCACGGCATGATTGTCCTGGTGGACAAGTCGATGAATGTCGTGAACCACAAGTGGATGGCGCTCCTGTTTGACCACGAGATCACCGGATGCTATGCATGGGGAGCAGGTGTTCTGGCCATTTTGTATAGGAACTTAGGAGAGGCTTCGTGTTGCAGGGCGCAGGGCATTGGTGGTTGTGGGCTCCTTTTGAGGGTAGATTTTATTATCGGGTCGTTTATAACATATTATTGTTTTAATTACTAATTTTAATTTTTGTTTTGTAGGCTTGGATTTGGGCATACTTTTTCCATTTACAAGGACATCATGTGATGGACCTAGAGGCGATGGCGGACGCCCGGGCTGCCATGAGAGACGGAAAAGAGGCGCCCCAAGGAAAGGATCTGGAACGATTGGTCGCCATACGTCGCATCTTGGACGAGATCAGATACGATGAGGTAATTTATAACTGTTTAATTAGACGTCATTTTGATATAATGTAACGTACATTCAATATTTACTTACAAATACGGTGGACCCCATGGCCCAGTTTTTTCGTCCATGCACCCTTGTACGCGCCTTTGCAGTTCTGAGGCATATTGCAGTGCCTTACTTTGCAGGAACCGTACCTTCCGGACCGCGTCCTCAGGCAATTTGGATACGTATAGGGGATCCCGCATGTGCCACCTGAGCCCATTCGTGTCGTCCAACAGTTCGAGCTGTGATACTACGATGTGTCCTTTCAGCCGGACCTTTTAGACGCGTGGGATACCGATCTGAGACCTCTCATCGAGCCGGACGTGCCGTAGACGACGTCGTTTTAGGACGTCATTGATGACTATTTGGATTGGTTGGACGAGGTGTCTCACGTGCTTGTTGATCCCAGGTCCCCCAGGCAGGATCGCCCGACCGAGCCTGTCCATCCAACTCCTACGATCGACACTTTTGCGGTAAGATAAATTTGTTTACTTTTTTAGTTCTTGCTTTTATCTATTTTTTTTCTAATGCGTATTATTATCAATACAGCGGAGCTAATTAGTTTATGGTGAGATGCATATATTTCTTCTGGTGCCGGAGAGTAGGCCTACGGACTTCGTTGCGCTGGTCGAATGATGGTTTCACCAGTTGACTGATCATACTCCACCGATGGCCCCCGCCCCACTGCTTGCATCCCAGTTGTTTCGGGATTCTGTGCACAAGGAAGGTCAGAGGAGTGGGGTCGGTTCATCCTCGAGGACGGCGGCTGAGCGGGAAGGGGATGAGTGTGAGGCTCGTGATCGGGAGGTGGTTGAGCGTATACAGAGATCATTGGATGACTCTAGCGACGATGATTAGTCCGATCTTTGTATTTATGGATGTTTGTATGTACTGACATTTCATGTCGTACTGATATTTCGACACTTCTTTTATTTTGTCATTTTTTTATCGCTTCTATTGCATAATATAACTATAGGATATAACCATAGTATATAACTATATTATCAAACAATATTATATAACTATAACATATAACATACCCTAAACCCTACCCTAAATTCAAAAAAAATCTCCCCTCATTGATGCGCCAATACCAAGCCCACCATTGCGCCTTCTTAAGGCGCATTATAACCTTGGCGTTGCGGCCTCACTTGGCGTGCAAGACACCTTCAATTGGCGTAGAGTGCGCCCTTTTGTGGCACGTAGTTTGAGGGAGATTTGGTTTTTATTTTTTGGGTCGAACTTTGGGGTACTCATTCTCTTCCATGTCCAACAATACAACTAGTGTTCGATACCCACAATGTCCGTCTGGACGTACATCTCTAGCCCCCTTAATGTATGGATACCAAAAGTAATCCACATTCTTAACCCCAAAGTTCACCCCCATATGAATCATGGGTTGTTCATCGAACTGCGACCCAGACTATTCGGGTTGGGATTGACTCCCAATGTCAGACGAAACTGCACTTGGTTCCTTTCTGGGGCGACCCCGACCTCTACCTTGGATTCCATTGGTCTTCTCTTTCGCCTTCTGCTTCGCCTTCCCCTTCTCCTTCTCATATACTCCTCCAACTCGTCCCTTCTGTGCTCAAACAAGCTCGGCTGCCTCGTGGTGTCATACTTCGTGGAACCCTTTGGCCTTCCTTTTGCAACGATCCTTGTCGGCTCCTTCAACGAACTTTCATGCGGAAACTCCAAGTCATAATACAACTCACCTAGTTGGTATAATGTGTCTCGTCCCAAATCCTTTTCCTCTAATCTCGCGTACATGTGACGCACCTTCAACTCTGAATGGCACATCCGTACATTGTCCTGAGTGGGCACATTTGTTGTTGGAATCCCTTCCCATACCAGTTGCTTCCAAAAGTCGTGTACTTCATCCGGCACGATGGGGTCCCCGTAATGATGGCATTTGCAACTCTGTGGACGCACGGCAGGCCAAAGCAATCTCTCACCCACTGATCAGTGCAATCTTTAGAGTATTCCTCCTTCACTATCTGATCATACATGCCGAACAACAAATCAAAGCACATGTCCGATACTTTGTAGAATAACCTTGCAAACGTCGTTCTTACTTCTGGCGCAACGTTTTCATCAAAAAATGTTGGTCGTGTCGTCCTTGACATCTCCATGCTCGCCCTCACCTGCTCAATTTGAAATGTGACCGCATGGTGGATCCTCACAGACACTCTATTAAAGCCACCTCTACTAGAACGCAAAATGTCCTTCAACACCTTATGCATACCCTCAACCCTATCAAAATAGGTAAACGGACTCGTGTTATAACACTTTAATGAGACCCAATATTGATAATCAACTAAACATTGGTTAAGGGATACCTATTTGAAGTACGCGTGAAGAAGTGAAGATGACGATCCGTCCATGCTCTTACTATGTTTTCCTTGTATGGAATGAGTCACTCCCTCTCAACGTACCCAACGAGGCCATTATGCCACGATTTCCTCAATCTGTGCAGCCTCTCTTCGTAGCTTTCTTCAGTGGTTGAAGACCAAAGTCCCCAACATTGGTCTGCAAAGTTCTTCACTTTCTCATTGTTCTTCAAGATTGGGGAAACACATGCCTCGATGTTGTGTTTAATATGCACCCATCACAAAAGGTGTTGCATTTTCCCTTCGAAGACTATATGAATTGCTTTGACGAGGGACTTTTCTCGATCTGTCATTATAACCGCATGCATTACTCCCAACTCTTCAAAAAATTACCGAAGATGTTTCATGATGAACCTATAATGCATAACCTTTTCCCCTCGGGTAAATGCATAGGCAATGTTGAACGTCTTGTGAGTGCAAGTAAAACCAATAATTTCCACCAATGGCATATCATACTTGTACAAAAGATAAATTATTGTTCGTTAAAAATTAGAGAACCAAAATTAAGTACATAGATAAAGCTACTATAATATTAAAATGTAATGCATACCTAATTGTCTTGTAGGTGGCGTCGATAACTACCACATGTGGGAACATCTTCAACAAGTGTCGCGAGTCTGGATGAGAAAAAAATAGGATATCCACCTCACCCGTTGACTTTTTCCTCAGAGGACGAACTACATAGTTATTTTCTTTCAAAAAAATTAGAGTCCATTGGATAACCGTCAATTCCCCACGATCCTTGTATTGGATCTTTTGCAAATAGTTCGCAACCTGCTTCATGGATGGTACATTGCTAGGAAAGAAACTCCTCAAATACGCAACAATACCTTTTGGCCCCATGAAATGTTCACCCAAGCTCTTAACCACGAGCTGCTCATCGGCGGTCATTCTACCCATGTATGCATTTCCAATGAAGCTAGTTGGAAGCACATGGTTGTGGCGACCTTCTATCACATCCAAGATCCATTTATGAGTAGTCGACCCTGGCTTTTTCTTCAACCGAATCCCATACAACTCAAATTTGCATCCGTACTTCTTTGATCTGGTTTTACAAATAATCTCACCTCTCTTTTTTGGATCTTCTTCATTAACTTTTGGCCTTCCCAATCTATATTTACCGTACTGCTCGCAAGTCAAACAAATCATTTTCTCATTTGAGTTATGAGTGACCAGACCAATCATCAAATCTTTTGCCTTCTGCATAGCCCAATCAGCCAATTCCTGGCGACTATCCCACATTAGGCTAGTACGAAATACAACTCCATAGTCTCTCCCCTATACATGTTTGCATAATCACGGATGATTTAAAAAATCTAGATTATAATTTCTTAAGGCCTCCTATACTAATCATGGATGATTTAGATAATCTAGATTATAATTTCAACACTAACCACAATTTTTTTCTTACACCTACTAGTTCATACCTAATGATGCATTACTAAGGTTACGAAACTAACTACGTACGTAATGTAAACCGGAATTTAGGATTTTCAAAATTATTTGAACACTAACCATGAAATTGTCGCTCGAATGCCCATCGCCATCCTCTCCGCTCGAGTGACAATTGTCATCGTCTCCTTCATCTCCTCCGCTCGAGTGACAATCGTCATCGTCTCCGTTCGCTTGCCAATCATCATCGTCTCCGCTCGAGTGCCAATCGTCATCTAAACTAGTATGAGACATTTTTGCCAAGGGTATTTTGGATATGGAGTTGAGAGAGGAAGAAACCGGATACTTGTAGGGTGAGGTTTAGCCATTGGTTATGACTGTTGGTACACCTCCATCTAGCGCACTAACGGTCGTATTTTTCAAAACGGTCAAATCTTGTACGCCAAACGGTGGCGTACCACTCTGGTGAGCCAAATGGAGGCGCACTAGTGCGCTAGAATAAGGCGTCCCAATGTTGTGTGCCATTGTGTACGCTATTTTATGGCGCACAATCCGTGTGCAAAAAGATCAAAAACCGCATGTATGTAACGCCCTCTTTTTCGGTTTCTATTTACCTTCGACTTCCATTTCTCAGTGTACCCGCCAAAGAGAGGGTGAGGGAAAATGGGAAAAAAATATTGACTAAACCGATGATAAAACATGATTTCATCTAAGAAAAAAGGAAAGACTTCTAAACTTTTGCATTATGTAAAGCCTGAAAACTTTAGGCATAGTATTACGGGTTCTTGTAATAAAAAAGTGTATATAATAATATTAAATAAATAATGGTAATTAACTATTATAAAATAAAACCAACAAAAATTAACACCAATAATGTCATATAATAATAACGATGAATATCAAATAAATCTCCCAAAATAAGAAAACATTGTATGATAATAATGTTGATAAAGTGAAAACCATAGAATAAGTCTTATGTAAGAATTAATAAATTGAATGTCATATGCAACATACTTAGTCCTCCTTCTCTTTCTTCACCAATTTCTTGGTACGTGAAGTAGAAAGTTGGTCTTGTGCACCATCTTCTTCATTGACCAACTTGTATTGATCTAAGAAAATACATATAACAACTCTTTTTTTTAATTTAAACGATTAAAAATAATAATAAAAATGAACAAACATGTATATAGGTGTACTTATACTTTGATAGTTTCTGAGCTTGACAAATTAAATTATGACAATAATCGAATCTTCTATTATAGATTTGACATAAGGGGCAAATTGATCAGCATACAGATCCCACATAGTACAATTTATCACATCGTTCCTACATAAATATATACAACTAAATGAATTAAATATAATAAAAAAGACATATTAGACTTCAATGAATAAAAAAAACAGCGCATTCATATGGCATATAAACAAATTTACCAACTAAATTAACGAAGAATGATTCAGTTTGCCTTACTATCTTATTCCTCAGAAATAGCACAATATTATGTATATATGTGGTATGTATATACGTGGTATATGGCATGTATATATATGTGACATGTAATATGGCATGTGTATATATGTGGTATATGGCATGTATATATATCTGGCATGTATATTAACGAAGAATGGTTCATATGGCATGTATATATATTTATGGTATTGACGTGGCCTAAGGTTGTTATGCCAAATCAAAGTAAACCTCAACTTCCAAACTAGTATAGTAAGCAAGCAAGGGTCGAAATCCCAAGAGAATCACAAGCGTCTATATTCCTGTCACAAATTGAATACCAATCGAACAATAGTAACAAAGGTTTTTTTTTGAGGTTTTAATCAAGTAGAAAATAAAACAGAATAAATAGTATGCAATCAAATGTGAGAAAACACTTAGCCAGGCAATTTCCACTTAAGTTTTGGTTGGTTGATCCTAGATTACTTCCAATTCCTTCCTATGATTATTCATGTCCCGATCTTATGTAGATTAATAAGGAAACCATCCCTAAGAACCCTTACCAATGAATAACCCTAGCACCACTAGTGATTCAACCCAAAGGCAGCAATGAACATAAGAATTAATCAGGATACACATAACACCTCAACCAGAAGCATTCAACATGTAATCAAATCTCTACATAGATAAAATTCACCAAAGCAAATAAAACCTATGCTTGCCACTCCAGACCAGGACGTTAGCCCAACAGTTTCCTAGTCATAGCAATATGAGTAACAATCAATAAACCTAGATGGCCTGTCTAGACAAATCAATAATTATTCAATGATATTCTGCTTAAGAGAAGAGATATAGATCAATAGGAATTAAGAAAGGGAACATAACCTCACAACCAATAATCAAAACTTAAGCTTCCATTGCCAGACTAAGCAAAAGTGCTTAGCCTTCCATAGTCTTGAGAAAACAACGATGATGTAAAACTAAAACCTGATATGTGAGAGTCTTCCTAGAATGAGTTCTCTTCCTAGGTTAAATAGAAAAGAGAACTAATATGGGCCTAACAAGTTCCTAAGCCCATTAAGAAAAGAAACGAAATAAAATGGAAAAATTAGAAAAGAAATTAGAAAAGATAGACTCGGGAAAAGTCAGAACTTCCAGCGTCGACGACCCGCGATCGCGGCCCATTTACCGCGATCGCGGCCTCTTGTGGCTCTGCGCTCTTCACATTCCTCCGCGCCTGCGGAAAACTCTCGACTTGCCCGAGGAACCGCGATCGTGGCACCCTTGCCCGCGGTCGCGGTTAATGCTCGGCCTTCACTCCTTGGCTTCGCCTCCTAACCTCTCGTCTTCACTTCCTTGGCGTCTTATTTTGGTGGCTTCCTTCCTCAGTGTCTCCTATGATATCCAAAATAGCTCATACACCTCCAAAAACACCAGACTTCGCCCCCAAACGCCATGCACAAGAATGTGTCTAAACCTATCCGAATGGCACCAATAAAACCCTCTAATAACTCTTAGTTAAGCCCTACAAAGTAGTGCTTATCAGGTATATGCTTACTTGTAGTTTTTTATGATCTTACCCCTCTTACCTTAATCTAATATAATTATTTTGCCTTACTGTCTTCATTAGGTAAACAAACGCAAGCCCATGCCAATGTTATTTATGACCCAATACCGAAATAAATTTTTTAATACAATCTGAGTACTTAAGTTACAATGCACTAATTATATTATTATTTTTTCAAATTAAAATTGGGACTCCTTATTCATACATGCTATACCGTAGAATACATACCTTAAATTTTGAAGTCGAACGTCAACTCTCTTATGCTTTTCTGTGTCACCATTAACGTCACATACAACAATATCACCAATCGCAATAATGTGCCCAATGACATCTAAATTCATTGTTCATGATGCTATGTTAATACATGATTCAACATAATATAAAATTATAATGCATGTAAATATAGATATAATGCTTACCAATCAAAAATATAGATATAACTTGATAGAATCGCGTCTCCCTAAAGCCTCGGTGCAAGGTGCTTGCCTAGGAATTATGTGAAACTCGTACCTTGCTCCTAGGATCTCCAAGAACTCGACAGTAAGTTTCCAGAATTCGGTTCTGTCTTCTAAGAGGTCTTTTGCTTTGCTCCCGACTCCAAATTGGATGATTCCAAAGCCATGAGTTATATCCAAGAGTCTAGGTTATGTCCTCCAAATTTGAGCATGAACGGATCTGGGAATCAAAGGTTATGACGATTATACTGAAGGCTCGCAGAGAGTTCCGTGAGGGAGATCAGCAAGATGAGTGTTTTAAATGAAGAACGTGAAGGGGGGATGGATGAAGGGGGCATTGATGATGATGATTTTGAAATGGAGTTGAACGGATAAGTGAACCTCTTGAGTGGATATAAATCACCACATGAGAAGAACAAGGTTTGAACAACGATCAAGGGATATGACACACCCTAGATTGAAGCTCGGATTTTGCTCGATGTTACTCACAAACAAGCTCTCAAATTCAGAGAGTTTTTGATGCTGAAAACAAAGCTTTTCTTGAAGTTTTGATTATGATTTGAAGTGAGTAACAAAGGCCAATAAGGTCAGCTTAAATAAGAGCAAAATTGCAAGAGTTACAACTCTTGAGCTAGCCTATTCAAGACAAGACAAGACAAAATCCTTCACTTAGCCAACTAATTACATCATTTAAATGACTTCAAATCTGAATAAATCCTTCATTGATCTTGTAGAGGAAGAGGTCCCACGTGTCCCCCTTGAATTTGAAGCAAAAGGCCCAAGTGGATTTGATATGGGCCTCGTTTTACGCCAATATGTCAAATCTGCAGTGGACGCGCCGACGCCGGCTTTACTTGGAGAAGAACCACCGAGTCAAGTACAAGTTGGCTCGTCACTCTTAAGCTTAAAAGACCCTTCATAAGCTTAGTTCTGAGTCTAAAAGCTTGGGCCCTTGTGATCATGCCAAGAGGTGGTTCATAGCCTTGCTTTGTTGTGGAAACCCTAGCGGTGACGCGTGCTTATGAATGAGTGAGGCGGGGCTCGGGAGCCTTGGGAGAGCTTGGTGAGGCTTTGGGCAAGTCTTCTTGATTGACCTTAGGCAGGGCCACATCATAACTTACCAATCAAATAGATATCCTCAATTGATTTATCGATGATTTTGTCAAAATCAACAAAGTGAAATCCATAGCGTGGAACGTCAATAAAATTACTTTAGTACACATAGTCGGTTAAGCTCTTCATTCTCTGTATGGTATATATAAAGTTGATATAACTTTGGAGTAATACCTCAGGTGGCAGCAAACTTCCTATCAAATGACAATTCTGTCCATGTAGTCTAAAACAAACGGCCCTCTTCCTGTCTTGATATTTCTGACCTTTCCTCCCAATGAAGTAAGGGAAACATCATGTTATATCCATGAATATGTTCGATATAGTATTTGTTTTTTTTGCCCAGATTTGATAGCAGATTAGTAAGCAACGGATGAGGTTCTTTTAGAAGGGGCAACTCGATTATTCCTTTCTTGCAACACATTGAAAAAGTGAAATTTAAACTTTCCACGCTTCTGAGAGATGTTTCTTCATACCACATCATAGCACCACAGAATTCACAAACACATGTAGGATCACCAATATCCCAATGATCTATGAATTAGATAATAATGTATTAGTACGTAGTTGACATGTACATTAAAGTGAATTTTTTTATATATGCTTGTACCATTATTAAAAATTGTCGACACAAAATGCTCCTCCTTGTACAAACCTGACAATTGTAATTGAAGTGACAAACAGATTAATATATATGGCAATATATGTTTGAACATAATATAATAGTACATAATACACTTATTGTTAGATATGCTTATGAAAGTTGATATTTGATCAGAAACTAAAACATTTGGTTGCTTGGCAGCATCTATTTATCATTCACATGAAAAAAAAATTATTTAAATTGGAAATATCTAATACATAAGCACTATGTTGTGCTGGTAAAAAAATACTTGTGTTTTGTTGTCTCGTCCTTCTTCGCTTTTTTGTGCATGCATTATCATAATTGGAACGATGAACTTCACAGTGAGAGAACAATTGAATCGTGTTGGAAATGTCTCTGAACGATATTCTACTATTAGAACGTGATCTGTAGGGTGATTGAGTTGATCCTTATAAAAAAGGAGAAATAGTTTAAGATATGTAATATATATAATTTGTCAGCAAATAAATTATAGTGTAAGACATGTAGCTTCTGAAATGAGCTTATACCTTGTCCATTTTGTGTAGATGATCGAACTCCCTTAGTACGGGCAAAATTACCGTGTTCAAACATCTTGAAATGCATGGTTTTATTTAAATTAACATATAAGAAAATATGTGAGAAAATAATTCTCTTCATTCTCTTCTCAAAATGAACCAATGATATCGAACTACTTAATTTTGCATCAAATGCCTACGAAATAAACAATAACATTTAACTTGACGAAGGTTATATATGACTTAAATTAAATTGTTGATTTGCATTCAACTGACTTAGCATCTAACACTACGAAAGCTTTAGAGTATGTGTCACAAAGACTTAGCATGTAACACTACGAAAAGAAAACGAATTGTAGAATATGCATACTGCTAATTGTGGCTTTTCCAAGGAGATGACGTTATTAACTAAACTAATTAATCACTTGCACTTAGCCCTAACAATTATATTGAAATGAACTCTAGCAATTGATTCGAATACAATAAGCCTTTGTATGACATAGATTCAAAAACATATTACTCTGAAGATCTAAACCAATATGTATACAATTTCATATGATAAAACAAAAAAAAAACATGTAGATAACATACATAACCTTATAGATCAATTGTTCCCGAAGGAATGAAGATAAGAATAGACATGTAAGTCTTCCTTCTCTAAGTTGTAGCAATATTTGTTATTCTTTTGCATATGAGTGAAAAGGTAAGCTAGGTCAAAAGATAGGTCAAACTACCTAATTTAACTCATATATCAATAAATTGCAATAATTAAGCATGGTAAAAAATAGCCATATATATATATATTACTTTAACACTAAATCAATTTGGAAGAGATGTACGTATATGTACATCTATATAAAGCGAAATCCACATCCATATTATAAATATACACAAGATCAAAAATCAAGGTAAGTACATATTAATAAGTTAATAATATACCTTTTCCCTTATATATATAACATTAATCTATATATTAAGGATATATTAAAATAGATTTGGTAACTATATACTAATTCGATTTGGTATCTATATACATATAATAAATTAATTTTGATTACAAAAATAGCAAGCATGATCTAACTTATTTAATATGTAGATCCAAATTAAATAGTTTGACAGTATGCATGGTATTGCTACTTTAATTACTTCGTTGGACCATCTATATTTTATATACATATTATATTATGGACACTAATTAAGTATGTGACACATAGAATTAGTGAAAAGGAAAGTAATATGTTTCATATTCTTTATAATAAAAATACTCTATAGGTAAAGAGAATATTAATTTGTGGAACAATTAAATAAATTAAAATAATTTGAAGTTGGAATATGTGTAAGAAAAAGTAATATATAACCATGTATAATGGAAAATATTTTGGGGTGGTAAATTAGGAAATTTATATGAATAAAAGATAAAATAAATTGTAAATAGAATAAGGGTGAATAAGTAAATGTACATCATTATTTGATGACGTGACATACTTAGATGAATGACACATAAGAAAGATAATTACGACTTTAGTAGTAGTAGTATATAGATTAGTAAATTGGAAATAAAATTTGTTATTTATAAATAATAATTAATTATAATAATAATTTGTAATAATGTTATAAATTAATAATAAACAATAACTTCAAAACAAAAAAAATGATAAATACCAATTATAACATATATAATAATCAGAAATATCAACTAGAAACTAAAAATAAAACATGCATGACAATAATTTGATAGAATATGAAATTCTAGAACTATTTAATTCAGTAACTAATAAATTGTATTCAAAATGCATACAACTTAGTCTTCCTTATGCTTCATAGATTTCTTATTACGTGAAGTAGAAAGTTGGTCTTTTGTACCATCTTTTGCATTCTCATCTTAAAAAAGGTTTTCTTTGGACCGCTTGGTAGAAGTAAACATTTCATTGAACGATACATTGTACTCTATGATCTCACATGACGGTGGTTTGACATTATTCTCTAAACATTCAATACAATTATATAATTAATTAATGTGATATATAATATTGTGATATATACGGTAAAAATGGTAAATACTTGGGTTTCAAAAATCATATATAAAAGAGACATTTCTAGTGCATATATAAAAACAAATATCGGCAAAAACGTATATATAGCAAAAACTATAATGATTTAGAAAAAAAAAGTGGCATTCCTCTTGAATATTGGAATGATTAAGCCACTCTATATTAGCTTAGACCTCATACAAGTAAATGTACAAATTAAATTCATGACTTGGCATAGCTAGATGTGTGACAAATATGAGATGTTGCTCAGAGATGGTTTGAGACGATTCAATAGTCATGTTCAATAAACTTGAGCATGAGGAAGACGATGTTGTGCTTAGAATTTGGAATAGATGACTAGAAAGAGGTGTTCTTGGAGTCTTACAGAGCTTCGAACGAAAGGTCTTTAATGGAGATTTGGGATATTGAAAACAAAGGAATCTCAGTCTTTAAATATAAGGGAGGATGAACAACGAAGATTGATTTCTTGATTCTTCAAATCAATCGGTGCCTAAAAACGCATCCGAATTGAACCAATTTTTGAAATTTCTCTTTGCATTATGTACAACGCCTCTACTTCGATTTGGAAGAATCCAGACGCTCCTTGAGCTTGATTAACTCGCTAAATAGAGGGATTACGTTGGTAATTTGATTATTGATATTCCAAATTTTACGGAATCAATCAATTCAATCTAGGAAAGTCGAATATCGATTTTGAAATTGCCCCCAAAAAAACTCCATGAATGAGTAGAGGTGAGATGCGAAGAGGATGATGGTGTTTTGAAACAATTACAAAAATATCCCACTTTAGTAGATAATGTGTGTTACACTTGTTTTATGATAAATTCGTTTTTTACCAAAACTTTGTAAGTTAAGGCAATTTCACCATTCCTTATTTATAAGGGTCAATTATCGAAAATCACCCGTTAAATGGGCCATATTGCTCAAACCCACCTCTATTTTGCAATATTAGGTGAAACCACCCGAATGAAGGGTGCCGTTACAAAATCACCACTCGTACCCTGACTCCGTTTGAAACTCGCGTATGCATGCGCCACTTTTCTCATTATTATATTAGTATTTAACACAATAAATCAAAAATAAACAATAGTAAATAAAAAAACCCAATGAATGGAGCTTCAGTTCATCTCAGTAATGGAGCTTAAGTTACAGAAGCTTAAGTTCATCAATGGAGGAAGAACAAGTTAACTATTCACCTTTGTAATGGAGCTTCAGCTCATCAATGGAGGAACTTGAAGTCTCACCCTGATGTTGTCCTCCTCCCCTAGCTTGGCATCTATCTTTTCATCAGGGCCGGCCCAGAGGGGGAGGGGGGGGGGGGGGGGCAGCATGGGCGACCGCCCAGGGCCCCCAAATATTTGGGGCCTCAAAAAAAAAAATTAGGTATGTATATATGTGTTAAATATGGGTAACAAAAAGCCAGCATAGTCTAGTGGTCTTAGAGCACACCTTTCTCCAATAGGTCATGGGTTCGATTCCAGAATTTTGCATCTTTGTCTTATTTTTTTTTTAAATAAGAGCTTATATAAGGGCCCCTAATTAAATTTCGCCCCGGGCCTTGAAAATGTTAGGACCGACAGTGCTTTTCATCATTGTCGGGCTCGTTGTGCGATGGTGTTCTTCAGTATCCTCGTTGTCGATAAACACAAGTGTTGGTGGTTGCACGGCTGCTATAGGGCTCACCACACTCGATCTACACGCCTTTGTTGTAAGGAACAACCCTAACCTTGATTCAACAATCCCAAATATTTAGGAACACCATTGCACAAAACCAGTACTTTCATCTCGCCAAATTCGCCAAAAAAGCATGAATTGATTTGAAAAAACACAATCTCATCCATATTCAACAACAATCAAGCATTAATGCTTAGAATCATCTTGATTTTAATTTAATTTAGCCAACTGAATGTTAGGGTTTACCAACCCAATTTGGAGCTGGTACAGTGAATGAATAAGAAGATGGATCGTGGAAAAAGAGAACCATTATTATTATTATTATTATTATTATTATTATTATTTTATTTTTTACTTTCATAGTTTTAAAATTTTAAAAATAAACACACTTTTTACATTTTTATGACTTTACTCTTCATTGATTTATTTTAGAATAAACAAATATAAAAGTTGACGTGTTTAACGAGTTTCAAACAGAGTCAGGGTACGAGTGGTGATTTGTAACGGCACCCTTCATTATGGTGGTTTCCTGGTAATATCGAGGAATAGATGTGGTTTTGAGCAATATGGCCCATTCAATGGGTGGTTTACGATAATTGACCCTAATTATAGTTTGGCTAAAAACTTTTACATCTTAATTATTTTTCGCCCATCTAAAATTTCAAATTATATTTTGGACAAATAACTATATATCAAATCATACAAGATAACGTAACTATATACCAAATCATATAAGATAACATAATCTTTTAAACTTTTTAAACTAAATTATTTTCGTCCATCTAAAAACTTTTAATACCAAATTATATAAGCTATTCAAAACATACAACTAATTAAATGAAAATTATAAAGTACGTTGCTAATTAATAAAAAATTCAATGAGACATAGTAGATGAAAGATAACTAAACATTAAACAAAATTAATATATGTTATCTCGGTGGGAAACGACATTTATCAAAGTTGAATGCAATATTCAATATATGTAATTGTGGCAACTTTATTTATTTCCTATTCTTTATTTGGATTGTATATAATACATGCATTTTATTTTGTTTGGTAACTAAGGAAAGTTGTAAATAAAAAATCTAGGGTTGTTGTTACAAACCACCCGTTATATCGATAATTATTCTAAACCACCCATCAAAAGGTTTTCGTTAATAAGAAGCCACACAAGAGATTCTTTCGTCATTTTTGCCGTTAATTTGTGTGAAAAGACCTTTATACCCTCGTGCTTTTTTTAGATTACGAGTAATACCATGCTTTTTTTTGCTTTTTTTTCAATATTTTTTTAATTTTTTTACGAAATTTATAAAAAAATCAATTTTATTTTTTGTTTATTATATATATATAGTGCATGAGTTAGTATGTCAAAGTGCATGATTAAAATGCTAAAGTGCATGATATGATTTTTTTTACACATGAAGTGCATGAGTTAGTATGTTAAGGTGCATGATTAAAATGTTAAATTGCATGGTATTATTTTTGGAAGAAAAAAATAAAAAATAATAAGTTTAGAGAAAATATATTTTTTGATAAATAAATATAAAATTAAGTGCATATATAAACATATAAAGTACATGAGTTAGTATGTTAAAGTGCATAAATTAAATGCTTAAGTCCATGATATTAATTTTTTGGAAAAACATTCGGGGAAAAAAATTCGTACAAAAGTTTTTGGGATAAAAAATTCAAAAATAAAAATATTTTTATTTTTTGAAAAATAAAAAATATTTTTATTTCTGAAAAACAAAAAGTTCGTACAAAAGCTTAGGAGGTAATTTTTTTTGATAAAAAAATTACCTCCTAAGCTTGAAGACCCTTGTAGCTTTTGTGTCCCTATGGTGATTGGCAATAGCACCTACAATGCTTTCCATGATTTTGCGGCCAGTATGAGTTTGATTCTGCTCTCCATATACAGAAGTTGGATTTGGGAGAGCCAAGACGAATGGGGATGACTCTTTTCATGGCAGATAGATCCACTGCGCATTTGATAGGTATTTTGGAGGACATTCCCATCTAGATAGGTAAGTTCTACATTCTTGTGGATTTTATTGTCCTTGATATTGAGGCTGATTTTCCTGTTCCTATTATATTGGGAAGACCCATTCTAGCTAATGCATGTACACTCATCGATGTTAAGCAGGGTGTTCTTTCCTTTACTATTGGGGATGAGAAAATTGAATTTTATTTTTCCAAAGCTATTAAAAAGCCTACTTTTGAGGATGATGGTTGCAGGGTAGATGTAGTTGACCATGAAGCTCAAGGATCTATGATGTCTGTTAATTCTAAGGATCCTTTGGAGTTTTGCTTGACTGAGAGTGTGACCCATGCTGATAATCTTGAGCTACTTGCTGATGTGGTTCTTGATTTGGAGTCCATTGGAGAGTTCCCTAGGGTCGTTGTTGAGGTCCTGAAAAGAGATGACCCAGACTCTACACAAGAGTCTAAAGATGCACCTAAGGTGGAGTTGAAGCCACTACCACCCACTTTGAGGTATGAGTTCCTAGGACCCAATTCTACATATCTTGTGATTATCAATGCTACCCTAAGTGAAATTGAAGTTGAGAAATTGTTGCAAGAGCTTAGATTGTATAAAAAAGCATTAGGATATTGTATTGATGACTTGAAAGGAATTAGTCCCTCAATGTGCATGCATAGGATTTTGATGGAAGATGATCATAAGCCCTCTATTGAGCATCAAAGAACACTCAACCCAAACATGAAAGAAGTTGTGAAAAAAAAGTGATGAAATTGTTAGATGCAAGCATTATTTATCCTATTTCTGATAGTGAGTGGGTTAGTCTAGTTCATGTTGTGCCTAAGAAAGGGGGTATGATTGTTGTGAAGAATAAGAAGAATGAATTGATTCCTACTAGGACAGTCACGGGTTGGAGAATATGCATTGATTATAGGAGATTGAACAAGGCAACCCGGAAATACCATTTCCCCTTCCCTTCATTGTCCAGATGTTAGAGAGGTTAGCAAATCATTCATACTTCTGTTATTTAGATGGTAATAGTGGATTTTTCCATATCCCTATTCACCTTGATGACCAGGAGAAGACCACATTCACTTGCCCTTATGGCACATTTGCATGTAGGAGGATGTCCTTTGGTTTGTGTAATGCTCCTACTACCTTTCAGAGATGAATGATGTCTATTTTTACCTATTTTATTGAGGACATTACGGATGTATTCATGGATGACTTTTCTGTATATGGTGCTTCTTTTGATGCTTGTTTATCTAACTTGTCAAGAGTTTTACAGCGGTGTGAAGAGGTTAACCTTGTATTGAATTGGGAAAAATGTCATTTCATGGTAAGGGAAGGTATTGTCTTGGGTCATTTGGTTTCTAATCGTGGTATTGAGGTTGACAGGGAAAAAGTTGAGATCATTAAGAAGATGCCACCTCCTACTTCGGTTAAGAGTATAAGGAGTTTCCTTGGACATGCAGGATTTTATAGGAGGTTCATTAAGGATTTCTCCAAAATTGCCAAGCCTCTTACTAATCTGCTCTTGAAGGACGAAGGTATGATCCTAACCCTAGTCCATCCCTTACTACTGATTTGCGTTCTCCAATCTCAAACGCAAAGAATGTGACGCCCAATTCCACGGCCTCTCGCACGACCGCGCCAAAGGCCCACTCCCAGGGCAATGATCGCGCACGTGACATGGAATGCTTCAAGTGTGGAGGGTGCGACCACTACCAATGGGATTGTCCAAACAACAAGAAGATCCTCTTCTCCACAAATGTTGCGGGATATAAGTCTTACGAGGAGGAGGAGACCCAGCTTGAGACAATTAAAGAAGGATTCGAAGAAGACTGTGAGACCGCTTATGCGTGTGAGGATGTCGCGCTCCATGCAGGCACACCATTGAGCCTAGTCACGCGGCGCCTCCTCACCGTCAAGGAAAGAAGCCTTGTCGATCAGCGCGAGAACCTCTTTCACACGCATTGCCTGGTCCAGAAGGCGTCCCTTAGTGTCATCATCGATGGAGGAAGCTGTTGCAACATCGTCAATGAGAAGGTGGCCAACCATCTCAGCCTGCCAACAACGCCTCATCCACAACCTTTTGACCTACAATGGCTATCTTCAAGCTCAGGTAACACTATCTCACGGCAGTGTCTTATTACCTTTTCCATTGGTCAATACAATGACAAAATTTTATGTGATGTGATTGCAATGGACGCCACCCATCTCTTGCTTGGGCGTCCATGGCAGTTCGATCGTTGCGTGCTTCACGATGGGTATCTAAACACCTATGTGTTTACCTACCACGGGAAGCGCGTGACTCTCTTACCTATGTCTCCCCATGAGATTTTACAGGCTCAGGTCGAGCGTGATCGAGAAAAGACTATGGAAGCAGCAAAGCCCGTGTCAAGATCAACACGACGCTACTCAGATCCTAGAGATGCTTCCAACACCGCATACCCAAGTAGCCGGACAACGCATTCTTCCAAAGGGCATAAAGTCGTTTGCAACGACCAAGAGCCAACATCGCGATCTAGAGGCCAGGACGGTGCAAAGACCGCGTTACAAAGAACCTTAGAGCACAACTTGCTTCTTGGACCTCCTCGCGACCTCCATGCTACCTTTCAAGGCAACGCGCCATGTTTCCTGTTGGTGCCAACGCGTTGCACTCTAGAGACCCCCATCAGGGAAGCTTTGCCAGAGGCGTCTCCCCAAGCTCTACCAGCCTTGCGTGGCATTCAAATCACAATCGAATGGTTGACTAGTGCCTATCTGCACACACGCGGCCGCCGTCGATTCGTGTTCGACACTGGAGACCTCCATTGGGTGCACTTGCAAAATGACAGATCCCAATCGCGGCACAAGCACCACTTGGTTCCACGCGGAGAGGGGCCATTCCGCGTCATGAAAGCCATTCGAGATACAGCTAACCAGATTGAGCTGCCTAGAGGCTATGGCATCCACGCGACCTCCGACGTCGCGGATTTGGAGGAATATGTGGAGCACAAGATCGATGTTGGTGAAGCGGGGATGCTTCACAGCCAAGTGGGGGAGGGTGATGCGACCCTGCCCACCATAACGGCCATAGAAGAAGAAGCCATGACCGTGGGCTCAGAAGGACCAAGTACAAAGACCGCGATCTCCTTCACGCGCCTCGCATCGGGTATAGAGACCGCGTCCTCCTTCAAGCGACTCCATCGGGTATAGAGACCGCGTTCTATCTCAAAGATCCTCCCCCATCATCATTGAACGCGTTCTTTGAATATCTTTGTAAATTTTAGAACATTATTATTTTCAGTGTTTCTTTTTGGTGTGTGTTCCACGCGTGTCGCGTGGGCCAGCCCATTAAGCGAGACTCGGCCCATCCGAGTCCCGCTATGTTCTATAAAAGGTTATCTCGACCTTCTGTACTAGGTTACGTCATAATTTAATCTAAGCTTTTGTCGAGAGCCATTTGCCTCCATCCTTAGATCTAACGTCAAATACCTCTCTTACTTCTCATCCCCATTCCTCCACTGCCGATGCTACGGCCTCCACTCGATCTTCTCGAGTCTATCTCCCTTCGCCGCCGACGCTACGGCCTTCGCTCATCTCTTGAGCACCCATCAACACCGCGTTATTCCACTCACGCGACGCGTTCCACTCATCCTATCACTGAAGTGACTCACGCGACTTCCCACCAAGGTCATCAATCCGGCATTCACAAGCAGGAACGCATCATATATTGACTTTGTTACTTGGTGATGAGAAAATTTATCTCAATTTGGATATCATGTACAAGACATGTTTTATTGCAGACAACGATGCAAGTGTTTATACATCTGACTACTTGAGCAGTATTAGATGTTCTGGTGTCCCAAATCATGTACTTAAACTTAAGGTTGGAGTCCTTATTATGTTGCTTCGAAGTATTGATCAGTCCTCAGGTTTATATAATAGGACAAGATTGATAATCATGCAGCTCGACAGTCATGTCAAACAAGGAAGAATATTTCAAGCAACAATATCGGATAAGTTTTGATTCCTCATGTGCTCATGTCACCATCAAACACTTCATATCCGTTCATGTTTCAATAAAGTCAATTTTTCTTGAGTGTCTGTTTTGCTATCACGATAAACAAGAGTCGGGGCCAATCACTTACAAATGTCTATTTGTGTCTTCCACGCTCTGTTTTCACTCATGATCAGTTTTATGTTGCATCATCAAGAGTTACCAGCAAGAAAGGTTTGGAGATTTTAATATGCGACAAAAAAAAGATCTAATACTACAACCAATGTAGTATACAATGAAGTTTTTCATAATTTGTAGCAATTTTGAACATCTTACGAGATTTTATGTTTAGGGTTTCATTTTCATGTACTAGATGAACATTTTGATTATGCTTTATCGTTTTAGTAGTATTAATGTTAGGTATGTGGTTATTCCTACTTCAAAAATAAATTAGCCAATGGGCGGAACCCAAAGCCAGAGGTGTCCGCTCCTGAGCAATCTATTGCTCGTAATAAAGGCAAGACGCCTATGGAATCTTCGGGTCAGGGGCAACGACTCTTTGTGATTCGTCACTCCAATGAGAATGGGACCGTGAGCGAGTAGTTGTATTTTTTGTCGAGCCTTTTTAAGTATAAGGAGAGATGACTGGTGTCGATAGTCTCCATAGTTTAGTAATCTGTTTGTTCGACTTCTGTCAGTTGTTTTAATGTAATGTTTCGAATAATAAAGAAGTGTTTCCTTGTTTCGGAAATTACTAAATTCGTTACTATTGCAAGTTGTTCATTCATACGAGGATCCTTGAGTGCCAAAAGTAGTACATGTCATGTGTTGATAAAGACTGTCTGGACTCATAAAGGATAGTGTGGGTTGGGACATGTGTGATTGTACCCTACCTTATTGCGCTAGTTTCGAGGTTGAACTACTCGTAAGAACACATCTACTTTCCTGAAATAATGTCAAGTTGGGCATTGACATTATTTGTTCCTTGTGCTCGAAGTCTTAAGCATTGTCTCGAGAGGATAATGCTGTAAGGATTCCTTGCTAGAAGGATTTGGTATGCGTAGTAATGCTCTGTGGAGTTTGAGGCTAGTCCTCATGTGTATACTCTGAGCATTAGATGGGGTGAGTTGTATAAATTATATATTTAAGTGAATAAATGTATAAGAGGGATATTTCTTAAGGAGTCATTTTCTCTAAGATAATCATACTCTAATACGATCCTGAGTAGACTTTAGAACCCAAGAGTTGTGTTTGTGAGGTTTGTAAGTAAATATGTCCATTGTAGGACCAGTGGTTAAAGCTTTTTGGAAAAGCTAAGTGTGCGAAATCATAAGTATTATTTTGGAAGACCTATTTGAGGTTCCGTTATGAGGTATTCTTAAGGAAATGATATAACGAGATGATGATACGAGAAGTGTTAAGGTGATCTTATGAGACGTGTCGGGTGAACAAAGTGGAAGATTATGGTCATATAAAATGAATTATTAAGTTCATGTTTGGGCAAAAACATGAATAAGTTGTTGTATGGTTAATTGTAAAAAGATTAAGGAATCTTAAAAGGTCTTATATTAGAGCTTGATTAATGGAAATAATGTCGTGTGATTAATTGAGGAAAATTTAGAGATTCTAAAAGGCTTATGTTAAGAGCCTAGTTAATGGAAAAATTGTGGGTTAAGAAGATGGCATACGGGCCAAATCTAATTAAGGTAAATAATGAGATAGATGAGGTGCATATGTAAAAGAGTAAGCCGATATGACAATTGGAGGTACTAAGTTTGGGGTATAAGTGAGTTTTATGTATGTACTTTGAGGATCTGATCATCGAAAGAAAGTTGGTAGAAAAATGTTGTATTCTTCTGCTTGAGGACATCAAGATCTTTATGATGAATAGGGCATAATAGCGAAACTATATTGGAGACTATAATGGATACTCGGATTAAGGTAATCATAATCGTGTGGATGACCATATCGACTCTAACGAAGGTAGTCTGTAGTAGGTGGAATCATGATCGAATAAATAGTTTGACTTTGGTGATATAGGTTACGAAGACCAAATTTATTTAAGGATATCAACTTAAGGAAGATAAGGTATGAACCTTGAGAGAGGTTTATAAAGAGAAAAATTGAAAGAGAAATGTGTGTTCTCATGCTTAAGGTATAGCAAGTCTATTGCGATGATTTTGGAGACTATTATCCTAAGATAATTATGACCTTGTGGATATAGTCACGAGTTATTTCAGGTGTAGCACATGGAGATAAGATATGCGAGATAATGGTTGAGGAAACAGATCGTTTTCCTAGGAGCAATTTAAAGGATGAAATGATTGAGGATACTAAGTTCAGGTAGTAAGGTTAATGGTGAAACCGGTCCCTGTACCTTAGTGATGTTAGTTTCGGGGTCAAAACTATTTTCAAAGGGGTAGTGATGTAATAACCCTCATGTTGCCATAAGGGTAATATGGTAACATGTATATTTGATGAAAACAAAAGTTATAAAATTCCCTTAAGTTATGAAGGGTCTAAATTATGGTTAACCTTACGTTAACTGTAATTTGAACCAACTTATAAATTCTAACTTAGAAATGCTTGAACCAATTTACAAAGTGTTAAATGGGTTAGGCATGGTTAAACTTATAAGGTTGGGTAACTTAAAATAAGGTCGCTTCTCCGAGCTGTTATCGGCCAAGTTTCGGGATTGAAACTTCTTTTAAGGGGGTGGTATTGTAATAACCCTCAAAAGTCTCGAACTGTCGTTTTGTAGGAAAGACGTGTTGGGAAATTTCTGTAAACTCAGTAAGATCATTTGAACGTAATAATATATGTTTAGTATGTATTGGGTCTTGGATTATTTTGAGAAAGTGCTAAAAATAAAGATCTAGCAAAGATCACGAGCGAGACGCGCAACCAAAGGCCAAAAGACGCGATCGCGGCTGTTCCTGTAACACCCCCAAATGATTACCCTTTGAAAGCATTACATGCGATGACCCCGGATATAAAATCCCGAAGTCACCCCAGGCTTTTCCAAACGATATAACTATCAAACCACAGTTACAATACCAAATATCATAACTTTCATTAAAACCAAGGTCTCGGAATTACACGTGATTCCAGACATTAAAATACATTATCAGAATTTAATACAGCGGAAGTCTTGAAAACACAGAGTTGTCTTAAAACAAGACCTTTTTAACACAGCGGAAATCTTTGAAATAACAACTGGGTCTGGATCGAAATGATCACCCGTCAAGGATCTTAATCTGAATAAACTTGTAAAAACACCATTTGCCGTCATAGTCGTTCTAGCCTTTTTGGACCTGCAACAAATCTGATGTGCCGAAATGAACGGATGACACCAGCCAACAAAGCAGATAACAAAACAGTGGGTTAGTCTACAGAATAGACTAGCAAGGGCACAAAGCAACGACATTTACATTAATACAATCCATTACTCATTCTCATCGATTCAATAACATTCACATCTAACTTAACTCCTACGTTCCTCGAAACGTGACGCAAGAGACATTACCCTTAATTCCTTATGACATTATTCTGAAATGATTCATCTACAATAATGCTTATAACACAAGCTCACTTATAAGAGATGACCCTTAATCTCTTAGAAGATTAACTCTACACATTTTATCCTTAATCACTTCATCATCTCACAACCTTATCTCCATACTACACATCATGTAATAATTCTTACCGAATCCTTATTACCTCAAGGTCATCAACATATCATATCCTTAAACTGTGACCTTTCTGTTAAAGTGGTCACCTTATAACACAATCACTTTACAACTTAATCCTCCTCCAAGAGTTGCACCTTAAGCCTTATAGACGACATACTCACACGATGCCGATCTTTAACAGTTGCCAAGAGTCATTACTCTACATTCTGCACACAATCTACTATCCATCCAGGACTTAATCGCATCATTTCCTTATGTTACCTCAAATTAATCTCAAATAGATCCCCCCAAAGGATACCTATGATTTCGTACACTTGGCTTACCCAAAAGCTTTAACCATTGGTCCTACATGGATCATACTTTACTTATGATCCTGACCTTTCTAACTCCGGATTTCACAGTCTTACTCAAGACCACAATAGAGAAAACGAGTTCCTGAAGAATTACCCCTTTAATCAATTATTCCTTCCCAACACTTTATCCGCACTAATGCATACAACAAGCTTAAGAGCAGATATACAGCTTTAAACCTTAGGGTGACAATTAAGTCCACCCAATTAGTACAACTACCCAAGCTTATTAATTATGTGCACTCGGGCACATATCTTATTTAATTATAAAACACTCATTACTGAAACACGTTAATGTTATTAAGAGCGACAACAAGGCTTAAATCACAGGGTGACAATTACGTCAACCCAAATTAAAACACACACGCGAGACTTAAAATTATTATGCCGAGTAACAACGGCGTTATTATTACACCGGGTGACCTTACGTTCACCCTGATTGCACTATTACAATGCTTACACTTATTAATTATGTGCTTAACTGCACTTATCTTATTAAAGTACAACACACACACACACACTGTCGAGGCTTTTAATATTATTCCGAGAACACGGAAGTTATTATTACACCGGGTGACCTTACGTTCACCCTGATTGCACTGCCACAGCGCTTACAGTTTAATTTACAAGGTGACAGTTACGTCCACCCCAATGCACTAGCTAAGTGCTTAATACACAGGACTGCAATTAAGCTCATCCAATGGCGCTTGCAAGGCGCTTAAACACTTCAGATCCTTACATGTGGATAAGAAGCATAGGTCATGACCCTTAAATTATTCGGAATTAATCCGAGGAATATTATGATTTAAAGAAACGACAAATCCTTACATATGGATAAGCGTTCCCACGAATATTAAATTATAAAGAAACGACTAATCCTTACTTGGATTAGCGTTCCTACGCACATTAAGTTATAAAGAAACGACTAATCCTTACTTGGATTAGCGTTCCTACGAACACTCGTGTTAACTACGCAGTCTAACACATCAATTATTCACATTAAAGCCATCGAGGCAAACGACTTAAACATAGAGATAATAGAAACAGCTAATCCTTACTTGGATTAGTTTTCCTATTAATCCACATAAATGCCCGGAAGGCGATCACAGATAATAGCGTCGTTCTAGCAGATATACAACCTATTATATGATTTTCCAAAACAGTTTATAAAACCATTTCCAGATAAACACTGTAATCATTCCAAATTAATTACTCAGAGAAACAGCTGATAATTAATGTAAATATGGAACGATGAGCAAGAGCGAACCGCCACTTGCCTTAGTCCGCAGAAAAGCCTAATGACGACGGAAATCCGGGCTCGACACGGGTATAGCTCCGACAGATTACGGGTCCACACGCGATCCGCTATATGACATAATAATTAATATCAATTAATTTGACTGGACAAATTTAAGGAATTATATTTATTAAATATTTATGATATTAAATCATAAAATATTTATTAAATTTTCCTATAAATAAATACGGACGAAAGGGTATCGAAATTATACCGCTCGAATGATTTCGGGTTGAAATTGGACTGGATGCTTAAATGGGCCTCTCGGCCAAACAACAACAAAAACAGAGGGGGGGCCCACCAACACTATTCATCATCTCTTCCAAATCAAACCACCCATTTCACGTGAAAAGAAAACAGAGGGGCAACAGGGGGGTTCTCGCCGGAGGTGCCTCGCGCCGGTGGAGATGCAGCGAGACAGGGCTCGAGCAGGGGAGCTTCGGCTCGCCGTGGCTGGGCAGTAGGCGGAGCGGCCCGAGCGGGAGCGAGAGAAAACAGAGGAGGGAGATCGAGAGGTGTGGGTCGTTGGCTGCTCCCATCGAGCTCTTTAAATAGCCCAGGGAAGTCCCGACCAACCCCTCGCAAGGTGTGCCCCGACAACCACAAGGCTCGAGGTGGGCATGCTGGGAGGAGCTCGAGGAAGCTATGCCGGGGAGGGCTCGAGAAATGAGTAGGGGAGACAACAGTGATGGGATTGAAGAATATAAAATGGGAATGTGAAATTTAACCCCGGGAATTATATGTTTGTCTCCAAACAAATATTCTAAAGCCCGAAAATACGTCGAATGTATTTTATACTACTCAGGGAATTATTACGGATATCAAGGAAATTTCAAAAAATTCAAACTCCACCGAAAGCAAAACAATTAATTAGTCAAGGTTGAGAAAAATTACCCAAATATCCTTATAAAAATTTAGGGATATTACATTACTACCTCCTTAAGAAAAGTTTCGACCCCGAAACTTGCAATTAAACCAATGAGGATTCTGCCTCACTAACAACCTTAACATCTGAACTTAATATCCTTAACCAGGACATCATCGACTATCAGCTGATAAACTCTCACCAAGATACTAGGTTCTACAACCTCAAATCATAACGAGGGAACTAGGAATTTAAGCCTTACTGGGGATGGCGAAACCACCTCGGCTTCTTCCGAGTCCTTTAGAAAGAACTGAATGCACACATACTCTACGGTTGACGAGAAGGGAGTTTAGTCTTTCTAGACATCGAAGTAAACTTTGACATCAGACTTAAGAAACGGGACGACTATGAACGGTTAAAATTTCCATTTGAAAATTCAGAGCCTTCGAAACTTATTTCAAACGAGTGAAAATATTTCAAACCGGATCTGTAACACTCCCAAGCCTAGCTACCCCAGCAAGCAAGCCACCCAGCCACCTGAGCGGTGACGGTACTAGTGCCGCCAGTGAGTCCACAAGAGTCGTTTGAAAACATTTTCAAAAACGAGTAAATGGTTCATGAAATCTCAAACCCGTTTAAACCTTTCGGCTTTGATACCATCTCTGTAACACCCCCAAATGATTACCCTTTGAAAGCATTACATGCCGATGACCCCAGATATAAAATCCCGAAGTCACCCCAGGCTTTTCCAAACGATATAACTATCAAACCACAGTTACAATATCAAATATCATAACTTTCATTAAAACCAAGGTCTCGGAATTACACGTGATTCCAGACATTAAAATACATTATTAGAATTTAATACAGCGGAAGTCTTGAAAACACAGAGTAGTCTTAAAACAAGACCTTTTTAACACAGCGGAAATCTTTGAAATAACAACTGGGTCTGGATCGAAATGATCACCCGTCAAGGATCTTAATCTGAATAAACTTGTAAAAACACCATTTGCCGTCATAGTCGTTCTAGCCTTTTTGGACCTACAATAAATCTGATGTGCCGAAATGAATGGATGACACCAGCCAACAAAGCAGATAACAAAACAGTGGGTTAGTCTACAGAATAGACTAGCAAGGGCATAAAGCAGCGACATTTACATTAATACAATCCATTACTCATTCTCATCGATTCAATAACATTCACATCTAACTTAACTCCTACGTTCCTCGAAACGTGACCCAAGAGACATTACCCTTAATTCCATATGACATTATTCTGAAATGATTCATCTACAATAATGCTTATAACACAAGCTCACTTATAAGAGATGACCCTTAATCTCTTAGAAGATTAACTCTACATATTTTATCCTTAATCACTTCATCATCTCACAACCTTATCTCCATACTACACATCATGTAATAATTCTTACCGAATCCTTATTACCTCAAGGTCATCAACATATCATATCCTTAAACTGTGACCTTTCTATTAAAGTGGTCACCTTATAACACAATCACTTTACAACTTAATCCTCCTCCAAGAGTTGCACCTTAAGCCTTATAGACGACATACTCACACGATGCCGATCTTTAACAGTTGCCAAGAGTCATTACTCTACATTCTGCACACAATCTACTATCCATCCAGGACTTAATCGCATCATTTCCTTATGTTACCTCAAATTAATCTCAAATAGATCCCCCCAAAGGATACCTATGATTTCGTACACTTGGCTTACCCAAAAGCTTTAACCATTGGTCCTACATGGGTCATACTTTACTTATGATCCTGACCTTTCTAACTCTGGATTTTACAGTCTTACTTAAGACCACAATAGAGAAAACGAGTTCCTGAAGAATTACCCCTTTAATCAATTATTCCTTCCCAACACTTTATCCGCACTAATGCATACAACAAGCTTAAGAGCAGATATACAGCTTTAAACCTTAGGGTGACAATTAAGTCCACCCAATTAGTACAACTACCCAAGCTTATTAATTATGTGCACTCGGGCACATATCTTATTTAATTATAAAACACTCATTACTGAAACACGTTAATGTTATTAAGAGCGACAACAAAGCTTAAATCACAGGGTGACAATTACGTCAACCCAAATTAAAACACACACAACACACACGCGAGACTTAACATTATTATGCCGAGTAACAACGGCGTTATTATTACACCGGGTGACCTTACGTTCACCCTGATTGCACTATTACAATGCTTACACTTATTAATTATGTGCTTAACTGCACTTATCTTATTAAAGTACAACACACACACACACACTGTCGAGGCTTTTAATATTATTCCGAGAACACGGAAGTTATTATTACACCGGGTGACCTTACGTTCACCCTGATTGCACTGCCACAGCGCTTACAGTTTAATTTACAGGGTGACAGTTACGTCCACCCCAATGCACTAGCTAAGTGCTTAATACACAGGACTGCAATTAAGCTCATCCAATGGCGCTTGCAAGACGCTTAAACACTTCAGATCCTTACATGTGGATAAGAAGCATAGGTCATGACCCTTAAATTATTCGGAATTAATCCGAGGAATATTATGATTTAAAGAAACGACAAATCCTTACATATGGATAAGCGTTCCCATGAATATTAAATTATAAAGAAACGACTAATCCTTACTTGGATTAGCGTTCCTATGCACATTAAGTTATAAAGAAACGACTAATCCTTACTTGGATTAGCGTTCCTACGAACACTCGTGTTAACTAAGCAGTCTAACACAATAATTATTCACATTAAAGCCATCGAGGCAAACGACTTAAACATAGAGATAATAGAAACAACTAATCCTTACTTGGATTAGTTTCCTATTAATCCACATAAATGCCCGGAAGGCGATCACAGATAAT
The DNA here is from genome assembly GCA_027886185.1 of Rheum nobile. Taxonomy (NCBI): domain Eukaryota; kingdom Viridiplantae; phylum Streptophyta; class Magnoliopsida; order Caryophyllales; family Polygonaceae; genus Rheum; species Rheum nobile. Next base: position 3,802,052 of record WOAB01000002.1, on the reverse strand, counting down.
AGTGTCGTTCTAGCAGATATACAACCTATTATATGATTTTCCAAAATAGTTTATAAAACCATTTCCAGATAAACACTGTAATCATTCCAAATTAATTACTCAGAGAAACAGCTGATAATTAATGTAAATATGGAACGATGAGCAAGAGCGAACCGCCACTTGCCTTAGTCCGCAAAAAAGCCTAATGACGACGGAAATCCGGGCTCGACACGGGTATAGCTCCGACAGATTACGGGTCCACACGCGATCCGGCATATGACATAATAATTAATATCAATTAATTTGACTGGACAAATTTAAGGAATTATATTTATTAAATATTTATGATATTAAATCATAAAATATTTATTAAATTTTCCTATAAAAAAATACGGACGAAAGGGTATCGAAATTATACCGCTCGAATGATTTCGGGTTGAAATTGGACTGGATGCTTAAATGGGCCTCTCGGCCCAACAACTACAAAAACAGAGGGGGGGGGGGGGGGGGCACCAACACTATTCATCATCTCTTCCAAATCAAATCACCCATTTCACGTGAAAAGAAAACAGAGGGGCAACAGGGGGGTTCTCGCCGGAGGTGCCTCGCGCCGGTGGAGATGCAGCGAGACAGGGCTCGAGCAGGGGAGCTTCGGCTCGCCGTGGCTGGGCAATAGGCGGAGCGGCCCGAGCGGGAGCGAGAGAAAACAGAGGAGGGAGATCGAGAGGTGTGGGTCATTGGCTGCTCCCATCGAGCTCTTTAAATAGCCCAGGGAAGTCCCGACCAACCCCTCGCAAGGTGTGCCCCGACAACCACAAGGCTCGAGGTGGGCATGTTGGGAGGAGCTCGAGGAAGCTATGCCGGGGAGGGCTCGAGAAATGAGTAGGGGAGACAACAGTGATGGGATTGAAGAATATAAAATGGGAATGTGAAATTTAACCCCGGGAATTATATGTTTGTCTCCAAACAAATATTCTAAAGCCCGAAAATACGTCGAATGTATTTTATACTACTCAGGGAATTATTACGGATATCAAGGAAATTTCAAAAAATTCAAACTCCACCGAAAGCAAAACAATTAATTAGTCAAGGTTGAGAAAAATTACCCAAATATCCTTACAAAAATTTAGGGATATTACAGTTCCGCGATCGCGGATTCGCCCAGAAGGGAACCGCAATCGCGGCTCTGTTTCCGCGACCGCGGAAGTCCATGTTCGCCTTCTTCGCCGGCTTCTAGAAGATCGTCGATTGGCTTGCTCATCGTGCTCCTAACGCCGGGGGGGAAGCTGGAACGGTTGAGTTGCCGGTGGGGGTAAACTCCTATTGCTCATTGGCTGTAAAAGGGGTTGTGGGCAACCTCTCTCCATCATCCACAGCCCCATCTCTCATCTCTCTTGCAACAGCTCAGTCGCCGGAAATTGCAGTGGTCGTCGGAGTTCCTAGTGGTCGTCGGAAGCGCCTTGGAAGCCTTGGGAGTGGTGGTGTTCGCAGTGGTGAAGGCAATCGTCGTTGTCGTCATCGTTGGTAAGCTCAGAACGCCTCCAAATCCGTCGTCGGAAGGGAGAACCGCGACCGCAGGGATGAATTTCGCGACCGCGGCTCTGCCCAGATTTCCGCGACCGCGGATGTGCAAACCGCGACCGTGGCTTGCCTTAGCAAGCGCGATCGTGGCTTGGGCAACCACGGCCGCGGCTTTAGCATTTGTTCCCTTTCGTTCGTATCGTTCAGTCGTTTCGTATCCTCGTTTCGTTCGTATCGTATCTAACTTAGGGTTCCGTCTTTTATCTCGTCGTCGTCGTAGGAATCCGTACTCAGATTCTAGTCTCCAGATACTCGGAACCCGACAACTTCGATTCGTCTAGATTAAGGCAAGTGGCGGTTCACTCTTGCTCATTATTCCATGTTTCCCTTGATTATCAATTAATTGATTGTTAATTAAGATGGGATAAAAGTTGTTGTTTTCAGTTTGGGAACGGATTTAATTAAACGATGTGTTAAAATATGACTTTATAATAGGTTGTATATATTGCTAGAAACAACGCTATTATATAGTTTGATGTGATATTACTGTAATGGATTATTGGTGTGGATTTATATGTGAACTTAAATGTTAGTTTAGCACGAGTATTCGTAGGAACGTTAATTTCTTACGAGGATTAGTCGTTTCTTTATAACGTCGGTGTTAGGAAGTAAGTGCCCTAACACTCTCTTGGTCATGACCTACCCCTATCCGAATATAGGGGTGGTGCACTCAGCTGGTGCCAGTCTTCGGGAGGTATTCCCAATCTTAAGGGATTTATTCCCAATGTCTCATTACGAGATGTGAAATTAAAATCTTCAACGTTAATGTGCGTTTTGGAAGTAAATAAGATAAGTGCGGTTATGCACATAATTAATAAACCTCGGGCAAGGAGTACAACGTGGAAACCGCCCGGACTCTTGTTAAAGTAAGTCTTCTTTCCAATCTGGATTCACATTGTGCGGTGAGGTTGGTCGTTGACCAAATAATCAAGGTCGTGTTTTAAAACTTGTTTGTGAAAGGGGATTATTGTTTGCACCCGCAATTTCTTGCGGTGCACCCCAGTTTGGGCGCATTCGGGATGCGCCCAAACTGGGTTTTTTTTTTTAAAAAAAAAAAAACAATTCCTTGGGCGCAACCAGGGTACGTCCAAGGTCTGGGTGGATTATTTTTATTTTGAAAAATAATTTTTTAAAGATTATTGAACCGATTTGGGTCTGAACCAGTTGATCTTGGGCGCAACCACGATGCGCCCAGTTTTTTTTTTTTCCCGAAAAAAAAAATATATATGGGCGCATCGTGGTTGCGCCCAAATTTGTTTATATCCAATTTGGATGTCTTGTAGTTATATCCAATTTGGTTATTACTATGGTTATATACTATGATTATATCTTATAGTTATATCTATGGTTATATCATATAGTTATATACTATGATTATATCTTATAGTTATATACTATGATTATATCTTATAGTTATATCTATGGTTATATCATATAGTTATATCCAATTTTGTTATTACTATATAATATAATCATAAGGATATAGCCAAATTGGATATAGCTATAAGGATATAACCAAATCACATATAACTATAAGATATAGTCATATTATATAAGTATATGATATAACCATAGTATATAACTATATGATATAATATATGATTAAGCATACTATATAACTATAAGATATAATCATAGTATATAATTATAATATATAACCATAGTATATAACTTTAGAATATAATATAGGATATAACCATAGTATATAACTATATAATATAACCATAAGATATAATCATAATATATAACTATATAATATAACGATATGATATAACCAAATTTGATATAAGACATATAACTATAAGATATATTCATTATATAGAACTATATGATATAACCATAGTATATCTATATGATGTAATATAAGATATAATCATAATATATAACTATGAAATATAACCATAAGATATACCCATAGTATATAACTATAGAATATAACCGTAGTATATGACCATAAGACATAACCAAATTGGATATAACCATATTTATATGTGATTTTCAAAGGATATAATCATAGTATATAACTATAGGATATAACGATATGATATAACCAAATTGGATATAACTATAACATATAATCATGGTATATAACTATAGAATATAACGATATGATATAACCAAATTGGATATAAGTCATATAAGTATAAGATATAATCATAGTATATAACTATAGAATATAACCGTAGTATATGACCATAAGACATAACCAAATTGGATATAACCATAGTTATATGTGATTTTCAAATGATATAATCATAATATATAACTATAGGATATAACGATATGATATAACCAAATTGGATATAACGATATGATATAACCAAATTGGATATAACGATAACATATAATCATGGTATATAACTATAGGATATAACGATATGATATAACCAAATTGGATATAACTATAACATATAATCATTTTATATAACTATAGAATATAACGATATGATATAACCAAATTTGATATAACGATAACATATAATCATGATATATAACTATAGGATATAACGATATGATATAACCAAATTGGATATAACTATAACATATAATCATTTTATATAACTATAGAATATAACGATATGATATAACCAAATTGGATATAACTATAACATATAATCATTGTATATAACTATAGAATATAACGATATGATATAACCAAATTGGATATAAGTCATATAAGTATAAGATATAATTATTGTATATAACTATATGATATAAGCATAGTATATAACTATATAATATAACCATAAACCCCAAATACCAAGACCTAACCCTAAACCCCAAGACCTAACCCTAAACCCTAAAAAACGCTATAAACCCCTTGGGCGCAATCTAGTTGCGCCCATAATTCTGGACGCAATCTAGTTGCGCCCAAAGGGTGTGTGGGGTTTAGGGGTTTGTACTCGAATGGACGAAAACCCCAAACCCTAAAACACACTAAAAACCCCTTGGGCGCAACCTGGTTGCGTCCAAAAATCCTAAATCACAAACTTAAAAAATAATAGAAACCCCTTGGGCGCATCCACGTTGCGCCCAAATTTTATTTTTATTTTTTTAAATTCCCTTCTGGGCGCAACGTGGATGCGCCCAAGGTGAACCAGATTTTTTTTTAAAAACAAAAACAAAATTGGCCATGAACCGGGTTTTTTTAAAACCCGGTTCTTTCACTTGGGCGCAACCTGGTTGCGCCCAAGGATTTTTATTTTTTTTGAAAACAAAAATCCTGTTTTTGGGCGCAACTAGGATGCGCCCAAAAACAGGTGCGCCACCTGAAAATCCGGGTGCGAACATTCTACCCGTTGTGAAAACTTAACGTTCCCAAACATTTGTCATATGTTTTCTATAAGACTCATTTCCTTTGGAGTCTTCTTTCATTGCATACCTTCTTTTTTTAAATCCGTGAAAGTTTCGGGTTACGTACCGTTCCTTCGGTTATTATTCGAGGGACAATGAAAGTAAACGCTTACGATCACTCGAACCATTCTGTTTGTACCCTTGCATAGTCTTTCATTAGACTAACCAACCGAGTTTTATTCTTTGCATGGTTGGCTGTTGTCATCCGTCCTATACGGCACATCAGTGGTTGATCCTCGAAGACTTGAAGTAACCAATTGAAGAAGAAGCTTACAGTCGAAGATTAAGTGACAGTGTTTTAAGGTTATTAAGTATTACTTTAATGTATATTCCTATAAACGGGTCATGTAATAGGATTTATTATAAAAGTCTTCCGCTGTAATTTCACTCCATTGTAAAATCGTCATTCTCATTTAATGAGAGATCTTTTAATAAAAGGTTGAGTTTCATTTAAAATGTCTTCCGCTGATTAATCTTTCGTTATTTCATATATTTATTTAAGCTTAATTGTTCCGATTAAAGCCTAGGGTGACTTTGGACAGTAACGTCTGAGGTCACTGGCGTGTGGCACTACCGACATAAGTCCGGGTGTTACATACTACACTAGTTATTAAACTATATATCTACTAAACTAGAACCTAATTACGTCACACGACACTCCCTCATTAAAACCTCCACATGACACTCCCTTATTAAAACCGTCACATGTCTTTTTTATCACTTTTTTAAAATAAATCAAATTATAAATCAAAGATTTTTATCCTAAACCTATCACTAACCTCTTCCTAATTTAAATACAAATCAAGAACAAAGATTATAAGTTAATTACAAAGATAACAAATCCAAAATTTTCTAATTATATACAAATCCAAAATTACCTAATTATATACAAATCCAAAATTTCCTAATTATATTGATTTTGATATCAATATTATCTAGATCTATTTTTTAAATACATAGATTGACTTAATAATTATTAAACTATATATCTACTAAACTATAATCTAATTACGCCGCATGACACTCCCTCATTTAAACCGCCACATGACACTCCCTTACTAAAACCGTCACTTGTCTTTTTTCTTCACTTTTTAAAAACAAATCAAATTATAAATCAAAGATTTTAATCCTAAACCTATCACTAATCTCTTCCAATTTTAACTACAAATCAAGAACAAAGATTACAAGTTAATCACAAAGATTACGAATCCAAACTTTCCTAATATATACAAATCAAAAAATTTCTAATTATATACAAATCCAAAATTTCCTAATTATATTGATTTTGATATAAATATTATCTAGATCAATTTTATAATACATAGATTAATTTAATAATCTACTAAACTAGAACCAAATCACGTCACATGGCAATCCCTCATTAAAACCGCCACATGTCATTTTCTGTTTTTTTTTTAATTTTTTAAAATAAATCTAATTATATATCAAAGATTGCCATAAACCTATCACTCATTTTTTCCTAATATAAATACAAATCAAGAACAAAGATTACAAGTTAATCACAAAAATTTCCTAATTATATACAAATCCAAGTTTTCCTAATTATATACAAATTCAAAATTTCTTAATCTACTATATATCTACTAAACTAGAACATAATTATGCCATATGACACTCCATCATTAAAATTGCCACATGACACTCCCTTATTAAAACCGCCACATGTCATTTTATGCTTTTTTAATATTTTAAAATAAATCTAATTATAAATCAAAGATTATTATCCTAAACCTATCACTCATTTTTTTCCTAATTTAAATACAAATCAAGCACAAAGATTATAAGTTAATCATAAAGATTACAAATCCAAAATTTACTAATTTTATACAAATCCAAAATTTCCTAATTATGTACAAATTCAAAATTTCATAATCTACTATATATCTACTAAACTATAACTTAATTACGTCACATGGCACTCCCTCATTAAAACTGTCACATGACATTCCCTCATTAACACCGGTACATGTGATTTTCAGCTTTTTTCAATTTGGTAAAATAAATCTATTTATAAATCAAAGATTCTTATCCTAAACCTATCACTATTTTTTTCCTAATTTAAATACAAATCAAGCACAAAGATTACAAGTTAATCACAAAAATTTCAAATCCAAAATTTCCTAATTATATAAAAATCCAACTTTTCCTAATTATATACAAATTCAAAATTTCTTAATCTAATATATATCTACTGAACTAGAACTTAATTACGCCACTTGACACTCCCTCATTAAAATTGTCACATGACATTTCCTCATTAACACCGACACATGTCATTTTCAGCTTTTTTTAATTTGGTAAAATAAATCTATTTATAAATCAAATATTCTTATCCTAAACCTATCACTCATTTTTTCCTAATTTAAATACAAATCAAGCACAAAGATTACAAGTTAATCACAAAAGTTACAAATTCAAAATTTCCTAATTATACAAATCCAAAATTTCCTAATTACATACAAATTCAAAATTTCTTAATCTACTATATATATACTAATCTAGAACCTACTTAAGCTACATGACAATCTCTTATTAAAACTGTCACATGTCACTCTCTCATTAAAACCGTCACATGTCATTTTCTGTTTTTCTCAGTTTTTAAAATTAAATCTAATTATATATCAAAGATTGTTATCCTAAACATATCACTCATTTTTTCCTAATATAAATACAAATCAAGCACAAAGATTACAAGTTAATCACAAAGACTACAAATCCAAAATTTCCTAATTATATACAAATCCAACTTTTCCTAATTATATACAAATTCAAAATTTCTTAATCTACTATATATCTACTAAACTATAACATAATTACGCCACATGGAACTCCCTCATTAAAACCGACACATGACACTCCCTCATTAAAACCGCCACATGTCATTTTCTGCATTTTTCAATTTTTTAAAATAAATCTAATTATAAATCAAATATTATTATCCTAAACCTATCACTCATTTTTTCCTAATTTAAATACAAATCAAGCACAAAGATTACAAGTTAATCACAAAGATTAAAAATTTGGATTTTTTTCTAAATATATTCAAATCCAAAATTTCCTAATTACATATAAATTTAAAATTTCTTAATCTATTATATATCTACTAAACTAGAACCTAATTACGTCACATGGCAATCCCTCATTAAAACCGCCACATGACACTCCCTCATTAAAACCGTCTCATGTCATTTTTTGCTTTTTTCAATTTTATGAAATAAATCTAATTATATATCAAAGATTGGTATCCTAAACCTAACACTCATTTTTTCCTAATTTAAATACAAATCACAAAGATTTCAAATCCAAAATTTCATAAATTATATACAAATCCAAATTTTCCTAATTATATACAAATTCAAAAAAAATTAATCAACTATATATCTACTAAACTAGAACCTAATTATGTCACATGGCACTCCCTCATTAAAACCGCTACATGACACTCCCTCATTAAAACCGCCACATGTCATTTTCTGCTTTTTTTAGTTTTTAAAAATAAATCTAATTATAAATCAAAGATTATTATGCTAAACCTCTCACTCATTTTTTTCTAATTTAAATACAAATCAAGTACAAAGATTACAAATTAATCACAAAGATTACAAATCCAAAATTTCCTAATCTACTATATATCTACTAAACTAGAACCTAATTACGCCACATGGCACTCCCTCATTTAAACCGCCACACGACACTTCTTCATTAAAACCGCCACATGTCATTTTCTGCTTTTTTCAAAATTTTAAAATAAATCTAATAATCAATCAAAGATTATTATCCTAAACCCAGAGGCAGAGCTACTTGAGGCCCAGAGGGGGCTATAGCCCCCGCTGAAAAATAAATTCAAAATGAAAATAAAAATTTTAAGCTTTTTTTATCCTTATTTAATCTGAAAATGTAATTTGAGTCAGCCCTAATAAATTTAAACCATGAAAATAAAATTATCTTAAATTTTTCCCCCTCATCTCATCTGAAAATGTAATTTCAGCCAATCCCAACAGATTTAAGTCAAAAAAATAAAATTACTTAAGTTTTTTTTTCCTTCATCTCATGTGAAAATTACCTTTTGCTTTATAAAAAAATAAAATTGATTTTTGCGAAATAGGATTTAAGTCACGTTGGATTTAAGCCACACAATATTTTTATCGCGTAAGATTTTAGCCCCCTCTGGGGTAAAATCCTGGCTCCGCCCCTGCCTAAACCTATCACTTATTTTTTTCTAATTTAAATACAAATCAAACACAAAAATTAGAAGTTAATCACAAAGATTTCAAATCCAAAATTTCCTTATTATATTGATTTTGATATGAATATTATCTAGATCAATTTTTTAATACATAGATTAATTTAATAATCTACTATATATCTACTAAACTAGAACCTAATCACTCCACATGGCACTTCCTCATTAAAATCGTCACATAACACTCCCTCGTTAAAACCGCCACATGTCATTTTTTGCTTTTTTTAATTTTTAAAATAAATCTAATTTCATATCAAAGATTGTTATCCTAAACATATCACTCATTTTTTCATAATATAAATACAAATCAAGCAATAAGCTTACAAGTTAATCACAAAAATTATAAATCCAAAATTTTCTAATTATATACAAATCCAAGTTTTCCTAATTATATACAAATTCAAAATTTCTTAATCTACTATATATCTACTAAACTAGAACCTAATTATACCACATGGCACTCTCTCATTAAAACTTCCACATGTCACACATTCATTAAAACTGCCACATGACACCCCCTCATTAAAACAGCCACATGTCATTTTTCATTTTTTTTTCAATTTTTAAAAATAAATCTAATTATAAATCAAAGGTTATTATCCTAAACCTATCAATCATTTTTTCCTAATTTAAACACAAATCAAGCACAGAGATTCCAAGTTAATCACAAAGATTACGAATCCAAAGTTTACTAATTTTAGACAAATAAAAAATTTCCTAATTATATACAAATTCAAAATTTCTTAATCTACTATATATCCACTAAAATAGAACCTACCTGCGGCACATGATAATTCCTCATTAAAACCGCCACATAGCACTCTCTCATTAAAACCGCCACATGTCATTTTCTGCTTTTTCAATTTTTTAATATAAATCTAATTATAAATCAAAGATTGTTATCCTAAACCTATCACTCATTTTTTCCTAATTAAAATACAAATCAAGCACAAAGATTACAAGTTAATTACAAAGATTTCAAATCCAAAATTTCCTAATTATATAAAAATTCAACTTTTCCTAATTATATACAAATTCAAAATTTCTTAATCTAGTATATATCTAGTAAACTAGAACCTAATTCCGTCACATGACACTTCCTCATTAAAACCGCCATATGACACTCCCTCATTAATACCGACACATGTCATTTTCTGCTTTTTTCAATTTTTTAATACAAATTTAATTATAAATCAAAGATTATTATCCTAAACATATCACCCATTTTTTTCCTAATTTAAATACAAATCAAGCACAAAGATTACAAGTTAATCATAAAGATTACAAATTCAAAATTTCATAATCTACTATATATCTACTAAACTAGAACCTAATTACGCCATATGACAATCTCTCATTAAAACCGCCACATGGCACTCCTTCATTAAAACCGTCACATGTCATTTTTTTCTTTTTTAAAATTTTAAAAATAAATCTACTTATATATCAAATATTGTTATCCTGAACCAATCACTCATTTTTTCCTAATTTAAATACAAATCAAGCACAAAGATTTCAAATCCAAAATTTCCTAATTATATACAAATCCAAATTTTCCTAATTATATACAAATTCAAAATTTCGTAATCAACTATATATCTACTAAACTAGAACCTAATTATGTCATATGGCACTCCCTCAATAAAACCGCCGCATGACACTACCTCATTTAAACCGCCACATGTCATTTTTTGCTTTTTTTAATTTTTTAAAATCAATCTAATTATAAATCAAAGATTATTATCCTAAACCGATCACTCATTTTGTCCTACTTTAAATACAAATCAAGCACAAAGATTAAAATTTAATCACAAAAAATTACAAATCTAAAATTTCCTAATTATATACAAAATCCAAATTTTCATAATCTACTATATATCTACTAAATTAGAACCTAATTCCGCAACATGACACTCCCTCATTTAAACCGTCACATGGCACTCCCTCATTAAAATCAACACATGTCATTTTCTGCTTTTTTTAATTTTTTAAAATAAATCTAACTATCAATCAAAGATTATAATAAAAACCTATCACTTATTTTTTCTTAATTTAAATACAAATCAAGCACAAAGATTTCAAATCCAAAATTTCCTAATTATATACAAATCCAAATTTTCCTAATTATATACAAATTCAAAATTTCGTAATCAACTATATATCTACTAAACTAGAACCTAATTATGCCATATGGCACTCCCTCAATAAAACTGCCGCATGGCACTACCTCATTTAATCCGCCACATGTCATTTTCTGCTTTTTTTAATTTTTTAAAATCAATCTAATTATAAATCAAAGATTATTATCCTAAACCGATCACTCATTTTGTCCTACTTTAAATACAAATCAAGCACAAAGATTAAAATCTAATCACAAAAAATTACAAATCTAAAATTTCCTAATTATATACAAAATCCAAAAATTCATAATCTACTATATATCTACTAAACTAGAACCTAATTCCGCAACATGGCACTCCCTCATTTAAACCGCCACATGGCACTCCCTCATTAAAATCAGCACATGTCATTTTTTTTCTTTTTAAAATTTTTTAAAATAAATCTAACTATCAATTAAAGATTATAATAAAAACCTATCACTTATTTTTTCCTAATTTAAATACAAATCAAGCACAAAGATTACAAGTTAATCACAAAGATTTCAAATCCAAAATTTTCTAATTATATAAAAATCCAATTTTTTCTAATTGTATACAGATTCAAAATTTCTTAATCTACTATATATCTACTCAATTAAAACCTAATTATGTCACATGTCACTTTCTCATTAAAACCGTCACATGACACTCCCTCATTAAAACCACCACATGTCATTTTCTGCTTTTTCAATTTTTTTAAATAAATCTAATTATAAATCAAAGATTATTATCCTATACCTATCACTCATTTTTTTTTCTAATTTAAAATAAAAATCAAACACAAAGATTACAAGTTAATCACAAAGATTACAAATCCATAATTTACTAATTATATACAAATCCAAAAATTTCTAATTATATACAAATTCAAAATTTCTTAATTTACTATATATCTACTAAACTAGAACCTAATCACGCCACATGGTAATTTCTCATTAAAATCGTCATATGACACTCCCTCATTAAAACCGTCACATGTCATTTTCTGCTTTTTTTAATTTTTTGTAATAAATCTAATTATAAATCAACAATTATTATCCTAAACCTATCACTTATTTTTTTCTAATTTAAATACAAATCAAACACAAAGATTATAAATTCAAAATTTCCTAATTATATGCAAATCCAAAATTTTCTAATTATATACTGTAACGCCCCAATTTAACCACTATTGGGGAGCTACAGCGCCAGAAATTTCCTACAGAAATTCCCTCAGGCTTTATAAAACTCACATTAAATTTTTTTTTCTCCAAAACCCAACAAATATAATTCCTTGACATAAAAATAATAAACTCATCCAAATTCGCATCATGTCGCACATCTCCCTCCATGCTCCCACTGCGTTACTCTGATATTCTAGTCTTGCAACATAACAGATCCCCATATATCAGGGTTAGTCTGTATTCAGACTAAGTAAGTTATAAGCGAATGGAATACGTACAATAGCATAAATAAAGGATTCACTTATATGCAATTACCATAACATCCTACAACCCAAAGTTCTGAAAAAATACATCTTTGTGATCAGATAACCTGAATACCACAATACTGTGCAACACAATAATATAATTAACCTCAAATGCATGAACATACAACCTAGATACCACCGTTCACATCTAACTGAGCACATTATCCCATTACAGATCATAACACATAAATTCCCATAAGTATCCTATGGAACCATAGATTAGACCATATCACCACAATTTCAATAATTATCCAACTAGACCATGTATTGCATTACAGATCATGTCACAATAACTTTAATAAATATCCTATTAAACCCCAGATCGTCACATTACAGATTATACCACTATAATCCTGATAAACATTCTACTTCTAGATCTCATCACTGTAGTTCCACAAGTACCCGATTAGACCACAAATTATATTACAGTAATTCAACAAATACCCCACAGAACCACATATCGTAGTACAGCGAATACAATAACGTCCAATTGAACTACATATTATCGGAATTAATCATCCATTAATTAAAACTTATATATGGGTATACTTCTTTTAAAGGAAACCGCAATGAAAAGTAAATATAAACTTATACAAGCGTTTCAAGAAAACATTTACGGAAACGTTCGTAAAACATTTACGAAAACGTTTTAAAACATGCTCGTATCTTGAGCAAATTTCACTTGCCCGTATCTTGGGCTGAACTTGCCCGTATCTTGGGCTAACATGTCCGTATCTTGGACCAACCTGCCCGTATCTTGGGCTACCATGTCCGTATCTTGGGCCAACCTGCTCGTATCTTGAGCTAACATGTCCGTATCTTGGGCTACCATGTCCGTATCTTGGACTACCCTGCCCGTATCTTAGGCCAACCTGCTCGTATCTTGAGCTAATATCGCTTTCTTATATATAACATGTCACAATTCAACTTGCACATTAAAAAAAAATGAATCATTATATCTCAAGTTGAACCCATTTAACACAACATAGTTAATCAATAAACATCATTTAACCATTAAGAAATCAAGCGGGACTCGGAACAGTCCTTACCCACAAAGATATAAAAATCATTTCAAATCAAGCTGGGCTTGGAATATCCTTGCCCGTAAAAGTATAAAAATTCATAAACACACAAGGTATAGAAATAAAAAACGCATCATCATATGGATTAATCCCAATGATTCACAACAACTCAACATCATATTAATCAACCACAAAGGCCCACATTGTCCCCACCATACAACTCACACATACACAATACCATACACAGTATATAATTATACGCACGACCAACCATATTCAATTTCAAGACCATAAACAACCACATCACACATTCTATGATAACTCTATACATCAAGACGTTTTACAAGAAATCTATATCTAAAATACGAAAACGACTTCCAACGCAACTTCACGACAATACGAGATCCGTTACTATAATCCATACCCAGTCCATACTACTACATCAGCTCATAGGAATGATCATATCATATACTCATAAACGAAATAATCCCAACATATAGTCATATCATAAACCCTGACATATAATCATATCATGACCTATGAAATGCACTATCACATAATATTCGAATATAACTCTAATTACGGTATTTCTGCATATACAGATAACCTAAATTTATGCTAGACACATAAACATTCGCAAATAACGTCAACCATTTTTGCGGTATAACCATTCCTGCAGCCCGACATCCCGATTTGTCTCTCGTTGCAGCGAATTCCTGAATTTATAATATAATACAAATTTATTCATAACTTTTGATATACACATCCAAATCAAGATCCGTCAAGTTCCTCGTACTCGTAACGAAATTCCTCATTTTATGATCCCATCCCCGACTTTCCAGTAATTACGAAATTTACCCAGAATTTTCCAGAAGTGTACAATTCTACCCAAATTCCAACTTTCACATTCAAACTTCAATTTTAATCTTCCTAGACTATATTATAACATCAATCTTCTTCTTATTAATCATCATTTAAACCCTAATCACCTCCTTTACACAAGAACACATCTAATTCATGATAGTAAATTCAAGAACTCACTTAGAATAATCTTACCTTACAAATCCCTAATTCAAGGATGGATGCTTGATCTTGGAAGATTTGGAAGCACCTTGGTGGCATGAGCCATGGAGGACATGAAGGAAGGAGGATGGTGGACATGAAAGAAGATGGTGGCCATGTGGCCGTGAGACACTACCATGAAGATGGACATGGTGGCCGGTTGAAGGAGAAAGAGATGGCCTTGGTGGTGGCCGGTCAAGGTGGTTATGGTGGTGATGGTGTGGAGCCGTGGCTGCCATGGAGGAGGTAGATGGCCAGCAATACACATGAGTAAAAAGGGAAAGGTGGCCGGTCCAAGTAACCCCCTACTTCAAGCTACACCTAAGCCTATATATAGTAGTACTAAGTTGGTCAAAACACATGCATACTCTACCGACATTCACATGTATCAAGAACAGATATTTCTAATTAATTCTAGATAACTCCTAATCATTAATCTATTAATTTTGCCTACATGCTTAATTATTTAAACTTAGACATCCCACCGTCTTTGTTTCTTCAAGAAACTTCGGCCCCTTTCAAATCAATTTGGACATTCAAGAAATATCTACCATGTTGGGCTTTAAGTGTTATAGCCCATTACTTAGCCATTTTCTTATCATTAAACTTTTAATTAAGTCCAGTAACTTATTATTTGAAGCCCATTGAATATATGAATTAACACCAACAATTACTCCCTTAATTAATATTTCCAAATACCTCCGTGATATCTGAAAATCTTATCTTCTTTGTCGTCCTTATCATAATACCACGACATATCCAAGATGATCAATTACCGCTATTCCACGAAATGGTTAATCCAAATATTCAAGTTATGAAATCCATTATAATTATAATGAGCATAAAATATACTGACTCTACAAGAATTAATTAAAACGATAAAATCCTAAACGATCCCAAATTCGTCTTCTAAGTATTTTGATAAGTTGAATTGTGATTTGTTATATATATTGACTCAGTTTTTACATTATGTAAGTATTTTGATAAGTTGAATTGTGATTTGTTATATATATAGGGTAGACCTGTACAAATCCGGGCTCGGGCCGGGTATTTCACATTTTTTTGCCCGATTGATCGGGCCGGGCTAAACCCGTCCGGTCTAACCGGGCTGTGTTTTCTGTCCAAACCCGTCCGGTCAGCCGGGCCGGGTTATCCGGCGGGCTGGCCCGTTTCAAGATTTCCTTGAGCTGGGTTGATGGCTTGGTGGCGCCGCTGGCAAGGGCTCGGTGACGAGAGGCGACTGGTTGTAGTAGCGGCCTAGCGTAGATCTGTTCTCAGTCGACTGGTGGCCTCAAATGGAGGAGGACGAAGATGGCGACCGGTGGAGATGGAGGGAGGAGGACTGGCCTCAAATGAAGGAGCACGGAGATGGCGACCGACGGCCTGGAGAAGTCGAGGGAGGAGGACTGGCCTAGCTCAAATGGAGGACGACGGAGATGGCGACCGACGGCCTGGAGAAGTGGAGGAAGGAGGACTGGCCTAGCTCAAATGGAGGACGACGGAGATGGCGACTGGAGATGGAGGGAGGAGGACGGAGATGGCGACTGGTGGTCGGTGGAGAATCTCCACTGGAGAAGTGGAGATGGAGGAGGGTGGAGATGGCGACTGGAGAAGTCTGAATTTCAGACTTTGGAGATTCAGAGAAGGAGAAATGGAGATTGGAGGCGGGCGGCGTGAAGGAGAAATGGAGATTGGAGGCGGGCGGAAAGTTGGAGATTTATGGTTTTTTAGTAATTAAATAAAATAAATATTATATATATATAAACAGTAACGGGTACCGGGCCGGGCCTCTAGGCCCGTTCGGGCCTAGAGATGTGTCCATGCCCGGCCCGTTACTGTACCGGGCTAGCCCGGCCCGGCCCGACCGGGCCGATATTGTTGTCCAGGCCCGGTTTAAAAACCGGGCGGGCGGGCCGGACGGGCCAGCCCGGACTTGTACAAGTCTAATATAGGGCAAGTCATCTGTAATGTTATGTATTTAGTTTAAATTAGGGTATCATATTATACAGGTAAACCTAAAATACGGATGAATGTTTTGATAGATAAATTGTTATACTAATTGGACTTGCATGTTAGTATGTCTTGATATATTCATATGGGTTGATGATATTATACTAGTAAATGCATGTGATGACTATGTTGCTGTTGAACTAATAAGGTAATGTGGAATTGGTATTGATTATTGATATTGACAAATGTGTGGTTGAGACTTGTAGTCTTCTGACTCGGTGATTGTGGATGTGCTCATTGCGAATGTGAATTGTGATGATTGATGCCTATGGCATGTTAATGATGGATTGTGGAGAATTGTAATGATTGTTGAATATGAGTGGTGATAATCATTGCCCGTGGCATGTTATTCATGGATCGTAGGAAATTGTGATGATCGATTGAATCGTGAAATGTTGTGGTTTTAATTTTAGTCCTTGCGGGTAAGGATTATTCCGAGACCCGCTTGGTCTAAATTTGGCTTTTAACAAAATATCATTCCTTGATGATTCCCCGGTGTCCGGGTTGAGTGGTCAAGGAAGGTGATTTACCTGTGTTGTGGAGGGGGTACGTCTAGCTAACGATACCGTGTCCGTCCGGCAGGTAAAGGTGTGTACCCATTGTTTGGGTTAGAAGGTACCTTCGTGTCCAAGACAGATTTGGGCATGTTTTCGAACATTTTTATAAATGATTGTCATTTTCCATTGAGTTTTCCTTAAAGAAATAGTATATCCGGGTATAGGTTTTGAACAATTGTTTTCAAATCTGTGGCAAGTTGTGGATTAATGATACAATTTGAGATTGTTATGACTTGATATTGTATTTGTGAATTCATGGAATATAAATGCCCATTCTTAGAGTTGTTTTGGTTGATAGAGTCTAATTCAATTATATCATGACTACTTATGACTGCTTCTGTACACATCTGCGTATCTTGGGAGGATTTTCATCTGAATGAAATGCTTGTTCGCACGTTTATTTTGAATTATCATTTACTTGTTGTGAAATTTGTGGCTTGACTGAGTATTGAACGAAGTAAACTGATTGTTATAGGAGAATATTAATGTTATATCTAGGTATACACAGAAATAGACCCTGCTTCATAGCTGTTATTGGAGTTGATATTGAATTTCTGCTATAATATATTTATCTGTATCTTTTCCTGTGCATTTACAAATATTGAAGTATTGCATTATTGAATTGTTATATTCATATATAATTATACGTGCATGTTTGTATTTTTACATATATGCGTATCTGTAGTTTCTTTACTTTTTTTATTACATGTATAATTGCTTATATAACTTGCTAGTCTGGTTGGAGACTAACCCCCATTTCAGTGGAGGATTGGTTGTGTTTGTGCATGGCCAGGTATTCTTTCATTCAAGATCATCGTGAACGCCAAGCAGGGTGGACATGATACTAGGGCTGACTATGTGGGTGAACTGGGGTCAACTTTATTTCAATCGTTTTAGAATGAATTGATCATACAATTTTCCGCTGCGATAATTGTTATTTTCGCTAAACTGTTCATATTCGAGATAGGATGGAATTTTAGGTTGCCGTTTAAGGATATGTAGATGTGTTGTGAATGTTTTGATTAAACTCTTAACCTGCTTTACCATATGATTCTGGTTTAGTTAAAAAAAATTGACTTGTTTTAAATCCCTTTTTGGAATGGGTCGTGGATGCGTCTGTGTACGTTGACCCTGTTTATATCAAGCTTTTGAGTTAAGTTCTTCAGAACAGGTTTAAATTATGATTCTGTTATGGGGTAGGTTTTTGTTGACAAGTCAAAAAATTTCCTTTAAAATTTGCCTGAAGGAATTTCTGCAGGAAATTCCTGGCACTGTAACTCCCCAATAAAAGGCCTAATTTGGGGCGTTACAGAAAAATCCAAAATTTCCTAATCTACTATATATCTACAAAACTAGAACCTAATTACGCCATATGGCACTCCCTGATTAAAACCGCCACATGACACCCCCTCATTAAAATCATCATATGTCATTTCCTGCTTTTTAAATTTTTTTAATATAAATCTAATTATAAATCATAGATTATTATCCTAAACCTATCACTCATTTTTTTCCAAATTTAAATACAAATCAAGCACAATGATTACAAGTTAATCACAAAGATTGCAAATCCAAAATTTCCTAAGTATATACAAATCCAAAATTTCATAATTATATACAAATCCAAAATTTCATAATTATATACAAATCCAAAATTTCCTAATTATATAGATGATTGAGATACGAAGAAAATTGATTTTAATATCAATACTATCTAGATCTTTTTTTAATACATAGATTGATTTTCATAATTATTATTAGTATTTTTAATTTAATATATATGATGTAAAAACCTGTGCGTGGCACGAGAATTACACTAGTTATTAAACTAGGGATGAGATCCGGTGAGGATGGGAAGGGAGGAGAGGAATGAGGACGCATGAGAGCCGTTGGATGAGAAGCAAACGGAGTGCCCAGATTGCTTTTCAAAATTTTGGGAAAAAATCGGCAAAAAATCGGCACGACCGAATTATTCGCGAAAAAGATGGATTCGCGTGCATATGAAGTGCAGATCTGTGTGCATGCCAAATACATTGTTGTGTGCATGCCAAATACACTACGGTGTGCACGTGAAATTTATTTTTGTGTGCATACATAAAACGCGTGCGTTCATATGGAATGAACAAAACAAGTGCACATGAAAACACGACTGTGTGCATGCGAAGTATACTATCGAGTGCATGCGAAGTATACTACTGTGTGCATGTGAAAATGGCCTATTTGTGCATACGAAATGCACTATGTGCTATGCGTGTATGTGAAATAGACATGTGTGCATGTGAAACAACATAGGTGTGCATGTGTGCACATGAAAATAACATATGTGTGCATGCGAAAATGACTCAAAGCGCGTACGAAATAACATGTGTGCATACGTATAAAAACCAACAAAAATGATGTGTTCTTGCCTCCGATGACAAGTCGAATTGTCAAGGTGACACCTTTGGATATAGTCTTGGTTGGGAAGTCACTCAGCACTGACAAACCTGCCGTGGAACACGGTGTTGATGATGGTTCGCGAGCGGGAGATCGCGATGATTGTGGTGATAGAAACGGTGGAAGTGATGAATGGGATGAATAGATAGCGGTGACGGAAGCGATGTGATGAGGGATAGATGACTTGAAAAGACAAGTCTTTGGGTGTCGTAGCGTCGACTGCGGAGGAAGGGAGATGCGAAGGAAGACTTGGCTTGAAAGATCAAGCGGTTGTCGTAGCGTCGGCGGCGGAGGGAATGGGGATGCGAAGATAGAGGGTGACGTCCGATCAAGTGTGCATGCGAAGATAGAGGGTGCACATGAAAATAACATATGTGTGCATGCGAAAATGATTCAAAGCGCGTACAAAATAACATGTGTGCATACGTATAAAAACCAACAAAAATGATGTGTTCTTGCCTCCGATGACAAGTCGAATTGTCAAGGTGACACCTTTGGATATAGTCTTGGTTGGGAAGTCACTCGGCACTGACAAACCTGCCGTGGAACACGGTGTTGATGATGGTTCGCGAGCGGGAGATCGCGATGATTGTGGTGATGGAAACGGTGGAGGTGATGAATGGGATGAATAGATAGCGGTGACGGAAGCGATGTGATGAGGGATAGATGACTTGAAAAGACAAGTCTTTGGGTGTCGTAGCGTCGACTGCGGAGGAAGGGAGATGCGAAGGAAGACTTGGCTTGAAAGATCAAGCGGTTGCCGTAGCGTCGGCGGCGGAGGGAATGGGGATGCGAAGATAGAGGGTGACGTCTGATCAAGGGAAGGAGGATAAACACTCTACTTGAAACCTTGATTAAAATTGAACGTAAGAAAATAACAAGAACAAGAGAGGCTTTAAATAGCCAATGTATCTCGGCCAAGACCTAATGGGATTGGGCCGAAACGAGCCTAAGGGCTAGCCCATGCAAGCATGCAAAAGGCACAAACCCTAAAAGATAGAAAGACTATAAAAGGAAACTATCTAAAACAAAGCTGGAAATACCAAATATAGAAAATGTCTTAAAGAACGCGTTAAATGAGTACAAACACCGCGTGGAATAGTGACTAAGGGTCGATGGCCTCGCGAGTGGGTGCACGCGATGTTGGATCTGAAGAACGCGTTGTTTCGATGCCGATGGTGGCGAGGACGACGAGTCTTGGGTTGGCGTCTGGGCTTCCTTGGCTAGCGACGGCGCGTGCGACAAGTGACGCGACGACGGCGGCGATGGCCTTGGACCTAAACCTTGTCACTAGGCCCTCTGAGCGGAGGCTCATGGCTTCTTCCTCATCTTGGGCCGTCATGGGAGGTAGGGTCACATCACCCTCCCCCACTTGGTTGTGAAGCGTCCCCGCTTCACCATCATCAAACTCTGGCTCAACATATGGAGTCAAGTCCGCCACATTGAAGGACGCGTGGACTCCAAAATCAGGTGGGAGCTCGAGTTGATATGCATTGTCCCCTATGGCTTTGATCACGCAGAATGGGCCATCTCCACGTGGTGCCAACTTGTGCTTACGCCGCGAGGGGAACCTTTCTTTTCGCATGTGCACCCAGACGAGATCCCCAGGTGCCAAAACGACGCGGCGTCGGCCAGTGTTCTTCTGGGAGGCATACTGCGTGACCCTTCTCTCCAATTGGTCCCTGGTCCGTCGATGGAGCTCTTGGACCTGCTCAGCGCGATTGATGGCGGAGACATGCACTGGGTCTCGCAGTGGTCGCGACGACAAATCTAGTGGTGTCAAGGGGTTCATGCCATACACCAATTCGAAAGGTGTCAACTTGGTCGCCGTGTGCCTGCATCTATTGTAACAAAACTCGATAAGTGATAGTAAGTCCTCCCAACGCCTAGGGTTGGTTTTGAGCATTGTGCGAAGGAGGGCTCCTAGAGTTCTATTCGTGACCTCCGTTTGGCCATCGGTTTGGGGGTGGTAGCTAGTGGAAAATAGGAGTTTGGTTCCTAGCTTACCCCAAAGAGTTCTCCAAAAATGACCAACAAACTTAGAATCCCTATCACTCACTATGGTACACGGGACTCCATGAAGACGCACCACATGCTCAAAGAATAGATCGGCAATCTCACTAGCACTATGGGTTGTCTTACAAGCTATAAAATGTGCCATCTTAGAAAATCTATCTACGACCACAAAAATAGAGTCTTTACCTCGTCTAGAGAGGGGCAAACCCGTGATAAAATCCATAGACAAGTCTTCCCAGGGGGCACTAGGAATGGGCAAAGGAGTGTAGAGGCCGTGAGGACTAGATCTAGCTTTGGCTCTCTGGCAAGTCACACAACTTCTATAAAACCTAGTCACTTGGTGGGTCATCTTAGGCCAAAAGAAATGCTCTCTTAACGCGGCCAAGGTCTTACTAATCCCAAAGTGTCCATGACTCTCGTGTGCTTCCTGAATCAAAAGGAGCCTAATGAAAGACCTAGGGATGCAAATGCGACTAGCCTTGTATAAATAACCCTCAGAAAGGAAATAGGACTCAAACTCACGCGATCTCAGGCAATGCTCTAGAATAGGGGCAAAGAAAGGATCACTAGCATATAATTCCTTAATCAAAGCAAAACCCAAAACTTTAGTTTGCACATGAGTCAAGAGAACATACCTTCGAGATAACGCGTCAGCAACAATGTTCTCCTTTCCTTTCTTGTGAACGACGACATAAGGAAATGTCTCCAGAAACTCCACCCAGCGAGCATGGCATCGATTGAGGTGGGGTTGACTCTTCAAGTAGCTCAACGCGGCGTGGTCGCTGTGGATGACAAATTCACGCGGCCAAATGTAATGTTGCCAAGTCTTGAGCACGCGTATGGGGGCATAAAACTCTTTGTCGTAGGTGGGGTAATTTAGTGTGGACCCTGTGAGCTTCTCACTGAAATATGCAATGGGCCTCTTCTCTTGGTGTAGCACACCACCAATGCCTATGTCTGAGGCATCACACTCCACCTCAAAGTGTTTGTTGAAATCGGGAAGCTGGAGCAAAGGTGCTTGGCACAAGGCCTTCTTCAAAGCCGAGAAGGCTTTTTCATGGGGCTCAAGCCACAAAACTATGATGCCCTTCTTTGTCAGCTCATGTAGTGGCGCGGCAATAGAGGAGAAGTCGCAAACAAAACGCCTATAAAATCCTGCGAGGCCGAGAAAGCTTCGCACCTGTGTCGGTGTCGTAGGCGTTGGCCGCTCTTTGATGGCCGCGATCTTCTCTTCGTCGATGTATAAACCATCACTACTCACATTATAGCCCAGAAAGTTGGTTGACGCGGAGCAAAAGGAGCACTTGGCCAGATTGGCGAATAGGCTCTCGCGTCGAAGGCATTCGAGCACAAGTCGAAGGTGATCGACATGCTCTTCCAAGCTCCGTGAATACACAAGGATGTCATTGAAATAAACGATAACAAACTTGCCAAGGAAGGTTCTCAAGACGTGGTTCATCATGCGCATGAAGGTGCTTGGCGCGTTCGTGAGCCCAAATGGCATGACAAGCCACTCGTAGAGCCCATACTTTGTCTTGAACGCGGTATTCCATTCATCACCTTCTTTCATCCTGATCTGGTGATAACCACTCTTCAAATCAATCTTGGAGAAAAAGTGTGGCACCATGAAGTTCATCAAGCATATCGTCAAGGCGTGGAATAGGATGCCTATACTTGACTGTGATCTAGTTTATCGCGCGACAATCAACACACATTCTCCATGTGCCATCTTTCTTGGGCACAAGGATCACATGCACTGTACAAGGGGAGAGAGATTCCCTTGCGTAGCCGCGATCCAACAACTCTTGCAGTTGGCGTTGTAGCTCTTTGGTCTCTTCTAGGTCAGCTCTATACGCAGCGCGATTGGGCCAGGAAGCACCTGGCACAAGGTCAATCTGGTTCTCAATGCCTCTCAGTGGAGGTAATCCTTATGGCAACTCATCAGGAAAGACATCGTCGAACGCGGCGAGCAAGGTCGCGATGATAGGCGGCACTGACGCGGCAGTTGACGATTCAGGGATGCAAGGAGTTGGCACAAGCAGAAAGCATGGGGCTTTGCCAGTCAAACACACAGTGAGGTCACTGGCCCTGGATAAAAGAACGCGTTGCTCACATTTGCCTTGCAAAGGACGCGTCTGGGGCAACGGATCAACAAACTTTGTCGATGGCGAGGCGCTTCTCGAAGTCTGTGTGGCACTTGGTGTCCCAGCCATGGCGTTGTATTTCTTCTTGCCAATGCCTGGTGGAGACGAAGTGTTGCAAGATGTGGATGAGTTTTGCTTCTAGAGTGCCTCTGGACACTCATTTGACCTAGTAGACGCGGCCTCTATGGCCTTATGGAGATCACGTTCAACCTGATCCTACAAGATCTCATGGGGAGACATTGGATGCAAAGTGATGCGCTTCCCGTGGTAATTGAACACATAAGTGTTCAAATAGCCATCATGGAGCACACGCCTGTCGAATTGCCATGGGCGCCCAAGCAAAATATGGGTGGCGTCCATTGCAATGACATCACAAAGTATAGAATCACAGTATTGCCCTATGGAAAAAGAAATTAAACATTGGCGAGAGAATGTGTTACCTGGACTTGAAGAAATCCATTGGAGGGCATAAGGTTGTGGATGAGGTGTCGTAGGCAATTTAAAGTGATTGACGACCTTCTCATTCACAATATTAGCACATGATCCTCCATCAACTATAACACTCAAGGAAGCTGTCTGGACGAGAGCTCTTGTGTGGAACAGGTTCTCGCATTGATCGCGTAAGCTGGCTTCCTTGACTGTGAGGAGACGACGCGTCACCAAGCTCAATGGTGTGCCCGCGTGCAGTGGAGCGGGTTCGCAGTCATATGCGTCTTTCTCTTCTTCGATGCCTTCATCGATCGCTTCTAGGGTTTGCTCATCGTCGTCGCATGACTCATAGCCAGTGGCGGCCGTGGAAAACAAGACCTTTCGAGCATTTGGGCAATCTTTCTTATAGTGGCCTCGTCCACCACACTTGTAACACTCGACGTCGCGCACGAGATCTGTGCTCACTGGAGCTTGTCGTGGTGTGTTCTGGCACGGCGCGGTGCTTGGCGGCAGTGGCTTTGCCTTGGGGACTTGGCTTGACACGACTGTGGTAGATGCACTAGGGCGAACATTAGTAGAAGGTAATCCACTAGGGTTAGAAGAATACCTTTGTTGGCCACTGGAATATGTGTAAGATTTTCGACGAGAGATTTGTGCATGTATTTGCATCGCCGTATGTGTGAGTGTGTTCAAATCTTTGATGGGCAAAATCTTGAGTTGATCACGGATGTTGGTGTTCAAGCCACTCAAGAATTTCGTCCTCAAAGTTGATGGTGCAACGGAGATGTTGGCCTTGTAATACATGTCTTCAATCTTGGAAAAGAACTCGAGGGGAGACATCGTGATAGCCCTTCGGATCTATGGAAGCCTATGTGCAAGAATTGCTCTTGTTGTGGACGAAAATGGCAATTCTCCAAGGATGAAGAACTAGGGCACTTTCGGCACTTGTAGGGTTTTTGGGGGACGACGATGGAACGATCGGTTGGTGGGTGATTTGTGAGGGATAAGCACTCTCCTAGGTCTAGATATCACGCACTAAACCAAGGGAAAGTGACTAAGATAAATCGGAGATACTACACACTCAAATCTCTCAAGGGAAAGCACTTGATCTTACGCACAAGTGTTGAACAAAGGGAAAAAGCTTTGAACTGAAAATATTCCTGATTTCAATCTGATTAAAACGTCTCCACAACAAAGCCAAAGTGTTTCCTTTGTAACCTAGCATTCGGTTACCTAAAAACCAATTAAAGAAAATATTAAAAATTAACCCACTAAGCTAAAAGTGTGCCCATCTTTTCCACACGGTTAATGGGCAATTAGGGAAATCAAATAATGTTTAAAAATGTCTGAAAATCCATAAAACACAGCAATAAGGTGACCGGTCTTCAATTGGGCCTCGTTTGGAAACTAACCCGGGCGTGGCCGGCGCCGAGAAACCCGGGGAGGAAATCAAGGCTCAAGACCGAGCTGGGGTCAACTTGGCTCGGCACCCCGTGAGTCATTGGACCTCTCTTGAGTTGGTGGTGAGGTGGACCAGCTTGGGCTCGGAAGAAAGTGCCAAATGTAGGCTCGGGCCTATGCTCCTTTCCACGTGCGGCCGCAATTCTAGGGCTAGCCATGGGGCTCGGCAAAGGCTGCATTGGCTCGGCACCAAGGGCTCCATTGGTCTGTGGTGACACTATAGAAGCTGTGGGAGTCTTGGTGGCCGAGGAAAATGGTGAGTTGTCGGGAGAAGATTTCATGGGCCTTGGCGGACAATTAGGGTTTGCCAGCGCAATTTTAGGGCTTGCCTTGGCCTTGGTCTTGAGCATGGACTCCTCTTGCATGGTGGGCACTTCACTGGCCATGAGCATATTCATATCATCCTCCCTCCCTTGAGAGGGATTCGACCTCGAATCCAGCTCCTCTAAGTCTCTTTCTCCTTCCAAGTAATAGCTTTCCTTGTGCGGGACACCTCCTTGACCTACAATAGAACTACAAGACAACCTATGCAACACCGCATCCTTCTCATTAATAGGGTTAGCCTCATAAAACGTAGTGAAAGGAAAAGGGCATGCAACAATTGAAGGCATAAAAGGCTTGACCAAGAGCATATGATGCGAAACACCACCTTTGTTTCCAATTGCCATCTTCTTACCTTGGCTTTGCTCTATGTGTTGGCCGGCCTTTCTTTGCTCCCTAGCCACATGGTCAGCCATGATTTCATGGGGCATCATAGGATGTAGAGTGATTCTCTTACCATTCATGATAAAAGAATACTCATTTGTCACCCCTTTATGGATGACACCCCTATCAAATTGCCATGGCCGGCCTAAGAGAAGGTGACATGCGGTCATGGGCAAAACATCACACACAACCTCATCCACATATTCACCTATAGCAAACTGGACGGTAGCTTGGTCCTTGACCTTAAGGGGCTTGTCGGAATTCAACCAACAAAGTGTGTAGGGTTGCGGGTGAGAAGTGGTCAATAGATTGAATCTACTCACCACTTCTTGATCAATCAAGTTGCAACAAGAACCACCATCAATGATGACACTACACACCTTTCCCTTAATGGTACACCTAGTGTGAAAGAGAGTCTCACGTTGACTAGGTGCACTAGGACTTTCCGAGATGGTTAGTGCTCTTTTGACCAAAAAGCACTCACCCTCGGAGGCCACAACATGCAACTCCTCTAAACCATCCTCATTCTTAACAAGTTCCTCTTCCCATTCATCCTCAGACTCAATGCCCCCTATAGTGTTGAGAAGAACTTGCCTTTTTGAGGGGCAATCCTTGGCAAAATGGCCATGACCGAGACACTTAAAACACTTAAGATCCCTAGCTCAGGTCTCTCCCTCCTTTCGTTGGGTTTGATCCGAATTAGGAGCCTCTCTTCTAGGGTGACTTGAGTTGTCACTCCTAGTGGGTTCTAAGCGTCTTGGCATAGGTTGTGGTCCCTTGGAGCCACTTGATGCATTTTGCCAAGGCCGTGAGCTTTGAGCTTGGGGACGCTTTGAATGAAGTGCCTTATATATACGATTTGTATAATGAAGCACTTCTTCCATAGGGGTCCCTCTAGAAAAGTGTTGCTTGCTCACTATGGCTCGGAGTTCGGGGCTAAGGTTATTAATAAACTTAGAAATAAGATACCCCTCGGGAACCCTAAGTCTAGACCTAAAGACCAAGGTCTTTAGCTCCATATAGAATTCATCCGGGGTCTTATTCCCTTGCTCTAACAACTCCAACCTCTCATGCACCCTATCCAAAAAATCATCCGGGACAAACCTATCTCGAAGAGCTTGCTTTAGTGCTTGCCAAGTAGTGATTTGGGGGTTTCCGAGGTACTCTCGTTCCTCCTTGTCCCCAAGCCACCATTGGTAAGCAAAACCCTCAAATTTTATGGTCGCTATAGCTACCCGTTGAGCTTCCGAGTAGTTATAGTACCTAAAGGTTTGATCGGTCTTTTGCTCTCAATCAAGATAGATCTCCGGGTCACATTGTAAACCAAAAGATTGTACCTCCAATTTTATCCCATGGGGC
Source organism: Rheum nobile (assembly GCA_027886185.1). NCBI lineage: Eukaryota > Viridiplantae > Streptophyta > Magnoliopsida > Caryophyllales > Polygonaceae > Rheum > Rheum nobile. The sequence continues at coordinate 3,774,046 of WOAB01000002.1, read as the reverse complement.
CGTTGTTGGTCATATGCATACTCCTCTTGATGACCCCCAAAGTCCTCATCATAGCCTCCGAAGCCTCTTTGGGGCGCATAGGGCATCCTCCCACCTTGGTATTGGCCTCGGCCCATGCCTCCTCTTCCAGCCATCCTTCTTCCCGGGTCTTGATACCCATTGTATGCATTCGGCACTCCTCTTGGCTCTTCTCTATAGATGGTATTCGGCACTCCTCTTGATTCTCCTCTATGAATGGTACTTGGTCCTGCCATGTTAGTGCATAAAGGGACCATGCTAGTTGTAAAAGGTGCAATATAAGGAGAAGAGGTATTAGAAGTCAAACCGAACTCTTCCCTTGAGGAAGCCACATTCGGTGGAGGGTGATGAAACCCTTCACGTAGAGACACATTGGCCAACTCTTGAGCTAGAAGGGGTATGGTTACTTGGACCCCTTGATTGCTACTTGATGGTCCGGCCATTAGAGGATTTGGTACAACACTCCCTTGGGATGCACCTTGAGATGGGTTCGGTGATGGACTGTGGGACAGCCCCCACTTCTCTTCCATGGCCTTCATGAAGGTTGTTTGCTCATCTCGCAAGGCTTGCAATTCTTGGCGAGTTCGCTCTTCAGCTTGGCGCTCTCGCTCTTCGGCCTCTTCCTTGGACGATTGGATAGCCAAGAGTATGGCCTCCAAGGTCACTTCCGAACCTTCCTTAGGATCCTCCGCAACCACATTCTTATCCTTGGCTCTCACCATAACTTCCTAGACACAAGAAAAACCACACAACAGCCCACAAATGCCAAAGAACACAATGGTCTCTAGAACTAGTAAGGAGCTTATACTTATCAACAACTCCTTGCAAATTTTCAAGTTCAAGCTCGGCAAAAGGTCAAGGTAGGCTTCTTATATGCAAAAGACTCACAAAATAGAAAACAAAGTGCACCACAACCTTGATTCAAGCGCTTAAATTAGATGCAAGTTCAAATTGTCTCGTAAGTACTTATCCTCTATTGCCACTTACTATGGATGATTCAAGCAAGATTACAAAGGAATGCAGCTTGCAATGATGATATGAGCACAATTACAAGCACTTCACAAGATCACTATGAGAATCACAAGGTAACAAGAATGAACAACTTAAGGCCTTTGTCTCTTTTTTTTTTTTTTTGTAAAATGGCCGACTTCTTTTCTTCTCTTTTTTTTGTACTACTACCAATGAAAGTAATGAAAATGAAATGAACTACTTGATCAACCTATAGCGTACACACCTCTCGGAAGTTCCTCCACTTGACAATTTGAATTGAATTTAACTTAAGGTGCTTTAGGTAGGTTATTTCAAGTGCCAAATGAAATGAAATTAAAGACTCAAGGGTCCTAACTATATGCAACTAATGACTGGACACGGCTAGGTTAGAGATAAGCACACGTCAGCTTCAAATTTTGAAATCAAATGGCCGTAACAACTTCAACAAACAAGTCCTAGATTTTAGGCGAGTTGAACCACCAAATCTCCAAGCCCTAACTGCCGTCTTCTACCTTTGATTCAGCCTGGTTTTTGACACTAAGAGATGCCTAAATGCAAGACACGACTCTACTAAAAAATAAAGGACACAACACACGAGAAAACCTAAGACACTAGACACTACAAGACTCGGAAATCAACAAGAATGCAAGGCACGAAATAGAGCGCATTAAACTATGAAATTTGCAAGAGATTGAAGACAAATAAGAGCAAGACTTACGTAGCTCTGATACCAAATGATAGCCCTTCAGATCTATGGAAGCCTCTGTGCAAGAATTGCTCTTGTTGTGGACGAAAATGGCAATTCTCCAAGGATGAAGAACTAGGGCACTTTCGGCACTTTTAGGGTTTTTGGGGGACGACGATGGAACGATCAGTTGGTGGGTGATTTGTGAGGGATAAGCACTCTCCTAGGTCTAGATATCACGCACTAAACCAAGGGAAAGTGACCAAGAGAAATCGGAGATACTACACACTCAAATCTCTCAAGGGAAAGCACTTGATCTTACGCACAAGTGTTGAACAAAGGGAAAAAGCTTTGAACTGAAAATATTCCTGATTTCAATCTGATTAAAACGTCTCCACAACAAAGCCAAAGTGTTTCCTTTGTAACCTAGCATTCGGTTACCTAAAAACCAATTAAAGAAAATACTAAAAATTAACCCACTAAGCTAAAAGTGTGCCCATCTTTTCCACACGGTTAATGGGCAATTAGGGAAATCAAATAATGTTTAAAAATGTCTGAAAATCCACAAAACACAACAATAAGGTGACCGGTCTTCAATTGGGCCTCGTTTGGAAACTAACCCGGGCGTGGCCGGCGCCGAGAAACCCGGGGAGGAAATCAAGGCTCATGACCGAGCTGGGGTCAACTTGGCTCGGCACCCCATGAGTCACTGGACCTCTCTTGAGTTGGTGGTGAGGTGGACCAGCTTGGGCTCGGAAGAAAGTGCCAGATGTAGGCTCGGGCCTATGCTCCTTTCCACGTGCGGCCGCAATTCTAGGGCTAGCCATGGGGCTCGGCAAAGGCTGCATTGGCTCGGCACCAAGGGCTCCATTGGCCTGTGGTGACACTATAGAAGCTGTGGGAGTCTTGGTGGCCGAGGAAAATGGTGAGTTGCCGGAAGAAGATTTCATGGGCCTTGGCGGACAATTAGGGTTTGCCGGCGCAATTTTAGGGCTTGCCTTGGCCTTGGTCTTGAGCATGGACTCCTCTTGCATGGTGGGCACTTCACTGGCCATGAGCATATTCATATCACATCGACCCTTGGCGAGCCATGGCTATCTCCATTCTCATTTGATTCCTATAGTCTGGAGGCACGTATTTCTTGGTCATCATGTAGACTAGTTGATTCCATTCTGTGACTCTGGTCCTGTGGCAACGCACGCAGTCATCTTCAAATCTATACCACCAAACGCGGGCGGCTCCTCGGAAGTTAAGCGTCGCGGCGTCGACATGCTCCTTAGGAGGCACTCGACAATATCGAAGTGTGTACTCCGTAGCCTGCACCCATTCAAGAAAAACAGAGGGGTTGTATTCACCATAAAAATGCTCGATTTTTACCTTGACTTGGTGTCATTGGAATCGAGGCTGGGCAGGTGCTTGGTTGAACGTGTTGTTTGGCGCGGTGCCGTAGAGAGGGTTCTCAAAGGCGCGCACTCCATGTGATCTATCGCGTCCAACTTGGCGTCTATCGCGTTCTTGGCGATCTTCGCAGACGTACTCATCCCTTGGCGCGTAGGCGTCGTCGCGTTGACGTCTTCGTGGTTGGGCATCGTAGTTGTCGCGTCGAATGTCTCTGGGCATAACATCGCGGTGCTCGCCGCCAATGTCACAAACGCGTTCTCCTTGGGGCTGGAGACGCGGTGGAGGTATCCAATCCGAAGGGTGATCCTGCAATTCAAGTGGATCTCCAAGAGGGGGGTGAAAAAAATTAGGGTTGACCATACCTGAGTCCTTGATCTCTTCGTCGTCATACTCGTCGAAGTCATCGTGGACATTGGGTGTGATCGACGCGTAGCCATCAGATCCGTAACGCGGCGTTCAAACACTCTGGTGTCAAAGGTGATCGCGTATATCATGGCTCCGTGGCTGGGTAGTTGGTGTCCTCAAGTTGGTCTCATCGCGTATGCCCACTTGGTCGGCGACTGGGTCTCCTTGGCGTCGCGTCGGCTGGCTCGTCGAGGGCGGCCTTCGCGTGGTGCTGAGCCCGGTACGCGTCTCTGGGTTCTCCTAGAGGCATAGCGATCATCAAAGTTGTATGGTTCAAAATATTTTCCTTGAGTGTCCCCGGCATCGTGGTCGTAGTCGGAGCCGTTGTCGAAGTCAGCGGGTGTGGCTCTAGGGACATAGCAGTCCGCGTGCGAGGCGAAGCCTTGGTGACTCTCGATGACACTCTGCATACGATTGAGTTGCGGTTGGTGATGAGACATCGACGGCATGATTCATTTGCCTTTGTCGACCCTTGTCTTTGATGGATCCGCGTCGGTGGCTCCAGGTTGAGATGGCGCATCCATGGAACTCAGAGGAGTTGGAGTTGGAACGATGGGTGCCACGCGTTGTTGTGCTCTTAAGGCTTCATTCTCTTGTCGAAGAGCTTGAATCAATTGTTGTTCCTCGGATAACTCAAGGAGTGGTTTGTGTTGTGGGGGGTCGAGAGATGGTTGGTCTTGTTGCACCAACGACGGTTGTTGGGGGTTGGTGTTGTCAACGTCGCGTTCGTCTTCACTGTGTCCAATCAGCATGGTACCTATAACAAGACGTCCAGACATGGGAGTAAAAACGAACCAAAAGACAACAAAGAACAACAACCAAGCAAATCACTAGTCAAGTCACAAAGTTCACGTAGGTAGGGCTAGTTTGGGCTTGCCGTGAGGGCGGCTTGACTTGACAAGAGATGGTGTATCAAGCAAGTTGCAATCAAACAAACAAGAACAAATTGAAACCCTAAAACAAACGTAAACAAAGCAACCTAATAAGCAAGAAAGTACCTTCTAGGAAGCTTGACCTAGACGGTTGAGAGGTTGAAAAGATGAGCTTAGACCGAGAGTGGGTTAGGGTTGCCTTATTTTGGCTTTCCCTAACTTTGGAAACTTTTTTTTTTAATATCTTTTGGATATCTTTTTTTTTTAATATCCGAGATCTTATCTTTTGATCTTTTCGGATTTGCAAAAGAAAACAAAAATAAAATCGGTCTAAGTAACAAGAATATCACAAGTGTGATCTTAGAGATAAGAGAGAGAAGATAAGATTTGATGATATCTTATATAAGGAAATTCGGTTAACTTGACTAAAAAGTAAACTCTAGTAAACAAGGAAACTCTATCCACGCATGAAATAAGGAAACAAAATATTCTAGCATGCAAGATAACAAATTACCTAACACACCAAAACTTAGGGAACAAAAAAAAAATCGGCCAAGGTATTACCTTGTAGAAACCGAATAGGTGAGCAAAGATGGAAAATTTATGGTTTTTCGCGATATCTCAGTAAAGCAAACGATGGGGGTCAAGATAAATTTTGTGAACAAAATGCAAACTTGAGTTCGTGACTTACAAGACTGCTAGGCTCTGATACCAGTTGATGTGTTCTTGCCTCCAATGACAAGTGTAATTATCAAGGTGACACCTTTGGATCTAGTCTTGGTTGGGAAGTCACTCGGCACTGACAAACCTGCCGTGGAACACGGTGTTGATGATGGTTCGCGAGCGGGAGATCACGATGATTGTGGTGATGGAAACGGTGGAAGTGATGAATGGGATGAATAGATAGCGGTGGCGGAAGCGATGTGATGATGGATAGATGACTTGAAAAGACAAGTCTTTGGGTGTCGTAGCGTCGACTGCGGAGGAAGGGATATGCGAAGGAAGACTTGGCTTGAAAGATCAAGCGGCTGCCGTAGCGTCGATGGCGGAGGGAATGGGGATGCGAAGATAGAGGGTGACGTCCGATCAAGGGAAGGAGGATAAACACTCTATTTGAAACCTTGATTAAAATTGAACGTAAGAAAATAACAAGAACAAGGGAGACTTTAAATAGCCAATGTATCTTGGCCAAGACCTAATGGGCTTGGGCCGAAACGAGCCTAAGGGCTAGCCCATGCAAGCATGCAAAAGGCACAAACCCTAAAAGATAGAAAGACTATAAAAGGAAACTATCTAAAACAAAGCTGGAAATACCAAATATAGAAAATGTCTTAAAGAACGCGTTAAATGAGTACAAACACCGCGAGGAACAGTGACTAAGGGTCGATGGCCTCGCGAGTGGGTGCACGCGATGTTGGCTCTAAAGAACGCGTTGTTTCGGTGTTGATGGTGGCGAGGACTACGAGTCTTGGGTTGGCGTCTGGGCTTCCTTGGCTAGCGACGGCGCATGTGACAAGTGACGCGACGGCGGCGGCGATGGCCTTGGACCTAGACCTTGTCACTGGGCCCTCTGAGCGTAGGCTCATGGCTTCTTCCTCGTCTTGGGCCGTCATGGGAGGCAGGGTCACATCAAAAAATAACCTACGTGTGCATACGGAATGACCTGTGTGTGCACATGAAAACAACGTGTGTGTGCATGCGAAACAATGTATGTGTGCATACAGACCAAAATGCGTGTGCAAACGGAACGCGTTTTTTTCGCGAAAAATTCGGCCGTGCTGAATTGTTTTCGAATTCTTTCCTTGTCTGATCTGGACGGTCTTTTTCTTGATCCGACGGTCCTGGGGTATCCTCACTCCTTTCCTAAGCCTCCATCCTCACCTTATCTTTTCCCATTAAACTATATATCTACTAAACTAGAACCTAATTACGTCACATGACACTCTCTCATTAAAACCGCAACATGGCACTCCCTTATTAAAATTGCCCCATGTCTTTTTTCATCACTTTTTTAATGTAAATGAAATTATAAATCAAAGAACAAAGATTACAAGTTAATCACAAATATTTCAAATCCAAAATTTCCTAATTATATACAAATCCAAAATTTCCTAATTATATTGATTTTGATATCAATATTATCTAGATCTAATTTATTAATATATAGATTAATTTAATAATTATTAAACTATATATCTACTAAACTAGAACCTAATCACGCCACATGACATTCCCTCATTAAAACTGTCACATGACACTCCCTTATTAAAATCGGCACATGTCTGTTTTCATTATTTTTTGAAATACATCAAATTATAAATCAAAGATTTTTATTCTAAACCTATCACTAATGTCTTCCTAATTTAAATACAAATTAACAACAAAGATTACAAGTTAATCACAAAGATTACAAATCCAAATTTCTGAATTATATATAAAAATCTAAAATTTCCTAATTATATACAAATCTAAAATTTCCTAATTATATTGATTTTGATATCAATATTATCTAGATCTATTTTTTTAATACATAGATTAATTTAATCTACTATATATCTACTAAACCAAAACCATTATATGCCATATGGCACCCCCTAATAAGCCTACAATCTCCTTATGCACATGACACACTCATATTCATTTTGCCACTTGGCATTTTTTCATTTTTTTAAAAATCAATATAATAAATATATAAGATCTTTATCCTATTTAAAATATTTAATACTTTATATATTTGTTTCCAATTTTAAGCCTTAGTGAAATCATTATAATTTGATTGGAAATGATTTGGTATATCTTGATATAATACTTTCCTTTATTATTTCACTTAAAAGTTATATCAGATTATTAATTGATAATTATAATAAAATTTAAAATCAAATACTATTAGTTTTCAACTAATCTACTATATATCTAATAAAACAAAACTTCCATATGCTATACTTTCTTTTTCCACATGTCAGCCCTACAATAAATTAGCCATATGTCATTTTCTTAAAATTTTACAGTTTTTTAAACCTCAAATCTACTATATATATATTAAAGCAAAATATACTTATATCTGATATGGCGCTCCTACATTCAATTTGTCACATGTCATTTTCTCCATTTTTCATTTGTTTAAATAAATTTAATTACATGTAAAAAAATTTATTCTAAACCTATTACCAATCTTTCCTTATTTAAATACAAATCATTTAAAAATATTACAAATCAATAAATTAGGAAGATTACAAATCAATCATGAATATTACAAATAAATTACAAAAGATTACAAATTTAAAAAAAATGGACTAAATTGCATGTGTCTTCTTCAACAAAATATAATCGATAAAACTCCATTTGAGTTTTCTTCCTATGGAGACTACACGTGTTCTAGATCTTTATTTGCAAAAGTTGAGTTTTCTATTTAATTAGTCACATTTTATTCAAATTTCCTTTTAATCATTTATTTATAGGTATAAGACTTGATTCAATATGTTACGTATGTACAAAATCACGTTGATCTTTATTAATTGATTATTAGTATATATTTCTTATATTATCGTACTTATCTTAATTTCATTTATATTATCAATAATTAGATATGTTTTACATATTAAATATTCTTAAATGTGAAATTAGCATATTTTGAATAATTAGAAATAGAAATATAAAACTTATCAATGCCCCGGGCATGACACGAGAAACTAAACTAGTTCATTCTAAAATTCATCAATAAAATAATGACAAATTAATTCAACCAATTAAAACAATGAACAATGTTGAAGAGTAATGTTTGGAAGCAAGTGATCAATATTGAAATGGCTATGAAGTATTAAGTAATTCCAAACTTAAAAAACGGATAGAAAAATGTCAATGGAAATACTTTAATTTGAATAATGACTTCATAATTAATAGGTTTCATCTACATGTGAAATGTGTGTGTCTAGGTGAAGGGGATTGATTTCGTCATACTCAATTTTATGTCAAGTGTGAAATATAGGAGTTGAAAAGAATCCTAAGAGTCATATTTATGTAAACTTGAGATCATCATTTCCACGATCTTTAAAGTTGTATGTAAAATCAGGACCGTATAATATATTTCACAAATTTATTTTAAATAATATGATTTAACTTCTACTAAGATCTTAGATCAATGATGAATCCGCCATTTTCTGATCGTATTATAATATTTAGAATTATAGATCACAAATATATAGACCATTTGCACTTCACTTGATTTATGTAATTCACTAGTATAACCTCAAGTTTCTAACATAACTTCATCTTTTCTATTCATGCATGGGTGAAAGCCAACCCCCATCCTTTTTTTTATGAGGAAAGAATTCGAAATATCTGACATAACAACGTCGGGTAGATCGAGATGCCGATAAATTAGTGTCGATGCGCCGGTCAAAACCAGACAATAAGAACAAGAAATCAAGCATGAAAATTACAATAAAGAAAAAATAGAGCAAAAACGAGCTAAAGCGAGTGGAGAGCAAGCACGATCAAACGAAAGCACCACCGAAAAACGAGTCAGACATGAGAACTCCTGCGGAAGTGCTGAACGGACTATCATGATGTTGCCCTCTCTTCTAGGAGAGATCTTCAAGAGCCTCAACCATGACGTTACCCTGTACAAAAGGGATCTTCATTGAGCCACAAACACGACCACGACCACGACCGGACACTCATGCATCACCCTAGATCAGCTCCACAAATGCAACGAAGAATTTGACACCCATACTTGAAACAAACGGAACCGTAATAGATAAGAAAGGGTAAAAATTAATGTGAATAGAACATCAATTAGTCTTGTCATTTGATAATAGTGAATGTAGTGGTTTTGAAGCCATTTGAGTAGGGGTGGAATAAAGATTCTTACATTTGAGTTGGATTTAATTTTGTGTTTTGGTTGGACGAGTGATGAGCTTTTAAGCTTTTTGAATTTAGTTTACTCAAGTAAATACTCTTGTTGGCCCAAATTAATATTTGAAATGGGCTCTATAGCCCAAATGATGGAAAATAGAATGGATAAGATTAATGGTAATGGTAGTATTTGTTTTATTATCATTTACAACAAAAAAGACATACAAGTGGGGGTTTCTTTTGTTTTTTATTTTCTATTTTTTGTTTTAATGGATCAAAACCCAAAGTGACAGCTCTTTTCAAGCTTACAGAGCAAGCCAAGCTTTGTTCTTTGCACAAAGTGACAATTCTTTCTTCAAGTTGTTGCTTTTTATTTTTTGTTTATTTCCAGCTTTAACGCTGCCCCTTTTTTCGATGAAGGAGCAAGAACTGACGAGGTGACTCGCATATGAATATTAAAGAGTTTTCCATATCTGTGTTAGTGAAGATTAGATCGAGATAACAACATTTCATATATAAAGAAATGCACCACAACTTTATAAATGTTTCATATTAGACCGATTTCGATTGGAATCGTTTCTGATGTGGCTCAGGCAAGGGTGGTGTTGGACTGTTCGCTCGAGCGAGGCGGAGAAGAACCAAACATGGAGTAGATTTAGGTTTTAATGGCATAACTCGACTTTAGGTTGGTTTAGGGAGTCTGGTGGAGGCGGGGGATACCCTTAAAGCGGCGGTGGCAGGGAGTTACCCCAAGAGCTGCAGCGGAGCGGGGTTACCCCTAGAGTTGTGGTGGCGGGGGATTACCCCTAGAGTTGTGGTGGCGGGGGTTTACCCCTAGAGCGAGCGGCGGTGACGAGGGATTTCCCCTAGAGCAAGTGGCAGAGTGGGGGTTACCCCTAGAGCGGTGTCAGGAGCATTTTTGGGAGGTAAAGTCCAGTTGGGTGTTTCATTGAAGAAGGATGTGCTCGGAGATGTCGACAACGACGGCGAGAAAGGTGGAAAGGAGGAGTGCGGAGAAGATTGACGAGAGGGTGGAGAACAGATTCAACAAGGAGGGGGTATAGTTGGTAGCCAACCCCCATCCTTGAAATGGTTTATGCTTACTAACCAGATTTGACATGGTTTTCTCTCGTGTGCACTCTCAAATGTAGTTGTTAATCAACTTAATTATGTAAAGTAATGTAAACGCTTTCAAAATTAATGTTATCACATAAACCAAATCGTTAAGTGCATTAATCTCGATTTTGTGATGTACATAAATAAGTTGTACAATATATGTGTGGTAGCCTAAATTTGTACCACAATAAATTTTTTATGACGACGACAAGAAACCGCAACTCCAACAAACGCCAATTCTCCAGATCCCCATTCTAGTGCCCTATCAACATAGAAAGACGGTCAAAGGGCGGGACTTTCTCCCCCGGAAGACCCTCCGACGCTCAAGTCAGATCTGCTTTCGTAGAGACGGAAGTAGACAAAACTGTAGAATATGTATTAGAGAAGAGAAAGGAGGCTAGGGTTTATTTTAGCCTTAAATACCCCCTAATTATAGAGACACGTAAATGTGCCTTATTATCTTTTAATAAGCCTTTTAACTAGTATAAAACTAAATCACTTTTGTTAATAACAAAATTACCTCATCAACTTGCCCCTCGGGGGTATTTAAGGCTAAATCTACTCCATGTTTGGTTCTATCAAGCCTTTTAACTAGTTAAAAGGCTTATTATCTTTTAATAAGCCTTTTAACTAGTATAAAACTAAATCATTTTTGTGTCCTATGGCTTATCATTTGGCAGTAATATGTGTAGCTATGCCTTTCGGCTAGTCAGAACTTCAACAACCTGTGTTGTTTCGCCGTTGGGCTAGTTTGATTTGTACAACCTGTGCTAATATGCCATCAGGCTAGCCGAAACACCAACAACCCGTGTTGGCAGCTCTTGGGATGGTTCAGTGCAACTCGTGCTTTCATGCCGTGCTGGCTAGTCTATATATTTAGCAACCTGTGCTGATGTGCCCGTAGGCTCGCTAGAACTTCTGCATCCTGTACAGTTTCGCCCTTGGGCTAGTTGTAGTATGCATCCCATGCCATTATGCCCTTAGGCTAGTCTAAAATTTTAGCAACCTGTGCTATTTTGATTTCCGAGCAACTTGTTGCTCTATGTTTCCTTGACAGCCTGTGCCGTTAGTGCATAACTGATGCCTTTGTTTTGACAGCTTGTGTTGTAAGTGCATAATTGATGTCTTGGTTTTGACAGCTTGTGTCATTTTTGATAGGATCGCATCTCCATTAAGCCTCAGTGCAAGGTAATCGCCTAGGAATGATGTGAACTCGTGCCTTGCTCCTAGGATCTCCAAGGACTCGACAGTCAGTTTCCAGAATTAGGTCATGTATTCTACGAGGTCGTTCTCTTTGCTCCGGACTCCAAATTGGATGATTCAAAAAGGAGGAGTTAGATCTAGAAGTCTAGGTTATATCCTCCAAATTTGAGCATGAACGAATCTGTGAATCAAACGTCACGACAATTCTCTTGAAGGGTCGCAGAGAGTTCCGCGAGGGAGATCCGCAAGAGGATTGTTTTGGATGAAGAACGTGAAGGGGGGATGGATGAAGGAGGCATTGATGATGATGATTTTGGAATGGAGTTGAAGGGATAAGTGAATCTCTTGAGTGGATATAACTCACCACACGAGAAGAACAAGGTTTGAACAACAATCAAGTGATATAACACACCCTAGATTGAAGCTCGGATTTTACTCGATGTTACTCACGAACAAGCTCTCAAATTCAGAGAGTTTTGATGTTGAAAACAAAGCTTTTCTTGAGGTTTTGATTATGATTTAATGTCTCTTACAAAGGAGAAAGGGACGCCTATTTAAAGGCTTACAAACCAGTCATTCCAACCTTTCACATGACTGGCCATTAAACACAAGCCTAACCCTTCACATGGCTGGCTATTAAACACAAAACTCTTCCCCTAACCTTGCTTTATTACAACTCTTAAAAGCTGAATAAATGCATAATATAAGCTAGAAATTATTTAAGTGCCAATGCACACTCCAAGTGGCTTGGCAAGAAGGCACGACATGGGCAGCTATGTTATCAAGGGTGCATTGATGGGGCATAGTCACATCATCCTCCGTCCCTTGAAAGAGATTCGTCCTTGAATCCAAGTACCATAATAGAAAATCAGAATAATGAGGCCCTCGAACTCCACCAATAAAATTTGAGAATGTAAGAACAAAAAATCCAATCACTACATGATATGTAAGAAGGCATGCACAAACTATTCAACTCTTCCTCCTAGTCCTATGTACATGCTTAGTAATGCAACTACCAACATAACCCACATGCCGAGACATGATGAGAATATTATGAACAATATGAATTCAATAAAACATGTATTGAGAAAGAGAGCTATAGTGCATACAAGAGTATCTAGTTCGGCTTCTATATGCAAAAAGGAATGTCAACACATGCCATCCTCTACCCTTTTCTATATGCTCATTTTCATTCAAAGACAAAGGAATTGACAAAGTAGGGACAAGTGTTACTTCCCTGAGATTAGGCTTCATTGGAACGTCTTTCTCTTCATGGTCAAAAGCTAGTTTCTCGGAATGCTCAACATCCATGGCATCGACCTCTTCTTGGAGTGAAAATGGAAAGTATGAAGGAACCATAGGTGTTGCATCCATCCATGGAGAAGCCAAAGAATTTGTAGAGCTACGCATGATGGTCGGGCAAAGCTTGTTTCTTGTAGAAGGAGATGGTTGCACAACTTCCTCTTCTTTTCCCTTTGGTTCTAGTTTTGCTTCAACGGGTATAGGAGGTGGCTCACTTGGTTCGGCCTTGGGCTCTTCATCACACCTGGGTGGCTTAGCCATCGGGAGAGGCTGTTTGACTTGCTTTGGCTCAACCAAGCTTGGTCGAGTCTCAATGACATGTTGCGGTTCAACCATCCTTGGTGGCTTTTCAAATATGGCTTGGACTCTTGGTGAAGCCTCACGCCTTGTAGGATTTGTAGGTGGCTCGTTCCATGGCTCTCGACCTCTAGGAGGCTGCATTGACAAGGTAGAAGTGGTGCTTGAACTCCTTGGCCGACATTCATTAGAGGACTTCCCTTATTGCTGAAGTTCGTACGCTTGATTAGCGAGATGAACGATATCCTCTATGGGTGTTCCATCCTCAAAGCGCCTCTTTCTAACAAAATAAACAAGGTCAAGATTCAAACCAAAGAAAAACTTGGTTATTACATACCTCTCGAAAAATCTCATTCCGGATCTGAAGAGAAGGGTCTTGAGCTCCTTATAAAACTCATGGGGAGATCGATCATCTTGCTTGAGGCATTCCAATCTGTCTCGATAACGTTCTGCATAGTCAATGGGAACAAACGAGTGCCTTAGGGCTGTTTTGAGATCCTCCCAAGTGTTGATAGGTGGATACCCCAAATAGGCAAGCTCTTCATCATATTCCATCCACCAAGAATAAGCGTCATCATAAAAATAGCTAGTGGCAATGGCAACCCTTTGCTCATTGGTATAGCAATAGAAACCAAACACATATTCAACCGTGGATTCCCAATTCAAGTACTCTTCCACATCAGATGTGCCATAGAAGGGCTGGAAGGTGATCATGTCTCTAAGATGGTGATCAATCTGTTCATCCATGAAGAGGCTTGATCTTCCCTCATCTACGCATGGTTAGCAATCCAAAGCAACTCCAAACAAATAAGGCAAAAGAATAGCAACCAAATCAATGGAACCTTGAGCCAAAAAGTGCTAAACTTTAATGTAAAAGTGCTCTCACAATTCAGTTTGCAAGCTCACAAATTAGGGTGGCTTAGGGTTTCTTTTGCAAACAAGAAAAACCACAACAAGCTTGATGGAACTTGAGAACTTACATGGCCAAAAATGAACCAACACAAGATGCAAAAGAAGATACTAAGCACTTAGTCCACACAAGTTCAACTTTTACTCGCCTTTTTCTGGCCTTTGGCCTTTCTTTCTCAAGTTTGTTTGGATTATAATCTTTACTCAACTCTTTTTGACTCTTGGCCTTTCTTTATCGAGTTTATCTTGGCTATAAGCCTTTGATTACAACTTGAGAACACACCAAGAACTCTTGGCTTCTTAGAGATCAAACAAGGGAAGATCGAAACAATTTTGATTTAGTTGTCATGAGTTTGAACAAGGCATTTCCCGTATCTTTAGTCCTTGGTTAGTTCAGTTTTAACACACACAAGAACCACAAATTCAAGAAAGACTTGATGCAGCAAATCAATAAAAAAAGACAAAGAAATCTACTGAGTAATGAGGGAGAATTCAAGAGAACTCGGCTGGTTTAATGAAGGTGATTTCAAGAAGCTTCAATTAATGTTTAGATATTAAATAAACTTCAGTTTCAATCTACTCAAAGGTTGTCTTCAACCTTGCATTAACACGTTTTAAACAACCCAAGAATTCAGCATAAACTTTCAGCAAAACTGGACACACTACAAGGCACGAAAAGTTTGATTGCTTGCAACTTGAATTAAGATCGACTTTTAACCAAAGTTTGAGTATTTACCTTGCATAGATCTGATACCACGTGATCGCGTTTCCCTTAAGCCTCAGTGCAAGGTAATCACCTAGGAATGATGTGAACTCGTGCCTTGCTCCTAGGATCTCCAAGGACTCGACAATAAGTTTCCAAAATTTGGTCATGTATTCTATGAGGTCGTTCTCTTTTCTCCGGACTCCAAATTGGATGATTCCAAAACGAAGGGTTGGATCTAGAATTCTAGATTATGTCCTCCAAATTTGAGTATGAACGAATCTGAGAATCAAAAAAGTTATGACGATTCTCCTGAAGGGTCGCAGAGAGTTCTGCGAGGGAGATCCGCAAGAGGATTGTTGTGGATGAAGAACATGAAGAGGGATGGATGAAGGAGGCGTTGATGATGATGATTTTGGAATGGAGTTGAAGGGATAAGTGAACCTCTTGAGTGGATATAACTCACCACACGAGAATAACAAGGTTTGAACAACGATCAAGGGATATAACACACCCTAGATTGAAGCTTGGATTTTGCTCGATGTTACTCACGAACAAGCTCTCAAATTCAGAGAGTTTTGATCCTGAAAACAAAGTTTTTCTTGAGGTTTTGATTATGATTTAAAGTCTCTTACAAAGGAGAAAGAGACGCCTATTTAAAGGCTTACAAACAAGCCATTCCAACCTTTCACATGGCTGGCCATTAAACACAAGCCTAACCCTTCACATGGTTGGCTATTAAACACAAAACTCTTCCCCTAACCTTGCTTTATTACAACTCTTAAAAGTTTAACGATCTTACTCATGGTCAGTCGCAATTTAGCACTTCGTAACAATTAACATATATCGATAAAAATTAATTTTCGGAGAATGTAATGTTTTATCATGTACTTGAAAAGAATGGTAAAAAACTTGGCTGACGAGTAAGCTCTAGATTTTTTTTGTGCTTGGGTTGAGCCCATCGATCTGTCGTGATATGCAAATTCATTGGACCACCTTCGTTCAACTTGTAAGGTGTTCTTGTTGTCGATATAAAGCTGCCTTACGAGGGTCTTGGTTGCCCTAGGAATTGATTTCAACGCCATAATTATCGGTCATTCATAGTCAGCATTTGATCCCGCTCCCAAGGAATCGTCTGCCTTTACCGATAGTTCTCATATGTCGCTGTAATTAGCGATTTGCTCCGGCGTTTGTACCGACATGACATAAGAGTAATATTCATGAATGAATAAAACAGATTACACTGAATATATATATTTATTTTGCAAGAATAAAGCGATTAATATAGGCGGGATAAATAATTGATATTGAATGTACCGATCAAATCGACACCGGGTTTATCTGTACGGTCGAGACCCAAAATCGCGCCTGTGCCTTTGCTCTCGGACTATTATCAGATATGTATGGGCTATGGCCCAACCCATTCTCACATAAATTTTCCTCCCCACTTGAGTCATGTCAAGAGGGTGCAGTTGATCTGTTCGCCGCAACGCTAGTTTGCTGAATTTTGGAGCTTTTTGCAGCACCTTCTTGCTGATTTTTTGAGTCGTTCTTTCACTTCACTGCACCATTATATTGTTGATCTTTTTTAGTTGTTCAATGCCTCACGGATTTGCTGAATTTTGGAGGTATTTGCAGCAACTCCTTGTTGTCCGCTTAGTCACTGAATTTGCTATCGATGTGGGTGTGAGCTCCCAACGTTGTCATTGAGTATCCTGAAGCAAACACCCTACCTGTGAATCACAAAAGATCGGACAATTCCAAGTCCTAATCCAGCTCTTGCAACTCGTGGAAATCCCTGGCAAGAGATGACATACAACTCCTAGTTTTGATTATCCACCAATTTTCTATCTGATGCTTCCTTATAAATCGAACCACTGATGATTTTACTAAATTTAGCAGCATAACTCTCTTCCTCACGTAGCATAGAAGCAACTTGCAAAATCTTAGAAACTTGGGTTCCAGAGAGGGTGGCCCATCGAGCAGACCATGGTACTTCAGCCTTGACCAGAGTGGGTGTTGATCTCCTTGTTGTTCATCGTCTAAATACACCACCATCGAGCCCTGTTCGACCCCTAAAAAGACCCCTTTAGAGCCATTTAATCGAAAATATGATCATACCATCATCTTCCTCATGCTCTTGTTAATTGGAATTGACTCTTGAATTGTCTCAAACCGTCTCCGAACGACATCGAATCACCTCCGAACTTGTCCATGTTGTGCAAAGAAACCCGAGGAACCAAGCCACTTTGAAGCATTTTTCCGACGCTGGTGGAAGAAACCAGCTGCTGCGACTCATCATTGGATAAACCTTACAGCGTCACAAACCCAACGGAACCAGCCTTGTCCCATTTCGTTACCGTTCGAGCCGCCAACGAGTCACTGAAAATAGACTCGACAATTACCAGCCATAACTTGTGTGCACGTTGAACACGCAAATTGTTTGCTCATCCAGGCGATTTGATGTGGGGTCCGGTTGCATTTCGTCAGTCTCTAGTCATTCATTAGCCACCACCAATCACGGACCTCCTCGTCCAAATTAGCACACTGTATGAACTCCTCCTTGTTATAGTTGTCTCCAGCGGCATCATCTCCCGCCAGTGAGCATATATAAAAAAAATTGCACATCATTTCTTTTCATAGCATACAATGTATTTTCCCAAATACATGGAACATTGATTGACGAATTAACTAGGTACTCAAAATTCTTGAAGAGCAAGTATATGAACATGGCTGTATTTGTCAACATAGTAATTAATTTTACCAAAAAAAGCATTACATTCTAAACTCTAAAAAACTAACATATATTTAAAACTTTTTACATAAAAGATCTTAACATATGTCCTTATAACATAGATTAGAAAAATGGTTAATAATTATACAGTATTGTCTACCCATTAGCATTAATGCTATCAATGTGTTAATATATACATTAACAATTCTGATTGGCTAATACTTAGCACTAAACCATAATAATTGACAAAGCAGTAATAAGTGCAAACGCAAGAGATAGCATCGGACTAACAGTAATGCCAAAAATCCACCGTGTTGGTATATCACGACACGACTTATTCATATCTTCATCGGCATGTATCCCCAATTTCTGATCGTTGATTTCATGCTTTGATTCCGCGTTAGTTTGTTGATTTTTGGAGTTGTTAGCAGCACCTCCTTGCTGCAAACATTATTTCAAGAAGAGACTCCTAAAGCTCCTCATAACATAGCCCTGTTGGGATTTTAAATGCGTAAAACGGAATTTCAGAAAATATTTTTCTAACATCTAACCAAGGATCGCATAAATCAAATAGATCATAGATAAGAAGAATCAAATACCTCTTGATGCGTGTTTCAATCTGTTGGAATTGAGAGAATAGAGGCTCACGTGTGACTCCTCTATTTGGTCCACCTGGGCTTGAATCTGGATCACCTAGGACTCGGTTGCTAGAGCGAGGATCCAAGGCGAACAAGAGAGAGATTTGGGAGATGGTGGCAGCCGTACTTCTTGGTGTGAATTAGGGTTATGGACTTTTCCTAAAAACCCTCCTTTTATATTGCCATGTGTAGATATCTTATTTCCTAAATAAGTATTTCTTTTATTATTAATAATAACACTTTATTATTAACAATCCTTATCTTCCAAGTTGTATCCTATATAACTTTATATCATATACTTTATATAATATGTCTCCCAACAACCTGATCCAGTCCAAACTCTAAGGGTGTGACCTCATAGGACCCGGTAATAATAACAATAGACTTTATGACATACTTTATAACATATAGTCTATAAATCATAGTTGGCTTCTAGCAAAACACTATGACTACCTAAAATCACCGGATTAAATATCTCCATAAATGGTCCCACTTCATGATCAGTAATTGCACCTTTGATTAAAGGACACAATTCCTTCAATCTCACACTTGTCCTTAAAACAAGTGTGCAATGTTAAAATTTCTTTGTCACAAAGTGTCTTATCTGACTATATGATGAAACTCATCTTTACCGCCAAATACGTTTCTTGAACTCTTGAGATCAAACTGTCAGTACGGATGATTACTAATAATCCATCCGAGCATGGCCATGCGTTTTTCACAATTCTCTCTCTTCAAGTGACCGAGACACCAATCCTTTCCAAATGTATCGTAGTATAAACGGAATAGGAGGACATATTCAATCTTGTAAGACTACAACTCTCACTCAACCTTTGGCAATCCCAATCACTGCCTTTATAACTGCCTGTTACGGTCAGCGTTTGACAGCGTCAAAGACATACCAACAATCAAATGATAACTATATCATACTCATGTCTAAGGAACTCACTAATCATGAATAATCCTAGAACTCCACAGTAAAGTCCCGAGGAATCCTAAGATCGGTCTGTCCGATGCGTATCAGTATACACATCTATGTAATCGATTAGACATCTCCATGTCCCTATAACACATGGAACCCGGTGTTATCAATCAATCTCACATATGGTCTATTGATTAAGTCATTTGTATCCAAGTTAACAACTTAGACCATGGACTTCTAACAATTTTATAATTTCAGTTCACTTAATGGGGTTTCATTCACCAAAACAGTTTTGATGAGCCCATTTGATAACTATTAAATTGTTTGGATACTTTATCTAATCCCAAGCAATGATTAAATAATAATATGAAATTCATATATATAAGTCAAGCATAAATGTCTGTAATAACAATAAACAAGGTTTATCATAAAACAAACAATGTCTCAAAAGAACTCTCTAATGTGTCTGAGTCCCTTGGCCCTAGTGTGACTATCATACTTGGGCCTAGACATGGTCTTGGTCAAAGGATCTGCAGTGTTGTCGTCTGTGTGCACCTTGCACATCCTCACATCTCCACTATCAACATAGTGTCTGATCATGTGGTACTTCCGTAGAACATGTCTGGATTTGGAACTCTTCCAACTGACGGCTCCTTCATTCAGAATGAAGACATATCCAGACTAAGATTCAAAAAATCATCTCTGTCTGTCTGGAAACTCGCATCAGTATAGCCCTTGACGACCAGCTCGTCATCACCTCCAAATATCAAGAGATCATCCCTAGTCCTTCGTAAGTACTTTAGGATGTTTCTTGGCTGCACATCAATGTGCATCACCCGAGTTTGATTGGTATATGCTACGCATACTCAAAGCATATGCAACATCTGGGCAAGTACAAGTCATTGCATACATGATGGATCCTATGGTTGAGGCATAGGGAATCCTGCTCATCCTTTCAGTCTCACCATGTGTCTTAGAGCACTGGCTCTTGCTGAGATATAAGCCATGCTGTATAGGCAGGAACCCTTTCTTAGAGTTCATCATATTGAATCTATCAAGGACCTTATCTACATAAGTTCCCTGACTTAGACCAAGTCCTTCATTGAGAAATACTTCTTAAACCACTCATTACCTGTCTCCAGCATAGGAATGTCAATTCCAATGAGTAATATGTCATCCACATATAGAACTAGAAAGGCCACTTTGCTCCCACTAAACTTCTTGTAGACACAGGGCTCTTCTTCGCATCTGATGAAGTCAAACTTTTTGACCACTTTATCAAAACGAAGATTCCAACTCCTGGATGCTTGCTTAAGTCCATAAATGGACTTCTTAAGCTTGCATATTCTCCTAGGGTTTTCTGGATCCTTAAAACCTTCTGGCTGCATCATGTATACATCCTCTTCTAAATACCCATTTAGAAAAGCGGTCTTGACATCCATTTGCCAAATCTCATAATCATGATAAGCGGCAATTGCTAGGAGTATCCTAATGGACCTGATCATAACGACCGGTGCGAACGTTTCATCATAGTCAGTACCATGAACCTGTCTAAATCCTTTGGCAACTAGTCTTGCCCTATAGACAGAAACGTTTCCATCCTTGTTTGTCTTGATCTTAAAGACCCATTTGCATCCAATGAGTTTTACCCCATCATGCAAATCTATCAAGTCCCATACTTGATTTTTAGACATGGAGTCCATTTCGGATTTCATGGCTTCCAGCCATTTCTCGGAGTCGTGGTCCGCCATCGCTTGCTTATAGGTCGCAGGATCACCGTTCTCTAAAAGTAGAACGACAATGCTAGCAGTCAAGACGTAATCCTCATAACGCCTAGGCAGCTGCCTTAGCCTGTCTGATCTCCAATGTGGTCCAATAATAGGAGAGATTTCAGCTGCTGGGTTGACCACATCTGTATGCGGGACCTCAAGTGTTTCATCAACTTGAGGACTTACATCTTGGATCTGGGCGGTTTCCCTTTGAGAAGGTACGCCCCCAAAGTCAAGTTCCTCAGTGACATCATCTATGTCCTCACCTTGTTGGGTTTGTTGCTCAGCTTGAATCTCATCAAGCTGAACATTTCTCCCACTTGGCTTCTTGGAAAAGAAGTCCTTTTCCAAAAAGACACTATCCCGAGCAACAAACACTTTGTTCTCAGTGGGATTGTAGAAATAATATCCCCTTGTTTCCTTGGGATAACCTATAAAGAAGCATTTGTCTGATTTGGGTGCTAGCTTGTCAGATAGTAAACGCTTTACATAAGCCTCGCATCCCCAGACCTTCAGAAATGACAAGCTAGGAACCTTTCCATACCATATCTCATGTGGTGTCTTGTCAACTGATCGTGACGGAGTCCTGTTTAGTATGAACGCAACAGTGGTGAGGGCATATCCCCAAAAGGATGTAGGAAGATCAGCAAAACTCATTATTGAGCGGACCATGTCTAACAATGTCCTGTTCCTCCTCTCAGATACGCCATTCAACTGTGGCGTGCCTGGTGGAGTCAGTTGTGTCAAAATGCCACAACTCCTCAAGTGATGGTCGAATTCTTGGCTCAGATATTCACCCCCTCGATCTGATCGGAATGCCTTTATCTTCTTCCCAGTCTGTGTCTCAACTTTATTCTGGAATTCTTTGAACTTTTCAAAGGACTCAGATTTATGCTTCATTAAGTAGATATACCCATATCTACTAAAATCATCAGTAAATGTAATGAAGTATCGATAGCCTCTCCTAGCTTCCGTGCTCATAGGTCCACACACATCGGTATGTATGAGAGCTAAGAGCTCAGTAGTCCTCTCACTCGTACCAGTGAAAGGTGACCTTGTCATCTTGCCCATCAGACATGACTCACATGTTTCAAATGATTCTAAATCAAATGACTTTAGGCTACCAACTGTTTGGAGTTCCTTCATGCGTTTGATGCTGATGTGACCCAAGCGACAATGCCATAGATTGGCTTCACTTATATTCGACTTTTGCCTCTTTGTATTAACGTTATAAATTTCAGATTTGAGATCCAGCATGTATAGTCCACTACTACTCACATGGGCTCGAGCATAGAAAATGTCATTCTTATAAATTGAAAACCAATCCTTAATGACAAATTCATAACCCTCAAGGTTCAAAACTGAAATTGAAATCAAATTCTTAGTAATAGAAGGAACAAAATAACAATTATAAAGTTCTAAAATTAAGCCAGAAGGTAAAGGTAGACTATAATCTTCAATGGCAAGTGCAGCAACCCTTGCTCCATTTCCAACACGGAGATCTATCTTACCCTTCTGCAATTGTCTCCTGTTTCTTAGTCCTTGCACATTCGAAATAATGTGAGAACCACATCCCGAATCTAATATCCAAGAATGAGACTTGGTTGATAAGATTTCAATAACGTAAATAACTGAAGTGGAGACTGTTCCCTCTTCTTTTCTTTCAGGTTTTTGTGACTTGCCTTCTCCTCATCAGATGAGGTGATAGCCAACTCTGGGATGAGGTTTTCAAGGACATCCTCATGTCCCTCAGACCCGAGACTGATTCTCATATGTCTTTCCCAATCAAGGTATTTTGTGTCGTTCAACTTCTTTTTCTCAACAATTGAGCGGAGAGTGAATTTGAGGTGTTCAGAAGACATAGTAACTACAAAACGGAATAAAACATGCAGATAAATTATGCTTGACACGCAAGAACTTTAAAATTTAGACCAGCTATAAACAGTAAGTTTTTGCACATTCTACTCAATTAAATTGTCCCTTGTGAGTAAAATGATTCCAAGATCCTATCTTAGATGAAACTCGAGCGTACTATGGCACTTCCCCAAGTCTCATGTAATCAAGGTAAGTAAACCCGTTACTAATTATAACACCTTATAATTCTTGATTGATGGCCACATCTTATGTAAGACTCATCCTTATGTCTCAAGATCCAAAACTGAGCCTTTTGGTCTCTCGTTGAGTGTAACCATACCAAGGTAGCATGCCCCTATTAGACATACTCGCACTATCCCAAGGTCAAGGAAGGACACCTCGCTAGGGCGAAAACTATCCAACGAATCCCAAGGGCCTCATGGTTATGATATGAAAAGGCATGATCTCAATATTCTGTTCAGGGACCTAAGCATGCAATGGTTGTTTATTTACTAGTGAACAAAATAGCATAAACAAACAAGCAATCATGCAAAGTGGAAAATAAGGCATTCAAGTAATGCAGTAATTAAATGTGATCCAAGTATGGCCCCTAAAAACCAAAATTAAAGATCTAATCTTCATGGCTCTTGTTACTCTTGGATCTTCATCCTTAGTATCCTCCATGGATCTCCATCCTTTGGTCTTCTTAGGATCTTCTTCTTTATGTCTTACATATAATTGAAATAAACTCTCTTGTAGAAATTTAAATTACAAAAATACACAACGATGCGCAGATCGTGTACAAGAAAAACATAACGGTACGCAGACCGTATTTATCTATCCTAATGTGGGCCATACTAGTCACCTCATGCAAGCAATAATATCATAATATTATAACATATGCATGCAATAATAATATCAAATATTATCAATAATATTAATCTAATTAATAGTAATAACCAATTTAACTAATTTAAATAAAACCATATTAAATTAAATAAATCATCTCATGACATAAATAATTTAATATCAAATTCTTAATTCAAATTAAAAATAATATATAGAATTAATTATAATTAATCATTAAAATGCATTATTGGATAAGATATGCATCAACAAGATAAGATATCAAATATCCTTATCTAAATCTAGTGGAAATCTATCCTAACAACTTTTAGGAAATTATATAATTTAGATGATATCAAATATTATCCAATTAAATAAATAAGATCTTATCTTATAGTTTAGGAAATTATCCTAAACCGCCAAATCTACCCAATCGGACCGAGTCGCGCCCGAGTCAAACCCGGACCAACCCGCTCCTACCGAACCACGCAGCCCCTGCGGGCCGACCCGGGCCCAGCCCGAACCAGCCACCGCAGGACCGTGATCCGAACAATCAAAGCGGTAACACTTAACAATTAACAATTAAAGCGTTAACAATTAACAATATAATATGCTCCTTCCAGGATTGTTATTAAGGGAGAGAATCAAATCAACAGTGCATTAATAATGCTAATCCATCTGATGAATCCACCGAACAATTCGGAGGACAACAGAGCTGACTAATCCTTTAATGAACAATTTCATTAAAAAATTCAACGAACAATTTGGAATTTCAGTACCTAGACTTTGTTATTATATGAATAGCATCAACTTGCTCAACGCATCACCGAACAATTCGGAAACAGGTGACCTTGTCACCGAACAATTTCATACAAATTCAGAATTTAATAAAATTTGGGTGGTTGATCCATCTTATGAAAATCAAAATCTTCATCTAATGATTTAAACATGTTAAAAAATCGTATCTCTTGCATAATTAAATCATATGAATCAAGTATGGGTAGATCAATTTTACATGCATATACATATTGAAAGTTCTAGACTTTGTTAATCCAATCGATCAAAATCTAAATTTTAATCATGCAAATTTAATCTACATATCAATTTTCCACTTAATTTGAATCAAGACAATCATGAACATGCATCAAGATTTAAAACTTTAAATTTGATCTAATCAATTTATGCAAGAGGCAACTGATACCACTGTTGGGATTTTAGATGCGTAAAGCGAAATTTCAGGAAACGTTTTCCTAACATCTAACCAAGGATCTCATGCATAAACCAAATAGATCATAGATAAGAAGAATCAAATACCTCTTGATGCGTGTTTCAATCTGCTGGAATGGAGAGAATAGAGCCTCACGTGTGACTCCTCTATTTGGTCCACCTGGGCTTGAATCTGGATCACCTAGGACTCGGTTGCTAGAGCGAGGATCCAAGGCGAACAAGAGAGAGATTTGGGAGATGGTGGCAGCCGTACTTCTTGGTGTGAATTAGGGTTATGGACTTTTCCTAAAAGCCCTCCTTTTATATTGCCATGTCTTATTTCCTAAATAAGTATTTCTTTTATTATTAATAATAACACTTTATTATTAACAATCCTTATCTCCCAAGTTATATCCTATATAACTTTATATCATATACTTTATATAATATGTCTCCCAACAACCTGATCTAGTCCAAACTCTAAGGGTGTGACCTCGTAGGACCCGGTAATAATAGCAATAGACTTTATGACATACTTTATAACATATAGTCTATAAATCATAGTTGACTTCTAGCAAAGCACTATGACTACCTAAAATCACCGGATTAAATATCTCCATAAATGGTCCCACTTCATGATCAGTAATTGCACCTTTGATTAAAGGACACAATTCCTTCAAGCCCGTAGAGATCTTCAAAGAACTGGAGCTTCATCTAAGCCAATCACGTCAAGCTTTTCATACGCATCGGCTCCACCATTTTCTTTGAACAACGGAAGATTTGGCAATGCTAGCGGGGGTATTTGATCCAGTGAGCATGGATCTGGCGGGACCCCTTTCGCATCCATACTCCTGCTAGGTAGGGTTGGATTCACACATTTCCAATATGGAGAATAAATCGTGGAAACCCTATCCGCCTGAAACCATACACGAGCAAGGATTAGGCTTTCCCCCCACACCAGCTGCAGAGACGACGGCCGACCCTTGACACCCATCTCAATTCGCTACTGATCCGGTCGGAAAAGCCCCTTCATTCGCCCACTCTCAACAATAGGAACAACCATGGTTGCCTTCCCACCTTGCTGCTTTTGTGCTTCGTTTTAGCGGTTCTTTCTTAGACCTTTACTCAACTCGAGTAAGACCTTTACTCATCTAAATCATGCTAATAACCACTAGATGTGCTATACAATATATCGCATATCAAATTCCCCCATACTTAGACCTTTACTCGTCTCGAGTAAGCTAAAAGAAAAAAACCTACTCCTCTAGTCATGCTCCAAGGCCTCAAGAAGTACAAGAGAAAATGACACTAGAAATACCAACACATTCATAGTAAGTTCCAAGACAACCAAAACAAGTGATGCAAAACTCATCTAATCCTAACTCCATCTAATCACCTTATTCCTCCAAAGGTGGCCTACCCGATTCCTCCTTATAACTCCTCTTCTTATGTCGCCAACGCCAAAATGAGGAATCCTAAAAATCACTCTTCTTCTTTTCACTCATTTTGCCAAGGCGCCTTTTCGGGTTTTCACCAAGCCACTCATTTCATTTTTCTATAGATGGTCTCACATATGCTCACATCACTCTTGACCAATTGTTACCCCAGCCTAATGCTGGTCCAAGCCACCTGCTTATTACCTAGGCCGCCCTTTCGGGTTTTCGACCTATCCCAGGATTTCTATTTAAGCCTTTTTTCAAATTTTTGGCTCTTTTCATTTTTTTCTTCTTCTCAACGACATAGTAAGTATAGAACCCTCCCCCAAACTTAAACATTGCATTGTCCTCAATGTAATGAAAGACAAAAGAATAGAAGCACAGGGAAGAGCAAAAAATAACTCACAGACGCCGCTGAGTTGGCTTGGAGACGTACGTTGTTGCTGGCGGTAAAACAATGAACGCTCAGGTCTCTGGTGTTGCGCGAGATCTTCTGAATCAATAATCTTCTCCTACCGTGCAACCAAAAGGAAACCACTTTGGTGAATAGTGGTATATCAAAGAATTCGGGGCTGCACGACCTTCAATGAACACAAAAAAAAAGGGCCCAGATGTAATCGTGATGGGGGCTCTAGTGTTCCTCCTTCTCAACTGTCAATTGTAGGACCATCATCGTTGCCAAATAATGTGTAGGGCTAATGTCTCCTCCTTTGACAACATGATGCGCACCGTCTCTCCATGGGGAACTCTGGACAGCTGGCCTTCGGTAAAACTCTTTTTCGTTGCTTTTTCGATTTTTTTTTAATCCCCGTTTAAGGTTTTTTTGGGATTTTTTTTTTTTTTTTTAGAAAAGCAGAAAGTAAAGGGTGCCCACTGCGGGTGTGGTGGGCTGCTCACCGCGGGTGTAGTGAGCTCTCCAGAACCTTCCATTGAACCTTTTCTTTCGTACCTGCGTGTTAGTGCACAGGCGAAATGAAACAGAAACAAAAACAAACTACCTAGCTATGAAACCACAAAGATAAGAGAAAGAAAGAAGAAAAAAAACAATACCTCGGGTTGCCTCCCGAGTAGCGCCTTAGTTAATGTCGTTGGCTCGACATGGGACTCAGACAATCTCAATCCACAGCATCAGGTTCCTTAGGAACCCTCTCATTCAGCACCTCCTTTCTGAACCAATCATGGAAAGGTTTGAACCTTAGACCATTCCTCTTCTTCAGCGGCTCCTCCACCTTGACCTTTTTAGTCGCCTTTCCCCCATACTTAGATCGATCAGGGGGCGTTTAACCTCCGACTGTTCATTCTGCACAACAAAAGGAAAAGGCTTCTTGCCCTGTGGAGTCAGTAAAGTGGGGCAACTGCCCAAAAGAGAAGTGGGAGAATCACCCTTCTCATCCAATAAAGCCGTGACTTCCTGTAGATTAGAAGATACAAGAATATCGACAGACAAGTCAACTATGGGATCCTCTATTATAGGTTGCAATTCATCCAAAGGGTTAGGACTCATTACATCAACAAAGTTTAAAGAGGTGTTAATGATAGGTTTCATATCATATATGTTATATTCAACTCCATCCCCATCAAATTCCATAGTTAATTTCCCACTTCTGACATCAATTGTGGTATTTGCGGTTTTCATGAATGGTCTACCTAACAGCATATGTGCACCTGTACCACCACCCATATCAAGCACATAAAAATCAGTGGGAAAAATCAGCTTATCTACCATAACAAGGACATCTTCAACAACCCCTTTCGGGTAGACATTGGTTCCATCAGCTAATTGAATAACTAGCCTAGTGTCCTGTAATGATGGCAGACCAAGAGACTCATAAAATAACAGTGGTAAGACGTTAATAGCTGCACCAAGATCTAACATAGATTTATCAATCTTTGTCTCACCAATGACGCAGGGGATAGAAAACATACCTGGATCACTGCACTTCTTGGGCAGGCGCCTTTGAAACACAGCAGATACTTGCTCGCTCACCTGGACCTGCTTCTGTTTCCTCTTGATTGTGAAAAGTTCCTTCAAGAAACGAGCATATTTGGTAATACTTTTAACAAGTTTGAGTAAAGGGATGTTTACCTCGCACTTGCTGAACGTCTCGAAGAGGTCCTTGTCGTCAATGATTCTCCTCTCCTTAAGCGCCTCTGGGAATGGGGCGGGTGGCTTCTCAGAACCGAGAGGAGGGAAGTATGGATGAACATAGGTGTCCACGTATGGCTCTTTAACATCTCCTGAAGGTCCACCGCGGGTGCGGAAATACCCACCGCTGGGTGCGGTCGACTCAGTAGAGAATTCTCGAAAAATCTCAACACCGTCACCGCGGGTGCGGTCATCCCACCGCGGGTGCGGTGATATTGCAGGAGCCTCAGTTTTCTCTGCCGCTGGGTGCGGTGAAAGTGGAGTAGGGTGCGGTTGTTCCTCTAGAGTCCCACCGCGGGTGCGGTGAGGGTACCGCGAGTGCGGTGAACTCGACAAATAGTTCTTGTCTTCTGTATCGTCCTCTTCAGCACTAGGAGCGACGTTCAGCTGCTTACCACTTCGAAGCATCATAGCACTAGCATTTGCTCGTGGGTTCACTACTGTTTGAGATGGTAGATTTCCCGAAATCTTTGCATCGATCCTTGTGATGGCTTCATCCATTTGGCTCATCTGATTCTCTAAATTCTTTATGCTCGACCCCGTAGCTTGAACATGAGTAGTGAAATGTTTCGTCAAAGCTTGGAGCATATCTTCAGTTGAGGCAGATGTACCCGGTTGTTGATCTTGCGACCTTTGTAGAAATTGAGGTCTTGGCTGATGTTGTTGTTGAAACTGAGGCTGTTGTTGTTGATTCGGTTGATCCCTCCATCTGAAATTTGGGTTTTCTCTCCATCCCGGATTATAAGTGCTGGAGTAGGGATCGTTCCGAGGTCTTGGAGGTCCATAACCTCCTACATGGTTCACCTCAGCATTCAGATCATCTTGCAATTGAGGACATGCATCGGTGGGGTGGAATTGATCAGCACAAATCCCATGACAACGCCTGTCAAATTCGACAGGCGTTGTCGTGACACCTAAACAAAATAATCCTAACAAACCTAAATAAGTAGTTTGGGCAAGTAAGGGTCGAATCCCACAGAGAATCAGATTATCAATTCAAGTAATTGCAAGTCACCAACTAGGAACTAGGGGGGGTTTGTATGATTTTCGTAACCAAATAACAAGTAGACAAGTAAACAGATTCACAGGCAAAGGTTGTGAATATGATGGGGAAAAACGTCACACCTAACAAAGATCCACACAACAAGAGATATGGTTAATCACTGAATTCTATCAATCTCAAGTTCTTATCTTTCCTTTAGTTGTTCTTATCCTGATCATATGTAACTATTAGCTCTACCAGCCCTAATAGTACTTATTACTAAATCAAATCTGAAAACCTTTAAGACTCAACAAAGCAATAGCATTCAACCAAGGATTCAACAAGATACATGCAATAGAAACAACCCGTTACTATAAGCATGCAATTAACTCTCTCTCACGATGAACACTCGCAACCCGCTTATGTAAATTGTGTTTGCTACTACATATGCAACCCGAACCCGGAATCACAAGTCCTAGCTATTAGGAAAATATCAATAAACCTAGGTGATCAGTCTAGATAAATCAATAAGATTCAATAAACGTTCAAGCGCAAGAGAATTAATACAACTAGATAGGAAATCGAACAAGAGTAGAAAACTCACAACCAATCAATTGCTGGCTTCAAAACGTCAAGTGCAACAATGGAAGCTTAGTTCTTCATAGGGTTTATGAGAGAAAAACTAAGAACGGTGGCAACTAGGTTTTCCTAAACAAAGTGTAGGTTAGATCCTTAAATACTAGGGCAAATAATTCAGAAAATAAATAAAAGGAAATAACAAACTTGAAAACAAAGTTTCAGAAATAAAATAAAAAGGAAATAGAAATTCCGGAAATAAATCCGGGAAAGTACTCTTCAGCACATCGTCACCGCTGGGTGCGGAAATACCCACCGCGGGGTGCGGTGATCTTCCAGAACTTCGCACCTTCTTCTCTGCTGGCTCACCGCGGGGTACGGTGGTGTTGCCGCGGGTGCGGAGGTACTCCAGCAGCTGCGACACTTCCGTACAAACGTCATAACGTTTGATTTCCAATTCGGATTGCGCTCATATGTTGAGGACTTGCAGTAGACTTCAATATCTAACTCCTCGAATTGAAATCACTCCATTTGGATATCTGAGTAAAGAGAACGAACCAATTGAATTCAGCATACTGTTCTTCTACTATTCAATGCACTTCAAACCTGTGTAAATCCCATGATTTCTTCACTTCTCGTCTTCTCTTCCGGATTACAGAATTACCATCAAATCATATCCAAACATCATCTAAATCATGCTAATAACCACTAGATGCGCTATACAATATATCGCATATCACTAACAAACACCAACTCCCTCAAAGATTTCAATACTCTCAAGAGGAGAGCGTTGAAATATCAGCCTCACCAAGGTCACCCTAAAAAATGGAGTTCTCTTCCTTTCCACTAACTCACTCAGTTAGCTAAAGGTAGTCAGAGGACTACTATTACTTACAGTCTCACCAATTGACACACTCATAACAAGTACCACTCTACCTCACCGCTCCTCCAGAAACTCCCTCAAATAGTTAAGAGCAGTCATGGAACTACATTAACTTTCTTCCTCACCAAGTGACACACTCAAGAGATGGTACTCTCTACCTCTCCACTCCTTCAAAACCTCCTCTGGTAGTTAAAAGTGGTCAGAGGACAGCTATAACTTTAAGCCTCACATAAAGTCTTATGTGATTCTGGACACATCAAGACTCAAGACAAGGCACAAGCCAACGTTAAGACATTGACGCCGTCATGGGCCACATTAGGGCTTTTTAAGACCTTGGGACCAACAACTTCCAAACTGAGCAAGGATGATGTCCACCTTCAAGATAGGACAATTGAGGAGCTCATACCAAGTTTCAAGCCATTTGAAGGTGAAGTGTCCAGTGGAGTTGCTAGAGGAGCATCCTTTGTGAGGTTGGCGCCGGCGCCAGAAATGGAAAAGGACGCAATCCCAATTGGCTCGTGCATTTTGGCCATTTTTGGATATAACATGGAACATGGTCCTTTATACATCGTGTCCACATTTCAAGCCCATTGGAACCCGGAGCAGAGAGAATGCCTCTTTTCGATTTAGGGCTCGTTTGGTATAACATCTGGAATCGGGTTGGAATCAGGAATCAGAATGGAATCAGAAATCAGAACAAATCATTCTTGTAGCATAGTGTTTGGTATGCTTCCGGAATCAACCATTCCAAAAGTTTATTCTTTGGTTAAGTGTGAGAATCAAATATCATTTTAATATTAATATAGTATTTTTTAATTTTTTAGCAAATTTACAATACATAAGATGATGGAGTAATATTGGGGAGAGAGAATGAGCTCTTTTTTTTGGAATGACTCATTCCATGATTTTAGACGGGGAATCAATTTGTTCATAAGTTTTGGAATGTGTGATTCCAATGAATCAATTTAATTCTCATTCCAAGCTCTACCAAACATAAATACGGGAATTAACCATTCCCATACCGATTTCTCATTCCCTTGGAATCGTACCAAACGAGCCCTTACTTGCAAATTAGGGTCTTGTGACATTGGTTTTCTATTTATATGCTTTTCGGTTTTCATTCTTAGCAAACTTGATTATAAACATTTAAAACTTGGAGATTCCATTGTTAAGATTTGGGTCTAGGTTCGGGACATTGTCTTGGTGAGTTATCCAAGGTGATTCGTTCATGTTTTTGGTGAGTTTATCCAAAGACATGTTTTAGGTGCGTTTATCATCGAGCAATTCAACCTTCTTCTTGATCTTATTGGTGCGTTTATCCATTAAGATTAGTTGTTTATCCCTTTCTTTATTTCACATCAAAAATCCACAAAAAACTCCCCACAAAAACATCCACCTCTAAACGTGTTCGCCGGCATCCTTTTAAGCGTGATCATCCGTGGCTCGGTGGCGAATTTCCTTGAGCCAGAATGAAGATCTCATGCGTGCATGCCATCATTTGGTATCAGATCAAGGTAAAGTCCTAAAACCAAATTTTTCTTGATTTCAAACGTCTTGCTAAGTTGTGTTCGATCACTTGCCGTTTTGCCCTAATTTTTTGCCATGTTCTTTGTTGCGTTTTGACTGAATTTTTGTGAGGATACTTGCCATAAAATCTTTAAAACATATCTTGAAAAGGCCTATAAAAAGTATCCCAAGAGCCGTGTTTGTGTGTGTGCCCTAGCCAAGCCTTGCGCACCAAGCAAAGGCCAAACCGCCCTTGTGCATGCGGGCTTCTTGCGTGTCAAGCCATCACCTTACCGCTAACCACTTACCATATCTTTGCATTATTTTTCTTGCACCTTAAGATAAGATTTTTTTTGCTTTTTGTGTCTAACTATTATATAGTTAAGATTTGCTTATATCTTTTGTGTAGTTTGTTATATTTTACTATTTTTTAGGTTATTTGCTATCTTGACAAAAAAATTACAAAAAAAGGGAGGCAAAGGCCAAACCTAACCAAGGAAAAGAAAAAGAGGTAGGATGGACTCAATGAAAGTTAAAGAAAGAAAAGTTGAGCTTAGAAAAACTCAGATCCCACGAGTCCTTAAAAGGCAAGAAAGTCTAATTTTAGTAAGTGTCCAACTACTCTAATTTGATGTAATTTTAATCCTGTCTATCTTATATTTGGACACACTTTCTTACTAAATCATGAGTTTGGTGCTCTTGCCTTTTCACACAAACCCTAGTCGTCCCACACCTAAGCCGAGCACTTCGATCTAGCTTTTGTTTGATTATAAAGAAAAGAAAAGAAAAAGAAAATAGCAAAAGTAACTTCGGACGAGATCTCTCACGGGCCGCTGCCGTGTGCTTCCGCGACCGCGGAATTCTTTCCGCGGTCGCGGAAATTGGAATGTTGCTCTCGACTTTGTCACGCAGAAGGGATTTTCCGCGATCGCGGCTTGCTCGCGGTTCCACCCTTCTTCTCCTTCGTGTGGCTTCTTCCTTCTATTCCTCGAGTGGTCTACTCCTCGTCTTCTGGATATCTTCATTTAAGCTCCTCCAAACCACCATATCCACACTTCTTCTCCTCAACTCCATACTCCACAGTAGTGCTCTAAACCCATACAAATGGCACCCAAAACATCGGTAACAACTCCTAGTTAAACCCTACAAAGTAGAGCTGATCAAACTCCCCCATGCTTAAACCTTGCTCGTCCTCGAGTAAGCTAAAATAGACCTACTCCTCCAATCAAATCCCAAGGTCTCAGGAAGCATAGAAAAACCATCTCCACTAAGAATTGTGATAAGGCATTTGTCGTGACACCTTAAACAAAATAATCCTAACAAACCTAAACAAGTAGTGTGGGCAAGTAAGGGTTGAATCCACAGGGAGGAGGTGATCTTTCTAAATGTTAATCAGCATGCAAAGTAACAAGGGGGTTTTGATTATCACGCAAAGTAACAAAGATGCAAGCTTTAAAAGAAAGAATAAATATGATGAGGAAAGTAGTTCCACTAGAACGAGATCCACAATACAGAGATAAAAGTCGATCACTGAAATCTATTCAATCCAAGTTCTTTTACTATTCTTATGGTTGTTCCCACCCTGATCTTAAGTACTATTGATTCTCACAGTTGTCAATAGACTTATTACTATGCCAATGGTAAAGCACCTCCGATTCTCACAGTTGTCGGTGTACTTTACCACCAATAAAGCAATAGCAATGCACACAAGGATATAGGATACACGCAAATAGAAAGACGTATTAATACTGGCATACAACTGATTCTCACTCACAATTGTACGCTCGGAACCCCTATACGTACAATTGTGTTTGCTACTAGATATGCACTCGGAACCCCTATATGCAATCCTAGCAATTGATAGATATTACTCAACCTAGCTGGCCAGACTATGAAGAACAATGATAAATCAATAATCAATATAACCAAGAGAATCAAACCAACACACATAAGAATAAGAACAAGGAATAGAAATCTCACAACCGAATAAACTGTATTGCTTCAAACGTCTAGCAGAACAAAGGTGTTTAGCTCTCCATGGGTTGGAAACCCTGGAGGCAGAAAGAAACCGAGTCTCTAAAACTAAATTGTAGATTGTGTCCTGTGGCAACTAGGTTAACTAAAGAGTATTTAACCTAAATCTAAAAGTGATAAAAATAATAAAATAACAATAACAAAAATAATAACAAAATAAGAAATCCAAAGCGGGGAATTAATCCCATAATTCTGCTTGGCTGCTCACTCTCGGCCTCCAATTCATTCAAGCAGCAGCGGCCCACTCCAAGGCAGCTCTCTCGGCCCAACACACGCAGCGGCAACACGGCCCAATTCAAAGGCAAGCAGCACATGCGCTGACGTCGCCATGACGTCATCCCTCCGCTGTTTCAAACCACCGATTCTCACGCTTCAATTTCCGCGTGCGCTTCTTTTTCATTTCACGCGGGCCTTTCTTCAACTTGGGCCTAATTCATCTTCACGGCCCATCTTCTATGTAATTCCAGCATCAGCACGCTGCATAATTAATTGCTTCGTTCAGCATATTGCCGCGGGGCGTCATCTTTCTCTGAGACCCACCGCCGGGTCGCGGTGGCTCTAGCGCGGGGCGGTGAAATCGCCCACTCCAATGTGGTTCCTTCATAGATTTTTCTTGTCTCCTCAGGTGGTCAACTCCTCTTTCTCTGGATGTCTCCAATTAGCTTCTCCAGACCACCAAAACCACACTTCTCAGCTCTAACTCCATAATCTCCAATTGTGCATAAAATCCAACCAAATGGCACCTCAAACCTGGTAATAACCCTTAGATATGCGCTACAAAATAGCACTCATCAAATCCCCCATGCTTAAACCTTGCTCGTCCTCGAGTAAGCTAAAGTCAACCTACTCCTCCAATTCAGTCCCCAAGGCTTCAGGAAGCATAGAAAACTCAACCTCCAAGAATCATACCAAACAATAAACTCCAGGCAACCAACACAAATAAGCACAACACAATATACTATAACACAACTCAATAAATCTCAACACCCCACACATCCAAGCTAAAAGGAAAGCAGAGTACTTCCCCCAAGCTTATCCCAAACACCATAGAGTGAATAAATTCTAATCCTAGTCTCCCATCTATCTTCTTATCTCTCCAGAGTGACCTACCCGAATCCTCCTTATAACTCCTCTTCTTATGACGCCTCGCCAAGAATAATGAGAAATCCTAAAATCACTCTTCTTCTTTTTCGCTCATTTTGCCAAGGCGCCCTTTTGGGTTTTCACCAAGCCACTCATTTCATTTTCCAATAGATGTACTCACATAAGCTCACATCACTCTTGACCACATATTACCCCAGCCTAATGCTGGTCCAAGCCACCTGCTTATTACCTAGGCTGCCCTTTCGGGTTTTCGACCTATCCTAGGATTTTTAATGTATGCCTTTTTTCAAATTTTTGGCTTTTTCTCTTTATATTCATTTTTCTCCTCAGCGACGTAGCAAGTATAAAATCCTCCCCCATGCTTAAACATTGCATTGTCCTCAATGTAATGAAAGACAAAATAATAGAAGCACAGAGAAAAGCAAAAAATAACTCACAAACGTCGCCAAGCTGCTTGGACACTGAAGTTGTCGCTGACGGTCTTCTCAATAAATGCCCAGGTCTCTGGTGTTGGGCGGGTGTCTTCATCAACTCTATAACCTTCTCCTACCGTGCAACCAAAGGGAACCACTTTGGTGAATAGTGGTATAGCAAAGATGTTGGGGTTGCACGGCCTTCTAGGAATACATGGTGGAGCCTAGATGTAATCATGGTGGGGGCTCTAGTGTTCCTCCTCCTCAGCTGTCAATTATAGGGCCATCATCGTTGTAAATAAAAATGTGGGGCGAATGTCTCCTCCTTGACAACATGATGCGCACCATCTCCATGGGGAACTCTGGACAACTGGCCTTCGGTAAAACTCTTTTTTTTTTTGATTTTTTTTTTCAATTTTTACTCCCCGTTTAAGGTTTTTTCGGGGCCCTTTATTTTATTTCGATTTTTTTAAAAGGTTTTTTCGGGGGGTGACTTGGTGCAGGGAAGAAAGGGACTTACATTGGTGTGGAAACACCTTCTTCAATAGGCATGGGTCTCTTTCCTGCAGGTTAGTCGGAAACAAAAACAAGAACAAAAACAAAGCAAAAACACACTAAAGAAAATGCAAAAACAAAGAATGAAAAGCAAAGAACGAACAACATACCTCAGGTTGCCTCCCGGATAGCGCCTTAGTTATTGTCATGTCTTGACATCCTACTCCAAATTCTCAACTTGGGTTGCTCAAAGCAACTGAACACCTGGGATCTATATTAGGGGGATGCCTCTTTGTATACTCCCTGTTGAGCCTTTCCCCCATGCTTGTGCACTTCATGATGGTTGGACCGTTGTTCATATCTATGAATGCACTTGCCATCTTTAGAAACGGTCTACCAAGCATCTCAGGGGCTTCATGTGTATCTTGCCCCGTATCCAGCATATAAAAATTTACCACTTGAATCAAGGCTTCCTTCTTGTGCTTCCCCTTCGGCTTCTTCTTGATCGCGCCCAGCACCTTTAACATTTCCTTGCAGCGAGGGGTGCTGTCTGCCAAATGGACCAAAGGGATGGTTGCCTTGCAGCTACTAAAGGTGTCAAATAAGCCTTTGTCATTCTCCACCTTTTGGGTGTCCTTCATAGCTTCAGGGAAGGGTGTATCGGGATGCGATGCGACGAGCGGGAAGGAGTTGAGACGCACAAACTCATCCTAGGCAGCCTCCAGAGGGTTGGGGACTGCCGGGGTGTTTTCGAGAGGAATGGTTGTCTCTGGCGTATTTTCGCGATCACGACACTCCTCCTCATCGTCGCAATACTCCTCATCTCCAAAGAAGTTCTCCTCCTCAGTCAGCCACTCTGGACGATGATAAGGATCAACCCAAACCTCATCAGCATAAATAGAATTTTGGACGTCGGGTCGTAGTGAGATATCACTAGGAGGCACTCCGTCCACCGCGGGGCGGTAGTCATCATCGCGGGGCGCTGGACTCACCGCGGGGCGGTGTACTTGGCCGCGGGACGGTAGGATTTTTTTTTTTTAATAAAAGAAGATTAATAAAAAAATTTAATTTTTTTTTTTTTAAAAAAAAAAAGGCGGGGCGGCGAGGTCGCGGTGGGGTTGCTGAGGTTCACCGCCGGGTCGCGGTGGGAAGCACCGCGGGGCGGTAGGAGTCTCCGATCTTCAATTTCAACTTTATCAGTGCCGTTTTCGCCCTTGATCACCTTCTCTTCGTGGGATACCTCTATACTCTCATGGACGTCCTTCTTCATGACCTTACTGGTCCCAATCTCAGCCTCTTGTGTATTTTCTACTGCAGGGACTTGTGGTTGTGCTGACTTCGACTCAAGCAACGCTTTACTCAGCTGGTCAACTTGGCTTTGGAGACTGGAAATCGCCTCTTGTTGTTGTTGGACACTCTGAGCCATGGTTGCTTGCAGTGAGGACACGTTTTGGGCCATGGTTGTATGCATTGAGATCACGTTTTGGGCCACAGTTGCTATACTTTACATCAGAGTGCTGAGTACATCAGAATTGGGTGCAGGCGAGCACTGTGGTTGATTTCCATATGGAACTGGGTTATAGTGCTCCCTCCATCCTGAGTTGTAAGTGTCCGGATATGGCTTCTGTTTCGGTCCCTGCGAGTTCAGACCTCGACGTGCATTTACTGCTGCTCTGAATGCGGGAAGTCCTGGACAATCGTCAATGGTGTGCAGCGCATCGCGACAGATTCTGCAGGCACTAGCTGGCCTTGCTGCACTGGGAGTTGGGACGTATCCCCTCTCTGGAGAGAAAGAGCAAGGGTATGAGTTATCGCGCGGCTCTCCCCAGAAATCCATATATGTGACAAAAATCAAAAAGGAAAAACAAAAGTCAGTAGCACAGGTGTGGACCGTAAGATAGGTCTACACCAAAGTAACACACACACGAACAAACACAAAGAAAGATCAAATCTTGCCTCCCCGGCAACGGCGCCAATTTGATAAGGCGTTTGTCGTGACACCTTAAACAAAATAATCCTAACAAACCTAAACAAGTAGTCTGGGCAAGTAAGGGTCGAATCCACATGGAGGAGGTGATCTTTCTAAATGTTAATCAGCATGCAAAGTAACAAGGGGGTTTTGATTATCACGCAAAGTAACAAAGATGCAAGCTTTAAAAGAAAGAATAAATATGATGAGGAAAGTAGTTCCACTAGAATGAGATCCACAATACAGAGATAAAAGTCGATCACTGAAATCTATTCAATCCAAGTTCTTTTACTATTCTTATGGTTGTTCCCACCCTGATCTTAAGTACTATTGATTCTCACAGTTGTCAATAGACTTATTACTATGCCAATGGTAAAGCACCTCCGATTCTCACAGTTGTCGATGTACTTTACCACCAACAAAGAAATAGCAATGCACACAAGGATATAGGATACATGCAAATAGAACGACGTATTAATACTCGCATGCAACTGATTCTCACTCACAATTGTACGCTCGAAACCCCTATACGCACAATTGTGTTTGCTACTAGATATGCACTCGGAACCCCTATATGCAATCCTAGCAATTGATAGATATTACTCAACCTAGCTGGCCAGACTATGAAGAACAATGATAAATCAATAATCAATATAACCAAGAGAATCAAACCAACACACATAAGAATAAGAACAAGGAATAGAAATCTCACAACCGAATCAACTGTATTGCTTCAAACGTCTAGCATAACAAAGGTGTTTAGCTCTCCATGGGTTGCAAACCCTGGAGGCAGAAAGAAACCGAGTCTCTAAAACTAAATTGTAGATTGTGTCCTGTGGCAACTAGGTTAACTAAAGAGTATTTAACCTAAATCTAAAAGTGATAAAAATAATAAAATAACAATAACAAAAATAATAACAAAATACAAAATCCAAAGCGGGGAATTAATCCCGTAATTCTGCTCGACTGCTCACTCTTGGCCTCTAATTCATTCAAGCAGCAGCGGCCCACTCCAAGGTAGCTCTCTCGGCCCAACACACGCAGCGGCAACACGGCCCAATTCAAAGGCAAGCAGCACATGCGCTGACGTCACCATGACGTCATCCCTCTGCTGTTTTAAACCACCGATTCTCACGCTTCAATTTCCGCGTGCGCTTCTTCTTCATTTCACGCGGGCCTTTCTTCAACTTGGGCCTAATTCATCTTCACGGCCCATCTTCTATTTAATTCCAGCATCAGCACGCGGCATAATTAATTGCTTCGTTCAACATATTGCCGCGGGGCGTCATCTTTCTCTGAGACCCACCGCCGGGTCGCGGTGGCTCTAGCGCGGGGCGGTGAAATCGCCCACTCCAATGTGGTTCCTTCATAGATTTTTCTTGTCTCCTCAGGTGGTCAACTCCTCTTTCTCTGGATGTCTCCAATTAGCTTCTCCAGACCACCAAAACCACACTTCTCAGCTCTAACTCCATAATCTCCAATTGTGCATAAAATCCAACCAAATGACGCCTCAAACCTGGTAATAACCCTTAGATATGTGCTATAAAATAGCACTCATCAAATTGCACCTAAACATGAAACTCTAAGGCACCACACAATAAGCTCAACACAACATACAACACATAACTCAACACCAATCAAGCTTAAAGGAAAGCAGAGTACTTCCCCCAAGTTTATCCCGAACACCATAGAGTAAAAAAAAAATCTAATCCCAGCCTCCATCTATCTTCTTATACCTCCCAGAGTGACCTACCCGAATCCTCCTTATATCTCCTCTTATTATGTCGCCACGCCGGGTAAAATGATGATTCCTAAAAATCACTCTTCTTCTTGTCACTCATTTTGCCAAGGCGCCCTTTCGGGTTTTCACCAAGCCACTCATTTCATTTTTCAATAGATGGGCTCACATAAAACTCACATCACTCTTGACCAATTATTACTCCAGCCTAATGTTGGTCCAAGCCACCTGCTTATTGCCTAAGCCGCCCTTTCGGGTTTTCGACTTATCCCAGGATTTCTATTTTTGCCTTTTTCGAATTTTTGGCTTTTTCTTTTTTTTTCTCCTCAAACGACTAGCAAGTATAGAACACTCTCCCATGCTTAAACATTGCATTGTCCTCAATGTAATGAAAGCCAAAAAAGAATGAAGCATAGGGAAAAGCGGAAAGGTATTCACAACCGTCGCCGAGTTGGCTTGGACTTGGAAGTTGTTGCTAGCGGTAAATCAATATAAGCACAGGTCTCTGGTGTTGCGCCGGTCTTCAAACTCAAACTCTACCGTGCAACCAAAAGAAACCATTGTGGTGAGTAGTGGTATGGCAAGGATGTCGGGGTTGCACGACCTTCAACGAACACATGGTGGAGCCCAGATGTAATCATGGTGGGGGCTCTAGTGTTCCTCCTCCTCAGCTGTCAATTGTAGGGCCATCATCGTCGCCAAATAATATATGGGGCTAATGTCTCCTCCTTGACAACATGATGCACACCATCTCTCCATGGGGAACTCGGACAGTTGGCCTTCGGTATAATTTTTTTTTTTTGAAGTGCAGGGAAATAGGAGACTTACATTGTTGGTGCGTGGTTAACACCGTCTTCACTTATGGCTCGGGGCCTTCTTCCTGTAGGTTAGTCTAAATGCAAAAAGAAAAACGAAAGCAAAAACACGAACACACAAATAACGAAAATGTAATGAAAAGACAAGAAAGAAAGACATACCTCGGGTTGCCTCCCGGACAACGCCTTAGTTATTGTCGTGGCTCGACATACTACTCTTTCTCCTCAACTTGGTTCACTCGCTTTGATTCAGCACTCGGGGTTTCCATCCGGAGGGTGTCGCTTTGCATCATCTATGTTGAAACCGACCCTCACCCCGTCGAATTCCATTGTGAGTGAACCACTGCTCACATCGATCTTTGTACCCGCCGTGTTCATAAACGGCCTTCCTAGCATTACCGGGGATGCATCCTTGTCCTGCCCCGTGTCCATCACAAAGAAGTCTGTAGGGAACACCAACTTGTCCACCTCGACTAGCACATCCTGCACCACTCCTTTGGGGTAGACGTAGGAATTATCCGCCAGTTGGATGACGATCCCCGTCTTCTCTAATGGCCCCAACTCCAAAGACTCGTATAGTGAGAGAGGCAACACATTTATGGAGGCACCCAAATCAAGTAAGGCCTTGTCGAACAAGGCAACCCCAATCTTGCAGGGAATAGTGAACATCCTCGGATCACTCGCCTTCTTGGGTATCCACTTTTGCAGCATAGCGGACACATTCTCACTAACTTGCACCTTCTTCTTCTCCTTAACCGCCCTCTTCCTCTTAATCGTGCATAGCTCATTCAAGAATTT
Source organism: Rheum nobile (assembly GCA_027886185.1). Classification (NCBI taxonomy): domain Eukaryota; kingdom Viridiplantae; phylum Streptophyta; class Magnoliopsida; order Caryophyllales; family Polygonaceae; genus Rheum; species Rheum nobile. The sequence continues at coordinate 3,732,427 of WOAB01000002.1, read as the reverse complement.
AGCGTAGTGAGGGATACTATTGACCAGCTTGAGTAAAGGAATATTTACCTCGCAATTGCTAAACGTCTCAAACAATTCCTTGTCATTGGCTGGCCTCCTCGTGTCCGCCAGAGCCTCGGGGAAGGGTACGGGAGGCTTTACTGATCCGAACGGAGGGAAATAGGGGTGCACGTAGTCGTCATAAGGGTCGTCGAGATGAAAGGACGCGTCTGGGGTATTTCCGCGGGAGCGGATTGGTGTCCGCGGTCGCGGAATTTGTTCGACCTGATCGCCTTCTTCAATTATTTTTCCGCAATCGCGGATTTCATGCCACAGTCGCGGAAAGTTATCGACCTATTGCTTCTCATCGTCTGTGCTTTTTCCGCGGTTGCGGAATTCTTGCTGCGATCGCGGATTAACGCCGATGTCTTCTTTCTCCTCGCCAGTGGTCACACCGCGGTCGCGGCCCTTGTCCCCGCGGTCGCGGATTTCTCTGGCTTGACTGGCCTCCACCTCAGCTCTTCTCCTTAATGTCATTGCACACACATTCTCCTTCGGGTTGACTACCGTTTGAAAGGGTAGTTTCCCCGACTCCCGAGCTTCCAACCTGCTCACAGCTATAGAGATCTGCCCCATTTGTTTCTCCAAGTTCTGAATACTGGACTTTGTCTCTTGCTAATTTTGGGCCACAGTGTTCGCCAGTGCGTTCACATTGTTAACCATGGCTTGCATGCCCTGGACAAGGACATTGATCTTGTCCTCACTGGACGTAGGGGCACTGGAACTCTGGCCTTGGGGTCTCTGGTCATATGGAGCTCGAAATGGTTGTTGACCCCCAGGCTGCTGGTACTGTTGTGGGCGGGGAAGGAACTGTGGCGGCCTCTGTTGGTAGTCTTGGTTCTCCTGGCCATGATGAATGTTCTGCTGGTTCCCGTACCTCAAATTGGGGTGATCTCTCCACCCTGGATTATAGGTGTTGGAGTACGGGTCATATCTTGGCCTTTGAGGGCCATATCCTCCAATTGTGTTCACCTCAGCAGTGGGCTCCTGCAGCGTGGGACATGCGTTTGTTGGATGCATCGTGTCTTGGCATATCCCACATGATTTGACCTGCTGCTGGCCACCCTTCATCATGTATCGCCTCATTATCTCTTTCATCTCAGCCATTTCAGAGATTAGAGTGGAATTAGGCTGAGATTCTACAGCTCTCACTGATTGGGCGCCCACCCTCTTGCTGAACTGTCTTGAGCCCTCAGATAGCTCAAAGAAAACTTCATAGGCCTGGTCTGGAGTCTTATTCAGGATGTTCCCCCCACAGGTAGCATTCACAATCCGACGCTCGTCATCAAGTAAACCTCCGTACAAATAAAGTACGAGGTCCTGGTGACGGGGCTAAAAGTGCACAAGAAAATGTCGCTGAATAGCCAAATCAAAGTAAATATCCTAACGGACCTACTAAACCTATGTATAGTAAGCAAGTAAGGGTCGAACCCACATGGAAGATCGTGAAATATGTAGTCGTGATTGACAAGTAACAAGCAAGGGGGGGTTTAGTTATCACGAGAAAGCAAAGTAAGCAAAGCAAACAAGTTTGGTTGAATTGAGAAAATATAATGGGGAAAGTAGTTCCACTAGAGCAAGATCCACAATACAGAGATATAATTTGATCACATAAATCTATTTAATCCAAGTTCTTTTATTATCCTTATAGTTGTTCCCACCCTGATCTTAATTACTATCGATTCTCACAGTTATTGATAGACTTATCACTATGTCACTGGTAAAGTACCTCCGATTCTCACAGTTGTCGGTATACTTTACCACTAACGTAGCAATAGCAATGAACACAAGGATATAGGATACATGCAAATAGAAGACGCCTTACTATTTAACATGCAAATAATTCTCACTCAAGATTGTACGCTCGAAACCCCTATACGCACAATCGTGTATGCCACTAGATATGCACTCGGAACCCCTATATGCAATCCTAGCAATTGATAAAAAGTATTCAACCTAGTTGATCAGGCTATGAAGAATAACAAGAAATCAATATTCAATATAACCAAGAGAATCAAACCAACACTTATAAGGATAAGAACAAGGAATAGAAATCTCACAAACAGATCAACTGTATTGCTTCAAACGTCTAGTAGAACAAAGGGAAGTTAGTGCTCCATCAAAGGGGGATGAAACTCTAAGGGAAAAATAACGTATGAAAATAAAGTAGTAACGAGTGTCTCTCCTCTTAACCTAGAAAGAAGGCTTAAATAGTCTTAAGAAAACTAGGTTAAACTAATGTCAACAATAAAGGAAACAAAATAATAAAATAATAAAGTCTAAATGAAATAAAAGGAAATAAATGTCTCTGGGCGCGCGACATTTAACACGGCCACCGCGGGGCGGTGAGATCCACCGCGGGGCGGTGAGATCCACCGCGGGGCGGTGAGATCCACCGCGGGGCGGTGAGATCCACCGCGGGGCGGTGAGATCCACCGCGGGGCGGTGAGATCCACCGCGGGGCGGTGAGATCCACCGCGGGGCGGTGAGATCCACCGCGGGGCGGTGAGATCCACCGCGGGGCGGTGAGATCCACCGCGGGGCGGTGAGATCCACCGCGGGGCGGTGAGATCCACCGCGGGGCGGTGAGATCCACCGCGGGGCGGTGAGATCCACCGCGGGGCGGTGAGATCCACCGCGGGGCGGTGAGATCCACCGCGGGGCGGTGAGATCCACCGCGGGGCGGTGAGATCCACCGCGGGGCGGTGAGATCCACCGCGGGGCGGTGAGATCCACCGCGGGGCGGTGAGATCCACCGCGGGGCGGTGAGATCCACCGCGGGGCGGTGAGATCCACCGCGGGGCGGTGAGATCCACCGCGGGGCGGTGAGATCCACCGCGGGGCGGTGGCTTCTTCTGGCGCGGGGCTTCAGGCTTCTCTGGGAGTCATCGCCGGGCCGCGGTGATTCTGGTGCGGGGCGGTGAACTCGCTCACTCTCTTCTTCTGCTGCTCTTCATTACTACCAAGTGTTGGTAGTCTTCTCCAAGTATGCTCCAGCAGCTCCATCTCCATCCTCATGTCTCCATCTAAGCTGCAAATCCTGGGATATCTTCACTTCTCTCCATAATTTCAGGGATCTCAGACTTAGCTCCAAAACTCATCCAAAACTCCTCCAAATCATGCTAATAATTGCTAGTAAAGGTGTATGAAATAACACCTATCAAATTCCTCCATACTTAGACCTTTACTCGTCCCGAGTAAGCTAAAGAAAAACCTACTCTCACAATCAACACCAAGGTCTCAGGAAGTACAAGAAAATATGACACCAGTAATTACAACATATCAACAATAAGCTCCAGACAACCAAAACAAGTGATGCAAAGATAATTCTAATCCTAACTCCAATCTAGCTCCTTAACGCTCCAGAGTGGCCTACCCGAACTCCTTATACCACCTCTTCTTATGACGCCTCGCCAAGAAATATAGAGAAATCCTAGAATCACTCTTCTTCTTTTACACTCATCTTGCCTAGGCGCCCTTTCGGGTTTTCACCTAGCCACTCATTTCATTTTTCTAGATATCTCACATATACTCACATCACTCTAGTCCAATATTGCCCTGGTCTATACCAGCCGGACTACCTGCTTTTTACCTGAACTGCCCTTTCGGGTTTTCAGCTCATCCCAAGATTTTGGTTGCCTTTTGACTTTTTTTTGGCTTTTTCGATTTTTTTTTTTTAGAAAATAAAAAACTCGAATGGGAAATACAGCACACGAAAAGAAAACAATACGTACAAAGGATAGACAGATAGCAAGTCTAAATCCCTCCCCCATACTTAAACCAAACATTGTCCTCAATGTAGAAAAGAGAACATCAAATGAAATAGGGGAAGGGAAAACAAACTCACTGTGGGCCTGATGGTGGTGGTGGGAACCTCCCAAAGTAGTCTCTCAGATGAGCGTCCATACCGTCCAGACGCTCCTCTACATCAGTGCGGAACTGGGTCTGCCAAGTCTGCAGACTGGTCTCTACTCGGGTGTTCCAGTGCGTCTGCTGTACTGAGAATGCATCAAATCTCGAATACAACTCCTGCCAAGGTGTGGCAGGACCGTAAGAAGATGAGGGCGCGTCAGAAAGTGTAGGCATAGGAGTGTCCTCGCCCGCAAACGCAGCAGCAGCGGCAGCAGCAGCACCACTAGGGCCCTCCCCATACGGGCCTGAAGGAGCAGCAGCATGGGTATCATCAGTCATCATCCTGCTATCACTGGAGATCCATCAATCCACAAATGAAGGGGAATAAGCGAACTCCCGTGGAAGAATCAGAATATGGCCATCATATGACGACCAGACCAAATCACCATCCTTTCCCAGTGGCTTCAGCATCGAGCACACCTTCATGTGCGCCATATCATACACCACGTAGGCAACAGGCCGAGGAATCTGATCGCAAGCTATCACTCCAGCACAAAGGAGGGTGATCAAGCCACCCCCACAGATATCTCGTGGCTCACCATCACGAATCCTCTTCAAGGAACCCAAAAAGAGGGTAGCCCAACACGGCGTGTACGTAACAACCTCCAAGATGCTCATAAACCACTGGAAATCCTTCAGAGGAACCTTTCCATCATCAGCATGGCCAAAGAAGTCTCTCATCATCACCTTGTGGATCAACCATAGACACGGGTTCACCAACTTCGAATTCACTTCCTGACCCTTCCTGAACATCCTGCCCGTAGCAGCCTTACAGCCTTGTATGGTTAGTGCAGGGGGCAAGTGCCCAAAATAGAGGGAATGGAATCTCCTATATCATCCAGCAAGACATCACCAACATGCAACTCATGCAACTTAATAGGTCCAGCAATAGTAGAACACTCAACTACGGTCTCTACTGCACCAGTTTTAACATTTTCATGCACATGATTATCAATATCACTAGTGTAGCAAGGAGCATGCAATTCAATGGAGTTGGCCTTATGAATATTGTGTTCAAAAATTATTCCATTAAATTCCATAGTTAAAGTTCCACTATCTATATCAATTTTTGTCATGGATGTTTTCATAAAAGGTCGCCCTAGCATAACTGGAGCCACCTGCTCATCATAGTCAATATCCATAACAAAGAAATCAGCGGAAAAAATCAAAGAACCTATCCTGACAAGAACATCCTCCACAATACCCTTAGGGGGCACACAAGAACCATCAGCAAGTTGTATCACAATGTTAGAATCATGCAAGGGTCCTATTCCTAAATCTTCAATCAGTGAATAAGGTAACACATTAATTGAGGCACCCAAGTCTAACAGGGCTTTCTCAAATCGATGCCCACTTATAGTAATAGGAATAGTAAATGTACCTGGATCCTTGCACTTCTCAGGCATGCGTCTCTGAACTACCGCTGACACATGTTCACTCACTGGAATCTTCTTTTGAACCTTCTGCTTCTGAGTCCTCTTCACGGTGCACAACTCCTTCAAAAACTTGGCATATCGCGGGATAGCCTTGATAAGCCTGATCAGGGGAATGTTCACCTCACAGTCCCGAAACGTCTCGAACAGGTCACTGTCGTCGGCTACTCTCTTGGCCTTCAGCGCCTCAGGGAAAGGTGTTGGTGGCTTCTCAGAACCTAGAGGGGGAAACACGGGGCGAACGTAGTCATCAACACATGTTTCTTCAGCGGAGTTGGGTTCTCGAAGGCCAGGTCGCGGCAAGCCCACCGCGGGGCATTGATCATCACCGCGGGGTGGTGGGGTCGTGGTGTGTTTACTGAGATCAGCCGCCGGGTCACGGTGAGAGTCGCCGCGGGGCGGTGGCTTCAGCTCTTCTTTCTTGGCTCCTTCTTCTATTTCTGGCCGGGTCGCGGTGGAGTCTACCGCGGGGCGTTGGGTGATTTCTGCCTTCTCGACTTCGTTCTCCTCTTCAGCAATAGGAGCATCGACCAACTTCTTACCACTTCTGAGGGAAATAGAACTCACATTCTCCCTTGGGTTCACAGTAGTCTGAGATGGCAGGGAGTTAGATGTCCTCTGGTCAATCTTGGTCATAACATCAGCACGCTGACCAATCTGTCTCTCCATGTTCTTTATACTTGACTCAGTAGCCTGCACATGCGTGGCGAAATACTGAGTCAGTGTCTTTAGCATCTCTTCAGTAGAAACACCAGAGCTTTGGCCTTGAGGTCTCTATTGGTATGGGACTCTCTGTTGGTACTATTGTTGTGCCGGCTATTGACCACCTTGAGGGTCACTCCATCTAAAACCTGGGTGGTCTCGTCCTCTCGGATTATAATTGGGTTGTCCACCAAACTGTGGTCTAGGGGGTCCATAACCTCCTATAGCATTAACTTCAGCAACACCCTCCTCCTACAGCTGAGGACAAGTGTCGGTGGGGTGGTATTGATCAGAGCAAAGCCCATATGCTTTAACTTGTTGAGGGATGATCTGGTTCGCCATCCTCTTCACCATCTCTTTCAGCTCGGCTAACTCAGTCAACACTGGGCTTGGTCCTGCAGGGGCCACGACATTGACCGCCTTCCTCTGGTATGTCTTCCCAAAACTCCTGGTACTCTCACTCATCTCCTGGAATCTCTCCATGGCTGCATCCGGTGTCAGATTCAGAATGCTTCCACCGCATGCATCGTCAACCATCCTCCTCTCTTGATCTAGCAGACCATTGTGTAAGTAGAGAACAAGGTCCTGCTTGGCGTATCCATGGAACGGGCAGCTGGAGCAAAGTCTCTTGTACCGCTCAAGATAGTCATACAGCGTCTCATCACCAGCCTGCTCAATGTTAGCAATTGCCTTTTTCAAAGCATTCGCCTTCTTCGTTGGAAAGTACTTGTCCAGAAACGCCTTGTGCAGTTTATTCCAGGTATCTATGGTTCATGGCGACAAGTGATAGTACCAGTCGCTAACAGAGTCTAACAGGGAGAAACCAAAAGCTCTCATCTTGATTTGGTCCTCCGTCACATTCTTGGGCTTCATAGTCATGCAGACATTGTGGAACTTGCCCAGGTGAGAGATCGGGTTCTCTCCACTCAAGCCATGGAACTTTGGTAGGTAAGCAACAACTTCAGACTTCAGCTCAAAGTTCACCCCTTCGCCAAGTGCAGGGATGCTAACGGCCAGGGGTTGTGCTCCAATATTCGGCTCAGTAAGCTCTCTCAGAGTGCCAGCCATTGCAAAAGCAGGGATGTTAACTGGCTCAGTCGGCTCAACGATCTCAACCTCTACTTCTTCTTCTCCTTGATCGCGTAGGTTCGCACGGAACGATCTGTCGACTTCTGGATCAAAAGCAGCTAGAGGGGAGTCAGTAGAACGAGTGTCGACCATAGGATAGGTCTCCACCAAAAATCAATCACAAAAACACACAACAAAACAAAATCTTCCCCGGCAACGGCGCCAAATTTGACGGGGCTAAAAGTGCACAAGCAAATGTCGCTGAATAGCCAAATCAAAGTAAATATCCTAACGGACCTACTAAACAGATGTATAGTAAGCAAGTAAGGGTCGAACCCACAGGGAAGATCGAATGAAGTATGCAGTCGTGATTGACAAGTAACAAGCAAGGGGGGGTTTAGTTATCACGTGAAAGAAAATAAAGCAAAGCAAACAAGTTTGGTTGAATTGAGAAAATATAATGGGGAAAGTAGTTCCACTAGAGCGAGATCCACAATACAGAGATATAATTTGATCACACAAATCTATTTAATCCAAGTTCTTTTATTATCCTTATAGTTGTTCCCATCCTGATCTTAATTACTATCGATTCTCACAGTTGTCGATAGACTTATCACTATGTCACTGGTAAAGTACCTCCGATTCTCACAGTTGTCGGTATACTTTACCACTAACGCAGCAATAGCAATGCATACAAGGATATAGGATACATGCAAATAGAAGATGCCTTACTATTTAACATGCAAATAATTCTCACTCAAGATTGTACGCTCGGAACCCCTATACGCACAATCGTGTATGCCACTAGATATGCACTCGGAACCCCTATATGTAATCCTAGCAATTGATAAAAAGTATTCAACCTAGTTGATCAGGCTATGAAGAATAACAAGAAATCAATATTCAATATAACCAAGAGAATCAAACCAACACTTATAAGGATAAAAACAAGGAATAGAAATCTCACAAACACATCAACTGTATTGCTTCAAACGTCTAGTAGAACAAAGGGAAGTTAGTGCTCCATCAAAGGGGGATGAAACTCTAAGGGAAAAATAACGTCTGAAAATAAAGTAGTAACGAGTGTCTCTCCTCTTAACCTAGAAAGAGGGCTTAAATAGTCTTAAGAAAACTAGGTTAAACTAATATCAACAATAAAGGAAACAAAATAATAAAATAATAAAGTCTGAACGAAATAAAAGGAAATAAATGTCTCTAGGCGCGCAACATTTAACACGGCCACCGCAGGGCGGTGAGATCCACCGCGGGGCGGTGAGATCCACCGCGGGGCGGTGGCTTCTTCTGGCGCGGGGCTTCAGGCTTCTCTGGGAGTCATCGCTGGGCCGCGGTGATTCTGGCGCGGGGCGGTGCACTCGCTCACTCTCTTCTTTTGCTGCTCTTCATTACTACCAAGTGTTGGTAGTCTTTTCCAAGTATGCTCCAGCAGCTCCATCTCCATCCTCATGTCTCCATCTAAGCTGCAAATCCTGGGATATCTTCACTTCTCTCCATAACTTCAGGGATCTCAGACTTAGCTCTAAAACTCATCCAAAACTCCTTCAAATCATGCTAATAATTGATAGTAAAGGTGTATGAAATAACACCTATCACCTGGTCTGAGTAGCCATGATAGGGACAACTAGAAATCAGCCTCTTGAAGTGCTCGTAGTACTCATATAGCGACTCAGCAGCCTGATGTTCGATGTTGCTAATACTCCTCTTTAGGCTGTTCAGCTTTGTCGCTGGGAAGTACTTCTCCAGGAAGGCCTTTTTCATCTTGTCCCACGTGTCTATGCTTTCTAGAGTCAGATAGTAGAACCAGTCATTGGCCGAGTCCTTCAAAGAGAAGGGAAAGGCCCTCATCTTGATCTGGTCTTCAGTCACGCCCTTGGGCTTCATGCTGGTGCAGACTGCATGGAATTCCGATAGATGCTTATTGGGGTCTTCCCCACTCATCCCATGGAAGTGTGGGAGCAAGTGGATCAACCCTGACTTGAGCTCGAAATTGACTCCATCAGCAAGCTCAGGAAAATGCACAGCCAACGGTTGTTGCTGCAGGTTTGGGGCAGTCAGCTGCCTTAGCGTTTGTTGTTCGTCAACCATCTCAAAAGTTGGGTTGTCAAAGACTAAAGATCTGTTTACTCTGCGATTCTGGGAGAGCGTTCTCTCAATTTCTGAATCCAAAACCAAAAGTGGAGAGTCAGTAGCACGGGTGTGGACCATAAGATAGGTCTACACAAAAATTTGCACACAAACACACACAAGAAAAACAAAACTTGCCTCCCCGGCAACGGCGCCAATTTGATAGCAGGTTTTAGTCGTATCACCTGATCAAAATTATCCTAACAAACCTATAGAGTAAAAAAAAAATCTAATCCTAGCCTCCATCTATCTTCTTATACCTCCTAGACTGACCTACTCGAATCCTTCTTATATCTCCTCTTCTTATGTCGCCACGCCAGGTAAAATGATGAAAGGGAAACTAGGTTTAAATAACCTAACCCTAAAACTAAAGTGAAAAGATAACAAGTCTCATCTAAAAGGAAATAAACTAATAAACTCGGAATAAAGAAAAGAAAATAGCAAAAGTAACTTCGGACGAGATCTCTCGCGGGCCGTTGCCGTGTTCTTTCCGCGATCGCGGAAATTGGAATGTTGCTCTCGACTTTGTCTCGCAGAAGGGATTTTCCGCGGTCGCGGCTTGCTCGCGGTTCCACCCTTCTTCTCCTTCGTGTGGCTTCTTCCTTCTATTCCTCGAGTGGTCTACTCCTCGTCTTCTGGATATCTTCATTTAAGCTCCTCCAAACCATCCAAACCACCATATCCACACTTCTTCTCCTCAACTCCATACTCCACAGTTTTGCTCTAAACCCATACATATGGCACCCAAAACACCGGTAACAACTCCTAGTTAAACCCTACAAAGTAGAGCTGATCAAACTCCCTCATGCTTAAACCTTGCTCGTGCTCGAATAAGCTAAATAAACCTACTCCTCCAATCAAATCCCAATGTCTCAAGAAGCATAGAAAAACCATCTCCACTAAGAATTGCACCTAAACATGAAACTCCAAGGCACCACACAATAAGCTCAACACAACATACAACACATAGCTCAACACCAACCAAGCTTAAAGGAAAGCAGAGTACTTCCCCCAAGCTTATCCCGAACACCATAGAGTAAAAATAAAATCTAATCCTAGCCTTCATCTATCTTCTTATACCTCCTAGAGTGACCTACCCGAATCCTCCTTATATCTCCTCTTCTTATGTCGCCACGCCAGGGAAACTAGGTTTAAATAACCTAACCCTAAAACTAAAGTGAAAAGATAACAAGTCTCATCTAAAAGGAAATAAACTAATAAACTCGGAATAAAGAAAAGAAAATAGAAAAAGTAACTTCGGACGAGATCTCTCGCGGAAAGCTTACCTTCCAAGCAGAACAACTAGCCTCGCCAATACAGTCCAGAGGTGAGACCCCGTCGAATTCAGATTTCAAGGTCGGGTGTTGGGCTTAGAACAGATCAGCGATGGACCGCCCGACTGGGTCAATCCTCTCGATGCCAGAAGGGATATCCGATTTCTTTTTTGTAATATCCGGAATGATCTTCTCAGCATCAGGAGAAACGACCGCCTTTCTCTTGTCACCAACCTTCGCTGGGGGAAAAGATTCGACGGGAGTCGATTTGCTCGACAAAGCTCTGGCCGCCGCCAACTTTTGTTCGATCAAACCTTTCCCGGACACGCCCTTCAAACGAGCACTCGACCGGCCAACCCGAGACGCTATCACACCAGACAAAACATAAATTACGAATATGACACATAATAGAAACATATGTGACCCAAACAGAAGACTTACACTTAACATGAGAAGATGACGTGGCCGACATAATGTCTTGAGTCGTTGGACCAGTAGACAGCAAGTTGACGTTCACAAATTTGCGCTCCGACAACGGAATCCCAAACAACATGTTGGTTAGACCCTCTGATTTTGTAACACCCCGTAATTTTTAAGGGTATTTTGAATTATTTTTAAATTTTTCTTATGCCCGTTTTGCTAGACGGATTTAATTCAGTGAGTCTCGGACCTTCTCAAAAGGGTTCTGAGCTCTATAAAATTTTCCGAGCATTATATAATACAGTTGAGGTGTTTTCGGGGTTAATGTATCATTAATGTACGAATATATTTAACCCAGAGTTAAGGAAATTAACCCAAGTTGAGTTCGGATAAGAATTAACGAAGTCGGCCATTAACCGCGACTCACCGCGACCGGCCGTGATCGCGGTTTCGCTGAAAACAGAGCTGGCTTCGTCTTCCTCGCGCAAGTGGCTTGGGGGAGATATTTTTGGGCTCGCAAGTGGCTCTTTTGCCTTGTCCCCTTGTCCCCTTCTTGTTTCCCATGAGGAGGCTCGGATTTGGGCTATAAAAGGGGTGAGAACCGGAGCTCTCTTTCTCTTCTTCTTCCTTCTTCTTTCTCCTCTGTTTTTCACCATTGTTGAGCAGTTTTGGAGCTTCGTGAGAGGGAGATTTCGAGTGGTTCTTGAGTCGAGAAGGTGCTCTTGGGTGTTGTTGGAAGCTTTGAGGTGTTGGGAGATCGAACCATAGACAAATCGAAGGCAAACAAATTGGTTTGGGTAAGAAATTCTCCATGGGAGCTGTCGAGCTTCGCCACTGTCAGGCCACACGAAAACCGCGACTGGCCGCGACTCGCCGCGATCGCGGTATTTGCGTCCGAAGTTGTGTGTCTTGTGGTTTAGCTTTGGGCTTAGCTCGTTTCCTTTGATTTCTTCTTGTATTCTTTTAGATTCATATATAAGTGTATTGAATCTAACTTAGGGTCTTGTTATGGGCCATTTCTTAGGGATTTAATATCCAAGATCTGCTCCAGTTTTAGATCCCGGAACTAGACGTTGCTCAGCTTGTTTCGAAGTTGTCGGATCCAAGGCAAGTGGCGGTTCGCTCTTGCTCATCATTCCATACTTTCATTAATTATCAATTGTTTGTTGTTAATTAATTTGGGATGATTCACCTGCTTAAGTTGGAAACAGTTTTGATAAATTATTTGATAAAAAGGAAGTGCTGTTATAATAGGTTATATATTGCTAGATACAGCGCTATTATATTCATAATGGTTTTGTTGTGGATTTTAAAGGTGAATTTCATATGAAAGATTATAATAGGTTGCATATACTGTTAGTGGCAACACTATTTTAATATATATATATATATATATATATATATATAGATTGTTAGATCTATGATGTTGGCCTTGATGGCTTTGTTTTGATGTCATATATGACTGTGTTGAACTGTTTAGTTAGCACGAGTATTCGTAGGAACGTTTACTGGGGCCCAAGAGGTCCAGTCGTTTCTTGATAATTAAATGGAGAAAAGGGCATTGAGACCCTAATACCATTGGTGAGTCATGACTAGCCTCTATACTCGGGTATAGAGGTGGTGCACTTAGCTAGTGTCACATATATCTGGGGAGCAAATCTCGGGAGATGCTCCCAAGAGATCTCTCGTCTCGGGACGAGTTGATCATGATAAAAGCTTATAACGTGATGTGTGTGTGTTGACATTTAATAAGATACGTGCCATGAGTATGCACATAATTAAAATGCCTTGACCATAATAATAAAGTGTCGTATGAGTAAGCAATTATTTAAAATGTTTGGCGAGTAGTGCAGCTAGGCACTAGTGCAGCTAGGAAAAGCTCGTCTTAGTTGTAGATCGCTCGTATGCGATACTTGTGATGTGTGTGTGTGTGTGTTCGTTTATGTTCCCCAACATTTGTCATATTGTTTCCTATAAGGCTCATTTCATTTGTAGTCTTCTTTTGGGATTGATTGTTGTGAGACTCGGTCTCCAGAATCTTCTCTTGTGCATACCTTTTGTTATTCTAGTAGGAGTATGATGGTTGACTAGCGTACTCGGTTATTATTCGAGGGATGATGAGTCTAACCTAATACGACTGCTTCGAATCACTCTGCTTTGTACCCTTGCGTAGTCTTTCATTAGACTGACCAACCGTTATATTCTTTGCATGGTTGGCTGGTGTCATCCGTTCGATTCGGCACATTAGGTGTGTTGCAGATCCGTGAAGGCTAGAACGACTATGAGGATGGACGGTGTTCTGTTTTCGACATGTTGTTTTGTCGCCTTGTTTAAAAGATTTCCGCTGTGCTATTTTGTATTTTGTTAAAGACTTTCGCTGTTGTATTTCTGATTAATTGGATCATTTTTGGAATCGTGTAATTCCGCGACCATGTGGTTTAATAAAAGTTATGATTTTAGTATTGTAACTATGTTTTAAGTCAGTTATGACGTCGGAAAAGCCTGGGGTGACTTCGGGGTTTACGTCCGAGGTCATCGGCAGTAGCGCTTTCAAATGGGGTTAAATTTGGGGGTGTTACAGAAATGGTATCAGAGCGAAAATGTTTTCCAAGAGCTCTGAATTTTTCAAATAAAAAGCCGTTCATAGTCGTGCCTTCTACAGTCTGATACGGAAGTTTGGTTCTGTGTCTAGAAAGACTAAGATTCTCTGTTTGTCACCCGTAGTTAGGGGTGCATTCTGTTCTCTTCAGAAGGACTCGGATGAAGTCGAGGTGGTTTTGCCATCTCCAGTTAGACTTGAGTTTTCAGTTCTCTTGTCAGGATTTGAGGTTGTAGAACCTAAGTATTCTAGTTTGGTGTTCATCTAGGAACGTTACCAAGTTGATCTATTCCAAGTGACTTTATCATGATAAGTATTATGGAAAAGATATTAATACTTGGAATTTGATCGGTAAACAGATGGTGAATACAAGGAATACCATATGCGCTGGTGCTGGGCCAAGCAATCCAAGGCCAATCATAAGGGACGACCTGGACCGTGTAGAAGAACACGAGTCAATGTCACAGAATAACCCTGGAGGCAATGGCCAAGCTTCGGCCAACGCTCCAATGGTTTTTGATATAGCAGCTGTTGCAGCTATTCGGGAGATTATGATGCAGGTACTTACCGAGGCTAGGCAACCTGCCGCACCACAGGCACAAGCTGTGCCAATTCCTCCAGTGGTTCCTAGATTTGAGGAGCCAGCTATTTATGTACACCAAGATGAGGCGGTTAGGAAGAGAGGTGATTATGGTCGAGTGTTGAAGACCATTAACTCTTTGAGACCTGACCATTATGATGGAAAAGGAGAACCAGTCAAAGCGGCTCATTGGTTTTCCCACATGGAGCGGTTGTTCCGCAATGTTGAGTGCCCCGAGGCTGAGAAGGTGCAAATAGCTTCTCTTCAGTTGAAAGAAGAAGCTAGTGAATGGTGGGAGAACACTGGGTTGGCTGATCGGGCTGATTTGAATTGGGCTATGTTCAAGACGAAAATGATGGACCGTTTCTTTTCCCGAGCTATGAGGGACGAGAAGCACAAGGAGTTTATGCATCCTGAGACGGAGGGATTGAAAGTCGCTGAGCTTGCGACTAAGTTCAATCATTTGTTGCAATACGCTGGGTCGGATGTAACCAGTGAGGAGCAGAAGATCTGGCACTTCCATGAGTGGATGGGTCCAGATATTAAGCCACTGATGGTGCGTCACGGATGTTCTACTTTGGAGCAGTACGTGGATGCAGCCTATAAGTTGGAAGTAACTCTGGAAGAGTCAACCAAGAAGAGGAATCACCAGAAGTCAATGCAAGATCAATCTCAGGCGAGCAGATTTAAACGTCCTGCGCCACCGTCTAACTTTGCTAAGTCAAGAAAGGCAAAGACAGAAATGACTCATGGAGGGTCGACACAACGATCGGGTCAGGACCAGAGTCCGATTCGGTGTTACAATTGTGGTGTCGTTGGGCACAAGAACAGTATGTGTCAGAAGGAAAAGAAGGCATGCTTTGGCTGTGGAAAGTTTGGACACTTGCAGAAGTTCTGTTGGCTGGAAAGGCAAAAAGGACTGGAGTCACAGCAAGGGTCTGCTAATCTGAGTAACCGGCCTGAGTATAAACCGGTAGAGGCTCCAAGTCCTTCGATGCAGACAACTGTACAGAATAAAGGGAAGGCCCCAGTAGCTTCTAGAAGTCAAGGTCAACGTCTTTACGTGATACGTGAGGCGGATGGGCCTGATGTTCCATTTGCTTAAAGCTTTCTACTTTTGTTGTAAGTTGTAGATTTGGGTGTTACCCAGTCTTTTGGTTTGAATGGTTGTGTTAGTAAGTTTAAGAACGCAGCAAGGTTGTAATCTTTTGTTGTAAATATTCTTGCTAATATAAATATTTGGTTTGAACCAAGTGTTTGTCAGATGTCTCGATTACCATTCAGGGTGAAGTTTGAGACAGCTGCGTAGCAAGGTGGTACCTTTGGTACGAGTTTGTGCTCCAAGTTAGAAACCGAAGAGGTTACTTGGGAGACTGAGACGGGTGTACTTAGATACTTTCCCTACTTGTTGTCGGCCTTGATAATGCAAGTTTCGGGGTCGAAACTTAAAATAAGGGGGTAGTAATGTAACACCCCGTAATTTTTAAGGGTATTTTGAATTATTTTTAAAATTTTCTTATGCCCGTTTTGCTAGACGGATTTAATTCAGTGAGTCTCGGACCTTCTCAAAAGGGGTCTGAGCTCTGTAAAATTTTCCGAGCATTATATAATACAGTTGAGGTGTTTTCGGGGTTAATGTATCGTTAATGTACGAATATATTTAACCCGGAGTTAAGGAAATTAACCCAAGTTGAGTTCGGATAAGAATTAACGAAGTCGGCCATTAACCGCGACTCACCGCGACCGGCCGCGATCGCGGTTTCGCTGAAAACAGAGCTGGCTTCGTCTTCCTCACGCAAGTGGCTTAGGGGAGATATTTTTGGGCTCGCAAGTGGCTCTTTTGCCTTGTCCCCTTGTCCCCTTCTTGTTTCCCATGAGGAGGCTCGGATTTGGGCTATAAAAGGGGTGAGAACCGGAGCTCTCTTTCTCTTCTTCTTCCTTCTTCTTTCTCCTCTGTTTCTCCTCTGTTTTTCACCATTGTTGAGCAGTTTTGGAGCTTCATGAGAGGGAGATTTCGAGTGGTTCTTGAGTCGAGAAGGTGCTCTTGGGTGTTGTTGGAAGCTTTGAGGTGTTGGGAGATCGAACCATAGACAAATCGAAGGCAAACAAATCGGTTTGGGTAAGAAATTCTCCATGGGAGCTGTCGAGCTTCGCCACTGTCAGGCCACACGAAAACCGCGACTGGCCGCGACTCGCCGCGATCGCGGTATTTGCGTCCGAAGTTGTGTGTCTTGTGGTTTAGCTTTGGGCTTGGCTCGTTTCCTTTGATTTCTTCTTGTATTCTTTTAGATTCATATATAAGTGTATTGAATCTAACTTAGAGTCTTGTTATGGGCCATTTCTTAGGGATTTAATATCCAAGATCTGCTCCAGTTTTAGATCCTGGAACTAGACGTTGCTCAACTTGTTTCAAAGTTGTCGGATCCAAGGCAAGTGGCGGTTCGCTCTTGCTCATCATTCCATACTTTCATTAATTATCAATTGTTTGTTGTTAATTAATTTGGGATGATTCATCTGCTTAAGTTGGGAACAGTTTTGATAAATTATTTGATAAAAAGGAAGTGCGGTTATAATAGGTTGTATATTGCTAGATACAGCGCTATTATATTCATAATGGTTTTGTTGTGGATTTTAAAGGTGAATTTCATATGAAAGATTATAATAGGTTGCATATACTGTTAGTGGCAACGCTATTTTAATATATATATATATATAGATTGTTAGATCTATGATGTTGGCCTTTATGGCTTTGTTTTGATGTGATATATGACTGTGTTGAACTGTTTAGTTAGCACGAGTATTCGTAGGAACATTTACTGGGGCCCAAGAGGTCTAGTCGTTTCTTGATAATTAAATGGAGAAAAGGGCATTGAGACCCTAATACCATTGGTGAGTCATGACTAGCCTCTATACTCGGGTATAGAGGTGGTGCACTTAGCTAGTGTCACATATATCTGGGGAGCAAATCTCGGGAGATGCTCCCAAGAGATCTCTCGTCTCGGGATGAGTTGATCATGATAAAAGCTTATAACGTGATGTGTGTGTGTGTTGACATTTAATAAGATACGTGCCATGAGTATGCAAATAATTAAAATGCCTTGACCATAATAATAAAGTGTCGTATGAGTAAGCACTTATTTAAAATGTTTGGCGAGTAGTGCAGCTAGGCGCTAGTGCAGCTAGGAAAAGCTCGTCTTAGTTGTAGATCACTCGTATGCGATACTTGTGATGTGTGTGTGTGTGTGTTCGTTTATGTTCCCCAACATTTGTCATATTGTTTCCTATAAGGCTCATTTCATTTGGAGTCTTCTTTTGGGATTGATTGCTGTGAGACTCGGTCTCCAGAATCTTCTCTTGTGCATACCTTTTGTTATTCTAGTAGGAGTATGATGGTTGACTAGCGTACTCGGTTATTATTCGAGGGACGATGAGTCTAACCTAATACGACTGCTTCGAACCACTCTGCTTTGTACCCTTGCGTAGTCTTTCATTAGACTGACCAACCGTTATATTCCTTGCATGGTTGGCTGGTGTCATCCGTTCGATTCGGCACATCAGGTGTGTTGCAAATCCGTGAAGGCTAGAACGACTATGAGGATGGACGGTGTTCTGTTTTTGACAAGTTGTTTTGTCGCCTTGTTTAAAAGATTTCCGCTGTGCTATTTTGTATTTTGTTAAAGACTTTCGCTGTTGTATTTCTGATTAATTGGGTCATTTTTGGAACCGTGTAATTCCGCAACCATGTGGTTTAATAAAAGTTATGATTTTAGTATTGTAACTATATTTTAAGTCAGTTATGACGTCGGAAAAGCCTGGGTGACTTCGGGGTTTACGTCCGGGGTCATCGGCAGTAGCGCTTTCAAATGGGGTTAAATTTGGGGGTGTTACAGATTTAGCGTCGACTTCCAGATCCTCAGGCTCGGGGACTATATAAAAAGAGAGGTAAGCAAGAAGTTAAAACATATCTGACAAAGCGAAAACAAGAGAAAGGTGCATACTTTCGACCCGCCACTCTGTCAGCAGGAACGAGCAATCACCCCCCTTTTCCAAAGACGACCGCTCGACAAAGAAGAATTTCGCCCCCCATCCACGGTCGTTCACATCTAGATTCGACACCAGCGGCTTCCGACCCTGACGCCTACGAAACTGAACCCGGGAAGAGCTCTTCGACCCCAAGGCATAGTTGTACCACAAGGCGTCGAAGTCAAAGCCAACCCCCGACTTCGAGTTCAAAAGATCCAAAACCCTAAGAACCCGCCATGCCTGCGGCATGACTTGACACGGCGCAAGCGCCAAAGTCGCCAAGAAGTCACGTACGAGGGGAGTGAACGGAAATTTGTGCCTAATCCGAAATGGATAAACATAAAAACAGATCCACCCCTCGTACATGGCATCCGCCCTTTCGTCCGGATAAGGAAGCCTCGCAACCGTCTCTGGTGGAAAACCGCCGACTTGGAGAATTTGCTCCAGGTCCGACTCCGTCAACGTCCCCGTCATGGCGTCAGCCTCCTTCAACAAGAAAAGGGGGAAATTGTCATTTTTGCTCGAGCGAGTGGCGGACGATTCGGCAGAGCTACTAGAAACCATATCTAATATGGAGAGAGGAGGGAATCGGAAGGTAATCTTGAAAGATTCTGAAAACTTACCAAAGCAAGAAACAGAGAGACTCAAAAGAAAGAAGATGAAAAAGCCCACCGATTTACTTCGAATTTATGGAGGGAAGGCTAGAAGCCTAGGCTGTCCCATCATGCCGCGCGATCGTCGCCATGTCAATCCTCGCATGTCGCGCCAAAACAGATGGTGGAGATCATGCAGATCAGAAGTCGTCTTGACTCCCGCTCTAAGCTGCCTTGAGCCCAAACGACTTGGGGCTATTGTTGGACCCATAATGCTTTGATAGGCCGAGCCTAGTAGACTGGGCCGCCTCACCTTAGATATGGGCCAATGAGTGTGAAGAGGAACGTCGGATGCTCATCAATGCACAAACCCGATCGATCCCGAAAATCTCGCCCAAGCCATAACTGCTTGATCTTTAGCAACGGCAGCCAATTCAAGTGAAAAATTAGAAGCCTCATTAATAAGAAGATCCCAAGGATTATGCTCAGAAGTTAAGAGAAAGATCTCATGCAAACAGTAACAAAACCAACGAAGAAAAGGATCCGATAAATAGGGCACGAAGGGGCTAAAGAAGAGACTACGACTTAAGTCACAAAAGTACTTATTAACACAACTCTAAAAGGCTTGCTGGCATACTTGTTCTCGTTTAGCTCTTTTGGCAATAGTACTCAACCGCCGAGGATCGGACGCTAGATTAGCCGGTCAGACAAGACCCGATCTTTTGCATCTAGAGGATAAGCCATACTTTGTCTCATTCTTATCATCATATAATCAATATATCATCACATAATCTTGCTCCTATTTCATACATAGTTGATTGTTCATTTGGTTTGGATTTATTGCATTATATCTGATCGACTCGTTACCCCGTCTAAGGCAATTTAGGTTGATTGATCTTTTTGCCCCAAAACAGTGCGTTTCAGAGTAATCCAAATCTTTTCAAAAAGACATCAAAACATTTCAGAGTAATATACAGTCCGTACTAGTTTTTAATTATAGTGATGGGATGGATTTAAGTTGGAGAATGGAATTGAACCTTTTTTTTTACTTTAAGACGTAAGCGGGAAAGCTGAAAAAATATATACACTTAGTCCTCGACAGTCGGCCGTTTCTCCTGTTTGCTGCTTTTTCTGACCATGATTGACATTTGCTTCCAAAATTCATCATCCACTATAATAACCCTTGGCAATTGAAATTCAAATTCATTTCCCCAATATTTTCAACGTTTTCATCCCTCTCAAGAAATCATCAATGGCGGATCAAATACCGCTTCCTCCGTCGGTGGAGTTCCTCCTCCAACTAATCTCGTCAGAACAGTTGCATCCGCTGCCAGACACGCAGGCTAGGCAGGAACTTGCAGCCCTTGGCGAACAGGCTTCTCTTCGGCTGGGCTCCCACATCCGTAATACGAAGATCACTAGATTCATTTGTAATGCAATATAATCTTAACATTTGCAAATCATAAACTTGGAATTCATACATTTGCAAACTTATGTAATCATACACTTGGAAATGAACATGCATAAAACTCAAAATAAACATAGAACTCGAAATAAGCACCGAACTAAGGTCATTTCTTATAACATCAATCAATTTGAAAACCCTGATAATATATGTGCTTCCTTAACTTCACGTTTGAATCTAAAAGGGTCTGGTTTAGCTGTTTAAGCTCATTTCTTTCCAGCACCAATTCTCTGATAATCTTGGCAACATTGTCGTCATACGGTGGATCAAGCCACTTAAAGGTACGACACCCTCTCATTGTACCATCCCGCTCCATTGGGATGTAATCCTTGCATGCGAGATACCTTCTTTTGTAGTGATTGGGTTTGTCCCAAACGTACCTGACGATCGAGAAATTGCACTCGCACATTGTAACCGGAGCCTGAGCACTGTTGGACGACGAAGCCATCCTCTCATATGAACTTGGTATCCCGGATCTGGAATATGAATTATTGTATCACAAGCTATAAACTCTTGCAAAAACTAAAGCCAAAAAAGATTAATAATGTTACTGAAAAGCTGAATAATCCCTCGCGGGGTCGAGTTTTCTCCTCTGCACGGCGGATCCGGAGCTCGCGAACCCAGAAAAATGACCGTTGACAATTAAAGACAAAATAGACGAGTTGAATGTTGTGTTTGGATGTGGAAGAGAAAGGACATTGGGTTGTGTATATATAGGCTAAAAATTCTGCCATTAGAAAAATGACTATTTGTACGTTAACAATTAATGCATAAATGGTCGAATTTTTCTAACCGTCATTTTTCAAATCAAGGCCCATACTGTGCGTTAAGGTTAAACGCACAGTGTTGTGCGTTAAATATTAACGCACAACATGGGCCTGAATATGAGCCCAATACTATATGGGCCTTGATTGGAGCACAGTGTTGTGCGTTAAATTTTAACGAACAGTGGTTACATTTTTTTTTTTCGTGATTTAAGGAATTTATTTGGACTTTATGATAATGTTAATTGTTATTTTTAAGATTTTTATACCTTATACTTATACAATATTCATCAATTATAGTTTATGCTAATGTAATATAATGATTTCTTAAGTAATTAGTATTAGTTGTACTATATACTAATGTGATATGGCGAAGTCTTATGAAGTTATAACTTGAACTTTATACTTACGCTATAACATGAAGTATGAAAAAGTCGAGAGTTATAGTTTATACTAATATAATATAATGATTTCTTAAGAAGTTATTACTTGTACTATATACTAATGTGATATGACAAAGTCTTATGAAGTTATAATTTGAACTTTATACTTACGCTATAGCATGAAGTATGAAGAACTCGATAATTATAGTTTATACTAATGTATTATTTTTATTTCTTAAGAAGTGATCACTTGTATTATATACTAATGTGATATGACAAAGTCTTATGAAGTTACAATGTGATATGACAAAGTCTTATGAAGTTATAACGTGAACTTTGTACTTACACTATAGCATGAAGTATGAAGAACTCGAGAATGATAGTTTATACTAATGTGATATGACAAAGTCTTATGAAGTTATAACTTGAACTTTATACTTACGCTATAGCATGAAGTATGAAGAACTCGAGAATTGTAAGTTATAACTTGAAGAAGTCGAGAATTATAGTTTATACTAATGTAATATTATGATTTCTTATCAAATTATTACTTGTACTATATACTAATATAATTTCATGACGTATTATGAAATTTCTACTTTAGTAGTTTTGCGTTTTTGGCCGTTTCTAGAATAAAATTACGTATTGGGCCAATCCTTAGTATTGGGCCATATTAAGCCAATTTTGTAGTTTTTGAGTTTTATGGCCCATTTCTTGAATAATCCGTACTATTGGGCCTAATTTGGGCCCATTTTGCATTTTTTTGTATTTTTGGCCTATTTCTTCAATAATCCTTACTATTGGGCCAAGTTTGGGCCAATTTTGTAGTTTTTGAGTTTTTTGGCCCATTTCTTGAATAATCCGTACTATTGGGCCTAGTTTGGGCCCATTTTACGTTATTTGTGTTTTTTGCCCATTTCTCCAATAATTCTTACTATTGGGCCTAGTTTGGGCCAATTTTGCGTTTTTTGCATTTTTTGGCCATTTCTCCAATAATCCTTACTATTGGGCCAATTTTGTAGTTTTTGAGTTTTTTGGCCCATTTCTTGAATAATCCGTACTATTGGGCCTAGTTTGGGCCCATTTTGCATTTTTTGTGTTTTTTGCCCATTTCTTGAATTATCCTTACTATTGGGCCTAGTTTGGGCCGATTTTGCGGTTTTTGCAGTTTTGGCATATTCATATCGATCAATTCTAAAAGTATGAAAGGTAAGAAAGGTACGAAAAGTACAAAAAGTAACAAAAAATACATACATAACAGGAAATCCATACAAATGTCAATCATACAAAATACATGCATAACATCCCTAATCTCCACTAGGCTGACTCCCACTACCCTCCCCGTGCTCGTGTATAGAATCCTGAAAAGCTGTGATGCACGAGGTGGAGGGGGGGGGCATCGGAGGAGTCTCATCAGTGAGCATAATCAAGAAACAAGTCATGAGCTCCACAACCTCCTCAACTGGAATAGCGCTCCTATTCCTCAGCCTCTCTAAATAAGCACGAATCTCACCAGCAACCAATTGGTTCCGTTGTATTCGTAATGGTAATACCCATTAGAATTTATATATGACACATAAATAATAAATATTTATTGAATTAAATGAATTAAACATACCGCAAGAGTGTCCACTGAAGGTGTGGGATGGACTGGGCCTGTGGGACGATCCTGTCTGACGAATCTGGGATCCACCAGCACATGACTGTAGTCGTCCAACCAATCCAGATAGTCGTCAGTCACGGCCCAATATAATGTGGCTGATGGATGCTGAATCTGGATCAGAGGCCTCAGATCCTCGTCCCACGCCCCCAACAGATGATCATCGAATACGACTGAGTAGTGGGTGAGGTCGTTCTGCCGGTTGACTGAGATAGGCTCTGGAGGTAAATCCGGGACCCCATGTACATGCCTAAACTGTTGGAGGACGCGGTCCGGCAGATACGACTCCTGTATATCCATTATCTGGATTATGCCTCTAAATAGGGAAAGAGCGTACTCTGGCCGGTCGAATGATACCCTAGGAAAAGGGAAGCACTGTACCTGTAACAAGTAATTAATATCAAATTAGTATTTTGCGTCAATATATATTATAAAATAAAATATTAATATAACGAAATAGATTACCTCCTCAAATCTAATGTTGTCCAGCATTCGGCATATACAAACGGCCAGGATCCTTGCCTTGTGGGACCTCCTGGCCGTCTCTGATGGCAGCAGCATTGGCGGCCATGGAAGCAAGGTCCATGACATAATGCTCACAGAAATGGGGAAAATACGCCCATATCCATGATTGTAGAACAAGATCGAACGAAGTAGAGGATTAGAAAATAAACAGTTATAACGTATATTTTAACTTTATTAATTAAAAGCAAATTTATTACCCTCAAAAGTATGCCACAACTAGCAATGCCCTACGCCTCTCATCTCGACGCTTGTCCTAAGTTCCGGTATAGGAACGCCAAGATGCATGCTCCCCATGTATACCGGTCTGTGGCCTCGTGGTCGAACAGCAGCGCCATCCACTTGTGCTTGATCTTCGTGGTAGACTTGTCGACCAAGATTGTAGAGCCGAGCAGCAGGAATAGATAAAATGAAGCCAAGACGCTCTCGTCCCTCTGCTCGCTCCCCATCATACGTACCAACTCGTCGTGCAGCCACTACAAAGGAATACCGCCAGTGGAGTACCACTTGTCCACCCGAGTAGTGCCGTCAAATCCAAGAGCCTGGGCGATCCTCTGTCTCCCCTCTAGATCATGCATATCCCCTGCTGTCGTACAGCTCCTCCCGTCAATGGGCACCTTGAGTATCTCATAAATATCATGCAGTATAATGGTCATCTCGCCCCATGGGAAGTGGAACAAGGACGTCTCAGGGTGCCATCTCTCGACAAAAGCCGAGATCAAGACGCGATCAACTGCCCCGGTGCCAAGTATGCGAAGATGTGTCAGACCGCTACGCTCTGCCAGCAGAAACCATGAATCTGGCTCGGGTATGATGAACAGCTCCAGCCGAGTGTTCCAGCCGACATGGAAGTGGACCCTCAAGACCTTATGAGTATGAATGTTAGATAATTAATATTAGTTATGAAATTAACAAATAAAAATTATACTTCACCTAAAACGGGAATGTACCCTAAATACGTACCAAATCTTGAGTCTCTTGGCGCCGCTAATGCCCCGAACGACGGGGAGCCTGAACAGCCTCTAGAGCATCCTCTACAGCACCCTCTACAGTTGGGGTGTCCTCTCCTCGACGTCTCTTGCGTCGCTGTCACGGAAGGGGGGGGGGGAGGGATGGGGCATGAATATCGAGAGGAGGAGGGGCAAGAGGGGTCAGGTCATAAATCGCCCTGGCGATGTGTGTGGAGTAGGTGGGAAGGAGGAGAGGGATGCGTGACCCTCCTGGCATCCAAGGAGCCTGCCCTAGAACAGGCCCATCAAATGGAGCTGGTGCATGGTAAGGAGCCGGTGGAGGGGAAGGAATGAGGGAGGGGACACAAGAAGCGGTCTGGACCGGGGAGGGAACGGGGGAGGGAACAGGTGGAGGGTCGGTCTCATTCGTCCTCAAATCCTCGGTCGGCATAATTGGATCAAAGGAAACCTTAAACTCTCCCTCCAGGTCCTCAACATCGTCTGACATCTCTTGCGCCTGCTCATCAACCTCCATATCATGCTGGCATCCTCTGTCTGACTAGAAGGTTGTGGAATTGTTGTCGCTGCACCTAATAAATCCGCTCGTAGCTCAGCAGCGCGGCGACGTACGGTATGTAAGATGTGCCTCCGAGGCACACCACGTCGGTCGGCTACTGGAGCCGGATGTGTGAGCCCCTCAGAACCTCCCAAGGCGTCCCGTACCGCCTAATTATATACTAATTTCTATTTTTAAATTCTAATAAAATATAATTTTATTATAATTACATTTCATTATTACAGTAAGGCCCAATCGGGCTTTATTGTAATAAAATATGATTTAATCCAAATTCTAGTTCAATCAGCCCAATCGGGCCCAATAAGGTTCAATAAGGCCCATTCGGTCCAATAAGACCCATTCGGCCCAATAAGGCCCTACAGGGCCCAATAAGACCTAATAAGGCCCAATCAGCCCAATAGATGTGCGTTAACTTCACTAGTACGCCCGATAGTAATTAAAGAAATCCAAATTCTAATCAAATTACATTTGTATATAATTAGATTTCATTATTAGAAATTTTATTTGTAATAATAAAATATAATTATATATTAATTTCTATTTCCAAATTCTAATCAAATCTAATTACTAATAATCTAAATTCTAATCGTATTTTCAATATAAAATTACATATTGCAACAATAAATATTCATTTATACGACAATATTCAATATAAAATTACATAATGAAATAAAATACAAAATTCTAACAATTTCATAATATTCGCTTGTTTAAAATTTCATAATATTCGTTTAATTCAAATTTCATATTCTATTTTAATTTCATATTCTAAAGAATCTAAATTTCATATTTCAAATTCTATTTTATATTCGTTCAATTCTGATTTCATATCTAGAGAATCTAAAATTCATATTCTAAAGAATCTAATTTCATATTTCATATTCTAATTTCATATATAAAGAATCTAAATTTCATATTCTATTTCCAAATTTCATATTCTAATTTCACAATTCTAAAATATAAATTCTAATTTCATAATATTCGTTCAATTCTAAAATATATCAAATCTATATTGCTATCTAAATCTAACGAATCTAATTTCTAATTTCATAAATTCTAACAATTTCGTTTCAATTATACAATTTCATTTCAAAACGAAATGATTATTACGAATTTAAAACGCATTACATACCTGGTGGACGTCTATCGGCTCGGGTATGATGAACAGCTCCAGCCGAGTGTTCCAGCCGACATGGAAGTGGACCCTCAAGACCTTACGAGTATGAATGTTTGATAATTAATATTAGTTATGAAATTAACAAATAAAAATTATACTTCACCTAAAACGGGAATGTACCCTAAATACGTACCAAATCTTGAGTCTCTTGGCGCCGCTAATGCCCCGAACGACGGGGAGCCTGAACAGCCTCTGGAGCATCCTCTACAGCACCCTCTACAGTTGGGGTGTCCTCTCCTCGACGTCTCTTGCGTCGCTGTCACGGAAGGGGGGGGGAGGGATGGGGCATGAATATCGAGAGGAGGAGGGGCAAGAGGGGTCAGGTCATAAATCGCCCTGGCGATGTGTGTGGAGTAGGTGGGAAGGAGGAGAGGGATGCGTGACCCTCCTGGCATCCAAGGAGCCTGCCCTAGAACAGGCCCATCAAATGGAGCTGGTGCATGGTAAGGAGCCGGTGGAGGGGAAGGAACGAGGGAGGGGACACAAGAAGCGGTCTGGACCGGGGAGGGAACGGGGGAGGGAACAGGTGGAGGGTCGGTCTCATTCGTCCTCAAATCCTCGGTCGGCATAATTGGATCAAAGGAAACCTTAAACTCTCCCTCCAGGTCCTCAACATCGTCTGACATCTCTTGCGCCTGCTCATCAACCTCCATATCATGCTGGCATCCTCTGTCTGACTAGAAGGTTGTGGAATTGTTGTCGCTGCACCTAATAAATCCGCTCGTAGCTCAGCAGCGCGGCGACGTACGGTATGTAAGATGTGCCTCCGAGGCACACCACGTCGGTCGGCTACTGGAGCCGGATGTGTGAGCCCCTCAGAACCTCCCAAGGCGTCCCGTACCGCCTAATTATATACTAATTTCTATTTTTAAATTCTAATAAAATATAATTTTATTATAATTACATTTCATTATTACAGTAAGGCCCAATCGGGCTTTATTGTAATAAAATATGATTTAATCCAAATTCTAGTTCAATCAGCCCAATCGGGCCCAATAAGGTTCAATAAGGCCCATTCGGTCCAATAAGACCCATTCGGCCCAATAAGGCCCTACAGGGCCCAATAAGACCTAATAAGGCCCAATCAGCCCAATAGATGTGCGTTAACTTCACTAGTACGCCCGATAGTAATTAAAGAAATCCAAATTCTAATCAAATTACATTTGTATATAATTAGATTTCATTATTAGAAATTTTATTTGTAATAATAAAATATAATTATATATTAATTTCTATTTCCAAATTCTAATCAAATCTAATTACTAATAATCTAAATTCTAATCGTATTTTCAATATAAAATTACATATTGCAACAATAAATATTCATTTATACGACAATATTCAATATAAAATTACATAATGAAATAAAATACAAAATTCTAACAATTTCATAATATTCGCTTGTTTAAAATTTCATAATATTCGTTTAATTCAAATTTCATATTCTATTTTAATTTCATATTCTAAAGAATCTAAATTTCATATTTCAAATTCTATTTTATATTCGTTCAATTCTGATTTCATATCTAGAGAATCTAAAATTCATATTCTAAAGAATCTAATTTCATATTTCATATTCTAATTTCATATATAAAGAATCTAAATTTCATATTCTATTTCCAAATTTCATATTCTAATTTCACAATTCTAAAATATAAATTCTAATTTCATAATATTCGTTCAATTCTAAAATATATCAAATCTATATTGCTATCTAAATCTAACGAATCTAATTTCTAATTTCATAAATTCTAACAATTTCGTTTCAATTATACAATTTCATTTCAAAACGAAATGATTATTATGAATTTAAAACGCATTACATACCTGGTGGACGTCTATCGGTGCGGGTACATGAGTCACTAGAACATCGACCAACACAATCGATCGGGTCACTGGTCGTCTAGCACCACCACTCGCCGGTCGTCGGGCTAAACTATCCTCCTCCTCCATCGATACCCAAGCCGCCGCCGAACCACCACCACCGACCGTCGGACCTCCGCTCCACCATCTCTTAGCCGCCCACCGCCAGAAGCTCCTGCAGAACCTCTCGTTGCTGCAACGACCGTCGCGGAACCTCCGCCACCGCCAGAAGCTCCACCGGTGACCTCTGCAACTCCACCACCTCCAGCCACCTCATATTCATCGCCCAAGTGAGTAGAACACGATTCCATGGCTGATTTTGTGTTTAACTTAGAGGAGAAGCGGGAAATCGATCGCAAAAATTTTCGATGTTTTTAGGGTTGCCGCTGTGCGCGAGGAAGAAGAAGTTGTGGGGACTTTTAAAGTAGCGCACAGTTATGCGTTAACATTTAACGCACAGCTGTGCGTTAAATGTTAACGCATAGCTTAATGGATTGGGCTTGTGCAAAGCTCAGTCCATTAAGCGTATGCGTTGAGATTTAACGCATAGATTGATGGCCGAATTTTTGCTTTTTTCCAGATTTTGCCACTTATACTGCTATTTTAAGCGTACCCAACTGTACTATTAATATTAACGCACAAAATAGTGTGTATTTAGGCAAATTTTCATGTGCATATAGCTTTTCCGAATATTTAAACACCCATCCTAAAGTTGAGGGACGCTCAGGTAAAACGAGTGTTGTGGTAAAACGACTGAATGAATGAGGAACGTTAGATGCAAGAAGATGGACGGATGGATAATAATAGGGGGTAAAGATGCAATTACCATATAATGTGGGGAATATTAATTAGAAAATCCTAATATGGCAGATTTTCACCAAGATTGGATAGAGAAGATGTTATTCTGCATCCCAAATCTGCACATCATCTTCTCCCTCATCTCTCCTCCCTTCTCCATTGATCAGACGAGCTTCTGTAAATCGTCTACTCCATCGATCCTCTACGTCCCGGATTTGCTGCACATCTTCTTCTCCATCGTCTCTCCTCCCTCCTCCATCGACCCGATGAGATTCTGCACATCGTCTTCTCCATCGATTCTCTGCATCCCAGATCCGGTGACATATTCGTCTTCATCGTCTTCTACATTCTTCAAGTTGAATCGGTTTCAACATCGGTTTTGAAGGCGTCGTTTTCGTCAACATAGAACAAGGTGAGTTTATTCGCTTTTGATGACCAATTACAGTAATTACGAATGTGAAACATGTTTTGCAAGTGTGGTTTGTTTGATTCGTTCATGAATTAGGTTTGTCAAAGTTGTTTCGAATAATCAACGTTAGAGGAATACGGTTGCAGTCGAGATGAACATGGCTCGTACATCGAGTACTGCAGTGATATTCAAAATCGCATGTTTGATATTCGTGTTGCCAGTGTAGATATTCATGTGTGTATTTCATCTCTTTATGAGTACCGTCAACGTATTCAAGAGTGATGCAATATGCTTGTGTAGTGATATTCGAAAAGTTCTGTTTGATATTCACATGTAATTCATAGATATTCATTGCTACATATGCCTTTGTCTGAATATCGAGCATGCAATTTTGAATATCAAGTCACATCCAACAACTTAGTATGATATTCATGCATTGTGTATACATATTCATGCAGTACATATATATATCATTGGTATTCATTAGTTATTCTACATGTACTATCAGGGTTGCGCATAGAGAATGATTCAAGCGAAGGACAAGGACACTGGCACAAGTTGAAAGATGAAAAGATAAAGGATATAATTGTACTAAAGAAGGGCATGAGGAAATGCAAGAGGTGCAACAATTATGCATGACATGACCGTGGGGATTGCAAGAAAGATTTCTAGTTTAGATATATATTCACATTTTTATTCTAGATATTCATGTTTTGAGTAGCGATATTCATATCTTTTGCACTAATAAGAATTGGGATTGTATTCGATATATATGACCCGATATTCGTATTCTAATATAAGATATTCATATGCTTGATCTAGAAATTCAAGATTTGCCTAGCAAAATGCGTGTGTTTTGTTTTACTATGATTGGATTTGTGTTTTTATTTTAATGAATTATAAGTGATCTTCAAACATATTGTGTGAAATGCAAGGTGAACTTGTATATTCGATAATCAGATTCGTGTTTCATACATTCACATTAACAAAATTGATATTCATATTAATTGAATTAGTATTCTTGAATTTCTTAGCAATATTCATTGATTTATATTTGATATTCATGCATATGTCGTCGTGCACAGAGTTGCGACTGTTGTGTTATACACTAGTAGAATCATTTGAAAATATTGATAAAACATGAAAGAATATCCAATAATAACATAGAATGAAGTCATATATAAACATAAATCCTGAAGTTTGCGTGTAGTAAATAGATTCGATTGAACTAAGTTGCAAAACAAATTGCATACTAGTCATTAAAAACGGTAAATCCAATAACCATGAATATTGCTATGCTTGAATCCAGTTTCACAATACTTTACACATTGACCTAAGTATGCCTCCAAATGACATATGCGTATACACCACAACCAATCTTGTTTTTATTGTCACTGCACTTCATGTTTATAATTTTGGGCTTCTTTTTGGCAAAATCGGTGAACCTTGCGCCTAGATTCATTAATCCATTCGACGATAAAAAACATTAATATTGCTATATAATAATATGAGAAAAAATAGAACTCTACATGTTCTTTGTATTCTTGAACATCAATATATACTTGTATGAATATCAACAACATAACAGATGAATATCAAAAAGCCCCTAAACCCTAAATGCCTAAACCCTTAACCCTAAACCTCAACCAATAAACCCTAAACCCTAACCCAATAAACCCTAAACATTTAACCCTAAAACCAAAACCACTAAACCCTAAACCAATAAATCCTAAACTGTAAACCAATAAACCCTAAACTTTTAACCTTAAACCCTAAACTAATAAACCCTAAACCTTTAACCCTAAACCAATAAACCCTAAACCCTAAATCAATAAACACTAAACCTGAACCAATAAACCCTAAACCTTGAACCTCTACACAATAAACCTTGAATCCATGCACACTAAACCCTAAGCATAAACTCAAAACTGATCCAACATGAATATCAATATCATAGTGAAAATTCGAATATCATCTACTCAGAGCATGAAACGTACATCTAACATGAATATCAAAAGCATTTTTATGAATATCACATCAAATAATTCGAATATCAATTGCAAACAGTACAACACCAAAACTGATCCAACATGAATATCAACAACATCATTGTGAATATATCACATCATAAAATTAGAATATCAACTACTCAGAGTATGAAACGTACATCCAACATGAATATCACATAATAAAATTTGAATATCAATTACCAAAAGTTCAAATAACACCACCAAAACACCAAACTACTCCAACATGAATATCAATACGATTATAATGAATATCACATAATAATATTTGAATATCAATTACCCAAAGTTCCAATAACAGCACCAAAGCATCAAACTACTCCAACATGAATATCGATACGATTAACATGAATATCAGACAATAAAATTTGATTATTAATTACCAAAAGCTCAAACAACACCAACAAACAATACTACTGCTCCAATATGAATATCAATAGCATTATCATGAACTTGAATATCAATTATGAAAAGCTTGAAACCTATGGAAGCGCCAATTTTCCAGAACACCGATGCAACAAACCTTGAGAGATAAGACTCCAAAAGGAATCACTGATTTTCAGTTGCTTCAGAAAGAGGTTGGTGCTTTGAAGGACGGTTGTGCTTCGCCTCTGCGTAGGCTCCTCGCTCAGATCCAACACCATGACTCCTAGCGCAATTGGAATCAACCGGCAATACCTTGACAAGGGTGACAATCGACATCGTCTTGCCATAAATCCACTAAATCCTACCAACAAAGAATCAAAATACCATAAGCAATTGTAAGAATCAAAATACAATTTGAGTATCACATATAAAAACGTGAATATCAATGATCAACAACTCATACAACACCATCAACAAGCAGAATCCAAATCCACATAAATATAAACATTATTATAATGAATAACACCACAGAGAAACTGAATATCAAATATACAAGATCCGAAACATAAATATCAAAACACACAAACTGTAACACTATGAATAACAATATTGTTAACATGAATATCATAATGTGAAATATGAACATCAATATTAGAGTAAGAAACCGAAAGGATTTAGGGTTCAAAAAATTAGGGTTCAAAGAATTAGAGTAAGATACCCGTGGAGAAGCGAGGGACGAGGATAATCGAATTCAAAGACGCCGCCGCCGATGATAAAGCGAGGAGGCGACGATGAGAAGCGAGGAGAACTGAACCTCTGACGAATCCGTCAATGGCGGTTTCCTACGGCAGAGAAGAACAAGAGAGAGAGAGAGAGAGAGAGAGAGAGAGAGAGAGAGAGAGAGAGAGAGAGAGAGAGAGAGAGAGAGAGAGAGAGAAAGAGAGAGAGAGAGAGAGAGAGAGAGAGAGAGAGAGAGAGAGCGTCGACGATAACACGAGGAGGCGGAGTTGTAGAGAGGCGGATATGATGAGCTCTGCGATGATGATTGAGAAAATCTTCAGGAATGACTTCAATGGAGGTTAGATGCGAATACATGAAAGAGAGAGGGAAAGGAAGTCAAGAAGGTGGCGGAGAGACGGCGATGAGGTGATGACGGGGCAAAGATTAGGCGACGACGAGGCAAAGACGAGAAGCTCCGTGAAGACGACAATGGTGGTTGAAGAATGACTGATAGAAACATAAGAGAGAGAGAGAGAGAGAGAGAGAGAGAGAGAGAGAGAGAGAGAGAGAGAGAGATTGAAAGAGGAAGTTGAGGGAATCTGTTGAATATTGTAATCCCTTGATTTTGGGATTTGAGGTAATTTGGTGTAGTCACATCCACTAGAGAGAATTGGAGAACTCCATCATTAAATCAGAGCCATCTATCATCCTTTCATCCAACGACCTAAATTAATACACTCGTTTTACTCTAATAGGCTGTTTCACTAGAGCCTAAATGTAGTATAGGTTATTTTATTAGCATTTGAAAGATTAGGTTAGTTTTTTACCAACTACCCGAATATTGGGTTATTTTAATTGATTTTTTCAAACTAAAAAGGTATTGACGTGTATTTCAAGTCCTTTGCAACACTAAATACTAACACAATAGAGCTAAATTTTGAGTGGTCGTCGTCGCATCTGCTCGTAGAAATTTCTCCCCTGAACTACCCCCTCAATCTCTGCTCTTCTATCTTTGAACACAATGATACCACAAACTCCCAACCTCTACAGATCTTTGCTTCTCGGCATTGCTTCGAGAAGAAGAGGAAGTTTAAGGCAAATATTGGGGGTAATCTTTCCCTTTCTTTCGTCAAAGCATGTAACTGGTACCATATAACCCCGATGTCACGACTGCAAGATCTTCCGCCTAATTGCCGATCTGAGACCCACTTCAGTGGTTTTCCCTTGATGCCGATGTGGGATCCGGGTATTCGGGGTTGGCTGGTCAAAGGGTGGGTTATGGCTGAGCAACTTAGTGACGGCTCGTACTCCTTTGTGCACGCCATTCCTCTCGGGGAGCAGGATCTCCAAAGTCGTGCTGATGATAAGGACCGTCTTCCCCAACTTGTTGTTTCGGCTTTCCAACCGGAGTTTTCATTTCTTCTGAGCCTGCTAAATCCTGATTCCAGCGCTGGTTTTGATGATTCTCCTTGCCGTGTTGATGTGTTCTTGCCTCCGATGACGAGCACACTTGTCAAAGGTGACACCTTGGATCTAGTCTTGGGCGAGAAGTCACAGCTTTCCTTGTCAAGCTTGCCGTGGAACCCTTGGGTGCGAACCCTTGTTGTATTGCACGAAAGGTTGACAAGAGGTGGCAAAGGTGAACAGTAACTTTAGAGGTTATCGAACACGGTGTTGGCCGATGGCGAACCTGGTGGTGAGTGTCTGGGTGGTATCGGCAGCGGCGACGATGGATGTCAAGATGAGTGTCAAGACAGTGGCGACGGCGGCGATGGTGAAGGCGATGGCGACTGCGACGGTGAGCGATCAATCGGGTTCAAGTCTGGGCTCGATGACGATGACGATAGCGATGGTGAGGGTGAGTGTCACAAGCGATGCTAGTGACGGCGACAGCGGTGGATGTGGGTTCGATAGTGGGTTCGATGGAAGCGATTTGGTGAGTGAAGGCGGAAGCGATTGAATGGATGATGTTGGTGTGTGAGTTGGGGATATATGACTTGAAAAGACAAGCCTTTGCCGTAGCGTCGGCGCGGAGTGAAGGGAGATGTGAAGGAAGACTTTGCTTGAGGGTTCAAGCGAGTGTCGTAGCATCAGCGCGGGTGAAGGGGATGCAAAGATAGAGGGTGACGTCCGATCAAGGGTAGGAGGATAAACACTCTACTAAAGCCTTGATTAAAATTGAACATAAGTAAAAACAATAACAAAGTTTGACTTAAATACTAAAGGCGAGAACTCGGATGGGCCGAGTCGAGCCTAGTGGGCTAGCCCATGCAACATGCAATAGGCACACACCCTAAATATGGAAATAACTATAAATAGAAAGTGTCTAAAACAAGCAAACTACTAAATATAGAAATGTCTCAAAACAATGCCAAAACACATGGCAAATAAACCTCTAAGTGTCTAAACCCGGTGGCGGCGAGGCAATGGACGCAGACACTGCGAGCGGCGGCGACGATGGGTCGACTGGCTCGGCAGTGGGTGCACCCAGTGCCGGCTGCGATGGGCTCGATACTCCGATGGTGGCGAGGATGACGAGTCTGGTTTTGGTCTCTGGGCTTCCTTGGCTAGCGATGACGCGAGTGACTAGCGAGTGCACGGCATCGGCGATGGCCTTAGACTTGGACCTTGTCATTGGGCCCTCTAAGCGAAGGCTCATGGCATGCTCCTCCTCGGTGGCCGTCATGGGAGGTGGGATCACATCACCCTCCCCCACTTGGTTGTGAAGCATCCCTGCTTCACCATCATCGAACTCAGGCTCAACATATAGTGTCAAGTCCGCTACGTTGAAGGACGCATGGACTCCAAAATCTGGTGGGAGCTCAAGTTGATAGGCATTGTCCCCTATGGCCTTGATCACACGGAAGGGGCCATTTCAATGTGGTGACAGTTTGTTCTTGTGCCGCGAGGGGAATCTCTATTTTTGCATATGCACCCAAACAAGGTCCCCGGGTGCGAAAATGACGCGGCGGCGGCCAGAATTCTTTTGCGAGGCATATTGCGAGGCCCTCATCTCCAATTGTTCGCGTGTATTACGATGGAGCTCTTGCACTTGCTCGGCGCGATGGGCGGCGGAGATGTGCACTGGGTCTCTCAATGGGCGCGGTGACAAATCCAGTGGCGTCAAGGGGTTCCTTCCATATACCACTTCGAACGGTGTCAACTTGGTCGTCGTGTGCCTGCATCTATTGTAACAAAACTCGACAAGAGATAGTAAGTCCTCCCAATGCCTAGGGTTGGCTTTTAGCATGGTGTGAAGGAGGGCTCCTAGGGTTCTATTCGTGACCACAGTTTGGCCATCGGTCTGGGGGTGGTAGCTAGTGGAAAATAGAAGTTTAGTGCCTAGCTTACCCCAAAGTGTTCTCCAAAAATGACCAACAAACTTAAAATCCCTATCACTAACAATGGTACGAGGGACTCCATGAAGACGCACCAAATGCTCAAAGAATATATCGGCTATATCACTAGCACTATGGGTTGTCTTACAAGCTACAAAATGTGCCATCTTAGAAAACCTATCTATAATCACAAAAATAGAGTCTTTACCTCGTCTAGAGAGGGGAAAACCCGTGATGAAATCCATAGAAAGGTCTTCCTAGGGGGCAGTGGGCACTGGCAAGGGCGTGTAGAGGCCGTGTGGGCTTGATTTTGCTTTGGCCCTTTGGCAAGTCACACAACTCTTACAATAGCGGGTCACTTGGTGGGTCATACGAGGCCAGAAGAAGTGTTCTCTAAGCGCGGCCAAGGTCTTGCTAATCCCAAAATGTCCATGGGTGTCGTGTGCTTCATGGATTAAAAGGAGCCTAATGGAGGACCTAGTGATGCATAGGCGTCCAACCTTGTACAAATAACCCTCAGAAAGAAAATATGACTCAAACTCACGTAGTCTAAGGCAATGCTCGAATATAGGGGAAAAGAAAGGATCAATAGCATATAATTCCTTAATCAAAGCAAAGCCTAGTATCTTAGTTTGCACATGAGTCAAGAGAACGTACCTGTGAGAGAGAGCGTCGGCCACGACGTTCTCTTTGCCCTTCTTGTGGACCATGACATAAGGAAATGTCTCAAGAAATTTCACCCAACGAGCATGGTGTCGGTTGAGGTGGGCTTGGCTCTTCAAATAACTTAAGGCGGCGTGGTCTCTGTGGATGACAAATTCACGTGTCCAAAGGTAATGTTGCCAAGTCTTTAGCACACGCACTAGGTCATATAACTCTTTGTCATAGGTGGGGTAGTTGAGTGTGGCCCCGGTGAGCTTCTCACTGAAAAAAGCAATGGGCCTCTTCTCTTGGTGTAGCACACTACCCATGCCTATGTTGCCAAGGTTGGCAAATAAGCTCTCACGTCGAAGGCAATCAAGCACAAGGCGTAGGTGATCGACGTGCTCCTCACGGCTGCGTGAGTAGACAAGAATGTCATCAAAATAAACAACAATAAACTGGCCCAAAAATGCTCTCAAGACGTGGTTCATCAAGCGCATGAAGGTTTTGGGCGCGTTGGTGAGCCCAAAAGGCATGACAAGCCACTCGTAGAGCCCATACTTGGTCTTGAAGGGGGTCTTCCACTCAACACCTTCTTTCATCCGTATTTGGTGATAACCACTCTTCAAATCAATCTTGGAGAAAAGGGTGGTGCCATGGAGCTCATCAAGCATGTCGTCCAGGCGTGGGATTGGATGCCTATACTTCACAGTAATCTGGTTTATGGCACGGCAATCAACACACATTCTCCATGTGCCATCTTTCTTGGGCACAAGGATCACATGCACAACACAAGGGCTTAAAGATTCCCTGACATAGCCGCGATCCAACAACTCTTGCACCTGGCGCTGCAGCTCTTGGGTCTCTTCTGGGCCAGTGCGGTAAGCGGCGTGATTGGGCAAGGAGGCACCAGGCACCAAGTCGATTTGGTGCTCAATGCCTCACAGTGGAGGTAGGCCATGTGGCAACTCATCTGGAAAGACGTCGTCGAAGACAGTGAGCAACGCGGCGACGGCAGGCGGCAAGGACGCGGCGCGCGATGACTCTGGGATGCATGGAGTTGGCACAAGCAGAAAACAAGGAACTTTCCCAGTCAAAGCAGCAGTGAGCTCACTAGGCCTGGCCAAAAGCAGTATGTGCTCACAGCGGCCTTGCAAAGGTGGCGTCTGCGGCGATCGAACGACCAACTGGGTTGATGGTAAGGCGTTGGGCGACTTTTGTGAGGCACTGGGTGTATAGACACTTGTGCTAGAGCCAGAATGTGGAGAGCCTGGCCAAGCCTTTGTGGTGCCTCTCTTGGCCTTCCTAGCGGCGCCATCACGATCCAAATGGGCATTGGGTGGCCCACCTGTGGCGTTCATCTTCTTCTGGGCAGTGCCAGTTGACAACGAAAAATTGCCAGAATTCGATGCGTTTTGCTTCTGGAGTGCCTCTGGGGACTCATTTGGCCTTGTAGCGGCGACACCAACGGCCTTCTGATAGGCGTTGTCGAGGCGCCTAAACAAAATAATCTTAAACAAACCTAAACAAGTAGCAAAGGCAAGCAAGGGTCGAATCCCACAAGGAGGAAGTAATCTTTCAGAGTGCAGAGTCGTATGTCAAAGGTAACAAAAGGGGGGAATTGGTTGATTGTTGTGAAACAAGTAAACAAAGCAAAGTAAACAAAACAAAAGGTTGAAATCAATTGGGGAAAAACACTTAGCCAGACAAATATCCACCATTCATGAGATTGGTTGATCCTAGATTCTCTCTAATTCCTTCCTATGAGTGTTCCTATTCCTTTTCGTGAGTTATAAACAGGACAAACAGACCCTGAGATTACTAACTATTAAATAACCATGAAAACCTCACAGTTCAATTCAACAGCAGCAATGAGCACAGGAATTTAGATAGATACATGCAAGAGTAGAAAACAGTCATAG
Organism: Rheum nobile; assembly: GCA_027886185.1. NCBI lineage: Eukaryota > Viridiplantae > Streptophyta > Magnoliopsida > Caryophyllales > Polygonaceae > Rheum > Rheum nobile. The sequence goes on along the minus strand of WOAB01000002.1, from coordinate 3,694,059 downwards.
TATTGCATGAAATTAATTCTCTCTACAATAAACTAGTACCAAACAGTTCTTAGAGTATTGCAGTTGCTACACATGAATTAGGTAACTCAAACAGTAATTACCAAACCCTAGCAATAGACAATTACCAATAACAACTAGTTGCGTCCAACAAGCGAAATCAGTAAGAATCAATGGGATGAAGCACAAGAGAATCAATACATTCAAAGGAAAAGAAATAGAATTAGAATCTCACAACCATTATTCAAACGAAGGCTTCAATTGTCGGACTAAGCAAAAGTGCTTAGTTCTTCATAGTTCAAAGGAAAAACAATACTCAATGTAAACAACGATAATGATCAAATGGCTAGGGAAAACTAGGTTAAGAAACCTAGAAACCAAAGTAAAGATAACCCAAAATCATCCAAAAGGAAATAAAATATAAAGTATGAAAATAATAAAAGAAAATTGAAATCGAAAATAATAGAAATAAGAAACTCGGAAATCTTATCGCGGACCACCTCCGTGTCCTTCCGCGGTCGCGGCACCAAATCCGCGGTCGCGGATAATGGATCTTTGCTCTCGACATTTGCACAGGTGGGATTTTCCGCGGGCGCGGATGACTTCGCCGCGGTCGCGGAAGTGGCATTCGCTGGTCCGCGCCTCGCCTTTCGCCGCGGCCTCTTCGTGCACTCCTTCTTGGTCGCGGTAGCCCACGGCGGGTGTCTTCTCCTCCTTCGTGTGGATTCGTCTTCGTCTTCCTTGGTCTCCTCAAGTGGTCGACTCCTCTGGTTTCTATAAATCTTCGTTTAAGCTTCTCCAAACCACCATATCCACACTTCTTCTCTCCAACTCCATACTCCACAGTTATGCTCTAATTCCCTACAAATGACACCCTAAACACCGGTAACAACTCCTAGATAAGCACTACAAAGTAGAGCTGATCAAACTCCCCCATGCTTAAACCTTGCTCGTCCTCGAGTAAGCTAAAAGAAACCTACTCCTCCAATCAAATCCCCAAGGTCTCAGGAAGCATAGAAAAATCATATCCTCTAAGAACTGCACCTAACCATAAACTCCAAGGTACCAACACAATATGCACAACACAACACAAATCTCAACACCAAAACAACACCACACACAACCAAGCTTAAAGGAAAGCAGAGTACTTCCCCTAAGCTTATCCCGAACACCATAGAGTGAATAAAATCTAAGCCTAATCTCCCATCTATCTTCTTATATCTCCTAGAGTGACCTACCCGAATCCTCCTTATATCACCTCTTCTTATGTCACCACGCCAGGAAAAAAATGAGAAATCCTAAAATCACTCTTCTTTTTTTTCACTCATTTTGCCAAGGCGTCCTTTCGGGTTTTCACCAAGCCACTCATTTCATTTTTCAATAGATGGGCTCACAATATATCTCACATCACTCTTGACCAATAATTATCCCAGCCTAATGCTGGTCCAAGCCACCTGCTTATTACCTAAGCCGCCCTCTCGGGTTTTCGACTTATCCCAGGATTTCTATTTTTGCCTTTTTTTTCTTCAAATTTTGGCTTTTTCTTTTTCTTTTCTCCTCAACGACATAGCAAGTATAGAATCCTCCCCCATGCTTAAACATTGCATTGTCCTCAATGGAATGAAAGACAAAAAGAATAAAGCACATGAAAGGTAAAGAATGAACTCACAACCGTCGCCGAGTTGGCTTGGACAAGAACGTTGTTGATGGTGGTGTAACAATAAAGCACAGGTCTCTGGTGTTGTGCGGGTCTTCAAAATCAACTCTTATCGTGCAACCAAATAGATCCACTGTGGTGAGTAGTGGAATAGCAAAGAAGTCGGGGTTGCACGGCCTTCTACGAACACATGGCGGAGCCCAGATGTAATCGTGGTGGGGGATCTAGTGTTCCTCCTCCTCAGCTGTCAATTGTAGGTCCATCATTGTTTCCAAATAAAAATATGGGGCGAGTGTCTCCTCCTTGGCAACATGATGCGCACCTTCTCTCCATGGGTAACTCGGACAGCTAGCCTTCGGTAGAACTTTTTTTTTCTTTGAACAGGGTAATACGAGGACTTACAATGGTGTAGGTAACACCGTCTTCAATATGGTTCGGGCCTCCTCCCTGCAGGTTAGTCGAAACGCAAAACAAAAACAAAAACAGAAACAAAACAAAAACAAAATAACACACTAATAACTAAAACAAACAAGGAAAGGAAAGACTGGAAAGAAATATATAACTCGGGTTGCCTCCTGAGCAGCGCCTTAGTTATCGTCGTGGCTCGACTCATCTAAGGTGATCACTTGTCAACTTCGGGGTCTTGAAGGTCTGTCTCTTCTATGACGCTGTTGTCAAAACCTTCATGATAGGGTTTCAACCTTTGACCATTCACCTTGAACACTGACTGCCCATCAGTATCATATAACTCCACTGCGCTGTGGGAGAAGACGCGAGCAACAACATAGGGCCCACCCCAACGGCGCCAATTTGATAGGCGTTGTCGAGGCGCCTAAACAAAATAATCCTAAACAAACCTAAACAAGTAGCAAAGGCAAGCAAGGGTCGAATCCCACAGGGAGGAAGTAATCTTTCAGAGTGCAGAGTCGTATGTCAAAGGTAACAAAAGGGAGGAATTGGTTGATTGTTGTGAAACAAGTAAACAAAGCAAAGTAAACAAAACAAAAGGTTGAAATCAATTGGGGAAAAACACTTAGCCAGACAAATATCCACCATTCATGAGATTGGTTGATCCTAGATTCACTCTAATTCCTTCCTATGAGTGTTCCTATTCCTTTTCGTGAGTTACAAACAGGACAAACAGACCATGAGAATACTAACTATTAAATAACCATGAAAACCTCACAGTTCAATTCAACAGCAGCAATGAGCACATGAATTTAGATAGATACATGCAAGAGTAGCAAACAGTCATACTATTTCATGCAATTAATTAGGTAAATCAAACAGTAATTACCAAACCCTAGCAATAGACAATTACCAATAACAACTAGTTGCGTCCAACAAGCAAAATCAGTAAGAATCAATGGGATGAAGCACAAGAGAATCAATACATTCAAAGGAAAAGAAATAGAATTAGAATCTCACAACCATTATTCAAACGAAGGCTTCAATTGTCGGACTAAGCAAAAGTGCTTAGTTCTTCATAGTTCAAAGGAAAAACAATACTCAATGGAAACAACGATAATGATCAAATGGCTTGGGAGAACTAGGTTAAGAACCCTAGAAACCAAAGTAAAGATAACCCAAAATAATCCAAAAGGAAATAAAATATAAAGTATGAAAATAATAAAAGAAAATCGAAATCGAAAATAATAGAAATAAGAAACTCGGAAATCTTCTCGCGGACTGCCTCCGTGTCCTTCCGCGGTCGCAGATAATGGATCTTTGCTCTCGACATTTGCACAGGTGGGATTTTCCGCGGGCGCGGATGACTTCGCCGCGGTCGCGGAAGTGGCATTCGCTGGTCCGCGCCTCGCCTTTCGCCGCGGCCTCTTCATGCACTCCTTCTTGGTCGCGGTAGCCCGCGACGGGTGTCTTCTCCTCCTTCGTGTGGATTCTTCTTCGTCTTCCTTGATCTCCTCAAGTGGTCGACTCCTCTGGTTTCTATAAATCTTCATTTAAGCTTCTCCAAACCACCATATCCACACTTCTTCTCTCCAACTCCATACTCCACAGTTGTGCTCTAAATCCCTACAGATGACACCCTAAACACCGGTAACAACTCCTAGATAAGCACTACAAAGTAGAGCTGGTCACCTTCTGACGGTCTCGCTCAACCTGGTCCTACAAGATCTCATGGGGAGACATTGGATACAAAGTGACGCGCTTCCCGTGGTAATTGAACACATAAGTGTTCAAATAGCCATCGTGGAACACGCGCCTATCGAATTGCCAAGGGCGCCCAAGCAAAATATGGGTGGTTGATCAGCGCTACTTTGTAGGGTTTAACTAGGAGTTGTTACCGGAGTTTTAGGTATCCTTTGGATGGGTTTAGAGCATAATTGTGGAGAATGGAGTTGAGGAGTAGAAGTGTTGAATGGGTGGTTTGGAAGAGCTAAAATGAAGATTTAAGAAGATGGAGAAGAAAGCCACAAGAGAAGACGAAGAAGGAGCTGGACGAAGCTACAAGAGCTTTTCCGCGATCGCAGAATAGTGATCTATACTTGCTAGTAGTCTGAGGAGGAAAAGAAAAAATAATGAAAAAGAAAAAGTCAAAAATTTGGAAAAAAAAGACAAAAATAAAATCCTGGGATAAGTCGAAAATCCGAAAGGGCGGCTTAGGTAATAAGCAGATGGCTTGGACCAGCATTAGGCTGGGGTAATAAGAGGTCAAGAGTGATATGAGTTTTATGTGAGCCCATCTATTGAAAAATGAAATGAAGGGCTTGGTGAAAACCCGAAAGGGCGCCTTGGCAAAATGAGTGAAAAGAAGAAGAGTGATTATTAGGATTCCTCATTTTTCCTGGCGTGGTGACATAAGAAGAGGTGATATAAGGAGGATTCGGGTAGGTCACTCTGGGAGGCATAAGAAGATAGATGGAGGCTAGGATTAGATATTTGTATTCACTCTTTGGTGTTCGGGATAAGCTTGGGGGAAGTACTCTGCTTTCCTTTAAGCTTGTATGTTTTGTGTGTTGAGTTGATTGTATTGGTACTTAGAGAATCATGTTTAGGTGAAATTCTTAGTGGAGATGGTTTTGCTGTGCTTCCTGAGACCTTGGGTATTTCATTGGAGGAGTAGGCTTCTATTAGCTTACTCGAGGACGAGCAAGGTTTAAGCATGTGGGAATTTGATCAGCACTACTTTGTAGGGTTTAACTAGGAGTTGTTACTGGAGTTTTAGGTACCATTTGGATGGGTTTAGATCATAATTATGGAGAATGGAGTTGAGGAGTAGAAGTGTTGAATGGGTGGTTTGGAAGAGCTAAAATGAAGATTTAAGAAGATGGAAAAGGAAGCCACAAGAGAAGACGAAGACGCGAGAGCTTTACAGAGAATTTTCCGCAGTCACGGAAATTCATCCGCGGTCGCGAAAACAGTTGTCAGACACGCGCGAGAAGTTTCGTCCGAAGATTCTGTTTTATCTTTATTTGCTTTTTCTTTTATTTCTTTTATTTCGTTATTTCCTTTTAGATGTTATTTGTTATCTTTTTAGCATTAGGTTTTGCGAGGGTTTTATAACCTAGTTTCCTAGCAGCCTCTATTCATTATTGAATTACTTATCGTTCAGTTTTTCCCTTTGAGTTTTACGTTTTCAAGACTATGAAGAACTAAGCAACTTTTGCTTAGTCCGACGATTGAAGCCTTTGTTTGCATTTGATTGTGAGATTATAACTCTATTTCATTTCCTTTGATTATATCTCTTCTCTTTGTGCTTATTCCTATTGATTCTTGTTGATTTGACTAGCATGATCATCTAGTTGATATTAGTAATTGTCTATTGCTAGGGTTTGGATATTTCGGGTTGAAATTCTTTATCTTGTGTAGCAAACATGATATTCTAGGACTGGTTGGACTAGTTTATTGTGAAGAGAATTGATTATGTGTTAAATGATACGGGTTGTGGTGTTGCATGTATCCTGGTTAATTCCTATGCTTCTTGCTGCTATTGTTCTAAATCTTGATAGTTTCTTGTGCGCTCGATAGTTAGGGTTATCAGGACTGGTTGGACTGATAACTATTTCAGAATAGGGACAAGAATATTCATAGGAAGGAATAGATATAATCTAGGATCAATCAATCAAATGAATGGTGGATATTTGTCTGGCTAAGTTACTTTTCCCAATTGATTACAACCCTTTGCTTTTATTTACTTTGTTATTTGCAAACAAACCAAAAAAAACCCTTTGTTACCTTTGACATACAACCTGTTGCACTAAGAAAGATTACTACCTCCCTGTGGGATTCGACCCTTGCTTACCTACTATACTTGGTTAGGTTTTTAAGGTTTACTTTGATAAGTCATAACGACTTTAGCCCTGTCAATGGCGTCCATTGCAATGACATCACATAATATGGAATCACAGTATTGACCTATGGAAAAAGAAATTAAGCATTGTCGAGATACTGTGTTACCTGGACTAGAAGAAATCCACTGGAGTGCATACGGTTGTGGGTGAGGCATCGTTGGCAATTTGAAGTGCTTCATGACCTTCTCATTCACAATGTTTGCACATGAACCTCCATCAATAATAACACTCAAGTAAGCCGTCTGGACGAGAGCCCGTGTGTGGAACAAGTTTTCTCGTTGGTCGTTGAGGCTTGCTTCCTTGACGGTGAGGAGTCGCCTTGTCACCAAGCTCAGTGGCGTGCCCGCATGCAGTGAAGTAGGCTTGTAGTCGTAGGCGTCCCCATCTTCCTCGTGGCCCTCGTCAATGGGCTCGAGAGTGGGCTCTTCCTCTTCGAAGGACTCATAGCCGGCGGCGGCATTGGAGAAGAGCACCTTCCTAGCATTGGGGAAATCCTTCTTATAGTGTCCCCGTTGATAGAAACATGCATGAGAGACTTAATCAAAGACTCCAAGGAAGAGGCTCAAGCAAATGGTGAAGTCTTGTGCAAGTTTGACATTGATACTTCGTTTGGTTCTGGACAGTCTTCGGTAAAACGGCCATAACTGTGGCTAGAAAATTGATCTCGAGATGATTCAAGATGCGTTGGAAAGCTGATTCAAAGCTCTACAACTTCATAGTTTACGTCGAATCAAGATTTCAACAAGAAGATGGTCAAAATCGAGTTTTACTGTGAGCTATGCCTGTCTTCCGCGACCGCGGAATAATATCCGCGACCGCGGAACGTTGTTGCTTTTCTCGAAAAATTGTGTTGCTTCTCCGCGATCATGGAGGTATTTTCCGCGATCGCGGATTTGCCTCGACTTTTTAATTCCAACACATTTTCCGCGATCGCGGAAGTCTCTCCGCGACCGCGGAAATGGGCCGAGCGCGCAACGTTTCGTCCTTGTTTCCGAACAATTATTATTACTTTATTATTATCTTTTGTTGGTATTTAAACTTGGAAAACCCTAGTTTATAAACTTACGTTGAATTTGAGTAGTAAAGTTGAGTATGCTCCTTTCTTTGAGTTCTAACGTCAACTCTTCGATCCCACGGATCGTCTATCCCGTAGCTCGTCGCTTCGAGCAATTCATACATCGTCTCTTCGGTGTTTCAAGATCATATCTTTGATCTCTCCGTCATCTCTTCGGTGTGTTTTTCTCTCTCACCCAATCGCCGAAATCACCAAACATCTCGCCACCACCACCGTCCGCCACCACCGTCGTCCGCCACCACCACTCTGTCTGCCACCCTCTCCCTCTCCCTCACGGCTGCAAAACCCTAATTTCCCTTAGGTTTTGGTTCCTTTTCCAACAACCCTAAAATCTATCCTCTAGCAAATCTTGTTTCCTTATTTGCATATTTGATTTCCTTGTTTCTTGTTGATCAAGTCTTGCTTCATCTTTGGATTAATTGCTACATTAGTTGTTAGATTTTATTCCCTCATAGTTGCTTTGTCTCTTCTTTCTTCTCCTACACACGTTTGTGTGGTTCTTGCTTGATTCGCCATCATCTCAAAACAAAAACAAAAACACAATGTGACCGTATAAACAAAAAGAAACATACTATTCTCACCTTCCATCCAACAAAACAAAAGGTTTGGGAAGACGGAAGCCTCAAAAACACAAAGAAACAAAAGAAAAGGCAGAGAACGCACCATACGGTCATACTCCATCTTCTCTTCTTTCATGTCTCTATGCAACTCTCTTTGAAAAGGGCAAAGAAAAAAAAATTCAACTCTCTTGTGATTAATTCTGAGAAACTTGTTTTGATCTACTTGACCTTGGAAATTTTGTGTGTTGTTTGGGATTTGATTTGCTCGTTTTTGCTTTGTTGCCTTCCGTTCAAGCCTCTCCCTCCTCACGAGCAACCAAAATTAGTACGCCCAGCGGAAAATTTCTTGGTTCACTTTTGAGACAAGGACTTGGCTTGGACTTGTTCTTTTGCTTGGTGCACCTTACTCCTTGTGTTATATGCTTTTTATAGGTACTATGGAGGTTCCTACGACAAGCCACTCTCCTTCTACGGGCAACCGAAGCCCCAGACACATGGACTTCGTTTATGAACACATTGACACACTTCACCGCCAATTGGCCGAGCTGACTGCTGAGAATGAGCACCTTCGTCGGGCCATGAGTGGCATGAAGTGGCCCACGGCTGACCCAATGTTGAACCCTCCGGTCACAACTAGCTGGCCAATGGACCGCAAGGGTCCCCTTCTCAATGTCCTTTTCTCGAACACCTCTGGCTACGAGTCTTTTGACGAGGACACCCCCGACGCCGGACCGATATTTGACACCTACAACGATGAGGAGGAGGAGGAGATGGAAAACTACATATGCAGCTCTATGGATGAGCAAGGCAACATGCCTCTTATCTTGGTTACACGCCGTGTTCTTAACGCCAAAGAAGGTACCTTACTTGACCAACGTGACAATTTGTTTCATACTAAGTGTGCGGTCCAGGGTGCTTCTTTGAGTGTGATCATAGATGGTGGGAGTTGCTACAACATCATCAATGAAAAGGTGATCCAACACTTCAAGTTTGAGACGCCTTCACAACCCGGCATTCAAGGCAAATGCGAGAACCGGCTTCTCTTAGCCCGGTCCCGGTATGTCTCTCCAATAATTCAGGGACGTCGTCCTTGCTTTTTACTTGCTCCTTTCGCGTGTCTTCTAACTGTTAAAGATCTTGTTGATTTACCCCCTACCATGACTTCTCTTTTGCAGGACCTTGGGGATGTGATGCCTGAGGAGTTGTCTGAGGGATTGCCCCCTATACCCGATCACTATGGTGAGCATTCTACGTTCAACGTCGCTGATCTTTCTCCTTATACGCCTCCTGCTTTTGACGACGAGGACGAAGCGGGGACGCTTCGCAGCCAAGAAGGGGAGATTTATAGCAACATGCATGATAGACTTAATTAAAGACCTCCAAGGAAGAGGCTCAAGCAAATGGTGAAGTCTTGTGCAAGTTTGACATTGATACTTCGTTTGATTCTGGACAGTCTTCGGTAAAACGGCCATAACTGTGGCTAGACAATTGATCTCGAGATGATTAAACATGCGTTGGAAAGCTGATTCAAAGATCTACAACTTCATAGTTTACGTCGAATCAAGATTCCAACAAGAAGATGGTCAAAATCGAGTTTTACTGTGAGATGTGCCTGTCTTCCGCGACCGCGGAATAATATCCGCGACCGCGGAACGTTGTTGCTTTTCTCGGAAAATTGTGTTGCTTCATCGCGATCGCGGCGGTATTTTCAGCGATCACGGATTTGCCTCGACTTTTTAATTCCAAACATTTTCCGCAATCGCGGAAGTCTCTCCACGACCGCGGAAATGGGCCGAGCGCGCAACGTTTCGTCCTTGTTTCCGAACAATTCTTATTACTTTATTATTATCTTTTGTTGGTATTTAAACTTGGAAAACCCTAGTTTGTAAACTTACGTTGAATTTGAGTAGTAAAGTTGAGTATGCTCCTTTCTTTGAGTTCTAACGTCAACTCTTCGATCCCACGGATCGTCTATCCCGTAGCTCGTCGCTTCGAGCAATTCATACATCGTCTCTTTGGTGTTTCAAGATCATCTCTTTGATCTCTCCGTCATCTCTTTGACGCGTTTGAAGGCTATCTCTTTAGCCCTAGGAAAGCCATCACTTTGGCTACGGAAGAGAAGGAATCGAATTCAAGCTTGAGGAATCAAGATCCTGCGTTGCAGACAACACTTCAGGGGTTGTTCGCATCACCCGTCCACCACACGTGTAGCATTCGAGATCGCACGCGCGATCTGTGCCCACTGGAGGCTGTTTGGGCGCGTTGGCGCGCGGCGCTGCGCTTGGCGTCGATGGCTTCGCCTTGGCGGCTTGGCTAGATGCGGCTGTGGAACTAGCACTGGGACGCACATTAGTAGAAGGTAAAGCACTAGGGTTAGAAGAATACCTTGTTTGGCCACTTTGCCAAGTGTATGACTTTCAGCGATTGAGTTAGGCATGGATTTGCATCGCCGTATGTGTCAACCTGTTCAAGTCTTTGATTGGCAAGATTTCTAGTTGATCACGGATGGGAGTGTTCAAGCCACTCAAGAACTTGGTTCTCAAAGTCGAAGGGGCAACGCTGATGTTGGCCTTGTAGTACATGTCCTCTAACGCGGAGAAGAACTCGAGGGGAGTCTTAGAGCCTTGGCGAGCCATGGCTATCTCCATGCGCATTTGGTTGCGATAATCGGGAGGCACATACTTTTTTGTCATCACGTACACCAATTGGTGCCAATCGGTGACCTGGGGTAGGCGGCGCCGGACGCAGTCATCCACGAACCTATGCCACCATACACAGGAGGCGCCTCGGAAGTGGAGTGTTACGGCGTCGACATGGTCCTCAAGTGGAACTCGGCAATAGCGAAGTGTGTACTCCGTGTCCTGCACCCATTCAAGAAAAACAGAGGGATTGTATTCACCAAAAAAATGCTCGATTTTTACCTTGACTTCGTGTCGTTGGTATCGAGGCTGTGGAGGGGCTTGCATGGGCGCGTTGTGTGGCGCAGCGGCATAGAGGGGGTTCTCGTAGGCGCGGACGCCATGGGGTGCAACGCGTGCATGTTGTCGCCTCTCGCGAACGTGGTGATCATCGCCGCGAGCAAACCCGGCCCTGGGCGCGTAGGCGTCGTCGCGTCGGCGCTGTCGCGGCTGGGCATCGTAGTCGGCTCGGCGAACATCTCTGGGCATGGCATCGCGGCGCTCGCCGCCAATGTCACGATCACGACCTCCTTGGGGCTGGAGACGCGGTGGGGGGATCCAATCCGATGGGCGATCCTGCAATTCAATAGGATCTCCAAGAGGTGGATGGAAAAAGTTTAGATTGACCATACCCGAGTCCTCAATTTCTTCGTCGTCGAAGTCGTATTGGACTGTGGGTGTGGAAGAACGATAGCCATCGGACCCATAGTGTGGCGTCCGAGCACTTTGATGGCGAAGATGGTCACGCACATCGTAGGTTCTGGGATGTGTGGTAGGCGTCCTCCTAGGCGCGTCGTCGCGCCGCTGTGATTGACTGGGTCTTCTCGACGTTGCATCGGCTAGCGCGGCTTCGCGTGCTCGGCCTTGTCGTGGCGCTGAGCCTGGCACACGGCGCTGGGTGCGTCTAGAGGCATACCTAGCATCAAAATCATAGGGATCGGAATACTCACCTTGAGAGTCTTCGGCGCGGTCGGAGACGGTGTCGAAGCCAGCGGGTGTGGCTCTGGGCACGTATCGGTCTTGGTGAGACACGTAACCTTGTCAACTCTCAATGACACTTTGCATTCGATTGAGTTGTGGTTTAAGGTTGGAATTCGAAGGCATGACTCCTTTTCCTTTGTCCACGCGAGGTTTACTTGGACCGGCGTCGGTGGCTCTGGGTTGAGCCGACGCGTCCATGGGGATCAATGGGGTTGGAGTGGACACGATCGGTGCCACTTTTTGACAAGTGTGCTCGTCATCGGAGGCAAGAACACATCAACTGGCATCAGAGCCCAACAGTCTTGTAAGTCACGAACTGAAGTTGCATCTTGTTCACAATTTTTTTTTCTTGCCCACCATCTTTGCTTTCGCATCATCATTCAAGAGAAAAGTCAAAAGTTTCCATATTTGCTAAGTCCAAATGGTTTTTACAAGGAAACTCCTTGGCCGAAAGTTTTTCTCTTCTTCTCTCAAATATATATTTTTTCTCTTAGTTTCTGAACATTATTAATATATTGAGTTATTGTGTCAAGTCTTACCAGCTTAGCTGACAAGCATGATACCTCGTGACCATGAGGTCATGTGATGTGAATCAAGGATCGGGAATGATGCGGTGCAAGGGAAAGCTCGAAAGATCTTCAAGCAATCGTCAACCCAAAGCCCAGAAAAACAGGTCTGACTTCAACTGGCTCGTTCTCTCTCGTATGAGATCGGAATGAAGTGATTCCAAATCCCAGAGTTAGATCTTGAAGTCTAGTTTATTCCCTCAAACTTGTAGAATTTTCTGGGTAGGGAATAAAAAGATACGCCGGTTCTACTGAGAGGCTGTCGAAAGTTCCGGGAAGGAAATCTGCGATGGTGCGAGTGGAGTTTGGGATGGCTCGTAATGGTGATGGATTTGAGGATGGATGAGATGGATGATGGAGGCACCTTTGGTAGGTGTTCTTGGTGTGGGATGTTGGCTCACGAATAGTTCTTCAAGGGGAGGGAAGACTCGACGCAGACTTGGTTGAGAAAGAAGTTGTTGGAGAGATATACACACTCGGCAACAAGGGAATTTGACGCAAGAATGTTAGAGCAAGGGAAGAGAGAGTTTGATAGACTTTTTTATTCAATTCAAGCGTGCCTTACAAATGAAGTAAAAACCAACTAAATAGCCAACAAAACCAACGGCCACAATGCAATAAATTGCAAGCCATTATTCTAGTCAAATAAACCGCCAATTTAAGAAGAAAATTAAGACAATTATTTGTAACATTTTTAGCAATTAAGGGCTGCCAATTAATGGTCTTCAAGGCAGCAAATCAAGGTCTTCAATGCAGCAAATCAGCTCCTTGCGCCCCTTGGCCTCCCTTGCATTGAATGTGAACTCTTGGGCTCTTCTGCTGAACTGTAATAAAGCCAATGATTTCTGGGTTTCTTTGCCGGGTATTTGAGGATGACCTTGACATGATAGTTGTAGATATTTTCCTTAGCTTTCCAATGTCTATTCGTGGGCCTTAATTGGACTATCGTAGCTCCGAATATGGCCAGAATAATGAGTAGGTGTCGACGAGACAGATTTTTCGGTTTTGACACCTTCCAAGTTTCGAACCATTTCTTCGGGACAAGTTTTTGACCTTCTTCAAAAATGATGGTTCCCATAGTCACATCATCATCTCCTCATTTAAGAGGATTCGTCCTCGAATCCAAATGATAAAGAAAAAATTTCTTATTAATAGGTACGAGAGATGACATATCTTCCCTTTCCTCCATGGCATGGGTAGTCTTGACAAGTGATTCTGGGATAGTGGACTCGACCTCCTCTTCTTTCGGTTGTGGCACCTCCTCTCCCATTGGTTGTGGCTTCTCCTCCACAACTCTCGGGGTTGGCTCATCATCAAGCACTTGCTTTTCAACAACAAAGCCAATGGAAGATTCACACACTTCTTCCTTAGGCGGTTCATCTCCTTTGAGTTGTATTTTCTGTTGTGAAATATATTGGTGGATCATCTCCTCAACGTTCGTCCAAGGGTCGGGGTGATACATGACTCCTTTCGAAACCTCCTTGCGTGGCTCTGATACCAAATGTTAAGATCAAAGGATCGTGAAGCCACGGTGCAAGCTTTGCTCGTCGATGGCGGTGGAATCGCCAATTAGGGTTTTCGGATGAACGACGGCGTGACGGAGGCTCGTAGGTGGGATGACGGCGGAGTTATGGGGGATAGTAGGCACACACGGTCTTCTTATAGAGGGAAGAAGATATGCTTGCAGAAGTGAAAGGGGAGAAGAAGTGTGAGAGATGTACTCACTCGACACACTTAGAGTTTTTGGACGTAAGAGATTAGAGAGAAAGCAAGAGAGATTTGGCAAAGCAATTTTGTGTATTCTTACGTGAGCTTTTCAGCTTTCAAAGAGCCTATATATAGGCTTACAAAAAAGGCAAGAACACCTAAGAGAAATGTCAAAAGCCATGCATAAAACTAAACCCTAAATTTACTACCGAAATGTCCAATTTAGGTAACTTATTAACTTCAAATGTCAAATTCATCAAGCACATTAAAGATCCTCTCGGCCAAGGCTTGGGCCCATGATGGTGGGCTAAATGAGCCAGCCCAAGGTGGTTGGAGCGCTGATCAAAGTGGTCCAGGTGGCTCGGCGCCCTTCTTTGAAGTTTACTTGCCGCTAGCGCCGTGCTCGCCGACGCCTTGTTGTAGGCAAAGCACCAGGGCAGGCCCGGCGTGGCTTAGGGTGGCTTGGCATGCCAGACCCTTGTGGAGATCTTGGAGAAGCTCCCTAGTACTAGACCTTGTGATGGCGCCGGGAATTGCCTTGTCATCTTGAGTGTTGGCCTTGGAGACACTTGTGCCCGACGCGGCCGATGCCTTGGCCTTGTCTTGGCAAATGCCTTGCTTTGGCTTTGGCTCTCCCATACATGTCTTGGCCATCTCCAACTCCAAGTGTGTCCACCACATGCTCCGTGCTTTGATCCAGCTTCGGGTCCTCCATAGTGCCCATGGAGAGCTCCTCGGCGTCCACGTCCTCGGCGGCGCCTTGGTTGTCCTCGGTGTCTTGGCCTTGATGTGGCAGGGTCACATCATCCTCCCTCTCTTGAAAGGGATTCGACCCCGAATCTAGCTCTTCTTGGTCATCTTCATCCTGCACACAATAAGGCATCAAATCAGAGACATTGAAAACATCATGTACACCAAAGTTAGGAGGAAGATCAAGCTTGTAGGCGTTGTCATTGATCCTCTCAAGCACTTGAAAGGGTCCGTCGCCTCTTGGCTTGAGTTTAGAGTTGCAGAGCAATGTGAAGTGTTCCTTCCTTAGGTGCAACCACACTAGATCACCCGGTTCAAAAATTACTTCCTTTCGCCCCTTGTCCACATGCTTCTTGTATTGGCCGGTCCTCCTCTCAAGTTGCAACCTTGTGTCCTCGTGCAACTTCTTAATCCTTGTAGCTTCATCCGCACCTTCTTTGCTTTCTCACTCCTTGATAGCATAGGGTAAGAGCTCTGTGGTGTTGTGGGATTGCGCCCATAGACCACTTCAAAGGGTGTCTTCCTTGTTGCCGAATGGACCGTCCTCTTGTAGGCGAACTCAATGAAGGACAATCTATCCTCCCACCTGCGCAAGTTAGTCCTCATTATAGTTCTAAGCAAGACACCAAGAGTACGGTTGACCACCTCGGTTTGGCCATCCGTTTGAGGGTGACAAGTAGTAGAGAAAAGAAGCTTAGTTCCAAGCTTAGCCCAAAGAGTTTTCCAAAAGTAGCTTAGGAACTTAACATCTCGGTCCGACACAATGGACCTAGGAACTCCATGCAATCTCACAACATGATCAAAGAAAAGGTTAGCAACATGAGATGCATCATCGATCTTATGGCATGCAATGAAATGTGCCATTTTGGAGAACCAATCTACAACTACAAAAATGGAGTCTCTCCCTCTCTTAGACCGCGGCAACCCCAAAACAAAGTCCATGGAAATGTCTTTCCAAGGTAGTTTAGGGATTGGCAATGGAGAGTAGAGACCATGGGGTTGCATTTTGGCCTTAGCACGCATACAAGTAGTACAAGAAGCACAAAGCTTCTCAACCGCTCTTAGCATCTTAGGCCAAAAGAAGTGCTCTCTAAGCACATGTAAGGTCTTAAGGACACCAAAGTGCCCCATCAACCCACCCCCATGTGCTTCTTGCACAAGTATAGCTCGAATGGAGCCCTTAGGAATGCACAACCTATGACCTTTGAACAAAAATCCATCATGCAAGTAAAATTGACCCTCACTTCCCTTAGACTTACATGCGGCTACTATAGCACAAAAATCAGAAACAAGAGCATATAAGTCTTTCATGAAAGTGAAACCAAGCAACTTTGCATCTAACATGATAGTTGTAGATATTTTCCTTAGCTTTCCAATGTCTATTCGTGGGCCTCCATTGGACTTTCGTAGCTCCGGATATGGCCAGAATAATGAGTAGGTGTCAACGAGACAGATTCTTCGGTTTTGACACCTTCCAAGTTTCGAACCATTTCTTCGGGACAAGTTTTTGACCTTCTTCAAAAATGATGGTTCCCATAGTCACATCATCATCTCCTCCTTTAAGAGGATTCGTCCTCGAATCCAAATGATAAAGAAAAAATTTCTTATTAATAGGTACGAGAGATGACATATCTTCCCTTTCCTCCATGGCATGGGTAGTCTTGACAAGTGATTCTGGGATAGTGGACTCGACCTCCTCTTCTTTCGGTTGTGGCACCTCATCTCCCATTGGTTGTGGCTTCTCCTCCACAACTCTCGGGGTTGGCTCATCATCAAGCACTTGATTTTCAACAACAAAGCCAATGGAAGATTCACACACTTCTTCCTTAGGCGGTTCATCTCCTTTGAGTTGTATTTTCTGTTGTGAAATATATTGGCGGATCATCTCCTCAACGTTCATCCAAGGGTCGGGGTGATACATGACTCCTTTCGAAACCTCCTTGCGTGGCTCTGATACCAAATGATGTGAATCAAGGATCGGGAATGATGCGGTGCAAGGGAAGGCTCGAAAGATCTTCAAGCAATCGTCAACCCAAAGCCCAGAAAAACAGGTCTGACTTCAACTGGCTCGTTCTCTCTCGTCTGAGATCGGAATGAAGTGATTCCAAATCCCAGAGTTAGATCTTGAAGTCTAGTTTATTCCCTCAAACTTGTAGAATTTTCTGGGTAGGGAATAAAAAGATACGCCGGTTCTACTGAGAGGCTGTCGAAAGTTCCGGGAAGGAAATCTGCGATGGTGCGAGTGGAGTTTGGGATGGCTCGTAATGGTGATGGATTTGAGGATGGATGAGATGGATGATGGAGGCACCTTTGGTAGGCGTTCTTGGTGTGGGATGTTGGCTCACGAATAGTTCTTCAAGGGGAGGGAAGACTCGACGCAGACTTGGTTGAGAAAGAAGTTGTTGGAGAGATATACACACTCGGCAACAAGGGAATTTGACGCAAGAATGTTAGAGCAAGGGAAGAGAGAGTTTGATAGACTTTTTTATTCAATTCAAGCGTGCCTTACAAATGAAGTAAAAACCAACTAAATAGCCAACAAAACCAACGGCCACAATGCAATAAATTGCAAGCCATTATTCTAGTCAAATAAACCGCCAATTTAAGAAGAAAATTAAGACAATTGTTTGTAAAATTTTTAGCAATTAAGGGCTGCCAATTAATGGTCTTCAAGGCAGCAAATCAAGGTCTTCAATGTAGCAAATCAGCTCCTTGCGCCCCTTGGCCTCCCTTGCATTGAATGTGAACTCTTGGGCTCTTCTGCTGAACTGTCATAAAGCCAATGATTTCTGGGTTTCTTTGCCGGGTATTTGAGGAAGACCTTGACATAATAGTTGTAGATATTTTCCTTAGCTTTCCAATGACTATTTGTGGGCCTCCATTGGACTTTCGTAGCTCCGGATATGGCCAGAATAATGAGTAGGTGTCGACGAGACAGATTTTTCGATTTTGACACCTTCCAAGTTTCGAACCATTTCTTCGGGACAAGTTTTTGACCTTCTTCAAAAATGATGGTTCCCATAGTCACATCATCATGAGTTTGATTCCTTATATAGTTGTTGAAAGTAGCAATAAGTGAGTGTAGTGTAATTGGTTAGTGTGTAAATGTCATAGCTTTTGAGGAAATTTGAGGTTGAAGGTTCAAGCCTCACTCTCCCCATTCTTATTCTTATTTTTCTATATTTTTCATCTTTGAAGTTTAATTTTGTTCTAATCTTTGTTATCAAACCAAATCCGTAATACTCCAGCTTTTACTTAATCCCTTTAGAAATTCTTGGATCAGGGTGATTGTAAATTTTGATGGTTACATTTTCTCTAAGGAATCTAAAATACTATTTATGTCTTGTATTTTTGTCTAGACAAAGCAAGAAACTAAAAAAATAAATTCATTGCACTAACTTAGGAATTATGGATTCATATTATGAAATTAATTATAAGATTTGGATTAGGATTAAACCAGTTTAGAAATATGATTAAAAATTATGGTTTGTGATGTAATGGTTTTAAAACATACAAAATTAGGCATTTGATTAAAAATAAGGACATGACTATTGGGTCAGAACAGTTACAGCAAAATACCTAAAACAACAACATATACTAAACTATAACAAAAAAGGTAGTGTTTCATGGCAATGGGGCAATCTTATGAATATTAGAGAGGACTTCTATCGTGGAATCATATGGCAAGTCGAAAACGGCGAAACGATCCGATTTTGAAAGGACAAATGGATCCTACAAGAACCGATATCAAAAATACATATTTGTACTCCCGATACTGATCTCAATGAAACTGTGTCCAATTATATTAATAGTGATAAAACTTGGAACCTTGACAAGTTAAATGAAGTACTACCCTCACACATTATAGAAAACATTTCAGGTACTCCAATCCCTTTAGGAAATATCACGGATAGACTTTATTGGGAAACTAGTCGTAATGGATGGTTTACCACAAAATCAGCAATGGAACTTATAAATAAGCATAAAAACAACACATCATATGATTCCAGTTGGATCTGGAATCTAGATTGTTATCCGAAGGTTAAGAACTTCTTATGGAAAGTAACCAAAAATGGACTACCAACAAAAGAGCGACTACTGGCTAAAGGAATTTCAACCCCCTCGGGATGCGTAAATTGCAATTGCCAAAATGAAAATGCTATACATTTGCTCCTAGACTGCAATATTACTATTAATACCATTGACAAGATTGAACATGACATCGCTAATGTTATCATCAATAGCAATCGCAACAATAGAGAAATTATAGAAATAATTGATGAAATCAGGAATAAACTGAGTAAATAACAATTTACGAACCTTGCAACAATTTGGTGGTGTTTATGGTTCGCCAGAAATACTAAAACCTTTGCCTCAACCATAGACAAAAATAACCCTATTACTGACATTGTCGGGTACACAAGAAAAATGATATCAGCATGGAATAAAACTAAATATTTTGACCCAGACGTCTTAAATAACACAACAGGGAAGAAAAGAGAAGAAACTTCGAAACTTCAAAAATGAATAAACGAAAAAACAGGACTGTATGGACGAAACCCGGACTCAATGTTATCAAGATCAATGTAGATGGATCAACTAAAATTAATAGAGACTCAACTTTTGGAATAATCATGAGGAATGATAAGGGAGAGAATATATGTATATATGCGGGAAAATGCGGAAAAACCACATCACTGATAAGTGAAACTGTGGCCTTCAGAAATGCACTACAGAAGGCTAAAGAACTACACCTAGAAAATATTGAAATTGAATCCGACAATCTGACAATTGTAAATGTTCTTAAATGTATCTAGGCTTGTCCTTGGGATATTGAAATTCTTATTTCGGATATCCTTCTGCTGTTAAAATCTTTTTCGACAGCCCAGATTCGTCATGTCTTTCGTGAAGCTAACTCGGTGGCTGAACTTATTGCTAAATTGAGCCACAATTCTTTGTTGCCAGACATCATCAACAATCATGAACTTCGTGTTCTCATCCGTTTGGATGACTTGGGTAGAGTTTTAAAATCCTCTTGAAACTTATCCAAATTCTTACCTTTATAAAATAAAAAAGACATAACACCTCAAAAAATATTATTCTAATTTAAATTATTCTGCAATTTTTAGTATTTTATATTATCTTGTAATAACAATTTTATTTTTGCCTCCACTCAATGAAAATCCAACGTCCACCCTAGCTTATAAGGAACAGGAAATATTGAGTTATTGTCCTTGACTAGAGAAGAAAAAAAAGATTCGTTTTAGTATAATTGGAGATAATATGTTTAAAAAATCTGTGTTGTAGTTCACAAGTGAGCAATAGCAATGGCTCAGCCATCTCATTGAAAAAAACTTTTTAAAATCAGTAATTCAGATAGGTTAATTTCCATATAAAAAAGTATTTACAAACATAAGAATGATACTGATAAATGTAAGAGCATTTTATACGCACATGACATTTTCATTACAGAAAACGAAGTTATAGGCCATCAAAATTAACTAATCCCTTGCACGAAGCTAAAAAAAAGCACCATATGTACGATTAAGATATTATTTGGTTGCATCCTTCAAAGCTATTTCCAACCATTCTCCAGTATCCCAAAGCTCCTCTGAAAGACAGCAAGAAGCTTGAGCTAAAATCTTATCATTTATGGAAATACGACGTTCTATTTGATTTATGAAATTTTCAAATGAAGCAGTGATGCTAAAATCTTTCACATGCTGTACATGAAAAAATGTTAGACCTATAAGTAGAAAAGCACTAGTGTAAAATTGGAAAGGAAAAGCACAGTTGTAAACTAGTAACTATTGTATAGGTTTCTATTGTCACCTCTAATACCTCGAAACAAGATAAACTTCCACACATTACGTATGGATATTAACATACGTAACGTGTGGTTATGAATTGATTTTTTGAACCAATATAATATTTAAAATATTGTGTATGAACCATAATTTTGTGTTTCAATGTTGTGTATGAACCATAATATTTGTGTTTCAATGTAGTGTAATATGTAGTTATGCTCCATACGTAACGTGTGGTTATGAACTGGTTTTTTGAACCATAATAATATTAAAAATGTTGTGTATGAACCATAATATTGTGTTTCAATGTTTTAATGTTGTGTATGAACCATAATATTTGTGTTTCAATGTTGTGTATAAACCGTATTATTGTTTTAGGCATTAGGAGAGGGTTACTCCCATTGTATAGCCCAACTTTTCTCTAATCTTTATAAGAACAATACAAAATGATCATCAACGTAGAAGACAAAACAAATTATTCATTACGCTGGTTGACTACAATCACATTTTAGCACACAATACAGGAAAGAATACAAATTGTTCATAAACTTAGAAAAAATTAGAGAAAATATATGACACTGATTTAGCGTTTGAAGAAATTAGGGTAATCTCTGATAAACGCTCGCTTCATATGATATCTGCTTTGCTAAATTTGTTTGCTCCCTACAAAGGTTGATAGTACATAAACAATATTACACAAAAGATACGACATTAATCACCTACTATGTATATCATTTAGTAGTTTGAGATTATATCTACGAATGTTATCAAGATCTTTAAGAAGATCTTGATTTTTCTTAACAAGATCTTGTTTTTCCTGTCATTGTTGTCGAATAACCGCGTGTGTCTTTTCCTCGTACATTGGATCAATCCACTCCCTGAAACGACACCCTAGTTATGGGCATCCGCAATACCTTCTTTCGTAGTTCCACTGCAAATCCCAAGTTCGGACAACGGCTTTCAAATTACAATAGCATAGCCTATCTGCGTTTGTTGATGGTTTGGATGAAGATGCCATTATTTGTTGTAGTGTTTGATTTTCTACAAATATCATGAATCCATTAATATAAAAAAATAGGGTTAATAAATTGATAGAAACTGAAAGAAAAAGCTTATCCAAAAATGTATCTTCAAGCGCCACTTGTGTTGGAATTGTTGTAGTTCTCAAGCAACCCTAATACTTCTTATATAGTGAAAAGGCAATGTGTTTGACAGCTAATAATCAGTCTCAAAAAGGGAAAATCTGATTGACAGTTAATAATCAACTGTAATATATAGCTGTATACAGCTGTAGTCACGAGTTTTATCCTAAACCTGAAACCCCTCAATCCTAACCCTAAACCCTAAATATTAAACCCATAAACCATAAACACTCCCTAAAACCCTAAACCCTAAATTCTAAACCCTAACCCTAACCCTAAACACTCCCTAAAACCCTAAATACTAAACCCTAAACCCTTAATAAACTCCACACGTTACGTATGGTGGATGCCCACACATTACGTGTGGAAGATGCCCACACGTAACGTGTGGTTTTGTCTGTTGTAAAACGCATTGAATGAAACTATTCAAGGATTACATGAAACTATTCAAGGAAATAACCATATAAGGGTATGAAGCAACACTGAAGAATATTAAAGACTTCGGAAAGAAGGCCATGTGATTTGTGTAGGTTTCTTTGTCTTCTGTAAAATTGTAACTTGTGAAAAATAAGAAAAATTGAACCTATCTGTATGATTTACTGTTTATCGTGATGGCGGTTTATACAATACAAAATGAAGACATCTTAATCCAAAGTTATAACATTCATTGTTGTCATAATCCAAACAAGTCATAACAAACAATCAAATAGAAGTCATAACATTCATTGTTGTCATAATCCAAAGTTTAATGAAATTCATAAAATGAAACAAGTTTAATCATGAAACATGCCTTCACAGCTTCTTCAGTAATTGGGAAGGAAGGGATACATTCGCTCTAATGACTGGCGTAGCGTCGCTGTTATATCTTCACATTCATGGTCGCGTCTTCAATGGTAGAGGGGTTGACCAATGGATGTGTACGTGGACGGTACCAGTCCATGTAATCATCGCTGCAGTCATGGCCTTGTTGGATTGGAGGGCCCATCGCATCTAGGGTTATGGAATGTACATTCTACGCATCCCAAGCAAATCGAACTCTGTCGTACTCCACTGTATAGCTGCTGATCTTTGCTCCTCTCCAAACTTAGTTATCCAAAGACACGATATAACTCCATGGAAGCGCGAGTCAATCATACCGTACGGCTTCCAGTCAACCTAAACATAATTGGTTGTAAAATAATTAAAAATCAAAGTCAACCTAAACATACCTATCAATCGTACCGAACGACATCCAATCAACCTAAACATAAATATATGCACTTACCATGTCCGCAGTCATCATATCCAGCTCCAATCTGTAGTTTTGCATTGGGTTGGGTTTTACTGAAAGGTCCCATCTACGAGCGTAGGGGGACCGCATGATCAGAGTCCCAGTCTCTACTCTTTGCAGGTCTGAACATGGGAAAATATTGGTATATCCACGCCTGAAAGGCAATTTTCGTAAGCAATCCATGTTATTGAATAATTACATTTACAACAATAAAATTTGATAAAAACAATAGTTTTTATAATTAAAAAAAATACCTGAATCAGAGTATAGCATGTGGACATCAATCTCGCATCTTTTCTGGTGCACTCGCCCAAGCTGCGGTACATGTGAGCAAGAACGCTAGCACCCCATGCATAATCCTTGGTGCACGAGTGATCGTCCACAAATCACGTATAGTAGAGTGGCAATTTGTGTTGGGACTTGTCCGGAAAAAGACAAGAGCCCAACAAGTACATCAAGTACCCAGATGCACACTTCTCGTCATTCAGCTCTTTGCAATGCTTCCTGAACGTATCAGCAGTTACGTTACCAGATGTCACCTCCTTAGCAGGCAACTCAAAGAATCCTTGTGCCTCAGCCACCATAGCCTTCTTCAAATCAGTCACAGTCAACCGCTCTTGCCAACCCCGTGGAGATGCTAAGTCTTTTCCGTTGATGCTTAGCCCAAGGATCAACAATACGTCATGGAGAGTTATGGTCATCTCTCCCCATGGCATATGAAACGAGTTGGTCTCAGGTTGCCAGCGCTCAACGAACGTACCAATCAGCGTCTCGTGCACATGCTCATGTATCACATTCGGAATATAACACATACCTGATCTAGATGCCAGATCACCCCATGGCATTTGCAACTGCAAACGCCATGCGCGTGTCTGTTTGCCTCGTTGCTGAAACCTCAACGGTGGCACAGGCTATAAATATTTGCATTTTTAGGGCAGTGTAAGCAATCGATAGGACATATTTATATTAAAATGTGGAATTACAAGAATAAGGTTTTCTATGCAACTTACAATGCGCAGATAAAGGGTGTACGCCACGTGATTGGCAAAACCCTTCAGAAGTTCGGGAATCTCAGGACCTCCATAGACTCTAACCTGTAATTCAGGGTCATATCTCCCCTTTTTCTTCGTTCGGGGAGGTCTTGCCTGTGAAGAGGTGGCTTCTTGTGGCTCTTCGTCCGCATCTTCAGGTTGACCTCTTGGAGTCTAAGCCTGACTATCGTCGTCCACGTACGGAGCGTCATCTCTTGGCATCCAAGCGTTGCTGGCCTGGTCCTGAGTCCCCCATGTATTGGCCTGGTCCTACATTTATTAAATAAATCACAAGTAATTACAATTTTTAAACAAATTCATGTTATACTAAATGTACTTACCATAGGCTGATGATAGGGAGCGTTCGGATATACTGTCGGGTTCTCCCAAGGGTTGTGCTCATCCTCAGCCCCCTGATAATACGAAGGGCTGTGATGAGAGCTCACATGCGGCGGTAGTATCGGCGGACTAAAAGTCGGCCCGTAGTAGTTATTCTGATCTATTGTATCAGAATAACCACGCAGCGGGCTCGTTCGATAGTCCGGATAGAACTAAGGCTCCTAATCTGCCCTATCTCTAGGAAACGAAGGCACCGCCATTAAGCTCTGAGCGGAAATCATGCCTGCAGTCCCACTACTGCTACCGGATCCCGTCTGATAGGCGTCAGTCTCATCATCCCGGTAGCATACATTCCTACGTTGCCTTCTCTCCGTCCTTGTCACCTCTTCTTCAGTCCTAAACGACTGGTCACGGACAAGGTTGCGGCGGCTCCTACGTGCGGTTCTGTCACCAGACTCCATCTGCGGTTATATATCCACATATTTTAATCAAAATAATATATTCTGTATTCTGGATAAATACTACGCCGGAGAGTCGCCGGATTTGCAAGCCAGAATTGCAAATCCACACGTTACGTGTGGAGACATTCCATACGTAACGTGTGCAGACATCTGCAGCCAAAACTGCAAATTCACACGTAACGTGTGAAATGACATATTCCAACTGCCGACGGCAACATACCGACGACATTCCGTCGTCTTCTCCGGCGAAATTTACAGATTCCGGCGAAAATTATTTTCATCAAATAATACAATAAATTCAACAAAAATCACACTATTTTAACAAATCCACCAACACTATCACTTCCATTTGCATATTTTCACAAAAATTCAACATAAACCCTCAACACCATTTTATACAAATCTTCACCATTTCATACAAAAAAATACTTCAAAATTAAAGAAAAAATCAACACCATCAAAAACATCTACACAACATAGATCTACAATATCCAACAAAAAACTTCAAAATTAACCAAAAATAACCAAACAACAATTTCTACTAACTAAGCTTTCAAAGATCTTGATTGAACGTAACGTGCGGAGTTCGTTGCTTCGTAACGAGGAGATCCACGAGACGCGTTATGCGGGAAGGGAAAAAGAGGCTGCGTTTTAGGGTAATGAAGACGAATGAGAGAAATTTGGCTGCGTTTTACGTGTGGAGTCTCTCCCCACGTTACGTGTGTAACAGTCCCACACGTTACGTGTGGAGCTTGAAAAGGTCTCATCCCGCGCAATGTGGGAATCCTATCCCCACGTTACGTGAGGTGTCTATGCGCTGAAAGGCAATTTCGCATATGCGTTAAAAAATAAGGGCCTAAACTTATTACAACCAAGATGAACAGTTGTGGAATATCAAGTCAGGCGCTTTCACTAAGAAGCTCAAAATTGCTTTATTAGAAACATCAAACATGATATGCCAATGGCAGGATGTTGATGATCTTCCCAGTTAAGAATTTGTTTCGAAACACTAGATATTATGGAGGCTGTTGAAATATGCAAAACTTTTGACATTTTTCTGTTCTAAATGTATTTCTACAAAGCAAATGCAGTTTGATTACCTTGCAGTTATCTGCATCCTGGAATCGATGCACTCATGAAAAAGGATGAAGAGGGTTTTGTACTCTATACAGCAAAACATTGGAGAAATTATTAACGAGTTGCATTGCAGCCTGCAAAAATGAGATAGACAATCAAAACAGTCAATACCAATTGGACTCTCTTACCTTGGGAGATTCTTTACATGGTTCAGACCTTCTACAATGAACTGAGACAATTGGTGTCTCGTAGCAATATTCCACCTCCTTGATCCTACTCACGCTCATCAGCAAGCACCAATAAATTTATTGTCCAAATCCCCCAACTGCCATACACAGATAAAATAACATGTTTGCAGCAATCAACCTTCTTTGTATTGTTCTTGAAACGGATCATCCATTGTTTCCCATACTCAGAGAACCTGTTCTCAACACTAAACAGCAACTATGAAGTATAGCCTGTTCTATACATAACACTTATTAATGGATAATGGAAGCAACATATTGGACGTTTCCGTATAGAAAACTGGAGAGAACCCAGCTAACCTTCATGATTGACTCTCCCTTCTAAATGTAGCGTAGGGCATTTCCCAGACACATCTCAAGACTTATCCAGACCAAATATCCATTAAAGCACCTTGTGCATGTAAATATCTGCTGTACACTTGCTATGATCATTATAAGTGACCAGACATTCTATGTTGACAAGCATTACCAGGAAGAAGAGATCTAATGTCAGCTTCTCATAAAAACTGATGCCGAAGAAAAGATTATTTGACTCCACAATCTTTGGAACTCCCTAATGCTTGATTGCCTCCATTGCAAGCCGTACTAAACGCAGTAGTCCGTTGACATCGTGGAAATTAAAATCTAGGACTCTTTTGACAGAAGAGATTCCTTCTCTAGAATCAGCTTGCTTCATTGTTGCCTTGGCTGCTGCAAAAGCCCCCTGTGACTTTCTTGAGGCTTCCATTGCAGAATTAACATCCTGCATCTGCAGCATATTGCATTTTGTTATACAAAACTCCATATGATAAATATAAAAAAGACATAGTGACATAAACCAAAGTCATTGATGAATGGTGAGGTGAAAGGATGAACTTATAAATGCTCGTTGTATTTTAATGCAGGGCAGCCTTGATTTGTTTGTGACAGATATCACCTACCTTGCTTTTACACTAAATATATGGTGAGCATAAAAAGTTAAAAAGGTAATCTCTCTTTCTTCATTTATCTTATTTTCTCCTTAAGTCATTTATGTTTGTATGGTCGATCTAAGAGCATTAGTCAACACCATGCAGTGACCACCCTTCCAAAAACCTAGAAAATTAAGTTACTATAATGCCACAAACAAAGCTGAAAAACCTCAGTATTAATGCAGGAAAAAAAAAATTCTTGGATTATTTGCTCTGTTACTTACTAAGAGTTAGATTTATCTCCAACTAATAAGTAATCAGCATTTTCTTTCCCCAGCAGAGAAGAATTTCACTTACAAAGTTCAAAAGCCTCGAAAAGATGGGACGACTCCTAGCAGCAATAAC
Source organism: Rheum nobile (assembly GCA_027886185.1). Taxonomy (NCBI): domain Eukaryota; kingdom Viridiplantae; phylum Streptophyta; class Magnoliopsida; order Caryophyllales; family Polygonaceae; genus Rheum; species Rheum nobile. Next base: position 3,667,108 of record WOAB01000002.1, on the reverse strand, counting down.
ATGGTTTCCAGCTGGTTGTGGAGAGTTTCCATCCCTAGCTTGGGCAGCCTTTTCTGCTGTTGCTGAATTGCTTGCATTATCAATATCAGAGGCAGATGAAGAAGGTGATTCTCCTGGATAGTAGCATAAAATAGAGGTTTCATACTTCAAAACATACAAGTGACCTCATATGTTTGATATTCAAGGTTAAAAAGGTAAACGTTGATAACGTCTAAATGATTTACATCTCCTAGAAAAGAAGAGATCACTAACGAAAGTGAAAAATAGCTGCAGAATTGGCCTGTTTTTCAGCCTAAATGTTGAAACAGAAAGCATTTGTAACTGTTGAAGGTCATTGCGGTTCTCAATCCCTCCTTGCAACTCCTCACCTAGGAACCCTCTCTCACTCACATACTTTGGAATCCACCCTAGTAATTCTGCATGTAACATCTTCTCTAGATTGAAAACACCTACTCTTTAATCCAAATGTATAAACAAGATATGATATATTAGTTTCTGGCAAAAGAACTACCTAACTGCATTCCACATGTTTAAGGATTAGAAAAAGAAAGAAAGAAAAACCAAGCATTCCATTTATTTTTTGATGAATACTGATCTGTACATTAAAATGGGGACGTACGGAGTCACCCACTTGATAGAAAAGGTTGTTTCATCAATTTCCAAGGTGTTTCTTAATAAGGAATTCATGAAAGATAAATTTCCATCAATCTTACGCGACTTCATTCAATATAAAATGGGAAATTATCGATGTAAAACTTCATTAAGTTTACCAGGAGGAACCATGTGAAGAGAGGTTTGTAACTCATGTCGATCTCTGCTAGCAGCAGGATGTGAGGAATAGATTACCCTCAAGTATGCCACCTCCATGCATTTATAGGCCAGAGAAGCAGAAGCCAAGTCTTTTAACTTCTCAAACTCATGGGCACAAAACCTGTCAATTTATAAAATATCAACTTGAACATGGCAGTACAAGGCTCAGAACTTTCCAAACAAAAGGAAAGCACAGCATACAGATCAAATACAATGCAGTCCAGGACTTCACATTCAAAAGCATCAGAAACCCAGAATCGCCTTCTATCATATGGACCTACCGGGTGCCAATAGGTACATGCGTTCACATTATCCTATATTCTATTTGATCCTGAACATATACATAAAAATAACCGAAACCTATGCCCTTATATCCATTTCCATTGCCATTTTCACTTCCACTTGCAGTTTCCATCCAACAAGTTAGCGAACATCTAACGGAAAGATAGATTTCAAAAGCTCCACTTTAATATGCCTCTTAAGCTCAATATCTCAAAACACAAACTATCAATGATTAGTTCCTCCAAAGAGATGTCCACGACAAATTCAAGCAAAGACATTATTGAGGCAATTGCTATGGGTCTCTTGAATGAAAAAATGGCTGAACTATATTCAGGAAACAAACATGACCAATCTATTCCTTAACTTACTTTCTGGGAAAGAGAAATCTCTATTGAACAGAAAGTGACAGGTACCTCCAGCAAAAAAAGTACCACGGTGAAATAATTTAAGCCTTGTTAGACTGTATCAACTATCAAGATACTAAAAGACACCTAAGTAAATGAGTATGGAACTTAACAAACCCTTCAGCAGATAAAAGAGAGTCAGAGACCAATTACTTATTAGCTATTAGAATATTTCTGCAGCATAACTTTGTTTGGCAACAGGAAAATAAAAAATTACTTATTATCTACACCATGAAAGAAATAATCCTAACAAAAAAGAAAATAATAACTTAAATTAGTCCTGGAAGTACTGCCTCAAAAAATTGATACAAGTTCCGTCCAGAAGCTCTTTCACTTATACAGCATACACTCGTACAGTTTAATTATTCATTTATTCATTTATAAAGGAAGAAGTGAACATCACATAAACAATAAGAAAAGAAACTAGAAAGAAGCACTGCTACAGACTTCTAAAAATAATCTTACTTGCAAAGTTTCGCAGTGCTGCTATAGACTTGCATGGACTGAATAATATCCCCACGTTTAGAATTTCCGCTGCCACTGGATTCAAGTAAACAAGCTCCATGAAGAAACTTTAATGCTGCCTCAAAGTATAACCCTGTACTCTCAGCAGACCCAGAATTCTGCAAAGCAGAGCATCATGATTTTAAACTAGAATACAAAGAATTTGCTTCATAGAGTTATATATAGGAGGGTGGGAATGTTGTTCATCTAGTGTCAGTGAGAAGATTCAAAAACCTTTTTGCGGTCAGCAAGGTGTTTCAAATCCTTGGCTTCTTTAAGAGCATTACTTGCAGCTTGATTGTGGGAATCTCTTCTCATTGGACTTGGGGTATCCCGATCCTTAAGTCTACGAACATTAGAAAATTGATGCTTTGATGAAGAAGAATGAACTCCATTCTGAATATCAGGTATCTTAGTTGAGTTATGTTCTTGCAAACCCTTTCCCTTGTCATGAGCAGATGCACATGAAGCATCTGCACCATTACCTTGGTCAGCCAGTGACACATGATTAGATAAATCACCTTTATTTCCTGACTTCTCTTTTCCACTGAGCAATTCCATTTCCTCATCCTTCACCTGATCAACACTTTTTGACACTTTCTCATCACAGTCAGTATAGACTTGTTTCTTAGAATCTGTTTTGAATACTGAATCTTCATGGCCCACAGATTTCGGCTTACCATTCTCCTTAGCATTATCTAACATGATTTCAGAAGGCTTTTTCTTGCCACCAAAATCCAGTTCACCATCATTGCATTCAGACTTCTCCTGAAACTTTATTTTAATATCTTTTGTTTTGTCTTTAAGAGTATGTGGGTGATCTCGTGAGTCGTCATAGGATTCACATATTTTCACTTTGCTCTTGTCAGATTCGGGTCTAAGTATCTGATTCGTGTCCTTGGACAATGAAGAGACCTTTGCAGATTCCTTTATAAGAGACCCGTTAGCTTGATCCTTGCAAACACTCTTGACAGGCTCTTTGAGAGCTCCATCATCGGTTGGTGCTTCAGATGTACACAACTTATGTTGGTCAAAGGTATCAGCTTGACTACCAGCTAAAGTGTGAGAGGACGAATCCAGAGAGTGCTTGATCTCGACTTTGTCATCTACCAAGCTACCATCCATTTTCCCATACAAATTCTTTCTTATAGCACCAGATGTGTCACCACCATTATTATCTTCTATATCAGCAAATCTTTTTGAATCGTCCTTTGTAAGAATCGCAGCAATGTGTGAGCAATCCTGCTGCGGCAGATTTTTCTTCCCTGATGCAAACATATCTAAATTTGTGGTCCTGAATGGGGATGAAGATAACGATTCCACAGGTGAACTCTTTACTTCCCGTAAGATGGATTTAGATTTCTGAGAATCCATAACCTTTGAAGAACCAGAAGCAGCACCAGATCCTAACTCCCTTTTCAATGATCTGCCATCATCCAATATCAAAGTACTTTCCCCATCTTTCCCCACTCGATGATCCTTTGAACGTTTTCTTCTTTTTTCTATCGCACCGTTTCCCTGACTAGAGTTGGATGCCTTCTCTTCAAGCAAGGATATGCGAGCCTTCTTTTGTCCCATTTGTTCACTTTCATTGACCATATCATCTGACAAAATGCTTGGACTCACAGTATCAACAGAACTTTTCACTTTTCTCTTCTTTGTATCAACATTTCCATCATTAGAATTTCTTGTATCCAAACCAGCATGAGGCAATGCTTGTACCTGGAATTTTGATTTCTTTGTAGAATCTTGCAAGCTATTATCAGTGTGACCCTTGGAGCTTTGTGACGAAGATGCATGATTGGTAGGAAGACCTTTCTGACCTCCATTGGTTAGCAACTCAATGCTTGAATTATGTATTAGCATCTCATTGCCTGCATCATGAGTAGACATCCAATCCTCATCTTTAGTCTTCATTTTTTTTGGTCTTGGATAATCTTGGTTAGGCTCTCTTTGGCCTCCTAGCCTTGTGTCCTTGGAATGACCTGCGGATATAGGGAAGGTGATGAATGTCATCTTTCATAAAAAGAATGAGAACATGGTAATTTTCAAGATAGGAGGATACCTCCATCAGGGTAGCTATCATTTTTTTTCTTTTTGCTTTTCTTCTTACGCTGATTCGTTTCTGGGACTGGATCAGTAGGTTTTCTTAAATGCTGAAAATGCAGTTCATTCTTCACGTGAGGCCCAACAGTATTAGTTAAGCTTGTGCTCTTCACAGATTGCAGTGCCTCCTGCTTTGAATTTGGCACTTCTTTCAAACCATGATGCTTCTTCCCACCACCTGGAAAAATATCTTGCCGAGTTTGGGTGAGATGCATGTCACTAGGTGCACTTACTCCAGGAACATCATCAGCCACAGAGACATGTAGACCAATTATATTTTGGGGTTGATAAAGCATTGTTACTGCTTTTGTAGTTTCCTCTTGAGTTATGTTACAGTTGTTCATCCCAGGCCTAAAGATATTCAATGAGTTAGAAAAAAAATTCAAAAGGTGATAATAATGTGAATGTTTGTTGCCAGATGTCAAAACTTTGCAGGGTCATGACAGCAGCCCAATATCATTAATCAAAAAAAGTAAATCTTCCAAATAGTTTGTGACATACTAAGAAAGAGAGAATAATGCTATAACAGAACTTACAACCAATTGAGCATGCTACATAGCCAATTGTCCGGAAAGCTGTCTACTTGTGTGCCAAATGGAAGAAGTCTCCATTTTGAGCACTTGTCACACTGTACCCAGTTATTAACTGAAGCGCCAGCAGAAGCTGGGTCCCCAATTGGAGGCACATGACCAGAGGGAGGGGCAAAATCCAAGGCCCTCTTGAAATTTACCCTTGAGATTAGTTGTTCATGAGCCCCATTATCTGATCTCTCTCTGGAATTGCTGTCACAAGGAAGCAAACCTTGATCGCAGATCTGAGAAGTTTTCAGCCTGCCATTAGAAGGTTCATCCGGGGAGTCCATCAAATTGTCTCTATCTTCAATCATGCCCCCGAAGAAATCCTCATATTTGTCTCTAGCTATACTTATATCCTCTTGCTTTGGATAAGTTCCAGTGGCCGTAGAACTATCTTTGTTTCCTGAATCTGCCTGCCTATTGCTTTCCTTGTGGATTTCAGTAGCTTCTGCCCCCATAAATTGGCTCCCCTTATGTTTCTTTTTGTCCCCTGAAGATAACTTCTCTCTTCCAGACAGAAGCTTCTTTCCCTCTTGTTCAACAGTAGCATATTTATTCCCGTTCTTCTGCTTCTGAGAACTACTAAGTCCACTGATTGAAGCCTTTCTACTTTTTGGGCCAAAGTCATTTGCATTAGTATTACTTGAGCTATTAGCTGCTTCTCCTATGTTATCTCCGCCTTTCTTAGGATAGCTTGGGCCATCAATCTGTGAATCTACCATTACCTCACCTACAACCTTCCCAGCTAGACTCTCCTCGCCAATCTGCTTCTCATCCCCATTACCATCATGACTCAAAACAGGGATCAATGGTTCGTGTCTAACTACATTTGAGAGTATATTTGATTTTTGTTTTGAGGTGTCTCTCTTCCCTCCAGATGGACAATGCAAATCAGACAGAAGAGGAAGCTTCAAGGCTTCACTAACCAGCACCTCACAGGCTTCAGTATTTATGTCAGCCTGGTTACTCGTTATTATAATAACCTCATCTAGGGCCTTCTCGGTGTCTTCCTTGTATTTTGGCGATAAGTGATCCCTTTCCTCTGACTTCAAGCTATCTTCTACTGACAATATATTAGCAGTCTTTTGATTGCTTCCCAAGACAGAATTATCCCGGTTGTGCCTGAAGGCAGGTGGAACTTTATTACCTCGCAGAAGCTTTTCAGTCAATCGTGCTAGACCCTCAGAAAGAGGAGATAATAGGTGACCTCCATAGATTGGGACGGAAGTCATTATCTGAATAAAAGATAGAAGAAAATTATGATTTCCAATTGAAAGTAAAAATATCAAGAAAGAGATGTTTAAAAAACAAAAACCATTACAACAACTCACTCGAATAATGTGAGTAGGAGACAGTGGAGACTCATCTCCAGGAAATTGGAACCCTTGAGGAAGCCCCTCACTCCCTATAGGGCTGTCACCAAAAGATGAGAATGGAGAAACAAGGCCAAGACCACTATAAATTGCAGTATTTTTCTTTGCAGACAAGTTATCCGAGCCCACTTTTATCCTCACTTTAAGAGTTTTTTGTTCATTCATGTAATTTGACTTATGTAGGACTTCAAGTTTTGCAGTTGATTCCTCAGCTGAATGCTTGAATGGAGCCCGTGCAATTTGTCTCACTGAATCATGTTCTGATGGTGCTTTGTACAGATTTGATGAAGCAAAACGGACGGAACCAGACCCATGTTTTGTCGAATGATTACCATTTGGTTGAGACAATGAACTATAATTACCGCCCTGCAAAATAACAGGGGATTAAGTCTTCCAAAATGGCAATATTTTCAGTTGCATGTGGATCAACATACAGCCAATTTTCGAATTTTACAGTTCCAATAGAAATTCAACATTTGTACAGCAGAAGAAAGTCATGAAACTGAAAGTTCAAGCAATAAGCATTAACTGAATCACAGAAAGAAATTTGATTCAGTGGATAAACCAGAGCTTTCATATATGCTGAATCAGATTACCTCAGCTGACAAACAGGTTGTAGACTTATGAGAGTGATGATCTTGAACATTTGCCGGGCTCCTTGAATAAGAACAAACAGGCGACGGCTGGGTTAAGAATGAACCATATCCACCGTATTTTGCTCCTGACAAACCGTACAAAGCAAAATCACCCTAGACGAATATAAACCCACACGGATTTTATAGCCAACATATGCTCATAGTAAACTTACCCAAATTCTCCGAGGTGACTCCACCTTCAAAATCTTTCTTTAAATGTCCCAGAACGTTTTGAAGTTTCTCATCCTTCAAAACATAATACATTTGGTCATCAGCACAACAAGATATAGAGGGAAATCACATACAGAAAGGAGTATCACACTTCATTATGATGACAAAAAGTAGCGACACAAGATAAAAAAAACATTAAAAATCTATTCTTGGACATCCATTATATGGATACAGGAGAATTTCCAATAATTTCCTAATTTCTAAGCTCTTTCCTTCCAGATTTCATATTATCAAGGTTTATGTCATTAGTAGCAACAAGCATCCCTCTGTTTCTGGTATACACATCTTTTGCCCTCTTCTAATCACCAGATAACTCAGTTGACATCTTACAAGTTTCAATCCAAGAAACACCTACCAGTGCCTCGTAATGTTACTAGAATCTCAATGACTATCTTGAGCTGTACTTAAAAAAATCACATACTTCTTTAGTTCTTTTGACATGTATCTAGCAAGCTTTCTATCAACCAAACATAATACTAAACTTAGCATCCAAGACTTCTTGCAGATCAACCTGAATAATCATTGTAGCCCTTATTCGATCACATTGCAATTAAGATAAAACATCAAAACCTAAGTCCTAACTGAAACTATCAGTTCCTCTACGCCCATAGAATATCATAATTAACTCAAATAACAACATTACAAACAACAAAAAACAAGCAAAGAAGATTTAGAGCATATTAATTACACTGAACAATAAGTAAGCATAATTTGACCAAGAAACTTATATCCAAGTAAACATAATAGACAGATAAATAAATGGAGAAGTAAAAAGTCCTTACTATGTAGGTAAGAGCATCGAGGTCAATGTTGGTTTCCTCATCATACTGGTAAGTAGAAGCTTCTCCTTCTTCAAGCTCAGTATCCTCCATTTCTCTTCTCTTTCTCACTTCCACCACCATCGAATCCCCTACCCTCTTTTTTCCATCTCTGCTTCCCTGGACTAAAATTATGCCCAACAAAGCCCTAATTCCTATTTTCCCGCCACTCCACCTGAAAAACAATCAGCCTTCCAAATTCACAAAACTCCGCGCATATCAGAAATCCACACCAAATTTCCTACACCAAAGTTCCGAAGAAGGATTCGGATCGATCAAAATCAGAGCAACTCAGATTCTCACCCGCAGAAAAGGAGATGACTCAGATTCTCTTGAGCGAAAAGATGAAGAAGAATTGAAAATGGAAAACAAAAAAAATTCTAGGCCTGGATCTCGTCAATTGGCGTTGTGAGGTGATAATTTTATTTGATTATCAGAGATTCTTTACCTGCTCGTAGCTAATTTCCAGATCGTTAACGATCTCTGGAGCTGGAAATTGATTTGAGCCGACGGAGAAACTACATGATTTTTCAGGTGTACGGCAACCCGGAGCGGTTTTTGGTTTTTCAATTTGTTATTTAGTTGATGTATTGGCAAAAGTACCCCTGATAGCTTATGGTAGTTTGAAAAGACCGACAAAAGTATCAATTTTTATACTTTTTGTAATTTTATTTTTTTTATAAGGATAATAATTAGAGTTATCGACAAAAATGTTAGACCACTCAAGAGGCCGATAAATCGGCAACTGGAAAAACCAGTAAGTATAACAGAGACAAGCAAATGAAAATACAACAAAGCAAAAGCGAGCTACAAGACTAGGGAGAGAAGTAAGTCCAGCACAAACGAGCAATACCACCAGACGACGGGTCAAACAGGAAAACAATCCTGGAAAGCGTTGAATGGACAACCATGACGTTGTCCCCACTCATGATGAGGGATCTTCAGGAGTCTCGACCACCCTGACGTTGCCTTTTGGATCTTCAGGAGCCTCAACACAACCACGACCACAACTGGAACAACTCGATCTCCACACTAATCAGCTCAACAGAAGCAAAGCAGTACAACACACAAGCTTGCACACACACAAAACACACACAAAAAACAAAAACAAAAAAAAACAGAACTCAAATCCAGGGAATAGATGTGGACGGGGGACAGGGGAGGGAGAAGGAGGAGGGGGAAAGAGGAAGACAAGGAGCGGTGGTGGGGCAGAGATGGAGGGCGGAGAGGAGGAAGAAGGCGGCGGGGCGGAGAAGGAGGGCGGGGCAGAGAGGGAGGTGGACGGCGGAGAAGGAGGAGGGGGAAAGAGGAAGATAAGGAGCGGCGGCGGGGCAGAGATGGAGGGCGGAGAGGATGAAGGCGGCGGCGGGGCAGAGAAGGAGGGTAGAGAGGAGGAAGGCGGCGGCGGGGCAGAGATGGCGGGTGGAGGAGGGGAGGAGAGGCGGCGGGACGGGTTGGCTTCAGCGGAGGAGGGGAGGCGGCGGCGTGGTGGCGAGGCTCGGTCGAAGCGGTGGCAAGGGAGGCTCGGAGGAGCAATCGGTGGACGGTAGCGGCGGTCGGCCATGGCGTCTCGATGGAGCATTTGCTAGGGCCAGTGTCTTCCCGGCGAAGGCGAGGAGAGGCGGCATGCCGGTGAGGCGGGAGGCGGTCGCCGGTGAGGCAAGTGTGGAGGGCTTGTTAGGGCCGGCTGGCTCCTGCTCCCCTTGGGAGCGTTTTTTCTCTTTTGTAGTATTTTTTTTGTTATAGATGGGGTATGATTTTATTTTTATTTTTAATAAAGATTTTCTTAAAAGTTAACAAATCTTTTTTTTCAAAAAAATAAAAGAAATTTATAATCTCTCCTTAATCTTTCTCCCTCCTGGTGGCAATCCCATCACATCACCTGTTATGGCCTCAAAGCTATGACATCCTAGTGTGTACTATCTCAAAAATGGAGGACAACTTTCCCTCCAAAACAAAAGTAATCCTTCCTTCCACCCTTAACCCATCCACCGTAACATTCACTCTGCCTGACAACGTATCCCTGAAAATTCATGATAAAACTTCAAGGCGACCTAACAAAGTTCATAACATTTACTCCACCTTCTTGAGATAGTTCGCACCTAATGCCCTCCATTAAAGCTTGAATGGGTACGTAAATTCTCTTGACAAACCTTCACTTTTTCCCCTCCGTTGTTTACTCTTTTTTTTTTTTTTTTGATGACGAGGGAAGCCACCACTTGCGGGGTGCCACCTGCAAGTGGTGGGTTCCCCTTCGCTTTTTTTTTTACTTTTTTTTAATATGATAGAAACTCTCTGTTTTTTACTTAGAACAGTGAGAAGTTCAAATCCTTGTTCATTTGTAGGTACGAAAGTAGTATACGTGAGGTTCATAAGTGGTGGATAATGGAAAGACCAAGGGAAAAGATGGTTGTATGAGGGTGATAGAACAGTAAAAGCCATGTTGATTTCCCATGACATGGACTTGGCTACACTGCGGAGGAAATGGATTGAGAAGAACCCATTTGATGAAGAGAAGTTCTTTGTGCAGATGCCACTATCAACCAAGGTTGTGAATGAGTGTGCATGGTTTGCAATTTTGCTAAAGTGGTGGAACCCTTGAAAGTGTTGGCTGAAATCAATAGGGTCGTGGGTAGAACTAGCCATTGTGGGAAAGGGCTCTAAAGGAAGCAACTCCAAAGGCCCCTCTTCATCATAGATTGACCCCATAGACTCATAAACATCATAGATTGGATCAAAGGGCTCCTCTTTCACAACCACCTTAGAGATCACAAAACATTCTCTCATGACGGCGGTTGCATGTACTTCATCTTCTTCCTCAGCCTTAGCATCATCTTCAACCTCTTCTTCCCTATCATCCTCAGACTTATACTATCCATAAGCGTTTAGAAGCACTTGTCTCCTTGTAGGGCAATCACGAGCAAAGTTTCCTATCCTCATGCACTTGTAACACTTCCAAGTCTCTAGCGCGAGTCATGTCTTCAGTTTTGGGTGTTGGGTCTGTTAAGGGTGTGTCTTTACTTGGTGAAACCTTGGCTGACTCACTCTTGGGTTATTGATGGTTAGATGGTTGAGCTGAAGAGTTAGAACTAGGGTTGGAACTAAGGATGGGCAAAAGTAGACCGGATCGGATCATAAATTTACAGTCCGGTCCACGGTCCGAGAATTTTACATTTCCGGTCTTACGGTCCGGTCCGGACCGTAATTTTTACGGACCGTAAAAATAAAAATAAAAAAGGTTTAAAACATTTTGGGGGGTAATTTTTACGGTCCGGTCCATAATTTTTACGATCCGGACCATAATCAAACCCTTTAAATGCCAAAAAATATGAAATCCGGTCTTCCCGGTCCGGACCATAAAGGACTGGATCGTTACAGTCCGGTCCGGTCCACGGTCCATACTTTAAAATGTTTACAGACCGGATGTCCATCCTTAGCTGGAACTCCAAGTCTGTGACCCACCTCTAGGTTTTCTCCTTTGCAAATTTTGATATACTTGAGTAGCATAATGCAACACCTCAATTTGAATGTTTGGACCGAATCTATGCATATCTACATAGGAAGAAATATCAGAGTTCAACCCACTAGTAAACTTGGAAATGAGATACCTATTCGGGAAGCGAACACCCAATCGAAACAAAAGTTGTTTGAGTTCCTTGTACAACTTTTCTGGGGTTCTTAAGCCTTGTTTCAGCCTTTCTAGCTTCACTTGCACCTTGTCCGCATAGTCTCCGGGAACAAATCTATATCACACGGAGATGGGAATCCAATTATTTTGAGCTCTCTCTTCCTTGTCTTCCATCCACCATGAATAAGCAAAGTCGGTGAAGTGCATGGTAAAAATGGCTACTCTTGGTGTTGCTATAATAGTAAAAAATAGACTCAGTCTTAGACTCCCAATCTAGGTAAGCCTCTATGCCGGATGTCCCCGCAAATGGCTGAATGGTAAGCTTCAGACCATGATGTTGATCTCGCCCTTGAGTCCTATCATCGTCCCCATAGCCATAGCCTTGGTCCTCATGGACTTGAGCCCTCGTATGCATGTCTCTCAAACATGCCCTTTCTCAGAAATCACGTGGGCCAAGGGGCACACGTCTTGGCATCATGGTAGGGCCATTTGGAGCTTGGTAGGGCCTTGGCATCATTCCAAAGATAGGGCATGCGGGCTTCCCTTGAACCCTCAAAGGAGCCCTACGGTTGTGGTCTGAGGCAAAGGGGTGCTCCACATATTCTTCTTGGTTATCATCTAGGGTGCCTCCTTGAGTCCTAAAACCCCCTCTTGCTCGATTGGAAGGACCGACCTCTTAGAAGTCTTCTTGAAACACAACCCCATGTGATTATCCTAATCTCCCCGAGCTGTTATTCTAGCTTTTCGTCCATGGCTCCAAGGAGGTCTATGCGAGTCCGATCAAATAAAGCTTGGAGGTCTCCCAAAGAAATTTGCCTAGCTTCATGCCAAGAGTCCTCCATTGTCTATTTTCCTAGATTGTCTTGTGACATGAAGTCGAACAAGGAAATAATATAAAACTATTCTAGACACAAACAAAACAAGCTAACACGTGAAGTTAGTTTAAAACAAAAGAAATTGACTAAGTTTAAGGCAAAGATGGTACCTTTTTCAAAGCACAAACCTCATTCTTTCCACAAGAAGCAAGCCGTGCACTTAGGGATAATTCCAAGGCCTTAACTTCACCCAACTTAGTGCAACCACAAGAATATATCACGAGCACAAGAAAAGACTAGGGTTTGTGTGGGACGACTAGGGTTTGTGTGGGACGACTAGGGTTTTAGGGTTAGGTTATTTAAACCTAGTTTCCCTTTCATTATTCAAAAATCACGTTACATTCAATTCAGTTTTGCATTCAGCATTTTTCCCTTTGAAGTTTATTATTTCCAAGAACTATGAGGAGCTAAGCACCCTTTGCTTAGTCCGACGTTTGAAGCCTTCGTATGATTTGATTGTGAGGTTATAACTATATTTCCTATTCCTTTGGATTATATATTTTATCTTGAGCATATTCATATTGATTCTTATTGATTTGACTAGATTGATCACCTAGTTGATATTAGTAATTGTCTATTGCTAGGGTTTGGATATTTCGAGTTGAGATTCCTTATCTATTGTAGCATCCATGATATTCTAGGACTAGTTGGACTAGTTTATTATGAAAGAGAATTGATTATGTGCTAAATGCTGTGAAAAATTGGTGTTGTATGTATCCTGGTTAATTCTTATGCTCTATGCTGTTGTTGTTCTAAATCTTGATAGTTTCTCGTGCGTTCAATAGTAAGGGTTGCTAGGACTAGTTGGACTAGTAACTATTTCAGAATAGGGACAAGAATAATCAAAGGAAGGAATAGAGATAACCTAGGACCAATCAATCATATGAATGGTGGATATTTGTTTGGCTAAGTATTTTTTCCCAAATTGATTATAAACTTTTTTCTTTTATTTCCTTTGTTTACTTGTTTTCCAACAATCAACCAAAACCCCCCTTGTTACTATTGCATGCAAACTGACATTAAGAAAGATAACTCCTCCCTGTGGGATTCGACCCTTGCTTGCCCAAACTACTTGTTTAGGTTTGTTAGGATAATTTTGATCAGGTGATACGACTAAAACCTGCTATCAAATTGGCGCCGTTGTCGGGGAGGCAAGTTTTGTTTTTCTTGTGTGTGTTTATGTGCAAATTTTTGTGTAGACCTATCTTATGGTCCACACCCGTGCTACTGACTCTCCACTTTTGGTTTTGGATTCAGAAATTGAGAGAACGCTCTCCCAGAATCGCAGAGTAAACAGATCTTTAGTCTTTGACAACCCAACTTTTGAGATGGCTGACGAACAACAAACGCTGAGGCAGCTGACTGCCCCAAACCTGCAGCAGCAACCGCTGGCTGTGCATTTTCCCGAGCTTGTTGATAGAGTCAATTTCGAGCTCAAGTCAGGGTTGATCCACTTGCTCCCACACTTCCATGGGATGAGTGTGGAAGACCCCAATAAGCATCTATCGGAATTCCATACAGTCTGCACCATCATGAAGCCCAAGGGAGTGACTGAAGACCAGATCAAGCTGAGGGCCTTTCCCTTCTCTTTGAAGGACTCGGCCAATGACTGGTTCTACTACCTGACTCTAGGAAGCATAGACACGTGGGCCAAGATGAAAAAGGCCTTCCTGGAGAAGTACTTCCCAGCGACAAAGCTGAACAGCCTAAAGAGGAGTATTAGCAACATCGAACATCAGGCTGCTGAGTCGCTATATGAGTACTACGAGCGCTTCAAGAGGCTGATTTCTAGTTGTCCCTATCATGGCTACTCAGACCAGGACCTCGTACTTTATTTGTATGGAGGTTTACTTGATGACGAGCGTCGGATTGTGAACGCTACCTGTGGGGGGAACATCCTGAATAAGACTCGAGACCAGGCCTATGAAGTTTTCTTTGAGCTATCTGAGGGCTCAAGACAGTTCAGCAAGAGGGCGGACGCCCAATCAGTGAGAGCTGTAGAATCTCAGCCTAATTCCACTCTAATCTCTGAAATGGATGAGATGAAGGAGATGATAAGGCGACACATGATGAAGGGTGGCCAGCAGCAGGTCAAATCATGTGGGATATGCCAAGACACGATGCATCCAACAGACACATGTCCCACGCTGCAGGAGCCCACTGCTGAGGTGAACGCAATTGGAGGATATGGCCCTCAAAGGCCAAGATATGACCCGTACTCCAACACCTATAATCCAGGGTGGAGAGATCACCCCAATTTGAGGTACAGGAACCAGTAGAACATTCATCATGGCCAGGAAAACCAAGACTACCAACAGAGGCCGCCACAGTTCCTTCCCCACCCACAACAGTACCAGCAGCCTGGGGGTCAACAACCATTTCGAGCTCCATATGACCAGAGACCCCAAGGCCAGAGTTCTAGTGCCCCTACGTCCAGTGAGGACAAGATCAATGTCCTTGTCCAGGGCATGCAAGCCATGGTTAACAATGTGAATGCACTGGCGAACACTGTGGCCCAAAATTATCAAGAGACAAAGTCCAGTATTCAGAACCTGGAGAAACAAATGGGGCAGATCTCTATAGCTGTGAGCAGGTTGGAAGCTCGGGAGTCGGGGAAACTACCCTTTCAAATGGTAGTCAACCCGAAGGAGAATGTGTGTGCCATGACATTAAGGAGCGGAGCTGAGGTGGAGGCCAGTCGAGCCAGAGACAGAGAAATCCGCGACCGCGGGGACAAGGGCCGCGACCGCGGTGTGACCACTGGCGAGGAGAAAGAAGAAATCGGCGCTAATCCGCGATCGCAGCAAGAATTCAACGACCGTGGAAAAAGCACAAACGATGAGGAGCAACAGGTCGAGAATTTTCCGCGACCGCGGCATGAAATCCGCAATCGCGGAAAAAGAGTTGAAGAAGGCGATCAGGTCGAACAAATTTTGCGACCGCGGACACCAATCCGCGCCCGCGGAAATACCCCAGACGCGTCCTTTCATCTCGACGACCCCTATGACGACTACGTGCGCCCCTATTTCCCTCTGCTCGGATCAGTAAAGCCTCCCGCACCCTTCCCCGAGGCTCTGGCGGACACAAGGAGGCCAGCCAATGACAAGGAATTGTTTGAGACGTTTAGCAATTGCGAGGTAAATATTCCTTTACTCAAGCTGGTCAATAGTATCCCTCGCTACACTAAATTCTTGAAGGAGCTCTGCACGATTAAGAGGAAGAGGGCGGTTAAGGAGAAGAAGAAGGTGCAAGTTAGTGAGAATGTGTCCGCTATACTGCAAAAGCGGATACCCAAGAAGGCGAGTGATCCGGGGATGTTCACTATTCCCTGCAAGATTGGGGGTGCCTTGTTCGACAAGGCCTTACTTGATTTGGGTGCCTCCATAAATGTGTTGCCTCTCTCACTATACGAGTCTTTGGAGTTGGGGCCATTAGAGAAGACGGGGATCGTCATCCAACTGGCGGATAATTCCTACGTCTACCCCAAAGGAGTGGTGCAGGATGTGCTAGTCGAGGTGGACAAGTTGGTGTTCCCTACAGACTTCTTAGTGATGGACACGGGGCAGGACAAGGATGCAGCCCCGATAATGCTAGGAAGGCCGTTTATGAACACGGAGGGTACAAAGATCGATGTGAGCAGCGGTTCGCTCACAATGGAATTCGACGGGGTGAGGGTCGGTTTCAACATAGATGATGCAAAGCGACACCCTCCGGATGGAAACCCCGAGTGCTCAATGGAAGCGAGCGAACCAAGTTGAGGAGAAAGAGTAGTATGTCGAGCCATGACAATAACTAAGGCGCTGTCCGGGAGGCAACCCGAGGTATGTCTTTCTTTCTTGTCTTTTCATTACATTTTCGTTATTTGTGTGTTCGTGTTTTTGCTTTCGTTTTTCTTTTTGCATTTAGACTAACCTGCAGAAAGGAGGCCCCGAGCCATAATTGAAGACGGTGTTAACCATGCGCCAACAATGTAAGTCTCCTATTTCCCTACACTTCAAAAAAAAACGAAAAAAAAAAAGTTCTACCGAAGGCCAACTGTCTGAGTTCCCCATGGAGAGATGGTGCGCATCATGTTGTCAAGGAGGAGACAATAGCCCTACACATTATTTGGCGACGATGATGGCCCTACAATTGACAGCTGAGGAGGAGGAACACTAGAGCCCCCACCATGATTACATCTGGGCTCCACCATGTGTTCGTTGAAGGTCGTGCAACCCCGACATCCTTGCCATACCACTACTCACCACAATGGTTTCTTTTGGTTATAGGGTAGAGTTTGAGTTTGAAGACCGCGCAACACCAGAGACCTGTGCTTATATTGATTTACCGCTAGCAACAACTTCCAAGTCCAAGCCAACTCGGCGACGGTTGTGAGTACCTTTCCGCTTTTCCCTATGCTTCATTCTTTTTTGTCTTTCATTACATTGAGGATAATGCAATGTTTAAGCATGGGGGAGTGTTGTATACTTGCTAGTCGTTTGAGGAGAAAAAAAAAAGCCAAAAATTCGAAAAAGCCAAAAATAGAAATCCTAGGATAAGTCAAAAACCCAAAAGGGCGACTTAGGCAATAAGCAGGTGGCTTGGACCAACATTAGGCTGGGGTAATAATTGGTCAAGAGTGATGTGAGTTTTATGTGAGCCCATCTATTGAAAAATGAAATGAGTGGCTTGGTGAAAACCCGAAAGGGCGCCTTGGCAAAATGAGTGAAAAGAAGAAGAGTGATTTTCCCTTTCATCATTTTACCTGGCGTGGCGACATAAGAAGAGGAGATATAAGGAGGATTCGGGTAGGTCAATCTGGGAGGTATAAGAAGATAGATGGAGGCTAGGATTAGATTTTTTTTTACTCTATGGTGTTCGGGATAAGCTTGGGAGAAGTACTCTGCTTTCCTTTAAGCTTGGTTGGTGTTGAGTTATGTGTTGTATGTTGTATTGAGCTTATTGTGTGGTGCCTTGGAGTTTCATGTTTAGGTGCAATTCTTAGTGGAGATGGTTTTTCTATGCTTCCTGAGACCTTGGGATTTGATTGTAGGAGTAGGTTTATTTTTGCTTACTCGAGGACGAGCAATGTTTAAGCATGGGGGAGTTTGATCAACTCTACTTTATAGGGTTTAACTAGAAGTTGTTACCGGTGTTTTGGGTGCCATTTGTATGGGTTTAGAGCACAACTGTGGAGTATGGAGTTGAGGAGAAGAAGTGTGGATATGGTGGTTTGGAGGAGCTTAAATGAAGATATCCAGAAGACGAGGAGTAGACCACTCGAGGAATAGAAGGAAGAATCCACACGAAGGAGAAGAAGGGTGGAACCGCGAGCAAGCCGCGACTGCGGATTATCTGCCGCGCCCACGGAAAATCCCTTCTGCGAGACAAAGTCGAGAGCAACATTCCAATTTCCGCGACCGCGGAATTCTTTCCGCGATCGCGGAAGCACACGGCAGCGGCCCGCGAGAGATCTCGTCTGAAGTTACTTTTGCTATTTTCTTTTTCTTTTCTTTTCTTTATTCTGAGTTTTATTAGTTTATTTCCTTTTAGATGACACTTGTTATCTTTTCACTTTAGTTTTAGGGTTAGGTTATTTAAACCTAGTTTCCCTTTCATCATTTTACCTAGCGTGGCGACATAAGAAGAAGAGATATAAGGAGGATTCGGATAGGTCACTCTGGGAGGTATAAGAAGATAGATGGAGGCTAGGATTAGATTTTTTTTACTCTATGGTGTTCGGGATAAGCTTGGGAGAAGTACTCTGCTTTCCTTTAAACTTGGTTGGTGTTGAGTTATGTATTGTATGCTGTGTTGAGCTTATTATGTGGTGCCTTGGAGTTCCATGTTTAGGTGCAATTCTTAGTGGAGATGGTTTTTCTATGCTTCTTGAGACCTGGGGATTTGATTGGAGGAGTAGGTTTATTTTAGCTTACTCGAGGACGAGCAAGGTTTAAGCATGGGGGAGTTTGATCAGCTCTACTTTGTAGGGTTTAACTAGGAGTTGTTACCGGTGTTTTGAGTGCCATTTGTATGGGTTTAGAGCACAACTGTGGAGTATGGAGTTGAGGAGAAGAAGTGTGGATATGGTGGTTTGGAGGAGCTTAAATGAAGATATCCAGAAGACGAGGAGTAGACCACTCGAGGAATAGAAGGAAGAAGCCACACAAAGGAGAAGAAGGGTGGAACCACGAGCAAGCCGCGACCGTGGATTATCTGCCGCGCCCGCGGAAAATCCCTTTTGCGAGACAAAGTCGAGAGCAACATTCCAATTTCTGCGACCGCGGAATTCTTTCTGCGATCGCGGAAGCACACGGCAGCGGCTCGTGAGAGATCTCGTCCGAAGTTACTTTTGCTATTTTCTTTTTCTTTTCTTTTCTTTATTCCGAGTTTATTAGTTTATTTCCTTTTAGATGAGACTTGTTATCTTTTCACTTTAGTTTTAGGATTAGGTTATTTAAACCTAGTTTCCCTTTCATCATTTTACCTAGCGTGGCGACATAAGAAGATGAGATATAAGGAGGATTCGGGTAGGTCACTCTGGGAGGTATAAGAAGATAGATGGAGGCTAGGATTATATTTTTTTACTCTATGGTGTTTGGGATAAGCTTGGGGGAAGTACTCTGCTTTCCTTTAAACTTGGTTGGTGTTGAGTTATGTGTTGTATGTTGTGTTGAGCTTATTGTGTGGTGCCTTGGAGTTTCATGTTTAGGTGCAATTCTTAGTAGAGATGGTTTTTCTATGCTTCTTGAGACCTTGGGATTTGATTGGAGGAGTAGGTTTATTTTAGCTTACTCGAGGACGAGCAAGGTTTAAGCATGGGGGAGTTTGATCAGCTCTATTTTGTAGGGTTTAACTAGGAGTTGTTACCGGTGTTTTGGGTGCCATTTATATGGGTTTAGAGCACAACTGTGGAGTATGGAGTTGAGGAGAAGAAGTGTGGATATGGTGGTTTGGAGGAGCTTAAATGAAGATATCCAGAAGACGAGGAGTAGACCACTCGAGGAATAAAAGGAAGAAGCCACACGAAGGAGAAGAAGGGTGGAACCGCGAGCAAGCCGTGATCGTGGATTATCTGCCGCGCCCACGGAAAATCCCTTCTGTGAGACAAAGTCGAGAGCAACATTCCAATTTCCGCGACCGCGGAATTCTTTCCGCGATCACGGAAGCACACGGCAGCGGCCCGCGAGAGATCTCGTCTGAAGTTACTTTTGCTATTTTCTTTTCTTTTCTTCATTCCGAGTTTATTAGTTTATTTCCTTTTAGATGAGAATTGTTATCTTTTCACTTTAGTTTTAGGGTTAGGTTATTTAAACCTAGTTTTCCTTTCATTATTCAAAAATCACGTTACATTCAATTCAGTTTTGCATTCAGCATTTTTCCCTTTGAGGTTTATTGTTTCCAAGAACTATGAGGAGCTAAGCACCCTTTGCTTAGTCCGACATTTGAAGCCTTTGTATGATTTGATTGTGAGGTTATAACTCTATTTCCTATTCCTTTGGATTATATCTTTTCTCTTGAGCATATTCATATTGATTCTTATTGATTTAACTAGATTGATCACCTAGTTGATATTAGTAATTGTCTATTGCTAGGGTTTGGATATTTCGAGTTGAGATTTCTTATCTATTGTAGCATCCGTGATATTCTAGGACTAGTTGGACTAGTTTATTATGAAAGAGAATTGATTATGTTCTAAATGCTGTGAAAAATCGGTGTTGTATGTATCTTGGGTAATTCCTATGCTCTATGCTGCTGTTGTTCTAAATCTTGATAGTTTCTCGTGTGTTCAATAGTAAGGGTTGCTAGGACTAGTTGGACTAGTAACTCTTTCAGAATAGGGACATGAATAATCAAAGGAATGAATAAAGATAACCTAGGACCAATCAATCATATGAATGGTGGATATTTGTTTGGCTAAGTGTTTTTCCCAAATTAATTATAAACTCTTTGCTTTTATTTCCTTTGTTTACTTGTTTTCCAATAATCAACCAAAACCCCCCTTGTTACTATTGCATGCAAACTGACATTAAGAAAGATAACTCCTCCTTGTGGGATTCGACCCTTGCTTGCCCAAAATACTTGTTTAGGTTTGTTAGGATAATTTTGATCAGGTGATACGACTTAAACCTGCTATCAAATTGGCGCCGTTGCCGGGGAGGCAAGTTTTGTTTTTCTTGTGTGTGTTTGTGTGCAAATTTTTGTGTGGACCTATCTTATGGTCCACACCCGTGCTACTGACTCTCCACTTTTGGTTTTGGATTCAGAAATTGAGAGAACGCTCTCCCAGAACCGCAGAGTAAACAGATCTTTAGTCTTTGATAACCCAACTTTTGAGATGGCTGACGAACAACAAACGCTGAGGCAGCTGACTGCCCCAAACCTGCAACAGCAACCGCTGGCTGTGCATTTTCCTGAGCTTACTGATGGAGTCAATTTCGAGCTCAAGTCAGGGTTGATCCACTTGCTCCCACACTTCCATGGGATGAGTGGGGAAGACCCCAATAAGCATCTATCGGAATTCCATGCAGTCTGCACCAGCATGAAGCCCAAGGGCATGACTGAAGACCAGATCAAGCTGAGGGCCTTTCCCTTCTCTTTGAAGGACTCGGCCAATGACTGGTTCTACTACCTGACTCTAGGAAGCATAGACACGTGGGCCAAGATGAAAAAGGCCTTCCTGGAGAAGTACTTCCCAGTGACAAAGCTGAACAACCTAAAGAGGAGTATTAGCAACATTGAACATCAGGCTGCTGAGTCGCTATATGAGTACTACGAGCGTTTCAAGAGGCTGATTTCTAGTTGTCCCTATCATGGCAACTGAGACCAGGACCTCGTACTTTATTTGTATGGAGGTTTACTTGATGACGAGCGTCGGATTGTGAACGCTACCTGTGGGAGGAACATCCTGAATAAGACTCGAGACCAGGCCTATGAAGTTTTCTTTGAGCTATCTGAGGGCTCAAGACAGTTCATCAAGAGGGCGGGCGCCCAATCAGTGAGAGCTGCAGAATCTCAGCCTAATTCCACTCTAATCTCTGAAATGGCTGAGATGAAGGAGATGATGAGGCGATACATGATGAAGGGTGGCCAACAGCAGGTCAAATCATGTGGGATATACCAAGACACGATGCATCCAACAGACGCATGTCCCACGCTGCAGGAGCCCACTGCTGAGGTGAACGCAATTGGAGGATATGGCCCTCAAAGGCCAAGATATGACCTGTACTCCAACACCTATAATCCAGGGTGGAGAGATCACCCCAATTTGAGGTACGGGAACCAGCAGAACATTCATCATGGCCAGGAGAACCAAGACTACCAACAGAGGCCACCACAGTTCCTTCCCCGCCCACAACAGTACCAGCAGCCTAGGTGTCAACAACCATTTCGAGCTCCATATGACCAAAGACCCCAAGGCCAGAGTTCCAGTGCCCCTACATCCAGTGAGGACAAGATCAATGTCCTTGTCCAGGGCATGCAAGCCATGGTTAACAATGTGAACGCACTGGCGAACACTGTGGCCCAAAATTAGCAAGAGACAAAGTCGAGTATTTAGAACCTGGAGAAACAAATGGGGCAGATCTCTATAGCTGTGAGCAGGTTGGAAGCTCGATAGTCGGGGAAACTACCCTCTCAAACGGTAGTCAAACCGAAGGAGAATGTGTGTGCCATGACATTAAGGAGCGGAGCTGAGGTGGAGGCCAGTCAAGCCAGAGAGAGAGAAATCCGCGACCGCGGGGACAAGGGCCGCGACCGCAGGGTGACCACTGGCGAGGAGAAAGAAGAAATCGGCGTTAATCCGCGACCGCGGCAAGAATTCTGTGACCGCAGAAAAAGCACATACGATGAGGAGCAATAGGTCGAGAATTTTCCGCGACCGCGGCATGAAATCCGCGATCGCGGAAAAAGAATTGAAGAAGGCGATCAGGTCGAACAAATTCCGTGACCGCGGACACCAATTCGCGTCCGCGGAAATACCCCAGACGTGTCCTTTCGTCTCGACGACCCTTATGACGACTACGTGCGCCCTTATTTCCCTCCACTCGGATCAATAAAGCCTCCCGCACCCTTCCCCGAGGCTCTGGCGGACACGAGGAGGCCAACCAATGACAAGGAATTGTTTGAGACGTTTAGCAATTGCGAGGTAAATACCCTTTACTCAAGCTGGTCAATAGTATCCCTCGCTACGCTAAATTCTTGAAGGAGCTCTGCATGTAAGAGAAAGAGTGCGGTTAAGGAGAAGAAGAAGGTGCAAGTTAGTGATAATGTGTCCGCTATGCTGCAAAAGCGGATACCCAAGAAGGCGAGTGATCCGGGGATGTTCACTATTCCCTTTAAGATTGGGGGTGCCTTGTTCGACAAGGCCTTACTTGATTTGGGTGCCTCCATAAATGTGTTGCCTCTCTCACTATACGAGTCTTTGGAGTTGGGGCCATTAGAGAAGACGGGGATCGTCATCCAGCTGGCGGATAATTCCTATGTCTACCCCAAAGGAGTGGTGCAGGATGTGCTAGTCGAGGTGGACAAGTTGGTGTTCCATGCAGACTTCTTTGTGATGGACACGCGTCATGACAAGGATGCAGCCCCGGTAATGCTAGGAAGGCCATTTATGAACACGGCGGGTACAAAGATCGACGTGAGGAGCGGTTCACTCACAATGGAATTCGACGGGGTGACGGTCGGTTTCAACATAGATGATGCAAACCCCGAGTGCTCAATGGAAGCGAGCGAACCAAGTTGAGGAGAAAGAGTAGTATGTTGAGCCACGACAATAACTAAGGCGTTGTCTGGGAGGCAACCCGAGGTATGTCTTTCTTTCTTGTCTTTTCATTACATTTTCGTTATTTGTGTGTTCGTGTTTTTGCTTTCGTTTTTCTTTTTGCATTTAGACTAACCTACATGAAGGAGGCCCCGAGCCATAATTGAAGACGGTGTTAACCACGCGCCAACAATGTAAGTCTCCTAGTTCCCTACACTTCAAAAAAAATTCAAAAAAAAAAAAAGTTCTACTGAAGGCCAGCTGTCCGAGTTCCCCATGGAGAGATGGTGCGCATCATGTTTTCAAGGAGGAGACATTAGCCCCACACATTATTTGGCGACGATGATGGCCCTACAATTGACAACTGAGGAGGAGAAACACTAGAGCCCCCACCATGATTACATTGGGCTCCACCATGTGTTCGTTGAAGGCCGTGCAACCCCGACATTCTTGCCATACCACTACTCACCACAGTGGTGTGATATCCCGTATTTTTGTAAGGTTATTTTTGGAATTTTGGAATTTTCCCGAGTACCCGTTTAGTACGTCGGATTTAATTCAGGTAGCTTGAGACATTCTGTAATGTGCTCTGTATCTGTAATATTTTTCTCAGTGAAATAAAATATAGACGACGTGCTTCGAATGTTTATACGCGTTCGCGTACGATAATTTTTATCTCGGGTTAATGTCTTACTCATCCAAAAGCTGAATGGGCGGGAAAAGGCAAAACGGCGACCGCCGTATAGTCACGGCGCCCGCCGTCGCTGGGCCCGATGTGTCAGGCCGTCGTGTCCTACGCTGGGCTTGCCAGAGCTAGGAACGGCGACCGCCGTAATTACGGCGCCCGCCGTATGCCCGCCGTAGGCAAAGTTGCGGCGCCCGCCGTGATTACCCAGAGGTCTTTAACCGATGGTCGCCGGCGTGGTTCTGGCAAGCGCCGAACTAGCTTTCGTAGGCCCATCTTCGTGCTCCCGATGCTTTGGCTATAAAATGAAGTGTTGGGGAAGGGATTTGAGCCATCCCAAACACCGAACCTCTGCCAAATTTTCATGTCGTCGGAGTTGTGTTTCGCCGGAGTTTAGAAGATCTCGTCGGTGTCGTTTGGTGGTGTTCCAGAAGCCCTTTAGAAGCCTTTTGGTTGCCTTTGTAGGTCAGAACCCAGGCAAGGCATAAAGGGGTCGAAACGCGCATCATTTGGGTGAGTTTTCTCGTCGCTTCTGTCGTCTGAGTTCTTCACGGCGACCACCGCGTTCTTCACGGCGACCGCCGTGATGAACTGCGACGACCGCCGCCAAGAAGGGCGACCGCCGCCAAGAACAGCGGCCGCCAGTGCCCATAATGCCTTCGTGGCTTTGGCTTGGTTGGTTGTGGTCGTGCCGTCTTTCCTTTCGTTCTCTTTCATCATTTTTAGATTCGTACTGTGGTTATGTCGGATCTAACTTAGGGTTCCTTTTATGGGTCGACTCGAAGGTGTTTGTGCTAGCGGAGCTATACCCGTGTCGAGCCCGGAATCCCGTCGTTGTCGTAAGGCTTGTTTCTATTCTGCGGATTAAGGCAAGTGGCGGTTCGCTCTTGCTCATTCGTTCCATATTTACATTAATTATCAGTAGTTTATCTGAGTAATTAATTTGGAATGAATACTCTGTTTGTCTGGAAACGGTTTTGATAGACTGTTTTGAAAATCATATAATAGGTTGTATATCTGTTAGAACAACGCTGTTATCTGTGATCGCCTTTCGGGCCTTTATGTGGATTTATCCTGTAACTGTTATTGTGTTGTATCTGTGTGGTTAGCACTATTAGCTAGGAATATACTCAGACTTCGTCCGGTCGTTTCTTTATAATATGGTATCGGGGTGGCTCGTCTCCATCTGGTACTATTCTAAGATCATGATCGGTCTCTTTCACAAGTGTATAGAGACAGGACACTTAGCTGGTGTCACAAACCTTCTGGTGTACGTCACTCTCGACGAAACGTATACTAATATGTGTCATCCCAATGATGGGGTACACATGTAAAAGTCTAATAACGTGATGTGTGTTTTTGAAACATAAATCAAATAAGTGGTACTCGACGCACATAACTAATAAACCTTCGGCGAGTAGTACAGCTAAGTTATAGTGCAGCTAGGAAAACTCGTCTCGACTTTGATCATAGTACGTTCTCTTTCCAATCTGGATTCGCTGTATACGATGAGGTTGGTCGTGAACCGAAGCATCTCAGTCAACTTTTAAATCATTGTTGTATGATGCTGTAAACATTCCAGATTTGTCATATTTCCTTAAGGACTCAATCTCTTGGAGTCTCTTTTCGAGTCGATTTCTGTGAAGATTCAGTCTTCCAGAATCTTCTCTTGTGCATACCTCTTGTCTATTCCAGTAGGAGTATGATGGTTGACTATCGTCATCGATTATTATTCGAGAAGCGATGAGTCTAACCTAATACGATTGCTTCGAACCATTCTGCTTTTTACCCTTGCTAGTCTATTCAAGTAGACTAACCCACGAACTTTGTTCTCCGCATGTGGGCTGGTGTCATCCGTTCGATTCGGCACATCAGATCGAAAGTAGCTCAGAAGAATAGAAGGACTATGGAGTCGACGGTGGTTTTTGAATGTTTTAATTATTTCTTTAATCAGGTTGAGATCTTTTGGACAATGACTTTGGTTGTAATGTGCTTTATAAGACTTCCGCTGTATTTGGTTTAAACTCTGTGTTGGCCTATTCGGGATTGGGTTGTAATCCCGTAACTCATGTTTCTTTAACAATGTTATGTTTGGGATTGAATGCTTTGATCATTATGTATCATTTGTATTTCATAAATTGTATTTAAATGGTAAAGCCTTGAGTGATCTCGGTAAGGAACACTGGGGTCACTGGCGGTAATACATTTCCAAAAGGGTTAAGTTTTGGGGGTGTTACAGTTGTGGTATCAGAGCCAAAGGTTTTAAAACGGGTTTAGGATTTTTATAAACCATTTATCCGTTTTCTAAAATGCTTTAAAAAGGGCTCTGAATTTTCAAAGTTAAAAAAAAAAAAGAATTTAAAAACACCGTTCATAGTCATGTCTTCTGGATAGTCTGATATAGTAAGCTTGCTTTTATGTCTAGAAAGACTAATTCCTTCATCGTTATCCTATAGGAGATGGATGCATGTCTCTCTCTAAAGAAGGGGTCGGAAGATGCTGAGATGGATTCACCGTCTAGGTACGCGAGAGGGTACTACAATGACGATTACCTGATGGATGTGATTATTGAAGGGAGCGAGAAGGAAGATGAAGAAGAGGACCCCATAGAGGATGACCCCGAAGAGGAAGAGGACCCCATCGAGGATGATCCCGAGGAGGATACCGAGATGGACCTCATCGGACAAAACCAGGAGTCCGATGACTTGAGGCACTTGCTGGTGGATAGTCAGGAAACGGGGATGTAATTTATTCACCCCAGTACAGAGTTACCACCTGTGCAAGAGTTGCCACCAGTGCCAGAGTACGCACCCATGTCAGAAGCTGATTGGGAGGCACTGTATACCGAGTACGGTATTAGGAGAAGTGACACGGAATCTTAGCCTATCCCTACTCCAAGAAGAAGGAGGTCAGAATCCGAGCTGCAGGAGATCCTCCGCTAGAGCGAGGTAATCTCTGCAGAACAGCAGCGTCGGAGGGATGAGCTGATCGCCAGTACTTAGAGGAGGGCTGGGATAGGAGGGCCAGTCATGGACGACCCATATCTTACCATGACTGAGGTAGGACCATGTGCTTCAGGGTCAAGCCGGGTGCGAAACCCATCGCCAGAGCTCGATGGTGAGCCTAGTCCGAAGAGACCTTGCACGAGTAGTCAGTCTTATGGGAGACATTTTGGAACGCCTTGATGAGAATTGGCGTTGCCTATCGCAGTAGTTTCATTTCTTAGTATTCCAAGTTTGTACTATGTGTAACATTTCAGTATTGCGGCAAGTACTCTGGGAAACACTTTTATCTTCGAGCAATGTTGTCCTAGCGCTCGGATGATAGACTTATGTGTAGCTTGTGTAACAGTTCGAAGGTTCATCTATAAAATGCCAAGTTGATCTATTCTGAGTAATTTCTTTATGGTATATTGCATAAGTATATTGCATAATATTAATGTATTGAATGCTTGGAATTGGATCGGTAAACAGATGGTGAACCCAAGAAGCACGAGGAACTCGATTCGAGCTGGTGTTGGGACTAGCCAAGATCCCAGGCCAGCAGGAAGAGGTGTTCAGGATGAGCACGAGTCAGAGTCTCGCGTCCAACATAGGCATGAAGGTCAAGATCAGACCCAAGCGCCAGCGCTGTTTGATGCCGCAGCTGTTGAGGCGATTTGCGGGATTGTGATGCAGGCAATTGCAGACGTATTGAGACCCAGTGCGCCTCAAGCGCAAGAAGTGCCTACTCACCCAGCGGTTCCTGATGTTATGGAGCCCAGAAACCCTGTGGTTCAAGAGAATGGCGTCAGGGCTAGAGACAACTATGGTCGCGCTCTTAAGACCATCACTTCCATGAGGCCCGATTGCTATAACGGGAAAGGGGAGCCAGTAGTAGTGACTCATTGGTTCTCCCATATGGAGAGGCTGTTTCGGAACGTGGAGTGTATTGAGGCCGAGAAGGTCCATATCGCTTCTCTTCAGCTGAAGGAGGAGGCTAGCGAGTGGTGGGAGAACACAGGTTTGGCTGAGAGCCTAGTGTTGACTTGGTCGATGTTCAAGACCAAGATGGTTGATCGCTTTTTCTCTCGTGCTATGAGAGAGGAGAAGCATAAAGAGTTCTTGTACCCAAAGACGGATGGTCTGAAAGTGACCGAGTTGGCGTCTAAGTTCAATCATCTTTTACATTACGCCCCTGCCGAGATCACCAGCGAGGCCCAAAAGATCTGGTACTTCCACGAGTGGATGAGCCCGGATATCAAGCCGTTAATGGTACACCACACATGCTCTACCTTGGAGCAGTATGTGGATTATGCCTATAAGCTGGAGGTAACTCTAGAGGAGTCGACCAAAAGGCGCAACCGACAGAAGTCGATGCCAAACCAAAACCAGGGAGGTGGTTTTAAGAGCACTGCGCCACCGTCTAACTTTGCCAAGTCCGGCCGAGCTAAGATGGAGATGACGCAAGGAGGATCGACTCAGCAGTCAGGGCAGACCCGGAGTTCAGTTCAGTGTTATAACTGTGGTACGGCTGGGCACAAGAGCAATGAGTGTCAGAAGGAGAAGAGGTCGTGCTTTGGGTGTGGACGTGATGGTCATCTGCAAAAGTTCTGCAAGCAGGGGAAGCAGAAGGGAGTAGAGTCGCAGCAAGGGTCAGTTCATCAGAACAACCGACCTAGGTTCAAGCCTGCCGAGACTCCTAGCCCGTCAGTGCAGACGACTGCGCAGAACAGGGGAAAGGCCCCAGCTGTTTTTGGAAGTCAGGGCCAACGCTTGTACGAGATGCGTGAAGCAGATGGACCCAATGCTCCAATTGCTCAAGGTACTCTATACCTTCACTCTACTTTAGTGTGCATTATGTTTGATTCTGGTGCTACGCATTCCTTTATTTCGGATAGCTGTGTTAGCAAGTTAGATTTAGTGTGCAACGATTCGTGTGACCATTTCGTCGTTAATCTTCCTAATGGAGAACGTTTGGTGGGAACCAAGCATCTGTCCGATTTTCCGATTACCATTCAGGGTAAGGAATTCGAGGCAGATTTAATCTGTATAGCCATGGCTCCGTACGACATTATTCTCGGTATGGATTGGCTGACGCGTCACAAGGCGGTGATCGACTTCAGTTCAAGAACGATGACGGTGTCATCTGGGGGCCAGTTCGTGTGCAAGTTCAAAGGTCAAAATGACGCTGATAACGGCAAGCTGATCAATGCGATGGCTGCGTTTAAGCTACTACGACAAGGATGTGTCGGGTACCTTTGCTACTTGGATTCGCCTGCGAAGGATGGACCTGAGGTTCTTGATATTCCTGTAGTTAGGGAGTTTTCGGATGTCTTTCCGGAAGAAATTCCTGGATTACCCCCGAACCGTGACGTAGAGTTTTCAATTGATCTTGAGCCTGGTACGGCGCCGATTTCCAAATCACCGTATCGGATGGCTCCAGCTGAGATGCAAGAATTGAAGAATCAACTTGAAGATCTTCTTGACAAAGGTTATGTCAGGCCGAGTGCATCGCCGTGGGGTGCTCCGGTATTGTTCGTCAAAAAGAAGGACAGATCGTTCCGACTTTGTATTGACTACCGAGAGTTGAACAAGGTGACGATCAAGAACAAGTATCCTTTGCCTAGGATTGATGACCTGTTGGACCAGTTGCAGGGAGCAAAGGTTTTCTCCAAGATCGATCTGAGATCTGGATATCATCAACTCAGGATTCGTGAGCAGGACATTCCTAGAACTGCGTTTAGGACCAGATATGGCCATTACGAGTTCGTAGTGATGCATTTTGGGCTTACAAATGCTCCAGCTGTCTTTATGGATTTGATGAACCGATGTTTTCACCAGTACTTGGATAAGTTCGTGGTGGTCTTCATCGACGACATTCTGATCTATTCTCCGAATGAAGAAGTCCACGAGGAACATCTGCGGATTGCCTTGTCAATCCTTAGACAACATCAGCTTTTTGCTAAATTATCTAAATGTGAATTCTGGATAAAGGAAGTGGCTTTCTTAGGCCACGTGATCAATAAAAATGGGGTTATGGTTGATCCCCAAAAGATTGAAGCGGTGGCTAATTGGACACAGCCCCAGAACGTGAAGGAGGTGCACAGTTTTCTTGGACTTGCCGGGTATTACAGAAGGTTCGTAGAAGGATTTTCAAAGATCGCTCTACCTATGACCAACCTACTCCGCAAGGTTCACAAGAAGTTTGTCTGGAATGACAAGTGCGATGCCAGTTTCCAGGAGTTGAAATGACGGCTGACCTCGGCACCCGTGCTAGCACTCCCAGAAGGGAATGACGATTATGTGGTCTATAGTGATGCTTCAAAGTGTGGTTTGGGTTGTGTACTGATGCAGAGAGGCAGAGTTATTGCTTACGCATCTAGACAACTCAAGACTTACGAAGAAAACTATCCGACCCATGATCTTGAGTTAGCAGCGGTTGTCTTTGCGCTAAAGATTTAGAGGCATTACCTCTACGGTATAAGATGCCAAGTCTTCACTGACCACAAAAGTCTCAAGTATATATTTACTCAAAAGGAGCTAAATATGAGACAACGCCGCTGGCTAGAGTTGCTCAAAGACTACGACATAGAGTTGCTGTATCATCCGGGCAAGGCTAATGTAGTAGCTGATGCACTAAGCCGAAAGACAACGCACGAGACTATAGTTGCTCTACTTACTGCTCAGACCAAGCTAAACCAAGAGTCATGCGACATTGAAGTCTTGTATGACCAGCGTAGAGGGTACCTGAGTATGATGGAAATTCAGGCTACACTGCTGGATCAGATCAAAGAAAAGCAAGTCGATGACATCATCTTGGTAAAGTTAAGCAGTGAAGTGATGGATGGGAAAGCTCCCAGTTTTGTGGTTCAGGATGATGGATCACTTTGGTTTCAGGATCAGATCTGTGTGCCTGACACAGAAGGTCTTCGGCAGTTGGTGATGAGAGAAGCTCATTCATCTGCTTATTCTGTGCATCCTGGCTCTAGCAAGATGTACAAGGACCTCAGGAAGAAGTTTTGGTGGCCAAACATAAAGTGGGACGTAGCAGACTTTGTGGCAAAGTGCTTAACTTACTAGAAGGTCAAGATCGAACACCGCAGGCCAGGTGGTGAGTTGCTATCTCTCCCAGTGCCAGAATGGAAATGGGATGACATCGCCATGGACTTCGTCACTGGGCTACCAAAGACTCGAAGTCAGAGGGATGCTATCTGGGTAATTGTGGATAGGCTTATGAAGAGTGCTTATTTTATAGCCATCAAGACCACATGGGAAACCCAGAAGTTAGCAGAAGTCTACCAAAAGGAGATTGTCCGCTTACATGGCATTCCTAAGACCATTGTATCGGACCAAGATGGCCGTTTCATGTCAAGGTTCTGGCAGGAACTTCATAAGGCTATGGGAACCGAGTTGAGGTTCAGCATCGCGTTTCATCCTCAGACAGATGGCCAGTCTGAAAGGACCATCCAGACCCTGGAGGATATGCTTAGAGCTTGTGTACTCAATCGTCCGACTAGCTGGGAGGACATCTTGAGTCTGATTGAGTTGACGTACAACAATAGCTGGTATGCTACAATCAAGATGGCTCTGTTTGAAGCTTTGTATGGTCGCAGATGCAGATCTCCGATTTGTTGGGATGATAATGCCGACAAAATTCAGCTTGGACCAAAGTTGGTCGAAAGGACGGCCTCAGACATTGCTTTGATCAGACAAAGGATGTTGACCGCTCAGAGTCGACAGAAGTCCTACGCAGATCGAAAGCGCATGACTGTCGAGTTCGAGGTCGATGATAAGGTTTTTGTTAAGGTATCGCCATCCAAACGAGTTTTCAGATTTGGTAAGCGTGGGAAGCTTAACCCTCGCTACGTGAGACCATTCGAGATTCTGGATAGAGTAGGATCTCTAGCGTACCGCTTGGCGTTGCCACCATCGGCTCACCCGGTGCATAACGTGTTCCACGTATCTTTGCTCAGAAAGTATGTGCCAGATGAGTCTCATGTGCTTAGTTATGAGGACATCGAGATTCAAGCTAATGGTACTTATGAAGAGTTACCGGTGCGCATTTTGGAGCGTCGGGAGAAGCGTTTGCGCAACAAGATCGTGCCGTTGGTACGAGTGATGTGGTCCAAGTCAGGGACCGAAGAAGTTACTTGGGAGACGTGGGAAACCGAGTCAGATATGCTCAGGCGTTTTCCCGAGTTATTTTCGACCTAAGTTTCGGGGTCGAAACTTCTTTTTAGGGGGAGGAGATGTGATACCCCGTATTTTTATAAGGTTATTTTGGGAATTTTGGAATTTTTCCGAGTACCCGTTTAGTAGTCGGATTTAATTCAAGTAGCTTGATACATTCTGTAATGTGCTATGTATGTGTAATATTTTTCTCAGTGAAATAAAATACAGACGACGTGCTTCGAATGTTTATACGCATTCGCGTACGATAATTTTTATCCCGGGTTAATGTCTTGCTCATCCAAAAGCTGAATGGGCGGGAAAAGGCAAAACGGCGACCACCGTACAGTCACGGCGCCTGCCGTCACTGGGTCCGATGTGTCAGGCCGTCGTCTCCTACGCTGGGCTCGCCAGAGCTAGGAACGGGGACCGCCGTATGCCCGCCGTAGGCAAAGTTGCGGCGCCCGCCGTGATTACCCAGAGGTCTTTAACCGATGGTCGCCGGCGTGGTTCTGGCAAGCGCCGAACTAGCTTTCGTAGGCCCATCTTCGTGCTCCCGATGCTTTGGCTATAAAAGGAAGTGTTAGGGAAGGGATTTGAGCCATCCCAAACACCGAACCTCTGCCAATTTTTCGTGTCGTCGGAGTTGTGTTTCGCCGGAGTTGTGTTTCGCCGGAGTTCGGAAGCTCTCGTCGGTGTCGTTTGGTGGTGTTCCAGAAGCCCTTTAGAAGCCTTTTGGTTGCCTTTGGAGGTCAGAACCTAGGCAAGGCATAAAGGGGTCGAAACACGCATCATTTGGGTGAGTTTTCTCGCCGCTTCTGTCGTCTGAGTTCTTCACGACGACCGCCGTGATGAACTGCGGCGACCGCCGCCAAGAAGGGCGACCGCCGCCAAGAACAGCGACCGCCGCCAGTGCCCAGAATGCCTTCGTGGCTTTGGCTTGGTTGGTTGTGGTCGTGCCGTCTTTCCTTTCGTTCTCTTTCGTCTTTTTTAGATTCGTACTGTGGTTATGTCGGATCTAACTTAGGGTTCCTTTTATGGGTCGACTCGAAGGTGTTTGTGCTAGCGGAGCTATACCCGTGTCGAGCCCGGAATCCCGTCGTTGTCGTAAGGCTTGTTTCTATTCTGCAGATTAAGGCAAGTGGCGGTTCGCTCTTGCTCATTCGTTCCATATTTACATTAATTATCAGTAGTTTATCTGAGTAATTAATTTGGAATGAATACTCTGTTTGTCTGGAAACGGTTTTGATAGACTGTTTTGAAAATCATATAATAGGTTGTATATCTGTTAGAACAACGCTATTATCTGTGATCGTCTTTCGGGCCTTTATGTGGATTTATCATGTAACTGTTATTGTGCTGTATCTGTGTGGTTAGCATTGTTAGCTAGGAATGTACTCGGACTTCGTCCGGTCGTTTCTTTATAATCTGGTATCGGGGTGGCTCGTCTCCATCTGGTACTATTCTAAGATCATGATCGGTCTCTTTCACAAGTGTGTAGAGACAGGACACTTAGCTGGTGTCACAAACCTTCCGGTGTACGTCACTCTCGATGAAACGTATACTAAGATGTGTCGTCCCAATGATGGGGTACACATGTAAAAGTCTAATAATGTGATGTGTGTTTTTGAAACATAAATCAAATAAGTGCTACTCGACGCACATAACTAATAAACCTTCGGCGAGTAGTGCAGCTAAGTTATAGTGCAGCTAGGAAAACTCGTCTCGACTTTGATCATAGTACGTTCTCTTTCCAATCTGGATTCGTTGTATGCGATGAGGTTGGTCGTGAACCGAAGCATCTTAGTCAACTTTTAAATCATTGTTGTATGATGCTGTAAACATTCCAGATTTGTCATATTTCCTTAAGGACTCAATCTCTTGGAGTCTCTTTTCGAGTCGATTTATGTGAAGATTCAGTTTTCCAGAATC
Source organism: Rheum nobile (assembly GCA_027886185.1). Taxonomy (NCBI): domain Eukaryota; kingdom Viridiplantae; phylum Streptophyta; class Magnoliopsida; order Caryophyllales; family Polygonaceae; genus Rheum; species Rheum nobile. The sequence continues at coordinate 3,633,359 of WOAB01000002.1, read as the reverse complement.
TTCTCTTGTGCATACCTCTTGTCTATTCCAGTAGGAGTATGATGGTTGACTATCGTCATTGATTATTATTCGAGAAGCGATGAGTCTAACATAATACGACTGCTTCGAACCATTCTACTTTTTACCCTTGCTAGTCTATTCAAGTAGACTAACCCACGAAGTTTGTTCTCCGCATGTGGGCTGGTGTCATCCGTTCGATTCGGCACATCAGATCGAAAGTAGCTTAGAAGAATAGAAGGACTATGGAGTCGACGGTGGTTTTTGAACGTTTTAATTATTTCTTTAATCAGGTTGAGATCTTTTGGACAATGACTTTGGTTGTAATGTGCTTTATAATACTTCCGCTGTATTTGGTTTAAACTATGTGTTGGCCTATTCGGGATTGGGTTGTAATCCCGTAACTCATGTTTCTTTAACAATGTTATGTTTGGGATTGAATGCTTTGATCATTATGTATCATTTGTATTTCATAAATTGTATTTAAACGGTAAAGCCTTGGGTGATCTCGGTAAGGAACACTGGGGTCACTGGCGGTAATACGTTTCCAAAAGGGTTAAGTTTTGGGGGTGTTACAGTTGTGGTATCAGAGCCAAAGGTTTTAAAACGGGTTTAGGATTTTTATAAACCATTTATCCGTTTTCGAAAATGCTTTAAAAAGGGCTCTGAATTTTCAAAGTAAAAAAAAAAAAAAAAAATTTAAAACACCGTTCATAGTCATCGAGAAAGAGGCGTTGGACGGCTTTGAAGAATCCTCGTTCGTCGATGATATCGCACGGGTCGAGATCCCAAAGAAGTTCCATCTCCCGAGCATGGCCAGTTATGATGGGACGAGCGGTCCAAATGATCATATCTCCCTCTACAAGCAAAAGCTCATGACGATTTCCGTCTCCAGGACCAATCGCGAGGCGGTTATGTGTAAAAGTTTTGGCACCTCCCTCGCGGGACCGGCGCTTACTTGGTTTATGCATCTGCCACAAGGATCGATCGCATCCTTCCCAGAATTAGTCAACGCTTTTAAAATTCAATTTGCTAGTAGTCGAAGACTAGAGAAGCAGTCTAGCGACCTATATCGTATTGTCCAAAAGCATAACGAACCTCTGCGTACTTATCTTAACAGGTACAATAAGGAAACGGTCGCCATACCCCACTGCGACATCCCTACATCTATCGAAGCCTTCCGACAAGGTCTAGACCGGGGAAGCGAGTTGTATCGGGAATTGACGAAGTATCCCTGTCGAAGCTTCAAAGATGTCCAAGCCAAGGCGATGGCACATGTCAGATTAGAAGAAGACGAAGAGTCCCCAACAGACGACCAACCAAACTAGAACACGACCCATTGGGAGTCGTCTCACTTTTGAAAACTTATACGTTGCAATTCATTTAGATTCAGTCGATTTCACTTGTCCAACTGTTTACTGACTTAAACATTGGAGGGCCGTTGGGCTCACACCCAACGGTCATCCTTTGATCTTTTCCACACTTTTCAAGTGTCTTGGACAGGAACATGACAAGAGGCCTCAAGACAAAATCAAGTTGATCAACATACACAATCATACAAAGCGCTTACATCCTACACAACACGATCGATCGGTACACAGGGAGTCGAACAACAAAGGCACGGCGACACACTGCCCGCCTTATTACAAAATGAGGTATACAAAGCCTCAGACGAAACATTAAACGCAAGTCACATTTGCTTACCTCCCTGGAACTACATGACATGTCACACACAATTACAGGTTTACTCGACCAACGTCACACGACTTAACCAGGAAGCGACTGACGAGTCCACCTGCAAAACAAAGCAAATGACAAACAAGGAGTAGTCTCCTGACCCTTCGTCATCACAAGAGACGCCCTCAGCCGTCTTCATAAGATTATTGGATGTATTAAGCTGACTCTCAGCTTAAGCAATACACATGTCGGCCTCGTCGCCAAGACGCTTGTAGCAAAATCGAGAGAAGTTATAAAATCAAACCGTCCCATCGCTTGACGCTCTGGCCCAGTTTAATTTTGGGGCAATTGTTGGGCCATGAATTACTCAGATTGGGCCGGCCCATGAACGGTTAAGTAAGGAGGCCCATGGCGGAGTGATCTGACTTGCTCGAAGACTCCGTCCAATGTCCAACAGGCTTGTTGTAACGCCTTTCGGAAATCAAGGAAAATATCTGATCTTCTAACGGTCATCTCCCACCAAGATCTTAGCATTAAGTTCATTATTATAAATAGATCCTCAATAAGCACATTGTAATACACCTTTTACTACTCCACTTACTAGCATTCGGAGCTCTCATTGTAATCTGAAACACGATCTTTCTATGCAAGACAGGGTTCGACCATTCTAAGCGTCCATTCGACATTAGTCATTCTCGTTCGACCCACTACAGTCCTTTGTAGCTAAGCTTTATTGTCACTATTTCGTCTCATCATTTTGACTCTCTGATTTATTTGAAGTTATAATTTAATTCGTTCGACTAATAGCACCACATCGAAGGCAATTTAGGTTTGATATCTTTTTGCCCAAAACAGATACCTTGTTTCCTAAGGGGAATCCAGGGGTGGAGCTGTTTTGACTCGCCGATTATGAAGAGGAGTCTCCTGACGAGAGCGCCGGTGAAGATGAAGCTCGCTCTGATGATGCCACTCCCATCGTACCATCCAAGCCCCAACCTTTGTCCGACCCGACTCCTACCGAAGGTAATGATGCAACTCTTGACTCCTAGTTCTTCATCCTCCTTTTTACGAACCTTTCGTGAATGACTTGTGGTCCCACCTTTGTGTGGGTGAAATACTTTTGGTTTGGCGACCCGTCCACCATCGCGGGTCGCATAAAATGTTTTTTTTTAGGAATGTTTGAAGTCATACATGTGTGTAGGCAGACAATATGTTTTGGCGACCCGTCCATCATCGCGGGTCGCATGAATGTAAAAAGAATTAGATTCTCTCTACTATTGGCATACTCCGTTTTACAAAAGATTGATCCTGTTCTACATCTAAATGCTTGTCGGACCCTTTTTGAGAAAGATGGTTGCGATGCTTTTGACTTGTTTTGGATTTGCCTGTGTGCTCCGTCGAGTAGGGCTTTCCATGTCATATAAGAGAAGGGAGGCCTGTAAATGTGTATGTTTTTTGTTTAGTCATGACTTGTATTATGCCGAGGAGGGGAGCAATATGTCTTTATTGCGTAAATGTAATAAGGTGTTGACCTTATGTATTGTATAAGGCAGACGGTGTGCCGGCGTGGCTCTGGTATTCATCTCCTCGTGTTCCGATCGATCGTGTAAATGTAGTGTAAGCACTTTTTGTGTGTGACTGGATCCAGCTTGTCTTTGTGTTTTCCCGTACTCATGGTCATAAGAACATGTCTCTGCTAGACGTAAGCGTTAGGTTCATGAAATAGAGTTGAGTCGTAATGACAAATAATATGTAAAAAATGATGGGGTTCTAGTGTCTTACCAGATGAGGTTATAAGTGATATAGCTTTAGATGTGTGGCGTTCCAGCTCCTCAGGATCGGTTGTCCGTCTTTGTCTTCTAGTCGATATGCACCTTGTTCGACTACTTCTTTGATGAGGTAAGGACCTTCCCATTGGGGTGCGAGTTTGCCGTCGGTTGGATCTCTGGTGTTCTGGAACGTCTTCCTGAGGATGCAGTCGTCAACTTTGAAGACTTTGGCCCGGACATTCTTGTTGTAACTTCTTGCGACTTGCTGCTGGAACCTGACCATCCTAATTCTAGCTCTTTCCCTAGTTTTGTCGACCGTGTCTAAGTTGTGTGCCAGTTCGACGTCGTTTTGTTCATGCATCTGGAGTCCATAACGGGCTGTCGGGACTAGTAGTTCGGCGAGAATGACCGCTTCGCTTTCATAGACGAGTGAAAACGACAATTGTCCAGTCGCGTTCTTTGGAGTGGTCTTGTCGGACCAGAGGATGAGGGGGAGTTCATCCGCCCATTTTCCCTTAGCCCATGTGAGGCGTTTCTTGAGGTTGTTGATGATGATTTTGTTGCTAGACTCGGCTTGTCCGTTAGATTGCGGATATTGAGGTATGGACGTGACGAGCTTGATGTTCCACTGGTCGTAGAAGGCTCGAGTCTTATGACTGATGAATTGGGAGCCATTGTCGCACACGATTTCTGATGGGACGCCAAATCTGCACATGATATTGCATTTTATGAATGAAATGATAGGTTGATGCTTTACCTCTCGATATGCTTCCGCTTCGACCCATTTGGAAAAATAGTCCGTCATGGCGAGGAAGAAGACCCGTTGGCCCGATGCAGGTGGGAGTTTTCCGACGATGTCCATTCCCCATCTCATGAAGGGCCATGGTGCTAGAGTCGGATGGAGGAGCTCTAAGGGCTGGTGCGGAACTGGTTCGTGCCGTTGACAAGCGTCGCATTTCTTGGTGTACTTCATCGCGTCTTTTGTTCATCGTGGGCCAGTAGTATCCCGTCCACAGGGATTTTCCTGAGAGGCGTCGTCCTCCAGTGTGGTTGCCATACTCTCCTTTGTGTAATGATTGTAAGATATGTTCGACCTCTGGAGTCTTGAGGCACTGTAGAAGTATACATGTGGCAGATCTTTTGAACAAGACATCACTTATAATGTCGAAGGAGAGAGCTTGTACCTTTAGCCTTTTTGCTTCTGTTTTGTCATTGGGCAAGATGCCATCTTTTAGCCATCTGACATAAGGTAGTGTCCAGTCGTCGTGATTGTTGACAATGTCTTCTTCTGGTTGGTCGCCTATCTCCATTACGACAAGCTCTTCCAACGGTGTGCTTTGTTCCTTGGGTGTTTTTGGGACAGCTGGTGTCGTGATGTGTGCCAATGGGACGTTGGGGAATTCCTTCGGATCTAGGGCGGACCCTAGATTGGCTAGTGCATCGGCCTGAGCGTTGAGATCTCTGGGGACTTGTCTGATGTCAAACTTCTGGAACTGGTTGATTAGTTTCTTGACTACGTCCAAATAGGCTATCATTCTATCGTCTTTGGCAGTATATGACCCTTGAATATGATTTACGACTAGGAGGGAATCGCAAATGACTTCGATTTCTTGGACTCCTAAGTCGCGCGCCAGGATGAGTCCAAACACGAGTGCTTCATATTCGGCTTCATTGTTAGTTGCGTCCCATTCGCATCTTACGGCTTGGGCTATCTTGTCCCCATGTGGTGATTTTAGCACGACCCCCAGTCCTGATCCTCGAGCGTTTTATGCTCCGTCTGTGTAGAGCTCCCATTTACTTGTTTCTTCTGTTGCGAGCAATTGTGTTGCTTCCTTGACGGCTTCCTATTCTAGGGTCGGGCTAAAATCTACCACAAAGTCGGCCAATGCCTGGGACTTGATCGCCGTCCTAGGCTCATACTCAATCTCGTAACCACTGAGGTGTATGGCCCACTTGGCAATTCGTCTTGTGAATTCTGGCTTTCTCATGATTGCTCTCATGGGATGATTAGTGCGAACAATTATAGTATGCGATTCGAAATAGGGTTTAAGTTTATTCGACGTTGTTACCAGTGCTAGGATGAGTTTTTCCAGTGACGAGTACCTTGTTTCTGCCGGGAGTAATGTTCGACTGATGTAATAGATTGGTGACTGTTTGTCGTCTTCTTCTCTGGCCAACATTGCGCTCACTGCAGACTCCGACACGGCTAGGTATAATAGTAGTGGCTCGTCGTCTTTAGGTTTTGCTAATAGTAGGGGGTTGGCCAGGTATTTCTTCAGATCTTGAAATGCTGCCTCGTGTTCTTCTGTCCATTGGAAGGACTTGTTCTTTCTGAGAGCATCGTGGAAAGGTTTGCATTTGTCCGACGACTTCGAAATGAACCTGTTTAAAGTTGTTATCCGACCTGTCAGCTTCTGTACGTCCTTGATGCATCGAGGAGACCGAAGGTTGATGATGGCCTTGACCTGTTCTGGGATAGCCTCTATTCCTCTTTGGGTTACCATGTACCCCAAGAATTTTCCTAACGACACTCTAAAAGAACATTCTATAGGATTTAGTTTCATGTTATATCTTTTCAGTACCTCGAAACCGTCGCAGAGGTGATCGATATGGTCTTTTTTTTTTACTTGACCAGCATGTCATCTATGTAGACTTCCATTGTATTCCCAATCTGATCTTTGAACATCTTATTGACTAGTCGTTGATATGTAGCCCTGCATTTTTCAATCTGAAGGGCATCACTTTATAACAATAAATACCTTGATTTGTGACGAATGTCGTTTTCTCTTGGTCTTCTGGTTCCATGAGAAACTGATTGTAACCACTAAACGCATCCATGAAGGATAGCATTTCGTGTCCTATTATCGCGTCGACCATGGCGTCGATGTGAGGAAGTGGTAAGGAATCCTTGGGACATGCTTTGTTAAGGTCAGTGAAGTCGATGCAGACTCTCCACTTGTCGTTCTTCTTTTGGACTACAACCATGTTGGCTAGCCAATCGGGGTATTCGACTTCTCTTATTTTTCCTATTTCTAGGCTTCTAACTTCGTCGTCGACGATCTTGTTCCGCTCGGGGGCAAATTTCTTGCACTTTTGCTTCACATGAGGGTGAGATGTATAATGTATCTACATTTAATTTGTGAGTAATGACGTTTGGAGATATTCCGACCATGTCTTCATGCGACCACGCGAAGCAACCAACATTGGACCGAAGAAAATCCAATATTTGTCGTTTGGTCGAGTCATTCAGATCTGACCCGACACTTACCGTTTGGTTTGGCTTTGAAGGATCTAGTGCGATCTCATCGAGTTTTTCCATTTCTGGTTCGATGTATCGACTAGGTCCTTCGCCGAACTGTGATTGCTACGCGATCTTTGGTTCGACTGCGCTCTTCATGGAGGCGATGTAGCATTCTCTGGCCATCCTTTGGTCGCCCTTGATCTCTTGAACTCCCCACTTGGTAGGGAACTTGATGGTCTGATGGTACGTTAAGGGTACCGCCTTCATTGCGTGTATCCAAGGCCTGCCAAGAATGCAGTTATAGGGAGATGGATAGTCTAGGACTAGGAATTTTACCTGCTGGTTTACTCCTCCGGCGTATGTCATAAGGACGATTTCGCCGATAGTGTGCTTGACTTCGCCGCTGAACTCGACTAAGGGAGTTGATTTCTTGAGAAGATCATCTTCGCCCAAACCCATCCCTTTAAGGGCGTCGAAGGTCAAGAGGTTCGTCGAACTTCTTGTGTCGATTAGTACTCTACGTATCAAATAGTTCCCAATAGATAAAGAGATTACCAGACCGTCATGATGATCTTCCGACTCGTCAGCGTCGGATTCGTCAAAGGTGACCGTTGGGAGGTTAGAGACCTTGGGTCGTCTAAACTCTAGTACCTCGGGTTTGTTCCCTTTGCTTTCTCTTGCATGCCTTTTTGCCGCAGAGTACATGTTTCCACATACGTCTGTGCCTCCTGAAATAGTATTGATGACCTTTGTATGGACAAGAGATGGGGGTTTGTTGTGTTTTACCTGATCTCGTCGTTCCATGGTGGCTTTGGCTCGCTCCGAGATCACATCGTGCAAGAGACCTTGCGCGAGTAACCTAGCAACCTCTTTGCGCAATGCGATGCATTCATTCTTTGAGTGACCGTGGTCGCCATGGAATTCACACCACATGTTCATGTCCTTCTTGACGTCTGGTATGTCGCTCTTTCGGGGCCATCTTACTTCTTTTCCATATTTGTCGAAACTTTTGACGAGTTCTGACACAGAAACATTGAAGTTGTAAGATTGAACCCTGGGAGGCAACGTCGGGCCGTCTTTCTAGTCTTGAGACCTATCTTGAAATGAGTTTATCTTGTTTTGCTCGTTCCGACCACGAGGGTACGAATGATGACGTCGGTCTCGGCGGTTGTCGGAAGAGGATTTGCGATCGGAGTGGTCGGGTCCATGGGACGCCTTTCGCGATTCGCGATCTTCTTCCAAGCACACCTCAGCCATGGTTTTGTCTTGGACATCTTCGAAGCTCTTGCACGGGTACTTGGTGATCTCATTATAGAGATCGTTGTCCTTGATCAAACCGTGTCTGAAGGCTTCGATGGAGGTGGTGACGTTGCAATGGGGGATCACGACATTTTCCTTGTTATACCTATTAAGATAGCTTCGGAGAGGTTCGTTATACCTTTAGGTGATTCGGTAGAGATCACTTGACTGCCTTTCGAGTCTCCGACTACTAGCGAATTGGACTTTAAAGGAATTGACCAGATATGCGAATGAGGTGATCGTACCCTGAGGTAAACGCATAAACCAAGTTAGTGCAAGACCCGCGAGAGTAGTGCCAAAGCTTTTGCACATGATAGCCTCACGGCCCTCCCTTGGAACAGATACAATCATTAATTTTTGCTTATAGAGAGAGATATGATCGTCTGGATCGTTGGTGTCGTCGAAAGTCGTCATGCTAGGAAGGCTGAACTTCTTAGGGATTTCAACTCTGGTGATTTCTTCGATGAACGGAGACTCTTCGTATCCGTCCGACGCTTCTTTCTCGATTGGCTGCGAAACTCCGAGAATCCTAGCGATGCGATCGTCGAGTGTCCTCATATGCTGACTAAGCATCTGTTGGACGAGGGTCAGGATATCGGGGGGATTGGTAACCTGTGATTCATCGATTCGGATCCCTGCTGACCCGATCGGTGTAGAAAAAGTAACATTGTTAGTCAAAAATGGATTGACCAAGGGAACTCGAGACGTACCAGCAACATGTCCGGGATGTCGGACACTTGGGGGAGTCAGCTCGACGCTATCCATGTTGAGGCTTGTCTGGACGCTGCTATGGACGGGCACCTATCTGGATCTGGAGGCCATCGACTGTACCTGCAAACTAAGAGACTCATTTTCATGAGTTAGTCGTGCGATCTCGGTTTCGGATTGGGTGGATAAGGCAGCCAAAGCTTCGGTCTTCTGACGTTGCTGGGTGAGGTCATCTTGGAGGGTGGTCATTTTTTGGGCAAGCTTTTGGAGTTGGTCCAGAGTTGGATTTTCGGTTGTGTTTCCTTGAGCTTAGGAGTTGTCTCTGGGGTGTGATCTCTCGACGTCGGTGGGTAGATTGACAGTCATGGTTGGAGGATTTTTGAGATGGTGATCGGCTAGTTGCCCCACGGTGGGCGCCAAATTGTTTTTGGGCGAAAAGATCAATCAACCTAAATCGCCTTAGACGGGGTAACGAGTCGATCAGATAGAATGCAATAAATCCAAACCAAATGAACAATTAACTACGTATGAAATAGGAGCAAGATTATGTGATGATATATGTATTATATGATGATAAGAATGAGACAAAGTATGGCTTATCCTCTAGATGCAAAAGGTCGGGTCTTGTCTGATTGGCTAATCTAGCGTCCGATCCTCGGCGGTTGAGTACTATTGCCAAAAGAGCTAAACGAGAACAAGTATGTCAGCAAGCCTTTTAGAGCTGTGTTAATAAGTACTTTCGTGACTTAAGTCGTAGTCTCTTCTTTAGCCCCTTCGTGCCCTATTTATCGGATCCTTTTCTTCGTCGGTTTTGTTACCGTTTGCATGAGATCTTTTTCTTAACTTCTGAGCATAATCCTTGGGATCTTCTTATTAATGAGGCTTCTAATTTTGCACTTGAATGGGTTGTTGTTGCTGAAGATCAAGCAGTTATGGCTTGGGCGAGATTTTTGGGATCGGTCGGGTTTGTGCATTGATGAGCATCCGACGTTCCTCTTCACACTCCTTGGCCCATATCTAAGGTGAGGCGGCCCAGTCTGCTAGGCTCAGCCTATCAAAGCATTCTGGGCCCAACACGCACCAAAGCAAAATCATGAGCAAATAACCAAAAGATACCCACATTTAAAATTATATTGCATTATAAATCACACGATTATTACATCAACTACTGGTAATGTCGATCAACTATACCAAATAATTTGGATTCTGACCGGCTGCCATGCGACATTCCTTAAACTCTTGCAATTTCATAACATACAATTCTTCCCACGATAGGATTCTTCGATCACAATGTCTTCGCCACGCATGCATAATGGCTGGTAATGGAGAGTCGTCACTGAGCGTCACATATGCGAATACAAACAAAAAATACGCAATTAGCATACACGAAATGATAACTCAACATCGAAGTACAAGTAGAGATACAAAGCATTACCGGTATCCAGTGGTTGTGATCCCCTACGTGTGCTATCCCCGAAATTTGTAAGGGAGGAGCGATGCTTGGTCTAGACGGCCTTATTGGTAAGCACAATAAAGGGTAATGAGATAAACCCATGAATGGCATGTCAAGCCAATAATCTGTGCCGCAAGGGGTCTTCATATAGTTAATTTGAACCATTAGATCATCCCATGACCCTGGATCTCGTGTAAGTTCTCGTATCGGCTCCCACATTTGTCGGTTGGCACGCAACTCCTTTGCCAGTGCGCTACGGATCAAGGAATATTGACCCTCACTCATCCCCATAAGTACAACCAAAGTCTAATATCCATAGTGTTCGTCTGAACGTACATCCATAGCATTGCTAATGTACCCAAACCAGAAGTAATCGATATTATGAACCCCAAAGTCCACCCCTAAATGAAGCAAAGGTTCTTCAGGCCACTCCGAGGGACCGACTCCCACATGGTCGGTCTCGACATACATCTCTTAAACTTGTGATTCTTCTGGTTGGGGTTGGGATTGCATGTCCCCAACGTCGATCACCACAAAACTTGCTTGCTTTCTGGGACGGCCTGGCCCTTTCACCTTTTCCTTTGCCTTCTTCTTTCCCTTCGCCTTCTCAGACTTTATTAAGTCTTCTCTTACGCGCTCATGTATGCTCTTTTCCCTAGTCGGTGACCCCTTTGCCTTGTTTCTCGCACCACTTGGCCTTCCCTTTCTACAGACGTCCATATACTCCATAAACGTACGCTGTTCCGGATGCTCCAAGGCCATGTACAAATCACTCACTAGCCATAACGTGGCTTTGTTCAAAGTTTGGCCTTGCACTCTCGACCACATCTCACGCAATCTCAACTCTGGAACAGATATCGGAACACTGTCGTCAGTAAGCGCAAATGTTGTTGGATCCTCTTCCCAATGCAAGTCCTTCCAGAAGTCGTGAATATCATCTAGAGTGAGAGTTGTCCTCGTAATGATGGCATTCGCAATATCGTGGATGCACGGCAGCCCAAGGCAGTCTCTCACCCAGTGATCGTCGCATACTTCTGAATAGTCCTCCTTGACTATTCGATCATACATGGCCAACAACAAATCAAAAAACCTATCCACTCTGCAGAAGAGCCTTGAAAACACCATTCGTGCAAGCTCCGGAAACCCTGGATCGTTGAACTCCATTGGTCGTGTAGACAGTGAGTTGTTCATGGTCGCCCTAATCGTGTCGATTTGAAGAATGATTTCATGGTGGATCCTCATGGTCACTCTGTTAAAGCTGCCTTTGCTAGACCCCACAATATCTTTCAACACACGATGCATCCCCTCAACCCTATCAAAACGGAAACATTTCTTGCCTTAGTACGACTTTCAGACCCAATAGTAAAAACAATCAACTACACAATGTTCAAAGGATACCTATTTGAAGTCCTCGTGAAGAAGTGAAGAAGTGAAGAGTGTAATCTGTCCACGCTCTTACTATGCTTTCCTTGTAAGGAGTCAGCCATTCCCTCTCGACGTATCCAACAAAGCCGCTCTTCCACGACGTTCTCAATGCTCTGAGCCTCTCCTCGTACCTTTCCTCGGTGGTCGAGCAAAAAAGTCCCCAACACTGGTTTGTAAACATATCGACTTTGGCATTGTCTTGTATAACCTTGTCGGCATGTGCCTTGATGTTGTTTCTAATATGGACCCAGCACAAGAGATGTCTTACCGGGACGTCTTTGAAAACAACCTAAATAGCTTTAATGAGAGCCTTTTCACAATCAGTCATTATAGCCTTTGGCATTACTCTCAACTGCTCAAACAAGTTCTGAAGGGCACTATCCATCGGTAATGGAAAAACTTTTTCGCTCGGGTGAATGCATACGCAATGTTGAACGTCTTGTGAGTGCAGGTAAATCCAACAATCTCGACCAAAGGCATATCATACCTATTCATAGACATAAGAAATAAACGTACCAATATTTAGTAAATATAACTAATTAAAATGTAGCACATAGAAAATAACTAACTATTAAAAAAATGTATTACATACTTATTTGTCTTGTATGTGGCGTCAATGATCACCACATGCAGGAACTTCTTCAACAACCGTAGTGACTCCAGGTGAGCAAAAAATAGGATCTCCACCTCGTCCCCTTTCTTCACATTCCTAAGAGGATAAAAAAGATACACGTTCTTTTTCAAAAAATGAAGGGACCACTGGGTAACTGTCAATTCCCCACGATCCTCGTAATGGAGCTTCTGCAAAAAGTTGGCAATCTGCTTCATTGATGTTACATTTCCCAGAAAGTTTTTCCTCAACTCCGAAACAATCTCTTTCGGAGTCTTCCGACCATCTCCCCATCTCCTAGCCATGACCTCCTCCTCTTGCGTCATTCGACCCATGAATGCATTCCCATGACAGCTAGTCTGAAGCATGTGGTTGTGGGTGCCATGTATAACATTTAAGACCCATCTTTTAGTAAGTGACCCTAGCTCATTTTCCAAACGATACCCATATAGCTCGAATCTACAACCGCACTTCTTCAATTTGCGTTTTCGACTCCTCGAAACCGACAACTCCGGATTTTCTACATTAACTTTCGGCCTCCCAGATCTTGGTTCACCATATCTATCGCATGTCAAACTAACTACGTACGGATTTGAGGTACGTTTCACCAAAACTATCATCAACTCTTTTGTTCTAGCTCTCGCCCATTCAACCATTTCATCCATACTCTCCCAAACTAGGCCAGTACGAATTCGTTCTCCATAATATCCCCCCTATAATTATTTTTTATTTATGGATTATTATATTGTCTACAAGTATAACAAACTAATAATACAACAAATTTACCTATAAATCACTGAAGGTTTAGGTCTTGAATAATGATGAGAACATGAACACTACTAGAATAGAAACTCTAATCTATATATAATCTGTGTATAAAATAGACCAATGAAAAGATAGCATATTTTTGTTCATTTGTATCCCTATATACTTCATAAAAATGCATCTTTAGATTTTGATTGCTAAGTTCCTATTAAATGAACAATCAAATGACATGCAAAACAAATAACTTGGAGTACAAGATACTTACCATTAAGATGGTGATACTTCATCAGTATATCCGACCAGTGCAGTTTGGAGAACCACAGTAGCAGTACTTTACTTTGACATTCCCATCTTTATCATAAACCTGGCCTAGTTTGTAATTGTAGTGGTAAGTCCGCTCTTGCAAAGGGGGAATGTTCTCAGTAGCAAAAAACATTATGTGGGGCATTCTCGTATCGCCATGATCATAAAACACGTTATGTGCATATAAGTTTGGAGAGCAGCTATGATTAATAAACCTTCCTACATTTCCATATTTTGTTGCATCAATGGTGAAATCTGAATCTGCCACTACTTTCTGGGAAGGTCTTTCGGGTTCCATTCCTGATGCTCCCATGAAGTAGTGGCAGATTCGGGTTTCACCATTGATGCAACAAAATATGGAAATGTGGGAAGGTTTATTAATCATAGATGCTCTCCAAACTTATATGCGCAGAACGTGCTTTATGATCATGGCGATACGAGAATGCCCCACATAATGCTTTTTGCTACTAAGAACATTCTCCCTTTGCAAGAGCTGACTTACCACTACAATTACAAACTAGGTCAGGTTTATGATAAATATGGGAATGTCAAAGTAAAGTACTACTACTGTGGTTCTCCAAATTGCACTGGTCGGATGTATTGATGAAGTATCACCATCTTAACGGTAAGACATGAATCATTACTCAAACGGAAATTATTTCAACACTAATCGTGAAGAAATCGCCGCTCGGATCCCAAACATCTCCTTCGTCTTCGCAACCCGACATCCAAGAGTCGTTCAATTCTTCCTCTGCTTCTTCATCTTCTCGAGCTTGTACCCAATCGCATTCCTCATCTTCTCCACTTTGTATCCAATTGTTTTCCTCACTTTCATCATTAGAATAATACATGTTGAATGTTGTGTTAGAAAAATGATCGTTTGTGCGTTAACAATTAACGCACAAACGGTCAGAATTTTCCAATGGCTATTTATGAATAGTAGTTGTGCGTTAACATTACCAGTACAACTGTACTGCTAAAGTTAACGCACAACTTGTACTGGAATTGGGCTGCGTTACAGGCCTATACTGCTATTGTTAACGCACAGAGGCTGGGCTTTTTTCCATTTTTTTCCGCTTTTGCCCCTTGTGCTGCTAAGTTTAACGCACATAAATGTATTGGTAATTTAATCATACAGTTTCGTGTACATTAAGACACTTTTTCGTGTGCATTAAGACACTTTTTCGTGTGCATATAGAGATAGCCTAAATATTAATCCATCTTATTTTTGTGTTAATTTTTCCTAAAAAGTTGACCGGTGCTGATCATCTGGTCCCCTTCAATAGTCCAATTACTGGTCCAAGTCTATAATTGGTCCACGTGTCTTTTCAGTTAAAAGAAAAGTTAATTCTTAACATCTCCTTTGTCTTCTTTCCAATTCACTGAAAGTGTCTTCTTTCTAATTCAAGCTTTCACTTGGAACCTGAATAATTTTATAGACGATTTTCATGCAATTAATTATCATTTTTCGTTCAACTTCTTGCAAATCTATACTTTGCTGACTGTTGCTCACAATCTCCCCTACATTGTAGCTGAGAGCGATAATCGGACAATTATTCAAGTTTTGCAAGGTAACTTGGTGTGTCTCGCAGAGGTATATATGGTGGTTCAAGATATTTTTGATATAGCTCGTCTTTTTAATAGTATCCTTTGGTATCATGTGAATAGAAAAGGCAATTGTTTAGCCCATGCTTTAGCTAGATTAGAGCCTTGATCTGTTGGTGTTAGGTCTTGGGATTGCACTGTCCCAAGTCAAGTATGGTCTGTAGCTTCTGCTGAGTTTGTTAATGAAGTTTAAATGTGTTGTTCAAGCAAATTTCCCCTCAAAAAAAAAAATTGCTAACCGTTATAGATGCACTACAAGTAGAGCCCGGCGAACGGTGGAGTTGGCGCACGCGACGAAGATTGCGACTCATCCCAACCCCGCGGTGCCGGAGCAGACTCCCATCAACGCACTTACCTATGTGACCCTACTGCACTACAACCTCTTCCCAGCCATCGCTCCACCACCACCGCTATACTTCGACCAATAGCCGCCAACTCCACCCTCCTCAATCCCGACGGCTCCTAATGTGGTGCCATATCCAATCCGAACCTCCCTGCCAACTGGCGCCGTCTATCGGGAGAGCGGACAAGGGCGTCAGTGAGGGCGCCGACCACCGTGTTGCCCACCGACACCACTAATTTCAAGGCCATGGTTCATAAGTTCACCGGAATTCTCCCCACCCCCCCATCACCGCCAAAGCTACACTGTTTGATCTTTGACAGTAGGATCTTTAATTTATTGTCTTCAATGTTCTTTGAAGGTAATTGTTGTGAGACATAATTTATAGTTGTATATGGTCAAAATGGAATACATGCTGGTGCCTATGGATGAGAAATTAAAGGGATAAGAAAAAGAGAACGATTTTTCGTTTGGTAACCTAAGGTATCGCTTAATTCGTACGGTACTCCAAACTTTGGTAAATTTCGCAAGGTAACTCTGAGGTTTGTTTGTTTTTTCGCGAAATACCCAAGTCATTAAAATATAAACAATTTTTTTTTATTTTGAAAAAAGAAAAGAAAAAAGGGGAAAAACCCCCCAAAAGCTCCAAATCAGAAGACTCACTTCGTCTTCAACCTATCCTAACCCAAAAAACCCAAATTTGCTTCTAATCAACATAAAAATAAAAATGTCGGTGGAACTGATTAAGGACGGTGTCGTTTGGACTGCACCCCATGCCTCCATTGCAGGTCATAATCTAATCACAAATATTTAGTCATCATTTTCACACAATGAAGCAATAGTAGTTATAGTATCCATTGCATAATCTTCAAGGGTTTCATATAATCTCTATTTTACTTGAGAAAAGTGGGGACGTATGCAGATTAAATTGATTGCTCTACTGCAAAGAGAAATAATATTTATGGGAAGGTGATAAGAGACTACAAAAAGGGAGATTCATATGTACTTTATTGGTTACAATAACAATTCCCTGAAAACAATGGAAGAGATTGGCAATTGGTAACATGATCAGTAAATTAGGAGGAACCAAGAGGAGCTCGTCGGCGCTCTCCGCCGCCTGCCACTTGCTGCCGCTCGTCGCTTGTTGTTGCATGCCGCTCGCTGCCGCCTTGCTCGCCCGTGTACCGCTTAGCAGAGGAATCAAAGGTTAGCTCGATTATCAGAGGAGTCGATGGCTAGGTCGAAGACAAGTCTTCTTATTTTTCGAAGGTAAAAATTAGACCGGAAACCACAGAAGAATAGGTTTCTCAGTCTATAGCATCCTTGGGGATGAGAACTAAAAGCTCTAGATTGGCTTGAATGTCTTCCAAGGGACTTCGTTGGCTCATCTTCGCAATGTAATCAACAACAGCGTTTGACTCCCGATAGACATGATAGATCTGTATTGTGGAAAAAAGTTGTAGAAGACAAAGGATATCAGAAATTAAAATTTCAATATCCCAAGGACAGTGCCAAATCTTTTTCAAAACGTTTACAATAGTAAGGTTATCACATTCTAGTTTAATGTTGTTTAGTCCTAGTTCATAGGCTTTAACCAAAGCATTTCTAACCGCTAAAGTTTCTGTTCTCAGGGGGGTTGAAGCTCCACATTTGTCCCCAAACATATATACAAGTTCACCATTATTGTTTGGAAAGATATATCCGAAACTAGAGTCTCCATTAGTCATGGTTGATCCATCCGTATTAATTTTTATGATGCCATCCGGCGGTTTTTTCCATTTCTTCTTTGGTCGTCTACCTTTGTTTTTATCCCCCATTTTTTGTTTGATTTCAGCAAGGGGATCTGAGTTCCAGTTTTTTGTTTTTTTTTCAATAATTGATTTGATTTTTTATCTAGAGCGGTACATCCTTAATAATGTCATTGTCAGTGTTCGTTCTTCCAAAACTTTGTTGGTTTCTATAGAACCAAATTTTCCACCAAGCGACCGCTAACTCCACAAACTGCGCTTGATCGGTTTTATTGCGAATTTCTTCTATTATTTCTTTGGGTTTTTTATTCCCTATAGTTAATGATCTGAGAATTCTATGTGTTTGGTTGTTATTTTTTTCATTTGTTTTCATGGAATGGCTACACTCTTATAAAAGGTGGTTTGAGTCTTCAGTTTGTGCATTACAGCACACATATCCTTGTGGGAGCGCAACTCCTTTTTCAGCTAATCTTGCTTTTGTGGGAAGCCCATTTTTTATAATTTTCCAAAGAAAGTTTTTGACCTTTGGATATGTGTCCAACTTCCAAATCCAGGACGAGTCATATGCTGTGTATCTTTTGTTTGTGATGATCATATCCATAGCAGATTTAGTGAAAAACCAACCACTTTTACTTGTTTCCCAGTACATTATGTCATGTATGTTGTGAAAGGGTACGGGTATAGACATGGTTTTTTTAGTTAAGCCAGGTGGTAAAACTTGTTCAATCATAACCTTATTCCAGGTCATGTTTTGTTGGATAAAATCTGCAATTGTTGCTTTTATGTTCAAAATTGGTTGCATGTTAATTATGTCACACAATGGAACATTTGATATCCATTTATCAGTCCAGAATTTGATTATTCTATCATTTCCCACTTGCCAAATAAGTCCTTCGTTAAATTCATCCAAAATTTCAATCATCTTTGACCATTGCCAGGAGCAGTTACCTTTCTTCACATAATGAAGGATATGTTGTGTTTTGAGATATTCTTTAGTTATAATTTTCACTCAACAGTTATTGGGTTCAACCAATATTTTCCATAGAAGTTTAAATTATAGGGTTGTATTCATATCTTTGGATTTTCTCAAACCGAGACCTCCTTATTGTGTTGGTTTGCATATTTTTTTCCATCCTATTAGTGGTTTGTATGATGGGTCTTTATTCCAGAAAAATGATTTGTTGATCTTATCCAATTCATTGTGAGTTTGTGTTGGTAACATGAAACTTTGCATCAAAAATTTTGGTAAGACAACCCATATATTTTTCTAGCGATATCATGTTTGTGATGGTAAGGATGCCTTGGATATTCAATTTTTGTGTGTTCGGTACTTTTTTCGTTACTTGAAATGCCGATTTATGATAGCTTACTTTTTGTCCATAAATTTTGCAATACTCATCAACAATATCCTTTATTTCTTTACAGTTTTCCTGTTTCGCTTTTGAGAATATCATAATGTCATCTGCGAAAGCCAAGAAAGGGATTCGAGTTCCACTTTTTGCTAGTTGAAACCCAATCGGGTTTCTTGGTCTGTAAGATTCTCTCTGTAATTTTCTAGCCAGGATTTCAGATCCGAGTATAAAAAGAAAAGGTGAGAGAGGATCGCCTTGTCGAAGTCCTAGTGTTGGTTTGAATATTTCCGTAGGTCCATTATTAACTAATACTGAGAAGAATACTGTAGTAATGCATTCTTTAATCTAAGAGATGAATTTATCATGAAAATCGATTTTTCCATAATTTTAATGATGAAGTTTTATTCAATTCTATCGTACGCTTTTTCCATGTCTACTTTTAAAGCTATAAATCCCTGAGTTCCTTTTTTCGATTGAAAGGAATAAAATATTTCATGAGCTATTAATATATTATCTTGAATAGCTCGGTTAGCAACAAAAGCACCCCGCAAAGGGTGGATTAATTTTTCCATATTCTTTTTTAGCCTATTTGTTAGGATATTTCATGAGCTAGGATTGTCACAATTTGGTATTAAGGATATAAATGTATGATTTACTTGTTTGAGTAATTTGCTTGATAGAAAGAATTTTTTTACTGCTTGGATAACAGAAGGGCCTACAATATCCCAGTATTTTTGATAGAATTTTATTGTCATGCCATCGGGACAAGGAGATTTATCCAAGCCAATATCGAAAACAGCTTTTTAATCTCTTCGTTGGATACATTCTTTGTTAATTCCTCATTGTCTTCAGTTGATACTTCAGATTGAATTAGTTCAAGGTTATCCCGAAGAATATGACTACTCGTTTCTTCACTTTTAAATATTTTAGTGAAATCATTTCTTATTTCATTTCTAATGTTTTCTTCCCCAATTATGCTTGTACCTTCTTAGGTTTTTATTTCCTTTATAATTTTCATGTTTATTCTTCCACTAGCTATTTTATGGAAATAGCCAGCATTTGTGTCATTAAATTTGATATGTTTGACTTTAACTCTTTGGTTCCAATATGTCTTATGGAAATTTAGGAGTTGTTCTTTCTTTCCAATAAGTCTATTTTGTTTATGGATAAGGGTATTATTAGAGTTGTTACAAATCTCAGTTTGGATATCAAAAAGCTATTTTCAATGTTTTTAAGTTGGGTAAAAACATTTCCGAAAGTACTTTTATTCCATATTTTTGCTTGTTTTTTAAGTAATTTTGTTTTAGATACCAAGTCATACAACCTGGATCTAGACCTGTCAAAAACCGACCCAACCCGAAAACCCGATCCGACCCGACCCGAAAGGACCCGAACCCGAACCCGACCCGAACGTCACTGGGTCAAGAAGGACCCGAACCCGATCCGACTCGACCCGAACGCAAATCCGAGCTCGTGGGTCCCCTTTATTTTGTATATTTTATTTCATTTATATTAAATATTTTAATACACTTTATTAAATAATAATACAATATTAATTATATTATTATAATTATTTTATTAAAGTTAAAAATTATAATAATAATCTAAAAAAAAGGGCATGTTCGACCCGCTTGGTCAACCCGAACCCGACCCGCCCGACCCGAAAATTTTATCAACCTGATCGACCCAAACCCGATTTGACCCGAACCCGACATGACCCGAACCCGATCCGCCCGACCCAGTTGACAGGTCTACCTGGATCCATGGTAATTTGTCCACCAAGCTTGCTTAACTATGTTTCTGAAATCCTTTCGGGTCATCCAATTTTTTTCAAATTTGAAGGGTTGAGTTTTTACAGTTGTCGAAGATAATAGTTCAATAGATATTGGACAATGATCTGAACTCGTAAAAGCATGATTTTTGGTAAAAATATCAGGATATCATTGTAGAATCTGGTGATGAATTAGGACCCTATCTAAATTTTCATAAATATTATCAATTTATGTTTTGTTTTCCTCCATGTAAAAGTATTTCCTTGTATCGGTATATCCAATAATTCACATTCATTTTTAAAATGTCTTAATCTGGCAAACTTTGTGATCAGTGGGATTGTTCCACCTAGTTTTTCACTTAGATCTTAAATTTCGTTCAGATCTCCCATGACAATACATGGATATGCACTGTTTTTGACAAATAACATAATACCTTCCCAAAATTCATGTTTTCTAGACTCATACAGGGGCACGTAAGCTAGGATCTGCATGATTTTATTATTTGTACAGAGACTTGTATACTTAATACAAACAAATCTTGGATTGATACTATCTATTTCTAATATTTCGTTTGTCAGTTGATAGGTCTTTCACATGATGCAGATACCTCCTGAAAATCCAGTAGCCGAGATAAAATAAAATTGGTCAAAACCTGCCTTTTTTCATATTTTTTCGTTTAGTTTTTTTGTTTGTTCTTGTTTCAAATAAGGCTAATAGTTGAATACGTTCAACTTTACAAAAGGATTCGATATCCATCCAAATAGTGGTCTTGTTCCTTGGTTCATTGTATTGATATGCATAGCATGATATACGCATCAAAAGATTTTGTTTCCTGCTTGTATAGTAACAATTGTCACAAATTAGTGTGTGAATTCGGTTCATAAGAGGAGGTCTAGATCAAAACCTGGTACAAACTGATATTAGATCTCATAATACCATTTGCCATTATACCAATAGAAGATAGGTTTGCAACATAGTTCACGGATAAATTTTCCGTGGAGGTAATCCTTCAGATGTGTTTTGTCATCGTGGGGTTTGAGGGGAATTTATAAAAGATTATATAATTGGCATAATCACAATTAATAAGATGTCGAAAGCAATGGTGGGTAATATCATTTACTGTTTGGTCTGTTTTTGTTCCGGATATGTAATTCCATGTACACAAATATAATTGTTCATATCTGGGTAATTGTTCATAAAACATTTCAAGTGCCTTTTTCAAATAAGTTGTCGGTCCTGGGAAGTCAGACAGAAACAAATTAATTTTTATTTGGTCAGATTGTTTCATATATATATTTTTGTCATTTCTACAGTGAGTATAAAAGACAAAGGGAATGAGGGGATTCATATTTGTTCTTCTGTTTGTACAAAAGCAGGTAAACTTGTAATATATGGAAAACTAGTGTAATACACGTGCCTTGCACGGAATTTGTTTATTTTTTTTTACATTAGTAAGAAAAATAGTTATTAAATTATGGATAAGACATTAGATCAATTATTTTTTTATGATTAGTTATTTGAATAAAATATGACTAATCGAACATTAAAACATATTCAGGTTATATAAAGAGAGATGGCACTCTCCACAACTTTATTAATAATAAAATTGGCTAATGAGTTTTTCTAATAGGTATATCCACACCACTTACATCAATACTACTAAAAGCATAAAAAATACTAAAAAACATCATATAATACATGAAAATGAAACAAAAAACAATAAATCTGGAACAATTCTTAAAGTGCTACAAATTATTAAATACTTCCTTGTATACTACATTGGTTGTAGTATTATGTCTCTTCTTATCTTTGTCGCAAATCAATATCTTCAAACCTTTCTTGCTAGTTACCCTTGATGATGCAACATAAAACTGGCCATGACTGAAAACAGGACGTGGAAGATACAAATCCACATTTGCAAGAGATTGGCCCTGACTTTTGTTTATTGTCATAGCAAAACATACACTCAAGGGAAATTGTCTTCGTTGAAACTTGAAAGGGAATGAAGTGTCTGATGGTGACATTATCATGCGAGGAATCAACACCATATGTCCGATATTGTTGCCTGAAATAATTCTCCCTTGTATAACATGACTGCCAAGTTGCATGGTTATCAATCTCGTCCTATTGCATAAACCTAAAGATTGATCAATATTTCGGAGCAGCATAATAGGCACACCAACCTTTAGTTTTAGTACATGATTGGGCAGACCAGAACATCTAATACTGTTCAAATAATCAGACGTATAAATACTCGCATTATCGTCTTTAACAGAACCTGCCTTGCACAGACTATCAGAGCTGAGATATATCTTTTCATCACTAGGCAAAGAAGACAATATATATTCATTAACTTTATCTACCTCTTCGTGTGTTGGAGCAAGAATTGCTCGTTCTTCAAAGTATGTAGGAGACAACTGATCTTCCATTAGAGAGGGATAGACAGATTTAACAACTGCTGGAATTAGATCTAAATCATAATCCTTTACCAATAGTTCATCGGGAATTTATATTTGCGTTTCTCCATCATTGTCAACACCTGCAGTCCCATCTCCAATGCTTAATATCCATTCCGAAAAATCTTTTGCCTCTTGGATATCAGATTCAGATGTACCTTGTTGAATCCTCATATTCCTTGTCAGCTTAAGAACTTTGCAATGATGCCACAAATAAGAGGAATTAATGGTGGCAACAACAACATCTTCCCTGCTCCCTTTTGAAATAACGGGAAGAATTTAAGATGTCTGCATTAATTACAATACTGTGTTTGAATGTTCAATGAAAAATATCATTGGCATTGTTTTGGATTATAGGGCTAATTATAGGCCTACTACATACCAAAATAGAGATTATGTCCTTACAAAAAATTATTTCTCTGTATTATTAAATTATAATAAAAATAAGCAATAATAAATGGACATATAGGCACAATTTTTTTTATATGTTAGACCTTTTTGCATGCAACATAAACACATTTATCGCGATATAGGATCAATTATGAACAATGAGAAAATGAAATAGAGGGACAATTTCAAAAACTGGATTTATTTAACAATATATTAAACTAAAACAATCAATGTATAATTATATATATTCCTAATAAATTCAAAAAATTACATTAACAAAAACTTAATGTAATTTCATTGCATACTAATATAAGATATCGAAAGCATTATGATTTGTATTAAATAGCTGGGCCGGCTGAATAAACGTGGGCCAGTTATGTAATCGAACGAAGCGGCCCAAATTAAGCCCAAAGACAACTACAGATAATACACTCTCGGCTTCGCTAACCCTAGATCTTTCCATTTTGGGTTTCATTTCGCCGCTTACTCACTCTCTCTCTCTTCATCTCTCTGTTTCAGAAACCCTTATTCTCCATTTCAGAAATTTGCCAGATCTATGGCGATTTATGATGAACTCCTTCAAGCTTCTTCAATATACTTCCATTGTCACACAATTTTTACAAATCCTTTCTTGTTTTTACGTTATACTCATTTCTTTCCAGATCTACTTTAGATCTAGAAAATATTTCTTTCTAGATCTACTTTAGATCTAGAAAATATTTCTTTCCGATTCCTTCTTTAGATCTACTTTAGATCTACAAAATCCCGATTCCTTTAGATCTACAAAATTAAACAGATTTGGAAGTCGGAGGTTCTGGAGCACAACAAAACCCAAATAACGTAAGCTCTCTCTCTCTCTCTCTCTCTCTCTCTCTCTCTCTCTCTCTCTCTCTCTCTCTCTCTCTCTCTCTCTCTCTCTCTCTCTCTCTCTCTCTCTCTCTCTGAGTATCTTTGCCTCTATGTTTTTTATTATCTAAATTTCCCTTTCGATTTTGCAGATATCTCAAAGTCGAAGGATCTGGAGAGATCAATAGTTTGCAGAAACGTAAGATAGCTCTCTCTCTCTCTCTCTCTCTCTCTCTCTCTCTCTCTCTCTCTCTCTCTCTCTCTCTCTGAGTATGTTTGTCTGTGTTTTTTGTATTTTTCTTGATTTAGCTTTCGATTTTTTCCCTTTGATTTTGCTAGATATCTCTCTCTAAGATCTGTCCCTTTCAATTTTTTCTTTACATATTTTCATGCTTGTGAATCATCTACTCTAGATTAGTTTGAACTTTGAACTTCTATGTTACCTTGCTTCGAAAAAAACTTAACATAAATCTTTTGCCTGAATCATTACATATCTGTTTGAATACTGTGTTTGGATTTTTTAAGATGTCTGCATTAATTACAATACTGTGTTTGAATGTTCAATGAAAAATATCTAGAATCTTCTCGTTTAATCTATACATTATATCTGTCATAATTGGTTCAATAATAATAATATGTAAACCGGGTTCTACATTACAATCTATATTAAATTTTAATTTGATACAAATTGAATTGGATTCAGATAAAATACTGTGTTGCTTTTCTATAACGGGTTTGTGGCCCAAGTTATTAATGTGCTAGATAAAATAATGAATTTAGGCCCATTCATTAATAACATGCTTAGTGGACCTATTCTATAATGGGCTTTATAAACACCAGTCCAACATGTTTAACATATTTTGACCCAAGTTTATATTAGATCGTCTCAGTGGTTCAAACTTTAAATACCGGCAACAATTAATGGCATTAAGAAAATAACAAATGGGCCTATAAGTCATTGGGCTTAAAGGCCCATATAGTTTGGGTTTCGTTATTTTATAATTGGATTCTTCTGGAATGTAGACCTGATAACTACGTATACTCGGTCCACATTTTCGGAATCCTACCACATTAAGAAATATCTTGTTACGCCGCATTCATTTCCTCTAATATTCCTGTTCTTCAAACCACTAACTTCACCATTTGTTTCTGAGGATATGATGAGCTAATTACCTATGGAGTGTACTTCGAAGAAGAGGTTCGACTTATCCGACTGCGACCTTGTAAGTCTCTCTCTCTCTCTCTCTCTCTCTCTCTCTCTCTCTCTCTCTCTCTCTCTCTCTCTCTCTCTCTCATTCTCTCTCTCTGGACTACTGTAAACAATTTCTTTATCTCATTCTCTCAATTTATCGAGATTCCTAACGTTTGAAACCCTACAACCTTTCGATTTAATGAAATACGAATAAGCTGTAGTATTATTGGTTTTATTCTTATTGCACACACTTAGTAATTTGGTTATTAATATCATTATGAAAATGAATAATGTTATTGTCTACAAACAATGATTAAACTACATTCTTCGAGTATGAATATTTTTTAATTGTACACAAAATATATATGTTTTTAGTTTAATGGATTAAAATGTAAGTAATATAATTAGTTTAATGGATTAAAACAATGATTATTGGTTTTATTCTTGTTACAGACAGTCTCTCTCTCTCTCTCTCTCTCTCTCTCTCTCTCTCTCTCTCTCTCTCTCTCTCTCTCTCTCTCTCTCTCTCTCTCTCTCTATCTCTCTCTCTCATCCACAACAACAAAAAATAATTTCACCTCTTCCTCTTATTCTTTCTCATAATATTTGAATTTGACATTTGCATATCTATATCTAAAACATAGCTTACCAACATTATACAGCAAACTGAAATTGTCTTTGTATTTATCTTGAAAAAACAGCAACGCAGATGATGCGGATATTTATGTCCAATATTAACAATACAAACAGCAAATCATATAGGTGAGTCTCTGTGTTATATAACTATATACTATTAGTTACATACCTGGTACTAATCACTTGTGTCATTCTTTAATTACATGCAAAGAGACAGGTTTTAAGATCCATGACAGAGGTTAGGATGAGATGAAAAGCAAGTAAATGTAAGAAGTCAATCTCTTTATTTCTCCCTCACTGACTCTCTATCTGTATATATATATATATAAATCTATAGTTCTGCCTTCTTCTATTTGTTTATGAGTTTACTTATCCGATTGTTTTCTCTTTTTTTTTTAGATTTCGAGGGTTCAAACAAATGCAAATTTAATTACCAAACGGAAACAGACAAAAGAAAGACATTAAAGGATGAAGTTATGCAGGTATCTCCCTAACATAATCAACTGAAATAACGACAACAATTAATGGCATTAAAAAAATTAATGGCTGAACCTTTAGCTCATTATTATGAATTGCAAAATCTAATATGAATTGCAAAAACATACCTCATGTCTCGATATTGTTTATGCCTGTGCTAGAAGTCAGAAAGTTTTAGAACATAACTACTATGAATTGCAAAAAACATACCTGCTGTCTCGATATTTTTATGCATGTGCTAGAAGTCAGAAAAGTTATAGAACATAATTGAGGAAGATGCATTGTATTTATAAGGCATAATTGATTCTGTACGTGTATTATATTGGATGATTTTATTTGAGTGTGCACATATTCAACTGCCATAATGGATGTAATTGATTCTGTACGTGTATTGTATACATCTTCAAATTGGAAAAAATCTTGCCTTGCAGATTACACAATGGAGAAAAAGATGTGCCTTGGGCCGAGATTGTTTATTCTTTATGTAATTGTTTATTATTTATGTAATTTATGTACTTATGCCTATGTTGTTTTTTTAAGGTCATTTGAAGTAGCAGCTCAGTGTTGTATCTTTGCATGAATGTAATTTTTTTCATTTATGTGTTATTTGCATATATTGTAGGTTGGTTTGCAAGTTTCATGTCGCAGGTTGGGAATTTTTTATGGCTACCCTAATTGAATTAGGGTTGGTAAAATTATTTTGCAGGTTATTCTTTCATTAGGAGAGATTTGCATGAATATTTAGACATTCATGTAGTATTGGGATTTGCATAAAATTATTTTCGAAGCATTAGCAGGGATTTGCATAAAATTATTTAGATATGCTATTTTGCAGGTTATTTAATTAGCAGGGATTTGCATAAAATTATTTTCGAAGCATTGTTTACAGCAATTTAGGTTTCGATTTAGCCATTTTTAGTGTGCTTGTTTATATATTCAAGATTTTCCCAATTTTGTGCGATTCTGTAATATAATTTCTGAACAAAAATATACAAAAATAGAGTAGCATATTTTAAGTAATCTATATGGAAAATATATGCTACAGATATTCTGGAAGATTGCGATTGGAAGATAAAAACGGCAAAAAATGGAAAAACGGATGAAATTACACGTGGCCAAAGTGCTGAAAAAATGACACGTGGCAGAAAAGAAACGGTACATTGTGGGGGCGCCACGTGGAGTAGCCGGGCCTTTGCGTTTAGTAGATATATAGTAGATTGCTCATAAGCATTACTGGGGTAAATTGGGAAGCACCCACACATGTAATATATTTGTTTAAAAAATTTCAATTTGTTCACATGGACCAATGGTTCTGAGAAAGAGGATGCGATTGGTATGCAATCTTCTTCTTCTTGTCATTTTGATTCAGGTAGTTGACTTGGATGCATCCAATATTCAACCTGGAAATTCCAGGGAAAATGCAACGAGCTAACAAAGAGCCAGCTATTGCAATTCTTGTCAGTTTTAACTGTCATAAAAGTGTAGTATGAAATAGAATTGCTACTACAGAGAAGCATCAAATCATGAGTAGGATATTCATTGTCACAAGACAGTTCAACAATTATAAGAGTGATCAAGCAATTCACAGGACAGATAATCCAACTTTTCATTTTCACATAAAAGAGATTATTCCAGTTCATGGGGTAATTGATGGGAGGGATATTGATCATGTACGGAGAAATCAGATCAAGGTTCATGGTAGAAAATTTTTGGCTTTTGAAATAACCCACTTGTTCAGTGATGGTCAAAGACCAATTTGTTTTATGGAGAGAATGTTTCAGGTAGAAATACCTCCTAGTGTGTTGGTTAGGAAGCCAGTTCATCTCCCTTTGTTCTGTCTTTTGCTCTTGTCTGTTCTCTTCATCACAAACATCCCATAATATAGCCAATTTGCAGTGATTAGTCTCCTTGTGAAGTTGTATTTCCTTGTCATTGTTATAGTATATCTTATGATTGGTGTTATTGTAATTGCAAAGGTAAAGCTTCATAGTAAAAACAGAGGAATCATGTTGAGGGTTCGAGATATGATATTTATGGTCTTTATTATCCATGTCAGTGTCAAGATGAGGATCAAAGCAGATATCATAATTCATCAAATATCTACCAGTCTCCAGGGACAAAACAGTCACAAAAGATCAAAACTTACAACTCAGAATAATATCTAGTAAGTAAAGAAGAAATTCTGTCAGAGTAAAGAAGCACAAAATAGATTCATGGTGTGAGTAGATTTCAACCAAATTATGGCCAATCTATAAAGTAATCAAGTCACAGGTAAAAGACCATGCTTACCCAAACAAGGAAATTGTTTAACTATAGAAAGTTCAGAAATAAACAACCTGGTTTTCTGGTGGATTGAAATTGCTTCCTTGTTGCGATGAGCCTTGAAAAGGCGCCAGATATCCGACCGATCGTTCCAACAAGAGCACATCGGCCTGGGAAGAGCAGAGAGAGGTGCAGAGAGGCGAAGAAGTGGCACAATTGATTTCACCATAGATCCGGGAGAATCAAGAGAAGCCACACGATTCACAAAGATCTGCGAGATAAAGCTCACAGAAGAAAAGCGAAGAGGGTGAGCAAAGACGTTGGGAAAGAGGGTAGAGTTCAGTGCCCTAAAACCAGGCAAAAGTGAGAGAGAGGGAGATGGGCCGCCACCGAACCAACTGCAAACCCAAAGAGGATTGTGTAGGAACGCTATTTCAGAATCTAACAGAATGTAAACTGCAAGAATTAAAATCGCACAGAAATTGTAATTAAAACAACGAAATTATATCGAACAGAATTCAGATTGAATCTGGATGCAGAGGCGAGACTGATCTCTATCCTTAATTCTGAAATTGCCCCGTATTGTGACGGTTCTTGAGCGATCCGAATCCCAGGATACAACTGCAAAACTCTTCTGAATTGCGCAACCAATGCACATAAGGCTACGAACTTTGTTCTGTGTAGTACTCCCAGACTCGATCGAAAAACAGTGAAGGAGGAGACACTTTTCAGTGGGAGGCGATGTTGCTGATCATATGAATGAGGTGCAAATGCTCCTTTTATAGCCTCTGCTAGAAGAGAGCTTCGACCCACTAACTGAGTGGAGACGAAGGTGGAGGAGACCGTTGAATTTTTCAGCAGAGTGGAGGAGAGAAATCAGGAGGACCATGTGCTGCCCCTGAGAATAGCTCAAGGCTACAACTGTCTTGGACTGGGTCAAAGCCCAAGCCCAACCGATGGGTTTCTGGATCGGCCCAAAAAGATAGGGCGTTGGCTGGCCAGCCCAAGCCCGATCCGATACGACCCAACCCGGCCCCAGCCCAAGCCCGGCTCCACGTTGAGCTAGGTCATCTCTCCATTACACATTGGTGGTGACCCAAGGCCACAACCTTGAATCCAATTTCCTAGTATATATACTAGTGAAATGTTCCTCCAAACTTCCAATGTGGGACAAATATTTACCCCAACGTTTTCCAAGTTTATACATTGCATGCAACCAACTTTGGGCATCCATTTCTCATTCAAACGGAAATCATTTTTGTCGAATGAGTACATTACGAGAATGTACTCGTGTAGACGAAGCCAATGCTTCCATTTTCCGGTGTTGACATTGGCCGGAGCCCACCGAAATTGTGCCCGGAAAAGTTGTCGGCTCCACTTTATAAAATGAGTTCCAACAGATTGGTCATCCATGGATTTAACAGATCAATGCTCGAATGAAAGCAGGAAGCAGAGGTATCATCAGATCGAGTACCAGAGCTACACAAAGGAGGATGAAGAAGATCGTCGCCATTAAACCGGTTGAGAAAGCGAGAGGCATCAGATGTCAAGTTAATTAGTTGGTTTAGGTCTAAAAGGGAAACGTAAAACAAGGGAATTTGGAAGAGAATTACCTATGTGGATAAAGGTTTATTAATGGGAGATAAAGGATAATAAAAGAGGATAGAAAAAAGGATAGGATAAGAAAAGACAAAATTTTAAATAAATATTATTTATATAGGGTGGAAATGAAAGGGTAGAATTTTAAAAATGTTGTTTGGAAAGTGGGGAAAAGTAAAAGAAAAAATGATTTGGATGAGTTTGATTTTTTTCTTCCTTTTTTAATATTGTTAAAAAAATAAAAATCTCTCTAAATTCCACCCAAATTGAAGGGATTGATTTACCCCAAATACTTAACTTATTTTCTCTTCCTTTCTCCCGGTTTACTCTCAACTCTCTTTCAATAATTCAGCCAAACACATCTATTAATTTTCTTTCCTTTCCCATCCTCCTTTTTTCCTTCAAATACTCACTTCCAAACAAAGGGTTATGGATCAAGGACGAGGTATCTAGGGCGGAGGCAGGATCGATTGGTGGAAGAAGGGGCGACAACCAAGGGATTTTTAGGGTTAAAGAGTGCATGGTACGGAGAGCATTTTAGGGCTCGTTTTCGGTGAGAGAAGACAAGTTTTTTGATTTGGGGTTTGGGGGGTTTTTTCTTTTTCTTTTTTTCTAGGGATT
Organism: Rheum nobile; assembly: GCA_027886185.1. Taxonomy (NCBI): domain Eukaryota; kingdom Viridiplantae; phylum Streptophyta; class Magnoliopsida; order Caryophyllales; family Polygonaceae; genus Rheum; species Rheum nobile. The sequence continues at coordinate 3,602,816 of WOAB01000002.1, read as the reverse complement.
TTTTTATATTTTTAAATAAATAAAAAGTGTTTATATTTAATGATTTGGGTATTTCATGGGAAAAAAACCTTAGGGTTACCTCGCGAAATATACCAAAGTTTGGGATACCGCACGAATTAAGCGATATTTCAGGATTACCAGACGAAAAAACTGAAAAGAGAACATAGAAGAATATATAGATTTGTTTTTTAATTTGTATTTGATTTCTCTATTTAAATGCCACTTGGACCAATTAGAGTAAAAGGACCAGTAAAGGGACTATAGCACTGAACCGGAGGATCCTCACCGAAAATTGACGATGTGCTAATGTAATTAATGATGTGGCATGTTAATATGTTGATTTGGCATCAAAGATAAATGACTCATTCACATCACATACCAAAATAAAAGAACAAGCTAGAATAATGTGTATAATACTAGTATTATACACATTATAGCACTGAACCAATTAGAGTAATTAATGTAATTAATGATGTGGCATGTTAATATGTTGATTTGGCATCAAAGATAAATGACTCATTCACATCACATACCAAAATAAAAGAACAAGCTAGAATAATGTGTATAATACTAGTGAAATTGGAATTTAGGGTTTATGTGGGAAAAATTCTAGAGCTTGTTGAAATTTTACAAACCAATCTACGGTTGTATAAATCTAGAAACAAAATTCCTTGTTGAAATTTGAGAACAATTTGCATCTCAATATCCACCACCTCCTTCTTCATTATCTTGTTATGCTTCCTCCTCGACATCGATCCTTCCTAAATCCCCCGCCGTCCCTATAGCTTTTTTTCTCGAATTCTTCCTCCTCGAGGAGTCTGACCAGGTCGTCATCCCGTCCTAAATCCCCATGCCGCTTTCCACTCGGGAGACAATTTCGCCACCATCTAAGAATTCCATGAGATCGAAGAAGACGAATACGAAAGGGAAAAACATTGTTTTGATTTGGAATCCGACTCGGTGAATTCGCGAGACAGGTCATCCGAGTTGACGATGGCGGTTTTGGGGGATTGAGATGAAGATAAGGGTTTGAGGCAGTGAAATCAGACGAATGAGAGATTGATGGAGGAGATTTGATATCACCTTATGCCACGACATTATTTATATGAACACATTATCAATGTTATTAGAGGAAAATTGGCAGAAAAATAACATGGGTTAGTATTTAAACATCATCCCTAAGGTATAGGTTATTTTCTTACCTTTTTAAAGATTGGGTTAGTCTTTTACCATCTATCTAAAGGTTGGGTTATTTTATTTAATTTCCCCTTTTAGTTTTTAGAATGTGGTATGTTCTTCATCTTATTATGATTGCAAGAATATGTGAGGATAAATTTATAATGAACTCATTTGTATGATTTTATGGTTGTTAATTTTGTATGTGTGTTCCACTATATAATACATTGTTATGTTAGTAAATATCTATGATTTGATTGCGACAAACTATATATGTGTGTAAATACATAACATATTGATTTTTATGTTCTTGTGATTTGATGATCTTAGGATAAACTTTTATACTTAAGTATCTCTTTATGTTAGCATTCACTTGAATTTACATGATTGGTTTTGTTTTTTGTGTGTAAATGATGCATTTAACATGTTCGTTTGAAGAATCTGATGGGCAAGAGCATATGAAAATCATACTGGGATGGATCAAGAAGAAACGAAAATTGAAGCTCATATGCAAACATGTTGGCCCTCACAAGCAAATTTTCTACACAACTTGGTTTACAAAACTAAATGTACTTATTGTTCTTTTGACGTAGATCTCCATCCTAAAAAAAATTGAATTTGTCTTCTATGGTTGAATGAACATTTCTATACATCATGTGAAATGTAACTTGTTTAGCTTCAGAATGTGTCTATTACTTATAACAAAATGCAATGCAGCAAGCGGGTATCAGCATAGGCCTATTTCTCTTGGATTATTAATAGTTGTCGACTGTTGGGTCTGACAAATAATGATTTGTATTTTGGTTCATAAACTTTATACAAGAGGTTCACAAAATTAATATTATAAGTTCACCAACTTTATATTAGAGGCTTAGAAACTTTATAGTAGGGCTCATAAACTTATGCTAATTAGGTTCATAACGCGTTACTAAAATGCATATTTATTTTGTTTATTAAATGTGAATAATTAGTAACTATGAACTTTTAGTGTAGTACATATGCACCTCTAATGTACTAATTGTGAACCTCAAGCACGTGTGGACTTCTATTTTAGTGAATCTTTAGTATATTAATTATGAACATTTATTGTCATAAATGTAAACCTTAGTGTACCAAGTGTGGACTTTTATTTTCATGAACACATTTATGTGTGTTTTCCATTCATAGGTTCATCTGTTGTATACTAATTATGAACTTTTAGTTAATAAATGTGAACCTTATACTAGAGGTTCACAAAACTTATACTAGAAGCTCACAAACTTATACTTGGATTCACATTACGTTATTAAAAATGTATGTTTACTATGTTTATTAAATGTGAACCTATAATATATTAAGTACGAAGACTTTGCAATTACTCTTGATACAATTGGTGTTAATTAAATATTCCAAGAAAACAAGTCGTATATATGTGATCACCCTATAAGAAAGAGACTTCATGTCCTAGAATCCTCCGATCATATAGTGATTGTTCGAGTGATTTTCCTATGATCTTGCACATCATTGTTTCACTTGGGTGATCGAATCCATTTTTGTCACAAAGAAATGTTTTGCCATCAACTAACTTCTAGTTAAAATAATTATATAATTAAACGGTTGTCGTATATACCTAGAGTGTAAATTTCCCAATGAACTTATAAATAGATATTCGATATCATCCTCATTCATGGAATCTTTATGACAACCATTTTGTTGAGTATCATTTCAATGATCAACAAATTTGTCCTTATAACTTAAAGAATATATGATATTCGCCATCTTCAAGATAAGAAAATTTCCAGGCATTATCGACGATCATTCCCACCATTGAAATTTCCACATGGGTGATATTTTATTATTTGGGATTTCATCAACTCATAAGTAGATAAATCATTATCTTGATTTTAACTTTCCAATAAAAATAAATGCCTTTAAAATTGGTACTACTACCATAGTACAAAATTTGACGTATGATTATGTAACTATTCTAGAGTATATAGTGATCTCCAAATTGTCAAAATATTGAGTCTTAAAACTCTCATAGAGTTGATAATTGTATGATAGAAAATAGAATAATTAATTTAACACAATTCTACAGGAATCTGAAGTGCTAAATTCTTCTCCCAAATACGTTTAGCCAAATGAAATTTAACACTTAAACCCTGTGTTAAATGATTTCTTCTAAAATGGTACTTATTCTTTTACTAATAAGTACATACAATGTGTAAAAGTAAACATAATCAATGAAACCAAAAAACAAAAACAATGTAACATAAATAAAGAAGAACACTGTCATCTTTGAGTGACTAGAAATTGCACACTAAATTTGTTAACCCTTTATCACCTACTACAATAGGTGATTTCTAATATTTATCATTTGCTTTAGGAGATAACCTTGTGATAGCAATTTGATTTTTTCGCGTGGTAACCCTGAGATATCGCTTAATTTGCCTGATACACCAAAGTTTGGCATATTTTGCTGGTAACCCTGAGATTTTCTTCTTCTTTTCGTGAAATACCCAAATCGTTAGATACAAACGGTTTCCGTTTATTTTTTTAAGTAAAATAAACCCTATACTCTAAATTCTAAACCCTAAACCATAAACTCTAAGCCTTGAAAAATAAAAATAAACCACAAATCCTAAATCCTAAAAAAACTTAAATCCTAAACATTTTTTAGGGTTTAGGGTTTTACTTTTTTAAAAAAATTAATAAATAAATGGAAACGTTCATATTTAACGATTTGGATATTTCGCGAAAAAATAAAAACCTCAATTTTATCACGCGAAATATGTCAAACTTTGGTGTACCACTTGAAATTAAGCGATACCACAAGGATGATATTGTTCCATACTTCCATCTACTTCTTGAGATAAAACTCACTACGAGGATGATTTTGAATTTGTCTATACCTAGACAAATATATTATGGGTACATCCACTACACAAAATGACAATTCCCTGTTTAATTAAAATTTTATATAGAAGAACACAAAAAATATTAAACAACAATAAAAATATACAAATTAATATATGACAAATGAGTAAATTTGAGTCTTTTATTTTAATCCACTTCAGAAAATATAATTCATCATTTTAAAATGATATACATTCCAAGGATACATTAGTAAAATATATCCAAATGCCGATTAATTACGTTTTTAAATTTGGACGAGACGAGGCGAGGCATATATATAGAAAAAGATAAAGAGCAGAACAATTTACTTACATCATATTTTACTAGCTAAATAAGATCTAAACAGACAATAATTAAATGGAAGATTTATAATAAAAGTAATACCATAAGAAAGATAGGAAACAAAATAGAAACAGAGAAATACGTAGCCTCGTAAGTAGAGCTGTCAATCGGGTCGGTCAAGTCGGGTTCGGTTCGGTTATTTCGGGTTCAGGTTGAGAACAGGTCGGGTCATTTCGGATAACAGGTCAAGCCTGTCGGATCATTACAGGTTGATAGCATGCATTTAGGCTAGTTTAGGTCACGTTTATTTCTGCTATTTCGGTTTGTTTCGTTCATTTTCCTTTTAGTTTTATTTGGTTTTAGTAGATTTGTAGTGTTTGGAGTCTACTCTTGCGTCTGTTTCATTTCAGGTTCTTTAGGAGGCATTTTTGGAGAATGTGAGCTTCAATACGAAGATGTTCGAGTAGTGGGCTCGAAGGGATGATGCCAATGTCAAGTGTGCGGTTGACAAGAAGGAGGCGGGACTAAGGAATCAATCTCTCTCGTCTGAAATTCCTGGGCGTTGGTCCAACTTGTAAAACTTCGTTCTCCCTGCTCAGACCTCCAAATGCAATGATTCCAACTCGAGGAATTAGATCTATGAGTCTAGTTTGCCTCCTCAAAATTTCAGACCAAAATAATGAGTGAACAGAAAGTTATGACATTTCTCCTGAAGTGTCGCAGATGGAGGTGTCGAGACCCGGCCGAGTTTCGGCCCGAGTCAGGAGCCACCTCAAGACGTCAACTGGGAACAACTCGGTCATGACCCGACCGAGTTTGTTCCCGAGTCACCCAAGGAAGTTAACTGAGAACAACTCGGTCCAGACCCGACCGAGTTGCCTCTCGAGTCAGCCCAAGAGTTGTTAACTGAGAACAACTCGGTCATGACCCGACCGAGTTGTCGCTCGAGTCAGCGACGCTGACTGAAACTCGGCCCGTGACCCGGCCGAGTTTCTTGACCGAGTCGGGCTACTTGTTTTATCTCCGACTTGTTTTGTTCCTTGGGTCGTTTGCTATTTCGAGGGGGTATAAAAGACTTGTAAAAACTTCTATTTGGTAGACCGAGCAGCTGCATTTACGTTTTTCTAGATCTCAAAAACCCTAGGGGAAGATTTTGGAGATTTTGCTACATTGGATCGTTTGAGAATTGAATCTCTTTTGGAATACAATTGGTATGTTGTCTCTTTCAATGAATTTGATTTCTCTTTCTCTCATGTCTAGCTAAACCTTCTTTTCTAGGGTTGGGTGAACCCAATGGTGAGTTAGGTAGGTTTGATTGCGGTATTTGATTGAATGAATATGTGAATGAGATTTGATTCTATCCTAGGATGCCTAATGACCTAATTGATTCGTAATTAGGATTTCTATTGGAATTTGAGACCGAAAGGAGAAAATGATAATAGAAGATTGATATATGATAGATCCCTAGGATAGAACTTGAGGATTATTTGTGCGAAAGTGACTTAATCCCTCTTGTGGTACTTGACTATCGAATTGATTTTTGGATGAGTAGATTCCGTGAAGCGCGAAAGCGAATGTTGTTTCTATTTGTTCATTGATCTTTACAGAACTTAATGGATCTTAATGAGATTAGCTTTGTGCGAAAGTGACTGCTAGTCGAGTCTAGGTACATGCACTATTCGTCTGAAAAGAGGTAGTGTTGACATTAGATAGTGAGTCCTTCAAATAACATTCATATTGAAATCTAATCAGATATTGTCTAGAATCTACCGAAACACCATTGTGGGGATCCTAACCTTGGAAGCTTTTTCCCAACTGATAATTCATTTTTACTTGACATTTGTTATCATTGAAACCGAATTGCAAACCTTTCTTGTCTATGACTTAGTCTATTAGTTGATCTAGCAATTGATACTACTTCATAGTCCCTGAGTTCGACACCTTGGTACTACAACCGAACCCGTACACTTACGGGGTAGGATTTGGACCTATCAAGTTTTTGGCGCCGTTGCCGGGGACTATTGCTAGTATTGGTTGTTACACGCAACCGGTAGATTAGGTCTTATTTTGTTTTTGACTTTGTTTCTTTTGTCTTTGGTTTCAGATATTGTTCTCACTCCTATGTGAAGAGCCCTGAGCGCTGGTGAATTCTACGAACCAGATCCTGAACCCGAGCGTGCTTTTCACAAAAGAAGAGGAGAGTAGGAAGAAACTAGAGCCTGAGTAATGGATGAGGCGGCACAACAGCAACAACAACAGCAGGAGTTGCTGCAACAACAACAGCTGCAACTGCAAGAGTTGCAACAATAGCTACTGAATCAGCAACAGGAGATGCAACAGTTGTTGAATGTGCCTCCGCCCATGACATTGGGTGACTATGTGCTGCCACGTCACCAAGGATCCACATCTAGTGTGGTCCGACCTCCAGTTCAGGCCAGGAATTTTGAGCTGAAGCCATCTCTGATTAATATGGTTCAGCAAAATCAGTTTGGAGATCTTCCATCCGTGAATCCTCACCAACATCTCAACACTTTTCTGGAGCTTATGGATACGGTGAAGATTCATGATGTCTCGAATGACGCGCTTTATTTGCGCGCCTTCTCATTCTCTTTAAGAGACAGGACTAAAGCATGGTTCAAGGTCCTGCCTCATGGCACTATCACAACATGGGATGAGTTGGCTAAAGCTTTCCTAACCAAGTATTTCCCCCCAAAGAAGACAGCTGAGATGAGGAATCAGATCAGTTCATTTTAGATGAAAGATGGGGAGTCTCTGTATGAAGGTTGGGAGAGATTCAAAGAGCTCTTGTTGTTATGTCCTCACCATGGACAAGATAAGTGGGTGTTGCTTCACACCTTCTACAATGCTGTGGACAACGCTACTAGATTGCTCATTGATGCCTCATCTGGAGGCACAATCATGAATATGCATGTTGATGTGGCTTGGGAGAAGATTGAGAATATTGCCCAACACAACCACTATTATAATGATGCTCGATCTACTCCAGGCTCTAAGAGAACAACTGGTCTTTATGTGGTTGACAATGAGGTTGCGCAACAAGCAAAGATGGAGGCTATGGCTCATGAGATAAAGCAGATGAAGTTGAGTATGAGTAGAGCTAAGCTTAAGAATGAGGAGAGTCCACCTCCGGTTGTTTCAAATGTGGTTTGTCAATTCTGTGGGGGCAGGTAATCATACTATATCATCTTGCCAAGTGTTTGCTTCTAAAAATGAGCCACAGGAGGAAGAAGTGAACTACATGAACAACTTCAACAGGGGTCCTAGAAATGATCCATATTCCAACACCTATAATCCCGGTTGGAGGAATCATCCTAATTTTTCCTACAAGAATGATGATGCTCAGCAAAGACCACCTCCAGGGTTCCAACCGGGACTCTCTCGACCGCAGGCACCCGCTCAGACCTTTGATAATTCCGCACTTCAGTCTGTGTTGAGGGAAATGGCTAAAAATCAAGGGATCATTGCTTCTCAGTTGGAAGCCCTATCCAAGAAGGCTGAAAACTTTGAGAGCTTGCCTAAGAGGATGGACTAATTGGAGAGTCAGTTGGCCCAAATTTCTATGAATGTTCCTAGGCCTACTGGTCAACTTCCTGGTCAACCTGAAGTCAACCCTAGGGAGCATTGCAGGGCTGTCTCTCTGAGTGAAGAAAAACAGTTGGAAGAGAACAGTCCAAGAGAAAAAGAAGCGACAAAGGAGCCTGTGGAGAAGCCACAAGAAGAAGAACCCAAGTATGTTGCTCCCCTGCCATACAAGCCACCTCTTCCTTTTCCTCAGAGAAAGATTCAGATACATCTAGAGCACCAATTTGTGAAGTTTAAGGAGATGATGAAGAAGCTGTATGTTGACATACCTTTCACAGATGTCCTCACTCAAATGCCTGTGTATGCTAAGTTCCTGAAAGAGATTCTGATCAAGAAGAGAAGGCTAGAGGACTATGAGACTGTGGCCCTGACAATGGACTGCGCTGAGAAGATGCCAAAGAAACTACAAGATCCGGGTGAATTCTTTATCCCTGCATATTTTGGCAATCTCACTTATAATTGTCTTTGTGATCTCGGGTCTAGTGTCAATGTTATGCCTTTGTCAATCTATAAAGAACTGAAATTGGGTGAGCCTGTTCCATCCAAGATACGTCTCATTATGGCTGATAGGTCTGTTACTCATCCTGCTGGGATAATAGAAAATGTCCCTGTGAAAGTGGGAAAGTTCTTCATAGTAGGAGATTTTGTGATACTTGACATGGAGGTTAGTGATAAAACTCCCATCATCCTTGGGAGACCATTTTTAGCCACTGTTGGGGCTAATATTGATGTCAAGAATGGGAAACTTTCATTCACAATAGGGAAAGAGAAGATTGAGTATAAATATTTCAAGGACTACTTTCTTGAGATATACAAAGACACTCCACCAGCTCCTATCACAGGTACCTGCTGTAAGATTGAGGTTGATCCTGGGCAAGAGGAGATCTTATCGGACATAGCTGATTTGCTTGATGAGTGTTTGGGAAATCTGGACTTGGATGCTTATGAGAATGCTAGTGCGAAGAAAAGGCAAACACCAACGAAAAGGAAGAAGGCCAAGACAAGGATTGAGCTCAAGAGTGGAAATATGGTGTTGTTATCCCATGAAAAATCTAACATGTTTCCAGGTCCTAAGGGGACAAGATGGTCAGGACAAAATGTCATGAGTTCAATTCTTCAATCTATTCACCGACCCTTTTTTTTTCTACTTTTGTTAAAAAATTGAGTCTTAATTGCTTTATTAAAATCTGTGTGTTTATTAAGCATGTTTATTTCTCTTTTGTTTTTTATTTTTCCTTCCATGTTATAATTTTTTACACAAAAATTGAAAATCTTACATTATTTTAAAAAAAATCAAAACACTAAAAAATAGAGTATATATTGCATGAATTAATCATATTTCAAAAGGTGTATCTAATATTTTTTGTAGTTTTAAATTATTAATATAAATGTCGATTTATAAAGTGAAAAATATATAAAACTCGTCCTCCTTCGATTAAGTTCTAGATCCGCGGTTCTATATCCGCCACTGCAAGCAATAGTCATATGAAGAATGATTATATATATGATATCATCATCCCGCTAGTTTCAGGGATCACAATTCAAAGTTTGGATCATATGCGGAGCACTCTTCTCGTGAGGACGTGCGGAGCATGCACTTTTGGGTCTTATTTGTGCACTTTAACGTCTTATTTGTGCACTTTTTCAATTTTTTTTTTCTTTTTCAAATTTTTTTCCAAGCATTTTTCAATTTTTTTGCAAAAGTGCACAAATAAGGCCCAAAAGTGCACAAATAAGGCCCTATAGTGCATGTCCGCACGGGAAGAGTGCTCCGCACCGGAACCGCACTCTCACAATTCATATGAGAATATTAATTAATAATAGTAAAGCTTAAATTTTGAGCAATTGTGTTGATAATATTATAGAGGATCATATAAATAGGAGACTTAGGTATAAAATGAGAAGTAATGATCAGTAGATTTCACAAAATGAAGAGTTAAGATTAAAACACATGGAGTGAGAAATTTTAAATATAACAATTTTTATAATTTTAATTATTCTTTTAAAAAAAAATATTTTACAAAAAAAAATTGATATACATGTTAAATATGAACATTTACATATTATCACATGCATATTAGCATATTAAAGAAGCAACCTATATAAGCATTAAAAAATGTTCTTATATATGTATTTTTTGTTCACATATATACATTTTTGGTACTTCTATAAAAAAAAATTGTAATTTTCGAGAAAAAATAATTTTGGGGGAAAAAAATAATTTCTGGAAAAATTATATTTTGTTAAAAAAATTATGAAAATTACAATATTCACATTTTTTCACTCCAATCTAGCCTTCATTTCATAGATCTTGTGGTCACAATTACTCATCACTTTACACCATAAGACTATTATATACTTGAACCCTACTCTGATAATGTTTATGTTAGAGAATAAGAAAAAAAAAAAGAGATTTAAAAGAAGAGGAAAAAGCAAATAGAGAATAAAGTCGTGTTTTATTAGTCCTCCACTTAAAGCATATATATAGAGATTGTAAAACTTGATAAATAAGGCAACTTTAGGGTTTAAAAAAAGTTATTTATTATACATTTATTAGATACTAGTGTAATACCCGTGCCTTGCACGGGATTTGTTTAGTTTTTCTTACATTTGTAAAAATATTTAATTTTAATTATCTATGAGTCAATTGTTCAATATATATTCGATTTTTTTTTAAAGAGATACGAAACTCTTCATAACTTTATTAATAATAAAATTTGGCTAAGTAGTATTTCAAATAGGGAGAGCCACATCCCTTACATCAATAATACTAAAACAATGAAACATAAAAAAAATGTTCATCTAATACATGACAATGAAATGCTAAACATAAAATCCGACAATATGTTTCAAATTGCTACAAATTATCAAAAACTTCCTTATATTTATTAGAATAATATTTATAGTAAAGTTCATATTATATTATATTTATTAGAATAATATGTCAAAAAATTGAATTCAAATTTTTGTTAAGCAAACTGTACATGAATTTAAAATTGTAATTAAATAAGATTTTTTTTTTCTAACCTGATTCAATTAGCGGTGTTCCATCCCGCTTATGCTTTATCACATTCATTCTGAATTTCCTCCTTTGGCGAGCTAATTTGTGCATGAAAATGAATTTTTACTATTACTAATTATTAAATCACTTATTTCATACCAATTTTAAATATACCATTACCGTGTTTCACGTTTTGCAGATTATTTTGTTCTGTAAGCATGACATTGTGCAATTGAACTGCAAATAAATAGTTATATCATACTCTACTTATTAATGATATTAACACAACATAAATATTCATACTTAATAAAATGGATAGTAAGGAAAAAAAAAATGTGGTACCATAGTTTTCTTTGCCTTGAACACTAATAGGTAAAACTGAATTATGAACATTTTGATCACTTTTGTCGTGCAAAGTTGTTGGTGTAATATTATGGTTGCCTGCAAAAATAGATGGATGTTTTTACATATTTAGGTTTAAGAAAACAATATTAAAGAACAATTATATATTGGTATAGTTATAAACATAAGTGTATTGATTTTGAACGTACTAATCATTTTCGCGATCATGAAATTAAAATAGTTTTGAAATATTGAACATCAAACAATATTACAATATATATGACCAAATCGAAGTAAATAGATACTTTATAGCATAACAATTACTAACCAGTTGAAATGTCGGACATGGGAATACAGTCATTAACAACAGAATTGTTACTAACTCCAGGAATAGAACATGCATAATTAGTATGTAGATTAAAGTTTATATTTCAGTTTATCAGCAAATATTATAAAACTATTGAATGTAATTTATTAACCCGATCTCTTTGAATGTGTTCGTTGTCTTTTCTCTCTAATAGCATTCAATCTCAACGTTCTGTTATGTCGGGTTAATTCGTCCATAACAAAATCACCCAGACAAACTAAGATATATTAAAAGTTAATTGTCTCTTCGCATTTAAATCTAATATCATAAAATCTCAACATTATATTATTTTGGTTTAATAGATATATAAAACAGTCAGTGAAAATTTTTACATATATATTGCAAAGAAAAAATATACAAACTTAAATGTTAATATAATAGTATAATTACATATAAACAAATGTAAACAACTTAAAAAAATTATAAATATTAATGATTTATTTAAATATTATTAACAATTTTAAATTTAAAATGGACTGATGGGCCCATGTTTAACTATATGAAATTTACATGATTTAATGGGCTTGAAGGCCAAATTAAATACAATCAGTTAATCCAGTTGCAGCGAAGACAAAATCAATACAAAGCTCAAGCCCTACAACTTCCAAAAAAAAACGAAACACTGAATAGAATGGCCCAAGCCCAATCTTTTATGAAATTCGGCCAATTTCAACACTGAAACAAACCCTAATCCTCCGAAACTATTCTTTCTCTACTCCGCCGTTTCATTTCGCTCTATCTTTTTTTGAAGTTTCCTTTCACTTCTCTTTTCTGCAACGTTGAAAAAAAAATTCTTTCCTCTTTCAATCTTTCCAGTTCAATCGCATGTTTCTTTCCAATTTCAAAAATCAAATTTACTTTTTCTATAAATATCGTCCAAGCATTCGCAACATAAAGCAATATTCATGGGCCTTGAGGCCTATGAATATTGTTTTAAAAATCAAACAAATATATTTACGGGTCAATATGTATATATAGAGAGTTTAATACAACACAATTTATTTCGTTCGTAACACAGTCTCTAAATCTGATATATATTCGAAATAAAATCAATAAATATAATACTAAATTAATATTGGATATTATAAAAAACATAAATACATGCAATAAAATAAAAATAAGTGACATCTAAATATATCATTACCAAAAACATTATATTAATTTCATGATTTACGTTAAAGTATTGTGAAATTGGAAGCTCTCTGCAACACTCTTTACCAAAATTAAGTTATACTATGTATATGATTAGTACAAGTGTTTGTGCTAATTTTTAATTTTTTTTATATATAAATAAACATATTTAGGTAAAATTGTTATTACCTTAATAATTCTCCAGTCAAAAATTTATTACCTTAATACTTCTCTAGTCAAAATTTTATTTTTCAACACATAGGTTATTTCTCTTTCATACTCACTAAAGCTTTTTTTATGCTTCACGTCTTTATATAACTATATATTTTCTTGATATCAGTTGAATTTTCTATAGGATTATGGCTCAAATCAGACGGACTTGGATAGCTGCTGATATTGTTTCTCATACATAATTTATATTATAAATTTACTGAAATAGATATAGTTTCAAACCATAATTAAAGTCATATTATCACCTAAGTTATAATATAATAAAATTTCTTATACTTGCATACTATTTTACACTTAATAAATTACATGATAATTCATTATAACATAATATAATAAAGTTTCCATATTTAATGATAAGTGATATATTCAATTTTAATTAGGCTAATGATCAGAAATTGATTAATTTCATACCAAAATTAATTTATATGGTACGTGCACGGTGGATGAACTCTATATTGTTAACTAATATATATTTATTTTATTTGTACATATATCTTTGATTATTTGGTCATATTATATAATGTAATCTTCCCATATTGATTATGACCAATATTATAAGATTATTTCCTTTTATAATGGTAAGTGCAATCTTTATTATGTACGTTGGTGGATGTGGATGAGCCGTATAACTTATATATATGTTATACGGTTAATACATGGTAATATATTATGTTTAATTTAGGCATCGTAAAAATCTGCAGGATAAGAAATTAGCAGAAAAAATCATTATTTACGTTTTCGAAATATTTTGTACGATCTGGAATATTGTTTACCAAATAAATTTTGACAAAAATAACGTTTTAGATCTTATCTTCACGATTGGAAAAGATAAACAAATATTCTGGCAGATCTTTATTCAAGGGAAAAATGGGGCAAAACCCGAGAAAAAAAGATTGGCTGCCACGTGGACAAAATTTTGTGAGAACGCCACGTGACAAAAATAAAACGGTGTATTCTTGGAGTGTCATGTGACTTAATAGAGCTTTACGTTTAGTAGTTATATAGTAGATTATAACATTTTGGTATTCGTTTAATTACATATTTATAGTTAAGGTATCGTTGTCCCAGAACCATACAATATTTTTAAGGGAGCAAGAATAGACAAAACAGAACCTCCTTTCACCATCTCCACTACTTCAATAAATTTTGGTCTAATACTTTTGAATTATCTAAACCCACTCTGCCTCTATGTATATCAAAGCCTTATATTCTTATTTATAAAATATACTATATATTAAAGTGTAGTGCCCCTCAAATGAATAGTGACCATCACTTGCCCTTCACGTGCGGCGTTAACAATTGTCTGGTGATGTTTTATTCTTTGGGTCAGTCAGTCACTCAGTCCTATATACTAATTCGTCCAAATTCGAGCCCTTAAAAAGAAAAAGGCTAGGACATAGGACGGTTTGGTTTTTTTAAAAATAAATTATGGATGACTTTGCAAAAAAAAATCCTCGTTTTATTGGTGAATTTGGTTGGTTTACTCCAAATAAACAAATTTGCTCTCTTTTTTGTATATCCATGCGCTTCTTCCCTCATGCAAGCATATCTTAAAAACAATCAAAAAATTGAATCATGACATCATTGGCTTAATCACATCCCTAAACATAGGAAATAAAAAAATTAATAAAATTATTGAAGAAATTCGACAAAAAACTGATAGATCACAATTATCAGAATTAATGGTCTTTTGGTGGAGCATTTGGTTCTATAGAAACCAACAAAGCTTTGGTAGAACAAATGATGATGTCGAACACATTAAGGATGTACCAATTTATATTAAGAAATAAATTGAAAACTGGAATAAAATGAAAAATTAGAACCCTGACTGTCTTACAGAAGACAATAAAAAAACTCATAAAACGAACATTGTAAGGCGACCAATAAAGAAATGAAAAAAGCCTCCGGATAACATAATTAAAATCAACACAGATGGATCCACCAAAACCAATGGTGAATCTAGTTTTGACTACATTTTCAGGAACAACACGGGAAAACCACTTTTCCTCTATGGGGATAAATGTGGTATTTCAACCTCGCTTAAGATAGAAACACTGGCAGTAAGAAATGTCCTGGTAAAGGTTTATGAATTAGGCATTACCAACATTCATCTCGAATGTGACAACCTTACCATCGTGAATGTCCTTAACCAAATCTGGCACTGTCCATGGGATATTGAAATGCTAATTTCTGATATCCTGTGTATTTTACAATTGTTTTCTTCAGTGCAGATTTCTCACGTCTTCCGAGAAACCAACGTCGTGGCCGATTTCATCGCGAAGAAGGTACATCAGGTTTCCTTGGAAGACTTTAGAGATTGTTTAGAATTTGTAATTCTCATCCGTAAGGATGCTATAGATTGAGAAACCGACTCTTCTGTGGTTTCCAATCTAATTTTTACCTTAACAAAAGAAGAAGAAGTAATGAATAGAGGAAGACCATCAACAAACCATCAGAGCAACCACCGCCATCAATTCTCTCCGCCAACGCCCTCGAAACTCCCAATTTCTTTGACTTTGTTTGCATCGAAGCCCAGTCAAAAAGCGAGATTGGCCATGACATGCCCTCTGACATTTACCCGCTTCTTCAAGCATCACAACTACCTTCCAATCTTTCGCATTCGGATCCTGATTTGGCTTGTTAACCCATTAGGCTAATTCGTCCAAAGCCAAACCTGCTCCAATAATTTGGTTTATTAACAAAATATACATTCAATATCTTTACCTTTTATATATAAGTAAGTTGATACACCCAAGCATAGCATTGGAAATACCATGTACCTTCCATGTTGACAAGTTATATAAGGCTTTTTATACTCTTTTTCTTGCGGGTACATATCTAATTTGCATATCTCTGGTGTACAAGGCAAGAAAAGGTCTGACAGAAGATGGACATTGCGCCCAAGAGTTCAATAAGAAAGAGATCCCGTAGTCGGGTTCCAATTCTGCCGATTTACAAGGCAATTGGTATGGATCGTAGATCAACAACACCTATTAGTTTGCTCTCATCCAATTCTTGCACAGGAACAATCAAATCCTCTTTTGAGTGTCCAACAATGTGTCGTCAAAATAGTGCAGTATTACTAGCGCTACTTTAACCTTCATGATATGTTAAGAGTTGCTCCAGTGTTGATTTTAGGTCCCGTCTTTGGCAAGGTTGAGAACTCAATGATGAAAGTTGCGAACTTGATGCAAGAAAACGATCTTGGGACCTTGAGAGGGCCAAGACGAACACGACATCCTTTGGGGTTTCACGAATAAGAAGTCGAGCAAACTAAAACACACACGGAGGATTGGTGTAATTATGAAAACAAGGAAACAAGGAGATAGCTTTGGGGATATGATAAACTCGAAACCTAGCCAATATTTCTGAGTCTTCAAATATGATTTTTTATTGAGAGAAACATGAGTTTAAGTAGACAAAAGGTAGAACAGGGAGCAAGCAAAGGGAGTTGGAATCCAAGCATCATCCAAGCATGGTCGGTCCTAGTTTTCTCCCTTTTCTAATCTAATTTTAAAATATGAAAATATAAATCTAAGTTATAAAAACTATAGTCTAACATAAAGTGACCAATACTAACATGTCACAACTTAATTCAATCAAACCTACTAAATTTGGACCTCTTAACTTAAATTATAACAAGTATCTAAGTAAGGAAAGATTCTAAATATGGAAAGAGTCTAAATAAAGCAATAAAGATAAGCATGCAAACAACCTTTGCATGTAGGTAAAAAGAAAAAAGTAGCTAATGACTCATGTTGGTGCGTGCCTACGGAGGCTTAAACCTCTCCTTGGGGGCCTTGGACGTCTTCCATATTATAATTGAAGTAGCCTTGTGAACATGTCATCATTCTCCCCCACTTGGCCTCGAATCTTCCTTGTTTCGACGTCGTCGTAGTTAGCATAGGTGTAGGGAGATATATCAACCACCTGGAACTTGGAATAAGCATGGGGCATTGGCACGAAAAGAATGGACAAACTTTCGTTCTTCACCTCCAAAGGTGAAACAAGGGTCATAGTTGTGGACCCATTGGGGTTGAAGTGGGACTCCTTAGGTGCATCAAGCTCGCCCTTAGGTGGTGTGTACTGTGTAGCAGCAACCTTGGTGTCATCCTCCTTCTCCAAGGGTGGAATCACTTTGCACAGCTAAGCAGCGGCCATGGTGTCCTCCTCCTCTTGGATCCGAAGACAATGAATTGGGGAGTGGTGATGGCATCAAGCGAGCAATATCACAGCGCAAGTAAGCCAAAGCTGGTGTATAGGTGTCCATTCCTTGGCTATTGTGGATCGTATGAGCGCTTCACATTGTTCCTTAGTGTGCATGGTTGAAAAATGTGAAAGTCCATAAAGGACGCGGAAGTAAACATCGGACAAAAGCAGAACAAATGCTCAGTGTAGAATAAGTTCTTGTAAAACACAAAACAAGCCTTAAAATTCAAGGAAGAGGTGCAAAAAGTTAAGGATGTTGCAAACTAGGGAAATGGCATGGATATGGTTAGGGGTTGTCGTTTTAACCTAATTTTGGATATGTGGTCCTTGGGAATGAGGTGAAAAGTGGGGTGATCTCAGGTTGCAGAGGTGGTGGGCGGATGGTGGTGCGGCGGTGGTGGCTGGAAATCACACTAAAAGTGTGTTTTGGGGGATTTTCGGGGGTCAAACGATGTCTGATTTGGGTGAATTTTATATTAAAGGACTCGTATTGAGATGTTCTACAAGATTATAAAAAATTGGAGAAACTATAGTTTTTTATCTGGCCAGAATTCGACTTCTAGTTGTGTTATTAATGCCTTTTTGTGATGATTGTGGTTAAGGTGTTTTTGCTGAAATGTAAGATAAGAAACATGCAAAAACAATAATTGAAACTTGCCTCAACACTGGAACTCTGATACCACTAGATACGTTAGGAGTCGCTCCAACTTTGATTTTAGACCCCGTCTTTCGCAAGCTTAAGAACTCGGTGATGAAGGTTGCGAACTTGATGCAAAAATATAATCTTGTGACCTTGAGAGGGCCAAGACGATAACATCTGCCTTTGGGATTTAATGAACAAGAACTCGAGAAAATGAACACATACACGAAGAAATTGATGTAATTATGAAAGCAAGGAAACCATGAGATAGTTTTGAGGATAAGATAAACTCGAAACATATGCCAAGGTTTTCGAGTTTTTAAATCTATTTTTTCGTGGAGCAAAACATGAGTTTAAGTAAACAAAAGGTAGAGTAGGGAGCAAGCAAGGGGAGTTGGCAGCCAAGCATGGCCGGCCCTAGTTCTCTCCGTTTTCTAATCTATCTCTAAATATATGGACATATAAATCTAAGTTATAGAAACTATAGGCTAACATAAAGTGACCAATACTAACATGTCACAACTTAAGTTAATTAAACATACTAAATCTGGCCATTTTAACTTAAATTATAAAAAAGTGTCTAAATAAGGAAAGAGTCTAAATATGGAAAGAGTCTAGATAAAGCAAGAAAGATAAGCATGCAAACAACATTTGCATGGAGGTATAAAAATGCGGCTAATGAATCATGTTGGTGCGTGCCTAAGGAGGTTTAAACCTCTTCCTTGGGGGCCTTGGACGTCTTCCATCATATAACTAAAGTAGCCTTGTTAACATGTTATCCCTTCATATACTCTCATTGCCCTTTTTTACATCCCGATACACGCATTACATATTTTAGAGATTATGCTAGAGTGCATAACAATTCATTTGCCTTCAGTTCTCTTGGTGGACAACTCACTTCAAAAAAAAGAGAAATGTATTTACACATTTCACTTGCAGGGTCAAGTCTACCATTTTATTTCAAATTTGTTACCACATGATAACAATACAAAGTATGTCCAAATGTACTTTTACGATGGTGCTCCTGAAATCGGTGTACGCTCTAATTACCTCAATGACTTAATGCCTTCTATCATACAAGTCCTTATGTCTTTAATGGATACTAATCCATATGTCCAATTTTTTCGATCGCTTATAGGAGTTAATGTGACAGAGAGTTCAAAATTATAAAAATTCCAGTTTTAGACCAAAGAGTGTACAATGCTCCAACATTTGATGAAGTCGCAACTATTGTGGTAGATGATTCATTATCAGGCACTATTAACAACCCTCATATCTTACTTTACAACAAGGCTAACGAAGAGCATCAGATCATGCACTACTATTGCTGTTACAATCCTTTGCAATATCCGCTACTACTTACTAAGGGAGAGTCTGGTTGGCATCAAGGCCTCAATCAGGTATCCAACAATAGTCGTCATGCTTGTGATGATTTGCCCTTCCTAATATTGACTTGCTTGATACAGACTCCTGCAGATTTGATACATCGTGAAGCTAAAGGTATTTAGACTCCATGATTTTGTTTATATATGTATGACATCGCATTGTTAGACTTTAAATATATAATCATGCGTCAATATGTCCATTTAGTTGCTGCAAAGAAGCCACCAAAGGAAGGAAAATGAGTGTCGTGCAGTGAAAACTATTCCTACATGTTTCAAGCGTGTCCTAATAATTTTGTTATCAAAACAGGTCGTATTCTCTTATAATATATTGTTGACATGTATGTGAAAATAGAGAATACTAGATAAGATTATCTAAGAAGAATCGAAGCGTATCTGCAGTGAGCTATATCAAGGTATTGTCGATAGTGTTAATGACAGTACTAGAAATGCATGCGCAGTTGGCCATCGTGTTATAATGCTTCCTTCATTCATTGTTGGTTGTTCCAAAGGATATGAAATTTTGATACTTGAATGACATGTCTCTTATACAAAATTTCAGGTAAGCCCGATTTATCTATAATAATGACTTGCAATTCAAATTACTTGAAATAAAGAAGGAACTTGAGCCATGGGAGAAGGCAAGTGACCAACCTGATTTAGTGGAACACATTTTTCGTGCAAAGATTGTGCAATTGAAAGCACATATTATCGAGAAGAATTTTTTTTGGGCTTTGTTGCTGCAAGAATGGACGTAATTGAAGTTCAAAAATGTGGTTTACCCTACTGTAATCTATTGGTAATTTTAGCAGCGCCTACTTCATTTGATGATTCCTTACTGTGAATGTTAATAAATATAATACATTCCAAAAGTGGCCGAGAAACATGCACTTTTGGAAGAAAATGATTATGTTGAATCGTGGTTGACAAAAGCATCACAAGTACAAACCTAAGTGTTTTACACGGATTATTTTCCACATTACTTATATTTTGTGAAAATATCAACCCACCTTCTCTATGGAACCAATTTTACTCGGCCCTTTTAGAAGACTTTGCTTATCATCATAAGAATGAAACTGCTAAGATTGATTATCTAATTTTCATTGAGGTTGAGAAATACTCTGAAGGAATGGGAAAAAGTAGGCAATACTACAGTTTGTGCATGCATGATTGTAATGATGCATTCACATCAAGATTAACTAGAGATATCAGTGATGTAATAAATGCTCCAATTTTCACGACTTGTGTCTCAGCTAACACAGGACATTGTGAAGCATATGATTGCATAATGCAACATGTCACATCAGATATACCTGGAGGTTTTTTCATTGACGGACCAAGTGGAACAGGTGAAAATTTTATTTACTACACGCTATAAGCCAAAGTTAGATCACTTGGAAAAATTGTCATGCCAACAACAACATCAGGAATTGCTACTTCAAACATTCCTACTGGAAAAACAATACACCCGAGGTTCAAAATTCTTATTGATGAGGGAAATTCCACTTTCCTTATTTATTTTTAATTAGCTATTTTCTCCAATAAAGGATAATTAATTATGGATAAAAAGTAAATATAAGAGCAACCTTTTATTCATTAAAAGCACTTAATGAGCCTATCAATTAATAGGCCCATAACGAAGCTAGCT
The DNA here is from genome assembly GCA_027886185.1 of Rheum nobile. NCBI lineage: Eukaryota > Viridiplantae > Streptophyta > Magnoliopsida > Caryophyllales > Polygonaceae > Rheum > Rheum nobile. Next base: position 3,581,909 of record WOAB01000002.1, on the reverse strand, counting down.
TATTCAAGCCCAGGTATAAATATTCTTAACCTAGCTCTCTTTCTCTCTCTCTCTACTACGTTCTTCTTCTTCCTTTTGGTTGCCACCATTGTTGAAAGAGAGCTTCTTGCTTGACTTGAGCGTCGGAGAGGCTTTAGGGGAGATCCAGCCCTTCCGTTGACTCGTTTTGTGGTTTCAGGTTCATCTGAAAGGTTAGTTACTTCATCTGGAGTGCGGAGATCATCGGATAGAGTCGTTCCAGTTTGAATCCGCATGGAAGATCAGATTCCTGCTTCTACATTTGGAGTCGTCTATGGGAACGACGACGATGGTTGCCGCTAGGAGAAATACCAGCACGTCCGGGTCGGCGAACCCGACTGTTGATGGGGTCGCACAGGCCGAAGCCACACACCGACAGGGTGAGTTGGAGGCTGCGGTCGCCGAGAAAGACCGCCAGATGGATGAACTCGCTGAAGCTTTAGTGGGTCGAGACCGTGAGATGCAATTGATCCGGGAGAAATTGAGCGTGGCGTGTAGGAGGGTCGAGCGCTCTGCAGGGAAGCGTCCGATGGATGATTCACACGCTACCAGAGAGGGGCGTAGACTTTCCAGCGTCTTGGAGATCCCGGAGGGTCGTGTGAGCCGAGACGAGGAGGATCGGCGAGAGCCTGCTAGTAGGATTCCCAAGAGAGACAGGAAGCCCAACCGCGAAAACAATTCGCGCGGTCAGCAACGCAAAGGTGATGGAGGACGCTGGAGAGGTATTTGGTCATCCTCTTCGGCATCAAGGTCGAGCCGCGACCGTTCGGAGTCGCGCCCATCTCGGACGCGTGTAGGGCAGCATCGTCGGTCACGTTCGGCGCGTCGGGAGGAGCGAAGTGGCCAGCGCACGGAGGGTCGTCTGCGTCGATCCCGATCCCGCTCATCCGTACACATGGAGAGGTCTGAATCAGCAGAGTCGGGCCATAGGCTCCAGGGTCGCTCAGGCCATTTGGGAGAGGCAGAGCAGCGTATGCTTCGTCTTCTTGACAACCAGGGTGAATCCTTGATTAACGCGCAGGAGCATGCTGAGATCAGGCTTGCGCGTATGACGTCCACACCATTTGCCAGATTCATTTGCGAACATCAACCCCCAGCTAAGTTTTCTTCTCCATCCTTTGAGCTTTATGATGGAAAGACCGACCCCGTTGTGCATATAGCTTCCCTTACTCATAAAATGGCTTTGTGGGTGTCTGATGATGCTTTAATGTGTAAATTATTCCCTGCTAGCTTAGGCAAAACAGTTGCTAAATGGTTTCATTCATTAGAGCCTAATTCAATTTATGCCTGGGATAAATTAGCAAAGAAGTTTGTGTCCCACTTTATTGCGAATAGTAAGGAGCCTACTTCTATGGATGCATTATTTGATTTGAAATACGCAGGGGGGGAAACTCTTCGACAATTCGCTCCCAGGTTCATGGAGTGCTATGCTGATATGGAGGGGTGCTAGGAGTCGGTTGCAGTGACAACTTTCAGACTCGCCCTCCCGCATGACAGTAAGCTGCGAGTGAGCATGACGTTGAGAATGCCAACAGGAGTTTCTGAGTTGCAAGAACATGACAGGCAGTATATGAAGTTGGAGGATGATGCAAAGCCTTCACGTGACAAGAGATCTTCATCTCCTCCAGCATGTCAAGGGGGCGGTAATAGGAGGAAATCTGCGTCCTCTAGAGACAAAGGCCTTCCGCCCGCTTCAGTTCAGCAGGCTATGCACACAGTTTTCAGGATGCCCATCTATCGCATCCTACCGCAGATTAAGGAGAAGTCGTTCTTCTCCTGGTCGGCTAAGATGAAAGTAGAGGCCAAGGACAGAGACATGTCTAAGTATTGTTCTTTCCACAGGAAGAAGGGACACCTTACCGGAGAGTGCAAAGCTTTCAAATCTATGCTGGAGAAGTGGGTTTCTCAGGGGTTCTTGAATGAGTTTGTTGGCTCGAGCGCCAACTCAGGAGGGAATCAGGCAAAGCAGAATAACTCAAATGCATAGGGTGAAAAGGAGAAAGATGTGCAGAGACAAGTGATTCATGTGATTGAGTCAACAGTTAAGCAATCTGGAGCGTCCATGCATGATTATCGCCAGAAGTGTCATGCCTTAGAGGTGATGAAGGCAGATCAAGTGCCCGTCAAGAGACAAAATTTGGAAGATACAATGTTGCTAGCTTTCTCAGACGAGGATCTACATGGGATCCAATTCCCGCATAACGATCCATTGATTCTTACAGTGGAGATAGGGGCATTTGACGTGCGCAGAGTGTTGGTTGATTCTGGGAGCTCGGTGGACCTCATGTTTTTTGATATGTTCAAGAAGTTAGGAAAGAAGCAGGAAGACCTGATTCCTGTTTCAACTCAGTTATTTGGTCTCGGGTCCCTTCTAGTGTGGCCATTGGGAATGATGTGTGAGACAGTGACATTGGGGGGAGAAGGCAGTGACAGTTGAGTTCCTGGTTATTAATGCGCCGTCTTTATACAATGCTATTTTGGGTCGCCCGTGAATACATCTCATGGGAGTTGTGCATTCAACTCTGCATCAACTAATCATTTTCTCTCACTCCGGAAGAGTTGTCAAGGTACAAGGAGACCAGAGCGCAACACGCCAGTGCATGGGAGTCAGGGCAGCTCGTGCAGACGTCCATATGGTGCATGTCGCGCCCCAGGTGCTGGACGAGGTGGGCACACCTCTAGCATACAAGTCAGTGGAGTCCCTGTAAAAAGTCCTGGTAAGTCCTTCTGAGCCGGATAAATATTTTTTAGTTGGAGCTAACATTTCAAGTGATGAACTGGAGTCCCTGTCTGGGCTTCTAAGGAGAAATCGGGTAGTTTTTGCATGGAGCCCGTATGAAATGTCGGGTCTAGCACCAGATATTGCTTGCCACAGATTGAGTGTTCGACTAGATGCTAAGCTCGTGGTGCAAAGGTCTAGGCGAGCTCAGTGGAGCATTCTGATGCAGTTGTGGCTAAGGTAGAGAAATTGTTAGAGGCCGGGGCAATTAGGAAAGTACAGTATCCAACTTGGGTAGCTAATACTGTGGTGGTCAAGAAGAAGAGTGAGGATTGGAGAGTATGTGTTGATTTCACTGACTTGAACAAGGCGTGTCCTAAAGACATATTCCCTCTCCCCAAGATTGATCAATTGGTAGATGCTACAGCAGGTCATGCAAGGATGAGCTTCTTGGATGCTTATAGGGGGTACCATCAAATCCCCTTATTTGAGGATGATCAAGAGAAAACTGTGTTTTACTCCAAGAGGAATCTTTTGCTACAAGGTAATGCCTTTGGTCTCAAGAATGTCGGGGCCACTTTTCAGAGGATTGTCATCAATCTATTCTCAGATTTGCTCGGTGATACAGTGGAGGTGTATATTGATGACATGGTAGTAAAGAGCAGGCATGAGGTTGACCATTTGAGAGACCTCCAATAGGTATTTGATGTCATGAAGAAATATAATATGCGACTCAATGCTTCCAAGTGTGCTTTTGGAGTGAGTTCAGGGAAGTTTCTGGGGCATCTAGTGACGATGAGAGGCATTGAAGCCAGCCTAGATCAAATTTCAGCAATTCAGGCCATCAAGAGTCCGAGTAATGTGAAAGACGTGTAGAAACTCACAGGAATGGCTGCAGCGCTGAACCATTTCATTAGTAGATCTTCTGACAAGTGTAGCGCCTTCTTTAAACTACTAAAGGGGGATCGTATATTCCAGTGGGATGATGAGTGTGAGCGTTAGCTATCAGAACTCAAAGCTTATTTGCAGAGGCCTCCTATCCTCATGGTTACTGAAGGAGGGGAGGAGTTGTTTCTCTATTGAGCAGTTTTAGAGAAGGCAATCAGTGTTGTTCTTATCAAAGAAATGGACAGAGTTCAACACCCGTTTTATTACATCAGCAAAACACTTTTAGACGCAGAGACGTGGTACACTCCTATGGAAAAGTTGCTCTTGGCATTGGTGACCGCAACAAGGAAGTTGAATCACTACTTACAGGCTCACCCGGTTGCAGTTATTACCGTGTTTCCGCTCAAGGCTTTTCTTTCAAGTTCGGATTTGTCTGGCAGAGTGGCACACTGGGCGGTTGAACTGGGGCAATACGAAATTCGATTTGTTAGTAGAACTGCAATCAAGGGCCAAATCCTCGCAGATTTCGTAGCTGAGTTTGTGGGGCACATCCTGGGGCCAGAGACGTAGGTATGGTCATTACATGTTGACCGACAGGCTCCTTGGGAGCTGCAGATTGACAGATCTAGCAACAGAAAGAAAGCCAGTGCAGGTTTGGTGTTGACTTCTCCAACCGGGGAAATAATAAGAACTTCGGAAAAGCTGGGGTTTGAGGCCACCAACAATGAAGCTGAGTACGAGGCCCAAATTTTGGGCTTGATTGCAGTACGGAACTATGGGGACAGGGAAGTGGTGGTCTACTCTGACTCCCAATTGGTCATGAATCAGGTTTCAGGCGAGTATGGAGCAAAGTCTTCCCGAATGTTAGCTTATTTGGAGAAGGCTCAGAGCCTTCTGTCAGGATTTCAAGAGTTCAAAGTCCTCCAAATCCCTCATGAGCAAAACGCAGTGGCAGATGCACTAGCCACCTTGGCCTCAACCAACTCTGGAGAAACGGGGACGTGGATGCACATTGACTTGGTGGAATCTCCAAGTATTTGAGGCCGAAGAGGTATGTCAGGTTGACTCTGAACCTAGCTGGATGGATCCAATTTTTTTTTATATTTGAAGCATGATATCCTCCCGGCGGATAAACGTGAGGCACGACTTGTGCGCCATAGAGCAGCCCATTTCTGGATCTCGCCCCAAGGGTTTTTGCATAGGAGGTCTTTTTTAGGCCTATATCTGAAGTGTGTTCCGCCTTCAAAGGTGGAGAATTTCCTCTATGAGATTCATGAGGGCGTATGTGGAATCCAAGCTGCAGGAAGGAGTTTAGCTTTCAGAGCCAGGTCCCAAGGGTACTGGTGGCCATACATGCATAAGGATGCAGAGTGCTATGTTCGAAAGTGTGAGAAGTGCCAGAAGTTCGCCAAACTCACCCACCAGCCAGCGGTAGATTTACATCCACTCAAGAGCCCATGGCCATTCGCGCAGAGGGGACTTGATTTAGTTGGGCCCTTCCCAAGGGCCCCAGGCAACAAGCGTTTCCTAGTCACAGCCACAGATTACTTCACCAAGTGAGTGGAGGCGAAGCCGCTATCAAGCATAAGAGATACTGATATCAAGAAGTTCATCTGGGAGTGCATAATTACCCATTTTGGCATTCCATATTCATTAATATCTGACAGTGGAACTCAATTCTGCAGTGTTGCGTTTAAAGATTTTTGTGCAGGATATGGCATAAAGAACTTCTACTCATATGTAGCTTACCCGCAGGCAAATGGGCAAGTTGAGGCCACGAACAAGGCAATTCTTGACGGGATCAAGAAGAGACTGGACCAGGCTAAGGGGCAGTGGGTGGAGGAGCTTCCAGCAGTGCTCTGGGCACATCGAACCACGCCTAGAAGGTCCACAGGAGAGTCACCTTTTGCTCTAGCTTATGGAACGGACACGGTCATCCCCTTAGAGATGGGCTCCCCACCGTACGTACGGAAGCGTTTGAGCAAGGAGGGAACAAGCAAGCAATAGAAGCCAACCTTGACTTCCTCCATGAGCGGCGTGAAGCAGCGTCCATAAGGACTGCCGCCTACCGGCATGAGATCGTGAGGTCCAATGGCAAGCATGTCAAGCCACGTGGCTTTGAAGTGGGGGATTTTGTCCTACGCAAAGTTCTCACCAATACTCGGGACTCCACAGAGGGCAAGCTAGGACCGAACTGGGAGGGGCCATATCGCGTGATAGCCATATCTACATCTGAGCACATTATAGGTAGGGGGTACTCTTTTTCCTCTATGTACGGTTTTTTCCCATGAGGTTTTCCTACAGAGAGGTTTTAACGAGGCCCCCGGGGTTGTTCCCCTAATACATTCTTTTCTTCACATTTAGAGATGTTTATGTTATGACATTTTGAAATTACCCTATTGTAATACATTATGTCTTTGATAGCACATACAGTTGAAACTCCTCAGCACAGGAAGCAAGGCATGGCAAATGCATGGGGCAAAAGGTCAACCAATTGCCCAATAACCAAGCCCCTTGGCACACCAAGGGAAGCTAAAGAGCGTAACCGAGTTCGTAAGTTACAACTCACCTAGGCCGAGTCACGGGCTACAACGAGTCAGTAAGTTGCTGCTCTCCTGTAACCGTCTCATAATACAAGCCCGAGCTGGCAAGTGCTGCTCAAATAGGCCGCGACGTGGGCCATGGCGGGTCGGTAAGTGTCGCATCCCCATGACCAATCCAGATTACAACCAAGTCCGAGCTGGCAAGAGCCACTCAATAGGCCGCGACGTGGGCCATGGCGGGTCAGAAAATGCTGCATCCCCATGACCACTCCGGATTTCAACTCAACGTTTAAGCGGATGTCGAGGAAACAACCCGAATAAGGAAAAAAAGCAACCGCACAGGCCGTGCGGTGCCCTCGACTTTTCAGTCAGAAATAAAATGCCGAACGCACGGCCGTGCATTTTACCGCACATGCCGTGGAGTCCCTTTGATTTTTCCGAGAAATCAGATCACCGTCTGCACGGTCGTGTGGTGCTCTCAGCTTTTCAGCCAGAAAATTAAAGTGCCGACCATATGGCCATGCGTATTACCGCACAAGCCGTACAATGCTCTCGGCTTTTCAGCCAAAAAATTAAAGTGCCGACTGTACGGCCGTGCATTTTACCGCATAGGTCGTGCGGTGCTCTCGGCTTTTCAGCCAGAAAATTAAAGCGTCGACCGCACGGTCGTGTGGTCCCCTCGATTTTTCTGAGAAATTGGATCACCGCCTGCACTGCCGTGCGATTTTCCGCACCGATCGTGCGGTGCTCTCGACTTGCTATTTATATATCAGGCCCGAGCTGACTACTTTGTCGATTCTTCAGACTCGGAGCCTTCGAAGACCCGGGGGGCAAAATGATGAGGGAAATTCCACTTTCCTTATTTATTTTTAGATAGCTATTTTCCCCAATAAAGGATAATTATTTGTGGATAAAAAATAAATATAATAGCAGTCTTTTATTCATTAAAAGCACTTAATGAGCCTATCAATTAATAGGCCCATAACGAAGCTAGCTTATTCAAGCCCATGTACAAATATTCTTTACCTAGCTCTCTTTCTCTCTCTCTACTACGTTCTTCTTCTTCCTTTTGACTGCCACCATTGTTGAAAGAGAGCTTCTTGCCTGACTTGAGCGTTAGAGGGGCTTTAGGGGAGATTCAACCCTCCCGTTGACTCGTTTTGTGGTTTTAGGTTCATTTGAAAGGTTAGTTACTTCATCTGGAGTGCGGAGATCATCGGATAGAGTCGTTCCAGTTTGAATCCGCAGGGAAGATCAGATTTCTGCTTCTACAATGATAATGGGTCTTATACATGCAATGTATCCAAACATAGCAACTTAGCATGTTTACTTAGGGTGGCATCGCTATTGATTTGGGATGAAGCATCCATGGCAAAGAAAGAAGAAATTGAGTCATTGGATATGCTTTTGCAAGATATATGTGACAACAAATACTTGTTTAGAGATGAGGTAAGTATATTTTGGAGGAAATTTTAGACAAGTACTTCATGTTCTACCTCATAAATCACAATATGAAGCAGTAAATGCGAGCTTAGTCAGCTCTTACTTATGGTCGCAGTTGATCAAATTCAAGCTAACTGAAAGTATAAGGGCCAAAGAAGATCCGCATTTCGCAAATTTTTTGTTACATCAAGAAAAAGGAAGCTATCAGACACAAGAAAATTCTATAATCCATTTGCCCTCTAATATTGTGACATGCTACTACGTTGAGGACAATTGTACTAAACTTCTGATAATTACAATCTTTTCTTAAATGAACGAAATAACTGTACAAAAAAATATATTAATGAAAGGGTAATTTTAAATCCAACAATAGAAGGTGTAGACAATATACATGATGCATTAACAGAAATGTTCCTAGGAGTAGCAACTACATATACATGTATTGATATTGTGATCGATGATAATTACAACCTTTATCCCAATGAGTTCATAAACATTTTATGTCCATTTGGAATGAGTCCTCATAAATTAATACTAAAGAAAGGATGTCCAGTTTTAATGCTGCAAAATCTAGATCCACCTAATGGACATTGTAACAGTACGAGATTGATTTGCAGAGAGTTCCACAAAAACTTAGTATAATATATCTACCTGTTATTACAAAGGACATAAAGTCCTCCTTCCAAGAATTAATATTAGGGCAGCATCATCAACCATGTACCCTTTTCAGTTTTGGGAAAAACAGTTTCCTATAAAACTCTGCTTCACAATGACCATCAACAAAGCCTAAGGCAACAAGTTTGCGTATTTTTACAACATCCTTGCTTTGCGCATGGTCAACTCTATGTCCGATGTTCAAGGGCACGTACAAGATAAAATCTAAAAAATTTCTTACCTAAATCAACATAAGTGGACAAAGTAATACAATTAGTAACCAATGTTACATCCTTTGATATATTGGTCAGAGCACAAATTTTGTAGAATTATTGGACAATAGTTGTAATGACATGCTATATTAGAGCTATTTAGAAGAGGCATAAAGCTAAGTTTTTTGGTACATTATAAACATTTTTCCATACGATACTAGCTATAATGACATTTATTATGCTATTTTCTGAACTTTCATATATATATATATAGGGTGCGGTTCTTGTGAGAACCATTCCCTAAGAGAGAACTAAGAACAAATCACAGCCATTCACGTAAGCTAGCTGTAACAAATGGTAGGCGCGCGTGTGTAAACCTAAAAAAAGGAAGAAAAGAAAAGAAAGGTAGCGCTCAAGTTTGTTCATGGAAAGTAAACAATTAGTTCAAGGATACTTAAATAACAGTTCATGGACTTTTTCTCTCAACTGTTTTCAGCCTTCTACATCCATGTTCAAGGACATAAGTACAAACGTTCAAGGATACTTAAATGACTGTTCATGGACTTTTTCTCTCAACTGTTTCCAGCCTTTTACATCCATGTTCACGGACATCAGTACAAACGTTCAAGAATACTTAAATGACCGTTCATGGACTTTTTCTCTCAACTGTTTCCAGCCTTTTACATCCATGTTCAAGGACATCAGTACAAGCGTTCAAGGATACTTAAATGACAGTTCATGGACTTTTTCTCTCAACTGTTTCCAGCCTTTTACATCCATGTTCAAGGACATCAGTACAAACGTTCAAGGATACTTAAATGACAGTTCATGGACTTTTTCTCTCAAATGTTTCCAGCCTTTTACATGCATGTTCAAGGACATCAGTACAAACGTTCAAGGATACTTAAATGACAGTTCATGGACTTTTTCTCTCAAATGGCTGTAGATCCGTCTGGTTCTTTGCCCCTGCGGTCGTCAACGGCGTCGCTCCGATCCGCTCCCTTTCGCAGATCTGCTTTATCTTCTCCATTCGACGAACTCCTCTCTCTCTCCAAAACTTAAATTTTCACGTTTATTCAACTAGCTAACTGTAGATTTGAAAAAGAAAATCGATAACAACAATGAAAATCAAAATCAATATTCCAACGCATACCACTTCTCCCCCTAACAGTCGATCCCAAGCAATAGCAACCCCAACCAAACAAGCCAAAACATTGGAGCATTATACTACGCAATGCATCAAGTATGTAGACCTAAGCAAATGCTTTTTAGTAATTAACTATTACTAATCAAACAACACAAGCTGTTGAGCTTCGAAATCGAAGCAATGGTTAATGGAAGATCAAGTAGTCTTAGTTAACAGACTCAATCAAAGAGTTGAAACAAACACAATTACAAAGAAAGAAGAAGATGTTGACCTCGATCGTGATGGAATCAGTTGAGAAAACAAAATCCCTAAAAGTCGAAGAGAAGGGGAGGCAAATAGAGCAGAAGAGGAAGGCGATTAAGAGGACGGCGACGATTGAGCGGCGGAGAAAGACAGCGGAGACGGAATCGGTGGTGGACGAGAGAAGAAGAAGAAGAGTTTCCGGCTCCGGCGGGGGAATCCAAGAGGCTCCGCCATGGGAATTAGCTTGAAGAATTCAAATGTGAGTACGTGAGTGTCACTCGCTGAAATTCAATTTGTGATTTGGCGACAAGGAATTGAAGAAGAAATGGAATGGGAGGCATTTAATAAGAGACAATTGAAGATTGAAATTACACAGCAAAGCGTGTTTTTAGCCTTCCAAATTTGCAATCCCTCGCATTCTGTAACGTTGAAATACATGAATCTATTAAAGTGAAGCTCTTTTATCCCAGCCGTCCGATTGATTTGTGATCAACGGTCCAGGTAATTTCTTAGTTCTCTCCTAATATATTGTTCTTATGTGAAGCTCTTCCTATATATCTATATTTGTAATCTATTGTGTTTGTTTTTTTCCCTTTTTATATTATATGAAATAAAAACTGAAATGAAAATCTTACAAAATGGGTAGTTGACTCAATTTAGTTCTCATCTAATACATCATTAATACGAATTTATTAATCACTTCATCTATGAAAGTACCCGTACATACAATAAAGGTTCACTGATGGATCCCTTTTTTAGGACAATGAAATTTTCATATATTGATTCTATTCACAATCAATATTTCCAACAAAGATGACAAAGTTTTCAAGGTGAAGGAAAATATGTGTTTACCAATAGCAAAATATAGAATCATAATACTCGCATCACTTAAATATCACGTTGTATGGATCTTCAGGAGCCAAAAGAAACGAGTTTGAGGGCGTTTTTTTTTTTGTTTTTGTTTCTGGTTTGCAAGCTTGGGTATTGTACTTCTTTTCTTTGTTGAGTTGATCTAGGTGGAGTTTGAGTTGTTCCGGTTGTGGTCGTGGCTGTGTCTGAGGCTCTTGAAGATCCATGATAGGCAACGTCAGGGTGGTCGAGACTCCTGAAGATATCACGTTGTATAACAGGGTGGTCGAGACTCCTCTCGAATTTTCCGACGTTGTTGTCGGTTCTCGAATTTTTACCTAATCAAAACAAAAACAAAATATCACGTTGTATAACAGTCACAATCGCGTTCAATGGTGTAGCCATCAACATCGCGTTCAATGGTGTAGTCGTGTCCAAACACGTCTACCCGAATTGACGTGTCCTCTGTTGGAACTCATTTTTTAAGTGGCGCCGGTAACTTTTCCGGGCACAATTCTGGTGGGCTCCGGCCAATGAAAACACCGGAAAATGGAAGCATTGGCTTCGTCTCCGCGAACACATTCTCGTAATGTACTCATATGATAAAAATGAATTCCGTTTGAATGAGAAATGGAGGCCCAAAGTTGGTTGCATGCAATGTATAACTTGAGAAAATGTTGGGGTAGAATTTTGTCCCACATTGGAAGTTGGGGGATAAACTCACTAGTATATATACTAGGAAATTGGATCCAAGGTTGTGGCCTTGGGTCACCACCAATGTGTAATGGAGAGAGGACCTAGCTCGTCAAGACCACACGCGCGCCGAGCCGAGTCGGGTCGGGTCGGGTCGGACCGGACCGGACCGGACCGGCGGGCTGCGCTAGGCTTGGGCTTGGGCTTGGGGTTGGGTCGGGTGGGATTGGATTGGATTGGACTGGGCCTTGGGCCCAATACGTAGCTTGGGCTGAGAGTACATACAGAAAGCAGTTCACAAGGCTTTTGAGGTTTGATTGTGCAACACAGAAAAGCAATCACAATTGTATCCTGGGATTCGGATCGCTACATAACCGTCGTAATAAATAGCGATTTCAGAATTAAGGATAGAGATTCGTCTCGCCTCTGTAACCAGATTCAATCCGGTTTGCATTTCTGTGAACAGATTCTGATAGTATGGCTGACATGACTGAGAAATCTGCTACTGATGTTGCTGGAGCCGGAACTGAAAATCCTGCTGAGTCGACACCCCAAATTCAGTTTGGGAGTGGTCTGCCTGCAGTGAATCTGCAAGCCGCAAGGGTCGGAGCTGATGCTAATCAGATTGTCCAACAGACTATCCAATCAACAGTTCATATGCCTGGTACTGTAAACGCATGGCTGATGCCAGAAAAGTTCGATGGAATTGGCTTCAAGACATGGCAGCAGAAGATGTTCTTCTTTCTGACCACACTGAAGCTAGAGAAGTATCTGAAAGAGGATAATCATGTGCTCTCTCCTCACAATACAGATCCATATGCCCTAGACAGCGTTGAGGCCTGGACTCATGGGGATTTTCTATGCAAAGGTTGGGTTCAAAGCCGCCTGATAGATCCACTGTACAATGTGTATAGCAAGATCAAGACCTCCAAGGAACTCTAGACTGCCTGGGAAATGAAATACAAGTCTGAGGATGCAGGCTCCAAGAAGTTCGCAGTGGCGAAGTTTCTAGACTTCAAAATGGTGGACTCTAAGCCCATTATGGAGCAAGTTGAAGAGCTGCAACTTCTTACGCACGAGATCTTGATCTTGACCGGACCGGCAGGCTGCGCTGGGCTTGGGCTTGGGCTTGGGTCGGGTGGGATTGGATTGGATTAGATTGGGCCTTGGGCCCAATACATAGCTTGGGCTGAGAGTACACACAGAAAGCAGTTCGCAAGGCTTCTGAGGTTTGATTGTGCAACATAGAAGAGCAATCACAGTTGTATCCTGGGATTCGGATCGCTACAGAACCGTCGCAATACGGACCAATTTCAGAATTAAGGATAGAGATTCATCTTGCCTCTGCAACCAGATTCAATCCGGTTTGCGTTTCTATGAACAGATTCTGATAGTATGGCTGACATGACTGAGAAATCTGCTACTGATATTGCTGGAGCCGAAAATGGAAATCCTGCTGAGTCGACACCCCAAATTCAGTTTGGTAGTGGTCTGCCTGTAGTGAATCTGCCAGCGGCGAATCTGCAAGCCGCAAGGGTCGAAACTGATGCTAATCAGATTGTCCAACCGATTGTCCAACCGACAGTTCATATGCCTGGTGCTTTAAACGCAGGGCTGATGCCAGAAAAGTTCGATGGAATTGACTTCAAGACATGGCAGTAGAAAATGTTCTTCTTTCTGACCACACTGAAGCTAGAGAAGTATCTGAAAGAGGATAAGCATGTGCTTTCGCCTCACAATACAGATCCATACGCCCTAGCCAGCGTTGAGGCCTGGACTCATAGGGATTTTCTGTGCAAATGTTGGGTTCAAAGACGCCTGATAGATCCACTATACAATGTGTACAGCAAGATCAAGACCTTCAAGGAACTCTGGACTGCCTTGGAAATGAAATACAAGTCTGAGGATGTAGGCTCCAAGAAGTTTGCAGTGGCGAAGTTTCTGGACTTCAAAATAGTGGACTCTAAGCCCATCATGGAGCAAGTTGAAGAGCTGCAGCTTCTTACGCACGAGATCAATGCTGAAGGAATGTCGATCTGTGAGACGTTCCAGGTGGCTGCGTTCATTGAGAAACTCCCTCCAAGTTGGAAGGATTTCAAGAGCTACCTAAAGCACAAGTGAAAGGCGATGACCGTTGAAGACTTGATTGTCAGGCTGCGGATTGAGTCAACCAACCGCAAAGCAGATGGTGTTCAGCCTGTTGAACAGAAGGCCAACTTAGCCGAACACAAGGATAAAGGGAAGAAACGAAAGTTCCAACCCCAAAGCTCCAAAAATTCAAGAAGCAACCAGCTAAGAATTTCAGTGGGAAAGGCCACAAGTGTGGTAAAATGGGTCACAAGGCTGACGAATGTCGAAGCAAGACTGACCCACGCAAGGACAAGGGGAAATCCCAAGTCAACATGACTGAAGGCAGGCTCTCGGATGCAGATATGTGTGTTGTACTATCTGAAGTCAACATGGTTTGAAGCAACCCAAGGGAATGGTGGTACGATACAGGTGCTACCAGACATATCTGCTCTGATAGGGGAATGTTCACCAATTATCAGCAGAGCAAGAGTGATGAGCATCTATTTATGGGGAACTCGTCTACATCCAAGGTAGAAGGTCACGGCAAAGTGGTGTTGAAGCTTACTTCAGAGAAGGAGCTGACTCTCACCAATGTCATGCATGTGCCAGACATAAGGAAGAATCTGCTCTCCGGCACTTTGCTGAGCAAGAACGGCTCCGCGGTGAAGTTCGTGTGTGACAAGTTAGTTCTCTCTACGAATGGGGTTTATTTGGGCAAGGGGTATGTAAAGGATTGACTGGTCAAATTGAATGTAATGACAGTCATCCCAAAATCTATTGTATCCGATGTTTCAATGAATAAGAATAATCCTCTTGCTTATGTTGTTGAGTCTTTTAATATTTGACATGAACGATTAGGGCATGTGAATTACAAGTCTATACGAAGACTAATTAACATGAACCTGATTCCAAAATGAAAATCAAGTAAAGACAAATGTGAAGTATGCGTATAGGCCAAACTCATAAAAACGCCATCCCCACATGTAGAGAGAACAACCGAACCTCTAGGTTTAATACACACAGATCTGTGTGATTTAAAATTTATGCAAACTAGAGGCGGTAAAACGTATTTTGTGACCTTTATCGATGATTGCACAAAATACTGTTATGTATACTTGCTAAGAAGAAAGGATGAAGCCTTGGAAAAATTCAAGGAATACAAGTTGGAAACCAACTTAGCAAAACCATAAAAATAATCCGAAGTGATAGAGGAGGCGAGTATGATGAACCTTTCAACGCGTTATGTAGAGAACACGAGATTATTCATCAAACAACTACTCCCTACTCACCAGAATCTAACGGAGTTGTGGAACGAAAGAACCGAACTCTAAAAGAGATGATGAATGCAATGTTGCAGGAATCTGGGTTACCACAGAACATGTGGGAGGAAGCGTTGCTTTCCACCAATTATATCTTCAACAAAATACCACATAAAGTTACTGGCAAGACGCCATACGAACTTTGGAAAGGTAACGTACCATCGTACAAATACCTCAAAGTATGGGGGTGCCTAGCAAAAGTGGAAGTACCACCTCCTAAAAAGGTCACAATCGGACCTAAGACCGTTGATTGTATTTTCATTGGATATGCACACAACAGTAGTGCTTATCGGTTTTTGGTATATAAATCTGACATACCAGACATACATGCAAATACAATAATGGAATCAAGGAATGCGTCCTTCTTTGAACATGTTTTTCCGTGCAAGGATAAAGAACATCCGAAACGAACTCGTGAACAAAGAGAAGCAAGCACTTCTGTAAATGAAACAGAAGATGAACCTAGATGAAGGAAAAGAGCTCGAAAGGAGGAATCTTTTGGGCATGAGTTCATAACGGCCTTTCTTTTAGAGAACGAGCCTAGAACATTCAAAGAAGCCATGTCTACACCTGATGCACCTTCATGGAAGGAAGCAGTCAAAAGCGAAATAGACTCCATTATGCAGAACCATACATCGGAGTTAGTCGATTCGCCACAAGGGTGTAAAGCACTTGGGTGTAAATGGATTTTCAAAACAAAATTGAAAACAGATAGCTCAATAGAGAAGCACAAGGCTGTACTTGTGGTGCAAGGATTCCGGCAAAAAGAGGGCTTGGATTTCAGTGACACTTATTCTCCAGTTACGAGAATAACTTCCATCAGAATGCTGATAGCAATAGTAGCACTACGAAACCTAGAAATCCATCAAATGGATGTGAAAACTACCTTTGTAAACGGAGAATTAGAAGAGGAGATATATATGAAACAACCTGAGGGTTATATTGTCCCTGGACAGGAACACAAGGTGTGCAGACTTGTAAAGTCCCTATATGAACTCAAACAAGCTCCAAAACAGTGGCATGAAAAATTTGACAATGTAATGATGTCAAATGGCTTCAGCATCAATGAATGTGACAAATGCATCTACTTCAAAAACACTCCAAATGGATACATTTTGTTGTGTTTGTACGTAGATGACATGCTTACTAATGGAAGCAATAAAGACATGATCAATCGCACTAAGAACATGCTTAGTGGGAAGTTTGACATGAAAGACTTGGGATTAGCAGATGTCATACTAGGGATCAAAATCACTAGACATTCTGAAGGAATTATCGTGTCTCAAGCTCACTATGCTGAAAAAGTCCTTGAGAGATTCAAGAACTACTCAAGTGGGACTGCAAAGAGTCCCGTGGACCCTCATCTCCACTTGACTAAGAACTCGAGGGGTATAGTATCGCAATTGGAGTATGCACGTGTGATTGGAAGTCTGATGTACTTGACTAATTGCACAAGACCTGACTTGGCGCACTCAGTAAATGTACTAAGTCGCTACACAAGTAATCCAGGACACAAACACTGGAAATGAATAACTAGAGTATTGAACTACTTGCGATATACTCAAAGTTATGGGCTGCACTTTGGAAAATACCCAACAGTTCTGGAAGGATACAGTGATGCCAACTGGATATCCGACTCTAGAAACTCAAAGTCCACAAGTGGATATGTATTTACACTTGGTGGTACAGCAGTATCATGGAAATCCTCCAAACAAACACTGTTGGCCAGATCCACTATGGAGTCTGAGTTCATTGCTTTAGATTAAGCAACAGAGGAAGCCGAATGGCTTCAGAATTTTTTGGAAGATATCCCAATGTGGGAAAAACCAGTGCCAGCATTATGTGTACACTGTGATAGTCAATCGGCTATAGCACGGGCACTGAGTCGTTTGTACAATGGTAAGTCACGTCATATAAGAAGACGACACAAAACCATTAGACAACTACTCTCGAATGGTGTAATCTCAATAGATTATATCAAATCGGTTGACAACCTAGTGGATCCATTTACTAAAGGTCTATCACGAGATCAAGTTGTCAAATCATCAAGAGGAATGGGTTTAAAGCTTATGACCAAAGAGGATGCTTGATGGAAAACCCCACCTACGTGACTGGAGATCCCAAGATGTAGGTTCAAAGGGAAAACTAAATCAAGCTGAATCTAGATGAGCACTGGGAGACTCGGTTCTCCTCCCAGTTCCTAGGATGATGAACAGTGCTACCTGTATGAGTTAAGGTTAAGCTTGGCTTTTAATGATTCCATAGCTTTGAAATAAAAGTGGGGTATGACAGGATACTCCTTAAGGTTAAGCTTTCGCCTCACAATACAGATCCATACGCCCTAGCCAGCGTTGAGGCCTGGACTCATGGGGATTGTTGGGTTCAAAGCCGCCTGATAGATCCACTGTACAATGTGTACAACAAGATCAAGACCTCCAAGGAACTCTGGACTGCCTTGGAAATGAAATACCAAGTCTGAGGATGCAGGCTCCAAGAAATTCGCAGTGGCGAAGTTTCTGGACTTCAAAATGGTGGACTCTAAGCCCATCATAGAGCAAGTTGAAGAGTTGCAGCTTCTTATGCACGAGACCATTGCTGAAGGAATGTCGATCTGTGAGACGTTCCAGGTGGCTGCGTTCATTGAGAAACTCCCTCCAAGTTGGAAGGATTTCAAGAGCTACATAAAACACAAGCGAAAGGCGATGACCTTTGAAGACTTGATTGTCATGCTGCGGATTGAGTCACCCAACCGCAAAGCAGGTGGTGTTCAGCCTGTTGAACAGAAGGCCAACTTAGCCGAACACAAGGACAAAGGGAAGAAACGAAAGTTCCGACCCCAAAGCTCCAACAACTTCAAGAAGCAACCAGCTAAGAAGTTCAGTGGGAAATGCCACAAGTGTGGTAAAATGGGTCACAAGGCTGACGAATGTCGAAGCAAGACTGACCCACGCAAGGACAAGGGGAAATCCCAAGTCAACATGACTGAAGGCAGGCTCTCGGATGCAGATCTGTGTGCTATAGTGTCTGAAGTCAACATGGTTGGAAGCAACCCAAGGGAATGGTGGTACGATACAGGTGCTACCAGACATATCTTCTCTGATAGGGGAATGTTCACCAATTATCAGCAGAGCAAGAGCGACGAGCATCTATTTATGGGGAACTCGTCTACATCCAAGGTAGAAGGTCACGGCAAAGTGGTGTTGAAGCTGACTTCAGAGAAGGAGATGACTCTCACCAATGTCATACATGTGCCAGACATAAGGAAGAATCTGATCTCTGACACTTTGCTGAGCAAGAACGGCTGCGCGGTGAAGTTCGTGTCTGACAAGCTAGTTCTCTCTAAGAATGGGGTTTATTTGGGCAAGGGGTATGTAAAGGATGGACTGGTCAAATTGAATGTAATGACAGTCATCCCAAAATCTATTGTATCCGATGTTTCAATGAATAAGAATAATCCTATTGTTTATGTTGTTGAGTCTTTTAATATTTGGCATGAACAATTAGGGCATGTGAATTACAAGTCTATACGAAGACTAATTAACATGAACCTGATTCCAAAATGCAAATCAAGTAAAGACAAATGTGAAGTATGCGTACAGGCCAAACTCACAAAAACGCCATCCCCACATGTAGAGAGAACAACCGAACCTCTAGGTTTAATACACACAGATCTGTGTGATTTAAAATTTGTGCAAACTAGAGACGGTAAAAAGTATTTTGTGACCTTTATCGATGATTGCACAAAATACTGTTATGTATACTTGCTAAGAAGCAAGGATGAAGCCTTGGAAAAATTGAAGGAATACAAGTTGGAAGTTGAAAACCAACTTAGCAAAACCATAAAAATAATCCGAAGTGATAGAGGAGGCGAGTATGATGAACCTTTCAACGCGTTCTGTAGAGAACACAGGATTATTCATCAAACAACTGCTCCCTACTCACCAGAATCTAACAGAGTTGCGGAACGAAAGAACCGAACTCTAAAAGAGATGATGAATGCAATGTTGTAGGAATCTGGGTTACCCCAGAACATGTGGGGGGAGCATTTCTTACCACCAATTATATCCTCAACAAAATACCGCATAAATTTCCTGGCAAGACACCATACGAACTTTGGAAAGGTAACGTACCATCGTACAAATACCTCAAAGTGTGGGGGTGCCTAGCAAAAGTGGAAGTACCACATCCTAAAAAGGTCACAATCGGACCTAAGACCGTTGATTGTATTTTCATTGGATATGCACACAATAGTAGTGTTTATCGGTTTTTGGTTTATAAATCTGACATACCAGACATACATGCAAATACAATAATGGAATCAAGAAATGCGTCCTTCTTTGAACATGTGATTCCGTGCAAGGATAAAGAACATCCGAAATGAACTCGTGAACAAAGAGAAGCAAGCACTTCTGTAAATGAAACAGAAGATGAACCTAGACGAAGGAAAAGAGCTCGAAAGGATAAATCTTTTGGGCAGGAGTTCATAACGGCCTTTCTTTTAGAGAATGAGCCTAGAACATTCAAAGAAGCCATGTCTATACCTGATGCACCTTCATGGAAGGAAGCAGTCAAAAGCGAAATAGACTCCATTATGCAGAACCATACATCGGAGTTAGTCGATTTGCCACAAGGGTGTAAAGCACTTGGGTGCAAATGGATTTTCAAAACAAAATTGAAAACAGATGGCTCAATAGAGAAGCACAAGGCTAGACTTGTGGTGCAAGGATTCCGGCAAAAAAGAGGGCTTGGATTTCTTTGACACTTATTCTCCAGTTACGAGAATAACTTCCATCAGAATGCTGATAGCAATAACAGCACTATGAAACCTAGAAATCCATCAAATCGATGTGAAAACTAGCTTTCTAAACGGAGAATTAGAATATGAGATATATATATGAAACAACCTGAGGGTTATGTTGTCCCTGGACAGGAACACAAGGTGTGCAGACTTGTACAGTCCCTATATGGACTCAAACAAGCTCCAAAACAGTGGCATGAAAAATTTGACAATGTAATGATGTCAAATGACTTCAGCATCAATGAATGTGACAAATGCATCTACTTCAAAAACATTCCAAATGGATACATTTTGCTGTGTTTGTACGTAGATGACATGCTTATTATTGGAAGCAATAAAGACATGATCAATCGCACTAAGAACATGCTTAGTGGGAAGTTTGACATGACAGACTTGGGATTAGCAGATGTCATACTAGGGATCAAAATCACTAGACATTCTGAAGGAATTATCCTGTCTCAAGCTCACTATGCTGAAAAAGTCCTTGAGAGATTCAAGAACTACTCAAGTAGGACTGCAAAGAGTCTCGTGGACCCTCATCTCCACTTGACTAAGAACTCGGGGGATGCAATGTCACAATTGGAGTATGCACATGTGATTGGAAGTCTGATGTACTTGACTAATTGCACAAGACCTGACTTGGCACACTCAGTAAATGTACTAAGTCGCTACACAAGTAATCCAGGACACAAACACTGGAAAGGAATAACTAGAGTATTGAACTACTTGCGATATACTCAAAGTTATGGGCTACACTTTGGAAAATACCCAGCAGTTCTGGAAGGATACAGTGATGCCAACTGGATATCCGACTCTAGAAACTCAAAGTCCACAAGTAGATATGTATTTACACTTGGTGGTGCAGCAGTATCATGGAAATCCTCCAAACAAACACTGTTGGCCAGATACACTATGGAGTATGAGTTCATTGCTTTAGACAAAGCAGCAGAGAAAGCTAAATGACTTCGGAATTTTTTGGAAGATATCCCAATGTGGGAAAAATGAGTGTCAGCATTATGTGTACACTGTGATAGTCAATCGGCTATAGCATGGGCACTGAGTCGTTTGTACAATGGTAAGTCACATCATATAAGAAGACGACACA
Source organism: Rheum nobile (assembly GCA_027886185.1). Classification (NCBI taxonomy): domain Eukaryota; kingdom Viridiplantae; phylum Streptophyta; class Magnoliopsida; order Caryophyllales; family Polygonaceae; genus Rheum; species Rheum nobile. Next base: position 3,561,208 of record WOAB01000002.1, on the reverse strand, counting down.
AAACCATTAGACAACTACTCTCGAATGATGTAATCTTAATAGATTATATCAAATCGGCTGACAACCTAGCGGATCCATTTACTAAAGGTCTGTCACGAGATCAAGTTGTCAAATCATCAAGAGGAATGGGTTTAAATCCTATGACCAAAGAGGATGCTTGATGGAAAACCCCACCTACGTGACTGGAGATCCCAAGATGTAGGTTCAAAGGGAAAACTAAATCAAGCTGAATCCAGATGAGCACTGGGAGACTCAGTTCTCCTCCCAATTCCTAGGATGATGAACAGTGCTACCTGTATGAGTTAAGGTTAAGCTTGGCTTTTAATGATTCCATAGCTTTGAAATAAAAGTGGGGTATGACATGATACTCCTTATGGTTAATCACCTTATGAGTGTGAAATGGGGCTGTTTCTAGGAGAATGAAGAGAGGCTACATTCTCCAAGTTCACTCATGAAAAACCAGGGATATTCAAGGCCAAAATGAACACAACAAGAGAACATAGTTCTGTGAGAAGATGAAACTGTGTGATAGCTTTTGTTTCGGTTTACATCAAAGCCCGGGTGGTTCAAGACATCATGTTCACTACCTGGTCGAGTAAATCCGATAGCTACTCACTATGGGTGGTTCAAAGCTGAAAAACGCTACCAGCCCAGATGTAGTGATTTTTCGACTGTACTCTCAAAAGTCTTTCTGTCTTTCTACATATGTTTTAGAATCATTTCTATTCATGTGGGGGATTGTTGGAACTCATTTTTTAAGTGACGCCGGTAACTTTTCCGGGCACAATTCCGGTGGGCGTCGGCCAATGAAAACACCGGAAAATGGGCATTGGCTTCGTCTCCGCGAGCACATTCTCGTAATATACTCATATGATAAAAATGAATTCCGTTTGAATGAGAAATGGAAGCATTGGCTTCGTCTCCACGGGCTGAGCTGAGCCTGGGCTTGGGCTGGGTCGGGTTGGATCAGATTGGATTGGGCCTTGGGCCCAATACGTTGCTTGGGTTGGCCAGCTGTAGGATCGAGATTGTTAGGCAAATAACTAAGGAACTAAGAATAGCAATTCTTAGTTCCCTTCGCAGCGGAATTTAAACAATCAAGCACAAATGAACAAGTTCCTTATAGTGGAAACCTTTGATTGCCAACTAGCAATCCAGGATAAAAACCACTACCTTTCCTTTGAAAGGATTTCAAGGTCTACTTCTTGATTTCTTATCTCTTTTGGTTACAACTTATCCTAGGAACAAACACACAGTTTCTTTACCTTACACACAGTTAGGTAATCCTAGATAACTTAACACAATCAATAATCAATCCAAGAAACAGACCTTAGCACCTAGGAACTATCTCACTTACAGTCACAGGAACTTAGCACTCAGCTCTTCGATTCCTTGACTGGTTCCTCTTGATCTCGGTTTGCTTTGATGAGCTTGTTTGAAGATTCACACTTTGATGTTTGCTATTGTGTGTGATTCATATTTCAGTGCTTGAAGATAACCTTTGAGTTAGTCTTCCTTTTATAGTGGATTCTTCGCAGCTTGATCTTCTCTTGGTTCCCACAGAGCGAGCTTGCCCTAGGATGTGTGGTGATCCTTGATTCTCGCTATCTTTGACATGTAACAACAACCTAGGCAGCTCAGAATCCTTCTTTAGTTGGTCAAATGCTTCAGCCAAGTCGTTCTCCAACTTCCTTCTTCCGAGGTTCGACAAGCTGGGCACTTTGGAACTGTCTTCTGGACAGCGACAGGTTCCATGACAAGTCGCTTTCACCTTTCTCTGTCCGAGGTTATGTGTTCTAGGCTTCTTGTTGTTTTGCTCTGGACAATGGCAGACTTTGGAAGCTTCGCACAAGTCGTTTTCAACTTTCTCTTGTCCGAGGTAGGTGTTCCCAGATTTCTCGGAAAGCACAACATCATATGTTGTATTTCTGGGCACACCTGGGTTCCTTCCTTGGGCTTGCTCCTTGGTTCTCTTGTCCTGTTTTGGTTTCATGCCTTCGATGTTTGTCTTGTGGTTCCTTAAGGCACGTCTTTGAGATAAAACATTAGTATCAAAATATTTGTCATCTTCAAAAGTAGAGAAACTGAGGAAAGGAACTCGCAGGGGAACTAAGGTTCCAGAGTTCCATTTCCTAACAATTTCCCCCTTTTTGATGATGACAAATACAAGGAACCTGGCAACATAATAGGACTTTGAATTTCATGAGACCAGTTGAATTTAAGGGATTTACAACGTTGTAAAATAATGAGAGAACATTCAATGGTTGCAAATTCCCCCTAAGCAGATGAACGAGTTTATTCGAATTTCCCCTTAGAAGTAGAACGAGTTCAGAGTTCCTATTGGCTCAGTAGTTTCCAAAGTTCAAGGTTCCTATCCTTCTTCCCCCTTTTGACATCATCGAAAAGATCAGTTGACATGTTAAGAACAGAATATCAAAGGAAATAAACAATTGTGTCAAACCCATAACAGAAACCATAATAGAAATTTGAGGCAAAGACAAATCATTCATAGAGACGTAGCCAAAAGTAGTCATTAAACTTAATAAAATCTTAACATTGTTCAGAGGAAGACAAACTATGAAGCATCACAAAACAACCTACAAAGACAACAATATAAGCAACCTTTAAAGAGGACAACAAAAGGATAGAAGAGGGTAGTAGGATCCTAGGGAAGCTACTAGCACACTGTGAGGTTACATCACTGGGAACCAGGAGAAGCATTCCTATGGCAGAGCAGTGGCCTCCTCTTCGTCAACCTTGTTGTCTTCAGTTCCTTCATTTTGGCACGTGGCCTGATTTGCGTCGGTTGCATCTTCCCATGTTTTCTGTAGTACCTCCACCAGACTTGAGACTACAGTGCTCATCTTTCCCAACTCATTTACTTGATCACGGAGAGCGACCGTGAGGACAGTCGAGCCTCCCGTGATGGCCTTTTCAATACGATCTAGAGCAGAGAGGATCGCAGAGGAGTCTTGAGAGGGGTTGAGCGGTGGTAGGGAACTTGAAGGGGCCTGGGAACTGGCCTTGGCTTTGGGCGGTTCTTCCTGAGGGTCAGAGAGAGGGACTTGGGGATCTTTTGTCTTGAGTTTCCGGACAGTGGTCATGGTGAGAAGCTTGATGTAGACAGTTTCAGGAAAATCATCTGGGTACTGGTGAAGTAGGGAGAGAAGATTTTTGATGAGATGGGGAAAGGGCAGGGCATGAGATTCATGGGACTTGCAGAACTGCATGTGAGCCAACATTATGCGGGGGAGATCAACTTGTGCACCAGACAACACTTTATCCATGAGGATAGCATCCGTGATGAGAATTGTATTCCGGTGCTCTTGCCTGGGAACTAGGTTTCGGATGATCCAGAAATGCAGAAGCTTGTTGGCGATGGAGAGATCCTTAGTTTGCAGGATTGAGGGGTAGTCGCCGTCGTAGAGTTTCATCACCACTTCACCCTTGGGCTTGTAACCCTTTCCTTTGGGCCACGTCTTTTTCTGATGCAGTATGTCAAAACCAGATCTGGACTCGATCTCAAGGGCAGACGCGATGAGGTTGGGGGACAGGGGATACATGGTTCCCTTCCACTGGAATAGGGCGTCGTTGCAGGGAGAGTTATCTTTGGCGGGCACAAAGGTGAGAGATTGATAGAACAGACGGACTACTTCATCAGAGGCGGAGAAGGACTCGACCAAGAGCTCATCCCATCCTTGGTATTGCAGCAGAGAATGAAACTCACTGAGGGCTTCGCTGAACAGTTCCTCATCTTCTTCTTCGAGAGTTTGGGTCCAGAACTCTTTGCCGATGATGAGTGGCTTAAGAATCTTCCTCTTGGAGAAGGAGGAGGAGACTTGCCCGAGAGAGGAAGAAGAGAGGGTGAGGGATTTGGTTCTTTTTGAGGGTTTCTGCTCTTTGGATGGAGGGTCATAGGGAACCAAAGCTTGGGAACTTTTTTTTCGTTGTTTCAGCCTTGTGGCAACAGAGGGACCAGGTTTGGAGATGGGTTTAGACTTGAGGCTAGCAGGTGAGGGCTATGGGCTGAGGATCTCCTGGGTGGTCTTATCTGGGGAGGAGTCATGGGATCCTCCTTCCGAGACAGATTTTGTAGCCGATGCCGATGCAGGAGTGATTTCCTTCACTTTCTCCTTAGCTTTTGCCTTAGTTTTCTCCTCAATTTTCTTCTCAGGTTGGGGATTTTGAGAGGTGGTGTCAATAATGGGCTGGGTAGACGAGGCGGCCTTCTTTTCTCTGAAGGCCTTGAGAAGGGCAGCTTCTTCTTCGTCTTGGATCAAGTTAGGGTTAGGGTTCTTGTCAGCCATTTTTTAGGAGCTAGGTTTTGTGTTTTTGAGAGAGAGATAGAAAATCAGAGGAAATGGAGAAGGCAAGTCTGGTATAATGCTTCGATCAACAGGACCCCCTTTTTTAAAACCTGTTGAGAGCTGAAGGGACCGTTGGGAAGGATCTGACCGTTGAGGAGATTATGGAAGATCTTGAGCATTGAAGCGGCTTGCAGCTTTTGTGAACGGTCAAAAGAAATTTAAACTTCACCCATTCAGAGAAGGAAGCTCTGCTGACTGACGAGACGTGTCTGATCTCTGAAAAGTTGCCATAAATGTCGTCTTGGGAGATTCAAGTTTTTTGAACTAGCCGTTTGGAGATCATTTCATCCTGGTTCCTTTTTGGCGATATATTCAGTGTGCTAGAGGGATATATGGGAACTTTGATGTGGCTTTAAAAACATGGAACCGAAAAGTACGTTCCCATATAAAGAATCAAGGAGGTCATTTATCGCATTGCACAATAATTCCCAGAGAGGGTTAAGAGATGGATCATAGGGAATTAAAATGAGCAATGAGGCAAGGAGGGTCATAGTACACAATCATCATTTCGGCTTGTATTATTGGGTTAGAATATGATCAGATTGTGACTTTTGGGCCATCAAAGAAACTTGAACAATGGAGAAGTTGAAAGAATAATGAGGACCAAAGGGCGCGAACTGATGAAAATTTATCGAAGCCTTTTTAAGAAACCATTATGGAAACGAGGGTTTGTGGCAAGAGATATAACACAGAGACATCAAGACTTAACAAGTAAAAGATCTAAACTAGGCAATCAAGGAAAACTGGAGAGAAACCTCTAAACTAAAGTCACTACTAGGTTATAGGAATCATTCCCAGTTCTAATCTAAGGATCTCGAAGGGAACTCTATTCAAAGCTTTGGTGAATATGTCTGCAACCTGATCTTCAGTTCTACAAAATTTCATAATGATGTTCCCTTTTTCAACATGATCTCTAAGAAAATGATGTCTTATATCTATATGCTTGGTCCTAGTATGATGCACAGGATTCTTAGAAATATTTATAGCACTGGTATTATCACAAAGAATAGTGAGGGGACCATAAGACATACCGAAATTCGTGAGTTGTTGCTTTAGCCAGAGGAGTTGGGAACAGCAGGAGGCAGCAGCGATGTACTCGGATTTTGTGGTGGAGAGAGAGACTGAGACTTGTTTCTTTGAGCCCCATGACACGAGGCAAGGGCCTAGGAACTGTGCCATTCCAGAGGTGCTCTTCCTATCCACCAAGTATCCAGCATAATCCGCATCAGTGAATCCCATCAGCTCAAAGGGACATTCTTTGGGGTACCAAATGCAGAGTGAATCAGTTCCCTTGAGATATCGGAGTATCCTTTTTACAGCAGCTAAGTGTATTTCTCTTGGACAGGATTGAAACCTAGCACACAAGCCTACAGCAAACACAATGTCTGGGCGACTAGCGGTTAGATACATGAGAGAACCTATCATACCTCTATAGAGTTTCTCTTCCACAAGAAGACTCGAATGATCCTTGTCCAAATGAGCAATGGTGGAGATAGGAGTTGAGAGAGGCTTGCATGAATCCATTTTGAACTTTTTCAGTAGTTCTCTGACATATTTCTGTTGGTGAATTTGTATACCATCTTTCTTTTGAGTGATTTGCAATCCGAGGAAGAAAGTGAGTTCCCCAATTAGACTCATTTCAAATTCACTGCTCATCAAGTCTTTGAACTTGTCTACAAGGGACAGGTTAGTGGAACAAAAAATGATATCATCGACATAAATTTGAACCACTAAGATGTTACCTTCTTCTTCTAGGATGAAGAGAGTCTTATCAACGACTCCACGCCTGTAGCCATTTGAGAGTAGGAACTAGGCAAGACGATCATACCAAGCTCTGGGAGCTTGCTTGAGGCCATACAATGCTTTATCTAGAAAGTAGACATGGTCGGGATGATCATCGTCTTCAAAGCCAGGTGGTTGTTTGACATAGACTTCCTCTTGAAGGATTCCATTGAGGAAGGCAATCTTTACATCCATTTGGAACAATTTGAACCCTTTGTGTGATGCGAAAGCAATCAACAGCCTTATCGCTTCAATCCTTGCCACTGGAGCATAGGTTTCATCATAGTTGATGCCTTCTTGTTGATTGTATCCTTGAGCAACAAGCCTTGCTTTGTTCCTTATTACAGCTCATGTATCATCTAGCTTGTTTCTAAAAACCCATCTAGTTCCTATGATATGTTTGTCCTTGGGGCGGGGAACTAGATGCCATACTTTATTCCTTTCAAACTGATGAAGCTCTTCTTGCATAGCTTGGATCCAGTCTGCATCCTTCAGTGCCTCACCTATGTTCTTTGGTTCCACAATAGACAGAAAGGCATTGAAGGCAAAGAAGGTTAGATGTTCGAACCTGACTGGAGGCTTGATGGTTCTTCTTTCTCTGTTGGGAGCTAGAGCATTTGATGTGGAGACATTTTGAGTTGAGCATTCAGCTTCAGCTTCCTGGTTGGGATCACCTTCTCCATTGAAGATCATGTGAGAGGATGAATCGTTGATGTCTCCACAGATATTGTCGTCATGTCCATGGTTCCCAGAAATGGATTGTTGTTCGTTATCCATGGGAACTGGTGGAGGAGCCAGTGGGGGATTCTGTGCAGCAGGGCAGGAACTGGGTGGAGTGACATCTTCATCTGGATCTTCTTGAGGTGACTTGGGGAACGGATCTTCAAATGGAGTGGTAGTGTTCTGCACAATTCTTCCAAGTGATTTTTCATTAAAAATAACATGAACACTTTCTTCTACCTTTTTAGTCCTTTTGTTGAAGACTTTGTATGCCTTGTTGCCTGAGGCATATCCAATGAAGATTCCTTCATCACTTCTTGGGTCGAATTTGCCAAGATTGTCCTTCCCATTGTTGTGCACAAAGCACTGGCATCCGAACACCCTCAGATGTGAGATGTTGGGAACTCTTCCTCTTAGGAGTTCATGGGGTGTTTTCTCTGTGATTGGGCAAAGCATGGCTCGATTGATGATGTAGCAAGCTGTGTTGATTGCCTCAGCCCAGAATGATTGAGGGATTCCACTTGAGATTAGCATAGTTCGAGCCATGTCTTCTAAAGTTCTGTTCTTCCTTTCTACTACTCCATTCTGTTGAGGAGTGTATGGTGCAGAGAAGTTGTGATCAATACCATGCTCACTGCAAAAGGTTAGAAATTCTCCATTTTCGAATTCGGTACCATGGTCAGACCGAATAGAATTGAGTGAGCAATCGAGAGATTTTTCTAACAAAGAAACCAGATCTTTAAAGTGGTCAATGACTTCACTCTTAGATTTTATGAAGATAGTCCAAGTGAAGCGAGAGAAATCATCGACAATAACAAAGATATACATGTTTCCTCCTAGGCTTTGAACTCTCATGGGTCCACAGAGATCCATGTGGATGAGTTCAAGGGGCCTTGAGGAACTTACCATGTTTTTGGACTTGAAGGAACTCCTTGCTTGTTTCCCTTTAACGCAATCTGAGCATGGTTCCGAAGATATACTACTTATCTTTGGAAGGCCTCGGACTAGTTCCTTTGAGTGTAGCTTGTGGATCAGTTTGGTGCTAGCATGACCAAGGCGTTGATGCCACAGTTCTGTTTGATCATTCACGGTTGAAAGGCAGAGTTTCTCCTTGGGAGCATATGATGGGTCAACAACGTACACATTGTTGAATCTTTTGCCTTTTAAGATGATTTGTCCCGAGGGGTCTAGGACAGTGCATTCACTTGACTTGAATCTAACTTCATTGTCTCCTTGATCACACAGTTGTGACACACTAATTAGATCAAAGCCAAGATTATCAACAAGGTGAACTTTATTTACCTTAATGTGGTCATTTAGATTCACAGTTCCTATTCCACAAATTTTCCCTTTGCTTTTGTCTCCAAAGGAGATGTTTCCTCATTGGATGGGTTGAAGAGAGGTCATTTGATTTCTTCTTCCGGTCATATGGCATGAGCAATCACTGTCAATGTACCATAGTCGAGGTTGCCTCTCTTCTTTCTGCACACAAGGGAACTAAGACTTTTGAACCCAGCGAAGCTTGGCTTTACTGGGGGGATTAGCATTGCGAGTCTGTGAATGACCAGGGAACTGGTTCCTTTCGTGGTAATAAGCTATTTTCTCATTTTCAAAGTTCCTTTTCTTAGGACAGTCAGTGTTGTAATGACCATTTTTACCACAGTAATAGCATAAGCGATTGTAAACAACATGTCCATACTTTCCTTTTCCTGGCCTAAAAGGTTTTTCAGTTTTTCTTTTATTAAAATCCATATTGTTTCTAACCTTACTATGAGCCATATCAACATACCTTTTGTGAGCAAATGAATTAGTGAACCATTGGTCTTTAGGAACCATCTTTTCTTTTCCCTTAGGTTCCCTCTTAGGACTTTGAGAGCTTTCATTAAGACGTTTGGAAACCTCAGCCTTGTTCTCAAGAACCATGATCTTCTCTGATAGGAATTGATTCCTATCACGAGAAGTGGCAAGAGCAGTGTTGAGATTCTCATTCATCTCAACAAGCTTTTTCATCTTCAGCATCATTGTTCCCTTTGTTATTGACATATCATATTCCATGGCGTTGTCTCACAAAACAGTTTGATTTATAGTTTTTTCATTTATGGAGTCAGTGAGGATGTCTAACCTATCAATTATAGATTGAAACATGTCATTTCCAGGTAGGTTATCATGCAAGGGAACTTTGACAGAATCTATGCTAGTTTCATCACAAGATTTGCAGATTTTAAGGTGACTAGCATGCACATTTCTAATATCAATGAGTTTGGAATGGGTTTCAGCTAGATCTCTCTCAGTTTCATCAAGTTTCTTACTCCAAACAGAATTCTCAACAGTCAAGCAAGCTAAATCATCTTCACAATCATCAAGTTTTTGTTGAAAGGAACTGGTTTCATTTCCTAGTTTCTTTATGATCTTAAGAAGTTGTTTCTTATCACAATCAACTAGAGTTTTTAGGAAATCGTCAGAAGTTACCTCAAGGTCTTCTGAGTCTCTTGAATCTCCTTTTTCCATGAGACATATTCCTCCAGAGAAACCACTCAGATCCAGTTCCTCATCTGAGTCTTCTCCCCATGAGGCTATGAGAGCCTTCTTTCTCTGAGGTCTTTCATCTTCCTTGGAATCTTCCTTGTTAGGACAGTTTTTAGCGTAGTGTCCCTTTTCTTTACACTCATAATAGGAGACTTCCTTGAGATCTCTTCTTGGTTCATTGTAGGAGGAATTACCCTTTTGGAACCTTCCCTTCACAAAGAATTTTTTGATGTTCTTTGTGAAGAGGGCTGTTAGTTCGTCCTCCTCTTCTTCTTGGTCTGAGTTCTCTTGCTCCATTTCAAGCCTTGAGAAGGCTTTGGAGATCTTGAGAGCAATTCCTTTCTCCAGTTTCTTGTCGGTATTGGATTTGGTATGCTCTCCTTCTTCAACCTCCAGTTTACCTATAACTTGAGTCAAGGGAAGAGATTGGATGCCTGGAGTGTTCTTCATGATTCCCTTGAGAAGGGTGAATTTGGAGTTGAGTCCATTGATGACCACTAGGGACTTGGAAACTTCATCAAGGTCGACTCCCGCCGCTGTTAGCTTTCTAACCAGTCTATTGAAGCGGGAGTAATACTCTGAGATGGTCTCAGTTTCCATCATTTTGAAGGTGTGGTATTCTCCTTCCAAAGCAAACTTTCTGCTTTGCTTTAGTTCGTCACTTCCTTCATGCATATCCTTGAGTGCCTTCCACATCTCATTTGCCGTCTTGATGCCTATGACCTTGTCCATGTCCTCTTTGTCCAGTCCATTGAGGATGAACTACCTGGCCTTGGCATTCTTTTCCATGATGACATAGTGTTCTGGTTTGCAGTCTTCTTCCTTCATGGTAAGATCGACATAGCCATCTTCATTTTCGATTATCCTCCAGCATTGGTAGTCGTTGGTCTTGATGTGGCTTTCCATGCACTTTTCCCACCATGTTTCTTCTCCTTTCTTTCGGAGATGTGGCTTGTTGGTGGAGATTCCGAGCTCAAACTTGCTTGGTTGAGACATGATCTGCAAACTTAACAAAGATCTAGAGCTTTTCCCGCTCTGATACCAATTGTAGGATCGAGATTGTTAGACAAATAACTAAGGAACTAAGAATAGCAATTATCAGTTCCCTTCGCAGCGGAATTTAAACAATCAAGCACAAATGAACAAGTTCCTTATAGTGGAAACCTTTGATTGCCAACTAGCAATCCAGGATAAAAACCACTACCTTTCCTTTGAAAGGATTTCAAGGTCTACTTCTTGATTTCTTATCTCTTTTGGTTACAGCTTATCCTAGGAACAAACACACAGTTTCTTTACCTTACACACAGTTAGGTAATCCTAGATAACTTAACACAATCAATAATCAATCCAAGAAACAGACCTTAGAACCTAGGAACTATCTCACTTACAGTCACAGGAACTTAGCACTCAGCTCTTCGATTCCTTGACTGGTTCCTCTTGATCTCGGTTTGCTTTGATGAGCCTGTTTGAATATTCACACTTTGATGTTTGCTATTGTGTGTGATTCGTATTTCAGTGCTTGAAGATAACCTTTGAGTTAGTCTTCCTTTTATAGTGGATTCTTCGCAGCTTGATCTTCTCTTGGTTCCCACAGAGCGAGCTTGCCCTAGGATGTGTGGTGATCCTTGATTCTCGCTATCTTTGACATGTAACAACAACCTAGGCAGCTCAGAATCCTTCTTTAGTTGGTCAACTGCTTCAGCCAAGTCGTTCTCCAACTTCCTTCTTCCGAGGTTCGACAAGCTGGGCACTTTGGAACTGTCTTCTGGACAGCGACAGGTTCCATGACAAGTCGCTTTCACCTTTCTCTGTCCGAGGTTATGTGTTCTAGGCGTCTTGTTGTTTTGCTCTGGACAATGGCAGACTTTGGAAACTTTGCACAAGTCGTTTTCAACTTTCTCTTGTCCGAGGTAGGTGTTCCCAGATTTCTCGGAAAGCGCAACATCACATGTTGTATTTCTGGGCACACCTGGGTTCCTTCCTTTGGCTTGCTCCTTGGTTCTCTTGTCCTGTTTTGCTTTCATGCCTTCGATGTTTGTCATGTGGTTCCTTAAGGCACATCTTCGAGATAAAACATTAGTATCAAAATATTTGTCATCTTCAAAAGTAGAGAAACTGAGGAAAGGAACTCGCAGGGGAACTAAGGTTCCAGAGTTCCATTTCCTAACACCAGTCAATTCTACTTTTTGGACCGATCCAGAGTCTGAAGTTGTTGGAACTGTTTTGACCCAGTCTGCTACAATCCGGGGAAGTAACAGCTTTGACCCATTCTCAGAGAGAATCCGGGGCAGTTGCTGAAGTGCTCCCACCTTCTTCTCCTCCACTTTGTTGGTGCTCCAACGTCTCTAGAGAGGCTCTATAAGAGAGCTCTCTGCCTCTCATTCAAAATTATCCGAACAACAACAGTCTCCACATCTCATCTTTCTCCTCCTCTGTTTTTATCGAGTCTGAAAGTACACACAGAAAGCAGTTTGCAAGGCTTCTGAGGTTTGATTGTGCAACACAGAAGAGAAATCGCAGTTGTTTCCTGGGATTCGGATCGCTACAGAACCGTCGCAATACGGAGCGATTTCAGAATTAAGGATAGAGATTCGTCTCGCCTCTGCAACCAAATTCAATTTGATTACTGTTCGGTAGTTCTTCACTGTTTTTATTTACAGTTTTTGTGCGTTTTAATTTTACAGTTCTTAATTCTGTTCGATTTAGGAATAGAGTTCCTACATCCTCTACGAAAGGATTATTCATTTCTTTTAAATCTTTGTATATTTTTCATCTAGAACGTGTGCAACTATTTATATTGATCTAGTATAACCATTGGCATCGCGATCAATGATGTAGCCGTGTGCAAACACGTCTCGGCAAATTGACGCATCCTCTACAAAAGATCATTCATTTCTTTTAACTCTTTGTATATTATTTATTTGCATCATGTTTATATTGATCTGAACCTGTGTGCTACCTTTCCACTATTTTACTTAGAAAGGGTTGTAGAAATTTTAACAAAACTCCACCAATTCTAGAGATCATTATTATAATTCAATGGGAAAAGGAAGGTTAGATGAACTAATCTAGAAGTTTAAATTGGGGTACATAAAATTGGTTTTAGTTTAAATTTCGTACAAATCTAGGTATGGTTTTATTTCTAAACATAAAAAACAAATTTGTTTTATACCCACTCAGATTTAATAAAAATTCAAGGTTTGTGTTCGAAAGTCTTTCTTTTCTTTTGTAAAAATGATTTTTATTCATTTATTTCATCTTAGAGAACATGATTGAACCATAAAAATAGCGATGGATTATTATTACAGCTATCAAAATACGACTCGATCTACTTTACCGATCTATACTTAAATCTGATCCAAATCTGATAGTAATACGAAATTACTGAATTGGAATCTAACCGAATAATGTATGACCCAAAGCTGATCCAATTAACAAATAAATGTGAGATATTAGTACAATATTACTTACGACATATATAATAAAAGACATAGGAATAATGTTAATATGATCAAGTATCCTAAAAACACATCATTTAACTGAATTCAAAATCTTTTAATTTAAAATAACATAAATAAAAAATTAACAATATGATTTTGGTGTACTAATATCAATTATTCATAAGATAATTAGTATTTAGTATTTTTATTTATTTTTAAAATAATTTTAGTTTATTTTGACATATGATATTATTTTTATTTAAAAGTATTTTAATAGTGACGGATTATTTGAAAGATCTTGTCTGGTTGGGTCAACCTCGAACAACCCGTCAACCTATAATAACCCGACCTGGCTTGATCTATAACCCGAATTGACCCGCCCCATACTCAACCCGAACCCAAACTGACTAAACCCGGACCTTACTTGACCAAACCAATTAGCAGGTCTAATTCTATGGTTTAAAATAAATTGGTTTTGTACAAAATGGTGAAAGAAGTTCATGGATTTTGTGAGTTTGTAGTATAGAAGGTTTTGATTTCCGACAATTACCTAGTATAATTTTCAAATAATCTGATATCTTTGAGCCATCTATCTATACTTAAAAGTTGGCTTTCTAGCCAATAAATGCTGCTCTTTCAATTCCTGAAATGAAATGTGCAAGCTGTTCTGCAACTCTGTCTGTAATCCCCATTGGGCCTAAAGGGCTTTGTGTCCAATAATTGCTACTCTTCAATTTCATGTTGGGCCTGACGCGCTTTGTTTGAGGCATGCACTCGCCCTTTGTTTCGGCCCATATGCTGCACATCCATTTGCTTAAGCTGCTACCCCTTCTTCTCCCACGCTGGTTGCAACGCCCGACCTTTCTTCTCCATTGTCTTTACTTCCAATATCTTTTAAACTTCTTGCGGTTACAATTGCAAATTACAGGGCTCATCACGATGAGTATCTACTCCTCCTTCTTTGTCCGACTCTGAAATACCTAAAGCTCCCTCCTAGATTCCCTATTAATTGTCAATAAACCCTATTTCCCTATTTTCATCCCTCCTTTTCTCATTAGCAGGAGAATCTACTCCATTGGCTTCGACTTTGGCTTCTTCTAGGGTTTGCGTAATCTGGCGAATCCGGAGCAAGGAGGAGAATTGTTTGTAATTTTGTATACCTGAATTCGAATTCCCAAGCGAACGATCTTCCACACTCAAAGGATGTGTCTCAATCTGCGCCAAAAGCAAACAAGTAATTTTACTCAATCTCCGTAATCTCAATCAGTGCCATTATCCGCCGAATTCCAAATTTTGTTGTTTAAGGTTGTTGCTTTAAAATTGTTTCACAGAATGCATAATCCGAATGCTGAATCTCAATCAGCCGTTGAACTCGGCGACTGGAATGGCGATCAAGGAAGTTTACAAGATCTTGATCTACGATAGATTCTGCCAAGACATTCGCTCCCCCCGCATCCATGTCAAGGACCTCCGAAAGCATGGGGTTACACTGTATTTCCTCATCGACAAGGATCGGAAACCGGTCTCCGACGTTCCCGCCATGTACTTTGTTCGCCCTACGCTGGAGAACGTCCGCCGCATCGCCGACGATGTCGGGCCGGTCGCTCTACGATCTCTTTCACATCAACTTCTCTTTGTCAATCCCACGTCCGCTACTCGGAGATCTCACAGTTAACACGTTGAAATCAGAGTCAATTCATCGGATCTCGAAGGTAAATGATTAGTATTTGGAGTTTGTTTAGGCTCATCTGTTGCGCATAAAATGGCTTAGAACTAAACATGGACATCGCTCTCTTCTCCCCGTCGTCGCTATTCGCAGACGATTCTGGCGCTGCCAACTCCTCTGGTATTTTCTTTCTCTCTCTCTCTCATCTCCGCTCCGCTTCTGCAAATTGTGTCAATTGTCTCTTCTCCGCTTTTTCCAGATGAGGCAGCCAAGGATAGCCGTGACGAATATGCGAGAGAAATCACCAGTTTCCTGGAATGGTTCAGCATCTTTTATTTCTTTTGCTTCCTCTATTTGTCAAAGGAATTTCTTCAAACAATTTTGTTAATCTTCAGTGAAATTGTAATTTTGCTATGTTTGTTGAAGTTGTAGTTGCTGCGGCATTTGGATTCACTTGATAGTTTAGGAATCTCATGCGTTTTTGAATGGTAATGGCTCAATTTTATTCACCTGGTCATAGACGTTTCGCATATGAAAATGCCTCGCTTCCTCCATTGCTCAATTGGGCGTTTCCTATGGTGATGTGGTCGGTATCTTCTCCTAATTTCTTCTCAAATTGAATTTTGAATTGATTGCTTTTAAGTTAGCTCTTTTCTGATTTGATTCTTTTGGTTGTTGTACTTGAGATTCGATGCAATTTGACCTATGTTCTAGATTCATTCTTAAAAATACTTCATTGTTGCTGACTTTTAGTATGCTTATTGTTGATGAAAGCTCAAACAAAGATGGCGAAGGGTCCAGGATTGTTGACAAGGATCGACTTGGATGATCTTCGGTGCAAGAGCTTGGCCGGTCGTCAACCTTCGGCAATCCGGGGAGGCGTCTTTGGGAGCGGGCTGTAGGGTGGCGTTGGAGGCGGCTTGCGGCGGCCTTGGTCTCCAATGGTGGTGGAGGATGTTAGGAATGGTGGTGCAAAAGGGGCCTGGTGGCGCCGATGCGAGCCTTGACTTATGGAGGATGGAAGAGTGGTGGTTTTGGTGGAAACCCTAGCGATGGAAGGTGAATTAGGGCTTCGGTTTGAGGGAGGCGTGGAAGCGATGGAGGTGGCGCTTGGTGGTGGTTGGGTGGCTTATGAAGTGTAGTTTGAGGGGTGGAAGCGGCGGTGGAAGGTGGAGGAGCCGAGGGATAGCTTGTTCTCTATGGATGTGACTCACCACGTTGAACAAGGGTTCTTGAACCTAGCTTGGATATGACTCACCAAGGGGATTCAAGGAGCAAATTGGCTGCTTTGATATGACTCACAAAGAAGCAATTTGCATGAGCTTAAGGATGACAATTCTCTCTTGAGAGTGTTTTCTTGATTCAAAATTAAGCTAAAATGAAAACAAGGGAGGGGCGGCTATTTAACCCTAGCAAGCCGGCCCTCACATGATTTGTTTGCAGAAATTACAACTTAAAAACATGCATGAAATGCTAAACCAAAGTCTCATAATGTCATGAAATCAATGTCTCAAAAAGGCCCTTGAAAAGTGCCTTAGGTGTAACACCCCCAAAACTTAACCCTTTTGAAAATGTATTACCGCCAGTGACCCCAGTGTTCCTTACCGAGATCACCCAAGGCTTTACCAAATAAATACAATTTATGAAATGCAATTGATACACAAAGATTAAGCATTAAAAACCAAAACATAACATTGTCGAGGAAACAAGAGTTACGGGATTACAACCCAATCCCGAATAGGTCAAAACATAGTTTAAACCAAATACAGCGGAAGACTAAGAAAGTAAGTTACAATCGGAGTTATTGTCCAAAGGATCATAACCTGATTAAAGAAATAATTAAAACATTCAAAAACCACCGCCGACTTCATAGTCCTTCTAATCTTCTGAGCTACTTCTTAACTGATGTGCTGAATCAAACGGATGACACCAGCCAACCATGCAAGGGAAAATATTGGTTGGTTAGTCTAAATGAATAGACTAGCAAGGGAACAAAGCAGAATGGTTCGAAGCAGTTGTATTAGGTTAAACTCTTCGTCCCTCGAATAATAATCGAGTACGCTTGTCAACCACCATACTCCTACTGGAATAAACAAGAGGTATGCACAAGAGAAGATTCTGGAAGACTGAATCTTAACAGAAATCGACTCGAAAGAAGACTCCAAATGAAATGAGTCTTTAAGGAAGCAATGACAAATCTGGAAAGTTACAGAATCATTCAACCATGATTTAAAACTGACTGAGATGCTTCGGTTCACGACCAACCTCATCGCCTACAGCGAATCCAGATTGGAAAGAGAACGTACTACATTCAAGTCAAGACGAGTTTTCCTAGCTGCACTGAACTTAGCTGCACTACTCGCCCAAGGTGTATTAATTATGTGCGTCAAGGTAGCACTTATCTGATTTATGTTCCAAAAACACACATCACGTTATAGACTTTTACATGTGTACCCCACCAATGGGACGACACATCTTAGTATACGTTTCGTCGAGAGTGACGTATACCGAAAGGTTTATGACACCAGCTAAGTGTCCTGTCTCTACACACATGTGTAAGAGACCGATCATGATCATAGAATGGTATTGGATGGGGACGAGCCACCCCTCTACCAGATTATAAAGAAACGACTGGACAGAGTCCGAGTAACGTTCCTATCTAACAGTGCTAACTAAACAGTTACAACACCACAACATTTACAGGATAAATCCACATAAAGGCCTGAAAGGCGATCACAGATAATAGCGTTGTTCTAGCAGATATACAACCTATTATATGATTTTCAAAACAGTTTATCAAAACCATTTCCAGACAAACAGAATATTCATTCCAAATTAATTACTCAGATAAACTACTGATAATTAATGTAAATATGGAACGAAAGAGCAAGAGCGAACCGCCACTTGCCTTACTCCGCAGAATAGTCTAAAGACGTCACTGGATTCCGGGCTCGACACGGTACAGCTCTGACAGCACAACGACCTTCGAGTCGACCCATAAAAGGAACCCTAAGTTAGATCCGACATAAATAGTATGAATCTAAACACGGAGAAAGAACACGAAAGGAAAGACGCCACGACGACAACCGACCAAGCCAAAGCCACGAATGCGTTCTGGGCACTGGCGGCGGTCGCCGTTCTTGGCGGCGGTCGCCATGAAGAACACGGCGGTCGCCGTGAAGAACACGGCTGACTGAAACGAGAGAAAACTCACCCAAAAACACGAGCGGTTCGGCCTCCTTCGACTAGCTTTGGCTTCTAACCTCCAAGGCTAACCAAAAGCTTCACAAAGGCTCTTAGGAACCACACCAAAGCAACACCGGCGAGACCTTCAAAAATTCCGGCGAAGGCACAACTCCGGCGAGAGGCAATTTTGGCAGAGGTTCGGTGTTTGGGATGGCTCAAATCTCTCCCCCAACACCCCCTTTTATAGCCAAAGCGTCTGGAGCACGAAGAAGATGGGCCTACAGCTAGTTCGGCGCTCGCCAGAAATCGCGCCGACGACCATCGGGCAAGGACTGCCAGACAACGATGACTGCCATTACGGCGGGCGCCGTAATTTACGGCGGTCGCCGTGGCATGACACACCAGCTGCCTCCTCGAGCGTTGGGACGGCGGGCGCCGTGACTTTACGGCGGTCGCCGTGCTTGGGTCTCACGACGGCGGTCGCCGCGACTTTACGGCGGTCGCCGTGACACCTTTTTCCCGCCCGTTCAGCTTTGAACGAACATGACATTAAGCCGGGATAACAATTATCGTACGCGAATGACAATTTAAAATTCAAGGCACCTTGTCTGTATATTATTTCACTGAGAAAACTATTACAGATATAGAGCACATTACAGAATGTCTCAAGCTACCTGAATTAAATCCGACGTACACAACGGGTACTCGGGAAAATTCCATAATTCCCAAAATAACCTTACAAAAATACGGGGTATCACATCTCCTCCCCCTTACAAGAAGTTTCGACCCCGAAACTTAGGTCGAGAATAACTCGGGAAAACGCCTGAGCATATCTGATTCGGTTTCCCACGTCTCCCAAGTAACTTCTTCGGTCCCTGACTTGGACCACAGCACTCGTACCAAAGGTACGATCTTGTTGCGCAAATGCTTCTCCCGACGCTCCAAAATGCGCACGGGCAACTCTTCGTAAGTACCATTAGCTTGAATCTCGATGTCCTCATAACTAAGCACATGAGACTTATCTGGCACATACTTTCTGAGTAAAGACACGTGGAACACGTTATGCACCGGGTGAGCCAATGGCGGCAACGCCAAATGGTACGCTAGAGATCCCACTCTATCCAAAATCTCGAATGGTCCCACGTAGCGAGGGTTAAGCTTCCCACGCTTACCAAATCTGAAAACTCCTTTGGAAGGCGACACCTTGACAAAAACCTTGTCACCAACCTCGAACTCGACAGTCCTACACTTCTGATCTGCGTAGGACTTTTGTCGACTCTGAGCGGTCAACATCCTTTGTCTGATCAAAGCAATGTCTGAAGCCGTCCTTTCGACCAACTCTGGTCCAAGCAGAATTTTGTCGGCATTATCGTCCCAACAAATCGGAGATCTGCATCTGCGACCATACAAAGCTTCAAACGGAGCCATCTTGATTGTAGCATGCCAGCTATTGTTGTACGTGAACTCAATCAGACTCAAACTGTCCTCCCAGCTAGTCGGACGATCGAGCACACAAGCTCTAAGCATATCCTCCAGAGTCTGGATGGTCCTTTCAGACTGGCCATCTGTCTGAGGATGAAACGTTGTATTGAACCTCAACTCGGTTCCCATAGCCTTATGAAGTTCCTTCCAGAATCTTGACATGAAACGGCCATCTCGGTCCGATACAATGGTCTTAGGAATGCCATGTAAGCGGATAATCTCCTTCTGGTAAACTTCGGCTAGCTTTTGGGTTTCCCATGTGGTCTTGATGGCTATGAAATGAGCACTTTTCGTAAGCCTATCCACAATTACCCAAACAGCATCTCTCTGACTTCGATTCTTGGGTAGCCTAGTGACGAAGTCCATGGAAATGTCCTCCCATTTCCATTCGGGTACTGGGAGAGGTAGCATCTCACCACCTGGTCTGCGGTGTTCGATCTTGACTTTTTGGCAAGTTAAGCACTTTGCCACAAAGTCTGCTACGTCCCACTTCATGTTTGGCCACCAAAACTTCTTCCTGAGATCCTTGTACATCTTGCTAGAGCCAGGATGCACAGAATAAGCAGATGAATGAGCTTCTCTCATCACCAACTGACGAAGACCTTCTGTGTCAGGCACACAGATCCGATCCTGAAACCAAAGTGATCCATCATCCTGAACCACAAAACTGGGAGCTTTCCCATCCATCACTTCACTGCTTAACTTTACCAAGATGATGTCATCGACTTGCTTTTCTTTGATTTGATCCAGCAGTGTAGCCTGAATCTCCATCATACTCAGGTACCCTCTACGCTGGTCATACAAGACTTCAATGTTGCATGACTCCTGGTTTAGCTTGGTCTGAGCAGTAAGCAACGCAACCACAGTCTCGTGCGTTGTCTTCCGGCTTAGCGCATCAGCTACTACATTAGCCTTGCCCGGATGATACAACAACTCCATGTCGTATTCCTTGAGCAACTCTAGCCAGCGGCGTTGTCTCATATTTAACTCCTTCTGAGTAAATATATACTTGAGACTTTTGTGGTCAGTGAAGACTTGGCATCTTATACCATAGAGGTAATGCCTCCAAATCTTCAGCGCAAAGACAACCGCTGCTAACTCAAGATCATGGGTCGGATAGTTTTCTTCGTAAGTCTTGAGTTGTCTAGATGCGTAAGCAATGACTCTGCCCCTTTGCATCAAAACACAACCAAGGCCACACTTGGAAGCATCACTATAGACCACATAATCGTCATTCCCCTCTGGGAGTGCTAATACGGGTGCCGAGGTCAACCGTCGCTTCAACTCCTAGAAACTGACCTCGCACTTGTCATTCCAGACAAACTTCGTGTGGACTTTGCGGAGTAGATTGGTCATCGGTAGAGCGATCTTTGAAAATCCTTCTACAAACCTTCTATAATACCCGGCAAGTCCAAGAAAACTGCGCACCTCCTTCACATTCTGGGGCTGTGTCCATTTGGCCACCGCTTCAATCTTTTGGGGATCAACCATAACCCCATTTTTATTGATCACGTGGCCTAAGAAAGCCACTTCCTTCATCCAGAATTCACATTTAGACAATTTAGCATAAAGCTGATGTTGTCTAAGGATCGACAAGGAAATCCGTAGATGTTCCTCGTGGACTTCTTCATTCGGAGAGTAGATCAAAATGTCGTCGATGAAAACTACCACGAACTTATCCAAGTACTGGGGAAAACATCGGTTCATCAAATCCATAAAGACAGCTGGAGCATTTGTAAGCCCAAAAGGCATCACTACGAACTCGTAATGACCATATCTGGTCCTAAACGCAGTTCTAGGAATGTCCTGCTCTCGAATCCTGAGTTGATGATATCCAGATCTTAAGTCGATCTTGGAGAACACCTTTGCTCCCTGCAATTGGTCCAACAAGTCATCAATCCTAGGCAAAGGATACTTGTTCTTGATCGTCACCTTGTTCAACTCTCGATAGTCGATACAAAGTCGGAACGATCCGTCCTTCTTTTTGACGAATAAAACCGGAGCACCCCACGGCGATGCACTCGGCTTGACATAACCTTTGTCAAGAAGATCTTCAAGTTGATTCTTCAATTCTTGCATCTCAGCTGGAGCCATCCGATACGGGGATTTGGAAATCGGCGCCGTACCAGGCTCGAGATCAATAGAAAACTCTACGTCACGATTTGGGGGTAATCCTGGAATTTCTTCCGGAAAGACATCCGAAAATTCCCTAACTACAGGAATATCAAGAACCTCAGGTCCATCCTTCTCAGGCGAATCCAAGTAGCAAAGGTACCCGACACATCCTTGTCGTAGTAGCTTAAACGCAGCCATCGCATTGATCAGCTTGCCGTTATCAGCGTCATTTCGACCTTTGAACTTGCACACGAATTGGCCCCCGGATGACACCGTCACCGTTCTTGAACTGAAGTCGATCACCGCCTTGTGACGCATCAGCCAATCCATATCGAGAATAATGTCGTATGGAGCCATGGCTATGCAGATTAAATCTGCCTCGAATTCCTTACCCTGAATGGTAATCGGAAAGTCGGACAAATGCTTGGTTCCCACCAAACGTTCTCCATTAGGAAGATTAACGACGAAAGGGTCGCACGAATCATTGCACACTAAGTCTAACTTGCTAACACAGCTATCCGAAATAAAGGAATGCGTAGCACTAGAATCAAACAGAATGCACACTAAAGTAGAGTGAAGGTATAGAGTACCTTGAGCAATCGGAGCGTTGGGTCCATCTGCCTCACGCATCTCGTACAAGCGTTGGCCCTGACTTCCAGAAGCAGCTGGGGCCTTTCCCCTGTTCTGAGCAGTCGTCTGCACTGAAGGGCTAGGAGTCTCGGCAGGCTTAAACCTAGGTCGGTTGCTCTGATGAACTGACCCTTGCTGTGACTCTACTCCCTTCTGCTTTCCCTGCTTGCAGAACTTTTGCAGATGACCATCACGTCCACACCCAAAGCATGGCCTCCTCTCCTTCCGACACTCAATGCTCTTGTGTCCAGCAGTACCGCAGTTATAACACTGAACTGAACTCCTGGTATGCCCTGACTGCTGAGTCGATCCTCCTTGCATCATCTCCGTCTTAGCTCTGCCGGATTTGGCGAAGTTAGACGGTGGCGTAGGGCGCTTAAAACCACCTCCCTAGTTCTGATTCTGCATCGACTTTTGTCGATTGCGCCTCTTGGTCGACTCCTCGAGAGTTACCTCTAGCTTATAGGCACAATCCACATACTGCTCCAAGGTATAGCATGTGTGGTGCACCATTAATGGCTTGATATCCGGGTTCATCCACTCGTGAAAGTACCAGATCTTTTGAGCCTCGCTGGTGATCTCGGCAGTGGCGTACTATAGAAGATGGTTGAACTTAGATGCCAACTCGGTCACTCTCAGACCATCAGTCTGAGGGTACAAGAACTCTTTATGCTTCTCCTCTCTCATAGCACGAGAGAAAAAGCGATCAACCATCTTGGTCTTGAACATCGACCAAGTCAACACTGGGCTCTCAGCCAAACCAGTGCTCTCCCACCACTCGCTAGCCTCCTCCTTCAGCTGAAGAGAAGCGATATGGACCTTCTCGGCCTCCGTACACTCCACGTTCCTGAACAGCCTCTCCATATGGGAGAACCAATGAGTCACTGCCACTGGATCCCCTTTCCCGTTATAGCAGTCGGGTCTCATGGAAGTAATGGTCTTAAGAGCGCGACCATAGTTGTCCCTCGCCCTAACGGCAGTCTCCTGAGTCACAGGGTTTCTGGGTTCCACAACATTAGGAACCGCTGCATGAATAGGCACTTCTTGTGCTTGAGGCGCACTTGGTCTCAAGACATCAGTAATAGCCTGCATCACGATCCCACGGATCGCCTCAATAGATGCAGCGTCAAACAACGTCAGCGCCTGGGTCTGGTCCTGACCTTCACGCCTCTGCTGGACGCGAGACTCAGACTCGTGTTCATCCTAAACACCTCTTCCTGCTGGTCTGGGGTTTTGGCTGGTCCCAACACCGGCTCGAGTCGAGTTTCTCGTGCTTCTTGGGTTCACCATCTCTTTACCGATCCAATTCCAAGCATTCAATACATTAATATTATGCAACATACTTATGCAATATATCAATGTAAATAAATCACTCAGAATAGATCAACTTGGCATTTTATAGATGAACCTTCGAATTCTTACACAAGTTACACATAAGTTTATCATTCGAGCATTAGGGCAACATTGCTCGAAGATATAAGTGTTTCTCAAAGTACTTGCCGCAATACTGAAATATTACACAAAGTACAACTTGGAATACTAAGAAACGAAACTACTACGATAGGCAACGCCACTCCTCCTCAAGGCGTTCCAAAATGACTCCCATACGACTGGCTACTCGTGCATGGTCTCTTCGGGCTAGGCTCACCATCGAGCTCTGGCGATGGGTTTCGCACCCTGCTTGACCCCGAAGCACATAGTCCTAGGTCAGTCATGGTAAAGTATGGGTCGTCCATGACTGGTCCTCCTATTCCAGCCCTCCTCTGAGTACTGGCGATCAGCTCATTCCTCTGACGCTGCTGTTCTGCGGAGATTTCCTCGCTCTGGCGGAGAATCTCCTACAGCTCGGATTCCGACCTCCATCTCCTTGGAGTAGGGATAGGCTGAGATTCCCTGTCACTTCTCCCAATACCGTACTCGGTATACAGTGCCTCCCAATCAGCTTCTGACATGGGTGTGTACTCTGGCACTGGTGACAATCCTGTACCGGGCTCCTGAATCTGCCCTCCAAGGTCCAACTCTGGATCCTCTTCTGGATCATCCTCTATGGGATCCTCTTCCTCGGGATCATCCTCGATGGGATCCTCTTCCTCGGGATCATCCTCGCTGGGATCCTCATCCTCGGAATCATCCTCGATCATCTCCTCGTCCTCGGCAGGATCTTGCTCAAGCATCTCCTCTTCCTCCTCCTCGTACTCGATCTCCTCGGGAATTGGTCCCAGTAGAAAGTCGTCTTGGTAAACCCCTTGTTCATACCTTGACAACTCGTCTTCCTGCTCACATTCCTGTACTCCCTCCACCCTTGGTGGCGGCACAGGTGCAGGTCTAGGGACCATAGCATTCCTGGCTACAAGGACAACCGACTCGGGGAGAACGTGCTTGACGTCTTCGGGTGGGCTACTCGGGCCTCCAACCTCGAAACATCGCTAAGGTAACGGAAAATCTAGCCTCGGCTGATCCGACTTGGCGTCTTCCGACCCCCTACCAATAGAAAAGCAGACACCCATCCTATCGAACAATAAGGAAGGAATTAGTCTTTCTAGACATAAAAGCAAGCTTACTATATCAGACTATAAAGAAGACATGACTATGAACGGTGTTTTTAAATTCTTTTCAGAATGAAAATTCAGAGCCCTCTTTAAAGCATTTTCAAAAACGGATAATTGATTTATAAAATCCCAAACCCGTTTTAAAACTTTTGGCTCTGATACCACAACTGTAACACCCCCAAAACTTAACCCTTTTGGAAAGGTATTACCGCCAGTGACCCTAGTGTTCCTTACCGAGATCACCCAAGGCTTTACCAAATAAATACAATTTATGAAATGCAATTGATACACAAAGATTAAGCATTAAATTCCAAAACATAACATTGTCGAGGAAACAAGAGTTACGGGATTACAACCCAATCCCGAATAGGTCAAAACATAGTTTAAACCAAATACAGCGGAAGACTAAGAAAGTAAGTTACAATCGGAGTTATTGTCCAAAGGATCATAACCTGATTAAAGAAATAATTAAAACATTCAAAAACCACCGCCGACTTCATAGTCCTTCTAATCTTATGAGCTACTTCTTAACTGATGTGCCGAATCAAACGGATGACACCAGCCAACCATGCAAGGGAAAATATTGGTTGGTTAGTCTAAATGAATAGACTAGCAAGGGAACAAAGCATAATGGTTCGAAGCAGTTGTATTAGGTTAGACTCTTCGTCCCTCGAATAATAATCGAGTACGCTTGTCAACCACCATACTCCTACTGGAATAAACAAGAGGTATGCACAAGAGAAGATTCTGGAAGACTGAATCTTCACAGAAATCGACTCGAAAGAAGACTCCAACTGAAATGAGTCTTTAAGGAAGCAATGACAAATCTGGAAAGTTACAGAATCATTCAACCATGATTTAAAACTGACTGAGATGCTTCGGTTCACGACCAACCTCATCGCCTACAGCGAATCCAGATTGGAAAGAGAACATACTACATTCAAGTCAAGACGAGTTTTCCTAGCTGCACTGAACTTAGCTGCACTACTCGCCCAAGGTGTATTAATTATGTGCGTCAAGGTAGCACTTATCTGATTTATGTTCCAAAAACACACATCACGTTATAGACTTTTACATGTGTACCCCACCAATGGGACGACACATCTTAGTATACGTTTCGTCGAGAGTGACGTATACCGAAAGGTTTGTGACACCAGCTAAGTGTCCTGTCTCTACACACATGTGTAAGAGACCGGTCATGATCATAGAATGGTATTGGATGGGGACGAGCCACCCCTCTACCAGATTATAAAGAAACGACTGGACAGAGTCCGAGTAACGTTCCTATCTAACAGTGCTAACTAAACAGTTACAGCACCACAACATTTACAGGATAAATCCACATAAAGGCCCGAAAGGCGATCACAGATAATAGCGTTGTTCTAGCAGATATATAACCTATTATATGATTTTCAAAACAGTTTATCAAAACCGTTTCCAGACAAACAGAATATTCATTCCAAATTAATTACTCAGATAAACTACTGATAATTAATGTAAATATGGAACGAAAGAGCAAGAGCGAACCGCCACTTGCCTTACTCCGCAGAATAGTCTAAAGACGTCACTGGATTCCGGGCTCGACACGGTACAGCTCTGACAGCACAACGACCTTCGAGTCGACCCATAAAAGGAACCCTAAGTTAGATCTGACATAAACAGTACGAATCTAAACACGGCGAAAGAACACGAAAGGAAAGACGCCACGACGACAACCGACCAAGCCAAAGCCACGAAGGCGTTCTGGGCACTGGCGGCGGTCGCCGTTCTTGGCGGCGGTCGTCGTGAAGAACACGGCGGTCGCCGTGAAGAACACGGCCGACTGAAACGAGAGAAAACTCACCCAAAAACACGAGCGGTTCGGCCTCCTTCGACTAGCTTTGGCTTCTAACCTCCAAGGCTAACCAAAAGCTTCACAAAGGCTCTCAGGAACCACACCAAAGCCACACTGGCGAGACCTTCAAAAATTCCGGCGAAGGCATAACTCCGGCGAGAGGCAATTTTGGCAGAGGTTCGGTGTTTGGGATGGCTCAAATCTCTCCCCCAACACCCCCTTTTATAGCCAAAGCGTCTGGAGCACGAAGAAGATGGGCCTACAGCTAGTTCGGCGCTCGCCGGAAATCGCACCGACGACCATCGGGCAAGGACTGTCGGACAACGATGACTGCCATTACGGCGGGCGCCGTAATTTACGGCGGTCGCCGTGGCATGACACACCAGCTGCCTCCTCGAGCGTTGGGACGGCGGGCGCCGTGACTTTACGGTGGTCGTCGTGCTTGGGTCTCACGACGGCGGTCGCCGCGACTTTACGGCGGTCGCCGTGACACCTTTTTCCCGCCCGTTCAGCTTTGAACGAACATGACATTAAGCCGGGATAACAATTATCATACGCGAACGACAATTTAAAATTCAAGGCACCTTGTCTGTATATTATTTCACTGAGAAAAATATTACAGATATAGAGCACATTATAGAATGTCTCAAGCTACCTGAATTAAATCCAACGTACACAACGGGTACTCGGGAAAATTCCATAATTCCCAAAATAACCTTACAAAAATACGGGGTATCACATCAGGTCTCGTTTGGCGCCGAGATTGTCATCAAGGAGAAGAAGTCTCCTAGACGACTAGTTGAAGGTCCAAGTGTGGCGAGTCCAAGGTGGAGATTTGGCTTGTAGTTCCCTAACCTTGGCTCGTGTGAGCCTCATGGGTGCGCCCTCTTCTTGGCTTGATGGATCTTCTCGACTAGGGTCATGGTTGGCTAGCCTTGGTGAGCGCCTTGGCTCGGAGGACTTGACTTGATGGGAAGGATTCACATCATCCTCCCCTCCTTGAAAAGGATTCATCCCCGAATCTTCAACAAGGTAGACATCTTCATTATCCTTGTAAGTTTGCTTCCAAAGTGGAGTCAAGTGATCCTTGTGCAGTCCCTTATTATATGCTTGTAGCTCCGGTCTATCTTTGAAAAAAAGGGCAGCAAAGTTGTGAGAAAGAAGGACAAAGGAAGGGAAAGAAAGCTTACCATAGGTGTCTTCAAGGATCTTCTTCTCGGTGAGGAGTAACTTCCCCTTTTGTTCCTTGGCAATGTGTTCCGCCATGAGTTGTTGGGGTGACATAGGATGTAATGTAAACCTTTTCCCATTGAGATGGAAGGAGTACTCATTGGTGACTCCTTGGTGTATAACTCCACGGTCATATTGCCATGGCCTACCCAACAAGATATGACAAACCGTCATAGGGAGGACATCACAAACGACTTCATCCTTGTATCCCCCTATGGAAAAGCTTATCTTAGCTTGTTCAATAACCTTCAAATGAGTGTTAGAATTCAGCCAACATAAAGTATAGGGTTGAGCATGAGGAATAGTAGGGAGAGCAAACCTTTTCACTACCTCTTGATCTACTATGTTGCAACACGAGCCTCCATCTATGATAAGGTTGCAAAGTTTACCTTGGATGAGGCATCTTGAGTGAAAGATGGTTTCTCTTTGGTTGGGAGGGGTTGGCGCTTCATTGGCCATAAGGGACCTTTTAACCACAAAGCATTCACCTTGTGTCTCGGCCTTGACTTGCAATTCCTCCTCCTCTTCCTCCACTTCTCCGAGCTCCTCTATCATCTCATCATCCGACACATATTCCCCTATTGTGTTAAGCAACACTTGGCGGCGAGAGGGGCAGTCCTTGGCTATGTGCCCACGGCCTAGACATTTGAAGCACTTGATCTCACTTGTCCTTGGCTCGCCTTCCCTTCTCGGTGTTGGGGATAGTATAGGTGGCTCTCTTCTTGGCTGCATGGCGCCGGCTTCTTGCCTTAGAGGGTAGGTGGAGTTGCTTGAGCTTGAATTACTCCACGGCCTTGAGCTTGAGCTAGGTGGATAGCTCTTCTTTTGAGGCAATGTCCTATAAACATGGTTAGTATAATGGAGGACCTCTTCCACCGAGGTGCCTCTTGCAAAGTGTTGCAATGTGACAATTGCCTTAAGCTCATGATTCAAATTCTCAACAAATTTAGACACAACATACTCATTAGGAAATTTAATACCGGACCGAAACAATAAAGTTTTCAACTCTTTATAATATTCATCCGGGGTTCTAGTACCTTGTTTGAGTTGTTGAAGCCTCTCATGAATCTGGGCTGCAAAGTTCTCCGGGACAAACCGATGCTTGAGTGCCAACTTGAGCTCTTCCCAAGTGTCAATAGGGTCATAGCCGGCTTGTGCTCTCTCCTCCTTGTCCTCGGCCCACCATTGATCCGCAAAGCCTTCAAAGCGGATGCTAGCCACGGCAACTCTTTGGGCATCATTGAGGTTTTGAAAATCAAAGACTTGCTCGGTCTTATTAATCCAATTGAGGCACTCTTTCGGGTCAGCCGACTTGCCAAACTTTTCCACGTCCAAGTTGGTCTTGGGCATCCTTGGTTGATCATAGTCATAGTGCCTTGGCGGGTAGTAGCCTCGGCCACCTTGTTGGAAGGGATCTTGTTGTCTTCCATATCTATCTCCTTGATCAAACATATCATCTTGCCTTGCGCCTTGTCCAGCTGCACGTCCCAAGCCTAGGCCTTGCCTACGGCCTTGGACATTCCTCAATGGAAGGGTGAGAGGCGCCGTGAACCTAGCTTGGCTCCCTTGCGGCTCATAGGTGGCATTCACCTCCTCATGAAGCTTTCTCGCATCTTGGCCTGAAAAATTAGTGGCCACAGCTGGAAACATAGAAGTTATAGGCGCGGAGAGTGGGAGAGTCATACCTTGGAAGTCACTAGAGGAAGTGATGGCCGACGCTTGACTGGCGGAGGCACCGGGCAAGGTGGGTATGGCCATGTCGTCGGGCTTGTTGTGGGAAGAAGTAGCTTCCAATTGTGAGGGAAGAATGCTCACATAAATCCTTGACATGTCATCCAACTTGTGCTCGGAGGCCTCGACTCTAGCCTCTAGCCTTCTCATGGCCGCTTGGTTCTCTCGTTGGGATTCCAGTATTTGCCCATCAAGGTGGCTCTCTATCCCTCTTAGGATCTCCATGACAGATTCTAAGGTGGGTGGCTCATTGATGGTCAAGGCGCTTTTGCCCCCACCGGATTCCTTGAGGTTGTCTCCCATGATAACCTAGCAAAAGCACTAAAAGCGCAACCACAAGATAATCAAAGCAAATGGTCCCTTGAGCACACACAAGGGCCCACACAATCTGAAATTATCAAGCAAAAAGTGTTCACAAGAAATAGCAAGCTCAAGTGAGGTTACGAGCTAGGTTTGTGGGTAGGGTAAAAAATTGGTGTATATTTTCACTACCAAGTCGGAACCACAAGCAATGGCAAGGAAGGTACCGACCACAATCACACCCAAGCAGCCACAAACAAATCAACACCTCACGTAAACAAAAGAAAGAAAAGAAAGAAAATTTGCTCTTCAATAGCTCACTTTTTCTATAGCCTCTCCTATTTAGGCCGGGTTTTTCTTGAGCACTTTTCTTCTCTCTTTTTTTTGAGCAAGCTACAAGTTTTGAAGCTTATTACAATACTGAATTAACAATCAAAGTCTCACAAAATTTCGAGAACAATCACACCAACAATCTTCTTTTTTGCACAATTTCGGTGTTGTCTTAGCCACAATAAATGTAAAAGTGTAATTCCTTTAACCTAAGTCCAAAGCTTGATTTATGCAGCAACTTAGTAAGCAAGAATATACACCAAAGTCAAGGTAAAAGTCGTGGCTAAGGATTGGCTGCAAAGAGGAGATATTGAATGCTAGCAAATATGGTAATAAAGCCAAATAAGGAAAGTAATGAACTAGCAAATGATGGCTGATTTGAGTTACGTTTTTTTTTTGTGTTTTGTAACTGGATTTTGAGCATGCCAACGGTCTCCTTCAACCTCAGAAAGTTCAGAAGTCGAAGCAAGCAAAAGATCAAGACAACAATGGAGAAATGCACAAAACAAGGCCAAATTCGGAAGTTAAAGTCTAGACAACCTAAGCTTGCACTTCTAATGAACAAATTGCACTAAAGAAAGACAGATTTGATGGCCAAACCTTGCGTGGCTCTGATACCACTTGACAAGGATCGACTTGGATGATCTTCGGTGCAAGAGCTTGGCCGGTCGTCAACCTTCGGCAATCCGGGGAGGCGTCTTTGGGAGCGGGCTGTAGGGCGACGTTGGAGGCGGCTTGCAGCGGCCTTGGTCTCCAATGGTGGTGGAGGATGTTAGGAATGGTGGTGCAAAAGGGGCCTGGTGGCGTCGATGCGAGCCTTGACTTATGGAGGATGGAAGAGTGGTGGTTTTGGTGGAAACCCTAGCGATGGAAGGTGAATTAGGGCTTCGGTTTGAGGGAGGCATGGAAGCGATGGAGGTGGCGCTTGGTGGTGGTTGGGTGGCTTATGAAGTGTAGTTTGAGGGGTGGAAGCGGCGGCGGTGGAAGGTGGAGGAGCCGAGGGATAGCTTGTTCTCTATGGATGTGACTCACCACGTTGAACAAGGGTTCTTGAACCTAGCTTGGATATGACTCACCAAGGGGATTCAAGGAGCAAATTGGCTGCTTTGATATGACTCACAAAGAAGCAATTTTCATGAGCTTAAGGATGACAAATCTCTCTTGAGAGTGTTTTCTTGATTCAAAATTAAGCAAAAATGAAAACAAGGGAGGGGGCGGCTATTTAACCCTAGCAAGTCGGCCCTCACATGATTTGTTTGCAGAAATTACAACTTAAAAACATGCATGAAATTCTAAACCAAAGTCTCATAATGTCATGAAATCAATGTCTCAAAAAGGCCCTTGAAAAGTGTCTTAGGTCTCGTTTGGCGTCGAGATTGTCATCAAGGAGAAGAAGTCTCCTAGACGGCTAGTTGAAGGTCCAAGTGTGGCGAGTCCAAGGTGGAGCTTTGGCTTGTAGTTCCCTAACCTTGGCTCGTGTGAGCCTCATGGGTGCGCCCTCTTCTTGGCTTGATGGATCTTCTCGACTAGGGTCATGGTTGGCTAGCCTTGGTGAGCGCCTTGGCTCGGAGGACTTGACTTGATGGGAAGGATTCACATCAATTGTACTCTGACATCGGCAAGAAAGCCAGAGGTGAATTTGACTGATTTCATTTTTTATCATCTGTTTGTTTATTTAATCTCCTTCTATCTCGATGGAGTTGCATTATCTGTTCGTTTGACCTGATTCCTCTTTCGCGATTCCGTGAATTTGCAGATCTTCTCTACAGAGACTACCAAAGTGACCACAAATTCACCGTCACCACTTACTCTTCCACCAGTGTGGTAAGCGCTCTCTCTCCCATGTTGCTACCGTTTTATGATTATTTCGCATTCAGAGTCAACACTGGATTTGGTGAAACAAAGTTATTTTTGTTGCTGCGGTTGTGTAGCTTTGGCATTGCTTAATTTTTACGATGGCTCTGTTTGTGGCCATGTCTTTCATGAACTCTGGTATTTTCTCTCTTTCCCTCTCACATCAATCTAATTTCTGTAGGTGATGTTTATTTGTCAGGCAATTGGAATTTAGCTTCTGTGATTCCACCACCAATTCCAGTTGCACCTAATCCTATACCATTTTCATCATCATTTGTTGTTGCAGCTTCTACTCCTCTAGGCTTTACTCCTTACCCACCACCTCTTGTAAAATATGAAGATTTGGTTATTAATCCTAAACTCTTCATGGACACTTTGCAGAAGCTTCATAGTGCAATGGGCACCAAATTCATGTATGCATCATCTACTTCAACTTATGGGTTTCTGAGTTTTCCCCATTAAAACCCATATTTTCTTTGTTATAATGTCAATTTTAATGTATTTCTGCGTAGGTTTGTATATAGATTATAGAGTTAAACATGATTACTCTTCATGTGGACTATTTATTACCATGAAAAGTACTTAACACTTACTGCATTGCTATGACAGTGGCTTTATGTGTAACTAATATACATGAATGCATTATAACTTGATCTTTTTTTGAATTATAGGATTCCAATCATTGGGAGCAGAGATCTTGATCTGCATAAGCTCTTCGTGGAGGTGACTGCTCGTGGTGGCGTTGAGAAGGTAATAATCCACAATTACAAATGAGTAATGAAGGATGGTTAATGGTTGGTTTTAAATCTATAATGAGATCTCTCTTTTTTATAGAAAGTTAATGATTTCCTATGTAAAGTTTCAGAAATGGGATGTATGTATTTGAATTGGTCTATGCAGATGCTTCTTTCATACTTCGCAAACACTATTTCTCATTACTTCACCACTATGAGCAAATCTACTACTTCAAGGCCCAGGGCTAGTCACCAATACCTCATGGTATGGGAGAAAACCGTCTAATCCATAATGAAAATGTTCGATGCAGTTTTATACATGTTCTTGCTTGCGATTAGGGAAAAGCAAGAGTTATTCACACAACAATTTCTTAATTTTGACTATTTCAATGCGTTTATCCGTGATAGAAGACGTTGTTTAATCTTGATTATAGTTGATTTAGTTTACCGGGACATGTTACAGGTCAAATATCGCAATTACATCTAAACTCTATCGTTGAGCCTATCATCATTGTTCAGTAATTGACTTAAGATGGCATCTACCTTGGTAAGGATGTCTGCTTGACCAATTATGTTATGTATGATTGACTTTTGATAGCATAGGTTGGATTATTTTGGATCTTAGGCCATGCTAAATTTTTATATATGTACTAATGTTGTCAGGACAATGGAAAAAAGCCTTTTGACAGAATGGAATCAAGAAAATCGCATTCCTGGTGGTGGGAGAGTCATACCAATCCCAGGAACTTCATATGGCTTAAGAGTAGCCTGGATGGTTAGTTTATGTACTGTATTTTAGTTGCTAAGTTTGTTTATGCTTCTTTGTTGTTCTTCTATGGTAGTTTATGGGTATAAGACAAAACACAAAAGTTAAACAGATCTTATGTGGCAAGATGTGTTGATCTTCTTTCCTTGAATTGGATCTGCAACTATATGAATTATCTAATGTGATATTTAGGTCAGAGTAATCAAGAAAACAAGGTGGATATATTTACATGATATCTTGCTTTGATCCATGAATGGCTATTTCACATGTTTTTATTTATTCACGATTGGCGAAAAATCAGTATAAAGCATTGAAGCTATGTAATTAGCTATTTCTTAGAAATATCATCTATGGACGACATCTGCATTATTATTGTAATATCAAATCATGTATGAGAAAGTAAAGCTCTAGCTAATAATCTCATGGGTCACAGAAATGGACCGGAATACTGAGGACATGACGAAGTTGATTGATAATGACGGGGATTCGCTAGCCAAAAGGCTGATTTGTATTTCCAAAGGTGGCCTGAATTGATCAAGCAAGTCAATGAGTACCAACGTAAGTATCGAATATTGGCTGAGCAATATGAACAACTTACTCTGGACCTCGAAAGGCATTTGTCCGATATGAGGGAAATTAAAGACAGTTAGTTTATTCTTATTTCTATTGTTCTAGAGTTGATTGATTAACAACTTTGTGCTTCCAGTGGACACCGAATTGGTACAGTTGACGTTGAATCTGCTCTAGGATATATTAGTGTCGTAGTACAAGCATTCAGCTGCGATTTGGTGCGGAGAAGAATTGTGTACATGGAGTCGTCACAGTCCGAATCAGCCATCCCCTTTTGGCAACAGATTTGGTTTATCGTGTTGTTGTTTGTAATGCTATAGGCTTCTCCGGCTTCGCGATCTTCCTCTTTTTCTCGTTGGACTCTGATTCGTTTTGCTCACCTATTTATACTCTTCCTGAAGGCGTGTAATCAGTTGATTGATTTTTCGTGCAATAGAGTATCAGCCCTCCCATTTTGGCAACAAAGTATCTTGGCAAAGAATGTTGCCCCAACTAAGCTCCAAAGGCATCTGTTTGATATGAACTTACTTGCCCCAGCTACACCTGACTCAGAAGATGAACCAATTATTCCGAGATTTCATAGTGATGTAAAATTAAATCCCTATAGATCCATTACTCGAGCTGCTGGACATCATCTGGTTATGGAAGTAGAAGAAAAGAAGCGAGAGGCTATAGACAATTGTGCATCTCCCTTGAGCATTACCGAAAAGGGTACGAACAGCTTCGAGAAGCATCCACAGAACGAAAGAGTCTATATTGCACTTCGAATTGCGCTTCGTAATGATATATCAATTTTGATTATTGTGGGCCTTTCTATTGTGTTTGTTGTATGATTTATCACTTTTCTTTTTTTTAATAATACTCATTTTTTAAGTCTAATTCACACTCTAACCTATTAGTATATTATATATATCATTATATTATAACACCCAAAAAACCCAGTAAGTATTCCACTACTCTTAATAGTATTTTTTATTTCGTAAAAGCCTCGCGCGTAGCACGGACATCAACAAAAAGGGAAGTAAAGTTTTGATGATTGCAACTTAGACGCCATTTTCTAATGATGATGGTACATTGATCGGGGTTATATGTGTGTCAAGTGATGCAAAACCATTCCAAGTCGTTTGTGTTTTCTAATAGAGATTCTGAGATATTCGCCTCTCACTGTTGTGTATTATGTATTGAGAGATTCGACTTTCGTTGTTATATTATAACACCCACCCGGTATTTAACATTAATCATTGAACATCTTATATTATCTACTTAAAATACTAAATATTAAATTATATAAATGTGATCATAGGTTTTTTCATTCCAAACTCTTACAATTTGATACCATACCTTAAAATATTACCAAAAATTTTGTCATTTACATAACAAAAGAAATCTTACATAGACTTAACTACAATAAAATTTAACCATGTCCCGTGCGATCATAGCATTTTATACCTAAAATACTTAGATATTATATTAAATACATATCAAACAATATATCATTTAAAATAAAACATGCAACAACAATCCATATATTACAAATTCACATTTAAAACGGCGACAACATATATACAAAAGGCTCGTGCAAAGCACGGGCTTCGATTTCTAGTTTAGTTGAAAAAATCATATAATAAATGCACCGTCTTTCTATCAAATGCCTCAAGGGATAAGGGAATAGGATAAGAAACTATGTTTCAAAAGTATTTCCTAATATGGAAAAGATAAACGACAAACGAGAAAAATATAAATGTAGGGCATTTCTAATCATAGAATAAGAAATCATATATAGAAATTATTCTAGCCATATGAAAAAGTTATAAAAATCCTAATTAATCAATTTAGACATTTCTTTCTAAATATAGGATCATATCCTATATTCTATTGAAAACTGATAAAAGTACATGTTATGATATATGAATGACACTGATAAATTTATTCGGTTGATAGATCAAAGTATCCTACACCTAAAGGTTGTAAATCTTCTATTATACATGTAAAGTTATCTTTTTTAATCAATAAATGTTGGTATTCAATAAAAGATGGGTAT
Source organism: Rheum nobile (assembly GCA_027886185.1). Classification (NCBI taxonomy): domain Eukaryota; kingdom Viridiplantae; phylum Streptophyta; class Magnoliopsida; order Caryophyllales; family Polygonaceae; genus Rheum; species Rheum nobile. Next base: position 3,525,355 of record WOAB01000002.1, on the reverse strand, counting down.
ACTTTTTTTATAAAATTAAGAAAATGGTTATATTGACAGAGTTTGAATCATATGAGAAAAGGGGTTGGGTGTAAAGTGGGAAGTGAGGAGAGCTATAAGATTAAGTTGATTGGATGGTTGAGGTTTAATTGTTTCTTACACATGTACGGTGCCAATTTTGTGATTTGATCTGTTTTTTATTTCATATTCCCGTTTTGCCCCTCCTTATTCTATCTTATTCCGTGAAGTGTTTGAGGGCGAAATCTTCACATCGACTCTGCCATATGCTCAAGGATTTCTTCTACCATTTTGTGATGCTCTTTCTAACCTTATTTCTCAAAATTCAGAGCTTTTTTCCGCCATCAAAATCGTCAATGGAGGTGTTGGATCGTTAGAGTTACGTCTGAGGGAACAAAAGCTTTGTTCCCATAGAAGTTGCAGCGGATAAATATAGCATGAAAGATAACGAACGAACTCACGATATATAGTGGAAACCCTGATTAGCAAAACTAGCTTCTCAAGGAAAAACCACTACCTTCAAGCTTCCGCTTGAGAGGATTTTGAAATGCGTACTTGTCTTATTAATTTCTTGCTCGATTACACTTGTATCCTGGACTTCGACCTCTAAACAACCAGCTAGACTCGAAGCCTCTTCTACAACAATGAATCAAACTCAACTCTCAAAGACTCACACGCACCTCACTCTATTTCTCTTCTTTTTTTCGTTCAAAGTCGTTCTAAGCCGTGAAGTCATACCTAAGAAATGAATCCTCACTTCACTTAAATACAACTCGGCAGAAACCCTAATTGACACAAATTAGGAAATACTATAATCGGATTACAAAGATATGATTTTGTTTGGAAGATAAGATATCACAACCGATTATATTAATTAAGGAAGGAGTTCCCTAATTAATCCAACCGATTGGATATTATTCTTCTCTCTCCAATCGCCTTATCTTAGGAAAGATTCCTAGGATAACACGATCGGGTCTTTTCTCTCTTTCCATATCTTCGCGCAATCCGGCTTGATCCTTGGAGCCGAAGTCTTCATCCTCTACCGCGTGGCTTCTTGATTTGTTTCCTTAATTATGCACGTTGTATGACTTCTTTCCTTTTGCAGCCTTGATCTGGTCCATCACTTCAGTTCCTTGAGAGGTAACAAAGCGCTAAGCAAGCCTCTGTTCCCTCTGAGATCCTATGCTGCAAAGCTCCCTGGGATAACTCTTCTTGTCCCTGAAACACTTGGTACACATATTAGTTGAGTGTTTGTAACCATCAAAACCTAAGAAATTCAACAAATTCCCCCTTTTTGATGGTGACAAACACCCTTAACAATAAAGTATATACCAACTAGAAAAAGACAGCTATGACAAGAAAGTTTTCCATTAAAACACTGTTAGTTCCCCCTAAGTCCAGCAATACGTTTTACCTGTTCTGTTCCCCCTCAACCAATGCTACCTGTCACATTCCCCCTTTTGGCATCATCAAAAACACAGTAAAGAGTTAGAGAGAAAATTCACAGCCAGATAAACAAAAGCACCCCTTGTCATTAATTAAAAAAACAGAAAACATGCAAATATCACCAAAACAGACAAAACATCAAACATTGTCAGAATGCCACACCGGGCACATAAACCAGATAACAAGAAAAAAACAACTAGGAGGGATAGACAGGTAAGGGAACAAAAGAGGGGAAAGGACAGCAGGTAAGCGATCAGACACCACTGTGACCAGCCGATTGAGCCGATGTGTGATGAGAAATGAGCGTGCGCACATCTGCCATGAGAGTCCTCACATCCTTGCAGAGACTCCTCACGTCCTTCCCAAGAGATGACTCCACGTTCAGTTCCCCCTCAGAGCTTTCAGCCTCAGACTCCTTCACCGCCTCAGAAACAGCAGGAGCACCCTCAACCTTCACCCAACCTTCATCCTCTTGAAGAACAAACTGCATCTTGTGCAGATTACTCGCATTGAAGAGGCGGGAGAAGATGCTCACTTCCTCCGACGCGTTGTATACTTTGTGGTACTCAAGGATCTTCTTGACAACGCGAGGGAAGGGAAGAGCATGCTGGGTGGTGTTCCTGGCATGGGCCATGTGCTGCATCAGAATCATAGGGAGGCAAACGGGCTCCTTCTTCAGCAGTAGGGACAGTAGGACAATGTCTAAGATCAGAAGCCGGTTCCTCTTCTGTCCCCTTGGTGTGATGTTGCTGATGAGGAAGTGGTACAGTACTTTGTTAACAGCAGACATCTCAGAGATGTCGAGATCGGCACTTCCTTGAGCGTTCTCAATCCCTGCAACAGTCAGCACAGACTCTGAGTAGGCGAAATCTTTTGGCCACCTGCCCTTTGGGTATTCTCCATACCCTTCGTGAGGAACTCCCAGAGCCATGCCTAGTTCAATGCTTGAGAAAACATGAACTTCCCCATTCAACTTGTAGCTCCCCAGAACAACATGGGGCCTCACCTCCATAGCAAACGTGGAATAGAATTCCCTCAGCAACCCTTCATCCATCTCCACTTCATATACAAACAGCTTGCTCCATTTCTGAGCCTTCAAGATGTCAAGCACCCCCTCCAGAAAGTTCTCCTTGAGGAACTCAGGGTCCAGCAGTAGTTCCTTCACCACAGACTTGTGGCTCACATCTTTAACATCATCAGCCGCCACTGCCTTTCCTTTGGCTTTGGCCGGCAGACGACGTTGGCTTTGACGGACGGGAGCGGCAGACACCTTGGATTTCTTTGCTTTGTTCCCTGAGAGGGGTACCGACTCCTCATCGGAGCTCACCGTTATTGCCTTCTCAGACTTCATCTGAGAGCGTGTCTTCCGCTTGGAGGAGTAGGCAGTCTTCACCCTACCGGACGCCTTAGGGGCCTTTGGGGGCTCCTCCACGTCCTCTTCCTCAGTGAGCTCCCTGGAGAGGTCTCTCACCACTGACTGAATCTTCTCCTTGACGGCCAGGTGCTCCTCCATCGTGACCGGGGTCCCTTGACCGGGCAACTCCTCTGTCTCCTCCTCAGTGGGATCGGGATGGGTAGGCGAGGAATGTACCTCCTCTAAGTTAGTAGAGGAGATGGCTGTGGGGGCGGCAGGAGCGGTGTTAGGGTTAGGGTTTTGTGGAGCGGGGTCTGAGTTTGGGGCGAATGGGGCTATGTAGGGGACCATGGCGAGTTGGTCCTGGGTGGGTGATGGTGGAGGGGTAACAGTGGTGGTCGCTGGGGTGGTGGAGGTAGAAGGTAGGGACTGGGTAATGGCGGCGAGGAGAGCGGGGTCTGTCCCCATGGAGGACAGTTTGGCAAGGAGGTTTTGGAGGTCTTGGGCAAGGTTAGTGTTTGAGGCCATTTTTGAGATAGAGAGAGAGAGAGAGAGCACTGGGGAGACAAGAGGCAGAGAGGAAGAGGAAGATAACTTGAGGAAGATAAGGAAACAGTGAGGAGGAAACTTACCCGGAAGCCACAATATATATAGCCCTCACAAGATCTTCAAAAGTTTCCAAAGATAATGCCGAATCTGATCTGGTTCCAAGAGATAATAATCGCAATCTTCCAACTTCCCAAAATAAAATCAATATCTCGTTCAGATCCGACTAATCCAGCCGAAACCCTCTTCCCAACTTCCTTCCATCAAATCAGCCCTAAATGCACGACGCGGCTCAACACAAATTTCCATCATTACTTCCTGCAAACACACGTCACTTCAACCTGCAAGCACATAAGCCGAATCGTTTTCCCGCCAATCCAAAAAGTAGTAGGGTGTGATGCAGGGGGTTAGTTACCATAGAGGGTACAAAAGACCATCACACCAAAATATATGATTTTTGCGATTGAATTTTACATCATGCCTAAGAGGTCTCCAGATGTGGATGATAAGAGGGGCTCGTAGGAGACTTTAAGCATGGCGGTCTGGGTAGGTTGTAGAATCAACTATCATTTGGGCTTATGATGAGGGAACAAAACATCAAGTTGATTCTTTTGGGTCGAAATAAAGCTGATTTATATGACATATGAAAACATAGATGACCATGCAAGACGTTCAATATATCAAGGAAGTAAAAGCATATAATCAAGCTGAAGTTTAATTAATACCCAAGGAAGCGAATGCATATCAGGACATGAAAAATTATCTTTCACAATTTACCACGTAATTTAGCCAATCATCGAGGGAACACAACAGATAGACATGTAGTTAGGGGAACAAACCAGGCTTCGTATGGAACTGAATGTAGAGTTCCCCAACAAGTGTTCTACTGAGAAAAATGGCGTTTGATTCTTTGTTCCACGAGATTCCTTATTTGCCAATCTTTCTCGACACAATGATGTCTTTTCTAGATGTACATGGTACCTGGAATTTTCACACAAGGAACATATTAGTCAATAAGTCCTTATCTCTATTTTCTTTACCTTTGACACCAGGTCTTTGAGTCTCAAGTATTCCATGCAGAAGTGAGGTGAGACTCGCTTTGTTCCCTGTCAAGTAACTGACCCTTGAATGAATGAAACACTAGGAACATTCCTCACTTTATCCTGCACAGAAAGAGTTAGTTCTTGCGAACCCAGACAAGCTTATACTTTCTGGGTTTGGGAGCAACATATCTAATCTTAGGAGGTTCAACTTCTATATGCTCCCTAGTAGTGCGAGCAATCTCCTCATTATGTTGCTTCAGCAGGCACTCTTGCTTGTAATGACCAGAATGCCCGCAATACCAATAGACCCTTTGACACTTCAGATCTACATACTTGCTCTGTCCTGGCCAAATTGTTTTGTTAGCAATCCTTGACTGAAAATCAATATTATTGGACTTACTGCTTTGGGATTGCTTCAGCCAAATTGCATGAGCCTTCTGTCCATGATACCAAGCCTTGCCTTCCTCAGTCGAATTAGAACAGTCTTTCCCTTTGTTCCCTCCGGAGGAACATTCCCCCTTTTCTTTTACAGACTGTTTTCCTTCGACTTTGGAGCCTTTTTTCTTAGTGTCATCAACAGGAAGCTTAGGTTGATAGCCAATTCCAAAGCGAGGTACTTCCTTCTTTTCAGGTTTCTTTTCATTCTTGGCTACAACAAAGACAATACCTTTTGGCTCGTCCTTCTGTTCCTCACTGAGTTTGGTTAGATCACTAGAAAGTTTTGCATTTCCTAGTTTTAACATTAAAGACTCAGCCTCGAGTGAGGAAACAGTGGACTCTAGAGACTTAATCTTTTCAGTGAGTTCTGGACACTCAGAGCATGTGTTTGAAGAGGAAGATGAACCTTTCTCAAGCGTGAGCACTTTTTCAGCCCAAACCTGATTTTCTTCGATCAGACCTGAGATCGATTCATCTTTCTCTTCGAGTTGCTCACTGAAAAGATTACTCTCGCGAACGAGATTCTTAATGAGAGAGATCAAGCTTTCTTTAGATTTGCATCTTAAGCTTGATATAAGATCAGATTCAGTTACCTCATCGTTGATTACCTCTCCCTTTGTCTCGTTTGGAACTTCAACGGCCATTAAGCATACATCCCTGGAATGTGACGAATCTTCATCATCTGAGTCTGATTCTCCCCAGGTGGCAACCATTGCTTGCTTCCCTTCATTTGCTGGAGGCATTCCTGCCTTCTTCTTGAAGCAGTTTCTGGCCATGTGTCCCTTGTTCTGACAGTGGTAACAAACCACATCTTTCATGTCTCTGTTCCCTTCAGAGGAATTGGGCGAATCCTTGTTCCGAGACCATATCTTCCTCATTGCCCTTGTGATAAGAGCAACATCTTCATCGCCATCCTCATCTTCATCGCCCGTTTGAGACAGATCAAATGCCCTTTCCACCTTCAGGGCAATGCTCTTCGCCTTCTCCTCTCCTTTCTTGTTTATCTTATGGTTATAGACAGAGGCGTTGCTTTCCAGCTTATCAACCACCTCTTCCATAGTAAGAGTCTTGACGTCTGTTTGAGAGTAGAGGGCAAGAGCAATGGCATCCCACTAAGTGTTGAGACCTTGCATGAAGTGATGAGTCAACTTCCAGTCTGGCATTGTTTCACCAAGGTACTGAAGCTGACCAACTAGCCCATGGAACCTGGAGTAGTACTCTTGAATGTGTTCATCTTTCCCTTGAGAAACTTGGTCATACTCCTTGATCAGAGAAAGGATCTTGTTTTTCTTCGTGTCTTCATTTCCTTGATGAAGGCGCTTCAAAGCATCCCAGATCTCCTTAGCAGTTTTGTAGCTCATGATTTTCTTGAGATCTGAGGGAGAAAGAGCCATATGGAGGATCTTCTTGGCCCTGTTGTTTTTCTCTGATTTCTTCCAGTCCTCATCGGTGTAGTCGATCTTTGGTTTTGGCTTAGTCTCATCTTCGTCATTCTTGATAACCAAAGGACCGACTTCTATGACTCTCCAGATCTGTCCGTCGAGGGAACAGATGTGGGACTCGATTTGTTCCACCCACCAATCATACTCACCGGCCTTTAGCATTGGCGGCTTCCAGAATGAATCACCGATTACATTGCTTGACGACGACATCTTTCCTGCAAATTCTGTGACGAAAACAATCTAGAGCACCAGGCTCTGATACCAATTGTTGGATCATTAGAGTTACGTCTGAGGGAACAAAAGCTTTGTTCTCACAGAAGTTGCAGCGGATAAATATAGCAGGAAAGATAACGAACGAACTCACGATATATAGTGGAAACCCTGATTAGCAAAACTAGCTTCTCAAGGAAAAACCACTACCTTCAAGCTTCCGCTTGAGAGGATTTTGAAATGCGTACTTGTCTTATTAATTTCTTGCTCGATTACACTTGTATCCTGGACTTCGACCTCTAAACAACCAGCTAGACTCGAAGCCTCTTCTACAACAATGAATCAAACTCAACTCTCAAAGACTCACACGCACCTCACTCTCTTTCTCTTCTTTTTTTCGTTCAAAGTCGTTCTAAGCCTTGAAGTCGTACCTAAGAAATGAATCCTCACTTCACTTAAATACAACTCGGCAGAAACCCTAATTGACACAAATTAGGAAATACTATAATCGGATTACAAAGATATGATTTTGTTTGGAAGATAAGATATCACAACCGATTATATTAATTAAGGAAGGAGTTCCCTAATTAATCCAACCGATTGGATATTATTCTTCTCTCTCCAATCGCCTTATCTTAGGAAAGATTCCTAGGATAACACGATCGGGTCTTTTCTCTCTTTCCATATCTTCGCGCAATCCGGCTTGATCCTTGGAGCCGAAGTCTTCATCCTCTACCGCGTGGCTTCTTGATTTGTTTCCTTAATTTTGCACGCTGTATGACTTCTTTCCTTTTGCAGCCTTGATCTGGTCCGTCACTTCAGTTCCTTGAGAGGTAACAAAGCGCTAATCAAGCCTTTGTTCCCTCTGAGATCTTATGCTGCAAAGCTCCCTGGGATAACTCTTCTTGTCCCTGAAACACTTGGTACACATATTAGTTGAGTGTTTGTAACCATCAAAACCTAAGGAATTCAACAGGAGGTATGCATATTTCTTCTTCGTTTTTTCTTATTCTTTTCGTGAATATTTCTTCCTCGGGCTCTGTCACAGGAACCTCGGTATTATCGAACACTAACACTACCGACTCAGGGAGTACGGTTTTCACCTCCTCAGGTGGACTACTGGGTTCCCCGACCTCAAAGCATCGCAAGGGAACCGGGAACTCAAGCCTCACTGGAGATGGCGGAGCCACCTCGACTTCTTCCGAGTTCCTTTGAAGAGAACAGAATGCACCCATATCTACGGGCGACGAGAAGAGAGTTAGTCTTTCTAAATATAGAAGCAAACTTACTATATCAGACTAAAGAAAAGGCATGACTAGAACGGCATAATTTTTATTTTTTTTTCAAGCGAAAAATTTTATTTGGAAATTCAAATCCTTCGAAAATATTTTTCAGTTCAAAACGAGTAAATGGTTTATAAAATCCCAATCCGTTTTTAAAAAAAAAAATCGGCTCTGATACCAAATCTGTAACACCCCTAAATATCTCCTTGAAATCATTACCGCCAGTGACCTCAGATTCCACATCTGAAGCCACCCAAGGCTTAACCAGTTTATACAAATCATAAAACAACATTTATTATACGAAATGTCATAGTATTGGATTAAATCAAAGTTTCGGAATTTCATCCATAAGCCAAATACAACCAAAATATATTACAGCGGAAGTCTTAATACAATAAATGACACAAAAGTCTTGATCTAGCGATCACACGCCTGGGATCTCAACCTGATAAAACTCTTTAAAATTCCATCTGCCTTCCTCGTCGTTTCTAGCCTTCATGGAACTGCAGTTTATCTGATGTGCCGTATGAGACGGATGACACCAGCCAACCATGCAAGGGAATATAACCGGTTGGTTAGTCTAATGAAAGACTATGCAAGGGTAAAACAGAAAGGTTCTAAGTAGTCGTATTAGGTTAGACTCATTGCTTCTCGAATAAAAGTCGATGACGATAGTCAACCACCATACTCCTACTGAAATATACAAAAAGGTATGATCAAGAGAAGACTCTGAAAGATTGAGTCTTAAGGAAACATATGAAGAGAAGACTCCAACGAATTGAGTCTTATCGGAAAGTATGACAATGTTTGGGAACATTAAAGTTTCACGCAAACGTTTAAAAGCAACTTGACTATTTGGGTCCACGACCAACCTCATCGCATAATGCGAATTCAGATTCGGAAGGTGGACTTACTCTAATCGAAGCCCAGACGAGTTTCCACGTTGTACTTCTCGCCCAAGGTTCATTAATTATGTGCCTAATCGCACTTATCTTATTTAATTCCAAAACGTACATTTACGTTATAAGCTTTTATAATATCTCCTCACAAGAGATAATATCTCCTCACAAGAGATGTAAAAGGGATATCTCCTCACAAGAGATAATCCAACCCTGAGTAAGGGCATGGTCATGACCAGAGAGAATACTAGGGAAAAATCCACATAGCACCAGTTATAAAGAAACAACTAAACCTCGCAAGGTACATAGTGTTCCTACGAATACTCGTTCTAACTAAACAGTTAAAACATATGAGCAATAATCCACATCAATCCCATCGAGGCAAATAACAGATATAATAGTGTTGTTTCTAGCAATATATACAACCTATTATAATATTTGTATTTCAATCATATATATATATATAATAGCATTGTTTCTAGTAGTATATACAACCTATTATAATATTCCTTTTTAAATCATATACAGTTATCAAAACTGTTCCCAGACGAAAATAACATTCATCCCAAATTAATTAACAATTAAACACAATTGATAATTAATATAAATATGGAATGATAAGCAAGAGTGAACCGCCACTTGCCTTAGGTTAGACGAAGCTTAACAAAGCTCAACGACAACGGGTTTCCGGGTCCGAAACGAGGTCAGATCTCAGATTATGGATTCCTACGAAATGACCCATAACGGAACCCTAAGTTAGGTTCGATAACCAAATATACGAATCTAAATAAAGATGAACTAAATCGAAGGAATGAAGTCCCGATCGAAATCACAAAACCCAAGGCCACACCCACAATCGCCCAGGCACACCGCGGGTGCGGTGGCCCTGTCGCGGGTGCGGTCACGAGTGCAGTCGTCGAGGACAAAGACGAGATCTTACCAGGGACGACGCGTTGGGGCTCGATTTGGATTGGCTTCGACTTCCAAACTCCTTGGGCCACCAAACACCACCTTGAGGGCACCTCCTCCTCCTATGGTAGCTCCGGCGATGATCTTGAAGAACTCCGGCGAAAGCTTGTAACTCCGGCGACAATGGAACGAGAGAGAGATTTGAGATAGAGAGAGCTTGGGATGCCTTCCTCCTCCAAGTCCCCTCCTTATATAGGCCAAGCAAGGAGCTCCAGCTGGCTCCCCTACCGCCACCGCTTCAGCTCCGACAAGATCGACAAGCAGCTCAGGTGAAGTTCGGCGGGGCAGAAAAGGTAAGCATGATGGCGCGGGTGCGGTGGGTCTCACCGCGGGGTGCGGTGAAGGCCACTTTCTGACCGCGGGGTGCGGTGGGTATGACCGCGGGTGCGGTCAAGGCCAATCTTGTGCCTTTTGCCCACTTTTGCCCGGGAAGAATAATGGGTATGGGTTTTAACCCCGGATTAAATATATTTGTATCCGAACAAATATTCTAATCCCTAAAAATACGTCGAATGTATTTTATTCCACTCAGGGAATTATTACAGAGATCAAGCATTTTACAGAATGTCTGAACTTCTCTGAAAATAATCCGACTAAAGTACGAGAGTTTGGAAAATTACCAAAATACTCTTTACTAAAATGAGGGGTATTACACCACCTCTCCCTTAAAAGAAGTTTCGACCCCGAAACTTGGCCGAATAACCTAAAAAAAATGAGGCGTTACAACACTACCCCCTTAAAAAGGTTTCGACCGCGAAACTAGGCCGAAAACAGCTCGGGAAAGCGTCTAAGCGTATCCTCCTCAGTCTCCCAAGTTTCCCAAGTAACCTCTTCAGTTCCTGATTTGGACCACAAAATTTGTACCAATGGTACCACCTTGTTCCGTAACTGCTTCTCACGGCGTTCGAGAATACGCACCGGTATCTCCTCATAGGTATCATTTGTCTGAATCTCGATGTCTTCATAACTCAGCACATGAGACTCATCAGGCACGTACTTCCTTAACAAGGATACGTGCAACACATTATGCACTGGATGCGCCGATGGCGGCAATGCCAAACGATACGCTAGAGACCCCACTCTGTCAAGGATCTCAAATGGTCCCACGTAGCGAGGGTTAAGCTTCCCACGATTACCAAATCTAAACACACCCTTTGATAGTGATACTCTAACAAACACTTTGTCACCAACCTCAAACTCAACATTCCTGCGCTTCAGATCTACATAAGACTTTTGTCGACTCTGAGCTGTCAACATCCTCTGTCTTATCAAAGCAATGTCCGAGGCAGTCCTTTCGACTAGCTTTGGTCCGAGCAGAACCTTGTCGGCATTCTCATCCCAACAAATCCGAGATCTACACCTTTGACCGTACAAAGCCTCGAATGGAGCCATCTTTATGGTAGCATGCCAACTGTTGTTGTACGTGAACTCAATTAGACTCAGGATGTTCTCCCAGCTAGTCGAACGATCGAGTGTACAAGCTCTTAGCATATCTTCCAAGGTCTGGATGGTCCTCTCAGACTGTCCATCCGTCTGAGGATGAAACGCAGTACTGAATCTCAACTCGGTTCCCATGGCCTTGTGTAATTATTTCCAGAATCTTGACATGAATCGGCCATCTCGATCCGATACAATGGTCTTTGGAGTACCATGCAAACGGACAATCTCGTGTAAAAACACTTATGATAGCTTCTGGGTTCCCCATGTTGACTTGATAGCCACGAAGTGAGCACTCTTCGTGAGCCTGTCAATGATTACCCATATAGCATCCTTTTGACTTTGAGTCTTTGGTAGCCATGTGACGAAATCCATAGTAATATCCTCCCATTTCCATTCTGGCACTAGGAGAGGTAGCAACTCACCACCTGGTCTGCGGTGTTCTATCTTGACCTTCTGACAAGTCAAGTATTTTGCCACAAACTCTGCTACATCCCACTTCATGTTGGGCCACCAGAATTTCTTCTTGAGGTCCTTGTACATCTTGCTAGAGCCTGGATGTACAGAATAAGCTGACGAATGGGCCTCCTTCATCACTAACTGGCGAAGACCATCAACGTCAGGTACACAAATCCGGTCCTGAAACCAGAGTGATCCATCCTCCTGAATCACGAAACCGGGAGCTTTCCCGTCCATTACTTCACTGCTTAGCTTTACCATAACTACATCATCAACCTGCTTCTCCCTGATCTGATCAAGTAGCGTAGCCTGAATTTCAAGCATACTCAGGTATCCTCGACGTTGATCGTACAAGACTTCAATCTTACACAACCCTTGGTTCAACTTGGTCTGAGCAGTAAGTAGAGCCACTACAGTCTCGTGCGGCATCTTCCGACTCAATGCATCAGCTACTACATTAGCCTTACCCGAATGATACAGCAACTCGGTGTCGTAGTCTTTGAGTAGCTCTAACCAACGACGTTGTCTCATATTCAGCTCCTTCTGAGTGAACACGTACTTTAGACTCTTATGATCGGTGAATACTTGGCATCTTACACCATAAAGATAGTGTCTCCAAATCTTCAGCGCAAAAACTACCGCTGCTAATTCCAGATCATGCATCGGATAGTTTGCTTCATAGGTTTTCAATTGTCTAGATGCGTATGCAATAACCTTGCCTCTTTGCATCAACACACATCCCGAACCACTCTTCGAAGCATCACTATAGACCACATAACCATCATTTCCTTCCGGTAGTGCTAATACTGGTGCAGAGGTCAGACATTGGTTCAGCTTCTGAAAACTGGTCTCGCACTTGTCATCCCAGACAAACTTCTTTTGGACTTTGCGGAGCAGACCGGTCATGGGTAGAATGATCTTAGAAAATCCCTCCACGAACCGTTTGTAATATCCAGCGAGTCCTAGAAAACTGCGCACCTCCTTCACATTTTGAGGCCGCTTCCAATTTGCTACCGCTTCAATCTTCTGAGGATCAACCATAACCCCATTCTCATTGATCACATGGCCTAATAAAGCCACTTCCTTGATCCAAAAGTCACACTTAGACAACTTTGCATATAGCTGATTCTGTCTAAGGACTGACAAAGTAATCTGAAGATGTTCCTCGTGAACCTCCTCACTCGGGGAATAGATCAGAATATCGTCGATGAAGACCACTACGAACTTATCCAAGTATTGGTGGAAACATCGATGCATTAGATCCATGAAGACTGTTGGAGCATTTGTAAGTCCAAATGGCATGACTACGAACTCGTAGTGACCATATCTCGTTCGGAACGTAGTCCTCGGAATATTTTCCTCACGAATCCTGAGCTGATGATAACCAGACCTCAGATCGATTTTGGAAAAGACCTTTGCTCCCTGCAATTGATCCAACAGATCATCAATCCTCGGCAATGGATACTTATTCTTGATCGTGACTTTATTCACTCTCGATAGTCGATACAAAGTTGAAATGATCCATCCTTCTTCTTGACGAACAAGACCGGAGCGCCCCAAGGTGATGCACTCGGCCTTATATATCCTTTCTCAAGAAGATCCTCGAGTTGCTTCTTCAACTCTTGCATCTCAGGAGGAGCCATCCGGTACGGTGCCTTAGAGATCGGCGCGGTACCAGGCTCGAGATCAATGGTAAATTCTACGTCACGATACGGGGGTAAACCAGGAATCTCCTCCGAAAAGACATCCGGAAATTCACGGATGACCGGAATATCAGGAATTGAAGGTTCATCTTTCTTGGGCTTGTCCAGATAGCACAGGTACCCGACACATCCTTGTCGAAGTAGCTTAAACGCAGCCATTGCATTGATAAGTCTGTCGTTATCAGCGTTATTCTGACCCTTGAACTTGCATACATACTGGCCCCCAAATGACACCGTCACAGTCCTTGAGCTAAAATCGATTACCGCCCCATAACGCGTCAGCCAATCCATACCGAGAATAATGTCGTATGGAGCCATGGCTATACAAATCAAATCTGCTTCGAACTTCTTACCCTGGATGGTAATCGGAAATTCTGACAGACGCTTGGTGCCCACTAAATGTTCGCCATTAGGAAGATTCACAACGAAAGACTCACAAGCCTCATTGCATACTAAGCCTAACTTACTCACACAACTCTCCGAAATAAAAGAATGGGTAGCACCCGAATCAAACAATATACATATTGAAGTAGAATGAAGGTATAAAGTACCTTAAGCAATTGGAGCATTGGGTCCATCCGCCTCACGCATCTCGTAAAGGCGTTGACCTTGACCTCCAAAAGCAGCTGGGGCTTTCCCCTTGTTTTGCGCAGTCGTCTGCGTTGAAGGACTAGGAGCTTCCACTGGTCTAAACCTAGGTTGATTGTTCTGACTAACAGACCCTTATTGTGATTCAGCCCCTTTCTGCCTTCCCTGCAGACAGAACGTCTGTACATGGCCCTTATCATGGCGCCCTGAAACGTTTCATGTAAGGCAAACTTCTCATACAAGGCTTCTTCGAACGGGGTTTACCATCGGAATCCGGCGATGGACTTCTCACCCTGCTCGGCCCTGGAGCACATGGCTCATCCCTTGGTCCTGGTGCCCTCGGCCTTACCCTAGGCGCGGGAACACTCTGACCAATCTCATCAGATCCCAGTGGGTAGCAAAACTCCTCCAGAAATCCTGGTTGGAAGTCTGCCCTATTCACCCCATACAAAGGATCGAGTAGCAATCTTGCTTGGCGGATGTACTCTTGGAGTTCGCGGACGTCCCCAATCATTCGGGTGAGACCGACCTCAGTCTCGAAGGTCCTCTCCTCCATGTCGTTTAGGGCGTTCGACCACTCCTCCAGTCGCCCCTCCTGCAATTGGGGTCTTGGCCTGGTCTGTTGAGTCGGGACTACAACTGGTGTACCCATCGACTCTCATGGCCTTGCCCTCAAACGAGCACGTTCAACCGTCTCATCCACCTGGGGATGCGCTTCAGCACTAATCGCCTCCCAAGTGGCAGGAGACAATGGTGAATACTCCCGCTCAGGTGGCAACTCCGGACTAGGGGGAATGAACTGTACCCCCGGGTCCTCACAGTCCATCAGTAAGTGTTCTAGGCCATTGGACTCGTAGCCTTGCTCATCGAAGTCCTCCTCGGGATCCTCTTCCTCTTTCGGATCCTCCTCCGGATCTTCCTCGGGATCCTCCTCGGGAATAGACTCGATCATGAAGTCGTCGTCGAAGTACCCTCTTGCGTACTCTGACGGCTCCCCTTCATCCTCAGTGTCCTCCCTCGGCTCCTCCTCGGGCTCTGCCACATAAACCTCGGTATTATCGGACACTAACACTACCGACTCAGGGAGTACGGTCTTCACCTCCTCAGGTGGACTACTGGGTTCCCCGACCTCAAAGCATCGCAGGGGAACCGGGAACTCAAGCCTCACTGGAGATGGCGGAGCCACCTCGGCTTCTTCTGAGTTGCTTTGAAGAGAACAGAATGCACCCATATCTACGGGCGACGAGAAGAGAGTTAATCTTTCTAAATATAGAATCGAACTTACTATATCAGACTAAAGAGAAGGCACGACTAGAACGGCAGAATTTTTATTTTTTTTCAAGCGAAAAATTTTATTTGGAAATTCAAATCCTTCGAAAATATTTTGCAGTTCAAAACGAGTAAATGGTTTATAAAATCCCAACCCGTTTTTAAAAAAAAAATCAGCTTTGATACCAAATATGTAACACCTCCAAATATCTCCTTGAAAGCATTACCGCCAGTGACCTCAGATTCCACATCTGAAGCCACCCAAGGCTTAACCAGTTTATATAAATCATAAAACAACATTTATAATACGAAATGTCATAGTATTGGATTAAATCAAAGTTTCAGAATTTCATCCATAAGCCAAATACAACCAAAATATATTACAGCGGAAGTCTTAATACAATAAATGACACAAAAGTCTTGATCTAGCAATCACACGCCTAGGATCTCAACCTGATAAAACTCTTTAAAATTCCATCTGCCTTCCTCGTCGTTTCTAGCCTTCATGGAACTGCAGTTTATCTGATGTGCCATATGATACGGATGACACCAGCCAACCATGCAAGGGAATATAACCGGTTGGTTAGTCTAATGAAAGACTATGCAAGGGTAAAACAGAAAGGTTCTAAGTAGTCGTATTAGGTTAGACTCATCGCTTCTCAAATAAAAGTCTATGAAGATAGTCAACCACCATACTCCTACTGAAATATACGAAAAGGTATGATCAAGAGAAGACTCTGAAAGATTGAGTCTTAAGGAAACATATGAAGAGAAGACTCCAACGAATTGAGTCTTATCGGAAAGTATGACAATGTTTGGGAACATTAAAGTTTCACACAAACGTTTAAAAGCAACTTGACTATTTGGGTCCACGACCAACCTCATCGCATAATGCGAATTTAGATTCGGAAGGTGGATTTACTCTAATCGAAGCCCAGACGAGTTTCCACGTTGTACTTCTCGCCCAAGGTTCATTAATTATGTGCCTAATTGCACTTATCTTATTTAATTCCAAAACGTACATTTACGTTATAAGCTTTTATAATATCTCCTCACAAGAGATAATATCTCCTCACAAGAGATGTAAAAGGGATATCTCCTCACAAGAGATAATCCAACCCTGAGTAAGGGCATGATCATGACCAGAGAGAGTACTAGGGAAAAATCCACATAGCACCAGTTATAAAGAAACAACTAAACCTCGCAAGGTACATAGTGTTTTTACGAATACTCGTTCTAACTAAACAGTTAAAACATATGAGCAATAATCCACATCAATGCCATCGAGGCAAATAACAGATATAATAGCGTTGTTTCTAGCAATATATACAACATTATAATATTTGTATTTCAATCATATATATATATATATAATAGCGTTGTTTCTAGTAGTATATATAAGCTATTATAATATTCTTTTTTCAATCATATACAGTTATCAAAACCGTTCCCAGACGAAAACAACATTCATCCCAAATTAATTAACAATTAAACACAATTGATAATTAATATAAATATGGAATGATAAGCAAGAGTGAACCGCCACTTGCCTTAGGTTAGACGAAGCTTAACAAAGCTCAACGACAACGGGTTTTCGGGTCCGAAACGAGGTCAGATTATGGATTCCTACGAAACGACCCATAACGGAACCCTAAGTTAGATTCGATAACCAAATATACGAATCTAAAGAAAGACGAACTAAATCGAAGGAACGAAGTCCCGATCGAAATCACAAAACCCAAGGCCACACCCACAATCGCCCAGGCACACCGCGGGTGCGGTGGCCCTGCCGCGGGTGCGGTCACGAGTGCAGTCGTCGGGGACGAAGACGAGATCTTACCAGGGACGACGCGTTGGGGCTCGATTTGGATTGGCTTCGACTTCCAAACTCCTTGGGCCACCAAACACCACCTTGAGGGCACCTCCTCCTCCTATGGTAGCTCCGGCAATGATCTTGAAGAACTCCGGCGAAAGCTTACAACTCCGGCGACAATGGAACGAGAGAGAGATTTGAGAGAGAGAGCTTGGGATGCCTTCCTCCTCCAAGTCCCCTCCTTATATAGGCCAAGCAAGGAGCTCCAGCTGGCTCCCCCACCACCACCGCTTCAGCTCCGACAAGATCGGCAAGCAGCTCAGGCGAAGTTCGGCGGGGCAGAAAAGGTAATCATGACGGCGCGGGTGCGATGGGTCTCACCGCGGGGTGCGATGAAGGCCACTTTCTGACCGCGGGGTGCGGTGGGTATGACCGCGGGTGCGATCAAGGCCAATCTTGTGCCTTTTGCCCACTTTTGCCCGGGAAGAATAATAGGTATGGGTTTTAACCCCGGATTAAATATATTTGTATCCGAACAAATATTCTAATCCCCAAAAATACGTCGAATGTATTTTATTCCACTCAGGGAATTATTATAGAGATCAAGCATTTTACAGAATGTCTGAACTTCTCTTAAAATAATCCGACTACAGTACGAGAGTTTGGAAAATTACCAAAATACTCTTTACTAAAATGAGGGGTATTACAGTAATACATATTATTGAAGTAAATATACAAAAAACGTCATATACACTCAACAAAGTTGCACTGAGTTGCATTGAAGTTGAAGAGCTTATTTATGCACTTTAGGAAACTAGTTATGCACTATTACATACAAGACATGCACATACACATATCCCAAGCATGATTTGTAGCATATGAAGGATTTGAACCCACATCTATGTATGTCAACACAATGCTCTACCATTTGAGCTAATAGGCTATGACAAAATTTTAAAAAAATAGACTTACGCCACTTTATACAAAGTACATTGAAACATGATTAAGCATATATCACATAATTAGTTAAGAATTCATCAAATCCCTTAATTATGTACATTTAATATCAAGGAATGCACTTTAATTAGGTGCTTAATTATGCAAATTAAATAACAAACAATAATATACACTACAAGCTCTTAACTATGCACATTTAATACCACGACATGCACTTTAGGAACTTAATTTTGCACATTTTATATGGAGACATGCACTTTTAAACACTTAATTATGCACTTGTAATAGCATGATATCATTATGCACTTTAGACACTTGAGTATGCACATCTAATATCAAGACATGTACTTATGCACTCTTACAACATTAACCTATTAGAAATAAGACATGCTATTAGTTCTTACACTTATTCCATAACTAATGTGCACATTTACAAACTACATACGCACTAATTAAACATAAGTATGCACTAGAATTTGACAGATAGCTTCACACTACATATAAGAATATGCACATATACCACTTCAAAGTATAGGTGAAAGTATGTACATGTTATAGTTAGATATGCATTGTAGAAATCAAACCATGCACTTCAAGTTCGCTACTCAGTGTACCTTATTTCCAAAAGGCAAACACAAAACTTCAGAGTATACTCGACTAATTGAATGTGTTTCAGCATATGAACCCTAGAAATATCTATTCACTAAAACCGAAGCATCATGAGACATAATCCCTAATTTTTAACACATGAACCCTAAATTTGAACACATTAATCCTAAATTTGAACACATGAACCCTAAATCGCATTATTGAGCAAACATAAACTAAAATTTAGGAGTGAAGTAAAGATTTTTACCTTGTTTTTGCTTTATTTTCCCTTTCAAAGTGTTTTCTTCCCTCACATATTCGCTTTTTCAAATCGCCGAATCTTCAAGTACTTTTTTAAGAGGAAGGATAAGGAGAATGGAGATGTACGGAGATTTGATAGGTGGATTTAGTGATTTCTACGATGATTTTTGAATGAAGGAGATTGGAGATGAGGTGAAGATCTCGGAGGCGGTTTGAGAACTAGGGTTTGGGGAGGAACACGACATGAAAACTACAAATACTTTTAGGGGTGGAGGTTATTTTGTGCTTTTATGGGAAGGGTAGTATTTTGGTGATAATTACAACTCGGTGCCACTGAAAAAATCTCAACCTGGCGCACGCTTCAGTTTTTGAATTTTTAAATATATTACGTGTTTTAATCTTTCCCATTGATTTGATTCATCCAACTGTTGTGATAATTCCTCACTTTACATGTGGTAGATACTATGTACCAAAACCTCACTCTATATTGACATATTTACTTTATGAATAGGGTTCACATGCACACTAGCCTTAAGGTATAAAGTGATGAGCAATAGTGACCACTAGATCTAGAAGATAGAGGGCTAGGATTTGAATTTCTTCTATTTTTTGTTTTTTACGTTGCAACACCTATAAATTTATACTTCAAGTGCATATATAAGCACAAAAAATGCATCTATAAGAGCTCAAAGTGCATATATAAGCACATTTTTAATGTTCACATAGAGTATAAAAAATGCAACTTTAATATGCTAAAGTCAATGTGTTAATATGTAAATGTGCATTTTTAACATGTATATCAAAAGTGCACATTTTAGCTAGTGTAGGTTTATTATATTAAAGTGTATATTTTAGTATATTATAGTGTATGTTAGCATGTATAAGTACATGTTTAGTATGTTAAAAAGTTCATGTGTAAGTATGTTAAATTACATGTGTTAGTATGTTAAATTGTATGATTAATGTTAAAGTGCATGGCACACAAAAAAAGAGGGGGGAGGGGGGGGATTTGGGAAATAAAATTGGAAAAAAATTCTGGGATTTGGGAAATAAAATTGGGAAATTTTCTGAATTTTTTTCTTGAGGAAAAAGTATTTTTCAAAAAAATAAATAAATTTTGAAAATAATAATTTCCGGGAAAAAATAATAAAGTTTGTTGTATTTACAATCTCGTCATTCCATGTATTTTAATCATAACTCTTTATTTTCTAGATCTAATGGCCACCATTTCTCCTCACTTTACACCCCAAGCTTCATCCTCATATGATCCAAACTTTTTATTTCATATATAGTTTGTGTTAAAGAATGATATTAATCTATTCTATATGTAAATGTTATGTTTTTACCACGAATTGCCTTTACTTATTAAATACAATAGAAATTGAAAAACATACACCTTTAAGTCATATGGAACAATACATTAAACAATAAAACAAATAAAATACAAATATAGTAAATCTATAAATTTAATGTTATAATTTGAGAATAAAAAACATTTTTTTAATAAAAATGTTTATAAGACTTTGTTTGTTGACATAGTATTACAGTTTATAAGGTAAAAAAAAAACTATAAAATCATTCTCAATTGAAGGCTAGAATAATACATAAATAAAATATAATATTTAACTCACATCTATATATATCAAAATAATAATTTCACTTAGAATAAATATATATAATTTAAAAATATGTACAATGTTATATCAAAACGAAATATATTACAATTATAGAAAAAATAATAAAATATTTATATCACTATGAATTTTAAAAATAAAGTATAGATTCATGTTAACTTTTAATTTATAAATTTACTCAACAAATCTTAAAAACTAATACACTTCAAATACTTACTCATTAAAAAGATTTTAAAAAAGGCCTTTCTATTTAACACCGACCTTGAATTTTTAATTAACACCCACCCTATACATATCAATAGCATTTTACCCAAATTTACACTCATTTCCACTCACAAATTCTCTACATATCTCCCTCTCTTCCTCTCTTTGTCTTCCTCATCTCTCAACCAAAAATCAGCCAATGAGCTCAAATTGATTCATTTGGGTTGAAGTTCGTCCAAATTCCTTCAAGACTACACTAGTGTAATTTCTCATTTTATTTCATAAAATTTGTCCAAATTAGTGAATTTTGTTGTAGGAATTAGGGTTTAATCAAATTCATTCAATTTGTTCAAGTTGTAGATGGTTAATGTTATTTTTTATATGTTAATTTGTTGTAGTTTTAGATGGTTAGTGTTATGTTGTTCAAGTTCATTTCGATCCATGATTTTGCAAAAAAAAAACTTCCTTCTAGAGAGCTCACTGTCGAAGAAGACGCCATTGTCGTCCTCGCTAAAGAAGAGGCGCTCTCGTATGTGATGGATGACTCGCTCTGGTCCGTGACGGACGACTTGCTCTCGTTCGTGACGGACAACTCACTCTCGTTCGTGACGGATAACTTGCTCGTCTTTCACGGATATTTTTTTCGTTTTCTGGTCAATCGATAGACAAATTGAACCCTTATGTGATGAATTATACATGTATTTTGTTTTTTTGTTGCAGATAGACGGGAATAGATCAGGTCTTGCACGCAGGAGAGACGCAGATCGACAAACAGATCGCCAATATGTGAGAACACGCCTTAGGCCGACAAAAGGCCCAAACCCAAATTTCGAGCCAACACCGACCGATTTGGATCCAACATTGTACGAGCCTCCGGTTACATACGAAGCGTCCTTGACGGACGAGTTTCATATACTATATGTGTCAGAGAGAGGGGATGATATAAGCGAATGGGAATCGGCTCCTTTTGCAAACAATGATCCCCCAGCTCTCGTTGCACGTCGAACACGAAGAAGTACCATGAAGACAAGTTAGAGGAGGAGGGTGGTTATCGAGCCGTTTTTTACTCGGCCTTGTTAAGGAGGTCCCCGAGAGCCAGGTCTTCTGCATAGTTTTGAAGTCCTTATTGCACACTTTATTTATGAGGGAATAGAAAGTAAATTGATGAATATGTAATTGATGTCACTGCTCTTTAATTTTATTGCTTATATAACTAATAACTTGTTTTACAGGACCGGAAAACACTTGTGATTCAGTTAAGGGTTGAACAGTTGAAAACATGGAAGCTAGATGACGTATCTCCATGGTGTATGCTCGCCAGAAGCAGCGGCCTGACTCACCTACAGGACATCATGTATGATCATATCAATGTGCCGTTGATTTATGCTTTTATGAGAGATGACATCCAGAAATCAACTATTTTCACATGCCATGGGGAGAGATGATGGTTACATTCCATAATGTGTGTCTCAACTTGGATATCAAGATAGATGGAGATTCACTTATACAGCCGCTTTCTGATCGGATGCTAGACAGTAAAATTTTGCGACGCCGACAAGCACGGGCAATGAAATGCTTACATTGATCTTCCATTTCACGACACTTTAATTTGACTGGACACCCACATTTCTTTGTCTTTGTGTTTTTTTTTTGAACTCTCTTTTCTCCTCCTTTTGATGGGGTGTACGTTCCTTCTTTTTCACGGAGCAACATAGTCTTCCCAAGGTGATGTTCATCTGATTTTCTATCTCGGTCAATCTTGATGAACATGTTATTTTTAATCCTAGTGTCTTTAACCCACTTAATTGTCTCTTCCTTGGTGCAAAACATAGTATTCGTGGAAAACAACTCAGAAATAATCATCTAAAACTTGGTTTACCTCATCTATGGGCGTCCTAAAATGCGGATGTGTATACAATGGTGGGAACCCAAAATGCGGCTGAGTATGTTGTGCTTGTACTCATGCAATTCCACTACGAATGTGTGATGTAGATGGCTTCGGTTGCGCTTATGTAGGTACATATCCAATGCCAAATACATACGCTACATTTGGCGTGTACAATGATGAAGATGTCTTAACTTGAGCAAACCCCTCATTAAGATTTGGGTCGTTAAGACCAATATAAATCTCATTCTTCTCATGTTCAAAAAGTAAAACAAATTAAGTGAGTTACAGAAGGTGCCTGTTATAGAGCCTCATTTGTAACGGATGATAGTGTTCCATCCGTAACGGATGATAGTGTTTCGTCCGTACCGGACTGAGCACTTATGTTCGTAACGGACGGAGGGCGAAGATCTCCCGTCAGTTACGGATGGAGCACTATCGTCCGTTACGGACGGTTCGACAATGTTATTGCTTACTTTTTTGAAAGGTCACATCACGGATGTAAACTTGTAAATTTTACAAGTTGCAAACACTAACATTTACCTATAACTAGTATAAAACAAAAACTTATGGCTAGAACAATATCAAGAAACAATCTATTCGCAATAACTATCTTTACTTGTATTTTCAAAATCCCTAAAAACTCAAAGTTTGAAGTTATAACAAAAAAAAATACCTCGTTATAATCAAACTTCAATGAATCATCTCCTCCCCTCATGAAATGCATGAAATCATAATCATTTGTCATAATAGGAGATTGAGGGAGTTTCTATGTGAGGGTGGAAGAGTGATTTAGTGAAAATGAGAATGAGAATCCTATGATTTATAAAGATTCATGGTAATTAAATTTTGTCAGGTGAGAACAAGTAACCATTAATGTAGTAGTTATCATCGTCCATCACGGGCAGAGTCACTTCCTCCGTGGTCAACTCACGGACGGAGTGGTTTCATCCCTAACGAATGAAGTGGTTTCGACTGTGGTCCATTCACAGACGACCGTGTTTCCTCGCGGTCAATCCACAGACAGAGACACCATGTACGCACGGGGAACTAGCAACCATGTTAAAAAATGATATCAAATTAAAATAATTGTACACTATGTGGCATTCGTCATGCTACTAATTTACATATTGAAAATTTAATTATAACAAGTGATAATTTAATTGTTATCAATTCAATCCGAGGCACTTGAAAAATTCCCTGGAAAATACACTCCGTTATAGTAGACATTACTACGTTACTTTCTTCATCACAACTTTAGAGAAGCCAACCATGCGACTGATTTCCTTGTTATCCATCACATTCCACCATTGGCACTTTTGAGATTTCAACATCTTCTTTCTTCTATAAGTTCTTTTACCGTTAGACAGAATCTCCCTGCTACTAGATAAGAGTTCGTTAGACTGAACTCTTTTTATGATAACTTTTGTAAAAAGTTCTTAAAGATCATCCACTGTGATGATTTAGAGTTGTCTTTCTAATTTGAAAGGGTCCTAGACTCCTAGTGTTTACCTTGTATCAAAAAAGAATTATAATAATTGTAAAACAATAGAAACATTATAAAAAAACGACGGGGATAAGTAGAGTTGGCCAATCCTGAACCAGAACCGGCGAATCGGATAGGGTCAAACCCTGAACCGGAACCGGACCGGCGGTTTAAGGTCTCGGCCGGTTCAGGTTTCGGTTCAAGGCATAGTTGAACCGTCGAACCGGTGGTTCAACCGAAGGTTCGAACCGGTGGTTCAACCGAAGGTTCGAAACGGTGGTTCAACCGAAGGTTCGAAACGGTGGTTCAACCGAAGGTTCGAACCGCCGGTTCATGAACCGGCGGTTCAGGCGAAATATAAATATTTGAAAAAAAGAAATATCCATTACAATTACCCTAAAGTCCTACATCCTACTATTCCTACTAATCCCTTTAAATCTAAAAAAACTACGAAAATCATAAACACATTAAAAATGTTTAAATAATTAAATATAAAAATCTTAACCATATAGTTATACAAAACCTTAAAATACAAACCCTTAACCTTAAAACTATAAACCCTAACCTAAATCATATAATGTTACATTACCCTTTAAATCTTAAAAAAGCTACAAAAACCATAAACACATTAAAAAATATTCAAATAACTAAATATAAAAAAACTAACCATAACCGATAAACTATACAAAACCTTAAAACACAAACCCTAAACTATACACCCTAACCTAGAGTCCTAAATCCTTCATTAGCCTTTAAATCTTAAAAAAACTACAAATAACATAAACACATTAAAAACGTTCAAATAATTAAATTTAAAATAAAACCTAACCATAAACAATACAAAACCTTAAAATACAAACCCTTAACCCTAAATTATAAACCCTAACCTAGAGTCCTAAATCCTACATTATCCTTTAAATCTTAAAAAAGCTACAAAAAACATAAATACATTAAAAACGTTCAAATAATTAAATTTAAAATAAAACCTAACCATAAACAATACAAAATCTTAAAATACAAACCCTTAACCCTAAACTATAAACCCTAACCTAGAGTCCTAAATTCTACATTACCCTTTAAATCTTAAAAAAGCTACAAAAAACATAAACACATTAAAATCGTTCAAATAATTAAATTTAAAATAAAACCTAACCATAAACAATACAAAACCTTAAAATACAAACCCTTAACCCTAAACTATAAACCCTAACCTAGAGTCTTAAATCCTACATTACCCTTTAAATCTTAAAAAAACTATAAAAAACATAAACACATTAAAAACGTTCAAATAATTAAATTTAAAATAAAACCTAACCATAAACCATAAACAATACAAAACCTTAAAATACAAACCCTTAACCCTAAACTATAAACCCTAACTTAGAGTCCTAAATCCTACATTACCCTTTAAATCTTAAAAAAGCTACAAAAAAATAAATACATTAAAACGTTCAAATAATTAAATTTAAAATAAAACCTAACCATAAACAATACAAAACCTTAAAATACAAACCCTTAACCCTAAACTATAAACCCTAACTTAGTCATAAATCCTGCATTACCCTTTAAATGATTAAATCTTAAAAAAGCTACAAAAATCATAAATACATTAAAAAATATCAAAATAATTAAATATAAAAAAACCTAATCATAAACCATAAACTATACAAAATCTTAACATATAAACCTTTAACCCTAAATTATAAACCCTAACCTAAATCATTGAATGTTACAATACCCTTTAAATTTTAAATCTTAAAAAAGCTACAAAACCTAGTCTTTTTTATATTTTTAAAAATGTTTTTATTTTTTTTTAACCGAGTTCTGAACCGGCGGGAACCCGATTTCCTTTTTTTTAAAATAAATAAAATGTTTATTTTATTTTTTAAAATTTTTTATTTTTTTACTTTTTTTAAACCGGATTCCGAACCGGCCGAACCTGAACCGGACCAGAACCGGACCGTCGGTTCCGGGGATAGCCGGTTCAGATTCCAGTTCAAGGTTCCTTGAACCGACGGTTCATGAACCGTGACCACCTCTAGAGATAAGTTAAAAATATATATAAAAAAGGATTTTATTCAACATAATTTATTTTCTGACGCCACAATATATTTATTTGTGACAAAAAACTCACCTTTGAGTAGCATACTAGCTTTTACGCCGATTGGAAACCAGCTGATCGAGTAGAATTGCAAAATGTTTATACATACATTTAGTTTGGGTTCCGGTAGTTTTAATAATTTCTAACCATCTATCATCAAATTCACCGGCTGAACAAAAACTCGCCCGAACAAATCCATTTGAGTTGGTAATATTTCGTTAATTGGTATCAGTCTGTCGTTCAAAACAATAACAATTATAAAAATGGAAAAAGTATGAGAGCAAGAAAGGGTTGACTGTACCGAGCACCATGAACCGATAATTACCACCCTACCAACTAAATACTATTCACTGTAACTTTGGCAATCACTGGTTGGTTCACGCCTTCATTCTATTTGACCTCAAACTAAAATCCTCCAGTATCATCAAAAACGATGCTCTATAGAATTTTCACCTCTGATGGTAAATTTTTAAGAGCTAGAGCGGGGGGTGAGCAACTATAGTTATCGCCTCGCCTTGGAGATTTTGTAATGTTGGTACTTCCTATACAACGAGGTAGGGGAATGAAAAGCAACCCTTGTCCGAAATGTGGTTCTGCTTCAGCCTGATCAGGCCAAGTACCGGAACAAGTTCGGGTTCTCCTGGTCTCTCTCAATATAGTCCCTGGTGATCAGATCCTCGATCCTCTTCTTAATTGCTTTGAAGTCCGGCTGCAAACAAAAGGATTCAATGATTATAAGAGAGTGCTGAATTGGAAATAGGATAAAAAAATCATTACTGATGAGTAACAGCATCTTATGTGAATGTGCTTTGCTAAGTGTTAAACACTAAGATCTTGGGTTGAATGTACATGAGAAGTTGAGCAAATATACCTTAAACATCCGGCTCAGCTGCTCAACACATTCTGAAATCAGATGCTGATAATTCATTTGTTTCCTGCTCTTCATTATACGCACGATTGATGCATCGATTGCATACCGCCTATCTTTATCGACGTCCTCAACAATCTTCTTCCTTTCATCCATTTGGGGGAGAGGAATCTGGGAAGAGAAAAGCCCACAAGATTATTTTTATAAATTTGGCTTGAAATTGTCGCAAACAATCAGAAGAAGGGATATAATCCTAGTTAAACCAATGTTTGGAGAAGTTAAATACCCTGATCCTTCGCATTCTGTCAGTAAAGCCAGAATTGAATGCAAAGACATCAGTAGGTGAGACCATCCTGGAGTTTGGCTCCTTCAGTAGAATCTTATACTTCGCACAAGCCAAGGATTGAAGCACTCTAACCAAGTCTTCATCAGCCAAATTTAATTGGGTCATAATCTCTGAATAAGATAGCCTATCTGACGTGTTGAACAGCATCAAAGCAGCAGCCTATAAAGGACTACGATATACCTTACAATCCAACATTTGGCAAACTAGAACACTCAAAGCAAAGGATTGGAATTAAAGTTACCTGATATGTTCCTAAAACTAACTCAATGGTTTTTGATCCAAACTTGCCATTGATATTGCAGCTCCCAAGGGAGTAGACCCATGTGAGCTTTCTGTGTTTCGTTTTTGTTTGATAAAACTGTTTGAACACTTCAATACACCTTGCCTATAGCCAAATTACATGAACATATTACTGCCAAGAAAGATCAATATAATAAATAGGTAATTGCACTCGTCAATTCATAAAAAGTTACCATCTCATTAGGAAGGTTGAGATCAGCAGTTTTGTAAGTCGGCCAAAACCCAGTAGTAAGGACAGTCACCGTCAAATCTAGGCCAGCACTAATGTTAGGATTACTTGCAAGATACTCCTCAAAGTGACCCTGATTCTCTCGTGCCAATGTCAAATCAGTGACCTGAAAGCAGGAAGAAAATTAACATGATCATACTTCGTTATACAACATACAGCACTATTTAAAAACCAGTCCTGACTTACCATCCCCTCCATCTTAGATGTGAATTGTCCACCACACTGCTGCTTCAACTTTGTAAGTATACTTCTTTCATGATCATCATTAGCACTCTTGTCAAAAAGCAAACGGCGAGAGAGCTTTTTCCTGTATGCAGTTGGAAACATTAGCATTTATGAATACATCACTCGTTATTTGACAGCAGGGGATATCCTAACCTATAAAATTCCGCAAAGAGGTCCTTGTCACTAACATATGCAAGAAGCTTGACTATCTGCGGAAATAATGAGACGAGGTTAGAGCTTAAAGTTGATTGCCATTAAGAACAAGAGCCAAAAGCAATAATTATAGAATAGCAGGAGACCTTTTCCAGTGACTCCTCAATTGCATCATCACTTAGTCTCTCACTGCCGCCTTTTTTAAGAACATTGTCGCAAAACGTAGCCAACAGTTCAGCGCTTGAACTACCAGCAACACCCTTGTTCAAAAAGGTCTCAAATGCCTCTTTAAGAGCCTATCAAATTTGGAAACCAATGTAAACCATTAACATATACAAAAACAGACCATCAAGGTCACACATAAATGAAAAACACACAAAAGCTGACCTTGTGAAAAATTGAGTGGTTAGCAAAGCAGTCATTCACATAGGCCATGAATTTATCATGCAGCTCAATGACTTTCCTGACAAAGACCTGGCACACGGTGAAAAGCATTTATACTTTAGTCATCAAATACATTCTTTGTACCCATCAGCAAATGAATTTAGAGATTACAAATCTACCTGCTCATGTGAAGCACCAGCAGCATTATTAGCCTATCAAGAGAGACAATATAGACATCAATGACCCGTAAGATAATGGGCATATACAGGCTTAAGCTCTTGACAGATGCAGTTGTAGTGCAGCAAGCTAATCAGCATTAAAGTGGTTGACTGTTGTAGAATTACAATAAACAGACAAAGAGTGAAAGGTCAGACCTTGCTATTTGCAGCATCCTCAGCCTGCTGGACAAGGGCCGTGCCTTCACTGGTAATGTGCTATAGAAAAGTAGATAATTCAGAAAAACAAACAAAAACCGAGATTGGCCAGCAAACATTAACACAAAAATATAATAGGAAGACCAACCTGTTTAAATATAGTTCCAATAGGTTCCAAACCCTTGGGGACTTTCTGGTAGAGCCTATACATCCGAGACAAATCCTCAACCTAAGAAGCATGATCAGCCAATAAGTTCGCAATTTCTCTTACCCAAGTAACCTAACTTATCAAGGAAAGAAACCACTAGGTGCAAATAGCTTACCTTATCATCCGTGAGCAACACACGACACCCTGAATTCTCTTTCTCAAGCAAAACATTTTCATACACATATAATAACTCGTGTTGTACTTTCTACAGTAGGAAGAAGAAAAAAAGAAACAGAGAATTTGTGCATGTTATATATTGGATTGAGGAAAACAAAAGAGATGAAACACAAAGAATTAACATACAGTACAATAGCACACAAAAACTACTTGTGCTCCAGATATTTTCGAGGGCATAATAAAGAAAATATATTGAGATATCGACGCCATAAACAGAGAAAAACTTTACAGCATAGTAAACACAACTAACAAAAAACAAACCTCGAGAAGCTTTTGCTCACTACTAGAGTGCAAATAATTAGCAACTCTTTCCTTCTCTTTCTTCAAGCAATCCTCAGCCTACATTTAGGTGAAAATATTAAACTTCAATAACTGCTACTTTATATTGTATCACAGATTAACAGAATGAAAGAACGGCAATATTACAAAACCTTTGACATGTAAGTAGGACATGAATCCTCCAAAACCCAGATTGATGCTTTCCTGGAATAGTAGGCAGCGGTATCATCCAGCATAGCTGTTTCAAAGTCCTTCTCATAATACTCCATCTGGCCCATTCCAATTTCAACAAATATATCAAGGACATTCTTCAATAGAGCTCTATCAATCTGTCCTCCCTCGCGTTCTTCATCAATCTGAATAAAAGATCTTGGTTTAGTTCATCTAGTAGTCAAATCACTCAGAGCTTAAGTTGGCATACGACAACGACTTTAGCACAAACAGAGAAGTGAACATACCAAAGCTACAACAGCATCTTTAGCCTTACTACCCACCTCTTGATAAACCTGATAGAGGGAGTGAGAAGCATAGTGAGATTCTGCTTCAGTCAGTACATACAAAGAGAATTCACAACACACAAATAGGATATGCAGATTGCAAACCAGATCACGGAAGCAGATAAGCCCAACTTCACTCAAAGATGGAAGCGACTTCCGAGCTATGAAGTAACGATCCAAATAGAAAAAGAATCGAGACAACCACCTAACCATGACTTTATGATTTTTCCATCTTCTAACAAGTTCCATCAACATAAATTCATCATGCTTCTCTCTCAGTGATGGTAACACCTACCAGAAACAAAATATATATCCACGTGTCAAGATGTTAGTACTATATAATTAAAACATACAAGCACGAAGTAGAATTTATACAAAGAAGTTATTTAAAATCTGACAGCTATCAATTTGCACAGAGAACACTAGAAATTCAACGCCTTTTTGAAATCTAGTATTTGCCACCTCTATTAGGACTTCAAAGGAGGGATAAATAGAGCGTAGAAAAATTATAGCATCTTGTTAACAATAACACACCGTGATCAGTAAGTAGAGTCTCTAATGCTTGATTATGGAAAAAAATACTCAAAAAGAAAACTAAGCATGAAACAACAAAATAATAATAACTTCAAACACACACAGAAAGACGAACTATTAGTAATAGCTTTATTGAGATAAAACTGATGCATTTTCGAGAATACTATTTGATTTCAACATAAACGATCAGCACATGTATGCATTCCTCATTTTAGAGATGAATGAAGCTATGAAGCCATAATAAAATTGCATAAAAGAACAGCAATTAAAACATTGCTAGAATAAAAAGAAACTACAGGTTACATTTCACCGAAAGAGCAAACAACCATTGTCAATTAGTGTTGGAAACAAATAAGAGTTCTTCAGGATTCAACAAGCCATCTCAAACAGGATCAAACAAACAGAAAAATAATATAGAGTTATCACCTAAGTTTACATATTAGCCTAGTAACAAGTACAGCTTCGATATATAGCAAATGGATGACAACCTATCACACAAACCCACACAGTGATAAGCTGCAAGAGGATTGCAGCCACATCAACAAGTTCTTTACAGATGACATTATGACACCATATCCGCAATCAGTGATAGTCCACTTGTGCAAATAATACCACAGACAAGTCAATGTCACACAATCAACAAAAGTAAACAAAATGGTCGAATAATCTTACAGTGGAGCCAATATAGTTCTCAATTACTTGCTTGTAATTGTCATAAAGCTGCTGTGAATAATCATGTGGCGGCTTCTGAGTGCACATGTTGTAAATTGTACTGCTTATTCCAGAAACGCAAAATAATAAATCACCAGAAAGTCAGAAACTAATCACAAGACACCATCATAAGTAAAGTTATAGAAAATACGTGTAGAGCATTATGTAGTCTTCGCTGTTAAAAGGAGGCTCTGGTATTTCCTCCAGGATCATTTTCAGCTTTGTGATCCCTCGCTCCATATACTGCCATCCTACCTCAAATTCTATTATTGGCTTGCCACCATCAGTCATGGTTGTCTATGCACAATAAATATAAGCACAGTTAATAAAATGTCCAATCATATGAGAAAGAACTGATAACCACAGTAAACCAAATAAAAGTATATATTGCAGTTAAATATGCAGAAGAAGCATAATCAGATCAAACTCAGTGATGAAAAAAGTGTTAGGCGCACCCAAGCGCTGGGAGGCTCAGGCGTGCCTAGGCGCCTGGGCGCGCACCTAACCACACAAACCTTTAAAAATGCATTTTTTATCCCAAACATGTTATAAAAGCATATAAAACATGTTTAAAATGAAATAAAACCACTTTTAAAACATCATAATGCTATAAAATCAAGTTTTTTAACTAGTAAGCAAGTAGGAAGTGATTGATGACAACGGATGAAGAGGATGTGAAGTAACTTCAAGCTCAGCAGTACAGAAGACAGGAAGAAGAGAATAGAGACGAGAGAGAACGTGTTTTGATTTATAGTGTACGTAGTACTAGGTATTATAGAAGATCCGATATTGTTTACTTAGTTTACTTAGAAAAAGAAGATAATAAATATATACTATTTCCTAGGATAATTAAGGAATATGTTATTTCCTAGGATAGTTATTTACTTAGGAAAAGAAGATAATTAAGATATACTATTTCCTAGGATAATTAAGGAATCTGCTATTTCCTAGGATAGTTGAGAAAAAAAAAGATATAAAATCTGATATTTAAAGATAAAATCTATTAAAAATCAATTTAAGAATTCAAAAAATTAAAAATCTGTTGAACTCCTACAGATTTGGCCAAGGCGCGCGCCTGCGCCTTTGGCGCGCCTTGGCGCCTAGGCCCCGCCTAGGGCGCCTGAGGGGCGCCCAGCCACTCAGGCTGCGCCTCACCCTAGGCGGGCGCTGGCCTTAACCAAGCGCGCCTAGGCGCGCCTAGCTTCTTTCATCACTGATCAAACTGGCTAAGAGGAAAGAGACCAGACAACCATCCCCGAAGCATTACAGAGAAAAAAACAAAAACAGAGCCCTACTACAGAAGACTAGAAGACTCATCTGTCTTATCAACACATAACTAACCATACAAAAACTTAAAATTTCTAAGCAAAGAACGTTTACAAGTCAAAACCCTTCCAGCTTTGGCAAGTAAGGGCATTAGGTGGACTATAGTGCAGGAAGTATAGACTCCTCAAAACACATCATTCAGCAGCTAGAAATAAACTTAAGTCAAATTTGTAAGATGTCTAGACTCTTCAAGCACAGCACTCAATGCACATAAATTTGTAGTAGAATCATCCAATAAAAGCATTAACACGGCAAAGAAACATAGGCACGGTATATTTCAATCACAAGAATTCACAGAAACACAAGTCAAGTGCATACAACAGAACTTTTCCTTTTCCTACAAGTGCAACCAATATCAAAACCAACCCAATACTACACGTGTAGAAAAGGATGTGGTTCAAGGCAATCAACACACACAGACAATAACTAACAAGAAACCTAATCAAAAGAGAGTAGGATAGTTAAGAGAGAGAAATACATCAAAAGGCTTCATTAATCTTAGTGGGAAAACAGAGCCTATTAAGTATCATCAAGTAGGGCGCACATTGCCAACAACACCTAATCCCGCATCACCACTAACGTCAAGGATAGAGCAAAGTAGGGAATAAACTCGCAAATAAACAAACTTATAGCACCTCGTTGGATTCTCTACTTTTTACTCTTGAAATCTTTTAGCACAACCCGAAACAAAGTCCCAAAATACAGATGGAAACAGGATCCTTATTCTGCACTATAATAGGAGATATAGAACACACAAGAAAGATAAAAATCCCAATATTTATAGGATTCGAGTCTTGGTGAGAAATAAGAGTCGTCCAAACAATGGAGAAGAACACGGAACAAAGATAACAAGTAAAGCAAATTGCAATATACGTAACCCTATAAACAGTTCAATCTGATAACAATGCGCAACCAAAACAAGACAATAACAAAGAAAAACAAGCAACCATGCCAAACCACGTATCGGAACCCTAGAAGCTTTTGCGCTGGCTACTGATATTCGGAACCCTAAGCCGAAGAAAGTTCTAAACAGACGATAAACCGGAGGATATAGAGTTCGAAATCACGTAAGGAGAAAGCTTGGGAGTGGAGGAAGAGATGATGTTACAGACGTACATGATCGGCGGTTGCGTGCAGAAGCAAGCACGGAGGTGCGGGGTGTAGTGGAGGATCAAGAGCCCTCAGACTGCGATCCGACGAGGAGAAAGCCGTGGTTTGCGTTATTTATAGGCGCTTTCAACGATGAGGAACTTTCTATTGGAAAAGAATTTTCAAAAAAGTTAAATACAAAAGGATTTGTTTTTCTTTTTTGTCAGAAAATACAAAAAGATTTGTGCTTAATTTAAATAAGCAAACCTTGTCAAACAAACAAATAATAGTAATTAATAAAAAAAAATAAAAAAGTTTTATTTTTTATGATGGAATATTTGGAATCACATAAATAATCTATTATTAAGACCATCTCCACCCACATCAAATTTTATGTATCCTAATTGTGCACCCTTTCATGTATCCTTTAAGTTTTATTTAATTATTTTATATTTTAAATTGGGATTAATAATTAAGATTTAGGGTTTATAGTTTAAGATTTAGGGTTTATAGTCTATGGTTTAGGGTTTAGAGTTTAGGGTATAGGGTGTTAGGGTTTAGGATATAAGGTTTAGGGTTTAGGGCTTAAGATCTAGGATTTATGATTTAGGGTATAGGGTTTATATTTTAGGATATAGGGTTTATATATTAGGTTTTAGGATTTATATTTTAGGATTTAGGGTATAAAATAAACAAGTTTAGCATATAAGGTACATAGAAGGGTGCATAGAAAGGGTATAGAGAATTTAACATCATCTCCACCCACTGCAGTTGCATCCCCAGCTCACTCTGCTATTACTTCTTTTACATAATGGAAATATGTTCGGTTGGATAAACCAAAACACAAGAAACCACTTCGAAACTCCAAATCATTGACTGGGAAGAAACCTTCCTCACATTACTTTAAGTTAAATTTTGATGGATTCAAGAGAAACAATTTCACATCTCACATTGGTTTCATCATTCGGGATAGTCAATCCTAAATTATACATATTGATAAAAGAATAAGATTCTGAATACGTCTATACTACAAACTGAGGCTTACGCCTTCCTTGAGGGTCTCCATCAGGCCTTATGCCTAAATATTAGAAATATTATTATTAAACGTGACAATTTAACACTTATTAACTGTGTTAATAAAGTATGGAAAATCCATTGGGAAGTACGCACAATTATTATTGACATACTCTCCATGTTGGATTGCTTCGATTCTTTTCGGGTCTTTCATTGATACATGAAATGTAACAAAGGTGCAGACTTCTTGACATCAAATGACATTAACATTGTTCATATTCGGGATTGGATCACCAAGAATATGCCTTCGGCCGCAAAGTCCGAGATTTGCAACAGGAGAAGGGAACTACACTCCTTGGCTTCTACCAGTGATTCTCGTTTTCGAAAAAATTTTAAGATTATCCGCTATGATGATTTAGGATAGCCTTGTACCTAACAAGGAGTGTAGTATTTGCTTGTAAAAACAAATTAATAAGTTTTTTTTGGTAAAAGTTATAATTTATAATCTATAAAAATTAAATACTATTAAAGCATAAGCATTATAGCCACATGTTAATTTATCTTCCTTCCGCTCTAGAAAAAATTATTATAAATTTTGTTTTTTAACCACCTTTTTTGTCACGCGAAAACGATTTCTTCACTTTATAGCCGTGTTTGGCATTGATATCAGGATATCAGGTATGTGTATGGATATCACTCATACTCATACATGTGTTTGGTATAATCCTGATATCGATATCAATCTCATATGTTCTGTTTGATATGAGTTATGAATATCAGGATATGGGTATGAATGATATTAGAATGATATCATAGTGTTATTTTGATATCTCTCACATATTGAGTATATCAAAAATAATAGTCATATCTATACCCATACCCACTACCTTGATATCATTCATACCCATATCTTAATACTCATACCGATATTCATACCCGATATCTCATATATTTGATATCGATACCAAACGAAACTAATCATACTATTCAATATGTCCACTTGTCGTCTCCGTCCACTTTGCAATTTTACCAACTATAATCTTTTGATATTATTTGTCATATGATGAAAACAATATTGCATACTTTATATTCATTTCATGACTTGGTGATTTTTATCATTGCTTTTAATATCATCTATAATTAGTAGAGCTGTCAAAAAGTGACCGAACCCTTTTGATCGACCCGTTTTTGAATCCGACCTGGCCGAAATTTTTGGTAACCCGAATTTATCGAGACTGAACCCGACCAACCCGAACGACCCGATTAACGAATAAATGTGGAGTATTAATAAAATATAACATATATTATATATGATAAATGACATATAAATAATGATAATATGCTCAATTATCCTAAAAAGAACATTGTTGTACTTATATAATTTTTTATAATGTAAAAATATATAAGTTAATATAATGTAAACTTAAAATAAAATATGATTTTGGTCTACTAATATCAATTATATTAAAATAATTAATAATATTTTTATTATTTTTATTCATTTCAACTTATTTTGACATATTTAAATTAGTTTTTAACTATTTAATAATACTTAAATAGTAAACAAAATATTTGAATAAATGACGTTCTTGACCCGTTGATCAATCCGAATCGCTCACTCAGATGTAATGACCCGACTCGGCTTGACCTGTTATCCGAATTGACCTGATCCGTTCTCAACCCGAACACGAATTAACCAAACCGAACCATACTTGATTGACAACTCTAATAATTAGTCTAAGTAATATATTTACATTGTCGTTCATGGCACGAGTAGTATACTAATTAATAAACCTTGTTGGAGTGCATTTTAATGTTAAAGGAGTTCCTGATCACGAGATGCAATCAAACCGAAGAAAATCAAAGTTGACCCAGATAACTGGTTTAATGAGAAAATCGAAGTTGACCAAGATAATTGATTTGATATGTCTTATGCTTAACCGACTCATACTTGATTTTGTTACAAAAAATTGGTTGATCCCACAGAAACTAATTACTTAATAATCAAGATATCCTATCAGTATCAATCTTTATTTTATTAGAACTAGTATAATAGTTGTACTATTGTAATCAGATTCATATATCATACATATAAAAAAAAAAAAAACTCCCTTTCAAGAGTCGGCCCTAAAACCAGAAGTGCTCCTTCTGGAGCCTGCCGCCACCATGGCAACCACCACCCCCGCCGCCACCATGGCAACCACCAACCCCTCCGGTTCTCCCCGCCGCTACAATGGCAACCCCTTATCCAACCGCTTTCCTCCGGTTCTCCCCTCCTCACCGCCACTTTCAGTTCCGGCGACCACCATCCACCTTCGACGTACACACCCTCGTTCCCGCCGGCGGCCTGCTTCAGATCCAACCCAGACGTGCCACCTGCGACCTTCTTCTCCCTCTAACGGTTCTCCCCTCTCACCACCACGGTCAGTGCAATGACTCGTTGTCCTCAAGGGAGAGGGCGGTGTTGGGGTCGGGGCCGCCGAGGTGGTCCAGGAGGTAGGAGGGCTGCTGGAGAGGGGGTCGGGGTGGGTGGCGTTTGCAGCGGCGGATATGGAGGAGCCGACCCTAAACCTGCTTTCATTTTTTTTTTGGTTCCGTTGCGAGACACTCTTTGGATGATGAAGTTTGTCTAGATGATAAATCGAGTTGTAGTTCCGGCTTAATAGAGGATGACCATCCTTCCGGCGGCGCAGCATCTGTGTGTGCTTTACTCACCTCATTTATGGGTTTCTTTGTTTTATCATGCTTTAGTTTGTTTCGTTTGTTGTTTCTTTTTGTTTCTTTTGGGTATTGTTGTATTATCGGTTAGTCCGGTTGCCAGTTTCTGGCCTCTCGAAGTTGTACACTTCGAATTCTTACTTTATCAAAAAAAAAAAAATAGTCATACTATTCACAGTAATTTAAACAATCATAATAATATAACAGTCAAATAATGAAAAATGGACGTTGTCACTAAGGGTCTGTTCGGTTCGCAGAGACTGAATTGAACTGAAACTGAACTGGGTACAAAACTGAACTGAAGCTGTAAGGTAAAATTTAAGCTGACGACTGAACTAGACTGAAACTGAATTGAAATAGATGACTGAATTTAATAAAACTGAACTGGGGGTTGGATATTTTTTTTGTTAAGTTCAGTCACCTCAATCAAAAAAGTCAGGATTCCTAGTTTAAATTTTTTGAGTAAGTTCAGTCATTTTAAGTCACTTTTAAGTCGATTTAAATTTTTGGCGAACCGAACAGACTTTGTAAGTAAGTTCAGTCATCCTGACTTAAAATTTTAATTAAGTTCAATTAAGTCACTTTAAATCGACTTAACTGGCAAACCGAACGGACCCTAAATCTATACTACTTAAAAAGCGCAAGTCCCCAAATGAATATGTGATGCCGACAATTTCAAGGAATGACAAATCGTAACTGCACACATAATGATATGTTATGGCATGCTAATGATTACATGAACAAGTGAAGAATATAATAGATATGTGTGTTACTAACCTGTTAGTTGTGTATGTAGAGTCCAGCAATACAATGTACGGAAATGCCTTCAGCAGCGACAACTGGTCCGGGCTTGCGAAGAGGATATTTGTTATCTTATTGGTCTCCTTATTGAATCCATGCTCCACGAAGTATCCCTTCTCATTGCACTCATAGAAGAACTGTTGTACCATTGTTCTTCCTTCCATGCCCTTTTTTCGTATCTCATGCATGATGTTGTACACTTGCTTCTTCTTGGTCAAGTTTCCTGGGGACGACTTGATTGTAGTAAAAATCTTTTGAGGCTTGCAATGATTAACTGTCATCACCCTAATAACCTCATTCTCTTCAGCGTTTGGTCGCCCAACTAATGCATGACCATACAAATTCTCTTTTATCACATGATTGTGAGTTCCATGTTGTACACTGATCTTCCATGATCCCTTCGGCCCTTTTTTCAGCCTCAACATGAAGGGACACCCACACTTCTTCGACCTTGTGATGTCCCTCACTTGGTCAGCTTGTTTACGCACGTTTTGTCCATGCCTATCGCACGGTAACCAAGACCCCCCAAGGGCTCTATACGCGGAAGGTTTATTCCTCCACTTTATGATGCAGAAGTTGTGACACATAGCAGTGTCCCGGGCCCACATAAATGCTTCTTCTCTGGACTCCCAGATTTGGTCAGTTGTGAAAAACTCTGAATAATCAGCAGAGACGAAAACATCCTCTTCTGGTGGTACACTAAACTAAGGTTGTGTGTGTAGGGATGGAAAGCAAAATTGTGGGTCAGCAGAGATGAAAACATCCTCTTATGGTGGTACAGTAAACTAAGGTTGTGTGTGTAGGGATGGAAAGCAAAATTATGGGTTAACAGAAGCCGAATTCTTAGTCTCTTTATGAGATAAAGATGCTTCTGGAGGCGGACAACTATAGTCAAACGATCCAAGTGAGAAGGATGGTATATCATCTGGTGTTTTACACTCATATGGTGTGTTCCATTCCAACAACGGTTGATGAGGTGTTTCCCAACCAGAAAATGATTTTTGTGGGGTGCTCCAGTCATCGAGGGAAATGTTGTTTAACCCCTCGTACAAATAATAGTTCGCCTGCATACACATGGAATCGTCTCATCAAGTAGTGAACTAATTATCAATTGTGAAACCATAATTCCCTTTAAGGAAGCATTCTTAGACAAGAATTTAAAGACACAGAATAAATGTGTAATAACCCACCAGAAACCACATTCTGGTAAATGGCACAGTTTGTGACAAACCGTGCATTAAACCGTGCCCTTTTACAGAAGGCACATAAACCGCCAGAATCCGGTTGTGGTTTCACACGTAACGTGTGGACATGCTCCACACGTTATGTGTGAAACTTGTCCACACGTAACGTGTGAACCACCATTCGGCACATGTTCCACATGTTACATGTGGACATGTTTCACACGTTATGTGTGGACATGCAAAGGACATAACGTGTGAAACTGTTCTTCAATGAAACGTGAATCTCGCTTTCTTACACACGTATCCCTCAAAATCTAGCATGTAAAACTTGGTTTCTAATACCTAAACAACAAATATCAAGTTCAAAACTTTAAAAATCTAGCATGTGAAACTTGGTTAAACCCTAAACAATAAATATCATGTATTGTTTTCTAAACCCTAAACAACTA
Organism: Rheum nobile; assembly: GCA_027886185.1. NCBI lineage: Eukaryota > Viridiplantae > Streptophyta > Magnoliopsida > Caryophyllales > Polygonaceae > Rheum > Rheum nobile. Next base: position 3,485,477 of record WOAB01000002.1, on the reverse strand, counting down.
AAGCTCAAAACTTTAAACATGTCCAAAACAAAAAATGAGAACTTTAACTTTAAATAAAGGAAATTACCTCATTCGGAAGTGGATCCTCTTCAACATTGTTGTTCCAATAATCATTGTTGTTCATATTGTCCATTTTTTGTAATTTTTTACAAAAAATGAGTGTAAAACACAAATTTTTTAGTGTTTGAAATGAAGTGTTTAGGCTCGAAATTGGGGCTTAGCCGGGGAAGGTGAAGAGGGGACCATTAATTCAGTTAGGTGGGGACAAGACGATTAATTCAATGCGTTTTACAACAGACGAAACCACACGTTACGTGTGGGCATCTTCCGCAAGTTACGTTTGGGCATCTACCACACATAACGTGTGGAGTTTATTCACACGTAATGTGGTACTTAGGGTTTTAGGGTTCGGAGTTTAGGGTTTAGTATTTAGGGTTTAGGATTTTGAGGTTTGAGGTTTAGGATAAAAGACTCGTGACTACAGTTGTATACAACTATATACAACAGCTGGTTATTAGCTGTCAAAGATTTGTTAATCAGATTTCTCCTTTTTGAGGTTGGTTATTAGTTGTCAACACATTGCCTTTTCACTATATAAGAAGCATTAGGGTTGTTTGTTCACTACAACAATTCCAACACAAATGGCGCCTAAAGATACACTTTTGGGTAAGCTTCTTCTTCCAGTTTCTATCAATTTAGTAACCCTAATTTTTTATATTAATGGATTCATGATATTTGTAGGAAACCAAACACTACAACACATAATGACATCTTCATCCAAATCATCAACAAACGCAGATAGGCTATGCTATTGTAATTTGAAAGTCGTTGTCCGAACTTGGGATTTGCAGTGGAACTACGGAAGGAGGTATTGGGGATGCCTAGAAGTGGGGTGTCGTTTCAGGGAGTGGATTGATCCAATGTACGAGGATAGGGCACATGCGGTTATTCAACAACAATGGCAGGAAAAACAAGATCTTGTTAAGGAAAATCAAGATCTTGTTAAAGATCTTGATAACATTCGTAGGTATAACTTCAATCTACTAAATGATATACATCGTAGGTGATTAATGTCATATCTTTTGTGTAATGTTGTTTATGTACTATCAACCTTTGTAGGGAGCAAGCAAATTTAGCAAAGCAGAGATATCATATGAAGCGAACGTTTACCAGAGACTACCCTAATTTCTTCAAACGCTAAAGCAGTGTCATATATTTTCTCTAATTTTTTCTAAGTTTATGATCAATTTGTATTCTTTTCTGTATTGTGTGCTAAATGAGGTTGTAGTCAACCAGCATAATGAACAATTTGTTTTGTCTTCTAGGTTGATGATCATTTTGTATTATTCTTATAAAGATTAGAGAAAAGTTGGGCTACACAATGGAGGTAACCCTCCCCTAATGCCTATTTAGAAACAATAGTATGGTTCATACACAATATTGAAACACAAATAAATACTACAAATAAAAAATAGTATGGTTCATACACAACATTCATACACAACATTATAATGTTACTTAATCAAAAAACCACACGTAACGTGTGGATCATAACCACACGTAACGTGTGGATCATAACCACACGTAATGTGTGGATCATAGCCACACATAACGTGTGGCACTAGTTTTACATCACGTAACGTGGTGAGCCATGCCACACGTTACGTATGGACCCTATGCGCTGAAAGGCAATTTTGCCTATGCGTTTAAAAGTAAACGTGTTTTGTTATTTCTCGATTCTCGATGTTCTAAATTTTGTAACTTTAATATGTTCACCCCCACGCGTCTTCTAATTCGACCGGTCCACTTCTACGCGTCTCTTTTCACCGCTCCTCTATACACCGCCTCTCTCTCTCTTTCGTTCTCCCCTCCTATTCGAATTGATCTCCAAATTAAGGATGAAAGAATTCAAGAGTAGTTATACCTGCCAATTGATGACCAAGATAAGGTCTGATTCCAATGTCTTGTCAAAGTCGGCGAAGGCGAAAGTCATGAAGAAGATGGTGGAAGCGATTGCGAGAGGAGTGGATCAAGATGAAAGAGAAGAGGAATGGGGAGAAGGACGACAATTTCTCCATGGAGGTCTCTACAGTAGCAGAAGGAATTGATTTTGGGAAGGTGAAATTGGGGATTCTCTTCTTCTCTTTGGCATGTGAGATGCTGTCCTATTTGGATTCTCCTTCATATTGGTCTCTTGCACTCTTTAATTGTGCTTAAAACTTGTCAATTTGTCATATCCAAAATTTGAATGCATTAATAGAAGCATTGAATCAAACAGAGCGAATGAGAGACTAATAGTGCACAGAAGTTGAAGCTACATCACCAGAAAGAGAAGGGCAAATCTGTTAATACACAAGCTTGTATTTTTTCCCTTATTCCCCACTCAATTCTTCACTATATTGCCATTTCAGGAATCATACTCAGATTTTCTTGTATTTTTTCCTTATTCCCCACTCAATTCTTCACTATATTTCCATTTTAGGAATCATACTCAGATTTTCTGGTTGCCTATAAATTTTAAGCATATGGATTGATCGAATATTTTGACTCAAGTCCATAATTTGAAGTTCTGATAGAAATTGTTCCTGGATTTTACAAGTTGTGTACCGAGTGTAGGACCTATAAATTGAAGAACCATACAGAGATTATAAACTGCATAAAAAATGCAACGAAAATCAAAGAAACTACCGAACGATGATCGGGAAAGTTCTGGCGCAGAGTCGAGACTGGATCTCTTTCCTTAATTCTGAAATCGCCCCGTATTGTGACGGTTCCGTAGCGATCTGAATCCCAGGATAAAACTGCAAATAACCTTCTGAATCGCACAACCAATGATCAGAAGCCTACAAACCAATTCTGTGTTATACTCTCAGACTCGTAAAAGAAGAGAAGGGATGGAGAGCTTTCAGTGGAGAGGATTGCTGTGTTCGATGATGAGAATGAGGTGCAGAGGGCTCCTTTTATAGCCTCTGCTGGAAGTAGTTCGACCCACTACCTGCGTGGAGAAGAAGGAGGAGTCTATTGAAGCGTTCAACAGAGTGAAGGAGAGAAACGAGGAAGACCAAGCACTGCCCTTGATCCTCTCCAGGAACAGGTCAAGGCTGCAACTGCCCCGGACTGGGTCAAAGCACTTCTAGATCGGCCTAAAAAATACAGCGTTGGCTGGCCAGCCCAAGCCCAATCCGATCCAACCCAACCCGGCCCAAGCCCAACCCAGCCCCGCCCGGTCCGACCCGACCCGACCCGACCCGATGTGACGCGACTCGACTCGGCGCGCGTGTGGTCTTGATGAGCTAGGTCCTCTCTCCATTACACATGGGTGGTGACCCAAGGCCACAACCTTGGATCCAATTTCCTAGTATATATACTAGTGAGTTTTTCTCCAAACTTCCAATGTAAGATACACATTTTCATCCCAAATTGTCCCAAGTTATGCACTTCATGCAACCAACTTTGGGACTCCATTTCTCATTCAAACGAAAATCATTTTTACCGTATGAGTACATTACGAGAATGTGCTCGCGGAGACGAAGTCAATGCTTCCATTTTCCGGTGTTGTCATTGGCCGGAGCCTACCGGAATTGTGCCCGAAAAAGTTACCGGCGACACATTTAAAATGAGTTCCAACAATCCCCCACATGAATAGAAATGATTCTAAACATATGTTAAAAGACAGAAAGACTTTTGAGAGTACAGTCGAAAATTAACTGCATCTGGGCTAGTAGCGTTTTTCAGCCTTGAACCACCCATAGTGAGTAGCTATCGGATTTACTCGACCAGGTAGTGAACATGATGTCTTGAACCACCCGAGCTTTGATGTAAACCGAAACAACAACTATCACACAGTTTCATCTTCTCACAAAATTAGGTTCTCTTGTTGTGTTCATTTTGGCCTTGAACATCCCTGGTTATTCATGAGTGAACTTGGAGAATGTAGCCTCTCTTCATTCTCCTAGAAACGGCCCCATTTCACACCCATAAGGTGATTGACCATAAAGAGTATCTTGTCATACCCCACTTTTATTTCAAAGCTATGAAATCATTAAAAGCCAAGCTTAACCTCAACTCGTACATGTAGCACTGTTCATCATCCTAGGAACTGGGAGGAGATCTGAGTCTCCCAGTGCTCATCTGGATTCAGCTTGATTTAGTTTTCTCTTTGAACCTACATCTTGGGATCTCCAGTCACGTAGGTGGGGTTTTCCATCAAGCATCCTCTCTGGTCATAGGCTTTAAACCCATTCCTCTTGATGATTTGACAACTTAATCTCGTGACAGACCTTTAATAAATGGATTCGCTAGGTTGTCAGCCAATTTGATATAATCTATTGAGATTACACCATTCAAGAGTAGTTGTCTAATGGTTTTATGTCGTCTTCTTATATGACGTGACTTACCATTGTACAAACGACTCAGTGCCCGTGCTATAGCCGATTGACTATCACAGTGTACACATAATGCTGGCACTGGTTTATCCCACATAGGGATATCTTCCAAAAAATTCCGAAGCCATTCAGCTTCCCCTACTGCTTTGTCTAAAGCAATGAACTCAGACTCCATAGTGGATATGGCCAACAGTGTTTGTTTGGAAGATTTCCATGATACTGCTGCACCACCAAGTGTAAACCACTTGTGGATTTTGAGTTTCTAGAATCTGATATCCAGTTTACATCACTGTATCCTTTCAGAACTGTTGTGTATTTGCCATAGTGCAACCCATAACTTTGAGTTTATCGCAAGTAGTTCAATATTCTAGTTATTCATTTTAAGTGTTTGTGTCCTGGATTACTTGTGTAGCGACTTAGTACATTTACTGAGTGCGTCAAGTCAGGTCTTGTGCAATTGGTCAAGTACATCAGACTTCCAATCACACATGCATACTCCAATTGTGACACTGCATCCCCCGAGTTCTTAGTCAAGTGGAGATAAGGGTCCACGGGACTCTTTGCAGTCCCACTTGAGTAGTTCTTGAATCTCTCAAGGACTTTTTCAGCATAGTGAGATTGAGACAGGATAATTCCTTCAGAATGTCTAGTGATTTTGATCCCTAGTATGACATCTGCTAATCCCTAGTCTTTCATGTCAAACTTCCCACTAAGCATGTTCTTAGTGCGATTGATCATGTCTTTATTACTTCCAATAATAAGCATGTCATCTACGTACAAATACAGCAAAATGTATCCATTTGGAGTGTTTTTGAAGTAGATGCATTTGTCACATTCATTGATGCTGAAGCCATTTGACATCATTGCATTGTCAAATTTTTCATGCCACTGTTTTGGAGCTTGTTTGAGTCCATATAGAGACTTGACAAGTCTGCACACCTTGTGTTCCTGTCCAGGGACAACATAACCCTCAGGTTGTTTCATATATATCTCCTCTTCTAATTCTCCGTTTAGAAAGGCAGTTTTCACATCCATTTGATGGATTTCGAGGTTTCGTAATGCTGCTATTGCTATTAGCATTCTTATTGAAATTATTCTCGTAACCGGAGAATAAGTGTCAAAGAAATCCAAGCCCTCTTTTTGCCGAAATCCTTGCACCACAAGCCTAGCCTTGTGCTTCTCTATTGAGCCATCGGTTTTTAATTTTGTTTTGAAAATCCATTTGCACCCAAGTGCTTTACACCCTTGTGGCAAATCGACTAACTCCCATGTATGGTTTTGCATAATGGAGTCTATTTCTCTTTTGACTGCTTCCTTCCATGAAGGTGCATCAGGTGTAGACATGGCTTCTTTGAATGTTCTAGGCTCATTCTCTAAAAGAAAGGCCGTTATGAACTCATGCCCAAAGGATTTCTCCTTTCGAGCTCTTTTGCTTCGTCTAGGTTCATCTTTTTCCTCTTCTGTTTCATTTACAGAAGTGTCTGCTTCTCTTTGTTCACGAGTTCGTTTCGGATGTTCTTTATCCTTGCATGGAAACACATGTTCAAAGAAGGACGCATTCCTTGATTCCATTATTGTATTTGCATGTATGTCTGGTATGTCAGACTTATATACCAAAAACCGATAAGCACTATTGTTGTGTGCATATCCTATGAAAATACAATCAACGGTCTTAGGTCCAATTGTGACCTTTTTAGGAGGTGGTACTGCCACTTTTGCTAGGCACCCCCACACTTTGAGGTATTTGTACGATGGTACGTTACCTTTCCAAAGTTCGTATGGCGTTTTTCCAGTAACCTTATGCGGTATCTTGTTGAGGATATAATTGGTGGTAAGCAACGCTTCCCCCCACATGTTCTGGGGTAACCCAGATTCCTACAACATTGCATTCATCAGCTCTTTCAGAGTTCGATTCTTTCGTTCCGCAACTCCGTTAGATTCTGGTGAGTAGGGAGCAGTTGTTTGATGAATAATCACGTGTTCTCTACAGAACGCGTTGAAAGGTTCATCATACTCGCCTCCTCTATCACTTTGGATAATTTTTATGGTTTTGCTAAGTTGGTTTTCAACTTCTAACTTGTATTCCTTGAATTTTTCCAAGGCCTCGTCCTTGCTTCTTAGCAAGTATACATAACAGTATTTTGTGCAGTCATCGATAAAGGTCACGAAATACTTTTTACCGCCTCTAGTTTGCACAAATTTTAAATCACATAGATCTGTGTGTATTAAACCTAGAGGTTCGGTTGTTCTCTCTACATGTGGGGATGGCGTTTTTGTGAGTTTGGCATGTACGCATACTTCACATTTGTCTTTACTTGATTTGTATTTTGGAATCAGGTTCATGTTAATTAGTCTTTGTATAGACTTGTAATTCACATGTCCTAATCGTTCATGCCAAATATTAAAAGACTCAACAACATAAGCAATAAGATTATTCTTATTCATTGAAACATCGGATACAATAGATTTTGGGATGACTGTCATTACATTCAATTTGACCAGTTCATCCTTTACATATCCCTTTCCCAAATAAACCACATTCTTAGAGAGAACTAGCTTGTCAGACACGAACTTCACCGCGAAGCCGTTCTTGCTCAGCAAAGTGTCGGAGATCAGATTCTTTCGTATATCTGGCATGTGCATGACATTGGTGAGAGTCAGCTCCTTCTCTGAGGTCAGCTTCAACACCACTTTGCCATGACCTTCTACCTTGGATGTGGACGAGTTCCCCATAAATAGATGCTCGTCGCTCTTGCTCTGCTGATAAGTGGTGAACATTCCCCTATCAGAGCAGATATGTCTGGTAGCACCTGCATCGTACCACCATTCCATTGGGTTGCTTCCAACCATGTTGACTTTAGACACTACAGCACACAGATCTGCATCTGAGAGCCTGCCTTCAGTCATGTTGACTTGGGATTTCCCCTTGTCCTTGCGCGGATCAGCCTTGCTGCGACATTCGTCAGTCTTGTGACCCATTTTACCACACTTGTGGCATTTCCCACTGAACTTTTTAGCTGGTTGCTTCTTGAAGTTGTTGGAGCTTTGGGGTTGGAACTTTCGTTTCTTCCCTTTGTCCTTGTGTTCAGCCAAGTTAGCCTTCTGTTCAACAGGCTGAACCTCATCTGCTTTGCGGTTGGTTGACTCAATCCACAGCCTGACAATCAAGTCCTCGACGGTCATCGCCTTTCGCTTGTGCTTGAAGTAGCTCTTGAAATCCTTCCATCCTGGAGAGAGTTTCTCAATGAACGCAGCCACCTGGAATGTCTCACAGATCGACATTCCTTCAGCAATGATCTCGTGCGTGAGAAGCTGCAGCTCTTCAACTTGCTCCATGATGGGCTTAGAGTCCACCATTTTGAAGTCCAAAAACTTCGCCACTGCGAACTTCTTGGAGCCTGCATCCTCAGACTTGTACTTCCTCTCCAAGGCAATCCAGAGTTCCTTGGAGGTCTTGATCTTGCTATACACATTGTACAGTGGATCTATCAGGCGGCTTTGAACCCAACCTTTGCACAGAAAATCTCCATGAGTCCAGGCCTCAACGCTGATTAGGAGGTGTGGATCTGTATTATGAGGCGACAACATAGGCTTATCCTCATTCAGATACTTCTCAAGCTTTAGTGTGGTCAGGAAGAAGAACATCTTCTGCTGCCATGTCTTGAAGCCAGTTCCATCGAACTTTTCTGGCATCAAGCTTGCGTTTACAGCACCAGGCATATGGACTGTCGGTTGGACAACCTGATAAGCAGTCGGGTGGACAATCTGATGAGCATCAGTTCCGACCCTTGCGGCTTGTAGATTCGCCACTGGCAGGTTTACTGCTGGCAGATTCCCTGCTGGCAATCTCACTGCTGGCAGACCACTCCCAAACTGAATTTGGGGTGTCGACTCAGCAGTATGTTCATTACCGACTCTGGCAACATTAGCAACATATTTCTCACTCATATCAGCCATGCTATCAGAATCTGTTTACAGAAGCGCAATCCAGGAATCAGTACGGAAATGTACGAATGCAATTTAAATGCGAATTAAATTGCAGAATCGAAAAAATATTGTGTATACAGAATCAAATTAAATTCGAAATAATTTTCGAAAATTTCCTACGACAATAGGTTAGAAACACAAATACAGAAATGTTCCTGCACAGTGTATAAACTCATAAACAAAAATTCGTTAATACGTAATGCAGTTTAACGAGTTCAGAATTAAGACTGTAGGACCTATAAATTGAAGAACCATACAGAGATTATAAACTGCATAAAAAATGTAACGAAAATCAAAGTAACTATCGAATGATGATTGGGAAAGTTCCGGAGCAGAGTCGAGACTGGATCTCTTTCCTTAATTCTGAAATCGCCCCGTATTGTGACGGTTCCGTAGCGATCCGAATCCCAGGATACAACTGCAAATAATCTTCTGAATCGCACAACCAATGATCAGAAGCCTACGAACCAATTCTGTGTTATACTCTCAGACTCGAAAAAGAAGAGAAGGGATGAAGAGCTTTCGGTGGAGAGGATTGCTGTGTTCGATGATGAGAATGAGGTGCAGAGGGCTCCTTTTATAGCCTCTGCTGGAAGTAGTTCGACCCACTACCTGAGTGGAGAAGAATGAGGAGTCTGTTGAAGCGTTCAACAGAGTGGAGGAGAGAAACGAGGAAGACCAAACACTGCCCTTGATCCTCTTCAGGAACAGGTCAAGGTTGCAACTGCCCCGGACTGGGTCAAAGCACTTCTGGATCGGCCCAAAAAATATAGCGTTGGCTGGCCAGCCCAAGCTATGTATTGGGCCCAAGCCCAATCCGATCCAACCCAACCCGGCCCAAGCCCAGCCCAGCCCAGCTCAGTTCGGTCCGACCCGATGCGACGCGACTCGGCGCGCGTGTGGTCTTAATGAGCTAGGTCCTCTCTCCATTACACATGGGTGGTGACCCAAGGCCACAACCTTGGATCCAATTTCCTAGTATATATACTAGTGAGTTTTTCTCCAAACTTCCAATGTGGGATACACATTTTCATCCCAAATTGTCCTAAGTTAAGCACTTCATGCAACCAACTTTGGGACTCCATTTCTCATTCAAACGGAAATCATTTTTACCGTATGAGTACATTACGAGAATGTGCTCGCGGAGACGAAGCCAATGCTTCCATTTTCCGGTGTTGTCATTGGCCGGAGCCCACCGGAATTGTGCCCGGAAAAGTTACCGATGCCACATTTAAAATGAGTTCCAACAATCCCCCACATTAATAGAAATGATTCTAAACATATGTTAAAAGACAGAAAGACTTTTGAGAGTACAGTCGAAAAATCACTGCATCTGGGCTGGTAGCGTTTTTCAGCCTTGAACCACCCATAGTGAGTAGCTATCGGATTTACTCGACCAGGTAGTGAACATGATGTCTTGAACCACCCGGGCTTTGATGTAAACCGAAACAACAACTATCATACAGTTTCATCTTCTCACAGAACTAGGTTCTCTTGTTGTGTTCATTTTGGCCTTAAACATCCCTGGTTATTCATGAGTAAACTTGGAGAATGTAGCCTCTCTTCATTCTGCTACAAACGTCCCCATTTCACACTCATAAGGTGATTGACCATAAAGAGTATTTTGTCATACCCCACTTTTATTTCAAATCTATGGAATCATTAAAAGCCAAGCTTAACCTCAACTCGTACAAGTAGCACTGTTTATCATCCTAGGAATTGGGAGGAGATCTGAGTCTCCCAGTGCTCATCTGGATTCAGCTTGATTTAGTTTTCCCTTTGAACCTACATCTAGGGATCTCCAGTCACGTAGGTGGGGTTTTCCATCAAGCATCCTCTCTGGTCATAGGATTTAAACCCATTCCTCTTGATGATTTGACAACTTGATCTCGTGACAGACCTTTAGTAAATGGATCCGCTAGGTTGTCAGCCGATTTGATATAATCTATTGAGATTACACCATTCGAGAGTAGTTGTCTAATGGTTTTATGTCGTCTTCTTATTTGACGTGACTTACCATTGTACAAACGACTCAGTGCCCGTGCTATAGCCGATTGACTATCACAGTGTACACATAATGCTGGCACTAGTTTATCCCACATAGGGATATCTTCCAAAAAATTCCGAAGCCATTCAGCTTCCTCTACTGCTTTGTCTAAAGCAATGAACTCAGACTCCATAGTAGATCTGGCCAACAGTGTTTGTTTGGAGGATTTCCATGATACTGCTGCACCACCAAGTGTAAATACGTATCCACTTATGGATTTTGAGTTTCTAGAATCTGATATCCAGTTTGCATCACTATATCCTTCTAGAACTGTTGGGTATTTGCCATAGTGTAGCCCATAACTTTGAGTTTATCGCAAGTAGTTCAATACTCTAGTTAATCATTTCCAGTGTTTGTGTCCTGGATTACTTGTGTAGCGACTTAGTACATTTACTGAGTGCGCCAAGTCAGGTCTTGTGCAATTGGTCAAGTACATCAGATTTCCAATCACACATGCATACTCCAATTGTGACACTACATCCCCCGAGTTCTTAGTCAAGTGGAGATGAGGGTCCACGAGACTCTTTGCATTCCCACTTGAGTAGTTCTTGAATCTCTCAAGTACTTTTTCAGCATAGTGAGCTTGAGACAGGATAATTCCTTCAGAATGTCTAGTGATTTTGATCCCTAGTATGACATCTGCTAATCCCTAGTCTTTCATGTCAAACTTCCCACTAAGCATGTTCTTAGTTCGATTGATCATGTCTTTATTGCTTCCAATAATAAGCATGTCATCTACGTACAAACACAGCAAAATGTATCCATTTGGAGTGTTTTTGAAGTAGATGCATTTGTCACATTCATTGATGCTGAAGCCATTTGACATCATTACATTGTCAAATTTTTCATGCCATTGTTTTGGAGCTTGTTTGAGTTCATATAGAGACTTGACAAGTCTGCACACCTTGTGTTCCTGTCCAGGGACAACATAACCCTCAGGTTGTTTCATATATATCTCTTCTTCCAATTCTCCGTTTAGAAAGGCAGTTTTCACATCCATTTGATGGATTTCGAGGTTTCGTAATGCTGCTATTACTATTAGCATTCTTATTGAAGTTATTCTCGTAACCAGAGAATAAGTGTCAAAGAAATCCAAGCCCTCTTTTTGTCGGAATCCTTGCACCACAAGCCTAGCCTTGTGCTTCTCTATTGAGTCATCGGTTTTCAATTTTGTTTTGAAAATCCATTTGCAACCAAGTGCTTTACACCCTTGTGGCAAATCGACTAACTCCTATGTATGGTTTTGCATAATGAAGTCTATTTCGCTTTTGACTGCTTCCTTCCATGAAGGTGCATCAGGTGTAGACATGGCTTCTTTGAATGTTCTAGGCTCATTCTCTAAAAGAAAGGCCGTTGAACTCATGCCCAAAGGATTTCTCCTTTCGAGCTCTTTTGCTTCATCTAGGTTCATCTTTTTCCTCTTCTGTTTCATTTACAGAAGTGCCTGCTTCTCTTTGTTCACGAGTTCATTTCGGATGTTCTTTATCCTTGCACGGAAATACATGTTCAAAGAAGGACGCATTCCTTGATTCCTGATCAGCTCTACTTTATAGTGCTTATCTAAGAGTTGTTACCGGTGTTTTGGGTGCCATTTGCATTGGTTTAGAGCACAACTGTGGAGTATGGAGTTGAGGAGAAGAAGTGTGGAATTGGTGGTTTGGAGGAGCTTAAACAAAGATATCCAGAAGACGAGGAGTATACCACTTGAGGAGACAAAGGAAGAGTAGAAGAAAGATCCACACGAAGGAGAAGAAAGGAGGATCCACGACCAAGGGCGACCGCGGGCGAGTTTGGAAGCCGATCGCGGAGAATTCGAGACGAACGAGCGAGAAAAGCCATTTTCCGCGACCGCGGAAAATCCCAGCAGCGAGCACAAGTCGAGAGCAAAGTTTTAATTTCCGCGACCATGGAATTACTTCTGCGATCGCGGAATGACACGGCGGCGAGCGCGGCGATCTTCGTCCGAAGTTTCTTTATTTTATTTCGAGTTTTCATTTCTTTTATTATTTCATACTTTATATTTTATTTCCTTTTAGATCATTTTCGTTATCTTTTCACTTTAGTTTAGGGTTAGGTTATTTAACCTAGTTTCTCTAGCAGACTCTATTTTCATTCAACGTTGTTTCCATTCAACATACTTTTCCCTTTGAAGTTTTATTGTTTCAAGACTATGAAGAACTAAGCACTCTTGGCTTAGTCAGACAATTGAAGCCTTTGGTTGATTTGATTGTGAGGTTATTCCTTTACTTTTTCTATGATTGTTTTAATTCTCTCTCGTGCTTAATCTCATTGATTGTATATCGATTCCCCTTGATTTGTTGATTAGGATATCAAATAGTTTGTTAATAGTAGTTCCCTCTAGCCTGACAACCTAGAGAAGATTAGTATTATGCTATTGGTTCCCCTTTTCTATACAACCTGTTGAGATTGTTATTGATCATACTACTAAGGATTGGAGGAGACTGATTGAGAATCTTGATCCCTTAGTTTGTGTAGAGAATTGATTGTATGTTAAATGCTGACGGGTTGTTGGGTATTGCATGCACCTATCTATTCCTGAATTCATTGCTGTTGTTAGATTCAATCTAGAAGGTCTTCTAGGTTATTTGATAGTTAGGGTTATCAGGACTGGTTGGACTGATAACTATATCAGAATAGGGATTAGGACATTCATGAGTATTGAGGACTAGGAATAATCAATGATCGATCTATCAATCTGAAGTGTGGATATTTGTTTGGCTGAGCTATTTTCCCAATTATTAATTTGTTACTAGACTAAACATCCAAAACCCCCCTTGGTTACTTGTTGGTATACAATTGCATCGTTGGAATAATATTTGATTCTCTGTGGGATTCGACCCTTCCTTGCCTATTCTACTGAGTTAGGTTTGTTAGGATTATTTTGATTAGGCGATACGACTTTAGCCTCTATCAAATTAGCGCCGTTGCCGGGGAATCTAAATTACTAGTCTGATTGTGTGTTTGTTTATCGATTGTTGTATGGACCTATCTTACGGTCCACACATGTGTTACTGATTCTTTTCATTGAGATCTTAATCCAGAAAGATGGCAGCGTTTGAGAATTTTTATTATCAGCAGCAAGGCTGGCCCCATTACTATCCTGAACCTCAGGAGCCAAGTCTTGAGGATTCGATGAAATCTCTTGCCCAGGGTTAGATGCAATTGCTACAAAGCATGATGGTGCAACCTCCAAAAGAGCAACAAGAGATGTTCAAGTTGGCTCCTCAAGAGACGAGCCAAAGTTCATATATGTCAATGAAGGACATCATCAAGTCACTTGTGCAGATCATGATGACTTTTCATCAGGAGACACACCCCAACATCCAACTTTTAGCAACTCAAGTTGGAAATTTGGCAACTCAGCTTGGAAGGTTGACTCAAGTTGTGGCAAAGATGAAGGAGGATTTTGAAAGGCCACCACCCCAACCGAAACCGACTCCAGTGGCTAATGTGAGTGTCATATCACAACTGAAAGGAGGAAAGACAGAGGAGCGCGCCCTTTTGCTCAGGAACCGTGACCACGGATGAGCGAAAATGGAAAGTCGAGAACCAGCGTCCGCAGGTTTGGACAGAATTTTGCGGATCAGTTCTTGGTGAATACCCTTTGGAAGCGATTCCTGTTGATTACACTCCTCCACCTCGTGGCCCTAAGAAGCCACCTCCTCACTTTCCTAAGAAGCTAGAAGTGAAGAAGAAGCCGGAGCCCGATATGGAGCCGCGCAACTCCATAGGTGAGCATAAGGTAAATCTCTCTTTACTTAAGCTGATGCATGCTGTGCCTAAATTTGCTAAATATATGAGATGTTTATGCTGGCCTAGGAAGAGGAAGAAATTGACAGGAGTAATTAATTTGAATGAACATGTGTCTGCTGTATTCGAAAGGCGTTTACCTGAAAAGTGTAGTGACCTTGACATGTTTAGTATTCCTTGTGATATAGGTTACTCTAGGTTTGATCATTGCATGATAGACTTAGGCTCATCTATTAATGTGTTACCCTACTCTGTGTATAAATTGCTAGATCTTGGACCTTTGCTTGAAACTGATTTAGTTATTCAATTTGCGAATGGATCCAAAGCTTATCCGAAAGGAATAGTTGAGGATGTTCTTGTGAAAGTTAATAAGATGATTTTTCCTGTTGATTTTGTGGTGCTAGACATTGGTTATGACATGCATGAGCCCCCTATACTGTTAGGTAGGCCTTTTCTTAAGACTGCTAACATCCGAATCATTATGAGTAGAGGTATTGTGTCTGTGAAGTATGGGGGTGATAGGGTGATATTTAAGATGTTTGATCATAAGAAACACCCTCCTGATAGTAAGTCTGTGATGTGTTCTAGATTAAGTGGTATTACATGACTATAGTAGCACAATGTCGAGCCACGACAATAACTAAGGCGATGTCCGGGAGGCAACCCGAGGTATATAGTTCTTTCCTTGTCTTTTCATTCCATGTTTTTAGTTATTTTTATGTTACTTTGTTTTTGTTCTTGCTTTTGTTTTTGCATTAGACTAACCTGTAGGTAGGAGACCCGAAGAAAATTTGAAGACGGTGAACTACGCACCAAAGTCTTTTCCGCGGGCGCGGAAATTTTTCCACGATCGCGGAAAAGTTACTGTAAGTCTCCTCATCCCTGCTCGAAAAAAAAAATCGAAAAAAAAAAAGTTTACCGAAGGCCAGCTGTCCGATTTTAAATTGAGAGATGGTGCGCATCATGCTGCCAAGGAGGAGACATTCACCCCACAATTGTATTTGGCACCGATGATGGCCCGACATTCGACAACTGATGAGGAGAAACACCAGAGCCCACACCCCATTTACATCTGGGCTCCATTATGTGTTCATTGAAGGTCGTGCAGCCCCGATTCCTTTGCTATTCCACTACACCTTACAGTGGATCCTTTTGGTTGCACAGTGGAGATTGTTTGAAGACTGGCGCGACACCATAGACATGTGATTTCATTCATATACCGCCAGCAACATCTTCCGCGTCCAAGCCAACTCAACGCCTTTGTGAGTTATTTTTTGCCCTTCCATGTGCTTCTTTCTTTTTTGTCTTTCATTACATTGAGGACAATGCAATGTTTAAGCATGGGGGAATGTTCTATACTTGCTCGTCATTGAGGAGAAAAGAAAAATAAAGAAAATGAAAAAGCCAAAAAAAAAATGAAAAAAGCCAAAAATAGAAATCCTGGGATAAGTCGAAAACCCGAAAGGGCGGCTTATGCAATAAGCAAGTGGCTTGGACCAGCATTAGGCTGGGGTAATATGAAGTCAAGAGTGATGTGAGTTATATGTGAGCCCATCTATTGAAAAATGAAATGAGTGGCTTGGTGAAAACCCGAAAAGACGCCTTGGCAAAATGAGTGAAAAGAAGAAGAGTGATTATTAGGATTCCTCATTTTACCTGGCGTGGTGACATAAGAAGAGGAGTTATAAGGAGGATTCGGGTAGGTCACTCTGGGTGGCATAAGAAGATAGATGGGAGACTAGGATTAGATTATTATTCACTCTATAGTGTTCGAGATAAGCTTGGGGGAAGTACTCTGCTTTCCTTTAAGTTTGGTTGGTGTTGAGTTATGTGTTGTGTTGTGCATATTGTATTGGTGCCTTGGAGTTTCGTGTTTAGGTGCGATTCTTAGTGGAGATGATTTTTCTATGCTTCCTGAGACCTTAGGGATTTGATTGGAAGAGTAGGTTTCTTTTAGCTTACTCGAGGACAAGCAAGGTTTAAGCATGGGGGAGTTTGATCAGCTCTACTTTGTAGTGCTTATCTAGGAGTTATTACCGGTGTTTTGGGTGCCATTTGTATGGGTTTAGAGCACAACTATGGAGTATGGAGTTGAGGAGAAGAAGTGTGGAATTGGTGGTTTGGAGGAGATTAAACGAAGATATCCAGAAGACGAGGAGTAGACCACTTGAGGAGACCAAGGAAGAGTAGAAGAAAGTGCCACACGAAGGAGAAGAAAGGAGGATCCGCGACCAAGGGCGACCGCGGGCGAGTTTGGAAGCCGATCGCGGAGAATTCGAGACAAACGAGCGAGAAAAGTCATTTTTCGCGACCACGGAAAATCCCATCAGCGAGCACAAGTCGAGAGCAAAGTTTTAATTTCCGCGATCGCGGAATGACACGGCGGCGAGCGCGGCGATCTTCGTCCGAAGTTTCTTTATTTTATTCCGATTTTTCTTTTATTATTTCATACTTTATATTTTATTTCATTTTAGATCATTTTCGT
The DNA here is from genome assembly GCA_027886185.1 of Rheum nobile. NCBI lineage: Eukaryota > Viridiplantae > Streptophyta > Magnoliopsida > Caryophyllales > Polygonaceae > Rheum > Rheum nobile. Next base: position 3,468,802 of record WOAB01000002.1, on the reverse strand, counting down.
TATCTTTTCACTTTAGTTTAGGGTTAGGTTATTTAACCTAGTTTCTCTAGCAGACTCTATTTTCATTCAACGTTGTTTCCATTCAGCATACTTTTCCCTTTGAAGTTTTATTGTTTCAAGACTATGAAGAACTAAACACCATTGGCTTAGTCAGACAATTGAAGCCTTTGATTGATTTGATTGTGAGGTTATTCCTTTACTCTTTCTATGATTGTTTTAATTCTCTCTCGTGCTTAATCTCATTGATCGTATATCGACTCCCCTTGATTTGTTGATTAGGATATCAAATAGCTTGTTAATAGTAGTTCCCTCTAGCCTGACAACCTAGAGAAGATTAGTATTATGCTATTGGTTCCCCTTTTCTATACAACCTGTTGAGATTGTTATTGATCATACTACTAAGGATTGGAGGAGACTGATTGAGAATCTGGATTCCTTAGTTTGTGTAGAGAATTGATTGTATGTTAAATGCTGACGGGTTGTTGGGTATTGCATGCACCTATCTATTCATGAATTCATTGCTGCTGTTAGATTCAATCTAGAAGGTCTTCTAGGTTATTTGATAGTTAGGGTTATCAGGACTGGTTGGACTGATAACTATATCAGAACAGGGATTAGGACATTCATGAGTATTGAGGACTAGGAATAATCAATGATCGATCTATCAATCTGAAGTGTGGATATTTGTTTGGCTGAGCTATTTTCCCAATTATTATTTTGTTACTAGACTAAACATCCAAAACCCCCCTTGGTTACTTGTTGGTATACAATTGCATTGTTGGAATAGTATTTGATTCTCTGTGGGATTCGACCCTTACTTGCCTATTCTATTGAGTTAGGTTTGTTAGGATTATTTTGATTAGGCGATACGACTTTAGCCTCTATCAATTCCATTATTGTATTTGCATGTATGTCTGGTATGTCAGATTTATATACCAAAAACCGATAAACACTACTGTTGTGTGCATATCCTATGAAAATACAATCAACGGTCTTAGGTCCAATTGTGACCTTTTTAGGAGGTGGTACTGTCACTTTTGCTAGGCACCCCCACACTTTGAGGTATTTGTACGATGGTACGTTACATTTCCAAAGTTCGTATGGCATTTTGCTAGTAACCTTATGCGGTATCTTGTTGAGGATATAATTGGTGGTAAGCAACGCTTCCCCCCACATGTTCTGGGGTAACCCAGATTCCTGCAACATTGCATTCATCATCTCTTTCAGAGTTCGGTTCTTTCATTCCGCAACTCCGTTAGATTCTGGTGAGTAGGGTGCAGTTGTTTGATGAATAATCCTGTGTTCTCTACAGAACGCGTTGAAAGGTTCATCATACTCACCTCCTCTATCACTTCAGATAATTTTTATGGTTTTGCTAAGTTGGTTTTCAACTTCCAACTTGTATTCCTTGAATTTTTCCAAGGCCTCGTCCTTGCTTCTTAGCAAGTATACTGATGTGCCCATGCCTATGCCTAGTGAAGAACCCGAGCCACATGAAGTACCAATGTCAAACGCTGATGCCGCGCCTAACCCTAGCTCACCTAGCGCCGCGCCGGGCAATGCAATGGACACGGCGACTTCGCCCAGCAAAGCTCAACTTCCGTCGGACACCCTGACACCTACAGGACCTATGACACCACCTAAGACCATTGGGGTCCCCAGCGCCGAGCCATTTGACCAATTGCCGAGCCCAAGGTCTAGCCCTAGATTTGCGGCCGCACGTGAGGAGGAGAGTAAGGCCGAGCCCATACCTGGTGCCATCACCCGAGCCCGAGCTCGTCAACTACACCACCAGCTCCAGGGAGGCCTATTGAGCATGGGAGCGCCGAGCCAACATGATCGGGGCCCGGTCACTTGCATTGTGGCCTTGCCCGGGTTTCTCGACGTCGCGCAACACTCGGCATGACACTCCAAGGGCTGGCCCATTGATGCCGGTTGATTTCTTATTAGTTTTAGTGGATTTAAGACATTTTAATTAATCATTTTAATTCCCTAAAATGCCTGCTAAAGCATGTTGATTAGTGGGGCGGATTATTAGGTTAGTGGTGTGATTTTCTTGTTTTTCTTTTAATTCCCTAAAATTCCTTTATAGCCTATATGGGGCAAACAGATTTGGAGTAGTTGGCACGTTGAATATTGAATAAAAAATCACCAAATTTCAGTTCTCTAGTTATCTCTTTTCTCTTTCAAACTCGTGAGTCAAATCGAGTTCTTTTCTTTGAGAAATCCGAGTGAGTTGTATCTCCATTTCTCAAAGTTGCTTTCCTAGTCTAGTGTGTTGCATCTAGGCTTGAGAAAGTGCCTATCCTCCGCCTGTCATCAACATTCACATCGCCTTCACCCCGCCTTGTCTGATTGAAGATCTCAAGGGTTCTTCGCCTAAACCGAGCAAATCCTTGCACTGAGGCTCCATAGATCCGAGGGCATAACATTTGGTATCAGAGCTACGTAAGTATTTGCTCTAAAAACTTTGCTTTAAATCACAAAAAAATTGGGTCCTTACTTGCTCTAGTTTTCGTGCCCTTGCATTGTTGTCTTCTACTTGTCCGTAGGCATTGGTGTGTTGTTCATCATTATGTTGTTCAGTTTCTTGTTCTTGAGTCTTGCATCTAGGGTAGAAGTCGAAAATTGCAGGTTAGGGTTGAGTCTTAGCAGTCCGTGAATTCCTAAGTAGAGTTGTTAGAAGTTCCTAGATTTTAGGCTTTGTTTGTTCAAGTTGTTACAAGTGGATTTTAAATCTTTTCGGAGCTTCTAACTACATATCCCATCCGTACCCTTATTAGCATCATATAGTTAGGAAATTTGAGTCTTTTTATTTGTATTTGGCATATAATCAACTAAGGATATCTCTTGTGCAATCCGAAGCAATTGAAACCCCATTGATGCGTAGGAAAAGCTTAAGTATTTAGTTGTTGATTAGGTTCCGATTATTGCCTTCATTGTTTTTAGCATTGTTAAGTTGTTAACTTGTTCTTCTTTAAAAAAAAAAGTGAAAAGAAACCGGAAAAGTCAAGCCTACTACAACAAAGAAAAAAGACTAAGGCTTGGAAAAGTGGTTTGTTGAAAGTTTTGAGATCTTTGTGTTGAAATTGTGACCCACTTAGTTGTTGAAAGTGTTTGTAAAGCTTAGACCTTGTACTCAATTCGGACTCCTTGTAAATCAACTTGTGTAAAGATACAACAAGGCCAAGTACTTGCAAAAGTGGTGTGAAAATTGTGGACATAGCACAAGAGTTAGCTAAGGTTGTGGTGCACTTTAATTTTGTCTTTAAGAGTCACTTTGTGCATTTAGGAAGCCATACCTCAGCTAGATTAGGGAGCTTGTAAAGCTACGACTTTTGAGATTTAAATCGAAATTTTTCTAGCTTGCTTACTAGCTCTAGAGATCATTGTTGTCTTCTATCTTGTGGGGCTGTTGTGTGGGATTTCTCTTGTGTAGGAAGCCATGGTGAGATCTAAGGAAAAGAATGTGGCCTCGGATGACCCCAAGGAGGACTCGGCCATCACGATGGAGACCTTACTCTTGTCTATTCAATCCTCCAAAGAAGAAACCGAGGAGCATGCTCGCCAACACTTGCAAGCCATGCGGGACGAGCAAGCTGCCTTCATGAGGGCCATGGAGGAGAAGTGGAACCGTGTCCACAACCCTTCACCAAGCCACGGCGCACCACAAGGAACCGACGCCCAAGGCACACAAGTGACTGTGCCACTCCTTGGTACACAAGGCACCCAAGTGACTGTACCTCTACTCTCCCAAGAATTGGCGAGTGTGTCACTACATGAAGGCTTCCACCAATCAACACCGCTAGTAGCCACCTCAAGGGAAGACCTTGGTTCGAGTTCTAACCTTGTCTCTTCATTTATCAATCCTATTATCTCTAGTATGCCGCCCTTGCGCACTAACTTTGCAGGCCCGGGCGCAGGATTTAGAGAGGAACCGAGGGGAGGACCATATGAGTTTCCTAGGTACCAAGAGCCGGGAGGAAGGATGCTTGGACGTGGAGGAGGTGGGCGTGGCTATCACCAAGGAGGGAGGATGCCCTACATGCCACAAAGAGGCATCGGAGCTTATGAAGGAGACTACGCCGACGCATATGACCAGCCACGGCCCAATGGCATAAAATTGGAGGTACAATCCTTTGGCTCTAATTGTGATCCGGAAATCTATCTTGATTGGGAACAAAAAATAGAGCAGATTTTTCGGTACTATAACTACTCGGAAGCTCAACGAATAGCTATTGCTACCATTAAGTTTGAGGGCTTTGCCTATCAATGGTGGCTTGGGGATAATAAGGAATGAGAGTACCTTGGAAACCCTCAAATCACCACTTGGCAAGAGCTCAAACAAGCTCTTCGAGATAGATTTGTCCCGGAAGATTATTCGGAAAGGGTTCATGAAAGGTTGGAGCAATTAGAACAAGGAAGTAAGACCCCGGATGAATTCTATATGGAACTAAAGACCTTGGTCTTTAGATATGGTCTTAGAGTTCCCGAGGGCTATCTTATTTCTAAGTTTATCAATAACCTTACCCCTGAACTCCGAGCAACCGTGAGCAAACAACACTTCTCTAGAGGGACACCTATGGAATAAGTGCTTCATTATACTAACCGTATATATAAAGCACTCCATTCAAGGCGACCCCAAGCCCAGATCTCACGGCCATGGCAAAATGTATCAAGTGGCTCCAAGGGGGCACAACCTATGCCAAGGCGCTTAGAACCTACTAGGAGTGACCACTCAAGTCACCCTAGAAGAGAGGTACCTACTCAAGTTCAAACCTAAAGAAAAGAGGGAGAGAACCGAGCTAGGGACCTTAAATGTTTTAAGTGTCTAGGTAGAGGCCATTTTGCCAAGGATTGCCCCTCAAAAAGGCAAGTTCTTCTTAACACTCAAGGGGAATATGAGTCCGAGGATGAGTGTGAAGAGGAAATTGTTGAGAATGAGGAGAATTTAGAGGAGTTGCATGTCATGGCAGCCCAAGGAGATTGTTTTGTGACAAAGAAGGTTTTAATAGCCTCGGATGGTCCAAGTGTACCTAGTCAACGTGAGACTATCTTTCACACTAGGTGCATTATTAAGGGGAAAGTGTGTAGTGTAATAATTGATGGAGGGTCATGTTATAACATACTTGACCAAGAATGTAACACCCGCCACTGTGGAGCTCCTGACCTACAGGCCCAGCCATTCCCTACAGTGCGTTGTTGACATGGGCATGTAGCCCTAACACCCAACCCTTCCCCCATAAATGGGTAGGTTGTTGCCGCGAGGATTCGAACCTCCGACCTTTGATACAAAGGTAAATCATTACCACTTGTATCACCAATTGTGCTGCAGCGCAATTGGTGATACAAGTGGTAATGATTTACCTTTGTATCAAAGGTCGGAGGTTCGAATCCTCGCGGCAACAACCTACCCATTTATGGGGGAAGGGTTGGGTGTTAGGGCTGCATGCCCATGTCAACAACGCACTGTAGGGAATGGCTGGGCCTGTAGGTCAGGAGCTCCACAGTGGCGGGTGTTACATAAAAAGTACACTTTATGTTGGTGCCTGACCTTGCCGACAACGGGCCTGACAGACACCCCGGCACTGCCATCCTTAACAGGCCTGTAGGCCGTGTACCCCAACCCTTCCCCCAACTGGGTAGGTTATTGGTGAGAGTCGAACACACGACCTCTCCACCCTTTATCAAGCGCCTAAGCACCTTGATACCAATTGCGCTGCAGCACAATTGGTAACAAGTGGGCGTTAGGCCACTTGTTAAAGCAGGAGGTCTCGAGTTCGAGCCTTGCGAACAACCTACCCAGTTTGGGGGATGGGTTGGGGTACATGGGTTGCGGCCCATGTGGGATAGAAATGGCTGGGCCAATGCGCTCGGAGGCCCCTATCCAACATAAAAGTGTACTTTTATGTAACACCCGCCACTGTGGAGCTCCTGACCTACAGGCCCAGCCATTCCCTACAGTGCGTTGTTGACATGGGCATGCAGCCCTAACACCCAACCCTTCCCCCATAAATGGGTAGGTTGTTGCCGCAGAGATTCGAACCTCCGACCTTTGATACAAAGGCAATGCCTTACCATTTGTATCACCAATTGTGCTGCAGCGCAATTGGTGATACAAATGGTAAGGCATTGCCTTTGTATCAAAGGTCGGAGGTTCGAATCCCCGCGGCAACAACCTACCCATTTATGGGGGAAGGGTTGGGTGTTAGGGCTGCATGCCCATGTCAACAACGCACTATAGGGAATGGCTGGACATGTAGGTCAGGAGCTCCATAGTGGCGGGTGTTACAAAGAAGTAGTAGAAAGATTCAATCTAGCTACTACTCCTCATCCATAACCTTACACACTTTGTTGGTTGAATTCCAACACACCTCTTAAGGTCAAGGATCAAGTCACAATTCAGTTTTCCATAGGGGGATATGAAGATGAGGTCGTGTGTGATGTACTTCCCATGATCGCATGTCATCTCCTCCTAGGTAGGCCATGGCAATTTGATAGAGGCGTGGTTCATCATAGAGTGACGAATGAGTATTCTTTTATCATGAATGGTAAGAGGATCACTCTCCATCCTTTGTCACCCCATGAAATCATGGCCGATCATGTGGCCCAAGAACAAAGGAAAGCCCAACAAAAGGCCGAGCCAAAGCAAGCTAAGAAATTGGCAATTGGAAGCAAAGGAGGAGCCTCCAATCATATGCTTTTGGCCAAGCCTAGGGAGGTTGTTCAAGCCGTCAAACAAGGGGAGCAATGTCTTTTGCTCATACCAAAAGACACATTACTCACCTTGGCTGACCTCGGAGAACTTCCTACGCCCATCACTCACCTCTTGATGGAGTTTGATGATCTCTTTCAAGAGGAAGTGCCTAGTGGATTGCCACCGGTAAGGGGTATTGAACATCAAATTGATTTCATACCGGGGGCAACTCTACCAAACCGGGCAGCTTATAGGGCTAATCCTGAGGAGACCAAAGAGCTCCAACGTCAAGTAGACGAATTGCTTAACAAGGGCTATGTTCGAGAGAGCCTTAGTCCTTGTGCAGTTCCAGTCATCTTAGTTCCTAAGAAAGATGGCACTTGGAGGATGTGTGTTGATTGCCGAGCAATTAACAACATTACTATCAAGTATCGCCATCCTATTCCTAGGCTAGATGACAAGCTTGATGAGTTGCATGGGGCAAGTGTATTCTCCAAGATTGACCTCAAAAGTGGTTACCACCAAATTCGCATGAAAGAGGGCGATGAATGGAAAATAGCCTTCAAAACCAAGTACGGGGTGTATGAATGGTTGGTAATGCCTTTTGGGTTGACTAATGCCCCTAGCACATTCATGAGACTCATGAATCATATCTTAAGGTCATTCCTTGGCAAGTTTATGGTTGTCTACTTTGATGACATTCTCGTGTATAGCCACAATCTTGATGAGCATGTTGAGCACCTTAGACAAGTTCTTGAGGTTCTTAGATAGGAGAAGTTGTATGCCAACTTCAAGAAGTGCCATTTCCATTCGGATCATGTGATATTTCTTGGATTTGTGGTGTGCAAAGACGGATTGAGAGTGGATGAAGAGAAGGTGAAAGCCATTCATGAATGGCCAACACCTACCACTATGACTCAAGTCCGTAGTTTTCTTGGCTTGGCTGGCTTTTACCGCTGCTTTGTGAGGGACTTTAGCACCTTGGCTGCCCCTCTCACTGAGCTCACCAAGAAAGGTGTGGCATTCCTATGGGGTGTCACACAAGAGGCGGCCTTTGCTAGTCTTAAAGCCAAGCTCACCCAAGCACCACTTCTATCCTTGCCAAACTTTGACAAAACCTTTGAGATAGAATGTGATGCTTCGGGAATAGGCCTTGGGGGTGTCCTTATGGAAGAGGGCAAACCCATCGCTTATTTTAGTGAGAAACTAGGAGGGGCCGAGTTGAACTACCCCACCTATGACAAGGAACTTTTGGCATTAGTACGTGTGCTCCGAGTGTGGCAACACTACTTGTTACCTAAGGAATTTGTCATACACTCTGACCATAAGGCCTTGAAATACTTAAAGGGGCAAAGCAAGCTCAATAAGAGGCATGCCAAATGGGTGGAGTTCATTGAGTCTTTTCCTTATGTGATCAAACACAAGAAGGGAAAGGACAATGTGGTGGCGGATGCACTTTCTAGGAGGTACACGCTATTGACCATCTTAGATGCTAAGTTACTTGGTTTTTCTTTCATGAAGGACTTATATGTACATGATTATGATTTTTTTGACATATTGGCTGCATGTAAGTCTCATGGAAGCAAAGACCAATACTACTTGCATGAAGGATTCTTGTTTAAGGGTCAAAAGCTATGTATTCCTAAGGGTTCTCTTCGAACCATTTTGGTGCAAGAAGCTCATGGAGGTGGGATGATGGGACACTTTGGTGTCCTTAAAACCCTACATGTGCTAAGGGAGCATTTTTATTGGCCACGTATGCTCAAAGCCATAGAGAAACATTGTGCTTCTTGTACTACTTGCTTACGTGCCAAGGCTAAGATGCAACCTAATGGTCTCTACACTCCCTTACCTATCCCCAAACAACCTTGGGAAGACATTTCCATGGACTTTGTTTTGGGGTTACCAAGGTCTAAGAGAGGGAGAGACTCCATCTTTGTAGTGGTGGACAGGTTCTCCAAAATGGCACACTTCATAGCATGCCATAAAATTGATGATGCATCTCATATTGCTAACCTCTTTTTTGATCATATTGTGAGATTACATGGAGTTCCTAGATCCATTGTGTCAGATAGGGATGTAAAGTTCTTGAGCTACTTTTGGAAGACTTTGTGGGCCAAGATGGGAACCGAACTCCTCTTCTCCACCACTTGTCATCCTCAAACGGATGGACAAACCGAGGTAGTCAATCGTACTCTTGGTGCTTTACTTAGAACTATTTTGAGGACTAACTTTCGCAGGTGGGAAGATAGCTTGTCATTCATTGAGTTCGCTTACAATAGAGCAGTCCATACGGCCACCAAGAGGACACCTTTTGAAGTAGTGTATGGGCGCAATCCCATCACACCCATAGATTTGCTACCGTATGCCATCAAGGAGAGGAAAAGCCAAGAAGGAGCGGATGAGGCTACTCGGATCAAGAAGCTACATGAAGACACTAGGCTCCAACTTGAGAGGAGGACCGCCCAATACAAGAAGCAAGCCAACAAGGGACGAAGGGAGATGCTCTTTGAACCCGGCGATCTCGTTTGGGTGCATCTAAGGAAAGAACGCTTCCCCACACTCCGCAACTCCAAGCTAAAGCCAAGGGGAGATGGCCCTTTCCAAGTGCTTGAAAGGATCAATGACAACGCTTACAAATTGGAGCTCCCGTCCTCCTATGGCACTCATGACGTCTTCAATGTTTCCGACTTGATGCCTTGTGAATGACGATCACGAACTTGACCAGCTGTATTCGAGGTCAAATCCCTTTCAAGAGAGGGAGGATGATGTGCCCATGCCTATGCCTAGTGAAGAACATGAGCCACATGAAGTACCAATGTCAAACGCCGATGTCGCGCCTAACCCTAGCTCACCTAGTGCCGCGCCGGGCAATGCAATGGACACGGCGACTTCGCCCGGCAAAGCTCAACTTCCGTCGGACACCCCGACACCTACAGGACCTATGACACCACCTAAGACCATTGGGGTCCCCAGCGCCGAGCCATTTGACCAATTGTCGAGCCCAAGGTCTAGCCCTAGATTTGCGGCCGCACGTGAGGAGGAGAGCAAGGCCGAGCCCATACCTGGTGCCATCACCCGAGCCCGAGCTCGCCAACTACACCACCAGCTCCAGGGAGGCCTATTGAGCATGGGAGCGCCGAGCCAACATGATCGGGGCCTGGTCACTTGCATTGTGGCCTTGCCCGGGTTTCTCGGCGCCGCGCAACACTCGACATGACACTCCAAGGGCTGGCCCATTGATGCCGGTTGATTTCTTATTAGTTTTAGTGGATTTAAGACATTTTAATTAATCATTTTAATTCCCTAAAATGCCTGCTAAAGCATGTTGATTAGTGGGGCCGATTATTAGGTTAGTGGTGTGATTTTCTTGTTTTTCTTTTAATTCCCTAAAATTCCTTTGTAGCCTATATGGGGAAGATTTGGAGTAGTTGGCACGTTGAATATTGAATAAAAAATCACCGAATTTCAGTTCTCAAGTTATCTCCTTTCTCTTTCAAACTCGTGAGTCAAGTCGAGTTCTTTTCTTTGAGAAATCCGAGTGAGTTGTATCTCCATTTCTCAAAGTTGCTTTCCTAGTCTAGTGTGTTGCATCTAGGCTTGAGAAAGTACCTATCCTCCGCCTGTCATCAACATTCACTGTTGCAACTTGCTTGATAAAAAAGTGGTGAGTCGATTCAATCTATTGACCACTTCTCATCCTCAGCCCTGCACACTTTGTTGGTTGAATTCCGACAAGCCCCTTAAGGTCAAGGACCAAGCCACCATCCAGTTTGCTATAGGAGGATATGTAGATGAGGTTGTGTGTGATGTTTTACCCATGACCGCATGCCATCTCCTCCTAGGCCGCCCATGGCAGTTTGATAGGGATGTCATCCATCAAGGGATGACAAATGAGTATTCTTTTATCATGAATGGTAAAAGAATCACTCTAAAACCTATGATGCCCCATGAAATCATAGTTGACCATGTGGCTAGAGAGAAAAGGAAGGCCAGCCAACAAATAGAGCAAAACACAGGTAAAAAGATGGCAATTGGAAGCAAAGGTGGTGCTTCTCATCATATGCTCTTGGCCAAGCCTCTTATGCCTCAATTCATTGCATGCCCTCAACCTTCCATTGCATTTTATGAGACTAACCCTATTAATGAAAAGGTTGTGGTGTTGCATAGAGTTTCTAGTGGTTTTATTGCAGGTCAAGAAGGCAAGCACATCAAGGGCTCAAAGCTGGAGTCCGGGATGGTCCCATTTGAGCCAGGAGAGGAAGGCGCCCCCCATGAGGATAGCTATTGCGTGGAAGGAGATGAAGACCTTGACGAGCTGGATTCGAGGTCGAATCCCTTTCAAGAGAGGGAGGATGATGTGCCCAAGGCCCATCAAGACATTCAAGGTGACCAAGAGCCCGAGTTCGCCAACTTCACCACCAGCTCAAGGAGGGTCTATTGAGCCTAGGAGCGCCGAGCCTGCCTGACCATGGCCCGGTCACGTGCATTGTTGCCTTCCCGGGTTCCTCGGCGCCTAGCACACACAAGGATTAACATCTCTGGGAGCTGGCCATTTTGGAGCAGATTATTTTAAACATTTCTTTAATGCATTTAAGACAATTTATCAATTTCTTTTAATTCCCTAAAAGTGCCTGATGTAGTGGGACGAGTGTTTAGGATAGTGGATGCAATTCCTTGTTTTTCTTTTATTTCCCTTTGTAGCCTATATCAAGCAAACTCATTTCCAGATTGTGGTTACGTTGAAATATATCCAATTGAGAGCTTTTCTGATCAAGAACTACTTCATCTTCACCTTGTTCGTGTGTAGTATCGAACACTTATCCTTGATCGTGAGTCATATCGATCAAACACCTTGATCCTTTGCCTAGGGTGAGTCACATCCCTTCGTAGAAGATCATTTCTTTCTTCTCTAAGTGGTGAGTCGTATCCACTTGTTGAAGACTGCTTATCCTTCACTTGTTCGTCCATCTTCATCAACCATTCGATCATCCACATCCACAACAATCATTTCGCTGAATATCCTTCCCGGAACTCCCAGCGACCCCTCAGTAAAAACATCATAACTTTCGTTTCCGTGATCCAATTGCTCTTAAATTTCGAGGACAGAAACTAGACTTCATTATCTAACTACTGTCGCCGGAATCATCCACTTTGGAGTTCGAATCAAGGAGAACGACCCCATTGAAGTCAGGACAAATTCTGGAATCTTGCTGGGATCTTGCTGTCTTGAGTTCTTGTGTTCCGAGGCGTCGACGAGCGAATTCTTGCACCCAGAGTCACCCGATCCTTGATCACAACATATACATAACAGTATTTTGTGCAATCATCGATAAAGGTCACGAAATACTTTTTACCGCCTCTAGTTTGCACAAATTTTAAATCATACAGATCTGTGTGTATTAAACCTAGAGGTTCGGTTGTTCTCTCTACATGTGGGGATGGCATTTTTGTGAGTTTGGCCTGTACGCATACTTCACATTTGTCTTTACTTGATTTGCATTTTGGAATCAGGTTCATGTTAATTAGTCTTTGTATAGACTTGTAATTCACATGTCCTAATCGTTCATGCCAAATATTAAAAGACTCAATAACATAAGCAATAGGATTATTCTTATTCATTGAAACATCGGATACAATAGATTTTGGAATGACTGTCATTATATTTAATTTGACCAGTTCATCCTTTACATATCCCTTTCCCAAATAAACCCCATTCTTAGAGAGAACTAGCTTGTCAGATACGAACTTCACCACGAAGCCGTTCTTGCTCAGCAAAGTGCCGGAGATCAGATTCTTCCGTATATCTGGCACGTGCATGACATTGGTGAGAGTCAGCTCCTTCTCTGAGGTCAGCTTCAACACCACTTTGCCATGACCTTCTACCTTGGATGTGGACGAGTTCCCCATAAATAGATGCTCGTCGCTCTTGCTCTGCTGATAAGTGGTGAACATTCCCCTGTCAGAGCAGATATGTCTGGTAGCTTCGGTATCGTACCACCATTCCATTGGGTTGCTTCCAACCATGTTGACTTCAGACACTACAGCACACAGATCTGCATCCGAGAGCCTGCCTTCAGTCATGTTGACTTGGGATTTCCCCTTGTCCTTGCACGGATCAGCCTTGTTGTGACATTCGTCAGCCTTGTGACCCATTTTACCACACTTGTGGCATTTCCCACTGAACTTCTTAGCTGGTTGCTTCTTGAAGTTGTTGGAGCTTTGGGGTTGGAACTTTCGTTTCTTCCCTTTGTCCTTGTGTTCAGCCAAGTTAGCCTTTTGTTCAACAGGCTGAACCCCATCTGCTTTGCGGTTGGTTGACTCAATCCGCAGCCTGACAATCAAGTCCTCAACGGTCATCGCCTTTCGCTTGTGCTTGAGGTAGCTCTTGAAATCCTTCTAGCCTGGAGGGAGTTTCTCAATGAACGCAGCCACCTGGAACGTCTCACAGATCGACATTCCTTCAGCAATGATCTCGTGCGTGAGAAGTTACAACTCTTCAACTTGCTCCATGATGGGCTTAGAGTCCACCATTTTGAAGTCCAGAAACTTCGCAACTGCGAACTTCTTGGAGCCTGTATCCTCAGACTTGTACTTCCTCTCCAAGGCAATCCAAAGTTCCTTGGAGGTCTTGATCTTGCTGTACACATTGTACAGTGGATCTATCAGGCGACTTTGAACCCAACCTTTGCACAGAAAATCTCCATGAGTCCAGGCCTCAACGCTAATTAGGAGGTGTGGATCTGTATTGTGAGGCGACAACATAGGCTTATCCTCATTCAGATACTTCTCAAGCTTTAGTGTGGTCAGGAAGAAGAACATCTTCTGCTGCCATGTCTTGAAGCCAGTTCCATCAAACTTTTCTGGCATCAAGCTTGCGTTTACAATACCAGGCATATGGACTGTCGGTTGGACAGCCTGATAAGTAGTCGGATGGACAATCTGATGAGCATCAGTTCTGACCCTTACGGCTTGTAGATTCGCCGCTGGCAGGTTTACTGCTGGCAGATTCCCTGCTGGCAATCTCACTGTTGGCAGACCACTCCCAAACTGAATTTGGGGTGTCGACTCAGCAGTATGTTCATTACCGACTCCGGCAACATTAGCAATATATTTCTCATTCATATCAGCCATGCTATCAGAATCTGTTTACAGAAGCGCAAACCAGGAATCAATACGGAAATGTACGAATGCAATTTAAATGTGAATTAAATTGCAGAATCGAAAAAATATTGTGTATACAGAATCGAATTAAATTCGAAATAATTTCCGGAAATTTCCTGCGACAATAGGTTAGAAACGCAAATACAGAAGTGTTCCTGCGCAGTGTATAAACTCAGAAACAAAAATTCATCAATATGTAATGCAGTTTAACGAGTTCAGAATTAAGACTGTAGGACCTATAAATTGAAGAACCATACAGAGATTATAAACTGCATAAAAAATGTAACGAAAATCAAAGTAACTACCGAATGATGATTGGGAAAGTTCTAGCGTAGAGTCGAGACTGGATCTCTTTCCTTAATTCTGAAATCGCTCCGTATTGTGACGGTTCCGTAGCGATCCGAATCCCAGGATACAACTGCAAATAATCTTCTGAATCGCACAACCAATGATCAGAAGCCTATGAACCAATTATGTGTTATACTCTCAGACTCGAAAAAGAAGAGAAGGGATGAAGAGCTTTCGATGGAGAGGATTGCTGTGTTCGATGATGAGAATGAGGTGCAGAGGGCTCCTTTTATAGCCTCTGCTGGAAGTAGTTCGACCCACTACCTGAGTGGAGAAGAATGAGGAGTCTGTTGAAGCGTTCAACAGAGTGGAGGAGAGAAACGAGAAAGACCAAACACTGCCCTTGATCCTCTTCAGGAACAGGTCAAGGTTGTAACTGCCCCGGACTGGGTCAAAGCACTTCTGGATCGGCCCAAAAAATATAGCATTGGCTGGCCAGCCCAAGCTATGTATTGGGCCCAAGCCCAATCCGATCCAACCCAACCCGGCCCAAGCCCAGCCCAGCACAACTCAATCCGGTCCGACGCGACTCGGCTCGGCGTGCGTGTGGTCTTGATGAGCTAGGTCCTCTCTCCATTACACATGGGTGGTGACCCAAGGCCACAACCTTGGATCCAATTTCCTAGTATATATACTAGTGAGTTTTTCTCCAAACTTCCAATGTGAGATACACATTTTCATCCCAAATTGTCCCAAGTTAAGCACTTCATGCAACCAACTTTGGGACTCCATTTCTCATTCAAGCGGAAATCATTTTTACCGTATGAGTACATTACGAGAATGTGCTCGCGGAGACGAAGCCAATGCTTCCATTTTCCGGTGTTGTCATTGGCCGGAGCCCACCAGAATTGTGCCCGGAAAAGTTATCAGCGCCACATTTAAAATGAGTTCCAACAATCCCCCACATGAATAGAAATGATTCTAAACATATGTTAAAAGACAGAAAGACTTTTGAGAGTACAGTCGAAAAATCACTGCATCTGGATTGATAGCGTTTTTCAGCCTTGAACCACCCATAGTGAGTAGCTATCGGATTTACTCGACCTGGTAGTGAACATGATGTCTTGAACCAACCGGACTTTGATGTAAACCGAAACAACAACTATCACATAGTTATATCCTCGAGCATATTATAATCGCTCATTTTCCCTATTGATTCCAAATACTTCTCAGCTTCCCTAAAAGTCATGTAGGCAATTTTGTATTCTTCATTTAGATAAGTATGGGAAAAATCCTCAAAAAATGATGAATAAAATCGGTTTCACATATTAGAAGGATTCACACCATCAACGAAAATTAAAAGAGTAGCAATAGTAAAGCACTTGGCATTTGCACATGCACGCCATCTTTCATACACGAATCAACGTAATCATCTTGTTCAAGAAACCACGCTTCTCACAAGCCTCTTTAAATGTTGCCAATCTTAAACCATCAACAGTCCTAAGATCTTCAAAAGATATGGCACCCATGACATTACAAAGTAGTAATCTCAAAAAGTATAGTTCCCACTCGGATGGGCTCACATAGGTCATTCTACCAATGGATGATCTCTGTTGCCTACAAGTCCACTTTCTCGCACGACTATCCCAAACAAAATTCTTAGGAAACTCACTGTACAAATATGCAATATCGGAATCTAGATTTTAATTAGTTTAAAAGTAGGTCATCCACATTGTATTTCTACGAGATACGTCATTAACAACATCATGCATGTTCTCATATTCACGAAATGTTGTACTCTTCATATTGGGAAGATGTACTTGTAAAGGAACAACTGTTGGTTGCATATCGTACATGTCGAATAGAAAAATCCTTCATGCCGGTTCAGAAAGGGAAAACCTACCTCACAGACTGATAGGTGATAACACCTAATTTATACTTATTTTAGGAGTCTAGTTGTATTTTATATTTGGTCATATTCATCTTATTTAACCTGTTTTATAATTAATTTTGTCATATTTTATATTCGGAGCCTCGTTGTTTTATGATTTCAGGCTTTTTTTATTAAATTTAAAAATGATACGGAAGTATTTTTGAAGCACCAAGTAAATGGAATAAGAGATGGGCCAAGGCCCAAATTACAAGACCACGTGAGGACTTAGTACGGGTCAAAAAAAGGAGCAATTGCAATTTGAAGTTGGGCCCCTGAGGTTGAACTATTGAAGTTGCTGAATTGCAACTTTGTGTTTGGTGGTATTTATGGGATTATTATATGCAATTAAAAGAAGATGTAAAAGGGGGCGGCAGAACAGATAGGCGGGAGGAGATTAGTTTAGGTTTGTTTTAGTTTGGAGTTTGACAGACGCACATGAGGACTTTAAAGAAGGAATTTTGACATTAGTTTATTTTGAAGATTTGGGATTATTCTTCTAGTCCTTTATTAACTTGAATTATTTTGTCATTGAAACTATGTTTTCTTATTTTTTATTTTTATTAAATAATTCATATATGTTTATGCTTAGTTTAAATCTGTTAAATATTTATTCAATCATGCTTGGCTAAATTCCTAGTTCTAAGGTTGAGGTGATCCCGACGAGGTGTATCTAAATAGAATTCTTTCTTTGTCTGAATTGAAATAGTATTTGATTCGTTCCTAGTGTGTTTAATGTCCATAGTAGCTTATGCGAATTGGATCCTATTAGGATTTGAGACCGAGAAGTGAGTTTTTTTATTGGTAGTCAGATAGGGTTTGAGACCGAGAGGTAATAACTTCTATTGGGTTCCTAGGAATAGAACCTGAGATTTTATTATTGCGAAAGCATCTTAATTTCTGTTATAGACTAATAACTATTATAGAAACTCAAATATTAGATTAGATATAGCAAGTCACGAGAGTGGATGTTAGTTCAGTTTGACCTTAGATTCTAAGTGCCCAAAGGGTTTATACCTTAATTTGCAAGTTGCGAGAGTGGATGTTAATTAGATCTAGGCACATTTACTATCATCCGAGAGGACTTAGTAATTACCTTAGATAATTGCCTTCAAATAATTTGGACTAGTTTCAGGTGAAGTGTGATTTTATTTACTAAATCATTGTTGAGGTGATCCTTAACCTTAGACACATTTATCCCACTAGTTTTATCTTTTCTATTCATTATAATTTGTTAGTTTAGTTATAGATTCCATCAAATTCCTTAATTTCACGGCCTAGTTTACTAGTAGAGTTACAATTGATATTACATTAGTCTTTGTGGGATCGATATTTGACTATTACAACTGATCTCGTACACTTGCGGGTAGATTTTAGCCACATCAATTACTACGGTTGTGAACCGTAGTAAAAGTGGCCGTTGTAAAATTGTTTACCACGGTCGTTGTTTTACTATTGTTGTCTATTTTACTACGGTTCCGGTCAACAAGGTCAATTAGTCAAGTATATTAGGTTTCTTTTCCTTTCCCTGTCATCCAAACAACATTTGATTAAAATTCCTCAATTTCTTTTCTTTTCTCCTCCCCTCATTATTTTACGGGTTGGCTACTTCCACCCAAACACGGTGCTATTTGCACCATGTCAGGTGTGCGGCACAGCCGACAGTGGGTGTCGGCAGTGGGTCTGGCGACGGGTGCCCTGGGCGCCGCGTGGAGGGAGTTCGATCTGGTGCCGCCGCGCGGTGGTGGTACCGGGAGTTCGATCTCGCCGATGATGGACGATCTCGCTGTTAATGGACGTCGGTGATGGGTTTAGGGTAGAATATTCGGTGGATTTCAATCAGAATTATTGTTGCGTTCGTGAATGAATTACTTTCGGTGGATTTCAATCACAATTTTTTGGTGAATTTTAAGAACCCGACTCGACCCGAACCTGACTCGATATTTTTTAAGACTCGATATAATTTTAAAATTCAATATTTTTTAAATATTGAAAAAGAACCCGACTCGACCTAAACCCGACCTGAACTCAACCCGAAAATTTGTACGATTTGATCGATCCACCGCCGGCCACCTTCGACATTCACCGCCGGCACCCCACCACCGGCCACTGCCGCACGGCAGCCGCTGCCGCACGCCACCCGACGCGTGTCAGTGGCACTGTGGCTCGGTGCAAATAGGTTCGCCTTATTTTACCTTCTTTTCTTTTCCCTTCATTACTAACTTACCAAACAAAGGGTTAAAGAGAGATGGTTGCAAAGAAGAAGACCGAATTGAAGAATATTAGGGATTCATAACTTTATTAATTGTAAACCTATTTTACTACGGTTCACCGACAACCGTGGTAAACCGGGTGCTAAAACACCATGGGTGTCTGATAACCATAGTAATTTTACCCCTTTTAACTTACTTATAACAAATTATTATCGAACCGTGGTATATTAAGCACTTGTTTACCTCGGGTCACCAAGAACCGTGGTAAAAACAACTCCAAAACACTACAGGTATGATCACAACCGTGGTAACTTAACCAAGCTATCAAAATTATAACGTATTCGTGGTAATTGTGTCTGTAGTGGAAGCCCCGTTTTGTACTAGTGTTTTTTATCACGGTTGTGAGACAACCGTGGTACTTTAACTCATATAACTGATTTACAACGCAAGACAAATGAACCGTGGTATTTTTAGCAAATGTTTTAACACAGTTTCCCCACAACCGTGGTAAAAAAACCGCATAAACACAACAAACCGTGGTTTTTATGCGTCTTTTTTACTACGGTTGTATTTGAACCGTGGTAATGGAGCTCATATAACTTTTTTACAACAAAAAATAAATAAACCGTGGTATTTTTAGCAAATGTTTTACCACGATTGTCCCAAAAACGTGGTAAAAAATCAGCATAAACACAACCAACCGTGATATTTATGAGTCTTTTTTACTACAGTTGTATTAGAACCGTTGTAATAGAACTCATATAACTCATTTACAACATAAAATAAATGAACCGTAGTATTTTAGCAGATGTTTTACCACAGTGTGGGATAACCGTGGTTAAAAAGATGCAAGAAAAACTACGATTCTACGCACAACCGTGGTAATTTAACTATGATAACAAAATTACTACAAAAATACACGGAACCGTGGTAATTGTGTTCGTAGGGGAAGCCCCGTTTTATACTAGAATATTGAAGCATACTCGATCATGACCCTTGTATACGTATTTGTAAAAGTATTTTAGTACTTAAAATGTAGAACGTATCTCAATGTTTATGTGATAGTCAAACGTTGTGAGCATATGTGGATTGTAAGGTGTAACCCATGTGTTATCTAACTCGTTCCCTATGCTTTTACATAATCATTGTTTTGCCTTCTTTGATAAATAGGATAAGAATCGTTAGCACAAGAGGTAAATTCAGCGTAGTCTTTTGGATAGTTGAAGAGACACTTGGAGTGGAAATCCTTCATTTTCATACATGTATAGTTTGGATTCAACTCACCACAAGTACCATGCATCATATATATGTTGTATAACATGTGAATGCAACAAAGGGCTTTCAGTTGAGGAAAGCTCAACACTCACATATTGGTCATACAAATTTGGGTTTAATATCTTGTCCTCAACCACTACTACAAAAATGACCTAATATCTCATAGCAAATAACTCGGACGTTCAAGTTGCGAGATATATACGTATTTTAAAAAAAGTGCTATCAAATATAACCCGGCCTCTACTAATCCGGGTCATATAAAGGGATAATACAATTAAATAACTCATATATCAAACGTCTGAGTTATTTAAACCTAATATCTATTAACCAAATTATTTGGTCCGGTATATTTCCTACTATATATTCGACTCTTTTTTTTTGGGTCAAAACCTAATATACTCGACTCTCATCGTTCCTCTTCAATCAGCACCATCAACCTTAGCACCATACAGTGCCCTAATCCACCGATCAACCTTAGCACCATCAATTAGCCCTAATCTGTTCGCCGGACTGGGGAGGTGTGGTAGCATGAATTTATACCACTAATATTTATTGATTGCGACGACGATCGATCTTCTATGAACTCGAATAACGAACATAATACGAACAATTTAGAGTGGAAAACCCTAGTGCCAAATAGCACACAGAAAAAAACCACTACCTCTTAGCTTCTTGCTAGAAGGATTTGAACGGTCTACTTCTCTTATTCATTCTCTCTTTTGTTTATAACAATCGCTCATATTCAAAGCTCTCTCACAATCAATGGAGGCTGCCTACTGAGTTATTTCGTTCTAGGGTTTAGGGTAGGTATAGGTTATTAAATATCTCTCATCTTTAAGTCTTAATGGGCCTCATTTAAGTAGACGGGCCTGATCTTCTAGTTTAGAAAAGTGGGATAATTTCCCCCTTCATTTTGCCCCTCGGGTTCGACAAAAACCATAGGATCCGATAACTCCGGGTCGTACCTCGAATCAGCATCAGGATCTGAATGATTTTCGTCTCGATTCTGCAACACTCAGTCATCCATATGATGGACCTAAGCTACCCAAGCTGCCTCGTAATGCGTTGGTCCTTGCCTAACTTGTCTATGCTTGCTTATAGGTGTTCGGATTCAACTCCTATACGCCTATGTGGGTCGCTCGGATTCGGCGCCCGTGTGGCTCATTACCACGAAAATGCGTGCCTGACTACGAGTAGCTCGAATTCGGCTCTCATATCGGACTTACACTGCTGGCTCTTGCCTAGCGTGGGTCGCTCGGATTCGGCGCCCGTGTGGCTCGTTACCACGGAAATACATGCCTGACTACGAGTAGCTCGAATTCGGCTCTCGTGCCGGACTTATATTGTGTTGTGAAAGGTCACCTTGTCATTCATATCCTGTAGCTTCCCGCTCTAATGCCCATGCCCGCCATTACGTGGCAGGGTCTCTGTGATACCCCGTATTTTTGTAAGGTTATTTTGGGAATTTTGGAATTTTCCCGAGTACCCGTTTAGTACGTCGGATTTAATTCAGGTAGCTTGAGACATTCTGTAATGTGCTCTGTATCTGTAATATTTTTCTCAGTGAAATAAAATACAGACGACGTGCTTCGGATGTTTATACGCGTTCGCGTACGATAATTTTTATCCCGGGTTAATGTCTTGCTCGTTTAAAAGCTGAATGGGCGGGAAAAGGCAAAAACGACGACCACCGTACAGTAACGGCGCCCGCCGTCGCTGGGCCCGAGGTGTCAGGCCGTCGTCTCCTACTCTGGGCTCGCCAGGGCTAGGAACGATGACCGTCGTAATTACGGCGCCCGCCGTAGGCAAAGTTGCGGCGCCCGCCGTGATTACCCAGAAGTCATTACCCGTTGGTCGCCGGCGAGCTCTGGCCGCGCCGATATAGCCCTGCTCGGCCTCGTCTAGGGTGATGATGATGTTCCCATTGCTTTGGCTATAAAGGAGGTGTTGGGGGAAGGGTTTTGAGCCATCCCAGCACCGAATCTCTGCCAAAATTTTGCCTCGTCGGAGTGTTAGTTTCGCCGGATTTCGGAAGCTTCATTGGTGTCGGTTGGTGGTGTTTCCAGAAGCCCTTGTGAAGCCTTTTGGTTGCCTTTGGAGGTTGGAACCCATGCAAGGCAAAAAGGGGTCGAAACGCGCATCATTTGGGTGAGTTTTTCTCTCGTTCTGTCGTCGGAGTTCTTCACGGCGACCGTCGTGTTCTTTACGGCGCCCGCCGTGATGAATGCGGCGACCGCCGCCAATGCCCAGAATGACTTCGTGGCTTTGGCTTGGTTGGTTGTCGTCGTGGCGTCTTTCCTTTCGATTTCTTTCGCCGTTTTTAGATTCGTACTGTTGTTATGTTGGATCTAACTTAGGTTCCTTTTATGGGTCGACTCGAAGGTCGTTGTGCTGTCGGAGCTATACCCGTGTCGAGCCCGTAATCTCGTCGTTGTCGTTAGGCTTGTTTCTATTCTGCGGATTAAGGCAAGTGGCGGTTCGCTCTTGCTCATCGTTTCCATATTTACATTGATTATCAGTTATTTCAATTGATTAATTAATTTGGAACGATTATTACTGTGTTCATCTGGAAGTGATTTATAAACTATTTTGAAAATCATATAATAGGTTGTATATCTGTTAGAACAACGCTATTATCTATGATCGCCTTTCGGACCTTTATGTGGATTTATTCTGTAACAATAATTGTGCTGTATCTGTGTGGTTAGCACTGTAGTTAGGAATGTACTCAGACTTCGTCCGGCCGTTTCTTTATAATCTGGTATCGGGGTGGCTCGTCTCCATCTGGTACTATTCTAAGATCATGATCGGTCTCTTTCACAAGTGTGTAGAGACAGGACACTTAGCTGGTGTCACAAACCTTCCGGTGTACGTCACTCTCGACGAAACGTATACTAAGATGTGTCGTCCCAATGGTGGGGTACACATGTAAAAGTCTAATAATGTGATGTGTGGTTTGTAATATAAATCAGATAAGTGCTACTCGACGCACATAATTAATAAACCTTCGGCGAGTAGTGCAGCTAAGTTATAGTGCAGCTAGGAAAACTCATCTCGACTTTGATCATAGTACGTTCTCTTTCCAATCTGGACTCGCTGTATGCGGTGAGGTTGATCGTGAACCGAAGCATCTTAGTCAACTTTTAAATCATTGTTGTATGATTCTGTAAACATTCCAGATTTGTCATAATTCCTTAAAGACTCATTTCCGTTGGAGTCTTCTTTCGAGTCGATTTCTGTGAAGATTCAGTCTTCTAGAATCTTCTCTTGTGCATACCTCTTGTTTATTCCAGTAGGAGTATGATGGTTGACTATCGTCATCGGTTGTTATTCGAGAAGCGATGAGTCTAACCTAATACGACTGCTTCGAACCATTATGCTTTGTACCCTTGCTAGTCTATTCAAGTAGACTAACCCACGAACTTTGTTCTCTGCATGTGGGCTGGTGTCATCCGTTCGATTTGGCACATCAGATAGAAAGTAGCTCAGAAGAATAGAAGGACTATGGAGTCGACGGTGGTTTTCGAATGTTTGAGTTATTTCGTTAATCAGGTTGAGATCTTTTGGACAATGACTTTGGTTATAATGTATTTTATAAGACTTCCGATGTACCCTACTTTATAAGACTTCCGCTGTATTTGGTTTAAACTCTGTGTTAGCCTATTCGGGATTGGGTTGTAATCCCGTAACTCATGTTTCCTTGACAATGTTATGTTTTGGAATTGAATGCTTTGATCATTATATATCATTTGTATTTCATAAATTGTATTTAAACGGTAAAGCCTTGGGTGATCTCGGTAAGGAACACTGGGGTCACTGGCGGTAATACCTTTTCAAAAGGGTTAAGTTTTGGGGGTGTTACAGTCTCTTTCGTTCTAGTCTAAGCTTGTCATCCATGCACTCCAGCTTGTATGCTCTCATGCTCTGCCTTCTAGTTCAAGCTTGTCGTCCATGCACGCCATCTTGTATGCTCTCATGCTTTGCCTTCTAGTTCAAGCATGTCGTTCATGCACTCCAGCTTGTATGCTCTCATGCTCTGCCTTCTAGTCCAAGCTTGTCGTCCATGCACTCCAACCAGCATGCTCCGTTGCCCCTAGGCTGATAGAATGAACGAGGCATCTCGTGTTAACATGATTTCCAAGCAGATTGTGCTCGATGTCGCTGCAGCCCGTAGGCTTTGTGTCTCCTAAGCTGTCAGAATAAATAGTGGTATCAGCTTGTACATCCAAAGTTAATAGAACGATGACATCTCTTGTCCTTGTGCCTTGTACGCATACTACTTCAAACAACTCAAATGATTAATTAGTAATTATAAATATGGGGAAAAATGACTTAGCTCTTGCGTCATGTTCATGTCATTCTTTCGATACCGGTGAAGAGACTCGGCCTCCACAACCCATATTCGACTATAGCTTGCAGTGCTACTTGTTCATCGCCGCTGAACTTGCTCAATTCGTACGTCGTTTGAGACTCCAAAGAGGCGCTTGAACCTTGTACCTTGCAAAGACATGCTGAAAAAAACATATAGCGAAGCACTCCTAGACCATATCCGCTGATCTCGCTCCATTTGATCGCTGTTCGAGCCGCCAACGAGCCACTCAAAGTAGACTCAATCAAATGTGGTTTATTGGCAATACCCACAATTGAACTTATGCTGCAGACCATATAAAATTATGGTCCATTTGAATGATTTTGGGCCACGTAAGGCCCAATTGCTTCATCCCCTCCACATGGGACCCACCATCGTCATCAACCTCGCATGTTGTCTGCAAGGGTTTTGCTCCTACGGCGGCGGGAATGTGAAGACCTCGCCCGTCGGCGACGATCAACCACAGCCCTGGATGCCTCTACTTTGCCGCCTCAGGATCGCTGGTCGTCCTCCTGACCGGGTCGGCTCTGCAGACGGGGCTCTCGCCATCAACCCACTGAATCGGGATCGGCCTCCGCCTCCCGCTCCTTGCGTCTCAAGCTGTGGTGCTCTCCCAGATCCGCTCCGGCGTTGCCTTCGATGCGTCCAGGGCTCCGACGTGCTTCCATATCCACGCAGTCCCCGCTCCTAGGGTTTTGACAGCGCTCGGGGATTTCACGAACGCTCTCCAATCGTCGGTCCCGACCACCCGCAGACCGAGCCTCTGCCATCGGTCTCCTCTCGGCTGTGCGATTCTCCCTTCGAGCCGCCTCACCTTGATCGACCATCGTCTCGTTACCCACGATCGGCGCCAATTGTGGTAGCATGAATTTGTACCACTAATATTTATTGATTGCGACGACGATCGATCTTCTATGAACTCGAATAACGAACATAATACGAACAATTTAGAGTGAAAAACCCTAGTGTCAAATAGCACACAGAGAAAAACTACTACCTCCTAGCTTCTTGCTAGAAGGATTTGAACGCTCTTATTGATTTTCTCTTTTGTTTACAACACTCATACACAAAGCTCTTTCCCTATCAATGGAGGCTGCAAACTGAGCTCTTTCATCCTAGGGTTTAGGGTAGATATAGGTTATTAAATACCTCTCATCTTTAAGTCTTAATGGACCTCATTTAAGTAGATGGGTCTGATCTTCTAGTTTAGAAAAGTGGGACAATTCCCCCCTTTAGGAGGATTTCTCTGTTGAGCCTGGTGAGAGCAGGAGACCTTTCCGTGCTCTCCTCGATGTCGGGCTTCTCAGAACCACAACTGGAAATCGTGTTTTTGGGGCACTTAAGGTACCCTTAGATTAACAGCTTGTTGTGATACGCTTGTCCAACTTTGGGTGACATATTTGTATAACTCTCCCTATTATTCTGGTTTTGTAAGATACTTTGGCTGATGTTATAAATTGGTTATTAATTTCCATAATCACTGGTTACTCTTTCTTCAGGGTGGCCTTGATGGTGGACATGATATTCCTCACAGCGACAAGCGTTTTGCTGGATTCAGCAAGGACAATAAGCAACTCGATGTTGAGGTCCACCGCAAGTACATCTATGGTGGACACGTTGCCGACTACATGAGGGTGAGTAAAGCTATTACACAATGCCGGCGGCTTCAAATTTGTGTTTATGTAATTAAGTCTCAAGTTCTAATTGTCTAATCAAAATTACACGTTTTCTATCACCACCCCTTTTGGCTTGGCTCTTGGAACTTGCTTTTCTATTTATTTTTAATTTTTAAATACTTGTATCCAAATGCTGATTTTGGTGCATCCATCGTTATGATTATGATGTTGAGAAATCATGTGTGCTCAGGAACCTTGTCAACATTGTGTCATAGATGAGTTTTATATTTTGTTGTGAAATTGTGTTGTAAGTTTTCTCCCAACATTTGAATAATTGCAGACATTAACTGAAGATGAGCCTGAAAAGTACCAATCTCACTTTAGTGAGTACGTACATAAAGAAGGGGGTTGAAGCTGGTAATCTTGAGGAGTTGTACAAGAAGGTTCATGCCGCAAT
This sequence comes from Rheum nobile, assembly GCA_027886185.1. Classification (NCBI taxonomy): domain Eukaryota; kingdom Viridiplantae; phylum Streptophyta; class Magnoliopsida; order Caryophyllales; family Polygonaceae; genus Rheum; species Rheum nobile. The sequence continues at coordinate 3,442,793 of WOAB01000002.1, read as the reverse complement.
CAGGGAAGACCCAATTGCAAAGAAATCTGACAAGGAACCTCCAAAGCAACACAAGAGGTATTACACGGCAAAATATGAACAATTTCCTGTATTTTTCCCTACTTTTGTACCTATTGACATTCTGAGCTACCACCATTTTCTGTGTTGTGCAGTATGAATTCCATGTCTATTACAATCTTTTTCTGATATACTGGTTTCTGTATTACATGTACAACCTTAAGAAGTTGACTTATGATGAGAGGAAGGCTAGTTTTTATTCTTTAGTAGATTATACTTAATTCTTGCAGAATGACTATCTAATGCATATCTTTTAACTGTCTTTGTTTATTTGCAATGTACCATTATGTACCAGAATTTCTAGGATTAGTAAATAGTGTGCACTAAATAAAGGTAAATTCAAGGAAATTGTAATTTTTTTATATTCAAATATATTATCTTTTATAAAATGATCTAAAGACAAATAAATGAATAAAAAAATATTTTAAATTCCAATATTCAAAAATTTAGATAATACGATTTTGTTCATAAATTATTTTTTAGGATTTTATTTGCTAATGCAAAGTTAATTTTTTTAAATAAGTTCAAAAAATAAATAGATTTCATGAATAAGAATATACAAGTATAAACATAATAAATAAGCAATTTAAACCTATAATAAGGTGTTATAATTTTCTATTTTCGTTGTATATATACATTAATCTTCATTTTACATATAAGATATCATTATATGCACATATTTGTTGTTTTATGAAAATATCTCATAAAATGTTAAAAACTCTTTCATAATCAGTTATTTCACAAAATTTTGAAATTTGTTTCACAAAATTTTAAATGTATATTGCATACATGTCAATTATATAGATAATTCCTAATAATAGAATAAATGTACATATATTGATTCTTGAAAAAACCTCTTAATAATACTTGAAATTAAACAAAATAAAGAAATTGATACTAACTTATAAATAGAATGTAAGTGAATATGAGATTAAATATACAATTTTTTGTGATGTGATGATATATTGACTATACATAATTTTATAAAATAACACTAAGTTATCAATAAGATCAACCAATCTAATCTTAAACAAAAATAAAAAAATTTGAATTTGAATAACACATCTTAAAAGCATGGAAAAAGTCCGCTAATTCTTTAAAGCAACTCTTTAAATAACACCTAAATAGTGAATGTTTGAGCTAATTCTGTAAAATAATTTGATATGAGATATAATTATACAATTGTTGTTATAAAGTTGACAAAGTGATTTTCTTTCATCTTATTTTATATAAATAACATCATAATTAGCAAAATGGAATAACTCATATATATAATTTCATTATTTAGAAACAAATCGTAAATTCATATTGATTTGGTTGTACAAATTTTATAAAGTACACTAATATGTTAAAATATTACCTAATCTAATTCTAAGTAATAATAAAATATATTGAATTAATCATGCCACGTACTTGTGCGTAGCACGGGCCCACATGTAACTAGTACCCTAATATAGTTCACTATGTTTAGTAATTTCATACATATTATATTTACGATTTGATGTAAATTTACTAAGTTGTGGGTGTGGCTTATACCTAAGCCCTAAAACTATGAAATTTTTTGTGTACAACAAGAGTCTTGGACCAACTAAACTTGCAATATTCTAATCACAAATTATGGGCTATAACTTTCAAATCCAACCGGCCCATTAGCATGCTTAAGGTTACATATTGCATAGTTTTTTATTAAAGATTATTGTGACTCTTAATTGTTGCAAATCTACTAAAACCTTACTATGTCACATGGCACCCCCATAATAAAAATGTCATGTGTCATCTCCCCTATATACTTAAAGCAGGAATGTCTTCACAAAAAATTTAGTCAGTTGGCACTCTATTTTATTGACACGTGGTTTCATGTAAGGCATACATGTGTATTTTTCTCAACTTCTTCCTCCATGTTCTGCTAAATGTCTTCCTCAACTACTTAATGGAGACTAAAGTAGGTTTTCTAAAAGTAACTTACTCCTAAATACAACCGCATCTTAAAACCAGCACACCTCTCACATATGATACAACTAGTGGTGCGGGAGGAAGATAAGCCCTATCTCGTCGGTTTTCGTCTTCAGAGAGCAACTACTCACAAAGATAAAGAGAGATTTTGAGAGATGGAGAAGCCAGTAGCAACGTTGGACAAGGGCACAATCTTCTCTTCATGAAATTACTGTGGTTAGATAATGGTTGCCGACAAATTCGATGGGACACTCGCCATTTTTTACTCTCTCGACCCGACTTCTTCGTCCTTCGGCTGCACGTTCAGGTCCAAGGTTTGAGTTAAAATTCGAGCTCTGTTGATGATTTTTAACCCTAACTTGTTCGAATTGGGTGTTTGTATTGGTTCATGATGTTCAATTTGGTGTTTCTGTCAAGGTGCATGACGGTGCCCACTACTAGAAATAAGGCTTAATATCGACACTCTACTTTCGACAATAATAGCTTGTGTTGAATAAATTTTGAAACGCGCGGAATCTATTACAAATTGCGACACTGTTTTTTTGTCGGGCAAATAACGACATCTTAACGTGTTGTGGAGAAGCATAGTTTTAAATTACAACAGATGTCGCTGTCAAGATTGACTTTTGAAACTCGTCCAATTTTGACACCTTGTTGCATCGCTATTATAATCCTAATAAAACTAAAACCAATTATGGCGAGTCAGGTTTATCTTTTCTCCCCACTAGAAATCATGCCCGTGCTACGCACGGGAAAAGAATAAATTTAATTATCTAAAAATTCTAAATATTAATTTTATAATTTAATTGATTAAAAAGTATCCTGATGTAAACTTGATCTAGTAGAGATTTCATCACCAAAAAATAAAGTTATGTTGGTAGAGATGTAAACTTGATCAAGATCATATAAAGAATTGTTTAATATTAATTGTTATGAATATCATAAAATATATCGAAAATAGAATTTTGAAAAGAATTTTTGACGATGAAATTGTCCATGTAAATTAAATAATAATTATGCACATTGTACTTAATTTTTAACAAATTCATGCCAATAAATATCTAGAATTGTTTAACTTTGTAGGGGACTTGACTCCACTACATAAAAATTCCTCAATAAATGTCTACCTATATAACAGAAACGTTATATAAATTATATAATATTAGCATTGGCTATTTTTAAAAGGGATTGTTGGAGGTTATAGGAATATCTAAATATGAACAGATTGCGAAAATGCCATGACTACATGAATATACTAAATAACATACCTTATATTATTACCACTTCAAATATTCTAAGAAAATGATCACTCAACATTTATTAAATTATTAACATTGCAAACTAATATATGATATATGTCAAGTAATATCAAATGATTTCGACTCGTTACTTAAAAAAATATACTTCTTTCGTATGGTAGAACAATAACTCAAGGTTTTTCGGTAATAATTATCAAAGGTAATATTTTTATGTCAGTATTTCTAATTTTTCTATTAACTCTAATTTTCTATATATATCTATATCTAAATTTAATTACATTTTTGAAGGACATGAGGTAATCAATCTCTATTTTTTTGTACGAAGGTAATAGATCTCTACAAACAATGATTAAAAGATGGGTTGTATATCTTTGACCAAAAAAAAAGATATGTTATATATTCCTTCACATAGTTTTTTTTTAGGATCACCAAATTATAAAATAGAGTTAAGGAAAAGTAATTGAGAATCATTTGATGTCTAAGAGCATCCACAAAAGAAGTTATAGGGTTTCTCACTTGTTACATTAGGAAAAATAAATAAATTAATTTTATCCACATAGTGACTCATTCAGGAATTCAGTTAGTTAGTTAGTTTAATTATTTTCTATAATGAGTTTCTTATTTGACACTCGAAGTCTCTAGTGCAACTCTGTAAGAGACTTTCATTTGACAATAAGAAACTATTTTCTAAAAATTCCTAACACAAATTACTTTTTATTTTTATTTTTGTTTGAGAAATCCCTGGAACCTCCTTTGTGGACGTTTTTCCTCTCTCGCTTTATTCTAATCTCATTTGAAGCCGTATGTAGCCAGTAGTGATCTATTTTGAGCAAAACACTTCACAATATATATCATCGTCCTTTTTAAGACAAATCTTAACATTCTTAAAAAAAATAGTATTTGAGAGGTGACTGTATTTTTGTAATATCAAATATCAAGAGTTATATAGAAATAGAATAATTACATTGGATTAATAAAAAGAATTGCATAGTAAGGTATTGTTATTGCATTTATAGATTTTACTCTTAAGAAATTGGAATCAACATTCATTTGACACTTGTTTTATTTTTCTGTACATATGTTTCATCCTTCACATCTATGTGAGACTTGTAAATTGCGTAAAATTTGACACAAATATAGTACCTTGTGTTATGAAACTAATCATTTTTTCCATAAACCAAAGTTTAATTATAAGTTGAAAGATATTGTTAAAAAATAATCTATTGATATGCATGGATGTTTAATGTACGTATTTGCTTCAGTATCATCCTTCAAGTAATAGAAGTTTCAAAAAATATTACAATATATAGTAGAAGATCATTAGATGTGAAAAATAAAAATAAATATACATTTGAAATTTGAATGCGTACGATGATGAATTTCATAATGGGCGACCTACCATGCATGTCCATTGAAGATTTTGCTTCAATAATAGCAACAATCTAACATACATATTTTTATATAATGGTTGTCCTAGCATGTGTTAATATTTGTTTTGTGCATATAGTGGTGTTTTATTCCCAAATGAGTTTAATTGATAGATTTCATATTCTTTATATAATGGGTGTTTTTTCCTTTTTGCAACCATTTCCAAATAAATAGTGTGATTTTCAAATTTAAATTCTTATTAATTTAATATGATCATATTGTAACTTTTCAAAATATATGTTTTTTAAGTAAATCATTTTATAATACAAAAAAATATAGATATGGAAAAAGTACTAATGTAATAAAATAATATTTGATATTGTGACAAATTTATTATTTTTTATAAGGAATATGCGTTACGAAATTAATTGACATTAATTATCTTGTTATCTCGTCATCAATTCTACATTTTTCAATTACTGTAATTTTATTTAATGTTTCCTATGTGTGATCTTTTAATAAAGTAAATAAAAAATTGTTAAAATTGCTAAATTATCAAAATATTCTAATAAGATACCAAATTGAACCCATGTATTCATACTAATGAAAGACGTATGAAGAAAGCAGTAAAGCGGAACATAATGAACAGTAATACAAAGATTTACAATGTGAATAGTAATATGAACAGTGACTTATGAACAGTAACTTTTAAATAGTAAAAACTATGAACTATGAACAGTAAACGTAATAGTAATTATACTGAAAAACTTAAAAACTAAAGCAGGAAGAGAAATATGAACTGAAAACTTAGGACTTTTATAAGATCGTAATAAACTTACAGGGACTGTTGTACAAGACTATTGTTGTAAACTTGAAAAAACGATCTTGTGAAGCTTGAAAGAACTTCAAGTGAAGAATTCTAGCTTATGGAGACTATAAGAGAGAGAGAGGGATTTTGAGAGTGTTTCTCAACACATGAGAGTCTAAATTCGGATGCCTCAAAACAACTAAGGGCTTTGCCTTTTATAGAGAAGGGAGGGAGTTTGATTTCCTTTGTCCGTACCATTTTTTGGTACTATTCCTTCACGGGTGAGCTTTCCTGTTGTGAGTGGAGTTCTGAATGGGCCTTTTGTCTGTTTTGCTTCTGAGTGGAGTCTTGCTGGTGAAGTCTTGTCTTCTTTTTGAGTGGAGTCTTACTGGTGAGGTCTTGTCATCTTTTTGAGTGGAGTCTTGTCTTCTTTTTGAAAGACTGAGTGGGTCTTTTATATGTTGCTGCGAGTGAAGCCTTTTGTTTTGTTTAATCTCTTTTCTTCTTTACTCTGCCATCATTCTTGGGCTTCTTCATAGCGGGCTATTTTTCTTCTTGGGCTGTTCTTCTTCTTGGACTGATCTTCTTCAACTATTCTCCTAATTTTACAATTGATATGACAGACCCAAGAATCAGTAGTACTCTTACTCTTGATATTAAACTCCTTAAAAAGGGGTTCAAAAACCTTTCTAAAAACTTTGTCATAATCTACAGACTCCATTACAGAATCCTAAGTTCCTGCACTGATCCCAAGTGTATAGTACCTCCTGTCCCTAGAGGAGAAACTATCCTCCTACAACTAGAAGCTGAGAGATCTACAACCTTTACTCCCAAGCTGATAAAATGGGAAGATATTACTATACTAGAGGCTTTTGAACTAAAACATGATTTTTTCAGAGTCTCTCTATACTGCTAGAGACCATTCTTTTAGACCTAGACCCAGAAATCCTCATCCTTTCCCAGCAAGAAACTCTTTTTCAAAGTCTCTATATACTGCTAGAGACCATTCTATAAAAGACCATTCTGTCAGGGTTGAATTTAGCAGTCCTATTCCTAACCCCATTAATGAACAAAATAAAGATGAATCTTTTCCCTCTTCCTCTACTCAGAGTGATATGGGAAGATACTCCTCCATAAATGTTATCACAAAAATAGACTTCACAATAGACAAAAATTATTTAAGAACAAACTTTGATTCCATAAAAAATAGGACCAAGAAAGGTTGGTTCATGAAAATAGACAAGTTGGTCAGAGATAAAATAAGAGAATTATGGTATTCTGACATGGAAAAATATAGGATCAATATCTTATTTTTCACATGGTTTCCTAATTATCTTAAGATTCAGGGAATAGAAAACCCTTTAGAACAAAAGTCTATTGATGTCCAAACCAGATTAACCAAAACTTGGAACCTTGTACCTTCAGGATCTACACAAAGTATTCATCCTCTTTTACAAGGAATAAAAATAATTACAAAAGATGGGGAGGTCCCTGCAGAACCTTTTAAAAATCCTAGAATTGGTTCTTCCGATAATAGTCCTGCTACCTTAGAAGATGTTAAAAAAATACATCAACAGCACAACTATATCAACCAAATCCGTCACACAATAGCTGAACAAGTAGAATTAATACATGTTAAAATCAGCATGGAAACTATCAAATTTCCTAAAGACATTTCTAGACCGCATTTCCAAATTCAGGGAATTAAAAAAGAAACAGCCAATAACACTTCTTTAAATCTTTCTCTTAGCCTCATGGAATTAATTGATAAAAAATAAAAAAATGTTATGATTAATTGTGTCGAAGAATGTAACAATAGTTCCAACACTGATTCTAGCAGTTCTTCTGACAATTCTGAAAGAGAAAATAGTTCTTCTAATCAAAAGGCTATAGAAACCTTACAAACCTGCTTTGAAGAAAATTCCCTTACTATTAATAGGTTAAGAAACAACCATGGAAGGCCTCAGGCACACAGAAAAATATTCAGAAATACAGACACCAGAAACTTCTATCCTAGACCCTCTCCTCCTGACCTACAATATGAAGAAATATCTAAGTTTAGATCCACAGATTATAATAGACAATCTATCTATGAATGGAATATAGATGGAAAATCTGAACATAAAATACTCAACACCTTACAAGAAATTGGTATGGCTAATATCGCCTATACTGTTGGAAGAAAAGACCCCAAAACTTGTTTCTCACTCTTAACCACTGGATTCACATGCCAGCTTAGAAACTAGTGGGATAATGTTTTATCCTCCTTTCAAAGAGAAGAGATCCTTGAATTTACCAATGATGATGGAGAACCAGAACCTGTCCATCAACTTATATACACCATTAGTATGCACTTCATAGGCAACCCCAGAGAGGAAATCCAAGCCAACAGAGAGATCCTTTCTAATCTTAGATGTAGAATCCTTAGTGACTATAGGTGGTATAAAGGTGTTTTCCTGTCATACGTCTACAAAAGAAATGATTGCAATAAGGGTTATTGGAAGGAACGTTTTGTTACAGGTCTTCCAAACTTATTTGCTGACAGAATAGTTCAGAAAATAAAAGACGAAATTCAAACAGAAGAAATTCCATGGAAAGACATGACCTATGGTCAACTAACAGCTTTTGTCAAAAAATAAGGTTTAGCCCTTTGCTCCGAATTGAAAATACATGCCAAATATGGTAGAGAAAAATGATCTAGAAGAAAAGAACTAGAGAACTTTTGTGAGGCTTTTGGCCTTACCAAAATAGAACCCCCTTCTAATAAAGATAAAAAGGTTTATAAAAATAAACACAAAAGATTTTGTCCTGAAAACAACTATGAAAGACCTAATTATCCACCTAAAAGGAGATTTCAACCAAGAAAGACTAATAAAAAGATTATCTGTTATAAATGCAGAAAACCAGGCCATAAGGCAGACAATTGCAGTCTCAAACAAAAGATCAATGAAATCTGTCAGGATGACAGTACCCTAAAAGATAGACTCACTAAAATCCTTTTGGAGGATTCTGAGAATGAGTTTTATGTCCCTGATACTTCAGAAACTGAGAATTCAGGAACAACCCAATTCTGCAATGTTATCACCAAAAGTGATGAAAAAGAGGCCCTTTTAGAGCTTATCGATACCCTTGAAGATCCTCAAATAAAACGAGAATACTTCATGAAGCTAAAAGAACTAATATTTAAAGAACAACAACCCTTACTTGAAGAACCTTTTAGCATTTCCAAAATTATTAATAAGAAGTCGCCTGGTAAGATATTTTCCTCCATTACCTTGAAAGACCTACAAAATGAAGTTAATGGAATCAAAAGAGACATTGGAACCCTCAACAGACAATTATTAATAAATGAAACCAAAGACCTCGAACTTGAAGCTAGAATAGCTCATCTAGAATTTTCTAAAACCCTTACTCCAGCCCCCGTTCTCAACAAAAGGAAGAATAATCTCCCCTTATTGAAGATTCTTTCATTTCGGCTATAAACAAGATCAACTTTCAAAAATGGTATGTTCATATTACCATAAAAATAGAAGACTTCATTCTTTCTACATTTGCTCTCATTGACAGTGGAGCAGATCTAAACTGCATTTGTGAAGGTTTAGTCCCTTCAAAGTATTACCATAAGAGTCATGAAAAGATTCTTGATGCTAGTGGTAGTCGAATGAACCTTAATTACAAGATTCCAAAAGCCTCTATTTGTAACGGGAAACATTGTTTTAACAACTCCTTCATACTCATAAAAGGCTTAAACCAGCAGATAATCCTAGGAACACCCTTCCTGACACAAATATGTCCGTTCACAGTTGATAGATACGGCTTACATATTGAAGTAATGGGAAAAAGACTTAGTTTTGAGTTCATTTTCGCGGTAGAACAAAATGAAATATCTACCCTACAGTCCGTATCTATTAGCAGAACCATAAACCTTATAACAAAAAGATCTCGATATATTAACCTCCAGCAGTTTCTACAAGGAAGCAGACAAAAGATCAATCCTTTAGAACTTCTTAAAGGTAAAAATCTTGCCGGTTTTATACGATGAAATTTTAACATGTTTTCTATTCTACAGGACAAAAACATGAGTTTCCCAAAAGATAAGGAAAAGGAAAAGGTTGAACCTTCACCATCCTCCCAAGTCACAGTTGACAAGCATCCTCCACAAAATACTTTCGAAAAAGTCCATCCAGAATCCCCTCAAGAATTACAGACCTTCTCTGCAAGGCATACACAGATAAAAGGTGTAACATCCAAACTTCGTTTTGGGAATGTTAACCTTACAGTATTCCCTGTTAGGGATAACAGAAAATTTAAACCACTACAGGGGCTTATGCTCACTACAGAACAACAGTGCCTGTTAGATAATCTTTGGCAGCTTCCTACCATGCCCCATGCCTCAAGCAAAAAAGTTCAGTACTTAAATGCTCTTAGCATCTATTTCCATGATAATGGAGTAGAGATGAAACAGAAAGAAAAAGAGAATGCAAGGCTCAGAGAACAAGTTGCTTTTGCCACAGGACGACGTTGGAAGAACCTCCAAGCTCGTCTCCTGGATACACCAGCACAAGAAGCGCTTACACCACTTCTTGACGCTTGGCCCTAGGGAAAAGAGGTTCTAGTACAAAAGACAGAAGATAGCCATTTGGCAGATCTAATACAAGCCCAGAAAGAGCTTATCCAGATGTACTTCAAGGAACCAGGGTGGGATTTCAAGGAAGTCACTGTTCGACAATTTTTGACTATTAAACCAATAGTAGGTGGCCCAACAATGATGGCAGACGGACTTCTTAAAATCCTCTTATTCTTAAACACATGCACCATGCCCAAAGACCTCATGATAAAAATTTTCCACCTAGGAATGATCCACAATATCAGTTTCCAACCCGATATTGAGGGAAAAATAGAAGAGACCCTGCATGCATTTGGAGAAAAGTTCCTGTTGATAGGAGGAAACATGACAACTTTTGGACCAACAGTTGCCTATGTCCAAGCTACTCTCCCAAAAGTAACGGAGTTCACCGTGATTCCGTCAAAAAAGGTAATCTGTTTCTCCCATGGTGTTTCAAAGAATGAAGATTGGAGAGACTAGATAGGTCTGCAGCCCACCAACTTCACAATACACGAAGAACATGAGCTCTATAGACGCCACCAGGACATATCCTTCTTCTACAAGCATGCATACCTCTACAATGGATGGAAGGGGTGTAGATTGGCAGCAGAAGGACATTATACACAAATCTGGGTCTAAGAGAAATGGAGAATATGGCTACCATTCAGCGGAGATGGCCAGTTTGTTGATTGGCAAAAGTTCATTTCTTTGGATGATGAACTCAGACAAGAAGATGAAGATATGTTAGACACAGAAGACTGGGATGACATAAGCATTCCCGATACTCATAGAGACTACTAGCAAACCTAGAAGTCACCCACAGATCCATATACCATGTAAGCAAAATAATCAGAAAGAAAAGAAAAGAAAAGAAAAAAGAAAAGAAACGAAAAAAAGAAAAGAAAAGAAAAGAAAAGAAAAAAGAAAAACAAAAGAACCGTCCTTATGTTTTCATTTCAGGGGGTATAATCTAGCCTGTTTTAGATCACCTCCTTTAATTAACTTGTTACTCTGATAAAAGACCTACGCCAAAAGCCTCACAAAAGTTACCTAGTTCTTTTCTTCTAGATTATTTTTCTCTACCATATTTGGCCTGTATTTTCAATTCGGAGCAAAGGGCTAAACCTTCTTTTCTGACAAAAGTTGTTAGTTGACCATAGGTCATGTCTTTCCATGGAATTTCTTCTATTTGAATTTCGTCTTTTATTTTCTAAATTATGCTGTCAGCAAATAAGTTTGGAAGACCTGTAACAAAATGTTCCTTCCAATAACCCTTATTGCAATCATTTCTTTTGTAGACGTATGACAGGAAAATCTTTATACCACCTATAGTCACTAAAGGTTCTACATCTAAGATTAGAAAGGAAGAAGCCCGAGAATGATGGCAGAGTAAAGAAGAAAAGAGATTAAACAAAACAAATGGCTTCACTTGCAGCAATAGATAAAAGACCCACTCAGTCTTTCAAAAAGAAGACAAGACTCCACTAAAAAAGATGACAAGACCTCACCAGCAAGACTCCACTAAAAAAGAAGACAAGACTTCACCAGCAAGATTCCACTCAAAAGCAAAACAGACAAAAGGCCCATTCAGAACTCCACTCACAACAGGAAAGCTCACCCGTGAAGGAATAGTACCAAAAATTGGTACGGACAAAGGAAATTAGACTCCGTCCCTTCTCTATAAAAGGCAAAGCCCTCAGTTGTTTTGAGGCATCCGAATTTAGACTCTCATGTGTTGAGAAACACTCTCAAAATCCCTCTATCTCTCTCTTATAGTCTCCATAAGCTAGAAGTCATCAGAGTCAATATTACCAGCAGCAGAGCTTTCGCCAACTGTCCCTCCAGCAACGAGACTTTCCTCAGTTATCCTCACATCATCAAGAATTGGGCTATGTTCCTCCTGAGGGACCGGAGTAGAGTCAGACGACAGCGCACCTCCATTAGTCTCAACGTTGTCGGCTGAGTCTTGAGTTTTCGGTGTTGATGGGTCATAGTGATTGTCTTGATTAGGAGGGACCTCATCCATACCACCATTTGGAGCAACATCCATAATATTGCTTTCAACAAGCTGAAAATAGTCATCTTCTGAGAGACCGGTGTTCGAAGGAACACTAGCCATTTGGTCTTGCACATTGTTACCAGCCATAACAGATTCATCAAAAACCACATGAATGCTTTCCTCTATCTTCCTTGTCCTCTTGTTGAACACTTTGTAGGCCTTGATATGGAGAGAATATCCTACAAAGGTTCCTTCATGACTCCTCGGATCGAACTTTCCAAGATAATCTTTCCCATTGTTGTGGACAAAGCACTTGCAACCAAAAGTCCGCAGATGAGACACATTCGGTTTTCTTCCCTTTAAAAGTTCATAGGGAGTCTTGTTCAACAGCGATCGAATGGTTGCCCTGTTCCGCATGTAGCATGCATCATTCAAAGCTTCAGCCCAGAAGTTCTTAGGAAGACCACTAGCAATAAGTAAGGTGCGCGTCATATCCTCTAGGGTCCTGTTCTTCCTTTCCACAACACCATTTTGCTGCGGAGTCTTAGGCGCTAAGAAGTTGTGACTTATGCCATTGTTCCTACGGAGGGATAGAAACTGAGACTTCTCAAATTCTGTCTCATGATCAGTACAAATGGACCCTAGAGACTGCCCTATACTCTTATCAACAGATTTGAGCCAAGATTCAAACTCAGCGAACACTTCATCCTTTGATGACAGAAAGAGGGTCCATGTGTACCTGGAAAAGTTATCAACAACGGTTCACCAGCTGATTGGATCACGCGATTAAGGATAAGAAAAGAATAACTATATTTGTAATTTTTATGAATAATAATTTGTTTTTTTTCTCAATTACAACACTAACATCATTTTATTGTATTTACACATCCCTTTCTAAGCAATTGGTATGATATTTCATCACACATTCATTTAACCTTGCTAAATATGCATTACATAAAAACTGAAGTCAACACCAATAATTGTGAATCATGACCATAAATAACCATTGACTTAAAGCTTACTTTATATCTTTATAGATATAGATAGAAATATTACATACGTTTATAAATTGAATATGTAACTATGTTAGGTTATATAATTGGTAGGTTATATAATTTGTTTTTCATTTATATTTTGAATGCTAATTTCGTATCACTAATTTGTAAGTTTAATGCATGGTGCATTCATTGCTAAAGAAATATTACATACGTTTACAAATTGAAGATGTAACTATTTTAGGTTATTCATTGTTAATTGGATAATTTGTTTATTCTGTAGATTACAAAAAGTCATTGAATTGTGATGCATACATTAAATTTAGGGGCATTAATTGGACATTTTATCTACTTTATATATTTATTATAGATATATATATATTAATTTTATTGGTTTTTTGTTTTTAAATGAGAAAAGAAATTAAAAAATTTATTTTAAACATTTTCAGCTTTAACAACACAAACATTCACATAAATTTGAATATTTTAGTATGACAGGTACACAAATAACAACTCATTTTTGTTCACCAAGCTAAGTTGGAGAATTTGTCATTTTTATGGATAAAGACACACTTAGATGCTATTGTAGAGAATAAATAACAATTTATAATATGTTGCCTTATTATTTTGTCAATCACCATGTTTAAAACGGTTTTAAATAGATCAAACATCTTATTTGCAACTCTTAGATGGATCTCAAATATCGTATGAAAGTAAAAAATTTATTTACTCATGATTGCATTGTCTCATTTTGATTGTACATAGTAATAAGCTTTAGTAGGTCATGATCTATTATATTTGATTTTGTATGTCTTTATATTATTTACACCATTTACAAAATATTTTTTTTAGATATGAACATGCATTTGAAAGGGTTATCGAACGGTTAAGTTATACGACAATTAATTGGCATATAGAATGTTGTTAAACAGTTATGATCATAATTTTTGTTACTTATATCTATTTATTAAACGGGGCTACATGTTTCAGAAGTAACAAAATGAGTCACAAAGATAGATGATATTATAGCAAGAAAAAATGCTTATTGCTTAAGTTATTATCCAATGAATCTCTTATTTTGTATCATAAGTTTAGATAATTAAATAATATTATAATATAAGTTAAATTTAACTTTTTCTTAGTACATATATTGTAAAAAACCCTTCATTTATAGTGGACAATACCATCGACCACGATAATCATATATATATATATATATATATATATATATATATATATATACTCATGATCTCAATTATTTATGTCAATTTAGTAAATTAATTATAGTTATTGCATGAAGCCATATAAATAATTCAGCGATCAGTTAAAGCTTTCTCATTTAAGAATAAAAACATATTGCTCTTTTCTTTACTAATAGAAGTTTACTAATTGATCAAATACACAACTTTGTGATACTAATAGGAAATGACCTCAAGGAATGCAAAACCAATCAAAAATCTACATTTGACAAATGTATATTTTTAGTTTCTAAGTTATTCAAGAATAGTAATAATTGGCTTAGTTATTATTATACAAAAAAATTAAAAAAATCATTAATTAAATATCATCACTATGGCTTGAAGCTAAAGAATTTATGGAAAAAAGTGTAATGAAAAAAGAATAGAGCTAATAAAATAGCTTAAGCTTTCAATTTAGCTCATGTGAATGAGCATTAGTAGTTCAGAAGGATTGTGATAATGTGCTCAAGAGATCGAGATTATACTTGTCACTAAACAAAATATCAACAAAAAAGTACATAAATATCAATTCAAATTTCAATTCAGAAAATGGGGAACAACAAAACATACAAAATGTCAATTATAACTCATAAAATAGATATCAATAAACTAACCATATAAAAATCTAATTCAAGCAATTATAGGAATAAGGTGTAAGAAAATCATAAAAAAATGGAGATATGGATTGAGATCTTTTATTTTTTGGGATGGATGTCTTGTATCTGTATGACCTTTATATAGAGGTAATTGTTTTCTTTATGGTCATATTCATTTGTCATCTACATTAAACCAACCTCTAATCAATTAGGAGTTTGAAATATGAAAAGCAGAAGTTACGATCTATAATTTAAATGTGATTAATTAACATTAGAAACATGTAATGAAGATGCAACGGTCACAAAAAATATATTACTATAAATTGAAATAATGTTTTAATCTAATCTTAAATGAGTTCATTTCCTTATAAAATGAAATAAATTTCCGTATAGAAGCTATGTGCAAGTGTGTTTGAACGACCATGCAAGCATTTTTAAATATATTTTTTTTCCCGTCAAAGTTGATGTCCAAGTGAGTTTGAATGAACCGAACGTTACTAAGGTTGACATAATTATCATTGATATAAGTATATCACCAAATAGTATAATGAACTTTTCAATTTCTTGATGTTGCAATTCGATGGTAACTTTTTCATGTTCTAATCATCTTCTTAATTACTTCTTCCAAAATGTATACTTTTATTGATAATATTTTTTCTTAAGTGACACATTAATTATTATTTATTTCAGACAATTTAATAGGGGAATATGTTACACATTTTTCAAATCAGTTACATTTATAAGATAACGTTTGCGACAAACTTATCATGCCAAATAATCTTTCATTAACTTGGTTTTCTCCCTATATTAAATTTGATAGTTGATGACTATTAATTGATTTTAATTTTATAAATTATTCCAATTTACACAAAAACAATTGAAGGTTTTTAGAACTAAATTGGATTTGTAACGTCAAAATTGAAAAGTAGTCGTTTTGAGTTATGGAAAAAAATATTACAATAAGTATGAAAAATTCAATATATGTATTAAAATTAGGAGTTTAAGTTTGAATGTTGGTAGTGGATTTGAGAGTTTTATGAAGATTATATTGGCCTGTTTTAACTTGAATGAGGTAAGCAGTATTTTAATTTTCAAGTGATTAGTTAAATTATTATATTAAAATAATTTGTAATTTAATCCTGATAAGGTGGATACAATATTTGTTTTGGTACTTAAGTGGATACAATTTTTTATATTCGAATTATGTTATTTGTATTTGTAATGTCTTAATTTTGATATGTTGTTTTACATTTAATTATGTATTTTTATGTTATATAGAGATTTTGATTTATATATGTAACTATGAGTAGTAATTAAAAAAGAAATTGTTTAGCTAAGCATGAAGAAGACCATAAAACAAATGAAAATATAAATTATAATTGTGATTTACCAAACCACCTCAAATTGTCTATCATCTCGTAAAAATCTCATATTGTTTCCTTAGGCATGAAAAAGATAATAAATGTATTTGTATTTTCTTTTTAGGTTTGTTTTTTATTTTTTTGGTTTTTTAATGTTATTTTTAGGTTTACTTATTGAAATAATTGTCAAGTACTATAGATTTTAGTGGCTGATTTAAAAAAAATTAAATAAGTACTCATTAGGTTTAGGAAAAAATATCAAAAATCAAATTGTTTCTAAGAAGAATTGAACTTTCAACCTTTTGTTTTATGAAGTCCATTAACTAAACCATTGAGATAAAATAGAATATTTGACTAATAGTGAAATGTAAAAATAAAATGAGATGAAATTTATGAGGCATATTAAATGGACAAAATATTTACTTTATATATTTATAAATCGATAGATATAAAGATTTGAATAAATAATTAATATAAGCAAAAAAATAATGAAAGATAAATTAGTAAAAATAAAGTTGTTAAGAATGAGGATTAAACCTTAGACCTCTTGTATTATGAAAATATTTTTAATCATTGAGCTATATTAGATGATTTAGTTTGTAATAAAATATTAACAAAAAATAAGAGATAATTTTTCATATTTATTGGACATTAATTACATGTTTAATCTTATTTATATATTTATAGATCTCTCACAAATTCAATAATCGGTTTTCTTTGGGCTCCCTTTGCAACCCTAGAGTTCGCCGCCCTTCTCCTGCAAATTTACTCAACTTTTCCGTCCATCGCCCTCTTCTTTCGTTGAAACTCTTCATCGTCATTCAATATGTCGATGATGTCCACCGCCTTCCGATTTGTCGATGATGTCCACCGCCTTCTGATTTGTCGATGTTATGCACCGTCCTTCTGATCTATCGATGCTTTCCACATTCCACTTCTTCAGGTGCTCCCGATCTACGTACTCTTTGGCTGAACTCGTTTATATGTATTGCAAATTTCTCTCACTCCACTAGATCTCTTTCTAGTTTCTCCACCTCTTTTTGCATACAAAATCTAACATTTGCGGTCGATCTACTCTTTGGCCTGGTCTTCACCGTTGTGTCCATGTCTCCAATTTTAGCAATCAACAAGTGATGGTCTAATTAGGTTTTTGAATTTGATAATACTAGTTGTTATTTTCAACTATTTCAAGCATTTAGATAGCTAGTGGATCGAAGCTTGATTTAGTAGAAAATTTCCTCCTTTAAAACTTAGGGAAAAGCGTTTTTTAGAGAGAGAAATTGTGATTCATGGCTTTTCATTGAAAAGCTCGATTAAAGGTTTCACTCAGGTGTTTTTTATATAACTATTTTTAACATGTTATTGAAATACTCTAAAATCCTAATTCTATACTTTAACATTGTTGTTTTGCTTAGGGTTTTCTTGAAGGTTAGATGTGTATTTAGTAGATTCATAATATTTTTCCCCTTTATTCAATTTTGTGGTTTGATTACAGTTTATTGCTTCAGTTTTAACCTATTGCATATTTGATAACTAGCATTTAAGAGAATCCAACATTCATAAGACGTATTATCTAGAGGAGTAGCAAGTGATGATGAGGTTTGTGGTCTATCATCCTATGGATGTTGATTTATAGTTAAATAGAAAGACTGATTTATGATTTTGCATCAATTTGGTTTCAAATGAATTTGTAAGGTATGATTTTGCAGTTGTGCTTTGCTTATGTTGGGTTTTGGGGTAATAAGTTTACCAAATTTTTTTTGGACAAGTCCATCCCATAGAAGTCAGACATTTGTAAGATGCATTCATGTTCACATTTTGGTTGCTTTAGAAAAAAAATCAGTAGAGGATTCCTTTTTTTGTCTATGGAGAACTGAACCTTGCCGCTCTCTTGTTTTGACTCAACTGTAGCCAGATTAGTTCTTACTTCAACTTCAATCTGTTCATTCTTCCTTTGTGCAGGTTAGTTCCTCTTTCTTCTGGTTTAGATATGTTGTTGAGTATTTCTTGTCAATTAAAGAACTTCTTTCTTGCAACGATAGAGCTTTGGCCAAGTCTTTCTTGCATAGACAATGTGATGTCCAAACCACATTGCATGAGCTTGATGCATAGGGAGTTACTTCAAAGGTATTGACATAAGCAAAGCTTATACTCGTAATGCTTTTTTAAGACAAAGGATGATATGTGGGGATTGTCTTCTATATAGGAGATGCATGTAGGAGTCAACATTTGAATTTTTTAAATATCTCATATGAGTAAATGTCTATGCATATTGTGGTAACACTACTGCATGTTTTTTTCTCTTGTGCATTTTCTAGAAAGCTAGAGCAGTGCCAATATTTCATTGAGTGATGGGGCCAATCCGTCATTCTCTGCATGTGATTGACAAATGGAACTGATGCAAAGTAGTTTTTCTCTGATAGATTGACAAAATATATATTCTTTATTGCTCATCCTTATGGATATAGTTTTTCTCTGATAGATTGACAAAATATATTTTCTGTGCTCTTTTCTCTGATAGATTGACAAGTATTTATACTCTTAAGGAGCATCTTAAACACCTGCAGGTTTGGTTTCTGTCTCTCAGTCTTCGTCCTTGAGTGGATTACACCACTTTAGTCTTATTTTTGAGATAGTGATAGTTTCTATCCGATATTTTGATAGTTTCTGAGTTGACATCTTTGGTCGACATCACAATCATGCTATATAATTTGCACAATCTGTGTAAACTTAAGTCTTATTTTTGAGAGGGTGATTGTTTGTTTCCCTACAGTTTTTACCTTATCCTGCCTACTTTATGGTGCAATCTGATTAATTTTGGCGTTGTTTGTAGTTTTTCAAGATAAGTGAGGACATAGTGATTGATGCAACCAACAAAGGAAACATAGGTTGCCTAATGAACCACTCGGTAAGTTCCTTGTCAACTTATATAATGTGACTGTCTATTGTCGAACTGCTAGGTGTTTATTTTAATTTATGATTAAAGAGAACATAAATCATTCTCTAATGTCGAACTATAAAGCCTCTTCAGCTTATCTGATAGCTAGTCCTATGCTGAAAACTTGATTCAAAGAGCTTAAGAGTGTCCCACACGTCATTATTCCATTCTTATTGGCATGACCACCCTTCTTCCATCTGAACTCACTGTTTTCTCTTTTTGGGTGAGAACTGAACTGAACTGAAATTTTACAGTTAAGAGGAATGCGTAGACAAATGTAATACCGTATATATTAACTTCATAATTGTCTATTTGGTTCAGAATTTCAGCTCGGTCAAACAGAGAAGCAAAGAGAACTTCAGCTCGATCTAGAAAAGCAAAACACAACTGAACTTTAGTTCCCCTGCTGACATTTGTGACATCCTGTAAGAAAATAACATGTTCCTTTTATCTGTCAACTTTATGTAATTTTCAACTGTTTTAATCCTTTCTCCAGCTTACAGTCTCAGCATCTTTAGCAACTGTTTTTACAAGGAATTTGATGGATGCCAATCTACCATTAAATGGCTACTTTTATTTGAGTTATAAAATTTGGATTACATGACCAATCACTAATGTTACCTGATAATTGTTGCAGGTGAGTTGTCTAGCAGTGATGAGAAGAAGTACAAAGCATTGAAACGAGCTACAGAGAGGGAGATAGCTCAGAGTGTTGATGTTATATGTGACATGATAGTGAAATTAAGTGATGGTATCGTTTATAGATAATGGTCTGTAGGTGGCTTAGTTGTTGAATTATTGGAGGAGGAACACTCACTTGTGTTTCTTTTGAGCACATTTATGTAGTTATACTTTCAAACTCCTAAATGTAGCTATACTTTATGATACATTAAATATAATTACTCTTTTGGCTTCAGTTTGTCTAAAACGTTTTTTCTATTATTTTGAATGCGTTTTATATATATAAATAGCAAGGAAAAAATGAATTGGCCATTTGGCTGGCTAATATGAATTAATAAAAATCAACACTTTATGGTGTCGTTATTAGTTTCATATATGTATGAAAATGGCTACAAATATCGACACCTTAGAGTGTCAAAAATGACATAGACACTCGAAGGTGTTGAAAATGGACGTTGAAAGTGACAATGTAAGGCGTAGAAAATGGATTCAAATAACGACACTTTAGAGTGTCAAAGCTGGCAAAGACACCGAAAGGTGTCGAAAATGGTTGTCGAATGTGACAGTATAAGGTGTCGAAAATGGATAACAATATTAACACCTTAATGTGTCAAAACGGACATTGACACTTAAAAGTGTCAAAAATGACCACTGACCATTACTGACATCGATTATTTCAACACTATGGCATAGTGTTGGAAATATTTTTTTTTCAAAACCTTAATGTGTCGAAAATGGACTTTAAATGTGTCGAAAAATGGTTCTTTTCTAGTAGTGGCCATTTTGAAGGTGTTGTGGGCTCCGCCGGAGTATGGGGATGCGGTGGCTTGTATTCTAGCACATGGATCTGTTTCACAGAGGGAGGAAGTGACGAAAGGTTATTTGCAACTGCTTCTCTTTTTTTTGGTCAAAATTTGCAACTACTTCTCTCATTAATGGCTTATGTTTTGTACGATTTACACATAATTTAAATACCAAAGTATTACGACGCCTAGGGCATAGAGAGCTTTCCTTTCTTCCTCTCCGGTGAGTACCGTGGGAGCTAGGGTCTTCTTGCCGTTTCTGTGCGAGTTTTCTGTTTGATTGGGGTGTATTGTTGCTACAAGGACTGGTGTTGCATCTTCTCTCAGATTTGGCATGGAAAAAGGCAAGAACTTGCACCTAACCGTCGATGAGTGTGCGGTTGTTGTGGGTCAACTGTCCGAGAAAGATTCCAGTTCGTGCCTGGGAACACTTTCTTTGGTCGGCAAGTTGCTATCGGTTCGTCCGTTCAACGCTTCTGCCCTGAAAGCCACCATGAAAGGTGCTTGGCGATGCAAGAAGGGGTTTGTCTTCAGGGAAATTCGCAATAACCTCTTTATGTTTCAGTTTTCGGATGAGGCTGATAAGATTAGAGTGCTGAAGGGGGTCCTTGGGCTTTTGACGGATCATTGCTGCTACTCCAAGAGCCTGGAATGGAACAACCATCAAAGATGGTATTCACTTAGGCCAAATTCTGGGTCCGTCTCTATGACATTCCAGTGGCTGCGATGACGAAGACAGTGGCGGTTACCATCGGTAACTGCCTGGGAGGGACGGTTGATGTGGATGAAACAGAACTGCAAACTGGAGGACGCTTTCTTCGCGTTCGGGTCTCCATTGATATAACTAAGCCTCTTCGTCGAGGTGTCATGATGATGTTTGAAGGCAGGAAATTATGGGTGGAGACAAAATATGAAAGGCTGCCGAATTACTGTTACACATGTGGGGTTCTTGGACATGTTGAACTCGATTGCGAAGATGCTCAGCAGTACTCGAATGAATATGGTGACTGGCTGCGCGCATCACCGCTGAAGCCGAGTCTAGAGCGCCAGGAGCAAGAACGTGTGAGAGAAAATGCGACGTTGAAATCACGCAAGGCTGGTGCTACTTCTAGTTCTGATTTCAGAAGCGGAGTTAGCAACCAGTCCAGTCGTCGCACGCTGCTCGATCTCCTGGATGAACTGAATAACACTGATGCCAGTGAGACAACACCAGCGACTCCACTGAACAGTGTAGAAGAAGCAGCAATTCTCAAGGTCAGTGATGTACTAATCGCAGACGACTACATTGTGACCAAAGACAAGGCTGATCAGGAAGGGGAACGAAGTGTCCACAGTGGAGGTTCTCTCTCAGCTGCGAAGATCACCACTATTCAGGAGAACATGCATGGGGACATTCTGACCCCCGGTGATGCCACGGAGGAAGGGGATCTCATCTTGGACTTGTCATATTCAGCGGAGGATAATGCGAAGGATTCTGCTACTCAACAAGTGGAGCAGAGACCAGTTAAGAAATGGAAGAGGGTTGCCAGAGGGAGTGGAGAGTTTTCTGGGCAGGAAAAGACAGGGGGGACCCTTACCAAAAAGAGAGATGGTACTGCCACCAACCTCTGTCTGGAGACTGAAGATGCTATGACTGGTAAGAGACAAAAACACACTTTGGCTTCGCGTAGCGTTGCGATATCGGCGGGGGAGGCACATCGCCTTCCTTGCCGAGAGCCATGAATCTAATCAGTTACAACTGCCGGGGATTAGGGAAGGCCCGCACAGTTGATCGTCTCGCTGAACTAGTGAGAAGGGAGACCCCGAGGGTACTGTTTTTAATGGAGACAAAAAGCGATAGGAAGAAAATGGAGAGTGTTCAACATAGGTTGGGTTTCCGAAATGGCTTTTCGGTGGATTGTGTTGGTCGATCAGGTGGGATTTCCTTGTTCTGGGATGAGGATACATGTGTGTCTATCCAATCATATACTTCCCACCATATCGACTCGAAGGTTCGACTCAGTACTGATGAGGAGTGGCGACTCACAGGGATCTACGGATGGCCTCGACGAGATGAGAAAATCCATACCATTGAGCTGCTTAAAAGGCTCCACGAGGACGAGCACCAAGCGTGGGTATGTATCGGCGACTTTAATCAAATATATTCCATAGCAGATAAAGTCGGAGGGCTTGAGGCTGATTACAATCAGATTCTTCTCTTCCGTGACTGTCTTGACCTTTGTGGCTTCAGAGAGATTCTGTATTTAGGGTCGCGGTTTACATGGGACAATGGCCGAGAGGGTTCTGAGTTCATTCATGAAAGATTGGACATGGGTTTTGCAAATGATCATTGGTTGGATGCTTTCCCAGACGCTCGCATTTGTCAACTGGATAGACAAGGATCTGACCACGTTCCCGTCCGTCTCTCACTTCAGAACAACGAGGACGGTGATTCCATAATGAAGGGCCCCCGACCGTTCCGTTTCGAGGCTATGTGGCTCGAAGACTTGGAGTGCCAAGATGTTATCAACAATGTCTGGTCTAATTCGGGAAGCTGTCGGTCTGAACCGAGATTGCATGGAAAGATCTCAAGGTGTGCAGGGGACCTCAAAGCTTGGGACTTTCATCATTTAGGGAATGTTAGAAGGGACCTACGCCGTGTCCGAGAGGAACTTCGAATCATGGGAAAACAAGGCATGCAGGGTGGTCTGGTGGGTCACAGGAAAGAACTTGAAAGGAAGGAGAGAGATTTGATGCGTCGTGAGGAGCTCTTATGGTTCCAAAGGGCCAAAGCAAACGGATTTAAAGCGGGAGACCAGAACACGAAGTACTTTCACATGAAGGCATCTAGAAGGAAGAAAAGAAACAAAATCAGGAAGTTAGTGGATGATGATCAGAAAGAATGGCGCTCTTTTGATGGCAAAGTGAAGGTTGTGACTGATTATTTCAGAGGATTATTCTCATCCGATGCACAAGCTCCACCTTCATCGGCCTTGCAAGGCATCTCACCGCTGTTGTCTGAAGCTGATAATCAAGAGCTCCTTCGGCCTTTCTCTACCGAGGAGGTTCGTCTAGCTCTCTTTTCTATGCATCCTTCAAAATCCCCGGGCCCCGATGGCATGTCTGCACTTTTTTTTCCAGAAGTTCTAGCATCTGGTTGCGGCTGATGTTTCGTCCTTCATCCTCTCACTCCTCAATGGTGATCAATTTCATCCCTCTTTCAATCATACTTTTATAACTTTGATTCCCAAAGTTAATGACCCCTGTAGGATGAAGGATTTGCGCCCAATCAGCTTATGTAATGTGATTTATAAGATCTTGTCCAAGGTCCTGACTAACAGATTAAAGAGCTGCTTGGATAAATTGGTGTCCCACAGCCAAAGTTCTTTTGTTCCGGGTCGCTTGATCACGGACAATATCCTAGTAGCTTTTGAACTTTTCCATCACATGAAAACAAGGCGTGGAGGTCGTAAGGGTTATCTGGCTTTGAAGTTGGATATGGCAAAAGCGTATGATCGCGTTGAATGGGGGTTTCTGGAGCACTGTATGCGGCGCCTTGGTTTTGCTGAAGCTTGGATCTCACTGATTATGAGGTGTGTTTCTTCTGTCTCCTTTTCGGTCCTCATGGAGGGACACCCAACTCCTACTTTTACCCCAACCAGGGGCTTGCGTCAGGGCGACCCTTTGTCTCCGTTCCTGTTCTTGCTTTGTGCTGAGGGCCTGTCGGGACTATTGAGACTCAGTGAACAGCAGAATCAACTCAAGGGCATATCCATTGCTTGACATGCTCCTTCTATTTCACATCTATTCTTTGCAGATGATTGTGTACTTTTTGCAAGTGCTACTTGTCAACAGAGCTCAGAAATTGTTAATATTCTCCATGCTTATGGAGCTGCTTCGGGTCAACAAGTTAACTTTGCAAAGTCGGAACTCTCTTTTAGCAAGAATGTACCAGCTTCTCGCAGGACGGAGATTCAACGCCTTCTATCTGTTCGTGAGGTTGAAAAGCATGACAAATATTTGGGTCTTCCCACCATGATTGGGCGATCGAAAAAGGCCATTTTTGGTCAGATAAAGGACCACATTCTGCATAAAGTTTGTGGTTGGAAGGAACGCTCTCTCTCTCGGGCGGGTAAGGAGGTGCTTATCAAATCGGTGGCCCAAGATATTCCCACATACACCATGTCTTGCTTTGCACTTCCAGAGAGCCTTTGTGCTGAAATTGAGCAGCTCTTGTGCAAGTTCTGGTGGGGTGACAGTTCTGAACACAGGAAGACTCATTGGATGCGATGGAAGCGAATGTGTCTCCCTAAGCGAATGGGCGGTCTTGGCTTTAGGGACATGACAAACTTTAATCTTGCACTGCTGGGCAAACAGGGGTGGAGACTTATTCAAAACCCAGACTCGTTGATTGCAAGATTACTGAAGGCTAAATATCACCCAAACTCAAGTTTTCTCAAGCTAAGGCTTCTCTTGGGCCTTCTCTGAGCTTCACATGGCGTAGTTTACTTCGAGACCGAGAAGTACTCTCACATGGCCTGAGCTGGAGTGTTGGTAATGGTGCCTCCATCAAAGTTTGGGAAGACAAATGGCTTCCACATCCTGGCAATCCTAAGGTGATCACCCCGGTGAATACTGAATTTCAGGAATTGAGGGTCCTGGATTTGATTGACTGGTCCTGCAATTCGTGGCGAGAATCCCTTGTCCGCCACTTGTTTTTGCCATATGATGCTGAGGCTATTCTTTCGCTCCGGATTGTAGATGCATCTGTCAGTGATGAGTTGATCTGGTCGGCTTTGAAAAATGGATTCTATTCAGTCCGATCTGCTTACCACATGCTGATCCAGCGAGAGTTATCTGTCAATGGCGGCCCACAGTGCTCTGACTTTCGACCAACTGAAACACTTTGGAACCGGATCTGGAAAATCAGGACAGCACCCCGGGTCCGATCTTTCCTGTGGCGAGCATGCCGGGACATCCTCCCCACCAAAGCAAACCTGTGCAATCGGAAGATTATTCCGGATCCTTCGTGTCCGTTTTGTGGCGTTACTGAAACTGGCCTCCACGCATTGCTGCAATGCCCTTTTGCTCAAGAAGTGTGGCGACATGTCCCACGCATCCGTAAATGTGGAGCTCGTGCACTGTCTCTACTGAGTTTCATGGAGACAGCTTTTTCTCGCTTGGAGGCGTCTGAAGTTCAGCTTGGGGTGGTTGTTTTGTGGAGTATTTGGAGGGGCAGAAACAGATGTATTT
This sequence comes from Rheum nobile, assembly GCA_027886185.1. Classification (NCBI taxonomy): domain Eukaryota; kingdom Viridiplantae; phylum Streptophyta; class Magnoliopsida; order Caryophyllales; family Polygonaceae; genus Rheum; species Rheum nobile. The sequence goes on along the minus strand of WOAB01000002.1, from coordinate 3,416,899 downwards.
TTGAAGGGCTCCCCCTGCAATCTGCCGAGCTGGTTCGCGCTGCAAAAAATTTTCAGGGTGAGTTTTTGCAGTCAGCTGACCGTTTGGAGCCTCCTCTTGTGCCTGCATCTGCTGATGCTTCACGGGCTGGCCCGTCTCGCTGGATTCGTCCCTCAAGTGATATCATCAAGGTGAATTGCGATGCTTCACTATCTCAGGACTTGGGCTGTGGAATTGGCTTCCTAGCCAGGGGCTGCAATGCTGAAGTCCATCTCTTTGCTGCTCGACGAGTTCAATCTTGTGCAGATGTTGAAGTGGTTGAAGCTGAAGCACTGGTGTGGGCAATGGAAGTTTGTCTTGCTCAGGGAATCACTCACGCCACCTTTGAAACTGATTGCCTCCCTCTCATCTCAAAACTCTTGAAGCCCCGTCTTTGGAAGGGACCACTCAGTGCTCTTCTCTCACGCATCTTCAGCCTCCGGTCAGAATTCTCCAGCTGCTCATGGAATCATATTCGTCGTCAGGCAAATCGATCCGCCCACTTTCTTGCTTCGATCCGTCCTGATCAACCTATTCTATGTTTATTTCCGTCTTCAATTCCTACTGTTCTTGCAGAAACTTTGTTAACCGATTCTTCAACTTAATCAGATTTGGTTTGGATGCTAAAAAAATGGCTTATGTTTTGTCCTTGCACAAATTAGGAAGATTTCTATCTTTTTTGTGTTGTTTGAGGAAATTTGTCACTGCTGTCCGAAGACAATTGACAAAAACCAGTTTTCTTTTATTGGTTAGCAGCACAATCTCCAATTGTAGATTTTTATTCGTCGTCACAAGGAGAGTCACACGCTGACAACCAAAGGAATTCACTCCAATTTTTCACCTTCGCCGCCGCCACCATGAACTATTCAATTTTAGTCTCACTTTTATTCAATTTTGTTGAAGTGTCTTGCTCAAACCAATATATTAACTTTGATGCCAGATCAACTTTTTATGGGATATGTATAGACCTATGTTTTAATTACCCTCGATCAATCCTTCTCATTTTTCTTTAGGGAAACATGTACAAGTTTACAGTTCATGTAAACATAACATCTTAAGGAGGGAACACAATTCAAGTAGGTAATAGGGAATTCAAGTAGATGATTCTTCCTTTGGAAGTGAATCCCTTCTTCCTATTTGAGGACTCTATGTTGCTGTAAGTACTCCCTGACATTGATCTTATCTTAATATGCAGCGTGCTGAACTATTTCCTACTTATGATTTGTTGCACATGTATTCAAAAGCAAATATGCAAAATGGCCTTTACCAAATATTGGTGGGTTATCTTATCATTTGCTCCTCACTCTGTCTGAAATGTTCCTTTATTTCGAAATCAAGAATCTGGTTTGGCCGTTTTGATAAGTTGTTCTAGGCTCCGGATGAAGTAGTTTGTTTAACTGGAAATAGTACTTGATGTATTGAGGTGAAAAAGCTTACAAAATGTTGTTTGTTCTTTGATACCATTTATTTAGGTTTTATATTCACAGGGCATTAGAACTTGAAATTGACCTCTACTAACTTATGTCTTAGAACTGAAGCATCCAATTTTTTTTACACCCACCTACAAGTTCACGCATAATCATCCTATGTAGTTTTGTCTTGCTAAAATGTGGATAAAGAAGCCTACTCCATGCTGCCCTTCCTTTCATAACTTAGATCATAATAGCTACTGATGGAGTTTACAAGACATTGAATCGTGATATGTCGAGTCTTTTTATTCCCATTCTCTCCTTAGGTTATTACTTCTCATTTTACATTATGATGATGCTTTACTAAATTTACTTGATTATGAATTGTGGAGAGTTCATCAATATAATTGCTTTCAACTGCTTTGTATGGAACACTGAGATTAAATTTCTCTTATAATTTTTATAGGGATTAGGATAAGCCGTTGCACTGAGAGCCACGACTGATCGATGTGCATTTTATAACTGCAAGTTCCTTGGCTGGCAGGTATTCAGTGTGTGCTCTTATACTTTCAGTCCTTGCTTATGGTATAAACTAACAAATGAATCCTTTTTTATTATCAATGACCCCTTGAAATTTGAGAGGTGCAAGTTTCTAGATTTTTGATCGAACGAAACATCCAAAGAGGAATTGAGAGACGAAGAAGAACACTGCAAATCGATACTCTCTCTCTTACTCAAGAAAGCTGTCAAAACAACTTAAGTACTATAGCTGGTTAACTCAACCAAAGCTAACAAAACCGGTTACAACTTTCAATTGTAGTTAAACCACATTTAACCACACATAACAAATTTAACAACTATTACAACTTGAACACTCTAGATCCTCCCCTCAAGTTGGAAGTTCAGTAAAACCCAACTTGAGAATCAGGAAATCATGTTGTGCTCGACTGAGTGGCTTGGTCATCACATCTACCAACTGCAAGCTAGTATGAATGTAGGCTGTTAGTAGGAAATCACTTGGCACCTTTTCCCTTGTGAAGTGACAATCTAGCTCCAAATGCTTGGTCCTCTCATGGAAACACGGATTAGCTGCAATTTGTTGAGCTGCTTTGTTATCACAAAACAAAGTAAAAGGAAGTGACACTGGAATGTGCAAATCCTGAAGAACAAAGCTGGTCCATACAAGCTCTGCTGTTGTAGCTGCCATACTCCTATATTCAGCCTATGCAGATGATCTAGAAACCGTGGCTTGCTTCTTAGTCTTCCAAGAGACAAGAGCATGACCCAAGAAAACACAAAAACCTGTCAATGATCTCCTGGTAGTGAGACAAGCTCCCCAATCTGCATCAGAGAACCCCACAACTTTCAAATCAGTTTGAACTGGATATAACAAGCCTTTGTTCATGCTGCCTTTGAGATATCTCATTAGATGTAAAGCTGCCTGAAGATGTGGATGTCTTGGTTGAGCCACAAACTGTGAAAGATGCTGCACAGAGTAACTGATGTCTGGTCGTGTGAGAGACAAATACAAAAGTCGACCAACTAACCTCCTGTACTGTTTTGAATCATGCAGTAGATCACCATTTTCTACACTGAGTTTCAAACCAGTTGGCAATGGGAAATTGGTTGCGTTGGCTTCTAACATTTGAGCATCGTTCAAAATATCATGAAACATACTTCCTTTGACTCAAATACAAACCATTGGCTTGTCTATGTATTTCCATGCCCAAGAAATACCTTGCTTCCCCTAAATCCTTTATGGTGAACTTAGAATGAAGTGAAGCCTTGACTGACTTAATTTCAGATAAGTCATTGCCTGTCAATAACATGTCATCAACATACACTAAAATCACTATAAATGATTCACCTTTAGCCTTAGTGAAAAGGGAGCAATCATTAATAGATTGCTTGTAGCCGAGTGTAGTGAGGAATCCTGTAAGTTCATGATTCCATTGTCTAGATGCCTGCTTCAATCCATAAAGAGATCTCTTCAACTTGCACACTTGATGAGGACCTGCCTTATGATAACCCTCTGGAATCTTCAAGTAAATTTCTTCATCCAGAAAGCCATGCAAGAATGCATTGTTGACATCTAACTGGAATAGTGGCCAATTCTTTGCTATTACAGTAGCCAAAACTATCCTTACAGTAGGCAACTTTGCTACAGGACTGAAAGTGTGTTTATAATCTTTTCCAATCTTTTGATTGAAACCCTTCACAACTAATCTGGCTTTGTGCCTTTCAACTGACCCATCTACCTTGAATTTCACCTTGTAGACCCATTTGGATCCAATTGTTGTGTGGCCTTGAGGTAATGAAACCAAATCCCAAGTTTCATTCTTCTCGAATGCCTCAAGTTCTTTCTTCATAGCCTCCTCCCATTCTGGCTTCCCTTTGGCATGTGAATAAGTGGAAGGCTCATAGACTGTCATAGTATGAGCAAGTGACACAAAATATTCTCTGTTTACATTAGTAAACTTCTCTGTGTCAACTACAGTCATAACATAATCTCTAGACCAGCTTGGAGTTTGACGATTTCTAGCAAATCTTCTACTATTTTCATCAAGGTTGACAGCAGGCCCAACTGGTGCATGAGCAACTGGAATAACAAGATGTTGTAACACATCTTCTTCTGCCTGAGACTGATCACTGTATGATGCATCTGGCTGTGTATGATCTGATTGTACTACTGACTCCCTAATGTCCAAGGACTGAAGAAGAGGCAAATGACAATCCTCCCCATCTTCATCTATCTATGCAACATGAAACATAGTAGTAGCATGTATCCCAAATCTTTGCTCATCCTGCTGTTTGAAGGGAAATTTATCCTCATGAAAACAAACATCTCTACTGTGATACACCTCATTGGTATCTAAATCAAACAACCTGTACCCTTTTTGCTGACTTGGATATCCCAACAGAACACTTCTCCTTCCTTTGGCATCAAACTTATCATGGCCTCTTTTAATAGCAGCTCCATAACAAAGACAACCAATCACTCTAAGATTGTCATTTTTAGGTTGCTTATGAAATAAAATTTCAAAAGGAGTCTTCCAATCAATGCTGCTCAAGGGCATCTTATTTATCAAATATGTTGCAGCTAAAACACATTCTCCCCAGAATTCATTTGGCAAGTTAGCATGCAACCTGAGAGCCCTTGATATTTCAATGAGGTGCTTGTGCTTGCGTTCAACCACCCCATTCTGTTGTGGCCTGTATGGCATACTTCTTTGATGCAAAATGCCCAGAGAAGACAAATAAACTATCATTTCCTTATTTAGCAATTCAGTATCATTATCTGATCTAATTCTCTTAGGTGTAGCACTGAACTTATTCTTCACCATAGCAATAAAATCTTTAACAACATTAGGAACTTGTTGTTTATTGTGAATGCGATAGGTCCAGGTAGCCCTACTCAAATCATCCACAATTGTGTAAACATAATGCTTACCAGTTAAGCTTGCAATATGGTATGGACCCCATAAAATCCATATGTAACAATTCAAAACAACCAGTAGTTTTGATTTCACTGCTTTGAAAAGGCAAATGATACATCTTATCAAGTCTACATGTGTCACAAAATACATCTAATGTACTATCATTGGTACAACCTGGTACATATTTCAATCTAGAAAAAGAAATATGACCCAATCTATCATGAATGACATGGCTATTGTTTTCTACATCAGATGAACACCAAGTCTTATTGCTATTGACAGCCTTATTCTCTTGTCCTTGCAACCTGTATAACCCTCCATTCTCATTTCCAACTACAATGACTGACTTACTCAGACGGTCATGTAAAGCACACTGAGAAGAATCAAAGTATGCCAACAAATTTTTCTGTGTAACAATTCTACTCACAGAAAGCATATTAAACTTGAAGTCTGCAACATACAAGACTTCTTCAATCACAAATCCTAGCCCTATACAAACATCTCCAACCTGTGTGACTTTCTTTACTGTCTCATCTGGTAACTTGACTAAGATAGACACAACTAATTTCTTGATATTGATCAACATATCAAGATGATAAGTCATGTGATCTGTAGCCCCTGTGTCTAGTATCCACTCATGTTTATCAAATTTATGAGCAACTAGATTAATATAAGAACTACCTGCAAAGTTGGCAGCTAAAGGAAGCACCATCTTTCATTTGAAAGCTTTAAGCATCTCTTGACAAACAGCTTGAACTAACTATGCATCAACCTGACTGCTCTTCCCATACTGTGAACCCTCTTCTGTCTCCAATGGACTCATTTGACCTCCTTCAACATGTGCTGCAACCTTGTATGATTGACCTTGCACTTTGTTTTTCTTCCCTTTGTACCAATCCGGATATCCTATGATTTCAAAGCACTCCTCAAGACAATGACAAGTTTTGTTCCAATGACTGCAAACCTTTTTCTCTCAGTTACCTTTGTTGCTTTCTTTCTCATCAACTGAACTACTCTTTTGGTTGTTGTTCCTCTGATTGTTGTGGCTAGCCATGAATGCCAATGAATTAAGTGCAAAAGTAGCAATCTCCTTCTGTTTCTCAACCTGCATCACTGTATGATAGGTCTTGTTGACAGTAGGAAGTGGATCAGTTGCCATGATCTGACTCTTTATTGAGTCATAATCATTGTTGAGGTTAGCCAAGAAAATCATCAATTAATCTTGACTTTCCAGTTCATGAACACGCTCAAGAACCTTACAAGTACACTTTCCTAATGCACTACAACTACACATAGGAATGCCATTCAAATACTGCAATTCATCCCAACACTTCTTGACCTTAGAATAATATGCAGCCATTGATAAATTCCCTTGCATTGTCCTCATTAATTCTACCTTCAATTGAAAAACCATAGGAACATTTCCTTGACTATGCCTTTCAACGATCTCATTCCAAAGATCTTTGGTTGAACCAGAATAGACAAAGGTGCTTGATATTTTTGGTTTCATGGAGTTTAGTAGCCAACATGCCACCATTCCATATGCGCGAATCCATCTCACAAGATCGGCCGAATCTTCTGCTGGTTTCGCTGTCGATCCATCAAGAAATCCTAGCTTAAGCCTCGTACCTAATGCCATCCGAATTTGCCTACTCCAGGCAAATAAATTCTTCCCATCGAATTGCACGGTCGTCAACAATGTTCCCGAATTATCGGAATTCGCTAGGTTTAATGGATCATTCAATGAATTGGATTGATTCTGAGCCAATCGCGCAAGCTAAGCCAACAATTGTAATCCTGCTTCTCCTTCCATCGCCAAGAACTCGAATTGTCACAATCGAAAGAATCAAAAATAGGAACCTGAACCACTCAAACTCTCTGCTCACTTTGATTGTGGAAAAACGACAATCGAATCTCTCTTTTTGCTCATTAAAATCACCATAAGCTCTGATACGATCTAGATTTTTGATCGAACAAAAAATCCAAAGAGGAATCAAGAGACGAAGAAGAACACTGCAAATCAATACTCTCTCTCTTACTCAGGAAAAAGCTGTCCAAATAGCTTAAGTACTGTAGCTGGTTAACTCAACCAAAGCTAACAAAACCGGTTACAACTTTCAACTGTGGTTAAACCACATTTAATCACACATAACAGATTTAACAACTATTATAACTTGAACACTCTAGAAAGTTCGAAGTTTATAGTATGTGACTTAGATTGTCAATCATGAACCAGTTTGCTAGTTGATGCTCTTCCGAAGAAGCTGTTAGGGAAGTCGGGCTATAAAGGAGGGAGCGGTGAAAAGAAGATGAAGGCGTTGACGGATGTGAAGGCGAATACAAATACAAGGACTTTCTATATGGTTTTGAGGAGTGAAAAGGAGTTGCATAGCTTGAACAAGGAGCAAGACACATAGATCTCTGAGCTCAAGGCGTTGCTAGACTCCAAGTGCTGCTGGAGGAGCAAGGTTCCTAGCTGAAGCAAGCGTGACATGTTAAACCGACACTCCAACAACAAATCAGCTCGCTCACTGCCCAACTTCAGAACCTATCTGAGGACCTAGCTCAGGTGCAAGGTTTTGTCTTTACAGTTTGCTAAGGATGAGTTTATGAATTCAATTGATGAATTAATGTTTTCATGGTGTTGTGTATAATAGGTGAAGGCCGACAAGTATTCGCCCAATACATGGAGTCAAGGGGCGGTCTTAGCTCTATGATGATGTTGTGAATTCACCAGTAAGACTTGTAATCCAGAAACACACAACATCATCACAAGATGGGGGTTAGGGGCTTGGCTTACAATATTTGCTCGATTTCTTTGCAAGTTAAACTATTGCCCATGGTTGGTTGGTTGGTTGGTGGTGAATACTGGGTAGTACTAGGTGAGATATTTAGATTTTTCTCATTGTTATTGCCAATTTGATGTTTTCTTCTTACATTTGTATTTTGCTGATCATGTTTTTTTATCCTATTTGTTTTTTTTATTATAAGCATTTTTCTCAAAAATAATTTCCACCCGAAAGTATATTGCTCTACTCAGGTGACCAACATGTCAACAATTCATGTATCTCTTTTTTCACGAGCAATAGTAAATTCAAATTTTCTTAACTTAATTTCAGTCCCAATATATCATCTTAGGTCAAATAACCCCTTTTATATATGTTTACCCTATTGTATTTGTTATTGCATATCCATTGAAAGGACTAAAATATCATATTTATTGATTGATGGGCCTCAACAATCAACTAATCTTGGTGTGTATACTGTGAGAATGAGAAAGCCCACTTGGGGTTGCCTTGTATTCGATAAAATATATAAAGGGTACAAGATACAATTGAGAATAATAAGGAAATAATAAATACATAATATCCTATACATAATACTTTACATAAGCATTACTATCATCCCCCCTCAGTTGAAGCGGGAGCTTGGCGAACGCGTAAACTGGATCAGAACTCTGAAAACAGAGGAAAAGGCAACCCTTTTGTGAACAAATCTGCAAACTGGTGTGACGATGGCACATGAAGAACTCAAACCTCACCTAAAGCGACCTTGTCACGAACGAAGTGCAAGTCGATCTCCACATGTTTAGTGCGCTGATGTTGAACCGGATTAGAGGAAAGGTACATGGGACTAACATTGTCACAGAATACCAATGTAGTACTAGTGATCGGTGAGTTGAGTTCCCGAAGAAGATGACGGAGCCAACATGTTTCAGCAACAGCATTGGCGACTGCTCTATACTCGGCTTCTGCACTTGAACGAGCCACGATTGTCTGTCGTTTGGACGACCAACTGAGCAAATTGTCACCCAAGTAAACACAATATCCTGAGGTGGATCTCCGTGAGTCCGGACAACCAGCCCAATCTGCATCGGAATAGGCAAACATGGAGGAAACTGAGCCCTTGGTGAGCTATAAGCCGAGAGCAGTAGTACCCTGTACGTATCTGAGAATGTGCTTGAGAGCCAGAAAGTGTTGTTCCTTGGGGTCATGCATATAGAGACAACACTGCTGAACAACATATGATATATCAGGGCGTGTGAAACTCAGATACTGTAGGGCACCAGCAAGCGACCTATACAAGGTGGGATCTCGAATACGGTCACCTACAGCTTGGCCAAGCTTAGCCGTGGCATCAACCGGCGTTCGACTTGGATTGCAGCCGAGCATACCTGCTTTCTATAATATTTCCTTGGAGTACTTTTCCTGACTTAAGTGTAACCCAACAGCACTACGTGTCACAGTAATCCCAAGAAAATAATGTAACTGTCCAAGACCTGTCATGGCAAATTCTTTCCCTTATGATGTGATGATCCGTGTCAAGAAAGCAGATGAAGAAGCAGTAATAACAATATCATCCACATAAACAAGAAGATGTGCCTCACGATTCCCTTGTTTGAAAGTGAACAAGGAAGGATCAGACTTACTGTTGTTGAAGCCAATAACAAGGAGATAGGACGCAAAGCGCTGAAACCACGTCCGAAGAGCTTGCTTGAGGCCGTATAGAGCTTTCTGCAAACGACAGACATAACCCGGGCAAGTCGGATCTTCAAAACCCGGGGGCTGCTGACAATAAACAGTTTCCTTCAGAGTACCATGCAGAAAGGCATTTTTCACATCTAACTGGTGTATGGGCCATTCACGAGATAGAGCAAGAGTTAAGACTGTCCGGACTGTCGCAGGTTTGACCACCGGAGAGAAGGTCTCATCAAAATGAATCCCCTGTTGTTGAGAGTACCCACGAGCAACCCATCTGGCCTTGTAACGAGCCAAATTCCCATCAGCACCAAATTTGTGGCGAAATAGCCACTTTCTTGTAACCACATTAGCAGACAGAGGCCTCAGAACAAGTTCCCAAGTCCTATTTTTAATCAAAGCATTGAATTCATCTTGCATTGCTTGACGCCATTGTGGGTCTTGGAAGGCAATTTTGTGACTGGAGGGAATGAGAGAGATGGAGGCTGTCAGATTGTAAATGGGATTGGGTTTAACAATGCTCGATTTGGATTGAGTGTGCATCTGATGAAGAGGGGGGGGGGGGGGTCGAGTTGGTCCTGGTGAAGATGGGGACCGGTGTGAGGGTGAGGAGTTTTGGTGGGCCAATTGTGTGGTTTGGGCCGGTGTGGGTGAGGATAAGGGGAGAGAGTGGGGTCAACAGATGTGACTGGTGTGGGAGGGGTAGAATTATGTGGGATTAGGGAATTTGTTATAGGAGAGAGAATGGGTGAGTGAGATGACGTGGAGAATGAGGTTATTTGGGATAAGGTCAAATCATCAGACGATGATTGGGATTAGGAGAGAGAGTGTTTGTTGGGGGAGGATTTTGAGGAGCGTGGAAAATAAGGCAGGGATTTTTTTGAGGGGTGGGATTTTCCCTAGTTAATTGTAGAAAATCATAGGAATTATCTTTTTGAATATCTTTTTGGTAGGGAAATTGGGTCTCATAAAAAATAACATGTCTTGATATTTATATCTTTCTTGTTTAGAGATCCAGACAACGATAGCCTCGGTGACTTTCAACATACCCTAGGAAAAGACAGGGACTCGAACGAGGGGCTAATTTGTGTGGTATGGTAGAGGAGAGATTGGGATAACACAGACACTCGAAAATTCGTAGGTGTCCATATTTTGGGGCCGTTTTGAGGAGCTTGGTGTGGGGAGTGGAAGGACCGAGAGTTTTAGTGGGTAAGAGATTAAGAATATGGGTGGCTGCAGCAAGGGCTTCGGCCCATAGATTAGGTGGGAGGTTTGCTTGGAATAGAAGAGTACGAACGACATTATTGATGGTATGGATCATTCGTTCAACTTTCCCATTTTGTTGAGAGGTGTGTGGGCAAGAGAAACGAAACAAGATGCCATTTTTGTGGAAGAATTGATGGAAACCTTTGTTGTTAAATTCCCGACCATGATCACATTGTAGGGTGAACTTATGAAAGGAAATGAGTGAACTTAAGACAGGAAATGAGTGAACTTATGAAAGACTTCTGATTTATTTTTCAATGGAATAGTCCAAAAATAGTGAGAATAATCATCCAAAATGACAAGATAATATTTATAACCAGAAACACTAAGAATAAGAGAGGTCCATAAGTCGCAATGCACAATTGTAAAAGGCGACTGACTACAGGAATTAGACAAATGAAACGACAATTTTTGATGTTTGCCGAGTTGACAGGCATGTCATAGAGGGGGTGGCCGGCCACTGCTGCAGATGGACTCGATTGAAGGTGACGTTGGACATGGACACCAGGATGACCGAGACGACGGTGCCAGATTATTTGAGGAGAACTTTGAGATGCCGTGAGGGTGACTTGACTCAATTTTGTGGATGGCGGAAGGAAAGGGTATAGATCACTGTGACTATTGCATCTGATTATCTCATTCCTGGTATGAAGATCCTTCACAGAAAAACCAGCAGGGTCAAATTCAACAGAACAATTGTTATCAGTAGTGAATTTTCGAACTGATATTAGATTTTTGATGAGACCCGGGGTAACAAGAACATTGTTGAGGTTGAGTTTGGGAAGGTGAGATAGGGATGTATGGCCAATTTTTGTGATGGGTAGGCGATTTCCATTTCCCATAATGATGTTTGAAGACGAATACATGCGAGGATTAAAAACGGGAGAGAGATTACATGCGTTGGAGGTCATATGGGATGAGGCGCCAATGTCCATGTACCAACCATCATTCGGTTGTTGCAGAGTCATACTGTGTAATGCATTCACCAAGGCTTGTTGATCCCACTGCATCATCATAGCCTGTTGTTGTGGGTTCTGCTGTTGAGGACGAGGTCTGACACCAACGATATCAGCGGCCCATTGTTGAATGGACGGGTTCCATGGTTGTTGTTGTTGTTGCCAACCCCAGTGTGGGTTCCAGTTGGGCCATCCATGACCACCATTGCGACCACAACCTCGTCCGCGCCCGCGGCCTCGCCCCCGTTTGGACCCAGAAGGCGGTTGGGGCGCCGGTGGCTGCTGCTGAATGTTGGCGGGTTGTAATGTGGTCGGCGGAGGAGGAGCCGCATGCTGAGGCGGGGCAGGAGGAGCCGGGGTGGTTGTGACAGTAAGCGCCGTCTCAGAGGAGGAGACATTGGAGCGGCGTGATTCCTCAAGCAGAAGAGAACTCCGACATTCCTGAAACATTGGGAAAGGGCGTTGCATCGGAATAATGGCAGCCATGGTTTGAAAATCATTGTTCAAGCCACGAATAGTCTGGAGAACTAGAGTTTCATCAGAGATTGGATTGTCAACGTCATTGAGTCCGTCAGCAAGGACTTTAAGTTTTTGACAATACTCAGTAATAGAGAGGGAGCCCTGAACAAGGTGCGGAATTCGGTCTCCAACTGGATGGCCCTGGTCTTCTTGTTGTCGCGAAAGAGGTTTTCAATCGTGTTCCAAACATCTTGAGCAGAGGCATCGTTCTTCATAACGATATCAAAGATCTCGGTTGAGATAGACCCGTAGATCCAGGATAGCACGGTAAAGTCAAGAACCTGCCATTCGGGATCATTAGGGTGCGGTGGAGAGGAGTTGTTGATATGGTGGAGGAGAGCAAATTTCCCAACGGTGACGAGAAATAGAGTGCGCCACTTGTTGTAGTTGGATTCCTTGAGGTCAAGAGAGAAAGGGACATGCGTTTTGATTGATGTAACATGGAGTGCCTGGGCCATGTCAGATTCGGATGGGGTGTGGCTTGGGGTGGTAGTGGCGGTTTGAGTGGTGTTTTGGGGATCAGTGGTTGTGGTGTTGTCGCCGGAGGGAGAGGCGATGGGCGGTGTGAGATCAGACATGATTGAAGGAGAAGAGGATCGTTTGAGAGGGGATGAGAGGATTTTTAGGCTGATACCATGTGAGAATGAGAAAGCCCACTTGGGGTTGCCTTATATTGGATAGAATATATAAAGGATACAAGATACAGTTGAGAATAATAAAAAAATAATAAATACATAATATCCTATACATAATACTCTACATAAGCATTACTATCATATACAATGCTCATTTGCAAGTTCAACTTACAGGATATTTTAAGAATCTCGACACTTCCATGGAGTCGAATACCCCCAAGTCAATTTCCATGTTCTTCACATATTAATGTATGTATGACATTCAAAGGCCTTCAACAAACCAATTTCAAGGGTAATTCAGCTACGTGGAAAAATCCAACACACTTACACACCTGATTAAAAAGCTTTAGAGGATGGTTTAAGAGCTTAAAGCATGTTGACATCATGATGAAAATGGTGGAGGAAAGGTATTTACGAAGCCTCAGGACTGACATAAAGGATATGTATTACGTATTAGGACAAAAGTTATTGCAAAAGGTTAGCGAAGTTGGCCAAGTTTAGTTCGTTGTTTTGATGAGTAATTGGCTTGATACCTTATATAGTTACACGATCATGTTTTTTTTTTTTTATTTCGATCAATTATGGAGTGTATCACATGAAATACGTCATTACCAAATTATATAGGTTTTTGTGTTCCTGTTTGTTTCAATTCATGATTTTCATTGCTTATTTCGAACAATAATTCTCAATTTATATATATATCATAAAGTTTTGTGTCAAATATTATTGCTTTTCTAATTTAAATAACTGGTGTATGGCACCGGATCTACATAAATCAGGTAGCGACTAATTCGTTTATTAATTAAACAAAATTATATAATAACAAACTCATTTACGAACTCATAAATTGTATTTATCCATGCATGACACACGGGTGCTACACTAATTTTATTAGAATTTCACTTATTTTAAATCTAAATTTGTATTGAAAAGATTTGTATCATAAATCTAAACTAATTCCTAATTTAGATATAAATCAATCACATAAATGAACTAATCACTTTCTAATTTACATACAATTTCCTAATATAGATACAAATCAATCACATAAATAAACTAATCACTTTCTAATTTACATACAAACACAAATCAATAACAAAGATTACCAATACACAACTTTCACAATAATCTACTTTATCTATACACTAAACTAGAACCTAACTAAGGCACATGGCACACCCTAACTAAGTCACCGCATCATTTGTCATGTGTCATTCTCTCATTTTTTCACTTTATTTTAATAAATTTACTAACAAATTAATAATTTAACCCTAAACCTATCACTAATATCTTCCTCATTCAATTTAATTATAAAAATCAAATTTATATTACTATCTACGTGTGTATGTCACTATACACATATTTATATACTTGCATACAGTGGTGTACTGGTGTACCATCCTCCTTACCCCGCTATCTATTAATACATTTTTATGGAAATATTTGATTGTTTATATTCAATATTTCCTTATATATTGTTGTGTGTATATTGAGTGATTTCCTTACCCCTTTAACCATATATACACGACTTGATGATTTCATAATAAGAGTTTTTTGATAGACATTTTCTAATAGCATTTGATCGGTTAATTTTAGTTTATTTAAATCATATATATTAATTATATTTTTTTATTTAATCTATTATCTAGTAAACAGATATGGTGAGAACTGTTCTTCAAATACAAACTCGTGCACAAGTCCTGTGCACAAGTCCTGTGCACCAAGCTGTACGAGTTTGTACACCAAAGTCTATTGAAAAGTGCACCAAAATATGTGAAGTTGTGTACCTAAATTTTATTGAGTAATGCACTTTTTTTTCTAAGTACAATAGCAGTGCACAATGTTTGTGCACCAAATTGTATGAGTTTGTACACCAAAGTCTGTTGAAAAGTGCACCAAAATATGTGAAGTTGTGTACCGGAATTTTATTGAGTAGTACACTTGTTTTTTTTTCCAAGTACAATAGCAGTGCACAATGTTTGTGTACCAAGTTGTATAAGTTTGTGCACTAAAGTTTGTTGAAATGTGCACCATATCATGTTGAATTATGCACCCGATTTTTATTGAGTAGTGCACTTGTATTCTTTTAAATACAATGGAGTACACAAACACATGAACCTTCTCAGTGCACAAACACATGAACTGTGGTGCACAATTACTTGTAACGTGATGCACATTTATTTATGACATGGTGCACTTATATTTTATTTAATTGTACACATTTATTTTATTTAAATGGTGCACAATTATTTCCAACATGGTGCACAAGTATTTATAACATGATGCACATTCAAAGTGATGCACAAGCTAGTGCACGGACCGGTCAAGAGGTCGGTCAACACCGGTCAATACTGGTCAACATTCGGTCCGGTCAACGTCGATCAACAATGGTCAACGACAAAGCTACGGTGGGTTAATGGGGGGACCACTTGTGCACCAACGTAGTGCACAATTGATGTGACCCCGCCTGCCATGACGGCCACAAATGAGGAACATGCCATGAGCCTACGCTCAGAGGGCCCAGTGACAAGGTCAAGGGCCAAAGCCATTGCCGACGCCGTGCACTCGCTAGTCACTCGCGTCATTGTTGGCCAAGGCACACCCAAGACCGAACCCAGACTCCAAGTCCTCGCCACCATCGGCATCGCAGACGAAGCCCCATCGTCATCGGCACCGGACGCGCCCACTGCCGAGCCGAGACACACTTGACATCGCCGCCACTCGCAGTGTCTGCGTCCCATGCCTCACCGCCAACACCGGTGCCTATCGTATGCATTTAGAGGTTTATTTACAATGTGTTTTGACATTGTTTTGAGACATTTCTATCTTTAATATTTTGCTTGATTTAGAAACTTTCTATTTATAGTCATTTCTATTTTTAGGGTGTGTGCCTATTGCATGGGCTAGCCCACTAGGCTTGACTCGGCCCATCCGAGTTCTCGCCTCTAGTATTTAAGTTAAACTTTGTCTATGTTATTTCTTACGTTCAATTTTAATCAAGGTTTAAGTCGAGTGTTTATCCTCCTTCCCTTGATCGGACGTCACCTATCTCTAGCTTCGCATCCCTTTCACCCCGCCGCCGACGCTACGACAATCGCTTGGATTCATTCAAGCAAAGTCTTCCTTCGCATCTCCCTTCACTCCGCCGCCGACGCTACGGCCAAAGACTTGATCTTCAAGTCATCTATCACCAACCATCACACCATCGCTTCCATCACCATCCATTCAATCGCTTCCGCCATCATACCCACAATCGGACCCATACCCATCGCTGTCGCCGTTGCTAGCCACTCGCTTATGACCTCTAAAGTCACTGTTCACGTACACGCATCCCATTGCCAGGCTTTTGTGCAATTCATCAAGGGTTTCCCCAAGGGTTCCACGGCAGCCTTGACAATCAAGCTTATGACTTCTCGCCCAAGACTAGATCCAAGGTGTCACCTTTGACAAGTGTGCTCGTCATCGGAGGCAAGAACACATCAACTGGCATCAGAGCCCAGCAGTCTTGTAAGTCACGAAATCAAGTTTACATCTTGTTCACATTTATTTTCCCACCATCCCTTGCTTTCGCATCATCATTGAAGAGAAAAACAATAGTTTCCATATTTAGCTTGTCCTTCGGTTTCTACAAAGTAACTCCTTGGCCGATTTTTTTTCTTGCTCCTTAAGTTTTGGTGTGTTTGGTAACTTTGATATCTTGCATGCTAGAGTAGTTGTTTCCTTATTCTCTTTCGTAAATTTTGTTTCCTTATTTGCTTGATTTGCTTTTTTAGGTTGTTAGCCGAATTTCCTTATAAGATATCATCAAATCTTATCTTCTTTCTCTCTCCAATCTCTAAGATCACACTTGATCATTCTTGTTACTTAGGCCGTTATTTTATTTTATTTTCCTTATCCGGTATCTTCATATAAAAAAAGATAAGATATTTGGATATTTTTATAAAAAAGAGAGATAATCCAATCGGATATATTAAAAAAAAAGTTTCTAAAGTTAGGGAAAACCAAAATAAGGCAACCCTAACCCACTCGCAACGGTCTAGGCTCATCTTCTACACCTCTCTGCCGTCTAGGTGAACCTCCTAGAAGGTATTTTCTTGCTAGTTTGGTTTCATTGTTTACGTTTGGTCTAGGGTTTCAATTGTTCTTGTTTGTTTGATTGACGACTTGCTTCTCACACCATTGCTTGTGACTAGCCTTAGCCGCCCTCACGGCAAGCCAAACAAGCCCTCCCTTACGTGAACATTGTGATCTTGACTAGTGATTTCTTGGTTGTTGTTCTTTGTGTCTTTTGTTCGTTTTTACTCCTATGTCCAGCCATATTGTTATAGGTAGCATGACGGCCAACACATCTAATGGAGACAACGCAGGCGCCGACAACACCAACCCACAACCACAACCATTGGTTCCACCCCTACTTGTTCCTTTGGGTCCCCCACAAGACCCATCACCCCAAGATCCTATCTTGGAGTTGTCCGAAGAGCAAAGAGAAATCCAAGCCCTTCGTCAACAAGTGGCTCACTTGGAAGCCATGCAACGAGCAACACAACTCGTGCCAACACCGACACCCGTGATCCCTATGGACACGCCGATCGTGCCAAGAGCCACCGATGCCGGTCCTAGCAACCCACGCGTGGACAAAGGGAAAGGTTTGATGCCTTCAACATCCAACCTCTAACCACGTCTCAACCGGATCCAGAGTGTCATTGAGAGTCGCCAAGGCTACGTGTCTCACCAAGACCGATACGTGCCCAGAGCCACACCCGCTCGCTACGACACCGACTCCGACCGCGCCGACGACTCCCAAGGTGAGTATTCTGAACCTTATGACTTTGATGCTAGGTATGCCTCTAGACGCACCCAGCACCGTGTACCAGGATCTGCGCCACGCGAAGGCAGAGCACACGAAGTCGAGCTCGCCGCTGTGACGTCGAGAAGACCCAGTCGATGACCCAGTCGACACACGCAATGCGACGATGCGGCCCTGAGGACACCCACTACCCAGCCCAGAACCTATGATGTTCGAGACCATCTTCGCCATCAAAGTGTTTGGACGCCACACTATGGGTCCGATGGCTATGGTTCCTTGACGCCAACCATCCAAGATGACTTTGACGAATTCGACGATGAGGAAATCGAGGATTCAGGTATGATCAATCCAAACTTTTTCCATCCACCTCTTGGAGATCCTATTGAATTGCACGATCGCCCTTTCGGATTGGATTCCCCCTCCGCGCCTACAAGCCCAAGGCGCTGATGCTCATGACACTCGCGGCGAGCGCCGCGATGCCATGCCTAGAGACGTTCGCCGAGCCGACTACGATGCCCAGCCGCGACAGCGCCGACGCCTACGCGCCCAGGGACGAGTTTGCTCGCGGCGATGCCCACCCAGTCCGCGAAAGGTGACAACTTGGACGCGTTCCACCCCCTGGCGTCCGTGCATACGAGAACCCACTTTATGCAGCCGCGCCATACAACGCGCCCATCCAAGCGCTGCCACAACCTCGCTCCCAAAGACATGAAGTTAAGGTGAAAATCGAACACTTCTTTGGTGAATACAACCCCTCTGTTTTTCTTGAATGGGTGCAGGCCACGAAGTACACATTGAGATATTGCCGAGTGCCGCCTGAGGACCACGTCGACGCCGCGACTTTGCACTTCCGAGGCGTCACCCGTGTGTGGTGGCATCACTTCGTGGATGAATGTGTCCGATGCCGCCTCCCTCTCGTCACAGAATGACATCAATTGGTGTACGTGATGACGAAGAAGTATGTGCCTCTAGATTATCGCAACCAAATGCGTATGGAGATAGCCATGGCTCGCCAAGGCTCCAAGACTCCCCTCGAGTTCTTCTCCACCTTGGAAGACATATACTACAAGGCCAACATTAGTGTTGCCCCTTCGACATTGAGGACCAAATTCTTGAGTGGTTTGAATGCCCCCATCCGAGATCAGCTTGAGATCTTGCCAATCAAAGATCTCAACACGTTGACACACACGGCGATGCAAATCCATGCTCAACTCAATCGCCGCAAATCCTACACTTGGCAAAGTGGCAAACTAGGAATTCTTCTAACCCTAATCCTTTACCTTCTACTAATGTGCATCCCAGTGCCAGTGCCATAGCCGCGTCGAGCCCAGGTGCCAAGCCGAAGACTACGACGCCAAGCACAGCTCCGCACGCCAACGCGCCCAGACATCCTCCAGTGGGCACCGACCGCGCGCGCGACCTGGAATGCTACAAATGTGGAGGACGGGGACATTTCAAGAAGGATTGCCCCAATGCTAGGAAAGTGCTCTTCTCCACTGCCGCCGCCGACTATGAGTCCTTTGACGAAGAAGAGCCCCCTCTCGAGCCCATTGAAGAAGGCTTCGAGGACGCCTACGACTGCGAGCCTGCTTCACTGCATGTGGGCACGCCACTGAGCTTGGTCACAAGGCGACTCCTCACGGTCAAGGAAGCGAGCTTAGTCGATCAACGCGAGAACTTGTTTCACACAAGGGCACTCGTCCAGACGACTTCCTTGAGTGTCATTATTGATGGAGGAAGTTGTGCAAACATAGTGAATGAGAAAGTGGTGAAGCATTTTGCCTTGCCCACGACGCCTCATCCACAACCATATGCCCTCCAATGGATATCTTCAAGTCCAGGTAACACAGTATCTCGCCAGTGCCTTATTTCTTTTTCCATAGGTCAATACTGTGATTCTATTTTATGTGATGTCATTGCAATGGACGCCACCCATATTTTGCTTGGGCGTCCATGGCAATTTGACAAGTGCGTGCTCCACGATGGCTATTTGAACACTTATGTGTTCACTTATCATGGGAAGCGCATCACCTTGCATCCAATGTCTCCCCATGAGATCTTGCAGGACTAGGTTGAGCACGACCGCCAGAAGGCCATCGAGGCCGCCGCTCCAAGGTAAGAAGCGGCCCCAACGGCACTCCAGAGGCAAAACTCTTCAAATTCTGGAGATTTTCCGGCTCCACCAGGCACTGCCCAGAAGAAGACGAATGCCATAGGTGGGCCATCTAGTGCCTCCCAGAATCGTGATGGCACCACTGCTGCTGCCGCTAGTAAACCCAAGAGAGGCACCCCAGAGGCTTGGCCAGGCTCTCCGCATTCTGGCTCAAGCACAGGTGTCCATACACCCAGTGCCTCACAAAAATTGCCAAGTGCCTTGCCATCATCACAGTTGGCCGTTCGATCGCCTCATACGCCTCCTTTGCAGGGCCACTGTGAGCGCAGACTGCTTTTATCCAGGCCTAGTGAGCTCACTGCAGCTTTGACTGGCAAAGTTCCTTGTTTTCTTCTTGTGCCTACTCCGTGCATCACTGAGTCGTCGAGTGTCGCGTCGTTGCCGTCTTGCTCGCTGCCTTCGACGACGTCTTTCCAGAGGAGTTGCCATAGGGTCTACCACCACTGCGAGGCATTGAGCACCAATTCGACTTGGTGCCTGGTGCCTCCTTGCCCAATCACGCCGCTTACTGCACCGGCCCAGAAGAGACCCAGGAGCTGCAGCGCTAGGCATTGAGCACCAATTCGACTTGGTGCCTCCTTGTGCTGTGCCCGTGATCCTTGTGCCCAAGAAAGATGGCACATGGATAATGTGTGTTGATTGTCGTGCAATAAACCAGATCATCGTGAAGTATAGGCACCCAATACCGCGCCTAGACGACATGCTTGATGAGCTCCACGGTGCGACTCTCTTCTCCAAAATTGATTTGAAAAGTGGTTATCACCAGATTCAGATGAAAGAGGGTGATAAGTGGAAGACCGCCTTCAAGACCAAGTATGGGCTCTACGAGTGGCTCGTAATGCCTTTTGGGCTCACCAATGCCCCTAGCACATTTATGCGCTTGATGAACCACGTCTTGAGAGCATTTCTGGGCAAGTTTGTTGTCATTTATTTCGATGACATCCTTGTCTACTCATGCAGCCTTGAGGATCACGTCGACCACCTACGACTTGTGTTGGATTGCCTTCGACGTGAGAGCTTATTTTCCAATCTTGGCAAGTGTCACTTATGCTCCGACACTACCAACTTCCTTGGCTACGTTGTGAGCAAAGATGGTTTGCGCATCGACGAAGACAAAGTCAAGGCCATCCAAGAGTGGCCGACGCCGCCGACGCCCACCCAGGTGAGGAGTTTCCTTGGCCTCGCCGGGTTCTATAGGCATTTTGTGAGGGATTTCAGTTCCATTGTAGCGCCTTTGCATGAGCTCACGAAGAAAGGGACCACAATCACTTGGCTTGAGGCACACGAGAAGGCCTTCTCGGCTTTCAAGCATGCCTTATGCCACGTGCCTCTACTCCAGCTCCCTGACTTCGCCAAGCACTTTGAGGTGGAGTGCGATGCCTCTGACATTGGCATTGGAGGTGTCTTGCACCAAGAGAGGAGGCCCATTGCATTTTTCAGTGAGAAGCTCACCGGGGCCACCCTCAACTACCCCACCTATGACAAGGAATTGTATGCCCTAGTACGTGTGCTAAAGACTTGGCAACATTATCTTTGGCCACGTGAATTTGTCATCCACAGCGACCACGCCGCCTTGAGCTATCTGAAGAGCCAAGCCCATGATGGAGGCTAAAGTCGTATCGCCTTATCAAAATAATCCTAAACAAACCTAACTCAGTAGAATAGGCAAGCAAGGGTCGAATCCCACAGGGAGGAGTTGTATTTCTTTATGTAAGTTTGCATGTAATAGTAACAAAGGGGGGTTTTGATTGATTGGTTGTAAAACAAGTAAACAAGGGAAACAAAAGCAAAGGTTTGTAATCAATTAGGGAAAAACACTTAGCCAAACAAATATCCACCATTCATTCGATTGATTGGTCCTAGGTTATCTCTATTCCTTCCTATGATTATTCCTGTCCCTATTCTGAAATAGTTACCAGTCCAACTAGTCCTGGCAACCCTTACTATTGAACGCACGAGAAACTATCAAGATTTAGAACAACAGCAGCATGAAGCATAAGAATTAACCAGGATACATGCAACACTGATTTTTTGCAGCATTTAACACATAATCAATTCTCTTTCATAATAAACTAATCCAACTAGTCATAGAATATCATGGTTGCTACACAAGATAAAGGATTTCAACTCGAAATATCCAAACCCTAGCAATAGTGATATGAATATGCTCATGGCTAGTGGGGTGCATACCATGCAAGAGGAGCTAATGTCCAAGACCAAGACCAAGGCGAAGGCCACCCGGCCAAACCCTAAAAGTGCGCCGGCAAACCCTAATGGCCCGCCAAGCCACATGGAGGTTCCTCTCGGCACATGTCCAATTCTCTCGGCCACCAAGACTCCCACAGTTCCTCTAGAGTCACCTCAGACCATTGGAGCCCTTGGTGCCGAGCCAAGTCAACTTTTGCCGAGCCCTAGGTCAAACCCTAGTTTCACGGCCGCGCGTGAGGAGGGGTATAGGCACGAGCCCACATCTGGCTCAATCACTCGAGCCCGAGCTGACCCACCTCACCACCAGCTCAAGGGAGGTCCTTTGGCTCAGGGATTGCCAAGCCAAACCGCGCCCAGCCCGGGTCCATGCATTGCAGCCTCTCCGCAAATCTCGGCGCCGGCCACACCACACCCGGGTTAATTGCCCACATGAAGAATTGAAGCCATTTGCACTTTCCGAATTATTTCCGATTATTTTCTTTGGTGATTAAACATTTTTAGACTTAATTTAAATTCCCTAAACTGCCCATTACTTGTGTTTTGATTAGTGGGCACGTGCTAGCTTAGTGCTTTCTTTTTAGTGATTTTCTTTTAATTGTTTTAGTAATTGGTTGTTAGGTTACTTAGGCAAACTCCTTGGCATTTGTTTTGGACGTTTTTTGATCAGATTGAAATCAAGAGAATTACAGTTTCAAAGTTCTTTCCTTTTGTTCCTCACTTGTGCGTAAGATCGAGTGAATTCCCTTGAGAGATTGAAGTGTGTAGTATCTCCGATCCCTCTAGGTTGCTTCCTTGTGTTTGGTGCATCAAATCCACACATAAGAAAGTACTTATCCATCGCAATTCCACCCCCATTCAATCGTTCCACCGATCACCCCCAAAAACCCTAAAAAGAGCCGAAGTTGCCTTGTTCTTCACCTTTGGAGATCGGACCATTTCGCCAACATTTCGAGCAATTCTTGCACAGAGGCTTCATAGATCCGAAGGGCCATCAAATAGACAATTACTATTTTCAACTAGGTGATCAATCCAGTCAAATCAATAAGAATCAATAGGAATAAGCTCAAGAGAAAAGATGTAATCCAAAGGAATAGGAAATAGAGCTATAACCTCACAATCATGAATCAAATGAAGGCTTCAATTGTCGGACTAAGCAAAGGGTGCTTAGTTCTTCATAGTCTTGAAACAATAAAACTCAAAGGGAAAAACTGAACGTAGAATGAGATAGCCAAAGTGGCTGCTAGGGAATTAGGTTAAATAACCTAAAACCAAACCTAATGCTAAAAAAAGATCACAAGTATAGTCTAAAAGGAAATTAAAATAAAGTAACTCCATAAAGGAAATAAAATAAAAGGAAAATAAATAAAACATAAATCTTCGGAAGAACGAAACACGGACGCGCTGACACACAGTTTCGCGATCGCGGATGAATTTCCGCGGTCGCGGAAAATTGCAACTCTGATTCCTTTGCTCTCAATTTATCCGCGACCAGGCCTCCTGCTCGCCCGCGATCGCGAAATCTTCTCTACTGCTCAATGTTGCTTCTTGCTTCTTGCTTCAACCCTTCCTTCGGTCTTCACTTGTGGTCTTCTCTTCCCATCTTCTTGATGTCTTCGTTTAAGCTTCTCCAAACCACCATATCTACACTTCTACTTCTCAACTCCAAATCTCTGCAATACGCACTAAACGTCTCCAAATGGTACCCAAAACACCGGTAACAACTCCTAGATAAACCCTACAAAGTAGTGCTGATCAAATTCCCCCATGCTTAAACCTTGTGCGTCCTCGAGTAAGCTAATATAAACCTACTCCTCCAATCAAATCCCCAAGGTCTCAGGAAGCACAAAAAAACTCTCTCCACTAAGAATTGTACCTAACATGAAACTCCAAGGCACCAATACAATAAGCTCAACACAACACAACACATAACACCAACCAAGCTTAAAAGGAAAGCAGAGTACTTCCCCCAAGCTTATCCCGAACACCATAGAGTGAATAAACATCTAATCCTAATCTCCATCTATCTTCTTATGCCTCCCAGAGTGACCTACCCGAATCCTCCTTATATCTCCTCTTCTTATGTCACCACGCCAGGAAAAATGAGGAATCCTAATAATCACACTCTTCTTCTTTTCACTCATTTTGCCAAGGCGCCCTATCGGGTTTTCACCAAGCCACTCATTTCATTTTTCAATAGATGGGCTCATATATAACTCACATCACTCTTGACCAATTATTACCCCAGCCTAATGTTGGTCCAAGACACCTGCTTATTACCTAAGCCGCCCTTTCGGGTTTTCGACTTATCCCAGGATTTTTATTTTTGCCTTTTTTCAAATTTTTGGCTTTTTCTATTTTTCATTATTTTTTCCTCAACGACTAGCAAGTATAGAACACTCCCCCATGCTTAAACATTGCATTGTCCTTAATGTAATGAAAGACAAAAAAAGAATGAAGCACATGGAAAGGCAATGAAGTACTCACAACCGTCATTGAGTTGGCTTAGACGCGGAAGATGTTGCTGGCGGTATATGAATGAAAGCACATGTCTCTGGTGTCGCGTCAGTCTTCAAACATCAAACTCCACCGTGCAACCAAAAGGAATCCACTGTAAGGTGTGGTGGAATATCAAAGAAATCGGGGTTGCACGACCTTCAATGAACACAAAAATGGGGCCCATATGTAATCGTGGTGTGGGCCCTGGTGTTCCTCCTCCTCAGCTGTCGAATGTAGGGCCATCATCGGTGCCAAATAAAAATGTGGGGTGAATGTCTCCTCTTTGGCAGCATGATGCGCACCTCCTCTCCATGGGGAACTCAGACAACTGGCCTTCGGTATAACTTTTTTTTTTCTTTTTCTTTTTTTTTTCGATATTTTTTTTTTCAGGTCAGGAGACTTACAGTGGTATTTCCACGACCATGGAAAATTTTCCGCGCCCGCGGAAATGTTGTTGGTGCATAGTTCACCGTCTTCAATTTTTCTTCGGGTCTCCTTCCTGCATGTTAGTCTAAATGCAAAAACAAAAACAAAAGCAAAAACAAAAATAACATACAAACAACTAAAAACATGGAATGAAAAGACAAGAAAGAAATACATACCTCGGGTTGCCTCCCGGACAGCGCCTTAGTTATTGTCGTGGCTTGACTTGCTACTCTCCCACCTCAACTTGGGTTGCTCACATCAATTGAGCACTCGGGGTTTCCATCCGGAGGGTGTCGCTTAGAATCATCAATGTTGAATCCGACCCTCACCCCGTCGAATTTCATTGTGAGCGAACCGCTGCTCACACCAATCTTGGTCCCTGTCGTGTTCATAAACGGTCTTCCTAGCATCACAGGGGCTGCATTCTTGTCCTGCCCCGTATCCATCACAAAGAAGTCCGCAGGGAAGAGCAATTTATCGACCTCTACCATCACATCCTGCACCACTCCTTTGGGGTAGACACATGAATTGTCCGCCAACTGGATCACAATCCCCGTCTTCTCTAATGGTCCGACCTCTAGAGACTCGTACAGCGAGAGAGGCAACACATTAATGGAGGCACCCAAATCAAGCATGGCCTTGTCAAACAAGGTGCCCCCAATCTTGCAGGGAATAGTGAACATGCCCGGATCACTTGCCTTCTTTGGTAACCGCTTCTGCAGCATAGCGGACACATTCTCGCTGACTTGGACCTTCCTTTTTTCTTTTATCACCTTCTTCCTTTTTATCGTGCATATCTCCTTCAAGAATTTAGCATAACGAGGGATACTATTAACCAGCTTGAGTAAAGGAATATTTACCTCGCAATTGTTGAAGGTCTCAAACAACTCCTTATTATTCTCCGGCCTTCGAGTGTCCTTTAGAGCCTCGGGAAAGGGAGCGAGAGGCTTCAATGTGCTGAGTGGAGGGAAGTCGGGACGCACATATCCATCGTGGGCATCTTCGAGGTGAACTGGGGCTCCAGAGGCGTTTCCGCAATCGCGGAATTGTGTCCGCGGTCGCGGATTGTCCTCGACTTCTGTCGTGTCTTCAGAATGGATTTTTCCGCGATCGCGGAATTCTGTCCGCGGTCGCGGAAAGGCGTCGATTTCTTGCCCCTTGTCAGTGGCCAATCCGTGGTTGCGGCTTCCTTCTCCGCGGTCGCGGATTTCTCTCTGTTGGCCACGACCAATGTTCACCTCTGCTCTGCTCCTTAGTGTCATGGCGTAGACGTTCTCCCTCGGGTTGACTACCGTTTGAGATGATAGTTTTCCCGAGTCCCGGGCTTCCAACTTGTTCACTGCGATGGAGATCTGTCCCACTTGCTTCTCCAAGTTTTGTATACTCGACCGCATCTCTTGATTTTGCTGGATCATAGTATTTCTTAACGTGTTTACGGACTGAGCGAGGACCGCCTGTTGCTTGGTCAATGCCTCAATTGATTGGGACATAGTGTTTGCCACCGCTGCTAGTGTTTTTATCAGGTCTTCATGGTTTGACACGCTTTGAGCAAGGGATGAACTTGAGCTTTGGCCTTGGGGTCTTTGGTCATATGGAGCTCGAAATTGTTGTTGTTGTTGACCCCCAGGCTGCTGATATTGTTGTGGGCGCTGTAGGAGTTGTGGAGACCTCTGTTGATAGTCTTGACTCTCCTGGCCCTGAGGAGTACTCTGCTGGTTCCCGTATCTCAAATTGGGGTGATCTCTCCACCCTGGATTGTACGTGTTGGAGTACGGGTCATATCTTGGCCTTGGAGGGCCATATCTTCCAATAGCATTCACCTCAACAGTGGGCTCTTGCAGCGTGGGACATGCATCGGTTGGATGCATCGTGTCTTGGCATATCCCACATGACTTGACCTGCTGTTGGCCACCCTTCATCATGTATCTCCTCATCATCTCCTTCATCTCAGCCATCTCAGAGAGTAGAGTGGAATTTGGTTGAGATTCTGCAGCTCTCACTGATTGGGCGTCCGCCCTCTTACTGAACTGTCTTGAGCCCTCAGATAGCTCAAAGAAAACTTCATATGCCTGGTCTGGAGTCTTGTTCAAGATGTTCCCCCACAGGCAACGTTCACCATCCGACGCTCGTCATCAAGAAGACCTCCGTACAAATAAAGTACGAGGTCCTGGTCAGAGTATCCATGGTAGGGGCAACTAGAGATCAGCCTCTTGAACCTCTCATAGTATTCATATAATGACTCAGCAGCATGCTGTTCAATGTTGCTGATGCTCATCTTCAGGCTGTTTTGCAGGGAAGTACTTCTCCAGGAAGGCCTTCTTCATCTTGGCCCACGTGTCGATGCTCCTTGGGGTTAAGTAGTAGAACCAGTCATTGGCCGAATCCTTCAGAGAAAAAGGAAAGGCCATCAGCTTGATCTGGTCCTCAGTCACTCCTCTTGGTTTCATGCTGGTGCAGATGGCATGGAACTCCGACAGATGCTTATTGGGGTCTTGATGCGACCCAGCCCTCACCCAAGCCGGGCTCCGACGAGCCCAAGGCGCCCAAGACCATGGCGTCCTCCATGGTTGAAGACTTAGTCTAGTTTTTTCCATTTCTATGTTATTTCCAGTTTTAGTATGTTTCCCGTTTTAGCATTTCCATTTCAGTCATTTCTTTTTCGGGCGTATGCTCACTATTGCATAGTGGGCTAGCCCATTAGTCTATTGCGAGGCCCAAGCCCATTAGGGTTAGGCCGAGCCATATGCCTTTAAATAGGCTTCATTGTAACCTTTGTTTACCACGTTCAAGTTTAATAAACCCGGGTCAAGTCAGAGTTGAGTTATTCCTCCTTCTTCGGGTTCGAACGTCAAACACATCCCTCGCATCTCCCTTCTTCCACTGCAGACGCTACTGCACCTCCCATAGCTCGTCGCTTCGAGCAGTCTCACCCCGCCCTCGCCTCAAGCGAGAACAAGAGACCCGCGAGCCATCTACTTGGTGGCTCGTACCTATCCGAGACGTCCAGGTGAACATCTCGATCTAGATCCTCGCAAAGACGAGTCATCCCGAGGCTGCACACCCTCAGAACGCATCAACTGGTATCAGAGCGCCAGTCGATCGAGCCACCGACGACATCTACACTAACTCCAGAAACACCGTCGACTTCTGCCCAGAAAAAATTTCTCTTTTCTGATATTTTTTTTCAGATTCGTGTAGAGCTTTGAAAGACGAGTTCAACCATATCAAATTCGTCCAAATCCGAGTTCGTTTGCCCCTCCAAAAGGGCCAAATACGGAGGCTGCGCTGCAGAAACCCAAGTCCCACTGCCGCGCCTTCCCCGACTCGAAGTGCGCCCACTACCGTGCCCACTGCAGCGGCTCCACCCCTCCTCGGCGCATCCACGATGATGCCCGTTGCACCCAAGTCCATTCCTGACAGCCCGAGCCTGTTGCCGCCCGCTGCTGCACCCGTCGTCGTGCCCACTCTTGGACCCAAGCTCCACTTAGTCCCATCCGAGGTTCCAGGAGACGGACCCCACTCCAACAGCTTCTTCCTGTTGTTGACCGAGCGCCACCTCCCCCTGGCCCTACCAAGCTCGAAGCGAGGACGCTTCGAATCTAAGGGGAGGAGAATGATGCGACCCAGCCCTTACCCAAGCCGGGCTCCGACGAGCCCGAGGCGCCCAAGACCATGGCATCCTCCATGGTTGAAGACTTAGTCTAGTTTTTCCATTTCTATGTTATTTCCAGTTTTAGTATGTTTCCCGTTTTAGCATTTCCATTTCAGTCATTTCTATTTCGGGCGTGTGCTCACTATTGCATAGTGGGCTAGCCCATTAGTCTATTGCGAGGCCCAAGCCCATTAGGGTTAGGCCGAGCCATATGCCTTTAAATAGGCTTCATTGTAACCTTTGTTTACCACGTTCAAGTTTAATAAACCCGGGTCAAGTCAGAGTTGAGTTATTCCTCCTTCTTCGGGTTCGAACGTCAAACACATCCCTCGCATCTCCCTTCTTCCGCTGCAGACGCTACTGCACCTCCCGTAGCTCATCGCTTCGAGCAGTCTCGCCCCGCCCTCGCCTCAAGCGAGAACAAGAGACCCGCGAGCCATCTACTTGGTGGCTCGTACCTATCCGAGACGTCCAGGTGAACATCTCGATCTAGATCCGTGCAAAGACGAGTAGTCCCGAGGCTGCACACCCTCGGAACGCATCAGGTCTTCTCCACTCATCCCATGGAAGTGGGGGAGTAAGTGGATCAACCTTGACTTGAGCTCAAAGTTCACGCCATCCGCTAGCTCAGGAAACTGCATAGCCAACGGTTGTTGTTGCAGGTTAGGGGCAGTCAGCTGCCTCAACGTTTGTTGTTCGTCAGCCATCTCGAAACAAGGGTTGTCAAAACACAAAGTTCGGTTTACTCTGCGGCTCCTAGAAAGGGTCCTCTCAATCTCTGAATCACAAGCAAGAAGAGGAGAGTCAGTAGCACGGGTGTGGACTATAAGATAGGTCCACACAAAAATTGGCACACAAACACACACAAAGAAATAATCAAAACTTGCCTCCCCGGCAACGACGCCAATTTGATGGAGGCTAAAGTCGTATTGCCTTATCAAAATAATCCTAAACAAACCTAACTCAGTAGAATAGGCAAGCAAGGGTCGAATCCCACAGGGAGGAGTTGTCTTTCTTTATGTAAGTTTGCATGCAATAGTAACAAAGGGGGGTTTTGATTGATTGGTTGTAAAACAAGTAAACAAGGGAAACAAAAGCAAAGGTTTGTAATCAATTAGGGAAAAACACTTAGCCAAACAAATATCCACCATTCATTCGATTGATTGGTCCTAGGTTATCTCTATTCCTTCCTATGATTATTCCTGTCCCTATTCTGAAATAGTTACCAGTCCAACTAGTCCTGGCAACCTTACTATTGAACGCACGAGAAACTATCAAGATTTAGAACAACAACAGCATGGAGCATAGGAATTAACCAGGATACATGCAACACCGATTTTTCGCAGCATTTAACACATAATCAATTCTCTTTCATAATAAACTAGTCCAACTAGTCCTAGAATATCATGGTTGCTACACAAGATAAGGGATTTCAACTCGAAATATCCAAACCCTAGCAATAGACAATTACTAATATCAACTAGGTGATCAATCCAGTCAAATCAATAAGAATCAATAGGAATAAGCTCAAGAGAAAAGATATAATCCAAATGAATAGGAAATAGAGCTATAACCTCACAATCACGAATCAAATGAAGGCTTCAATTATCGGACTAAGCAAAGGGTGCTTAGTTCTTCACAGTCTTGAAACAATAAAACTCAAAGGGAAAAACTGAACGTAGAATGAGATAGCCAAAGTGGCTGCTAGGGAATAGGTTAAATAACCTAAAACCAAACCTAATGCTAAAAAAAGATCACAAGTATAGTCTAAAAGGAAATTAAAATAAAGTAACCGGAATAAAGGAAATAAAATAAAAGGAAAATAAATAAAACATAAATCTTCGGAAGAACGAAACACGGACGCGCTGACACATAGTTCCGCGATCGCGGATGAATTTCCGAGGTCGCGGAAAATTGCAACTCTGATTCCTTTGCTCTCGATTTATCCGCGACCAGGCCTCCTGCTCGCCTGCGATGGAATCTTCTCTGCTGCTCAATGTTGCTTCTTGCTTCAACCCTTCCTTCGGTCTTCACTTGTGGTCTTCTCTTCCCATCTTCTTGATGTCTTCGTTTAAGCTTCTCCAAACCACCATATCTACACTTCTACTTCTCAACTCCAAATCTCTGCAATATGCACTAAACGTCTCCAAATGGTACTCAAAACACCGGTAACAACTCCTAGATAAACCATACAAAGTAGCGCTGATCAGCCCACCTCAACCGACGCCATGCTCGTTGGGTGGAGTTCCTTGAGACATTTCCTTATGTCGTGGTCCACAAGAAGGGGAAAGAGAACGTTGTGGCCGATGCACTCTCTCGCAGGTACATTTTCTTGACCCATGTTCAAACTAAGGTTCTTGGTTTTGCTTTGATTAAGGAATTATATGTCATTGATCCTTTTTTTAAGCCTATATTTGAGCACTACCTTGTGAGCCGAGAGTTTGAGTCTTATTTCCTTAGTGAGGGTTACTTGTATAAGGCTGGACGACTATGCATCCTTAGGTCCTCTATTAGGCTCTTTTTTATCCAGGAAGCACACGATGGCCGAGGCCACTTTGGGATTGCCAAGACCTTGGCCGCGCTTAGAGAACACTTCTTCTGGCCTCGTATGACCCACCAGGTGACCCGCTACTGTAGGAGTTGTGTGACATGCCAAACGGCCAAAGCCAAGTCTAGCCCACACGGCCTCTACACCCCACTGCCCATACCGAATGCCCCCTGGGAAGAACTTTCTATGGATTTCATCACGGGTTTGACCCTCTCTCGCCGAGGTAAAGACTCTATCTTTGTGATTGTGGATAGGTTTTCTAAGATGACACATTTTGTAGCTTGTAAGACAACCCATAGTGCTAGTGAGATAGCCGATTTATTCTTTGAGCATGTGGTGCGTCTTCATAGAGTCCCACGTACCATAGTTAGTGATATGGATTCTAAGTTTGTTGGTCATTTTTGGAGAACACTTTGGGGTAAGCTAGGCACTAAACTTCTCTTCTCCACTAGCTACCACCCCCAGACCGATGGCCAAACGGAGGTCACAAATAGAACCCTCGGAGCCCTCATTCGCACCATGCTAAAAGCCAACCCTAGGCGTTGGGAGGACTTACTATCTTTTATGGAGTTTTCTTACAATAGATGCAGGCACACGGCGACCAAGCAAACACCTTTCAACATCGTCTATGGCAGGAATCCCTTGACGCCTTTGGACATGTCACCGCGCCCACTCCGAGACCCAGTGCACATTACTGCCGCCAACCGCGCCAAGCAAATACAAGAGCTCCATCGCCGAACCTGTGAGAAATTGGAGAGGAGGGCCTCGCAGTATGCCTCGCAGCACAATCATGGCCGCCGCTGTGTCATTTTTGCACCAGGAGACCTTGTCTGGGTGCATTTGCGAAAATAGAGGTTCCCCTCGCGGCGCAAGCACAAGTTGGCACCACATGGAGATGGCCCGTTCCGCATGATCAAGGCCATAGGGGACAATGCCTATCAACTCGAGCTCCCACCAGACTACGGAGTCCATGCGTCCTTCAACGTAGCGGACTTGACACCATATGTTGAGCCTGAGTTTGATGATGGTGAAGCGGAGACGCTTCACAGCCAAGTGGGGAAGGGTAATGTGACCCCGCCTCCCATGACGGCCACAGAGGAGGAGCATGCCATGAGCCTACGCTCAGAGGGCCTAGTGAAAAGGTCAAGGGCCAAAGCCATCGCCAACGCCGTGCACTCGCTAGTCACTCACGTCATCGCTGGCCATAGCACACCCGAGACCGAACCCAGACTCCAAGTCCTCGCCACCATCGGCATCGCAGACGAAGCCCCATCGTCATCGGCACCGGACGCGCCCACTGCCGAGCCCAGACACACTTGACATCGCCGCCGCTCGCAATGTCTGCGTCCCATGCCTCACCGCCAACACCGACGCCTATCGTATGCATTTAGAGGTTTATTTTCCATGTGTTTTGGCATTGTTTTGAGACATTTCTATCTTTAGTATTTTGCTTGATTTAGAAACTTTCTATTTATAGTCATTTCTATTTTTAGGGTGTGTGCCTATTGCATGTTGCATGGGCTAGCCCACTAGGCTCGAGCCCATCCGAGTTCTCGCCTCTAGTATTTAAGTTAAACTTTGTCTATGTTATTTCTTACGTTCAATTTTAATCAAGGTTTAAGTCGAGTGTTTATCCTCCTTCCCTTGATCGGACGTCACCTATCTCTAGCTTCGCATCCCTTTCACCCCGCCGCCGACGCTACGGCAACCGCTTGGATTCATTCAAGCAAAGTCTTCCTTCGCATCTCCCTTCACTCCTCCGCCGATGCTACGGCCAAAGACTTGATCTTCAAGTCATCTATCACCAACCATCACACCATCGCTTTCATCACCATCCATTCAATCGCTTCCGCCATCGCACCCACAATCGGACCCATACCCATCGCTGTCGCCGTCGCTAGCCACTCACTTATGACACTCACCTTCACCATCGCTATCGCCGTCGCCATCAAACCCAGACTCGAACCCAGTCTATCGCTCGTCGACACCATCGCAACCACCATCGTCTTCACCATCGCCGTCGTCTTCGCTGTCTTGACACTCATCGTGACAACCATCGTCGCCGCCGCCGATACCACCCAGACACTCTCCACCGGGTTCGCATCCAGTCACTACCGTGTCCGATAACCTCTAAAGTCATTGTTCACATACGCGTATCCCATTGCCAGGCTTTCGTGCAATTCATCAAGGGTTTCCCTAAGGGTTCCACGGCAGCCTTGACAATCAAGCTTGTGACTTCTCGCCCAAGACTAGATCTAAGGTGTCACCTTTGACAAGTGTGCTCGTCATCGGAGGCAAGAACACATGAACAATTGTGCACCCAAATATATGTGAATGAGATTGCAAGTGCATTGTGCACTTTCTTCCCCTTGTGCACCTTATTGCACAGACTTGTGCACCAACTCGCATTTTACGAGAAATTTTCATTTTAGGAAGAGTTCTCACCAAATCTACATCCTTATTATTTATATACAATAATAGAGTTAGGGATAATAACGAGTGAAGATTATCATCACGCAGATTCCCCGCAACGGGGGCGAGGACGAAGAAATTTTTTAATCACGGCGCGGGGACGGGCAAATGCGGTGGGATCCCCGCTAAATATATAATTTTCCTAATTTCATATCCCCAAACCCTGAATTTCATGTCCTTTAATCCTATACCTTATACATTCTGAATGGTAAACCCTAAATCTCAAACCCTCTACACCTTAAACCCTAATATAAATGCATTCAAAAAAATTAAGATTTTTTCTTTTATAGAACGGATATAAGGGTTGACGGGGAACAGGTCCCCGAGGGGGACGAGGACAAGGACTAGGGAATAAAGGGGTAAATGGGGACATGAACTAAAATAGAAGTGATGGATGTCATTTGGCATCTCCACGTTGAGCCAAATCATCGTTCGTTACAATCTTCTCTGCAATGCGTCACTTGTCATGATCTGATTTTATATTTTATATAGATTTTATATAGATTTTATTTTAATTATGTTTTTATATTTGTCATAATCTTACTTACCTTTTAGTGTATATATGATATTATTTTAATTATGTTTTTTATATTTGTCATAATCTTACTTACCTTTTAGTGTATATATATGATTCTATTTCGTATGTGATCTTTATATCAAATTTTTAGTGTGATTATGCTCTTAATTAGTTGTTTTTATTTATTGCAGTAAAGTTATATATATTTTGGTTTATTACAGTAGAAATTATATTATTTAACTATAAATTTTCCTAATTGTGAAATTGACATATTTTTATATATTTAAAAATATTAAATTTATTATTTCATAAATCCCGTGCGAGACACAATGACAAAGCTAGTTATACCTATTTGGCGGTTAACAAGGGTCTTCCACTTTCTTCCCCTTTAAATGAAACCGAAGGCAAAATGAATTTCCGTTAATAATGACTAGTTGAAGAGCCTTCTTACTTGTTACCCGTTTTTAAAAGGAGATGGAGAAAAAATTGCCTCATCACTCCATTAATATATATATATATTAAAGCTTATACATTTTAAGTCTTCAGAACGATTGTGGACCTACCATACTAAGGTGTTATTTTCTTATTCATTCTCTTTTATTTTTAAAATTTTATTTTACTTTAAATACAAAACTCTTATTAAATAACCCTAAAAGGAAAAGATCTCATGTAGATAGAGGCTTAGGAGAGGAGTGATGACGCCCCAGAGTCGTTGGATGATGAAAAAGGACCGTCCAGATCGTGAAAGCAAAACTTCAGATAAAATTCAGTCGTTCGGCACGATCAAATTTTTCGTGTAAACAACGCGTACCGTGTGCACAAGCACGTTATTCCGTATGCACACATACGTTGTTTCACATGAACACATATGTTGTTTCACATGTACAGATACATTGTTTTCATGTGCACACGTACACATGTCATTTCTATATGCACACGTAGGTTATTTTCGTAGGTATTAATACATATGCACACATGTTATTTCGTACGCACTCTTAGGTCATTTTTGTATGCACACATAGGTTATTTTCTTATGCACATAGGCTATATTTATAGGTTTTATACACAAGCACACATAGCACGAAGGGCATTTCATATGCACAAATATGTCATTTCGCATGCACACGATAGTATATACCACATGCACACGGTAGTGTTTTCATATGCACACATTTGTTTATTCCATATGAACGTATGTGTTTTATACTTACTCACGGTAGTGCATTTCACATGCACATAATAGTGTAGTTCACATGCACACAACAATGTATTCACTTGCACACAGATGTGTATTGTGTGTGCACGCGAATCTGTTTTTTTCAAGAATAGTTCGGTCGTGCCGAATTTTGGAAATGCGATCTGGGTGCTCCGTTTTCTTCCCATCTGACGGCTTTGAAGCATCCTTACTCCTCTTCTAAGCCCCATCCTCTCACCGGATCATTCCCCTAACTATAAATATATATATATATAAATAGAGGGGCGCTCAGGTAAAACGACTCTTATGGTGAAACGAGTGCACAATTATGGAGCGTCGGATTGAAGCAAATGGATGGCTGGATAGAGTGGTTGTAGGGATTTTATGGTAGGTGTGATCTCATAATACAAGTCCCACTAAACCCAATTACCATAAAAAACGGATGAGAAAAAAGGACAAATCTAAAATAGGAGAGAGAAAGAAATAACGTTCTTGGTAGTTGCGTCTTCTACGTCTGCTTCCTCTTGCCCTCCATAGCCGATTCTTCTACGTCTACGTCTTCAACAGCCACACAGTCGGAATTTGTGGTTCTCAAATACCGGATTTGAACATGGAAGAAGGTTAGTTCGTAATAGTCCGATGTTCTATGATATTCAAACTGTTCGTTGTGAATTTTATGAATGATTTGTAATTGATTCGAATTTTAGGGTTTGACATTGAGTTCTTGATACTATTTTGAATATCGACATTTGATTTAAGTTTGTTATGCATTCAATCCGAAAGCATTTTCTGATGACACTGTTATTAGATCACGCGCATATTCTGTATACGTTTATGCATATCAATGTTTATGCATATCAGTCTATGCAAAGAATTGAAAATCGAAATTCTGGATATTGATAAGGAAATACGAATACTTCTACATATAATGTGCATATTTGTAAAATTTGTGAATATCAGATTACATAATAGGAATATCATTCAAGTGTTTTTGAATAACTGATATACATGATCATCGTCATTATAGTAGTTCATATATGTACTGATATTCATAAGCTTTGAAGAATTATGCAGTATCTTTTCAATGATATTCCAATGTTATAACCATAGTCATAATGTACGAAAAGTTTATTTCTTTAGGGTTTCCATCGCCGCCTATATGGTATATATCATGATATGCAATAATACTGACCAGTTATGCATACATATGAAGAGTTAAACGTTTGCATAACGACCTTTAATATTTGCATATCTGTAAATGTTTAATGATTTAGGGTTTGCATCGCCGCCTACATAGCACATATCCTAATATGCAATAATACTGACCAAATATGCATTTGTGTTGTGTGGATATGCGGTTCTCTTCATCAGATAATGACACAGTGTAATTAGATCACGCACATATTCTGTATACGTTTATGCATATCAATATTTATGCATCAGATTACGTAATCGGAATATCATTCAAGTGTTTTTGAATAACTGATATACATGATCATCGTGATTATAGTAGTTCATATATTTAATGATATTCATAAGCTTTGAAGGATTATGCAGTATATCTTCAATGATATTCCAATGTTAAAACCATAGTCATAAAGTACAAAAAGATAATCGTTTGCATAACAACTCTTAAAATATGCATATTCTTCTAAATGATTTGCATACCTGAAAATGTTGATTTCTTTAGGGTTTCCATCGCCGCCTATATGGTATATATCATGATATGTAATAATACTGACCAGTTATGCATACATATAAAGAGTTAAACGTTTGCATAACGACCTTTAATATTTGCATATCTGTAAATGTTTAATGATTTAGGGTTTGCATCGCCGCCTATATAGCACATATCCTAATATGCAATAATACTGACAAGATATGCATTTTTGTTGTGTAGATATGCGGTTCTCTTCATCAGATAATGATGTTGATATATCTGATGATGGTTTGTCAGACGGAGAAGAGGCTGATTTCGTGTATGGTACAGAGTGTGTTATTGACCCAGACGACAAAAAACATAAAGCACTGGGTTCCACTGTGTCCCGTTTCCATAAAACCGGTGCTTGGGCAAAGCTTCAATTCTCTGGATGCAGGAGAGGCATTCTATCGTGAATATGCATCCACAACTGGTTTTGATGTTAGATCAAGCACCTCGCACAAGTTCATCCACTCAGATGTTGTTAAGATCAAGTACTTTGTGTGCAATAGGGCTGGATTCAAGAATGTAGCTAATAGTACGGCAAAACGTAAGACGACATCTAACAGGATTGGGTGTGGTGCAAAAATCTCTCTGAAGAGTAATAACGGCGTAACCTACGTTGTTGACAACTTTATAGAGAAACGCAACCACGATATGATACCAGACATGATAGCAGAAATTGCAAAGAAATTGCAACAAGTAAAAGGTGCAACAAGTATGCCAGACATGATAGCAGAAATTGAAAAGAAGTTATGTAGTCTATTGATATGCAACATTATTCTTTTGGTATTCGGAATCTGTATTGCAATATTCATTAGCTACTCATATCCATGAATTTCGGATTTTGGCATCATGTTTTATGAATTCATTGATGTGTATGTTTTTTAGCGTTTCTGCTTGTTTGCGTATTTCATACATTCGAATAGTCTACTACTTTAAACGAAATGCATCAACTATACCGTTAAACAATTCATATATCGTGAATACCATAACATAAGAAATGCATACCTACGAAATATTCGTGCATATCAAAACAAAATCTTTATTCCAAAATATAACGTTAAATAATTCATGAGTCGTGCATGCTAAAACAACGAAATTGCAAACCAACAAAATATTCTATCGAGAATATCAATGAGTTGAACTGAAAACAACAGTGCTAGATAGTGGAATAACAAGTCTAATAAGTAGAATAACGTCTAAGTAGTGGAATAAAACGACCCAATGATGTCTTCTCCGCTGCCATTTGATTGCCATCATGATGTCATGGTTTCTACACCCGCATACGTGCAGTAGCGTCTTCGATGATGAAGTCTTTCATATTATTCTTCTTATACGTTATAAGGGCATGGAGATACATATGGCGCAATGGAACAATGCACTTCTTGGAGTTTGGCTTAAATCCAGTTTGCCAATTGTTCAATGCCTGACCAAAATATGTCTCCATATGGCGCATTACATATATCCCGCAATCAACCTTGTTTGTGTTATCACGCCACATCATCTTCAAAATGAACATACGACCTCTGGTAAAACCACTACATCTTGTGCCGAGATTCAAAGAATCCATATACTGGAAGAACATCATGGACTGTGGACAAATATGATAAACAGATGAAGTGTACATCCTGTGCTGTATAGTATGCATGACTATATATGAATATCATATTATATATCGACAATTTAAAACATCATGCATATCTGAACATCTAGTCTGCAAATATATACCATAAGTGTGCATATCAAAACCAAACAAATTAATATCACATAACAACATGATAAACTATTACATCATGCATACATAAATATATAGTTTCCATATCTACACAAGACGTGTGCATATCAGAATCAAACAAAACATAATAAGCTTAATTGTATATAAAGTATAAGAATGAATGACTAAAGCTTATACAAACATGCAAATGTCATAGTTGGAAATATATTGCATATCTATCTGAATGTAGTGCATATCCCTAAGAATATAATGCATATCAATTTTTAAAAAATGAACAACTAATCTAAATATAATGTACCAGCTGGGTATGCATATCAGTGAAATGAAGTATGCATCTCTCAATCACATAAATGAAAGACACATGTACAATAGATAATTGCTTAGACCATGAATACCATAACAACTAGTATGCATATCTAAACAACAAAAATGAAAAACGCATACACAAATGGTCACTCTAAGAATATAATGCATATCAATTTAAACAAAATGAAAAAACTAGTCTAAACTGGTTGGTAATCATATCAGTAACAAACATTAAACAAGGCCTATCATTTTACTACCTTACTTCGAAGCTATACAAATAAACACAAAACAAATACATTACCTTTGACGAGCCTTCTTCGCTTACCACCTTTTGTGTTCGGAGACATTTTTTCCCTAGCCAACAATCCTCTGACCATGAACGAGATCCTAGATAAGACGATGAGCAACATTATAAACCAACCTCCAACTCCAACAACAATTGAAACAAATTGAATATCAAGAACCCAAACAATTAACCTGGCTCAAACCAATATATACATTGCACATGTTCTGCATAACAATGCATGTAAAAATGCATATGTCATCTACAAAATTGAATATCAATAACACAGTATATGCTTTCGATGGTCTATTGAATATTAACAACATAAATGTATTGTTTGACCATTTCTCTTCAACCCCAAACAAACAAAAAAAGCCAATCCAACCCTAAACAGCAACCCATATCAAGTCATCAACCACTCAAAATCAATAAATGTGCAATTCGAACTAATTGAATCTCAAAAACAAAGTAAAACCTAAACCCTAAACGAACTAGACTTGCAATTCGAACAAATGTGAACCATATAAACCTTGTAATGCCCTCGAACTATCTTGGTGCTCGATGGGATCGCCCAAGGGAGGGTGATATGAGCCGGGGTTGAGCATTCCCGAGTCTTCAATCTCCTCGTCATCAAATTCTTCGAAGTCGTCATGGATGGACAGCGTCGTAGAAGCATAGCCATCTGAGCCATACCGCGGCGTACGAGCGCTTTGGTGGCCCAAATGGGTATTGATGTCGAAGGGCACCGTGGTAGGCACAGGTGGACGCAGACGAGGCTCATCACGTGTGGGTCATCGATCGGGCCGACGAAGCGAGCTAGAGCCTCGAGCATCCCGGTGTGACCGGCTATCGTGCGGCGCAGAGGTTGAGGCACGACGGCGGTCATCTCTGGCTGCATACCTGCCATCAAAATCATAAGGCTCGGAATACTCACCTTGAGAGTCATTGGCGCGGTCGTTGCTACTGTCGTAGCCGGCAGGTGCGGCTCGCGGGGCGTAGCGTTTGCGAGGCAAAACGTGACCCTGTCGGCTCTCGATGACCGATTGAATACGTTGGAGGCGGGGCTAATGGTTCGACGTCGAGGGCATCAAACCTTTGCCTTTTTCCACGCGTGGGTTGCTTGGGCCAGCTACGGTGGGGCAAAGCAAGCCCATGGCATCCATCTCAATTAACGGTGTCGGCGTCAGAAGCAAAGGCGCGGCGCACTGCAAGCTTTGAAAGTGTGCGACTTGGCATCGGAGCTCCATGATTTCTCTTTGCTCTGCCGAGAGCTCCTGGACTTATGGATCGTCATGTTGTGGGTCCATCAGTTGGTGGGTGTGGCCGGCGTCTTGGATGTCGCCACCCGTGTTTGTTGGGGCCTCCATGCTACCTATAACAATGTGTCCAGACATCGAAGTAAAAACGAATAAAAGACACAAAGAACTAGTAGCAAGCAAGAACCAAACGTAAGCAACACAAGTTCACGCAAGGAAATTTCGGCAAGCCGTGAGGGCAGCTAAGGCAAACCAAACAAGCACACGAATGAAGTAAGCAAACACTAGAAGATTCACACGTGAACAAGCAATTAATTTTGAATAAACACGCAATCAAACTTGCACTAAAACACACAAACTACCTCCCT
The DNA here is from genome assembly GCA_027886185.1 of Rheum nobile. Classification (NCBI taxonomy): domain Eukaryota; kingdom Viridiplantae; phylum Streptophyta; class Magnoliopsida; order Caryophyllales; family Polygonaceae; genus Rheum; species Rheum nobile. The sequence goes on along the minus strand of WOAB01000002.1, from coordinate 3,376,037 downwards.
AGATGCAAACCTAAACGGCGGAGGGGTTGCGAAGGTGAGCCAAGGCCGAAGGTGGGTGATGTTGAAGGCTTGCCTTATTTTGGCTTTTCCTTCAAGTAATTCGGTTGCCTTTTTTGTTTTGTTTTTTTAATTTTGGAATTTCTGAATTGGCTTTTTTTTTTGGAAACTAAGATATTATCCCAAAGATATGCTTGTTGGACACAATCTTGGAAAGAAATGGAAACAAAGAATTCAGCCTTAGTAACTAGAAGAAAGAAATCACAATAATATCTTTTATGAGAAGAGAGAGAAGATAACACAGATTTGGTAGTTAGCAAACAAGGAATTTGTTGGAGGAAATAAAGCAAGAAATCTCACGCAATCTATTAAAAAGTAATCACAAAATCATGCAAGAATCTTGAAGATATCGGCCAACTCACACGCGTGTTTGTTATGGTAAGTTCCGGATTGTGTGGGGGATTCTCGGCCAAGCACTTGGCTTGTAGGGACCGAGTGGTTAGGGCAAGAATCTTTCGTAACACTTTCTTGATGGGCAAGAAAAAAAATTCGGCAAAGTGATGCCAAGAGAAGGGAAAAACGCCAAAAGTGGTGGTGGTGGCGGAAGGAAAAGTGGTGGTGGGGAAATGGACACAACGTGAACTAATGAAACTCAAGTAAGGCGACTTACAAGACCACTGAGCTTTGATACCAGTTGATGCGTCCTTGTCTCCGGATGCGGCCAATTGTCTCGGCAGCGGTGGATCTAGGTCTTGTACTGAGTCACTCGTCTCAGAGGTTGCCGTAGAATCCTTGGCGAAGAGCCTTGATGTCTTGCACAAAAACCACGAGATGGGGGCGAAGAAGTTCACACGCGGCAGCGGGTGCGGCAGCGAGATGAAGGACTCGGCGCGCGGCAGTCGAGGGCCTCAGGACTAGGCGAACGACGACGTGAAGTGTCACGTGGCAAAGGGGCTCGAAGTGATGAGCGAAAGGGGTGGTGCCGTAGCTCTCGACTTAAACTTAAGTTAAAATTGACGTAAAGCTTACAATGGAGGCCGAAGTGGCCTTATAAAGGGTGTGAGGCTCGGATGGGCCGAGACACACACTAATGGGCTAGCCCACTCGACATCAGTGTAGCACACACCCAAAAATAGAAACTTTCTAAAAATAGTAATGTCTAACAATAGTAAGTGCTAAACATGAAAAGCCCTAAAAATAGAAAGTGCGAAAAGTGGGAACTTTCTAATAATAGAAAGTCCCAAAAATAGCAATGCCAAAAATAGAAAATCTAGCTTATGCAATAAACCTCTAAATGCAAAAATAGAAAGTGCCAAAATTATTGTGGCCGCTCGCAAGCTACGACCGTATTTCCAAGCCCACTCGATCTAGGTCCTCTCTTATTTCCCCTTACAGAATCTACTCTACATGCCCACCCTCTCGGACAGAATGACGAAGTGGGTGGTCGAGCTCTCCGAGTTTGACATCTCATACAATGTCAAACTCGGAGAGCTCGACCACCTGTCCCCGGTCGGCTGAGGGCGCTGCTCAAGCTGAGTGCTCCTCCGTCCTTGCAACTCCTGAGGATGCTTGTCCACCCGCAAGTCCTGCAAAAAAGACAAAAAAACTCGGCGAGAGGGCAGGCTCTGACATAGTAGTGGGACAAGGAATAGAACTATCAAGGACACAAGGAAACTTGCCTGGAGGAGGTACGCAGAGTAGCGATCTGCGCTCACAGGTGCCACGCAGAGGCGAAGCAGGAGGCACATTGCCGCCTGGACCGGGAGCTCGCTTTCCTGTCGTGTGCGATGTAGACCTCGCATGAGTAGGCAAACTGGTGGTGGAGGAGCGGCCCATTGGGTCGAGCGCATCAGGTGGCTTTCGTCCTGAGGCCTCTATCTCCTTCTGGCGGTGTCGGTTAGCCATATCCTGCAAAATCTCATGCGGAGTCATTGGTGAGAGTGTCACGCGCTTCCCGTGGTAAGTGAACATGTAAGTGTTCAAATACCCGTCGTGAAGCACGCGACGATCATATTGCCACGGACGTCCCAAAAGCAAATGGGTAGCATCCATGGCGGTAACATCACAAAGCACAGTGTCGCTATATGGACCAATGGAAAAAAGAAATAAGACACTGTTGCGATACTTTGTTACCTGATACGTCAGAGATCCACTGAAGGCCATATGGAGCGGGGTGCGGTGTAGTCGGAAGGTTGAAATGTTGCACAACCTTCGCATTGATGATGTTGCAGCATGACCCCCCATCAATGATCACACTCAGCGATGCATCCTGAAGTCTGCACGACCAAAGTTGCTCCGGTCGAAAGCAGAAGCCGATCCGCCGTCCAAGCGCAAATCATAGCGATATGTGAAGCCCCCGATTGGTGGACGTCCCTGAAGGAGTACCTAGAAAAAGGAGCTTCCCCCTCAGATAAAGCAGAAAGGAGGCGGTTGCAAGTTCGAGCCTCACGTTTCTACTTGAAGGGAGGCGAACTTTACAAGAAGGAGTGTGTAATAATGGAGAAAAGGGTTTCAATTCATCCGGGTTAAAGTGTGTAACAATGGAGGAAGGTCGTCAGCTGGCGGAAGAAATCCACAGCGACATATGCGGTAGCCACTCTGAGTGGAGGATCCTGGCCCACAAAGCCCTGCAGGCAGAATATTTTTGGCCAACTTTGAGGAAGGACGCCATGGAGGTCTCCCGGTCATGCTCTCCCTGCCAAATTCACGCCCCAACAATACTACAGCCCGTCCAGGAGAGTAAGGTGTTGAGTGCCCCCTGTTCGTTCGCCATGTGGGGGATGGACTCCCTCGGCTCTTTTCCACGGTCCCCTGGGCAGCTGCAATACATCCTCGTGGCCATCGACTACTACACCAAATGGATCGAGGCGGAGGCCCTCGCAACGACCACGGTCGAGAAGGTGGAGAAGTTTCTTTGGCAGAACATCATTTGCCGCTTTGGGCTTCCCTAGGTCATCGTCACCGACCGAGGGCCCCAGTTCAACACGGAGAAGCTAAAAACTTTATGTGATGATTTGGGTGTGTGGCTGCGCTTTGCTTCCGTAGCGCATCCGCGGTTGGACAAACGACCAGGTGGAGAACACAAATGCCCAGTGGATCACGATTGCCATAAAATACTAGAATGCTTGAGAATTCGAGAGCTAGATGGTGAAAAACGTTGTTAATGCGTATGTGCTACATGTGTTATTTTTAACCTATTTATAGTTCAAAATTTTAAGAAAATAATGAAGGAATATGTGTCCTTTAATTAAGACGGCAATTACTAGTGATAGAATAAGATTAATAATGGAGATTTATAATTCAGATATTTTAGATAGTCTTAGTGCTTTGCTAGAAGCCAACTATGACTTATGGGATAAATTAGATTTGGCCCATTGCTATTACATTTGGGGTCCTATAAGGTCACACACAATAGAATAATTGGGCTAGATCAAAGCAACCCGAGGCCCATGGTGGGAGAAGGAAATTTCGGCTATATGGTAATATTGGAAGAGTGGATTATTCATCAAGTAATAATAAAGAGTTTTCTATTTACTTGATGATATAAGAAAATATATCTTTAGGAAATATAAGATATTGTATCAACCACAAATATCTCTTTTTAGTTAAAAGGAGATTTATCTTATGAGATATATGATATAAGACAAGATAATATATAGAGAGTGCGGATCCGGTGAGAATGAAAATTAGGGTGAGAATTGAGAATACATCCTAGCCTTTTGGATTTTTTAGATCCAAAGGCTAGGATTAGACTATCATTTAAGTGGTCATGTGCCATGCACATGACCACTTAAGTGGATAATTAACCGGTCAAAATGGTCATCAGCCGGAGCTCCGGCGTTGACCGGTCAATTTTTTTTTCCCCGGGCCACTTTTTGACTTAAGATGGCATATGCATATATTTTGGCTTGTGTGTGCATCTATATTGTCCTATATATGCATCAAAATTTTATAAGGCGTTGTCCGACCTAAGTTTTTTTTTTCGGGTCTACTTTTTACTTGCGCTGGCATGTGCACCATTTTTTACTTGTGTGCGCATCAATATTGACTTGTATGTGCATTAAAACTTTATAAGGTGTTGTCCGACCATTTTTTTCATTCAATTTTTCGTAGCCCAACTTTTTTCCAAAACTATTTTTTTGCTTGAGATGGCATGTCCATACATTTTGGCTTGTATGTGCATCAATATTGACATGTATGTGCATCTAAAGATTGTAAAAAATATACACTGTTTTCTAGAGAAAATGTGCGAGTTGTACACTGTATGTGCATAAGTTTTGACATGTGCACATTCAAGCAAAAAGACATGTGTTTTAAATGGTATGTACATAAAAGCCAAAAACTCATGCACATATCAAGCCAAGAAAATGATGCATACAATTAAAATTTAGATGCACAGACAATTCAAAATTCATGCACTTACAAGACAAAACCTATACACATTTTATAAAGTGTATAAGATTTTACATGTGTGTGCATAAGTTTCCACTTACAAAAAGTCACACATATAGTCAAATCCTATGCACGCCTAGTTCAATTTACATGCACATGCAAGCAAAAAGACATGCACTTCAAAGGGTATGCACATACAAGCCAAAACTCATGTACATTTCGATCGAAGAAAACAACGCACACAAGTAGAATTTAGATGCACATACAAGTAAAAATTTATGCACACACATGCCAAAACATATGCACATTCTGCACATATAGTCAAAACCCTATGCATAATTTATGAAACTTAGATGCATATACAACAAAAAAAGACATGCACTTCAAAAAGTATGCACATCCAAGCTAAAACTCATGCACATAAGTAGAATTTAGATGCAAATATATGTCAAAATCCATGCATACACAAACAAAAACATATGCACATGCTGAGAAGTGCATGAATTTTCACATACACAAAGTCACACATATAGTATAAAATTCTATACAGATTTTATGCAATATCAATGCACATACAAGTCAATATTGATGCACATATAAGCAAAAATCAATGCACATTCAGTCGCAAATAAAAAATTGTGCCTAAAAAAAAAACTTTGACCGGTCAACGCCGGAGCTCCGGTGATCAACGCTAGAGCTCCGGCGTTGACCGTCGATGACTGATCGAGCCAATCATGTTGACCGGTCAAACTCTAAAAAATCATGCACATGACCTTTTAATGAAAGTTTAATCATAGCCTTTGGTTTATTTGTCATCCAAAGGCTAAGATCTATTTTCATTTCTCACCCTATTGTGTATTTCCACATGACACTTTCCCATATATATATATTAATATATCTTCCAAAGTTTACCAAGTTGAAGATCACTTAACGTAAGAGATAAATAGGAGAATTTGGTGGCTTTTGTACATACACAACATGCTCTTTTTTCAGGGAGATCTCAATAACAAGTTTTGTATCAAAAGATATAGTACTCTTTCATATGTAATTCGTATCAAGTTTATACACGAAATCTTAGATGTTAGAAAACTGTTTTTTGAAATTGCACTTAAAGCATCTAAATCCCTACAAATAAATCCCGTGACTAGGGGTGTGCAGATTCGGCCCGGACTGGAAAAATGGACCGGACCGAACCGAAAATGCCCGGACCGGACCGGGGGAATTACAGTCCGGTCCGCGGTTCACATATTTTTAGAATTCCGGTTCCGGTCCAAACCCGGCCGGTTTCCGGTCCGGAAGGACCGGTTTTTATTATTTTTAATTTAATTTTATATATTAATATCTTATAATATTATTAAAAATTAGTTTTTAGTATAAATATAAATAAATAACAAAATATATTGTCTAATATTATACACAATAATTATAAAAAAAAAAAAAATTCATTTATATAAAACTAAAAAATAAAAAAATATGTAAACCGGTCCAAGACCGGACCGGAACCGGATCGGACCGGACCGAATCATATCGGTCCGGTCTTCGGTCCAAGGTTTCCAAAAATTCCGGTCTGGACCGGATGCACAGCCTTCCCGTGACATATCTCTAACCCAAATTGCATGAACATTGTGGGTTGTTGAACTGGTAACAACTTCGCCCCAGAATTTCTCCTACAGATTGTGACATTGTTTCATGTAGTCGTTACCTGATCGAGCCCAAGTTAATCCAAAACAGAGCTAATTAAAGTACACAAAATGTCACTCGATAATTGTTGCGGAACGTACGACGCAAGACAACATTAACATTTTACTTTGATGATCAATGTTTAAATATCATACAAACACTCAAGTTGGAAATGTTGAAAACCATATTCCTTCTCTTCGTCTTCCTTGTAACAGTAAAAAAGATATTAAAACACAAGATAAAAAGAAAGGATAACATGAATACACAATGAAATAATTACAAGAGTATTTGATCGATCCTCTGAATCCATGACATTATTTGATGTATGACTATAGCTCGTAGGTCATTCCAACCTTGAGCAACCTCTTCCTAGGGACATCAAGCATCTTGTCACTTTGCCTTAGATTCTTCTTCAAGAAATTATATCCATAGTCTATCATGATCCTCTTCCCTAAACCCGAGCCCTTGGCCGCGATGACCTCGCTCTCGCCCATCAGGTGCACGACTCCCGCCTTGGACGCCCTCTCCAAGGCCTCCACCTCCTCCTTGACCTCCCTCTGCCGCGCCTCCTCCGCCAGCTCCGCCTTGCACATCACCCCATCCCCCTCACTGATCTCCCCCAGCTCGACAACTCCACAGCTCTCATGGGCTTCTTGCCGCTTCAGCATGCTCACGAACGACTCCTCCCTCACGAAGTCCTTGAGCCTCTCCACGAGGACCCGCTCGAACGGCTCTTGCTCGCTCCTGAGGTCGGTGTACCCGTACCTCACCACGCAGCGGAACACCTTGGACTGGACCCTGCGGAATAAGAAGCGCTCTTCCGCAGGCACCTTGTTGATGGGGAGGGACTTGACGGAGACAAACACGAGCACCGAGTGGAGCGCGGGGATGTTGGCTGCGTAGTGCTCGAAGATGGGAGGAATTCCGTGCACAAGCTCCGAGTAGAATATTGCAAGGCCTGGGATCTTACATATGGTAGGGCGAGACACAAGCTCCCTTAGTTGGTCAGGGGAGATCTTGTGGTCCATCTCGTAGTAGTACTTTTCACGATACACGTAGTTCCACACGATCATGACAACCATGAAGAAGCAAGCGAAGGCTAAGGGCAGGTATCCACCATGGGTGAACTTGTAAAGGACCGCGCTTAGGTACGTCAGCTCTACCGACATGATGACCACTATGTAGGTGATGATGAGGAGGATGTGCTTCTTCCATATCAAGATCATCACCAACACCATGAATGTGGAAGTTATCATCTCCGCGAACACAACCGCGATTCCTACAACATTGATCGATTATACATATAGCCATATATCATTTAATTATTAGTTAGTCCACCAATTCAATGCAAGTTGCAACTACATATATACATACCGTACGCATTTCCTATCTTCTCGGTGGTCTTGAAGGCAAGAGTGACACACACACATGCGATCATGAGGAAGTAGTTGACCTCAGGGATGTAGACTTGGCCTTCGTACTTGGCCGAGGTGTGAACGATTGTGACGCGCGGGAAGCAGCCGAGGGAGAGGGATTGTTGGATGATGGAGAATGTGCCCGAGATCATGGCTTGACTTGCTATGATGGCTGCAAGAACCGCCACCACGAACACTGGCCAATACAATGGACCTATATATTCATTGACAACAAATTAAAACCGAAATCAAACATTCAATGCATTAAATAAATTCGCAACCACGTATTCTAAAACGCGCGTGTCTAGGCTTAGTTTACCTGGTATCGCCTTAAAGAAGGCCTGGGAGACATGTTCCGGGTGTTGCCTAAGATATGAGGCCTGGCCGGTGTAGGCTAGCATAAGAGCAGGGTAAACCACGGAGCACATGCTGATTTGTATCGACCGGACGTTGAAATGGGCTAGATCAGCAAAGAGCGCCTCAGTTCCTGCAACATCCATTTATATTTTAAGCAATTAACCAACTTAATTAATTAGCTAGCAAATCAGAAGAATTGTTTGTACCTGTGATGCAGAGGACGATGCCTCCAAGAGAAACCCAAGCGTCCTTGCCATTCCTAGTGAAATACTGCACAATCTGCCATGGGTTGATGGCCTTGATCACGGTTGGGTCGTATTTGATGAAGTTGTAGAGGCCGATTCCCGCGTTCATGAAGAACCAAGTGCAGATGATCGGCCCGAAACTGTACCCGACCTTGTCGGTTCCGAACCTTTGGACGGAGAAGAGGAAGATAAGGATGCCTACTGTGACCCACACCACTCTCTCTGCAGCAATGGTACGTAACAAGCAGTGGTTCACTTAGGTTTGGTGGCCGATTACAAACAATCAAGCTAAGACAGGCACATTCCATATATATAGATTCGAAGGTTCTCAAGGCCTTTAATGGGCTCAAATTTAGGCAACTTGTTATTGGGCCATATATGGGGTGACTAAAGTAAAAGTTTCCAATCTATTTTGAACCATTAATGGGCTAATTGTCAAATTAATACAAGAAAATTCACCCAAAGTAATCTCTACTTTTACTAGTTGATTTAAAATAATATCTTAAATTACAAGTAATCTCAACTTTCAAATCAACCGAAAGTAATCTGAACTTTATGTACATGAACCATAAATAATATAGATGATTTTTTCAACTGAAATTTCGGTTGTTTCGATGACATATGCTCGAGGTCTTTTTGTAGTTGGACAAAGTAAGTGATTATATTACGGAGTTCATGTCATCAAATTAGCCGATATTTAAACCGGAAAATTTATTTGTATTTTTTTGTTTCATGAGTATATAGTTGGGATTATTTTTGGTTAATTTGAAAGTTGAGATTATTTTTGATTAACTAGTGAAAGTTGGAATTATTTTCAAAAAGGTAAAAAATTAACATAATAAGTGTCATTTTAGTCTTTGAATTTTGTTAAGAAATATTTATCATTTTAAAGTTTGGACATAATTTATTGGCGAGTTACGATATATGTTATTGGAAATTGCACCATATTGACACTTTTGATGTAAATTATTTTTATTTATTGGTTGAAATTCAGATAAATGGTTATTAAATTGTAAATTTTAGAAAATATTTATAATATTTTAACTTAATAATTATTTTTCCTGATACTTGTGTCAAAGATTAAAATGACAAATATTTTAAAATAGATGGAGTATTAAATAATCATGATAAGGTAATTATTAATTTATTAGATATGCAATAATGACACTATATATCAAAGTGGAAAGATACCTTCTGTCATTGCAGGAGTTGCTAATCTGATCCCCGAAACTGCTGACAACACTGTCAATCCAATAAACAAGATGAGATTTGCCAATTAAAAAAACTGAAGTCAGTACCCAAAAATAAAATGAAGTAAAAAACATATAAAAGTAATCTAAACACATGGTATTCTCGGCAGTCAACGGTTCACACCAAAAAAAAAATTGATATTCTCGGCAGTGAAGCTGCCTGTTCATTGAATTTGCCTAGTGTTGATATGAATTTCTTCTACAAAAGACATTATAGAGTAGAAGCCCTGAAATCGATTCACCAACTAATCAACCATAGATTTGTCTTATCTATATATATATTAAAGAAAAGAAATTTTGAGACACCATATTAATTCTGATCCCACAATTCCTATATGTCAATTTATAGTTAATTCACTTTTTTTTATTAACAATTCTATTCAATTTAAATCACAATATCTAATCACAACTAATTTTAAATATTTAAAATTTTAAATCACAATATCTAATCACAACTAACTTCAAATATATAAAAACTATATATAATTTTTTTATAAAATTTGATTTCTACAAATTACACATACAATAAGTTTATAATATATGTCAAAATAATATATGATAGATTTTCTACTAAACTTATATATAAAATACATCTTATATTCATTTATGTAATAGTAATATTATTTTTATGTGTTTGCATATATAATTTGACCTATATAAAATCATACAATATATACAATTTCCAACTCATAATATATGTATTTTTGTAATCAAACTCACTATATTATATTATTACACATACAAATTTTATGATCCATTTAGAGTAAAATGACCCGAATAAATTTTATGGCCCATCAATATATATATTAAAGTTATTGAATTTCGAGTCACCAAAATGCTTCTGGCCCTACAAATCATACGTGTCATTTTGTTATTAATCCATTTTTTTAAACATTATATTTCAATTTAAATCACAATATCTAATCACACCTAACTTCAAACATATAAAAAACTATATACAACTTTGTTGAATGCTTATATACGATTTCTTATAAATTTTGATTTCTACAAATTGTAAAACATAAGCTTATATATGTCAAACTAATATATGATAGATTTCCTACTAAACTTATTTATAAAATACATCTTATATTCATTTATGTAATTAGTAATATTATTTTTATGACTTTGCATATATAACTTATGGGCCAAATCATACAATATATATAATTTTCAACTCACAGTACATGTGCTTTTATAATTCAACCCACTATATTATATTATTACACATACATATTTTATTAACAATTTAGTGAAATTTCAAACGAATGTATCTTAACAAAATTAATTTATATAATCTTGAGATTTTCTTCTAAACCTTTTAATTTTAACAACTCATCTTAACAACAATTATATCATATCGGATTTTTAGCAAATTTGGTATATTGTATGTTCTCATTAACAATTTTTATTTGATTATAATTTTCTATAAAAAAAATACATGGTCTCCATTTTCCGATTTTACAATGTTTCTTTGGGTTTATTACTTATCATTTTGCTAAATATAATTTTCAATTTTAAAAAATTAAATTGAGTTTGTTAATCATCAAGAAAATATTCACTAACAAATCGTAAAATATCAATTATAAATTATCAAGAAAATTTTGTTAACTCAAACAGATAGTTTAACTAAAAAATCCAGGTAAATCTTTGTCGTAACAAACTTTCAATTTCATATGATTATACAAAATATCAAAATTAAATTAAAATGTAGTACGTATACAAATTTTAAAAGTATTTGAATTTGAGATAACTTTACACAATTACACCTACATAAATCAGCCACTACTAATTAATTAATTATTCAAATAACTTTTTAATTATCGTTTTCTAGAAGTAAGGATATAAATTAAAATCAAAGTTGTAAAACTTTAGATGGGCCCATTACGTAATTAGAAAAAACTAAAAAAATGTGATTTATCTGGATGATTTGTAATGATTTTTTTATATATATTTTTTTGAATTATTTCATATATTTATTTTAACAAAAAATTAAAATATCAAAGATATTATTAGACCAAATCCTATTTAAATTTTGAATATCCTTAATAAACTGAATTACAAATTTCTAAATTACACTCCCTCTTAATTATTTTAAAAAAGGAAATCCTGAATATATTGCACGAGGCTATAAATTTTGTGTCTTCGTCTTTCAATACTACGTCCATGCCCATTCGAGATATGTAATTTCTTTCATTTGGTACCTAAGTTGTTAACCATTCATTTTTTTGCTTTATTAAGTTCTTTAATTTTTTCGTTATTAATTTTATTTGTGGTATAATATATTTTGTAACCATTACCTTAAAATTATGTGAAGCAATCCTATTATTTAAGCAACATAAGAGTGATGACCATTTTACAAGAGAAAGTAATCTTTTTCGTCTCCATTAATCGAATATAGGTTTTTGAAATTTGCATCTCATTTTTAAGCCATTCATGAGATATCAAAATTATTTTGTTGCTTTTCCGTTCGTTTGGTCTCATATCCCCTTAAAATCATGAAATATCTATCATAGCTTGGTTTCGTAAATATTGTTTTATATTGTGCTTTTACAAGTATCGTTGAGGGTGTAACAACAATTTCGGATCCCCATTGTTTACCAATATATATTATCTTGAAAAACATAAATCTTATTTTAATAAAATTTGTTTTTTAAAGATTTACATTGACGTTCTTCATTAATTATACATATATAATTTTAATTTTTATAATTTTAAAATCTTCACCTCACTTTATTTTCACATGACTTTTATCCATGTTTAACGAAAAACTTGATTTGAAGGTATAATATAGTAGTTAAGATTTGAAATTTTGATTATGAATTGTTCAAATATCAAACTAAAAAAACATAAAATAAAAATAAAATTTTTGTTATAATACTTAATATTCATCATAAAGAGAATCATGTTCACGATTTTGTCAATTTTTTTTCCTTTAAAAAAACTTCTACTATAATCCAAACATGTGTTATACATATTATTAATATTTTTGGCTGTGTTATTCAAAAGATATAATTATTAATCTAATAGTTTTTGTCTGAACCACACATTAATTATTTGTTTGAAATCTGTTTAAATTGTAATAAAGACCATCTATTATATATCCCACATATAAATAATTTATAAATCGGGAATAATTTTAACGAGATTTTTATATTAATAATCATTATAATATTTTTATATTAACTATTCTCTAAATGAGTCTACATAAATTTCTATATATCATAGTATATTATTTCCAATGATCTAGCGAGAATTATATTTTTTTAAAAAATATTTCGATATAACATTAATTTAATTCAATCATAATTTTTTTTTATTTTCTCAAATTACATTTATCCGTATAAGATACGGGTTCTACACTAGTTAGGGATTGATATTTGCGCATATGCTACAAGTTTTCTTATATACAAGGTAATCATTCGCACTTGTAATCTCCTTATAATAAATAATGGTTGTTAACCAAAATCTCATTAATCATCATGGGGTTTGGTACACTATTATATAGAGAAATAACTAAAATAATAAGTAAATAAATGTACCTGAGATGCAAGGAGTGAGAATGCCATCTCCAATGACTAAAGCAGTTGCAAGCATGGTAACAAAGAGAAGGACAAATTTGGCAGAGCGGCTACTTTCAAGGACATTTTTGACTTTTAGCGCCCAACGAAGTCGGCTAGTAGGAAGTTTCAAGTTGTAAGTAGACACTTCTTGATCTTCAGCCTGTGTACTCGGCAGCAACCCAACCTTTACATGGCGGCAAAGTAGCGAGTACAACGCGAACGTTCCACCTATCACATTCAAATTTCCGATTAATTAAAGTCTTGAATGTTTCTATATTGTTAGAGAGGTTGGATTGGGGAATTCTCCTCCCGCATCGACAAATTGGAAAAATAAAAACTACCATAAATTCTGTCCTCTAATTTTAACATTTGTGTTTCAAGTTGGATTTCAACCTAAAATACGTACATAAATACAAATGTGAATGTGATACACCACCGTATGATACAAACTCGGCTATCTTATGTCTGGTTAAATTGTTTGTACTCTTTTTATATATCTTTTTGTGTATTTTTTAGATTAAATTTGTTTATTTTATATCCTAAATCTTAAAATATAAACTCTAATATATAAATTCTAAATTCTAAAATATAAACCCTATATCCTAAATCTTAAATTATATACCCTAAATTCTAAATCCTAAACTATATATCATAAATCCTAAAATCCTATACCCTAAGCTCTAAACCCTAAACTTTTAATCATAAATCTTAAATTTTAAATTATAAATCCTAAATCTTAATTATTAATCTTAATTTATAATTTAAAATATAAAATAAATAAAACTTAAAGGATATATAAAAAAGTTACACAATTAAGACGCATGAAATTTGAGTTGATCTTACGTGGGCTCCACCTACCAATAATCTATGAATGAACAATGAATGATTATAAGAAAGTCAAATCGATGAGGTAAGCTTTAGTGTGTTTGACTAGTAACGGATTCAATTGAAGCCTCCTAGAAAGGACCGGAACTCAGTTAAAACCTCCCCCTTGGCCCCTACTTTGCTCATTGTTCAATGCTACCGCCTTATAAGCTACAGTAGTAATTTATACAGTACTAGGGTTTTCTTTTGGCATATTCTTCGCTATATCATTTCTGACAAATCAAGGTCAGTCCAAAAAAGAACACTTGCGAAACAAAGCAATACGAATAAGATTTTTCTGTATATATATTTGGATTTTTGTTCAATGTTTTATATATTTAATTAATTGTTAATGAAAAACATTAGTTTATCGGACTCAGGATTGTTACTATTCAATATATATTAATGAAATCGTACCAAAGAACACTTAAAATTTGTTAATGGTACAGGAGAGTATGAGGTGAAATCCGTAAATAAAAATCGACGTTTTCGGCTCGAGGAAGGGAATCAATGGTGTTAAATACTATTTGGATTTGCATACTCTAATGTTGCTCTTTTCCTTTTATTACAATTAAATTAATCAATCAAGGTATAAAGAATGGTTTTTTAAGTGTGTACACACAAAAATTTATGTTTAATAATAATATTTTTTAGTCATTATTTCAAAAAAATTTTAAAAATTTATCTCGTCAACGTAAGAAAATATTTTAAAAATAATTTTCATATTTTAAACTGTGCTCATAAACACGAATTGAAAAAAAATTATAAAAATAAAATAAAAAATGAGTTGCACGAGTTGGGTTCCGAGAAATCGTTGTCAATTGTCATACACCTCTTCTTTTGGATTTAAGAAAAGATTCTAAGGACTATGTTTTGGGTCGAAGTGGGCTATGGGACCACAAACTGCTAGTTGCTACCCCATGGCTACAATTCAACTTTGAATTGCACGTGTATGTGATTATGTGAATGAATTCTTGTGAATATTTTGTTTTGTGAAAAAAGAGTGGTAGCTAGGGGAGTTTCAAAAATTGCAAAATACTACTGTCAACTAATTAGGGTAGACATATTGATGACCACAATTGTCAACATAGTGGCAAAAAATACAATAACAAAAACCGCCACTTTGTTCATATATTCACGAATATTTTGATATATAATATTTTATAATTTTGTTATAAAATATTCTCAAACTTAAGTTCAAAGATTTTTTTGACTTTTCACCCTGTGTACGTACTATGGTGTATTATTTCGACGTTTGTTTTACCAGCTCAGTTAGTAGATGATGACATTCATGGCCGTTAGATTAAATCTCTCTATTGTAGTACTAAGATATAAAAAGAAGAATATGATAAATGTAAAATAGTGGGATGTACTTACCATTTCCATTATCATTAGCGCGTAAGACGATGAAGACATATTTTATAATGGGTAAGAGAGTCACGGTGTAGTAAATAAGAGAAAGGACTCCGATAATATCATCACGGTGTCGAATCTCATGGGTGAAGGTACTCGTATACACATAAAGTGGCGATGTACCAATATCTCCATATACCACCCCTATGCTTTGAAAGGCCAGTTGCATGACGACTGCCCAGCTCAATACCTAATTCACATTTCCACATGATATCTTAAGAATTAATAGCCTTCTAATACACTCTAGTTATCATTTTGATTAAATTGACTTAAATGCTTAATTAACACATAAATGGAAGCACAACTTTTCTTTTGATGGGACAAAGGGGATACACAAATTCAGTTGTCCTTACTATACTCTACTAAGACATCATTGGATAGTTCGTTTCCAAATTAAATCGATTAAAATATTTTTATTCATCAATTAAATAAGGTAAAAAAATTCAATCTAACACTGACAAAGTGGAACATGGTAAAGATCATACGAATTGGGAGCAGACAATATAAACTAATTTTATAATAAACTATATATATAGTTTCAAAATATATAAAAAATGGTTAATTGAATAATTTATGTCATCATTTACATCAATATTTATACTATCATTCATTTCCAGGGAATAAAAACCTCCCTATGCTTTTGGATCTTTTTATGCTCGTGAAGCTCAATCAATTAGATTTTTTTGTTTAATTTCGTTAAAAGTTTGTTTGATTCGGCTTTGAGTTTACAAATTTTCAGTTTTTCTATAAATATTAGTTATAAATATATTTGTTTTAAAATGATATTCAAATAATTACTGTGATTATAATATTGCCACCTTAAATTTGAAAGCGAAAGCAAAGTGTTTCTAATTTAGGAAAAAGAAGAAGCAGAAAGTTGAATAAAGGGGTTCCTGATTTTCATGTATTGAAATATTGCTGAAATAATTAATAGAATGATTTTTTAAGTATGTGTTCATTGGCGAGAAGTTAAGTTTAAAAATTATTTTTATGCTATTTTTTAAAGTAGAAATGATAAACTTTTAAAAAAAGAAGTTAAATTAGTAATTAAAAATATTATTGATAAACATAAAAAAATTATTATGTACTCATAATTACACGCTAGAAAAAACCTTAATAAAATGATAAATCAAAGATAAGTACCTCAAGTGTGTTTTGGAATCATGTAAATCTGGCGCATACGTTCAAATAATCTTAATATTCGTTTGGTTGAATAATGGAAGTGTAATTTCTAGGAAATTACTTCATGTGAAATCAAAACATGGGAATTTGAATTTATGTGAATTGATAAATTATGTTTGGTTAAAATCTAAATCATGAGAAATATAAGGGAATAAAATCTTACCCACCCCTTCCTAGGTAATTACACTTCCTGTATTTTATAGAAATTAAAAATCCCATAAATTTAAATATCTGAATTTTTCAAAAACAAAAAACCAACCAAACACATATATTTAATATTATTTCTCAAGATATTTAAAATCATAAAAATTTACTTTTCAATTAAACGAGCACTAAACTAAGAGCTTTAGTAAGTTAATACTACAAATGATGCAAAAAAACAAACCATATACTAAATGGTGATTGTTTTAAGGGGGGGAAACCCAGCTTTTTTGTTTTCCTTTTTTTGATCTCGCGAACGAAGGATCTCATTCACACTTGCACAAAATCGACTCAATACACACACAAATGACAGTATCAAGAAATAAATAAAAATCTGACAACTCCATGTTCCACTATTTTTGAAGTATAACAATATAAAACCTACAGTACAAGAGTAAGACGGAGGATATATAAATATACCTTGGCACCGTGGCCATGGTGACCTCCGACCTTGGCGGATTCGACGTCAAGCGAATCATGACGACGTAATTTATGAGTGGCCAAAGTCGCGGCCGGCTCCTCTACGTGGATCTTATCTATGGCGTCTACTGTCGCCATTTTTATTTTACTTTAAATTCTTCCGATGAGATAAGTTAAGGTTGCTTTGGATTTTGGATACTCATGCAACTTCGTAGGTGTTTCGTATTTAAAGGCCTCTCGGGTGGAAGAGGGGATGAACCTGGAAAGCATAATTATTTAAATTAAATTGTTATTTGTTTTTTTGGAATTAAAATAATACGGAGTATAACTATATGTACTAAAATTGTGGGCCCATACTCACGCCGGCCACGTTTGAAAATTTTATTTTACCGCACGCCCAATGCAATATTACATTAGGGTATACTCCCTCTGTCCCATGAAGTTTGTCTCATGGGGGAGCGGGTTCAAATGTCGATGCGGGTTTTGTATCGTTAATATCTCTAATTACATAAATTTAAAAATTATAATTTTTTAATATTATCAAAGTACTCATTGAGACGAATCAAACAAGACCCCACATGACTATGTTTTTTCTTATATATTGGAAGAAATCTTAAAGATTCTCTTCAACTGTGAACAGTGCCCAAAAGTCGGGATGAGACAAACTTTATGGGACGGAGAGAGTATAATACTAGTCAATTTTTTTTTGATAAGGTAAAATATAGACAGGAAAATCACACAAAGTTGATTTCTCAGTCTATAACATCTTTTCGGATGAGATTTACAAAATCTTGGTTGGCTCTAAAATCTTCAAGAGGATGCCGCTGGCTCATCTTTGCAATAAAATCAGTAACATCGTTGGACTCCCGGAAGACATGACAGATCTGCACTGTGGAAAAAAGTTGTAGACAACAAAGGATATCAGAAATTAAGATTTCAATATCCCAAGGACAGTGCCAGATCTTATTTAGGACATTTACAATAGTAAGGTTATCGCATTCAAGATGAATGTTGTTAATTCTTAATTCATAGGATTTAACCAGAGCATTCCTGAATGCAAGGGTTTCCGTTGTTAAGGGGGTTGAGTTTCCACATTTTTCTCCAAAAATATGGATTGGTTCGGCTTTACTGTTTCGAAAAATAAATCCATAGCTAGAGTCACCATTCGTCTTAGTAGATCCATCCGTATTAATTTTTATAATATTATCCGGCGGTTTTTTCCATTTCTTCTTTGAACGTCTATTTTTGTTATTATAGCTCTTTGGTTTAGTATCTTCCAAACAGTCTGGGTTCCAGGTCTTTTTCTGTTTCCAGTTATGAATTTGATTTTTAATGTAACTAGGTACATCCTTTATCATGTCAGTATCATTATTTGTTCTTCCAAAACTTTGTTGATTTCTGTAGAACCAGATTCCCCACCAAGAGATTGCCAGTTCTACAAATTGTGGTCTATCAATATTATGTCGGATTTCCTCAATAATTTCAGTGTTTTTTTATTACCTATATTTAAGGTTCTAATGATTCTATATGTGTGGTTGTTCATTTTTTCTATGGTTTTTAGTGTATGGTTACACTGGAATAAAAGGTGATTAGTGTCTTCAGTTTGTGCATTACAACAGACACACCCCTGGGGAAGTGCAACCCCCTTTTCAGCTAGTCTGGCTTTGGTTGGGAGTCCATTTTTCATAATTTTCCAAAGGAAATCTTTAACTTTAGGAAACGTATCCAAATCCCAAATCTAGGAAGAGTCATAAGTTGTGTATCTTTTGTTTTTGGTGATCATTTCCATGGCAGATTTTGTGGAAAACCAACCGTTTTTACTGGCTTCCTAGTACATTCTATCATGTATATTGTTTAAGGGTATTGGAATGGATATTATTTGTTTAGAAATGTGAGTCGATACAATTTGTTCGATCTTTTCCTTATTCCAGGTATTATTAGGTAGAATAAATTCTGCCACTAATGCATCTTTATTCTGAGTTGGTTGTATGTTGATAATATCACATAATGGAGTTGTAGAAACCCATCTATTAGTCCAGAATTTAATGGTTCTACCATTTCCAACTTGCCAAATGAGTCCTTTTTTGAATTCAGTCAAAATTTCGATCATTTTGGGCCACTGCCAAGAGCAGTTACCTTGTTTCTCATAATGTAATATATGTTGTGTTTTTAGGTATTTCTCAGTTATAATTTTCACCCAAAAATTGTCTAGTTCAGCCAAGATTTTCCATAACAATTTAAATTGTAATGCTTTGTTCACATCCTTTGTTTTTCTCAATCCAAGTCCTCCTTGTTGATATGGTTTACAAATCTTTTCCCAACCTATAAGAGGTTTGTAAGAGGGGTCCTTATTCCAGAAAAAAATCATATTAAGTTTATCAAGTTCGTTATGGGTTTGTGTAGGAAGCATACAACTTTGCATAAGGTAGTTAGGTCTAGAAGCAAGATTCGCCTTTATTAAAGTTGTTCTACCTGCTTGAGATAGAGAATTTGCTTTCCATTTGGTTAGTTGTTGTTGTGTACTGATTAAAAGATCAGCAAATGTATTAGAGTTTACTCTACCATTAATGATAGGACATCCTAGATATTTTTCAAGAGAGATCATATTTGTTATTGTAAGTATTCCCTAGATTGCTAATTTTTTAACGGTTGTTACCTTTTTTGTAACTTGGAAGACATATTTATGAAAGTTTACTTTTTGTCCAGAGATTTTACAGTATTCATCTACTATCTCCTTAATTTCGTTACAGTTTTCATGTTTGGCTTTTGAAAATATCATAATGTCATCAGCAAAAGCCAAGAAGGGAATTATGGTTCCATATCTAGAGATTTGAAATCCATTAGGTTTTCGAGGTCTATCAGATGCTCGTTGAAGTTTTCGGGCTAGGATTTCAGATCCTAGTGTAAATAGAAATGGTGAAAGGGGATCTCCTTGTCGAAGTCCTCTTGTTGGTTTAAAAAATTCCGCAGGGCCATTATTGACTAGCACTGAGAATGATACAGTCATAATACATTCTGTTATCCAGTTGATAAATTTATCATGGAATCCAAATTTCTTCATAATTTCAATAATGAATTTCCATTCAATTATGTCATAGGCTTTTTCCATGTCTAACTTAAGGGATATGAATCCTTCGGTTCCAAGTTTTGATTTAAAAGAGTGAAAGATCTCATGAGCAATTAAAATATTGTATTGAATTGCTCTATTTGCTACAAAGGCTCCCTGCAAGGGATCGATTAATTTTTCCATAGCACTTTTAAGCCGTGTTGTTAAGATTTTAGAAATAATCTTATATATTGTGGAGCATAGACTTATAGGTCTGTAATGATTTGTAGAATTTGGATTGTCACATTTTGGAATTAGCGATATAAATGTATGGTTGATTTGTTTTAGTAATTTTCCCGAAAGGAAGAAACTCTTAACTGCTTGAATCACAGAAGGAGCTACAATGTCCCAGTATTTTTGATAGAATTCTGCTGTCATACCATCTGGGCCTAGAGATTTATCCGATCCAATGTCAAAAACAGCTTTCTTAATCTCTTCATTAGAGACATTTTTTGTTAATTCTGCATTTTCCTCTGTTGAAATTTCAGGTTGAATTAGTTCAAGGTTCTCCCGAAGTAAACGTTCATTCATTTCTTCACTTCTAAATCTCTTTATGAAATCATTTCTGATTTCATTTCTAATATTCTCTTCACCAATGATGTTGGTTCCTTCTTGGGTTTTGATTTCCTTTATAATTTTTCTATTCCTTCTCCCACTTGCTATTTTATGGAAATAGCTTGCATTGGTGTCATTGAATTTAATATGTTTTACTTTTGCTTTTTGATTCCAAAAAATCTTCTAGAAACTAAGGAGTTTTTTTTTTTTCGATTAGTCTATTTTGTTTGTGGATTAAATTATTATTAGAGTTTGTACAAATTTCCATTTGTATTTCAGAGAGTTGTTTTTCGATGTTTTGCAACTGGGTGAACACATTGCCAAACGTGCTTTTGTTCCAAATTTTAGCATGTTTTTTTAGTAATTTTTTTTTAGAAACTAGATTAAACATTGTAGATCCATGATAGTTTATTCTCCAAGCTTGTTTTACTACATTTATGAAGTCCTTTCTCGTCATCCAATTTTTTTTCAAATTTAAAGGTTGATTTTTGAAAGGAGTTGTCGTAGCTAGTTCAATAGATATGGGGCAGTGGTCAGAGCTAGTAAATGCATAATGTTTGGTACAAATATCTAGATACCATTGCAAGATTTGGTGATGAATCAGAACTCTATCTAGTTTTTCATAGATGCTATCTATTTCTGTCTTGTTTTTTCTCCAAGTAAAGGTATTTCCTTGTATTGGTGTATCCAATAGTTCACATTCATTTTTGAAGTGTCGTAGTCTAATAAATTTAGATAATGGTGGAGTTGCCCCACCCATTTTTTCAGTAGGATTTTGTATTTCGTTAAGGTCACCCATAACAATACATGGGTACGAGCTATTTTTGATAAATGAAATAATGGTTTCCCAAAATTCATTTTTACCAGATTCATACGGAGGGGCATAAGTAAGAATGAGAAGGGCTTTAATATTAGTACACAGATTTGTGTACTTAATACTGACAAATCTAGGTTCAATTTTATCGATTTCAAGTATTTCATTTGCCAGCTGGTAGGTTTTCCACATGACGCAAATACCACCCGAAAAGCCAATAGCTGGGACAAAGTGAAATTGATCAAAACCAGTTTTTTTCCATGTTTTTTCACTTGGTTCCTTGTTCGTTCTGGTTTCAAATAAAGCCAGTAATTGAACTCGTTCAATTTTACAAAAGGACTCAACATCCATTCAAATCGTTTCTTTTCCAATACCACGACAATTCCAGGTTGTAATCTTCATAAAAAATCCAACGTGGAATTGCCCCATATCCTAAGACAGTTAGGGGTCTTTCTATACATTTTTTGATGTTGCCATTTGTAGCAAAAAAATTCTGTCAGATGAGTGTTTTCATCATTTAATTGTATAACCAAAAGAAGTTCATAGTCAAAGCAAAGGTACATATTTCATTGATAGTGGTCTTACTCGTATTAATTTGTTCAGCAAAAACCTGTCTGGGTTGGGTACACCAGCAAAAACAACAGTACCCACAATTAGTCATGAAACCTTTGTCATAGTATAACAAGCAAAGGTGAAAGGTATAATTCCAAAGATACATGAAAATCTGAAGTTTATACATGATCGAATCACTTTTATCGTAGGTACAAATGTTTTGTAGTGTATAATAGACCCGCCCGATCCAAAGATTACAATTCTTGACAATGTAGTAACACAAGTGCTTGAATTTGTAATGGTTTGATGTTACATGTGTTACAGGAAAACGCAGTTTGATGTCTGCTATAGCATAAGAAAAAACTATTTTGAGGATAGGCTCTGGTGTGCCATAACGTTTCACCAACATGGTTTTGTGTGTTTTAAATTGCTCCTTTAATAATGTGTGGTGGTAGAAGTACCAATTAGTGTAAGTGGTCGAATGATCATGGTCGAAAGGTGCAACAAGAAGGTGGTCCCAGAAATCACAGAAGAAGAAAAGCCCTGAAAGGAAAAACAGAAAGCCACAACAGCAAGCACAAGCAGAAAACCAAAGGAACAAGAAACAACGAAAGGAAAAGGGAAAAACAGAACAAAAGCCAACATAAGAAAAGTAACAGAAAAGAAGCACCTGGAAAAAATACAAACAGCAAAGATGATAGAACATTAAAACAAAGAAACAGTCAAGAATCAGGTTCAGGTTAGAGATCAAACAAAGCCATAGAGCATTGCAGTTTAATCTGTTCCCACCAAGGTTATGAGGGTACAATATGTAAGTCAGATTCCATGTCATGTTATCAATGTCAGTCACACCAGTATTACAAACAAGAGCAGAGGAGTTGAAACCAACCATGTTCATACCCATGAGCAAGGATATATGAAGCAATTGGTTAAAATCAAGCAGGTTCAGGTCAGGACAAGGACCTAACAGATTCAAAAATTCATCATTTAAATGTGGAGGGTGAAGATTCAAATCAAGGTCAAGCCAACACAAGCATAACGTACAACACAATATACCCCCAATTGTAGTCAAGTCAACATGTTCATAGCACATATCAGCAGAAGGTAAGATTTATCAAGTTCAAGATACACACCAGATCCTTTCAAAGTGTGCTTCCCCTTGTCCCTAGCACAGGATAAGGGAGGCACACACATGGGTTCAGAAGGAAAGGGTTCATAAAAACAGTAATACAATTTCAGAGATTGAGTTTTGATTTGGTCATCAGTATAGTTTAGATAGAAGAAATATCTGAACAAAAACAAAATCAAAGAGAAAGAGGGAGAAAGGGTTAGACTACACCTAATATTTCGGATCCAACAAAAGGTGTGCCCAGCTGCAGCAGAGGAGCCGAAGGTCTCCGGCTACAGAGGAAACACCGACTTGCACAAGCGGCACGAAGACCAGATCCACTTGTGATGCCAAATCCCCCCATACCTCCATCTCGCACGAACAGTGACCACTACTCCACAACCATGAGAGACACGCGGGAAGATCGGAAGGGGAAGATCATTGTAGAAGATCTCAAAGGCCGGGGGTGAGGAGGTGAGTGGTTGAGGATTAACAGTAGAAAGATCGTTCTCATAAACAACGATCGAAAAATTGGGGAATCTGTGCTTAGATTGATCAGCGGGTGAAGATGAAACAAGATTTAGGTTGGTGAGATGTAGAAACAAGCAAGGGAGATCAAGATCTGAGATTTGGTTGAGGGTAAGGGTAGGGAGTTGCAGCCAGATGCGGCGGAGATTTTCGGGGGGTCTTAGTACGAAGAGCGTTTTAGGGTTTGCCATCACCCTTTTTTCTAGTCATTTATTTTTTGAAAGCATAATACTTGTGATTTTAGTTTTCTATGTAACTATTAAAAAAAATATAATTAAGATAAAACACTATATATGTTTTAAAATCTATAATTCAATAATTATCTACCTTATTTCTAAGTAATGAATGAAGAGAATTCACATAGAAAGTGTTAATATGTATAATTTTCAATAACATACCTCATAACTCACCAATAAATTATTTTCTAAGACTCTAAAATGACAAATATTTCTGAACAAAAATAAAAGGCTAAAACGACACTTAGATTGTGTTCGGTATGTTCAGCTGAAATAGGAGCTGGAGCTGAATGAGTAACGGAATATTAAGCCGGACCTGAATGATTAGGTGGAGCTGAAACTAGATTTATTAGCTTAATTATTTAAACAATATAATTGGTGTTTGGTATTACAAGATGAAATGGGGAAAAAGTTAAATTAAGTTTGTTAATCTTCAACAATCTTGGATGTCACATTAAAAAAATTATGGGAATTAAGTTATATTAATTTATCACAATTAAGCCCATTAAGCTAGATTGATATTTTTTACCGAACACTCATTAAGCTAATAGATTAAAAAGATAAAGTTCTGTTAATCTAAAAAAACTTTGTCGAATGAAGAACGAGAAAAAGTATTTATCACCGATTTTATAAATTACCGTTTTGAAGTTAATTAAGAAATTGGAAATAAGGACGAAATTGTACCTTCATATTTTAAAATATCAATAGTCATGATAGATGTATTTCTTAATTCTTATTTATGTCCAATTCTTCGTTGTTCTATCATCAAGAAAAACATCAACAAGTAAAATCGTAGTATACGTTTTTATAAAATTGAAAATTGGCCTCCTCACAACTAAATTAGATGTTTAAACAAATTAGAGGTTTAATATATATATATGGTCCATATTAAATGTAAGAGGGTGTACATGAGAGAGAATATGATGTACACATCTGATTCACCCAAATTAGCTTAATTATAGGGATTTGATTTACCCAATATTCGCTTTTCAAAATCACATTTTCAGATCTTGTACGGTTATCTCTCATGATTACTCTCTCAACCATCGTCATCTTCCTCTTCGCGGCATCGATTTCCCAAACACTAATCCACTACGCCACCAAGAACATCACGCCGCAGCAAACCCTAAAGGAGATCTCCGTCGCGGAGCGCGTCCTCCGGTGCAAATTCCCCTGCAATTTCCTCGTATTCGACCTCGGACACGACAACCTCCTCTGGTCCTCCCTCAATTCCGGCGACCAGACTCTCTTCCTCGAGGAGGACGCCTCCTGGATCAAGCAAATCGGCTCCAAATTCCCCGGTCTCCGCTCCCTCCACATTACATACGACACCAAGGTCCGACAGGCCGACGAGCTCCTCCGATAGGCGGGATCGGCGGCGGAGTGTGGCAAGGCGGTGGATCCGAGAGAGTCGGAGTGCGTTCTGGCGATGAAGAGGCTGCCGGAGGAGGTTTACGAAGTGGAGTGGGATGTGATCATGGTGGACGCCCCCACCGGATACCACGATGAAGCTCCGGGGAGGATGAGCGCCTTATACACCGCTGGTCTGATGGCGAGGAACCGCCAGAGCGGCGGCGAGACAGACTCCTCGATACCGATATGTTCGTCTCCGTTTATATTCCGCCGGCTGCCACCTCCCATCGTCGGGAGAAAGACAAGACTGAGTTGCTATTGCAATGTCGAACTTGTAGGTTTTGTCCTCTTTTCAATCAAATTTCTTTTTTCTTTCTCTTTTGTTGAAGAACCGAGATTGATCTTGTTTTCTTTTAAATTGAATTGAGTTGAATCCTGGTGGTACGATTTAACCTGTTAATTTTGATTATTTAGGGGTATTTGGAAATGGCCTTCTTCATCATCTCTAATTTGGTCCCTACAACCGCTTTCTCTAGCGCTTCACAATTCACAAGCTAGATCGAGGAAGAGATTAGGAATTAGGGTGGAGAGTTTTGTTTAATTTATGAAAATGCCAAGGATAAGAGAATGGGGGTTTGAAGGGAAGAAACGGCGAGAAGAGAGGTGGGAACTGAGAACTGAATGATGGTCTAGCACACCTCAAAATTAATGTCGAGACTGAGTTGCTATTGTATTGTTATTCATTATTCATGTTAACAGTATTGTTATTCACAGTGTTACAATTTATTTGTTTTGATATTGTATATATGATATTCAGTTTCTGTGTGGTGTTATTCATTATAATAATATTGATATTCACGTGGATTCAGATTCTACTTGTAGATGGTGTTGTATGAGTTATTTATCATTGATATTCATGTTAACAGTATTGTTATTCATAGTGTTACAATTTGTGTTTTGATATTTATGATTTAGATATTGTATGTATGATATTCAATTTCTCTGTGATGTTATTCATTATAGTAATGTTGATATTCACGGGGATTCATATTCTGCTTGTTGATGGTGTTGTATGAGTTATTTATTGTTGATATTCACGTTTTTATATGTGATATTCAAATTATTTATTGTGATATTCATACACATTCTTTTGATATTCATGTTGGATTTAAGTGTCATGCGTTGAGTAGTTGATATTCAAATTGTATGATGTGATATTCACTATAATGTTGTTCATATATATATATATATATTAATGGTTCATGAATATGTATGCGTTGTACATGAATATCATCTCATCATAATCAGTTTACAATCAACCAGGTTATTCAAAATTGGATATGCGATATTCACCAAATACAAAGAAAATTTTTCAAAGATCATGAATCGATTCCAAAAGATTGAAATTAACACACGAATATCAATACAGTTTGTATGAATATCGCTTAATTCTATAACCGATAATCATCATGTGCGAATTAAACTCTGAATATCGATACTGTTTTAATGAATATCGACTACTGTTTTTATGAATATCGATTTAAAAAATACGTGAATATCATAACATTTTGAATGAATATCGACTACTGTTTTTACTATCAATCGGGTTGCAGCGTTTTAGGAAAGAGAAAATATTGTGTTTTCTCTCTCATCTAACAACCTCATTTATTATCTTTTCCTAATTAAAAAAATTAAATAATTGCCTTATTAGAGTAGATTTGATGGTTACACCCCTACCATATCTATTGTAAGGCCCAATCATCCAACAATCCATCACCATCAATCCAACGCTCTAGATTAATACTTTCGTTTTATCATAACTCCCGTTTTACCGGAGCGTTCCCCTCTCTCTCTCTCTCTCTCTCTCTCTCTCTCTCTCTCTCTCTCTCTCTCTCTCTCTCTCTCTCTCTCTCTCTCTCTCTCTCTCTCTCTCTATATATATATATATATATATATATATATATATATCTATCTATCTATCTATCTATCTATCTATCTATCTATCTATCTATCTATCTATCTATATATGAAAATAAATTCAAATCTTATGTGTCAGCACCATATTTATTCAATTTACGTGTCAATATTGTTATCATCATATTCTTTCACCTACATGGCCTTCGAGATATGTTATATCGTCACATCATTCAACATTTAAAAAAAACTATAACACTTTAAATATATATTAAACTTCATTTTAATTAAATAAACTTAACTAATAACACTAAGTAGTAGACATGTCAAAACAGACCCAACCCGAAAACCCGACCCGACCCGTAGTTTCTGGGTCGAGACCCGACCCGAACGTCACTGGGTCAAGAAGGACCCGAACCCAAACCCAACCCGACTCGACCCGAACGCAAATCTGAGCTCGCGGGTCCCCATTATTTCGTATATTTTATTTCATTTATATTAAATATTTTAATATAATTTATTAAATAATAATATAATATTAATTATATTATTATAATTATTTTATTAAAGTAAAAAATCATAATAATAATCTTAAAAAAAGGGAATGTTCGACCCGCTGGGTCAACCTGAACCCGAACCGCCCGACCCGAAAACTTGTATCGACCTGATCAACCCGAACCCGATTTGACCCGAACCCGACATGACCCGACCCGAACCCGACCTGCCCGACCCAGTTAATTAGGATTATGTGAAAGTCCGTGGGCCCAATGACTGGGGGTCGTGCGGACACGAGCGCATAGGCACAGATAGGCCCAGTACATAAGCCCAATGAGGTTCCATCCTAAAACCAATTGGCAATAGGAGGAGTAGTCCATCAAGCTTATATACTAGGCATGTTATGTCTCAACTTTAGATGTGGGACGTTTATATTCCAACACACCCCCGCAAGTGCAACGGGCGGGCAATTGGCCAGGCCCAGTTGACACTTGGACAAACGGGTGTGGGTGGGCATCTCAATCTCTTTATAGCCAAATCCAACCAACCCAAGAAAGGGGCCCAGGACCAAACCAACTCTGATACCATGTGAAAGTCCGTGGACCCAATGACTGGGGGTCGTGCGGACACCAGCGCATAGGCGCAGATTAGGCCCAGTACATAATCCCAATGAGGTTCCATCCTAAAACCAATTGGCAATAGGAGGAGTAGCCCATCAAGCTTATATACTAGGCAAATTATGTCCCAACTTCCGATGTGGGACCTTTATATTCCAACACGCCCCCGCAAGTGCAACGGGCGTGCAATTGGCCAGGCCCAATTGACATTTGAACAAACGGATGGAGTGGGCATCTCAATCTCTTTATAGCCAAACCCAACCAACCCAAGAAAGGGGTCCAAGACCAAACCAACTCTGATACCATGTGAAAGTCCGTGGGACCAATGGCTAGGGGTCGTGTGGACACGAGCGCATAGACGCAGATTAGGCCCAGTACATAAGCCCAATGAGGTTCCATCCTAAAACCAATTGGCAATAGGAGGAGTAGCCCATCAAGCTTATATACTAGGTAAATTATGTCCCAACTTCCGATGTGGGACGTTTATATTCCAACAGATTAAATTCATTATAGTGGATGATGATGCTTGTAATCAAACAATGCCATTCGAGTACAAGCTTCTTTGTTAATAAAATAGCTGACAGTATAATCTGGTGCACCTGGATAAACTAACAGTAAAAACTATCTGAGAAGACACACATGTTATTTCTCAGACCCACAAGTTATTTCCCATGATGGAATCAATCTCATAATTTATTGCTTCTTTCCATTACGCAACATCTTGAGACCTCATAGCCTCACCAAAAGTCCTAGGTGATGACAATCAAGAGAAAACAACTCAAAGGCCTCCAAGGAAGAGGCTCAAGGAAAGGAAAGTTCTTGTCAAAGTTTGAAGTTTTTAGTTCTCGTCATATTCTGGACAGCCTTCGGTAAAATGGACATAACTCTGGCTAACAATTTGATCTCAAGATGATTCAATGATCTACAACTCCATAGTTTACATCGATTCGAAATTCCAACGAGAAGATAATCAAAAGCAAGTTTTACTAAAGACCGTGTAATTTCCAACGAAAGTTATTTACTTTCTTAATTAGTTAGATTTAGATAAGATTTGATTCTGTTTTTCTTGTTATTTTATCTTTTAATTAAGCTTTATTAATTAGTTGTAAGTATTTTTAGGATTAGATAAGAAGATTTGGGATTCAAGCTTGTTTGGTTTCCTTGTTTCTTCTTTTACAAGTTTCTATCTTTTTCTAGTTTTCTTATCTGTAGCATTAGATTGATTATTTCTTTTGCAAGAAATTAGGCACGAAATTATGTTATTGAAACTCTAGTTTTCATTAATAAAATTCAGATTGAGACTCTTGTATAACTTGACTAAGTTATACTTGAGTTTTTCCCCATCCAAAACACCTATTTTGCTTTCTAGCGATCTATTCTTCTTTAATTCGTTTGATCAATCAATCATTCTCCAAAAATCACGAAATGTTGAGGAATTGTTCCTAAGTTCCTTAAAGTGTAGATTCCAGAATTTCATCAAATTCGGAGGTCGTTTGCAGCATGCCTCAAGGACGGGACCGAAACAACGCGTGACGATCCCTATCGTAAGGGTTCACACATCACTAGGATCCTCCTCAATATGTTAAGAATATGAGTATTGGAACCCAACGTCATCTCTAGATCCCTTAACCAAACAAATTTGGAAATCGGGACCAAAAGATTTTTTAATCCTTCATCGCTTGCTCCTACGAAATTCGGGTGACTCATTAAGAGGTACGGTTGTGTCGTCTCCCTCTTTAGTTACACTAGTGCTAGGAACCAAATCATTTGGTCTACATATAGAAAACAACCGATTCTCATCAAATAGCACATATCTTGACGCAATCATGGTGTGAACCGAAATAGAATCATTAGGCTCTATCACATATAACCTAATAGCCTTAGAATGTTCAGCATATCCAATGAAGATGCAATCAATACATCTTTCCTCCAAGGTTCTTTTGTTGGGCTCAGGTAGTCTCATGACCTCCCTAAATCCCTAAACTCGGAGATAGTTCAAGCTTGGCTTCATTATGTACCAAATTTCATAAGGGGTGACCTTGTTCCTTTTGTTAGGAATCCTATCTAACAAATAGCAAGCCGTTAACCGGGCTTCACCCAAAATTCGTCACTCAATCCTGAGTAGGATAACATGGAACTAACCATTTCTTT
This sequence comes from Rheum nobile, assembly GCA_027886185.1. NCBI lineage: Eukaryota > Viridiplantae > Streptophyta > Magnoliopsida > Caryophyllales > Polygonaceae > Rheum > Rheum nobile. Next base: position 3,345,629 of record WOAB01000002.1, on the reverse strand, counting down.
TAGGACTATATTCTTTCTCTCTAACGCACCATTTTGTTGTGGTGTATAGGGAGCCACTGACATGTCTTCACCCCTTGACCTAGCCCACTAACCGGCTAGAGGGATCGCCGTGCTAATCTGCGAAGTGTGACATTTGTAGCCCCTAGTTGAAACTCGCGCATACGGGTGTGCATTCCGCACCCCCGGTCTCGTAATGAGCTAATCGAACTCTATAAATCTTGAACGAACCCGAATCATACCAAAATAGCCGATGACACTAAAATCACCGAACATATATTCGCCACATGACCTTTGTCTTTGAATTTATTAACGATCATATCAGCGGTAACGATGTTTGGCATAATATAATTTTTTATGAAACTAAAAAAAAAGTAAACAAAATTACTTGTCCTATGTAACATGGGAATTGGAATGTAAGTGGAAAAGGCAAAAAAGTACAGAGTATCAAAAAGATCCCGTGTTACGGTGTCCCCATTGATGAATCAACAATTGTCCTTCATTACTTGGTGATGACGAAAGACATAAGAGTAGACCACTTGCAAGTTCACTACATTTTGTTCCTTGCGCCCATCAAAGTCAATAAAATTGTCTCATACTTTTTTCCCACTTTCCATTCTTTTCCGCTGTGAAATTTCAAGTGATATTTGACTACAAGCATACAATTTTAATCACGTTCCCCTTGGTCTACATTCACGAACTTTCTCCCTTTTCCCCTTGGTCTACCTTCACGAACTTTCTCCCTTTTCATTTTCCTCTCTATCAAACCTTAATGTTCGATAAGGTATACAACATATGTGTCATTACTTGTTATGCTTTCCAAAGAATCATATTAATTTCATAATGTCGATAGATTATTGAGTAATAGCAATCAATATCCCCTTCACTAATCCATTTACATATCAACCCTATCCTCTTTGTTTTTTGCAAACATATCCAGTCCAATTTTTTTCCCTTTTGTTTTTTATAAAAATATCCTCAAATAAAAAGGTAATTTGAAATTAGACTTTTCTTTTTCTTTTGGAAAACAAAATATGACATGGCAATGGTTTAGTTGCTTAAAAAAATGACACATTTAATTTTGGACAAATTTGAAATTGAGAATGAAAAGGGGTACAGAAAACTAAAATGGTTTTTCAATTTTCACTTCATCGTCTCCATTCTCCTGTAAACGAGAGGTTCCTGAAGAACCCGAAATCAAACCGAAAGGTTTCTCCTAAAGCTTCATCGTCTCCATCGTAAACTTGAAAGGTTTCGCCTGTTGTAAAACTGCATAATCTCCTGAAGGTCCATCGTTAGCGGGAGTCGCACTTCCGATCCTTCCTCCTCCGACGGCGCCAAATTGCAGGTGTTCCATCGACGAAGCCATTCAACGCCGTTGGATCGCGCTTCCGATTCTTCCTCTGACAATGGCGCCAAATTACAGGTGTTCCACCGACGACATCATTCGTCTATCGCTTCCGATTCATCTTCCTCTTTTGTCTATCTCGTTCGAGCCTTCGAGGTTTGTCCTTTGCTTTAGGGTTGCAACCATTCAATGCCATTTTAGGGTTGCTTCACTGTTGTTCATTGGGTTTTAGGGTTGAGTCACTGTTGTTCGTTTTAGGATTTAGTCACTGTTGTTCTTTTGACTTGAAATGAACTCAACTTCAATGCAGCGATTTAAATAAACTTGTGAAAACTGGGTAAAAAAAGACCCTTGTGGTAAAAATGGGGATGGTAACTTAAATTGATTGATATAAACATGTGGAAACCCTGTATGTAGACTGATTATACTATTTCTTAAGTTATATTGTCACAATAAACAATGAGAATGTCAGATAAGTTATTATTTTTGTCACAATTGCACGAATTGCACGAATTACCATTGGTTGAAAACTTCGTGTCAGTGTTGTTCATATTTTTGTCACATGGTATAGTTATATTGTTGAAATGAACAATTACAATGTCAGTTTATGAAACATTATTGTGTTTTAAAAGTTAATGTTTTTATTTGTCTTACTTTATAGCTCTCTTCCTCTCGCAACTTTCTTCTCTTCTACTATGATCTCCACATCTCAGTATGTTTGTTTCAAATTTTAAGCATTTGTTATGAAAATGAGAGCCATTTTGTGCATAGAAAAAGCTGAAATGTTGATATGCTTTGAAAATGAGAACCATTTATGCGTGCACGGGATGAGAGCCCTTTGAAATATAAGATGTCATTATTGATTATATTAGAGGGCGTCATTCTTGGGGTTGAGAAAAAGGTTTGCATAAGCACGAGTCATGTCAAATTATTGATTGATATCGATCGATTCACGAAATTCCCATGAGGTAGGGTTAGCTACATTGAAACTCACCAGGGATTGAGTTCACGGTGAAGAATAGATTAGAGACGGTACAAACAAGCAGAGACTCAAGTGCAAGGTTGAGTTACAAACTCAAGGGGTTGCCAATGGCCTTTCAGGTAACTTATTTTTATGCAATGTATAAAGTTTTGAAGTTGGTATTGTAATTACAATATATTGATGGTTTCTTACAAGAAATAAGAATCATACTGACAAGAAAAACTGTGCTTTAGGTATGGCTATTTGATGTTGTAAAACCAATTGCTGCAGCGTTTGCACATTTGGTGGATAAGGAGGCCTATCCATGCGGTCTACGATGGTCATCTGATTCACAACCTGATGCGACGGCTGTGGAGTCTTTCTTGTAGAAGGCCACATCCCATTTTATTCCAAATGTGGTGTTAATAGAGGAAGAATCTGAGGATGGGGTCTTAAAAGGATGCAAATTTGTTGGAGAAGTGAAGGAAACTTACTTTGACAAGGCAGTTGAGAAATTTGAGCTAAGTAATAAGAGGTCTATCAATGGTAGAAGAAAAAGAAAGAGTGTTTCGGTCCCTGCCCCGGTTGCGAAGTCCTCAAGCGTGGATGTAAGACAGGTGATGTACGCTATGAAAGAGCTTCATGAACGTATGAGTAATTTGGAAAACCAAGTGGAAGCATGATTTAGTGCTATCAAAAAAACCTTGGGCATAATGGAACAGATGATGAAGAAGAGGACATTCAACAGCTCAGATATCCACAATAACTCAGATGCAACAAATGATGAAGAAGAGGACATTGAACAGGAGGAAGGAGAGGTAAGATAACTGTCAACAATTGTTATTCTGTTTTGGGAACTTAGATTTTTATTTCCTGCAAGCTGAAGCAGTTTATTTGTCGGAATGTAGAATAGGAATGTCATTTAAAAAGTGAAAATGTCACTGTTTTTCAACTTGATATTGATACACTTAGTTATATTTCTTGTAAGTTAAAGCTCTCTTTTAGCCAAACACTATAACAGGAATGTCATAGTAACAAAATAGAAAGTCAGTGTTTTTAAGTTGGATGGATGCATAAAGCTCTCTTTTTGTCGAACTATATTTTAGGAATGTCATATTTACAACTTTATATGTTTAGATTGATGCACCTAGTTATAATTCTTGTAAGTTAAAGCTATTTTTTTTATTGAAGCAGAATGTTGTACATGGTCGTGATGAGGATGTCAAAATGGATGGAATGGGGGGGGGGGGGGGGGGGGGGTTCTGCTTCAAATCCCCTATAGGATGACGATGATGATGGTGACATTCAAGTCGACAATGAAAATTTAGGATATATGGTTGTTTTTCGAAAGCAAAAGGATGATGATGATGGTGCAGGCGAAAACGCCAAGCTACCAGCTGACGGTAGTGTAGAAAAGTAAAAGGATGATGATGGTGCATGCAACAATGCCAGTGTCAAAAAGCATAAGGATGATGATGGTACAGGCGACAATGCCAAGCTATCGGCTTGATGTGGTATAGAAAAGCAGAAGGATGATGATGTTGAGGGTGCATGCGACAATGGCAAGATACCAGCTGAAGGTAATGTTGAGAAGGAAAATGATGATGATGGTGCAGGCGACAATGCCAGTGTAGAAAAGCAAAAGGATGATGATGATGATGGTGCAAGCGATAATGTCAAGCTACCGGCTGAATGTAGTATAGTAAAGCAGAAGGATGATGATGTTGAGGGTACAGTCCATGATGAGGGGAAATATGGAGAAAAGATGATAGAAGAAGAAGCAAATGTGGAAGGAGAAGAAAATGCTTGTGAAATTGAAGAAAAAGATAAGAAAGAACGAAAAGTATTCGCAAGGAAGACTCGTTCAAAAAAGCAGAAAGATGATGAAGATGGTATAGTTCAGAATGAGGGGGAAACTACAAAAGGGACGACAAAAGAAGATGAGGTATGCATCAATAATTAAAGATGATGACATACTTTAATAAATCTTCCAACATCTTATTTATGAAAAAACTTATTTACAGACGCTAGATATAGCGACAAATGAAGCTGAGGTGGAAGGAGACGCTACCAAGGAAACAATTGGAGTCTCAACAAGAAAAATCCGCTAAAAAAAAATAATACAATTGTTGAACAGAGGGACCATCTTGTTAGCAAGAGAGGACTGTCCAGACAAGCTGATAATCCCAAACGATGCAAGGTTTCAACGTCCAAAGGTATTTCAGACACGACTAGATTATGTCATTGGTTAGACTCGAAGGAAAGGTTAGGAAGTTGTCCTTCATGTCTTGATGATATGAACGCGTGTTTGAGATGTTGTTAATTAAACCATCTTATGATATACTCAGGAATTTGAGTCTCCAACTGGAGAACATCTACAGAAGGATTTTTTTGAGATATTGTTGCAACCAATGGGGTGGATGAGATCTCTGGTATGCCTCTTTCATTTTTTATATAAATTTTTGTGCAGCAAGTCTTCAATTTCTGGTATGACATCTATTATATTTTTTGTTTGTAGCACTTGGACGAATGTATGTATTATCTTGGTTGTCGTGTGCGTGACAAACCAGTGGCAATATTGGACACCTATTTTCAGCGAAACTTGGACAAGGAAATGAAGAGATGGTTGTCAAATAAGGAAAATTATATTGTTGATCTATCTAAGATGAGATACCTGCGTGGGGAACTGCCTGTACTTTATGGGAAGGATTGGAAGGACGTGGATCGTATATACCTCCCCTTCAATTTCAAGGAGAAATATTGGGTAGCTTTGGAGATACAACTGAGTAAATGGTATGTCACTGTATACGATCCCGACGTCAATTTGTTCAAATTGTCGGACGTCCATAGGTTCCTTGCAGAGTTGACATTAATTTTGCATGTCATGATATCACAGTATGAGCCCTTGACAACAATTTATGATTATAGGGGAGGAAATCCCCTAAATGTGACTCATGTTCCTACATTTGAGAGAAACAAGAGAGGGTAAGTTGTTTACATCAATTGTTCAATTTTTGGTGTGAAAGTGGTTATAATATCAGGAAACTAACTACATTTTTTACTTGTGCAGGGGCGATTGTGGCGTCTTCACAATTAAGTACATAGAAATGCCATGTTCCGGACGTCAAAACATCGTGAACGTGGGTGACAATTTTGTGGATCGCTTTAGAAAAAGGATAGTCGTTAGTATTTTCGATATGAAGTGGTTTGACTAGTGAAGGATATCTTATTTCATGTAATGTTTGGGGTAGTTGGGATAGTGTGGTACGATTCCGATTGTGTAGTTTTTGCTAGAATTGACTTGTCTTGGTGACAATAAGTGGTGTTCAAATTATTTTGAAAATCTAGCAAAATTGGTTGGTGCATTTCTTCTTGGCTAGATGTAGCTATAAATTTTCGTTGTAGATGCATACTTCATGTCAGTTGTGTTCATTATTCCTGTCAGTGAATTAAATTTCGAATAGTATTTCTTGTAAGTGGTAAGTATCATGGTGTAGCATGGTTGATTTTACATGTCAGAGTGCCAAGACTTTGATGTCGCTCTTCATGTAAGTTTTGCAAATTTAAAAACAATACCATCACTAGACACACAAACAATAGTTGCCAGTACACTGGATACCATTACATTACTAGAAAATAGGATAGTTGCCAGTACTCAAAAATTGATCGAGCAACACTAGCATCACATCGAAATTTTATGGATCTTGCTCCTTCACGCGAAAAGCACAGCCTTCATAGGCGCTATTTGCAACACAATGGCATAACATTTTGCGCCAGTGCCAATCCTGTCAATGGACAACAACACGGTTACGTAACATTTTAATACATTTGATAAACAACTAAGTTTTTTTTACCGAGAAATATATTTCCAATAATATAAGGGTTTCCAACAATAATAAGCAATGATCTGGCACGAGTCATGGCAAAATTGAACCACTTCGGGTTGCTTAGAAATCCCAAATAGAAAGTCCTGTCAAATCGTCGTGTTTCTCGGTTGATCTGACGGTTGACAGGATGATCACTTCCCTTTCTTTAGCCCGAAACTGCTCAACCCCGCCTATCTTAATATCAGTCATATGTAGAGACCTGAGAGCCCTCCCTATCTTTAGTACTTGTTGTCGGAAAAGGGTAATAATCCCGATGTCGTGCTCAGAGACATTCCTTTTTTTTGAGCTTCTGTATAAGCTCAACCACCTTGCTAGCTTCAATTCTATTAAACCATGAAGGGCTACCATTTTCCCTCTCATCCAAGCCTTGGATGCCACAGAACATTACAGGGAACTTCCCATTGGGAAGCATATCAGCCCAAGGTAAGGAAGATGTGTCACTTTTATGGAATCAATGCTCCTCTTTAAAACAGTCTTGAAGGAACAGAAAGAATTTCAGGGTGGCTCGGTAATTCTTCACCAACATTGTGACATAATTGCGATCCCCTGATCTGTAAACTTCAAAGTCCAACAACCTCTCTAGAAAAGACCTTCCCAACCCATAACCCTCAGCTTACTTTGAATGAATATCAAGGCTAAGTTGCTTGGGATCACTAGAAAGAACAATCACTATGTTGTTTTCGTAGAGGGTTGATATTGGGATCATTGTCTCTGGCTCTGAAGCTTGGCTTGCATCATCTAAGATGATGTGGGAGAAGTGGTCACGGTTAACCCATTGAGCATAAAGGTAAGATGCACTTGTGTATGTCGTTATTATTATCCTGTAGTTGTAGAGTGCATCTCGAGAAGGGAAAATGAAGAAACCTTAACTGTAGGTACAAAACCTCAATAATACAACGTTCATTTTTTCTAAGGGACGACGTGTGGCATTCAACCTAAAAATATCTTCCTCGCTAAGTTTCATCCCCTCGCAAAGGATTTTCTCTAATATGTGATCTGCCGCGCAATTTTAAGAAGCACATACCAATATCTGAGAATTCCGTCTAGTTTTATATAGTTGGAGGATCACCTCCACTAGTGTTTTTGTCTTTCCTGTTCCCAGGGTCCATAAACCACATAAGGAGCTACTCCTCTCCACCCTAAGATTAAGCGAACAACATTTTTCTGCTCCTCGTTAAGAAGATGTGAGATAGGCATAAGATTGTTTGCTGTAATCCTCCGCTTTCCATGATACTCATGGGGAAATAGGAACTTTTCGTATAATGCCTCTGTAGATAGAATGGCTTGACGGAGCCTATTGAAATTTACCCCGTTGTACACAAAATAGATTTTATACAGATTGCTATCACTGTGCCTTTGGTAAAATCCATCATGAAATTTCAATAATACTTCATCAGCCTCAACACGGTGGATCCAGCCCTATTAAAACAACATTGGCAAGTTTAACATGAGAAAACAACATTGGCAACGATAATTCGTGCAATTGTGACATAAAATATGAACTTCTATGTCATTGTTCCTTCCGACGATAACACATAATCCTTCGACAAAATGTTAACACCATTGACATGAAGTAAAAAATTACTTTCACCCAGTTTACCACACACCCAGATCAAGAGAATATTCCCCGAAAACATTTACACATCTCCACGGACAAGTGAGGGTCTCCTTTCAGCAAGTCCTGGCACTTTAAGTGCTAAAAAGTCAAAATCCTTTTGTCTCAAAGTAACAGACTTCATATTATAAGCTTTCACATAATCCCGTAAACAAATATAAAAAGAGAATCATTCAACAAGTTGGTACTACGAGAGAACCATGCCATCTAGCTATCCTCTCAGTTCTCCCACCCCTATACAGAGAAAATATAACAATTACCATAATGAGAAGTTCATCCATCTCTAACAACGCATTGAAATACGACGCATAATTTTCCTCTGTTAAGTCTTGTAAGACAACTACAAGGATTTCCTCAAACTCAATCGCTTTCCCTATTTCTGGTGGAATGTTATATGGTTTCTCAGATGCCAAAGCTTTGGAGACTACATCTTCAGCCAAGAGGAATACAACACGTTCAATAGTCATTGAATCAGTGTCGATATGCTTAGATGTGAAAACACCAATCTCCTTAGGCACACAAGACAACCATATAGTCAGGCTACCATGTGGTCTCAACATTCGGTCCTCCATAGAAAAAAGAACCCATAGAATCTTCCTCGGGTATATCATCCGGCTGACCAGATGGAGGTTTCATCAGTGACAAAACGAATGAATCTTCGGGATTTGAAGCATAAATTTTCACACCCCAAAGTACCACATCTTCTGAAGTGATGTTTTCTATGGTGAATGACGCTGCGGCAACCTCGTTGACAAGCACCAATTGAGGCTTTCCTCCAGCAAATGGAAAGCGCACAGAGACAATGACAGGACCCTCCTCAGTAGGAGTGGAAGTAGTGACTAGGGAACATCCATGAAGCCAACCTCTCCCTTGTCTCCAATGGTGGAGTATTCATCACCCATACCTATTTGGCACTCAATTAAAATCCAACAGAAGTTTGTGTGTCCACAAGCAAAGAACACAACCAGACGAGTTGCTCTAAGAAGATGAAAGAGATGAAGACTCGAAGGAGATGGGTGAGATGAAGTGAAACAAAGAGAGAGTAGGTGTTGAAGCATGCAGATAAAAAATCTCAAACAAGAGACACTCGAAGGAGATGGGTGATATGAAGTGTAATTAATATCTCTGTAATTAAGATCTATGTAAAGTAAAATAGTCAAAGAAGCAGAGCATCGGGAGAGGGAGTTGCAATTAAGACATGGAGCATTTTGTCAAAATAGCGGTCAAATCTATTAAATATGTATAGACATGGAGCATTCTGAATACGGACAAAATTGCTAGTGGTACAGTATCAATTTGTCAAAATAGTATTTAAGAAATGTCACAATACTCATTTAAAATGTCACTCGTCCAAGTAAATATAAGAGAATTGGGGGATTGTGAGTAGAAGTATTCAACCAGATGTCACGCATCCTACAAATTAAGTGGCAAACATTATCATATAATATGGTAGAATGCAAATTATGTACAGACATGGAGCATTCTTCATGTAATATCTGGAAATTGACAATAAAATTTGCATTTAATACAATCAACCTTAAAGTTTAGTGTTGATTTTTGCATTTAAACTTTAAACTTTAATGTCACATTACATACTAAAGTTTGTATTTAAACTTTAATGTGACATTATATAATAAAGTTTACTGTTGATTTTTGGGTGTTGAAATCACTATCAGTAGAGGAAGATGTGAAATTTTTATTTGTAGTTCTGACATTATTATTCATAAATATGACATTTGTTTTCCTAAGGCCGACATTAGTTTTCGATAATAGTAGAAACAACCAAGTATGACGTAGTAAGTTTTGCCGCTTGTGAATCTTTGGTTTTACATAATTTTGTCTCAAATTTTGTTTAACCTGGAAATCATTTTTTTTTACTTAAATCTAAATCAATTTGTGTACTTTGGAATGTTGAGTTCATCGGCATAACTTTGAAATGTTGAGTTCATCCGTTCAAGATAACTGTGAAATGTTCAATTCATGATAAAAAGAATAGAATTTGGAAGACGGAGGTTTAAAATTTTTTATAACTGATGGCGGTACAATTCAACAGTTCATCGGTGGTACAATTCAGCAGTCAGATGGGAGGGAGATGAGGTTTGGATTTTCTTACAACTCATGGCGGGAGAATGGGTGGGAGAATCACTACCAGTTCATCGGCATTCTTCTTTCAGTTCAATAGTTCATCAACAGGAGAATGTACAAATGGAGGTTTGGAGAATGGGCGGGAGATGGGCGGGAGAGACTACAGTAAAAGGAGGGAATTTTGTGAGTTTTGGAGGGAAATAATATATAATGATATTTCTGTACTTTTTTTGTTTTTTGTTTTCTTTTCTCCAATTTTATTGCTTTTATTTACTTTTTTAATTAATTTTTTTTTTATTTTGCAAAAATACACCAAATGATATATATATGCAAAAAAATACAAGCATCAATTTTTGCAAGTTACATACCCATTTAGAGTATCCATACAAATCCTTGTGGATTATTCCACAATCACTACCATATACAACTTTTACAAGTGGTAGTTCTCATAAAAAAGATGTAAGGATTTATCTTTTAATAAGTTTGTAACACCTAATTGCGGCTATCTTAAAACCTAGACAATATCTACTTCGCTGATTTTAGATGATAACTTTTAAATTTCTATTTTAATGCAAAATAAAGTACAATGATTTTGAAGCAATATATAAATTTATTTAGAATGTTAATTTCTAAAAAGTTACTTTCTATATACTTGATTTTTTTTTGACAATTCTAGTTAATTCACATGTTTCACCAAATGAAGACTTATGTAATTTAGGGTCTTTAATCACGATCCCCTTGTACAAAAGCGGATTTAGATCGGATACGAGCCGGATTCAAGCCGAAAATATTTTTGGGTGTTCGGCAGGGTGCCCGCCCAATTTTTTATTTTATTTTTGTTTAGGAAAGAATTAGATGAGACTTAGCAACGATGCAAGGTCCGACCTAGAGTATCCTTGCGGATGAGAACGCGAAGTTCTGGATCGGAATTCAGGGCAGACCTCGTAGGTGAGAAGCTGAGTTTAGTAATTTTGTCAGCAGAATGGTTCACCTCACGAAAAACGTGCCTAATGAGGACTTCCTGGAATGAATGGAGATCGATCAGAATATCAGCGATAACCATTTCAATTTGCCAATGGCAAGTCCATATGCCTAAGATCGAGTTAATAAGGCATAAATTGTCTCATTCTATTTCAGTTTTGGTGATATTAAGTGATATAGCTTTTTTAAGACTATTTTTTAATGCCATGATTTCCGCCATAATTACAGAGTGACATCCATACTATTGGTTAGCCATATACATTATCTCAGCATTTTCATCTTTGATAATGAATATGGTTCCTGTTTTTCCATTAGGTATTTTGGTGCCGTCAAAGTTGATTTTGCAAAAATCATGGGTGAGAGCCCGCTCATGGTTGTGGGCCGACCGCAATCAAGGATTTATTAAATTTAAATAATAACTAATAACTTTTTATATAATTTTTAAATTATAAGATACAGTATGTATTAAATATATATAAATATATAATATTATATTAGGAACATATAATCTGGCCCGACCAGGCAATTATTTCTGTCCATATTCGGACTGTGTTTTCACGGACTGGCCGATCGAAATGGACCATTACTTTTCTCACGGAGTGGAAGGACTTGTACATGTCTGGTTGAACCTTGTATCTGATTGAAATGTATAGCTCGTATCTAGCTAGCACTAACCTACGTAAATATGTTAATTATTCAGTAGTATAGTATTTTATATGTAAGTTGCATTGGTGAAATCTAGGTCAAACATAGATTCAAGTAAATAAAAAAGTTATGATAGTTTGATAGATCTCTCACAAAAAGGATGATGATGGCATTCATGTATATTAATTATTTGAAGGATTATGTATTTTATAATCAAGGTTATAATTACTAATAATAAAATAGATTAATAATCAAAATTTATAATCTGGATATTTTAGGTAGTCATAGTGTTTTCCTATAAGCCAACTATGATTTATGAGCTAAATTAGATTAGGCACATTGCTATTATAACTAGATCCTATAAGGTCACATACAATAGTAATTGGGCTAGATCAAAGTAACATGAGGCTCATTATGTGGCACTTGGATTTCGGCCAAGGCATACTAATGGAAGGGTGGATTATTCATCAAGTAAAAATAAAGTGTTATCTATTTACTTGATGATATAAAGAAAGTTATATTTATGAAAGATAAGATAATATAACCGTTATATATATATATATATTCATTTCTAGATACAAGGGAATAAATCCATTATCTCATGTGTTGAGAAAATTACACACACTCAAGTTAACCCTAGTGCACGGCCGAACCTACTCGTGCAAGAGAGAAAGTTGTGAACGTTGGCCCCGTTCTAGCAGACGTAATCCATGCGATCTAGTATTGTGCTCGTGTGGATCAAGTAGAGGAGTCGCACTTGAGGCTCTAATCTCCATATTGATCTTAACAATAAGATTTGCATCAGAAGATATGTTACTTTTTTCATATATGTTTCATATTAGCTTATGCATGAGATCGAGTTAGATGTTAGAAAACAATTTTCTGAAATTTCACTAAAAGCATCTAAATCCCTACAATGGTATCAGAGCCTCTTGCATAAATTGATAATGATCATGATACAAAATTGTAATTTTGATGCATGTTCTTGATTATTCTAGTTCAATTAATGTGAAAAATTGATATATGGATTAAATTGCATGATTAAAATTGTGATTTTAATTGATTTGATGCATGAAATTTTGAATCTTATGCTTAAGATATACTCGAAAATCTCACATAATGGTAATGGCCGAAAGTTGTAAGTTATAAAATTCTGATTTTTTTTTTGCTTAATTTCAACCCTAAAATCAATTCATATGGTTAATTTATGCAAGAGATATGATTTCTTGCATAAATCATAGTCACACATAAAAATTTTAGATCTTTCATGTTGGTGATAATTTAATTAAACCCTAGAAATTTAGAATTTCAATGCCTTGAATTTGCCAAGTTTGATTATTTTTATATGAAATCGTTTCATACATTAAATTTTCAAGAACCCTAATTTTATGAAAATTACACCTTTTTTTTCTCTAAACCAAAAAAAATATAATTGTTACAAAATTTTGAGTGGGAGAAGAATAAAAACTATGGTTGGGTGGCGTATGTGGCTCACGGCGGTTCTAGGGTGGCTTGGGATGGCTAGGGTGTGGCTGGGGTGGCACGGCACCAGTGGCTAGTTGGTTACCGAACCACGACTGGGTGCTTGGCTGCGGCGGCTAGTGCGGTTAAGTCGCTACGATTATGGTTTGTTAGCCTAAGATCCTAATTGCCTAAAATAAATATGGAAATAGATATCTTATCTTATGAGTATATTTTATCCAATTATGTCTGTTTATGATTAATATTGGTATTAATTTCATGTAGGGATTTTAATTGAATTAAAATAATAAGAAGATTGAATTAATTATTTATGAGATAATCCAATTAATTTTAATCTTAAAAAGTTATTAATTTGATTTATAGTCTATTTGTGTTTATTTAATATTTGATATTATAAATGTGTGTATGGTATATATTATGATATCATTATTGCATGCAGTAACTGGTATGGCCCAAAATAGGATAAAAATACGATATGTGTATCGTTGTTATTTTCTTGTACACGATCTGCGTATCGCTATGTATTTTTGTAATCCAATTTCAAGCAATTAGATTAGAACTACATTATGTAAAGCAATAAAGAAAACCTATAAAGAATCCATGATGGAGATCCAAAAGTAGTATCAAGAATGGAGATCCAAAAGACGAAGAAAAATCTATGAAAATTAGATCTTATAGGTTTTAGAGGTCATACTAGGATGACATTTATTATATGCATTTTATATTGCTTTAAAATGCTTCTAAGTTTATGCATGTTTGTTTATTCATGTTATTTAGTTCACTAGTAGATTCACCAAGATAGTAAACTTAGGTCCCTTACAAGAAAATTGAGATTTTTCCTTTCCAAATCATAACCTATGAGACCCTTGAAATTTGAAGGATAGTTTTTGCCCAAAAAAAAGTGTGCTTCTTTGACCTTGGGATACCACGGGTAAATTTATATAAGGGGTTTACAACCTTTGTTTGATTATACTAACGAAAATGCCGAAAAATAAAGTTTTAGATTTTGAGGCAAAGGGATAGGTTTGACATAAGATGTAACCTATCAAACTAGAGTTATAAATGTTATAACCAGTAAAAGTTACTTACCTTGACCACATAAGACTAGGAAAGTGCCAAAGTACGCTTAAGTCTTATCTGAGAAAAGATCTTGGAATCATTTTATTCCCAAGGGACAAATTTTGGTTGAATAAAATGTACATTAGGTTATTTATGTTTAAAGCATGTTTAAATCTTAAACTTTTGTATGACAAGCTTGCACAATTTATATTTGCATGTTATTTCTATTGTAGATATCATGTATAGAAATGATAACCCAACAATCATCAACTTGTGTTCAATTCTTAAGAAGAATAAGCTTAACATCAATAACATCCTCAATTGGGAAAGAAACCTGAGAATTATTCTCATATCTGAGGAAGAGAGAATGTCCTTGACACCCATATCTCAAAATTGACTGCTATGTCTACTCCATAGGAGATAGAAGAGGCAAAGTAGATCGCAGATAAGTACGTGATTGTCACTTGTCTTATATTGGCTTCCATGGAATCGAACCTTCAAAAGAGGTTTGAGAGGATGGATGCCTACACCATCATTCTTAACCTGAAAGTAATGTTTCAGGAACAAGCAAGAATGAAAAGGTATGAAACTCACAAAGTAATCCTTGATTGCAATCTTGAGAAACGCAAGTCACTTAGTTCTCACGTGTTCAATATAATTGGACATTTTGAGAACATGGAAAGACTTGGCTTCCCTTACAATCAAGAGTTGGCTACTGATATCATATTTCATTCTCTACATGATGGATTTGCTTAATTCAAGCTTAACTTCAATATGAATGGAGTTCGAAAAAGTCTTAAAGGACTATATGGGATGCTCAAAACCGCTGAGAAATATCTCTTTGTTTACTCTAAGAAAGAGATTCTCATGGTCAACAAGGGAAAAAGGGATCAAGAAAGGGGCACCTGGAAAGCACAAGAAGAACGTGCAAGGGAAGGGTAAGGAAGTTCCACAACCCAGGCCAAAAACTTTTGAAAAGGCTAGTGTAGCTGCTGACCATGATTGTTTCTATTGTGATGCAAAGGGGCATTGGAAGAAGAACTGCCCAAAATACCTGGAAGACAAGAAGAATGGAACTGTGAGTCCTAATTCATGTACGTATGTTATAGAAGTCCTAACAACAAAAGATTCAACTTGGGTGTTAGATATTGGATGTGGTTCTCACATTATTTCGAATGTGCAAGGACTAAGAAGAAGTAGAAGCTTGGCTAAGGGAGAAGTGGACCTGCGCATTGGAAATGAAGCAAGAGTTGTTGCACTTGCAATAGGAGATTTTAGTATGTCTTTACCTTCTGGTTTAGTTTTAGAACTGAATAATTGTTATTGTGTCCCTTCTATTATTAGAAACCTTTGTTCGACTCATTTTTTGGATATTGAAGGCTATGATTTCAAAATTAAGAATGGTTATTTTCTATTTATATGGATGATGTCTTTTATGCCAATGCACCACTGAGTAATGGACTCTATGTGGTGGATTTAGAATCCAAAATCTTTAAATACTAAAAAGTAAAATCAAATGATTTGAACACTACCTATCTATGGCATTGTTGCTTAGGCCATATCAGCTTGAATAGCATGAAGAAGCTCCAAAAAGATGGACTTGTAGCCTTATTTAATTGTGAATCTTTTGAAACATGTGACTCTTGCCTAATGGGAAAGATGACAAGGTCACCTTTTACTGGAGTAAGTGAAAGGGCAAATGAACTTTTGGCCTAATATATACAGATGTATGTGAACCAATGAGCATAGAATCTAAAGGTGGTTACAAATACTTCATAACTTTTACTGACGATTTAAGTAGATATGCATACATATACTTAATGATGCACAAGTGTGAATCTTTTTGAAAAGTTCAAAGAGTTTCATAATGAAGTTGAAAATCAACTTGACAAGAAAATTAAAGCACTATAATCTGATCGTGGTGGTAAATATTTGAGTCAAGAATGTGATCATCATTTAAGGTGTTATGGGATTCTATGACAACTAACTCTACCAGGAACACCACAATTGAATGGTGTATCTTAGAAGATGAATTAAACCCTGTTAGACATGGTTCGTTCTATGATGAGTTTTGTTGATCTTCCAATATCTTTATGGGGATATGTTCTCAAAACTGTCGTGTTCACACTAAACATGACTCCGTCCAAACATGTAGATAAGACACCATATGAGTTATTGATTGGAAGAGTTCCAAGTTTGTCTTTTCTAAAGATCTGGGATGTGAAGCTTGTAAAAAACGTTTACTCACAAAGGAGCTTGCACCCAAATAAGATACTTGCTTCTTTGTAGGGTATCCTAAAGAAACAAAAGGATACTAGTTCTACAATCCCAATGATCAAAAAGTGTTTGTTGCTCGGGATAGTGTCTTTCTTGAAAAAGATTTTATTTCCGAAAAGTCAAGTGAGAGAAATGTTAATCTCTAACAAGTTCAAGAAGAGCAATAAACTCAGCATCAAGATAACATGGATCACACCATGTTAGAGACACTGGTATTTGGTGACGCAATCCCGCAAGGGGAGGCAACCCATACACCAAAAGTGGTAGAGTCTCAAGACCTCATTGCTATCGTTCCTCCAGAATCTGATTTAAATGAGATTTCTCAAATTGTTTTGGAAAATCCTCTTCTTGTTCAGACAACACGTAGGTCAGATAAGCTCATAATGCAACCAAAGAAATATGTTGATTTCATATTGATTGCGGGCTGCAATATCTTGCTTTTAGAATGCGAGGAGCCTACTACATACAACCAAGATGTAGCGAGTCCAGACTCCGAAAAATGCCGCGTAGCCATGAAGTCTGAAATGGATTCCATGTCTGATAATCAAGTATGGGACTTGATTGATTTTCCAAATAGGGTAGTACCCATAGGATGCAAATGGGGGTAAAAACTCAAAACAAACAAGAATGGAAACGAAATAGTTTTCAAAGCAAGATTGGTTGCAAAAGGGTCTAAACAAATTCATGGTATTGACTATAAGATCTATTTGGATAATCATAGCAATTGCAGCTCATTATGATTATAAGATCTGGCAAATGGATGTCAATACCTTTTTTTCTTCTAAATGAGTATTTAGAAGAAGATGTGTACATGACACAACTTGGGGGTTTTGAAGATCCATAGAATCCTAGATAGGTATGAAAGCTTAAGAAGTCCATTTATAAACTTAAGCAAGCATTAAGGAGTTGGAATCTTCGATTTGATGAGACAATCAAATAATTTGATTTCATCAGATGTGAAGAAGAACCTTGTGTTTATAAGAAGTTTAGTGGGAGCAAAGTGGTTTTTCTAGTCTTGTATGTAGATGACATATTACTCATTGGAAACGACATTCCTATGCTAGAGTCCGTCAAGGACTAGCTTAAGAAATGTTTTTTAATGAAAGACTTAGGAGGGGCAAATTACATAGATAGAGATCTAAGAGTCTAATTGGACTAAGTCTAGGAACTTATGTGGGTAACGTACTTGATAGGTTCAATATGAAGAATTCTAAGAGAGGATTCTTACCTATCCATGAGGACATACAAGTTAGCAAGACGCGGTGCCCAATTGCACTTGTTGAGCTAGAGAAGATGAGTAGGATTCCATATGCATCAGCAATAGGATGCATCATGTATGCCATAATCTGTACTCACCCAAATGTTGCATATGCTTTGGGAATGTGCAGCAGATACCAATCAAATGCAGTTTAAACACACATAAATGCAGTTAAGAACATCATAAAGTACTTAAGAAGGACTATTGGACTAAGGATGATCTCTTGGTGTATGGAGAAGATGATGAGTTAGTCATTGAAGGAGATGAGAAGTTTTGCAAAGTTTATATAGATGAGCACATAGCAGATCCGTTGACTAAACCTTTACTTGCCCAAGCATGACAGTCACACTATGGCTAAGGAAATTAAGCACATTAGAGAATTGTTTTGAGATTGTATTGTCTTACAATATGGAGATTGTTTTCATGAATGTTAAACTTTCAGTTATCCGTGTTATTTGAAATATAGTTTCATTATTATTTTATTGTGGTTTAGAATTAAATAAAATGTCCAAATCATTTATAATTTTCAAATAGGATCATCATAAGTGTTTCGATGAATGAAACTCTATTAAGTGAACTGAAATTGTGATGACCAGTTTTTCCCGAAGGAAATGATCAGTGCTCAATAAGCCACTGATCTCGGTTTCCCCCTCCTTGAGTCTACAAGCACCCGCCTCCCAGCTAGAGATGGCACGGTTCCAGAACTGGAGATTTCCGGTTCCAAAATCGGGAAAATGAAAATTGGAACCAAAATAATGTGAAACCGGAGGTTTCGGTTCCGTCCGGTTCCGGTTTCGGTTTTATCCGGTTTTGGTTCCGGTTCCAGAATCGGAAAAAATGCACTCTTTTATATATAAGAAAAAAAGAATAAACATTTTTTTTGTAAAAATATATAAAAGACATCCTTTTTTTAAATAATGATAAAGTCAACGTTTCTTTAAACTTAAAAAATTTATACTTTAAGACTTAAAATTAAAATTTAATTTAAATTGACTTATAAAATAAATTGATAGAAAAATAAAAAATAGAAAAATTATATATATAACTTGAAAACCGAAGGTTTACCCGGTTCGAACCTCCGGTTCTTCGATTTTAGGTTTTGCCAAACCGGAACCGAAACCGGATATAGGAGGTTTATCCGGTTTCGATTCGAGCCGGTTCCGGTTTCGGTTCCAGGTTTTTCCGGTTTCGCCGAACCGTGAGCCATCTCTACTCCCAGCCGACTGACTTCCATCGCCGCCGGAACACATCCTCGTCGTTTGTTGCCTTGGACTTGAAAAAGGACCTGAGGGCTTCCCCGGCTCCGGTCACGTCAGACATCGTTCGGTCCCGAGCTTTGACCTGGAAAAGAAGAGGGGCCCGAGGGTGGCCTCGGGCTTACCACTCCGACGCTCAAGTCAGTGTTGAACTCGCGAATGGGGCATAAAGAAAAGTGCATAGAGTGGGGCTTTCCCGGGCTTGCAGTACGAAAAGTGCATAGGGCGGGGCTTTTAGAGAGAGTGGATAGGGACTTGGGTGTTGCCTTCTCAATGAAGGAAAAATATCCCCCTCTTCTTACCTTCAAGGGGTATTTATACCCCTTATCTCATGGGTTGGGCTGACGGGGAGAAAGGGTTTCGGGCTTCACTTGGATAGGGCTATCAGGCCGATAGGCACCTTGGAGTGCGTCACGGGGGAGCGCAAGGGAGCACGGTGCGAAGGCGCCTTGGAGTGTGTCGCAGAGGAGCCTTGGAGCGCGCCGCGTGGGAGCGTGCCGCAGAGGCGCCTTGGCCGCGGGGGGGGGCGTACCATGGGGGAGCACAAGGGAGCGCGCTGTGGTGGCACCTTGGAGTGCGCTGTGGGGGAGCGTGCCGCAGAGGCACCTTGGAGCGCGTTGCAGGGCAGCCTTGGAGTGCACCGCGGGGGAGCCTTAGGGCGCGCGACATGGGGCGCGCCGCGGAGCGCGGGGTGCGCGACATGGGGTGCGTTGCGGAGCGTGCGGCTTAGGGCGTGCCGTGGAGGATGAGGCACGCGGAGGCGCTTTGGAGTTGCTTTGTGGCGCGCGGAGGTGCCCCGGAGGGCGAGGCACACCAGTGCTATCAGGCTAATGGGCCTTTCCTCTTCTTTGGGCCGCTTATCTGGGTCGGGCTAAATACGGCTCCCCCACAGCACCTCAAGCTCCACGGTTAAAGCCTCTTCGGCCGGGGGGCTGGATCCTCAAAGAGTCGAGTGGCTTGCTTCTTTCTTGCTTCACGTACCTTCTCGATTTTATTTCATGTTCTGCCCCATTTTCATTCTCGAATCCGCGTTGGGGTTATTCGATGGGGTGGAGCCCCAACATCTAGCTTTAGAGTCCGCTAAGAGATTGAATGATGGGCGCGGAGCCCGAACATATGGCTTTAGAATATGCTAAGGGACTGAATGATAGGCACGGAGCCCCAACATCTGGCTCTAGAGTCCGCTAAGGGACTGGATGATGGGAGCGGAGCCCCTACATCTGGCTTTGGAGTCCGTTCAAGGACCGGATGATGGGCGTGGAGCCCCAACATCTGGCTTTAGAGTCCGCTAAGGGACTAGATGATGAGCGCGGAGCCCCAACATCTGACTTTTAGAGTCCGCTAAGGGACTGAATGATGGGCGCGGAGCCCCAACATCTAGATTTAGAGTCCGCTCAGGGACCGGATGATTGGCGCGGAGCCCCTTGTGCGTTCTTCCATACTTCTTTGTGACCGCTGCCTTGCTTTCTTGGTTGATTTGTTGTGTTCTAAGGGTCGTTCCCATCCTTCCAAGGTCTCTATATGTTGACCGACACACAATAATATTCATAGTAAGATTTGTAGAGGAAAGAAGTGAATTTTTTTTATGTACAACTAAACTGAAAATTTACCCATATGCAAAACTAAATGAATTTTTTTTAAAATGAAATGTGTGAGATATAAAAAATCTAAGAAATATTTTTAAAATAAAATCCTTGTATATTTACACCATAAAACTAGCCCCACCTTTACAATATTAAGCGCGCGCCCTGGAGCTTGCCCGCTCTCACCTTATGAAGGCGCATAAGCGGATGAAGAAGTAGGCTGACAAGAGAAGGCAGCCAAGCGAGTATAGGGTCGGAGATATGGCCATGATCAACCTCCTTACACAGCAATTGAAGTCCCTTGGGCAAGTAATTAAGGGATTTTCTGAGGAAGTACAAAGGACCATTCGAGATCCTGGCCAAGGTAGGCAAAGCCGCCTACAAGCTCGCATTGTCCGCCACTATGAAAACTTATCCGATGGTCCACGTCAGTATGCTCAAGCCCTACCATCCTAATTTGGAGGAGCCAAGCCGGGGAGAGTCCCATAGAGCTCCACCCTTAGTATTTCAATATTTTGATCGAGGCATCCAAGAGATCCTAGCCGACAAGGTGGTCAAGAAGAAATGGGTCCCTTGCATGACCGAGTACTTGATCCATTGTATGGGCCTCCCGGTGGAGGAGGCATTGTGGGAAAAGCCGAGGGACTTGTGGTAGTTCCGCGAGGAGATTGCCAAGTACGCAGCTCGGAAGGCGGCCAATAGGCCGCAATACTAGTCGGGGGACTATGCCGGCACGGCGACGAGGGCGTTGCCAGATTTGGTAGGGGAGCATGTTATGCCCTATCAACTCGGACTCATTTTTTCCGCATTAGACGAATTCGTGGGTCTAATTCAGGTTGGGCCGTGTGCTGCATGGAGAAAGGCACACGCGGGCACAAGGAAGGCACACGCCGGAGGCAAGCGGGCACAAGTGGTCGTGTCGCTGGGTTGAGTTGGGCCTGTAGGGTACCAGGTGTGACCTTGTGGTAGGGGATGTGCGAGGAAGTACGCATTCGTGCGAAGGGTTGTGTACGAGGGTGTACACCATTATAAGTGGGGGAGAATATGACGGTCTACGTTAGCGCGCATCCAGGGCGCGTGCTTCCCTGGGCGACTGTTGGTTTAACTGAGGAGAGTGGTGGAGGAAGAGCTCTGAGAGTTTGCTGTAGCGGCTATGCTGAGGACCCTTCAGATGTTAAGACACGCCGACCCGGTTAAATGCGGGGAGCATGTCGCTAGTCTTGGACTTGACGGTGAATAAGAAAAGTGGCCATCCTTACCCAAACTAGTCGAGAGCTGATGTTGCTCTCTTGATTAGCCCAGAGCAGGGCGAAACCAGTAGTTGTCCTGGTGGATAAGGTTGGCCTCGAGGTGTCGAGGTGCCGCACACCCTTGCGGACCGCGTCAGGTCCGAGGGTCTAATTCAGGCTTGTCCGTGTGCTGCATGGAGAAAGGCACACGCGGGCACAAGGAAGGCACACGCTGGAGGCAAGCTGGCACATATGTGCGTATGGCTAGGTTGATTCGGGCCTGTAAGGCGCCAGGCGTGACCTTGTGGTAGGGTCCGTGCGAGGAAGTACGCATTCGTGCAAAGGGCCGTGTACGAGGGCATACACCATTATAAGTGGGGGAGAATGTGACGGTCTACGTCAGCGAGCATCCAAGGCGCGCGCTTCCCTGGGCGACTGCTGGTTTATGTGAGGAGATTGACAGAGGAAGAGCTCCGAGAGTTTGCTATAGCGGCTACGCTGAGGACCCTTCAGATGTTAAGACACGCCGACCTAGTTAAATGCGGGGAGCCTGTCGCTAGTCTTGGACTTGACGGTGAAGAAGGGAAGTGGCCATCCCTGTAATACCCCTCATTTTAGTAAGGGTATTTGGGTAGTTTCCCAACCCTCATTCTGTAATTGTGAGGCGTTTGGCGAAATTTGGAATTTTTGTAACTCGTATAATCTCTGTAATAATTCTTTGAGCATTATAATATACATTCGATGTGATATTGAGGCTGGGAATATTTTTATGGATACGAGTATTCAATGTTGGGGATGAATCCACATGTAAAACCTTTCCCAGAGGTCCCGGATGCGCGAGTGGCATTTCCGCGATCGCGGAAGAATTTCCGCGATTGCGGAAACCTGTTCATCGTCTTCTTCCAGAAGCTCGGCGTTTCGCCGGTTCGGAGGCCGCCATTATGCCGGGGGGAGGCCGATCGATTCGTCTGGCCGACGTTACTCCCCTTCTCACCCTATAAATAGGGCCTTCAGCCCTCGGATTCTCCATCCACAATGCTCTCGATCTCTCTTTCCTTCTCTCGTTTCCTTGTCGACGGAGTTCGTGCCATCCTCGAAAGCTTGCCGAAGTTCTCGCCAGAATTGGTGGTGTTCCCCTAGTGCCTTGGAAGCCTGGAGTTGTAGCATCATTGTTCGAAGCCGAGGAGCATCATCATCGTAGTCTTTCGGTGAGCCTTGTGCCGATTTAGGGCCGCGTCAGGGAGGGATCCGCGATCGCGGAAATGAACACCGCGACCGCGGATGGTGCCCACAAATCTGTGACCGCGGAATCCAAAACCGCGACCGCGGCTTGCCTTAGCAAGCGCGATCGTGGCTTTGGACGAGTCGGTCACGGATGGGACCCTCGTTCCTTTCGTTTCCGTTCGTATCTTTAGATTCGTATTATTATTCGTATCGAATCTAACCTAGGGTTTCGTCGTGGGTTTGTTGTCGTCATAGGAATCCGTAACCAGATTCTGTTTCCAGTTCCCAGATACCCAGAACCCGACAATCTACATTCGTCTCGATTAAGGCAAGTGGCGGTTCACTCTTGCTTATCATTCCATGTTTTCGTTAATTATCAATTATTTTAATTGTTAATTAAATTGGGATGAAGTGTTGTTTTCGTTTGGGGAACAAATTTTATAAATGTGTGATTTAAAATGCGATATTATTATAGGCTGTATATACTGCTAGAAACAACGCTATTATATCTATTATTACCGTGATGGTATTGGTGTGGACTTTATGTGCGAACTTTATATATAGTTAGAACGAGTATTCGTAGGAACGCTATGTACCTAATTGCGAGTACTGGCTATTTCTTTATAACCGTGGTGCGTAGGATGTCCAAGCCCTAACACCCTTCCCTGGTCATGACCTACCCCTATCCGAGTATAGGGGTGATGCCCACAGCTGGTGCCAAACATTCGGGAAATGCTCCCAAGATATCTCTCGTATCGAGATGATATATTTATATGATAAAAGCTGTAACGTGAATATTCGTTTTGGAATTAAATAAGCTAAGTGCGATTATGCACATAATTAATATACCCTCGGGCGAGGAGTACAACGTGGAAACCGCCCGGACTTCGATTAAAGTAAGTCCTCCTTCCAAATCTGAATTCGCATTTCGCGGTGAGGTTGGTCGTGGACCCAAATGGTCAAGTCATTTTAAACGCTTGGGTGAAATTATAACGTTCCCAAACACTTGTCATACTTTTCGATAAGACTCGATCTTTTGGAGTCTTCTCTTCATACGTTCCCGTAAGACTCGATCTTTTGGAGTCTTCTCTTGTTCATATTGTTTCGTATATTTCCGTAGGAGTGTTGAGGTTCACTGTCGTCATCAATTATTATTCGAGAAACGACAGGTGTAACCTAATACGACTACTTAGAACCTTTCTGTTTTACCCTTGCATAGTCTTTCATTAGACTAACCAACCGGTTATTTTCCTCTGCATGGTTGGCTGGTGTCATCCGTCTCATACGACACATCAGGTAAACTTCCTTTTCGTGAAGGCTAGTACACGACGTTGAAGGCAGATGGAGGTTTAAAGAGTTTTCCAAGGTTGAAGATCCTAGGCGTGTGATCGCTCCAATCAAGACCATTATGATATTTATTATTTAAACGACTTCCGCTGTATTGAAACAATTCTGTATTTTGGATGTATTTGGGATTTACAGATGTAATCCATGACTTTGGTTTGAATAAACTTTATGATATTTGATATGATTGGTATGGTTATTATAAAATGATTAAGCCTTGGGAGACTTCAGATGGGTTATCTGAGGTCACTGGCGGTAATACTTTCAAGGTTATATTTGGGGGTGTTACAGATTCTTTCATTTCGGAGGACTGTGTGAGTAAGCTAGGCTTAGTGTGCAATGAGGCTTGTGAGCCTTTCGTAGTAAATCTTCCCAATGGTGAGCAGTTGGTGGGAACCAAGCGTCTGTCAGAATTTCCAATTACCATTCAGGGTAGGAAGTTCAAAGCAGATTTGATTTGTATGGCCATGGCTCCATACGACATTATTCTCGGGATGGATTGGCTGACGTGTCATGGGGAGGTAATCGATTTTAGCTCAAAGACTGTGACAGTGTCATCTGGGGGCCAGTTTGTATGCAAGTTTAAGGGTCGTAATGACGCTGATAACGGCAAGCTCATCAATGCGATGGCTGTGTGTAAGCTACTTCGACAAGGTTGTGTCGGGTACCTGTACTATCTGGATAAGCCCAAGAGAGATGAGACTTCAGTTCTTGATGTTCCAATCATCTGTGAGTTTCCGGATATCTTTCCGGAAGAGATTCCCGGGTTACCCCCGAATCGTGACGTGGAGTTCACCATTGATCTCGAGCCGGGTACCGCGTCGATTTCTAAGGCACCGTATCGGATGGCTCCACCTGAGATGCAAGAGTTGAAGAAGCAACTCGAGGACCTTCTTGAGAAAGGATACATAAGGCCGAGTGCATCACCTTGGGGCGCTCCGGTCTTGTTTGTCAAGAAGAAGGATGGTTCGTTTCGACTTTGTATCGACTATCGTGAGTTGAACAAGGTCACGATCAAGAATAAGTATCCGTTGCCTAGGATTGATGATCTGTTGGATCAACTACAGGGATCAAAAGTCTTTTCCAAGATCGATCTGAGATCTGGTTACCATCAGCTCAAGATTCACGAGGAAGATATTCCGAGGACTGCTTTTCGGACGAGGTGTGGGCACTACGAGTTTGTAGTCATGCCATTTGGGCTTACTAATGCTTCGGCAGTCTTCATGGACCTGATGCATCGATGTTTCCACCAATATCTGGATAAATTCGTGGTGGTCTTCATCGATGATATTCTGATCTATTCCCCGAGTGAAGAAGCTCACGAGGAACATCTTCGGATCACCTTGTCAGTCCTTAGACAAAATCAGCTGTATGCGAAGTTGTCTAAGTGTGACTTCTGGATCAAAGAAGTGGCTTTCTTAGGCCATGTGATCATTGAGGATGGGGTTATGGTCGATCCCCAGAAGATTGAAGCGGTAGCCAACTGGAGGCGGCCTCAGAATATGAAGGAGGTGTGCAGTTTCTTGGGACTTGTAGAATACTACAGACGGTTCATGGAGGGATTTTCTAAGATCACTCTACCCATGACCGGCTTGCTCCGTAAGGTCCACAAGAAGTTTGTCTGGGACGACAAGTACGAGGCCAGTTTTCAGAAGTTGAAGAGGTGTCTGACCTCCACACCAGTTTTGGCACTATCGGAAGGAACCGATGGTTATGTGGTCTATAATGACGCTTCAAAGCATGGGTTAGGATGTGTACTGATGCAAAAAGGGAAGGTTATTGCGTACGCATCTTGTGAGTTGAAAACGTATAAGGTAAACTATCCGACGCATGATCTAGAGTTAGCGGCTGTGGTTTTCGCGTTGAAGATTTGGAGGCACTATCTCTATGGTGTTAGGTGCCAAGTCTTCACCGATCATAAGAGTCTCAAGTATGTGTTCACTCAGAAGGAGTTGAATATGAGACAACGTCGCTGGTTAGAGCTACTCAAAGACTACGACATCGAGTTGCTGTATCATCCGGGCAAGGCTAATGTGGTGGCCGATGCATTGAGCCGGCAGACGCCGCACGAGACCGTAGTAGCTCTACTCACTGCTCAGACCAAGCTAAGCCAAGGATTGTGCGAGATTGACGTCTTGTACGATCAACGTCGAGGATGCCTGAGTATGTTGGAGATTCAGGCTATGCTACTAGACTAGATCATGGAAAGGCAGGTTGATGATATGGTCTTGGTGAAGTTAAGCAGTGAAGTGATGGACGGGAAAGCTCCCGGATTCGTGGTTCAGGAGGATGGATCACTCTGGTTTCAGGACCAGATTTGTGTGCCTGACGTGGATGGCCTTCACCAGTTGGTGATGAAAGAGGCTCATTCGTCAGCTTATTCTGTACATCCAGGCTCCAGTAAGATGTACAAAGACCTCAGAAAGAAATTCTGGTGGCCCAATATGAAGTGGGATGTAGCAGAATTTGTGGCGAAATGCTTGACTTGTCAAAAGGTCAAAATTGAACACCGTAGACCAGGTGGTGAATTGCTACCTCTCCCAGTGCCATAGTGGAAGTGGGAGGATATTGCTATGGACTTTGTCACGGGGTTGCCGAAGACTCAGAATCAAAAGGATGCTATATGGGTGATCATTGACAGGCTCACGAAGAGTGCTCACTTCGTGGCTATCAAGTCGACATGGGGAACCCAGAAGCTATCAGAAGTTTTCCTACACGAGATTGTCCGTTTGCATGGTACACCAAAAACCATTGTATCGGATCGTGACGGCCGATTCATGTCGAGATTCTGGAAAGAACTCCACAAGGCCATGGGAACCGAGTTGAGGTTCAGTACTGCGTTTCATCCTTAGATGGATGGATAGTCTGAGAGGACCATCTAGACACTGGAGGATATGCTAAGAGCTTGCGTACTTGATCGTCCGACTAGTTGGGAGAACAACTTAAGGCTGATTGAATTCACGTACAACAATAGCTGGCATTCTACCATTAAGATGGCTCCATTCGAGGCATTGTACGGTCAGAGGTGCAGATCTCTAATTTGTTGGGACGAAAATGCCGACAAGATTATGCTCAGACCAAAGTTAGTCGAAAGGACTGCCTCGGACATTGCTTTGATCAGACAGAGGATGTTGACAGCTCAGAGTCGACATAAGTCTTACGCAGATCTGAAGCGCAGGAATGTCGAGTTTGAGGTAGGTGACAAAGTGTTTGTCAAGGTGTCGCCATCCAAGGGTGTGTTCAGGTTCGGCAAGCGTGGAAAGCTTAACCCTCGCTACGTGGGACTGTTTGAGATCCTGGATAAAGTGGGGACTCTAGTGTATCGTTTAGCATTGCCGCCATCGGCGCATCCCATGCATAACGTGTTCCACGTGTCTTTGCTGAGGAAGTACGTGCCAGATGTGTCTCATGTGCTGAGTTATGAGGACATCGAGATTCAAGTAAATGGTACCTACGAGGAGATACCTGTGCGTATTCGAGAACGTCGCGAGAAGCATTTGCGAAACAAGGTGGTACCATTAGTACGAATTCTTTGGTCCAAGTCTGGATCTGAAGAGGTTACTTGGGAAACCTGGGAGACTGAGGCTGATATACTTAGTCATTTTCCCGATCTATTTTCGGCCTAGTTTTAAGGTCGAAACCTTTTTTTAAGGGGGCGGTGATGTAATATCCCGTATTTTTTTTTGTTGTTTTCGGCCAAGTTTCGGGGTTGAAACTTTTCCTTAAGGGGGTAGTGATGTAATACCCCTCATTTTAGTAAGGGTATTTGGGTAATTTCCCAACTCTCGTTCTGTAATTGTGACGCGTTTGGCAAAATTCGGAATTTTTGTAACTCGTATAATCTCTGTAATAATTCTTTGACCGTTATAATATACATTCG
This sequence comes from Rheum nobile, assembly GCA_027886185.1. Classification (NCBI taxonomy): domain Eukaryota; kingdom Viridiplantae; phylum Streptophyta; class Magnoliopsida; order Caryophyllales; family Polygonaceae; genus Rheum; species Rheum nobile. The sequence continues at coordinate 3,317,518 of WOAB01000002.1, read as the reverse complement.
ATGTATTATTAAGGCTGAGAATATTTTTATGGATACGAGTATTCAATGTTGGGGATGAATCCACGTGTAAAACCTTTCCCAGAGGTTCCGGATGCGCGAGTGGCATTTCTGCGACCGCGGAAGAATTTCCGCGACCGCGGAAGAATTTCCACGATCGCGGAAACCTGTTCATCGTCTTCTTCCAGAAGCTCGGCGTTTCGCCGGTTCGGAGGCCGCCATTACACCGGGGGGAGGCCGATCGATTCGTCTGGCCGACGTTACTCCCCTTCTCACCCTATAAATAGGGCCTTCAGCCCTCAGATTCTCCATCCACAGTGCTCTCGATCTCTCTTTCCTTCTCTCGTTTCCTTGTCGCCGGAGTTTGTGCCATCCTCGGAAGCTTGCCGAAGTTCTCGCCGGAATTGGTGGTGTTCCCCTAGTGCCTTGGAAGCCTGGAGTTGTAGCATCATTGTTCGAAGCCGAGGAGCATCTTCTTCGTAGTCTTTCGGTGAGCCTTCTGCCGATTTAGGGCCGCGTTAGGGAGGGATCCGCGATCACGGATATGAACACCGCGACCGCGGATGGTGCCCAGAAATCTGCGACCGCGGAATCCAAAACCGCGACCGCGGCTTGCCTTAGCAAGCACGATCGTGGCTTTGGACGAGCCGGTCACAGATGGGACCCTCGTTCCTTTCGTTTCCGTTCGTCTCTTTAGATTCGTATTATTATTCGTATCGAATCTAACCTAGGGTTTCGTCGTGGGTTCGTTGTCGTCGTAGGAATCCGTAACCAGATTCTGTTTCCAGTTCCCAGATACCCGGAACCCGACAATCTACGTTCGTCTCGATTAAGGCAAGTGGCGGTTCACTCTTGCTTATCATTCCATATTTTCGTTAATTATCAATTATTTTAATTATTAATTAAATTGGGATGAAGTGTTGTTTTCGTTTGGGGAACATATTTTATAAACGTGTGATTTAAAATGCGATATTATTATAGTTTGTATATACTGCTAGAAACAACGCTATTATATCTGTTATTACCGTGATGGTATTGGTGTGGATTTTATGTGCGAACTTTATATATAGTTAGAATGAGTATTCGTAGGAACGCTATGTACCTCATTGCGAGTACTGGCTGTTTCTTTATAACCGTGGTGCGTAGGATGTCCAAGCCCTAACACCCTTCCCTGGTCATGACCTACCCCTATCTGAGTATAGGGGTGGTGCACACAGCTGGTGCCAAACATTCAGGAAATGCTCCCAAGATATCTCTCGTATCGAGATGATATATTTATATGATAAAAGATGTAACGTGAATATACGTTTTGGAATTAAAAAAGATAAGTGCGATTATGCTCATAATTAATATACCCTCGGGCGAGGAATACAACGTGGAAACCGCCCGGACTTCGATTAAAGTAAGTCCTCCTTCCAAATCTGAATTCGCATTGCGCGGTGAGGTTGGTCGTGTGAAATTATAACGTTCCCAAACACTTGTCATACTTTTCGATAAGACTCGATCTTTTGGAGTCTTTTCTTCATACGTTCCCGTAAGACTCGATGTTTTGGAGTCTTCTCTTGTTCATACTGTTTCGTATATTTCCGTAGGAGTGTTGAGGTTCACTGTCGTCATCGGTTATTATTCGAGAAACGACAGGTGTAACCTAATACGACTACTTAGAACCTTTCTGTTTTACCCTTGCATAGTCTTTCATTAGACTAACCAACCGGTTATTTTCCTCTGCATGGTTGGCTAGTGTCATCCGTCTCATACGGCACATCATGTTAACTTCCTTTCCGTGAAGGCTAGTACACGACGTTGAAGGCAAATGGAGGTTTAAAGAGTTTTCCAAGGTTGAAGATCCCAAGCGTGTGATTGCTTCGATCAAGACCATTATGATATTTATTATTTAAAAGACTTCCGTTGTATTGAAATAATTCTGTATTTTGGATGTATTTGGGATTTACAGATGTAATCCATGACTTTGGTTTGAATAAACTTTATGATATTTGATATGATTGGTGTTATTTTATGGTTATTATAAAATGATTAAGCCTTGGGTGACTTCAGATGGGTTATCTGAGGTCACTGGCGGTAATGCTTTCAAGGTTATATTTGGGGGTGTTACAATCCCTACCCAAACTGGTCGGGAGTTGATGTTGCTCTCCTAATGAGCCCAGAGCAGGGAGAAACCAGTATTTGCCCCGACGGAGAAGGTTGGCTTCGTGGTGTCGAGGCGCCGTACGCCCTTGCGGACCGACGTCGGGTCCATAAGGTCGTGACAACTCGTTTTTATATTGATAAGGGGAAAAGCTCCCAAGCTATACAAGAGGGAAACCTGATGGGAAAAATGTGTGGAATGCAAATGATACAAGGATGATATTTATAAGCTAAGTGGCTGATAGCGTCGGACTGTTCATGGCCTTTGCTTTTGTGGGAACCATGCATGGTGCCCCTTCTCCATGATGACTAATGAGTCAAGGTACGACATAGGAACGAAGTTGAAGTGCCACATTCCATCCATACCAATGAAGATGGCAAAGTCATCCATGGGTGCGACTGAAAAGTCTAGCTTGCCAGACCACTCTTCGATCTAGACTGGGATGTCCTGATGCGACCCGGGCTCGACACAAGTTGGGCTACGGCGAGCCCAAGGCGACCAAGACCGTGGCGTCCCCCTTGGAATAGGACTTAGTCGTTTTTAGCATATTATTTCTCTATTTTATGTTATTTCCCATTTTAGCAAGTTTCCCTTTTTAGCATTTCTATTTCCACACTTTTTATTTCGGGCGTGTGCCTTTCTCTTGCTAGAGAAAGCTAGCCCACTAGTGTGCCCACGGCCCAAGCCCATTAGGGTTCTTGGCTGTGTCCTTTGGCTTTAAATAGCCTTCGTTGTATTCCTTTGTTCCTCACGTCTTAATTAAACCCGAGTTAAGTCAGAGTGATAATTCCTCCTTCTTGGGTCCCGACGTCAACCCTATCTATCTCTTCTTCCCTTTCCTCCACTACAGACGCTACTGCATTTCGTAGCTCGTCGCTTCGAGCACTCTCGTCCCGCCCTCGCCCAAAGCGAGCATAAGAGAGCCGCGAACCATCACTCTCGATGGTTCGTACTTATCCCGGTTAGCAAGAGAAGGATCATAGACCGCTTCCTGCCTAGATTGGATAACATACATGTTCTGAGCCACCTCGGGATGCATCAACTGGTATCAGAGCAGCCAGGGGCACGCAGCGTGTCTTTCCTTCTCCGTCGTCATCGCCTTCACCGCGCGCGGTTCGCCCTCTCCAGCGGCGTCTTCCGCACCCGTGCACGACCTCGTCACCAGCCGTGCCCGCGAGCGACCCCAACAGGTGCCACATTGCCTTCGCTCGCGCGCGCACCCGAAGACCCAGCCCAACGACGCGCCCGCACGCGCTCCTTCGGCACCCACGCGGCCTGCCAGCACCGCGCTCGCCTTTATCGGCCAACGCCGAGCTCATAGCCGAGCCCACCCGCCGTTACTACGGCCGCCTCCACCTTGCCCTAATACGCGGCCTTGCCTAACCAATCCCACAAAATCCGCCACCTTCCTTATCTGAAGCTCCACAAAATCTTTTCCCAAAATTAGCCAAATCTGAGATTTTTCTCTCTCCAAATCTCAGATTTCTTTCTATCTTTTCCAAACCAATCCCTTGATTTTAGGGATTCCATATCTTCCCGATTACCTTCCTTATCCAGCCCACCACTATCCATCCTTATCCGTCCATAACCCTGGCCCCCCTCTAGCCAAGCTGCGCCGGCCCCATGGCCCATCGGCGCCCCACGTGGTCCTTCGTCGACCACTACTTCGACGACGACAAGTGGATCAACGATGTCTGGATCAGTGGCGTGAGCCTATACGAGGCCGATCCGGACTGGATTCCTTCGGCTTGCATCTATGTTCCCCCGCCACCGCGCCGCACCTACGACGTGGCACCACGACGCTACGCGTCGCCGCCCCGATGCCGCGTCCACGCATCGCCACCTCGGTGCTCCGACTTTGACACAGACTGGATTCCGCCAGCCCACGTCTATGTTCCCCTGCCACCGCGCCACACCTACGACGTGGCACCACGACGCTACGCATCGCCACCTCGGCGCTCCGACTTCAACACGGATTGGATTCCGCCACCCTGATTTCGCGCCCATGCATCGCCACCCCGACGCAAAAAACACGACCACGACTTTGACTACGCCTACGACTCCCCGCCGCGGCATCAACGTCCCCAAACAACGTGCTTCGACGATGCCCCCGCGTCGCCGCCTCAACGCCTCCACAGGCCCACGCCTCCAGCCTGGGCTCCCGCTCCAGCACGCGCACCAAACTGCCCACGAGAGGCACCAGATGCGGTCCTTGCTGCGCGCCTGCTCGCGTGCCCAGTCGCGCCCCAGCCTGCCGCCCCGCAAGCTGTCGCGCCAGCAGCGTGCCTACCCGCGTGCCCAATCGCGCCGCAGCCCGCCACGCCGCCAGCTGCCGCTCCTTGCGAGCCGACCTCCAGCGAACCCGCGCCCGTGCCCATTTTTCTCATGCCCGCGCACAAGCCCGACATACCCAACACACCTACTCCAGACCCGGGCCCTCACGTGACGATGACCAAGGCACCCGACGTCCCGCCCGCTCCCACATCCGAGCCATTCTTGCTGACATTTGAGATGCCGAGAGTCGGTCACGAGCCCCATGCCGATGCAGCGCTCTGGCTGGCTGTCGAGTGCATGTCTTCTCTGGCCCCAACCAGCTCGAAGCGAGGACGCTTCGAATCTAAGGGAGGGAGGATGATGCGACCCGGGCTCGACCCAAGTCGGGCTACGGCGAGCCCAAGGCGACCAAGACCGTGGCATCCCCTTTGGCATAGGATTTAGTCATTTTTAGCATATTATTTCCCTATTTTAAGTTATTTCCCAGTTTAGCAAGTTTCCCTTTTTAGCATTTCTATTTCCACACTTTCTATTTTGGGCGTGTGCCTTTCTCTTGCCAGAGAAAGCTAGTCCACTAGTGTGCCCATGGCCCAAGCCCATTAGGGTTCTTGGCCGTGTCCTTTGGCTTTAAATAGCCTTCGTTGTATTCCTTTGTTCCTCACGTCTAAATTAAACCCGAGTTAAGTCAGAGTGATAATTCCTCCTTCTTGGGTCCGGACATCAACCCTATCTATCTTTTCTTCCCTTTCCTCCGTTGCAGACGCTACTGCATTCCGTAGCTCGTCGCTTCGAGCACTCTCGCCCCACCCTCGCCCAAAGCGAGCATAAGAGAGCCGCGAACTCTCGGTGGTTTGTACTTATCTCGGTTACCAAGAGAAGGATCATAGATCACTTCCTGCCTAGATCGGGAAACAAACGTGTTCTGAGCCACCTCGGGACGTATCACGTCCCGAGCAACTTGTCCCATTGGCTGTGCCTGGCAGTTCACCGTCTTGAAACGATCGGCTCCCTTCACTAGAGCCAACTCCAACTTGTTAGCCATGTCGGAGCGCAAGAAGTTATGAGTAGCGCCGATGTCCACAGTCCACCAACGCGTCCACTGCTCGCCCACTGATGCACATGTCCACAAACATGAGGCCATTCGAACTTGAGCCTGCCTTTGAGCTTGGGCCCGCCTTCGAAGCCTCCTTTTGGACTGCACCAAGGAGTTGCAAGGAACCCATTCGTCCCTCCTCGACGTCTCCGGACGAAGATGCCTCCTTCTCCGGAGGAAGATGCCTCCTTTTCTTCGCTGATTGGAGTCAGCGGCTCTCCTAGTCTGAGGTTATGCTTTGTTGCTTGTTGTCGTTCTTGTTGTGGGCTTTGGGCATCATTGTAGCTTTCTTGCCTCTTTGTTGTATTTACCTTTTTCCACGGCCTTGGTGATGCTTCCACTTGTTTGTTTGCCCTCGTCGGGGTCCTCGTGTCGCATACTCATCGCGTGCATGTTGCTAGGTGCGGCTTGACTTGTCCCGCTGGTCATGTATTGCGTGCTTGCCGTGTTGTTGCTTTGCATTGATTCATGTTGCCTTCGGTTGTCGCCTGGTCTTCCGCTTTGCTCCAGCTTGCTCGGTATTGCTCCTGCTTTCTCCGTGGGCTTGATCCTGTTTATTGCTTTAATATTGCTCTCGCCCCTCCCCGGGCTCAATGTTGCTTTAATGTTGCTCAATCTTGCTTCAATATTGCTCTCGCCCCTTCCCGGGCTCAATGTTGCTTTATATTGCTCAATCTTCCTTCAATACTTTTCTCGCCCCTTCCCGGCTCAATGTTGCTTTATATTACTCAATCTTGGTTTAGTATTGCTTGGTATTGCTTTAATATTGCTCTCGCTCATCCTCGGGCCCAGTATTGCTTTTGTATTGCCTAGTATTGCTTTAATACTGCTCGCGCCCCTCCCCAGGCGCAATATTGCTTTAGTATTGCATGGTATTGCTCTCGCCGCTCCTCGGGCCCAATGTTGCTTTAGTATTGCCTGTTATTGCTTTACTGATGCTCTCTCCCCTCCACGGGCCCAATATTGCTTTAATATTGCATGATATTGCTTTAGTATTGCTCTCGCCCCTCCCCGGGCCCAGTGTTGCTCTAGTATTGACTGGTATTGCTTTAATATTTCTCTCGCCCCTCCCCGGGCCCAATATTGCTTTAGTATTGCTTAGTATTGCTTTAATATTACTCTCGCCCCTCCCCGGGCTCAATGTTGCTTTAGTATTGATTGGTATTGCTTTACTATTGCTCGTGCCCCTCCTCGGGCCCAGTATTGCTTTAGTATTGCCTGGTATTCCTTTAGTATTGCTCTCGCCCCTCCCCGAGCCCAGTGTTGCTTTTGTATTGCCTGGTATTGCTTTGATATTGCTCTCACCCCTCCCCAAGCCCAATATTGCTTTAGTATTGCTTTAATATTGCTCTCGCCCCTCCCCGGGCCCAGTATTGCTTTATCTTGTTGTCGCCCCTTCCCGGTCTCAATGTTACTTTATATTGCTTTTGCCCCTTCTCGGGCTCGGTGTTGCTTTCCACATTGCCTTTTACACTTGCTCTCTCATATTGCCTTTACACTTACTTTCTTGTAATGCCTTTACACTTACTTTCTTGTATTGCCTTTACACTTACTTTCTTGTATTGCCTTTATACTTACTTTCTCGTAGGGGACTGGAGCGCGAGCCCGTCGAGGGCGTAGGCACGAGACTAGGGGGTGCGAGTTCGCACATCGCAACTGGAGCGCGGGGAGCGAGAGGGCCACGAGTGCCAAGGAGGTGCGAGTCGCCGCAGGGGCGCAAGTGCAACGGGGCGCGCGGGGCGCAAAAGCCACGGAGGTGCCTTGGAGGGCACGCCATAGAAGTGCTTTGGAGGGTGCACCATGGAGGTGCTTTGGAGCGCGCGCCACATAGGTGCCTTGGGACGCGAGAGCGCCGTGGGGTAGTTGGAACGCGATGAGCCTCTCCGTTCCTCTCTTCCAGTAAAGCTTCTTCATGAATGCTCTTGGTAAGGGGGTGTTTTCCGGCGTGGTGGGAGTGTTTGCTAGTGTGTGAGGAGTCCCCACGGACGGCGCCAGTGTGATGACCAGTTTTTCCCGAAGGAAATGATCAGTGTTCAACACGCCACTGATCCCGACTTCCCCCCTCCTTGAGTCCGCAAGTACCCACCTCCTAGCCGACTAACTCCCGCCGCCACCAAAACACCTCCTCATCGTTCTTTGGCTTGGACATGAAAAAGGACCCGAGGGCTTCCCCGGGCTCCGACCTGAGGGCTTCCCCAGCTCCGGTCACGAAAGACGTCGTCGGTCCCGAGCGTCGAACTGAAAAAGAAGAGGGGCCTATGGGTGGCCTCGGGCTTGCCACTCTGATGCTCATGTCAGTGTTCAACTCGCGAATGGGGCATAAAGAAAAGTGCATAGAGTAGGGCTTTCAGTAAGAAAAGTGCATGGGGCGGGGCTTTGCAGAGAGTAAAAGTTTTAGAGAGAGTGGAGGGGGGGGGGGGGGGGGGGGGTGTTGCCTTCTCAAGGAAGGAAAAAAATCCCCCTCCTCTTACCTTCAAGGGGTATTTATAGCCCTTATCTCATGGGTTTGGCAGACTTGGAGAAGGAGTTTCGGGCTTTACTCGGATAGGGATATTAGGCCGATATGCACCTTGGATCGCGTCGCAGGGGAGCTTGCCACGAGGGAGCGCAAGGGAGTGCGCCACGTGGGAGCGCAAGGGAGCGCGCCGCGGAGGTGCCTTGTCCGCGGGGGGTGCGTACCGCGGGGGAGCGTGCCGCGGAGGCGCCTTGGAGCGTGCTGTGGAGGTGCCTTGAAGCGCTCTGCGGGGCAGCCTTGGAGCGCGCTGCGGGGGAGCATTGGAGCGCGCCACGGGGGAGCCTTGGGGCGCGCAGCATGGGGCGCGCTACGGGGGAGCCTTGGGGTGTGCGGCATGGGGCGCGCAACGGGGGAACCTTGGGGCGCGCCGCGGAGCGCACGACATGGGGCACATTGCGAAGCTTGCGGCTTAAGGCGTGCCATGGAGGGCGAGGCACGCGGAGACACTTTGGAGTTGCTTTGTAGAACGCGGAGGTGCCCCGGAGGGCGAGGCACACCAGGCTATGAGACTAATGGGCCTTTCCTATTTTTTGGGCCGCTTATCTAGGCCGGGCTAAATACGGCTCCCACATAAATTATGAGTTGTCTGTAGTCTAAGTCATTAAGTTGGACATAAATGACTAAATAAAGGCTATTTTGTAAGTTGATTTATAGTGTCGAGTTTCATGGGCTAAGGGACATAGAGATGTCTAATTAATTACATGGATATGCATAGAGGATACATATTGGGCAGACGTACCTTAAGACTCTTCAAATGAGTTTTAGAATTTTAAGTTGAACTATGATTAGTAGATTCCTCAGACATGAGTATGATATTTCTCTTGCTTAGTGATTGGTATGTCTCCGTTTCGTAAAAGGCGGTTATAAATGCAGTGATCGGGACTGCAAAAATTGAGTGGGAGTTCTAGTCATACAAGATTCGAGAAGTCCTCCTATTTATATATCTACATATACAGATAGTAATGTTGTCTTGGCCACTTGAAGAATAAAAAGTAAAAATACATGGCCGTGCTCAAATGGATTAAATGTAATCATTTATTTTGACAGTTTAAGCTCGGAGTTCAAGAAACAATATGAACATTAATATGGATTGCATAAGATGTCATCATATTATCAAATTGGACACTAAGTGACAAAAGAATTTGACATTGCACACTTGTGTAAGGACAAGTGGAAGATTGAATGATTATGTCCTTTAATCAAGATTGCAATTACTAATAATAGAATAAGATTAATAATGAAAGTTTATAATTCGGATATTTTAGGTAGTCATAGTGCTTTGCTAGGAAGCCAAGTACGATTTATGTGCTAAATTAGATTAGGTACATTGCTATTATAACCGGGTCCTATAAGGTCACACACAATAGAGTAATTTAGCTAGAACAAAATAACTAGAGACCCTATTATGGGGCACTAGGATTTTGGCCAAGGCATACTAATGGAAGAGTGAAATATTTATCGTAATAATAAAGTGTTATCTATTTACTTGATGATATAAGGAAAATTATCTTTGTGAAATATAAGATAATATAACTGTTATATATATATATCCCTTTCTAGATACAAAGGAATGATACATTATCTCATGTATACGTAGAGAAGTATCAGCAAGTGAAACTGAAAATACGAAGTCATGATACTATGATCAGATCCATGACTACATCACACCCAGTATATTATAAAGAAATAGAATTAAGAAGAAAATATTGCTGAGGAAACCTAAAGAAAATGATATAAACTACTCTTTATGTAAGCAGTAGACAACAAATCTACAAAATTGGCAACACTTGAGGCCAACTCTATGAAAAAAGAGGGAAATAAAGAAAACTGTCATGTAGTAGAAGCACTAAATGAAGAGCTTGTAGTAAAATGGAGTGATAAAAATACTAATTCTGAGTAAGAACATTAGTACTAACTTACTATATACTACTATATTTTTATAAGACCAGAAGAAAAGCAGGATGTTCATTAAAGTTTTACTCCTCATTGTGTTCAATTTATGCAAGTCTATTACAGCCCAAACCAAATAAAGATTTTTTTTTTGTAGTGTTGCGTTTCTGTTTAGGGAAGGACTACGGAGAAAGGTCATGCCATACGGTTATGAAGGGGCCTTTAGAGAATTAGAGATCAATTTCGAAGGTAGTTCACCTGTATACATCACAACTCCAGATTTATAAACACACACCGGCATATAGTGGGGGGCTAAGAATGACCTCGGGAAGAAAGGATTTTGAGTAAATTCTAGCCTTTTTACTAGTGCTGGTCCAAACATTTGATGGACCCCAGGGCAAAATAAAAATTAAGGCCCTCGTAAATATAAAAGTAACGTTTGAATAATTTTTTTATTTAAAATTCAAGAAAGAAATAAAAAATAATAAGAAAGTATGATGTATGATAATTATATAAAGTAAATAAAGATAGAATCAAACCACTTTTTATGTCCAAATTAAAAGAATGGTATTTTATGATAAACAATTAATATAAGAAAAAAATATTAATTAACAACATTCAAATAAAAAATTTATTTATATTCAAAATGAAAAATAAACCTCACAAAGAATATAAAGAAGAAATTAAAATTAAAACCAAATCCAAATTGGAAAGGAATTGACTCACATATCAAATGAAATAAAATTGAGAAACGAGAGAAATAAGCCACATATTAAAGAAAAAATGTTATATACATTATATAAGATGGAAATGAAAAAAATTGAGTTTTTTATTTTGCCAAAAAAGAAATAAAAAGGGCTTAACGAATATAAAAAAACTAGCATAATAAAGAAAATGAACTAAAAGAGAAATGGGGCCTATATATTAAATGTAAAAAGTGGAGTTATTGAGATTTGAACCTAAGACCTTTTGAAAGCTAATTATAGCTTCAACCACTAGACCAACTCTACTTTCTATATTTTTTCTATTAATTAATAATTATATTACTACTACTTGATATTGGATTCACTAGTACAAATAAGGCGTTTTATCACAGACTTTTTATCACGGTTGCATAAACGACTGTGTTAAAAAATGTTTTAAATTCTTTTATCCCGGACTGTCGAATATATGCGTGATAAAATATTTGAGAGGGAAAGGGTTGAAGTTATTATCACGGTTATTAACAATCGGGATAAAATAGGCGTGATATTATATAGAAAGGCGCGAGTTCCCTGAAATAAAAAGATAAAATAAAAAAGATAGAAAAAGGGGTTAATTAAACCCGCAGCTTCTCGTCTTCCTTCCTTCATACTTGTTTGAATACTGCAACCCGCCCCCCGCAGTTGCAACCGCCCCTCCATTGATTTCCTCTCCATCTTCCAAATTTCGCCGCCCTCCCCGCAGCCCTAGCCTCATCATCGTCGGCCGCTCGCGCGCTACTGCAACCCGCCTTGGCCACAATTGTAGCGGTTGCCTTGTTCACCGGAAATACCGCCGCTGCTCCGTCTTGTTCGTCTGAAAAGAAGGCCGCCGGTACTGCACTGCTCGTTCTCTTCGCAACTTAAAGGTACGTAACCCTAACTTCAACTTACACAATTGTTACTCTAATTTATATAATGTTCGAACATCTTAACCTGATTCACTTATGCCTTGAATTTGTATGAATTGATTAGAGATGAAAAGTTGAATCTGAAACTTACGAATTTGTATGAAAAAATTTCATTGAATTTATATACTGTTCGGTACTGCATTGTTTGTTCATCTGAAATTTGTTTGAATTTTAGTAGTTCTCTCCGTCGTGTTGAATCTGAATTTCGCAAGTATCCCAATTTTCTATAATACTTGAGAATTACTAAGCAAGCATGCTTTCATCATCTATTACTAGTTCTTCCATATTCTGGAAATTGGATATTAGTTATCAAATGACATATATTGCTTGTGTGGAAGTTGTTGAGGTGTGTTTTTGTACATTCTACACTGATGTCAGTTATGTGCTATCAATTGTCAACAATGGTTAAAGGTAATCAATGTTTCTTGTTCTGAACTCTATCTTGAGATTGGGTTGTAGGTTAAAAATATTTCCCAACCTAATTAAACTCATCGTCTTCTCAAGAGAATATAGTAACAAGCTATAATCCTACGGGATCTCATCCCAATACTTGGAAGGAGAATCATAATATATCTTTTTTACCAACTTATAAGTTACAACATCAGTACTTCTCTCTCGATCGTGTTCTGAAATTTGTTTGATGTTGTTGTATAGAGATAAAAAGTTGTCTTTTGACTTAAACATGGTTTGACAATCACATTGGTTTTGCATCGTATTTAAACAAAGGAAATTTAACTACAATTGTGATATAACCTATAGTAATAATTCGGTATGTTGTTTTCTATCTTGTTGCAGCGTATTTAAACAAATGATGTTACAAGGCAGTTCTTACTTCTTCCTTGCTGCAGCTGACTTATATATTATGCTTAACTACTTTTACCTCTCTCTGATATAATTATTTGGATGCTCCTCAAGAACTTGGGTTTGATTATCTTTGAGATAATCTTGCCAATGATACTGGACAACTTGTGATGAGATGGTATGTACCAAGATGTTTAATGGATTTATGTTTTAGCTATGTTTTTTTCTATTACTTTTAGAGATAATTAATCTTGAAACAGGCCAAAACCTTTCCATTTTGCGATTATTAATGAAGTTGACTCTGTATTGATTGATGAAGGAAGGAATCCTTTACTCATTAGTGGTGAGGTAGGCCAACTTTATGTGGATAAAGATATAAGAATTTACAAATGGAAGTATATCTCTCAAATAAAACCTATAATTATACCATTGTCAGGCAAGTGAAGATGCTGAACGGTATCCAGTTGCAACCAAATTGGCCGAGTTGCTTGTACGGGAAATTGTGAGTTCAATGGCTCCTTTTGCAATCTCTACTAGTCTACTGCTAATATAATGACAACTTCTTGTGACTATATATTTATGTTCCTTCCAACATTATACAGTGGAGCTCAAGGGTAATTCAGTGGAATTGACAGAGGATGGCATTGATCTGGCAGAGAGGGATCTTGGAACACAAGACCTGTGGGATGAAAATGATCATTGGGACAGGTAACCCTTGGTATTTTGTAGAGAACATCCTTGAATAGATAGAATGAAGAAAGGCAAGGCCATTCGGATTTTTATAAGGAACATGGCCATTTTAGTAAATGAAATAAAAAATAATGTACTATTCTAGTCTAGAAGTCTAGAACAAAGCTCGACCATATATTGTTTTTCAGATTTTCCTTTTATAACTATATGGATTTCTCATGAAATTCCAAATCATTGCAGTTTCGTTATGAATGTTGTAAAGGCGAAGGAATTTTATCGGAAGGATGGGTTAGCCAGTCTTTTCCTGTCATGATTTAGCTAAATGTTGTATCACCTGTCTGTAGTTGTTGAAGTATGTTGATTTTCTATGTAGGCATTGTCTATAGTCAAAGTTGGAGCATCGTCCCTGGCTCTGCTTGCAAAAGCATCTTTGATGGGTTAGCCAGTCTTTTCCTCATTTGACACACCTTCTTCACTTATATAGGCATGTCACCTCCAATTTCAAAATGTTTTTCATTGGTCTTATTCATGCAGCTAAATATGTTGGTAAAAGTAAGGGTAAGAGCTGGACGTATCGGAAGGCAAAATCTGTTATTTATGAGGCTCTTGAAATGAGTCAAACACATGACTAAGAGGAGCTACAAGTTCTTGCTAATGAGGAATCTGAAATGTATCCTCTTGGTCCTAGTATTGCTCTTACTTATAACTCAGTTTTGAAAGACTGTGAGTTGTACTGATCTAAAGAAGGGGCTGAAGTAAAAGGGCTGGGAGGACTTCATGTGATAGGAACATCTTTGCACGAGTCTCGAAGAACAGATAATCAGGTAAGCCATATGTGGCATTTCTCCAACTTTTGGACAAAGTTATGGTTTTAGCAAATGCTTTCTGAAATTTGTAGAACTTGAGGTAAACTTTTTGACTTGTAAGTAGTCATATTGTGGGCTCAGTAATCAGTGTGCCTCATCCACTGCTAAAACAAGATAAATAACTGTAAAAGTTAATTTATGAACCAAATCTGATCTAAGCATTTGATATCCTCATGTCGGCTTAATTTAGGTAGACCTCCACCTATGCACCTTCTTATACTGCATTTGATAGGATCTGTATTGTGGGTTTTGAGGCTCAATGAGAGTACTGCTATGAAGCCAATAATATGTCTACATAAATATGCCTCATTTATATTGCATGTGCTTATGCTCTTGAATTTTTTCTGTATGATAGAAATTTTTATGAATGATGCACCGCTTTTTCACAGCTTTGTGGCAGAGCAGGTAGGCAAGGTGATCCTGGCTCAACAAGGTTTATGATCAGGTATTGTTGCCTTTTTGGCCTTACATTTGTATTTTTAAGACTGAACCAAAAGAACTTAATCTTGAAAGTTATTGACATCCATATGAATCAACATGTTTGAACTCTATGGAATCATGGGGAACAAGTAAGTTGTTGTTGCTGCTTGGCAAATACTTAATTTTCTTTTCGGTATTATGTAGTCATATAAAGTGCTGAGACCTTTCTACATATTACTTTATTTTTTAACAAGCTTCCTATTTTTTGAAGGATTGATTGACTATAAATGAAAATTTGAAGCTTTAGATAGAGGCCATGCGATCAATATTTCAATAATTTTGTTTGAACAACCAGATATTTCTATGGGATGGACTTGTATCAGCTACTTTGTTCGCCTTCTATCTAGTGGTTGGTTTGTATAACTGAAAAGTAAACATATTGAATGCCTTTTTCATTGCTTGCATAGGTTTTTTATTTCAACTGCGAGCTTACTTGATCAGGAGCTTGGACTTTATTGAGTGTTTCTTAATGTTATGTGCAAATCAAAGTTATTCCATCAAACCTTTTGACAAGCTGTAAAATGTTGAATGCTTGGTAAAGCCTTTGACATTTGATTCTACCCTTGTTTGTCTTTCACTGGAACATTTATAAAGGAGAGAGCTCCAATTATGAGGATAAAAGTAAAAATACTATCTATTTTAGAATAACTTTTAGAAAGTAGCTTAATATTATTTTGTGAGGTGGATGATTTTCAGGTTTGATTCTTAAACCCCTCTTCGTGACTTCTGATTTAAGGTTTCCCTAATTGAGAGCAATTCTCAATAATGTTTAGATGATCTTTCAATTCTTCTTTGCCATTAACTCGTGAATGGCACATATAGTATTATAAAATGTGAATTAGACTACTGGAATAGGATTACAATGGGCATTAACCAGCTATAATTCAAGCACAGGGCCATTGTTATGTCTCTTTTTTCTGAATTTTCCTACTGTCTGCAATAAGTAAATGTGTTGGCTCAGTGTTGGTGTATAACTTAAAAGCTTACTTGGATTTATCTTCCATTTTTATAATTGCAGTGTCCTCTCCACATCAGCAAGGTTGCTAGTGGTTACTATGTGTTGAGATTCATGCGGGAGAACGTTGATATACGATACACGAATTCGATCCCGGAAGAGGTATTTTCCTTTGACTCAAATGATTGTGATTTCTTTTATAAATGCTATTATATCGTTTATGAGTTTCAGAAACTGCATCCTTAAAATTTGCAGTACTACTAAAAAAAGGACAAGTATACACAAGAAGAAATTGATCAAATTCGAGATTGATCAAATTCGAGTGGAGTGGTTGGAATTCTTTAGTGAAATTACTGACAATTAGGTAAAGTTAGTATCTTTTGGTATCAAATATTGTATTTCAAATTTTCATGGGTTAATATTTCCTAACTTTGTCATGTAATTTGAACTAACATTTTATATTTTTCTAAATTTTTCAGGTTCTTAATTGCTAGGCAGCTAGAGGTTCGAAATTTATCAAATATTAGCTCTTATCTCAAGTATTAGTAGATACAGCCTTAATTAGAATCTTTAGATTAGATAGATACATACTGATTCCTAGCAAATATAAATACAAATATGATTTTCATTGTTATTGATTATTCAGCTTGAATTGAAGTGTTTGTTGTCTAAAAATTATGATGAAGTATATGAAATAAATTTTTTGGCATATGATATTGTGTTTGGTTGTGAGCTGTAAAGTACAACATATTGTATCTGTGTTTGGTGAATGTGGATGAAAGAAATAGTAGCAGGGACAGGTCAACAAGCCATATGTCAAATAAAGCATTCATGCGGTTTTCTAGTTTTTATCCCGGGTATTAATAACCGTGGTATATACTACCTACAAAACCTGATATTCGAATTTAATTATCCCAGTTGTTTAGCTTTTTATCCCGGTTCAACGTTCGTGATATATATTGAAAGCGCACGTGTGCTCTATTATATCGGTTAAGTGAACTTTTTATCACGGTTATAAACCGTGATAAATTTTTTAAAAGCGTGTGTATCTCTTATCCCGGATGGATGGAAGTTTTTATCACGGTTACAAACCGTGATAAAAGGTTGAAAGTGCGCATGTGATCTTTTATCCCGGTTTTGTGGACTTTTTATCACGGTTCACAACCGTGATAAAAAGTCGAGAGCGTGCTTTGGAATCTGTTATCTCGGTTGTGTGGACCTTTTATCACGATTCTGAACCGTGATAAAAAGTTATGATTTATCACGGTTGTGTCTTGTATTATTTTTTATCCCGAAAAAAAATATCCCGGTTTAGAACCGTGATAAATCATGATACGGAACCGTGTTAAAAGGTTTTATTTGTACTAGTGATTTGGGCCCCTCCCGACCTTGGGCCCTAGGCGGTCGCCCTACCTAAACTACCCAAAAGGCCGGCCCTAGGTAAATCACAACACATGGGCATTAGTTATAGAGAGGTACGTGAGTTGATCACTCATTGGGTGATTTCCGTTGAGTTTGTTCGGTCTCAACAAAATCTAGCAGACCATTTAACAAAGGGGTTAGATAGGGACTTGGTGCACAAGTCGGATATATGGATGGGATTAAAGCCCATTTAAAATCTCTAACGGTGGATACCCAATTTCCATCTAATACAATGTTAGAGGCTGAATTCAATGTAGAAAGCCTACGCACATGTTCATATCATCCCAAGGTATCTGCTCGGTCCTGCAACAAAGGGTTAAATTGAAGTTTATCTTCATAGTAATAGATCTTTTGGAAAATGCATTTGTAGGTGCATAATTGAAAAGAATCTACCTATGTGAGTGTGAAGTGACGTCGCTTCAATTTGCTCGGTTTTGGCTTTGTATGAACTCATGAATGGTTAAGGACATATGGTTGTAATAGTGTCAAGTACAAAAGTTGTAGTAGTTTGGGAACTTGTATGTGTTTTACCTTTAAATATTCAAATGGGTTGAAGGATTTAATCCATAGGACATCCTGATTCTCGAGTATTTGGAATGTATATTACACTAATGTGGAAATTCAATCTATAAGACATTTCAATTTATGCATAAGTTTATTTTTGGATGTATGTTTTATTTAAGTGAATCAAGATTACACTAAAATGGGGGAGAAATGTTGGTGATTTTAGTGTCATCGGCTATTTTGGTGTGATCGGGGTTCACTAAACAACTATGGGGTTCGATCAGCTCATTGTAGGCTTGAGGGTGCGGAGTGCACACCCGTATACATGGGTTTGAACTCGTGGCTATAAATGTCACACTTGAAGGATTAGCATGACAGTCCCGCTATCTTGTTAGCGGGCGGGGTCAAGGGGTAACACCCCTCCCCTAATGGTGCACAGACCATACGGTTTTCTAGCGTGTAATTTGCCAAGTATTGGAGAGTGCATGATCTAAAGCATGGTCTGTGCGTTTCGTTGCACGGACCGTGCAGTGCTGCTCTCTGTAAATAAAGTACACGGACCTTGCAGTGAATGCAAAAACCCTACACTGCTCTCTATAAGAAAGTGCACGGCTCGTGCAGTGAGTGCACAATCTATGCAGTTGGTTTTGTAAAGCTTTTGTTTATGGCGCGAAGGAGTGCACGGTCCGTGTAGTGTGGTGCACGATTCTAATCGACTTAACCGACTTAACCACCATGTAAATAATGTGCCGGCTATGCCCTATTTAAGTGTGTGTTAGGGTCTTCTTTTGGTCTCATAAGAGATCTATCTCTTTGTGTGTGATTACAATAAAACCTGAAAAATTCCAATTGTACTCTTGTGTTCTTGCCTTGAATGCTTGAGGATTCAATTGTCTTATCCCAGATCAGATTTTGTGAAACCCTAAGGCATTTAATAAGGGTCGAATGATTGATTTTAGAAAGTGCCTCACACGATTCATTCGTTAACAAAGCCAAGTCCGAAGGTTGATCAACAACGACACCCTTTTCTTCATAAATATAAGCGGTTTTTTATTCACTTCATTAATCTTTGAAACTATGTTAAATATTAAACTATGAAAATAGTTTAGAGGTTTGAGAAGTTGTTAGAAAATGGTGCATTATTGTTCTTTTGTTGGAAAAAAACAACCAAAATGAAATTAACAAAATAAAGTATAGCAGTTCGGTTCTGGTGCGGACCGGCCTTAACATGAAAAATGTAGACCGGGTTGGATGAAGGCTTCCAACGACCAAAATTAGAGGACTCCTCTAGATGTACAATAGAGGCGCACACGACAGATCAAAGAAGCGGTGGCATTCTCATAAATTTGTGAAAAGGGGCGAAGCAAAGACGTGCCTTCCCTTCAACGCTTAAAGCATAAAAACACTTCAATTACAACTCTATCAAAACACTCTCTGCAGTCGATTGGATTCGAAAAACCTCAACCAAAATCTCGTGTTCATTATCCAAAAATCAACCAAATGAACAACGAAATTCGCAGTGGAAACAACTTGGAAAAGCTATCAGAAGAACAATTTCGCGATTCTAATCACATTGAAGAGGTAGAGACCAAACGTCGTTCGTGGAAGAATAAATTCAAAACACAGTCGAAGCGAAAAATGTCAAACAACGAAGAAAGCAAGCAAAAGAGCAACAACAAATCTGAGGAAGAAGGTACTTACAATTCAATTTCGTTCCTTCTACCAGTCCGAGTTTCAAATTTTGACAACAAAAGAAGATGTTTGATGAACTGTCCATGAAATCTAGGGTTTACTAGATTAGTATGACATGAACAGTCATGATTGAGTTCACATTTGAGATAATCGAAGTTCCTAGGTTAAGATGATACGTGAAGGAGTTCGGGAAATACCAAAATCTAGATTTTCATGTGCATGAGTACAACAACAACAAAAGAGTTGAATGTGTAAACTGTATTAGGTTTATGTGTACTATACGTTAGGTTCATGTGTAGTGTATAAAGGGTTCATACAATATCGTAAGGTATTTGAAACTCGTGTTATGAGGTTCATGTATTTTGTGTGTAAAGTTCTGGTGTTTTAAGGTGTGCTTCATCTGTGTGTTCACTTATGTTTACTCATGTTATTAACTTGTGGTTCATGGGGTTAACAATATGGGTTCATGTGTACATGACACTAGGTTCATGCATATGGTTATTGATTGTGTACCTTCTATTTTGAGGTTCATGTATTTTGTTTTTAAAGTTCATGGTTTTTGAAGTCGTTGTTCATTTGTGTGTTCGCTTATGTCTACTTATGTTATTAACTTGTGGTTCATGGGGTAAACAATATAGGTTCATGTGTACTTGGAACTAGGTTCATGCATATGGGTAATGATTGTGAAGTTCGTATACTTTTATCAAGTTCATGTGCAAAGTCCTCATCTAACACTCTTCTATAAATATGGTTGCAGAGGAAATACCTTTGGCAAAGTTAGCTTTGCAAAAATCGCTAGCCAATCAAAATAAAAGATAAATAGAAGAACAAGCACAAGCTTCACCTGTTCATCAGACATGCACAAGCCCACACAACAAAGCTTCACCTGTTCAATAGAGACAAGTTAGCAACCGCAATAAAGCTACACCAACAAAAGCGGAAAAGGAGAAATCTTTCAAGGCAACAGAAACAGAGGAAGAGGATTCAACAGCGAAGACTCTTTCCCAGGAGATGGGAGAGGATGAGGATGAACTGAGCATTGACTTGCATAATGATGCCAAGGATGATAGTTCAGGGAATGAGAGCGTCGAGGCTGTCATATGAGTCAGCAAAAGGATGTCATGTGCCATGAGGAAGAAGGTGACATCAAAGCCTCCAGCAAAGAAACCAAGACTGTCGCCGAGAAAACGATTGCACAAGACAACTGAAGATCACAACTCTGATGAGTTTGAGAAGCATGCACTGAAGAAGGGGAACAAAAGAATGAAGTCGGTACCTAGACCAACAAATTCAAAGGGGTTGGCAAGCAAGGTGAAGGGCATAGAGATTGTTACCGTTCAGGACAAGGTGTATAAAAAGGGAAAGGGAAAGAGCAAGGACTTCACTTGCAAGGAAAAATGGACCATGAAGTTGGTCATTTCAAAGAAGAAGGAAAGGGAACAAACGGAGAGTCCAAAGAAAGACAAGAAGGACAAGAATACAACTTCGAAGAAGAAGAAGAATTTGTAGTTGACAACTGTTGCTACAAAAAACAAGAAGAAAGAAGGCAAGAAGGAAACAAGTGCTTTTGAGAGCTTGAGCATAAGGAATGTGCCACTTCTGTTGGTGGATACATTAGAGGTATTGCCAGATGACAAGAATGAGTGCATTAGAGGGATAGGGTTTGTGAGCCTTTTTGAATTAAACTGAAGGCAGTCCCTGCACAATCAAATTGCAAAATGCTGGTTACATTGATATCAATGACAAAGAGGTGCACCGTGTCCTCGACTTCCTAGAGGAAAAAAAGAATTTGTAAGGCGAGGGGATGAGCAAAGAGACTGTGAGATCATTGAGGAATGGAAGCTCTACTTCAAGGATTATGATGATATCCGGCCAATGAGTGTGGCCGACGAAATACTAGTGTGCACCGACATGGCGTGGTTCATTAGGCTTTTCCTCATGTTCTTCATGAGTGTGCTCGTTGAGAGCAACCAAAAAGGAACAATCGTGCAACAATTGATGGTGGACGACATCGATGACATACCAGGCATAAACTGATGTCAGTTAGTCGTTGACAACTTGATAAACACAAAGCCAAAAAGGGAAGAAAAAAAGGACATGTTCTTTAGAGGGCCAATCCTTTTTCTAGTGGTAAGTGCGCGTATATAAAACCGTTTAATATTACATAATATCTTTGTATATCTGCACTAACTCTATGTGTTGTTTGTATATGCAGTTGTTGTACGTTGATAGAGTATCTATCCTAGGGAAGAACAATCCATTCAATTCCCCTGTGTTCTTAGGGTGGACAAATGAGAGCCTGGCTGAGCGTCAGAAAGATGAGATAATGCTCGATGGGTTTCGGCGTGGAAGAATAGTACAAGAGAAGGGAAATGCTGCCATGGAAGAAGAGTCAGAAGTTAGGGACAAAGGGAAAGGAAAGATTCATAGCTTTGGACCAAGCATTCTACAGGTAACTATGTCATAATGTTCATGCATTTACTCTATGGAGTTCATGGTTTTTGGATTACAGGTTCATATGCTTTTAACTATATGTTCATTTGAATAAATGGTCATATAGTATAATATGTGGGTTGAGGTTGATGAAATGCTAGGTTCATAAATTGCAATTTCGTGATCCATGAAGATAAAATTAATAGTAGATAATTTGGAAGGTTCATGTTGCAAATGAAAAGCTTACTTGCGCCGCTGTAGAATGAAGTCAAGTAAGTGTTTTGTATGAAGTTCATGATTTTCGGTCTTCAGTTTCATGTTCTTTAAAACATAGGTTCATATGAGTAATAGATCATATATTATATTGTGTAAGTGCAAGTTCAAACTGTGCAAGGTTTATAGGTTTTAAAATGTTGGTTCATGAATATGTAAATACAGGTTCATTAAGTTCAACTTGTGTCGTGTGTGGTTTAAAGTATCTAATGTAGTAGGTTCATACATTTGTGTATATGGGTTCATCTAAGTTTGCCTATAGGTTCATATATAAATGTGAGATGTGTGATAAAAATGTTAAGACATTTTTAATTGAACATGCTTCTCTTTTTTTAAATATGAGTGACATGCTATATTGTTTTCGTGGATAAAGGACTGGTTGACAAAGATTACTGAGAAGAACATGATCTTAGCAAACATAATACTCGACATTGCTAATATGGTGGACGATCTACCACAAGAATTCAAGGCAGACTTGATGGTGAAGAGCATGATCAAAACATCGCAGGCACTCATGGGAAAGATGAAAGAGGAGGAGGATGACAAGTCTGAATTTGAGAAAATATGGGAGGACTCAGAGCATCCATTTTGGTCTGACCCGTAGCTCATTGAGTGCCTCAAGTAGGTTGAAAAGGCAGAAGCATCAAAGGCTAGGGTCAATGTTTCTACTGATGGTGTTGGACCATCAAACTACAACGTAAATGAACAAGGCTGGAAGGATGTTAATGATGTTATAAGGGAGTATGAGAATGAAGGCGCATGAGCAAGCGGACCGACTCAAACAAAAGAGACAGTGATAGTTGGTGTGAAAAAGGCCAAACAAGATGGTGCTGTGGGGGAGAAGGAAGTAGAAGTGGGTACAAAACCTAATAAAGCAAGAGAGATAGAAAAGAGGGTTTGACAACACAACTGAGGAGCCAACAAAAGCGCCACAAGAAATAACCAATGAAAAAGAAGGAGATGTGGTAGCAACATCCAAAGAGACCGGAGGAGATGTGGTCAAACAAGCGGACACAAATAAGGATGCAAGTGAAGGGAGTAAAGAGTTGCCGATACACGAGCAGGAAACAACAAAGGAAAAGAACAAGAAGGGGTGTGGGGATTTCACTGATGAACCTTCGGATCTATGAATGCCTCGGTGCAAGTATTGCTCTTGGTGTAGACGAAATTGGCAAATCTCCAAGGTTGAAGAATTAGGGCAACTTCGGCAATTTTTAGGGATTTTTGTGGAATCGGTGGGGGTGATTGAATGGCTGGTGATTGTCGATGGATAAGCACTCCCCAAGGCTTAGATATCACACACTAAACCAAGGAAAATCGACCAAGAAAGATCGGAGATACTACGCACTCAAATCTCTCAAGGAAATCACTCGATTTAACTCACAAGTTGAAGAACTAAACTAAAAGCTTTGAAACTGATAACTTCTCATTTCAATCTGATTCAAACGTGTCTAACAAATGCCAAAGAGTTTCTCCTAATAACCCTAGCTTACGGTTACTAAAAACAACAAAGAAAAATCACTAAAATTAACCATCTAAAGCTAAAAACGTGCCCACCTTCTAAACAACTAATGGGCTGATTAGGGAATTAAAAATAATGTTTAATAATGTCTGAAAAACCACTAAACACAGCAATAACATGATCGGGCTTCACTTGGGCTTCAATTGGGCTCCAATTCGGGCGTGGCCGGCGCCGAGTTTTGCGGAAAGGTTGCATTGCTTGGACCCGGGCTGGGCGCAGTTTGGCTCGGCACTCCCTGAGCCAAATGACCTCCCTTGAGCTGGTGGTGAGGTGGGTCAGGTCGGGCTCGAGGGATTGAGCCAGATGTGGGCCCGTGCCTATACTCCTTTTCCATTGCCGCCGCAAATCTAGGGCAAGTCAGGTGGCTCGGCAAAGGTGACAATGGCTCGGCCATGAGAACTCTATTGGTCTTGGGTGACACCAAAGGAGCTGTGGGAGCCTTGGTGGCCAAGAGAAGTGGAGCCGTGCCTGGTGAAGTCTCTATGCCCCTTGTATGACCCGGCGCGGTTTTAGGGTTTGCCCGGGTGGCCTTCGCCTTGATCTCGGCTTGGGGCATGTGCTGCTCTTGCATGTTGGGTACCTCACTGACCTTGAGCATAGTCATATCATCCTCCCTCCCTTGAGAGGGATTCGACCTCGAATCCAGCTCGTCCAAGTCTCTTTCTCCTTCCAAGTAGTAGCTTTCCTTGTGCGGGACACCTCCTTGGCCTACAATAGATCTACAAGACAAACTATGCAACACCACATCCTTCACATTAATAGGGTTAGCCGTATAAAACGTAGTGAAAGAGGAAGGGCATGCAACAAGTGAAGGTATTAAAGGTTTAACCAAGAGCATATGATGCGAAGCACCACCTTTGTTTCCAATTGCCATCTTCTTACCTTGGCTTTGCTCTATGGGTTGGTTGGCCTTTCTTTGCTCTCTAGCCACATGGTCATCCATGATTTCGTGTGGCATCATAGGGTGTAGAGTGATGCTCTTACCATTCATGATAAAAGAATACTCATTTGTCACCCCTTGATGGATGACACCCCTATCGAATTGCCATGGCCGGCCTAGGAGAAGGTGACATGCGGTCATGGGCAAAACATCACACACAACCTCATCCACATATTCTCCTATGGCAAACTGAATGGTGGCTTGGTCCTTGACCTTAAGGGGGGTGTTGGAGTTCAACCAACAAAGTGTGTAGGGTTGTGGGTGAGAAGTGGTCAATAGATTGAATCTACTCACCACTTCTTGATCAATTAAGTTGCAACAAGAGCCACCATCAATGATGACACTACACACCTTTTCCTTAATGGTACACCTAGTGTGAAAGAGAGTCTCACGTTGACTAGGTATACTAGGACTTTCCGAGATGGTTAGTGCTCTTTTGACCAAAAAGCACTCACCCTCGGCAGCCACAACATGTAACTCCTCTAAGCCATCCTCATTCTTAACAAGTTCTTCTTCCCATTCATCTTCGGACTCAATGTCCCCTATAGTGTTGAGAAGAACTTGCCTTTTTGAGGGGCAATCTTTGGCAAAATGGCCATGACCGAGACACTTAAAACACTTAAGATCCCTAGCTCGGATCTCCCCCTCCTTTCGTTGGGTTTGATCCGAATTAGGAGCCTCTCTTCTAGGGTGACTTGAGTTGTCACCCCTAGTGGGTTCTAAGCGTCTTGGCATAGGTTGTGGTCCCTTGGAACCACTCGATGCATTTTGCCAAGGCCGTGAGCTTTGAGCTTGGGGACGCTTTGAATGAAGTGTCTTATATATACGATTAGTATAATGAAGCACTTCTTCCATAGGAGTCCCTCTAGAAAAGTGTTGCTTGCTCACTATGGCTCGGAGTTCGGGACTAAGGTTGTTAATGAACTTAGAAATAAGATACCCCTCGGGAACCCTAAGTCTAGACCTAAAGACCAAGGTCTTTAGCTCCATATAGAATTCATCCGGGGGCTTATTCCCTTGCTCTAACAACTCCAACCTCTCATGCACTCTATCCGAAAAATCCTCCGGGACAAACCTATCTCGGAGAGCTTGCTTTAGTACTTGCCAAGTAGTGATTTGGGGGTTTCCGAGGTACTATCGTTCCTCCTTGTCCCCAAGCCACCATTGGTAAGCAAACCCCTCAAATTTTATGGTCGCTATAGCTACTCTTTGAGCTTCCGAGTAGTTATAGTACCTAAAAATTTGATCGGTATTTTGCTCCCAATCAAGATAAATTTTCGGATCACATTGAAGACCAAAGGATTGTACCTCTAACTTGATGCCATGAGGCCGTTGTTGATCATATGCAAACTCCTCACGTTGACCACCATAGTCTTCCTCATAGTCTTCAAAAGCTCTTCGGGGTGCATATGGCATTCTTCCTCCTTGGTATTGACCTCGGCCCATGCCTCCTCTTATGGCCATCCTCCTTCCCGGGTCTTGGTACCCATTGTGTGCATTCGGCACTCCTCTTGGTTCCTCTCTATAGATGGGGTTCGGCACTCCTCTTGTTTCTCCTCTAGGAGTAGTACTTGGCCCTGCCATGTTAGTGCACAAAGGAAACATACTAGTAGAAAAAGGAGCAATGTAAGGAGAAGAGGTGTTAGAGACCAAACCAAACTCTTCCCTTGATGCAGCCACATTCGGTGGAGGGTGATGAAACCCTTCACGGAGAGACACGTTCATCAACTCTTGAGCTAGAAGCGGTATGGTCACTTGGACCTCTTGAGTGCCGCTTGAGGGTCCGGCCATTGGGAGTGATTGGGCTCCACTTCCTTGAGATGCACCTTGATGTAGGCTCGGAGATGGACTGTGGGACAACCTCCACTTCTTCTCCATGGTCTGCATGAAGGTAACTTGCGCATCCCGCAAGGCTTGCAAATCTTTGCGAGTTCGCTCTTCAGCTTGGCGCTCTCGCTCTTGGGCCTCATCCTTGGATGTTTGGATAGCCAACAGTATGGCCTCCAAGGTCGATTCCAAGCCATCCTTAGGGTCCTCCGCAGCCACATTCTTCTCCTTGGCTTTCACCATGATTTCCTACACACAAGCAATACCACACAACAGCCCACAAGATCGAAAGACAACAAGTGCTACCTAAGCTAGCAAGTAAGCCACAAATCTGATTTTAAATCCAAGAAAAATTCGTGACCTTTACTAGCTCAAAATATAGGTCAAGGTAGGCTGCCTAGTATGCTCAATATGACCAAAGACAAGATAAAATTGCACCACAACTTTTAGGCTAATCCTTGTGCTAAATTCCACAACTTTCACAACACAAATGCAAGTACTAAGCCTTTGAAATTTTCTTTACAAAGTTGAGTGACAATTCTGGCCAATTCTCCATACAATATCAATCTTCACAATGTATCCAAATAAAGGAAAGTTCAACACAAGATGATAAACTTGAACAACCACTCTTACAAGCCAAGTCTTTTTCTTTTGTTGTAGGCTTGACTTTTCCAGTTTTTTTTTTTTTCTTCTTTTGATCTTTCGTCTTTTTTTTTTGACACTAGAACAACTGAATTAAACTGGAAATTACAGAAAGAAAAGTCGGATCAACACTTAGAAATTTTCAAGGCCTTTCCTACGCAAGTATGAAGTTAAGTGCTTCGGTTGGCTCAAGAACAAACCCTAGGCTGATTATATGCCAAATACCAATAGAAAATGACTCAAAATAACCTAATCTATATGATCTAACAAGGGTACGGCTGGTTGATGCAAAGGGATGCCAAAAATTTGAATTTCAAAGTAAGTAACAACCGAAACAAGAAACCCTAGATTTTAGGAAGAAAATCCTACCCAAATCTCCTAGTGATGCTCGGCGGTTTCTACCCTAAAATAACTGAAAAGAACTCGTCCCTTTCCTTCCCTATGCAGACTCAATGACTCAAGCAAACAACAAGAAGGAAACGATGCAAAACAAACCAAGACACTACACATAAAATCATGCAAAGACACGAAATGGTGAGCAAGTAAAGAACCGATTTTTCTATAGATTTAAAGGCAAATTTGAGAGCAATACTTACGTAGATCTGATACCAACTGATGAACCTTCGGATCTATGAATGCCTCGGTGCAAGTATTGCTCTTGGTGTAGACGAAATTGGCAAATCTCCAAGGTTTAAGAATTAGGGCAACTTCGGCAATTTTTAGGGATTTTTGTGGAATCGGTGGGGGTGATTGAATGGCTGGTGATTGTCGATGGATAAGCACTCCCCAAGGCTTAGATATCACACACTAAACCAAGGAAAAGCGACCAAGAAAGATCGGAGATACTATGCACTCAAATCTCTCAAGGAAATCAACTCGATTTAACTCACAAGTTGAAGAACTAAACTAAAAGCTTTGAAACTGATAACTTCTCATTTCAATCTGATTCAAACGTGTCTAACAAATGCCAAAGAGTTTCTCCTAATAACCCTAGCTTACGGTTACTAAAAACAATAAAGAAAAAATCACTAAAATTAACCCTCTAAAGCTAAAAACGTGCCCACCTTCTAAACAACTAATGGGCTGATTAGGGAATTAAAAATAATGTTTAATAATGTCTGAAAAACCACTAAACACAGCAATAACATGATCGGGCTTCACTTGGGCTCCAATTCGGGCGTGGCCGACGCTGGGTTTTGCGGAAAGGTTGCATTGCTTGGACCCGGGCTGGGCGCAGTTTGGCTCGACACTCCATGAGCCAAAGGACCTCCCTTGAGCTGGTGGTGAGGTGGGTCAGGTCAGGCTCGAGGGATTGAGCCAGATGTGGGCCCGTGCCTATACTCCTTTTCCATTGCCGCCGCAAATCTAGGGCAAGTCAGGTGGCTCGGCAAAGGTGACAATGGCTCGGCCATGAGAACTCTATTGGTCTTGGGTGACACCAAAAGAGCTGTGGGAGCCTTGGTGGCCGAGAGAAGTGGAGTCGTGCCTGGTGAAGTCTCTATGCCCCTTGTATGACCCGGCGCGGTTTTAGGGTTTGCCCGGGTGGCCTTCGCCTTGATCTCGGCTTGGGGCATGTGCTTCTCTTGCATGTTGGGTACCTCACTGACCTTGAGCATAGTCATATCATTCACGCCGCCCAGTTTCAAACTCATTAGCTAGAAAGAGCTAGATAATGTGTGTTCAAGGGGTGTGATCGAGGAGGAAGCTGTGGCACAAGGAAACAAAGAGGGACAACAACAAACAGGAGAAAAAGAAGAACAAAAAATGGATGATTTAAGGATTTTTTAAATTGGTTTTTTGTTTGAACTTACAATATCACACTACACTGCTTAACTTCTTGTGTTAAACTGAAAAAAGGAAATGTGCAAGGGCAAGAAGAAGATGGATGAATCGGACAACCAACCAATATAGAAGGCCGAGGAACAAAAGGTTGGTTAAGAAGAAAAACTGAAATATATGTTATTATTTGTGTGAAATAACAATGTTATAGGATTTTAACATGGAAGTTAACGCATGACAAAGGGAAAGGCAAGCTTACAATTATAGAGGTACATGTTCATAGGCCGAGGCAAAAGAAGCGAACTGATACACTAAAGAGCCCGTACAAGAACAGAACAATAGAAATCTTGGCAAAGCCAAGTGAGGAGCAAAAGACTGTTTGGGGGTATGTGGACACAAAAGTAACCGACGATTGGTAAGTTGTTGTTTTTTTCTTATTTTTTTGGAAAAAAAGTGTGTCTCAATTTGAATGACAACAAAACTGTAACACCCCCAAAATACCCTTTGGAAATATTACCGCCAGTGACCTCAGATTACACATCTGGGGTCACCCAAGGCTTAACCATTTTATAACAAACTGTATGATAAACTAAACTTTATTAAATGACATATAATTTGCCCAAATAATATTTTATTTCAAATGATGTAATTGCAATTTGACAACAAAATTGAATATAAATATTTATTACAACGGAAGTCTTGAAATAAAATGACTCAACGGGTCTTGACCTTACGCTCTTACGCCTAGGATCTCAACCTTAGAAAAAGACACAGAAAACGGCAACTGCCTTCACGTCGAGTCTTCGTCTTCACTGATGCGAACCTTATCTGATGTGCCGTATGAGACGGATGCCACCAGCCAACCATGCAAAGGAAAATAACCGGTTGGTTAGTCTAATGAATGACTATGCAAGGGTACAAATAAAAAGGTTCTAAGTAGTCGTATTAGGTTACACCCGTCGCTTCTTGAATAATAGCCGACGACGACAGTGAACCTCAACACTTCTACGGAAACATAAGAAAATGCATGATTAAGAGAAGACTCCAAAGGAATTGAGTCTTATGGGAAACGTATGACAAGTGTTTGGGAACGTTAAGTTTTCACACAAGTTTAAAACACGACCTTGATTATTTGGGTCTACGACCAACCTCACCGCGCAATGCGAATCCAGATTGGAAAGAAGACTTACTCTAACAAGAGTCCGGGCGGTTTCCACGTTGTACTCCTCGCCCGATGGTATATTAATTATGTGCATAACAACACTTATCTTATTTAATTCCAAAACGTACATTCACATTAAAGCTTTTATTACATATCATCTCGATACGAGAGATATCTTGGGAATTAATCCCGAATGTTGGCACCAGCTGAGTGCACCACCACCTATATTCGGATAGGGGTAGGTCATGACCAGAAAGTACTAGGGAAAAATCCTCCTAATACCAGTTATAAAGAAACGACTAGACCTCGCAAGGTACATAGCGTTCCTACGAATACTCGTTCTAACTACACATGTAAGTTCACACAGATGTCCACACCAAAACCATTACGGTAATATCATGTATAATAGCGTTGTTTCTAGAAATATATACAACCTATTATAGATTCATATTTTAACACATTGTTTTATTAAATCTGTTCCCAAATAGAAAACAACAACCTTTTATCCCATCTTAATTAACAATCAATTAATTGATAATCAAGGGAAACATGGAATAATGAGCAAGAGTGAACTGCCACTTGCCTTAGTCTAGACGAATGTAGTTTTGATCTTGCGGATCGAGAAGACTGGACACGTGCTCAATTGCCTATTGGAATTCCCGTCGAAATCCATCGTCATCCCGAAGGTCCATCCCGATGATGCACGCGAAACGAGGTACGAACACTCTAGTTAGATATGGTACAAATAACCAAAACAAAACGAAGAGAACAGAATTGAGCCGCGGCTGGTATGGCCACGATCGTGGCTTTGCTGGCAAAGCCGCGGTCGCGAAATTCATACCCGCGATCGTAGATTTCTAGGCAGAGCCACGATCGCGGTATTTCATAACCGCAGTCGCGGTTTTCCCTCTCGACGCGGCGTTAAGTCGGCTTCGAAGCTTACCGACAATGAAGGCTTGGGTTCTTCACTCCCGGATGAAAGCGCACTACCACCACCGCTTCCTGGACTTCACAAGGCTACCACGACCTCCGGCGATGCTCCGACGACCACAAGAAACTCCGACGACACACTTAAACGAGGGAGAGAGATGAAGATGGATTGCAGATGCTTGGATGAAGAATTGGGTGGCGGAAGGCCCCTATTTATAGGGTGAAGGAAGCCCAACGGCGAGCACTCCAAGCGGTTCACCTCCCCCACCGGCGAAACACCGGCAAACGAAGCGATGCAACGCGGGGAAGAAGAAAGAAGAATACGAACAGAAATCCGCGGTCGCGGAAACGGAGCCATGATCGCGGATTGGCTCTTGGGCAAATCCGCGCACGCGGAAGCAATCCGCGGTCGCGGAACTGCCTCGATCGCGTCCCTGGGTCTGTGGTCGCGGGTCTCGTTCGAGGACATGCTAAATTATATTTTTAGCATTCTCAATTACATTAAGACCCAAAATCTTATTAAACGTATAATAATACGTTCAAAAGATTATTACAGAGATTACAGAAATTGCCCAATACGTCTTTCTTACAAAGCGACAGTTTGGGACTTTTAGGGGTTATTACAATACTATCCCCTTCAAAGAATTTTCGACCCCGAAACTTGGCCGATAATAGCTCGGAGAAGCGACCTTATTGTAAGTTACCCAACTTTATAAGTTTAACCATGCCTAACCCATTTAACACTTTGTAAATTGGTTCAAGCATTTCTAAGTTAAAATTTACAAGTTGGTTCAAGTTACACAGTTAACGTAAGGTTAACCATAGTTTAAACCCTTCATAACTTAAGGAAATTTTATAACTTTTGTTTTCACCAATTATACACTTTACCATATTACCTTTATGGAAACATGAGGGTTATTATATTACTACCCCCTTAAAAATAGTTTCGACCCCGAAACTAGCATCACTAAGGTAGAGGGACCAGTTTCACCATAAACCTCACTATCTGACCTTAGTATCCTTAATCATTTCATCCTTGAAATTGCTCCTAGGAAAACGATCTGCTTCCTCATTCATACCATTATCTCGCATATCTTATCACCATGTGCTACACCTGTGATATCTCGTGACTATATCCATAAGGTCATAATTATCTTAGGATAATAGTCTCCAAAATCATCGCAACAGTCTTGCTATACCTTAAGCATGAGAACACGCATTTTTCTCCCAATTTCCTTTTCATAATCGAATTCAAAGTTCGTACATTATCTCCCTATAATCCAAATATCAAATCTTAGTAATCCTCGAGACATTACATTCTCTAATTCCTTTAAGGGTATATACGAGTAGCATTTGTTACCTTACTCCTTAAACGCACATACGACAATTTCCCATGCTACATCCTTTGGTTTATCGATATCCTCCGAATAACTTATTCTTACACCATAACCTTTAAATTTAAGTGAGCTTTCTCCCAATACAATCGTTTCACAACTTAATCTTTCCAAAAAGTGTTATACCATCGGCCTTATAGACGTCACACTCACTTAAAATCCAAATATCAAACCTTGTAAATTTCCAGGGTATTATAACTCCATATTCCTTGGAGGTACAACTTACAAATTCAATTATTTGGCCCAATTAAATTTTGCCCTATGCCATTTTTTTGACCCAAAAATCTTTTCCATTAATTAGACTCTTAACATAAAATCTTTTAGAATTCCTCAATTTTCACAATTAATCACACAACATCCCATACATGTTTTTCCTCAAACATGATGCCACTAGTCCGTTTAATATGATTATAATCACTCACCTCATTTATCCAGCACATGTCATAAGATCGCCTTAATAGATATATGACACTTTTTCACCAAGTCCATTTGATAAAATCCATACAATTACGTTATCCCATACTGTCAATCCCTAGGAATAAAACCAACTTTTACCGACTGAGTTTGTTATTCACCCATAAATCCTTAAACACTTAATTAGTTGTCCTCACACAATTTTATATCCCAAATCAAGCAACCTTTTGCTTTACCGATTTTTTTTACTAATTACCCAAGATTTAATCACCTTAACACTTCTCGTATCATCATTATATCATTTCCTTTAAGAAAACCTCATAACGAAACCTCAAATAGGTCTTCCAAACTAATACTTATGATTTTGCACACTTTAGCTTTTCCAAAAGCTTTTAACACCGGTCCCATAATGGACACACTCATTTATAAACCCCATAACATAACCCTTGGGTTCTAAAGTTTACTCAAGATCGTAATAGAGTATGATCTTTTTAGAGAAACGAACTCCTTATGAAATATCTCTCTTATACATTTATTCACTTAAATATATAATCTAAACCACTCACTTAAATCCCCACTTTTAAATTACTACATATTTTATATTCCAGAACATTAATCGTTCTGGGATACAATTCCTCAGAGAGAGACAACTCTCTCTATAATTTATTCTCTTCTCAGCAATCTATTCACTTAAATGACTACAGTATAACCTCAGAACTAGGCATTTTGGACTTCATAATAGTTCACTCCTACGTACTCTTACCACAACAAATGCTCAGGGTATACATATAAGAAATAATTCTCAACCCCATAGAGCATTATCCACACACATTTATTTCCTTTAAGATAAGGAATTTTAATAAAACCTAACTTACGAGAGAACGCTCATCAACTCGACTAAGGAAGCAATTAATGTCAAACCGATGTGACATTACTCCAAGAATAAAGAGAGATCCCTAAGAATGGATCTAGGAATTAAGTGATAGAGTCGACCCTAGTGTTAACCACGTAGGGGACGAACACCTAGGCTCCATACGTTACCCCTCTTTTATGAGTCCAGACAACCCTTATCCACACATGACATATACTGTTCTTGGCACTCACAGAGTCTTGGATGAACGTACCACACAAGATAGCAATGAATTTAGTAATTTTCCCCAAAACGAGGGATTAATTTTTTATTATTTGGAACTTGAGTTAGCACTAACAGAGGAAATGTTCAAATGAACGATTTTTACAACTACGGAGACTATTGACACACACGTCGTAGCTCCCTATTCAAAGATAAACCTAAGGATATCTAATTATCCAGGGGGTCCTGCTCATCGAACTGACTCACCACAAAGCATCGCTGCCCTTGACTGCCTGAAACAATCGGGGCTTTCCCCTTGTCTTGAACAGTAGACTGTGTAGCATCACTTCCTGCATGCCTTTGCTGAGGTCGGTTGTTATGGCTAGCCGATCCTTGCTGGGACTCAACTCCCTGATTCCTCTTCGTGGGGCAGAAAGCTTGCAGATGTCCTTCCTTCCCACATGTAAAGCATATCCGCTTCCCTTTCCTACACTCATTGCTCTTATGTCTAGGTATCCCACAGTTGAAACACTGGACATGACCCCTACTCTACCTTGAGCGTTGAGCAGAACCGGACTGGGTCACCTCGGTCCTAGGCCGATTAGATTTGGAGAAGTTGGAAGGCGGAGCTGGACGCTTGAACCCACCACTCTGCTGCTGATTACCACAGTTGTTCCCCGATCTTTGTCTGTTATGCTTCATGGCTGACTCCTCCAAAGTCACTTTCAGCTTATAAGCAGCGTCCACATACTGCTCCAGAGTGGTACAACCATGACGCACCATCAAGCGCTTGATGTCAGGATTCATCCATTCGTGGAAATGCCAGATTTTCTGTTCTTCGCTGGACGCTTCCGCTCCAGCATAGTACAACTAGTGGTTAAACCTGGCAGCCAGCTCTGTCACCCCCAACCCATCAGTCTTTGGGTATAGAAACTCCTTGCGTTTCTCCTCCCTCATAGCCCGAGAGAAGAACCGATTAGACATCTTGATCTTAAATATTGACCAGCTCAGCTCGGGATGATCAGCTAATCTCGTGCTCTCCCACCATTCATTGGCCCCATTCTTTAGATATAACGAAGCAATGTACACCATCTCAGCCTCAGTACACACATTGTTCTTAAACAAACGCTCCATGTGAAGGAACCAGTATGCCACCTTGACGGGTTCTCCAACACCGTCATACGGGTCAGGCCTCATGGAGTTGATCGCTTTCAGCGCACGACCATAATTTCTTCCATCTCTCGGAGTACTAATTAGAGGCGGGTTATTTGTTGTATCCTCAACGTCAGCAGTACCCTGAGGGGTTGGATTCCCCTGGGCTTACTGAACCCCCGACCTCACCAACTCAGTGACCGTTTGCATTACGATCTGCCTGATTTCCTCTACAACAGCTGCACTGAAAACTATTGGAGCAGCAGGAGGTACCTGCACCCTGTCCCCTCGTACCTGGGGTGGAGCATTCCTCGTTGGGTTGCTGTGGGAATCGAACCCAACTTCCTCCTGGTCTGCTGCATTTCTAATCTGAATTCGAGAAACATTACTCGGTCCAGCTACACGACGTGCGGTGTTTCTAGCGTTCACCATCTGATTGTGTTTACGTATATTAGATATGTACCATAAAATTTAAGTTGCAAGTAATAAATACTTAAAGTGTAATAATTGAGGTAGTCGTCTAATAAACTCAACTTTTCATTAATGAAACACACACCAAGTGTCAAACAACAACTGGAAGGAAAATAGGGAAATAGAACATTAGGGGACTTCTGCTCCAGTATTGTTCAAATGGGAAAACACTAGGAAGAAAACCATTCCTGGGCTATTATTCACTGCTTCCTCTCCACTGGAGGTAACTCTTCCTCCGAGTCATCAGTTAACCTCTTCTATTTTGGATCACTTGACCTCTCAATAGGCGCTGATGGCTCTATAGACTTGCCCACATCGCCCTTCTGTGGCTCGGAGCTTTGCCATTTTTCCCCCAAAGATCCTCATTGCCGGGCTGATTCAAAATCCAAAAAAACTATTCCTACTCCTCGTGGAAGGGATCCAACGACTCCTTCTCGTTCTATGGATCCTTTATTCCGTCCTTATCTTCATCAGAGACCTCGGGGGTAGAGGTTTGCTTGGATTGCACTTCTCTTTCTTCCCCGCTCTCGGACTCAGATTCTTTGGTCAACGGGGTGAACTCAAGCACCGATCCGCCGACCACCGGAACTTCTACAATATCAGGCTCAGACTTGATTGTCGGAGTGGTCTCAGATTCCTCTTGGGTCTTAAGCTGGGCTCTATGGAATACCATTGTCTGAGAAGAGACAAGGAGAGATTTAGAACTTTCCCGTTTATAGAAATTTTATCTTCCATAACAAGCAGGGATGATCAGACTACTAACGTTGGCAGAAGTTTGAAAACGTCTTTTCCACAAAATCGTTAAGGTAAACGGAAACTCGTTTGTTAAATCTGAAAGTCTTTTCCACCAAAACTTGTTAAAAACAAATCGAGATTCGTTTGTTAATTCTGTCCCTATTGAATTATTGTGATTTAGAATCTACTTCAAAAACGTTTTTACCTTTAAGCCTTACTTAGGGCCTATAGTAAAGAAATTTCCTACACGAAGTTTTTGTTTTATAAAACCCCAAATAAACGCAAAATGGTTTAAAAGTTTAGAGTTTTAAAAACTTTTGGCTCTGATACCAAATCTGTAACACCCCCAAAATACCCTTTGGAAATATTATTGCAAGTGACCTCAGATTACACATGTAGGGTCACCCAAGGCTTAACCATTTTATATTAAACTGTATGATAAACTAAACTTTATTAAATGACATATAATTTGCCCAAATAATATTTTATTTCAAATTATATAATTACAATTTGACAAAAAAATTGAATACAAATATTTATTATAGCGGAAGTCTTGAAATAAAATGACTCAACGAGTCTTGACCTTACGATCTTACGCCTAGGATCTCAACCTTAGAAAAAGACAGAGAAAATGCCACCTGCCTTCACGTCGAATCTTCGCCTTCACTGATGCAAAACTTATCTGATGTGCCATATGAGACGGATGACACCAACCAACCATGCAAAGGAAAATAATCGGTTGGTTAGTCTAATGAAAGACTATGCAAGGGTACAAATAAAAAGGTTCTAAATAGTCGTATTAGGTTACACTCATCGCTTCTCGAATAATAGCCGATGATGACAGTGAACCTCAACACTTCTACGGAAACATAAGAAAAGGCATGATCAAGAGAAGACTCCAAAGGAATTGAGTCTTATGGGAAACGTATGACAAATGTTTGGAAACGTTAAGTTTTCACACAAGTTTAAAACACGACCTTGATTATTTGGGTCTTCGACCAACCTCACCGCGCAATGTGAATTCATATTGGAAAGAAGACTTACTCTAACAAGAGTCTGGGCGGTTTCCACGTTGTACTCCTCGCCCGAGGGTATATTAATATTGTGCATAACATCACTTATCTTATTTATTCCAAAACGTACATTCACGTTAAAGCTTTTATTACATATCATCTCGATACGAGAGATATCTTGGGAATTAATCTCGAATGTTGGCACCAGATGAGTGCACCACCACCTATATTCGGATAGGGGTAGGTCATGACCAGAAAGTACTATGGAAAAATCCTCCTAATTCCAGTTATAAAGAAACGACTAGACCTCGCAAGGTACATAGCATGCCTACGAATACTCGTTCTAACTACACATGTAAGTTCACACAGATGTCCACACCAAAACCATTACGGTAATATCATGTATAATAGCGTTGTTTCTAGCAATATATACAACCTATTATAGATTCATATTTTAACACATTGTTTTATTAAATCTGTTCCCAAACAGAAAAGAACAACCTTTTATCCCATCTTAATTAACAATCAATTAATTGATAATCAAGGGAAACATGGAATAATGAGCAAGAGCGAACCGTCACTTGCCTTAGTCTAGACGAACGTAGTTTTGATCTTGCGGATGGAGAAGACTGGACACGGGCTCAATTGCCTATTGGTATTCCCGTTGAAATCCACCGTCGTCCCGAAGGTCCATCCCGATGATGCACGCGAAACGAGGTATGACCACTCTAGTTAGATATGGTACAAATAACCAAAACAAAACGAAGGGAATAGAACTGAGCCGCGGCCACGGCTGGTATGGCCACGATCGTGGCTTTGCTGGCAAAGCCGCGGTCACGGAATTCAGACCCACGGTCGCGGAATTCATACCCGTGGTTGCGGAATTCTGGGCAGAGCCACGGTTGCGGTATTTCATAACCGCGGTCGCGGTTCTCTCTCCCGACATGGCGTTAAGTCGGCTTCGAAGATTACCGACAACGAAGGCTCGGGTTCTTCACTCCCGGATGAAAGTGCACTACCACCACCGCTTCCTGGACTTCACAGGGCTACCACGACCTCCGGCGATGCTCCGACGACCACAAGAAACTCCGACGACACACTTAAATGAGGGAGAGAGATGAAGATGGATTGCAGATGCTTGGATGAAGAATTGGGTAGCGGAAGGCCCCTATTTATAGGGTGGAGGAAGCCCAATGCCGAGCACTCCAAGCGGTTCACCTCCCCCACCGGCGAAACGCCGACAAACGAAGCGACGCAACGCGGGGAAGAAGAAAGAAGAAGACGAACAAAAATCTGCGGTCGTGGAAACGGAGCCGCGATCGTGGATTGTCTCTTGGGAGAATCCGCGCCCGTGGAAGCAATCCGCGGTCGCGGAACTGCCGCGATCGCGTCCCTGGGTCTGTGGTCGCGGGTCTCGTTCGAGGACATGCTAAATTATATTTTTAGCATTCTCAATTACATTAAGACCCAAAATCTTATTAAACGTATAATAATACGTTCAAAAGATTAATACAGAGATTACAGAAATTGCCCAATACGTCTTTCTTACAAAGCGACAGTTTAGGACTTTTAGGGGTTATTACAATACTACCCCCTTAAAAGAAGTTTCGACCCCGAAACTTGGTCGATAACAGCTCGGAGAAGCAACCTTATTTTAAGTTACCCAACCTTATAAGTTTAACCATGCCTAACCCATTTAACACTTTGTAAATTGGTTAAAACATTTATAAGTTAAAATTTATAAGTTGGTTCAAGTTACAGTTAACTTAAGATTAACCATAGTTTAAACCCTTCATAACTTAAGGAAATTTTATAACTTTTGTTTTCATAACTTTTGTGTGATAAAAATGTTAAGACAATTTTAATTGAACATGCTTCTCTTTTTGTTAATATGAGTGACATGCTATATTGTTTTCGTGGATGAAGGACTGGTTGACAAAGATTACTGAGAAGAACATGATCTTAGCAAACATAATACTCGACATTGCTAGTATGGTGGACGATCTACCATAAGAATTCAAGGCAGACTAAATGGTGAAGAGCATGATCAAAACATCACAGGCACTCATGGGGAAGATGAAAGAGAAGGAGGATGACAAGTCTGAATTTGAGAAAATATGGGAGGACTCAGAGCATCCATTCTGGTCTGACTCGTAGCTCATTGAGTGCCTCAAGCAGGTTGAAAAGGCAGAAGCATCAAAGGCTAGGGTCAACGTTTCTACTGATGGTGTTGGACCATCAAACTACAACGTAAATGAACAAGGCTGGAAGGATGTTAATGATGTTATAAGGGAGTATGAGAATGAAGGCGCATGAGCAAGCGGACCGACTCAAACAGAAGAGACAGTGATAGTTGGTGTGAAAAAGGCCAAACAAGATGGTGCTGTGGGGGAGAAGGAAGTAGAAGCGGGTACAAAACCTAATAAAGCAAGAGAGATAGAAAAGAGGGTTTGACAACACAACTGAGGAGCCAACAAAAGCGCCACAAGAAATAACCAATGAAAAAGAAGGAGATGTGGTAGCAACATCCAAAGAGACCGGAGGAGATGTGGTCAAACAAGCGGACACAAATAAGGATGCAAGTGAACGGAGTAAAGAGTTGCCGATACACGAGCAGGAAACAACAAAGGAAAAGAACAAGAAGGGGTATGGGGATTTCACGCCGCCCAGTTTCAAACTCATTAGCTAGAAAGAGCTAGATAATGTGTATTCAAGGGGTGTGATCGAGGAGGAAGCTGTGGCACAAGGAAACAAGGAGGGACAACAACAAACAGGAGAAAAAGAAGAATAAAAAATGGATGACGTAAGGATTTTTTAAATTGGTTTTTTGTTTGAACTTACAATATCACACTACATTGCTTAACTTCTTCTTGTGTTAAACTGAAAAAAGGAAATGTGCAAGGGCAAGAAGAAGATGGATGAATTGGACAACCAACCAATATAGAAGGCCAAGGAACAAATGGTTGGTTAAGAAGAAAAACTGAAATATATGTTATTATTTGTGTGAAATAACAATGTTATAGGATTTTAACATAGAAGTTGACGCATGACAAAGGGAAAGGCAAGCTTACAATTACAGAGGCACATGTTCATGGGCCGAGACAAAATAAGCAAACTGATACACTAAAGAGCCCGTATAAGAACAGAACAATAGAAATCTTGGCAAAGCCAAGTGAGGAGAAAAAGACTGTTTGGGGGTACGTGGACACAAAAGTAACCGACGATTGGTAA
This sequence comes from Rheum nobile, assembly GCA_027886185.1. Lineage (NCBI taxonomy): Eukaryota > Viridiplantae > Streptophyta > Magnoliopsida > Caryophyllales > Polygonaceae > Rheum > Rheum nobile. The sequence continues at coordinate 3,277,552 of WOAB01000002.1, read as the reverse complement.
GTTGTTTTTTTCTTGGTTTTTTGGAAAAAGCATGTCTCAATTTTAATGACAACAAAATAGTCTACTATTGATGACTTTTAAAAGGTTTAAAATGGGTTTTATTTACTCGTTGAATAGTGAGATGGTGTTTAAAGACCATATACAGAAAACTACAAGGGTTGAGTTCAACACCATGGAACTGGATGTCCACTACAAGGTTGTTGATGCTTGGAGTTCTGTTTTGAACTACAATGAATGAGATAGAAGCAACAACAAGCCTAACAAGGTCTTCATATATACACTCAACATCGTAAGAGTTCTTTTAGCGAATTCATTTCAGAAATATATAATTTTCTTTGTTAGGTTCAAATAAATGCATTCATGTTGCGTGTGTTGGTATGATGAAAGTGAATGAAATGTGACATATTGCATAGGAATCATATATGTTATTGTTTTCTTAAGGTATTGGATTAGGGATATATGTTTGAGTATGTGGTTCATGAATTTATGATGTGAGGTTCATACAGATTAAACTTTAGGTTCAAGAAGTCATTCTTGTGCATGTGGATTGGAATACACATGTGAGGTTCATGGATGATAGAATAAAAGTAGGTGCATTAGAATGTTCATGTAGTTACTGTATGAGGATCATGAGTTTCATATTCAAGTTCATGTGTTAATTACTTGTTGAGCAAAAATGTACACAAAATTGCAAAACACATTTTAATTAATTTATTTATTTTACTTTGACCCTCTCTTTTGACTCTTTTGATTAAAAGTAATACAGATACAAACAAAACTTTAATGGTTTCGATGATTTAAGATGCACCCAAATTTTAACAAGTTGCATACGTATCTCTTTAAAAAGAATCAAGCCTTACGTAGTTCAGAATGTTTTATTTTTCGTACATCAGAGAAACATGTCTAAACCCACCTTCTAGGAAGGGTTGTCCAGACTCAATCCAACTATCATTTGTACATTGTGAATAAGATCAAACTCAACTTCTAGGAAGAGTTGTATAATCTTTCCACTATTATATGTTTAATTTGATTTTAGTTTTATTTCCATTTAATTTAATATTTATGACTGTACCCGATATATAAATGTTATTTAAAACCGAGTTCCTATGTAGACTTTGAAGGCGTCAAGTCTTTACGTAATTCTTGATAACCATTTAAAAGGGTTGTGACTAAATTTGTCACGTCAATATTTTATATCAAATTTCCTATGTATCAACCTTTTATGGGGTGAAATTCAGACAAATAAAAAAACCTTTATGGTCTGAAATCAAGTCACACATAGTTCTTAAAAAAATCTTAATATTGGTATGACTAGGTCCGGTACTCTTTTGATTGTAACGAACTTCCTACGTATCCACTTATATATTAGAATCAAGTCATCATAGTTCATAAGATTTGTATATACATATAAGAATGGGTTGTTGTCACCATTTATTACCCTCATTAAACATGTTTATCATAATACCAATATAATTATCATTTGAAAAAGATAATCAAGTAATTGTGTGTAGCTTAGTGGTTAAACCATCTCTCAAGAACCCATAAGTCATAGGTTCAAGTCTTCTAGATGTCATTCTGACCAAATAATTTTTTACTTATTGCTCTCATCAAACATGCTTATCACAATGAGTTATTAATTTTTGAGATACACTCTATATAATATTAAAAATATATAATAACAAAAATTTCCTTCTTAATATGCTTTTATCTACATGAGATAATTTATCGAATTTTTTCCCTTTTAATTTCATTTTTAAATATAAGAATTTCCTATAGCTAAATTAATATTTTTATAATATTAGAATTAAAAGGTCCACATTCCTTGAGATACATAACTGTTTAAATAGTGTCACATGGTGATAGATTCAAACTTATGTAGACAAACAATTAATTGGTTCTTTATAAAATTTAAACGGGTAAATATGTGTTTGTTATTTTGTCTATTTTTCCACCATGATTAAGAAGTTGCAATAAAATATTACTTAACAAATACAAAATAAACTTAATATAAAAAATACCAATCTCATGCGTAGCACGGGCATACTTACTAGTTGGTGTATATGACCTTATACTTAAGTGATTACGGTAATTATACCAAATTAATCCCATGCCATAAACATACATATATACGTATGCTTAGGCTATAAGGACCACAATATTTAAACACGTATTCCATATATGCACAGTTGACTGGTTTCAATTGTTAACACTAGTGTAATACCCGTGCCTTGTACGGGATTTGTTTATATTTTTTTACATTTGTAAAAATAGTAATTTTTAAATTATCAATGAGTCATTGGTTCAATATTTATTTGATTAGTTATTTAAATAAAACATGACTAATCGAAAAAAAATATTCAAGATATACAAAAAACTAAATTATATAAAGAGAGACGACACTCTCCATAACTTTATTAATAATAAAAATTGGTAAGTAGTCTTTCAAACATGTATAGCCACACCACTTACATCAATACTACTAAATCCATCAAACATAATAAAAATGATCATATAATACATGAAAATTAAACGAAAAACATTAAATGTGGAACGATGTTCAAAATTGCTACAAATTATTAAAAACTTCCTTGTATACTACATTGGTTGTAGTATTATACCTCTTCTTATCTTTGTTGCAAATCAATATCTTCAAACCTTTCTTGCTAGTCACCCTTGATGATGCAACATAAAACTGGCCATGACTGAAAATAGGGCGTGGAAGATACAAACCGACATTTGCAGGAGATTAGCCCTGGCTTTTGTTTATGGTCATAGCAAAACATACACTCAAGGGAAATTGTCTTCGTTGAAACATGAAAGGGAATGAAGTGTCTGATGGTGATCAGCTCTACTTTGTAGAGTTTAACTAGGAGTTGTTACCGGTGTTTTGGGTGCCATTTGTATGGGTTTAGAGCACAACTGTGGAGTATGGAGTTGAGGAGAAGAAGTGTGGAATTGGTGGTTTGGAGGAGCTTAAACGAAGATATCCAGAAGACGAGGAGTAGACCACTTGAGGAGACCAAGGAAGAGTAGAAGGAAGAAGCCACACAAAGGAGAAGAAGGGTGGAACCGCGAGCAAGCCACGACCGCGGGTGAAGCATGGGCATTGATCGCGGAGAATTCAAGACAGCGGAGCGAAAGCAGACATTTTCCGCGACGGCGGATTATTTGCCGAGCCCGCGGAAAATCCCTTCTGCGAGACAAAGTCGAGAGCAACATTCAAATTTCCGCGACCGCGGAATTCTTTCCGCGATCGCGGAAGCACACGACAGCGGCCCGCGAGAGATCTCGTCCGAAGTTACTTTTGCTATTTTCTTTTTCTTTTCTTTTCTTTATTCCGAGTTTATTAGTTTATTTTCTTTTAGATGAGACTTGTTATCTTTTCACTTTAGTTGTAGGGTTAGATTATTTAAACCTAGTTTCCCTTTCATTATTCATCATCACGTTACATTCAATTCAGTTTTGCATTCAGCTTTTTCCCTTTTGAAGTTTTTTGTTTCCAAGAACTATGAAGAATTAAGCACCCTTTGTTTAGTCCGACAATTGAAGCCTTCATATGATTTGATTGTGAGGTTATAACTCTATTTCCTATTCCTTTGGATTATATCTTTTATCTTGAGCATATTCATATTGATTATTATTGATTTGACTAGATTGATCACCTAGTTGATATTAGTAATTGTCTATTGCTAGGGTTTGGATATTTCGAGTTGAAATCAGTTATCTTGTGTAGCATCCATGATATTCTAGGACTAGTTGGACTAGTTTATTATTAAAGAGAATTGGTTATGTGCTAAATGCTGCGAAACATCGGTGTTGTATGTATCCTGGTTAATTTCTATGCTCTATGATGCTGTTGTTCTAAATCTTGATAGTTTCTCGTGCGTTCAATAGTATGGGTTGCCAGGCCGAGTTGGACTGGTAACTAATTAAGAATAGGGACAGGAATAATCAAAGAAATGAATATAGATAACCTAGGACCAATCAATCATATGAATGGTGGATATTTGTTTGGCTAAGTGTTTTCCCTAAATTGATTACAAACTCTTTGCTTTTGTTTGTTTTGTTTACTTGTTTACAACAAATCAACCGAAAACCCCCCTTGTTACTTTTGCATGCGAATTTACATTAAGAAAGACAACTCCTCCCTGTGGGATTCGACCCTTGCTTGCCCAAACTACTTGTTTAGGTTTGTTAGGATTATTTTGATCAGGTGATACGACTGAAGCCTGCTTATCAAATTGGCGCTGTTGCCGGGGAGGCAAGTTTTGTTTTTCTTGTATGTGTTTGTGTGCAAATTTTTGTGTGGACCTATCTTATGGTCCACACCCGTGCTACTGACTCTCCACTTTTGGTTTTGGATTCAGAAATTGAGAGAATGCTCTCCCAGAACCGCAGACTAAATAGATCTTTAGTCTTTGACAACCCAACTTTTGAGATGGCTGACGAACAACAGACGTTGAGGCAGCTGACTGCCCCCAACCTGCAACAGCAACCGCTGACTGTGCATTTCCCCGAGCTTGCTGATGGAGTAAATTTTGAGCTCAAGTCGGGGTTGATCCACTTACTCCCACACTTCCATGGGATGAGTGGTGAAGACCCTAACAAGCATCTGTCGAAGTTCCATGCAGTCTGCACGAGCATGAAGCCGAAGGGGGTTACTGAAGACCAGATCAAGCTGAGGGCCTTTCCCTTCTCTTTGAAGGACTCGGCCAATGACTGGTTCTACTACCTGACTCCAGGGAGCATAGACACGTGGGCCAAGATGAAAAATGCCTTCCTGGAGAAGTACTTCCCAGCGACAAAGCTGAACAGCCTAAAAAGGAGTATTAGCAACATCGAACAGCAGGCTGCTGAGTTGCTATATGAGTACTACGAGCGCTTCAAGAGGCTGATTTATAGTTGTCCCTATCATGGCTACTCAGACCAGGACCTCATACTTTATTTGTACGGAGGTTTACTTGATGACGAGCATCGGATTGTGAACGCTACCTGTGGGGGGAACATCCTGAATAAGACTCCAGACCAGGCCTATGAAGTTTTCTTTGAGCTATCTGAGGGCTCAAGATAGTTCATCAAGAGGGCGGGCGCCCAATCAGTGAGAGCTGCAGAATCTCAGCCTAATTCCACTCTAATCTCTGAAATGGCTAAGATGAAGGAGATGATGAGGCGATACATGATGAAGGGTGGCCAGCAGCAGGTCAAATCATGTGGGATATGCCAAGACACGATGCATCCAACAGACGCATGTCCCACACTGCAGGAGCCCACTACTGAGGTGAACGCAATTGGAGGATATGGCCCTCAAAGGCCAAGATATGACCCGTACTCCAGCACCTATAATCCAGGGTGGAGAGATCACCCCAATTTGAGGTACGGGAACCAACATAACATTTATCATGGCCAGGAGAACCAAGACTACCAACAGAGGCCTCCACAGTTTCTTCCCCGCCCACAACAGTACCAGCAGCCTGGGGGGTCAACAACCATTTCGAGCTCTATATGACCAGAGACCCCAAGGCTAGAGTTCCAGTGCCCCTACGTCCAGTGAGGACAAGATCAATGTCCTTGTCCAGGGCATGCAAGCCATGGTTAACAATGTGAACGTGATAACAGGTTTTTGTCGTGTGAAAAACTGCTATGCAAAATATCCAAACAAACCTTAAACCGTAGTCCTAGGTAAGTAAAGGTCGAATCCACAGAGAGGCGAATTCTATCTTAATATGTAATTTGTATGTCAAACTAAAGTAACCAAAGGGGGTTTTGATTGTTTTAAATAACTAAGCATGCAAAGGCAAGAATAAACTAAAGATGAATGAATTCAGTAATGGGAAAAGCACTTAGTCAAACAACATCCACTATTCGTATGACAAGTTGATCATAGATACTCATTCAAAATCTCATGCAATGGAAATTCCAATTCCTTTTCAAATATAACTAATAGCACAACCAGATACTATTAGCACTAACTAATTAAACAACCCTGAAACTATCAAAATTCAGTTTAACAGCAGCCTTACGGATAGGAATATAGTTGGATACAATTCTAGCATAACACAACCAGATATTATCCTAGAATGTAAATCAATTCTCTTCTGCATAAGACTAGCACAACCAGATACTAGTACGATGCAGTTGCTACGCAGAAATAGATATGCTCAACCAGTAACAATCTAGATCTAGCAATCAATCAATAACAATAAACCCTAGTTGCGTCCAATTAGAGATTATCAATATCAATCATAAACAACTTAAGCAAGAGAAAGATAAAAACCATGCAATAGATTAAGAACAAAAATCTCACAACTTAATCCAAACGAAAGCTTCAGCGTCTGACTAAGCCAGGGAGGCTTAGTTCTTCATAACGTAGAACGTAGAAATTAGGGTTCCAAGAGATGATGATTTGATAATAGATTAGCAAACAAGCCTTTTCTCAACCCTTAAATACTAAAGGAAAATAAAGCTAAGTTAACCTAAAACGAAATAATAAAAAGTAATAAAATAATGCAAATAAAGAAACGGCGCGGCGGACTTCAGACATCGGCGGCGGTCGCCGCATCTCCCACGGCGGGCGACGTAATCGCGGCGGGCGCCGCAATTAAACGGCGGTCGCCGTAATCACTTCGTAGCCAAGGTCGGTGGAAAGCCAATTGCGGCGGGCGCCGTAAGGTTCACGGCGGGCGCCGTAATTACGGCGGTCGCCGCAATTAAACGGTGGTCGCCGTTCTTCGGTTCAGCTCCTGCGACACTTCCGTAAAAATGCCATAACTTTTGATTCCCAACTCGGATCGCGCACATATTTTGAGGACTTGCAGTAGACTTCAAAATCTAACTCCTCGAATTGGAATCACTCCATTTGGACATCGGAGTAGAGAGAACGAACCAATTGAATTCAGCCTATGGTTCTTCTACTCTTCAGTGCACTCCTCTTCCTCGTCTTCTCATGTGGTTTCTTCCTCAGTGTCTCATATGATATCCAAAACCGCTCAAACACCTCCAAATACACCAACTTCTCCCCCAAATGCCATACACATGAATGTGTCTAAATCTACCCGAATGCACCAATAAAACCTCTAATGACTCTTACTTAAGCCCTACAAAATAGTGCTTATCAGAACGCACTGGCGAACACTGTGGCCCAAAATCAACAAGAGACAAAGTCAAGTATTCAGAACCTAGAGAAACAAATGGGGCAGATCTCTATAGTTGTGAGCAGGTTTGAAGCTCAGGAGTCGGGGAAACTACCCTCTCAAACGGTAGTCAACCCGAAGGAGAATGTGTGTGCCATGACATTAAGGAGCGGAGCTGAGGTGGAGGCCAGTCGAGCCAGAGAGAGAGAAATCCGCGACCGCGGGGACAAAGGCTGCGATCGCGGTGTAACCACTGGCGAGGAGAAAGAAGAAATCGGCGCTAATCCGCGACCGCGGCAAGAATTCAGCGACCGCGGAAAAAGCACAGACGATGAGGAGCAACAGGTCGAGAATTTTCCGCGAACGCGGCATGAAATCCGCGATCGCGGAAAAAGAATTGAAGAAGGCGATCAGGTCGAACAAATTCCGCGACCACGGACAACAATATGCACCCGCGGGAATACTTCAGACGCGTCCTTTAATCTCGACGACCACTACGTGCGCCCGTATTTCCCTCCGCTCGGATCAGTAAAGCCTTCCACACCCTTCTCCGAGGCTCTGGCGGACACGAGGAGGCCAGCCAATGACAAGGAATTGTTTGAGACGTTTAGCAATTGAGAGGTAAATATTCCTTTACTCAAGATGGTCAATAGTATCCCTCGCTACGCTAAATTCTTGAATGAGCTCTGCACGATTAAGAGGAAGAGGGCGGTTAAGAAGAAGAAGAAGGTGCAAGTTAGTGAGAATGTGTCCGCTATGCTGCAAAAGCGGATACCCAAGAAGGCGAGTGATCCGGGAATGTTCACTATTCCCTGCAAGATTGGGGGTGCCTTGTTCGACAAGGCCTTACTTGATTTGGGTGCCTCCATAAATGTGTTTCCTCTCTCACTATACGGGTCTTTGGAGTTGGGGCCATTAGAGAAGACGTGGATCGTCATCCAGCTGGCAGATAATTCCTACGTCTACCCCAAAGGAGTGGTGCAGGATGTGCTAGTCGAGGTGGATAAGTTGGTGTTCCCTGCAGACTTCTTTGTGATGGACACGGGGCAGGACAAGGATGCAGCCCCGGTAATGCTAGGAAGGCCGTTTATGAACACGGCGGGTACAAAGATCGATGTGTGCAGCGGTTCGCTCACAATGGAATTCGACGGGGTGAGGGTCGGTTTCAACATAGATGATGCAAAGCGACACCCTCCGGATGAAAACCCCGAGTGCTCAATGGAAGTGAGCGAACCAAGTTGAGGAGAGAGAGTAGTATGTCGAGCCACGACAATAACTAAGGCATTGTCCGAGAGGCAACCCGAGGTATGTCTTTCTTTCTTGTCTTTTCATTACATTTTCGTTATTTGTGTGTTCTTTGTGTTTTTGCTTTCGTTTTTCTTTTTGCATTTAGACTAACCTGTAGGAAGGAGGCCCCGAGCCATAATTGAAGACGGTGTTATAACCACGCGCCAACAATGTAAGTCTCCTAGTTCCCTGCACTACAAAAAAAAATAGTTCTACCGAAGGCCAGCTGTCCGAGTTCCCCATGGAGAGATGGTGCGCATCATGTTGTCAAGGAGGAGACATTAGCCCCACACATTATTTGGCGACGATGATGACCCTACAATTGACAGCTGAGGAGGAACACTAGAGCCCCCACCATGATTACATCTGGGCTCCACCATATGTTCGTTGAAGGCCGTGCAATCCCGACATCCTTGCCATACCACTACTCACCACAGTGGTTCCTTTTGGTTGCACGGTAGGAGAAGATTATTGATTTGCCGACCCGCACAACACCAGAGACCTGTGCTTTATTGATATACCGCCAGCAACAACATCCGTGTCCAAGCCAACTCGGCGACACCTGTGAGTACCTTTCCGCTTTTCCCTGTGCTTCATCTTTTCTTTTCTTTCATTACATTGAGGACAATGCAATGTTTAAGCATGGGAGAGTGTTCTAGACTTGCTATGTCGTTGAGGAGAAAAGAAAAAGAAAAAGCCAAAAATTCGAAAAAAGGCAAAAATAGAAATCCTGGGATAAGTCGAAAACCCGAAAGCGCGACTTAGGTAATAAGCAGGTGGCTTGGACCAGCATTAGGCTGGGGTAATAATTGGTCAAGAGTGATGTGAGCCCATCTATTGAAAAATGAAATGAGTGGCTTGGTGAAAATCCGAAAGGGCGCCTTGGCAAAATGAGTGAAAAGAAGAAGAGTGATTTTTAGGAATCATCATTTTACCTGGCGTGGCGACATAAGAAGATGAGATATAAAGAGGATTCGGGTAGGTCACTCTGGGAGGCATAAGAAGATAGATGGAGATTAGGATTAGATTATTATTCACTCTATGGTGTTCGGGATAAGCTTGGGGGAAATACTCTGCTTTCCTTTAAGCTTGGTTGGTTTTGAGTTATGTGTTGTATTATGTGTTGTGTTGTGCATATTGTATTGGTGCCTTGGAGTTTCGTGTTTAGGTGCAATTCTTAGTGGAGATGATTTTTCTATGCTTCCTGAGACCTTGGGGATTTGATTGGAGGAGTAGGTTTCTTTTAGCTTACTCGAGGACGAGCAAGGTTTAAGCATGGGGGAGTTTGATCAACTCTACTTTATAGTGCTTATCTAGGAATTGTTACCAGTGTTTTGGGTGCCATTTGTATGGGTTTAGACCACAACTGTGGAGTATGGAGTTGAGGAGAAGAAGTGTGGAATTGGTGGTTTGAAGGAGCTTAAACGAAGATATCCAGGAGATGAGGAGTAGACCACTTGAGGAGACCAAGGAAGAGTAGAAGAAAGAGCCACACGAAGGAGAACAAAGGAGGATCCGTGACCAAGGGCGACCGCGGGCGAGTTTGGAAGCCGATCGCGGAGAAGTCGAGAACACGGAGCAAGAAAAGCCATTTTCCGCGACCGCGGAATTCCTTCCGCGATCGCGGAAATATCCCTCAGAAAAGCGGCAAGTCGAGAGCAAGATTGCAATTTCCGCGACCGCGGAATTCTTTCCGCGATCGCGGAAGCACACGGCAGCGGCCCGCGAGAGATCTCGTCCGAAGTTACTTTTGCTATTTTCTTTTTCTTTTCTTTTCTTTATTCCGAATTTATTAGTTTATTTCCTTTTAGATGAGACTTGTTATCTTTTCACTTTAGTTTTAGGGTTCGGTTATTTAAACCAAGTTTCTCTTTCATTATTCATCATCACGTTACATTCATTCAACGTTGTTTCCATTCAGCATTTTTCCCTTTGAAGTTTATTGTTTCCAAGAACTATGAGGAGCTAAGCACCCTTTGCTTAGTCCGACATTTGAAGCCTTCGTATGATTTGATTGTGAGGTTATAACTCTATTTCCTATTCCTTTGGATTATATCTTTTCTCTTGAGCATATTCATATTGATTATTATTGATTTGACTAGATTGATCACCTAGTTGATATTAGTAATTGTCTATTGCTAGGGTTTGGATATTTCGAGTTGAAATCCCTTATCTTGTGTAGCATCCATGATATTCTAGGACTAGTTTATTATGAAAGAGAATTGATTATGTGCTAAATGCTGCGAAAAATCGGTGTTGTATGTATCTTGGTTAATTCATATGCTCTATGCTGCTGTTGTTCTAAATCTTGATAGTTTCTCGTGCGTTCAATAGTAAGGGTTGCCAGGCCGAGTTGGATTGGTGACTATTTCAGAATAGGGACATGAATAATCAAAGGAAGGAATATAGATAATCAATTAAGAGTATAACCAAACATAAATTCTGGCACTTAATAAAACGGAAATTACCATCACTTATATGTGGTACATTATTGAACCTCTTGTCAATGCAGATGAAGTTCTTGTACCTGAACATTAATGTATTTACTAATAATAAATTATTAATTAATTCAAACATAAGACCATAAACTGTAATAAAGAATGTTGTAGCCTGGGTAAATATAGAGTTGATAATATTTCCAAGTATATTGACTTCATTCATTTTGGTTAGGCAAGAACTAAATTAATTTAAAATTGTAATTATATATGATATATTTTGTTCTAACCTGATTCGATTAGCGGTGTTCCATGTCGCTTATGCCTTATCATATTCATTCTCAATTTCCTCCTTTGTCGAGTTAATTTGTGCATGAAAATTAAATTCAAATATTAAAAATACATAAATTATGCTATTTCATACAACTTTTAAGAATACAATAAATATTTCTAAATAAAACAACACAAACAATCACAATACCTGTAAGTTTCAATACTTTTGCACAGTTTTTCTGCGATTCTCATTCACAGAACTGCACTGTACATCAGATTTATGACAACCACTTCTTAGTTTTTTCTCATAAAACGACATACTTAACTCTTTGTCGAATCTGCTACGATATATAGAACTTAATATAGGTTATAAAATGATCTTCAAAATATTTCCATATACCCGAGCTGTTAGAATAAATAGAAGTTTTATATACTCTCCTTGTACGTGTGTTCAAATTATTTCCAAGTGTTTATATATGTGCACACATATAAACTTACAAATTTATGACACATATTATTTTTGTCTAGTTAAGAATTAGGTGAATCTATTATTTCATAACCAAAATTATAGTTAATAAGTAATTTAACAATTACATTCCTATTTCGTAGTTTAAAAACATAAGGGAACTAATCATAACAAAGAATTGTTTTCATTTAAAGGTTTTTATATTCTGTATGATGAGTACAACCAAATTACATAACATCACTGCATAATGAGTTCTCAATACTTCAGATGATAGTTTAACTAATCACTTTTAACACTTCAAAATATTATAATATTATTAAAATATACTATTCTCGGTTTATTTTTTATATAACTGTATACTCTTTTCTTTTCTATCAACTATTACTTCCTTTTTTATTTGTATTAATAAATCTCCATAAATATAATAGTAAATTGAAATAGGCAAAAATAGAAGTAATATGGAATTGAAATACTATTATTAAGTTAAAGAAAAATTTATAACATGCTCAGAAAAATAATAATGTTGTTTTACCTAAATCGAAATAAAATTTTACTTAGAAAACAAAGATAACTCACTGTCTAACAAAAAATCAACTATTAATTCAATACTATCTTCATTAATTTCTTATTCTTCATCATCTTCTTCAAACGGTTCTTCTTCTTCTTCGTCTTCTTCAATCTCTTCTTCTTCGTCTTCTTCAATATCTTCATTAAGAATATCTCCCTCATTGCCTTCTTCAATCTCTTCATTAAGAATATCTCCCTCATCATCGGATAAATTTACCACAACCTGTCTGTTATGTAAGTGTTGCCACGGAAGACGATTAAGCTTAGCAAAGTCGTCCAAAATACACCATAGTTGCTCTCCCGATATTTCATTTCCCATTTGATAAATACATGAAAGTTGCCATGCTTCCTCACACCTACTGTTAAATTTCAACAAATAAGCATGACCTTCCCCATCAACCCATACATTCACCTCACTGTTGCGCCATGAGATATAATTGTGTTCCTCATTGTATAATGAATCAATACGTAAATAACGATCATGTCCATATTGTAGAAACATTTCATCAAGAAGTGTTTCGTCCAATTCAGCATGTGTAAGTATTACAATCATAGGATTGTAGGATGAGAATGTCGAATGGAAGGATGCCATTTCAGTTGACCTAAATAAACCTACAACATTTCTAACGGCACAGTTCATTTGAATATTCGGGAATAGAATAGGATCCCTCTCATATATGAATGGACGATATTTCATATTAATTTCGTCCAAAGCATTTTGAAACCTGTACATATAAAACATAAAAATTAATCAACAAAAAAATGTTTATAACAAATATTAAAAAGGATTTGTAATAGCACAGTTCATTTTATGCAGTGAATGAGAATATAAAATTATTTCTCAACTGTTTTTATGAATTCACACCAAATCTAAATTGTTTTCTACATTGCACTAAATTGCACTTGGAACAAATATAAACGTATTTCCATCAAATAAAAACTGAAAAAACTCTAGACTATTAAAAAAAAAATAGGAATAAAATATAACAATAAAACCAGTATGTGATAGAAAAAAATACATGTGGGTTGCATTCGCTAGATCACTTGGCATTGCAATTGAACATTTCATATAATGAACAGCATCAGATAGATCAATCGGTAAAGTAAATCTAGTGTAAAAATTGTTTGCAATACGTGGAAACCTAAAAAATGAGATTTGGGCTCAATATCAGAAAGTAACAAAACCTCAGTCTCGACTGAGACATCATGAGGAATTGGGTGCACCATTCTGAATTTTTAGAATGAAGGTTGTAGAACAGTTAATATTACAATGTTCATTTATATAGAGTGTAGAAGGTTAATTTTGGCATATTAAATATTAAATAAAATCATAATATGGGCTACATATACACATAATATTATAATAAGTCAAATAAGGTAAATCTGGTACATACGATCTATTACACATAATCTTATGTTTCCATAAAATGTAAATATATAATTTTTTAAAATATCTAAAGCATACATAATAATATATATTATGTATTATTTATACATTATATATATGGTAATCTATAATCCACTATATATTAAGTCTAAAACTTAATCATTAACATAAACCCTAAAAACAAAATATAAAACCTAATGTGTATATTTAAACCCTAACCTCCCTCAACCCTAAACCGTAAACACGAACCCTAAATACTAAGTAAAAAACCTAATAGCAAACCCTATATATTAAGTATAAAACTTAGTATAAAACCTAAACCCTAAGCACTAAACCGTAAACCCTAATCACTAAACCCTAAGTTTAAGCCCTAATCCATAAACCTTACACCCTAATCCATCAACCCTAAAACACAACCACTAAATACTTAGTATAAAACCTAATATTAAACCCTATATATTAAGTATAAAACTTAATATTAGAGCTAACCCTAAACACTAAAACAAAAACCTAATATATAAATTTAAACCCTAAACCCTATTCCTGTAATACTAAATCGTATACACAACCCCTAAATACTAAGTATAAAACCTGATATTAAACCCTATATATTATGTATAAAATTTATTATAAAGCCTAAACCCTACGTACTAAACCCTAACTCCTAAACCCTAAACCCTAAACCCTAAACCCTAATCACTAAACCCTAAGCGTTAAGCCCTAAGCCCTAAACCATACACCCTAATCCATCAACCCTAAAACACGTACAACCCCTAAATACTTAGTATAAAACCTAATATTAAACCCAATATATTAAGTATAAAACTTAATATTAGACCTAACCCTAAACAGCAAAACAGAAGCCTAATATATAAATTTAAACCTAAACCCTAAACCTTATTCTCTCAACTCTAAACAGTAAACACAACCCCTAAATACTAAGTATAAAACCTAATATTAAACCCTATATATTAAGTATAAAACCTATTATAAACCCTAAACACTAAACCTGAAGCTTTAAGCCCTAAACCATACACCCTAATCCATCAAGATGTTACAACCCCTAAACACTTAGTATAAAACCCAATATTAAACCTATATATTAAGTATAAAATTTAATATTAGACCTAACCATAAACACTAAAACAAAAACCTAATACATAATTTTTAAACCCTAAACCCTAACCCCTAAACCCAAAATGATCTAAACAAGTGTACATTTATACTATTAAATTAATGATACTATATTATCATAATCAAATTTTATTTACTGAATCTGTGTTATTATAGTTTAGTCAATTTCATAACTCATTGTTAATAATTAAAGTGTAAACAACTCAGAACTGATTGTTAATAATCAAATTACAGCTATGATTCATCAAAACCCTAACATAATAAAGGATGAACATGACAAAGAAATTGGATTAAAACTTGTTCCTTTACAGGTTGCAACATATAACCTATAATATGCATCTGCTAAACTGATTCAATCTATACAATGAGGTCATGGTTTCATCAATTGATTAATTCTAGTTAACTGATTTACTTGTTTATGGTGTACTTAACTAATTTGTTTATGATATAGGAATCATGTGGGAGCTTGGATTGAACTCACATATAAATTGGATTATAAATATATACAAAATAAGACCTAAAGGTATATCTTCTATACTAACTTTTAGTGTTGTAAGAAATTGAACTGTAAATAGTATATTAAGTAGTTTAGATGTAAACTAAATCCTTTGCTTTATAAGTAAATGATTCAGCTGCAAACAAAATCATATATACTGACTGTTAAAAATGCTTAGAAGATGTAAATCATACATATATTCAAATATTCATGTTCAGAATAATTCCACAACTCATGTTCACAAATCAGAATAACCTAAAGCATATTATAGAAGGTCGAAGTTATTTAGATCTACATAAACATAATACATATTTTATAATCATATACATAAACATAAAAAATACCTTTAACTATCAATAACTTTGAGCAGTTTTCTGCGCTTGTAGTTCACAAAACTCCACAATACCTCCGACTATTTGTTAACAAATTTATGAAGTCAATTTATTTTGTCATTTGACTCTAGAAAACACCAAGATAATGGCTTTATAACTTGTCTAGCCAAATAAACCCTAAAACACACCGAAACAAATCATAAACTCACTCAACAAATATATGAAATAGCAGAGTACTTGAATTGTCTAATAGAGAAAATGTTTATGAAACCATCATCTAATTTAGTCAAACTTCTCTTTCTTCACTTTCTTAAGCGTAACGCTCGTCTTGGAAGTTGAGTTATCACCACGACACGATATATGAAGATCTTCAAATTTTGCACTCTCCTCTTCATCAGATTTACAATGTTCCTCTTAATCAATGTTTATAAACTCACGCTTTCGCGGCGTTTGAACTTCATTTGAAGAAACCTTTGACACCACATCATTCTCTAGATTGCATGATTCCATGTTATCCTATTCACAAAGTAAATTGCACAAATATGTAAGTAATAATAATTTATAAAGTGAAAAAAAAATTGGAATGCATATCCGTCACTGTATATGCTAAAGGAGATGGTAGTCTACTAATGTTGTATTGTGAAATTAGAACCCTAAACAACATTTTTTTGCTTAACAAAACATTTAAATCATTTGGGATGGTAGTAATGTCCTCGTCTTGAAAAATAATGAATGAAAACATGAATAATTAAATCAGGAAGTTTGTGGTAAAAAAATTAATTTAAATGATATATACAGAATGTAAAAAAAGGAATTACCTTTTCTATCGACTCAATTATATTTGTAACATATTTCTTCAAATATTGGCTAACTTCCCTATCAAATATAGTAAATTGAGCAGTTCCTGTTCCATCAATGACATTGACTTGCACACAGAATCTGCACAAATATTAATATGTACTCACCTCATTCAAGTTTCAAATCATTTCACTTCAGTAATTACAATTATCTTGGGATAGCAAAGTTCACCAATGTATCATATTTCTTGCACCAAAACTGCCCTTCTTGTGGTTGTACTTTGCTTTTACACCATTTGCAAGAATTATAGTACCAACAAAACGAATCTTCTATATGATCAATGGTTGCAAGTGTAACAGCTTGGAGAACCTTTATAATTAAAAAAAACATTGAATAGTAACATACCAACATGAAAACAAAACCATATCCAATTTGTAAATTAAAAACTAACCGTTTTCTGATCTTGAAGATGTTCGTAAAGATCATCCAATGTTTTTCTAGAATTCACATCTAAAAAAATATCTGCATGATTGCATGATGGCTCACTTGATAGTTGTACAAAATTATAGCCACTTTTTGAAACCTAATATTTTGATATGCTGTAATTTAAAAAAAAAATAGGAAGAAGACTAATCAAAATTAATATAAACTGCAATATTACTAGCATCTTAAGAATATACCTTTGTTTGAAATCATGAATGTCAATAATGCTATCATCATCAAAAAAAATCCTTGTGCCATAATAACCATTTGAGATATTTGGTGCATTATTCCATTTCCCAAGCTTGGCAAACTGAACTATCACAACCACCATCTTCTGAGTTGAAGTGCCAATAAATGGACGACATATTTCAGCGTAGTCATCCCATAGGATACAATTGATTACATTATCCCTAAAATAATTAGACAATATTAAACACTACAATTATACATAAGTTTTAATAAATAGTAAATTAAGTCTACATAATTACATAAAACTTGCAGAGAAAAGGTTACTATTTAATACTTGGCATCCATTAATGAAAGATTAATCCTTTTACCATCTTTCCCGTTGCGATTAGTAAAAGAGACAATTTTATCTCCTATTCCAATCAATTGACCAATAAAATCTACACAAACAAATATAATGTTTGAAAACAAATTAATATACATAGGCAAACAATAATTATAGTTAACATAATTGTATATGAAAAACAAAAACATTAACTAACCGTAAAGATATCTTTGATCCAATGACTTGTCAAGGACTTTTTCAAATGCAGTAAATTTGGATCCATGAATTGGAACAGAAATGGACGAACATGGCTTAAGTGTAGTGTTGTGATAGAATATGACCTTGTACTTATGATTAGTGAATTTAAAAGGTATATCATAAAGGGCAACACCAAAATTTGACATAAAATATGCACCTCCTTCCTTTAAATTTGATAAGTTAACCATAAAGCCTTCTTTAATCACTGCATGGTTTTTGCTCCTTGAAACAAAATATTAAACAATTGAAATCAATACATTTAATTTGACTGGAAATATTAAGCACATCATTTTGTAAATACTAAAACAAAAAGTTGCGAAAAAAAATATCAATACATTTTCATCCATTAGTATTAGTTCAGTGGTACTGTATGTAACACCCCTAAATATATCCATGAAAGTATTACCGCCAGTGACCTCAGATTACCCATCTGAAGTCACCCAAGGCTTAACCATTTTATAATAACCATAAAATAACACCAATCATATCGAATATCATAAAATTTATTCAAACCAAAGTCACGTATTACATCTGTAAATCCCAAATACATCCAAAATACAGAATTGTTTCAATACAGCGGAAGTCTTTTAATAATTTCATAATGGTCTTGATCAATGCGATCACACGCCTAGGATCTTCAACCTTGAGAAAACTCTTAAAAACACCATCTGCCTTCACCGTCGCGTACTAGCCTTCACGAAAGGGAAGTTTTCCTGATGTGCCGTATGAGACGGATGACACCAGCCAACCATGCAAGGGAAATAAATCGGTTGGTTAGTCTAATGAAAGACTATGCAAGGGTAAAACAGAAAGGTTCTAAGTAGTCGTATTAGGTTACACCTGTCGTTTCTCGAATAATAACCGATGACGACAGTGAACCTCAACACTCCTATGGAAATATATGAAACAGTATGAACAAGAGAAGACTCCAAAAGATCGAGTCTTACGGGAACGTATGAAGAGAAGACTCCAAAAGATCGAGTCTTATCGGAAAGTATGACAAGTGTTTGGGAACGTTATAATTTCACACAAGCGTTTAAAATGACTTGACCATTTGGGTCCACGACCAACCTCACCGCGCAATGCGAATTCAGATTTGGAAGGAGGACTTACTTTAATCGAAGTCCGGGCGGTTTCCACGTTGTACTCCTCGCCCGAGGGTATATTAATTATGTGCATAATCGCACTTATCTTGTTTAATTCCAAAACGTATATTCACATTACCGCTTTTATCATATAAATATATCATCTCGATACGAGAGATATCTTGGGAGCATTTCCCGAATGTTTGGCACCAACTGTGTGCACCACCCCTATACTCGGATAGGGGTAGGTCATGACCAGGGAAGGGTGTTAGGGCTTGGACATCCTACGCACCACGGTTATAAAGAAACAGCCAGTACTCGCAATGAGATACATAGCGTCCCTACGAATACTCGTTCTAACTATATATTTAGTTCGCACATAAAAATCAACACCAATACCATCACGGTAATAACGGATATAATAGCGTTGTTTCTAGCAGTATATACAACCTTATAAAAATCTGTTCCGTAAGCGAAAACAACACTTCATCCCAATTTAATTAACAATCAAAAGAAATTGATAACTAAATGAAATATGGAATGATAAGCAAGAGCGAACCGCCACTTGCCTTAATCGAGACGAACGTAGATTGTCGGGTTCCGGGTATCTGGGAACTGGAAACGGAATCTGGTTACGGATTCCTACGATGACAACGAACCCACGACGAAACCCTAGGTTAGGTTCAATACGAATAATAAAACGAATCTAAATAAACGAAAGGAAACGAAAGGAACGAGGGTCCCATCCGTGACCGGCTCGTCCAAAGCCACGATCGCGCTTGCTAAGGCAAGCCGCGGTCGCGGTTTTGGATTCCGCGATCGCGGATTTTTGGGCACCATCCGCGGTCGTGGTGTTCATATCCGTGATCGCGGATCCCTCCCTGACGCGGCCCTAAATCGGCACAAGGCTCACCGAAAGACGACGACGACGATGCTCCCCTGGCTTCGACCGAGGCTGCTACCACTCCAGACCACCAATTGCACCACCAACGAAACACGAAGAACTCCGGCGAGCTTCCGGCGAGAGCACGAACTCCGGCGATAGGAAAATGACAGCCTCAACGCCGAGCAACTGAAGCGGTTAGGCTCCCTCCTCGGTGAAACGACGAATCTCAACCGGCGAAATGCGAAGGCCATTGAAGACGATGCTGAACAGCCTTTTTCCGCGATCGCGGAAGTTCTTCCGCGGTCGCGAAAACGCCACGTTCGTATCCGTTTGACCTCTGGTCGTGGCTTTACACGTGGATTCATCCCCTTAAATGAATACTTGTATCCAAAAAAATATTCTAAGCCTCAATAATACATCGAATGTATATTATAACGCTCAAAGAATTATTACAGAGATTATACGAGTTACAGAAATTCCGAATTTTGCCAAACGCGTCACGATTACAGAATGAGGGTTGGGAAATTACCCAAATACCCTTACTAAAAATGAGGGGTATTACATCACTTCCCCCTTAAAAAAAAGTTTTGACCCCGAAACTAGGCCGAAAACAGATCGGGAAAACGACTAAGCATATCCGCCTCAGTCTCCCAGGTTTCCCAATTAACTTCTTCAGATCCAGACTTGGACCAAAGAATCCGTACTAATGGTACCACCTTGTTCCACAAGTGCTTCTCGCGACGTTCGAGAATACGCACATATATCTCCTCGTAGGTACCATTTGCCTGAATCTCGATGTCTTCATAACTCAGCACATGAGACACATCTGGCACGTACTTTCTCAAAAAGGACACGTGGAACACGTTATGCACTGGATGCGCCAACGGCGACAATGCTAAACGATACGCTAGAGACCCCACCCTGTCAAGGATCTCAAACGGTCCCACGTAGCGAGGGTTAAGCTTCCCACGCTTGCCGAACCTGAACACACCCTTGGATGGTGACACCCTGACAAACACCTTCTCACCTACCTCAAACACGACATTCCTGTGCTTCAGATCTGCGTAAGATTTCTATCGACTCTGAGCTGTCAAGATCCTTTGTCTAATCAAAGCAATGTCCGAGGCAGTCCTTTCGACTAACTCTGTGTAATATCCCGTATATTTGTACGAATAAATTTTGAATTTTCTTAAGCCCGTATTGTAAGTCAGATTAAATTCAGGGACGTATGAACATTCGGTGTAATGTTTGGCCTCTGTAATATTTTTCTGAGCAATATAAAATACAGTTAAAGTATTTTTGGGTTAAAAGATCGTTCGTGTACAAATATATTTAACCCGGGGTTAAGTAAAATTTACCACTTAAGGTAAAAGACGACAAAAGACGAGGGAGTCGGTCAATGCCTTTACCCCCCCCCCCCCCCGCGGTCGCCACCAGCGCACAGCGTCAGCAACTTGCAAGCAAGTTGGCGTGGCTGGCATCTGGCTGTGATGACTCACCGGGGCTACTTGACCTAGATGGTACACCTCATGGGGTACGTGTCTTCAGGATGGCCTTCGTGGTTCGCCTATTTAAGAAGAGGAGAAGTCGTGGGAGAGGCCAGAACTCAGCTTCTCACCATCTTCTTCCTCCTCTCTTCTGTCAAAAACCAGAAATCAGCATCCTGTGCTGAACTTCAAGCTCCGTTTATGAACGATCCTATCATTCGTTCGATCAAGTAGGAGTTGAATCTTGGAGGTTGTATGTAGCTTAAGAGGGTGAGAAGATCATACAAACTCGATTCGATGTAGAAGTCGATCGAAAGTTGGTAAGAAAACCCTTGAAGCTCACTGATTTCAACCTCTGAAATTCATGATTTTTGCTGAACTTTGAACTCGATTTGCGTGGTCATTCCGGCATTGTTTCGATCTGTTTTCAGGAGGTTCTTAGAGCTTGTTGATAGCTTAAGAAGGTGGTAGACTCGAACCAAGAAGAATCGAAGCCTAAAGGGGTCGATTTGGGTGAGTTCTCCTCGTCGCCACCGCTGTCTTTCGCCCCTGCCTGTGCACCGCACCCAACAGCCATGTGCCTGCCGCCCCCAGCGGTAGCCATGCCGAGTGTGTGTTGTGGTGTTGGGCATGGATCGAAGCCTCGTTCCTTGATTCGTTTCGTATTCCATTAGATTCGTATATGTAGATATTGAATCTAATTTAGGGTCTTGTTATGGGTCGTTCCATATGGATTCATTATCTAGGATATGTTCTCGTTCCAGACTCGGAAACCCTTTAATTCTAAGCGTGCGAAGCTTTCGTCGGATCTAAGGCAAGTGGCGGTTCGCTCTTGCTCATCATTCCATATTTCCATTAATTATCAATTGCTTAATTGTTAATTAATTTGGATTGATTATCGTTCATGTCTGGAACAGCTTTATGAAATTACTTTTGGAAGATAAAATGAACATTATAATAGGTTGTATATCTGTTAGAACAACGCTATTATATATATATGATCTAGATTGAAATATATCTAGGATGTTGGCCTTAATGGCTTTATTATGATTGACTGTTCTAAACTGCTTAGTTAGAACGAGTATTCGTAGGAACGCTACTCAGTATCTCTCAGTGAGTACTAGTCGTTTCTTAATAACCAAGTGGATGGGATGTCCAGGCCCCAACACTTTTCTTTGGTCATGACCTTCTCCTATCCGAGTATAGGGGATGTGCACAACAGCTGGTGCCAATCTCTGGGATTTAGTCCCAACTCTCTACATCTCAATATCCGCCGAGGATGAGATTCTAAAAGCTTGAAACGTGAATGATCGTTTTGGAATTATATAAGATAAGTGCCCGAGTGCACATAATTAATATACCTTTGGCGAGTAGTGCATCTAAGTTATAGTGTAGTTAGGAAACTCGCCCTGACTTGAATGTAGTACGTTCTCTTTCCAATATAGAGTCGTATCATGCGGTGATTCGCATTATACGGTGAGGTTGGTCGTGAACCGAAGCATCTCGGTCAGTTTTTAACGTTATGTATATACATATGAAACTATAAATGTTCCAGACATTGTCATGCTTCCATTAAGACTCGTTCCTTTGGAGTCTTCTCTTGGATTTTCCTATGAGACTCAGTTCATTTGGAGTCTTCTCTTGATCATATCTTTTGATAATTATCATTCCAGTAGAAGTATGAAGGTTGACTATCGTTATCGGCTTTTATTCGAGAAACGAAAAGTTTAAACCTAATACGACTACTCGAACCTTCTGCTTTGTACCCTTGCTAGTCTTTCATTAGACTAACCCACAAACATTGTTCTCTGCATGTGGGCTGGTGTCATCCGTTCGATTCGGCACATCAGATAAGTTGCCACCCAGTGAAGGCTAAAGAACGACTATGACGGGAAGTGTTTTTGACAAGTTTATCCAGATTGAGATCATTGGCGTTGATCGCCATGGTCAAGACTTGCTTTATCCTTAAAAGACTTCCGCTATGTTATTTACTCTGAAAACAATGTTTTAACCTACGGGGATTGGGTTGTAATCCCCTGACTTATGTTTTAATGGATGGTTTGTGGATTATATAAATGTTATTTATGATTTGAATAATCCGGTTTAGCCTTGGGTGGTTTCGGAGGTGAAATCCAGGATCACTGGCGGTAATGCCTTTCCAAAGGGGTTATGAATTTGGGGGTGTTACAGATTTGGTATCAGAGCACAAGTTTTAAAACGGGTTGGGTACTTGACAAACCATTTACTCGTTTTATACTGAGGAAAGTTTTCAAAGAACTTGAATTTGAAAAGACATATCTTAATACCATTCATAGTCGTGCCTTCTTCTTTGGTCTAATATGGAAAACAAACTTCTATATTTAGAAAGACTAATTTCCTTCTCGTCGCCTATAGGATATGGGCGCGTGCTTATCCTTTCGATGGGACTCGGAGGAGATTGAGATGTCTCCCCCATCTCCCGACAAATTCGATCTTCCTTTTCCCCAACGGTGTTTTGAAGTCGGAAGCTCTAGTAAGTCCCCAGAAGATAAGGAGGATGTGAAGCACATCCTTTCCGAATCTATGGTGCTGAGATCCGACCATGCTATGATTCCAATCATGGAACCTGCTGTACCACCAAGGGTTGAGCCATCAAGGTATGCCCAAGGTTTCTACAACAATGATTACACGATTGACACTATTCTGGAAGAGAATGAGGAAGAAGCAGAAGAAGAAAGAGAGGAGGATGAAGAGACTATGGAGGTAGACATTGACGGTGATACGTTAGAGTACACCAGAGAATATCTTGATGAAGATGCAGAAATTGAGTCAGTCCCCGGGATGGATTCCGAGGAAGATCCTGAGGAAGATCCCGAAGAAGAGGATCCCCAGGAAGAGGAAAGTCCCGAGGAGAACCAAGAAGGACAAGATCAAGAGCTTGAAGAGATGAGGCAGTTACTGGTGGACCAGGAAGACCCTGGAATGCAAGCCATTTATCCCGATCCACCAGTTGAGCCAGAGTACCCGCCTTTGACTGACGCGGAGTGGGAAGCACTCTACGTCGAATATGGCCTCAGAGAGGACAACAGCTCATGCTATGATTCGGAAGACGCTCCGCCTCTTCGTGCTCGAAGAAGGCGAAGGTCAAGTCCCGAGCTACGTGGGATCCTTCGTCAGAGCCAACAGAGAAGGCATGAAGGACAGCTCAGAGATGGGCAAGGGCTGGAGAGGCAAATCAGAATGGTCAGGATTCTCGCATAAGGCCTCAGACACCGAAAGCTAAAGAATCGTGTGCCCCAGGGCCGAGTCGGGCAAGAGATCAGTCACCTGATTCTGACGAGAAGCCTCGTCCAAAGAAGCCTTGCATGAGTAGCATTCCATACAGGAAGCGTTTTAGGGGACTGTGAAGAAAGACCAGTATAACAAATAGTAGTACTTATGTATAATAGTCAGATATTATATGATATAGTACTAAATTCTTAGAGCAATTTTGTCAAAAGCTCTAAAGATTTAATTTTGTTGAACCTTGCGGCGATGTTAAGAAGTTCATCATATATATATATATATATATTACCAAGTTGATCTATTTTGAGTTGATTTTATTACATTCAATATGCTGAAAAGATATTAATGTAACGAATCCTTGGAATTTGATCGGTAAACAGATGGTGAACACGAGAAACAACCGTAACGGTGCTGGACCTAGTGGTCATCACAGACTAGCTGGAAGGGATGCTGCAAACCTTGTGGAGGTGCATGACTCTGCATCCAATGCTAACCCTGAGGGCAATGGCCAAGCTCCGGCCAATGCTCCTATGGTATTCGATGAGGCAGCAGTTGCAGCAATCCGAGGGATTGTGATGCAAGCAATGGCTGACGCTCTACGACCAAATGCACCTCAAGCACAAGGAGTGTCAATTCCTCCACCAGTTCCCAGGGTTGGAGAACCAGAAGTTCAGGAACCAGTGATTCCAGAGAATGCAGTCGGGAATAGAAGCAATTATGGTCGAGCTCTGAAGACCATAACCTCTATGAGACCTGATTGTTACAACGGGAAAGGTGAGCCAGTCCGTGTGACTCACTGGTTTTCCCATATGGAGAGATTGTTTCGCAACATAGAATGCACTGAAGCTGAAAAGGTGCATATAGCATCTCTCCAACTGAAAGAAGATGCCAGTGAGTGGTGGGAGAATAGTGGACTTGCAGATAGCCCTGATCTGAACTGGGCGATGTTCAAGACAAAAATGACCGATCGTTTCTTTTCTCGGGCCATGAGAGAAGAGAAACGTAAGGAATTTTTGTACCCAAGGATCGATGGATTAAAGGTGACGGAGTTAGCCGCCAAGTTTAATCACTTACTGCAATATGCTGGATCGGAGGTATCCAGTGAAGAGCAAAAGATCATGTATTTTCATGAATGGATGAGTCCTGATATCAAGCCATTAATGGTGCTACTTGGCCTAGCTGGTACACCTCATGGGGTACGTGTCTTCAGGATGGCCTTCATGGTTTGCCTATTTAAGAAGAGGAGAAGTCGTGGAGAGGCCAGAACTCAGCTTCTCACCATCTTCTTCCTCCTCTCTTCTGTCAAAAACCAGAAATCAGCATCCTGTGCTAAACTTCGAGCTCCGTTTGTGAACGATCCTATCATTCGTTCGATCAAGTAGGAGTTGAATCTTGGAGGTTGTATGTAGCTTAAGAGGGTGAGAAGATCAGACAAACTCGATTCGAAGTAGAAGTCGATCGAAAGTTGGTAAGAAAACCCTTGAAGCTCACTGATTTCAACCTCTAAAATTCATGATTTTTGCTGAACTTTGAACTCGATTTGCGTGGTCGTTTCGGCCTTGTTTCGATCCGTTTTCAGGAGGTTCTTAGAGCTTGTTGATAGCTTAAGAAGGTGGTAGACTCGAACCAAGAAGAATCGAAGCCTAAAGGGGTCGATTTGGGTGAGTTCTCCTCGTCGCCACCGCTGTCTTTCGCCCCTGCCTGTGCACCGCACCCAGCGGCCATGTGCCTGCCGCCCCCAGCGGTAGCCATGCCGAGTGTGTGTTGTGGTGTTGGGCATGGATCGAAGCCTCGTTCCTTGATTCGTTTCGTATTCCATTAGATTCGTATATGTAGATATTGAATCTAATTTAGGGTCTTGTTATGGGTCGTTCCATATGGATTCATTATCTAGGATCTATTCTCGTTCCAGACTCGGAAACCCTTTAATTCTAAGCGTGCGAAGCTTTCGTCGGATCTAAGGCAAGTGGCGGTTCGCTCTTGCTCATCATTCCATATTTCCATTAATTATCAATTGCTTAATTGTTAATTAATTTGGATTGATTATCGTTCATGTCTGGAACAACTTTATGAAATTACTTTTGGAAGATAAAATGAACATTATAATAGGTTGTATATCTGTTAGAACAACGCTATTATATATATATGATCTAGATTGAAATATATCTAGGATGTTGGCCTTAATGGCTTTATTATGATTGACTGTTCTGAACTGCTTAGTTAGAATGAGTATTCGTAGGAACGCTACTCAGTATCTCTCAGTGAGTACTAGTCGTTTCTTTATAACCAAGTGGATGGGATGTCCAGGCCCCAACACTTTTCTTTGGTCATGACCTTCTTCTATCCGAGTATAGGGGATGTGCACAACAGCTGGTGCCAATCTCTGGGATTTAGTCCCAACTCTCTACATCTCAATATCCGCCGAGGATGAGATTCTAAAAGCTTGAAACGTGAATGATCGTTTTGGAATTATATAAGATAAGTGCCCGAGTGCACATAATTAGTATACCTTTGGCGAGTAGTGCAGCTAAGTTATAGTGCAGTTAGGAAACTCGCCCTGACTTGAATGTAGTACGTTCTATTTCCAATCTGGAGTCGTATCATGCGGTGATTCGCATTATACGGTGAGGTTGGTCGTGAACCGAAGCATCTCAGTCAGTTTTTAACGTTATGTATATACATATGAAACTATAAATGTTCTAGACATTGTCATGCTTCCATTAAGACTCGTTCCTTTGGAGTCTTCTCTTGGATTTTCCTATGAGACTCAGTTCATTTGGAGTCTTCTCTTGATCATATCTTTTGATAATTATCATTCCAGTAGAAGTATGAAGGTTGACTATCGTTATCGGCTTTTATTCGAGAAACGATAAATTTAAACCTAATACGACTACTCGAACCTTCTGCTTTGTACCCTTGCTAGTCTTTCATTAGACTAACCCACAAACATTGTTCTCTGCATGTGGGCTGGTGTCATCCGTTCGATTCGGCACATCAGATAAGTTGCCACCCAGTGAAGGCTAAAGAACAACTATGACGGGAAGTG
This sequence comes from Rheum nobile, assembly GCA_027886185.1. Classification (NCBI taxonomy): domain Eukaryota; kingdom Viridiplantae; phylum Streptophyta; class Magnoliopsida; order Caryophyllales; family Polygonaceae; genus Rheum; species Rheum nobile. The sequence goes on along the minus strand of WOAB01000002.1, from coordinate 3,250,227 downwards.
TTTTTGACAAGTTTATCCAGATTGAGATCCTTGGCGTTGATCGCCATGGTCAAGACTTGCTTTATCCTTAAAAGACTTCCGCTATGTTATTTACTCTGAAAACAATGTTTTAACCTACGGGGATTGGGTTGTAATGCCCTGACTTATGTTTTAATGGATGGTTTGTGGATTATATAAATGTTATTTATGATTTGAATAATCCGGTTTAGCCTTGGGTGGTTTCGGAGGTGAAATCCGGGATCACTGGCGGTAATGCCTTTCCAAAGGGGTTATGAATTTGGGGGTGTTACACTCTGGTCCGAGCAGAACCTTGTCGGCATTCTCGTCCCAACAAATTGGAGATCTGCACCTCCGACCGTACAATGCCTCGAATGGAGCCATCTTAATGGTAGAATGCCAGCTATTGTTGTACGTGAATTCAATCAGACTTAAGTTGTTCTCCCAACTAGTCGGGACGATCAAGTATACAAGCTCTTAGCATATCCTCCAAGGTCTGGATTGTCCTCTCAGACTGTCCATCCGTCTAAGGATGAAATGCAGTACTGAACCTCAACTCGGTTCCCATGGCCTTGTGAAGTTCTTTCCATAATCCCGACATGAATCGGCCGTCACGATCTGATACAATGGTCTTTAGTGTACCATGCAAACGGACAATCTCGTGTAGGAAAACTTCTGATAGCTTTTGGGTTCCCCGTGTTGACTTAATAGCCACGAAGTGAGCACTCTTCGTGAGCCTGTCAATGATTACCCATATAGCATCCTTTTGACTCTGAGTCTTCGACAACCCCGTGACGAAGTTCATAGCAAAATCCTCCCACTTCCACTCTGGCACTGGGAGAGGTAGCAATTCACCACCTGGTCTACGGTGTTCTATCTTGACCTTCTGACAAGTCAAGCATTTTGCCACACATTCTGCTACATCCCACTTTATATTGGGCCACCGGAATTTCTTTTTGAGGTCTTTGTACATCTTACTGGATCCTGGATGTATAGAATAAGCTGACGAATGGGCCTCCTTCATCACCAACTGGCGAAGGCCATCCACGTCAGGCACACAAATCCGGTCCTGAAACCAGAGTGATCCATCCTCATGAACCACGAATCTGGGAGCTTTCCCGTCCATCACTTCACTGCTTAACTTCACCAAGACCACATCATCAACCTGTCTTTCCTTGATCTGGTCAAGTAGCGTAGCCTGAATCTCCAACATACTCAGGCATCCTCGACGCTGATCATACAAGACGTCAATCTCGCACAATCCTTGGCTTAGCTTGGTCTGAGCAGTGAGTAGAGCTACTACGGTCTCGTGCGGCGTCTTCCGGCTCAATGCATCGGCCACCACGTTAGCCTTGCCCGGATGATACAGCAACTCGATGTCGTAGTCTTTGAGTAGCTTTAACCAGCGACATTGTCTCATATTCAACTCCTTCTGAGTGAACACATACTTGAGACTCTTATGATCGGTGAAGACTTGGCACCTAACACCATAGAGATAGTGCCTCCAAATCTTCAACGCGAAAACCACAGCCGCTAACTCTAGATCATGTGTCAGATAGTTTGCCTCATAGGTTTTCAACTGAAGAGATACGTACGCAATAACCTTCCCTTTTTGCATCAGTACACATCCTAACCCATGCTTTGAAGCGTCACTATAGACCACATAATCATCGATTCCTTCCGGTAGCGCCAAAACTGGTGCGGAGGTCAGACACCTCTTCAACTTCTGAAAACTGGCCTCACACTTGTCATCCCAGACAAACTTCTTGTGGACCTTGCGGAGCAAGCCGGTCATGGGTAGAGCTCTCTTAGAAAATCCCTCCACGAACTGTCTGTAGTATCATGCAAGTCCCAAGAAACCGCGCACCTCATTCACATTCTGAGGCCGCTTCCGGTTGGCTACCGCTTCAATCTTCTGGGGATCGACCATAACCCCATCCTCATTGATCACATGGCCTAAGAAAGCCACTTCCTTGATCCAGAAATCACACTTAGACAACTTCGCATACAACTCATTCTGTCTAAGGACTGACAAGGTGATCCGAAGATGTTCCTCGTGATCTTCCTCACTCGGGGAATAGATCAGAATATCATCGATGAAGACCACCACGAATTTATTCAGATATTGGTGGAAACATCGATGCATCAGGTCCATGAAGACTGCGAGAGAATTAGTAAGCCCGAATGGCATGACTACAAACTCGTAGTGTCCATACCTCATCCGAAAAGCAGTCCTCAGAATATCTTCCTCACGAATCTTGAGCTGATGGTAACTAGATCTCAGGTCAATCTTGGAAAAGACTTTTGCTCCCTACAGTTGATCCAACAGATCATCAATCCTAGGCAACGGATACTTATTCTTGATCGTGACCTTGTTCGACTCACGATAGTCGATACAAAGTCGAAACGAACCATCCTTCTTGTTGACAAACAAGACCGGAGCACCCCAAGGCGATGCACTGGGCCTTATGTATCCTTTCTCAAGAAGGTCCTTGAGTTGCTTCTTCAAATCGGTGCGGTACCCGGCTCGAGATCAATGGTGAACTCCACGTCACGATTCGGGGGTAACCCGAGAATCTCCTCTGGAAAGACATCCGGAAACTCGTAGATGACTGGAACATCAAGAACTGAAGTCTCATCTCTCTTGGGCTTATCCAGATAGCACAGGTACCCGACACAACCTTGTCGAAGTAGCTTACACGCAGCCATCGCATTGATGAGCTTTCCGTTATCAGCGTCATTACGACCCTTAAACTTGCATACAAACTGGCCCCCAGATGACACTGTCACAGTCCTTGAGCTAAAATCGATTACCGCCCCATGACGCATCAGCCAATCCATCCCGAGAATAATGTCGTATGGAGCCATGGCTATATAGATCAAATCTGCTTCAAACTTCCTACCCTGAATGGTAATTGGAAATTCTGACAGACGCTTGGTTCCTACCAACTGCTCACCATTGGGAAGATTTACTACGAAAGGCTCACAAGCCTCACTGCACACTAAGCCTAGCTTATTCACACAGTCCTCCGAAATGAAAGAATGTGTAGCACCCGAATCAAACAATATACACACAGAAGTAGAATGAAGGTATAGAGTACCTTGAGCAATCAGAGCATTAGGTCCGTCAGCTTCACGCATCTCGTAGAGTCGCTAACCTTGACCTCCTGAAGCAGCTGGGGCTTTCCCCTTGTTCTGAGCCGTTGTCTGCGTCGAAGGACTAGGAGCCTCCACTGGTTTGAATCGGGGTCGGTTGTTATGACTAACAGACCCTTGATGTGACTCAGCTCCTTTCTGTCTCCTTTGCGGACAAAACGTCTGCAAGTGCCCCTCCTTTCCGCAGGCAAAACACGTCCTCTTATCCTTCGGACACTCATTGCTCTTGTGCCCCGACGTGCCACAGTGGTAACACTGGATCGGATTCTTGCTCTGACCCGAGCGCTGAGCGGACCCTGCCTGAGTCGCCTCTGTTCTCGCCCGGCCAGATTTGGCAAACTTTGTCGGTGGCGCGGGTCGCTTGAACCCACTTGCCTGAGGCTGGCTCTGCGCCGGTCTCTGGCGATTGCGCTTTCTCATCGACTCCTCCAGAGTCACTTCCGACTTATAGGCAGCATCCATGTACTGCTCCAAGGTAGAGCATCCGTGACGCACCATCAGTGGCTTAATGTCTGGATTCATCCACTCGTGGAAATGTCAGATTTTCTGCTCCTCACTGGACACTTTGGGCCCAGCGTACTGCAACATGTGATTGAACTTGGCCGCAAGCTCAGTCACTTTCAATCCATCCGTCTTCGGATAGAGAAACTCCTTATGCTTCTCTTCCCTCATAGCACGGGAAAAGAAACGATCGGTCATCTTCGTCTTAAACATTTCCCAGTTCAAACCGAGATGATCAGCTAGACCGATGCTTTCCCACCATTCGCTAGCCACCTCCTTTAGTTGAAGGGAAGCAATGTCCACTTTCTCAACTTCAGTCCACTCAACGTTTCTGAATAACCTTTCCATGTGTGAGAACCAATATGCCACTCTGACTGGTTCTTCCTTTCCATCATAGCTTTCAGGCCTCATAGAGCTAATGGCCTTCAGCGCTCGACCGTAGTTGCCTATGTTCCTGACGTCATCTTCCTGAGGTACATGAACCACTGGCTCCTCAAATCTAGGAACCACATGAGGAATTGGCACACCTTGTGCTTGTGGTGCGATTGGCCGCATAATATCGGTGACCGCTTGCATAACGATCACCCGAATAGCTTCAATAGCCGTGGCGTCAAATAGCACCTGAGGATTGGCCGGAACCTGGCCACTGCCTTCGGGGTTGTTGTGAGAAACCGACTCGTTCTCACCCCCTTGATTTGCGGCACTTCTCAAATTCAGCCTGGGGTTGTTGCTTGGCCCAGCACCAACACGAATGGTGTTTCTTGTGTTAACCATATGTTTACCGATCAATTCCGAAGTATTTCACAACATTAATATTAGTTTAATATGCACAACGTATAAAATTGACTCGGAATAAATCAAACTGGTAAACTTTTCATTGATGATAGAACTGAAACTGTGTCTGATAAGTTATACATAGAAAAGCCCTCCCAAGACCTTGCCCTCATTCGAGCACGCTCGACCGCCTCATCCACCTGGCGACGCACCTCAGAGGAAGCCATCTCACTCTGATGAAGCACATGCCGTGAAGCAGGATTCACCATCGGCCTCCTCGGAGTAGGGATAATCTGCGGGTCCTCTGGTGCATCCAACGGCCCACTTCTCCTCCGGACGGTACCCAAAAATCCCAAGCGCTTCCCAAGCGGTAGGGGACAACGGCGTATACTCCTCCTCAGTCGGAAACACTGGACTCGGGAAAATGAACTGCATCCCCGGGTCCTCACTGTCCTCCAGCAAGTGCTCCAATCCGTAACCATACTCCTCGAGGTCCTCCTCAGGGTCCTCCTCCTCTAGATCCTCCTCTTTCGGGTCTTCCTCTGGATCCTCCTCCGGATCCTCCTCGGGATCTTCCTCAGGATCCTCCTCTATCTCGAAGTCATCGTCGTAGTACCCTCCAAGGTACTCCGACGGCTCCTCCTCTTCTTCGGTGTCCTCCCTCGGGTCTGCTTCAGGCTCCACCTCGGGAACTCTGGCCCCGTCAGACACCAACACTACCGACTCCTCGAGCACGGTCTTCACCTCCTCGGGTGGGTAACTTGGCTCTCCGACCTCAAAGCACTGAGGGGGAACCGGGAACTCAAGCCTGACTAGAGATGGCGGAACCACCTCGGCTTCCTTCTTGTTCCTAAGTTGAGAAATGATTGCGCCCATATCCTGCAAGGCGACAAGAAAATGATTAGTCTTTCTAAATATAGAAGCGAACTTACTATATCAGACTGGAAAGAAGGCACGACTTGAATGGAAGAGATTTGAAAATGCACCTCTTACTCTAGTGCTGTTTTATTCAAAATTTTCAACTTTTGGATTTAACCAACAACTTTTCACAATACGAGCGGGTAAACGGTTTATAAAACTTTTGTTTTAGGTAAAACGATTTGAAACCCAACCCGTTTTAAAAACTTTCGGCTCTGATACCCAATTTGTAACACCCCCAAATATATCCTAGAAAGTATTACCGCCAGTGGCCTCAGAATACCCATCTGAAGTCACCCAAGGCTTAACCATTTTATAATAACCATAAAATAACACCAATCATATCGAATATCATAAAATTTATTCAAACCAAAGTCACGGATTACATCTGTAAATCCCAAATACATCCAAAATACAGAATTGTTTCAATATAGCGAAAGTCTTTTAATAATTTCATAATGGTCTTGATCAATGCGATCACACGCCTAGGATCTTCAACCTTGAGAAAACTCTTAAAAACACCATCTGCCTTCACCGTTGCGTACTAGCCTTCACGGAAGGGAAGTTTTCCTGATGTGCCGTATGAGACGGATGACACCAGCCAACCATGCAAGGGAAATAAACCGGTTGGTTAGTCTAATAAAAGACTATGCAAGGGTAAAACAGAAAGGTTCTAAGTAGTCATATTAGGTTACACCTGTCGTTTCTCGAATAATAACCGATGACGACAATGAACCTCAACACTCCTACGGAAGTATACGAAACAGTATGAACAAGAGAAGACTCCAAAAGATCGAGTCTTACGGGAACGTATGAAGAGAAGACTCCAAAAGATCGAGTCTTATCGGAAAGTATGACAAGTGTTTGGGAACGTTAAAATTTCACACAAGCGTTTAAAATGACTTGACCATTTGGGTCCACGACCAACCTCACCGCGCAATGCGAATTCAGATTTGGAAGGAGGACTTACTTTAATCGAAGTCCGGGCGGTTTCCACGTTGTACTCCTCGCCCGAGGGTATATTAATTATGTGCATAATCGCACTTATCTTGTTTAATTCCAAAATGTATATTCACGTTATCGCTTTTATCATATAAATATATCATCTCGATACGAGAGATATCTTGAGAGCATTTCCCGAATGTTTGGCACCAGCTGTGTGCACCACTCCTATACTCGGATAGGGGTAGGTCATGACCAGGGAAGGGTGTTAGGGCTTGGACATCCTACGCACCACGGTTATAAAGAAACAACCAGTACTCGCAATGAGATACATCGCATTTTCAATCACACATTTATAAAAAATTGTTCCGCAAGCAAAAACAACACTTCATCCCAATTTAATTAACAATCAAAAGAAATTGATAACTAAATGAAATATGGAATGATAAGCAAGAGCGAACCGCTACTTGCCTTAATCGAGATGAACGTAGATTGTCGAGTTCCGGGTATCTGGGAACTGGAAACGAAATCTAGTTACGGATTCCTACGACGATAACGAACCCACGACGAAACCCTAGGTTAGGTTCGATACGAATAATGAAACGAATCTAAATAAATGAAAGGAAATGAAAGGAACGAGGGTCCCATCCGTGACCGGCTCGTCCAAAGCCACGATCGCGCTTGCTAAGGCAAGCCGCGGTCGCGGATTTTTGGGCACCATCCGCGGTCGCGGTGTTCATATCCGCGATCGCGGATCCCTCCCTTACGCGGCCCTAAATCGGCACAAGGCTCACCGAAAGACGACGACGATGCTCCCCTGGCTTCGACCGAGGCTGCTACCACTCCAGACCACCAATTGCACCACCAACGAAACACGAAGAACTCCGGCGAGCTTCCGGCGAGAGCACGAACTCCGGCGATAGGAAAATGAGAGAGGGAGAGGTGATTTGCAGATGTGGATGAGAGATCCAAGGCCACCACTCCCCTTATATAGGCCAACGACAACCTCAACGTCGAGCAACTGAAGCGGTCGGGCTCCCTCCTCGGCGAAATGGAGAATCTCAATCGGCGAAACGCGAAGGCCATTGAAGACGACGCTGAACAACCTTTTTTCGTGATCGCTGAAGTTCTTCCGCGGTCGCGGAAACGCCACGTTCGCATCCGTTTGACCTCTGGTCGTGGCTTTACACGTGGATTCATCCTCTTAAATGAATACTTGTATCCAAACAAATATTCTAAGCCTCAATAATACATCGAATGTATATTATAACGCTCAAAGAATTATTACAGAGATTATACGAGTAACAAAAATTCCGAATTTCGCCAAACGCGTCACGATTACAGAACGAGGGTTGGAAAATTACCCAAATACCCTTACTAAAAATGAGGGGTATTACACTGTATTGGGTAGGGTTGTCTTTCTTTGGAACTTTAAATAATCGAATTACTCGAATCTTAAGCTCATAATTTCCTCGAACACCTGTAATGTCGTTTATTTCTTGTCTAGCTTTTGACATAACTACAAAACAGAAAATTAAAGTTACAAAACTGTACAAAATATATAAGCATTCTCATATCAATGAGAGGGCATTAGTAGGTGCAGAGTATGCTCGGATAGGTTGTTAGAATGACCGACGAACTCTTCTAATACCCTCTCCGAGCATATTCTGCACCGACTTGTTCAGCCTACTCGTTTTGTGGGAATACGTATGCCAAGTAAAATTAAAATTCATATCTCAGATAGGGGTGTTTAGATATTGGATTGGACTTGGCGACAAATATGAATTACCCTAGCAATTAATTATATTTAGGACGATCTCTGTCTTTGTCTTTCTCTCTCCTGGTTCATATAATTCAAACAATAATGAAATAGTTTATTTCATATGAGCAGATCTGGAGGTTGGTGAAGAGATATGGAAGGGGAGGATGTTCTGGCAAGCTCCAAAGTCAATAAATGTAAGCATGATCTCTCTCTCTCTCTCTCTCTCTCTCGCTCTATCTCTCTCTCTGGAGATCCTTGGTTTGATTTGTTATCCTGGTTCACTACAACCTAATATTAATTAAATATTTTGTTCTGGTGTCGAGATCTGGAGGTTGGTGAGGATTGCACATTGAAGAAGGTTATGGCAATATCCCTACCCTCATCAAGGAATCAAAACGTAAGCTCTCTCTGTCTATATATCTATTTGTCTACATCTCTAGCGACCCATTCATTTTGAAATTCTTGATTGATAGGTGTTCAATAAAAAAATGATTTGTGACAAAAAATGAACACCTAAACAAATATAATATAATGGGTTTAATTTTATATCATCTATTGATTTATTTCCTTATCTGTCAATTTCTCTTTGTGCAAGTATGATATTGAATTTGAAATTCTATAATCATATACTAATGAAAATTATCAATAGAAATATATGTTGCAATGTATGTATGAAAGACATCTTTTTCAAAGTATATAGAAATATGTATATAGACAGAAGCATTTTATAAATGACAGTCTTGTAAATAGAGAGGTTATTATTAGTTTTTGCAGAATATGCTCGGAGGCGTTATTAGTTTCATCGGCAAAAGGACTAATCTAATAGCCTCTCTGAGCATATTCTGCACAAACTTAGGTAATCATGCCGCCTCATTAAAGAACGAAAATAGTAATATAGTGGCTAGTTGTGCAGGATCTCTCTGTCTCTGTCTCTCTTTTTATCTACTCTCTCTCTCTATTCATCTCTTTCTTTAAAGATCCTTTTCGTTTCATTTTTTTCCCTTGATGAGGATGTCTGCAGGTTGGGAAGAGATATGGAAGGAGGATGTCCTGCCCATATCCAAAGTGATAAATATAAGCACGATCTATGTCTTTCTTTGTCTATCTCTTTCTATCTTTATCTCTTTCTCTGCAGATCCTTTGTTTGATTTATGTCCTAGTGCATTACTCTCTAAATATACTGAAATAATTTCTTTCATATGATCAGATCTGGAGGTTGGTGAAGAGATATGGAAGGGGAGGATGTTCTGGCAAGCTCCAAAGTTGATAAATGTAAACCTCAAACAACTCATGGGGTTCCAAGATCTAAAAATGAAAACCTCAAGGTACGGATACTATACTAACATTGAGATGAACATGACAAATAGATATTCAATGTTGCAAAGAGTAGAGTGAATGAAAGAATGAAAAATAGATATTCGATGTTGCATATCGGTTCTGAATTATTACCTTGTAACTGAGTTCTGGATTTCTTGAAGAAAACTGAAATAAAGAAAATAAATCAATATCAGTTCTGTTTGAAATGTTAAATCTGAATCCCTATAAAACATACACTGAAGTTCTGTTTGAAATGATATAAGCATTACATTTGAAATAACTGAGTTCTGCTTTATGTTAAGCATTACCTCTTAAATGTCTGTATTCTGCTGTAGTTTATCTTATGAAATAACTGAGAAGGTCTAGATTTATAGACGACTATGTGAAAGAGATGTAGTCTTGTATTACATGTTTCAGTATAACAAATCATGTTTATTTTTTTATTTTTGGAATGCACAGATTTTTCTATATCATATCTTCGTAGTAATCGTTTTAATTTTGTACATAAACTATTCTGTACGACTGCTAATGATTCTGTATTATATTTTGACTTTTTTGTTCAGATCTTGTAATCAGTTTTGCTTTTTATGGATATGTTATTATTTGCAGAATTTCTGACATTGGGAAACAGAGAAAGCACACTTTTTTGTCTCAGAATTTATGCAATTTTGTAATTTATATACAGGTTTTAAAAGTTGTGCAATATTTTGTGTAATGCTTATATAATTTTTTTATGCTTCATATTTAGGTTCATGTGTGTGTATGTGGTTTTGTAATATTGGTGCAGGTTTTGTACATTGTTTTGTCATATTTGTGGTTGGCTTTCTGTTAAAAGTTTTGCTGCATTTCTGTAATGCTTATGTAATTATTTTATGCTTCATATTTAGGTTCATGTGTGTGTATGCGGTTTTGTAATATCTGGGCAGGTTTTGTGCATTGTTTTGTCATATTTGTTATTGGTTTTGTGTTTAAATTTTGTCCAGGCTTTGTCATAAAAAAATTTCGGTATGTTGTATGGTATTTTGAATGTAGAATTTATCGTATAACAGGTTTGATACATCATTTATAGCAAAATATTTTTTTTTCTTTGATTCTCAAATATTGAATTTTATTCAATTAAAACGTAACTCATAATATTATTTGCTTTTTTTTTGGAAAGATTAAGCATACAAAAAAAAATCGTACAAAGATAATCTCTGCAAAATTAGGTCAGAATCATAGATTTAAAAAAAATAACAACATTAACCGGACGGGTGACACGTGTGCAAATTAATTCCGCTGTGACACGTGACAACGAAAAATGCGGGATCAATCTCGGGGCGCGTGCTACTTAGCCTCCATTCTGCTTTAGTTATTATATAGTAGATTAGACATCTCACCCATGATATATACATCTGTGCGGCATTATATATGGTTAACTTATCTTCATTGTTTACCATGATATAACTTTCTGTTATAAAAGTACAAAACGGGATCCCGCACTTTAATTATTATAGGAGATTTAGTTAATTTAATCCTAAAGATATTCAAATTATATCTTTGGCAAATCTTGACCGGTTAAGATTTAAAGTACAAAACGGGATCCCGCAGAATCTTTTGACCTAAGTTATCTTTTATATATATAGGATGCGGATCTGGTGAGAATATTTCGTAAAATGATAACTGTTTTAAAATGTGAACTGGTGCACAAGTCTGTGCAACAAGGTGTACAATGGGAAGAAAGTGCATAATGCACTTGCAATCTCATGCACACATATTTGGGTGTACAATTGTGCATTATGTTGGTGCACAACTGGTCTTCCCCCATTGACCCATCGGAGCTCCAGCGTTGACCGACCGTTGACTGGTGTTGAGAGGTGTTGACCGACGCTTGGTTGGTCAGTGCACTTGCTTGTGCACCATTTTGGATGTGCATCATGGTATGAATACTTGTGCACCATGTTGGAAATAATTGTGCACCATTTAAATAAAATACAAGTGTACAATTAAATAGAATACACATGCACCATGACATAAATAAATGTGCACCACATTACAAGTAATTGTGCATAAACTTGATCAAACACGGGTCCGGGCCGGACCCATTTTTACGGCCCGTTTAAGCGGGCCGGGTTCGGACCCGACCCGTTATTCGGGCCAGAATCCTTAACCGGATCCGCCTGTAATTCCGGGCCGGCCTGGTTGGTCATTCTCAAGTATATTTTTTATTTTTTTAATATTTTTTATTCTCCAAACTAATTATTTAATACTATTAATAAGAAAAGGGTAAGTAATTTTAGGTTAGGTTTTTTTATTATATATATTTGTTATATATTTTTATATTAATTAAAAATAATATGCTGGTCGGGCCGAGCGGCCCGTATGGGCCTGAACCTGTAACCGGGCCCAACCCGCTTACCCGTTCGGGCGAGTCAACCCGTGTTTGCTCAGGTCTAATTGTACACCACAATTCATGTGTTTGTGCACTCCATTTTAATAAAAAAAATACAAGTGCACTACTCCATAAAAATCGGGTGCACAATTCAACATATTATGGTGCACATCAAACTTTGGTGTACAAACTCGTACAACTTGGTGCACAAACATTGTGCACTGCTATTTTACTTAGAAAAAAAAAACAAATTCATTACTCAATAAAATTCCGGTGCACAACTTCATATATTTTGGTGCACTTTTCAACAGACTTTGGTGCACAAATTCATAAAGCTTGGTGCACAAGACTAGTTCGTATTTTAAGAGAAGTTCTCATTTCAAGAACAATTTTTACCGGATTAGATTAAAGCTTTCCAGAACTCATGAATTCCACGGCATTCATCCAGGGGCTAAAGGAATGGGGCTTTCAAACTCCATGTGTGCAAAAAGCTGCCAACGTCGTACAAAAAAACTGCTAGAAAAGGCTAATCAGTATATCATTGCAGATGAGTTGGCAAGGGAAGGAACTTCCGCGAAAACACCCCCTACTAATGGAGGGCGAAAGAATGACAACTACAAGCGAGAAACAGACACTTGGGAGCTCCTTCGTCACAAGGAAAACGACAGAGGAAAAGCTTCGGAGAGGCAACTGGTTGCTGTCGAGATGAACGATCGCGAAGCAGCGGGAATGTACCACCCAGGCTGCAGTACAGACCGCCACCTTTGCGTGCAAATGTCCCACCACCACTACCTCCCGCGAGGCCAGGGGAAACAAATTTGCTCCTACCACCAGTCAACAAGACATGATAGCCACGAGGGCCATGATTATGGGACTCCACGAAAGAGAACAACTCCAGGGCCGAGACCAGCCCCACAGAGACCGCCTCAGAACAGAGCCACTACATACCCTCATGCGGTGAAAAAGTTCCCAAGGCCAGATGGCCAAGTGGGGGCGATTACCGGCAAGCACGTGTCCAAAGGCCCTAGCAGGCGTGTAGGGAGTAGAATCGCGAATGCACCCCTCCTGCTTGGAAGACCGAACATGAGCATATCCAACCCTCATAGCAAAGAGCACCAACTCACATTCAGCGCGAATGATGTCGCAGAACCATTTGTCCCCAACACGGTGTAATACCTCAGCCACTTGGGCGGCCCATCACAGGGTTGCAGCCCATACACCCCAACCCATCCTTGGTAGCTCCACCTAATTAATAGGCAGCCATCTCCAAGAGGTTGTTGGTGAGTCTCGAACTCGAGACCTCACCCTTTAACAAGCAGCCAAAGCATTGCTTGTTACCAATTGCGCTGCAGCACAATTGGTAACAAGCAATGCTTTGGCCGCTTGTTAAAGGGTGAGATCTCGAGTTCGAGACTCACCAACAACCTCTTGGAGATGGCTGCCTATTAATTAGGTGGAGCTACCAAGGATGGGTTGGGGTGTATGGGCTGCAGCCTTGTGATGGGCCGGCCCAAGTGGCTGAGGTATTACAAAAACGTACACTTTGAATGAGAGGGGCTCTGACCTTATAGGGCCAGCCATTTCTCTATCCATGGGTCGCAGCCCATGTACCCCAACCAAATCCCCATGGCTGGGAGGTTGTTCGTGAGACTCGAACTCGAGACCTCACGCTTTAACAAGCGGCTTAACGCCCACTTGTTACCAATTGCGCTGCAGATGTGATACCCCGTAATTCTGTAAGGTTATTTTGGGAATTTTGAGAATTTTCCCGAGTACCCATTTTGTACGTCGGATTTAATTCAGAGAGTTTAGAACATTCTGTAATGTCCTCTGTATCTGTAATATTTTTCTCAGTGAAATAATATATAGACGACGTGCTTTGGATTTTAATACTCGTTCGCATACGATAATTTTATCCCGAGTTAAAGTTATTGTCGTTCAAAACCAGAATGGGCGCGAAGCCACAGGGGCGGCGACCGCCGCATTTATGGCGGCGCCCGCCTTTGCCAGGCTCGAGGACTAGCGTGGTCGTCTTCCTAGCTGGGCGCCAGGCCTAGTGGCGGCGACCGCCGTGCAGTACGGCGCCCGCCGTAATTCGCCCGCCGTAGGCAATTTGTGAGGCGGCGACCCTTGCTCTCCGCGGCGCCCGCCGTCGTTGTCCGAAGGTCTTTGCCCGATTGTCGCCGACGAGCCTCTGACGCGCCGAAATAGGCCTGCTCCGCCTCGTCGAAGGGCCATCATTGTGTTCCCGGTGGTTTGGCTATTTAAGGAGGTGCTTGGAGGTCGGATTGGAACCGATTCCATAGCCGAAGCTCTCCCGAAATTGTGCCTCGCTGGGGTTCTTGCCTCGCCGGATTCTGGAGTGTTCGCCGGAGGTCGTTTGGTGTGTTTTCCAGTAGCCTTGAGGTGCCTTTGGAAGCTTAGTGGAGGGTGGAATCCAAAGCCAGGCCAAAGGGTGTCTCTGCGTGTGTGTGGGTGAGTGTTTTTCCTCTCGCCGGCGTCTTCTGGTGTTCTTACAGCGACCACCGTGATGAACAGCGGCGACCACCGTGATGAACCCGGCGACCGCCGCCAGTGGCCAGAAGCCTCTTTGTTGGCTTGGTCTTGGTGGTCGTCGTTGAGACGTCGTTCCTTTCGTATCCTTTCGTCTTCCTTTAGATTCGTACTGTGTTTATGTCAGATCTAACTTAGGGTTTCTTTATGGGTCGACTCAAAGGTTGTTGTGCTGTCGGAGCTATACCCGTGTCGAGCCCGGAATCCCGTCGTCGTTAGGCTTGTTCCAATTCTGCGGATTAAGGCAAGTGGCGGTTCGCTCTTGCTCATCGTTCCATATTTACATTAATTATCAGTTGTTTATCTGAGTAATCAATTTGGAATGATTACTGTGTTTATCTGGAATTGGTTTTATAAACTGTTTTGGAAACTGTAATAATGATATTATCATAGGTTGTATATCTGTTAGAAGAACGCAATTATATGTGATAATTACCGTGATGGTATTGTTGTGAATTTAATCTTAATGCTAGAGTAGCATGTGGGTTAATAGAAAAGCTAATCCAAGTAAGGATTAGCCGTTTCTATTATCTCTATGTTTAAGTCGTTTGCCTGGATGGCTTTAATATGAAAAATTGTTGTGTTAGACTGTTTAGTTAGCACGAATGTTCGTAGGAACGCTAATCCAAGTAAGGATTAGTCGTTTCTTTTTAACTTAATGTTCGTAGGAACGCTAATCCAAGTAAGGATTTGTCGTTTCTTTAAATCGTAATACTCCTCGGGTTAATTTCCGAATAATAATTTAAGGGTCATGATCTATGCTTCCTATCCACCTTTAAGGATCTGAAGTGTTTAAGAGCCTTGCTAGCGCAATTTGGTGAACATAATTGTCACCCTGTGTATTAAGCACCTAGCTAGTGCAATTGGGGTGGACGTAACTGTCACCCTGTAAATTAAAGTGTAAGCACTGTGGCAGTGTAATTTGGGTGAACGTAAGGTCACCCTGTGTAATAATAACTTTCGTTGTTACTCGGAATAATATTAAGCCTCGTGTGTGTGTGTGTGTGTGTGTGTGTGTGTGTGTGTGTTTGTGTGTTGTTTTAGTTTGGGTCGACATAATAGTCACCCTGAGATTTAAAGCATTGTAGCCGCTCTTAATAATATTAATGTATTTCAGTGGCGTGTGTTTTATAATTAAATAAGATAATGTGCCCGAGTGCACAAGATTAATATACCTTTGGCGAGTAGTGCATCTAAGTAAATAGTACAGCTAGGAAAGCTCGTCTTGACTTTTGATCAGAGTACGTTCTCTTTCCAATCTGGATTCGCTGTATGCGGTGAGGTTGGTTGTGAACCGAAACATCTAAGTCAGCTTTTAAATCATTAATGTATGTTGTCTGATTCTTTAAACGTTCCAGATTTGTCATATTTCCTTAAGACTCACTTCCGTTGGAGTCTTCTTTCGGGTCGATTTCTGTGAAGATTCAGTTTTCCAGAATCTTCTCTTGTGCATGCCTTTTGTCATATTCAAGTATAGTATAGTGGTTGACTAACGTACTCGACTTTTATTCGAGAGACGAGGAGTCTAACCTAATACGACTACTTTGAACCTTCTGCTTTGTACCCTTGCATAGTCTATTCAATAGACTAACCAACCGCAATTGTTCTCTGCATGGTTGGCTGGTGTCATCCGTTCGATTCGGCACATCAGATAGAGCGAAGATATGAGGAGACTAGATTGACTATGAAGATGACGATTATTTTTGGATGTTTTAATAATTATCTTTTAATCAGGTTCAGATCCTTGGGCAGATGATCATTACGATCATAACCCTTTTTGTAAGATTTCAAGAAAGACTTCCGCTGTAACTTATTTACTCTGTTATATATTTAAAAAGACTTCCGTTGTACTTTGTTTAAACTCTGTATTTGTCCTATTCGGGATTGTGATGTAATCCCGGGACTCATGTTTTATATGAATAAAGTTATCATCTTGTATCATATGTGTGTCATAATTGTATTTAAACTGTAAAGCCTTGGGTGATCTCGGTAAGGAACACTGAGGTCACTGGCGGTAATACCTTTCCAAATGGGTTAAGATTTGGGGGTGTTACACACGGACCCACTGGTGTTGCATGTGCAAATGGGTACCAAAATAGTGAAGAGGGTGATGGTAGACACCAACAGCTCCGCGATTACACTGGAAGACATTTCAGAAGATGAGCCTAGACCCCGCGGATTTATTGCCTACCGACTGTACTCTTGTCGGATTCGCGGGAGAGCGAGTTAAAACAATTGTGGTCATAACCCTAGATCTTATTCTCGGTGATGAGAATGGTCCACTAAGATCGGAAAAGGTTGAATTCTTGATGCTGCAATCCCCGTCCGCATATAATGCCGTCCTGGGAAGAATCTCTCTTTGTAAGTTTCAAGTTGTTGTCTCTATATATCATTTTTCACTAAAGTTCCCTACGCAGGTTGGAGTCGGGATTGCTAGAGGTCAGCACGTGGAGAGCCGCACTTGCTATCTCGCCGCTCTAAGCAAGAAAAATGTCCCAGTCCTAACGACAGAGGCCGAAAGCCCCAACCCTGCAACCCCAGGCTCCGTGGAAGAAGAGGCTAAGCTCGAGGTAAGAAACCGGCTAGAGGTAGTAGTCTCAGAACAGGAAAGGACAAGCATATCCCCTTTCTTGCGAGAGGAAGAGAAACTGTACACGGGGCAGGCACTCAAGGCCGAATTACAGGAGAAAGTGAAGAAGTTGCTAGCCTCCTCGCGGAATGTGTTCGCGTGGACCCCTAAAGACTTGAAAGGGATTCCTGCGAGTCTCATGATGCACTCCTTGAACATCATCTTGGATGCTAAGCCGATAAGGCAAAAGAAGAGAAAACAGGGCAGAGAAAAGGCCCAAGAAACGATGGAGGAGGTAGCCAAGCTCATTCGCGAAGTGTAGTATTCACGGGTGCCGGCTAATATAGTAATGGTGAAGAAAGCCAACGGCAAATGGCGCATGTGCGTTGACTTTACTGTCCTCAACAAGGCATGCCCTAAAGACAGCCACTTGTTCCCGTCAATCGACCAGCTCGTTGATTCAACGACAAGACATGAAGCGCTGAGCTTTCTAGACGCTTATTCCGGCTACAATCAGGTGGAGATGAACCCAGCTGATGAAGAACACACCACGTTCATCACAGAAAGAGGTACTTACTGCTACACCGTGATGCCGTTTGGACGTAAGAACGCAGGGCCAGCTTCCAGCGCCTTGTCAATTTAATTATCTGTGAACTGATCGGTACTACAATTAAGGGATATGTAGATGATATAGTGGGGAAGAGTAAACGGGAAGAGGATCACACAAATGATATCTGCGAGGTGTTCAAAACTCTCCGAAGACACGACATGAGCATAAATCCTGAGAAGTGCGTGTTTGGAGTGAAAGCGGGAAAGTTCCTCGGCTTCTTGATCAGTTCGCGAGGAATTGAGGTGAATCCGGAGAAGGTAGAAGTTGTTTTGCAAATGTCTCCCCCGCGAAGCACATAAGAAGTACAAAGGTTCATAGGCTCTGTGAACTACCTCGATATTTTTTTTTCAAAGTTAGCAGAAAAGGACTACCTTTCTTTGCCACTCTCAGAGACCTGAAGAACATCAATTGGACACTGGAGTGTGACATTGCCTTTGCGAAGCTGAAAAAGCATCTAGCGGTGCTGCCAACCTTGTCCTCACCAGTGCTAGGTGAAGATCTCCAGCTTTACCTAGCTGTTGATCGAACTGCCGGAGTTCGATATAGATTATAGACGAAGGCCCGCTATCAAAGCACATGCACTTGCGAACTTCATAGTTGAAGCAAGCTTCCGTGAGCTGAGTACAGAAGGGATGGTGGAGGACCAGGTGTTGTGGACCCTCTTCATAGACGGTGCAATTAATGAAGACGACAACAGAGCTGGAATCACGCTAACGTCGCCGGGGGGAGAAGTTTGAGTATGCGCTCACGCTCAACTTTGAGACCACCAATAGGGAGGCTTTATATGAAGCCCTTCTCGCGGGGCTCGAGCTTGAATTGACTAACGGGGCTCGAAGAGTGACATGCTTGAGTGATTCTGAGATTGTAGTAAAGCAAGTGCAGGGCATATACAAAGCTAAGACATGCAATTTGCCCGCGTATCAACTCAGAGTGAATACGTTGTCGACCACATTTGATCACTTCGAGATACAATCAATACCGCATAGGGAAAATGTGAGGGCTGACGAGATCGCGAAGCTTGCTTCAAAATCCAAACTACAGCAAAAGGGTCAAATTTGGCTCGACACGCGAACAACCAAAGCTGTAAACCCAGAACTCATGGTCATTGACTACGCGGAGGATGTAGATGACTGGCAGACTCCTATACGCAGGTACTTGATGAGAGGAGTTGTCCCCGATGACCCTCAATAAAGAGGAAGTTGCAGGTCCACGCAACTCGTTTCTACATGGAAGGTGGCATATTGTACAAGAAAGGGTACATGATGGCATAACTTAAATGCATGACCCTCGCGGAGGGAAATAGCCCGATGCTCGAGATCCATGGAGGGCTATGCGGAGGACATGCCGGGTGGTGATCCCTAGTATACAAGGCCTTAAGAGCTGGATACTTCTGGCCAACAATGAAGGAGGATGCCACTCGCATAGTGCAAACGTGTAATGCCTGTCAACTGCATGCCCTATCTACTCATCAACCATGTGTTGATATATAAGTCATGAGTGCTCATTGCCCCTTCGCGAAGTGGGGAATGGATCTCCTCGGTCCGTTCCCAAAGGCCCCAGGGCTGCTACAGTTCATCCTGGTCGCCATCGATTACTTCACAAAGTGGATTGAAGTCGTGCCACTTGCTTCCACAACTGTTGAGCAGGTGAAGAAGTTTATATAGCAAAACATCATTTGCCGGCTCGGCTTGCCGCAAGATATTGTAACCGATCGCGAACCCCATTTCAACACCGAGAAACTGATCAACTTCTGTGAGGGCCTTGGAATCCGCCTTTGCTTTGCTTCAGTGTCTCACCCGCGGTGTAAAGGCCAAGTGGAGAGTGCAAACAAAAGGTCCTCTATAATTTACGAAAAAGACTCACGTGAGCGCAATGCCAGTGGGCCAATGTCCTACCTCTCATACTTTGGGCTAATCGAACAACCTCAAAGAGGGGTACAGGGGAAATACCCTTCGTGTTGACGTATGGTGCAGAATCAGTGGTCCCCGTTGAACACCTTTTCCCAAACGAGAGGCTGTTGCACTATGACACCAAAGAAAACTCTGCGAAGCTGCATCTCGAACTACAGCTCAGAGAGGAAACACATGAAATGGCCGAGATACGTGAAAGTGAATATAAGCGACACATCACGGCATACTACTACAAAAGGGTTAGGCCTAGAAGCTTCGCGAAGGGTGATCTTGTGCTGCAGAAGACTGATGGCGGGAAGCTCGACCCTGGTTGGGAAGGACCATTCATTGTGGTACGCGTAGTTGCACCGGGGGCTTATCGCCTTAAGGATCACACATGCAACATTGTTCCGAATTCATGGAATGTGATGCGGTTTCGCAAGTACTATCCTTGAGAAGGGTCTCGCCTCACGTATACATTCGCAAACCATATTACTTTGTCAATTAACTTTGAGTAAGCAAGGCAATCAATAATTTCGCGAGCAATGTTGTATAGGCCACACCCGTAATAAGTGAAAGCAATGCCATTAAAGTGTGGGCCTATGGCAAGTGATACGCGAGGGCTAGGTATGCGAGTTAAGCAATACATTTGAGCAATATGATATGCACGATATGAGACAAGCAATGTCCTAAACGTGATACTGTGTGCAATGTGTAGGAAAGCAAGTATGAAAAGCAATTTGTGAACGCAAGTCGTGAAGAGCAAGTATGAAATGCAATTCGTGAAAGCAAGACGCGAAAGCAAGCTGTGAAGGCAAGGACTGAGAAGCAATACTGAAAATCACGAGTGTAAAGGGCAAGCAAGTAAAGCAAGGGCAATAATCGTGAGCGAGAACTATGTAGCAATGAAGTATTCATCCTATGCAATCTATATATTCGCGATAGCTCGGTTAAAGGCTTTCAGCTAATCATGTTAAAATAAAATGAACTAGGTGTCCCTTCAAGGATTGCAAGAACATGAAAAGTCTAATCCAAGGAGCACAAGGCAAACAAAGCGCGCGTAGAACGAGAAGCTAGAAAAGTAGAACTTTTTCATTTAAAAAAAAGAAGTCTATAAATACATGATTTTCATGAGCAATACTATTAATCTTTCCTTCGTGCACAACATACACGCAGTAATAATTACAAAAAGGTCTTTTTTTACGGCAACCATCTACTAACTAAAAATGAACCGGGGGGGGGGGGAGGGTATAAGGCTAAACATATACTAACTAAGCCTAATGGCCAATAGAACGCAAGCTATGTGGAGGAAATCCCGGTGGCGGGGGCTCCTGAATAAAGACCTGCACTGGACCCTCCTTCCCGAGCTTTACGATGATGGAGGTGTCGTGATTATCCTTCACCTCGCGGAGCATTCGTCCCCTAGCTGTTGGCTCAGGAAAGTAGAACATGCGCCCTACGCCAAAGATAGCCGCGTCTAGAAAGAGCCAGTCAAGCATCCCTTGGAGATCAAACTCTCCAACTTCTTCACCCACGTCGCCCACAACAATGTTTGAAACACTACCACCAACAAATCGGTGAATCGAGACTTCACGGTGATCACCTCGCTGGTAAACGAAGCGACCATCACCGTGGTGAACCTCAAGGATGAGACCAACCATGTTGTTGGGGGCTTGGAAACGATGAAGGCAAGAAAGGTGAGAAAATGAGCAAGAAGAAGTGAGAAAGAAAACCGAAAGAAAAACCAGTATTTATAGACAAGCAAGCAGGTGTGAAGGACGTGTGAATTAATTGCCCACATAGTGACATTTTACTTCATAGTGGTAGAGAGAAAGTCGGAAGCATTAAACGCAGTAAAAGAAAACTGAAGTGACGTGTTATTTAGTAAGTCTTCAAAGTCAAACCATAAACACGCCAGCTACACCCTAGACCCGTCGGTTACTAGTCAAATCAAGTCAAGTCGCATTAAACAAACAACAAGACCAATGCAAGCAAAAAAGCAACGCGGAGAACAAACTAGTAGCAACATGCAATAGCTTCAACAATAAAAAGGGTAAAAAATAGTATACGTCCACGAAGGGACAATGTCAACAAACCAACTACAAGGCTGTTACAAAATACGTCCATAAGGGGACAAGTGTCAATTGTAAAACGCCAATGCGTATAGAAGTGCGTGAGGATTACAAAGGAAGAAAGACCAAACTATGTTTGAGGAGTCGGGGCACTCGGGGGCTCTTCTCGAGGCCTCTTGAATCTAGCGGCAGGTGTCGAGCTGGTGGGAACTGCACTCTCCATGTAGGGGTAGTCCTCCTTCATGGTGGTCACATTCTAAGCCTCCAAAACCCATTTCCGATCCTCCTTGATCTCCCCGAGCTTAGGGATAGGGTATGGCTTTCGAGCCATAGGTTTGTAACCGAACGTCCAGGCTGGCTTGAAGATAACCGGCTCCACACCATTCTTGACCACCATCTGCTTTATCCCAATGGCCCCGCCCAAACAATAACTAGCCCCCATGTAGTAGTCATGGCGAGCTCTGAAACGGTCCCACTCGCGTACTCATCGACCGCTTCCTGCTTGGCTCTCTTGCAAGCCTCGGTCAAGCTGCTCACTTGTTCCCTAAGCGCTTCGTTCTCCTTCGCCTTTGTGTTCCTCTCTTCCTCCAAATTGGCAACTTGCTCGCGAAGCTCCTTGATTAAAGCACTGTCCGCATCAAGCGTCTTCACCTTTTCCCTAAGCTCCTTAATCTCGAGCTTGTCCTTGTCAATCTCGGCCTCGTACAACTCGAGCAAAGCACAAGCACGATGGTTGTGCTGAATCATATGAAAAAAACAACCCCCCAGTTACGCGAAGAATGTAAAGTAAAAGTTAAGAGATGAAATAATGATAATGAGGACAGTGGCGAAATCATACCAGGTTCAGATCGCGATAAACATAAGTCAAGTGACATGACGGGATCACATCAGGATCTTGGATGGCTTGCCGCGCGAAGGGTTTGTGATGTGACCCTGCCTCCCATGACGGCCCAAGACGAGGAAGAAGCCATGAGCCTACGCTCAGAGGGCCCAGTAACAATGTCTAGGTCCAAAGCCATCTCCTCCGCCGTCGCGTCTCTTGTCGCACGCATCGTCGCTGGCCAAGGAAGCCCAGACGCCAATCCGAGACTCGTCGTCCTCACAACCATCGGCATCAGAACAACGCGTTCTCCTCCGCCAGCATTGCGTGCACACACTCGCGAGTCCATCGACCCTTCGTCGTCGTCTCTCGCGGTGTGTGAATGCATGCCTTCACCGCGTTAGGATTTCAACGCGTTCTTTTAAGACAATTTCTATATTTGGTATTTCCAGCTTTGTTTTAGATAGTTTCCTTTTATAGTCTTTCTATCTTTTAGGGTTTGTGCCTTTTGCATGCTTGCATGGGCTAGCCCTTAGGCTCGTTTCGGCCCAAGCCCATTAGGTCTTGGCCGAGATACATTGGCTATTTAAAGTCTCCCTTCTTATTGTTATTTCTTACGTTCAAATTTAATCAAGGTTTCAAGTAGAGTGTTTATTCTCCTTCCCTTAATCGGACGTCAAACCCCTCTATCTTCGCATCCCCTTTCCTCCGCCGCCGACGCTACGGCAATTGCTTGATCTTTCAAGCCAATTCTTCCTTCGCATCTCCCTTCCTCCGCAGTCGACGCTACGACACCAAAGGCTTGTCTGTCAAGTTACATATCCCTCATCAAATCGCTTCCGCCATCACTATCCATTCACTCCATCAATCGCTTCCATCGCCTCATTCATCGCGATCTCTCACTCGCGAATCGTCACCAACACCACCGTTTGACAAAGATCGAGTGACTTCCCAACCAAGACTAGATCCCAAGGCGTCACCTTTGACAATTGGCTTGTCATCGGAGGCAAGAACACATCAACTGGCATCAGAGCCCAACAGTCTTGTAAGTCACGAACTCAAGTTTCAATCTTGTTCACGGAATTTTTTCTTATTCCCATCCTTTGCTTTCGTATTATCTCGCGAGAAAAAGTAGAGAAAAACCATAAATTTTCCATGTTTGCTCACCTATTCGGTTTCTACAAGGTAATACCTTGGACAAAAAAAATTTCCTTGTTTCCCAAGTTTTGGTGTGTTAGGTAATTTGTTATCTTGCATGCTAGAATATTTTGTTTTTTTATTTCATGCGTGGATAGAGTTTCCTTGTTTGCTAGATTTTGCTTTTTAGTTAAGTTAACCGAATTTCCTTATATAAGATATCTATCAAATCTTATCTTCTCTCTCTTATCTCTAATATCACACTTGTGATATTCTTGTTACTTAGACCTTTTTATTTTATTTCCTTTTGCAAATCCGAAAGATCAAAAGATAAGATCTCGGATATTATAAAATAAAAAATAAAAAAATAAAGATATCCAAAAGATATTCAAAAAAAAAAGTTTCCAAAGTTAGGTAAAGCCAAAATAAGGCAACCCTAACCCACACTCGGTCTAAGCTCATCTTCTATCTCTCTCCGCCGTCTAGGTCAAGCTTCCTAGAAGGTACTTTCTTGCTAATTAGGTTCTTTGTTTACGTTTGTTTTAGGGTTTTACTTTGTTCTTGTTTGTTTGATTGCAACTTGCTTGATACACCACTACTTGTGCAAGCCAAGCCGCCCTCACGACAAGCCAAACAACCCCTACCTACGTGAACTTTGTTACTTGACTAGTGATTTGCTTGGTTGTTGTTCTTTGTTGTCTTTTGGTTCGTTTTTACTCCCATGTCTGGCCATATTGTTATAGGTACCATGCCGGTTGGACACAGTGAAGACCAACACGACGTCGACAACACCAACCTCCCACAGCCGCCGTTGGTGCACCAAGACCAACCACCTCTCAACCCCCCACCACAAGATCCACTCTTGGAGTTGTCTGAGGAGCAAAGAAAGATCCAAGCTCTTCGACAAGAAAACGCAGCCTACAAATCCAGAGAACGCGCAGCACAACTCTTGCCAGCCCCAGATCCCCTGAGTACCATGGACGCACCGGCTCAACCTGGAGCCACCGACGCGGGTCCATCAAAGACAAGAATCGACAAAGGAAAAGGAATCATGCCTTCAACATCTCATCATCAACCACAACACAACCGCTGGCTTCGACAACGGCTCTGACTACGACCGCGACGCCGAGGACACTCAAGGTGAGTATTCTGAACCATACAACTTTGATGATCGCTATGCCTCTAGGAGAACCTAGAGACACGTACCGGCCTCAGCGCCACGCGAAGGCTGCCCTCGCCGAGCCGAGCAAGCCGACGCGACGCCAAGGAGACCCAGTCGCCGACCAAATGGGCATACGCGACGCGATGAGACCAACTTGAGGACCCCACCTACCCAGCGACGGAGCCATGATGTACGTGAACACCTTCGACACCAGAGTGTTCGAACGCCGCATTACAGATCGATGGCTACGTATCGATCACACCCAATGTCCAAGACGACTTCGACGAGTATGACGACGAAGAGATCGAGGACTCAGGTATGGTCAACCCTAAATTTTTTCACCCCCCTCTTGGAGATCCACTAGAATTGCAGGATCGCCCTTCAGATTTGATACCTCTACCGCGTCTCCAGCCCCAAGGAGAACGCATTCATGACATTGGCGGCGAGCGCCGCGATGTTATGCAAAGAGACATTCGACGCGACAACTACGATGCCCAGCCGCGAAGACGTCGATGCGATGACGCCTACGTGCCCAGGGATGAGTATGTCCGCGAAGATCGCCAAGAACGTGATAGATGCCCGGTTGGACGCGATAGACCACATGGAGTGCGCGCCTTTGAGAACCCTCTCTACGACGTCGCGCTAAACAACGCGTTCAACCAAGCACCTGCCCAACCACGATTCCAACAACACCAAGTCAAGGTAAAAATCGAGCATTTTCATGGTGAATACAACCCCTCTGTTTTTCTTGAATGGGTGCAGGCTACGGAGTACACCCTTAGATATTGTCGAGTGCCACCTGAGGAGCATGTCGACGCCGTGACCCTTAACTTCCGAGGAGCCGCCCGTGTTTGGTGGCATAGATTTGAAGATGACTGTGTGCGTCGCCATAGGACCAGAGTCACCGAGTGGCATCAATTGGTGTACGTGATGACAAAGAAATATGTGCCTTTGGACTATAGGAATCAAATGCGACTGGAGATAGCCATGGCTCGCCAAGGGTCGATGTCTCCCCTCAAATTCTTTTCCAAGCTTGAAGACATGTATTACAAGGCCAACATCTCCGTTGCACCATCGACTTTGAGGACGAAATTCTTGAGTGGCTTGAACACCAACATCCGTGATCAAGTCGAGATTTTGCCCATCAAAGATTTGAACACACTCACACATACGGCGATGCAAATTCATGCACAACTCTCTCGCCGAAAGTCTTACACTTACCCTAGTGGCCAAACCAGGTATGCTTCTAACCCTAGTGGTTTATCTTCTACTAACCCTCGCCCTAGTGCCTCTACCACAGCCGTGTCTAGCCAGACAACCAAGGCGAAGCCTTCGACGCCGAGCACCGCGCCGCGCCAGACCACCCCCAGTGGGCACAGATCGCGCACACGACCTCGAATGCTACAAGTGTGGTGGATGAGGCCACTACAAGAAAGATTGCCCCAATGCTTGCAAGGTGTTATTCTCCACGGCCGCCGCCAGCTACGAGTCTTGTGACGACGAGGAGGCCACACTTGCCGCGATTGATGAAGGCCTCGAAGAGGAGGAAGACGCTTTTGACTGTGAACCCGCTTTTCTGCACGCGGGCACACCATTGAGCTTGGTGACGCGTCGTCTCCTCACCGTCAAGGAAGCAAGCCTACGCGATCAACGGGAGAACTTGTTCCACACAAGGGCTCTCGTCCAAACGGCTTCCTTGAGTGTTATTATTGATGGAGGATCATGTGCTAATATTGTGAATGAGAAGGTCGTCACACACTTCAAGTTGCCTACGACTCCTCATCCCCAACCTTATGCCCTCTAATGGATTTCTTCAAGTCCAGGTAACACGGTATCTCGCCAATGCTTAATTTCTTTTTCCATAGGGCAATACTGTGATTCTATACTTTGTGATGTCATTGCAATGGACACCACCCATATTTTGCTTGGGTGCCCATGGTAATTCGACAAACGCGTGCTCCATGATGGCTATTTGAACACTTATGTGTTCAATTACCACGGGAAGCGCGTCACTTTGCATCCAATGTCTCCCCATGAGATCTTGCAGGACCAGGTTGAACGCGATCGCCAGAAAGCCATAGAGGCCGCGTCTACTAGGTTCACAGAGTGTCCAGAGGCACTCCAGAGGCAAAACTCCTCCAAATCTGGGAACACTTCGTCTCCTCCAGGCACTGGCAAGAAGAAATACAACGCCACAACTGGGACACCAAGTGCCCCACAGATTTCGAGCAGCGCCTCTCCATCAACAAAGTTTGTCGATCCGTTGCCACAGACGCGTCCTTTGCAAGGCAAATCTGAGCAATGCGTGCTTTTAGCCAGGCCCAGTGACCTCACTACGTGTTTGACTAGCAAAGCTCCATGTTTTCTGCTTGTTCCAACTCCATGCATCCCTGAGTCGTCGAACACTGCGTCCGTGCCACCAGTCATCGCGACCTTGCTCGCCACGTTCGATGATGTATTTCCTGATGAGTTGCCACAAGGTTTACCTCCACTGAGAGGCATTGAGCACCAGATTGACCTTGTGCCAGGTGCCTCCTTGCCTAATCGCGCTGCGTATAGAGCTGGCCCAAAAGAGACCAAAGAGCTACAACGCCAAGTGCAAGAGTTGTTGGATCGCGGCTACGTAAGGGAATCTCTCTCCCCTTGTGCTGTGCCTGTGATCCTTGTGCCCAAGAAAGATGGCACATGGAGAATGTGTGTTGATTGTCACGCGATAAACCAAATCACCGTCAAGTATAGGCATCTTATTCCACGCCTTGACGATATGCTTGATGAACTTCATGGCGCCACACTTTTCTCCAAGATTGATTTGAAGAGTAGTTATCACCAGATCAGGATGAAAGAAGGTGATGAGTGGAAGACCGCGTTCAAGACGAGGATGAAAGAAGGTGATGAGTGGAAGACCGCATTCAAGACGAAGTATGGGCTCTACGAGTGGCTTGTCATGCCATTTCGGCTCACGAACGCGCCCAGCACCTTCATGCGCGTTATGAACCACGTCCTGAGAACTTTCCTTGGCGAGTTTGTTGTTGTTTATTTCGATGACATCCTTGTGTATTCACGGGGCCTGGAAGAGCATGTCGATCACCTTCGACTTGTGCTCGAATGCCTTCGACGCGAGAGCCTATTCGCCAATCTGGCTAAGTGCTCATTTTGCTCCACGTCAACCAACTTTATGGGCTATATTGTGAATAGTGATGGTTTACGCGTCGACGAAGAGAAAATCGCGGCCATCAAAGAGTGTCCAACTCCAGCTCCCCGACTTCGCGAAGACATTTGAGGTGGAGTGCGATGCCTCAGACATAGGCATTGGTGATGTGCTACACCAAGAGAAGAGGCCCATTGCATATTTCAGTGAGAAGCTCACAGGGGCCACACTCAATTATCCCACCTACGACAAAGAGTTGTATGCCCTCATACGCGTGCTAAAGACTTGGCAACATTACCTTTGGCCGCGTGAATTTGTCATCCACAGTGACCACGCCGCGTTGAGCTACTTGAAGAGTCAAGCCCACCTCAATCGATGCCATGCTCACTGGGTGGAGTTTCTGGAGATGTTTCCTTATGTCATAATTCACAAGAAAGGAAAAGAGAACATTGTTGCTGATGCGTTATCTCGAAGGTATGTTCTCTGGACTCATGTGCAAACTAAAGTTTTGGGTTTTGCTTTAATTAAAGAATTGTATGCTAGTGATCCTTTCTTTACCCCTATTTTAGAGCATTGCCTGAGATCGCGTGAGTATGAGTCCTATTTCCTTTCTGAGGGTTATTTATACAAGGGTAGTCGCCTTTGCATCCCTAGGTCTTCCATTAGGCTCTTTTTGATTCAGGAAGCACACGAAAGTCGTGGACACTTTGGGATTAGTAAGACCTTGGCCGCGTTAAGAGAACATTTCTTTTGGCATAAGATGACCCACCAAGTGACTAGGTTTTGTAGAAGTTGTGTGACTTGCCAGAGAGCCAAAGCTAGGTCTAGTCCTCATGGCCTCTACACTCCTTTGCCCATACCGAGTACCCGCTGGGAAGATTTGTCTATGGATTTCATCACGGGTTTGCCCCTCTCTAGACGAGGTAAAGACTCCATTTTTGTGGTCGTAGATAGGTTTTCTAAGATGGCACATTTTATTGCTTGTAAGACAACCCATAGTGCTAGTGAGATTCCAGATCTATTCTTTGAGCATGTGGTGCGTCTTCATGGAGTCCCGCGTACTATAGTGAGTGATAGGGATTCTAAGTTCGTTGGTCATTTTTGGAGAACTCTTTGGGGTAAGCTAGGCACCAAACTCTTATTCTCTACTAGCTACCACCCCCAGACCGATGGCCAAACGGAGGTCACGAATAGAACCCTAGGAGCCCTCCTTCGCGCGATGCTTAAAGCCAACCGTAGGCGTTGGGAGGACTTACTTTCACTTGTCGAGTTTTGTTATAATAGATGCAGGCACACGGCGACCAAGTTGACACCGTTCGAAGTGGTGTATGGCATGAACCCCTTGACACCACTAGATTTGTCGCCGCGACCACTACGTGACCCAGTGCATGTCTCCGCCGCCAACCGCGTCGAGCAAGTGCAGGAGCTTCATCGACGCACCAAGGAGCAGCTGGAGATGAGGGCCTCACAGAAGAATTTTGGCTATCGTCGCGTCGTCTTTGCCCCCGGAGACCTTGTCTGGGTTCATATGCGAAAGGAGAGATTTCCCGCACGGCGCAAGCACAATTTAGCACCACGTGGAGATGGCCCCTTCTGCGTGATCAAGGCCATAGGAGACAATGCCTATCAACTCGAGCTCCCACCAGATTTTGGAGTCCACACGTCCTTCAATGTGGCAGACTTAACACCATATGTTGAGCCAGAGTTTGATGATGGTGAAGCGGGGACGCTTTACAGCCAAGTGGGGGAGGGTGATGTGACCCTGCCTCCCATGACGGCCCAAGACGAGGAAGAAGCCATGAGCCTACGCTCAGAGGGCCCAGTAACAAGGTCTAGGTCCAAAGCCATCGCCTCCTCTGTCGCGTCTCTTGTCGCACGCGTCGTCGCTAGCCAAGGAAGCCCAGACGCCAATCCGAGACTCATCATCCTCGTAACCATCGGCATCGGAACAACGCGTTCTCCTCTGCCAGCATTGCGTGCACACACTCGCGAGTCCATCGACCCTTCGTCGTCGTCTCTCGCGGTGTGTGAATGCATGTATTCACCGCGTTAGGATTTCAACGCGTTCTTTTAAGACAATTTCTATATTTGGTATTTCCAGCTTTGTTTTAGATAGTTTCATTTTATAGTCTTTCTATCTTTTAGGGTTTGTGCCTTTTGCATGCTTGCATGGGCTAGCCCTTAGGCTCGTTTCGGCCCAAGCCCATTAGGTCTTGGCCGAGATACATTGGCTATTTAAAGCCTCCCTTGTTATTGTTATTTCTTACGTTCAAATTTAATCAAGGTTTCAAGTAGAATGTTTATCCTCCTTCCCTTGATCGAACGTCAAACCCCTCTATCTTCGCATCCCCTTTCCTCCGTCGCCGACGCTACGGCAATTGCTTGATCTTTCAAGCCAAGTCTTCCTTCGCATCTCCCTTCCTCCACAGTCGACGCTATGACACCAAAGGCTTGTCTTTCAAGTCACCTATCCCTCATCAAATCGCTTCCTCCATCACTATCCCTTCACTCCATCAATCGCTTACATTGCCTCATTCATCGCGATCTCTCACTCGCGAATCGTCACCAACACCGCCGTTTGACAAAGATCGAGTGACTTCCGAACCAAGACTAGATACCAAGGCGTCACCTTTGACAATTGGCTTGTCATCGGAGGCAAGAACACATCAGTTTGCCTTCAAATGAGTAAGAGGCAACTCCGATGACCCCTCAAAGTCAACATGATCTGCGAACTCCTGCTCGCCGATCACAATCTCACATCCCTTGGCGCCCTCACCTATGTCCCTCGCGGGACTTGTAGGTCGCAAATCCTCATCCGGAGGGCCTAGTAGGCCGGGTGCACCTTGATCCACCACTTGGTCCTCAAAGCCTTCAGGATACTCATCCCCGACGATCACGAGATCATCAAGATCGGCTAGACTCTTCATTATCTTCGCGAAGGAAGGATCTGAACAATCAACAAGAAAAACAAACAAAGAGTTTAGCTTAGTAAGAAACCAAAAGACAAAATCGCAACCCTGAAAGTCTTGTGGCTCATGTTTGCAAAGGTTAAGCTTATCTCAAAACGTTGTAGGCAAAGCCCCTTTACGAAGGAAGAGGATTTCTCACCACCAGGTGGATGAGGAGTGCTCAGACCCATCTCCTCAAGCTTCATATGGGTAATAAGCTCGTCGTAGTTACGAATTCGCTTTTGTTCAAATTTTGCCACCATGGCTTTCTTCTCCCTCTGTTTCTTCATTCCAGAAGCGATGCACGAGACATGAATACCCGAACCATGTAGTATATCCACTTTGTAGTCGCCTACTATAATGAGAAGGAACCACTTGTTCTTCTATGCACCCAAGTTGGATGGCTTATTAACATTCTGCGCATACCCGACCTTCCAAGACCATTACCCATCAGGTAAGCAGTGCGCGGAGAGTAGAGTCTTCACAACATCCAGAGTAGGCTCCACCTTTAGCTTGCGGCAATGGCAGTAAAGGCAACAAAAACTCCTCCACGCATAAGGATGCATTTGTACGGGGTTGGCGCCAAGGGCATTCAAGATGTCTTGAAAAAACAGATGTATTGGTACGCGGAAGCCCGTCTCCAGAGTTGGTAGGCTCACAGCCATAAAGTTTGGGAAGTGATGCAAAGAGCGAGAACCTTCTTTGGGAAGAGCCAATATGGAGCCTTCTGGGAATGGGTAAGTTCCTACAATATTCGCCAGTTCCTCGAGAGACAAATAGATGTCGTTCGTGTTCCTCCCGATACACGATGCTCTTTGAGAAGAAAAAGCGCCTAACCTTCTTTTCCAGAATTCGAGGCCTCCGATGCCTGATGAGGTCCGCGAAGAGGAGCCTGACGATGTAGCCTATTTTGCCTGAGAATCGTTGTCATTCCTTCATGGAGGTTGATCGTGTAAACACTTAGAACGCGATTATGGGCGAGGGTGTGAGCCGATCCCGCTGAATGCTCTGATTCACTCATCACTCTGTGCTTGAAGTTTATTTAAAGAGAATAGGATTATTTGCCTATCACTACCTGGTACAAAGAAAGAAAATAATGAGTAAAATGACACACCAGGAAGTTTGAGGCGTTGTCTATGGCAAAAAAAAAGAAGAAGGAAGAAGAAAATGAAAGCTTCCGCCTCCCCACAAACCCTAGGGCAGAATAAAGCAACAACAACAACAAGCAAGGGAAAGAAAAATTTAGGTGATTCGAGAACAAGAATAAAGAGGAACAGAAAGAGGTACCTCAACCGCAACGTGTCTCCAGCGGTGCCCTAGGATGCGGCTGATTTTTCAAAACCAGAAGAAAAACCTTATGGCGCTACCCCACACAAAATACTCTTTCGAAGGAATAAGGAAGAAGAAGAATCAAAGAAAAGTAAGAGAAAGAGGAGTTTACCTTTGGCGGGACTCGAACCACCGGAAGTGCAAGAGAGACAAGAGGAAGCCACCAAGAACTCCGATGAGGTTTTTCTTTTACAAGTTCAGTAAAGGAGAGAAGAAGAAAGATGGAGGAAGAGAAACTGAATAGAGGGTTTGAATAGGCAATTGAAGGACACAGAAGACGAGGCGTCACCCTAGCCTGCCACGTGGTAAATAAAACAAAAGTGGTGCGCAAAAATATCGGGAAAAAAGGATAATTCAATATTCAAAATCAAGAAGTCGAAACGCCACTCCAGAACCCTTCGCGAGAAACCTTTGAGATGGAACATGCGATAGATAGTTGGTGGAGAAGGTCCGCGGAAACCCTACACGAAGAAGCTTCAAGATCCGCAACAAGGTGGACTAAGCCTTCACTCACGCTTCACTTCGCGAAGGGCTTGGGGGGGTTGGCTGTGGGAGTCAGATTTAGTATGGACTAATGAAGAGCTTGGGCCGAGACAATTGGGAGAGCCCCATCAACCCAATGGACTGAAGGCTTGGCTGCAATTTGAGGAGCTACTTTACCTCAATAAATACATGAAGGCCAAATCAAGAAAGGGGATCCAGAGACACTTTTTGTCAGAAACGTTG
This sequence comes from Rheum nobile, assembly GCA_027886185.1. Classification (NCBI taxonomy): domain Eukaryota; kingdom Viridiplantae; phylum Streptophyta; class Magnoliopsida; order Caryophyllales; family Polygonaceae; genus Rheum; species Rheum nobile. Next base: position 3,217,526 of record WOAB01000002.1, on the reverse strand, counting down.
TTAGAGGAAAGAGAGAGCGAGAGAGCACATCCATTGTGATGCACTTTTTCTTCTTCTTCCTCTCTAAGAAACCCACAGAAAACCAGAAAAAAACCAGATTTTCGAGAGCCATTTTGGATCGATTCTCTTTGATTCTTTCCTCTCTTTTCGTCCCTTTGATCGTGAATATCTACTGACTTGGGCGTCGGAGGACCTGTCCTCGGAGATGCCTTCTTTGGGGTCATTTTAGGTAGCTTGGAGCTCAGGAAGGACGATCGTAGCTCAGGAAGGGCGATCGGAGACCAAAAGAAGGAAGAAGGAGACCATCCACGCGTAGCAAGAACTAGATGAAGCATCCACACCAGCACTTCGACTGCACGTGAAACTGAGACCGCTTCAGCTGCTGAGGACATCCCTGAAAAACAAAGATCTAAAGGAGGAAATCTGGGTCGAAGGTGTGTTGGCTTTGACTTGTTCAGTCAATTGAATCGGAATTCAACAGTACCAATGTCGTAGTTCAAAAGTAATTACTTTCAAAATAATGATCTATTTTAATATATTGTAGAGATTCGAAAGTAATTACTTTCGGAACAACTACAAGGAATTTGGTGTAGTGTAGAGGCTCGAAAGTAATTACTTTCAAACAACTATGGATGATTTGGTGTCAGGTGTAGAGGCTTGAAAGTAATTACTTTCAAACCATATGCAAACAACTTTGGTGTGTTCTATTTCCTGCATACAACATGTAAACTAAAGAAAATTTGTTAATTAACTAGAAGATAGGAACTATACTAATTGTTGATCATCTATGTGTTTGTAAACAAGAATCCGAAAGTATATAGGACTCCCGAGACAAAGAGTGGGATCGGCCAACTATACACACAAGTTTTCGATGACAGTAAACCAAATTTACAAAGACAATCAAGTTCCCTTTTTTGTTAAAAAAACTATATTTAATCAATCTTTATGGGTTAATGTTGAAAGACTACTAATGCAGAAGAAAGAGAATGCTTTGCTCGGTTAACATCGCAACATGATCGACTCTCCTGCCTCCAAAAGAAATACTCCATCCGTTAAGTTTTAATTGACGTTTTAGCAAATTTTAGACAAAATAAGAAATCAATTGTTTTTTCAAATTATCCTTATGATTAGTGACTAATTACTTTTTTATTACTGCTCATAAAATCTCACAAAAAAAATAAAAGAAAATAAGAAAATCAAAAAGAAATCTCATCTGGTTACGTTTCTCTCTTTCCCCTCTACCTTTTCATCTATTGTGTAACTATTTCTTGGCTATGGAGACCAAACGCCGAAGGATTTGTTATGGAAGACAAAATGTTCAATCACTAGCTACAATCAATAAGTTCCAAAAATCCAAAAAAATAAATAAAAAGATATGGGATGATGAACGGTTGATCAGTAAATCCTAGAAAATGGGAAAACAATGAATAAAAAATTGAGAACCCAAAAAATTAAAATAAAAGAATTACTAAATATGAGGGTAAATCTGAAAAAAATAGGTGAAAAAGTCTAAAATAACAATTAAAACTTAACGGAGGGAGTGTAAATTTTGGAAGGAGGAAAATCACCATGATTAGTAAGTACAATTTAAAATATGTGTTTCTTCTTGATAGCAATCTCACTTACTTTTTTTTCTTCTTGCACTATATGTTGCAGTAGCCTTTTGTTGTTATTTGATTCACTAGTCGTTGTAACCGATTGCCTCACTTCTCAATTACCATATATATAACAGCAGTAGGAGGCCGTTAGATAGCAGTTTAAGAAGCAGTTGAATTGTATCAACTGCATAAGCTAAGAGCAGTTAAAGGGACCTTTATTATATTTTGTTTAAATTATTATTAAATGTAAAATATAAAATGGAGGATGTGTGCACGTGAACTTGTATTCACCATAAAGTGCACTAATCTAAAATTTTGTTAATTTACTTTGTTACTCATTCTCCATGTGTTATATATTTTTCAAATTCTCAAATTCATTTTATGGTCAAACACGACAGTAGGTTTATTTGGCTAAAGAGGGTCATATAATGTAATATACGGGTTCAAGTGGCTATTTTGATAGGTTCATAGGTATTATTTTTTATGGTTCATGAAGTTGAACCTGAAGGTACATGAACCTGTGAGGTTCATCGATAATAGAATACATGTGCTTATGTGGTTAAAAAATGATAATAAAATGTATCCATTACAACACAAGAATTGCACTGGAAGAATGAGCTACACGACTTCATGAGAAACCTGGATTTTGCTGTGAAAACGGTGCATGAACGGTAAATGAGAGATGTTGACATGGTAATCACTAAAACTGTAAAAACGGAAAATCTATTTCGGAGTCAAGTGTATATTTGAGTTCTAAAACTACGTTTTGATAGGTTTTAATGCCAATACTGGCGATCACTGATCACTTCTATGTCATCTCGTTTGACATAAAGAATACCACAATCCATGTTTTGGACAACGTACACAACGATGGGAGCATGGAGCGGTATGCATACACAATAGGTAGGAATGTAAGTGTGGAAAGACATGTAAATATTGAGTTTTGCACTTTCGGCTGTATGACACATGAAATTTCAATAACAAAAAACAATTTATCTCTTGTTGTTTATATAGACCAAGCTACTTGCAGAATACATGTCCACCGCAAAGCTGCACAAAACGCATAAAGTGCTACAAGCTGCCAATAAAAAAGCATCAATTGTGCCTCTTCCATGGGCGAAACCCGGAGACAAACTCAACTCTATAGTGTATTCCATGAGGCACATGGAGATGTACATGGGATCACCAAATGAGCAGTGGGAAGTTGAAATGAATAAGAGAAACATGAAAAAGTGCCTCCAAGCGTTGAGGATCAAGTATGTGCATGTCATCATTACCTTGGACGTCAATAAACTAAAGTCTGAGGTGATTAAGAGGATCACAGATGTAAAGAGTATTGAAAATGAAGTCAGTGGAGAGCACTATGTGGTTAATATGTACGGATTGTTCTAGGTGTTTTGAAAAGGCAAGACATTAGGTGTTTTCTAAGGAATTGGATTGTGTCTTTCAAGTCATGAAACATGTTGGGCCAACAATTTTTAAGAATCAAGTGGATCGGCCTAATCATTTGAAGACGCAGGAAAACTCGTGGACTTGGGCGGAGGCGACGAAGATGCTGCGAGATGTTGGAGAGAATCTCGGACGACCGGTAGGCGATCCAACGTCTCCCACGAATCTCGGGGAAGCATTACTGGATTAGTTGTAAAATTAGCATAAGTACCATAAGGTTCCTAATGTAACACACACTACGCCTTTTATCAAGAAACCCGAATACATTTGTACTCCTTTCCAGTGTTTTGAGCAAGAAGTTTCTCTTCAATCAAGCTCTTTATTCAAGTATTTAAGTGTCCGACGGCTAAATTCACCGATTTCTGAGTCCTCTTGCTCAAAGGAGATAAGCTTATCCTTGTGTTCATTCAATTTCATTCGTTTCATTAATATTTGATTTGGATTGTCTCAATACTTTGATCTTGTCATTGTCTAGTTACCCCCATTCAAGGCGATTTAGGTCGGTTCGGTCTTTTCGCCGTAAAACAATTTGGCGCCCACCGTGGGGCATCTAGCCAACTACCGATCCTATCATCTTAACCACGTCATCATGGCCGATTCCGGAAATCTCATGAACATCATCGACGATTGATAACAGGTTTTTGTCGTGTGAAAAACTGCTATGCAAAATATCCAAACAAACCTTAAACCGTAGTCCTAGGTAAGTAAAGGTCGAATCCACAGGGAGGCGAATTCTATCTTAATATGCAATTTGTATGTCAAACTAAAGTAACCAAAGGGGGGGTTTTGTTTGTTTAATTAATCTAAGCATGCAAAGGCAAGAATAAACTAAAGATGAATGAATTCAGTAATGGGGAAAAGCACTTAGTCAAACAACATCCACTATTCGTATGACAAGTTGATCATAGATACTCATTCAAAATCTCATGCAATGGTGATTCCAATTCCTTTTCAGATATAACTAATAGCACAACCAGATACTATTAGCACTAACTAATTAAACAATCCCGAAACTATCAAGATTCAGTTTAACATCAGCCTTACGGATAGGAATATAGTTGGATACAACCCTAGAATAAAACAACCAGTTTTTACCCTAGAATGTAAATCAATTCTCTTCTGCATAAGATTAGCACAACCAGTTACTAACACGATGCAGTTGCTACTCTGAAATAGATATGCTCAACCAGTAACAATCTAAATCTAGCAATTAATCAATAACAATAAACCCTAGTTGCGTCCAAATAGAGATTATCAATATCAATCATAAACAACTTAAGCAAGAGAAAGATAAAAACCATGCAATAGATTAAGAACAAGAATCTCACAACTTAATCCAAACGAAAGCTTCAGCGTCTGACTAAGCCAGGGAGGCTTAGTTCTTCATAACGTAGAAAAGGGAATTAGGGTTCAAGAGATGATCCAAGATTGGCCAACAAGCCTCCTTCAACCCTCCAATACTAAAGGAAAATAAAATCTGAAATTAACCTAAAACGAAATAATAAATTAATAATAATAATTAACAAACAACCGAAATTAGGGAATTAATCCCGTCTCGGCCTTCAATCTCGCGTGAGCAGCTGCTCTCAGCCTCCAATTCTCGCGGCGGCCCAACTCCAATTTGCAAGGCACGGCCCACATTCCAATTCAATGGCAACACGGCCCAATTCAATTCCAGCAATTCAAATTCAATTCACGATGACGTCATGCGACATCATCTTCCCGCTTCTTCTCGCGCGCATCGATTCTTCATTTCACGTGGGCTTCTTCATTAAAATTGTGGCACACCCTCAGCATAATCACGTGGCCTGTTAATTCCACTTGGGCCTAATTCATCCAATTCGCCCATCAATTACGTGGCATTTAATTAATTACCAAACTTCGCCCCCAAACGCCATGCACATGAATGTGTCTAAATCTATCCGAATGGCACCAATAAAACCTCTAATAACTCTTACTTAAGCCCTACAAAGTAGTGCTTATCAAATCACCCCATGCTTAGACCTTTGCTCGTCCTCGAGTAAACTAATAAAGAGTCTACTCCTCCAATGTAGCATCCAAGGTCTCAGGAAGCATATCCTCCAACTAAGAGTCACCTAACCCATGCCAAAGCTCCTGGCACCAATCTCATTCACAACACATCCACAACTCAACAAGCTTAAGGGCAAGCAGAGTACTTTCCCCAAGCTAACCCGGACATCCAAAAGTGTGAGTAACCTCTAATCCTAGCCTCCATCTATTACTCCTTATGTCTCCCAGAGTGACCTACCCGACAATCCTTCTTTGACTCCTCTTCTTATGACGCATCGCCAAGAATAGTGAGAAATCCTAAAATCACTCTTCTTCTTTTTCACTCGTTTTGCCAAGGCGCCCTTTCGGGTTTTCACCAAGCCACTCATTTCATTTTTCAATAGATGTGCTCACATAAGCTCACGTCACTCTTGACCTCATATTACCCCAGCCTAATGCTGGTCCAAGCCACCTGCTTATTACCTAGGCCGCCCTTTCGGGTTTTCGACCTATCCCAGGATTTCAATGATAGCCTTTTTTCAAATTTTTGGCTCTTTCTCTTTATATTTTTCTCCTCAGCAGCGTAGCAAGTATAAAACCCCACCCCATGCTTAAACATTGCATTGTCCTCAATGTAATGAAAGACAAAAGAATAAAGCATAGGGAAAAGCAAAAAATAACTCACAACGGTGCCGAGTTGGCTTGGACACTTCCTTGTTGCTGGCGGTGTAGTCATAAAAGCTCATGTCCTGGATGTCTGCATCAACGCCATTATCTTCATATACCGTGCAACCATAAGAAACCACTGTAGGGTGTAGTGGTCAATCAAGGGAACGGGGTTGCAAGGCCTTCAAAAATGGGCCCAGATGTCGTCGTGGTTGGGCCCTGGTGTACCTCCTCTCCAGCTGTCGACTGCACGGCCATCATCGTTGCCAAATAAATATAGGGTGAATGTATTCCTCCGTTTAGCAACATGATGCGCACCTCTCCGTGGGGAACTCTGGACAGCTGGGTAAAACTTGTTTTTTTTTTTTTTTTTTTTTGACTTTTTCTCCCCGTTTAAGGTCTTTTCGGGGTATCTTATTTTTGTCTTTTGCTCCCCGTTTAAGGTTTTTTCGGGGCCCATTTTTTTGTCGATTTTTTTTTTTTTTTTTTAAATATTGTTTTTACCTGCGAAAATGCGGCGGTCGCCGTGAGGGGTGCGGCGGTCGCCGTAATTGCGGCGGTCGCCGTTTTTAGGTCGTAGCCAACTTGCTTGGCGAGGCATTTGCGGCGGTCGCCGTAAGGGGTGCAGCGGTCGCCGTGAACTCCATTTTCTTTTTTTCACTCTTCCTGCAGGTTAGTTCAACACAGAAGGGAAAAAAAAAACAACTGAATAAAGACTAAGGGAAAGAAAATAGACTACCTAACATCGGGTTGCCTCCCGAACAGCGCCTTAGTTAATGTCGTGGCTCGACATACTACTCAACCTCTTCAACTCGGGTTGCTCCTATCACTTGAACTCCTGAGGTCTATGTCAGGGGGATGCCGTTTTGTGTGCTCCATGTTGAGCCTTTCCCCCATGCTTGTGTACTTCATAATGGTTGGACCGCTGTTCATATCTATGAATGCACTTGACATCTTCAGAAATGGTCTACCCAGCATCTCAGGGCCAGCATGTTTGTTCTGCCCCGCATCGAGCATGTAAAAATTCGCCATCTGAATCAAGTCCTCCTTCTTGTGCTTCCCCTTTGGTTTCTTCTTTATATTGCCCAGCGCCCTTAAAAACTCTGTGCGGCGAGGGATATCGTTTGTCAATGTGACCAAAGGAACGGTTTCTGCGCAGTTACGGAAGGCCTCATAGATTTCATTGTTGTTCTTCAGCCTTCGAGTATCTTGTAATGCCTCAGGGAAGGGTGTAACGGGTTGCAGCGCAACGAGCGGGGAGGAGTTTAGACGCACATACTCATCATAGGCAGCCTCAAGAGGGTCGGGGGCTGTCGGGGGATTTTCGAGAGGAACGAGGGTCGCAGGATCGTTTTCGCGATCGCGACTCTCCTCCTCTTGGTCGCTGAATTCCTCCAGTCCCATAAAATACTCTTCTTCAGAAAGCACAACGTGGTCCAAAATATCGTCTGAAATACCCATCTCCTCAGTGGGTGAACCGAGGTATACCTCCCGCGGTCTTGGGTTCTCTTCTTCTGCAGATATCTCGCTGTATTCTGCACCCGTCTCACAAATTTGTTCCTCCCTTTCAACTAAGGGGGCGACATGCAGCTGCTCAGTACTTTGTAGGGTCATCGAGAAGACATTCTCTTCCTGGTGCGCCACTGGGTGAGATAGTGGTTCTGTCGACGTCATGGCCTCCATTCTGCTCACTGCTTGAGCCATTTGCTCCGTCTGCCTCTCAATGATCTGGATATTGGACTTTATTTGTGGTTCAAGTTGGATCGTGTTCTGTTTGAAAGATCGAAACATGTCCTCCAATGACATGGAGGGACTTGGGTTGTGCCCATAACTCGAATTAGGGTGATCTCTCCACCCTGGAGTGTATGCGTATGAGTATGGGTCATATTGCGGCTCCTGATGGAAGTGGGGAAATCTATCCATCTCTGTAACAAAATCAAAAAGGAAAAACAAAAATCAATAGCACGGGTGTGGACCGTAAGATAGGTCCACACAATAGTTGACACACAAATCGCACACAAAATAGATTATTGCCTCCCCGGCAACGGCGCCAATTTGATAACAGGTTTTTGTCGTGTGAAAAACTGCTATGCAAAATATCCAAACAAACCTTAAACCGTAGTCCTAGGTAAGTAAAGGTCGAATCCACAGGGAGGCGAATTCTATCTTAATATGCAATTTGTATGTCAAACTAAAGTAACCAAAGGGGGGGTTTTGTTTGTTTAATTAATCTAAGCATGCAAAGGCAAGAATAAACTAAAGATGAATGAATTCAGTAATGGGGAAAAGCACTTAGTCAAACAACATCCACCATTCGTATGACAAGTTGATCATAGATACTCATTCAAAATCTCATGCAATGGTGATTCCAATTCCTTTTCAGATATAACTAATAGCACAACCAGATACTATTAGCACTAACTAATTAAACAACCCCGAAACTATCAAGATTCAGTTTAACAGCAGCCTTACGGATAGGAATATAGTTGGATACAACCCTAGAATAAAACAATCAGTTTTTACCCTAGAATGTAAATCAATTCTCTTCTGCATAAGATTAGCACAACCAGTTACTAACACGATGCAGTTGCTACTCTGAAATAGATATGCTCAACTAGTAACAATCTAAATCTAGCAATTAATCAATAACAATAAACCCTAGTTGCGTCCAAATAGAAATTATCAATATCAATCATAAACAACTTAAGCAAGAGAAAGATAAAAACCATGCAATAGATTAAGAACAAGAATCTCACAACTTAATCCAAACGAAAGCTTCAGCGTCTGACTAAGCCAGGGAGGCTTAGTTCTTCATAACGTAGAAAAGGGAATTAGGGTTCAAGAGATGATCCAAGATTGGCCAACAAGCCTCCTTCAACCCTCCAATACTAAAGGAAAATAAAATCTGAAATTAACCTAAAACGAAATAATAAATTAATAATAATAATTAACAAACAACCGAAATTAGGAAATTAATCCCGTCTCGGCCTTCAATCTCGCGTGAGCAGCTGCTCTCAGCCTCCAATTCTCGCGGCGGCCCAACTCCAATTTGCAAGGCACGGCCCACATTCCAATTCAATGGCAACACGGCCCAATTCAATTCCAGCAATTCAAATTCAATTCACGATGACGTCATGCGACATCATCTTCTCGCTTCTTCTCGCGCGCATCGATTCTTCATTTCACGTGGGCTTCTTCATCAAAATTATGGCCCACCCTCAGCATAATCACGTGGCCTGTTAATTTCACTTGGGCCTAATTCATCCAATTCTCCCATCAATTACGTGGCATTTAATTAATTACCAAACTTCGCCCCAAACGCCATGCACATGAATGTGTCTAAATCTATCCGAATGGCACTAATAAAACCTCTAATAACTCTTACTTAAGCCCTACAAAGTAGTGCTTATCAACGATCAAACCCAAACCGACGCCCTGGTTGTAAATGAGACTGAAGCACACGTCGCCAATCAAACCAAGGACGTCGCCAATCCTCTCATCCTGATCAACTAAATCCAGGAACTGGAAACGACACGAGTGTCCTCTAAGAAGAATTGACCCAACAATGCTTGAGGACAGAAACCCTGAGCACCCAATCTGAAGCCGAGATCGCACGACTAACTCGTGAAAAAAAACTTGTGAAATCGCATGTATACTCGGCCGCATTGGCCCCAGGAGGATCAAGACGCATAGTCAATACCAAAGGCCTCCAAACACACCTCAACATGGATGGGGCAATCACGACGCCCATGGCACCAATCACCCAGAGCGTTGCTCACCCCATTGGTACATTTCAAAGTCCCCCAGTTAGTACCTTCGCGACTAACATTCTAGTTACTGCAACCAAGTCCACCGAGACTCGAGTAGTCCCTCCGTAGGTTTCCATACCGATGGATCTCCAATACCTCATACACCAAGCCATCAACGAGCACATGAAGACTCTAGACGACTGCATCGCTTAGATTCCAGGAGCCCCACAACCAAACGAAAAGGAGGCGATCGATGGATACGAAGACTCAACCTTGGTGGAAGTGATTACATGTTTCGAGATACCAAAGAAGTTTAACGTCCCTAACATGCCCAACTACGATCGGACCGGGGACCCCAACGACCATATCTCAATTTACAAACAAAAATTAATGACTATCTCTATTCCAAGAGGGAATCGCGAAGCAATCATGTGCAAAAGTTTTGGCACGACTCTCACGGGACCCGCACTAACCTGGCTCATGAATTTGCCTCAGGGTTCGATCGCGTCATTCGCCGATCTGGTCAATTCATTCAAAATCCAGTTCGCCAACAGCAGAAGATTGTAAAAGAAATCAAGCGACCTATACAGGATCGTGCAAAAGTATGGCGAGCCCATATGGGATTATCTTTACAGGTACAACAAAGAGAAGGTCGCGATCCCGCACTGTGATGTGTCGACATCAATTGAAGCCTTCCGTCGGGGACTGATCAGAGGAAGTGAACTCTATCGCGAGTCGACTAAATACCCGTGCCAAAGCTTCGAAGACCTACAGGATAAAACCATGGCCCAGGTCAGGCTGGAAGAAGATGAAGAACCTACAAAAGCGGAAAAGAGCCCTGATCAAGTCGACCGAAGGTGATCCTCGGACCATCACCGTGACAAGAGACACTAACCATAACCTAATGGACGAAGCGACCAAAGCTAGGTAAGTAACTCTTATGACAGGAACCAAGACTGGAAGAACAACCCGACTCTACCCCCGAAGGTCCATTCTTATAACTTTAACATTTCCGTGTCGGAGCTCGTCAAGAGTTTCGACAAATATGGAAAAGACGTAAGATGGCCCCAAAAGAGCAACAAGCCGGAGTCCAAGAAAGACATTAGCCGATGGTACACATTCCACGGAGATCATGGTTACAGGACTATTGAATGCATCGCACTGCGCAAAGATGTCGTAAGGCTCCTCGCCCAAGGACTCTTACGCGACGTCATCTCCGATAAAGCAAAAGCAACTCTGGATCGAAGGGACCAGGTAACAACCGATCGACCCTCATCTCCAGTACATACTAAAGTCATTAACATTATCTCAAGAGGGTTGGACGTGTGTGGAAACACATACTCGGCCACAAAAAGATACGCCAAATAAAGCAAGGGTGACAGACCAGCCCGATCGGAGGCAAGACGACCATAGATAACAGAAGCGCCTATCATCACCTTCGGCGACTCCGAAGCCAAAGAATTAGGTGACCATCATGATGGTCTGGTAATCTCTTTGTCAATTGGTAACTGTCTCATACGTCGAGTACTGATCGACACATGTAGCTCCACAAACTTGTTAACACTAGACGCCCTGAAGGGTATGGGTCTAAGCGAGGATGATTTAACCCAAAAATCGACTCCACTGGTCGGTTTCATTGGAGAAGTCAAACATACCCTCAACCAAATAGTGTTAACAAGGTATGCTGGCGGTTCAACCAGCAGGTAAAGTTCTTGATGCTTCACTGCCCGTCGCCTTATAATGCAATCCTTGGCAGACCCTAGATACATGCCATGAAAGTTGTACCTTCCACTTATCATCAAACTATCAAGTTTTCGACAAAGTGGGGGGTACATGAAATAAAAGGTGACCAACGAGCTGCCTAGGAATGCTACGTTACATCAATGAAAGGGGCGGTTGAATGACGATCGGCATAACAACTACAGGTCGGCGAAGGGATCAAACGATACGTCGAACCAGAAATGGAACAATTAGACGAGATCGTACTGGATCGTTCAAAGTCAAAACAAATGGTAAGGGTTGGGTTAGATTTAAACGACTCGACCAGGGCTAGCCTAGTGGAATTTTTATGATCCAACGTCGACTGCTTCACCTGGTCACATGAGGATATGGTAGGAATCTCACCTGACGTTATCACTCACAAGCTAAACGTAGATCCAACTTATCCTTCAGTCAATCAGAAAAGAAGGAAATTTGCACCAGAGCGGAACAAGATCATAGATGATGAAGTCGGAAATTTACTGGAAACAGGTAAAATCAGGGAAGTCAAGTATCCATAATGGCTAGAAAATGTCGTCGTAGTATTGAAGAAAAACGGCAAGTGGAGAGCCTGCATCGATTTCACAAATCTGAACAAGGCATATCCCAAGGACTCCTTCCCCTTTCCACACATCGACGCGATGGTCAACACGACTACAGGCCACGAATGCTCACATTTATGGACGTGTTTAATGGGTACAACCAATCCTAATGGACCCGAAAGACCAAGAAAAAATAGCCTAAATAACCAGCCAAGGTACGTATTGCTACAAAGTTATGCCCTTTGGATTAAAAACGGAGTGGCAACATACCAACGACTAGTCAACAAGATGTTCAAAGACCGGATTGGGGAGACCATGGAAGTATACATAGATGACATGTTGATCAAGTCAAAAGCAACCCGAGATCACATCGAACACCTAAAGGAAGCATTCGAAGTATTAAAAAGGTACAACATGAAATTAAGGCTCCATTCGGTTGTTCCCAGATAGGCATTTATTTGTGCTTCTTGAGCTTTTTTTTCCCAGAAAAGTATATGAATGGGGTGTTCGGCTGTTCCCGTCCCAAAATGCTTCAAAGTACTTCAGATTGCTTCCATCTACTTAAAAATGGCAAAAAAAAAGTTGGATCCCCATACTTTTGATACTTCTGGAGCATTTCTCTACTGGATACTTCCCTTGTTGCCCCCGACATTTCCCAAGCTTGTTGTTGCCCCCGACAATCCTCTGTGATTGTTCTTGTCTCGCTCGCTGCAGGTATGTTCACGAGTTCTCGTCTCTCCCCTCGCTCTTCAAGTTCCTCTCCTCCCCTCGCTCTTCATCTTCCTCTCCTCCCCAACTCGCTTTCATCTTCCTCTCCTCCTCTCGCTCTTCACCTTGACCACTCGCTGGAAGAATTTACGTTTCGTTGATCTTCCCCTTGTTCTTCTTCCTCGATTTTGCTTATAAAATGGCTTTTGATTTTAGGGTTCCGTGAGTCCCCTGGATTTTGATTGGATTTGAATCCATTTTGGGTTCAATCGATGGATTTTAGGTAAAAACTATTTTAGGGATTTCGATTTAATTTTTTAGGCATTTTGATTTCAGGGCATATGATTTTAGAAATCGATTTTAGGGCTTTCATTTTAGGGTTTTGATCTGATTGATTTAGATTTGGAGCTTTAGGGCTTTTGATTTTAGGGTTTCGATTTTGATTTTAAGGGTTTTGATTTTGGGTTGAAGCGATTTTGGGTTGGGGTTTTTGTTGTCATTAATGATATTCAGTTGTGTTTTACATTGATAAAGCTACTTGCTCAGTTGTGTTTGTACTTATTTCTATGTTGTAATGCCTCAGTCCAATGGAAATGACCCTAAATTGGACAAAGCTTGATTGAGTTGTTTAGTAAGTTTTAGGCTGAGTTCTGTATGCATCAGAGTTGGTTAATTTTGGTTAGTTAGTTTAGGCTGAGTTTTGTAAGCTTTAGATGAATATCAATTAAGAAAATATGTTCATAATGCAATGAAGTAGACATAACTGCCATTGATATTTTATCTGATTATTTATTCAGAAAATATAAGTTCTGTAGCATCTACAATATTAGATCAAACAACACAATAATTGAAGTGTAACTAACACTGATACATACATGTGATAAAATGGGATTATACAGCTCTCTTTTCTGTGCAGTTTAATACAACTTTCTGTTTTGTGCAGTTCAATAAGCATTTCTTGTAATTTGAAGCACTTGATACAGAAGCTGTATAAAAAATTGTGCAGTTCAATACAACTCTCTGTATTTGTTAGTTTTAGTTAGTTTTGGTTAGTTAGTTTTACACTCCCAATCAACTATTCAAAACTCCATGTTCAGAAGATATGTGCATATGTATGAATTCAGAAAATATTTTAAGAAAAATTGTGTTTGTGTATCATGCTATAGTATATTAATGATAGTCCCATGTGTTATTAGCAAGATATTGAGTTTTATAAGCTGTGTGTAGTATAATACTCAATTCATATGATTAAACATCCATTTTAAATATCTTATGCGCATTTATCTATTAATAAGTCAAATTTGGTCAATAAGCAATAATATGGTTTATATCACTTTACATATAGAATCCCTTAATATGTTACTTTAAACATAAAATAAATACCTTCATAATTTTCTAAACTTTTGGTGGGTCGAGACGACATCAGGGTGATTTCTCTCACAAACACTCCTTGCCATTTTTTGTATATTTCAGTTTTGTTATATATGAAAATATGATGCCTTTAAATTTATCTACCTTGCCATTATAGTGAAGCTAGCTCTAATCATGCGAAAAAAAATAGATTGATGTCGTGTGCATTTCTTTGTGGCTATGCCAATTTGTGATTAATGTGTACAATGTAAATCTGAATGCATGGTTTCTGAATGCCTTTGAATGTGAGATTATGTAGGGAAATCAGTATTTGCATGTAACAGAAAAGTCTAATTTAAACTCAGTGTTGAATCAACTTGTGCTATGAAGGCCATACATTTTGAGAGATATAAATGCTTTCTGTATTGCTCATTAGCTAATTTTGTAATTAGGTCTGATGGGATTCTATTTTGTTCTAATTGTGTAAGCAGGTCTAATGGGTGCTTTGACTATTGCTCATTAATTGTAATTGCATAGTGAACACATGTGTAGAAAATTATGCAGAATTCCACTATTGTTTTCTCTTAGGGTTTAGGGTTGTCGTTCCCAGTTTGCACTTTAGATTTGATGACATCGCTTTACTAAATTGTAGGCCCTTGAGGATGAATTTAGGGATGACCTCGCTTTACTGAATGATTCCCCCGGAAGCGCACGGGCTGCAAAACTACATGCCCTAGCTAATAGACAACAAAGCCGTCTCGATGAAGCCGAGCTCGACATTGCAGCTTACAATCATATATGCATGGCATTGTGATGAAATGTTAGGGTGGCAGTGCAAGCCACAAGTAATTGCCATTTTGTATCATATTGATGTAAGGAACAAGATGTAAGGCAATTCATGTAAGGCTAACTGATGTAAGGCAATGTGTATGCCTCTTTATATTTTACCGAATGTTTGCAGGCCACGAGTAATTGGGCCAGTCTCTTTATATACTTCAATGTTTGCAATATACAGGTAGATTAAACACAAGCTGTGGTAAGATTAAACACAAGCTATGGTAATATTATTTGAGAACCTTATTTCTTTGCTTTGTTTTGTTTTTAGCAATATGACATGAGCAAGTACGATCAATTATGTTATGCAACGGCCTTGCGCACCACAATATGATATCCTCGAGCTTACATAGCAAGTTTTTAACGACGATGCGTACCAAAATATGATTTCGCTGAAGCCTTGAAGCACAGTTCCGCCATTTTTTTACCTTCAGTTGCAATGGAGAGAGGTCATTTATAAAATAAGAGTGAAACTAACATATGTTATAATGAAAATCCACTTGATTCATAATATATCCCAAAAATATCACAAGTTTAAACTAATCAAAAAATTATCAACCCTACACAAATATACAATTCCTCGTCGGGTTTAACCTAAATAAACATGAAATATATTTTCTAGGGATTTATCAAAACAAAAATACCCTAGAAAACCATAAGAGTGTTTTCTACTTTATTTTCCCATGTCTCCAGGAAGTTCGCCAGTATCCTTGAAAAACTTCTTCCAATTCCTCGTCGTCTTTAAATAGTGAATCATGGTGCTTGTGCTATAGAATGAAATTGTAGAGGCCTTGAAAAATTTGTCTATATATCAAATATAATGAGTTACATATAAATCTGTCTAGGAAAATGACACATATTACTTTTGGTATATAAGTTAGCAGTTCCTCTATTAATGAGTTATTTATAAAGTTCAGATAATTTTTTTGTATACACCAAACAGTCGGTATAACTTTGCCTCATTCTTTCCAATAATCAAAACCAAATAGAGTATCACATTCATAGAAGAGTTCTCCTATTCATGCACATTCTCAATGACAAAGGATATGAAACAAAATGATCCCATGAATTATGTTACTGAACACAATCATATGACTGGATTTCTTTCCCAATAGTATAAAAGGAAGATAAACGAAAGCTTTAGGTTAGGTATTCTTTTTAAAGTAAACAACACTCTGATCCACTACATGGCCTTGAAAAATCTAAAAAGAATAATAACTAATAAATATTAAGTAATGGAGCTAGGAATTTAATGGCAACAATCCACTATATTGGGAGAGATAATAACAGAAAATAACAAATTTTAATTGCTCAGTCTGCACAAGCTAGTCTCAAATGCAATACAATGATGAACCAAAATGCTGCCATTATTTCCACCTCATACAACCTTTAATTATACAATTATCTACTAAGTAAAATAGGTGTTGTCTACTCCTGTTGCTCCTTCCTTAGTTATCAATGCAAAAGGATTTAGGATGAGACCATTTCTCTGTGCTTTCAGCATAAAATATCCACATTTAGAATAAATCCATTCAACATGGGTAGAATCTGAATCAGGGATTTAGGGTAAAGTGACTAAATCGTTTTTGGTTTCTTTTGAATTATAATACTCATATTTGGGGTTTTATGAATCTATTATATGATCCTGTGGCCCATGTTCTTCAATGTAGCAGAGTTTGTGGAAATTTTTTGGGGTAGTACAGCTGGACACAAATAAAACAACTTACAACATTTAAACACCCTAAACTCTAAATAATACATGAACGACAATTTGATTTTAGGGTAACTGCGGCCAAAGCAAGACAGTTGGACAACCTGTAAACTTGAATGAAGAAATTAACAACCCTAAACCGTGTCAACACATGAAGAAATCTGAAGAAAAAACTCGCATTTGGATCATGAAGAAATTACCTTGTCCCTTGTTCTGTTGTGTGTCGCGACGACCGACCTTCCAACAGGACGAACTTACGCAAGCGTGGGCTGCCACGCTTCCTAGCGCCAGCCGCCAGCCCACTGGGGATGATGGGTCTGTTCAGTCGCCGATGGGTTTGATGAGGAGAATGAGCTAGGGTTGCCTCCTATGGTGATGTGTTGCTAATTGTAGAAGGAGACAAGACTATCGGGTTTTCCAATTGATGAAACAGATTGAAGAGGAGCAAGTGACTCACGTGGAGCTCACGTGCAAACCCAAAAGCTGAAGAAAATGAAAACATGTGAGGAAACACGTGCAGCTAAACATAATTAATATTGAAGGACATTTTGGTAACTTTGGTATAAAAATTATAATTAATAAGTATTTTTTACCGAACATACATCAGAAAATAAGTATATAATTTCAGCATCAAATTTAAGTATCAGCATCAGCACCAGCATAAGTATCAACATCACCACCACCAACATAAGCATAAGTATCAGCATCAATTACCAAACAGACCCTAAATCCTACTAAATGCTTCTTTGGAGTGTCCTCAGGAAAATTCCTAGGGTACATGGTGACCCAAAAAGGAATAGAGGCCAGCCCGGACCAAATCAAAGAAATCGTCAACTTGAGATCCCCCAGATGCGTCAAAGACGTCCAAAAACTGACAGGATGAATAGCAACACCCAACAGATTCATATCAAAATCATCAGACAAGTGCAAAGTCTTCTATGAAGCCCTGAAGAAGAACAAGGCATTCGAATGGATGACATCGCACGAACAAGCCTTTCAAGACCTGAAGGCATACATGGCAAGCCCATTACTGCTAGCAAAACAAAAGGACGACGAATCACTACCATTATACCTAACAGTATCGGAGTCAACAGTAAGTACAGTCCTGACAAGATAAGAAGACGGAAAGCAATCTCCAATCTACTATGTAAGTCACTCTCTACTCCCGACTGAGACGAGGTACACGTCGCTAGAAAAATTTGTCCTAGCCTTAGTAATGGCGTCAAACAAACTTAGACCTTACTTCGAATCACATGTTATTATCTACGGACTAACCATCCCATGAAAGCCATCATGAGGAAACCATAATTCATAGGTCAAATGGCAAAATTGGCGATACACTTGAGTGGTTTCGACATCGAATACGAGCCAAGGACAACAATCAAATCTCAAGCTTTGGCAGACTTTGTGGCTGATTTCAGTCCAATACTGGAATAAGAGGCCACAAAAGAAGCCACCCAACTGGCGGCTGAAGAAGACAGGGGCACGTGGCAACTTCATACGGACGGAGCATCGAACGTAAGAAGAGTCAGCCTAGGGGTTGTACTAAAATCACCACAAGGGGACCATATAGCCCAAGCCATGAGATGCAAGTGGGACGCGACCAATAATGAAGTAGAGTACGAGGCACTCATATTTGGACTGACGCTTGCACAAGACCTCGTGATCCAAAACATCAAATTTGTATGCGACTCTCTTCTAATTGTCAACCAGGTACAAGGGTCATATGCCGCCAAAGACGACAGAATGATGGCCTACCTAGACGTCATCAAGTAATTGGCAGAAGAAAAAAAATCACCATTAGGCAAGTCCCACGGGACCTCAACACTCAATCCGACGCCCTGGCAAACCTCGGGTCGGCCTTACACCCTAACGACTTCCGCAACATCCCCCTGGCACACAACACGACTCCAACAGTCCCCAAAATCCACAAAACGACCAACAACGACAACACTCAAATAGTAGACAAGCTACCTTTAGAAGAAGTAGTCTCAGCAGAGGTAGGCAACGACACCAAAGACGATGTCATAAACAGTCAAGAAGACTGGACTACACTCTACGTCAAATGGATAAGAGACGGCGTGCTTCCAACAGACAAAGGAGAAGCCAAGAAACTAAAGGTACGAGCATTAACCTTCGATCTAAAAGATGATATCTTGTTCAAACGATATGTCATGGGATTATACTTGAAATGCTTAAAAACAACCAAAGGCAAACACATCCTACAATCCCTACACAATGGAGAATACATCAACCATACTGGAAAACGCAGCCTGTTAGGAAAAGCTCTCAGAACAAGATACTACTTGCCGACGATGAACAAATACATAACATCTTATGTTAAGAAGTGTGACGCTTGTCAACGGCATGCACCCATAGCTCCTCAACCATTGGAGATGCTACACCCAACACTAGCACCTTGGTCATTCATGAGATGGAGAATGAACATCGTTGGAAGATTGCGACCAACATCAGGACAACACGTCTTCTTTCTCGCTATGATCGATTATCTTTCTAAATGGATTGAAGCTGAAGCATATCGAGAGGTAAAAGAAAAACACATCATTTCATTTATAAAACGTAACATCCTATGCAGATTTGGCATACCATCAGAAATCATATGCGACAATGGCTCCCAATTCACCGACAGCAAGACGCGATCCTTTTGCAAACAATGGAACATCAATTTGATCACATCCACACCATGATACCCACAGTCTAATCGCCAAGCTGAGTCCAGTAACAAGATCATCATAAACAATCTCAAGAAGCGTCTCACAGGAGCAAAAGGAAGATGGGCGGACGAGCTCCCCCTAATACTTTGGTCCGACAAGACCACCCCAAAGAACGCGACCGGTCAATCTGCCTTCTTGTTAGTCTATGGAAGAAAAGCAGTCATACCCACTGAACTTCTCATCCTAACAACCAGATATGGCTTATAAACTCCAGAACAAAACGACGTCGTGTTGTCTCAAAATTTAGACACAACAGACGAAATCAGGGAAAAAGCTAGGATATGAATGGTAAGATATTAACGGAAAGTCGCAAGGAGCTACAACAAGAACGTTCGCATCAAAGTCTTCGAAGTGGGAGATTGGGTCCTGAGAAAAGTGTTTCAAAACATCAGGGATCCAGCCGATGGAAAACTCGCACCACAATGGGAAGGGCCATATCTCGTCAAAGAAATAGTCGGCCATGGGGCATATCGAATCGAGAAAAAAGATGGTCAGCCGCTACCAGGAAGCTGGAACGCGACCCACCTAAAGTTGTATCACTTCTAAACTTTACACTTTGCGTTCAGGGAAAACTGGAGTACAGGGAAAACTGGAGTCGAAAAAGACACGCGCTCGATCTTGCAAAGTCGCTTACTTCTTGCAAAGTCGAAAAAGCCACCAGGGAAAACTGGAGTACATGTACACATAAAGTCATGTATTCAGCTACCATAGAAAAAAAATTCTTGAAAAAAATTCTCGATCTCCTTCCTAGCAGTAGGGTCCAAAGTATGGAGAAGATCGCCCAAGGTCCTATCCTTGTGTTCAAATGTCGCCGGTTCAGCAGCCACAATCGCCTTCCTTTTGGCTCCAGAAGTCTTCGACGACGGCGAGTCCAAAGCAATGATCTTGGCCGAAGACGACGCCTTCACCGCCGAAATATTTTGTTCCAAGAGACTCTTCCTAGAAAGACGTGCACTCGATCTCTCACCATGGGACGCTATCAAGAAAGAGCAACACAGTTGATGTGACTACGTTGCATCATGTTCAAAGAGCTCGTTCAACCAAGGAGAACGCCCGTTCAAAGAGCTTGTTCAACCAAAGAGAACGTCCGTTCAAAGAGCTCGTTCAACCAAAGAGGACGTCCGTTCAAAGAGCTCGTTCAACCAAAGAGGATGTTCCAAAGAGAACATCAGTTCAAAGAGCTCGTTTAATCAGACAAAGAACGTTCCAAAGAGCGCGTTCAACGACACCGCGCAACGATGATAGTCTTGCATTGTCCATGGGCCCAATTTTGATCCATTCGTGCAAACTGGCCCAAATTTGGTGGAGATCCTCATAGCTACGTTATTTTATGTATTCCAGAATATGAGCTCATTTGGATGTCTACAATTAATGTTATTAAGCTCAGAAGTTCATGGGTTGAAGTTATCTTATCTAGGCTAGTTGAAAGGTTGTTTTGTAGCCTATTTAAGAGGCCTCCAAGGCATATTGTAAGCACGTCTATCTTGACTGAAAAACCAGTTATGGAGTTTAGTTTATTCATAAATTCGTCTTGATCGTGAGTAATATCGATCAAACCTTTGATCTTTAACCTAGGGTGAGTCATATCCCTTTGTGAGAGATCAAACCGATCTTGTTTCAAGAGTGAGTCATATCTCTTGAATCTCGATCTCTCCTAAACTTGAGTGGTGAGTCATATCCACAAGAGTGTTAGGTGCTTATCCCTCTACCAATCCATCTCATCCATCCTCAAGTCCATCACCATTACGAGCCATCCCAAACTCCACTTGCACCATTGCAGATTTCCTTCCCGGAACTTTCGACAGCCTCTCAGTAGAACCAGCGTATCTTTTTATTCCCTACCCAGAACATTCTACATTTTTGAGGACATCATCTAGACTTTTCTATCTTTTCTGGGCTTTGGAATCATCCAATTCCAAGTTCGGAGCAAGGAGAACGAGCCAGTTGAAGTAAGGCCTGTTTTCTGGGCTTTGGGTTGACGATTGCTTGAAGACCTTTCGAGCCTTTCCTTGCACCGAAGCATTATCGATCCTTGATTTTTATCATTTGGTATCAGAGCCACGCGGGGAAGTGTGCTCTAAAGCGTTTTCGTGAAGTGCACTTGGATTCGAGGATGAATCTTTTTTAAGGAGGGGAGGATGATGTGACTACATTGCATCATGTTCAAAGAGCTCGTTCAACCAAGGAGAACGTCCGTTCAAAGAGCTCGTTCAACCAAAGAGAACGCTCGTTCAAAGAGCTCGTTCAACCAAAGAGGACGTCCGTTCAAAGAGCTCGTTCAACCAAAGAGGACGTTCCAAAGAGAACATCAGTTCGAAGAGCTCGTTCAATCAGACAGAGAACGTTCCAAAGAGGGCGTTCAACGACACCGCGCAACGATGATAGTCTTGCATTGTCCATGGGCCCAATTTTGATCCATTCGTGCAAACTGGCCCAAATTTGGTGGAGATCCTCATAGCTACGTTATTTTATGTATTCCAGAATATGAGCTCATTTGGATGTCTAAAATTAATGTTATTAAGCTCAGAGGTTCATGGGTTGGAGTTATCTTATCTAGGCTAGTTGAAAGGTTGTTTTTGTAGCCTATTTAAGAGGCCTCCAAGGCATATTGTAAGCACGTCTATCTTGAATGAAAAACCAGTTATGGAGTTTAGTTTATTCAGAAATTCGTCTTGATCGTGAGTAATATCGATCAAACCTTTGATCTTTAACCTAGGGTGAGTCATATCCCTTTGTGAGAGATCAAACCGATCTTGTTTCAAGAGTGAGTCATATCTCTTGAATCTCGATCTCTCCTAAACTTGAGTGGTGAGTCATACCCACAAGAGTGTTAGGTGCTTATCCCTCTACCAATCCATCTCATACATCCTCAAGTCCATCACCATTACGAGCCATCCCAAACTCTCAGTAGAACCGGCATATCGTTTTATTCCCTACCCAAAAAATTCTACAATTTTGAGGGCATCATCTAGACTTCTCTATGTTTCTCTGGGCTTTGGAATCATCCAATTCCGAGTTCGGATCAAGGAGAACGAGCCAGTTGAAGTAAGGCCTATTTTCTGGGCTTTGGGTTGACGATTGCTTGAAGACCTTTCGAGCCTTTCCTTGCACCGAAGCATTATCGATCCTTGATTTTTATCAACAGTAAGCAAACGACTAGTCCGAAAACCACCCAAACGCATCCATGTAGGAACGAACATGTGCCTTTGGTCACAGAAGTAGAAGACCCCGACATATTGAGAGGATTGGATGTTAGGAAGTTGATATTCTTGAAAGATCTCTATGCCTTAGGGAGAGAAAGAAAAACTTGGGTCACCACCTCAAAATCGGAATCTCCAGGCTCCCCCGGATCAAGAACTGAAACAAGATACATGTGAGCAAAAGTTTAGAGGACGTCCGACAAAAATATAAAATGACAAATACGACACCTGTCATCCTTCAGTCATCTAGCAAGAAAGAACAGTCGACACCCCCCTCGAGCGATTTCCGCTCCACAAAGAAAAAACGAGATCTCCACCTGCGATCATTGACATACACGCTCAAAGCGATCGGCAATCTACCTTGCCGAAGTCATAATTGGAATCTAGAAGACCCTCGACTACTTAAATAATAAGAGTACCACAAAGTGTTGAAGTCAAAATCGACATCGACACCAGAAACCAATAGGTCGACCATTCTCAAAATACACCATGCATGAGGCATGGCTTGACAAGGAGCGAGTTTTAAAACGGCTAAGAAGTTTCGAACAAGGTTTGAAAAGGGAAAAGAATGACCAATTCGAAAAGGATACTCAAAGAAATAGACCCAACCTTTTCGATACCAGTCAGCACGTTCGCAAGGACGCAAAAGACGCGCCACCATCCCGGCGGGAAACTGTCCCAAGCGCACGTTCTAGGATCCTCTCCAACTCCGGTTGAGTCAGTGTTCTGGCTAAAGAATCCTCTGGACTCAAGAGCTCTAAGGGGGCGAAGTCGCTATCTTCCTCGTTGGGGCTACAGGATGCGATCCGACTCCTTTTGCATGGATCTCGAAAACGCCATGGAAGAGCAACCAAGAAAGAAACGGCAAGAATTTGAATTTTTACCTTGGAAAAAAGTGAGCTTTTTTGCAGGAAGAAAGGCAATAAAAAACAAGATCGTCGGTTGCCAATTTAAAGAAGCGAAACCGATTGACGTGATGGCCAAAACGATGGTCCACTAAGAAGCTGCCATGTCGTCTTTGCCTGCAGAGAAATCAACCAGAAAAGATTGCGTCAAGAGAGAGAAAAGGGAAGTTAACCGCCCCATTGAAACCATTTTCGTCAAGAGAGAGAGAGAGAAAAGGAAAGTTAACTTTTATGGCAATTGTTGGGCCAACAATTTATGTACTTTTAAGCATTTAATTATTCACAATTTAATAGCACGGCATCACTATGCACTTTAGACACTTTAGTACGCACATCTAATATAAAAACATGGATTTATGCACTCTTACAAAATAAACTTGTTAGACACAAGACATCCTTTTATTTTTTGCACTTATTTCAAATCTAGTCTGCACATTTACAAACTACATATACACTTATTAAACTTAAATATGCACTAGAATTTGACAAATAACTATATGCAAACATATTACTTCACATTACAAATAAGAATATGCATATACATCACTTCACATTACAATTGAGAACAAAGAATTCTGAAGTTAAGCGTGCTAGAAAGGAAATAATACCAGGATGGGTAACTACTTGAAAGTCCCCAGGTTGGCAAGTGATGGCGCTTCTAAGACCCGGGTGTTACATATGGTATCAGAGCCGACTATGGATTACTAGTTGTCTTGGCCTTGAGGGCGGTCACTCGAACTAGAGGGCGGTCTTTAAACCTTGATGAGGTTGTCAAGGGGTTAAGTGGAGGTGATTGTAATACCCCGGATTTGTGATCCCTTATAATGATAAAAAATGCTACCCATGTCAACAAGAGCTCTTCCTTTTCAGGGTTCAAGTGAGGACAAAGAACTATGAAGTTTAGCGTGCTAGGGAGGAAGTAGTGTCAGGATTGGTGACCTCCTAGGAAGTCTCCGGGTTGGCACGAGATGGCGCTTCTAAGTCCTCGAGTCTTACAAATTTGATGTTTGTTCTTGCATTCAAAGATTTCCTTTAGTTTGTAGTTTTTCCCTTGCTACGCACTGCTTATTTTCCTTGTTTTTGGTGTCTATTTACCATGTCTAAGGAAATGGGAATTCTGGAGGATGCTAGTGGCCTAAATGAGTCAACCTAGCTCTTTCTTCAAGAGACTGTTGTTACGGGTATGAAGTTTGAGTGGCAATTGATTATGGCAGAGCTAGCCAAGACCAATAAGTCTATCCACCAACTTGGTGACAACTTGCGCAAAGATGGTACACGCTCTACTCCTCGGTCACACCACTCCCTTAGTGTGTACCACGATCCAATGGCTTCTCTCGGTGTTAGAAACCTCGACGATATGGGGACTAACGTTGACGATCACGTGCCCCCACCACTGCCTCTGGCACGCATGGATCTACCAAGGCCCTGCGTCGCTGCCCTACGCTATGAGGCCTGTGATTACTTGCCTTGTCATGAGCCCCCACCCAATGGCACCCGGAATTTGATAACTATTATTGTGACCCTAAACCTGGTGACAAGCACGCCGACATGGACAACCAATACTGACATGATCGTTAATGATAATGCTCATCTCCAAAACATTAAAGTTAAATTTGAACCTTTTACATGTTTTATCGGCTTAGCGGCCTACAAAGAATGGGAGTACAACACCATCTATGTCTTGGATTATTTGGGCTATCTACAACATGAGAGAGTCCAAGTGGTGTCTATCCACTTCACTAGCTTTGCTCTGGCTTAGTGGCGACGGGTTATGGGGATTGCTATCGATGTCATGTCCCTTCAAACTTGGTACCAACTCATTTTCCTAATGATGAAGCGCTATGTCCCTTTAAACTACAAGCAAATCATGTAAAATAAGGTTGCTACTTGTCGCCAAGGCACCTAGTCTTCCATTGAGTATTTCAATGACTACGAGGACTTGATGTTCAAGGACGACATTCATCACGGTCTGGATGCCTTACAAGTTGCATACTTTGGTGGTCTCAATTTGACAACTAATATGCTCTAGAGATCTGATCAGCGCTACTTTGTAGTGTTTAACTAGGAGTTGTTACCAGAGTTTTAGGTACCGTTTGTGTGGGTTTAGAGCATAAGTTAGGAGAATGGAGTTGAGGAGTAGAAGTGTTGATTTGGTGGTTTTGAAAAGCTTAAATGAAGACTTAAGAAGTTGAAGAAGAAGAAGCCACCACGAGAAGACCGCAAGCAGAAGAAGGAAGAACGAAGAAGGAGCTGAAGAATGCTACAAAACAATTTCCGCGGGCGCGGAAGAAGGAGCCGCGATTGCGGAAAACACAAGAAGCAGCGAAGCCACAGTAACTTTTCCGCGGTCGCGGATACTGTTCATCAACGCGAATCCAGGATTTTCCTTTCGTCCGAAGATTTGTTTTATTTTATTCCCTTTTCTTTTATTTCTTTTATTTTCCGTTAGTTTATTTTATTTTCCTTTTTGATATTGTTTCCTATCTTATGGAAACTAGGTTTTGTTAGGTTATATCCTTAGTTTCATAAGCAGCCTTTTGATAATTCAGAATTCAATTTTTACATCAGTTTTTCCTTTAGAGTTTTAAGTTTTGAAGACTATGAAGAACTAAGCAACTATAGCTTAGTCCGACGATTGAAGCCTTCGTTTGTATTTGGTTGTGAGATTATAATTCTATTTCTTTTCCTTTGAATATATTGATTCTCTTGTGCTTAATTCCATTGATTCTTGCTGATTTGACTGGCCTGATCATCTAGTTGATATTAGTAATTATCTATTGCTATGGTTTGGTTATTTCTGTTTGAAATACCTAATTCAGAGTAGCAACTGTGATATTCTAAGAACTGTTTGGACTGGTTTATTGTAGAGAGAATTGATTGCATGCATAGTAAGATTGTTTGTTGCACTTGCATGTATCTATTGAAATTCCTGTGCTTATTGCTGCTATTGAATTGAATCTGGAGGTTTTCCTGGTTATTTGATAGTTAGTATTCTCAGGGTCTGTTTGTCCTATTTATAACTTAAGAAAAGGAATAGGAATATTCATTGGTAGGAATTAGAGATAATCCGGGATTAACCAATCAAACTGAATGGTGGATATTTGTCTGGCTAAGTTACTTCTCGTCCATTGATTTCATCTTTTGCATTGATTTACTTTGTTACATTGAAACAAACCAAAAAAAAAAACATTTGTTACTTTGACACATAACTGTTGCACTTAGAAAGATTGCTACCTCCCTGTGGGATTCGACCCTTGCTTGCCTACTATACTTAGGTTTTTGAGGATTACTTTGATTAGGCATAACGACTTTAGCCTCGTCAAATTTGGCGCCTTTGCCGGGGAGGCAAGTTTTAATTTTTCTTTATGTTTGTTTGTGTGCCAACTTTAGTGTGGACCTATCTTATGGTCCACACCCGTGCTACTGACTCTCCACTTTTATAATTTGATACATAGATTAAAAGAACACTTTCCAGAAACCGTACGCAACTAGAGATGGCTGACGAAGCACCGACTTTGAGGCAGTTGACTGCCCCGAACTTAGAACAGCAACCGCTTGCTGTGCAGCTTCCAGAGCTTGCGGATGGCGTGAATTTTGAGCTAAAATCTCGATTGATTCATTTATTACCCCACTTCCATGGGCTGAATGGAGAAGACCCCAACAAGCATCTCTCTGAATTCCACGATGTTTGCTCCAGCATGAAGCCGAGGAACGTCACTAAGGACCAAATCAAGCTGAGGGCCTTTCCTTTCTCTCTGAAGGATGCGGCCAATGATTGGTTATATTATTTGGCTCCGGGAAGCATAGATACATGGGCGAAAATGAAGAAAGCCTTTTGTTTTGGGGCAAAAAGATCGGACGACCTAAATCGCCTTAGACGGGGTAACTAGTCGATCGGGTGATAGAAAACAATCCAAACCAAATAAATAATAGACAAACAAAGAATAAATATAGAATAGCGAGATGATTTTATTAGATTTCGTGTTAATCGGATCGAATCGAGATACAACTTATCGTAGTAAGACAAGAGATCGGGTAGGACTCGACCGGTGGCTTTCAGGTTGCGACCGGTGATGAATCAGCGTGGATGACTCTCGGAGAGCTAAGCTTGGAGCAGATATGTTGTTCTGACGTATTTCTGAGCGAGAATGCTTGTGTGTGGCGTAATTTGTGTTTGTATCCTTCTTATCTTCCTCTTCGTCCAAATATGGTAAGTCTTTTTACTCTTCTTACCGTTATGTCTTGATCGTATATTTTATCTTCAATGATGAGAGTAATGGCGGGGATTATGCCATTAAATCATTGTAATTACGGTGGCTTGAATGTTGTGGCCGTTGTGTGATCTGGGCATTTAATGTATGGCGAGATTCTTGCGATCCTGTCGGAGGGCATTCGACCAGAGAAGTCTCGTCGCCTCCTCTGGGCTTTTCCCTTGTTCTTCCGATCTATCGTGGGCTTGGGCTTGATTTACTCGACCCATTCTCCCAGGGGAAGCCAGGCCCAACAATAGCCCCAAGTTGCCTTGGGCTTTCGGTTTAAGCAAGGAAAGTGGAATCCGAGGCAACTTCCGTAAACACGATCTCCACCATCCTTTTTTGGTGCATTTGTTCAGGGCTACGTGGCGTGTGATCGGGGCATGATGCGACGCCTTTGCAAATCTTTACTTCCTTCCATAAATTCGGAGCAGAGGGAATCGATTAGTCTCCATCTCATCTTCCTTTGCAAGCTTCTTCTGGTAAGCTTCTCGGTCTCTCTCGCCATAGCTTTCTGATTTCTCTAGTCATAGCTCTTCGATTCCCCTCTCTTTCCATTCTCGAAATGGTTTCTAGCGAGGCTTCCGAGTTGTCGAAGACTCTTTCTGATCCGCATGAAGGCGAAACTCCTCCTCGTTTCATCTTGAAGGAGTCGGATGTGCTGACTAGCACTTTGTCTCAGGCAGAACTGGATCAGATTCTTCAAGTTGGGGGCTTTCCCCCAGAGACGATCGCTAGGTTTCCTCATCCAGATGAGAGGGCTGGTGCTCGTTATGAAGGATGGGTTTGTTTTTAGGGTATAAATTTCCTTTTTCTCCCCTTGTTAGGGATTTTTTAGCTACTCTGGCATTGGCGCCATGCCAAGTAATGCCTCAGGCGTGGAGAGTTCTAAGGGTCTTGGACCTTGTAAATGTTCGATCTGGGGACGATTTTGATTTTGACGCTCTGTGGTATAACTACTTCATTGGATCGAAGAGTTCCTCTCACGTTCAGTTGCGTATCCGACATGGTCGGAAGCCTTTGGTGCAGAATCTGGATGTCAACGACCGCGGATGAGGGTCGAAGTTCTTTTTTGTCCAACGTTCTTCTCTGGAGAAGGAGGGGGAATGTCCGTTCTTATTGACGGAGTGGCGAGTTGAGAGTATGTATTTTTCTTCCCTTTTGCTTGTTTTATGTGTCTTAACTCTTTGTCTTAACTTTTCTTTTTTGTAGTTCCCGAACCAGAAGATTTGGAAGTGAGCAGTCAATCGGAAGGTTTGTCCAAGATTGTCCTAGCTGTCCCAGCGTCGGAGAGGAGTTTTACCAACGTCAATCTGTTGTCAGCATCCCCTTCTGGTCCGAAAGTCATGTCGATTGTTTCATCGTCTTGCGCAAAAGGTAGACTCTCAGCTCTAGGAGTCCTTTACTGTTTTTCATTTTGTCGTGTACTTTAGGATTTCTCCTTTTTTGTTGTTCTGTCGTGTCAGGTTCCCCTGGTGGTCGTACGAGTGCTCGTCTGAGGGTAGTGTCAGGGAAATGCCTGATCGAGCAAAGGAAGACGGCGGCCAAAGCCACATCAAGCAAACCGGCTCTGGTGGATCTGACGGCTCCAGTCAAAGCTGGCTCCAAGAGGAAGGCGAGCGCTCGCCCTGAAGACGTCAAGGTGGAGGAGGTCCCTAGGAAGAAGGAGGCGACAGCCGAGGGGATCGGCAAGATCGGTGCCGTCGGACAATCGATCGCCCACCTTTTTCACGCTCAGGACCCGACTTTGAAGTCGGAGGTCGATGACGTCTCCCCTCTTGATTGCATTGGTGAAGTGGGGTGCTCCGCGTGGAAGGTGAGTTGCCTTTTCTTTGTGCTCTTTTCTTTTTCTTTCGTTCGACCGTGTTTTCTGATTGTGTGTCGTGCTGTTGTGTAAGACTTCAGTCTTTCTAGTACCTCTTGGAGGCATACTCCGATGTCAAGGCAATGGTCGTTAAGGCTGAGGACAGGGCTGCTAGGTCAGAGTCCGACCTTGCGTCCTTGAGGACCAAGCTGGAGGGAGCGGAGAGTCGTGCCGTGATATTGAGCGTCGCCTCACCAGGGAGTTAAAAAGTTGTCAAGGGGAGTTGGTCGCATGTCGGAAGGAGTTTGAAGAGTGCTGGTCAGGCGTTGAGGAAGAGGTGAAGCGGGCTCGGATTGCGGATGGCCAGATCGTTGGTGACGTTGGCACTTTTTACGCGCTGAAGTCATGTGTCGAAATGATCGAGGAGTTCGGCGAAGGCAAACACGAGCTCTGGGACTTGAAGGCAGAGAAGGAGACCTTGGACTCCCTGTTCCCAAAGGGCAACCCTGGTCAAGAGTTGTTTCGCTTGGCTGGCGTCGGAGATGAGGCCGTGGATGAGGGTGCTGACGAGGACGAGGCCCATTCTGGCGATGTCGAGCCGACTGATGAGATAGCCTCTCTAGAGCCAACCCCTACCAAAGGTAACGCCGTTGTCCCTGATGCTTGTCGACAATAATGACGATTGGATGCTACCTATTCGAGGGTTGGTGATGGATGGGTGCACCACGATCTAATGGCTTCTCTCGGTGTTAGAAACCTCAACGATGTGGGGACTAACGTTGACGATCACGTGCCCCCACCACTGCCTCTGGCACGCATGGATCTACCAAGGCCCTGCGTCGCTGCCCTACGCTATGAGGCCTATGATTACTTGCCTTGTCATGAGCCCCCACTCCATAGCATCTTTGTTCATCGTGGGCCAGTAGTACCCATTTCGTAGGGCTTTCCCTGAGAGGCTTCGTCCGCCGGTATGATTGCCATACTCTCCTTCATGTAGCGATTGTAAGATACGTCCGACTTCTGGAGTCTTGAGGCATCGTAGGAGTAGCCCTGTGACAGATCTTTTGTACAAGATGTTATCTATGATATCGTAAGAGAGTGCTTGTACCTTGAGCCTTTTTGCTTCTGTTTTGTCGTTGGGCAAGATGTCGTCTTTCAACCATCTGATGTAAGGTAGCATCCAATCGTCATTGTTGTCGACAATGTCTTCTTCTGGTTGGTCGTCGACCTCTATGGCGACGAGTTCTTCAAGAGGTGTCGTTGACTCGACGGATGTCCTTAGGACGGTTGGCTTCATGATGTGGGCCAATGGTATGTGTGGAAATTCCTTCGGGTCTAGGACGGATCCTAGATTGGCAAGTGCATCGGCTTGGGAGTTAAGATCCCTAGGTACCTATCTGATGTTGAGTGTTTGGAATTGTTCGATCAGCTTCTTGGCTACCTCCAGGTAGGCTATCATCCTGACGTCTTTAGCACTGTACGATCCTTGTATCTGGTTTACGACCAGCAGGGAGTCGCAAACGACTTCGATCTCTCGGACTCCTAGGTCACGAGCCAGGGCGAGTCCGAATATGAGTGCTTCGTACTCAGCTTCGTTGTTAGTTGCGTCTCACTCACATCTGACGGCCTGAGCTATCTTGTCCCCTTGCGGCGATTTCAGTACGACCCCTAGCCCCGATCCTCTGGAGTTTGACGCTCCATCTGTGTGGAGCTCCCATGTGCCTGTTTCATTCATGGCGAGTAGTTGCGTCGCTTCTCTTGTGGCTTCTTGCTCTAGGGTCGGACTGAAATCGGCCACAAAGTCGGCTAAGGCTTGCGACTTGATCGCTGTCCTGGGCTCGTATTCGATGTCGTAACCGCTGAGGTGTATAGCCCATTTAGTCACTCGTCCTGTGAACTCAGGTTTCCTCATGATAGCTCTCATGGGATGATTAGTGCGAACAGTAATAGTATGGAATTCGAAATACGGTTTGACTTTGTTCGAAGCCATTACCAATGATAGCACGAGCTTTTCAAGTGACGAATACCTCATTTCGGCTGGCAGCAGCGTCCGACTGCCGTAGTATATTGGTGACTGCTTGCCATCTTCTTCTTTGACCAATACTATGCTTACGGCTGATTCTGACACTGCAAGATATAGAAATAAGGGCTCGTCGCCTTTAGGTTTGGTCAGCAACATGGGACTGGCGAGGTACTCTTTTAAGTTCTGGAACGCTGCTTCGTGTTCTCCCATCCATTGAAAGGATTTGTTCTTCTTGAGAGTGTCGTGGAAGGGTTTGCACTTGTCGGACGATTTGGAGATGAATCTGTTCAGAGCTGCTATCCGACCTGTAAGTTTCGGTACGTCTTTGATGCATCGGGGGGATCGAAGGTTGATGAGAGCCTTGATCTGTTCTGGGCTGGCTTCTATTCCTATTTGTGTCACCATGTACCCTAAGAATTTTCCTGACGACACTCCGAAGAAGCATTTAGTAGGGTTTAGTTTCATGTTGTACCTTTTGAGCACCTCGAAGCTGTTGCGTAGATGGTTTATGTGATCTTCCTTCTTTTTGGACTTGACCAACATGTCGTCTATGTAGACTTCCATTTTGTTGACTAGTCGCTGTTGGGCCTGGATTCTCTAGAAAAGACAGATCGAGAGGACCGAGCCCAAGCCCACTGCAAATCGGGAGAATGGCAGACGAGTTCAGAAGAGTCGACAAGGCTTCTCTGGTCGAGCGACACCCGACAAAACCTCTCCAGTCAAGAGTCATTCGACAAGTTCGCGGAGATCTCGCCACGCATTTAATGCTCAGATCATGTAACATCTGCAACGTTCAAACACCTTAATTGCCAGTAATTCAACGGCGAAATCCTTGCCATTACACTCGGTATTGAAGATAAAAACATAAAAATGGTGCAACGGCCACAGGAGTAAAGGGACTTACCATATTTGGAACGACGAAGAAGATAAGATCAGGGAACTCACAACTACGCAACACACGCATTCTCACTTAGAAAACTCACCAGAATAGCACTCTCGCTCTCCATCTAGCTCTCCAAACGGCTGCCTACGCCTGACCCCTGCCGGTCATCACTCACAAGTCACCGGTCGAGTCCCACTCGATCTCTGATTTTATTACGATAAGTTGTATTGCGATCTAATCCGATTCACACGATATCTAATAAAATCATCTTGCTATTATATATTTGTTTCTTGTTTACCTATTATTTGCTTGGTTTGGATTATTTCCCATCGTCCGATCGACTAGTTACCCCGTCTAAGGCGATTTAGGTCGTCCGATCTTTTCGCCCCAAAACAATTTGGCGCCCACCGTGGGGCAACTTGCCGATCACCTTTCCGGAATCTTCCAACCATGGCTATTGATCCCCCTATTGATAACCAAGAACCACGTCTCGAAGACGAAACCCAAACCACAGAAAACCCAATCGAAAATCCTATTCCAATCCAGTTCCAAGAACTCTCTCAAAAAATGGCCGCCCTTCAAGAGGAACTAGCCCAGCAACGTCAGAAAACCGAAGCCCTAGCCGCTTTGTCAACCCAATCCGAAGTCGAGATCGCGCAACTAACCCATGAGAACGAGTCTCTTAAGTCGCAGGTACAATCAGTGGCCTCAGGATCTCGGAACGCACTCGTCCGCGGCGGTGCCCGAACGCGCCTCGACATGGACAATATCGAGCCAACGCCTCCCAGCATACGACGTCCCAGACACACTGAGGGTACGTCTCGAACTCCTTTCGCTAGTCCATTCTCGACTAACCATGTCACCTTTCCTACACCGATCGGGTCTGTTGGGGCCCGAATCGACGAAACACAGGTTGCCAATCTGCCAGATGTCATGGCCCTTTTTCAGCAAACGCTCGACCGACACATGAAGGCAATCGACAATCGTTTCAATAGGCTCCCAGGAGTCCCGCAACCGATCGAGAGAGAAGTGTCCGGCAGATTCGAAGAATCCCCGTTCATCGAAGAAATCACAAGGATCGAGATCCCCAAGAAGTTCCATCTCCCCAACATGGCGACATTCGACGGCACCACCGATCCAGATGACCATATCTCTCTCTATAAACAAAAACTAATGGCTGCATCTGTTTCAAGGGAGAGTCGTGAGGCTGTCATGTGCAAAAGTTTTGGCACGACCCTCGCGGGCCCCGCACTAACTTGGTTTATGTGTTTGCCTTAGGGAACGATCACATCATTTGCGGATCTGGTCAACTCTTTTAAGAGCCAGTTCGCCAGCAGTCGGAAGCATGAGAAACAATCGAGTGACCTCTACCGAGTCACACAAAGCTACAATGAACCTCTCCGAATTTATCTTAACATGTACAACAAAGAGAAAGTGGGAATCCCCCACTGTGACGTCACAACGTCTATCGAAACATTCCGACAAGGCCTGGTCAAAGACAGCAATCTCTACGATGAGATTACCAAGTATCCCTGCAAAAGTTTCGAAGATGTTCAGGCCAAAACTATGGCCGAGGTAAGGCTGGAAGAGGACCGTGAGTCGCGTAAAGCCTCGCGCGGACCCGATCCATCCGATCACAAACATTCCTCCGACAATCGCCGGGACAGACGTCCACATCCCTATTCTCGTAATCGAAACGAAGCAAAACAGGTAAATTCTTTCCAAGATAGGTCACAAGAATGGAGAGACGGTTCTGTGTTGCCTCCTAGGGTCTAGTCTTATAACTTCAATGTTTCCGTGTCGGAGCTCGTCAAGAGTTTCGACAAGTATGGAAAAGACGTAAGATGGCCCCGAAAGAGCGACCGACCGGACGTCAAGAAGGACATGAGTCGATGGTGTGAATTCCACGGCGACCATGGTCATTCGACCGACGAGTGCATCGCCCTACAAAAGGAGGTCGCTAGGCTGCTATCATAGGGGCTGTTACGCGACGTCATCTCGGAACGGGCAAAAGCCACCATGGAACGCCGAGATCAGGTAAAACAGAACAAACCCCCATCTCTTATCCATACGAAAGTTGTCAATACCATTTCAGGTGGATCCGACATATGCGGGAACACGTACTCCATGGCTAAGCGACACGCCAAGGAAAGCAAAGGCGACAAGCCCGAAGCATCGGAATTCAAACCAAGGAGGGCGTCTAACCTTCCGACGGTCACATTCGACGAATCCGACTCCGACAGGTCGGATAGTCACCATGACGGTCTGGTAATCTCTTTATCCATTGGTAATTGCTTAATCCGGAGAGTACTAATCGATACAGGAAGTTTGACAAACCTCTTGACCCTCGACGCTCTCAAAGAAATGGGTCTGACTGAGAACGACCTAATCAAGAAATCGACCCCACTGGTCGGGTTCAGCGGTGAGGTTAAGCACACGACTGGCGAAATCATTCTGACCACATACGCTGGAGGAATCAACCGACAGGTTAAATTCTTAGTCCTAGACTGTCCGTCTCCCTACAATTGTATTCTTGGCAGGCCGTGGATACACGCTATGAAGGCAGTACCTTCAACATATCATCAAGTCATCAAATTCCCCACCGAGTGGGGAGTCCAAGAAATCAAAGGAGATCAAAGGACCGTAAAGGAATGCTATGTCGCTTCCATGAAGAACGCGGTCGAACACAAGATCGCATAGCAACCACAGATTGGAGAAGGACCTAGTCGATACGTTGAACCAGAAATGGAGAAACTCGATGAGATCGCACTAGACCCTTCAAAGCCAAACCAAACGGTAAGGGTCGGGTCGGACCTGGACGACTCGACCAGACAACAGCTTCTCGACTTTCTTAGGACCAATGCCGACTGTTTCGCATGGTCACATGAGGATATGGTCGGGATATCTCCCAACGTTATTACTCATAAATTAAATGTGGATCCATCTTATCCCCCTGTCAAGCAAAAACGCAGGAAATTCGCCCCCGAGCGGAACAAAATAATCGACAACGAAGTCAAAAGCTTATTGGAAACCGGAAAAATCAGGGAAGTCCACTACCCTGAATGGCTGGCCAACGTGGTCGTGGTCCAGAAGAAGAACGGCAAATGGAGAGTCTGCATCGACTTCACAGACCTCAACAAGGCTTGTCTCAAAGATTCATTTCCTCTACCTCACATCGACGTTATGGTCGACGCCACAGCAGGGCACGAAATGCTCACCTTCATGGACGCCTTAAGTGGCTACAATCAAATCCTTATGGATCCCGACGATCAAGAAAAAACAGCGTTCATCACCAGTCAAGGTATCTATTGCTACAAAGTAATGCCCTTTGGTCTGAAAAATGCAGGGGCTACATACCAACGATTGGTCAACAAAATGTTCAAAGACCAAATCGGAGACACAATGGAAGTCTATATCGACGACATGTTGGTCAAGTCCAAAAAGAAAGAAGATCACATCGACCACCTACGCGACAGCTTCGAGGTACTCAAAAGGTACAATATGAAACTAAACCCTACTAAGTGCTCCTTCGGAGTGTCGTCAGGGAAGTTCTTAGGATATATGGTGACACAAAGAGGAATAGAGGCCAGCCCGGGACAGATCAAGGCTCTCATCAACCTTCGATCCCCCCGATGCATCAAAGACGTACAGAAGCTCACAGGTCGGATAACAGCTCTGAACAGGTTCATCTCTAAATCATCCGACAAGTGCAAACCATTCCACGACGCGCTCAAGAAAAATAAGTCCTTTCAATGGACGGAGGAACATGAAGCAGCATTTCAGAACCTCAAGGACTATCTAGCCAGTCCTATGTTACTAACCAAACCTAAAGGCGACGAGCCCTTATTTCTTTATCTTGCAGTGTCGGAATCGGTCGTAAGCGGTGTACTGGTCAGAGAAGAAGATGGCAAACAGTCTCCAATATACTATGTCAGTCGGACGCTATTATCAGCCGAAACGAGGTATTTGTCACTTGAAAAACTCGTATTATCATTAGTAATGGCTTTGAACAAGCTCAAACCATACTTTGAATCCCATACTATCACTGTGCGCACTAATCATCCCATGAGGGCTATCATGAGGAAACCCGAGTTCACAGGAAGAATGACAAAATGGGCCATACACCTCAGTGGTTACGACATCGAGTACGAGCCGAGGACAGCGATCAAGTCGCAAGCATTAGCCGACTTTGTGGCCGATTTCAGTCCGACCCTAGAGCAAGAAGCCGCAAAAAAAGAAAATCAATTACTCGCGACAGACGAGACAGGTACATGGGAGCTCCACACAGATGGGGCATCGAACGCCAGAGGATCGGGGCTTGGGGTCGTACTGAAATCGCCACAGGGGGACAAGATAGCCCAGGCTGTCAGATGTGAGTGGGATGCGACTAACAACGAGGCTGAGTACGAAGCGCTCATATTCGGACTCATCTTGGCTCGCGATCTGGGAGTCTAAGAGATCGAAGTCGTTTGCGACTCCTTACTGATCGTAAACCAAATACAGGGATCGTACAATGCCAAAGACACCAGAATGATAGCCTACCTGGAGGTAGCCAAGAAACTGATCGGACAATTCCAAACATTCAACATCCGACAGGTGCCCAGGGATCTTAACTCCCAAGCCGACGTGCTCGCCAATCTGGGATCCGTCCTAGACCCAAAAGAATTTCCACACATACCATTGGCCCACGTTATGACGCCGGCCGTCCCAAAGACATCCGTCGAGTTGACAACACCACTTGAAGAACTCGTCGCCATGGAGATAGGCGATCGACCAGAAGAAGACATCGTCGACACCAATGATGACTGGATGCTACCTTACATCAAGTGGCTAAAATATGGTATTTTACCAGACGACAAGACAGAAGCAAAAAAGCTTAAGGTACAAGCACTCTCTTACGATATTATTGACAACATCATGTACAAAAGATCTGTTACAGGGCTACTCCTACGATGCCTTAAGACTCCAGAAGTCGGACGTATCTTACAATCATTACACGAAGGAGAGTGTGGCAACCACACCGGCGGACGAAGCCTCTCGGGAAAGGCCCTACGAAATGGGTACTATTGGCCAACGATGAACAAAGATGCCATGGAATACACCAAGAGGTGCGACGCCTGTCAGCGGCACGCACCCGTACGTCATTAACCATCGGAGCTCCTCCATCCGACCCTAGCTCCATGGCCCTTTATGAGATGGGGAATGGACATCGTCGGAAAGCTCCCTCCCGCGTCGGGTCAAAGAGTCTTCTTCCTCGCTATGACATACTACTTCTCTAAATGGATCGAAGCCGAAGCCTACAGAGAGGTAAAAGATCAACACGTCATTTCATTCATAAAACGCAACATCTTGTGCAGATTTGGCATCCCATCCGAAATCGTGTGCGACAACGGCTCCCAATTCATCAGTCATAAGACTCGAACCTTTTGCGACCAATGGAACATCAAATTGGTTACATCTACACCTCGGTATCCGCAATCCAACGGATAGGCCGAATCCAGCAACAAGATCATTATCAACAACCTTAAGAAACGCCTCACAGGGGCTAAAGGCAAATGGGCAGACGAGCTCCCACTCATTCTCTGGTCCGACAGGACCACTCCAAAGAATGCGACTGGGCAATCGCCTTTCTCTCTCGTCTACGGGAGTGAAGCAGTCATCCCGGTTGAGCTACTGGTTCTGACCGCTCGCTGCAACCTCCAAACAAACGAACAAAACGACATCGAACTAGCACATAATCTCGACACTGTGGACGAAATCAGGGAGAAAGCTCGAATCAAAATGGTCAAGTTCCAACAACAAGTCGCGAGGAGCTACAACAAGAACTTCCGGATCAAGGCATTCAAGGTCGGAGACTGGGTCCTAAGGAAGACATTCCAGAACACCAAGAACCCATCCGACGGAAAGCTAGCACCACAATGGGAAGGACCTTACTTGATCACCGAAGTGATCGGACAAGGAGCATATCAACTAGAAGACAAAGACGGACAACCAATCCCGAGGAGTTGGAACGCAGCACATCTTAAGCTCTACCATTTCTGAACCAATAAGGTAAACACATCACACAAAACTCTATGCATCGCATACATATTGCATGTTATCGCATGTACATTGCCACCTGTCGCATACATATCGCATGTTTTCGCATGTACATTGCCACCTGTCGCATACATATCGCATGTTATCGCATGTACATTGCCATCTATCACATACATATCGCATGTTATCGCATGTACTTTACCATCTATCGCATATGTATCGCATGCTATCGCATATACATTGCCACTTTCCTTTATATATCATCGCCTTGACACCAAGAGAGGACTTCCTCCTTACAAAAATACAAATGCAGAACAACATTTACATTGGACCCAATCGTCCGCAAATGGATCCTGTCATCCGCATATAGCGCTTACATTACATGATCGATCGGATTACGGGGAGACGACAACACAGGTACGTCGGCACACCGCCTGCCTTATACAAAACATAAGGTACAACACCTTATTACATTCACGCAATTAAACATAAGGAACAAACACCTTATTATATATTGCTTACCTCCCCGGCATAACGTAATGACTAACACATACACAAACACATCGCAGGCCTGCTCTACATACATACATACGGTGAAACCCCACTCGACGGAGCACACGGGCGAAACCGACATACTAAACGTCGTCGACAACTCGCTATCTATCGCAAACATGTACGAAACACGCTAGTATACAATTCTACGTGTAAAAACACATTTTTGCATCGAAATAAGAAGCATTTTCTATAAATACGCGACCCGCGATGGTGGACGGGTCGCCAAACCATAATTGTCTGCCTACACATCTGTAGGACTTCATCAAACAGAAACATCTTGCGACCCGCGATGGTGGACGGGTCGCCAAAACATACAGACACCAAATGTTTAAAAACCCACCACAAAGGGGACAAATAAGTCAAGCATCAGACACACCAACATTATCTTCGACGGGGGCTGGCTCCAATGGGGCTGTCTTGTCGGCCGGCTTGGCATCGTCAGAATGAGCTTTGTCCTCATCGACACCTTCATCCACCGCCTCCTCTCCGACGCCGGCTAAGCAGAACATCTCTTGACCAGGGTCGCCTTTTGGGAACATGTAGTCCAAAGTCTCCCTCTCCGCCTTCAGGTCCCAGAGCTCATGCTTGCCCTCATTGAATTCTTCAATCATCTCAATGCGCGACTTCACAGCATAGAAGGCCCCCACATCGCCAGCAATCTGACCGTCGGCAATCCTAGCTCGCTTCACTTCCTCCTCAATGCTTGCCCTGCACTCCTCAAACTCCCTCTGACATGCAGACAGCTCCCCTTGGCAGCTCTTCAGCTCCCTGGTGAGACGACGCTCTGTCTCTCGACAGCGACTCTCAGCTCCCTCCAGCTTGGTCCTTAAAGAGGCGAGGTCGGACTCTGACCTAGCAGCCCTGTCCTCAGCCTTAGCAAGCATTGCTTGGACACCGGAATAAGCTCCCAAGAAATACTGAAAAGCCTGACAAAAAGGCATACGACAACGCAAATACACAACTCAGAAAGCGAAGTCGAAACAAAAGAAATACAAAAATGCACAAGACAAGGGCCAACGTACCCTCCACGCGGAACTGCCTGCTTCGCCAATGCAGTCTAGGGGAGAAACATCCTTAACCTCCGACTTCAAAGTCGGATCTTGAGCACGGAAGAGATCAACGATCGATGGCCCAGCAACACCAATCTTGTCAACCCCCTCGGCAGTCACGCCTTTCTTCTTAGGGATGTCCTCCACCTTAGCATCGTCGGAACGAGCGCTCATTTTTCTCTTAGAGCCAGCTTTCGTCGCAGTCGACAGGTCAGTCAGGACTGGCTTACTCGACACCGTCTTAGCTACAGCTTTTCTTTGCTCGATCAAACCTTTTCCAGATGCCACTCTCAGTCGAGCACTCGACCGACCACCAGGGGAACCTGACACGACAGAGCATCAAAAAGGGAGAAATCCTAAAATACACGACAAAGCGAAAAACAACAAAAAGATTCCTAAAGCCGAAAGTCTACCTTTCGCACGGGATGAAGAAACATTCGACATATCTTCCTGTGGGGGAGGAGTTGGCGCCAGCAAATTGACGTTGATGAATTTTCTCTCAGACGCGGGAACTTCAAGCACAATCTTTGACAAAGCCTCCGATCGGCTGCTAACTTCCAATTCTTCCGGTTCAGGGACTACAAAAAGGGAAAGTTAAAAACAAAGTGTTAAAAATGCATAAACGCGTGAAAGAGAAAACAAAGTACATACTGTCGATCCGCCACTCCGACAACCGAAAAGGACATTCTCCTTCCTTCTCCAGAGAAGATCGTTTGACAAAAAAGTATTTCGACCCCCATCCACGGTCGTTCACATCGGGAGTTTGCACCAAAGGCTTCCGACCTCGTTGGGCACGCAGTTGCACACGGGAAGAACTCTTTGACCCGATGAAGTAATTATACCACAAGGCGTCGAAATCAAAACCAGCACTAGTTTGCTCATTCACTAAGTCTAAAACCCTAAGGACTCTCCAAGCTTGAGGCATCACTTGACACGGCGCTAACGCCAAGGTAGCTAGAAAATCTCTAACAAGAGGAGAGAATGGGAACTTATGCCCTATCCTAAATGGGTACACATAGAAGCAAATCCACCCTTCGTAGCGCGCGTCGGCCCTCTCGTCCGGCTTGGGCAGCGTAGCAATCGTATCCGGAGGAAAGCCCCCGACTTCGAGGACTTGGACCAGCTCTGCCTCCGACAAATTGCTAACCAGCGTGTCCGACTCCGTTAGGAGGAAATGAGGAGAAGTATCGTCCTCTCCGGCATCGGAAAGAGTCTTTGACGACTCAGAAGCCTCGAGAGGGGAGGAAATCGGAGAGCTATGGCTAAGAATATCAGAAAGAAAATGGAAAGAGAGACCGAAAGGCTTACCAGAAACTTGCAAAGGAAGGAGATGAAGACTAATCGCTCCCCCTGCTCAAAATTTATAGAAGGAAATCATTATCTGCAGAAGACGTCGCATCGTGCCCTAATCGCGCGCCACGTCGACCTGTGCAACCGCGCCAAAAAGGACGGTGAAGATCGTGTCCAAGGAAGTTGCCATGGATCCCGGTCTACTTGCCTAAACCGTAAGCCCATAGCAACTTGGGGCTATTGTTGGGCCTGGATTCTCCAGAAAAGACAGATCGAGAGGACCGAGCTCAAGCCCACAGCAAATCGGGAGAATGGCAGACGAGTTCAGAAGAGTCGACAAGGCTTCTCTGGTCGAGCGACACCCGACAAAACCTCTCCAGTCAAGAGTCATCCGACAAGATCGCGGAGATCTCGCCACGCATTTAATGCTCAGATCATGCAACATCTACAATGTTCAAACACCTTAATTGCCAGTAATTCAACGGCGAAATCCTTTCCATTACACTCGGTATTGAAGATAAAAACATAAAAACGGTGCATCGGCCACAGGAGTAAAGGGACTTACCATATTTGGAACGACGAAGAAGATAAGATCAGGGAACTCACAACTATGCAACACACACGCATTCTCACTTAGCAAACTCACCAGAATAGCACTCTCGCTCTCCATCTAGCTCTCCAAACGGCTGCCTACGCCTGACCCCTGCCGGTCGCCACTCACAAGTCACCGATCGAGTCTCACTCGATCTCTAATTTTATTACGATAAGTTGTATTGCGATCTAATCCGATTCACACGATATCTAATAAAATCATCTTGCTATTATATATTTGTTTCTTGTTTACCTATTATTTGCTTGGTTTGGATTATTTCCCATCGTCCGATCGACTAGTTACCCCATCTAAGGCGATTTAGGTCGTCTGATCTTTTCGCCCCAAAACAGTCGCTGATAGGTAGCCCCTGCATTTTTTAGGCCAAATGGCATTACTTTGTAACAGTAGATACCTTGGCTAGTGACGAATGCTATTTTTTCCTGATCGTCGGGTTCCATGAGGATTTGATTCTAGCCGCTGAAAGTGTCCATGAAAGTAAGCATTTCGTGCCCTGCTGTGGCGTCGACCATGGCATCGATGTGGGGTAGTGGGAATGAGTCCTTGGGACAAGCTTTGTTGAGATATGTGAAGTCGATGCAGACTCTCCATTTGCCATTCTTCTTCTGAACTATGACCATGTTGGCTAGCCATTCAGGGTAGTGGACCTCTCTTATTTTTCCTATTTCCAATAAGCTTTTGACTTCGTCGTCGATTATCTTGTTCCGCTCGGGGGCGAACTTCCTGCGTTTTTGCTTGACAGGAGGATGAGATGGATCCACATTTAATTTATGAGTAATAATGTTTGGAGATATTCCGACCATATCCTCATGAGACCATGCAAAACAGTCGGCATTGGTCCTGAGAAAGTCAAGGAGTTGTTGTTTGGTCGAGTCGTCCAAGTCTGACCCGACCCTTACCGTTTGATCTGGCTTTAAAGGATCTAGTGCGATCTCGTCGAGTTTTTCCATTTCTGGTTCGACGTACCGACTAGGTACTTTGCCGCTCTGTGGTTGCTATACGGTCTTGTGTTTGACTGCGCTCTTCATAGAAGCGACATAGCACTCCTTAGCGGTCCTTTGTTCTCCTTTGATTTCTTGGACTCCCCATTCAGTGGGGAATTTGATGACTTGATGATATGTTGAAGGTACTGCCTTCATAGCGTGTATACATGGCCTGCCAAGAATACAATTATAGGGAGACGGACAGTCTAGGACTAAGAATTTCACCTGTTGGCTGATTCCTCCAGCGTATGTGGTTAGAATGATTTCGCCAGTCGTATGCTTGACCTCACCGCTAAACCCGACCAGTGGGGTCGACTTCTTGATTAGGTCGTTCTCAGTTAGACCCATTTCTTTAAGAGCGTCAAGGGTCAAGAGGTTGGTCGAACTCCCTGTATCGATTAGTACTCTCCGTATTAAGCAATTACCAATGGATAAAGAGATTACCAGACCATCGTGGTGCCTATCCGACCCGTTGGAGTCGGACTCGTCGAATGTGACCGTCGGAAGGTTGGAAGTCTTCTTTAGCTTGAATTCTGATGATTCGGGCTTGTCGCCCTTGCTTTCCTTGGCGTGCCGCTTAGCCGCGGAGTATGTGTTTCCACATATGTCCGATCCACCTGAAATAGTGTTGACAATTTTTGTATGAATGGGAGATGGGGTTTGTTCTGTTTTACCTGGTCTCGTCGTTCCATGGTAGCTTTTGCCCGTTCCGAGATTACGTCGCGCAGGAGCCCCTGTGAGAGCAGCCTAGCGACTTCCTTTCGCAAGGCAATGCACTCGTCGGTCGAATGCCCATGGTCGCCATGGAATTCGCACCATCGGCTCATGTCCTTCTTGACTTCCGGTCGGTCGCTCTTTCGGGGCCATCTTACCTCTTTTCCATATTTGTCGAAACTCTTGACGAGCTCCGATACGAAAACGTTAAAGTTATAAGACTGGACTCTAGGAGGCAACGTCGGACCGTCTCTCCAATCTTGTGACCTGTCTTGGAAAGAGTTTACCTGATTTGGTTCATTTCGATTACGAGAATAGGGATGAGGACGCCTGTCTCGACGGTTGTCGGAGGGATTTTTTCGATCAGATGGATCGGATCCACGTGAGGATTTATGCGACTCACGGTCCTCTTCCAATCTTACCTCGGCCATGGTCTTGGCCTGGACGTCTTCGAAGCTTTTGCATGGGTACTTGGTAATCTCGTCGTAAAGGTTGCTGTCTTTGATCAGTCCTTGTCTGAAGGCTTCGATGGAGGTTGTGACGTCGCAGTGGGGGATCGCCACTTTCTCCTTATTGTACCTGTTGAGATAATTCCTGATAGGTTTGTTATACCTTTGTGTGACTCGGTAGAGGTCACTCGACTGCTTTTCGAGCCTCCGACTACTGGCGAATTGACTTTTGAAGGAGTTGACCAGATTCGCAAACGATGCAATCGTTCCCTGAGGCAAACGCATAAACCAAGTTAGTGCGGAACCTACGAGGGTCGTGCCAAAG
Organism: Rheum nobile; assembly: GCA_027886185.1. NCBI lineage: Eukaryota > Viridiplantae > Streptophyta > Magnoliopsida > Caryophyllales > Polygonaceae > Rheum > Rheum nobile. The sequence goes on along the minus strand of WOAB01000002.1, from coordinate 3,173,334 downwards.
CTTTTGCACATGACGGCCTCGCGGTTCTCCCTTGAAACAGATGCAGCCATTAATTTTTGTTTATATATAGAAATATGGTCATCTGGGTCGCTGGTGCCGTCGAATGTCGCCATGCTGGGAAGATGAAACTTCTTAGGGATCTCGACCCTGGCGATTTCTTCAATGAACGGGGATTCGAAGTCGGTCGTTTCCCTCTCGATTGGCTGCGGGACTCCTGGAATCTTCTTGAAGCGATCGTCGATCGTCTTCATGTGTTGGTCGAGCGTCTGCTGGAAGAGAGCCAGGACGTCTGGTGGATTGGTAACCTGTGGTTCGTCGATTCGGGCCCCTGTCGACCCGATCGGTGTGGAAAAAGTGACATGGTTAGTAAAAAATGGATGGGCAATAGGAGTTCGAGATGTACCCTCTGTGTATCCGGATCGTCGCACGCCCAGGGGCGTTGGCTCGACGTTTTCCATGTCGAGGCATGTTCAGACGTTGCTGTGGATGGGCATACTCCTAGATCCCGAAGCCATTGATTGTACCTGCGACTTAAGAGACTCATTTTCACGGGTTAGTTGTGCGATCTCGGCTTCGGATTGGGTTGACAAAGCGGCTAGGGCTTCGGTCTTTTGGCGTTGCTGGGCTAGTTCCTCTTGTTGGGTGGCCATTTTCTGGGAAAGTTCTTGGAATTGGGTTGGAGTAGGATTTTCGGTGGTGTTCCCTGCGGTTTGGGTTTCGTCTTCGAGACGTGGTTCTTCAGAGTTGGTAGGTGGGTCAATAGTCATGGTTGGAAAGTTTCGGAAGGGTGATCGGCAAGTTGCCCCACGGTGGGCGCCAAACTGTTTTAGGGCGAAAAGATCGGACGACCTAAATCGCCTTAGACGGGGTAACTAGTCGATCGGGTGTTAGAAAACAATCCAAACCAAATAAATAATAGACAAACAAAGAATAAATGTAGAATATCGAGATGATTTTATTAGATGTCGTGTTAATCGGATCGAATCGAGATACAACTTATCGTAGTAAGACAAGAGATCGGGTAGGACTCGACCGGTGGCTTTCAGGTTACGACCGGTGATGAATCAGCGTGGATGACTCTCGGAGAGCTAAGCTTGGAGCAGATATGTTGTTCTGACGTATTTCTGAGCGAGAATGCTTGTGTGTGGCGTAATTTGTGTTTGTATCCTTCTTATCTTCCTCTTCGTCCAAATATGGTAAGTCTTTTTACTCTTCTTACCGTTATGTCTTGATCGTATATTTTATCTTCAATGCTGAGAGTAATGACGGGGATTATTCCATTAAATCATTGTAATTACGGTGGCTTGAATGTTGTGGCCGTTGCGTGATCTGGGCATTTAATGTATGGCGAGATTCTTGCGATCCTGTCGGAGGGCATTCGACCAGAGAAGTCTCGTCGTCTCCTCTGGGCTTTTCCCTTGTTCTTACGATCTATCGTGGGCTTGGGCTTGATTTACTCGACCCATTCTCCCAGGGGAAGCCAGGCCCAACACCTTTCTTGAGAAGTACTTCCCTGCAACAAAACGCAATAGCCTGAAGAGAAGCATCAGCAACATCGAACAGCATGCTACTGAGACGTTGTATGAATATTATGAGAGATTCAGGAGGTTGATATCTAGTTGCCCATACCATGGTTATTCTGACCAAGATCTCGTTCTATATCTATTTGGCGGGCTTCTTAAGGATGAGCGCAGAATGGTAAATACAGCTTGTGGCGGTAGCATTCTAAACAAGACGCCAACTGCAACATTTGAGGTATTCTTTGAGTTATCTGAGAGCTCAAGACAATTCAACAAAAGGGCGAGAGCCCTTATGCAGCAAAAGCAGCCGACTCACATCCATTCTCTCCCCCAAAATCTTAGCTGGAAGAAATGAAGGAGATGATGAAGCACTTCTTGATAACAAGTGGCCCACAACAAGTTAAGTCCTGCAGAATCTGTTATGATACGCTGCACCCCACAGACGAGTGCCCAACACTTCTTGAACTTGCGGCTGAAGTAAACGTTGTAAGAGGTTTTGGTCCGCAGAGGCCAAGATATGACCCGAGGGTGGAGGGATCACCCCAATCTGAGATACGGGAATCAGTAAAGTCCTCCCCAAGGCCATGATAACCAGGATTTCAATCCAAGCTAACAACAGTTCCATCCACATGGCAATCAGCAACAGTACGGGCAGCCATATGCGCATAGACCACCAGTACCAAATCCGAGTTCCTCAATGTCTACTGAGGACATGATTCGATCTCTCACTCAGAGCATGATACAACATCAGCAAGAGACAGAGTCTAGTATTCAGAACTTGGAGAATCAATTTGGGTAAATCGCTCAAGCGTTGAGTAAGTTGGAGGCCCTTGATTCGGGGAAACTATCATCTCAAACGGTAGAAAACCCGAGAGTGAATGTATGTGCGATGGCACTGAGGAACGGGACGCAAATGACGGAAGTAACGGATACTCCAGAAGAAAATCCGTGACCGCGGCCCGAAATCCGCGACAGGGGAACCATCACTGAAGGCAAAGCAAAAATCGGCGAACTTCTGCGACCGCGAAAAAGTTTCTGGAGAAGACGAGAATTCTGAAGCAAATCCGCGACCGCGAACAAAAATCCGCGACCGCGGAAAGTTTCTGGATGCAAAGAACTTTCTGACGACATTCTGCGACCGCAGAATGACATTCGTGACCGCGGAAAAGACGATGGTGCCCACGATGATGCCCATGACGATTACGTTCGTCCAGACTTTCCACCGCTCAGTTCACTGAAGCCACCTGCACCCTTCCCCGAGGCACTGAAGGATACCAGAAGGCCGTAAAATGACAAGGAACTCTTTGAGACCTTCAATAAATGCGAGGTAAACATTCCCTTACTCAAACTCATCAAGAGCATTCCTCGCTATGCTAAATTTCTGAAAGAACTATGTACCATCAAAAGAAATCAGAAATTGAAGGAAAAGCAAAAGATTAAGGTAAGCGAACATATCTCTGTTGTATTTCAAAGGCGTATGCCTAATAAGTGTGGTGATCCTGGCATGTTTAGCATTCCATGTGTAATAGGTGACACTAAATTTGAAAAAGCTATGCTAGATCTAGGTGCATCCATAAATGTCTTGCCATTCTTTGTATGAATCATTAGGATTAGGACCACTGCATGAGACATGAATAGTTGTCCAATTGGCTGATAGATCTAATGTGTACCCGAAAGGGGTAGTTGAAGATGTTCTTGTAATGGTTGATAATCTAATTTTTCCTGCGGATTTCTTTGTGCTGGATATGGACCATGATAAGCATGCAACCCCTATACTGTTATGTAGGCCATTTTTTAAAACATCCCGCACTGATATTGATGTAAGTACTGGAACCTTTACTATGGAATTCGATGGGGAGGAGGTGAAATTCAATATTTATGATGCTATGAAACACCCCATTGATGATCATTCTTTATGCTCTATTTATGTGATTGATCCTATTGTACAAGATGTCTTTGATACTACTGGCTCGGATGAGTTACAATCTATTTTAGAGAATGAAATAGTAGATCCACATGTAGATTTTGCTTTATCTACTAACCTGCAGGAAATTGTGGCTCACTTGGATGCCTATGGTAAGCCTCATCTCATTCCTTTGGGCGTTGGCCCCATTCCACTAACAGTGTCAAGCGAGAGGCTTTTACCTTCCATTGTGCAGGCACCAGAGATTGAACTGAAACAACTGCCAGACCACCTCAAGTATGCTTTCCTTGGAAAAGATAACACATTACCTGTCATTATCTCTAGCAAGCTCTCCAAGAACCAAGAGGAGAAATTGGTGGTAGTGCTCAAGGAGCACAAGACAGCTTTGGGATGGACCATTGCCGACATCAAGGGGATTAGTGTAACACCCCCAAATCGTAACCCATTTGGAAATGTATTACCGCCAGTGACCTCGGTTTCCACACCGAAGCCACCTCAGGCTTTACCGGTTTAAATACAAATCATAAACAACAATCATGATGTAAACACCAAAATCTTTGGTTAAAAAATATGTCTGGGGATTACATCCCAATCCCCATAGGACAAAATAGAGTAATCAGTGGAAGTCTTTGTAAAGTATAAATACAAGGGTCTTGATCGTAATGATCACCCGCCAAGGATCGCAACCTGGTAAATCCATTAAAACACCGTTTGCCTTTATAGTCGTTCTAGCCCTCATTTCTCAGATGTTTATCTGATGTGTTGAATCGAACGGATGACACCAGCCAACCATGTAGAGAACAATTGCGGTTGGTTAGTCTAATGAAATACTATGCAAGGGTACAACGCAGATGGTTCGAGTAGTCGTATTAGGTTAGACTCATCGCTCCTCGAATAATAACCGACGATGATAGTCAACCACCATACTTCTACTGGAAGATATCAAAAGGCATGAACAAGAGAAGATCCTGGAGACTAAGTCTCACAGCAATCAACCCAAAAGAAGACTCCAATGAATTGAGTCTTATCTGAAGTATGACAATGTTGGGGAACATAAATAATCTCATACAAGCGTTAAAAAATGACTTGATGTTTCGATTCACGACTAACCTCACCGCTTAACGCGAATCCAGATTGGAAAGAGAACGGTACTCTGATCAAAGTCAAGACGAGTTTTCCTAGATGCACTACTCGTCTGAGGTTTATTAATCATGTGCTGCGACGGCACTTATCTTATTTAATTCCAAAACGCATATCACGTTATAGACTTTTGAATATATGTTTCGCCATGAGAGACATATATTGAGTATATGTTTCATCATGAGGGACATATAGGATATATGTTTCGCCATGAGGGACATACTCCTGAATGGGACGAATCCCAAGATTTATAGCATCAGTTAAGTGTCACCATCTCTATACCCGAGTATAGAGATCGGTCATGACCCACCAAATGGTTTTTGGGTTTATCACCCTTTGCACCATTAATCATTATTAAGAAACGACTGGACCTCGAATAGTCCATCGCTCCTACGAATACTCGTGCTAACTAAACAGTTCAACACAGTAATAATCATATCAAAGCCCTCCAGGCTAATATCATAAATATATATCTATAATAGCGTTATTCTAGCATATATACAACCTATTATAATATCATATTCTTTTCACATCATTTATCAAACTATTCCCAACAGAACAGTAAATCATCCCAAATTAATTAACAATTAAACAATTGATAATTAATGGAAATATGGAATGAGAAGCAAGAGCGAACCGAAACTTGCCTTAGATCAGACGAAAGCTTTAACAAGCTTAGAGACAACGGTTCCTGAGTCTGAAACTGGGACAGATCCTGGATATTAAATCCCTCTGGAATGACCCATAACGAGACCCTAAGTTATATTCAATATCTACATATATGAATCTAAAAGAATAAGGAAGGAATCAAAGGGGTCAAGCCTTGACCAAAGCCAAACACCCAAGAACACACACCCCGGACAAGGCTCACCGCGGGTGCGGTGGAGCCCTTGCCGCGGGTGCGGTCAGGCACCAGTGGCGAGCTTTTGACAGCTTCCATGGCGAACTCACCCAATTTGATTCGTTCGCCTTCGATTCGTTTGTGGTTCGATCCCCAACCTTCTTAGGCCTTTGAACTCCACTTAAGATCACCTTTGTAAATACTCAAAGGGGTTCGATCTCTTCTCAAACGAAGCTCACAAGCTCGACAACAATGGAGATTTCAGAAAAATTTTCAGAGGAAGAAGATGGAGCTCGTCCATGGCTTCTCCTCCTTCTTTTATACCCCAAGCATGGAGCTTACCAACCAATGACGTCAAGGAGAAGGAGGTGGCCCGACCAGATAGTCAGCTAGGAGGCCAACTAACGCGAGCTACGGCTTGCGACTTATCGCGATGACGTCGGAGCTGACGATGGCCTCGGGGTGCGCCAGGGTGCGGTGGCGTGCGGTGGCTGACTTCGTGACCGCCTCCAAATTTTGGCCTTCGCCGCGGGTGCGGCCACTTGACCGCGGGGTGCGGTCAAGGCCCTTTTTGCCCCCTTTTGTCCGGTTTGTCTTATTTACCAAGTGGTTAGATATTTTTAACCCCGAGTTAAATATATTCGTACACGAACGACCTTTTAACCCAAAAAATACATTAACTGTATTTTATATTACTCAGAGAAATATTGCAGAGATCAAACATCTCATAGAATGTCTGTACTTCTCTGAATTTAATCTGACTTGTAATATGGGCATAAGAAAATTCAAAATTTTCCTTACAAAATTAGGGATATTACATTATGTCCCCCTTAAAAGAAGTTTCGACCCTTAAACTTAGGCCGAAAACAACTCGGGAAAGCGTCTAAGCATATCCTCCTCAGTCTCCCAAGTCTCCCAGGTAACTTCTTCGGTTTCTGACTTGGACCACAGAATCCGTACCAACGATACTATCTTGTTGCGCAAGTGCTTCCCACGGCGCTCGAGAATATGCACAGGTATCTCTTCATAAGTACCATTTGCTTGAATCTCAATGTCTTCATAGCTCAGCACATGAGACTCATCAGGCACGTATTTCCTCAGCAAGGATACGTGGAACACATTATGCACTGGATATGCCGATGGCGGAAATGCCAAATGGTACGCTAGAGATCCCACTCTGTCAAGAATTTCAAATGGTCCCACGTAGCGAGGGTTGAGCTTCCCACGCTTACCAAATCTGAACACGCCTTTAGCTGGCGAGACTTTGACAAAGACCTTGTCACCAACCTCAAATTCAACATTTCTACGCTTCGGATCAGCGTAAGATTTTTGTCGACTTTGAGCTGTCAACATCCTTTGTCTTATTACGGCAATATCTGAAGCAATTCTCTCGACCAATTCTGGTCCGAGAAGAATCTTGTCGGCGTTCTCATCCCAACAAATCGGAGATCTGCATCTGCGACCATACAAAGCTTCGAATGGAGCCATCTTGATAGTAGCATGTCAGCTATTGTTATATGTGAACTCGATTAGACTCAGGCTGTCCTCCCAACTAGTCAGACGATCGAGTACTGATAGGTGTTATTTCATACACCTTTACTAGCAACTATTAGCATGATTTGGAGGAGTTTTGGATGAGTTTTTAGGCTAAGTCTGTGATCTGGAAGTTGTGAAGAGAAGTGAAGATATCCCAGGATTTACAGCTTAGATGGAGATGGAGCTGTTGGACCATACGTGGAGAAGACTACCAAACACTTGGTAGGATTGAAGAGCAGCAGAAGAGAAGAAGAGGACCTGAAGAAGCTGAAGGAGTGAGCTCACCGCCCCGCGCCAGATTCACTGCGGCCCGGCGGTGACTCCCAGAGAAGGTTGAAGCCCCGCGGCAGAGGAAGCCACCGCCCAGCGGTGGAGAGCCTGAAGCCCCGCGGTGGATCTCACCGCCCCGCGGTGGCCGTGTTTGATGCCTCGTGCCAGAAGACTGTTACTTTCCTTTTATTATGTTTAGACTTTATTTTATTATTATTCTGTTTCCTTTATTGTTTGCATTAGTTTAACCTAGTTTCCTAAGACTATTTAAGTCCTCTTTCTAGGTTAAGAGACATAGATAGACACATAGAGACTTTTTACCTACACACGCTTTTCAGACGTTATTTCACATTAGAGTTTTTCATCCCCTTTGATGGAGAACTAACTTTCCCTTGTTCTACTAGACGTGTGAAGCAGTACAGTTGATGTGTTTGTGAGATTTCTATCCCTTGTTCATATCCTTATAAGTGTTGGTTTGATTCTCTTGGTTATATTGATTATTGATTTCTTGTTGTTCTTCTTAGCCTGATCAACTAGGTTGAATGCTTTTTATCAATTGCTAGGATTGCATATAGGGGTTCCGAGTGCATATCTAGTGGCAAACACGATTGTGCGTATAGGGGTTCCGAGCGTACAATCGTGAGTGAGAATCAATTACATGCGAGTATTAGTACGTCCTTCTATTTGCATGTATCCTATATCCTTGTGTGCATTGCTATTGTTGTGTTAGTGGTAAAGTATACTGACAACTGTGAGAATCAGTGGTATTTTATCATTGGCATAGTAATAAGTCTATTGACAACTGTGAGAATCAATAGTACTTAAGATCAGGGTGGGAACAACTATAAGGATAGTAAAAGAGCTTGGGTTAAATAGATTTCTGTGATCAAATTATATCTTTGTACTGTGGATCTCGCTCTAGTAGGACTACTTTCCCTCATTATATTTCCTCAACTAAACCAAACTTGTTTGCTTTGCTTGTTTTGTGTTCTCTTGATAACTAAACCCCGTTCGTGTTACTTGTCATTCACACTTGCATACTGCATCAGATCTTCCCTGTGGGTTCGACCCTTACTTGTCTGCTATACTTCTGTTTAGTGGGTCTGTTAGGATAATTTACTTTGACTAGGCTAAGCAACGATACTTGCACTGCGCACTTTTAGCCACCGTCAAATTTGACGCCGTTGTCGGGGAAGGTTTCTGTGGGTGGAGATGACCCCATGTCTACCCAGTTTGATGCACCTTCATCTTCATACGGTCCTGGCGCACCCTGGCAGGAGTTGTATTCTAGATGGGACGCGTTCTCAGTGCGGCAAGATCAGTGGAACACCCAAGTAGAGACCGGTCTGCAGACTTGGCAGACCTACTTCCGTGCTGATATAGATGAGCGTCTGGACACCATGGACGCTCATATAAGGGACTACTTTGGGAGGTTCCCACCACCACCACCATCGGACCCGCAGTGAGTTTATTTTTTTCTTCCCCTATTTCATTTGATGTTCTCTTCTACATTGAGGATAATGTGCGGCTTAAGTATGGGGGAGGGATATAGACTTGCTATCTATCTAGCTAGTGTACATAGCTTTGATTTTGCATTTTTGTTTTCTGCCTTTCTGTTTTGTAATTTTGCATTCGTATTTGATTATAAAAAAAAAGAAAAAAAAAATCAAAAAAGCCAAAAAAAAGTAAAAAGACAATCAAAATCTTGGGATGAGCTGAAAACCCGAAAGGGCGGTTCAGGTAAAAAGCATGTAGTCCGACTGGTATAGACCAGGGCAAAAGTGGACTGGAGTGATGCGAGTATATGTGAGATATCTAGCAAAATGAAATGAGTGGCTTGGGGAAAACACGAAAGGGCGCCTTGGTAAGATGAGCGTAAAAGAAGAAGAGTGATTCTAGGATTTCTCGATATTCCTTGGCGAGGTGTCATAAGAAGAGCTGGTATAAGGAGTTCGGGTAGGCCACTCTGGAGTGATAAGGAGCTAGATTGGAGTTAGGATTAGATTATCTTTGCATCACTTATTTTGGTTGTCTAGAGCTTATTGTTGATATGTTGTAGTTGCTAGTGTCATATTTTCTTGTACTTCCTGAGGCCTTGGTGTTGATTGAGAGAGTGAGTTTTTCTTTAGCTTACTCGGGACGAGTAAAGGTCTAAGTATGGGGGGATTTGATAGGTGTTATTTCATACACCTTTACTAGCAACTATTAGCATGATTTGGAGGAGTTTTGGATGAGTTTCTAGGCTAAGTCTGTGATCTAGAAGTTGTGGAGAGAGGTGAAGATATACCAGGATTTACAGCTTAGATGGAGATGAAGCTACTGGAGCATACGTGGAGAAGACTACCAAACACTTGGTAGGATTGAAGAGCAACAGAAGAGAAGAAGAGGAGCTGAAGAAGCTGAAGGAGTGAGCTCACCGCCCCGCGCCAGATTCACCGCGGCCCGGCGATGACTCCCAGAGAAGGTTGAAGCCCCGCGGCAGAGGAAGCCACCGCCCAGCGGTGGAGAGCCTGAAGCCCCGCGGTGGATCTCACCGCCCCGCGGTGGATTTCACCGCCCCGCGGTGGCCGTGTTTGATGCCTCGCGCCAGAAGACTGTTACTTTCCTTTTATTTTGTTTAGACTTTATTTTATTATTATTTTGTTTCCTTTATTGTTTGCATTAGTTTAACCTAGTTTCCTAAGACTATTTAAGTCCTCTTTCTAGGTTAAGAGACATAGATAGACACATAGAGACTTTTTACCTACACACGCTTTTCAGACGTTATTTCACATTAGAGCTTTTCATCCCCTTTGATGGAGAACTAACTTTCCCTTGTTCTACTAGACGTGTAAAGCAGTACAGTTGATGTGTTTGTGAGATTTCTATCCCTTGTTCTTATCCTTATAAGTGTTGGTTTGATTCTCTTGGTTATATTGATTATTGATTTCTTGTTGTTCTTCTTAGCCTAATCAACTAGGTTGAATGCTTTTTATCAATTGCTAGGATTGCATATAGGGGTTCCGAGTGCATATCTAGTGGCAAACACGATTGTGCGTATAGGGGTTCCGAGCGTACAATCATGAGTGAGAATCAATTGCATGTGAGTATTAGTACGTCCTTCTATTTGCATGTATTCTATATCCTTGTGTGCATTGCTATTGCTGTGTTAGTGGTAAAGTATACTGACAACTGTGAGAATCAGTGGTATTTTATCATTGGCATAGTAATAAGTCTATTGACAACTGTGAGAATCAATAGTACTTAAGATCAGGGTGGGAACAACTATAAGGATAGTAAAAGAACTTGGGTTAAATAGATTTCTGTGATCAAATTATATCTTTGTACTGTGGATCTCGCTCTAGTAGGACTACTTTCCCTCATTATATTTCCTCAACTAAACCAAACTTGTTTGCTTTGCTTGCTTTGTGTTCTCTTGATAACTAAACCCCCGTTCGTGTTACTTGTCATTCACACTTGCATACTGCATCAGATCTTCCCTGTGGGTTCGACCCTTACTTGTCTGCTATACTTCTGTTTAGTGGGTCTGTTAGGATAATTTACTTTGACTAGGCTAAGCAACGATACTTGCACTGCGCACTTTTAGCCACCGCCAAGTACACATGCTCTCAACATATCCTCCAGAGTCTGGATAGTCCTCTCAGACTGTCCATCCGTTTGAGGATGAAATGCAGTGCTGAATCTCAATTCAGTTCCCATGGCCTTGTGGAGTTCCTTCCAGAACCTTGACATGAATTGGCCATCACGATCCGATACAATGGTCTTTGGAGTACCATGCAAACGGATAACCTCGTGTAAAAACACTTTTGCTAACCTCTGGGTTCCCCACGTTGACTTGATAGCCACGAAGTGAGCACTCTTCGTGAGCATGTCAATGATAACCCAAATAGCGTCTTTTTGACTCTTAGCCTTGGGTAATCCTGTGATGAAATCCATTGCGATATCTTCCCATTTCCATTCTGGAACTGGAAGAGGTAGCAATTCACCACCTGGTCTGCGGTGCTCTATCTTGACTTTCTGACAAGTCAAGCATTTCGCCACAAATTCTGCTATATCCCATTTCATGTTGGGCCACCAGAAATTCTTCTAGAGGTCCTTGTACATTTTGCTAGAGCCTGGATGTACAGAGTAGGCTGACGAATGGGTTTCTCTCATTACCAATGGGCGAAGACCATCAACGTCAGGCACACAAATTTTGTTTTGAAACCAAAGTGATCCATCCTCTTGGATCACAAAACCGAGAGCCTTCCCATTCATCACTTCATCACACAGCTTCACCAAGATCACGTCATCAACCTGTTTTTCCCTGATCTGATCAAGAAGTGTAGCTTGGATTTCAAGCATATTCAGGTATCCTTGACTTTGATCGTACAAGATTTCAATCTCGCATGACTCTTGGTTCAGCTTGGTTTAAGCAACGAGTAAAGCCACTACGGTCTCATGCGACGTCTTCCGGCTCAATGCATCGGCTACTATATTAGCCTTGCCCGGATGATACAGTAATTCGAGATCATAGTCCTTGAGTAGTTCTAACCAACGACGTTGTCTCATGTTCAACTCTTTCTGAGTGAATACATACTTGAGACTCTTATGGTCGGTGAAGACTTGGCATCTCACGCCATAGAGATAATGTCTCCAAATCTTCAGGGCAAACACTACCGCCGCTAACTCCAGATCATGCGTCAGATAGTTTTCTTCATAGGTTTTCAGCTGCCTTGACGCGTAAGCAATAACCTTGCCTCTTTGCATCAACACGCATCCTAAACCACTCTTCGAAGCATCACTATAGACCGCATAATCATCAGTTCTGTCTAGTAGCGTTAGCACTGGTGCGGAGGTCAGACATTGCTTCAATTTCTGAAAACTGGCCTCGCACTTGTCATTCCAGACAAACTTCTTGTGGACCTTGCGAAGCAGACCGGTCATAGATAGAGCGATCTTAGAAAATCCCTCTACAAACCGTCTATAATATCCGGCAAGTCCAAGGAAACTGCGCACCTCCTTCACATTCTGAGGCCGCTTCCAGTTAGCTATTGCTTCAATCTTTTGGGGATCAACCATTACCCCCTTCTCATTGATCACATGGCCTAAGAAAGCCACTTCCTTGATCCAAAAATCGCACTTAGACAATTTAGCGTACAGCTCATTTTGTCTAAGGATTGACAACACAATCCGAAGGTGTTCCTCGTGAACTTCCTCATTCAGAGAATAAATCAAAATGTCATCGATGAAAACCACCATGAACTTATCAAGTATTGGTGAAAACATTGATTCATTAAGTCCATAAAGACCGCTGGAGCGTTGGTAAGTTCGAATGGCATGACTACGAACTCGTAGTGACCATACCTCGTCCGGAATGCAGTCCTCGGAATATCTTCCTCACGAATTCTGAGCTGATGATAACCAGATCTCAGATCGATCTTGGAAAAGACTTTAGCTCCCTGCAACTGATCCAACATATCATCAATCCTTGGCAAAGGATATTTATTCTTGATCGTGACTTTATTCAACTCACGATAGTCGATACAAAGTTGAAACGATCCATCCTTCTTCTTGACAAACAAGACCGGAGCACCCCAAGGCGATGCACTCGGTCTTATATAACCTTTGTCGAGAAGATCCTCTAGTTGCTTCTTCAACTCTTGCATCTCAGCAGGAGCCATCCGGTATGGTGCCTTCGAGATCGGCGCAGTACCCGGTTCAAGATCAATAGAAAATTCCACGACACGATGCGGGGGTAATCCAGGAATCTCTTCCGGAAAAACATCAGGAAATTCACGAATCACAGGAATATCAAGAATTGTTGGTTCATCTTTCATGGGCGAATCCAGATAGCAAAGGTACCGGACACAACCTTGTCGAATTAGCTTAAACGCAGCCATCGCATTGATAAGCATGCCATTATCAGCGTCATTCTGACCCTTAAATTTGCACACGCTCTGGTCCCCAGATGACACCGTCATAGTTCTTGCACTAAAGTCGATTACCGCCCCATGACGTGTCATCCAATCCATACCGAGAATAATATCGTATGGAGCCATGGCAATACAGATCAAATCTGCCTCGAATTTCTTACCCTGAATGGTAATCGGAAATTCAGACAGATACTTAGTCCCCACTAAGCGTTCACTATTAGGAAGATTCACAACGAAAGGCTCACAAACCTCGTTGCAGACTAATCCTAACTCACTAACACAACTCTATGATATAAAGGAATGGGTAGCACCTGAATCAAACAGTATGCACACTGAAGTAGAATGAAGGTATAAAGTACCTTGAGCAATTGGAGCGTTAGGTCCATCAGCCTCACGCATCTCGTACAGGCGTTGACCCTGACCTCCAAAAGTAGCTGGGGCTTTCCCCTTGTTCTGGGTAGTTGTCTGTACCGAAGGATTAGGAGCCGCTGTCGGTTTGAACATGGGTCGGTTACTCTGATTAACAGACCCCTGCTGTGACTCTGCTCCTTTATGCTTTCCCTGCCAACAGAACTTTTGCAAATGCCCTTCATTCCCACAACCAAAGCATGTCTTTCTTTCCTTAGGACACGCAGTACTCTTGTGCCCAGCAACACCACAATTATAACATAGGATCGGACTCTTTCCCGGACCCGATTGTTGTGTCGACTCTCCTTGAGCCCCACCCATTTTCGCCTTGCTGGATTTAGCAAAGTTAGACGGTGGCGCAGGACGTTTGAATCCACTCGCCTGAGGTTGATTTTGCGTCGACCTCTGGCGATTCTTTCTCTTGGTCGACTCATCCAGAGTCACCTCCAACTTGTAAGCCGCATCCACATATTGCTCCAAGGTAGAGCAATTGTGGCTCAACATCATTGGCTTAATCTTTGGGCTCATCCACTCATGGAAATGCCAGATTTTTTGTTCTTCACTGGATACTTCCGATTCAGCGTACTGCAACAAGTGATTGAACTTGGTTGCCAGCTCATTCACCTTTAACCCTTCAGTCTTAGGGTAAAGAAATTCCTTGCGCGTTTCCTCCCTCATTGACCGAGAGAAGAATCGGTCAGTCATCTTGGTCTTGAACATTGCCCAATTCAAATCAGGGCTATCAGCAAGACCAGTGTTTTCCCACCACTCATTAGCATCTCCTTTCAGTTGAAGAGAAGCTATGTGTACCTTCTCAGCCTCAGTGCACTCCACACTACGGAACAACCGCTCCATGTGGGAAAACCAATGCGTTACTTCAACTGGTTCACCCTTCCCATTGAAGTTGTCAGGTCTCATAGAATTTATGGCTTTCAGCGCTCGGCCACAATCATTCCTGCTCCTGACCACATTCTCCTGATGCAAAGGTACATGAGTTTCCTGTTCTCCAACTCCCGGGGTCGTTGAGGATGCCGGCACATCTTGCGCATGAGGCATATTCGGGTGTAGGACATCGTTCATTGCTTGCATGAAAATTCCTCGAATTTCTGCAACGGCCGCTTCATCAAATATCCTTGGAGCGTGGCCCTGAGCTGGGTCATTGCCTTCCGGGTTAACATTGGACGCAGACTCATGCACATCCTCTGGATTTCCAACATTATCCCCGATTGGTCTGGGGTTGTTTCTCGGCCCAGCACCAGAACGACTTGTGTTCACCATCTGTTTACCGATCAAATTCCTTGGATTTCGTACATTAATATTTTCCAAAATACTTAATGTAATAAAATCAACTCAGAAGGGATCAAACTAGGTAAACTTCATTAGATGAGCTTTCAAACTTATACCTAGGGTTTTACAAAAGGGAAATCTCCTGAGCTTCCTGACAAAATTCCTCAGAGAATTCACAAATTTTACCGCATGTACACTAGAGTATTACACAAAAAGGAAACTGCTATAGTTACATCGGTTCTTTCTCAAAGTCCCCCGAAACGCTTCCTATATGGCAAGCTGCCCATACAGGGTTTCTTCGGACGGGGTTCTTCATCAGGGTCTGGTGATAAACTTCTCACCCTACTCGGCCCCGGCAAAAACAATTCATCTACTGATCCTGGTGTTCTCGGCCTCATACTTGGCCTGGTAACACTCTGATCATGCTCTCGTAGTCTTGCCCTTCTCTGGGCATACTCCCTCATCTCGTCTAACTGACGCTGCTCTTCGAAAGAGATTTCCTGGCTCTGGCAAAGTATCTCTTGTAACTCAGAACTCGTCCTTCGCCTTCTTCGTACTTGAAGGGGCGACGAGTCCTCTGAAGCATAGCGGGAGTCAGTCCTCTCCCTGATGCCATACTCAACATAAAGCGCCTCCCACTCAGCGTCAGTCAACGGCGGGTATACTAGCTCAGGTGGCAGATTGGGGTACATAAATTGCATCCCCGAGTCTACATGATCCACTAGCAAGTGCCTCATCCCATCAGGATCTTGACCCTGCTCCATTGGGACTTTCTCGAGGTCCTCTATTGGGTCTTTGTCTTCCTCTGGATCCTCTTCGGGATCCTCTTCTGGAACTGATTCAATCTCAAGGTCATCTTCAAGCTACCCTCCTATATATTTTGAGGTCTCCTCTTCCTCTTCTTCTTCCCCTTCTGGGATCGCCTCAATCATATAGTCGTTGTAATAATACCCTTGGGCATATCTTGACAACTCAACTTCATTTCTCGCATTATCCCCTGGCTCCACTACCGGCTCAGCCACTGGAATCATAGTCTGGTCGGATACTAGCACCACTGACTCTGGAAGTATATACTTTACTTCCTCAGGTGGTCCACTCAGTTCTCCGACCTCAAAGCAACGAAGTGGAACTGGGAGGTCGAGCTCCATAGGGGAGGGTGGAATCACCTCAGCTTCCTCTTTATCCTTTGGGAGAGAAAAGCAGGCACCCATCTCATACGGACGAAACGAGAGTTAGTCTTTCTAAATATAGAAGTTCGCTTCCATATTAGACTAAAGAAGAAGGCACGACTATGAACGGTTTTATTTCAAATTCTTTTCATTTTTTTGAAAATTCAGAGCCCTTGAAAACATTTTCAATTTAAAACGAGTAAATGGTTCATGAATTCCCAAACCCGTTTTAAAACCTTTGGCTCTGATACCAGATCTGTAACATCCCCAAATCGTAACCCATTTGGAAAGGTATTACCGCCAGTGACCTCGGTTTCCACACCGCAGCCACCCCAGGCTTTACCGGTTTAAATACAAATCATAAACAACAATCATGATGTAAACACCAAAATCTTTGGTTAAAACATATGTCTGGGGATTACATCCCAATCCCCATAGGACAAAACAGAGTAATCAGCGAAAGTCTTTGCAAAGTATAAATACAAGGGTCTTGATCGTAATGATCACCCGCCAAGGATCGCAACCTGGTAAATCCATTAAAATACCGTTTGCCTTTATAGTCGTTCTAGCCCTCATTTCTCGGATGTTTATCTGATGTGCCGAATCGAACGGATGACACCAGCCAACCATACAGAGAACAATTGCGGTTGGTTAGTCTAATGAAAGACTATACAAGGGTACAAAGCAGATGGTTCGAGTAGTCGTATTAGGTTAGACTCATCGCTCCTCGAATAATAACCGACGACGATAGTCAACCACCATACTTCTACTGGAAGATATCAAAAGGCATGAATAAGAGAAGATCCTGGAGACCGAGTCTCGCAGCAATCAACCTAAAAGAAGACTCCAATGAATTGAGTCTTATCGGAAGTATGACAATGTTGGGGAACATAAATAATCTCATACAAGCATTCAAAAACGACTTGATGTTTCGGTTCATGACCAACCTCACCGCTTAACGCGAATCCAGATTGGAAAGAGAACGGTACTCTGATCAAAGTCAAGATGAGTTTTCCTAGCTGCACTATTCCCTAGCTACACTACTCGTCTGAGGTTTATTAATCATGTGCTACGATGGCACTTATCTTATTTAATTCCAAAATGCGCATCACGTTATAGACTTATAAATATATATTTCGCCATGAGGGACATATATTGAGTATATGTTTCATCATGAGGGACATATAGGATATATGTTTCGCCATGAGGGACATACTCCTGAATGGGACGAATCCCAAGATTTGTAGCATCAGTTAAGTGCCACCATCTCTATACCCGAGTATAGAGATCGGTCATGACCCACCAAATGGTTTTTGGGTTTATCACCCTTTGCACCATTAATCATTATTAAGAAACGACTGGACCTCGAATAGTCCATCGCTCCTACGAATACTCGTGCTAACTAAACGGTTCAACACAGTAATAATCATATCAAAGCCCTCCAGGCTAATATCATAAATATATATCTATAATAGCGTTTCTCTAGCAGATATACAACCTATTATAATATCATATTCTTTTCACATCATTTATCAAACTATTCCCAACAGAACAGTAAATCATCCCAAATTAATTAACAATTAAACAATTGATAATTAATGGAAATAGGGAATGAGAAGCAAGAGTGAACTGCCACTTGCCTTAGATCAGACGAAAGCTTTAACAAGCTTAGAGACAACGGTTCCTGAGTCTGAAACTGGGACAAATCTTGGATATTAAATCCCTCTGGAATGACCCATAACGAGACCCTAAGTTAGATTCAATATCTACATATATGAATCTAAAAGAATAAGGAAGGAATCAAAGGGGTCAAGCCTCGCCCAAAGCCAAACACCCAAGAACACACACCCCGGACAAGGCTCACCGCGGGTGCGGTGGAGCCCTTGCCGCGGGTGCGGTCAGGCGCCAGTGGCGAGCTTTTGACAGCTTCGATGGCAAACTCACCCAATTTGATTCGTTCGCCTTCGATTCGTTTGTGGTTCGATCCCCAACCTTCTTAGGCCTTTGAACATCACTTAAGATCACCTTTGTAAATACTCAAAGGGGTTCGATCTCTTCTCAAACGAAGCTCACAAGCTTGACAACAATGGAGATTTCAGAAAAAATTTCTGAGGAAGAAGATGGAGCTCGTCCATGTCTTCTCCTCCTTTGTTTATACTCCAAGCATGGAGCTTACCAACCAATGACGTCAAGGAGGAGGTGGCCCGACCAGATAGTCAGCTAGGAGGCCAACTAAGGCGAGCTACGGCCTGCGACTTATCGCGATGACGTCGGAGCTGACGATGGCCGTGGGGTGCGGCAGGGTGCGGTGGGGTGCGGTGGCCGACTTCGTGACCGCCTCCAAATTTTGGACTTCGCCGCGGGTGCGGCCACTTGACCGCGGGGTGCGGTCAAGGCCCTTTTTTCCCCCTTTTGTCTGGTTTGTCTTATTTACCAAGTGGTTAGATATATTTAACCCCGGGTTAAATATATTCGTACACGAACGACCTTTTAACCCAAAAAATACATTAACTGTATTTTATATTACTCAGAGAAATATTATAGAGATCAAACATCTCATAGAATGTCCGTACTTCTCTGAATTTAATCTGACTTGTAATATGAGCATAAGAAAATTCAAAATGTTCCTTACAAAATGAGGGATATTACAATTAGTCCCACTATATGTATGCATAGGATTCTGCTGGAGGAAGAAGCCAAACCATCTAGGCAACCACAGAAAAGACTCAACCCACCAATGATGGAGGTGGTAAAGAAGGAGGTGTTGAAGCTCCTACAAGCAGGTATGATTTACCCTATTTCAGATAGTAAATGGGTGAGTCCTACGCAAGTTGTTTCTAAGAAGGGAGGCATAACAGTTGTGGAGAATTAGCAAGGAGAGTTGGTTCCCACCCGAGTGCAAATAGGGTGGAGAGTATGCATTGATTACCGTAAGCTGAATGCGGTGACTAGAAAGGATCATTTTCCCTTACCCTTTATTGATCAAATGCTTGAGCGACTCGCTGGTCACCCCTATTATTGTTTTTTGGATGGATACTCAGGTTATTTTCAGGTGGCCATAGCACCAGAGGATCAAGAAAAGACGACATTTACATGCCCTTTTGGTACTTTTGCATATCGCAGGATGCCATTCGGGTTGTGTAACGCACCCGGGACATTTCAAAGGTGTATGGTAAGCATTTTCTCTGATTATGTGGAGCATTTTATTGAGGTCTTTATGGATGATTTCACAGTTCATGGTGACAGTTTTGATGCATGTTTGGACCATTTATCACTTGTGCTTAAAAGATGTGTAGAAATCAACTTGGTTCTTAATTCTGAAAAGTGTCATTTTATGGTTGAACAAGGCAATGTGCTAGGACATATAGTGTCATCTAGAGGTAATGAGGTCGATAAGGCAAAGATTGATGTAATTCAGTCTTTACCTTATCCTACTAATGTGCGTGAAGTGCGTTCATTTTTAGGCCATACAGGTTTCTACCATCGGTTTATTAAAGATTTTTCAAAGATCTCATCACCCCTGTGTGAGCTGCTGCAGAAGGAGGTAAATTTTGAGCTTAATGATGAGTGCAAGAAGGCATTCGATGAATTGAAAGCTTGCCTCACCAGTGCACCAATTATTCAAGCGCCGGATTGGTCTCACCCCTTCGAGATAATGTGCGATGCTAGTGATTATGATGTGGGAGCAGTTCTGGGACAAAAAGAAGCAAGAGCTTTTCATGTGATTCACTATGCGTCCATGACCCTGAATGGAGCACAGCGGAACTACTCCACCACCGAAAAAGAATTGCTAGTTGTTGTGTTTGCCTTGGAGAAATTTAGCCAATACTTACTTGGCACCAAAGTGATTATCTATACGGATCATGCAGCTCTTCGTTATCTATTGGTGAAGAAAGAGGCAAAACCAAGATTGATTCGATGGATATTGTTGCTAAGTGAGTTTGATGTGGAGATCAGAGATAAAAAGGGAGCCGAGAACTTGGTGGCTGATCACTTAAGCAGGCTCGTACATGAAGAAGATAGATCTGAGAAGGAGGCGCAAATATAGGGCGATTTTCCCGATGACACATTGTGCTACATCACTATAAAAGGTTTTCCGCGACAGCGGACCAATTTCCGCGACCGTGGCAAAATCCTTGATTCATCAACACAAGCAAGCCATTCTACAGAAACTTTTCCGCGACCGCGGAAAAGTCCCTGGAGCATCTATTTGTCTCATCAATTTTCTCGACGAAACTCCGCGACCGCGGAATGAGATCTGTGACAGCGGAAAGGCCTTTGACTCGTCCTCCGAGCTTGTTTCTGAAGAATTACTTCTTGGACTCCGCACATTCAAGCCATGGTATGCTGACCTGGTAAAGTTTATCGTTCGAGAAGAGTTCACGCCTAATTTTTCTAAAGTACAAAAGGACAAGATAAGGCGTGAGTCTCGATTCTATGTGTGGAATGACCCCTACCTTTGGAGGCACTGCGTTGACCAGGTAATCCGTTGATGTCTCCCGGATAATGAGGTATAATCTGTTTTAGCTTTTTGTCATTCTCATGCATGTGGGGGCCACTTTGGGGAAAATAAAACTGCTAGAAAGGTGTTGGACGCAGAATTTTATTGGCCACACATCTTTCGGGATTCATATGCATTTTGTAAGCCCTGTGATCGATGCCAGAGAGTTGGGAATATATCTCGAAGGAATGAGATGCCACAATCATCATTATTTTTTTGTGAGATTTTTGATGTTTGGGGCATTGACTTTATGGGACCATTTCCTAATTCCTTCGGGAACTTCTATATTTTGCTTGCGGTGGACTACATTTCCACAATCATCATTATTTTTTTGTGAGATTTTTGATGTTTGGGGCATTGACTTTATGGGACCATTTCCTAATTCCTTCGGGAACTTCTATATTTTGCTTGCGGTGGACTACATTTCCAAGTGGGTGGAAGCGAAGGCCACTACGACTGATGACTCTAAAGCTGTGGCAGGTTTCCTAAAGAAGAACATTTTCACCAGGTTTGGGATCCCTAAAGCTCTCATAAGCGATAAGGGGACACATTTCTGCAATAGGACCGTGAGTGCTCTACTGAAGAAATATCATGTCACGCAGAAAGTTTCCACTGCTTACCATCCACAGACTAATGGGCAAGCTGAAGTGTCTAATAGAGAGATCAAAACAATCCTTGAGAAGACGGTGGCCCCGAATAGGAAGGATTGGAGTTTGAGACTAGATGGTGCACTCTAGGCTTATCGTACTGCTTACAAGACACCCATCGGGATGTGACCCTACAGATTGGTGTTCGGGAAAGCTTGTCACCTTCCAGTTGAGCTCGAGCACAAGGCATTTTGGGCTGTGAAGAACTGCAACATGCGGATTGATGAAGTTGGAGAATTTCGCAAGTCACGGCTACAAGAATTAGAGGAACTGCGACTTGAAGCTTATGATAATGCAGTCACTTACAAGGAGAAGACCAAGGCCTGGCACGACAAGAATATTTTGAGAAAGGATTTTAAGCCAGGGGACAAAGTCCTATTATTTCTGTCTCGCCTTCGTCTCTTTTCGGGTAAACTCCGATCCCGTTGGGCCGGGCCCTATGTTGTTGCTCGCGTTTTTCCCCACGGCGCGGTGGAGCTGTATGATACTGATGCACAGTCAGTGTTCAAGGTGAATGGTCAAAGGTTGAAACCTTACCATGAAGGTTTTGACACCAGCGTCATAGAAGAGACGGTCCGTACAGAACTCGAAGTTGAGAATTGATCACCTTACATGAGTCGAGCCACGACGTTAACCAAGGCGCTGCTCGGGAGGCAACCCGAGGTACGAAATTACTTTCCTGTCTTTTCCATTCTAGCTTTTATTATTGTTATTTCGTTTTTGTTTTGTTTTTGCTTCAGACTAACCTACAGGTAGGAGATCCGAAGCCTAAATTCGCGATCGCGGAAAGGCCATTGTAAGTCTCCTTTCCCTGGAAAAAAAATGGCATTTTTTCGCGATCGCGGCCTAGCTGTCTGCATTTTATTTCGAGAAGTGGTGTGCATCATGCTGCCAAGAAGGAGACATTAGCCCCACAATTTTATTTGGCACCGATGATGGCCTAACATTCGACAGTTGACGAGGAGGAACATCAGAGCCCACAACACAATGACATATGGGCCCCAATTCTGTGTTCGTTGAAGGCCCGTGTAACCCCGGTTCTTTGATGTGCCACTACACCTTACAGTGGATCTATTTGGTTGCACGTGGAGTTTTGTTTGAGAAGGACCTCCGCAATACCCGCGACATGTGCTTTCATTGATTTACCACAAGCACCACCGTCCACGTCCAGACCACCTCGGCGACGGTTGTGAGTACTTTCCTGCTTTTCCTTGTGCTTCATCTTTTTCGTCTTTCATTATATTGAGGACAATGCAATGTTTAAGCATGGGGGAGTAATCTATACTTGCTAGTCGTCTGAGGAGGAAAAGAAAAAAAAATGAAAAAGAAAAAGTCGGAAAAAAATTGAAAAAAAAGACAAAAATAAAACCCTTGGATAAGTCGAAAACCCGCAAGGGCGGCTTAGGTAATAAGCAAGTGGCTTGGACCAGCATTAGGCTGGGGTAATAAGAGGTCAAGAGTGATATGAGTTTTTGTGAGCCCATCTATTGAAAAATGAAATGAGTGGCTTGGTGAAAACCCGAGAGGGCGCCTTGGCAAAATGAGTGAAAAGAAGAAGAGTGATTATTAGGATTCCTCATTTTTCCTGGCGTGGTGACATAAGAAGAGGTGATATAAGGAGGTTTCGGGTAGGTCACTTTGGGAGTTATAAGAAGATAGATGAAGGCTAGGATTAGATGGTTACTTTCACTCTGTGGTGTTCGGGATAAGCTTGGGGGAAGTACTCTGCTTTCCTTTAAGCTTAGTTGTGTGTTGTGCCTATTGTGTTGGTACCTGATAGATTCATGTTTAGGTGCAGTTCTTAGTGGAGATAATTTTGTTGTGCTTCCTGAGACCTTGGGTATTTCATTGGAGGAGTAGGTTTCTTTTAGCTTACTCGAGGACGAGCAAGGTCTAAGCATGAGGGAATTTGATCAGCGCTACTTTGTAGTGTTTAACTAGGAGTTGTTACCGGAGTTTTAGGTACCGTTTGTGTGGGTTTAGAGCATAACTTAGGAGAATGGAGTTGAGGAGTAGAAGTGTTGATTTGGTGGTTTTGAAAAGCTTAAATGAAGACTTAAGAAGTTGAAGAAGAAGCCACCACGATAAGACCCCAAGCAGAAGAAGGAAGAACGAAGAAGGAGCTGAAGAACGCTACAGAACAATTTCCACAGGCGCGAAAGAAGGAGCCGCGATCGCGGAAAACACAAGAAGCAGCGAAGCCACAATAAATTTTCCGTGGTCGCGGAAATCTGTTTGCGGTCGCGGATACTGTTCATCAACGCAGATCTAGGATTTTCCTTTCGTCTGAAGATTTGTTTTATTTTATTCCCTTTTCTTTTATTTTCCGTTAGTTTATTTTATTTTCCTTTTTGATATTGTTTCCTATCTTATGGAAACTAGGTTTTGTTAGGTTATATCCTTAGTTTCATAAGCAACCTTTTGATAATTCAGAATTCAAGTTTTACACCAGTTTTTCCCTTAGAGTTTTAAGTTTTTAAGACTATGAAGAACTAACCAACTATAGCTTAGTCCGACGATTGAAGCCTTCGTTTGTATTTGATTGTGAGATTATAATTCTATTTCTTTTCCTTTGAATATATTGATTCTCTTGTACTTAATCCCATTGATTCTTGCTGATTTGACTGGCCTGATCATCTAGTTGATATTAGTAATTATCTATTGCTAGGGTTTGGTTATTTCTGTTTGAAATACCTAATTCAGAGTAGCAACTGCGATATTCTAAGAACTGTTTGGACTGGTTTATTGTAGAGAGAATTGATTGCATGCATAGTAAGACTGTTTGTTGCACTTGCATGTATCTATTGAAATTCATGTGCTTATTGCTTCTATTGAATTGAATCTGGAGGTTTTCCTGGTTATTTGATAGTTAGTATTCTCATGGTCTGTTTGTCCTGTTTATAACTTAAGAAAAGGAATAAGAATATTCATTGGTAGGAATTAGAGGTAATTCGGGATCAACCAATCAAACTGAATGGTGGATATTTGTTTGGCTAAGTTACTTCTCATCCATTGATTTCATCTTTTGCATTGATTTACTTTGTTACATTGAAACAAACCAAAAAAAAAACCTTTTGTTACTTTGACACATAACTGTTGCACTTAGAAAGATTGTTACCTCCCTGTGGGATTCGAGCCTTGCTTGCCTACTATACTTAGTTAGGTTTTTTAGGATTACTTTGATTAGGCATAACGACTTTAGCCTCGTCAAGATCCAATACATTGACGACGTTCCAACTATGGTGCGTAAGGCAGATTTGATTCACAATAAAATACAACGTAAAAATAACTATGCCAACCCTTCTAAATGCTTCTTCTTATTGTTCATTTTCTCCTACCTCTTCTTTGCAGGCACCACCCCATGATGATAAGGGTGTTACGGACATACCTCATAATCCTGCACCATCCGATGCTTCTAAACCTCGCTTATCATCTCCAACCACCCAAAACAGGGCATATGACACAAAATGCTACAAGTGTGAAGGTGAGGCCACATTGCTCATGATTTCCCTAACCAAAAGATGGTGTCTCTCACACAATATTTCACTTGTGAATATGAGGATGATGGGGATGAGGAGAACGCTATCACACCTACTGTGAAGTTGATAATGGGGACCCATCCGATCTAGATCTTTATGTTGCGGACATTGGAGAGCACCTCATTAATCTTGTGCCCATGTCATGTGCATATAGTCCAAGAGAATCCATCTCCTATGCAGCAAGAAACGCTCTTCCATATCCGTTGCAAGATGAAAGGCACTAATAATAATGTTGTAAGTGATTGATGTAGTTGTTGCAACATCATTGATGAAAAGGTGGTCAACCACCTTAAGTTGAAGATGCAGCCTCATCCACAACCATACAAACTCTAATGGTTAAGTGAAGTTCGAGATAACACTTGTGGTAACAAACAAGTCAAAGTAGAACTTTGCTTGGATCCTCATCATCATATTGTTACATGTGATGTTACTTCTAAGAAGGTATGTCATGTTCTTTTAGGTAGACCATTTCAATATGATCTTCGGGTCTTACATGAGGGTTTCAATACACGATACTATTTCATTCATAAAGGTAAGAGTGTCACACTTGCTCCTATGACCCCTCAACAAGTCTTGCAAGATCAAGTTAAATGTGTTGAATCTCGGGCTTTGGAGGAACATACTTTCACGGCCACTTCCAAATTCCCCTCAGTGTCGCCCCCTAAATCCTCCAAGCAACCAACCGTCCTTCTCCACGAGAAGTGCGAGAATGGGGTCCTTTTTGTACGTGGCCGAGACATCACTCAAGCTTTTAAAGGAGGTCGATGTAGTTTACTTCTTATTTACAAGGATTGTTATTTATCTACAAGTGTTGTTGAACATTTACCCTGGGTGATTCAATCTCTTTTGCGGGATTATGATGATGTTCTTCCTAAAGACCTTTCAGATGGACTTAAACTGGTGATATAGATTGAGCATCAGATTGATTATGTACCTAGCACACCCGTCTCCAACCGTGCAGCCTATAAATCAAGCTCGGAGGAGACCATGGAGCTTCAAAGACAAGTCCAAGACCTGATGGACAAAGGCTATATTCGATAGAACCTAAGCCACTGCGTCGTTCCGGTCATTTTGGTGCCAAAGAAGGGTGACACTTGCAGAATATGTGTTGATTGTAGGGGTATTAACCAAATTATAGTTAAGTATTGTTACCCTAATCCCTATAATTTATGATATGTTGGATGAATTTCATGGTTCTACCTTATTTTCTAAGAGAGATCTTAAATGTAGGTACCATCAAATTTGCATGAAAGATGGCGATGAATGGAAAATGGTTGTTAAAACTAAGCATAAATGTGGGTACCATCAAATTCGCATGAAAGAGGGTGATGAACGTAAAATGGATTTTCAAACTAAGCATGTACTTTATGAGTGGTTAGTGTTGTCTTTTGTTCTCACTAACGCTTCTAGCACTTTTATGAGATTAATGGATCATGTTTTAAGGGCTTACTTAGGGAAATTCAATTTTGTCTACTTTAATGATATTCTTGTCTATAGTAAAACATTAGGAGAACATGTAGACCACCTTTGGGCTGTTTTGGATTGCCTCCATAAGGAGGAACTCTATGCTAACGTTAAGAAGTGCACTTTTTTTATTGAAATCTACTATTTTCCTTGGTTTTGTTGTGTGTAAGGATGGTCTTAAGGTAGATAAAGAGAAGATCAAGACTATACAAGAATGGCCGCAACCCACTACCCCAACCATGGTGTGCTCTTTCCTCGGTCTGGTGGATTCTATCGGCGTTTTGCGCGAGATGATAGCATAATTGCAGCCCCCCCTGACCGAGCTCACTAAGAAGACCACACCATTTTTCTAGAAGTAGTCCTATGAGGATGCCTTTGCATCCCTCAAAGACCGCTAATGCCACACACACTTGCTTCAACTGCCAGACATCACAAAGACCTTTGAAGTGGAGTGCGACACTTTTGGGATTGGAGGGGTACTCATCCAAGAGGGATGATCGTTTGCTTATTTCAGCGAGAAGCTCAATGGAGCTAAGTTGATACCTCATTTATGACAAGGAGCTCTATGCTCTAAATCGGGTATTGAAGACTTTGCAACATTATCTTTGGCCCAGAGAGTTTGTCACCACTTAGACCATGAGGTGTTGAAGTACTTGAAGGGTCAAAGCAAGCTTATCGGCGCATGCCAGATGGGTAGAGTTCATGAAGACGATTCTCTACGTCATTAAATATAAGAAAGGAAAGGAGAATGTGATAGACGATGCCCTTTATCGCATGTATGTCCTCTTAAACCAATTGGATGTTAGGTTACTTGTTTATTCTTTGATTAAGGAACTTTATGTGCTTGATGTGTTCTTTAAGGACATTTATGATCATTCCATGACTAAGGTACCGACCTAGAACAACTTTTATTTAGATGATGGCTATTTGTGTAAATCTGAAAAATTATGCATTCCTAGCTCATCTATACGTAGGTTGTAAGTGCATGAGGCCCATTGATAACATGTGTTAATAACACCTTTTGACCATATTAATCACCACTTCTGTGCATAAATCATACACTCATATGATCATTGTAGGATATTTATGCTTGTTTGTATGGATATATACTCTCTTGTTGCTTTAGGTTTTGTTGGTGCAATTTCGGAGATCTTTCAAGGACAAATGGATTCAAAACGACTATGGTTGGAGATATGAAGAGACAAAGGGATGCCAAGTTGAAGATTCAAAGGAGAAAACAGTGTTTCACAAGCCACACAAGCAAGTGGTGCACTCATTTGAATCATTTCCATCCAAAAAGTCAAGAATGCCTTCATAGGACATGACATGGGGTGCTAGTGCCGTTCAGCATGGCCACGCTCGACCAAAACTTTGCTCTCTGATTTTGGCACGGCCACCCCATGCCGAATGGCATGCCAATGCAACTCTCATGATTTAATTATTTTGAATTTTGGGGACCCTACACCTTTTGGGCACATATAATTACTCAAAAGCAAGAGGCTTTGAAGGCTCTCTCACACTTTAGCCTCCATTTCTAGGGTTAGCTTGGATTTCATTTCTATCTTAGATTTAACTCTAGACCCTCATAGATTCCACTTAAACTAGTAATAGGGTTTATTTTGTTATTTGATTTTAGATCTATTTTGGGTTGTTGAACTCTCTTGTGATTGAAGACTTGGAGAAGGAACTCAATTGTAACCTATTCTCATAACTCGATGGAAATGCAAGGATTTGGTTGAATGTTAAGTATTTCTTACTCATTCTCTTTATTTGGTTGAATGATAAGTGATTTTTACTCTTCTCTTTATTTCTTGTTTTGTTCTTCATTGTATACATGTGTTTAATGGTTAATTTGATGTTTTGTGCCATGTTCATGCAAATTATGATTGATTAGTTGCTTGTGTTAGGATTGGGAGTAGCCCAGTTGTAATTATGTGATGATTCGGTGAAGTTATCTCTTTGGTTAAATGATTTTCGGTTTACTACTCAAATCTTGCAAACCTACTATTTGTGAAAATGCCTATATAGTATTTTTACATGTTTTAAATGTTAGATATGCATTGAAAGGTGATATACATTGGAACCTCAAGATTTGATCTAGAACTTCTAGGACCACAAAAGTAGGCCTAATTTCCTAGTGGTTGTTTGAATTGTCATAAATCTTAATGCCCATAATCTTGAGTTAATTACCACGAAAGTAGGAGTTAATCAAGTTTAGGCTAGTTTTCTTCTACCTGGAAACAGGATAAGAGATATTTTACATGTTTTAAATGTTAGATATGCATTGAAAGGTGATATACATTGGAACCTCAAGATTTGATCTAGAACTTCTAGGACCACAAAAGTAGGCCTAATTTCCTAGTGGTTGTTTGAATTGTCATAAATCTTAATGCCCATAATCTTGAGTTAATTACCACGAAAGTAGGAGTTAATCAAGTTTAGGCTAGTTTTCTTCTACCTGGAAACAGGATAAGAGATATTTTAGGACAATTTCCATTAGAGACCATTACTTGCAACCATAGAGATTTATTTGCTTATCATTACATGATCTCATT
The DNA here is from genome assembly GCA_027886185.1 of Rheum nobile. Classification (NCBI taxonomy): domain Eukaryota; kingdom Viridiplantae; phylum Streptophyta; class Magnoliopsida; order Caryophyllales; family Polygonaceae; genus Rheum; species Rheum nobile. The sequence goes on along the minus strand of WOAB01000002.1, from coordinate 3,144,618 downwards.
TGCGGTGAACCCCAATCCTAGATTTTCATCATTCGATTAACCCAAATCATCCTTTTATCATTTTAGTTAGCTCTAGACTTGTGTTTCTTGTTAGTTTTATTAAATCAAAACCAAAATCTTCATATCTCCTGTTTGATCTAGATTATAAGTATGTGTAAAATTATTGTTCAACGAGTGCTCCCTTGGATTCGATATCTTTTATACTACTCGATAGTACTGTGCACTTGCGGGCCTATCAAGTTTTTTCCGCCATTGCCGGGGAGCAAGTTTGACATTAATTAAGCACTGACTACTAAGACTGGATCTTTATTTTTTATATAATTTATTAAAAAAAACTTTTGATCACTTTCTCATTCTTGTTCTTCTTGTAGTGATTTCATTGTTGCATGCCCGTTACTTGAAGTCTTAGGATGCATCTTGAAGAAGGAGACCCCACGATTGAGAAATTGTTTCGTGCAAGGCAAAAGATACAAAAGAGTCAAGGAACACAAAAATAATCTCACTCATCTTCAAACATGGAAGAAGATCAAAGAACCGTTGAGGACTACATTGCACCAAACAACTATGGCATTCATTCAAGAATCACAAGGCCAAGTGTGGAATCCAGTAACTTCGAGTTGAAGCCAACCCATCTTACAATGGTACAACACCACCAATTTTCGGGATCACTATTGGAGGACCCAAACCTCCATCCTTCAATCTTCATGGAGATTTGTGACACGATAAAATACAATGGAGTTCCTCAAGATGCCATTCGACTAAGGTTTTTTATGTTCTCACTAAGGGATAAAGCAAAGGCTTAAGTCTACGCCATTCCGAAAAAATCAATTACCATTTAGGAGTAACTCTTTGTCGTTTTCATGGACGAATACTTCCCACCAAGCAAGACTACTGCTTCAAGGAATGAGATCTCCTCTTTCCATCCAAAGGAAGAACAATCTTTCTATGATGCTTGGAAAAGATTCAAGAAGCTCTTGAGAAATGGCCCACACCATGGATTCGAGAAGTGGTTCCTAGTTCCAGGATTATACAATGAGCTAACTCATGCTTCAAAGATGGGAATTGATAGTGTCGTCGGAGGAGCTCTCATGATAAAAAGGTTAACGGAGGCTGCGGCGTTGATTGAAGAAATGGCAGTGAACCGCCAAAATTGGTAAAACCCAAAGTTCAAACCCAAGAAATCTCACGGAAGGTATGATGTCGACACCCTTGATCTTTTAGCGACTAAAAATGACGCATTGTCGGCTAAGTTGGATGCCCATAACAAAAGGTTTGATTGCATGAATGTGAATTATAATGGTGTTAGAAATGTTGGTGTGCATAATGCTTGTGAAATTTGTTGTATATTTGGTCATGTTACTATGAGTTGTCAATATGTGAATCCTTCTTATTCTCAAGACCTTCCTATTGAGCATGTTGCGTACCTTAACAACCCAAGACCATCACCTCCAAATGGGCCATATTCTAGCACATTTAATCATGGATGGAGGAACCATTCTAATTTCCCATACCAAAACACCATGCCACAACCTCCTCAAAGACAACCACCCGGTTTTCAACAAGGTTGTTACAAACCTACACCTCCTCCAAAGTCTAACCTTGAGCTCATGATGGAGAGTTTCATAGCCACACAATCAAAGCAAAATGATGACTTTAGGAACCAATTTAGGCAACTTACATCCAAATTTGATGCCCTAGTCACTTGTCACAAAATGTTGGACACCCAAATTTCACAAACTGCCCAACAAGTTGCTAGCTCTTCCTCTAGACCACAAGGTAGAATTCCCGTCAACCTGAGCCTAATCTAAGAGAATGTATTGCGGTGTCCCTTAGGAGTGGAAAGGAGTTCAAAGATCACAATAGAAAAGAGGTAGTAAAAGTAGAAAATGTTAATATGGAAGAAGATAGTGAAAAGCAAGAGAGGTGAGAAGAACAAAAAATCAATAAAATGAGGGAGGAAGGTGAGAAAGAGCCTAAATATATATGTAGCACCACCACCGTACAAACCACCTATTCCTTCCCTCAAAGGCTTCAAAAGACCAAGTCTTTATGTAGTTCCATCATTCAAAGAAAAGAAGGATAAATTTGAAACCGTGGCCTTAAACGAGGAGTGAAGTGCCATCATTCAAAACAAGTCACCTCATACGGTTAGGAATCCCAGTCATTTATCCATACCATGTGTGATTGGTAGTGCTTGTTTTGAAAATGCTTTATGTGAACTAGGTGCTAGTGTGAGTGTAATGTTTTTTTCTATTTGTGAAAAGTTAGACATTGGTGAATTAAAACCCACCAATATCTCTTTGATGCTAGCATATCATTCTATTTGTTACCCTAGGGGCATCCTAGAGGATGTTCCTATCAAGGTAGGTAATTTCTTCATTTCGGTTGATTTGTTATTTTTGAAATGGATGAAAAATGTCAAATTCCCCATCATTGTTGGAAGACCTTTTCTTGCTACGGCGGGCGCCATCATTGATGTCAAAAGGGAAAACTTTCCTTGAATGTTGGGGAAAAAAGAGTTCAATTTAATTTGCCAAATGCTACTAAACATCCCTATTTTGAGCATGCATTGTGTAGAGTTGATCTTGTAGACCACCAAGTGAAGAAGGACTTTGTGACACAATGCTTGAAAGATCTCGATGGAACATGTTTGGTGACCCCCGGTGGGTTTGATGATAAAGTTTTGAATGAGGTCTCAAGTTCCCAACTCCATAAAGAAAATTTGATGACTTCACCTTGATTGTCTTGAGAAAGAGCAAAAACCAAAGGTTGGATTGAAACATCTCCCTTCCACTCTAATAAGTGGAATCATGCATCAAGGGCCAAAGCTCAATGAAGAATTGAAAAAGTGGCACCACAAATCAAACCTTCATTAAGTTCAAGAAAAGAGACCAAGTAATGGTCTTCTACCATCGCTTGGAGATGTTTTGGGGTAGCAAGCATACAAGGTGGTCCGGGCCATATATGGTGAGTCAAGTTTGCAATAGCGGGATGATTGAGTTGTGACACACAAAATCTAGAAAATTTCAAGTGCATAAAATTTGACTCAAGCACTATGTGGATGGAGATCCGATTGAAAAGGGAGTCACCTTCCCCTTTCCAATCAGAAGCCATGAATGAAGAAGGATGGTCTACCTAGATCTTAAATAGCGCTTTTTGGGAGGCAACTCAAGCTCTATGTGATTCGGTAATTTCCACTCTCCTTTCAATTTTGTTTTTCATTGAGGACATTGCAAAGTTTTAAGCTTCGTGAGGGAGTAAAGATTACCATGAATTGCATATTATCCACCTCGATAGAATTAGTTGCATAATTTCATGTTACATTTGCATTAATTAGATTTGTATTAACTTATATTTTTATGACATTTGCATTGCATATTGCTTTAGGAGTTTTGATGGATTCATTGTGTTATATCATTTGAAATATCTTGGTTGTCAAATTCATAATTGATTATTAAGCAAAACCTTCAAAATTCGAATACGTGTGAATGATTGAATTGAGAATTGCATGTGGTTATCCCTTGCGATTGACTAGGGTTAAAATTCATCACAAAATCCGTGAATTAATCTTTTGGACATTAGGACTTGCACTTCATGAGTCCTTTCTCTTTTCATGTGTGAAATATCCACTGAATTTTCTCTAGAACTTGCATTTAGAACTATTCTTCAAGACCACATTATAATCATTGTACATGCACAAAAATGATTGAGGCAATGTCTTCTTTCGATAACCCACTTTACCCATGACTACCATTTACATTCAATGCCCTTTTTTATCCCCTTTGAGCCTACATTATCCATTCTTGTTCTTAAGCACCACAAAATCAAACCGAGCCTTAATGTATTAGCCTTTTATCCTTCCGAGGAATGACAAAAATTCTATTGTCACTAACTTTGGTGCTTATAAAAGCTAAGCTTGGGGGAGTTTGGTGTGATAAGTTACAATTGTAAAGTCCTTGGGTTAAAAAAAAGAGAAAGAAACAAACACTTCACTCACAACCTAGTAATCGGGTGCATTAATCACAAGTGATTGTATCCAGATAAATGACGATGTGAGTGTAGTTATTTAGATGCTTTAAGCGGAATTTCAGAAAACACTTTTCTAACATCTAACTTAGAATCTCATGCATAAACTTGGTACGAATCACATATGAAAGAATAACATACATTTTGATGCAAAACTTGTTTCCGGGATCACCCTAGAGAATAGAGCCTCAATTGTGACTTCTCTACTTAGTCCACACGAGCACGGTACTAGATCGTCTTGCCTTCGTTTGCTAGAATGAACGAATGAGAAAACAAACAAAGCTCCACCTTGATGTACGGCCGTGAGACCCAATTAATGGCCTCGGTTATCTATATCACCAAGCCACACAATTGTCTTTTTTATGTTTATTTCTCACGTAAAAAAACTCCTCCTTTTTGTATATATGGAAGATATATATATTAATATATATGTTATCTTATCTTATATCATATATCTTATAAGATAAATCTCCTTTTAACTAGAAAGTGATATTTATGGTTGATATAATATCTTATCTTTTGAAAAGATAATTTTCCTTATGTCATCAAGTAAATAGATAACTCTTTATTATTACTTGATGAATAATCCACTCTTCCAATAATACACATGGCCGAAATCCCTAGTCCCACTATGGGCCTCGAGTTGCTTTGATCTAGCCCAATTACTGTATTATGTGTGACCTTATAAGACCCGGATATAATTACAATGGGTCAAATATAATATAATTCATAAGTCATAGTTGGCTTCTAGCAAAGCACTAAGACTACCTAAAATATCCAGATTATAAATCTCCATTCTAATCCTATTCTATTATTAGTAATTGCCATCTTGATTAAAGGACACATATTCCTTCAATCTCACACTTGTCCTTAAACAAGTGTGCAATATCAATTCCTTTGTCTCTTAGTGTCCAATTTGATGATATGATAACTTATTATGTAATTCATATCTATATTCAAATAGTTTTTTGAACTCCGAGCTTGAATAGTCAAAACAAATGATTACTTTTATGCATTTGAGCACGGCTATGCATTTTTAGTTTTTACTCTTCAAGTGGCCAAGACTCTATTCCTATGCATATATATATACAGATATATTAATACAAGGACTTCTCCAATCTTGTGTGACTATAGCTCCCACTCAATTTTCAGCAATCCCGGTCAATGCGTTTATAGTCGTCTTTTACACAATGGTGTTTGACAATGTCAAAGAATACAAATCACCAAGCAAGATGTATATCGCACTCATGTCTGAGGAATCTACTAATCATAGTTCAACTTAAAATTCTACAACTCATTTGAAGAATCATAAGTAGGTATGCCCAACACGTATCCACCATACATGTCCATGTAATTGATTAGACATCTCTATGCCCCTATAGCCCATGAAACTTGGCGCTATCAATCAACTTACATAATAACATGAATTGAGTCATTTATGTCCAAATTAATGACTTAGACTATGGATAACTCATAATTCATTGTATCAGTTCACTAAATAGGGTTTCATCCACAATAACTTTTATGAAGATCCTATTTGATGATTATAAATTATTAGGATATTTTATTTAATTCTAAACCACAATTAAATAATAATGAAACTTTATTTCAAAAACAAACATGATGCAATGTTTCAATAATCATGAAATCAACATCCATAATCTCAAAACAGTACAATCTCAAAGCCATTCTCCAATGTGCTTGAGTCCCTTAGCCCTAGTGTGACTGTCATGCTTGGGCTTGGGTAGAGGTTTAGTCAGCGGATCTGCAATGTCGTCATCCGTGTGTACTTTACACAACCACACATCACCTCTCTCGACATAGTCTCGAATGACGTGGTATTTCCTGAGCATGTGTTTGGATTTGGAGTTAGAACTTGGTTCCTTGGATTGGGCAATGGAACATTTGTTGTCACAATAGTTATCAATTGCCTTAGCACAACTGTGAACCACACAAAGTTCGGCGATGAACTTCCTTATCCAGACAACGTTTTTAGATGCATCCACTTGTCCTTGATTAAACGACATATTCCTTCAGTCTCCCACTTGTCCTTAAGCAAGTGTAAAATATCAATTCCTTCATCACTTAGTGTCTAATTTGATGATATGATAACATCTTTTGTAATCCATATCAATATTCAAACTATTTCTTGAACTTCGAGTTTGAACCGTCAAAACAAATGATTACTATTAATCCATTTGAGCACGATCATGCATTTTTAGTTCTTAATCTTCAAGTGGCCAATACACTGTTCCTATCCACATATATACAGATATATAAATAGGAGGACTTCTCCAATCTTCGGTGACTATAGCTCCTACTCAATTTTTAGCAATCCTGATCACTACCTTTATAGCCGCCATTTACGCAACGGTGTTTGACAATGTCAAAGACTACCAATCACCAAGCAAGAGGTATATCACACTCATGTGTGAGGAATCTATGAATCATAGTTCAACATAAAGTTCTATAACTCATTTGAAGAATCTTATGGTAGGTTTGCCTAATACGTAGCCACCATACATATCCATGTAATTGATTAGACATCTTCATCTCCCTATAACCCATGAAACTTGGCACTATCAATCAACTTACATAATAGCCTGTATTGAGTCATTTATGTTCAAATTAATGACTTAGACTATGGACAACTCATAATTCATAATATCGGTCACTTAGGGTTTCATCCACCATAACTTTTATGATGATCCAATGTAATGGTTATAAATTATTTGGACATTTTATTTAATTCTAAACAACAATTAAATAATAATGAAACTATATTTCAAAAACAAACATGATGCAATGTTTCAACAATCATGAAATCAACATCCATAATCTCAAAACAATACAATCTCAAAGACATTCTCCAATGTGCTTGAGTCCCTTAGCCCTAGTGTGATTGTGATGCTTGGGCTTAGATAAAGGTTTAGTCAACGAATCTGCAATGTTGTCATCCGTATGTATTTTGCAAAACTTCACATCTCCTTAACGACTAACTCATCATCTCCTCCATACACCAAGAGATCATCTTTAGTGCTTCTTCAATACTTTAGGATAGTTGTATTCCAGTGTGCTTCTCCTAGATTCGATTGGTATCTTATGCACATACTCAAAGCAAATGCAACATCCGGGCGAATACAGACCATGGCATACATGATGAACCCTACTACTGATGCATAAAGAATAATACTCATCCTCTCTAGCTTAGCAGGTGTCACTGGATACTGCTTATTGCTAAGATGTAAGTCATGCTGCATAGGCAAGAATTCTTTCTTGGAATTCTTCATATTGAATATATCAAGAACCTTATCCATATAAGTTTCATGACTTAGTCCAATAAGTCTCTTAGATCTATCTCTATGGATCTTGATGCCTAATATGTACTCAGACTCTCCTAAGTCTTTCATTGAGAAATACTTCTTAAGCCAGTCCATAATTGACTCCAGCATAGAAAAGTCATTTCCAATGAGTAATATGTCATCCACATATAAAACTAGGAAGACCACTTTGCTCGCACTAAACTTCTTGTAAACACAAGGATCTTCTTTACATCTGATGAAGTCAAACTGTTTGACTTCTTCATAAAATCGAAGGTTCCAACTCCTTGATGCCTGCTTAAGTCCATAAATGGACTTCTTAAGCTTGCATACCTTCCTAGGATTCTCTGGATCCTCAAAACCCTCAGGCTGTGTCATGTACAGATCATCTTCTAAATACCTATTTAGAAAAGCGGTCTTGACATCCATTTGTCAGATCTCATAATCATAATGAGCTGCAACTGCTAGGATTATCCGAATGGATCTGATCATGACAACTGGTGAGAAGGTTTCATCATAGACAATACCATGAATCTATCTAAAACCTTTTGCAACCAGTCTCGCTTTGAAAATTGATACGCTTCCATCCTTGTCTGTTTTGAGTTTGTAAACCCATTTGCACCCTATGGGTACTATCTCATCTGGCAAATCTATCAAGTCCCATACTTGATTCTCAGACATGGAATCCATTTCAGGCTTCATGGCTACGTGTCATTTCTCGGAGTCTGGAGTCAGCACAACTTGCTTGCATGTAGTATGCTCCTCGCTTTCTAAAAGAGGATGTCCAAACCCCTAGTCCATATGACATCAACGTATTTCTTTGGTTGCATTCTAGGCCTATCTGATCTACGTGTAGGCTGAACAACAGGAGGATTTACCACAACATTTTGTGGAATCACATTAGAATCAGATTCTGAAGGAACGATAGGAATGTGGTCTTGTAACTCCACTACCTCTGGTGTATGGGTTGCCTCCCCTTGTGGGATTAGGTCCCCAAATATTGTCGTCTCTGGCATGGTGTAATCCATGTCATCTTGTTGCTCAGTTTGTTTCTCTTCTCGAACTTCTTCGAGATCAATATTTCTCCTACTTGACTTTTTGGAAATAAATTATTTTTCCATAAAGACACTATCCCTAGCAACAAACAATGTTCTCACTGAGATTGTAGAAGTAGTATCCTTTTGTTTCCTTAGGATACCCTACAAATAAGCATTTATCTAATTTGGGTACAAGCTTATCTGCTAGTAAATGTTTTACATAAGCTTTACATACCCAAATCTTTAGGAAAGACAAGCTTAGAACTCTTTCAGTCCATAACTTATATGGTATCTTATCTATAACTTTGGACGGAGTCCTGTTTAGTGTGAACAATGCAGTTGTGAGAGCATATCCCCATAAAGATATTGAAAGATCAGCAAAACTCATCATAGATTGAACCATGTCCAACAAGGTCTTATTCCTCCTCTCAGATACACCATTCAAGTGTGGTGTTCCTGGTGGAGTTAGTTGAGAGAGGATCCCACAACTTCTTAAATGATGATCAAATTCTTGACTCAAATAGTCACCACCATGATCATATTATAGTGCTTTAATTTTCTTGCCAAAGTTGATTTTCAACTTCATTCTAAAACTCTTTGAACTTTTTTAGAAGATCCAGCCTTATGCTTCATTAAGAATATGTATCCATATCTACTTAAATCATCAGTAAAGGTTATGAAGTATCTGTAATCACCTCTAGCTTCTGCGCTTATTGGTCCATATACATTTGTATGTATTAGGGCCAAAAGGTCAGTTTCCCTTTCACTTACCCCAGTAAAAGGTGACCTTGTCATTTTTCCCATTAGACAAGATTCACGTGTTTCAAATGATTCGCAATCAAATGAGGTTAGAAGTCCATCCTTTTTGGAGCTTCTATATGCGTTTCAAGCTTTTGTGACCCAAATGACAATGGTGTAGGTAGTGTTTAAATCATTCTATTTTTTTCTTTATAGTAATTATGTAATAGACATGGTATTCTAAATCCAACATATAAAGTTCATTACTCAATTGAGCATTGGCATAAAACACATCATCCATATAAAAGAACAACAATTATTATTAATAATGAATTCACAACCTTCAGTATCTAATAGAGAAGCTAAAATGATGTTTTTGGTAATAGTAGGAATAGAATAACAATTATTCAATTCTAAAACTAAACCAGAGGGAAATGATAGATTATTATCTCCAACTGTTAAGGCAACAACTTTTGCTCTATTTCCAACATGTTCAAATGGGGCAGTTTCTCTTCCAAAGCCCCTTTACATTGCAGTAGAAACAATTTGCAGCTACTTTAGCCTTTCTAAAAGTTGCCTTGGGTTGTGCAACACTGCAACCTGCTTGCCCTTCCCTTGCACATGTTTCTTCTACTGTCCAAGTGCCCCTTTCTTGAACCATTTTCCCTTGTTGACCATCAGAATCTCTTTCTTGATGTCAACAGAGAGATTTTTCTCAGCTGTTTTGAGCATCCCATGTAGCCAATGTTCTAAAAATCCTCGCCTAGGGCCGCCTAGGCCCCGGCTAGGCACTAGGAGGTCACCCTCCGCCTAGGACCCGCCTAGATCCGCCTAGGCGAGAAGAATCCTCAAATGTTGTGGAAGCTGCAACATCTTAGAAGATGACAGATACATTAACATAATTTTGGGTTAAGCTTTGTACAATAAGGCCCATAATATTATATCAAATCTCATTCCAATATAGTTTTATAAAGATTAATAGATTTGGAAGAACATAATCAAATAATCACATGGATCATGCATTAATTTTTAGTCCGCCTAGGCCCCCGCCTAGTTGCCTAGGCGCTAGGCCCCCCCTTACCGCCCAACTCCCGCCTAGCGACTTTTAGAACATTGCATGTAGCTCTTCAAGTGCTATTCCAACTCCATTCATATTGAAGTTCAGCTTGAATTGAGCAAATCCATCATGTAGAAAATGGAGTATGATATTTGTAGTCAAGTCTTGCCATGTTCTCAAAATGTCCAATCATATTGAACACATGAGCACTGACTGGCTTGCCTTTCTCAAGCTTGCAATCAAGAATTGCCTTATGAGTCTCATATCTCTCCATCCTTGCTTGCTCCCGAAACATAACTTTCAGGTTGTGAATGATGGTGTAAGCATCCATCCTCTCAAACCTCTTCTAAAGGTTCGATTCCATGGAATCCAGCATAAGACAAGTGACAATCACTGACTTATCTATCATCTGCTTTTCCTCTTCTATCTCCTCTAGAGTAGACATAGCAATCAGTTTTGGGATATGAGTGTGAAGGACATTCTCTTTTCCTTCAAACCTGAGAACAATTCTCAGATTTCCTTCCCAATCAAGAAAGTTGTTTTTGTTCAACTTATTCTTCTCAAGAATCGAACGTAGGTTGATGATTGTTGGGTTATCGTTTCTAGACATGATATCTACAACAAAAATAACATGAAAATTATAAATCATGCTTGTCATGCAAGAGCTTACAAATTTAAACATGCTTTAAACATAAATAAGCTAATGCCATTTTATTCATTTATATCACCTTTGAATAAAATGATTCCACGATCCTAGTTCAGATAAGACTTTAGACGTACTTTGGCACTTCCCTAAATCCTATATGATCAAGGTAAGTAACTTTTACTAGTTATAACATTTATAACTCTTTGTTAATAGATTACATCTTATGTCAAATCTATCACATGCCTCAAAATTCAAAACTTTATCTTTTGACCTTTTTGTTGAGTATAACCAAATCAAGGTTGTAAACCTCTTATATAGATTTACCCGTACTATCCCAAGGTCAAAGAAAGACACCCTGCTTTGGCAAAACCCATCCATCAAATTCCAAGGATCTCATAGGTTATGATTTGGAAAGGAAAAATCTCAATTTTCTTTTAAGGGAATTAGGTTTATCATGCAAGTCTATTTACTAGTGAACTAAATAACATAAATAAACAAGCAAGCAAAAACATAGAGATATTTAATGTAAAATAAAAGCAATAAATAAATGTGATCCTAGTATGGCCCCTAAAAACCCATAACATCTAATCTTCATAGATTTTTCTTGTCTCTTGGATCTTCATCCTTGATTCTCCTTTGGATCTCCATCCTGGAATCTTCATAGGATATTATTCTCATGTATTACATAATGTAAATCTAATCTAATTACTTGATTAAATTACAAAAATACATAATGATACCTAGATCGTATACAAGAAAATAATAATGATACGCATATCGTATTTTCTATCCTATTTTGGGCCATATCAGTCACCGTATGGAATAATAGTATCATCATATGAAATCATACATGCAAAATCTAATATCAAATATTAAAAGACAAGAATAGACTATTTATCTTATTAATAGACTGTTAAGATTAAATTAACTATATTATTCAATAAAATAGTTAATCCAATCTTCTTTTTATTTTAATTCAATAAAATCATATATGGAATTAATACAAGTATTAATCATTACCATGTATAATTGGATAAAATATACTCTAGAGATAAAATATCTTATTACCATATCTATTTTAGGCAATTAAGATCTTCGGCTAACAAACCCTAACCCTAGCCACCTAACCCTCAATAGCCACACCATGAGCCAGCCCCATCGTTGTCGGCTGCACCAACAGCCCAACCGCCAGCCACTAAGCCGCCCAACCCCGCCCCGCCGGACCACTGTCGAACCACCCCGAACCGCCGTGAACCCGTTGGGTCACCTAGCCGCAATTTTTATCCTCTCCCACTCAAAATTTTGTAACAATTACAAATTTTTGATGGTTTTAAGAAAAATAAGGTGTAATTTTCAGAAAATTGATGTGTTGAAAAATTAATGTATAAGCCAATTTCATACAAAATTACTATCTGTTTGGATTCCCTAAAAGAATGCATTATCTTACATTAAATTGCATTAAATCATCAATTTAATGCAAGATAATGCATTTTAATGCATTAAAAAGATAATCCAAACGGACCCTTAATCGACTTTGGGCATTCAAGGCATGCAATTCTAAATTTCTGGGGTTTGAATCAATATTCACCAACATGAAAAATCTAGTATTTTTATGTGTGATTATAATTTAAACAATAAATCATATCTCTTGCATAAATTAAACATACAAATCAATTTTAGGGTCAAAATTAAGCAAAAAATTAGAATTTTTAACATGTATAATTTCGGTCATGAGGCTGATTTTTTTCGAGTACATTACATTCATTAAAGTCACAACTTCATGCATCCAATCAATTAAAATCACAATTTTAATCATACAAGTTACTCCATATATCAGTTTTACCACTAACTTGAACCAAAATAATCAAGAACATGCATCAAAACTAACAACTTTAATTATGACCATATCAATTTATGCAAGAGGCTATGGTACCACTGTAGGGATTTAGATGCTTTAAGCGGAATTTCATAAAACACTTTTCTAACATCTAACTTAGGATCTCATGCATAAACTTGATACGAATCACATATGAAAGAGTAACAGTGAGATGGTGTAACAACAAAAAGGGAGAAAAAAAGGAGGGAACAAAAATCAATCAAAGCTAATTTTTTGAAGTCCTTAATGATTGATCATTTTTCAAGATATGGTGCATTCTTTTTATTTAGTCAAGATGGATATTTTTCAATATTCCTCGGATTTACACAACATAGCCAAACATGATTCTTACCCTTTTCTCATTAACATGGCCCCATTATAACCGAATAAAAGTCCTCTTGATTTGTGTTATGTGCGTAGTTCCTAGTGGTGGAGAATTAACACACTGATGCAAGATTATGATAGACGATTTTCTTTGGATGAAAATGAGCGAAACACGTCCCTTAAACACATGAGAGTGAGAGGATCACAATTCTTTTCGGTGAGGTCTATGATTTAATTTCTAGCCTAATATCTTGAATGAACACTTCGTATTTTTAATAATTGTATTTATTTCATAATTGACATTTTGTAAGTTTGTTTAATCTTCTTTTGGGTGGAGACTACCTTTATGTTTCTCTTGGAATATCAATCTTTGTGTAGACATCCTTGCTTGAGGACAAGCAAGATTCAAGCTTGCGGGAGTTTGATAAGATGTGTTAATAACACCTTTTAACCATATTAACCACCACTTTTTAGCATAAATCATACACTTACATGATCATTTTAGGATATTTATGCTTGTTTATGCTGATATCTACTCTCTTGTTTCTTTTGGTTTTATAGGTGTAATTTTAGAGATCTTTCAAGGCAACTACCTTTATATTTATGCTTTTCTTGATCAACTAGTTGGTTGATTGGATTTCCTTTATAAGAAACTGTGTCAATGTTACTTGTCAATTTGTTATTATTCCACTTCCTAGACAACAAAATTGTCGTTCCATGACTAAAACATTGTGATTCAACAGATCACATCGCACTTTGTGCATTGATATCATTATCTTATGCATAATTTTGGGAATTACGACCTAACTATCCAAGTAAGTTCCCAATATCTCATTAGCTTGTCTAAGTTTCTCATTTAAGATGTGAATTGTACTTATACGAACTATTTAGTGACTCTTTTTTTCCTTCGCACTTTGTTGCTTTTCTTTTCATGAATCGCATTGGTTTTAGCAGTTTCTGTGTCTGGATGGATCTTAATTGAGCTTTATAAGAATGATTTTTCTAAACAAATGATTGATTTACCAGTACATGTGTTGAGGGATTGATCACACGATCATAATTCCTCAAGCCGAGGACATTTTTCAACTTTGAACACAGGTGTTAGATTAAAACACCAATTAAAGATGTAACTCACGAGCTTCTATCTTTGTAGTAATGGGAATTTGACGCCATCAAAAAAAATTTGGGAATTTGACCGAAATTTTGTTGCTTCTCATTCCCATTGAATTTGTCTTCTGTCCTTGTTGATTCTTACTTTCATAATGGATAATGTCAAGAAAAAAATCTTTTCGGTGCTTGAGTTTGGGCTGTTATTATCACTTCTACTTTATCTCTCGATGTGTAGGATCTGTGCGTTAGTTTCAAGGGAACTGAGACACAAATGTGTTCAGTTCCTATGGGCAGCAGAATAACGAGTAAACAAGTTATCAAGAACAATTACTTAAGGTGGAAACCTTTGATAACCAACTAGTTATCTAGGATAAAAACCACCCCTCTTTCGAGGATTTCAAACGGTCTACTTGTATATTAATATGCGATTACAACTTCCGAACTATCTCGTTTCAGTCTATCTCACTAAGACTAAACCTAGTTCCCTAGAAATCACAGATTAACACACAATAGACTTACGTCGACACTTTCAACTCGAACACTTTGTCTTCTTCTTTGTCTCACAGATGCACTCTCAAGCTCATCAAAAATGCATAAATGAAACCCTAGTATCATCGAGTATTTATACAATAAAATTGTCAAGGAAAGATCTCGGATGAGATATTCTTTGAACGATTTTATTCCATAAATCCAAGATGACATATTTTATATCTTACCAATAATAAGATACAAAATATCCTCTAAACCGAATCCTAATTTACACAATCATATAAAGATACTCTATGTGTAAACACGCCTAAGAACTTTGTTTGGAGGCGTCCAGATTTGGCAAGTAAATCTTCTCAGAGATTCTGTGAGATTTCCTCAGATACGCTGATGCGATGCGGTTCCCATCCAGTTCCCTTAATCTTGATTTTCGCTCACTTTGGACTTGGTTCCCTTATCTTTTCAGCTGTAGATTAAACACTAAAATAGCCAATTAAGTTCAAGTGTTTGTCATCGTCAAAACAAGAGAAACAGAGGAAGGGAACTCCATGGAAACTGATGTTCCAAAGAGTTCCATTCCAACAATTTCCCCCTTTTTGATGATGACAAACTAATACCAGTAATAAGCACAAAACCAATAGGCAAGTTAATTGACATATTAAGGAAGCAGAGATACTGGGATAAATGCTTCATAGTTCCCCCTTAATTTTTAAACACAGTATTTAGTTCCCCCTTAGAAATACACCAGTCCTATTGGTTCCAAGATTTCAGAGTCTATTCCCCCTTTTGACATCATCGAAAAGATAGATTAGTTTCAAATGGTAACCCAGAGAGGAACAAGTTCAAAGCAAATGGCAAGTCGCAACTGAGCAAACAGATATTCATTAATTATAACAAAAGATGCACAAAGCAGCTAGCAAGCACACGAAGAGCAAACAAACAAGATCACGAAGAGGAAAAAAACCAACAAAGCAGGGCAGCTAGTGAGCAGGGGAGTTCCTAGGGAGACGAAGCTAGAGACAACATAGGGAATTCAGGAGGAACTGGGAGGTAGCTTGGCAATCAATGCAGCCGCAAGAGAGTTAAAGGCAGCAGTCAGTTCCTTCACAGCAGCAGTCAGTTCCTTGAGCTCAGCAGAGATGGCAGCAGTGACAATCTGGAGGTCGGAAGTCTCATGCACAGATGGGTCAGTGGCAGCACGAGTCCTCTTAGGCTTAACCTCCTTTTCCTCATTAACCCGGAGACGGTTGATGTAAGCCATATCCATTTAGTGCTGATACATCGTCTTTTGAGGGGGACTCCGGGGACACACCAAGTGTTGTTAGCAGGGCTTTGATGATTGAGGGGTAAGGCAGAGAGTGCGAGGGATGAGAGTGGCAAGCTTGCATATGAAGGATAATGATCCAGCAGCTCAGTTCCCTTTTTTTTCTTTCTTTTTTTTTCTTTTTTTTTCAAAGGCAACGGATCAGAATCACATCACATCCACAACGTTCACAAGCGGATAGAATTTGCAGGGTTTCATCATGATTATCTCTGAACACAGTAAAGGAAGGAGACACAATATCTGAGACTGCGACAGAGAAAGCACACAAGCAGCGACCTTTTCAGTTCCCCTTAGTTCCTTAGAAGTACCTGGATAGGGAAGGCTTTGGATGCATATATGTAGTGGGTATTTAAATCATGAAAAGTACACATCCAAAAGCATATAAATAGCAGGAAGGCAATTTTGACGCTAAACTAGTAAGTTCCCAGTTGTGGACTAATCAGAAGAAGGTTCATAGGGAACTACTAGGGAAGCCAGGTTAGGGACAGCTTATAATCAATCATCCTTTCAGCTTATAATATGGGTTCAGAGATCAGATTGATTATATATTGTTGAAATAAATGCAATTAAGATATTCACACAACGCATGAAGGCGAGAAGAATGTCCAACTAATATCATAACAATAAACATATGAAGGCAGAGATGGACAAGAAAAGCAGTAAACACAGTTCCCAACTAGTTACCAAAGAAAATAATAAGTCACATAACTAATCAATACCAGGGAAATAGGCAAGGGAACTCAAAACCGCTAAGCTATGGAAATCATTCCAAGAAGGATTCTAAAGTACTCATAAGGTTCTCAATTAAGGGCTTTTGTGAATATATCAGCAATTTGTTCCTCAGTACGACAATTTTCCATAATAATGATCCATTTTTCCACGTTATCTCTCAAAAAGTGGTGCCTTATGTCAATATGCTTAGACTTGGAATGAAATACAGGATTCTTAGAGATGCTAATGGCACTCGTATTATCACAAAGAATTTTGAGAGGGCCATAAGATTTACCAAAGTCTGCGAGTTGTTGTTTGAGCTAGAGGAGTTGAGCACAGCAAGCAGCAACAGCAATGTATTCGGACTCAGTGGTGGAGAGAGATATGGAGGTTTGCTTCTTGGAGCCTCATGAGACCAGGCAGGGACCAAGGAACTGAGCCATACTAGATGTTCTTTTTCTGTTCTGGAGGAATCCAGCATAGTCAGTATCCGTGTAGGAGAGGAGCTCGAAGTCACAATGTTTGGGGTACCAAAGACAGAGATTGTCAGTTCCCTTCAGATAACGGAGAATTCTTTTCACAACGGCCATGTGCTTGGAGCGAGGGTCAGCCTAAAAGCGAGCACAAATACACACAGAGTACATAATATCTGGTCTACTAGCGGTTATGTAGAGAAGGGAACCAATCATTTGCCTGTATAATGATTGATCAGCCTTGGGATCGGACTCTTCCAGCGTCAGCTTGGTTGTTGGGGAAATGGGAGTGGCAAAGTGTTTGCAAGTGTCCATCTTGAATTTTCGAAGTAGTTCCTTCACATACTTCTGTTGATGGATCTGAGTTCCTTCAGAGAGCTGATTCACTTGAAGACCTATGAAGAAGGTCAGTTCCCCAATCATGCTCATCTCGAATTCACTGCTCATTAGGTTCTTGAACTTTTCTACAAGAGAGAGGTTAGTGGAACCAAAGATAATATCATCGACATAGACTTGAAAACCAGGATATCATCTTTAACTTCCAATAAAAAGAGAGTTTTATCAATCAAACCTCTTCTATATCCATTGGATAACAGGAATTGAGCAAGACGATCATACCATGCACGGGGAGCCTGCTTTAGCCCATAGAGAGCTTTGTCTAGGAAGTAGACGTAGTCAGGATGATCTCTGTCCTCAAATCCAGGGGGCTGCTTGACATACACTTCCTCTTGAAGAATTCCATTTAGGAAGGCAGTTTTGACATCCATTTGGAAGAGCTGGAATCCTTTGTGAGCAGCAAAGGCAATCATTAGGCGAATAGCCTCCATTCTTGCAATAGGAGCAAACGTCTCATCGTAGTCAATTCCCTCTTGTTGATTATACCCTTGAGCTACCAAACGAGCTTTGTTCCTTGTGACGACACCTGAGTCATCAAGCTTGTTGTGAAAGATCCACTTAGTTCCTATGATGGTTCTATTGGGAGGACATGGAACTAAGCGCAAGACTTTGTTACGGTCAAATTGATGTAATTCCTCTTGCATTGCATGAATCCAGTCTGGGTCAGTGAAAGCTTCTTTGTAGTTCTTGGGTTCTACAAGAGATAAGAAGGCATTGAAAGCACAAAAGTTATTCAGAGAGGATCTAGTGGACGAACCTGGTTTGTGATATGGAGTAATGATTAGATCCACGGGATGAGATCCTTTGTACTTGTAGTTGGGAACAAGTATTGAGTCATTGGTCACAACAGGATGTGTGACATCAGAGTTCCCTACAGCATGATCATTAGAATTCCCTACAGCATGATCATCAGAGTTCCCTTCAGCATGGGAACTAGGAGCAGGAGCATTGGAGGAGATGAGTTCCCTAGAGTTGGGAGCTTGAACAGGCGTTCTGATGACTTGGGGACTCTCAGTCGATGGAGTATCATTTTGTTGATCATGATGCTGAGAGGCAGGAGAGAATTGCACTACAGAGTCAGACGAGTTCCCAACATAGTCTCTAGACAGGTTTAGAGAGAACTCAGGAGTAGATGAGTGGATGGCTTCATCGGAGTCATCATCAGCAGTTGGATTGCTAGAGGGTTCTTGTTGCATGTTAGAAAAGGCAGATTCATTGAACACAACATGAACACTTTCCTCAATCTTTTGAGTTCGAAGGTTGAACACTTTATAGGCCTTGCTGTTGCTGGCGTAGCCAAGGAATATCCCTTCATCACTTCTGGGATCAAATTTCCCAATGGGATCTTTACCGTTGTTGTGCACAAAGCATTTGCACCCAAAGACCCGAAGATGGGAAATGTTAGGAACTCTGCCTTTCAGGAGCTCATAGGAAGTCTTTTCAGTCATCGGGCGAAGCATGGCACGATTCAGAATGTAGCAAGCGGTGTACGTTGACTGCCTCTGCCCAAAACCTGTGAGGAAGACCAGCAGATAGGAGCATAGTACGAGACATGTCCTCCAAGGTCATATTCTTCCTTTCAACAACTCCATTATGTTGAGGAGTGTGAGGAGCTGAGAAAGTATGAGAGATTCCCTTGTCCCTGCAAAAGGTTAGAAACTTGGCATTTTTGAACTCAGTTCCATGATCGGAACGTATGGCACGAAGATTGTGCCCAAGGGAGTTCTCAAGAGTAGGAACTATAGCTGAGAACCTGTCAAATACTTCATCTTTTGATTTTATGAAAATGGTCCAGGTGAAGCGAGAGAAATCATCAACAAGTACAAGAATATACTTGTTCCCTCCAAAGCTTTGAGTACGCATGGGACCACATAAATCCATATGAACAAGTTCAAGAGGATGAGAGGAACTGATCTCAGATTTTGACTTAAAGGAACTACGTACATATTTCCCCCTTACACAGTCTGAGCAAATGTTGTCTTTTTCAATTTGAACAGAGGGAAGTCCTCTCACCAGTTCCTTCTTGTGTAGCTTATGAATAAGCTGAGGGCTAGCATGGCCAAGTCTTTGATGCCATATTGTCGTTCTATCAGCTATAGAAGACAAGCAAAGATTTTCCTCGGGAATGAAGTTTGTGTCTACGATATAGACATTGTTGTAGCGTTTCCCTTTCAAAAGAGTTTTGTGTGTCTCTGGATTCAGCACGAAGCATTCTTTGGGAGTGAATAAGACATGGTTCTCCCCTTGATTGCAAAGCTGTGACACACTCATTAGACCAAAACCCAAATTGTCAACAAGATGAACATCACTTACCTGTACTTTGTCAATTAGGTCCACGCATCCAACGCCACAAATGGCTCCTTTTCTCTTGTCATTGAAGGAAATCTTTCCTCCGTTGTATTTCTGAAGTGAGTGCAGTTTCTTCCTGTTTCCAGTCATATGGCATGAAGCTCCACTGTCTATGTACCATTTCTCTTCTTTACTAACTTCAGCCTGCACAATTAAACATCATTTCTTACGAACCCAGGTCGGCTGACCGTTCCCGGGTTTGTTAGGAGGAGAGTTCCTAGGTGGATTAACATGATCAGTTCCCTGAGAAGGAGAAGAATAATAATAGGGATCATTCAAGTCAGAAATTTCAATTATTTTCCTATTATTTTTCCTCATATAGTTCCTCTTCTTAGAGGCTTTTTCCTCGTCCCTTTCCTTCTTGTTGCATTCGTCAATGTTGTGACCTTGGTGCCCACAGTACCAGCAAACCCGATTGTTGGGAATCCAGAGGTACTTACCCTTTTGACGAAAGGGAACTGAGTTGGCTTTCTTTCTTTCCCTTAGATCAACCTTCTTCCTGGGAACATTACACCCAATACCCTTATACATCTCATGTATTTTGGAATCGTTAGGAGCACAAGGAAGGTTATTCTTAGAGTCACTTTCAAGAACCTTGATTCTTTCTTGCAGATATTCATTTTTGCAGTTAGAGGTTTGAAGAGCTAAATCAAGTCTTTCATTTCTAGCATGGAGATCACTAGACACTTTATCAAGGTCACTATGAGCATGACAAGGGGGATCTGAAGAGTCATTAGGATGGTAGCCTAATCCAGCCCTAGGTCTCACAAACACAGTTTGTTTAATAGTCTTTTCATGAATGCAAGCAGAGAGAGAGTCAATTTTATCAACGATAGACAACAGCAATTCATAATTAGGAGAGGAACTATCAAGTGAACTGTCACCAAGATTCAGTTTATCATGCAAATCACAAGTAGGACAGATAACATGCGAAGTTGATAGGTAGCTTTGGTTGAGGGGGAACAGAACATGGTTTCATATGTTGTTGAGTTGAGGGGGAACTATTATCGCTTGCGTGTGGAACTTTTCTCCATACAACTGTCTTTATCTCTTATGTGAATGTTTTATTGTCAAGGATGTTTGTCACCATCAAAAAGGGGGAATTTGTTGAATTCCTTAGGTTTTGATGGTAACAAACATTCAACTAATATGGGTACTAAGTGTTTCAGGAACAAAGACAGTTGTTATAGGGAACCATTGCAGCAAAGGATCGCGGAGGGAACAAAGCTCTGTTCATGTGCTTTGTTACCTCTCAAGGAACATCAGTGACGAACAAGATCAAGCTGCGAATGGAAGGAAGATATCCAGCGTGAAGATTATGGAAACTTTCCTAAAAGAATCACGCGGTCAAAGGATAGGATTTCGGCTGGAAGGATCTCGCCGAAAAGAAGATTTGGAGAGAGAATCCGAATGTGTTGGTATCAGAGCCTGGTGCTCTAGATTGTTTTCGTTATAGACTTTGTAGGAAATATGTCGTCGTCAAGCAATGCCTCCGTCGATAACCACAAGATGGACAAGAAAGGAGAAGAGAAGGCTCAAAGCATTGCTTTAAAGGTTGTCTGTGCCTTTGATTGGTCTCAAGTCGAAGACGAAGAGGAGGACGGTGATGAAGATGTGGCTCTCTTCACTAGAGCAATGAAGAAGATATGGTCTCGAAATAAGGGCACCCCTCGTTCCTCCGAAGGGAACAAAGACATGAAGGATGTCGTTTGTTACCACTGTCAAAACAAAGGACATTTTTCCAAAAACTTCTTCAAGAAAAAGGCAGGTCTTCCTCAGATTCGTGAAGGGGAATAAGCAATGATTGCTACATGGGGTGATTCCGACTCAGATGATGAAGAATTCTCTCATTCTAGGAATGTCTGCTTGATGGCCTTAGAAGACCATGACAAATCAAAAGGCGGCGTGAAGAGAACTGAGGTAAGTGAATCTGAACTCATCTCTAGCCTGAAAAGAAAGTCAAAAGAAAGCTTAATTTTCTTCATTAAGAAGTTTGTTCATGAGAATAGTCTTTTCAATGAGCAGATTGAAGAAAAGGATGAATCGATCTCAAGTTTGATCGAGGAAAACAAAGGGTGGGCAAAAAAAATGTTCAAACTTGAGAAAGCTTCATCCTCTTCTCCAAGTCCTTGCAATGAGTGTCCCAAACTCACTGAGAAGATCACATCTTTGGAATCTTATGTTTCCTCACTTGAGTCCGAGTCTTTAATGATAAAACTTGGAAATGCAAAACTGTCTAGTGATCTAACCAAACTCAGTGAGGAACAGAAGGACAAGCCAAAAGGTATTGTGTTTGTTGCAGCCAAGAATGAAAATAAGACAGAAAAGAAGGAAGTACATCGCTTTGGAATTGGGTATCAACCTAAGCTTCTTATTGATGGCACTAAGTCTAAACGTCCTGGAGTCGAAGGAAAGCAGTCAACGCAAGAAAAGGGGGGAAGTTCCTCGAGGAGGAACAATCACAAAGATTGCTCAAATTCGACTGATGGGAACAAGGCTTGGTACCATGGACAGAAAGCTCATTCCATTTGGTTGAAACAATCTCAAAGCGATAAGTCTAATCATATTGATTCTCATTCTAGGATTGCTAACAAAACAATTTGGCATGGACAGAGCAAGTATGTTAATCTAAAGTGTCAAAGAGTATGTTGGTATTGTGGGCACTCTGGTCACTACAAACAAGAGTGCCTCATGAAGAAACACAATGAGGAACTTGCTCGAACCACTAGGGAGAAAATGAATGCTAAACCTCCAGAAATCAAATATGTTGCTCCCACACCCAGAAAGCATAAGCTTGTTTGGGTTCGCAAAAACTAACTCTTTCTATACAGGCTGAAGTGAGGAAGGTTCCCGGTATTTCGATTGTGCTTGCTAAAGTTACCTGACAGGGAACAAAGGATGGCTCACCTTGCTTCAACAGGCCTCCAGGGGTTCAATAACCTTTGGATTTAAGGGTAAGGGAAGAGTTTGTGGTCTCGGTAAGGTAAGGTTTTCTAACCATATTATTGTGGATCATGTGACACTCGTGAATAACCTCAGATTTGATCTTTTTAGCGTGGCTCAACTGTGTCAAAACAAGAAAATAGGGTAGTCTTTACCACTGATGATTGTTATGTTGAGTGCATAAGTATAGGGAAAATTCTACTGAAAGGGATCTGCGACAACAACGTCTACAATGTTGGTCCTGCTTTTGTCCCTGAGAAGGAACTATGTCTGTCATCCATTGTTGGGACAATAGATCTGTGGCATAAGAGAATCTAAAGCTGTAGGAGAAGCATTGAAGGATTCTAATTGGTTAAACGCCATGCAAGAAGAGCTCCATCAGTTCGAAAGGAACAAGGTTTGGCGGTTGGTTCCTCAACCAAGGAACAGAACGGTGATAGGAACAATATGGGTGTTCAAAAACAAGCTGGATGATCAAGGTTAGGTCACAAGGAACAAAGCAAGGCTGGTGGTAAAAGGTTACAACCAGCAGGAAGGAACAAAGCTTCACAGGTTCGCTTTGTTATCTCACTGCAAGTAGACCTGATATTATGTATAGTGTGTGTCTATGTGCTCATTTTCAGGCTGATCCTAAAGAGACACACCTCAAAGCAGTGAAGAGAATTCTGAGATACTTGAAGGGAACAGATGATCCATGTTTGTGGTATCCAAGGGGTGGAAACTTTGATCTAGTTGGATACACAAACACTGACTTCGCAGGGAACATAGTGGACATAAAATCTACATCCGGAATGGCTCAGTTCCTTGGGCCGTGTTTGGTTTCCTGGGGGTCAAAGAAGTAGAATTCAGTTGCTCTGTAAACTGCAGAAGCCGAATTCATAGCAGCCACTGCTTGTTGCACTCAACTCGTATGGATTAAACAACAACTCAGCGACTATGGTATTCTTCTTGACTCTACTCCCATGCTTTGTGACAATACTAGTGCAGTTTATATCTCCAAGAATCCTGTGCAACACTCACGTACCAAGCATATCGAGATAAGACATCACTGTGAGGAGAAAGGGTTGGTGTCCATGGACTTTTGTGGAACTAGGGATCAGATCGCCGATATTCTCATTAGGGCACTAATTGGGGAACCCTGCACTCAGTTCCATACGAAGCCTGGTTTGTTCCCTTCACTATATGTCTATCTCTTATGTTCCCTCGATGATTGGCTAAATTACATGGTAAAGTATGAAAGGTTAATCATCATGTCTTGGTCTGCATTTCTTCTCTTGGTCATTAGTTGAACGACTTGCTTAGACTCATGCTAATACTTCACTTATGTGCAAAATCTCATGCATGTTTTTCTATGCTATCTTGTTAATACATGGTTCAACTTTCTTTCGGCCCAAAAGAGTCAACTTGATGCATTGATCCCTCATTATAAGCCCAAATGATTGTTGACACTGCAGCTTACCTTAGCCATCATGCTTGATGCTTTCTATGAGCCCCTCTAATCATCCACATCTGGAAGCCTCTCATTCATGATTAAACATTATTAAAAATTCTCGTATATGTTTATGTGTGATGTTCTTTGTACCCTCTCTGGTAACATTACCCCCGCATCACACTCCTCTACTTTTTCGGAAAGTCGAGAATACGAATTGTCGCCTCTGTGGTCTGTGGCTGGGATTTGACAGGTATGATGTGTAATGATGGCTTACAACTGCTTGAGAAGTGTTCGTGCATAAAAGTTGATGTGGTGGTTGCGTGATGGTTGTTGCGCTTGAGATTTTGTGGGCTTTGATGGATTTGGATAGAATCTTTTACAAGATCTATTTTTGGAAGATATCTTATTGGTTGTGATCTTGGAAAAAGAAGGAAAGAGGAGGATTTAGAGTAATACCCTTTGCACTTGAAAAGATATGGAGAATGATTCTCGTGGTTACTCCCCTCCTACCTATATGGCGACTTCAGCAAAGTTACCTTATCGCTCCCTTGTACTGTTCCAAAACAAAAAAAAACAAAAAAAAAAACAAAAAAAAACTGGAACACTCCAAGGTACACAAAGAGGCGACCAATGGATCCTTCTTCTACTGGTGGCTGGAGGCTTGTAACCTACACAAGGAGTAGTTTGTGTTACAAGAAGGTGTTGGTTGGGTCAAGGTTAGACGTGAGATGGAAGCTGGTGTGGAGGAAGGAGAGTCTGAAGGTGCAGACTCTGAGGGGGAATAAAAGGTGGAATCTGATTTGAGGAAGGACCGTGAGAAGTTTGTCTCGCGCAATATCTCTGCTGGCAGAACAACAAAGGCGTCTTACGGATTAAGTGAATGCCTAAATTGCTATTCATATTTCAGCCCCCTCTGCAGGCACCAGTGGTGCTTGATTCGTCTTTCTCTGGCTAACCAATCCCTCTTTTGTTCCCAGCACATCTTCCCCTACTACTTTGCTTTTCTTTGCTTCTGTTTCATGTGTTTGCAATGATTGTCATGTTAATCATATGTGTTACATGTGCTCATTTTGTTGTTGTCTTTACATGCAGTCTATGTTTGTGCGTTTCAATCTAATGCAAAAGGGGTTGTTTTGCTTATCCTGCTGTGGTCTTTTTCTCTATATCTCTTTACTTATGTTTTTGATGATGCCAAAAGGGGGGAAATGATAGGTAGCTTTGGTTGAGGGGGAACAGAACATGGTTTCATATGTTGTTGAGTTGAGGGGGAACTATTATCGCTTGCGTGTGGAACTTTTCTCCATACAACTGTCTTTATCTCTTATGTGAATGTTTTATTGTCAAGGATGTTTGTCACCATCAAAAAGGGGGAATTTGTTGAATTCCTTAGGTTTTGATGGTAACAAACATTCAACTAATATGGGTACTAAGTGTTTTAGGAACAAAGACAGTTGTTATAGGGAACCATTGCAGCAAAGGATCGCAGAGGGAACAAAGCTCTGTTCATGTGCTTTGTTACCTCTCAAGGAACATCAGTGACGAACAAGATCAAGCTGCGAATGGAAGGAAGATATCCAGCGTGAAGATTACGGAAACTTTCCTAAAAGAATCATGCGGTCAAAGGATAGGATTTCGACTGGAAGGATCTCGCCGAAAAGAAGATTTGGAGAGAGAATCCGAATGTGTTATCTTAGGAAAACTTTCCTAAGATAATATATTTGGAGAGAGAAGAATCTTATCTTAATCCGTTAATGTTATCTTAGGAATTATTTCCTTAGATAATATCGGTTGTTAAGATAATATTCTTCAAATCATTTAATATCATCTTGTTACCAAGTTTAGGAAGATAGGATTATCTTGTTATGATTAGGGTTTGGTCGAGTTGTATTTATATGGAAATGTGGGATTCATTTCTATGTAACCACGACGACGGAAAACAGAGAGAACGAAAAAGAGAAAGAAAAGAAGTGAGGTGTGTGTAAGTCTTTGAGGGTTGAGTTCGATTCATCGTTGTAGAAGAGTCTTCGAGTCTAGCTGGTTGTTTAGAGGTTGAAGTCCAGGATATAAGTGTAATCGAACAAGAAATCAATAAGACAAGTACACGCTTCAAAATCCTCTCAAGCGGAAGCTTGAAGGTAGTGGTTTTTCCTTGAGAAGTTAGTTTTGCTAATCAGGGTTTCCACTATACATCGTGAGTTCGTTCGTTATCTTTCTTGCTATATTATTCCGATGTGCCTTCTGTGGGAACAAAGCCTTTGTTCCCTCAGATGTAACTCTAACGATCCAACAGAAGTGTTACTAGACTTAGAAGCATCATCAAAATTCTTACACCAAACAACATTCTCATCAGTTAAGCAAGACATTTCTTCTTCATTTTCAGTTATCTTTTCTTGCAAAGAGTTGTTTTCATCTCTAAGTTTGATAATCAGTTTAATCAAGTGCTTTTTATCATACTTAGAGAGAGTTTCAGTGAGTTCAGCAGAAGATACATCAGGTTTAGTAAGGTCTGAGTCAGCACTTGGGTCTGCATTTGCCATGAGACAGACGTCAAGGGAACTAGTATCGAGTTCCCTTATAGATGATGTTTCAGCAATCAGACATTGTGCAGCGGATAAGTCGTCTGGTTCCCCTTCAGATTCTTCATCATTGTCACCCCATGTGGATGTAGCAACCAACGCCTTTTTCTGTTATGGTTCAGCATCCACTTTCTTGTTTGGGCAATTCTTAGCAAGATTCCCAACCTGGTTGCATTGGTAGCATCTGAATTCCTTGTGTTCCCTCTTGAAGTCTTTCCTAGGGAACTTGCCTTTCTGAAAGTTCCTTACAGTGCGAGTCAGAAGAGCAGTGATCTCATCATCATTTTCTTCATCAAAGTTTTCATCAGTTTTTAGCCTTTCCATGACTTTGGTCAGCATCAGGGCAATGCTCTGATCAGTTTTCACTTGCTCATTTCCCTTAGCCTTGTCTTCTTGTCGCTGGAGTTGACCAATGAGTTCCTGAATAGGGAGAACTTTGATAGAAGGAGTTTGTAGCATAATGCTCTGTGTCATTTCGAACTTGGAGTTAAGTCCGTTGATAATCACCATGGATTTGGACCACTCTTCAGGTTCTACACCACAAGTTGTAAGTTCATTGCATATGATTTTAAAACGAGAGTGATAAGATGAGACATTTTCAGTTTCAAGCATTTTGAATCTGTGGTATTCTTCTTGTAGATCAAATTTCCTGTTATTTTGAAGGTCTTCACTTCCCATGTTGAATTCCCTCAGAGCTTTCAACATCTCCTTAGCATTGTTGATGCCAATGACTTTGTCTTGATCAGTTTTTGTCAATGCATTCAGGATGTATTGACGAGCCTTGGCATTCTTTTCTTGTTGATTGAAGTGCTCTTGAGTCCATTCAGAGATAGGTAGAAGCTTGGTGGGATCCTTTGAATCAGTTGGCTTAGGATAGTTCCCATTCTCCAAGACATATCAGCATTGCATGTCGTTGGTTTGCATGAAGCCAATAAGTTGTTGCGTCCACCAGTTGATTTGTCCATTCTTAAGGATGTAAGGCTTGTTGATAGAGACACCGAGTTCAGGTTCGTTGTTGCGAGACATCTTGACAACCTGCTTAGTAAACACACAATCTAGAGCGCTAGCTCTGATACCAATTATAGGATCTGTGCGTTAGTTTCAAGGGAACTGAGACACAAATGTGTTCAGTTCCTATGGGCAGCGGAATAACGAGTAAACAAGTTATCAAGAACAATTACTTAAGGTGGAAACCTTTGATAACCAACTAGTTATCTAGGATAAAAATCACCCCTCTTTCGAGGATTTCAAACGGTCTACTTGTATATTAATATGCGATTACAACTTCCGAACTATCTCGTTTCAGTCTATCTCACTAAGACTAAACCTAGTTCCCTAGAAATCACAAATTAACACACAATAGACTTACTTTGACACTTTCAACTCGAACACTTTGTCTTCTTGTTTGTCTCACAGATGCACTCTCAAGCTCGTCAAAAATGCATAAATGAAACCCTAGTATCATCGAGTATTTATACAACAAAATTGTCAAGGAAAGATCTCGGACGAGATATTATTTGAACGATTTTATTCCATAAATCCAAGATGACATATTTTATATCTTACCAATAATAAGATATAAAATATCCTCTAAACCGAATCCTAATTTACACAATCATATAAAGATACTCTATGTGTAAACACGCCTAAGAACTTCGTTTGGAGGCATCCATATTTGGCAAGTAAATCTTCTCAGAGATTCTGTGAGATTTCCTCAGATACGCTGATGCGATGCGGTTCCCATCCAGTTCCCTTGATCTTGATTTTCGCTCACTTTGGACTTGGTTCCCTTATCTTTTCAGCTGTAGATTAAACACTAGAATAGCCAGTTAAGTTCAAGTGTTTGTCATCGTCAAAACAAGAGAAACAGAGGAAGGGAAATCCATGGAAACTGACGTTCCAAAGAGTTCCATTCCAACACGATGTCTTCAAAGTTTGTACTTTTTCTGCTTCTGTTGACTAATCATTTTTCCTGGACATAACAAAACAGCACCTACACTACCAAAGTTAAATATCATGTCACTATATGAGCATAATCCTATCAGTAAAAAGAAAATAATGTCACTAATAATATTCTTTCAAAATTGAAATGTTAAAACCACAAAGGAAATTAATTTTTATACTCACCGCTCGTTCTAGGTCGTTTTAGCTCTAATTTTGCTTTATTGTAATTTTCATGCTTGATTTGTTGTTCTCTTTGTCCGATTTTGTCCGGCACCGATTTATCGGCCTCTCGATCTACTCGACGTTGTTATATCGGGTATTTCGAATTCTTTCCTCATAATAATCAAATCTTGAAAGTCTAATAGATGCACCCTTGGACAAATCTCCCTTTTTGGGTAAAATCAAATATTTTTTTGTCATAAAATGAGAATTATCCTACCCACCCAAGGTGATATTTTTTCGAAACGTTACATCTCATGTCCTGTCACCGACTAATAATTTTTCTGGTATGCAAGATAGACCATTTTCAATGAAATATCTAATTATATTTCTTTCATTTTAGTAAATCTGACAACAATATCGGCTAACTTATGTTAACTTTCAATCCATTACGCAATCTTTTAGGGATTGCAAGATAAGATCCATATTTTTGTTTAGGTGTATAGATATTAACATTGCATCAAGGATAGAACAACCCTTTCTCCTAGAGATTCAACTCTTTTGAAGGAAGACCGGTTATGAGATGTGGGAACATTCTAATTGTGTAAGTGTTGTGAAAAATGCACGCAAAATATACCTTATTTTTATTTTAGTTTGACCCTCATTTTTGTTTCTTTTGATTAAAAGTAATACAAATACAAAAACTTAAGTGGTTTTAATAATTTGGACTGCACCCAAATTTTAATTGGTTGCCTACATATCTCTATAAAGAGAATCAAGCCTTTCGTAGTTCAGAGTATTTTATTTTATGCACATCAGAGGAAAGAATCTAAACCCATCTTCTAGGATGGGTTGTCTAGCTCGATCCAACTATCATTTGTACGTTGTGAATAAGATCAAATCCACCTTCTAGGAAGAGTTGTCTAATCTTTCCACTATTATATGTTTGATTTTATTTGGGTTTTATTTCATTTTAATTTAATAATTACGACAGTCAATATCATGTCTTTGAAGGCATCAAGTCTTTATGTAGTTCTTGATAACCATTTAATATGGGTTGTGACTGAATTTGATACGTCGTTATTTTATATCAAATTTCTTACATATCCACCTTTATGGGTTGTAATCAAGTCACACGTAGTTTTTATAAATATCTTAATTTGATATGACTAAGTCCGATACTCTTTTTATTGTAACGAACTTCCTACGTATCCACTTATATATAGTAGAATGAGGCCATCGCAGTTCACAAAATTAATGTATAATTGTAACCTTATACTTACTTTGCATTTAACCATTAAGCCAAAATAAAGCTATAACAATATGTATGCTTTTATAAATCACCTTTAGCAAATATCATAATTTTATAGTTGACGATGGTAATTAAACCGATGTTAATCCTTTGCCGTACATATATGTTTGTAGGCCAAGGCTAAAGGGGCCAGTTTAAATACGTAGGCTTATTCATATATATTTGGATAACTTATTTCAATTGTGATCCATTGTTCAAATATACGGAAGTTCAAAGCCATATTCACACATATATACATAGTAGACCTGGGCATATACGGGCCCGGGCCGGGCCTGACCTATTTTTTGAGCCCGTTTTTGCGAGCCCGGGCCGGAACTGTACGTTAACCGTACCAGCCCGGAAGTCCGGGCCGGCCCGCGGGCAGTCCGCAATTAATATATAATATAAATTATGTTTTTAAAAAACCTGCTTAATAGAATTCTGGCTCCATATACTACAAAATAAAACACAGAAATTGCTTCTGAATTCTGAATTTTTCATTATAAAAACAGTTAAACACCAAAAGGTTACTAGACTATATTAAGTTTACTCAAACAGAAATAGATTTTTCATTATATAAACAAGATAAATGACTTTACTCAAAGTCATATAACAAGACCGTATATGCTCAGGTCTAATACATAGATAGATAGATTTAGGCTCTAGTGAAACAATGAGTTATGATGAAACGAATGTACTAATCTAGAGTGTTGGATGAGAATAGAATTGATGGCCATGATTTAATCTAAAGGATTGCAAAATAGGCTGGTGGATTCACCCACATATGATTTCTCCATTAGCTCGATTTGTGGGATTTGTTTTACCCCCAAATCTTTCCATAACAGAAGCAAAATATGCTCTAGTAAATGCTTTCTCTCTATCACGAATCTCTCTCTGTCTCTCTCTCTCTCTCTCTCTCTCTCACATTACTCTCTAACGGTGGAGCGGTTTCCTCCTCATCTTCTTCCCTCCTCCAGCGCCCTCCCCCGTTCTCCGGCCGTCTCCTCCATAGTCGGTGACGAGAAGCTTGTCGGCGCCCTCCCCCATAGTCGGCCTCTCTCTTTCATCTCCCATCACGTGTCTCTCTGTCAACCGCCATCGACGACTGAAAGTGGTCTTCTCGCCATCGTTGACTGGAAGTGGTCTTCTCGCCGTCGTCTTCTCGCTCTCGTCTCCTTTATCCGAGTAGAAGTGCGCCGTCATCGTTGTTTTCGGCTTTACACTTGTCTCTTCCGTTTACCGACATGTCAACCTTCACTTTCATCTCATCCCTTGCGTCGATCTCTCCAGCGCCGCCGTCATCTTCGTATTCGGTCGTCGATTAAAGGTAACCCTAAAATCGTTTTCGTCTTCGCCTTCAATTTCCATTCAATTTTGTAAACGATTTCTTCAATTTAGAGTTATAATATAGAAATTTCAATCGATTTTGCTCATGTAATCACCATTGTCGCAGATTGTCACCGACCTTCATTCATCGCTGGTTGATTTTATCGTCTTTGTGCCCTGGTTCATCGTCTATGTATGATATTCAAATATACTTGTATGATATGCAATTTGCAATTATGGATTATTTCTTTGGTCGTGAATGTGATATTCATTTGTGTGGATTGGATATGCATTTTTCATACAGTGATATGCAAAATATACTTGTATGATATGCAATTTGTAATTATGGATTATTTCCTTAGTCGTGAATATGATATTCATTTGTGTGGATGAGATATGCATTTTCCATACATTGATATGCATAATATATGCAGTGTATATATTGGTTTCCCCCTTTCATCATTATCGTCTTCTTAATCGTTACGTTCATCCTATAATAGCAACAAGCACTTTGCGTCTGTAGGAAACAAGCACCTCAACATGAGCACGACTAATAGATATTCAGAAATACTTAAACGATATTCACGATATTTATTTTGATATGCAAAAAGTTTCAAATAGTTTGAATACAAATACTTTAAATTGAAATATCAACTACCACATAGTCATATCTATTTAGAGTTTATGAATATCAGTATGTATACGACTGAACATGATAACGAATAATAGATATTCAGAAATACTTGAACGATATTCAAATAATGTGTTTTGATATGCACATTTTTTTTTCAATTTAGTGGATGCATTATATACATAGTGAATAAGTACTCACAATACTTGAATATCAAATATAGGATAGTGAATATCAATATGAATATGATGGAACATGAACAAAATTAACAGATATGCAAATAATATTGAACGATATTCACAATTTTCGTGTCGATATACATAATGTTAATTTTCAACTAATTAAATATATTGATATGCACGAACTTCCACTAAATATGCGTATTAATTAACTAAAAACATGGTGAATACTGGATCTCGGTGGAGGCTTGAGGAATAACGCTGATGGGGATTTGCAGTATCTTTCTCTCTCCAAATCTACATTTAACTTCATATTTTGGAGGTGATTAATTAATAAAATTCAAAAAAGCTTTTTATGATATTCATTCCCTGATTCTAGCCTTCACTACACCCTCTTTTCTCTCTCCTAATCTAGCCATTTATCACACTCAATCCAACGCTCCAAAATTATGCACTCGTTTTACCGTAAGAGTCGTTTTACTAGAGCGTCCCTCTATATATATATATATAGAGTCAGGTTCCAGTGAAACGGATGCTTACGGTGAAACGTGAGGAGGAATGAGAGCCAACCATTTTGGGACAATGGAAGGCTATGATGGAACATCCATCATAGCAAACATACACCCTCTCACACACAATCACACCCCATGGTCAACATCTAACCATTGACCGGTCAATGGTCAACGGTCAGTTTGACCGGTCAACGTTGACCGTTGACCGGTCAAACTGACTTTTGTCCCTTTTTTTTTTTAACAATTTTTTTTTAAAATATATTTTTTATTCTTGTTTTTCTACACGTTTTTATCATAAAATTGTCATTAAAAAAGTTGAACAATTCCTTATTAAATTTGAACAATTGTATATCAAAAGTTGAACAAAGTTTTTTGAACAATATATAAAGTTGAACAATTGTACAAACAAAGTTGAACAATTTCATTTTTATGGTTAGACGAATGTTTCACTAAGCAATTTTTATTTTTATTTTTTTTGGGCAAGTTTTTTTCTTCATTTTTTTTAATTGTTTTTCTACACATTTTTATCATAAAATTTTAATTAAAAAAGTTGAACAATTCCTTATTAAATTTGAACAATTGTATGTTAAAAGTTGAACAATATTTTTTGAACAATATATAAAGTTTAACAATTATACCAAAGAAGTTGAACAATTGTATCTTAAAGTTGAACAATTTTATTTTTATGGTTAGACGACTGTTTCAGTAAGCAATTTTTATTTTTATTTTTTTTGGGCAAATTTTTTTCTTCCTTTTTTTCCATGTTTTTCTACACGTTTTTATCATAAAATTATAATTAAAAAAGTTGAACAATTCTTTAATAAATTTGAACAATTGTATGTTAAAAGTTGAACAATGTTTTTTGAACAATATATAAAGTTGAACAATTGTACGAACAAAGTTGAACAATTGTATCTTAAAGTTGAACAATTTCATTTTTATGGTTAGACTATTTCACTAAGCAAATTTTAGTTTTTTTTCTTCCTTTTTTTCTTGTTTTTCTACATGTTTTTATCATAAAATTATATTAAAAAAGTTGAATAATTCCCAATTAAATTTGAACAATTGTATGTTAAAAGTTGAACAATTTTTTCTGAACAATATATAAAGTTTAACAATTATACCAAAAAAGTTGAACAATTGTATCTTAAAGTTGAACAATTTTATTTTTATAATTACACATTTGTTTTGACTAAGAAATGGTTAGTTTTGTTTTTTTGGCCAATTTGTTTTCAGGATAAAACATTTTTAATTTTTTTTTGTTTCCTTACACGCTTTCCTCATAAAATTGTTTCTCAAAAATTGAAAAATTCTCTATTAAATTTGAACAATTGTATCATACAAGTTGAACAACTTTTTTAACAATATATAAAGTTAAACAACTGAACCAGAAAAGTTGAACAATTTAGATTGCATGAAAATTCAAACTTATAACAAAAGATAAATTGGGCAATACTTCATTAAAATTTTCACAATTGTCAAATAAACTTGAAGTTTTGTTTATAACGTAATATAAACATAATACAACTAAAAAATGTTCAAAACATAAACCCTAAATCATAAATGTGTAGATAAATAAAAATAGAAAATGGCAAAAACGGCCATGCACAACTAAAAAATTATTTAAAAAATGAAATTGTTCAACATTGAGAGACAATTGTTCAAATTTATATACATAGCGAATACAGTTGTCGAACTATAAAAATAAAATTGTTCAACTTTAAGATACAATAGTTTAACTTTTCATATACAATTGTTCAACTTTAATATTGTTCGAATTTTAATTGTGCAATTTTAAACATACAATTATTCAACTTTAAGAACTAATTGTTCAATTATTTTCATACAAATTTTATAATGAAAACGTGTATAAAAAAAGTTTAAAAAAAAAATTAATTTAAAAAAAAATAAAAAAATTGACCGTTGACCGGTCAACGCTGACCGTTGACCGGTCAACGCTGACCGTTGACCGGTCAACGCTGACCATTGACCGAGATTGAGTGTGGTAGGGTGTATGATAATATTAAAATAAATAATCTAGAATGCTCCTCACATTTCACCCCAAGGGTGCTCCTCACATTAAGCTAACTCTATATATCTATACTATATATAAAAGTGTGGTGCCCATAAATGAATAGTGCACATTTTTTGCCTCTTGGATTCTGTTTTTTTGGGCATGCTTTTAATGACTATTTGGGCCTGATTTTGATGATTACGCGGCCTAACTTAGGTGGCCCCTAAGTTTGTAGTTGCTTCATTGTATAGAGCTCGTCGCCTAACTACTCCACCGCTTTGCTCCTTATTTTGAGCATTTTGAATCCATTGATTCTTTAACAGTTTTTAATTAATAAAATAAATCTCTATTAATTTTTATATATTTTTTTTATTTCTACTAGCTTATTTTATTATTATTATTTTTTTTTTCTAAAATATTATTTTTGAGGGTTAGAATTTAGGGTTTAAGGAATATAATTTAAAGAATAAGGAGTAGGATTTAGGGAGAGAAAGAAGAATCCATTTTTACTAAGGGTATATTAGTTTAAAAAAAGGTTTATGAAGGATCATTTACTTCATTGACAGCCTTATTTCCACTCCTTTCACCGCCTTGCTCTGCCTCCCATCTCCTTTTCGTTCATAGCTTCACCGCTTTGGTCTGGATCACCTTCTTCACTTCACCTGCGCCCCCTCCTTCTCCTTCTCTTCGGCTTCTTAATAATCCTCCTCCGCTGGCCAGTTCCGGCAACTGCTGTTCCGTCTCCCCGCTTCTGCGCCAGCAACACCGCCTTCTGGAGAAGCTCTTCGGTTTCTCCTTCGGTATGTTGTCTCTCTTTTAGGGCTTAATTTGTTTGTTTTGTCTTCTGATTTCATGCTTCTTTGTTTCGAATTGATTAAGTTTAGGGTTTTACAGGGCTTCTAATTATTGTAAACCAGTAGTGTACAAGACACATAATTTGTGCTTGCTCATCCTTTATTTTTGATGTCAAGTGTGGAGTATAGGTAGCTAATAGTTTGAAAATAAATTGTTGGGAGAACTAGCAACATGTTTGGCGTTTGACTATGAGATTAGTAGACTTTGTGTTGTGCTTTTGATTGTTAATTGTTTCTAATTAGCTGTTCTTTTTACCTGTGCTTGGATTTTGAAGTTGATAGTTATGAAATTTTATAAACTATACTCAAAAGAGAAGCACTTTTGCTGTTTATTTTTGCTCCTTTAGGCCAAAAGAATATCTGCTGGAGGTAGTTTATCTGATGTGGTTGACGGTTGATCGTTAGAGGAAAACGATTATAATGATGACTACTTTGCTTGCTTTATCAACCTTAGCTTACCCTGTTGTTCTTCTAGATTTGTGGGTTTGACGGGTCATTTAGCTTTCTTTACTAGATTAGGGGCTTCCAATTGTTTTGGCCAACAAGCCTCGGTATTATTTCTGTAGTGGAAGTCTCTTCAATTATGGTGCGTTTCTTCTCCTGGGTCGTGGTGGAACTGGAACTGGAACATGGAAATTACTGGATTTTGCTCATATTTGGTCTCTTTCAAGAGCTGAAAATGTGTAACTTTGCATTGCCTAAAAATTTGAAATTAGATGTCAAGTAATTGAGTTGAGATTGCAGGATTGACTGTTCTAGATTTGGCCAATCCCATGGTTTGACTTTGATATCAGTAGCCAATTTGTGTCCTCCGTAGTATGTATTAGCTTAGTATTGTTGTACCTTCTAAGTGCTTTTCAGAAAATTGAGGTACTTTGAGCCAAAGGGAATAGATAATTTATGTCAGCATTTGCTTGTGCTGCCAGGTATCTTTGTAGTAAAAAAATGCAAACCCAATTTGTGAAGCTAATCAAGCTAATTTGTCTGTAAGTATGGTTTTTTGTTTGCCAAAATATGAATCAAGTAGTTTGTGCATGTTTCCCCGCCTGTTCCAAATATGTATATATATCTTTCACCCATTCTGGCACAACTTGTGATGCTTTGATCATTTAAAAATGGAAATTGAGAGGGAGGTGATTCTTAAGAAGACTATACTCTCTGATTCAAATGGGTGTAATTAAGCACATCCTGCGATTATTACTTTGCACACTTTGAAGTTAGGTTAACAAATGAAGGCATGTTCTTACTTCTAAGTCTTGTAATGTAGAGACGTTTGTACTGCATACTTACTATAGTTGTTAGTTACTATTTTTGTTTTGCTCCATGTATTTTTCATCAACATATACTGTATATACTGGTAACAATTTATTGTTTGGTCTTGAATTCTGAAAGTACTTGACCATTTTTATGCACTGATGCTCATGAAAATGCACAACAAATAACTTAATTCTTTCTTTTCCAATCTCTTATCTACTGGAAACTATGATAGCTCATCTATTATGAGTGTGCAATTTGCGGACCATATGATGTTTATGAAGAAATGACTCTATATTATTGTAACTTTTTATAGTGAAGGCTCTCATTTTGTCCATCTTTTGTTTTAGCTATGCTTTTGGCTAATTTTGTGCGTGGGTTTAATTTATATCCCTTAGTGTTCTTATGTATAAGAGTTACATGCTTTATATGTGATGATGTTATACAAGTGAACTAAAATTTGAGGGTTAGAAGAAGTTTGTTTTTAAAGTATTGATGTTATTTCTGTCAACACTCAAGTGAATGGAAGATCGATTTTATACTTAATTATAAGTGGGAGGAAGACAAAGTGAGAAACGAGGTTACAAGCTTCTATATCATGTAGACTACGTTGTCACATGAAGCAAAAGCTTATTTCTTTGTTGGAGAAGACCAAGTCTCCTTTACAATTCTTAATGCAGTGCATTTCAACGGACGCGGAAATTCTTCATACAGACAACAAACTTCTCTAATGCTAGAAATGTATGCTTCATCATCTATTATTACATGCTTTTTCTTTCTTTAATTGAAGGTAACCATTTTTTACTGGACGGTCAAGTGGAATGCAAGAGGTGGAATTTGCTGATGTCTTCATTATTTATACATCTATCTATAACTTAAAAAGGCTCTAAAATGTCAAATTACAATGCCTTGTATTTGCTGGTTACACTGTGCTCTTTTCTTTTAATAAGTATTGAGTTTCATTAAAATGGGAACTTATCAGTTTCTTTTACTTCACATGGATTGATCTTTGTTGTGTAAACGATTATATATCCCCTACTGTTTTCACTTACATACACCCTTTGAACTTCACATCCTGTTATCCTCTTCTCTTTTATCATTTTATTTATTTATTTTGAAAATATTATAACTGGGCATCATTATTTGTGTAATTAGTTTCTTATTCTTCTTTGTAATATATAATTATATTGATTTTTGTGGTTAGTTTCCAGGCTAATTGGTGCAAATATTTGGATGGAACAATTGGCAGCTTTGTCCCTTCTGAGAAGGCCAACATTTTCATTTGTGCTTGCCTATTTACTCATGTCTGTGCATGTGACTTCCAAGTGAGTCTCAATTTTGCACATTTCCATCTGTTTACTTTGAATATAACTATTTTGCTTTAAGATATTATTCTCACAAACTATAGGTCCAATAACTTGGTTTAGTTGTACAATATATATGATAAGCAAATATATTATTTTCATTGATTGAGAGATTATGCAATGGATTTGCAACTCGGTCCTCTTATGTAATCTTCCCTCTTTCTTATGATTTTTGCATGATTTACTTCAGTTGGTCATGAAAGATCACCAAGGTAACCAAGCTTTATATGAGGGAATTTTCAAGGCTCACATGACCACATCAAAGAGAAATGAGAGGAGAGTCAAGAGGAAGGCAACAAGTGTTGAGGTTATAGAAATTCTTAGATATGGAATAAGGCTGACATAGAACTCAAGAATTTCATCAGATAATTGGATGATGAATTTTGGAATTCAAACCTATGAAGATATACTCAAAGACCATTGAAATTTAACCATGTTTTTTCTTGTAGATAAAGCCTTCTGATAGTCCTGACATCACACTGGTTTTTGAGCTATAACTTGCTGCATTTTACTTTGTACAAGTAGCAAGTTATTGGAAAAGGAAAGAAAGCATAGGCAAAAGAAGAAGAATGGAAGTAGGAAAGTAGAGATTTGAGCAATAACTTGCTGCATTTTATGTTCTCCCTTATTAATTTTCTTGCAATTGATCAATGAACAACTATATTGCTTATTGATCTACAAAGAAGACACACAGGGACCCGTCATTTTCAAACAGTGGAGGCAAAAAAAGACTGAAAGTTTTTCCAATTTGTAAGTTTCTCCATCGCGTTTTGTGTTTGATGTGTGGAATTGCTCCATGCTGTAGTATCAAGTGTTTGTGTGTTTTTGTTTTGGTTATCAGTTTAGCTGCCTTCACCTCTGTTCTTTCCTTTTGATTCTTATTTCAATGGTGAGTTTGTTGATTCTTTGGGTGTGCTTCGCTAGGACTATGTGAGTCGGGGTTTCTCATTTTGTTTCTGGGTAGGGGAAATGCAGAAAGTTCATGGTTTTGGTTCTAAGGGCAGTGATAGAAGCATATAGTTAGGGCAACAACAAGATGCTAACTTATCTCTTCCTTTGGCAGGGAACAACAAGGGGTCTGGTGAGTCGGATACAGAATGCATTGTGGATGATGCAAAGAGTGATATAAAGGAGGCTTAGGTTTCTCTTGCTTCTGATTTTTTATAATGTTGCTATTTTGTGGTATCCTTTATCGAAAATTGATGTTCTGGTTAAATCTTTTGTTCCAGGGATTAGGTAACGTTAGCCTCACATTTGCAACAAAGATTGGATATTTTCATGATACATAGTGGTCTTACATGGCTATATGCTCTATGAAGTCTTAAAGTAGAAGTATAGGATTTTGCTTCATGCAAGTTTGTTTAAATCACAAGTCAACTACTGTTGACTGCCACAAACATTAATAATTTAATATAAAGTAAGTGACACTTTCTACCACAATATCAAATAAAAAAGAAAGTGAACCCTTAGAAGTTCTTCTTGATGAATTTACGTATTTGTTAATCCTGTTATTTTTTTTCATCTACCAAGTAGTGATGGAGGAGCCGCCACAACATCAGAAGTAACAAAATAATACTCTTATACTCTTATTTACTGGTTTTAGTGTGTTTACTTCTACATGTTTGACTTTTGATCATCTAACATTATTGCATTGATAGATTCTATTAACTTGAGTTTCATTATCTGAATTGCAGCCCATTATGTGCTATCTGGATTACAAGTTTTTTGGCTATGTGATTGAAATACAATTACGAGTACATAAATATGGAATAAAGTGTCTCCGTAGACCATTTATCTTATATACAAGTATGCATTCTCTTTTGTGCCATATATGATTTATTTGTATGTATTAGTCCTTTCTAATAAAATGTATGTCAATTACATATTACTGGCCTTTCCATTACTTTATGCGTCTTACTTAAAAATCAACACTTCCCGCGTGCTGTCGCGGGTCCTTACTAGTAGGGGTGAGCATGGGCCAGAACCCGAACCGAACCCGAAAAGCCCAAAAACATGGGACCGAAGACCGAACCCGAACACTTCGGTTCGGGTTCGGGTCGGGTTCGGACTAAACAGCGTCCGAAGGGGAAAAAAGGCAAAAAATGCACTGAAATCCGAACCCGAACCGATCCGAAATCCGAAATGTTAAAAAGTGCGGCCCGAAACCCGAACCGAAGGAGTTCGGGTTCGGTTCGGTTCGGGTTTTTCGGGCCGGATTCGGTTCGGGCTTAGGTTTCGTCGGCCCGTGCTCACCCCTATTTACTAGTATTTTATAAAAAGAAGATTTGGTTACTTAAATAATCATTAATCCTTCAACTTCTATGTGGTTATACGTCGCATCATTATGAAGTAATTTAACATTACATTTTTTTTTAAGACATTGAACCAACATCAGACTTCGAAACTAATTGGAATCTCGAGGAAGGATCATATGAGCACAGCTCTTATGATACAAACAAGAGTATGTATCAGGGTTGTCCAATTTTTTTAATCCAATGGCGGATATTTTATCCCCTATTTTGTCTCATTTAAGTGATTAGGGATATAATGGTAATTTAAACAAAATTTGACAAAACCCTCATTTCCATTCCCTTTCCTATTCATCGTCTCTTCTATTCATCGTCTCTCCCACCCACTCCTCCTTCCATGTCTTCTATTGCAGCCTCGTGAACTCGTCGACCGCTCTTTCGTCTCTTTCCGACGAGTTGGTTCCTCTGACCTCCTTTACATCTTTGCAATTGAAGTTTTCGTTGATCCAAGCGAAGATGTTGATAGGTGAGCTATGCTATGGCGTTGTTGGACAAATAAGTCGTCTCCTCGGTGTCATGATAAGTTATTGAACGAACAACAATCCGAATTAGGCGTATTCGTCAATAAGTTTAACAACACCCAGGTTTGTTTCAATTTTGTTGGATTGGGTTGGATATCTCCCTTGATGCACGCACTCCTCTCCGTTTTTGTGTTATGCACTCAACATATTTGATGAAATGCCTCAACCAGCGATAGTGTTAGATAATCCTTACTTTGAGTCAAAGAATTCTTTGTTTGGTGGAATGGAGGAACCTGAGGATGCTTATAATTTGAAGACTGAAAATGGGTCTGGTATATTTGAACTTGGGAACCAAGCAGCATCTGCAGTTTTGTACCTCAAATCTTGATAGGACGGATTCTGTAGCTACACCTTCAGAGGTGAACTCTCAAGGAACTCCCCCACCTGCCTCAGGTAAATGATTTTGTTCCCTAAAGTTTAAACTTTCTGATTCTTATTTTTTTTTTAAATATTCCTGGGCCTAGTTATCCGTGGGTTTTAAATAAAACTGATGTTCCTGTGGCTGTAGTCCTCTGTATAAATGGAGAACATGCCGGCAACAGAATGAAGGAAATTGAACAGCTCAAGCTTTTGGATCAGATCAAACTTCTGGGATTTCACCCTTCAATGTCAATGAGTGATCTGGTGAACCACCTTGGACAATGTATATCAGAGCAAATGACCTCTGTTAACCCTGGCATATCCATTCATGAAGAAGATAAAAACAGCATTTTGGAGGACATTCCCAATACTTGCTAAGCGACTCTCAAGTTTACCCACTTCAGATGAGAAATCCCTGATGTCGAGAGTCAACTCCCTGTACTGCCTTCTGCAGCGGGATCCATCAGCTACAAACTTACAGCTCAAATCTGAAGATGCCATGAATCTCCCAGCAAGTGGGATGGATGATCGAAAGTTGGGTTCGACATCTCAAAGAGAGAATATTCTCAATGAGATCCCTGAACAACCTCATTTTGAGTCCAATTCTAGGAATGACATCCAAGAATCCTCAGCCATGTCAAGGAAGGACTCTGTGGGAGACTTGCTACTTAATCTTCCAAGGATAGCTTCTTTGCCCCAGTTTCTAAAGATACAATCACCCTGTTGTAGTGTTGTGTAGTTTGTTATTGTTATGTGAAAATTGGCTCGAAAAAAAAATCATGAACCTGAAAGAGAAAAGTCATAAACCTACAAAAGAATAGTCATGAACCTGAATGATCATTGACATGAACCTGCAAGTTAAAAATCATGAACCTAGAAAATAAAACTCATGAACCTATAAGATAAAACTTATTAAACTACAAGATAAAAAACTCATGAACCTGCAAGATAAAAAAACTCAAGAACCTCAAAAAAAAACCATGAACCCATAAAACAAAACTAATGAACCTATAAAACAAAACTCATGAACCTGTTAGTTAAAACTCGTGAACTTGCAAGTTAAAACTCATGAACCTATAAGATAAAACTTATTAAACAACAAGATAAAAAAAACTCAGAACCTACAAGATGAAAAACTCAAGAACCTAAAAAAAAACACATGAACCTGTAAAACAAAACTAATGAACTTATAAGATAAAATTCATGAACCTGCTAGTTAAAACTCATGAACCTGCGAGTTAAAACTCATGAACCTGCAACATAAAAAAACTCAGAACCTAAAAAAAAAAACCATAAACCTGTAAAACAAAACTAATGAACCTGTAAGACAAAACTCATGAACCTGCTAGTTAAAACTCATGAACCTTAGAAAAATCTCATAAACTTGTAAAATAAAACGCATGAACATATACGCCATAACCCATGAACCTACAAGTTAAAACTCATGAACCTACAAGTTAAAACTCATGAACCTACAAGGAAAAACTCATGAACCTACAAGGAAAAACTCATGAACATGCAAGATTATCGGCTTAAACTTCTCTTGTAGGTTTTATCAACCTCTAAAATGTAGTCTATGAGGGATTTGAACCCACATCCATGTGAATAAACACATTGCTCTACCATTTGAGCTAATAGGCTATGACAACCAATACACAATTTCACTCTTTTGTCATTCATATTCAGCACATGAAAGACGAACTGCACAAACCCAAAATCAAAGTTTTACATTCAAGTCTAAGAGTATAAAAACTCATGAACCTGCAAGATAAAAAAACTCAAGAACCTCAGATAAAACTCATAAACCTGTAAAACAAAACTAATGAACCTGTAAGACAAAACTCATGAACCTGCTAGTTAAAACTCATGAACCTTAGAAAAATCTCATAAACTTGTAAAATAAAACTCATGAACCTATACGCCATAACTCATGAACCTACAAGTTAAAACTCATGAACCTACAAGTTCAAATGCATGAACCTGCAAGGAAAAACTCATGAACCTGCAAGATTATCGGCTTAAACTTCTCTTGTAGGGTTAATCAACCTCTAAAATGTAGCCTATGAGGGATTCGAACCCACATCCATGTGAATAAACACATTGCTCTACCATTTGAGCTAATAGGCTATGACAACCAATACACAATTTCAGCCTTTTGTCATTCAAATTCAGCACATGAAAGATGAACTGCACAAACTCAAAATCAAAGCTTTAAATTCAAGTCCAAGAGTATAAATAACCTAGGTTTTATTAAAAACATACAGTAGCTCCTTGCCTTGAGTTGAAACTGGCCCCCAAAAATTGCAATTTTACAAGGTTTCAAAATTAAATACAGCCTTAAACTGCATCGCTATATTAGACAAGAGTATCTCAGAATCTACTAATACCAAACTAAATAACAAAGAAAGGGGGATAGACAAAAACATTATATTATTTTGTTCTGGGCTGTGAATGTCAAATAAGAGCTCTGAGGAATCCACACTTGGCAAAACTATGAATTTGCTGATCTTCTACCATCTTTCCCTTTGTAGCATTCCTGCAATAAAATTTGCAAATATTAGGGTCAACAATGAGGTAGAAACTAGCAAGGGTAGAGACAACTTGACATTGGCTCGATTACAAGTTGAGAAGCCCTGAATAATACCTTATCTACTGGACTAACATGAGATCAAACTAAGTTGAATGTAATCCAACATGCCACTACATATAAAGTGTGCTAATTGAAGGCAAGATGCAATACAAAAAACTAGCAAAAATACAATCTGAAAGCACTGGAAGAAAAAGAATGCGTCTCATTGAATAATTTATATCATATATAAGCAGAAATTATCTAGTAAAGGTGAATAATGGTGCAGAACTGCAGATATAATTGAAAATATAAGAAACTGATTTCAATTCTATGGTAAAGCTCCAAGTTCACTCATAGCAGCAGCATACCTGTCAAAGTTCCTATTGCCCAGAAATCCTCTTTCCTTGCTACCATGGAAACTGCCTCTTCTGTCTTCACCAGGTTTTGTCCATACATCTCCGATCCCACGTGAACGGGGCCTATCGACAAAGTCCACGTTTCGGGAATCATCAACAGATCTAGAAGGTGGTCTATCCGAGAAATTACCGAACCTGCCTGCTCCTGAACCAGGTCTTTCAACAGCTTTCTGGCTGACTCGAGCTTTTTTATCCAATTCTTTAGTCAAAATTTACAGGTCCCTTTCCTTGAGTTGAACTAGATTACGCAAACCAACACGCAAGCAAACCAACACGCAAGTCATGACCAATGCCTTGTCCAAGTTCCCAAACCAGCTAAAAGTTTGATGCACACCAAATGTCCAATAGCATAGCAACTGAGTAATTTTTGGACCTTGACAGTGGTTGTACAACAACAGAAATTCAGCAACTCAAAATTGCAGCAAAACCAACACAAATCACCTCC
Source organism: Rheum nobile (assembly GCA_027886185.1). Lineage (NCBI taxonomy): Eukaryota > Viridiplantae > Streptophyta > Magnoliopsida > Caryophyllales > Polygonaceae > Rheum > Rheum nobile. The sequence goes on along the minus strand of WOAB01000002.1, from coordinate 3,099,646 downwards.
AGGATCCCACAGCAAATTGTGGTCAACAATTTCAACATTTAAGGTAGCCTCGACTCTACTCGACCTCAATGTCGGTCCATTAGCAAACAAAGCAAGAGCACCCCCGGGTCGAAAACGAAAAATTTGTTGAACTCCATTGGCATTTCTCTGTTAGGAATTCCTACAAACACCTTATGTGCAAGGTATATACCCAAACATTCGATCGATTTTGTCCCACCGACATATACCCTACTTTCGATCCAGTCAATCGAAGGATCATACACATCACCCATGTCATCATAAACCATATTGGAGTCGACAGAAGGAACGAAAATTACCTTTGACTGTTGGAACACCTCAAAATTTCCCTTTGGCATTTCATCGAACATGTGGTATGCATCCACAAATGGCTCTTTAGTGACTTGAACAACCTTGCTTGGCACAACTTGTTGGGTTAAATCTTCCATGTTGTTGTTGATTTCAGTATGCAGCACTTGTGAATCATAACTCACCAACCCTTGTTCCCATACACCATTGGGCTTGTTCCAGACCCCGTGATCTTCCTTTTCGAGCTCGACACGGTTCAAGCAAACAAGTAGGTCATTAAACACGATGATGAAATGCAGGGAAATAATGGAGAAATTCATACAAATTCATTGTCAAATCATAATTTGTATGAATTTGACAACGAATAACAGAATCCACCACCCCAGCACAGAATCAAGAGAAGACAATTGTGACAAAGAACACCAACCATAGCAACTTTGTCGGCGCCGGAGGAGATACCATCGTTCTGAATTTGGTCGCTTCGTCTTCTCCTCTTCGACTTCTGTGGAGAGTTCGTTTGAGAGCGTCTGAGAGCGTTTTGGCGGAGGGTTAGAGGTGAGGGGAAAACGTGTAATAACATGTTAAAATTAGTTTTAATTACAAAAATGCCACCGCGTGTATCAGGTAGTTGTCGCTTGCCTTTTTTTCTCTTTTTCCTTCTCCTTCAATCCTGGCCGTCTATTTGCTCCATCTTACGGTTGTGATTGATTTGTAGTGTTTATCTTAAGGAGGTGTTGTATCCAAACGGCCCTCTTGGAATCTCACCGGATATGTTATCCCGTATGGTAGTTTGAAAGTAATTACTTTTAAATTAATCACTAAATGTGTTTTTTGCCGTAGCGGTGTGAAAGAAATTGCATTCAATCCGACTACAAATTTCAGTGGTATATTTTGTCTCCTCCATAAAAAAGTCAAGAACGTCATTAGTGAATCCGGGGATATGCATACTTGATCATACTGTACCAAGGACTAGTCTTAAGTTCTCAATAGTTAATAATCCCAAGAGGGCAAACTATAGGGATTTAAATACTTTAAGCGAAATTTCATAAAACAGTTTTATAACATTTAACTTAAGATCTCATGCATAGACTTGATACGAATCATATGTGAAAGAGTAATATACATTTTGATGCAAAACTTGTTTCCAGGATCACCTTGGAGAATAGAGCCTTAAGTGCGACTCCTCTACTTGATCCACAGGAGTATGATACTAGATCGTCTTACCTTCGTTTGCTAGAACGAAATGAGAAAACTCCAAGTCTTCATATGAGTGTGCATGACCGGCCCTAGTATTATGGTGGAAGAGAGATTTTCTCAACACATGAGATAATGAATAATTCCCTTGTAACAAGAAAGAGATATTTATGGTTGATACATTATCTTATCTTTTCTAAAGATAAATGTCCTTTTATCATCAAGTAAATATATAACTATTTATTGTTACTTGATGAATAATCCACTCTTCCAAATAACACACATGGCCGAAATCCCTAGTCCTACTACGAGTCTCGAGTGACTTTGATCTAGCCCAATTACTCTATTTTGTGTGACCTTATTGGACCCAAATATACTAGCAATAGGTCAAATCTAATTTATCTCATAAGTCATAGTTGATTTCTAGCAAAGCACCAAGACTACCTAAATATCCAGATTATAAATCTCCATTATAATCTTATTCTATTATTAGTAATTGCCATCTTAATTAAATGACACATATTTCTTCAATCTAACATTTGTCCTTAAACAAGTGTGCAATATCAATTCATTTGTCTCTTAGTGTCCAATTTTATGATATGATAACATATTATGTAATCCATATCCATATTCAAATTGTTGCTTGAACTCCGAGCTTGAACTATCAAAACAAATGATTACTTTTATGCATTTGTGCACGGCCATGCATTTTCAGTTCTTACTCTTCAAGTGACCAAGACTTCATTCCTATCCATATATATACAGATATACTAATAGGAGGACTTCTCCAATCTTGTTTGACTATAGCTCCCACTCAATTTTCAGCAATCCCGATCACTGCCTTTATAGCCGCCTTTTACGCAACGGTATTTGACAATGTCAAAGAATACCAATCACCAAGCAAGAGGTATATCGCACTCATGTTTGAGGAATCTACTAATCAAAGTTCAACTTAAAATTCTGCAACTCATTTGAAGAATCTTAAGTAGGTCTTCCCAACACGTATCCACCATACATGTCCATGTAATTGATTAGACATCTCCATGCCCCTATAGCCCATGAAACTTGGCGCTATCAATCAACTTACATAATAACATGTATTGAGTCATTTATGTCCAATTTAATGACTTAGACTACGGATAACTCATAATTCATTGTATCAGTTCAATTAATAGGGTTTTATCCACAATAACTTTTATGAGGATCCTATTTGATGATTATAAATTATTAGGACATTTTATTTAATTCTAAACCATAATTAAATAATAATAAAACTATATTTCAAAAACAAACATGATGCAATGTTTCAATAATCATGAAATCAACATCCATAATCTCAAAACAATACAATCTCAAAGCCATTCTCCAATGTGCTTGAGTCTCTTAGCTCTAGTGTGACTGTCATGCTTCGGCTTGGGTAGAGGTTTAGTCAGCGGATCTGTAATGTTGTCATCCGTGTGTACTTTACACAACCTCACATCACCTCTCTTGACATAGTCTCGAATGACGTGGTATTTCTTGAGCATGTGTTTGGATTTGGAGTTAGAACTTGGTTCCTTGGATTGGGAATGGCACCATTGTTGTCACATTAGATGTCAATTGCCTTAGCACAACTAGGAACCACACAAAGTTCGGCGATGAACTTCCTTATCCAGACAACTTCCTTAGCTGCATCCACTGCGATAATGTACTCAGCTTCTGTTGTAGAATCAGCTACCGTGCCTTGTTTTGAGCTCTTCCAGATCACAGCCCGTTCATTAAGAATGAAGACGTATCCGGATTAGGACTGAAAGTTGTCTCTATCTATCTGGAAGCTTACATCGATATATCCTTTAACGATCAGCTCATCATCTCCTCCATACACTAAGAAATCATCCTTTAGTCCTTCTCAAGTACTTAAAGATGTTCTTAGCTGTATTCCAGTGTGCTTCACCTGAACTCGATTGGTATCTGCTGCACATGCTCAGAGCAAATGCAACATCCGGGGGAGTACAGACCATGACATACATGATGGATCCCACTGTTTATACATAAAGAATCCTACTCATTCTCTCTATCTCAACATGTGTCACTGGACACTACTTCTTGCTAAGATGTAAGTTATGTTACACAAGCAAGAATCCCTTCTTGGAATTCTTCATGTTGAACCAATCAAGAACCTTATCCGCATAAGTTCATTGACTTAGTCCAATAAGTCTCTTAGATCTATCTCTATGGATATTGATGCCTAATATGTACTCGGCCTCTCCTAAGTCTTTCATTGAGAAATACTTCTTAAGCCAGTCCTTAACAGACTCGAGCATAGGAATGTAATTTTCAATGAGTAGTATGTCATCCACATACAACACTAGGAAGACCAATTTGCTCCCACTAAACTTCTTCTAAACACAAGGTTCTTCTTCACATTTGATAAAGTCATACTGTTTGACCACCTTTATCAAATTGAAGGTTCCAACTCCTTGATGCCTACTTATGTCCATAAATGGACTTCTTAAGCTTGCATACTTTCCTAGGATTCTCTGGATCCTCAATACCCTCAGGTTGTGTCATTAACACATCCTTTTCTAAATACTCATTTAGAAAAATGGTCTTGACATCCATTTGCCAAATCTCATAATCATAATGAGTTGCAATTGCTAGGACTATCTGAATGGATCTGATCATGACAACTGGTGAGAAGGCTTCATCATAGTCAATACCATGAATTTGTCTAAAACCTTTTGCAACCAGTCTCGCTTTGAAAACTATTGCGCTTTGCATCCTTGTCTGTTTTGAGTTTGTAAACCCATTTGCACCCTATGGGTACTACCCCATCTGGCCTTCACAGCTTCTCAAAGCCTTCAACACTTCACTAAAGTCCTCCTTTTCTCCACTTCTACTTTACTTCTCCATACTCCTAAATTGTCTCCTAAACCCATACAGATGGTACCTAATAACCTAGTAACAGCTCCTAGTTACGCACTACAAAGTAGAGCGTATCAAATTCCCCCATGCTTAGACTTTGCTCGTCCTCGAGTAAGCTAATAGAAACCTACTCCTCCAATGAAATATCCAAGGTCTCAGGAAGCACAACAAAACTGTCCACTAAGAACTGTACCAACTCATGAATCTCCATAGCACCAACATAGAAACACAGCACACCAGCCTTAAGGAAAAGCAGAGTACTTCCCCCAATTTTAACCCGAACTCCAGTATGTGAATGAAAATATATAATCCTAGATCCAGTCTATCTCTTTATAACTCCCAAAGTGACCTACCCGAAACCTCCTTATAACTCCACCACTTATGTCGCCACGCCAAAATGAATGAATCCTAATAATCACTCCTCTTTTTTTTCACTCATTTTGCCTAGGCGCCCTTTTAGGTTTTCACCTAGCCACTCATTTCATTTTTCACAAATGAGCTCACCAATCCTCACATCGCTCTTCAACCTCTTATTACCCCAGCCTAAAGCTGGTCCGAGCCCCTGAATTTTGCATAAGCCGCCCTTTCGGGTTTTCAGCTTAGCCAAGCTTTTCTGATTTTTTTTTTTTTTTCATATATTTTTTTAAAAAATAGTAGTACAGATGACCAACAAGTATAACGCCCTCCCCCATGCTTAAATATTGCATTGTCCTCAATGTAATGAAAGACGAAAAATGAAACTTTGGGGGGAAAGAAAGATACCCACTAGCGATGCCGAGGTGGTCTCTGTCTCGGATGTCGTGGCAGGCGTGGCGGTGGAAAATCATGGAAACAAGAGTCTATGTGTAACACCCCCAAATATATATCCTTGAAAGGTATTACCGCCAGTGACCTCGAATTTCACATCCGAAGCCACCCCAGGCTTAACCCGTTTATATAAATCATAAAACAACAGTTATAATACAGAATATCATAACTTTTGATTAAAGCAAATGTTTCGGAATTACATCCATGATTCAAAATACATAATCAAATATATTACAGCAGAAGTCTTACTACATAAAGGACACAAGGGTCTTGATCTAAACGATCACCCGCCAAGGAATCTCAACCTGGTAAAATTCTTCAAAATTCCAACTGCCATCATTGTCGTTTCTAGCCTTCATCGGAACTGCAGTTTATCTGATGTGTCGTATGAGACGGATGACACCAGCCAACCATGCAAGGGAATATAACCGGTTGGTTAGTCTAATGAAAGACTATGCAAGGGTAAAACAGAAAGGTTCAAAGTAGTCGTATTAGGTTAGACTCATCGCTTCTCGAATAAAAGTCGATGACGATAGTCAACCACCATACTCCTACTGAAATATACGAAAAGGCATGATCAAGAGAAAGGACTCTGAAAGAATGAGTCCTACGGAAACATATGAAGAGAAGACTCCAAAAGGTTGAGTCTTATCGGAAAGTATGACAAGTGCTTGGGGACATCAATTTCACACACAAGCGTTTTAAAACTGACTTGGTGTTTCGGTTCACGACCAACCTCACCGCACAATGCGAATTCAGATTGGAAAGAGAACTTTACTCTGACCAAAGTCTAGACGAGTTTCCTAGCTGCACTGCTTTCTTAGCTGCACTACTCGCCTGAGGGTATATTAATTATGTGCACTAAAGCACTTATCTTATTTAATTCCAAAACGTACATTTTACGTTATAAGCTTTTAAGATCTCTTCACAAGAGATATCGGATCTCCTCACAAGAGATATCAAAGGGAATACATCCCAGGGAATACATCCCAAATGGCAGCACCAGCTGTGTGCACATACCCTGAGTAAGGGTTAGGTCATGACCGAAGATACTAGGGAAAAATCCTCCTAGCACCATTATCAAGAAACCACTAAACCTCGCAAGGTACATAGTGTTCCTACGAATACTCGTTCTAACTAAACAGTTAAAACATAAGAGCAATAATTCACATCAAAGTCATCGAATCCAATAACAGATATAATAGCGTTGTTTCTAGCAATATATACAACCTATTATAATATCTGTATTTCAATCATATATGTATATATAATAGCGTTATTTCTAGCAATATATACAACCTATTATAATATCTCTTTTTAAATCACATACAATTATCAAAACTGTTCCCAGACGAAAACAATATTCATCCCAAATTAATTAATAATTAAACAATTGATAATTAATATAAATATGGAATGATAAGCAAGAGTGAACTGCCACTTGCCTTAGATTTAGACGAAGCTCAATGAAGCTCGAGACGACAGGTTTCCAGGTTCGAAACGAGGAAGAACTCAGATTATGATTTCCTACAGAACGACCCATAACGAAACCCTAAGTTAGATTCGACAATAAATAGTACGAATCTAAAGAAAAACGAACGAAATCGAAGGAACGAAAGTCCCAAACGAGATCACAAAGCCCAAGCCACAACCACACACGCCCAGGCCCACCGCGGGTGCGGCGGCTTGACCGCGGGTGCGGCAAGGCTACAGAGGCGAGACAACGACGACAACTCACCGGGGAAGACGATGGGGGCTCGACTCGTGGTGGCTCCGACTTCTGGATTCCCTGGACCACCCAAGCACCACCTTGAGAGCACCTCATCTTCCTTTGGTAGCTCCGACGACGACCTTGAAGAACTCCGGCGAAAGCTTGCAACTTCGGCAACAATGGAACGAGAGAGAGAGATTGGAGAGAGAGAGATTGGAGTTGTCTTCCTCCTCCTTTTATAGGCCAAGCAAGGAGCCCAGCTGGCACCTCCCCACCACCTCAAAGCCGACCGAAACGGCAAGCAGCTCAGGCGACGTTCGGCGAAGCAGAAAAGAAGTCATGACGGCGCGGGTGCGGTGGGTCTTACCGCGGGGTGCGGTGGCGACCAATTCATGACCGCTGGGTGCGGTGGGTATGACCGCAGGTGCGGTCAAGGCAATTTTTGTGCCTTTTCCCCATTCTTTGACCGGGAAGCCCACTTTTGACCGGGAAGAATTATGGTATGGGTTTTAACCCCGGGTTAAATATATTCGTACCCGAACAATTATTCTAAACCCCAAAAATACGTCGAATGTATTTTATTCCACTCAAGGAATTATTACGGAGATCAAGTATTTAACAGAAAGTCTGAACTTCTCTGAAAATAATTCGACTACAATACGAGTGTTTGGAAAACTTACCAAAATACTCTTTACTAAAATGAGGGGTATTACACTATGGTGCCATGGCGGGATGCAATGAAATTAAGCCCATCGATTATCGATCCCCTATATGCCTCCCACTTGTGTGAAGCAAATGCGTCCCAATGCTTGATGTAAGAGCATTGTACCAGCGACTGATCTCGAAGCATCCGCACGTCCTCATCAAGCTCAGCTATCCACTCCCCATACTGTCTACCTGGGTCTGCAGGACCACTCGAAGTGCATGCCTCACTGTGTCAGTGGCCTTATACTGTCTCTCCATCACGAACATATATCAGTCGGTGCCTCTGGAATCTCCTCCTCATCAGCTGTATCATGTCGTGCCATCATCAGTTTCCAAATAAAAATCCCAAGCTACATCTCCTCCTCAACAGCTATAGCATGTCGTTCCATCATCTCAGCAGTGGTATCAAGTGGGCAGCAGGGTCGCGATCGCGGTTTTCACCCGCTCCTGCGGATTTCAATGATCCGGAATATTTCTTTTTCGAACAGGTCCAAACCGCACAGGCTGTGCGGTGTTCTCGGCAAATCTGCAAAATTATAAAAAATTGAACAGCAAAATAGAGTCGTGTCCGCGGCTTCACATACAGGGCAAGGCCGCGATTGCGGTTTTTAGGCCGCGGTTGCGGCTTTGCCTTGAAAGCGACTTTCCTGCATGATAGTCTAAAAACGCAACAAAGAAAAAGAATAACAGAAGGAGAGGAAAACAAATGACAAGAAAACAAACTTCATACCTCGGGTTGCCTCCCGAGAAGCGCCTTGGTTAATGTCGTGGGCTCGACATAGTGCCTTGCAGATCAATATAAGTTACTCACAGCAATAGAACACATAGAACCATCATCAGGAGGGTGTTGCTTTGCATCATAAATGTTATACTCTACCCGTTCCCCATCAAATTCCATAGTAAGTGAACCACTACTCACATCAATTTTTGTGTTGGCGGTCTTAAGAAACGGCCTACCTAACATAACGGGGCCTGCATGCTTGTCGTGTCCCATATCCATCACAAAGAAATCAGCAGGAAAAATCAAATTGTCAGCCTTCACAAGGACGTCCTCTACTACTCCTTTGGGATAAACATTAGACAAATCAGCTAATTGAATCACTGTCCCAGTTTCATGCAATGGTCCAAGCCCCAAGGATTCATATACAGAGTAAGGCAACACATTAATAGATGCATCTAAATCTAATATGACTTTTTCAAACTTGGTGTCACCTATCATACACGGAATACTAAACATGTCAGGGTCGTCACACTTCTTAGGCATTCGCCTTTGCAACACAGCAGACACATGTTCACAAACCTTAACCTTTTTCTTGCTTTTCACTTTTTGGTTCCTTTTAATTGTACACAATTCCTTCATAAACTTTGCATAGCGAGGAACACTTTTAATTAATTTAAGCAAGGGAATGTTTACCTCACACTTACTGAAGATTTCTAAAATCTCTTTGTCATTCTCCAACCTTCTTGTGTCTTTCAGCGCTTCAAGAAATGGCGGAGCTGGCTTCTGGGCACCGAGCGGAGGAAAATCCGGTCGAACGTAAGAGTCTTCAGCATCTGAGGCAAGGCTGTGGTCGCGGTTCTCATGCCGCGCCCGCGGCTTTGCCTGAATTTCGGCCTTTGCTTCAGCATTCGTTAGCCGCGATCGCGGCTCCCTTTCCGCGCCCGTTGTTTCTTCTTCTACAGCTGGTTTGTCCCTTTCAGCTAAGGGAACTTTGCTTCTGTCCATTTGTTCATTCAATTGCTTCCCACTCCTCAGCATAATTGCACTCACATTCTGTCTCGGGTTCAACTCCGTCTGAGATGGCAATTTACTTGCCTCCTTAGCCTCCAATCTGCTTATTGCCTGAGAGATCTGCCCAACTTTATTCTCCAAGTTCTGAATGCTTGACTTGGTCTCATGCTGAACTCGAACTCTGCCCCTGAGGTCTAGGATCATACAGTGGTCTGAATGGCTGTTGTTGTTGACCTCCAGACTGCTGAAATTGTTGTTGCCGTTGATTAAACTACAGGTTCTGCTGGTTGTGATAGTTCCCATATCTCAAATTAGGGTGATCTCTCCACCTAGGATTGTAAGTGTTGGAGTATGAGTCATATCTCGGTCCAGGAGGTTCAAAACCTCCCACATCATTCACTTCAGCGGTAGGTTCTTGCAGTGTTGGACACGCATCAGTAGGGTGTAACGTGCAATAACAGATGCCACATGCCTTGACTTGTTGTGGACTTCCTTTCGCCATAAAATGCGTCATCATCTCCTTCAACTCGTTCACATCAGATTGCAGTAAAGATGATGGATGAGAGTCTGCGGCCTTTGCTGTGTGGGAGCTTGCTCTCTTGCTGAACTACCTTGAGCCCTCAGATAGCTCAGAAAACATCTCAAAAGCTGCACCAGGCATTTTGTTCAGAAAATTACCTCCACAGGTTGCGTTCACCATTATGCGCTCATCATCAAGAAGTCCTCCATACAGATATAGAATGAGATCCTGATTAGAATAACCATGGTATGGACAACTTGATATTAACCTCTTGAATCTCTCATAGTACTCATACAAAGTCTCAGTAGCATACCATGTTGTTCAATGTTGTTGATATTCTTCTTCAGGCTATTGAGCTTTGTTGCAGGAAAGTACTTCTCCAGAAAGGCTTTCTTCATCTTTGCCCATGTATCAATGCTTCCTGGAGCTAGATAGTAGAACCAGTCATTGGCCGAATCCTTCAGAGAGAAAGGAAAGGCCCTCAGCTTGATTTGGTCCTCTGTCACGCCCCTTGGCTTCATACTGGTGCAGACAACATGAAACTCAGATAAGTGCTCGTTGGGGTCTTCGCCATTCATCCCATGGAAGTGGGGTAGCAAGTGAGGCTTGACCCCGCCCCTGGATAGTTTTGTGGACCAGGCACCCCTTCGAAGCCACCGCCTGACTCGGCGATACTCTCGAAGTCGTCCGGGCCCATCATGTCGCCTGAAATACAAAAAAAAAATGAGAAATGCAAGAGGCATTAGGAGAAGTTGTCATCCAAATCTTGGATTGGGAATTCTTGGTTGTCGAAGGCGAAGGCGAAGCCTGGTGAAGGCATCCCTTCAAAGCCACCGCCAGACTCGTCGATACTCTCGAAGTCGTTTGGGCCCATAATGTCACCTGAAATACAAAAAAAAAAAGAGAAATGCAAGACGCATTAGGACACCAAAGAGAAAAGAAAACAAAGAGGCACAATAACTAGTCATCACTAGGGTCACGGAGCAGCATGGGGGATCCTACCCCTTTGCTGGCCATTAGGGTTAGCCTGCGGAGTAACCAACCCCACATCAACCATTCTCTTGAACGTTAGGAAGTCGGTACAGTTGACCAACTCTTTTGAAGGGCCCATAAACTGGTCGGCAAACTTCTTCCTAACATCCGCGGGTAGAGCATTGGAGCATTTTAGCTTGGACCCCCTTGTGGGGGCATTCGTCACACCGAGGCAATCGACATCTTCACTCACGACCAGGAACCACTTCGCCTCCCAGCCCTTGACCTTGGAGGAAAGGACCATCCTCTTATCGGCCTCCACCTTCAGTGTGAAGTAGTCGGGCTTGAATGTCTGGGCCGAGAACAAGGTGGCGAATCGCCGAAAGGTGAAACGAAGTCCCAACTCGTGGCACCTCACCAAGAAGACAAAGACCCATTGCCAAGCATTCGGGTGCAACTGGATCGATGCGACCCCCAAGACCCTCAGCAATTCGAGCACTATGCCATTGGCTAGATAGCGCAAGTCGTCCTTCAAAGCCTCCAGGTTTGTCGCCACCGCACCGGGGTACGCGTATAAGGAACGTCCCCTTGGAAGAGGCAAAGCAAGTCAGACGCCGGGAGGAAAGTCATACTCTTCCTGGATCGCTTGGAGTTCCGCGGAGGTCAATGAAGAGCAATGGCCGTGCTGACGTGCGAACTTTTTAAAGTCTTCGCCCCCCTCGATTCGGGCCAACTTGACCCTCTCGGACAGGATGGGAGGAAAGACCCTACCATTAGGGCTCTCGGCCGTCCCGCTCGAAGTTGATTCGCCCGACAACGACCTCGAGGGAGCTTCGACCCGCTGTCGGCATCTCGCCCGACTTCCGATTGCGGCTCCACCATCTAGGGCTCCATCGAACGCGGCTCCGCCGCCTGGGGCTCCACCACCTTAGACTCCGCCGCTTGAGACCCTTTCGCCGAGGGTCTACCATTCGAGGCTCTGTTGCCTGGGGCACCAGAGCTTGGGGCTCCGCACTTGATGGCCCCACGTTAACCACCGGGACCCTCCGACCACCAGGCCGATCGGGAGGTCGTCGTTGTTGATAGAACTCATAGACATCTTTTCTAAAAAAGGGGACTTTTGGGAAAAATCAGAAACCAACTTGAGGATAAGCGTGCAAAAAGAAAGAGAGAAGACAATCCGCCTCAACCACGAGCAAGCTTGCCGGTGTTAGATTGAAGAAGATATTGGATCTCCGCAAAGCTAGAAGAAAAGAGGCAATGACGGCGGAACACGACGGGCAAGATCGTTTTTCCCTAAGCGAGGGTTTTTCTCTCGATTCACAGAGCAAAAAAAATTGCAAAAAAGAGAAAGGAATAAAAGGCAAAAGAGGGCTGCTTACCTACCCAATTAAATACAATGAGCCTTGGTCCACCCTGTACCTTCAACGAAGAAGATCGGCAGAGAGAACAACAATGGCAAAGTCAAAAAGAAAGCGAGGGAAGGAAAGCAACACACTGGAGAGAAGTCGGAAGCCCCTTTTATACCGGCGATGTGACGAGATGGTTATGAATATGGGGGCAGAGAAACTGTCACAAGTCAACCGCTTCAAAAACCGCTCAAGCGACGTTCAAGCAGCCATCATGGACCCGGTAGCCAGTCCGTTGATGATGAGAAGGCAAACGAGACATGGGCAAGCATGAATCGAGAAGGTTTAAGGCAACCTTTCAGGACCAACAGGTCGGTCCGTAGATAGTAGAGCAGCGATAGATCAGAGCAAAGTTATACCACAAAAGCCAAAATCACAATGCTCACGAGCATTGCCCTCGGCCTTTAGTGAATCGCGAGAAGGAAAGAAACACCACGGACGCGAACAAGAGAAAGCAAGCAATAAACACAGGAGCAAGCAATGGGCCAGAATGTCTTATTCTTTATTCATGTCAATCAAGATTACAAGGAGAGATTACAAGTAGTAAGCCCATTTTGGCCGCAAGTATACAATAGGAAATCTAGCAAAAGAGGAGAACGAGGATGAGAAGGAGGGCGAACACTGTCACCAGCCATGTGCTCTAAGGCCCCCACGGAAGCTACAAGCCTGGGGATTCAAGGAGAACGTGAACAAGACCCACGTTCCCTCCGGCTCCATCCCAAGGTCGAAGAGCTGGCAAAACCCGCGGATTGAAAGATGCTAAGGGATCCCTTGGAGAAGGAGAAGCAGGCCAGCTTGACTCTCTCTAACTGGGGAGTCTACAGATAGCATCTTCTCCTCATCAGCCGTGTGACACCATTAGCAAGCACCCCCCGTTCTCAGCCTCAAGCGCCACAACCACCCTGTACACCACGGCCTAGAAGTTGGCAAGGCGAAGAAGGCCCCTTCCATTCATAGGGAAGCAAAACACTACCCTCACGACCCCAGCTCCACCTCGCCCCACATCCCTTGGGCCGGACGGTGATTTCTCCTTCTCGTCCTGGCGGCCGCGGTGCTCCAATGCCAAGAGCGTCCTGAGGGACGTCAGCCGCGATCTACCTCCCTTGAAGCACCTATGCCTGAAGTTCTTTCATCCCTCCTAGAGGAGGGATTAAGGAGGAGAATCAGAAGCAACGACCCACAAGCTCTCAGAGCCACACTCATACAGACTTCACACGATGTTGTTGGCGCAACCTGACATCGCAATTTGCGGACGTAAAGGGGATCCCGTCCCTCCGACCACCATTTGACCTAGCCGTCTACAAAGGGAAAGAGAAAAAGCAAGTAGATTTGTGTTTGGTCTGAGGAACCCGGGCAAGCAAGAAACTGCAAGGAAGGAAGCAAGAGTCAGAGCAAGAATAAGAGCATGTTTTTGAAGCAAGTATTGAAGCAAGTGTTTTGAGCAATCTGAGCAAAGGAGAAGGAGAGATCTGAGCAGGAAATGAAGCGACACTGCCCTTTTTATAGTAGCTCCTCCAGATGGAATGTGTGGGACCTACTGTTTGCCTTACAATAATGGCGAGAAAAACAGTCTTTCTCTCTGCGGCCAGTTGAGAAAGTTCGCGACCATACCAAACCAGCCGGCTCCTTTGAAGATCAAGCCCCCCGACTAGATAGGACCTCGACCGCGTAGCTTGAGGGGCTGTTTGGGAGCTGGATATAGCCCGGTCCAAGTGTGTAGGCCCAAATAGGAGAAAAGTCCATTTAGCAATACGGCCCAACTCAAAGCAAGACCCGAATGGCACTATCTTGGCTCGATCCGGCTACACGGTCCGCGGCCCCTCTTCCCGTTCTACCCTGTCGGCCCCTTCCGACCCTACCCAGCTGCGTGGTCCGAGAACCCTTCTCTCAGGCTGGGCTGGCTGCGCAACAAAAGGGCCATCTGTCCTCAGGTATATAAGGGGGATGATGTAACCGAAAAGATGATTATCGACCCTTTCTCTGGTTGGCCTTTCTCTCCCACCCCATCGGCTAACACCAAAACTCTTGCCCTTTTTACTTATTCCGTTACTGTTGCTCCACCGTACTCTATACTCTTTCCGCCATTGTTGCTCCTCCGTACTCTATACTCTACCGCCCATTATTCCTCATTCGCGAGTTAAGCATTGACTTGAGCGTCAGAGTGGCAAGCTCGGGGTCACCCTCGGGCCCCTCTTCTTTTTCATGTCGGTGCTCTGGACCGGATGGCGTCTGGCGTGATCGGAGGCAGCCGACGAGGAATGGGGATAGAGGTCTTCGGGAGAGACGAGCCAAAGATGGTTCTGTGTGGACCGCCAACTACTTTCTCACGGAAAACCGGACGATCACACAATGTATACCCAACCTTTAATACATGTAAAAATACTAGCTAGGCATTTTCACAAATACTTTTTTTATTATAATAGGTAAACATTAGGGCCCATCTACCACGATGACTGCCCTAAATCATCTGAATGGATGATCTTTAGAAGCTGAGTTCCAAAATAATTAAAGATAGAGTTCAGCTATAAGAACTCATATCTATCATTAAGTATTGGATGAGTAAGACGATGATCAGTGGTGGGGGAACAAAGTTGATGAAACTGTTAAAGTGCAGAATACGGGATGGGATGCGTAGCCAAGAAATCAGCGGTGCAATTATCCTCGCGGAAGCAGTGGAAGACCTGAAAAGAATTAAAAGACGAAAGCAAAGAAGAAATATCCATATTAATATAGTGGATTTCCCAAGGAACTTTCCAGATGCCTCGGATAGAATTAATAGCCAATAAATTATCTCCTTCGATAATTATATGTTTGATATTTGATCCTAGCAGCAGATTAAATACCAGAAAGTGCTGCTAACGCCTCACAACGAAGTACAGAAGTGGAATGGATATGTTCCCGGTAAAAAGAAAGAACTTATCCATTATGATCCTTGAAGATGTATCCGAAGTGTGAACTGTCATCGTTTTTCCTGGAACCGTCAAAATTTAGTTTTACCTAGTTGGGAGGAGGTTTCTTACTACTCCGGTTTGTAGACAATTCACGATTTCTTCTGATGGTTACTTTTTTAGTGGTGTCAGTGGATAATGTCCAGTCTTGAAAAAATCGCCAAGCTTGTTTTGAGGGGCAGAAGTTGAGAGGGGTATTAGACTGTCAGAAGATAAGGTTATTACGATGTGTCTAGATGGACCACTAGAGAAAGAGCATTGGAATAGGATTGGAATTCGATTGCCTAAAGTACTCAAAATTAAAGTGAAAATCTGATGTCAATTGAAGAGAAAAAGAAGAATGAAGTTTAGATTCAAGGTTAGATATCATTGATTGAGTGAATAGGCAAGTGAAGAACAGGTGATTAAGATTTTCATCCGCAGTTTGGCATAGCTGGGAAGTTGAAAAAACATCAACGGGTAGAGTATTGGAGCATTTATGCTTAGACCCCTTCGTGGGGGCGTTCGTCACACCGAGGCTATTGACATCGTCACTCACGACCAGGAACCACTTCGCCTCCCAACCCTTGACCTTGGAGGGAAGGATCATCCTCTTATCGGCCTCCACCTTTAGTGTGAAGTAGTCGGGCTATAATGTCCGGGCCGAGAACAAGGTGATGAATCGCCAAAAGGTGGGGCAAATTCCCAACTCGTGGCACCTCACCAAGAACACAAAGACCCACTGCCAAGCATTCGAGTACATTTGGATCGGCGCAACCCAGAAGCCCATCAACAATTCGAGCACTATGCCATGGGCTGGATAGCTCAAGTCGGCCTTCAAATCCTCCAGGTTCATCGCCACCGTGCTGGGGTATGCGTACAAGGAATGTCTCCTTGGAAGAGGCAAAGCAAGTGAGACGCCGGGAGGAAAGTTATACTCTTCCCGGATCGCTTGGAGTTCCGCGTAGGTCAATGAAGAGCAATGGCCATGCTAACGTGTGAACTTCCTAAAGTCTTCGTCCCCCTCAATTCAAGCCAACTTGACCCTCTCGGACAGGATGGGAGGAACGACCCTACCGCTAGGGAAAGAAATAGCACGAACGCGAACAAGGGAAAGCAAGCATGATTAGGTGCAGTTCTTAGTGGAGATAGTTTTGATGTGCTTCCTGAGACCTTGGGTATTTCATTAGAGGAGTAGGTTTCTATTAGCTTACTCGAGGATGATCAAGGTTTAAGCATGGGGGAATTTGATCAGCTCTACTTTGTATTGCGTAACTAAGAGTTGTTACCGGAGTTTTAGGTACCATTTGTGTGGGTTTAGAGCATAAGTTAGGAGAATGGAGTTGTGGAGAAGAAGTGTTGATTTGGTGGTTTTTAGTACTTAAATGAAGACTTAAGAAGATGGAGGAGGAAGCCACAAGAGAAGACCACAAGAGAAGGTGAAGATCGATACAGAAAGATTTCCGCGGGCGCGGAAGGAATTGCCGCGATCGCGGATTTCACCAGAAACAGCGAAGACTCCAGGAACATTTCCGCGGTCGTAGAAGATAAGCCGTGGTCGCGGATACTGTTCACACGCGGGATCCGGGATTTTACTTTGTCCGACGTTTCGTTTTACTTTATTTCTTTTTCTTTTATTTCTTTTATTTCCGTTTATTTCCTTTTAGGATATTATTTCCTATCTTTTGGAAACTAGGTTTTTCTAGGTTTATATCTTTCTTTTCATTAGTAGCAGCCTATTCATTATTCAACATTCAAGTTTACACATTATCGTTCAGTTTTTCCCTTTGAGTTTTTATGCTTTGAAGACAATGAAGAACTAAGTAACCTTTGCTTAGTCCGACGATTGAAGCCTTCGTTTGTATTTGGTTGTGAGATTATAACTCTATTTTCTTACCTTTGATTATATTAATTCTCTTTGAGCTTCGTCCCATGATTCTTACTGATTTGACTAGTCTGATCATCTAGTTGTTATTAGTGATTGTCTATTGCCAGGGTTTGGATATTTCTGGTTGAAATCCCTTATCTTGTGTAGAAAACGCAATTTACACTTCCTGGTTATGAATGTTTATTGTGAAGAGAATTGATTACATGTCGAGTACTGACGGGTTGTTAAGTATTGCATGTATCCTAGTTAATTCATATGCTTATTGCTGTCTTTAGATTGAATCTTGATAGTTTCTTGATTGTTTATTGGTAAGTATTTTCAGGGCTGGTTGACCTGTCTATATACATAAGATCGTGACATGAATATTCATTGATAGGAATTTGAGATAATCTAAGATCAATCAATCAAACTGAAGTGTGAATATTTGTCTGGCTAAGTTACTTCTCACCCATTGATTACATCTTTTGCATTAATTTACATTGTTACTTGATTACAAACCAAAACCCCACTTTTGTTACCATTGGCATACAACTTTTGCACTTAGGAAGATTGCTTACCTACCTGTGGGATTCGACCCTTGCTTGCCTACTATACTTAGTTAGGTTTTTGAGGATTAATTTGATATGCATCACGACTTTAGCCTCATCAAATTTGGCGCAGTTGTCGGGGACGCATAGTTTCAATTTTTCTATGTGTTTGTTTGTTTGCCAACTTTTGTGTGGACCTATCTTATGGTCCACACCCGTGCTACTAACTCTCCAATTTTAGATTTTGAGACAGAAATTGAAAGGACACTTTCCAGAAACCGTATAGCAGCCCGTACGCAACTCGAGATGGCTGAAGAAAGCACCGACTTTGAGGCAGTTGACTGCACCGAATCTAGAGCAACAGCCGCTTGCTATGCAGTTTCTAGAGCTGGCAGATGGCGTGAACTTCGAGCTCAAATCTGGGTTGATTCACTTATTACCCCACTTCCATGGGATGAGTGGAGAAGACCCCAACAAACATCTTTCTGAATTCCGCATAGTCTATAGCAGTATGAAGCCACGGAACATTACTGAGGACCAGATCAATTTGAGGGCCTTTCCTTTCTCTCTGAAGGATTCGGCCAATGATTGGTTCTACTATTTGGCCCCAGGAAACATAGATACATGAGCAAAGATGAAGAAATCCTTTCTGGAGAAGTACCTCCCTGCAACGAAGCTCAATAGCCTGAAGAGGAACATCAGCAATATAGAATAACATGCTACTGAGACGTTGTATGAGTACTATAAGAGGTTCAAGAGGTTGATTTCAAGCTGTCCATACTATGGTTATTCTGACCAAGACGTCGTGCTATATTTGTATGGTGGACTTCTTGATGATAAGCAACGAATGATGAACTCAGCCTGTGGTGGAAATATTCTAAACAAGACGTTGGCTGCAGCATTTGAGATTTTCTTTGAGCTATCTGAGGGCTCAAGACAGTTTAGCAAGAGAGAGAGCGCTCGCAAAGTCAAGGCTGCAGACTCTCAGCCATCGGAGGGAAAGATGTTAAGGGATCCCTTGGAAAAAGGAGAAGCAGGCCAGCTTGACTCCCTCTAACAGGGGAGTCTACAGAGAGCATCTTCTCCTCATCAGCTGTGCGACACCATTAGCAAGCACCCCCCATTCTCAGCCTCAAGCGCCACAACCACCTTCTGCACCACGGCCTAGAAGTTGGCAAGGCGAAGAAGGGCTCTTCCATTCATAGGGAAGCAAAACACTACCCTCACGACCCCAGCTCCACCTCGCCCCACATCCCTTGGGCCGGAGGTGATTTCTCCTTCTCGTCCTAGCGGTCGCGGTGCTCCAAAGACAAGAGCGTCCTGAGGCACGTCAGCCGCGATCTACCTCCCTTGAACACCTATGCCTAAAGTTCTCTCATCCCTCCTAGAGGAGGGATTAAGGAGGAGAATCAGAGGCAATGACCCACAAGCTCTTAGAGCCACATTCATACAGACTTCACACGATGTTATTGGCACAACCTGACATCGCAATTCGCGGACGCAAAGGGGATCCCGTCCCTCCGACCAGCATTTGACCTAGCCGTCTACAAAGGGAAAGAGAAAAAGCAAGTAGATTTGTGTTTGGTCTGAGGAACCCGGGCAAGCAAGAAACTGCAAGGAAGGAAGCAAGAGTCAGAGCAAGAATAAGAGCATGTTTTTGAAGCAAGTATTGAAGTAAGTGTTTTGAGCAATCTGAGCAAAGGAGAAGGAGAGATCTGAGCAGGAAATGAAGTGACACTGCCCTTTTTATAGTTGGTCCTCCAGATGGAATGTATGGGACCTACTGTCTGCCTTACAATAATGGCGAGAAAAACAGTCTTCCCCTCCGCGGCCAGTTGAGAAAGTTCGCGACCATACCAAACCAGCCGGTTCCTTTGAAGATCAAGCCCCCCAGCTAGATAGGACCTCGACCGCGTAGCTTGAGGGGCTATTTGGGAGCTGGATATAGCATGGCCCAAGTACGTAGGCCCAAATAGGAGAAAAGCCCATTTAGCAATACAACCCAACTCGAAGCAAGACCCTAATGGCACTATCTTGGCTCGATCCGGCTACACGGTTCGTGGCCCCTCTTTCCGCTCTACCCTGTCGGCCCTTTCCGACCCTACCCAGCTGTGCGGTCCGAGAACCCTCCTCTTAGGCTGGGCTGGCTGCGCAACAAAAGGGCCATCTGGCCTCAGGTATATAAGGGAGAGGCTGTAACCGAAAATATGATTATTGACCCTTTATCTGGTTGGCCTCTCTCTCCCACCCCATCGGCTAACACCGAAACTCTTCCCCTTTTTACTCATTCCGCCATTATTGCTCCACCGTACTCTATACTTTTTCCGCCATTGTTGCTCCTCCGTACTCTATACTCTACCGCCCTTCATTTCTTTATTCGCGAGTTGAGCATTGACTTGAGCGTCAGAGTGGCAAGCTTGGGGTCACCCTCGGGCCCCTCTTCTTTTTCATGTCGGAGCTCTGGACCGGATGGCGTCTGGCGTGACCGGAGGCAGCCGACGGGGAATGGGGATAGAGGTCTCCGGGAGAGACGAGCCGGAGATGGTTCTGTGTGGACCGCCAACTACTTCCTCACGGAAAACCGAACGATCACACAATGTATATCCAACCTTTAATACATGTAAAAATACTAGCTAGGCATTTTCACAAACACTTTTTTTTATAATAGGTAAGTATTAGGGCCCATCTAACACGATGGCTGCTCTAAATCATCTGAATGGATGATCTTTACAAGCTGAGTTCCAAAAGAATTAAAGATAGAGTTCAGCTATAAGAACTCATATCTATCATTGGTGGGGGAACGAAGTTGATGAAACTGTTGAAGTGCAGAATACGGGATGGCATGCGTAGCCAAGAAATCAACGGTGCAATTATCCTCGCGGAAGCAGTGGAAGACCTAAAAAGAATTAAAAGACGAAAGCAAAGAAGAAATATCCATATTAATATAGTGGATTTCCCAAGGAATTTTCCAGATGCCTCGGATAGAATTAATAACCAATAAATTATCTCCTTCGATAATTATATGTTTGATATTGATCCTAGCAGCAGATTAAATACCAGAAAGTGCTGCTAACGCCTCACAACGAAGTACAGAAGTGGAACGGATATGTTCCCGGTAAAAAGAAAGAACTTATCCATTATGATCCTTGAAGATGTATCCAAAGTGTGAACTGTCATCGTTTTTCCTGGAACCGTCAAAATTTAGTTTTACCTAGTTGGGAAGAGGTTTCTTACTACTCCGGTTTGTAGACAATTCATGATATCTTCTGATGGTTACTTTTTTAGTGGTGTCAGTGGATAATGTCCAGTCTTGAAAAAATCACCAAGCTTGTTTTGAGGGGCAGAAGTTGAGAGGGGTATTAGACTGGCAGAAGATAAAGTTATTACGATGTGTCTAGATGGACCACTAGAGAAAGAGCAGTGGAATAGGATTGGAATTCGATTGCCTAAAGTACTCAAAATTAAAGTGAAAATCTGATGTCAATTGAAGAGAAAAAAAAAAGAATGAAGTTTAGATTCAAGGTTAGATATCATTGATTGAGTGAATGGGCAAGTGAAGAACAGGTGATTAAGATTTTCATCCGCAGTTTGGCATAGCTAGGAAGTTGAAAAAACATCAACGGGTAGAGTATTGGAGCATTTATGCTTGGACCCCTTCGTGGGGGCGTTTGTCACACCAAGGCTATCGACATCGTCACTCACGACCAGGAACCACTTCGCCTCCCAGCCCTTGACCTTGGAGGGAAGGATCATCCTCTTATCGGCCTCCACCTTCAGTGTGAAGTAGTCGGGCTATAATGTCCGGGCCGAGAACAAGGTGATGAATCGCCAAAAGGTGGGGCAAACTCCCAACTCGTGGCACCTCACCAAGAACACAAAGACCCACTGCCAAGCATTCGGGTACATTTGGATCGGCGCAACCCAGAAGCCCATCAACAATTCGAGCACTATGCCATGGGCTGGATAGCTCAAGTCGGCCTTCAAATCCTCCAGGTTTGTCGCCACCGTGCTGGGGTATGCGTACAAGGAATGTCCCCTTGGAGGCAAAGCAAGTGAGACGCCGGGAGGAAAGTTATACTCTTCCCGGATCGCTTAGAGTTCCGCATAGGTGAATGAAGAGCAATGGCCATGCTAACGTGCGAACTTCCTAAAGTCTTCGTCCCCCTCGATTCAAGCCAACTTGACCCTCTTGGACAGGATGGGAGGAACGACCCTACCGCTAGGGATCTCGGTCGTCCCGACCGAAGCTGATTTGCCCGACGACGACCTCGAGAGAGCCTCGGACCCGCTGCCGGCATCTCGCCCGACTTCCGATTGCGGCTCCACCGCCTGGGGCTCCATCACATGCGGCTCCGCCGCCTGGGGCTCCACCACTTGAGACTCTGCCGCCTGAGACCCTTCCGCCTGGGGGTCTACCATTTGAGGCTCCGCCGCCTGGGGCACTAGATCTTGGGGATCCGCACTTGATGGCCCCACGTTAACCACTGGGACCCTCCGACCACCAGGCCCAATCGAGAGGTCATCTATGTCGATAGAACTCGGAGACATCTTTTCTAAAAATGGGGACTTTTGGGAAAAATTGGAAACCGACTTGAGGATAAGCGTGCAAAAAGAAAGAGAGAAGACAATCCGCCTCAACCACGAGCAAGCTCGCCGGTGTTAGAGTAAATAAGAGATTGGATCTCCACAAAGCTAAAAGAAAAGAGGCAAAGACGGCGGAACACTACGGGTAGGATCGTTTCGCCCTAAGTGAGGGTTTTTCTCTCGATTCACAAAGCAAAAAAAATGCAAAAAAGAGAAGAGAAGAAAAGGCGAAAGAGGGATGCTTACCTACCCAATTAAAGACAATGAGCTTTGGTCCACCATGTACCTTCCACGAAGAAGCTCGACAGAGAGAACGACAATGGAAAAGTGAAGAAGAAAGCAAGGGAATGGAAGCAACACACCTGAGAGAAGCCGGAAGCCCCTTTTATATCGGCGATGTGACGGGACGGTTATTTTTATTGGGGGCAGAGAAATTGTCACAAGTCAACCGCTTCTGATCGAAACCGCTCAGGCGACGTTCAAACTGCCATCATGGACACGGTAGCCAGTCCACGAATGATGAGAAGGCCGACGAGACATGGGCAAGCACGAATCGAAAAGGTTTAAGGAAACCTTTCGGGACCAACAGATTAGTCCACAGATAGTGGAGCAGCGATAAACCATAGCAAAGTTATACCACAAAAGCCGAAATAACAATGCTCGCGAGCATTGCCCCCGACCTTTAGTGAAGCGTGAGAGGGAAAGAAATAGCACGAACGCGAACAAGGGAAAGCAAGCAATAAACACAAGAGCAAGCAATGAGCCAGAATGTCTTATTCTTTATTCATGTTAATCAAGATTACAAGGAGAGATTACAAGTAGCAAGCCCATTTCAGTTGCAAGTATACAAGAGGGAATCTAGCAAAAGAGGAGAACGAGGATGAGAAGAAGGGTGAGGACCATCACCAGCCACGAGCTCTGAGGCCCCTACGAAAGCTACAAACCTAGTGATTCGAGGCGAATGTGAACATGACCCACGTTCCCTCCGGCTCCATCCCAAGCCCGAAGAGCTGGAAAAACCCGCGGAGGGAAAGATGTTAAGTGATCCCTTGGAGAAGGAGAAGCATGTCATCTTGACTCCCCCTAACTGGGGAGTCTACAAAGAGCATCTTCTCCTCGTCAGCCATGTGACACCATTAGCAAGCGCCCCCCATTCTCAGCCTCAAGCACCACAACCACCCTGTACACCACGGCCTAGAAGTTGGCAAGGCGAAGAAGGGCCCTTTCATTCGTAGGGAAGCAAAATGCTACCCTCACGACCCCTGTTCCACCTCGCCACTATTCCCTGGGCCGAAAGGTTAGTTCTCCTTCTCGTCCAGGCGGCCGCGGCACTCCAAAGCCAAGAGCGTCTTGAGGGGCGTCAGCCGCGATCTACCTCTCTTGAAGCACCTATGCCTGAAGTGCTACCATCCCTCCTAGAGGAGGGATTAAGGAGGAGAATCAGAGGCAATGACCCACAAGCACTCAGAGCCACATTCATACAGACTTCACACGCTATTGTTGGCATAACCTGACATCACAGTTCGCAGAAGCAAAGGGGATCCCGTCCCTCCGACCACCATTTTACCTAGTTGTCTGCAAAGGGAAAGAGAAGAAGCAAGTAGATTTGTGTTTGGTCTGAGGAACCCAGGCAAGCAAGAAACTGCAAGGAAGGAAGGAAGAGTCAGAGCAAGAATAAGAGCAAGTGTTTGAAGCAAGTGTTTTCAGCAATTTGAGCAAAGGAGAAGGAGAGATCTGAGTAGGAAATGAAGCGACAATGCCCTTTTTATAGTTGCTCCTCCAATGGGATGTGTTGGACCTATTGTCTGCCTTACAATAATGGCAAGAAAAATAGTCTTCCCCTCCGGGGCCAGTTGAAAAAGTTTGTGACCATACCAAGCCAGCCGGCTCCTTTGAAGATCAAGCCATCGGCCGAATAGGACCTCGACCGCGTAGCTTGAGGGGTTGTTTGGGAGCCGGATATAGCCTGGCCCAAGTGCGTAGGCCCAAACAAGAGAAAAGTCCATTTAGCAATACGGCCCAACTCGAAGCAAAACCCTAATGGCACTATCTTGGCTCGATCCGGCTACACGGTCCGCGACCCTTCTTCTCGCTCTACCCTGCCAGCCCTACCCGGCTGTGCAGTCCGAGAACCCTCCTCTCGGCCTGGGCCAGCTGCGCAACAAAAGGGCCATCTGGCCTCAGGTATATAAGGGGGAGGCTGTAACCGAAAAGAGGATTCTCGACCCTTTCTCTGGTTGGCCTATCTCTCCCACCCCATCGACTAACACCGAAAGTCTTGCCCTTTTTACTCTTTCTGCCACTGTTGCTCGACCGTACTCTATACTCTTTCCACCAATGTTGCTCCTCGGTACTCTATACTCTACCGCCATTTATTCCGCATTCGCGAGTTGAGCACTGACTTGAGCGTCGGGGTGACAAGCCCGGGGTCACCCTCGGACCCCTCTTCTTTTTCAGGTCGGAGCTCGGGACCGGACGGCGTCTGGCATAACCGGAGGAAGCCAGTGGAGAATGGGGAAAGAGGTATTTAGGAGAGACGAGCTGTATATGGTTCTGTGTGGACCGCCAACTACTTCCTCACGGAAAATCGGACGATCACACAATGTATTTCCAACCTTTAATACATGTAAAAATACTAGCTAGGCATTTTCATAAACACTTTTTTTTTATAATAGGCAAATATTAGGGCCCATCTAACACGATGGCTGTCCTAAATCATCTGAATGGATGATCTTTACAAGCTGAGTTCTAAAGGAATTAAAGGTAGAGTTCAGCTGTAAGAACTCATATCTATCATTAAGTATAGGACGAGTAAGACGATGATCAGTGTTGGGGGAAAGAAGTTGTTGAAACTGTTGAAGTGCAGAAGACGGGATGGGATGTATAGCTGATCAGCGCTATTTTGTAGGATTTAACTAGGAGTTGTTATCGGTGTTTTGGGTACCATTTGGAGATGTTTAGAGCATTATTGTGGAGTATGGAGTTGTGGAGAAGAAGTATGATATTGATGGTCTCAAGTGTTTAAATGAAGATATATTAAAGATGGAGACAAGCCACGAGAGAAGACCGAAGACAGACTTTGAACACGTTTCAGGAAGAATTCCGCGGTCGCGGATCATCAATCCGCGGTAGTGGAAAACGCACGAACAGCGAGAGCAACAGAGATTATTCCGCATTCGCGGATCATCAAGCCGCGGTCGCGGAAACGGGTCGTCAGACGCGCGCCAAGTTTCTTCCGAAGATCTGCGTTTTACTTTATTTTATTTTATTTTATTTATTTTTATTCCGGTTTATTTTCTTTATGGAAAGATATATTTCCCATCTTTAGTTTTAGGTTTTGTAGGTTTATAACCTAGTTCCTAGCAGCCACTTTCATTATCTCGTTTTTATTATTCAGCATTGTTTTCCCTTTGAGTTTTACGTTTCAAGACTATGAAGAACTAAGCACTTTTTCTTAGTCCGACGATTGAAGCCTTCATTTGATATATGGTTGTGAGATTATAATTCTATTTCCTATTCCTTTGGATTATATCTTTTCTCTTGAGCGTATTCCTATTGATTATTATTGATTTCGCTTGTTGGACGCAACTAGTTGTTATTGTTAATTTTCTATTGCTAGGGTTTGGATATTTCGGGTTGAGATTCTTTATCTTGTGTAGCAAACATGATATTCTAGGACTGGTTGGACTAGTTTATTGTGAAGAGAATTGATTACGTGTTGAATACTGCGGGTTGTGGTGTTACATGTATCCTGGTTAATTTCTATGTTTCATGCTGCTATTGAATTAAATCTTGAAGGTTGGTAGGGATTGTTTGATAGTTAGGGTTACCAGGACTGGTTGGACTGGTAACTATTTCAGAATAGGGACAGGAATAATCATAGAAAGGAATAAAAATAATCTAGGATCAATCAATCAAATGAATGGTGGATATTTGTCTAGTTAAGTACTTTTTCCCAATTGATTACAATCTTTGCTTTACTTTATTTAGTTTAATTGCAACCAAACAAACAAAAACCCCTCTTTGTTACCTTTGACATACACTTATGCACTCAGAAAAATTACTCCTCCCTGTGGGATTCGACCCTTGCTTGCATATTCTACTGAGTTAGATTTTTAAGGATTTACTTTGATTGGGCATCACGACTTTAGCCTATGTCAAATTGGCGCCGTTGCCGAGGAGGCAAGTTCTATGTTTTTTTTGTGTGCGTTTGTGTGCCAACTTTTGTGTGGACCTATCTTATGGTCCACACCCGTGCTACTGACTTTTCCTTTGATGATTTTGATCTAGAGATGGCTGGAGAAGCACCGATTTTGAGGCAGTTGACTGCCCCAAATTTAGAACAACAACCACTGGCTGTGCAGTTTCCAGAGCTTGCGGAGGGCGTGAATTTTGAGCTAAAATCTGGGTTGATTCATTTATTACCCCACTTCCATGGGCTGAATGGAGAAGACCCCAACAAGCATCTTTCTGAATTCCACGTTGTCTGCTCCAGCATGAAGCCGAGGAACGTCACTGAAGACCAAATCAAGCTGAGGGCCTTTTCCTTCTCTCTGAAGGATGCGGCCAATGATTGATTCTATTATTTGACTCTGGGAAGCATAGATACATGGGCGACGATGAAGAAAGCCTTTCTTGAGAAATACTTCCTTGCAACGAAACTCAATAGCCTGAAGCGAAGCATCAACAACATTGAACAACATGCTACTAAGACGTTGTATGAATATTATGAGAGATTCAGGAAGTTGATATCTAACTTCCCATACCATGGTTTTTCTGACCAAGATCTCGTTCTATATCTATATGACGGGCTTCTTGATTATTAGAGGAGAATGGTGAACGCGGCCTGTGGCGGAAGCATTCTAAACAAGACGCCAGCTGACGCATTCGAGTTATTCTTTGAGCTATCTGAGGGCTCCAGACAATTCACCAAAAGGGCAAGCCCCAATGCAGCAATGGCAGTTAAGTCCTGCAGAATCTGTTATGATCCGTTGCATCCCACTGACGAGTGCCCAACACTTCCTGAACCTACTGCTGAAGTGTGCTATTGGAGGTTTCGACCCCCCTAGACCAAGATATGACCCGTACTCCAACACTTACAATCCAGGGTGGAGAGACCACCCCAATCTGAGATACGGGAATCAGCAGAATCATCCTCAGGATCGTGATGACCAAGAGTTTCAACAGAGGCCACCACAGTTCCTATCGCGCCCGCAATAATTTCAGCAGCCTGGAGGTCAACAACAACAATTGAGAGCACAATATGACCCTAGACCCCAAGGCCAAAGCGCAAGCTCATCTATGTCCAGCGATGACATGTTCAGGTCTCTCGCCCAAAGTGTATCGACGTTGGTTAGCACTGTGACCTCGATGGGGTCACAAATTCAAGCGGTGGTCAAGCATCAGGAGACTCTCACTCAGAGCATGATCCAACATCAGCAAGAGACGAAGTCTAGCATTCAAAACTTAGAGAATCAGCTTGGACAATTCACTCCAGCGTTGAGCAGACTGGAAACCTGGAATTTGGGAAAGCTACTGTCTCAAACGATAGTAAACCAGAGGGAAAGCGTATGTGCCATGACGATGAGGAGCGGAACACAGGTGGACGACATTCGTGGCCAACAGAAAGAAATCTGTGACCGCGGAGAGAAGAGCCGTGACCGCGGAGTTATCGCTGGAGAACATGCAAAAATCGCCGAACTTCCGCGACCGCGGACAGATATCCGCGATCGTGGAAATTTTACTGGGAAGGACGATTGTTTCGACGAAGATCCGCGATCGCGGAAAATTCACTGGAGGCTCAGATTTCCCAGACGAAGAGCCGCAACGGTGGGTCCCAAACCGCGATCGCAGTTTTGCCTCTGATGTCCACGACATGTATGTGCGTCCCAACTTTCCTCCGCTCGGTGCGTTGAAGCCTCCCGCACCCTTCCATGAGGCTCTGAAGGATACAAGAAGGGTGGAGAATGACAAGGATTTATTTGAGACCTTCAGCAACTGCGAGGTAAATATTCCTTTGCTCAAACTTGTTAACAGCATTCCTCGCTAAGCAAAATTCTTGAAGGAGCTGTGCAAAATAAAGAAAAAGCAAGTTGTGAAAGAAAAGAAGAAGGTCTAGGTCAGTGAGAACGTTTCCGCTATGCTACAAAAGCGGTTACCAAAGAAGTGCAGTGATCCTGGCATGTTTACTATTCTCAGCAAGATAGGTGGCACCATATTTGAAAACGCTATGCTGGATTTGGGTGCTTTTATCAACATTTTGCCTCTCTCACTGTATGAATCTTTAGAGGTTGGACCATTACAAAAGGCGGGGATAGTAATCCAATTGGCGGATAATTCCTATGTGTATCCCAAAGGAGTTGTACAGGATGTGCTGGTAGAAGTGGACAAACTTATTTTTCCTGTGGATTTCTTTGTGCTGGATACGGGGCAAGACAAGCATGCAGCCCCTGTGATGCTAGGAAGGCCGTTTATGAACACGGCGAAAACGAAGATTGATGTGAGCAGCAGTTTGCTCACAATGGAGTTTGATGGGGTGAGGGTCGGTTTCAACATAGACGATACAAAGAGACACCCTCCTGATATTGACCCCGAGTGTTCGGTTGATGTGAGCAACCCAAGTTGAGTTGGAGAGCACCAAGTCGAGCCACGACAATAACTAAGGTATTGCTCGGGAGGCAACCCGAGGTATGTATTTCTTTTCATGTCTTATCATTTTCATGTTGTTATTGTTTTGTTTTGTTTCATTTCGTTTTTGTTTTTGTTTTGTTTTTAGACTAATTTGCAGGTAGGAGACCCGAAGCCAAATTGAAGACGGTGTCAACCTCGCACCAGTAACTTTTCCGCGGGTGCGGAAAATTTTACGCGGTCGCGAAAATATCACTATAAAGACGCGATTAGCCTTGCGGAAGCAGTGGAAGACCTGAAAAAAATTAAAAGATGAAAGCAAAGAAGAAATATCCATAATAATATAGTGGATTTTCCAAGAAATTTTCCAGATGCCTCAGATAGAATTACTAACCAACAAATTATCTCATTCGATAATTAATTGTTTGATATTGAGCCTAGCAGCAAATTGAATACCAGAAAGTGCTGCTAATGCCTCACAACGAAGTACAGAAGTGGAAGGGATTTGTTCCCTTTAAAAAGAAAGAACTTATCCATTATGATCTCTGAAGATGTATCTGAAGTGTGAACTTTCATCGTTTTTACTAGAACCGTCAAAATTTAGTTTTACCCAGTTGGGAGGAGGTTTCTAACTAGTCCGGTTTGTAGACAATGCACGGTTTCTTCTGATGATTACTTTTTTAGTGGTGTCGGTGGATAATGTCCAGTCTTGAAAAAATTGCCAAGCTTGTTCTGAGGGGCAGAAGTTGAGAGAGGTATTAGACTGTCGAAAGATAAGGTTATTACGATGTGTCCAGATGCACCACCAGAGAAAGAGTAGTGGAATAGGATTGGAATTCGATTGCCTTAAGTACTCAAAATTTAAGTGAAATACGATGTCAATTGAAGAGAAAAAGAAAAATGAAGTATAGATTCAATGTTAGATATCATTGATTGGGTGAATGGGCAAGTGAAGAACAGGTGATTAAGATTTTCATCCGCATTTTGGCATAGCTGGCAAGTTGAAAAAATAGAATAATAGTGTCGATTAAGACGTTACGTGGTGGGAAACGCATCTATGATGGCTTTCCAAATAAAATTTTGAGTTTTTGGAGGAATATTCACTTTCCAAATCCAGAAGTAAGGTTGTGTTTGGGGATTGTGGACGGTGCAGTGATTCAATTTATGGGTAGAAGAAGTGGTAAATTTACCATCGAAATTAAATCTCTAGATAAGTCGGTCTTCCATAGGCGTTGACGGAATGTGTATATTAGCAATTTTATCAATGATATGTTGGGGTAAAAATATTTGTAGGTAAGACAAATTCCATTGGTTGGATTGGTTGATGAAGGATGTTACGGTTATATCAGGTCAGTGCTATTGTGAAACTAAGGAAAAAGGTCACAATTGGGAACCCAAGAGTCATACCGGAATTTATTATTTTACCATTTCCGAGTTCCCAGCCAAGACCTTTCTTGAATCGCGGATATATAAAAGGCATGAAAATTGCCAGGATTGTTTTGCCTTCTTACGATAAGAGAATAAGTCTGTAGAAGTAAGATATTTTTCAGTGATGATTCAAACCTATAAGTTGCTCATGTCTGTCAAGATTTTCCATAATAATTTCATCTGAAAGGATTTGTTTATTTCATGGGTGATATGGAGGCCCAAACCCCCAAGGGTTTTTGGTTGGCAAATGGTGTTCCAACTTATAAAGGGAGCGGTAATTGGGGTTAGATTTGTTCTAGAAGAAATTTGTAATAACTTTATCCATTTTAGTACAGACAGAGATAGGGAGCAAAAAGTTCTGCATTAAGTAGTTAACTTTAGGGCATAAATTTGATTGAATGAGAACAAGACGCCTAGCCTGAGACAAAGTGTTGGCCTTCTATTTAGATAAGTGTTTTTTAAGGTTCTGAACGTACTCATCAAATATTGCCTTTTTGACACGACCTCTAAGAATAGGGATACCTAGGTATTTTTCCATAGATTTAGTGACTTGAAGGTTAAGAATGGATGCAAGAGATGTGGTGTGGGAGAAGTTGATGTTGGAGGAAATTTGTAAAGAGTTTTTATGGAAGTTAATCGATAAACCACAGATGCGGCTAAAAGTTTTGTGGAGTGGCATTAGCAAGTAAGAAAAGGAATACAAGTTCCGTTAGGTTGTTGAGCTTCTTTTGCTAGAGTACGGGAAAGGTATTCCATTGTAATAATGAAAATAAAAGGGGAAATAGGGTCACCTTGACGTAAGCCACAAAGAGGTTTAAACATAGGTCCAGGTTCATTATTGCACAACACAGAAAAAGAGATAGAAGTGATGCAGGTCATGCATTTTGTAACCCATTCAACAAAGAAGCCAAACTTTAGTAAAATAGATCGAATAAAGTTCTAGTTTAGCTTGTCATAAGCCTTTTCCATGTCCAACTTGAGAGCCATCCAACCTTTTTGTCATTTGTTTTTAGCATGAAAGGAATGGAAAATTTCATGAACTAGCAGAATGTTGTTTTGGATGGAGCGGCCTTCCATGAAGGCAGCTTGGTATGTACTAATTAACTTAGGGAGAACCAATTTTAACCCGTTGGCCATAATTTTTGTGATAATTTTATAGATCATATTGCATAAACTAATTGGTCTGTAGTGTTTGATAGTGAGTGGATTGTCATTTTTGGGAATAAGAGCTATGAACGAGTAAGCACATTCTTTCAACAATTGACCGGAATGAAAGAATGATTGAATGGAAAGAGTCAAGGATCTACCAACAATGGGCCAGAAAATCTGATAGAACTCAGCAGGATAACCGTCAGGGCTCGACGTTTTATTAGAGGGCAAAGCAAAAACCACCTTATTAATTTATGCATTAGTTGGCAAAGCTAATAGCTGAATATTGTCCTGATGAGTGTAGGAATAATGTGGAGATCATTATCTGGAAGTATTTGGTTGGTCACAGGAGTAAAGCGTTGTTGTAATTCAGAACAGATCATTTGTTGAATGAGATGATGGTATTGAAATATACACCCGTCGTGGGTTTGAAAGGTGGATATTTTTTATCGATACATACGTATCGATAAAAAATAGGTGTTGAAATCAGAACAGATCATTTGTGTTTTTATCTACATTCTGGAGGTGAGTAGATTTTGCGCGTTGTTTATAGAATAGGTGTTGAAATTCCAATAGTTTATTATATTTTAGTAAATGACGTTGGTATTGGGTATGCAGAGGAAGTGAGTGATTGGATTGCAAAAGGACTCCTTGTAATTCTTGTACTTTAGTCGCTATTGATTTGAGTTGTTCAAAGTTGCTTTGATATTTAGATCTAGACCAGGATTTAGAGTAGCGTTTCAAGATTTTTTGTTTTAGATAGAACTTAAGCATATAAGAACCTATGTTTTTGTATTTCCAAACTTTATTGACTAGAGATTTATAACTTGGATCAGAAAGCCAGGCATTTTCAAATCAAAAAGGATATTTACGAAAGGGGTAGGCGTTGTCCAAGGAAAGGTTAGTAAGACAGTGGTCAGGGGTGGTAAAGGGGGGTGTTGTACAAGGATGGAGGAGTAGATATCAGTAAAGATCGAGTGGATAAGAACACGGTCTAATCGTTCATAGATTATATTTGTAGCAGAAGCGAATTTTCTCCATGTAAAGGAAAAACCGGAAAAAATTGTATTAAGTAGTCAGAAGTCAGATAATAGAATATTTAATCTGTTAAATCTGGAGTGAGTTGGGATGGTACCACCAAGTTTATCTGATGGTAAAATAATATCATTAAGGTCTCCCATTATAGCAACTGGAAGATTGTAATAGGTATTTAAACTACCAATTCTGTTCTAGTAGTAAGTTTTTAACTCTTCACGACTAGGGGCATATACGAAAAAGAGAATGAATGTTAGGTTTTGAAGATGTAACTGTAGAAGAATAACATTAGATTCATTAAGCAGGACGGTAGTAGATTGTAAAGTAGGAGAGTCATTTAGGATTAGCCAAAATTTTCACAAACACTTGGTATGCAAGATTTGAATAGTAAATCAAAACTCATTCAACCAAAGAGAAAACTTTACCAAATCATCACATAATCATCATTGGACTACTCTCAATCCCAACACAAGCAACTACTCACTCATAATATGCAATGACATGGCATAAAAAATCAAATCAACCATTAAACACATGTAAACAATGAACAACAAAACAAGAACCAAAGAGAATGAGTAAGAACTACTTATCATTCAACCAAACACTTGAGCTATCATTGCACCATGAGAAGAAGCTTGAAACTTTGATCATCTTTCAAGTCTTGCAACACAAGAGTGTTCTTCGAAAGAAAAATAGTTCTAGAATCTAACAACAATCATAAACCCAATTACTAGTTTAAGTGGAAAATGAAGTTTTAGAGATGATTCTAAGGGAGAAAATAAAATCTAAGCTAACCCTAGAAATGGAGGCTAAAGAACAGATGCAAAGTGGGGGCATAAGTCTCAAAAGTTTCCCTTACATGCCCTATTTATATGGGCCACAAAAAGGAAGGGATAAGATGCATTCAAGTAATCTCGGTGGAGACCACGGCCGTGGTGATCACCATGGGCTAGTCGTGGTGGTGACAGAATGTGTATTTTTCAGCTTGTGATGACACATGAGTGTGTTGTCCGACATCGATAGATTGTGATCCTCTTGAAGTGCATATTTCTTCACCAAATCTTCAAGTTAATTCTCCTTTGGTCTTGTCCAACCTTGAGCTAAATCCATGTTGATCCCATCATGTTCCCATAGCTCCCGAAAGTTCTTCTACAAGACCAAAACGACAAAAAGGCAGAGATCCGAGCAAAGCAAGCAAAATTACTTACAAAATGCCTAAGGAAGTGTATCTTTTATGCACAAAATGGGGTTAATATGAGTCAAGATGTAGCATATTGTCATGTTATCAAGCTATCAACGTGACACCATTATTCTGATTTGTGCTTTTCTCATCATGCAAACTAGTGTAGAAAGTGTAACCGATCATCTCATATCCTGAAAAAGATGAGGCGTTGAAAAGAGATCCTTGTGACATTCGCATCAAGCTAGAAGA
Source organism: Rheum nobile (assembly GCA_027886185.1). Lineage (NCBI taxonomy): Eukaryota > Viridiplantae > Streptophyta > Magnoliopsida > Caryophyllales > Polygonaceae > Rheum > Rheum nobile. The sequence continues at coordinate 3,065,789 of WOAB01000002.1, read as the reverse complement.
AACCGATCCAGTTTCACTTATGCATTGCTAAATTACCCGATCACGGAACCACTGGATAAATGAACGATTATGCTACATATGGTTGAACTTCATTGATGTTGTGAAGAACATATAAATGAGCTTAATGCCACATTTGTTGCGAAATCTACTCGACCCAAAGACCAAATGTACCTCTTCCTTATGTTACATCTTCATTAAGTGTCTTAGGACGGCCTATGGTTGTTGTAGCAGATAAATATTATGTACAAAACTCTATAGCTTCTTCGACAATGTATCGCAAAACTATGCAACCTTCGGGCCGAAATCTATTCTGAACATATCCTTTAAGTATTTTCATAAATTACTCACAAGGATACATCCATCTAAGATACACCGGTGCATAAAATTTGATCTCTCTGACAAGATATATTGTTAAGTGGATGATTATATCACAAAATGATGGAGGAAAATACATCTCGAGTTGACATATTGTAAGGACAATGTCACTTTGCAGAGAATCCAATTCGCGGACATCGATGACTTTGCAACTAATCTTTTTAAAGAAGTAGAGTCTAGTGATTGCATTTCGGACATCCTTTGGTAAATGTCACGAATAGCAATTGCAAAAACTCTTGCATGACAATATGACAATCATGTAATTTCATTCCTTGAAGTTTGGCATCTTTCAAATTGACTAGACTTTGGATATTTGCTGAAAAGCTAGAAGAAACCTTTATCTTGCTGAAAAAATTACAAAATTTATCTCGTTCCTTTTTCGATAGTGTGTAACTTACAGGAGGAAGATATGTTTGTTCTCCTCTTTCTTGCGGTGCTAACTCTGGTTTGATTTTCATTTAAACCATGTCTAATCTCGCCTTCTTTCCATCTTTGCTCGTCCCTTTCACATTCAGTAATGTGCCCAACAGACTATCACAAATATTTATTTCAATATGCATTACATCCAAGCAATGTCTTACAAATAAGTGTTCCCAGTACGGTAAGAGAGAAAAATATAGACTTTTTTTTTCCATTCGCACTTACTGGGACGAACTTTTTGACGCTTATTAGAACGGGACTCATCCCTCCTTTTGCTAAATATCACATTCAAACCCCTTAACTTAGCCAAAAGTCGATCAATAGTTAACGGCTGAGGAGGTCTTTCTTCTTCTACATCGCCATTAAAATATTTCTTCAACTTACGGTACCTATGGCTTATTGGCCAAAATCGACGATCCGCAAGGTAGACCATTTTGTTACTACTTTTCAGCCAACGAGAATTTGTGTTATCCTCACAAATCGGACAAGCAAAATAACCCTTAACACTAAAACCAACTAGATTACCATATGTTGGGAAGTCACTTACCGTACAAAACAACATTGCCCGAATCTAAAAAGTTTCTTTACTGTATGCATCAAAAACTTCTACTCCATGATCCCACATAGTCTGCGGATCTTCAATCAACAGTGTCAAATACACATCTATATCATTTTCAGGTTGCCTCGGTCTAAAAATCAGCATAGACAACATCATATAGTTTCTCCTCATACATAACCAAGAAGGAAGATTATAAATTATAAGGAGGACTGGCCAAATAATGTGTACTTGATTGATTTGAATGTCGATTCATCCCATCGGTCGACAATGCAAGACGCAAATTTCTCGGATCACAACCAAACTCATGAAACTGATGATCAATATTAACCCATTGGGTAGAGTTTGCTAGATGTCTCAATTTACCATCTACAACCATCCCTTATGCATGCCATCTTAAATTATTTGCTTCTTCAACATTAGAAAGTAGACGTTTAAATAGAGGCATTATAGGAAAATACCATACTACCTTGGCTGGAACAGATCTCTCTGGTACCGAGATATGCCACAATCTACATTCGGACAAAGCTCAATCAAGGCAATGAAACTAAGCAAAGCATTTTCTCATACTTCATATTTGTCCATCCATGAGCCGCTTTTAAATTGAACAAATTCAAAACAACGGACAACTTTGTAAATCTGGTACATGATGAGTAGAGAGGTTCTTGAGCATCCTTCAATATACTTTCAAGCATATCAGTACGAGCATGGAAGTCCCCTGCAACTGCTTCAACCAGTTCTTCATGTCGGTCTTCATTACCAAGAGATGAATCAAACTCAGAATCCATACGAATGGATGTGTTTTCGTTTTCTCCGTTTCGTGTCCGGCGAGTGTAGGATTGATCAATTCCATGTACAAACAAATCATCTCTCACATCACTAACGGCCTTGTGAATTGCATTTAAACATTTTGTGCACGAACATGGAATTTTTTCAGCATTTCTAGCTTTCTCAAGAGCAAATTGTATAAACATATTCACCCCATTTTCATACTCTATGGACAATCGATTCGCAAACATCCAATTTCGATCCATATTCTTTAACTCAAACAAAAAAAACAAATATATTAGCATACAAAATTTCATTCTAATAATAAAACACCTAAAAGTAATAAGCATAATACATCACGAACAAGCTAATAAGAATCTAACACTACATATATTATTGTGAGAGGATATATTAAGTCGATTGGAATCACAAAACATTTTTCACCCTTGTAACTAAATTTCAGTTAGCATATTACCAAACACCGCCTAAGATAAGAACATTCCCACCATTTAAAATCTCAGTTAGCATACTTTTGGGTTTGGAACCCCACTATTTTATTCAGCAGATATCTCCACCGAATATCCGTGATCATATTCCCATGTTTAAAGATCAATTTAACAAAACCAAGTCTTGGAGTGATGAGTATTTTAGAAGCTACCAAATCTAAGTGTATACCTCACCAAGATATTCAGCAATTGAATATGTTATAGAATACAACTTTGGGTTTTAAAACGGGAATGATTGTAATGGAATAGGGAGATAAAATATGATGAAAATATTGGGATGCTAATGGTGCTTTCGGATAATTTTTTTTTTTTTTTTGATGAAAGCTTTCGGATAATTTTAAAAGATAGACATTGGAATACTACCATTATCTTATGCCAACTGTCTTACATTTATTATTGGTGCTTATTTTAATCTTGCTAGTTGAGAATGATTTCTATTCTCATACTAAAAGAGTTGTAGTAACTTGAAAAGTTATAGAAAGGGCTGTTAAAGCATCCTAACACTTTGAGAATGACTGACATTACTACTAGCCTAGAACTATAGTCTATAGAGAATAAGCAATCGAAACAGTATAAACCATCCTTAGCCGGAATTTGGTATACTACCAGAAGCAGAGGAACTCCCTCTCTGGCCACATTCTGCTATGCCTTTGATAGCAAAATTCTCTGGATTCCTGACTAAGCCTTGTTGTTTTACACATCCGCTCCACATTAACTCACCCAAATGTGACCCTAACAACCTTATTCCTAGTCTTCACTGGTTCCCTTTCCCAGTCCATCACATGTACCTCCCTTATCAAATATTTTTTGCCTATTATGTAGTTTCACCACATTAAGCTGAGAAAATACAAAGAGTTTGCAGACTATCCATTAATTGTTTGAAAGCTGAGGATGCCTTTCTTATAGCTTTTTAAAATGGAGTCAACTTGTCATTCTCAATAGAATACTCGAATGGATACTTGAATGCCATTAGCCTAGGCAAACATATATATACAAACTCTAATGATTTCTTCACTCAACTAGGTAGAATAACATGTGCCAACAGTAAACAAACTCTATAATTCATCCAATAGTAGACAAAACCCTAAAAATCAAATTGCACAAATCTAAAGCAAATAAGACGTTGCTGCAGATCTAAAGCAGCAATTGCACAAGGATTCTAAAGTAACACTTACACAAATCAAAAGCAATTGATCGAAGGCGCAAAGTGCTTACCAGAAACGAGAATCGCAGATTGAGGCCAGTCGAGGAGAAGTGAGACGGGCCGGAGAGACCACCAGAGACAACGCGACGAGCCGGAGAAGCCGCGACAAGACGGAGAAGCCGCGACAAGCCGGAGAAGCTGCGACGAGCCGGGGCTGGAAAGGGGCGAGGCTAGCTAGGGCTGTTGGGTGATGTTCGTAGTCGAGTTTTTTTTTTCTAACTGTACAACTGATGAACATAGGGTCGGCTGATACGTGTGTTTATTTTTCTAAGTACGTATTAATAGCGGTTTTTAGAAACAACCGCTTCTTATATAGATGATAGGGTCGGCTCACTGTTGTGTGCTTTTTTTTCTAATCACATATTTATAGTTGTTTTAAAAAAAAGCTCTTATAATATATTATAAAAAGCGTTATCCTTGTATTTCATTTTTATAGCGGTTTTCGAGAATAAAATCAAAATAAAAAAAATAATACTTTCATAGCGATTTTTTAAAACTGCTATGCGAGATCTCTTTTAATAGCATTTTTTAAAACCGTTATAATTTTTCGCTATTCATAGCAATATTTATACTATTGTCTCTTATTGTCATGGCAATCAAACGCCCAATCACTCAAACCAATCGTTCATCAATCAAACACCACCGAATTCAATCTCTCACACAAACACTAATTGACGACATCATGAATCCTGAATTAGGGCACCAATCCATCTCGAGTTTTACTCGTGCGTTTTCTCTGAATTTCGGAAGAGTCAAACAAGATTTCTCAAGCTGACTATTGGTGTTGGAATAACTCAATTCAGACATCGGAGAAACCAGAACGACTTCGCCAAAGATGCACGCAGTCAAAATTCAGACATCAATAGTTGCGATCGCAAGGGTTCATCTCCATTAAAACGAGTGGATCCACATGAAGGCAATTGATTTCACATCAAGTGGTATCAGATTCTTAGTTTGAGGCAAGTTATTCTTGTTTATGCTTATTCATTCTTCAAAATTTTCAACATATCCATGTTTTCTTGTTTGATCCTACATCAAACACCTCAAAGTTCTTGATTTTCTTGCTTTTTCTGGTGTTTTCTTGACCAAACCCCACCAACATCGCATCACCACCCCTCGAACACCACTAGAGAAACATGTTTCCACCACCACAACACCCTTCCTCCACCCCCATGACGCACTACAACCCCAAGGCCAACCCTTTGTCGCACCAAGAACCCTTCTTGCCGCCAAACCCTAGTTCGACCTTAGGTTGTCCTGCGTCCCAACTACTTTGCTTTAGGAGTTAGTTTTGGAATTTTTATTGCTTAATGCTTTTGTTCTTGTTACAAGTTGACGCCTTGCATGAAATTTCTAGTTTTTGTCAATTCTTGCATACTAAGTTTTGAATTTCTTGTTCTTGAATGTTCATGCTTCTACAACTTGCACTTGAACCTTACTTTCTCTTCTTTGTAAGTTGATTCCTCCTTGTTATTTTCTTTATTAATTTCTCTTTAATTAACCTAGTTCGTAGTTAGAGTAAAAAAATTAGATTGATTGTTTGATCACTTTCTTGCTTAACAATCTACAAAAAAAAAGTCATCAAGATTTCGGCCAAAGGCCAAGAAAAATTCAAGAAAGAGACTTAAGATAACACGAACTTATCTAGAGTGATTGAGTATTTTTCTTGCAAATATCTTATCCTTTGATTGTGTGAAATATAAGCAAGGCAAAGACTTGAACTTGCACACATAAACTTTTCTTGATCTAGCTGTGCATATAGGGTTTGTTTGTTGAAATTTGAATCACTAGGGTACAAACCCGATGCTTTTGCTTCGACGCTTTGGCATTTTGTCAGCGGAAAATCTGGGTGTGCTACAAAAGTTGACGCTTTTATTAGCATTTTTTAGCGTCGAAAATTTCGACACTTTATTTTGTCGGCATGTGTTAAAAAGCGCCATAAAATGCAAGCCTCTCATTCTCTCGAAAAATATCACCCTAGCTTCTTTTCTGTACGATTGTCTCTCTACCTCCCATTCTCTCGATGGAAAACCCTCACAAGATATCTTCAATCCTACTCGATAGCTTCTCCGACCGATTGCTTCCTAGATCTCGATCAGTTTTGCTAGGTCGATAAAACCCTCCAGTCGTTCCTAATGTCGATCGAACCCTCCGGTTGTCCTGGTGTCGAGCAACCTCCAACCGTTTTTGGTGTCGAGCAAACCTCCTACCGTTTTTGGCGGCGAGCAAACCTCCGGCCGTTCCTGGTGCCGAGCGAAACTCTGATTGTTCCTAGTGTCGCGCAAACCTTTGTCTGTTCCTGGTGTCGAGGCTAAGGGGGCATTTCCTGGTGTTGAGGCTAATGGGCGCTTCTGCGATAGACATACCAGTGCTAGGTCGTGGTAGGCTTGAGCATAATGAAATACGGTGTTTCATGTTATAGTGTGTGTCGAAGAGGTGTATATATATGCCTTTCGCTCTTATTCAAATTAGTCAATTCTTATATTCTCTCCTCAATTCCTGCAAAAACAACCATCTTTATCATAGATAGGTTAGAGATAGTGATACACTATGCTTTATTGAAGTTGTAAAGTGTGTAGATTTATGTAATATTTATCTACCATCACTACTGTACGTAATTGCAGTTTGATGATGACGGTTGCAACTCGTTTGTAGATGTTCGAGAAGCCTATAGAAAGAAAGGATGGGTAGTTTCAGATCCAGATTTACTTGATCAGGTATGTTCATACAATGATACCACATACTATCAAGTATAGATTGTGCTTGTCACATATCAACACTATTACGAGCAGTACTATTATTCCATACTACATTAACTTGTTCTTAAATTAATACCATCCTAAATTTTAAAGCAATAATGACTTATCCAAACATAGGGGGAAAACTAAGTAATTTAGTAACAACAAATGGGAATCCTACAATGTTAAGATTACTAGAAATCCTAGAAGGAATTGGCAAGCATGATAAATTAGTTATGATTTTGATTTGATTAATAGTCTTTATTTCCATAATCACTTTACTGAAAAAGTAGGGTTTCCTAAAGATGAAGAGGGTGAAGGTTGCAAGATCTATGGATTCTTGGAGTGAACAAGGTAGTTGAAAATTTTCACTTTGCTCCTAGTAAAATGTTTCATCAATCCGGAATTAGCATTTCACAAGGATAGTTACAATGTAAGGACACTTTTTTCTTCTTTTTCAAATGATTTGTTTATTAATTAGTCCTTTGCTTATAAGATATAAGTACATCCTTTTTCTACAGTTATCTCATAACATCATTAGCTTTTGGTGACTACATCCCTGGTGTTGTGAACCCGCTTGACAGGTAATATCTCTGTTCTTGCTACTAGTGTTTTCAAATTACTTTCCCCATATTTCTCCTTGAATCGAATTGTGAGTGCTATATATGTTTTCCAGTGTTCATTGGACCCAGGAATCTCCAAATGGAACGTATGAGTATTTTGGCAAGGTTGGTATCATGAATTGATATACATATCCTGATATCCATACATTTTGCAGTCATTATTAAGTATTGTTGTCTAAAGGCGGTGATTTTTTGGACCTGCGAGGGAGCAAGAAAACCCTCCGTTCATGGTGTCGAGGCTAAGGGCGCTCCAGGGTGTACTGCGAGGCGGCAATTTTTTGCAAGGTACAGTTCCTGGCCGTGATTTTTGCCCAAGTAAATTCGGCGAGGTTGATCTTGAAGGAATTGTGTCCTTTAATCAAATGTACAATTATCGAACATGGAATAAGACAATTAATGGAGATTTACAATCCGGGAATTTTAGGGGTCGTAGTGCTTTGCTAGAAGCCAACTACGATCAATGAGCTTAATCGGGTTAGGCTCATGGCTATAATAACCGAGTCCTATGAGGTCACACACATAGAGTTATCGGGCTGGATCAAATCGAACCGGAAGCCCATGTGGGACATGGATTTCGGCCCATTGGCTTTAATTGGGATATTGGCTTTTATTATTAATGGGTAAAAGTTACCATTGATAATTACTTGATAAGAAGATATCTTGATAGAAGATATATGGAAACAATATATATATGTTAATGCCTACGGTTGAGATAAGATCTCATATAAGGATATTGTTTCTTTATAAGATACATACGTACAACACAAGTCTGCTGGATGATATAGAAATCAAGTTTCACGGCTGAAGTGATATTGTTAAAAAGAGAGAACTGTTCATTGCCGATCCTTGTCTAAGCCACGTTCGTTTGTCCTTCGTTCGTCGTTCTAGCAGACGAGATCAAAAGCGATCCAGATTCCAGACTCGTGTGGACTAATTAGAGAAGCCATACTTGGGGCTTTCGTTCTCCGTTGAAATCCTGCAGGAACATTTCAGGCTCACATCAAATGGTATGTAACTCTAACTATACTATATTCCTATTAGTTCATGCATGAGATCCTTGTTAGATGTTAGGAAATAGTTTTCTGAAATTTCGCTTTAAGCATCTAAATTCCCTTCAGTGGTATCAGAGCCTCTTGCATGATTTGATAGGATCAATTATCAAAAGAGTTATTTTTGATGCATGTTAATATTCAAATTTCATGTAATATTAATATATAGGTTAAATTGCATGATTAAAATTGAGATTTTGATTGATTGGATATGGAAGTTGAGAACTTTGGTTCTAATATGCATGGAAAAGTTTAGAACTTTTAAACAAAATTAATCTACCCATATTTGATTCATGTGATTTATTATGCAAGAGATATGATTTTTGACATATTTAAATTATTGGATGAAAATTTGATTTTCATAAGATGGATCAACTACCCAAATTTTATTTTTTGTTAAATTCTGATTTTTTATAAAAATTGTTCAAACAATGGATTAATCAAATTCTGTGATCATGCGAATTGTTCGGTGGCTTCATCAAACGGATTTGTTTAAATATTTTAACGCACTGTTGACTTAATTGCATATGATATCCGAACTTGTTTTTCATGCTATATAATATACGGCTTTAAATTGTTGGGTTTGTAGGGCACGGGTTGGTCCGGGTTTGACTCGGGCGCGACTCGGTCCGATTGGGTAGATTTTGGGTTTTTAGGATACTTTCCTAAAAAGAATAAGATAAGATCTTATTTACCTAATTGGATAATATTTGATATTATCTACAATATTATTTCCTAAAAGTTGTTAGGATAGATTCCCACTTAATTAAGATAAAGATATTTGATATCTTACCTTATTTAAGCATATTTTATCCAATGATGCAATTTAATTATTAATATGATTAATTCTATATATGGATATGTTTGAATATCTTGTTACATGTTTTATCATTATAATGTTCCATTATTATTTTGATTAATAATATTTGATATTATGTATGCATGCATGTTTTATAATATTATGATATTATTGCTTGTATGAGGTGACTAGTATGGCCCACTTCTTAGGATAGAATATACGATCTGCGTATCGTTATGTTTTTTTGTACACGATCTGCGTATCGTTATGTATTTTTGTAATTTTTAATTTCAGTAATTAGATTATTATAAATTTTGTATTACAAGAAGATCCCAAGAAGACCAAGAAGATCCATGAAGGGTACCAAGGATGGAGATCCATGGAGAGAAGACCCATGAAGATTAGATCTTTGGTTTTTGGTTTTAGGGGCCATACTAGGATCACATTTAATTATTGCATTTTGAATGTCTTATTATTTTAAGCTTTGCATAATTGTTTACTTATGCTATTTTGTTCACTAGTAAATAGACAACCATTACATGCTTAAGTCCCTAAAGGAATATTGAGATAATTCATTCCCATGTCATAACCCATGATGCCCTAGGAATAAGTTGGATAGGTTTTGCCAAAGCAAGGTGTCCTTCTTTGATCTTGGAATAGTGAGGGTGGATCTATATAAGGGATTCATAAACCTTGATATGGTTATACTCAACAAGAGACCAAAAGGCAAAGTTTTGGATCTTGAGGCATAAGGATGAGTCCACATAGGATGTGGTCCATCAACCAAGAATTATAAAGAGTTATAATTAGTAAATGTTACTTACCTAGATCACATGAGACTTAGGACAGTGCCAAAGTACGCTAAGGTCTTATTTGAAATAGGATCTTGGAATCATTTTATTCACTGGGGACAAACTTGTTTGAATAAAATGTGCATTTGCTTAATTTTTGAAGCATGTTTAAATTTTAAGATTTTGCATGTCAAGCACAAACTTATCTGCATGTTACTTCCTTTTTGTAGCAATCATGTCTAGTAGCGATTTGAAATTCACCATGCGGTCAATTGTTGACAAAAACAAACTCAATGGTACGAACTATATCGATTGGGAAAGGAACTTGAGAATTGTTCTCAGATCCGAAGGACGTGAGGACGTTCTGGAAACACCCATCCATGTCCTGACCGATGCTTCCACTACTGAGGAGAAGGCAAAGGAAAAGGAAATAAGAGCTAAGTCGGTGCCTGTCACCTGCCTGATGCTCGCTGTCATGGAACCAGGCCTTCAAAAAAGGTTTGAACGCATGGATGCTCATACAATCATGGCTAACCTAAAAGTGTTGTTTCAGGAACAAGCTAAGATTGAGAGGTATGAAACTCACAAGGCCATACTTGAGAAGAAATTGGAAAAAGGGAAACCAGTGAGCAGCCATGTATTTGACATGATTGGTCTCTTTGAGCAGATGGCTCAACTAGGCTTTCCTTACAATGATGAGTTGGCCACCGATATCATCTTGCACTCCTTGCATGATGGATTTGCTCAATTCAGATTGAACTACCATATGCATGGGATAGGCAAGACCCTCAATGAGCTCCATGGCATGCTCAAGACAGCTAAGCAGAACATCATGGTTGAACCTAAGAAGGAAGTTCTCATGGTCAACAAAGGGAAAGGGTTCAAGAAGGCGGCCAATGGGAAGCACAAACAGCACCAAGGGAAGGACAAGCCAGTTGCTCAAACTAAGACGACTAAAAAGTCTAAGGTACTTGCTGATCATGAGTGCTTCTACTGCAAGGCCAAGGGACACTGGAAGAGAAACTGTCCCAAATACCTGGAAGACAAGAAGAATGGGACTGTGAATCCCACTTCAGGTATTAATGTTATTGAAATCTTAACAACCACTGCCACTACTTGGGTATTAGATACCGGATGTTGTGCTCACATTACTTCAAATGTGCAGGGGCTAAGAAGTAGGAGGCAAGTGGAGAAGGGAGATATAGACCTACGTGTTGCAAACAAGGCGACTGTTGTTGCGCTTGCTGTAGGAGTCTATGATTTAGTTTTACCTTCTGGTTTGATTTTAGAACTTAATAATTGTTATTACGTTCCTGAAATTTCTAAGAACCTTGTTTCGTTTTCGGTTTTGGATACTGAGGGCTATGATTTTATTGTTAAGAACAATTGCTTTTCTATTTATAAGAATGGTATTTTGTATGCCCGAGCACCCTTGAGTAATGGACTCTATGTGGTTGAACTTAAATCCGAAATCTATAACATTGATACAAAGAAGCAAAAGACGAATGACATGAGTGAAGCCTATTTGTGGCATTGTCGCTTAGGTCACATTGGCTTGAACCGCATGAAGAAACACCATAAAGATGGAATTCTGAAATCAATTGATTGTGAATCATTTGAAACATGTGAATCATGCCTAATGGGCAAGATGACAAGGTCACCTTTCACCGGGAAAAGTGAAAGAGTTGCTGAGCTATTGGCACTAATACATACAGATGTATGTGGACCAATGAGCACAGAAGCTAGAGGAGGCTATAGATACTTCATAACGTTTACTGATGATTTAAGTAGATATGGGTATATTTACTTAATGAGTCATAAATCTGAATCCTTTGAAAAGTTCAAGGAGTTTCAGAATGAAGTAAAAACTCAGACTGGCAAGAAGATTAAAACCCTTCGATCTGATCGTGGTGGTGAATATCTAAGCCAGGAATTCGATCATCATTTAAGACGTTGTGGGATAGTCACACAACTGACCCCACCAGGTACACCTCAACTAAATGGAGTGTCTGAAAGGAGAAACAAGACCTTGTTGGACATGGTCAGATCAATGATGAGTTTTGCTAGTCTTCCAACATCCTTCTGGGGATACGCCCTCACAACCGCTGCATTCACACTAAACAGAACCCCGTCTAGGACTGTAGACAAGACACCATATGAGATATGGACTGGAAGAGTTCCAAGCTTGTCTTTCATGAAGATCTGGGGATGTGAAGCTTATGTAAAACGTTTAATGTCAGATAAGCTTGCACCCAGATCAGATAAATGCTTCTTCATAGGATATCCCAAAGAAACCAAGGGATACTACTTCTACAACCCTACTGAGCACAAAGTGTTTGTTGCAAGGGATAGTGCCTTTTTGGAAAGAGAATTAATTTCCAAGAAGTCAAGTGGGAGAAATGTTCATCTTGAAGAAGTTCAAAATGAGCAACAAACCCAACAACAAGCCAACATAGATGATGTCGATGAGGAGATATTGGTACCTGGAGACGTTCATTCCCAAGAGAAGCTAACCAGGAACCGGCACCAGCACCTCAAGAACCAAATGAGGAACCACAAACAGTTGTGGAAAATGCTCCAATTGTTGAACCCACACGTAGATCAAACAGGCCGAGGATGCAACCAAGGCGATATGATGATTTCGTCTTAAATGTAAGCCATGACGTCCTGCTTTTAGAAAGCAGAGAGCCTGAAACCTATAAGCAAGCAATGACGGGTCTAGACTTTGAGAAATGGTTTCAAGCCATGCATTCTGAAATGGATTCCATGTCTGAGAATCAAGTATGCACTAGTAGAAAAAACCCTTTTAGAGGCGGACGTTTTGACACTTATTGAGACGGATATCGTACGCAGCAAGTGAGGGGGCTGCAACAAGTAGGGACCCTTTTTGAGGCGGGCAATATACGCCTCTAAAAGTCACTTTTTGAGGCGGGCGTTTATAGGCCCGCCTCAACAAGTGCCTCACTTTGGCGCCGAAGTGAGGCACTTTTAGAGGCGTATAAATGGAGGCCCGTCTCTAAAAGTGCCTCATTGGCGCCGAAGTGAGGCACTTTTAGAGGCGTATATATTAAGGCCCGCCTCTAAAATCCACTTGTTGAGGCGGGCCTCCATAGGCCCGTCTCAAAAAGTCTATTTAAAAAAAATAAAAATAAAAAATAAAAAAAATAAAAAAAATCCGGACCCCGGTTTTTTGTAATACCGGGGTCCCATTGCTGATTTTTTTTAAAAAAAATCAGCTAGCCCCGAATCTTCAGCAAATTATCAGCTTCCAGATTCAAAATTGAATACACAACAAGTGTACTTATTAAATGGTCAAAGAAGCAACTACAATTATGATTACATTTCTCACATCAGTAATATGAAGTGAAGCAAAATTGAACATTAAACAGAACAGAGCAGAGCAACTGAAGAAGGGTGCTTTGGTCATAATTTATATAGGTAAAACTACAAACAAGCTAGTTTTTGATGATGACTACAACCTTTTCTCAAGGAAAACAGAACTCACAAATTGTTACGCCCGGAAAACAGAACTCACAAATTGTTACACCCTGGAACTGGTTTTCACTAATTTCATCTCTGTCTGGTCAATCCCTCTTCTATTGTAGCCAACTGCAAACTAAAACCATAGATTAAAGGCAATATTGACATATGACTACCCTAAAGCTATTATCATGATTCATGAACAATAAGACATCATTTCAACTGATAATCTAAATCCTGAAGAACACAGCACAAAATAAACAAGATGTATGTCTGATCTGTCAAATGGATGCGTTTACAGTGTCTCGAAACAAGAAACAAAGATGTAGAAGGCAAGTATTCCACAAGAAACAAATTGCATCTTTGCCAGGAATACTAGAATTTGCATCACATATTATACAGGAAGTTACTTTTTAATTTATATTACCTTGAGAGGTGTTGAAAACTTGATTGCTTGGCTATTGACATATGCACGAACAAGACTCGACACAACAGAGCCTTTCGCTTCTTTTTCTCAGCCTGCACATGCCATGAAAAATGTATAACAACACTTCCATAAACCTGAAGAAGCAGAGCATCATCTATAGCTGCACTCATACAAAAAAGCCTATCATATACAAGCTCATGAAAAAGAGTTGATAATTTCCAAAGGGATCAGTTTTCTGGGGTATTTCAAGAAGCCACCACAAACTAGTGCTAATCAAGAATTAAAGGGTAGAAGGCACAAGGAAATCTGCCCTCATAATATGTACTACAAAGTACAACCTATTAACCTAGTTCTTATAAGCACAAACCAGTAAAAATATAGGGAATAAAGCATTATTAAGAAAGTTTAGCAACCTGCTCTGAATAGCCATCTCTGAGAGCATAATGTCGCGCCATAATTCATGACAAAGAAGTAAATTCTGTAACAACAGCAGTTGCAAGATCTGACATAGCAAGTGATGCAGCCAGCTGGACAATCTGGACACTGTCCTCCTTCATATCAAGTAAAGAGCTTAACTTGGTAACCATAGACTCAACACGTGCCATTTTGTCCAGCATTGTTCCAAGCTTTTCCTGGTTGATATTCCAATGAGCTATAAGAACTAGAAGAGGCATAAAAAATAATTATCACTAATTTAGAAAGTAGCTGTGATTCACAGAAAATATTCAGAGCCCCAAGATTAACCATAAGTATCATAGCTTGCATGCTTTGTTCTTGATATACAACTGAAGAAATCACGATAAAAATAGTCATCGGAATATTCTTCAATGGTTGCAAATTGCAATATTACTCATCAGACACCAGGATACAATAAATTAGCTAGCTAGAGAAGGCAGAATTTCCTACTGACAAATTTAGACAAGCTTACATGAAAAAGAATGCCTTTAAGTTACTGACAAATTTACACTTCCAATTAACCTTCATTCTCTTAAGGGTGAACTTTACAGCACCAAACTAAAAAGAGGGAAACCTTTTTCAATTGGGACAACCTCTCCAACATTGATCTACTTTCACCACCTTCTATTCACCTCAACTATTAGGCTATTATTACTTCTTATGTCTTGTGCAGGTTCCTTAAATGACATTGACAGTGTTTTAAGTATAAGCTAAAGTCTAAACTTGACTACAAGATAATGTGTAATTCATCATGGTAGTCACTAGTTTGATCTTTTTTGACCAACTGAGAACATGCCACACTTCATCAACTCAATCTATTCCAATCCATATGTCAGAATCTACACAGAACCACAAAGTTGACCACATAAAAAGAAAATGAAATAAATAAGCAAAAATTAAAAGGGCTTACCTAATCAGATTTTTCGAAGAGCTTTGATTGCTGCACCAATCAAACTGCTTCCCGTAATGTATATCCCCCTACAAAAACATTCCGATTTCCGGATTCCAAGCTTTAAAAAATTTCACAACCATCAAGAACAAATTATGAACAGGATAGCCTCTCCAATCTCAACCCTATCCTAATGCAGTTGAATAATCCGATGAATAAATCATCATAATGATACAAAAACCCTCAAATTGAGTCAGGAGAGAAAGAGAAACGGAGTACCAGGCGGCGTCGAGGACGGAGACGCCGATGGAGATGGCGATTTCGATGGCGTCATCAGAGGATCCAGAAGAGCTAACGCTGGAAACAGAGGCAGAACCCCCATTCCCCAAACCAACGCCGCCGCCGCCGTTATGATCAAGCGCGTAAGCCAAATTGGGCGACACCGACGGGCGAGGGAGAGGATGACACTCTCTACCGCTGCCGGAACTGGATCCGGCGCCGCCGCAGCCATCCGAATCGAAACCCGAGAACCCGGAGGAAGTTCGATGAGCGAGACCGAGAGGTATCGGGACTGGGAGAAAAGAAAGAGATCGAGGGGAGAGAGAGAAAAGAAAAGAGGGAGAGAGAAAGAAAAGCAAAGAGAAAAAGAAAAAAAAATAACCAGGATACTTATAGAGACGGGCCTCTTTATGCCCGCCTCTATAAGTCCTTATGTCGCGCCGAGAAAGAGGCAATAGAGGCGGACATAAGGAGGTCCGCCTCTATTGCATACGTTTGTTGAGGCGGGCTTATGGAGGCCCGCCTCAACAAAACTTAATAGAGGCGGGCATTTTCGCCCGCCTCAAATACGTATCATTAGAGGCAGGCCTAAAATTGGCCCGCCTCTAATACTTTAGTGGGAATAATTTTTTGTAAATTTTTTGAGGCGTATAATTGTTTGCCCGCCTCAATAAAATTTTTTGAGGCGTATAAAATAATTATCCGCCTCAAAAACCTGAAAAACTGATTGCGTATGACGTTGTTGAGGCATTTTGTTATATGCCCGCCTCTAAAAGAGAGCCTCAAAAAGTGTTTTTTCCACTAGTGATGGGACTTGATAGATTTGCCAGATGGGGTAAAACCCATAGGATGCAAATGGGTTTTTAAACTCAAAACAGACAAGGATGGAAATGTATCTGTTTACAAGGCAAGGTTGGTTGCCAAAGGTTTTAAACAGATTCATGGTCAAGACCATGAAGAGATATTTGCACCGATCGTAATGATCAGATCCATCAGAATACTCTTAGCCATTGCCGCTTATTATGATTATGAGATTTGGCAAATGGATGTCAAAACCGCCTTTCTAAATGGATATTTAGAAGAGGATGTGTACATGACATAACCTGAGGGTTTTGAGGATCTAGCAGGCGCTAAGAAAGGATGCAAGCTTAAGAAGTCTATCTATGGACTTAAGCAAGCATCTCGGAGCTGGAATATTCGCTTTGATGAAGCTGTCAAAGAACTGACTTCATTAGATGCGAAGAAGAACCTTGTGTTTACAAGAAGTTTCGTGGGAGTAAAGTGGTCTTCTTAGTCTTGTATGTGGATGACATACTGCTCATTGGAAATGACATTCTGATGCTAGAGTCCGTTAAGGGATGGCTGAAGAAATGTTTCTCAATGAAGGACTTAGGAGAGGCGAAGTACATACTGAGTATCAAGATCTATAGAGATAGATCTGGGAGGCTGCTAAGATTGAGTCAATGAACTTATATAGATAAGGTTCTTGACAGATTTAAAATGCAGGACTCTAAGAAAGGGTTTCTATCATGTATGTCATGATATGTGCACGCCCTGATGATGCATTTGCTCTGAGCATGTGTAGCACCCGGAGAGGCACATTGATGTGCAGCCAAGAACATCATGAAGTACTTGAGAAGAACCAATGATGACTTCTTGGTGTGTGGGGGTGATGATAAATTAGTCGTTCAAGGACGTCAGGATAGAGGAGATGTCAGAATGTGAAAAGTGCACACAGATGACGTTATTGCAGATCTACTAACCAAGCTTATGCCTAGGCCCAAACGTGAGGGTCACACTAGGGCCAAGGGCCTCAAGCGCATTGGAGAATGGCTTTGAGATTGTATTGTCTTACATAATGAACCTTGTTTCATGTATGATAGACATGTTTTATGCTTGATTATATGATATACACTGTCATTCTTATTCAATCATTGCTTGGAATTGAATAAAATGTCCAAATAATTTATAATTCGCAAATGGGCTCATCATAAGTGTTTTGGTGAATGAAACCCCATTAAGTGAACTGAAGTTATAAATTATTCGAAGTCCGTAGTCTAAGTCATTAACCAGGACATAAATGACTCCTTTAAAGACTATATTGTAAGTTGACTGATAGCGCCAGGTTTCATGGGCTATAGGGACATTGAGATGTCTAGTCAATTACATAGATATGTATGGATGATATATATGGGACTGACCTACCTTAAAGGTTTTCATAAAAGACTTGAAGAATCTTTAAGTTAAACCATGATTGGTAGATTCCTCAGACATGAGTATGATATGGTTTCTCTTGATGATTGGTATGTCTTTGACGCTGTTAAACGCTGACCGTAACAGGCAGTTATAAAGGCAGTGATTGTGATTGCCAAAAGTTGAGTGCAAGCTATAGTCATGCAAGACTGGAGAAGTCCTCCTGCTTCATGTATACTGTGATACATTGGACAGGAATGGTGTCTCGGCCACTTGGAGAGCGAGAACTGAAAAATGCATGGCCATGCTCGAATGGATTATATGTAATCATCCGTTATTTGACAGTTCAAACTCAGGAGTTCAAGAAACACATTTGATGAGAGATATGAATGTCAACATATCATCAAATAAGACACTAAGAGACAAAGGGATTTAACATTGCACACTTGTTTTAAGGACAAGTGGGAGATTGAAGGAATTGTGTCCTTTAATCAAAGGTGCAATTACCGAACATGGAATATGACAATTAATGGAGATTTACAATCCGGGAATTTTAGGGGTCGTAGTGCTTTGCTAGAAGCCAACTACGATCAATGTGCTTAATCGGGTTAGGCTCATGGCTATAATAACCGGGTCCTATGAGGTCACACACATAGAGTTATCGGGCTGGATCAAATCGAACCGGAAGCCCATGTGGGACATGGATTTCGGCCCATTGGCTTTAATTGGGATATTGGCTTTTATTATTAATGGATAAAAGTTATCATTGATAATTACTTGATAAGAAGATATCTTGATAGAAGATATATGGAAACAATATATATATGTTAATGCCTACGGTTGAGATAAGATCTCATATAAGGATATTGTTTCTTTATAAGATACATACGTACAGCACAAGTCTGCTGGATGATATAGAAATCAAGTTTCACGGCTGAAGTGATATTGTTAAAAAGAGAGAACTGTTCACTGCCGATCCTTGTCTAAGCCACGTTCGTTTGTCCTTCGTTCGTCGTTCTAGCAGACGAGATCAAAGGCGATCCAGATTCCAGACTCGTGTGGACTAATTAGAGAAGCCATACTTGGGGCTTTCGTTCTCCGTTGAAATCCTGCAGGAACATTTCAGGCTCGCATCAAACGGCATGTAACTCTAATTATACTATATTCCTATTAGTTCATGCATGAGATCCTTGTTAGATGTTAGGAAATAGTTTCCTGAAATTCCGCTTTAAGCATCTAAATTCCCTTCAGATCTCTCTTTTCTGTCTTGGTTCTGTAAGCTTTTAGGTTCAATTCTATGTTTGATTTATTCGTGGCTAGTTTAAGGGTTTAGCTTGATGTTCTATCGCACTTGGTTGGAAAATTAAGGGATGAAATTACTGTGATTGATATTCTGAATATACTTTAATCAGACTTGGTTGGCTAAGTAGAATCCAAGTGTGCTGGAACTGTACCTTGTATTTGTGATATTTGTTTATTATTTGCTTCTGTAACTACCATTGCACATTTTCCAGGTTCCCTAAAGGAGTACCCTAGGAGGTTTGTTATCATAGATTCTACACTGATTTAAATCTAAATGTTATATGGTATGACAAAGTTCCAAAATTAGGTAAGTTGCATTTTCGGAATCAAGAAACCATATTTTCTATTTGGTTACTTGGCTGGAAAACACACCACTACATTTGTCGTACTAGCACAAGGTCTTAGTGCTGACGAAGACACAAAATAAAATACAAGGGGATGATAAAAGTTGCCAATCTATATGATATATTTCTTGCATAATGATGCAAAAAATGGTATTAAAGATTTCAAACGTATATAGTCAATGTTGGTACAAGTTATACAAATATACTTGTATACGTGAAGGTTATGTGTAACTGTATCTTGGTTAAAGTTGCTTAGGGCCTTAATGTTATACAAATCTAGGTGTAATTCGATGAACTACTCCCTATGATAGGATCGCACCTCCCTTAAGCCTCGGTGCAAGCAAAGTCATCGAGCCATCTTTCGATTCTGTGAGCGCTCCTTGAGTCATAAGTCCCTTCATTAGCTTAGATTGGAGTCTAGATGCTCATTCTCGAGTGATCACACCGGGAGGAGGGTCGTGTCTTGGATTTGGAATAGAAACCCTAGCAGCGTCCGCGGCTCTTGCACGTGTGAGGCGAGGACCGGGCGCCGGTGCACTTCCCTCGGCGCTCTTGTCTTGAGAGCTTGGAATAGGTCTGGGAGAGTCCATGGAAGTCGGGGTGCCCGAGGCAAACTGATCCAAAGAGCTTGTGGCCTGGTAAGGATCTTGGCGTCGCGCGGGCTCGAGGCGAGCGGCACCGCAGCCAAGGGCGGAGATTGGTCAAGAGGAGCTTGGCTTGGCACTTGTGACACTTGATGGGACATAGTCACATCATCATTCCCCTCTTGGAAAGGATTCGACCTCGAATCTTGGCCAAAGTAGTCGTCCTCATCATCAATTAAGAACGGTGCCAAGTCGGCGACAATGAACACATCATGGACACCATACGTAGGAGGCAAATCAAGCTTGTAAGCATTGTCATTGAGGCGCTCCAACACTTGGAATGGGCCATCACCACGACGCTTGAGCTTGCAGTTACGGAGTGTGGGAAAACGTTCCTTCCACAAATGCACCCAAACAAGGTCGTCGGGCTCAAAAATCAGTTATTTGCGACCATTGTTAGCTTGCCTCACATATTGAGTAGTCCGCCTTTCAAGCTGCAGCCTTTTGTTTTCATGAAGCTTCTTGATCCTCTCAGCTTGATCAAGTCCTTCCTTGTTGTCCCGGTCATTGGTTACATATTGCATTAGATCAAGAGGAGTTGTAGGATTGCATCCATACACCACATCAAATGGAGTGCGCTTGGTGGCTGAATGAATAGACCTATTATAGGGAAACTCCATGAAGGAGAGGCACGACTCATCCCACTTGCGCAAGTTAGTTTGCATTAAATATCTAAGCAATGCACCAAGAGTACGATTAACTACCTCAGTTTGCTCATTCGTTTGGGGATGACAAGTGGTAGAGAAGAGGAGTTTTGTCCCAAGCTTGGCCCAAAGAGTCTTCCAAAAGTAAATCAAGAACTTCACATCTCAGTCCAAGACTATAGACCTAGGAACACCATGTAGCCTCACAACTTCATCAAAGAATAGGTTAGCAACATGTGAAGCATCATTAGTTTTGTGGCATGCTATATGAGCCATTTTAGAGAATCTATCTACCACCACAAAAATGGAGTCCCTTTCCTTCTTAGACCAAGGTAACCCTAAGACAAAGTCCATGGAAATGTCTTCCCAAGGAGCTTGAGGGATAGGTAAAGGGGTATAGAGGCCATGAGGTTGAACCTTGGACTTAGCACGCAAGCAAGTAGTACATGAAGCACAAAATTTATCAACTGATCTAAGCATGTGTGGCCAATAAAAATGCTCCATAAGAGTATGCAAGGTTTTAAGTACCCCAAAATGACCCATGGGCCTCCACTGTGGGCTTTTTATACTAACAACCTCCTAGTTGAACCCTTAGGAATACAAATCTTAGCTCCTTTGAAAAAAAATCCATCATGCAAGTAGAATTGCTCTTTACTACTAGTAGACATGCATGCGTGAAAGATTTCACAAAAATCAGGATCATGGGCATAAAGTTCTTTTATAAAAAGGAAAACCCAAGCAACTTAACATCGGCGACCAAATTGTCCTTCCCTTTCTTATGTTTGATTACATAGGGAAAAGCGTCAATAAAATCAACCCACATGGCATGCCTCTTTTTCAACTTGCTTTGGCCCATCAGAAACTTCAAAGCCTCGTGATTAGAATGTATGATGAATTCCCTTGGCAATAGGTAGTGTTTCTACACAGTGAGCACTCGGACTAGGGCCAACAATTCTTTGTCATACGTGGGATAATTCAGCTCGGCCCCTCCAAGCTTTTCACTAAAGTAGGCAATTGGTTTGCCATCTTGCATGAGAACTCCTCCAAGACCGATCCTTGAAGCGTCACATTCTTGGTTTTAAAAGGCATGCCTAGGCGCAAGGCGACAGCCTTGGCGCCTCTCTCGGCACAGGTGCAACGCACTACAAGAGGCGCATGCCTCGCTGCGCCTCGGAGCCTTACGTGCCTTGCGTAGTTAAGGCGGTCCGTGACATTAAAAATAAAAATTTACTTAAAAGGCCTGTTTTCTGGAAATAAGCTTCATCTTTCACCTCTTTCCTCTCGTTACGAACAACAGCAACCAACATCCCCTCCAGCAGCTAGGGTTTCTCCTCCAAGGTATTCCTTCCCCCTCTCTCTCTCTCTCTCTCTCTCTCTCTCTCTCTCTCTCTCTCTCTCTCTCTCTCTCTCTCTCTCTCTCTCTCTCTCTCTCTCTCTCTCTCTCTCTCTCTCTCTCTCGTCTTCCTCTCCGTCTCTCTCTCAATCGCTCTCTCTCAAATCTCGGCTGCATGACCGGACCGCATCTCTCTTTTTTTTTGGTCTGAACCAGACCGCATCTCTATTAATTTATCCTAGTCTCTCAATCTCTCTCTCTAGTCTCCCCCTCTATCGGTCTCTTTCATATTAGTGTAGTTGTTTTGTTATTATTTATATAGATTATAGAATATGATTTCTATAGAAAATAGGACTATAGAGATGTAGAATACTGAATACAGAATATGTTTTTTTTACAGAATCTGTTTTTTTTAATGCAGAACTATCTTTTTATTTTTTTGAAATTGAAATGTGAAATTGATTAGATTATGGACTTAATTGTTATTTCTTTACCTTTTATTTATGTTTATGACTTTTTTTAGCTATATTCTAGACTTTTTACTTATGAATTATGCTTTTTTTATGTCATTTTATGTATTTATAATACATTATTATGTTTTTTGAATACAATATATCATCTAGATTTAATTTACAAGCTTTTTGGGGAAAAAGTGCGCCTCGCCTACAAAAGGCGTGCTTTTTTTTTGCGCCTAGGCTCCAGGGGCCCTTTGCGCCTCGGTGCGCCTTGCGCCTTTTAAAACCAAGGTCACATTCAATTTCAAAGGTCTTGTTGAAGTTTGGCAAGACTAAGAGTGGCGCATGTGTGAACTTATCCTTGAGGGCACTAAAAGCTTCTTCTTGCGGTTCCCCACACTTGAATGCCACATTCTTCTTTGTGAGCTCATTGAGAGGATTTGCAAAGGTGCTAATGTCCCTCACAAAGAGGCGGTAGAACTCAGCTAAGCCTAGAAAGTTATGCACTTGTGTCATGGTTGTGGGAGTAAGCCACTCTTGGATGACTCTCACATTTTCCTCATCAACTTTCAATCCTTCCCTGCACACCACAAAACCAAGAAATACCACGTGATCCAAAAAAAAGTGACACTTCTTAAAGTTGGCATACAATTTCTCACCCATAAGCACTTCTAGGACTTTCCTAAGGTGAATAACATGATCTTGCAAGTTGTGACTATATACTAAAATGTCATCAAAGTAAACTAAAACAAATTTTACAAGGAAAGGTTATAGAACATGGTTCATCAACCGCGTGAATGTACTAGGAGTGTTGGTGAGGGCAAAGGGCATGGCCATCCACTCGTACAACCCATATTTAGTCTTGAAGGTCATCTTACACTCGTCGCCTTTCTTCATCCTGATATGATGGTACCCACTTTTCAAATCTATCTTGGAGAAAACACCAACACCTTGTAGCTCATCAAGCATATCATCAAGCCTTGGGATTAGATAATGAAACTGGATTGTAATATTGTTGATTGCTCGATAATCAACACACATCCTCCAAGTCCCGTCCTTTTTTGGCATTAAAATGACAAGAACCGCACATGGACTAAGACTCTCGCATACATACCCCTTGTCAAGTAGTTCTTGCACTTGCCTTTGGAGCTCTTTGGTCTCTTCGGGGTTGGCTCTATAAGCAGCTCGGTTAGAAAGTGTAGCTCCGGGTATGAAGTCTATTTGGTGCTCTATCCCTCTTATTGGTTGCAGTCCACTAGTGATATCCTCTTGAAAAAAATCATCAAAGTCTTGCAAAAGACGAGAAACAGAAGGAGGTAGATCATCTAGATGCTTAGACAACCTGCTTTGGTTTTGTAAGGAGCATATGATTGGAGGCGTCCCCTTTGTTCCCTATAACAACCTTCTTGCCCTTAGTTAGGTCCTCCTTCTCCTTAAGAGCCTATCTTTGCTCTCTAGCTACATGATCTACCATGATCTCACAAGGAGCTAAGGGGTAGAGTGTGATTCTTTTACCCTTCATGTGAAAGGAGTACTCGCATCAGACACTCCTTGGTGAATCACTCCACGGTCATACTACCATGGCCTTCCTAAGAGGAGGTGACACGTGGTCATTGGTAGAACATCACAAACAATCTCATCTTCATAGCCACCAATGGAAAGCTGATTAGAAGCTTGGTCCTTAACCTTAAGAGGAGTATTAGAATTCAACCAACATAAAGTATAAGGTTGAGGGTGATGAGAAGTAGGGAGATTAAACCTTTCTACCACCTCTTGATCGATGGTATTTCAAAAAGAACCTTCATGCACTATGACACTACACACCTTACCTATGATGAGGCACCTTGAATGAAAGATGGTCTCTCGTTGGTTGGGCACACTTGCACTCTCGGAAGCAATTAGGGTCTTCTTAACCACAAAACATTCTCCTTTCGCAGCCCTCACGTGCATCTCTTCTTATTCTTCATGGACTTCCTCCTCTTCAATGTGCTCATCCTCAGATTCATACTCTCTATGAGTGTTGAGGAGCACTTGATGCCTATTAGGGCGGTCCCTAGCAAAATGTCCACAACCCAAACACTTGAAACACTTAGAGTCCCTTGCTCGACCGTCTCCTTATCTTTTCTAATTTGGAAGAGTTCATGTCGTGTCTCTTCTTGGCTGAGTTTGGGAAGGTTCGTGTCATGGTTCTTGGCACCGTGAAGGAGGATGGGAAGTACTAGGACTTGAAGAGTTCCATGGCCGAGTGCTAGGGACTTGATGTCGCTTATGTGAGAGGTTCTTATACACATGAGTTGTGTAATGGAGGACTTCTTCAATGGGTGTTCCTCTCACAAAATGTTGCATCCCTACAATAGCTTTAAGGTCAGCACTTAAACCATGAACAAACATAGCAATTACATACCCTTCGGGGAAGCGCATCCCGGATCTAAATATGAGGGTCCTTACTTCCTTGTAGAACTCATCGGGGGTCCGGTTTCCTTGCCTCACTTGCTCAATCTTGTCATGGATGCGCTCCTCAAAGTCTTCGGGCACAAACCAAGCTCGAAGGGCAGCCTTGAGATCTTGCCAAGTGTCTATGGCGGGGTATCTTCTAACAACTCTTTCCTCCTTATCCTCTTGCCACCAATGATAGGCAAAATCTGTGATGTTTATAGAGGCAATGGCCACAAGTTGAGCATCATGGTAGTTGTAGTAGTCAAAAATAGCCTCGATCTTGGTCTCCTAATCAAGGTAGGCCTCCATATCTGAGGTGCCCGCGAAGGTTTGAACTTGCAACTTCACTCCATGGTGCTGCCTTGTGGTCTCTCCTTACCTTCCTAATAGAACCCTCTTTGAGCATGAGGTTACATCCTAGGAGCCGGTGAATACCTCTCCCGGACTTGTTCCCTTAGAGGAGGGTGCCTTTGAACATTACGTCGAGGCACAACGTTGGGGCCAAGGGGTTCTTGCTGAGGACGTTCATAAGTCCTAGTTGGTGCTTCTCGTGTTCCATAACCTGTGGGGTTAGTGCGTATAGGAGGATAAGCACCAAAATTGAAGAAATGGTCATCAAACATACCTTGTTCTTGGCGGGAGGTGTTCACTTGAGGAGCATGAGAGGTAGTGGCCTCCTCATGGAAGGTCATGCGTGAGAAATTGTTTTGCAAGGGACTGGTGTATAAGTTTCTACTTGACGTGGGGATGGATGGCAGTGGTGGTCCTCACGGGCTCCACTAGGCCTAATCCAGTTGAGGGATTGCTCAATCTTAGCCTCCATGTTTTCCATGAAAGCTGCAGTCTCGGCCCTTATTTCTTGGATTTGTTGGCGGACATGGTCTTATTGTTCCTCCTTGTTTGCTTGGATTGCTTTTAGAAGAGTCTCCAAGGTGATAGGAGGAGGGTTCCTAGATTGGTTGTCAAGACCACTAGTTTGATTGTCAAGGACACTCTTTAATATACCATCTTGTTCCATGATGTTTTCCTAGCAAGGTAAGCAAGCCAAGACATGTACCAAGGAAACATAGCAAAAGATGTGATGCCAATCAATGGAACCTTGAGCCAAACAAGTGCTAAACATATGATCAAAAGTTGTCACAAAATTCATATTGCAAGCTCTCAAATAAGGTAGATTTAGGGTAGTTTGGCAAAAACCAAAGAAAACCACAACAAATCTGTTTTGAGCTTGCGAACTCACCTTGAAAAATGAACCAACACAAGACACCAAAGAAGCTACTAGGCACTTTTGATCTTAGGTTCACAACGTATACAAACACTTAGCCTAGCTTGGCTTCTTTTTCTCGAGGGGTCCGAGTTTTTCTAAGCCCAATCTCGTTTCCTTCTCACCGGGTCCGAGTTTTCTAACCCCCTCATCTTTTTCTAACCATGTCCGACTTCTTTTTGTAAGGCAACAACACAATTCATGGAAAGCAAATCTTGGAGATTGGCTTTTTTTTTTTTTATTACAACTATATACAACTTCAGATTTTGACAATAAATTGAACTTTGGATCGAAGTGCTTTTCCTGTATCTTTAGTCCTTGATTAGGTTCAGTTTTCAATAGCAAGTAAGCACAAGAACAAACAAGAGTTGTTGCAGCAAAAATAACAAAAGAAAAACATTTAAATTCGGCTAAGTAATGAGGCTTATTTAATAAGTCTTCACTAATGACAAGAAGTAAATTAAGTGTAGTTTTAAATAAACAAAGGTTGTTTTCAACCTATGGAAAGACTTGAGCAAAACTCAACCAAAAATCTGCAGAACTCAACAAGGAAACTCGGCACAACAAGGGCACGAAAAACCGATCACATGCAAATTGAATCTAGATCGACTTTTAACCAAGTTTTTAGCGTTTACCTTGCATGGATCTGATACCACATGACTGGTTGAGGAAGAGGTCACATGCAATAGGATCACGCCTCCCTTAAGTCTCGGTGCAAGGTAAGTCGCTTAGGTTGGTTCGTAAACAAGGATGGATCAAGATCTGGCGTTGTTGAAGAAATTGCGCAAAGAGAAGTGATGATGAAAGTAGGACGTGGAGGCGACAAAGATGGTGATGGATCTGACTTGTAGATAGAAGGGATAAGTGATATTCCTCTTGTGGATATGACACACCACACAAGGGAGAACAAAGATCAATACTCAAGGGATGTAACTTTCATGAGAAGGAAGATCGGAGTTCGATGTAACACACGAACAAAGGCTGGAAATTATGGAATTTCTCAAGGAAAAACTGATAGTTTTTTGTTCTTTTTTATTGATTAAAACGGGCTTTACAATAGGAGAAGAAGAAGGGTTTAAGTAGCCTCAAAACGGAACTCTTGCACAAGGCCTTTGACATGCCGTCGACGAGTGAAGAGTCTCAAGCATTTAACATACCAAACCTTATCCAAATGTTATGAAATTCTGCAAAAATGAAAAATAACATAATGATAAGTTTGTCATGCATTTATGAACCAAAAGGCACGAGCCAAAAGTAGTGTAGCCTTCATGCATCACTCGGTTGGACCAAGAGCAAAGTCACCAAGCCATCTTCCGATTCGGTGAGCGCTCCCTGAGTCATAAGTCCCTTCATGAGCTTATATTGGAGTCTAGATGCTCATGCTCGTGCTCGAGCAATCACGCTAGGAGAGGGTCGTGGCCTGGATTTGGAGTAGAAACCCTAGCGGCGGCGGCGACTCTTTCACATGTAGGCGAGGATCGGGTGTCGGTACACTTCCCTCGGCTCTCTTGTCTTGAGAGCTTGGAATAGGTCCGGGAGAGTCCATGGACGTTGGGGTACCCGAGGCAAAGGGATCTAAAGAGCTTGTGGCCTGGTAAGGAGCTTGGCGTCGCGAAGAGATTGAGGTGAGCAGCACCGCGGCCTAGGGCGGAGATTGGTCGAGAGGAGCTTGGCTTGGCACTTGTGACACTTGATGGGACATAGTCACATCACCCTATGTTGGAGCCGAAAGTTTGGCCTTGAAATTCAAGAAAGCCAGAGGAAGTATGAAGAAATATAATAACACTTGTCATAAGTCATTTGTTAAATAGGTGAAAGAACAGTCTGTAGCTTTATTTTGGTTAGATATATCAGTAGCTACCATCAGGAGAATCAGTTAATTTCAGTTTTAATCCTTGCCCTTTTGGGATGTTGATGGTGCATTCGGTGTTTGTTTTTAGCCTGCAACTTTATTAGAGAAAAAAATGAATTATAATCGGATGAGAAAGTTTGACAACATAAACATAGTTTCACTATAGTCTCCATTGCTCCTCCTCTCATGGTAGACGATTTGCCAATTATGTACTCAAATCAAGAAAGTAGAGTTGAGAAATGTATAAAGGCAAATGACTATAGAGTGATAAATAAACCTTCATTTCTTCAGTGAAGAATGACATGCCACTGCCAGATAAGCAAATCATGAAGCCATAGATGAACTTATCACAAGCTTCTACGTAAATAAGCGAACCATAGTCTGTCCTAAGGTTGTAAAACAACGTGCCAACGCTGATGGACACTGAAATGTAGAATGCCATTCTCAGCCAATAGTAGCCCTTATCTCTATACATGTTTTTGAATGATCAACATGTTAAAGTTTAGAGTTGTTTCCAATTGCTTGGCTTCTCCTTATATAATTGATCTGTTTTTGTCCCTTCTTGTGTGTGCATCTTGTATTCTGTATTGAGTTAAATGCAGGTAATGTTTCATATATACTCTAAATTGATTTGATTTATGTGTACCTGAAACAAGCCTTTAGCATGTGTTTTCATCCTTTCCTTAGTTGAATATGTAGATTGTTTGTACTTTTGCACTAGAATTGATCTGATTTTTGTTGTCTTCATGTTCTCCCAAGAACTTATTTCTGTTGAAACACCCTAATTCCAAAGAATGCCTTGCTTTTGTGCTATGTGGCTCTCGGGGCTTGGGTCCTCTATTAATTGGGTAGAAAAGTTTGGTTGTTTTTCAAAGTTTTGTTCTTTTTATTGCCTTTTAATCAGCTGAATTCACAACATTCATATATCCAATTCTCTCGAAAAGGGAGCCTTGGGGACTTAGAGAGAGGGTTTTTCCTTCTCTCTACCCCCTAACTCGGCCAACCCCGCCAACCAACACCAACAAGACCCCCACCACTACATCAGGAGTCCACTAACCAACATCTCCGACACAGCACCGCCACCAACATTGCGGGACAATCCAAAACCCCTGCTTATACTCAAATCTCTCCTATTAAATAATTTCAATTAAACCTACGACCTAACCAAAAGGAAGTAGAATATTAAATTACAATTGAAAAATCACTCCAACATACCGAGAGGCTCGTCTTTCCCCTGTAACCTCCATTTGAATACCCATATATAAAACTTGAAATCGATTCAAAATGAGCTATCATACAGATAATAGCATATACAATGCATATCACGAAGAACTCAAAACCCCAACTAAACCAAATTCTCCCATCCGACTCCGATTTGGGCTCCATCAAAAATCTAGATCCACTATGGCTGTGCAACAACTCAAATCCGATTCGCTTGCCGGCGTAGACCCCGCACCATTTACAAATCCAAAATCTGAGCTTCTCCAACTTAGATCTGTATCTTTTTTGCTTGATCCACACCGATTCAGAGTTGAATCTCTCGAACATCTCTAAATCGCCCCTTGCGCCCCAACGCTGCCGCAGATAATTTGCCTGTCACCAGGTTCACCACTTATCTCCTCTTTTTGCTTCACCTCAGTCTCTCTATCCATTGTCGTCGCTTATCGGCTTCGTCCGTAACTTAAGCTATTGTAATCGTCATTCCTTGTTGTGTATTCTGAGGAATCGATGTGTTACTTTAACTCCTTGAACAACTTAGATCTGACTCGGCCTACAATTGAATCTCCGGTTCTCGGCTCAACCCTCGCGGAACCACCCGGCCAACACCAGCTATTAGCCATTATTTGCCTCCCCTGTTAACTTGAGGAAGGAAACAATTAAAATAATAAACAAATATTGAGCGTCATGTTTACGCTTGATTTGAATTATAATAAAAAAAAAGGACAAAAATCCATCATACAATCCTACATATCAGCAAGCTTGTGATGGCTTGCTTAAAAATAGTAGTAACTTTTATTTCAGCCATATACCACAGGCCCATATCTCAGGTCCACTATTCAAATCATAGGCCCACTTATCAGGTCCATTTGCAAGCCATCACAAGCCATATTCACCCAAATACAAGATTGATTGATGTGTTTTTTTTTCACATCAATTTTCACCCATGTTTATCTATTAAGATTATGTTTGTTTCGAGTATGAATGTCATATTCTTCGTTGTATTTGTGGAACTCATCTAGGGTGTTGCCTGAGTGTCCGGTCGTGGTCGTGTCTGTGGCTCAATGAAGATCCCTCTTATACGAGGGCAACGTCATGGTTGAAGCTCCTGAAGATCTCTTTTTAAAGAGAGGACAACGTCATGGTAGTCCGTTCAGCACTTCCGCAGGATTTCTCATATTTGACTCATCTTCCGGTGGCGCGTTCGTCTGTTCGTGCTTTGCTCACCACTCGCTCTAGATCGTTTAAGCTCTATTTTTGCTTTGCTGTAATTTCCATGCTTGAATTTTTTTCTTATTGTCCGGTTTTTGACCGGCGCCGATTTATCGGCCTCTCGATCTACCCGATATTGTTATGTCGGGTATTTCGAATTCTTTCCTCATAAAAAAAATATATATATATTCCCAATTATACTAATTCAGTACTTTTAGTGGATTGTTGTTCTGATTTGCGTATATGTTTGATGTTTCGATAACGGGTACTTGTATTTTTTTATTGTTAAGACTGTTGTATAACTATATAATAAATTCGGGGTTAATCACAAAGTGGATCATAAATGCATGACTTTATCTGAAAATACATATTTTAAACAAGCTTGGGTGTATATTTTCATGTTCTAGATTGGGTATGAGTTTGACTTTACAAGGGATGTTGATGCAATGAAGTTTGAAAGTTTGAGACTAGCACATGGACTGATGGATATTGAAGAGTTTCTTCTTTCATGCAGACCCTCATCTTGGAAATACTAATATGCAAAGGTTCAAAGGTTAGTGGAAACTTGACAATGTGAAGTCTTAGCGTTTTAGCTCTGTTTCTATCCTTAGACTATGTGTACAACAAGGACGACAACATGATTGAGATCTCTGGGTCCTAATAATAGTCTTTCTTAGTCTTTCTATGAGTTACTAAGTGAAGTTGATATTGTGCTTTCGTGGGAAACCGGTTAGGACCATAGCTGTCTTGGACAATTCAGAGGAAGAACTCAACTATGATCAGGTATTGCTTGTTTCCTCGTTGTGGAGAATTAATTATTTAATCTAATATGTTTAGTCAATTGCAATGTTCCATCAAGTATAGTAATTTTGAGTTCATACACATGTTCATGTTGCGATTGGAAGGTCTTGGAGATTGAGAGTTGTTAATTTTGGAATTGACAGGGTGATGTTTTGTCCCATTTATTACTATCATTTATTTCAACTCTGGTCTTTTGAAGGGAAACCAAGCCTACACAAAGTAAATCGGTGACTCTTCCTTGATTGACATGGCCGAATGCCAAAGGGGTATTTGTCTTTTCCTCAGTTTATGTCTATCAAAGGGCTTTGATACTTTACCGACTTTGATACGTACTTAGTTACGGTTGCTCTATGATTGATCGAGAATGGTTAGTTGACTGCAGAACTGTGATCATTATATACATATAGTTATTTTATGTAATTACTAATTGTGTTTTTTCTCCCAGGGGTTTTTATGGTTACCCAATTGAGATACAATCACTATTCAGTGTGTCTATAAGGTGTACTCTCCAGTTACTTAAGTCAGAAGGTGAGAATAAAGAACTGATTGGCAAAATAGTTGAGAGACTCCATGGCCTTGTGCTACCGTATGAGAAGTTACTACTGGCTAGACTTGAAACGACTCAATTGCATCTACCTTTACATGACCGAAGAGTACTCCACTCTGAAGTGAACAAGTTCAACGTAATGCTTGGTTCTATACTTCTATCCGAGCTATAAGTATTATGACAGGTACCTTGGGGTTTAAAAGCTAGTAATGAATATAGGAAGAATGTTTTGATTCTAATGGTGGGACAGCTATATTAACTCTGTTTTTTTTTTTTTGTCGACAGGAAACCCACCACTTACGGGATGGTAAATCCCGAACCCGTGACCTAGCCGGCAAAGGCCACGAACCAGATAAACCGGCTTACGCCGACCAGCTCGACCTAATAGCAAGGAGCATGGCAAACCTTGAGAATTAACCCAAGAAAAGGAGGCCGACAGAGATCGAACCCGAAACCTTCCCAATCCCCCCATGCCCCTTACCACCAGGCCACCACCGAAGTGGCATTATATTAACACCGTTGATTCTTTTGCCTTTGTAGATATATATGCATGGCTGATCTTATTTGTTGCAACTTGCAATCGAATAGGAATATTAATTAAATAAATTTCTAGGAACAAATGTATATATAATATTTAGATGTTTCATATATATTAATAAATATGGTTATTTACATTATTTTGCTTCATTCTAATCAAACCTCGACACTTTTTTGTGTCTAGTTGAAATTAGCATGGTCTTGGGCCAATTAAGTCAACACTTTTTGGCGTCACATAACGTGTAGGTCTCACGTGAAGCCAAAGTGTGACGCTTCATAGTGTCAGTTTTAACCCGCGGGAAATTAGAACGTATACAGTGACGATTTAAGTGTCTATATTTGGTCTCAACATGCAATTTCGACGCTTTTAAGCATCTAGGAACGACTAGGCAACGGATTTTTCCTAACAAAAAAATGTTAAAAATTGACAGTCGACGCACAAAAGCGTCGAGAATTTTGACGCAAATAAGCATCGACCAAATGCGACATTGAAATTGCCGACACTTTTCTCTTTCGAAAAGTGCTATAAAAGGGTTGGTAAACAACATGTTTTCTAGTAGTGATTCTTTATTGCACATTCATGCCCTACGTGATACTTGCCACTTAAATCATGTCTATCTCTCTTAATTAGCCTTTTATATAGGTTATTTTTGCTTGATTATTCTTGATTAAGTGATTCATGACTTGTTTACATAGTTGATCTTTCTAGGGATTTTTTGCATAGCTCTTTTGTTTCTTGAACTTGAATTCTTTGCATCAATCTACTATATAATAACTAAAGCAACACGGCGGCTGAGCAGCACGCGCCCCCGCATTACACCCGCGTTTTCCGCTGCCACGTGTCATGTGCGGAGAATTTTGCCACGTGTCATCTTTTCGCTTAATTGTTTTTTTTTAGAAATATCTTTGATTATGATATTTGTTTTGTACAGTAATTTATTTGAGATCTTAATGTTTCCCATAACAAAAAGGAATCAAAACCAACAGGGACATATTACAACATAAAATCAAAAAATTAAGAACGTTTTTGGGAAAAAATTAATTTGTTGTAAATGATTTAAAAAACCTGCTGGATGAAAATTTTTGCAGTAAATATAGGAAAATTAAGGAACAAACTTACGACAATTCTTGAACCTAATGGATTCACTGAACCAACCACAAATATGACCAAATAATGCACAAAACCAGACCACATATTACAAAACATAATACGCAAATGCATAAAGACAAAATTAACCATAACACATTACAAAACCCCACATACAAACATAAACCTGCACAGCAACTTACAAAATATATTGCACAACTTTTTAAACCTGTATAAAAATTACACAATTGCATATATTCTGACACTGGGTCGACCCTTTTCTGTTTCCCAATGGCAGAAAATCCGCATATCAGAAAACAGCCATAAATGTCGCAACTAAATACAATATCTGACCAAAATAAGCAAAGCATAGCACAGAATCATCAAGAGCCTTACAGAATAGTATATGTACAAATTTACAATGATTACTACGAAGAAAATATAAAGAGAAATCTATGCATTCCAAAAATAAAAAAATGTAAGCATGACTCCATCTCTGTCATCGTCGTCTATAAAATAACTTTTTCAGCTATGTTAAAACCCTACACTACAGTAGAATACAGACATTTAGAGGTAATGTTAAAGCACAACTCAGTATTCAGATTTAAGATTTCTAACATAACTGATTCCGATTTATTTTATTTGTTGCAGTTTTTTTTTTGATAAAATACAGAACTCGGGTATAAGGTATTAATTCATAACCTATATGCAACATTGACTACATATTTTTCAATCTTTCATTGGTTATATATTTGTCATATTCATTTACGAAACTCCATATCTGCTCATATTGGATAAAAGGTTTCAGTTTATTTACACAGTAATGCAGCAGAGCATAAATCAAACAAAGCATCTGCATAGAAATGTATAATCCTAGACAGATAACTAGATACGTAGTTAAGGCGAGATAAATTTTCATGCATCTACATATTTATGGATTTATAGGAAATGTGTGTGTGTGTGTGTGTGTGTGAGAGAGAGAGAGAGAGAGAGAGAGAGAGAGAGAGAGAGAGAGAGAGAGAGAGAGAGAGAGAGAGAGAGAGAGAGAGAGAGAGAGAGAGAGAGAGAGAGAGAGAGAGGCATGTTTACCCAAAATCTTCTACAAAGCACACTCCACATTCAATAATCTCCACAATCAATGCTCTGTTCCCAACCTCCAGTGATCCTCATCAATGGATGAAAAAAATGAAACAAAAAGGATATTTAGATGCAGATTATATAAACAGAAATAGACATGTTTACCACAATATATTACTGTTTTTTTGTTTTTTAATGAGAAGGCATGTTTACCCAAGTCGGTGCAGAATATGCTCCGAGAGACTATTACATGAGTCCTATTGCCAATGTAACTAATACTCTCTCGGAGCATATCCACACCGACTAATGATATAATACCCCTCTATTTTCAAGAATAGCATTTATACAAACGTTCTTCTGTCTATATACATATATATATCTGCATTGAAAGTGATACAAATAGAAAGAGATAGATACAAAAAGACATAGATCACTTTGGAACTGTGCATGACTTCTTTATTCCATATCTGTGCTCAACCTCCAGACATCCTCATCAAGGCACCATGACAATAGTCTGCAACACACCATTTTTTAAAGAATTCAGTATTTTCCAGTAAATGCAGAAATCATATACAAAGGTTAAAACTGAAAGTATACCAATTAATTTGAGATGGGGTTTAAATTTTGTTGTATTAAAAACTGATTCTATTTCATAAATTCATGTTTTTGTTGTAATACATATTTCATGTTGATGTTAATATAAATACTGAATTGTTTATTCTGAATTGTAGATGTCAAAAATTATACAACACGTGAAGGATATTACAGGTACCCGAGGTAATCATGAACTTAAGGTTCGTGTAATCCGTTTATTTAAAGTTCCAAAGAAAGACGATCCAACTCAATACGGAACGACTGAACTAATTCTAATGGATGAGCAGGTACTGATTAGCAGTTTATATGTTAACAGATTGCTTTGTGTATTTACAAAATTTTGTGCCTAATCTTGCAATTAAATTCAAATCTGTCATTTTAGTTCTGTTATATCATTTTTCAGGGTGACAAAATGCATGCAGTAATTAGAGAAGCTTTCATGGTTAGCTTATCTTTATTAAAAGAAGGAGGTGCTTATTTGATTTCTAATTTCGGAGTTTCCCTATATGATATACCATTTAAGTTTTCTGATCACAAGTATAAGGTCATATTTTATCGGAACACTACCGTTAAACTATGTTCGACCATTTATGTTCCTGTTCATGGATTCAACTTTACTGCATTTGAAAAAATCCTGGACGAGTCACTGGATAAAGGATTTCTTTATGGTAAGTTGTTTTTGAAAATTTTTATATTAAAATCATTCAACTATTTTGTTTTTATGTGTATAATATGCATCATTAATATTGTACATTTTATATGTAGATGTTATTGGTCAATTGGTTGGAATTGGTGATCAAATAGTGACCTTTACTAAAAGCAATGGTAAAGATGGCAAAAGAATTAATTTGCAATTAATGGATACAAGGTATTAAATATTTATCTTTTTGTATTAGTATTTAATATCATTAGACACAATAAACATTTTCTGTTAATCAAAATGATGATTTCTAACTATTTTTTTGTTCATATTACAGTAACAATATCATTAATTGTACTCTATGGGATGATTTTGCTGAAGAATGTCGTCCATTTATTGGCGCATCAAATCAAAATACGGTCGTTGTTATAGTTCAGTTCGCGAAGCTTGGCAAATGGAATAATTCACCTAATGTGTCAAATGGATATTATGGCACAAGGGTGTATTTTGATGATGAAAGTATTAGCGAGATTTCAAAGTTCAAGGAAAGGTATATTCTGATTAGGTATTTTTACATATCTGTTTATGAAATTGTTTTGATATTTTGATATATTAATTGTAAATAATTTACTATATTGTTTCTTAAACTTTTGTATATCAAAACAATCTGCTGCAAAAGGTGGTAATAGTTGTGTACAACTATCAAGTGAGCGATCATATTCTTCTGCTGATATTTTCTTGGATGTGAGTGCAAGAAAAACCTTGGATGAACTTTATGAACATCTTCATGAGCGTGGAACGGTAAGTTAAGAATAGTTTATTTTTTAAACATTTTGTATATAAATATTTAATTTTCTGGATTCCTTTGAGATTTTAAGGTTATTTAATTTTTATTACATTTATCATTATTACAGGTTCTCCAGGCTATTGTTCTTGCGACCATTGACCATATTGAAGATTCATTTGGATGGTACTATAATTCATGCAAACGGTGTAAAAGCAAAGTGCAAGCACAAGAAGAACAATTTTGGTGCAGGAAATGTGATGCATTAGTGAAGTATGCTATTCCTAGGTAATGAATTTCCAGATAAATTTGTTTAAAATGTTTTTGGTTATTTAGTTATTTATATATGTTTTATTCTGTGCAGATTTTGTATTCAAGTTAATGTTATAGATGGATCTGGGACTGCTCAACTAACTATCTTTGATAGAGAAGCTACTCAATTTTTAAAGAAATCAGTCACAAGCATTATTGAGTCAATAGATAAGGTAAAAGGTTTGGTTTAAAATTAAGTTTATAAATTGCGAAGTGATTAAGTATAAAATGATTCTGCCTTCATTAATTCATTTGCTTTCATTTTTATTTTCAGGATGAGGACATTAGTATCATCCCATACGATCTAAATGTGTTGATAAATAAAAAAATGTTGTTTAGGGTTCTGATTTCCCAATTTAATATTAGTAGACTTCCATCTGTTACAGCATACACAGTAACAAACATGACGGATGATATGACTTTGATTGAGAAGTTTGAACAATTCAGTTTAGAATCAGAGGTATGCATTCTTCATTTTATTTGTTGTTCATTTCAAATTTGGGTTCTTGAATTGAATCAAGTTTTTTGCTTATTATAGGAAAATCAGGCATCACTCGATGTGGAGACTGATGAGGTGTCAAAAGTGTCGTCAAATGAAATGGCGACACCCCGTAAACGCGAGTATATAAGCATCAATGATGAGGAAGAAAATAGCAAATCTGAGGAGGAGAGTGCTAAATCTGAAGATAGTCATATTACGCAGCATGGCAATGGATCAACCACAAAGAGGAGGGTTACTCTAAAGAAAGTGAAGAAGGAAAAGTTAGACTAACTTATATTATTTTTTCTATTATTTGAGCCAGTACACTATTTAGTTTTTCAGAGAATTCATGTGTTTTGTTTCAGTTTTTACATTGGTATGATGTTGCTAAACCATTGAATGAATTTATGTTGGATTTTTCCTTTCATTGTGTTATACTTGTGTGTGGTGAATGTTTTTTGTGCTAAACCATTGAATGAAAGTCAATTCAGTCTCATAAATACCTATGGTATTAAATTAGTTGATTAACAATCTGTTTTGCATCAGTTCTGTAATTTTTTTTATTAACATTCAATTTTGTTTTAAACACATAGATTATTGAAAAACAGAACTGAACATGGATAAAATTAAACACTTTTTCATGTTGAGTATTCACATTCAATGATATAGCAGCTATGCATTATTATTAATAACATTCAGTTATTGAACATTATATAAGTATTTAGAAAAAAATATTAGGCTGAAATAACTTGATGCAGAATATGCTTTGAGATGGTATTAGAAGAGGGGTTGCTCTTAATACCCTCTAACAGCATACTCTGCATCGAGTAGACTGTTCATAATATGCTTAGGGTGTTTTAACAGGCTGTTGTTCTTATAAGACATTAGGGTTGTTTGTAAAATCCTTTATGGAATGTATTAAATTAATGTGATAAAATATAACAGAATATGGAAATAAATTGTATATTATTATATACATATTGCCAATATGCCTCCTTAAATTTTATTTCATTCCTGAAAACCTAAAACCTTGTATCTTTAATTTAAAGTATATCTTTTCAATATTCACATATGTACGAATTTGAACTCATTATATCTTAATATATACATTTTGCTACATGTGTCTATAATTGTGATAAGATGTTTTCATTATTTCTCAAATTTACAACCACAAGTATAATGTAAGATCTTTTAATTATTTCTAAAAATTGAATACAACTACTCTATAAAACATAGCCTCTTACTTTGTTTCACACATAACATTTAGCATCTCATTTTACCATTATATGCTTTCTAAGAATCAGTTATGGTTCATCCTATTGCTCATGACATCTCAGTTCATACTGATGTTGTTTTTCTTTCCGACATGTTACCCGAAAGCCACTTTTTCAGATTTCCATGTATGGCTAATTACTTCCACATGAGACTTTCCTTACCTATTGATCTATTTGACGACGTGAAGTACATCAAGTGTTCGATTTCTATGCCAAATGGTCTTGCAATTGCTACAGAAAGGTACTGTTTTATTTAATATAGGTTTAAAACATTATTCCTATAAAAATTCTTTCTTATTCATATGTAACTCTAATACAATGTTTTAAACATTCTTTACATGAAGTTAAGCCATATTTTTTTCATAACCTATTAATGTATTGAATGTATTTGTTACAGGTTTAAACATGCTTTAGACGAAGTTAATAAGCGATTTTGTCCCTTCATATATGAGAGAGACCCTATTCTGTTCCCGAACAAACAACTAAACTGTGCAGTCAAGAATGTCGCTGGCTATTTTGGTCCAACTGAAGAGGCTGATTTTCATTCAACGTTTAGTTCCTATAATCCAGTAATTATTGTTCTTACACAGGCTGAATTGAACGAAACTGGGCTTGAAGATATGTTTATGCAATATGGCCATGATCATTATTTACGTATCGATTCATTGTCTGATGAAGAACATAATTACATCACATGGCGCAGCAGTGATGTAAATATATGGATTGAAGGTGAAGGGAGAGATTATTTTCTGAAATTCAGTAGTAAATGCGTTGTAGCATGGCAACTTTCGTGTATTTACGATATGGAGTATGAAATATTCGGACTTCAACTTTGGGCTTTATTGGATGAATTTGCAAAGATTAATCGTCTACCTTGGCAGCACTTGAATGGGAGGCAGGTTGTTATTAATTTGTCAGATGAAGAAGGGGAAGAAGTAGAAGATGAAGAAGAACAAGCAGAAGAAGGGGAAGGTGAAGAAGGAGAAGAGGAGGAAGAGGAGCTTTTTGAAGAAGATGAATAATAAATTGCTAAGAATTGGTCATGTTTTAGATTATTTTTAAGTTATTTATATTATTTAGAATTATTCTATGCCATTTCTTATCATGTTTGGAATTAATTTAAAGTTATTTGGAATATTAAGATTTATTCTATGTTATTTTGTTTTGAAAACAATTGAGTGTTTGTTTTATAGCATTTCTTAAATACATATACTAAACCAATTAATTTTGTTCTTAATCAAATGATGATAATATTTAGAAAGGGAGTAAAAATGTATTTACACAAATCTCAAGCTGTGCAAAATTATAATCTATATATATTAAACATTATGAAGATTGTTTCATATCCAATTTAAGTGGTATGTATTATGAATAAACCTTAAACTGACAACTCATTAGGAATAAAAGTAAAATTGAAAAATACTTAGGTTATTATTTGTCTGAATTCGGGTAGGATATTATGGTTGTAAAACCCCCTCTAAAAGAAATATGTATAAACAAATAAGGAAAAGTATACAAAAGTTTAAAAAGAATACAACATTAAAAAAAAATTCCATATAATTTTAAGTTTATAAGTCTGCACATCCGAAAATATTATAACCTAGCAGATTGCAAAAGTATTACAATATTTAATATGGGCAAGATATCTTGAAGATCTTATATTACTGTATTTAATATTAAGATTAAAAAATAGGACTAATATATATATAACCTAACAGATTGCAAAATTATTCCAGTTCGTGTTTTGAAGAGAACAAGTTATCTATAATGGGTCTTATGTATTGCAGGAATCAGTTGTTGTGAAGAGGAAAGGGCTTTAACTTGTGAGAGAAAGATGTGAGGAAAAGACTTTAACTTGTGAAGAGGAAAGGGCTTTAACAGGTAATCTATTTTCAATGAATAATGTTCTATTTATTATTTTTAAAGTGACAGAAAAATTAAGAATTTGATCTAGATGTGTTAAGTTTGTTGATTTAGGGTTAATAGATGTTTTTTTTATAGAATTATAATACTAAATACTACATGCAAAACATGATTACACAATCTGATTATAAGTAAATCTATAGAGTATTGATGCTGTGGTACCTGTATGTCTCTCATTTAAACAAAAGCAGAGTTGTGTCTCCAATGCTCATTATGAGTCCAATCCGAGATCTCCTATACAAAGAATATAAAGGAATATATTAGTACTGAACATATTATATAAAAATTCTACAAATTTGGTGTACAAAATTGAAAATATTACATCTGACCTTACTGTAGACGATATTGCAGTATATGTGTTGTAAGTGTTGTATGTTGTTGTTTTAGTGTTGATGCCTGTAAATGAAAAAAAATTGAATTCAGTAAACATAATAGCAATTAAAACATAAAAACCATAAATAAAATGTCTTAGCATTCAGTATGAGTGTATGACAATTAGAATAAGATATGTAACTTGAATATGAAACCAGAAATCCTGTGATTGAAAATTATTTTAAAATGTCTTAGCATTTAAGTTTACTATCTGTGTATATAATAACCATTGTATTCATTTTGCTTATCATATCTATGTGAAGGCATCTTATGCAATCAAATAGTGAAAAACAATTTTGTTTCAAATCTACTCAAAGGGTCACTTATATATAATCTACCCAAAGGGTATTATGTATTGCAGGAGTCAGTTGTTTTGAAGAGGAAAGGGCTTTAACTTGTGAGAGAAAGATTTAGACAAATCATTTTCAACTCATCGACAGTAACAGGTAATCTATTTTCAATGAATAATGTTCTATTTATTATTTTTAAAGTGACGGAAAAATTAAGCATTAGATCTAGATGTGTTAAGTTTGTTGATTTAGGGTTAATAGATGTATTTTATAGAATTATAATACTAAATACTACATGCAAAACATGATTACACAATCTGATTATAAGTAAATATATAGAGTATTGATGCTGGGGTACTTGTATGTCTCTCATTTAAACAAAAGCAGAGTTGTGTCTCCAATGCTCATTATGAGTCCAATCCGAGATCTCCTATACAAAGAATATAAAGGAATATATTAGTACTGAACATATTATATAAAAGTTCTACAAATTTGGTGTACAAAATTGAAAATTTTACATCTGACCTTACTGTAGACGATATTGTAGTATATGTGTTGTAAGTGTTATATGTTCTTGTTTTAGTGTTGATGCCTGTAAATGAAAAAAAAGTTGAATTCAGTAAACATAATAGCAATTAAAACATAAAAACCATAAATAAAATGTCTTAGCATTCAGTATGAGTGTATGGCAATTAGAATAAGATATGTAACTTGAATATGAAACCAGAAATCCTGTGATTGAAAATTATTTTAAAATGTCTTAGCATTTAAGTTTACTATCTGTGTATTAATAACCATTGTATTCATTTTGCTTATCATATCTATGTGAAGGCATCTTATGCAATCAAACAGTGAAAAACAATTTTGTTTCAAATCTACTCAAAGGGTCACTTATATATAATCTACCCAAAGGGTATTATGTATTGCAGGAGTCAGTTGTTTTGAAGAGGAAAGGGCTTTAACTTGTGAGAGAAAGATTTAGACAAATCATTTTCAACTCATCGACAGTAACATGTAATCTATTTTCAATGAATAATGTTCTATTTATTATTTTTAAAGTGACAGAAAAATTAAGAATTTGATCTAGATGTGTTAAGTGTGTTGATTTAGGGTTAATAGATGTTTTTTATAGAATTATAATACTAAATACTACATGCAAAACATGATTACACAATCTGATTATAAGTAAATCTATAGAGTATTGATGCTGGGGTACCTGTATGTCTCTCATTTAAACAAAAGCAGAGTTGTGTCTCCAATGCTCATTATGAGTCCAATCCGAGATCTCCTATACAAAGAATATAAAGGAATATATTAGTACTGAACATATTATATAAAAATTCTACAAATTTGGTGTACAAAATTGAAAATGTTACATCTGACCTTACTGTAGACGATATTGCAGTATATGTGTTGTAAGTGTTGTATGTTGTTGTTTTAGTGTTGATGCCTGTAAATGAAAAAAAATTGAATTCAACAAACATAATAGCAATTAAAACATAAAAACCATAAATAAAATGTCTTAGCATTCAGTATGAGTGTATGGCAATTAGAATAAGATATGTAACTTGAATATGAAACCAGAAATCCTGTGATTGAAAATTATTTTAAAATGTCTTAGCATTTAAGTTTACTATCTGTATATATAATAACCATTGTATTCATTTTGCTTATCATATCTATGTGAAGGCATCTTATGCAATCAAACAGTGAGAGAGAAGGAGGTTGGGAGAAATATAGTTAGAGTTCTTACATTTATGTGCTTTTGATCTCATTCTATTATCTGCCATGGATCCTCATCAGGGAGTTTGATGCTGTTTGAATGCTAACAAAGATAAATACAAACACAAGGTTAGTTTGCCAGATATTGGTTGTAATCGAATTAAGAAGTCTAGGATATGGTTTTGTAAAGTATCTAAAAAATAGTTATATACTGACAAGTTGGGGAGAGAGAGAGAGAGAGAGAGAGAGAGAGAGAGAGAGAGAGAGAGAGAGAGAGAGAGAGAGAGAGAGAGAGAGAGAGTCTGTTGAGAGAGAGAGAGAGTCTGTTGAGATATATATATATATATATATATATATAGAGAGAGAGAGAGAGAGAGAGAGAGAGAGTCTGCTGAGTTTAAATTTTTACCACCAAGTCGAACAAAAAAAAATGGCCCATAATTATATAATCATTTTGGGCCGTTGTTAATGAAGCCCATACACAAATTGGGCCACAACCGTTATATCAAATATTTAAATTCAGTTTTAAATGACTGGGCCCAAAGTCATCATTTAATAAAGCCCAATAAAAAAAATTCGCTAACCCTTTACAACAAATCAGTAAAATAAATATGAATCCAATTGATTTATTATCATAGTTAAATTTAATATTTATTTTTTTGGTGTACCCGGTTTATATATTATTATTACTTAACACATTCCAAATATATATGTTTAACATCGCATCAAAAAAAACAAATATATGTTTAACAAATATAATCTACAGAATCAACCAGAATTTTCTACATATTCAGAATGAACATCGACACACAGAAAATTGATGAATGCATACATGAAAAAATAAATTAATGGCAAACAGAACTTTAATGATTCATGGAAGAACTTGATTATTTAGGTTATATTTCGAAGCAAGGTAACATAGTATATCAAACGAAACGAGAGTAGACGAAGAACAAGCATGATCAGAACTTTTAAACAAAGCATTGAAACAAATTGTTGATGAGTTTTAAATCGAAAGTGAAATCCAGAGAATAAAAAAAATGATAATTAGAGAGAGAGACGAAGGTGCGAGAGAAATAGAGATCTCACACTTCTGTAATATTGAGCTCTCCAGAAACTCCGACTTCAAGATACCTAGAAAAATTTGAGTTAGAAACACAGACAATCCAAATATCAGAGAGAAATATACTGATATATATATATATATATATATATATATATATAGAGAGAGAGAGAGAGAGAGAGAGAGAGAGAGAGAGAGAGAGAGATCTTACTGTATATTTGTTTTGTAGCTCTCCAGAAAATCCGACTAGCAGATCTGACTTCGATATATTTCCCTCTCCATAAACTCGACTTCAAGATACCTAAAAAACTTTGAGTTAGAAAATCCAT
Source organism: Rheum nobile (assembly GCA_027886185.1). Lineage (NCBI taxonomy): Eukaryota > Viridiplantae > Streptophyta > Magnoliopsida > Caryophyllales > Polygonaceae > Rheum > Rheum nobile. The sequence goes on along the minus strand of WOAB01000002.1, from coordinate 3,021,699 downwards.
AGAAGCAAAAAAAAAACAGAGAGAAAGATACTGATACAGAGAGAGAGAGAGAGAGAGAGAGAGAGAGAGAGAGAGATCTTACGTTTTTTGGTGTTATTTAGCTCTACATAGCCTCCGAATTCCAGATCTGCGCTTCGTTGCGAATTTATGAAGATACATAGAGGTTTTGAAGTTTTGTATGAAATTTTTTGAGACAAAATTGTTTGGATCTGAAGCAGATCGAATCTGGGAGGGAGAGTTGTACACTAGAACAGGAAACAAATGCATTTACTTGTCATTCTTTTGAAAAAAATGCAACAATTTGGACGGGATTTGTTGACAAAGGAAGGAAAGTGAAGAAGTTTGAAGAAGAAAAAGAGATCGCCATAGATCTGTAAAGAACAGAAATGGAGATTGAAGCATATGGAAGGAGATGGAAGGGTTTCTGACAAAGAGAGAAGAAGAGAGAGGCAAGTGAAGCGGCGAAATGAAATGCCGAAAATGGAAAGCATTAGGGTTAGGTTAGACGGGGCACCTGGATTTGTTTTGGGCTTAAATGGGTCGGGTGGGTCCAATTACAGAAATGGCACAAGCCAGGTCAGGAGGCCCAAATCACCAGCGTTAACATACTATTAGTGTCCAAATTATTGTATAGTATAAAGTGTATTAAATTTATGTAAGCTTATGTGAATAATTCGATTTTATTTGGAATATTCAAAATTATAAATGCATTGTTGTAGTTCAACCCAACATAATATAAGGTTTATATTAGTTGTTATTATATATAAACCACAACTAACTAATTTTATTTTAACAATTAATATATTGTTACATAAAACGATCTTTTAGAACTGGCCCTCTATTTCACTTTCTGCTTTTGCATACTTGAGCCTATATACCGATAAACATGTTTAATGTTGCATGCAAATAGTTATAACCTAAAAAAAAAATTGAATATATGTCCATTGATAAGTACATAATATTTTTATATAAGTACATGCAAATAGTTATTATATAGTAGATTACAATTTTGTTTTAAGTACATAATATTATTTTTGTATGTATTAGGCCTATATGTATTCATATCATGCGAAACCATGCCAATGATGTTTTTTTTTTTGCATATAAGCCCATGTAACAAAAGAATATAAACATGTCCTTTAGTTTTTTACATTTATTTTAATAAATTTATTCATAAATATATTTTATGCAATTTATGTATTAAATGTGATTACAAAAAATAAACAAATAATTTTTTTTAAAGTATAGCCAGATTTTGCAGGTTAATTTTGTTATGGACGAATTAACTCGACATAATAGAGCGTTGAGATTGGCTGTTATTAGAGATAAACGGCAACGCACGAATTCAACTCGATCAGGTCAAAAGATATTTTCAAATATTTCAAACTTTTCCCAACAAATTCAAATCTTATTGTTGAGATTAAATATTGATACTGTAGGATATATTCATGGAGTTAGCAACAATTCTTTTGTTAGTGGTCGTATCCCCATGTCTGATATTTCAAATGGTCAGTAATTGTTAATATATAAAGTCGTTATTTCATTTGATTATACACGCTAAATTGTAACAAGTGCTTCATGTTGTAAATTATAATATATCTTTAATTGTATGATTGTAAAAAGACTATTTTAAACTAACTATACTTTATGCAGTGCAACAAAATATTACATCGCCGGCTTTGCATTTATCTCGAAGTGATCAAAACGGTCATAATTCATTTTTTTCCTACAAGTGATCCAGATCAAGAGAACTATGGTATAATTTTTTTTAGTCTTAATCTCCAATTTATTCCGTTATTTTTGTTGGTTGAATAAAAATAATAAGTACACTATGATAAAATTATTTATTTGTAGTTCAATTGCACAATGTCATTCTTACATCACAAAATTAAATTCACAATGTTTAACAAGGAATTATATTCTAACAAGTGGTATACAAAAAAGGGATTTATGTAAGTATAATATTTGATTATTATTTTCACTCACACATTATCTCCACAAAGGAAGAAATTGAGAATGAATATGATAAGAAATAAGACGGATGGACCACCGCTACACATGGATATTATAACAAAATAAAATAAAATTTAATTACAATATAAAAGTAATTTACGACTTGCTTACCCAAAACAAAGTTATGCATGCATTAAACTATTATAAATGGTAGCACGTCTATATTGTTTCCAGGCTAATTTATTATCATTTCCAGTTTAAGTTCTTAAGTTTGAGGTAATTACTAATGTATTATTATTTAATACTTTAATTTTCAGGTTCAAGAAATTCAGGTGTATTGACAGGATGTTCAAATACTCTATTACATCTAAGCGATGGTATTAATCTGTTTATCCAATATTAAAATTTATTTTGTGTCGTACTCATAATAAGTTGCTTATAATAGTATACGATTATGTTAACAATTGAAGCGTACAATTCAATGTTGACACAACAAATTCATTTGCAAAATATGAACAAGGTATGTTAATTGTAAAATTTATATGATTTTAGTTATTTTGTTATTTATACTAATTTTATTAAAATTTAATGCACAACATAGCTTGACATATGAGGAAGTTGAGAATGAATGTCATACGACATAAGCGACATGGCACATCACTAAACGCATCAGGTAAGCAAAAGAAAATTGTTATTATTGTAATTTAATAAATAATGATATACAATTCTTGACAAAACTTTTTGCAGGCAATGTAAATGGAAATATCACAAATTCTAAACTGACTCAAGCTACACCATTATCTGTTACGTGTAATGGTTAGTTATTAATGAAATATATTATGTTATATACTTTTATGTATGCATATATACACAGTTATATGTTTTGAAAACATATAATCATGTAATACTTAAATGTGAAGGTACAGGGAATTCATCTATATTGGCAGAATGTTCATCTTCTATACCACAAATAGGTAATGGTAATGTTCGAATGTAGTTATAATTGTGCAAAACGTATTTGTTATTTTATACTCTTTTATTACGTGTATTTGTATAAGAAAAATTAATATCTGTGTATTTATTAATTGTTCGTTAATGTTACGCCGACGGATTTACATTTTCCAATAGCGGATCAAATGACTACGATCTCATTTCAACCTTTAAGCATAAATGACACGCAAAACCATGGTACTAAATTACTTTTTTTAAAATTTATTATTAAATATTATATTATGTTTTTTCTTATATCACTATGTGTAGTATGATATATGTAATACTCCTGCAACTCCTGTACAAAACGCAAGCCTTACTAATCAAGTTGAGATAACAAAAGTTGAACAAGGTATGATAGTAATGGGTATATATTAATTGATTGAGTTATTGCATTTGAATAAGTGTAATTATTTTACATTGACAAATTAGCTCGACGTAAGAGGATGTTGAGAATGAATGTGCTTAGACATAAGAGACATGGAACACCACTAATTGAATCAGGTTAGTAATAACCCCTTAATTCGTGAAGCTAAATCCTTAATGAAAGTTATGCTGTCATTTATTTGAATATTCATATATGTTATAAATTATTTCATTGTTCAAAAAACATGACAACTTACATATCTCAATTTCAGCAACCACTAATTCATCTGCTTTGCCAGAGTGTTCATCTACATTGCGAAATATAGGTAATTTTTAAATTAGTATCATATTTTTGTTATGCATAGAATGATACTATTGTTCGTTACATTAGGATTGGTACAAAATAGTATATGAACATAAAATACGTTAAAATAAGCACATTTTTGTATATTTAATATATATGTTACAGATTATTTGTTCAACCTTTATTCTCTATATAACAATGAGCAACAGTTCAAATCCTGTTACAGTGATGAATAGAGGTATAAGAAATCATACTGGTAACCCGGGTAAGTCTGTTGTATTATTTCCTAATTTTTATCATTTTTTTGTTTATTATTTAACACTCATTAATATGTTATAGTTCAATACATCGATCACGGTGAACCAGTGTATGAATGTATGCATTGTGGGGCATTGCTATGGCATGCTGAAAGAATAAACACACAAAACCCTTCAAGCGAAGATATATGTCATATATCTTCATTATGTTGCATGAAAGGAAAAATTGAGCTCCCATTGCTACAAGAGCCACCGCCGTTGTTGAAAAAACTTTTGACAAATAAGCATCCAAAAAGCAAACAATTTTGTGAGAACATTATAGCTTACAATATGATGTTTGCTTTCACCTCTTTGGGAGGAACTGTGTCACCCATCACGAAAGGTCGTGGAACGTATTGTTACCGAATGCATGGTCAGAATTTTCACATAATAAGGAGTTTGTTACCAGTGTCGGGCACAACTCCAAAGTTTTCCCAACTATATATATATGATACTGAAAATGAGGTTTCAAACAGAATCAATGCAATAAGGTATGTCAATTACATATTTTTTTATGTACCGCGTATAGTTATATAACGTTATTCTTTAATATTAAGATTGACCGTCGATCTTTATTTTTTGCAGTTCTAGAGTCAAAAAAGTTGATGAATCGCTTGTGATTGAGTTGAGAAAGATGATAGATCAACACAACCCCCATGCAAAAGCATTTAGAATGGCCAGAGATTGTTTTAAGGATGAAGGTGTTAAAGATATGAAGTTACGGCTGCTTAGCAATAGAAACACTGATGGGCGGAGATATAATCTCCTGACGAGTTCAGAGGTTGCTGCTATTATTCTTGGTGAAAGTGATACAAATTATCAGCCCAGGGACATTATACTTCATACAAGGTCTGGTCAGTTACAACGGATTCACGAATTACATCCTTCGTATCTTGCGCTTCAATATCCGTTGGCATTCCCTTATGGTGAGGATGGGTATCGAACTGATATTGATTTAAGTGAAAGGTGCAACACTTCTGCAAGGAAGAGGTGAAGGGTTACGTTAAAAGAATTCTGTCAGTTTCGAATTCATGAGCGTCGAGGCGAAGCCGGAATTCTGAGGTCATCTAGAAAGTTGTATCAGCAATTTCTGGTTGATGTTTACACAATGATTGAATCAGAAAGGTTGAACTATCATCGATATCATCAGAAGAACATACGTGCTGATTTATATACAAATCTTGCTTCAACAACGAGCAAGGGTCATACAGCACCGGCATCTTCTGGAAAGCGAATAGTGTTGCCATCTTCATTTACGGGTGGTCCTAGATATATGCAGAAAAACTATCAAGATGCAATGGCAATATGCAAACACCATGGTTATCCAGATCTATTCATAACATTCACATGCAATTCAAAATGGCCTGAAATTGTCAAGTTTTGTGAAGAAAGGGGTCTACAACCAGAGGATCGACCATACATTATATGTAGAGTATTCCACATGAAACTGGAGTCCATGATCAAAGATTTCAAAGTAAACAAATTTTTTGGCAAGGTTACTTCAGGTAAGGTCTCTTTTACTGTCCTCATTTAAGTTATTGTTTATATGTGTATAAAATTAATTATTTTCCCGATGTGTTATATTCTATTAAATGTATTATTTTTACTTTTTTAAAATGGATTAAATCAATTGAATTTATAACTTTGACTTATTAATATTTTGCAGTTATTTACACAATTGAATTCCAAAAGCGTGGTCTGCCACATGCACATATTTTATTATTTCTGGATAAGGAATCTAAGTTGCCAACTACTTCAGATATAGATTCGGTCATTTCTGCAGAAATTCCACACCCAACTAAGGATGCTGATTTATTCGATGTCGTGAGAAATTTCATAATGCATGGTCCATGCGGAGCTTCTAAACCATCGTCTCCTTGTATGGCTGATGGAAAGTGTAGAAAGTACTTTCCAAAAAAATTTGTTGACCAGACTTTTGTTGATGACGATGGCTACCCTGTGTACAGAAGACGTGACGATGGTAGAACGATAGAAAAAAGTGGAGTTCCCCTTGATAATCGGTATGTGGTTCCTTACAATGCATTTCTTCTACTAAAATATAATGCACATATAAATGTTGAATGGTGCAACCGATCGGGCTCTATCAAGTATCTGTTCAAGTACATAAACAAAGGCCATGATCGCATCACAGTTGCAATTACAAACTCTGATGCAAACAATGTCGGTGATAATTGCATGGACGAAATTACAAACTACTACACCGCTTGGTATGTATCTGCATGTGAAGCGGCTTGGAGGATTTTTGGCTTTGATATTCATTATAGGACTCCTGATGTTCAACGTTTGAATTTGCATCTTTCCGGCGAAGAAAGCGTTTTGTTTAATGATGATGATCCTATTGATGCTGTCTTAAATGATCATGAAAGTGATAAATCAATGTTTCTGCAATGGATGGAGGCTAACAAAAAGTTTCCAGAAGCTAAAGATTTGACTTATTCTGAATTTCCAGATAAATTTGTTTGGGTTGCTTCAACTAGGCATTGGAAAAAACGTGTCAGGGGTGGTTCTGTTGGCAGGATTTATCACGTAGCTCCTGGTACTGGAGAGATGTACTATCTTAGAATTTTGTTGAATCATATAAAAGGACCAACATGCTACGAAGATTTAAGGACTGTTGAAGATTCAGTTTATAGTACATTTAAAGAAGCTTGCTATGCAATGGGGTTGTTAGATGATGACATAGAATATGTTGACGGTATAACTGAAGCAAGTTATTGGGGATCAGCAAACTACATTAGGAGTCTCTTTGTATTTTTGTTGGTGTCTGATTGTATGGCAAAACCAGAGTTTGTTTGGCAACAAACATGGAGACTTTTAGCAGATGATATTATCGATAAACAGAGGAGAATTCTACGAATTAAGGGTATGTGATTATTTAAGGTTTTGTACTTGATCATAATATTTGATATAGTTTTTGGCAGAATATATTGTACTCATCTAATTGTAATGACATGTGAATTATATTTATATGCAGATTTGCATGTTACTGATGAGCAGTTACAAAACTACGCTCGTGCCGAAATTGACAAGTTATTACGACGAAATGGTAGTAGTTTGAGTCACTATAAAACCATGCCTTCTGTAGATTCAAGCCTCATATCTGAAGGTTTCAACAAGCTTATACAAGATGAACATCGATATGATAAATCATGTCTAGCCGAGGAACATTCACAATTACTCTCTAGATTTACAATGGAGCAAAAATGGGTGTACGATGAGATCATGAATGTTGTTTTATCAAATAACGGGGGTGTCTTCTTTTTATATGGTTATGATGGTATAGGCAAAACGTATATATGGAGGGCACTTTTGGCGGCTTTAAGGTCAAAAGGTGAAATAGTACTTACCGTTGCTTCAAGTGGAAATGCAGCTCTCCTAATACCCGGCGGCAGAACTGCTCATTCGAGGTTTAAAATACCTTTGTAAGTTAATGAGGATTCAACGTGTCATATATGTTCAGGTACGGAATTATCTGAGTTGATATGTGCCGCCAAACTTATTATCTGGGATGAAGCAGTCATGACGAATAGGTATTGTTTTGAAGCTTTAGACAGGACATTACGAGATATTTTACGAGCTACAAATCCTCTTAGTTTAGAACAGCCTTTTGGAGGAAAAGTCGTAGTATTTGGTGGAGACTTTAGGCAAATCCCACCCGTTATATCAAAAGGGAGCAGGGAAGATGTTGTTTTTGCTACAATTAATTCCTCTTATTTGTGGCATCATTGCAAAGTTCTTACGCTAACAAGGAACATGAGGATTCAACAAGGTACATCTGAATATCAGATCCAAGAGGCAAAAGAATTTTTAGAATGGATATTAAGCATTGGAGATGGGACTGCAGGTGTTGATAATGATGGCGAAGCGCAAATAGAAATCCCCGATGAACTATTGGTCAAGGATTATGATTTAGATCCGATTCCAGCAGTTGTTAAATCTGTCTATCCCTCTTTAATGGAAGATCAGTTGTGTCCTGCATACTTTGAAGAACGAGCCATTCTTGCTCCAACACACGAAGAGGTAGATAAAGTTAATGAATATATATTGTCTTCTTTGCCTGGTGATGAAAGATATATCTCAACTCTGATAGTCTGTGCAAGGCAGGTTCTGTTAAAGACGATGATGCGAGTATTTATACGTCTGATTTTTTGAACAGTCTGAGATGTTCTGGTCTGCCAAATCATGTCCTCAAACTAAAGGTTGGTGTGCCTATTATGCTGCTCCGAAATATTGATCAATCTTTAGGTTTATGCAATGGGACGAGACTGATCACCACGCAACTTGGCAGTCATGTTATACAAGGGAGAATTATCTCAGGCAACAATATCGGACATACTGTGTTGATTCCTCGCATTATAATGTCACCATCAGACACTTCATTCCCTTTCAAGTTTCAACGAAGACAATTTCCCTTGAGTGTATGTTTTGCTATGACCATAAACAAAAGCCAAGGCCAATCTCTTGCAAATGTTGGTTTGTATCTTCCACGTCCCGTTTTCAGTCATGGTCAGTTTTATGTTGCATCGTCAAGGGTCACTAGCAAGAAAGGTTTGAAGATATTGATTTGCGACAAAGACAAGAAGAGGTATAATACTACAACCAATGTAGTATACAATGAAGTTTTTAATAATTTGTAGCCATTTTGAACATCGTTCCACATTTAATGTTTTTTTCTTCATTCTCATGTGTTTTATGATCATTTTTTTGTAATTTTTGCTGCTTTTAGTAGTATTGATGTAAGTGGTGTGGCTTTATCTATTTGAAACACTAATTAGCCAATTTTAGTATTAATAAAGTTATGGAGAGTGTCATCTCTCTTTATGTGTTTATTCATGTTTTATTCAAATAACTAATAAAATAAATATTCACCCAATGACTCATCCATAATTTAAAAATATCTTTATTACAAATGTAAGAAAAAATAAATAAATCCCGTGCAAGGCACGGGTACTACACTAGTTCCTTACTATTTTAGAATATCTCAAGTACTATTACTTACCTTGTCACCCTACGTCACCCTTGCTGAAAATTTTGAGGTTTTGAAATGCTAACAAGGCCCTTATTTTGACACTTGAGGCAATCTCTTCGTAGTTCTTTGCTTTCCCTGGTTATGGCAAATGAACAAGAAAAAAGGAAGCGCACTTTGTCTTCATCACCACGCTCTTCTCATCAGGATGGAGAACTCCGATGCAAATTGGATGATATGAACATGATGGTGGACAAGCTACTTGAACACCCACGTGATCGTGCTCGTGAAATCACTTATATGGAGGTAAGGAGACCTACTATATGGTCTTCTAAGGTCCCAACAAGGTACAAGTCTAAGCCTTCCGTGCAGCCCAAGGGAGTCTACAACTCACCTAAATCTTCTTTTTGCATGTCAAAGGACATAGAAAGGGCGACTCTATAGCCTCAAATTAGGGAAAGTGACATTATACGTGTTATGCGTGAAGGGTGAGGCCACTTGGCTAACATTTGCCCTAATCGCAATTACATCTACGAGGAGAAAGATGGTGTGATACCATCCTTAGCGAGGGATGTCGTCGTGGCTGCTACTTTTGACGACAAGGAGGTTGTGACTAGGCCTAGTGTTAGCAACACTCCACTAGTCCTCGTGACCCAAGAGGCCAAGGAAGTGGTTGCGCAAGTGGCACACACGATGACAACTTCGGCAGCTGATGTTGAGTCCAAATCGGACATCGACCACATGGAGCCCATGTCTTCCCTTTTCAGCCTCATTGACCCACCATATGGTCTTTGAGACGACCATATTGATGCGTTCCTGCTTGTGATGCCGGATCTATGATCTTGGTGGGAAGTCGCACGCGTCGAAAGTGGGGTTGAGCAGGTGGAACGCGTTGTTGGAATGGTGGCTCGAGATGGAGAGCGAAGCCATAGCGTCGGCAGCGGAGGAGATAGACTCGAAAGATCGAGTGAGGGCCGTAGCGTCGGCAGCGGAGGGGATAGACTCGAAAAAGATCGAGTGGTGGCCGTAGCGTCGGCAGCGAAGTGAAAGAGATGAGAAGACAGAGTTTTGGGGTGACGCAGATCTAAGAGAATGGAGGCAAAAGCTCTCGACAAGTAATCTTAGATTAAAATGATGCGTAACCTAATACAGAAGGTCAAGTTGACCTTTTATAAGAGATAGCGGGACTCGGATGGGCCGAGTCTCGCTTAATGGGCCGGCCCACGCGACACGCGTGGAACACACTCCCTAAAAGAAATAACTAAAATAATAATGTTCTGAAATCAAACAATACAAAGATCGCGTTCAACTAATGGTTGAGAGAATGATAACAGAGAACGCGTTCTCTAGACTGTGTTGAAGGCTTCTGAGGGAGAACACGGTCTCTTGCATTCCTTGGCTTGCGATGACGCGGACAATCATTGATTGTGTCGCGTCGGCAATTGCTTTGGCACGCGCTCGTGTTATTGGCCCTTCTGAGCGAATGCTCATAGCTTCCTCTTCCTCTGTAGTAGTCATGGTAGGCAGGGGCGCATCACCCTTCCCCACTTGGCTGTGAAGCATCCCTGCTTCACCATCATCGAAATCAGGCTCCACATATGGTTCCAAGTCGGCGACGTTGAAGGTCGCGTGGACACCGTAGTTTGGTAGAAGAGCGATCTCGTATGCATTGTCTTCAATTGCCTTCACAACATGGAAAGTGCCATCACCACGTGGGGTCAGCTTGGATTTGCGTTTAGCTGGAAAATGGCCTTTGCGAAGGTGCACCCATACCAAGTCCCCTAGGGCAAATATAACGCGGCGGCGCCCACGGTTGTGCTGTTTGGCATATTGATCAATGCAACGTTCCAGCTGCTCCCGCGTTCGCTGATGCAGATCCTGGATCATCGCGGCACGGTTGGCCGCGCTAGGGTGCTCATTATCCTTCAGAGGACGCGGCAGCATATTCAGCGGAGTCAGTGGGTTTTTGCCATACACCACCTCGAACGGAGTGAGCTTTGTCACGGAGTGCTTGAACCTGTTGTAAGAAAACTCAACAATTGCAAGTAAGTCCTCCCAACGTTTTGGGTTGGATTTGAGCATGGTCCTAAGGAGGGCTCCTAGGGTTCGATTAGTCACCTCAGTTTGACCATCAGTTTGTGGGTTGTAGCTAGTGGAATACAAAAGGTTGGTACCCAGCTTCCCCCAAAGTGTTCTCCAGAAAAGGCCTACAAATTTGGTATCGCGATCACTCACGACAGACCTTGGTATCCCATGTAAACGGACCACGTTGTCAAGAACAACGCGGCGATTTCAGTAGCAGTGTGTGTGGTCTTACACGCGATAAAATGGGCCATTTTTGAAAACCTGTCCACAACTACAAAGATTGAATCTTTACCCTTTCGAGAGAGAGGCAAACCTTTGATGAAGTCCATAGACAAATCTTCCCAAGGGCCTAATGGGATGGGAAATGGCGTGTAGAGACCATAGGGGTGGGAAGTAGATTTTGCGCGTTGACACGTGACACAACTTGTGTAATATCGCGTCACCTGAGTGGTCATGCGCGGCCAAAAGAAATGCTCGCAAAGAGCAGCTAGAGTCTTGGTTATCCCAAAATGACTGCGTCCTTCATGGGCTTCTTGGATGAGGAGTTTCCAAATTGGTGAGCTAGGAATGCACAAGCGCCCGACTTTGTAAAGGTACCCCTCATGAAAGAAATATGTTTCGAACTCGCGGTCCCTAAAGCAGTGTTCTACAATAGGCTTAAAGAATGGGTCAATCAAGTATAAATCCTTAATCAACGCGAAGCCAAGAAATTTAGATTGAAGATGAGTAAGGAGAACATACTTGCGAGAAAGGGCGTCGGCTACCACATTCTCCTTACCTTTTTTATGCACCACGACGTAAGGAAACGTCTCCATAAATTCTACCCAACGAGCATGGAGGCGGCTTAGGTGGGCTTGACTCTTCAGATAGCTGATGGCCGCGTGGTCGGAGTGGATCACGAACTCACGTGGCCAGAGATAGTGCTGCCATGTCTTGAGAACGCGAACAAGAGCATAGAGCTCCTTGTCGTAGGTGGGGTAATTCAAAGTTGCCCCAGTGAGCTTCTCGCTGAAGAACGCGATGGGCTTCTTCTCCTGTTGAAGGACCCCACCAATCTCCATATTGGACGCGTCACATTCCACTTCAAAGTGCTTGGTGAAGTCTGGAAGTTGTAGTAGTGGCGCGTTGCACAAGGCCTCTTTCAACGCGTTGAACGCGTTATTGTGGTTGTCCTTCCAATTCACCGCGGCCCCTTTCTTTGTGAGCTCATGTAGTGGCGCGGCAATGGAGCTGAAGTTGCGAACAAATCTCCTATAGAAGCCTGCCAAGCCAAGGAAGCTTCTAACCATTGTTGGAGTTGTGGGTGTTGGCCAATCTCGGATGGCCTTCACCTTGTCTTCATCTACGTGGAGTCCATCTTTGGAGACCACGTAGCCCAGAAAGTTTGTAGTGTCGGATGAAAAACGACACTTGCCAAGGTTGGCATACAGGTGTTCGTGTCTCAAGCACTCTAACACAAGCCTAAGGTGCTTTACATGATTTTCTAGACTACGCGAGTATACCAGAATATCATCAAAGTACACTACAACAAATTTCCCCAGAAATTCCCTCATCACATGGTTCATGAGCCTCATGAAGGTGCTCGGCGCGTTGGTGAGACCAAATGGCATGACTAGCCATTCATAAAGCCCATATTTGGTCTTGAACGCGGTCTTCCATTCATCACCCTCTTTCATGCGAATCTGGTGATAACCGCTGTTCAAGTCAATCTTAGTGAAGTAGGTCACGCCATGCAACTCATCGAGCATGTCGTTGAGGCGCGATATTGGATGTCTGTACTTGACTGTGATCTGATTGATGGCACGGCAATCGACACAGATTCGCCATGAGCCATCTTTTTTGGCACTAGGATCACTGGGACCGCGCAAGGGCTTAAGGATTCCCTTACATAGCCGCATTCTAAAAGTTCTTGCACTTGGTGCTGGAGCTCCTTTGTTTCATCTGGGCCAGCGCGATAGGCAGCGCGATTTGGGAGGGAGGCACCAGGCATCAAATCAATTTGGTGTTTGATGCCTCGTAACGGTGGAAGGCCTTGGGGTAACTCCTCTGGGAACAAATCCTTGAACTCATCGAGTAGCTCGGAGATCGCGCTTGGCAGCGCGTCCATGATTGGGCTCTCTGGGTTGCAACGCGTGGGCACTAAAAGGAAACATGGTGCCTTGCCACTCAAGGGGGCAGTGAGGTCGCTTGGCCGTGCCAAAAGCAGTATGTGCTCACAAGTGCCTTTCAACTTGGTGGTTTTTGACGTGGTCTTTGGCCCTTCATTTGAACGCGTTCAATCAGTAGGCGCGTTGTCGGTGGTAGCGACTTCGTGCCCAGTGGATAAACGCATGCAACTTGTACTCTGGGTCTTTGCTGCTTCCATTGCCTTCTGTCGATCACGCTCAACCTGATCCTGTAAAATCTCATGGGGGACAAAGGTAAGAGCGTGACGCGTTTCCCGTGGTAAGTAAACACATAAGTGTTTAAATAGCCATCGTGGAGAACGCGCCTGTCAAATTGCCATGGGCGCCCCAACAAAAGATGTGTGGCGTCCATTGCAATGACATCACAAAGCACTGAATCTGTATATTGACCAATGGAGAAAGAAATAAGACATTGACAAGTTACAATGTTACCAGAACTCGATGAAATCCATTGTAGCCCATATGGTTGTGGGTGAGGAGTGGTTGGTAGATTGAAATGGTTGACCACCTTTTCATTGATGATATTGCAATAGCTGCCTCCATCGATGATGACACTCAAGGACGCGGTCTTGACCAAGCAACGCGTGTGGAATAGATTATCGCATTGGTCGACAAGGGTGGCTTCCTTGACAGTGAGGATGCATCGCGTGACAAGGCTCAGTGGTGTGCCTTCATGTAGCACGGTGGCTTCACATGTGTAAGCCTCCTCGTCATCTTCGAATCCCTCCTCGATAGTCTCAAGGGGTATGTCCTCCTCCTCATAAGACTCATAGCCAGCGGCGATGCTAGAGAAGAGAACTTTCTTGTTGTTTGGGCAATCTCTCATGAAGTGCCCTCTTCTTCTACACTTGAAACACTCCAAGTCACATGCGCTCTCTGTAGTTGTTGATGGGCCCCTTGTTGGCGACGCGCGAGGAGCATTGGTGGGTGTTGTCGCGACCTTCCCCTGTTTGCTTTGAGTTGACGCGCTGGTGCCTGTGGGTGGACCGCGCACATTAGTAGAAGGGGATCGACCAGAGTTTGAATCATACCTTCTTTGACCCGGAGTTTGCCAAGAGGATTGCCGACCGCGCAACACTCCGGCGTGCGTCAACGAGCCATCACAGCGTCGAGCGCCTCCTTCCGATGATAGGGCACGGGACAAGGTCTGTTTTAAGTGCCAAGGGTGTGGCCACATGCAGCGGGACTGCCCCAACAACAAGCGAGTCCTCTTCTCGAACACCTCCGGATACGAGTCCTTTGACGAGGACACCCACGACTCCGAACCAGTGTTTGACACGTACGACCAGGATGAGGAGGATGAGAAGTCGGACGGTTACATCTGCAATGCTATGGATGAGCAAGGCAACTTGCCTCTTAGCTTGGTTACATGCCGCGTTCTTACCGCCAAAGAAGGTACCTTACTTGACCAACGTGAGAATTTGTTTCATACTAAATGTGCGGTCCAGAGTGCTTCTTTGAGTGTCATTATAGATGGTGGAAGTTGTTTCAATATCATCAACGAAAAGGTGATCAAGCACTTCAAGTTTGACACAACTCCACACCCCAACCCTATAGCCTACAATGGATCTCCGAGGGTGATGATTCCAATGTTGTAAAGCGACAATGCACTATCAATTTCAACATTGGCCATTACAAGGATTTGGTACTTTGTGATGTAGTACCCATGGATGCAACTCATCTCCTCTTGGGGCGACCTTGGCAATTTGACAAGAGAGCTCTTCACGATGGGTTTCTCAACAACTACGTCTTCATGCACAATGGAAGAAAGGTGACATTACTTCCTATGAGCCCTCAGGAGATTATGCAAGATCATGTTGAACGGAACCGTGTCAAGGCACTTGAGCAAGCCAAGGGACATCACCTGCCCTCAGCTGACCATGAGAAGCCACAGAAATCGGCCCCAAAACAACCTCCCAAGCCAGCTCACACCGGCATTCAAGGATCTTGTGAAAACCAACTTCTTTTGGCTCGGTCTCGGGATGTCTCTCCAATCATTCAGGGACGTCTTCCTTGCTTTTTACTTGTTCCTTTCGCGTTTCTTCTAAATGTTAAGGATCTTGTTGATTTACCCCCTGCAGTGACTTCTCTTTTGTAGGAATTTGAGGATGTAATGCCCGAAGAGCTACCCGAAGGTTTGCCACCTATTCGTGGAATTGAGCATCAAATCGACTTTGTACCCGGCGCCTCTCTTCCTAACCGAGCTGCATACCGCACGAGCCCGAACGAAACCAAGGAATTGCAGCGTCAAGTGCAAGAGTTGATGGATAAGGGCCACGTCCGAGAGAGCATAAGCCCCTGCGCAATACCGGTGATTCTAGTGCCTAAGAAGGACGGTAGTTGGCGCATGTGTGTTGATTGTCGGGCAATCAACAAAATTACAATGAAGTATCGACACCCTATTCCTAGACTTGATGATATGCTTGATGAATTGCATGGTGCTACTGTATTTTCTAAAATTGACCTTAAGAGTGGTTATCATCAAATTAGGATGCATGAGGGTGATGAGTGGAAAATTGCTTTTAAGACTAAGTATGGCCTTTATGAGTGGTTGGTTATGCCCTTTGGTTTGACCAACGCTCCTAGCACTTTTATGAGATTGATGAATAATGTTTTATGGGCTTACTTGGGAAAATTTGTAGTTGTCTACTTCGATGATATCCTTGTTTACAGCAGGTCATTAGATGAGCATGTTGAGCATCTTAGGAAGGTCTTAGAGTGTCTTAGAAATGAGAAACTTTATGCTAACCTTGGTAAATGTTCTTTTTTCTTGGACTCCACTATTTTTCTTGGTTTTGTTGTAAGCAAGGATGGGCTGAAACTTGACCAAGAGAAGGTCCGCGCCATAAAGGAATGGCCACGGCCCACGACACCAACCGTGGTTCGGTCCTTCCTGGGCTTGGCTGGCTTCTACCGCCGTTTTGTGCGTGATTTCTCCACCATTGCAGCCCCATTACATGAGCTTACAAAGAAAGCTGCGTCTATTGAGTGGACGACCGCACACGAGACTGCATTCACCACCTTGAAGGACCGGTTGTGCAACGCCCCTTTGCTGAAATTACCGGACTTCTCCAAGACCTTTGAGGTAGAGTGTGATGCCTCTCATCATGGAATTGGAGGGGTCTTGCTGCGGGATAGGCGTCCCATTGCTTACTTTAGCGAGAAGCTCACAGGCACCCAACTCAACTACCCGACGTATGACAAAGAGCTCTATGCTCTTATTCGGGTGTTGAAGACTTGGCAACACTACCTATGGCCTAAGGAGTTTGTCATTCACTCGGACCACGAGGCGTTCAAGTATTTGAAGAGCCAGTACAACCTCAGCCGATGCCATGCACGATGGGTGGAGTTCATGGAGACCTTCCCCTATGTGGTCAAATACAAGAAATGTAAGGAGAATGTGGTTGTTGATGCCCTTTCTCGCAGGTATGTGTTACTTACCCATCTTGATGCTTCTATCTTAGGCTTCTCCTTGATTAAAGATGTGTATATGCATGATGATGACTTTGCTATAATTTTTCAAACATGCATGGAAAAGGGAGAGTCTAATGGATTCTATGTTGATAATGGCTACCTATTTAAGGTCGGGAAACTGTGTATCCCTAAAACGTCTATACGTAGGTTGCTAATTCAAGAAGCTCATGAGGGTAGAGGATATTTTGGTATTCCTAAGACTTTGGCTGCAATAAAGTGTAACACCCCCAAATATCACCTTGAAAGTATTACCGCCAGTGACCTCAGATTTCACATCCGAAGCCACCCAAAGCTTAACTACTTTATACAAAACATAAAATACATTGATAATATGAAATATCATAATCTTTATTGAAACCAAAGTCTCGGGATTACATCCGTAAATTCCAAATACAACAGAAATACAGAATATGTTTAATACAGCGGAAGTCTTAAATAAATAACATAAGGGTCTTGATCACGCGATCGCACGCCTATGATCTTCAACCTTGATAAAACTCTTAAAAACTTCATCTTCCTTCACGGAACGGGAGTTTACCTAATGTGTTGTATGAGACGGATGACACCAGCCAACCATGCAAGGGAAAATAACCGGTTGGTTAGTCTAATGAAAGACTATGCAAGGGTAAAACAGAAAGGTTCTAAGTAGTCGTATTAGGTTAGACCCATCGCTTCTCGAATGAAAGCCGATAACGATAGTAAACCTTGATACTTCTACAAGAATATACGAAACAGAAAGATCACGAGAAGACTCTGGAAGATTGAGTCTTATGGGAAATATGTGAAGAGAAGACTCCAAAGGATTGAGTCTTATCGGAAAGTATGACAAGTGTTCGGGAATGTTATAATTTCGCACAAGCGTTTTTAAAAAGACATGACCATTTGGGTCCACGACCAACCTCACCGCGCAATGCGAATTCAGATTTGGAAGGAGGAATTACTTTAATCGAAGTCCGGGCGGTTTCCACGTTGTACTCCTCGCCCGAGGGTATATTAATTATGTGCATAATCGCACTTATCTTATTTAATTCCAAAACGCACAATTACATTATAAGCTTTTAAGATATATCATCTCAACACGAGAGATATCGGAGGATATAAATCCCGAGTGTTGGCACCAACTGTGTGCACCTACCCTGAGTAAGGGTACAGTCATGACTAGAGAAAGTACTAGGGAAAAATCCTCCTAATACCAGTTATAAAGAAACGACTAGACCTCGCAAGGTACATAGCGTTCATACGAATACTCGTTCTAACTAAACAGTTAAAACCACACAATAGTCCACATCAATACCATTATGGCAATAACATATATAATAGCGTTGTTTCTAGCAGTATATACAACCTATTATAATATCACTTTTTATATCACATACGTTTATCAAAACTGTTCCCAAACGAAAACAACCTTCATCCCAATTTAATTAACAATTAAAAACAATTGATAATTAATGGAAACATGGAATGATAATCAAGAGCGAACCGCCACTTGCCTTAGTCTAGACGAACGATTGAGCGACGACGGGTTTCTGGGTCCGGAACGGGAACGGAAATCGGATTACAGATTCCTACGACAACGACCCACGACGAAACCCTAGGTTAGATTCGACAATTAATAATATGAATCTAAGGAAAAATGAACGGAACCGAAAGAACGAGGGTCCCGTCCGAGACCGGTTTGTCCAAGGCCACGATTGCGTTTGCTAAGGCAAACCGCGGTCGCGGCTTGGATTCCGCAGTCGCAGACATCTGGATATCGCCCGCGGTCGCGGCAGTTCATGTCTGCGGTCCCGGCCGACTGGACATCGTCCGCGGTTGCGGCAGTTCATGTCCGCGGTCGCGGCCGTGAACTCGGCGACCCCAAATCGGCTAAATTCTCACCGGCGACGACACGACGGGGCTCGAGGAGAGAGGGCTTCGACTCCTATCCTCATCGCGCTTCCAATGCACCACCCCACGACCACCACAACTTCCGGCGAGAGCTCCGGCGACACCACACATTTCCGGCGACGAAGATCACGAGAGAGAGAGAGAGGGGAGATCTGATTTTCAGATGCCCAAAACCTTCCAACTCGGCCCCTATTTATAGCCAAAGGAGGAGCAGCCCCCCGACCAGATCGACGGTAGCTCAGAGGATCGACGGCGACGCGTTCGACGAGGCACGGAGGAAGACGAGGCGTCGCACGCATGCATTATTCCGCGGTCGCGGAAATCTTTCGCGGTCGCGGAAAATTCCATTGCCCAGCGTCTCTGAGTGCCATTTATCTGCGGTCGCGGAAATGCTTCCGCGGTCGCGAAAATGCCCTTTTCCGTGTCCGCTTGCTCAGGGAAGGATTTAGCACGGGTTTGAGTCCCGAAAATTATATATTTGTACCCAAACAAATATTCTAAGCCGCGAAAATACATCGAATGTATTTTATACCACTCAGGGAATTATTACGGAGATCATACACGTTACAGAAAATCCGAACTTCTCCGAAAGCGACACAGTTATAGAATGAGGGTTGGGGAAATTACCCAAATACCCTTACTAAAAATGAGGGGTATTACATCACTTCCCCCTTAAAAGAAGTTTTGACCCCGAAACTTGGCCGAATAACCCAAAAAAACGAGGCGTTACATCACTACCCCCCTTAAAAAGGTTTCGACCCCGAAACTAGGCCGAAAATAGATCCGGACAGCGATTACGCATATCTGCCTCAGTCTCCCAGGTTTCCCAAGTAACCTCTTCAGATCCAGCCTTGGACCAAAGAATCCGTACCAATTGTACTACCTTGTTCCGTAATTGCTTCTCGCGACGTTTGAGAATACGCACAGGTATCTCTTCGTAGGTACCATTTGCCTAAATCTCGATGTCTTCATAGCTCAGCACATGAGACGCATCTGGCACGTACTTTCTCAACAAGGACACGTGGAACACGTTATGCACTGGATGTGCCGACAGCGGCAATGCCAAACGATACGCTAGAGACCCTACCCTGTCAAGGATCTCAAACGGTCCCACGTAGCGAGGGTTAAGCTTCCCACGCTTGCCGAACCTGAACACACCCTTGGATGGCGACACCCTGACAAACACCTTGTCACCAACCTCGAACTCGACAATCCTGCACTTCAGATCTGCGTAAGACTTTTGTCGACTCTGAGCTGTCAACATCCTCTGTTTGATCAAAGCAATGTCCGAGGCAGTCCTTTCGACTAACTCCGGTCCGAGCAGAACCTTGTCGGCATTCTCATCCCAACAAATCGGAGATCTGCACTTTCGACCGTACAAAGCCTCGAATGGAGCCATCTTAATGGTAGCATGCCAACTGTTGTTGTACGTGAATTCAATCAGACTCAGGCTGTTCTCCCAGCTAGTCGGACGATCGAGTACACAAGCTCTCAGCATATCTTCCAATGTCTGGATGGTCCTCTCAGACTGTCCATCCGTCTGGGGATGAAACGCAGTACTGAACCTCAACTCGGTTCCCATGGCCTTGTGGAGTTCCTTCTTGAATCTCGACATGAATCAGCCATCACGATCCGATACAATGGTCTTTGGTGTACCATGCAAACGGACAATCTCGTGTAGAAACACTTCTAATAGCTTCCGGGTTCCCCATGTTGACTTGATAGCCACGAAGTGAGCACTCTTCGTGAGCCTGTCAATGATTACCCATATCGCATCCTTTTGACTCTGAGTCTTTGGCAACCCTATGACGAAATCCATAGCGATATCCTCCCATTTCCACTTTGGCACTGGAAGAGGTAGCAATTCACCACCTGGTCTATGGTGTTCTATCTTGACCTTCTGACACGTTAAGCATTTCGCCACAAATTCTGCTACGTCCTACTTCATGTTGGGCCACCAGAATTTCCTCCTGAGGTCTTTATACATCTTGCTAGAGCCTGGATGTACAGAATAAGCTGACGAATGGGCCTCCTTCATCACCAACTGGCGAAGGCCATCAACGTCAGGCACACAAATCTGGTCCTGAAACCAGAGTGATCCATCCTCCTGAAGGAGGCCCATTCGTCAGCTTAGTTCTTCTTTCCATTCGCAGGCACACAAATGGCACGCTGAATTCTTCTTTCCATTCGCAGCTTCGATCTTGTTCGACGCTGTTGGTCCTTCAGAGGTAACAAAGCACATGAACAGAGCTTTGTTCCCTCTTCGATCCTTCGCTGCAATGGTTCCCTGAGACAACTGTCTTTGTTCCTAAAATACTTAGTACCCAGATTAGTTGAATGTTTGTCACTATCAAAACCTAAGGAATTCAATAAATTCCCCCTTTTTGATGGTGACAAACATCCTTGACAATAAAGCATATACATACGAGATAAAGACAATTGTATGGGGAAAGGTTCTCCACACAAGACCATAATAGATCCCCCTCAACACAGCAACATATGAAACCATGTGCTGTTCCCCCTCAACCAAAGCTACCTGTCATTTTCCCCCTTTTGGCATCATCAAAAACACAGTGAAGAGTTAGAGATGAAAGATAACAGCCAGATGAACATCATTCTCAATCGCAGTAGATTGAAACACACGAACGCAGACAACATGTTAAGACGACAACACGATATGCAAGGATAACATTCATGATCAACATGACAGTCAGTGCAAACACAAGAATCAGAGACAAGGAAGTACGAAAAGAGAGGAGTAGATGTGCTAGGGAACAAAAGAGGTGTGGGTTAGCCAGAGAAGTACGAATTAAGAACCACTGGGGCCAGCAGCTAGAGCAGAAGTATGATTAGCAATGGAATTCATCTTTTGTTCCCACTCAGAGCTGTTGCTTCCTCATTGGCGTCAGCAACCACCATAGTCTCAACTTGTAGAGGAGTGAATCTGTAGTGTCGTCTTTTCCCTTCTTTGTGTGTCTTGTAATGTTCATTTTTTTATTTGAACATCACAAACTTCATCTTGCCTTCTTTCACCAGGGATTCATTCAGAGCCCACTACCTCTTACGTGTAACATTAGCTTTCGAGCACGAACCTTCCTTAGGTAGTTGTAAGCCAGCATCACACACATACCTGTCGAACCCTATCCACAAACCACAGTGGCGATAATTCGTAATCTCGACTTTCCGAAAAAGTAGAAGAATGTGATGCGGGGGTAATGTTACCAGAGAGGGTGCAAAGAGCATCACACAAACCATATATGAAATTTTTTAATAATGTGTAATCATGAATGAGAGGCTCCCAGATGTGAATGATTAGAGGGGCTCATAGGAAGCATCAAACATGATGGATAAGGTAAGTTGTAGAGTCAACAATCATTTGGGCTTATAATGAGGGATCAATGCATCAAGTTGACTCTTTTGGGCCGAAGGAAATCTGATTCATGTATTAGCAAGATAGCATAGAGAGCATGCATGAAATGTTGCACATAAGTGAAATATTAGCATGAGTCTAGGAAGGTCATTCAACTAGTGATCAAGAGAATAAATGCAGACTGGGACATGATGTTGCATCCTTCACACTTTACCATGTAATATTAGCCAATCATCGAGGGAACACAACATGTAGACAGTCAGTTTAGAGAGATCATACCTAGTTTCATACGAAACTGTTCGAATGGTTCCCTGTTTAGTGCCTTGGTGAAGATGTCGGCGATTTGATCCTTAGTTCCACAGAAGTCCATTGTCACCAACCCTTTCTCCACACAGTCACGTAAGAAGTGATGTCTTATCTCGATGTGCTTGGTACGTGAGTGTTGCACCGGATTCTTGGAGATATTTATGGCACTTGTATTGTCACAGAGAATGGGAATGGAGTTTAGAAGAATACCGTAGTCGCTGAGTTGTTGTTTGAGCCATAGGAGTTGAGTGCAACAAGCAGCAGTGGCTATGTATTCAGCTTCCGCAGTGGAGAGAGCCACATAGTTCTGCTTCTTTGACCCCCAGGAAACCAGACACGACCCAAGGAACTGAGCCATTCCAGAGGTAGATTTTATGTCCACTTTGTTCCCTGCGAAGTCAGCATCTGTGTATCCGACAAGATCAAGGCTTCCTCCCCTTGGATACCACAGACAAAGATCATCTATTCCCTTCAAATATCTCAGGATCCTCTTCACTGCTTTGAGATGTGTCTCTTTGGGATCGGCCTGAAAACGAGCACAAAGACATACACTATACATAATATCAGGCCTACTGGCAGTGAGATATAGAAGAGAACCTATTATTCCTCGATAGAGAGATGGATCAATTCCTTGCTCATGTTCGTCTTTTCCCATTGGATTATTTGGAGATATGGGAGTGGTGAAGGGTTTCACATCATTCATACCAAACTTTTTGACGCACTCCCTGAGATACTTCTGTTGGTGCACTTTGGTTCCCTCATCTCCCTGAGAGACTTGCAGACCTAGGAAGAACTTGAGTTCTCCAACCATGCTCATCTCGAATTCACTGGCCATCAGCTTAGAGAATTTCTGAACCAGTTTATCATCAGTGGATCCAAAGATGATATCATCCACATAGACTTGGACCACCAGAATATGCTTCCCTTCCTTCAGAAGGAACCGAGTCTTATCGACCTTTCCTCGAACGTATCCGTGTGTCAGAAGGAACTATGAGAGCCTTTCATACCAGGCCCTCGGGGCTTGCTTGAGACCATACAGAGCTTTGTCTAGAATGTAGACATGGTCAGGTTGAGTGGTGTCCTCAAAGCCGGGTGTTTGCTCCACGTAGACTTCCTCCTTAAGAACTCCATTCAAGAAGGCAGTCTTGACATCCATCTGTTGTAGCTTGAACCCATGGAAAGAAGAATACGCAATTAGGAGTCTTATTGCTTCTAACCTGGCAACATGAGCAAAGGTCTCATCATAGTCGATGCCTTCCTGCTGGTTGTAACCTTTCACCACCAGCCTAGCTTTGTTCCTTGTGACCTGACCTTGATCATCCAACTTGTTTCTGAACACCCACTTGGTTCCAATCACTGTTCTGTTCCTTGGACGAGGAACTAACCGCCAAACCTTGTTTCTTTCGAACTGGTGAAGTTCCTCTTGCATGGCGTTTATCCAGTCAGGATCCTTCAATGCTTCTCCTACAGTTTTGGGTTCTTGCAAAGAGAGAAAAACATTGAAAGCACATAAATTTTGTAGGGAGGAACGAGTGCTCTGAGCTGCTCCCTTTCTATAGTCAGTGACGATTAGCTTGACTGGATGAGCCCACTTTTGCTGGTAGTTGGGAACTTGGAGATTGTTGATGTCGAATTCCTCTGAATCAGCGTTCCCAGCACTTGAGCCTTCACCTCCTGTGCCATTAGCATTAGGATTGACATCCCTCGTTCCTTCAGCAGAAGGGCAGTCCTCAGAGGGCTTCGCTGTGCCGTGACTTGGACTTTGTTCCCCCTGAGGTGCCTGAGATACATCAGGGGGTAAGCATTTTCTTCATTGCCCCCTGAGTTGGCGGAATTGGGAGTTCTTGGTATAGAGGGATCATTTTGAGTTTCTTGATCTTCAGAGGTCCCACCGCTGACATTGCTATCTACAAGCTGAAAGAAATCATCTTCGGAGAGCTCGATGTTGCCTGATAGTTCCTGCACATTGTTACCAGCCATAACAGTTTCATCAAATACAACATGAACGCTTTCCTCTACCTTTCTGGTTCTCTTGTTGAAAACTTTATAGGCCTTGCTTTGCTGTGAATATCCTACAAAAGTTCCTTCATCACTTCTGGGATCAAACTTCCCAAGAGAATCTTTCCCGTTGTTGTGGACGAAGCACTTGCAACCAAATGTGCGCAAATGAGACACATTAGGTTTCCTTCCCTTCAGAAGCTCATAGGCAGTTTTGTTCAG
This sequence comes from Rheum nobile, assembly GCA_027886185.1. Lineage (NCBI taxonomy): Eukaryota > Viridiplantae > Streptophyta > Magnoliopsida > Caryophyllales > Polygonaceae > Rheum > Rheum nobile. Next base: position 2,997,272 of record WOAB01000002.1, on the reverse strand, counting down.
AAGAGGACGGATGGTTGCTCTGTTCAGAACGTAGCACGCAGCATTCAAGGCTTCGGCCCAGAAACTCCTTGGAAGACCACTTGAGATGAGAAGAGTATGCGTCATGTCTTCCAGAGTTCTATTCTTTCTTTCAACAACACCGTTTTGCTGTGGGGTCTTGGGAGCAGAGAAGTTGTGGTTGATACCTCTGTTCCTACAGAGGGATAGGAACTGAGAGTTCTCGAATTCAGTTCCATGATCAGTGCGAATAAACCCCAAGGAATGTCCAGTGCTCCTTTCGGCTGCCTTAAGCCAGGACTCAAACTCCGCGAACACTTCATCCTTTGTGGAGATAAACAGAGTCCATGTGTACCTGGAATAGTCATCAACAATAACAAAGACATATGCATTTCCCCCACGGCTCTTCATGCGCATAGGCCCACAAAGATCCATGTGGACTAATTCCAGAGGACGTGTTGTACTTATATCCCTTTTTGACTTGAAGGAAGACCTCACTTGTTTTCCTTTAATGCATGCGTCACACACGTCACTTCTCATTGCTTCAACATTGGGAAGGCCATTCACCAACTCTTGTCTATAAAGTTTGGATAGGAGTTGAAGGCTAGCATGTCCAAAGCGTTTGTGCCACAAGTCTGTCGTCTCAGCAATAGACGACAGACATAGGTCCTTGTCAGGGATGAAAGCAGGGTCGACCTTATAGACATTATTGTCGCAGATCCGTTTGAGTAAGATTTTCCCTGTACTTAGACACTCAACATGACAATCATCAGTGGTAAAGAATACCCTATTTTTTCTGTTTTGACATAGTTGAGCCACACTAAACAGATCAAACTTGAGACTATTCACTAGATTCACATTATTTACAGTGATGTGTTTAGAGAGTCTTACCATACCAATACCACAAACCTCACCCTTACTCTTGTTTCCAAAAGTTATCGATGCCCCTGAGGCTGGCTGAAGAGAAGTGAATCATTCACTGGTCCCTGTCATGTGACTTGAACATGCACTGTCAAGGTGCCAAGAGCCTTTCCTTGCTTCCTCCTCGGATTTATGAGAACCACCTTCTGATACGTTGTGACCTTTTGAGCTCATCAAGCAGATATCCTTTGAGAGAGGAGATGCTTCATCATCTGAGCTGCAGTCACCCCACTTCGCAATCCTCGTTTGTTCCTCGTTGAAGACCTGAGAAGAACTTGCCGCTTTGTTGAGGCACCTTTTTGCGAAGTGTCCGTTGTCATAGCAGTGAGAGCAGACAACCTTCTTCATGTCATTGTGAACCATGACCGAACCTTTAGTGCCTTTGCTTCGAGACCATATCTTCTTCATGGCTTGAGTGATGAGAGCCACATCTACATCACCTTCTTGAGAGTCTCTATCCAAGGCATTTCCTGACGACATCTTTCCTGCAGAATCTGTAACTAAAACAAACAATCTAGAGAACCTCGCTCTGATACCAATTGTTGGATCGTTAGAGTTACGTATGAGGGAACAAAAGCTTTGTTCCCACATAAGTTGCAACGGATAAATATAGCAGGAAAGATAACGAACGAACTCACGATATATAGTGGAAACCTTGATTAGCAAAACTAGCTTCTCAAGGAAAAACCACTACCTTCAAGCTTTCGCTTGAGAGGATTTTGAAGCATGTACTTGTCTTATTGATTTCTTGCTTGATTACACTTGTATCCTGGACTTCGACATCTAAACAACCAGCTAGACTCGAAACCTCTTCTACAACGATGAATCAAACTCAACCCTCAAAAACTTACACACACCTCACTTTTTTTCTTCTTTTCGTTCTCTCTATTTTCCGTCGTCGTCGTTACATAGAAATGAATCGACACCTCTATTAAATACAACTCGGTAAACCCTAAATGTAACAAGATAAGATTTATCCAAATAAGGCAACAAGAAGATATGATTTTGTAGAGGGAATAATATCCCAGCCGTCTATATTAATTTGAAGGAAGGATTCCGTAAATTAATATATTTGGATAAGATAGAGTACTCTCTCTCTAATTATCTTATCTTAGGAAGGTTTTCCTAAGATAACACAATCGGGATTCTCTCTCCATATCTTCTCGAATCGGCTTGATCCTTGGAGCCGAAGTCATTCATCCTTGACCGCGTGCATGATTCTGCGTTTGATTTGTTTCCATAAATGGCACGCTGGATTCTTCTTTCCATTCGTAGCTTCGATCTTGTTCGACGATGTTGGTCCTTCAGAGGTAACAAAGCACATGAGCAGAGCTTTGTTTCCTCTTCGATCCTTCGCTGCAATGGTTCCCTGAGACAACTGTCTTTGTTCCTGAAACACTTAGTACCCAGATTAGTTGAATGTTTGTCACTATCAAAACCTAAGGAATTCAACACTTCCCCTTCTACATCAGTACACATCCCAACCCATTCTTCGAAGCATCACTATAGACTACATAACCATCGTTCCCTTCCGGTAGCGCCAAAACTGGTGCGGAGGTCAGACACTGCTTTAACTTCTGAAAACTGGCCTCACACTTGTCATCCCAGACAAACTTCTTATGGACCTTGCGGAGCAAACCGGTCATAGGTAGAGCGATCTTAGAAAATCCCTCCATGAACCGTCTGTAATATTCAGCGAGTCCCAAGAAACTGCGCACCTCCTTCACATTCTGAGGCCGCTTCCAGTTGGCTACCGCTTCAATCTTCTAGGGATCAACCATAACCCCATCCTCATTGATCACATGACCTAAGAAAGCCACTTCTTTGATCCAGAAGTCACACTTAGACAACTTTGCGTATAGCTGATTCTGTCTAAGGACTGACAAGGTGATCCGAAGATGTTCCTCGTGAGCCTCCTCATTCGGGGAATAGATCAAAATATCGTCGATGAAGACCACCACGAACTTATCCAGGTATTGGTGGAAACATCGATGCATGAGATCCATGAAGACCGCCGGAGCGTTAGTAAGGCCAAATGGCATGACTACGAACTCATAGTGGCCATACCTTGTCCGGAAAGCGGTCCTCAGAATGTCTTCCTCACGAATCCTGAGCTGATGGTAACCAGATCTCAGATCGATCTTGGAAAAGACTTTTGCTCCCTGCAGTTGATCCAACAGATCATCAATCCTCGGCAACGGATATTTATTTTTGATCGTGACTTTATTCAACTCTCGATAGTCGATACAAAGTCGGAATGATCCGTCCTTCTTCTTGACGAACAAAACCGGAGCGCCCCAAGGCGATGCACTCGGCGTTATGTATCCTTTCTCAAGAAGGTCCTCGGGTTGTTGTTTCAACTCTTGCATCTCAGCTGGAGCCATCTGGTACGGTGCCTTAGAGATCGGTGTTGTACCAGGCTCGAGATCAATGGTAAACTCCACGTCACGATTCGGGGGTAAACCAGGAATCTCCTTCGGAAAGACATCCGGAAATTCACGAATGACCGGAATATCAAGAACTGAAGGCTCATCTCTCTTGGGCTTATCCAGATAGCACAGGTACCCGACACAACCTTGTCGAAGTAGCTTACACGCAGCCATCACATTGATGAGCTTGCCGTTATCAGCGTCATTATGACCCTTGAACTTGCATACAAACTGGCCCCCGGATGAAACTGTCACAATCCTTGAACTGAAATCGATCACCGCCCCATGATGCGTCAACCAGTCCATCCCGAGAATAATATCGTATGGAGCCATGGCTATACAGATGAAATCTGCTTCAAACTTCCTACCCTGAATGGTAATCGAAAATTCTGACAGACGCTTGGTTCCAACCAAATATTCACCATTGGGAAGATTCACAACAAAAGGCTCACAAGCCTCGTTGTATACTAAGTCTAGCTTACTTACGCAACTTTCCGAGATGAAAGAATGAGCAGCACCCGAATAAAAAAGTATACACACAGAATTAGAATGGAGGTAAAGAGTACCTTGAGCAGTAGGAGCATTTGGTCCATCAGCCTCACGCATCTCGTAGAGTCGCTGACCTTGACCTCCTGAAGCAGTTGGGGCTTTCCCCTTGTTCTGGGCAGTTGTCTGCATCGAAGGACTAGGAGCCTCCACTGATCTGAATCTGGGTCGGTTGTTATGACTAACGGACCCTTGCTGTGACTCAACTCCTTTCTGTCTCCTCTGCGGACAAAATGTCTGCAAGTGCCCCTCCTTCTCGCAGGCAAATCACGTCTTTCTTTCCTTCGGACATTCATTGCTCTTGTGCCCGGGTGTACCATAGTTGTAGCACTGGATCGGATTCTTGCCCTGACCCGAACGTTGCGTAGACCCTCCATGAGTCATCTCCATTCTTGCCCGGCCCGACTTGGCAAAGTTTGACGGTGGCGCGGGTCGCTTGAACCCACTTGCTTGAGGCTGGCTCTGTGCCGGTCTATAGCGATTGCGCTTTTTCGTCGACTCCTCCAGAGTCACCTCCAACTTGTAGGTAGCGTCCACGTATTGTTCCAGAGTAGAGCATCCATGGCGCACCATCAGTGGCTTAATGTCTGGATTCATCCACTCGTGGAAATGCCAGATTTTCTGCTCTTCGCTAGACACTTCCGGCCCAGCGTACTGCAACAGATGATTGAACTTGGTCGCAAGCTCAGTCACCTTCAATCCATTCATCTTCGGATAGAGGAACTCCTTATGCTTCTCTTCCCTCATAGCCCGGGAAAAGAAACGATCAGTCATTTTCGTCTTGAACATTCCCCAGTTCAAACCAGGATGATCAGCTAGACCGGTATTTTCTCACCATTCACTAGCCACCACCTTTAGTTGAAGGGAAGCGATGTGCACCTTCTCAGCTTCTGTTCACTCGACGTTTCTGAACAGTCGTTCCATGTGCGAGAACCAATACGCCACTCTGACTGGCTCTCCCTTCCCATCATAGCTGTCAGGCCTCATAGAGCTAATGGCCTTCAGTGCTCGACCATAATTGACTTTGTTCCTGGCCGCATCCTCATGGGATACATGGATATCTGGCTCCTCGAATCTAGGAACCACAAGAGGAATTGGCACACCTTGTGCCTGAGGCACGATCGGTCGCATAATATCGGTGACTGCTTGCATCATAATCCCCCGAATGGCCTCAATTGCCGCAACATCGAATACCACTAGAGCGTGGACCGGAACTTGGTCACTGCCCACAAGATTGTTGTGAGAAACTGACTCGTTCTCATCCACTTGGTTTGCAACATTCCCTAAATTCAGTCTGGGGTTGTTGCTTGGCCCAGCACCAGCATGAATGGTGTTCCTTGTGTTCACCATCTGTTTATCGATCAAATTCCAAGTATTTCGCAACATTAATATTATTTCAACATGCACGACATATGAAATCGACTTAGAATAGACCAGACTTGGTAAACTTTTATTGATGAACTTTGAAACTGAGTTTGAAAAGGGGCTACATAGAAAATCTCTCCCAAGAGACAAGACAAAATTGCCTGGAGACTACAATTCTACCAAAACGAAACGACAAAACACTAGAAAAGAAAACGCTAAGCGCTCAACACCGGCCCCCATCATGGTGCCCTGAAAAGCTTCCTATAATCAGGAGCTCTCATGCACAACTTCTTCGAACGGGGTCTATCATCGGGGTCTGGCATCGGACTCCTTGCCCTACTCGGCTCTAGAGCACACGGCTCATTCCTCGGCCTTGGTGTCCTCGGCCTTTCCCTAGGTGCGGAAACACTCGGTATAGTCCTATCGGATCCCGGTGGATAGCAAAACTCCTCCAGAAATCCTGGTTGAAAGTCTGCCTTGTTCACCTCATACAAAGGGTCGAGTAGCAACCTTGCTTGGCGGATATACTCCTGGAGCTCGTGGACGTCCCCAAGCATTCGGGAGAGACCGAGCTCAGTCTCGTATGTCCTCTCCTCCATGTCGTATAGGGCGTTCGACCACTCCTCCAGTCGCTCCTCCAGTACTCGGGGCCTTGGCCTGGCCTGTTGAGTCGGGACCACAACTGGTGTACCCATCGACTCCCACGGCCTTGCCCTTTCTCGAGCATGCTCAACCGCCTCATCCACCTGGCGACGCGCCTCAGATGAAGCCATCTGACTCTGGCAAAACACCTGTCGTGAGTCAGGACTCATCACCGGCCCACTCCTCCACCTGACGATACCTTCAACACCAAGTGCCTCCCAAGTGGTAGGAGACAATGGCGAATACTCCCGCTCAAGTGGCGATGCCGGACTCGGGAAGATGAATTCCATCCCCGGATCCTCACAGTCCACCTGCAAGTGCGCCAAGCTATCAGACTCGTAGCCCTGCCCCTCGAGGTCCTCCTCGGGGTCCTCCTCTGGATCCTCCTTCGGGTCTTCTTCAGGGTTCTCTTCCGGGTCCTCCTCGGGATCCTCCTCAGGAACCTCTTCGACCTCGAAGTCCTCGTCGAAGTACCCTCCTGTGTACTCCGCCGGCTCTTCTTCCTCAGTGTCCCCCAAGGATCCGCTTCAGGCTCTGCCTCAGGAACCTTGTCGGACACTAACACCACCGACTCCTCGAGTACGGTCTTCACCTCCTCCGGTGGACTACTGGGTTCCCCGACCTCAAAGCACAACGAGGGAACCAGGAATTCGAGCCTAACTGGAGATGGCGGGGCCACCTCGGCTTCCTTCGGGTTCCTCAGTTGAGAGATGTTTGCGCCCATATCCTGCGGGGCGACGAGAAAGAGTTAGTCTTTCTAAATATAGAAGCGAACTTACTATATCAGACTGGAGAGAAAGCACGATTAGAATGGCAGAGATTTCAAAACAACACATTTTCTAGTCAAGTATGGTTTTATTCGGAAATTCAAAATTTTTGAATTTAAACAACTTTCTCAGTTCAAAAACAGATAAACGGTTGATAAAATCTTTTCTTTCAGTAAGACGATTTGAAACCCAACCCGTTTTAAAAAAAATAAAATTCGGCTCTGATACCAAATGTGTAACACCCTCAAATATCACATTGAAAGTATTACCGCCAGTGACCTCAAATTTCACATCCGAAGCCACCCAAGGCTTAACTACTTTATACAAAACATAAAATACATTGATAATATGAAATATCATAATCTTTATTGAAACCAAAGTCTCGGGATTACATCCATAAATTCCAAATACAACAGAAATACAGAATATGTTTAATATAGCGGAAGTCTTAAATAAATAACATAAGGGTCTTGATCACGCGATCACACGCCTAGGATCTTCAACCTTGATAAAACTCTTAAAAACTTCATCTGCCTTCATTGTCGGATTCTAGCCTTCACGAAACGGGAGTTTACCTGATGTGCCGTATGAGACGGATGACACCAACCAACCATGCAAGGGAAAATAACCGGTTGGTTAGTCTAATGAAAGACTATGCAAGGGTAAAACAGAAAGGTTCTAAGTAGTTGTATTAGGTTAGACCCATCGCTTCTCGAATGAAAGCTGATGACGATAGTAAACCTTGATACTTCTACAAGAATATACGAAACAGAAAGATCACGAGAAGACTCTGGAAGATTGAGTCTTATGGGAACGTGTGAAGAGAAGACTCCAAAGGATTGAGTCTTATCGGAAAGTATGACAAGTGTTCGGGAATGTTATAATTTCGCACAAGCGTTTTTAAAAAGACTTGACCATTTGGGTCCACTACCAACCTCACCGCGCAATGCGAATTCAGATTTGGAAGAAGGACTTACTTTAATCGAAGTCCGGGCGGTTTCCATGTTATACTCCTCGCCCGAGGGTATATTAATTATGTGCATAATCGCACTTATCTTATTTAATTCCAAAACGCACAATTATGTTATAAGCTTTTAAGATATATCATCTCAACACGAGAGATATCGGAGGGGATAAATCCCGAGTGTCGGCACCAGCTGTGTGCACCTACCCTGAGTAAGGATACAGTCATGACCAGAGAAACTACTAGGGAAAAATCCTCCTAATACCAGTTATAAAGAAATGACTAGACCTCGCAAGGTACATAGCGTTCCTACGAATAATCGTTATAACTAAACAGTTAAAACCACACAATAGTCCACATCAAATACCATTATGGCAATAACATATATAATAGCGTTGTTTCTAGCAGTATATATAACCTATTATAGTATAACTTTTTATATCACATACGTTTATCAAAACTGTTCTCAAACGAAAACAACCTTCATCCCAATTTAATTAACCATTAAAAACAATTGATAATTAATGGAAACATGGAATGATAAGCAAGAGCGAACCGCCACTTGCCTTAGTCTAGACGGACGATTGAGCGACGACGGGTTTCTGGGTCCGGAACGGGAACATAAATCGGATTACAGATTCCTACGACAACGACCCACGACGAAACCCTAGGTTAGATTCGACAATTAATAATATGAATCTAAGGGAAAACGAACGGAACCGAAAGAACGAGGGTCCCGTCCGAGACCGGTTTGTCCAAGGCCACGATTGCGTTTGCTAAGGCAAACCACGGTCGCGGCTTGGATTCCGCGGTTGCGGACGTCTGGACATCGTCCGTGGTCGCGGCAGTTCATGTCCGCGGTCGCAGCCGTGAACTCGGCGACCCCAAATCGGCTAAATTCTCACCAACAACGACACGACGGGGCTCGAGGCGAGAGGGCTTCGACTCCTATCCTCACCGCGCTTCCAATGCACTACCCCACGGCCACCACAACTTCCAGCGAGAGCTCCGGCGACACCACAAATTTTCGGCGACGAAGAACACGAGAGAGAGAGAGAGGGGAGATTTGATTTTCGGATGCCTAAAACCTTCCAACTCGGCCCCCATTTATAGCCAAAGGAGGAGCAGCCCCCCCCGACCAGATCGACGGCAGCTCAGAGGATCGACGGCGATGCGTTCGATGAGGCGCGGAGGAAGACGAGGCGTCGCACACATGCATTATTCCGCGATCGCGGAAAATTCCATTGCCCAGCGTCTCTGAGTGCCATTTATCCGCGATCGCGGAAATGCTTCCGCGGTCGCGGAAATGCCCTTTTCCGCGTCCGCTTGCTCAGGGAAGGATTTAGCACGAGTTTGAGTCCCGAAAATTATATATTTGTACCCAAACAAATATTCTAAGCCGCGAAAATACATCGAATGTATTTTATACCACTCAGGAAATTATTACATAGATCATACACGTTACAGAAAATCCGAACTTCTCAGAAAGTGACACAATTACAGAAGGAGGGTTGGGGAAATTACCCAAATACCCTTACTAAAAATGAGGGGTATTACATAAAGGAACATTTCTTTTGGCCTAAAATGTTGCATCATGTTACACGTTTTTGCAAGGCTTGTGTTACTTGTGTGCATGCTAAGTCTAGATCGAGTCCCCAAGGATTGTATACCCCTTTGCCTATCCCGAACGTCCCATGGGAAGATATTAGTATGGACTTTATCACTGGTTTGCCCATGTCTAAGAAGTGGAGGGACTCGATATTTGTAGTAGTTGATAGGTTTTCTAAGATGGCTCACCTCATTGCATGCAAGACTACTAACAATGCGTCTGAGATTGCTTCTTTATTTTTTGAGCATGTTGTTAGATTGCATGGTATTCCTAGAAGTATAGTGTCGGATTGTGATGCTAAATTTGTGAGTTATTTTTGGAAATCTTTGTGGTCCAAGCTGGGGACTAAATTGTTGTTTTCTACTAGTTATCATCCCCAGACGGATGGACAAACGGAGGTTACTAATAGGACTTTAGGTGCTTTATTGTGTACTATGTTAAAGTCTAACCTCCGCAAGTGGGAAGAGTGCTTGCCCTTTGTTGAATTTGCTTATAACAGGTCCATGCACTCGGCTACGCAGAAGACTCCCTTCCAGATTGTCTACGGCCTCAATCCGCTCACCCCTTTGAATCTAGTACCACGGCCAATGAAGGAAAAGGGAAGCATCAAGGGAGTGGAGCATGCGGACCAGGTCAGGACCTTGCATGAGAGGATGAGGCAACAGCTGGAGCGGAGGTCCGAGCAAGTAGCCGCGCAACGCAACAAAAACCGACGCCCAGTCGCCTATGAGCCCGATGACTTGGTGTGGCTGCACTTGCGCAAGGAACGCTTTCCATTGAAGCAACGCCACAATTTGGACGCGAGAGGTGATGGTCCTTTCCAGGTGCTACAACGCATTGGGACCAACGCCTACCGCTTGGATTTACCCGATGACTATGGTGCGCATCCAACTTTCAACGCCGCCGACCTTTCTCCTTATACGCCTCCTTCTTTTGACGACAAGGACGAAACGGGGATGCTTCACAGCCAAGAAGGGGAGATTGATAGCTCTGTGATCCCCTCGATGATAGCGACGAACGAAGAGGAAGCAATGAAGGTGCGCTCGAATGGCCCGGTAATAAGAGCTCGCGCTAGGGCAATGGAGCGAGCAACACAATCATTAGTCTCGCGGGCGCACGCAAGTGACGCGGGTTCATCTAGTCCCAAATGGGTCCTCCTCTTGACCTATGAAGGATTCCGAAATCCTTCATAGACCCAAATTGGTCTATGAAGGAATTGACGCGGCCGATCATTCTTTATCATTCTTTACAGAAACTTTTCCGCAATCGCGGCAGTATTGTCCGCAACCGCGGAATTGACGCAAACAATCGTTTCTTCACAGACACTTTTCCGCGATCGCGGAAGTATTTTCCGCGACCGCGGAATTGACACGGCTTTTCCGCGACCACGGGTCCGCGATCGCGGAATTGTCGCAAGCGATCGTTTCTTCAGACACTTTTCCGCGATCGCGGAAACGGGCCCGAGCGTTGGCTTTGTCGTCGTTATTTCCGAAAACTTATTATTATTTTTATTATTTCTTTTTTGACGATACTTAAGACCAGAAACCCTAGTTTGTAATTTGGATGTTGATTTGAGTAGTAAAGTTGAGTACGCTCCTTCCTTGAATCCCAACATCAAACCTTCGATCCCCCGGATCAAACTATCCCGTAGTTCGTCGCTTCGAGCAAATCAAACACCGTCTCTTCGGTGTCTCGTGATCATCACTTTGATCTCTCCGTTCATCTCTTTGAACGAGTTTGAAGGCTATATCTTTAGCCCTAGGAAAGCCATCACTTTGGCTACGGAAGAGGAATTTCAACTACAAGCTTGAGGAATCCAAGATCCTACGAATTGCAAACCACACTTCACGGGTTGTACGCATCAGACGCGTTTGTTGGTTGTGGAGTTGCATCGCGGTGTGAGTCAAGGTATTCAGATCCTTGATTGGCAATATCTCGAGTTGGTCACGGATGGAGACATTCAAGCCACTGAGAAATTTCGTTCGCAATGTGGACGGGGCGACACTGATGCTGGCTTTGTAGTACATGTCCTCCAGTTGAGAGAAGAACTCCAGAGGTGTTTTGGAGCCTTGACGCGCCATGGCGATCTCCATCGCATTTGATTTCTGTAGTCCGGTGGCATGTACTTCTGTGTCATGATATACACGAGCTGGTGCCAATCTGTGAGGGGAAAAAGGTGTCGACGAACGCGATCGTCCACGAACCTGTGGTACCAAACGCGTGCAGCTCCTCTGAAATGTAGCGTTGCCGCGTCAACATGCTCTTCTGGGGGGACTTTGCAATATCGCAAAGTAAACTCTGTAGCCTACAACCACTCAAGAAACACAGCGGGATCATATTCGCCAAAGAAATGCTCAATTTTAACCTTTACCTCGTGGCGGCTAAGCCGTGGTGTATGTTGAGCAGGGGGTGGCGCGTAAGCGCGCTGGTCAGCTTCCTGAGCGCGATGTTGATGACGGCGAGCTTGGCGATCCGGGACATCGTTAGTGACAAAGTCTCTAGGAATCGCGTTGTAGTCAGTGCGTCCTTGTCTTCTTCTAGGAACAGGGACATCGTGTTGGCGACAAAAGTCACGCGGCATGTCTCTGTGGTGATGGCCGCGAGAGTCCCGTCTGATGTCGCCTGGAACGCGATGCTGTGGTCCTACTGGTTGGAGTGGAGGTGGAATCCAATCCGCTGGCCTATCTTGGAGTTCAATGGGATCACCAAGGGGAGGATGGAAGGAACCTGGATTGATTAGTCCTGCGTCCTCCATCTCTTCGTCATCGAACTCGTGGAAATCATCATGGACAATCGAAGTCGTCGATCCATAGCCATCGGAGCCATAACGGGGAGTACGCGCACTTTGATGGCCAAGGTGATCGTTGACGTCGAAAGGTACTGGTGTGGGACCATGCCGATGTTGACGCGGCTCATTGTCTACGATGCAATTGGATCGACGCGGCAAACCTGAGTCGCGTTCATCTCGTATGGCGCGGCCGACAAGAGGGGTTGAAGCATTCTCGCGGCGGCGTCTTGTTCCTCTAGCTTCATACCTGTCATTGAAGTCAAAAGGTTCAGAGTACTCACCATGGGAGTCATCGTCGCGGTCGGAGTCGCTATCGTAGCTTGCTGGTGTTGCACGTGGTGCATAGCATTTGCGATACGACACATAGCCTTGGCGACTCTCGATCACTGATTGGATCCTGTTAAGGTGCGGTTGCAAGTTGGAGGCAGATGGCATCACTCCTTTGCCCTTTTCTACGCGCTGTTGACTTGGGCCGGCTTCAGTGTGACGCGGCGCGGCCAGGGTGTCCATAGGGACCATCAGTGTTGGTGTGGGTTGGGCCGTCGAGGCGCGTTACATGGCTTGAAATGTGGCAACTTGGCGCCTAAGTTCTTGGATCTCGCGTTGTTCCTCGGAGAGCTCCAGAATGGGATCTTGTTGGGGAGGGTTGGCGAGTGGTGCCACTTCATGTTGCGCGATGTTTTGTGGTGGTGGGTGGTTGTTGCCATCTCCTTGGACATTCCCACTGGTGGGTGCCGTAAGGGTACCTATCACAATGTGACTAGACATCGCGAGTAAAAACGAACAAAAGATAATACAGAACCAAAGAACAAGCAAGCAACTAGCAAGTAACAATTGTTCCTGTAGGAGGGCGCGTTCTTTTAGCCGTGAGGGCGGCTTGAGGCAAGCAAAGCAAGTGTGATATGCAAGCACAAAAGCAAACGAAACCAAAATAATGAAGGCCTAATCTCTTGCGTAACAATGCGTACACACAAGACACACCTTCAAGTGTGACACTAGACGATGGAGAGATGAAGAAGATGAGCCTAGCCGTTGAGGGAAGAAGGTTGCCTTATTTTGGCTTTACTTTTTTTTTTTTGAATGTCGCGTTTTTTTTTTTTTTTGAAATGCGACTTGTTTTTTTTTTTTAATTTGAAATTCAAATCCAAGATATTAGTCTTGATTGAAGATCGGATAAGAATTAAATGAAACAAAATAAAAATAAACGACTAAGTAACTTATGGAAAGAAATCACGAGATTTACGCGATAGGAGAGAGAAAATTTAATGCAGATTTATGACGGCCACACAAGGAAATATGCAAGATATGATTAGCGAAATTTAAGCAATTAATTAAGGTAATCAAGCAATTAATTACGCAGATTTCATGCACACAAATCACACTAATTTCGCGCGTGGATCAAGCAATTATCGGCCAAGAGATTCTCTTGTAGAAACCGATTGGACAAGTATGTGTATGAGAGAGAGAAAAATTTGAGTGATTATGGCGGAAGCAAGGATGATGGGGGAGAAAAAAATTTCGTGAACAAATGAAACTTGACAAACGACTTACAAGATCAAAGGCTCTGAGTCTCATCACATATCCAGCCCATAGAGGGTCCACACGAGGCCGCACGCGCCGCTAGGTGAGCCCAATGAGGAGGCCACCTCGAATAAGCCTCACACTTCGACCAAGGATGCTACAAAGGGCTCAAGGAACCTCATTTGGGTCCTAAAGGATCCCAACACCAGGCCACCTTGGTCCCAGTCGAGGGGAATTGTGAGAACGCACTCCGCTTGGCCGTTCTCGCCATGTACCTCACACAATCAAATGGAGAATTTTTTTTCTTTTACTCTTTCATAAGGCTTCTTTTTTACATATTTATGAAACTTTTCCCTTAACCACTTACCTCAAGTTTTGGGAAGATATTTTTCCTTGTGTGCGCTTTCTGTCTTGTAGGTCCATTTCTTGTGCAACCAAGCATTGTCCTTGTATGCCCTTGCTTACAAGAGACATGGCGTATCTTCACTTGAAGAAGGAGTGCTTGTTCCTGCTGCAATTTCCATGAAAAAGGACTTTGGAGGATAAGGAGTGGCCTGACTTTGTGCCTCACCTCTTGAAGGCTAAGCCGCTACCACACACGGCTCATGCACCCAAGGCTCAGACACGCAAGCTTGATCCTGGTGAAGTAAGTTCTTGGCGTGGATTGAAGAGGATGAGACCCTATGATTATCATCTCCATGTTCCCAACGAGATTATGGTTTCTACATCCATGGTTGCCTTCTCTTCCATACTTGTCGAACAAGGGAAGATTCGAAGCCAAGTGGGGGAGAATGATGACTGATGGCCAACCTTGACTTGAGACGGACTTAGAGGACTTGATTCAAAAGCCAAAGGAGCCACTTTATCTGCGTTTTTACTCGCCCACATGCAAGGGATGTTGCATGTCTATCCTTAGTTTCAGTTTTAGAACTTACTCTTTGTGGTAGTATGTGAGACTGAAAGTTTCTACTCTTACTATTTTTAGTGGTTCCTTGTTAGGCTTTAATATCTATGTTATTTCATTATTTTAGACTTAGGATTAGATTTAGGAAGAGCTAGGGTCGTCCCTAGCCTTGGGCGTGCCATCTCTCTCTTGGTTTTATGTGTTACCTATTTAAACTCTCATCTTTGGTCATTCAATCCAAAAACTCTCGTATTGTCATTGCAATCAAACATTCAATCACTCAAACCAATCGTTCATCACTCAAACAACAACCGAATTCAATCTCTCTCACAAACCCCAATTGACGGCAGCATGCGTCCTAAATTAGGGCACCGAGCTATCTCGAATTTTACTTGTGCGTTTTGGCTGAATTTTGGAGGAGTCAAACTAGACTTCTCAAAGTGACTTTTGGCTTTAGAATCACTCAATCCCGACATCAGAGCAACACGAAAGATCTTGCCAAAGACGGGACCAAAAATTAGAGATCAACCGATGCATTCGCAAGGGTTCGTCTCCATCAAAACGAGTGGATCCACATCAAGGCAATTGATTTCACATCAAACTCCCTAGTCCCGCTACCTCCATCCGCCATGCCCATCTCTCTTCATTTAAATTCTTCCCCAAATCTCTGCAATTACCCAAAAGTCGTGTATTTGTCCAATAATTACATTTTGATCCCATATTTTTTTTTTAAATTTAAATTTCGCCCAAAATAAGTACAATTTTGATCCCGTTTTTTTAATCTTCTAATTTCCGCCCAAAATAATTACAATTTTGAGATTTTGACCCCTTGTTTTATATTACCCAATATTTACATTTTGAGCACATATGTTTGATTTTTGTGCCCAAAATAATTACATTATGAATTGGGTTTAAAACATCCTTAATATGAACCTTCACATTATCATATATGAATCTTAGATGACAATATATGAAAATCAACGCATAACATATGAACCTCTAGTTTATGAAAAACCTTAGATATATGAACACGTACATGTTACATATGAACCTCATAGATCAAGTAAAAATAATTTCAAATATGAACGTGCTTAAAGTTGTACATATGAACCACATAGACTAAGGTCCATATTTAATACACTAAATATTCATAATTAATATAACATAGGTTCACATTTAATAACATGCATTTTAATACACTAAACATAAAAGGTGAATGATAAATACTATAAACTATAGTTGAGGTTCACATTTAGTAAAATAGAGGTTCATACTTGATATACTCGATGAATCTCTAGTATAATGTTTTATAAATATCTAGTTTAATTTAGTTTGTAAACTTCTAGTATAAACATTGTGAACATCTACTAATCCTACTATGGATATATGAACATATAGTATATATACGTGAATCTAAATATAATCACGTATAACATTCAGAAGAAAAAAAAATAGTGGTCTAAAAATCACTTTGGGATATTTGCGAAACTGTCACTCATTTCGTCTAATTCTACCCATTCCTTCCTCTTGATTTTGTGGTCCTAAAATACTTTTATCATAAGAGTCTTTTACACTTAAATCCCCTCTCATTAATGTATATCATCACTGTACTAAAACTTTAATATTCATAGCTACAATAAATTATATCACAAGTATCAATTACGAACATGTATTGTTCTTCTATATCTAAGTATATGATGATAATAATATTATACACTATACTTTATCATATCAACTATATTTATTTATTTAGTGTTATTGTATTTTTTCATTATATTTTTAATTTTATTTTTTGAATTAATTCCAAAACCGTGATTCTTAATTTATGCATTTATGGAACAGATAAAAAATACTCACTTTTTTCAAAAATATTTCCATGAAGTTAGATTCTATACATTGACTTAGGGTTTGTTCGGTTCACAGAGACTGAACTGAATTAAAGCTGAACTGAATACTGGACTGAACTGAAGCTGTAGGATAAATTTAAGCTAACGACTGAAACTGAATTAACTGAGGCTGAAATAAATGACTGAATTCATTAAAACGCGTTTGGTTCGTTCCGACTTATCCAAATTTAAAAAAATCCATAAACTACCCAAATTACCCTCAAAATTAAAATTTTGAGGGCATCACATGTTTAGCACGTGACTGCTGCTGAATCATCAACACATGATGGTGGTTTGACATCCCCGACATTTTTAGGGTTGGTTCTCCTTCTCTGCTTCTTCTGCGAACAACCCCCGTATCGTGTGGCTGCTTCTTCTACGAACAACTCCGGCGAGACGGTGAAGCGAGGACTTCTTCTGACTGGTTGCGTGAACAACTCTCGTTTGGCTGCTTCGTCTGGCAAAGCGAGAACAAAGGTTCTATTTTACTTTCCCCTGATTTCCTATTGCTTTTGCTTTCCCCGCCGGAGTTGTTCATTTGCTTCCATCTCTATTGCTTTAGAATTTCTTGAAACCTGGAAATCAACCTTTAATTGGATTTGTATGTGAATCCGCTGGTTGCGTGTTTCTCTGGAGAGTGAGGCAAGTATGTGAATCTGCTAGAGGGGCATATTTCTCTGGAGAAGAACGTGATGTGAAGAGAAATGAGGAGGACGACGAAATGAGATGGAGAAGACGAGGACGAGAGATAGAAGACGAACCTATTCCAAAAGACGAGCTACAGCGGCAAACCAGCGGAGAAGACGACCGCAGAAGCTTGTGGGATGATGGGAGATATGAGGAGAATGAGAGATATGTGAGATATGAGAGATATGTGAGGGGTATCGGGATGTAAATATTGGGGGTGGATTGAATTTGGGGTTTAAGTTCAGTCATTTGAAATCAGAAAAGTAAGGATTTATAGCTTAAAATTTTTGGGTAAGTTCATTCATTTCAAGTCACTTTAAATTGACTTAAGTTTTTGGCGAACCGAATGGGTTAGATGCATTAATTAAGTCATGGGGACTTATTTGATGGGAAAAGTTCAGTTAAGTCAGTTTAAGTCGACTTAAACGGCGAACCGAACGGACCCTTAATTGAGACATTTGGTTGTTTACCAATATGGATCACAAGATCTAAACTAACTTTAATAGGCCAGATTGCGGCCTAGAGATGGCTTGGAACCGGAAAAAACCAGAACCGAAAATCGGAACCGGCTCGAACCGAAACCGGATATACCTCCTATATCCAGTTTCAGTTCCGGTTTGGCAAAACCCAAAACCAGAGAACTGGAGGTTCGAAACCGGAGGTTCGAACCGGGTAAACCTCCGGTTCTCAAGTTATATATATATATATATATATATATATATATATATATATATATATATATATATATATATATATATATTTATATTCCATTTTTATTTTTCTGTCAATTTATTTTATAAGTCAAATTAAATTAAATTTTAAGTTTAAGTCTTAAAGTATAAATCTTTTAAGATTAAAGAAACGTTTACTTTATCATTATTTAAAAAAGACCGAATGGCAAAAAGTACCAGATTTCAATAGCCCATTTGCAGAAATATCACCTTTTGAAAAGAATAGCAAAAATGTCATAAAGTTGCATAACTTTATTTTTAGGAAAAAATAAATTCATATTTGCTTTTATCTTTTCTTTTGATAAAAACTCTACTTTTAATAACTGCTAATTACTTCTTAACATTTGATAATAGGGTTTAGTCTTCTCCCCCACATATACCCCTCACCTTCCCCTCAGCTCCAATGGTGGCAGCATCGGCATCAAAAGTAGAGGCTTCTCGGAGCATCCTCAACACCTCCCGCCTTCGAGCAAGCCTCCCCTCTGCCTTCGATCCGTCTCGAGTCGCCGCTGCCTCCACAGTTTTTTTGCGTCTTCTTCATGCTCGACTCGCGTCATGGTGTTCTTCGTGCTCCTCCGGCGACCAACCTCCACCGCTCTGCGTCGCTCGCCTCCCCTTCCACCTTCGAGCCCACCTCCCCTCTGCCTTTGACCCAGCTCGAGTCGCCGCTGCCTCCACAGTTTTGTTGCTCGGCTCCCGTCCGCCACCTCGCCTCCACCGCCTTCGATCCCGGTGGTCCTCTGAACTAGACGACGTCGACCGACGCCTCTTCGTTCTATATTTCAAATTTTAGGGACTATAAATTTGTTTACAATTTCAATTTAGGGATTTGAGAATTTGATTTAGGGATTTCATTCAGGAATTTAGGGATTCAATTTATGGATTTAGAGAGGAGAACAAACTTGTAAGTTTAATTAAGAATGATGAAGGAATTAAGCTTGGGTTTTGACTTCGTGGCTCAATTCTTGTATATGCATCACCAGTTGAGAGCCTTGCACCTGCAGTTGCACTTACCGCCAATGCTCTTAAGCACTTAAATAAGATGAGATCTGAGCGAAGTGAGGACTTGTGTTTGAGGATTGGTGTGAAACAGGGAGGATGCTGAAGCATTCCAGGATTTACATTAGACAACACTAATTAATTTTGGAGAAAACTCCATGCAAGCAAAAGGAGGCAACTGAAATCACGAGGCGATATTTGTTCTTCATTTACAGCTAAACTATATACAAAGGGATTCACAACTCTGAAGAACCACAAATCAGGTTTTATTACAAGTACAACATATATTGGAAACTTGAACCTCACATGAAATTGGAAATTTTGCAACTAAATGCCGCGATAAGGTCAAAAGAACCCCTCAAATTCATTTCCGGTTCTACAAAGAGTAGATTCAGTGATAAGCAAACTATATACAAAGGGATTCATAATGGGCTCTTTTAAGTAGCTCGTTGGTTAGTCGAACGACAACCCCATGTAGCAAGGGCGGTGTTGTTGGGTTTGTGATGCTATAAGGTTTCTCCAAAGATAGGTCGCAGAGTCTAGGATCTTCCACCGACGTTGAAAAAGAGCTTCAAAGTGGCATTGTTACCGGTTTTCTATGCACAACGCGGGCCGATACGGAAGTGATTCGATGTCGTTCGGAGGTGATTTTAAATGATTCAAGAGTCGGGTTTAAGTAACTTGAGCATGCCGAAGACGATGGTGTGGTCAGATTTTGAATTTAATAAATCGAGAGGTATTTTTCTTGGGGTCGAACAAGGCTTGGTGGTGATGTATATAGACGATGAACAAGGTACTTTAAAACTTCATAACATTATGTACTTTATCAGACCGCATGTGTACGAAGTCAGGCCACATTTAAACGAAGTCAGGTCAATGCTATGTTATATCACAAAATTTAAAATGTTAGCCGATTTTAAATGTCAGAGCAATATTCACTTTAGTTCTATCAATATGCACTCATTCCTTTTGTGAAGTTTGTTATATCCTTCAAACTTTGTTATATCCTTCAAACTTTAGTTCTATCAATATGCACTAATTCCTTTTGAATTGTGATTTAATTATACACCTTTTGATTCATTAAATTCAAAATCTGACCACACCATCGTCTTCGCCATGCTCAAGTTACTTAAACCCGCCTCTTGAATCATTTGAAATCATCTCCGAACGACATCGAATCACCTCCGTATCGGCCCGGTTTGTGCATGGAAAACCTAAAATCTTAAATCATATATCACAAAATTTCAAATGTTAGCTAATTTCAAATTTCAGAGCAATATTCACTTTATCAGGCCACATTTATTCGTAGTCAGGTCAATGCTTTGTTATGAAATAAAAGACCATTGACCTGACTTAATATACATGTGACCTGACTTCTTATAAATGTGGGCTGACAAAGTACATAATGCTCTGTTATGTAACATTTGAAATTCTGTGATATAACAGAGCATTGACCTGACTTTGTATAAATATGACCTGAATTCGTATAAATGTGGCCTGACAAAGTACAACATTTGAAATTCTGTGATATAACAGAGCATTTACGAAAATAAAGTTTTAAATGTTAGTCGATTTTAAATGTCAGAGCAATATTCATTTTATCAGACCACATTTATACCGAGGCACTGAAGAGTGTACAAGAAAGTCTAATATATAAGAAGGTTGATTTAGCAATTCGAATCTTTTAGAAAAGCATCGAAAACAGACAAAACATAGCACACAGAATCAGTTGCTAACACACTGTAAATTTGAATCTTGTAGTGAACGATGTAGAAGCGGCGGGAGAGTGTGTTCCTTGTCTTAAGCATAACCACTTTTATACCAGAACCTGCCTAGTTAAGAATGATGTTCTCTTGTATAGATTAGAACACATATTAAATAGTAAACATGTGAAAACAAGTAGCAATTTTTAAAGTTTGCTGTATAGATCACTTCGATCAGAACACGGAAGAAAAAAACCAACTAAAATAAGAGAGTATTATTCCACCTCATGTAGCAAGGGCGGTGTTGTTGGGTTTGTGACGCTGCAAGGTTTCTCCGAAGATAGGTCGCGGAGTCTAGGATCTTCAAAGTGGAATAGTTAACGGTTTTCTATGCGCAACGCGGGCCGATATGGAGGTGATTCGATGTCGTTCGGAGGTGATTTTAAATGATTCAAGATTCGGGTTTAAGTAGCTTGAGCATGGCAAAGACGATGGCGTGGTCAGATTTTGAATTTAATGAATCGAGATGTGTTTTTCTTAGGGTCGAACAAGGCTTGGTGGTGATGTATATAGGCGATGAACAAGGTACTTTAAAACTTCAGAGCATTAAGTACTTTATCAGACCACGTGTGTACGAAGTCAGACCACATTTATACGAAGTCAGGTCAATGCTTTGTTATATCACAAAATTTCAAATGTTAGCCGATTTCAAATTTCAGAGCAATATTCACTTTGTCAGGCCACATTTGTACGTAGTCTGGTCATTACGCTGTTATAGTAGCTTTAAGCAGAACCACTTTTATACCAGAACCTGCCTAGTTAAGAATGATGTTCTCTTGTAGAGATTAGAACACATATTAAATAGTAAACATGTGAAAACAAGTAGCAATTTTTAAAGTTTGTTGTATAAATCACTTCGATCAGAACACGGAAGAAAAAAACCAACTAAAATAAGAGAGTATTATTCCACCTCATGTAGCAAGGGCGGTGTTGTTGGGTTTGTGACGCTGCAAGGTTTCTCCGAAGATAGGTCGCAGAGTCTAGGATCTTCAAAGTGGAATAGTTACCGGTTTTCTATGCGCAACGCGGGCCGATACGGAGGTGATTCGATGTCGTTCGGAGGTGATTTTAAATGATTCAAGATTCGGGTTTAAGTAGCTTGAGCATGACAAAGACGATGGCGTGGTCAGATTTTGAATTTAATGAATCGAGATGTGTTTTTCTTTGGGTCAAACAAGGCTTGGTGGTGATGTATATAGGCGATGAACAAGGTACTTTAAAACTTCAGAGCATTATGTACTTTATCAGACCACGTGTGTACGAAGTCAGACCACATTTATACGAAGTCAGGTCAATGCTTTGTTATATCACAAAATTTCAAATGTTAGCCGATTTCAAATTTCAGAGCAATATTCACTTTGTCAGACCACATTTATACGTAGTCTGGTCATTACGCTGTTATAGTAGCTTTAAGCAGAACCACTTTTATACCAGAACCTGCCTAGTTAAGAATGATGTTCTATTGTAGAGATTAGAACACATATTAAATAGTAAACATGTGAAAACAAGTAGCAATTTTTAAAGTTTGCTGTATAGATCACTTCGATCAGAACACGGAAGAAAAAAACCAACTAAAATAAGAGAGTATTATTCCACCTCATGTAGCAAGGGCGGTGTTGTTGGGTTTGTGACGTTGCAAGGTTTCTCCGAAGATAGGTCGCGAAGTCTAGGATCTTCAAAGTGGAATAGTTATCGGTTTTCTATGCGCAACGCGGGCCGATACGGAGGTGATTCGATGTCGTTCGGAGGTGATTTTAAATGATTCAAGAGTCGGGTTTAAGTAACTTGAGCATGGCAAAGACGATGGCGTGGTCAGATTTTGAATTTAATGAATCGAGATGTGTTTTTCTTAGGGTCGAACAAGGCTTGGTGGTGATGTATATAGGCGATGAACAATGTACTTTAAAACTTCAGAGTATTATGTACTTTATCAGACCACGTGTGTACGAAGTCAGACCACATTTATACGAAGTCAGGTCAATGCTCTGTTATATCATAAAACTTCAGAGCATTAGGGTCGAACCGTTTACTGTTCATCCTCCTCCTCCAAACAGCCCAAGCTCTCGGCGAGCACCATCCATGGATGTCATAGGCCGATTTCAGTCCCGTTTTTGCCGCATTTTGTTCAATCAACCCATGGGCTTCGAAGATATGATCTTGATGCGTAAAATCTTTGTGGAATCGGAAGGTTTATATCGCGAATAAAATCGAATTTCACTCTCAATCTCATGAACCCTAGAAATCCCGCCGCGACTGTTCCTTGTGCAATTTCGGCCACCACCGAGCTTCGCTGCCGCAATTGCCACCACCATTAGTTGTGCCCTTGCGTCCCCTTCGAAAGCCCTCTTGTCCCGATGTCGGAGCTTCACCGACGAGCCCTAATTTGGCCCTTGAACAACCGGTCGAGCGTCGACAACTTCTGAGGAGGAACTCCAGCCGTCCGTACGACGTCGAGGAGGCAGTGGGAGAAGGAGGTGCACGCCGGGTCCCAGAGGGGGGGCGGGAGAGGAGCTCGTAGTCGTCGATGGAGCGGTGGAGGAGGCTGTCCCGGAGTCCATGGAGGGTTTGGGAGACGGTGGTTTTGCAAATGTCGGAGGAAGTGGGAAGCAGAGGAGAGGAGGAAGAGGGAGACTAGTAAAATTGTGAGATTTGAGATTAATTAGGTTAGATTATAGGATTAAGATTTTATTTTACCTTTTACTTTTAGAAATTTCAATGCTTTATCTGACATTTACATTTAAAAGAAAAAATAAATTAAATCCTTATTAATTGCAAGAATCCAACAAATATGATAGTTTTGCAATAATTTTAAAAATCTTGAATTTTTGTAAGTTGCTTTAGTAAATCTGATATATTTGCTAATGGGCCTTTAAAAAAAATAATGTCTTTTATATTTTTTGTTATTCTTTTATTTTATATAAAAAATGTTTTTTTTTTCCGATTCTAGAACCGAAATCGGATCCGGACGAAACAAAACCTCCGGTTTCAGATTAATTCGGTTCCGGTTCAGGTTTTTGGCTTTCTAGCGAGCTATGAGGACGAGGCCCAACAACAGACAAAGCCAAATCAAAAAATTGTGCTCCGTCGGTGATACATCCCCTCTGTTTCCGACCTTTACCGCGACAGGGTTTGATCTGCTCCGGCGGTTCATTCAACGGCGGGAAAAATGTGGCGCCGAAATTGTGTCCAAGCAAATCAACATTCCGATCAGAGCATCTCCGGTGAGAGAAAATGAAATGCATTATTTTTCATAGAAATCCACAAATCCATGAACACTTCCTCTTTCTGTTTGTCCCTTTTTATTCTGTTTGCATCGCTCAGTGTCATAGTAACGGTTTCTTTGTCTTCAGATGAGGAGGAATTTGAGTTGCATTGCTCAGAACGATGTGTTTCGCTGGATGGCCCTAGCAGGAGGGTGAGGAAATAGTTTACTTCGTTTCAACTTTTATATTTCAGCTGGTTCATTTTGCACTTTCTAGGTTTTTGTCGTCGTAGTTTTTGCTGGTTGATCAGTTTCCGATCCAATTCATGCTGTTGCATTTCACAAAATTAGTTGGTTGAATTCAATGGTATGTGGATAGCCAATTACCTTTTCCTTGCAAAAACTCTGCACTATAATGAAACCAAATTTTAGCTGTTTTTCTGTATTGATTTCTGAATCTAAGCTGGGAAGCAGTAATGCTGAAACAGAATATACTACTCGTCATCTTGACCTTTGATCTAACGATTCCCTTGCTTAATCTGCAGTATCCTAAGCTTTTGACTAATTTGTATCAAAATCCTAATTTCGGCGATAAAATATCAGTCTTAAGGTATCCTAACTTCTTCAAGTGGTTACTAGTCACATTCTAAGCAATGAACTAGTTTTAGTTATTAACCACTAAGTCATAATAGAAAATGTTTCTTGTTTTGAATCTGCTCAACACTGCTCACCGTCAAGCTGGCTTGTGCAAAGATATTCAGAATACAGTTTGACTTTTATGTGTGAGTCTGTATCATCTCTGTCAACTATCCTTGAGTGTGAAAATTTCAAAAATTGTTTTACGCGTCTGAATAAGGAATATCATGTCTAAGAAAAATACTATATGGTGGATAAAAGTGCTGATGTGTATTGTATGGTCTGATGTTACTTCTAATTCATGGTGTGAGGATGATCATTACTTCCGAGGAAAGATATCATGGGAGACTTTTATGGTGAAGTTTGATATCTGAATTGTTTTTTCAATTCAACAGGTAGAACCCAGCCTCGCATTGCAGTTTGACTTACTATCAGGTGCATCTATTGACTACTTTAGTCTTTTTCATGTTTTTCCTTTGATATTTTGCAGTTATAATTGCACATTAGAACATAAAGACGAGATTCCTGTACAATCCTATTATGATGGTTTAGGTTTTGGAAAATAGAAAACAAAATCACTAGGAAATCCCTTCAAAGCTGTATGATCCTTTATGATTTATGACATGCCACTAACAGAAAATTAGGAACTGGGACTTAATATTCTCATAATTCACGAGATAAGATGGTAGATCATGAAAAAAAATCTTTTTTAACATGCAAAAGGAAAATAGAAAGAAGTGAGCAAAAAATTCATTTATTTATGCCTTTGATTTTTAATATTATTCAAGCCTTTTCTAAAATTTCATATGATAGTTTATTGTTATGGATCATATTATATGATATTTGGAATTTTCATAATGATTTAATTTTGTTGCATGTGAACAGGTGGAATAAAAGTGAAAGAAAGGAGAAAGCATATCGCAGATGAGGCATGTTTCTTATAATCTTATTTTTACAGTAAACAACATCAATTGATATTTAAGGTTTAATCCATAGAGGATTCTGCGTGTAGTAATTAACACTAGTACTATATGGCATTTGATTCGATATGTTCTTCTGACAACAGCCACATTTCTCGAGCCAATATGGGTGAATTTGTTATTGCAAATTGAATCCTTTAATGGGCATTTTGAGCATCTTATATAGCAATAAGAACTAGCTGTTACATAGTTACACTTGAGCTGTGTGTCACTGTGTTTTGCGAACAGAAGAATGCAGGTTTTTCTTCTGAAGATGAAGTTGAAATGCCTATTGTTCTTAAAGGTGGTTTTGATGGTGAGAGAAGTGAGGATGAAAATGACTATGTTGGTTCTGCCAGTGTTGCATCCTGGTCCGAGATACATGAAAAGCTAATATCCGATGTGAAGGTACTGTAACTGCGTCCATTGAATCTATACTTGTAGCGACATATGGTGCATTTTCTAGCTTCATAATCTGACGTTCTATCTGGTAAAGGATAGGATCCTAGTTTATTAATTTTGGGGAGTATCAACAAATAGGTTTGCCATAACAGGATATAAAAGTCAATTTGAGAAATGCATGTGATCTGCTGTTATTAGAGGTACAAGTATATTTGTTCAATTGTCTGAAAATAGGATGCTGTTTTTGCAGCAACCTCTGAAGTTTGAAGGGATATCTTTTACTGAAGGTATATTTCATATTGGAACCCCGTACTTGAAGTGTTGTTTCTCTTAGCCTCTTGTGACACCTATTTACTGATGGTTTTAATTTTTAAACATTGTGCATATTATCATGCGGCCATTGTTTTGAAAATTGAATGTACTTGTCATCTTTAATTTCATAATTACTCAAAAATAAAATATCATAAGGTGTTGCTGTGAGTTCCCTTTTTTATTCCTTCATTTTTTTCCATCTCTGTTCTGTATATTATTTGTCTGAATTTTCTCAAGGACCAATAAAAAAATATTGGTTCGAGTTTCTTTTTTTTTTCGAAAACCGATTGTTAATATGTGATTGAACCTGTGGAAGTTGAACGATCATGTATGCACCCAAGTACACGATGACGAAGGAAAAATTCAGAGATTCCGTATCAAACCACTGATTGAGTAGAATTTTATAGCTGTATTTCACAGCTAGCATAGATGAACGGATCTGTGTTTTGACTTCTGAATTCGTAATGTTTCAGGATGATGCTTATTGATGCAAAGTAATGTACAAAGCGACTTTAGCATTGTTGCTATGAATTATAATGATGATTACATCAATATGCAGCATGAATATGTGAACTACAATACTTAAATGCCTTTCCTTCTATTGTGCCAAATATGTACAAATTCCAATTGAAATTTCGGAGAACGCAGCTTTCATTAAGAGTTTAAGACAGCGGTGAACTACCAAACTAATCAATATAAACAGGTGTAAAGAATGCAGGTGGGAGGGTTAGAAACCAGCCAAATTCTTTGCATTTTCAACCATGTCATGAGCAAGTTGTTTCGCTCTCTATTCCAGCAGAGGAGGATCTTGATTCACAAGAGCCACCTCAATCAGTGGAATCACTACTGGCTGTGAAGTATGATAGCCTGGAAGAAGCTGCTGCTAACCCTGTGGAAAGTTTGCAGGAAAAATTCATCCATGAATCAGAAGATGCAGTATATGCTAAAGCATTTGGTAGAGATGAATCTGCGAAGTACTCCATGGCCGATCTTCTTGATGAACTCCAGGAGAAAAATTGTGGTCCATATGCCATACACAAAAGGGTTCTTCTATATTCTCTGGTGACTTTCACTTGTATTTGAAATTTCTTGATTTCTGAATTTGATTCATGGTTTACTCTTGAAGGTTGGAAGGAAAGGAAGAAAAAGAAAGGTTGGTGTCAATAGAAATACATCACTGATAGAAAAGAGAACTTCAAATGGTGGAGACTGCTGTGAGATTATAGATAGTGGATCCTCAAGTGATGATGTACCTCTTGTCGTGGCTTCAAATGATATCCAGAGTATCAGATTCATTAGATTTTCTATTGTGGATTATATGCCTGATGTAAAATTCTAATTATTTGCTCAGGCCAAACATAGAAGTGTTGTACTTACAACAGCAGAAGCCAAAAGGAAGAACATGGCTGATCAGTTTCAGGAAGCTTTTGGTGCCACTTCTGCAAACGAAGGTGCTCTCCTTTTGATGCCTAAGCAATCAAGGTTAGTTTATTGGAACCTTTTTATTTTGGTAGTAACTTAAATGGAAACTTTTAATGGTCTATCTCTGTGCGTACTTCATCTCCCAGAGCTTGTAGCAGTGGACTATTAGAAAAACTTCAGAGAGTGATTCAGAGGGAAAAGGAACATGATATGGATTTCATGCAGAATCTTCGCTCTGAAACTCTGGCAGGTGAAATCTTACTGCTGATCTTTCTTGCTTCAGTGAATGTACTGCATCTAAAGTCTGTCTAATTGAGCATTTATCCCCATTTCTCATCTATACAACTCTTACATTTAGATGAAGCTGGGTACATTGATGTAAAGCTCTTGTCAAGATCATTTGAAGCAAAGTTGACAGTTTGCCTTTGCTCAATCAATTGTTACATAAAGGTTTGAGAGCTTGAATCAAAATTCCACTTTCCTTTTTTACCTTTTTTCGTAAAAAAATCCGCAATGGGAAACAGAAATAAACAAAGAGAAAACTAGTTGTCAAACAACTGTGCAGTTTTACCATCTGTGATTCTATGCTGATTGTAGTGGATTCTCAAATTCTGAATGATTCCACTTGTTTAAACTTCTTGCTGTGCAGAGCTCTTTGTTAACAGAGAAGTTTGAAGAGGAGATGCTTATGCACACAACAAGGACAATTATTTTTACCTCAAGGACTTGTGGGGATGTTGAACTTGATGCAGGGAGTTGTGTCCGTGTTTATCCGCCATGGTGGGATTGCTGTGCTTCTCTTAATATATATTAACGTTAATTGTGGTTTTTTCATCCTACTTGTACTAAAACTTTTTTGCAAATTTGCTATGATTGTGTGGTAAAATGCCTTTTGCTGCTATTTTTACAGGAAAGAGGTACAAGTCCTAGGAGGTAATGCTGTTATCTTGGCATCATATTTCACACAAACATTGACTTGATTGGTATGTTATATCCTTGATACTTGTTACTTTCGAGACTTCTTGTGTTTAGTTTCATCTTCCCTTGTAATGAAAAAAAAGAAGCAAGAATGCTTTGGTATATGCTCATTCTCCACTTGAGTTATGAACCCTTGCTTTGTGTAAAATCTATATCATGAAGAATGACGAAGCTCCAGCCTATCCCTAAATCACTTATTTAGCTATTTCTTTGACTATTATATGATCATTACACACAAAAGTTAATCCAATAAAAGACTTTTAAAAGCTTGCAGATTTTAGATCAGATTAAGGGCCGTTTCGTTTGAGTTTATGGAAATGGTAACGGAAAGAAATTGAATCTAGTCCATTTTGACATTATGATACATTGATAAAAAAATTTATCTTGTCTTGTGACTCTAAAATTTGTGTGAAAAAAAAAATTTGAAATGATTTCATCATTTTACAATCCACCTTGTATTGGAGATATAAATACCTTTATTATAATGCCAAGAGAATGAAAAAAGAAAACGATTTCATCATTTTAATCAATGAATAATGACATTAAATTGGAATACATCTGTTTCCTTTTTGTTTACCGTTTTTATAACTTAAAACAAATGGGCCCTAAAATGCTAGTAGTTTGAAAAATGACATGGGGATTAAGGGTCTTTCTTTGTGTCGTCTGTCATGTTGATATACTTTCTTCTCTGCAAATAATTCCCTTATAAGATAAGTCAAGGGCTTTTTGTCAATTCAATTTAGATCGTACAGGTTCTGTGAAACTTATTATGGATATAAAAACTAGCACATTTCAATGCAATAAACTATCTAATATCTAAACAGCTTTCACAGACAATAGTCATTCTAGAATTGAATAAAAAAAATATGTGAATCATAGTGATAATTCGTCATAGCTTCTACTGGTGCCAATATGATCCGACAAAGAGAGGAACGATGACTCAATTTTGCTGAACCCGAAAGAACCATATTACCAAATTCCGAACCATGTTATATTTTGCTATATATTGTGAAGTCCACATATGTAAGTCATGTACTAGACTATATTGGAGCAACATGTCGGGGGCAGTGGAATAAACTAATATTGGATGTTAGAGCTCTTTAAAAAAGGTCTAAGATGATACAGTAAATGGGTATGAAAGAACCATTAAGGCTTTGTTTGGCTTCATTAGGTTATTGTTTATAAACATTTTTCGTTAAAAACCTACTTTTATATATTTCGTTAAACGTGTAATAAATTTTTTTTCCACTACTCACACTTTTCAAATAAACTACACACATACTTATAAAAATCACATTTTTACCAAACATATTTTTTCTTACAACCCTATTTATTAACTACTTATAAACAAAAAATCCTTTATAAACTCTATCACCTAACAAACCCTAAGTTGTAGAAAGATATCTGGATTGATACATTACCCCTCAAAAATATGATTCAAAGAGCAATTAACATGAGTCAATTCATTAATTGAAAAAGAAATGAAAATCAGTGAGTTTGGTACATTTTTCCATTTTATCCAAATGATATTAAATTTGGAAGCCAGAAAATGAAATCTCATACAATTATATGGGGACCAAACAAGAATGGTAGACTTACAACTAACTCGATCTGTACAACCTGATAGGCAAACTCCATGGAAACAAACAATAGCAAGATAACCAAAACAGGAAATTAGATCCACCACAAAAAGTCAAAACGTATATGTGAAATATGCTAAAAACGACCTACCACCAAATAAATACACTTGAAAGCTATAGAGTGGTGATGCAGTGTTTAATGGCGAAAAAACCGAGCACGTTTTTTTTTTTTTTTACTTCGCACTCTTTCTTGGGCGGCATATCTGGCCGCCCAGAAAACCCTTTCCAAAAACCGGTTTGCTTCTGGGCGGCACTAGGTGCAGCCCAAGCAAACCGGATTTTTGATAACCCAGTTTGGCCCTGGAAGGCACGTATTGCCGCCCATTTTTTTTTTTGGAAGAACCCGGTTTAGGAATTTAGTTTATTTATTTTATAATAAAAAATTTTGATTTTTTGGAAACCGGGTTAAACCTGGGCGGCACTTGGTGCCGCCATGAGAACCCTCCAAAATTTGGGCGGCAAATTTTTCCGCCCAAATTTTGAATTCAAAATTCAACTCGGCGATATTTAGGGCTGCCGAGGGGTCGTCTTCTCCGAGCAACGAAAAAACCAAATCCGAGAGAAAAAAAATGGATTCCGGCGAGTATTCCTTTGAAGACATATGGGCGAAGGTAGACTTGATGGACCATTAGATGGCGGCGGCGGGAGTTCTCGGCGGCGACGGCGGCGATCCACTAGTGTCGACGGCGGAATCGACGACGGCGCTGAATTTCTGTTTTATTGGCGGCAGCGGCATGGGAGGCGACGCGGCGGAAGAGGGAGGCGAGGCGAGGGAGATGGGAGGCGACGCGGCGGAGGAGGTGGCGCCCATGACCGGGGAAGAAGAGGCTGGGCTGCACGTGGAGCCGCCCATGACCGGGGAAGCTGGGCTGCACGTGGAGCCGCCCATGACCGGGGAAGAAGAAGTGCTCTCTGGGCTGCACGACCTGCCGCCCAGGACCGAGGAGGTTGCCGGCAACCATTTGGGCGAGGAGGGGGATATCGGGGCAGACAATGCCTTCGATGTGGCGTGCGCGGTTGCGATGAAGGCGATGTTAGATTTGGGGGAAAATCCCGTTCGTCAAAAGCGGAAATATGAACGGAGGCTTACTGAAAAGGTATGGTGTTTGTAATTTTTAATTTGTTAAATCTAATTTATTTAATTAAATTGTTACTGTAATGGTAGATTTGTAAACTTAGTTTTTATTGTATTTAATCATTCTTAAAAAAGACTATAGGTAATAGGCTCAATTATACTGTGAAATAATATTAAATATATTATCGTAATGAAAAATTTAATATATTGATTTTGTTTGTAAGAAAACAATTTTCTATATATGTAACTAGGTTGTATTGGAAAAATGAATATAGTTATATTTCTTATGGAAAAATAGGAAGTATTGGGTAAGATCGCACGGTCGGATCGAGACAGTCGCCCTACTACTGCATCTGCTTGCAAGAGAAGGGTTGTCGGTGTATCGCAGGACACGGAGGTGCTGCTTAGTGAGGACGATAGTGAGGATGATGTTGGTCCCGTCCGCTCATATGAGGACGTGGTTATGGAGGACCCATCTTAGGACGACTTTACTATCGGTCCTTCTACTATCCCTCAGGATCCGGAGTTGATTATCGACCCACTAGAGCAGCAGTCACATCAGGAGGATCCACCTCATAAGGACTCACCTCAGCATCAGCCACCTCAGGAGGACTCACCCAAGCAGCAGCCATCTCCGACTGAGCCACATCAGCAGACTCCATCTCAGCATGCCCCACCTCCACCTGAGCCATCTCAGCAGGCCCCGTCTCCGCTTGAGCCAGCCACGCAGACCTTGTTCGTGTGATACCCCGTATTTTTGTAAGGATATTTTGGGATTTTTCCCGAACACCCGTTTTGTACGTCGAATTAATTTCGGAGACATAAAGACATTCTGTAATGTTCTTAATCTCTGTAATATTTTTCTAAGCGAAATAATATATACAGTCGACGTACTTTGAGACTTAATACTCGTTCGTGTATGATTATTTTTATCCCGGGCTAAGCCAAGCTTATCCAAAGCCAATCGGATAAGGGTTGACTTGGCGGCGACCGCCGTGGGTCTGGCGGCGACCGCCACCGGTCAACTGTCGTTGTCCTTGTCTCGCCAGGTGCCCCGCCAGGTGGCCTAGGGGCGGCGACCGCCGCCATCACCCCGCCGCCAGAGAGCCTTCGAAGCGGCGACCAGGAATCGACGCCGGTGACCACCGCCGGAGTAGCAGGGGGCTAGCCCTGTAGCTGCCGGAGAGCTGGCACCGCCCGAATGAGGGCCTTCCACGTTGCTCGACTTGCAAATCTTATCCTCTTTGAGGCTGGGCTATAAATTGAGACAAAATGGGATCAGATTGAGGCACAATCGAAGCCTCAAATCCCTCAAATTAGTCTCGTCGGAGTTTTAAGCCCTCGTCGGAGATTTCAGAAGCCGATCGCCGGAGCTCCATTGGTGTTGTTTCTAGTTGCCAAGAGAAGCTTTGGGAGCCCTTAGAAGCTTAGAATCCAAAGCAAGGCAAAGGAGGACCATATCGCTCGCCGCCGGTGATAATTTCTTTCTCGTATTATTTCTGGTGTTCGTAGCGGCGCCCGCCGTAAGGCTGGCGGCGACCGCTGCCACGAACAGGCGGCGCCCGCCGCCCAGAACCCTTAGCCATGTTTGGCTTTGGCTTCTGTGGCCTTCGATCGGACTTCGCTTCTTTCGATTTCTTTCGTTATTCTTTAGATTCGTACTCGTTATCGTCGAATCTAACTTAGGGTTTCTTTATGGGTCGATCCGAAGGAATCTGTGTTGTCAGATCTGTCCCTGCTTCGAGCCCGGAAACCAGTTATCGTCGTCCCTAGCTTCGTTTAAGCTTCTGCGGATTTAAGGCAAGTGGCGGTTCGCTTTTGCTCATCATTCCATATTTCAGTAATTATCAATTGTTTAGTTGATTAATTAATTTGGGATGATTCATCTGCTTAAGTTGGGAACAGTTTGTTAATTAATAATGATGAAAATAATATGATATTATAATAGGTTGTATATCTGCTAGAATCAATGCTATTATATATATGTGATTAGTATATGATATTATACTAAGTTGTATATCTGCTAGAACGACGCTAGTATAGATATATGTTTATGATGAGGGCCATGATGGCTTTGACGTGAATTTACTGTGTGCTTGAACTGTTATGTTAGCACTGGTAGTTAGGAACATTGGACTCATTGTGGTCCAGTCGTTTCTTGATAATTATGGTGGAGGGGGTGGCGGAAACCCTCAAGCCAAACAAAGGATCATGATCGTCCTCTATCCGAGTATAGAGGTGGTGCACTTAGCCAGTGACACAAACGTTGAGAAGGATTCCCGTCAATATATGTTCCTCACGGCGAAACATATATTTAAAAACTTATAACGTGATGTGGTTTTGGAATTAAATAAGATAAGTGTTGTTGACGCACATAATTAATATACCCTCAGACGAGTAGGGCAGCTAGGCAATAGTGCAGCTAGGAAATCTCGTCTTGACTTTGATCAGAGTACGTTCTCTTTCCAATCTGAATTCGCTGTATGCGGTGAGGTTGGTCGTGAACCGAAACATCAAGTCATTTTTGAACGCTTGTATGATTATTATTTAAGTTTCCCAACAATTGTCATATTTCCGATAAGACTCAATTCATTGGAGTCTTCTTTTGGGTTGATTACTGTAAGATTCGATCTTCCAGAATTTTCTCTTCATCATGCCTTTTCATATATTCCAGTAGAGTATGGTGGTTGACTATCGTGATCGACTATTATTCGAGAGACGATGAGTCTAACCTAATACGACTAATTCGAACCACTCTGCTTTGTACCCTTGCATAGTCTTTTAGCAAGACTAACCAACCGATTATTCCCTTGCATGGTTGGCTGGTGTCATCCGTTCGATTCGACACATCAGATAAGTTGCAGATCCAAGAAGGCTAGAACGACTATGAAGGCAAACGGTGTTTTAATATTGTTAATCAAGTTGAGATCCTTGGGCAGGTGATCATGGCAATCACAACCCTTTTTGTAATATTTTAAGAAAGACTTCCGCTGTAACTTATTTACTCTGTTATTTGTTAAAATTCTGTATTAAGACTTCCGCTGTATTTTGTTTAACTCTGTATTTAATCCTATTCGGGTTTGAGATGAAACCCCGAGACTCAAGTTTTAATCGAATATTATTATGATTTTGTATCATATGTGTTTCATGAATTGTATTTACCTGGAAAAGCCTGGGGTGGCTTCGGTGTGGAAACCGAGGTCACTGGCAGTAATACATTTCCAAATGGGTTAAGATTTGGGGGTGTTACAGTTGTGGTATCAGAGCCAAAAGTTTTTTTTTATTTTAAAAAAACGGGTTGGGTATTTGAAAACCATTTACTCGTTTTAGATTGGAAAGTATTTTCAAAAGGCTCTGAATTTTCAAAATGAAAATTTTAACCGTTCATAGTCGTGCCTTCTCTTGAGTCTGATATGGAAGCGAACTTCCATATTTAGAAAGACTAACTCTCTGTTCGTCGCTCGTAGATTATGAGTGCTTTCGTTTCTCTTCATAGGGACTCGGAAGAACCTAGTAGCTCGGTTTGAAGTCATCAATGAAAATTACCAAGTTTGATCTATTCTAAGTTGATTTTATTACGGTAAGTATATCGGAATGATATTAATGTGATAAAATCCTTAGAATTTGATCGGTAAATAGATGGTGAACACAAGGAACACTATCCGTGCTGGTGCTGGGCCAAGCAATGACCCCAGACCAATCATAAGGAATGTTCCAGACCCTGTGGAGGAACACGAGTCTGTTTCTCACAATAATCCAAGAGGCAATGGCCAAGCTGAGGCCAACGCTCAAATGGTTTTTGATGCAGCAGCTGTGCGGCAATTCGAGGAATTGTTATACAAGCAGTGACTGATATACTGCGACCAAA
This sequence comes from Rheum nobile, assembly GCA_027886185.1. Taxonomy (NCBI): domain Eukaryota; kingdom Viridiplantae; phylum Streptophyta; class Magnoliopsida; order Caryophyllales; family Polygonaceae; genus Rheum; species Rheum nobile. The sequence continues at coordinate 2,962,259 of WOAB01000002.1, read as the reverse complement.
CGCACCACAGGCACAAGGCGTGCCAATTCCTCCAGCGGTTCCCAGATTTGAGGAGCCAAATGTCCATGTATACCAAGAAGAGGCAGTCAGGATTAGAGGTGATTATGGCCGAGCACTAAAGGCTATTAACTCTATGAGGCCTGATAGTTACGACGGGAAAGGAGAGCCGGTCAGGGTGGCTCACTGGTTCTCACATATGGAACGGTTGTTTCATAATGTTGAGTGCACAGAAGCGGAGAAAGTGCACATTGCTTTCCTTCAATTGAAGGAAGATGCTAGCGAATGGTGGGAGAACACCGGTCTAGCTGATAGCCCTGTTTTGAACTGGGAGATGTTCAAAACAAAAATGACTGATCGTTTCTTCTCTCGAGCTATGAGGGAAGAAAAGCACAAAGAATTCCTCTATCCGAAGACAGAGGGATTAAAAGTGACTGAGCTTGCGACCAAGTTCAATCACTTGTTGCAATACGCTGGATCGGATGTGACCAGCGAGGAGCAGAAGATCTGGTACTTCCATGAATAGATGAGCCCAGACATTAAGCCATGGATGGTGCATCACGGATGCTCTACCTTGGAGCAGTACGTGGATGCAACCTATAAGTTGGAGGTGACTCTGGAGGAGTCGACCAAGAAGCGTAATAGCCAGAGGCAAGTGTAGAACCAGCCTCAGGCGAGTGGATTTAAACGTCCCGCGCCACCATCTGATATTGCCAAATCTGGATGAGCAAAGACGAATATGACTCAAGAAGGGTCAGCACAGCAATCGGGACAGGGCAAGAGTCCGATCCAATGTCACAATTGTGGTAAAACTGGGCACAAAAGCTTTATGTGTCTACAGGAAAGGAAGACATGTTTCGGCTGTGGAAAGGAAGGACATTTATAGAGGTTCTGTTGGCAGAGAAAGAAGGAAGGAGCAGAGTCACAACAAGGGTCTGTTAATCAGAACAACCGACCCAGGTTTAAACCAGCAGAGACTCCTAGTCCTTCGATGCAGACAGCTGCCCAGAACAAGGGGAAAGCCCCAGTAGCTTCTGGAAGTCAGGGTCAACGTCTTTACAAGATGCGTGAGGCGGATGGACCCGATGCTCCAAATGGTTAAAGTGCTTTATACCTTTTGTTGGTGTGTTGATGATTTGGGTGCTACCCAGTCTTTTGTTTCGGATAGTTGTGTTAGTCAGTTAAGCTTTGTTTGCAACCAGGTTTGTAAACCTTTTGTTGTAAATATTCTTAATAATAAATATTTGGTTGAGAACCAGGTATATGTCAGAATTTCCGATTACCATTCAGGGTAAGAAGTTCGAAGCGATTTGATTTAATTAGCCATGGTTCCATACGATATTATTCTCGGTATGGATTGGCTGACACGTCATGGGGCGGTGATCGACTTTAGTTCAAGAACGGTGACGGTGTCATTTGGGGGCCAGTTCGTGTATAAGTTTAAGGGTCGGAATGACGCTGATAACGACAGGCTTATCAATGCGATGGCTGCGTTTAAAGCTACTTCGACAAGGTTGTGTCGGGTACCTTTTCTACCTGGATCCGCCCATGAAAGATAAACCATCAGTTCTTGATATTTTTGTGATTAGTGAGTTTCCAGATGTCTTTTCGGAAGAGATTCCTGGGTTACCCCTGAAGCATGAGGTTGAATTTTCCTATTTGATTTTTAGCTTGGTACCACGCCAATTTTCGAGGCACCGTATCGGATAGCTCTTGCTAAGATGTAAGAGTTGAAGAAGCAACTCGAGGATCTTCTTGACAAGGGTTATATAAGGCCGAGTACATCGTCTAGGGGTACTCCGGTTTTGTTTGTCAAGAGAAAAGATGGATCGTTTCGACTTTGTTTCGAATAGCGAGAGTTGAATAAGGTCGCGATCAAGAATAAATATTCGTTGTTGAGGGTTGATGATCTGTTGGATCAATGGCAAGGAGCAAAAGTCTTTTCCAAAATCGATCCGAGGTTTGGTTACCACCAACCCAGGATTCGTGAGGAAGATATTTCGAGGATTTCTTTTCGGACGAGATATGGTCACTACGAGTTCGTAGTCACCAATGCTCCAACAGTTTTCATGGATCTGATGAACCGATGTTTTCACCAGTACTTGGATAAGTTCGTGGTGGTCTTCATCGACGACATTTTGATTTATTTCCTGAGCAAGGAGGCTCATGAGGGTCAGTCCTTAGACAAGTCAGCTATATGCGAAGATGTCTAAATGTGACTTTTGGGTTAAGGAAATGGCCTTCTTAGGCCGTGTGATCAGTAAAGATAGGGTTATGGTCGATCCCCAGAAGATTGAAGCAATAGCTATTTGGAAGCGACCTCTGGATGTGAATGAGGTGCGCAGTTGTCTAGGACTTGCTGGATGTTACAGACAGTTCGTAGAGGGATTTTAAGATCGCTCTACCAATGTCTGACCGAGGTTACTTGGGAGACTGAGGAGGATATGCTCAGACGTTTTCCCGAGTTATTTACGACCTAAGTTTCGGGGTAGAAACTTCTTTTAAGGGGGAGGTGATGTGATACCCCATATTTTTGTAAGGAGATTTTGGGATTTTTCCCGAACACCTGTTTTGTACGTCGAATTAATTTCGGAGACAAAAAGACATTCTGTAATGTTCTTAATCTCTGTAATACTTTTCTAAGCGAAATAATATATACAGTTGACGTACTTTGAGACTTAATACTCGTTCGTGTACGATTATTTTTATCCCGGGATAAGCCAAGCTTATCCAAAGCCAATCGGATAAGGGTTGACTTGGCGGCGACCGCCGTGGATCTGGCGGCGACCGCCGCCGGTCAACTGTCGTTGTCCTTGTCTCGCCAGGTGCCCCGCCAGGTGGCCTAGGGGCGGCGACCGCCGCCAGAGAGCCTTCGAAGCGGCGACCAGGAATCGACGCCGGCGACCGCCGCCGGAGTAGTAGGGGGCTAGCCCTGTAGCTGCCGGAGAGCTGGCACCGCCCGAATGAGGGCCTTCCACGTTGCTCGGCTTGCAAATCTTATCCTCTTTGAGGCTGGGCTATAAATTGAGATGAAATGGGATCAGATTAAGGCACAATCGAAGCCTCAAATCCTTCAAATTAGTCTCGCCGGAGTTTTAAGCCCTCGCCGGAGATTTCAGAAGCCGATCGCCGGAGCTCCATTGGTGTTGTTTCCAGTTGTCAAGAGAAGCTTTGAGAGCCCTTAGATGCTTAGAATCCAAAGCAAGGCAAAGGAGGACCATATCGCTCGCCGCGAGTGATAATTTCTTTCTCGTATTATTTCTGGTGTTCGTAGCGGCGCCCGCTGCCACAAACAGGCGGCGCCCGCCGTAAGGCAGACGACGACCGCCGCCCAGAACCCTTAGCCATGTTTGGCTTTGGCTTCTGTGGCCTTCGATCGGACTTCGTTCCTTTCGATTTCTTTCGTTATTCTTTAGATTCGTACTCGTTATCGTCGAATCTAACTTAGGGTTTCTATATGGGTCGATCCGAAGGAATCTGTGTTGTCAGATATGTCCATGCTTTGAGCCCGGAAACCAGTTATCGTCGTCCCTAGCTTCGTTTAAGCTTCTACGGATTTAAGGCAAGTGGCGGTTCGCTCTTGCTCATCATTCCATATTTCAGTAATTATCAATTGTTTAGTTGATTAATTAATTTGGGATGATTCATCTGCTTAAGTTGGGAACAGTTTGTTAATTAATAATGATGAAAATAATATGATATTATAATAGGTTGTATATCTGCTAGAATCAACGCTATTATATATATGTGATTAGTATATGATATTATACTAAGTTGTATATCTGCTAGAACGACGCTAGTATAGATATATGTTTATGATGAGGGCCATGATGGCTTTGACGTGAATTTACTGTGTGTTTGAACTGTTATGTTAGCACTGGTAGTTAGGAACATTGGACTCATTGTGGTCCAGTCGTTTCTTGATAATTATGGTGGAGGGGTTGGAGGAAACCCTCAAGCCAAACAAAGGATCATGATCGTCCTCTATCCGAGTATAGAGGTGGTGCACTTAGCCAGTGACACAAACGTTGGGAAGGATTCCCGTCAATATATGTCCCTCACGGCGAAACATATATTTAAAAACTTATAACGTGATGTGGTTTTGGAATTAAATAAGATAAGTGTTGTTGACGCACATAATTAATATACCCTCAGACGAGTAGGGCAGCTAGGCAATAGTGCAGCTAGGAAATCTCGTCTTGACTTTGATCAGAGTATGTTCTCTTTCCAATCTGAATTCGCTGTATGCAGTGAGGTTGGTCGTGAACCGAAACATCAAGTCATTTTTGAACGCTTGTATGATTATTATTTAAGTTTCCCAACAATTGTCATATTTCCGATAAGACTCAATTCATTGGAGTCTTCTTTTGGGTTGGTGCTGTAAGATTCGATCTTCCAGAATTTTCTCTTCATCATGCCTTTTCATATATTCCAGTAGAGTATGGTGGTTGACTATCGTGATCGACTATTATTCGAGAGACGATGAGTCTAACCTAATACGACTACTTCGAACCACTCTGCTTTGTACCCTTGCATAGTCTTTTAGCAAGACTAACCAACTGATTATTCCCTTGCATGGTTGGCTGGTGTCATCCGTTCGATTCGGCACATCAGATAAGTTGCAGATCCAAGAAGGCTATAACGACTATGAAGGCAAACGGTGTTTTAATATTGTTAATCAAGTTGAGATCCTTGGGCAGGTGATCATGGCAATCACAACCCTTTTTGTAATATTTTAAGAAAGACTTCCGCTGTAACTTATTTACTCTGTTATTTGTTAAAATTATGTATTAAGACTTCCGCTGTATTTTGTTTAACTCTGTATTTAATCCTATTCGGGTTTGGGATGAAACCCCGGGACTCAAGTTTTAATCGAATATTATTATGATTTTGTATCATATGTGTTTCATGAATTGTATTTACCTGGAAAAGCCAGGGGTGGCTTCGGTGTGGAAACCGAGATCACTGACAGTAATACCTTTCCAAATGGGTTAAGATTTGGGGGTGTTACAGTTTGGCTATCTGTTTGGGATAGATCCGGAGTACAACTTTGATGAGGATGATGCTGACATGGTCCGTGACCTTAGGAAGGGTTGGGTCAAGCAATTCCAGCTTGGGAGGCATGTGATGAGGATGATTGAGGAGGGTGCCTACCCAGAGGATATAGCAGCCGGTTTCTTATGGCACGCCATGTTGGCTAGCATCTTCGTTGACAAGTCAACGAACGAGCTGAAGACCACATTGCTACCTCTTGGCTGTCTTCCTCCGTACGCATGTTTGGATTTGGACGTACTTTGTATACTTCCCGGGCAACCCTAACCTCAATGAAGGTGCGGACGACGACCTCCGACGCGCTAGACGATACTCCATTGGCAGGACCCCTCTCCGGTCCCCCCGTGACCAGTCACACTATAGACAGATTCTTTGTTTATTGGTTTTTTAGATTTTCGTCCGTTATTTCTAGAATAAAATACATATGCATATTCGTAAAACACATACATATTCTAAAAACACATACAAATTCTAAAAACACATACACATACATGGATGTCATACACATTCTAAAAAACACATACACACTGCAACGAGGTCGGGTGGCAGAGTACGGGTAATAAAAGACCCTTCTCACAGTAGGCCACTCATCTCCAGCAATTAACTTCACGAACTCCAAGGGCCCAGAAATCTCACAAGTACCATACTGGGTGGCACACAGTGCCGCCCAGTACCCTCCTGGGCTGCACTGTGTGCCGTCCAAGTGAACCCTCCTGGGCTGCACTGTGTGCCGCCCACAACGGTCAATCTCAATCAAATGTAGTTGGCTCGCTACGTAGTTGGCTCCATGTGTCTGGACGTGCTTCGAAAGCTCTAACCGGACATCAATGTACTCGTCTTCTCGGCGACATAGCAAAACGGCAAGAGAACGAAACCCACAATGACCATCACCTTTGACATTTTGTACTCTAGAAATGTATGCGAGCATGAAATGATCAATATTCTCGTGTCCCCAGTTGAAGCCGAGATACTTGACCGACTTGTTTGAAGCCGACTTGGACTTGCTTGAAGCAGATTTGGGCTTTGCAGGTTTAGTGGCACTCCCCTTTGCTGTTGAAACTCCACTGTGAGGTCGTCCGCTAGAAGGACATCCTTTCGATCCCTTTGATCCCACGGACGATTTCACATTGGTCGTCTCTTTCTCTGCAGGCGCATCCTCCTCTTCCACTCCCAGCTCCTCATCCTCCATCTTCATCTTCTGCTTCTCCTTCATCTTCTTCATTTTTACATCCACATGCTCGTCCCAACCCATATTCCTCTTGGTGCCGGTCTTTCTCGCATTCATCCTAGGCCTCCCCTTCTTGGTCTCACCACGTGGCGGGTCTTTAATATCGCACGATGTAGGGTCCTTTGACTCACGCCACTTTTCCGCCATCTTCTTCAACGTAAATCCTTGAACTGTCCCACAAAAGAACTCTTCAATGAAGTCCTGCACCGTGACATTGTCCGCTGTGACTGCAACACCATCATCGACATCAAGATCCTTTGCATCCACCCCTTCCCATCGGATATGCTTCCAGAAAATATCAAGCTCTTCAGGCACTAACGGGTAACCCGTCTCCACGTAGACCTTAATTGTGTGTGGGCAAGGCAGTCCTAGTGTGGACCTCCACCAAAAATCATCACATTTGTCCCCAATTTTCCCCTCCTTTGCTAACACAGCTTGGGCATACAACATTCTCAAGCATTTCTCAGAGCACTTTTCAAGGATGCGCTTGAAGAACACCTTAACCCACTCAAGGCCATTTACTATCTCCATGGGAAAGGCAGTGCAGTTCTTGATCATCTCAAATCGGATCTTCCGATGCTGATCAACAAACATGTTGTCGATGTGCTGCACAATTGTGTCGAACCCTCTAACGGATGTCTCAATCATGTCCTTAAGCATAGAGTGCTGACCCTCAACCCTGAAAATAATATAATTGTTTACAATTTACTAAATGAATTTTATAACCCAATTTGATTGCAAATGTTTGTATGAAAGTTACCTGTTTGATGTTCTTGTGGCAAAATGGAGAACATCATCACACCATGACACAACTAGCTTCTTCTTATGCTCATTAAACCAAGTTTGCTCCACATATTTCACCAGGCCTTCACTCCATATCTCTTTAAAGTGAGCAAGTCGCTCTCTATACTCCTCCTTTGTGTGAGATCTCATCACCCGACGAACACTTCTCGAGAATTTCTTCTCGTCAATCTTCATCGTCTTAGCATATGCCTTCACATTACGGTCTACATGGACCTGGCACAATAGATGACGAACCTTCAGAAACACCAATTTGGCAGCCTTGATCAGTCCTAGCTCTCGATCAGACATGATGCATACGAGACTTTTCCCCCCGTACAACCACTTCAATCGTCTCAGTGCCCATGCATAGTGGCTTGTCGTCTCCCTTTCCATGAACACAAGAGCAATGCAATATGTGTAGTTGGTGCAAGTAAACCCAACAATCTGGAACAGAGGCATACCGTACCTATAAATGCAACACAAAAAATACTTTAAACCCACAGAAAATACCATTATCTACACATAATACAAAAACGAGTAAGGTTTACCTGTTGGTTTTGTAGGTCGAATCCATGATGATGACATTAGGGAACATGCACAACAAATGTCGAGCGTCTGGATGAGAAATAAACAAGCACGCCAAAACCTCTTTCCCATCTTCCCTCGTCTTAGTAGCAGTGTCTTACAAATAGCCTTTCTCATTAAAAAACCCCAATGACCGTTGTGTCACATTCAGATTGCCTAGAGATTTCAACCTCTCCTTAGCCCTAACAGTGTACACCTGCCTCCTTGAAAACGTTGAACCCGTATATTCATTCCTAAGCTGTGTAGAAATAACCTTGGGTCTTGCACCCGCCGCAGTATCAATCATCACTTTCCTACACTGCTCCTTCGTAAGTCGGGAAGCAAATGCATGTCCGATCAAGGTGGTCGAAACCATATGGTTATGGCATCCACTAACAACCGATATGGTCCACCCAGGATCTCTAATAGCATTTCCTTCCCTAAAAGTACCATGCAACAAAAAAGGACAATCCTTCTTCTTTGACCTAGCTTTATTCACTCGTATCGGGCTGACCTTTTTACCATCGACTAACTTCTTTTTCTTGCCGGACCTAGGTAACCCGGATCCCTCACAATGAAATATAATCTTTTTAGGCTTTGATGATTTAGTAGTGATCACCATAAAAAGACTAAAACCGACCTTTTGCACCCAATCTCTCAATCCTTCCATACTCGGAAATATCTCATTAGTAGTAAAATGGGATGAGAAGTCGATTGCTACAAATTTATCATCACTAGAATCACCCTATTTATATACAAAAATTAGTACATTAGAGACTAATTAATAATTAAATTTATACAAACTAATATCAAAAAATTATAGATTATTTCAAAACAGTCTAACATTTCAAAGACTAAGTACATTTAAGATCTAATCATTTTATACAATAAAAATTAAAATATTACGTACCTTGAAGTACTCAGGAGAAATCGGCGACTGAAAATCACCCTCATCATCTAGAGATGTGTGCGCGCTCGAAGACGACTCCGACAACCCCCTCCAACCAGGATCGCTTGACGATGACATTTTTTAAGAAAAATCGGGTATGAAGTTTTGGGTTCCAACCATTACTATTACATCTCCAATATATATAGCCGGCCACATGACCGTTGGGAGTGAAACGGAGTATTTCTGGGCGGCCCTATGTGCAGCCCAAATTGACCGTTGTCAATCGTACACTCCCTGGGCTGCACATAGTGCCGCCCAGAAGTACTCCGGTTTTCATGAACCGGTTCACTGGGCGGTACATAATGCCGCCCATAAACCCTTCTCCCCCAACAAACCCGATCACTGAACCGGTTCTTTGGGCGGTATATGTTGCCGCCGACTAAACCGGTTCAGTGAAACCGGTTTTAAAAAAATACATTTTAAATAATTTTTTTAAATAAAATAAAAATTGAACCCATCCTGGGCTGCACTACATGCCGCCCAGGAAACTCGGGTTTTCTGGGCGGCAAGATGTGTCGCCCAAGGAGGAGTGCGAAGTAAAAAAAACTGGAGTGCGTGTTTTTTCGCCATTTTTTTAGGCCGTTGCTATTTTACGCACCGGGTAAATTGCTATATACCGCATTGCTTCGCCCGTGACGCACCAAATATATCCGTCCGTGATGGACAGAAGCAATCCGCGCATCATGGACGGATCAACTTCGTCCCCTTCGTCATTTTACCGAAACATTCGAACCCTCTCACTCTCTCCTCCATTCCATTCATCCTCTTCGATCTCTTCCTTTCCATCCGTCACGTATGAATCTAATTCGTCCATTACGAATCAGGTTAGTTAAATCTATCATTGTTCTTGGCTTAGTTTAATGGTTTTGAAATTATTGAATGTTATTTTAAATTTTTGGATGAATTAAGTTTTAGGGTTTAAGTGTTCAATGTTGGATTTACTTGTATAAATGTTGTTTGAAACTGAAAAATTGCTTGGATCTGGACAAATGTTGTTCGAAATGATGTGGTTGAAGGTGTTGATTGGATCTGGAAAAATTGCTTGGGGTTGAAGGGGAACAATCCGTCTGTGACAGACGGATTCTGTGGATCCGTGGCAGACGGGTTCTGTGGATCCCTGACGGACTGACATTGTTTATCCGTCATGAACGGATCTTTCCAAGCCGTCACAAACGGCTATTGTATGTGTGTTGTTGTTGTTGTTGTTGTTGATGATGTTGTTGTTGTTGCTCCCTCTAAAGTCATGTTTTTTCATGTTACAGATGGAAAACCAAACAAGATATGCCCATCACAGAAGGTGGAACGCTGTCCGTGAGGGACAAGAACAAGAACAAGAAGAGGATCGTATAGTATATCGAAGGAGGCAGCAGAAGAAATAAAAAAAAGCGACGAAGCAGGACCGAGTACGGTCCATGACCCGACTGTACCGGTATATGCAGACCCGCCACTCGACACCATGGCATTCAACGATCCACCTATATACCAGAACAACCCAGATGTGGTAAGTAACTATACATATGCTTAGAGAATAATTTGTCGGTTATTTAATATTGTTTCTAATAATTTGTGTTATAGGATCCGACATGGTATGTACCTCCTCCACCTGAGCAGCCTAGTGGTTGGCCCATATGGACAGGAGATATGAGTGGGCAAGGAGTTTGGCCCGCTCAACAACCTAGTTTCGAGGAACCGGTGGAGGAACCGGCTGCTCCTAGACAGCGTAGGCAAGGTAGACAGCCTAGGCAGGCTAGACAGGCTGGAGGTCGGGATGCTATTGATCCAAAGTTGATAGGACCTGTACCGGGAGGTCCAGAGATCCCAGACTTGTTGTTTAGCTTCACTTCCCACACATCATATTTCATTCATCAGGGCATCATATGTTATCAAAACTTGACGCTGTTATTAAATTATTTCCTTATTTATTGTTATATCTAACATGTTCTTTTTATAGGAGCGAGAAACTCTAATGTTTCAGCACATACATGAGTAGCTAAGGAAATGGAGGCTTGACGACCGCTCTCCATGGTGCCATCTTGCCCGAAACAACTGCATCACACATTTGCAGGACCTGATCTACACTTATGTAGATCAGCCATTGATTTCTGCATTTGTGGAGCGATGACAGCCGTATACCAACTCATTTCATATGACATTTGGAGAGATGACGATCACTCTCCTGGATGTCTACATGATTTCGGGGTTGCGTCTTGATGGGCACGGAATGGGACTTCCTATCCAGGATCGCTGCAAGGGCAAAAATGAATTGTACAATGAACAAGCATTTAGGGCAATGAAGTTCTTTTCCTTGACACCCGAGATGGCTACACGTGGGCTCAGTGTAGACAACCTGAAGAATCAGTGCTTGACCATAGGGCTAGATGATGAGCAGATCGCGTCGGGTTAACTGCTGTACCTGATGGGCTCGACCCTGTTTCTCGACAAGTCCCAACACATGTTGCCCATGCCTTATCTAACCTACGTGAGTGACATTCATGCCACTCGCAACCTTTCTTGGGGTTCCGGCGTGTTGACATTCATGTATCGGTCATTGGGCGAGTGTTCACGGCATGATTGTCGTCAGATGTCGACCTGCTACACATTGTTGCGGGTAAGAACTGTGTTGCATATTATTTTTTATATTATTTAATTAAATTTAAGGTATAGGTTGATATGTTTGTAAAAACATGTTTATGTACATGCTTGGATCTATCTATACTTTCCTAGCTTTTGTCCTGAACAAAATCCCTGCTTCAGAGACGTTGTGCCATATGCCAACCGATTGAACCCTGTGCAGACTCATAGTAGGCAGAGAAGAAACTACATGAAGGAGCTAGATTTAATGCAAGCTTGGCATGTAAGTATCATATGATGTGGTTTATTAACTTTATTTCTCATATTAAAGTATTACAATTGTGTAAAGTTACTTACGGTTGTGTTAATTGCATCCAATTTTGTATAGATTGACTGGCAGCCCTATGGCTATGTTAATTACAGTATGTCGGAGTTGGGGCCTGCCTTTTTTCATGGGGTCATCTCATTTCTGAGAATTACCGAGCCCTATATTCCGGATAGGATATCGAGGCAATTTGGAGTGGTACATGGGATTCCCCGCCTGGTTATAGAGCCCATCAAATCGCACAGACATCCCAGCATCAGGAGTTATATAGTACAGTATGACCCTGCTTCAAACTGGAGTTGGGATGCAAGAACTGAACACTCCATCTGGATCACACATATGGGCCCTCCTGCTTCAGAAGGATATGAGTGCAATGTCGACTACATGGAGTGGTACATACCTCGTACACACCCATGTGTCAAGCCTCATGATGCTGACATCAGAGATCCTGTCCAGGTAAACATATGTGTTGGATGTTTGTTTTTAATTTACATATACAATTAAAGCTTTACCTTAGTTAATTTTTATGTATTTCTGTAGGTCATTGGACAAGCATTGAATCGTGTAAACCCTTTCCATGATGCGGAGGAAGAGCAGTTCTTAAACATGCGCAAAGTTGTGCGACACTGCATTCAAGACTTCAGACCCTTCGAACATGGCAATGATGAGGAGGACGACGAATACTAATATGCATAGGTTTTCATTTGGTACTTTGGTTGTATTTTAGGGAGTGTCGCACGGTTTATGGAATTGTAGTTTCTTGATTAGTTTTATGATGATAATCAAACTAATTTGGATGTCTTTACCATAACTTTTATATCGCACATTTGGTACTTTGTTGGTAATTGTCGGTCGATGCAATGGATCTCCACAAATACCTAGCGGTCGAAATTAAATTTATACTGTCCTAGATAGAGGCAAAAAGAGGTAGAAGAGAATTACATAAGCAAATCCTAAAATACCATCCTAAAAATGTATCGTTTGATCTTTGAGCTAGAATTATAGAAGCGAAGTAGTTTATGAAGACATTGTCTGTGATGGATGGTGGGGCTTTGTCCATCACGGGCTATATCATCTCGTCCGTCACGGGTGGCACAGAGTGGTCCGTCACGGGTGGCACATAGTGGTCCATCACGCACGGTTTGGCTTCTTCCGTCACGGGCGGTTTCATCCCGTTCGTCACGTACAAATTGTCATAAACCGTACCTCTTTACAGAAGCTTAATCTACGTCTCAGTAAGGGAGTACAGTCTAGGGCACGGTTTGTTGCAAATCGTGCAACTTTACAGAACTGTGATACGATTTTGGAATTGCCATAACGTTTGATTCACTGGTCCAAACGCGCTGAAATTGCCATGACATCGGGATCTCTAATGTGGCGTTGGAATCACTCAATTCGGGGTTATGTAAAAAAAGTTATACTTCTAAAAAATCATTTAGAAAATAGAGTATTAAGTTGGGCTTACAATAGCTTTACAATGTGCGAGTACAATAATATTTAAGTCGGCTTGCGACCTCGTCTCTTTCTTGTGGAAGAAGATTCATATGCCATCAGCTGAGTAGTAAATGGATCATACAGACAAGAAGCAGAGGCATCCTTTGCATGCTCCCACATTGTAAATACGGGCGGCAATGGTGACTCATCTGATAGGGCCATCTACAAAAGAATGGAGAACGTATTCACTTGCCTAGTTAATGGGTTTAAATAATCAATAAAAAATGATTAGTACCATACCGAAATAAAATGACTCTCCTTCTGAACATGGCAGATGCATATCGTTTTAAGCTTAGCACCCCTGGGATGATGTGGAACCGCTTGCAAAGGCAAGAAAGTAGCGTTTACACCACCCACCACGACAACTGCACAATTGAATGCAGAAGCGACCAGACAACCCATATTTGGAAACACCATCCAAGTCTTCTCTGGGGCTATCCCAAAGTCAAACCATGTAAGCTGTTCTACTACTTTTTCCAGCGTTGTCTTAAAGATGCAAACCTTAGAATACATTGGTAAAATTTCCTTCACCTTGTCAAACATGGCTTGCCGGACGATCCTCCATTGTTCATGCCTGATGCCTATCTCGTTGCTTCATGGGAGGTGTCCCAAGAAGCAACGAGGTGGGCTTTGGTGGCCTACCTCGTTGCTTCTTGGGAGGTGTGATGAGGGGTTTGTCGTAGACACCTATCAAATAAACATCAAAAACATAACTAACGTAGCTTCGGTAAGTAAGGGTCGAATCCCACAGAGAATCAAGCTATAAATCTTGTTTGCCAAATCGTTCACCAATTGATAACAAAGACAAATGGGTGAGTTTATATGAATCTAACTAAGAAAAATAATAGATAAAACATAAATAGCTTGGCTAGACAAACATCCACCTTCAGTTTGGTTGATCGATCATTGATTATCCCTAGTTCTCAATTCTCATGAATGTCCTAATCCCTGTTCTAAATTAATTACCAGTCTAACCAGTCGTGATAATCCTAACTATTAAACAATCAAGAAACTATCAAGATTCAATTTAATAGTAGCAGTAAGCTCAAGAATAGATAGGCTCATGCAATACTTAACAACCAGTCAGTACTCGACATGCAATCAATTCTCTTCTACAATAAACTATTCCAACCAGTTCTAGAATATCGTAGTTGCTACTCTGAATTAGAGATGAACAATATTAATCTCAACAAGTTGACCAGATTAGGGGAATCAGCACTATAGATAATACCAATCTCAACTAGTTTGTCAGGCTAGGGAAACCAATACTAATAATACTAATTACAGCAAAACGGTGAACTAGATAAACCAATAGAATTCAAAACCCTAATCCTACAGTATGAATAATACCAATAACTATTAGTTGATCAGGCTAGAGAAATCAATAAAACTCAATGGGATGAAGAGCAAGAGAATCAATAACATTCAAGGATAAAGTAAATGAATAATCTCACAATCAAATTCAAACCAAGGCTTCAATTTTCTAGCCAAAAACAAAACAAAGATAAAAACAAAGAAAAGGGAAAAGAAGAAGAAGAAGGAGAAGAACGAACTCCCCAATCTGATGTTCTAAAGAATGAATATATAGACTTAACAAAACCCTCATTCCTAAAAAGATAACAATAATCTCCTAAAAATATAATAAAGGGAATAAAAGGAAATACAATAAAATAAATAAAAGATCTCGGACGAAATTCTCGAAACGCGCCGCGCATGGATCCGCGCCCGCGGTTTGCTCTCTGTAACCTTGCAGCTGCTTCGTCGCCAATCCGCTACCGCGGAAATATTTCCGCGCCCGTGGATCTTCCTGGTAAACTAGGACCGCGGTTCTGGCTCTGTTGCTCTTCCGCGCTCGCGGCCTTCGCTCGGTGGCTTCCTACTCCTAATGCTTCATTACTTCACTAAAATCCTCTATTTAGCCACTTCTTCTCTACAACTCCATTATCCTAAATTGTCTACTAAACCCACACAAATGGCACCTAAATCCTAGTAATAGCTCCTAGTTACGCACTACAAAGTAGAGCGTATCAAGGTGTCCCTTCCATATCTTTTATGTGTACTCCCATGAAGAAGGATGTCTTTTAGTGCTATCTTTGTTTGGATCTCCCATTGGCCGTCCCTTATGCCTCACAATAGCCGACTCTTGCAGACTGGTCCCCTCGGGGCAAGCGATGTCGTAAAGTCGCGAGACACATTTTTCTTGATCATCTGCTGATAGATTGGGGAACTGATCCGTATAAAATTGATCCATCAAAGATCTCGCGACTCTGCGCTTCACCTCAGCCTCACCTTCGTCTTGCACTTCTGACAAACTCAATCGTCTCCAAAACGGATGCAACGCTTAAGGCTTAATAGGGATTGAACTCGTCACATATCTAGCGATGTCATGCACACACATCAATCCATCTCTCACCCTCATCTGGCATGTGCAGGTACTGTCATAAAATGGATTTTCTCCTTTTCTGTATTCCTCAGTCAAGCGATCAAGTGCAACCTTAGATACTTTGTACTTCAACAGCTTGAAAACATCAGCCCCTGTCACAAGCGTCATCATGTTCTGTGCACTCTCGTTGAAGGTCCCCTTGATTTCCTTAACTTGATTACCCATCTTTGAATGATATTGACCGAATATCGTGTCTATACTGCCATGTGGAGTAGTCAAGAAGTCTTTCAAACTAGAGTGTGCTCCTTCAACCCTATATTTAGTACAAAAGAGTTTAAAGTTTGATCATACGAGATATAGCAAATGAGTGAATACATAATGCAGTACAGATTAGACAATGCACTAACCTGTTTGTCGTTGACGTTCCAGCGTGAAAACAGTATTTTTCTAGGCTGACACGAGTCTTTCCCGGTACGGGATCAGCCAGCTGTTTCTTACATATTGAGTCAGACGTGGCCAAACCCTCCATTACGACTCAATTCTACGCAACTCCATCTCGTACTCGGGTACAGTTGTTTGCTTGAATAAATTATAGTATGCATTTGCAAACCTTGCACCCAAGCTTTTATCCTTCATTTCCTTCATAGCATGGTCCTCTATGTTCTTCTTCACATGGCGCCTACAGAGGATACACTTGGCACTTGGAAAGAGTCTATCTAACGCATTCATCAAGGCCTTTTCACGATCTCTCACTAGGCATGTTGGTGTTACTTGACACTTTTTGCACATTTCAAGAAGTTGTCGTGCTGCCCACACGTAGTTGTCTTCTTTCTCATGTTGTAGAAACGCTCCTGCCACATTATAGTTCTTCCATGTAGACATGACTCCTATTATTTCGAGGAAAGGCAAGTCATACCTGTACAAGTAGATGTGTCATGCATAATGAATAAACATATCAACAAGTATATGTAGCATGTAGATGTATTATACTAACCTGTTAGTGCTGTATGTGGAGTCTAGCAAAAGGACATATGGAAATGCCTTTAGGAGTTTCATGGAATCTGGATTGGCAAAGAAAATGTCGGCGATCTTATTCGTCGTTGGATCCGACCTATACTCCATAAAGTAGTTGTTCTCCTTTCACTTATGGAAGAACTATTGGACCACGGTTCTTCCTTACATCCCACTATGTCGGACATTGTACACTTGCTTCATTTTAGTGCAGTTGTTCGGGTCCTAGTTAAGTGTTGTTGCAATCTTTGATGGTTTATTATGATTTTCTGTCATGACCTTACACAACTTCTTCTGCTCAGGTGTCATCCTGCCAGCTGATGCATGCCCGTACAAGTCATCACCAATGACATGGTTGTGGGTTCCAACAACTACCTTGATTGTATATGAGTCCCTCGGTTTTTCTTGACACAACAATCTGAATGGACAATCACATTTTTTGCTCCTTGTTCTTTACCTTACTTTGTTTTCATCTTTAGGAATGTAAATTCCCGCTTTTTCACACAACAACCATGACTTTCGAAGGCTTCCTCTACCAAAGTTTATATCCTGACCAATAGTGATGCAGAAGTGATTATCAAAGGCAATCTGTCTAGCCTATTTAATTGCATCATCTCTGAAGCCGAATACTTCACCCGTGGTAAACTTCTCTGAATAATCTTTCGAAACAATCACTTCTTCAGGTGTAGGATAATAAAACTGCGGCTGTGTGTGTAATACCGGAAACCCAAACTTAGGTGGAGCCTGCCACCTTACAGACGAAATTCCACTACGAGCAAAACAATCTAATCCCGACATATGAGGTTGTTCAGGCGCCATAGGTTCACCGAACAACCCAAGTGAGAAGGGCGGTGGTGCCATGTCACACGCATCATTCAGGGACAGATTGTTAATACCGCTGTTCATGATATTGTTCTCCTATTGAAGTAAAAAAAACAAGTTAGCATATAAGCATGTAAGAATCCAGTTTCTGTCAAACAAATCCATCTGTGATGAATAGACACATTCCATCCATCACGGATGGTTTCACTTCATTCGTCACGTATGAACCCTTTCCATACGTGACAGATGAAAGACATCCATTCGTGACAGATGAAACAAGTCCATCCGTCACGGACTGTTTTTCTTTCAAAAAACAGTCGCCGAATATAGTTCTTGCACTTGCAATAATCTATTCAAAATTCAATATAACAAGGCCAAACAATCAAACATGCAGTTTTGCACACAAAATCTACAACTTTTTAGTACAACTTAATCAAAGATGAAGTTTTTACGAACATATAGTAACAACTATTGAAATTACCTTAAGAAAGTGTTTGTTTTTCCCAAAGAACAACTAAAACATATACATTCACAAGAAAGAACCCTAAAATTCTTAACTTTTACTAACATGTAAAGTAAAAGCTTAAAAAACATATCTCATTGTAATGATAACCCATTGAAACATCTTCTCCACCATTGAAGTTGGAACCATTGAAGTTGGAAAAATCATCTTCATTTGCCAGCTGATGCATGCCCGTACAAGTCATCACCAATGACATGGTTGTGGGTTCCAACAACTACCTTGGTTGTATATGAGTCCCTCGGTTTTCTTGACACAACAATCTGAATGGACAATCACATTTTTTGCTCCTTGTTCTTTGCCTTACTCTTTTTTCATCTTTAGGAATGTAAATTCCCGCTTTTTCACACAACAACCATGACTTCCGAAGGCTTCCTCCACCAGAGTTTCTATCATGACCAATAGTGATGCATAAGTGATTATCAAAGGCAATCTGTCTAGCCCATTTAATTGCATCATCTCTGGAGCCGAATACTTCACCCGTGGTAAACTTCTCTGAATAATCTTTCGAAACAATTACTTCTTCAGGTGTAGGATAATAAAACTGCGGTTGTGTGTGTAATGCCGGAAACCCAAACTTAGGTGGAGCCTGCTCAAAATCTTATGAGCATGGTACAAATAAAGCTGTCAAAGTAGTAAATGAATTTTTTTAGAGGAGCATATTTCATACCTCTTTGCCTTCAGCCTCTACCTTCTCCACCTTAAACTCAGCCTCTACCTTTTCCTCCTCAACCTCAGCCCTTACCTTCTCCTGCCCCGTCAACCTCAACCCCATCCTCATTGTCATCATCCTTCACCTCTTCCTCCTCCTCCTTCTTGTCATCATCATCCTCCTCCTCTTTGTCACCACCCTGGAAAAGTTTTTCATTCTCATTACCCTCATCACCATCACCATCTTCATCATTATCATCATCATCACCATTATCATCATCCTCAACTTCCTCATCGTCACATGTCCCCTCACTCTCAACCTCCTCTTCCTATACATCTTGATCCTCTACCTACTCATCCTCTGTTTCCTGGTCATCCTTATAAACTTTCTCCTTGTCCTCATCAGACTCATCATAGGATTCAAAATCCTCCTCATCCTCTTCAATCTTTGGTTTCCTCTGACTCTTACGCTTAGGCACCTCCTCCTGGTTTGATACCCTCTATTCCAGCCTTCTCATCCTCTCAAGCACTCATTTTTCCATCCTCTTCATCATTCTGAACATCTCACTTATCACCTTTGATGAATGCACATATGCATTACTCGGGCTCGCCCCATCTTTTCCTTTCTTCTTCTTCCCCTTTCCCTTCTTTTTCAAACCCTTTATTACTTCCTTTACAATCTTGTCAAAATACTAGTCATCATTTTCATCAGCATAGTAGCAGTCAGACAGCATATCTACCTCATCTTCATCGAGAATAAGAATGGGCTTAACCACATTTGTAGGATAAACCAAATACAACTCCAAGACTCCATGTTTAGGGAGTTCATCTGAAAACCAATGAATACCTCGAGGCATTGCAGATTCTCTCAACTTTGTAACAAATTGGAGACCAACTGTTGGCACAACTTCTCATACCCATATCTACAATAACAAGTGATTTAAGTATTAACAAATTATCAAACCAGACAAAAAATGGAATGCACATAAACCAATGATACATTCCCTACATTAAATCATGATTTCCCGTCACCCTATATTTTAAATCCGATCACCATGTAACCTAAAATATGACTGGAATGTAGATAAAACTATTTGGAAACCAATATGTTGTTTCAATCAAACAACAAATAACATCACATTTGTTGTTATGCACCATGATATTTTGTAAATGCACTCTTCAAACCAAATAGACATCCTACATATTCACGATGACCCTGTCACCCTGTATTCAAACATCCGGTCACACTATAGCATAAAGTATACAACTATGATGCAAAGAAAACACACTGTTGTTTCACTATGAGGACCACTCCATCCAGACACCACAGGACTCAGTAATTCATATTTGAACCATTAAAAATGCATAATACAAATACCTGAAACACAACTGGCATGCCTTGAATGGAATATGGAATTCTTGGCAGGTTGGAGAGTAGCTTTGCCTTCTCTACTGTTTGCATCCTTTTGTCCAATGATGTGGTCAATGACTTGTGAAGATCTTAATAAGCAACCCTTCCCCATGGATAATCCCAAAACTTATCCATATTCTCTAACATCTTAACATGGAGCGGCTTCACCAGCCTCTTCTTATCCCCTCCCAGCAATAGACCATCAACTATCAACAACAGTGCCAACTTTAGTTTGTAATTGTCCAACTCACGATGTTATTTGAATATGTTGTAAACATCTTGTACTATCGTCTTAGGACCACCTGGACTACCAAAAAATCTCTCCATTACTAGCATGTCACCTTTAGTATCCACAAATGGAATTTTCCCACAATTCAGTCCAGTGATGAGATCGAACTCCTTGATCAAAAACCTCAACTCTTTTCCTGCCACCTCATACCAAGACTCCCACTTCTTTTTTGTTTCAAGTTGCTTGAATAAACTGCATGCAATGTCTGTGAAGAAAATGATACCTGCTGCAACATTTTCATTACTTTTCCAAACGGGCCATCCAAAACCCGTTGCCAATCCGCAGGTGTCAACTTGTTTTCAATCTCACGAACAAAGTGCACCCTACAGTTAATTTTAATTCTTCCGTAGAATGGTTCCCCTTTGTAATAACTGTACCTAATCTGCAAACCAAATGAAAAATCTCATAAACAAACAAATTGAACCATTTGCGAAGCCTGACATAACAAAATGTAGAAAAACTTACATCCCCTTTGAAGATTATGGGCTTTTTCGCCTTTACAGTTTTTGCTTTTGGGCTACTCGGCCTACCCTTCTCGGATTTTTTGGCTATGGGACTATCAGAGGATTTTTTCGCTCTCACCTGCACTTCGTCTCTCTGCTTCTTCTTCTTTCGATCTTGTCTGGGGTCGTCTTCTTTTCTTTTCCTTTTCTCTCCGCTCTTCATTGGGCTCGATTCTTTACCGCCTCTAAGCACTGTTATTTTCTAGAGTTTTTTTTACAAGGTTCAGAGGTTGCAACAATGGAGGTTCAGTTCAGAGAGGAAGGAATTAGAAAATGTGAAGGGCGCAAATGTCGGGTTGAAGAAACTGGAAGGAAGTTGCAACAAAACTGACCGATGAGAGAGATGGAAGTTGCAACAATGTCGAGAAAAAAACTTTTGGAGGGGAAAGGGAACGGTTTTGGGGGGAGTAATAAATTTGTTGCTAAGTCTTTGTAACAAAAAAGGTAAATTAATTATAGGATATTATTAAAAAAGAATTTAGTTTATCTTTTTATAATTTCCTAATAATAAAACAAAAAGGTAAACAGAAACAAATATTATTAAAAAAATTCTTTTTATAATCCCAAAAAAAACAAAAGAAAAGGAAAATCAAGTTTATCTTTTTCCCTAAAATCCAAAAATAGAGAATTTGAGCATTATTGCAATTGTTCATGCCCAAAATGGTACCCATGTAATAAGGGTTATGCATTCCATGCTAATTCCTAGATTTGTGGACTAAGGGTGCAATGCAAATATGGGGGAGGCCTATATTTTGCTAATTTCTCTATTTTAGATGGTTGTATACAATAAGTAATTAAAATGCATAATTTTTTATTTTGAAAGCACAAGTTCTATTTGATTTGAGCATGGTTGCAGTTCTTGCATTTTTGTTTGTTAATATTTTTCATTGTGTATTTGTTTTTCTCCGAGAATCAATACAAATATATAAGAGTGTTCGGGTGAGAATCGACACACTTTGAAAATGTGAAAACGGTTGAGAGCCGTTGGATAAAAAAACCCGTTTGATGGATGTGTTTACACGATGACAATTTTGTAATTAAGGCAACTATGAAGATAAATGGCCAATTGAATCAGAGGATCATCAAAGGCACAAATACATTACTTCATTAAATGGTCACATGACAATTTAAATGAGTTGACTGATCAATGACGGTGACCGATGTTGACCGTCTGATTTTCTTTTTCAAGACTGAGTTTATTCTAAGACCAACTTTTATTTGTCCCATACATTTAAAATGTACATATGGTACAATCCAAATGCACATATGATACAATCAATATGCACATATAGTACAATACAAATGGACATATAGTTCAAGTCATTTCTAAATGAATATCCAAAATGCACATCCATTCATTTTTAGATGCACTCCAATTAAATTCAAATGCACAATTAATCAAATTTAATTGCACACGCATCAAAATGCAAATGCATATATATATATAGTTCACGTAGTATAACCCAAATATACATACGCAATCAAATGCACATACAAAATAATCCAAAATGCACATACAGATAAAAATGCACATCTAGTATAACCCAAAGACACATATAATTTATAAATCTACATCCAGGTAGACCAAAATGCACATCTAATTATTAACCCTAATGTACTTACAGAATTGATCCAAATGCACATACATAATAAATCCAGATGCACTTCTGGGTATAACCTAAATTCACATACAGAATAATCCAATTGAACATATAGCTAAAATGCACATCTAAGTATAACACATATGCACATTATAAATTTAAAAGGAGATTTTTTTATCGTTTTTAATTAGATGTGCATTTGGATTTCAATATATGTGCATTTAGAAATAATTGGGTGTGCATTTGTATAATCAGATGTGCATTATAAATTTAGATTATTTTGAACTATATGTGCATTTGAATATACTATATGTCCATTTTGGATTTAAAAGGCAAACAAAAGTTGGTTTTAAAAAACCCGACAGGAAACAAATGGTCGATCAATGGCCATTCAACGCCGCAGACCGGATAATCAACGTCGGAAACCACCATTGACCGGCCATGTTGACCGGTGAACTCATTTAATTGAGTTATATACCAAGCATATGACCATTTAAATGATGGGTGAATTTGGGCCTTAAATTTTATTTTAATCTTATGGACCATGTTACTTTATACTTTCAATTTATTACGAAAATGTCACCATGTACATTTCCCTCTCTTTGTTCCTTGTTCTCACTGTTAGAATCCCCCCTTGTTGTACTCGTGGGGACCAAGCACATCCTATATTTCTATATAGAGGTGAAACCTATCCCTTTTAAGCCACCAAAAATGAATCTAGACTCATTTTGCTTATATGTTATTTTTTGATGATTAGCTTTTCTATATTATTTCAAATTTTAACTTAATATTTAAACTCTAGAATTTTATCCAATCTTCACCCAAAATTTAAACAAACAAAGTGATTTGTAAACAATACATTTTAACATATTATTCCATTTTTAGTTTTGAAATTTAAAAAATTGTTCAGCTTACTTTTGAATTAAATATTATTTTTATTTTAAAATAAGTTATAACATATATGATAATTTAAACCAAAGAATCTTCATGCGAGGATTACCCTTAGGGTGAAAAGTGAGGAGCATCCCAGGTCAATCATTCTGAAATTATCATATACCCTATCACACCTAATCTCATTCACTAGTCAATGCTCAAACGTTGATCGGTCAACGTTGACCATATATTATTTAAATAAATTTAGGGGGCAAAATTTTATGTTTTTCTATTCTTGTTTTCCTACACGTTTTCAAAATAATTTTTTTTAAAGTTGAACAATTACCTCATGAAGTTGAACAAATATATGTACTATGTATATAAAGTTGAACAATTATATTTTAAAGTTGAACAATTTCATTTTTATTGTCAAACAATTATTTTCACTATGTATATAGAGTTGAACATTTGTATCTTAATGTTGAACAATTCTACAACTACTTTTTAGGGGTGGTCAATTTTTTCAAGTTTTACTATTCTTGTTTTAATACACGTTTTCATCATAATATTTTTTCCTAACTTGAACAATTGTCTCTTAAAGTTGGAAAAGTTTATCTTAAAGTTGAAAAATAATATTTACTATGTATATAAAGTTGAACAATTTCATTTTTATAGTTGGACATTTATTTTCACTATGTATATAAAGTTGGACAATTATATCTTAATGTTGCACAATTTCAAATCTAAAGTTGAACAATTGTATTTACTATCTATATAAAGTTGAATAATTGTCATATATGTTTTAACACTTGTTAAATATAGTTGAACAATTGCTAAAGTTTGAACATTTTTGTGTATGTTTGTACAATTTTTGTGTTATGTTAAGTTTCAACATTTTTCACTTATGTTTGAACAATGTTTTAGTTGTATTAAGTTTGAACTCTCTTATAAACAAAAGTTCAAATTTATTAGACGATTGTTCATATTTAAAACTATTATTCAACTCTATGTTTTCGATCTTAATTTTGAACATTCTGCAATTATGTTTGAACAATTTGAGTTATGCTATATTTTTAATACTTTGAGATATATTAAGTTTGAATTATCGATTATCAAAAAAAAAGTTTCAATTATCATATAAACCAAAGTTCAAGTTTATTGGATAATTGTTCAAATATAATGTATTATTATTCAACTTTAAGTTTTCTTAAATTTGAACATTTTGCAACTATGTTTAAACAATCTTCATTTATGTTTGAACGATTTGAGTAGATAATGTTTGAACAACTTCGGTTTCAATTTGAACAATTTTCTATTTGTATGAAGTTTGTGCTATCTTATCAACTAAAGGTCAAGTTTATTGGAAAATTGTTCAATCATTAATGAAGTATTGTTCAATGTTATGTCTTATAAGTTTGACTTAAAGAAATGGATTGGAGAAAAAAATTTGACTCGAAAAAATTTGGTGCAAGAAATAAATTGGCCACGTAAAAATTGGCCCGAACAAAAAAGGTCAACGGTCAATGGTTCACCCTTGACCATTGGGGATTATATGGTGTGGGTGGGTGTATGTGTGCTAGGATGGACCAGCCATCCTAGCCTTCCATTCTATCTAAACGAATGGCTCTCATTGCTCCTTACGTTTTACCATAAGGATCTGTTTCACTAACGTCTGACTCAATTTAAATCTCCTAGGAGTGAAGGAACGGACGCAAAATTTTAGCCCGGTGGGGGCTAAAATCTTGCATGGCTAATATCAATTTTTATTACAATAAACATAACACATAAAATACTAAAAGTCACATTTTTTTTATTACAAATGACATTTTTTGAGGTTTGATGTCCTATAATCTTACAATATTATCTTCAATCTCACAATATTATCTTCAATCTCATTAGATCTCACTATATATTTTTTAATATAAGAAATTAAACAATCATTCATCACATCATCCTCAAGTCGATTGCATAATGTACTCTTGATAAGTTTCATAGTAGAAAAACCTCTCTCAACGGTTGATGTTGCAATAGGTAAAAGCAAAGCTAACTTCACAAGAAGATATACCAAGGGATAGACACGATGCTTCTTCAGCTAAACCAATATATTCGAGAGCTCACTAAACTAGCAAGGTTGGCATACTGATCATCTAAGCATACGTCAATAATGTATCAGTCAAGTTGATGTCCAAGTGTCATTATATCAAAAACTGAATAGTCATTTGGGTAAAATTCTGCAAATCGAATCTTGTCAAATGTCGAGAATGCATCATTTGGATAAGGACATGACATGAACAATAACAACTCGATATTCACGTCATTAAAGCGATTATTCAACTCTTGAAGCTGCATATCAATCACATTGTAGAACAACTCGACACGATAGAGATGTAGATTGGTAGTTTCTTCAACATTCCGACGAGATCTTCCTTGGATGACATACAAGTCTTCCATATTCGGGACAATGATATTGCGTTTGATGCAAAATGAAGTAACTTCCTCCCACATGCCACAGTGATTCACATCCTTCATCTCTCATTTGCAAGAGTAATTTCTTGGTTATCTTGACAAGATTCATTGCATTAAGAATATCTTGGTCTTTTCTCTATAAGGCTTGTGACAAATCAACTCCCAAAATATTTTTCATCAAGAATAAGCATAATATAAAAGGGTTTTTGCGCCAAACCACCCATTTTATGGCTGCTTTTGCACGAAACCAACCATTATATCGATAACTATTTTAAACCACCCATAAATGGCCCTCCGTTAACAACAAGCCACCCACGATCTTCTTCCGTTAGTTTTTCCATTAAAAAGACCAAAATACCATTGTAAAAATATCAAATTTTCACGAAAATGTCATTCTTCCTTCACCCAATAACAAAAAAAAATAAAAAAAATAAAAAAATAAAAAAATCTCAAAAAAATGCCTATTGAAGTTGGTATGTTCCCGGTGAAGCTATTCGAATTCAACAACATGCAAAGCTGACATCTCAACACATTCATTTGTCTCAACACATGAAGAAGCCATAGTTTACACAACAACTTGACCACAAGCATTTCAAACTCAACAATTTGGGACACTTACAACATATAAACCTCTGACAGATATCGAATGAAGTCTGTAATTGGACCACTGAAACCACAACCAACCAGGATTATGCCGAACAAGTCACATAAATTGTGAAATGGTATGGAATAACACGAACAAGTATTGCCAAGCTATGGCAGACAAAGTTCAAATCCTCCCTGGTTCAATCATCCACGAGCTCTACCCCTCACCCATTCTAAAGCATCCATGGTTCTCAAATCCCTCAAACCATGGCAGATTTGAGGTAATTTTTAGGCACATATGACCCTTTCAGCAACTCCTCCATCAAGTTCAAATCCTCAATTTTTTTTGGGAATTTTTTTATTTTTTCTGTAATTGGGTTAAGGAAGAATGGCATTTTTGTGAAAATTTGATATATTTACAAGGGTATTTTGGTCTTTTTATACTTTTTAACAGAGAAACTAACAGAAGAAGCTCATGGGCGGCTCGTTGTAAACGGAGGACCATATGGGTGGTTTAGAATTATCATCATAACGGTTGGTTTCATGCAAAATCGGCCATATAATGGGTGGTTTGGCGCAAAAAAAAAAACCCTAATATAAATTAAAAACACTGGGTGAATTCCGGAAGATATTCCGCTTGAGCTCTTTGCTTTGGAATTTTTAATCATTCACAATGGCCATAAGCACCTCAATTTTTGGGTCAAATAAACAAATCAAACTCACCAATATTTCGTAGTGAGAACCCTGATGTGTTGCTCCTGCTCGACCCAATGATACTTCTTGATTTTTTCCCATTCCAAACAAAATTTCACCTTCATGAAGCCCTTCAATTACTTTCTCAAGTGATGTCTCTCGAATCATGTCTTTTTGCTTGCATGATGCACCAACAATATTTGTCAACATAGCGAATAATATAAAAAAAACTTACTTACTTTTGGGTGACTTTCAACTACAATTACAAGTGTCAATTACAATTGATGAGCGAAACAATGAACGTAATATGCAAATTGATTCTCCATCATTATCAAACTTTTCAAACCATTAAATTCACCCCGCATATTGCTAGCTCCATCATAACCTTGCCCGCGTAAACTTGAAATACTCAAACCATGTTTAGGAAAAAGAGCTTCAATATTCATTTTCAATGACAAATCAGTGGTGTCACCAACATGAACAATACCAAGAAAACGCTCAACGACACACCATCTAGCATCCACAAAACGGAGAGCAACTATCATTTTTTCACATATATATCACGAGCTTCATAAACTAAAACATAAAATTGATCATCACCTATATCTCGAATGATTGCATTCGTTGTCTCAATTGCAATTGCATTGATGATACCTTTCTGAATTCTAGTTGGTGTCAATTTCAATTTTTCAAGTGCATTGTCCAAAACAACTCTCTTATTTCATCACTATAGTAAACAAGGAAGTTTCCTTGATTACTTGATTCATTAGATACATGATGCCCACAAAAAGCCAATCCTTGAAGCAA
This sequence comes from Rheum nobile, assembly GCA_027886185.1. Taxonomy (NCBI): domain Eukaryota; kingdom Viridiplantae; phylum Streptophyta; class Magnoliopsida; order Caryophyllales; family Polygonaceae; genus Rheum; species Rheum nobile. The sequence goes on along the minus strand of WOAB01000002.1, from coordinate 2,934,681 downwards.
AAGAAATCTAGTGCAATCAATTGATGCATTCAATCTAGCATGATAATATAGTCGACTATGCTCAGAATGATTAGACATGCAGACTTCTATATGTTGTTGATGCATCAAATCTTCACAAGCATGCACACATTTATGAGCATTGTTATGATCACCAACATGAATATCCATTCTTTCTTTCTTCTTCCAATTTCTAAACCCTTCCTTGATAAATGAATCAGCACCTCCTTGGTTCCCACAATCAGGTTTGAAAAGTTAGCATGGTAAGAAAAATACAGCTTCTTTTTATATACTATACTCCAACCAACCACTGTAATCTTTAAATCACACAACAATAAATCTGCATTTTTGAGATCCAAATGAAGTCACGAGATATCTTATCTTTGGAAATAGATCAAAATAATTGTATTTATTGAAATAGATAATATTTGCTTAATTATCTTAGTAGGCATGTTATGGGCCGATCTTTGTTAGTTAGTGAACTTTGTCCATGACTATATATATATATATATATGTGGCTAGTTAGCTAGAAGAGGTAACACAGTCAAGGCTTTCAAGGATATATCGAGAAAGAGAAAAAAAGAAAATGTACGAACTTTGTGAGTACTTTACTAGGGTTTCTTGTGTTCTAGCTTGTGTTGTTAGGTTTTTTTACACTTGATTAGAAATCTAGAGTCTAGAAACTCTAGAAACTACATGTGATTAGATTGTATGTAGACTTGTTTGATTGTTAAACCGGGATTAATAATACAATCAGACCATTAAAATTCTCTTATGATAAAACCAAGGGAATAAATGTCTTTCTTAATTAACAAGTTCATTAATTGAGTTTATTTTTCAAACACTGTGTTATTAATTGTCTGAATTACTTTATTTTGATGCTTAGAAAATTGTGTAACATTGTGTGAGCTACAATGGGAAGTGTTCAACACACCAATTCCGAAGCTTCTTTCAATCAATTTCCGACAACCAAAGCTGTTACATATGGAAAATGTTTTTCCTACCCTTAGGGTAGTCTACCCTGATGAGTTGGATCTTATTATGATGACAAGGTATTTAATAATGTGGAAAATATTTTTATTAAAATGATAATTAATTTCAAACATGAGGTGTGCGTGTTTTTGTGTATTGCATTGAAATAAACTTTATAATTTATTACTATTTTTTTTACTTTTGCATTGAGATGGGATACACCTTTTTCATTATTATTTTTTTAAACAGACAAACACAAGGTATCCTTACAAACAAAAAGGCATACCTAAATCATCAAAAATGATGATTTTTACAAATGATTTACAAGATAAAGAAACAATAGAGCTCAAATCTAAATATTGGAGTCGAGATCGATGCTGTAACACCCCCGACTTATGTCGGTCATGTCACACGCCAGTGACCTCAGACGTTAGTGTCCAAAGTCACCCTAGGCTTTAATCAGAACAATTAAGCTTAAATAAGTATATTAAATAACGAAAGATTAAACAGCGGAAGACATATTTAAATAAAACTCAACCTTTTATTAACAGACTTCTCATAAAATGAGAAGTGACAATTTTACAACAGAGTGAAATTACAACGGAAGACTTTTAAATTACACGGCGGAAGACTTTAAGAATAAACCTATTACATGACTATGTTATAAAAATATATATATTAAAGTAATACTTAACAACCTTAAAACACTGTCACTTAAATCCTCAACTGCAAGCCTCTTCTTCGATTGATTACTTCAAGTCTTCGGGGACTAACCACTGATGTGCCGTATAGGACGGATGACACCAGCCAACCATGCAAGGAATAAAACCCGGTTGGTTAGTTTAATGAAAGACTATGCAAGGGTGAAACCAGAATGGTTCTAGTGATCGTAACCGTTTACTATCATTGTCCCTCGAATAACAACCGAAGGAACGATACATAACCCGGATATTTCACAAAATGATTAAAATTAGACATGCACAGAAAAGAAGACTCTAAAGGAATTGAGTCTTATGGGGAACATATGACAAATGTTTGGGAACGTTATAGTTTTCACACAAGCGTTTAAAAACGACTTGATCATTTGGGTCAACGACCAACCTCACCGCATAATGCGAATCCAGATTGGAAAGAAGACTTACTCTAACCGAAGTCCGGGCGGTTTCCACGTTGTACTCCTCACCCGATGGTATATTAATTATGTGCATAACCACACTTATCTTATTAAATTCCAAAACGTATATTCACGTTAAGCTTTTAATATGCTCTCGAGTGACAACGAGAATAACACAGGGTGACAATACGTCCATCCCAAATTACACTAGCAAGGTGCTTAACACCTCCTAACCTTAACGGGTGGATAGGAAGCAATGGTCATGACCTTTAAAAGTATTAGAGAATTAATCCGACTAATACCAAGTTATAAAGAAACGACTAATCCTCACCAGGAATTAGCGTTCCTACGAATACTCGTGCTAATCTAGCATTAAGTTTATATTTAAAATCCACAACAAAGCCATCACAGTAATAACAGGTATAATAACATTGTTCTAGCAATATATACAACCTATTATAATATCATATTTTAATCACAGCATTTTATTAAATCTGTTCCCAAACGTAACCCACGTTTCACTCTAATTTAATTAACAATCAAAATAATTGATAATTAACGGAAACATGGAATGATAAGCAAGAGCGAACCGCCACTTGCCTTAATTTAGACGAATTGACGATGTCGGGTTCCGGGATCTGGAAACTAGAATCTGAATATGGATTCCTACGACAACGATAAAACAACGACGGAACCCTAAATTAGATTCGATACGACACGAATCAACGGAACGAACGAATACACGAAACGAATCGAAAACGAAACAAAGCCTGAGTCGTGACCGTGGCTGTCCAAACCACGATCGCGCTTGCTAGGGCAAGCCGCGGTCACGGTTTGGGCACCCGCGGTCGCAGTTTCCTGGGCAGAGCCGCGGCCGCGGAATTCATCCCCGCGGTCGCGGTTCTCCCAACCGACGACGACTCGAACACGACTTTGAACCTCACCGACGAAACGACGACGACGACTTGATTCGGGCAAGGATCACTACAACCACCACCACTTCGACACCTCCAAGGGACTTTCGGCGAACTCCACAGCTCCGGCGAACACGAAGACTTCCGGCGAACACTTAGAACGAGAGAGCTTGAGAGAGAGAGAGCTTAGATCTGATGGATAAAGGATCAAGCTGCCCCGACCTCCCCTTTTATAGCCCAAGCATCCGAGGACGTTACCCTCCAAGGCAAGCCAACCGCTCGAGCTCCCTCCAACGGTAAAATGTTATAAAACGTGGGAAATTCGAACCGGCGAAGCTCGGATAAGAACGAAGAAGACGACGCAGCAGAGACCCGCGATCGTAGTTGTCCACAGACAAAACCGTGCCCGCGGTTTCAAAACCACGGTCGCGCCCCTGGCTTCTTGGCCGCGGTTTCCTCTCGCGGTCTTGGCTAGGTCCTATTTTTAGCATCTCTAAAAATAGTCTAAGACCGTATATTAATACGTTCAAAAGAGTTAACACAAAGATTCCAAATACGCTCAATGAGTCATACTTACAGAACGAGGGTTGGGAAATTACCCAATTGTCCTTACTGAACTTGAGGGTTATTACATTACTACCCCCTTAAAAGAATTTTCGACCCCGAAACTTGGCCGATAACAGCCCGTAGAAACGACCTCATTAAGTTACCCAACCTTTCAAGTTTAACCATGCCTAACCCATTTAACACGTTGTAAATTGGTTCAAGCATTTCTAAGTTAAAATCTATAAGTTGGTTCAAATTACAGTTAACGTAAGGTTAACCATACTTTAGACCCTTCACAGCTTAAGGGAATTTTATAACTTGCTTTCACCAGACATACATTCTACCATATTACCCCTATGGTAACATGAGGATTATTACATTACTACCCCCTTAAAAATAGTTTCGACCCTGAAACTATCATCACTAAGGTAGAGGAACCAGTTTCACCATCAATCTCACCACCTGAACTTAATATCTTTAATCATTTCATCCATGAAATTGTTCCTAGGAAAACGATTTGTTTCCTCAACCATACCATTATCTCGCATATCTTATCTCCATGTGCTACACCTGTAATAACTCGTGACTATATCCATAAGGTCGTAATTATCTTAGGATAATAATCTCCAAAATCATCGCAATAGACTTGTTATACCTCAAGCATGAGAACACACATTTCTCTTTCAACCTTTCTCTTTATAAACCAATCTCACAGTACATACCTTATCTTCCTTAAGTTGATATCCTTTAGATAAATTTTGGTCTTCGTAACCTATAACACCAAAGTCGAACTATCCTTTGGTCACAATTACACCTACTACATACTACCTTCATTCCTTACCTTCATTAGAATTGATATAATCATCCACAAGATTACCATTGCCTTAGTCAGAGTATCCATTATAATCTCCAATGTAATCTCGCTATTATGCCCTATTCACCATAAAAGACCTTGATGTCCTCAAGCAGAAGAATACAACATTTTTCTACTAACTTCCTTTCGATGATCAGATCCTCAAAGTACATACATAGAACTCACTTATCCTCACTTAGTACCTCCACTTGTCATATAGGCCTTACTCCTTACATACACATCCCACCTATTTCATTGGTTACCTTAATTAAATTTGGCCCTTGTGCCATATCTTAACGCAAAATCTTTACGCATATGATCCCTTAATTTTTCCACAATTAATCACACCGCATCCTACGTTCGTTTATCTCAACATGATTTAATAATCCATTCTACAAGATTATAACCTCGTTTTAACCAAACGTGTCATACGATCGCCTTAATCGACGTAGGTCACTTTTTCCTCAAGTCCAGTTGATAACATCCACATACTTACTTTGTGCCACACTATTTGATCTTCAAAATCATAACAAACTTTTATCGGTTGAGTTTGTTATTCACTCATAAATCCTTAAAAAACCAATTGTCCTCACACGACTTATTATCCCAAATCAAGCACCCTTTTGCTTTACCGATATTACTATTTATCCAAGACTTGATCACCTTAACACTTCTTGTATCATCATCTCATTAAATCATTTCCTTAAGAATACCCCACTACAGAACCTCAAATAGGTCTTACAAAATCAATCTTATGATTCACACATTTAACTTTTCCGAAAAGCTTTTAACATCGGTCCCATAATGGACACACTCATTTATAGATCTCATAAACATAACTCTTGGGTTCTAAAGTTTTACTCAAGATCGTATTAGAGTACGACCATCTTAGAAACAAAAAAAATCACTCCTCATGAAATACCTCTCTTATACATTTATTCACCTAAATGTATAATTTATACTACTCACTCTTAAGTACTTTGAGCTTTATACTAGCTCACTACTCCATCTAATGCTCCGAGTATGCAGATGAGGAATAACCTCAAACTCCACAGAGCATTACTACACACACCAAATCCTTCTAGCAAGGAATCCTTTTAGCATTAATCTCTCGAGAAAATGCTCATGAATTTGGGCAAAGGGAACCGATAATGTCAATGCCCAACCTGACATTATTTCAGGACAATAGAGGGGTTCTTAAGAATAGTTTCATCCTCAAAACTGGCACTAACAAGGTAGGGAACAACCAGACAAGTCCCGACCCAACACTATCTTTTGTATGAGTCCAAACAATCTTTATCAACGCGTGACATGTACTACTTTTGGCACTCAAGGATCCTCGTATGATGGAACAACTTGCAATAGTAACGAATCTAGTAATTTCCGAAACAAGGAAACACTTATTTATTATTCGAAACATTACATTAAAACAACTGAAAGAGGGTCGAACAGACAGATTACTAAGCTATGGAGACTATCGACACAAGTCGTCGCTCCTTATTCTTAAAGAAAGGCTTAACAGAAATACAACTACCCGTTCAGTGTCTCATTCACGTCGGTTTGACGCAACACGAAGAGTCGTTGCCCCTGACCCGAAGACTCCATAGGCGCCTTGCCTTTATTACGAGGAATAGATTGCTCCGGAGCGGACATCCCTGGCCTCGGGTTCTGCCTATTGCTAACATTGGAGGCTTGGTAAGAATGCGTTGGTCTTTGACCCTTCTGCCTACAGTATGCTTTCATGTGGCCTTCCCTCCCACAATTGTAACATACCCTCTTTTCCTCTTGGCAGTTAAGACTTTTATGTCCAACCTCACCACATTTGTGGCACTGAATCACTCCACTACTCCAACCTGAGCCTCTGGCGGAGTCAGACTGAGTCGTCTCGGTCTTAGCGCGACCAGACTTCTCAAACTTGGTGGGCGATGTCGGTCGCTTGAATATACCAACCTGGTGATCCTGTTGCCCACCCCTTCCCTTAACCTGCTTCTCCCGCTTTTGGGCGGATTCTTCCAGTGTGACCTCTATCTTGTAGGCCGCATCCACATATTGCTCTAATGTAGAACAACCGTGACGCAACATTAGAGGTTTGATTTTTGGATTCATTCATCCATGGAAGTACCAGATCTTTTGCTCTTCACTCGACACTTCTGGTCCAGCATATTGCAACAGATGATTGAACTTAGCTGCAAGCTCAGTCACCTTCAACCCGTCGGTCTTAGGGTAAAGGAATTCCTTATGCTTCTCCTCCCTCATAGCACGGGAAAAGAAACGGTCAGTCATCTTTGTTTTGAACATACCCTAGTTCAATCCGGGATGATCAGCTAGACCAATGCCCTCCCACCATTCGCTAGCCACATCCTTAAGTTGAAGGGAGGCGATGTGCACTTTCTCAGTCTCAGTGCAATCCACGTTCCTGAACAACCGTTCCATATGCGAGAACCAATATGCCACTTTGACCGGTTCTCTAGTACCATCATAGCTGTCAGGCCTCATTGAGCTCACGGCCTTCAAGGCTCGACCGTAAATTTCTTTTGTTCCTAACAGCATCGACCTGAGGTACGTGGTCCACTGGCTCCTCAATTTCAGGAGCAACCTGAGGAACTGGACCACCCTGTGCTTGCGGTGCAATTGACCGAATTATATCGGTGACCGTCTGCATAACAAACCCATGAATGGCCTCTTTGGTCGTGACATCTAACACTACTGAAGGATTACCCTGAACTTGGCCAACGCCTGCGGGGTTATTGTGAGAGACATACTCGCTCTCCTTCCCTTGATTAGCGGCGCTCCTCAAATTTAGCCTTGGGTTGTTACTCGGTCCCACACCAGCACGGAATGTGTTCCTTGTGTTCACCATCTGTTGATGAACCATAACGTTAGTTTAGAACTTTTCCAACTTGAATATGACACTTAGGCAAATACGTTATGATACGAATTATAAGGGTCCAAACTAATAACTTTATATCAGTCTGACTAACCCTCCACCATTAATCGCAGAGACGATCTTCTTCTCTTCACTTGAGAATGGGTACTCTAGGAGAAATGTCAACCTTTAAATGACATTAAACCTAAGAAGAGACACTATCCCTAAGAATGGATCTAAGGAATAAGTAACAACTCGAAGCTTGCAGAAATTTGAAAAATTACTATTAAACCTTCTACTTTCAAACTTTATACTTTATACCTTTAAACCTTATATAAAAATAATTATTTATACAATTTAGTTTCTCAAACTAGTGATACGATTATCACAAAACTCTTACTAAGACGAAAATCATACTTTTAAAGTTACAATAATAAACTTATTTTAATTGCTTACAACACGCCATTTATAAATCAACTATAAATAACTCCGACAGTTCAATAGTTAAATCATTAGTTTAAATTAAATTCCAAGAAATAAGTATAACTTTTAAATTTAACCTTGAAACTCTCAAAATTCCTTTTTAATAGAAAATAGGTTGAAAATAGTTTCGAAATTATTTTTCGAAAATTCTCAAACCTAACAATAGGCCAAGAATTTTAAAACCATTGCTTTGATACCATAATTGTAACACCCCCTACTTATGTCGGTCGTGTCACACGCCAGTGACCTCAAACGTTACTGTCCAAAGTCAGCCTAGACTTTAATCGGAACAATTAAGCTTAAATAAGTATATTAATTAATGAAAGATTAAAAAAACGGAAGGCATATTTAAATAAAACTCAACCTTTTATTAACAGACTTCTCATAAAATGAGAAGTGACAATTTTACAACAGAGTGAAATTACAACGGAAGACTTTTAAATTACACAGCGGAAGACTTTAAGAATAAACCTATTACATGACTAGGTTATAAAAATATATATATTAAAGTAATACTTAACAACCTTAAAACACTGTCACTTAAATCCTCAACTGCAAGCCTTTTCTTCGATTGATTACTTCAAGTTTTCAGGGACTAACCACTGATGTGCCGTATAGGACGGATGACACCAGCCAACCATGCAAGGAATAAAACCCGGTTGGTTAGTCTAATGAAAGACTATGAAAGGGTGAAAACAAAATGGTTCTAGTGATCGTAACCGTTTACTATCATTGTCCCTCGAATAACAACCGAAGGAACGATACATAACCCAGAACTTTCACGGAATGATTAAAATTAGACATGCACAGAAAAGAAGACTCTAAAGGAATTGAGTCTTATGGGGAACATATGACAAATGTTTGGAAACGTTATAGTTTTCACACAAGCGTTTAAAAACGACTTGATCATTTGGGTCAACGACCAACCTCACCGCACAATGCGAATCCAGATTGGAAAGAAGACTTACTCTAACCGAAGTCCGGGCGGTTTCCACGTTGTACTCCTCGCCCGAGGGTATAATAATTATGTGCATAACCGCACTTATCTTATTAAATTCCAAAACGTATATTCACGTTAAGCTTTTAATATGCTCTCGAGTGACAACGAGAATAACACAGGGTGACAATACGTCCATCCCAAATTGCACTAGCAAGGTGCTTAACACCTCCTAACCTTAACGGGTGGATATGAAGCAATGGTCATGACCTTTAAAAGTATTAGAGAATTAATCCGACTAATACCAAGTTATAAAGAAATGACTAATCCTCACCAGGAATTAGCGTTCCTACGAATACTCGTGTTAATCTAGCATTAAGTTTATATTTAAAATCCACAACAAAGCCATCACAGTAATAACATGTATAATAGCGTTGTTCTAGCAATATATACAACCTATTATAATATCATATTTTAATCACAACATTTTATTAAATCTGTTCCCAAACGAAACCCACGTTTCACTCCAATTTAATTAACAATCAAAATAATTGATAATTAACGGAAACATTGAATGATAAGCAAGAGCGAACCGCCACTTGCCTTAATTTAGACGAATTGACGATGTCGGGTTCCGGGATCTGGAAACTAGAATCTGAATATGGATTCCTACGACAACGATAGAACAACGACGAAACCCTAAATTAGATTCAATACGACACGAATCAACGGAACGAACGAATACACGAAACAAATCGAAAAGGAAACAAAGCCTGAGTCATGACCGTGGTTGTCCAAACCACGATCGCGCTTGCCAGGGCAAGCCGTTGTCGCGGTTTGGGCACCCGCTGTCGTGGTTTCCGGGGCAGAGCCGCGGCCGTGGAATTCATCCCCGTGGTCGCGGTTCTCCCAACCGACGACGACTCGAACACGACTTCGAAGCTCACCGACGAAATTACGACGACAACTTGATTCGGCGGAGGCTCACTACAACCACCACCACTTTGACACCTCCAAGGGACTTCCGGCGAACTCCACAGCTTCGGCAAACACGAAGACTTCCGGCGAACACTTAGAACGAGAGAGCTTGAGAGAGAGTGAGCTTGAGATCTGATGGATGAAGGATCAAGCTGCCCCGACCTCCCCTTTTATAGCCCAAGCATCCGAGGACGTTACCCTCCAAGGCAAGCCAACCGCTCGAGCTCCCTCCAACGGCAAAACGTTATAAAACGTGGGAAATTCGAACCGGCGAAGCTCGGATAAGAACAAAGAAGACGACGCCGTAGAGACCCGCGATTGCAGTTTCAAAACCGCGATCGCGGTTGTCCACAGACAAAACCGTGCCCGCGGTTTCAAAACCGCGGTCGCGGTTATCCTGCGGTCGCGCCCCTGGCTTCTTGGCCGCGGTTTCCTCTCGCGGTCTTGGCTAGGTCCTATTTTTAGCATCTCTAAAAATAGTCTAAGACCCAATACACCTTACACGTATATTAATACGTTCAAAAGAGTTAACACAGAGATTCCAAATACGCTTAACGCGTCATACTTACAGAACGAGGGTTGGGAAATTACCCAATTGTCCTTACTGAACTTGAGGGTTATTACAGATGCAACTGTGAACAGTCATGGTACGACAAAAGGTAATCCAAAATAGCATTGCATAGAAGAGTAGAGGAGATGTTAGAAGTAGCCAGGAAGTCTGCTGCTTTGTTGGACTCGCGGTAGCAATGATGAACCTGAAATAATCCAAACCATCTAACATCGTTCTAATTTCCATAATTATAGGAGAAATTTCTCAAGGGATTTTCCAAATCCCACGGATTGAATGAATGACATAAAGATTATCTCCTTCAAGAATTATCCGCATAAACCCTTGCGAAATATCCCTACGAAGGTACTCGAGCGGCCAATGCCTCAACTTTAATAGGTGAGGAGTAGAGAATCTGCCTATGGTTTAAGAATACCACCTCACCAGAGTGGTTCCGGAATACGTATCCAATATGTGTAGAACCATTATGTTTAACGGATGCGTCCAAATTTAATTTTATGCAGTTAGGAGGAGGTTTTCGCCATCGCAAAAATTGACGGGAGTGCTTCCTATAAGTGGAAAAGGAACGATGGTGCTGTGATAAAGACATAGTCCAGTCTTTGTAAGAAATGTACGCACTATTAATAGTTTTCTGAATATTAATAGGAACGTTTCTAAAGATTAAAGCATTGCGGTCTTTCCAGATGCTCCACCAAAGAAAAAGGACTGGAATAATATCTCTGTTTCTGGAGTGGAAGAATTCCATATTAGTATAGAAATCGTTGTTGAATTCAAAATTGTATGTGTGAACAATGAGGTTTTGAAACAATTGTAGGGATCGTAAACTGAAGGAACAACCAAAAAATAGATGATTGGAATCCTCGATAGGGAAATTGCAAAGGACACAGTGAGATGGAACCTTAGAAGAGTGTCTATTTAGACGTTCAATTGTAGGTAGAGAGTCAGAAAATCATTTCCAAAGAATTTTTTTAATTTTTGGAGGAATTTCCAAAACCAAGTGGGAAAGCTGGATGAGGCATAGTTACGACTAGTTAAAGAACGAGCACTCTTAACTAAGAAATTACCATCAGCGGATGGGTACCAAATAAGTTTATCAGGTATATAAGTTATAGGTAAAAAATATTCAATATTTTAGGGATTATGTGAGCTGGAAGAAGAAGCTGAAGAGCTCCCAAATCCCATTTTTTGTCAGGGGTGATATATTGGGAAACAGTGGTCTCGCGGTCATGGAATCCCGCAAATTGAGAAAGAATACAGTTAGGAATCCAATGGTCTTCCCAAAAATTGATATGAGTACCATCACCAATTTGCCAGAATAGGCCTTGTCGGAACTGTTATCGTAGCTGCAGAAGTCTGGAAAACTGCCATGAATCTGTAGATTTCTTTTTGTAGGAGAAAATATTAGAATCGCGTAAATACTTTTCTGAGATCAGTCGAACCTAGAAGGACTGAGTTTCAGATATTAATTTCCAAAGCAATTTCATTTGCATAGCTATGTTTATATTATAAGTTAGTTCGATATCAAATATCCCCATAACTCTTAGGTTGACATATAGAATCCCAATTAATAAGGGAATGGTAATTTGGGGTTGAATGACTCCAGAAAAAGTCTTTGTTAATTTTGTCAATTTGTTGGCAAATTCCTTTTGGAAGAAGAAAACTCTGTATTAAGTAATTAGTCTGAGATTGTAAATTAGACTGAATAAGAATACTGCGACCAACTTGAGACAAAGAGTTAGCTTTCCATTTTCCAAGATGCTTCTTTACTTTGGAAATCGTATCGGAGAGAATTTGGTTTTTAACTCATCCTCTGATAATAGGTATTCCTAGGTACTTTTTCATAGATCGAGTAACCTGTAAATTAAGAATACTTGCAAGTGAGAAAGATTGTTGCCTAGAATTATTACTGGAGGTTTGGAATGTACTTTTATGGTAATTAATAGAGAGTCCAGACTTGAGAGAGAAGTCATCAAGTAAGGATTTGATGAAAAGCATGTTATCCTGGCTTGCATTTGCAAAAAATAAAGTGTCATCAACAAAATTTAAAAAAGGAATGCAAGTTCCATGTTTCGTTATTTGAATACCAACCTTTCTGTGGGAAGATCGAGATTCATGAATGAGGGTACGTGCCGGATATTCCATTGCAAGAATAAAAATCAAAGGGGCTATGGGGTCACCTTGTCGTAAACTACAATGAGGGTGGAATACGTAGTCAGGTTAATTACTGACAAGAACTGATGATGAATTGCTTGTGATACAAGTCATAACCCGTTCAATCCATAAATTTATAAATCCGAAACTGACGAGGACATGAGCAATGAAGTTCCAATTGAGTTTATCATAAGCTTTTTCCATATCTAGTTTAAGAGCCATCCATCTTTGTTTCCCCTTTTTTTCTTTTATGGAAGGAGTGAAAATTTTCATGTGGAATTAGAATGTTATCCTGAATAAGACGTCTAGGAACAAACGCTCCTTGCAAAGGACTAATTAATTTATGAAGAAGTGGTGATAGCCTATTCGACATAATTTTAGTTATGATTTTGTAGGAAGTATTACAAAGACTGATAGGCAGTGATTAATAGTACTAGGGTTTTCTATTTTAGGAATTAAAGTAATACAGGATTGAGCCGATTCATGTAGTAGCTGTCCTGAATGAAAAAAATGATTGAATAGCAGAAATAAGGGAATTTCCAATTGTGTTCCAGTATTTTTGATAAAATTCAACAGTAAATCTATCTGGACCTAGCGTCTTATTTGCTGCCAATGTGAATACAATATTTTTAATTTCCGAGGTTGTTGGAGGACAACAAAGTTGATGATTATCATGTTCAGAAATTAGAGAGGGTATTATTCTGAAATTCGCGTTTGTTAAGGGAGTAGAATGTAATGGTTTAAATCGAGCTGCTAGTTCATCCGTGATTGTGTTTCTGACTAATAAGTCATCGAAAGGATGAATTCCATTTTGAGAAGTGAAGGAGATAATTTTTTGTTTATAAGTTCTTATTTTTGAAATTGTTTGAAAGTATCGTGTATTCATGTGTGCGTTGAAATTATGTTTAAGTTTAGCACGTTGTTTCCAATAATCATGTTGAAAATTTAGCAGTTTGTTATATTTAAGGAGGTGAGTGTTATACAAATGTTGTGTTCGAGAATTGGTTGGATCGTGGAGAAGCTGGGTTTGAAGGTTAGATAATGTTTCATGCGTCGTCTTTAGCTGATAAAGCGTATTAGCAATGTTATTTCGTTTCCAGGATTTAGAATAAGATTTGAGCAGCTTTTGTTTCATATAAAATTTAAACATATAGGATCATTTATGTTTATAATTCTAAACTTTGGAAACTAATTTAGCAAACGAAGGTTCATAAAGCCAAGCATTTTCCAATCGGAATGGAACTTTTCTGAATGATTGTACATTATCTAAGGAAAATGAAATGAGACAATGATCAAAAGTGGTGAAGGAATGGTTGTGAACGATAACATTATTATAGTGTTGTAAAAGATACGGATGTAAAAGTACTCTATCAAGTCGTTCAAACGTAGTGTCAGTAGAAGTAGACGATCGACGTCACGTGAAAGGAAAACCAGAAAAGGGAGTGTCAACTAAGTCGAACTCATCAATAACAGCTGAAAGTCTTTGAAATCGAGAGTTCAATATAACAGAACCTCCCAGTTTATCTGATGGCGAAAGTAGATCATTCAAATCCCCTATAAGGAGAACATGTAAATTGTGAGTCGTAATCATCATTAGAATGTTGTCCCAGAAAGTAGACTTATTGTCCTCACGGGAAGGAGCATATATGAAAAATAGAAGGAAGTGAATATTTAAGCGTTCATATTCCAGAAGAATGATATTGTCATTGTTATATAAGATTTTAGTGTGTGGTAGAAATATTGAATTAGAGCAAAGCAGCCAAAGACCGCCTTTAGTTCCAAGTGATGGGCACATATGGAGTGATTTGAAACTTGCTTTATTATAGACTGTTGGAGGTGGCATGACATTAGATTTAGTCTCGGAAAGTCGTAAAAAGTCCAGGTTATTGGTTGGCAACTAAAACTTAGAAATATTTCTTTGTTATGTTGCTTTTTTTGAAAGGATGTTACATTGTTTTATTTTCAAGGAAATTTAGTTACTCAATTTAATTAATATATAATATATTTTCGAAACATATAGAATTAAATTTTTTAAAGTACTAATTGAAACATATAGCATAACCTAAGTTAAATTATTCTTCATAAAATTATCATTTTAAATACTATTTAATAGTAATATAACATAGATAAGCTACATAAAGTTTGAAATAACAGTAGCAACTAGCATAGCATAGGTGATGTGTTAAATATCAATATAAGTTTATTTGTGCAACTTTAAATGTGAGTTATATTTTTATATACAATCAATATAAGTTTATTTGTGCAACTTTAAATGTAAGTTATATTTTTATATACAATCAATGGAATATTCGTAAACACATGAATTGAAAAATTATATAAGTTTATTTGTACAACTTTAAATGTAAGATAAATGTAACTTATATTTTTATATACTATTAATGAAAAATATGTAAACACATAAAGTTTGAAATAACAATAGCATAATCTAAGTAATATCTTGGAACTATATAAGCTCATGTACGTGTGCAACTTTAAAAGTATAGCCAAAGTAATGTATTGACGATCAATGTAAGTTAATATGGGCAATAAGATAAGTGTAAGTCAAATATTTATGTAAGATATGTAAACGACAAAAGGTTCGAAATAACAAGTTTTGAATATCACTGTTAGATAATTTACGCAACTTTTAATCTAATACTATGTACATAGCTCATGTATCTTATATCTTACTTAGTGACATATCACTAGATTATTACATTATATTATATATAAGGTACATATACTAATAAACGTGATAGTACGTAACTCATATTTCTTTTCTCTTACTAAAAGTGAGATATGTAACCACCTCAAATATCATTACATAATTCATATAATTTACATTAATCAATACATCATATATATACCTTACATGATGTAAACCACATAAAGTTTGAAATAATAATAGTATAACTGAAGCAATTCTTTTAATATCAATGTAAGTAAGTTTTCGCAACTTCATCAAGTCTAATACTATCAACATAGTTCATATATCTTATATCTTACTTAGTGATGTATTATTAGATTATTACATTCAAGTTTACATTATATCGGGTACATATACTAATGCGACATTATATAACTCATATTTTAGAGTATCTTACATTAAGTAAGATATGTAAAAAGTTCAAATATAATAGTTTATAGCTCATATAACCTACATTAGCACATCATGTATATATCTTATATATTTTACACACAAGTAAGACATGTAATACTACGTATATCATATATTCTAACAATATTGATCCTTCTAAAGTTATCTTATCTTAGATATGATCTTAGTTGATCATAAAAAAATAATTATTATGATCCTACACAATATAGAATCTTACAAGCGACGACCCAATTTAAAAAAATCAGCAATCTTACAAGCAACATATTTATACCAAATATTCATTACATATAAAGTCTTCATTCTTGTATGTCATGAATAAAAATAAATATTTTCTACAAACGATTTTATCCATATAACTCCGTAGTTGCAAACATATTTATAATAGTAAGACAATCTTTATAGTAACCTTCAAAAGAAATTGTGTATAAAAATGATTTATTTATCCTTTTAAATTGAAAAATATAATCTTTCTAATTTTATATGTACTATTTAGATTTATGAAAGGGTTAATATTACTCAATATCTAACTATTATAATTATCCGACATTAAAAGAGAATATTAAACCCTATATCTGTTCTATTCATTTTTAATCATATTTTTCTCAAATACAAAGTTCACTTTTTTTCTCTTAACAGTAGACTATTTTACTTCAAAATACTCATTTCGAAAGCACGCTCATCCTTAATTTCTTCCACTGCGCTCATCCAACTACAACCAAACAATTTCCAATAGTCAACACTCTTTGTCCCTGCCTAGGGCTGTTCATCGGTCCAAAACCGAAACGAAACCGAATTTTGGAATTTTGTGGACCGAAGTCTGAACCGAACATACTCGGTTCGGTTTTGGACCAAAATAACCAAACATTTTGAAATTATGTTAATTTAGGTTATTGGAGCAGGTTTTAGTGCACAAAACCGAATTAGACCGAACCGAACTTGGACCAAACTTGATCGAACTAGACCGAACTTGGACAGAACTAGACCGAACCGAATAAGGTTGTACTAATTTATCTAGAAATCTAGGATTTTTTTTTAAAAAAAATAATCGGTTTTGACCGAACCGAATATTATTTTTATACAAATCGAAAACCGAACCGAATATAATCGATTCGGGTTCAGTTCGGTCGGTTCGATTCGGTCCAAAAAACCGAAAACTAAACCCAATGAACACCCCTAGTTCCCCCTGCCAACCGCACGGTTTTCGGCCACTGATGAGATCCGTCCCATAGAATATCATTTATTTTACTACATCTTCGCAACCCAACAAAATAGGAAACAAATTTTATACTTGCTCATTATGAAATATATTTTTTGTGCAATTTAAAACTTACAAAAACAAAAATAACAGTTTAAGGTATTTTACAAACATAAAGAAGAATAAAAGAACTAATGAAAGACCTTTCAGCTAACCCACCAAACCGAACACTACCATCCTGGTGTTGCCTCGCCGCCGCCTCACCACTTCCTCGCCGCCGCCTCACCACTTCATCGCCGCCGCCTGACCACTGGCCCCTTCTTTGGTCATTCCGAACCGAGCAAAATCGTCTTGTCGTCGTCACCATCATTAGACTTCTAAGCAACAACTCTTCCTACGTTTGTAGAGTTGTGCACATGCTCAACCTACCGTGAGAATTTATGGTGAATCGAATTGGGCATTTCCTCCCCTTTTTATGTGTTTCATGATTGTGATGCTTTGGGTATGTGATTGTAAGATCAAGTGGGAGGTTTAAGGATCAAATATCAAAGTTTGAAAATTAGGGTTCTTCTTCTTTACGATATCTGAAACCTAGATCAATAAATTGATTCATTGTTATTCAAATTGGGCATGAAAACATACCGATATTGAAGTTTGACCTACAAATCTATCATTTCACCAACATAATTTTATCTTTGTTTTGAGTTTCTACATTGGATTGAGATTAAAGGAGATTTTGAAATTTTTGTTGGTTGTTGTTCGAGTTCGTCTTTGACTTGATTTGGGGACTAACCTGGTGATTTGTGTCATGGACAATTACGGACGGTCACCAAGTTCTTTGTCGGAAGTGGGTGTGTCAATGGGGGTTTGCCGGTGCTCAATCGAAGAAAAAGAATTATTTTTTAATTTTTTTGGTTAACAAGAAGAAGGATTAATGTGGGAAAGGCTTCAACTTTTTTTTAGACTAGGCTATAGTAGTCTTTTTGCTTTTTACAACTACCTATTTAATAATTTATACAATGTATTTTATCTTTTTCTATAATAAAATGTATTTATCTTTAATAAAATAAGATGATATATATGTAAATTTGAATCTGCAACTCATTGGAAATATAAGTAATAATTATAGTACTCAATAAAATAAAATAAACTTTTTTTTCCGATTGTTTTCCTCATCTTCGAGATCTACAATTTTTCTTGTTCTTTTCATCTACCTTCGTCTCATCTAAAAGAGATATGCGATTTGTCTTGTTCTTTCCATCTATCATTACTCTGACCCAAGTCTTTATCCAAATCTTCTCCAATCCATTTGAACAAAGTTCAACTCTAAATTCTTCTCATTCTATTTGATGAATGAATTTGTGTTGCATTACCCAAAAAAATTGGTGCTTGAGATTTCAACCTTAAGGCCTCCCTTTAAATACCTAAACCAAATTCAACCCATATCCAACAATGAACTCAAATTCCATAATTAGTCCACGAGGGAGAGGTGCTTGCGACGGCGTGGTGGGAGAGGCATTTGGTCGGCGGCACGGTGGGAGAGGCCTTGGACAGCGGCGCAGAGGGAGAGACACTTGGTCGGCGGCGACATGAGAGGCCCTTGGACGGTGATGCTAAGGGAGAACCGCTTGGTCGGCGGCGCGGAGATGGGCGGCGAACTAGAGAAGGAAGGCGAGGGGGATCGGCCTCCATGAGTTACAGAGATTAGGAGAGAAAGGAAGAGTGCAATGATGTGAGAATTAGGAGAGAGGAGTGAAAAAGTAGGCTTTTTTTTGAAATAGAGTGAAAAAGTAGGTTAAATTAATGAAAATGTAAAAAAACTAAAATAGATATGTTATTAGATTAATATATTTGTATTATTTTATTAATATTTAATTTAAAGTTCCACATGTTTACTATTTATTGAACAAAAATCCTACCCCTCTTTACGTGTAAACTAAGAAGGTAAACCCGCGCTATGCGCGGGTCTGCAATTTGGTATGTTTGGTTTTGTTGATTGTTTTTGCCTGATTTTGATGGTTTCGCTTCATGGTGAGCTACTAGAGTGTTGTTATTCATTTGCACTGTTATAAGTTCATTGTTGTAATAGTAAGAGTTGTATTCAATTATAGTATGTAACTAAAGATTAATAGCAAATATTAAATGGTTGCAATATAAAATATCAATTTCAATGTCAAACGGCAAATATCCTACCTATATATATAGAGGGTGAGTTTGTTATAGTTTACTCCCTTTAAATATGTATTTTTGTTTGGGAATATTATATCCAAAGCTAAATACTATGTAGAATGTCTTTTAATAAGACTAACAATGAAGGGTAACAGTTTGAGGATCTAAGACTCTAGTAGGCTTATGCGTTGTTTCTTTTTACTGTCCACTGATTGGAGTTACATTATAAATAGATTTAAATACTTTATATAATGACCACTGATTTCACTACATGGCCAATTACATAGACGTTAAGATTTGGGGAAATAGCGACCATCATTACATGATTAAGGAGTATACAACCCGTAATAATTTATTGGTAAGTGGAGGACTAATTCTTAGTTTTAACAGATTGTATGTACATTTGGATATATTTACATGTGGCCCTTGTTTGATTTTAAGTTTTTTTTATTGGTCGGTTGTAAATGACGTGTCGGGGCTTGGAGTTTGTTTGGCGTATCCAGAATGGATTAATGTGTTTAAGTGATTAATGTCAGTGGTGTCATAAACGAAGTGTGAATTTCCTAGGCGTCTTTTGAACTGCTCCGACGGTTTACATTCCATGTGTCTTCAAATACGCAATCGGCAGACGCGGGAACCCTAAGATCTCTCCCCTTCCCTTTCAGGCGGTGGTGTCTATCATCTTCTCTCTCATGCTTGTTCTCCGGTTTGACGGTGCAGGTATGCCATTTTGACTTATTTCGGTTGTCATTGATTATCCGCTTGCTTGGCCGCCCGGTTTTTGTGTGTGCTCGTGCTTAGGGTTTTCGTCCGCATCCCAGTTAGAGATAGTATAATGTATTGGGTGCCGCCGTGGGGTGTGTAGCCATGTTTGATTGTGTTTTCCGCTTACGTTTAACTGTAATTGTGAATTTGTGTTAACATGTGGCCTTGAAATTGCTCGGGATGTATGGGTTATGCGTTTCTGGTTTATACTTCTTCGGTTGTAGTGAAAGGTTCGCGATGAGTTTCTTGGTTTTGTGATTGGAGGGTTGTGGATGGTGGATCCATGCTATTTCTACTCTGTGTCGATTCAATAATGGAATATATGTTGTGGTTGCCACAATCTGTTATTTTGTCTAGGCTTTTGTTGATTGATATTGTTCTATCCCTGTATTGCCCCTGTTGGTTTGGTCATCTAGGGTTAGTTGTTTGAGGCCATGTTTGCCGATTGCCATTGGGTGGAGGTCATATTTTCTGTGGAAATTTGTTTCGTAGTGTATTGTGTTGTGTGCACTTGTTCTTCCTTTCATACGCAATATGGAATGGATTCAATATTTTGGCGGTTTGTATTGAGTAGCTATTCCTATTTTGTTCATTGTGGGAAAAGCATTACATTTTTTCGTTTGCACTTATCTCCTTTAGCTTGTATATGTGTGATGTGGCTAAAACCTACCCACAAGCGCATTGGGTCAATTGTAGCTTTTCAAGTGTTGATCCCACAGAGACCAATGTAATATTAATTGAAACGCTACTAGTGTACTAGGCCAGAAAATAGGGAATATGATAGAAATCTATAATTAAGCTAAAACTAAGAAGCAAATAAAAGGGATAAAATATATGGGATAAATGTGTCTAAGGTTAAGGATCACCGCAACAATGCTTCAGTAAATAAAATCAAACTCTGACTGAATCTAATCCAAGTAATTGAAGGTAAGTCATCTAAGGTAATCCACTAACTCCTCTCGGACGATAATAGAGGTGTCTGAACTAAACTAACAATCGCTCTCGCGCAGAGCTAATCTCATTCAAACCCATTAATGCACTTAGAGTCTAGAAATAAACTGAAATAACATTCGCTCTCGCGCTCCGCTAAATCAACTCAAACCTAGAACATCTATGATGACTTACTATCCTCAAGAGTAATTAAAATGCACTCGCACAAATAACACTCAGGTTCGATTCCTATGGATCTAGTAGAAATTTTCACCTCTCGGTCTCAAACTCGACCTGATTACTTACTAGTGTTTTCACCTCTCGGTCTCAAATCCTAATAAGTTCCAATTCGCATAAGTTACTATGGGCATAAAGCATCTAGGAATGAATCAAATACTATTTCAATTCAGACAAAGATAATAATTTTATTCACATACACATTGATAGGATCACCATAACCTTAAAACTAGGAATTTAGCTATGCATGATCGAATACATCAATAGATTTAAACTAGCCATCAACATATATGAATTTCTCAATTAAAACGGGAGATAAGAAAATCCAAATCTCAATAACAAAATAATTCAAGTTGACAAAGGCTAGAACGATAATACCAAATCTCCAATTGTGCAAAAGGCCAAAAATCCTTCTTGAATTTCAATCCCTTCTCTGTGGCTGCGAAAGCTAAAACAAAACAAAAAAACTAGAAAAGTAAACTAAAACTAAACCTAAAACTGCCTCCCCCCGTAGCTAAACTCCTCTAAAAGCTACGTAACTCCCCCTCTGAAGATTCCCCCTGGGCATGTCCTCAAGTGCAATCCATCTTCAATCCAGTTAGCAGCATACCATGTAATGGGCCGGCCCACTTTCTTCAATTTGCAATCCGATCACGTGGGCTGCCCCGTTTTGCATCCGCTTGGGCCGGTCAATTTAATGGGCCACTATTTTTGGCAATTATTACAGCACAATGGATGTATAATATTTAGCACCATGTTATCCGCTTCCGTCTATGGTCCAAAATTCAGCAGCTTATCTTTACTCAAGTCCCGTAGTAATCGGCCTAAAAATACCTGAAATACATAAAAGTACGAGTGTAGACTCCGAATACAAAATAATGTGAAACTAACTATAAAATATATAAAATATGCATGCAAATGATCTAAACTAATATGCAACTAGACTCCTAAAACATGGACAAAATGGATGTTATCAAATCCCCCAAGCTTAAACCTTGCTTGTCCCAAACAAGTACATAACTAATGAGTCCGCAAAATATACAATGGTTGTTGCAATCCAAGAGACAAGTGAGGATGACCATGAAAGTCCAAACAAATGACAACTTCCTTCCTAGCATGCTTCTCAATCAATGACAAGATGAAATTAGTTCTTCTACTCTAGACCTCACCAAGATAAATATAAAGTCACTCACACTCATGTGTTTAGGATATGTGTTTCGCTCAATTCTCTACTTTGAATGCTAACTACCATAAGCTTGCAACAATATCTAGATCTCCACTGCTAGAGACAATGCAAAACACAATCATGAGACATATAAATAGGGTTGTAATGGGGCCAAGGTATTTTGATAGGGCATGGATAAATTTTGGCCATGTGGTACTAAATCCAGGGAAAAGAACTTCACTAAAATAACACCAATCATATAATGATTTTACAATAAACTCAACTACAACCCAAACTAAGGATTCACCATTCTATTTTATGGGCTTCTTTTCTTCTTCTTCATTCTTTTTTTTTTTTTTTTTGAATTAAGAAGAAGGAAGCAAACTTTTATGAACCGAATGGTATAAAACCTTACAATCAATTTCTAATGATCACCCAACATTTTATGCAACTCCCCCAAGCTTAGTCCACTTCCATGTTAAGCAAACAAAAGTTCAATCCCCTGGATGGGAAGGATATATAAATAGGCTCGGATGCTTTTGTGGAGCTTTCAAAGAATAGGCTTTAAGGCTCAAAGGGCTTCAAGAAGAGGGAAATAATATTAGGGTGGTCAAGGATAATATAGGCTCATGAAAAAATAATGTCTCAATCAAAATGTAATGTACATTAGTCCTATATGCAGTCTCGAAGAGGTATTGAAGCAAGTTCTAGAGATAACAAGCGAAGAGAGATCACACAAGAAAAATTAGAGGACTTGTGCAATTGTAGTCCAAGAAAGGCTAACAAGCTCACCAGGACATTTTGTCTAGAGTATCGGTCCTAACACATCTTAATGAAAGTCCACATGCTCAAGTCATTGTCAAAGGTTTGATCAATCATATCATACTCATAATGCAATTGCAACATTAACAACCAAGGCATATTAAGAGGATTCACAATTATGTACCGTTATAAGGACCCGCAAAGGAATAAACAAGGGAACAAATCCAACATCCAAATGCAAATATGCTATGCAATGCATGTAAAAATGAAAAAGAAACACACAAAAATAATAAAAACTAACACTAAAATGCATACAAAGTCTACACATAGAATTATCCCTCCCCAAGCTTAAATTCTACATTGTCCCCAATGTAGACATAGAAGAAAGAGGAAAAGAAACTCACCAAATAAATCAGGCATTAAGGCATCTTCAGATAGAACTCAGTAGTAGTAGGCAGACTCTTCAAAGCAATCGGAAATGTCAGAAAAAAATTCAGCAGCATCTCATTTGTAATTGGACCTATCCAGACAATCAAAACAAGAACACACACCACATAGACAGGAAATAGCACAGATTCATGGGTGAAACCGTGAAACAAGTAGCCACATCAAACATATGAAATTTGCTCAAATCCACTCCCAGCTACAAGTAACATTCCATAATAACTTAATAGTCTAACTTAGCAGCAAATGGAAAAAAAATGGACAAATGAAGCCGAGGGGACATCAACTAGTAATCACAAAAGTTCAATAAATAAACTTAAGTAATATAAATATATCTAATCCCACCCAACCTTAGTCCATGTCAATTAATCACAAAATTAAGCACACAAGCAATCCTTTACCACACAAATACTGCAACAACCTCGTCAATTTAAGTCACCAGTACGCACCGTTGTTGTACTAGACATGACTCGAACAGCACGAGCCCGAGGTCATCGCCGGAAGATTTGGGTGCGGACGGGGCGAAGATGGTGTGGTATGGTGGGTCTGGTGAGGCGTGAGAGGCGAGGCGGTGAAGGGGGTGGTAGGTGGCGAGGCGGTTGATGAGCGGTGGTGGCGCAAAGGGTGAAACAGTGGCGAGGGAGAGGGCTGGGTATTAGGGTTCAGCAGAGGAAGAAAGAAAGAAGAAAGGGAATGTTTTTTTTTTTTTAGAGGCATGGTCACGAAAATGTTGGCACGGTTTGGCACCAAACCGTGCCAAATTCCAGAGACTTCATCCAAAAATTTGCACGGTTAAGCACCGTTTTGCACGGTTGAATCTTAACCGTGCAGTTTTCCAGAAGGTCTCCGCACCCCTTTTTTTTTTTTTAAAGAAGAAGAAAACATACCTCATGGGTTGCCTCCCATCCAACGCTTGTTTAAAGTCGTAGCTTGACCTTCACCAATGTCATGTACTCGAATCAGGCGGGTCGGTGATACCCAACTTGATCGGATCAGGCTCTATATAAGGTCTTAGTCGAATCTTTCGAACCTTGAAGTACCCCGAGTTCTTATGCCATAGCTCAACAGAATCATTATGAAGAACTCGGTGCAGGTAGTATGGACCGGACCATCTTGTACTCTTACTTCCCGGAATTCAATTTGAGCTTGAATTCAATTTGAGCATGACCATCGGAGCGTCTTTTTCTCTTCTTCCGTCTACTCCGAACCTCTAATTCTGAATTAGCAAGATCTTCTTGCACCATACAACAGGTAAGTGTGCTAGAGGTCGGGGTAGAGCTTTCTAACACTTTAAGCTCATCAAGCATCAGATCCTCCTTGGTCCTTTGAATAATTTCCTTCCTATCAAACTGTGGTTCATCCCACTGCTTCTTAACCCCAATCAGAATAGAAGTACATTGCTCAAAATAATGCACTTTAGGTGGCTCTGTAGGCAAACTTGAGATAACCAACTCAGCAATTTGATCTTTCAACATCTGATTTTCTGTGGCTAAATCATCTACTTGTGTCTTCATCGAGTTCACCAAACCTGAAAGTGAATTAAATTGGGTTAATAAGGGATTAAGAATGTCCATGATAGATGGAAAAAGAGCAAGAATTTTCTCAACTTCCCTATCATGTCTCATAATAAAGTCATCAAGCTTGTTGTCCTGTATAAACAGATGACTCTCAGCCTGGAGCGGTTTGTGTGGTGTTGTCACCCAACTATGGTTTGAGGATTGCGAGTTCCAAGCAATTATTTTCCCCAAACTAGCGCGACAACTAGTTTTGTCATGATCTTCAGCTCCACAAGACTCACAGAAGAGGTTAGAAGTCATTGGGTTTTGGCCATAACCCAAATTATAATTTTCAAAATCATACCTCTGAGTACTTGTATAAGGCTCGGATGAAGAAAATTGATAGGAATTTACATCATACATACCTGAATCCATTTATTTGACTCTTTCTA
Organism: Rheum nobile; assembly: GCA_027886185.1. NCBI lineage: Eukaryota > Viridiplantae > Streptophyta > Magnoliopsida > Caryophyllales > Polygonaceae > Rheum > Rheum nobile. Next base: position 2,909,569 of record WOAB01000002.1, on the reverse strand, counting down.
AAATAGCCTGAAATTAAGAAAAGGGGAAAAAATCAAAGCAAAAATAAAGACCTAGAAACACCAATAGAGATAACAACAAATATTAACAAATTGGTCCCCGACAACGGCGCCAAAAACTTGATGTGGCTAAAACCTACCCACAAGCGCATGGGGTCAATTGTAGCTTTTCAAGTGTCGATCCCACAGAGACCAATGTAATATTAATTGAAACGCTACTAGTGTACTAGGCCAGAAAATAGGGAATATGATAGAAATCTATAATTAAGCTAAAACTAAGAAGCAAATAAAAGGGATAAAATATATGGGATAAATGTGTCTAAGGTTAAGGATCACCGCAACAATGCTTCAGTAAATAAAATCAAACTCTGCCTGAATCTAATCCAAGTAATTGAAGGTAAGTCATCTAAGGTAATCCACTAACTCCTCTCGGACGATAATAGAGGTGTCTGAACTAAACTAACAATCGCTCTCGCGCAGAGCTAATCTCATTCAAACCCATTAATGCACTTAGAGTCTAGAAATAAACTGAAATAACATTCGCTCTCGCGCTCCGCTAAATCAACTCAAACCTAGAACATCTATGATGACTTACTATCCTCAAGAGTAATTAAAATGCTCTCGCATAAATAACACTCAGGTTCGATTCCTATGGATCTAGTAGAAATTATCACATCTCGGTCTCAAACTCTACCTGATTACTTACTAGTGTTTTCACCTCTCGGTCTCAAATCCTAATAAGTTCCAATTCGCATAAGTTACTATGGGCATAAAGCATCTAGGAATGAATCAAATACTATTTCAATTCAGACAAAGATAATAATTTTATTCACATACACATTGATCGGATCACCATAACCTTAGAACTAGGAATTTAGCTATGCATGATCGAAAACATCAATAGATTTAAACTAGCCATCAACATATATGAATTTCTCAATTAAAACGGGAGATAAGAAAATCCAAATCTCAATAACAAAATAATTCAAGTTGATAAAGGCTAGAACGATAATACCAAATCTCCAATTGTGCAAAAGGCCAAAAATCCTTCTTGAATTTCAATCCCTTCTCTGTGGCTGCGAAAGCTAAAACAAAACAAAAAAACTAGAAAAGTAAACTAAAACTAAACCTAAAACTGCCTCCCCCCGTAGCTAAACTCCTCTAAAAGCTACGTAACTCCCCCTCTGAAGATTCCCCCTGGGCATGTCCTCAAGTGCAATCCATCTTCAATCCAGTTAGCAGCATACCATGTAATGGGTCGGCCCACTTTCTTCAATTTGCAATCCGATCACGTGGGCTGCCCCGTTTTGCATCCGCTTGGGCCGGTCAATTTAATGGGCCACTATTTTTGGCAATTATTACAGCACAATGGATGTATAATATTTAGCACCATGTTATCCGCTTCCGTCTATAGTCCAAAATTTAGCAGCTTATCTTTACTCAAGTCCCGTAGTAATCAGCCTAAAAATACATGAAATACATAAAAGTACGAGTGTAGACTCCGAATACAAAATAATGTGAAACTAACTATAAAATATATAAAATATGCATGCAAATGATCTAAACTAATATGCAACTAGACTCCTAAAACATGGACAAAATGGATGTTATCAATGTGCTTCTTCGTTGGAGTGGTCATACACTTTGAGGATAGTGTAGACGGTTATTTGTGTGTTATATTAGTATCAATATGTTGGCATCTATATTTTGTAGCATATGGTCTTTGTTTTTTTGCATCGATTTCTGGTTCCTCTGTCTTGTTGATTTAGTGGATTTTAACTCCCGACCGATTGGTAGTATGGCATAGCTGTTGTAGTTGTTTTGCTGCTTGGTTTCCCTTGCTTATGTTCAGGAATTGTTGCAGTGTTTTAGATCGTGGCAGTTGCTATTCTGGGTTCCTGATGTAGTCATGTTTAGTTGTAAAGCATGGTTAATACTGAACATGTTTCCATCATTGCACAGTTGACATGTGTAATGTGCATTTTGTTAGATTGTAGGACACGATGGCCCCAAAACACCGCTTCCAGACTCCAGTGTATGAAGAATTGTTTGACTTGATGAAAATTGCAAGAGAAGCTGAGTATGCCTAGGGAGGTTGAGCATCATTTTATGCACGATGTATAGTCCATTGTGGTCCTTTGATAAACTGGTTTTGATTGGTTTTTTGGCCATTGTAAGCAAGAAGATGAGCCACGAAATGTGGATGTATTATATGAAGGAGATCGTTTCTGGAGACATGAAGTTTGATGAGCTTGTGCGCGAGACATCGAGGCTGAGGGGAGAAGTTGGTTTGCTGAATGCCTCTGCCGCTGAGAATTATGAACAGCTAGGGCAGATTCAAGTGAAGCTGCTAGACGTAATCTTATTATTTTGTTGTTTTGTCCGTGATGGTTTTGTAGCTTACGTTTCGCTGTTTGTGCAGCTTGAATGGAGTGCCCTGTTTAATGGCATAAACATCAGGAGGGCTATTGAGCATGTTGTTTCTTTGAAGGGCACTGTGATGTCTCGCTACTTGGCGTGATGCAGTCATGTTTTCCTTATGGCTATCAGGGTTATATCTATAGCGTTAGTTGGGTGTCCCACGTTTTATAAATGTTCTAGAAGATGAAAGGATATATGTGGGTCATGTTTTTGGCAAACCTTTCTTCTTTTGTCTATATTTATCTATACTCTATCTATTAAATTAGTAGAGTACATTTCGCCTGTTGCATCCGAGTTTTTCATAATGTGCGAAACACCTACATGTTTGAACACATTGGCGCGGTATAACCGTTGCCAAAACGCTAAATGATTTGTATAACCAGGAAAATACTCTATAACATAAATCAGACCATGAAGCGTCAAGATCATATCACCGAACCCCATGGATTGATTGGGCGAAACGTGGCGAAAACGACGTCGAAATCGGCCCATGACCGCCATGGATGAGCTTCGGCCGAGCTTGGAGTGTTTGGGAGGAAGACGCACAATAATTTGTGGTCGGTCCCTCCACGTTTGCACTATTTGCAATATATTGCCCAACTTTTGAAGTTGTGACAATAGTACCCTTGAATAATCTTTCCAAGATTACCCAAACTTAGTTATTTTATTATTTTAGGTTTGTAATAATTTTTGAAAGGGAAATTTATATGTTGGAAAACTAACATAGGTTGAAGGAGTGTAAACGGCCCAAAAATCCAAATGGTACAAACTCTTCGCGGACCCCATCCCTCAGATTCTACCAATACATGTAAATGGTCCACAGTTCATGGACACTGGAGCACATCTCTCTGGGCCTTAAGCACTATCAACTTATATCTGTTCATGGGCCATATGTGTACGAAATCGTACTCTTATTCCGATTTTTTTTTTTTGCAAATGTAATTCCAATAAAGGCAGACATTTATTGTTGCCCACAACCCAACTTCCACATAGATAGGAAAGAAACAATCAAGGTGCACAACTTATCTTCTTTTTTTTTCATCCCAACGGGGAAGAGGCATATGTCTTTCACCTGTCCTTCTCCTCCCTCTCTCCTCTGCCAAGTGGGTTTCAAAATTTCTACATTTTTGCACTGGAAGAATTTCCCGAAATTAGGGTTTGATGCAACTTTGTGAAGGTTCATCCCTCCTCTATGAAGGGTTTTTTCTGGTTTCTACATATTTTCACTGCACGAATTTCCCGGGTTTAGGGTTTGATGCCACTTTGTGAAGGTTCCAGAAGATTAAGGTATGAATTTCATGTCACCAAAGCTCAATTTGGTCTGGCTTTTTTTCCCCCTTCAATTTTGGGTAGTGAATTAGGGAAAATCCAAGAGCGGTTAGAGTTTTGTTATGAAATTTGTTGTTCTGGAAATCCTTTTCAGCTGGTGGAAGTGTGGAATCACCCATTTCAAGTCATTTCAGGCTTTGAGACCTTCAATTGCATCCACATCCAACAACTGTTGTTTCGCTGAAATTTGTGTGGATTTTGCTGTAACTATGAGCTGTTTTGGTTTTGAGTAATGTAATAGCAAATGTGTCGTTTAAATTATAGTGTGTTCCTTTTTTATTTTTACAGGGTGTTAAATTAGTGTTTACCATGGAAGGAAAATTTTAAAGGTTCAATTTTGTTGCAGATTTGATAGATAAATTAGAGGGGTAAAATATTTGCATAGCTAATTTTGTTGGATTGCTTTGCAGTTTTGGGCTCTGGGGTACACGTTACGTGCTCAGCTTAGGGGCTATACTTCGAATATGTCGTTCCATTGTACCAACGAATTGAACATATAGAATAAGTAAGAACGTCTCCGATTTTTTAATATAAGTAGAGTATAATTGCAAGAGGTCCTACATGGATTTGCAGTTTAACAAACCATACTAAGGTGGTGCCTATGTCGTCTGCCTTTTCTGATATTCATGCTCTTGCTACTTACTATACCTGAGAAATGCGATTGTTAGAATATGGTGTCATTATAATTTATGCGAGCTACGTATTTGATTTGTTCTTGAAATAGAGCAAAAATGAAATTAGGAAAAACGTTACGATGCATGCCTTCCTCTGTGTGATGAGGTTGGTGAAGACCCCCGCTGAACACTATATTTGTGTATTGATTTTGGTGAAAGCCTCCTTGCTCTGGCCGATTGGTATACCTGTGGTGATAAGTTCGTTAGGATGTAGGCTTATTATAATTCATGAACAGTGATTGACGTGCTTTTTTTTTTGTTTGCCATGCATTAGCACCACGATTGAGTAAGAAGTGGAATTTCATTGCTACATACCTGTGTTGAGATTGTTGAAAGCCTCTTTGAACACCACATTTTGCGTGTAGTTCTTCAGCTCTTTTCTAGTATGTAGAAGCAGTATTTTCAAGCCATTTGGATCAGTTACTCTTGAAACTCCCACATATAGTTGTCCATGACAGAAAACTGGTTTAGGTAAATATAATCCTACATGTGTGAGTGATTGGCCATGACTTTTATTAATAGTCATCGCAAAACAGGCTTTAAGAGGGAATTGGCGGCGTTTCATGACAAATGGATATTTTGCTTGGGTAGTGGTTAATGATATTCTTGGTATGAAGAGTTTTTTGCCCAAACATGTTCCAGTTATTATCTGGGCTTCAATAATCCAGTCTCTAAGTCTTGTAATGATGAGCCGAGTGCCGTTGTACAGTCCTTGTGTTGGATTGACATTCCTCAGTAGCATATATGGCGAGCCCACCTTTAGCTTTAGCATATGTGGTGGTAATCCTGATATGCGGGTGGTACATTAGTAATGTATTTAATTTGCTGTGCGTAATTACTAAGTGTACGATAATTGATGAGCTATGTATACCTGGGGGCTCTATAGTATTTAGGTACTCGGTGGTGTACTGGTGGTCTTGGTCAGCTACATCAATTGATGCTAAACAAATTTCATCTGCAGTTTTGTAGATCCTGACCTCACCTGCTAGCCTATCAAACATATAAGCATTCACCTCGTTAACGTCTATGTTGAGCAGAGTCAGAATAGCCCTTTCCTGTAGATAGGCCAAATTAGTTTGATTGCCAACAAAATCTGGAAAAACTTCTGATAGGCGTTGTCGTGACACCTATACAAAATAATCCTAAACAAACCTAACTAATGTAGTCTGGTAAGCAAGGGTCGAATCCCACAGAGAATCAAGTTATATCTTGTTTGTAAAATCATTCACCAATTAATAACAAAGACAAAGGGGGGTTTTGATGAAACTAACTAAGAAAACGATAAACAAAACATAAAAAACTTGGCTAGACAAATATCCACCTTTAATTTGGTTGATCAATCATTGATTACTCCTAGTCCTCAATACTCATGAATGTCCTAATCCTTGTTCTGAATTAGTTACCAGTCCAACCAGTCCTAATAACCCTAACTATCAAATAACCTAGAAGACCTTCTAGATTGAATCTGACGGCAGTAATGAATTCAAGAATAGATAGGTACATGCAAGTGTAGCAACCAGTCATACAATTACATGCAATTAATTCTCTATACAAACTAAGGGATTTAGATTCTCAACCAGTATCCTCCAATCCTTAGTAATATGATAAATAACAATCTCAACAGGTTGTATGGAAAAGGGGAACCAATAGCATAATACTAATTTCTGTAGGTTGTCAATCTAGAGGGAACTACTATCAACAATCTAATTGATGTCCTAATCAACAAATCAAGGGGAATCGATATATGATCAATGATATTAAGCACGAGAGAGAATTAATACAATCATAGAAAGAGTAAAAGAATAATCTCAATATCAAATTTAAACCAAGGCTTCAATTGTCTAGCCAAAAACACAAAACAAAACAACGAACTAAACTAAGAAAGGGAAAAACAATACTGAATGGAAATAACGGTGATCCGAAGATGGTGAATGGAGGCTGTGGGAATTAGGTTAAATAAAGTTAACCTAAAGCCCAAGATCACAAACCCCATCTTACAAGAAAATAAAGTATAATATTCAAATTAAATAAAATAAAGAAAAATGAACGAAAGAAAGGGAACAAGAACAAAAAAATACAGAAGCTGCCGCTTGACTCCCATCTTGTTCAGCACTCTCGCAAGGCATCTCGCTCGGCCCCACTCCAAGCAGCTCATCAGCGCGGCCCACTTCAATTCCAGCAGCTTCATTCTCGGCCCAGCACAGCACATCAATTTCGGCCCATTCTCTCGGCCCAATACAAGCAAGCAGCAGCACGGCGCATCCAAGGCAACATCATCAGCGCTGATGTCATGCGGCGTCATCACTCCAATTCAATCCACGCTTTCCGCTGATTCTCGACTTCAATTCGACGCGGTATTCAATTCTTCATTTCAATTGGGCTGAGGCCTTCATGGGCCTTTTCTCACCTTCTTCCAAATTGGCCCACGTGAATTTGCTTAATTAATCTTGCTTCGCCTCCCAACAGATGGCCGCGGTCGCGGCCTCTTGGCCGCGGTCGCGGTTTGCTCTCGAATTGGCTTTTTTAATTCCCGAATTTAGCCGCGGTCGCGGCCTTCATGCCGCGGTTGCGGCCTCTTCTCTACACCGTAATTTTCTTCGGAAATCATGCTCCTTCTCAGGTGGTCAACTCCTCTTCCTCTGGATATCTTCAATTAGCTCTTCCAGACCACCAAAATCACATTTCTCCGCTTTAACTCCATAATCCCCAATTGTGCTCTAAATCCAACCAAATGGCGCCTCAAACCTGGTAATAACCCCTAGAAATGCACTATAAAATAGCACCGATCAAATCCCCCATGCTTAAACCTTGCTCGTCCTCGAGTAAGCTAAAGTAAACCTACTCCTCCAATTCAATCCCCAAGGTCTCAGGAAGCATAGAAAACTCAACCTCCAAGAATCACACCCAACAATAAACTCCAGGCAACCATACAAATAAGCACAACACAAAATATAATAACACCAATCAACACCACGCACCATCAAGCTAAAAGAAAAGCAGAGTACTTCCCCCAAGCTTATCCCAAACACCATAGAGTGAAAATAATTATAATCCTAACTCCCATCTATCTTCTTATGCCTCCCAGAGTAACCTACCCGACAATCCTTCTTTGACTCCCTTCTTATGACGCCTCGCCAAGTAAAATGAGAATTCCTAGGAATCACTCTTCTTCTTTTCGCTCATTTTGCCAAGGCACCCTTTCGGGTTTTCACCAAGCCACTCAATTCATTTTTCAATAGATGGGCTCACAATATGCTCACATCACTCTTGACTAATTATTACCCCAACCTAATGCTGGTCCAAGCCACCTGCTTATTACCTAGGCCGCCCTTTCGGGTTTTCGACCTATCCCAGGATTTCAATTTTAGCCTTTTTTCAAATTTTTGGCTCTTTTTCTTTTTCTCCTCAGCGACATAGGAAATATAAAACTCTCCCCCGTGCTTAAACATTGCATTGTCCTCAATGTAATGAAAGACAAAAGAATAGAAGCATAGGGAAAAATAAAAAAATACTCACAAACGTCGCCAAACTGCTTGGACACTTCCGTTGTTGCTGGCGGTGTACTCCATATATGCCCAGGTCTCTAGTGTTGGGCGGGTGTCTTCATCAACTCCAAAATCTTCTCTTACCGTGCAACCAAAAGGGAACCACTTTGGTGAATAGTGGTATAGCAAGTATGTCGGGGCTACACGGCCTTCTAGGAACACATGGTGGAGCCCAAATATAATAATGGTGGAGGCTTTAGTGTTCCTCCTCCTCAGCTGTCAATTGTAGGGCCATCATTGTTGTCAAATAATGTGGGCGAATGTCTTCTCCTTGACAATATGATGCGCACCATCTCCATGGGAAACTCTGGACAGCTGGCCTGAGATGAACCTTTTTTTTTTTTTTTGCCCCCCGTTTAAGGTTTTTTCGGGGGGTGACTTAGTACAGGGAAGGAAGACTTACATTGGTGTGGAAACACCTTCTTCAATAGGCATGGTTCTCTTTCCTGCAGGTTAGTCGGAAACAAAAACAAAACAAAACACACCAAAACAAATGCAAAAACAAGGAAAGAAAAACAAGAAAAGAAAAGCATACATCGGGTTGCCTCCCAGATAGCGCCTTAGTTATTGTCATGGCTTGACATTGTGCTACTATGATCATGTGATATCACTCAATCCAGAACACAGCACAGACTTACTATCAGGAGGGTGTTTCTTATGATCAAATATCTTAAATGTCACCCTATCACCCCCATACTTCACAGACACAATACCTCTACTCATAATGATTCGGATGTTAGCAGTCTTAAGAAAAGGCCTACCTATCACCCCCATACTTCACAGACACAATAGTCTTAAGAAAAGGCCTGTATGAGCTGCTGAATTGGGTCCGAGCGGGAGTCCACTATGAATTGTTGTGGTATCTCAATCCATGTTGCTTCGTCTTCTCCAGGGAGGGCTATTGCTGTGGCATTTCAATCTCCAATCTCTTGAATCCAACGATTGAATTGTTGTTTACAGGTGTCAATCCTTCCATCTACTTGGCGCTCATTCACTCGCATGCTCTGTGTCAAAGTAAGGACTTGGCAATGCTGCCATAGGGGAGAGTTGCTGATGCATGCTTGGACAATCTCCCGCCGTCTCCCTTTAGGTATGACTGGTAAAATCTGCTTGAAATCTCCTCCAAGGAGAACAAGTATCCCACCAAAAAGCTTTTTCCTATTGCTTTAGTTTTTCAGACCTAATATATCTTGCAAGGTTTTGTTTAGCGCTTCAAATGCATGCCTTTGTGTCATTGGCGCTTCATCCCATACAATGAGCCTTGCTTCGTGTAGTAATTGAGCTAAGTGGGAGTTTTGTGGAATGTTGCAGCTGCTATTTTCCAATAGCTCGAGTGGAATGAAAAACCTGCTATGTGCGGTCCGACCTCCGGGTAGTAACAGTGTTGCTATACCTGTTGTGGGAAATTTCAGTTTTAATTATTAGAGAGCAGTAGTATATGGATTATTTGTGGTTAGCTGACAATAGTATATGTACATGTGTAGGATGTGGAAGACAAACCTGATGATGCAACGGCGAGGACAATGTTCATGTCTGAGCGTATGCGTGCCATTATTGTTTTGTAGAGGTATGTTTTCCCAGTGCGGCCTGCCCAATAAATGAAGAAAAACTCACCAGTTTGGTTAGTCACTGTATGTATGACCTTGTTGTATATTTCTTTTTGCTCCGAATTCAGGGAAATGCACAATCTTCCATGCAATTCTTCCATCTCTCTCGCGTTGTATGCCAATTCTTCTCTTATTAGCTGGTTGTCCATGGCTGTCAAGAGGTGGTTGTCTCGTTTGGGTAGTTCTGGGTAGTCAGCCAATGATTTCCTGCTCCTATTCAGGATTTCTTCAATTTCCACCAAACAGTAGTTCTTAATCTGGTTTTTAGATAACTCAAGAGCTGTGAACTTAAAGAGTTTTCTTTTTTGGTATAGTATGTCCTCTAAAAGAGCCTCCCAGGTCGTTTCCCATAGTTTCCCGGGGCTGGCAACGTCGCAGAAAATGAGAATTGTAACAAACAATTCCCTCAGCTGCCGACTTGTTGCCCACATTTGTGCTTCTTGTACTACGTCTATCCATTCAATGTCTTCATTCAGCATCCCTAAAGCATAACATGCTTTCTTGAATGAGTCATGTACAATGCCATTGATTGTCCTGATTTCTTCAAAATTCCTTCGGCCTTTAACAACATTCAGGAGCATTTGCAAGTAATATCGCTCTCCTGCAGCCGAGTTTGGGTATACACTTCTTCCAACTGGCTTCTGCTGGTCACGCTTAGTCCACTCTTTTTCACTTGCATTCCACATAAAATATGTTGGCACTTCTGCGTATGTCAGCTGCCTAGCCCTAGCATTTACCGTGTTTAACGTAAACCATTCAGTGAACATGTTTTGTTTTAATGTGGGTAGCTGTAGTAGGTCGGCCAGATTGTGCGAGTCTGACAATGTCACCGGGTTTTCATCTGGGAGATGAAATGCCAACCATATGACAGCCGGTCTGGAATAATGGATGTTGAAGCCGTAAATGCGCCACGCAGCTTCACATGTGGATAAGTATCGGCAGTCCAAATACTATTTCACCTCATCGATGCCAGCTATTCTTCCCGTGACACTGGTTTCTTCCTGTCCATCATCGTGCCCAATCACCGCAGTAGCCTTATTTCGACCCTTGGTAATGTACTTGAACGAGTATTTTATTGCCCTTGATCTGTTACACCATTCAACATTGATGTGTGAATTATACTTCAGTAGCAGATATCTATTGTATGGGACGACATGTCGGTTGTCAAGTTCAGTTCTTCCCTTTTTGACCACAATCCCATTGTCTCTACGCTTGTACATTGGAAAGCCTTCCTGATCTAGTGTGGTTTCTGCATAAAAAGGTTTGGGGAAATGTTTCATACATTGGTCGTTGTTCATACATGGTGCATTTTAATGTTTATCACCACAAGGGCCATGCAGCATATGCTCTTTAACCAACTTGTGTGTTGTTGTGTCTGTATCTTGACATGGGATTTTAGCATAAATAAATTCATCTATATTTGTTCCTGTTTTGACCATATTCCCTTCCTCCAACCACAACAATATATGCGCATGTGAAAGCCCCATTTTCTGGAATTCAATTGTGTATATCACTGCATAGGACAAGTAAGCATGAGGTCAATTTGGCAATGCTGATGTGCGATCACTTAAGATAAAGAATCGGAGGCTTAAAAATGACACACTGTAGATGCAAAGAGGTAGTGAAGTTTTTTGTACTTGCACGACATATATTTCCCACAACATCATTTGTTACTATATTATGCGATCCTTGGTTTTGATAAATATCCCCTCGTTTTCAGTTCACCTGTATAGAGTATTCAAGGTTGTTTTTTATTAAACGGTAACAATTAGGGCCACAGAGAGAGCTAAAAAGATTATAACGCAGATTGTGATTTGAACTCTATGCATGATATGCAATAGTCTTGTCGTTTGTTTGTGCTTAATTTATTTGCTTCACCATATATCTAATGCATATGCGTGCAATACAATAAACAACTGTATTAAAATACCTGCATTTGTTGGCCCAAAAATTTGATTCTGTTTGAGATCTTCCATCAGTTTGCCTAATTTGATCTTGAATAGTAGTGACATGATCTATGGTCTGTCGTTTGCAACTTGTACTTCTAGCTCTGCTAACATCTCATCTATCTCTAGCCATTTAGGATTAGCGGTAAATGTTATGAATAGGGAAGGATTTCCAAAAGCCCTACACAGTGTCATGGCCTCCTGGTAGTTTTGAATCATATATCGTGGGCTACCAATAAATGAGGCAGAGAGGACTATACGCTTTCCAATTGATCTAGCCTCGGTGTCGCCTTTTGCAACAACATCATAGATGTTGTTGTACAATTATGATCTCAGCTGATTCTGGTGCTTGTTAATCCACCTTAATCGTTCCTCTTCCATAGCAGTGTATGCATCAACTATGTACTGATGGTACAATCTGCCTCCTCTTATTAATGTGGTAGCTTCATTTGGCCGTTGTTGAATCCTATATGCGTAGTACTCCTTCATTTTCACACAACCTCTGTTTGTCCGGCGTCTTCCGCTGTTTGTAGCATATGGAATTTTCACATGATATCCATCTTCCCGTGTGGAAAAAGCAAGGGGTATTGTAGAGGCATATACAGAGGATGCAATTCTGATATCCTCTTTGGTCTTCATGCTTTGGTTTGAATGTATATATCTCTTGTCCCGGTGCTCTGGTCAAAGTCTCCAGCAATAAGGGCATCAATCTCATATGCAGTTGGCAAGTCATACTATCGTTTCGAGGGTGTCCTTTCTCCTATGAGTTTGAGGGTGAAGTCCGGGGTATCATTTGCATGGGCCCATTCCTTTGCCTTCCTAAATATCTTTGCCACAACGCTTGTGATGTCCAACATTGCCACCAGCTTTTTCACTAACCTTGTATCTGCGTTAGAACTCTTTAGGTTCATGCATCCCATCCTTTTTTGCACTTCATTATCAGAATCACAAAAGTAAAGTTGGGAATATTTGGGTGGAGTGCCTTGTTCAGGCATAAGGGATCCAAAGCGATGGTAGTTCTGGCCCGATATTCTAAACGCATATGGTCCACGGGACTTGTTGATTTTATCATCAATTCTTGCTCCAAATGATGTGAACGAAAACATATGGTTGTATATGCGAATCTTCTGCCGAAAAGTGGAAGCTTCTGCATTTGCACTGGACAACAGGTGCTTAAGAGGTTCTGGTGTCGGTTGCATCTGTGGTAAATTGATTTTACCCTCTTGACAACATAGTGATGAAGAAAACCTAGCTCTTATAGCATTTTTTGACTTCTCCTCCTTCCAGAATTTTGCATTACAAAAACAACATTTGAAGAGGGGAGCCTCCAATTGTGCATACGTAACTTGGACATCTGTATTGAGGATAATGCATACATGTCATATTGATTCATGGCATTTTAACAATATTACATTAGATTCACTTACTCTTTGAGTGCAATGCGTCGTAACATGTTTTTGGCTGCTGATTCTCTGGTTCTGTAGATGTTGCTAGGCGATAAGGTAATATATCAGGGTCAAGGTTTTGAAACATAGGAAGCATGGCTTACAGTGTAATCGCAAATTCATCAGGCATAAAGTTGAGGTGTTTTTCTTAGACTATGTAAAAGATTGCATACTTTTTTAGCCAAATGGTAAATTGTATTGATGGTTGGGAAAAAGGTCCAACGTCCTATTTACACACACCAATTCAAAAAAAAAACCAAGCAACAACAGAAACAACAGAAAAACAAACCAACTACAAACAGCCACAACAAAAACAGAAGCAAACAAAGAAAACTAAACAACCAAAGAAACCAAGGCAAGAACAAGAGCCCAGCAAACCAAGGAAATCATACTCCAATTCTTCTCCTCATAGCCCTCCCTCTACGTCCAGTGATCTTCAGCTTTTGAAGAATCCTAAACTTGCATTCCTTCAAGATGCTCGTTGCACATTGCTCAGGAGAAACCTTCCCAGATCTAAAAATAATCTCATTCCTCATGTTCCAGGAATGGTAAAATATCCCTATAATAGACAACAACTTGCTTTTATAGATGTTATTACTTCTCTTCCCATATTGAGCAAACCAATTCCACCAGTCAATCAACCTACTCTTCCTTGTACTAATCCCTTGCCACTGCAGAACAAGGTTAGCAACCTTCCTTATAACTGGACAACCAAACCATAAATGATCTTCATCCTCATCAGCAGCCTGGCAGAGGACACAAGTAGCAGAGGGAATCATGCCCCACTTGTGAAGCTTACTTGCAATAGGAAGTCTGCCAAGTGTAGCCAACCAGCACATGATACTCCACCTTCTCGGTTGAATGCCATCCCATAAGACAGTACACCAAGGAAGCTCAAGGGATGGGGATCTAAGCAAATCATAGAGAAGTTGACTATCCATTCTTCCATTGCATTTAGACAAGAACTGCTCATCAATTGCCTGATCATTCCTTTGCATCAAAACTTTGTTCCTAACCACAAGGAGCTGTTTCCAGATCATAGAACTACAAGAGAGAGCATCCACCAACCATATTGATTGCCCCTTGATAAGATGTTTTCTAGCCCACACAGTCCAAAGGTTCTCCTTACCTTTGTGCAAGTCAAAAATCAACCTAAACATGAGAGTATTATTCCATGAAAGCAACTCCTTAAAGTTCAAGCCACCCTCCTTGAAAGGCCTACACACTGCCTCCCAAGCAACCAGACATCTTTTACTCTCCACTTCTCCTAACCAGAGATAAGCTCTACAAAGAGCTTCAATCTTCTGTAGTGCTTTCTTAGGAATGAAGATTACTTGCATCCAAAAAGAAACAACTCCTTCTATAATAGCCTTGATAACTTGAGCCCTCCCTGCATATGACAACTTTCTAGCACTAGAGATAAGCTCTGGTCTTGCGTTGTGCCATTTGTCCTTGTTGCTTGTTTCTTCTTACCTTGTGCAGAGGTTCTTGGTTGATTAGCTATACACGGAGTCATGTCAGTAAACCATACTTCTACTTTTGTTTACTGATAATGAACCTATTGTTAAACAAAAGGCTGAGGTTTTGTTAAGCGGGTACCTAGTCTACTGTGCCTGTTTTGTGGATGTGATGGCGTAGCTTCTTCATGGGGCTGGCTAGGTCGAGGTTGTGAAGATAGAGTCAAAGCAATGCCTACTATAAATGATGCATTAGCGTAAAAAACATTCATGTATGTATAAGGCATCATATAATGGCACGCTTCCTGTTTTCCCTAGTATATAAGAATGCTTTGCTGGGAAACTGGTATGTTGCTGTTGCAAGTTTAACTCTCTGTGAACATGACACTGACTTATATTACTTGATTGTAGGGCCTAGATTATGTTATCGCATAAGCAAGAAGATATCGTGGCAGACGGTTGCTGAGTTCAGTTACCAATTTGGGGGCTTATGGTGGGGAGGCTTAATATGTAAAGGGCGCGTGGTAGGTAAGCATAAGAAAACAATCATCCAATGATTCATTCATTTATTATCCATCATGCCGCACTCACTGTAAGAGTTACACACAGGTGATCATTTACTTACTCTTCCTTGTCAGTGTGTGGGTGCATAAGATATTCATTTCCCTCACTTGAATTCTGAGAAGCTTATTTCATGTTGAAGGTTTATTAACTTGTGGTACAAATTTTCACTCTCGCCTTATCCTTATAACTTACTGTTTCATTACATATTCACTCACACATACATAATTTTCCTCCTCTGCATTCTCATAAATGTTTTTTTACGTCCCAAAAAAAAGGAGAGTGAATGAGATATACATAACAGGTAAATTTAGGATGCCCAAATGTTAGCAAATCTCCTCATCTACCAAATCCTATGTGCTTATTCACTTATTCCAGTATAAACCGCAGGACTGGATCAAAGAGATGCCAACTTCGGTTAAAAAAGTTATTTTTTAGTCAGCATGACAACATTACCTATGTTTATCAGACGTAGTCCACAATAGGTCTGATGCGTACCATCTGGCTATGGTATGGTGGTTGTAGAAGTTGTATAGCAAACTCTTGGCCACTTGCTCCTTCCAATGGTTGCCAAACACATAGTAAGGTAAATGTATTTGCTGTAATACTCAATGTGCATACAAGTATTGATCTTGAAGAAAACATACCGGCATCTTTATTATTTTCCCCTCTCTTCATTTCCTTGAAGGCAGCTAGGTACAGGACTATGAAGTATTGGTTCAGAATATGTGATGTTATGGTTAAGATGTTGGCTGCTGTAACATTTGTAGTGTTAGAAGAGGAACACAAAGGGAGACATATTGGGTTTCTGTTGAATGGTAGGAGTTACAGTTCGAGGAAATATATGCAGGTTTGTATATACCCTTTTATTGTAGTTAATCCATTCAAGTTAAGCATTTAAGAGGCTATGCAATGCAACAGGCAGTTACATACTTACATGTAACAATAATAATACTGCATAATTCATTTTACGTGTGTACTGGTATCTATGTTTACATGTATTGCTATAGTAATCTTATATCTATGTTTACAGTGATATTAATATAAACTCTAGTTGAAACAACCATATTTGCAATAATTCCTGTGGTAATATTAGTGTAATGGTACTGCTAATATGGATAATGCTAATCATGGTTATGCCAGACTCCTAATATGGGTAATTCTTCAAGGCTATATTAATGCCCTGTAGAAAATGTGCTACACTGTGCTGTATTGAGATATATTAGTGTCAATGATGTTGGAAAGATGTTGACTGTTGTATGGCATGCATTGTTAGAAGAGGAACACGGAGGGACACACAATGGGTTTCTGTTGAGTGATAGCAGTTACAGCTCAGGGGAATATATGCAGGTTTGTCTATAGTCTTTTATTGTAGTTAATCCATTCATGTCCAACATTTAACAGGCTATGCACTACAACAGGCAGTTACATTCTTACATGTAACAACAACAATACTGCATAATTCAGTTTTCGTGCTTATTGGTAGCTGATAAGCACTACTTTGTAGGGCTTAACAAATAGTTATTAGAGGGTTTTATTGGTGCCATTCGGGTAGATTTAGACACATTCTTATGCATGGCGTTTGGGGGCGAAGTCTGGTGTTTTTGGAGGTGTTTGAGCTATTTTGGATATCATAGGAGACACTGAGGAAGGAATCCACCAAAAGAAGACGCCAAGGAAGTGAAGACGAGAGGTTAGGAGGCGAAGCCAAGGAGTGAAGGCCGAGCATTAACCGCGACCGCGGGCAAGGGTGCCGCGATCGCGGTTCCTCGGGCAAGTCGAGAGTTTTCCGCAGGCGCGGAGGAATGTGAAGAGCGCGGAGCCACAAGAAGCCGCGATCGCGGTAAATGGGCCGCGATCGCGGGTCGTCGACGCTGGAAGTTCTGACTTTTCCCGAGTCTATCTTTTCTAATTTATTTTCTTATTTTTCCATTTTATTTCGTTTCTTTTCTTATTAGGCTAGGTCATTTGTTAGAGGCCCTATTTATACTCTCTTTAGCATTAGGTTTTAAAAAAAGAGTTTTCCAAGTTCTAGTTTTGCAATTTCAATTCATCGTTGCCACTTTTCACACCTTTGGAGTTCATCATGTTTATGAGAGGCTAAGTACTTTTGCTTAGTCTGGCAATGGAAGTTTAAGTTTTGATTATTGGTTGTGAGGTTATGTTCCCTTTCTTAATTCCTATTGATCTATATCTCTTCTCTTAAGCAGAATATCATTGAATAATTATTGATTTGTCTAGACAGGCCATCTAGGTTTATTGATTGTTACTCATATTGCTATGACTAGGAAACTGTTGGGCTAACGTCCTGGTCTAGAGTGGCAAGCATAGGTTTTATGTGCTTTGGTGGATTTTATCTATGTAGAGATTTGATTACATGTTGAATGCTTTTGGTTGAGGTGTTATGTATATCCTGGTTAATTCTTATGTTCATTGCTGCCATTGGGTTGAATCACTAGTGGTGCTAGGGTTATTCATTGGTAAGGGTTCTTAGGGATGGTTTCCTTATTAATCTACACAAGATCGGGACAGGAATAATCATAGGAAGGAATTGGAAGTAATCTAGGATCAACCAACCAAAACTTAAGTGGAAATTGCCTGGCTAAGTGTTTTCTCACATTTGATTGCATACTATTTATTCTGTTTTATTTTCTACTTGATTAAAACCTCAAAAAAAACCTTTTGTTACTATTGTTCGATTGGTATTCAATTTGTGATAGGAATATAGACGCTTGTGATTCTCTTGGGATTTCGACCCTTGCTTGCTTACTATACTAGTTTGGAAGTTGAGGTTTACTTTAATTTGGCATAACGACCTTAGGCCACGTCAAATTTGGCGTCGTTGCCGGGGAGGCAAGCGTTGATTTTTCTGTGTGTTTGTCTGTGTGTTGTGTTCCTTTGGTGTGGACCTATCTTATGGTCCACACCCGTGCTACTAATTCCCCTCTACTTGGTTTTAATTCAGAGATTGAGAGAACCCTTTCCCAGGGTCGCAGAATAAATCGTGCTTTGGTTTTTGATAATCCTGCGTTCGAGATGGCTGACGCAGAGCAGACGTTGAGACAGTTGACCGCCCCTAACATGCAGCAGGAACCACTGGCTGTGCAGTTTCCTGAGTTGGGCGAGGGCGTAAATTTCGAGCTGAAGTCTGGGTTGATCCACTTACTCCCCCACTTCCATGGGATGAGTGGTGAAGACCCCAACAAGCATCTTCCTGAGTTCCATTCGGTGTGTAGCAGTATGAAGCCAAAGAACGTGACGGAGGACTAGATCAAGCTGAGGGCCTTTCCTTTTTCACTGAAGGATGCGGCCAATGACTGGTTCTACTATCTCACTCCAGGGAGCATTGACACTTGGGTCAAGATGAAGAAAGCCTTCCTGGAGAAGTACTTCCCAGCTACCAAATTGAACAGCCTGAAGCGAACTATCAGCAACATCGAGCAGCAGTCTGGTGAATCGCTCTATGAGTATTATGAGCGGTCCAAGAAGATGATATCCAGTTGCCCCTTCCATGGCTATTCTGAGCAGGACCTCGTACTTTATTTGTACGGTGGTCTTCTTTATGAAGAGAGAAGGATGGTGAACGTTGCTTGTGGGGGGAACATCCTCAACAAGACTCCTGCTGCAACTTTTGAGATTTTTTTTGAGCTTTCTGAAGGGTCCAGGCAATTCAGTAAAAGGGAGGGCATCCAATATGTGAGAGCTGCAGAATCTCAGCCCAATTCTACTCTTCTTGCTGAAATGGCTGAGATGAAGGAGATGATGAGGAGATGTATGATGAGAGGTGGCTTGCAGCAAGTCAAATCATGTGGGTTATGCTATGAAACGACGCATCCAACTGATGTATGCCCCACCCTACAAGAACCAACTGCTGAGGTGAACACCATTGGCGGATATGGCCCTCAAAGGCCAAAATATGACCCGTACTCCAGCACCTACAATCCAGGGTGGAGAGATCACCCAAATCTGAGATATGGGAACCAGCAGAACACTCATCAAGGGCATGAGACCCAGGATTTTCAGCAGTACCCCCAACGGCAGTTTCAAGGAGGCCAAGCAGATCAAAGACCACAAAAACAGGGAGCTGCCCGCATCACCAATCTTGAGGACCAAGTCAACACACTGGCGCAGCATATGAATACTTTGGCGCAGACCGTGGGAACCATGCATCAAAACATGGTTCAGTTTCAACACGAGACCAAGTCCAGCATACAGAACCTAGAGAAGCAGGTGGGGCAGATCTCCCAGACAGTTAGCAAGATTGAAGCTAGAGTGTCACGAGCACTCCCATCTCAAACTGAGATAAATCCTAGGCAAAACGTCTACTCCATGACGTCAAGGCCCAGATGGGAGCTTGAAGAAGAAAAGATGGGAGCCAAGAAGTACGAGAACGAACCGCGACCGCGGGCAATTTGCCGCGATCGCGGGTCTGTTGAGCAAGAGAATGGGCAAGATGTGCCGATTAATTGCGATCGCGGGCAGGATAGCCGCGACCGCGGCCCCAGTGCAAGAACCGCGATCGCGGGGTGAAAACCGCGATCAAATTTCGGAAAACGGGCCGTCTCCACTTACTTTCATGATGCGGTATGTCTACCCGGAGGGATATTTTGACATCCCAGTGCCATTCCCTACAACACTAGAAGATGACGAACCCATTGAGGGGCTGAAGGGAATGTTTGAGACATTCAGGAATTACAAGGTGATCCCCCAATTGAGCAAAACGATGCCTCGCCTTGCAAACTTCTTGAGGGAGCTATGCAAGCTCAAGAAGGAGCAAAAGGAGCGGTCAAAGAAAAAGGTGAAAGTCAAGAAGGATGTCTCGGCTGTGATGCAAAAGAAGATCCCGAAAAAGTGTGAAGATCCCGGAATGTTTAGCGTACCCTTCAAGATTGGGGAAACCGAGTTCAGCGAGACATTGTTGGATTTGGGAGCCTCTATCAATGTCCTACCACTGTCCGTCTACAATACCCTCAATGTCGGACCACTAGAAAGCACGGAGTTTGTCATCCAATTGGCTGATAACTCCGTCATCATTCCAGAGGGCGTTGTGAAGGACGTTTTGGTGAGCGTCGACACCCTCGTCTTCCCTGTGGATTTCTTCATCATGAACACAGGGAAACGAGGAGGACGAGTAATGCTAGGAAGGCCTTTCATGAAGACCTCCAACACAAAGATCGACGTGGGCACAGGTACAGTAAGCATGGAGTTTAACCGGAGGAAGGTAGAGCACAAGCTGGAGACCATTCTGGAGCATCCCCCAGACTCAAGAGTGAAGAGCGCGGTTGCAGGAGGCAACCCAGATTGAGAAGGATGAAGCGGTATGTCATGACATGACAATAACTAAGGCGCTGTCCGGGAGGCAACCCGATGTATGTATCTTTTCCTTTGTCTTTCTTTCTTCGTTTTGCATTATTTTTTGGTGTGTTTTTGCTTTGTTTTTGTTTTTTGTTTTTTTTTTCCTGACTAACCTGCAGGGAAGAGACCCATGCTCATTGAAGAAGGTGTTTCCACACCAATGTAAGTCTCTCATGTCCTTGCACTAGTCACCCCCGAAAAAACCTTAAACGGGGGGCAAAAAAAATAAAAAAATAAAAAAAATAAATTGTTGTTGTACGAGTACGAGCTGTCCCGCAGTACCATGGAGAGGGGTGCACATGTTGCCAATGAAGGAAGTTTTCGCTACACAAATTTTTGGCAACGATGGCGGCCCCACAGTCGACAGCTGCGAAGGAAGACCACTCATGGCCCACACCCCGTTCATATCTGGGCCCATTTTTTGTGGTATTTGAAGGCCGTGCAACCCCGTTATCATTGTTGAACCACTACTCACCAAGTGGTACCTTATGGTTGCACGGTAGAAGATGATGATGGAATTGATGAGGCACCCTGATCGGAGGAGTAGTCGTCGTATCCCCAATCAAAAGTAAATCCTAAAATCCTCACTAAACAAAGTATAGTAAGCAAGTCAGGGTCGATCCCACAGAGAAGGAAGGAATTCAATGGTGGTAGCATGCAATGTCACAAAGGGGGGTTGTATGGTTGGTTGGTCACAAACGAAACAAACAAAGCAAAGTAGAATGGATGAAATATCAATAGAGAAAAACACTTAGCCAAGTAATGTCCACATAAGTCATTCAAAGGTTGTTCATAGATTAAGTCCTATCTTCCTATTCGGTTATTCCTGTCCCGATCTTATGTAAATTCAGAGGGAAACCTTTCACAAAGAACCCTTACCAATGAATAACCCTAGTACCACTAAAGGTTCAACCCAAAGGCAGCAATGCATATAAGAATTAACCAGGATACATAGAACGCTCGCTCAGATGCATTTACCATGTAATTATCTCTCCCTACAATAGAACAATTTCAACCAGAGCATGTAAATTATAGTTGCTACAACAGAATAGGACGTTAGCCCAACAGTTTCCTAATCTTAGCAATATGAAAATCACCAATAACAACTAGTTGCGCGGGCTAGTGCAATTAATGAAATCCAATGGAATAAGCTTAGAAGAGATAATATAACTCAATAGGAATAAATAGATAGGAACAAAACCTCACAACCAGATGAATAAACTCATGCTTCCATTACCGGACTAAGCCAAATAGGCTTAGCTCCTCATAGACATGGTGAAAACTTCAAAGGAAAAGAAAACAACGATGAATGAAAATTGCAACTACTGTGGAAGATTTCAACCCTAATGCTAAAAGAAAGTATTTATAGGGCTCTAACAAAATGACCTAGCCCATTAAGAAACTAACTAAATTAAAAATAAGAAAAATGGAAAAAGAAATCTGAAAAGATAAGCTCAGGAAAAGACGCAGCTTTCGGCGCTGATGACCCGCGATCGCGGCCCAAGACCCGCGATCGCGGTTAATGCTCGATTTTCAGCTTTTGCACCACTTTCGTAAAAACTTAATAACTTTTGAGTCCCAACTCGGATTGCGTTCATGTTTTAGAGAATTGTAGTAGACTTCAAGATCTAACTCCTCGAATTGGAATCACTGCATTTGGACATCTGAGTAGAGATAATGAATCAATTGAATTCAGAACATTGTTCTTCTACTCTCGTGTGGACTCTCTCCTTGGTTCTTCTTCGTCTCCTCAGTGGTCAACTTCTCTTCCTCTGGATATCTTCAATTTGCTTCTCTAGACCACCAAATCCACACTTCTCCTCTCTAACTCCATACTCCTTGGTGGCTCCATATCCCGAATCTTCAAATGTACTCCAATAAGCTCAAAACACCACCAAAACACCAATCTTCGCCCCCAAACACCATGCACATGAATGTGTCTAAATCTACCCGAATGACACCAATAAAACCCTCTAATAACTCTTAGTTAAGCTCTACAAAGTAGTGCTTATCAAACTCCCCCATGCTTAGACCTTTGCTCGTCCTCGAGTAAACTAAAAGAAAGTCTACTCCTCCAATGCAGCACCCAAGGTCTCAGGAAGCATATCCTCCAACTAAGAGTTACCTAACCCATGCCAAGCTCCTGGCACCAATCTCATCTACAACACATCCATAACTAACAAGCTTGAGGGCAAGCAGAGTACTTCCCCCAAGCTCAACCCGGACATCCAATGGTGTAAAGTGACCTCTAATCCTAGCCTCCATCTATGACTCCTTATGCCTCCCAGAGTGACCTACCCGACAATCCTTCTTTGTCTCCTCTTCTTATGTCGCCCCTCCAGGTAAAATGAGATCCTAAAATCACTCCTCTTCTTTTCACTCATTTTGCCTAGGAGCCCTTTCGGGTTTTCGTCCTAGCCGCTCATATTTTTTTTCATAGATGTGCTCACATATGCTCACGTCACTCAGACACCTTTTTACTCGAGCCTAGCGCTGGTCCGGGCCACCTGCTTATTACCCAAGCCGCCCTTTCGGGTTTTCGACTTGTCCCAGGATTTTCATGTATGTCTTTTTTTTTTTTGCTTTTTGACTTTTTCTAATTTTTTTTTTTTTGGCTAAACCCTAATTCGCGGCGCGCCGTGGGCCTGTGATCGCGGGTTTTGTGCCGTGATCGCGGTTTTTGCTCGACTTTCTCCGGCCGCGATCGCGGGTGTTCTGCCGCGGTCGCGGTTTCTTCTCGGCTTTCCTGCGTGGTTTAGTCAAAAACAAAAACAAAGCAAAAACACACCAAAATAATGCGAGAACAAAGAAAGAAAGAAAGACAAAGGGAAAAAAATACATACCTCGGGTTGCCTCCCGGACAACGCCTTAGTTATTGTCATGGCATGACATACAGCTTCATCCCTCTCAATCTGGGTTACCTCCTGCAACCGCACTCTTCACTCTTGAGTCTGGAGGGTGTTCTTGAATGCTCTTCAGGCTGTGCTCTATCCTCCTCTGGTCAAACCTCATGCTGACCGTGCCTCTGCCCACGTCGATCTTTGTGTTGGAGGTCTTCATGAAAGGCCTCCCCAACATTACTCGTCCTCCTTGTTCTCTTGTATTCATCACAAAGAAGTCTGCAGGAAAAACAAGGGTATTGACGCTTACCAGTACGTCCTTCACAACGCCCTCGGGAATGATGATGGAGTTGTCAGCCAGTTGGATGACGATTTCCGTGCTCTCTAATGGTCCGACGTTGAGGTTGTTGTAGACGGACAGTGGCAAGACATTGATTGAAGCTCCCAAATCCAGCAATGTCTCACTGAATTCAGTCTCCCCAATCTTGCAGGGCACGCTGAACATTCCAGGATCCTCACACTTCTTGGGAATCCTCTTCTGCACCATAGCCGAGACATCCTTCTTGACCTTTGGCTTCTTCTTAGATCGCTCCTTTTGCTCCGCTATGGTCTTGCGTAGCTCTCTCAAGAAGGGGCTCTCTGGGTAGCCCTGGTATATCTCGCAATATATTCCCGTATTCCCTTCATCTTCTAATGCTGCAGGGAATGGCACCGGGATGTCAAAATATCCCTCTGGATAGTCATACTTGTTCATGAAAGTCTTGCGAGGCGGAGCACTTTCCGAGAGTTGATCGTGGGTGTCAACCCGCGATCGCGGTTCTAGCACTAGTGACCCGCGATCGCGGCTGTCATGCCCGCGGTCGCGGTTAATGCTCGAATTTATGCTCAAGTTTTTCTCGGCTTTTGGCTCCGTAAACCCGCGATCGCGGCTGTTGCCCCGCGATCGCGGTTTTGCCTCGTACTTCTCTTTTAATTCCAGCTTATCTTCTTCATTCTCCCATCTTGGCCTTGGCGTCATGCAGTTGACGTTTTGCCTTGGATTAATCTCAGTTTGAGATGGGGGTGCTCGTGACTCTCTAGCTTCAAGCTTGCTAACCGCCTGGGAGATCTGCCCCACCTGCCTCTCTAGGTTCTGTATGCTGGACTTGGTCTCGTGTTGAAACTGAACCATGTTTTGATTCATGGTTCCCACGGTCTGCGCTAGAGTAGATATATGTTGCGTCAGTGTTTTGACCTCGTCCTCAAGCTTGGTGATGCGGGAATCTCCCCGTTCTTGTGGTCTTTGATCAGCTTGGCCTCCTTGAAACTGCCTCTGGGGGTATTGCTGAAGATCTTGGGTCTCATGCCCTTGATGAGTGTTCTGCTAATTCCCGTATCTCAGATTTGGGTGATCTCTCCACCCTGGATTGTAGGTGCTGGAGTACGGGTCATATTTTGGCCTTTGAGGGCCATATCCGCCAATGGTGTTCACCTCAGCAGTTGGTTCTTGCAGGGTGGGGCATGCATTAGTTGGATGCGTCGTTGCATAGCATAACCCACATGAATTGACTTGTTGCAAGCCACCTCTCATCATACATCTTCTCATCATCTCCTTCATCTCAGCCATCTCAGCAAGAAGAGTAGAATTGGGCTGAGATTCTACAGCTCTCACAGATTGGGTGCCCGCCCTTCTGCTGAATTGCCTTGAGCCTTCCGACAACTCGCTGAATATCTCAAATGCAGCGGTGGGGGTCTTGTTCAGTATGTTTCCCCCACACGCCGCGTTCACCATTCGTCGCTCTTCATCCAGCAATCCTCCATACAGATATAAGACCAAATCCTGGTCTGAATACCCGTGATAGGGACAACTGGAGCACAACATCTTGAAACGCTCAGAGTACTCGTAGAGCGTTTCCGTCCCATGCTGCTCTATGTTGCTCAGTTGGCGCTTGAGATTGTTCAGCATCGTTGCTGGAAAGTACTTCTCCAGGAACGCCTTCTTCATCTTCTCCCAGGTATCGATGCTTCCTAGGGAGAGGTAGTAAAACCAGTCATTGGCTGAATCCTTAAGTGAAAAAGGAAAAGCCCTCAACGTGATTTGATCCTCAGTGACATTCTGTGGCTTCATGGAACTGCACACGGCGTGAAACTCCGAGAGGTGCTTGTTTGGGTCCTCTCCAGCTAGCCCATGGAACTGAGGCAAAAGATGGATAAGACCAGACTTGAGCTCAAAGTTCACTCCCGTTCCTAGCTCAGGGAACTGAACGGCCAGTGGCTGCTGCGTCAAGTTAGGCGCAGTCAGCTGCCTCAACGTAGGTGGTGGTACCTCGTCCGCCATCTCAAAAGTGGGATTCTCAAAGACCAAAGCTCGATTTACTCTGCGTCCTTGGGAGAAAGTTCTCTCAATCTCTGGATCAAGATCTAAAGGTGGAGAGTCAGCAGTACGGGTGTGGACCATAAGATAGGTCCACACACACAAGCAAACACACGAAAATCACAAAGAAAAATTCGAAAACACACAAAGCATGCAAAACACCAAAAATTCGCAATTGCCTTCCCCAGCAACGGCGCCAAAATTTGATCGGAGGAGTAGTCGTCGTATCCCCAATCAAAAGTAAATCCTAAAATCCTCACTAAACAAAGTATAGTAAGCAATTCAGGGTCGATCCCACAGAGAATGAAGGAATTCAATGGTGGTAGCATGCAATGTCACAAAGGGGGGTTGTATGGTTGGTTGGTCACAAACGAAACAAACAAAGCAAAGTAGAATGGATGAAATATCAATAGAGAAAAACACTTAGCCAAGTAATGTCCACATAAGTCATTCAAAGGTTGTTCATAGATTAAGTCCTATCTTCCTATTCGGTTATTCTTGTCCCGATCTTATGTAAATTCAGAGGGAAACCTTCCACAAAGAACCCTTACCAATGAATAACCCTAGTACCACTAAAGGTTCAACCCAAAGGCAGCAATGCATATAAGAATTAACCAGGATACACAGAACGCTCGCTCAGATGCATTTACCATGTAATTATCTCTCCCTACAATAGAACAATTTCAACCAGAGCATGTAAATTATAGTTGCTACAACAGAATAGGACGTTAGCCCAACAGTTTCCTAATCCTAGCAATATGAAAATCACCAATAACAACTAGTTGCGCGGGCTAGTGCAATTAATGAAATCCAATGGAATAAGCTTAGAAGAGATAATATAACTCAATAGGAATAAATAGATAGGAACAAAACCTCACAACCAGATGAATAAACTCATGCTTCCATTACCGGACTAAGCCAAAGAGGCTTAGCTCCTCATAGACATGGTGAAAACTTCAAAGGAAAAGAAAACAACGATGAATGAAAATTGCAACTAAAGTGTGGAAGATTTCAACCCTAATGCTAAAAGAAAGTATTTATAGGGCTCTAACAAAATGACCTAGCCCATTAAGAAACTAACTAAATTAAAAATAAGAAAAAGGGAAAAAGAAATCTGAAAAGATAAGCTCAGGAAAAGACGCAGCTTTCGGCGCTGATGACCCGCGATCGCGGCCCAAGACCCGCGATCGCGGTTAATGCTCGATTTTCAGCTTCTGCACCACTTTCGTAAAAACTTAATAACTTTTGATTCTCAACTCGGATTGCGTTCATATTTTGGAGACTTGTAGTAGACTTCAATATCTAACTCCTCGAATTGGAATCACTGCATTTGGACATCTGAGTAGAGAGAACGAATCAATTGAATTCAGAACATTGTTCTTCTACTCTCGTGTGGACTCTCTCCTTGGTTCTTCTTCGTCTCCTCAGTGGTCAACTTCTCTTCCTCTAGATATCTTCAATTTGCTTCTCCAGACCACCAAATCCACACTTCTCCTCTCTAACTCCATACTCCTTGGTGGCTCCATATCCCGAATCTTCAAATGTACTCCAATAAGCTCAAAACACCACCAAAACACCAATCTTCGCCCCCAAACACCATGCACATGAATGTGTCTAAATCTACCCGAATGGCACCAATAAAACCCTCTAATAACTCTTAGTTAAGCCCTACAAAGTAGTGCTTATCACACCCGCCCAGCACCAGAATCCTGGGCATTTATTGAGAAGACCGCCAGCAACAATGGAAGTGTCCATGCCGACTCCGCGACATTTGTGAGCTTATCCCTTCTTTTCCCTGTGCTTTATTCTTTTGTCTTTCATTACATTGAGGACAATGCAATGTTTAAGCATGGGGGAGGGTTTTATATTTCCTATGTCGCTGAGGAGAAAAATAAAAAGAGCCAAAAATTGAAAAAAGGCTAAAATCGAAATCCTGGGGTAGGTCGAAAACCCGAAAGGGCGGCCTAGGTAATAAGCAGGTGGCTTGGACCAGTATTAGGCTGGGGTAAAAATTGGTCTAGAGTGATATGAGTTATATTGTGAGCACATCTATGAAAAAAAAAATGAGTGGCTTGGTGAAAACCCGAAAGGGCGCCTTGGCAAAATGAGTGAAAAGAAAAAGAGTGAATTTTAGGAATCCTCATTTTGGCATGGCGACATAAGAAGATGTGATATAAGGAGGATTCGGGTAGGTCACTCTGGGAGGCATAAGGAGTCATAGATGGAGGCTAGGATTAGAAGTTACTCACACCATTGGATGTTCGGGTTAAGCTTAGGGGAAGTACTCTACTTGCCCCTTAAGCTTGTTGAGTTGTGGATGTGTTGTGAATGAGTTTGGTGCCAGGAGCTTGGCATGGGTTAGGTGACTCTTAGTTGGAGACATGCTTCCTGAGACCTTGGGTGCTGCATTGGAGGAGTAGACTTTCTTTTAGTTTACTCGAGGACGAGCAAAGGTCTAAGCATGGGGGAGTTTGATAAGCACTACTTTGTAGGGCTTATGATGTGAATCAAGGATCGGGAATGACACGGTGCGAGGAATGGCTTCGAAGATCTTCAAGGAATCGTCAAGCAAAGCCCAGAAATGTGACTTGACTTGAAATGGACCGTTCTCTCTCGTCTGAGATCGGAATGAAGTGATTCCAAATCCCAGAGTTAGATCTTGAAGTCTAGTTTATTCCCTCAAAATTGTAGAACTTTCTGGGTAGGGAATAAAAAGATACGCCGGTTCTACTGAGAGGCTTTCGAAAGTTCCGGGAAGGAAATCTGCGATGGTGCGAGTGGAGTTTGGGATGACTCGTAATGGTGATGGATTTGAGGATGGATGAGATGGATGATGGAGGCACCTTTGGTAGGCGTTCTTGGTGTGGGATGTTGGCTCACGAATAGTTCTTCAAGGGGAGGGAAGACTCGACGCAGACTTGGTTGAGAAAGAAGTTGTTGGAGAGATATACACACTCGGCAACAAGGGAATTTGACGCAAGAATGTTAGAACAAGGGAAGAGAGAGTTTGATAGACTTTTTGATTCAATTCAAGCGTGTCTTACAATGGAAGAAGCATAGCCTATTTATAGGCTTACAAAATTAGAGTGCAAGGCACTCTTCAAACCTCTTGCATTCCAAGCAAACAAAACATTAACTAAAACATTAACCAAAAGACTCTTGAAATTTTATACTAAATAAAACTGAAATAATAAGCATAATATCAGTTGGAATTGATGGCAAAAACGTTGAGGCTCTTGGAGTCTTTCGGCATTGAATTTAGACTAGTTACTTCCTTGGAAATGGTTGGACTGCTGCCGAAGATTGCAATATCTGGACTTATACGAACATATTTCATAGAAACAGTTGGCATAAAAGTTGTAGATCATTTTGTTAGCTTTCCAATGACTACTAATGGTCCTCCATTGGATATGTGTAGCTCCCTTTATGGCAGAAATACCGAGAAGGTGTCGAAGAGTAAGATTTCTCGGTTTCGACATCTTCAATGCTTCGTACAATTTCATCGGTACAAGTTGTTCAGCTTCTTCAAAAATGAAGGAATCCATATTCACATCATCCTCTCCACCTTTAAAAGGATTCGTCCTCGAATCCACATGAACATCAAAAGTTAGAGAAGATGAACTACCTTTCTTTTCCTCCATGGCGGCGGTTTTGACAAGTGGTTGTTTGACAATGCAATTTGCCTCATCTTCTTTCAGTTCTGATTCCTCTTCAACAACTTGCTCTTCAAAAACTTTGGCCATGAAAATTTCACACACTTCTTCCTTAGGTGATTCATCACCTTTGAGTTTTATTTTCTCTTGTGAATAATATCGACGGATCATCTCCTCGAGGTTCATAAATTCTTCCTTGAGCGTTTTGTGAAGAAGTGAAAATTGACGATCTTGCATCTCTCGGAAGTCTTTCAAATCAGATCTTAATGATGAGAGATGCTCTCGGTAAATTTGTAGAGGCTCAAACATGGTCATCGGTTGGTGGATTCTATGGTGATACATGACAAGGTTTCGAAACCTCCTTGCGTGGCTCTGATACCAAATGATGTGAATCAAGGATCGGGAATGACACGGTGCGAGGAATGGCTTCGAAGATCTTCAAGGAATCGTCAAGCAAAGCCCAGAAATGTGACTTGACTTGAAATGGACCGTTCTCTCTCGTCTGAGATCGGAATGAAGTGATTCCAAATCCCAGAGTTAGATCTTGAAGTCTAGTTTATTCCCTCAAAATTGTAGAACTTTCTGGGTAGGGAATAAAACGATACGCCGGTTCTACTGAGAGGCTTTCGAAAGTTCCGGGAAGGAAATATGCGATGGTGCGAGTGGAGTTTGGGATGACTCGTAATGGTGATGGATTTGAGGATGGATGAGATGG
Organism: Rheum nobile; assembly: GCA_027886185.1. Taxonomy (NCBI): domain Eukaryota; kingdom Viridiplantae; phylum Streptophyta; class Magnoliopsida; order Caryophyllales; family Polygonaceae; genus Rheum; species Rheum nobile. The sequence goes on along the minus strand of WOAB01000002.1, from coordinate 2,879,671 downwards.
ATGATGGAGGCACCTTTGGTAGGCGTTCTTGGTGTGGGATGTTGGCTCACGAATAGTTCTTCAAGGGGAGGGAAGACTCGACGCAGACTTGGTTGAGAAAGAAGTTGTTGGAGAGATATACACACTCGGCAACAAGGGAATTTGACGCAAGAATGTTAGAACAAGGGAAGAGAGAGTTTGATAGACTTTTTGATTCAATTCAAGCGTGTCTTACAATGGAAGAAGCATAGCCTATTTATAGGCTTACAAAATTAGAGTGCAAGGCACTCTTCAAACCTCTTGCATTCCAAGCAAACAAAACATTAACTAAAACATTAACCAAAAGACTCTTGAAATTTTATACTAAATAAAACTGTAATAATAAGCATAATATCAGTTGGAATTGATGGCAAAAACGTTGAGGCTCTTGGAGTCTTTCGGCATTGAATTTAGACTAGTTACTTCCTTGGAAATGGTTGGACTGCTGCCGAAGATTGCAATATCTGGACTTATACGAACATATTTCATAGAAACAGTTGGCATAAAAGTTGTAGATCATTTTGTTAGCTTTCCAATGACTACTAATGGTCCTCCATTGGATATGTGTAGCTCCCTTTATGGCAGAAATACCGAGAAGGTGTCGAAGAGTAAGATTTCTCGGTTTCGACATCTTCAATGCTTCGTACAATTTCATCGGTACAAGTTGTTCAGCTTCTTCAAAAATGAAGGAATCCATATTCACATCACTCACGCATGGGAAACCCCTGGTAAACGACGGGTCCAAGAAAGAAAAACACCCCAGCAAAGAGTGTTTGGCAAAGCATCGAGCGCAAAAACAATGGAACCCGCTAAAAGTATTACAAAAAACAAAATGAAACTCAATGAGTCTACATGCTGCAGTACATAGGTAGGAAATTGTGGAGTGCCCCCGCAGTCGGATTACTCTTCTTCAGAAACTTGATGTCTCCTCTTCCTGTTCTCTTTTGTAGGGGTCACCGACTGAGGTTCTCCAGCTGTTGAATCAGATAGCATGCGTATTCATTCAAGTAAGTGATGGAATAATGTGATGAACATGCTGGGTATACACAAATCAGAAGGCCAAGTTTCTTACTTGGCTTTACCCTTTATGTCCTCCTCGTCAATCAACCCTTCATCTATAACAGTGTCGTCTGTATCTATCTGCACAACTTTGCTGACAGCCGTGAGATCCTCTTTTGCATGGTCATTAATTGAGTCATTCTTAGCAGTAGTTGCTTATGCATCTTCAACAAAGAGTTGGTGGCCATCCTAGAGGTCCTGCATCAGAGAATAGTGGAGAAATATTAGTGGCCAAAATAAAAGGGCGTACTTATAGCGAGATTAATGGGAAATCACCTGCTGTGGGGGGTTTGCACTCAAAACACGACTGACAGTGAAGCTTTCGTAGCCAGCATGTGGATAGTAGGTATGGGTCTTGAGCTCAAAAACCTGGTAGGTGCCCTCCAGTTGCTCAATCACATGTGGCAACACCTTTTCTTCGGGGTCATCCTGCACATTTGTTCAACAGCAGAAAGAGTGGAAACCTGCATGGTCAGTCCAATATGTCATGTTATATGCGAAATTTAGGAGGGGTTTTGAATCATACACCAATCTCAGCCAACAAATGTTCAATCTTTTTCTTCAGCAAGTCTGCAGCTAGGTCATCAAAAACAGTGAGCACCAGGCCTGTGGTGTTGTCTGACACATCCAAGTGCAGCCTATATCTGTGTACAAACGGCATATTAGGCATTGTGTGTCACATTCAGCTAAATGCAGAACGGGTTCGACGTACCGGGTTCGGGGAAATTCAACAGGCTTGGAGCTTGACTGACAAAACAAATGGCCGCCAATAAATTTGAGGCTTTTCTTGCATTTACCATTGTCGCATGAAATATAATACCAACTGTTTTCTAGCCGGATATTGTTAATCCTAACCCTGAGGTTGAATACATTAGACTCCTGCAAAGCATTGGCATGTTAAATGTTTAAGCTTTCAACAGTACACATATACTAAAGCATAGGCTGTACATGTGCAAGGACCTGATTGGTAACTTCTCTTTGCTCCCGCCCCAAGGTCAACAACTGTAATAGGGTGCCTTCCCTCGTTGTAGTGACTGGAGTGGAGGATTCCATTGTCGGCTCATCACCAACACTGTAAGTATTGCAATAATTAAGCCATGGAGAGTAGGGAATAAATTAAAAGGTGCATAATCATAGAGGGTCATTCTACTACTCACCTCATCATTTCTCGCAAATTTCTAACTTCTGGTACATCATCACTGTCATACACGAAGCTGGATGATGTGCTAGATAAATAGATACTGCCTGTTCAAATAATGGTAAACCAAGGTGTAGTACGATACATGTAGTTCGTTTGTGTAAACATTGGGTATGATGTTGTTCATCTGATTGGTATAGCTTATCTTTAAACTGCCTAAAATTCATTGCAATAAAGACAACGATGTAGGTCGATGTTGAGGCTCCATGCTACTTAATAAAGGAGTCACATACACTGCCCCACAAATTAACCTTGATCCTTGCTGATCTGTTCCAAAAAAGGTAAAAGCGCAGAGGTGCACGTACGTTGGTTGATATTTATCTTGCCCACTTAATTTCAAGATGTTTCCATACATGATTTCATTTTGTCTAATCAAAATGCTTTTGTTTACATAGTTATAATTAGACTCATGCTAATCCTTGTAGCTATCCTTGCCTATTGTATGTATAATTGTGAGCAGCTTAGATTATCTAGAGGAAACTGCATTAGACTGGATCCTACTTCACAAAACATAACAAATTGTTTACCCTTTATTGCAAGCCTCTGGTTTTTGTAGCATTTCATATCTGATACAGGATAAAGCATTTCTGGTTTGAGTTTCGCATGCATTAGTATGTGTTTATGGTTACCTCTCATTGATCAGATAGCATTCAACCAGCTGTGAGCCATTGGAAGTAGGTTTTGTCGGGCCAACATTCACTACACAGCCGAGCACATCTGCGAACAATGAAGGGTCAAGGATTCAGTATATGTGCATTTGCTTAATCATTATAAATTCATCTGAGTGTGTAAGAAAACTTACCTAGCAGAAATTTTGAACATTTAGGTATATTTCTTCTATAGGTGTAAGGCTCAGCCCATATCGATCAAATCCAGCAATTGCGCCATCAACAACCTTTACAGACGTGTTTCCCTCCAGTTGGAGAAAGTTAACAGCGTCGCTTCACATCTTGAATAAATCTCTTGCAGGCCGAACACTGAAACATTTGAGGACGCAGACATTGCGCACCTCCAACTTGCTCACGAAACAATGAGCAATGGACCCGTGCGCGACGCAATGGATGGCATTCCCCTAACATTGTGGTGAGCAAAAACAGAATAATAATTAAAGGCGTAGGAATATTTGACATGGTGAAAGGGCAAAAGCCAAAAGGTTTAAAGATGAAGAGCATCTACCATGCTGTCAGTCAACAGGAAATCTGTGTTGAGGTAATCACCAATTGTGTTCGTTGCATGCCACTTCCGACACACCATCACTTGGACCGCTGATTCTGTATTATGGGACAATGCGGAAAATGGGACATACACTTCTTGGTCGTCACCATCATTCAGAGGTAGAGCTTTTTTCTTCAGCTTGGTGGTGCGGGTGGAGAGGCGACAACCAACATTGGATGGAGAGGGTGTTGGCTGAGAAGAGTTGAATGCCATTGGATAGGGTTTTTTTGCTGATAAAAGTTAAACACGCCGTTTGGTTTTTTTATTATCACGAACGATTGAGGTGTAGGTTGGGAAGTTGGCCAGCCTATTTAACACAGGTTATGGCTATGCTACAGAGGCATTAATGGAGGCACCAATGAACCAACGTAGGGAAAACGGCAGCGCATCAAACTATAACGTCCCAAAGGCAGGTTTAATGTGCTCTAATGGAGCGTCTTTCATTTTCGTTGATGTTGTTAATGGAGGCAGCAATGAAGCAGCGTAGGAAAAATGGCATCGCATCAAACTATAACGTCCCAAAGGCCTTAATGCAGATTTAATGTGTTGTAATGGATCGGCCTCATTTTTTGCTGATGCAGTTAGGCCGGTCTACATCTTATTCCTATCCGGGGTTATATCGTGTAATGGACTAGCCCTTATATGGACTGGCCTCTATGTATTATCACACGACATAATGGTTGATCTTGGGCCAGGCCCATGCTAATTTGAGCAGTAAGCTTTTAACAGTAGCATTAAATGATGGTGTAATTTGGTGAAAACCCCAAATTTATAATAGATTAGGATGTACAAAGGTCCATTAAGATGATTAGGCAAAATCTTGATGACATGGCAGGGTGGGTAGTATATCCTTAGGGTAAGACAATCACTCCCCGTTACATATAGTATACTATTATTTAAAGCAACCTATATGTAAACTGTAAACCCAAGCGAAACCACATGTCATATACGGAAATTAGCTAGTTTTCTTCATTTTCACGTGACCTAACCCTGTCCTAACAATTAGGTGATTTTGATTCAACATTTCAACTAACCCAATCTACCCTGATTTTATGTTTCCACCAACAATTCAAATTCAACCGGCCACATAAACTAATACAGAATTAATAATTATTGGATCTTCAATGGTTACAAATAGCCATTGGATCGACTACGTAGACCATAAGAGGCTTTCTTGCTAAATTAATGTGTCTAGGTAGATCGATCGATCTAAAGCCATGGCGATTCAAAAGTTGCACGGATCACTTGATAACACTGGTACACTGAGGGTAATGGCTTGCCTCTTTGAGCACCAGATTGAGTTTGAGTTTGTGGCTGTGGATGTCAAGGATGCCCACAATATGACTCAACTCTTTTCTTTCTCTAAGTGTAAGTCATTTATCTAGCTTGCTGCATATATAATGACATACTAATTATCTAGATTAATGAATTTAGGATATTCTATAATGCACCTTATCATTTTCACCTAAACTGATATACAATATATATATATTTCTAATATTTGTTAGGAGTTACTAATAAGTGAGATTGAGTTGTTATTAGGTAAATGTGTCATGATTAAAGAGTATTATTTGGGTCTACTAAAGTTTTATTATACTCCGTATGTTATATGACATAAGTTGTGAATAGAGTATATGGAAGGAGGGAGTACTATATCAGTAATAAATCATCTGGGTGGAACTATATGAGCCCGTTTGGCACGGTTGAAGTTGGGGTTGAAGCTAGATGAAGCTCCAACTTCATCTCACTTCATCTCTGTTGTGCGTGTTCAGCATGAATTCTGCCATAAAATTGATTCAACTAGTTGAAGCAGTAAGAAAGATGAAGCTGGGCGATTTGGGTAATGCTGCGGGGTGATGGGAAGCATTATTCAGTGGTTGAAGCTTGCAAGATTACTGAAATTTCCCTTGGAAGTAATTTTGCGAGAAGCCAACTCCCAGGTTTTGCAAGAAGTTGCCCCTAATCCATTGTTGCTCCTCTGTGTGACTCATTTTTTTCTCCGGTATCAGCCCTCGTCGTCTCCTTTGAAGAACCGACATCGTTGTTCCTCTGTTGGCTTCGTGAATAACCCAAGTAATTTACTGAATTTTACGATAGTCTTCTCCTGAAGAAGAACCGAAAATGTTCTGCTAGGGTGTTGTTTTTATGGTTCAGGCACCAATTTTGTAGTCTTTAGGGTTTTTGATCTATCTTTACTCTGGATTTGATAAGAACGATTGAAAACCCTATATTTCTATGACTTCTGAAGAACCCTAATTTCAGTGTGTAACCCTAATTTGTTTGCTTCCACACTCTAATTCAAAATTCAACTGGTTTTGTTTGTCAATTTGAAGTTGGTGCATAGATCTTATCTAACAATTGAAAACCCCCAAAATGTGTCTCTTGTTAGTAACCCTAAGTTCATATTAATTAACCCTAAACCCCCCATTTCTATGAATTCTGAATAACCTAGGCTGTAAAATGTGTAAATTATCGTGTATAGCTCAATGAAGAAAGTAGCTCAATGCAGAAATTTGTTCTCTGGATGTCGTTTAGCTCAATGAAGAAAGTAGCTCAATGTAGAAATTTGTAAATGCTATGAGAAATTTACTCTTTCTTCAATGAAAGAAAGCCACTAATTATATTTATCTGCTAACTATCGTGTAGATGTCACATACTTTCTTCAATGAAAGCCAAAGTAGCTCAATGAAGAAATTTATTCTTTTAACATGCCGACAGTAATTTTATTCATTGTTATTGGCACATTAGTGCTTCTTACTCTTATCTCAGCATAGTTTCTTGATGCTATTTGGGTATATTCAAATGTCGGGCCCTCTTCGCTCAAAGAAATTTGGTCACATGGCTCTTGTAGCGACCATGTATTGCTGTTAGTTTTTTGTTCTGTATATTAGAGTGACATGAAATGCTATTTGTGAATTGTATGCTGAAGAAGAGCTTCCTGTATAATTTGATGTTGTCTACCAGATACTATCTACAATTCTGCATAATGCTTTCCTGATTAATTTTTCTCTGGGTACGTGCTTCATGAGCTAAGCTACCTCATCAAGTATTGCCTTGCTTTATTTCCATGCTTAGTTTTGGTAGCAGAACATACTAATAGTCACTGAGACATCTATGTTCTTCTATGTTAAATCCTGGTAGCAGAACATACTTAGCTATTGCAGGATAATAAGTTGGGACATCATGTTTAGCATGTTTGTGATATCAAATGAACTTACAATCATTTGAACTGTAATCTTTATTTGTTTCTTTTGTTGTTGGCCCCTTGTCAAACAAATGCACATGCCGACAATAATTTTATTTGTAGATAGATTGCTTATGGTCAATAGTTTTTCACTAGAGGGTGAAAAACTTTTGGATAGTATTAAATAACGACAAATTTGTTTTATTTCAATATATCTTCCATTCCTTTTTGGCTTTTTTGACCCTTGTAAATTTATTTGACAGCCAGTATCCCACAAGTGTAGTGAGTTGATTACTCATGTGAATCTCCTCAGAGATATACAGTAACAACTTTGCCATGATGATGCTCATTTAATAATTAACCCATTCAATTTCTGAGTAGTGAGTAGTTGATTGAGAGCAAGGAATTCAGAGGAAATCTTTGCATGGATTAATTTCATGATTGCCTTACAAGTTTGCTTGGATTTCATCATTTTGTAGTACAACAAGCCTCTTGATTTTAGGAGACTACCTGCACTTAATTGCTAGTATATGCATCATGTTGAATTAGTATATACTTTCTTTAAACTGATATTTTTTGTATTGTAATTATAGGTAATATGACTGCCTAACAATGTCATCGTCCTCTAGTGATGGAGAGAGCGGTGTGTATCCAGAAGAATATGTATCGTTGTCAAGCGATGTGAGAGAATGGTTATCCGACTACAACTCGGATAGCCCACCCACTGACCCCTTGTGGGAGGTAGTGAATTGTCTGACTAAAACTCAGAATTGTATTGTCATGAAGTTGCATTTTGTTAAATTGTTTTTCTGTTTTCTGGCAATTGTACATGATTTTTGGTGTATTGTTCTGATTTACTATTGGCATGTGATTGATGAGGATAAATATATTTTGTGCATTGTTGATTTCAGCTACTGCTTTCGGGTTATTTTGTGCATTGTTCTGATTGTACATGGTTATTTTTGGTGTATTGTTCTAATTTTACTATTGGCATGTGATTGATGAGGTTAAAGATATTTTGTGCATTATTGATTTCGATGTGTGGTTGCCTATTCACTCCTTTGATAAAAGCTATATGTAATTACGATGTGTGGTTGCCTATTCACTCCTCTGATTTTACTATTGGCATGTGTGGTTTCAGCCTATTGCATTTTCTACATTATTTGGATGCCCAATTAAGTTCTTAATATTATGCACCTCTAAATTTTTTTATGAATCTGGATAGTTTATGAATATGGTGATGGACTCATTTTCTGGTCACTTGTTCTACTTGATATATACTCCTGTTTGGGTTTCTTGATTGTCGTTAAGAGTGAGTATATTGTTTGGGTTTCTTGTACCTGATAAATGATGAAACATCTGTATGTATGCTTATTTTCGGAGTTCTTGTTTTTATGATTAGTGATCTTTTGGGATTTGTTTTGGTATGATTAATTGTTCCTTAGCGACTCAGCAAATGCGTTGTCTGTTTGGTATACTGGATCCATTTTGGTATGATTAATTTATTTATTCTATTATCTGATAATTAATTTCATTCATAGGAATTTGACACTTCAAGGTTTGATAACCTTATTAACGGAGTCAAAACCTCTCCGTATGTACGACTGATGCAAGAGGCTGCTACGGGCTACATCATCATGTTGTGGAGCTTGAAAATGATGTCAGCTGGGGCAGAGACAAAATTGAAGATCTTACCCGTGAAGTTCAACAAGAGCTTGGGAATGTTGGTTATTTGGACTATATGAACCAACAATTGGCTGAGCAAGTGTCTGCACTAGCCACTTCAAACGTCCAGTTGGCGTTGGACCGTGACAACCTCCTCACTGAAAAAATTCATCTTCTAGATGTTTCAAAGGGGAGGTTATATTACGGTTGGGTGGTTACCGTTCTCCTTGCCTTAGTTATTATAATTTTTGTTATCTTTCGTTAGGCCATATGTAACTGATTAATACGGTTACACTTTTGATCATTTTGTATGATAATTAGGGTATCTACCGTGTCGAGTTATGTGGCTATTTTGGTACGACGCTATGTATTTTAAGCCTGACTAGTTGGATGACCATTACACTGTAAAAAAGACTAATGTTTGTTGTTGAAGACAATATTATCACGTATTTTGCATTATCTTTATATATATATATGTATTATGATCTAGCTATTATAAGATTGTATTATCATATTTCTATTTTCGTACGAAATATGTGAATAGTGGACATTGAGTACGTCAACTATTTACCTATTTATTTCATTTTATAATATTATTAGAAGGTCCTTTACTTTTTAGGGTATTATATATAGCCTATCCGACCTTTGTTTTCCATCAAACACAAAGCAAGACACAATTCTTCTTTAAGGGAAGACAACTACATAAGTAGAAGAAGGGAAAAGGTTAGGCCCTTTACTTTTCTATTGAATGATAAATATGTTTACATATGTGGTTAACTCCTTTTCTAGTTTGTATTAATATTGGCTCTATGGTTGCCAAAAGGAGCATTAAAGATGTCTTTGACTTGGAATAATGATGACAAAGTACATTTTCTCGAGGTGTGCATACAATATCAGGTTGAAAATGGGACAATCGTGGCTCTCGACTGGGGTACCATAAACGATAAGTTCCGTCGTGCTACTAGCAGAGAGGCTACTAATAGTATGTTGAAGAACAAGTTTGAGTTTTTGAAGAAGACTTGGAAGGTATGAAAGACCCTTGAATGGTCGGGCGATGTTCAATGCGACCCGATAACTGGTTCTATCATAGGGGATGACGATTGGTGGGAGAACAAATTGATGGTGAGTTACTGCATTCGAGATCTATATTATTGTTGTGTTCAAGAAAGAATTGCATTTTGTGCTTATACGGTTTTGTGAATACATTTTATGTAGGTGGAGAAAAGTTTCACTCAGTTTCGTAACAGGCCGTTGATTCCGACCATCAAGTTTTTGTGTACTCGACTATTCTTCCCATAAGGATCCCTTCTTGAAGTGATGAATAAATGTGAAATGCATTGTCGTTGTTTTTGTACGCTATGAGGATGCATTTTTAAGTTTACATGTGTTGTGTATCTAGTTTGCTTTAGTGGACATTGAAGAACAATGGTGTCATTGTGTTAATAAATGCATCTTTTATCGTCATTACTTGTAATTGTGGTTTTGCAATTGAACCCTATGTTATGATCCTTGTTATGTATAATTATGTTGAGTATCGAACTAAATGCTAAGTGAAGACTTGAGGAGACTACTATTTTGCGTTTTATACAAATTAATTACTTACTCGTTTTAATCAAGGGGAACTTGTAGTATTCCTTGATTTAACACTACAAATATGCAGTACTCCAGCAAAGTTTTAACACTAGAACCTGCAAGACGAGCAAAGTTTCAGCCCCAAATATGGAGTACTCCAGAAAGCGTCGGCTTAACATGACCCAATGAGAACCTGCAAGACGAGAAATGGGTTTTGATGCTTTAGTTTTAACACCACCAAGGTGATACGCTCTACTTTGTAGTGTGTAACTAGGAGTTGTTACCACACTATTATGTACTATTTGTACTAGTTTAGGAGACAATTTATGCTGAAAGAGTTGTGGAGAACTAGTGAAGAAAATGCTGGATATTTGTGAGTTTAGAGTTGTTTGCATCGTTAGAACAGGTGAGCCGCGGGTGCGGCCTTAATGCAGCAGTCGCTGGAGGTTATTATGAAGAGTTGGTCATAGCAGCGATCGCGGGAGCAACATGGCGAGCGCCGAAGAAGCCGCAATCGCAGAAAGAAGTAGCAACGGTGGTATGCCAAGACTTGGAGAGCAGCGGGCGCAGTAGATGGACTGCGATCGCGATAATGCATTTCAGGAAGAGATTCTTGCGCCGATTCGTGTGTTTTTGGTTCCTGCGTCGATTCCCTTTCTTTTTTGCATGCCGTCATTTTTTAGGAAGATTGATATAAATTCTCAAGAACTTTTGTTAAGAGGGGCATTAGGTTATTTTGTGAACGACGAAGACACCCTTTTCCTTCTGAGTCATTGCGAGTTGCAAGAATGAGGAAGAACTAATTTCTTTGTGTTTTGTCAGACAATTGAAGCCTTCGTTTTAATTTGGTTGTAAGATTTTCACTCTTGATCTATTTCAGTGAATGTTATTGATTCTCTTGGATTTATCACCTTTGATTAGTGCTAATTATACTAGTCCGCGCAACTAGTGGTCATTAGTATTATTCTTCCGCTAGATTTAGATAGTTTTTGGTCGAAATGTCTAAGTTAGAGTAGCAACTACAATTTTCTAGAACTAGTTGTGCTAGTTTGTTGTAGAGAGAATCAATTTGCATCTTATATAAGGCTGGTTGTCTTATGTTAGATGTATCTGCCGTTATTCCTGGAACTTATTGCTGCTGTTGAATTGAATCTTGATAGTTTCTTGATTGTTTAATAGTTAGTATTATTAGGATCTAGTTGTCCTATTAAAAAAAAAAAAAGAGGAATTGGAATAGTAATCTCCACGGTGGAATGTTCATTGGACTAGAGGATTAGTGGATAACTAATAATCAACCGATTAAACTGAAGTGTGGATATTTGTTTGGCTGAGCTATTTTGCATAACTTGTTTTCAAGAATTTGTTTACGTAGTTGATATTTTATTTAGTTGAATTCATAGCGTTAGAATCAATCAAAACCCCTTGTTTCTGTTATTAATTGGCGAACACTTTAACATATAGAAAAAGTAGCTTGACTCCCCGTGGGTTCGACCCTTACTTACCGAATTACATTAGTTAGGTTGTTAAGGTTTATTTGCTAGGTGGAATACAACAAACGCTTGTCACAAGGCTATCAGCGATTACCATGAACTAGACGTCGTGATCAAATGCAATTAGCTCCACATCCCCACATCATTTCTTGGTGGATGGATATGAATTGTGTCAGATGAAATTAGCTCCACATCCCCAAAGTTTCAGACCCAATTAGCTCCACATCCGCCAACTCAACCCCCTCCTGGGTCCGCCATTGTGTACATGAGTTCATCAAAGCAAGTGAATATATCTCTACTGAACTATGATATAGCTAGCGGAAACATATATTTTGCATAGTGATAGGAGATCATAAGTAAGGTAATTATGCAAGTGAGTTTCCTCACACTAACTTGAACTACTCAGTTGTAAGTTTTATTAGAAATAAACATATACTTTATTTATGAACTTCTGCAAGTCTTGTAAGTATAGGAGGAGCAACTCACTGATATGTCATTCATGAATTTCAATCGAAAACTCAAAGGCGTGATTACACATATTCAACGACGTAAAAGCTTCACGTGATCAATCAAAATTTCAATTGGAAAATCAACAAGTAAAATAAATGACCACAACCACCACCTGCATCAACTCTGTTGTTATGATTGTTGCTCTTGATGTGGTAGTTGATGCTATTGTTGCTCGCCTTGCGAATCTGCTGCTATTGAGGATGGACTGTTTCACACAAGCACTCTCTCTTATTTTCTCAAGGGATATTCTTGTTTCTGCATTTGGATCCAACATCTTCATCAACAGCCGCCGAACATCTTGAGGAAACCATTTTGGAAACTTGAAGTTTGCTTTTCCAATCTTCTGTACAACTCCATCAGATTTGAATCATGAAATGAAAGGTAATTAGCCAAGAGAACAAACAAAATCACCCTACAAGATCAAATGCCAGCTTTGGCTCCATCATAACCCTACCTACTAATCACTTCAGGAGCAACATATGTAGGAGTTTCATAGGTTGTGTGAAGCAGTCCATCCTTAATAAAAACTAGAAGTAATTAGAGATCAAATAAAATTGAAGCCATAGATTCAGTCCATATAGCAGCCAGACAGAATGAAAGAGTATTGTTCTGCGGTTCTAGAAGTAATTAGAGATCAAATAACATCAAAAACTGATGCAGTTTTTTCACTCGAGCAAATCACAAGTAAATGCAAGGGTTGGCATCAATCTGTCCAAAACACAAGTTTAACTGGCTACGTAGAATTACATTGCTCCGAAATATCTCCTTTTGTTGTCCCATATTCTGAAATTTCTACAGAGGACAACTTAGAATTAATAAGAAACGTATCCAATGAAGAAATTAAGAAGGCTGTCTTTAACATTGGCTCGGATAAATCACCGGGGCCTAATGGTATGACATCAGAATTCTACCAAAATATTTGGATATTATAGGTCCTTTTGTTATTCAAGCAGTTAAAAGCTTTTTTCTCCAAAACAAAATTGCTTTTACAAGCTCAGACCACTGTCCCATATCTATTTTGCTATGGCATCTCGAAGGGAACCCATGCCTTTGGGATTGTTATCTTCGCCTTCATCTTCGGGTCCAAATCTCTGACATTCCTCTTCCTCGTCATCATCAAGGATTGCATCGCTATGCTTGTGCTCAAGAATGTAATTGTGCAGTGCAAAACAAGCCATAATTATGTCAATTTGCATCTCAACTGAGTAGGTTGGCATGCTTTTTAAGATCTTCCATCTCTTCTTAAGAACTCTGAAGCATCGTTCTATTGTCGTCCTCAGCGAAGAATGCACTCGGTTGAATCCTTCGCGAATGTTTTTCGGGGCCGCTCGCTAGAACTGGGATTGATGGTATTTGACTTTAGAGTAGGGCACCATGTATCCGAGTCTGTCAGGGTATCCCTTGTCAACTAAATAGTATCTACCTACAAACAAATAATTATAACAAATGTAAGTATTCAATCATTTAACACTAGTAAGTTAATGAATGAATTCATGTGATAGATTACAAGTTTTTTAAGTGAAACAGTCTAGTTTAACAAATGTAAGTATTCATTCATTTAACAAAGTTTTAATTCTAAAATATTTTATACCATTACAAGTTTTTTAAGTGAAACAGTCTAGTTTTGCTCTATTAACTTAGTGTATGTTTTTTACCAAGGAAATTAGGATCTAACTTGAGCATTGTTATAGATTGAGTGCTTGTAAGTATTTGTTGGACTCTTAGTAAGTTAATGAATGAATTCATGTGATAGATTACCTTTCATGGGACGGGGAAAGTTCATCTGCGGAGTGTTTAGAGTGTGGTCCAGCACCCTAGTGTCATGGGCACTTCCTTCCCACCCAACGGAAATGAATGTGAAATACATATCGAAGTCGCACACCGCCATTACATTAAACGACGTGAATCCCTTATGACCTCGATATGGGAATTGATCTTCCTTAGGGATTGAACATTCCATGTGCACCCCATCAATGCATCCAATAGCACCCTATTTCAGTAACAATAGTTAACTTGGAAACCACATATATGCTTGTAAGATAAAACAGAATCAATAAAAACTAATACCTTAAAAAGGGTATATATGTCCTCGCTTAAAATTTTGTTTGGAATGTTTGTGAAATTTCTGTCACAGGGTTGTACAAGTTTACGTACAAGCCCGTTGAACCCGGTTTTCCTCCCAACCAACGCATCTAGTACCTGGTGAATCACACGATTGATCGTGTCTCCTGATCGTTGGAACCACTCACATGTAGCTCTGTTGGAGATCCCTAATGCAATCGTGTGTAGGAAAATTTCAACCTTCTCTAAAACCGTCATATTGCGTGAAGCTTTAAGCACGTAGTTGGACTCTAACTCGTCGCACAGATTTTGTAGTACATGTCTCTCCATCCGAAATGCAATCATACATTTGACATCTGATTCAGAGTCTAGAATTTCTCGCATTCACAAATACCCTGTCAATTCTGAATCAAAACAAGGTACCTTGTGGATAAACCTCTGATGATATGCCGTCGACATATGTGCACATGAGGTCAACCACATCTGGCATCTGGGGATCCACTTATTTCTTTTCTCATGTCTTCTCTTTCGTCTAGCAGCTAGAGACCGAGAACGATCCATTATAGCAACCTTCAATTCCGATATATAAACAACACTATTAGAACATGCTGGACTGCATAAATACTAAATGAAATCATACATACAAGCACACCCAAATATAAAACCATTAAACTGTAGCTCACACCATAAGTTATTACAAATTAATGTCACGTCTCTTCAAACTACATAAACCCTTAAATCCAACTTGCCAACCGAGAAAAACACAACATAAGTTCTTATCATTCTGCAAACAGTAATGACACAGATGCGAAGGTGAAATACAAATCTCTACAGTTGATATAGGTTGTACACCAGATCGTACTCGTACTGGAGCCACTTCATCCTGTTGGAATCTTTTGGCAGGGACATAAACACCTCACGTTTGTGTTCTAACGCAAGCTGACTAACTGCAAAGCACCATATCTTAGACTCATCTTCCAGTAACTCAGCACATACCATTCGTTCCAGCACAACAAGAATATCTGTGTATTCAAACATGTTGGCTTCTTGTGCATCAGTTGTACTACCAAGATCACCTTCCATCAATGATAGCATCTTCTTACTAGTCTCCCCCACCAAAGCCATGTGTTCGTTGAATGCAGTAGTTGTTGGTGCTTGCTTTCTCCTACGCTTGGTACTAACTGCTTGGGATGATGTTGTTATCCTTGTGCTTTTCCCCTTCGATTGTGTTGCCCTAACAGATTGTTTAGAAGGAGTAGGAGTAGTTAATGTGTTGTGTATACTTGCTAGGCATTGTTCATACGGTAGCTCCAGATTAACCCTAGCGACAATTTCCTGAAGGCTTTGTTCGTCTTTCTCGCGATCATTGTCCATTTCGCGCTCAAGAGAATCCTTACTTGTTGAGTCCCTTTCATCGCCATCATCATCACCAACACTAATAGGAACTGAATTGGGGTCCATACTCGGTGAAACGACGTGCTTTCCAGTTGCAACAATTTGGTTGTAGATGTCGTCCCACAAATCACTTAACTCTGGCGTGACTCCTTTCTTTCTGAATTGGTTGTACTTGTCATCTTTTTCCTATGTACAAAATAATTTATGGGAGATCAAAAAATTGAACATTGTATAACTGGACATTGTATAACTAAACATGGTACATTGTTTTTGTTGTTATTAGTAAAAAGGAGATACTTTTACACGATTATTTGTAAATCATGAATCGAATAGACAAGGATAAGAACATCCAGTTTGTTGATAAATACTTTGAATCAGGTTTTTGTCTAGAAGAAGCAAATATCAAAATCACAATCTAGCCATCATATTCCTCAGTCAATAATTTCTTAATACAAACTTTGAGTTTTTTTTTATTAGGTAAGAATTAGACTGGAAACCACAGAAGAGTCGGTTTCTCAGTCTATAGCATCCTTTCGGATGAGAATTACAAATTCTAGATTAGCACGAATATCTTCCAAGGAACTCAGCTGGACCTTCTTAGCGATGAAGTCGGCCACCACGTTTGTTTCTCGAAAGACATGAAAAATCTGCACTGAAGAGAAAAGTTATAAAACACACAGGATGTCAGAAATTAACATTTCAATATCCCATGGACAGTGTCAGATTTGATTCAGAACATTGACAATGGTAAGGTTATCGCATTCAAGATGAATGTCGGTAATGCCTAATTCATAAGCCTTAACTAGGGCATTTCTTACTACAAGTATTTCCGTTTTTAAAGGGTTTGAGATACCACATTTATCCCCAAAGAGAAAGATTGGTTCACCCGTGTTGTTCCTGAAAATGTAGCCAAAGCTAGATTCACCATTAATTTTTGTGGATCCATCAGTATTGATTTTAAAAAAATTGTCCGATGGTTTCTTCCATTTTTTTATTGGTCGTCTGAGGTTATTCATTCTATTTGTTTTTGGTCTGTCCTCTGCTAAGCAGTCAGGGTTCCAACTTTTCGTCTTATTCCAGTTCTCAATTTGTTTTTTAATATAAATTGATACATCCTTTATGGATTCAGCATCATCGTTTGTTCTTCCAAAACTTTGTTGGTTTCGATAAAACCAAATTCCCCATCCAAGAGACTATTAATTCTATAAATTGTGGTCTATCAGTTTTTTGTCGAATTTCATCAATGATTTCATTGATTTTTTTGTTTCCTGTGTTTAGGGATCTAATGATGCAGTAGGTATGATAGTTCATTTTCTCGATTGTTTTTATAGTATGGTTACATTGGAATAAGAGATGATTCAGATCCTCTAATTGAGCATTGCAGCGGATACAACCCGGGGGGGAGGGGTTGCTACACCTTTTTCTGCTAATCTGGATTTTGTTGGGAGTCCGTTTTTCATTATTTTCCAGACAAAGTTTTTAACTTTGGGGTAAGTGTCCATCTTCCAGATCCATGAAGAATCATAGGCAGTATATCTCTTATTTCTGTTAATTAGTTACATTGCTGAATTCGTAGAAAACCAACCATTTTTGCTTGTTTTCCAGTACATTCTATCATGAATATCATTTAAGGGTATTGGGATCGATGTTATTTTTTTGGCTAAATCATGTGGTAAACATTGTTCTAGTAAGTCCTTATTCCAGGTTTTATTTGGTAACATAAACTCAGCTACCAAGGCATCCTTATTCAGGATTGATTGTGTGTTTATGGTATCACATAAAGGGGTATTCAAGACCCAATTATCCGTCCAGAATTTGATTGTTTTGCCATTACCAATTTGCCAAATTAGTCCAGATTTGAACTCTTCCATGAGTTCAATCATTTTGGACCATTGCCAAGAGCAATTTCTTTTTTTCTCGTAATGAAATATATGGATTGTTTTCAAGTATTT
The DNA here is from genome assembly GCA_027886185.1 of Rheum nobile. Classification (NCBI taxonomy): domain Eukaryota; kingdom Viridiplantae; phylum Streptophyta; class Magnoliopsida; order Caryophyllales; family Polygonaceae; genus Rheum; species Rheum nobile. The sequence goes on along the minus strand of WOAB01000002.1, from coordinate 2,862,352 downwards.
TTCAGTAACAACTCTAACCCAATAGTTATTCGGTTCTGCTAAGATTTTCCATAGTAATTTAAAGTTATAGGGCTTTATTCATGTCCTTTGATTTTGTCAATCCAAGACCTCCTTGTTGTGTTGGTTTACATATTTTTTCCCAGCCTATAAGAGGTTTATAGGAGCTGTCTTTGTTCCAAAAAAAGGATCTATTTAGCTTATCAAGTTCATTGTGTGTGTGTAGGTCACATAAATCTTTGCATAAGATAGTTTGGTCTTGATGCCAGATTTGTTTGTATTAGTGTTGTTCTTCCTGCTTGGGAAAGAGAGTTTGCTTTCCATTTAGATTACTGATGTTGGGTGCTAATTAAGAGTTCAGCAAAGGTATTCGAGTTGACTCTACCATTAATGATAGGGGAACCAAGATATTTTTCGAGAGATCATATTTGTGATTGTGAGAGTACCTTGTATTGCTAATTTTTTTGGTTGGTAACCTTTTTTGTGACTTGAAAAGCCAATTTATGAAAATTTACTTTTTGTCCTGAGATTTTACAATATTGATCAATAATGTCCTTGATTTCTTTCCAGTTTTCTTATTTAGCTTTTGAGAAGATCACAATGTCATCCGTAAATGCCAGAAACGGAATTCGTGTTCCTTGTTGAGTGATTTGAAATCCTAGAGGATTTTGAGGTCTTTTTGAAGCTTTTTGGATCTTTCTAGCAAGGATTTCAGACCCTAAAATAAACAAGAAAGGCGAAAGGGGGTCACCCTGCCGAAGTCCTCGTGATGGTTTAAATATTTCCATGGGTCCGTTGTTTACAAGCACCGAGAAAGATACCATTGTAATGCATTCTTTTATCCAGTTGATAAATTTTTCATGGAATCCAAACTTTTCCATAATTTTAATGATGAAGTTCCATTCAATTCTATCATAAGCTTTTTCCATATCTAATTTTAGGGCAATGAAGCCTTCAGTTCCTTTTTTCGATTTAAATGAGTGAAAGATTTCATGGGCTATCAAGGTATTATCTTGAATGGCTCTGTTTGCAACAAAGGCACCCTGTAGAGGGTGGATTAGTTTTTCCATGGTTCCTTTAAGTCTTGTTGTTATGATCTTTGAAATAATCTTATAAATTGTAGAGCATAGACTTATAGGTCTATAGTGATTAGTAGAGTTCGGATTGTCACATTTTGGAATCAAAGAGATGAATGTGTGATTTATTTGCTTGAGCAATTTCCCGGAAAGAAAAAAGCTTTTAACTGCTTGAATAACCAAAGGACCTACAATATCCCAATATTTTTGGTAGAATTTTGTTGTCATACCATCAGGCCCCAGTGATTTATCCGAGCCAATGTTAAAGACAACCTTCTTAATTTCTTCATTGGATACGTTTCTTATTAATTCTAAGTTGTCCTCTGTAGAAATTTCAGATTGAATTAATTCAAGATTTTCCTGGAATAGTCTTTGGTTCATATCTTCACTTTTGAATCTTTTAATGAAATCATTTCTGATTTCGTTTCTGATGTTTTCTTCTCCAGTAATACTTGTTTCTTCTTGTGTTTTAATTTCTTTTATGATTTTTCTATTTCTTCTTCCACTTGCTATTTTGTGAAAATAGCTAGTATTCGTATCAGATAATTTGATGTTTTTGACTTTAGCTCTTTGGTTCCAGTAAATTTTCTGAAAACACAAAAGTTTTTCTTTTTTTTCTATGATTCTTATTTGTCTTTTAATGAGATCATTTATAGGGTAAGTACAGATCTCAGTTTGGATTTCAAAGAGTTGTTTTTCTATAGTTTGTAATTGAGTAAATACATTGCCAAAAGTACATTTGTTCTAGATCTTGGCTTGTTTCTTAAGTAATTTTGTTTTGGAGACAAGATTATACAATCTCGATCCTTGATATGGGACAGTGGTCTAAAGTCCTTTCTGGTCATCCAATTTTTTTCAAATTTAAACGGTTGATTTTTAAAAGGTGTTGCTGAATCAAGCTCGATAGAGATGGGACAGTGGTCTGAGCTTGTAAAAGCAAAGTGTTTGGTACAAATATCAGGGTACCATTGAAGGATCTGGTGATGAATTAGTACCCTATCCAGTTTTTCATATATGTTATCTATTTCTGTGATGTTCTTTCGCCAGGTATATATGTTTTCTTGAATAGGGGTTTCTAGTAGTTCACATCCGTTCTTAAAATTTCGTAATCTTGCAAATTTTGTCAAAGGTGGTATTAAACCACCTAATTTTTTAGATGGGTCTTGTATTTCGTTTAGATCTCTCATAATAATGCACGGAAGAGAACAATTTTTAATAAAAGAGATGAGTTCGTCCCAGAACACATTCTTTGCAGATTCATTTGGTGGAGCATAAGTTAGGATTAACATGAGTTTTATGTTCGTGAGCTGGTTTGTATACTTGATACTAATAAATCTTGTTGCAATTTGGTCAATTTCGAGGATTTCATTTGTAAGTTGGTAGGTTTTCCACATTACACAAATGCCACCCGAGAAACCCGTTGCCGGGATATAGTAGAATTGATCAAATCCCGCATTTTTCCACACTTTTTCGCTTGGTTCTTTGTTTGTTCTTGTTTCAAAGAGTGCAATTAATTGAATACGTTCAATTTTGCAGAAGGATTCAACATCCGTCCAAAAGGTTTTCTTCCCGATTCCACGGCAAGAGATACAAACTTTGAGTTTAAAAGCAAGTAGAACAACCTTATTCTTGATAAATACTCAAGATAAGTTCAAAATTAAATTTCAAACCAAGTCTTTACAGCTTTTATCTGACTTATAAAAACAAACAAAAAATGAATAGAAAATCAAACACCTTAGAACAAAAGAAACCCCCATATCTCTCAACAAGCGTGTAGAATCTTTTACATTATGTTTTATTGGTAATTATCCGCTGCCAAAAAATAAGCTGGTTTTAGGCGAAAGAATACAAATTAGGGTGAAACTTGTAGTGTATACATATTTGGTGGATCTCTTTTGGTTGACTTTTCTACTTTTCATTTATATAACTGAACATTGTCCAATACAACACCTTCAATAAAAAAACTAAACATTGTATAACTGAACAACAACATAAACTAAACATGCTACAACTAGCCTCAACAACAACAACAACAACTCATAAGACATTATTCTGATAGAAAAAATAATCAATACCTTCTTCTGTCTTTCCCACCATTCATCATCTAGGGTGACCATTCCAATCTTTGAATCCCACCCGTCACCTTGTACCGTAGGTCGCACCACGACCTCCATCGTTTTTTCATATGCTCGATTTTGTTTTTTGCACAGTTTTTCACAAGCTTTATCCCGGTTTTTTTCTCAAATTCGTCATTAATTTTAGGCCAATCAAATGTTTGGCCATAGCCGTGGCCCCTTTGATACTCTTTGCAGACCTTTAATAATGTAATAGCCAGCGATTCAGTCCACGCGATGCCCTTGTCCTTTCCCTTTCCCTTTCCCTTAACGTTTTCCTCCATCTACTTTTTCAAATAGAGACTTTTTTCTAATTCATACAACAAATAAAAACTTCCACACAATGCAGTAAATAATAATTCAGGTGTGTGGATATACCTTTCGGATTCACCAGCCAACTACTGTTAAGCAACCTTGACGCCCTAATAGCAAAGACATATATACGGATACGTATTAGGAATGTATAAGCTTTTATTTTCAGCTACAGATTAATTATTTCAGAATATGCACTAGAATTTGATACCTGGAGTCTTGTGAAAAACTAATCAGATGGAAATTTCGAGTTATCTCCCGTTGCATTCAATAACCCTGCCACTACATAAGAAAATAAAGTCTTGTGAAAAAAATAATCATATGCATTATAATAACAACATGAATAACAACATCTACTAATTAAGTCTCCATTATGAGCACTAATTTCATGTCATTATAACAGCTCACTAAAGTAACACATTGTGAGAAATGTTGCAAGAGTAACGGCAAGGATAAGTAAACTTTACTAACAAATTGTGAAGAGAATAATTGGTCCAGGAGAGTCCTCCAAACACGTATTTCATAAAGCAAGCTATTCTAAACTTGTAAAGTCGAACAATTATAAGAAGATATGCTCAACAGAAAATACACTAGCCATTCATGAATGCAAACTTGTATACTCTGTATTCTAGCCATGTCTATAATGCATTGTTTATTTTGGTGATGCAGTGTCTGCATTATCATCCTTATAACACCAAAAAGGTTGAAAAAATTTAAAATAAGTCAGTATTGATCTCTAATTTTGGTAGTAAGTTTAATACATATACATGAAGAGCACAAATTAAAACCAAAAACAGAAAGAAACAATATGCCTACTTTCACTCGGCCCTCTCACCCCAAAGAGAACTAATTTCACTCGGCCCCCGTCAACCCAAAGAAGCAACAACATCTACGCAGAACTGATACAATATGCCTACTTTCTAAGCAGAACCTGAACCATAAGCGACAACATCTAAGGATAAGTATGAAACAATATGCCTACTTTCATGTGAAGCTAAAGTGGGATAAATCCAATCCAATTATAATCTTCATAACTGATGTTCAAGGCATAAACGACACTGGTTTATGGTTCAGGTAAATCAAATAGAGGGCATCAACGCACAAACAATACTTAGAGAAGAGGAGCGGAGGAGAATAGAGGAGGAGAAGAAGGAGAGGAGGAGAAGGAGAGGAAGCTACCTTGGAAGTCATGGAGGAGGAAGAAGAAGAGCATGCACGGGAACCCTAGCAATGTCGGGGTCGAACCAGCCAAGCTTCTCTTCAATTTGGGATTAAAATCAACACGTGAGGGGCATGTGGTCAATGTCACGTGATTGGCACGTGCTCTCAATCCCCAATATATCATACCCCTTTTAGTAATATTACACCCCAATTTTACTACTTTAACCCCCATAAATTTTGCTTACCGAACACCCCAAATTTCAATTCAGCTTTAACTACTACTTCAGCTTCAGCTTTCTTCAACTCGCTTCAGCTACTACTTACCAAACATGCCCTATATATGTTCAGTACTCACTACTCAGGGTTATGATAAATGTTCACGAATGTGATCGATTTTCGTAACAAACTATCTAGAGGTTATAATTAAGATGAATGAGATTTTTTTGGGTGGATAAAAGCATTTAATTTATTTCCAATAACAGACAATTATCTAGAGGTTATAATTAAGATGAATGAGATTTTTTTGGGTGGATAAAAGCATTTAATTTATTTCCAATAACAGACAATTATCAAGTTGAACTTTAAAGTTCAGGAAATGGTTTTTTCACAAGAGGGTTCAATAATATGATTTTAATAGAAATCATATCTATAATGGATGAGATGTCTTAATAGTTGGATAAAAGCATTTAATCTATCTATATATAAAAGTTGATATATTGTCACAATTAATGATCTATCTTTACACAATTTCCTCTATTTTACATAAAACTATTTTCCTCTAATATTATATCTTATCAAATGCATTTAGTTAATCTTTTTTTTTTATCTATCTATATATAAAAGTTGAAATATTTGTCACAATTAATGACATCTCTTTTACACAATTTTCTCTATTTTACATAAAATCAATTCTCTCTAATCTTCTATCTTAATAAATGCATTTAACTAATTTTTTTATAACTCTTTTTCAACCCATTAATTTATCGATACTCACATTTAAATATAATTTTTTATCGATATGTTTTTAAAAGATGAGTTGAGGAGAACAAAAATCAAAATAATTCAATACTTTGGTTTTGTATTAGTTCAATGTATCCACTTGAAATAACACCTAAATAGTGAATGTTTAAACTACTTCTATCTAAATTTGATATGAGATATAATTATACAAATTTTGTTATAAAGTTCACAAAGTAATTTCTTTTCATCTCAGATTACATTAATAACATAGTAATGTGTAAGTATAATGAAATATCTTATATATATCATTTTGATATTTAAAAACCGATCATAAATTTTGATAAATCTGATTGTATAAATTGTATGAAGTATACTAATATATTAAAAATATAAATTAATCTAATTATAAATAAAATTGAATTAAACATGTTACGTACCGTGCATAGCACGGGGATAAATGTAACTTGTTTGTTTCCAATAGTACACAATAATCAAGTTGAACTTTAAAGTTCAAGAAATGTAATTTTTTTACAAGAGGGTTCAGTAATGTGATTTTTTGTTCAATATAGAAATCCAATTTTTTTATTTTTTTTTTGAAATGAAATGTTAATTTCATTAAGGTAATTAGAGCCAAAGAGTACACAAAAGAAAAACAAAGGTCAAAATGGTGCAACACCAAGTGAAGCAAGTATTACAAGTAAGATCACCAATCTCCAATCCCATGAAGCCATCTTCTAGTCTCCAAGTCCTCTTTTTTCCACCGAGCGAGCACACAGTTTCTGGTGTGGTTAATAATCATCATAGCACAATCAGTGGCACTGATATTGCTGTCTTAGAAGACCTTTAAGTTTCTGCATCTCCAGGTGTAGTAGAGAATGGCAGTAGTGCAACACATCCAGAGGTTGAATTTGAACTTTCGTTTCCCCTTCAATCTTTCTATACTCGTGAGCCAATCATTAATAATGGTGTTCCTTCTGCCTATCTTTGCCCAGTTGAACACCTTCTGGATAACTGCTTTGGTGTATCGACAGTTGACCCAAAGGTGTTCACTGGTTTCTGTAGCTGATGAGCACAAAGGGCAGATGTCATCACTTGTGATGCCCATACGAAGAAGCTTGTCTTTGGTCTTAACACCTCCTCTGATAATCATCCAGGTAAGAAAGGAAACTCTCGGTGTGATCTACTTTCCCCATATATAGGTATTCCAACCTGCAATATCCCCTGCATTTCTGAAGGCATCGTACATGGTTCTGCTGTCATACTTGCCTCCCTGTGACATAATGATGGGCATTTATTTTATTCCCAATAATAGACAATAATCCGATTTAAAATGGTTGAGATGTCATTTTAGTTACATAAGGCATTTATTTTATTCCCAATAATAGACAATAATCATATTCTTGACTAACTGATCATAATGACATTGACAGCCTTTTGGGGAGGTCACGGTCCTTCAAGGCGGAGACTTGACATTATTTGGTATTTTGCTCCTAACTTACATATATAATACACATGTACATATATACATGTTTTAGCTTGGTTTGATTCTTAATTCCTCTTTTTCTGTTTTGCTTAAAATATTAATTTATTTTATATATTTTGTCCACACCATGTAAACAAGCTAAATTCTTTTATTATAGAATGTATGTAAAATATTCACGTGATGAGCACCCTTAGGGTAAAACGGGAGTAGTATTTTAAGCCAGCCATTTCAATATTACAATTAGACCGGTCAAACGGGTCGGGTATAAGCACATCGGATCGGGTCGGATTTAGGTCGGGTCGATTGCGGGTCAGAATTTGCGGGTCGATTGTGGTTCGGGTCGTTGCGGGTCAGGTACGGGTTCGGGTCGAGAGCGCTATGTCAATTTTTATAAAATGATTATTAAAATAATATTTTAAAAAATAATAAATCAAAAAATGTTATTATATAATATTTTAATGATAAAATATATTATAATGCTTAATATATAAAATATAAACACATTTGTAACGACACAACCCAGAATTTTTTGAGTAGAATGGGTCGGGTCAATTTTGACCCAATATTGTTCGGATCGGGTCTCAATCCAAAAAATGCGGGTCGTGTCGAGTCGGGTCAAATTTTGACAACTCTAATTACAATACACCCTACCATGCCCAATTTCGGTCAACAGTCAACGTCGATCGGTCAACGACCAATATGTTTTGGCCAATTTTTTTTATGATTTTCTTATTCTTCTTTTCCTACACGTTCTCATTATAATTTTTTTATAAAAAAATTGAACAATTGATTTTTAAAAGTTGAACAATTTAAATTTGAACAATATTGAAGTTGAACAATTATATCTGAAAAGTTGAACAGTTATATCTTAAAGTTAAACAATTTCATTTTTTTATAGTTAGACAACTATTTTTGCTATGTATATAAATTTGAACAATTATATCTTAATGTTGACCCATTTCATTTTTATTAATAAATTTTTAGAGGGTGTCCGTTTTTGTCGGTTGTATATTACCTTATAAGCAAAAGTTAAAGTTTATTGGACAATTGTTCAAATTGTAATGAAGTATTGTTCAATCTATCTTTTGTTATAAGTTTGAATTTTCATGCAATAAAAATTGTTCAACTTTTTTGGCACAATTGTTCAACATTACATATTATCCAAAAAAAATCAAATTTTAAGATACAATTGTTCAATTTCAAGAGGAAATTGTTCAATTTTTTAAAGAAACAATTTTATGATGAAAACGTGTAGGAAAACAAGAATAAAAAATGGGAAAAAAACGTTTGGCCCCCCAAAAAAATTGGCCTGAAAAAAAAAAAACTGACATTGCCTAGTGAAAACAGTTGTCTAACTATAAAAATAAAATTGTTCAACTTTAAAATATATATGTTTAACTTTTTTGGTACAATTGTTCAACTTTATATATTGTTCAAAAAAATTGTTCAACTCTTAACATACAATTGTTCAAATTGAAGAGGGAATTGTTCAATTTTTCGGAAATAATTTTATTATGAAAATGTGTATGAGAACAAGAATAAAAAATCGAAAAAAATATTTTTGCCAGAAAAAAAGACCGACCTTTGTTATTGAAAAATATGTCTAACTGTAGAAATGAAATTATTCACTACAAGATACAATTGTTCAACTTTATAATTTTTAAAAAAAAAAGTGTTTAACTTTTAACATACAATTGATCAAATTCAAGAAGTTATTGTTCATTTTTAGAAACAATATTATGATAAAAAATGTATAGGAAAGCAAGAATAAAAACAAGTGATAATAAAATTTGATCCAAAAAAAAATTGGGCTTTGACTGATGACCGGTCAACAGTCAATGACCAGATGACCATGGTATGTGGTTGGGTGTAGGAGGATCTATGTTTGCTATGATAGAACATTCATCCTAGCGCTCATTCCCTTGCCTCAAAATAATTGATTGTCCTTGCTTCTTACATTTTGTCGGAGCCTAACTCTATATGTATTATCATATTGTGGGTGCTCTTTTTTTTTTTAGAAAAACACCCCTTATATTAAACCAACAAACACTAGTGGAAAAAACACTTTTTGCTGCTCTCTTTTAGAGGCGTACATAGTTCAAAACGCCTCAACAACGACTTAGGCAATCACTTTTTTTGGTGTTTGAGGCGGATAATTAATTTATACGCCTCAAAAACATCTTTTGAGACGGGCAAATTAATATACGCCTCAACAAGTATCCGAAAAAATATTTCCGGCTAAAGTATTAGAGGCGGGCCAGGGTAAGGCCGGCATCTAATGCTAACTAATTGAGGCGGGCCAAGTAGCCCGCCTCAATTAAAGCTTGTTGAGGCGGGACTCTTAAAGCCCGCCTCAAAAAGTATGTCCAATAGAGGCAGGCATGTAAGGCCCGCCTCTATTAGACCATTACTCGGCCGAGTCGTAATACTTATAGAGGCGGGCGTGTTAGGCCCGCCTCTATAAGCTCAACCCTAATTAAAAAAAAAACAGCTGCGAGCGCCTTCATTTTCGTCTTCGTATCCTCCTCTTCGTCTTCAATTCGTTCGTCCCGAGCTCCGACTTCATCGATCTCCTCCATCTTCCCTACTTCATCGATCTCCTCCGTCTTCCCGACTTCATCGATCTCCTCCGTCTTCGCCGAGCTCCGTCTTCCCGAGCTCCGACTTCATCTCCCTTTGCCGAGCTCCCTCTAATACTCCCTTCAACAAGTATCAACAACGCACTCGAGGTTTCACCAAAACGAGCTCCCTTCAACGCACTCGAAGCCAAGTCAGGTATTATTTCAGATTTCTACCCTAATTCCTTAGGCCCTTGGCGGGATAGAATTCATAATTTAGGCCCTTGGCGGGATAGTTGAGTTTGTATTTTTTCTTGCTTGGTTGCGTATTATTATCTATTTAGGCCCTTGGCGGGATAGTTACTAGAAATGAGTATTTAATCTTCCTTGTATGTTATTTTGCATGTATTACTAGAAATGAGTCGTCCTTGGATGTACGGTGACCATACTACGACACAATACTTGAGTGGGGTTGAGGAGTTCATTAGATGTGCTTTAGCACACCAACGGAGTACGAAAGCTGAAAAAATCTATTGTCCATGCCGTGATTGTAAGAATATAAGGCGGTTAGATGATATTGATGAGATTGAGGATCATTTATTTCGTCGTGGTTTCAAACAAGATTACCATGTTTGGTTTTGGCATGGTGAGAAAATACCTGATCGTCCAAGTTCTAGTATCAATGAGTTTGATGTTCGGGTAGACACTGATGATAGTGATGATGATATTGCTGAGAATAATGAGATGGATGATGATGATGACCAAGAAGATGATGAAATAAATGGGATGATGGATGGGGTGAGAGATCACTTGAACGAACGACCTCAGATGTTCAAGAAATCAAGTTATGTGGTCCAGTGTTCTTAAGATGGATGTATCCTTTTGAGAGATTTTTTGGCAGTTTAAAGGACAAAGCAAAGAATCGGGCGAATCCAGAGGGTAGTATCATTCGTGGAGTCTTTCATGAAGAGATATCTCAATACGCAGCTGAGTTTTTGTCAAGGCTTCATCCAATAGGTCTTCCAAAATCTCGTCATGTAGGGAGGCTTGAAGGAGAGGGAGTAATTGGTAAAAATGTGATATCTCCTCCATCTGAAAGGAAGATTAAGGCACATCTTTGTGTGTTGCAGCATCTTACAGAGGTCAATCCTTACATAGAAAAGCATTGCCTTGAATTGCAACACAATAATGCTAAATTGAATGAAAGAGCTTTGATGCGGGAACATAATCGCACATTTGTTGATTGGTTTAAGAAGGAAGTAGCTGAGGAACTAAGGAAAGAACATGACGTTTCTGATACGGTCAAGTGGTTATCTCGAGGTCCTCGACTATGTGTTCGGTCTTACGAAGGGTATGATATCAATGGGTTCACATTCTACACTAGAAGACAAGATGAAAAGAGTGTGGTGCAGAATAGTGGAGTGAAGGTAGTTGCATCATCTAGTGTATATGCGAGCGCTAAGGACAAAAGACCGGTTGATGCGACACAATCGTATTATGGTGTTATCGAAGAAATATGGGAGCTTGATTATAACAATTTTACAATCCCTGTTTTCCGGTGCAAGTGGGTCAACAACCCTAACGGGGTGAAGCAAGATGAAATTTATCCGGGTTTGACATTGGTAAACTTTGACCGATTAAGTGATAGTGACGAGCCATTCATCCTAGCATCACAAGCTAAGCAGATTTTTTATGTGGTAGACAATGTTGATCCTAGATGGCGTGCAGTTGCCCAAGGCAAAATACATATTCTGGGTATTGATGATGTTGTGGATGAAGATGAGTATGACGAGTATGATGACACACCCTTGTTATCAACTGTTGTTCAACCATTATCGGAGGAGGAAGATACAAATAATACTAATCATATCCGTACAGATCATAGGGAAGGAATATGGATTACAAATCATAAATGAATAAGATGAGGTAATTTATTGACAAGTAGATTTAATTGCATTATAAATTGTCTTCCTTGGATTTTTTTTGTGATATGTACTCATATGCTTTTTCGTTGATATGTACGCTGCGAAAAAAATCAAGAACCTAAGACGTTGAGAGTATCAAGGTGGGAAGTGCGAGAAATTAATAGGAAAATGTAAGACGTTGAGAGTATCAAGGTATGTAACTTAACTAACTATATATTGATAGTATTTGTGTTTTTTGTCAATAATTTCTGTGTTTTTTATGAAGCTATATCCTAAGAGGAAGACATCGTATACTTATGAAGAAATGGATGTTGTTCGTGAGCAATGGGCACAGTATTTTACATCGAAGTATTTATTATCGGATTGAACTTGTTTTTACTTGTCATGTAAACTGTTGTTGAGAACCTGATTGTACTCGGATTGAACTTGTTTTTACTTGTCATGTAAACTTGTTTTTATTTTGTGAATAAAATCAGGAACCTATTCTGCAATGTGTGTATGGTGCATCATAAATCCAAAAAACATCCAAAAGAAGCGCAAAAGAAGGGACTTATAGAAGCGGACTTGTATGTCCGCCTCTATAAGTACATAGACGCTGACTCGGTCGAGAACTCGGCCGAGTCAGCGCGACTTGTTGAGGCGGGCCTCCGAAGCCCGCCTCAACAAGTCCCTCATTTTGGCGCCAAAGTGAGGGACTTGTTGAGGCGGGCTTCGGAGGCCCGCCTCAATAAGGTCCTTTTAGAGGCGTAAAATGCCCGCCTCAAAAAGTGTCCCTACTTGTTGCAGCCCCCTTAGTTGAAGCGAACGGTGTTCGTCTCAATAAGTGTCAAAAGGCCCGCCTCTATAAGGTTTTTTTCCACTAGTGAAAAAACATACAATGTTTGCCAAAGAAAATGGCATATGAGACACATGGTTGAACAACAACGAAGCACCAGCAGAAAGCAACAGGCCATGCGGAGCAGCAGTATGGGCAATAATATTACACTTTCTACTACAAAAATTAATATTACAAACTACAAAAAGGTTCTTCAAAGCCTTGATCAACTGCACAACCAACCTTGTAGAGGTGCGAGCAACAAAAGGAGATCCACATGCACCAACAACAACCTTACAATCACTGAAAACATGCACCTTAGAAACCCCAAATTGCACAGCCACCTAAAGACCCCAAAGAATAGCATCAGCCTCCAATGTATCAATGATAGTACTAGGTTTTGAAAACTTACTCCCTAGTACTATCAAAGATCCATTATCATTCAGCAAAACAAAACCAAGGCCACCAACACCAAAAGAGGTCAAACTAGCATCACAAAATAATCTACAACCATTAGAGACAGCATGCACATAATTAACAAAAGGAAGAAACATAGGAAGAAAACTAAGTTGACTGCCAGAAGAAAGAGATGGAAGAGGTCTTTGATGAGAAACAAAATGAACCAGCTGGACAACAGTTTTGACATCCTCACCAAAAATTCTTGCATTTCTATTACCCCAAAGAGCCCAGACAGAAGTACACCAAAGCTCAATAAGATCCTAGGACAGAATAGAATGGATTGAGCACCACCAATCCCAGAGACAATTCGGCCTCAACAGAAGAATACACTCCAACTGCGGGAAAAAACTCCAGAACTCCCTAGCCACAGAGCACCTTAGTAGAACAAGGATTTCAGACTCTCTCTTAGAGTGACACAACGAGCATAAACTAGTTAACACCACCCTCCTTTTTTCAAGATTCATCAGGCAAGGTAAAAAACTTTTTAATGCTCTCTAGAGAATTTTTTTAGCTTTAGGGATAACATTAAGGGACCAAACTTTCCTCCAGCGAAAAACATCATCAAGATCCACTGAAGAAGCTGAAGACTCCCCCTTTGAAGAAGCATCACATATGCTTTAATAGGCTGATTTAACAGAGAAATTTCCATCTTTAGAATAAAACCATCTCCTCAAATCCTTAGAATCAGGAGAACCCATATGAATCTTAGCAATAAGCTGCACATCACAATCAATCAGTTTCTGTTTCAACGCATCAACCTTCCAACAAGACAAATGCCAATTAATAAAATCACCAACAAGGAGATGTCCTTCATTAGGAATAGTAGGAGAGATCAAAGAAAAAGTATGTGGCCTTGGAATCCAAGGATCCCTCAAAAAATGGACAGAGGCACCATTACCAATCTCTCAATACATTCCTTTTTTAACCACACTAATAGCCTGAAATATGCTCCTCCAAATATAGCTAGGCTGATTACCCATAGAGGAATTAAGAACATTAGAATGAGGGAAATACCTGGCTTTTAAGATCTGACTAGCAATAGAATTTGGCATCTCCAAAATTCTCCAAACTTGTTTCGCCAAGAGTGCCAAATTGAAAGCATTAAAATTCCTGAAATCCATTCCACCAAAATCTTTAGGAACACTCAACGCAGACCATTTATCACAATGAATCTTCCTATGTTCTTGAGAACCCTACCAAAAACTTGCAGCAATTTTATCCAGTTCAGAGCACACAGAAATAGGCAACCTATAGCAACTCATAATGTAAGAGGGAATAGCTTGAAGAACAACTTTAATAATTACCTCCCTCCCAGCCTGAGACAGGAAAGAAGTCTTCCAACCCTTAGCTTTCTTCTGAACCCTATCAATAACCTGATTAAAAAGAACTTTCTTTGATCTGCCAATAACAGTAGGCAAACCTAAGTATTTATCATACACATCCACCTCCCTAAACCCCAACAACTGAATAAAATTATCCTTCTGAGCTCTGGACAAGTTATGACTGAAAGTAATTTGAGATTTTGCATCATTAACCAGCTGACCAGTACCACAACTAAAGACAGATAACAAATTCTTGATATTAGCACATTCATTTATAGTAGCTCTAGCAAAACTGATACAATCATCAGCAAATAACAGATGAGAGACAAGAGGAGCAGAAGATGCCACCTTAATGCCATGAATCAAACCTCTAGTCATAAAGCTTTTAAACAAACTCGACAGCCCTTCCATAACAAACATGAACAAATAAGGGGACATAGGATCCCCTTGTCTAAGCCCTCTTTGAGGAACAAAAGAAGGAGTAGGCAAACCATTCAGCAAAGCAGAAAAGGAGACAGAGGTTATACATTTCATAATCAGATCAACCCAAACAATACTGAATCCCATCTTTAACATAACAACTTTCAAGAAACCCCATTCCACCCTATCATAAGCCTTACACATATCAATTTTAATTGTCATAAAGCCTTTCCTACCTGTTTTCTTCTTCTTCAAGTAGTGAAACAGTTCAGCCGCAGCTATTGCATTATCCGTTATAGACCTTCCTGCCACAAATGCACTTTGATTCTGAATAATAAGATCATTCAACAAAGGTTTGAGCCTATTAGCAATACACTTACATACCAATTTATTTATAACATTGCATAAACTAATTGGTCTAAGATCAGTCATACAGGAAGGGGCAAAAACTTTAGGAGCAAGAGTTAAGTAAGGATGATTAAATGACGCAGGCATAACACCTCCATTAAGAATATCCAACACATACTTAGTAACATCAACCCCAATCTGCTGCCAATGATTTTTGAAGAAAATAACAGGAAGCCCATCGGGACCAAGAGATTTAGAAGGATGCATACACCTAAGCACACTACCAAAATCATCAGCAGTAAAAGGCAAAAGCAAAGCACCATTCTGAGCATCAGTAATCGTAGGAGAAATGCCAGAAAGGAGATCAGCAGGATCATGAAGAGAATTCGAGGAAAATAACTTCTCAAATTAAGTCTTAACAACCTGTTCCATATGCATATGTTGAGTAGCCACAAAACCATCCTCTCTAACAAGATGTTTGATTATATTCCTCCTCCTCATTCCTGAAGCTTTAGCATGAAAGTATTTGGTGTTTCTATCACCCCAGCATAAATCATTAGCTCTAGCCCTTTGGAACCACATAGTTTTCTGCAAAGACAATAAAACCTCTTCTTCCTTTTTTAATTCAGCAACATCATTAGCCATAGAAGGGGGCATAGCATGAGAAAGGCAAAAGGAGATCCTATCCTGGATCGCCTTAAGCTTCCTCTCCACATTACCAAAGTCAATCCTATTCCAATTTTTTAAAGCAAATTCAACATTTTCCAGCCTATTGGACATAGAAAGATAACGAGAACCCCGCCAAACAGAAAGAATAGTATCTTCATAACCATTGGTACAAATCCACATAGCTTCGAACCTAAAAGGCCTTTTCCTATTGTACAAAGAAGGAATTAAGAAGTTGCCATCCAGAATAAGAGAAATAGGAGCATGATCAGAACCCCAGAACCCCAAATTAGAGCAAGTAGCAAAAAGAAAATTGATAAACCAAGACTGAGAAGCCACAGCCCTATCAAGCCTTTCTTGAATGCAAGCATCTCCAGACCTGCCATTGCACCAAGCAAAACAACCACCCGAGCAAGATAACTCAGATAAATCACAAACATTAAGAACATCATGAAATCCAGTCAAAGAAGAGAGAGAAGGACCCTGCCCACCAACTTTCTATGAACTATACAAAATTTGATTGAAATCACCAATGCAAAGCCAAGGGTCAACCCCATCATAAGAGATTTCATTCAGCAAGCCCCATGAGAGGTGTTTATTAGAAGATTCAGGCCACCCATAAATAAAGTACATCTCCACTGGCACATACCAAACATGCTAAGAAAGAACAATGAATATGATGACTAGTAAAAGACAAGATGTTTGATACGCTTACTTTATAGTGCGTAACTAGGAGCTGTTACTGGATTATTAGGTGTCATTTGTGTGGATTTAGGAGAGAATTTAGGATAATGGAGTTGTAGAGAAGGAGTGATGAAGAGAAGGAATTTAGTGAAGTATTGAAGATTGAGGAGCTAGCCAAGCAGCCACCACAAGAGAAGTGGACGAGAAGCAGTAGTCGCGGCAGAGCAAAACCGTGGGCGCGGGATTCTGGCCGCGGTCGCGGCACAACAACGAAGCCGCGGAGCGAGACACTCAAAACCGCGATCGCGGGGATCTTGGCCGCGGTCGCGGGTCCAGGCGCGGAGCATATGGGCTTTTCGGCCGAACACTTTGTTTTTATTTTATTTTTATTCTTTTTATTTCGTTTATTATATTTTAGGAAGATTATGTTTCTTATCTTCGGAAGATTTGATTTGCTAGGGTTTTATCTTTCTTTTGAAACATCAGACTTTCATTATCACTTTTATCATTGTTCATTATTTTCTCTAGGGTTTTGTGTTTTAGAAGACTATGAAGAACTAAGTTTCCATTGTTCCGCCTGACGATTGAAACCTTTAGTTGATTTGGTTGTAAGATTATAACTCTTGTTTTATTTCCTTTGGGTTGTATTAATTCTCTTTGAACTTATCTTTATTGAATCTTGTTGATTTCGCTAGCCTGGACAACTTGTTGATATTAGTAATTTTCTATTGCTAGGATTTGGTTATTTCTAGTTGAAATTCCTTATCTAGAGTAGCAACCACAATTTACAGGAACTAGTTGTGAATGTTTATTGTGAAGAGAATTGATTGCATGTTGAATACTGACTAGTTGTTAAGTGTTGAATGTATCTTGCTTAATCCATATGCTTACTGTTGTTGTTAAATTGAATCTTGATAGTTTCTTGATTGTTTAATAGTTAGTATTCTCAAGGCTAGTTGACTTGTTAATATTCATAAGATCGGAATAGGAACAATCATAAGATTGAATGAACTTGAGGTAATTAATGATCAATCTATCATACTGAAGTGTGGATATTTGTTAGGTGAAGCGCCCTCACAATCATATTTACAACAATCTTAACCACTTTCTGCTTTAATTCGTTAGTAATATTAGAAATCAAACAACAATCCCCCCTAGTTCCTAGTTGGTAACTTGCTTTCTTACATAGAGATAGATCATTTGATTCCCTTGGGTTCAACCCTTATTTGCCTGCTATACTCGATTAGGTTTTTAGGGATTCTTTGATAGGCATAACGACTTTATCCTAGTCAATGTTAATGTGAGCAACATTATCCCAAAGGAGAGGCAAACCACCAGCAATCCCATGACTATTTACAGCAAAACAACAGGAAAAATCCAGCTTAGAAGCAATAGAGTACATATGATCTACACTAGACTTAGTCTCCATAATAAACAAAACATTGGGAAGTTCACATTTGACAAGTTTAGAAAGCCGAGAAACTGCCTGAGGACTTCCCAGACCTCGACAGTTGAAGCTTAAAATTTTCATGGCATCCGGACAGAAGGGAGATTTAACCCTTCCGCCGATATCATTTCTGTCCGAGGACTAGGACTGATAACAGGTTTTCGTCGTGTAAAACTGCTATGCAAAATATCCAAACAAACCTTAAACCGTAGTCCTAGGTAAGTAATTGTCGAATCCACAGGGAGGCGAATTCTATCTAAATATGCAATTCGTATGTCAATCAAACGTAACCAAAGGGGAGTTTTGTGAGTTTTGTAAGTTCTAAACATGCAAAAGGTAAACAAGCTAAAGAGTTGTGAAATCAGTGATGGGAAAAACACTTAGTCAAACAACATCCACTATTCGTATGACAAGTTGATCATAGATAATCATTCAAAATCTCATGCAATGGAAATTCCAATTCCTTTTCAGATATAACTAATAGCACAATCAGATACTATTAACACTAACTAATTAAACAACCCTGAAACTATCAAGATTTAGTCTAACAACAGCGTTACGGATAGGAATATAGTTGGATACAATTCTAGCATAAACCAACCAGCTTTTATCCTAGAATGTAAATCAGTTCTCTTCTGCATAAGACTAGCACAACCAGATACTAGTACGATGCAGTTGCTACTCTGAAATAGATATGCTCAACCAGTAACAATCTAAATCTAGCAATAGATCAATAACGACAAACCCTAGTTGCGTCCAAGATAGAGATTATCCATATCAATCATAAGCAAACAAGCAAGAGAATAGATAAAAACCATGCAATAGATTAAGAACAAGAGTCTCACAACTGAATCAAAACGAAAGCTTCAGCGTCTGACTAAGCCAAGGGAACTTAGTTCTTCATAACAAATACGTAGAATGAAATTAGGGTTTTGAGAGAGATTGGCTGATAGGCAAACAAGCCTTTCTCTACCCTTAAATACTAAAGGAAACAAAGTCTGAATTAACCTAAAACGAAATAATAAATAGTAATAAAATAATGCAAAATAAAGCAAATAAGGAAACGGCTCGGCGGACTTCTGAACAGCGGCGGCGGGCGCCGTAATCGCGGTGGGCGCCGCAATTACACGGCGGGCGCCGTGACAATGTCGTAGCAAAGGTTCCTGGATGGGAATTGGCGGCGGTCGCCGTGGCTTCTGCGGCGGGCGCCGTAAGGTACTTCCTCCGAAGTCTTCGTCTCTTCAGCTCCTTGGCGTCTACTTCTGGTGGCTTCCTCCTCAGTGTCTACTATGATCTCCAAAACAGCTCAAACACCTCCAAATACACCAACTTCGCTCTCAAACGCCATACACATGAATGTGTCTAAATCTATCCGAATGACACCAATAAAACCTCTAATGACTCTTGGTTAAGCCCGTTTAAGGTTTTTTCGGAGTATATGTTTTTTTTTATAAGAAAACGAACCTGAGAATGGCGGCAATCGCCGTAATTAAACGACGGTCACCGTCATTTGCGTCAAGCAAAGTAAACGAGGGAGGTGATTACGGCAGACGCCGTAAGCTAGGCGGCGAGCGCCGTGAACTCCTTCTTCACTTTGAAACGCTTCATGCAGGTTAGTTCGACACAAAAAGGAAAAACTAAAAGGAAAAACAAAAGAAAATGACTAAGGGAAAGAAAATAAAGTACCTAACATCGGGTTGCCTCCCGATCAGCGCCTTAGTTAATGTCGTTGGCTCGACATACTACTCGAACATCCTCAATCCATATCGTCAGGCTCTTTAGGAACCTTCTTAATCCATACCTCCTTCCTGAACCAATTATGGAAAAGGTTTGAACCTTAGACCATACTTCTTCTTCTTCAGCGGCCCCTCCATCTTGACCTTCTTAGTCACGTCTCCCCCATACTTAGATCCATCAGGGGGGTGTTTAACCTCAACTTCAGGGACCTGCATCACATATGGAACGAGCTTCTGGCTTAGAGTTAGCAGTAAAGGCGATTTGCCTAGTATCTCCAGAGGAGGCTTATAGTCAGCGGCCAACTCAGTGATGACTTCCTGCGAGTTAGTAAATGAAGCAGAAACCAAGCTAGAATCAACAATGAGAGATTGCGTGTCATCTAGGTGGTCCTCATCAAAAATATCTTGCACCACAGGCTCAAGTACATCAATTGCACACATAGAATGATCATCAGAAGGATATTTCATGGCTTCATAGATATTGTAGTTAATAGTTTGGCCATCAAATTTCATAGTCAAGGAACCAGTACTCACATTGATCTTAGTGTTGGCAGTTTTCAGGAAGGGTCTCCCTAACAGAATAGGGGCTACATGCATATCATGTTCCATATTAAGCACATAGAAGTCAGCAGGAAAAGTAAGATCACCAACCATAACCAAAACATCCTCCACTATCCCTATAGGATGCACACTAGATCTATCGACTAACTGAATGGCAATATTAGTGGCATGCATGGGTCCTAATCGTAAGGATCACAAAGAGATGAAGGTAGAACATTAAAGAAAGCACCCAAATCTAACATAGCTTTATTGAACTTGGTACCTCCAATAGTGATTGGAATGGTGAACATACCTGGATCGCCACACTTCTTTGGTAAGCATTTCTGAAACACAGTAGAAACATGTTCGCTTACCTTTACCTTCTTGCTGTTCCTATCCTGATTTCTCTTTGTGGTGCACATCTGCTTCAAGAACTTGGCATAACAAGGGACAGACTTGATCAAATTTAGGAGAGGGATGTTGACCTCCACGTTTATGAACATCTCAAACATGTCCTTGTGCTGCGCAAGTGGCTTGGTATGCTTCAAAGCAGACGGAAATGGTGCAACAGGCTTCCAATCAGGAAAAATCGAAGGTTCATACTCCTTCTCAGCCTCGGTATCGACTACAGGTGTGCGGCGGTCGCCGTAAGAAGTGCGGCGGGCGCCGTGAACATCATCAGAAAGTTCGAAATTTTGCTCACCGTCACGGCGGGCGTCGCAATTTTCATCAGAAAAGTCGAGAGCAGAATCACCTTCACGGCGGGCACCGCAGTCTTCACGGCAGTCGTCGTCGCTGTTCTGCTCCAGATCCGAGGTTTCTTCCTTGTTGACCTCAGAATCACTCTCTTCAAGCTTTTTCCCACTTCTCAAAGTTACAGCACTGACATTCCGAATGTTCGGGTTCACTTTCGTTTGAGATGGAAGTTTACCAGAGACCTTTGCGTCAAGTTTATTCACCACTTGAGAAATCTGGCCAAATTGCCTTTCCAGGTTCTGAATGCTAGCTTGTGTAGTTTCTTGGAACTGCAATTGGCTCTTAATCAACTTAGCAACATTCTCGTTGAGATTGACGTTGCTCTGCATCAGCATCTTCATCATATCATCCATAGAAGGAGACATGTTCGAGCTCTGCCCTTGCGGCCTTGGCACATATGGTTGCCTAGGTTGTGGAGGGTTATCCTGTTGTTGATTTTGTTCTGGGTCTCTCCATCTGAAGTTGGGATGATCCCTCCAACCAGAATTGTATGTATTAGAATAAGGATCATGCCTGGGCCTCTGCTGATATCCTTCTACATGGTTCACTTCCTCTTGTAGAGTAGGACATGAATCAGTAGGATGCAAGTCGTCATGACAGATCTCACAGGCCTTAGCCTGTTGAGACGTACCTTTCAGCTTCAGGCGCCTTACCTCCTCTCTCAGCACATCAAAATCAGCCTGATCAATCTTTGACTGAGAACTAGCAACTACCAAGCTTTGGGAACCTCTCCCACTGTACTGTCTAGAGTCATCAGTCAGAGTAGCAAATATCTCTAGAGCTTCTTCGTAAGTCCTCTTCAGAATATTCCCACCACATGAAGAATTTACCATCCGACGATCATCTTCACGGAGTCCTCCATGCAGATAAAGAATCAGATCATGATTAGCATAACCATGGTAGGGGCAGCTCTTCACCAATTTCTTGAAGCGTTCATAATAGTCATAGAGAGACTCATTGGACAGTTATTCCACGTTGTAGATCTTCTTCTTGAGCTGATTGGACTTGATTGCCGAAAAGTATTTATCAAGAAACACCTTCTTCAAATTCACCCAAGTAGTGATGCTCCCTGATGATAAAGAATGATACCAGTCTTTAGCAGAATCCTTCAGAAAAAAGGAAAAGACTCTCAACCTCATCTGATCTTCAGTAATCTCAGATGGCCTCATACTGGTGCAGACCTCAAGGAACTCATCCAGGTGCTGAATAAGATCCTCAAGCGGAGTTCCACTGAATTTCGAGAGTAAATGAACTACTCCTATCTTGAGCTCAAATTTAACCCCATCACCCAGGGCAGGGAATTGCACAGCACGAGTTGGTTGCTCCAAGTTAGGAGTTGTCAAAGATTCCAGAGTAACACGGGCTGCCATTGTATCAGCTTCCTGAAGTAGCAAATTCGCAGCCCTGCGAGCTTGAAGGAAAGTTCTTTCGATTTCTGGATCAAAAACTAGATGTAGATTATTAGTAACACAGGTGTGAACCATAAGATAGGTTCACACCAAGATTGGCACACAAATCACACACACAAAATAGATTATTGCCTCCCCGACAACGGCGCCAATTAGGAGTTTGATAAGCACTACTTTATAGGGCTTAACCAAGAGTCATTAGAGGTTTTATTGGTGTCATTCGGTAGATTTAGACACATTCATGTGTATGGCGTTTGAGAGCGAAGTTGGTGTATTTGAAGGTGTTTGAGCCGTTTTGGAAATCATAGTAGACACTGAGGAGGAAGCCACCAGAAGTAGACGCCAAGGAGCTGAAGAGACGAAGACTTCGGAGGAAGTACCTTACGGCGCCCGCCGCAGAAGCCACGGCGACCGCCGCCAATTCCCATCCAGGAACCTTTGCTACGACATTGTCACGACGCCCGCCGTGTAATTGCGGCGCCCGCCGCGATTACGGCGCCCGCCATGGAGGTTGCGGCACCCGCCTCCGCTGTTCAGAAGTCCCCCGAGCCGTTTCCTTATTTGCTTTATTTTGCATTATTTTATTACTATTTATTATTTCGTTTTAGGTTAATTCAGACTTTGTTTTCTTTAGTATTTAAGGGTAGAGAAAGGCTTGTTTGCCTATCAGTCAATCTCTCTCAAAACCCTAATTTCATTCTACGTATTTGTTATGAAGAACTAAGTCCCCTTGGCTTAGTCAGACGTTGAAGCTTTCGTTTTGATTCAGTTGTGAGACTCTTGTTCTTAATCTATTGCATGGTTTTTATCTATTCTCTTGCTTGTTTGCTTATGATTGATATGGATAATCTCTATCTTGGACGCAACTAGGGTTTGTCGTTATTGATCTATTGCTAGATTTAGATTGTTACTGGTTGAGCATATCTATTTCAGAGTAGCAACTGCATCGTACTAGTATCTGGTTGTGCTAGTCTTATGCAGAAGAGAACTGATTTACATTCTAGGATAAAAGCTGGTTGTTTTATGCTAGAATTGTATCCAACTATATTCATATCCGTAACGCTACTGTTAGACTAAATCTTGATAGTTTCAGGGTTGTTTAATTAGTTAGTGCTAATAGTATCTGGTTGTGCTATTAGTTATATCTGAAAAGGAATTGGAATTTCCATTGCATGAGATTTTGAATGATTATCTATGATCAACTTGTCATACGAATAGTGGATGTTGTTTGACTAAGTGATTTTCCCATCACTGATTTCACAACTCTTTAGCTTGTTTACCTTTTGCACGTTTAGAACTTACAAAACTCACAAAACCCCCCTTTGGTTACGTTTGATTGACATACGAATTGCATATTTAGATAGAATTCGCCTCCCTGTGAATTCGACATTTACTTACCTAGGACTATGGTTTAAGGTTTGTTTGGATATTTTGCATAGCAGTTTTACACGACGAAAACCTGTTATCAAGTACATTCAGTAATAGGTACCCCAACCAGACATTACTTCTTAGAGGATCCCAAATCATTGAAAGAAGGAGGTAAAGTTCTCTTATTACCTCCTGACTGCTTACTCTGTGAAAGACCAACTGAAGAAGTGACAACAGAAACTTTCCTTTTCCAACTGCTCTTACTCTTATTACCTATCACCGAGGAATTCACCAATAGTGGATCAGAAACATTTGGAGTAAACTGAGTAGAAACTGGCAATGACCCCAAACAACTGATATTAGTATCAACGACGATATTAAAAACATTCTGATTTTGATCCGTAGGTTGATTAAGACACTCCGTAGCACCAGTAATCATATTGTCATTATCATGACAAACATCAATCACCACTGCAATATTGTGAACCATGTCAGCCATTTGAATAACCGCAGGGTTAGGATCAATCTCAGGGTGATCCACCTCATCGACATCATTCTGATCTGAAGAATAGCATCAAGCAAATGTCGGCCCTCTTTTTCTTTATCCTTCAGAATATGATCAACATTCGGGTTAGACTCTCTAGTAGCCGATATCACTCGGGCTAAAGGAGGAGCCCGTAACCAAGCCCCATACTGATTATCAAACTGACGAGGTTCAGCATCATCACACTCAATTTGAACATGACCAAGTTTCCCACAAGAATAACAGAAATTCGACAAACGTTCAAATTGAAATTTAACCCAAATCTTACCAACATCAGCTAAATTAAGTAGAGCTCCATGCAGAATCGGTTGGGCAAGGTCAACCTTAACCCTAAGTCTCAAAAAACCAGCTGAATTTGAAATATCTCATTTAGATAAAGGAACAACAACCTTGAACAAAGAACTAATCACAACAACAGTATTACTTGTCATTGCATTAAAATGAAGATATTACACACGAACCCAAAACCATTCCGAATCCAATAGGACCTTGCAAGGTTGAGATCCACCAGCTTCAGTCAGAACTAACAATTGACGATCAAAAGTCCAAGGTCCTTCCTATAAAACCTTATTCTTATCTTCAATACTCTCAAATTGAAAAGATAATAAATTCGTGTAGATTTCCCTTAACACGAATCCATGCCGTAGTTTCCAAACCATTTTGAGAGTATTCCTCAGAGCATGTAGATTAAAAGGCTTATTAGAGAGAAGTTTACCCAAAAGGTTGAGGGATGAAGGATTCAGAGCAGAACCGCTGGCAACAACTTGACCCTGAACAACCCTTCTCTCAGCAGTTGTAAGATAAAAATCACTAGAATTTGATGATTCCATGAGAAAGCCGAGAAGAAGCACAAGACAGCATAAATTAAAGAGAGGACACCAGCGAAGAACAGCAGAAGCCAAAACTAGCACTAGGGCTAGAAAACCCTCACCACCGACAGGAAGAAGGAAAAACAGAGAGAACCTTACGAAGAAGGAAATCTCCAAAAAAAATATGAAAACAATTTAAGATGCACATTTGTGGGTGCTCTTAAGAAGAAGACCACTAATAAAATGAAGGGGTCAATTCATTTCAAAGTACTTATATGGTTGTAGCATATGAGATATGAGTTATAAGAGACTATCCTCCTTTAACTTGAATTCTCGACTTCTTAAAACATGTGAATGAGCACATTACTTTTTAATCAGTTCTATTTGATGTGAAATGGATCACTAATGATTTCAAAAATACAAAATTAATTTAACCAATTAAATGTATTAATGTTAATGAAACTTGTGGTATCTTAATTAATCACATGACTAACGATTCAAAACATACATTTCAATTTAATCCACAGAATCCAGAGTAGCAATGAGGTATATCTCCCATGAATATGCCACCCAAGCCATAGAGCAAGTCTACCTCACACCTCTGGTCCAAGGTTGTGCCACCACGTGGATCGATGTGGAGACCCACCAGTTCCAGCCTAGGGCACTAAGGCTCACCTTGGAGCTCATTGACAAGCCCATATGTGGTCAAAAGATCGATGAGGAAGTCGTGGCCGAGGAGGAAAAGAGGTTGGGTCGAGTCTTGGACGTGTACGAGGAGAGGTTGGCCCACTCAGAGTTCCTAGGAGGGGATAAGTTTACCTCAGCTGACCTCACTCACTCCCCTTATGTGCACATACTCATGAGCACGCGTTCCAAGTGTGTATTTGAGACAAGGATACGTGTCAGCGCATGGTGCGCCAAGTTATTGTCTAGACCCGCTTGGGCAAAGGTTGTTGGCATGTTTGCCAAAAAAAACTATGTTTGATTACTTTCGTTCCACCGAGAAATCATCCCACCTACTTCAATTCTTCGACGCTTGGGCAAAGGTTGAGGCCCTTGCTGCTCTTTCTGGAATTCAACAGGCGGCCAATATGAATATCACTCATTTAATTATTGAGGGTAATAAC
The DNA here is from genome assembly GCA_027886185.1 of Rheum nobile. Lineage (NCBI taxonomy): Eukaryota > Viridiplantae > Streptophyta > Magnoliopsida > Caryophyllales > Polygonaceae > Rheum > Rheum nobile. Next base: position 2,836,317 of record WOAB01000002.1, on the reverse strand, counting down.
TTAGTTATTATCAACTCTATCCGAGGCATTTGGAAATTTCCATGGGAAATTCATACAATTATTTAGTATATTGTCACGTTGTTGTCTTCCTTCGTGTCTTATCAGGTACATCACTGTTTCCGTGAAGCAAATCGTGTTGCGGATCACCTTGCTGGTCACAGTCTTCCTCCGCCTACCCTTCAAAGCTTCCAATGCATTCTTCTCTCTGCGTTTATCCCCTCGTCTCAATCCCCACTACTCAACACCAGATATGAGTTCACCAATCTGAACTCTGATTTTGATTCCTTTGGTACCAAGTTTGTAAGGATCATCCATTCGGATGATTTAGGACTGCCATCTGATTAGATGGGTCCTATAGTTTGTTGTAATAAAAAAATGTTTGATTGCTTTTGAATTTCTATTTCATTTTTGGGTTATTATTTAATTATATGGAATAATCATATCAAGCTGTGATGAGGCATGTGATAGAGGTTATAAATTAATATTGCAAATTGTTTAAAACAATAATTGTAGTTTTAGATTATTTAGTCTCTAACTATCGGATACCAACAAGTATACTAAAAGGCTCCTCAAACCCCATTTATACTTGTAAATTGCTAATGAGAAAAGTAATACAAATTGTTCTATCAATCCAATATCTAATATGGGAGTGCAGTTCCTGTGCATAATTATGATCAGGCTTAAAGTAAGAATTTTTAGCAGCCACTAGATGCAGAGGGCTAGGATTATGTCACATCATAGGCTTCAAAAGCTGAAAAAATATGCTCTCCCAATTCATATAATTTAGAGTGGCACCAATTCGTAAATATGGCAAAACACTCTACCTTCCCCAAACCCGAACAAAAAAAAACAAAACGCGCTACTTTGATTCTCGAATCAACTCAACAAACCCTCTCAAGCCTTTCAATCGAATCCATAATCCAAATCTCTATCGTCTCCAAATCTCTTCCCGAAATCATCACCCATCTACCAAAGCTCAAACAATCTCTTAAAATTTGAACAGAAGTAGCTTCTGAAACACAGTGTTCGATGATGCGCACATGGCGAAAGGGGAAGCTTTGAAAGGAAAAGGAAAAACCTCCAAAGATAAAAAAAAATCACTACTACACTCCTAAATTTTACATTATTGTTGTTTGATGATGCTATTAGGTTTCCAAATTCAGATTTAGTGCTTGTGTGCTCAGATTTAGGGTTTGTGTGATCAGATTTAGGGTTTGTATGCTCAGAGTTAGGGTTTAGCTTCCATGAAGCTTTAGTTTTTGTGAATCTCTGTTTCTAGGGTTCATATGTTGAAAACAAGTATAGTTAAATGAGTACACTTTGAATTTCGTTGCTTGCCCCTTAAAATGTGAAGTTTAGATGCATAGTTTAGTTCTGAAAATAAATAACGAACTAAAATATGTGTCTATTCTCACCTATAATCTGAAACTTTAAGTGAATATTTCTTACTTGTACATATGTAAATTTAATAAATGCACATGTAAGGTGTAAAATTTAAGATTAAGTTGTAACTCTATGTAATTGTAAGAAGTTTGAGAAGTGCATTATGTACTTTTCAAAAATGTTAATATTAGGTTGATAAGTGCATATATAGTTTGATAATGAAAATTTTACAAACTACATTTCTGTGTAATAAGGTGAGTTCCTTATAAATGAATGAATTGATGTATGCAAGTGCATGAATTGTGTGTTTAAGTTTATATCTTGTTGCCAAAAGGCCATGTTTAGATCCATTAAAGCCCATCAGTATGCTCGTAAATCTGATTGTGGCCATAGGTGTCATTTTTAACACGTTAAATCTCTCATCTTCAGGGGCGGACGCAGGATTTGTCCGCAGTGGGGGCACAAATCTTGTGTAACTAAAATTAATTTAAATTACAACAAATATTAACATAACACATAATATGTTATACAAGTCACCTACAACAAATCATTTTTGGCAGCAAAATGAAACTAACCTTTATATAGCATACTGGACACGAAACTGAATCTCCAAAATCATCACAAATTTGCAAACATACACCTTACCAATACTAAGCAGCTTGTAAGCATCTTCTATATTATATTGATTTTGGTTTTGATTATTATTTCTTGACTTCTTCATTATATTTATTTATCATTTTAACACTTGATTTTTCCCTCAATCTTGCACAGTTGCACTAATCACTCTTGCAAGTTGCAGTGCCTCCTAGTACATCAGGTGGGAACGAGAAACAAAACTTCCATAACACTAGAAGTACTTAATTAGTGAAGTAAGCTACTTAATTCTGATCTTACTTTGTCCTTTTGGGTAAAGCTTATGAGCAGAAACTGATTTAACACCGGCAAATAGCTTACACCAGCAGAGACACCAAAATTGAATCTCCCAAAAATGCAAAAAATGAATCTCAAAAATCTCAATCTAGAACACCAAAGTGCATAAACGTACCAACAAGATCTGGAAGACTGGCTCCGATTATAAGCTGAAGTTGAAACAATTACCTTGACACTTTGAGTCTTTGACAGTCCAGATGAAAAAATCAATGCCTTCGTGTCAATGTTATGTTCGTGAGTTCGTCTGCGGTCTGCAGACTCTGCACGGCTGCAACGTCTCGCCTCGGCTGCTCGCTCTCCCTGGTTCGAACAACATATTCGTGCTTGATTCGCTCAAAAACTCTAAATCAAATTGAAGACAACCCCAAATCTGAACTTGAATTAAAAAGCAACAGAAGAATAGCAAAAGATTCAGCAGAGAAAAGAGGAAGCAGAAGATACATTGCAATACCGGAGACGAAGGGGGCAAGGGCAGATGCGATTGTGAAGCTCCGCCGGCGCCTTCTATGGAGAAACGACAGATGCGATTATGCGAAGGAGTGGAGAGAGTAGAGGAGACCGGCGGCGGGCTGCTGAATGATAAGGGTTAAAGGACTTTTAGTTTTTAGGGTTCGAAACTTCTTTTTAATTTTTTTTTTTTTCAGTGGGGGCCCGTGCCCCCACTGGTCCTAATGTGGGTCCGCCCCTGCTCATCTTTCTATACGACCAATTGTTAAGTATGCCCATTTGAATGACAACACATGCACTTTAGGCACTTAAGTATACACATTTAATACTAAGATATGCATTTATATACTTAAGTATGAACATTTAATAGCAAGACATGCATTTTTGACACTTATATATACACATTTAATAACAATCATGCACTTTAGGTACTTCATCATGCAATATTTAAACATTGTATATGAAATGCACATTCATATATTATACACTTTAGGGACTAATGTTTGTACAATTAATAGTAAGACATGCACTTTAGAAACTTTTGACTATTTATGAAATAAGAGCATTGTTATAGATATAGAATTGTGGGCTTGTAGTAATATAATGTACTTGCATTGGACGGAAAACATTCCCAAACATGACAAAATTGTTTTATTTGATATTTGAATTGATCTATGACTCTTGTGAAAATCATTGTGAACATGTTCTGATTTCTTGTCATGATGTTAAATACAATCATACTAATTTTCACAGGGACCTGATGTACAACTATCTGAAGAAGGCCAGACTGCACAAGAAGGTGAATGCACTAAAAAGTATGGACATGTATCCATCGTTACTTGGCATGCAAAGGGGGACGTCTACAATTAAAGAAGAGTGTATGCAATGAGGTACATGGGATGGAATGTCCAAGACTGACATCATGGACTGGGCTAAAAAACTAACACAAAGACAATTGTTGTCTTGAGGAAGAAGTTTCTTAATGCTAGTTGGCATCAAGGATGAACGAAGTTTATAGCAAACAAGTGAATCAATACAAAGAAGAATGCAAGGGAAAGAAAAACTAGGTGCTAGGTTTAGTTGAACTATTGGTTAGTTAAATGCCACATTTTTGTACATTTTTTTGGAAGTGTTGATGCACATGAAGCACTACTAATTTCTAAAACTAGATGCAAGTGATCAAAACTTTGATTAGATAAAAGTTTCACCAGTTTGTGATTATTATTTGTATGTAGATAATGTGAACTAGTAGAGCAGTTTTTTTTTATATTAGTAATGCATGCAATTATGATCGAAAATAGTGGTTTCATATAAGTTTGATCAGGTTTTGAATACTGTATAAATGAGGGTGCATATGATGAACATGAATATGCATATATATTGCATCTAGGTGCATTTATAATGATAAATTTGTGTATTCATAAGACTATAGGCCGTGATTAGCTATATCTATGTTTAGTATAATTCTTACTAGATGAGTGGGTCAACAAGACTGAAGATGTTGGGTGTATTCACTTGGTTAAAAACACAGTGAGTTCAAGCATAGAGCAACGAAGTACATGTATAACAGATAAATATGCTAAGTCAATCATTGAAGGTGCACATATAATATGAAAAATATATAAAATGTGCAAATACGAAAAACAATGAAAGAAACTTTGCGAATTTGAAAAAATGCATTGATAAAAGCCAAAATAAGTGCATTACACAATGTTCTGCATGCATAGTCAACTGTAATATTTTAAAGCAAAGTATGAAATGGTCTAATAATAACTACTCCTAAATATGCAAGACACAAAACATTATTCATTGCGGTAACTTCCTTTGCTAAACACATGTGCGACTATTTTGGAATGCAATTTTTTTACATTTATCACAACACCTCTTGCCACCTACTGTCTCATTTGAACTCATGCATCGCTTCCCTTTACCCTTGTTCTTTGCAAGAATAACGACTTTTGCAATGAACGAACATATATGACAGAGGAAGAAGAAGTTCCAACTAAAAAGTACAATGGGTGAAAGTGCACAAATAAGACACAATTCGTGCAAGAATAACAACTTTACGAAGAAATGCACAAAGATGACATGTTTCGGTTGAAAAAAGCACAAAGGAAGAACAATAATGAATGTGATGATACAAAAGCACAAAAACACAAAACAAAAGTGCACAATTAACAACTTAGGTAATCAAACGTGCATACGTCAAAAACACTGAACAAAAGTAAAAAAAAAAACAAATATGAAATTGAGAAAATTTGCAAAGGATTCAAAATCGAATTCACGCAGTAGAAATACACAATGGATGTAGTAATTACGTTTGAACCAAGAACAAAACACATAAACTGAACAAGCCTAAATTTAGCGAGACAGAAGACGAAGATTGAACAAAACAAAACACTAAACCTAATGGAAGTTTGTACATGAATCAGAAGCAATGAATTAAAGGAAGGAATCGAAAAGAACAAACAAATACCATGATCAATCATGGCATGAATGCAAAAACAAAAGGAGCTTGGCAATGTGGAATCTGTAACACCCCTGGACTTGAGATTGGTTTATAAGGATTGAAGTGCTACCCATGTCAACAAGAGCTCTTCATTTTCATGGTTCAAGTAAGGACAAAGAACTCTGAAGTTATGCGTGCTAGGGAGGGAGCAGTACTAGGATAGGTGACCTCCTGTGAGGTCCTCGTGTTGGCATGGGTTGGCGCTTCTAAAGCCTCAGGCCTTTCAAATGGTATCAAAGCCATCTACGGGTTACGAGTGGACTTAGCCTAGATGGCGGTCACTCGACTCAGAGGGTGATATTTGGGCCTTGACGGGGAAATCAAGGATTTAAGTGGCAGAGTTTCTAACACCTCAAACTTGAGATTGGTTTATAAGGATTGAAGTGCTACCCATGTCAATAAGAGCTCTTCCTTTTCATGGTTCAAGTGAGGACAAAGAACTCTGAAGTTAAGCGTGCTAGGGTGGGAGTAGTACCAGGATAAGTGACTTCCTGAAAAGTTCCCGAATTGGCATGGAATGTCACTTCTAAGGCCTCGGGTTTTACAAAATCGGGAGAAAAGACTCCATAATGAAGCAAGAGGGAGGGGAAACATGAAGGAGTATGCAACGGTTGTGAAAGCTCCCCACTTTATACCCCAAAACCCCTCCGCATATGATCCAAACTCTCTAATATTGTATCATATTTTTTATGTATCATATTTTTACACCCCAAAACCCCTCCGCATATGATCTAAAAAGTACAATGGGAGAAAGTGCACAAATAAGACACAATTCGTGCAAGAATAACAACTTTACGAAGAAATGCACAAAGATGACATGTTTCGGTTGAAAAAAGCACAAAGGAAGAACAATAATGAATGTGATGATACAAAAACACAAAACAAAAGTGCACAATTAACAACTTAGGTAATCAAACGTGCATACGTCAAAAACACTGAACAAAAGTAAAAAAAAAACAAATATGAAATTGAGAACATTTACAAAGGATTCAAAATCAAATTCACGTAGTAGAAAGAAACAATGGATGTAGTAATTACGTTTGAACCAAGAACAAAACACATAAACTGAACAAGCCTAAATTCAACGAGACAGAAGACGAAGATTGAACAAAACAAAACGCTAAACATAATGGAAGTTTGTACATGAATCAGAAGCAATGAATTAAAGGAAGGAATCGAAAAGAACAAAAAAATACCATGATCAATCATGGCATGAATGCAAAAACAAAAGGAGCTTGGCAATGCAGAATCTGTAACACCCCCGGACTTGAGATTAGTTTATAAGGATTGAAGTGCTACCCATGTCAATAAGAGCTCTTCATTTTCATGGTTCAAGTAAGGACAAAGAACTCTGAAGTTATGCGTGCTAGGGAGGGAGCAGTACTAGGATAGGTGACCTCCTGCGAGGTCCTCGTGTTGGCATGGGTTGGCGCTTCTAAAGCCTCAGGCCTTTTAAATGGTATCAAAGCCGTCTACGGGTTACGAGTGGACTTAGCCTAGATGGCGGTCACTCGACTCAGATGGTGATCTTTGGGCCTTGACGGGGAAATCAAGGATTTAAGTGGCAGAGTTTCTAACACCTCGAACTTGAGATTGGTTTATAAGTATTGAAGTGCTATCCATGTCAACAAGAGCTCTTCCTTTTCATGGTTCAAGTGAGGACAAAGAACTCTGAAGTTAAGCGTGCTAGGGTGGGAGTAGTACCAGGATAAGTGACTTCCTGAAAAGTTCCCGAATTGGCATGGAATGTCGCTTCTAAGGCCTCGGGTTTTACAAAATCGGGAGGAAAGACTCCATAATGAAGCAAGAGGGAGGGGAAACATGAAGGGGTATGCAACGGTTGTGAAAGCTCCCCACTTTACACCCCAAAACCCCTCTGCATATGATCCAAACTCTCTAATATTGTGTCATATTTTTTATGAATCCATCCTCTCTCTCACGCTTTTGCAAACCACAACTAATCATATCCTCTATCTGTCACCCAATTTTGTCAACTCGTCTCTTTTTGCCATGACATCCACCGCTGATGGTTCTTCCCTTTCTTCCATACTCCTTGTTGGTAGAAACATTTAGTTCCCTAGTCTTCCGATCAAGCTCGATCGAACAACTTCTATTCTTGGAGAGAGATTGTGGTGTCAACTCTTGATGCCTTTGATATGGATTCGTATGTGCTCACATTTCCTCCAACCCAACGCTCCATTGACGACATTGAACCTACCTTGGCCTACTTTGCATGGCGCAAAAAGGGTTGATTGTCCTTGTTTGACATCGTGCCACTCTCCCTGACAAAATTCTAGCCTATATATAGCTCGTGGTTCTTGATCTCACGAGGCTTGGACCACGTTTCATAGAACTTTTCAATCTTAAACAAAAGCTCATTTGATGCAACTCAATGGCCAATTGCAAACTCTCGTCAAAGGATCCATGTCGATGATCGATTACATTAAAAAGAAATAGCCTATCATTTATTTTGTTGCTTAATGTCAACACATTGTTAGCGAAGAGGACTTTATTTCCTGGGTTCTTCAAGGACTTGATCCTTCACATGGTCCACATAAAGATGCACTTTATATCTAGGTTAAATCCATCCTTCCAAACGAATTGACGGGCCTCCTACTCAGCAAGGAAAAGTGTCTTCAAGCTAAACATTGGGTTGCCAGTACTCCCACTGAGCACACCTCTTCTTATTCTTTGTCTCTAAACACCAACATGATAGCCTCCAGGTCTAGTGGTAGTCGTAGATCAATCTGGTGATCGTTCCTATAACCAACACCGCGAGAGAGTAGGCGGTGGTCGTGACGAAAGAGGCCACTATCGAGGTTGTGGTTTGCCCAACTCCGATCATCAATCCGTGTTTCATCATCAATACAATTGTCATTTATTTCAAGTTGCAATCTCTCTAGTCAACAAGCCAAAAATTGCTATGACCGTTATGATAGCACATCTTATATGTCTGCTCCACCAAAATCAGTCAACTACTCTTCCCCATCAACTCTTATTGATCCTGCTTGGTTTGTTGATTCGTGGGCATCTTGATGGTATCTGTGGAAAGACAACTCAAAGAATCCAAGGAAGAGGCTTAAGTAAAGGGAAGTTCTTTGGAAAATTCGGAGTTTTTCATTCCCGTAATATTTTAGACAATCTTTAGTAAAACGACAATAATATTGGCTAGAAAATTGATATCGTGATGATTCAAACTTCATTGAATAACTGATTCAAATATCTACATCTCCATACTTTACGTCGAATAAAAAATCCAACCGAAAGAGGATCAAATTCAAGTTTTATAGAAGGCAGTACAATTTACAGCGGAAACTATTCACTTTCCTTATTTATCTAGATATATCTTATGTTATAGTTGTTATCTGTTATGTTTATCTTTAATTTCAAACTTATTAATTAGTTTTAATTTATTAGGATTAGATAGGATGAACTAGTGTTGACCAAGCTTGTTTGGTTCCCTTGTTCCATCCTTTGCAAGTTTCTTATATTTTCTAGTTTCCTTGTCTTTTCTAGTTTCCATATCGTTAGCATTAGAAAGATTATTTCTTTTGCAAGAATTAGGCACACAATTCTTGTTATAAACTCTTGTTATGTCATTAACAAAATCAGTTTTGATTTTTAGTTAAAGTTGAGGTTTTCCTTACTAACACTCGGGGCTCACCCCTGAGTTACTATCGATTGAGTTCAAGCACTAACGTGTGATTCCAAGAAGATTCATCACGTTGGATCTTCGTCAATCTATCATTGGCGCCATCACAGTTGTTTCCTACTTATCCGGTTCTTGAAGATTTGGAGAAAGTTGCTTGTTTCTAAGACAAGACCAAACACTGAGTCAGTCCTAATATGGGGTGATTCACATCACATCTCATCATGTTACCGATAATATGCGCAACTTGTCCATCAAGTCCGAATATGGTGGTAATGATCAACTCTCCATGGGTGATGGTAAAAAAAATTCCTATTACTCATTCAGGCTCTACTCATTTATCTGGTTCAAAATCATTGTTGGTTAAAGATGTGCTTGTATCTCCCAATATCTGCAAAAAAACATATCAAGTGCTCATTCCTTAATTTGGGATAATAATGTTTATGTCGAATTGCATTCCTCTTGTTGGTTTTCTGAAGGACATGCAAGGGCGGGTCATTATGAAAGGTATCGTTGAAGATGGGCTATACAAGGTGCCAAGCCAACACCACAAACCTACTCGTCGAACACCATCTACCTTCACCACTATTTGTACCTCCCTCGAAAGTTGGCACCACCATCTTGAGCATCCCCATGAGTATGTTGTAAAGCGTTTGGTGTCGTCATTTTCCTTGCATGTGTCAAATAAAATCTTGTCTACTATTTTCCAACCCTTTCAACTTGGCAAGAGTAATTGAATTCCCTTTACTTCTAGTTATAAGTCGAGTCAGTCATGTTTGATTTTGTTTATAATGATGTTTGTGGTCCTAGCTCGGTTACCTCTATATATGGATCATGATATTTTGTTCAATTTTTGGATAGTTACTCCAAATATATATCGATCCATTTTCTCTCTCAGGAATTCCAAGTCAAAAACATTTTCATTTAGTTTCAGAAAATGATTGAAACTCAATTTAACACAAAATCTAGTCTATACAATCTGACGGAGGAGGTGAATGTCAAACTCAAAATGAATTACTCAAACAAAATATTTTTTTAAAAAAAATAGTGAGAAAACAAAGTAATTGGTGGAGAAATACAATTTATACAAACAATTTGTAGCAAAAAAACATGTGTAACTTTACAATGAACAAAATCACTTATTGTTTCTACAAAGACATTCATTCAAATGCGATATATAGGAAGATATTCAACCCTTGCTTCAAATTATGGTGTGCTGCACATTTTTTAAAAGAATCATATATTAATTTTATACTTATTTTCATTAAGCTACAACTGTTTTTTTCTGCAAGATAACCATATATCATGATTTAGATTTCATTAAACCACCCCATTATATACAAATTTACATAAACCAATATTTTTTTATTTTAAAACAACTACACATGCTTTTTCACAAAATCCTGTTAACCAAATTACAGACTTTAAGTATTGGGAATCAAGTAAGAATGGGTGTTGTTCACAAAATTTCCAATGGAACAAATTATGAAGAATAAACAATACACTTCATACGATTCATCTTGGATTTGGAAACTGAACATCTCGAAAATAAACATTGACAAATGTGACATGACGATATATAGGAAATCTCAACCATGGGAATATAGGATATTATGGATGAATTCCGTAATAAAATAATGCCGCATCAATTCACATAGCCGACAATTACTTGGTGGGGCTTATGGTACCAAAAATACCAAAAAACATATTCAACCACAAGTCCAGAAATCGAGGTTATAAAGGACCTTACAAAATATATACAAAACCTAAGTTATAATTACAAGAAAATAAAACATTGGGACTCAGAGTGCACAAGAAATAGCACGAACACACTTAAGAAAAATTCAAATTAGAGAAAACGGAATAATGTGGAAGAAACCAACAGACAAGTTTATTAAAATCAATCTAGATGGATCAACAAAATCCATTGGGGACTCATCCTATGATTACATTTTCAGAAATGACAAGGGGGAGCCATTATTGAATTTTCACAAATCAATGTGGCGCATCCACTACCCTACGAACATAGGCTCTTGCTTTCCGGAATGCCCTTATGAAGGAAAAAGATATGAATCTACAAAAAATCGAAATTGAATGTGATAATTTAACGAATGTATATGTTTTGAAACAAATCAGGCGTTGTCCGTGGGATATTGAGATTATTATTTTTTATATCATATGTTTGTTACAATCTTGTAGGATAGTGTGAATTTTTTCATGTCTTCCGTGATATCAATGTTGTGGCCAATCTGATTGCAAACCTTTGCCACATACATTCACTAGAAGATTTAATGACTAATTCAAAACTTCAAGTTCTCATATGAAATGATGCTATAGGCTGGTTTTCAAGTAGATCTTAAAACCATTATAATTCATACCTTATAAAATAACCTACACATGTTTCTAAATTTTTTCAAATCACCACCTTCACGAATAATTTTTTGTAAAGAATGTAAGGTTCTAATGCACAAATAAAGCTGGAATTAGTGACTTTTAGGTCATATCTAGTAAAGAGTTCTTCTGGAAATATCAATTTATCCATGTTCAAATCTGAAATGAATAATGTCAGCTTGAGGTACAAGTATTACGGATAAAAGTGCATATTTAAGCGCTTGAAAGATGAAAATCTTGAGTATGTAGAAGTGTTCTAAAAATCTCCGCCTAGGCCCCGCCTGGGCTAGACGGTCATCCACCGCCTAGGACCCCGCCTAGGCGAGAAAAAGTCTCATATGTTATGGAAGCAACAACATCTTAGGAGATGTCGGATGCATATAACATAGTTTTGGGTGAGGCTTTGTAAAATAAGGCCCATTATTATAAATAAAACCTCATCCCGACATGGTATTATAAACATTAATGGATTTGGGAGAACATAATCAAATAATCACATGGATCACGCATTAATTTTTAATCCGATTAGGCCCCCGCCTAGGCGCTAGGCCCCCCCTCACCGTCCAGCTCCCGCCTAGCGACTTTTAGAACGGTGGTATGTAGTAAGCCCCGATCTAATTCTATGGTTAACTTTTAGTGTGTATCATTGAATATATGTATCCTAAAGTGCATAATTAAGTGACAAAGAAAACCGAAAAGTAGATGGAATCATCTTCTACTTTTCATTTTTCAACTTTGGAATGATCCTTGGTGTGATGTTCCTTAATTTCTTTGTAATTGGTTGAGATTCTCCTACTTCTCATGGTGAAATGGAAAATGTAGCACCGTAAAATGTTAGTGCATAGCTAAGTGCCTCAAAGTGCATGTCTTGTTAGTAAAATTGGATTACTAAATGATATAAAAGGAATAGTGCGTATCCAGGGGTTCTTTCGTGCATGTATTATTGGTAATAGTGCATATTCAAGTGTATATTGTTGTTTATGCACAAGGAATTAATATTATTATGTACCTTTGAGTGAATGTATTTTTTCCCTTGATGGTTGTTTGGTGAACTACCTCAATTATTTGTTGTGTTTGTTGAATGTTCCTTGAGAAAAGTTGTTGTTGCTATAAAAACATGTCATTACTGTCATTAAAAATGGTCTATGATGTTTATTATTTTGAAATGATATTCTCCCATTTTGATTGATTCTTATGGCTATTGAATATGTGTGTTTGTTAAAAAATCCTTACGCTTCCCATTGATGGTGTCTAATTCATAACTATTCAAGTCAAGGCTATTCTTTGCATTTTGTTTGTTGATGCAGCTTGTTTCTTGCTCTTTTCTTTTGCATTTTGTAAGAGTCCATTTTTAGCTGTCTAATAGTGCATAGTCATATTTGTGCGAGGTTCGACAAGTTTGAAAATTTCTCTCAAGATTATCTTCTACTTTTTCATTTGAATTTCGAAGTGATCCTTGTTGTGATTTACCTTTATTCTTTTGTAATTGGCTGAATATTTTTCCTACATTTCATGTTGATATAGAAAAATCCAACACCATAAAATTTTAGTGCATAACTAAGTGTTTAAAAGTGCATGCTTTGTTAGTAAGAGAGCATTACTAAATGTATAATAAATGCATGTCTTGGAAGTGAAAGTTTATCATTAAATGTACAAAAGTGCATGTCTTGTTAGTAAACGTGCATAATTGAGTACTTGTAGGGCATATCTTTGGCACTCAAAGATCATAAGTCATTTAATAAAGAAAATGCATGTCTTGTTAGTAAAAGTGCATAACTATTTGTCTAATAGTGCACATCTTAATAGTAAAATTGCATCACTAAATTTATAAGAAAATGCATAAATAAATGTACAAAAGTGCATGTCCTATTAGTAAGAGTGCATCACTAAGTGTTTGGAGTGCAAAGTGTTGTCTTGCAATTAAATTTTCATAGTTAATCCTTTAAAGTTCATACATAATCATTTAAAACTACTAACGCTCTCATGAATGTGTTCTTTTATTAAGGGTATGTTTGGATTACGCATTATCTGGCATTATAATGTCAAAAATTGGCATTATAATGTCATTTTTGGCATTATAATGGAAAATAATGCGTAATCCAAACATACCCTAAATGGTGTGGTCCATATATTTGATTCTGACAAGCCTATTTGCTCAAATGGTAGAGCAATGTGTTGGTACACATGGATGTGAGTTTGAATCTCTCATATGCTACAAATTAACTTGTGATATCTAAAAATCTTAATACATGTTTCATTTTGCAATCAATAATATGTTAAAGTCATAGCAATATTATTTAAAGAGAAGGTTTAATTTCATCATTGTACGTGTATTATATTGTACTTCACATGCAAAAACACAAGAATTTCCATAATGTGAAAATAAAACACAAAAGATAAGTTTTTCTTTTTTATCTAAGATAGACTGAAATAATGCTTGGTCACAATATGTGTTGATGATAATTTTTTCTAAAATAGACACAAACATTGAACAAAAGTAGAATCGTTTAAGTTTTAAGCTTATGGAAGATATTAAAAACGTGAATTTACTCTCATAGCCTATGTGAGATTCGAACCCACATCACGTGCAACAAATACACTCTTCCTTTTAAGCTAATAGCCTTTAAAGTGATTTTCCTTAGGAGACATAAATGACATAGTTATCACCGTTGTACGACTCATTATCCAATGAGAAAACATACACATCATCAAAATGACTTCAGTAGACAAAAGAGCATCAACAACAGATGAAGATGACATATCAATTGTCATAAATAAATACGAGAGTGCAAAAAAGTGAACACAAAAGTGCACAAAGGGTTAAACAAAAGTGCATAAATAGCATATAATATAATCAACGTCCAATAAAGGCTAAAATTATTGAGCACACATAGCAAAAAAGATCGAAAAAACAATAGTAAACATTTTCATGATTTCCAAGTTGAAACAAACAACGATTTTGTGAACTTTAGGCATTTCTAGCATTTCGTTTAATCTCTTGGTCTCTAACCAAGGTATATAGCGCGCATCAATTCGTCTTTCACTATGAACTCTAGCTAGTTTAATCGGTGGAGAGTCTAGTGATTACAATTGGACAATGACAAGCAATCTACAATATTGCTTGTTGTTTAAAGCATTGTAATAGAGCAGACTAATTCAAATTGTAGGAATATAACTTCACACTTTACTTTACAAAGGATAATTTATTGTCACTTTGTTGTTGAACATAAATTGCTCTTAACATACATTTAGTTGTTAATAAGTCAATGTACTGTCACCAAGATTGGTCAAGAAAATGAATAAAACTATAATTCAAGCTTATGAAAACGTGGAAAAAGACAACGTCAAATTTTGTGAAATTCTTAACAAGAGTGCATGATGACATCAATGAAGTGCGAAATCAACAACATAATAGAATCAACATATGATGTTTAGCTAAAAGCTGCAAATTCACAAAAAAAAAACAATCGATGACATCAATGAACATAACAGGAGTGCACAACTCGTAATTAATCAAAAATCAAATTTTGAAGTAAGATTATTAAGAAATTGCTATTAAGCACTGATATATGGAGCTAAGTTACAACAAAATTCAGAGGAAGCAAAATTGAGAAAAGTACAGAACAAATGCACGAAAAGTTCATTCAATTATAGATGAAGAATGATTTATCAATGGCGGAATACAAGATTAAGGAATGGAGAAACCAATTGCACGTAGAAATCAGAGAAATCATAACTCTTAGGGCCTTTGGATCCCGTCCACGTGGAAAGCCCAGAGACGTCCACACGCGAAGGTGCGGATCGTCGAGATCGTTGTTGAAGAATGACATTGTAGGAATGACCGTCATTAGGAGGAGTTGTGAAGAGTAGCCGTCAAACGACGTGTCCATGGATATCTTATTTCCATAATTGCAACAAACTTATATCGAATAGGAGAAACCCATCAAGCCCCACAAGTTAGGAGATATATTGTGTTATGGGTTAATATTCCTTATCCATAAAATGAAATATTTTTACCATGTTTGTTAATCTTATCTTAAGCTCCAAGCCATGATATTATCCTTTTTTATGGTAAATCCTATCTCTTCAAGGATTATCATTGGACCTCTATATAAAGAAGGTCCTAACTTCTTGTAAAAGAATAAGCATACGCCTACCACCATACTTCCATACACCAATACAATTCCGATTTATTCTCTTGAAAGCTTGTTTTATTTCCACAACGTGTAATCCTTGACCTCATACTCCACAATCAAAGTGGATTGCATCACGATACGAAATAAGCATAAAACAATTGGCGCCCACCGTGGGGCTAGGAGTTAAAAAGATTATACCTTTTTCCAACCACAAACACTACAAACCAGATAATCATGTCTAATGACAAACAAACTTCCAATGATGTCACCACATCTGAAGACGTCGCCATCACAACCACGACAAATACTCCTCAAAATCCATCAGATCAGGTCGGTCCTAGTGGTCTGGGAGATCAACACAACACCGACATGGCGGAACTCTGCAAAGAGATAAGAGCTTTGGATCAGTTGTTGGCCGCAGAAGACCCAATCTGAAGCATGGTTCTAGGAGGTTCTAAAGGAGAACGATGCGTTACATTCCCAGAACGTGTCGATGCCACCACCAACACCCCGATCCCAAATCTAGTACGTCCACGGCAAAAATACCACCCGACATCTCGATCTCGAGTTTGTTGCCGTCAACTCGTCTTTCTCGACTCCAATCATGATGTCGTCAACTTGCATTGAGGGATCTCACCACCCACCAATAATGATGACCAACCAGACTATTCGCGATCCTAAAGCAATCGATCTAATGGAGGCAGTACCAATGGAATGGTTCGATGACGTCATCGAGTGGAGAAAAAAGCTCAAAATGTTAGACGAGAGGTTTGCTCATATACCAAGGGTACCTATGCATATAGAAGAGGAAGGCGACGACTGCTACGCATTCTCACCCTTCATCGACACCATTGCTTACGTCATGATTCCCAAAAAGTACGCGGTCCCCGACATGCCGTAGTACAATGGGAAAACTGATCCCGATGAACACGTCTCGTTATACAAGCATAGGACGATGACGAGCACGGTGCCTAAACACTTGAAAGAAGCCGTGATGTGCAATTGGTTCGGATCTACCATGAAAGGTGCCGCCTTGACGTGGTTCATACACCTATCAAACATGAGAATTTCCTCGTTCGCTAGATTGATCAATTTGTTCAAAGATCAGTTTGCTAGCAGTTGACAACTCCAAAAGCAATCCAATGATCTCTATCGCATCACCCAACACTTAGGGGAGTCACTATAGAAGTACCTCATCAACTTCAACAACTAGAAGGTGTCGATACCTCACTATGACACCCCAATCTCCATAGAAGCATCCAGGCGAGGGCTATTCGAGAATTCATAGATGTATTGTGATCTAATGAAGTACCCATGTCAAGTGTTTGATGTTTTCCAACCCAAAGCGATGGCGTATATATCATTGAAAGATGATGGTCTCGTGCTAGAGAGATTGCAAGAATCATCGCGACCAAGCAAACACGTCAACAAAATCGAGACGCGCTACAATCTTTATCCTCGATAAAAAGAACCTGACCATTGAACGATCAACAGAATCTGAGACAATGGATACACCCTCCACCATGATTGGGGGTTCTATCCTCCTCTTCATCACCATTCATTTGCCGTCGACTCCGCCGGAATACTAAATTCCATGACCAAATTCGGAAAAACCGTGAGATAGCCCACGAAGCCATACAATCCCATGAACATAAGGTTCATCGACAAGTGGTGCAATTTCCACTGCAATGTTGGACACAACACTGATGAATGCTTCGCGTTGAGAAAAGAAGTCACTCACCTGCCCTAGAAGGGATATCTCAGAGACTTACTAACGGATAGAGAGGAAGCGACTTTGGATCGAGCCAAACAAGGAGAGGTGCCGCCTCCCCCTCCTCACGTCAATATCATGAACAACATCTCATGAGGGTCTAGAATATGCGGGACGTCCGTGTCCGTTGCCAACCGTCATGCCAAGGAATCTGACTTCAATAGACCAGTGATTGTCACCAAGAAGAAGTTTGACAACGCGCCTATTAGGTTCGACGAGCCTGACAAAGCCATCGCAGAGCATCACGACAACCTCTTCATATCCCTTACGATAGGGAACTACCTGGTATGACGCGTCGTGGTGGACAATGGCAGCTCAACAAATCTATTGATGATTGAAGCCCTTCATAACCTCGACCTTACACAAGAAAACATTATCAAGAAATCAATCCCATTAGTGCGGTTCAGTGGCGAAGTCAGCAACTCACTGGGGGTTCATGCTAACTACCTACGAGGGCGGAATAAATTTTCAAGTCAAGTTCCTGATCAAGGACTGTTTGTCACCATTCAACATGATCCTCGGCCGCCCCTAGATACATGGCATGAGAGAGATCCCATCAATGTATCATCAGACCGTCAAGTTTCAACCAAGTGGGGATATGAAAGATTTAAGGCGAACAAACGCTAGCGAAGGAGTGTTACAGAATCTCCCAAAAGACTATCGTGACCTAGAAGCACATGAATGGATAGACAGTATAGCCATTAACGGACTACTAGACGTTGACATATTACACAAAGCCAGAGCCCCCTGAACTCGACGAGGTGATCTTAGATCCTAGAAAACATAGCCACATCGTGAAGATAAGCGCAGATATGCCTGGCAAGATAAAAAAGCATCTACTCGACTTCCTGTGGTCCCACTCTAAGTGTTTTGCGTGGACACAAAAAGACATGACCGGTATCCGCCCAAACGTGATCGTGCACAAACTTAATGTGGATCTCTAACATCCACCAGTCAAGAATAAGCAGAGGAAGTTCGTGCATGTGAGGAACAAGGTGATAGATGAAGAAGTACGAGCTTTGTTAGGGACCGCCAAAATTAGGGAAGCTCGTTATCCCAACTAGTTAGCTAACGTGGTGGTAGTAGAAAAGAAGAATGGGAAGTGAAGAGTCTGCATTGACTTTACCAACCTCAATAAGGCCTACCTTAAAGATTTCTTTCCACTGCCTCATATCGATGCAATGGTCGACGCCACTACTTGTCACGAGATGCTCACTTTCATGGACACGTTCAATGGCTATCACCAAATTCAGATGAGTCCGGAACCAGAAGAAGACAACCTTCATCACCAACCATGGAATTTATTGCTACAAGGTCATGTCGTTTGGTCTTAAGAACGCTTGAGCCACATATCAAAGATTAGTCAACAAGATGTTCAAGAACCAAATCGGCGACACAATGGAAATCTACATCAACGACATGTTGGTTAAGCCGAAGAAGGCGGTCGAACATGTTCAACACTTGGAGACAGTCTTCGAGATCCAGGAAAAATACGACATGAAGTTGAACCCAACCAAATGGTGTTTTGGGGTCTCGTCGGGAAAATTTAGTGACACAACGGGGGATCAAAGTAGTCCTGACCAGATTAAAGATACACTTGACCTCCAATCCCCTCGATGTGTCAAAGACGTCCAGAAGCTGATAGGCAGAATCACCGCTCTAAACGAATTCATCTCAAAGGCGTCAGACAAGAACCGCTTATTCAACAATGTCCTAAAGAAAAACAAATATTTTGAATCGACAAGCGAGCACAATAAAGCCTTCCAGGAATTGAAAAGGTATTTAACATCTCCACTTTTACTTTCAAAACCCAGAGATGGTGAAGCTCTGCACATATACTTGGAAGTCACGGAAACTGCAGCAAGTGTCGTCTTAGTGAGGGACGAATACGGCGAAGAGTTGCCCATCTACTAAGTGAGCAAGACATTGCCCAATGCAGAAACAAGGTACTATTCCATGGAGAAGCAAACCCTAGCCTTCATCACGGTGTCCATCAAGATAAAACCTTACTTCGAGGTCCACACTATCAAAGTAAGGACCAACTATCCCATCAAGAACATGATGAGCAAACCAGAACTATTTGGAAGGATGACAAAGTGGGTAGGTCACCTTAGCGGCTACGACATCCAATACAAGACACGCACAATAATCAAGTCGCAAGCTTTGGAAAATTTTGTGATTGATATCGGCCCAACCTATGAAGAGCAGATTGCGGAAGATTTGTTATAAGTTAATGATCATGTCCCCTTGAAGTGGACGTTGTACACTAACAATGCTTCTAGTCAAAATGGTGTAGGATTAGGGGTTGTCTTAAAAATACCACGGATAGCCCAAACTGTGCTATGTGAATTCAAATCAACAAACAATAAGGCGGAATATGAATCACTCGTGATTGGCATCACCATTGCCAAGGAGACATGCGTGAAGAACTTGGAAGTAATCTACGATTTTATGATAATTGTGAACCAAATCAATGAAGAATACGCGGCCCGTGATTCAAAGATGACATCCTATTTGGAAGTCGTCCGTGACATCATCAAGTGATTTGACACATTCAACATTAAGCAAGTTTCTAGAGACACCAACACAGTGGCCGACGCATTAGCCAATCTCGAGTATGTCATTGGTCGAAGAGAGTACCAGAAGATTCATTTCCTACACGTGGAGGTGCCTGATAGGCGTTGTCGTGACACCTAAACAAAATAATCCTAACAAACCTAAACAAGTAGTCTGGGCAAGTAAGGGTCGAATCCACAGGGAGGAAGTGATCTTTCTAAGTGTTTATAAGCATGCAAAGTAACAAGGGGGTTTTTGGTTATCAAACACAGTAACAAAGATGCAAGCTTTAGAAGGAAAATAAATATGATGGGTGGAAATATTCCACTAGACAAATATCCACACTACAAAGGAAACAGGTTTAGTTGACTTGAGAATATGAATAGGGAAAGTAGTTCCACTAGAACGAGATCCACAATACAGAGATATAGGTTGATCACTGAAATCTATTCAATCCAAGTTCTTTAACTATTCTTATGGTTGTTCCCATCCTGATCTTAAGCACTATCGATTCTCACAGTTGTCGATAGACTTATCACTATGTCACTGATAAAGCACCACCGATTCTCACAATTGTCGGTATACTTTACCACTAACACAACAATAGCAATGCATACAAGGATATAGGATACATGCAAATAGAAAGACACCTTACTACTTAACATGCAACTGATTCTCACTCACGATTGTACGCTCAGAACCCCTATACGCACAATCGTGTATGCCACTAGATGTGCACTCGGAACCCCTATATGCAATCCTAGCAATTGATAAATATTACTCAACCTAGCTGGCCAGACTATGAAGAACAATGATAAATCAATAATCAATATAACCAAGAGAATCAAACCAACACACATAAGAATAAGAACAAGGAATAGAAATCTCACAACCGAATCAACTGTATTGCTTCAAACGTCTAGCAGAACAAAGGTGTTTAGTTCTCCATTCGTTCAAACCCTAGGGTTGGGAATGAAAGAACGAACTTGTAAAACTGCATCCTAGATTGTGTGTTGTGGCAACTAGGTTAACTAAAGAGTATTTAACCTAAATCTAAAAGTGATAAAAATAATAAAAGGAAATAATAATAAGAATAATAATAGCCAAAAATAAACTATGAAAATCGGGGACAATTAATCCCGTGCACTCTCGCTTCTCCTCTCGTGCAAGCATCTCGTCCTCTCGGCCTTCTCTCGCAAGCCATCTCGCTCGGCCCAACCAGCAGCAACTTCAGCGGCCCATCACACAGTAGCTCAATCTCCCGCTGATGTCATGCGGCGTCATCCCCACATTTCTTCAGCTTACTTTCCCGCTCCACTTCACGTGTCCAATTTGACGCAGTATCCTTCAATTAGGCCGAGGCCTTCATTGGGCCTAATTTCCTTTGGGCCTAATTTCTTCCAAATTCCAGCATTAGCACGCGGCATTCACTTAATTAATTTCTTCGCCTCACGTGGCCGCGGGGCGCCAGCTCCCACCGCGGGGCGGCATCCTTCATAGATTTTCGTCGTCTCCTCAGGTGGTCAACTCTTCTTCCTCTGGATGTCTCCAATTAGCTCCTCCAGACCATCAAAACCACACTTCTCTGCTCCAACTCCATAATCTCCAATTGTGCTCTAAATCCAACCAAATGGAGCCTCAAACCTGGTAATAACCCTTAGATATGTGCTACAAAATAGCACTTATCAAATCCCCCATGCTTAAACCTTGCTCGTCCTCGAGTAAGCTAAAGTAAACCTACTCCTTCAATCAATCCCCAAGGCTTCAGGAAGCATAGAAAACTCAACCTCCAAGAATCATACCAAACAATAAACTCCAGGCAACCATACAAATAAGCACAGCACAATAGACTACAACATCAAATCAAAAATCTCAACACCCCACACAACCAAGCTAAAAGGGAAGCAGAGTACTTTCCCCAAGTTTATCCCAAACACCATAGAGTGAATAAATTCTAATCCTAGTCTCCCATCTATCTTCTTATCCCTCCAGAGTGACCTACCCGAATCCTCCTTATAACTCTTCTCCTTATGACGCCTCGCCAAGAATAATGAGAAATCCTAAAATCACTCTTCTTCTTTTTCGCTCATTTTGCCAAGGCACCCTTTCGGGTTTTCACCAAGCCAGTCATTTCATTTTCCAATAGATGTACTCACTTAAGCTCACGTCACTCTTGACCATATATTACCCCAGCCTAATGCTGGTCCAAGCCACCTGCTTATTACCTAGGCCGTCCTTTCGGGTTTTCGACCTATCCCAGGATTTCTAATGTATGCCTTTTTTTTCAAATTTTTGGCTTTTTTCCTCAACAACGTAGCAAGTATAGAACTCCCCCCCATGCTTAAACATTGCATTGTCCTCAATGTAATGAAAGACAAAAGAATAGAAGCACATGGAAAAGCAAAAAATAACTCACAAACGTCGCCAAGCTGCTTGGACACTGAAGCTGTCGCTGGCGGTCTTCTCAATAAATGCCCAGGTCTCTAGTGTTGGGCGGGTGTCTTCATCAATTCTATAATCTTCTCCTACCGTGCAATCGAAAGAAAACCACTTTGGTGAATAGTGGTATAGCAAAGATGTCGGGGTGGCACGGCCTTCTAGGAATACATGGTGGAGCCCAGATGTAATCATGGTGGGGGCTCTAGTGTTCCTCCTCTCCAGCTGCCTATTGTAGGGCCATCATCGTTGTCAAATAATGTGTGGGGTAAGTGTATCCTCCTTGACAACATGATGCGCACCATCGCCATGGGAATTCCGGACAGTTGGCCTTCGGTAAAACTTTATTTTATTTTTTTCGATTTTATTTTTGCCCCCGTTTAAGGTTTTTTCGGGGGGTGACTTAGTGCAGGGAAGGAAGATTTACAATGGTGTGGAAACACCTTCTTTAATAGGCATGGGTATCTTTCCTACAGGTTAGTCGGAGACAAAAAACAAGAACAAAAACAAAACAAAAACACACAAAACTAATGCAAGAAATAAAGAAAGAAAAACATACATCGGGTTGCCTCCCGGTTAGCGCCTTAGTTATTATCATGGCTTGAAATACTACTCCATTTTCCTCAACTCGAGTTGCTCATAGCAACTGAGCACCTGGGATTTGGATCTGGGGGGTGCCTCTTTGGGTGCTCCATGTTGAGCGTGACCCCCAATCTTGTGCAATTGTTGATGGTTGGATCACTCGTCGTATCCATGAATGCACTTGCCATCTTTAAAAACTGTCTACCCAGCATCTCAGGGGCTGCATGTACGTCATGCCCCGTATCCAGCATATAAAAATCAGCCACTTGTATCAAGGCTTCCTTCTTGTGCTTCCCCTTCAGTTTCTTTTTGATCAAGCCCAGCACCTTTAACATTTCCTTGCAACGAGGGGTGCTGTCTGCCAGATGGACCAAAGGGGTGGTTGCCTTGCAACTACTGAAGGTGTCAAATAAGCCTTTGTCGCTCCCCACCTTTTGGGTGTCCTTCAGAGCCTCAGGGGAGGGTGTAACGGGTTTCAGCGCGACGAGCGGGAAGGAGTTGAGACGCACAAACTCATCATAGGCAGCCTCCAGAGGATCGGGGACTGCCGGGGCATTTTTGAGAGAAACGGGTGTCTCAGGAGTATTTCCGTGATCGCGGTACTCCTCCTCATCGTCGCTCCACTCCTCCTCAAATCTCAAAAAGTACTCCTCCTCAGTCAGCAACTCTGGACGATGATAAGGATCAACCCAAACCTCATCAGCATAACTGGAATATTGGACGATGGGTTGCTCTGAACTCACCGCGGGTCGCGGCAAAATCTCGCTAGGAGGCACTCCGTCCACCGCGGGGCGGTGAGGTCGCGGTGGAGATAACTGGGACTTCACGTCGGGTCGCGGTAAGAGGTGACGCGGGGCGGTCGGCGATGTTCTCTATCTCATATTCGTCCTCCTCTTCAGCACTAGGAGGAACGTTTTCCCTCGGGTTTACTACCGTTTGAGATGGTAGATTTCCCTCAATCCTTGCATCGATCCGTATAATTGACTCCACCATCTGGTCCACCTGCCTTTTCATATTCTTGATGCTTGACTCAGTAGTATGCACATGAGTGGTGAAATGTTGAGTCAAGGTCCTGAGCATCTCTTCAGTTGACATAGCGGAACTTGGATTGGGCGCTGGTGGGATATGCTCATAGGCCGGATAGTATTGGTGCGGAGTATCCTGCTGATAGAATGGTTGTGGCTCCGGGTAGAACTCCTGGTGGTCATAACCATATGGATGGTATTGATGATACCCATAACTCAAATTGGGGTGATTTCTCCACCCTGGAGTGTATGCGTAGGAGTATGGGTTATATCGCGGTTCTCCCCAGAAATCCATATCTTTAACAAAAATCAAACAAGGACAAACAAAAGTCAGTAGCACGGGTGTGGACCGTAAGATAGGTCCACACCAAAGTAGCACGCACACAAACAAACACACGGAAAAATCAAAACTTGCCTCCCCGGCAACGGCGCCAATTTGATAGGCGTTGTCGTGACACCTAAACAAAATAATCCTAACAAACCTAAACAAGTAGTCTGGGCAAGTAAGGGTCGAATCCACAGGGAGGAAGTGATCTTTCTAAGTGTTTATAAGCATGCTAAGTAACAAGGGGGTTTTTGGTTATCAAACACAGTAACAAAGATGCAAGCTTTAGAAGGAAAATAAATATGATGGGTGGAAATATTCCACTAGACAAATATCCACACTACAAAGGAAACAGGTTTAGTTGACTTGAGAATATGAATAGGGAAAGTAGTTCCACTAGAACGAGATCCACAATACAGAGATATAAGTTGATCACTGAAATCTATTCAATCCAAGTTCTTTAACTATTCTTATGGTTGTTCCCATCCTGATCTTAAGCACTATCGATTCTCACAGTTGTTGATAGACTTATCACTATGTCACTGATAAAGCACCACCGATTCTCACAGTTGTCGGTATATTTTACCACTAATACAGCAATAGCAATGCATACAAGGATATATGATACATGCAAATAGAAAGACACATTACTACTTAACATGCAACTGATTCTCACTCACGATTGTACGCTCGGAACCCCTATACGCACAATCGTGTATGCCAATATATGTGCACTCGAAACCCCTATATGCAATCCTAGCAATTGATAAATATTACTCAACCTAGCTGGCTAGACTATGAAGAACAATGATAAATCAATAATCAATATAACCAAGAGAATCAAACCAACACACATAAGAATAAGAACAAGGAATAGAAATCTCATAACCGAATCAACTGTATTGCTTCAAACGTCTAGCAGAACAAAGGTGTTTAGTTCTCCATTCGTTCAAACCCTAGGGTTGGGAATGAAAGAACGAACTTGTAAAACTGATTCCTAGATTGTGTGTTGTGGCAACTAGGTTAACTAAAGAGTATTTAACCTAAATCTAAAAGTGATAAAAATAATAAAAGGAAATAATAATAATAATAATAATAATAATAGCCAAAAATAAACTATGAAAATCGGGGACAATTAATCCCGTGCACTCTCGCTTCTCATCTCGTGCAAGCATCTCGTCCTCTCGGCCTTCTCTCGCAAGCCATCTCGCTCGGCCCAACCAGCAGCAGCTTCAGCGGCCCATCACACAATAGCTCAATCTCCCGCTGATGTCATGCGGCGTCATCCCCACATTTCTTTAGCTTACTTTCCCGCTCCGCTTCACGCGTCCAATTTGACGCGGTATCCTTCAATTGGGCCGAGGCCTTCATTGGGCCTAATTTCTTCCAAATTCCAGCATTAGCACGCGGCATTCACTTAATTAATTTCTTCGCCTCACGTGGCCGCGGGGCGCCAGCTCCCACCGCGGGGCGGCATCCTTCATAGATTTCCGTCGTCTCCTCAGGTGGTCAACTCTTCTTCCTCTAGATGTCTCCAATTAGCTCCTCCAGACCACCAAAACCAAACTTCTTTGCTCCAACTCCATAATCTCCAATTGTGCTCTAAATCCAACCAAATGGCGCCTCAAACCTGGTAATAACCCTTAGATATGTGTTACAAAATAGCACTTATCAGTGCCCGCCATTACCAAGCTATCCAAGGCGTCAAAACCCATGTTGGTTGGTTACTCTAACAAATCTGAATCCTTGATCACACCATTTTATAATTGGGTTAAGCTTGGCAAATTACCACCCGAAAAGAATGAGGCACGACGACTTTGTGCCAAGGAGTCCTCTTGATGCATACGGTCAAGTACCGCCATCCTATTCCCCGCCTCGACGACATGCTAGATGAGCTGCATGGAGCCACCCTATTCTCCAAGATCGATCTTTGCAGTGGCTATCATCAGATTTGAATGAAGGAAGGCGACAAGTGGAAGACCGCCTTCAAGACGAAGTATGGCCTCTATGAGTGGCTTGTGATGCCTTTTGGCCTCACCAACGCCCCGAGCACTTTTATGCGGCTTATGAACCATGTACGTACACAGTTTTTGGGCAAATTTGTTGTTGTGTAATTTGATGACATTTTGGTTTATAGTCGTAGTTTAGAGGACCGTGTAGACCACCTTCAACAAGTCCTAGATTGTCATAGGAGCGAGCACTTGTATGCCAATTTGGCAAAATGTGTGTTTTGCTCGGACACCACAGTCTTTCTACGATTTGTAGTGTCTCTAAGGACGGCCTATGAGTGGACCAAGAGAAGGTCCGAGCTATTCAGGAGTGGCCCACTGATCAGCGCTACTTTGTAGGGTTTAATTAGGAGTTGTTACCGGTATTTTGGGTGCCATTTGTATGGATTTAGAGCGTATTTTAGAGATTGGAGTTGAGAAGTAGAAGTGTGACTTTAGTGGTTTGGAGAAGCTTAAAACGAAGATATCCAAAAGATGAGGAGGAGACCACTTGAGGAGACTGAGAAGAGTCGAAGATAGAAGGCGAAGGAGCGAAGAAGGAAGCTGTCGCGACCGCGGATGAGCACGGAGGTTGATCGCGGCAAATTCGAGAACACGGAGCAAGAAAAGCCATTTTCCGCGATCGCGGAAGCACACGACAGCGAGGCCCGGGTCTTTCTCCGAAGTTACATTTACGTTTTCTTTTCTTTTATTTTATTTTCTTATTTCGTACTTTATATTATTTTCCTTTTAGGATTAGGTTTGTTATCTTTTGACATTAGGTTTTGGTTTCTAGGTTATTTAAACCTAGTTCCATAGCCTCCATAGCCATCTAGACTATTATTCAGTTTTCCATTCAGCATACTTTTCCCTTTGAAGTTTATTGTTTCCAAGAACTATGAAGAACTAAGCACCCTTTGCTTAGTCCGACAATTGAAGCCTTTATTTGATTCATGATTGTGAGGTTATAACTCTATTTCCTATTCCTTTGGATTATATATTTTCTCTTGAGCTTATTCCTATTGATTCTTATTGATTTCGCTTGTTGGACGCAACTAGTTGATATTAGTAATTGTCTATTGCTAGGGTTTGGATATTTCGAGTTGTGATTCCTTATCTATTGTATCATCCATGATATTCTAGGACTAGTTGGACTAGTTTATTATGAAAGAGAATTGATTATGTGCTAAATGCTGTGAAACATCGGTGTTGTATGTATCCTGGTTAATTCTTATGCTCTATGTTGCTGTTGTTCTAAATCTTGATAGTTTCTCGTGCATTCAATAGTAACGGTTGTTAGGACTAGTTGGACTAGTAACGATTTCAGAATAGGGACACGAATAATCAAAGAAAGGAATAGAGATAACCTAGGATCAATCAATCAAATGAATGGTGGATATTTGTTTGGCTAAGTATTTTTCCCAAATTGATAAAACCCTTTTGCTTCTGTTTGTTTTGTTTACTTTGTTTACAACCAACCAACCAAAACCCCCCATTGTTACTATTGCATGCAATCTACATAAAGATAAACATCTCCTCCCTGTGGGATTCGACCCTTACTTGCCTATTCTACTGAGTTAGGTTTGTTAGGATTATTTTGATTAGGCGATATGACTTTAGCCTGTTATCAAATTGGCGCCGTTGCCGGGGAGGCAAGTTTTGATTTTTTTCTTTGTGTGTGTTTGCGTGCTTGTTACTGTTGTGTGGACCTATCTTATGGTCCACACCCGTGCTACTGACTCTCCACTTTTGGCTTTGGATTCAGAAATTGAGAGAACGCTCTCCCAGAGCCGCAGAGTAAACAAATCTTTAGTCTTTGACAACCCAACAGACGTTGAGGCAGCTGACTGCCCCAAACCTGCAGCAGCAACCGCTGGCTGTACATTTTCCTGAGCTTGCTGATGGGGTCAATTTCGAGCTCAGGTCAGGGTTGATCCACTTGCTCCCACACTTCCATGGGATGAGTGGGGAAGACCCCAATAAGCATCTATCGGAATTCCATACAGTCTGCACCAGCATGAAGCCCAAGGGTGTGACTGAGGACCAGATCAAGCTGAGGGCCTTTCCTTTCTCTCTAAAGGATTCGGCCAATGACTGGTTCTACTACTTAACCCCAGGGAGCATTGACACGTGGGCCAAGATGAAGAAGGCTTTCTTGGAGAAGCACTTTCCGGCGACCAAGCTCAACAGCCTAAAGAGGAGCATCAGCAACCTTGAACAGCAGGCTGCTGAGTCGCTATATGAGTACTACGAGCGGTTCAAGAGGCTGATTTCTAGTTGCCCCTACCATGGCTACTCCGACTAGGACCTCGTACTTTATTTGTACGAAGGTTTACTTGATGACGAGCGTCGGATTGTGAATGCTACCTGTGGAGGGAACATCCTGAACAAGACTCCAGAGTAGGCGTACAAAATTTTCTTTGAGCTATCTGAAGGCTCAAGACAGTTCAGTAGGAGGGCGGGTGCCCAATCCGTGAGAGCTGTAGAATCTCAGCCTAATTCCACTCTACTCTCTGAGATGGCTGAGATGAAGGAGATGATGAGGCGGTACATGATGAAGGGTGGCCAGCAGTAGGTCAAATCATGTGAGATATGCCAAGACACGATGCATCCAACTGATGCATGTCCCACGCTGCAGGAGCCCACTGCTGAGGTGAATGCAATTGGAGGATATGGCCCTCAAAGGCCAAGATATGACCCGTACTCCAACACATACAATCCAGGGTGGAGAGATCACCCCAATCTGAGGTACGGGAACCAGCAGAACACTCATCATGGCCAGGAGAACCAAGAATATCAACAGAGACCGCCACAATTCCTTCCCCGCCCACAACAGTACCAACAGCCTGGGGGTCAACAACAATTTCGAGCTCCTTACGACCAAAGACCCCAAGGCCAGAGTTCTAGTGCCCCTACGTCCAGTGAGGACAAGATCAATGCCCTTGTCCAGGGCATGACAACCATGTCCAACACGGTGAACTCGATGGGGACACAAATTCACCAGTTGACTAACACTATGGCCCAAAACCAACAAGAAACAAAGTCCAGTATTCAGAACCTGGAAAAACAAGTGGGGCAGATCTCTATAGCGGTGAGCAGGTTGGAAGCTCGGGAGTCGGGGAAACTACCATCCCAAACGGTAGTCAACCCGAGGGAGAATGTGTGCGCCATGACGCTAAGGAGCGGAGCTGAGGTGGAAGCCAGTCGATCACGACAGAGAGATTTCCGTGACCGCGGAGACGAGAGCTGCGACCGCGGCTTGATCATTGGCGAGAAGAAGGAAGATATCGGTGCTATTCCGCGATCGCGGAAAAATCTGCCACAAAGAGGACAAAGTCGAGAGTTTTCCGCGACCGCGGCTTGAATTCCGCAATCGCGGAAAAAGCGCTAAAGAAGGGGAACTATTCGAGAGTATTCCGTGACCGCGGACACCAAACCGCGATCGCGGAAACCCACCAACAGTGTCTGTTCCTCTCGATGACAACCATGATGGGTACGTGCGCCCCAATTTCCCTCCGCTCCAATCAGTAAAGCCTCCCGTACCCTTTCCCGAGGCTCTGAAGGACACATGAAGACCAGCGAATGATAAGGAATTGTTCGAGACATTCAGCAACTGCGAGGTAAACATTCCTTTACTCAAGCTGGCCAATAGTATTCCTCGCTTTGCTAAATTCTTGAAGGAGCTATGCACGCTTAAGAGGAAGAAGGCGGTCAAGGAAAAGAAAAAGGTCCAAGTTAGTGAGAATGTATCCGCTATGCTGCAAAAGCGGATACCCAAGAAGGCAAGTGATCCGGGGATGTTCACGATTCCATGCAAAATTGGGGGTACCTTGTTCGACAAGGCATTACTTGATTTAGGTGCCTCTATAAATGTGTTGCCTCTCTCACTATACGAATCAATGGAGGTGGGGCCATTAGAGAAGACGGGGATTGTGATCCAGCTGGTGGATAATTCTTACGTCTACCCCAAAGGAGTGGTACAGGATGTGCTGGTAGAAGTGGACAAGTTGGTGTTCCCTGCATACTTCTTTGTGATGGACACGGGGCAGGATAAGGATGTAGCCTCTGTGATGCTAGGACGACCGTTTATGAACACAGCTGGTATTGATGTGAGCAGCGGTTCACTCACAATGGAATTTGACGGGGTGAGGATCGGATTCAACATCGATGATTCAAAACGACACCCTCCGGATGGAAACCCCGAATGCTCAGTTGTTGTGAGCAATCCAAGTTGAGGAGAGAGAGTAGTATGTCGAGCCACGACAATAACTACGGCGTTGTCCGGGAGGCAACCCGTGGTATGTATTTCATTTCTTATTTCTTCCATTGCGTGTCTTTAATTGTTTTTGTGTTAGTTGCTTTTTGTTTGTGTGCTTTTGTTTCATTTTTGCATTTCGACTAACCTGCAGGGAGGAGACCCGAGCCATATTGAAGACGGTTTTAACCACCAACGTAAGTCCTCCTATTTCCCTAACTCCCAAAAAAAAAACAAAAAAAAATAGTTCTACCGATGGCCAGTTGTCCGAATTTTACACGAGAAGAGGTGCGCATCATGCTGCCAAGGAGGAGACATTCGCCCCATAATTTTATTTGGCGACGATGATGGCCCTACAGTCGACAGCTGAGGAGGAGGAACACCAGGGCCCACAGCACGATTACATCTGGGTCTATTTTGTGTGTTCATTGAAGGTCGTGCAACCCCGCATTCTTTGATATGCCACTACACTTTCCAGTGGATCCCTTTTGGTTGCACGGTAGAGTTTGAGTTTAAAGACGCACACGCAACACCAGAGACATGCGCCTTATTGAGTTACCGCCAGCAACAACTTCAGTGTCCAAGCCAACTCAACGGCGTTTGTGAGTTATTTTTTTGCTTTTCCCTGTGCTTTATTCTTTTTTGTCTTTCATTACATTGAGGACAATGCAATGTTTAAGCATGGGGGAGTGTTCTATACTTCCTAGTCATTGAGGAGATAAAGAAAAAGAAGCCAAAAATTCAAAAAAAGGCAAAAATAGTAATCTTGGGATAAGTCGAAAACCCGAAAGGGCGGCTTAGGTAATAAGCAGGTGGCTTGGACCAGCATTAGGCTGGGGTAATAATTGGTCAAGAGTGATGTGAGTTACATGTGAGCCCATCTATTGAAAAATGAAATGAGTGGCTTGGTGAAAACTCGAAAGGACGCCTTGGCAAAATGAGTGAAAAGAAGAAGAGTGATTTTTAGGAATCATCATTTTACCTGGCATGGTGACATAAGAAGATGTGATATAAGGAGGATTCAGGTAGGTCACTCTGGGAGGCATAAGAAGATAGATGGAGGCTAGGATTAGATTTTGTAATCACTCTATGGTGTTCGGGATAAGCTTGGGGGAAGTACTCTGCTTTCCTTTTAGCTTGGTTGTGTTGTGGTGATCAGCACTATTTTGTAGTGCTTATCTAGGAATTGTTACCGGTGTTTTGGGTGCCCTTTGTATGGGTTTAGAGCACAACTATGGAGAATGGAGTTGAGGAGTAGAAGTGTAGATATGGTGGTTTGGAGAAGCTTAAATGAAGATATATTGAAGGGAGAAGGAAGCCACCCAAGAAGACGAAGTATAGACCCAGTCGGGTCTACAGAAGACCAGAAGAAGGCAAAGAAGGCCTGCACGGTTAGCTGCACGGTCTGCTAACTGTGCAGGATGTTCGAGAGCACGACGAGAAGAATCAGCAATTTCCGCGACCGCGGAATTTCTTCCGCGATCGCGGAAAAATCGTTCAGCGAAGCATCTGAAGAATGTCGAGAGGAAGGGCCTGGGAGTTTGAATTTTCCGCGACCACGGAATTTGTTCCACGGAAGCACACAAAAAGGCCTTGGTTACTTGTTGGTATACAATTACATCGTTGTAATAGTATTTGATTCTCTATGGGATTCGACCCTTACTTGCCTATTCTACTAGTTTAGGTTTGTTAGGATTATTTTGATCAGGCGAATGACTAAAACCTGTCATCATGTGGTTATGTGTTGTGTGGTGTTGTGCATATTGTGTTGGTGCCTTGGAGATTCATGTTTAGGTGCAATTCTTAGTGGAGATGATTTTTCTATGCTTCCTGATACCTTGGGGATTTTATTGGAGGAGTAGGTTTATTTTAGCTTACTCGAGGACGAGCAAGGTTTAAGCATGGGGGAATTTGATCAGCACTACTTTGTAGGGTTTAACTAGGAGTTGTTACCGGTGTTTTGGGTGCCATTTGTATGGATTTAGAGCGTATTGTAGAGATTGGAGTTGAGAAGTAGAAGTGTGACTTTAGTGGTTTGGAGAAGCTTAAAATGAAGATATCTAGAAGATGAGGAGGAGACCACTTGAGGAGACTGAGAAGAGTCGAAGAAAGAAGGCGAAGGAGCGAAGAAGGAAGCTGCCGCGACCGCGGATGAGCACGGAGGTTGATCGCGGCAAATTCGAGAACACGGAGCAAGAAAAGCCATTTTCCGCGTTCGCGGAAGCACACGGCAGCGAGGCCCGGGTCTTTCTCCGAAGTTACATTTACGTTTTCTTTTCTTTTCTTTTATTTTCTTATTTCGTACTTTATATTATTTTCCTTATAGGATTAGGTTTGTTATCTTTTGACATTAGGTTTTGGTTTCTAGGTTATTTAAACCTAGTTCCATAGCCTCCATAGCCATCTAGACTATTATTCAGTTTTCCATTCAGCATACTTTTCCCTTTGAAGTTTATTGTTTCCAAGAACTATGAAGAACTAAGCACCCTTTGCTTAGTCCGACAATTGAAGCCTTCATTTGATTCATGATTGTGAGGTTATAACTCTATTTCCTATTCCTTTGGATTATATCTTTTCTCTTGAACTTATTCCTATTGATTCTTATTGATTTTTCTTGTTGGACGCAACTAGTTTATATTAGTAATTGTCTATTGCTAGGGTTTGGATATTTCGAGTTGAGATTCCTTATCTATCGTAGCATCCATGATATTCTAGGACTAGTTGGACTAGTTTATTATGAAAGAGAATTGATTATGTGCTAAATGCTGCGAAACATCGGTGTTGTATGTATCCTGGTTAATTTCTATGCTCTATGCTGCTGTTGTTCTAAATCTTGATAGTTTCTCGTGCGTTCAATAGTAAGGGTTGTTAGGACTAGTTGGACTAGTAACGATTTCATAATAGCTACAGGAATAATCAAAGGAAGGAATAGAGATAACCTAGGATCAATCAATCAAATGAATGGTGGATATTTGTTTGGCTAAGTGTTTTTCCCAAATTGATAAAACCCTTTGCTTTTGTTTGTTTTGTTTACAACCAACCAACCAAAACCCCCCATTGTTACTATTGCATGCAATCTACATAAAGATAAACAACTCCTCCCTGTGGGATTCGACCCTTACTTGCCTATTCTACTGAGTTAGGTTTGTTAGGATTATTTTGATTAGGCGATACGACTTTAGCCTGTTATCACCCACCCATACGACGTCGACCATGGTTCGATCCTTTTTGGGATTGGCTAGCTTCTACAGGCATTTTTTTGCGAGACTTTAGCTCAATTGCCTCCCCGCTGCACGAGCTCACCAAGAAGGGTGCCTCGGTCGAATGGAATGACAAGCATGAGGCCGCCTTTCAGACACTCAAGGACAAGCTCTGCAACACCCCCCTTCCTCAGCTGCCTGACTTCAACAAGATGTTTGAGGTTGAGAGTAATGCCTCCAACTTTGGCATTGATAGCGTCTTGCTCCAGGAAAGGCGACCCATCGCCTACTTCAGTGAAAAGCTCTCTAGCGCCATGCTCAACCATCCGACATATGACAAAGAGCTTTATGCTCTCATTCGTGTGTTGAAGACCTGGTTACACTACCTGTGGCCCAAGGAGATCGTTATCCACACCGACCATGAGGCCCTCACCTACTTGAAGCACAAATCGACTCTCGTCCGGTGCCATGCACGCTTGGTAGAGTTCATGGGGACCTTTCCTTATGTGGTGCTACACAATCAAGGCAAGGAGAACGTGGTGGCTGATGCGCCATCACGCATGTATGTCCTCTTGACTCACCTAGATGCTAAGGTTTTAGGGTTTTCTTTAAATAAAGATTTGTATATGCATGATATTTTCTTTAAATCTATTTATGAAGCATGCACATCTAGGGGAGAGTTTGAGGGTTATGTTTTGGATGATGGATATTTGTTTAGGGTCGTGGCCACTTTGGGATTGCCAAAACTTTAGTTGCACTTAAGGAACACTTTTATTGGCCCTATACGACCCGGCAGGTGGCTAGATTTTGCAATGCCTGTGTGACATGCCATAGAGCCAAGTCTACGTCGAGCCCCTCATTGTACACCCCTTTGTCTGTGCCTTCGGCCCCTTGGGAGGATTTATCTATGGATTTTGTGATGGGGTTGTCGATGTCTAAGAAGAGGAGGGACTCTATTTTTGTGGTTGTAGACCGTTTCTCCAAGATGGCTCACTTTATCCCTTGTAGGATGACCAACAATGCTTCGGACATAGCTAACCTCTTTTTTTAGCATGTGGTGAGATTACATGGGATACCTAGGTAGATTGTGAGTGACCGGGATATGAAGTTTGTGATTCACTTTTGGAGGACACTGTGGGGTAAGCTGGGCACTAGACTCCTATTTTCCACTAGCTACCACCCATAGACAAATGGCCAAACTGAGGTGACCAACCGGACCCTAGGGACCTTGCTTAGGGCCAACCCGCACCGTTGGGAGGACTTACTCTCTTGTTTTGAATTCTAATATAACAGGTCGGTGCACTCGGCGACTCGCCTCACGCCTTTCCAGGTTGTCTATGGCTGCAACCCGCTCACGCCGCTCGACCTCACGCCGCATCCCATCCCCAATGGCGATAACCTCAAAGGCACGGACCGGGTTGCGTTTAACCAGGAGGTTCACGCTAGGACCAAGGAGCAGTTGGAGCGGCGAGCAAGATAGTATGAGCACAAGGCCAACAAGGGCCGGCGCCGCGTCACATTCGTGTCGGGCGACCTTGTCTGGGTCCACATGTGCAAGGAGCGCTTCCCCGCCAAGCGCCGCGGCAAGCTTGATCCTCGCGGCGATGGCCCATTCCGTGTCATCCAGGGCTTTGGTCCCAACGCATACCAGTTGGAGTTGCCGGATGACTATGGAGTTCACACCACCTTCAATGTGGAGGACTTGTCCCCTTATGTTCCCCCAGACGTTGACATTGACGAATCAAGGACGATTCAAGGCCAAGAAAGGGAGAGTGATGCAACCCCGGTCGTGACATTGACGGATGCACAAGAGGAAGACATGCTCAGTG
Organism: Rheum nobile; assembly: GCA_027886185.1. Taxonomy (NCBI): domain Eukaryota; kingdom Viridiplantae; phylum Streptophyta; class Magnoliopsida; order Caryophyllales; family Polygonaceae; genus Rheum; species Rheum nobile. Next base: position 2,800,905 of record WOAB01000002.1, on the reverse strand, counting down.
TCAAGTCTGAGGGCCCGATCACCAGGGCACACGCCAGAGCCATAGCCCAAGCCACGCAGAGTCTCACGACCAAGGGACTCGCATGCGACAACCGCGCCTCACTCCTCGTGCCTCGGGCCGTGCTTTGCTCCTTCATCGTTGGCGCTGCGTCCCACGCTGCGGCGCCATGGCTATGGCCGCGACACACTTGCTATTTGGAGTATATTTCTGGATTTAGAGGTTTATTCACTATCTTTTGGGTTGCTTTGGAAACTTTCTAAGTTTATCAACTTCCAGTTTTAGCAGGTTCCATTTTTAGTATGTTTCTATGTTTGGATTGTTTCTATCACTAGCAATTTCTAATTTTAGGACTTTCTATATTAGGCAACTTTCTATTTTTGGTGTGTGCCTCTCTTGTTCCTAAGGGGCCGGCCTATTTGCTTTAGTTTGGCCCATGGCCGAGTAGGTCACGCAGCTACTATAAATGATGCATCTTTGTATTGTTTTCCTTTACGTTGAATATTAATCGAAGCATTGTCGTTGAGTCATTACTCCATCTCCTTCGATCTCGACGTCACCACACCGGCCAATCACCATCACCGATCACTAAACACATCTCTCGCAAGACTTGTCTTTCGAAATCCTCTCGCCCCAACTTGGCCCCAGCCAAGCGCAAGAGAGCCGGTGACTTTGCCTCGCGAAGTCGCTACCTATCCAGCCACGGAGAGATGGGCTTTCGATCCACTTTCTACCTAGATCCGCCGAGCAACACGTGAACGAAGACGTTTACGTATCACCTCTCGTGTCCTCAAAGATTACATGTTGCTCAAGTGATGCACCATTGGATATTATCTAAGATGTCTCTGAGAGGGTAAGGTCCATAATGTGTTACAGGAGCTGTATGATGGAGAATGTGGAAATCATTCTAGCAGAAGGAATTTAGCATTGTGCGCCTACATAATAGGTTATTGGCCTACCATGAAGAAAGATGTGGCCAACAATGCAAACAAGTGCGACGCCTGTCAAAGACATTGTCCAGTGTCTCATCAACCATCTAAAGCTCTACACCCGATTTTCTCCCCTTGGCCTTTCATGAAGTGGGGGATGGATATTGTCGAGAAAGTGTCAGTCGCCTCCGATCAATGTGTCTTCATGCTCGCCCTGACAGACTACTTCTCCAAGTGGATCGAAGTAGAGGCGTTCAAAGAAATCAAGGACTCACATGTTATTTCCTTTATAAGAAGGAACATCTTGGGCAGATTTGGTGTCCCCAACACCATTGTCTACGACAACGGGTCACAGTTCATAAGCAATCGGATGTATGAGTTCTAATCTTGAGAAGACGCTCGTCTTACCTCATTTGTTTATCTAATCTTAGGCTCCAAGCCATGATATTATCTTATATATATATATGGTAAATCATATATCTTCTAGGATTATCATTTACCTCTATATAAAGAAGGTGCCAGCATCTTATAGCAAAAGAAGCATACGCTTACCACTATACTTCCATACACCAATACCATTCCGTTTTATTCTCTTGAAAGTTTGTATTATTTCTACAACGTGTGATACGCCGTATTCTGTATGGCGTAGTTAGGGATTATTAGCAGATTTATAGGAGACTTTGGCGGGGTTTTGGAGCTAAGTTGATGGTTGTGGTGCGGAGTTACATTATGGATGATTTGGAAGAACTTACGCATTGAAGACGAAGCTCGAAGCTATGTAGGAGAGCTGGTGATCAGAAGACAAAAGCTTCTGGAGTGAAGAACGCGAGGTGGGGCGATGTACCGCGATCGCCGTTATTCTCCAGTCCAACAGAAGCTGCTGGAGCCGATAACCGCGATCCCCCGCGATCGCGGTTGGTCGCGGTTTTGCCGCGCGACTGAACAACTCTCGATTTTCCTTTCTGCTTGGCCGTTTCGTTTTGCTGAGTTAATTGGTAATTAAATGGGCTCGGATTAGGGTTAGAAAGAAGCACGTCCAGACTGAGCAGCCATTCGATCTTCCTTTGTTTTTTTCTCAAGAACATAATTAGTTTTCCTTTGTTTTTCTTTTGGATTTGGAATTGTGTGAAGAACATGAATCATAACTAATTTCCTGTTTTACCTAGCGTGGAAGCACAAGGTTGACTTGGTTGTAAGGTTTATTTCTCTTGTTCATCCCTTTGGATTTGGTATTGATTTCCTTGAGCATATTTCTATTACTATCTATTTTGCTAGATTGATCACCTAGTCTAAATCTATAGTAATTTAGGTGCTAGATTTGGGATAGACGGTGGAATCCCTAATCATAGGTAGCAACCACAATTGCATGAAATTGGTAAATTGAGTTCAATTGTGAAAAGGAAATTGATTTGCATGACATACTTGCGGTGTTGAGTCTTGTTTGCAATCCATTAATCTTATACTCTATGCTATTGATTGAACCAACTTAGGAGGTCTTCTAGGTTATCAATTAGTAAGTGTTAGCAAGACCGGTTGGCTTGCTAATATAAACAAGATCAGAATTGGAACAAATCCATAGGATAAATATGAACATGAGAAGAATCTATGATCAACTTGGTTAACCTTTGTGTGGAAACTTGCTAGGTGAAGCTCCCTTTCTTCATATTTGCTTAAACTTGATTCGGTTTTGTTTTGTTTGAGTAGTTTTAGTAGAAAACCAAATCCCCCCCATTTGTCCTTTTAAGTTGATAAATTAGTAATTGCATTGAAATTGACGTGTTAACTCCCTTGGGTTCGACTCCTTACTTGCATGCTATACTCTAGTTGTAATTTAGGATTACTTTGATAGCGCGCACGACTGAGAAATGCTATCAAATTTGGCGCCGTTGTCGGGGAGTTGATAATCGTTCTTTCTCTTTGTAATTGTTTGTTTATCAACTTTTGGTGTGAACCTTTTGTATGGTTCACACCCGTGCTACTGATTCTCCCATTCTTGATTTTGATCCAGAAATTGAGCGGACATTTTTCAGGAATCGAAGAGCAACCCGTGAACTTTTGAACCAAACAGAGATGGCTGATAGGACGTTGAGACAGCTAACCGCCCCGAACTTGGAGCAACAACCTTTGGCTATAACCATTCCTGAGTTAGCTGAAGGAGTGAACTTTGAGCTAAACGCAGGATTGATCCATGAGTTACCTCATTTCCATGGACTTGCTGGAGAAGACCCGAACAAGTACTTAGCGCAATTTCATGCGGTCTGTTCTAGCATGAAGCCAAGAGGTGTCACTGCTGACACCATCATGTTGAGAGCATTTGGATTCACTTTGAAGGATTCTGCAAACGATTGGCTCTACTACCTTGCCCCGGGAAGTATCACGACATGGGCCGAAATGAAGAAATCTTTTCTTGAGAAATACTTCTCGGCCACAAAGCTGAATAGTTTAAAGAGAGCCATTGCTACTATTGAACAACAAGGAGGTGAAAGCTTATATGAGTACTACGAGAGATTCAAGCGGTTATGTGCAAGTTGCCCATATCATGGGTACAGTGATCAGGATCTCATCCTCTACTTGTTCAATGGTCTCTCGGATGAGGAGCGTAGAATGGTGAATGCCGCTTGTGGAGGTAATATTCTGAACAAAACTCCTCCCCAAGCTTTTGAGATGTTTCAAGAGCTATCTGAAGGCTCAAGGCAATTTAGCAAGAGAGAGAGTCTCAAGGCTGTGGGTTCCTCGTCCAAGATTGAATCCGATGTGAATGAGCTGAAGGAAATGATGAAGTGCTTTATGCTGAATGGCACTCCATCTCAAGCCAGACCATGTGGAATTTGTAATGAAGTGGGACATCCAAATGATCTATGCCCAACACTTCAGGAGTCAAATGCTGAGGTGAACGCTGTAGGAGGATGGCAACCAAGACCAAAGTATGATCCATTCTCTAACACCTACAACCCAGGATATAGAGATCATCCAAATCTCAAGTGGAGTAACCAACAAAATGTTCAGAATCCTCACCTCTTGCAACCACAACAGCAACCGAGGCCACAATACAACCCTAGACAAACCATGTCAGCTGAAGACATGATCAAGTCATTGGCTCACTCGGTTATGCAGAAGGATGCTGAAACAAAGTCATCCATCCAGAATCTTGAGAAGCAAGTGGCACAAATTGCTCAAGCTGTGAGTAATCTAGAGGCCCGTGATTCGGGAAAATTACCGTCACAAACGGTGGTCAACCCGAGGGAGAATGTGAGTGCACTTACCTTGAGGAGTGGAAAGCAGCTGAACATAAGCCCTATTGCTGAACAGGGTGAATTGCAAGACAGTTCTGCAGAGTGTGAAAAAAGAAAACCGCGATCCACCGCGCCCTACCGCGATCGCTGTTTTGACGATGAAGATCCACTGGATTCTGTAGAAGAGAGTCTGTAAGTAAAACCGCGACCCGAGGCGATCGCGGCCGACCGCGGTTTACCCCAGAGAGTTATGCAGAAAATTCAGCTTCAGAACCGCGATCGCCGTCACCCGCCCTCACTCGCGGTTTGGACCAAGATCCTTCTGATGATTATGTTCGTCCGAGCTTTCCACCTCTATGCTCTCAGAAGCCGGTCCCGCCTTTCCCTGAGGCGTTGAAGGAGACTAGAGGACCGGAGAATGACAAGGAGATATTCGAGACCTTCAGTAAGTGTGAGGTAAACATTCCTTTGCTTAAATTGGTTAAGAGTATTCCTCGGTTTGCTAAGTTCTTTAAAGAAATCTGCACTATTAAAAGGAATCAAAAATTGAAAGGGAAACAAAAGGTCAAAGTTAGTGAGCATGTGTTTGCGGTGTTTCAAAGGCGAATGCCTAAAAAGTGTGGTGATCCAGGCATGTTTAGCATTCCATGTGTGATAGGTGATACAAAAATTGAAAGAGCTATGCTTGATCTTGGTGCATCTATCAATGTTTTGCCTTTCTCCTTGTATGAATCCCTAGGACTAGGACCTTTGCATGAGACCGGAATTGTTATTCAACTAGCTGATAGGTCCAATTTGTATCCGAAGGGAGTAATTGAAGATGTACTTGTCATGGTCGGTGATTTGATATTTCCTGCTGATTTTTTCGTGTTGGATATGGAACATGACAAGCATGCGGCACCTATAATGTTAGGAAGGCCTTTCATGAAAACAGCTCAAACAAAAATTGATGTGAATAGTGGAACACTTACAATGGAATTTGATGGGGAGAAAGTGCAATACAACATATATGATGCTATGAAATATCCCATTGATGATCATTCCTTGTGTTCTATTGATGTGATTGAGCCTTTAGTTCAAGATGTGTTTGATATTACTTGTTGTGATGAGTTGCGATCTATTATAGAGAATGCTATAGTGGATCCACATGCAAAATTGTCTTTGTCCACTAACATGCAGGTAGTCTTGGTTCATTTGAATACTGAAGGTCAACACCCTCGTACTCATTTGGGCAGTGGCCCCATGGAACTAATAGTGCCGAGCGAGAAGTTCCTATGTCCTATTGTGCAGGCCCCAGAAGTTGAGTTGAAACACCCCCCTGATCAATCCAAGTATGGGGGGGAGGCAACTAAGAAGGTTAAGAGGGAGGAGCCGTTGAAGGAGTCGAATATCAAGAGGAATGGTCTAAGGTTTAAACCTTTCCATGAGTGGTTCAAGAAGGAGGTGCTAAATGAGAGGGTTCCTAAGGGACCTGATGATATAGATTGAGGTTTGAATTGAGCACCATTGAGTCGAGCCACGACATTAAATAAGGCGCTTCTCGGGAGGCAACCCGAGGTTTGTGATGCTTTAATTTTTTTGAATTTTTTTGCTCATTTTAACTACCATTTTAGTGTGTTTGTGGTTAGGGAAGGATGCCCGAAGCACAGGTTCAGCTGCATTCTGCAGCCAAAACCGCGACCTCCCGCGATCGCGGCCGATCGCGGTTTTCCCCACTGTAAGTTCCTTCTTGTAAAAAAAAAAAAGAGCGAGGAATCTGAGATCCTATGTCAGTAGTTTTCCAGAAGAAGAGCCTGTGATTGTAGGTTGCAAACTGCGATCACAGGTATATGCTCAGAAACCTTTCGGAAGTTGGCGATTTGCTGTATTCGTCATTCACTATCTTCTTTTGTGGATCTAAAATTGTTTTGGAATTCTTCTATGTTACCCTTTGTCTTGGATGAGCGGTGCATTATTGGATCATCATTGTTGCTCATCCCACTTCTACCACACCTTGTGTTTCATTGGAGGGAGACCATCCGGTCTTGTATGTGAGTCTTCTGTTTTCTCTTTTCCCGTGATTCTACTTTGTCTTTCATTCCATTGAGGACAATGCAACTTTTAAGTATGGGTGAGAGAATGTATTCACATGTTGTATGGTGTTGGTTATTTACGCAAAAAAAAAAGCCAGAAAAAATGAAAAAGGCATATGAAAATCCTTGGATATACGGAAAACCCGAAAGGGCCGCATAGGCAAAAAGAAGGTGACTCGCTCAACACTAGGTTGAGGCAAGAATGAGTCTTGGAGTGATGCGAGATTGGTGAGCCTATCTTAAGAAAAATGATGAGTGGTTAGGTGAAAACCCGAGAGGGCGCCTAAGCAAAATGAGTGTGAGTGATCTAGGATTTTCTTGCTTGGCGTGGCGACATAAGGGGCGAAGTATAGGAGGATTCGGGTAAGCTACCACTTGGAGGGATAAGGTGTAGTTGGGTTTTTTTTATTGTCTTTCGCATTGCTCTATTTGGTTGTTGTTTTGGTTGGGATGTTTATTGTTGAGTTGTTGTAATCTCTAGCAAGGTTCGTCATATTTCCTGAGACTTGGAATGCATATTTTGGTGAGGGTAGCTTCTCTTTAGTTACTCGAGACGAGTAAGGTCTAAGTATGGGGGAGTTTGATACGCCGTATTCTGTATGGCGTAGTTAGGGATTATTAGCAGATTTATAGGAGACTTTGGCGGGGTTTTGGAGCTAAGTTGATGGTTGTGGTGCGGAGTTACATTATGGATGATTTGGAAGCACTTACGCGTTGAAGACGAAGCTCGAAGCTATGTAGGAGAGCTGGTGATCAGAAGACAAAAGCTTCTAGAGTGAAGACCGTGAGGTGGGGCAATGTACCGCGATCGCCGTTATTCTCCAGTCCAATAGAAGCTGCTGGAGCCGATAACCGCGATCCCCCGCGATCGCGGTTGGTCGCGGTTTTGCCGCGCGACTGAACAACTCCCGATTTTCCTTTCTGCTTGGCCGTTTCATTTTGCTGAGTTAATTGCTAATTAAATGGGCTCAGATTAGGGTTAGAAAGAAGCACGTCCAGACTGAGCAGCCATTCGATCTTCCTTTGTTTTTTTCTCAAGAACATAATTAGTTTTCCTTTGTTTTTCTTTTGGATTTGGAATTGTGTGAAGAACATGAATCATAACTAATTTCATGTTTTACCTAGCGTGGAAGCACAAGGTTGACTTGGTTGTAAGGTTTATTTCTCTTGTTCATCCCTTTGGATTTGGTATTGATTTCCTTGAGCATATTTCTATTACTATCTATTTTGCTAGATTGATCACCTAGTCTAAATCTATAGTAATTTAGGTGCTAGATTTGGGATAGACGGTGGAATCCCTAATCATAGGTAGCAACCACAATTGCATGAAATTGGTAAATTGAGTTCAATTGTGAAAAGGAAATTGATTTGCATGACATACTTGCGGTGTTGAGTCTTGTTTGCAATCCATTAATCTTATACTCTATGCTATTGATTGAACCAACTTAGGAGGTCTTCTAGGTTATCAATTAGTAAGTGTTAGCAAGACTGGTTGGCTTGCTAATATAAACAAGATCAGAATTGGAACAAATCCATAGGATAAATATGAACATGAGAAGAATCTATGATCAACTTGGTTAACCTTTGTGTGGAAACTTGCTAGGTGAAGCTCCCTTTCTTCATATTTGCTTAAACTTGATTCGGTTTTGTTTTGTTTGAGTAGTTTTAGTAGAAAACCAAATCCCCCCCATTTGTCCTTTTAAGTTGATAAATTGGTAATTGCATTGAAATTGACGTGTTAACTCCCTTGGGTTCGACACCTTACTTGTATGCTATACTCTAGTTGTAATTTAGGATTACTTTGATAGCGCGCACGACTGAAAAACGCTATCAAATTTGGCGCCGTTGCCGGGGAGTTGATAATCGTTCTTTCTCTTTGTAATTGTTTGTTTATCAACTTTTGGTGTGAACCTTTTGTATGGTTCACACCCGTGCTATTGATTCTCCCATTCTTGATTTTGATCCAGAAATTGAGCGGACATTTTTCAGGAATCGAAGAGCAACCCGTGAACTTTTGAACCAAACAGAGATGGCTGATAGGACGTTGAGACAGCTAACCGCCCCGAACTTGGAGCAATAACCTTTGGCTATAACCATTCCTGAGTTAGCTGAAGGAGTGAACTTTGAGCTAAACGCAGGATTGATCCATGAGTTACCTCATTTCCATGGACTTGCTGGAGAAGACCCGAACAAGCACTTAGCGTAATTTCATGCGGTCTGTTCTAGCATGAAGCCAAGAGGTGTCACTGCTGACACCATCATGTTGAGAGCATTTGGATTCACTTTGAAGGATTCTGCAAACGATTGGCTCTACTACCTTGCCCCGGGAAGTATCACGACATGGGCCGAAATGAAGAAAGCTTTTCTTGAGAAATACTTCCCGGCCACAAAGCTGAATAGTTTAAAGAGAGCCATTGCTACTATTGAACAACAAGGAGGTGAAAGCTTATATGAGTACTACAAGAGATTCAAGCGGTTATGTGCAAGTTGCCCATATCATGGGTACAGTGATCAGGATCTCATCCTCTACTTGTTCAATGGTCTCTCGGATGAGGAGCGTAGAATGGTGAATGCCACTTGTGGAGGTAATATTCTGAACAAAACTCCTCCCCAAGCTTTTGAGATGTTTCAAGAGCTATCTGAAGGCTCAAGGCAATTTAGCAAGAGAGAGAGTCTCAAGGCTGTGGGTTCCTCGTCCAAGACTGAATCCGATGTGAATGAGCTGAAGGAAATGATGAAGTGCTTTATGCTGAATGGCACTCCATCTCAAGCCAGACCATGTGGAATTTGTAATGAAGTGGGACATCCAAATGATCTATGCCCAACACTTCAGGAGTCAAATGCTGAGGTGAACGCTGTAGGAGGATGGCAACCAAGACCAAAGTATGATCCATTCTCTAACACCTACAACCCAGGATATAAAGATCATCCAAATCTCAGGTGGAGTAACCAGCAAAATGTTCAGAATCCTCACCTCTTGCAACCACAACAGCAACCGAGGCCACAATACAACCCTGGACAAACCATGTCAGCTGAAGACATGATCAAGTCATTGGCTCAGTTGGTTATGCAGAAGGATGCTGAAACAAAGTCATACATCCAGAATCTTGAGAAGCAAGTGGCACAAATTGCTCAAGCTGTGAGTAATCTAGAGGCCCGTGATTCGGGAAAATTACCGTCACAAACGGTGGTCAACCCGAGGGAGAATGTGAGTGCAGTTACCTTGAGGAGTGGAAAGCAACTGAACATAAGCCATATTGCTGAACAGGGTGAATTGCAAGACAGTTCTGCAGAGTGTGAAAAAAGAAAACCGCGATCCACCGCGCCCTACTGCGATCGCTGTTTTGACGATGAAGATCCACTGGATTCTACAGAAGAGAGTCTGCAAGTAAAACCGCGACCCGAGGCGATCGCGGCCGACCGCGGTTATACCCCAGAGAGTTATGCAGAAAATTCAGCTTTAGAACCGCGATCGCCGTCACCCGCCCTCACTCGCGGTTTGGACCAAGATCCTTCTGATGATTATGTTCGTCCGAGCTTTCCACCTCTATGCTCTCAGAAGCCGGTCCCGCCTTTCCCTGAGGCGTTGAAGGAGACTAGAAGACCGGAGAATGACAAGGAGATATTCGAGACCTTCAGTAAGTGTGAGGTAAACATTCCTTTGCTTAAATTGGTTAAGAGTATTCCTCGGTTTGCTAAGTTCTTGAAAGAAATCTGCACTATTAAAAGGAATCAAAAATTGAAAGGGAAACAAAAGGTCAAAGTTAGTGAGCATGTGTCTGCGGTGTTTCAAAGGCGAATGCCTAAAAAGTGTGGTGATCCAGGCATGTTTAGCATTCCATGTGTGATAGGTGATACAAAAATTGAAAGAGCTATGCTTGATCTTGGTGCATCTATCAATGTTTTGCCTTTCTCCTTGTATGAATCCCTAGGACTAGGACCTTTGCATGAGACCGGAATTGTTGTTCAACTAGCTGATAGGTCCAATTTGTATCCGAAGGGAGTAATTGAAGATGTACTTGTCATGGTCGGTGATTTGATATTTCCTGCTGATTTTTTCGTGTTGGATATGGAACATGACAAGCATGCGGCACCTATAATGTTAGGAAGGCCTTTCATGAAAACAGCTCAAACAAAAATTGATGTGAATAGTGGAACACTTATAATGGAATTTGATGGGGAGAAAGTGCAATACAACATATATGATGCTATGAAATATCCCATTGATGATCATTCCTTGTGTTCTATTGATGTGATTGAGCCTTTAGTTCAAGATGTGTTTGATATTACTTGCTGTGATGAGTTGCGATCTATTATAGAGAATGTTGTAGTGGATCCACATGCAAAATTGTCTTTGTCCACTAACATGCAGGTAGTCTTGGTTCATTTGAATACTGAAGGTCAGCACCCTCGTACTCATTTGGGCAGTGGCCCCATGGAACTAATAGTGCCGAGCGAGAAGCTCCTATGTCCTATTGTGCAGGCCCCAGAAGTTGAGTTGAAACACCCCCCTGATCAATCCAAGTATGGGGGGGAGGCAACTAAGAAGGTTAAGATGGAGGAGCCGTTGAAGGAGTCGAATATCAAGAGGAATGGTCTAAGGTTTAAACCTTTCCATGAGTGGTTCAAGAAGGAGGTGCTAAATGAGAGGGTTCCTAAGGGACCTGATGATATAGATTGAGGTTTGAATTCAGCACCATTGAGTCGAGCCACGACATTAAATAAGGCGCTTCTCGGGAGGCAACCCGAGGTTTGTGATGCTTTAATTTTTTTGAATTTTTTTGCTCATTTTAACTACCATTTTAATGTGTTTGTGGTTAGGGAAGGATGCTCGAAGCACAGGTTCAACTTCATTCTGCAGCCAAAACCGCGACCTCCCGCGATCGCGGCCGATTGCGGTTTTCCCCACTGTAAGTTCCTTCTTGTAAAAAAAAAAAGAGCGAGGAATCCGAGATCCTATGTCAGTAGTTTTCCAGAAGAAGAGCCTGTGATTGTAGGTTGCAAACTGCGATCACAGGTATGTGCTCAGAAACCTTTCGGAAGTTGGCGATTTGCTGTATTCGTCATTCACTATCTTCTTTGTGGATCTAAAATTGTTTTGGAATTCTTCTATGTTACCCTTTGTCTTGGATGAGCGGTGCATTATTGGATCATCATTGTTGCTCATCCCACTTCTACCACACCTTGTGTTTCATTGGAGGGAGACCATCCGGTCTTGTATGTGAGTCTTCTGTTTTCTCTTTTCCCGTGATTCTACTTTATCTTTCATTCCATTGAGGACAATGCAACGTTTAAGTATGGGGGAGAGAATGTATTCACATGTTGTATGGTGTTGGTTATTTACGCAAAAAAAAAAAAAAGCCAGAAAAAATGAAAAAGGCATATGAAAATCCTTGGATATACGGAAAACCCGAAAGGGCCGCATAGGCAAAAAGAAGGTGACTCGCTCAACACTAGGTTGAGGCAAGAATGAGTCTTGGAGTGATGCGAGATTGGTGAGCCCATCTTAAGAAAAATGATGAGTGGTTAGGTGAAAACCCGAGAGGGCGCCTAAGCAAAATGAGTGTGAGTGATCTAGGATTTTCTTGCTTGGCGTGGCGACATAAGGGGCGAAGTATAGGAGGATTCGGGTAAGCTACCACTTGGAGGGATAAGGTGTAGTTGGGTTTTTTTTATTGTCTTTCGCATTGCTCTATTTGGTTGTTGTTTTGGTTGGGATGTTTATTGTTGAGTTGTTGTAATCTCTAGCAAGGTTCATCATATTTCCTGAGACCTGGAATGCATATTTTGGTGAGGGTAGCTTCTCTTTAGTTACTCGAGACGAGTAAGGTCTAAGTATGGGAGAGTTTGATACGCCGTATTCTGTATGGCGTAGTTAGGGATTATTAGCAGATTTATAGGAGACTTTGGCGGGGTTTTGGAGCTAAGTTGATGGTTGTGGTGCGGAGTTACATTGTGGATGATTTGGAAGCACTTACGCGTTGAAGACAAAGCTCGAAGCTATGTAGGAGAGCTGGTGATCAGAAGACAAAAGCTTCTGGAGTGAAGACCGCGAGGTGGGGCGATGTACCGCGATCGTCGTTATTCTCCAGTCCAACAGAAGCTGCTAGAGCCGATAACCGCGATCCCCCGCGATCGCGGTTGGTCGCGGTTTTGCCGCGCGACTGAACAGCTCCCGATTTTCCTTTCTGCTTGGCCGTTTCGTTTTGCTGAGTTAATTGGTAATTAAATGGGCTCGGATTAGGGTTAGAAAGAAGCACGTCCAGACTGAGCAGCCATTCGATCTTCCTTTGTTTTTTTTCTCAAGAACATAATTAGTTTTCCTTTGTTTTTCTTTTGGATTTGGAATTGTGTGAAGAACATGAATCAGAACTAATTTCCTGTTTTACCTAGCGTGGAAGCACAAGGTTGACTTGGTTGTAAGGTTTATTTCTCTTGTTCATCCCTTTGGATTTGGTATTGATTTCCTTGAGCATATTTCTATTACTATCTATTTTGCTAGATTGATCACCTAGTCTAAATCTATAGTAATTTAGGTGCTAGATTTGGGATAGACGGTGGAATCCCTAATCATAGGTAGCAACCACAATTGCATGAAATTGGTAAATTGAGTTCAATTGTGAAAAGGAAATTGATTTGCATGACATACTTGCGGTGTTGAGTCTTGTTTGCAATCCATTAATCTTATACTCTATGCTATTGATTGAACCAACTTAGGAGGTCTTCTAGGTTATCAATTAGTAAGTGTTAGCAAGACCGGTTGGCTTGCTAATATAAACAAGATCAGAATTGGAACAAATCCATAGGATAAATATGAACATGAGAAGAATCTATGATCAACTTGGTTAACCTTTGTGTGGAAACTTGCTAGGTGAAGCTCCCTTTCTTCATATTTGCTTAAACTTGATTCGGTTTTGTTTTGTTTGAGTAGTTTTAGTAGAAAACCAAATCCCCCCCATTTGTCCTTTTAAGTTGATAAATTAGTAATTGCATTGAAATTGACTTGTTAACTCCCTTGGGTTCGACTCCTTACTTGCATGCTATACTCTAGTTGTAATTTAGGATTACTTTGATAGCGCACACGACGGAAAAACGCTATCAAATTTGACGTGTAATCCTTGACCCAATACTCCAGAATCAAAGCGGATTGTGTCACGATAAGAAATCTGCCCAAAACAATAACCTATAAATTAAATGAAAAAATTGGAAGAGGATAAGTAAAACGAAGAAGAGAATGAAGAAACATACCACTATCCGTCGCGATTTGATGCAAAGAAACGAAAATTGAAAGTAGAGAACGAATGATTGAAGCACGAGAAGAAGATTCATCAATGGCAGCAATACAACGAAGCTATCAGGAAGAAGGACAAATATAGAAACAAATAAGACAGAAAACTAAGTACTAAAATACCCCTAATCTTTAAATAAATGGGATTCATCTCAACCCTAATATATCCTTAATCTAATAGCTCAAGTTACTCCTCATATTTCACAATAAGAGCACTCATCATATGATCCATTCTGTAAAATACATATGATTTATTAAGTTTTTCAAAGGTGCATATATTCATCCAATACTTGATGGTAGGACTGAATATGAATCGTATCGTATCCCTAGGGACTAAAAGACCATCTAATTGGTTGAGGATCGGTCTGGGATGAGGTTCAAACACTATTGTTGGATCATTAGTGTTACTTATGAAATAGTGGTACATTTCTTCATTCTTCCCACAGAATATGCAGCGGAATAAAACACAAGAAATATGAAATGAATAGTTCACGACTTGGAGTGGAAACCCCAATTAGCCAACTAGCTAACCAATGAAAAACCACTACCTTCAAGCTTCTCGCTTGAGAGGATTTTGAAGAGGTCTACTTGTCTTATTAATTTCTTGTTTGATTATATATGTAGCTCGGACATCAAACCATAGACTTCCCACCTAGCCTTGAATCACTCCTATCATGGTAGAACTTGAGCTCAACTGCAAAGACTTCATACAATTCTTCACTTGCTTGCACTAGAATGATTTCTCAAAGTCCACGCACAGAAATGACCATTTCGGGCCTATATACCAACCTGAAATCCTAGTAATTAAAGAATATATTTTTCCTACTTTCCTAGCACAAAAAAGATCTTCCTTAGTCTTAAAAGATAATATCTTAACCATATAGAATTATCTAGAGAAAATTATCCTAGAATAAATCATAAATATCGATAAGATACAATCAATTTTCTTTTCATATCTTTCCAACAACCCTAAAACACGATCTTCCTTAATTCCAAGTCTTTAGATCGCAACCGCATCTCATCTAGAATGGGAGCTTATCAATTCATAAGTTTCCTATTTGGTACACTAGTAAAAAAAAGGCAAATTTACCATAGTTCTGGGTGCATATATTACCACAAAATTGAACCGTGATAAAAGTGGTTATGGTAAATTTATTTACCACGATCTCCATTTTACACATTTGTAATGACCCAACGGGTCAATGACCCAACCCAGAAATTTTCGAGTCGAATAGGTCGGGTCACTTTTGACCCAATACTTTTCGGATCGGGTCTCAACCCAAAAAATATGGGTCGGATCGGGTTTACGGGTCGATTCAAATTTTAACAGCTCTAGATGCACATATATAAAAGGCGCAATTGCACAAATACCATACAAAAATATTCAGTAGCAAAAATACCGGCGTTTTCAAACAACGACAAAACTAACAATATTTGGGGATTCTTGTAATTAATGAGGTTTTATTTTAACTTTTCTTTTAAATGTAAAATTCATAAAAAACATTAAAATTTCTGGAAAAAAAAAGGTAAAAGAATATTTTAATCCTAGTAATTTAATTAATATCACCCTAATTAATTCTCATTCCCACAATCTTCGTCATCTCCCTCTTCCTCCTCTGCTTCTGATGACACTCTGGACACTTGTCCTCCAAGACCTCGCCGACTCCTCCTCCTCCACTGACGCCGGCGACTCTTCCTCCGCTGACACCGATGATTCCTCCTCGAATCCTCTGGAGAAGAATGCCCAATTGTCCATTCCACCTTCGACTACTTATCCCTTCTCGACCTTTGATTCCGGTTAACGGTCTCACGAGCGTTAACCATGATTGTGAGGTTTGCTAACTGAATAGTATGAAAGAAAGCATGAATCTCAATTTGGCTCGATAAATGTATCAACTTAGCTCGATATTGGCTCGATAATGATATCATTACTAAGCTTTTGACGCTTGGAATTGGTATTGCTTCCTTTTCTGTTTCATTTGTATGCTGAAATCCAATGGCTCATGATATCCTTTTGACGCTTGGAATTGGTACTGCTTCCTTTCTGTTTCATTTCTTAAATGAAATGTAAGGGGAAACCCTGACGCTCTATAGGTGTTTGAGGAACTGCCGGAGAGAGAGCGATTACGTTATATTCTCGATTGTGTTGAAGGCTTGTTGTGAGCTGAGGGATCTTCGGGAGGGGCGGAAGGTGCACTGCCATATTGTCAAGGCATGGAATCTTGACAGCTTTATCTTGACGGGTTTGGTAGATATGTACGCCAAGTGTGGAGAGATTGGTTGTTCTCGTAAGATTTTTGACGAAACTGATGAAATGAATGTGGTTTGTTGGACATATTTGATTGCTGGATATGTACTAAATGACTGTCCAAAAGTGGGGCTGGTTCTATTCAATAGGATGAGGGAAGGTTTTGTTTAGGGTAATTAGTTTACAGTAAGGAGCTTACTAACGGGATGTGGGAAATTAGGAGCTATACATCAAGGGAAATGGCTTCATGGGTATGTAATTAAGAGCGGAATCTGTCTGAATTCTTTCCTTGCTACTAGACTCTTAGACATGTATGTCAAATGCCAGAGGACAAGTGACGCATGTTCTGTGTTTGATGAGCTTTCTAAGCCTGATATTGTTTCATGGACAACAATGATTGTTGCTTATGCTCAGTCTGGCCAAGGAAACGAAAGTTTGAAGTTGTTTGTTGACATGAAGTGGGTAGATTTTTCTCCCAACTCTGTGACCATTTCAAGTGTACTCTAATCATGCTCACTTGTTAAAAACTTGAATACATGTAGGTCAGTTCAAATGAAATAGAACACTTACTTGGTTTAAAATTTAAAGTCAATATAATAGAGCAACAACCTGATGTCGTGTAATATGGCTTGATAAAGTGAATATTGCTCTGAAATATGAAACGTCCTAACATTTGAAATTTCATTTCTATACTATTTGTGATATACCAGAGCATTGACCTGACTTGGTATAAATTTGGCATGATAAAGTGAATATTACTCTGACATTTAATACCGCCTAATATTTAAAACTTCATTTTTATAAATTTTGTTACATAAGAGAGCATTGAAACATCATATCTGTAATTGTTTTTTGTAGTACATAATAGGAAACCGTAGAATAAGATATTACATAATAGAAATCAGGTATGTACATAGTAAAAGAAACACCGAATTCAAACGTAAACTTAGAAACATTGCATTACATCATCTCAGTACGGAACCAACCAAGTAGGAATGAGACAGTTCCCATTGTCGTTGGAAGGGCAGAGCTCACAACCATGTAAATATATAAGATTGAGAAGCAAAACTCATACAATTTACTAGTCGGCCAACTATTTTCAGGTCATTATATAAGATTTCAGAGCCAATATGAACATTTCATGTCGCATATTTCATAAAAGTAAAAGCTAATATAATCATAACCTAAACTACATCAACAAAGAATCATCACAATTCCCACACTCATTCTAGTCGCTAATTAAATTCACAACATTATATATGAATCAAAACAAGTGGCTTCCGTTGTTTGAAGTAACCTTTCTCAACATTAGGTGTAGTCATCTTTCTCTTCGTACAAATCGATCGCTTGACTAATAACAAAGTCAAATGTTAGGAGGCTTCAAATTTCTTAGCATTATGTACTTTATCAGGCCATATTTATTTGAAGTCGGGTCAATGCTTTGTTATATCACAAAATTTCAAATGTTAGTCGGTTTCAAGTTTCAGAGCAATATATTCACTTTATCAAGCCACATTTGTACGTAGTCAGATCATTACTCTGTTATATTAACTTTAAAATTTGGTTTCGTAATGAAAAACACTTAAATTTGCATTTATTAGTTGTGAATCTCGTTGAATTGATAACCACTCAAAATATTTACAAGTTTTGATAAAAGAAATATGCCTTAAACCAAGCAAACCATTCAATATAAATTTACAGAATTAATGATTCAACTTTTAGTAACTTTGATATGAAAACTATGCCTTAAGAGAACTAATTCTCCAAACTTCTGAATCTGAAATAAATCCTCGATTTTAGTCTGCTTCAAAGGGAATCCTACGCACAGATGGCGACAAGAATAGGGCGGAGACAGTACAAATGGTATACTCGGTCGCATTTGTCACAGAAAAGTATCTCGTCGACTCCTTCGCCGGAACCGCACTCTTCGCAGCAAAGGTCGTCGTAACCGCACTCCGTCGCTAGGAGAAGTTCACCAGGATCCTGTGAACCGTGTCTACATCAAACATTGTATTTCCAACATGGTGAAACGAAGGGATCAACAGATCATCTAAGGTTCCCATATTCAACTGGGATGCAATTCTCCTCTCCAGATTCAGCCTGCAGGTGACAGAGCAATCGAGCATCACAACACTTCGGAGTATCCCAAACAGAAAATTGATAGGAACCATGAGCTTCTCCACAGGCAAGAGACTCACAATAGTCTCAACAACAAGTCTATCCCAAATATGAGATCCATTACAAGCACAAAGAAAACTGAACCTGAGCAGAAGCCCCACCAAGCTCAATGATTCCAGTTGTTTCCTTAGGATCACCTCCATGGCTTCCAATGACATAATTTGCCACATCCCAAGCATACAAACCCTCATCAAAACCTATACTAGAAATATAACAATACAGAAATAAGGCCAGTAAAATAATTATGGTAATTGTGGGCAGTTTAAATGACAAAAGATTAACAAATGCAGAAACAACACAATTGACTCAGGCTCATTTATAAACAACTTGCATCTCAATCACACAAAGGATACGAAGTGTTTATCGCCATTACAATGCTCAATCAACTGCACGATCATGACCTCTATATGAGAACATCTTGATTGGCTTGAGCCTCATAACTTAGGAGACTCCAAGAAAAGCATTGTTGGGCCCAACATCTCCCTTGGAAGTCAGATCGGGCGAGATAAGCCCAAGCCCAAGACGAGTCGGAAGAACAAGGGAAAAACGTAGAGGAGTCGTCGAAGCCTCCCCAGTCGAACGCTGCCCGACAAATCGCGAAGATCTCGCGGAGCATTAATATGCTAGGATGGAGCAACGGCCACAGCATTCAAGCACCACAATAATGCCAGAAATTAAGTACAGAATCCCAGCAATCACTCCCGGCATTAAAGACAAGATCTGGCAAGATCACAAGGAAACGGTCAGAAGAAAAGGCACTTACCATATTTGGATTCGGAAGAGATAAGAGGGGGAGGAGAGCTGGAAAGAGGGGGATATAGCATACTCACACGCATAATTAACTCAAAAAAAATATACGCACGCATAAGCAGGGGATCTTCACCACTCACCCCGTTGAGAAACCTCACTCTACGCCCACCGATCAAACATCGTTATCTCCGGTCGAATCCAGTCTGACCTACTCCCCTCTAAGGATAAGTTGTAATCTGACTTAATTCGATTGTCAACACGTTAATAAAACTATCTCGCTACTTCATATTTGCTTTTTATTTGTTGATTGTCTACTTGGTTTGGATTGATTTTTGTTACCCGATCGACTTGTTACCTCGTCTAAGGCGATTTAGGTCGTCCGATCTTTTCGCCCCAAAACAATTTGGCGCCCACCATGGGGCAACTTGCCGATCACCCTCCTGAAACCTTCCAAACCATGACTATCGACCCACCTACCAACACTGAAGAACCACGTCTCGAAGACGATACTCAAGCTCCAGGAAACACGGCCGAAAATCCTATTCCAACCCAATTCCAAGAGCTTTCCCAGAAAATGACCGCCCTCCAAGAGGAACTAGCCCAGCAACGCCAAAAGACCGAAACCTTAGTCACCCTGTCGACCCAATCTGAGGCCGAGATCGCGCAGCTAACCCATGAAAATGAGTCTCTTAAGTCGCAGGTACAATCAATGGCCTCAGGGTCTAGGAACATGCCTATCCACAGCAGCGTCCGAACGCGCCTCGACATGGATAGCATCGAGTCGACACCTCCGAACATACGACGGCTCGGACACACAAAGGATACATCTCGAACTCCTTTTGCTAATCCGTTTTCGACTAACAATATCGCTTTTTCCACACCGATCGGGTCGGCAGGGGCCCGAATCGACGAACCGCAGGTTACCAATCCGCCAAACATCCTAGCTCTTGTCCAGCAGACACTCGACCAATACATGAAGACGATCGACGATCGCTTCACTAGGCTTCCGGGAGTCCCACAACCAATCGAGAAGGAAGCGTCCGGCGGATTCGAAGAATCCCCGTTCGCCGAAGAAATCGCTAAGGTCGAGATCCCCAAGAAGTTTCATCTCCCCAACATGGCGACATTCGACGACACTAGCGACCCAGATGACCATATCCTTCTCTATAAACAAAAACTAATGGCTGCATCCGTTTCAAGGGAGAGCCGCAAGGCTGTCATGTGTAAAAGCTTTGGCACGACCCTCGTGGGTCCCGCACTAACTTGGTTTATGCGTTTGCCTCAGGGAATGATTGCATCGTTTGCGGATCTGGTCAACTCTTTCAAGAGTCAGTTCGCCAGCAGTCGGAGGCTCGAAAGACAATCGAGTGACCTCTACCGAGTCACACAAAGGTATAACGAACCTCTCCGAAATTACCTCAACAGGTACAATAAAGAGAAAGTGGCGATCCCCCATTGCGACGTCACCACCTCCATCGAAGCCTTCCGACAAGGTCTAGTCAAAGACATCAATCTCTACAACGAGATCACCAAGTACCCGTGTAGAAGTTTCGAAGATGTCCATGCCAAGACCATGGCCGAGGTAAGATTGGAAGAGGACCGTGAGTTGCGGAAAGCCTCACACGGACCCGATCCATCCGATCATAAAAACCCCTCCGACAACCATCGAGACAGACGTCATCATCCCTATTCTCATAATCGAAACGAGCCGAACCAGGTAAACTCTTTCCAACACAGATCGCAGGATTGGAAAGACGGCTCAGCGTTGCCTCCTAGGGTCTAATCTTATAACTTCAATGTTTCCGTGTCAGAGCTCGTCAAGAGTTTCGACAAATATGGGAAAGAGGTAAGATAGCCTCGAAAGAGCGATCGACCAGACGTCAAGAAAGACATGAGCCGATGGTGTGAATTCCACAGCGACCACGGTCATTCGACCGACGAGTGCATCGCCCTACGAAAGGAGGTCGCTAGACTACTCGCGCAGGGGCTCCTACGCGACGTAATCTCGGAGCGAGCAAAAGCCACCATGGAACGACGAGATCAGGTAATGCAAAACAAACCCCCATCTCCTGTCCATTCAAAAGTCGTCAATACTATTTCAGGTGGTTCGGACATATGTGGAAACACATACTCCGCGGCTAAGCGGCATGCAAAGGAAAGCAAGAGCGATAGACCCGAGGCGTCAGAACTCAAGCCAATAAAGGTCACCGACCTTCCGACGGTCACATTCGACGAGTCCGACTCCGACGGATCAGAAAGTCATCACGACGGTCTGGTAATCTCTTTGTCCATCGGGAATTGCTTAATACGAAGAGTACTAATTGATACAGGGAGTTCGACCAATCTTCTAACCCTCGACGCCTTTAAAGAAATGGGTCTGACTGAAAATGACCTAGTCAAAAAGTTGACTCCATTGGTCGGGTTCAGCGGTGAGGTTAAGCATACGACTGGCGAAATCGTCCTAACAACATACGCTGGAGGAATCAACCAACATGTGAAATTCTTAGTCCTAGATTGTCCGTCTCCCTATAATTGTATTCTTGGCAGGCCATGGATACACGCAATAAAGGCGGTACCCTCGACGTATCATCAAGTCATCAAGTTCCCCATTGAATGGGGAGTCCAAGAAATCAAAGGAGATCAAAGGACCGCTAAGGAGTGCTACGTCGCCTCTATGAAAAGCGACGTCGAACACAAGACCGCATAGCAACCACAGAGCGGCGAAGGACCTAGTCGGTACGTTAAACCAGAAATGGAAAAACTCGATGAGATCGTACTAGATCCTTCAAAGCCAAACCAAACGGTAAGGGTCGGATCAGACTTGGACGACTCGACCAGACGACAACTCCTCGATTTTCTCAGGACCAATGCTGACTGTTTCGCATGGTCGCATGAGGACATGGTCGGAATATCTCCAAGCATTATGACTCATAAATTAAATGTAGATCCATCTCATCCCCCTGTCAAGCAAAAACGCAGGAAGTTCGCCCCCGAGCGGAACAAGGTAGTCGACGACGAAGTCAAAAGCTTATTAGAAACAGGGAAGATAAGGGAAGTCCACTACCCCGAGTGGTTGGCCAACATGGTCGTAGTCCAGAAGAAGAACGGCAAGTGGAGAGTCTGCATCGACTTCACAGATCTCAACAAGGCTTGTCCTAAAGACTCGTTTCCACTACTCCACATCGACGCCATGGTCGACGCTACAGCAGGACACGAAATGCTTACCTTCATGGACGCTTTCAGTGGCTACAACCAAATCCTCATGGAACCAGAAGACCAAGAAAAAATAGCGTTCGTCACTAGCCAAGGTATCTATTGTTACAAAGTGATGCCATTTGGTCTAAAAAATGCAGGGGCTACGTATCAACGACTAGTCAACAAAGTGTTCAAAGACCAGATTGGGGACACGATGAAAGTCTACATAGACGATATGTTGGTCAAGTCAAAAAAGAAAGAAGATCATATAGACCACCTTCGCGACAGCTTCGAGGTGCTAAAAAGGTACAACATGAAACTGAACCCTACTAAGTGCTCCTTCGGAGTGTCGTCAGGAAAGTTCTTGGGGTACATGGTGACGCAAAGAGGAATAGAAGCCAGCCCAGAACAGATCAAGGCTCTCATCAACCTTCGGTCCCCCCGATGCATCAAGGACGTACAGAAACTTACAGGTCGGATAGCAGCCCTGAATAGATTCATCTCAAAGTCGTCCGACAAATGCAAACCCTTCCACGATGCTCTCAAGAAGAACAAATCCTTTCAATGGACGGAAGAACACGAAGCAGTATTCCAGAACTTGAAGGAGTACCTGGCCAGTCCCATGTTATTGACCAAATCCAAAGGCGACAAGCCCTTATTTCTATATCTAGCATTGTCAGAATCGGCCGTAAGCACAGTACTGGTCAGAGAAGAAGACGGCAAGCAGTCATCGATATACTACGTCAGTCGGACGCTGTTAACGGCAGAAACGAGGTATTCGTCACTTGAAAAGCTCGTAATATCACTGGTAATGGCCTCAAACAAACTCAAACCCTATTTCGAATTCCATACTATTATTGTCCGCACTAATCATCCCATGAGAGCGATCATGAGGAAGCCCGAGTTCATAGGATGAATGACCAAGTGGGCCATACACCTCAGCGGTTACGACATCGAGTATGAACCCAGGACGACAATCAAGTCGCATGCCTTAGCTGACTTTGTGGCAGATTTCAGCCCGACCCTAGAGCAAGAAGCCACAAGAGAAGCAACACAACTTCTCGCAACAGAAGAAACAGGCACATGGGAACTCCACACCAATGGTGCGTCGAACGCCAGAGGATCGGGGCTAGGGGTCGTGCTGAAATCGCCACAAGGGGACAAGATAGCCGAGGCCGTAAGATGTGAGTGGGACGCAACTAACAACGAAGTTGAGTATGAGGCACTTATATTCAGACTCATCCTAGCTCACGACCTAGGGGTCCGAGAGATCGAAGTCATTTGTGACTCCCTGCTGATCGTGAACCAGATACAAGGGTCGTACAGCGCCAAAGACGTCAGAATGATAGCCTACCTGGAAGTAGCTAAGAAGCTGATCGGACAGTTCTAAACATTCGACATCAGACAGGTACCCAGGGATCTTAACTCCCAAGCTGACGCACTTGCCAACCTAGGATCTGCCTTGGACCCGAAAGAATTTCCATACATACCATTGGCACACATCATGACACCATCCGTCCCAAGAACATCCAACGAACCGACTATACCACTAGAAGAGTTGGTCGCCATGGAGATAGGCGACCGACCAGAGGAAGACATCGTCAACACGAACGATGATTGGATGCTACCATACATCAAGTGGTTAAAAGACGGCATCCTGCCCGACCATAAAACAGAAGCAAAAAGGCTCAAGGTACAAGCACTCTCTTTCGATATCCTAGATAACATCTTGTACAAAAGGTCTGTCACATGGATACTCCTATGATGCTTCAAGACTCCAGAAGTCGGACACATCTTGCAATCGCTACACAAGGGAGAATGTGGAAACCATACCAACGGACGAAGCCTCTCGGGGAAAGCCCTGCGAAACGGGTACTACTGGCCCACGATGAACAAGGACGCTATGGAGTACACCAAGAGATGCGACGCCTGTCAGCGGCACGCGCCCATCCATCATCGACCTTCAGAGCTCCTCCATCCGACTCTGGCTCCATGGCCCTTTATGAGGTGGGGAATGGACATTGTCGGGAAGCCCCCGCCCGTGTCGGGTCAAAGAGTCTTCTTCCTTGCCATGACGGATTACTTTTCTAAGTGGATCGAAGCCGAAGCCTACAGAGAGGTAAAAGATCAACACGTCATTTCATTCATAAAACGCAATATCTTGTGCAGATTTGGCATCCCATCAGAAATCGTGTGCGACAATGGTTCCCAATTCATTAGTTATAAGACTCGAGCCTTCTGCGACCAATGGAACATCAAGTTGGTCACGTCCACACCTCGGTATCCGCAATCCAACGGACAAGCTGAATCCAGCAACAAAATCATCATCAACAACCTCAAGAAACGCCTCACTGGGGCTAAGGGCAAATGGGCAGACGAACTCCCATTCATTCTCTGGTCCGACAGGAGTACTCCAAAAAACGCGACCGGACAGTCGCCTTTCTCCCTCGTCTACGGGAGCGAGGCGGTCATCCCGGCCGAGCTATTGGTTCCGACCGCCCGTTGCAACCTTCAGACAAACGAGCAAAATGACGTCGAGTTGGCACACAACCTAGACACAGTGGACGAGATCAGAGAAAGAGCCTGTATCAGGATGGTCAGGTTCCAACAACAGGTCGCAAGGAGTTACAACAAGAACGTCCGGATCAAGGCATTTAAAGTCGGAGATTGGTTCCTCCGGAAAGCGTTCTAGAATACCAAGAATCCATCCGACGGAAAGCTCGCACCACAATGGGAAGGACCCTACTTAATCACCGAAGTAGTCGGACAAGGAGCATATCAATTAGAAGATAAAAATGGACGACCAATCCCGAGAAGTTGGAATGCGACACATCTGAAGCTATACCATTTCTGAACCAACGAGGTAAGACATTACATAACTTCATACATCGCTTATTATCGCATACACATCTCTACTCTTTAAAAACTAGCATTCGACACTAAGTGAGGACCTCCTCCTTACAAAAACATGAGTGCAGAACAACATCGACATACACATTGGATCCAGTCATCCGCAAAAAGCGCTTACATTACATCTACACGATCGATCGGAACACGGGGAGATGAACAACACAGGTACGTCGGCACACCGCCTGCCTTATACAAAACATAAGGTAAGACACCTTATTACATTCACGCAATAGAGACATATTGTTTACCCCCCGGCATAAAGTCATGACTAACACATACACAAACATTTACATGTCTTCTTTAAACACATACATACGGCGAGCCCCACTCGACGGAGCACACGGGCGAAACCGACATACAAAACACAAAGCGTCATCGACAATTTCCTTGAAAGTCTGACGACATGTATGAAACGAACGAACATACAATCTCATGTATACGAACAGATTGCATCAAATAAAAGTACGAACATTTTTATACAAACACGCGACTCGCGATGGTAGACGGGTTGCCAAAACACATTGTTTGCCTATGCACACGTAGGACTTCAGAAATATCTGTCAAAAACACTCTGCGACCCGCGATGGTAGACGGGTCGCCAAAACACATAAATCCAAACCCACACACAGGTGGGGCAACGAATCAGACTACATAAGAAAAAATAGATCAGGCGTCGAGGGCAGCAACATTGCCTTCGACAAGGGCTGTCTCCAGAGAAGGCTGGGGCTCGAGCGGCTCAGCATCGCCGGAGTAGGCCTCATCCTCACCGACATCTCCGTCCAAAGTCTCCTCTCCAACGCCAGCCAGTTGGAAGAGCTCTAAGCCAGGATTCCCCATTGGAAACAGGGAATCCATGGTCTCCTTCTCTGCCTTCATATCCCAAAGCTCGTGCTTGCCTTCATCAAACTCCTCCATCATCTCGACACGCGACTTCAACGCATAAAAGGCGCCTACGTCGCCTGCGATCCGGCCAGCTTCAATCTGAGCCTGCTTCACCTCCTCCTCGACACCTGATCGGCTCTCATCAGGTTCTTTTAGGCATACGACTAACTCCTCCTGACAACTCTTCAACTCCAAACTCCCGCCACGTAGCCCTGGGCAGCCGCGCCAAAAACGGATGGTGGAGATCATGGCTTAGGAAGTTGCCTTGGATTCCGCCCACTCGCCTTGCCGAAGCCCAAAGCAACTTGGGGCTATTGTTGGGCCCAGTATCTCCCTTGGAAGTCAGATCGGGCGAGATAAGCCCAAGCCCAAGACGAGTCAGAAGAACAGGGTAAAAACGTAGAGGAGTCGTCGAAGCCTCCCCAGTCGAACGCTGCCCGACAAATCGCGAAGATCTCGCGGAGCATTAATATGTTAGGATGGAGCAACGGCCACAGCATTCAAGCACCACAATAATGGCAGAAATTAAGTACAGAATCCCAGCAATCACTCCCGGCATTGAAGACAAGATCTGGCAAGATCACAAGGAAACGGTCAGAAGAAAAGGCACTTACCATATTTGGATTCGGAGGAGATAAGAGGGGGAGGAGAGCTGGAAAGAGGGGGAGATAGCATACTCTCACGCATAATTAACTGAAAAAATACGCACGCATAAGCAGGGGATCTTCACCACTCACCCCGTTGAGAAACACCGCTCTACGCCCACCGATCAAACATCGTTATCTCCGGTCGAATCCAGTCTGACCTACTCCCCTCTAAGGATAAGTTGTAATCCGACTTAATTCGATTGTCAACACGTTAATAAAACTGTCTCGCTACTTCATATTTGCTTTTTATTTGTTGATTGTCTACTTGGTTTGGATTGATTTTTGTTACTCGATCGACTTGTTACCCCGTCTAAGGCGATTTAGGTCGTCCGATCTTTTCGCCCCAAAACAAGCATCATGATTGATTTAAGGTATTATCCTACATATCTATCTTGAACTCCAAGACGACATCCTCCCACACTCAAATGATTTTAGAAAAAAGCTATAGCCCATCAAAGACCATAAACAAAGCAAAAAAAATTAGGTGGCTTTACTTGTAAGCCACTCGCTCAAAACAAATTTACAAATGGGAAATTATATTAGATGGGTTGTGATCCGGTGAGAATGAGAAAGGAGGAGAGGAATGAGGACGCATGAGAGTTGTTGGATGAGAAGCAAACGGAGTGCCCAGATTGCTTTTCAAAAATTTGGGAAAAAATCGGCAAAAAATCGACACGGCCGAATTATTCGCGAAAAAGACGGATTCGCGTGCATACGAAGTGCAGATCTGTGTGCATGCCAAATACGTTGTTGTGTGCATGCCAAATACACTACGGTGTGCACGTGAAATTTATTTTTGTGTGCATGCATAAAACGCGTGCGTTCATATGGAATGAACAAAACGTGTGCACATGAAAACATGACTGTGTGCATGCGAAGTATACTATCGAGTGCATGCGAAGTATACTATCGAGTGCATGCGAAGTATACTACTGTGTGCATGTGAAAATGGCCTATTTGTGCATACGAAATGCACTATGTGCTATGTGTGTATGTGAAATAGACATGTGTGCATGTGAAACAACATAGGTGTGCATGTGTGCACATGAAAATAACATATGTGTGCATCAGAAAATGACTCAAAGCGCGTACGAAATAACATGTGTGCATACGTATAAAAACCAACAAAAATAACCTACATGTGCATACGGAATGACCTGTGTGTGCACATGAAAACAACGTGTGTGTGCATGCGAAACAATGTATGTGTGCATACGGACCAAAATGCGTGTGCACACGGAATGCGTTTTTTTCGCGAAAAATTCGGTCGTGCCGAATTATTTTCGAATTCTTTCCTTGGCTGATCTGGATGGTCTTTTTCTTGATCCGACGGTCTTGGAGTGTCCTCACTCCTTTCCTAAGCATCCATCCTCACCTTATCTTTTCCCATATTAGATAAGCTGAATTGGGCAAGATCATGCTTCGGTTGCAACCTCACAACGGAGACTAAACTTCACAACTCACAAGGCTGAACCAGCAGCAAGAGATATGATCAAGCTTAGGCCATTTCCAATTTATTCAAATTATTATTAGGAGACGATTTTTATCCAAAGCAAAAATGGCAGCACGAAATAAGTCAAGGTAAAAATTGATTGTTGCACCGGGACCTGGCAATCGGGTCGGGCGGGTCGGGTTCGGGTTTTGGTTAACCGGGTTCCGATTAAATCGGGTTCTAGTCAATCGGGTCGTTAACAATTACGGGTTGATTGGGTCGGGTCCTGTTGGGTTTAGTGTCGGTTCAGGTCGACCCAACGGGTCCAAAGTGTCAGTTTTTTTTACTGATTTTTATAATAAAATCATAATTTAAATAATTAAATCATAATTTAAATAAAAAACTAATATTTTTAATAATAAAATATTATTTTTACTAATTAAATAATATTTTTAATAACAAAATACTATTTTTAATAATAAAATAATAATAATAGAATCAATATTATATCACTATTTAGTAAAAAGATGTATAATATTCATTATAATTGAGGTAATACATATGATTGGATCGGGTCGATTAACCCAACGGGTCGGATCATATCAAACCCAGATTTATTCGGGTCATCGGGTTCGGGTCTTTCTTGACCCATTGACTTTTGGATCGGGTCTCAACCCTAAAAATATTAGACGGATCGGGTCGGGTTGTCGGTCGGGTCATATTTTGCCAGGTCTAATTGCACCAACAACAAGAGATCATGCACTATATCCAATACAAGCAAGCCTATCTCTTTTAACATAGCCATCATCTATGAGATACTTACCGCATGAGATAAAATCATGTATAGAGTTGATCTTATGTGCTCCACTACCACATTGATGCCACGAAAGTCTCCTCCGCTGCCATGTTTGTATATAATTCAACCATGAAATTGGTTTAGACACCTTCACATGTTTGTATATAATCCTATCATGCTGACAAACTTCAGTAATTGTTTCTTCTTTCAAAATTGTAAGTTATTTTCCCCTATTTTTGATGGAAACTTAGTTTGATAATGACCCACGTTTTAGGTTTTGATGAGATGCAAATAAAGGAAAGTAAGTATAACGGAACAAACCTCACATCAGCAAAAGCTATTACCCATCCACGATCAAGTAGACTCAAGCGATCAGGACACCAACTCTTCTCCAACTCTTCACCGTAAGCACCATAAACATGCAGAAGCCCTAGGTATTGACCCTTTTCTATGGAACTTCTAGAGTAAATGACAATCAGGGGAATTTGGACACCATCATGTGATGGCCGAGACCACAGCACGAGTTCCTCTCTCGACTCACCTTTTCTTCCCCAAATCTCTCTCTCTCTCTGAGAGCGTGCGATTTCGTGACCTCTGAGATCGAGCGTGCAATTCAAGCAGGTCCGAGCTTGAACCTTTAGTGCTGCAGGGGCGACGGCGGGTTTGTGGTCCGGTAATGAGGTGACGGAACAAAGCATGAGGCAAAGACAAGGGAGAAAGCTAAGGTGTGAGATTAGGGTTTGAACGAGAGACATATATGGTTTAAGAGATTCTAATTTGGGTTAATACGTATCCTTAGAAGAAGAAAAATAGTAAAAATAAGTTTTTAACCAAAAAGAAAAGATAAAAGAAATTTTGAATTTACCTTTTCTTTTTTCGCCTTATCCACAATAATCTAGCATTTTTACTAGCGAATCTGATATTTTTGCAATTTTTTTAAAATGTCAATATTTTCGGCAAACAAACTTCTAAACTCTATGTCTTAGATCTTAAATCTTAGACTCTAAATCCTAAATCATATACCCTAAAAGTCTATATCCTAAACTCTAAAATCCTAAACTTAAATTATAAATCATAAATTTTAAAATAAAAATCCTAAATCTTAATTATTAACCCTAATTTAAAATTCAAATTAACAATAAATATATAAAACTTAAAGGATGTATAAAAAGGTACACAATTAGGGTGTAAAAAATTTAACGTGATGGCATATATATGCAGCCCGGATCCTCTGCAACAAAGAGTAAATCGAATACTGTGCCACCATTTATATTATGTCTCCTAATTAAAATAAATTATAATTATATTAAAATCATTTTTAAAAAATAAAATTAGACCTCTCTTTTTCTCTTTCTTCCCCCTTCACCCATCTCTCGGTCTTCTTCTCCTCTAAATTGGCCATTCTTCAAATTTATTTTTTTCGTTTCTCTTCCACAAATTAATCTTCGTCATAATATTCTGTATACTACTACTAAAGTCGTAATTATCTCTCATACGTGTCATTCATCTAAATATACCATGTCATCAGATAATTATATACATTTACCTATTCACCCTTATTCTACTTACAATTTATTTTATCATTTATTTATACAAATTTCCTAAATTATCACCCCAAAATATTTCCCATTGTACATGATAATTCTGTACTTACCGAAAACATTAATATCATACTTAATTAGTGTCCATAATATGATATGTACGTTAATGGTCCGTAAACTCCATTATAAAAATATGTATATAGATAGATGATCCGTAAATAGTTAACGTTACGGTTCATCCACCAACATACATATAATTATGCACTTACCAAAAACATTATTATCATACTTAGTTAGTGTTCAGGATTTAATAAGGGTGAATAGATTGTTCGTAACTCCATTATAAAGAATACAATATGTAATTTTATTTTAGTGCAAATTTATTTTTAATAATTATATAAAATTTCTAATTTATATTTTTTTCTATTAATATAAATTCACACATTTATCTTTAATTTTCATCATACAATACACCTTATAAATTATTACAATGAAGAAATTATCTTTTCGATACATCATGTTAATTTTCTTATGTAATTATTTTTTATATTTTACATACTATAAATAAATTTAAATACATTCTTATAATATATGGTCATATCCGTACAAGGCATAATACACATGCTAGTTGGAGGCTATACTGAACTATCTAGAGTTTGCATCAACTCCCCATGATCCCCTGTTATCAAACTCTTTTGGGATCCTGTCAAAAGTATAAAAGACATTGTCTTCATTTACAATTAATCCCATCTCGTTCTAGTGTCTTGCTTCCATTCCCTACCAAATTCTTATTCCACTAAGAATGTCGATCTCTTTAAAATCTCACTTGCAAACTCTCCTTTTATCGCTTTAAAATGAAGGGAAAGCCATGTTTTAAATCTGATAAGGAAAACAAAGGAATTTAACTATCACCTTTTATTAGTTTTAATACGAAA
This sequence comes from Rheum nobile, assembly GCA_027886185.1. NCBI lineage: Eukaryota > Viridiplantae > Streptophyta > Magnoliopsida > Caryophyllales > Polygonaceae > Rheum > Rheum nobile. The sequence continues at coordinate 2,769,872 of WOAB01000002.1, read as the reverse complement.
TTCAGTTATCAGATTTCTTCGATTTGAAAAATGTTATGTAGAAGATGGGAGAGAAAAAGAAGGATCTGGAGAACAAGACTGCATGAGTGAAATGGAGATCCATGAAGGAGATGGGCGAGCTGAAAGAGAAAAGGAAAGTAAATGGATTTTTTCCTTATTTTAATTAATTATTAGTGAACACGTGGCTTAATATAACTGGAGGCACGGTACTAGTTGTATAACTTGTTGTAGAGGATCGGCACTCATATATATGGGCCTTATCTTTTTTTTTTTTTTTAATCAGACAAACATAAAGTATTCTTACAAACAAGAAGGCATACCTAAATCATCACAACAGATGAGTTTTACAAAGGATTTGCAAGCTGATGAAATACTAGATCTCGAATCTAGATAATGTAGTCGAGATCGTTGATGCTGATCAATATCAGGATGTGGTAGAAGGAAGTCTGAAGTAGCTCTACGAAGAGTAGTAGAGGAGATGTTACAAGAAGTCAGGAAGTCAGGACATGCGGCTTTTTTTTTGTTTTATTTGGGTATACGGGTTGTACTATTAATAAGTGTTAGTACAAGTTTTCTTGTGTCATGTATTATTAGTAAGAAGTTTTTTTGTTGGTCCATACTATTAGGTGTTTCCAATACTTTAGAATGCAGACGATGAATGAACCACATCATGTAACAGAAGTGACAATATGTTGCCTTATTTATAAATAATATGTTGTGGTGTACTTTGAAAAGTATGATAGATAATTTTCTTTGTGGGCCACGTAATATTTTTTCTAAAAACGACATTTGGAAAGTACATAATTGCTTAATAAAGAAGTACTTGAAAAGTGCATGAGGGATAAAGCACACTTCAATTAAAAAGTACAAATATTATAATAATTTGGTCTCACAAATATCAGGGTAATGAGAATGAAATCTGGCATAAATACCTTGCAATACATAATATGAGATATATTCTTGTCCCCCTTCATGTATTTTAGTTTGTAAGTTATGTGTTTCTCCTACTCCCTTGATGTGATTGTATATGTATGAAATAGGCGATATTTCCCACGGTAGCCTCCTTAATCAGTCGTTCCATCCTCGTTGCAGATTTGGTCACAGTTCTCCCTTCTTCTTCTCCGACAGCCGGGTGCATATTGGGTCGATTTGTGTTGTGCGAAGAACAGGTACGTCCTATCTTCCATGTGAGCTGAAAATGTTACACCTTCAATATTTTAAATAAAATTCCAATAGGCTTATGTGTTAATTGATCTTTTTGGTTAAAAAGTTTAATTTTTTGTTTTTTTGGGGGAAAAATGTTTAATTGTTGCATGAGTATTAATGGTTAAGTTTTTATAGACCTAAAATTGGGTTCAATTTCTTTCAGCAAACACATTCACACGTGCAGTAGGAGTCCGTACATGCATGTATGGCCCAATAACTAATTGTAATTTTTTTGTCTTCTCAAATCATTTGTTGACCCAATATGTGAGGGTAAAACATATTGTTCAGCTCTATTGTAAAGTAGAACAACTGTAGAGATTGAAGTGCAGCATTAAACTCAACTTTTATATAACAAAACAATTGTAGAAAATTAAAGTGGAGCATTAATGAGGGCAAGAAAGCAACTTTTTAAGTAGATATAGATTATTTAATTGGCGGAAGAAGAAGATCAAAGAATTCTTATGTCTTCTTATGTCTAATTAATATTATCCTTATTTAACATATTTAAAACTTATGCTTATATATTTAAATAAATAAAGTTGTATATATAATTAAATTAAATTTTAGTTGATTTTTTAATAAAATTCCAATAGGCTTATGTGTTAATTGATTTTTTTTGGTTAAAAAGTTCATTTTTTTTTGGGAAATAAAAATGTTTAATTATTGCATGGGAACTTGGGAATTAATGGTTATGTTTTTTTATAGACCTAAAATTGGGTTCAATTTCTTTCAGCAAACACATTCATACGTACAGTAGGAGTCCGTGCATGCATGTATGACCCAATATGTGATTGCAATTTTGTTGTCTTCTCAAATCATTTGTTGGCCCAATATGTGAGGGTAAACATATTATTCAACTCTATTGTGAAGCAGAACATGTAATATCAGAGATTTCTTCTACATATATTTATATTCCAAAATTTAATCCTTTTTAAATTTTAACTTTTATCTATCTATAATTCTAATTTTCTACCCCTTCTAGATTCTTCATTTTTATCCCATAAAATATTAATATCCTTTTCCTTTCCTTTCTCATTTTATTTCCCCTCTCACCTCATATTCTCTCTCCTCCCCCTTTTCAAGTCATCCCCCATAAGAACAAAACCCCATTTTTTCTTCCTTGCTTTTTCTCTTCCATGGCTGCCCACCCATTTCTCCTTCTCGTTTGTTAGGCCACCACCGGAGAGGACGTGTGCCACCGGCCACGAGCCGCCTCGTCTCGCCCCCGACTCGTTCCCTTGTCGAGCTCGCGCCATGGCTGCTCCTCCACGCTCAGCCACACGCAGCTCGCTCCCTCCCGCCTCAGTCATCGAGCTCCGGCCACTCCCCACAGTAGGTCGTCGCCGGTGAAGCCTCCTTGAATCCCCAACGAGCCTTTTGCACCACCATCTCCTTCCAATTACTCTTATGTGAGTTTTCCCCCAATTTCTTTAACCCTAGCTTGATAGATTTGTGTGTTTATGTTCAATTGAGGAGTTTAGGTGCAATTGGTTCTTAATTAGATGTTGATTGATGTTGTGGAATGATTAGGTTGATCAAATTTGAAGGTTGGAGGTGGATGATAGCAGATTTGGGCATTTTTGGGGACTTTTGAAAATTCTGGGCAATTTGCGTAATTTATGGGAAGTTATTAGGCCAAGGCCCATTTATATGGTACGCGGTGTACCGAATAGGTTTTAAGCCATCGCGAGGCGCACCACCTCTTCTTCTTCCTCTCTTTCTCATTCCCGACGGCAACGATTATTTTTAAACAAAAATTAAACCCTTCTCTGATCCACGGCGGCAGCGATGGAAGGTGACGACAGTGGTGGCGAGCTTGGCGGAGACGAATTGGAGAAAGAGCACAACAGATATACCTTTTGTTTTCCACTGCCCTGGCCTCATTATGTCTCAATATCAAACTCAACGGAAGAGGAACAACGATTACAGATTTACGTACAGGTTTCGCTCTTCCCTCATTTGCTTTGCTTAATTAATTCGTCAATATTTGCTTATGTAATTTGAAGCAATTTCTTTCTTGATTCCTCAATTTCATTGCTATTCGGTTTCCATCTGGCTTGCTCGTCAAATTCCTGCTTCACCGTAGCCTTGTTTTTAGCTTCACTCATTCTATTTTGACCTAAATTATAGATTTACACTAAATAATCTGTATTAGTTTGACCACAGATCTCTACTGCAGCTTCTTTCACTAATTTAGGATTCAGATCCCTTCTTGTTGGGGGGCGTTGATGATAGAACGGCACAGCAGCAAGTGTTAGAGGCACATCCCTTCTTGTTGGGGGGCGTTGCAGGTCTAGTAATGGTGATGGTATCTTTGGCTTTCAACTTGGACATCGTTGAGGCAGCAGATCCGTCATTAGCTTTCAACTTGGACATCATTGATGCAGTAGACCCGTTATTGTCTATGGAAGTAGCCATTGTGTATGAGATGAGGGCAAATCAAAGCGAGGGAATTTGAGGTAATTCCCAACGGGATTTATAGGGGCAAGGATGAGGAACACCATTGATATAGGTGTAGGTGAAAGGTCGGTAGTTTACTTTCTTCCATGCCTCTTCATCGTCCCAGTTTAATGTTCTTAATTATATTTTTTAAGTGGAGGCAGATGTAGGGTTTATCAGAGATTAGTGATCAGTAAATACGTTTAACTGATTAGGCCTATGGGTCCATTAAATGTTAGCAAATGTGTGTTGGTCTAATTTTGTTTGGATCGTAGCAGATGCTATGTAAACTAATCTCATATTGTTGGGCCTTTGGTTTGGGTCCATTTATAAATTGCTCTTGTGTATATATATTGTCGGGCCTTATAATCAAGTCATTTGGATTTTGCCATTGCATTGAATTTCTATATAGATATTGATGATTAAGTATATAGGTTAGGCCCATTTGAATATACTTTTGGGCCCATTTAACCATTAACATGTATTAGTTTTTTTATTTTAGGAGCTGACCCATTTAAGCATTAAAATATTTTAGCTTTTTCATTTTAGGGTTTTAAAAGTTAGCATTCATTGCCCCAATGAAGCTAATTTTTAAATATATATTGATTACATGGTTGAACCCGTGCTTTGCACGAGAAAAAAAAATATATTATTGAATTATTTTTTATAACATATAGATAATAAATTTGCATTAGTATGAATTTGTTTTTTTTTCATTAGAGGCCATATGTTTTTGGCGCACGATTTAGGGTCTATTCCATTAATGATTTGTGATTGAATAGTTAGTTTATAATTGTGACTAATATTAAATATATATTAAATTTTGTTTGTTATAAATTGGTTTATATTTATATTGATGATTTTTCTAATAATCTTGCTAAAGTAATTTTATGTACTTCAAATACAGAGTAATTTTCTTTTATTGTATAATAAAATACATTAAGAGTTTATTTTTTTGTAAATTTGACCATAGTTTTTTTTATGATAAAACTTAAATAAAAAGATGATGATATATGACCATTTATTTAAAATATGAACATGACATTTTTTTCTATTGAATATAAACATTCATTAAAATAGACCCTAAAAACATTCTAACTTATACTATCATAAAAAGTATTTTATCATATTTTCTATTTTAATAAAATCTAATATTATGTTATGGTAGGACATGTTCTTTCATCTTATCTTGAATAGAGACATTTATAATATAACTTTACATGTATATATTTCCTATTTTCATAAAATCTAATTTTGTTATTTGCATAAAGATATTATTTCATCTTTTTAATAGGGTCATTTATTATAAAAAATGCTAATTTTGTAACACTTCTAAATTACCTTGGAATATTACCGCCACTGACCTCGGAACGCATATATGAAATCATCCAAGGCTTACAGTATTGATCGCAAAATGTAAATTATACGAAACTTACATAAATAATTTAAAATGTCTTACAACAATGTTGCGTAAAATGGCAACCAAATAATGTATCAAAAGTAACATCGGAAGACTTAATGGAAATGTCAAGATTTCATAAACATGATCTTGAACCTTATTGTAAACAAATATTAATTTGGGAAGAAATACCTGATGTGCCATATAAGACGGATGACACCAACCAACCATGCAAGGAAAGAGAAATGTTGGTTAGTCTAATGAAAGACTAAACAAGGGTACAACAGAAAAGGTTCTATGTGATTGTATCTAGTTACTATCATTGTCTCTCGAATAAAACTCGATAGACGATACATAACTGGAATACTCTCACTGAAACGAATGAAGAGGTATGATCCAAAAGAAGACTCCAATGAATTGAGTCTTATAGGAATTATATACGTTTGTTTGGGAACATTTATAATTATCACACAAAGATGACTTCTTTGAATAATCGGGTCCTTAACCAACCTCACCGCATGCGTGTTGTGCAAATTCATATTGGTAAGAGGACCTTCATAGACAGAAGCCCGAGCGGGTTCCACGTTCTACTTCTCGCCTGAAATATAGTAGGTATGTGCATATAAGCACTTTTCTTATTTAATTTCAAAACGTGCATTACGTTAAGGATTTTAATCCACATCAATCTCGTTACGAGATATAACATGGGACGAATCCTGAATAACGACACTAGCTAAGTGCACCACCACTTATATTCGAATAGGGTAGGTCATGACCAGAAGTATTAGGGCAATAATCCTCTTAATACCAGGTCATAAAGAAACAGCTAAACCTCGCGAGGTATATAGTGTTCATACGAATACTCGTGCTAACTAAGATAAATGTATTTGTTTGGTGCAAGAAGTTTAATATCAACTGTATATTATATGAACATTAAATAAAATTATTTATATTTTTCAATGTTGTCCAAAAATAACACTTCTTTAGTTTTATATTAATTAAATGTTAGCCGAAAACATTTGTTTATTAAAATGTTAGACGAAAACATTTGTTTGTTGTGTGCATAATTGCTCTATATCTTTTCCACTATAATATAATAACATTTGACACCAACCCTTCATTGTTTAATAGTTCAAAACAATTGTAATGAATTCCAACAATTCCTAACACAACAAAAAACACACCTAATCAATTGTGTAACTACTTTATATGTACACTCACAACTTCACATATACATAAAACTAATATTTGCGAGCGACCCGTGCGAAGCACGGGCTCTGCCTACTAGTTAAATTAATAGTTGATTTTGCCAAAAATTGAAAGCATTTAAGTTGGCAAAATAACTAACTTTTTATGTATTATAGAAGATTCTTAAAGCCTTCCATTACAAATTATTTACAGTTGGTTTGATAGAAGAAAAATCTACAATTAGAATACGGTGAGCTCTGATGCAGATCACCACTGCGACAAAGAAACGACCAATTTGATCCCTTATCCTTATTATATCCATTGCATACCAAGACAAAAAAAAAAAAAACAACCTGAAACATCTTATCCTGAATTCTGCCTTTTGAAGAATTGTCTCCTTTGTTGTGTGATAGAACCAAAACCTACATACAAGTGTATGAGATCAGTTATAATTTTCGAGTATTGTTCCCACAAGAAATAAGTAGTATTAATAGTAACTTTGACAAGTAAATTAAGCCATAAAAAGTGGTTGGTGTGGTGAATGTTGTTGGCACTTGGCAATATTATCAATAATAACTTTGACAGCTCAATGGGTTCATTAATGAACCCTCTGAGTTGTAATGATCTCCATCATAGTTTTAAACGAATAAATATTGAATACAACACTATGCATGCATGCTATACATGTCATGGAACTAAATCTAGAACCATGTAAACATATGACCCTCTGGTGTGTTTGAAATGCAGTAACTATGTTAGACCAACGACAACAAAACCTGTTTATTTTTGGATTGACTCCATTCGTGACTGGAAATTTTGTTCTTACTCTCTCATGGTGACCTTTGACTGTGCAACGACTAAACCTGCTACCAGACATAAGGCTCAAAGAGATTGTGGCCTTGTTTGCCATTCTGATACAATGTGTTGTATTTTCTCTCGATTACCAGGAACTCCAAGATATTTATTATATATACTAGATGCTTACAAATACCAAATAATCACTATGAATCATGTAATAATACCAATTCCCAAACGTATGTCTACAATCTATACCAAAACGTTAGTTCAATCTACACTGATGCTACAATTAAAAAGTGAACAAAACCGGCTCTATAAGGACTTCTTGAATGATGAATGCCTTGCATTTGAAGACCATGTAAGAACTAGCGCCCAAATTTTGACTAGAATGCCAACCTTCCTTGTAATAACCCTAGATATTTTGAATTCTAATAAAGGACATTTATGTTACAAAAAAGAACTCGGGGGTCAAAACATAAATACTCGAGAATTTCAGATGTTGGGTTAAAAAATGAAAAGTCACTATAAATGGTAAGGTCAATGGTTAATGTATTACTAAATATAGTAACTATATCTTTAGTATGTTTTTGAATAAGGAAAGTCGATTAATAATTGGGTAAGATTATTTGGAGTCCGAAGATGTAATTTGATAACTTAGACTTTTGGTGTATGGTGTGAACGAGCTAAAAAACATTTGTGGACATCTTTAACATTTATCCAAACAAGCCCTAGTTAGCCTTGAGATATAATAAATTAAAGTGAGGGATAAAAACTCGGTGTTTCGCTTAATGATGGACCAATTAGATTTAAGTTTAATTTCGTTTGGATTCCTGCATGAATTGTTGTGTTCGAGACAACTTCGTAAAACTCGGAATTTGGTGATTCAAGATGCGTTGAAAGACTCGGAGATCTACATTTCTCTGGTTTGCATCAAGACGTAATTTCAACAGGAAGCGGTTCGAAATTACGCGCCAAATGGTTGATTAAACAATTTTATCCCACATTGCTCGTCTTAGAAATATTAATATATAAAACTCTCAAGCCACATCTGAAAGAGAGATGAAGAAGGGTTGGGGAAAAAGTATAAATAGAGGTCGATACACTCTCTACCATTCATCCAAAGTTCATGAGTTGTAAGATGTTTCGCTATCGGCGGAGCAGTCTTTTTGGCGGGTCCATAAAAGCGAAACTCTTCAAATTTTAAAATTATTCGGGTCTAGTCTTTTTGACATGCCCACAATAGAAAAATAGTTGAATTTTTTAGACTCCTCTTATAATTCATCAGTTTTATCCCACGTTGCTCGTCTTAGAAATGTTAATATATAAAACCCTCATCCTACATCTGAAAGAGAGACAAAGAAAGGTTGGGGAAAAAGTATAAATAGAGGTCGAGACACTCTCTACCATTCATCCAAAGTTCATGAGTTGTAAGATGTTTCGCTATCGGCGGATCAGTCTTTTTGGCGGGTCCACAAAAGTGAAATTCTTCAAGTTTGAAAATTATTCGCTATGGCGGGTCTAGTCTTTTTGACAGGCCCACAATAGCAAAATAGTTGAATTTTTGGGACTCCTCTTATAGTTCATCATCAGTCTTCAGCATTATCTCTCCTAGGGTAGGAAATGAAGCTTACTGTCCTCTTCACAGCCATGTAAATTTTCGAGTTCATTACTTTTCAATTTTAGTTCTTTTAGTTATTTATATTCGTAGAGCATAGTTTAATTTCAAGTTATGTGGTGTTATGCCAACCAACCTTTCTTTGTTTCTTGTGGGTGGGCACTCTTGATCTTGCGCGCTTGATGGTTCGACAACCATCAATGTGATGGTTGCATGTGATGTGAGCACGGGGTGCTCAGAAGGGATCCATAGTGGTCGACGTGTGCATGGTGTATACGTATGATCTTCATAAAAATGGCAAGTGGTGGTTTGCTCTTGTCATTTTAGTTCATCGTTTGACCGACAATTAATATTGAAATTATTTGTTAATGTTGATTGAAAAATTTGGGTCCAATTTAAATAAACAATAATGCAGCTATGATATATATACATGTAATATGCAATGTGTGGGCTCATGAAAAAAATTACAAATGTATGTGATTGGGCCTAATTTAACGTCACGACTAAATACATTGGCTGAATTTACAGTTTTATGGCACGCATTTGTATCATGTGCCCGTGCAAGCTAGGCACGCATAAGGATTACGTGCCCGTGCCAAATTTTTACCCGTCGGGTATCCGAATTCGGCACGAGCATGAAGAAAAGAGCCATGCCATGGTCAAAGAGGCACGAGCACGCTTTATGTATACGTTCCAAACTTGGCACTGGCATGGCACGGGCACGACCATTATACATGTGCCTGCCTACACAGGCAATTTAGCACATGCACGTGTTTAGTGGATGTGCCTATGTAGAATTTGGGCATAGGCATGTATCCTATATAAGTGCCTATCTAAATATTGTACAATTCCAACGGTCCCTCCCCATCATAGCCTTTGCCCACCACTTCATCTGGCGGAAAATAAGGCCACCGCCCTTGGTTAATGCGTACAGATCATCTAGCGAAATATCAAACATGTCTCACAACCAAAATCCGAGCTGGTGATCCTCTACCTGCTCGGCCAACTCCAGCCCATCAATAGGGAGCCCTATCATCTTCTCCACATCGTGGAGGGTGATAATGATCTCTACCCATGGGAAGTGGAAGCTGTTGGTCTCAGGATATAAACGCTCCACAAAAGAAGTGATAAGTACAACATCGATCTAACTGTACTACAGGTCCATAGTGGCGTCAATCCGTTGCACTCCGCAAAATCCTACCACGTGCCAAGGCCGGCGACTACGCGCTTGTGCAGACCCACCAAGTCATTGAGTCCCCGAGTGTAGACCCGCAACCACGTCTGCATCAGTGATGTCAAATAAAATCTATAAGTAATCATAATTACATCAACCACATTGCCTAAAATTTGTATGTAAAATAATGATGTGTACGTACCAGCGTAGGATCCTCCCCACTCAAAATGTAAAGCGCGACATGGGTACGGTAGTCTGTCAAAACGATCTTGTTGATCGGACTTCCAGGCCAGCTATGCTAATGCTCGGCTCCTTCAGGACAAGGTTGGGGCTGGGGCTTTGGGTCGGCATGTAGCGACGGAGGACTGTGTCGGTAACTAGCTTCCCATCGATACATTATCCACTGTATCGAGCAGATCCTCAACCGTGACCACAAGATCGCCGGCGTCGGGCATGGCAACAAAAGCCAACGCTACCTCACCAAGAATATCCATTTGTGTCAACCTATCGGTCTCCTTTGGTCGACGCGTAGATGCAACTGTCTTCTCGTCTAAACGTCGTGTGCGCTCTTGCTAACCGACCATCATCTGATCCATTTCGCGGCTAACATTCTATTATTTGACAATAGAATATTAGCAGCGAAGTGAATAATTCCTAAATTCATAATGTTGTAGATTGTTTTACCATCTAAATTATTCTACATATTCTTTATGCCTTCTAAATTATTTATGAAATTCATATTTTTCTAATGTCTTTATTCCTTCTAAATTATTTATGAAATTCATATTTTTCTAATTTATTTTTTCCTTCTAACTTATTTATTAAATTCTTATTTTTCTAATTTCTTTATTCCTTCTAAATTATTTATAAAATTTATAACTTTCTAATTTATTTATTTCTTCTAATTTATTTATTAGATCTATATTTTCTAATTTTTTTTCCTTCTAGTTTTTTCCTAACTTCATAATTTTCTAATTTCTTAATTTCTTCTAAATTATTTATTAAATTCATATCTTTATAATTTCTTTTTCCTTCATTTTTTTTAAATTCATATTTTTCTAATTTCTTTTTCCTTCTAAAATTTCCAAAATTCATTTTCTAATTTTTTTTCTTCTAAATTTTTCCTAAATTTATATTGTTATAATTTCTTTTTCCTTCACACTTATTCATGCTTTCATATTATTCTAATTTCATTTTCCTAAATTCATATAATGAATTGATTTTTTTTTTTCATTTTCATACAAATGATTATTATATCATTTTGTATCATGCAATTTCAATTTTAATCATTTCAGTTTCAACCATGCAATTTCATATCAATCAAGAAATATCAAGTATACAATTTTAATATAAATTTAAATAATACAATTATAATTTCAATTTAAATTAGGGGGTTTCAATCATGCAATTTTAATTTTAATTTCATGCAATTTCATAAATTCAATTACTTATTGTAAAATCTAATTCAAATTTATGTACCTCATTAACACCCCACGAAGTAGCCTGTGACGATCCACCACGACCACCAATTGAGTCAGACCCACCACGTCCTCGTCCTGTCGCGTCAGGACCACTATCCGGCACAACAACACTACAACCTTGCCCTCGGCGGCCATGACCACACCCTCACCATCGGCCGTCACGACCATCAGCCGGCACATCAACACCACGACCCTCAGCCATCATGTGGAAAAGAAGCACCAAGACCCCCCCCCTCGTTCGTCCCGGCTCATTCGTCCCGTAATCGGATTCTCCTCGTAAACGTTCACATCCACACCTCCACCACCCATCGTGCCACCACTACCCAAGTCGTCGAAGGAAGCTTGTCTGCCGCCAACGCCTCCAAACTCCCGCCGTTCACTCCCACTCTAGTCGCTCTTGTTCCCGCTCCAGCTGCTCCCGGTCCCGCTCCAGCCGCACCTAGTCCCGCTTCAGCCGCTCCCGGTCCCGATCCAGCCGCTCCACCAGGTCGCGATGAAAAAGGAGGAAGAGCTCCCGCCGCTCCACCAGGTTGCGAGGAAGAGCTGCACCCGGAATTGACATGGAAGGTTGCGAGGAAGAAGGAGGAAGAGAGGCCGCTCCAACCACTCCAATGCCCGCATTTTTGCTCGAAAAATGGAAGAAATTGCCGACGATAATGGAAGAGAGAAATTGTTGAGAGGCGGCTACGGGCGAGAGGTAGAAGAAGAATGCCACGATTTCTTTAACCTACTTGGCACATGTATTAATTCTGTGGCCGTGCAATTTTTTTCATACATATTGGGCAATTTTTTTCATACATATTGGGCACATGTATTAATTCTGTAACCTACTTGGCACATGTATTAATTTTGTGGCTGTATTAATTCTGTAACCTACTTGGCACATGTATTATTTGTTTTTGTTGGACACGGGCACGTGTTGCGTGTCCATGCCGCTTTTGTTTATTTATTTTATTTCTTCACGAGCACGTTTCATGTGTATATGTATGTCAGATCTAGATGCACGTTTCTCATTTGCATGACTCCATTAAGGGCACGTTTTCAAAATATGTGCCTCTACATAGTATATATAGCCAATGTATATAATATCACCCTAATTTAATCTAAAAGCTCATTTGTTAGTTATAAAAATTAACAAAACAATAATGGGTGGAACACAAATTAAATAGGGCAGAATGTTGAGAGATTTAACTCCTTAAAATCATTATTTCTTTTACTCCTTGTTTTGTAACAGTGGAGTGGATTCTTTGTTGGAACATTTCAAAAAGTGGAATTGGGCATTTGGACCACATCCCACATTGAGAAAGAAGGACACTTGCTTGGGACAATTAGTTGTGTTTAGAAAGGTCTCCCCTATGCGCGCGCCGCCGCCGCCATCCGGTCGGGCCGGGCTCGAGGCACGTGCGCGGTGTGGTGGGGCCACATTTTACGATCTTAATTTATTTTTGGGGTTTAAGATTTCGGATTTGTAATTTTATCTTTTATCCGTAACTTTCGGTATCTATTCGTTCATTATCTTTGTTGATTTGATAATGGAAAATCTTATCTTTACAATTACTTGAGACCCAAGATTTGATATCCCTAAACTGAATTTCTACCCCCAAAAAAGAGATTGTTTTCAGCCATTGAAAAATATAGAAATTTCAGCCCTCTCAAAAAAAAAAAGTTATGGTTTTTGGTTCTGAGCATACCCGGTGATTCCAACCCTCTTTTGGTAAGTGCACGCGATCGGTGGGTGTTGTGTGATCCTTGGGGGCGACGCTTGGTCAGACTATGCACCATGGGTCAGGGTGAATTCGCTTCTAAGGCAGGGAACATCATACCACGCCACAACAATGTTTTCAAAGCGACTCTACAATTGTTTACGAGTAAGGTTTCGTTTCACTCTCGTTCTGGTTTCTACTAACAATTTAGAAGCGAATTTTGTTAGAATCTAGAATGGCCATGATACCCTGCTACTGACCGCTGATGGACCCCTCCAAGCTTGAACCTTTGGACGGGACGAAATACAAGCGTTGGTCCTAGAAGATGATAATCTTCTTCGAACAGCTGGATGTCGATTATGTTCTCCAGGAACCGGTCCCTACATCTGCAATGACTCCTACTGTAGTAGCCCCTGCTCCTAACGCTATCACCAACACGGAGATACGGATGGCTCCTAGGGTGAGAATGCGGGTCCAACTGATGAGGAAGTCGCAAAACAATATGAAATTGATAACAAGACTGTTTGGGGTCATCTGTTAAGTCACGTTACAAACCCAGTATTCGATCTGTTGGCTACTTACAGTATTCGATCTGTTGGCTACTTACAAGTATGTATGCGGGTCCAACGGTTGAAAACCAAGTACGCTACTGATGATGCCAGGAAGAAGAAGTATGTATGTGGCAAGTTTATGCAGTTCAAGATGGTGGATGACAAGCCAATCATGGCCCAAGTCCATGAGTACGAGAATTTGGTTGTTCATATCCTTGCTAAAGGGATGATTGGATGAAGATATGTGAAGTGTTGTAGGCCAACTTCTTGATCGAAAAGTTGCCTGAATCCTGGGAAAACTACTGCAACCAATTGATTCTAATTTCTAATTTATAAATCGCAATGAACATTCTTCGATAACAAAGAAACATAGAAATTTCATGTCAATGAAGATGACTTTACATAGTAGATTAACAACCTCTTTGCTGATGTTAAACAACTATTTTCAATTTCAATGAGCATCTTTGTTACACATAAATGAACATAGAAGTTGATTAAATAGCTCTGTTAAACACTAATGAAAATTGAAGTTGATTAAGCACAGATGTTTAACCGCAATGAACACCGCTTCTAAACAGCAATGAACACCTCTACTAAACAGTAGTGAACACCAAAGACAATGATCTTTCTTGTTCATTGCCGAAGCCAATGAACACTAACTTTCTTGTTCTTTGCCTTCGGCAATGAACTTTCTTGTTCTTTGCCTTCGGCAATGGACTCTCTTGTTCTGATGAACATTAACATCTAGCTCTGATGAACATCTTTCTCTATTTTCAGGTACACTTAGTGAAACTGATTCTCATAACAATTCAAATCTTGTTATATCACCGAAAAATATAGAGTACTATGTTCCAGTGTGTCCAGAAAACATGAAACCATATGTTGGACAACTGTTTCTATCAATCAAATTAGCAATTCACTTCTATGGAGATTATGCAAACATTTGTGGGTTTGATGTGCGTTAAAGCACAAATAAAAAAGCTAGAGATGGTACTACTGTCTGGAAGTATTTGGTTTGCTCAAGAGAGGGATTTAAGAATGTGTCCCCGAAAATGCCACCTACTGAAGTGCCTACAAGTGAGACAACAAATTGTGTTATGGATGAAAGTGTGCAAAGGCGAAGGAGAGTATCAAATAGATGTGGGTGTAAAGCAAAAATGGCACTTAGATATGTAGGTGCAGCTGGTTATACTGTGAAGTTATTTGAAGGGCAACATACAAATCTTATGCTAGGTGATAAACATAAGCAGTTTGCAAAGAGCAATAGGAAAATGGGCTCATTCCATGAGGAATTCATAATGAACTGTGTAAAAGCGAACATTGGGATATGTAGGAGCTACAAGCTATTCAAGTAGTTCATTGGCAGCTATGCACACGTAGGACCAACACTTGTAGACTTCAAGAACGACAAAAGGAATTTGAATTCGTTTATAGTTGGTTGTGATGCACAAATGATGATTGACAGATTCTTTAGGAAAAAGGATACATCTGAGGCTTTCTATTTCGACTATGTTGTTGACAAACATGATCAACTTTGCTGGATATTTTGGAGTGATTCTATTAGTATAAAGAGGTTCTCATTCTTTGGAGATGTCGTCTCAGCTGATGCAACATACAACACTAATAGGTCAATAAACTATTATTAGACTCTCTTATTTAAAGTAATTGCTTTCGTCCCTTATGTTCATTAATGTATTTGATGCATGTACACTGATTTAAAGTTGATGTTTACTGATTGTTGACCTAATATTCATCATTTTGTTTAATCTATGTGCACCAAAATACTATTGTTCAATATGTTTGTTAATGTATTTGATTGCTATGCACTAATTTATAGTCGATGCTCACTGATTGTTGAACTAATGTTCATTATTTTGTTTCATCTATACGCACCAAAATACTATAGTTGAAAACATTCATTCATGTATCAAACGGCTATACACTGATTCATAGTTGATGTTTACTGATTTTTTCCCTAATGTTCATTACTTAATTCCATCTACGTGAACCAAAATACTATTTTCAATATGTGTTACAAAAGTCTAACCTTTCTATAATATATTTCTTCTCCATATACAATATGGTTTTTGTTCTGTTTACATGAGTTGACAACCACAAGAAAACAATTACTTTTGCTATTGGATTATTGTTGAAAGAGAATAAGGACTCCTACATTTGGCTATTTGAAATTTTCAAGAAAGCAATGGGGCATGAGCCAAATATTATTCTCATTGACCAAGATCCGGTTGTCAAGCTTGTAGTAGAACATGTCTTCAATTATTTGTGCACCGGTTTTGTAAGTGGCACATCATGTTTAAGTTGCCTTCAAAGGTGGATGGTAATTCATATAACAACCATGAATCTAGAAGAAGATTCAACGATGTTGTTTGGAGTAATGAGTTGACACAAGAGCAGTTTGAAGAAGAGTGAAAGTCTGTGATATTTGCATATAAACTTGAGGACAAACCTTGTTTTGCAAGAATGTTTGAGCTACACAAGTTTTGGATACCGTCATTTTTCAATGATATGAAGATCGGAGGCTTACTAAGAACCACTTCCAGATCAGAAAGCCAGAATAGCTTCTTCTCTACATTCATAGGAGACCGATCAACTCTTATTGAATTCTTGATGTAATATGATAGTGCAATTGATGCAGAAAGACACACAAAGCTTAAGCTTGATTTTACTACATCCACATGCTTTCCTTCAATGAAAATACCATTGCCGATAGAGAAACATTGTGCCTCTGTTTTTTCAATTGATGTCTTCTATGACTTGCAAATTGAGATATATGCTTATGTCTACTCATGTTCACTTCCTCATTTGAAAAAGGAATGAGATATTCACAACTAGATAAGATGTGAAGGTCGTAAGACTTATTATGTGAAGTATTACTTAGAAAATGGAGATGTTATTTGCAGTTGCAAACATTATTCAAGCACAAGAAAACCTGGCAGACACATGTTCATGGTGTTTGGGAATATTGGTTCTGATGTGCTACCAATGACATTCATTACAAATAAATGGACACAGGATGTAACATTGAACAACATATTTGAGATTGACGGGTCGGTGTATGAAGAATGTGCATAACTAGATGAAAAAAAAATCTTGCTGAATTAGTTGATGTCAGAAATGCACAGTTGCATCAACCTTGTGGAGAACAATATAAAAAATATTAAAGAGTTATTGGCACTCATGAGGGATCATAAGATATCTTACAAGAACAAACAAAATATAGAAACAAGTGCTTCGTCAAGTAAGAGTAACTTTCAGAAGTTTGTAGGACCATTGTCATCTGATGTGAATGCTCATCCACCTAAGAAAGAAAAAACAAGGGTAGTGGTATGCCTAAACGTATTAGAAGTGGAAAAGAGATCACCATGGAGTATGCTAAAAATAACCGAGGATGTGTACATGATGAAACGAGTACGGACACAATATCAGGACTTGCAAAAACATTTAGAATTTTTTTTCATAGTTAATACATCAAGATTTACATATGAAGTTTATTTTGTTCGGACTTATGAACATCTACTTGTTTTGTGACTGAACTTTTGCTATTATTCGTAATGAACACACATAACTATCATATTACTGAATGCATGTTTCAATGTTCTTACTTTTCAAACTTTCTTGTTCACTGCCAAATGAACATTGATTTAATTCGCGATTAACAATAGTTAACATTGTGAATGACAGGCTGGATGAATGGTAGTGAACATATTTGATCAAAACTAGTGAACATAAATATCTACTGCCAGTGAATATTTGTGTTCATTGCAAGTAAGGATACATTTTCTTTTATGGTAAAAATAAAAATGGATAATGAACTTTCATGTTCATTGACAGTGAACCTTCATGTTCATTGCTAGTGAACCTTTTTGTCCATTGGCAGTGAACATTTATGTTAATTGGAAGTGAACATACATGCTCACTGTCAGTAAGAATACATTTTAATTTTACAGTTACAAATGAATACTGCCAGTGAACATGGATGTTCATTCAAATAAGCATAAGTGTTCATTAACACTACACATACATATTTATTTTAGATAAGGATACATATTATCAACTTTACCATACAACATATGGGTTCATTGTCTTGAGAAACAACAAAACAACATTGTTCTACATGTTCACTGCACTACATTACAACAAAACACATTGTCTTAAAAATGTACCATTGTTTACTTCATTATAAACTAATTCAACACAGTACTTCTGAAGAAATTAACATATCTGCTAAAAAAAAAGAAATTAACATATGGAATCAATTGAGTTTTCTTCTCTTATACTTTTTTCCATGTAGGCAACACTGAGTTGGACTTCTTCACATGTTCAACAACACCATTGTTATCGTTTAGCGGAATTGTACACATATAACGCGACCTCAACCTTGTCATTTTCTCTTTATCAGCAACATTAAGCCGATGATTCCAATCATGCATGCCATATCCTTTGTAGGTCTCCATGTGCCTCATGACATAGATACCACAATCAAACTTGTTGTTTCCATCCCTCCACGGCATAGCCAAACATTCAGTTTAAAGCTTGAGCCCTTGTGATCACGCCAGGAGGTGGCTCATAGCCTTGCTTTGGTATAGAAACTTTAGCGGCGGCGCACGCGTGTGAACAAGTTAGGTGTGGATAGAGCTCCTTAGGAGAGCTTGGTGAAGCCATGGGCAAGTCTATTGATTGACCTTAGGTAGGGTCACATCAATTATTGTTCCAATCAATAATATATTTTTCAGAACATCAGATTATTTCTCTTGCATATTCACTAAAGTTTTTTTTATGTTTATGATCTTTATCAATATACTATTACAATTTTTCAACCATTGAGTTATGCCAAGTCATTAATATAATTTACTCATTTACTTATTTGCCCTTTCATTTTTCTACAAATTAAAGCCCAATTATCAACTTTGCAAAGCTATATCTTTCTTACTATATTAATGAGTATTAGTTAATATGATATATCCAGGTGATATTATTGTAGATGAATAAAACAAATTTTCTATCTATATATTTTACATATGTGATTTACCTCTTTATATCTATATATATTACGTAATACCTTTTTATATCTATTTTCACCATAATATAATAAGATTTTTTGTATATTTACCGTGAATGTGTTGATTATAGGTTGTAGATTGAAAAATACAACATGTCTATAATATGAGTTAATGTGTTTTTTTCTTTGCTATCCGACGATTTTTTTTTTAAACAACTTATTAATATGTTTATTGAGGTTTAGTCGTGTTCATGAAGATTGCGTATCATGGCTTGAAATTAAATTAGAACCAATATGTATTTCACACTACTACATGTGAGTATCATGGTTTGCCCGTTTTGAATGTGTTTACAACGAATGTGTTAATTTTTTTATTGATTGACTCCCAACGTTTTCTTCATGTTATTGTATATATTTTGATAGGAACGACGTGATAAGTTTTACTATATGAGACCGATGTGTTGACCAATTTGCCCCTTATGTCAAAAATATCATAGAAGACTCGATTATTGTCATAATTCAATTTGTCAAGATCATAACCTTTCAAAGTATAAGTACACCTTTTCCAATTTGTTCATTATCTTTTTTATTATTTTAATTCTTTAAATTAACTTAATTAGTGTTATATGTACCTCTTCAGATCAATACAAGTTGGTCAATGTATCTGGTAGTAGAACTCAAATCACTATTAATGATCCCTTAATTCCAAATTTTTTAGGGAGATTAGTATTATGTTTATTTTATATAACATTATTTATTTTAGCAATATTTTTATGTTACTATTTTTTATGATTATTTCTAAAGTCCTCACAACTTTGGTGTTCATGCTGGTATGAACAAACTTACTTCAATTCCAAGTGGACCTTCATATTCTTTATCTGGTCAATTCATAGATATCGCATTGTTTAAACCGATTGATGAAATTCCATATATTTCATCAAGGTAATTTTATAATTTTATTATATGATAAAATTAGTAGTTATAATATTTAATGTTAGAATTTGATTGTTTTCCCTCACCAAATGTTAACTTATTTTGCAGCCATGTCAATGCATCATTATTGCTACGGTAGAGGACATTGACAACACATTTATATGTTATTATCATTTGTGCGAACAATGCAAAAAGAAGGTTTGACCTGAAAAGGGTCCATTCAATTGCAGAAAATGTGAATCATTGTCAAATTCGTCATTCCTAGGTATTTAATGTACAATTACAACAATATATACAGAATAATAATCAATTATTATTCTAAAAATTACTTACATTGGCATGCAAGTTTAAGGTTACATTAACAATGAAAGATGGTTCTGGCATGACATCTTTTGTTGTATTTGATAGAGATGTCAAAATACGGGTTAATAAATCTATAACCGAAATGATGAAATCGATCATTAAGGTATTAATCTATATACTAATTTTGTACATAAGATTATACACTATGTATAAAAAATAAAATATTTGGATATTTTACTCTTATATATTATGCTACATTATGACTTTATTTAGTTTGCTGAGATTTATACATTTACTTACCTAATTTGTCATATACTTACCTTTTTTTTTTATTTCATTAAAAAAATTCTTAAGTACATGTTATGGATGATAGCAATACATATGATGAACTTAAAGGGTTCATTGGGAAGACTTTTTTATTCAGGATTGATGTTGATGGGTCAAGTTGTATGAACATAGTCGTAGATTGAATGTTTCCAATATGATTGACCATCCAACTTTGATTGTTGAGCTCAAAAAATTGATTTTAAAAACTCAGGTATTTACTATTTTGTTCTTATATAACACATATAACACAACAATATATATCACATAGCTAATTACTTATATACTTATATTAAATATCATAACAATGTCAAACCACTGTCATGTGAGTCCGTACACTACATTGTGTCGTCAAATGAAATGCTTACTCCTTCCAAGTACACCAATGGGAGCCTATTTATTAAAGATGACAATGAAAAAGATGATACACAAGAAAAACTATTTATTTCACTACCAAACAATTGTTGAAGAAAGAGAAGGATGACTAAGTGGGTTGCACATGTCATACAAGTTATTTTTCATTAAATAAAACATATTCTATAAATATTATTTTATCAACATTATTATCATATGTTTTTTATTATTTTTAGCAATTTATTTGATATTTATCGTTATTATTATATGACATTATTGGTGTTAGTTTTTATTGATTTATTTTATAATAATTAATTACTATTATTTATTTAATATTATTACATCTGTTTTTTACAAGAACCCGTGCAAGGCACTAGGCAATCTACTAGTTGTATCTAAAAATTGAACAATTTCAATATTATAGTTAGACAAATTTGTTTGCTATGTATAAAATTTGAACAATTGTATCTTATTGTTAAACCATTTCATTTCTTTATAACTTTTTAGGGGGTGGTCATTTTTGTCGATTTTACTATTCTTGTTTTCCTACACATTTAGGATTTAGGGCTTAGGGTTTATGTTTTGAATATTTTGAGTTGTATTAAGTTTATATTATCTTATAAACAAAACATCAAGTTTATTGGACAATTGTTCAAATTTTAATGAAGTATTGTCCAACCTATCTTTTGTTATAAATTTGATTTTTCATACAATAAAAATTGTTCAACTTTTTTTGTACAATTGTTCAACTTTATATATTGTTATAAAAAATTGTTCGACTTTTAAGATACAATTATTCAAATTAAAGAGGGAATTGTTCATTTTTTTAGAAAAAAAAATTATGACGAAAACATGTGGGAAAACAAGAATAAAAAATGGAAAAAATGTTTTGGCCTGAAAAAAATTTGGCCCAAAAACCAAAAAGCAAAACTAACCGTTGCTTAGTGAAAACAGATGATGTGATCACGCATGTGTCACATCAAGATCTAGAAGAGCCAATGCCAAAGGAAGCACCATCAAGACCAACTACGTGTTTGGTCACACTCGCAGCCACACAAGAGCAAGTCAAACCAGCTGGAGCTATCCCTTGTGCACGAGCTCGACAATTATTTCTAGATATCCAAGACCATCTTTGGAACCAGGGAGTGCTGAATCAAGAGGAGGTCAAACCAGTGATGATGATCCGTGCAACGCCAACAACATTAGGGTTTCTCCAAACCTCCACACAACTGACTTCTACCTTGAGTGTCAATGATATCTATACTCAAGATATGGCCAGTAAAGGATGCCCACCAAGTTTGGGAGCAATTGAAGAAGAAGTGTCGGGAGGAATCCACAAGGAAGAAGCTGCAGCAGCACCGACGTCGACATCTAAGACTGTCCAAAGGCACAATTCCGATTCCTTCGTGCGTTTGGGCTGAGCTTTGGATATATGAGAGATATCGGTCTTTATTAGCTCTTGTCCAATTTTCAGGTCCATTGGAGTTATGAGGAGGAAGTTAGGCCTGTTTCAAGAACCTAGAGGATTATGATTCCGGGAGAACATTTAACTATTTAAGTATTTCGTTGTTTCATTTCTTAGGCAACTTTTGATTATATTGAATTCATACGTTTTGGCTTTGACCATCGGTAATCTTGAGCTTTTTGTTCTTTGAGTGTTAGAATCTTGGTGCGTAATATCCAAGCTTTCTTATACTTGTGTGTTTTGGTGCGTAATACCCAAAGCATGATAATTAGGCTTGGGTGAGTAATATCCCTCGCTTGATATATTATCTTCTTGAATCTCTTGGTGATTCATATCCAAGAGAGGATAGTTGGTTATCCCTTTTCATTTCTTGCATTGTTGAACACAAAACCCACCAAAAGAACCAATCTTGCGCTTGTCTTGTTGTCCAAGCAAGAAGCATCAAGAACGCAGCCTTACAAGTGACTTGTCCTCAAACCTGAGTGTGGATCCTTAGGGGAATCACATCATTTGGTATTAGAGCTTGCTCGAGGTAAGTCTAAAAACCTTGCGTATCTTGATTTCAAATTCTAAAGATTGTGTTGACCCTACCCTACCTTGTGAGTAGGGGCTAAATTTTCCTTTGGGAAGAGGCTGCGAGAATCCTATTATGACTCTACAAAGTTCAGCCAATACCCTACAAAGAAGGGCGGCCCCAAGCCTTGCGAACCACACCCTCCAATCGGCCAACCTTGGAGTGAACAGTCGTGCCTTGTGCGCCAAGCCACCAAACCGAACTGCCACCATCATATTTTGGCGTGAGGAAAGGGGTAGAGTGGGCTGCAAAGAAAGGAAGAAGGCCGAGCGGGGAGGGAGAGAGTAACTCACTTGCCACGCCTTGGCCCCCAAGAAACAACCAAATCTTGGTAAATCTTATCCTTTGTAACAACCTTATCCTATCTTTTTGGTTGTTAGCACTTCAAGTTAAAGAATATATCTTGTATATTTGATTAGATAAGATTTTGTTGGAATTTAATTATATTTTTTGGTAGATTAATATTTCTTGTTACTTGTTGGATAAAAAATATAAAATAGTATCTTGATCCTCTAAGATTTTATCTTAGCTACTTGTAAAAAAAAAAGGACACCACAACCTAAGGCCGAATGGCTTAGGGGGCAAGGCCCTAGCCATACACAAGGGCAAGAAGAAGAGGACCCTTGCCCTAGCTTGAGACAGCCTGGAACCCTGTGAATAAAGCTTGAAAAAGCCCAAAGGGACCCTTGCTAGGGCTTGAGATAGCCTTCCAAGAAGATCAAGAAAATCCATCTTGAAGCAAGAATCTAGATAACTACCTTAGTGTAAGTCTATCTTGAACTTTATCTTATCTAACTTGTCTTGCAAGATTTGATCTTTTCTTGGTGTCCACGACCTCACCTTGGAGAGAAGCCAACCATCACTTAAAGCCTAACAACGTTATCTTGTATTTGATCTCAAGAACGTGCTTGGTCCTCATCTTGTGTTTGCGAAGATCTCCACGTGACGACCCCACATTAGGACGAAAGCTAAGGTTCTTGGACAAGGAACCCTAGGGTTGCGGCTGATCACGAAGAAAGGAGAAGTGTGCGGCCTAAGAAAGAGGTTCTTGACCTCTCAAAATTCGTTTCTCTTGTTATTTTGTTTAGTTAACATCACAAGTTGCTTGTTTTGAATAGTTTTAGCTTAGATTAGTTTCAATTAGTGCTACTATGGCACGCCCCTCGGGCAAGAAGCCAGTTACCTTGGAGGACCTCACGAGATTGCTTACGCAACACTACAAGGAGCTGGGGGAATACGCCATTTCTACGATGGAGAAAATGATAGGCGTGGACCAAAGAAGTGGTGCCAAGGAAAGACCGAATGACAGCCCCATCCCTCGGACTGCACAAGGGAACAAGAAGGAGGTTGCCGCCTTGGTGAACAAGCCACCAAAACCCAAGGATCAACAGGGGGTAAAGAACCAAGAAACTCTTACGGCCAAGAAACAAACCTTGGTGGTCAAGAGATCATTGGTAATGAAGGACCGTCCATTCCTTCTCAAAGAGAGACAATCTTCCACACAAAGTGTCTAATCCATGGGAATATGTGTAGTGTCATTATTGATGGGGGATCTTGTTGCAACATTATTGATAAATAAGTCATACAAAGGTTCCACATCAAGACCATCCCTCATCAACAACCCTATACTTTCGATTGGTTAAATGCAACCACGCCCCTCAAAGTTCAAGAACAAGCCAAGATCCAATTTGCCATTGGGGGATACAAGGACAAAATGTTGTGTGGTGTACTGCCCATGACTGTTGGCCATCTTCTACTTGGACGACCATGGCAGTATGCCCGAGGAGTGATCTACCAAGGAATCACTAATGAGATTCCTTCCACATGGAAGGAAAGCGGTGTACACTACACCTAATGGAGCCACATGAAATCATGATGGACCACGTTGCTAGAGAAGGAAAAAGAGAAAGACAAGAAAAGGAAGATGGCCATAGGATACAACTCAGGCGCTAGTAGTCACATGCTCCTAGTAAATGATAAGGAGGTGGAGCACGTCATTCAAGGAAGTAGAGTTTGTTTCCTTTAAACTCTCATATTTTACTTATTTACTTCTAGTGAATTGAGTGACCTACCCCCTTCTATTGCTCACTTATTGCAGGACTTCCAAAACTTGTTTCAAGAAGACGTTTCTAATGACCTTCCATCCATTAGGGGCATTGAGCATCAAATCGACTTTGTTCCGGGAGCAACCTTGCCAAACAAGGAATCCCCTAGGAGACCAAAGAACTTCAAAGACAATTCCAAGAATTGATGGAAAAGGGCTATGTTAGAGAGAGCTTGAGTCCTTGCGGTGTACCCGTGATCCTAGTGCCCAAGAGGATGGAAGTTAGCGCATGTGTGTTGATTGTCAAGCCATCAACAACATCACAATTAAGTATAGACACCCCATCTCAAGGCTAGACGACATGCTTGATGAACTATATGGGTCCAAAATATTTTCCAAGATCGACTTGAAGAGTGGATACCATCAAATCCGAATGAAGGAAGGAGATGAATGGAAGATCGCCATCAAAACCAAATAGGGACTGTATGAATGGTTAGTAATGCCCTTTGGACCCACTAATGCACCTAGTACATTCATGCGCTAAATGAACAATGTCCTTAGAGCATTCCTAGGAAGGTTTGTAGTTGTTTACTGTGATGACATACTAATCTACAGCCGGTCATTGGAAGAACACGTTGAGCATCTTAGAAAAGTGCTTGTGGTCCTTAGGAAAGAAAAACTATATGCTAACTTTAAAAAGTTTCTTTTTTGCTCGGACCATGTTGTGTTTCTTGGATTTGTTGTGTGTAAGGCATGGCTGAATGTTGATGAAGAAAATGTTAAGGCCATCAAAGAGTGGTCGACACCCACCACAATGACGCAACTAAGGATCTTTCTTGGATGTGCCAGCTTCTACCGCAGATTTGTGAAAGATTTCAGCACCATTGCCACCCCTCTAACCGAACTCACCAAGAAAATTGTGACTTTCCATTGGGGTGAAGATCAAGAACAAGCATTCCAAGTGCTTGAAGACAAGCTAACACACGCACCATTGCTAGTACTCCTTGATTTTATCAAGACATTCGAGATAGAATGTGATGCATCCAGAATTGGATTAGGAGGAGTACTAATGCAAGGAGGCCGCCCTATAGCCTATTTTAGTGAAAAGTTGAGTGAGGCCGAACTGAATTACCCCACTAATGAAAAGGAATTGTACGCTCTAGTAAGAGTGTTACAAACATGGCAACACTACCTCTTACCCAAGGAACTTGTCATCCATTCTGACCATCAAGCCCTCAAGTTTCTCAAGGGACAAAGCAATCTAAACAAGAGACATGCCAAGTGGATCGAGTTCATTGAAGCATTTCCTTATGTCATCAAGAACAAGAAAGGAAAAGACAACATTGTGGCAGGCGCCTTATCTAGAAGGTATGCACTCATAACCTTCTTAGATGCAAAGATGCTTGGTTTTTCTCTCATGCGTGAACTATGTGATCAAGATCCAGATTTTAGGGAAATGTTTCATACATGCCACATAAGGGCAGTCAAGATCAGTTTTACATTCATGATGGCTAGCTTTTTAAGGGAACTAAGTTATGTGTGCATCAAAGCTCTATCCGCAAACTATTTGTACAAGAAGCACATGGAGGAGGGTTAATGGGACATTTTGGAGTGACTAAGACTTTGGCAACCCTAAAGAAACATTTCTATTGGCCCCAAATGCATTGTGAAGTAGTTAAGTATTGTGCCTCTTGTGTGACCTGTTTACGAGCCAAATCAAAACTCAATCCTCATGGCTTATACACTCCCATACCTATACCTAGTAGACCTTGGGAAGACATATCTATGGACTTTGTGATGGGTTACCTAGGTCTAAGAGAGGGATGTACTCTATATTTGTGAAAGTTGATAGATTCTCTAAGATGGCACATTTCATTGCTTGTCACAAGACCGATAATGCATCACACATTGCTGATTTGTTCTTTGAGGAAATTGTTAGATTACATGGGGTACCTAAGACAATTGTGTCAGATAGGGATGCTAAGTTTCTTAGTTACTTTTGGAAGACTCTTTGGGCTAAAATGGGTACTAAACTTCTTTTCACCACATCATGCCACCCACAAACTAATGGGCAAACATAAGTTATAAATATTACTTTTGGTGCTTTACTGCGTTCCTTGTTGAGTACTAACTTGCGTAGGTGGGAAGAATGTCTTGCCTTCATTGAGTTTG
Organism: Rheum nobile; assembly: GCA_027886185.1. Lineage (NCBI taxonomy): Eukaryota > Viridiplantae > Streptophyta > Magnoliopsida > Caryophyllales > Polygonaceae > Rheum > Rheum nobile. The sequence goes on along the minus strand of WOAB01000002.1, from coordinate 2,743,129 downwards.
CCAACAATCGAACGGTGCACTCCGCTACCCGAAAGTCACCACTTTAAGTTGTCTATGGGCGAAATCCTATCACACCTTTGGACATGGTCCCATATACAGTCAAGGACCGAGAAAGCCAAGAAGGAGTCGACCATGCCAAGAACATTAAGGACATGCATGAAGAAACCAAGAAGAGGTTAGAGGCACGAACATAACAATATGTGAAACAAGCTAACAAAGGGAGACGAGAAGTAATCTTTGAGCCCAGAGATTTGGTATGGATACATCACTGAATGGAACGTTTCCCACACCAATGTAAATCCAAGCTAAAACCAAGAGGAGATGGACCCTTTCAAGTCTTAAGAAGAATCAACAACGCCTATCAAGTTGATTTACCTGGTGAGTTTGGCGTTCATAATGTGTTTAATGTAGCTGACTTAACTCCTTTTATTGTAGATGAAGAGGACATGGTGATGTGGCCTAAGGTCGTTATGCCAAATCAAAGTAAACCTCAACTTTCAAACTAGTATAGTAAGCAAGCAAGGGTCGAAATCCCAAGAGAATCACAAGTGTCTGTATTCCTGTCACAAATTGAATACCAATCGAACAATAGTAACAAAGGTTTTTTTTTGAGGTTTTAATCAAGTAGAAAATAAAACAGAATAAATAGTATGCAATCAAATGTGAGAAAAAACTTAGCCAGGCAATTTCCACTTAAGTTTTGGTTGGTTGATCCTAGATTACTTCCAATTCCTTCCTATGATTATTCCTATCCCGATCTTGTGTAGATTAATAAGGAAATCATCCCTAAGAACCCTTACCAATGAATAACCCTAGCACCACTAGTGATTCAACCCAAAGGCAGCAATGAACATAAGAATTAACCAGGATACACATAACACCTCAACCAGAAGTATTCAACATGTAATCAAATCTCTACATAGATAAAATCCACCAAAGCAAATAAAACCTATGCTTACCACTCCAGACCAGGACGTTAGCCCAACAGTTTCCTAGTCATAGCAATATGAGTAACAATCAATAAACCTAGATGGCCTGTCTAGACAAATCAATAATTATTCAATGATATTCTGCTTAAGAGAAGAGATATAGATCAATAGGAATTAAGAAAGGGAACATAACCTCATAACCAATAATCAAAACTTAAGCTTCCATTGCCAGACTAAGCAAAAGTGCTTAGCATTCCATAGTCTTGAGAAAACAACGATGATGTAAAACTAAAACCTGATATGAGTGTCTCTCTAGAATGAGATCTCTTCCTAGGTTAAATAGAAAAGAGAACTAATATGGGCCTAACAAGTTCCTAAGCCCATTAAGAAAAGAAACGAAATAAAATGGAAAAATAAGAAAATAAATTAGAAAAGATAGACTCGGGAAAAGTCAGAACTTCCAGCGTCGACGACCCGCGATCGCGGCCCATTTACCGTGATCGCGGCCTCTTGTGGCTCCGCGCTCTTCACATTCCTCCGCGCCTGCGGAAAACTCTCGACTTGCCCGAGGAACCGCGATCGCGGCACCCTTGCCCGCGGTCGCGGTTAATGCTCGGCCTTCACTCCTTGGCTTCGCCTCCTAACCTCTCGTCTTCACTTCCTTGGCGTCTTCTTTTGGTGGCTTCCTTCCTCAGTGTCTCCTATGATATCCAAAATAGCTCATACACCTCCAAAAATACCAGACTTCGCCCCCAAACGCCATGCACAAGAATGTGTCTAAATCTACCCGAATGGCACCAATAAAACCCTCTAATAACTCTTAGTTAAGCCCTACAAAGTAGTGCTTATCACATGGACTTTGAAGAAGATTCGAGATTGAATCCTTTTCAAGAGAGGGAGGATGATGTGATCACGCCTGTGTCACATCAAGATCTAGAACATCTAACACCAAAGGAAGCACCATCAAGGCCAACTACGTGTTCGGTCACACGCGCAACCACACAGAAGCAAGTCAAACCAGCTGGAGCTATCACTCGTGCACAAGCTCGACAATTACTTCTAGATATCCAAGACCATCTTTGGACCATGGAGTGGCGAATCAAGATGAGGTCAAATCAGTGATGATGATCCGCGCAACGCCAACAACATTAGGGTTTCTCCAAACCTCCACACAACTTACTTCGACCTTGAGTGCCAATGATGTCTATCCTCATGATATAACCAGTAAAGGACGCCCACCAAGTTTGGGAGCAATTGTAGAAGAAGTGCCGGGAGGAATCCACAAGGAAGAAGTTGTGGCCGCACCGACGTCGACGTCTAAGACTTTCCAAAGGCACAATTTCGATTCTTTCGTGCGTTTGGGCTGAGCTTTGGATATGTGAAGGATTTTAAGCTGATTTAGCTCATGTCCCATTCTCAGGTTCATTGAAGTTATGAGGAGGAAGTTAGGCATGTTTTAAGAATCTAGAGAATTAGGGTTTCAGGAGAACATTTGACTATTTAAGTATTTCATTGTTTCATTTCTTAGGCAGCTTTTGATTATATTGAATTCATTCGTTTTGGCTTTGACCATCATTAATCTTGAGCTCTTTGTTCTTTGAGTGTTAGAATCTTGATGCGTAACATCCAAGCTTTCTTATACTTGTGTATTTTGGTGCGTAATATCAAAAGCAGGGTAATTAGGCTTGGATGAGTAATATCCCTCGCTTGATAAATTATCTTCTTGAATCTCTTGGTGAGTCATATCCAAGAGAGGATAGTTGGTTATCCCTTTTCATTTCTTGCATTGTTGAATACAAAAACCACCAAAAGAACCAATCTTCCGCTTGTCTTGTTGTCCAAGCAAGAAGCCTCAAGAACGCATCCTTACAAGTGACTTGTCCTCGAACCTGAGCACGGATCCTTAGGGGAATCACATCAACTGATGTCTAACTATAAAAATGAAATTGTTCAACTTCAAGATACAATTGTTCAACTTTTTTGGTACAATTGTTCAACTTTTTTGGTACAGTTGTTCAAAAAAATTGTTCAACTTTTAACATACAAACGTTCAAGTTTAATAGGGAACTGGTCAACTATTTTCAAAACAATTTTATGATAAAAACGTATAGGAAAACAAGAAAAAAATGCCCAAAAGAAACAAAAAAATAACTAATCTTTGCTTAGTGAAAACAATTGTTTAACTATAAAAATGAAATTGTTCAATTTTGAGATACAATTATTCAATTTTTTTGGTACAATTGTTCAACTTTATATATTGCTAAAAAAATATTGTTCAACTTTTAATATGCAATTGTTCAAATTCAATAGGGAACAGTTCATTTTCTTAGAAATAATTTTATGATGAAAATGTGTAAGAAAACAAGAATAAAAAATATAAAAAACTGGAAAAAAGTTACTGGGCAAAAGTCAGTTTGACTGGTCGACGCTTATCGTTGACCGATCAATGGTTAGATGTTGAACATGGGGACTGGTTGGGTGTGAGATATATTTGTTATGATGGAACATCCATCATAGCCTTCCATTGTCTCAAAATGATTGGCTCTCATTTCTCCTCACGTTTTACCGTAACCATCCGTCTCACCGGAGCCTGACTCTGTATATATACTAAAATTTAAATGACTAATGACACTTACATGCCATATTAAGCTAAGTCATCTTACGCCCAATGTCTATTCTATAATACACCATTTGTCATCATTTTTTCATATATGAAATTTATTGTAATTATGTTAGTAATGGTTTTACTTTCCTCTTTAGCATATATATGATCTTGCTTTTTCATAAAAATATTATAGCAAATTTTTTGGAGTAATTATACTCCTAATAAGTTATTTTATAACTAGTGAGATAAAGAGATATATATATATATATATATATCGTTTGGTATCTCTCTAACTACCTATAATGTACTACCTATTTTATAATCCATATTAATATAATATAAATCTATATTATAATACAAAACTAAGGCTACATGTCCCTGACTAATTAAGTCAATTTAGTTATGACATGTGTCGTATTTATAATTTATCACATTATTTATATTTTATGATATAATAATTATATTATGTTTATGTACAACTTTTTTATGTTAATTATTGTTGATATTTCGATTTCAAAAATATACTTTCATAAAAAAGTTATATTATATAAATATTATATAATACATGATAAAGAAAAATATTTTGTTAGAAAAGGTATATTAATAAAAAAATGATAATTTCATAAAATGTAATTACATTACTATTAATATACTTATAAATATTTAGATATAAACTTATTTTAAAAAATCATTAATATTCTATACATAATACATCCTTAATCTATACTACTATAAAAACAGCAGTTGGCTTATCTACAGTAACTTATTTGTCTTATTCGGATATCAACAAATTATATTTTAGTAGTTTCATTCACCGCCTTTACGGCTTTACACATTCTTCATGTATTTGTATTATATAATGTAATAATTAAATTGAAATCTATCTATACTTAGGGCTCGTTTGGTATAATATTTGGAATCGGATTGGAATCAGAAATCGGAATGAAATTAGGAATCAGAATAAATCATTCATATAGCATATTGTTTGGTATGCCTTCCAGAATCAACCATTTCAAAATTTTATTTTTTGATTAAGTGTGAGAATCAAATCTCATTTAATATTAATATAGTATTTTTTATTTTTTTAACAAATTTACAAGATATAAGATAAGGAAACATAAGATGAGGGGTAATATTGGGGAGAGAGAATGAGCTTTTTTTTTTTATAATGGCTCATTTCATGATTTTAGATGGGGAATCAATTTATTCATAAGTGAGTGTTGAAATAGGTGATTTCAAAGAATCAATTTAATTCTCATTTCGAACTCTATCAAACATAAATACGGGAATCAACCATTTTCATACTGATTCATCATTTCCTTGGAATCGTACCAAACGAGTCCGATTGAACACAATCTAGAATTGACATAAACTTCATAGCCTTTTTAAAATATGTTTTTACTTGTGCACCGATTGAACACAATCTCTAATTACACCCTAGCTCTTGCTCGCCTATTTCTTATCCGCTTTCATTTGCAACAGTTCTTTTGAGGGAATTTTCCTCTTGCGCAGTGGTGGTCTCTTCCGGGTACATATGGCTGGGTGGGTGTTGCCGCTACTGCTCTTCGCGTTCTCACTTGTGCTGCTTTGTAGGTGGTGGTGGACTAGATCTCGCGGTATGCCAACTCCTGTTTTTGCAAGAATCTCTTTTGCCACTTTCCATGAAAATGTGAGTTTCAGTTTATTGTCCTCTTCACTATTTAAAAAATGATTAATTGATTATATCATTTCACTGGTTATTCCAACTTATTTCATGAACGATTTCTTCTGAATTAAATCTGTTTTTTATCTTTAATATATTCCTCTTTTATTTTCCTATCAATTTGTTCCCTTTCTATATATGTTGTGTTTGAAACAAGCTGAATTTTATTAACATTTAATTTAATTTTGGTATGTATTTCGAAGTGTCTTGTATTAATTAGAAGGTGTTCATGTTTGTTGATTCCACTTGGTGTCTGTTGATTAAATTTAAATTACTCGTCTTATTTATTTTCCCTATACTACTACCAAGATTTTGACATAGCTTTGCAACGTGGTGTGCCTTAACACACGGTCATGCATAGTGCCACGTATGTTGTAACTCATATCACTGAGAGGCCACCTCCCATAAAAAAAATTGTTTATTGTGCTATAAAATTTTATGTTTACTATCTATCTTCTGTTAAATTTCAACATTATCCTTGTGATTTAGTTTCAAATTTATCATCTTCAGCTACTTTGGGTGCTTTGATGCTCAACTTTTTTCATATAAAACCCTATGTTGTTAAATTTTATGTTTACTATCTGTTGTTAAATTTCATCATTATCGCCTGCAGTTTAGTTTCAATCTTATCACCTTCAGCTTGAGTACTGTGATGCTCGGTTGTTTTTATATAAAACTTTGTGTGCCTGTAAATTTACTTTCATTGTGTCGGTCAATTTCATAGGTATGTCTCTACCTGAATGTTCTTTTCAATTCCTTCTTCCATCCAACTAATGTATTGCTTCTATTTTGCTTCTCTTGTACTAATGCATCTTCTGTTTTTCCCTTTACTTTCATTGTGACCATCAGTTCTGCAACCTCCTTGTCCTAGCTATAGTCCACGCAAGATCTCTACCATAAGGTATTATTTGGTTTTGTTTGTCATCTTACATCTATGATTAATTAGTTGTTTTTCTCCCATTTTACACTGACTTTCTTCTTAATCTATATCTTCCTAATAGCATATAGTTGTGGTATGACATATCTATTCCACGTGGTAGGCCAGCAGCAGCTTCAACTTTGTACCTTATCTCTGCAATAGCATGTTACACTACCGCCTACGTTACGTGTTTCCTTTTCTATTTACATTTTATTGTTTCATTCATGTTATTTACTAGCTCCATTCCACGTGTAAGGCATTCATGTAGTGTCCTTTACCTAGAATGTCAGGCTTATCCTCTTCACTTTATTTTCTACCTTATCATCTGTAGCTGAGTTATATAACACTCTACAACTGTAATAATCATTTTCCACAGCGTTCTTATCGGTGAGACTCTTTATTTTCTTCCTCTGTTGTACTCATCTAATTTGCTCTACCGGAGTTCAAGCATATGATCTTACTATAGACAATACTCCTATGTATTTTTTCCAGTTTCTGATTTGTGTTCTTTTCTTATAGATTTCGTCATCTATAAGGATCTCTATAGGAGAAGAATTAAATCAGTAAGGTTAGTACCAAGCTGAATGGCTATGAAGCAATTTATCTTGGCATTTATTTATTAAGCTTCATTTTGTGCTGTTTTGTTATGCATTTCATCGCTTTGTGCAAATTGCTAGGCTCTTACTGTAGTTTTATTTGGAAACCTTATATTTTGAAGTACTGTGGTATGCCTTCCGAGATCCCATTAAATAAGGAGTGATTCATATCATGGGAATGTCCTTTCTCTTACACTCTTCAAGTATGACTTCTCTTTGTAGTAAAAATCTTATAATTTGTGTATGTCGAAGAAGTTAGATAATTCTCGAAAGTATTCTTCGTTGAAAAAGGAACCAAGTTAATTTAGAATACTTAGTGTACCAGATGATGAATAATGTTTCTGATTTCAGCGCTTTGGATATAAAACTGTTCTGAATTTGCTCTTCTCACTTTTTCCTCTTTCTCTATTACATAAATATATAAAGATAATATAAACCGAACATGGAACTCATTTACTGTGTTGCTGGAATTTAGCAGTTTTCTACGGCACAATCGCTTCTATGATCTGTGCATTCCTCGTCCCCAGTCAACTCAAGCTTATAATACAAGGTATCATGTCGTTGCCTCTATCACTTAACTATATATTTGTTCATGATTTCACAACTTGAAGGCTAATATTATGTTAAAGTTTTTACCTTCCTTTCCTTTTCCTCATCAGACTTTGGTTTATTTGTAAAATAGAACTACTATATTTGGATCATAAGGTCATAGGATTAGTAATTAATCACTCAATTCTTTTATGCTACTTTCTAATTACAGTTGCCTTAAACAGAAATTACAATTACCTTAAACAGAAATTACAATTAAACTAAATAGACACCAGAAAACAGAATATAGAAATTGATAAAAGTTTAGAAGACATAATTGCAAAACTATTTCAGAACTGCAGTAACAAATTAATGGTTGATTACTATCATACTTGGTCCTAATGGAGCTTGTATATATTATATGCTTGAATCATGCAGGATCAACAATTACATGTATTGTTTTCCTTTGGTGGAAATAAGATCACCTTTCAGAAACAAGCTATCATCTTTTCTTAGTTTTTACTGCATTTCTTGTAACTAGAGCTTGTAGAAGTTCCCTTCATAAAGTTTGTAGATGTAGCTTTACATTTGTATGCTATGCTTATTGCATTCAAGATAGTGTAAAAAGCGAGCAATTCGTCTAATATGAATCAGAATATGATATGAGTTTGTATAAAGGGAAGGATTGGAGCCTCACTAATGTGGCTCGGTGGCTGGACGAATAGAGTGATAGATCATAAAACAGAAGTTTAGCTATTAAACCTTAGTTTCGTGTTATGCTTATGCTTTATATATCTTATAACCAAACTGTTTGCTTATACGAATCTATTTACTATATATGTTTCAAAAAACTATATCTTGTGAAATAATTATTTGCTTAATCTCCTTGCTTTAGTTTAAACTTTTTGAAGGTTGTAGTCCTCTGTATTCTTCAATGGATTTTCCAAATTTGTTGTTGACTCTTAATTACATTCTCCAGGGCTCCTCCTGTAACATTTCCTCGTTCTGATGGAAAACTCCAAGCTTAATGTCTTCCTGAGGATAAATATGTGAAGAAGTTCTTTCAAAAACATCCAGATTCCAAGCATGAAGACACCATATAGTATCTCCATACCTTAATCTTTGTATACGTGTGTTTCAATTGCACCTTTTGTTTATCAGATGTTGTCTTGCAGTTCATGTTTCTTTTTTCCATTCTGGTTCGTTCAAACAATTATTTCCGGTTCATGGATGACTAATTATTGGGTGTTCATGTTTTGTTGAATAGGTTTAACAACTTTAATCCCGTCTCTGCCCGACTATTTGCAGGGCGAGTACTAGAACTGAAGGAGTAAGGAGTTGGTGAAGAGGAAGCAATGGCTGCAGCTGATGTATGTTTACTTAAGTTCTTACCATTTTTTTTACAAGTAAAAGGATTCAGTTTCCCTTCCAAACTTTGGTTCTTTGCTCATTGAACTTCATGATTTCAACCTCCAATGCAGATAGACAAGACTACTATGTGTTTTTCGTGGTTAATGATTTGTGTTTTTTACTTTCTACATATTTCATTATCTGTAAGGATCTCTACAGGAAGAGAATTACATCAGTAAGGTTAGTATTACCTTATGAGAAATAGTGCTTTTATACAATTCAAAACATGTGTTTGGATGTAGGAAGTTAAATGGTTCTTGTCCTTGTGTATTGTCCTATTTCCTTTGCTAATTCTACCACATATTTAAATACAGGAACAAGTTCATTGAGGAGAGCAAGTCCTTGACGAACAAATTTCCAAGCTGCAGGAGCTCCTGTCTAGCAAAAAACAAATAAATCAGGTTGTTTGACCGCTGCCAACTTCTGTAATTGTTTAATGTTCACAATTTGACGTTGGCTTTTATGACTAATATTCTAGAAGCATATGCTTGATTGTGTCTTCAATGGTTATCTTAGCTGATCCATAATTTGATGCTTCTCTTTGTTATATCTATTTTTCCACCTTAGGTAAAAGACCAAGAAGCTATGGAGCTGAAGAACAAGTTCTCAACCCCAAGACGATCGATGTTGGAGGAATCTGATTGTGGACTAATTGAAGATATAGATGTTATTCCAAATGAAGATATGATTTTGGTTATGAAGCTATTGGTCCCCACATCCATCTCCTTGTCCCCGTACATATATTTGTTTGACGACTCTTCCAGCAGCCAACTTTTTCCTTGGAATGTTCTATCTTCCTCTAAATGTCTTCACCTATAACTTTCAGGCTGTCAGTGAAAAAGGTTATGTTACAAGGACAAAGCTCGACGTATTTAATCTTCAAAACCGTAAAACTATAGGTAAATCGGTTGGGAAACTGAGAGTAAATGATACGATGTCGGATATGTTTTCGCACCTGGTTGTGGAAAGGTGAATGGAGTTATTTTACTTGTTTATGATCTACGCCTTGGCTATCCAATAAAGCATGACATCTTTGATTTTGCATACATTAGTGGCCAAGGCTATAGCTGGTGAAGCCAGTGTTCCATTTTACCAAAAGGTAGTTGCCAAGGCTATAGCTGGTGAAGCTGGTGTTCCATTTTACCAAAAGGCTGGGTCTGAATTTGTAGAGGTGTTAGTCGGTGTTGGTTCTGCTCGCATTAGGGATTTATTCAAGAGAGCCAAGGTATATGTCACCCTTCTTACTTCCTTTGAGTTTCATATAAGCTCCTCTGGATAGATATGTTGACTGAGGCAGTAGCATTTAGTCATGTCTTGTATATGTCACCCTTTTTACTTCCTTTAAGCCAAGGTATATGTCACCCTTCTTACTTTCTTTGAGTTTCAAGAGAGCCAAGGTGAATGAGTGACCTTTGAGTTTCATAAGGCCACAACAGAGTTTGGAACTGCCACAACTTCTCATTTGTTGAGACGCCTTAAAAATGCAAACATTGAAAGGCGTGATCGTGTGTCAATCAACCCCCGTGGCAAGGTGCTTTGTTCTCTTTTTCTTTATATTTCTTGAAGTGAGTATATTTTGTCTTTTTTCATCTGTTTGATCTTGACTTTATCAGGGATACATTTGTGAGAGACACCATTTCATTAATAGGATACATGGCAAAGGATTTCCAGTAGAATCTTTCTTGGCAATTTTTTATATGACAAGGGTGGTGAATTACGTGCTTTTCTAAACATCATGGCATGGAGTAACCAAGATATGTAGTTTCTCACCAATTTTCTTTTCTAAACATTATTCCGAGACATAAATTGGAGGAATTTGGAAGTGCATTCATTTTTGGTGAGGATACATCAAGGGCATCTGTTAACTATCTAGCTGATGCATCTTGGCTGGCACAGAAAATTATTACGGTGCATCATTCATACTTCGATTTCCTATAGTGTTGACATTTGTTTTCCGTTTCCTTTTGTGTTAACTTTTATCATCTGAATTTTCATCTTTTTCTTAGATGGAACCTGGAGAACTTAATGGTCATACACGGAGAACCACCTCCTTGGAGGACAAGAACAAACTTTGTCGGACCTAAGTTGGACTTTGAAGGATCACTGTACAATGACCATAATCTTATTGAACATCCAATAAACTTCGATCTGGATGATGATGTTGCAAGGAGGAGTGAAAAGCTCCTGAAGCATCTAAGGTAATTAACATCAGTTTCCTTTCATCTTCATGCATCACGAGCTTTAGCTTACATAATTGCTTCATTGTGTGAAGTCGTAAGCATTCTCAAATGTGTGCCTTGCAAATTTGTGTTTCTCCGCACTAATATGATTATTATCCCCATCTTATTCCAAGTCCTTGACTAGGCTTCTGGAAAAGCTACTTCTTCTGCATGAAACCATGATTGTTTTTTACTAAGATGTTTTCGAAGGCAACCATGTTTGCAGAACGTGGAAGTTATTTGTTTGTTTCTACCAGGTTCTACTAGAACACAAGGAGATAAGTGGTGCGGAAATAAATTACATTCTCAAAAAATACCCCCAGGATACGCCTATGAGCCTACTCTTGGAAGAGGAAAAGCACGAAAGCTTCCCATTCTTCCTAGAAGAGCAGGGGCTTCAACTGGCGCACGCGACTGTCACGACTTCTTCACAATAAAACATGAAAGATTAAACTCAATCCCATCTTTCAGGACTTGTGTAACAGCCACTCAAGAAGAGTAACTGTTGCATTCATGGATGTCTACAAAGATCTGTTCATAAGTCAACGAACTCACATAGGGTCAACTCAAGCAGATGAACATGTTAGCTACATAGTTTTGCCTTGTTGGAAGGACATGTAAGAGGCTTAGCCTAAATTTATCAAGTTTCGGCGTCAAATCTTTTTGGGTTCTTTTTGTAATTAGACGTTAGATTGTGTTGTTGAGATATTTTTAATTCATTATATCAGATAATGCCAACCCATCAACTCTGGAAATGTGTATTTCATGATGTATTCACATGATTTTAGAGGTACATTTTTTGGTTTTATATTGAGGTTCGTTTTGAGAGAAAGAGCTTGTATCATGTTATACATAATATGTGGACTGAAATCAATACACAAGAAGGGAAATTACTCCTTCAAATGAAATGCAATTTGTAGGGTGAGTGAAGGATAGAGGTAAAATTTACAAACGCATAATTTGTTAGTGTAATAAATTCTTCAAGAAACCTGCTTGGTTTCATTCCCAAGTACATATTGAGGGGTCCATTTTTATATTAAATCTCAAAAAATCGATAACATGAACTAACTCTAAATAGCATCCCGCGTCCGCACGCAGGAGTCCCCTAGTACTAAAAAAGAGGGAGATGAAAGTTTGATAGATATGCATGTTGGCACAATAATTTTGATGTGGTGTATTTCCTTACAGAACAACACGTGCTACTCCTGCTATACGTGGCCTTCTTTGGTTTGATGTTTGACTTTAGTTGCTGCATCTATTTTAATTTTTTTCTATGTATTTGGAGGTAGGTCTGTGGCTCGTTTTTACCCTTCCTTAGCCATATTTATTACGGCTAAAGGAACTCCATCCTTGTCATCTTTACACGTGCTACTCCTGTCAAGGTCATGTTCGCCATTTGTCGATTCCTTATGAACCGACTTACACCCCTTTGCTTATAAAAACTCCAATGCCTGCTGCTTTCGACCTTGACTGCTCCTCCGCCACCGCCATCCTCTGCTTCATACTAAGCTCCTCCTCTTTTTGCCGAGCCGTCGACGCTTGTCCAATTGCAATTTGGATGTGATTCATACTATTTTCTTCTATATGTGTAATCATCTTCTATTTGTATAATCAAATGTTAGATCAGTTGACATGATCTTTGTAGTTGCGATTAAGTACTTAGTAGAAATTTTGAATCTTCATCGTTACAAAATGAGAAAAGTATTTAACCTTTTTCACTTGTGTATATTTGATTTGCGTTTTACATAATATAATCTTGATCATTTTGTAACGATGAATAACCCGTTTTATGTGGGCCATCATCATCTATCTTCGTCTCCTTCATTCCGATCACTCCATTCCCAGCAACTCTATAAAGGTTTGTGCTGCTGCTGCAAATCAGAATGTACATTCGAATCTCCCTAAAGCAGAGCTCCAACTCTAATAGCAACACTCAAGAATGGTTGTGCCTGAAAACCCGTTTACCCATTTACACTTACCGCCGGGTTTCCGGTTTTGCCCGACCGATGAGGAGGTTATGGTGCATTATGTGTTAACCAAGAACATCGGCCAACACTTCCCTCTCCCGGTCTTCGCTGAAGTGAATTTACACCAATTGAGTTGCCCGGTAACAAACTAGCTCAGTAATATCTAATTACGTGTTGTAAGTGTTGGAACTCATTTTAACATGTGGCGTCGGGCACTTTTTTGGGTACAATTCCGGTGGGCTCCGACCATTGTCAACACCGGAAAGTGGAAGCATTGACTTCCTCTACGCGAGCACATTCTCGTAGTGTACTCATACGACAAAAATGATTTCCGTTTGAATGAAAAATGGAGGCCCAAAGTAACTTGCATGAAGTGCAAAACTTGGGAATATGGGGGGAAAATTCTTGTCCCACATTGGAAGTTTAGAGGTAGAAATACCAACATATATAGTGGAGAAATGGACTCAAGGTTATAGCCTTGGGTCATTACCCATTTTCAATGGGGAGAGGACCTAGCTCATCAAGCCCACACGCGAGTCGAGTCGAGTCGAGCCGTGCCGTGCTCGGGCTGGGGTGTCACCTATCTTTTTGGGCCAATCCGGAAGCCCATTTAGTGGGCTTTGATCTGGTATATGGAGAGATTTCGGGCTGCAGACCGAATCTTCCTCCATTAATACCGAAAGATCTGTAACGTCCTCCATTGATGACGAAAGATCTGTAACGGTCAAAATAAGATATATAACGTTCTCCACATAAAAGCCTTCCGAAGCTCTTTAAAAGGAGCCGTCAACCTCTCATTCAAATACACATCAAACACCAGCAATCCTCTTCTCCCTCTCTCTGTTTTTTCTGAAATTTTGAGTCTGAGAGTACTACACAGTACTGGTTCGTAGCCTTCTGGAATATTGGTTGCGCAAATCAGAAGTCGTCAAGCAGTTGTATCCTGGGATTCGGAACGCCATCAAACCGTCGCAATATGGAGCGTTTTCAGAATTAAAGAGAGAGATTTTGTTCTCGACTCTGCATCGTTAATAGTTCGGTATTATTTCGTTTCATTTCTGTGCGATTTCTACTTGCAGTTTACATATCAAATTTGCGTTCCTACAGTCTTAATTCTGAAAAGTCGCTTAAACTGCTAAATCGCACTAACGAAATTTCTGTTCGAGTTTCTTTCTCCGCTCTCGCAGGAACAATTGCAGATTTCATTTCCGAATTTCTATGCATTTTTAGTGTTTCTGAATCTGCACAGAAAAAAAAAATTCATTCCGAATTGTATTCTCTGAATCTGTATATCTTGAATTAATTTCGTATCTGTGTAGGAAATTATTCTGTGTGCTTACTAACATTCTGTGTTTATTATTTTCGTTTCTGCACAGGACAGATTTCCCGAATTAATTTCCAAAGTTTTTCCTGTGTTGTTTCGATTCTGCATTTTTTGATTTTTCATTTTTCGATTCTGCATTTTTGCTGTTCGCTAATTTATGTTCCGCAGTTCGTAATTTTTTCTGCTGTTTGTAAATTTTATTGTCTGCAGATCGTAAAATTAATTCACTATTTCGTGGAGTTGTTTCTTTTGCTGTTTTCTGTCTAACTCATTTTTGCAGGACTTATTCCGAATTATTTCGGATATATTTCTGCGATTACTAACGTGTTTTGCAGGAAAAATCGCATCCGGAATTTCGTTCGAATTAACATTCGAATCCGTTTTGGCCATTCGAATTCATTTCTGAATACTATTTCGAATCTGCAATTTAATTCGAATTTAAGTTGCATTCGTGATTTTCTGTACTGACTTTTGGTTGCATTTCTGTGAACAGATTCAATTCTCATGGGTGATAACATCGAGAAATCTGTCGCTGAGGTTGCTGGGGCCGAAAATGGAAACCCGACTGAGTCGACGCCCCAAATTCAGTTTGGGAGTGGTCTGCCAGCGGTGAATCTGCCAACAGGGAATGTACAAGCAGTGAATCTGCAAGCTGCAATGGTCGAAACTTTTGAGGTTCGTCAGACGGTCCACCCAGCTGCTCTTCAGACTGTTGTACCAACAGTCCATATGCCTGGCGCTGTGAACGCTGGCCTGATGCCGGAAAAGTTCGATGGAACTGGCTTCAAGACATGGCAGCAGAAGATGTTCTTCTTCCTGACCACGTTGAAGCTTGAGAAGTATTTGACTGAGGAGAAGCCTGTGCTGTCGCCTCACAACACAGATGCATACCTCCTAGCCAGCGTTGAGGCCTGGACTCATGCAGACTTTCTGTGCAAAGGCTGGGTTCAAAGCCGCCTGATAGATCCACTGTACAATGTGTACAGCAAGATCAAGACCTCCAAGGAGCTCTGGACTGCTTTGGAGAAGAAATACAAGTCTGAGGATACAGGCTCGAAAAAGTTCGCAGTGGTGAAATTTATGGACTTCAAGATGGTGGACAATAAGCCCATCATAAAACAGGTCGAAGAGCTGCAGCTCCTTACGCATGAGATCATGGCTGAAGGGATGTCTATCTGCGAGATGTTCCAGGTGGCTGCATTCATTGAGAAGCTCCCTCCAGGATGGAAGGAGTTCAAGAGCTACCTCAAGCACAAGCGAAAGGCGATGACTGTGGAAGACTTGATAGTCAGGCTACGGATTGGGTCAACAAATCGCAAAGCAGATGGAGTTCAACCTGTTGAGCAGAAGGCTAATTTGGCTGAACACAAGGACAAGGACAAAGGCAAGAAGCGGAAGTTTCAGCCACAAAGCTCCAACAACTTCAAGAAGCAACCAGCTAAGAAGTTCAGTGGGAAGTGCCACAAGTGTGGCAAAATGGGTAACAAGGCTGACGAGTGTCGTAGCAAGGCTGATCCGCGCAAGGACAAGGGGAAATCCCAAGCCAACATGACTGAAGGCAGGCTCTCGGATACAGATCTGTGTGCTATAGTGTCTGAAGTCAACATGGTTGGAAGCAACCCAAGGGAATGGTGGTACGATACAGGTGCTACCAGACATATCTGCTCTGACAAGGGATGCTTCACCACCTATCAGCAGAGCAAGAGCGACGAGCATCTGTTTATGGGGAACTCGTCCACATCCAAGGTGGAAGGTTACGGGAAAGTGGTGTTGAAGCTGACTTCATGAAAGGAGCTGACTCTCACCAATGTCATGCATGTGCCAGACATAAGGAAGAATCTGATCTCCGGCACTCTGCTGAGCAAGAACGGATTCGCGACCAACTTCGTGTCTGACAAGTTGGTTCTCTCAAAGAATGAGGTATTTTTAGGCAAGGGTTATGTAAAGGATGGACTGGTCAAAATGAATGTAATGACAGTCATCCCAAAAACTATTGTAACTGATGTTTCAATGAATAAGACTAATCCTATTGCTTATGTTGTTGAGTCTTTTAATATTTGGCATGAACGGTTAGGGCATGTAAATAACAAGTCTATTCAAAGACTAATGAACATGAACCTGATTCCAAAATGCAAATCAAGTAAAGACAAATGTGAAGTGTGCGTACAGGCCAAACTCACAAAAACGCCATCCCCACATGTTGAGAGAACAACCGAACCTCTAGGTTTAATACACACAGATTTGTGTGATTTAAAATATGTGCAAACTAGAGGCGGTAAAAAGTATTTCGTAACCTTTATTGATGATTGCACAAAATACTGTTATGTATACTTGCTAAGAAGTAAGGATGAAGCCTTGGAAAAGTTTAAGGAATACAAGTTGGAAGTGGAAAACCAACTTAGTAAATCCATAAAAGTAATCCGAAGTGATAGAGGAGGCGAGTATGATGAACCATTTAACGCGTTCTGTAGAGAACACGGGATTATTCATCAAACAACTGATCCCTACTCACCAGAATCTAACGGAGTTACGGAACGAAAAAATCGAACTCTAAAAGAGATGATGAATGCAATGTTGTAGGAATCTGGGTTACCCCAGAACATGTGGGGGGAAGCGCTGCTTACCACCAATTATATCCTCAACAAGATACCGCATAAAGTTACCGGCGAGACGCCATACGAACTTTGGAAAGGTAACGTACCTTCGTACAAATACCTCAAAGTGTGGGGGTGCCTAGCAAAAGTGGCAGTGCCACCTCCTAAGAAGGTCACAATTGGACCTAAAACCGTTGATTGTATTTTCGTAGGATATGCACATAACAGTAGTGCTTATCGGTTTCTGGTACATAAATCTGATATACCAGATATACATGTAAATACAATAATGGAATCAAGGAATGCGTCCTTCTTTGAAAACGTGTTTCCGTCCAAGGATAAAGAACATCCGAAACGAACTCGTGAACAAAGTGAAGCAGGCACTTCTGTAAATGAAACAGAAGATGAACCTAGACAAAGCAAAAGAGCTCGAAAAGAAACAGAACCTGAACCTAGACGAAGCAAAAGAGCTCGAAAGGAAAGAACCTTTGGGCATGAGTTCATCACGGCCTTTCTTTTGGAGAATGAGCCTAGAACTTTCAAAGAAGCCATGTCTACACCTGATGCACCTTCAGGGAAGGAAGCAGTTAAAAGCAAAATCGACTCCATTATGCAGAATCATACATGGGAGTTAGTTGATTTGCCACAAGGGTGTAAAGCACTTGGGTGCAAATGGATTTTCAAAACCAAATTGAAAACCGATGGCTCAGTAGATAAGCACAAGGCGAGGCTTGTGATGCAAGGATTCCGGCAAAAAGAGGGCTTGGATTTCTTTGACATTTATTCTCCAGTTACGAGAATAAATTCAATAAGAATGCTAATAGCAATAGCTGCATTACGAAACCTCGAAATCCATCAAATGGATGTGAAAACTGCCTTTCTAAACGGAGAATTAGAAGAGGAGATATATATGAAACAACTTGAGGGTTATGTTGTTCCCAGACAGGAACACAAGGTGTGCAGACTTGTCAAGTCTCTATATGGACTCAAACAAGCTCCAAAGCAGTGGCATGAAAAATTTGACAATGTCATGATGTCAAATGGCTTCAGCATCAATGAATGTGACAAATACATCTACTTCAAGGACACTCCAAATGGTTACATTTTGTTGTGTTTGTACGTAGATGACATGCTCATTATTGGAAGCAATAAGGACATGATCAACCGCACTAAGAACATGCTTAGTGAGAAGTTCGACATGAAAGACTTGGGATTAGCAGATGTCATACTAGGGATTAAAATCACTAGACATTCTGAAGGAATTATCCTGTCTCAAGCACATTATGCCGAAAAAGTACTTGAGAGATTCAAGAACTACTCAAGCGGGACTGCAAAGAGTCCCATGGACGCCCATCTTCATTTGACTAAGAACTTGGGGGATGCAGTGTCACAGTTGGAGTACGCACGTGTGATTGGAAGTCTCATGTACTTGACCAATTGCACAAGACCTGACTTGGTGCACTCAGTAAATGTATTGAGTCGCTACACAAGTAACCTAGGACACAAACACTGGAAAGGGATAGCTAGAGTATTGAACTACTTGCGATATACTCAAAGTTATGGGCTGCACTATGGTAAATACCCAGCAGTTCTGGAATGATACAGTGATGCAAACTGGATATCAGATTCTAGAAACTCAAAATCCACAAGTGGATATGTGTTTACACTTGGTGGTGCAGCGGTATCATGGAAATCTTCCAAACAAACACTATTGGCTAGATCCACAATGGAGTCTGAGTTCATTGCTTTGGACAAAGCAGTATAGGAAGCTGAATGGCTTCAAAATATTTTGGAAGATATCCCGATGTGGGAAAAACCAGTGCCATCAATAAGTGTACATTGTGATAGTCAATCGGCTATAGCACGGGCACTGAGTCGTTTGTACAATGATAAGTCACGTCATATACGAAGACGACATAAAACCATTAGACAACTACTCTCGCATGGTATAATCTCAATAGATTATATCAAGTCGGCTGACAACCTAGCAGATCCGTTTACTAAAGGTTTGTCACAAGATCAAGTTGTTAAATCATCAAGAGGAATGGGTTTAAAGCCTATGACTAAAGAGGATGCTTAATGGCGAACCCTACCTACGTGACTGGAGATCCCAAGAAGTAGGTTCAAAGGGAAAACTAAATCAAGCTGAATCAAGATGAGCACTGGGAGACTAAAGTCTCCTCCCAGTTCCTAGGATGATGAACAGTGCTACCTGTATGAGTTAAGGTTAAGCTTGGCTTTTAATGATTCCATAGCTTTGAAATAAAAGTGGGGTATGACAGGATACTCTTTATGGCAATCACCTTATGAGTGTGAAATGGGGCCGTTTCTAGGAGAATTAAGAGAGACTGAATTCTCCAAGTTCACTCATGAATAACCAGGGATGTTCAAGGCCAAAATGAATACAACAAGAGAACCTAGTTCTGTGAGAAGATGAAACTGTGTGATAGTTATTGTCTCGGTTTACATCAAAGCCCGGGTGGTTCAAGACATCATGTTCACTACCTGGTCGAGTAAATTCGATAGCTACTCACTATGGGTGGTTCAAGGCTGACACATGCTACCAGCCCAGATGCAGTGATTTTTCGACTATACTCTCAAAAGTCTTTCTGTTTTTTAACCAATGTTTAGAATCATTTCTATTCATGTGGGGGATTGTTGGAACTCATTTTAACATGTGGCGCCGGGCACTTTTCCGGGCACAATTCCGGTGGGCTCCGACCATTGTCAACACCGGAAAGTGGAAGCATTGGCTTCCTCTACGCGAGCACATTCTCGTAGTGTACTCATACGACAAAAATGATTTCCGTTTGAATGAGAAATGGAGGCCCAAAGTAGCTTGCATGAAGTGAAAAACTTGGGAAATGTGGGGGGAAAGTTCTTGTCCCACATTGGAAGTTTGGAGGTAGAAATACCAACATATATAGTGGAGAAATGGACTCAAGGTTGTGGCCTTGGGTCATTACCCATTTTCAATGGGGAGAGGACCTAGCTCATCAAGCCCACACGCGCGCCGAGCCGAGCCGAGTCGATTCGAGTCGAGTCGTGCCGTGCTCGGGCTGGGGTGTCACCTATCTTTTTGGGCCAATCCGGAAGCCCATTTAGTGGGCTTTGATCTGGTACATGGAGAGATTTCGGGCTACAGACCGAATCTTCCTCCATTAATACCGAAATATCTGTAACGTCCTCCATTGATGACGAAAGATCTATAACGGTCAAAATAAGATATGTAACGTTCTCCACATAAAAGCCTTCCGAAGCTCTTTAAAAGGAGCCGTCAGCCTCTCATTCGAATACACATCGAACACCAGCAATCCTCTTCTCCCTCTCTCTGTTTTTTCCGAAATTTTGAGTCTGAGAGTACTATACAATACTGGTTCGTAGCCTTCTGGAATATTGGTTGCGCAAATCAGAAGTCATCAAGCAGTTGTATCCTGGGATTCGGAACGCCATCAAACTGTCGCAATACGGGGCATTTTCAGAATTAAGGAGAGAGATTTCATTCTCGACTCTGCATCGTTAATAGTTCGATATTATTTCGTTTCATTTCTGTGCGATTTCTACTTGTAGTTTACATATCAAATTTGCGTTCCTACAGTAAGTAAGCTTACATTAATTATGATCGAAAATTTGGATTAGGCAAAGCATTGTTTGGGGACAGAGAATGGTTCTTCTTTGCTCCAAGGTTCCAGAAGTACCCAGATGGGTCGAGGACGAACTGAGCATGAGGATTGGCATGAAGAGAAGGTCGGTGTTCTATCTTCAAAGCAGTCAAGATGGAACCAAGACAAATTGGGCAATGCAACAGTATTGTGGTCTTCAACCAAAGGTTAGATAAGCAGATTCAAATTCAAATTCAATTTTCTAGAAAGGAAATTCCAATCTTCAGAGAAATTTTAGTAAAAGCTTCTTGTTTTTCAGCCGGAGGATTGGGTGGTTATCAAGATTTTCCAGAGCAAGACCGGCAACGGCGTGGCAATGCCGGTGGTAACGGGTCAAAGCGCAGGAGAAGCATCGACGTCACGCATCACGGCGAGCGTACAAGGAAATGACGAAGCATCGACGTCATACGTAGTGGGGTCGAGCGTTGCGGAGATGGATAATGGCAATGCCCTAGCGTGGGTGCTAGAGATGCAGGACGAGGGCCCTTGTTGGGAGCCGACTATGGAGGAGATGTGGGGTGGGTATTGGAAGTTTTAGGCTCTTGTTTCACGGTTTGTATATATGTAGTTTGTCTTACTAAGTTAATAGAATGAGGTGTGCATATCAAGAATCAAGGTTAAATTACAAGTTCAGATGTTATCTAGCATTAATACATGTTTGGAACCGGTCAATGAGTCCTTTAGATTATGCTTAATTTCATGGTTCAAAATTTTTAAGTGTTGTTTTTTTTTTCATTAGAACCCTAATTTTGGGATTGGTTATATATATATATAAACAACCGATTTTAATCAGCCTCCCGACCACCCTTGTAAAAGTAATTGGTCCAATTGAACAACTAAGGCAACCAAGTTGAACGTGATATTGTATGGCGAATCTAACCCTTCGTTTGTTTGATAGTGAGGTAAGTGTTGAAACCCGATTCAACCGTTCGTGAAGAGATTAGAGATCAACACTTTCCCAACTCGGGTGTACTTGGTATTTGTTTAGTTGTGGGAGATTCTCGACTGCTTCTCCTCTTACTTCTCGTTCGCGAACCAGATCGGAGTTTATACGGAGCTCCGTCTCTTCTCAGCTCAGTTTCCCAATGTGCTTCACCTAGTCTCTGGGGATCTTTGACCTTGTCCAGAACCTTGCTTCTTCCTCCTCCGAGCTTTGTCGACGACCTGAAAAACCCCAGAGAGAGCTTTTCCGGGAGAACACCCTCCGACGCCCAAGTCAGTACCGAATTCACAGGAAATGTGTTTGAAAGACGAAGAGAAGAAAAGAGAAAAGAGGTGTGGCCAAACGCGTGACTCTGAAACCCTAGAAACCCAGAAGAGCTCTTTGAAGAACAGACTCGAAAAACTAGGATGCCAATAGAGCTTGGAACTTTCTCTCTCTCTACCCTTCCTGGCCTCCAAATTGCCTCCTCCGTGCTCAAGATTTGGGGTAGTATTTATAGAGATTGTCATCCATTCAGAGACCACCAGGTGTCGGGTGTCGATTGGAGGAGTTTACAACCATTTTAGGAGCTCCCTATCTGTCAGACACACTCTCTCTCTGTAACAGAATTCTGGTAGTTCCCCTTCTTTACGCGTAGGACTATCTCCGCGAAGGGTGAAATCTGCCCCCCACAACCAGCCCCCCAAGTCCTTCGCGACAGATGAGCGAAGACTTGGAACTGTGGATATCCTCGGAGATGATTTTTGCCGAAGCTGGCCAGGTGAGAACCCTCTCGTGGAGTAATTCTGATTTTCTCTTTCCCCGCCCTTTTCCTGCTGACGTGATTATTTTCAAATTTCGAATTTCTTCACCGAGGCTCTCCCGGGTTGACAAGTGTCTTTTTCAGGTAGTCCCATGTGTCCTATTCTGGCGCCTTTTCAACTTCTTCTCTTCTTTATATAAACTGCTCCCTTTTCGTCTTCTTCTCGTCCGACACCCTTCTTTCCTCAAATTTCTCCCTTCTTTCTTCCGCAGTCTCTAGTGGCCGAGTCTCGCCATTCTCGCGTTTCGGGGGATCTCTATTCGTTAGGTAAGGCTTTCAATTTCTTTCCTTCGTTTGTAATGTTTCTTTTTGTTTCTCCCTTTGCTTGGGGGTTACGACGAGGGGATGGTTTGCGGTCGTCTTCGTATTGAGGGTAAAGATCACGTCTTTCCGGCCGCCGGAGCCCCCTTGTTGGCTTGTTTTCTTCTCCGGCGGTGATTTTTGTGGTTCTGAGATATTTCCCCGGAGTTTTCCTCTCTGGGTTTGGGGCGGGGATCCTTCGTCTTCATTTTGCGTTTGTCCTAGGTTTTTCTCTTGTCGAGGTCACTTCGAATCTCCTTCTCTTTTCTGGGCGGTTTGGGGGTTTTCTTGTCGATTGCTATTAACGAGGCGGGGTTCTCCTGACTGAGTTTTGACACCCTCTTTCTTTTGTTCAAGCTTTGGACAAACTTCTACTAGGAGAGTTATGAACCACAAACATCAAATTCTTTCTTCTAGCGAGCAGGGCCGACGTTCTCCGCGGGAAGAGTCTTATGAGGCCACGGAGTTGGCCATCCCCGAGGGGAATTCTTGAAGATGCCTTGTCTTACCTGAGGCCCGATACAAGGCCTTACATGATCGTTCCTTGCGATATGACACGGAGAGGATCCGTGAAGAAGGGCTCCGTGAGGAAACTTCTCCCTCAGAGCGGGGAGAGGCTCAAGTTTGTACTGATCCTGCGTCTTCATCTTCGCAGTCGGGGTTGGGGGATGTTAAGGTTTGGATTTTGAGGAAACCTGTGCGCCGGCTGCCTATCTCAGATAGCTCAGTCTTTCTAGAGGATGACGGGGACGAATCCGCGCTGGAACTCGAACACTTGGAGCAGATTGCCAAAATGTATACCTTCCCTGCTGGGTCTGTTCTGGCTCTTCCAGAGTAGGGTTCGTCCTCACTACATCATTTTCCGAACTTCATGGCGGTGTCCCTGCCGTCATTACTTGCCGGGTTTCGTGTTCCTATTCTACCTTTTTTCAAGGAGATTCCGAATGCTCAGGGTACTAGCCCCATTCAATTACACCCCAACGCTTGGAGGAACTTCTGCTGTCTTTTTCTTCAGTCGTGAGCTTAACGTAGACCCCTCTCTCGCGGTAGTGAAGAACTTGATCTCTACGCGGGATATGGCGGATGGTTATTGGTCTTGGAAAGTAGAATATGTGCAGCGAGTCATGAAGCCTTCCAATTTGGGTCCGTGGAGGAATGAGTGGTTCCTGCTTTGTATCCCTGGTTCGTTTGGAGTCAATATTTACCCGGGGAGGGCTTTCCACTTTTCGTGTCTCGCTGCCGGTCCCGCTAAGGAGAGACAGCAGGCTGAGAAGAAGGCTCTGGTTTCAAAGTTTAAACGCTCTACCAGCTATGATTATAGCCATTTAATTACTCAGGAAAGACTCGAAGAGCTGGGCTTGAGTTCCTCTCACCCTCGCGGGGTGAGCTATTTCTTGTTTCGGGGGCGTTCGTCATTCGCGAAAACTGTTTTACTTTGCTTGTGAAGATGCTTGTTGCGCTGTTTCTTTGACGTGTGCAGAACTTTGCTAAATTTATTCTCCCTTGTTTTTTCAGGTTCCTCTTCAATCATGCAGTTTGATTATCTGGAAGATCTGACCGATCTGGAGAGAGGGCTTGCTCTAGATGGTCAGGGTCACGGTGGGCTTCACCAAGGTCCTGTCGCGACTAGCGGAGTAGAGTTTTTCCAAGACTACGTGGAGGATGTAGGGGGTGTGGTTGGTGATGTCACGGGTGCTCCGCTTTCTGTGGGAAAAGAGCAGATGATCGAAGTGGGGAGCAGCCCTAATCCCCCTTTGGCCAAGTTGAAGAAGAAACCTTCACGGTCGAAGAAGACGGGTCGTCATTCTCATGACTCCTCTCATCCCGAGGGGTCGGTGGCTTATCACCTGGAGGCTGTAAGTGTTTTCTTTGCGTGTATGAATACGGGTTATGCTTGTTATACTTACCTTTTCTACTTTTTCTTTTTCACGTGTAGGCTGCGAAAGGGTGTCATGATGCCTTGAGCTCCTGGGGGAAGGCGTCCTCCCATGCTGCGGCTGTCGAGTCTCTTCACGATCAAATTGCACGCGTGTCTTCAGAGCTGAACCGTGTGAAGACTGAAAGGGACTCTGCTTTGTCGGAATTGGGTCAAGTGAAGGCTGAGAAGGATACCGCTCTGTCGAAAGTTTCGTCTCTGCAGGCGGAGGGGGCTCAGGCTATTGAGAAGGCTCACGTAGAGGGTAGGCAAGAAGGTGTAGACGAGTATGTGGCAGGCTATCGCATGAAGGCTCGGTATATACATCTTGGAGCGGGAGACTTCTTCTATGGTTTGAGGGTCGGCGCCAAGCAGGTGCTTAATCATTACAAGCTTGAACCGATACGCCTTAATGCTCATGATAATGCTGGGGTAGAATACCTGCCTAGGGGCCCTTACAAGGCTCCAGCGATAGGGGACATAAAAGAGGACCATGATGTTGTGCTGGAGGCTTGGGGAGTGGCTGAGTTGAAGGAAGGGGACCCCTACGCTAGGAAGTTACCTTCCCCGAGTGTCACTACTGCTGGAGTTAAGCGTTCAAGGGAGGTCTCTCCGCGAGGGGATGTTTCTAGTGCTCTCGCTTCCAAACCTTAGTTTCGTTTTCATGCCCTTTGTTCTGGGGGTTACTTCCTTCTGATACGTTCGGTGATGTTTTGATACCTTTGCGACATTGTGTGGTTTGGATTATATCGGATCTCTTTTATAAATCCTTGTCTTGATGAATGTTGTTGTTTCGTACTTTCCTCGGAGTCACTTGGTTACGCGGGCACTTTTATTACTTGCCTTTGTCCTGGTTTCGTGTTTCCGTGAAGGAACATTGATTGCCTTGGCTTTAAATGCCGCTACGGGCTTGTATCTTCCCAGACGCTGCTAGCTATGGTGTTGGTCGCCTGTTTTATTTCCCCCGCCCTCTTGTTAGGGGACGTCGTCTCCGGGAGGTCCGGACTAATTATGACACGGCTCGTATCGCTCGTCTGGGTCGAGAAGGTCCTGTTGATATCTATGTGAATGGACCACCTCCTCCCGACTTTCCTTTCTCCTCTCTTCGCACGGCTGGTCTTTAGGATGTTGCTTGTTTCTTCTTTTGTTTGTGACCCCCCTTCTCCCTCCCATGCTTCTTCTTGTCTTGGAGGCTAGAAGAAGTATTAGGAAGGGGGCAGTAAAGGGTAGGCTTTCTTGGTTTTGCTAGATGGGGTACCCTTAGAGGGTTGATTTGTAATGCAGTCTCGCTCTTGTTGTTTTGATGTATTTTGTACGGGTGGGCGTTATTACAGTAAAAAAAACTCCGTGGTGTTGTTTTTTGTAATAGCGGTAACACTTTGTAATTACAACCTTTGCAATGTATATAAAGCTCTTAATGTTTTCTAAAAGAACAATTATCCCACGCGTGCCGTCCTGTTTTTCTTCCGCTTGTATGTTTGCTTTTCCTTGGACGAGTCCTGTTTCACAATTGTTTTGTTTGTTAAGGGCATGGTTTAAGTAGTAACCAACAGTTTTTGGAGTTGTGTTGCTCATATACCTCATCGCTACCTCATTTCTTGCTTGCGAGTGACTTTCCGTGTTGCTACGCGTGCTGGCTATCATGCAGCCAACACCGTCTGGTATTGCTACGCGCACTGGCCTATTCTTGCCAAGCTAGTGCCATTTGGGTATTGCTATGCATACCGCCGACTCCTGGTCGGTATCGTCTGGTGTTGCTACGCCCACTGCTCACTCTTGCCGAGCCAATGTCGTCTGGGTATTGCTACGCCCACTGCTCACTCTTGCCGAGCCAGTGTCGTTTGGGTATTGCTACGCCCACTGCTCACTCTTGTCGAGCCAGTGTCGTCTGGGTATTGCTACGCGTATTGACTCGATGTGGCTGAGTTCAATACCGTCTTTTATTGCTTGGTTGTTTTCCCTGAAATTTGAAAGGTGATGATTTTAGAGCTTGATTTTGCTTTTGTCATATTGTAAAGGTTTTGAGAATGCAATGTCCCGGTTATTTAGGGTACCTTGTTGCTCTTATTTTGCTTAGCCCCCAGGCCTCTGATTTCTAAACATTTGTCATGTTGCCATGGCCTGTACGAGGTGGAATCTTATTTTTAGGTCTTTGCAGTAAAAAAGGGGGTTTTCTTTGGGTAGAGCTAGTTTGAGTTTTTGATGTCATACCTGGGGCATTTTTCTCTTTACGGGTAGTATTTGCGGAGCCTCATGATGTTCCATGAGCTTGGGATCATGTTCCCCGCGTGGTCCTTGAGGCGATACGCTCCGGGTGCTACTTCGCGTGCGACTATGTAGGGGCCTTCCCATGTTGGGTCTAGCTTTTCCCCTTCTGTCTTTCTAAGCACTAGGTCACCCTCCACGAGTCTGCGTATTTTCACCTTTTTGTTGTAATACGTGGCTATACGGCGCTTGTATTCGCTTTTGTGGATATCGGCCATTTCTCGTATCTCTTCGGCTAGCTGTAGCTCTAGTTGCATTTTCTCAGCGTTACTTTCATCGTCGTAGTCCAGAAGCCTTTCGCTGGGAAAAAGATGCTCAATCGGTATGACAGCCTCAAACCCGTAAGTCAGCGCGAAGGGTGTTTCCCCTGTTCCCCGCTTGGACGTAGTACTGTTAGCCTAGAGTACCAGTGGAAGGGCCTCTGCCCATCGCCCTTTCGCTCGTGTAAGCCTTCTCTTGAGGTCGAACAAAATTCTTTGGTTCGCGTTTTCCACCTGACCGTTGCATTGCGGATGTGATACGGACGTGAACTATAGTCTGATGCCCAGGCCCTCACAGAAGTCGATCAGCTTCTTGGTATTGAACTGTGGACCTCTGTCGGTGACAATGCTTTGTGGGAGCCCAAACCGGCAGATGATGTTTTGCCAGAGGAACTTCTTGACCTGGCCAACAGTCGTTTTCGCTAGAGGGACGGCCTCAACTCATTTGGTGAAGTAATCAATTGCTACCACTATGAATTGCAGTTGCCCAGGTGCTCGCGGGAATGGTCCTAATAGATCCATCCCCCACTTTGTGAAGGGGCACGGGGCGCTAATGGCTTGCATTTCGAATCCCGGTCTATGCGAAGCAGGTGCGTGTATCTAACATGCATCACAAGTTTGAGCTGTATGGAGGGCATCTTTCTTCATTATGGGTCAAAAGTATCCCGCGCGTAGCGTTTTATAGACGAGGGTCCTCCATCCTATATGTCCTCCGCATAGCCCTCCGTGAATTTCTGTCATCAGCCTCTTTCCTTCTTCGATAGGTATGCACTTCAGACCCGTGGCCATGTATCCTCGCTTGTACAATATCCCATTCCTGACGTAGAATCGGCTTGCTCTTATCTGCAGCTTCCTTCGCTCGTGAGCATTTTCTGGCGCGGAGCCCGTAGTGATGTATTGCCAAATGGGAGTTCTCCAATCCTCCCTGCCTTCTTCCGAATCCAACATCATCATGTCCATGCTAATAGCCCGGGAGGCTCTGGAATCTACCCATACTTGTCTGTGTGTTCTGGTCCTTGACCCAAGTTTAGCTAACTCGTCAGCTCTGGAGTTCTCTCTACGCGGGATGGCTTGTATTTCAAAGTGATCCAAGGCATTGATGAGTGTTTTGGCCCTGGCGTGGTATGCGGGCAAATTCCATGTTCGAGCCTCGTACTCTCCCTGTATCTGTCTTACTATTACTTCTGAGTCACTGTAACATACCACCCTTCGAGCCCCACTGGCTAAGGCTAAGTCCAAGCGCGCGAGCAGCGCCTCGTATTCCGCTTCATTGTTTGTTGCTTCGAACTCGAGATTCAACGCGTACTCAAATTGCTCTCCTCCAGGTGACGTGAGAGTGATGCCAGCCCCGTTCCCTTCTTCGTTTACAGCCCCGTCTGCGAACAGGACCCACTTCTCTCTTTCAATCGTTTCTTCAATACTTGCTTCTCGGAAACTGGTTTCTACAATGAAGTCAGCCAGGGATTGTGCTTTGATTGCTGGGCGAGGTCGGTATTCTACGTCAAACTCTGACAGCTCTACTATCCACTTGGTCAGTCTTCCCGACATGGTGGGTCTTCCGAACATGCATCGTAAAGGGAGATCGGACAAGACTTGGATGGGATGCGCTTGAAAGTAAGGACGTAGTTTTCGTGCAGCGGTAATAAAAGCCAAGGCAACCTTTTCTACGGGTGGGTATCTCGCTTCAGCTGATCCCAGTGCTTTGCTCACGAAATATACTGGTTTCTCCTGTTCGCGGACTAAGACAACACTGATTGCTCTTGATCCTATAGCTAAGTACAACTGCAACTCTTCTCCCTGGATGGGCGAAGCTAGCGTAGGGAGCTTGACCAGGTGTGCTTTGAGCTCTGCGAATGCTGTTTCACATTCGGGCGTCCATCGGAAATCCCGGGGGTTCCTCAAAACGGAGAAGAAGGGGAGACTTCTCTCCGCGAGCTTGGAACAGAAACGCCCCAGGTAGTTGATTGACCCGACAAATCTCTGTACTTCCTTGATGCTTTGCGGGGAATCCATCTTCAGAACGGCTTCAACCTTGTCAGGGTTTACATCTATCCCCCTCGAGCTGATCAGGAACCCTAGGAATTTTCCTGCCTTGACGCCAAAAACACATTTCTCAGGGTTGAGGCTCATCCCATGCTTATACAGCGTGGCGAATACTTCGCGGAGGTCTTCAACATGTTGTGACTCTTTTCTGCTCTTGACTACTATATCATCCACGTAGGCCTCCACGGACGAGCCAATTTGCTCTTTGAATATCAGATCTATCAGCCTTTGGAACGTGGCCCCGACGTTTTTGAGTCCGAAAGGCATAACTGTATAGCAGAATGTTCCTCGCTCCGTGATGAAAGCAGTCTTCTCTTCGTCGGCTGGGTTCATTTTAACTTGATTATACCCGGAATATGCATCAAGGAAGAAGAACATCTTATGCTGCCATGTCTTGAAGCCAGTTCCATCGAACTTTTCCGGCATCAAGCCAGCGTTCACAGCGCCAGGCATATGGACTGTCGGTACAACAGTCTGAAGAGCAGCTGGGTGGACAAGCTGACGAACCTCAGAAGTCCCGACCACTGCGGCTTGCAGATTAGCTGCTGACAGGTTTGCATCTTGCAGATTCACTGCTTGCACATTCCCTGTTGGCAGATTCACCGCTGGCAGACCACTCCCAAATTGAATTTGGGGCGTCGACTCAGACGGGTTTCCGTTTCCAGCCCCAACAACATCAGCGACAGATTTCTCAATGTTATCACCCATGATATCAGAATCTGTATACAGAAACGCAACCAGGAGTCAGTATAAAATGAAATTTAAATCACGAATTTGTAACTGTCTTTAAGGCAGGCTTTGTTCAAGTCAGTGAAGTCGACGCACATCCTCCACTTGCCGTTAGCCTTCTTCACCATGACCACGTTCGCGAGCCATTGGGGGTACTTGACCTCGCGAATGAACCTGGCTTTCAATAACTTCTCTATCTCTTCCCTGGCTCCTTGGGCCCTGTCTCCAGCTTGTTTTCTCTTTCTCTGTATTTTTGGCTTAATATCCGGACTTGTGTTCAGTGAGTGTGTCATCAAGGATGCGGGGATCCCTTTCAAATCTTTGGGCGTCCACGCGAATACATCCCTCGAGACTTTCAGCAACTCAGTGATTCCTTCCAACGTGACCACCTTCATGGCTCGCCCCATGTATAGCTGTTATTCTTTGCGGGCGAAAGGGGTTATAGGCTACTTTTCTCCTTCTGAAACTGTGGTCTCCATTCGGCTTCTGACCTCTAACTCTGGCTCTTCTTGCTCCTGCCGCGCGAACTGCTCTGACTCTCCTTCCAGACTCAACACGGGTAGGCTTTTACCTTCTAACGCAGCCAGATAACAAGTACGGCTTTCAGTGTGTTGTCCCTTGGCTATTCCGACGCCTGCCTTAGTCGGGAATTTCAGGGCGAAATGGTAGATAGATACCACAGCTTGGAACTTGCACAACGAGATTCTTCCCAAGATGGCGTTGTACGCGGATGGAGATTGAAGGACTAGGAATTCCACCTTTTCAGATCTTCGCGGACTTCCTTCTTCTCCCAATATTAGGTCAAGAGTTATTACCCCAATGGGTTTTACTCGCTCCCCGGCGAAGCCTACCAAGGTGCAATCGGTGGGCATTAAGCTTGCTGGATCGAGCCCCATTCTCTGGAAGGCCTCCCAATGCAGTATGTCAGCCGAGCTTCCCGTATCCACCATCACTCTTTTGACGATCTTTGTCCCCATCTGTACATGGAGTACCAGCGGATCAGTACTGGGTATGCAGGAGTCTGCCATATCTTCCGAGCGAAAAGTCATTTTCTGCTCTTCTCGCGTGGGATTCGAGATACTCATGACGGGCCTCCCAACTGGAGGAGGAGCGTTGGTTATTCTTCTCATCTCCCGCTTACTGGGTCCCTTATCCATGTGTCCTCCGGAGATAGTCCCCACTTGCCCGTCTGGGCGTGGGAAGTTCTGTTCGACAGGCGGGTAGGGTGTGGGATGTTTGGGCGCTTGTCTCGGCGGGGCTGGCCCTGAATGAGACATGGTTCTGACTCGCGGAGGACCGTGTCACTGACACTCTCGCTCGTCATGTGCTGTGGACTAGTGATAGACGTAGAACTTCCTCCCCGGCCGAGCTTGAGGGGGTGGCATGCTAGTCCGCGGAGTAGGGGGTCTCCGAGCATAGGAGGGGGTATGCTCTCGGTGGTTCATCTCGATGGCGATTAGAGGCTTCTCAGGTGCCTTCCCCCGCTCTCCTGTCTGATGTCTGCGTGGCTCCCACGGACCTGTATCTCTTCTTGCCGGTTCGCTCTTTCTGCTACCACTTGTGGATGAGTTAATGGCGACTACGCCTCCGCGAGCCAATTCTTCTGCTACTATGTGTTGATTTGCTTTCTCTAGTAGCTTAGTGTACGAGGTCGGCGGCTTCTTGCAGACACTGATCTTGAATGGTCCATTTTTGAGTCCCTGGATGAATGCCATACGCCCAACCTTTTCATCGAAATCGTGAGCTTGAACAACTTTCGTCGTGAACTTCTTAACAAAGGATGCGAGGGATTCACCCTCCTTCTGCCTCACGTTCAGTACCTCTTGCATGCTCAGCCTTCTCTTCTGGGAACACCCGAAGTGAGCCATGAAGGAGTCTGCTAGCTGTTGGAACCCTTCAATGCTCTTCACCGACAGACTGATCATCCAAGTCAAGGCTGGCCCAGATAAAGTGTTGGGAAAACACTTGCACATCGTTGCCTCATCTGCCTTGCTCGCGAGCATGAGATATTGGTATCTAGACAGGTGATCTCTGGGGTCCTCGTCTCCATTATACTCTTTAAACGCAGGGATTTTGAAGTCTGCTGGGGGAGGTGCTAGTACTATGTGATCTGCAAAGGCCGTGGAGCCAAATAGCTCCAGTGGTATTCCCGGAGTTTTGTATTCTGGGTAGTACTGCGGTTCATATTCCTGGTGCCTTCCTCCATGCGTTTCTCTCCACGGGGAACGTTGCATACTCTCGCGAGCTGCAGAGGCGCGGTCCCTTGGATAGCGTTCGTCATATTCTCCGCGTGGATAAACCGGGGCGTATGGCTCAGGATGTGCTCGCGTTGTCCGGTGCTGTGGTGGCGCTGTTCCCTTCGTGGGATACCCCTGACCGTTTTTCTGCCATTGGCGGAAAAGGCAGAACTACTCCCACTCTTCGTCGGTGACCACTACCTCGTTTGTATCTCCTCTGGACGTCTCCTGGAGTGACATTTCTCCCCCAGCCTCTGCCGTCGGGCTCTTGTCCATTGCTGGCTAATCTGTGTTTGACTTAGCTGCGCGAGAAAATCCCCACGGTCGACGCCAGTGTTGAAACCCGATTCAACCGTTCGTGAAGAGATTAGAGATCAACACTTCCCCAACTCGGGTGTACTTGGTATTTGTTTAGTTGTGGGAGATTCTCGACTGCTTCTCCTCTTACTTCTCGTTCGCGAACCAGATCGGAGTTTATACGGAGCTCCGTCTCTTCTCAGCTCAGTTTCCGAATGTGCTTCACCTAGTCTCCGGGGATATTTGACCTTGTCCAGAACCTTGCTTCTTCCTCCTCCGAGCTTTGTCGACGACCTGAAGAACCCCGGAGAGAGCTTCTCCGGGAGAACACCCTCCGACACCCAAGTCAGTACCGAATTCACAGGAAATGTGTTTGAAAGACGAAGAGAAGAAAAGAGAAAAGAGGTGTGGCCAAACGCGTGACTCTGAAACCCTAGAAACCCAGAAGAGCTCTTTGAAGAACAGACTCGAAAGAAAAGATGCCAATAGAGCTTGGAACTTTCTCTCTCTCTACCCTTCCTGGCCTCCAAATTGCCTCCTCCATGCTCAAGATTTGGGATAGTATTTATAGAGATTGTCATCCATTCAGAGACCACCAGGTGTCGGGTGTCGATTGGAGGAGTTTACAACCGTTTTGGGAGCTCCCTATCTGTCAGACACACTCTCTCTCTGTAACAGAATTCTGATAGTTCGCCTTCTCTACGCGTAGGACTATCTCCGCGAAGGGTGAAATCTGCCCCCCCACAGTAAGAAACCTCCCCTTATAATTTGGTGCATTCTGATTGAGACTCAAAGAAGATATGCATATTTTTAAAATTTTGATCTGTGTAAATATGTAAAGTGTGTTGTCCAACAATATGTGTTATTGAGATTATAGTTATATGCATCTTTTAGCGTTTCCTTTATTACGATCGATATAAGGAAGCTTCCCTTAAAGTTTGGTGACATTCCGATTGAAATTTAAATAGTTATACTCATTCTAACGCATTAATATATTTGGTGTTGTTTGTCTTGTTTTACACATCCAGTAGGCTAAACCATCCAAATCTGATGCCCATCACGTACTGAAGGTTTAATAATCGAAAAATACTTGTTAGAGTTGAGAATGATCTTGAAAGCTTAAATTATGCATTGGATAATTTCAAAAGAATGGTAAGTTTCTGTCATATTTTTCGGTGTCTTTTGAACTTAGTGCACATATTATAACCTCACATGACTACTTGCATATTTACATACACTTTTCTTTGCCTGTGATGATCTCTTATATACTCATCATAAGATATATTATGTTTGATGACTTTTATTTTCTCACGGTATAAGCATTGTTGCTAATCACATTGAAACGTGTAAACTTTTAAAGGAACATGGGGAGGAAAACTTTCAGGGTTTTTTCCCCGAAAAAGTTTTAATTTATGTTGTTCATTTTTTTGCCACTCTCTTGAATTTGGGCCTGATTTAATACTTGCTTGTTGTAACTGTAGATGAGTTTCATGTTCCAAATTTATATATTTTTCTTCTTCGGTATCCTCATTGTGGAGGTACTGAATTGCCACATGACTCAAGCGCGTTTTTTCGTTCACCAATAAATACAAAAGCTAACACTATCCAAAGAATTAAGATTCACCTTTTCATGAAAAAGAAACTTGGATGAAGGCAAGATTCATCCTAGGATGAAGGCAAGATTCATTATAGGAAGGGTAAAACTGTAAGTTATTTGGAGGTACTATTCATTGAGAATTACTGATTTGTAAATATTTGGCTACACTCAGTATTACTTTGATTTTTTGAGTGTATAGTAATTACATTTTCATTATCAAATTTATGTTAATGATCCCTAAATTTATACATATTCACTTCATGTGTCATGAATTTTGTATTGTTTATATTCATTATGGTTTTCACAAACATAATATGAATTTTCAATAGCTATTTTCTTACAAATTTTGTATTGGCAGGACATAATGATGTAGGTTTCTGGTAAGATATGTTACATCAACTATCACAACGTATCTATCTAATGCAAATTGTAGATGAAATAACAACTCCTCTAATTAGGGGAAATCTTATTTATACTCAAATGTGACCAGGGCAGAAGCCAATTAGAGTATAGATGTAGGGATTTGTTTGGTGCCCAAAATATACAGTTCTTTGTAGATTACATATCTTTATTAGTTTGAATACATGTTAAAAACACTATTTTCAATCCCTTAGGAAGAAGGTTGTTGCCGTATAACTTTTACAAACATAACCCTTTGTTTGCAAATGAGAGATATGGCACGCTTGTGAAGACATGGATAGCTTCTTTACCATACTCTTAACGTATATGGATCAATATAAGTCCCTTATTTTGTTATTGTTCATGTTTGTGTTTTGGGTTATATGTCATGTGCTGCTATTTTTTGGGATCGAAAACATGTATCATGAGGGGACAGGAAACTGGGTTTCATAATGAACCGGAATTGACCTGGAAGCTGATGATGGCTGCAAATTACCTCCATAAATGAGAATATGAGATGGCTTTTGTTGCTTTAGGTGTCATAATTATTGAAGATGGTAAATTTCAAATACAACCCTAATATGTTTCTTTTTAGTCTCATTAGATTATATATACTATTGCCAAACTATACATTCCGTGTTCTACATTATGTTTGAAGTGCAACTTCATAAAATAATGGTTAGAGCCACGTCTTTCGGTTTGAAACCAAACTCCTCCTCCGGAGGATAGATGAGACGATTTAGGTGAGATCCAACTTTGGATTTACTTATGGGATCTAAGCGATCCGGGGGGAATACTATGGCTCCTCTCTTTTCGAGAATCCATACACCTCTTATTAGTGTATGAACAACTATTTCTTGAACACATGATATACTTACATCCCAAATGGGCTATAATTGGAGATACCATAACCTACAGCTCATAACATGATTTGTAATAGTTTGATTTACACATAAGCTTGTTAAATTTCTCTATGCTCTTTATCAGGAGATTGGAGAACATTGATATTACATTTTTATGTTCTTATCTTTATCTTAAAGATCACGACTCTATACTCCCATAATTCACTAGCGTAAAATTTGTGCATGAGGTACTCTTAGATAGACATGCTTAATTAATTACTTTAATACTATTTTTAATACTCTCTAACATCAAGAACATAAGTTTTTTTACCACATTTGTTTGGTATTACAATGCAATTCATTTTGGTAATTCCAAAGCTCTACAATTACAAGAAGTGATATCTAATCTTAATAGTTAATATTCACATGTTTACTATATAGCTTCTTATTGATCACTTGTGTACCGAATGGAGAGTACTCAGTTTGAAACATGTATACCATGCTTTTAAGTTTAAAATAGAAAAAAGGTTCTCTATATAACTGAAGAATACAAAATGTGTATATCTTTTTTAAATATAAGGCTAGCTAGTTTTAACTGTGGTAAATATGTAATTAGAGCAATTAATTATGCTCTAGGGACACTTTTGTAATAAGCGTGATTAAGAATCCTGGGTGAGGAGAGATAAGGAGAATTTTTGGTGGGGTTTAGGGTTAAGGAATTAAGAATAGGGAAAAGGGCTTTCGCCGTCAGAGGAAGAAACAGGAAACGAGTCGCCATCGTCGTTCAAGTCCGATTTGGCATATTGGTTCAGATAAATTGTTCCACAATTTGGCACCGTCTGTGGGAAGACGAAGGCGACGATGGTCAGCACGAGACAAGCCATGAGTCAAGCGGTGGAGGACGAGCACAGGTTGGAGGTCGAGCGCATCCGGTCTGAGCGCGAAACTGATCGTGCTAATTTCGCCTCTGCTTTAGCCGAGAAGGAGCAAAGAATTCAAGCGGCCATGACAGAGATCGCAGAGTTGCGTCGACAGTGTGAAAGGGTCCAGGGAAAGAGGCGGGCAAGCGCCGTTCAGTCCGAGCAGATGCCGCGCTTCCTAAGGAGCGTGATCGAGGTCCCGACAGTGAGGGATCTTCCGGTGCAGGAAATGCGCAGCAGAGGTCAGTTTGGTGGTATAGGCGGAAGAAATCCGAGGGAGGTTCTGATAGAGGGGAGGCCGAGGCGTGAGCAACCACGCCATAGGGCGTCATCATCTGTTTCGTGCCGGTCACTATCTCGTGAGCCGGAAGATGTGGGTCACGATCGAAATAGCAGGAGCACAAGAAGGAGATCGCGGTCGCAGGAGCGGAGGGCTTATGTCAGGGCTGAAAGTGTCGATTCAGGGCGTAGGGGAGAGGAGCGACACTGGGAGGAGCCGAGCGTCGACTCCTTCGTTTGTTGAGCGGTCGTGGAGAATTGAGAGAAGATGTGCAGGATCAGGCTGAACAAAAACTTGCTCGAGTGATGTCAAATCCGTTTGTAAGGGAGATCCGGGATAGAGCGCCGCCGACTAAATTCTCCTCTCCAACCTTTGAGCTTTATGATGGCAAATCAGATCCTGTAAACCACATATCCATGTATGCGAACAAGAT
This sequence comes from Rheum nobile, assembly GCA_027886185.1. NCBI lineage: Eukaryota > Viridiplantae > Streptophyta > Magnoliopsida > Caryophyllales > Polygonaceae > Rheum > Rheum nobile. The sequence goes on along the minus strand of WOAB01000002.1, from coordinate 2,706,412 downwards.
GGCATTGTGGCATTCTAATGATGCATTGATGTGCAAGCTTGGAGTCAGTTGGCGCGGAGGTTTGTATCACACTTTATTGCAAACAGTCGGGAGCCGGCCTCAATCGACTCCCTCTATGCTATTCGAATGCGTAGGGACGAAAGTCTTTGACAATTTGCAGCCCGATTCATGGAAAACTACTCGGATATCGACGACTGCGACGCTAAATCAGTCATTGGGGCATTCAGGCTTGCTCTTCTGCCCGGTAGCAAGCTGTGTGAAAGTTTGGTGTTGGACAGGCCATTGGGAGTGGTTAAGCTACAAGAGAGAATTCGTCAATATGTTAAACTCGAAGATGACACGAGAACAATCCGAGACAGGCGCTCCAAGACGCCGCCGCGCAGGTACAGCGGACCCGACTCCGTCCATTCTCACCAAGGCTTCCAGCAGCCCAACAGCAGGGGGTTCCACCCGACTCAGTCGCAGCAGGCGGTTCATACTGTGTTCAAGATCCCGATGTATCAAATCTTGAATCAAATCAAAGACAGGCCGTTCTTTAGGTGGCCAGCCCCACTGAGATCAGATCCGTCGAGCAGGGACCAGTCCAAATATTGTTTTTATCATAAGGAGAGAGGGCACCCTACCATGAGTTGCAAAGCATTCAGGCACTTCCTTGACCAGATGGTGGAAAAGGGACATTTGAAAGAGTTTATAGCTAAAAAATCAGAGACAGTTCATGAGCAGCAGATATTGAAAGAGGTGACCGTTTCGGATAATGTTGGCCCGGATCCAAAGAAGCAAGTGATTCACGTGATAGAGTCCAACGACAAGCAGAGCAATACTAGTAGATATATCTACAGGCGCGGGTGCCACGCCTTGGAGGTGATGAATGCTGGAGTTTCAAGCAAGAAGCGACTGCGCAACGAAGAAAATATTGATCTCACTTTTTCCCAGGCTGATTTGGTCGGAGTTCAGGTACCGCACAATGACCCACTCGTTTTAACTTTGGATGTATGCGGTTTTGAAGTGCACAGAATCTTGGTGGATTCGGGAAGTTCGGTGGATATCATGTACTACGGCATGTTCAAGAAGTTGCGCAAGAGTCAAGAGGATTTAATTCCGATATCCACACAGTTGTTGGGGCTTGGATCGTTCCCAGTTTGGCCTTTGGGAATGTTGAGGGCGAAGGTGACTGTTGGAGGGAAAGTGGTAGCGGCTGAGTTCCTAGTGGTGAATGTCTCGTCTTCGTACAATGCCATTTTGGGAAGACCTTGGTTGCACGCCATGGAGGCGGTCCATTCGACTCTACATCAATCCATTATCTTCCCGTGCAATGGAAGAGTGGTCCGGGTTAAGGGAGATCAAAGAGCAGCAAGGCATTGTCTTGGCGTCGAGGGGAGTTGCGCAGGTGTTCATATGATCCATGAAGACCCGCAGATCTTGGACGAAGTGGGGATACCGCCAGCAGAGAAGTCTATAAAAGAGCTTCGTAAAATCTATGTAAGTGAATCCGAACCTGAAAAGTATTTTTTGATTGGAGCTAACGTTTCAGGTGACGAAAGGGAATACTTGATTGGGCTGCTGAAAAGGAATGTCAAAGTCTTTGCTTGGAGTCCATACGACATGCCTGGGTTAAGTCCGAGTATCGCTTGTCATAAGTTGAGTGTAGTAGCGGGCGCAAAACTTGTAGTCCAGCGGGCACGACGTTCCTCAGTACAGCATACCGAGGCCGTTTTGGCTGAGTTGGAGAAGCTCCTTGATGCGCGGGCAGTTGAGGAGGTCCTTTACCCGACATGGGTGGCGAACACAGTGGTCGTGAAAAAGAAAAATGGAGAATGGAGAGTTTGCGTTGATTTCACCGATTTGAACAAGGCTTGCCCCAAGGATCTATTCCCCCTCCCGAAGATCGATCAGTTAGTTGATTCAACGGCAGGACATGCGAGAATGAGCTTTTTAGACGCCTACAGGGGATATCATCAAATACCGCTGCATCCGGACGATCAAGAAAAGACTGTATTTACAATGCCTAGGGGGGTTTATTGTTATAAGGTGATGCCGTTCGGTTTGAAGAACGCCGGTGCAACTTTTCAAAGAATGGTGGTAAGTCTCTTTTCCGGGTTGATAGGTAAAATCATGGAAGTTTATATTGACGACATGGTGGTGAAGAGCAAAGAGGAGGCCGACCATTTGAGAGACTTGCAGAAAGTGTTCGACATGTTGAAACACTCCAAGCTTCGCCTCAATGCGTCCAAATGCGCGTTCGGAGTGAGTTCAGGAAGGTTTTTGGGTCATCTGGTCTCAAGAAGAGGGATTGAGGCGAGTCCAGATCAAATCAGAGCTATTCAGGGAGTCCGGAGTCCGACGAACATTAGAGAGGTTCAGAAACTGACTAGTATGGCCGCATCTTTGAATCGGTTCATCAACAAGTCGTCAGATAAGTGTGGGCCATTTTTTAGGGCCTTGAAAGGCGATAGATTGTTTCAGTGGGATGAAGAATGCGAGCGTTCCCTTGCAGAGTTGAAAGCATATTTGCCAAAGACGCCCATCCTGTCCGTTCTAACGTCCGGGGAAGAGTTATTCCTCCAACGTCAGTGCGGTATTGATTAGAGACGTTTCAGGGGTTCAGCATCCGGTCTACTATATTAGCAAGACGCTGTTGGACGCAGAGACTCGTTATGCACCCATGGAAATATTGTTGCTGGCAATAGTTGTTGCTTCGCATAAATTAAATCACTACTTCCAGGTACACCCCGTAGCCGTGATAACTTCTTCTCCAATCAAAGCTCTGTTGGCCAGTTCTGATTTGTCTGGGAGGGTGGCACGCTGGGCTGTTGAATTGGGTCAGTATGAGCTGCGCTACCTCCCAAGGACTGCGATCAAGGGGCAAGTCTTAGCCGATTTCATGGCCGAGTTCACAGAGAGCGAGGAGGGGCATGTCAGAAAGGTTGAATATGCGCAGAATGAGCCTCAACAATCATGGGAGTTATTTGTCGACGGAGCTAAAAATCAGAGGGGGTCGGGCGCTGGATTAGTGCTCAAATCTCCAACCAGGGAGGTTGTCCGTATAGGCGTTCGTTTGGGCTTCCCAACTACAAACAACGAGGCAGAGTACGAAGCTTTGATTCTCGGGATAATAGCAGCTCAGAACAAGGGTGCTACTTCGCTAGTCATCTACTCGGGTTCTCAGTTGGTGGTTAATCAGGTTACCGGGGAATACGGTGCCAAGTCGCCTCGCATGCTTGCTTACCTAGAGCGAGTGCGGAGTTTATTGGCGGAGTGCCAAGAGTTCCGAGTGCAGCAAATTCCCAGAGCGCAGAACGAGGTCGCGGATGCGCTGGCGACATTGGCGTCTTCCGCTAGCGTTGAGTCAGAACCCTTCGTGCACATTGAGGTATTGGGGCAGCCGAGCATTACCACAGCAGACCTTATGTTGGTTGATCTTGAGCCGAGTTGGATGGATGCTATTTTTGATTACCTGCGCAATGACACGGTTCCTGAGGATAAGAAGGAAGCAAGAGCCCTGAGGTTGAAGGCAGCTCGCTTTTGGATATCACCCAACGGATCTTTATACAGGAAGTCATTTTCGGGTCCTTACCTCAAATGCGTCCCACCGTCTAAGGTGGACGATTTCCTCTTTGAGATTCATGAGGGGGTATGCGGGATTCACTCCGCAGGGCGGAGTCTGGCGATGAGAGCGAGAGCGCAAGGGTTTTGGTGGCCCTACATGCAGCGGGATGCAGAGTCTTATGTGTTGAGATGTGAAAAGTGTCAAAGGTTCGCCAGGATAGTACACCAGCCTGTTGCTGACCTTCATCCGTTGACAAGCCCCTGGCCCTTCGCCTAGTGGGGGCTCGATATTGTAGGCCCATTCCCTAAGGCCACAGGAGGAAAACGCTTCCTTATCACAACCACCGATTATTTCACTAAATGGGTTGAAGCAAAACCTCTGGTAGGAATCCGGGACAATGACGTTAAGAAGTTCGTTTGGGAAAATATCATCACTAGATTCGGCATTCCTTATGCTTTGATTTCTGACAACGGAACTCAATTTAATAGTGTTGCGTTTAAGTCTTATTGTGCAGGATTTGGCGTTAAGAACTTTTACTCATCGGTGGCGTATCCACAGGCTAACGGACAGACAGAAGCAACCAACAAGGTTATTCTGGATGGCATTAAGAAAAGGCTGGATAAGGCAAAGGGGCGATAGGTTGACGAGTTATCGACGGTTTTGTGGGCATATCGAACCACTCCTCGCAGGTCGACCGGTGAAACGCCTTTCGCTCTTACCTATGGGGCGGAGGCTGTGATTCCATTAGAAATGGGTCTTCCCACGATACGCACTGAAGCTTTCGAACAGGGAGGAAATGAGGAGGCCATGGGGGAGGCTCTGGACGCTGTAGAGGAGCGCAGAGAAGCCGCATCAATTCGGTTGGCAGAATATCAAAGAGAGCTAATCCGGGAACATAGCAAGCACGTCAAGCCTCGCGGCTTTCAGGTCGGAGATTTTGTTTTGAGGCGAGTCTTAGGGAGTGCTAAGGATCCGACGGATGGGAAGTTGGGTCCGAATTGGGAGGGAACTTACAGAGTCACGACGAGTTCGGGCAACGGGTCGTACAAACTGGCGGACATGGCTGGGAAGGAAGTTCCACGCACCTGGAATGCCGTCAATCTTAAAAGGTTCTACATTTGATTGATTTTGAAATATTGGGGGTACTCTTTTTCCTCATCATGTGGTTTTTCCCATGCGGTTTTCCCATGAAGAGGTTTTAACGAGGCCCCCAGACTTTTGCTCTTTGTTAATTCTGCAACTTTGTTATTTCGTTGAACACGTCGTTTATGAAAGTATGGATTCATGGCTTACGGATTCGTTTTAAGCAAGTTCGCCCTCGGGCCACATCGACTCCGATCGATGCGCCTTCGGGCCACTTTGACAAATTTTGTCATCGCGCTTACTCGCCTTCGGGCCACTTCGGTTCCGATCGAAGCGCCTTTGGGCCACCTTAACTTCACGTCATCCCCATGTAACAAACAGGAAACGCAACCTAGTGGGTGCGCATGCCGGTGCACTTGTAATGCGTGGCTAGTGGGCTGCCCCAGCCTGTGCAATTTAATTTAATTTGGATGTGCATTTTGGTTAATTTTCCTGGTGCAGGCTTCCCATGCGGTTGGTAGCGTGATGTGAAACAAATGACTCTTGGAGCGGCATCAAGGGGAGGCCATTTTTCGGATCCTTCCACCTCTATGAGCCGAAAGGACCCGAGGGGCAAATTGAAGAATACAAAATGTGTATATCTTTTTTAAATATAAGGCTAGCTAGTTTTAACTGTGGTAAATCTGTAATTAGAGCAATTAATTATGTTATGGGGGCACTTTTGTAATAAGCGTGATTAAGGATCTTGGGTGAGGAGAGTTAAGGAGAATTTTTGGTGGGGTTTAGGGTTAAGGAATCAAGAATAGGAAAAAGGGGCTTTCGCCGTCAGAGGAAGAAACAGGAAACGAGTCGCCATCGTCGTTCAAGTCCGATTTGGCATATTGGTTCAGATAAATTGTTCCACAATAACAAAGTAGCACAAACATTATTCCATACTTGGTCCACATGTGATGTTTCTGATATCCACATCAAAGCAGCTTTCTCAATGGGGATGCACAATCATCCCCTACAGAGGAACAACAATATTTTTTTCATTGTTATTGAAAGGTAAGAGCGGTTTAATGTTGTTATCTGAGGAGAAGAAGGCAAAACAAGGTGTATTCTTTCTTAAAGCTCACCATTGGATATACGGAGTTGTATATTTCAACATTGTTGGTGTTCTCAATGTGTATTCTGTATGTGTTGGGACTCAAGGCGGGGGGGGGGGGGGGGGGGGGGGGGGGGGGCTATTATATATGAAGATTGATTCAACGTGGACGTTCTTGCAGTTGTTCAATCTGACAATCAAGTTGGGGATCGTGAAGAATCTAATGGTCTGCAACAATATAATGTTTCAGTAAACATAACATGCAAAATTCAACCTCTTTTTAACGAAAAGTTCATAGATTCAATCTGCTTACAATTGGACTATCACAAGGTCATGCCATTGTTGGTCCATTTACTCCATGTGAGTGATAATTATCCATTTATATTTTGTTTAAATAATATTTGTTTGCCCTGTGCGGTTTGCAAGGGAGATCCCACCAATTCTCTCCTTTTCCATTTATGAGACCTCTTCCTTGGAGTGACAACTCATTCACTCTGTAAAACACAAGCCATTGGTGCCTGCTGATGTTATTAGGCCAAGAATCAAGCCCATCAGGTGCAGCAAGAGATCCCTCAATATGCTCGACAACCAATTGATTGTCAAATTATGAAGTGCATAAAGATAAAAAGTCTAGAAATCAAATAGAGTAATTGATGTCCGTTACTTCGTCCCAATTCAAAGAAAATAGTGTTATAGATGTCGACTACTTTGTCCTCAACGTCGTAGCAGACAAGATGGATGTAAAACCGATCTGGATTTGTAGTGGACCGGATCGAAAATCAAATAGAGTAATTGATGTCCGCTACGTCGTCCCAATTCAAAGAAAATAGTGTTATAGATGTCGACTACTTTGTCCTCAACGTCGTAGCAGACAAGATGGATGTAAAACCGATCTGGATTTGTAGTGGACCGGATCGAAACACTAATTTTATTCTCCTGAGTTCGTTCGTCATAACATACACATGAAACAATCATGTAATAATAAATCGGATTAATCTAAGCTTAGTTTTTGCAAAAGTTAAACAATTTAAATATAAACGAATAATCTTCAATGTCGAAATTTACTCGATCGGGTTGAATTCGAACTTGGAGAGGCTATCATCCAAGATGAATTAGTAATTACCTTAGATAGTTACTTTTAAATAATTCATAGTAAATTCAGGTGAAGTGTAATTTTGTCTGCAAAAGTATTGTTGCGGTGATCCTTAACCTTAGACACATTTATCTCATTAATTTTATTCTTTTTATTCTTTATCTTAGTTATTGAGTTCTACTAGCTTCTATTAGAGACGTGTTATCTATTATTCAAGAGGCGAAACAAATATGGCGTTTTGAGAGCCCTAACTGAACTTGTGCACGAAAAAACCAATTGTTCTCGACATACTTAGTGTGTTGTTACTGTAACACCCCCAAATAACCTCTTGAAAGTATTACCGCTAGTGACCTCAGACGTACTGTCCGATGTCACCCAAGGCTTTTCCAGTTGATATAAATCATCAAACAACAATTATGATATAGAATATCATAACTTTCATTTAAACCAAAGTCTCGGAATTACAACATAATTCCAAATACATCAAAAATACATAATCAGAATCATTACAGCGGAAGTCTTACTACAAACATGTTTAACACAGCGGAAGTCTTTAAATAATCATCAAAAGGGTCTTGATCGCAATGATCACCCGCCAAGGATCTTAACCTAAATAAACTTATCAAAAACATCGTTTGCCTTCATAGTCGTTCTAGCCTTCACAGGACGGCAACTTATCTGATGTGCCGAATCGAACGGATGACACCAGCCAACCATGCAGAGAACAATTACGGTTGGTTAGTCTAATGAAAAACTAAGCAAGGGTACAAAGCAGAATGGTTCGAAGTAGACGTATTAGGTTAGACTCATCGCTCCTCGAATCAAAACCGATAACGATAGTCAACCACCATACTCTATTGAAACACAAGAAAAGACATGATCAAGAGAAGATTCTGGAGACCGAGTCTCACAGCAATCAATCCCAAAAGAAGACTCCAACGAGATGAGCCTTATCGGAAACATGACAAATGTTGGGGAACATAAACTTTTCACACAAGCGTTCAAAAACGACTTGATATTTCGGCTCACGACCAACCTCACCGCTCAAAGCGAATCCAGATTAGAAAGAGAACTTTACTCTGATCAAAGTCAAGACGAACTTTCCTAGCTGCACTATTCTTAGCTGCACTACTCGCCCAAGGGTATATTAATCATGTGCACTAAAGCACTTATCTCATTAAATTCCAAAACGCACAACACGTTATAAGCTTTTAGATTCTCTCATCCCTCAGGATAAAGAGATACCGTCGGGAACTAAATCCCTAAGGCGGAGTTGACTCGGGAACTAAATCCCTAAAGTCAAATCGGGAACTAAATCCCAAACAACGGAATCGGGAACTAAATCCCTCAAAACGAAATCGGGAACTAAATCCCTACAAGCGGCACCAGCTGTGTGCACAGACCCAGAGTAAGGAGGATGGTAGGAACTAAATCCTAACCACCAGGTTATCAAGAAACGACTAGCACTCGTAATGAGATACACAGTAGCGTTCCTACGAATACTCGTGCTAACTAAATAGTTCAGCACAGTAATAATCCACATCAAAGCCATCATGGCCAATAACAGATAAAATAGCGTTGTTCTAACAATATACAACCTATCATAATATCTGTATTAAATCATATCAAAATATATATAATAGTGTTGTTCTAACAGATATACAACCTATTATAATATCTCCTTTTTAATCATATCATTAAACACAACTGTTCCCAACGCAAACAGTAAATCATCCCAAATTAATTAACAACTAAACAATTGATAATTAATTGAAATATGGAATGATGAGCAAGAGCGAACCGCCACTTGCCTTAGATCCGCAGAAGCTTAAGCAAAGCTTAGAGACGACGAGTTCCTGGGTCCGAAAGAGGGACAGATCTGAGACCACAGACTCCTTCGGATCGACCCAAAATGAAACCCTAAGTTAGATTCAATATCCACATATATGAACCTAGAAGAATACGGAAAGAATCGAAGGAGCCAAGCCTCGCCCAAGGCCACACACCCACGAGCCACAACACGAACCCAACTCACCGCGGGTGCGGTGGGGTCCTTGCCGCGGGTGCGGCGAGCTAACAGAGGCAGAGGGGCTTCAGCGAGAATTCAGAAAACTCACCCAAATCGAGTCGTTTGCTTTCGATTCGATTAAGGTTCACTCTCCAAACACCTTAAACCTTCCAACACCACTTGGGAGTACTTTCTCCACTCAAGGGAAACTCCGGCGAAGCTCCGGCGAAAGCTTGGAAGCTCAGGCGGCAATGGAGAAAACAGAGGAGGAAGAAGACGTTCAACACTCTCCTATTCAGCTTTCTCTCCCTTTTATAGGCCCAGCTAAGAGGGGAACAAGCCCTCGACCAAGGAAGGCAGCCACTTGCTGACAACCGGCACCACTTGCAGTGGAAGACGATCACGCTGCAGAAGAAAAATATCCCACCGCGGGGTGCGGCAGGGTGCGGTGGCCTCCTCTGACCGCCTCACAGATCAGCCTTCGTCGTGGGTGCGGCCACTTGACCGCGGGGTGCGGTCAAGGCCATTTTTCACCCTTTTTGACCGTTTTGACTTTGGGTTAATCTTCTTAACCCAGGGTTAAATATATTCGTACACGAACGACTATTTAACCCCGAAAATACGTCAACTGTATTTTATATTACTCAGAAAAATATTACAGAGATCAAACATATTACCGAATGTCTGAACTTCTCTGAAATTAATCCGACTTGTAATACGGTAGTTGGAATAATTCCAAAATACCCTTATAAAATGAGAGATATTGCAGTTACTACATTTAATATATCAACTGCGAGAAATACTACAATTTTAAAATTATATTTTCCCCGTGCGAAGCACGAGGGTCAACACCTAGTAATTTAAAAAAACGTGTAAGACACGTCAATTACGCTAGTTATAACTTAATTCAAATTTGGTATGAACTAGTTGAGAATCTTATCCCAAAAAATAAGAAAAAAATGCAAGCATAATACATATTTTCATTTGTAATTTAATTTTGTTAAAAAAACGTGTCATCATTATATCTATCGTAATATGACTGAATTCATATTACCGATCCGTTGCCTTGGCCTTGGTCGATGTCTTGGCCTTGGTCGATGCCTTGCATGCCTAGTGCCTTGCCATGGGCGCCTTGGCATGGGTGCCTTGGCCTTGCCATAGGCATCTTGGCATACCCAGTGCCTTGCCATGGGCGCCTTGGCATGCCCAGTGCCTTGGCATGGGCGCCTTGGCATGCCCAGTGCCTTGGCATGGGCGCCTTGGCATGCCCAGTGCCTTGCCATGAGCGCCTTGGCCTTGCGATGGGCGCCTTGTGATAACAACAATTTGTCGCCTAATTACTGCTATGCAAGTTATCCAAACAAACCTAATACGTAGTTCTAGGAAAGTAAGGGTCGAGTCCTCAGGGAGACAGATTCTATCTTTATATGCAATTTCTATGTCAATATTAAGTAACCAGAGGGGGATTTTGTGTGTTTAAGAAGATCTAAGCATGCAAAGGCAAACAAACTAAAGTTTATGAATTCAGTAATTGGGGAATTAGCTCATCCAAACAAAATATCCACTATTCGTATGACAAGTTGATCATAGATAATCATTCAATATCTCATGCAATGGAAATTCCTATTCCTTTTGTAAAGTAACTACAAGCACAACTAGATACTTATAGCACTAACTAGTTAAACAACCATGAAACCATCAAGATTCAGTTTAACAGCAGCATTAAGCCTAGGAATATAATTAGGATGCAATCTAGCATAAAACAACCAGCTTTTATCCTAGAATGTAAAGCAATTCTCTTCTACATAAGACTAGCACAACCAGATACTAGTACGATGCAGTTGCTACTACGAAATAGATATGCTCAACCAGTAACAATCTAATTCTAGCAATCAATCAATAAAGACAATACCTAGTTGCGTAGGCTAGAAACTGTCAATATTAATCATAAGCAATTCAAACAAGAGAATAGATAAAATCCATGCGATAGATAAGGAACGAAAATCTCACAGCTAAATCAAGACGAAAGCTTCAATTGTCTGACTAAGCAAAAGTGGCTTAGTTCTTCATAGCAAAGTACGTAGAATAGATGAAAAGATGAAAGTAGGGTTCGAGGGGAAAACAAGCCTTCCCTCTAACCTTAAATACTAAAGATAATAAGTCTCTAAAAATAATCCAAAACGAAATTACATAAAAATACTTAATAATAAGAAAATAACAAAATAAGGAAATAAAAGCCCGGATTCACTTCCGACGGCGGCGGCGGTCGCCGTAAGCCTAGCGGCGGTCGTCGCCAGAACACTTGCTAAGATATTCTTTGGTTCAGCTCCAGAAAAGTCCTAAAATGTCTCCAAGTGACGTCTTCAGTGTCTCCACTCCAAAGCTCCAGAAAGACTCCAATGCTCCCCTAAACACCACTAAACATATGCTAAAACTCCGTATATACACACAACATAATCGTGTGTATCAAACTCCCCCACACTTGAATCTCTACTCGTCTCGAGTGGATAGAAAACTACCACCCATCATCACTAAAATCCTAGATCATCAAAATGCACAAGAGCTCACAACTAAGAGAAATAGTACCTAACATGAAAGCTCAACATCCAACCTAACCATCAACATAAAGCTCCATACCAATCAACATAAAGCTCCATACCAAAACACAACACAAAAACAACACAGCAACACACAATCTCACAATCAACACCACACACAAACAAGCAAAAAGGAAAGCAGAGTACTTCCCCCAAGCTTATCCCAAACATCATAGAGTGAATCAAATCTAATCCTATCTCCCATCTAACTTCTTATCGCTCCAGAGTGACCTAACCGAATCCTCCTTATATCTCCTCTTCTTATGTCGCCACGCCAGGTAAAATGAGGAATCCTAAAAATCGCTCTTCTTCTTTTCACTCATTTTGCCAATGCGCCCTTTCGGGTTTTCACCAAGCCACTCATTTCATTTTTCAATAGATGGGCTCACAATATGCTCACATCACTCTTGACCAATTATTACCCCAGCCTAATGTTGGTCCAAGCCACCTGCTTATTACCTAGGCCGTCTTTTCAGGTTTTCGACCTATCCCAGACTTTCAATTTTAGCCTTTTTTCAAAAAAATTGGCTCTTTCTCAATTTTTTTTCCCTCAACGACGCAGCAAGTATAGAATCCTCTCCCATGCTTAAACATTGCATTGTCCTCAATGTAATGAAAGACAAAAAGAATAAAGCACAGGGAAGACAAAGAATGGACTCACAAACGTCGCCAAGCTGCTTGGACACTGAAGGTGTCGCTGGCGGTCTTCACAATAAATGCCCAGGTCTCTAGTGTTGGGTGTGTGTCTTCATCTCAATTCTACCGAGAAACCATAGGGAACCACTGTAAGGTGTGGTGGTCATTAGGGAAATCAGGACTGCACGGCCTTCAACTCCATCAACTCCTACCATGGCGGGGTTGCATGGCTTTCAACGAACACAAAAATGGGGCCCAAATGTAATCGTGGTGTGGGTCCTAGTGTTCCTCCTCCTCAGCTGCCAATTGTAGGGTCATCATCGTTGTCAATTAAAAGTGTAGGTCTAATGTCTCCTCCATGACAACATGATGCGCACCATCTCCGTGGGGAACTCTGGACAGCTGGCCTTGGTCGATTTTTTTTTTTAGGGAAGTCGATTTATACCTGAGAAATGGCGACGATCGCCGCAATTAAGCGGCAGTCGCTACCATTTGTGCGAACTTTACGAAGCTGGTGGGGCCAAAACGGCGGGCGTCGTTTCGTGGCGGCGGGCACCGTTTCGTGGCGGCGGTCGCCGCCACGATGTTTTTCGAAAATTCTTTTGAAAAAGGCAGCGATTGCCGTATTTAAACTGCGATCGCCACCATTTACTTTGGGCTCTTCGAAGCCAGCTTGCTAAAACGGCGGTCGCCGTAAGAACAGCGGCGGGCGCCGTCCCTGTGTTCGTCCTTTTCACACTTCCTGCAGGTCAGTTCGACACAGAACTGCAAAAACTAAAATAAAATCAATTGAAATTAACGAAGGGAAGAGAAATAAACTACCTAACATCAGGTTGCCTCCCGAGAAGCGCCTTGTTTACTGTCCTTGGCTCGACATAGTGCTCGACCTCTTCAACTCGGGTTGCTCCTATCACTTGAACTCCTGAGGTCTATATCAGGGGGATGCCGCTTTGTGTGCTTTATGTTGAGCCTTTTCCCCATGCTTGTGCCCTTGCTGATGGTTGGACCACTTTTTACATCTATGATTGCACTTGTCATTTTCAGAAATGGCCTACCCAACATCTCAGGGACTGCATGTTTGCCCTGCCCCATATCCAGCATGTAAAAATCCACCACTTGAATCAAGGCCTCCTTCTTGTGCTTCTCCTTTGGTTTCTTTTTGATATTGTCCAGCGCCCTTAAAAATTCTGTGCAACGAGGGATACTGTTTGTCAATGTGACCAAAGGAACGGTTTCTGCACAGTTACGGAAGGCCTCATAGATTTCATTGTTGTTCTTCAGCCTTCGAGTATCTTGTAATGCCTCAGGGAAGGGTGCAACGGGTTGCAGCGCAACGAGCGGGGAGGAGTTTAGACGCACATACTCATCATAGGCAGCCTCAAGAGGGTCGGGGGCTGCCAGGGCGTTTTCGAGAGGAACGAGCGTCGCAGGATTGTTTCCGCGATCACGGCTCTCCTCCTCTTGGTCGCTGAATTCCTCCAGTCCCAAAAAATAATCTTCTTCAGAAGGCACAACGCGGTCCAAAATATCGTCTGGAATACCCATCTCCTCAGTGGGTGAACCGAGGTCGAGGTATACCTCCCGCGGTCTTGGGTTCTCTTTTGCAGATATCTCGCTGTATTCTGCACCCGTCTCACAAATTTGTTCTTCCCTTTCAGCTAAGGGGGCGAGATGCAGTTGCTCAGTACTTTATAGGGTCATCGAGAAGACATTCTCTTCCTGGTGCACCACTGGGTGAGATAGTGGTTATGCCGACGTCATGGCCTCCATCCTGCTCACTGCTTGCACCATTTGCTCCATCTGCCTCTCAAAGTTATGGGTATTGGACTTCATTTGTTGTTCAAGTTGGATCGTCCTCTGATTGAAAGATCCAATCATGTCCTCCAATGACATGGAGGGACTTGGATTGTGCCCCATCTGATTCTCCAAGTTCCGGACTAAATCCGTAGTAGACTGAGAGACATAGTAATTTGGATTGGGCACTGGTGGGCTATGCTCGTAGGCTGGGTAGTGCTGTTGTGGGGTACCCTGCTGATAGAACGACTGTGGTCTCGGGTAAAACTCCTGGTAGTCATGACCATAGGGAGGGTATTATTGGTTCCCATAACTCGAATTGGGTGATATCCCCACCCTGGAGTATATGCGTAGGAGTATGGGTCATATCGCGGCTCCTGCTGGAATTGGGGAGATCTCTCCATCTTTGTATCAAAATCACAAAAAAAAAGAAAGGGAAAAATCAGTAGCACGGGTGTGGACCGTAAGATAGGTCCACACAAAAGTCGACACACAAATCGCACACAAAATAGATTATTGCCTCCCCGGCAACGGCGCCAATTTGATAACAGCAATTTGTCGCCTAATTACTGCTATGCAAGTTATCCAAACAAACCTAATACGTAGTCCTAGGCAAGTAAGGGTCGAGTCCTCAGGGAGACAGATTCTATCTTTATATGCAATTTCTATGTCAATCTTAAGTAACCAGAGGGGGGTTTTGTGTGTTTAAGAAGATCTAAGCATGCAAAGACAAACAAACTAAAGTTTATGAATTCAGTAATTGGGTAATTAGCTCAGCCAAACAAAATATCCACATTCGTATGACAAGTTGATCATAGATAATCATTCAATATCTCATGCAATGGAAATTCCTATTCCTTTTCTAAAGTAACTACAAACACAACCAGATACTTATAGCACTAACTAGTTAAACAACCATGAAACCATCAAGATTCAGTTTAACAGCAGCATTAAGCCTAGGAATATAATTAGGATGCAATCTAGCATAAAAAAACCAGCTTTTATCCTAGAATGTAAATCAATTCTCTTCTACATAAGACTAGCACAACCAGATACTAGTACGATGCAGTTGCTACTACGAAATAGATATGTTCAACCAGTAACAATCTAATTCTAGCAATCAATCAATAAAGACAATACCTAGTTGCGCAGGCTAGAAACTGTCAATATTAATCATAAGCAATTCAAACAAGAGAATAGATAAAATCCATGCGATAGATAAGGAACGAAAATCTCACAACTAAATCAAGACGAAAGCTTCAATTGTCTGACTAAGCAAAAGTGGCTTAGTTCTTCATAGCAAAGTACGCAGAATAGATGAAAAGATGAAAGTAGGGTTCGAGGGGAAAACAAGTCTTCCCTCTAACCTTAAATACTAAAGATAATAAGTCTCTAAAAATAATCCAAAACGAAATTACATAAAAATACTTAATAATAAGAAAATAACAAAATAAGGAAATAAAAGCCCGGATTCACTTCTGACGGCGGCGGCGGTCGCCGTAAGCCTGGCGGCGGTGCTCAAGTCAGTTGAACTTGACTCCAGAATCGTCTAGAATCATACTCGAACGGTATCGAATCACCTCCGAACTTGTCCATGTTATGCACAAAAATCAGTGAACCTTACCACTTTGAAGCGCTTTTCTAAGTCCGATGGAACATACCAGCCGCTACGACCCATCCTCGGAGAAACTTTGCAGCTCCACAAACCCAACGACACTAGCCTTGCTCTATGTGGTTGCTCTTCGAGCCGCCAACGAGCCACTCATATTAGTCACTTAACCCACATAACAAGTACTAAAAAAAAAACACAATGTCACGTACCCGCAAAGCGGGTACGGGACATTATTTACTTAACCTACTTAATATCACGCTCTCGCTTTGCGGGGGCGTGACATTAAAAAATCGAATATCCTAATTTTTTTGCTCGCTCCCGTTTTTCGTATGCGTGGGTTCGGTCTCACACCCGCTTTCCGTAAGCGTAAGTCTTTTAAACGTAAATAGAATAAAATTTGAGCGTATCTAGCGATCGCGTAATTTTAATGAATGTTAGGTAAGATAAGATAAACATTTTCCCAATCGAAAGGCCTAGATTCCACATGATACGCGATTCACGTTAGACACATAACGGCTATTTCTAAATTTCACAAAAGTGACCGTTGGTGGTGGGACCTACAGAGTGCATCTTCATTCTTCTCTCGACAGTAGCAACCACGCTCTCCTCCAAACCCTCAATCTCCCATCCCGCACCTGCATCAGTAGTAAAACTGTAAATCCAAATCTCATACTTGAGCCATACAAAATTCGAAAGATTCTTACTATCATGTCGGTGGCGTATTTGGTGAGAAGCCAGAGTAAGAAGATCATTAAGATGGGTCTCTCCGTTTTCCACCCTGCCTTCAATTCCTCCAAATGGTAAAAATCCCCCTTTCCCTCTCTCTATCCCTCCTTTCTCGATTCTAATTCTGCGGAAATGGAACTGGCTTAATGAATAGCAAAACGTGGGCGAAGATGACAACGTCCAGAATTAAGCTGCTCAGGAACAAGCGAGACGCCCTCGTCAGGCAGATGCGCCGCGACGTCGCTTTGCTTCTCGAATCCGGTCAGCACGCCACTGCTCGGATCCGGGTACTCTCAATTTCTCCCTTGAGTGTTTGTATTTTCAGATTCGATCCATCGATTGCTGTGATTAGAGTTCGATTTTGATTCTGTAGTCGGTAGCTGTTCTAATTGCTCAATTTTAGCATTTCTGGCCAATTGATTGATCAGGCTGTTCTGTTGGAAACAAATGAATTACACTCATTATTTGTCGGGAAATTTTAACAATGTCACACTTATTCTCTGATGTTTAGCCTCTGCTGCGCTGGATCCCAAAGATTCAAATCCCTCTTGTGTTGGCAAACTCGATTCCATAAACCCTAAAAACATGGATTGATAAATACCCTTCTATGGGAAAGAGTGGGTTTAAGGAATAGTGGGATTAAGTCACCGGAAACTGAAATCTATTGAGAAATGGTGCATATTGCTTACAATTTACTAGTGGCTCACGTTTCTTGGCTTCTTCACTACTGTCTGATCTAAACCTTGTTTAACTTTGGGATCCATTGTTCCCGAATTTGTGTATGATGAACTAGTCAACACTGCATTGGAATTCGGAGTTTCTGACCCTCAACTATCATAGTTGGAACATCAAACAACATCATAGATTCATAAACCTAACATAGTTGGTTGGTTTTCCGTGAATGATGGTTTCTACATGTATATCCAGAGTTGGAAGGAAGGTTTTATTTATGATTAAGGGCCGGCTTTTAAGCTTAGCATTCATTTAGTGGAGTTTTGTTTGAGGTCTCCTTTGTTTACAGGTTGAGCATGTCATTAGAGAACAAAACATAATGGCTGCAAACGAAATCATTGAGCTCTTCTGCGAACATATTGTTGTGAGGCTCCCCATTATTTCCAAGCAAAGGTGCGTGTTTTTTTATGATTTTCTTTCCGAGCTTTATTGGGTACACTTTCTTTTGCTGATCAAGCGGTGTCTGGTTGCAGGGACTGCCCGCCAGATTTAAAAGAAGCCATCTCTAGTTTAATATTTGCAGCCTCAAGATGCTCAGATATCCCTGAATTGCTGGCCATCAAAGACATTTTTCAGAAGAAATACGGGAAAGATTTCGTGTCAGCAGCAGCTGATCTTCGTCCAGACAGTGGTGTGAGCCGCTTGGTATGATTTGCAACTTGGACGAATTCCATTATGCACTAGATTGTTATTAGCATGTTGATTATGGATGTGTTCGTATGAATCAAAGTCCATACTTGAATTATTGAATACAATCTTTGGAACTGCTGTCTTTTTGAATATTGTAAGAGTTTCATCAGTGGAGGCATGGTTTTGGTTTCTGATTGTTTTCCGTTTCTTGACGGCAGCTGATCGAAAAGCTGTCGGCTAGAAACCCAACAGGTGAAGTGAAGTTGAAGGTGATGAAAGAGATTGCCAAGGAGTACCAAGTGGAATGGGACACAGCAGAGACCGAGCAGGAGCTCCTCCAGCCTCTAGATGAGCTCATAGTACGTCTTACTCTCATTTCCATGTGAAACTCTGAAGCAACCTTTGACAAGATGATAACTGGAAATACCTTTCTATGATTAGGAAGCACCGCGAAGCTTCGGAAGTGCGTCAACCCTGCCCTTGAACTTGAACCTGACAACGGATCAGTCTGTCGAATCCAAAATTTCATCAACCCGGTATATCATTGACTCTCATTGTGTTACCACCACAGACTCTAATTCTCAATATCGAAAAGAAGTAGGCTGGATTGCCCTCTTTGAAATTGCATCTTTCCAACAAGAATTAGGAGTATAAAATAACAGTCATACAATTTCAAGATCAAGTATCGTATATATGAATTTCGAAGCAGGTTATCAGATGAAGGCGGGACGCAATTTGAAGACGCGGCAGCAGCAGCAAGGGCAGCCGCCCACGTTTCTTGGAAAGAGGCGATAGCTGCTGCGGAAGCTGCAGCTCAGTTGGCCAAGACGGAAACCCAGCGTCCTACTCTGCTATCCGACAACCCTCTGAACAACAACAACAACAACAAGAGTAGTAGAGAGGACAACTCCTTCGAACAACTCCCTCCGCACTCCCCAGGTGGTTTGATCATGGAAGCATCTGTACAGATTTTCAGCAACGCACGGAAGAAAATGACGATGAGAAGACCTTCTACCGGAGACATGGCTCCAATGTTTCTTCTACTTGCCAGACATACTCCGATATAAAATTTGATGAATCAGACTGCGATGATGACCTTGAAGTGGAACGGCCGATGCAAAAGGTTGTTAATGGTGGCAAAGCAGAGGATCAGGTTTCCAGGGTGCATCCCAAGTTGCCAGACTATGACACTTTAGCTGCACGGTTTGAGGCCCTCAACTACCAAAAACCACACATTTAATATACTACATGTACTAACAGGTGTTCCTTTTGATATGTAATAGTTTTCCACTTGGATAAGATGCGAATTTTTAAAAGTTCTATCTAGGTACCGCACATTTTATATCTTTTCCACCAGTGCCATTCTTAAACTTATGTACTTCAGAGTTATAGTCATGTAGAAATAAGTAAATTACAAAAAAAAAACATTCATTAAGCAGAAGTTAAAAACGAACGAACCAGAAAACTAGAAACAGATGAAATTATAGGACTTTTCGCAAAATCATTCATAAATCAAAAAATTACAAAACCCACTTTGGAGTCTTATTTACACAAAACCTCACAACTCTTCTAACACTTGTAAATACTAAATATGACAAACTTTATGATAATTTTTATTAATCCCCCTTGCCCCTTGCCCCTGAATCTATGTTTTACTATTTTTTCGATTTTTTATACATTTTAGCATACTAAACATGTACTTCGATATAATGAACATACACTATAATTAAAATGTGCACTTTTCAATAAACATACACTTTTAATGTACATGCACATATACATGTTAAACATACACATTTTACATATATACTTAACATGCATTTTAGCATACTAAATATGCACATTTATATACTTTATGTGAGCATCTAACATATACCTATATTTTATAAAATATGTTTATATACTAAATGTACTTTAGGTTATTATACATGCACTTCAGAGTATAAATTTATAAGGATATTGCAACGCACACAAAAAATCAAGAAAAAATAACAGAAAATTGCAAAAAAAAGATAATTTTTTTCCAATGATTAGTTACTTTTAAAAAAATAAAATTTGTTATATTTACAAATTTGTCACTCCATGTATTATTTTACTTTGTTTAGGACAAGTAGATTGAGAAAAGATGGGAAATAATTTACATAAGCCTAACTCTACAAAGGGTTTTGCCATAAGATGCAAGTCTATCCAACCACGTAAAATTCTTAGACCCCGACTCCATACCCCAACTAGGTCCCCATATAGCAAGCTACTGGGGACACAAGTTTCTTTCGTGTAGGGTCTCCTTGGGGTGAAATCATCAAATGGCACGAGGCCTACTATACTCATTCACTCCAAAGAGAAAGTATAGTAGTATACCACATCAAGATCGGCCGAAAAGAGCCACAAGACCCAAACCATCCCAACAACAATCCCATAGCCATATTATATCTGTGGGAGTCGGATTTCACTCGCGTAGATAAGCCTACGCGTAAGACCTCACGTCCACCAGAATTCGGTTATGGACAGGACTGGAGTCAGTCCATCAACCAACAGGCGACAGTTGGCAGCACGGTAGTGGACGACAATGCCTATATATGCCCTTGAATTCCACAAAGACAAAGGGCTGCTTGAGGGAGAGGCAAGGTTCTCTGAAAGCTCCATGGGAGAATGATGGCTCCGGCAATTGGAAGGCAAGGGAGCCGCAATCGGGCAAAAGGGCGGAGGAGCGATTCAAGGGAGCCAAGATTGAGAGCTCTCGGGAGAAGGTCATCGAGGGCGATTTCGAGAAGAGAGGGAGGCGACAATCCGGCGAGGGGCCTTTTCTGCCATTTGGAGGAGACGAGCTCTCGGAGGCTCCAAGGAAGATGACCGGAAAAGGGATGAAAACGAGATCTCGGTGAGAGTAGCTGGCACCTCACGCCTTCCGGCGACAAAGGGCGATTGAGGAGTGTCGCCGGTGAAACTCACCCCAGAACCCGCCCTTCTCTTACATGACCCGACACCGTCTCCGATCCCTCCTCTCTCGCCCTTCATCCCTCTTAGCACCTCCGCGGAGTCTCCTCATGCCCGTGCCCATCCGCCAGTGTTGATGACCGGTCTCGTACGCGTAGAATGTCCCTCGCGAGGAGGACACCATCGTGGGGCTCTCTTTTATGACTGCTACCATTCTCCCCCCAGGTTGAAGTCAACAGTACAAGATATGATTTTCTATACCCAAATACTTGCTAGTTAATTAATTGGTCCTAAGCCGGCTTTAAACACTAATTAATTAAGCTCGAAATAGAAGTATGAGACCAAGCAAGTACGAAGCTATAATTAATTAACCGTAGATGAAGAGGTCTAGTAAATTGGAACTAGCATGCTAATATAGATTTGCTCCGGATAATTAATAAACCTAGAGCCTTAAGCTTGAACCATATTAGTGAAACTTGGCATCGCGGAGCTCTTCCCGTCGGCCACTGCAACTCGCGCCGTCGCGGAGCTCTTCCCGTCGGCCACAACTATCCACGCCACGGTGCAGCTTGCTTCACGAGCTTGCTTCACGAGCTTGCTTCACGAGCTTGCTTCACGAAGCCTTCTTCACAGAGCCGTTTCACGAAGCCCTCTCCGTGTAGCTCATATGGCTTCCTTCGCGTAAGCCCTTCACGGTACAATACTCAACACGAGTATACTTGTTTAAGGTTCACTTATGCTCTAATTCTGTCGAGTGCGATATCCGTGGTTCTGGTATTGCTTTCGTCTATGAAAAGTTTACCTAGTCCTTCGCGGAGGTAGCTGGATGGATGAGTAAATTTCTCAATCCTAACCTTTCTATCTACATACATATATATATGCTTCTTGTATAGATAACTTACTTGAGCGTCGGAGAGCCCGCCCCGGGGAAAGCCATCCCCGGGGTGTTTTTCAGGTGAATCTCGCGTATGAGAAAGTCGCTAGAGCTCGAGAACAACCACGCACAATCTAGAGAAGGCGTGAAGAGGTGATATCAACATCAGAACTGAACCGTGGAGCTGGAGGTCCCGCCCTACGCGAAGCAAGTGACCAGGAAGCTACTGAAGATGTCCCCCAAACAAACAAATCCTCAACAAAACCGGGTCGAGGGTGTGTTGACCCTCGGCATTTTCACGAAGGGTTGAATCGGGTTTCAACATTGGCGCCGTCCGTGGGGACATCCTCACGCACTAGAAACGCTCTTGCCATGACAAAACGCCCACTCTACAAAGAACCTCCGGCAACCAAGCTCCACTACACTCAACCTCGGTTTCGGCTTTACGACATCTTACAACGGCTGGGGCTCGTACGTCCCTGAAAGCCGACGCGATCTACAACATCACTCCGCTCACCTCCACTCAGGCCTTTTACAAAGATGCAAGAAGAAAAGCAATGTGAGGCCGAAAAGGAAGAGACACTGCACTTTAGAGCGAATGGAGCAACATCGTAAGAAAAGCTAGCGAGACCTCCTCCGCGAAGGCCTCCCCGGCCTTTGCCCTTGGCTTTCCCATTCTTCGCTTGGCCTTTCCCGGCCTTCGCGAAAAACTCTTGGCATGTGCTCTTCGCTCCCCAGCTTGAGCCTATTGCTTTCACGAAGACACCCCATCGAGAAGGTCCCCTTTCGCGAAGGTCTCCCCTTCACGAAGGCCTCCGCCTCTCAACCTTCACAAAGGCCTCCTTCCACATATGGCTTCCCATCCACACGCCCTCCACGGGCTTAAACAAAGCAAATTACAAATGCGATACGATAAGAGCAATACGTAGCAACAAGGCACACAATGCAAAGTATCCCCAGTAATACGCGCGCGAATCATTAAAAATTCTGAACCGCAATACGAAAGACAAACAAAAATCCTAAGTTATTTTCTTCTGTGCAAGTGCAAGAAAAAACAAGTATGTACAAGAAAAAGTGTGCACAAGAAAAGCAATGTATCTGCAAGTATAAGCGAGTTTGAGCAAGTGAAAGCAACACCCAAACGGTATCGGCCGAGAGTCGGCAGTACGCGTAGCAATACCAGACGGCACTGGCTTGGCAAGGATTAGCCAGTGCGCGTAGCAACACCCAAACGGTACCGGCCGAGAGTCGGCGGTACACGTAGCAATACCAGACGGCACTGGCTTGGCAAAGATTAGCCAGTGCGCGTAGCAACACCCAAACGGTACCGGCCGAGAGTCGGCGGTACACGTAGCAATACCAGACGGCACTGGCTTGGCAAGGATTAGCCAGTGCGTGTAGCAACACCCAAACGGTACCGGCCGAGAGTCGGCGGTACGCGTAGCAATACCAGACGGCACTGGCTTGGCAAGGATTAGCCAGTGCGCGTAGCAACACCCAAACGGTATCGGCCGAGAGTCGGCGGTACGCGTAGCAATACCAAACGATACTAGCCCAATAAGGCGGCCAGTACGCATAGCAATACCAAACGGTACTGGCCCGACGAGGCGGCCAGTGTGCGTAGCAATACCAGACGGCACGGCCTGGCAAGCATTGGCCAGTGCGCGTAGCAACATCAGCAAGTATGCACGAGTTAGGGCAATTGTTAAGAGCAAGCGTCAAAAGCATTACGCAAAAGCAATACGAAAAGACAATGTGAGAGAGCAAGCACAAACGTAATGCAAGAGGATAATACAAGGAAAACAGCATGAGAAAGCAAGTTGAACAACAACGCGAGAAATCTAATGAAGTCGCCTTCACGAAGGCTTTACTGACCCTTGTGTGGTACTCATAGCCCATACTCGTGGCCTCCCGGCTCATGCCTATGTCCCTTCACGAAGGAAATGCTTCACGTAATCTATTCTTCATGAAGGCCCATAATTCACGAAAGCCCGTCCTTCACAAGAGCTCCCCTTCACGAAGTTTTCCCTTCGCTCATAACTACCTAACCATGCACCCTCCATGGATTTAGAGAAAGCGAGTAAAAAGTAAATACAAGAAATACAAATGTATAAGCAACACGAGAAAGCAAGCGAACAGAGTGAAAAAGCAAGCTGAGCGACACGAGCAAGCTAACGAAATCACCCCCTACCATATACCCTCTATGGGATTGCTCTCTCCGACGCTTGGCAGGTCATTTGTTCACAAACGCATTCCCCTTCATGAGTCTCTTTTCCATGACGCACATGCATGTGCTCCTCTACGCGTAAGTCTGTAGGCCCTCAATGGGAAACTCGCATTTTGCTTCAGATAACAAGGTTCACGCTTACACTATTAACAAGAAAATGATAGAGCAAGAATAAAACAAATACTAGTAAATAATTAAAAGCAGAGTGCAAAGCACACCAAGAAGCGACCTAACCAGAGTGGAGCCATGCTCCCCTAAAATCAATGTCTTGGGGCTTGGCGCCCACTCGACGAGCTCCCTCGCGAACTCAAAGTGCAAAATCTCGAGGCTCCGCGCCACTCTACCAGTTCACTCACAAGCTTGCACTTTAACCTGCGCTCCATCCAACCATAAAGATGGTTCAAATGTCGATACGAAATGAGAAGTGACGCAAAAAACTAGCAAATTAAGGAAGGCCCTAACCAAGAGACAATGATTAGCCTAGTCATTCCTCAAAGAGAATTTATAAAGAGGAGAACCCACAAGCAATGTCCCGTGGAGCACCCAAACATGTGTAAGCTCTTGCAAGGCCGCCAGTGAGGGGCACCAGGTCCTCGCGCAGCTAAGATCGACACGACTCTTGAGAGTGGCAACGATGAACAGAGCCCTGAAAAGGCTCTGGAGGCTCCCACGAACCAAGCCTTCACTCATGCTTCGCGAAGAGCTTGGGGGGCTGGCTGTGGGAGTCGGATTTCACTCGCGTAGATAAGCCTACGCGTAAGACCTCACATCCACCAGAATTCGGTTATGGACAGGACTGGAGTCAGTCCATCAACCAACAGGCGACACTTGGCAGCACGGTAGTGGACGACAATGCCTATATATGTCCTTGAATTCCACAAAGACAAAGGGCTGCTTGAGGGAGAGGCAAGGTTCTCTGAAATCTCCATGGGAGAATGATGGCTCCGGCAATTGGAAGGCAAGGGAGCCGCAATCGGGCAAAAGGGCGGAGGAGCGATTCAAGGGAGCCAAGATTGAGAGCTCTCGGGAGAAGGTCATCGAGGGCGATTTCGAGAAGAGAGGGAGGCGACAATCCGGCGAGGGGCCTTTTCTGCCATTTGGAGGAGACGAGCTCTCGGAGGCTCCAAGGAAGATGACCGGAAAAGGGATGAAAACGAGATCTCGGTGAGAGTAGCTGGCACCTCACGCCTTCCGGCGACAAAGGGCGATTGAGGAGTGTCGCCGGTGAAACTCACCCCAGAACCCGCCCTTCTCTTACCTGACCCGACACCGTCTCCGATCCCTCCTCTCTCGCCCTTCATCCCTCTTAGCACCTCCGCAGAGTCTCCTCATGCCCGTGCCCATCCGCCAGTGTTGATGACCGGTCTCGTACGCGTAGAATGTCCCTCGCGAGGAGGACACCATCGCGGGGCTCTCTTTTATGACTGCTACCATTCTCCCCCCAGGTTGAAGTCAACAGTACAAGATATGATTTTCTATACCCAAATACTTGCTAGTTAATTAATTGGTCCTAAGCCGGCTTTAAACACTAATTAATTAAGCTCGAAATAGAAGTATGAGACCAAGCAAGTACGAAGCTATAATTAATTAACCGTAGATGAAGATGTCTAGTAAATTGGAACTAGCATGCTAATATAGATTTGCTCCGGATAATTAATAAACCTAGAGCCTTAAGCTTGAACCATATTAGTGAAACTTGGCATCGCGGAGCTCTTCCCGCCGGCCACTGCAACTCGCGCCGTCGCGGAGCTCTTCCCGCCGGCCACAGCTATCCACGCCACGGTGCAGCTTGCTTCACGAGCTTGCTTCACGGAAGCTTGCTTCATGAATCCTTCTTCACAGAGCCGCTTCACGAAGCCCTCTCCGTGTAGCTCATATGGCTTCCTTCGCGTAAGCCCTTCACGGTATAATATTCAACACGAGTATACTTGTTTAAGGTTCACTTATGCTCTAATTCTGTCGAGTGCGATATCCGTGGTTCTGGTATTGCTTTCGTCTATGAAAAGTTTACCTAGTCCTTCGCGGAGGTAGCTGGATGGATGAGTAAATTTCTCAATCCTAACCTTTCTATCTACATACATATATATATGCTTCTTGTATAGATAACTGACTTGAGCGTCGAAGAGCCCGCCCCGGGAAAAGCCATCCCCGGGGTGTTTTTCAGGTGAATCTCGCGTATGAGAAAGTCGCTAGAGCTCGAGAACAACCATACACAATCTAGAGAAGGCGTGAAGAGGTGATATCAACATCAGAACTAAACCGTGGAGCTGGAGGTCCCGCCCTACGTGAAGCAAGTGACCAGGAAGCTACTGAAGATGTCCCCCAAACAAACAAATCCTCAACAAAACCGGGTCGAGGGTGTGTTGACCCTCGGCATTTTCACGAAGGGTTGAATCGGGTTTCAACAATATCCTCGCCCCCAACAAGGCCCATGTGTAGCAAGCTACTAGGGACACATTGGGTCTCCTTAGGGTGAAATCATCATATGGTAGAGAACTACCATACTCGTCCCGTCCAAGGAGGAAGAATAACCTACACATCTCACAAAGTGCCACAACATCCAAGTACGTACATACTCAAGAAACTTACTCATATCCTAACCCCAACAAGGTCCCCTAGTAGCAAGCTACCAAAGACACATTTCTATCGTGCATGGCGTCATTTGGGTGAAATCATGATATGGTAGAAGGCATACTAAACTCGTTCAATCCAAGTAGGAAGCCTACCAACTCATAATGCCACACCAAGCCAGTAAAAGCACAATCACAACTAGAGTCTACGTCTCAAAGTTCTATCCCTAGGGCTATCTATATTACATTTGACAAGGATCTAAAGCCTACATTGCTCTATGATGCGGGTGGCACGATCATGTGTGGAGAGAGAGAGGACTTTGGAAAGACTCTATCATTCCTTGCTTCCCAGATGAAGAACACAACAAGTGAAAGCTAGGAAATTGACCTGAAATTCAATATTTGTCTGTCCTCAGGCCACAATGAACCAACTAAGCCAATCTTGAATAGTTTGCTTCCTTATCCAGATAGTCTGCCAGGTCATAACTTCTTCTACATCAGCCACAATAAAAGAGTAATCACACTAGAGGTGATCCTTTGCCTCCCCTAGAGAACCACAAAAGGGGCACACAAGTTCTTGATGTTGAGACCCTAGTGGTGCAACTTGTCCCGCGTAGGAAACCTCTTTAGAGTCGCTAGCCAAATTGTGACGCTCCTTTGGTTGGATATAAACCATTCCATAATAAATCATTCCACTGAACCTCAAGCAATTTCGTTAAGAGCAAATTATATACTGATTTACAATCCAACTTTTTGTCCTCTCTAGTGATGGGCTCTAGATCAATAGCATGTCGTATATACTGAGTTGTGACAAGAGCACAAAATGATCATGGATATCTAACCTCAACTTGAGAATGGTACGACAAACCCATGACTGGTGTGTTGACTCATTGACCGTCACGCCCTTTGAGGATGGATGTGTTGACCAAACTGGTCCAAAGATTCTCCCTACCAGAGGTTCTGCCATATCTTTTAATCTTAGTTCTTCATTTTCTTTGATTCAAGGATCACCAATTACTTCACATTATACACCCTAAGTTTACTATGTATCTGAACCTCACTCTAGTTATATTACCACTTTCTCTTTAGAAATATGATACCTTACTAATTATTACTATGTAGTTAATATGATATTTGGGATGGAATATAATAGGAGGGATATTTTATACTCTTAATTCTTTGTATGTAAGTAAAAAACTTAACTTCTTTTCTTCTTAAATAAAATTCAGATATATTCCAAAATGAAATATGTCAAAAAAAATATATAGTAGCATTATGTTTTGTTCATTTTATAGTCGGATTATTTTCCTCTAAGAAGCAAATTCTCACGTGAATAAAAATATATGTGTTGTTCCTTACACCATATATAACCCCACGTCACATTTTTCATATTGTTGTACAAAATTATCCTTTTCATTGTTTTCCACTTCTTTATCCCACCCCTTGAGTTCTGCTTCCATCCATCATCTCATAGTTCTAGTTTCCTATCCCCTCCAATTATCTATCTATAAACATACAAAGTAGAGATATGGCAATTAATGACTGCACATTTACTCTCTACAACAGGATTGTAATTTCTGTGGGCCGATATTCGCATTCACTCCATTGGGTCGACGTCTAGATGGCTGAAAAATACACTTGCTGGCCAATATTCGCATTCACTCCACTGGGCCGGCGTCCAGATGGCTGAAAAATACACTTGCTAGAGCAGTAATGTAAAATCCTTGGGCCAGTGGTTACAATCAGTCCATTGGGCCGGCGTGCATGGTTTTAGCAATATGTAGAAGCAAGATTGGTAATAAGCAGGTTGGACAATTTATGGTTTAACGGCTCAATGAATGGCCTATTGATGGGCCAATGCTGGTGGATATGAGGAGACACGCAAAGTGAAACCTCTAGTAACGGCTCAATGAATGGCATATTGATGGGCCAATGCTGGTGGATATGAGGAGCCTCTCAAAGTGAAACCTCCACAAGGGTTGTTATGGTAATGCAGTCGGTAATAATGGCCCAACTTAACGTCTGGTAATAACTCTAGCTGGTAGTTACTGTGCTACGACAAGGTAAGAGTCATTTCAAACGTCTTTGCCCTGCTGGAAAATGCCAAAGGCGCATTGCCTCTGTTATAAAATCTTTTATGCAGCCAAAGCGTCGTCATCCACCTTGCATCTTAGCTCTGGTTTACTGCGACCTGCACAGATAGAAAACAGAAGCAACAATGAGTTTTTCACTTTTAAATCAGTTGGGAGAAGGGGTGCCTGCCAACATTCAAGTGAGGGTTTGCCGCAAATGGGATGTTTTCACTAGGATGGGCTTATACATCAGTACTGATTTCATTCTCTCTGATCAAATGGTTTTCACATATTGTGTCTAATTTATGCCGTCATTTTTCTCTTGCTCTTTGATTCCTAGGTTATGTTTTGAATGGTGTTTTGTTTGGCGTGTGTTATAGGAAAATGTCATTCACTACACTACAAAGAGTAGCATGGCACACTATTTCATCAACAAGCTAGAATTGGGGTTTCTCTATTGTATAAAAGACTTCACTGTCCTGCCTAATAAGAAACAATTTTCTAATGTAAGAAGTAACAATAAGATGATTGAACTTCACGGAGGTTCTGTTGTTAAAAGAACTAAACAGGAGACTCATGGTTATCCTCTATATCCTTTTGATTTAACAGAAATTGAGGACATCCGCCTTTCTGAAGCTAATAATCTGATTGGTAACTGATCTTCAAACTCTCACCTTTGCTTGAAATGCATGAGTGTGGCTCACTAATTATTTTCCCTGTTTTTTGGAGGTCATTGGGTATGTCACTGGTGTGGGTATGAAGAAAACAGTTAGGATGCCAACTAGACAGAGAGGGGTTGCCAAGACTCTTGAATTTTATCTACAATGCAACACGTAAGCCTTACTCTAGACATTTAAAGCAGTATGAATAGTTTTCTTCTTTTGCATGCATATCATTGCCTAGGTGCAACTGAAATCCTAGTTTATGGTCATTGTAGGGGGGAAAGTATCAAGGTAACATTGTGGGACAACTTAGGGGATGAATTGCTGGAAAGGAAAGGAAAACAAGACGGCATTTACGTTGTCATACTGGTTGCAATGCATGTGAAGGAATTCAAGCGTAAGAAGGAGTACACAATAGCTTCCTTGGTTTAGGCATGATAATGTGTTGTGCTCCGCACTAGGAAGGATCGTCTCTAACAAGGTGAAGGGCAGCCATGATCCTCTTCCAAGAAGATCTTAGCCAAGCACTCATAAAAGTTGTGTTTGATGTGTTTGAAAGAAAGGAAAAAGATATAACTCGCCTTGAAGAATCAAGGAAAGTTTGTGATAGGCAACTCGATTATCTTTGGATATAACGCACCTTGAAAAATCGAGAAGAAGGATAAGCAACTTGAACTTCTTAGGATATAACTCACCCAAGGAATTCAAGAAGAGGCTAATCAAGTGTAGATGTGACTCACTACCCTCAATCAACCTTGTCAAGGATGTGACTCACCAAGTCCATGAGATGATCACCTAGATATGACTCACTAGATGACACAAATCATGAAGAACTCTCAAAGAGAGTTTATTATTGTCTCAAAGAGAGATGAGACAAGAATAAACTCTCAAAGAGAGATGAGACAATAATAAGAACTCTCAAAGAGAGATGAGACAAGAATTAAAACCAGAGAAAAGGGGTAATCGACATTTTTTGCCTCATGCATGTTATACTCTTAGTAAGTAGGAGACGACTGGTTTTATTGAGTTTCTTTCTCGAGTAAACGTTCATGCTGGATATTCTTCTAACAGTAAGAATCTTGTTTCGACGACTGATTTGAAGTTAGTTGGCCTCAAGTCTCATGATTGTCATATTCTAATGCAAGAGTTGTTGCCACTCTCACAACTTTCACTCTCAGTATTGCGAAGAATGGAAGGAGCGTGATGATAAAAGCCCAACACATAATGGTGGTGTCACTCTCACAGCTCAAGCCCTCCATGTTTCAAGTTCTAAGGATAAAACTCTAGTTTATGGAAAATGCAATATTATAGAGTGATCGTGCAAATCTTGGAATTGGAATACACAACTTTTAAAGTCCCGATGTTTGCTTGCAATTGGGTTGACAATAATACTGTAGTTAGAGTTGATGAGTTAGGATTTACTCTTGTGGACCTTAACAAGTTCAGTCATAAAGAAGAACCATTCATTTTTGCATCACAAGCTAAACAAGTTTTCTTTGTACCAGATCCATTAGACAACAAACTGTCAATTGTTCTATCAGCAAGGAAAAGGTTTGCTAATGATGAACTTGAAAATGATATAGACGACATCATTAAAGGAACTATTTGCTCTAAGGTTCCAATTGTGGATGATAACATTGGTGAAGAGATGTATGTTAGATATGATCACAATGAAGGGACATATGTTAGAGAAGTGAATGAGATTGTTACTGCTGCGTCACAGAAACAGAAAAACGGAAAATGGATGATGCTCCACCAAATAAAACAAAGAAAAGGAAAAAGGATGCTACTCCTAAAGCCAGCGTAAAAAAGAAAAAAAAAAAGAAAAAAAGAGCGATGAATAAGTAAGTTTCATCTAAATTTAACTTGCTCTCTGAAATTGTTACAGGGAGATGTTCAATTTCTATATAATCATCTTATATATTATTTGTGGTATTAGTTAAGGTCTATTGGCCTATATAACATTGTTTATCTGATTTTGCCACAGAATGTCATATACTCCCTTCGATTATATATAAGTGTCGTTCTACACTTGTAACTTTGATTTTAATTATGTGTCGTTGGAGTATAGAAATATTGAAAGACGGACAAAGACACTAATTGCCCCAATTTTCCAAGACTAATTAATAGAGCAATCAACATTAAAGTAATGAATAATCATTTTCCAACATACAAAAGATTAATTATCACATTCAAGTAGTCTAAATAACGGAAATATTCTGTACACTCTATTTTTTTTCTGGGTACACTACAGTTTGAAACGCAGAAATTTTGCTTAAGCAAAATTTCTGCGTTTCAAGGCAAAATGTACCCAGAAAAAACGTTTCTGTATAAATTTGAAACGCATGTATTTTGCTTAAGCAAAATACCTGCGTTTCAAATTTTTATTTTTATTTTAAACTGAAACGCAGGAATCTTGCTTAAGCAGGATTCCTGCGTTTCAAAGATCTGAATTTTGAAAATATTACAGTTTTGAAACGCAAAAACCTTGCGTTTCACTAAAAAAAATTTTCCCAAAATTGCAATTTTTTCCATAATCATGTAGAGAATTTCAATACGAGTCCGTACATATAAAATTCGTCCAAAACGGACATCGTTTGCCCCTCCAAAAGCCCAAAAAACGAAGTCTTCCTACACTTTTTTTTACAATTTAGTGCCCAACATATAAGGCATTGTAGTGAATTTTTTTGGTATTTTCGGCATTTTTCTACTATAATTTTGTATAAGATTTTAATACGAGTATATAACTATACGTTAGAACCATAATATATAATTATAGTATATAACTATACAATATAACAATAGTATATAACTATACGATATAACAATAGCATATAGCTATAGTATAAAACAGTACGATATAACAATAGTATATAACTATAGTATGAAACTATACGATATAACCATAGTATATAACTATTCGTTAGAACCATAATATATAATTATAGTATATAATTATAGTATATAACAATAGTATATAACTATACGATATAAAATTTGTATATAACCATAGTACGTTAGAACCATAATATATAATTATAGTATATAACTATACGATATAACCATGGTATATAACTATAGTATATAAATGAACGATATAGAAATAGTATATATATAACTATACGATATAACTATAGTATATAACCATAGTATATAGTTATATATTATGATTATATCTTATAGTTATATCTTATGGTTATATCCTATAGTTATATACTATGGTTATATCTTATAATTATATCCAATTTGGTTATATCTTATGGTTATATCCTATAGTTATATACTATGGTTATATCTTATAATTATATCCAATTTGGTTATATCATATCGTTATATCCTATAGTTATATACTATGGTTATATATTATAGTTATATACTATGGTTATATCTTATAGATATATCAAATTTGATTATATCATATCGTTATATCCTATAATTATATACTATGGTTATATCTTATAGTTATATCCAATTTGATTATATCATTGATAAGCACTACTTTGTAGGGCTTAAGTAAGAGTTATTAGAGGGTTTATTGGTGTCATTCGGGTAGATTTAGACACATTCATGTGTATGGCGTTTGGGGGTGAAGTTTGGTGTTTTTGGAGGTGTTTGAGCTGTTTTGGAGATCATAGGAAGCCACAAGGAGAAGACGCCAAGGAAGTGAAGAGAAGAGTAGAAGAACAGTGGGCTGAATTTAAATGGTTCGTTCTCTCTACTCAGATGTCCAAATGGAGTGATTCCAATTCGAGGAGTTAGATCTTGAAGTCTACTACAAGTCCTCAAAATATGAGCGCAATCCGAGTTGAGAATCAAAAGTTATGGCGTTTTTACTGAAGTGTCGCAGAAGCTGAAGTACTGGAATCCCACCGCACCCAGCGGTGGCCACTGCCGCACCCGCGGCGAGGTCGTCAGAGAACTGGAGTTTCTGTTAAATGGCCGCACCCGGCGGTGGAGCCACCGCACCCGTGGTGGAGACGCGCTGAAAGTCTTTTACGAGTTTTCTTATTCCCGTTTTATTTTATTTCCGAAACTTTATTTCCAAGTTTGTTATTTTTCTTTTCTTTATTTCTGAATTATTACTTTAGTATTTAAGTTAGGTTTAAGACTTTTTAGAGAGGATCCAATTCTCAAAACCTAGTTGCCACAGAGAAAGTAGTTAGACCTAGTTTCATTCATCGTTGTTTTTCCCTTTTGCTCAGGCAGACAATTGAAGCCTTTGGATTGATTGGATTGTGAGGTTATTCCTTTACTCTTTCTATGATTGTATTAATTTTCTCTCGTGCTTAATCTCATTGATCATATATCGATTCCCCTTGATTTGTTGATTAGGAAATCAATTAGATTGTTAATAGTAGTTCCCTCTAGTCTGACAACCTAGAGAAATTAGTATTATTGTATTGGTTCCCCTTTTCCATACAACCTGTTGAGATTGTTATTGATCATACTACTAAGGATTAGAGGATACTGGTTGAGAATCTAAATCCCTTAGTTTGTGTAGAGAATTAATTGCATGCAATTGTATGACTGGTTGCTACACTTGCATGTACCTATCTATTCCTGAACTTCCTGCTGCTATTGAATTAAATCGTGAAGGTTAGTAGGGATTTGTTTAATAGTTAGGGTTATCAAGACTGGTTGGACTGGTAACTATTTCAGAACAAGGATTAAGACTTTCTTGAGTATTGAGGACTAGGAATAACCAATGATCGATCTATCAATCTGAAGTGTGGATATTTGTTTGGCTGAGTTATTTTTCCAATTTGATTTCAAGTCTTTGTTTTTATTTATTTTGGTTTTAATCAGCAAACCCCCTTGGTTACTTGTTGGTATACAATTACATCATTGGAATAGTATTTGATTCTCTGTGGGATTCGACCCTTACTTACCAGACTACATTAGTTAGGTTTGTTTAGGATTATTTTGTATAGGTGTCACGACAACGCCTATCAAATTGGCGCCGTTGCCGGGGAGTCAATTTTACTATTCTAATTGTGTGTTTGTTTACCAACTGTTGTGTGGACCTATATTACGGTCCACACCTGTGTTACTAATTGGTTTCATTGAGATCTCAATCCAGACAGATGGCAGCATTTGATTTTTACTATCAGCAGCAAGGCTGGCCCCATTACTATCCTGAACCTCAAGAGACGAGCCAAAGTTCACATACGTCAATGGAGGAGGGCTTCAAGTCACTTGTGCAGAGCATGATGACTATTCATCAGGCGACAAACTCCAACTCCAACTTCTAACAACTCAAGTTGGAAGTTTGGCAACTCAGCTTGGAAGGTTGGCTCAAGTTGTGGCAAATATGAATGAGGATTTTGAAAAGCCACCACCCCAACCGACCCCAGTGGCTAATGTGAGTGGCATATCACAACTGAAAGGAGAAAAGACAGAGGAGAAAGTCGAGAACCAGCGTCCGCAAGTTTGGACAAAATTTTGCGGATCAGTTCTTGGAATATACCCTTTGGAAGCGATTCCTGTTGATTACACTCCTCCACCTCGTGATCCTAGGAAGCCACCTCCTCACCTTCCTAAGATGCTAAAAGTGAAGAAGAAGTCGGTGCTTAATATGGAGCCGCGCAGCTCCATAGGTGAGCATAAGGTAAATCTCCCTTTACTTGATCTGATGCATGCTGTGCCTAAATTTGCTAAATACATGAAATGCTTATGCTGGCCTAGGAAGAGGAAGAAATTGACAAGAGTAATTAATTTGAATGAACATGTGTCTGCTGCATTCGGAAGACATTTGCCTGAAAAGTGTAGTGATCCTGACATGTTTAGTATTCCTTGTGATATAGGTTACTCCAGGTTTGATCATTGCATGTTAGACTTGGGCTCATCTATTAATGTGTTACCCTACTCTGTGTATAAATTGCTAGATC
This sequence comes from Rheum nobile, assembly GCA_027886185.1. NCBI lineage: Eukaryota > Viridiplantae > Streptophyta > Magnoliopsida > Caryophyllales > Polygonaceae > Rheum > Rheum nobile. The sequence goes on along the minus strand of WOAB01000002.1, from coordinate 2,671,640 downwards.
TTGGACCTTTGCTTGAAGCTGATTTAGTTATTCAATTTGTGAATGGATCCAAAGTTTTTCCGAAAGGAATAGTTGAGGATGTTCTTGTAAAGGTTAATAAGATGATTTTTCCTGTGGATTTTGTGGTGTTAGGCATTGGTTATGATATGCATGTGCCCCCTATACTGTTAGGTAGGCCTTTTCTTAAGACTGCTAACATCCGAATCATTATGAGTAGAGGTATTGTGTCTGTGAAGTATGGGGGTGATAGGGTGACATTTAAGATATTTGATCATAAGAAACACCCTCCTGATAGTAAGTCTGTGCTGTGTTCTGGATTGAGTGATATCACATGATCATAGTAGCACAATGTCAAGCCATGACAATAACTAAGGCGCTATCCGGGAGGCAATCCGAGGTATGCTTTTCTTTTCTTGTTTTTCTTTCCTTATTTTTGCATTTGTTTTGGTGTGTTTTTGTTCTTGTTTTTGTTTCCGACTAACCTGCAGGGAGGAGACCCATGCCTATTGAAGAAAGTGTTTACCACCATTGTAAGTCTTTCCTTCCCTGTACTAAGTCACCCCCCGAAAAAACCTTAAACGGGGAGCAAAAAAAAAAAAAAAAAAGTTTTACCGAAGGCCAGCTGTCCAGAATTTCCCATGGAGAAGGTGCGTATCATGTTGTCAAGGAGGATACATTGCCTTACACTTGATTTGGCAATGATGATGGCCCTACAATTGACAGCTGAGGAGAAGGAACACTAGAACCCACACCATGATTACATCTGGGCTCCACCATGTGTTCCTAGAAGGCCGTGCAACCCCGCCATACATGCTATACCACTATTCACCAAAGTGGTTCCCTTTTGGTTGCACGGTAGGAGAAGATTATAGAGTTGATGAAGACACCCGCCCAACACCAGAGACCTAGGCATTTATTGAGAAGACCGCCAACGACACCTACAGTGTCCAAGCAGCTTGGCGACGTTTGTGAGTTATTTTTTGCTTTTCCATGTGCTTCTATTCTTTTGTCTTTCATTACATTGAGGACAATGCAATGTTTAAGCATGGGGGAGAGTTCTATACTTGCTACGTTGTTGAGGAGAAAAAAAAATTGAAAAAGCCAAAAATTGAAAAAAGGCATACATAAAAATCCTGGGAAAGGTCGAAAACCCGAAAGGGCGGCCTAGGCAATAAGCACGGTGGCTTGGACCAGCATTAGGCTGGGGTAATATGAGGTCAAGAGTGACGTGAGCATAATGTGAGCACATCTTTGAAAAAAAAATATGAGTGGCTTGGTGAAAACCCGAAAGGGCGCCTTGGCAAAATGAGCGAAAAAGAAGAAGAGTGATTTTAGGATTTCTCTTTATTCTTGGCGAGGCGTCATAAGAAGAGGAGTCAAAGAAGGATTGTCGGGTAGGTCACTCTGGGAGGCATAAGGAGCAATAGATGGAGGCTAGGATTAGAGGTTACTCACACTATTGGATGTCCGGGTTAAGCTTGGGGGAAGTACTCTGCTTGCCCCTTAAGCTTGTTGAGTATGGATGTGTTGTAGATGAGATTGGTGCCAGGAGCTTTGGCATGGGTTAGGTGACTCTTAGTTGGAGGATATGCTTCCTGAGACCTTGGGTGCTGCATTGGAGGAGTGGACTTTCTTTTAGTTTACTCGAGGACGAGCAAAGGTCTAAGCATGGGGGAGTTTGATAAGCACTACTTTGTAGGGCTTAAGTAAGAGTTATTAGAGGGTTTATTGGTGCCATTCGGATAGATTTAGACACATTCATGTGTATGGCGTTTGGGGACGAAGTTTGGTGTTTTTGGAGGTGTTTGAGCTGTTTTGGAGATCATAGGAAGCCACAAGGAGAAGACGCCAAGGAAGTGAAGAGAAGAGTAGAAGAACAGTGGGCTGAATTTAAATGGTTCGTTCTCTCTACTCAGATGTCCAAATGGAGTGATTCCAATTCGAGGAGTTAGATCTTGAAGTCTACTACAAGTCCTCAAAATATGAGCGTAATCCGAGTTGAGAATCAAAAGTTATGGCGTTTTTACTGAAGTGTCGCAGAAGCTGAAGTACTGGAATCCCACCGCACCCAGCGGTGGGCACCGCCGCACCCGCGGCGAGGTCGTCAGAGAACTGGAGTTTCTGTTAAATGGCCGCACCCGGCGGTGGAGCCACCGCACCCGCGGTGGAGACGCGCTGAAAGTCTTTTACGAGTTTTCTTATTCCCGTTTTATTTTATTTCCGAAACTTTATTTCCAAGTTTGTTATTTTTCTTTTCTTTATTTCTGAATTATTACTTTAGTATTTAAGTTAGGTTTAAGACTTTTTAGAGAGGATCCAATTCTCAAAACCTAGTTGCCACAGAGAAAGTAGTTAGACCTAGTTTCATTCATCGTTGTTTTTCCCTTTTGCTCAGGCATACAATTGAAGCCTTTGGATTGATTGGATTGTGAGGTTATTCCTTTACTCTTTCTATGATTGTATTAATTTTCTCTCGTGCTTAATCTCATTGATCATATATCGATTCCCCTTGATTTGTTGATTAGGAAATCAATTAGATTGTTAATAGTAGTTCCCTCTAGTCTGACAACCTAGAGAAATTAGTATTATGCTATTGGTTCCCCTTTTCCATACAACCTGTTGAGATTGTTATTGATCATACTACTAAGGATTAGAGGATACTGGTTGAGAATCTAAATCCCTTAGTTTGTGTAGAGAATTAATTGCATGCAATTGTATGACTGGTTGCTACACTTGCATGTACCTATCTATTCCTGAACTTCCTGCTGCTATTGAATTAAATCGTGAAGGTTAGTAGGGATTTGTTTAATAGTTAGGGTTATCAAGACTGGTTGGACTGGTAACTATTTCAGAACAAGGATTAGGACTTTCATGAGTATTGAGGACTATGAATAACCAATGATCGATCTATCAATCTGAAGTGTGGATAGTTGTTTGGCTGAGTTATTTTTCCAATTTGATTTCAAGTCTTTGTTTTTATTTATTTTGGTTTTAATCAGCAAACCCCCTTGGTTACTTGTTGGTATACAATTACATCATTGGAATAGTATTTGATTCTCTGTGGGATTCGACCCTTACTTACCAGACTACATTAGTTAGGTTTGTTTAGGATTATTTTGTATAGGTGTCACGACAACGCCTATCAATCATATCGTTATATCATATAATTATATATTATGATTATATCTTATACTTATATCCAATTTGGTTATATCTTATGGTTATATCCTATAGTTATATACTATGGTTATATATTATAGTTATGGTTATATTGTATAGTTATATCCAGTTTGGTTATATCTTATGGGTATATCCTATAATTATATACTATGGTATATAACGATATGATATAACCAAATTGGATATAACTATAAGATATAATCATAGTATATAACTATAGGATATAACGATATGATATAATCAAATTTGATATAACTATAAGATATAACTATAGGATATAACCATAAGATATAACCAATTTGGATATAACTATAAGATATAATCATATATATAATTATATGATATAATGATATGATATAATCAAATTGGATATAACTATAAGATATAACCATAACATATAATTATAGGATATAACTATACGATATAACCAAATTGGATATAACTATAAGATATAACCACAGTATATAACTATAGGATACAACCATAAGATATAACCAAATTGGATATAACTGTGATACCCCGTATTTTTGTAAGGTTATTTTGGGAATTTTTGGAATTTTCCCGAGTGCCCGTTTAGCACGTCGGATTTAATTCAGGTAGCTTGAGACATTCTGTAATGTGCTATGTATCTGTAATATTTTTCTCAGTGAAATAAAATACAGACAACGTGCTTCGGATGTTTTTACGCGTTCGCGAACGGTGATAGTTATATACTGTGGTTATATCTTATAGTTATATCAAATTTGATTATATCCTATCGTTATATCCTATAACTATATACTATGGTTATATCGTATAGTTATATATATATTATTGCTATATCGTTCATTTATATACTATAGTTATATACCATGATTATATCGTATAGTTATATACTATAATTATATATTATGGTTCTAACGTACTATGGTTATATTCAAATTTTATATCGTATAGTTATATAATATGGTTATATATTATAATTATATATTATAATTATATATTATGGTTCTAACGAATAGTTATATAATATGGTTATATCGTATAGTTTCATACTATAGTTATATACTATTGTTATATACTATAGCTATATGTTATTGTTATATCGTATAGTTATATATTATTGTTATATCGTATAGTTATATACTATTGTTATATCGTATAATTATATACTATGGTTCTAACGAATAGTTATATATTATGGTTATATCATATAATTTCATACTATTGTTATATACTATAGCTATATGCTATTGTTATATCGTATAGTTATATACTATTGTTATATTGTATACTTATATACTATAATTATATATTATGGTTCTAACGTATAGTTATATACTCGTATTAAAATCTTATACAAAATTATAGTAAAAAAATGCCGAAAATACCAAAAAAATTCACTACAATGCCCTATATGCTGGGCACCAAATTGTAAAAAAAAGTGTAGGAAGACTTTGTTTTTTGGGCTTTTGGAGGGGCAAACGATGTCCGTTTTGGACGAATTTTATATGTACGGACTCGTATTGAAATTCTATACATGATTATGGAAAAAAATTGCAATTTTGGGAAACATTTTTTTAGTGAAACGCAAGATTTTTGCGTTTCAAAACTGTAATATTTTCAAAATTCAGATATTTGAAACGCATGAATCCTGCTTAAGCAAGATTCCTGCGTTTCAGTTTAAAAAAAAAATAAAAAATTGAAACGCAGGTATTTTGCTTAAGCAAAATACCCGAGTTTCAAATTTATACAGAAATGCTTTTTCTGGGTACATTTTGCCTTGAAACGCAGAAATCTTGCTTAAGCAAGATTTCTGCGTTTCAAACTATAGTATACCCAGGAAAAAATTGTAGTGTACAGAACCTTTGCCCTAAATAATGGACTAAGAGTATCCTCAATGGTGATCCCCATTTCAAGTATCATAAGTTATTTTTTCATATTCTCTTTCCTCCACATCACCTTTTGATATTTTGGTTCCACAACGGTGATATTACTATCAAGTATCATTATTTACTTTTTTAGCTTTTGACATCATCATATATCATCAAACAATACAAAAAAAATCATATATACTAAATATTAATAGTTATATTTTATTTATGATGATTAATTTTCGATATTAAATTAAAATTAATATAAACACCATCTATTAATTACAAAATTGGGAATAATTATAAAATATAGTTTTTATTAATAAATTATGATTTTATTGGATAATAGACCATAAACAACAATACCAATTGCGAACAACATTACAAATTTTGAATGATTGAAACGCTGATGAACAAGAAAGATAAAACTCAATTTGAAATTGAGTATATGGAGGAGTTAATTAAGGCTGATCTTGAAGATTTGAAGGCTAATTAAGGCAGTAGCGTAGTAAGTGGAAGATTTGAATGTTGTTGAGTATATGGAAGATTTGAATGCTATTGCAATTTCTTTTAATAAATTTCAAATTTGCTAATTGTTTTAATGTTAAAAATTGTTGTTGCAGCCGTTAATTAAGATTTGCTAATTAAGGTAGTAATTTACGTTTACTTATTGAGATTTGCTAATTAAGATTTGAATGCTATTGCAATTTCTTTTAATAAATTCCAAATTTGTTAAGATTTGCTAATTGTTTTAATGTTAAAAATTGTTGTTGCAACCGTTAATTAAGATTTGCTAATTAAGGTAGTAATTGTTTTAATGTTAAAAATTATTGTTGCAGTCGTTAATTAAGATTTGCTAATTAAGATTTGAATGCTATTAAGGTAGTAATTTACGTTTACTTATTTGAATGCTGTTAAGATTTGAGTGTTAAAAATTGTTGTTGCAATTTCTTTTAATAAAATCAAGATTTGCTAATTATTTTTAATGTTAAAAATTGCTAAAGTAGGGCCCAAATATGTCAGCCTTTATGTCAGATTGAGTATCAAACAGGTGAGATTCAAAAACAATAATTATATTGAATACTCCACCAAATCTGATATTATATTTTATTTTACTTTTTTTTAAATATTCTTAATACTCACAATTATACCATTGAGGATGCTCTAGAAGTGCAAACATTATATGCATGCGTGGTATATTCACATCACTTTCAAGGTGTAGTAATTAGTTTCACAGAAATTTATTACTTAATTAGTGACTTTAGCAGAGTATAATTTTTTTTTTTTAATTTGTGTGTAAAAGTCTAAAATGTCAGTTAATACTGATCGGAGGGAGTATAACGTTGTTTATCTGATTTCATTCACTTTCTAATATAAATGTTGTATTGATGCAGGTTGACAAGGTTGGCACCAAGTCTTGCCTTGAAGCAAACGAAAACCTTAGGTGATTTCTGTCCTCTCTTGCTCTTCAGTTATAAAATGGATTTGTTGGCTGAATCGTCAGACCGTTTTGGGGTGGGTGTCTTGTCTTCCGAAGACCTCGTTACTGCATTTCCGCCTTCTTGCTGCAGAACTTGCTGCATTTTTTATTTTTATCGCTTGTTAAACGATCATCTTCTCTTGCCTTCTTGCTGTTGAACTTACTGAATTTCCGCCTTGTTGTTGTGTTGCTGGTGTTCTGGAGGTATCATCTTCTCGTCTCCTTGAGATCGGTCTTGTTTTCCTGATTTTAGAGTTGGTTCTATTGAGTACTGTCTGCTGTCCTTAGATTGGAATTGTTTACTTGAAATGTTTCTTGAATTTAGAATTGACATACATACTTGTAGGTCAGAACAACAATTAGTTGTCATCTTGAACTTTCCATAATCACAATCAAATCAAGTGCACAAAATAGATTCTTCTGCAAACATGCTGCAAGATCAACAATAAATCTAGAAAGGATGAGTACTCCAAGGAACTGCCTAGACTAGTCAAAGCAAAACAAAGGACATTTAAATAATCAAAACCTGTTGCTAATTGGTAGTTCTCATCATTAGAGATACATAGACATTCAAAATTTGAAAGCCTCCTTCATCTAAATACAATTACTCTAAGATATCCCACAATATGGTCCATTTATTACAAGTGGCCGTACTTTACAGCTACTCACCCACAATATGGTCCATTGCATAACAATACACAAACTCACGAGAAAATGCATAAGAATTCTCCCCCAAAATGACTTCATATGCTGAATTGAAACTCACAAGAAATCTGTAAACAACAAGGAGAGAAAAAAAGATGCAAAAGAATTTTCCTCACCTTGCTAATCTTGGGCACAACAGACTCAGCATGTACAGCCTATCATTCACTTTCTTCCTCCTCCTCTCCGCCATTAAATTTCTTGCAGGAAGCCCTTTTTTCTTCCCCTTCGGATCAGCTCCAGCTCCAGTGAGTGTGCTTTGTTTTGCTGTCCTTATTCTGTATTTATGGTGTAAGTATACTGCTTCATTGCATGACCATAGACCTACCACCTTCTCATCTTAAAAATGCAAATGCTTCATACCCTTTTTGGTCTAATTGTTGTTCTGACCTGTTACGTTATTCCCATTTGGAGAGCTTCATTAGAATTCAAAGGTAATGACGTGGAAAGTTTTTTTCATGTCCTTGTCATGGTTTAATGGGATCAATATGAATTTTTTGTTGCCTTGTCAATAGTATTTAATCTGTAGCTGCTTTTCTGCTTTTGTCTGATTAGTTACTCAAAATTTACAAGATTCAGCAGATCCATTTAAGTTCAATCAAGTGAAGGTGGCAGGTACTGTTTTTTATTCAGATTATATTGTTCATGTATTTAGAAGACACAATGGTTTTCTTATTTCACAAGCTATTTTATTTTATTTTTCTAGATTGATGGGCTCCTCAAATGCAGAAGAAGACACAAGGGCAGGTGGAAGTGATGAAGAAGACAAGACAAAAATTAAACGAGGGCGCACTCTATTAGCAAAGGTTAATAGAATGAGAGATAAGAATGAACAATTTAAGGTGCAATGGAATACGAAAGGACAACCAATTGGGAAAACTCGTGCTAACTTTACGAGCTACCTTGGTATGTCTACACGTTCTCGTGTCAATATCAATATTCCACGTTGGGATCAAGTTCCAATGCATATTAAAGAAGCCATATGGATAGATGTCTCGGTAAGGAGTATTGGTGAAGTTCTTTACATGATTAATTTGTTGTTTCAATAAAAGGTAGTTGACTATTCTAACTTCTTTTTGTAGGGTGTGTTTGATATTCCTCAACACAAGATGCATTGGCTTATTAGCCAAGCTGGTGAACGATTGAGAGGTTTTAAATCAGATCTGACTAATAAATATATGCGTGATAAGGATAAAAACATAAGACCCCATCCTCCTCCGAAATATTCGTACATTGACTAGGATACGTGGGATGAATTTATTGCAACGAGACAAAGTGACAAGTTTAAGGTAAATTTCTGCTTAAGTAATAATTATTCTCTGATATGTCTTGTTATCTTTCAGTTACGTACATTATTTTCTTACACCCATGAATAGGAGGAAAATGAAAAACACCGTGCTATTGTCTCTAAGAATGATTATCCATTTAGAGCATCCCGCAAAGGATATGCCGGTCTTGAAGAAGAAATGGTAAGCAAGCGATTGTTTTTACTTAATTGTTTGTTTATATTGAACAAAATATAATACTTCTGATGCAGATTTTAGAAAGTCATAAGGAACAAACTAGTTCTCAAGGGCCTCCTTTAACCGCATCCTCAATGAGCATACCACGACATGAATTGTGGTTAGTGGATAGAACTCGTAGAGATGGAATTATGGACGGATCAGTTAGGAAAATAGCAGATCAAATGGTAACTAAGTCTCTAACGTACTGTTATATGTATAATTTTTACATTAAGTTGCTTTTGATGGATGTTGATGCTGTACTTGTTTTTTGGTAGTAGTTGCCTATTGTTTTTTACTTCTTTTTTTATGATAAAGGTGGATTAGAATAAGAGTTACATAGCTAGGGGACAAAAGTATGTAATTAGAATATTGTAGATTTTGATTCCTTGCTGAAGCTCAAGGAGAGAATGAACATATCAAAGTTTACGATTTCCAGTGCTGTCAATTTCGATGATTAACATTAAGTTGCTTTTAATGGATGCTGATGTTGTACTTATTTTTTTGTCACAAGCCAACTTCGTTTGGTGGATGATTAAAATTAATATAATCAATTGACCCATAGCATTAGTAATTCTTACGTGTTTACCTTATTGTCTTAGTTGCTAATGAAAATTCTTCGTTTGGTCCACTTGAGAGCTACAACTGCCTAAGCATTAATTGAATCTCCCACTCTCTCATTAACAAAGTGAAAATTATATAACACTAGAAATCGAAGCCCATGCTTCGCACGAGCCTTTTGTGTATATGTAGTGTCACAGTTTAAATTTGAGTTTCTAATATATGGATTGTTGTTTCATGTTTTATCTTAGACGATATATTGTTTGATATGGATTTAAATGTAATATCTAAGTCTTGACAAAAGAAATGTAATATCTAAGTATTTTATGTATAAAATGCTATGATTGTACGAAGTACAATTTTTTTTTTGTCAGAAGTTTAATCTAAATAATTGGTGATTAAAATGCTATGATATATATCATTTTAATTAATAAATATTAGTCATTACTTCCTATTCTTATTAAATACGGAGTAATATAAATAATTGATCACTCTGCATATTCTTAAACCTTATTACATTTTATATAAAAGTACATTAGTTATCTTATCGGTACATGCTTACTGTTCTTAGCGAAATTATAATTCATAACTTCTTCCTTGTACATTTCATATATGAGAGTGAGTACATGTCTATTATTTCAGCTTTCATCCTTGATTAATTCCTCTAGACCAACACAAATGAGGCCAGCTTTAGTATATATACATAATGAGTGTAAAATGAATATGTATAAAATAGAACAGTAAAAATCATCTTTAACCAAAATAACAACACACCTACCTAAAACGATTTAGTACAAAAAAGGAACTAAAAATACAAACCTAATTGAATTTATGCTACCAATAGTTGAAGGGTTTACATCGTCCATAAAATAGTTTGCTTTATTCGTTACTAACAATCAGTCATCCTAAATCGGTTGTCTTTGTCCTCCTTCTAGTGAAAGCTATCGGTGCATGATGTAAACAATCGATGCCTCAATAGTGATATTAGATTATCCAATTCTCTGACATCTTCACATAAAATTAACCTATCTTGATCAAAAGACAATTATATTAATAAATTTAAACTGATATATGTAAGTATTGTAGACTACAAAAGAGATCCAAATACATATAATCAAGGATAGTTTACCATGAGGTGGATATATACTTGCATCATCGACAATCGGGAATCCTCATTCACATCTTTAACTTAATAATTATGCTTACTTCAGTGACCATGTCTTTATAAGGTGTTGCCCACTATCTCCCAAGCTTCACTATATGGCTTTCTAAAGGTAATTTCCATGTAGAAGAATGAGATGATGGATGCCCAGAGCAAATAAACAGAATACCACCGTTTTTGCCATTTTATAGATGAAAAATGTTACTTGGAAAGTGAAGTCATTTTGACATATAACCGGTTAGACATCTTGACTATAATTTGTTTCCAACCATTCACTGTGTACTAAATACGGGAGTTACATGTAGTAATTGGATAATATTAAAATAGGAGTAAATGAGAGTAAAATATAACGTATACAGTATATAGTAACTATCACTAATTGAGATTTAAGTTAAAAAGGAGTCATAACCTAAAGAGTAGTCCGTACGTAGAGGTAAGATTTAACTGAAAAAAGAGTGTGTGGGGAGGGAATAATTACTTACAAATAGTGCTCATTTTTATATATACACATAATTATGCTATGGTATATTAAAATAAACAAAAAAAATTAATTACTTGGATTACAAAGTAGCCTATAATTATACTTATGTATTTTATATTGTTTTATAAACCCTATAGTAAAAACCGATCGGAAAATCTAACATATTATATACATATTATATACATATTATATACTAAGGGTGATAAACTAACCCTACATGCAAACTGTACCTTTAGGCCTATTTAAGCCTTTGATTTTGTCTTTAAAAGTTAGCATTCAATGACCTAGAATACTAACTTTTAAATATATATAGATGGTTGTTTTTCATGCTTAATAGAAATATAAATTGAACTATGTTGAAAATTTAACGTGAAGATATAAGAGTTATACAACAATATGAAAATGAGGACTTTTTAATTGATTAATATGTAGTAATTGTATATAATTGTGAATCAAAAACTTTGTATATTATATAGACGATTATAGATTAGATATAATTGTTAATATATGAAATTGTCACTTTAGTACTTTTTGGAATTGAGAAATTGTTTAAATTTTGTGCTAAATAAATAAGGCATGAAATGAAAATAAAAACTAATTCATCTTTAAAAGTTAGCATTCAATGACCTAGAATGCTAACTTTTAAATATATATAGATGGTTGTTTTTCATGCTTAATATAAATATAAATTGAACTATGTTGAAAATTTAACGTGAAGATATAAGAGTTATACAACGATATGAAAATGATGACTTTTTAATTGATTAATATGTAGTAATTGTATAAAATTGTGAATCAAAAACTGTGTATATTATATAGACGATTATAGATTAGATATAATTGTTAATATATGAAATTGTCACTTTAGTACTTTTTAGATTTGAGAAATTGTTTAAATTTTGTGCTAAATAAATAAGGCATGAAATGAAAATAAAAACTAATTCATCTTTAAAAGTTAGCATTCAATGACCTAGAATGCTAACTTTTAAATATATATAGATGGTTGTTTTTCATGCTTAATAGAAATATAAATTGAACTATGTTGAAAATTTAACGTGAAGATATAAGAGTTATACAATGATATGAAAATGAGGACTTTTTAATTGATTAATATGTAGTAATTGTATATAATTGTGAATCAAAAACTTTGTATATTATATAGACGATTATAGATTAAATATAATTGTTAATATATGAAATTATCACTTTAGTACTTTTTGGATTTGAGAAATTGTTTAAATTTTATGCTAAATAAATAAGGCATGAAATAAAAACAAAAACTAATTCATCTTTAAAAGTTAACATTCAATGACCTAGAATGCTAACTTTTAAATATATATAGACTTTATATAACAAAGTGAAAATTCATACGTGTGTATTTTCTACCTTTGAGAGGTCTCAAGGTTGTCAAGCTTGGCAAAACTTAATGTGATTTTTTTCATTTGTGCTTCTGATTTTTTCAAATATGGGGCTTTGTTAATGTGATATCATATTTTCCAGATGCTTATTTTTAGCTTATATTGAGTATTGCTTAGTTAAATCTTCTTTAGTAAATATAATGTTTTGATATTAGGAGTTGGTATCACAACAAACATCTCACGGTGAAGTTAACTTTTATGGACGACAAGACATATTAGCTTCTGTTTTGGGAAAGAAAGAACATCCTGGTCGTGTTAGGGCAGCTGGGTCAGGAGTGCGTATTACTCAATACTTTGGAAAATGTGACAAAGAAGAAGCGAAACTGATCGAGATGGAAGCTCAAATATTATACTTGAAACGGGAGCTGGCAAAAGTGCAAAGAAAGGATAATCACCCACATCATGGAGAGGGCAAAATTCCAAGTGAAAATGAAAGTGTTCAAGATATAGATTTTCCAAAGGTAAATTCCTCAATTTTGATTTGTGTTTTATCTAGAAAAAAATTATAGGATTAAAAATGTGTCTTTGTCTAATTAGTTTGAGGTTGACAATAAATTGGGTTAAATTGGGTTGGACTGAATGTTCGTTGGCTTCAAAAGAACATGGTCATCCAATTGTGGCTACAGGGAAAGTATTTTAATTTACACTCATGACACTAAGACTGTGATGATTCATAACAAGCCATTACAACATGAAAACTTGAAAGTTGAAGTCATTGAGGCTAAGATGCCAGAAGCCCCTATGCCGGTTCCCACAGACGAAGCTTGTGTTGTATTCGAAGTAGTGAAGTCTTTTGTTGAATGGCAAAAAAATCTCATTTTCTTGGAGAAGGTGAAAATTACAATATTCTAAATGCATGAACTCTTTGTTATTTGCTAATAATATTTTGTTATGCTTTGTTAATGTTGAATGGGCTACAGATTACAAGTGGAAAAAATAAAAAGAGGAAGAGGGATGAATTAGATATTGACACTCATTCAGAGTCATCTAACACTATCAACAAGGGTCAACCAAGGAAGGTGTCGAATGAGCTGGTGATGACTGCAGAACAAGATTCTAAACTTAAAACATTTTCGCCGACTATATAGATGATGTATAAAATTGCTCGGAACATGGAAGCTACACTCTCAATTCTGATTCTGAAAGAATCGAGTCATGAGGGTTAATTGTGGATTACTAAGGAAGAGATATTTCAATGGATATTTCAAGAAGAAATTCAAGCCACCCACATATCTGTGTATTTCTCGTAGGTTATTTATATCATTAACATATATATATTTTATGTAATGACAGATATTTTTTGTCATTATACTTATGCTTGTTGATGTTACTGTACACTGAATTGGTTGCTTCTATTGAGGTACTGTCTGTGTATATATATTTGAATGAGATAAGTTCTCTCTTACTTTTTCTTATAATAGTAGAGTCATCTCCCCTACACTCTCTATTGATTTTGTGGATCATCTTAATCCCTGCAGGTATTTGATAGACACTTTTCTTCAAGATAACAAGATTTCAGCTAGGTTTGCGCATTTGTGTCCACATAAAATCACCGAAGTTCCAATAGGATTCAAGGAAGACCGACAAAAAGAGCGACGTATAGTCACAAAAGAGAGAGTAACAGAGCGAGCACGCTGTAACACCCCCAAATATATATCCTTGAAAGTATTACTGCCAGTGACCTCGGATTCCACATCCGAAGTCACCCAAGGCTTAACCAGTTTATACAAATCATAAAACAACATTTATAATACAAAATGTCATAGTATTGGATTAAATCAAAGTGTCGGAATTACATCCATAATCCAAATACAACCAAAATACATTACAGCGGAAGTCTTTAGAAATAAATAACATAAAAGTCTTGATCTAGCGATCACACGCCTAGGATCTCAACCTTGGTAAAACACTTCAAAAAATCGCCTGCATCCATTATCGTCTCTAGCCTTCTTGGAACGGACGTTTATCTGATGTGCCGTATGAGACGGATGACACCAGCCAACCATGCAAGGGAATATAACCGATTGGTTAGTCTAATGAAAGACTATGCAAGGGTAAAACAGAAAGGTTCTAAGTAATCGTATTAGGTTAGACTCATCGCTTCTCGAATAAAAGTCGATGACGATAGTCAACCACCATACTCCTATTGAAATATATGAAACAATATGATCAAGAGAAGACTCCAAAAGAACGAGCCTTATCGAAACATATGAAAAGAAGACTCCAACGAATTGAGTCTTATCGGAAGTATGACAAATGTTAGGGAACATATAAGTTCACACAAGAGTTTAAAATGACTTGGTGTTTCGGTTCACGACCAACCTCACCGTATAATGCGAATTCATATTGGAAAGAGAACTTTACTTTGACCAAAGTCTAGACGAGTCTTTCCTAGCTGCACTACTTCCTAGCTGCACTACTCGCCTGAGATATATTAATTATGTGCGACAATGGCACTTATCTTATTTAATTCCAAAATGCGCATCACGTTATAAGCTTTTATCATGATCACCTCGTCCCGAGACGAGAGACCTCTTGGGAGCAACTCCCGAAATATGTGACACTAGCTAAGTGCACCACCCCTATACTCGGATAGGGGACGGTTATGACCAGAGAAATGGTGTTAGGTCATCCTAACCACCAGGTTATAAAGAAACGACTGTACCTCGCAAGGTACTAAGTAACGTTCCTACGAATACTCGTGCTAACTAAACAGTTCAAGCACACCATAGTCCACATCAATACCATCACGGTAGTAACAGATATAATAGCGTCGTTCTAACAATATACAAACTATTATAATGTCATGTTTTAATCATATCCTTTATCAAAACTGTTCCCAACAAAAACAGTAATTCATTCCAAATTAATTAACAATTCAACAATTGATAATTAATATAATTATGGAATGATAAGCAAGAGCGAACCGCCACTTGCCTTAGATCAGACAAACATTCGAACGATGATGGTTTCTGGGTCCGGAACGGGGACAGAACTCGGATTTCAGATCCCTACGGAATGACCCATAATGAAACCCTAAGTTAGATTCGACAATAAAATATCTGAATCTAAAGAAAGACGAACCAAAGCAAAGGAATAAAGCCTCGCTCGAGACCACAAAACTCAAAGCCATACCACGAGCCCAGCCCACCGCGGGTGCGCCGGCCTTGACCGCGGGTGCGGTGGAGGGTGCGGTCACGTAATAGTGACGACACGACGAGAGGGAAAAAGCTCACCGGGGAAGACGACGAGGCTCGACTCATGGTGGCTCCAACTTCTGGATTCCTTGGACTTCCAAAGGACCACTTTGAGAGCACCTCCACTTCTAACAAGAGCTCCGACGAAGGCTTCGAGATTCCGGCGAGAGCTTGAGCTTTCCGGCGACAATGGAGATGAGAGATTTGAGAGGGAGAGAGCTCGGATTGGAGTGCTCAACACAACTCCAGATCTCCTCCTTTTATAGAGCCCAGCAAGCAGCACACAAGCAAGCAGGTGCGTTGATCAAGAAGTTGCGTCGCCCGACCAGAAATGACAAGCAGCTCAGTTCAGACGCGACGTCTAAAGTCCGGCGCTGCAAAAAATCATGGCACCGCGGGGTACGATGGCCTCACCGCGGGTGCGACGAGCCTCCCCAGACCGCCTTACAGAATTGGCCTTCATCGTGGGGTGCGGCCACTTGACCGCGGGTGCGGTCAAGGCCAAATCTGGGCCCTTTTGTCCTTTTTTGTCCGGGTTAAGTACGGGTACGAGTTTTTAACCCCGGGTTAAATATATTCGTACTCGGTTAACATCTTTGCACCCGAATAAGTATTCTAAGCCCCGAAAATACATCGAATGTATTTTATACCACTCAGGAAAAATATTACAAAGATCAAACAAATTACAGAGTGTCTGAACTTCTCTGAAATTAATCCGATTTGTGATACGGGAGTTAGGAAAATTATCAAAATACTCTTTATTAAAATGAGGGGTATTACATCACCTCCCCCTTAAAAGAAGTTTCGACCCGAAACTTGGCCGAATAACCTAAAAAAAGTGAGGTGTTACAACACTACCCCCTTAAAAAAAAGGTTTCGATCGCGAAACTAGGCCGAAAACAGCTCGGGAAAGCGTCTAAGCATATCCTCCTCAGTCTCCTAGGTTTCCCAAGTAACATCTTCAGTCCTGACTTGGACCACAAAAAATGCGTACCAATGGTACCACCTTGTTCCGTAACTGCTTCTCACGGCGTTCGAGGATACGCACCGGTATCTCCTCGTAGGTACCATTTGTCTGAATCTCAATCTCTTCATAACTCAGCACATGAGACTCATCTGGCACGTACTTCCGTAACAAGGATACGTGGAACACGTTATGTACTGGATGTGCCGATGGCGGCAATGCTAAACGATATGCTAGAGATCCCACTCTGTCAAGGATCTCAAATGGTCCCACGTAGCGAGGGTTAAGCTTCCCACGCTTACCGAATCTAAACACACCCTTTGATGGCGATACTCTGACAAACACTTTGTCACCAACCTCAAAGTCTGTAACACCCCCAAATCTTAACCCATTTGGAAAGGTATTACCGCCAGTGACCCTAGTGTTCCTTACCGAGATCACCCAAGGCTTTACCGGTTTAAATACAATTCATGGAATACAATCGATACATAATGATCAAAGTATTCAAATCAAAACATCAATCAAATGAAACATTAGTCCCGGGATTACATCCCAATCCCGATTAGGACAAATACAGAGTTTAAACAAAGTACAACGGAAGTCTTTTAAAAGATATTACAAAAAGGGTTGTGATCGTAATGATCACCTGCCCAAGGATCTCAACCTGATTAAAAGAAATTATTAAAACATCCAAAAACAATCGTCGTCTTCATAGTCAATCTAGTCTCCTCATATCTTCGCTCTATCTGATGTGCCGAATCGAACGGATAACACCAGCCCACATGCAGAGAACAATGTTCGTGGGTTAGTCTACTTGAATAGACTAGCAAGGGTAAAAAGCAGAGTGGTTCGAGTGATCGTAACCGTTTACTATCATTGTCCCTCGAATAATAACCGAAGGGACGATACATAACCCGGCACTTTCACGAAATAACAACAAGAGGTATGCACAAGAGAAGATTCTGGAAGACTTAATCTTCACAGAAATCGACCCGAAAGAAGACTCCAAAGGAAATGAGTCTTTAAGGAAATATGACAAATCTGGAATGTTTACAGAGTCAAACAACAACGATTAAAAGCTGACTGAGATGCTTCGGCTTACAACCAACCTCACCGCTTACAGCGAATCCAAATCGGAAGGAGAGCGTACTACATTCAAGTCTGGATCTTACAGAACCACATAACGATGATTTAAAAACTGACTAAGATGTTTCGGTTCACGACCAACCTCATCGCTTACAGCGAATCCAGATTGGAAAGAGAACGTACTCTGATCAAAAGTCAAGACGAGCTTTCCTAGCTACACTATTTACTTAGCTGCACTACTCGCCAAATGTATATTAATTAAGTGCTCTCGGGCACCTTATCTTATTTAATTCCAAAACGATTAACACATTAAAAGCTTTTAATATATGTCCCTGTCACGCAGGACCCATATCTAAGGAATGAACCTCACCGAGTCCAAACCTCTGAATCTACATCGAAAGAATGAACCTCACAGAGTCCAAACTTCTACTATCGCAGGGTCTTGCTCGCCCTTTAAAAGAATGAACCTCACTGAGTTCAAACTTCAACAATCGTTGGGTCTTCATCGCCCTTACAGTTATAAAGGAACGCGCATGGAACTCTCAGGATCCAGGCGTTCCTACAAATACTCGTGCTAACTTACAGTTACAACACAACCACAGTACAGGATAAATCCACATAAATGCCCGGAAGGCGATCACAGATAATAGTGTCGTTCTAACAGATATACAACCTATTATATGATTTTCCAAAACAGTTTATAAAACCAATTCCAGACAAACATAGTAATCATTCCAAATTAATTACTCAGATAAACAAGTGATAATTAATGTAAATATGGAACGATGAGCAAGAGCGAACCGCCACTTGCC
The DNA here is from genome assembly GCA_027886185.1 of Rheum nobile. Classification (NCBI taxonomy): domain Eukaryota; kingdom Viridiplantae; phylum Streptophyta; class Magnoliopsida; order Caryophyllales; family Polygonaceae; genus Rheum; species Rheum nobile. The sequence continues at coordinate 2,653,242 of WOAB01000002.1, read as the reverse complement.
TGAATCCGCAGAGATTGAACGAAGTCTAACGACGGGATTCCGGGCTCGACACAGAGACGAATCTGACAACTCCGGCACCTTCGGATCGACCCATACAGAAACCCTAAGTTAGATTCGACAAACAACGATACCAAAACTACGAAAGAACGAAAGGAATTGAAGGAAACGAAACCCGAACGAAGGCTACGGAAGCCAACACATCAACCCACGGCCAACAACAACTCACGGCGGGCGCCACAACAATCACGGCGGGCGCCGCCTTAAATACGGCGGGCGCCGCCTCAAGCACGGCGGGCGCTGCTCATCCACGGCGGGTGCCGCTCCTTGGCCACACATCACGGCGGCTGGGCAACCTCACGACGGCGGGTGCCGTTCTCCACGGCGGGCGCCGTTCCTAGCGGCGGGCGCCGTCGCGAACGAAAACAGAAATACGAGAGGGAAAAACTTACCCTCGATGCTCGATTTGGCTCGTCTTTCGCCTTGCTTTGCTTCTAGGCGTCCGAGGGTCTCCAAGGCTTCACTTGGCCACCGGAAACGACACCAAACGAGCCTCCAACGATCCACGAGCCTTCCCGGAGAGAGCGTTTTCTTTGAGAGCATTTTTGAGAGTCGAGAATTTGAGAGCGCTTCCGCGTCTTTCGCACCCTCTTCCACCCTCACCCAACACCTCTATTTATAGAAGAAATTAGGGTTCCTTGCCTCTTGGACAATATCCAAACCCTTTTACCCCTTGGACAATGGCTCTTGGACAAAAACCTTTGGATAAAGAATCTTGTACTATTGCCCATTAGATAAGAACTCTTGGGCAATAAACTTGTACTAATCTTAATCCGCATTAACAAAAGTCATACACGAACGAGTACAAACTTCCAAAACATCTCGACTGTATAATTCTTCACTGAGAAAAATATTACAGATACAGAGCACATTACAGAATGTCTCAAACCTTCAGAATTAAATCCGACGTACCAAACTGACGTTCGGGAAAAATCCATAATTCCCAAAATAGCCTTACAAAATTACGGGGTGTCATAAACTCGACATTCCTGCGCTTCAGATCTGCATAAGACTTTTGTCGACTCTGAGCTGTCAACATCCTTTGTCTTATCAAAGCAATGTCCGAGGCAGTCCTTTCGACTAATTCCGGTCCGAGCAGAACCTTGTCGGCATTCTCATCCCAACAAATCGGAGATCTGCACCTTCGACCGTACAAAGCCTCGAATGGAGCCATCTTTATGGTAGCATGCCAACTGTTGTTGTACGTGAACTCAATCAGACTCAGACTGTTCTCCCAGCTAGTCGGACGATCGAGTGTACAAGCTCTTAGCATATCTTTCAAGGTCTAGATGGTCCTCTCAGTCTGTCCATCCGTCTGAGGATGAAACGAAGTACTGAACCTCAACTCGGTTCCCATGGCCTTGTGGAGTTCTTTCCAGAATCTCGACATGAATCTGCCATCACGATCCGATACAATGGTCTTTGGAGTACCATGCAAACGGACAATCTCGTGTAGGAACACTTCTGATAGCTTTTGGGTTCCCCATGTTGACTTGATGGCCACGAAGTGAGCACTCTTCGTGAGCATGTCAATGATTACCCATATCGCATCCTTATGACTTTGAGTCCTTGGCAGACCCGTGACGAAATCCATTGCAATATCTTCCCATTTCCATTCTGGCACCGGAAGAGGTAGCAATTCACCACCGGGTCTTCGGTGTTCTATCTTGACCTTCTGACAAGTCAAGCATCTTGCCACAAACTCTGCTACATCCCACTTCATGTTGGGCCACAAGAATTTCATTCTGAGGTCCTTGTACATCTTGCTAGAGTCTGGATGTACAGAATAAGCTGACGAATGGGCCTCCTTCATTACCAACTGGCGAAGACCATCAACGTCAGGCACACAGATCCGGTCCTGAAACCAGAGTGATCCATCTTCCTGAATCACGAAACCGGGAGCTTTCCCGTCCATAACTTCACTGCTTAGCTTCACCAAAACCACGTCATCAACCTGCTTCTCCCTGATTTGATCAAGTAGCGTAGCCTGAATTTCAAGCATACTCGGGTATCCACGACGCTAATCGTACAAGACTTCAATTTCGCACAATCCTTGGTTCAGCTTGGTCTGAGCAGTAAGTAGAGCCACTACAGTCTCGTGTGACGTCTTCCGGCTCAATGCATCGGCTACTACATTAGCCTTTCCCGAATGATACAACAATTCGATGTCGTAGTCTTTGAGTAGCTCTAACCAGCGACATTGTCTCATATTCAACTCCTTCTGAGTGAACACATACTTGAGACTCTTGTGATCGGTGAAGACTTGGCACCTTACACCATAGAGATAGTGTCTCCAAATCTTCAACGCAAACACTACATCTGCTAGTTCTAGATCATGCGTCGGATAGTTTGCTTCATAGGTTTTCAATTGTCTAGATGCGTATGCAATCACTCTGCCTCTCTACATCAATACACATCCCAAACCACACTTCGAAGCATCACTATAGACCACATAACCATCATTTCCTTCCGGTAGCGCTAACACTGGTGCAGAGGTCAGACACTGCTTCAGCTTCTGAAAACTGGCCTCGCACCTGTCATCCCAGACAAACTTCTTATGGACTTTACGGAGCAAACCGGTCATAGGTAGAGCGATCTTAGAAAATCCCTCCACGAATCGTCTGTAATATCCAGTGAGTCCTAGGAAACTGCGCACTTTCTTCACATTCTGGGGCCGCTTCCAATTGGCTACCGCTTCAATCTTCTGGGGATCAACCATAACCCCATTCTCATTGATCACATGACCTAAGAAAGCCACTTCCTTGATCCAAAAGTCACACTTAGACAATTTTGCGTACAGCTGATTTTGCCTAAGGACTGACAAGGTAATCCGAAGATGTTCCTCATGAGCTTCCACGCTCGGGGAATAGATCAAAATGGCATCGATGAAGACCACCACGAACTTATCCAAGTACTGGTGAAAACATCGATTCATGAGATCCATAAAGACCGCTGGAGCATTAGTAAGTCCAAATGGCATGACTACGAATTCGTAGTGACCATATCTCGTCCGAAACGCAATCCTCGGAATATCTTCCTCACGAATCCTGAGCTAATGGTAACCAGACCTCAGATCGATTTTGGAAAAGACTTTGGCTCCCTGCAGTTGATCCAACAGATCATCAATCCTTGGCAACGGATACTTATTCTTGATCGTGACTTTATTCAACTCACGATAGTCGATACAAAGTCGAAACGATCCATCCTTCTTCTTGACGAACAAGACCGGAGCACCCCAAGGCGATGCACTCGGCCTTATACAGCCTTTCTCAAGAAGATCCTCGAGTTGCTTCTTCAACTCTTGCATCTCAACAGGAGCCATCCGGTACGGTGCTTTAGAAATCGGCGCGATACCCGGCTCGAGATCAATGGTAAACTCTACGTCACGATACAGGGGTAAACCAGGAATCTCCTCCGGAAAGACGTCTGGAAACTCACAAACGACCGGAATATCAGGAATTGAAGGTTCATCTTTCTTGGGCTCGTCCAGATAGCACATGTACCCGACACAACCTTGTCAAAGTAGCTTAAACGTAGCCATCACATTGATAAGCCTGCCGTTATCAGCGTCATCACGACCCTTAAACTTGCATACATACTGGCCCCCAGATGACACCGTCACAGTCCTTGAGCTAAAATCGATTACCGCCCCATGACGCGTCAGCCAATCCATGCCGAGAAGAATGTCGTATAGAGCCATGGCTATACAGATCAAATATGCTTCGAACTTCTTACCCTGAATGGTAATTGGAAATTCTGACAGACGCTTGGTGCCCACTAAATGTTCACCGTTAGGAAGATTCACAATGAAAGGTTCACAAACCTCGTTGCGTACTAAGCCTAACTTACTAACACAATTTTCCGAAATGAAAGAATGAGTAGCACCCGAATCAAACAGCATACACACAGAAGTAGAATGAAGGTATAGAGTACCTTGAACAATTGGAGCATTGGGTCCATCAGCCTCACGTATCTCATAAAGGCGTTGACCCTGACCTCCAGAAGCAGCTGGGGCTTTCCCCTTGTTCTGTGCAGTTGTCTGCATCGAAGGACTAGGAGCTTCCACTGGTTTAAACCTGGGTCGATTGTTCTGACTAACAGACCCCTGCTGTGATTCAGCTCCTTTTTGCCTTCCCTACAGACAGAATTTCTGCACGTGCCCTTCATTTCCACAGCCGAAGCATGTCTTCCTTTCCTTCAGACACGCATTGCTTTTGTGTCCTGATGCACCACAATTGTAACAATGAATTGGATTCTTGCCTTGACCCGGTTGCTGCGTAGACCTTCCATGAGTCATATCCGTCTTTGCTTTGCTAGACTTGGCAAAATTAGACGGTGGCGCAGGATGCTTGAATCCACTTGCCTGAGGTTGATTCTACATTGACCTCTGACGATTACGTTTCTTTGTTGACTCCTCCAGAGTCACCTCCAACTTGTAAGCAGCGTCCACGTATTGCTCCAAAGTAGAGCATCCGTGACGTACCATCAGTGGCTTAATATCTGGATTCATCCACTCGTGGAAATACCATATCTTTTGCTCCTCGCCGGACACCTCCGGTCCAGCATACTGCAATAGATGATTGAACTTGGCCGCAAGCTCAGTCACTTTCAAACAATCTGTCCTTGGATATAGAAACTCCTTGTGTTTTTCTTCCCTCATAGCTCGGGAAAAGAAACGATCGGTCATCTTGGCTTTAAACATCCCCCAGTTCAAACCAGGGTGATCGGCTATACCGGTACCTTCCCACCACTCGCTAGCTACTTCCTTCAGCTGTAGGGAAGAAATGTGCACTTTCTCAGCTTTAGTGCACTCAACTTTGCGGAATTAGTCGCTCCATGTGTGAGAACCAATGTGCCACCCTGACTGGCTCTCCTTTCCCATCATAACAGTCGGGCCTCATAGAGCTAATGGCCTTCAGTGCTCGGCCATAATTGCCTCTGTTCCTGACTGCTTCTTCATGAGGTACATGAACAGCTGGCTCCTCAAATCTAGGAACCGCTGTAGGAATTGGCACAGCTTGTGCCTGAGGCGCGTTTGGTCGCATAATATCGGTGAATGCTTGCATTACAATTCCCCGAATAGCTTCCACTGCTGCGACATCGAATATCACTGGAGTGTTGACTTGAGCTTAGTCACTGCCCCCTGGATTGTTGTTGGAAACAGACTCGTGTTCCTCCACAGGGTTCGCGACATTCCTCACGTTTGGTCTGGGGTCGTTGCTTGGCCCAACACCAGCACGAATGGTATTCCTTGTGTTCACCATCTGTTTAGCGATCAAATTCCAAGTATTTTATGACGTTAATATCATTCCAATATACTCAATGTAATAAAAATCAACTCAGAATAGATCAACTTGGAAATTTTCATAGATGTACTCAAACCGAGTTACAAGCTTCTACAAAAGGAATCTCCTGAGCGACGGGACAAAATTGTTCGAAGATTACTGTACTTAACAAAACAACACTGAAATACTAGAAAATGAAACTACTACAGTCAACATCGGCCCTTATCAAGGCGCCCTGAAACGTTTCTTATAAGGCAAACTTCCCATACAAGGCTTCTTCGAGCGGGGTTCATCATCGGAATCTGGTGATGGACTTCTCACCCTGCTCGGCCCTGGAGCACATGACTCATTTCTCGGTCCTGGTGTCCTCGGCCTTATCCTAGGTGCTGGAACACTCTGACAAACCTCATCTGACTCTCCTGGTCTTACCCTTCTTCGAGTATGCTCAACAGCCTCATCCATATAGCGGCGCTTTTCAGGGGAAATTATCTGACTCTGGCGAAACGCCTCTCGTGAGTCAGGACTCATCACTAGCCTCCTCTGAGTAGGAATAGGTTGTGAGTCCTCAGATGCATTGGGTGGACCACTCCTTTTGATGCCATATTCAGCGTAGAGTGCCTCCCAATCGGCCGGAGTCAATGGCGAGTATGCTTGCTCAGGCAGCAACTCCGGACTTGGATAGATAAATTCCACTCTCGGGTCCTCGCTGCCCACCAATAAGCGCTCTAAGCCATCAGACTCGTGGCCTTGCCCCTCGAGGTCCTCCTCGGGGTCCTCCTCTTCTTCAGAATCTTCCTCGGGATCCTCCTCTTCTTCCGGATCTTCCTCAGGATTTTCCTCTTCGGGAATCATCTCTATCATGTAATCGTTGTTGTAGTATCCTCTTGCGTACCTAGACCATTCCCCTTCAACCTCGGTGTCCTCCCTTGGATCCTCTTGCGTACCTACACTCTACTACAGGAACCACAGTGTCGTTGGACACTAATACTACCGACTCAGGGAGTATGGTCTTCACCTCCTCGCGTGGACTACTAGATTCTCCGATCTTAAAGCATCGAGGGGGAACCGGGAAATCAAGCCTCATTGGTGATGGCGGAGCCACCTCGGCTTCTCCTGAGTCCCTCTGGAGAGAAAAACATGCACCCATAATCTGTGGGCGACGAGAAGAGAGTTAGTCTTTCTAAATATAGAAGTGAACTTACTATATTAGACTAAATAAGGCACGACTTGAATGGCAGACACGAAAAAAAAAATTCTTCGGAACTTCAAATCCTTTGAAAACATCTTTCATTTCAAAACGAGTAAATGGTTTATGAAATCCCAACCCGTTTGAAAAAAATTTCGGCTCTGATACCAAATCTGTAACACCCCCAAATATATATCCTTGAAAGTATTACCGCCAGTGACCTCGGATTCCACATCCGAAGTCACCCAAGGCTTAACTAGTTTATACAAATCATAAAACAACATTTATAATACAAAATGTCATAGTATTGGATTAAATCAAAGTGTCGGATATACATCCATAATCCAAATACAACCAAAATACATTACAGCGGAAGTCTTTAGAAATAAATAACATAAATGTCTTGATCTAGCGATCACACGCCTAGGATCTCAACCTTGGTAAAACACTTCAAAACATCGCCTGCATCCATTATCGTCTATATCCTTCTTGGAGCGGACGTTTATCTGATGTGCCGTATGAGACGGATGACACCAGCCAACCATGCAAGGGAATATAACCGGTTGGTTAGTCTAATAAAAGACTATGCAAGGGTAAAACAGAAAGATTCTAAGTAGTCGTATCAGGTTAGACTCATCGCTTCTTGAATAAAAGTCGATGACGATAGTCAACCACCATACTCCTACTGAAATATATGAAACAGTATGATCAAGAGAAGACTCCAAAAGAACGAGCCTTATCGAAACATATGAAAAGAAGACTCCAACGAATTGAGTCTTATCGGATGTATGACAAATGTTGGGGAACATATAAGTTCACACAAGAGTTTAAAATGACTTGGTGTTTCGGTTCACGACCAACCTCACCGCATAATGCGAATTCAGATTGGAAAGAGAACATTACTCTGACCAAAGTCTAGACGAGTCTTTCCTAGCTGCACTACTTCCTAGCTGCACTACTCGCCTGAGATATATTAATTGTGTGCGACAATGGCACTTATCTTATTTAATTCCAAAACGCGCATCACGTTATAAACTTTTATCATGATCACCTCATCCCGAGACGAGAGACCTCTTGGGAGCAACTCCCGAAATATGTGACACTAGCTAAGTGCACCACCCCTATACTCGGATAGGGGACGGTCATGACCAGAGAAATGATGTTAGGTCATCCTAACCACCAGATTATAAAGAAACGACTGTACCTCGTAAGGTACTAAGTATCGTTCCTACGAATACTCGTGCTAACTAAACAGTTCAAGCACACCATAGTCCACATCAATACCATCACGGTAGTAACAGATATAATAGCGTCGTTCTAACAATATACAACCTATTATAATATCATATTTTAATCATATCATTTATCAAAACTGTTCCCAACGAAAACAGTAATTCATCCCAAATTAATTAACAATTCAACAATTGATAATTAATATAATTATGGAATGATAAGCAAGAGCGAACCGCCACTTGCCTTAGATCAGACGAACGTTCGAACGATGATGGTTTTTGGGTCCGGAACGGGGACAGAACTCGGATTTCAGATCCCTACGGAACGACCCATAATGAAACCCTAAGTTAGATTCGACAATAAAATATCCGAATCTAAAGAAAGACGAACCAAAGAAAAGGAACAAAGCCTCGCTCGAGATCACAAAACTCAAAGCCACACCACGAGCCCAGCCCACCGCGGGTGCGCCGGCCTTGACCGCGGGTGCGGTGGAGGGTGCGGTCACATAACAGTGACGACACGACGAGAGGGAAAAAGCTCACCGGGGAAGACGACGGGGCTCGACTCGTGGTGGCTCCAACTTCTGGATTCCTTGGACTTCCAAAGGACCACTTTGAGAGCACCACCACTTCTAACAAGAGCTCCGGCGAAGGCTTCGAGATTCCGGCGAGAGCTTGAGCTTTCCGGCGACAATGGAGATGAGAGATTTGAGAGGGAGAGTGCTCGGATTGGAGTGTTCAACACAACTCCAGATCTCCTCCTTTTATAGAGCCCAGCAAGCAGCACACAAGCAAGCAGGTGCGTCGATCAAGCAGTTGCGTCGCCCGACCAGAAATGACAAGCAGCTCAATTCAGACGCGACGTCTGAAGTCCGGCGCTACAGAAAAATCATCATGGCACCGCGGGGTGCGGTGGCCTCACCGCGTGTGCGGCGAGCCTCCCCAGACCGCCTTACAGAATTGGCCTTCACCGCGGGGTGCGGCCACTTGACCGCGGGTGCGGTCAAGGCCAAATCTGGGCCCTTTTGTCCTTTTTTGTCCGGGTTAAGTACGGGTACGAGTTTTTAACCCCGGGTTAAATATATTCATACTCAGTTAACATCTTTGCACCCAAATGAGTATTCTAAGCCCCGAAAATACATCGAATGTATTTTATACCACTCAGGAAAAATATTACAGAGATCAAACAAATTACAGAGTGTCTGAACTTCTCTGAAATTAATTCGGTTTGTGATACGGGAGTTAGGAAAATTATCAAAATACTCTTTATTAAAATGAGGGGTATTACACACGCTATATTGCCAGATGCAATGAAAAATGCTAACAAAACCCATATGTTTTTTGCTCCATATAATGCCAAGTAAGTTGAACATTATTTTCTTTCTATTTGAAATATTATACAGATGAAAAAATAACATATTTGACTTTGTTTACTACTATATATAGGAGACATTGGATGCTATGTGTTGTTCATCCTTTCAAGGAAATAGTATATTGGCTTGATCCCCTTGGATTAAAAGTAAGGAATGACATCAAGAATGTAATTGAAATGTACATACGGATTTGTTATTAGTTTTAAAATCTTATAGTTCTGAATGACATTGTGACAAATTCACTTGTTTGTAAATAGGGCTATGAAAATGTGGATTGCGCAAAGGAATTTGAACAGACCTAAGAACCCTATAAAGTGGATTGAAGTAAAGGTTAGTTGTATTTTATGTATGTACATGATGGTTTATTCATAGGAAGGTTTGGGAGTAAACATGCATGATATTTACATATCATTGGGCATAAATTTAATTTCACCTTTCAGTTACTTTTGCAGTGTCCTTGTCAATCAAATAATACAGATTGTGGATATTATGTTCTTCGGTATATACTAGATATTATGAGAATAGAACAAGACTTTACTCCTCTAGAGGTATATGTTAAACTAATATTTGCACGCTAGGATTCATATTTAATTGGATTTTAATCAAAGTAAAATATATACTTTTGATATGCGCAGTGCTATCCAGAACTGATTGGGTCGAAGCCACTGTCAAAGGACAAGATAGATGAGGTTCGAGATCAATGGATTACTTTTGTGCAAAGGTTCATCTTTTAATTGGTCAAATTGTACAAGTGATATTATTAGAAAACATTAATTAGTTTACAGGATATTAGTGATTTGTCCATTACTGACTTTGAATTGATGACCAAGCTAGGTACGTTGTTACATGATCGGTATTGTGAACGATGTTTGATTATATTTGGATGGTTGTCGGATGTTCATTTGAATTGTTTGTCGTAGGTAAATGATATAAAATTTGATCAGATTTATATATCCATCATATTGTTATAATAGTGACCCAATAAATGGGACATACAATATAACTACGGTTGTGACAAACTAACGACGATGACATTTTACTACGGTTGTAAACATTTTACTACGGGTCAATCAATCCTTTTTACTAAGGTTTATACAAATATACTACGTGCACATTTAACACGGTTCATTGCCTTTTACTACGGTTGAAATAATTTAACTACATGTAAATTACCACGGTTGCTTTGGTTGAAATAACTTTACGACATGTCAAATTACCACAATTGTCACTATTACTACGGGTCTTAATGGGAGTGAAAAATGTGCTTTTTTACTACGGTTACCTATTTACTACGGTTACAAATTTACTACGGTTACATATTTACTATGGTTTGCCAATAGGTAACCGTAGTAAATATGTAACGGTAGTAAAACAACGATCGTGGTTAAACGACGACCATAGTATATTTACTACAGTACAACCATAGTAATATATGCATTTGGAACCGTAGTAAATTTGCAATTTTATACTAGTGTCATCAAAGTTGTCGAATTCTCCACCAGAAAAACTATTGTAATATTTTTAGTAAATACAATAAAAGTTGGAACAAAATCTTGATATCTTAAAGTTCGTCTTATTTTAGGTTAATATATAATAGTTGATATTATTTTCAGTTATTTTGCCAATTTAAAATAACGTGTTATACGAGTTCAACTATGTGGTCTTCCAAGCTCTAAGCGTGTTATTGTAATAAATGAAGAATCATATCAAATCTATCAACAGAACTAATCAGAAACCGTATCAAATCTAACATAATAACTAATACCAAAATCATATATAAACTAAGATCAATGATTCTTAATTTCATCACCTTTTTTATTTTACACTTATTTTTTCATATGCATGTTTATGCATATTTCTTTTCACTTGATTTATGTTTGGCGTAAAATCATTATTTAATATAAGGCGTTTATGCACATAAACTAGTACATTATAAGGCCTTTATAAGTTTTTACAAGTATTTATGAAAATTTAAAAATACATTTTACCAACCAATTGACTGCAAGTGAACATATTTGGGTTAAGCTCATAGGCGAAAAATACCTTAAATGTCAACATGTTTTGGAGTACACTAAAAAAATAGCACATCAAGGAAACTGGAAAGTAGAAGAACTAAGGAAACATATTGATGACGAAATAATAGAGAAGATAACTTAGTTGACTTATACCAACATAATGTATCACAAACAGACTTTACTAGGGGCCAAGCAAAAATAGCTTTAGGACCAGCTTTGCAATTCATTTCATCTATATATCTATATTTTATATATTACTACTAAAACCGTAATTATCTCTCCTACGTGTCGTTCATCTAAGTATGTCACGTCATTAAATAATCATGTATATTTATCTATTCACCCTTATTCTATTTATGATTTATTTTATCTTTTATTTATACAAATTTCCTAAATTACCACCCCAAAATATTTTGCATTGTACATGATAATTCTGCACTTACCAAAAACCATTATTATCATACTTAATTAGTGTCCATAATTAATATATAATGGTCCGTAAACTTCATTATTAATATATATATACAAATAGATGGTCCATAAATAGTTAACGTTATACGGTTCATCCACCCACATACATATAATTATGCACTTACCAAAAACATTATTGTCATACTTAATTAGTGTTCATGATTTAATAAGGGTAAATAGATTGTTCGTAAACTTCATTATAAAGAATACATAATACAATTTTATACATAATACGGTTCATCCACCCACATACATATAATTATGCACTTACCAAAAACATTATTGTCATACTTAATTAGTATTCATGATTTAATAAGGGTAAATAGATTGTCCGTAAACTTCATTATAAAGAATACATAATACAATTTTATACATAATACAATTTTATACATAATACGGTTCATCCACCCACATACATATAATTATGCACTTACCAAAAACATTATTGTCATACTTAATTAGTGTTCATGATTTAATAAGGGTAAATAGATTGTCCGTAAACTTCATTATAAAGAATACATAATACAATTTTATTTTAGTGCAATTTTATTTTTTATAATTATATAAATTTCTAATTTATATTTTCTTTTATTAATATAAATTCACACATAGACCTGTCAACTGGGTCGGGTTGGTCAGGTTCGGGTTCGGGTCATGTCGGGTTTGGGTCAAATCGGGTTCGGGTCGATCGGGTTGGTAAAATTTTTGGGTCGGGCGGGTTCGGGTTGACCCGGCGGGTCGAACATGTCCTTTTTTTATGATTATTATTATGATTTTTAACTTTAATAAAATAATTATAATAATATAATTAATATTATATTATTATTTAATAAAGTATATTAAAATATTTAATATAAATGAAATAAAATATACAAAATAAAGGGGACTCACGAGCTCGAATTTGCGTTTGGGTCGAGTCGGGTTTGGGTCCTTCTTGACCCAGTGACGTTTGGGTCGGGTTCGCCGGTTCGGGTTCGGGTCCTTTCGGGTCGGGTTGGGTTGGGTTTTCAGGTTGGGTCGGTTTTTGACAAGTCTATTCACACATCTACCTTCAATTTTCATCATACAATACACCTTATAAATTATTCCAATTAAGAAATTATCTTTCCAATAAATCATGTTAATTTTCCTATATAATTCTCATTTATAATTTACATACTATAAACAAATTTAAATTCATTCTTAAAATATATGACCATACCCGTGCAAGGCATGGGAACACATGCTAGTAAACAAATAAAACGGGGTTATGATCAATAGCTGGATTAAATCACCTTCCCCTAATAAAGTTTGTTTGTGATATAGTATGTTGGTATTAGTATGCTAAGTTATCTTCTCTACTATTTCGTCATCAATATGTTTCCTTAGTTCTTCTACTTTCCATTATTTATATATCGGAGATTAAGGAAACATATGTTGGTATTAGTCAACTAAAACTCCTCCCAAATCTAGAACTTCATATGAAAAATAGCTAAAAAGGGTTTACCAATGAAAGCAAGAATATACAAACAAAAATATAGCATAACGTATACATATGCTTAAATGGAACAAATAGACAACAATATGGAGAATAACCTATCCCACATCGAAAAGTTGAGACTAAATAGTCTAGTATATAAACTTAGTAGACTACTCCTACTATTGCCAATTGGTTTTAGGATGAAACCCCACTGGGCTTATGTGCTAGGCCCATACACGCATGTGCGCACGAGTTGACACGTCACCCCTTTATCGGCCCACCGGACTTTATCATGGTATCAAAGCGGGCTCCGGGTCTGGGTTCGTTTCCTAGTTTATCTGAGCTTAGCCGCCATAATGGCGTGATATGGGCTAGTTCGTTTGGCTTGTCGGCCTTAAGACATTGTTTGGGCTTAGCTCACCATGATGGCGTGATATGGGCTAGCCCGTTTGGCTTGCCGGCCTTAAGGCATGTTGTCAAGTGTCAACTGGACCAGGCCAGTTGCACTTGAGGGGGCGTATGAGCCTAGCACATAAGCCCAGTGGGGTTCCATCCTAAAACCAATTGACAATAGAAGGAGTAGTCCACTAAGTTTATATACTAGGCTATTTAGTCCCAACTTTCCGATGTGGGATATGTTATTCTCCACACGCCCCCTCAAGTGCAACTGGCCTGGTCCAGTTGACACTTGACAACATGCCTTAAGGCCGGCAAGCCAAACGGGCTAGCCCATATCACGCCATCATGGCGGGCTAAGCCCAAACAATGTCATAAGGCCGACAAGCCAAACGAGCTAGCCCATATCACGCCATTATGGCGGCTAAGCTCAGATAAACCAGAAAACGAACCCAGACCCGGAGCCCGCTCTGATACCATGAAACGATTCAAAGAGAAGGACAAGAAGAGAACAAAAGCTTGTGTTTATTATTCATGAAGAAACCAGTATATATACATCATGAGGAGACTAAATTAAGCCTATGATCAAGCTATATATGAGAACATGATCTTGTGAAATCTCCAAATAAAGATATGCTATCCTCTAATAGATAAGATAATATACAGAGGAGTGTTGCCTTGATATTGCTTTCCATTATCCTCCCTCAAGTTGGAGCATGCAAGTCCTTGATGCCCAAGTTGCCAAGAAGGTTATGAAAAGACGCCTTTCCTAAGGCCTTGGTGAAGATGTCCGCCAATTGAGTACTTGTATGAACATAGGAAGGAGTGATAGTACCGCAGATGATTTCATCACGAATGAAGTGACAATCTACCTCAATGTGTTTGGTCCTCTCATGAAAGACCGGGTTGTGAGCGATATGGAGAGCGGACTGGTTATCGCAGAATAATTGGATGGGCTGCGTATGATCGATACGAAGATCTTTGAGGATGCCTTTGAGCCATTTAATCTCACAAGTGATAGACGCCATGGAGCGGTATTCGGCTTCCGCAGAAGAGCGAGACACGGTATGTTGTTTCTTCGTTTTCCAAGAGACGGGAGTCGAGCCTAGGAAGATGATCCATCCCGATAGAGATCTGCGAGAGCGAGGGCAGGCAGCCCAATCCGAGTCACACCAGCCGATGAGTTGAAGGGTGGCATTGGCGTTGAGCAAGATGCCTTGTCCGGGGTGGCCTTTGAGATATCGAACAACCCGAAGAGCAGCATCCCAATGATCCATCGTCGGAGCGTGCATGAATTGCGACAGGATGTGGACGAAGTAGGCTAAATCTGATCTAGTAAAGCACAAATATATGAGCCGGCCTACTAGACGACGGTATGATTCGGGATTGCTGAAGGCAGGGGCTGTGGATTTGGCCAATTGATGATGAGAGTCCATAGGGAAGTCGGCTGGTTTGGCACCGATTAGACCGCTTTCTTTGATGATGTCAAGAGCATACTTTCGTTGACATAAGTAGATGCCTTGCGGAGAGCGGGCAACCTCGACTCCAAGAAAGTATTTTAAGGGTCCGAGATCCTTCATTTTGAAGCAATTACTGAGATAGGATTTAAACTTGGTCACCGCAGTGACGTTGTTACCAAAAACTATTAGATCATCAACATATAGTAAAACATGAAGTTGAACGAGATCATGATTGTAAGTAAACAAAGAATAGTCACAATTAGATTGTTGGAAGCCATACCTTTTTAAAGCGTTGGATAGTTTCGCAAACCAACATCGAGGGGCTTGTTTGAGTCCGTATATCGACTTTTGAAGTTTACACACGAGACTCGGAGTTGGAGTGTGGAAACCGGGCGGCGGTTTCATGTAAAGGTCTTCATGTTAATCCCCGTGGAGAAACACATTATGGACGTCCATTTGGTGCAATTCCCAATTCCGAATAGCGGCAACGACAAGAAAGGTGTGAACCGTGACCATTTTGGCAACGGGAGCGAAAGTATCGGAGTAGTCGATGCCTTCAATTTGACGATTGCCAAGGATGACCAACCGAGCCTTATACCGTTCAACCGACCCGTCGGATTTGTGTTTGATTTTATATATCCACTTGCATCCTAAGGCCCTTTTTCCCGAAGGCAAAGATGTTAACGTCCATGTTTGGTTGTCTTCAAGATCTTGTGTTTCAAGCTTCATGGCTTCTCTCCAACGAGGGTCCTTCATTGCTTGGGCAAATGAAGATGGTTCGGTGTCTTCTGTGATGGCTGTGAGGAAGCTGCAATGACGAGGGGAAAACCGGTGAGTGGAGAAATAATTCCATAAAGGGTAGGGTCTACCTGAGGTGGAAGATGGGGATGCGGTAGCGTCGATAGTGGCGGTGTTGGTGACATAGTCTTGTAGTTTGGAGGAGGGCCTGTGAACCCGTTGGCCACGTCCTTGAGGTGGGTCGAGAGATGGAGTTGGGAGCTGAGGCGAGTCATCTGCAGGTTGTTTCACCGATCCGTTGACGAAGCCCCACTTTCACCTTGCACGAACAGAGGTTCGCATAGCTCGTGCCCATTCATCATAATTCGACCCCTTTAATTGCACTTGGGTGATGCTGTTGCCAATTGTGTCACTGGAATTTAAATCATATGGAGAAGGAGGAACTTTGGTTGTTTCATTGGTTGATTTTGGATCGTTTCCAGACATGGCTGGAAAAAAAATTGTGTTTGAGTTTATAAGTTAGGCTCTGATGCCATGATAAAGTCTGGTGGGCCGATAAAGGGGTGACGTGTCAAGTATATAAACTTAGTGGACTACTCCTCCTATTGCCAATTGATTTTAGGATGGAACCCCACTGGGCTTATGTGCTAGGCCCATACGCGCATGTGCGCACGAGTTGACACGTCACCCCTTTATCAGCCCACCGGACTTTATCAAACAACATAAAGATTAAAATCATACAAATTGATACTACTAACAAGAAATATTTAGAAATCTTAGAAGAAATAAAGTCAAAGTTTAAAAATAAAGAGTTTGAACACCTTGAATTTATATATCGGAGATTTTGATATCAAAGGAATTTAAAAAAAAATAAGATCAAGAAAAAGAAGAAATTAAAGACATATTCGGGTTTATCACAAAACAACGAAGATAATGGACCAACCATAAGAAAAAGAGGAAGAAAATGATAAAGGGAAGCACCAGAGAAAACAACTTGATCGGCACTATTTTATAGTGCATATCTAGGAGTTGTTACCAGTTTTGAGGTGCCATTTGGATGGATTTAGAGCACAATTGTGGAGTTGAGAGTTAGAGACTAGAAGTAAAGAAATCATGGGATTTACAGAGGTTTGAAGTGCATTGAAGAGTAGAAGAACAGTGGGCTGAATTCAAATGGTTCGTTCTCTTTACTCAGATGTCCAAATGGCGTGATTCCAATTCGAGGAGTTAGATATTGAAGTCTACTGCAAGTCCTCAAAATAGGAGCGCAATCCGAGTTGAGAATCAAAAGTTATGGCGTTTTTACTGAAGTGTCGCAGATGCTAAAGGCCAATGAAGACTGCCGCACCCCGCAGCATGAAGGCCACCGCACCCCGCGGTGGCAACGCGCTGACGATATTTATTTCCGAGTTTTTATTTCGTTCTATTTTATTTTCGAGACTTTGTTTCCAAGTTTGTTTATTTCTTTTCTTTATTTCTGAATTATTTCCTTAGTATTTAAGTAAAGTTTAAGACTCTTTTAGAGGATCTATTCTCTAACCCTAGTTGCCACCTTTCATCGTTTTTCTCTCACAAACCCTAATGGAGAACTAAACCTCCATTGTTACACTTGACAGTTTGAAGCCTTCAATTGATTGGTTGTGAGTTTTCTACTCTTGTTCGTTTTCCTATCTAGTTGGATTAATTCTCTTGTGCTTGAATGTTTATTGGTTTATGTTGATTTATCTAGAATGATCACCTAGGTTTATTGATGTTATCCATATAGCTAGGACTTATGATTTCGGGTTCGGGTTGCATATCTAGTAGCAAACACGATTTACATGAGCGGGTTGCGAGTGTTCATCGTGAGAGAGAGTTAATTGCATGTTATAGTAACGGGTTGTTTCTATTGCATGTATCTTGTTGAATCCTTGGTTGAATGCTATTGCTTTATTGAATCTTGAAGGTTTTCGGGTTTGATTTAGTAATAAGTACTATTAGGACTGGTAGAACTAATAGTTACCTAAGATCGGGATAAGGACAACTATAGGAAAGATAAGAACTTGAGGCTAATAGAATTCAGTGATCAACCCTATCTCTTGTTGTGTGGATCTTTGTCAGGTGTGACATTTTTCCCCACCATATTCACAACCTTTACTTGCGAATTTGTTTACTTGTTTTCTTGCTTTATTTACTTGGTTACTAAGAAACTCATACAACAACCCCCCCTAGTTCCTAGTTGGTAGTTTATGAAACACAAGAATTGATAACCTGATTCCCTGTGGGATCGACCCTGACTTGCTTGCTATACTCTTTAGTAGGTACTTTAGGATTTCTTTGATTAGGCATACGACTTTAGCCCTGTCACAATTCCAATGTGAAATAAAAACAACAATAAATGGTGAAAACATGAGATTAACTCATACAAATGAAATACTTATGGATCTAGGAATGACAAATGGAGAAACAGCCTTTGTTTACATCATAAAACCACATGGCAAAACCAATTACAATTGGTAATGGACAAACCGGGGAACAATTGGTTTTAAAGGCAGAAACTCTCGTGCTAAAAAATGGTATTCGAGAGGCAATATGATTTGTTATCACAAATATTGAGTTTGAATGTAACAACGTTTGTTTATTAATATCATCAAAGACATTTAGAAATGTCATGAGAAATTGAAATGATTTTATGTGTAACACTCCAGATTTGTAATAATTTATAAGAGTTAGAGTGCTACCCATGTCAACAAGAGTTTTTGCTTTTCAGGGTCCAAGTGAGAATTTTTTTTCTGAATTTAAGCGTTCTAGGGCGAGAGTAGTACTAGGATGAATTGACCTCCTGGGAAGTCCTCGAGTTGGCATGGGATGACGCTTTTAAGGTATCGGGCTTTACAAATGGTATCAAAGCCGACTCTGGGCTATGAGTGAGCTTGGTCCGGTCAAAGGTCGCTTGAACCAGAGGGCGGTCTTTGGGCATTGACGAGGTCGTCAAGGGTTTAAGTGGGGGTGATTGTAACACCTTAGATTTGTAATCCTTTAAAATAAAGTTTAGAGTGCTATCCATGTAAACAAGAGCTCTTCCTTTTCAAGGTTCAAGTGAGGACAAAAAACTCTGAAGTTAAGCGTGCTAGGGCAAGAGTAGTACCAGGATGGGTGACCTCCTGGAAAGTCCTCGAGTTGACATGGGATGACGCTTATAAGGCCTCAGGCCTTACAAATGGTATCAGAGCCGACTCTGGGTTACGAGTAGGCTTGGTCAAGTGGACGGTCGCTTGACCGAAAGAGTAGTCTTTGGGCCTTGATGAGGTTGTCAAGGGTTTAAGGGGGGGTGATTGTCACACCTCAGAGTTGTAATACTTTATAATGGTTAGAGTGATACCCATGTCAACAAGAGCTCTTCCTTTTCCGGGTTCAAGTGAGGACAAAAAACACTGAAGTTAAGTGGGCTAGGGTGAAAGTAGTACCAGGATGAGTGACCTCATGGAAAGTCCTCGAGTTGGCATGAATGACGCTTCTATGGCCTCAGGCCTTACATTGTTATATATATTTTTTTACCTTCGATAATTTTCAAGTTGTCGAATGTCCTATGTGTCCTAGAGATTAATATTGTGGTAGATTTCATTGCAAAACTCGACCACATATCACTTTTTCTAGACTTTACATCTAACCCAAATCTTTACGATCTCCTCTGTAAGGATGTTCTAAGGCGACCATCATCAAATATATTAAACTTTCCTAAATTACATCCCTCTTAAGTGGAAAATAAAAATGTCATTCTCGGTTCTAAACTACATAAATTAAACGGACATTTTGCCTGGTAACCCTAAGTTTTTGACTTTTTCGCGAAATACCCTAAGGTTTTGACAATTTTGCCTGATAATCCTGAGTTTTTGACAATTTCGCTTGATAACCCTGAGTTTTTGACTTTTTTGCGAAATCCCTCAAGTTTTGACAATTTCGTATGATAACCCTGAGTTTTTACTTTTTTCGTCGGATACCCCTCCATCCATTCACTTAAAAAAATGTTAACTTTAATTTTTTGGGGATTAGGGGTTTAGGATTTAGGAATTAGGGTTAGGGTTTATTTTTAAGGGTTTAGGGTTTGAAGTTTATGTTTAGGGTTTTTGAGTTTAAGGTTTGTATTTATTTTAAGTGTGGAAATATAAACCATAAACCCTAACCCTAAACCCCAAAACCCTAAACCATAAACCCCTAAGCCCTAAACATAAACCCTAAATACCTAAGCCCTTAACCCTAAAAGTTTTTTTAGGATTTATGGTTTATTTTTTAAAAAATAAATCATTTGTATTTAACAATTTAGGTATTTCGCGAAAAAAATTAAAGTTAACGTTTTTGTAAGTCAAATGGATGGAGGGATATCTGGCGAAAAAATAAAAAAAAACTCAGGGTTACCACAATAAATTGTCAAAACTTGAGGGGATTTCACGAAAAAGTCAAAAACTCAGGGTTATTAGGCGAAATTGTCAAAAACTCATGGTTACCCGGCGAAATTGTCAAAACCTTAGGGTATTTCGCAAAAAAGTCAAAAACTCAGGGTTACCATGCGAAATTTCCGTAAATTAAATTTGGATCCCGGATCCCATGAGAACGTCCTTAATGGAATTGAGAATCATTACGGGTTTTTGGATCCAATGAATTAATGCCCATATATCTCCTTCTTTTAATGGAAAAAATCTGGCATGTGTATTTTAATTGAAAAAAGACACGTATTTTTGAAGGAAAAAAACACAAGGGGCGTGTGTGTGCAATTTTGTGTGTCGACCCTACACATCCATTATAAAAGTTATGAACATGTACATTACTGTTTATGCACATCCATGCAAAAATCTATACACTTCAAAAGTTATGCACATAAGGTTAAAAAACATGCACATTTAAAAAAATAAGTGATGCACATAAGCCAACTTGTATGCATATTTAGGCAAAGATTTATGCACAACAAAAACTCATGCATATTTTCAATAAAAATTATATATTCACACATAGTACAAAATAGATGCACATGTAGACCAACATATATGCATATTTAAGACAAAACTTATGCACTTTAAAAAATAAAGCACAAGCAGTCTAAAAACCCATACACATTCTCAATTCAAAACGAAATATGCACACCTAATACAAAATAGATGCACATATAAGCTAATTTGTATGCACATTTAGGAAAAAAACTTATGCACTTCAAAAGTCATGCACATAAAACTCAAAAACCATGCACATGTTCACCAAAAAAACGATGCACATCTAATATAAAAAAGACACATATAGGTTAATGTTTATGCACACTTAGACAAAATTTATGCACAAGTCATTTCACGGACACGCATACCCCATGTGAGTATTTTCCCCCCTATAAATATCGTATTTTTGGAAGAAAAAACATTATTTGTGTCGTTTTTTCCGACGTATGTGCATCGTTCTCATAAGAGCGGCCTTTCTCACATGATCCGTTTCCATTAAATTCCATATTATACATACATGAAACTACTCTAGCTTGATTATTATTTTGGTCTTTCATTTCCTACATGTTTTTTTATTAGTAGTTTTCAGAAGAAAACAAGTTTTCCTTTCCTAAATGAAATTTTTGGAAAATATTATATGGAAAAGTATCATGTGAGAACCATTAGTCAAATGAAAAATGAGAACCCCCATAACCATTAAAAAGGAAAAAAAATATCAAGAGCTATGATTAAAGAGTAATTAAAAGGTCATATACAAGGCATGTAACCTCATTTAAGGTGTTTGATCGGTCAAACCACTCACCGAAATTGACCCGTTAAAGTTCCTCTCTCTTTTTGGCAAGTTTTTTTTCCCATGGACGAATGCTTATACTGTGTGTGCATAAATTATCACTTTTGTGTGCATATATCGTTGCATATGTGTTCATTTATTATTATGAGAAAATTAGTACTATGTGTGCGTCTGTCTTATATTGTGTGTGCATAAATATTTGCTTGTGTGCTCATTTATTATCACTTATATGTACATATATATTATATTAGGCATATGCATAAATATTTGTATTTTTGTTCGTTTATTATCACTTGTGTGTGTATGTTTTATATTGTGTGTGCATAAGTATTTGCTTGTGTCTTCATTTATTATCACTTATGCGTTCATAAATATTTCATGTGTGGTAATTTATTTTTACGAGAAGTTCAATATTATATGTGCATGTGTTTTATAATGTGTGTGCACAAATATTAGATTGTCTATTCATTTATTATCACTTATAAGCGCATAAATATCTGCATGTGTATTCATTTTTTATTAATTATGTTTGTGTACGTTTTATGCTATGTATGCTTAAATATTTGCATGTGTGTTCATTTCTTCTCACTTATGTATGAGTATATTTTATACCGTGTTTGCATAAATATTTACATGTGTGTTCATTTATTGTGATGGGAAAATCAATACCATGTGCGCATTTGCTCTATATTGTGTATGCATAAATATTGTTTGTACATTTATTTATCATCACTTATATGTGCATATGTTTTATATTTTGTGTGCATAATTATTTGCATGCGCCTTCATTTATTATCACTTATGTGTGCGTAAGTTTTATACTATGTTTGCTTAAATGTATACATGTGTGTTCATTTATGATCACATATGTCTGCGTATGTTTTATAACGTGTGTGCTTCAAAGGGCATCAACCCTTTTTTTTGGCACATGATACATGTATGTTGATTTATTATTACGAGAAAATAAATACTATTTGTGCATCTATTTTATATTGTTTATGCATAAATATTTGGTTGTCTACTCATTTACTATTACTTATTTGTACGTATGTTTTATACTCTATCCATAAATATTTGCATATGCGTTTATTTATCATCACTTATTTGTATCGAGATATCAAAAGTGAATAAATTCTCATTAATGAAAGATAGCTTCTATAAGCTTACATATTACAATTAACTAATAGAGAAATTCTAGGATAACAAACCTTTTAATTAAAAAAAGAAATACATAAATATCTTTATTCCTTTACATGTCCTCTCAAGTTGGACGACCGACGGGAAAGATCAAGCTTGACGATTAAATCTTCAAACTCGGGCTGCGTCAATATTTTGTCAACACATCAGTAAGTTGATCATGAGTGGAGACATGACTCACTCGAAGAGAGCCACGTTGAACATGTTCACAAATAAAATGATAGACAAGAGCGATGTGTTTCATCATAGAATGAAAGATAGGATTAGAGCTTAAGCTTGTGGCACCCAGGTTGTCACAGTATATAATAGGTTGTTAGGATGAGCGTACACCAAGTTCGAACAACAAAGAGACGACCCACAACAATTCTGCAACAGTGTCAGCCAGAGCCTTATACTCCGCCTCGACTGATAAACGTTCAACAAATTTTTGTTTTCGTGAACTCCATGAGATTGGTGCTTTGCCGTAATACAACAAATAACATGTTGTTGAGATGTAATCATCTTTGTCGCCGACCCAATTGGCATCACAAAAGCCATGAAGCACAGGTGATGATTGAAAGAGATGTTTATGCCATACTGAATTATACTGAACAGATACCTTAGCAATCTTTTGAGCGCCACCAAGTGACCAATTATAGGCTCTTGCATAAACTGAGAAAGTTTATTTACCGTGAAAGCAACATCAGATCTGGTTAAACCAAGATACTGCAAACTTCCCACCAAAGTTATGTAGTTTGTAGGCGTTTGAAGGAGTTGATCCTTGAACGCCAAAGTAGAGTTGTTGAAAGAGGTGTAGATATTTCCTTCACTTCATCAATTCCAGCTTTATGCAGAACGTCTTGTATGTGCTTTCTTTTGCTAAGAAAGATGCCATTAGATGTGGGGATGACTTCAACTCCCAAAAAATAAGAAAGTGCCCCAATGTCTTTCAAGGAGAATTTTCATGACAACCGTGTAACTAGATCATCAACCAATGCATGTTTTGT
Source organism: Rheum nobile (assembly GCA_027886185.1). Taxonomy (NCBI): domain Eukaryota; kingdom Viridiplantae; phylum Streptophyta; class Magnoliopsida; order Caryophyllales; family Polygonaceae; genus Rheum; species Rheum nobile. The sequence goes on along the minus strand of WOAB01000002.1, from coordinate 2,629,633 downwards.
GCCTATAATGATTATATCATAAACATACACTAAAAAATAGATCAGCTATTATCCATGTCAAAAAAATATACAATGAGGCACCTGCAATAGAGTTGACAAACCCAAGTTGAAAAAGATAAGCTCGTAGCTCATTGTACCAAGCCCGTGGAGCCTGCTTCAAGCCATAAATGGCTTTATTCAGTTTACAGACAATTGTCGGATGCTTCTTGCTGACAAACTCAGGTGGCTAACACATGTATACATCTTCATAAATGGTGCCTTGAAGAAAGGCATTATTGATGTCAAGTTGCTTCAGTGGCCAACTCTTGGACATGGCAATAGCGAGTATTGACTGAACTGTCACTGACTTGGCAACCGGGCTAAATGTATCATTGAAATGCCATCATGGACGCTTATGGAAACCTTTCTAGGAAAGCCTTACAGTTGTCGACCGAACCATCTCGCAAGTGCTTGATGCGATACACCGATTTACATCCAATTAAGTTTTGAGTAGAAGAATGAGGCACCAAACTCCATGTGTGATTAAAGCATAGCGCATCGAACTCAACTTCCATGACAACTCTCCATTTTGGGTTTTGAGGGCTTGGGTAATTGTTTTAGGTTAATTTTTGGATGAGATTTGGGCATGAAGGTTTAGTTTTTATTTAGGCTTGACGATATTATTCTTTGAACGAGTAATAATACCGCCCGAAGTGGAGCGAAGGTGGTGGTGATTTGTGGAAGGTGGTGGTAAGGTTGGAGATGGTGGCATGATATTAGGTTGTTGAGTCATTGGTATGGGTGTGATGGGGTTATTAGGGTTTGATTTTATAGGGAATGGGCAGTATAAGTTATTTCTTAGGGGTTGGTTAATTGGGTAGTGGGTCCTTGTTGGTTTGATACGTATAATGTGGATATGATTGATTTGTTAGTGGGTGGGATATTTTGGGATTCAGTGGATAAAGATATGGAAGAGGTTGAGATAGGCAGGGGATGGGGGGGCCACATAGGTTGTTGGTGGGATTCATTGGAAGTGGGATTGTTTGACTTTGTAGAAGGTGAGGCTGATATTGTAGTGGTGGGGCCGGGTGTTATTGAGGATTAGGTGTGGTATTTTCGGTTTGTTGGGGGTGGTGATTTTGAGGAAAATTTTGTGAATATGGGTCCAACCATTTTACAGGAGACGGAAAAAGTGAGAGTTGAAAATCAGTCCATTCATCACCCACAGTTAGTGTTTGGGATGGTTTGGTGGCAAGCGTTTTGTATGGGAATTCAATCTCTATGAACATGACATGTCTTGATGTATAGATTCTATTTGTTTATGGGTCGAGACATTGATAGGCATTTTGAGTGGACGAGTAGCCTGAAAAAACACAAGCAATGGATCTGGGTTCAAATTTGTGACTGGTGTAAGGGTATAACCAAGAAAAACATAAGCATCCAAAACTCCGAAGTTTATGATAATTTGGAGGTTGTTGAAGCAACTTGAGATAAGGAGACGCATGATTTAACATTGGAGTGGTTAGATGATTTATTACATAAACCATTGTAATCAAGGCATGAGGTCCATGATCAAGGGGAATACCATAATAACTAAGCAAAGATAGACCAGTTTCTACTATATGCATGTGTTTTCGTTTTGAAAGACCATTATGCTTAGGAGTGTGCGGTAGAGATGCAAAATGAGTAATGCCATTTTAACTCAAAAAGGACCATATGGCTAGATATTCACCACCATTGTCAAAGTATAGAATTTTGACTTTTTGTTTGAAGAAATTTTCAACAAGGGATCGAAATTTGACAAAGGCAGTTTGTGTTTCAGATTTCTATTTGAGAGGATAAAGCCACACATATTTTGTAAAATGATCAACGAAGATTATATAGTAGCGATGCCATCATAAAATCTAACAGGAAAACTCCATACATTAGAGAATATGATTTTAAGCGCATGAGTAGAGACAAGAGTTGATCGTTGAAAAGGAAGTTTGTGGCTTTTATTAATCTGACCAGAAATACAATTGATTGCTGAAAATTTGAAATCCTAAATGACAGTTTCTAGAAATAAACTAAAAGATTGATAAAGATGGATGCCTTAATTTGTGATGCCACGACACAGAAGTGGACATAGAGGCAGTGTTGACGATCAAATGAGGATGGTGCCATATGTAGACACCGTCGACGCAAGGAACCCTAAGGAGAGTTGTTCCCGACTTGATGTCCTTCACAAGAAAGTAATCAGGTAAGAAAACAATGGCATATTGAGTTTCTTTTGTGAATTTAGAGACTGATAGAATATGACATAGATGGAACACATAAGACTCTAGAAAGATTAAATTGATGATTATAAGATTGAAGAGACAGAGTTCCGGAGTGTGTTATGGTTAAACCTGTTCCATCACCTATAAACAGTTCATCAAGTCCAATGTAAGGGTAGTGCAGGGCTAGGTTGTTGATATCATTGGTGACGTTGTGAGATGCACCACTATCGACAAGCTAATTGTTTGGAGGTGTAGGTGGGGTAGAAGAGGTTGCCATATTTATCTGGGGTGGGTTGTGTAACACCCCCGACTTATGTCGAAGATGTCACACACTAGTGACCCCAGACTTTAATGTCTGAAGTCACCCAAAGCTTAACATCGAACAAAGTTTTGTATAACATGTAAAAAATCATACAAATAAAACAGTAGAGAAAGTCTTTTTAAATAACAACTTATATAAACTCTCCTCGTAAAGAGTGGAGATTTAGTTTTAACAAACATAAACGAATTAAGTATAGCAGAAGACTTATTAAAACTCTAATGCATAGGATTAAACCTTTCCAATAGTAAATCTCTAAATTGCAATCTAAAGCTTCATGTGTAGTATCATGGTATCCATCCATCGCCACCTTGAGTAATCTCATGTTAATGATATTTGTAAAAAATTACCTATTACAACAAGTAGAAAACCCTCATCGAGGTCAGTTGGTTGACTCATAAGAAATATACAACGTAACAGGTACTCACATTGAAATATATCATTAATAAGCATGATGCATAATCACATGTAATAACTAATCATGAGTACATGGAGATGGACACACACTAACTAGCAACACTCCTAACACCTCATCAAAGATTATGTACTTCAACCTTATTGATTTTGATTTAGCTTAATACCAAAATAGAATATAGTTGATTCATCACCCACTTCCTAAATCATTGTACTAGGTCCCTTTAAATATCACGTATACTCTCAATTAGTTGATTCTACTTAATTAGCTAAAGATCAATAAGGTAAATTGTATCCTATGCCAAGATGTATATTCCTTGATCATAAATTCTCAGATATTATATAAGTACCACAAGATCACTTAACCAACCACTTACCTAAGATCCTCTAACCATCAATTCCAATTATCATACACTTCCACGATCTTGAATCTTACTTCAAATGTAAATTCATTCAATAACCTCAACTTAGAATTTCCACCTCATAATCTATATCCAAATATTATATAGAGTCAAGAACTCAACCAACATCACAACTTAACAGCTGTCCCCAAGGATTTTACTAGTTGTTGGCAGTTTTAACAACTGTCCCCAAACATTTTTATTTTTGTTGGCAATTTTTTTAATGTTTTGGTGACACTATGTAACTGTCCTCAAGATTTTTTTTAGTGTATTTTGTGTTGCTGACAACTTCTAAGAAAAAATGGTGACAATTTACAACTGTCTCCAAGCATTTTTTTATTTTTTTGCAGTTTTTTTACATGTTTTGGTGATAGTTTACAACTGTCCCCAAGGATTTCACTAGTTGTTGGCAGTTTTAACAACTGTCCCCAAGCATTTTTTGATGTTGTTGGCAGTGTTCTTAGTTGTTGGCAGATTTTTACATGTTTTGCTAACAGTTTTGTAAGTGGGTTGGCAATTTTTAAAATTGTCCCCAATAATCTTAGTGTATATTTTGTGTGTGTTGACAGTTTAAAAAATGTTTTGGTGACAGTTTAGAACTGTCCTCAAGCATTTTTGTTTGTTTTATGTATTGTTGGCAGTTTTCTTAGTGTGTTGCCAGTTTCAAATTTGTCAGTATTTACATTCATATTGTTTACTTTCTTGTTTTAAACTTGTATGTTTGTTGATAGTTCTTTGTTTTGTAATTTTTTGTTACTAGGTGATGGATCTAAGTTAATGTGAGTATACTGATGAGAAAAGACTTCACAGTGTCTGCAAGGTCAGTCTATATAACAAGTTTGAAATACTCAAGTAAATTGAGGAATGCATTTTCCCTCAACACTGGTCTCGTATACGCGCTGGAATCTTCGGTCCTATTTGTACTTGGGGGATAATATGAAGTACTCTACCCAATTAGCTCACTATTTCCTCCTCCACGAATTGAAAACAAACAAGAAGCATAAAGTGTGATTTAATATGGACGACAATGTATGTCGTTTCTCTATCTCTGAATTTACGGCAATCACTGGCTTGGATTGTGCCGATCGTTCAGATTACGTGGTTCCTGAGGCTAGCATGAAGAAGGAGCTTAAAGTTGAGCCATGTACCTTGGATGATATTATTGGTCAGCTTGCTATACAACCTGAAAATGAAAAGAAGTATAGGCTTGTACATCTCCTTGTTGTTGAGGGTATCTTGCTTCCTCAACACAGTGTTATTTTTAGAGATAAGTTTTTTAGGCTTTCTATCGACATGGATCAGTTTTCTAAATATCCTTGGGGTAGGGCTGTGTATTTTGCCATTTTGGATTCTCTTATAAAGGTGAGTAGGGGAGTACAATTACAGACCCGTGCACCTAAGTACGATGATAGGTTTGGATATAGTTTGTATGGCTACCCTCTTGCTTTTCAGGTATAGGTTTTCTTATTTTTTTATTTAAAATGTTATGTTTATTTGTTCATTTTTGTTGGTTGCATGTGTGGATTTTATAATCATTTCGCCAGTTTCGCCATGTCATTTATTGTGTCGGTATTGGCCAAGACATGTGTCGTATTGTCTTCACTGGTTTACTATGGATCCAAAGAATATTAGGTGGAACAATATTCAAAAGTTTGGTGAAGATCATAAATTAGTATGCCTTCTTTTCTTATTTAATTATAGTTTGTCTTAGTTTGAATATTTTTTTTGGAATAACGTGATGTTATAAGGTAGGATTGTTCACAAGTAATGTACTGATGGCAGTTTACAATTGCATCAACAAGTGTTTCTTGTGACAAGTAGTTTACTAATTGCAGTTGTAAACTGTCATCACAAACATTTATTGTGACAGTTAGCAAATATACCAAAGCTTTGATGGCAATTTACAATTGTCATAATGAATATGATGTTGACAGTTTTAATTTGCCATCACCTATGCATTCTTGATGGCAGTTTGCAATTGCCATCACCAATCATTCTTTGATGGCAGTTGTTAACTGCCATCAAAGATCAAATTCCTTATGAAAGTGTGCATCTGTCATTAATAATATGGTGGTGGCAGTTTGAAATTGCCGTTACTTATGCATTCTTGATGGCAATTTTAAGCTGCCATCAACAAGTGTTTGTTGTGACATTTAGCAAATTCCCCGGTTAATTTTATTGATGGTAGTTTACAACTGCCATGACCAAAGTTTTAATTTGATGTTGATAGTTTACAATTGTCACAATGATTATGGTGTTGGCAGATTTAATTTGCAATCACCTATGCATTCTTGCTTGTAATTGTAAACTGCCATCACCAATGCAATTTTGTGATAGCATTAAACTGTCACAAGTAATCTCATGATGGCAGTTTAGAACGGCCATCACCAAGTCTAGTTTGATTATATCTTGTTCTTATGCTCTGATTGATTGTTTTTTATATTATTTACAGACCTCTACATATCCATCTTATGAAGAGCATGCACGATTTCGCCACTTATTTTTCCGAGATGAAGAAGAAGACTCTATATTCGATGAGTTTACTGAGAGTATGATTTCCCGTGCATAAGAGATGAGAGACAAAGAAAAAGAAGATGTCATATCTTATAATGATGTTGACAAGTTTTCGTTGGTTGTAAGGAAAAAAAAAATAAGTTGGCTCAAAGAGGAAGAAAGCAGTTTGTTCTAACTCTAAGGATGTTGCGAGAATAAGGCCTGGTAGGAGTGAGGTCAAGAAGACTTCCACACAGATTGTTGAGGTCAAGAAGACTGCCACAAAGATTGCTGAGTTCAAGAAGCCTGCTAAACAGAATATTCAAAAGAGTAGTCAAGGTGGAGAAAAGAGGAATCAAGCTGGAGTTACTCTTAAGGTTTATCAGAAGAAGGTAAAAAAAACCGAAAGATGTTTCCAAGGCCAAAAATGCTTCCAAGACACAAAAGCACTTGTTGTATATGATAACAGTGTTGATATAAATAAGAAGATCGGTCATATTTATAAACACTTATCTTCCTCCAATTGTTCCTGAAAAACATATGAAAGATGTTTTTGCAAAGGAGGATTGGTGATGTGACCTTGTCCGATGGAAAGACCACAAATCGTTGTCAAGGATCGCTTGAATGCGTATTGGGGCGAACAACTCTTCGGAAGGGGGAGAAGTGGGTGTTCGGTGGACTGTGGAGGATGTTCGGAACACAGTGGACTGTGGAGACGCAGCGAACTGGATGGAGATGCGGCGGTGATGGGTGGAGGCGCGGCGGCGGAAGTGCAGTGAGCGGAGGCGAAAGTGGTGGTGAGAGGGCGGCGGCCGAGAGGGTGAAGGTGGATGGAGGCAGCCGTGAGAACTAGGGTTAGGGTTTGTGGAGTGTTGGTTGCGGATAGTGATGGATAGATGTGTGTAACCGAGTTAACGCGCCAGGATAATTCACTAGAAACGCGTTAACTAAATCGATGCGCCAGGATAGTTCGACTAGGAAACGCAAGGATTGTTGACATCGGGGCCCAGGGTTTAAGGAGTTTACTCGACTTGAACTTAGGCTTGATGACGTAAACTGAAAAGGAAGACAAGAGTTCCTATATATACTAGAGAGTTGACCTAATGGGCCAGACTCTCTAGTTACTAACTCTGCCGGCCCATTTAACATAAATGGAAACCACCCAGAACTAGTAGCTACTAAAAATAGAAATACTGTAAATAGAAAGTACTAAGGTAGTAATGTCTGGAAATAGCAAGACTAGAAAGTCTCCTAAATCTAACTCGGAATGGATGTAGCTGTAGAGGAGTCTCAAGGCGGATGTCTCATGGTGTCTTCCTCCTCTGTAGCTGACATGGAGGGCAGGGTCACATCACCCTCCCCCACTTGGTTGTGAAGCGGCGTCCCCGCTTCACGCTCACCAGGCTCGGGTTCAACATATGGTGCTAAGTCAACGACAGTGAACGTCGGATGCACCCCATAATTGTCCGAGAGCTCGAGCTGGTAGGTGTTGTCTCCAATTGCTTTGACGACTCGGAAGGGACCATCACCTCGTTGGTCGAGCTTAGACTTGCGGTCGAAAGGGAATCGCTCCTTCCGCAAATGAAGCCAAACCAAGTTGCCCGGGGCGAAGATCAAGCGTCGCCTGCCCTTGTTCTTCTGGGCTGAGTACTGCAGCGCATGCCGCTCCAGCCGAGTGCGTGTCCTCCTGTGTAGCTCTTGAATGTGCTCAGCCAACTTTCCAGCAGCAAAGTTCTCCTGATCCTATAGCGGGTACGGTGTCATGTCCAACGGCGTCAGCGGGTTCCTTCCGTATACAACCTCGAAAGGAGTCAGCTTCGTCGCAGAGTGCCTGGACCTGTTATAGGAAAACTCAACAGTAGCAAGTAAGTCCTCCCACCTTCGTGGGTTCGCCTTGAGAACCGTCCGAAGGAGGGCTCCCAAGGTACGGTTGGTCACCTCCGTCTGACCAACCGTCTGTGGGTGATAGCTAGTAGAAAATAGAAGCTTGGTGCCTAGCTTACTCCACAAGGTTCCCCACAAATGGACCACAAAATTGGTATCTCTATCACTAACAATAGTTTTAGGGATACCATGTAAGCGCACGATATGCTCAAAAAACAAACCAGCGATGTCCGCAACATTGTTGGTGTTCTTGCAGGCAATAATGTGTGCCACCTTAGAGAACATGTCGACCATTACAAAAATGCAATCTCTACCACGCCGAGACATAGGCAATCCTGTGATAAAATCCATGGATAGATCTTTCCATGGGGCTGCAGGAATGGGGAGGGCGTGTAGAGACCATGTCGACTCGAGCGTGCCCCAGCCTTGTGGCATGTCACACAACTCTTGCAATACCTGGTAACACATTGGGCCATCATTGGCCAGAGAAAGTGTTCTCGAAGTGATGTAAGGGTCGTAGACACCCCAAAAAGGTCACGGCTGTCATGTGCTTCCTGGAGCAACAAGTGCTTGACAGAAGACATAGGAATACATTGTTTCCCAGCCTTGTACATATACCCATCATCCAAGAAATACGTGTCATGCTCTCTACTGATTGTACATTGCTCAAAGATGTCCTTAAAGAAAACATCAACAGCGTACAAATCCATGAGCAATGCAAAACCCAATAAGTGAGACTGGAGATGAGTGATGAGCACGTACCTGCGAGAAAGGGCGTTGGCAACCACATTCTCCTTACCATTCTTGTGCATGAGCAGGTACGGAAATGTCTCCATGAACTCGACCTACCTAGCATGCCTGCGGGTGAGGGTCGTCTGGCGCGTCAAATAGGCCAGGGCAGCATGGTCTGAGGGTATCACGAACTCACTTGGCCAGAGATAGGGCTGCCAAGTCTTCAGAACCCGGATCAACGCGTACAACTCCTTGTCATATGTCGGACGCCTCTCCTGGAGCAAGACACCACGGATGCCAAAAGGTGAAGAGGCAGGAAGAGAACGCGTACATGAGGGTGCAGAAGTCCTCCCAGAAGCTGCAGAAGATGAAGACGCAGGAAGAGAAGGGGAGGATGCTGACTCGGCCGAGTTGTCATCTGGGCTCCTGACTCGGTCCACAACTCGGTCGAGTTGCTGACCGAGTGGTTGGCTGCAGTCCTGACTCGGGCCAGAACTCGGCCGAGTTGTTGGCCGAGTTCTTGTCTGGCTCCAAGACTCGTTCTGGAGCTCGACCGAGTTGTCGTCTGGAGGTCTCCGCGGTGGATGCCGTTGCTGGCGAAACTCCGGCGGCCTCCAGTGCCTTCTGGCGTTGGCGCTGGACCTGGTCCTGTAAAATTTTCTACGGAATCATGGGTAAGATTGTCACGCGCCTCCCGTGGTATTTGAACATGTAATTGTTCAAATACGCGTCGTGAAGCACGCGACAATCATATTGCCATGGACGACCCAAAAGCAGACGGGTTGCGTCCATAGCGGTAACATCACATTGCACAGTGTCGTTGTAAGGACTAATAGAAAATGAAATAAGACTCGGGCGAGAAAATGTGTTACCTGACCCTTCAGAGATCCCTTGGAGGTCGGAGGGAGTGGGTTGTGGTGTAGTCGGAAGGTTGAAACGGCGCACAACCTCCTCATGGATAATGTTACAACAAGAACCCCCGTTAATGATCACACTCAGCGATGCATCCGGAAGGCTGCACCGAGCATGAAACAAGTTCTCCCGGTGCTCGTGAAGGGCTTCCTCCTTGACGCTCAGCACGCATCTCGTAACCAAGGCAGAGTGGTATGCCTGGTCATCATGGTGATCGGAAGTACCGACCACATCGCCATCAGCATCGGATGTAAAGACGCCGGCAGGGTCAACCTCGACGTCGTCGTCATATGCCTCTACAACTGCAGGGTCTTCCTCCTGGATCACATCCTGTGACTCAAGGCATTTCAGTTGGCCTGGAGTCGATGTTGAGGGAAGCATCAGGGCTTTACCCTTCGCCTTGTCCAGGGCTAAGAGCTCGTCATATTTACGCTGGAGTTTAGCGAACCGCGCGGCTTTTAATTTTTGTTCAGCAAGCAGCTCTTGTATCATCGTCTGTACTGCAATCTTACGTTGTAGTTCGGCTATCTGCGCGTGTCTTGCTTTGTCTCTAGCAAGCAGCTCTCGGATCATCTTTTGGGTAGCAGTCTCTGTGCCTGTCTCACGGGTTGTATCACCTTCTGACATGGTACCTGACAGCAAGAAATGGCAAACCACAGAATCAAAGCGAACAACAATAGCAACAGAGAATCAACAAATAGGTAAGCAGAACCGAACTCAACAAGCAATCACTCGGGAATCTAATCTGGCTGGCCGTGTGGGCGGTTACGAGCAGGCTTAAGGCAACTCACACAACAATCAACAAAATCAAGGCAATGCTCAGCAAAGAAAATGTTGAAAGTAGATATGCAAGGATATAAGCACAGAAGTAATCACAACACAGTCAACCAAGATATGCAACCCAGACGGTGAAAGATAGAAAAGACGGTAAATGAATCACTTGCGTCGTTGGAAATTGAAGGTTCCGGAATCAAGACCGGGTTCTCCCTTCGTGCTGTGTAGAGACGCACTTGCCTTATTTTGGCTTCTGGGGTCTCGATTTTTTTTTTGTATAAAGCGAACAGCTGCTGTAATTTTTTTTTTCTTTCAAATCTATGTACAGCTACAGTAACGCACAGAAATTCACAAAAAGTTTAGCGAATGCCCAGAAAGTTCAGCAAACGCACATAAATATGCAGCAAACGCACAGAAATGCACAGAAATTCAGAAAACTATGCACAGAAATGAACAAAAATGCAGAAAACACACAGAAATGCAGCACAAAAAATAAAAAATGCAGTGATTCAAGTTTGAAGAGAAAGAGATTGAGAAGATGTAGATTTTTTGGCGCAAACAAGGCAAACGAAGTCGCAAACGAACTATCTAAGCCTATATGCAAGCAGATCTACTTCAAACACAATCAAAACCCAAGCAAACACCCAGAAATTGCAGAAAGTTCGTGAATAGGGTTCGGATCTGTAGAAAAATAAATAAATTTTTGTGTGTTTTGATGAAGGCCGAATTACTCAACACCAAACCTAGGGTTGTTTCTGTTTTTTTCAGATTCGAATTGCAAGATTTTTTATTTTTTTTGGTTTCTAGAACAAGATCTAGGGTTTTTTTTTTTGATATGCAGAAGTGATTTGCGGAAGCAAAGGAGTGATTGAACGAAGAGTTGGAACGACTTACGCGATTCGAAGGCTCTGATGCCAGTTGATGTGACCTTATCCGATGGAAAGACCACAAATCGTTGTCAAGGATCGCTTGAATGCGTATTGGGGCGAACAACTCTTCGGAAGGGGGAGAAGTGGGTGTCCGGTGGACTGTGGGGGGTGTTCGGAACACAGTGGACTGTGGAGACGCAGCGGACTGGATGGAGATGCGGCGGTGATGGGTGGAGGCGCGGCGGCGGAAGTGCAGCGAGCGGAGGCGGAAGTGGTGGTGAGAGGGCGGCGGCCGAGAGGGTGAAGGTGGATGGAGGCAGCCATGAGAATTAGGGTTAGGGTTTGTGGAGTGTTGGTTGCATATAGTGATGGATAGATGTGGGTAACCGAGTTAATGCGCCAAGATAATTCACTAGAAACGCGTTAACTAAATCGATGCGCCAGGATAGTTCGACTAGGAAACGCAAGGATTGTTGACGTCGGGGCCCGGGGTTTAAGGAGTTTACTCGACTTGAACTTAGGCTTGAATTGACGTAAACTGAAAAGGAAGACAAGAGTTCCTATATATACTAGAGAGTTGACCTAATGGGCCAGACTCTCTAGTTACTAACTCTGCCGGCCCATTTAACATAAATGGAAACCACCCAGAACTAGTAGCTACTAAAAATAGAAATACTGTAAATATAAAGTACTAAGGTAGTAATGTCTGGAAATAGCAAGACTAGAAAGTCTCCTAAATCTAACTCAGAATGGATATAGTTGTAGAGGAGTCTCAAGGCGGATGTCTCATGGTGTCTTCCTCCTCTATAGCTGACATGGAGGGCAGGGTCACATCAATTGGGTTCCTGATTCCGGCAGTGAGAATATTGTCAGTACTTCAATGCATATTCCTGGGAAGGACGACGAGGCTGGTGTCGATGGAGGTGAAGCTAAACCCAATGTGGAGCATATTCCATTATTGACCAAGGAAGAACACTCTGAACCTGAATGGGCGAAGGATCTGAAGGACAAATGCACCAAATGTTTGGTGTTTTGAAAGATGTCCAGTCTAAGGTCAATGATCAAGGTTTGCAATTGTCTGAAGTATTCAAGAAGCTCAAATACATTGAGAGTTGTATGAAGGTTAAGTATTCAGAATCATTGGATGAGGAGTGTAAAGTTAATGTTGGTGATGAAGACTTACACGACGGTGAGGATGACGACGCCTTGTCACATTCTATAAGAGACATGAATGAGGGTGATCGTGAGGGTGATTGACGGAGGCTAAATTCGTGTGCCCAATCAAAGTAAAATCCTTAATAACCTAAACTAGTAGAATAGGCAAGCAAGGGTCGAATCCCACAGGGAGGAGTTGTCTTTCTTTATGTAATTTGTATGCCAAAGTAACAAGGGGGGGGGGGGGGGGGATTGGTTGATTGTTATGCAAGTAAACAAAGTAAAGAAGCAAAGGTTTGTAATCAAATTGGGAAAAATACTTAGCCAAATAAATATCCACCTTTAGTTTGATTGATTGATCATTGATTGATTGATCATTGATTATTCCTAGTCCTCAATCCTCAAGAATGTCCTAATCCCTGTTCTAAATTAGTTACCAGTCCAACTAGTCCTGATAACCCTAACTATTAAATAATCAAGAAACTATCAAGATAAATCTAACAGCAGCAGTAGGCTCAGGAATAGATAGGCTCATGCAATACTTAACAACTCGTCAGTACTCGATATGCAATCAATTCTCTTCACAATAAACATTCACAACTCGTTCCAGTAAATCGTGGTTGCTACTCTGAATTAGGTATGAACAATATTAATCTCAACAAGTTGACTAGATTAAGGTAACTAGCACTATAGATAATATCAATCTCAACTAGTTTGTCAGGCTAGAGAAACTAATATTAATAATACTAATCACAACAATTGATGAACTAGATCAACCAATAGAATTCAAAACCCTAATCCTGCAATATGAATAATATCAATAAAACTAGGTAGCTAATCTAGAGAAATCAATATAACTCAATGGAATGAAACATAAGAGAATCAATAACATTCAAAGATAGAGTAAAGGAATAATCTCACAATCAAATTCAACCCAAGGCTTCAATTGTCGGACTAAGCAAAGGGTGCTTAGTTCTTCATAACTCAAAGGAAAAGAACAATACGTAAAACTGAATCTGAATGAATAAGTGAATGATGATAAGCTCCTATGGAAATTAGGTTAAATAACCTAAAAACCAAACCTCATGCTGAAAACATAACAAGTCTAATCTTAGAAGGAAATAAAATAAACGGAATAAAAGAAAAGGGAAATAAATAAAATCTTCGGAAAAACTCTTCGGACGCGCTGATGCAGATTTCCGCGACCGCGGAAGAATTTCCGCGATCGCGGAAAATACCCTGATGCTCTCGAATTAACCACGACCAAGACCTTGGAATTCCGCGACCAACCGCGCTCGCGGATGGCTTTTGTTGCGCCTTCTTCGTCTGGCTCGTGGTCTTCTCTTGTGGTTTTCTCCTCCATCTTCTTAAGTCTTCATTTAAGCACTTCAAACCACCAAATCAACATTCCTTCTCCTCAACTCCATACTCCACAATAATAATCTAAACACATCCGAATGGTACCCAAAACACTAGTAACAACTCCTAGTTAAACCCTACAAAGTAGCGCTGATCAGTGATGTAGCACCTTGCTCAAGTTTGGAAGTCTTACATAAGGCTATTGTGGTCATGTCTGAGCATGACAAGGTTGTTGATGAAATTGCACACATTAAATATCCTAGTGTGCCAACAAATGAGCATGTTGATCCTCATCTTCTGAATCCAGAATGTGCGGATAAAGATGTTAAATGCGATTCTTCTTTCCCTGAAATAAGGGAGAATCTAGTTGAAGATGCCCCTTTGAATGTTGAATCTAAAGAAGATGCATCCATCGAAAATGCCATCATGAATGAAGCTTTGAGAGAACAAGGCAATGACACTTTGGTTGTTGTTGATAAGGATTGTGGGGTTGCGCCTTTAAATGATGAAGTGAAAGAAAAGTAATGCACCCAGATCTTTAAATTGCCATCATTACTGAAGCTAATGTAGAACAATGTGATGGCATCTTGAATGTTAAAGTTAAGGATGGTGGGGATGTCATTTCTAACGATCAAGCAAAAGAAGAGGTACGTATACCAGATGTTTAGAATACCAATATGAATGAAGCCCTAGGAGGACAAGGCGATGGTGGTTTCTATGATGAAGTGAAAAAGAATCTACAAATCTTGAATGGTGGGAATGCCATCATCACTGAAGCTGTTGTGGAACAAGTTGATGGCACTTTGAATGATGAATGTAAGCATAGTCTAGATGTGCCTTTGAATGATGAATTGAAAGAGGATCTACACAATTCAGATGGTGAGAATGCCAACATGACTGGAGATTCTGATGTTAAAACTCATGAAGTCAGTTTGAAGGGCAAAGAGTGGAAAGGTAAGCCAAAAGAAGGGAATGTTTGTTGAACTAATAACTAAGAATTAAGAAACAAATACAAAAGATCAAACTAAACTAACAACCACTCTCATGACTTGCTAAATCCAATCTAATCTTAGGGTTTCTATGATAGTTATTGATCCACAAAAGAAATTAAGACGCTCTCGCAATAATAAAACCTCGGGTTGAAATCCTAGGAGTCCAATAGAAGTTATTACCTATCGGTCTCAAACCCTATCTGACTGACAATTAACGTTATCACCTCTCGATCTCAAATCCTAATAGGATACAATTCGCATAAGCTACTATGGCATTAAGCACACTAGGAATGAATCAACAAAGTCTTAGAGATCCATTCAGGCAAATATCAAACAAGTCTACCTACGCATAGTTGGAATCACCCCAACCCTAGAAATACGGAATTAACTAGACATAATTACATAAACAATCAAAGAATTCATATTAACAATGGAAATCAAAACAAGATTAAAGAGAGGGGAAACTTAATCTTGAATCCAATAGAACAATCTCCAAAGTTGAAATCTTCAAATGAGGCAAACAACTAGGTCTAGAGAGATATAAAAAGTGACAAAAGATCCATCTAAAACCCTACAACGAAGTATTCATACCTAAGACGAAAAGTTTCCAAAAATAAAACCAATCTGGGTAAATCGCACGGCCTGTGCCTTGACCATGCGGAAAACACACGATCAAGCGCACGGTCTAAAATGCTACAGGGGAAAACGCATGGCTAAAACGCATAGCCAGGTTCTGAAGGTGAGAAAATCACACGGCCGTGCGGTGGAGCGCACGGCCGATGCAGCAAGAAATCACTGCTTGAACGACCGTGTGTTAGAATGCACAACCCTTTAAAAGAAATTCGAACCAACTGCAAGGCCTCCTATGAGTTTTTGCGCAACTCTCTTATTCGCTTGTTTCCACTCCGAATTCACCACGGCTTGCCACGGTAGCGTTCAGACGATAGCAAGGGTATCAACAACATCCACAAAAAGTCCCCGAAATCCACCAAAGTACTTGAAATGCACAATTTTCTCGTGTAGACATCCATAACAAATAAAAAGATGCAACTAGCTATAAATGCAAAGTAAAATGCACAAAATAACCTAAACTATAACACAAATGTATGTACTAGATATGTACTAAATGGATGTTATCAAAGGTATAGTTGATGGCAATATCGACGTAGTTGATCTCGTCAAGAGTTCTCAAGATTTGTTGTTGAGAAGAATGATGAAATGAGTATCATTGAATTCATAGAGGAGTCACAAGAACCTGATAGTGACATGAATTCCCAAATGTCATACTCTCAAGGTGAAACTTTTAAGGTTGGATTGCTGGAAGAAGAAAAAGGCTTGGAAGAGGGTGATCATCTACGCAAGTCCATCAGAGTGACGACGGTGAGCACTCACTTGCAGACTCTGTTCACTGGTGGAAAGAAGAAATTTGTGTTGCTTGAAAGACCGCCTTATTCTTTTTACGAGAATGATGATCATAGAAAATTCTATGTATGGTATAAAATCAGGTAATTTTTATCTTTCAATGTATTCTCGATGGCAGTTTTAAACAGTCATCACTAATGGATTCTTTTTTCTTAACAAGCCTCCTTGATGGCAGTTTCAAAACTGCCAACAAGCCTCCTTGATGGTAGTTTGAAAACTGCCAACAAGCCTCCTTGATGGTAGTTTGAAAACTGCCAACAAGCCTCCTTGATGGTAGTTTGAAAACTACCACCAATCCTTCTTGGTGGCAGTTTACAGCTGCCATCACCAATGCATTTCTATGTGACAGTTGGCAATTTTTATCTTTCAATGTATTCTTGATGGCAGTTGTAAACTGTCATCACTAATGCATTCTATGTGTCAACAAGTGACGGTGGCTAAAAGATGCACAAGCAAATGTCGTTGATTAGCCTTATCAAAGTAAATTATCCTAACAAACCCACTAAACAGAAGTATAGAAGACAAGTAAAGGTCGATCCCACAGAGAAGGTTTGATGTAGTATGCAACCGTGAATGACAAGTAACACAAACGGGGGGGTTTAGTTATCAAGAGAACAAAGCAAACAAAGCAAATGAATTGAGTTGAGTTTAGAAAATATAATGAAGGAAAAATAGTTCCACTAGAGCGAAATCCACAAGTACAGAGATAAAGTTCGATCACTGAAATATATTTCGTCCAAGTTCTTTAATTATCCTTATAGTCGTTCCCACCCTGATCTTAAGTACTATTGATTCTCACAGTTGTCAATAGACTTATTACTATGCCAATGATAAAATACCACTGATTCTCACAGTTGTCAGCGTACCTTAGCACCAACACAACAATAGCAATGCACACAAGGATATAGGATACATGCAAGTAGAAAGACGTACAAGTACTCACTCCCCTACTTAACATGCAACTGATTCTCACTCACAATTATACGCTCGGAACCCCTATACGCACAATTGTGTTTGCCACTAGATATGCACTCGGAACCCCTATATGCAATCCTAGCAATTGATAAAAAGCATTCAACCTAGTTGATCAGGCTAAGAAGAACAACAAGAAATCAATATCAATATAACCAAGAGAATCAATCCAACACTTATAAGGATAAGAACAAGGAATAGAAATCTCACAAACACATCAACTGTACTGCTTCAATCGTCTAGCAGAACAAGGGTGAAGTTAGTTCTCCATCAAAGGAGATGAAAAACTCTATAGAAAATAACGTCTGAAAACGGAGGCAATCAAGTGATGATAAGTCTCTCCTTCTCTTAACCTAGAAAAGAGGCTTAAATAGTCTTAACAAACTAGGTTAAACTAAAGCTGAAATTAAAGGAAACAGAATAATAATAAAATAAAGTCTCAAACATAAAAGGAAACTAAATCGTCTCTGGCGCGAGGTCATTAAGCACAGCCACCGCGGGGCGGTAAATTCCACCGCGAGGCGTCGAACTTCCACCGTTGGGCGGTGGCATCCTCTGGCGCGGGCTTCATCTTCACTGAGAGTCACCGTCGGGCCGCGGTACTTCTGACGCGGGGCGGTGAGATCATTTCTCCAGCTCTCTTCTTCTCTGCTTCTGCTGCTCTTCAATCCTACCAAGTGTTGGTAATCTTCTCCATAGATGCTCCAGCAGCTCCATCCATCCTCATGCTCCATCTAAGCTGCAAAACCTTGGATTTCTTCACTTCTCTCCCAAACATCTGGATTGCAGACTTAGCACCAAAACTCATCCAAAACCTATCCAAATCATGCTAATAATTGCTAGTAAAGGTGTATGAAATAACACCTATCAAATTCCCCCATACTTAGACCTTTACTCGTCCCGAGTAAACTAAAGAAAAGCTCACTCTCTCAATCAACACCAAGGTCTCAGGAAGTATAAGACAATATGACACTAGCAACTATAGCATATCAACAATAAGCTCCAGACAACCAAAACAAGTGATGCAAAGATAACCTAATCCTAACTCCAATCTAGCTCCTTATCGCTCCAAGAGTGGCCTACCCGAGTCCTCCTTATGACTCCCCTTCTTATGACGCCTCGCCAAGAAATATAGAGAAATCCTAGAATCACTCTTCTTCTTTTACGCTCATCTTGCCTAGGCGCCCTTTCGGGTTTTCACCTAGCCACTCATTTCATTTTGCTAGATATCTCACATATACTCGCATCACTCCAGTCCAATTTTGCTCTGGTCTATACCAGCCGGACTACCTGCTTTTTACCTGAACTGCCCTTTCGGGTTTTCAGTCCATCCCAGGATTTTGGTTGCCTTTTTACCTCTTTTTGGCTTTTTCAATTTTTTTTGAATAGAGTGCAGAAACAACGACAAACAACAATGCAGAAACGAAACTATATGTACACTAGCTAGATAGAAAGCAAGATAGCAAGTCTATATCCTCCCCCATACTTAAATTGAACATTGTCCTCAATGTGGAAAAGAGAACATCAAATGATATAGGGGAAGAATAGAAAAGCTCACTGTGGACCTGAAGGTGGTGGTGGGTACATCCCAAAATAGTCCCTCATATGAGCGTCCATGGTGTCCAAATGCTCATCTATATCAGCACGGAATTGGGTCTGCCAAGTCTGCAGACCGGTCTCTACCTGGGAGTTCCACTGATCCTGGCGCACTGAGAACGCGTCCCATCTAAAATACAACTCCTGCCAGGGTGCGACATGACCGTATGAAGACGAAGGCGCCTCAAACTGGGTAGACATGGGGTCGTCCCCACCCACAGAATCAGTAGCAACAGCAACAAAACCACCACTAGGGCCCTCCCCAAACGGACCTGAAGGAGCAACAGTAGGGGCATCATCGGTCGGCATCCGACTATCACTGGGAATCCACCAACCCGCATAAGAAGGCGAATAAGCAAACTCTCGGGGAACAATCAGAATGTGGCCCTTATAGGATGACCAGACCAAATCACCATCCTTCCCCAGTGGCTTCAGCATCGAGCACACCTTCATGTGTGCTAAATCATACACCGCGTAGGCAACAGGCCGAGGAATCTGATCGCAAGCAATCACTCCAGCACAAAGAAGGGTAATCAGACCACCCCCACAAATATCACGTGGCTCGCCATCACGAATCCTCACCAAGGAACCCAAGAAAAGGGTAGCCCAACACGGCGTATACTCAACAGTCCCCAAGATGCTCATAAACCACTGGAAGTCCTTCATAGGCACCTTCCCATCGTCCGCATGGCCAAAGAAATCTCTCATCATCACCTTGTGGATCAACCGCAGACATGGGTTCACCAATTTGGAATTCACCTCCTGACCCTTCCTGAAACTCCTGCCCGTAGCAGCCCGCCAGAACTCCATCATCTCGGAATCAAGAATACCACCAGACCACCCATCAGTTGGGTCCTTTGTAATACCCAGGGCTTCATGCACCAACTTCAGAGATAAGGAGTAATCACGCCCATTGTAGGTGAACATGATCCTGCGCAGATGCCTATCGTCCGAGTCATTGGTGAGCCTCCTGAAAGAGGCAATAAACTGGTACCACAGCTCTGGATATGCAGGGGTAGCCTTTTCCAGAAACTTCCCTAACCTACACTGTGTCAAGCACATGGACACACATGCCAACATTCCCATTTGCTCCAAAGTCGGCTTATGGAAAAACTTCGAAGCCAACACCTTCCTCTCCTTCACCACATTATAAACCTCACTCCCATCCCTAGTCGACACTTTCTTCTTGCCTCTAAATGCCATAAGTAGGGAATTGAAGTGCTCAAAGCAAGGCAATCTAGAGAACTTACAAGCAAACAAACACGCAGCCTGGAGAGTCTCAGCGCGGGGCGGTAGGGTCGCGGTGAGAAACTGGGAGCTATGGTCGGGTCATGGCGAAGTCGGCACGGGGCGGTGGCAGCAGTGACGCAAAGCGGGGGCAGCGCGAAGCGGAGCAACGGCGAGGCGGGACTAAAGCGATGTGGTGGGGTTGTGTTTGGGCTTGTTTGTGAGGCTAGACTCCAAATTGGGGATTTGGGGCTAGATTTGGCTCAAGGTCGACAGGGATTTGGGGGAGATAGAGGGAAATAGATGTGAGAGCTTGAGGGGGCCATTGGAATGGGAGGTAAGAGATAATGGGGTTAGGTCAGGGAAAGGGAAAGGAAAAAGGGATGATGGGCCGGTCAGGTACCATGGCCCAAAAGAGAAATCTTGGCCCACCAGAGGGAACCCAATCCGTCAAAACCTTAGTTACCACTTAAGAAATAAGCTTTTACTCACCCGTTTAAGGTTTTTTCGGGGCCCATTATTCTTGCTTTTTTTTAAAATAAAAATAAAAATCGAGAGGTTATACCTGACCTTCACCGCGGGGCGGTAGGGAACGCCGCGGGGGGGTGAGACTGGTTGGGTACCACATCTCTACTCGGGTTTACTTTCGTACCTGAAATGTGAGTAACAGGCGAACGAAACAAAACAAAATAAACTATGAAAATAATCTAATGAAAGGAAAAATCAAAGAAGGACTAACACGGGTTGCCTCACGGACAGCGCCTTGGTTATCGTCGTTGGCTCGACGTAGTGCAGATCCGTCACCATTTAGAGTAGGATCCCCTTGGAATCCTCCTACTCGTCTCTTCCTGTGGAGACCTCTCATGGAAAGGTGTAAACCTTAGACCATGTTCCCTCTTTGCCATTGACTCCATCTGTACTTCCTTTGGAGTGTCCCCCCCATACTTAGAACGATGTGGGGGCTGATATGGCTTAACCTGAATATGATGCACGTCACTAGATAAAGGCTTACAGCCTTGTATGGTTAGTGTAGGGGGGCTAGTGCCCAAAGTAGAAGGAATAGAACTTCCTACATCATCTAGCAGGACATCACCAACACGCACTTCATGCAACTCAATAGGTCCTTCATTAGTGGAACACTCAACTACAGTCTCCACTGTATCAGTTTTAACATTTCCATGCACAGAATTATCAATATCACTAATGTAGAGAGGGGTGGACAATTCAATGGAGTTGGCTTTATGAATATTATGTTCAAATATAATTCCATCAAATTCCATAGTCAAAGTTCCACTATCTACATCAATCTTTGTCATTGAAGTTTTCATAAAAGGTCGTCCTAGCATAACAGGAGCAACTTGTTCATCATAATCCATGTCCATAACAAAGAAATCAGCAGGGAAAATCAAAGAACCTATCCTAACAAGAACATCTTCCACTATACCCTTGGGGGCACACATGATCCATCAACAAGTTGTATGACAATGTTAGAATCATGCAAGGGTCCTAATTCCAATTTTTCAATCAATGAATAGGGTAGAACATTAATTGAGACACCCAAGTCTAGCAGTGCTTTCTCAAAAAGATGCCCACCTATAGTGATAGGAATAGTAAAAGTATCTGGATCCTTGCATTTTGCGGGCAGACGCTTCTGAACTACCGCTGAAACTTGTGCACCCACTGGACTCTTCTTTTGGGTCTTCTGCTTTTGAGTCCTCTTCACCGTGCATAGCTCCTTTAAGAACTTGGCATATCTCGGGATAGCCTTTATAAGCTTGAGCAGGGGAATGTTCACCTCACAGTTTTGAAATGTCTCGAACAGGTCACTGTCGTCGACAACTCTCTTTGCCTTTAGCGCCTCGGGAAAAGGTGTTGGGGGCTTCTCCGAACCTAGAGGGGGGAACGCGGGGCGAACGTAATCATCATAGGTCTCTTCAGCGGAGACAGAGTTTTGTGGACAAGGTTATGGCTCCCACCGCGGGGCGTGAGTCAGCGCCGCGGGGCGGTGGGTTCGCGGTGTCTTTACTGGGTTCAGGCGCTGGGTCGCGGCGAGGGTCGCCGCGGGGCGGTGTCAATGAAACTCCTTTACTGGCTCCTCCCCTAGTTTCTGGCCGGGCCGCGGTGGGGTCTGCCGCGGGGCGGTCGGTGATTTCTTCCTTCTCGAACTCGTTCTCCTCTTCAGCATTAGGAGCAACGAGCAACTTCTTACCACTTCTGAGCGTGATGGCACTCACGTTCTCTCTGGGATTCACAGTGGTCTGGGATGGTAGGGAATTTGATGCCCTTTGGTTAATCTTGGTCATCTCATCGGCTAACTGACCAATCTGCCTCTCCATGTTCTTGATACTCGACTCAGTAGCCTGCACATGTGTGGCAAAGTGCTGAGTCAGAGTCTTTAGCATATCCTCAGTAGAAACTCCAAATGTTTGGCCCTGGGGCCTCTATTGATAAGGGGCTCTCTGCTGGTACTGTTGTTGCGCCGGCTGGTACTGTTATTGCTGCACTGGCTGTTGACCACCTTGAGGGTCACTCCATCTAAAGCCTGGGTGGTCACGCCCTCTCTGATTGTAATTGGGCTGTCCACCATATTGTGGTCTAGGGGGTCCGTAACCTCCTATAGCATTTACTTCAGCAACACATTCCTCTCGCAGCTGGGGATAGGTATCGGTATGGTGGGACTGGTTAGAGCAAAGTCCACACACTTTAACTTGTTGAGGGGCATTCTGATTCGCCATCCTCAGCACCAACTCTTTCAGCTCGGCCAACTCAGTCAACACCGGGCTTGGTCCTGCAGGGGTCACAACATTGACCGCCTTTCTCTGGTACGTCTTCCCGAAGCTCCTAGTACTCTCACTCATCTCCTGGAGTCTCTCCATAGCCTCATCCGGTGTCAGGTTCAGAATACTTCCACCGCATGCAACATCAACCATTCTCCTCTCTTGGTCCATCAGACCATTGTGCAGATAAAGGACAAGGTTCTGCTTGGCATATCCGTGGAATGGGTAGCTGGAACAGAGCCTCTTGTACCTCTCCAGATAATCACAGCGTCTCATCACCAACCTGCTCAATGTTGGCAATTGCCTTTTTCAAAGCATTCGCCTTCTTCGTGGGAAAGTACTTGTCCAGGAACGCTTTGTGCAGTTTAGTCCATGTATCTATGGTTCCTGGCGGCAGGTGGTAATACCAATCACTCGCAGAGTCGAGTAGGGAGAAACCAAAAGCTCTCATCTTGATCTGGTCTTCCGTCACATTCATGGGCTTCATCGTCATACATACATTGTGGAACTTGCCCAGGTGAGAGATCGGATCCTCTCCACTCAGCCCGTGGAATTTAGGGAGATAAGCAACAACTCCCGACTTCAATTCAAAGTTCACCCCTTCTCCTAGCGCAGGGATGATGACAGCTAGGGGCTGTGCCCCTATATTCGGCTCAGTAAGCTCTCTCAGGGTTCTAGTTCCAGCCATTGCAACGGCTGGGGTATTGGCAGTCTCAACGGTTTCTGTCTCGATGGTTTCAGTCTCAACGGTCTCAACTGTCTCTATTCCTTCTTCTCCGTCTTCCCTTTGATTGCGCATGTTCCTAAGGAAAGATCTGTCAACCTCTGGATCGAAAGGAGCTAGAATAGGGTCAGTACTATGGGTGTCGACCATAAGATAGGTCTCCACCAAAAATCAATCACGAAAACACACAACAAACAAAAGCCCTCCCCGGCAACGGCGCCAAATTTGACGGTGGCTAAAAGATGCACAAGCAAATGTCATTGATTAGCCTTATCAAAGTAAAATATCCTAACAAACCCACTAAACAGAAGTATAGCAGACAAGTAAGGGTCGATCCCACAGAGAAGGTTTGATGTAGTATGCAACCGTGAATGACAAGTAACACAAACGGGGGGGTTTAATTATCAAGAGAACAAAGCAAACAAAGCAAATGAATTGAGATGAGTTTAGAAAATATAATGAAGGAAAAATAGTTCCACTAGAGCGAAATCCACAAGTACAGAGATAAAGTTCGATCACTGAAATCTATTTCGTCCAAGTTCTTTAATTATCCTTATAGTCGTTCCCACCCTGATCTTAAGTACTATTGATTCTCACAGTTGTCAATAGACTTATTACTATTCCAATGATAAAATACCACTGATTCTCACAGTTGTCAGCGTACCTTAGCACCAACACAGCAATAGCAATACACACAAGGATATAGGATACATGCAAGTAGAAAGACGTACAAGTACTCACTCCCCTACTTAACATGCAACTGATTCTCACTCACAATTGTACGCTCGGAACCCCTATACGCACAATTGTGTTTGCCACTAGATATGCACTCGGAACCCCTATATGCAATCCTAGCAATTGATAAAAAGCATTCAACCTAGTTGATCAGGCTAAGAAGAACAACAAGAAATCAATATCAATATAACCAAGAGAATCAATCCAACACTTATAAGGATAAGAACAAGGAATAGAAATCTCACAAACACATCAACTGTACTGTTTCAATCGTCTAGCAGAACAAGGGTGAAGTTAGTTCTCCATCAAAGGGGATGAAAAACTCTATAGAAAATAACGTCTGAAAACGGAGGCAATCAAGTGATGATAAGTCTCTCCTTCTCTTAACCTAGAAAAGAGGCTTAAATAGTCTTAACAAACTAGGTTAAACTAAAGCTGAAATTAAAGGAAACAGAATAATAATAAAATAAAGTCTCAAACATAAAAGGAAACTAAATCGTCTCTAGCGCGAGGTCATTAAGCACAGCCACCGCGGGGCGGTAAATTCCACCGCGAGGCGTCGAACTTCCACCGCTGGGCGGTGGCATCCTCTGGCGCGGGCTTCATCTTCATTGAGAGTCACCGTCGGGCCGCGGTAATTCTGACGCGGGGCGGTGAGCTCATTTCTCCAGCTCTTTTCTTCTCTGCTTCTGCTGCTCTTCAATCCTACCAAGTGTTGGTAATCTTCTCCATAGATGCTCCAGCAGCTCCATCCATCCTCATGCTCCATCTAAGCTGCAAAACCTTGGATTTCTTCACTTCTCTCCCAAACATCTGGATTACAGACTTAGCACCAAAACTCATCCAAAACCTCTCCAAATCATGCTAATAATTGCTAGTAAAGGTGTATGAAATAACACCTATCAACAAGCCTTCTTGTTCGCAGTTTTCAAACTGCCAACAAATCTCCTTGATGGCAGATTGAAAACTGCCAACAAGTCTCCTTGATGGCAGTTTGAAAACTGCCAACAAGCCTGATAACATCTATTTCATACATGTTTAGGACATGCATTTAGGCTATAGCTTAGGCATTTCCGCATTTATTTTCTTGCATTTATAGCTAGTTGCATCATTTTCTTTAGTTTAGATGTCTACATTAGTTTCTGCGTGTTTCAGGTAGATTGGTGGACTTTTGAGGTATGCTACGAGGCATGGACATCATTGACGAGTGCTATTGAGCCAAGAGGGTGGACTACACTAGCCAAAGAGAAGGATTATGGTGCCAATGAGGAGTGCACGGCCAACAACAATGGATGCACGGTCGGCTACAAAGACGATCAATGGAAAATTGATCCCTGCAGTTTGGCACGGTTTGCTACAAATCGTGCCCATATGTTACAAACCGTGTTGTCTTCTGCTGTTGTGCTCTGTTGACACGCACGGTTTGTGACAAACCGTGCCAATTTGTCACAAATCATGCCACTATGTTCGTGACCCGAATTAGTTATTTTTTGGCACTTTGTTATTTTTGGATGGTATAAATACTTTTTATAGGGTTTTTTGGCAGCTCTCTTCTTTGACACTTTTTGCCATTCTCTCTAGCCCTATGTGTTTTGGAGTTCTTTTGAAGATTTTTGAAGATTGGAGATTGTTTCCCTGGATTTGATAATATATTTATCTTCTTCTTATCTAGTTGAATGATTTATTTTGTTCATATGATGTTTTTGATTGTTTCTCCCAATATGTCTTGCTAATTTCATAATTCTAGGGTTGGGGTGATCCCAACAATGAATTGGTAGACTTGTGCATGATATTTGTCTGAATTGAAATCTGAAACCTTGTTTGATTCAATCCTAGAGTTCTTAATGCAATTGATACATGTTGATTAGACTTCTATTAGGTTTGAGTATGAAAGGAGATAACCTTAATAGATAACTCAAATAGGGTATTAGTCTTAAAGGAGATTATTTTATCGGATCACTAAGAATTGAATCTGAGTATTATTTGTGCGATAACAACCTAATCACTCTTGTGGAATGCTAAGTTATCATAAAAACCATAGGCTTGCCTGGACTTAGCGGAGCACGACAATGGATGTTACCCTAGTTTGATCCTAGATTCTAAGTGCACAAAGGGTCTAGATTTATTAGCTCTGTGCAACATCGATTGTTAGTTGGAATTTAGGCACATCTATTATCATCTGAAAGGAGTTAGTAGAGACTTTAGATAACTTACCTTCAGGCAGGTTCATAATATTTTCAGACAGATATCCATAATTTTACCAAGACATTGTTGTGGGGATCCCTAGTCCTAGAATCTTCTCCCCAATTGTTTACAACCATCTTTTGCAATTCTTATTTCTTATTTTTTTAGTTGTTAATCAAATGAAACTCCCTTCTTACGGCTTAGCTTGCCAATTTAAGTTACAATAGATACTACATAGTCCTCATGGGAATGACACTTGAAAAGCTACAACTGATCCTATACGCTTGAGGATAAGTTTTTCTCCTATCAAGTTTTTGGAGCTGTTGCCGAGGAGTATTGCTAGTATCAGTTGTTTCCTACAACTGGTTCGACTAAGTCTTTGTTTTATTTTTTTATCTTGTTTTTTGTTTCTTTGCTTTCAGGCTTGTTTTCTTTATATATGAAGAGTCCTTAGCGCTAGTAATCTCAATGACTACGATCCCAAACACGAGCGTACTTTTCGTTTTAGAAGAAGGCAACAACGCGAAGCCAGAGAACAAGCAACGACTGACGATAGAGTGGAGAATGACCTAACTCAGCAGCTTTAGGTTCCACGCATGACGCTTGGTGATTATCTGATGCCAAATCACCTTGGTCCAATTTCTGGTGTGGTCCGACCTCTAGTGCAAGCTCAAAATTTTGAGCTGAAACCATCCCTGATCAACATGGTTCAGCAAAATCAGTTTGGAGGTCTACCATCTAAGAATCCACACCAACACTTGAATACCTTTCAAGAGTTGATGGACACAATGAAGATTCATGAGGTGTACCAAGATGCGCTTTTGCTACGCACTTTCTCATTCTTTCTACGAGACATGGCCAAAGCTTGGTTCAAGGCTTTGCCTCAAGGTTCCATCATGACGTGGGATGAGTTAGCCAAGGCCTTCCTGAACAAGTATTTCCCACCCAAGGAGACTACTGAGATGAGAAATCATATTACTACCTTCCAGATGAAGGATGGAGAGTCTCTGTATGAAGGGTGAGAGAGATTCAAAGAGCTATTGATGTTGTGCCCCCATCAGGGGCACCCTAAAGGGAGTCTACATCATGTCTTCTACAATGTTATTGATAGTTCTACTAGACTAATCATTGATGCTTTAGATGGGGGTAGAATTATGAATGTGATGATGCTTGGAATTTGATAGAGAGTAATGCTCAACACTCTCACTATTACAATGATTCTCGCTCTGTTTCAAATTCTAGGAAGTCTACAAGGATGTATGGAGTCAATAATGAGACCCACCATCAAGCTCAGATGGATGCTATGGCTCAAGAAATCAAGAGATTGAGTTTGTTGGTGCAAAAGTCTCAAGGGAAGGGTGCAGGACAATCCACACAGGTTGTTTCTAGTGTAACCTGACAGTTTTGTGGAGAACGTGATCACACTATATCATCCTGTTACCTTTTTACTTCCCAGAATGAGTCTCAAGAGGAAGTGAATTAAACGGATAACTTCAACAGGGGTCCCAAAAAGGATCCGTACTCTAACACTTATAACTCTGGTTGGAGAAATCACCTTAACTTCTCCTACAAGAACGATCAAGCTGCACAAAGACCACCTCTTGGGTTTCAGCCAAGAGCTCATCAACCGCAGAACCAGGCTCCTGGTCAATCATCTTTAGATCAGAAGCTTGATACTATTATGAAGGGGATTGAGACCTTTAGTAAGAGGTTGGACAATCATGAGAGCCAGATAACACAGCTTTCTTTGAGCATTCTAAGGCCACATGGTCAACTTCCATTCCCGTAGAGGAGAGCTCAGGCACAACTTGATCAGCAGTATGGGAAATTTGTGGAGGTATTAAAAAAGCTATACATTAATATACCCTTCATAGATGCTCTCAAGCGGATGCCAGCTTGTGTGAAGTTCTTGAAAGAGATCTTGTCCAATAAGAGGAAGCTAGATGACTACCAATCTATCTCACTAAGCCAGGAGTGCAACGCTCTAATTCAGAATAAATTGCCTCCTAAGTTGGAAGACCCTAGTAGATTTTGTGTCTCTATGGTGATTGGCAATAGCACCTACAATGCCTTGTGTGATTTAGGAGCTAGTGTGAGTTTGATTCCGCTCTCCATATGCAAAAAAATGGATTTGGGAGTGCCAACACCAATGAGGATGACTCTTTTCATGGAGGACAGATCCACTGCACGTCCGATAGGTATTTTGGAGGACATTCCCATCCAGATAGGTAAGTTCTACATTCATGTGGATTTTATTGTCATTGATATTGAGGCTGATTTTCATGTTCCTATTATATTGGGAAGACCCTTTCTAGCTACTATAGGTACACTCATTGATGTTAAGCAGGGTGTTCTTTCCTTTACTACTAGGGATGAGAAAATTGAATATAATTTTTCTAAAGCTATTAAACAGCCTATTTTTGAGGATGATGGTTGCAGGGTAGATGTAGTTGACCAAGAAGCTCAAGGATCGATGATGTTTGTTATTTCTAAGGATCCTTTGGAGCTTTGCTTGACTGAGAGTGTGACCCAGGCTGATAATCTTGAGCTACTTGCTGATGTGGTTCTTGATTTGGAGTCCACCAGAGAGTTCCCTGGGACTGTTGTTGAGGTCCTAAAAAGAGATGACCCAGACTCTACACAAGAGTCTAAAGATGCACCTAAGGTGAAGTTGAAGCCACTACTACCCACTTTGAGATATGAGTTCCTTAGACCCAATTCTACATATCATGTGATTATCAATGCTAGTCTAAGTGAAATTGAAGTTGAGAAATTGTTGCATGAGCATAGATTGCATAGAAAAGCATTAGGATATTGTATTGATGACTTGAATGAAATTAGTCTCTCAATGTGCATGCATAGGATTTTGATGGAAGATGATCATAAGCCCTCTATTGAGCATCAAAGAAGACTTAACCCAAACATGAAAGAAGTTGTGAAAAAAGAAGTGTTGAAATTTTTAGATGCATGCATTATTTATCTTATTTCTGATAGTGAGTGGGTTAATCTAGTTCATGTTGTGCCTAAGAAAAGGGTTATGATTGTTGTGAAGAATGAGAAGAATGAATTGATTCCTACTAGGACAATCACGGGTTGGATAATATGCATTGTTTATAGAAGAGATTGAACAAGGCAACCCAGAAAGATCATTTTTCCCTTCCGTTCATTGACCAGATGTTAGAGAGGTTAGCTAAGCATTCATACTTCTGTTACTTAGATGGTTATCGTGAATTTTTCTAGATCCCTATTCACCATGATGACCAGGAGAAGACCATATTCACTTGCCCTTATGGCACTTTTGCATATAGTAGGATGCCCTTTGGTCTATATAATGCTCCTGCTACCTTTCAAAGATGTATGATGGATATTTTTTCTGATTTTATTGAGGACATTATGGATTTGTTTACGGATAAATTTTCTGTATATGGTGCTTCTTTTGATGTTTATTTGTCTAACTTCCCTGAAGGTGAGTTACAAACTCTCCTCAAATCTAATGTTGAGGAGGAACATGAGGATGATTACTTCTCTGAGGATTCTTACCAATCTCTAAACTCAATGCAAACCAATTCATCCAACACTTCCATGGTGCAAAAGTTGGGTGTCATGACTGTCCATGCAACTGCTACATCAACCTATGGCTCCAGCAAGAGAAAGATGCAAGAAGATGATGGCGACACTGCCTCTTCAGTGTTGATGGGGAGAGCCTTTAAAGGCCTTTATCTTTTGATTATATTAAGAAGTCAAACAATTTTGGCCACCAGTGGAAGCCACAATTCCACCAACTGGTGTGAAGGGAGAGCCTTTAAAGGCCTTTATCTTTTGATATTGCACCCTAGTTTGAGTTCTTGGTGTAATCACATCTATCTCTTTATTTCCATGCCCAGAATCCTTGAAATTATGATGCAGAAGGTGTATGAACCATGCAGTTGTAACCCAGTTATGTGCTTGAAATCTATGCTTAGTTCAAATTACATTGTGATCAGCCTATTTGCACATCTCAGAGGTGCTAGCTTACAAGCTAACCCCAAAAGACACAAAAAGATGAAAAAGAAAATAAGGGGTAATTGCCTTCTCCCATTGTTTTTACTGTTTTCTGAACCCAACCAAATACCAAGATAACAAATGTATGAATGGTACGTTATAGGACTAAGCTAGCTTATCAGGCAAATAAGCAACCAGGAAAAATCAGCAATACTAAGCACCAGCACGAAAAAAAGATAAGTATTGATCACCTCCTAGTTACCAGGAATATGTCTTATGCAAAATATTTACACGTTACTATATCTCTAATGCTGTTCATCCAAATGTTGACAGTCTGGCACAAAAAGATGGAAAAGGAAATGAAGGGTAATTGCCATCTCTTATGTTTTTACTGTTCTCTGAACCTAACCAAATATCACTATAACAATTGTATGAAGGAGTACAGGACTAAGCTAACAAATCAGGCAAATACGCAGCCAAGAAAAATCAACAATACTATGCACCAACATGAAAAAAAGATAAGTATTGACCATCTCCGAGTTACTAGGAATATGTTTTATACAAATTATTTACATGTTACTATATATTTACTGTTGTTTATCCAAAATTTGACAGTATGGCATCTACACGAGGTATGGCCCCAAAAAAGGGAAAAATATGAGTCTGCAGACAGGACAACAGAAGCATGCAGGGAAACAAGACATAGAACCGGATACACAAGGGACGAAAAAAGGAGTTCAAACAAGACTAGCATTAGTCAAAGGTATTCACCAGTTAGTGCTGAGTTCCGAATTTCCAGCAGGAAAGAAATAAAATGGGTATTTTACCAATTATTCTTACGTAATAATCCTATAATGCATGAACAAAATCAGATTAGAACTCAGGGGAAAACTATGGACCAAGCTTCAGACCACCCCCAAGTCAAAGATGATACATTTGTGAATGTCGAGACAAGTAATTTCTGGTGGACAAGCCACCCTACTGTAACTATAATGGAAGCAGAATACTACAGGAATACCTATGGTTATATCTTTGTGAAAGATGGATTACCAATCCAATGTAAACTAAAGTGTTGTTATAACAAATAAAAGCACTATTATAGCTTACAACAGACATTTCAAGTTATAGGAAAAATACTCGAAATACAACACTTACCAACTGCAAAAATAGGACATCCAAATACAAACGATAAAGGAAGAAAGGATCATGATTATAATCTCCAAATACACGATCACGCGAGATATCAAAATACCAGCATAATTGGCAGAAACCGAGGACTGGATAAAGAACCAAGGAACCAATATTACAAGCAAAACTACATCGAAATAATAAAAATACAAACAAATAAACCTTCTACCCTGGAATCTAAAGGAAATCAACCCAAGACGAGGCAAATGAGAACCATAGATTTGATAAAAACATATGATCTACCAAGCATCACAAGGGATTAAAAGACATAAGAAAACTAATCCAAATAAAATAATTAATAACCCTCCTAGAGCAAGACCAAGATCACTTGCAAAACCTACAACGGTTTTTTATGAAGATTAGCCTATGGAACTGTCGAGGTCTCGGTCGTAAAAACTTATGGACCGATATCGAAGCATTATGTAAAATTGAAATAATACAAATCATGGCCCTAGTGGAAACTAGGACTAACCAAGAACCAAAACAATTAGTTTGGCAAAAAGCCGGGTTCGACACATTCCATTTCTCTCCGGCGATAGGATACTCTGGAGGTATTTGTGTCATGTGGAAATCATACCAATTATACAATGAAATGTGTGAATTTGCACACATTGACAGTAGATTTATCGCAGTCAAATATAAAATTATAGATAAAAACTACTGCATGATAATCATCTTTACCTATGCCCCCAAAAGAAAATAAAAAAAAAATGCATTTTGGACCAAGTTGACCAACTTTATCAAGCAAACACAACTACCATGTATCGTAATTGGTGACCTAAATGAAATCAACTATATTGAAAAGAAAAAAGGAGGCACCATTTGTAACGCCTCCCGATTTTTAAGACTAACTCAATTCAAAAATGATTGTGATCTACTAGATCTCCCAACACAAGGAGGGAATTCACGTGGAGAAAAAATAAAACAGAAATTAACATGTACGAGAAACTAGACAGAACTCTCATCCACCATCAAATTATACAATGGTTTTCGTGCATATTCACCTAAAATCATGCATTCATATCTTCTGATCATTGTCCAATATCTGTGGAATTGGAAAACCCGAACCCGATTAAAGCCCAATCGTTCAGATTTGAAAAGATATGGACAACAAGGAAGGACTTTGAAAACATTGTTAAACAAGCGTGGAGAATAGACACAGAAGGATCACACATGTACAATCTTGTGAAAAAACACTAACACTCAAGATTAATGCCAAAAAGTGGAATAAAACTACATTTGAGAATATATTTAAACAAATAAAGGAGAACGAAAAGGAACTCACTATATTACAAAAAGAGATCTTAAGCAA
The DNA here is from genome assembly GCA_027886185.1 of Rheum nobile. Lineage (NCBI taxonomy): Eukaryota > Viridiplantae > Streptophyta > Magnoliopsida > Caryophyllales > Polygonaceae > Rheum > Rheum nobile. Next base: position 2,596,974 of record WOAB01000002.1, on the reverse strand, counting down.
CCCAACCCAAGCTCTCATCGTTAAACAAAATAGACTCCTAAATAAGAAAGAATATCTACTATCTTATCATAAAAAATACTGGAGTCAACGGCCTAAAATCAAACATATCAAACTAATAGATTCCAACACAAACTATTTCCACAGAATAGCTACGGGCAAAAGAAGCGGGAAAATTATAAAGGAAATCACAACACATGAAGGGACAATCATAATTGGCCTTGAAAACATAAGAAACGAAATAAAAAACGATTTCGAACAAAGATTTAAGAAAGGTACTATCAACAATAACAAACTCTAACAACTATTGGAAAATATAACCCATGAAGTTTCGGACCAAGAAAATGATGAACTAACCAGACAAGTTACCAATGAAGAAGTGAAGAAAGCTGTTTTCAGTATTGGAAGTGATAAATCACCTGGATCGGACGGGATGTCGGCATATTTCTACAAAAAATATTGGCACATTGTCGGACCATTAGTGATTAAAGCAGTAAAAAGTTTTTTCCACTCCGAGAAAATACTCAAACAAATCAATCATACCTTCATTACATTAATTCCCAAATGCGATAATCCAAGTTCCACGAACCATTACCGACCCATAAGCCTATGTTCCACAATATATAAAGTTATATCTAAAATTATTACCGACATATTAAAACCAATCTTAAATAATATTATTCACCCCTTACAAGGTGCCTTTGTATCTAACCGCGCTATACAAGACAATATTCTGATTGCACATGAAATTTTCCACTCCGTCAAAACAAAAAAAAAGGTAAAGAGGGATGGGTTGCTATCAAGCTAGATATGGATAAAGCCTATGATAAAATTTAGTGGGAATTCATTCTTGCTGTGCTCGGCAAGTTTGGATTTGTACCAAAATTCATCGAATGGATTAAAGAATGTATTGAAACAATATCCTTCTCAGTCCTTGTCAATAACGGGCCCACGGACGTATTTTATCCCAAAAAAGGTTTACGCCAAGGCGACCCCCTCTCTCCATTTCTTTTTATTATGGGAGCTGAGGTCTTGGCAAGAAAACTACAGCAAGATGCAAATATAAACGACAAACAACTAGGATTTAAACTCAGCCGATCTGGGACAAATATCCCCTTCTTAGCCTTTGCAGATGACATACTAATATTTGCAAAAGCAAATCAAACGGCATGCTCTAAAATCAAATCTACAATTGAAGACTATTGCTCCATTTCCGGGCAGTGTGTTAACTATCATAAATCGGCCTTTCAAACAACATTAAATATGCCAAAAAATATGAAACATACAATCCAATCAGTCCTTAGTATCCCTAGCTTTACATCTCTCGAAAAATATCTTGGTTGCCCAATTATCAACGGGAAAGTTAGCCAACTGACATTTCAAGATACTGTACAAGCCACAACCAAACATTTAACTAAGTGGAAGGCCAATTCTCTTTCGTTAGAAGACAGAGCCACTCTTATCAAATCAAATCTTGCTGCAAAACCAAATTACATAATGCAAAGTTTCATGCTATCGTCGTCCATACACAACAAACTTGATAGAACGAATAGAAACTTCTTCTGGAATAAGGAACCCAATTACAAACCACTAATAGGATGATATAAATATGTAAAAACAAGTCAAATGGTGGCGTTGGAATACGTAAGTCCATGGATATGAACAAAGCGTTGCAAATGAAACTCATATGGAAAATATTAGCCGAACCAAATAACATATGGGTTAAAATTATAAATGAAAAATATCTAAAAAACACAGAACTAATTAATTATAACAAGAAAGGGAACCACTCATGGAAATGGACACACCTACTAAAACTACGAACATAATTCCAAAAGGGGATCAGATGGCTCATCGGGGACGGTAAAGCCATCAATTTCTGGAAGGATAAATGGATAGATTCGATTAACCTAGCAGAAAACATACTCCTAAACCATATCATTGACCCCATGGAAAAAGTGAGTGCCTTCATCGAGAAAAAAAAATGGAACAAAACTAAACTGAGCAATACACTTAATGCAAACATGGTAGAACTTAAAACTAACATCCCCCTACCCACCAACAATATAACTGATAGAATGTACTGGTCTCCTAGTAAAAATGGTTGGTTCTCTACCAAAACAGCCTTTGAATTAATCACAAACCACACAACTAACCCAAAGAAAGATTATTCTTGGATTTGGAAACTTGATACATACCTGATAAGCACTACTTTGTAGGGCTTAAGTAAGAGTCAGTAGAGGTTTTATTGGTGCCATTCGGGTAGATTTAGACACATTCATGTGCATGGCGTGTGGGGGCGAAGTTTGGAGATTAACATGTCACGTGAAGCTGGAATTAAAAGGATGATGGGCCGAATTGGATGAGGAAGGCCCAATTGGCGGCCGCGGCCATCACGCGAAGCAAAGCCAGCGAAATTAAAAGCGGAAATACGTGATGCTGGAATGATGTGGAATTCGGCCCATGGATGAGAAGCCCAAACGAAGGCTCGGCCCATGAAGAGCGGCCCGTGAATTGACGAGTGAAGTGAAGCGGGAATTGAAAGTCAAGTGAAGCTGGAGAAATGCAGGCATGTCATCATCATGACGTCAGCGAAAGCAATTTGTAGATGTGGGCCAAATTGCTGTTGCACGTGAATTGGAGCGGAAAGCAGCAGCTATTGTATTTTTGTTTCTTTTTCCCTTTTTTCCTTTTTTCGTTTCTTGTTATTATTTTATTCCTAGATATTATTTTATTTCCTTATAGATGGAGTTTGTGATCTTGGACTTTAGGTTAACTTTATTTAACCTAATTCCCACAGCCTCCAATCATCTGCTATCAACTCTCTTGAACCCTAATTTCCTTTTCTACGTTATGAAGAACTAAGCCTCCCTGGCTTAGTCGGACGCTGAAGCTTTCGTTTTGATTAAGTTGTGAGATTCTCGTTCTTAATCTATTGCATGGTTTTTATCTTTCTCTTGCTTAAGTTGTTTATGATTGATATTGATAATCTCTATTTGGACGCAACTAGGGTTTGTCGTTATTTATCTATTGCTAGATCTAGATTGTTACTGGTTGAGCATATCTATTTCAGAGTAGCAACTACATCGTATTAGTAACTGGTTGTGCTAGTCTTATGCAGAAGAGAATTGATTTACATTCTAGGATAATATCTGGTTGTTTTATGCTAGAATTGTATCCAACTATATTCCTATCCGTAAGGCTGCTGTTAAACTGAATCTTGATAGTTTCAGGGTTGTTTAATTAGTTAGTGCTAATAGTATCTGGTTGTGCTATTAGTTATATCTGAAAAGGAATTGGAATTTCCACTGCATGAGATTTTGAATGAGTTTCTAGGATCAACTTGTCATACGAATAGTGGATGTTGTTTGACTAAGTGTTTTTCCCCATTACTGAATCCATCACATCTAGTTGTTTACTTTTGCATGCTTAGATTAATTAAACTCACAAAAAACCCCTCTTTGGTTACTTTGGATTGACATATAAATTGCATACTAAGATAGAATCCGCCTCCCTGTGGATTCGACCTTTACTTACCTAGGACTACGGTTTAAGGTTTGTTTGGATATTTTGCATAGCAGTTTTTCACACGACAAAAACCTGTTATCAAATTGGCGCCGTTGTCGGGGAGGCAATAATCTATTTTGTGTGTGTGATTTGTGTGCCAATCTTGGTGTGAACCTATCTTATGGTTCACACCCGTGCTACTAATAATCTACCTCTAGTTTTTGATCCAGAAATCGAAAGAACTTTTCTTCAGGCTCGCAGGGCTGCGAATTTACTACTTCAGGAAGTTGATACAATGGCAGCTCGTGTTACTCTGGAGTCCCTGACAGCTCCTAACTTGGAGCAACCTACTCGTGATGTGCAATTCCTTGCTCTGGGTGAAGGGGTTAAATTTGAGCTCAAGACAGGAGTAGTCCATTTACTCCCGAAATTCAGTGGAACCCCGCTTGAGGATCCTATTCAGCACCTGGATGAGTTCCTTGAGGTCTGCACCAGTATGAGGCCGTCTGATATTACTGAAGATCAGATGAGGTTGAGAGTATTTTCCTTTTCTCTGAAGGATTCAGCGAAGGACTGGTATCATTCTTTACCGCCAGGAAGCATCACTACTTGGGTAAATTTGAAGAAGGTGTTTCTTGACAAATACTTTCCAGTTATCAAGTCTAATCAGCTCAAGAAGAAGATCTGCAACATAGAGCAACTGTCTAATGAGTCTCTCTATGAATATTATGAGCGCTTCAAGAAACTGGTGAAGAGTTGTCCCTACCATGGTTACGAAAAGCATGATCTGATTCTCTATTTACATGGAGGACTCCGTGAAGATGATCGTCGAATGGTGAACTCTTCATGTGGTGGAAATATTCTGAAGAGGACTTATGAAGAGGCCCTAGAGATATTTGCTACTCTGGCAGATGACTCTAGGCAGTACAGTGGGAGAGGTTCCCAGAGTTTGGTCATTGCTAGTTCTCAGTCTAAGATTGATCAGGCTGATTTTGATGTGTTGAAAGAGGAGGTAAGGCGTCTGAAGCTGAAAGGTATGCCTCAGCAGGCTAAGGCCTGTGAGATTTGTCATGACGATTTGCACCCTACTGATTCGTGTCCTACTCTACAAGAGGAGGTGAATGAAGTGGGAGATTATCAACAGCGGCCCAGGCATAATCCTTACTCTAGTACGTATAATCCTGGCTGGAGAGATCATCCCAATTTCAGATGGAGAGACCCAGAGCAAAACCAACAGCAGGGTAATCCTCAACAGCCTAGACAGCCATATGTGTCAAGACCACAGGGGCAGAGTTCGAATCCTTCATTGTCTGTGGAGGATATGATGAAGATGATGATGCAGTGCAACATGAACCTTAGTGAGAATGTTGCCAAGTTGACCAAGAGCCACATACAGTTCCAGGAAAGTACACAGGCTAGCATTCAGAACCTGGAAAGACAATTTGGTCAAATCTCTCAAGTGGTGAATAAACTGGACGCAAAGGATTCTGGTAAATTTCCATCTCAAACGGAAGTGAACCCGAACATAAGGAATGTCAGTGCTATGACTCTGAGGAGCGGGAAGAAGTTTGAGGAAGATAAGCTTGAGTGCAACGAGAAAGAACACGAGAATTTGGAGCAGAACAGTGACGGCGACCACCGTGAAAACGGCGACCGCCGCGAACCACACGGCGCCCGCCGCCCCTCGGATAGCGAAGTTGAAGCTGAGAAAGAGTATGTACCGCCAATTTTTCCTGAGTGGAAACCCGTTGCACCATTCCCATCTGCATTGAAGCGTACTAAGCCACTCGCGCAGGACAAGGACATGTTTGAGATGTTCAGAAACGTTGAGGTCAACATGCCTCTCCTAAATTTGATCAAGTCTGTCCCTCGTTATGCCAAGTTCCTGAAGCAGATGTGCACCACAAAGAGGAATCAGGACAGGAACAACAAGAAGAAGGTCAAGGTAAGCGAGCATGTATCTGCTATTTTTCAAAAGCGCTTACCTAAGAAGTGTGGTGACCCATGTATGTTTACCATCCCAGTCACTATTGGAAGCACCAAGTTTCCCAAAGCTATGTTAGATTTGGGTGCTTCCATTAATGTCTTACCGTCATCTCTTTGTGAATTCTTAGGATTAGGACCCATGCATGCGACCAATATTTCCATTCAGTTAGCTGATAGATCTAGTGTGCGTCCTATAGGGATTGTGGAGGATGTCTTGGTTAGGGTTGGTGATCTTACTTTTCCTGCTGACTTCTATGTGCTTGATATGGATCATGATATGCATGCAGCCCCTATTCTGTTAGGGAGACCCTTCTTGAAAACTGCAAACACTAAGATCAACGTGAGTAGTGGTTCCTTGACTATGGATTTTGATGGCCAAAACATTAATTATAACATCTATAAAACCATGAAATCCCCTGCTGATGCCCATTCTTTGTGTGCAATTGATATCCCTGAGCTTGTGGTGTAAGATGTTTTTGATGAGGACCACCTAGATGACACACCACCTATTGTTGATTCTAGCTTGGATATTGCTATATTTACTAACTTGCAGGAAGGTGTGGATGAGTGGGACGCTTGCTATAAGCGCCCTCCGGAGCTTCCAGGTAAATCACCTTTGCTGCTAACTCCGAGCGAGAAGCTCGCTCCCTCTTTGGTGCAGGTCCCTGAAGTTAAGGTTAAACACCCCCGGATCAATCTAAGCATGGGGTAGACGCGACCAAGAAGGTCAGGATGGAGAAGCCAAGGAAGAAGAAGCATGGTCTAAGGTTCAAACCTTTCCATGATTGGTTCAGAAAGGATGTATGGATTAAGAAGGTTCCCAAGGAACCTGACGATATGGATTGAAGTTGTTCGAGTAGTATGTCGAGCCACGACATTAACTAAGGCGCTGTTCGGGAGGCAACCCGATGTTAGGTAGTCTATTTTCTTTCCCTTAGTCTTTATTCAGTTGTTTTTCTTTTTGTTTTTCCCTTCTGTGTTGAACTAACCTGCAGGAAGAGTGAAAAAACAAAGATGGAGTTCACGGCGACCGCCGCACCCCTTACGGCGACCGCCGCACCCCTTACGGCGACCGCCGCAAATGCCTCGCCAAGCAAGTTGACTATGACCTAAAAACGGCGACCGCCGCACCCCTCACAGCGACCGCCGCATTTTCGCAGGTAAAAAAAAAAATCGAAAAAAAAAAATCGAAAAAAATGGGCCCCGAAAAAACCTTAACGGGGAGCAAAAGACGAAAATAAGATACTCCGAAAAGACCTTAAAAGGGGAGAAAAAGTCAAAATTTTTTTTTTTATCAAAAAAAAAAAAAAAAAGTTTTACCCAGTTGTCCAGAGTTCCCCACGGAGAGGTGCGCATCATGTTGCTAAACGGAGGAATACATTCACCCTATATTTATTTGGCAACGATGATGGCCCTGCAGTCGACAGTTGGAGAGGAGGTACACTAGGGCCCCACCACGATGACATCTGGGCCCATTTTTGAAGGCCATGCAACCCCGTTCCCTTGATTGACCACTACTCCCCACAGTGGTTCCTTTTGGTTGCATGGTACAAGTTGATGGAGTTGAAGGCCGTGCCGCCCTGAGTTCCTGTATAACCACCGCACTTCACAATGGTTTCTTATGGTTGCACGGTATATGAAGATAATGGTGTTGATGCAGACATCCAGGACATGAACTTTTATGACTACACCGCCAGCAACACGGAAGTGTCCAAGTCAACTCGGCAACGTTGTGAGTTATTTTTTTGCTTTTTCCTGTGCTTTATTCTTTTGTCTTTCATTACATTGAGGACAATGCAATGTTTAAGCATGGGGTGGGGTTTTATACTTGCTACGCTGCTGAGGAGAAAAAATGAAAAAAAAAATGAAAAGAGCCAAAAATTTGAAAAAAGGCTATCATTGAAATCCTGAGATAGGTCGAAAACCCGAAAGGGCGGCCTAGGTAATAAGCAGGTGTCTTGGACCAGCATTAGGCTGGGATAATACGAGGTCAAGAGTGACGTGAGCTTATGTGAGCACATCTATTGTAAAATGAAATGAGTGGCTTGGTGAAAACCCGAAAGGGCGCCTTGGCAAAATGAGCGAAAAGAAGAAGAGTGATTTTAGGATTTCTCATTATTCTTGGCGAGGCGTCATAAGAAGAGGAGTCAAAGAAGGATTGTCGGGTAGGTCACTCTGGGAGACATAAGGAGCAATAGATGGAGACTAGGATTAGAGGTTACTCACACTTTTGGATGTCCGAGTTATCTTTGGGGAAGTATTATGCTTGCCCCTTAAGCTTGTTGAGTTGTGGATGTGTTGTGAATGAGATTGGTGCTAGGAGCTTGGCATGGGTTAGGTGACTCTTAGTTGGAGGATATGTTTCCTGAGACCTTGGATGCTACATTGGAGGAGTAGACTCTTTATTTGTTTACTCGAGGACGAGCAAAGGTCTAAACATGGGGTGGTTTGATAAGCACTACTTTGTAGGGCTTAAGTAAGAGTCAGTAGAGGTTTTATTGGTGCCATTCAGGTAGATTTAGACACATTCATGTGCATGGCGTGTGGGGGCGAAGTTTGGAGATTAACATGTCACGTGAAGCTGGAATTAAAAGGATGATGGGCCGAATTGGATGAGGAAGGCCCAATTGGCGGCCGCGGCCATCACGCGAAGCAAAGCCAGCAAAATTAAAAGCGGAAATACGTGATGCTGGAATGATGTGGAATTCGGCCCATGGATGAGAAGCCCAAACGAAGGCTCGGCCCATGAAGAGCGGCCCGTGAATTGACGAGTGAAGTGAAGCGGGAATTGAAAGTCAAGTGAAGCTGGAGAAATGCAGGCCTGTCATCATCATGACGTCAGCGAAAGCAATTTGTAGATGTAGGCCAAATTGCTGTTGCACGTGAATTGGAGCGGAAAGCAGCAGCTATTGTATTTTTGTTTCTTTTTCCCTTTTTTCCTTTTTTCGTTTCTTGTTATTATTTTATTCCTAGATATTATTTTATTTCCTTATAGATGGAGTTTGTGATCTTGGACTTTAGGTTAACTTTATTTAACCTAATTCCCATAGCCTCCAATCATCTGCTATCAACTCTCTTGAACCCTAATTTCCTTTTCTACGTTATGAAGAACTAAGCCTCTCTGGCTTAGTCGGACGCTGAAGCTTTCGTTTTGATTAAGTTGTGAGATTCTCGTTCTTAATCTATTGCATGGTTTTTATCTTTCTCTTGCTTAAGTTGTTTATGATTGATATTGATAATCTCTATTTGGACGCAACTAGGGTTTGTCGTTATTTATCTATTGCTTGATCTAGATTGTTACTGGTTGAGCATATCTATTTCAGAGTAGCAACTGCATCGTATTAGTAACTGGTTGTGCTAGTCTTATGCAGAAGAGAATTGATTTACATTCTAGGATAATATCTGGTTGTTTTATGCTAGAATTGTATCCAACTATATTCCTATCCGTAAGGCTGCTTTTAAACTGAATCTTAATAGTTTCAGGGTTGTTTAATTAGTTAGTGCTAATAGTATCTGGTTGTGCTATTAGTTATATCTGAAAAGGAATTGGAATTTCCATTGCATGAGATTTTGAATGAGTTTCTAGGATCAACTTGTCATACGAATAGTGGATGTTGTTTGACTAAGTGTTTTTTCCCATTACTGAATCCATCACATCTAGTTGTTTACTTTTGCATGCTTAGATTAATTAAACTCACAAAAAACCCCTCTTTGGTTACTTTGGATTGACATATAAATTGCATACTAAGATAGAATCCGCCTCCCTGTGGATTCGACCTTTACTTACCTAGGACTACGGTTTAAGGTTTGTTTGGATATTTTGCATAGCAGTTTTTCACACGACAAAAACCTATTATCAATACCAAAAAGTCAAAATTTTCTTAGGGAAGATATGTCATAACGGACTACCAACTAAGATAAGATTAGCACAAAAACAAGTAGCGGTCCCACTAAATTGTGATTCATGTACTAACACATATGAAGACTTAACACACCTTTTATTTAAATGCCCAGCTACCCTTAAACAAATCAAAATACAAAACCCAAACACATAAAAAATAATACAAAACCTCACGACAAATAATACAAAATTGGTAGAATTATTATTTGAACTTCACACACTGTTAAGTAAACAATAAATCATCCACCTCGCTACCACTTGGTGGGGGATCTGGACCCATAGAAATCAAAAATTATTTAATCCCCTGAATTCATAAAAAATCAAGGATATCACCACCTACATCCAAACACTAATTATAAACTGGAACAAAACAAAAAATAGAGATATGGAGGAGCCCACACAACATAAGTGCTCGAAAAAAAGCCGCAGCAAAACTAGGAAACTCAAATGGGAACCACCAAAACATAACTTTGTAAAAATAAATTTTGATGGTACAAAATTACCGTGTGGTCAAACCGGAACAAGATTTATCATTAGAAATGAACATGCAGAAATAATTCATATGGACTGTCAACAATATGGAAACAATACAGTATTCATGACAGAAACCCTAGCTCTAAGAAACCGTGTACGAAAAGCAAAACAACTTCACCTACACAAAATTGAAATTGAATGAGATAACTTATGCCTTATTAATTCCATTTTAGACATTTGGGCTTGTCCGTGAGAAATCGAAATGGTTATCACTGATATTTTTATCGATCTCCATTCAATCCAGAAAGTCCTCATTAAACACGTGTTCGAGAGATCAACCAAACAACTGATATGATTGCAAAACTCAACTTCTCTCCCTCAATATCTGTCATTGATTCTAGTCCATAATGTTCTCATCCGAAATGACATCTAGGCCGGACCTCTCATAGGCGCGCTTAAATCTTTCCTCATTAAAAAAAAAAAAAAACTCGGGCTCATCTCTCTGTCTGGTAATTGACGATGAGGCGGGAGACGTGAAGAAGATGAGACCTGGCCTTTTCTCTCTCCCACTTGAGCTGCGCTGCTCTTCTCCTCTGCACCAGGTATTCTCTACCATTTCGATTCATTCAACAGCTTCGGTTGATATCTTTGTTCGCCATCCAAATCTCGCGATTTCCGTTGCAATCTCGCAAAATGTGTTCTTGCGTCTGCTGGTTTTGCAAACATGGCTTTCGAAATGATGTTTTTCGCTTGTTTCAGATGTTCTTGTCTGCGAGTTGCAACCATACTTATTTCTTAACCACCGAATCATCAACTGACCTTGTTTGGCGGCCGAGGCATGAATTCTCTCTGCCAATTTGTCCTCCTAGTGTTAGCAGGCGGATTGGAGCATCCGTGACGGGTGTCGCCTCTAGAAGGCTAGGAACTCGGTTATGGGGGTCGAAGACAGATGAGGGGTACCTTCTTCATCCTATTCTGTCAGCTTTGTCTGGAGGTATTGTCAATTTTACTTCAATTGTATGAATTTTCCGCCGTTTAATCAGTTGTTGAACACTCAAATGCTTACAGTGGCTTCACAGATCAAGATGAGTTGGTGGAGTACTATGATGGAGACCATTTACAGTCAAAGCCCTTGTTGGATGATCTTATAGTTGACAGTGGAAATCAGTTTGGAAGGAGAAATCCCTTCAATATGTTTGACGAGACTCAAAATTTCTCCAAGTGGTATCAGCCCATCGAGGAGCCTTGGCTGATGGAGTCTTCGCTTCTTGGAAAATATGCTGCTGAAGCCTTGACTTTACTCAGTGAAATGGAAGAAGGAGAAGAAGAAACGTCCGGGTTCGTGCTAAGGGAGTTAGAGTACACAGCGGTTTCGAATAATCTTTCCTTCAATCTTGACTCCTCTGCAAGTCAGGAATTGTTGTACGAAGTATCTAGCCCCTCTAGAACCTACTCATCTGCTGAACGACAACAGCCTGTCGAGGAGCCATGGTTCCTTTGTCCACCCATCTCTCCTCGGGAGAAAGATGTAGGTTCAGTTTCTGATGCTCCCACAGCAAGAGATCCCCTGCTGGATGAGAAGACCCAAGTAGAATATCCAGGAGAGCACAAAAATGCCTCTGAAGTATTTATGTCTGATAAAAGCAGGAATTTGCTTTCGGATGACGATTCTATTCTGACTGAAATATTAATAAACTCTTCAATATGCACAATGCAGAGGATAGCTGTGCTGGAAGATGGGAATTTGGTCGAGATATTGCTAGAACCTGTCAAAAGCATTGTCCAATGTGATAGTGTTTACCTGGGAGCTGTCACAAAACTTGTTCCTCATATGGGTGGTGCATTTGTAAATATAGGAAATCCTAGACCCTCTCTTATGGACATTAATCACTATAGAGAACCTTTCATATTTCCTCCTTTTGCCCAATCTGTAAAGGGAAAAATTTCAAATACCTCTTCCGTAACCAATGTTGGTGAACGCTTAGATGTTAGCCACAGTGAAGAAATTGCCTCAGATCATATACAAACCACTGATCTTGAGAATGAAAATCATTTGGTGAAAGATCGGGGGGCATACGAATGTGACGATTTTGAGGATCATGAGGCTGAAGATGACTTTGATGATGAGGAAGCTCAAACAAGAAATTTGTTTGAAGATGATGACCATCGTGATACATTCCAAGATATTATCAAGGACACTACAGATGACTTAAATGGAAATGGTAGCTATATAAAGGATCACGTTGGTCCTCTGAATAATTACGGATGTGATTCAAGTTCTAAACTCAATTGGGCCTTTGTTCGCAAAGGCACCAAGATAGTGGTACAAGTTGTAAAAGAGGGACTTGGTACGAAAGGACCAACATTGACTGCTTATCCAAAACTGAGGAGCCGATTCTGGGTAAGTATAATATCAAATAAGTTTCTCTTTCTCAATCTTGTGGAGTGTTAACATCCTTACTGAAGTTCTCTAAATTGATTTCATGTGCTGCATCAATTAGGTATTGAAAACTCGCTCTAACAATGTCGGGATATCAAAGAAGATTTCAGGAGTTGAACGAACACGCTTGAGAGTTATAGCACAATCTTTAAAGCCTCCTGGTTTTGGTTTGACTGCAAGAACTGTTGCTGCGGGTCGCCCTTTGCAAGAATTGAGAAAGGATTTGGAAGGTTTGCTCTCAACATGGAGAAACATTATGGAACATGCAAAATCTGCTGCACTTGCTGCAGATGAAGGTGTAGAAGGGGCAGTGCCTGTTATTCTGCATCAGGCTATGAGCCAGACATTATCAGTTGTTCAGGATTATTTTACTGAGAAGGTAAGTTCAGAGATTGAACATCCTGCGGTTTTCAGGTATCTGCCATAAGCAACTTAGAAGTTTCTGTGCAGAATATGCGTTCTTCATCTTTATTCTATTTTTTGTTATTATGCAGGTAAAAAGAATGATAGTTGATTCCCCAAGGACATATCATGAGGTATGATATTATCCATTCTATATATCTTCACGTAAGGCATTAGTTTAGTGGCTTTATCTAATTAATGCTTTCATTAATTGTATTATCAGTCGTTATGCCCCTCTGGGATGTTAATGTCTGGTAAACATATCCTAGAAGTTGACATATATATTAAGTCTTGTTATGACCCTTCTGGAATGTTAATGTCCGGTAAACAAATCCTAGAAGCTGACATATATTTGCCTTTTCCCCCCTCTTTTCTTTTCTTCTCAATATCTCCTTATGTATAATAATTTGATTTTCTTTTTCAGGTTACCAATTATCTCCAAGAATTAGCTCCTGATTTGTGTGATAGAGTTGAGCTACACAATAAGAAAGTTCCCCTTTTTGATGAGTTCAACATTGAGGAAGAGATTGACAACCTTATTAATAAAAGGTGAGAAAGTTTGGTGGTTTAGTTACAGTTAATTCCAACATTTGTTACTTGGTTGTTTCAATATCAGTTGGCTGTATTGCAAAACCCTTAGGACTATGATTTGAGGGCAGACATCTAAATGAAGTATAAGTTTGGCAAGTTACGAAGTGTCCAGGTACCTTTTGGTAAATAACGGGGCTACCTTTGTCCTTGTCGTGACATGATTTGACTATCATCTAATTTTAGACATGCACTCTTGTCTATTTCCAGTTCTACAGGCGGAAGTAGGTAACTGGAAATTTGTAATATTGATGCTTCTTATTGGTTACATCTGTTGGCCAGGGTTCCCCTTCCAAACGGAGGCTCTCTTGTAATTGAACAAACTGAAGCTTTAGTGTCCATTGATGTGAATGGAGGGCATGGGATGTTTGGTCAGGGTACCTCACAAGAAAAAGCTGTTCTTGAAGTCAATCTTGCTGCAGCAAAACAAGTATGCAAATGTTAGATCTTTAAACCGTTTTTAGGTATCAAAAAGACATGACTACATTAGTCTCCTGGCATCATTTATTGCTTGAAAAGCTACTGCCTATATTTTGGCCACTGGAGAAATTCTCAGTTTTCTAATGACTTTCCTTTATAACAAAAACTTTGAACTAATTATTAGGATATTTTCTGGATCCATAACATATTTTTCTTATGATTAGTGGAAAGCTTGTCATTGACTATAGGTGGTGGAAAAGTGAAAGCCCCTAAACATACGTGATCAGTTTGTGGGATTGGGTGCTTTGAACTTAGGAAATTCTTATGATTGGTAAAAATTGTCAAAGACAACCTTAACTACAAAGCCTCAACTTTTTTTTTTTTTTTTTTTATACAAAATGTACTCAGTCATATGTTGGAGTTTGTTAAACTGACCCTGAGGATTTTGCTGGTCATCAATGAAACTCTTCTCTCATGCTACTGTCTTTATTAATGTTTGTTCAGCTTTGAACAATATCCTTCCTTGAGCAGAAATGTCTAATTAGCAATCTACTTCTTCCAGATTGCTCGTGAGTTGAGGCTTAGAGATATTGGTGGAATCATCGTTGTGGATTTTATAGACATGCATGATGATGGTAGGTGAAGGATATATCCTTTCCTCTACATCCAAAAGAGTGTTATTTAACTTGTCAGTGTTCTGTTTATTGTAAAATTGCATTGTTTTGTGCTCAATTCTAAGTTGTTGCTTTGCCTGTGCTGTAGCTTTCCATTGATTCTATATTTAGCACGCTTTGAATTTATTGTTAAAATCTATATCCACCACTAATGCCTCCGAATCACCCGTGTCGCCATTACAATGTCATCTCATCTCTCCCCCAACTTGGAAACCTGATTGATACCACCTCCATCACATTTCCACAACCGACACCCGAAAGTGTATTACTCCTGCTACCGGCCTGGGGCAACTGAATCATGATTGACATGGACCTTGTGGACAACAAGAAATTGAGCTGATGAATTCCCCTAGCTTATTCAGCTAATGAATTCCACTTATGATCTATGTAAATATTTTATTTTAAATTCTTCCAGCAAACAAAAGGTTGGTCTACGAAGAAGTCAAAAAGGCAGTTGACAGAGACCGCTCAATGGTTAAAGTATCAGAGCTATCAAAGCACGGGCTAATGGAAATTACCAGAAAGAGAGTATGTCTAGTTCTAATTGTTAACATTTGGATTTGTCATCACTTAGAAACTGGAATTTTCTTACATGTGAAGGATAATTATTCTACTCAGCAACAGAAAGTAAAAACTATACTGTTAGAAAGCTATAATGACCAAGTTTTGATGTTGACTGTTGAGACCCATTTTAACAGGTGCGGCCGAGTGTGACCTTTATGATCAGTGAGCCATGCACTTGCTGCCATGGTACAGGGAGAGTTGAAGCTTTAGAGACGTCCTTTTCAAAAATCGAGCATGAAATATGCCGATTGCTAGTAAGTAGATTCATCTCGACTTTTTTTTGCTTATAAATACTTCGGCTTTGAACAAGGAGTGGGGGCCAGCACAGTTAAGTCAGTTCATATCAATTAATTAAACTCCATTGACTTCATCTAATTCAGGCGTCAATGGAGCAGAGAGCAGATCCTCAGAACCCAAAGTCCTGGCCAAGGCTTGTACTGAGAGTTGATGGTGACATGTGTGAGTACTTGACTGCTGGAAAGAAGACGAGGCTTGCAATATTGAGCAGCTCTCTCAAAGTGTGGATTCTTATGAAGGTATGACTCATCGGGACTACCCTAGGCACTGACTAAGCTAATAGCCTATAGTAGACTAATGTTCCCCAAAGATAAGTTGGTAAGAACCCCTTTCAAAAGTTCATTTCCGAACTCTGGCTGAGGTGTCGTTTTACATGAGTAACGGAGTTGCGAAACCATGCCATGTGTTAGTATTGTTTTTGGATTATACCATCTACGGTCACAATAGTGTGCTTCCTTGAGGTGGCTGTTCCTATGTTAACGGTAGAGTAATCCATGAATCAGGTGGCCAGAAATTTCACCAGGGGTGCATTTGAAGTTAAGCTACTCACAGACGAGAAGCACCAAATGGCTGCTCTAATAGAGGCAGGCACATCGGCTGGCTCCAGCAAGAGAACAAAGCTCTTCTCTGTTAAGAAATGGAAGACGACCTCCTCGAGAGCAGGCCAGAAAATGAATTGAAGCCCCTGTGTTGAGTGCAGCATTACTCGTACAAGAGCCAACCATGCATTTATTTCCCAGTCAGAATCTTGGTTTGAGGATTTCTGTTGCTGTTACTGGCTTTGTATTTCCTTCTAGTCCTTGGTTTTTATCAAGTATTGTATAAATTCATATTTTTTTACCTAAAACCATTCCCTATCTCTATCTTTGAAAGACGTAACATTGTGATAATTGCTCATTTACTCAGATCGATTATTCATATATGAGTTAGTGGAGGCGTTAGGACGAGCAAATTCTTAAAATTTAAACCTATTAAAATGTGAGTTAGGGTCATGTTGAATTCCGGTTCAACGTTGGTGAAGATGTCAAAGATCAAAACACCTTTGGCCTGGATTTCTTTGAGATTTATATTTTTCGAGGATGTCTTCAATAGCTATTGGCTTTGCGTGGGATGAGATCTTCGACTTCGTGCTCCAATTACAACGCTGGTGTTGGTGCTCTTCCTTCACACTTCTCCAGATCACCGATGGTCGTTCTTGAGCTCCGACGGCTTTCCTGGATGTTGATTCACCTGAAAATGTCCCGGAGATGGCTTTCTTGGGTCCTGGGGGCGAGCTCTCCGACGCCCAAGTCAGTAAGGATTCGCGATCAAGAAAGAAACGAAAGAGAAGCTCAAAGACGGATAAAACAAGCTGAAAACTGATGTGGATCTCGTGTTTCTCTCTAGTTTTTTATGATGATTGCTTGGAGAAGAAGAAGAAGAAAGAGCAACCAATTGAGTGCTTTTGCTCCATTTCTCTCTCCTCTAATCGAATTCCCCTCAAAAGTGCCCAAAAAGATCCCCTTCTCTCTCCAAAATGGGGAGTATTTATAGAGGAGCTTCTCTTCCTTGGTGCTGCCACCTGCCCCTTTCCACCGATGGGCTCTTCAATCCTTCTCATGGGCTTTTTTTCTATTCGACGCGGCCCACGAACATGTCAAGGCCCAAATGCCAGCGACTGGTTCTTTACGGGTCTGCGGCTCGTTCGAATCTGACCCCCACAGCCAGCCCCCCAAGCTCTTCGCGAAGCAAGGCACGAGCGAAGGCTTGGTTTACAATACCTGTTGTAAATTTGCTAAGATTCTTCATGAAGCAAAGTATGAGCAGAGACTTGTCTTTAGGTTTTCTGTAGATTCGCTGTATTTCTATGCATAAGGTCTCGTCTTTGCGCTCGCTCACGAACACATCTTGTGGGGTTACACTGGCGGCGTTTCATCTTTCCCGGTTTTTCAAATTTCAAAATTTCTCTCCTTGTTTCGATCTTTGTCGCGCGTCTCGCCCAGTTTTCGCCACGTGGTGTTATAGGGCGTCGTTTCGTTTCCCGTGTTGCTTTAGGAGTCTATAAAAGCCCCACCCTGTAACTTCTTCCTCTCCATTACTGTTTCTCCACTTTTTCTCACCGAAATCCCTTGGAAGTTCTCGCTATCGGAATCCCTGGTGGCCTCCTCTTGTCAGTCTCGCATTTCCGGCGACTTGCACTCTGCAACAGGTAGAGATTCTCCTTCCTGCTTCTTTCTCTTTTGATCTTTCTTCTTTCAATTTTCTTCGAACGAGAGAAAAATTGTGCGGTGCGATTTTGGATGATTTTTCTGTTTGATCCTTTGAGAATCCCGGCGCAAACGTGGGCACTGCCGGCGGCACACTGTAATCGAAGGTATTTTCTATGGCTTCTCTACCATTTACTTTTGTGGTAGTCGCTCGAATTTGCTCTTTCCGTTCGTTCGATGCATCTTTGCCGATTTTCTGTGTTCTAGGGTTTGCAGTGGGGAGAAAAACTCCTTCACTCTCTCTCTCTTTCCTCGCCGCGCTTACTTTCCTTACTTCGACTCTTGCCCTTAATCTCTTTCAGTCTCGCTTTTAGGCTTATCGCTTGTTTTTCCCCTTTGCTTTGTGTTGCACAGTAATTTGCGAGTCACATGGGACAAGATGAATTTTAAACACCAAGTGAGTGATTCGGAAGGGTCTAGCGAGAGGACTCGCTCGCCTCATCCAGAAGCTCGTCCAAGAAAACGGTTGGTTCTCCCAGAGGCTCGTTATAAAGCCAGGCACGACCGTGCCCCGTGGAGTGTTGATGATGATCTTCGTAAGGAGGCGTCTCCGTCACATCCCCCTTCGTGGGCGTTACCAGAAGTTCCCTAGCCTTGGATCTTGACAAAGTGGGTCAGACAGCTTCGCTTCTTGAGGGATGTAGTGTTTTGAGAAGATAGTGGGGATGAGAGTAGCCTTTCTTTCGAGATACTGGAGGCGATAGCGGGATCATATCCTTCCCAGAGGGGTCCATACTAGCTCTTCCCAAAGAGGGTTCACGGTCGCTGCATCACTATCCAAATTTCATGGCGGTGAGCTTACCAGCCCTGGCGGCGGGGTTCTGCGTGCCAATTCATCCCCTTTTCCGATATATTTTAAATGCTCTTGGCACCAACCCCATTCAACTACACCCCAAATCCTTGAGGAGCTTTTGTTGCTTGCTTTATCACTGATGTATGCTGAAAGTAGAGCCGACTTTAGAGCTGGTGAGGGCTCTACTCTCCATGCGTGACTTGTCGGAGGGGTATTGGTCGTGGAAGGCTGAGTACAGTCAGAAAGTCAACAAGCCTACCAACCTGGGCACGTGGAGGAACGAGTGGTTCCTGCTCAGGATCGCGGGCGATTTTGGGGTTAACATACATCCGGGGAAAGCCCTTCATGTCTCGTGTGTCGCATCTGGCTCAAAGAAGCGGGAGAAGAAAGCTTTGATAGCTAAGTTTGACCGGAAGCAGCCTCGCGAGTTTGAAAAGCTCATGACCCCGAGAGGCTTGAGTGGCTGGGACTGAGTGCCCCTCATCCACACGGGGGTGAGCGCTGTTGAATTCTGAGCACGCCTTAGCTTGCACGGAGGCGTCTCATGATTCCTTTGTGACCGCAAACCCTTTTGTTTATTCCTTGCTTTTTACTAACTCTTCTTTTGTTCCAATTTCAGATTCCTCCTTCGCGAAGATGCTCGATAGCCTAGACGATCTGGACGACCTCGTGATCACAGGGGATGAGAATCCCGAAGGCTATATGGAGCAGGGGATGGACCAGGCCTTGCAAGGTTTTCCCCTTTCTATAGACGAGCAAAAGGACTTGAAAAGCCCCGCGAAGGACGACGATGAAAGTACAGGGGAGAACGCGCTTGTGGCCGTCATGGAGGGACCTGCTTCAGTCGTAGAAGTGGACGACAACCCTGAACGACCTCTAGTTTCTTTGAAGAGGAAAGCTTCGCGCGTTAAGGAGCCGAAAGTTTCGGCCACCGTCCCGGCAGGCCCCCTAAGCTCCGTGTATCAGGATTTGAGCTTCGTATGATTTTCTTTATCTCTTTAGCCTTTCCTTTTTTTTGTTTTTGTTTTTGCTTGCGTGACTTCTTGCATTCTTCCTGACATCGCTCCCTTCTTACTTTTTGTGGATCGGAAGTTACTGCCGTGATGCTAAGGCTTCGATTGATTAGCATGTTGAGGAGTCGAGCAAGGATAGGCTAGAATTTGGTGCTTGTAGGGAGAAGCTGAAAACTCTCACGGAGGAGAACACACTGATGAAGAGCGAGAGAGCTGCTCTCGTGAAGGAGATGGACGCTGCCCTGAGTGAAAAGGATGCGATGATGAAGGAGATCGAGGAGCTTCGAGGGCTTTGTGGACTTGCAAAGGAGAGCTAAGCAGGAGGGCGTGGATGAGTATGCAGGCGATTATCGTTTTAAAGCTCGCCATGAGTACTTTTCGGCCGCATTGAATTGTTATAGTGGAGCTATGGGCATCAAGCAGATGGCCATCCATTACGGGGTGGCTCCCATCAGATTTGTTCCTAAGGAAACTCACGGGCTAACTCCCAAAGAAAGGCCTCCTTACCCTATTCCTCCAATTGGGGCGGTCAAAGGAGATCACGATGAGGTCCTAGAGGCATGGACTGTGCGTACCCTAAAGGAAGGCAATCCCCTCGTAAAGGAAGCGACCCCAGCTGCCTCGACGCCTCTTTCTTGTTTCAAGCGTCCCCTAGAGGAACCTCCGCGGGAACAGCCCCCAAGTGCTTCCACTCCTCAATCTTAGCTTGGCATTTCCCTCTTAGACTTTGCAACTCTCTTTACATGTACTGCTTAACTCGTTTGTGTGACATTTGGCCTTTTTAATGGTGTTTTGGTTTTGTTTAAACAATGTCCCTCGCAGACGTGATGCTATAATATATTTTTGTGTTTTGCCTCAACCTTTTTATGTTAATCTTGCATTTTCTTGCTTTCCTTCGCGTATCCTGTTCGCATGCATTATTTTGTTGCGTTTACTTAACTGTGATTTGACTGGCTTTGACCAGTAATCATTATATCTAACGAGTAGCCTACGTGTTTTTAGGGTTTGACTCTTACACAACATTAAATGATGTGTCATTTCATCTTCTTTTCCTTGCAGTTTCCGATACTTCCCCTTCCATTTGCACGGCAAAAAACTGCCATTAAGGGGCAGTTAATGCATTTTCCCTCTTCTCCCTTCATTCCTCTATAAATACTGCTCTTTCGTTATTTCTTTTTCACCTTTCTCTTTGCTTCTTCTCTCTTGCTTTTCTTTGTTTGCTTTCATGCTTCCTTTTGCTTTCAGAATCTTGTCAAGATGGTTAGGTTGGTTATCATAGTTCATTACGACGGTCGCTTTGTTTGTCAACACGGCGATCGTCGGGTAGTTTTTGTTCACCGTTACGATGGCGGTTTCCTTTGGACCATGGACGTGGGCCAAGTGGGAGAAGAGGTGGGGGAGTTCGATCTAGAGGTCGTGCATGCCTTTATCTTTCCAGACGCAGTCAGTTTCGGTATGGGTTGCATGTTCTTTTTCCCTAAGCCGGAGGCTATGGGGAGACGTCTTCGCAAAGTGAAAGACAACAAGGACACTGCACTCATTGCAAAGCTGGGGAAATCAGGGCCCGTGCATATTTATACTCAGGGGCCTCCGCCGCTGGGGTTTCGTGTCCATAGCCTTCGCACTGTTGGGCTTTAGGCCCTTTTCGCTTTGTGTTTTATTCACGTATAACCCTCTCCCCCATTCCTTCTTTTAGTTTGCGACCTAAAAGAGGAATGGAAAAGAGGGTCGTAAAAGGGGGTACTTTTGTTGTAGTCTCGCGGACAGTATGTTTCAGCCGTCGTAGGGGCTCTTTTGTAACTTAGATTACGCGTATGTCGTATAGACAAATGCTTAGTAAGCTTGCATTGTAAGGAAAAAACGATGTATTTACATAGTCTTTTGGCATGGAAATGAAAGAAGTAAAAATGTCTATCCTTCATGTGTCTTTTCTTTGCTTTAAAGTCCCTTGCTTGAGAACAATTGCTTATCATTGCTCCTCGAAGGCTCACCTGTTTAATTTTGTTTTTAATGCGATTAGGCAAAGATTTGGTAAACGAAGTGTTGCGAATGACAAAATAGCATAGGCCGGATACCTCATCGTTACTTTAACTCTTGCTCACGATGACAGCCTTTGTATTGCTTTATTGTACTCGCGCGTTTTTCAGTATTGCTTCGCGAGCCTTGCCCGTATAACTTGATTTACATCTCACAACTCGCGCTTATGTCTTGCTCTTGCAACTTGCTTTTTACGTATTGCTCTTTAGACTTGCCTTTCGGACTTGCTTTTCAGACTTGCTTTCTTACACATTGCACACAACATTGCTTTTAGGGCCTTGCTTAATCTCATGTTGCGCATTACGTATTGCTCAAACATATTGCTTAATCGTATTGCTTTAATGTATTGCTCATTCGTATACCTTGCCCTCGCGTATTGCTTTAATGTATTGCTTATTCGTATACCTTGTCCTCGCGTATTTCTTAGCCTCAGGCTCACACTTCAACAATATTGCTTTCACGTATTGCGGGGTGTTGCCTACACAGTATTGCTCGCAAAGCATTGCTTGTCATGCTCGCGATTTCAAACAGATAAAGTTTTAGGGTACATGCCTGAGGCGTGATTGCTTTTTAGGGATAGTATTTGCGGAGCCTCATTATGTTCCAGGAGTTTGGAACTATATTGCCCGCGTGATCTTTGAGGCGATAAGCCCTTGGTGCGACCTCGCGTATGACGATGAATGGCCCTTCCCATCCAGGGTCTAGTTTCCCGCCTTCAGTCCTTCTCAGCACGAGATCACCCTTTGCGAAGCTCCGTGGCCTTATCCGCTTGTTGTAATACGCCACGATGCGCCGCTTGTACACGCTCTCGCGTATCTCGGCCATCTCTCGTGTTTCCTCTCTGAGCTGTAGCTTCTAAGAGTTTTCTTCTTCATCATAATGCATGAGCCTTTTTGTAGGATCGTGATCGTTAGATAAATAACTAAGGAACTAAGAATACCAATTCTCAGTTCCCTTCGTAGCGGAAATAAAACAATCAAATACAAATGAACAAGTTCCTTATAGTAGAAACCTTTGATTGCCAACTAGCAATCCATGATTAAAACCACTACCTTTCTTTCGAAAGGATTTCAAGGTCTACTTCTTGATTTCTTATCTCTTTGGTTACAACTTATCCTAGAAACAAACACACAGTTTCTTTGCCTTACACATAGTTAGGCAATCCTAGATAACTTAACACAAATTATAATCAATCCAAGAAGCAATCCTTAGCACCTAGGAACTAACTCACTTACAGTCACAGGAACTAGCACGCAGCTCTCAGATTCCTTGACTGGTTCCTCTTGATCTCAGTTTGCGTTAATGATCTTGTTTGAGAGTTCACACTTTGATGTTTGCTATGAAGTGTGGTTCTTGTTGAAGTGCATAATGATAACAGCAGAGCTTATCTTCCTTATATAGTGGATTCTCGAGGTTGGATCTTCTCTTGGTTCCCTCAGATCAAGCTTGCCCTAGGATGTGTGGTAATCCTTGATTCACGCTGTCCTTGACATGTACCAACAACCTAGGTAGCTCAGAATCCACTTTGGTTTATCAACTGCTTCAGCCAAGTTTGCCAAGTCGTTCTCCAGCTTCTTTCTTCTGAGGTTCAACAGCCTGGATACTTTGGAACTGTCTTCTGGATGGTGACAACTTTTGTGACACGTCGCTTTCACCTTTCTATGTCCGAGGTTGTGTGTTCTGGACATCTTGGAGCTTCGCTCATGTCGCTTTCACCTCTTTTTGTCCGAGGTTTGGTGTTCCTAGATTTCTCGGGAAAAACAACATCACGTGTTGGATTTCTGGGCACACCTGGGTTCCTTTGGCTTGCTGCTTGGTTTCTTTGTCTTGTTTGGCTTCCATGGTTTCAACAATTGTCCTGTGGTTCCTTAAAACACATCTTTGAGATAAAACATTAGTATCAAAATATTTGTTATCTTCAAAATTAGAGAAACTGAGGAAATGAACTCTCAGGGGAACCGAAGTTCCAGAGTTTCGTTTCCTAACAATTTCCCCCTTTTTGATGATGACAAATATAAGGAACCTGGCAACATAATAGGGACATGAAATTCATGAGAACAGTTGAGCAAAGACATTTACACCTTTATGATATAATGAGAGAACATTCAATGGTTGCAAATTCTCCCTAAGCAAATGAACAAAGTTATTCAAGTTTTCCCCCTTAGAAATAGAACTAGTTCAGAGTTCCTATAATACCAGTAGTTCCCAAAAGTTCAAGGTTCCTATCCATTCTTCCCCCTTTTGACATCATCGAAAAGATCAATTAACTTATCAAGTAAAGGATATCAAAGAGAAATAAACAATTGCGCTAAAACCATGACAGAAACCATAATAGAAATTTAAGGCAAAGACAAATAATGCATAGAAACGTAGCCAAAAGAGTCCATTAATCAGTAGAGCTTAATACATTGTTCATACACATAGTAGATAGAGAGACACAAAAGATCACAAACAACTTCAAAGCAGACACAAGAAGGGATAGAAGAGGGGAGTAGGATCCTAGGGAACTACTAGCACACTGTGGCGTTATAGCACTGGGAACTAGGACAGACGTTCCTATGGCATGTCAGTGGCCTCCTCTTCAGCATCCTTTTTGTCTTCAGTTCCTTCAACATGGCCTGTAGCCGTTTCAGCGGCCGGAGCACCTCCAATTGCAGCCTCTCAGGTTTTCTGAAGCACATCCACTAGATCAGAAACAACAACTCTTGTTTTCCCAGTTCAGTTACTTGTTCACGGATGGAACCAGAGATAGAAGTGGTTCCTTTCGTGATTGCCTTTTCAATACGATCCAGTGAAGTAAGGATCGCAGAGGAGTCTTGGGTGGGGTAGAGCGGGGGCAGGGAACTCGGAGAAGCTTGGTTTTTTTTTTTTAGGAGTGAGAAGCAGAAAGGGAGAGTTTGAGAGAAGGAGAGAGAGCTGGAGAGAGCAAGGTGGAGAGCTTGGTTCAATCAATAGGAGCCCTTTAATAATTGTTGAGTTTTGTTGGAGCCGTTGGAGAGATCGAGCCGTTGAGAGAAATACTGGGAAAACTGAAGCATTGAAACGGCTCCAAGGATTTGCAGCCTTTTTTTTTTTTAAATTGAACGGTCACAGATTAAAAAAAAAAAAACTCAACCACTTCAAGAATGGAAACTGTTCACAGCTGAGAAGACACTTCTGATGCTGGAAGATTTGCCATAAATGCCGTCTTGGGAGCAGCATTTCTCTTACTAGCCGTTTAGAGGGTAGTCCATCCTAGTTCCTTTCTGGCGATTTTTTCACTGTGCTAGAGGGGTATATGGGAACCTTTGATGTGGGGTTTTAAAACATAGGACCTGAAAGTACGTTCCCATAAAAGAAATCGGGAAAGGCCATTTATCGCATTACACAATAATTCCCAGAGAGGGTTAAGAGATGGATCATAGGGAATTGAATTGTGCAATGAGGCAAGGGAGGGTCATAGTACACAATCATCATTTCGGCTTGTTTTGATGGGTTAGAATATGATCAGATTGTGACTTTTGGGCCAACAAAGAACCTCGAACAATGAGTGAGGTATAATGAACAATGAAGACTCAAGGACACGAACTAGTAAGATTTATCAAAGCCTTTTGAGTAACCATTATGGAGATGAGGGTCTATTGCGAAAGATATAACACGGAGATTCCAAGACTGAACAAGTAAAAGATCTAAACTAGTCAATCAAGGGAACTGGAAAGAAACCTTTAAACTAAAGTCACTGCTAGGTTATAGGAATCATTCCCAGTTCTAATCTAAGGTTCTCGAAGTGAACTCTATTCAAGGCTTTGGTGAATATATCTGCAACCTAATCTTCAGTTCTACAAAATTTCATAATGATGGTCCCTTTCTCAACATGATCTCTAAGAAAATGATGCCTGATATCTATATGCTTGGTCATAGTATGATGCACATGATTCTTAGAAATGTTTATAGCACTGGTTTGTTATCACAAAGAATGGTAAGAGGACCATAGGACATACCGAAATCCGCGAGTTGTTGCTTTAGCCATAAGAGTTGGGAACAGCAAGAAGCGGCTACAATGTACTCAGATTCTATGGTGGAGAGGGAGACTGAGATTTGTTTCTTTGAGCCCCATGACACAAGGCAAGGGCCTAGGAACTGTGTCATTCCAGAGGTACTCTTCCTATCCACCAAGTATCCAGCATAATCAGCATCGGTGAAACCTATCAGCTCAAAGAGACACTCTTTGGGGTACCAAATGCAGAGTGAATCAGTTCCCTTGAGATACCGGAGTATCCTCTTCACAACAGCTAAGTGTGTTTCTCTTGGACAGGATTGAAACCTAGCACACAAGCCAACAGCAAACACAATGTCTGGGCGACTAGCGGTTAGATACATGAGAGAACCTATCATACCTCTATAGAGTTTCTCTTCCACAAGAGGACTCGAATGATCCTTGTCCAAATGAGCAATGGTGGAGATAGGAGTTGAGAGAGGCTTGCATGAATCCATTTTAAACTTTTTCAGTAGTTCACTGACATACTTCTGTTGGTGAATTTGTATGCCATCTTTCCTTTGAGTGATTTGCAATCCGAGGAAGAAAGTGAGTTCCCCTATTAGGCTCATTTCAAATTCACTGCTCATCAAGTCTTTGAACTTATCTACAAGGGACAGGTTAGTGGAACCAAAAATGATATCATCAACATAAATTTGAACCACTAAGATGTTACCTTCTTCTTCTAGGATGAATAGAGTTTTGTCAATAACTCCATGCCTGTCGCCATTTGAGAGTAGGAACTGAGCAAGACGATCATACCAAGCTCTAGGGGCTTGCTTGAGACCATACAATGCTTTGTCTAAGAAATAGACATGGTCTGGATGATCGTCATCTTTGAAACCAGGAGGTTGTTTGACATAGACTTCCTCTTGAAGAATGCCATTGAGGAAGGCGGTCTTTACATCCATTTGGAACAACTTAAACCCTTTGTGTGATGCGAAATCAATCAACAATCTTATTGCTTCAATCCTTGCCACCAGAGCATAGGTTTCATCATAGTCGATGCCTTCTTGTTGATTGTACCCTTGAGCAACAAGTCTTGCTTTGTTCCTTATCACAGCTCCTGAATCATCGAGCTTATTTCTGAAGACCCATCTAGTTCCTATGATATGCTTATCCTTAGGGCGGGGAACTAGATGCCACACTTTATTCCTTTCAAACTGATGAAGTTCTTCTTGCATGGCTTGGATCCAGTCTACATTCTTCAGTGCGTCACCTATATTCTTTGGTTCCACAACAGATAAGAAGGCATTGAAGGCAAATAAGGTTAGATGTTCGAACCTGACTGGAGGCTTGATGGTTCTTCTTTCTCTATTGGGAGCTAGAGCATTTGATGTGGATACATTTTGATTTGAGCATTCAGCTTCAACTTCTTGGTTGGGATCACATTCTCCATTAAAGATCATGTGAGAAGATGAATCATTGATGTCTCTACAGGTGTTGTCTTCATGTTCATGGTTCCCAGAAATGGATTGTTGTTGATTATCCATGGGAACTGGTGGAGGAACAAGTGGGGGATTTTGTGCAGCAGGGAAGGAACTGGGTGGTGTGATGTCTTCATCTGGATCTTCTTGAGGAGGTTTGGGAAATGGATCTTCAAAGGAACTGATGGTGTTCTGCACATTTCTACCAAGTGATTTTTCATTAAAAATAACATGAACACTTTTTTCTACCTTTTTGGTCCTTTTGTTGAAGATCTTATAAGCCTTGCTGCTTGATGTATATCCAATGAAGATCCCTTTATCACTCCTTGGGTCAAATTTGCCAAGATTGTCCTTCCCATTGTTGTGCACAAAGCATTTGCATCCGAACACCCTCAGATGTGAGATGTTGGGAACTCTTCCTCTTAGGAGTTCATAGGGTGTCTTCTCTGTGATTGGGCGAAGCATAGCTCGATTAATGACGTAGCAAGCTGTGTTGATTGCCTCAGCCCAGAATGATTGAGAGAGTCCACTTGAGATGAGCATAGTTCGAGCCATGTCTTCTAAGGTTCTGTTCTTCCTTTCTATTAGTCCATTCTGTTGAGGAGTGTATGGTGCAGAGAAGTTGTGATCAATGCCATGCTCACTGCAAAAGTTTAGAAATTCTCTATTTTCGAACTCGGTACCATGGTCAGAACGGATAGAATTAATGGAACAGTCGAGAGACTTTTCTAACATGGGAACCAGATCCTTAAAACGTCCAATGACTTCACTTTTAGATTTTATGAATATTGTCCAAGTAAAACGAGAGAAATCATCGACGAGAACAAAGATGTACCTGTTTCCTCCTAGGCTTTGAACTCTCATAGGTCCACAAAGGTCCATGTGAATGAGTTCAAGAGGCCTTGAGGAATTTACCATATTCTTGGATTTAAAGGAACTTCGAGCTTGTTTCCCTCTTACACAGTCTGAGCATGGTTCCTCAGATTTGCCACTTAGCTTTGGAAGGCCTCTGACTAGCTCCTTTGAGTATAGCTTTTGGATCAATTTGGTGCTAGCATGACCAAGACGTTGATGCCACAAGTCCGTTTGATCATTCACAATTGAAAGACAGAGTTTCTGCTTGGGAACGAAGGATGGGTCAACAACATACACATTGTTGATCCTCTTACCTTTTAGGATGATCTGCCCCGAGGAGTCTAGAACAATGCATTCACTTGACTTGAATCTAACTTCGTTGTCTCCTTGATCACACAACTGTGACACACTAATTAGATCAAAACCAAGATTATCAACAATGTGAACTTTATTTACCTTAATGTGGTCATTGAGATTCACATTTCCTATTCCACAGATTGTCCCTTTGCTTTTGTCTCCAAAGGAGATGTTCCCTCCTTGGATGGATTGAAGAGAGGTCATTTGATTTCTTCTTCCGGTCATATGGCATGAGCAACCACTATCAATGTACCATAGTCGAGGTTGCCTCTCTTCTTTCTGCACACAAGGGAACTAAGACTTTTGAACCCAGTGAAGCTTGACTTTACTGGGGGAATTAGCATTGCGAGTCTGTGAATGACCAGGGAACTGGTTCCTTTCATGGTAATAAGCTCTTTTCTCATTTTCAAAGTTTCTTTTCTTAGGACAATCAGTGTTGTAATGACCATTTTTGCAACAATAATAACACAAGCGATTGTAAACAACATGTCCATATTTTCCTTTTCCTGGCCTAAAAGGTTTCTCAGTTTTTCTTTTGTTGAAATCAACATTGTTTCTAACCTTACCATGAGCCATGTCCACATACCTTTTGTGAGCAAAGGAATTAGTGAACCACTTGTCATCAGGAAATGCTTTCTCCTTTCCCTTAGGTTCCCTCTTTAGACTTTGAGAATTTTCATTGAGATGCTTGGCAACCTCAGCCTTGTTCTCAAGAACCATGATCTTTTCTAATAGGAATTGATTCATATCTCGAGAGGTGGCAAGAGCAGTACTGAGGTTCTCATTCATCTCAACAAGTTCTCGTCTAGCATTTTCATCTTCAGCATCATTATTGGCCTTGTTATCAACATATCCAATTCCATGACGTTGTCTCACAAAGACAGTTTGATTGATCGTTTTTTCATTTATAGAGTCAGTGAGAGTGTCTAACCTATCAATTATAGATTGAAGCATATCGTTTCCAGGTAGGTTATCATGCATAGGAACTTTAACAGAGTCTATACTAGTTTCATCGCAAGATTTGCAGATTTTAAGGTGACTAGCATGCACATTTCTAATGTCAATGAGTTTGGAGTGGGTTTCAGCCAGGTCTTTCTCAGTTTCATTAAGTTTTTTACTCCACACAGAATTCTCATCAGTCAAGCAAGCAATTTCATCTTCACAATCATCAAGTTTTTGTTGAAGAGAACTGGTTTCCTTTCCTAGTTTCTTTATGATCTTTAGAAGTTATTTCTTATCACAATCAACTAGAGTTTTTAGGAAGTCATCAGAAGTTACCTCAAGGTCTTCTGAGTCGCTTGAATCTCCTCTCGCAATGAGACATCTTCCTCCAGAGAAACCACTCAGATCCAGTTCCTCATCTGAGTCTTCTCCCCATGAGGCCACAAGAGCCTTCTTTCTCTGAGGTCTTTCATCTTCTTTGGAGTCTTCCTTGTTGGGACAATTCTTAGCATAGTATCCCTTTTCTTTGCACTCATAACAGGAGACTTCTTTGAGATCTCTCCTTGGTCCATTGTGAGAGGAACTGCCCTTTTGGAACCTTTCCTTCACGAAGAATTTTTTGATATTCTTTGTGAAGAGAGCTGTAAGTTCGTCCTCCTCTTCTTCTAGGTCTGAGTTCTCCTGCTCCATCTCAAGTCTTGAGAAGGCTTTGGAGATCTTGAGGGCAATTCCCTTCTCCAGTTTCTTGTCGGTATTAGCTTTGATGTGTTCTCCTTCTTCAACCTCTAGTTTCCCTATGACCTGAGTCAAGGGAAGAGATTGGATGCCTGGAGTATTCTTCATGATTCCCTTGATGAGGGTGAACTTAGAGTTGAGTCCATTGATAACCACCAGCGACTTGGAGACTTCATCGAGGTTGACTCCAGTCGCTGTTAGCTTTCCGATCAGCCTGTTGAACCGAGAGTAATATTCTGAGATGGTTTCAGTTTCCATCATTTTGAAGGTGTGCTATTCTCTTTCCAAAGCAAACTTTCTGCTTTGCTTCAGTTCGTCACTTCCTTCATGCATATCCTTGAGTGCCTTCCACATTTCCTTCGCCGTCTTGATGCCTATGACTTTGTCCATGTCTTCTCTGTCCAGTCCATTGAGAATGAACGGTCTGGCCTTGGCATTCTTTTCCATGATGACATAGTGCTCAGGTTTCCAGTCTTCTTCCTTCTGGGTGAGATAGACATAGCCATCTCCATTTTCGACTATCCTCCAGCATTGGTAGTCGTTGGTCTTGATGTGGCTTTTCATGCACTTTTCCCACCATGTTTCTTCTCCCTTCTTTCGGAGATGTGGCTTGTTGGTGGAGATTCCGAGCTCAAACTTGCTTGGTTGAGACATGATCTGCAAACTTAACAAAGATCTAGAACTTTTCCTGCTCTGATACCAATTGTAGGATCGTGATCGTTAAATAAATAACTAAGGAACTAAGAATACCAATTCTCAGTTCCCTTCGCAGCGGAAATAAAACAATCAAATACAAATGAATAAGTTCCTTATAGTGGAAACCTTTGATTGCCAACTAGCAATCCAGGATTAAAACCACTACCTTTCTTTCGAAAGGATTTCAAGGTCTACTTCTTGATTTCTTATCTCTTTGGTTACAGCTTATCCTAGGAACAAACACACAGTTTCTTTGCCTTACACACAGTTAGGAGATCCTAGATAACTTAACACAAATTATAATCAATCCAAGAAGCAATCCTTAGCACCTAGGAACTAACTCACTTACAGTCACAAGAACTAGCACGCAACTCTCAGATTCCTTGACTGGTTCCTCTTGATCTCAGTTTGCGTTAATGATCTTGTTTGAGAGTTCACACTTTGATGTTTGCTATGAAGTGTGGTTCTTGTTGAAGTGCATAATGATAACAGCAGAGCTTATCTTCCTTATATAGTGGATTCTCGAGGTTGGATCTTCTCTTGGTTCCCTCAGATCAAGCTTGCCCTAGGATGTGTGGTAATCCTTGATTCACGCTGTCCTTGACATGTATCAACAACCTAGGCAGCTCAGAATCGACTTTGGTTGGTCAACTGCTTCAGCCAAGTTTGCCAAGTCGTTCTCCAACATGTTTCTTCCGAGGTTCAACAGCCTGGATACTTTGGAACTGTCTTCTGGATGGTGACAGCTTTTGTGACACGTCGCTTTCACATTTCTCTGTCCGAGGTTGTGTGTTCTGGACATCTTGGAGCTTTGCTTTGGATGGTGACAGACTTTGGAAGCTTCGCTCATGTCACTTTCACCTCTTTTTGTCCGAGGTTTGGTGTTCCGAGATTTCTCGGGAAAAACAACATCACGTGTTGGATTTCTAGGCACACTTGGGTTCCTTTGGCTTGCTGCTTGGTTTCTTTGTCTTGTTTGGCTTCCATGGTTTCAACAATTGTCATGTGGTTCCTTAACACACATCTTTGAGATAAAACATTAGTATCAAAATATTTGTCATCTTCAAAAGTAGAGAAACTGAGGAAAGGAACTCTCAGGGGAACCGAAGTTCCAGAGTTCCGTTTCCTAACACTTTCGTTCGAGAAGAGATGCTCCACTGGGACAACTGCTTCTACACCATAAGTTAGCGGGAACGGAGTTTCTCTTGTGCCTCTTTTAGAGGTTGTTCGGTTGGCCCACAGTACTAGAGGGAGAATTTCAGCCCAACGGCCCTGTGCTCGCGTGAGTCTCCTCTTAAAGTCATAGAGGATCCTTTGGTTCACACTTTTGACTTGGCCGTTACAACGAGGATGGGATACCGATGCGAAGCAGATCCTGATGCCAAGACCTTCGCAAAAGCTGATCAATTTCTCTGTGTTGAACTGAGGCCCGCGGTCGGTTACGATATCCTGGGGAAGGCTAAATCGACAGATGATGTTCTGCCATATAAATTTCTTCACCTGTTCCACAGTCGTGGTGGCCAGCGGAACGGATTTAACCCACTTGGTGAAAGAATCTATGGCAACCAGTATAAACTGAAGTTGACCTGGAGCTCGCGGGAAAGGTTCGAGAAGATTCATTCCCCATCTTGCGAAGGGACATGGGGCGCTGATGACTTGCATTTCAACCTCGGGCTGGTGTGAAGTTGGGGCGTGAAGCTTAGGGCTTTATACACGAGGGATCGCCACCCGGCATGTCCACCACACAACCCTCCATGTATTTCGAGCATTAAGCTGTTACACTCCGCAAAAGTCATGCACTTGAGCCCCGCCGTCATATACCCCTTCTTGTACAAAATGCCATTCTCCGTATAGAAACGAGTTGCGCGTATTTGGAGCTTTCTTTTTTACTGGGGATTTTCAAGGACTACCCCAGCTGTCATGTATCTTCATATAGGCGTCCTCCAGTCATTCTCATCCTCTTCATATTCGATGATCATAAGCTCTGGATTTATGTCCCTAGTAGTACGGGTATCCAGCCATACTCGGCCCTTCTGCTGTAGCTTAGCCTTTGAAGCAAGCTTCGCGATCTCATCTGCTCTCGAATTTTCTCTACGCGGGATTGCTTTATTTCGAAGTGGTTGAATGTAGCAGACATCGTCTTCACCCTAAGCTGATATGCAGACAAGCTGCCTGTCTTAGCCTCATAAACACCTTGTACCTGCTTCACAACTACTTTGAAGTCACTGAAACACGTAACTCTCCGAGCCCCGTTCGTGAGTGCTAGTTCGAGCCCCACGAGGAGGACCTCGTACTCGGCTTCATTGTTTGTTGTTTCGAACTCAAGTGTGAGGGCATATTCAAACCTCTCTCCCTCGGGCGATGTTAGCGTGACTTCAGCCCCATTACCTTCTTCATTCGCAGCCCCGTCCACAAAGAGGGTCCATTGTTCGACCAGCCCTTCTGCACTTACTTCGCGTATGCTTGTCTCAACAATGAAGTCCGTGAGGGACTGCGCTTTGATCGCATGTCGGGGTCTATAATCCATGTCAAACTCTGATAGTTCAATCACCCACTTCGTGAGCCTTCCCGACAACATGGGCCTGCTGAATAAACTGCACAGGGGGAGATCTGACGGTACCCGGATCGGATGGGCCTGGAAATACGGGCGCAACTTCCTCGCGGCCATCACCTGAGCCAACACAATTTTCTCCACTGGCGGGTATCTGGTGTCATCCGTATAAGGGCTCGACTCACAAAGTAAAGAGGGCTTTTGTCCTCGCGGACAAGGACAACACTGATAGCACGCGAGCCTGCCGCTAAGTAGAGTTGCAGGTCTTCACTCGGCACGGGAGATGACAGAGTAGGTAATGTTGCCAGGTGCTTCTTTAGTTCGCCGAAGGCCACCTCGCATTCTGGAGACCACTTGAAGTTTTGCAGATCCCGGAGTACGGCAAAGAATGGGAGCCCCTTCTCCGCGAGCTTTGAGTAGAAATGACCCAAGTAGTTCACGAAGCCTATAAATCTCTGTACTTCTTTGGTATTTTGCGCAGGCGTCATCTGCAGCACGACTTCCACCTTCTCGGGGTTCACGTCCATTCCTCTCTAGCTGATTAGGAAGCCCAGGAATTTACCGACTTTCACCCCAAAGACACACTTTTCCGGATTTAGGCTCATGCCATGTTTGCGAAGTGTACTAAAGACATCACAGATGTCATTCGCGTGATCCGCCTCCCGCTTTATTTTCACAACAATGTCATCCACATATGCTTCAACAGTGGAGCCGATTTGCTCGCAGAAGATTAGGTCGACCAGCCGCTGGAAGCTGGCACTTGCATTCTTGAGCCCAAACGGCATGACAGTGTAGCAGTAGGTTCCTCTCTCAGTGATGAAGGCCATGTGTTCTTCGTCTGTGGGATTCATCCAAACCTGGTTGTACCCTGAGTAAGTGTCTAGGAAACTCAGTGCTTCGTGCCCCGAGAATATAAAGAATCAAAAGTTGCGGACAAATTGTTTTTTTATTTGACTTGGTGGAGTCAACTAGTTGATCAATCGACCAGAGAGGGTAACTGTCTTTGCGGCACACCTTGTTGAGGTTTGTGAAATCTATGCACATGCACCACTTCCTATTTTCTTTTCTTACCATAACAACATTCACGAGCCAGCGAGGGTACTATACTTCACGAATGAACCCGGCCTTTAACAACATCGCCCCCTCTTCTCTAGCCCCCTGGGCTCTTTCTCCTGCCTGCTTCCTCTTTTTCTGTCTTCGAGGTTTGGCTTCAGGGCTGATACTCAACGGATGGGTCACGAGGCTCGCGGAGATCCCCTTCAAATCCAGGCGAACACATCACGCGAAGCGGCCATCAGTGCTTTGATCTCGTCTTGTACCTCGGCCCCAAGGGTTTGTCCTATGTATAACTTCTCCTCTTTCTGGGAAAACGGGGATATGCTTACTTTCTCTTCTTCGGGGACTACAACCTCCATCCTGTTTCTCACTTCAAGGTCAATTTTTTCCTCTAC
Source organism: Rheum nobile (assembly GCA_027886185.1). Classification (NCBI taxonomy): domain Eukaryota; kingdom Viridiplantae; phylum Streptophyta; class Magnoliopsida; order Caryophyllales; family Polygonaceae; genus Rheum; species Rheum nobile. The sequence goes on along the minus strand of WOAB01000002.1, from coordinate 2,562,606 downwards.
GGGGACCAGCGGTGCGATACCAGAGCCCCCGACCAATATAGTTAGGACCGGGATACTCCTCTCACTCAGGGCTGCCAGATAGCAAGTGCGACTCTCCGCGTGCTGTCCTCTCGCCACTACAACTCCCACCTGCGTAGGGAATTTTAGTGCGAAATGATATATAGAAACTACAACTTGAAACTTACATAGGGAGATTCTTCCCAAGATCGCGTTATACACGGATGGAGACTAGAGCACCAAGAATTCAATATTCTCGCATCATCGCGGGCCATTTTCATCTCCGAGGATCAAATCTAGGTTAATGACCCCGATTGGCTTGACTCGCTCTCCCGGGAACCCCACGAGGGTACAATCGGTAGGTAGTAGGTCTGCGGGATCCAGGCCCATATTCTGGAATGCCTCCCAATGCAAGATGTCTGCGGAGCTCCCGGTATCCACCATTACTCTCTTCACAATTTTGTGCCCATTTGTACGTGGAGCACTAATGGGTCAGTGCTTGGAACTACAGCCTCCGCGAGGTCCTCCGCGCTGAAAGTAAGCTTGTGTTCCTGACGCGGGGGATTGGAAATGCTCATAACTAGCCGCCCGGTTGGGAGAGGTGCATTGGCGATCCTCCTGCTTTCGCGTTTGCTAGGGCCCTTCGGCACATGCCTGCTAGAGAAGGTGCCCACCTGGCCATCTGGCGGCGGAAAGTTCTGACCTGCGTATGGATAAGGAGCAGCTCTGTTCGGGAGTGGCCTCTGCGGGGCAGGTCCTATCTCTGGGGCAACTCTTATTCACGGAGCACCATACCAGCGACATTCATGGCTATCATGCATGGTAGATTGACGGTAAGAGCAAAACTTCCCTGCTGATCTCGCGGGCGGTGGCACATTTATTCGCGGAGGAGGGGGTCTATACTGAGGTCTCTGCGGATACGACCTCGCCCCCTCACGGTCATTCATCTCCACTGCGAATAATTTCCTCTCTAAGGCATTCCCCCGATTGTTAGCTTGATGGCGACAGGGCTCCCACGTACCTAACTCTCGTTTGTGATTGTCATGTTTCCTTTCATTGTTTGCGGGAGGGGGGTTTGCGGATGCTCCCCCCTGGCTAACTCCTCCGCGATAATGTGCTGATTGGCCTTCTCCAGCAACTTAGTGTAGGATGTGGGCGGCTTCTTGCACACGTGGAGTTTGAAGGCCCCATTCCTGAGTCCTTGTATGAACGCCATCCCCGCTACTTTCTCATCGAAGTCATGCGCTTGGACCACCTCTGTGGTGAATCACTTTACGAAGGACGCAAAAACTCATCCTTGCACTGTTGGACATTCATTACCTCTTGCATGCTAAGTTTTCTCTTCTGTGAGCACCCGAAATGTGCTAGGAAGGAGTCCGTGAGCTGCTAGAAGTCGCTGATGCTCTTTGCGGGTAGGCTAATCATCCAAGTTAGGGCTGGTCCCGCGAGAGTGTTAGAGAAGAACTTGCACATGGTGGGCTCGTCTGCCTTGCTCATGAGCATAATGTACTGGTACCGAGACAAGTGATCCCTGGGATCATCCTCTCCTGTGTATTCCTTAAACGTCGGAATCTTGAAATCTGGAGGTGGTGGTGCGAGCAGTATGGGGTCTGCAAAGGCCGTGGACCCAAAGAGTGCCAATGGGAACTCTAGAGCTGGATACTCTGGGTAATACTGCGGCATAAATTCCGTGTAAGGCCTTCGATAGGGCTCTCTCTGAGGCATATAGCGAGGGTATTCGTGCGTCACCGACACTTGATCGGCTGGGTACTTCTCCCCATATTTTTCGCGAGGCTCTTCAGCTACGTAAGGCTCTTGAGGCGTGCGATCAAGCTGGCGTGGTGGTGGTGCAGACCCGTGTGGTGGGTGCTCCTGGCGGACTCTTTGCCATTCTTGGAATTTGCGGAACTGCTCCCACTCCTCCTCACTTAGGACCACCTCTCGTGGGTGGTTCCGCGGGGCTTGACGCTGAGATTGCACCTCTTATAGGGCTCCTACTAGTGGATCCTCGTGTTCTACTGCCATAGCTGTTTATTGTTTGCTGGATCTAGTTGCACGATGACGTCCCTACGGTCGGCGCCAATGTTGAATTCCGGTTCAACGCTCGTGAAGATGCCAAAGATCAACACACATTTGGCCTAGATTTCTTTGAGATTTATATTTTTCGGGGACGTCTTCAACATCTTCCCGGCTACTGGCTTCGCGTGGGACGAGATCTTCGACTTCGTGCTCCAATTCCAGTGTTGGTGTTGGCGCTCTTCCTTCACACTTCTCCAGATCACCGATGGTCGCTCTTAAGCTCCGACGGCTTTCCCGGACGTTAGATTCACCTGAAAATGCCTCGGAGATGGCTTCCCCGGGGGCGAGCTCTCCGATGTCCAAGTCAGTAAGGATTTGCGATCAAGAAAGAAATGAAAGAGAAGCTCAAAGACGGATAAAACAAGTTGAAAACTGATGTGGATCTCACGTTTCTCTCTAGTTTTTTATGATGATTGCTTGGAGAAGAAGAAGAAGAAAGAGCAACCAATTGAGTGATTTTGCTCCCTTTCTATCTCCTCTAACCGAATTCCCCTCAAAAGTGCCCAAAAAGATCCCCTTCTCTCTCCAAAATGGGGAGTATTTATAGAGGAACTTCTCTTCCTTGGTGCTGCCACCTGCCCCTTTCCACCGATGGGCTCTTCTATCCTCCTTATGGGCTTTTTTCTATTCGACGCGACACACGAACATGTCAAGGCCCAAATGCCAGCGACTGGTTCTTCGCGGGTCTGCAAATCGTTCGAATCTGACCCCCACATCCAGCCCCCAAAGGCCCCAAGTCCTTCGCGAAGCATGGAACGAGCGAAGGCTTGGTTTACAATACCTGTTGTAAATTTGCTAAGATTCTTCATGAAGCAAAGTATGAGCGGAGACTTGTCACAATTGAGTTGAAAACTAAAACAAGCCATACGTGATGCAAATTTGAAATTTACTTGGCCCCACTTTGACTTACTTTTATGTAACCATATTAGTTTCATTAGTTCGTCAGATGCAAATATCATTTTAAGGGCCCATTTGGTTTGAATTATGGAAACGGTAACGAAAAAGGAATCTAATCTAATTCACTTTAATTTCACTATTTATTGATCGAAATGATGAAATCATTTATTTTCTCCTTTCTCTTGGCACTATGATGTAGGTATTTGTTTCTCCAATAGTAGGGGCGAGTCTTAAAATGGTGAAATCATTTCCTTTCTCCCTTCTCTTGACACACAAATTTTAGAGCCCCAAGCCAAGATGTAATTTTTTTTTATCAATGTATCATGATGTCAAAGTTGACTACATTCGTTTCCTTTCAGTTACCGTTTCCTTAAGTTAAAACCAAACGGGCCCTAAGTAGTTACATAAACCCGCCAAATGAGTACTTATACATACTTAAAATGAGTACTTACACTTACTTATAAGAAAATAATCCAAATGAAAATAGACATTTATATGCAAATGTGAGAAAGATGAACACATAATATAAAATATATGAGCACACATTATATGTTTAGGAAAAGGTTCATGTGAGAATGGGCGATTAGGTGAGAATGTGAGAATGCCGGATGTGCATTAATTTATGACTATATGTGCATGACTTTGGTAGGTGGAAACTCATGCATATACATGCAAAAATTAATGCACACCTCAAGATGTGCATGGATTTTTGCATGTATGTGTATAAATTTGTGACTATATGATGACTATATGTAAGTCAAAACTTATGCACATACATGCGAAAATTCATGCACATCACAATATGTGCATGGATTTTTGCCTGTATGTGCATATATTTTTTACTACGTGTGTGACTATGTGTAAGTTAAAACTCATACACATACAAGATGTACATGGATTTTTTACATGTGTGACTCTGTGTAAGTTAAAATTCATGCACACCTCAAGATGTACATGGATTTTTGCATGTATGTGCATATATTTTTGACTATATATGTGATTATGTAAAAGTGAAAACTCATGCACATACAGACAAAATATCATGCACATCTTGTGATATGTATGGATTTTTCTTGTATGTGCGTATTCTCACATTCTTACCTAAGTGCCCTTTCTCACCGGATCCACATCCATATAATTATATATATATATAATGTTTTTTGATAAGGTAAAAATTAGACTGGAAACCACAGAATAAACGGTTTCTCAGTCTATAGCATCCTTGCGGATGAGAACTAAAAGCTCTTGATTGGCTTGAAAATCTTCCAAGGAACTCCGCTGGCCCATCTTCACAATGTAGTCGGCCACAGCGTTTGTTTCTCAAAAGACGTAACAGATCTGCACTGTAGAGAAAAGTTGTAGAAGACAAAGAATATCAAAAATTAAAATTTCAATATCCCAAGGACAATGCCAGATCTTATTCAGGGCATTCACAATAGTGAGGTTATCACATTCTACTTCAATGTTGTTGAGTCCTAGTTCATAAGCTTTAGCCAAAGCTTTCCTAACCACCAAGGTTTTTGTTCTCAAGGGGGTTGAGATGCCACATTTATCACCAAAGAGGAATACAAGTTCCCCTTTATTGTTTCGAAATATGAATCCATAGCTAGATTCTCCATTAGTCTTTGTTGATCCATCAGTATTAATTTTTATGACTTTATCCGGCGGTTTTTTTCCATTTCTTCTTTGGTTGTCTACTTTTGTTATTGTTGTACTTTTTTTCTTTAGCCTTAGCTAGACAATCAGGGTTCCAAGTCTTCGTTTTGTTCCAGAAGTTGATTTGATTTTTAATGTAGAGTGGTACGTCCTTAATAATGTCATTATCATTATTTGTTCTATCAAAGCTTTGTTGGTTTCTATAAAACCATATTCCCCACCAAGAGACTACTAATTCCACAAATTGTGCTCGATCGGTTTTGTTTCGAAGTTCCTCCAATATTTCATATGTTTTTTTATTCCCTATATTTAAAGATCTGATAATTCTGTATGTTTGGTTATTTATCTTTTCTATGTTTTCATGGTATGGTTACACTGGAATAATAGGTGGTTAGAGTCTTTGGTTTGTGCATTACAACAAATGCATCCTTGTGGGATTGCGACTCCTTTTTCAACTAATCTTGCTTTAGTTGGTAACCCATATTTTATGATTTTCCATGGATTTTTTTTTACTTTAGGATAAGTGTCCAACATCCAAATCAAGGAAGAGTCATAGGTTGTATATCTTCTGTTTTTGATAATCATATTCATGGCCGAATTTGTAGAAAACCAGCCATTTTTACTGGTTTCCCAATACATTATGTCATGCATGTTATTAAATGGTATATGTATTGATGTGATTTTTTTATAGGTCTAGAGGTAGACATTGTTCAATCATTTCCTTATCCCATGTATTGTTTGGTAGAATGAATTCCGCCACTTTCACATGTTTAATCAGAATTGGTTGGATGTTAATAATGTCACACAACGGGCATGTGACATCCATGTATCCGTCTAAAATTTAATTATTCTGTCGTTTCCTACTTGCCAAATAAGTCCTTTCTTAAATTCATCTATAATTTCAATCATTTTGGACCATTTCCATGAACAACTACCTTTTTTTTCTCATATTGTAGGATGTGTTCTGTTTTGAGGTATTTTTTTGTTATAACTTTCACCCAAAAATTATTTGGGTCAGCCAAGATTTTCCATAGTAGTTTAAATTGTAAATCCATATTCATGTCCTTAGATTTTCTCAATCCAAGTCCTCCTTGGTGCGTAGGTTCACATATTTTTCCCCATCCTATAAGCGGTTTAAATGAGGAGTCTTTATTCTATAAAAAGGATCTATTGATCTTATCCAGTTCATTGTGAGTTTGTATGGGTAACCTAAATCTTTGCATAAGGAAGTTAGGTCTTGATGCAAGGTTTGCTTTTATTAATGTTATTCTACCTGCTTGAGATAATGAGTTTGCTTTCCATTTGGTTTACTGTTGTTGTGTGCTAATTAATAAATCGGCAAATGTATTCATATTAACTCTATCATTAATGATAGGGCACCCTAGATATTTTTCAAGAGAGATCATGTTTGTGATTGTAAGAATTCCTTGAATAGCCAATTTTTCCGTGTTAGGTACCTTTTTCGTAACTTGTAAAGCAGATTTATGAAAATTTACTTTTTGTCCAGTTATTTTGCAGTACTCATATACAATATCCTTTATTTCTTTGAAATTTTCATGTTTCTCTTTGGAAAAAATCATAATGTCATATGCAAATGCCAAGAAAGGAATTCGAGTTCCTTGTCTGGATATTTGAAACCCAATTGGGTTTCAAGGCCTATCAGATGCTCTTTGTAATTTTTGAGCTAGGATTTCAGATCCAAGTATAAAGAGAAAAGGTGATAGGGGATCGCCCTGTCGAAGTCCACTTCTTGGTTTGAAGATTTTTGTAGGGCCATTATTAACTAGCACCGAACAGAAAACCGTCGAGATACATTCTTTTATCCAATTGATGAAATTTTCATGAAATCCAAATTTCTCCATTATTTTAATAATGAAGTTCCATTCAATTATGTCATAAGCTATTTTCATATCTAGTTTTAAGGCTATAAATTATTGAGTTCCTTTTTTCGATTTAAATGAGTGAAAAATTTCATGAGCAATTAAGATGTTGTCTTGAATTGCCCGGTTCGCAACAAAGGCACCCTACAAAGGGTGAATTAATTTTTCCATAGTTTTTTTTAGCATGGCTGTTAAATTTTTTGATATTATTTTGTAGATTGTGGAGCACAGCCTTATAGGTCTGTAATGGTTTGTCGAGTTAGGAATGTCGCATTTTGGAATTAAAGATATAAATGTATGGTTGACTTGTTTAAGCAATCTACCCGATAGAAAGAAACTTTTCACTGCTTGAGTAACAGAAGGGCCTATGATGTCCCAATATTTTTGATAGAATTTTGTTGTCATGCCATCTGGACCCGGGGATTTATCAGATCCAATATCAAAGACAACCTTCTTGTCTCTTCATTGGAAACATTTTTTGTTAGTTCTTCATTATCCGATGTTGTTATTTCAGATTGAATTAATTCGAGGTTTTCTCTAAGTATACAATCACTTGTATCGTCACTCTTGAATCTCTAAAAAAAAATTAATTTTTTATCTCATTTCTATTATTCTTTTCTCCAATTATGCTTGTACCGTCTTGGGTCTTTATTTCCTTTATGATCTTTCTATTCCTTTTCCAGGTTGCTATTTTGTGGAAATAACTAGAATTTGTATCATTTAATTTAATATGTTTAGTTTTTGCTCGTTAATTCCATTTTTTTTTGAAAGTTCAGCAATTGTATTTTTTCCCAGTAAGTCTATGTTGTTTTTGAATTAGATCATTGTCTGGGTAAATGCAGATAATCTTTTGAATATCCACCAATTGTTGTTCTACATTATGTAATTGTGTGAATACATTTCCAAATGTACTCCTATTCCATATCTTTGCTTGTTTTTTTAGTAGTTTTGTTTTGGATACAAGATCATACATTCTTGACCCATGATAATTAGTTCTCCATGCTTGTTTAACAATATTTCTAAAGTCTTTTCTAGTCATCCAAATCTTTTCAAATTTGAAAGGTTGATTTTTAAAATGGTGTCGATAAGGAGAGGTCAATGGAAATAGGGCGGTGATCTGGGCTTGTAAAAGCATGATTTTTAGTATAGATATCAGGGTACCATTGTAAAATTTGATGTTGTACAAGTACCCTGTCTAAATTTTCATAAATATTGTCGATTTCTATTCTATTTTTTCGCCAAGTGAAAGAATTTCCTTGGAATGGGATATCAAGTAGTTCACATTCATCCTTAAAATGCCTTAGTCTTTCAAACTTATTAACATGAGGTATCAAACCACCCATATTTTCACTTGGGTATTGTATTTCATTAAGATCTCCCATGATAATACATGGAAAGGAGCTATTTTTTACATAGGAAATAATACAGTCCCAAAATTCATTTTTTCTAGATTCGAAAGGAGGGGCATAAGTTAGAATCAACATGATTTGTTTGTACACAGATTTGTGTATTTGAGGCTAATAAATCTCGAGTGAGTTGTATCAATTTTCAAAAGTTTGTTTGTAAGTTGGTATGTTTTCCACATAACACAAATTCCTCCAAAGAATTCTGTTGCTGGTATAAATTGTAGTTGATCAAACCATGCTTTCATCCAGATTTTTTCATTTGGTTCTTTATCTTTTCTAGTTTCAAAGAGAGCTAGTAGTTGGATTCTTTCTATTTTGCAAAAGGATTCAATGTCCATCCAAAGGTTTTTTTTCCTTATTCCTGTACAATTCCAAGTTGCAATCTTCATAAAAAACTATAAATAATGTAGCCATATGAGGTTATAGTGGTTTGGATCATGTTCAATGATAGGTAAATTGTATACCTATGATAAGACATTAGTTTTGTAATTGGTTCGATTGGTTGGATGTATTTTCTCTGTCTTGCTCTTGTGGTCTAGTCACAGTTAAAAAAAGATAATGAAACTTTTTTCTGTAAACACTTTATTCTTGTGTTGATGGCTAGCTCATCTATTAAGATGAGATCAGATAACATTTTTGAGTTTCTTTGAGTGGGGTCACTTGTGGTTCTACGTTTCATTTGGATGGTTTGTAATTTACAGAGGAGCTATTTTGGTTTTTTTTATATAATTGTCGGCACTAAACGCACAAGGAATCAAAGAGTAACACATAAAAACTGTCTCCTTAGAGTTTTGGTACATACCAAGTTTGTCAGTGGATCCAAAGCTATGATTGATCATCACTAAAATATAGTAGAGTTTCTGTTTTGTGTAATGATTTGTAAGATAAATCCAATAGTAAAGAGTACCACCAAAGTTTAGGCATATCCACTCAAAATATAAACTGATTTCACACAAATTGTTCAACGAATAAGATGTTTTATACAAATACACCAGCCCACACAGGTACAAGCAAATGTGTAGCATCAGGAGCTCATTTCAGAGTTGTTTGTTCAGGAAGATATGGTTCACTGTGTTAGTTTTGTTCCTCCAACATGATTGTTCAAAGATCTGAAGTTTTTCTCCATGTCCCATTGTCTGATTCTGTAGGATAATAATCCAAAAGGTTTCCTCAGGATACCAAAGAAAAATGAAAGAGGTTCTTCCAGTAGTGTTCTAGCAGTTGTCCTATTGAGTGAAAAAAGGGAAACAACAGAAAGAAGCAAGAGTCCCAGAATTTATGTTTGAACTTGTCAATAATATTAGTTATGGAATGAAAAGTCAGAAATTGTTGAGCATTGTAAAAGGATACAATACTATTATCAGTCCATTTCTTGGTATTAACCAGCATACTAATAATGTCATGAGTCATGCAATTTAAGGATTGATGAATCCAGTAATAAAAGTTCATTTCCAAATTGTCATTCCAATTTAAGTGATCAATCACTTCCAGAAAAGTGTAATTAAGATAAGGATAAAGTTCATAATGAGAGTAATAGTTGACACACATGAAGTACATAAACTCATACCATTCAAATTTAAAGGTCCAACAGACAACAAAAGAGCCTAAAGGCCATAGGTGAGGCCAGTGTCTTAATGAAACAGACCTAAGAAAATGAAATGTGAGAGTAATCAAGATAGTTTTGTTACAACAGAAAGGTGGAATCAAAAACTTGTTCAAGGGGATTGCCCTAGTAGCATGGATTATAGCATTTATCCCAAGAGAACCTAAAACTTGATTATTGGACTTACACATAAAATTATTTCTTCATCTTTTTGGCACCCTTCAGCCCAGAGGTGGCAGTGTCTTCCTCCCTATCCAAGTCCTTGTGCTTACTAAGACTCAGAGGTAGAAAGTAGGGGTTGTTCTACAGTGGCTCCTTCTCCAGGGGACCTTGATTTAACTTCAGTGGAGTTTTTGGTGCTCAGAAGGGTTGCAGGCTCAACAGGAACACAAAGTTCAGTGACCATATCCTCACTTTCTTTTTAAGGGGCCTTAAAGCACTCCACAAATTCATCCAGGAGGTCATCCTGGTTTAGGAAACTCTGCAGATCAGAGCCTACAGTGTTGAGAGTCTCTTCCTTGTCCAGCACAATCACTTGGTGGGGAGGTGACCTGAGGCACACTGTGATACCCCGTATTTCTGTAAGGTTATTTTGGGAATTTTGGGGATTTTCCCGAACACCCGTTTTGTACGTCGGATTTAATTCAGGAAGTTTGAGACATTTTGTAATGTGCTCAATATCTGTAATATTTTTCTAAGTGAAATAAAATATAGATGACGTACTTTGGATGTTAATACTCATTCGTGTACGATTATTTTTATCCCGAGTTAAGTCGATATCGTCCAAAAGCTGAGAAGGTCAAAGCCACGGTGGCGGCGACCGCCGCAATTAAGGCGGCGACCGCCGCGAAAGGCTCGAGGCAACAGTGCCCTCGTCTTCTAGCTGGGCGAGAAGACTGGAAAACGGCGACCGCCGTACTATGCGGCGACCGCCACCAGTTTCCCGCCGCAGTTGTTTTGTTCAGCGGCGACCAGGCTGAGACGCGGCGCCCGCCGCAAGCTAGCGGGGACGTAGGCCTGCGAGTCATCGGCGATGTCTGACGACGCCGAACTAGCCCCGCCACGCCTCCATTTAGGCCATCATTGTGCTCCCCTGGGCTTTGGCTATAAATTGGAGCCTTTGGTGAGCGGATTTGGCACACAATCAGAAGCTCAATCTCAAAATCTCTCTCGCCGGAGTTTTGTGCCCTCGCCGGATTTCTGAAGCAATCGCCGGGGTGTTGTTTGGTGTGTTTCCAGTGGCCTTTGTGAAGCCTTTTGGTTGCCTTTGAAGGTCAGAACCCAAAGCAAGGCAAAGGGGGGGTCGAAACGCATACCAATTGGTGAGTGTTCTCGCCGTTTCTATTTTCCGGGTTCATTGCGGTGCCCGCCGTGTTCATGGCGGCGACCGCCATGATGAACAGCGGCGCCCGCCGTAAGGCCGCCGGCGCCCGCCGCCAGAAGGCTGATGGCCTAATTTGGCCTCGGCTTTGGTGGTCGTCTTTCGGGCGTCGTTCCTTTCGATTTCTTTCGTTTTCCTTTAGATTCGTACTGTTGTTATGTCGAATCTAACTTAGGGTTTCCTTATGGGTCGACCCGAAGGAATCTGTGCTGTCGGAGCTATCCCTGTGTCGAGCCCGGGAACTCGTTGTCTCTAGCTTTGTTCCAGATCTGCGGATTAAGGCAAGTGGCGGTTCGCTCTTGCTCATCGTTCCATATTTGTATTAATTATCAGTTGTTTATCTGAGTAATTAATTTGGAATGATTACTGTGTTTATCTAGAATTGGTTTTATAAACTGTTTTGGAAACTGTAATAATGATATTATAATAGGTTGTATATCTGTTAGAACAACGCAATTACATGTGATAATTACCGTGATGGTATTGTTGTGAATTTAATCTTAATGCTAGAATAGCATGTGGGTTAATAGGAAAACTAATCCAAGTAAGGATTAGCCGTTTCTATTATCTCTATGTTTAAGTCGTTTGCCTGGATGGCTTTAATGTGAATAATTGATGTGTTAGACTGTTTAGTTAGCACGAGTGTTGGTAGGAACGTTAATCCAAGTAAGGATTAGTCGTTTCTTTATAACGTAATATTCCTCGGAATAATTCCGAATAATAATAATTTAAGGGTCATGACCTATGCTTCCTATCCACCTTTAAGGATCTGAAGTGTTTAAGCGCCTTGCTAGCGCAATTGGGTGAACATAATTGTCACCCTGTGTATTAAGCACCTAGCTAGTGCAATTGGGGTGGACGTAACTGTCACCCTGTAAATTAAAGCGTAAGCACTATGGCAGTGTAATCTGGATGAACGTAAGGTTACCCTGTGTAATAATAACTTCCGTTGTTACTCGGAATAATATTAAGCCTCGTGTGTGCGTGTGTGCGTGTGTGTGTGTGTTTGTGTGTTGTTTTACTTTGGGTCGGCATTATGGTCACCCTGAGTTTTAAAACTTTGTTGCCACGCTTAATAATATTAATATATTTCAGTGGTGTGTGTTTTATAATTAAATAAGATAATGTGCTCGAGTACACAAGATTAATACACCTTTGGCGAGTAGTGCAGCTAAGTAAATAGTGTAGCTAGGAAAGCTCGTCTTGACTTTTGATCAGAGTACGTTCTCTTTCCAATCTGGATTCGCTGTATGCGGTGAGGTTGGTTGTGAACCGAAACATCTAAGTCAACTTTTAAATCATTAATGTTTGTTGTCTGATTCTTTAAACGTTCCAGATTTGTCATATTTCCTTAAGACTCAATTCCGTTGGAGTCTTCTTTCGGGTCGATTTCTGTGAAGATTCAGTCTTCCAGAATCTTCTCTTGTGCATGCCTTTTGTCACATTCAAGTATAGTATGGTGGTTGACTAACGTACTCGACTTTTATTCGAGAGACGAGGAGTCTAACCTAATACGACTACTTTGAACCTTCTGCTTTGTACCCTTGCATAGTCTATTCAGTAGACTAACCAACCTAAATTGTTCTCTGCATGGTTGGCTGGTGTCATCCGTTCGATTCGGCACATCAGATAGAGCGAAGATATGAGAAGACTAGATTGACTATGAAGACGACGATTATTTTTGGATGTTTTAATAATTATCTTTTAATCAGGTTGAGATCCTTGGGCAGGTGATCATAACGATCATAACCCTTTTTGTAAGATTTCAAGAAAGACTTCTGCTGTAACTTATTTACTCTGTGATGTATTTAAAAAGACTTTCGTTGTACTTTGTTTAAACTCTGTATTTGTCCTATTCGGGATTGGGATGTAATCCCGGGACTCATGTTTTATATGAATAAAGTTATCATTTTGTATCCCTTGTATCTCATAATTGTATTTAAACGGTAAAGCCTTGGGTGATCTCGGTAAGGAATATTGAGGTCACTGGCGGTAATACATTTCCAAATGGGTTAAGATTTGGGGGTGTTACACACACATTGGGGATGCCATCATTAGGATGGGGTAAGGAGAAAGGAGGGGTAAGGCTTGTAAGGAGTTCAGTGTTAGGGGTAGCAGCAACCATAAGAGGTGCAACAGTACAGAAATGGTTGGAGAAACCATAGGAACATGTAGATCTTTCTCAACAGAAGGCTTTGGGATCACAAGCTTAGTAACATGAGTGGGGGATTCAATGACAGGGGCAGAGACATTTTGGTAAACAATGGTAACTCCAATATTCTTGGTTTAAAGATCAGTGGGAGTAGAGGTAGAGGTGTTGGCCTCAACATATAGTTTTTTCTTGTGATGAGTGACACTATGCCACTTATCTTTACGATCAAGAATTTCTTCCTTGGTGTCATCAGGGGAGGAGCTCACTTTGAGCCTTTGGAAAGTAAGCTGGAGGGATTGTGGTTTTGCATTTCTCAGAGGGCATTTATCAAATAAATGCTCAGAAGCCCCACAGTTTCCACACCCCTCAGGACAGTCTTCAAACCACACTTTGTATTCCTTTGGTTTTACTTTCTCATTTGGAACAACAATTGTTTTGTATTTGACTCTTTCAACATCAACATTAATGCATACTCTAGCATAGCTCACTCTCTGTTTATTTTCTGTAAAGGGGTCAAGCTTAATAAGCTTTCCAAGGTTGTTCATTTCAAAGATTGTGCTAATATCATCATGTCAACAGTGGAGATGGATTCAGAAAAAGGATCAAAATTTGAGCACTAGGGTTTAAGAAGCATAAGTCTTCCAAAGACATGGTATGGTCTCCCATCCCATTCTTTTTTCTGGTCTATGGGATTTGCAAAACAGATTTCAAACCAAAGATTTTGCTTTTCAAGGATGTCAAAGGACCCTTTTACAAACATCTAATCATTTTTCAGTTTCATTCTCAATTTAGAAAGTTCCACTAGTTCCCCAATAATGTATCCAAGTAAAGAAGATTCCTTGAGTTTAAGAATGTTTTTCCTCACTCCAGAGAGCTTGGTTAAGTAAAGCTCCATGTTGATGATAGGTTTGTGACGGGGCTAAAGATGCACAAGCAAATGTCGTTGATTAGCCTTATCAAAGTAAATTATCCTAACCAACCTACCAAACAGAGTATAGCAGACAAGTAAGGGTCGAATCCCACAGAGAAGGTATGATGTAGTATGCAAACGTGAATGACGAATAACAAGTAACAAGTAACTGGGGGGTTTTGTAATCAAGAAAGCAAACAAACAAAGTAAACAAATTTGGTTTATGTAGGAAGAAAGTATGATGAGGGGAAGTAGTTCCACTAGACCGAAATCCACAATACAGAGATAGGGTTTGATCACTGAAATCTATTTTGTCCAAGTTCGTTTATTTATCCTTATAGTCGTTCCCACCCTGGTCGTAAGTACTATTGATTCTCACAGTTGTCAATAGACTTATTACTATGCCAATGATAAAACACAACTGATTCTCACAGTTGTCAGCATACTTTATCACCAACACAACAATAGCAATGCACACAAGGATATAGGATACATGCAAGTAGAAAGACGTACAAGTACTCACTCCCCTACTTAACATGCAATTGATTCTCACACACAATTGTACGCTCGGGACCCCTATACGCACAATTGCGTTTGCCACTAGATATGCACTCGGAACCCCTATATGCAATCCTAGCAATTGATAAAACGTATTCAACCTAGTTGATCAGGCTAAGAAGAATAACAATAAATCAATAATCAATATAACCAAGAGAATCAATCCAACACTTATAAGGATAAGAACAAGGAATAGAAATCTCACAAACACATCAACTGTACTGCTTCAATCGTCTAGCAGAACAAAGGGAAATTAGCTCTCCATCAAAGGGGATGAAAAACTCTAATTAGAAATTACGTTGAAACAATAGTGCGTCTGATGATGATGATTTGGAGGCTATGGGAAAAGAGGTTAAATAGAGTTAACCTAAATCCCCAAGATCACAAACCATATCTTACAAGGAAATAAAATAATAAAATAAAGGAAATCTGACTAATGCATAAAAGAAAATAAAGTAAAATAAAATAACTCTGGCCGCGAGGTCACTAAGCACAGCCACCGCGGGGCGGTGAAGATCCACCGCGGAGCGTCGAACTCTCCACCGAGGGGCGATGGCTTCCTCTGGCGCGGGCTCCCTTCTTTACTGAGAGTCATCGCCGGGTCGCGGCGAGGATCGCCGCGGGGCGGTGAACTCCAGTCCTCCAGCTCTCTTCTTCTTCTCTTCTTCTGATGCTCTCCATTACTACCAAGTGTTGGTAGCCTTCTCCATAAATGCTCCAGCAGCTCCATCCTCATCTTCATGCTCCATCTAAGCTGCAAATCCTTGGATTTCTTCACTTCTCTCCATAACATCTGGATTGCAGACTTAGCACCAAAACTCATCCAAAACTCCTTCAAATTATGCTAATAGTTGCTAGTAAAGGTGTATGAAATAAAACCTATCAGTTTGGTCAAGGGTTCAAGACAATCAGTCTCATAGTTGGTTTCACTAGTAGTTTTGAGCAAAGAAGGAGGGTCGCCTCATTAGGGTTCGAACCAAAGCATGTACAAGAGTACACGAAACATCTTTTCCTTCACCAACCTCCGACCAGTCACTGATCCATCTTTCCAGGGAACCCGGATCCCACACAGGCCAAATGAAGCTTCCTTATAAGACAAACTCGGGGTGGGTAAGAGATGAAGGACAATACAAATCCGAGATCGGGGGCAAGTAACAACAGTAGGTGGATTTCACGACTGATGGGCCAAAATTTCCCCCAAAAATCGTCGTAGTATTTGTCTTCCTCTCATAACGAAAAGGACAGACAGAGAACGAGGAGGATTGAGGAGTGATAATTTCATTCTGATCAAGGATTTCGAAGAAGAGATTTGAGGAGAGAGGTTAGGGATGCAAGATTAACAAGTGGCGGCCGTTCGAAGGCTAGGGTTTCGGGGGGCAGGGTAAGGCTAATGATAGGGAGCATTTTCGTATTCGTTTTCAATTTTTGTTAATCCCTATATGTTTATATATTTTGTATATAGAGTCAGGCTCCGATGAAACGGATGCTTACGGTAAAACGTGAGAAAAAATGAGAGCCAACCATTTTGGGACATTCAAAGGCTATGATAGATGTTCCATCATAGCACACATACATCATCCTACACTCAACCACACCCCATGGTCAATATCTGACCATTGACCGGTCAACGGTCAGTGGTCAACGGTCAACGTTGACTGTTGACCGGTCAAACTGACTTTTGCCCATATTTTTTTTACATTTTTATTCTTGTTTTTATACACATTTTCATCTATTTCTAAAATATGAACTATTTCATATTGAATTTGATCAATTGTATACTAAAAGTTGAACAAATTTTTTGAACAATATATAAAGTTAAACAATTGTATCTTAAAGTTGAACAAATTCATTTTTATGGGTAGACAACTGCTTTCACTAAGCAAAGTTTAATAAGTTTTTTCTCGGACAATTTTTTTCTTCCTTTTGTTCTTTTGTTTTCCTACACGTTTTTATCATAAAATTGTTTTTAAAAAAGTTGAAAATTTTGTTTTTTTGGCAAAAAAAAATTTAGGATAAAACATTTTTATCATTTTTTTATTCTTGTTTTCTTACACGCTTTCCTCATAAAATTATTTCTAAACATTTGAACAATTCTCAATTGAATTTGAACAATTGTATCTTAAAAGTTGAACAATTGTTTGCAACAATATATAAAGTTGAACAATTTAAATTGCAGGAAAATTCAAACTTATAACAAAAGATAGATTGAACAATACATTATTAAAATTTGAAAAATTGTCCAACAAACTTGATGTTTTGTTTATAATGTAATATACACTTAATACAACTCAAAATAGTCAAAACAAAAACCCTAACCCTAAACCCTAAATGTGTAGGAAAATAATAATAGTAAAAACGACAAAAACGGCTACCCCTAAAAAATAAAAATAAAATGAAATTGTTTAACATTAAGATACAATTGTTCAAATTTATATACATAGCGAACACATTTGTCTAAATATAAAAATGAAATTGTTTAACTTTAAGATACAATAGTTCAACTTTTCAGATACAGTTGATCAACTTTAATATTGTTCAAATTTTAATTGTTCAACTTTTAACATACAATTGTTCAACTTTAAGAACTAATTGTTTAACTTTTTGCATAAAAAATTTATACTGAAAACGTGTAGGCAAACAAGAATAAAAAAATCAATAAAAATTTTAAAAAATATGGGCGTTGACCGATCAACGTTGACCGTTGACCGGTCAACGCTGACCGTTGACGGGTGTGGTAGGGTGTATGGTAATATTGAAATGATTGGCCTAGAATGCTCCTCACGTTTCACCCTAAGGGTGCTTCTCACATGAAATTAACTCTTTGTATATATATATTTTAACTAATTTGTATATACTTTGCAAAATGTATTTAACATTTTATCAAAATGTGTTTTTGCCTATTTTATACTATTTATTCATTTATTTTATATTTTATTGTAAAATAATGTTTTTTTTATCTATTTTATATTATATGTTCATTGATTTTTATGTGCTCATATATTTATAATATGCATGCATCATATCCCATATAAACACTCATTCCCACTAGATCTTTTCCATACTTATAATAGTGCAAAACTAATGTTATTTTTTCCTGAATGCAACTAAGGTATTTAACAAATACTTATGTATGCATGTGTTGGAACGATGATGTTCCCTCTAGTTTTGATGATGATAAACTCAATGACATTTGATGGTTTTTAGTGTGACTATGAGTTTCAGGAAACAGGTGATTTAAAGGAACAATGAAAACCATGTGATGAATCAAAACAGAGAATGAAAGGAACAGAAAAGTCAACAATGAGGAACAACGCGCTGGAACAAAAGAGAAACAGAGACACGCATTAGTGAACAGAAAAGGAAAGGGAACATCGCCAAGGAACGCAGAGACGCGCGCCCTTGCGATTGCCGAATCTCTGATATATGGAAAGAGATCTTGAAGAAACAACTTGGGCCGCAAGAGATAAAGTTGTTGAAGATCTTCTGGTTAGAAAAGATTAGAAAAGATTGTATAGGATTATTTTATCTTATTTTCCTTAAGTAAAACTAGGGTAAATTAGATAGAATTCCTAGACTATAAGAAAGGAAGTTGTCCACTTCATTTGAACAAGCATTCACGGCATTTCCACAGAACGTAGAGCATTCGGAGAAAGAGAAGAACTTACAAGGACGAGACTTTGGTGAGTTGAGTATTTGGTAGGGTTTTGATTGTCTTAGGTGTTATTAGGAACGTTACAATAAGAGGTCTAGATATCTAGGAGTAAACTAGATTGAGATATAACTTGCTTGATTGTAATTCCAGAATTAATAACACAAGTAGACTTTTGAAATCCTACTAGGGAAACCTAGAGGTAGAGGTTTTTCTTAGTCAACTAGTTGGTTGATTAAGTTTTCCTCTCTAAGGAACTTTGTCTGTTACACTGTTATTCTGTTACGATATTCCGCTGTCCAAGGAACAGTTATACCGTTCCTTGTACTAACACTCGATTCTACAATTGGTATCAGAGCAGGTTTGTTCTAGATTGTGTGTTACTTACAGATTTTCAGGTAACGATGACTGCTACCACTGTCGAAGTTGGTTTGAACTATTCAAGGCCTCCTTTGTTGCTCGCTGGCCAATACCAACATTGGAAGGCTCTCTTCATCAAGTGGGTCCAAAGCAATGATTACCAATGCTAGTTGGTCATCTCCCTTGGAGATCTTGAGATTGTTGATCTTGAGAAAAAGAAAAAGCTAAAGAAATGGGATCAAGAGGATCTCCAAATCATGGAGAAGAACTGCAAGGCTGCCATGCTCATCAACAATGCTCTTAATCAGCAAGATGTGCAAAAACTTCAATCTTGTGAATCTACCAATGCTAAGTGGCTTGCCCTGGAACAGATGTACATGGGAAGCAAGGACCTTCGTGAGATCGATCGTTTCACTGCTAAGAAGGACTTCTACAACTTCAAGATGTAAGAGAATGAAGATGTGAGTTCTTACCCGACAAGGTTTGAGAAAATTACTGCAAACTTGACTGCTCACTCTATCAAGGATGAAGAAATCCTCCCTGACGAGAAGATCCTTATTATCATTGGTGGGCTTCCTCATCGGCATGTGATGACCAAGGCCATTCTGAAAGAGAATCCCAACACTGTCAAACTGACGTTCCATGAGGTCTTTAGCAAGATTCAGAAGTATGACAATGAAGAGAAGGCTGAAAGAAACAAGGATTCCAAGAACAAAGGAATTGCTTTGATGGTTGGAAAGGCTGTCGATAGAATTGAAAATGACCTCGATGACAATGATGACTCTGATGATCCTGAGGTGGTGTTACTAACTAAAGTCATGCGTTCCCTTTACAATAAAGGAAGGAACAACAGAAGTGGGAACGGTGAGACTCGTGACATTAAAGACATCACTTGCTACAACTGTAATGAAAAGGGTCACTACTCTAGCTCATGCATAAAGCCCAAGAAACCAAGCAAACCTTTGGGGAACGATGAGAAAAAAGCTTTCGTTGCTGTGTGGGGCAATGAGGATGACTCAGATGGTGAAGACCCTAAAGCCTGGGGTGGTAAGATGTGTGCAATGGCTATCAATGACTCTATTGAGGATCTCGAGGTAAATCCTGGAACATTTTTGAAATCTCTTGTGAATTATGATAGAAATCACTGATTGCTCTCATAAGGGAAATGTATGCTGAAAATTTGAAAACACAAGAGGAACTTGCTAATTCTGAAGATGAGTGTATTAGTTTACAAGAAAACTTATCTAACACTTCTAGTAGCTCAAATGTTCCTTGTTTTTCATGTGATGCTAATCATGAGGAACTTCAGAGATTAAGAAATGAAAAGGTCTCTTTGCTTATAAATGAAGTCTCTAACAATACTGATGCAAGAGGTGTAGCTGGATCAACCAAGCTTAAGGAACAAATGTCTGAGATGAAAGCCTATGTTCACAAAATTCACTCTATGCTAGTGGAACAGAAAGCTGAAACTAACAACATTCAGTTTGTCGAAGCAAGGTATGGTATTGGTTACACAAGTTCTAAGCAAAAGGAAGATGATCCATCTATTCTAGAACTCCGTGAAGCAAGAGATATGGAGCTATAGGACGCTAGAGAGAAGAATCATAATCTTGAGGAATATGTCAAGGTTCTTGAGAGTGGACTGGATGAGAATCAGTCGTGGTACACTAGACAACCTGCCCATAAGATCTTCCTCAAGCAGTCTCAAGGGAAGCAATCCAACGTTCCTTGTCCAGAACGTGCGAAGCAACGCAAGAGTGTTGTTCCCAACAGAAAGTATATTCAGATGGATCAATTCAAGTTGTGTTGGTATTGTGGGGACAACAGACATTTGCAGAGAGAATGTGAAAAGAAAAAGAAGTTCTCTGAAGAGCACACAAAGAGAAGGAACAGTAGGAGAAATAATGTGAACTTGAATGACTTCTATGATGATTCACATATGCATAATCATAATCATGCTAAATCTAGGAAGAAAACTGTTGTCATTGATTGAGCTATTCCTAGGGAACAATTGCATTATGTATCTTGACCAGGTAAGGCTAAACTTGCTTGAGTCGCCAAACCTTAACTTTTTCTGTGCAGGTTGAAGTGAGGGGAACGAGAAGTTGTACATTGACAGTGCTTGTTCGTGCCACATGACCGGAAAAAAAAGATCAACTCACCAACGGCTATCGTCGAGGAACGATTGACAAAACTCTGTTCCTTCTAGAACAAGAAGGTAAGATTCTGGTGGTTCAAGTATATGTTGATGATATTATTTTTGGTTCCACTAACCCTGCTCTTGTAGAAAAGTTCAAAAATCTTATGAGTAGTGAGTTTGAAATGAGCTTGATTGGGGAACTGTCCTTTTTCCTCGGATTACAAGTTACTCAGACTAAGGAAGGAACGAAGATTCATCAACAAAAATACATCAAGGAGTTGTTGAAGAAGAATGGTATGGATTCTGCAAAACCCATCGTTACCCCTATTTCTCCTAACACTCGCTTGGATGTAGATTTGAATGGAACATCTGTTGATCCCACCATGTATAGAGGAATGATTGCAAAACCCATCATTATTTTCAATGGATTCTCCGAGTAAGATGATCTCCACCGACAAGATGTCTGAGGCCGAGATGGACGCTTACATTCTCTAACTCCAACAGGCCAAGGTCGCCCGCGCTACACTGACTACCACCGGCGTGCCGACTTCTGTTTTGGAGATTGCTCATACCGCCGTCCAACAAGTTGTCGCCCCTCTGCTTCTACATCGACACCTACACCGACGCCATCCCCCTCTACTCCGTCCCCTTTAAAGGCCCAGGACCTCAATCCCGTGCTAGCAGTTGTTTCAATGGAGGAACAACCACGTCCCCAACCTGTCAAAGAGGAGGAAGTCTCTTCTCCTTCAAAGGACCGAGTCGACGAGGAGGAACAGTCGATGCAATCTTTGGAGAAGGAACTTGGAGTCAAGACTGCTCCTTTGGCGCCACCTCCGCCTCGCAAGCGCAAAGTACTCGCCGATCTTGCTGCTACTGCTCTTGATGAAGAGGAAGTGGAGTTTCTGGAGCACATAATGGCTCCAATGGCACAATCGACACCGTCAAAGTCTGGTGGTGATGAAACTGCTCCCCGACCCCTGAAAGCACGGCTTCGTTCTGCTGTGCAAACTGAGAAGAAAAAGCCCAAAACTGGTGGCAAGGCAAAATTGGAGCTTTCCGTCTCCACCACCACTGTCCTTGACTTCTCTGAAGGTAAAAAAATTCTTCCACCACTTCTGATTCGCGAGAGTTTGTTTTCTGAGCACAATGTGGAAGAAATTCTGGCGCTTTTGTGTTTCCAAGGATGGGAACGGCTCTGATCCAACAGAGCGACAGTGAATGAAGTGCAGATGCGTGAATTTTACCACTACTTCCACCTCTCCAAGGCTGATGCTCTGTGTGGGTCTACCAAGATCAGTGGCGAAGACCTGTCTTTCACGCCCAAGGTAATCTCCTCGCTCCTCTCTGTTCCTTTGGGTGGGTTCTTTGAGGTTCTAGCGAAACTTTGGTGAGTTGAGTACTTGTTTGGGTTTTGATTGTCTTAGGTATTGTTAGGAACGTTACAATAAGAGGTCTAGATATCTAGGAGTAAACTAGATTGAGATAAGACTTGCTTGATTGTAATTCCAGAATTAATAACACAAGTAGACTTTTGAAATCCTACTAGGGAAACCTAGAGGTAGAGGTTTTTCTTAGTCAACTAGTTGGTTGATTAAGTTTTCCTCTCTAAGGAACTTTGTCTGTTACACTGTTATTCTGTTACGATATTCCGCACCCTAAGAAACAGTTATACCGTTCCTTGTACTAACACACTCGATTCTACAACATGAATACTCATAATAAACAAGGGTTCACGTTCACGTATCTTTTAAGGGACCAAAATAAATACATCCTCAAAATATGCTTGAAATGATGATTAATTTTCCTTGAATTTCTACAGAAAAAATTACTCAACATATGGATGCAACTACAAAAGAAAGTATGCACTGATAAACAAGAGTCAAAATGTTTGCTTGGACGATCTGCAATGAAGCACTCCCTACTAAAGCCGGATGAGCTAGAAGAATTGAAGGCCATTCTCCCCTGTGCGCAGTGTGTCAAAATGTAGCTGAAAGTGATGTTCACATTTTCAGGGAGTGCCTGGAAACAAAGAATATATGGAGGGATTCTCATAGACAAGAGACCTGGAGACTTGATTGAATGGTGGTGCAGCATGGAAAAGGCACTCTTGGTGAAGGATTTTGAGCTTTTCCTAGCTGCCCTTTGCTACATTTGGGGTAGATGAAACTCATGGGTCTTTGAGGGGAAGTTCAAAGACGGTAAAATCCTTGCTAGCTGCTGACGTGAGACGCTCAACTCACCAGCTATTGTGGGATCAAATGCAGGACTCAATCCGCCAAAACCCGACCCACTGGGCAACTTGAAATGCTCACACGCTCGCTAGACCCTAGTTGTAAATACATGCAGTGTGTGGTGGCTAATGTTGTGAATGAATAAAAATGTATTGATACAGAGGGCAAAACAAAAGCAACCAGAGGCCTCCTAATCTTTAACAGCATCAACAACATAAGACATCGTGGCAAGTGTACGGCCTTGCCCTGACTTCGAGTTCTCCAGCTTCAGGCAACCTTTCCAGCCTGTAACCGCGCCTCCAATCACAGCACAAGTTGTACAAGTTCCTGCAGACGCCCTGTGCACCAAAACATTTTCACCAGTGATCGATGAATTAAGTTAAGTTTTCTTATTTTTGACCATTGATGGTGCCATCACTGCAGTAACAGTCCTTACTGCGTCACGTCTTATTTTCTAGATCCAAGAAGGCACCATTTGATGAGTAACGACAAAATGGACTGAAACAACACTCTATCATGGATGTTTTTGACTCTGCGCATGCTAATTGATGGCGCAAAAGACATGGTATAAATTTATGGATGGCTCCATTACTAACCTCATGTATCCAATGTGCTTTCGTCCAACTAGCTCATATGTAGTCTGGTTTGTCAACAAAAGGTAGCTGCAGAGGATAAATATTGGCATTAACGGCTTCATGTGAAAAATTTATTAGATGTGTTTTAAACGGATTAACACAGTTTTTATCTCAAACATGTAAACACCCATCTTAGGAAGATTGATGATGTATTGATGTTTCATCCCCATTTAAAATTCTTCAAGGAGAGACGTTACAGGCTCTTCCCCAGGGCCCACCCTACAAAAATATATACAGACACAAACAAGCAAAACTACGCTACTAATAAGTACACATTTCAGTTATTAAGATCCTATTCTAATAGAATCTCCTGTACCCAAAAGCTAGTTGATTCTCCAGAGTTACTAGAGTCTAGGACTAGGAAGAAGATCATCTCATTTTTTGGTCGACGGTAAAAAACAGGCCAAGACAAATCTGGCTAGCTTCACGCCAGATTGATACACTGACTTAATTCCCGAGACAAACAAGTTGATAATTCCCATAGCATACACTCTTCCCCACTGATATACAAGGTGAAAATGCAAAGGCTGGTGGTATAGTTATATTTCAAAAAGCTATTTCACTAGGAGATATATAACCATGACTCCACTACAATCCCAATTACATTCAACCCCTGAATACTATGCCAGCCCCTTCCTTCAGTTCAAGTGCCAAAGCTAATTAGTAATTACAGATGACTTGGGCAGTTGGGCTCCCTCAAAGTTGCAGAACTTTACCAGGGAGCTAACCTTTTCAGATTAGGTCCTCCAAAATCAAATACGTAAAAAGATAAATAGGTGTAAAGCCTTGAGAAGTTAAATACTTAAAGCAGTAGAAGCTCAGAATCCTCAGATATCAACAAGTGCTTACCTGTGAAAAAGAAGTAAGAGGGCAAGAAATATTATGGAAATTGACATTGTAACGAGCAACGGTATGATGATTACATCCATCCACCTGACACATCAATTTAAATGCCATTAGAATTTTTATACAAACTATATATACAAGAAGATTATAAGTTGGTCTAAATTGAATATTCAGCAGAATCATAAATGTATTGTCCTAGGACCAATTGAAAATGAAAAAACATTATATAAGGAACCACATCAATTCATATCTTGGGGTTGTGGGCACTCTCTTGCTTCATCTTTTATGATCACTGCAATCTCAATAATCATACACTTCTATAATTTTCAGGACTACTTTCAAGCTCTAGATACAGTTTTAAAAAATTACACTGATAATATAATATGGTTTTAAAAGGCGCACCTAGGCATGAGGCGCCAAGAGGCACAGTCCTCGGCGCCTCCAACATGCAGGGCGCAGCGCGGCACAGAAGGCGCGCGCCTTTGGCGCCTGTGCCTGAGCCCCTCTGGGGTTGAGGGATTTTTTTTAAAAAAGAAAAAAGAAAAAAAGGTGAATAACCTTATTAATGTGAATCAAGCCTTCAAGAAGAGCCTTTCTTCACGGTTAGGGCTCGATCGTGGCTAGCAAGGCAAGGCTTTTTCTCTCCGGGCTCCAAGTGAATCTTGTTGGCTCCTTGATGACTAGAACCAGGCAGAAGCAAGAGGAGATATTCTTGAAGGCAGCTGAGAGGAACAAGGCCAAGGGAACCTCTAGAGGAGGTTCCTTGGCTGGATTTTCGTGAAGCAAGAACAAGTGAACTTTGTTTGATTGAGAGAAAGAGAGGAGACAAGATAGAGTTGGAGTTGGAAGATAGATTTGATAACTTGGGGAGGTATTTCTCAACCCAAATTGGATTTCCAATTCAACAATCTTCAACTAAGTTACAAAGGAAACCAACAATTGGCTTAAATAGACAAGACAAGGGGAGTGTCCAACATGGCCTTGCCAATTAGTAGGCTGTGGCCCATTTGCAAATGGCCCAACACGTCCAAAAAGAAAACAACAATAATAAAGACAATAAGTTCATAAAGACTACTACTACAAATAATAAAGCTAGGATAAGAACCCCTAAGTGGGTTCGGATAGACGCGACATGGGGCGCGGATATGCAAGGATGAAAAAAAAGCGCGCCTAGGCGCGCTTGGCCAAGGCCAGCGCCCCCTAGGGTGAGGCGCATCCTGAGTGGCTGGGCGCCCCTCAGGCTCCCTAGGAAGGGCATATGCGCCAAGGCGCGTGCCTTGGCCAAATCTGTAGGAGTTTAACAGATTTTTAGTTTTTTGAATTTTTTATTTGATTTTTAATAGATTTTATCTTTAAATAACAAATTTTATATATTCTTTTTCTTAACTATCCTAGGAAATAGCATATTCATTAATTATCCTAGGAAATAGTATATCTTTATTATCTTCTTTTCCTAAGTAAATAACTATCCTAGGAAATGGCAGATTCCTTAATTATCATAGGAAATAGTATATCTTTATTATCTTCTTTTCCTAAGTAAACTAAGTAAATAATATCAGATCTTCTATAATATCTAGTACTACGTACACCATAAATCAAAACACGTTCTCTCTATATCTATTATCTTCCTCTTCCTCTTCTTCCTCCTTCTCTATTCTCTTCTTCATGTCTTCTGTACTGCTGAGCTTGAAGTTACTTCACATTCTTTTCATTCGTTGTCATCAATCACTTCCTACTTGCTTATTAGTTAAAAAACTTATTTTATATCATTATGATGTTTTAAAAGTGGTTTTATTTCATTTTAGATATGTTTTATATGCTTTTATAACATGTTTGAGATAAAAAAAATGCATTTTTAAAGGTTTGTGTGGTTAGGCGCGCCTGGTCCTCCAACGCCTAGGTGCGCCTAACGCTTTTTTCATCACTGCGGATATGGATGGCATACGTCACGACCAATGGCAAGACAAGTCATGACGTCGAAGACATCAAGCCAAGGCATCGGAGTGCCAAGGGCCTAAGAGCCAAGGTGCGAGGGCAATGCCGATTGCTATCACTTATAAGCTGTAGTCCATGGAGTTTAGGAGAGAGAAGCAGCAGGCGATTGAAGGGAGAGAGAAGTAAGTAAAGACGATTGAAGGGAGGCAGCGGACGATTAGGGTTTCTCACTTCTCTCTCGGTATCTCCTTTTCTCCTTATCTGAACCATTCTCTCTCTTCTCCTCTCTCTCACTTCTCTCTGTCGGTCTGATCTCTCCCACTTTATTTCTCACAGCCTTATTTTTGCTATTTTTTTCTTTGCAGCCACTTTATTTCTCTTTGCAGTCTTCTTTTTCCTTTTCTCCTTAGTGCTTTATCTTTTTTTTTGTTAAGTAGTAACAATACTTTTTTTCTACCATTTACTTTTGTTATGACATGTTTTATGACTATTCTAGACTTTCTAATTATAATCTATGTTTAGTTGTGTCATTTTATGCATTTATAATTTATAATACATATTATGTTGTTTTGAGTACATATATTATTTGGAGATAATTTAGGATTTTTTTGGAAAAAAGTGCACCTCGCCTATGAAAAGGCGCGCTTTTTTTCTTGTGTCTTGTGCCTAGGCTCTATGAACCATTTGCTTTGCACCTCGGTGCGCCTTGTGCCTTTTAAAACCATATAAACAGGAAAAAAAGAAGTGATTCTAGAAAGGGAAAGTTATCAAAAGAAAAACAAGATGATCATTATGCATAGAAAAAGGGTTACATTTGCGTAAGAATGAAAAAATTGGAAGACGATGTGTCCAGTACCACTACGTAAAATATGCAAGGATGACAAAAGTTACCTTAGACGTACAGGTATTTCCTCAACTAAAAAGAAATCACAATCAAATTCAAACTAGCTTTTCATGAAAAGGCATAATAATAGGATTTGGGTTCTATGCGAAATGCCCTTTCCGTGCGAACTGCGAAGCGATCTCGGCCGTACAAATTTTTTTTTTTTTTTGGTCAACAAATTTTTTTTTTTTCGTTTTCGTCCCATGATCATTATGGAATAGCCTATATAGAAGGTTCACAGATAAACACTAAATGTTCATTTATTTGTACATTCAGGTTGACAAATAAGCACTGAATGTTCAAAGACATTTGTTGGAACATGATCATGTTATATGTGAACTTTTACGGCACATAAAATGAACATGTAGTACTTATATATGAACGTCAATAATTGTCTATTCCAGAACGATCAGAGACAATAAAAAAAAATAAAAAAATAAAAAATTTGTTGACCGAAAAAAAAAGTTCGCCGTATTTACGGTTATGCCATCGCGTCACTATTCACTCCCCCCCCCCCCCCCCCCCCCTTTTTTTTAACAGTACAACCCCTTGAATATTACCCCCCAGATAATGAACATTACCGCCCAGATAATAAACATGCGGTGTCTATTTATGAACGCGAATGAACATGACCGTTTCGCATTTCGCACGGTAAACATATTTCGCACCCGAAACGGACTCATAATAATAGAACGCTGCTCTCTACTAACAAAAAAAATAAATCTTTCCCCAGAATGCGATGAGAGAAGAAATAACAGTTATTGGACAAAGGACATACCAGGATCTTGATATATTAGCCCCTAGGTATGTAATATACAAGATGATCAGGGAAATGAAATCACAATGTTGTCTCTTCACAAATGTACCACCTGCCAAACATATGCATGTGATCAGGGAAATGAAATCACAAACTCTAACAAGGAAAGGATAAACAAATAACTTATGGGAACATGTTAGACTAGAGAATGAAGCAACACACTAGAGAATGAAGCAACACACAAACACACGACAAATCACGATCTGATTCAAGGTTGTTGGAACGATGATGTTCCCTTTAGTTTTGATGATGATAAACTCAATGACATTTGATGGTTTTAGTGTGACTATGAGTTTCAGGAAACAGATGATCTAAAGGAACGATGAAAACCAAGTGAAGAGTCAAAACAGAGAATACAAGGAACAGAGAAGTCAACAATGAGGAACAACGCGCTAGAACAAAAGAGCAAAAGAGACACGCGTTATTGAACAGAAAAGGAAAGGGAACAGCGCCAAGGAACGCATGATGCGAGCTGTAACCCTTGTGCCAGCCGAATCTTTCTTTTATGGAAATAAATATTGAAGGAGCAACTTGGGCCGCAAGAAGATAATCTCGTTGGAGATATTCTGGTTAGGATAGATTAGTAAAGATTGTATAGGATTATTTTATCTTATTTTCCTTAAGTAAAATTAGGGTAAATTAGATAGAATACCTAGACTATAAAAGAGAAAGCTGCAAACTTCATTTAATAAGTGATTCACGGCATTTTCCACAGAGAAGAGCATTCGGAAGAAGAGAAGAACTTACAAGGACGAGACTTGGTGAGTTGAGTACTTGTTAGGGTTTTGTTTGTCTTAGGTGTTGTTAGGAACGTTGCAACCAGAGGTCTAGATATCTAGGAGTAAACTAGATTGAGATAAGACTTGCTTGTTTGTAATTCCGGGATTAATAACACAAGTAGACTTTCGAAATCCTACTAGGGAAACCTAGAGGTAGAGGTTTTTCTTAGTCAACTAGTTGGTTGATTAAGTTTTCCTCTCTAAGGAACTTTGTCTGTTACTCTGTCATTCTGTTTCTATATTCCGCTGCCCAAGGAACACTTATACCGTTCCTTATACTAACACACTCGATTCTACAATTGGTATCAGAGTAGGTTTGTTCTAGATTTGTAACACCCCAATTTAACCTCCATTGGGGAGCTACAGCGCTAGGAATTTCTTTGCAGAAATTCCTTTAGGCTTTATAAGAAAGAGAACTCACCCCGATAAAATTTCAAAACCCAGATATCATAATCCTTAATATAGCTCATCCAAATTTCGCATCATGTCGCATGTCTTCTCCTCCATGCTTCCGCTGCGCTACTCTGATATTCGGGCCTGCAATCATAACTAGTCCCTCAGAAACGGGGTTAGTCTTTGTATAGACTATGCAAGTTATAGGCGAATTGAATGCATGCTATAGCATAAATAATTAATCATTATACGCAAATACCATAACATCCTATAACCCAATGAATATAAATGACTATATCCTCAAGAACATTTTTCCTAGATACCGCAATTCCTTACAACCCAATTATCATAATTATCTATACCTTTAGTATACATATTATCTCGGTACTTCAATACTATACAACCCAACATTATTCTTAACCTCAAATGTATAAGCATATCACCTAGATATCATATCACTTAGATATCATATCACTTTATCTAACTGGGTATCACTTTATCTAACTGGGTATCCATTTCCACCACAGATCCTTGACTCAATGATCTCACTAAATACCCAAAATATCATCCTTTCACAATACTTTCCAAAATAACCAACCGAATAGTATCACATCATAGACCATGTCACAATAATCTTCCTAATTACCCCGAGTGAATCACATAAGTATTCTATCTCATAGTACTCCTCATAAGTATCCATCAACTATGCCTTATATCACAGATCCCTTTATCAGAACTCCAAAACCTCATATCACCATAATTTCTATGGATATCATACTTAGCCACATATCATATCATAATAATTCCTCTATCCATAACTACATTATAAATTACCTCATAAGGTCCCCATAAATACTTAACCAAACCACATATATATCACATAATTCCTTATAAGCATATCACAGTAATCTCATTAAACATCATATTTCCATATCAACCTATGGAATGTAACACCCTCAAAACTTAACCCTTTTGGAAATGTATTACCGCCAGTGACCCCAGTGTTCCTTACCGAGATCACCCAAGGCTTTACCATAGAAATACAATTTATGAAATGCGATTGATACACAAAGATCAAGCATTAAATTCCAAAACATAACATTGTCAAGGAAATAAGAGTTACGGGATTACAACCCAATCCCGAATAGGTCAAAACATAGTTTAAACCAAACACAGCGGAAGACTAAGAAAGTACATTACAATCGGAGTTATTGTCCAAAGGATCATAACCTGATTAAAGAAATAATTAAAACATTCAAAAACCACCGCCGACTCCATAGTCCTTCTAATCTTCTGAGCTACTTCTTAACTGATGTGCCGAATCAAACGGATGACACCAGCCAACCATGCAGCGCAATTGGTATCAAGGTGCTTAGGCGCTTGATAAAGGGTGGATAGGTCGCGTGTTCGACTCTCACCAACAACCTACCCGTGTTAGGGGGAAGGGTTGGGGTACACGGCTTGCAGGCCTGTTAAGGATGGCAGTGCCGGGGTGTCTGTCAGGCCCGTTGTCGGCAAGGTCAGGCACCAACATAAAGTATACTTTTTTGTAATACCCACACCACATTAGGCCGGCCCATCACAGGGCTGCAGCCCATACACCCCAACCCATCCCATGTTGGCCCATACCCTTAAGGCAGGAAACCACACCATGGAGGTTGTTCGTGAGTCTCGAACTCGAGACCTCACGCTTTAACAAGAAGTCCAACGCCCTCTTGTTACCAATTGTGCTGCAGCACAATTGGTAACAAGAGGGCGTTGAACTTCTTGTTAAAGCATGAGGTCTCGAGTTCGAGACTCACGAACAACCTCCATGGTGTGGTTACCTGCCTTAAGGGTATGGGCCAACATGGGATGGGTTGGGGTGTATGAGATGCAGCCCTGTGATGGACCGGCCCAATGTGGTGTGGGTATTACATGGAACTCATCACCTTAGTTTATAAATATCTAAATACTATCTAACTAACCCATATCCCATATTATAGTAACTCTTATAAATACTCAACAAGTCACAAATTAGATTATAGTACCCTCAATAAATATCACCAATCATCATATCATAGCTCATATCACATCAAATACCCAACTAGATCACATTTTCTCCATACAGTACTATCTCAGTAATTTCTATAACATTCAATCGAGTTACAGATCATCGGGATAATAATCCATTACTTATAACATATGTCTGAAAAACTCATTGGAATAAACGTCATGAAACATTCAAAAATCATTACAAAACGTTCAAATCCATTTACAATATCATTCAAACATATGCACAGTTATTATTTAATGCAAAGGTACCTTCTAACCCCACACATGGACCCACACAATGGGTACACCCTTTACCTGCCGGAGGGAAACGGCATCGTTAGCTAGACGAGCGACCCTACCACAACCCATGTAAAGGCACCTCCCACAACCCACTTACCCCGGGCGGCCAAACCCAAGATAAGCCCTAATCGAGGGATGAATCCTTGCCACATAGCCTAATTATCAACACTTTATCTTATAGTTGCCACACAGGCGAAATTATCAACAACTTATTTTCAAAGATACGGTTGTAAGCTCATAAAAGTATAATATCAAAAACACAACAGCACAAGGATCAATCCCGATGATTTATGCAACTCATTACCTTATCCTATTAGCCACACATGCACACATCAATCCTACCATATAGCACACATAGACAATATCAATACTACAATCATATCCTCACTTTAGTATCATAACAACCTTATTACTTATTCTAAGTCAAACCCCAATAAATGCCTACATCATCAATATTCTTAATACAGAATCCTTGTCTATCATACTGATATAGTTATTATCACCACATCATCTCAATACTGAATCAACTACTACGATCCATTTTCAACTCATATTATTATATGAATATTTATATCATATTTTCATCAACTATATAATCCCAACATATAATCATATTATGAACCTCAACATATAATCATATCATAACTCATGAAATGCAACTATCAGATATATAACTCTAATTATGGTATTACTGCATATACAGATAATCTAAATTTATGCTAAGCACATAAACATTCGCAAATAACTTGCCTTTAAGGTGATTCCACGTCAATCGTTGTCGTGGTATATCCATTTTTGGGTCCGACGTCCTAATTCACATTGTTGCAGCGAATTCCTGAATTTGCAATACAATATAGATTTACACATAACTTTTGATATACAACTCCAAATCAGAATCCGTCAGATTCCTCATACTCGTAACGAAATTTCTCATATTATAATGTCTACCCCAACTTTTCAGAAATTACCGAATTGCCCAGAATTTTCCAGAAGTTACAATTCTACCCATCTACCAAACTTTCACTTTCAACCTCAATTCTAATTTATCTAGGCTATCTCCCAACATCATTTATCCTCTTATTATTCATCATTTGTCTCCTAAATACTTCCTTTACACAAGAACTCATCCAATTCATAATATCAAATTCAAAAGCCCTAAGGAGGAATCATACCTTATAAACCTTGATCAAGGATGGATGCTATGAAATTGGATGGAGATGGAAGCCCTTGGTGGCATCATGATCCATGGAGACATGAAGGAAGGAGGGTGATAGAAGGTGATGAGATGGTGGCCAATGAAGACGGTTGGCCATAAGGAAATTAAGTGGCCATAAGGTGGCCGTGAAGGGTGGAGGAGGGAGGCCGGTTAGAGTGGTGATGGTGGTGGAAGGTGGCCGGTGGTGGGGAAGACAAGGGGTGGCCGTGAGCTGCCATGAAGGGAGTAAGGGTGGCTGGCCATCATCAACCCCTCCTCCCCAAAATGGCTACTACACAAGCCTATATATAGGCAAACATGACCGACCTACCAAAGGAGTCAAACAAGACCGACATTCACATATCACTAGGATGATATTGTCTAAGAATATTCTAGTCTAATTAATCTCTCCTAATTTCTAGAATTTTCTTCCCCTTTCTTCAATTGATAACCGAACTTGAATGCACCATTCCTTCTCTTGGGCCCACGTGAGCACTCAAGAATATCAGCCCATTTACTTAATCATTTGGCCCAAAACCCAACATTAGAAATATGAATTATATCTAATAATTGCTCCCTTAATTCATATTTCCAAATATCTTTGTAATATCCCAAAAATGCATCTTATAATTATATTTCAAAAATATCTAAGCCCATTTATGTACACTCATTTATATATACAAGACAATCCTAAACGGAACTTATAGTTTATGAGACGAGCAAATACCGCTTATTCAACGAAGCGGCAAAAACCCAATTTCTCAAGTCATACCTTCAATTCATAATTATAATAAACATAAAATATGTTGACTCTTCAAGAATTAATTAAGACGGTAAAATTCTAAACGATCCCAATTTTGTTTTCTAAAAAACCTCAAATATTACAAGATTGTGTGTTACTTACAGATTTTCAGGTAACGATGTCTCCTACCATTGTCGAAGTTGGTTTGAACTCTTCAAGGCCTCCTCTCTTGCTCGCTAGCCAATACCAACATTGGAAGGCTCTCTTTGTCAAGTGGGTTCAAAGCAATGACTATCAATGCTGGTTGGTCATCTCCCTTGGAGATCTTGAGATTGTTGATCTTGAGAAAAAGAAAAAAAACTGAAGAAATGAGATCAAGAGGATCTCCAAATCATGGAGAAGAACTGCAAGGCTGCCATGCTCATCAACAATGCTCTCAATCAGCAAGATGTGCAAAAGCTTCAATCTTGTGAATCTGCCAATGCTAAGTGGCTTGCCTTGGAACAGATGTACATGGGAAGTAAGGACCTTCGTGAGATTGATCGTTTTACTACTAAGAAGAATTTCTACAACTTCAAAATGGAAGAGAAAGAAGATGTGAGCTCTTACCAAGCCAGGTTTGAGAAAATCACTGCTAACTTGACTGCTCACTCTATCTCGGATAAAGAAATCCGCCTGACGAGAAGATCCTTATTATCATTAATGGGCTTCCTCATCAGATACGATGACCAAGGCCATTCTAAAAGAGAATCCCAACACTGTCAAACTGACGTTCCATGAGGTCTTTAGCAAGATTCAGAAGTATGACAATGAAAAGAAGGCTGGAAGAAATAAGGATTCCAAGGAAAAAGGAATTGCTTTGATGGTTGGAAAGGTTGTTGATAGAATTGAAAATGACCTCGATGACAATGATGGTTCCGAGGATCCTGAGATGGTGTTACTAACTAAAGTCATGCGTTCCCTGTACAACAAAGGAAGAAACAACAGAGGTGGGAATGGTGAGACTCGTGACATCAAGGACATTACTTGCTACAACTGCAATGAAAAGGGTCACTACTCTAGCTCTTGCCCAAAGCCCAAGAAACCAAGCAAACCTTCTGGGAACGATGAGAAGAAAGCTTTCGTTGCTGTGTGGGGCAATGAGGATGACTCAGATGGTGAAGACCCTGAAGCCTGGAGTGGCAAGATGTGTACAATAGCCATCAACGACTCTTCTGAGGACCTCGAGGTAAATTCTGAAACTTTTTTGAAGTTTCTTGTGAATTATGATAAGAAATCACTGATTGCTCTCATAAGGGAAATGTATGCTGAAAATTTGAAAACACAAGAGGAACTTGCTAATTCGGAAGATGAGTGTAGTAGTTTACAAGAAAACCTTTGTAACACTGCTAGTAGCTCAACTGTTCCTTGTTCTTCATGTGATGCTAATCATGAGGAACTTCAGAGATTAAGAAATGAAAAGGTCTCTTTGCTTATGAATGAAGTCTCTAACAATACTGATGCAAGAAGTGTAGCTGGATCAACCAAGGTTGAGGAACAGATGTCTGAGATGAAAGCTTATGTTCACAAGATTCATTCTGTGCTAATGGAACAAAAAACTGAAACTGACAACATCCAGTTTGTCGAAGCAAGGTATGGCATTGGTTATACAGGTTCCAAGCAAAAGAAAGATGATCCATCTATTCTGGAACTTCGTGAAGCAAAAGATAGGGAACTTCAAGATGCTAAAGAGAAGAATCGCAATCTTGAGGAACGTGTCAAGGTTATTGAGAGTGGACTGAATGAAAATCAATCGTGGTACACTGGACAACCTGCCCACAAGATCTTCCTCAAGCAGTCTCAAGGGAAGGAATCCAACGTTCCCTGTCCAGAACGTGCGAAGCAATGCAAGAGTGTTGTTCCCAACAGAAAGTATGTTCAGATGGATCAGTTCAAGCTGTGTTGGTATTGGGGGACAATAGACATTTGTAGAGAGACTGTGAAAAGAAAAAGAAGTTATCTGAAGAGCACACAAAGAGAAGGAACAGTAGGAGCAATAATGTGAACTTGAATGACTTCTATGATGATTCACATATGCATAATCATAATCATGCTAAGACTAGGAAGAAAACTGTTGTTATTGATAGAACTATTCCTAGGGAACAATTGCATTATGTGTCTCGACCAGGTTAGGCTAAGCTTGCCTGGGTCGCCAAACCTTAACTTTTTCTGTGCAGGTTGAAGTGAGGGGGAACGAGAAGTGGTACATTGACAACGCTTGTTCATGCCACATGACCGGAAAAGAAGATCAATTAACCTCACTTCACAAACACTCAAGAGGGAGTGTTGCTCTTGGAGACAAGAGATGCAGAGAAATCATTGGAATAGGCGAAACAAAACTAAACTCCAGTATCACGGTAAAAGAGGTAAGTTTAGTTCATGAACTTGGTTTTAGTTTGTTAAGTGTTGCACACCTTTGCGACCAAGGGAACAACAAGACAGTCTTTACTTCACAAGAATGCTACGTCAAAGATCGCGAAACCAAGAACATAATTCTGAGAGGAGTCAGATTCAAGGATGTGTACATTGTGGACAAGAATTTCAAGCCAAAGGAAGTTCTATGCTTTGCGTCTATAGCTGATGAGAAGGAACTGTGGCATAGAACGCTTAGACATGCAAATCTTCGACTCATTCGCAAGCTGTATACAAAGGAACATGTTCGTGGTCTCCCAAATGTTCGATCAGAGTTCCATGGTGTCTGTGATGCTTGTGTGAAAGGGAAACAAACCCGTTCCTCGTTCAAGATTAAACCTGATGTAACAACTTCCCATCCTCTGGAACTGATTCATATGGATCTTTGTGGTCCCGTGAGGATAAAAAGTCATGGAGGGAACAAGTATGTTTTTCTTATTGTCGATGATTATTCTAGATTCACTTGGACAATTTTTCTGTCTTCGAAGGATGAAGTCTTCTCTGAGTTCGAGGCATTCATCAAGAAGGTGGAAACAAGTTTGGGAAAGAAGCTGAAGGCTATAAGGTCCGACCATGGAACGAAGTTTGAGAACTCTATGTTCTTCAACTTCTGTGAAGAACATGGCGTGTCACATGACTTCTTCGCGCCTAGGACACCACAACAGAATGGGGTTGTGGAACGGAAGAACAGGACTCTGGAAGACATGGCGAGAACTCTCCTGATTGCAAGCAATCTTCCAAGAATCTTCTGGGCATAAGCTATTAACACTACTTGTTATATTCTCAATCGTGCCATGCTTCATCCCTTATTGAATAAAACTGCTTATGAACTAATAAGGGATCGCAAGCCCAATATTTCCCACTTGCGTGCTTTTGGATGCAGGTGCTACATTCACAACAATGGGAAGGTGTTGGAACCTTGACGTTCCCTATGGTTTTGATGATGATAAACACCATTAGCTTTTATGTTTTCTTGTTGTTCCTATGAGTTTCAGGTCTTATGAAAGAATTAGGAAACAATGGAAAATGCATGAAGAAGAGAAAGCAGAGGAATGCAATGGAACGTGTGGAAACAAGGAACAGTTATGCAGAAGCAAAATTGGAGAATGAAGCGCGCGTATTGTTCATACAAGGAAACTTTTATACATGGAAACAACATATAAGGAACAATGCAAAACGCAAGAAGTGCCAGCTGTTCCCAGGAGAAAATTCTATATATGGAAACAACTTGTGGAACGATGAGGAACGCAGATATGTGCCAGCTATTCCCAAATAGCCTCAATTATACAAGGAAACGAGATTTCGAGTTTTGCTTAGAGAAGAAGAAGAAGAAGATAATGAGTCATAGGAAAGTTTATAGATGAAAACTATGTGTTTATGAGCTGAATTGTTTAGTTGGAAAGAAAATCTTTCACCGTTACCTTATATAGCGGGGTTGCTAACTATTTGGTAATTTGGTAAGACATCTTTGCTACCACTATATATAGATGAGCATACCTTAGGGTAAGGTGATAACGCGCTGTCGAGTCACCTAAACAAAATAATCCTAAACAAACCTAAACAAGTAGCAAAGGCAAGCAAGAGTCGAATCCCACAGGGAGGATGTAATCTTTCAGAGTGCAAAGTCGTATGTCAAAGGTAACAAAGGGGGGAATTGGTTGATTGTTGTGAAACAAGTAAACAAAGCAAAGTAAACAAAACAAAAGGTTGAAATCAATTGGGGAAAACACTTAGCCAAACAAATATCCACCACTCATATGATTGATTGGTCCTAGGTTATCTCTATTCCTTCCTTTGATTATTCTTGTCCCTATTCTGAATTAGTTACTGTAGGATCGTGATTGTTAGATAATAACTTAAGGAACTCAGAATATCGATTCTAAGTTCCCTCCGCAGCGGAAATAAACAATCAAACAAATGACAAGTTTCTTATAGTGGAAACCTTTGATTGCCAACTAGCAATCCAGGATAAAAACCACTACCTTTCTTTCGAAATGATTTCAAGGTCTACTTCTTGATTTCTTATCTCTTTTGGTTACAACTTATCCTAGGAACAAACACACAGTTTCTTTGCCTTACACACAGTTAGGCAATCCTAGATAACTTAACACAATCAATAATCAATCCAAGAAACAGACCTTCGCATCTAGGAACTATCACTTACAGTCACAGGAACTTAGCACTCAGCTCTTCTATTCCTTGACTGGTTCCTCTTGATCTCGGCTTGCTTTGATGATCTTGTTTGAAGCTTCACACTTTGATGTTTGCTATGGAGTGTGATTCTATTGTGAATGCTTAAAGATAACCTTTGAGTTAGTCTTCCTTTTATAGTGGATTCTTCGCAACTTCTTCTTCTCTTGGTTCCACAGATTGAGCTTGCCCTAGGATAAGTGGTTCTCCTTTGTCCACGTTGTTCTTGGCATGTGCAAACAACCTAGGCAGCTCAGAATCCTTCTAGGTTAGTCAACCTTTTCAGCCAAGTCGTTCTCCAGCTTCCTTTGTCCGAGGTTCAACACTTTGGGCGCTTGGGAACTGACTTCTGGACAACGACATGTTCTATTTCCTGTCGCTTTCACCTTTCTCTGTCCGAGGTTCGGCGTTCTAGGTGTCTTGGAGTCTTGCTCTCGGATGGTGGCAGGCTTTTGGAAGCTTCTCTCAAGTCGCTTTCACCTCCTTTTGTCCGAGGTTTGGGGTTCCCAGATTTCTCGGGAATCGCAACCTCGCATGCTACGTTTCTGGGCACACCTGGGTTCCTCTGAGTTCCTTCCTTTGTCTTGTTCCTTTGGTTCTCTTGTCCTGTTTGGCTTTCTTGCCTTCGGTATATTCCTGTGGTTCTTTAAAGCACATCTTTGAGATAAAACATTAGTATCATAATATTTATCATCTTCAAAAGTAGAGAAACTGAGGAAAGGAACTCTCAGGGGAACTGAGGTTCCAGAGTTCCGTTTCCTAACAATTTCCCCCTTTTTGATGATGACAAATATAAGGAACCTGGCAACATAATAAGGACATGAAATTCATGAGAATAGTTGAGCTAAGAGATTTACAACTTTATTAAATAATGATAGAACATTCAATAGTTGCAAATTCCCCCTAAGCAAATGAACTAAGTTATTCAAGTTCCCCCTCAGAAATAGAACGGGTTCAGATTTCCTATAAGTCTAGTAGTTCCAATAATTCAAGGTTCCTATCCATTCTTCCCCCTTTTGACATCATCGAAAAGATCAAGTTACTTATCAAGTATAGGATATCAATGTGAAATAAACAATTTGCGTTAAACCCATGACATTGACCATAATAGAAACTTAAGGCAAAGACAAATGATGCATTAGAAACATTACTATAAGAGTTCATTAATGATTAAAATCAAGTACATTGCCCAGAGATGCATAGTGGAAAGAGAAACACAAGAGCACAACCAACTTGACATTAGACAAAATAAGGATAGAAGAGGGGAGTAGGACCCTAAGGAAATACTAGCACACTGTGATGTTATAGCACTGGGAACTAGGAGAGACGTTCCTATGGCAGCGTAGTGGCCTCCTCTTCAATTTCCTTCTTTTATGCAGTTCCTTCATCTTGACCTGTTGTCATCTTATCGGCCTGATTACCTCCAATTGAGCAAGGTTAAGATTGAGGTTTTTCTTGGCCATTTGAGGAGCTTTGTGTTTTGAGAGAGACAGGTGAACATGAAATTGAGAGAAGGCGTGAGAGAACAAAGTGCTCGGCTCAATCAAACAGGAAACCTTAAATAACCCTTGAGCAATTTTGGAGCTGTTGAGAATCAAGCCATTGGAGATATTTCTGGGAACTCTGAAGAGTTGAAACGGCTAATTTTCTTGAACCTTTTGCGCCTTTGCAACGGTCACAAATTCAAAGATTATATGCTAAAAAATGGCAACTGTTCAAGGCTGAGAAGACGTCTCTGACGTTGTGAGATTTGCCATAAATACTGTCTTGGGAGGATCAATTCTCTTACTAGCCGTTTAAGGGGTAGCCCATCCTAGTTCCTTTCTGACGATATTTTCAGTGTGCTAGAGGGACATATGGGAACCTTTGATGTGGGTTTAAACAATGGAACCTAAGAAAATACGTTCCCATACAAGGAATCAGGGTAGGCCATTTATCGCATTGCACAATAATTCTCAGAGAGGGTTTAGAGATGGATCATAGAGAATTAAATTGAGCAATGAGGCAGGGGAATGTATTAGTACATAATCATCATTTCGGCTTGTATTATTGGGTTAGAAATATGATCAGATTGTGACTTTTGGTCCATCAAAGAAACTTGGACAATGATTGAATTTTAATAAAAAGGAACATCCAAGAAGAAGAACTAGAAAAATTTGTCAAAGCCTTTTGAGTAACCATTATGGATATGAGGGTCTAACGCAAGAGAAATAACACGAAGATTCCAAGACAAAGACAAGTAAAAAGATCTGAACTAGTCAATCAAGGGAACTGGAAAGAAACCTTTAAGATAAAGTCACTGCTAGGTTATAGGAATCATTCCCAGTTCTAATCTAAGGTTCTCGAAGGGAACTCTATTCAAGGCTTTGGTGAATATATCTGCAACCTGATCTTCAGTTCTACAAAATTTCATAATGATGTTTCCCTTCTCAATATGATCTCTAAGAAAATGATGTCTTATGTCTATATGCTTGGTACGAGTATGATGCACATGATTCTTAGAAATGTTTATGGCACTAGTGTTATCACAAAGAATAGTAAGAGGGTCATAAGACATACCAAAATCCGCGAGTTGTTGCTTTAGCCAGAGTAGTTGGGAACAACAGGAGGCAGCCGCGATGTACTCGGATTCTGTGGTGGAGAGGGAGACTGAGACTTGTTTCTTTGAACCCCATGACACAAGGTAAGGGCCTAGGAACTGTGCCATTCCAGAGGTGCTCTTCCTATCCACAAGGTATCCAGCATAATCAACATCAGTGAAACCCATCAGCTCAAAGGGACATTCTTTGGGGTACCAAATACAGAGTGAATCAGTTCCCTTGAGATATCGGAGTATTCTCTTCACAGCAGCCAAGTGGGTCTCTCTTGGACAAGATTGGAATCTAGCACACAAGCCAACAGCAAAAACAATGTCTGATCGACTAGCAGTTAGGTACATTAGTGAGCCTATCATACCTCTATAGAGCTTCTCCTCCACTAGAGGACTCGAATGGTCCTTATCCAAATGAGCAATGGTGGATATGGGAGTGGAGAGAGGCTTGCATGAATCCATTTTGAACTTCTTCAGTAGTTCCCTGACATACTTCTGTTGGTGAATTTGTATGCCATCTTTCTTTTGAGTGATTTGTAATCCGAGGAAGAAAGTGAGTTCCCCTATTAGGCTCATTTCAAATTCACTGCTCATCAAGTCTTTGAACTTATCTACAAGGGACAGGTTAGTGGAACCAAAAATGATATCATCAACATAAATTTGAACCACTAAGATGTTACCTTCTTCTTCTAGGATGAAGAGAGTCTTATCAATGACTCCACACCTGTAGCCATTTGAGAGTAGGAACTGGGCAAGACGATCATACCAAGCTCCGGGAGCTTGCTTGAGGCCATAGAGTGCCTTGTCTAGAAAGTAGACATGATCTGGATGATCGTCGTCTTCAAAACCAGGTGGTTTCTTGACATAGACTTCTTCTTGAAGAATTCCATTGAGGAAGGCCGTCTTTACATCCATTTGGAACAACTTGAACCCTTTGTGAGATGCGAAGACAATCAACAATCTTATTGCTTCGATCCTTGCCACTGGAGCATAAGTTTCATCATAGTCGATGCCTTCTTGTTGATTGTATCCTTGAGCAAGGAGTCTAGCATTGTTCCTTATCACAGCTCCTGTATCATCTAGCTTGTTTCTGAAAACCCATCTAGTTCCTATGATGTGTTTATCCTTGGGGCGGGGAACTAGATGCCATACTTTGTTTCTTTCAAACTGATGAAGCTCTTCTTGCATAGCTTGGATCTAGTCCGCATCCTTCAGTGCCTCACCTATGTTCTTTGGTTCCACAATAGATAGAAAGGCATTGAAGGCAAAGAAGGTTAGATGTTCAAACCTGACTGGAGGCTTGATAACTCTTCTTTCTCTGTTAGGAGCTAGAGCATTTGATGTGGAGACATTTTGAGTTGAGCATTCAACTTCCTGGTTGGGATCACCTTCTCCATTGAAGATCATGTGGGATGATGAATCATTGAAGTCTCCACAGATGTTGTCATCATGCTCATGGTTCCCAGAAATGGA
The DNA here is from genome assembly GCA_027886185.1 of Rheum nobile. Lineage (NCBI taxonomy): Eukaryota > Viridiplantae > Streptophyta > Magnoliopsida > Caryophyllales > Polygonaceae > Rheum > Rheum nobile. The sequence continues at coordinate 2,520,444 of WOAB01000002.1, read as the reverse complement.
TTGTTGTTCATTATCCATGGGAACTGGTGGAGGAGCTAGTGGAGGATTCTGTGCAGCGGATTGGGAACTGGGTAGAGTGACATCTTCATCTGGATCTTCTTGAGATGCCTTAGGAAACGGGTCTTCAAAGGGAGTGGTAGTGTTCTGCACAATCTTTCCAAGTGATTTTTCATTAAAAATAACATGAACACTCTCTTCTACCTTTTTAGTCCTTTTGTTGAAGATTTTGTACGCCTTGCTACCCGAGGTGTATCCAATGAAGATTCCTTCATCACTTCTTGGGTCGAATTTCCAAGATTGTCCTTTCCATTGTTGTGCACAAAACACTTGCATCCGAACATCCTCAGATGTGAGATGTTGGGAATTCTTCTTCTTAGGAGCTCATAGGGTGTCTTTTCTGTGATTGGGCGAAGCATGGCTCGATTGATGATGTAGCAAGATGTGTTGATCGCCTCATCCCAAAATGATTGAGAGAGTCCACTTGAGATCAGCATAGTCCGAGCCATGTCTTCCAAAGTTCTGTTCTTCCTTTCCACTACTCCATTTTGTTAAGGAGTGTATGGTGCAGAGAAGTTGTGATCAATTCCATGCTCACTGCAAAAGGTTAGAAATTCTCCATTTTCGAATTCGGTACCATGGTCAGACCGAATAGCATTGAGTGAACAATCAAGAGATTTTTCTAACAAGGGAACCAGATCTTTAAAGCGGTCAATAACTTCACTCTTATATTTAATAAAGATGGTCCAAGTAAAGCGAGAGAAGTCATCGACAAGAACAAAGATATACCTATTCCCTCCTAGGTTCTGAACTCTCATGGGTCCACACAGATCCATGTGGATGAGTTCAAGAGGCCTTGAGGTTCTTACCATGTTTTTGGACTTGAAGGAACTACGAGCCTGTTTCCCTTTTACACAGTCAGAGCACAGTTCCTTAGATGTGCCACTTAGCTTTGGCAACCCTCTGACTAGCTCCTTTGAGTGTAGCTTTTGAATCAGCTTGGTGCTAGCATGACCGAGGCGTTGATGCCACAAATCAGCTTGGTCATTCACAGTTGAGAGACAAAGTTTCTCCTTGGGAACAAAGGATGGATCAATTATGTAGACATTGTTGAATCTTTTCCCTTTTAGGATGATTTGTCCCGAGGAGTCAAGGACTAAACATTCGTTTGATCTGAATCTAACTTCATTGTCTCCTTGATCACACAGCTGTGACACACTTATTAGATCAAAACCAAGATTATCAACAAGGTGAACTTTGTTTACCTGAATGTGGTCGTTGAGTTTCACAGTTCCTATTCCACAGATTTTCCCTTTGCTTTTGTCTCCAAAGGATATGTTCCCTCCTTGGAGAGGTTGAAGAGAGGTCATTTGATTTCTTCTTCCAGTCATATGGCATGAGCAACCACTGTCGATGTACCATAGTTGAGGTTGCCTCTCTTCTTTCTGCACATAAGGGAACTAAGATTTCTGAACCCAGCGAAGCTTGGCTTTACTGGGGGGATTAGCATTGCGAGTCTGTGAATAACCAGGGAACTGGTTCCTTTCATGGTAATGAGTACTTTTCTCCTTTTCAAAGTTCCTTTTCTTAGCACAATTAGTGTTGTAATGACCATTCTTACCACAGTAGGTACACAAACGATTGTAAACAACATGTCCATATTTTCCTTTTCCTGGCCTAAAAGATTTTTCAGTTTTCCTTTTGTTAAAATCAACATTGTTTCTAACCTTGCTATGGGCCATGTCAATATATCTTTTGTGAGCAAAGGAATTGGTGAACCATTGGTTTTCAGGAACCATCTTTTCTTTTCCCTTTGGTTCCTTCTTAGGACTTTGAGAGCCTTCATTGAGACGTTTGACAACCTCAGCCTTGTTCTCAAGGACCATGATCTTCTCTGATAGGAATTGATTCCTATCACGAGAAGTGGCAAGAGCAATACTGAGATTCTCATTCATCTCAACAAGTTCTCGCCTAGCCTTTTCTTCTTCAGCATCATTGTTCCCTTTATTATTGACATATCCTATTCCATAGCGTTGTCTCACAAAAACAGTTTGATTTATCGTTTTTTCATTAATGGAATCAGTGAGAATGTCTAACCTATCAATTATGGATTGAAGCATGTCATTTCCAGGTGGGTTAGCATGCAAAGGAACTTTGACAGAGTCTATGCTAGTTTCATCACAAGATTTGCAAATTTTAAGGTGACTAGCATGCACATTTCTAATATCAATGAGTTTGGAGTGAGTTTCAGCTAGGTCTTTCTCAGTTTCATCAAGTTTCTTACTCCAAACAGAATTCTCAACAGTCAAGCAAACAATTTCATCTTCACAATCATCAAGTTTCTGTTGAAGGGAACTGGTTTCCTTTCCTAGTTTCTTTATGATCTTAAGAAGTTGTTTCTTATCACAGTCAACTAGGGATTTTAAGAGATCGTCAGAAGTTACCTCAAGGTCTTCTGAGTCGCTTGAGTCTCCTTTTTCCATGAGGCATCTTCCTCCAGAGAAGCCACTCAGATCCAGTTCCTCATCTGAGTCTTCTCTCCATGAGGCTACGAGAGCCTTCTTTCTCTGAGGTCTTTCTTCTTCCTTGGAGTCTTCCTTGTTGGGACAGTTCTTAGCATAGTGTCCCTTTTCCTTGCACTCGTAACAAGAGACTTCCTTGAGATCTCTTCTGGGTCCATTGTGGGAGGAACTGTCCTTCTGGAACCTTCCCTTTAGAAAGAATTTTTTGATGTTCTTTGTGAAGAGGGTTGTTAGTTCGTCCTCCTCTTCTTCTAAGTCTGAGTTCTCTTCCTCCATTTCGAGCCTAGAGAATGCTTTGGAGATCTTGAGGGCAATGCCTTTCTCCAGTTTCTTGTCGGCATTGGCTTTGGTGTTCTCTCCTTCTTCAACCTCCAGTTTCCCTATGACTTGGGTCAAGGGAAGGGATTGGATGCCTGGAGTGTTCTTCATGATTCCCTTGATAAGGGTGAACTTGGAGTTGAGTCCATTGATGACCACTAGGGATTTGGAAACTTCATCAAGATTGACTCCCGCCGCTGTTAACTTTCCAATCAATCTGTTGAAGCGGGAGTAGTACTCTGAGATGGTCTCAGTTTCCATCATTTTGAAGGTGTGGTATTCTCCTTCTAAAGCAAACTTTCTGCTTTGCTTTAGTTCTTCACTTCCTTCATGCATCTCCTTGAGAGCTTTCCACATTTTCTTGGCCGTCTTGATGCCTATGACCTTGTCCATGTCCTCTCTGTCCAATCCATTGAGGATGAACTGCCTGGTCTTGGCATTCTTCTCCATGATAACATAGTGTTCTGGTTTCCAATCTTCTTCTTTCATGGTGAGGTCGACATAGCCATCTCCATTTTCGACTATCCTCCAGCATTGGTAGTCGTTGGTCTTGATGTGCTTTCCATGCACTTTTCCCACCATGTTTCTTCTCCTTTCTTTCGGAGATGTGGCTTGTTGGTGGAGATTCTGAGCTCAAACTTGCTTGGTTGAGACATGATCTGCAAACTTAACAAAGATCTAAAGCTTTTCCTGCTCTGATACCAATTGTAGGATCGTGATTGATAGATAATAACTTAAGGAACTCAGAATATCGATTCTAAGTTCCCTTCGCAACGGAAATAAACAATCAAACAAATGACAAGTTCCTTATAGTGGAAACCTTTGATTGCCAACTAGCAATCTAGGATAAAAACCACTACCTTTCTTTCGAAAGGATTTCAAGGTCTACTTCTTGATTTCTTATCTCTTTTGGTTACAGCTTATCCTAGGAACAAACATACAGTTTCTTTGCCTTACACACAGTTAGGCAATCCTAGATAACTTAACACAATCAATAATCAATCCAAGAAACAGACCTTCGCATCTAGGAACTATCACTTACAGTCACAGGAACTTAGCACTCAACTCTTCTATTCCTTGACTGGTTCCTCTTGATCTCGGTTTGCTTTGATGATCTTGTTTGAAGCTTCACACTTTGATGTTTGCTATGGAGTGTGATTCTATTGTGAATGCTTAAAGATAACCTTTGAGTTAGTCTTCCTTTTATAGTGGATTCTTCGCAGCTTCTTCTTCTCTTGGTTCCACAGATTGAGCTTGCCCTAGGATAAGTGGTTCTCCTTTGTCCACATTGTTCTTGGCATGTGCAAACAACCTAGGCAGCTCAGAATCCTTCTAGGTTAGTCAACCTTTTCAGCCAAGTCGTTCTCCAGCTTCTTTTGTCCGAGGTTCAACACTTTGGGCGCTTGGGAACTGACTTCTGGACAACGACAGGTTCCATGTCCTGTCACTTTCACCTTTCTCTGTCTGAGGTTCGGCATTCTAGGTGTCTTGGAGTCTTGCTCTTGGATGGTGGCAGGCTTTTGGAAGATTCTCTCAAGTCGCTTTCACCTCCTTTTGTCCGAGGTTTGGTGTTCCTAGATTTCTCGGGAATCACAACCTCGCATGCTACGTTTCTGGGCACACCTGGGTTCCTTCCTTTGTCTTGTTCCTTTGGTTCTCTTGTCCTGTTTCACTTTCTTGCCTTCGGTATATTCCTGTGGTGCCTTAAAGCACATCTTTGAGATAAAACATTAGTATCATAATATTTGTCATCTTCAAAAGTAGAGAAACTGAGGAAATGAACTCTCAGGGGAACTGAGGTTCCAGAGTTCCGTTTCCTAATAGTTACCAGTCCAGGCAACCCTAACTATTAAACAATCCCTACCAACCTTCAAGATTTAATTAAATAGCAGCAAGAAGCATAAGAATTAATCAGGATACATGCAACACCACGACCCGCAGTATTTAACATATAATCAAATCTCTATCATAGTAAACTAGTCCTACCAGTCCTAGAATATCAAGGATGCTACAACGGATAAGGAATCTCAACCCGAAATATCCAAACCCTAGCAATAGACAATTACTAATATCAACTAGGTGATCAATCCAGTCAAATCAATAATAATCAATAGGAATATGCTCAAGAGAAAAAATATAATCCAAAGGAACATGGAATAGAGTTGTAACCTCACAATCAAATCATACGAAAGGCTTCAATTTTCGGACTAAGCAAAGGTGCTTAGTTCTTCATAGTCTTCGAAGGAAAAACAATACTGAATGGAAAACTGAATTGTAACGTGATTAATTCTCTAGATGATGAATGGAGGCTATTGGAACTAGGTTTAAATAATAAAACCTAAAACCAAATATCACAAACATAATCTAAAAGGACACAAAATAACCTAAACGGAATAAAGAAATAAAATAAATAGGGAATAAAATAAAATAGAAAACTTCGGACGAAAACCACGTGGGGCCGCTGCCGTGCCATTCCGCGATCGCGGAAATTAAAACTTTGCTCTCGACCTTCTTCGCTGGGGGATTTTCCGCGGTCGTGGAAAATAATCCACGGTCGCGGAAAATAATCCGCGGTCGCGGAAAATAATCTGCGATCGCGGAAAATAATCCGCGGTCACGGAAAATAATCCGCGGTCGCGGAAAATAGCAATTCTGGCTCCGCGTCTCGACTTCTCCGCGATCGGCCTATGCACTCATCCGCGGTCGCGGCTCTTCCCTTTTCTCTCCTTTGTGTGGCTTCTTCTTCATCTTCCTTGGTCTCCTCAGGTGGTCTACTCCTCGTGTTCTGGATATCTTCGTTTAAGCTTCTCCAGACCACCAAATCCACACTTCTTCTCCTCAACTCCATACTCCACAGTTGTGCTCTAAATCCATACAAATGACACCCTAAACACCGGTAACAACTCCTAGATAAGCACTACAAAGTAGAGCTGATCAAACTCCCCCATGCTTAAACCTTGCTCGTCCTCGAGTAAGTTAAAAGAAACCTACTCCTCCAATCAAATCCCCAAGGTCTCAAGAAGCACATAAAAATCATCTCCACCAAGAATTGTACCTAAACATTAAAATCCACGGCACCAAAACAATATGTACAGCACAACACATAATACAACACATGACTCAACACCATCCAAGCTTAAAGGAAAGCAGAGTACTTCCCACAAGCTTATCCCGAACACCATAGAGTAGATAAAAATCTAATCCTCGCCTCCATCTATCTTCTTATCGCTCTAGAGTGACCTATCCGAAACCTCCTTATATCACCTCTTCTTATGTCACCACGCCAGGTTAAATGATGATTCCTAATAATCACTCTTCTTCTTTTCACTCATTTTGCCAAGGCACCCTTTCGGGTTTTCACCAAGCCACTCATTTCATTTTTCAATAGATGGGCTCACATATACTCACATCACTCTTGACCAATTATTACCCCAGCCTAATGCTGGTCCAAACCACCTGCTTATTACCTAAGCCGCCCTTTCGGGTTTTCGACTTATCCTAGGATTTCTATTTTTGCCTTTTTTACTATTTTGGCTTTTTTCTTTTCTTCTCAACGACATAGCAATTATAGAATATCCCCCCATGCATAAACATTGCATTGTCCTCAATGTAATGAAAGACAACAAAGAATGAAGCACAGGGAAGGAAAAAAAAAAAAATTCACAACCGTCGTTGAGTTGGCTTGGACACTGAAGTTGTTGCTGGCGGTAACTCAATAAAGCTCATGTCTCTAGTGTTGCGTGGGCATCTTCAAACTCAAACTCCACCGTGCAACCAAAAGGAATCCACTGGAAAATGTAGTGGCATATCAAAGAATTCGGGGCTGCACGACCTTTAATGAACAAAAAAAATGGGCCCAGATGTAATCGTGTTGTGGGCCCTGGTGTTCCTCCTCCTCAGATGTCGATTGTAGGACCATCATCATTGCCAAATAAATATGTGGGGCTAATGTCTCTTCCTTGGCAACATGATGTGCACCGTCTCTCCATGGGAACTCGGACAACTGGCCTTCAGTAGACCTCTTTTTTTTTCCCGTTTTTTTTTTTTTTTTTTTTTCAAGTGCAGGGAGAAATAGGACTTACATTGGTGATTCACACCATCTTTAATTATGGTTCGGGCCTTCTTCCTACAGGTTAGTACAAATGCAAAAACAAAAACAACGCAAAACGAGACTAGGCAAAATAAAACAATGAAAACTAAAGATGTGGAATGAAAAGACAGAAAGAAATACATAGTGCTCTCCCACTCATCTTAGGTTGCGTACAACAACTGAACTCCTGGGGTCTATATCAGGGGGATGCCTCTTTGTAATCTCTACGTTGAGCTTGATCCTCATGCTCCTGCACTTCATGGTTGGTAGACCGCTGTTCACATCAATGATTGCACTAGCCATCTTTGAAAAATGGCCTACCCAACATCTCAGGGGTTGCATGTTTGTCCTGCACCGTATCCAGCATGTAGAAATCCGCCACTTGAATCAAGGCCTCCTTCTTGTGCTTCTCCTTTGGCCTCTTCTTGATTTTTCCCAACGCCTTTAAAAATTCTGCGCAGCGAGGGATGCTGTTTGCCAGTTTGAACAAAGGAATGTTTGCCTCACAGTTACTGAAGGTGTCAAATAGATCCTTGTCGTTCTCCACCTTTCTGGTGTCCTTCAGAGCCTCGGGAAAGGGTGCGGGAGGCTTCAATGAACTGGGCGGGGGAAAATTGGGGCGCACATATGCGTCGTAGGGGTCGTCGAGGCGAAGGGGTACTTCTGGAGAATTTCTGCGGTCGCGGATTGGTGGCCGCGGTCGCGGAAAATTGTCGAACAGGTCGCTGTGTTCAACACTTTTTCCGCGGTCGTGAAATTCTTGCCGCGGTCGCGGATTAGCGCCGATTTCGTCTTGGTTCTCCGTGATCACTCCGCGGTCGCGACCATCGTGTCCGCGGTCGCGGATATCTCTCTGTCGTACTCGACTAGCCTCCACCTCAGCTCCACTCCTTAGCGTCATGGCACATACGCTCTCCTTCTGGTTCACTACCGTTTGAGATGGTATTTGCCTGGCCTCCCTGGCCTCCCATTTTCTCAACAATTGGGCGATGACTTGTCCAAATTGATTCTCCAAGTTCTGAACATTAGATCTCGTCTCGTGCTGCTGTTGGACCACTGTTTCAATTTTTGCCCCCATCGAGGTCACAGTGCTAGTCATAGTCGCTATGCTCTGCATGATAGTGTTGAGTATGTCATTATCGGGCATAGGAGGGTTTTGATGATTTCTGTATCTCGGATTGTTGTGATCCCTCCACCCTGAGTTGTAGGCCTTTGAGTACGGTTCATATCTAGGCCTCTGCGGATCAAAACCTCTTGCATCGTTTACTACAACTGCATGTTCAGGAAGTCTTGGGCACTCGTCAGTGGGGTGCAGCGTATCATGATAGATTATGCAGGGCTTAACTGGCCTTGCTGCACTTGAAGTTGGGTGATACACTCTCTCTGGAGTAAATGCGTAGGAGTATGGGTCATATCGCGACTCCTGCCGGACTTGGGGAAATCTCTCCATCTCTGAATCAAGATAAAAAAAGAAACAAAATCAGTAGCACGGGTGTGGACCGTAAGATAGGTCCACACAAAAGTTGACACACAAACAAACACCAAGAAAAATTAAAACTTGCCTCCCCGGCAACGGCGCCAATTTGATAACGCGCTGTAGAGGTGTCTAAACAAAATAATCCTAAACAAACCTAAACAAGTAGCAAAGGCAAGCAAGGGTCGAATCCCACAGGGAGGAAGTAATCTTTCAGAGTGCAAAGTCGTATGTCAAAGGTAACAAAGGGGGGAATTGGTTGATTGTTGTGAAACAAGTAAACAAAGCAAAGTAAACAAAACAAAAGGTTGAAATCAATTGGGGAAAACACTTAGCCAAACAAATATCCACCACTCATATGATTGATTGGTCGTAGGTTATCTCTATTCCTTCCTTTGATTATTCCTGTCCCTATTCTGAATTAGTTACCAGTCCTACCAGTCCAGGCAACCCTAACTATTAAACAATCCTTACCAACCTTCAGATTTAATTCAATAGCAGCAAGAAGCATAGGAATTAATCAGGATACATGCACACCATGACCCGCAATATTTAACATATAATCAAATCTCTTTCATAATAAATTAGTCCCACCAGTCCTAGAATATCATGGATGCTACAACGGATAAGGAATCTCAACCCGAAATATCCAAACCCTAGCAATAGACAATTACTAATATCAACTAGGTGATCAATCTAGTCAAATCAATAATAATCAATAGGAATATGCTCAAGATAAAAATATAATCCAAAGGAACAGGGAATAGAGTTGTAACCTCACAATCAAATCATACGAAAGGCTTCAATTGTCGGACTAAGCAAAGGTGCTTAGTTCTTCATAGTCTTCGAAGGAAAAACAATACTGAATGGAAAACTGAATTGTAACGTGATTAATTCTCTAGATGATGAATGGAGGCTATTGGAACTAGGTTTAAGTAATAAAACCTAAAACCAAATATCACAAACATAATCTAAAAGGAAACAAAATAATCTAAACGGAATAAAGAAATAAAATAAATAGGGAATAAAATAAAATAGAAAACTTTGGACGAAAACCACGCGGGGCCGCTGCCGTGCCATTCCGCGATCGCGGAAAGAAATCCGCGGTCGCGGAAATTAAAACTTTGCTCTCGACCTTCTTCGCTGGGGGATTTTTCGCGGTCGCGGAAAATAATCCGCAGTCGCGGAAAATAGCAATTCTGGCTCCGCGTCTCGACTTCTCCGCAATCGGCCTGTGCACTCATCCGCGGTCGCGGCTTTTCCCTTTTCTCTCCTTTGTGTGGCTTCTTCTTCGTCTTCCTTGGTCTCCTCAGGTGGTCTACTCCTCATCTTTTGGATATCTTCGTTTAAGCTTCTCCAGACCACCAAATCCACACTTCTTCTCCTCAACTCCATACTCCACAGTTGTGCTCTAAATCCATACAAATGGCACCCTAAATACCGGTAACAACTCCTAGATAAGCACTACAAAGTAGAGCTGATCAAACTCCCCCATGCTTAAACCTTGCTCGTCCTCGAGTAAGTTAAAAGAAACCTACTCCTCCAATCAAATCCCCAAGGTCTCAGGAAGCACAGCAAAATCATCTCCACCAAGAATTGTACCTAAACATTAAACTCCACGACACCAACACAATATGTACAGCACAACACATAATACAACACATGAGTCAACACCATCCAAGTTTAAAGGAAAGTAGATTACTTCCCCCAAGCTTATCCCGAACACCATAGAGTGGATAAAAATCTAATCCTAGCCTCCATCTATCTTCTTATCGCTCTAGAGTGACCTACCCGAAACCTCCTTATATCACCTCTTCTTATGTCACCACGCCAGGTAAAATGATGATTCCTAATAATCACTCTTCTTATTTTCACTCATTTTGCCAAGGCGCCCTTTCGGGTTTTCACCAAGCCACTCATTTCATTTTTCAATAGATGGGCTCACATATACTCACATCACTCTTGACCAATTATTACCCCAGCCTAATGCTGGTCCAAGACACCTGCTTATTACCTAAACCGCCCTTTCGGGTTTTCGACTTATTCCAGGATTTCTATATTTGCCTTTTTACTATTTTGGCTTTTTTCTTTTTCTTTTCTCCTCAACGACATAGAAATTATAGAATACTCCTCCATGCTTAAACATTGCATTTTCCTCAATGTAATGAAAGACAAAAAAGAATGAAGCACAAGGAAGGGAACAAAAAAACTCACAACCGTCGTTGAGTTGGCTTGGACACTGAAGTTGTTGCTGGCGGTAACTCAATAAAGCTCATGTCTCTGGTGTTGCGTGGGCATCTTCAAACTCAAACTCCACCGTGCAACCAAAAGGAATCCACTGGAAAATGTAGTGGCATATCAAAGAATTTGGGGCTGCACGGCCTTCAATGAACACAAAAAATGGGCCCAGATGTAATCGTGTTGTGGGCCCTAGTGTTCCTCCTCCTCATCTGTCGATTGTAGGGCCATCATTGTTGCCAAATAAATATGTGGGGCTAATGTCTCTTCCTTGGCAGCATGATGCGCACCGTCTCTCCATGGGAACTCGGACAGCTGGCCTTCGGTAGAACTCTTTTTTTTTTTCGTTTTTATTTTATTTTAATTTTTTTGGATTTTTTTTTCAAGTGCATGGAGAAATAGGACTTACATTGGTGATTCACACCGTATTCAATTATGGTTCGGGCCTCCTTCCTACAGGTTAGTACAAATGCAAAAACAAAAACAAAAACAACGCAAAACGAGACTAGGCAAATAAAACAATGAAAACTAAAGATGTGGAATGAAAAGACAGAAATAAATACATACCTCGGGTTGCCTCCCGGACAATGCCTTAGTTATTGTCGTGGCTCGACATAGTGCTCTCCCACTCAACTTGGGTTACGTACAACAACTGAACTCCTGGGGTCTATATCAGGGGGAGGCCTCTTTGTAATCTCTATGTTGAGCTTGATCCTCATTCTCCTGCACTTCATGGTTGGTAGACCATTGTTCACATCAATGATTGCACTAGCCATCTAAAAAAATGGCCTACCCAACATCTCAGAGGTTGCATGTTTGTCATGCCCCATATCCAGCATGTAGAAATCCGCCACTTGAATCAAGGCCTCCTTCTTGTGCTTCTCCTTTGGCCTCTTCTTGATTTTTCCCAACGCCTTTAAAAATTATGCGCAGCGAGGGATGCTGTTTGCCAGTTTGAACAAAAGAATGTTTCCCTCGCAGTTACAGAAGGTGTCAAATAGATCCTTGTCGTTCTCCACCTTTCTGGTGTCCTTCAGAGCCTCGGGAAAGGGTGCGGGAGGCTTCAATGAACTGGGCGGGGGAAAATTGGGGCACACATATGTGTCGTAGGGGTCGTCGAGGTGAAGGGGTACTTCTGGAGCATTTCCGCAGTCGCAGATTGGTGGCCGTGGTCGCGGAAAATCGTCGAACAGGTCGCTGTGTTCAACACTTTTTCCGCGGTCGCGAAATTCTTGCCGCGGTCGCGGATTAGCGGCGATTTCGTCTTGGTTCTCCGTGATCTCTCCGCGGTCACGGCCATCGTGTCCGCAGTCGCGGATATCTCTCTGTCGTGCTCGACTAGCCTCCACCTCAGCTCCACTCCTTAACGTCATGGCACATACGCTCTCCTTCTGGTTCACTACCGTTTGAGATGGTATTTGCCTGGCCTCCCTGGCCACCCATTTACTCAACAATTGGATGATGACTTGTCCAAATTGATTCTCCAAGTTCTGAACATTAGACCTCGTCACGTGCTGCTGTTGGACCACTGTTTAAATTTTTGCCCCCATCGAGGTCACAGTGCTAGTCATAGTCGTTATGCTCTTTTTGATAGTGTTGAGAATGTCATTACCGTGCATAGGAGGGTTTTGATGATTTCTGTATCTCAGATTGTTGTGATCCCTCCACCCTGAGTTGTAGGCCTTTGTGTACGGTTCATATCTCGGCCTCTGCGGATCAAAACCTCTTGCAGCGTTTACTGCAGCTGCATGTTCAGGAAGTCTTGGGCACTCGTCAGTGGGGTGCAGCGTATCATGATAGATTATGCAGGGCTTAACTGGCCTTGCTGCACTTGAAGTTGGGTGATACACTCTCTCTGGAGTAAATGCGTAGGAGTATGGGTCATATCGCGACTCCTGCCGGACTTGGGGAAATCTCTCCATCTCTGAATCAAGATCAAAAACGAAAAAGAAACAAAATCAATAGCACGGGTGTGGACCGTAAGATAGGTCCACACAAAAGTTGACACACAAACAAACACCAAGAAAAATTAAAACTTGCCTCCCCGGCAACGGCGCCAATTTGATAACGCGCTGTAAAGGTGCCTAAACAAAATAATCCTAAAAAAACCTAAACAAGTAGCAAAGGCAAGCAAGGGTCGAATCCCACAGGGAGGAAGTAATCTTTTAGAGTGCAAAGTCGTATGTCAAAGGTAACAAAGGGGGGAATTGGTTGATTGTTGTGAAACAAGTAAACAAAGCAAAGTAAACAAAACAAAAGGTTGAAATCAATTAGGGAGAACACTTAGCCAAACAAATATCCACCACTCATATGATTGATTGGTCCTAGGTTATCTCTATTCCTTCCTTTGATTATTCATGTCCCTATTCTGAATTAGTTACCAGTCCTACCAGTCCAGGCAACCCTAACTATTAAACAATCCTTACCAACCTTCAAGATTTAATTCAATAGCAGCAAGAAGCATATGAATTAATCAGGATACATGCAACACCACGACTCGCAATATTTAACATATAATCAAATCTCTTTCATAATAAACTAGTCCTACCAGTCCTAGAATATCATGGATGCTACAACGGATAAGGAATCTCAACCCGAAATATCCAAACCCTAGCAATAGACAATTACGAATATCAACTAGGTGATCAATCCAGTCAAATCAATAATAATCAATAGGAATATGCTCAAGAGAAAAAATATAATCCAAAGGAACAGGGAATAGAGTTGTAACCTCACAATCAAATCATACGAAAGACTTCAATTGTCGGACTAAGCAAAGGTGCTTAGTTCTTCATAGTCTTCGAAGGAAAAACAATACTGAATGGAAAACTGAATTGTAACGTGATTAATTCTCTAGATGATGAATGGAGGCTATTGGAACTAGGTTTAAATAATAAAACCTAAAACCAAATATCACAAACATAATCTAAATGGAAACAAAATAACCTAAACGGAATAAAGAAATAAAATAAATAGGGAATAAAATAAAATAGAAAACTTCGGACGAAAACCACGCGGGGCCGTTGCCGTGCCATTCCGCGATTGCGGAAAGAATTCCGCGGTCGCGGAAATTATTACATTTCTCTCGACCTTCTTCGCTGGGCTATTTTCCACGGTCGCGGAAAATAATCCGCGGTCGCGGAAAATAGCAATTCTGGCTCCGCGTCTCGACTTCTCCGCGATCGGCCTGTGCACTCATCCGCGGTCGCGGCTCTTCCCTTTTCTCTCCTTTGTGTGGCTTCTTCTTCATCTTCCTTGGTCTCCTCAGGTGGTCTACTCCTCATCTCTTGGATATCTTCGTTTAAGTTTCTCCAGACAACTAAATCCACACTTCTTCTCCTCAACTCCATACTCCACAGTTGTGCTCTAAATCCATACAAATGGCACCCTAAACACCGATAACAACTCGTAGATAAGCACTACAAAGTAGAGCTGATCAAACTCCCCCATGCTTAAACCTTGCTCGTCCTCGAGTAAGTTAAAAGAAACCTACTCCTCCAATCAAATCCCCAAGGTCTCAGGAAGCACAGAAAAATCATCTCCACCAAGAATTGTACCTAAACATTAAACTCCACGGCACCAACACAATATGTACAGCACAACACATAATACAACACATGACTCAACACCATCCAAGCTTAAAGGAAAGCAGTGTACTCCCCCCAAGCTTATCCCGAACACCATAGAGTGGATAAAAATCTAAACCTAGCCTCCATCTATCTTCTTATCGCTCCAGAGTGACCTACCCAAAACCTCCTTATATCACTTCTTCTTATGTCACCACGCCAGGTAAAATGATGATTCCTAATAATCACTCTTCTTATTTTCACTCATTTTGCCAAGGCGCCCTTTCGGGTTTTCACCAAGCCACTCATTTCATTTTTCAATAGATGGGCTCACATATACTCACATCACTCTTGACCAATTATTACCCCAGCCTAATGCTGGTCCAAGACACCTGCTTATTACCTAAACCGCCCTTTCGGGTTTTCGACTTATCCCAGGATTTCTATATTTGCCTTTTTACTATTTTGGCTTTTTTCTTTTTCTTTTCTCCTCAACGACCTAGCAATTATAGAATACTCCTCCATGCTTAAACATTGCATTTTCCTCAATGTAATGAAAGACAAAAAAGAATGAAGCACAGGGAAGGGAACAAAAAAACTCACAACCGTCGTTGAGTTGGCTTGGACACTGAAGTTGTTGTTGGCGGTAACTCAATAAAGCTCATGTCTCTGGTGTTGCGTGGGCATCTTCAAACTCCACCATGCAACCAAAAGGAATCCACTGGAAAATGTAGTGGCATATCAAAGAATTTGGGGCTGCACGGCCTTCAATGAACACAAAAAATGGGCCCAGATGTAATCGTGTTGTGGGCCCTGGTGTTCCTCCTCCTCAGCTGTCGATTGTAGGGCCATCATCATTGCCAAATAAATATGTGGGGATAATGTCTCTTCCTTGGCAACAATGATGCGCACCGTCTCTCCATGGGAACTCGGACAGCTGGCCTTCGGTAGAACTCTTTTTTTTTCCCGTTTTTATTTTATTTTATTTTTTTTGGATTTTATTTTTCAAGTGCATGGTGAAATATGACTTACATTGGTGATTCACACCGTATTCAATTATGGTTCGGGTCTCCTTCCTACAGGTTAGTACAAATGCAAAAACAAAAACAATGCAAAACGAGACTAGGCAAAATAAAACAATGAAAACTAAAGATGTGGAATGAAAAGACAGAAATAAATACATACCTCGGGTTGCCTCCCGGACAATGCCTTAGTTATTGTCGTGGCTCGACATAGTGCTCTCCCACTCAACTTGGGTTACGTACAACAACTGAACTCCTGGGGTCTATATCAGGGGGATGCCTCTTTGTAATCTCTATGTTGAGCTTGATCCTCATTCTCCTGCACTTCATGGTTGGTAGACCGCTATTCACATCAATGATTGCACTAGCCATCTTAAAAAATGGCCTACCCCACATCTCAGGGGTTGCATGTTTGTCATGCCCCATATCCAGCATGTAGAAATCCGCCACTTGAATCAAGGCCTCCTTCTTGTGCTTCTCCTTTGGCCTCTTCTTGATTTTTCCCAACGCCTTTAACAATTCTGCGGAGCGAGGGGTGCTGTTTGCCAGTTTGAACAAAGGAATGTTTGCCTCGCAGTTACAGAGGGTGTCAAATAGATCCTTGTCGTTCTCCACCTTTCTGGTGTCCTTTAGAGCCTCGGGAAAGGGTGCGGGAGGCTTCAATGAACTGGGCGGGGGAAAATTGGGGCGCACATATGCGTCGTAGGGGTCTTCGAGGTGAAGGGGTACTTCTGGAGCATTTCCGCGGTCGTGGATTGGTGGCCGCGGTCGCGGAAAATCGTCGAACAAGTCGCTGTCTTCAACACTTTTTCCGCGGTCGCGGATTAGCGCCGATTTCGTCTTGGCTGTCCGTGATCTCTCCGCGGTCACGGCCATCGTGTCCGCAGTCGCGGATATCTCTCTGTCGTGCTCGACTAGCCTCCACCTCAGCTCCACTCCTTAGCGTCATGGCACATACACTCTCCTTCTGGTTCACTACCGTTTGAGATGGTATTTGCCTGGCCTCCCTGGCCACCCATTTACTCAACAATTGGACGATGACTTGTCCAAATTGATTCTCCAAGTTCTGAACATTAGACCTCGTCTCGTGCTGCTGTTGGACCACTGTTTAAATTTTTACCCCCATCGAGGTCACAGTGCTAGTCATAGTCGTTATGCTCTTTTTGATAGTGTTGAGTATGTCATTACCGGGCATAGGAGGGTTTTGATGATTTCTGTATCTCGGATTGTTGTGATCCCTCCACCCTGAGTTATAGGCGTTTGAGTATAGTTCATATCTCGGCCTCTGCGGATCAAAACCTCTTGTAGCGTTTACTACAGCTGCATGTTCAGGAAGTCTTCGGCACTCATCAATGGGGTGCAGCGGATCATGACAGATTCTACAGGGCTTAACTGGCCTTGCTGCACTTGATGTTGGGTGATACCCTCTCTCTGGAGTAAATGCGTAGGAGTATGGGTCATATCGCGACTCCTGCCGGACTTGGGGAAATCTCTCCATCTCTGAATCAAGATCAAAAAAGAAAAAGAAACAAAATCAGTAGCACGGGTGTGGACCATAAGATAGGTCCACACAAAAGTTGACACACAAACAAACACCAAGAAAAATTAAAACTTGCCTCCCCGGCAACGGTGCCAATTTGATAACGCGCTGTCGAGGCGCCTAAACAAAATAATCCTAAATAAACCTAAACAAGTAGCAAAGGCAAGCAAGGGTCGAATCCCACAGGGAGGAAGTAATCTTTCAGAGTGCAAAGTCGTATGTCAAAGGTAACAAAGGGGGGAATTGGTTGATTGTTGTGAAACAAGTAAACAAAGCAAAGTAAACAAAACAAAAGGTTGAAATCAATTGGGGAAAACACTTAGCCAAACAAATATCCACCACTCATATGATTGATTAGTCCTAGGTTATCTCTATTCCTTCCTTTGATTATTCCTGTCCCTATTCTGAATTATTTACCAGTCCTACCAGTCCAGGCAACCCTAACTATTAAACATTCCTTACCAACCTTCAAGATTTAATTCAATAGCAGCAAGAAGCATATGAATTAATCAGGATACATGCAACACCACGACTCGCAATATTTAACATATAATCAAATCTCTTTCATAATAAACTAGTCCTACCAGTCCTAGAATATCATGGATGCTACAACGGATAAGGAATCTCAACCCGAAATATCCAAACCCTAGCAATAGACAATTACTAATATCAACTAGGTGATCAATCCAGTCAAATCAATAATAATCAATAGGAATATGCTCAAGAGAAAAAATATAATCCAAAGGAACATGGAATAGAATTGTAACCTCACAATCAAATCATACGAAAGGCTTCAATTGTCGGACTAAGCAAAGGTGCTAAGTTCTTCATAGTCTTCGAAGGAAAAACAATACTGAATGGAAAACTGAATTGTAACGTGATTAATTCTCTAGAAGATGAATGGAGGATATTGGAACTAGGTTTAAATAATAAAACCTAAAACCAAATATCACAAACATAATCTAAAAGGAAACAAAATAATCTAAACAGAATAGAGAAATAAAATAAATAGGGAATAAAATAAAATAGAAAACTTCGGACGAGAACCACGCGGGGCCGCTGCCGTGCCATTCCGCGATCGTGAAAAGAATTCCGCGGTCGCGGAAATTAAAACTTTGCTCTCGACCTTCTTCGCTGGGCGATTTTCCGCGGTCGCGGAAAATAATCCGCGGTCGCGGAAAATAGCAATTCTGGCTCCGCGTCTCGACTTCTCCGCGATCGGCCTGTGCACTCATCCGCGGTCGCGGCTCTTCCCTTTTCTCTCCTTTGTGTGGCTTCTTCTTCATCTTCCTTGGTCTCCTCAGGTGGTCTACTCCTCATCTTCTGGATATCTTCGTTTAATCTTCTCCAGACCACCAAATCCACACTTCTTCTCCTCAACTCCATACTCCACAGTTGTGCTCTAAATCCATACAAATGGCACCCTAAACACCGGTAACAACTCCTAGATAAGCACTACAAAGTAGAGTTGATCAAACTCCCCCATGCTTAAACCTTGCTCGTCCTCGAGTAAGTTAAAAGAAACCTACTCCTCCAATCAAATCCCCAAGGTCTCAGGAAGCACAGAAAAATCATCTCCACCAAGAATTGTACCTAAACATTAAACTCCACGGCACCAACACAATATGTACAACACAACACATAATACAACACATGACTCAACACCATCCAAGCTTAAAGGAAAGCAGAGTACTTCCCCTAAGCTTATCCCGAACACCATAGAGTGGATAAAAATCTAATCCTAGCCTCCATCTATCTTCTTATCGCTCCAGAGTGACCTACCCGAAACCTCCTTATATTACTTCTTCTTATGTCACCACGCCAGGTAAAATGATGATTCCTAATAATCACTCTTCTTATTTTCACTCATTTTGCCAAGGCGCCCTTTCGGATTTTCACCAAGCCACTCATTTCATTTTTCAATAGATGGGCTCACATATACTCACATCACTCTTGACCAATTATACCCCAGCCTAATGCTGGTCCAAGCCACCTGCTTATTACCTAAGCCGCCCTTTCGGGTTTTCGACTTATCCCAAGATTTCTATATTTGCCTTTTTTCTATTTTGGCTTTTTTCTTTTTCTTTTCTCCTCAACGACATAACAATTATAGAATACTCATCCATGCTTAAACATTGCATTGTCCTCAATGTAAAGAAAGACAAAAAAGAATGAAGCACAGGGAAGGGAAAAAAAAAACTCACAACCGTCGTTGAGTTGGCTTGGACACTGAAGTTGTTGCTGGCGGTAACTCAATAAAGCTCATGTCTCTGGTGTTGCGTGGGCATCTTCAAACTCAAACTCCACCGTGAAACCAAAAAGATTCCACTGGAAAATGTAGTGGCATATCAAATAATTCGGGGCTACACGGCCTTCAATGAACACAAAAAATGGGCCCAGATGTAATCGTGTTGTGGGCACTGGTGTTCCTCCTCCTCAGCTGTCGATTGTAGGGCCATCATCGTTGCCAAATAAATATGTGGGGCTAATGTCTCTTCCTTGGCAACATGATGCGCACCGTCTCTCCATGGGAACTCGGACAATTGGCCTTCGGTAGAACTCTTCTTTTTTTTCAGTTTTTTTTTTTTTTAATTTTTTTGGAATTTTTTTTTCAAGTACAGGGAGAAATAGGACTTACATTGGTGATTCACACCGTATTCAATTATGGTTCGGGCCTCCTTCCTGCAGGTTAGTACAAATGCAAAAACAAAAACAACGCAAAATGAGACTAGGCAAAATAAAACAATGAAAACTAAAGATGTGGAGTGAAAAGACAGAAAGAAATACATACCTCGGGTTGCCTCCCGGACAGCGCCTTAGTTATTGTCGTGGCTCGACATAGTTCTCTCCCACTCAACATAGGTTGCGTACATCAATTGAACTCCTGGGGTCTATATCAGGAGGATGCCTCTTTGTAATCTCTATGTTGAGCTTGATCCTCATTCTCCTACACTTCATGGTTGGTAGACCGCTATTCACATCAATGATTGTACTAGCCATCTTTAAAAATGGCCTACCCAACATCTCAGGGGTTGCATGTTTGTCCTGCCCCATATCCAGCATGTAGAAATCCGCCACTTGAATCAAGGCCTCCTTCTTGTGTTTCTCCTTTGGCCTCTTCTTGATTTTTCCTAACGCCTTTAAAAATTCTGCGCAGCGAGGGATGTTGTTTGCCAGTTTGAACAAAGGAATGTTTTCCTCGCAGTTACTGAAGGTGTTTGTTGAATCCCTTAGGTTTTGATAGTGACAAACATTCAACTAATCTGGGTACTAAGTGTTTCAGGAACAAAGACAGTTGTCTCAGGGAACCTTCGCAGCAAAGGATTGAAGAGGGAACAAAGCTCTGTTCTTGTGCTTTGTTACCTCTGAAGGAACAACAGTGACGAACAAGATTGAAGCCGCGAATGGAATGAAGAAATCCAGCGTGTTATTTATGGAAACAAATCAAGGCGCACACGCGGTCATGGATTGAAGAAATCGGCTGGAAGGATCTAGCCGTTGGAGGAGATATGGAGAGAGAAGCTCGATTCCTTATCTTAGGGATTCTTTCCTTAGATAAGCGGATTGGAGAGAGAAGAATCTTATCACATCCGTTTATATTAATTTAAGGGAATCCTTTCCTTTTATTAATATATACGGCTAGGGATATTATTCCTCCAGCAAAACATATCTCCGTGTTACCATATTTGAATAAATCTTATCTTGTTACATTTAGGGTTTGTCGAGTTGTATTTAATAGAAGTGTGGATTCATTTCTATGTAACCACGACGACGGAAAACAGAGAGAACGAAAAGAAGAAAGAAAAGAAGTGAGGTGTGTGTAAATCTTTGAGGGTTGAGTTTGATTCATCGTTGTAGAAGAGGTTTCGAGTCTAGCTGGGTGTTTAGATGTCGAAGTCCAGGATACAAGTGTAATCAAGCAAGATATCAATAAGACAAGTACACGCTTCAAAATCCTCTCAAGCGGAAGCTTGGAGGTAGTGGTTTTTCCTTGAGAAGCTAGTTTTGCTAATCAGGGTTTCCACTATATATCGTGAGTTCGTCTGTTATCTTTCTTGCTGTTCTTAATCCGCTGCAACTTCTGTGGGAACAAAGCCTTTGTTCCCTCAGACGTAACTCTAACGATCCAACAATTGGTATCAGAGCCTGGTGCTCTAGATTGTTTGTTTTAGTTACAGATTCTGCAGGAAAGATGTCGTCAGGAAATGCCTTGGATAGAGACTCTCAAGAAGGTGATGTAGATGTGGCTCTCATCACTCAAGCCATGAAGAAGATATGGTCTCGAAGCAAAGGCTCTAAAGGTTCGGTCATGGTTCACAATGACATGAAAGAGGTTGTCTGCTCTCACTGTTATGACAACGGACACTTCGCAAAAAATTGCCTCAATAAAGCGGCAGGTTCTTCTCAGGTCCTCAACAAGGAACAAACGAGGATTGCGAAGTGGGGTGACTGTAGCTCAGATGATGAAGCATCTCCTCTCTCAAAGGATATCTGCTTGATGAGCTCAAAAGGTCACAACGTATCAGAAGGTGGTTCTCATAAATCCGAGGAGGAAGCAAGGAAAGGCTCTTGGCACCTTGACAATGCATGTTCAAGTCACATGACAGGGAACAGTGACTGGTTCACTTCTCTTCAGCCAGCCTCAGGGGCATCGATAACTTTTGGAAACAAGAGTAAGGGTGAGGTTTGTGGTATCGGTATGGTAAGACTCTCTAAACACATCACTGTGAATAATGTGAATCTAGTGAATAATCTCAAGTTTGATCTGTTTAGTGTGGCTCAACTATGTCAAAACAGAAAAAATAGGGTAGTCTTTACCACTGATGATTGTCATGTTGAGTGTCTAAGTACAGGGAAAATCTTACTCAAAGGGATCTGCGACAACAACGTTTATAAGGTCGACCCTGCTTTCATCCCTGACAAGGACCTATGTCTGTCGTCTATTGCTGAGACGACAGACTTGTGGCACAAATGCTTTGGACATGCTAGCCTTCAACTCCTCTCCAAACTTCATAGTCAAGAGTTGGTGAATGGTCTTCCCAATGTTGAAGCAATGAGAAGTGACGTGTGCGACTCACGCATTAAATGAAAACAAGTGAGGTCTTCCTTCAAGTCCAAAAGGGATGTAAGTACAACACGTCCTCTGGAATTAGTCCACATGGATCTTTGTGGGCCTATGCACATGAAGAGCCGTGGGGGGAATGCATATGTCTTTGTTATTGTTGATGACTATTCCAGGTACACATGGACGATTTTCATCTCAACAAAGGATGAAGTGTTCGCTGAGTTTGAGTCCTGGCTTAAGGCAACTGAGAGAAGCACTGGTCATTCCTTGGGGTCTATTCGCACCGATCATGGAACTGAATTCAAGAATTCTCAGTTCCTATCCCTCTGTAGGAACAGAGGTATCAACCACAACTTCTCTGCTCCCAGGACCCCACAGCAAAGCAGTGTTGTGGAAAGGAAGAACAGAACTCTGGAAGACATGACGCGTACTCTCCTCATCTCAAGTGGTCTTCCAAGGAGTTTCTGGGCCGAAGCCTTGAATGCCGCGTGCTACATTCTGAACAGGGCAACCATTCATCCTCTTCTGAACAAAACTGCCTATGAGCTTCTGAAGGGAAGGAAACCTAATGTGTCTCATTTGCGCACATTTGGTTGCAAGTGCTTCGTCCACAACAACGGGAAAGATTCTCTTGGGAAGTTTGATCCCAGAAGTGATGAAGGAACTTTTATAGGATATTCACAGCAAAGCAAGACCTACAAAGTTTTCAACAAGAGAACCAGAAAGGTAGAGGAAAGCGTTCATGTTGTATTTGATGAAACTGTTATGGCTGGTAACAATGTGCAGGAACTATCAGGCAACATCGAGCTTTCCGAAGATGATTTCTTTTAGCTTGTAGATAGCAATGTCAGCGGTGGGACCTCTGAAGATCAAGAAACTCAAAATGATCCCTCTACTCCAAGAACTCCCAATTCTGCCAACTCAGGGGGCAATGAAGAAAATGCTTACCCCCTTGATGTATCTCAGGCACCTCAGGGGGAACAAAGCCCAAGTCACGGCACAACGGAGCCCTCCGAGGACTTCCCTTCTACTGAAGGAACGAGGGATGTCAATCCTAATGCTAATGGCACAGGAGGTGAAGGCTCAAGTGCTGGGAACGCTGATTCAGAGGAATTCGACATCAACAATCTCCAAGTTCCCAACTACCAGCAAAAGTGGGCTCATCCAGTCAAGCTAATCGTCACTGACTATAGAAAGGGAGCACCTCAGAGCACTCGTTCCTCCCTACAAAATTTCTGTGCTTTCAATGCTTTTCTCTCTTTGCAAGAACCCAAAACTGTAGGAGAAGCATTGAAGGATCCTGACTGGATAAACGTCATGCAAGAGGAACTTCTCCAGTTCGAAAGAAACAAGGTTTGGGGGTTAGTTCCTCGTCCAAGGAACAGAACAGTGATTGGAACCAAGTGGGTGTTCAGAAACAAGTTGGATGATCAAGGTCTGGTCACAAGGAACAAAGCTAGGCACGCTGGTGGTGAAAGGTTATAACCAGCAGGAAGGCATCGACTATGATGAGACCTTTGCTCCTGTTGCCAGGTTAGAAGCAATACGACTCCTAATTGCGTATTCTTCTTTCCATGGGTTCAAGCTGCAACAGATGGATGTCAAGACTGCCTTCTTGAATGGAGTTCTTAAGGAGGAAGTCTACGTGGAGCAAACACCCGGCTTTGAGGACACCACCCAACCTGACCATGTCTACATTTTAGACAAAGCTCTATATGGTCTCAAGCAAGCCCCAAGGGCCTGGTATGAAAGGCTTTCACAGTTCCTTCTGACACACGGATACGTTCGAGGAAAGGTCGATAAGACTATGTTCCTTCTGAAGGAAGGGAAGCATATTCTAGTGGTCCAAGTCTATGTGGATGATATCATCTTTGGATCCACTGATGATAAACTGATTCAGAAATTCTCCAAGCTGATGGCCAGTGAATTCGAGATGAGCATGGTTGGAGAACTCAAGTTCTTCCTAGGTCTGCAAGTCTCTCAGGGAGATGAGGGAACCAAAGTGCACCAACAAAAGTATCTCAGGGAGTGCATCAAAAAGTTTGGTATGAATGATGCGAAACCCTTCACCACTCCCATATCTCCAAACAATCCAATGGGTAAAGACGAACATGAGCAAGGAATTGATCCATCTCTCTACCGAGGAATAATAGGTTCGCTTCTATATCTCACTGCCAGTAGGCCTGATATTATGTATAGTGTATGTCTTTGTGCTCGTTTTCAGGCCGATCCCAAAGAGACACATCTCAAAGCAGTAAAGAGGATCCTGAGATATTTGAAAGGAACATATGATCTTTGTCTGTGGTATCCAAGGGGAGGAAGCCTTGATCTTGTCGGATACACAGATGCTGACTTCGCAGGGAACAAAGTGGACAGAAAATCTACCTTTGGAATGGCTCAATTCCTTGGGCCGTGTTTGGTTTCCTGGGGGTCAAAGAAGCAGAACTCCGTAGCTCTCTCCACTGCAGAAGCTGAATACATAGCCGCTGCTGCTTGTTGCACTCAACTCCTATGGCTCAAACAACAACTCAACGACTATGGTATTCTTCTTAACTCCATTCCCATTCTCTGTGACAATACAAGTGCCATAAATATCTCCAAGAATCCGGTGCAACACTCACGTACCAAGCACATTGAGATAAGACATCACTTCTTACGTGACTGTGTGGAGAAAGGGTTGGTGACAATGGATTTCTGTAGAACTAAGGATCAAATCGCCGACATCTTCACCAAGGCACTAAACAGGGAACCATTCGAACAGTTCCGTATGGAACTAGGTATGATCTCTCTAAACTGACTGTCCACATGTTATGTTCCCTCGATGATTGACTAAATTACATGGTGAAGTGTGAAAGGTGAATCATCATGTCCCGGTCTGCATTTATTCTCTTGATCACTAGTTGAATGACCTGCCTAGACTCATGCTAATATTTCACTTATGTGCAACATTTCATGCATGCTCTCTATGCTATCTTGCTAATACATGCGTCAGATTTCCTTCGGCCCAAAAGAGTCAACTTGATGCATTCATCCCTCGTTATAAGCCCAAATGATTGTTGACTCTACATCTTACCTTAGCCATCATGTTTGATGCTCCCTATGAGCCCCTCTAATCATTCACATCTGGGAGTCTCTCATTCATGATTACACATTATTGAAAAATTCTCATATATGTTTTGTGTGATGTTCTTTGTACCCTCTCTGGTAACATTACCCCCGCATCACACTCTTCTACTTTTTCGGAAAGTCGAGATTATGAATTATCGCCACTGTGGTCTGTGGATAGGGTTCGACTGGTATGTGTGTGATGTTGGCTTACAACTGCCTAAGGAAGGTTTGTGCTCGAAAGCTAATGTTACGCGTGAGAGGTAGTGGGCTCTGAATGAATCCCTGGTGAAAGAAGGCAAGCTGAAGTTTGTGATGTTCAAAAAAAATAAAATAATAATAATAATTTGATCATCACAAGACACACAAAGAAGGGAAAATACGACACTACAGATTCACTCCTCTACAAGTTGAGGCTATGGTGGTTGCTGACGCCAATGAGGAGCAACAACTCTGAGTGGGAACAAAAGATGAATTCCATTGCTAATCATACTTCTGCTCTAGCTGCTGGCCCCAGTGGTTCTTAATTCGTACTTCTTTGGCTAACCCACACCTCTTTTGTTCCCTAGCACATCTACTCCTCTCTTTTCGTACTTCCTTGTCTCTGATTCTTGTGTTTGCATTGACTGGCATGTTGATCATGAATGTTATCCTAGCATATCGTGTTGTCGTCTTAACATGCTGTCTGCGTTCGTGTGTTTCAATCTACTACGATTGAGAATGATGTTCTTCTGGCTGTTATCTTTCATCTCTAAACTCTTCACTGTGTTTTTGATGATGCCAAAATGGGGAAAATGACAGGTAGCTTTGGTTGAGGGGAAACAGCACATGGTTTCATATGTTGCTGTGTTGAGGGGGAACTATTATGGTCTTGTGTGGAGAACCTTTCCCTATACAACTGTCTTTATCTCGTATGTATATGCTTTATTGTCAAGGATGTTTGTCACCATCAAAAAGGGGGAATTTCTTGAATCCCTTAGGTTTTGATAGTGACAAACATTCAACTAATCTGGGTACTAAGTGTTTTAGGAAAAAAAACAGTTGTCTTAGGGAACCTTCGCAGCAAAGGATTGAAGAGGGAACAAAGCTCTGTTCTTATGCTTTGTTACCTCTGAAGGAACAACAGTGACGAACAAGATCGAAGCCGTGAATGGAATGAAGAAATCCAGCGTGTTATTTATGGAAACAAATGAAGGCGCACACGCGGTCAAGGATTGAAGAAATCGGCTGGAAGGATCTAGCCGTTGGAGGAGATATGGAGAGAGAAGCTCGATTCCTTATCTTAGGGATTCTTTCCTTAGATAAGCGGATTGGAGAGAGAAGAATCTTATCACATCCGTTTATATTAATTTAAGGGAATCCTTTCCTTTTATTAATATATACGGCTAGGGATATTATTCCTCCAACAAAACATATCTTCGTGTTACCATATTTGAATAAATCTTATCTTGTTACATTTAGGGTTTGTCGAGTTGTATTTAATAGAAGTGTGGATTCATTTCTATGTAACCACGATGACGGAAAACAGAGAGAACGAAAAGAAGAAAGAAAAGAAGTGAGGTGTGTGTAAGTCTTTGAGGATTGAGTTTGATTCATCGTTGTAGAAGAGGTTTCGAGTCTAGCTAGGTGTTTAGATGTCGAAGTCCAGGATACAAGTGTAATCAAGCAAGATATCAATAAGACAAGTACATGCTTCAAAATCCTCTCAAGCGGAAGCTTGAAGGTAGTGGTTTTTCCTTGAGAAGTTAGTTTTGCTAATCAGGATTTCCACTATATATCGTGAGTTTGTCTGTTATCTTTCTTGATGTTCTTAATCCGCTGCAACTTCTGTGGGAACAAAGCCTTTGTTCCCTCAGACGTAACTCTAACGATCCAACATTGTCAAATAGATCCTTGTCGTTCTCCACCTTTCTGGTGTCCTTCAGAGCCTCGGAAAAGGGTGTGGGAGGCTTCAATGAACTGAGCGGGGGAAAATTGAGGCACACATATGCGTCGTAGGGGTCGTCGAGGCGAAGGGGTACTTTTGGAGCATTTCCGCGGTCGCGTATTGGTGGCCGCGGTCGCGGAAAATCATCGAACAGGTCGCTGTCTTCAACACTTTTTCCGCGGTCGCGAAATTCTTGCCGCGGTCGCGGATTAGCGCCGATTTCGGCTTGGTTCTCCGTGATCACTCCGCGGTCGCGGCCATCGTGTCTGCGGTCACGGATATCTCTCTATCGTGCTCGACTAGCCTCCACCTCAGCTCCACTCCTTAGCGTCATGGCACATACGCTCTCCTTCTGGTTCACTACCATTTGAGATGGTATTTGCCTGGCCTCCCTGGCCTCCCATTTTCTCAACAATTGGGCAATGACTTGTCCAAATTGATTCTCTAAGTTCTGAACATTAGACCTCGTCTCGTGCTATTGTTGGACCACTATTTCAATTTTTGCCCCCATCGAGGTCACAGTGCTAGTCATAGTCGCTATGCTCTGCATGATAGTGTTGAGTATGTCATTACCGGGCATAGGAGGGTTTTGATGATTTCTGTATCTAGGATTGTTGTGATCTCTCCACCCTGAGTTGTAAGCATTTGAGTACGGTTCATATCTCGGCCTCTGCGGATCAAAACCTCTTGCAGCGTTTACTGCAGCTACATGTTCAGGAAGTCTTGGGCACTCGTCAATGGGGTGCAGCGGATCATGACAGATTCTGTAGGGCTTAACTGGCCTTGCTGCACTTGAAGTTGGGTGATACCCTCTCTCTGGAGTAAATGCGTAGGAGTATGGGTCATATCGCGACTCCTGTCGGACTTGGGGAAATCTCTCCATTTCTGAATCAAGATCAAAAAAGAAAAAGAAACAAAATCAGTACCAAGAACAATTAAAACTTGCCTCCCCGGCAACGACGCCAATTTGATAACGCGCTGTCGAGGCGCCTAAACAAAATAATCCTAAACAAACCTAAACAAGTAGCAAAGGCAAGCAGGGGTCGAATCCCACATGAAGGAAGTAATCTTTCAGAGTGCAAAGTCGTATGTCAAAGGTAACAAAGGGGGGAATTGGTTGATTGTTGTGAAACAAGTAAACTAAGCAAAGTAAACAAAACAAAAGGTTGAAATCAATTGGGGAAAACACTTAGCCAAACAAATATCCACCACTCATATGATTGATTGGTCCCAGGTTTTCTCTATTCCTTCCTTTGATTATTCATGTCCCTATTCTGAATTAGTTACCAGTCATACCAGTCCAAGCAACCCTAACTATTAAACAATCCTTACCAACCTTCAAGATTTAATTCAATAGCAGCAAGAAGCATAGGAATTAATTAGGATACATGCAACACCATGACCCGCAGTATTTAACATATAATCAAATCTCTTTCATAATAAACTAGTCCTACCAGTCCTAGAATATCATGGATGCTATAACGGATAAGGAATCTCAACCCGAAATATCCAAACCCTAGCAATAGACAATTACTAATATCAACTAGGTGATCAATCCAGTCAAATCAATAATAATCAATAGGAATATGCTCAAGAGAAAAAATATAATCCAAAGGAACAGGGAATAGAGTTGTAACCTCACAATCAAATCATACGAAAGGATTCAATTGTCGGACTAAGCAAAGGTGCTTAGTTCTTCATACTCTTCGAAGGAAAAACAATACTGAATGGAAAACTGAATTGTAACGTGATTAATTCTCTAGATGATGAATGAAAGCTATTGGAACTAGGTTTAAATAATAAAACCTAAAACCAAAGATCACAAACATAATCTAAAAGGAAACAAAATAACCTAAACGGAATAAAGAAATAAAATAAATAGGGAATAAAATAAAATAGAAAACTTCGGACGAAAACCACGCGGGGCCGCTGCCGTGCCATTCCGCGATCGCGGAAAGAATTCCGTGGTCGCGGAAATTAAAACTTTGCTCTCGACCTTCTTCGCTGGGGGATTTTCCGCGGTCACGGAAAATAATCTGCGGTCGCGGAAAATAGCAATTCTGGCTCCGCGTCTCGACTTCTCCGCGATCGACCTGTGCACTCATACGCGGTCGCGGCTCTTAATTCCCTTTTCTCTCCTTTGTTTGGATTCTTCTTCATCTTCCTTGGTCTCCTCAGGTGGTCTACTCCTCGTCTTCTGGATATCTTCGTTTAAGCTTCTCCAGACCACTAAATCCACACTTCTTCTCCTCAACTCCATACTCCACAATTGTGCTCTAAATCCATTCAAATGGCACCCTAAACACCGGTAACAACTCCTAGATAAGCACTACAAAGTAGAGCTGATCAGTAAGGTATCTCAGCTATCCCATTGAAGACTACAAGGAGCTTATTGCAAAGTTGAGATCGGAGATCCGAGGCAAGGTACGGGTATGTACTTGATTGCTTAGGGTTTTCTTATGTTCTTTTGTTGTTACTAGTTGATTGCACTCAAAGTCTAGAAGCCTAGGAACTGTGCGTGAGTAGGTGGAGATGAGACTTGTGAGATTGTACAACTTAGGGTCTTGTTGTGTTCTTGTGTCATTGAGAGTTGATTGCACTCAAAGTCTTGTAATAGGTGGAGATAAGACTTGTGAGATTGTACAATTCTTAATAATACGAGTATACGTTTGGGAACTTTGTTGTTACTTTGAATCTTTGTTTATTTCCGCTGCCTAGAGTCACACCGTTCCCTGTCTAACACACTACGATTCAACAATTGGTATCAGAGCAGGTTAGCTCTGGATTGTGTGTTCTTTTCAGATTCACAGGTAACAATGGCTTCTACTCATGAAGTTGGGCTTGAGAACAACAAACCACCATTCCTGCCTACCGGTGGAAAGTTTCAACACTTGAAGGACCTCTTCACAGACTGGTTGAAGAGTAATGGCTACCAATGCTGGAGAGTCATTGAAGTTGGTGAAGAAAAGATTGCCGAATATGTGATTAAAGGAATCAAACCTTGGAGCCCAGATGATTTCTGAATCATGGAGAAAAATTCTAAGGCTCGAATGTTCATCAACAACGCAATCAACATTGAAGATGCATCCAAGCTACATTCCTGTGCCACTGCAAAGGATATGTGGGCAGCCCTGGAACAGATGTACATGGGAAGTTCTGATCTTAGAGAGCTTGATCGTTTTCAAGCAAAGAAAGACTTCTATAACTTCGCCATGATTGATGGTGAGACTGTTTCCTCTTATCAATCCAGATTTGAGGAAATCACCACAAGACTTGCTGCTCATGATGTTGATGAAAAGGAAATTCCTCCCAATGAGAAAATCTTTATCATTATTGATGGACTTCCTCCAAAGCACAAGATGACTAAAGCTATCCTCAAGGAGAATCCCAATACTCTCAAACTCACACTTCATGAAGTATTTGGAAAAATTAAGAAGTATGATGAAGAAGACAAATATGTTAAACCTAAAGGCATTGCTTTGATGGTTGAAAAGGCTTTCGAGATGATAGAAAACAATAAAGATGACAACTTGGATGGTGTAGATCCAGAAACTGCTCTCCTCACCAAGGCCATGCGAACCCTCTATCGCAAGGGTCGATCATATCGGAATGAAGGGAACAATGGTGAGAAATGAGACATCAAGGATGTTACCTGCTTCAACTGCAAGGAAAAGGGTCACTATGCCAATAAGTGCCCTAAAGGGAACAACTCAGACAACACCAACGGTGACAATACTGGGAACAACAAGAAGAAAGCTTTTGTTGCTGTCTGGGGTGATGAGTGTACCAACTCTGATGATGATGAGCCAAAGTCATGGGGGAACAATAGAATGTGTGCAATGACTCTGAAGTCATCAACTGAAGAACAAGAGGTAGATCCTGAAACCTTCTTTGAATCTCTTGTTAATTTTGATAAAAAGTCCTTGATCTCTCTTATCAAAAGCATGTATAATGAGAATCTTAAAACCCAAAACTACCTAAGTGATGCTGAGGATAAATGCATTGAATTGAATGAATCCTTATCAAAAATTGCTAGTTCCTCTATTGTTCCTTATGTTAGAAGTGATGTTACTCACAGTGAACCTAGTTCCTTTAGCACTGTTCGGGAACTGTCTCAGATGAAAGATCAGATTGATAAAATTCACTCTATCCTAGTTGAGCAAAATCTTAAGGAAGAAGAAATTACCTTTGTTGTGCCCAAGTATGGTCTGGGGTACAAATGAGAAAAAACAAGAGAGTGAGGAACATGAATTAACCATACCTGAGCTTAGAGAGTTAAAAGATAGGGAACTTCAAAGTACTAAGGATAGGAACTTATACCTAGAAGAGCATGTGAAAACTCTGGAGAGTGGGTTAAGTGAAAGCCAATCATGGTACAAAGGTCAACCTGCCCATAAGATGTACCTCATTCAATCCCAGGGAAATTTGCCTAGTACACCTGACCCAGTTAGAGCCAAGCAACGTAGGATGCCTGTCCCAAACCGAAAGTACACCTTGGGAGACTATTATAAGATTTGCTGGCATTGTGGGAACAACGGTCATGTCGTGAAAAATTATGCTAAGAAACAAAAGTTCATTGAAGAGCACACTCAAAGCAGGAACAGTCAAAGTAACAATGTTAATTTGAATGATTTTGATGCATCTCCTGATATGTTCCATGCTAAGCCTAGAAAATATCACTTTGTCTCTAAGCGACCAGGTAAAGCCAAGCTTGCCTGGGTCGCGAAACACTAACCTTCTCAATGCAGGATGAAGTGAAGGGGAACAATAGGTGGTTCATTGATAGCGCATGCTCATGCCATATGTTGGGAAATAGAGATGACCTCACCTCACTTCAACGACACTCTAAGGGAACCGTTTCCCTTGGAGACAAGAAATGTTGAGAAATAGTAGGAACATGAGAAGTTGTGTTGAACTCAAACATCAAGATAATGCAGATTTGAATGTCAAAGATGTGGATGCTACAATATTTCAGGCAAATCCTAAAGAGTCACACCTAATTAAAGTCAAACAGATCCTGTGGTACTTGAAAGGGAACGATCATCTCTGTCTTTGGTATCCAAGGAACAGTGGGTCTGAACTCGTGGGCTTCATTGATGCTGATTTTGCCAGCCACCTAGAGGATCGCAAAAGCACTTCAAGGATGGCACAGTTCCTTGGCCCATGTCTTGTCTCTTGGGCATCAAAGAAGAAAAAATATGTTGCTCTTTCCACCGCCAAAGCTGAGTACGTAGTTGCTGCATCGTGTTGTGCCCAAGTATTATGGCTCAAACAATATTGGAGGATTTTGGTATGTCTCTTGGCACCGTTCCCATTATGTGTGATAATACTAGTGCTATCAACATTTCCAAAAATCCTGTTCATCACTCACGTACTAAGCATATCGATATTCGTCACCATTTTCTTCGTGATAATGTTGAGAAAATTTTCATTAGAATGGATCATTGCAGGACATAAGATCAAGTTGCAGATATCTTTACCAAAGTACTGGATAGTTTTCCCCTTTGAGCATTTGAGAATGCTCCTTTGGATGATCTCTCTAAATTGAGGAACTCCACTTCCACTATTCCCTCAGTGATTGGCTAGATCGATCAATTATAAACTAGGGAACACCTTCTATGTGGCATGCTATTTGCAAATGACTTGTTTATTATTCTTGCTATGTGCTTTGTGTTACACTATATCAAAAACTTCATGCAACTGCTATTCTTGATCATATGTGCTTTATTTTTACATGATAACATCTTCTTTCAAGCCCAAAGCAACCGATTTGATTATCTGCACCCTCACTATAAGCCAAAATGATAATTGGTTGCAATGCCATCCCTAGCTTGGATCCAGGTAAACGTTCCCTATGCACCTCTCTTTATTTGCCACAGTTTACTAGGAATCATTATCTAGATCGTCATTGTTCCCTACCTATATTTTTGTTTGGATATATCTTTGATATTTTGTGTGAACCCCATAAAATATCCAAATCGGCCTTTCCATCCACTCAAGTGTCTCAGAATCTTCTGGATGGGACTTGGCCTGAGGGGGAACAGTGAACAGGAACGTCAGTGCTGGGAACATTAAGAGGAACGTTGAGAATTACAGAAGAACGTTGCTTCACTGAGAAGGAGATATTAAATTTTGATCTGATGGAACTACAGAGAGGAACAACTACTCTGCTGCAAAAAGAGTTAAAAAAAGAAGAAGGAGAAATATAAGAAAAGAAAGAAAAGAAAAGAAAAGAAAAAGAAGGTCTATAGAGAAAGAGAAGAGGTTCCCATGATCACTGAGCTTGACATGGTGAACTTAAGCAAAATGAAGTATCAAGGGGATGATAAGGGAACGTTGCCCCCTTCCTAAGTGCCCAAACGCGAATCTGGTGAAGGAACTTCAAGGAACAGCTCTGTGCAAAGCCAGATGTTGGCTGAGCTGCATGAAATTAAGAATATTATGTCAATGCTTCTTGAACACTTCCTCAGCAAAGACAAGGAACAGAAGGAAGACTCTGAATCTTGAGTGGACACCTTCTCTTATCCAGCCCGTCTTACCCTCTTCTCTTGGCTTTCTAATATGTTATCTCGTTTAAGTGCTTGTATTTTGATCTTTTTGTGTTTGTTTGTCAAGTTGTCTCTGATGCTTTGTAATCAATTCCCTGCTTGATATATGAACTTTTCTTTTGCCCTTAACTGTTGCCTTAGTTATGTTGTTCCACTGTTTCTTTTTTATCTTTTGATGATGCCAAAAGGGGGAAGTGTGGAAATTGTGCGATAACTCAGTTAAAGGAGGTAACAGTTTACATTGTTCCTAATTCTTTATGAATTTCTGGACGATGCTAGTGCTGAGGGGGAACGATGATGCAACTTGAAGGTATGAATTGCAATTATACATTTTACATAAAATTTTGCTTATACATTTAAACTGAGATACATGTTGATTTATATTGCCTTGCTTATTACTCTGTTTTGATCGAATAATTTTTTTGAATTGGTTTGTCATCACCAAAAAGGGGGAAATTGTTGGAACCTTGACGTTCCCTCTGGTTTTGATGATGATAAACACCATTAGGTTTTATGTTTTCTTGTTGTTCCTATGAGTTTCAGGTCTTATGAAAGAATTAGGGAACAAAGGAAAATGCATGAAGAAGAGAAAGCAGAGGAATGCAATGGAACGTGTGGAAACAAGGAACAGTTACGCAGAAACAAAATTGGAGAATGAAGCGCACATATTGTTCATACAAGGAAACTTTTATACATGGAAACAACATATAAGAAACAATGCAGAATGCAGGAAGTGCCAGCTGTTCCCAGGAGAAAATTCTATATATGGAAACATCTTCTGTGGAATGATGAGGAACGCAAATATATGCCAGCTGTTCCCAGATAGCCTCAATTATACAAGGAAACGAGATTTCGAGTTTTGCTTGGAGAAGAAGAAGAAGAAGATAATGAGTCTTAGGAAAGTTTATAGATGGAAACTATGTGTTTATGAGCTGAATTGTTTAGTTGGAAAGAAAATCTTTCACCGTTACCTTATATAGCGGGGTTGTTAACTATTTGGTAATTTGGTAAGAGATCTTTGCTACCACTATATATAGATGAACATACCTTAGGGTAAGGTATCTCAGCTATCCCATTGAAGACTACAAGGAGCTTATTGCAAAGTTGAGATCGGAGATCCGAGGCAAGGTACGGGTATGTACTTGATTGCTTAGGGTTTTCTTATGTTCTTGTTTTGTTACTAGTTGATTGCACTCAAAGTCTAGAAGCATAGGAACTGTGTGTGAGTAGGTGGAGATAAGACTTGTGAGATTGTACAACTTATGGTCTTGTTGTGTTCTTGTGTCATTGAGAGTTGATTGCACTCAAAGTCTTGTAACCTAGGGTATAGGTGGAGAGAAGACTTGTGAGATTGTACAATTCTTAATAATACAAGTATACGTTTGGGAACTTTGTTGTTACTTTGAATCTTTGTTTATTTCCGTTGCCCAGGGAACAGTCACACCGTTCCCTGACACACTACGATTCAACAGAAGGATAACTTAGGGAAGTTTGACCCACGAAGTGATGAAGGGATTTTCTTGGGATATGCAAAGACAAGCAAGGCCTACATAGTATACAACAAGAGGCTTCGTAAATTGAAGAAAGCATACACGTTGTCTTTGATGAGAACTCAAAAGGTTCCAATGGCGAGTTAGAGACAACATTCCCTGAGGACAACTATCCAAGAATGCAACGAGAGGATTATGATGATGAAGACAACGACCCTTCCTCTCGACCTAGCTCAGGTCGTGGGAATGGTCCTTCTAATGTTGCTAATGTCTCCCCATCTTCTCCAGACTCTTCTAGTCCTGATGCCTCTTCAAAGGAGGATACTTCAAGTGATTCTGCACAAGATACAGACGTTCCATCCTCATCTACTGCTGATTCAACAATCGTGCCCCCAATTAATGCAGAAGCCACTGTCACTGTTCCATCTGGAACTTCTGGTGACGATATTGTTGATGATTCTCAAAGTGATGAAGAAGGAACAGACCAATTTGAAGATGCCCAGTTGCATCCATCTTCAACGGATGACTCTGAGATACAATCTGATGATCTATCACTACTCGTGTCAAAGAGTGTTCGAATTCAAAAGGCTCACCCTACTCATAATTTGGTCACACCTTTTGGTGAAAGAGGTTTGTGTTCTAAATTGAATATGTTATGTGCCTTCCATGCTTTTATCTCTCTTGTAGAACCCAAGACTATCAAGGAAGCATTGAAGGAACCTGACTGGATCGTAGCTATGCAAGAGGAACTACATCAATTTGAGAGGAACAAAGTCTGACGGCTCGTTCTCTTACCTCGAAACAAACATGCTATTGGCACTCGCTGGGTGTATAGGAACAAGCTCGATGACTCTGGGGTGGTCACAAGGAACAAAGCAAGGCTGGTTGCTCAAGGTTACAATCAACATAAGGGGATTGACTATGATGAGACGTATGCTCCAGTGGCTCGTATTGAAGCTATTCGTCTTCTCATCGCCTATGCCGCTCACAAGGGATTCACATTATACCAAATGGATGTCAAGACTGCGTTCTTGAATGGATATCTCCAAGAAGAAGTATATGTGAAGCAGCCCCCTGGTTTTGAGGATGCCAATTTTCCTTCGCATGTGTATGCTTTGGACAAGGCAATGTATGGTCTTAAGCAAGCACCTCGTGCTTGGTATGATAGACTCGCACAGTTCCTTCTCTCCAACGGATATCATCGAGGAACGATTGACAAAACTCTGTTCCTTCTGGAACAAGAAGGTAAGATTTTGGTGGTTCAAGTATATGTTGATGATATTATTTTTGGTTCCACTAACCCTGCTCTTATAGAAAAGTTCAGAAATCTTATGAGTAGTGAATTTGAGATGAGCATGATTGGGGAATTGTCCTTTTTCCTTGGATTACAAGTTACTCAGACTAAGGAAGGAATGAAGATCCATCAACAAAAGAAAGGAGTTGTTGAAGAAGTATGGTATGGATTATGCAAAACCCATCATTACCCCTATTTCTCCTAACACTCGCTTGGATGCAGATTTAAATGGAACATCTGTTGATCCCACCATGTATAGAGGAATGATTGGTTCTCTCCTCTATCTCACGGCCAGTCGGCCAGATATATTGTTTAGTGTGTGTCTCTGTGCTAGATTTCAGGCAAATCCAAAGGACTCACACTTGAAGGAAGTAAAGAGAATCTTTCGATTCCTCAAAGGAATGGACCATCTATGTCTATGGTATCCCAAGAACTGTGACTTCAATCTAGTTGGATTCACATACGCTGATTTTGCTGGGCACGTTGTGGATCGCAAAAGCACCTCTGGAATGACACAGTTCCTTGGTCCCTGTCTTGTCTCATGGGGTTCCAAGAAGCAAAACTCTGTGGCCCTCTCCACTACAGAAGCTGAATACGTCGCTGCAGCAAGTTGTTGTGCTCAGGTATTGTGGCTCAAACAACAACTGGAAGACTTTGGTATGTCTCTTGGCACCGTTCCCATTATGTGTGATAATACTAGTGCCATTAACATCTCGAAAAATCCAGTTCATCATTCACGTACTAAGCACATTGACATTCGTCATCATTTTCTACGTGATAATGTTGACATGGGCTTTATTAGAATGGAACATTGCAGGACTGAGAATCAAGTAGCAGACATCTTCACCAAAGCACTAGACAAAGGTCCATTCGAGTATCTTCGATTACTCCTTGGCATGATCTCTATGAATTGAGGACCTTCACACCATCTATTCCCTCAATGCTCGGCTAATTTGTTTCACAGATTTCATGAAGTTCCTTGCTTACATTGCATTTCTTGACATTGCTATTCCATGATTTTTGTATGCTCGAATTGCCTTGTCTTAGGGTCTAGCCTCTTTGTCTTTTGATTTGTATTGAATTACTTGATTGCATGCTAACATCTTATTTGAGACCCAAAACAACCAATTTGATGATTGAACCCTCACTACAAGCCCACATGATAATTGGTTGTACTGTCTACCATTGCCTTGATTTAGGTAAACGTTCCCTATGATCCCTCTTTGATAAACCATTTTACTGGGAATAATTATCTGAGTTGTTTTCTCCCTACCATATGTTTGGATATACTATATTTTGTGTGAACCCATCATTGAAATATCCAGTCAAGCCTCGCAAACACTCTTGGTGTCAGGGGGAACGACGATTGTTGCTCAGATTGAAGGGAAAACATGTGAATGGAACGTGGAATTTGAATCAGTAGTTGGTATTTATTGGGGTGCAGGTGAATATTGGAACGGCTATCTATGAGATTTGACTGCTCTGTGGCAGAATCAATGGGTCAACCAAAGATGATGTCCTGTGTGGGTCAACCAAGATCAGTGGTGAAGATTTGTCGTTCACACCTAAGGTTATCTCCTCGCTCCTCTCTGTTCCGTTGGGTGGATTCTATGAGGTTCCTGCGAGCGAGATCAATGATGAAAAGTTGGCTTGTATGGAACGGCTGTTTGGTTCAACTTCTGGGGAACTACACACTGAAAGGCTGACATTGGATCAGCGAATTGCTTTCCACATTATTTCCAGGGTTGTGTCGCCTCACCAAGAGAAGCGCAACACCATCACCATGTGTGACTTTGTTGAATCGTAGTGTGTTAGACAGGGAACGGTGTGACTGTTCCCTGGGCAGCGGAAATAAACAAAGATTCAAAGTAACAACAAAGCTCCCAAACGTATACTTGTATTATTAAGAATTGTACAATCTCACAAGTCTTCTCTTCACCTATACCCTAGGTTACAAGACTTTGAGTGCAATCAACTCTCAATGACACAAGAACATAAAGAAAATCCTAAGCAATCAAGTACAAACCCATACCTTGCATTGGATCTCCTGATCTCAACCTTGCAATAAGCTCCTTGTAGTCTTCAATGTGATAACTGAGATACCTTTCCCCAAGGTAAACTCATCTATATATAGTGGTAGAAAAGATCTCTTACCAAATTACCAAATAGTTAGCAACCCCGCTATATAAGGTAATGGTGAAAGATTTTCTTTCCAACTAAACAATTCAGCTCATAAACACATAGTTTCCATCTATAAACTTTCCTAAGACTCATTATCTTTCTCTTCTTTTCCAAGTAAAACTCAAAATCTCGTTTCCTTGTATAATGGAGTCAATCTGGGAACAACTGGCACATCTCTGCGTTTGCATCGTTCCATAAACGCTGTTTCCATATATAAAAGTTTCCTTGTATGAACTATACGCGCGCTTCATTCTTCAATTTGCTTCCGCATAACAGTTCCTTGTTTCCACAATGTTTCTTTGCATTCATCTGCTTTCTCTTCTTCATACGTTTTCCATTGTTCCCTAATTCTTTCATAAGACTTGAAACGCATAGGAACAACAAGAAAACATAAAACCTAATGGTGTTTATCATCATCAAAACCAGATGAAACGTCAAGGTTCCAACAGTTTCCCCCTTTTTGGTGATGACAAACCCATTCAAAAATTGTTCGATCAAAACAGAGTAATAAGCAAAGCAATATTAATCAACAATTATCTCAGTTTAAATGTATAAGCAAAATTTTATGTCAAATGAATAATTGCAATTCATACCTTCAAGTTGCATCATCGTTCCCCCTCAGCACTAGCATCGTCCAGAAATTCATAAAGAATTAGGAACAATTTAAACTATTACCTCTCTTAACTGAGTTATCGCACAATTTCCACACTTTCCCCTTTTGGCATCATCAAAGGACCAAAAGTAAACAGTGGAATAACAAAACTAAGGCAGCAGTCAAGAGCAAAATAAAAGTTCATAGATCAAGCAGGGAATTGATTACAAAACATCAGAGACAACTTGACAAACAAACACAAAAAGATCAAAGTGCAAACATTTAAACAAGATAACATATTAAAAAGAAAAGAGAAGAGGATCAGATGGGCTGGATAAGAGAAGGTGTCCACTCAAGACTCAGAGTCTTCCTTCCTTTCATTGTACTTGTTGAGAAAGTGTTCAAGAAGAAGTGACATGATATTCTTAATTTCACGCAGTTCAGCCAGCATTTGGCCTTGCACAGAGTTGTTCCTTGAAGTTCCTTCACCAGGTTCGCGTTTGAGCACTTCGGAAGGGGGAAACGTTCCCTTATCATCCCCTTGATACTTCATCTTGCTTATGTTCACCATGTCAAGTTCAGTGACCATGGGAACCTCCTCTTCTTCTTTGTAGACCTTCTTTTTCTTTTCTTTTCATTCTTTCTTATATTCCTCTTCTTCTTTTTTAACTCTTTTTGCAGCAAAGTAGACGTTCCTCTCTGTAGTTCCATTAGATCAAAATTTAATTTCTCCTTCTCAGCGAAGCAATGTTCTTCTGCAATTCTCAACATTCCTCTTAACGTTCCCAGCACTGACGTTCCTGTTCACTGTTCCCCCTCAGGACAAGTCCCATCTAGAAGATTCCAAGATACTAGAGTGGATGGAAAGGCCGGTTTGGATATTTTATGGGGTTCACACAAAATATCAAAGATATATCCAAACAAAAAATATAGGTAAGGAACAATGACTATCCAGATAATGATTCCCAGTAAAATTTGGCAAACAAAGAGATGTGCATAGGGAACGTTTACCTGGATCCAAGCTTAGGACGACAGTGCAACCAATTATCATTTTGGCTTGTAATTAGGGTGTAGATAATCAAATCGGTCGCTTTGGGCTTGAAAGAAAATGTTATCATGTAAAAATGAAGCATATATGATCAAGAATAGATGTTGCAAGAAGTTTTGAACAATTGTAACAGAAAGCACATAGCAAGAGTAAATAAACAAGTCATTTGCAAATAACATGCGACAAAGAGGTTGTTCCCTAGTTTAAGATTGATCGATCTAGCCAATCACTAAGGGAATAGTGGAAGTGGAGTTTCTCAGTTTAGAGAGATCATCCCAATGAGCATTCTCAAATACTCAAAGGGTTTTCTATCCAGTGCTTTGGTGAAGATATCTACAACTTGATCTTCTGTCCTGCAATGATCCACTCTAATGAAAATTTTCTCAACATTATCACGAAGAAAATGATGACAAATATCAATATGCTTAGTACGTGAGTGACACAAGCAGAGTTCCCTTATCATCTCCCTGATACTTCATCTTATTCACATTCACCATGTCCAACTCAGTGACCATGGGAACTACACATTCTTCCCGGTAAACTCCTTTTTTTTTCTTTTTTTTCTTTCTTTCTTTCTTTCTTTCTTTCTTTCTCTTTCTCTTTTTTTTAAACTCTTTTTACAGCAAAGTAGTCCTTCCTCTCTGCAGTTCCATCAAATCAACATTCAATTCAATACTTCTCATTGAAGCAACGTTCACTTGCAAATATCAACGTTCAACAAACTGTTCTTGTCCACTGTTCATTTCTCAGTTCCCCCTTAGGCAGAGCTCCATCAAGACAACTCCAAGATATTTGAGTGGATAGAAAGGCTAGTTTGGATACTTAAATTGGGTTCACACAAAATTGCAAAGATATATCCAAACAAAAATAAAGGTAGGGAACAAGGACGATCCAGATAATGATTTCCAGTAAAATTTGGCAAACAAAGAAAGGTTCATAGGGAACGTTTACCTGGATCCAGGCTTGGGACGACAGTGCAACCAATTATCATTTTGGCTTATAATGGAGGGTGCAGATAATCAAATTGGTTGCTTTAGGCATGAAATAAGATGTTATCAAGTAACCCTGAAGCACACATGATCAAGAGAAAAAGATGCAAGTAATCATGATATCATGTAACACATAACACATAGCAAGATATAATAAACTAAATTTTGCAATTAATAAGTAACATAGACACTGTTCCTTGATTAAAATTGATCAATCTAGCCAATCATGGAGGGAATAGTGGATAGTGAGTTCCTCAGTTTAGAAAGATCATCCCAAGGAGCATTCTCAAACACTCAAAGGGTTTGCCTGAAATGATCCATTCTAATAAAAAATTTCTCAACATTATCACGAAGAAAATGATGACGAATATCAATATGCTTAGTACGTGAGTGATGAACATGATTCTTGGAAATGTTGATAGCACTAGTATTATCACACATAATGGGAACGGTGCCAAGATACATACCAAAATCCTCCAATTGTTGTTTGAGCCATAATACCTGGGCACAACAAGATGCAGCATCTACGTACTCAGCTTCGGCGGTGGAAAGAGCAATAAACTTTTGCTTCTTTGATGCCCAAGAGACAAGACATGGGCCAAGGAATTGTGCTGTCCCTGAAGTGCTTTTGCGATCCACTAGGTGACCGGAAAAATCAGCATCAGTGAAACCCACAAGTTCAAACCCACTGTTCCTTGGATACCAAAGACAGAGATGATCGTTCCCTTTCAAGTACCGCATGATCCGTTTGACTTCAGTTAGGTGTGACTCCTTAAGATTTGCCTGAAATCTAGCACAAAGACACACACTAAACATAATATCTGGCCTACTTGCCGTTAGATAGAGTAATGACCCAATCATTCCTCTATACATTGTAGCATCCACATCTTTGACATTCAAGTATGCTTTATCTTGATGTTTGAGTTCAACACAACTTCTCATGTTCCTACTATTTCTCAGCATCTCCTGTCTCCAAGGGAAACGGTTCCCTTAGAGTGTCGTTGAAGTGAGGTGAGGTGATCTCTATTTCCCGTCATGTGTCATGAGCATGCACTATCAATGAACCACATGTTGTTCCCCCTCACTTCATCCTGCATTAAGAGAGTTAGTGTTTAGCGACCCAGGCAAGCTTAGCTTTAACTGGTCGTTTA
Source organism: Rheum nobile (assembly GCA_027886185.1). Lineage (NCBI taxonomy): Eukaryota > Viridiplantae > Streptophyta > Magnoliopsida > Caryophyllales > Polygonaceae > Rheum > Rheum nobile. The sequence continues at coordinate 2,478,287 of WOAB01000002.1, read as the reverse complement.
GAGACAAAATAATATTCTCTAGGCTTAGTATTCCACATGTCTAAAGATGCATCGTGATCATTCAAATCAACATTGTTACTTTGACTGTTCCTGCGTTGAGTGTGCTCCTCAGTGAACTTTTGTTTCTTAGCAAAGTTTCTCACAACATGGCCGTTGTTCCCATAGTGCTAGCAAATCTTATAATAGTCCCCCAAGGTGTACTTACGGTTTGGGACGGGCATGCTACGTTGCTTGGCTCTAACTGGGTCAGGTGTACTAGGCAAATTTCCCTAGGATTGGATGAGATACATATTATGGGCAGGTTGACCTTTGTACCAAGATTGGCTTTCATTTAGCCCACTCTCCAGAGTCTTCACACGCTCTTCTAGGTAAGAGTTCCTATCCTTAGTACTCTGAAGTTCCCTATCCTTTAGCTCTCTATGCTCAAGTATGGTTAACTCATGTTTCTCACTCTCTTGATTTTCACCCTTGTACCCCACACCATACTTGGACTCAATAAAAGTAATTTCTTCTTCCTTAAGCTTCTGCTCAACTACAATAGAGTGGATTTTATCAATTTGAGCCTTCATCTGAGACAGTTCCCTAACAGTGCTAAAGGAACTAGGTTCACCGTGAGTAATATCACTTTTAACACAAGGAACAACAGAGGAAATAGCAATTCTAGATAGAAATTCATTCAATTCAATGCATTTATCCTCAGCATTACTCAAGTCATTTTGAGTTTTAAGGTTCTCATTATACATGCTTTTGATAAGTGAAATCAAGGACTTTTTATCAAAATTGACAAGAGATTCAAAGAAAGTTTCAGGATCTACCTCTTGTTCTTCACTTGATGACTTCAGAGTCATTACACACATTATGTTGTTCCCTCATACCTCTGCCTCGTCATCATCAGAGTTAGCACACTCATCACCCTAGACAACAACGAAAGCTTTCTTCTTGTTGTTCCCAATATTGTCACCATTGGTGTTGTCTGAGTTGTTCCCTTTGGGACACTTATTAGCATAGTGACCCTTGTCTTTGCAGTTGTAGCATGTAACATCCTTGAGATCTCGTTTCTCACCATTGTTCTCATCATTCCTGAATGATCTACCTTTGCGATAGAGAGATCCCATGGCCTTGGTGAGAAGGGCACTTTCTGGATCTATACCATCCAAGTTTTCATCTTTGTTGTCTTCTATCATCTTGACAACTTTTTCAACCATCAAGGCTATGCCTTTAGGTTTAACATACTTGTCTTCTTCATCATATTTTTTGATTTTTCCAAACACTTCATGAAGAGTGAGTTCAAGACTTTTGGGATTTTCCTTGAGAATAGCTTTGGTCATCTTGTGCCTTAGAGGAAGTCCATCAATGATGATGAGAACTTTCTCCTTGGGAAGAATTTCTTCATCCTTGACATCATGAGAAACAAGTCTAGCCATAATTTCCTCAAATCTAGATTGATAAGAGGAAACAGACTCACCATCAATCATAGAGAAGTTATAGAAATCTTTTCTAGCTTGAAAGCGATCAATCTCTCTAAGATCGGAACTTCCCATGTACATATGTTCCAAAGCAGCCCACATGTCTTTAGCGGTTGCACAAGATTGTAACTTTGAAGCATCTTTAGCACGAAGGGCGTTGTTGATGAACATGCAAGCCTTAGAGTTTTTCTCCATGATTATGAAATCATCTTGACTCCAAGGTGTTGTTCCTTTGATCACTACTTTAGCAACTTTCTCATCACCAACCTCAATGACTCTCCAACATTGGTAGTCGTTACTCTTCATCCAGTTAGTGAAGAGATCCTTCTAGTGTTAAAACTTTCCACCGATGGGCAGGAACGGTAGTTTGTTGTTCCCAATACCGACTTCATGAGTTGAAGACATTGTTACCTGTGAATCTGAAGAAGAAAAAAACACACAATCTAGAGCGAACCTGCTCTGATACCAATTGTTGAATCATAGTGTGTTAGACATGAAACAATGAAACTGTTTCCTGGGCAGCGGAAATAATAGAGATTCAGTAGTAACAGTAAGACAGTTCCTTAGAGAGGAAACTCTATCAACCAACTAGTTGAAAAGAGAAAATCTCTACCTCTAGGTGTTACCCTATGAGGATTTCAAACACGTGTACTTGTATTATTAATAAGTTGTACAATCTCACAAGTCTTATCTCCACCTACTCACACACAGTTCCTAGGTTTCTAAACTTTGAGTGCAATCAACTAGTAACAACATAAGAACACAATAAAGACTCTAAGCAAGTACTCATAACACTAGTTCGTACCTTACCTTGAACCTTTGATCTCAATCGCAATAGCTCTTCAGTATGCTTCCTTAGTGATGATCGAGATACCTTTTCCTAAGATATCCTCAACTATTTATAGTGGCAGCCAAGACCTTGTTACCAAACACCTAAGACATCTATCAGTTTCTATACATGGTAACAGTCTAAGATTTCTTTTCCTTCTAAACAACTTGGCTCATAACCACATGGTTTCCATAAGCAAACTTTCCTAAGACACGCTGACAAGGATCGAGTTGGGGCGAGCTTCGGTGCAAGAGAATGGCCGGACGACAACACCTTCGGCAACCGGGGAGGCGGACTTTGAAACGGGCTGTAGGGAGGCGCTGGAGGTGGTTGGCGGCGCACTTGATCTCCCGAGGTGGCGGAGGGTGTTAGGAGTAGAGGCGCAGGGGGGGTGCCTGGTGGCGCCGGCGTGCGCCTTGAGTTATGGATGGTGGAAGGACGGTGGTCGTAGCGGGGAACCGAGCGATGGAGGGTGATTAGGGTTTCGGTTTGTGGGAGGCGTTGAAGCGATGGAGGTGGCGCTTGGTGGTGGTTGGTTGGCGTAAGGGGAGTACTTTGAGGGGTGGAAGTGGTGGCGGCGGAAAGGTGGTGGAGCCAAGGGATAGCCTACACTATATGGATATGACTCATCACGTAGTGTAAGGATTCTTGAACCTAGCTTGGATGTGACGCACCAAGGGGATTCAAGGAGCGATTTAGGCTGCTTTGATATGACTCACAAAGAAGACTAAATTGCATGAGCTTAAAGGAGAATTCTCTCTTGAGAGTGTTTTTGATTCAAGTTCAAGCTAAAAGAAACAAATGAAGGGGGGCGGCTATATAACCCTAGTGATCCGGCCCTTAAGCGTTTGTTTGTAGAAAATTACAACTTAAAAACATGCATAAAATGCAATCCCGAAGTCTCATAATGTCATTCAATCAATGCCTCAAATAGGCCCTTGAAATGTGCCTTAGGTCTCGTTTGGCGCCGAGAGTGTCATCAAAGAGAAGAAGTCTCCTAGACGTCTTATTATAGGCCCTAGTGTGGCGAGTCCAAGGTTGAGCTTGGCTTGTAGTTCCCTAGCCTTGGCTCGTGTGAGCCTCATGGGTGCGCCCTCATCTTGGCTTGATGGCTCTTCTCGGCTAGGTTCTTCATGGTTGGCTAGCCTTGGTGAGCGCCTTGGCTCGGAGGACTTGACTTGATGGGAAGGATTCACATCATCCTCCCCTCCTTGAAAAGGATTCGTCCTCGAATCTGGCCCTTGCTCTTGGTCTTCTTCATCCACCAAGTAGGGAGTGAGGTCGGCAACGTTGAACACATCATGCACTCCATAAGTAGGCGGCAAGTCCACCTTGTAAGCATTGTTGTTGATGCGTTCAAGGACTTGAAATGGTCCATCTCCCCTTGGCTTGAGCTTGGAGTCTCTAAGAGTGGGAAACCTCTCCTTCCTTAGGTGCACCCACACTAGCTCTCCCGGCTCCAAGATTAGCTCCTTCCTCTTCTTGTTGGCCTGCTTGGCATATTGGGTAGTCCTCTTCTCTAGCTCGGCCCTTGTCTCTTCATGGAGCTTCTTGATCTTGACCGCTTGATCCATGCCTTCTTCACTTGGTGAACCTGAAATTGCAAAAGGTACCAAGTCTAGGGGAGTAGTAGGGTTGCGCCCATAAACTACCTCAAATGGCGTCTTCTTGGTTGTGGAATGGACGGCCCTATTATAGGCAAACTCAATGAATGGCAAGCAATCTTCCCACCTATGCAAGTTAGTCTTAAGCAAAGACCTAAGCAAAGCACCAAGAGTTCTATTCACTACCTCGGTTTGCCCATCGGTTTGGGGATGGCATGTGGTAGAGAAAAGCAACTTGGTCCCCAACTTAGCCCACAAGGACTTCCAAAAATATCTCAAAAACTTCACATCACGGTCAGAAACAATTGTATGTAGTATGCCATGCAATCTTACAATATGCTCAAAGAATAGGCTAGCAACATTAGGGGCATCATCAGTTTTATGACATGCAATGAAGTGTGCCATTTTTCTAAACCTATCTACCACAACAAAAATGGAATCTCTTCCCCTTTTAGTCTTAGGAAGACCTAGCACAAAATCCATGGATATGTCTTCCCAAGGCCTATGAGGGATAGGTAGAGGAGTGTATAATCCATGTGGATTCAACCGAGATTTGGCTTGTCTACAAGTCACACATGATGTACAATATTTCTCTACATCCTTTTGCATGTGTGGCCAATAGAAGTGTTCCTTGAGGGTGAGGGAGGTCTTAGCTACACCAAAGTGTCCCATAAGACCTCCACCATGAGCCTCTTGGACCAACAACCTACGGTTAGACCCACTTGGAATACACAATCTAGGACCCTTAAAAAGATGGCCCTCATGCACATAGAATTGTTCTTTGCTTCCTAAGTCTAAGCATGCTTTATATAATTCACCAAAATCAGCATCCAAAGCATACAAATCCTTCATGAAAGCAAACCATAGCATGCGTGCATCTAAAGTGGTTAGGAGAACATACCTTCTTGACAAAGCATCCGCCACTACATTCTCTTCCCCTTTCTTGTGTTTGATGACATAGGGAAAGGCTTCTATGGACTCCACCCACTTGGCATGATGCTTGTTGAGCTTCCTTTGACCCCTTAGAAACTTTAGGGCCTCATGGTCCGTGTGAATGACAAACTCCCTTGGAAGAAGGTAGTGTTGCCAAGTTTGAAGGACCCTCACAAGTGCTAGAAGCTCTTTTTCATAAGTCTCATAATTCAGCTCGGCCCCATTGAGCTTTTCACTAAAATAAGCTATTGGCCTTCCTTCTTGCATTAGCACACCTCCAAGTCCGATTCCTGATGCATCACATTCAATCTCAAAAGTTTTTGTAAAATCAGGTAAGGATAGTAAAGGAGCATGAGTGAGCTTATGCTTAAGGATACTAAAAGCTTCTTCTTGCTTCTCTCTCCAAAGGAAGGGCACATTCTTCTTTGTAAGCTCGGTGAGGGGGACGGCTATGGTACTAAAATCTTTGACAAACCGGCGGTAGAAGCCGGCCAATCCAAGGAAACTCCTCACTTGTGTCATGGTGTTTGGTGTTGGCCACTCCTTGATTGCCTTCACCTTCTCCTCATCTACCTTGAGTCCTTCCTTGCATACAACAAAACCAAGAAAAACCACATGATCCGAACAAAAATGGCATTTCTTGAAGTTGACATACAACTTGTCTTTCCTTAGGACCTCTAAGACTTGTTGGAGATGGTGTGCATGTTGTTCTAGCCCACGGCTATACACCAAAATATCATCAAAATAAACCACTACAAATTGCCTAGACAGGCTCTTAGCACATGGTTCATAAGCCTCATGAAAGTGCTTGGAGCATTAGTTAAGCCAAAGGGCATAACTAACCACTCATATAAGCCATAGGTGGTCTTGAATGCAGTTTTCCATTCATCCCCCTCTTTCATGCGGATTTGATGATATCCACTTTTTAGATCTATCTTGGAGAATATGCTTGAACCATGGAGCTCATCAAGCATATCATCAAGTCTAGGGATTGGGTGCCTATACTTGATGGTTATGTTATTGATAGCCCTACAATCCATACACATCCTCCAAGTGCCATCCTTTTTAGGGACTAAAATGACAAGAACCGAACAAGGACTCAAACTTGCCTGCACATAACCTTTGTCAAGGAGCTCTTGCACTTGCTTTTGTAGCTCCTTTGTCTCGGCTGGATTGGCTCTATATGCAGCCTTGTTTGGAAGGGTGGCGCCGGGTACGAAGTCTATTTGATGCTCTATGCCTCTAATTGGTGGCAATCTAGGCGGCACCTCCTCTTGGAATAAGTCCTTATAATCCTGCAAAAGAGAAGCAATAAGAGGTGGCAAACTAGTTAGCTCTTCTTTGAAAATCATAACTTCCTTACTAATGATAAGAAAGCAAGCTTGACTTCCCTTGATTTCACTTAACACCTCCTTTGGCTTGGCCAATACAAGCTTCTTCTTTTCTTTCTCCCTTTGCAACTTTCTTTGCTTCCTATCAATGTGGTCAGCCATAATTTCATGAGGAGCCATATGGTGCAAAGTGATTCTCTTACCTTGGAGATGGAAAGAATACTCATTGGTGACCCCTTGATGGATCACACCCCTATCATATTGCCAAGGCCTTCCTAAGAGGACATGACATGCGGTCATCACACACGACCTCATCCTTGTATCCCCCTATAGAAAAGCTTATTTTGTCTTGCTCACTAACCTTCAAGGGAGTGTTAGAATTCAGCCAACAAAGAGTATAGGGTTGAACGTGAGGAATAGTAGGGAGAGCAAACCTTTTCACTACCTCTTGATCCACTATGTTGCAACAAGAGCCTCCATCTATGATAAGGTTGCAAAGTTTACCTTGGATGAGGCATCTTGAGTGGAAGATGGTTTCTCTTTGGTTGGGAGGAGTTGGCGCCTCATTGGCCATAAGGGACCTTTTAACCACAAAGCACTCACCTTGTGTCTCGGCCTTGACTTGCAATTCCTCCTCCTCTTCCTCTACGTCTCCGGGCTCCTCTAGCATCTCATCATCTGACTCATATTCCCCTATTGTGTTGAGCAACACTTGGCGGCGAGAGGGGAAGTCCTTGGCCATGTGTCCACGGCCTAGACACTTGAAGCACTTGATCTCACTTGTCCTTTGCTCACCTTCTGACGTGCTGTCGTTCGTAGCTGTTAAATATAAAACCTCATAAATAAACTAGTATAGTCAATAAGTAAGGGTCGATCCCACAGGGAAGGAGCGAAACTAATGATGGTTGCATGTAAGTCACTAAAAGGGGGGGGGGGGTTGTAAGTTGCTTGGTCACAATCAAATCAAACACAACAAAGTAGATGAATGAAATATCAAAGAGAGAAAACACTTAGCCAAGTAATGTCCACATAAGTCATCCAACGGTTGTTCCTTGATTATGTCCTATCTTCCTATTCGGTTATTCCTATCTTGATCTTGGGTAGATTCAAAGATCAACCAAACCTAAGAACCCTTACCAATGAATAACCCTAGCACCACTAGTGATTCAATCCAAAGACAACAATGCATATAAGAATTAACCAGGATACACATAACACCTCAACCGGAAGCATTCAACATGTAATCAATTCTCTACAAAGATAAATTCCACAGTGGCAGATATAATCTATGCTCGCTACTCGAACTAGAGCGTTAGCCCAATAGTTCCCTAGTATTAGCAATATGAATGAAAGCAATAAACCTAGGTGATCAATCTAGATAAACCAACAAACATCCAAATAAGAATTTGCGCAAGAGAAAAGATATAACTCAATAGGATAAGATAGATAGGAACAAAACCTCACAACCAGATGAATAAACTTATGCTTCCATTACCGGACTAAGCAAAAAAGGCTTAGCTCCTCATAAAAATGATGAACTTCAAAAGTATGAAAAGTGGCAACGATGAAATGAAACTCTAGAATGGCGAACTCTCAAACCTAATGCTAAAGAGAGTATATATAGGGCTTATAACAAATGACCTAGCCCAATAAGAAAAGAAACGGAATAAAATGAGAAAATAAGAAAATAAAACAGAAAAGATAGATTCGGGAAAAGTCCGAACTTCCTGCGTTGATGACCCGCGATCGCGGCCCATGGACCGCGATCGCGGCCCCTTGTGGCTCCGCGCTTTTCACACTTCTCCACGCCTACAGATAATTCTCGACTTGCCCCGAGGAACAGCGATCGCGGCACCCTTGCCCGCGGTCGCAGTTAATGCTCGGCCATTACTCCTTGGCTTCGCCTCCTAACCTCTCCTCTTCACTTCCTTGGCGTCTTCTCTTGGTGGCTTCCTTCCTCAGTGTCTCCTATGATATCCAAGATAGCTCAAACACTTCCAAAAATACCAAACTTCGCCCCCAAACGCCATACATATGAATATGTCTAAATCTACCCGAATGACACCAATAAAACCCTCTAATAACTCTTAGTTAAGCCCTACAAAGTAGTGCTTATCAAACTCCCCCATGCTTAGACCTTTGCTCGTCCTCGAGTAAACTAATAAAGAGTCTACTCCTCCAATGCAGCACCCAAGGTCTCAGGAAGCATGTCCTCCAACTAAGAGTCACCTAACCCATGCCAAGCTCGTGGCACCAATCTCATTCACAACACATCCACAACTCAACTAGCTTAAAGGGCAAGCAGAGTACTTCCCCCAAGCTTAACCCGAACATCCAATGGTGTGAGTAACCTCTAATCCTAGCCTCCATCTATGACTCCTTATGCCTCCCAGAGTGACCTACCCGACAATCCTTCTTCGACTCCTCTTCTTATGCCGCCCCGTCGGTAAAATGAGATCCTAGAAAACTCTCCTCCTCTTTTCACTCATTTTGCCTAGGAGCCCTTTCGGGTTTTCATCCTAGCCACTCATTTTTTTTTCCATAGATGTGCTCACATAAGCTTACGTCACTCAGACACCTTCTTACCCCAGCCTAACGCTGGTTCGGGCCACCTGCTTTTTACCCAAGCCGCCCTTTCGGATTTTCGACTTGTCCTAGGATTTATTTATTTTTATTTTTATTTTTATTTTTATTTTTAAATTGAAAATGCTGAAATTCAAAGTACAATGCTGGAAGAGAAATATGTACAAGATAGGTAGTGAATACTTCTACTCCCCCCATGCTTAAATCATGCATTGTCCTCAATGTATGAAGGACAAATAAAAAGATAAGGGGAAAATAGAAGTACTCACTGGGGTGGAGGCCAATATCCATAGGCGTTGAAGAAAGCCTCAGCTCTCCTCTGCAGATGAACCACCTGGTCCTCAACGGTAGTGAGGTGGTTGTCCAGGCGGTTGGCGTGGTAGGCAAGGTTGACCTCCATGTTGCGCTGCCACTCAGCGCTCCGCCTCTCGTGCTCCTCCAGGCGGGTGGAGATTTGGCGCTCCCACTCAGCGCTTCTCCTCTCATGCTCCTCTAGCCTCTGGGAGATGACGCGTTCCCACTCGGCGCTTCTCCGTATCTGCTCATCATGCCTCAGCTGCAGGTTCGTCATTCTGTCCAGGAGCTGGTCCCAGGGAACCCCTCCAGAAGCACTACCAGATCCAGATGCCTGGTGAGTGTAGTCAGGATATACAGGAGGGCCCTTGGAACCCGGCGGTGATGGCACATCTCTCTCCATGTCCTCCGCCGCAGTCTCTTCCTCGTCGTCGTCGTCGTCCCCTTCCTCATCGGATGACGATCCCTGCTCCCCGTTGGCATAAAGGTAGAAATCCTTCGCCCTGGGCCCAAAAGGCATCGGACGAGGCAACCTCATGCGGTGTATGTTGCCGGCCAGGGAGAGCCAGGTGTACTCTCCATCGCGGGCCTCCAGCAGATGAGACCTCCGCATGAGCCTGATATTGTATGTGTAGCTCTCGTCGGGGAATTCCCAATGGTCCGCGAGGATCTCGTACTGTCGGGCGATAAGCGTCACCATGCCTCCCATGGAGATCTTGCCGCCCTTCTTCTCTCTCAATCGTAGGCAGTTGGAGAGAAACAGCTCGACCCAGTCGGGGATGGTGTGGCTCTCTGGTGTCAAACACCAGAGCACTGTAAGGTCCTGCCTGGAGACCTTGTTCACCTCCCCATGTCCCAGGAAGGTCATGGCTAGCACCTTGTGCGCCAGCCTCTAACAGGGGTGCGTCAACTTGTAGTTGTACTCGCCGGCACTGGGGTTGATGACATCCCGGGTCGCACCTTGCCAGAAGAACTCTGGCAAGGCTCCTACAGCTTCCCAATCCTCGGTGGGCTCCTCAGTAATGCCAAAAAGGTCTCGCAGACCTTGGTAGGACATCCTTCTTTGTCGCCCTAACAGGTTGAACGTGATCCCGTCGTCGTGGCGTTCCAGTGTGGCCAGGAACTCCAGGGTCAGTTCGTCGGATGTCGGGGTGGACAAGTCAATGAAGTTACCGAGCCCTCCATGGCTCAGCAACTGATGAGTGCAGTCCTCCAAACCGAGTTGTGTCAGCGTCGGTCGATCGTAGAATTTTGTCTGGACGATCTTCCGCTGGCTGAACGTCTCGAAATAGCGCCGATGCCTCGGGCTCCTCATGTTGGCTACGAAAGCAGACATGGTGGAAATAAGGAGCTAGAAGCACAAAAGGAATACCGGAGGGGCCTGCGATCGCGGGGTGTGGGCCGCGGTCGCGGTTTATGATCGAATGAAGTCCTCTGGAGAAGAAGGGTCGTGATCGCGGTGCTTGACAGCGGCGATTGCGGTTTCTGGGCTGCAGAAAACTTCAAATAAAAATGGCTCTGGTGGTCCTTGGTGGCGCTACGGTGGTCGCGGGGGCTTCAAGCGATGGTCCGGTGATCGCGGCTCGTGAGGCAATGAGAAATCCGAGGGAAAAATGGAGATCTCACCCAAACGACATCGCAGTGGCGGGACGATGGTCGCGGGGCTGCAGGGTGTCATCACGGTGGTCGGAGTCGGAGATCCGAGTGTTTGGAGAGTGAGAGCGTGCGGTGGAGGTGTTGTAAAATGCCTCCGCCATGCCTCACTCTTATAGGCTCGGCGACGAGATACCGCGATCGCGGGCCCTCAGCCCCGCGATCGCGGGCCCTCATGCCCTGCAGCTTAACAGTCGGTGCGAGTTACGAGGGTTTGACCGCCTCGGAAAACACACCGGAAATAAATTTTGTGGGCAAAATTTTATTTTATTTTATTTATTATTATTTATTTTTTTAGAACTAAACTCCGTGGAACACCGTAGTGGAACCGCGATTGCTGGTTGCTGGGGTCAGGGCTCCGCTGCAAAGTTAGTTCTAGTGGCCCACAGAAGAAAGAAAAAGAAAATAACAACTAATGCAACAAAATTAAAAACAGTAACAAATCCTAACGAAAACAAAAGACAAAGATGAGTTCAACAACTCATACCTCGGGTTGCCTCCCGAGCAGCGCCATAGTTATCATCGCGGCACGACGTCCTGCTGTACCTTCTTAACCTGGGTTGCCTCATGCAACCGTACTCTGCACTCTTGAATCTGGGGGATGCTCCTGAATGGACTCCAGCCTGTGCTCTACCTTCCTCCGGTCAAATGCCATGCTTATCGTACTTATGCCCACGTCGATCTTTGTGTTGGAGGTCTTCATGAAAGGCCTCCCTAGCATTACTCGTCCTCCTTGTTTCCCTGTGTTCATGACAAAGAAGTCTGCAGGGAAGACGAGGGTGTCGACGCTCACCAAAACGTCCTTCACAATGCCCTTTGGAATGATGACGGAGTTGTCAGCCAGTTGGATGACAATTTCCGTGCTTTCTAGTGGTCCGACATTGAGGGTGTTGTAGACGGACAGCGGTAGGACATTGATTGAGGCCCCCAAATCCAGCAATGTCTCGCTGAACTCGGTTTCCCCAATCTTGCAGGGTACGCTAAACATCCCGGGATCTTCACACTTTTTCGGGATCTTCTTTTGTATCACAGCCGAGACATCCTTCTTGACTTTCTCCTTTTTCTTCGATCGCTCCTTTTGCTCCTTCTTGAGCTTGCATAGCTCCCTCAAGAAGTTTGCAAAGCGAGGCATTGTTTTGCTCAATTGGGGAGTCACCTTGTAGTTCTTGAATGTCTCGTACATTCCCTTCAGTCCCTCAATGGGTTCGTCATCTTCTAGCGCAGCAGGGAATGACACTGGGATGTCAAAATATCCCTCCGGGTAGACATACCGCGTCATAAATGTAAGTGGAGACGGCCCATTTTCCGAAGTTTGATCGCGGTTTTCACCCTGCGATCGCGGTTCTTGCACTAGGGCCCCGCGGTCACGGCTATCCTGCCCGCGATCGCACTTAATCGGCGCATCTTGCCTATTCTCTTGCTCCACAGACCCGCGATCGCGGTAATTTGCCCGCGGTCGTGGTTCATCCTCATACTTCTCGGTTGGCAGTTTTTCTTCTTCATGCTTCCATCTGGGCCTTGACGTCATGGAGTTGACGTTTTGCCTTGGATTTATCTCAGTTTGAGATGGGAGTGCTCGTGACTCTCTAGCTTTAAGCTTACTAACCGCTTGGGAGATCTGCCCCACCTGCTTCTCTAAGTTCTGTATGCTAGACTTGATCTCGTGTTGCGCCAGTGTGTTGACCTGGTCCTCAAGATTGGTGGTGCGGGGAGCTCCCTGCCCTTGCGGTCTTTGATTTGTTTGGCCTCCTTGAAACTGCCTCTGGGGGTATTGCTGCTACTGCTGGTATTGCTGAGGGGGTTTTGGTCGGAACTGAGAGGGGTTCTCCACGTTCTGCGTGTTCCTGTACCTTAAATTCGGGTGATCTCTCCACCCGGGATTGTAGGTACTGGAATAGGGGTCGTACCGTGGTCTTTGTTGGTACCCCCCAACAGCGTTGACTTGCTCAGTGGACTCCTCGTGGAGTGTAGGACATGCGTCAGTTGCATGCGAAGTAGCATAGCAAAATTCGCACTCCTTGACCTTCTGCGGTCCTTCCTTCCTCATCAAAACCTTGATCATCTCCTTCATTTCGCTCATGTCTTTCACCATAGATGGGGGAGCATGATCACTTGTAGTGGCTTTCACTGCCTAGGCGCTCTCCCTCTTACTGAATTGCCTTGAGCCTTCCGACAACTCACTGAATATCTCAAATGCTCCGGCAGGTGTCTTGTTCAGTATGTTGCCTCCACATGCCGCATTCACCATTCGTCGCTCTTCATCCAGCAATCCCCCATATAGGTATAAGACCAAATCTTGGTCTGAGTACCCGTGGTAAGGACAGCTGGAGCACAACCTCTTGAAACGGTCATAGTACTCGTAGAGCGTCTCTATCCCATGCTGCTCTATGTTGCTCAGGTTGCGCTTGAGACTGTTCAGCTTTGTTGCTGGAAAGTACTTCTCCAGAAACGCCTTCTTCATCTTTCCCCAGGTATTGATGCTACCTGGGGTGAGGTAGTAAAACCATTCGTTGGCTGAATCCTTAAGCGAGAAAGGAAAAGCCCTCAACTTGATTTGGTCCTCCGTTACGTTGCGTGGCTTCATGGAGGTACACACGGCATGAAACTCCGAGAGATGCTTGTTTGGGTCCTCTCCACTTAGCCCATGGAACTGGGGCAAAAGATGGATAAGCCCAGACTTGAGCTCAAAGTTCACTCCCGCTGGGAGCTTAGGGAACTCTACGGCCAGTGGCTGCGGCTCCAAGTTAGGAGCAGTCAGCTGCCTCAACGTGGGTGGATTGTCAGCCATCACTTCTTCTTCGTCGGTCTCTTCCTGTAGTATCGCTCTAGGTGGATCGGCCAATATCGCTGCTGCCCTCCTATTCTCCCTCAATGTCCGCTCAATCTCTGAATCAATAGCTAAAGGTGGAGAGTCAGCAGTACGGGTGTGGACCATAAGATAGGTCCACACACACAAGCAAACACACAAAAATCACACAAAAATTTCGAAACACACACAAAAACACCAAAAGCTCAAAACTTGCCTTCCCCGGCAACGTCGCCAATTTTTTGACGTGCTGTCGTTCATAGCTGTCAAATATAAAACCTCACAAATAAACTAGTATAGTCAATAAGTAAGGGTCGATCCCACAGGGAAGGAGCGAAACTAATGGTGGTTGCATGCAAGTCACTAAAAGGGGGGGGGGGGGTTGTAAGTTGGTTGGTCACAATCAAATCAAACACAACAAAGTAGATGAATGAAATATCAAAGAGAGAAAACACTTAGCCAAGTAATGTCCACATAAGTCATCCAACGGTTGTTCCTTGATTATGTCCTATCTTCCTATTCGGTTATTCTTGTCCTGATCTTGGGTAGATTCAAAGATCAACCAAACCTAAGAACCCTTACCAATGAATAACCCTAGCACCACTAGTGATTCAATCCAAAGGCAGCAATACATATAAGAATTAACCAGGATACACATAACACCTCAACCAGAAGCATTCAACATGTAATCAATTCTCTACATAGATAAATTCCACAGTGGCAGATATAATCTATGCTCGCTACTCGAACTAGAGCGTTAGCCCAACAGTTCCCTAGGATTAGCAATATGAATGAAAGCAATAAACCTAGGTAATCAATCTAGATAAACCAACAAACATCCAAATAAGAATTTGTGCAAGAGAAAAGATATAACTCAATAGGATAAGATAGATAGGAACAAAACCTCACAACCAGATGAATAAACTTATGCTTCCATTACCGGACTAAGCAAAAGAGGCTTAGCTCCTCATAACCATGATGAACTTCAAAAGTATGAAAAGTGGCAAAGATGAAATGAAACTCTAGAATGGCGAACTCTCAAACCTAATGCTAAAGAGAGTATATATAGGGCTTCTAACAAATGACCTAGCCCAATAAGAAAAGAAACGGAATAAAATGAGAAAATAAGAAAAGAAAACAAAAAAGATAGATTCGGGAAAAGTCTGAAAGCTTATAACTTGTTGTGCGTTTGAGAATATCATAAGATAAGTGTCGTTGTCGCACATAATTAATATACCTTGGGCGAGTAATGCAGCTAGGCGCTAGTGCAGCTAGGAAAGCTCGTCTTAACTTTTAGTCGCTCGAATGCGATACTATAATTCTGTGATTCTGTGATGTTCCAGACTTTGTCATATCTTCCTATAAGACTCATTTCGTTGGAGTCTTCTTTCGAGTTGATTTCTGGGAAGACTCGGTCTTCCAGAAACTTCTCTCGTGCATGCCTTTTGCTGTATTCCAGTAGCAGTATGGTGGTTGACTATCGTACTCGACTGTTATTTGAGGGACGATGAGTCTAACCTAATACGACTATTCGAACCTTCTGTTGTGTGCCCTTGCATGGTCTTTCATTAGACTAACCAACCAAAATTGTTCTCTGCATGGTTGGCTGGTGTCATCCGTCCGATTCGGCACATCAGATAGAGCGCAGATATGAGAAGATTAGAATGACTATGAAGACGACGGTGGTTTTTAGATGTTGTTAATGTTTTAATCAGGTTGAGAACCTTGGGCAGGTGATCATGGCGATCACAACCCCTTTTTTGTATATTTTAAGAAAGACTTCCGCTGTATTTTGTTTAACTCTGTATTTAGTTCTATTCGGAATTGGGATGTAATTCTGAGACTCATGCTTTAATCGAATATTATGATGATTTTGTATCGTAAGTGTTTCATGGATTGTATTTAAACGGTAAAGCCTTGGGTGGCTTTGGTGAGGAAAACCGAGGTCACTGGCGGTAATACCTTTCCAAATGGGTTAAGATTTGGGGGTGTTACAAAACTTAAGCTAAAAAGGAAATAAACTAAAGTAAACGAAATAAAGAAATTAAAAGAAAATCGGAAAAGTAAAATAAAGTGACTTCGGAGAAATCCCGCCGCTTTGCTGATGCCCATTTCCGCAATCGCGGATGAATTTCCGCGGTCGCGGAAAATTCCGTTTCTGGCTCCTTGCTCTCGAATTATCCGCGATCACTCCTCTTGCTTGCCCGCGGTGGTGGATTCCTTGTTGCTGCTTCATGTGGCTTCTTTCTTCGACTCTTCCTCGGTCTTCTCAAGTGGTCTCCTCTCCTTCTTCAATAAGTCTTCGTTTAAGCTTCTCCAAACCACCAAATCCACACTTCTACTTCTCAACTTCATTCTCCATAGTTGTGCTCTAAACATCTCCAAATGTACCCAAAACATCGATAACAACTCCTAGATATGCACTACAAAGTAGCGCTAATTCCCCCATGCTTAAACCTTGCTCGTCCTCGAGTAAGCTAATGTAAACCTACTCCTCCAATCAAAACCCCCGAGGTCTCAAGAAGCATAGAAAAATCATCTCCACTAAGAATTGCACCTAAACATGAAACTCCAAGGCACCAAAACAATAAGCACAATCACAACATACAACCAAGCTTAAAGGGAAGCAGAGTACTTCCCCCAAGCTTATCCTGAACACCATAGAGTGAATAAAAATCTAATCCTAGCCTCCATCTATCTTCTTATGCCTCCCACAGTGACCTACCCGAATCCTCCTTATATCACCTTTTTTTATGTCACCACGCCAGGTAAAATGATGATTCCTAATAATCACTCTTCTTCTTTTCACTCATTTTGCCAAGGCACCCTTTCGGGTTTTCACCTAGCCACTCATTTCATTTTTCAATAGATGGGCTCACAATAAACTCACATCACTCTTGACCAATTATTACCCCAGCCTAATGCTGGTCCAAGCCACCTGCTTATTACCTAAGCCGCCCTTTCGGGTTTTTGACTTATCCTAGGATTTCTATTTTTGCCTTTTTTCGAATTTTTGGCTTTTTCTTTTTCTTTGTCCTAAACGACTACCAAGTATAGAACACTCCCCCATGCTTAAACGTTGCATTGTCCTCAATGTAATGAAAGACAAGAAAAAAATTGAAGCACATGGAAGAGCAAAAAAATAACTCACAGCCATCGCTAAGTTGGCTTGGATGTGGAAGTTGTTACTGGCGATATATGAATGATATCACATGTCTATGGTGTTGCGCCGGGCTTCAAACACACTCCACCGTTCAACCGAAAGGAACCACTATAAAAGGTGTAGTGGTATGTCAAAGAATCGGGGTTGCATGGCCTTCAATGAACACAAAAATGGGGCCCAGATGTAATCGTGGTGTGGGCCCTGGTGTTCCTCCTCCTCAGCTGTCGAAACTAGGGCCATCATCGTTGCCAAATAAAAATGTGGGGCTAATGTTTCCTCCTTGACAACATGATGCGCACCGTCTCTCCAAGGGGAACTCGGACAGCTGGCCTTCAGTAGAACCATTTTTTTTGATTTTTTTTGATTTTTTTTTGTTTGTTTATTTTTTCAATTTTTTTTTTTGCGAGCAGGGAAAGGGAGGCCTTACAATAGGGAATCCGCGACCGCGGAAGAATTTCCGCGCCCGCGGATATGTTGCTGGTGCGTAGTTCACCGTCTTCAATTTTTCTTCGGGTCTCCTTCCTGCATGTTAGTCTAAATGCAAAAACAAAAGCAAAAACAAAAGCAAAAACAAAAATAACACACAAACAACTAAAAAATGGAATGAAAAGACAGGAAATAAATACATACCTCGGGTTGCCTCCCGGACAGCGCCTTAGTTACTGTCGTGGCTCGACTTGCTACTCTCCCACCTCAACTTGGGTTGCTCACATCAATTGAGCACTCGGGGTTTCTATCCGGAGGGTGTCATTGAGAATCATCAATGTTGAATCCGACCCTCACCCCGTCGAATTCCATTGTGAGCGAACCGCTGCTCACATCAATCTTGGTTCCTGCCGTGTTCATAAACGGCCTCCCTTGCATCACAAGGGATGCGTCCTTATCCTGCCCCGTATCCATCACAAAGAAGTCTACAGGGAATATCAACTTGTCCACTTCGACCAGCACGTCATGCACCACTCCTTTGGGGTAGACATAGGAATTGTCCGCCATCTGGATCACAATCCCCGTCTTCTCTAATGGCCTCACCTCCAGAGACTCGTACAGCGAGAGAGTCAACACATTAATAGAGGCACCTAAATCAAGCATGGCCTTGTCGAACAAGGTGCCCCCAATCTTGCAGGGAATAGTGAACATCCCCGGATCACTTGCCTTCTTCGGTAACCGTTTTTGCAGCATAGCGGATACATTCTCGCTGACCTGGACCTTTCTCTTCTCCTTGACCGCCTTCTTCCTCTTTATCGTGCAGATCTCCTTCAAGAATTTAGCATAACGAGGAATGCTATTTACCAGCTTGAGTAAAGGAATATTTACCTCACAGTTGCTGAAGGTCTCGAACAGTTCCTTATCATTTGCCGGTCTTCTTGTGTCCTTCAGAGCTTCGGGAAAGGGTGCGGGAGGCTTTAATGTGTTGAGCGGAGGGAAATTGGGCCGCACATATCCATCGTGGGCTTCGTCGAGAGGAACTGGAGTTGCAAGGGCGTTTCCGCGATCGCGGTTTTGTGTCCGCGGTCGCGGAATATTCTCGATCTGTTCCCCGTCTTCAGTGCATTTTCTGCGATCGCGGAATTTTGGCCACGGTCGCGGAATACTCTCGAACAAGTCCTCCTTGTGGCAAATTTTTCCGCGATCGCGGAATTCCATTTGCGGTCGCAGAATAGCGTCGATTTCGTCCTCCGCTCCAGTAGCCAATCCGCGGTCGCGGCTTCCTTCTCCGCGGTCGCGGATTTCTCTCTGTTGTGCTCGACTGGCTTCCAGTTCTACTCCGCTCTTTAGCGTCATGGCGCAAACATTCTCCCTCGGGTTGACTACCGTTTGAGATGGTAGTTTCCCCGACTCTCAAGCTTCCAACTTGCTCACCGCTATAGAGATCTGCCCCACTTGCTTTTCTAGGTTCTGAATACTGGACTTCGTCTCTTGTTGATGCAGGATCAGGCTCTGAGTGAGAGTCTCCGTATGCTTGGCCACCGCTTGGATTTGTGACCCCATGGCGCTCACATTGCCAGCCAATGTCGATATGGTCTGGTTGAGCGATTTGATCATGTCTTGGTTGCTTAATACGCTCTGAGCAAGAGATTTGATCTGGTCCTCACTGGACATAGATGAACATGCACCTTGTCCTTGGGGTCTTTGGTCATATAGGGCTCGAAATTGTTGTTGTTGACCCCCAGGCTGCTGATACTGTTGTGGGCGCTGTAGAAATTATGGCGGCCTCTGTTGAGAGTCTTGGTTCTCCTGGCCATGATGAGTATTCTGCTGGTTTCCGTACCTCAGATTAGGGTGATCTCTCCACCCTGGATTATACGTGTTGGAGTACGGGTCATATCTTGGCCTTTGAGAGCCATATCCTCCAATAGCGTTCACCTCAATAGTGGGCTCCTGCAGCGTGGGACATGCATCGGTTGGATGCATCGTGTCTTGGCATATCCCACATGACTTGACCTGCTGTTGGCCACCCTTCATCATGTACCTCATCATCATCTCCTTCATCTCAGCCATCTCAGAGAGTAGAGTGGAATTTGGCTGAGATTCTACAGCTCTCACTGATTAGGTGCCCGCCCTCTTGCTGAACTATCTTGAGCCCTCAGATAGCTCAAAGAAAACTTCATAGGCCTGGTCTGGAGTCTTGTTCAGGATGTTCCCTCCATAGGCAGCGTTCACCATCCGACGTTCGTCATCAAGTAGACCTCCATACAAATAAAGTACGAGGTCCTGGTCGGAGTAGCCATGGTAGGGGCAACTAGAAATCAGCCTCTTGAACCGCTCGTAGTACTCATACAACAACTCAGCAGCCTGTTGTTCAATGTTGCTGATGCTCCTCTTCAGGCTGTTGAGCTTAGTTGCAGGGAAGTACTTCTCCAGGAAGGCCTTCTTCATCTTGGCCCACATGTCAATGCTCCTTGGGGTCAAGTAGTAGAACCAGTCATTGGCCGAATCCTTAAGAGAGAAAGGAAAGGCCCTCAGCTTGATTTAGTCTTCAGTCACTCCCTTGGGCTTTATGCTGGTGCAGACTGCATGGAACTCCGACAAATGCTTATTAGGGTATTCACCACTCATCCCATGGAAGTGGGGAAGTAAGTGGATCAACCCCGACTTGAGCTCGAAGTTGACGCCATCAACTAGCTCAGGAAACTGCACAGCCAGCGATTGTTGTTGCAGATTAGGGGCAGTCAGCTGCCTCAACGTGGGTGCTTCGTCAGCCATCTCAAAAGTTGGGTTGTCAAAGACCAAAGATCTATTTACTCTACGGCTCTGGGAGAGCGTTCTCTCAATTTCTGTATCCAAAGCTAAGAGTGGAGAGTCAGTAGCACAGGTGTGGACCATAAGACAGGTCCACACAAAAATTAGCACACAAACACACACAAAGAAAAATCAAAACTTGCCTCCCTGGAAACGACACCAATTTGATAGGGGCTAAAGTCGTGTGCCCAATCAAAGTAATCCTACACAAACCTAACTCAGTAGAATAGGCAAGCAAGGGTCGAATCCCACAAGGAGGAGTTGTCTTTCTTTATGTCAATTTGCATGCAATAGTAACAAAGGGGGGATTGGTTGGTTGATTGAATTTCAAGTAAACAAAGTAAAGTAAACAAAACAAAGGGTTGTAATCAATTGGGGAAAACACTTAGCCAAACAAATATCCACCATTCATTTGATAGGTTGATCCTAGATTATCTCTAATTCTTTCCTATGAATGTTCCTATTCCTTTTCTTAAGATATAAACAGGACAAACAAACCCTGAGAATACTAACTATCAAACAACCAGGAAAACCTCCATGATTCAATTCAATAGCAGCAATGAGCACAGGAATTTAGATAGATACATGCAAGTGTAGCAAATAGTCATACAATTGCATGCAATTAATTCTCTCTATAATAAACCAGTCCAAACAGTTCTTAGAATATTGTAGTTGTTACTCATGAATTAGGTAACTCAAACAGTAATTATCAAACCCTAGCAATAGACAATTACTAATAACAACTAGTTGCATCCAACAAGCGAAATCAGTAAGAATCAATGGGATGAAGCACAAGAGAATCAATACATTCAAAGGAAAAGAAAGAGAATTATAACCTCACAACCATTATTCAAACGAAGGCTTTAATTGTCGGACTAAGCAAAAGGTTCTTAGTTCTTCATAGTCTTGAAACAATAAAACTCAAAGGGAAAAAGTGTTGAATAATGAACGATGAATAAAAACTGAATCTCAAAGGCTACTATGGAAATTAGGTTAAATAACCTAGAAACCAAACCTAGTTCTAAAAAGATAACAAACTTAAGCTAAAAAGGAAATAAACTAAAGTAAACGAAATAAAGAAATTAAAAGAAAATCGGAAAAGTAAAATAAAGTGACTTCGGAGAAATCCCGCCGCTTCGCTGATGCCCATTTCCGCAATCGCGGATGAATTTCCGCGGTCGCGGAAAATTCCGTTTCTGGCTCCTTTCTCTCGAATTATCCGCGATCACTCCTCTTGCTCGCCCACGGTCGCGGATTCCTCGCTGCTGCTTCGTGTGGCTTCTTTTTTCGACTCTTCCTCGGTCTTCTCAAATGGTCTCCTCTCCTTCTTCAATAAGTCTTCGTTTAAGCTTCTCCAAACCACCAAATCCACACTTCTACTTCTCAACTTCATTCTCCATAATTGTGCTCTAAACATCTCCAAATGTACCCAAAACACCGATAACAACTCCTAGATATGCACTACAAAGTAGCGCTGATCAATTATCTATAGTGATGGTTCCCCTAATCTAGTCAACTTGTTGAGATTAATATTGTTCATTCCTAATTCAGAGTAGCAACTGCGATATTCTAAGAACTGTTTGGACTGGTCTATTGTAGAGAGAATTGATTGCATGTCGAGTACTGACTGTTTGCTAAGTATTGCATGAGCCTATCTATTCCTGAGCCTAATGCTGCTGTTAGATTTATCTTGATGTTTTCTTGATTGTTTAATAGTTAGGATTATCAGGACTGTTTGGACTGGTAGTTAATTTAGAACAGGGATTAGGACATTCATGAGGATTGAGAACTAGGGATAATCAATGATTGAACAACCAAACTAAAGGTGGATATTTGTCTAGCCAAGCTTTCTATGTTTTATTTATCGTTTTCTTAGTTGAATACAACCAAAACCCCCCTTTGTCTTTGTTATCAATTGGTGAATGATTTTGTAAATAGGATATATAACTTGATTCGACCCTTACTTACCAGACTACATTAGTTAGGTTTTTGAGGTTTACTTTGTTAGGTGCACTACACCTAACAGTGGATCTTTTTGGTTGCACGTGGAGTTTTTCTTGAGGAGGACCGCCACAACACCAACGACATGTGCTTTCATTGATATACCGCCAGCCCCAACATCCACATCCAGGCCACCTCGGCGACGGTTATGAGTACTTTTTTTGCTTTTCCCTATGCTTCATCTTTTTTGTCTTTCATTACATTGAGGACAATGCAAGGTTTAAGCATGGGGGAGTGTTCTATACTTCCTAGTCGTCTAGGGAATAAAAGAAAAACAAAAAAAATAATGAAAAAGAAAAAAGTCAAAAATTTGAAAAAAGACAAAAATAAAATCCTAGGATAAGTCGAAAACCCGAGAGGGCGGCTTAGGTAATAAGCAGGTGGCTTGGGTCAGCATTAGGCTGGGGTAATAAGAGGTCAAGAGTGATTTGAGTTTTATGTGAGCCCATCTATTGAAAAATGAAATGAGTGGCTTGGTGAAAACCCGAAAGGGCGCCTTGGCAAAATGAGTGAAAAGAAGAAGAGTGATTATTAGGATTCCTCATTTTTCCTAGCGTGGTGACATAAGAAGAGGTGATATAAGGAGGATTCAGGTAGGTCACTCTAGGAGGCATAAGAAGATAGATGGAGGCTAGGATTAGATGGTTACTTTCACTCTATAGTGTTCGGGTTAAGCTTGGAGGAAGTACTCTGATTTCCTTTAAGCTTGTATGTTTGTGTGTTGTTCTTATTGTGTTGGTGCCTTGGAGATTCATGATTAGGTGCAGTTCTTAGTGGAGATGATTTTGTTGTGCTTCCTGAGACCTTGGGTATTTCATTGGAGGAGTAGGTTTCTATTAGCTTACTCGAGGACGAGCAAGGTTTAAGCATGGGGGAATTTGATCAGCGCTACTTTGTAGGGTTTAACTAGGAATTGTTACCGGAGTTTTAGGTACCATTTGGATGGGTTTAGAGCATAATTGTGGAGAATGGAGTTGAGGAGACGGAAGATGATTTTGGTGGTTTTGAAGAGCTAAAATGAAGGAGTAAGAAGATGGAGAAGAAAGCCACAAGAGAAGACGAAGAAGGAGCTGGAAGAAGCTACAGGAGCTTTTCCGCGGTCGCGGAAATCACCGCCGCGGTCGCGGAACAACACGGAGCGAAGAGAGAACAAGAAGACGCGAGACCTTTACAGTAACTTTTCCGCGGTCGCGGAAATTCCTCCACGGTCGCGGAAACCGTTGTCAGACGCGCGCGGGATTTTCGTCCGAAGACTGTATTATTTTATTTCTTATTATTTCGTTTATTATATTTTAGGAGTTTTTATTTCTTATTTTTTAGGAAATTAGGTTTTGCAAAGTCTTTATATTCTTCCTTTAGAACATCAGTTTTGTAAGTTGGGTTCTACCCCAAGTTGTGTTTTACATTTCTTCCTCTTTTCCCTTTTCTTAGTTTAGTTATTTGTTTTGTTTTTGGCTAGACAATGGAAGCCTTGGTTTGAATTTGATATTGAGATTATTCCTTTCTTTATTCTTGAATGTTATGATTCTCTTGTTCTTCATCCCATTGAGTTTTATTGATTTCACTAGCCTGATCACCTAGTTTTATTGGTATTATTCATACTGCAGGATTAGGGTTTTGAATTCTATTGGTTGATCTAGTTCATCAATTGTTGTAATTAGTATTATTAATATTAGTTTCCCTAGACTGACAAACTAGTTGAGATTGGTATTATCTATAGTGCTGGTTCCCCTAATCTGGTCAACTTGTTGAGATTAATATTGTTCATCCCTAATTCAGAGTAGCAACTGCGATATTCTAAGAAATGTTTGGACTGGTCTATTGTAGAGAGAATTGATTGCATGTCGAGTACTGACTGTTTGTTAAGTATTGCATGAGCCTATCTATTCCTGAGCATAATGCTGATATTAGATTTATCTTGATGTTTTCTTGATTGTTTAATAGTTAGGATTATCAGGACTGTTTGGACTGGTAGTTAATTTAGAACAGGGATTAGGACATTCATGAGGATTGAGAACTATGGATAATCAATGATTGATCAACCAAACTAAAGGTGAATATTTGTCTAGCCAAGCTTTCTATGTTTTATTTATCGTTTTCTTAGTTAGATACAACCAAAACCCCCCTTTGTCTTTGTTATCAATTGGTGAATGATTTTGCAAACAGGATATATAACTTGATTCTTTGTGGGATTCGACCCTTACTTACCAGACTACATTAGTTAGGTTTTTGAGGTTTACTTTGTTAGGCGCATGCGACAAAACGCCCTATCAATTAAGCACAAGAGAATTAATAACATTCAAAGGAATAGAACAAGAGTTATAATCTCACAACCAAAACAAACGAAGGCTTCAATCGTCTGACTAAGTAAAGGAACTTAGTTCTTCATGACTTGCAAAAACTCTACAAACTCTAAACTGCCATTCTCCAAAATATGATAGAATGAATGATAATAAAACCTAAAGAGACTTAGTCTATTTAACCTAAACGAAATATGCTAAAAAGAATAAACCGAAATATAAAAATATAAAATAAAGAAACTAAGGTAACAAGATAATATGCGTGTGAAATCTTCCGCGTTGTCTCTGATCTTCAAGGCCGCGATCGCGGTTTCCTCCACCGCGCCCACAGCTTGCTCTTTGTAACACTCCAGTGAATCCTTCAATAGCCGCGACCGCGGCACTCCAAACCGCGCCCGTAGTTTTGCCTGCTCCGCTTCCTGACGAACTTTTTCTATGCCGCGTCTTGCTCTATTAGCCGTGGTTGAGGCTCTTCTTCTTAGCTTTTGTATGCTCCAACACTTCACTAAAACTAACCCTTTCTCCACTTCTTCTCTACTACTTCATCATCCTAAATTATCTCCTAAACCCACTCAGATGGCACCTAATAGCATAGTAACAACTCCTAGTTACGAACTACAAAGTAGAGCGTATCAGTTCGGCATAAATTGCTATGTGAAAGAACGATCAATGGAAGGAGAGTCGCGGTATGACATAGCGACTTACATGATTTTAAGAAGAAATAAATTTGAAAAAACATTGAAAAAAAAGAGAGTCGCTATTTAAAACAACGACTCTGTTTTTTTTAAAATAAAAATCAGAAAGTTGAATGGAAGACTAATGCCTCCTCTTTTTTATACAGCGGCTCTTATTTTCTAAAAAAGTTATAAATAAAAAATTTATATTATATTGCATGTAGGACATTACTTTACTAAAGTGATAATAGATTAGCATTTAAAAATAGTATATTTCTTTTCAATAGTAGGCCCACATGCTCTCATTGAAATTCATCTTCTACTCTAACTCCCAGTGTACATGGCCGACAATTTTTGTAGTCATTGTATTCAACTTTTCTATTTTTTATTATTTAAAATTAGTAAGTCGTTGTTTAAAATAGCGACTCTCTTTTTTCAATTTTTTTTATTCTTCTTAAAATCATGTAAGTTAGTCGTTACGTCGTACTGCGACTCTCCTTCCATAAATCATTGTTTCACATAGAGGCTTATGCCGAACCTATTCATCCAGCCTATTTTGAGAAATGTTTTTAAATCGGAGCCTTTTTTTAGAATTAAGTTTTAAAAGTTTCCTACTCTGGAAAAAAGTTCCAACTTGTAGGGCTAGACGGGCTGAGCCTGGTGCCGACACGATTGCGGTGAAGAAGAGAAAACTGCTTGGAGAGAGTTCCTCTGCTTCTGTGTCGATCATGATTCCTAAGGACATTCCTAAAATGCCCAAGGTCACCCCTGTTGTGGAAAAAGAAGGAAACAATAACGGAGAAGGTGTCATCTCATTCGAGCGTGTCAGAACATCCTAGTTTGATTGTGTCGGCGATGACCCCTACGAGACAGGATCTGCAAGCCATGTAGACAGTCTGGTCGCCATTGTTCAAAGAGCACTATATGGGAGTCAACACAACTGACATGTTTGGAGACACCCTTTCTATGAAATGGAAGGTAAAACTTATCCGTCTGAGTTCTGTGTTTTATTTATCTTGTTGTCGTTTATCTCTAACAGTCTTGTTTGACAGGGCCTTCAAGCCATATTATGTGTGTGGGACCACGTCAAGGAGCTCTCATAGAAGACGGATGTCTTGGAGAAGCAAGTTGTGATTGATCGAAACTCAATTGAGGCTATCACCTCCAAGAACTTTGAGTTGTCTCAGAGCGTCAAGGCTCAAGAAGGCAAGATCAACAACTTGAGAGGTTGGCGACAGAGCTGGATGAAGATGACACATTCTATTCGTGGCTATCCAGGATTGAAGCTATGGAGGATGTCGCCGCCGAAAAGAATAGTGATTGGGACGTCGTTGCGAAAAGGAAGGTGTTCCATGACGCGTACCCATCTACGCCGGTCTTCTCCAGTATGACACCTCGAAAGCTCAAGGACGCCAAAGTTGAGGAGGAGCAGGACCCCATAGTTGTGAAGGATAAGCATGACCCCGTGGTGGAGGAGGAAAGGCATGACCCTCCCACCACATGGCTAGAGAAGAGCATGTCGTGGTTGCGTCCTGAAGGTGATGATGCTAATCAAGATCAAACACTCAGTAACACGTCAACGATGACAAGGTAGATCACGATGTAGATGTTGAAGACGTTGATGCCATTCAAGGTCGAAATAGATGTAATAGTTTTGTCATATTGTGTAAAATATGTAGAAAGTAAAATAAGAAATTGTATCTTCTAAGAATGAGTAATAAAATCAGCTTCTTTGATCATAACAATCGCTTTAGCGCTCTACCTTTTGTATTCTTCTTGATATGAATCAAATATTAGCAACGATGTCTATATGCGCAAAGTCTTACTATTGACATGTTAAGAAACTAGTTCTGCCCCGGACGATTCTCTCCAATAACTTCGTTAAGAGATAGCAAGAAGAAAAACATGATATTATTTGAAATGATGCGTAAGACATGTTACCTAGGGTAAGCATGATGGCATTGAGCGAAGATAGAGAGAACATTGTCATTGAGATGCAAATGATCACAAGGTTAAGAACTTTGTCATGCAATGCACAATCTGATCACAGGATTTGCGTTGCGATTACTCATAGATGACCATCGGGGGACGAGTGGATAAAGACAAGATTGATCGTGGGATTCACATCACAATGTTCATAGATGACCACCAGCGGTAATAAAGATAGTGTCAAGGCGTAACTAACGGGGAGTGTGGCCGATATAGCTGATGGTGTCACAACGAAACTCGCGAGGAATGTGAATAGTTTAGCCTATGGCATCACAACATAACTCGCGGGGAGTGTGACTGATTTAGCCTATGGTATCACAACGTAACTCGTGGGGAGTGTGATCAATATAGCCTATAGCGTCACGGCATAACTCGCGGGGAGTGTGCCCGATATAACTGATGGCGTCACGACGTAACTCGCAAGGAGTGTGACCGGTTTAGCCAATGGAGTCACAGTGTAACTCGTGCGGAGTGTGACCGGTTTAGCCTATGGCATCACAGCGTAACTCACGGGGAGTGTGACTGATTTAGCCTATGGTATCACGACGTAACTCACGGGGTGTGTGATCGATATAGCATATAACGTCACATCTGTGATCGATATAGCCTATAATGTCACATCGTAACTCGCATGGAGTGTAACCAATATAGTTGATGGCGTCAAGGCATAACTCGCGGGGAGTGTGACCGGTTTAGCCTATGGCATCATGGCATAACTCTGGGGAGTGTGACCGATATAGCCTGATAGCGTCGACGGGGAAGAAGGCTTCGTCACAACAAAGCTCCAAGGGAACAACATCGAGATAGACAAGGGGTACGATGTAGCTCGACCACGCGTAGCCCCAGGGGTGAAAGTATGCAAGAGATTTGATCTGCCCATAAGCCATTTTTCGTCTTGAGCCTTTTCTTGAGATTGTTGATGGAAACCTTGTTGTTGGATTCTGCCTGATTGTTAGCTTGCGAGTAGAGTGGAGTCGATGTGATGAGTTTGATGCACAATTCCTAGCAAAACTCATACATTTTATTACTTATGAACTGAGACCCATTGTCGTAAACAATGGTGTTGGGGACACTAAACCTGCTCAAGATATTCCTTCTTATGAAGGAGATGACATGTGAGTCTTTGATTTCTTTGAACGCCTCTGCTTTGATCCATTTGGAGAAGTAGTCTATCATGGCGAGCATGAAGACACGTTGACTGGAGGCGACTGACAAAATTCTGACGATGTCCATCCCCCACTTTATGAAAGGCCAAGGGGAGGAAATCGGGTGTAGATCTTCGGATGGTTGATGAGACACTAGATCATGTTTTAACAGGCATCACACTTCTTTGCATAATTAGTTGCGTCTTTCTTCACAGCATGCCAATAATAAACTATTTTGTGGGCGCACAACCCTAAGTTCCATCCACCGGAATGATTGTTGCATTCTCCGTCGTGGAGTTCTTGTAACACGTTCTGGATTTTGCTTTCTCGGTGACACCTGAGATAGTATTCAGTGGTGGACCACTTGAGTAACATGTCATCTTTCTAGACAACAGATGATGCCTTGGCACGAAGTCGTCGAGCCTCATTCTTGTCGGGTGGTAACTCGCCATGCTTGAGCCAATTATATAATGTGTAATCTAGGACTCATATTGGTTAGAGTAACTGACTTGTATAGGGTTTGCTTTGTTGGACCGTTTGATTATGGCGGGCACCTCTAAGTGTAGGAAGAGAATCTTCTAGTATTGTATCGGATCGATGACGGACCAGAGATTGGCTAACGTGTCGGCCTCTGCGTTGGTGTCTCTGGGAACTTGTTTAATGCTAAACGTATTAAAGCACTTGATGATGTTGCGGACAAATTCTAGATAGGTTGTCATCTTCGAATCACGGGCAGCGTACACTATATTGATATGATTCATGATTAGCATATAGTCGCATATTACTTCCAAGTTCTTCACACCTGTCTCCATTGCAATGGTGATGCTTCATATTTTGCTTCGTTGTTCGTTTCTTTGAATTCTCATTGCACGTCTTGGGGTATCATATCCCCTATGGTGATTTTAGGAAAGCCCCTAATCCTACACCAATCTGATTAAAAGCGATGTCGGTGTATACCGTCCATTTCAAGGGACGTGATTATTAAATTGCAATATTTCTTCTGTGATCTGCTCTTCATAGGTTGGGCTGAAATCAGCCACAAAATCTGCCAAAGCCTGTGACTTAATTGTTATATGTGTCTCTTCTTGGATGTCATAGCCACTGAGGTAGACTTCCCTTTTCGTAATCCTCCCTAACAACTCTGGTTAACTCATCACGTTCATGATAGGATAGTTGGTTCTCACATTGATAGTGTGGGCCTCGAAGTAAGGTTTTAGCTTGATGGATGTCGTGATGAGGGCTAGGGTTAGCTTTTCCATGTGCGAGTACCTTGTTTCTGCATCGAGCAACATCGTGCTCACATAGTAGACGTGCCAATGTTCGCTGTCTTCTTTTCTCACTAAGACGATTCTTATTGTCGTTTATGTACCATTTCAGTTCTTGGGAGGCTTCTTCGTGCTCGCTTGTCCTCTAAAAAAATTTTTTTCTCTTTAAGACGACGTAGAATAAGCGATTCATATCTAACGCTTCCGAGATGAACCTTTTCTTCATTCTCCCTGACAACTCTGGTTTACTCATCACATTCATGATAGGATAGTTGGTTCTCACATTGATAGTGTGGGCCTCAAAGTAAGGTCAGCTTGATGGATGTCATAATGAGGGTTAGGGTTAGCTTCTCCATGACCGAGTATCTTGTTTCCCACCGAGCAATGTCTTGCTCACATAGTAGACGGGCCACTGTTTGCCATCTTCTTCTCTCAGTAAGACGGTTCTTGTGGTAGTTTCTATATCATTTCAATTCTTGGGAGGCTTCTTCGTGCTCGCTTGTCCACTAAAAAGATTTGTTTTTCATTAAGACGACGTAGAACAAGAGATTAATATCTAACGCCTTCGAGATAAACCTGTTTAGAGCGGCGAATCTACATGTCAGCTTCTGTATGTCTTTGACGCATCGAGGGGATTCGAGATTAAGCATATATTTCATCTAGTCAGGATGGGCTTCAATTACCCTTACACGGCGTCGAGTGTGGCAACCTCACAGGAGGATGAAGTTTGTCCAGCAAAGCATTAAGAACATGCTATTATTGGCCAACAATGAATCGCGATTGCAATAGAATACGTCAAGAATGCAATGCTTGCCAAGGACATGCCCCAATTCCTCATCAACCACCAGAACTATTGCACCCGACACTATCTCCTTGGCCATTCATGAGATGGATCATGGACATCATCGGAAAGTTACCACCCGCATTAGGATAACGCATGTTCTTTTTAGCCATGATAGATTATTTCTCAAAATGGATCGAAGTCGAAGCATATTGAGAGGTAAAATACAAACACGTCGTATCTTTCATAAAATGTAACATCTTGTGCAGATTCAGCATAACATCAGAGATGGTATGCGACAATGGCTCCCAATTCATTAGCAACTGAACTAGATCATTCTGCAAACAATGGAACATCAACTTGGTCACATCGACCCCACGCTACCCACAATCCAATGGACAAGCAAAATCAAGCACAAAAATCATCATCAAAAACCTCAAAAAACGACTTGTGGGAGAAATGGGGAAATGAGCCGACGAGCTACCAAGATTGCCACTGGACAATCCCCATTCTCAATAGTGTAAGGATCGGGGGCGGTCATTCCAGCTAAAATTCTAATACCAACAGCCCAATATTGTAACACCGCAAGCTAGGGTATCACAGCGACGTGAATCCCGCCCGAAATCCACAAGGCTAGAGTACGCAAATAAGTACTATGTCGACAAAATGCCAATATAGATAATTAACCACATATGTCTATAGATGAAAAGGACAAGTCGATGATATATAATATGCATAACAAAGTTTACAACCAACGCGAAAAACGACAAGGTCTACTTGACATGAAAAGAACAAGACCCAAAGAGCTATCTAATCAATGTCGGTGGTCACCAATCCCATCATGTCGTTCTTGTGTCTATGCAGCGCTAATACATGGATGTCAAATAGATCCAGCCACAACGAGTCAATCACAATACTAGTAAGATACCCAGCTAGGCATTCTCAAGTGAAAGCATGTAAGGCGTAGACACAAGAGCAAGGCAACTTACAAGTATAACAACATTATCAAGCTTGTTATCAAACAACCACTTGATATAGCCCAAAGAAATACTAAGTGCATAAGCTAATATAATACTAATAGTAATAAGAAGATGGTACCACTTCTTCCCCTTAAGTCGCAACCTAAGAGGGGTAAATCCCGCTCATTGGAATTCACCGTTTGGGAACGCTCAGCATAATGTTCCCTCTTGGGAGCGCATCATAATTGCCCTACTTTAGCTCATAATGGGAACGCACAACATAATGTTCCCCCAACCATGGCTTTAGCTTATAATAAGAACGCACATACATAATGTTCCACCAATGATATAATATATGTATACTAAATATATAGCTTTTGGAACATTGCATACTTAGAAAATATACAAGCTTATGCATCACTTAATTACCAACTAAGGGTAAGCACGGAATCACAACATGCATCAGCACTTCACCTACCAACACAAAAGAACACATAACGAGGCACCAAACTAATCTAGCAACTGAGCAAGTTGAAGAAATTTGCCTGAAATTCTTGAAACTCTAACAAGAACCATTTGCAATTATCCCGGGATACACTCAAGTACCTTGACTATGCGGAAGATGACCCAATAAAGTATTGCTTCAGTATTGTATTTTCCAAGGGAACAAGAAGAAGAAAAGTGTACTAGCTATTGTAGATTTAGGGGTATATATATTTGTAAACAATTTAGGTTTAGTTAAGGTGGTAGCCATGTGTACACACCTATACTTGACAAGTGTATGCCTAAGAACTGGTGGCTTTCTAGCATGTTGCCACATAAGAACATAAGTGGAAGGCATGCAAAAAAGAGGTGCTAGCATGTTTACACATAAGAATATAGGTGGAAGGCATGCAAAAAAGAGGTGCTAGCTTGTTTACACATAAGAACATAGGTGGAAGGCATGCAAAAGAGAGGTGCTAGCTTGTTTACACATAGGAACATAGGTGAAAGGCATGCAAAAATAGGTGGCTATCCAAAGAAAGAAAAGCAAGGAAAAAGAGGCTTACTCTAGAAGTTTCATAATAATAATATAATTGTTGAAAAATATTTTAATCATGCTGAAATCTAACACGTCTTACTAACTTTTACCGCATTATGATAACTTATCCAGATTAGAGATATCTCATACCTCCCCCCTTAAAAGGAGTTTCGTCCTTGAAAGTAGGACGAAAATAGCTCAAGATAATGCTCTCGCATGCTCATCTTGGTCTCCCATGTAGCCTCCTCAACTCCATGGCGCGACCATTGTACCTTTACCAAAGGTACCACTTTCGTCCTCAATTGTTTTGTTCGACGCTCTAGGATCGCCATAGGATGATCTTCATAAGTGACATCATCAGTTATCTTAATCTCATCATAGCTGATTATATGACTAGAATCGGCAACATAGTTTCGCAATTGAGATACACGGAAAACGTTATGCACTCTACTCAATGATGGAGGTAAGGCCAATCGATAAACGAGCTCGCCAACTCTCTCTAAGATTTCAAAAGGACCTATATATTTGGGGCTCAGTTTTCCCTTTTTCCCAAAGCGAAAGACTCCTCTAGTCGGTGACACTTTGACTAGCACATGATCACCAGCTTCAAACTCCAAAAGACGTCATCGTTTGTCAGCATACGACTTTTTACGACTCTGTGCAGTCAACAATCTCTCTTGAATCAACTTGATATTTTCTTTCGTCTCCTGAAGCATGTCGGGCTTAGTCCCGATGGAATTTGCTCTATCATCCCAAAAAATTGGTGAACGGCAACGTCGACCATACAACGCCTCATATGGTGCCATCCGAATAGATGCATGCCAACTGTTGTTATATGCAAACTCTACTAACAGTAATTGAGCTTCCCAATCAGCCTTCCAGTCAAGTGCACAAGCTCGCAACATGTCCTTTAATGTCTGAATAGTCCTCTCATATTGACCATCTGTCTGGGATGATAGGCGGTGCTGAAATGTAGTTGGGTTCCAAGTGCCGCATGAATCGACTTCCAGAATCTCAAAACAAAACGACCATCCCGATCCGACACTATTGTTCTTGGGGCACCATGCAATCTCACAATTTCTTTGACAAATATTGTTGATAGCTTCTCAGGACCCCAAGTCTTTCGAATCCCGAGGAATTGAGCTAAGTTTGTCAGCCGGTCAACGATCTCCCAAATGACATCCATGCCCTTCCTAGTTTTTGGTAGTCCGATAAAAAAGTCCATGGAGATATCTTCCCAGTTCCACTCAAAAATTGGGAGTGGTTGAAGCATTCTTGTTGGCCTCTGGTGCTCAATTTTTACCCGCTGACAAGTCGAGCACTTTGAAACAAACTCTACAACATCATTTCTCATGTTGGGCCACCAATAAAGTTGTTTGAGGTCTTTGGACATCTTACTTGTTCCAGGATGCACAGAGTAAGGGGTTGCGTGAGCCTCTATCATAATAGTCTTTCTCAAATCTTCATCAATTAGGACACAAAGGCAATTCCTAAACCTTAGAACACCATCCTCATGCACAAGAAATCTTGGTTTTTTCCCTTGGAGCACCTCCTCTCGGATTCGAATCAACAATGGATCCTTACACTACCCTTGTTGGATAGATTCCAACAATTAAGATTGAACTTCTAGCATATTTAGCTATCCTTGAGTTCCCGACAGCCATATTCCGATGCCATTTCGGATCAAGTCTTGTTGCAGAGCCGGTTGTACCGTTAACCGAGAGAGTATTTGCTCTTGCGCCGACTTCCTCCTTAATGCGTCAGCTACCACATGAGCCTTAATCCACTCTAACCATCTTCGATGCCTCATATTAAAAACCTTCTACATAAAGAGGTACTTTAAAATCTTGTGATATGTATATATATTGGCAAGTAACCCCATTAAGGTAGTGATGCCAAATCTTTGGTGCAAAAAAGACCGCTGCAAGCTCTAGGTCGTGTGTTGGATAATTAGCCTCATGAGTTTTCAGTTGGCGGGAAGCATATGCAATAACTCATCCATTTCGCATCAATACACATCCCAAGCCTTGCCAAGAAGTGTCACCATACACAGCAAATCCATCAAGACCTTGAGGTAAAGTCAAAATTGGAGCAATTGTCAATCTCTTCTTGAGCTCCTCAAAACTTCTTATACAAGAATCATCCCACTCGAACTACTCAGTCTTGCGTAGTAGATTAGTCAGTGGTTGCGCAATACGAGAAAACCCTTCCACAAACCTTTTGTAGTACCCTGCCAAACCAAGGAAACTCCACACATCCTTCACATTCTTCGGAGTCTGCCATGAAAAGACTGCTTCAATCATGAGGGTCAACCTTGACACCCTCTGCTGAGATGATATGGACAAGAAAATTGACTTCCGACATCCAGAAATCACACTTGGAGAGCTTGGCATATTGTTGGTGCAGTCTAAGCCGGCCCAAAACCAATCTTAGATGTTCGGCATACTCTTCCTGACTTCGAGAGTATATTAGAATATCATCGATAAAGACAACAACAAATTGATCCAAATAATCTATAAACAAACACTCGATTCATCAACTCCATGAAGACTGCGGGGGCATTAGTTAAACCAAAAGGCATTACCATAAACTCATAATGTCCATACCTTATTTGGAAAGCAGTCTTCGGTATATCTTCATCCTTAATCCTCAACTGATGATAATCTGACCTCAAATCGATCTTAGAGAAGACATAGGCACCGTGAAGCTGATCCAACAAGTCGTCAATATGAGGAAGCGAATACTTGTTTTTCATTGTAACCTTATTTAATTCTATGTAGTTGACAGATGCTAAAGTCGTGATGCCTAATCAAAATAATCCTTAAAAACCTAAACTAGTAGAATAGGCAAGCAAGGGTCGAATCCCACAGGGAGGAAGTAACCTTTCTAAGTGCACAAATGTATGTCAAAGTAACAAAGAGGGGTTTGTTGGTTTGGTTTGCAATTAAACAAAGTAAAGTAAAAACAAAGGTTTTGTAATCAATTGGGGAAAAGTACTTAGCCAGACAAATATCCATCATTCATTCGATTGGCTAATCCTAGATTATCTCTAATTCCTTCCTATGAATGTTCTATTCTTTTTCTTAAGTTATAAACAGGACAAATAAACCCTGAGAATACTAACTATTAAATAACCAGGAAAACCTCCATGATTCAATTCAACAGCAGCAATGAGCACAGGAATTTAGATAGATACATGCAAGAGTAGCAAACAGTCATACAATTGCATGCAATTAATTCTCTCTACAATAAACCAGTCCAAACAGTTCTTAGAATATTGCAGTTGCTACTCATGAATAAGGTAACTCAAACAGTAATTACCAAACCCTAGCAATAGACAATTACTAATATCAACTAGTTGCGTCCAACAAGCGAAATCAATAAGAATCAATGGGATGAAGCACAAAAGAATCAATACATTCAAAAGAAAAGAAATAGAGTTATAACCTCACAACCGTATATCAAATGAAGGCTTCAATCGTCGGACTAAGCAAAGAGTGCTTAGTTCTTCATAACTCAAAGGGAAAACAATACTGATTAATAAACGATGATAAAAACTATGATGATCAAAGTGGCTGGAAAAATTAGGTTAAACTAACCTAACCCAAAACCTAATCCTAAAAAGATAACAAACTTAGTCTTAAAAAGGAATAAAATAAAGTAACGAAATAAAAGAATAGGAAATAAAGATAAAATAATAAAACTCGGATCTTCGGACGAAAGAGAACACGCGCTGACGACGGGTTTCCGCGATCGCGGAGAAAGCCTCCGCGATCGCGGAAAATACAATTCTCGGTCTCTTGCTCTCGGCTTTTCCGCGACCACGCCACTGGAATTCCGCGATCGCGGAACTTCGGATTTCATCACTTTTTGCCTCTCGTTGATTCCGCGACCACGGCCCTCAGCCCCGCGACAGCGGTATTTGCTCCTGTAGCTCCACTTGGTTCTACTTCTTCGTGTTCTTAGGTGGCTTCCTTCTCTCTTCATTATATCTTCATTTAAGCTTCTCCAAACCACCATATCCGCACTTCTACTCCTCAATTCCATATTTCACAATAACGCTCTAAACTCATCTAAATGGTACCCAAAATACCGGTAACAACTCCTAGTTAAACCCTACAAAGTAGTGCTGATCAAATTCCCCCATGCTTAAACCTTGCTCGTCCTCGAGTAAGCTAATATAAACCTAATCCTCCAATCAAATCCCTAAGGTCTCAGGAAGCACAGACAAATCATCTCCACTAAGAATTTCACCAAACATGTAACTCCAATGCACCAACACAATAAACACAATCACAACACACAGCCAAGCTTAAAGGAAAGCAGAGTACTTCTCCCAAGCTTATCCCGAACACCATAGAGTGAATAAAAATCTAATCCTAGCCTCCATCTATCTTCTTATACCTCCCAGAGTGACCTACCCGAATCCTCCTTATATCACCTCTTCTTATGTCACCACGCCAGGTAAAATGATGATTCCTAATGATCAATCTTCTTCTTTTCACTCATTTTGCCAAGGCGCCCTTTCGGGTTTTCACCAAGCCACTCATTTCATTTTTCAATAAATGGGCTCACATAATACTCACATCACTCTTGACCAATTATTATCCCAGCCTAATGCTGGTCCAAGCCACCTGCTTATTACCTAAGCCGCCCTTGCGGGTTTTCGACTTATCCCAGGATTTATATTTTTGCCTTTTTTCAAATTTTTGGCTTTTTTTTTTCTTCTCAACGACTAGCAAGTATAGAAAACTCCCCCATGCTTAAACATTGCATTGTCCTCAATGTAATGAAAGACAAAAAAGAATGAAGCACAGGGAAAAGCGAAAAGGTACTCACAAACGTCGTTGAGTTGGCTTGGACTGGAAGTTGTTGCTGGCGGTATATCACGAAGCACATGTCACTGGTGTCGTGCCGGTCTTCAAACTCAAGCTCTATCGTGCAACCAAATAGATCCACTATAATGTGTAGTGGAACATCAAACAAATCGGGGTTGCACGGCCTTCAACGAACACATAATGAAGCCCAGTGGAAACGGGGTGTGGGCTCTGGTATTCCTCCTCCCCAGCTGTCGAATGTCGGGCCATCATCGGTGCCAAATACAAATGTGGGGCTAATGTCTCCTTCTTGGCATCATGATGTGCACCGTATTTCAAATTAAAATGCAGACAGCTGGGCCGCGATCGCGGAAATAAGGCCGCGATCGTGGAAAAACGCCGAACCTTTTTTTTTGAAGCATTTTTTTTCCAAGAAAGGGGACTTATAGTGATATATCCGCGACCGTGGAAGAATTTCCGCGCCCGCGGAAATGTTTCTGGTGTGGAACACCGTCTTCGAATTGGCTTCGAGTCTCCTTCATGCAGGTTAGTCTAAAGCACAACAAAAACTAAAGCAAAAACAAAGCAAGATAAAACAAAGATATGGAATGAAAAGACAAGAAAAGAAATACATACCTCGGGTTGCCTCCCGAGCAGCGCCTTAGTTAACGTCGTGGCTCGACTCATCTAAGGTGAACATCGGGGTCTGTCAGGTCTGTCTCTTATATGACGGTGGTGTCAAAACCTTCATGGTAGGGTTTCAACCTTTGACCATTCACCTTAAATACTGACGGCGCGTCAGTATCATACAGCTTCACCGCACTGTAGGGGAAAACGCGAGCAACAACATAGGGCCCGGCCCAACGGGATCGGAGTTTTCCCAAAAAGAGACGAAGGCGAGACATAAATAATAGGACTTTGTCTCCTGGCTTAAAGTCCTTTCTCAAAATATTCTTGTCGTGACATGCCTTTGTCTTTCCCTTGTACGTGACTGCGTTATCATAAGCTTCGAGTCGCAGTTCCTCTAATTCTTGCATCTGTAACTTTCGAAATTCTCCTACTTCATCAATCTGCATGTTGCAATTGTTTACAGCCCAAAACGCCTTGTGCTCGAGCCAGACAAATATCCACCATTCATTCGATTGGTTGATCCTAGATTATCTCTAATTCCTTCCTATGAATATTCTATTCCTTTTCTTAAGTTATAAACAGGACAAACAGACCATGAGAATACTAACTGTTAAATAACCAAGAAAACCTCCATGATTCAATTCAACAGCAGCAATGAGCACAGGAATTTAGATAGATACATGCAAGAGTAGCAAACAGTCATACAATTGCATGCAATTAATTCTCTCTACAATAAACCAGTCCAAACAGTTCTTAGAATATTGCAGTTGCTACTCATGAATAAGGTAACTCAAACAGTAATTACCAAACCCTAGCAATAGACAATTACTAATATCAACTAGTTGCGTCCAACAAGCGAAATCAATAAGAATCAATGGGATGAAGCACAAAAGAATCAATACATTCAAAAGAAAAGAAATAGAGTTATAACCTCACAACCGTATATCAAATGAAGGCTTCAATCGTCGGACTAAGCAAAGAGTGCTTAGTTCTTCATAACTCAAAGGGAAAACAATAGTGAATAATAAACGATGATAAAAACTATGATGATCAAAGTGGCTGGGAAAATTAGGTTAAAATAACCTAACCCAAAACCTAATCCTAAAAAGATAACAAACTTAGTCTTAAAAAGGAATAAAATAAAGTAACGAAATAAAAGAATAGGAAATAAAGATAAAATAATAAAACTCGGATCTTCGGACGAAAGAGAACACGCGCTGACGATGGGTTTCCGCGATCGCGGAGAAAGCTTCCACGATCGCGGAAAATACAATTCTTGGCCTCTTGCTCTCTGCTTTTCCGCGACCACGCCACTGGAATTCCGCGATCGCAGAACTTCGGATTTCATCACTTCTCGCCTCGTGTTGATTCCGCGACCGCGGCCCTCAGCCCCGCGACAGCGGTATTTGCTCCTGTAGCTCCACTTGGTTCTACTTCTTCGTCTTCTTAGGTGGCTTCCTTCTCTCTTCATTATATCTTCATTTAAGCTTCTCCAAACCACCATATCCGCACTTGTACTCCTTAATTCCATATTTCACAATAACGCTCTAAACTCATCTAAATGGTACCCAAAACACCGGTAACAACTCCTAGTTAAACCCTACAAAGTAGTGCTGATCAAATTCCCCCATGCTTAAACCTTGCTCGTCCTCGAGTAAGCTAATATAAACCTACTCCTCCAATCAAATCCCTAAGGTCTCAGGAAGCACAGACAAATCATCTCCACTAAGAATTTCACCAAACATGTAACTCCAATGCACCAACACAATAAACACAATCACAACACACAGCCAAGCTTAAAGGAAAGCAGAGTACTTCCCCCAAGCTTATCCCGAACACCATAGAGTGAATAAAAATCTAATCCTAGCCTCCATCTATCTTCTTATACCTCCTAGAGTGACCTACCCGAATCCTCCTTATATCACCTCTTCTTATGTCACCACGCCATGTAAAATGATGATTCCTAATAATCATTCTTCTTCTTTTCACTCATTTTGCCAAGGCGGCATTTCGGGTTTTCACCAAGCCACTCATTTCATTTTTCAATAAATGGGCTCACATAATACTCACATCACTCTTGACCAATTATTACCCCAGCCTAATGTTGGTCCAAGCCACCTGCCTATTACCTAAGCCGCCCTTGCGGGTTTTCGACTTATCCCAGGATTTATATTTTTGCCTTTTTTCAAATTTTTGGCTTTTTTTTTTCTTCTCAACGACTAGCAAGTATAGAACACTCTCCCATGCTTAAACATTGCATTGTCCTCAATGTAATGAAAGACAAAAAAGAATGAAGCACAGGGAAAAGCGGAAAGGTACTCACAAACGTCGTTTAGTTGGCTTGGACTGGAAGTTGTTGCTCGCGGTATATCACGAAGCACATGTCACTGGTGTCGCGTCGGTCTTCAAACTCAAGCTCTACCGTGCAACCAAATAGATCCACTATAAGGTGTAGTGGAACATCAAAGAAAGCGGGGTTGCACAGCCTTCAACGAACACATAATGAAGCCCAGCTGTAAACGGGGTGTGGGCTCTGGTATTCCTCCTCCCCAGCTGTCGAATGTCGGGCCATCATCGGTGCCAAATACAAATGTGGGGCTAATGTCTCCTTCTTGGCATCGTGATGCGCACCGTATTTCAAATTAAAACGCAGACAGCTGGGCCGCGATCGCGGAAATAAGTCCGTGATTGCGGAAAAACGCCGAACCTTTTTTTTTGAAGCATTTTTTTTCAAGAAAGGGGACTTACAGTGATATATCCGCGACCGCGGAAGAATTTCCGCGCCCACGGAAATGTTTCTGGTGTGGAACACCGTCTTCGAATTGGCTTCGAGTCTCCTTCATGCAGGTTAGTCTAAAGCACAACAAAAACAAAAGCAAAAAAAAAGCAAGATAAAACAAAGATATGGAATGAAAAGACAAGAAAAGAAATACATACCTCGGGTTGCCTCCCGAGCAGTGCCTTAGTTAACGTCGTGGCTCGACTCATCTAAGGTGATCAATTGTCAACATCGGGGTCTGTCAGGTCTGTCTCTTCTATGACGCTGGTGTCAAAACCTTCATGGTAGGGTTTCAACCTTTGACCATTCACCTTAAATACTGACGGCGCGTCAGTATCATACAGCTCCACCGCGCTGTGGGGGAAAACACGAGCAACAACATAGGGCTCGGCCCAACGGGATCGGAGTTTTCCCGGAAAGAGACGAAGGCGAGACATAAATAATAGGACTTTGTCTCCTGGCTTAAAGTCCTTTCTCAAAATATTCTTGTCGTGCCAGGCCTTTGTCTTTTCCTTGTACGTGACTGCGTTATCATAAGCTTCGAGTCGCAGTTTCTCTAATTCTTGCAGCTGTAACTTTCGAAATTCTCCAACTTCATCAATTTGCATGTTGCAATTCTTTACAGCCCAAAATGCCTTGTGCTCGAGCCAGACAAATATCCACCATTCATTCGATTGGTTGATCCTAGATTATCTCTAATTCATTCCTATGAATGTTCTATTCCTTTTCTTAAGTTATAAACAGGACAAACAGACCCTGAGAATACTAACTATTAAATAACCAGGAAAACCTCCATGATTCAATTCAACAGCAGCAATGAGCACATGAATTTAGATAGATACATGCAAGAGTAGCAAACAGTCATACAATTGCATGCAACTAATTCTCTCTACAATAAACCAGTCCAAACAGTTCTTAGAATATTGCAGTTGCTACTCATGAATAAGTTAACTCAAACAGTAATTACCAAACCCTAGCAATAGACAATTACTAATATCAACTAGTTGCGTCCAACAAGCGAAATCAATAAGAATCAATGGGATGAAGCACAAGAAAATCAATACATTCAAAAGAAAAGAAATAGAGTTATAACCTCACAACCGTATATCAAATGAAGGCTTTAATCGTCGGACTAAGCAAAGAGTGCTTAGTTCTTCATAACTCAAAGGGAAAACAATACTGAATAATAAACGATGATAAAAACTATGATGATCAAAGTGGCTGGGAAAATTAGGTTAAAATAACCTAACCCAAAACCTAATCCTAAAAAGATAACAAACTTAGTCTTAAAGGGAATAAAATAAAGTAACGAAATAAAAGAAAAGGAAATAAAGATAAAATAATAAAACTCGGATCTTCGGACGAAAGAGAACACGCGCTGACGATGGGTTTCCGCAATCGTGGAGAAAGCTTCCGCGATCGCAGAAAATACAATTCTTGGTCTCTTTCTCTCGGCTTTTCCGCGACCACGCCACTAGAATTCCGCGATCGCGGAACTTCGGATTTCTTCACTTCTCGCCTCGCGTTGATTCCGCAACTGTGGCCCTCAGCCCCGCGACCACGGTATTTGCTCCTGTAGCTCCACTTGGTTCTACTTCTTCATCTTCTTAGGTGGATTCCTTCTCTCTTCAATATATCTTCATTTAAGCTTCTCCAAACGACCATATCCGTACTTCTACTCCTCAATTCCATATTTCACAATAACGCTCTAAACTCATCTAAATGGTACCCAAAACACCGGTAACAACTCCTAGTTAAACCCTACAAAGTAGCGTTGATCAGTAGTCTATGCATAGTCACATGGAACCATTCTTCTTCTTTACAAACAAGACAAGTTCTCCTCAAGGTGATGCACTTGGCCGAATATATCCTTTCTCAACCAATTCCACTAACTACGTCTTTAGCTCTTGCATTTCCACAAGAGTCATCCTATACGATGCTCTTAAAACTAGCGTTGTCACGGGCTCTAAATTAATAGTAAATTCAACTTCGCGGTTTGGTGGCAATCCAGGCAACTCATCAGGAAATACATCAGTATATTCTTGCACGATGGGTATATCAATTATCTTTGGCTTTGAACTCTCCTCACGCGACACATTGCACCAATACCCAACACAACCCTGATTCAATAACTTGGTTGCTTTCATGGCATTGATCAACTTTGCAAACTCGTTAGGTTGTCGGGCTCTAAATACATGCATGGTTCCGTAATCTGAGGTAACTGTAACTGTACGACACCTAATATTCATCATTGCTTGGTGCCTTACCAACCAATCCATGCCCAGAATGACATCATCATGGTATAAGGCCA
The DNA here is from genome assembly GCA_027886185.1 of Rheum nobile. Lineage (NCBI taxonomy): Eukaryota > Viridiplantae > Streptophyta > Magnoliopsida > Caryophyllales > Polygonaceae > Rheum > Rheum nobile. Next base: position 2,435,713 of record WOAB01000002.1, on the reverse strand, counting down.
TAATAAGAAAATCACATGCACAATCCTAATCACCTATACGGATCGGACAATTCCTAAGCTCAGGGTTCCCAACGATCTTACTTCCATCAGGCATACCCACAACAAAAGGTTGGTAATCATTAATGCAACTAAGGCCAAGCCTTTCAACACATTCATCAGAATTAAAGGAATAGGTAGCTCTAGTATCAAAAAGTTGTTAAGAGGCTGAGAGCATATCCATAGCGTACCTGTTGTGGTGGGAGCGTTAGGCTCTTCAGCCCTTCTCATCTCAAACACTATGTATGGAGTTATTCCAGCGCTAGAAGTACTACTTCCGTTACCATGACCTCCACCCTGAGCTGTTCCCGAAGTCTGTTGATGTAATTGTGTCAGCGTCTGCCTATACTGATGACCTGTGCCTCCCGGGCTGGCGATGAGGCTTGAGATGGATCAACATTCTTATGGCGATAGCAAAGAGCAATATGGCAATCTCGACCACAATTAAAGCACTTCGAAGGGGCCTTAGGACACTCATTCTTTGATGATAGGGGCTCTTGCAGTTAAAACAACGTCTACCCTCTATGACCGATCCAGATTGTTGGGACATTCCCGTACGGTCATTCCTCGGAGGTAGATGTTACCTTCCAGACGGTGTTGGTGTAAAATTGGGCTTCTTAATAGTATGGTCCCATATACCTAGAGGGGCTGATTGAGTCCTTTGTCTCTGGTTAGTCTGATCTGGATCCTTGGTTAAAGACGTCATCTCATATGCCAAGGCCTTGTCTTGGTACTCCCTCAAGGTATTGCACTGAAATCCCAAAACATACCTCATACCTCCGACTTTAATCGGGTCTCAAAATGACAGATCTTTTCCTCCTCGTTGTCAATCAAATGGGACACATGGCATAATTTTTTCTTGTATTGTTGAATTTTCTAAGCCACCAAAATATTATGCGGTTGAGGAGCAAAGAACTCTCTCACCCTAGCTCTACGAACGGGTGCTGGACAGTATTCAACTTCAAACATGTTTCTGGATTCTTCCCAAAGGAAAACACGTCCCTCAGGTCAGAAGACCCATCACCATTTGGCAGTGTTTTCTTTCATTAAGTATTGTACTATTTCTATCCTCCTTTGTTCAGGGCACCTCATACCCTCGGCCAAAATCTCGAGCTCAGCCAACCAGTCATCAAGGTCTCCAGTGCCATCGAATATTGATGGCTTCATCTTTTGTAACTCAGTAAGGTACCGATCAAATCCAGTTTCTTTCGGTTCAGGTTTTTGAAGAGGCGGTTGGGGTTGTGCGACTGGTTATGGTTGTGGTGCCTGTTGTGGAATCTATTGTGTCTGGTTCAGTGCAGCTTGAATGGCTTGAGTTATCATGGTTTGTATAATGACCTGAATTCTTGCAACATCCAAAGCTGGAGGTACAACTCCTTGTTGTCCCACAAGCGTAACGGGTGGTACACCCTGCGATACTCCCATACCTTGCGCACCAACAGCAGGTGCCACTTGACTTGCAGAGGAGTCTTGATCATCAGTCTCCACAACATGTGGGGGCATATCAGCCTCTCCACGGATAACAACTCTACGAGGTCGTCCTCTTCTTGTACCTCTACGTGCCATAGTTGTACCACTGTGTAATTATTAATGATAAGTATATATAAATGATCAAAAGAAGCAAGTTTACCTACGCATACGACATGGGAGATTGGCTACCGACGTTGCTAGCCCTAAACCCAATCCAACAGTATTAAAATATGGCTCTGATACTGATGCGATCCTGCATAGACCCAAGTCAGGCTCAAGAGAGCCCCATGCGTCCAAGACCTTGGAGACCACCTTGGTTCAAGACTTAGTCTAGTTTAGCTTCATATTTCTTATTTTAGCAACTTTCCTGTTTTAGCAGCTTTCTATTCTTAGCATTGCTATTTTGGAACTTACTATGTTTAGTAAGTTTCCATCTTTGGCACTTTCTATTTTAGGACTTGCTATGTTTAGCAGTTTCTATTTATAGCAGTTTCTATTTCGGGCGTTGCTCCACTATTGCATAGTGGGCTAGCCCATAGGTTCGTTTCGGCCCAAGCCCATTAGGTCTTGCACGGTTTTTATTGGCTATTTAAATCCCCTTTGTCTTGTTATTTCCTTACGTTCAAATTGATTAATCTAAGTCTTAAAGTTGAGAGTCAATCCTCCTTATTCTTAGATCCGAGCGTCAAACACAAGTCTGCTTCGCATCTCCTTCATCTGCTTCGCATCTCCTTCACCGTCTCGACCTACCCTCGCCCAAAGCGAGCACAAGAGACCCATGAATCACCCATCCGGTGGTTCGTATCTATCCAGGTTACACAACGAGAAGGAACATCAGGCCGCTCCCTGCCTAGATCTGGCAAATCGTGAGCCGACCCCAGTCGGATCACATCAACTGGTATCAGAGCAGCCAGGGGCACGCAGCGCGCCTTCTTCTCCGACGACACCACCACCACCACAAAACCGACGAGCCTTCTGCCCAGATTTCGTCCAAAACAATTCCGTCCTTTCCGCAATTTTCTTCCATATTCCTGTAGAGCATCTCGATACGAGTCCGGGCATATAAAATTCGCCCAAAACGGACATCGTTTGACCTCTCAAAATGCCAAAATACGAATTGTCCGCCGTCGAAACCCTAGCCTCCGCGACCGCGGTTCACAAAACCGCGACCGCGGTTTTCTACACTGCCGTTTCCAATTCCCTTTTTATTTATCCAAAACCCTAGCCTCCGCCTCCCCTCATAACCCTAGTTTGACCTTTCCTTAACCAACCCGTCCTTAGCTCCACCCGGTTCCATGACCGACCGTTAGCCTCCCTACTCCATGGCCCGTTTGAACCCTTACTTCGAGTCCGACGAGTGGGATGACGAACCTTGGTTCGGTGGCGTGAACCCGTACGCACACTCGGATTGGTTTCCGCCGCCTAGACTCCATGCACCACCGCCACCGCGCCCACACACCCATGCGTCCCAGCCGCGATGCCGCGCCCACTACCGCGACGTTGACCCAAACTGGATCCCCACTCCTCGGCTCCGACCATATGTTCGCACCCACGACGTCGACCGGAGACCCGTTGCCACCGCCCATGAGCTCACACCCGCGCAATGTGAAATCCGGTATCTCCGACGAAAGTTGGCCCACCTCCAGGCCAAGTAGTCCGCCTCACCCCCACCCCTCGAGCCGCCGTCCTGCGAGCCCTATGCGGAGCCCATTGTTGCGCCTGCGGGTCCGATCTTCATCGAACCCACACCGGCGCCCGCTGCTGTGACGACACCGACTGCAGATGCACCAACTGAGGAGCCCGTTGCCGTGCCACCGACTCCGACGACAAATGCACCCGTGCCCATGGATGCAGGTCCGTGTCCCATCGAACCTGCGGTCGTGCACATGGTTGCGATTTTCTGCTATGGCGCGACCGCCCCAGCCCTCGAGCTCGCTCCTGCACCCGAGTCTTCCTTGGTCTTCATAGAGGTTGTACGACCCGGACTCAAGACCGACTCCGTCTTCCTGCTGCCCGACGTGCGTATCTTCTCCTTGGCCCCACGCAGTTCAAAGCGAGGACACATTGATTCTAAGGGGAGGAGAATGATGCGATCCTGCATCGACCCAAACCGGACTCAAGCGAGCCCCATGCGTCCAAGACCTTGGAGAGCACCTTGGTTCAAGACTTAGTCTAGTTTATCTTCATATTTCTTATTTTAGCAACTTTCCTGTTTTAGCAGCTTTCTATTCTTAGCATTGCTATTTTTGGAACTTACTATGTTTAGTAAGTTTCCATCTTTGGCACTTTCTATTTTAGGACTTACTATGTTTAGCAGTTTCTATTTATAGTAGTTTCTATTTCGGGCGTTGCTCCACTATTGCATAGTGGGCTAGCCCATAGGTTTGTTTCGGCCCAAGCCCATTAGGTCGTGGCCGAGTTTCATTGGCTATTTAAAGCCCCCTTTGTCTTGTTATTTCCTTACGTTCAAATTGATTAATCTAAGTCTTAAAGTTGAGAGTCAATCCTCCTTATTCTTAGATCCGAGCGTCAAACACAAGTCTGCTTCGCAGCTCCTTCATCTGCTTCGCATCTCCTTTACCGTCTCGACCCACCCTCGCCCAAAGCGAGCACAAGAGACCCGCGAATCACCCATCCGGTGGTTTGTATCTATCCAGGTTACACAACGAGAAGGAACATCAGGCCACTCCCTGCTTAGATCGGGCAAATCGTGAGCCGACCCCAGTCGGATCACATCAGATACCATCTTCTATAACACCCGAATCTAGGGTGTCACAGCACCGTGAATCCCATCTGGATCCACAAGGCTAGAGTATGCAAATAAGTACTATGTCGACAAAACGCCGATATAGATAATTAACCACATATGTCGATAGATGAAAAGGACAAGTCGCTGATATATAATATGCATATCAAAATTTACAACTAACGAGAAAAATGACAAGGTCTACTTGACATGAAAACAACAAGAGCCAGAGAGCTATCTAATCAATGTTGGTTATCAAAACGAGCACTATACTCTTTCTTAGGGCAGAAACATACTCAAGGAATGCAAAGCTAACCCTAAATATTTCATATTACTTCAGCTCAAAGCAAAGAGGACTGCTACTGTAACTGCTTGACTAAGTCCTCGGTCGAACTCTTCCTTTCCACTCCTGATATCTTCTCTGAAACAATATGTCGTCATGTGTCTGTGTAGCGCTAATACCTAGATGTCAAACAGAGACAGCCACAACGGTGTAGTCACTAAACTAGTAAGATACCCATCTAGGCATTCTCAAGTGAAAGCATGTAAGGCATAGACATAAGATCAAGGCAACTTACAAGTATAACAACATTATCAAACTTGTTATCAAACAACCACTTGATATAGCTCAAAGTACTACTAAGTGCATAAGCTAATATAATACTAATATTAATAAGAAGATGGTTCTACTTCTTCCCCTTAAGTCGCAACCTATGAGGGGTAAATCTCGCTCATTGGAATTCACCGATTGGGAACGCTCAGCATAATGTTCCCCCTTGGGGCGCGCAGCATAGTTGCCCCTACTTAGCTCATAATGGCAACGCACAACATAATGTTCCCCCAACCATGGCTTTACTTATAATGGGAACGCACATACATAATGTTTCGCCAATGATATAATATAGGTCTACTTAATATATAGCTTTCGGAACATAGCATACTTAGAAAATATACAAGCTTATAGAACACTTATTTACCAACTAAGGGTAAACAAGGCATCACAACATGCATCGGCACTTCACCTACCAACACAAAAGAACACATAACGAGGCACCATACTAATCTAGCAACCGAACAAGTTTTATAAACATGCCTGAAGTTATTGAAACTCTAACAAGAATCGATTGTAGTTATCCCTAGTTACACTCAAGTACCTTAACTATGCAGGAGACAACCCAATGAAGGATTGCTTCAGTATTGTATTTTCGAAGGGAACAAGAAGAAGAATAGTGTACTAGATAGAGTAGATTTTGGGGTATATATATGTAAACAATCTAGGTTTAGTTAAGGTGGTAGCCATGTGTACACACCTATACTTGACAAGTGTGTGCCTAAGAAATGGTGGCTTTCTAGCATGTTGCCACATAAGAACATAGGTGGAAGGCATGCAAAAGAGAGGTGCTAGCTTGTTGACACATAAGAACATAGGTGGAAGGGATGCAAGAGAGAGGTGCTAGCTTGTTGACACATAAGAGCATAGGTGGAAGGCATGCAAAACAGAGGTGATAGCTTGTTGACACATAAGAACATAGGTGGAAGGATTGAAAAAATAGGTAGCTATCCAAAGAAAAAAATATAAGCAAGGAAAAAGAGGCTTACTCTAGATGTTTCATAATAATAATATAATAGCTAAAAATCATTTTAATCATGCTAAAAACTAACATGGCTTACTAACGTTTACCGCATTATGATAACTTATCTAGATTAGAGATATCACAAATACGGCCTAGGAATAGAAGATCAAAATCAGATTGAGTTGTCGCATATCCTAGACACTACCGATGAACTCCAAGAAAAAGCAAGGATGAAAATGGTAAGATACCAACAACAAGTTGCAAGAAGTTACAATAAAATCGCCAGGGTCAAAGTATTCAAAACCGGAGATTGCTAATACGAAAGACCCAGCCGATGGCAAGCTACCCCACAGTGGGAAGGACCGTACTTAATAAAAGAAGTAGTCGGTCAAGGAGCGTATCGACTAGAAACCCGAGACAAATAGCCAATCCCAAGAAGTTGGAATGCCATGCATTTGAAGTTGTATCATTTCTAAACCCTTATCTCTTGTCAATACCTTGTTCTTTATGATTATCACTTATTTTGTTGATTTACTCAAAGAACATTTACTAACTTAAGCATTGGAGGGTCGTTGGGGAAGCCGACGGCCAACTTCTTACCAATCTTTTTTGCATTCCTCACTAAATATAGGTTCAAAAGACAAAGCGAGCTCCAACAACAAATCAATCAACACACAAAAAGAGCTAACATTACACGATCGATCGGTACAAAGAGAGTCGAGGCACAACCAATACATTATTTCATAGATCGAACCATTAAGGTAAGAATCTATCATTTCTACAAACAAATTACTCTCTAAAAATAGATTACATGTTGTACAACTGACGACATACAAATACACATACATTCTTCTAGCGATAGAAAAGAGCAATATGGTCAACAAGGAGTTGTACCTCCAGCTTTGGATGCCTGCCTATGCTGATGACATGTGCCTCTCGGGGTTGGCGATGAGGCTTGAGATGGATCAACATTCTTCTGGCGATAGTAAAGATCAATATGGCCATCTCGACCACAATTAAAGCACTTCGAAGGGGCCTTAGGACACTCAATTTTTTTAGGATAGGGGCTCTTGCAGTTAAAACAATGTCTACCCTCTGTAACTGATCTAGATTGTTGGGTCGTTTTTAATACGGTCGTTCCTCGAAGGTAGATGTGACCTTCCAGACGGTGTTGGTGTAAAATTTGGCTTCTTATATGTATGGTCACATATACCTGGAGGGGCTGATTGATTCCTTTGTCTCTTGTTACTTTGATCTGGATCCTTGGTTGAAGACGCCATTTCATATGCCAAGGCCTTGTCTTGGTACTCCCTCAAGGTGTTGCACTGAAATCCCGAAACATACCTTCATACCTCCGGCTTTAATCAGGCCTCATAATGACAGATCTTTTCCTCCTCGCTGTCAATCAAATGGGACACATGGCATAGTTCTTTCTTGTATTGTCGAATTGTCTGAGCCACCGAAATATCTTGCGGTTGAGGAGCAAATAACTTTCTCATCCTAGCTCTATGAACGGGTGTTGGACAGTATTCTTCTTCAAGCATGTTTCTGAATTCTTCCCAAAGGAAAACACGTCCCTCAAGTTTGAAGACCCTCCACCATTTGGCAGTGTTATCTTTCAATAAGTATTGTACTATCTCTACCCTCCTTTGTTCAGGGCACCTCATACCCTCAACTAAAATCTTGAGCTCAGCCAACCAGTCATCAAGGTCTCCAGTACCATCGAATGTTGGTGGCTTCATCTTTTGTAACTCAGTAACGTACCTATCAAATCCTATTTCTTTCGATTCAGGTTGTTGAAGAGGGGGTTGGTGTTGTGCGACTGGTTGTTGTTGTGGTGCCTGTTGTGGAATTTGTTGTGTCTGATTCAGTGCAGCTTGAATGGCTTGAGTTATCATGGTTTGTATAATAACTTGAATTCCAACAACATCCAAAGCTAGAGGTAAGACTCCTTGTTGTCCCACAGGCATAACGGGTGGTACACCATGCGATACTCCCCTACCTTGCGCACCAACAGCAGGTGCCACTTGACTTGCAGAGGAGTCTTGATCATTAGTCTCCACAATAGGTGGGGGCCTATCAGCCTCTCCACGGCTAACAACTCCACGAGGTTGTCCTCTTCCTGTACCTCTACGTGCCATAGTTGTACCATTGTGTAATTATTAATGATAAGTGTATATAATGATCAAAAGAAGCAAGTTTACCTACATTGATGAAATGGGAGATTGGATACCGATGTTGCTAACCCTAAACCCAATCCAACAGTATTAAAATACGGCTTTGATACCAACTTCTGTAACACCCCAAGCTAGAGTGTCACAACGCCGTGAATCCCACCCGGATCCGCAAGGCTCAAGTACACAAATAAGTACTATGTTGACAAAACGCCAATATTGATAATTAATCACATATGTCGATAGATGAAAAGGACAAGTCGCTGATATATAATATGCATAACAAAGTTTACAACCAACGCGAAAAATGACAAGGTCTAATTTACATGAAAAGAACACTAGCCAAAGAGCTATCTAATCAACGTCGGTGGTCACCAATCCCATCATGTCATTCCTATGTTTGTGCAATGCTAATACATGAATGTCAAATAGAGACAGCCACAACATGTTAGTCACTAAACTAATAGATACCCATCTAGGCATTCTCAAGTGAAAGCATATAACGCATAGACACAAGATCAAGGCAACTTACAAGTATAACAACATAATCAAACTTGTTATCAAACAACCACTGGATATAGCTCAACGTACTAATAAATGCATAAGCTAATATAAGACTAATAGTAAAAAGAAGATAGTTCCACTTCTTCCCCTTAAGTCGCAACCTAGGAGGGGTAAATCTCGCTCATTGGAATTCACCGTTTGGGAACGCTCAGCATAATGTTCCCCCTTGGGGCGCGCAACATAGTTGCCCCTACTTATCTCATAATGGGAATGCACAACATAATGTTCTCCCAACCATGGCTTTACGTATAATGGTAACGCACAAACATAATGTTTCCCCAATGTTATAATATATATATTCTTAATATATAGCTCTCGGAACTTAGCATACTTTAAAAATATACAAGCTTATAGAACACTTAATTACCAACTAATGATAAGCAAGGCATCACAACATGCATCAGCACTTCACCTACCAACACAAAAGAACACATAACGAGGCACCAAACTAATCTAGCAACCGAGCAAGCTTTAGAAACATGCCTGAAATTCTTAAAACTCTAACAAGAACTGTTTGCAGTTATCCCTTAAACTCAAGTACCTTGACTATGCAGGAGATGCCCCAATGAAGGATTGCTTCAGTATTGTATTTTCGAAGGGAACAAGAAGAAGAATAGTGTACTAGCTAGAGTACATTTAGGTGTATATATATGTAAACAATCTAGGTTTAGTTAAGGTGGTAGCCTTGTGTGCACACCTTTACTTGACAAGAGTGTGCCTAATAAATGGTGGCTTTCTAGCATGTTGCCACATAAGAACATAGGTGGAAGACATGCAAAGGAGAGGTGCTAGCTTGTTGACACATAAGAACATTGGTGGAAGGGATGCAAAAGAGAGGTGCTAGCTTGTTGACACATAAGAACATAGGTCGAAGGCATGCAAAAGAGAGGTGCTAGCTTGTTGACACATAAGAACATAGGTGAAAGGCATGCAACAATAGGTAGCTATCCAAAGAAAAAAAATAAAAGCAAGGAAAAAGAGGCTTACTCTAGAAGTTTCATAATAATAATAATATAATAGCTAAAAATTATTTTAATCATGCTGAAAACTAACACGTCTTACTAACTTTTACCGCATTATGATAACTTATCCAGATTAGAGATATCACAAATACGGCCTACAAACAGAAGATCAAAATAAGATTGAGTTGTCGCATATCCTAAACACTACCGATGAACTCCGAGAAAAAGCAAGGATGAAAATGGTAAGATACCAACAACAAGTTGCAACAAGTTACAATAAAAATGTCAGGGAAGTATTCAAAACCGGAGATTGGGTACTATGGAAAGTGTTTTCTAATACCAAAGACCTAGCCGATAGCAAGCTACCGCACAATGGGAAGGACCGTACTTAATAAAAGAAGTAGTCGGTCAAGGAGCGTATTGACTAGAAACCAGCGACGAATTGCCAATCCCAACAAAAGCTGGAATGCCATGCATCTGAAATTGTATCATTTCTAAACCCTTATCTCTTGTCAATATCTTGATCATTACGATTATCACTTATTTTGTTGATTTACTCAAATAACATTTACTAACTTAAGCATCATAGGGTCGTTCGGGAAGCTGACGGCCAACTTCTCACCAATCTTTTTTGCATTCCTCACTAAATACAAGTTGAAAAGACAAAGCGAGCTCCAGTAACAAATCAATCAACACACAAAAAGAGCTAACATTACACGATCGATCAATACAAAGAGAGTCGAGGCACAACCAATACATTATTTTAGAGATTGAACCATTAAGGTAAGAATCTGTCATTTCTACAAACAAACTACTCTCTAAAAATAGATTACATGTTGTACAACTGACGACATAAAAATACACCTACAAGTCCATGCAACCAAACGTTAAAATGGCACGATACACGACGCTATGTATTCCTCATCAGTCGGGGCAAGTTGCAACAACAAAAACAAGAGGGAAAATGATAAACGATATCCAAACACATAGCATTAGTAATATACGATACTCGACTCGCGATGGTAGAGGGGTTGCCAAAACATTGATGACCCATCATCACAACGGGTCAACCGAATATTCAAACCTATGACACGAACAAAACATCAAATGTCTAAAATATCCCTTCTAGTAGACATGAAAAACTAAGACTCCCCGGACTTTTCTACAACATCAAGAGGGGTCGTGTCAAGAAGAGTACTTGGGGCAACATCGGGCAACGTTTCCCATCAGCAAAACTGTCTCATTCTTCTTCTTCTGGGACCTCCTTGAATAGGCTAGCCAGCTACTGCAACTCTTCCCCGGGTTCACTAGCTTCCGGAGGGAACAACACATTTCACTTTTTTCTCTTCCTCCTCCAAATCCCATGAAGAATGTTGGCCACGACTGAACTCATCCATTGCCTCAATACGAGCTTGTAATGAGAAGTATGTGCCCAGATCTCCCGCACATTGACCATGGTGACAGCTGATCCTCAGTCAACTTCAACCGATCAGTAACACTGACGATCTGACCCATCAAACGCTTCACTTCGGCTAAGTGGTCGGCTTGTATTTGATCTACAGCCGAAAAGGCCAACATAGCATACTGAAGTGCCTATACCAGAAAAAGAAGTATAAGTCGACATAAAAAAGATGTAAACAACTGAAAAGATGTAACCGATTGAAGTAGTGTAAAAAATGTTGCAAGCATTACCTTCCAAGTAAATATCCCCCCATCGTTGACAAGCTCGGCCACGGGCAGCTTCCCTAATGCCTTTTTCATAGATGCGTCCCGAGCAAAATCCAAGTCGGGAAACAGTTTCTGAGAACTCACTTTTGCGGGCCCGTCAGCACAACCGTTTTCCTCTTCATCCCGGACGAATAGGAAACAGGAAAACCGACCGATCCAATCTTGATCGGAGCAGAAGACTTAGAACCCATTGCCATAAGCTTTTGATCAATCAACTCCTTTCCAGACAAACGGGCACTCGATCAACCTAATTGGGGAACTTGCAATATCGCACAACATAGTAAGAAGACCATGACAAAAGCAACATACCAGAAACAAACCAGAGGAAAGGAAAATGTTCCTTTAGACTTGGCGACAAAAGGTGTTTCGACAAGACAATTCATGTTCACGAACACCCATTTGTGTTCTGGAATCCCCAACAAGAGGGCAGTAAATTCACTGGAATTTTAACGTCTCCGCTAAGTGATCTAAAGCAGGCACAACATGACTGGACATGTGAGCAAAAAGTTAATGGAGCAACAAGACAAGTGAGCATTACGAAAAAGTACATTACTAGTCGTACGCCAGTTGTCGAAAAGAAACGAGCAATCGATTTCGTCTTCTATCGACTTACACTCCACAAAGAAGAAGCGTAAACCCCAACCCATGTCATGAACATCGACTTGAGCCACTATGGGCTCCTGATCTTGACGTTTGCACAACTAGAATCAAGAAGAACCCCGAGTGGCCAAATAATAGGTGTGCCAAAGATCCACCACATCAAAATCAATTTCTAACCTCGCCGATAACAGGTCGATCACCCTCAGCAAACGCCAAGCCTAGGGCTTAACTTGGCAAGGTGTGAACAAGAAAGCGGTCAAAAAATTCCTCACCAGCAAAGAGAAAGGTAAAGTATGCCCTATCCTGAATGGATACTCATAAAAGCATATCCATCCCTTCTTCCTCCAGTCAGCCCTTTTGCATGGAAGAGGATGTTGTGCCACCATTGACTCAGGGAACTCCCAAACATCCAGGATGACGTCTAGGTCGGCTTGGGTTAGGGTTCCCGCCTATGACTCATTAGGACCCAAGAGATTCAGAGAAACAAATCGGAGTACATCTCCTCCGAACTACTAGATTCAATCCTAGCAGTTTTAGCCCTCGGCATCGCTACCAGATGAGAAAAGGCACTGGCTTGAAAAAATTTGATTTGGAAGGGAAGTGGAAGAGTTTACCTGGAGAAGGGAGAAGTTACAGAAAGAGAGATGTGAAAAGTGACGGAGAGGTCAAATCCATTTATGGGAAAATCGTTTGAGAAAAGCGGTTGATTTCCCCAACATCTTCTATAGCCGCTCAATTTCCACCACTTGTCGCCAGCATCTTGTAGATCTGGGCCAAGACGTCAGCTTGCATGAGATGAAAGTAAAGAGCCCGATTGATCCCAATCCCTCTCTTTACTTTGGGGCAATTTTTGAACCTGGATTTTCTAGATGAAGCCCACAAGGAAGTTCATTGTTCAGCAGCCCATAAACCATCATAGGATCTTTTGTTCTTTCCTTCATATGTGTAACTTTGCAGTACTTTCTTGAACAATATGTATACGTATCTGAACAAATTTGTATTTTTATTAGTATTGAATTTTAATGTAGTCAAATAACTCACAGTTTTGTGTTGAATTTCAAATAGTTATGTTTTTTTAATGTTGAACTTGAATTCTATTATAGTTGAACAATCAAGAGTTGATATTTGAGCTATATGTTGATATTGTTGAACAATTTGAATAGTTGAAAATTTATCATTAGTTTTTGAACAATTTGAATTGTCTTGGAATGGTTGTCTTGTTTCTTTTCTAGAGTTCATCTTATGTGTTATGAAAGTTTGCTGCAATCTTTGATTTATTGAGTTGTGTATACAACATTTGAAGCTTAACTCGTAAGGAAATTTATTTCCATTAGCTATATTCAGTATATATATATATTACAAGAGCACCTTAGTATTAGTTTTGTTGATATGATTGTCGATGATTGGGTGAAGTTGGAAGAATGTCTAGCTCTTATAAAGGATCATAAATCTTCTCTGAGCAAGCTCCCTTCAACTAAAGCAACTTCTGAATCAAGCAATGTTGGGTCAAATAATGCTTCTTCAAGCAACTCTAGATTAGGCAGAGAAAATATTTTTGAGGCTTTTGTTGGTACAAGTGTCACTGTCAATATTTTTTTTGCCTCCACAACAAGCGAATAATAAAGGAAGTGCTCGTTATCTCAGGCCCCAAAGAGAGGTTGATATCTCTAAAGTAAAAACGGCGACAAGAAAGTGTGGGGTTTGCAAAAAATCTATCGATCATAATAATAGGACCTGTCTTGAGAAGAAGTTTCAGGATTTGAACATAAGTCTGTTAATTTCTCAACAATTTAGTAGTCGAACAATTCATCATTTTTCTTGAATAATTTGTGTTTATTTATGAACAATTTAGTAGTTGAACAGTTCACCTTTATTCTTGAATAGTTGATGTTTATTCTTGAACAATTTGTGTTTTGTTTTGAACAAATTAGTAGTTGAACCATTCACCTGTAACACCCCCGACTTATGTCGGTAGTGCCATACGTCAGTGATCTCAGACTGTAAAGTCCAAAGTCTCCCTAGGCTTTAATCGGAACAATTAAGCTCAAAATAGACAATTAAATGTTAAATAATAGTAGAGTGAATAGAAGAAGACATTTAAATGAAACAACCTTTTTATTAAAATTCATCTCGTAAAATGAGAAGGACGGTTTTACAACAAAGTAAATTTACAGCGGATGACTTTTTAAATTACAACGGAAGACTTTTTAAAGAAACTCTAATTACATAACTAATTTATATAAGCATTATAATTTATTTCAAAGCACACACAACTTTAAATTATTACTACTTAAGACGCAACCTTCAACTGCAAGTCTTCGTCTTCGATCGATTACTTCAAATCGTCGAGGACCAACCTCTGATGTGCCATATAGGACGGATGACACCATCCAACCATGAAAGGAATAGAAAGGTTGGTTAGTCTAATGAAAGATTATGCAAGGGTGAAAACAGATTGGTTCTTGTAGTCGTATATAATCACTACCCTTGTTTCCCGAATACAACTCGGTAAACGGTATATGACTATAGACTTCTACCGAAAATAATGAAGAGGTATGATTAAAGAGAAGACTTCAATGAATTGAGGCTTATGGGAAATTAAATGAATTTGTTTTGGAACATTATATTATCACACAAAGTCTTAAAAATATCTCGTTGCATATTTGGGTCCTCGACCAACCTCACCGCGTAATGCGAATCCAGATTGGAAAGGGGACTTACTTTAGAAAAGAGACCGGGTGGGTTCCACGTTGTACTTCTCGCCCGAGGGTGTATTAATTTTGTGGCATGCAGAACTTATCTTATTTAATTCCAAAACGTGCATTAATGTTAAAGCTTTTATTATCCACAACCGATCTCACAATGAGATTTAGAATGGGACGAATCCCGAATTTCGACACTAGCTAAATGCACCACCACTTATATAAAATAAGGGTAGGTCATGACCAAAAGTATTAGGGCATTTATCCTCCTATTACCAAGTTATAGAGAAATAGCTAAACCTCACAAGGTAATAGTGTTCCTATTAATACTCGTGCTAACTAGCAAATATATCCACACCAATGCACAACAATCCACACCAATTATTATCTAGCACCCTATAATAATAATATACACATATAAGGGTTATAGATAGCATATATACAACCTTATAAAAAGGTTCATTTTATACAACACTTTAACACACAAGTTCCCAAACAAGAAATTAAGAATATTTATTTCAACTTAGTTAAGACAATAGACTAATTGTCAATTAAGAAAAAAAATAGAATAAATTATCAAGAGCGAACCGCCACTTGTCTTGAATCACATAGAGATGAACGGTATCACGGGGATGGTTGTTTTCAAGTAGCAACTTGAATCCCTGCTCTATTTCCGTTCAAGAAGCAAATCCGAGACGTACCCAAATCACACACAAAAATAAACTATAATTAGATAATTTATTTAATACTGAATTTTGAGTGGTATATGTCTCAAGATTTAAATTGAATTAATTTATCTCCAAATAATTCAATTTTCAAGGCTTAATCGGTAGAACGATTATTTATATGATTAAAAATCAATTAGTCGTATATTCTAAATAATCTTTTCATGAATAAATAAATCTCATAATTTATTTATAAGTCCATAAGTTTTACTCCAAAATATTATCTAGATGAAAAGTTAATATTTTAACCATCCATAGTCTAAGATAGTACCCAAAATAATTCTAATTAATTTAATTTTAATTTTATAAAATCCAATTGATTCCATCTTATTTATCAGTAATTAAGATTAGTTTAATTAACCTTAATTAAGCTAAATAATAACAAATAAAAAAAATGAAAATTGAACCAAAAATCCGAAAAATACCCAATTCGGTTCGCGCGGAGGAGCTGCTTGCGGTTTCTGGCGAAATTGGCGGCTGGCGTTGTCTTTCCGGCGGTATAACCTTAGGGGTTTTGAATAGGACTAATGGATGAGGCTATTAGTACCAACAATTGCAAGAATAAAGCTTTCAAGTGCTCGAATTTTCGCCAAGAACAACCGGTAACGGGATTTAGGGTTCTTGAGTTTTGGTTTCGAAATTGGATGAATTGGGGCAACGATTGAAAGGGATTTTAAGGCATTTTGAAGCTTAGGATACCCTCAACAAGACCCTATGGTTAATGCCCTCAAATTGAAGACGATTTGATCCAATTTTGGATTTGTTCAAATCGTTTCCTTGGACGACACGGTGGCTTTGGGGATAAAATTCTATGATTTTAGTCGACATTCAATCCGATTAAATGATGAATTACGTGGAGGATAAGGTTGTCTTGAATGCCCAAGGAGTAATTGAGACAATCGGGATCCAATGGAGTCGAATTTCCTCCATTGAAGGGAGCTTAAGCTCCACATGTTAATGGGGAAAACGTTAGGGAAGAAGACAACTCATTTTTGCTTAATTATGCACGCCCCCTAGGCCTATTTGCACATTTTTGCCCAATTTTCTTAAGTTGTGGCAAAGATGTCCTTATTTTAACTTTTAAAAATTACAAAACTTACCCAAACTTATTTATTTTAATATTATAAGTTTATAATATTATTTTAACCCAAATTAAAGTAAAGAAAATTTTAACTTAGGTTAAGATAATCTTAAGTTATTATTCTTATGAATTTGACCATACTTAAATCTTTAACATAAATTTGTTAGTCTTGATTTAAATATTCTAGGTCAAATTTGATAAGTTTTAACTAAATTATAATTAACATAAAATAAATCATAATTTAAACCATCCTTAGCTTAAAGAAATAACATACTTAGGATAATTATTATTTTATCCCTTCTTGGATAACATAATAATTCTTATGACCTTTATTGTTATTTAAAATTCTAAAATTACATTCTTTGTTATATTTATTTATTTATTTTAACACCATACTATTATTACCCATTTGATAATTTGTACAAAATTATCTTAAGGCAACCTTTGAAACTAAGTTCATGAAAATTTAAATTGTCCTCTGAAAGAAATAAAGTAAATTTCATAACTTTTATTTTTATCACTTTAAAATTACCATTTTACTCTTCTATTTTAAGTGGGATATTACATCACCTTTATTCTTGAACAATTGATGTTTATTCTTGAACAACTTGTGTTTATTATGGAACAATTTTCCTTTATCCTTGGACATTTTATGTTTATTCTTGAACAATGTATTTACATATTCGGATGAATCCCATGGTTTCGTTATTTACAGTTACCTCTATGTTTGGCATCGAGTTTGTTACTTATTTTTGTTTGTTCGATTATGATATGGAACAATTTGGGCATGCTTTATATTTTGTACTATTTTAAGTCTATTGAAACATGTATCACTACATGGAAAACTATAAAGCAAAGTAGTTTTAATAAACAAATATTGTCTAACCATAGCTGTTTTTTGGACCACAGTTCTAAATATCATTCCATAGTTTAAAGTTTTGGACTCATGGTAGTTTGACTTGCATGGCCTTCTCCAACACAACTTCTCAGAGTTTATGCAATTCTGATGCAATGACTGCATACATGTATTTTGTCCTCAATGGTAACATGTTTCCCTTGTTGTTTTTGAGAAAAGTCACAATCCCACCCTTGAGATCCTTCACCCATGTACACTTTCATGTGGCGCATCAGATATACTCCACAGTCTTGCGTGTTCTTATTATCTCTCCAATGCATCTTTAGAACTTCAATTGGCATGGTATAAACTTTCTTCGCTAAGATTTTATGGCCTTTTAATCTCATGTAGTCTCCATATATTTCCTATGCAATTACATTATCAATTATGGATTTCAAATGATAAACTAGAACAATTACAAGAAGTGAATAAATGAGTACAAACAATTGAGAATCAATTTATAAAATGTGTATATTTGAACATTCAATTGTTAATCTTGGACAAATAAAAAAGTTGAACATTTTGACAAACGAAGCTAAACGATTGACATACGTATTTGAACATTTTTGTGTTGCTTACAATGAAGTTTGAACTATTATCTCAATAATTTTGAACAAGCATCTAGTATATTTGAACAATTTAAAGTTTGAACTATTGTCTCAATAATTAAACATAATGGCACTGTATAAGAAGACAACCAATTATTATTGTATCAATAATATTGAATAACAAAATAAAATGTTTGAACAAACACCCACTATATTTGAACAAACAATTGTTATATTTCAAGAATTTAAAGTTTGAAAAAATAACACTTAATATATTTGAACAAATAAATGTTATATTTGAACAATTTAATGTTTGAATTATTGTGTCAACCGCTGCATGCAAATCAACTAAAAACCATACTGTTTGTCTCATTTTCCGTGCCTTGTACAGGTTTCTTCGCTACTCTCTTTGAACGCACCAGAAAATATCTTAGGGAATGATAACGTATGAAAATGTTTGACAAACATTAAACATGCTAATACTTGCAAATTTATGTGAGAAATTGGAGCTATCTAACGTTTTCGTCGTTTTTCACCATAGAGCTGTAAAATCTAGTAACATGTGTAACTAAAATCCAATTGTTTCAACAATTTCAAGTGCGTAATTGAATAAACTTGGAAAACCTAGACATAAATCTAGAAAAAACATCATTTTTTTAATTTTATCATATTATGAACAAATTACAGAGATTAGGTTAAAATCAACACTACCTTTTTGTTGATCTCGACTTTGAAGCTTCGTCAAAATCGTCTAATAACAAAGACTTTGTGTGATTTTTGCGCTTTGGTTTGTAAAATCAAGAGCTTTGATATTTCTGTGTGAGCAAGAGCATAAGAGAAGTGAGAGCGCGAGGAGCATGTGAAGCATCTTTGAGAAGTCAAACTTCTTTTGAGGCAGGCTCCTTTTTTTGAATTCTTCCGATAATAGTATTACTTAACATCGTTAAAATATTAATTTTTTCAACAAAAGAGTGCACCTCTTCTTAGTCATTGATCTCTCTATCCAAAGCCCTATAATTCTACTTCCGTTTCACTATAAGACTCTATTTCACCGGAGCCTGTCTCTCGCTTTACATATATATAGGGTTAGGTTCTAGTGAGGAGATTCCTTCCGATAATAGGGAGGATTTTTAGCCTTTGGATGAAATAAATTCAACGTAGATAAAAGTTTATTTGTTTGAACCGTACACCTTCTTGTACAAGATTACAATTTCAAAAGACATTATATCTTTTTTTATGGTGAGTGATTTTGTTCAGCGTGATCTTAATGGCTTCTGTAATTTTGTTTGTTCACTATCTCTATATCTAAGGACACTTATTTTCCCCACCTTCTCGGCATCACCAAAATCATCTGCATAAATCAAAACATTAAACGATTACACCATGAACAAATATGTTCATATAATTGAACAACTCTTGGTTGTTGACCCCTCGTCCAACATCATTTTTTTACAAATCAAACATTCATAATTGAACAACCACATCATCAATGAACAAGAACACTCATGTTAATGAACAAGTATAGTCTTGTAAATAAATAAGTATACTCATATAATTGAACAACACTTTCCACTTAGCTGACCATTACTGAATGAACAAGAACACTCATGTAAATGAACAAGTACAATCATGTAAATGAACAAGTAGAGTCGTGTAAATGAACAAGTATACAAGATTAATTGAACAACACTTTCCACTTAAACTGACCATTATCGAATGAACACCATGGGACAAGTTTCCAAAAATTGCTAGTAAACGAGAGCTACTCTTGAATAAGCGTGAAAAGTTGAAAAAGTGAAAATGGTAAAATCTGAGAAATTTATGGGATTTGTGTATTTAACCGCTCCACCTCTTCCCTTATTATTAAGATTGCCTTTTTTATGCAGAGAATCTTACTCCCCAAAACCATTTGCGATGAAATAGATAAGATTATTAAAGATTTCTTCTGGAACAAATATCATCCCAACTATCAACCACTTATTTCGTGGAACTCCAGTTGTCAACCTAAAACGGATGGCGGACTTGGTATTCATACTACTCAAGAAACAAATAGATCCTTCCAGATGAAATTATTATGAAAAATACTGACTGAGGCCAATAATCTATGGGTCCGACTTATTACTGAAAAATATATTACATCTACTAATCTTTTCTCTTATCGCCAAAAGGCTAAACAGTCTTGGCAATTTTCACGCATGCTCCACCTCCGTAATGATTTCAAAAAAGGGCTTGCATGGGAACTCGGAAATGGGTATACTATTAAATTATGGTTAGACTCTTGGATCTCACATTGTGATCCTTTTCCAAACTTTCATAGTAATACCGCACCAGATATAACGGTATCCGAATTTACCCCATCCCGACAATGGGATGTTCCTTATCTACAAACTTTACTACATCCCCACATCATTAACAAAATAATCAATATCCACATCCCAGCTACACCCATGGAAGACTGTCTTATCTGGAGATTTAACACTGATGGTAAATTTAGCGTCTCATCCACATACCAGCTCAACCAATATGTTTTATTCAACCAAAGACCACAACTTTACTCTTGGCTTTGGAAATTAAATATTCCCCCTAAAATTAAAACTTTCATCTGGAAAATGATTCGTGATGGACTTCCCACCACAGAGCGTTATAATCGTCATTATTACTCGATTTACTCAACATGTCAACTTTGCCAGAATACAGATGAAGATATCAATCATTTATTCTTCACATGCCCCTTCACTCAATTAATGATACCAAACTTTGAATCAAAACTTCAATCATCCTTCTCCCTACAAGCTGGTTCAGATTTTCAGTACAATTTTGAGTATTTCCGACAGTCAAATGCTAACCATGCTCATTTGCTATTTCTTTGGTGGTGCATCTAGAACCATCGCAATAATCTCATCTTTCGCCAATCTCATACCTCCCAAACCTCCAACCCCTCAGAACAAGCTTGGATTTTTTATCAAGATTGGACATTATCTAATGACTTTGCAAAACCTATAACCATCAGACAGAATCGTACACTAACTACAAATCGCATCTGGAAGAAACCACCACAGATATGGATCAAACTAAATTTTGACGGTTCGAAGAAATTAGACAACACGTCACACATTGGATACATTCTCCGGGACCATAATTCAAAGACATTATTTTTCTATCGGGAACAAATTCCTTCAACTTCTATACTCCGTACCGAAACTCTAGCAACTTTATTTGGTATCCAATATACTGCTAGGCATAATATTACAAAACTAATTATCGAAGGATATAATTTGTTGGTCATTAATTTCATCCGACGAACATGGAAAATTCCATGGGAAATACATTCCATTATTTTGGACATTTTGAATCTTTTGTCTTCCTTTTCTTCTTTACAGGTGTTTCACTGTTTTCGTGAAGCTAACTGGGCAGTAGACTTTCTAGCCACACATCCTATTCCACCACATGCGCTACAACAATTTTGACATATTCTATAACCCACTAACGACCGTACTCCTGCGATTACTAGTGACAGATATGAGTTCTTACAATTGAACTCTACTTTTCATTCTTTTGGAACTCAACTTGTAAAAATCATCCATTCGGATGATTTAGGGCAGCCAACTGTTTAGGTGAGCCCTAATGTTTGCCTTGTATCAAAAAAAATTGCCTTTTTTATTTTTTTGTTTTGATTGTGTGAAACAAGCTCATTCTATAGGTTTATATTCCCCGCTTATTAACTGTTAGATGTGAATTAAATTGAATGGTTGAAAATCCTCCCTACTATTTATATGCATAATCAAGATTCAATACTCGTCCAATAATCGAGACACGACAAACTAACTCAATAATCATGCGTAGAGGTGTCAAACGGGTCAAACGGGTCAGGTTCGGGTTTAAGCTTATCGGGTCGGATCATTTACGGGTCGGGTCGATTGCGAGTCAATTGTGGGTCGGGTCGTTGCATGTGAGGTTCGGGTTCGGGTTGACCCAACGGGTCGAGAGCGTCATGTCAAAATTTTATATTATGAATATTAAAATAATATTTTCATTAAAACAAAAAATAATAAATCAAAAAAATGTTATTATATAATATTTTAATAATAAAATATATTATAATATTAAATAGATAAAATATAAACACATTTGTAATGACCTAATGGGTCAATGACCCAACTCATAATTTTTTTTGTCGAACAGGTCGGATTACTTTTGACCCAATACTTTTCAGGTCGGGTCTTAACCCAAAAAAATGCGGGTTTACGGGTCGGGTCAAATTTTGACAGTTTTGTGCATATATAAAAAGTGTATATCATCACGTATTCAAAAGCATAAGTATCCCCTGTTTCTTTAGGTTCATCATTGCTACCGTGAGTGCAACAAAGCTACTGATTTCTTGGCTAATTCTAACATCTCCCCTACTCTACTCCGCAACACTATTTCGGATTACCTTCTGCATCAACATGACTATGCACAGTTGCAACGATCTCGACTTCTATTTTTAGATTCGAGCTCCCCTGTTTTTTCAGCTTGTAAATCTTTTGTAAAAATCATCCGTTGTGATGATTTAGGTATGCCTTCTAGTTTGTAAGAATACCTTCTATTTGCCTGTATAAAAAAAAGCATAAGTATCCTACCAATAAAAAAGCATAAGTACGTATGATATATGTAAAAAGTATGTAGTGGCGCGGCGGATCTACAGATGGATCTTAATTTTGTCAGAGTATGGCCCACCAAAGTATAATTGAAGGGGAAAAGAAATCACCACCAACTTTTCAAAATCACCAAAGTATATTAGTCGACAACAATCTCTCTCATTAGCTATTATTCTTAACTTACAACTTACCCGCTCCATAGAAAATATATTGGCATATCCATCATTAGGGGAAGAGTTAAAATCATATGTTCTCTAACGCAATTTCAAAACTTAAAAAACAATTGGGAAAATGGAAAGCAAACACCTTATCTCAAGTTGGTAGAGCAACGCTAATCCGTTCTACACTTTTGTCTAAAACGAATTACTTAAACAGAGTTTCCTCCTTCCTAAAGACATTTGTCTTGAGATTGATCAAATTAATAAGAATTTCTTCTGGAACCATTCGACATTGAACTATCACTCACTCATTAGTTAGGATAACATTTGTCAACCTAAATGTGTGGGGGGTCTTGATCTTGACCATGCATACAATATTAATATTGTTATGCAAATGAAACTGCTATGGAAATTGATTTCGGATCCAGACTGTATTAGGGTTCGTATCATCTCTGAAAAGTATTTAAGAAACTCTAATATTTTTACTTACAAGAAGAAAGCATTTGATTCTTGGCAATTCTCCAGACTTTTACAGCTTCGACAAGATTTTCAAAAGAGGCTTTTTCTACAACTCGGTGATGGTTCGCAAATTAACTTCTGGGAAGACCACTGGATCCCGGACTGTATCCTTTCATAGTTTGCGGGAAACCATGACCGTAATACGAAAGTTTGTCAGTTCATAACCCCTAACAAAAAGTGGGATTTGGGGGCTCTTCAACAAGTTCGACCATCACATTTAATACCCAAAGTATTAAACATTTACATTCCGGCATGTTATCTCCCGGATAAACTTATTTGGTATCCTTCAACATATGGTACCTTCTCGGTTCAAAGCGCTCGCTCGTTAACTCACCCTAATTACGGTTTATTGACTTTTCCAACTTGGTTTTGGAAATTACAAATTCCCCCTAAATTAAAGAATTTCCTTTGGAAATCTTTCTCGGACTCATTACCTACAACATCGCGTCTAAATAGACATTTCTCTAGAGTTCCCTCATCGTATGTCCTCTGTGATTTTCATACATAGGATTCCAATCATTTATTTTTTGGATGTCCTTTCACTTTACATTGCTTACAATTACTCCAAACTCTTATTGGTCAGACTTATAGTTTCGATTCCAAAAATGATTTTTGGTCTAATATGGAATTTTTTTACGCTCAAAATCGAGATATTGTTCCCGTACTTTTTCTTTGGTGGAACATTTGGAAACATCATAATTCTATAATTTTTAGAAAAGTTCCTCTTAAACTTCATAACACGGTTCACAGTACTTATATTTCCTACAAAGAATGGATCTCATCTATCTCTCTGCAACAGTCTTCCACCCATAAAAGTAAACATTCTAGCCAATTTTCTGTTTGGTGCAAGCCACGTAATTGGATAAAACTAAATTTTGATGCATCAGTTACACATAATGGTTCTACCCACATTGGATATGTATTTCGTGATAACTCCGGGGAGGTGGTTTTCTTAGACCGTCGATAGATTCTCTGCTTCTCCCCTATTAAAGTTGAGGCTTTGGCCACTCTAGATTGCCTTCGTAGGGTTATTGCTCTTAATTTTAGGCATGTAGTTCTCGAAGGAGATAACCTTTCGGTAATTAACTCTATCCGTGGAATTTGGAAGATTCCTTGGGAAATTTCTCCTATAATTATGGAAATTAGATCCTTGTTACGTGGTTTGGATGCCTTCCAGGTTCATCATTGCTACAGAGAGTCCAACAAAGCCGCATATTTTATGGGTACTACGCACATTTCCCTTGTTCTTCTACGCAACACAATTCCGGATTACCTTTCGCCCACTCTTGGCCGTGAGCAGTTGAAGCGATACCGAGTTCAGAGTTTACATTCGAGCTCCAATATTTCCACAGCTTGTAAATCTTTTGTAAAACGCATCCGTTATGATGATTTAGGTATTCCTTATTCTTTGTACGGATACAAACACTTTTGTTTGCCTGTATAAAAAAAAATCTAAAGTCCGTTAAAAGCAGAGCCCATCACCAAAAGTTCAAAGGCATGCAACTGCTACAAATAGCCACACATATCGATTACTTTCAAACACTACAAACTCGAGCGATGGCGATTCGCAAGATGCACGGTTGTGTTGATTGCGTTGCTACTCAGAGAGCGATGGCTTCCTTGTTTGAGCACCAGCTTGAGTTTGCGTACAGGCCATCTCCACATGTAGAGAGAACAACCGAACCTCTAGGTTTAATACACACAGATCTGTGTGATTTAAATTTTTTGCAAACTAGAGGCGGTAAAAAGTATTTTGTGACCTTTATCGATGATTGCACAAAATATTATTATGTATACTTGCTAAGAAGCAAGGATGAGGCCTTGGTAAAATTCAAGGAATACAAGTTGGAAGTTGAAAACCAACTTATTAAAACCATAAAAATAATCCGAAGTGATAGAGAAGGCGAGTATGATGAACCTTTCAACGCGTTCTGTAGAGAACACGTGATTATTCATCAAACAACTGCTCCCTACTCACCAAAATCTAACGGAGTTGCGGAACGAAAGAACTGAACTCTAAAAGAGATGATGAATGCAATGTTGCAGGAATCTGGGTTACCCCAGAACATGTGGGGGGAAGAGTTGCTTACCACCAATTATATCCTTAACAAGATACCGCATAAGGTTACTGGGAAAATGCCATACGAACTTTGGAAAGGTAACGTACCATCATACAAATACCTCAAAGTGTGGGGGTGCCTAGCAAAAGTGGCAGTACCACCTCCTAAAAATGTCACAATTGGACCTAAGACCGTTGATTGTATTTTCATAGGATATGCACACAACAGTAGTGCTTATCGGTTTCTGGTATATAAATCTGACATACCAGACATACATGCAAATACAATAATGGAATCAAGGAATGCGTCCTTCTTTGAACATGTGTTTCCGTGCAAGGATAAAGAACATCCGAAACGAACTCATGAACAAAGAGAATCAGGCACTTCTGTAAATGAAACAGAAGATGAACCTAGACGAAGCAAAAGAGCTCGAAAGGAGAAATCCTTTGGGAATGAGTTCATAACGGCCTTTCTTTTAGAGAATGAGCCTAGAACATTCAAAAAAGCCATGTCTACACCCGATGCACCTTCATGGAAGGAAGCAGTCAAAAGCGAAATAGACTCCATTATGCAGAACCATACATGGGAGTTAGTCAATTTGCCACAAGGGTGTAAAGCACTTGGGTGCAAATGGATTTTCAAAACAAAATTGAAAACCGATGGCTCAATAGAGAAGCACAAGGCTAGGCTTGTGGTGCAAGGATTCTGGCAAAAAGAGGGCTTGGATTTCTTTGACACTTATTCTCCAGTTACGAGAATAACTTCCATCAGAATGCTAATAGCAATAGCAGCATTACGAAACCTCGAAATCCATCAAATGGATGTGAAAACCGCCTTTATAAACGGAGAATTAGAAGAGGAAATATACATGAAACAACCTGAGGGTTACGTTGTTCCTGGACAGGAACACAAGGTCTGCAGACTTGTAAAGTCCTTATATGGACTCAAACAAGCTCCAAAACAGTGGCATGAAAAATTTGACAATGTAATGATGTCAAATGGCTTCAGCATCAATGAATGTGACAAATGCATCTACTTCAAAAACACTCCAAATGGATACATTTTGTTGTGTTTGTACGTAGATGACATGCTCATTATTGGAAGCAATAAAGACATGATCAATCGAACTAAGAACGTGCTTAGTGGGAGGTTTGACATGAAAGACTTGGGATTAGCAGATGTCATACTAGGGATCAAAATCACTAGACATTCTGAAGGAATTATCCTGTCTCAAGCTCACTATGCTGAAAAAATACTTGACAGATTCAAGAACTACTCAAGTGGGACTGCAAAGAGTCTCGTGGACCCTCATCTCCACTTGACTAAGAACTCGGGAGATGCAGTGTCACAATTGGAGTATGCACGTGTAATTGGAAGTCTGATGTACTTGACCAATTGCACAAGACCTAACTTGGCGCACTCAGTAAATGTACTAAGTCCCTACACAAGTAATCCAGGACACAAACACTGGAAATGAATAACTAGAGTATTGAACTACTTGCGATATACTCAAAGTTATGGGCTGCACTATGGCAAATACCTAGCAGTTCTGGAAGGATACAGTGATGCAAACTGGATATCAGATTCTAGAAACTCAAAATCCACAAGTGGATATGTATTTACACTTGGTGGTGCAGCAGTATCATGGAAATCTTCCAAACAAACACTGCTGGCCAGATCCACGATGGAGTATGAGTTCATTGCTTTGGACAAAGCAGCAGAGGAAGCTGAATGGCTTTGAAATTTTTTGGAAGATATCCCAATGTGGGATAAACCAGTGCCATCATTAGGTGTACACTGTGATAGTCAATCGGCTATAGCACAGGCACTGAGTCGTTTGTACAATGGTAAATCACGTCATATAAGAAGACGACATAAGACCATTAGACAACTACTCTCAAATGGGATAATCTCAATAGATTATATCAAATCGGCTGACATCCTAGCGGATCCATTTACTAAAGGTTTGTCACGAGATCAAGTTGTTAAATCATCAAGAGGAATGGGTTTAAAGCCTATGACCAAAGAGGATGCTTGATGGAAAACCCCACCTACGTGACTGGAGTGTAACACCCCCAAATCTTAACCCATTTGGAAATGTATTACCGTCAGTGACCTCAGTGTTCCTTACCGAGATCACCCAAGGCTTTACCGTTTAAATACAAATCATGAAATACAATGATACAAAATGATAACCTTATTTATATAAAACATGAGTCTCGGGATTACATCCCAATCCCGAATAGGACAAACAC
Source organism: Rheum nobile (assembly GCA_027886185.1). Classification (NCBI taxonomy): domain Eukaryota; kingdom Viridiplantae; phylum Streptophyta; class Magnoliopsida; order Caryophyllales; family Polygonaceae; genus Rheum; species Rheum nobile. Next base: position 2,408,279 of record WOAB01000002.1, on the reverse strand, counting down.
AGAGTTTAAATAAATTACAACGGAAGTCTTAAACAAAGTACATCGGAAGTCTTATAAAAGATATTACAAAAAGGGTTGTGATCGTAATGATCACCTGCCCAAGGATCTCAACCTGATTAAAAGAAGTTATTAAAACATCCAAAAACAACCGTCGTCTTCATAGTCAATCTAGTCTCCTCATATCTTCACTCTATCTGATGTGCCGAATCGAACGGATGACACCAGCCCACATGCGGAGAACAATGTTCGTGGGTTAGTCTACTTGAATAGACTAGCAAGGGTAAAAAGCAGAGTGGTTAGAGTGATCGTAACCGTTTACTATCATTGTCCCTCGAATAATAACCAAAGGGACGATACATAACCCGGCACTTTCACGGAATAACAACAAGAGGTATGCACAAGAGAAGATTCTGGAAGACTTAATCTTCACAGAAATCGACCCGAAAAGAGACTCCAAGAGATTGAGTCTGTAAGGAAATATGACAAATCCGGAACGTTTAACAGAATTACACATCAGTGATTTAAAGGCTGACATAGATGTTTCGGTCCACGACCAACCTCATCACTTACAGTGAATCCAGATTGGAAAGAGAACGTACTCTGATCAAAAGTCGAGACTAGCTTTCCTAGTTGCACTATTTACTTAGCTGCACTACTCGCCAAAGGTATATTAATTATGTGCACTCGGGCACTTTATCTTATTTAATTCCAAAACCCACATCACGTTATAATCTTTTTAGATCCCTCGGGAACTAAATCCCTAAGGCAGAGTTGACTCGGGAACTAAATCCCAAGAGTCGAATCGAGAACTATATCTCGCGGGAACTATATCCCTCAGGCGTAATCAGGAACTAAATCCTTACAACGGCACTAAAGAAGAATGGTAGGAACTAAATCCTAACCACCCGGTTATCAAGAAACGACTAGCACTCGTACTGAGATACACAGTAGCGTTCCTACGAATACTCTTTCTAACTAAACAGTTACAAACGCAACAATAACTCATATCAATGCCCTCAAGGCCAGTTACAGATAAAATAGCGTTGTTCTAACAATATACAACCTATAATAATATCTGTATTAATTCACATATATATATATAATAGCGTTGTTCTAACAGATATACAATCTATTATAACATCATATTTTAGTTTTCCAAAACAGTTAACAAAACCGTTTCCAGATGAACACAATAATCATTCCAAATTAATTACTCAGATAAACAACTGATAATTAATGTAAATATGGAACGATGAGCAAGAGCGAACCGCCACTTGCCTTAATCCGCAGAGTTTGAACGAAGTCTATCGACGAAATTCCGAGCTCGACACAGAGATGAATCTGCCAACTCCGGTACCTTCGGATCGACCCATACAGAAACCCTAAGTTAGATTCGACAAACAACAATACATAAACTACGGAAGGACGAAAGGAATCGACGGAAACGAAACCCGAACGAAGGCCTCGGAAGCCAACCACAACAACTCACGGCCACCACCTCTCGCCGGCGGGCGCCGCCCAAATCATGGCGGGCGCCGCCTCACACGCGGCGGGCTCCGCTCATCCACGGCGGGCGCCGCCCATCTACGGCGGGCGCCGCTCCTTGGCCACACATCACGGCGGCTGGGCAACCTCATCACGGCGGGCGCCGTTCCGGGCGACGGGCGACGTCTCCCTGGCGGCGGTCGCCGTTGCGAACGAAAACAGAAATACGAGAGGGAAAAACTTACCCTCGACAATCGGTTTGGCTCGTCCTCCGCCTTGCTTGGTTTCTAGGCGTCCGAGAGCCTCCAATGCTCCTCTTGGCCACCGGAAACGACAATAAACGAGCTCCGACGATCCACTAGAGCCTTCCCGAGAGAGAGCGTTTTGAGAGCGTTTTTTAGAGACGAGAGCTTGACAGTGCTTCTGCGTTTTTCATCCCCTTTCACTCTCACCCAATGCTCTCTATTTATAGGCAAAATTAGGGTTGGAAGGGAGCTTGGGTAATAACCCTTGGTTAACCAACTTGTACTTTTGCCTCATGGATAATAGCTCTTGGACAATAACCTTTGGATAAAGAATCTTATACTATTGCCCATTAGATAACAACTCTTGGGCAATAAACTTGTACCAATCTTAACCCGCATTAACAAAAGTCGTATACGAACGAGTACGAACTTCCAAAATATCTCGACTGTATAATTCTTCACTGAGAAAAATATTACAGATACAGAGCACATTACATAATGTCTCAAACCTTCAAAATTAAATCCGACGTACCAAACGGACGTTCGGGAAAAATCCATAATTCCCAAAATAGCCTTACAAAATTACGGGGTATCACATCACCTCCCCCTTAAAAGAAGTTTCGACCCCGAAACTTAGGTCACCAATAACTTGGAAAGACGTCTGAGCATCTTTGCTTCGGTTTCCCAAGTAACTTCCTCTTTCCCAAACTTGGACCACAGAATCCGTACCAACAGTACGATCTTGTTGCACAGTCGCTTCACACGGCGTTCGAGAATGCGCACTGGCATCTCCTCTCAAGTACCATTTGCCTGAATCTCGATGTACTTATAGCTCAGCATACGAGACTCATCTTGGCACGAACTTCCTTAGCAGGGATACATGAAACACATCATACACTGGGTGTGTTAATGGCGACAATGCCAAACGGTACGCTAGAGATCTTACTCTAACCAGAATCTCTAATGGTACCACGTAGCGAGGGTTAAGCTTCCCACGCTTACCAAACCTGAAAACTTTCTTGGATGGCGATACTCTGACAAGTACCTTGCCACCAACCTCGAACTTGACAGTTCTACGCTTCTGGTCTGCGTAAGACTTTTGTCGACTCTGAGCGGTCAACAACCTCTGTCTAATCAAAGCAATGTCCGAAGCTGTCCTTTTTTACTAGCTCTGGTCTGAGCAGAATCTTGTCGGTGTTCTCATCCTAACGAATCGGAGATCTGCACTTTCGATCGTACAAAGCCTCGAATGAAGCCATCTTGATAGCATCATGTCAGTTATTATTGTATTGTGAACTCAATCAGACTCAGGCTGTCCTCCCAGCTAGTCGGACGATCGAGTACACAGGCTCTCAGCATAACCTCTCTCCATACACTATACTTGTACTAACTCGTGACCATTCTCAAAGTCATGATCACCACCAAATACTCGCTATACTTAATTCATGAGAATATATATGCTCTTACCTCTAAACTTCTCTTGAAGTATATACCTAAACCTCCTTAGGTCGGTATCCTTAACCAATTAGGTCTTCGCAACTTATATTGCCAACATCGAACTTCCTATTCGCTTTTGTAACCGCTTACAACATATAGTCTACCATCCTTACTTTCGTTAGAATAGATGTAATCATCCACAAGATTACCATTGCCTTAACCAGAGTATCTATTACAAAAATCTCCAATGAATCTTCGCTGATATGCCTTATTACTCCTAAAGACCTTAATAATCTTACATAGAAGAATACAACATCTTTCTACTAACCTCCTTCCGACAATCCGGTCCTTGAATATATACTTAGAAATCAATAGTACTACCACTTAGTACCTCCACCTGTCATACAAACCTCACATAAACGATTCACTTGATACCTTAATCATATCCGGCCCTTATGCCATATTTTTATCTCACAATCTTTACTCATGAGTTCCCACAATCAGTAATACTACAATCTATGTCTGATTACCTCAACATAATTCACTAATCCATTACATAGGATTATACTCTTGTCTCACCCGAACGTGATATATGCTTATCTTAACCAACGTGGGTTACCTTTTTCCTCAAGTCCACTTGGTATCATCCATAACTTTATCTCTATAAATTTTACCATATAATCATTCTCACTATATCCACAAGACTCTGACCATTAAATACTAACGGTCCTTAAAATTGTCATAACGACATTATTGCATCTTTAATAGGAGAATACGCATCTCCCTCACTATTTCCTTATACACATTTTCCCAATGTTCACATCGTAATTCCTTACCATCCAAAAATCAACTCTTAGTAACCTCGAAACATTACATCATCAATTTCCTTAAAGGTACCTCTTACAATTCCATCATTTATCTGGAAGTAATTAAGTCTGACCTTATGCCATTCTAACTTAAATCCTTTAAGATTTTTATACTTTCTCCAAGAATAAACACAGTACTTATTCGTATGCTCTTCAAATCAATCACATGAGAGCTTACTCCTATAACCTCAAAGTATCATATTGCCAAATGATTCATTCTCAACCGAATCAAACACTTGTGTCTTAATCCTTTTATACGAGTAACATGGTTACCTTACTCCTCAAGAATACATAAACTTAATCTATGTACCAAATTCTTCAGTGTATCGAAATCATCAAGAACTGAAGGTTCATCTTTCATGGGCGGATCCAAGTAGCAAAGGTACCTGACACAACCTTGTCGAAGTAGCTTAAACGCAGTTATTGCCTTGATAAACCTGCCGTTATCAGCGTCATTCAGACCTTTAAATTTGCATAAATACTGGCCCCCTGATGCCACCGTCACAATCTTTGAACTAAAATCGATTATCGTCCCATGACGCGTCAGCCACTTCATACCGAGAAAATTATCGCATGGAACCATGGCTATCCAGATCGAATTCTCTCGAATTTCTTACTAATTGAAAATTTCGACAGACGATTGGTTCTCAACCAACATTTATATTAGAAAGAATATTTACAACAAAGGTTTATAAACCTTTTTGCATACTTAAACTTACTAACATAACTTATCCAAAACAAAAGACTGGGTAACACCCAAATCCACAACATACCAACAGAAGTAGTACAAAATACTTTAAGCAAATGGAGCATCGGGTCCATCCGTCTCACGCATCACGTAGGCGTTGACCTTGGCTTCCTGAAGCCACTGGGGCTTTCCCCTTGTTTCTCGCAGTTGTCTGCATTGAAGAACCTGGGTTGGTTGTTCTGATTAACAGATCCCTGCTGTGACTCAGTCCCTTTCTGTCTCCTCTGCGGACAAAATAACTGCAAGTGTCCTTCCTTTCCACATGCATAGCACGGTTTCTTCTCCTTCGGACACACATTACTCTTGTGCCCGTAGGTACCACAGTTGTAGCACTGGATCAGGATATTGCCCTGACCCGAACATTGCGTAGACCCATCCTGAGTCATATTCGTTTTTGCTCGGCCAGATTTGGCAAAATCAGATGGTGGAGCGGGGCGTTTAAACCCACTTGCCTTAGGCTGGTTCTCCCCTTGCCTCTGGCTATCACGCTTCTTGGTCGACTCTTCCAGAGTTACCTCTAACTTGTAGGCTTCATCCACGTACTGCTCCAAAGTCGAGCATCCGTGACGCACCATCAGTGGCTTAATATCTGGGCCGATCCACTCATGGAAATACCAGATTTTCTGTGCCTCACTGGATATCTCAGGTCCAGCATACTGTAATAGATGATTGAACTTGTTTGCCAGCTCAGTCACCTTCAATCCATCAGTCTTAGGGTATAGGAACTCCTTGTGTTTCTCTTCCCTCATAGCACGAGAGAAGAAACGGTCTATCATCTTTGTCTTGAACATCTCCCAGTTCAAAACAGGGCTATCAGCTAATCTGGTACTCTCCCACCACTCACTAGCATCCTCCTTTAACTGAAGAGAAGCTATATGTACTTTCTCAGCTTCAGTACAATCAATGTTGCGGAACAACCGCTCCATGTGGGAGAACCAATGGATCACCCCGACTGGTTCCCCTTTCCCGTTATAGTTGTCAGGCCTCATGGAATTAATGGTCTTTAGTGCACGACCATGTTGTCTCGAGTCTTGACTATATTCTCCTAGAATACACGGTTTCCTGGCTCCTCAAATCTGGGAACCGGTGGGGGAATTTGCACACCTTGTGCCTGTGGCATACTCGGTCGCAGTATATCAGTCACTGCTTGCATGACCATTCCCCGAATTGCCTCTAATGTTGCAGCATCAAATGCCATGGGAGCGTTGGTCTGCTCTTGACCATTGCCTCTAGGATGGTTGTTGGAACCAAACTCCTTCTCGCCTTGTCCAACATTTCCTACAGTTGGTCTGGGGTCATTACTCGGCCCAGCACCAACACGGATAACGTTCCTTGTGTTCACCATCTGTGTACCGATCAATTTCCAAGGATTTTATCACATTGGTATCATTTTGATATACTTATTGTAATAAAATCAACTTAGAATAGATCAACTTGGTAAATTCTATTGATGAACTCAAACCGAGTTGTTAGATTCTACATTGTCCCTCGAATAATAACCGAAGGGACGATACATAACCCGGAACTTTCATGGAATAACAACAAGAGGTATGCACAAGAGAAGATTCTGGAAGACTTAATCTTCACAGAAATCGACCCGAAAAGAGACTCCAAGAGATTGAGTCTTTAAGGAAATATGACAAATCTGGAACGTTTAACAGAATTACACATCAGTGATTTAAAGGCTGACTTAGATGTTTCGGTTCACGACCAACCTCATTGCTTACAACGAATCCAGATTGGAAAGAGAACGTACTCTGATCAAAAGTCGAGACTAGCTTTCCTAGTTGCACTATTTACTTAGCTGCACTACTCGCCAAAGGTATATTAATTATGTGCACTCGGGCACTTTATCTTATTTAATTCCAAAACCCACATCATGTTATAATCTTTTTAGATCCCTCGGGAACTAAATTCCTAAGGTAGAGTTGACTCGGGAACTAAATCCCAAGAGTCGAATCGAGAACTAAATCTCGCGGGAACTATATCCCTCAGGCGGAATCAGGAACTAAATCCTTACAACGGCACTAAAGAAGAATGGTAGGAACTAAATCCTAACCACCCGGTTATCAAGAAACGACTAGCACTCGTACTGAGATACACAGTAGCGTTCCTATGAATACTCGTTCTAACTAAACAGTTACAAACGCAGCAATAACTCATATCAATGCCCTCAAGGCCAGTTACAGATAAAATAGCGTTGTTCTAACAATATACAACCTATAATAATATCTGTATTAATTCACACACATATATATATATAATAGCGTTGTTCTAACAGATATACAACCTATTATAACATCATATTTTAGTTTTCCAAAACAGTTAACAAAACCGTTTCCAGATGAACACAATAATCATTCCAAATTAATTACTCAGATAAACAACTGATAATTAATTTAAATATGGAACGATGAGCAAGAGCGAACCGCCACTCGCCTTAATCCGCAGAGTTTGAACGAAGTCTAACGACGGGATTCCGGGCTCGACACAGAGACGAATCTGCCAACTCCGGTACCTTCGGATCGACCCATACAGAAACCCTAAGTTAGATTCGACAAACAACAATACAGAAACTACGGAAGGACGAAAGGAATCGACGGAAACGAAACTCGAACGAAGGCCTCGGAAGCCAACCACAACAACTCACGGCCACCACCTCTCGCCGGCGGGCGCCGCCCAAATCACGGCGGGCGCCGCCTTAAATACGGCGGGCGCCGCTCATCCACGGCGGGCGCCGCTCCTTGGCCATACATCACGGCGGCTGGGCAACCTCATCACGGCGGGCGCCGTTCCTGGCGGCGGGCGCCGTCTCCCTGGCGGCGATCGCCGTCGCGAACGAAAATAGAAATACGAGAGGGAAAAACTTACCCTCGACAATCGGTTTGGCTCGTCCTCCCCCTTGCTTGGTTTCTAGGCGTCCGAGAGCCTCCAATGCTCCTCTTGGCCACCGGAAACGACACTAAACGAGCTCTGATGATCCACTAGAGCCTTCCCGAGAGAGAGCATTTTTGAGAGACGAGAGCTTGACAGCGCTTCCGCGTTTTTCAGCCCCTTTCACTCTCACCCAATGCTCTCTATTTATAGGCAAAATTAGGGTTGGAAGGGAGCTTGGGTAATAACCCTTGGTTAACCAACTTGTACTTTTGCCTCATGGATAATAGCTCTTGGACAATAACCTTTGGATAAAGAATCTTGTACTATTGCCCATTAGATAACAACTCTTGGGCAATAAACTTGTACCAATCTTAACTCGCGTTAACAAAAGTCGTACACGAACGAGTACGAACTTCCAAAACATCTCGACTGTATAATTCTTCACTGAGAAAAATATTACAGATACAGAGCACATTACAGAATGTCTCAAACCTTCAGAATTAAATCCGATGTACCAAACGAACGTTCGAGAAAAATCCATAATTCCCAAAATAGCCTTACAAAATTACGGGGTATCACATGGAGATCCCAAGATGTAGGTTCAAAGGGAAAACTAAATCAAGCTGAATCTAGATGAGCACTGGGAGACTCAGTTCTCCTCCCACTTCCTAGGATGATGAACAACGCTACTTGTATGAGTTAAGGTTAAGCTTGGCTTTTAATGATTTCATAGCTTTGAAATACAAGTGGGGTATGACAGGATACTCTTTATGGTAAATCACCTTATGAGTGTGAAATGGGGCCGTTTCTAGGAGAATGAAGAGAGGCTAACATTCTCCAAGTTCACTCATGAATAACCAGGGATGTTCAAGGCCAAAATGAACACAACAAGAGAACCTAGTTCTGTGAGAAGATGAAACTGTGTGATAGCTGTTGTTTCGGTTTACATCAAAGCCCGGGTGGTTCAAGACATCATGTTCACTACCTTGTCGAGTAAATCCGATAGCTACTTACTATGGGTGGTTCAAGGCTAAAACACGCTATCAGCCCAGATGCAGTGATTTTTCGACTGTACTCTCAAAAGTCTTTTTGTCTTTTAAACATATGTTTAAAATCATTTCTATTCATGTGGGGGATTGTTGGAACTCATTTTTAATGTGGCGCCGGTAACTTTTCCGGGCACAATTCTGGTGGGCTCCGGCCAACGACAACACCGGAAAATGGAAGCATTGGCTTCGTCTACGCGAGCACATTCTCGTAATGTACTCATACGACAAAAATGATTTCCGTTTGAATGAGAAATGGAGGCCCAAAGTTGGTTGCATGAAGTGCATAACTTGGGACAATTTGGGATGAAAATGTGTATCCCACATTGGAAGTTTGGAGAAAATTTTACTAGTATAAATACTAGAAAAATGGATCCAAGGTTGTGGCCTTGGGTCACCACCCATGTGTAATGGAGAGAGGACCTAGCTCATCAAGACCACACGCGCGCCGAGCCGAGCCGAGCCGGGGTTGGGCTTGGGTGGGTTGGATCGGATTTGGCTTGGGCTGGCCAGCCAACGCTCTATCTTTTTGGGCCGATCCAGAAGACCCATCGGATGGGCTTTGACCCAGTCCGGGGCAGTTGCAGCCTTGACCTATTCTCAAGGGCTCCCTTGTTTTTCTCCTCCACTTTGTTGAAGCAACAGACTTGCTCCACTATCTCCTCCACTTCGTTAGTGGCTCCTCCAGAGGCTCTTTAAAAGAGCAATTCTGGCACCTCATTCGAACAGATCATCAGCAACATCATCTCCCACTGAAAGCGTCTCCTTCCTTCACTGTTTTATTCGCTCGAGTCTGAGAGTTCAACACATAACAAGTTCGTAGCCTTCTGTGCATTGGTTGCGCAATTCAGAAGAGTTTTGCAGTTGTATCCTGGGATTCGGGTCGCTAAAAAACCGTCGCAATACGGGGCGATTTCAGAATTCAGGATAGAGATCAGTCTCGCCTCTGCATCCAGATTCAATCTGAATTCTGTTCGATATACTTTCGCTGTTTTAATTACATTTTATGTGCGTTTAAATTCTTGCAATTTAAATTATGTTCGGTTCTAAAATAGTGTTCCTACAAGGCTGACGGCGTTGGAGTTCCTGGGAGGGGATAATTCACCTCGGCGGACCTCACGCACGTGCCATACCTCCGCATGAGCATGCGTGAGAAGAGGCTTCTCGAGGGCAGGCCCCACGTGTCCAAGTGGTGTGCCAGCCTGTTGTCCAAGCCCTTTTTGGGCTCGCGTTATGGACATGGTTGCCAACTACTCTCAAGTTTTATACAGTATATCATTTCAAAATAACTATGGATCGTTCGAGATGTATCTAATAATAAATGTTTGAGCAATTATATATGTATGTTGCTCATTTCGTTTTCTTGTACTTTGTCCTGCCTGTAATGGAATATACAAATACGTATTTTTTTGTGATCTTGTTCGGATGCATATATATGCAGCCCGGATCCTCTACAATAAAGAGTAAATCCAATATTGTGCCACCATTTATACTATGTCTCCTAATTAAAAATAAATAAATTATATTAAAATAATTTTTAAAGATTAAACTCAGACCTCTCTTTTCTCCTTCTTTCCCTCTTCACCCTTCTCTCGGTCTTCTTCTCTACTCCTCTAAATTGGCCATTCTTCAAATTCATCTTTTCCGTTGCTCTTCCACAAATTAATATTCGTCATAATTGGAGGCAACTGAACTATCTAGAGTTTGCATCAACTCCCCATGATCCCCTGATATCAAACTCTTTTCGGATCCAGACAAAAGTATAAAAGACATTGTCTTCATTTACAATTTATCCCATCTCGTTCTAGTGTCTTGCTTCCATTCCCTACCAAATTCTTATTCCACTATGAATTTCGATCTCTTTAAAATCTCACTTGCAAACTCTCCTTTTATCGCTTTAAAATGAAGGGAAAGCCATGTTTTAAATCTGATAAGGGAAACGAAGGAATTTAAATATCACATTTTATTAGTTTCAATAGGAAATTCAGTTATCATATTTCTTCGATTTGAAAAATGTTATGTAGAAGATGGGAGAGAAAAAGAAGGATCTGTAGAACAAGACTGCAGGAGTGAAATGGAGATCCAAGAAGGAAATGGGTGAGCTAAAAGAGAAAAGGAAAGTAAATGGAATTTTTCCTTATTTTCGTTAATAATTCCTGAACACGTGGCTTAATATAACTGGAGGCACAATACTAGTTGTATAACTTGTTGTAGAGGATCCGCACTTATATATATGGGCCTTATCTTTTGTTCTTCAAGTTAATCAAACCAAACCCAATAAAATCATGGCAAAATTACTTAAAATAACCAAACCTTTTAGTGGATGGTGATGTGATACCCCTTATTTTTGTAAGCTATTTCTGGAGTTTCGGGATTTTTCCCGAGTACCCGTTATGTACATCGGATTTAATTCAGAAAGTTGGAGACATTCTGTAATGTGCTCTGTATCTGTAATATTTTTCTCAATGAAATAAAATACAGACGACGTGCTTTGGATTTTAATACTCGTTCGCGTACGATAATTTTATCCCGGGTTAATATCGTTTTCGTCTAAGAGTTGAGGAGGCGACAAAGCCACAGGGGCGGCGACCGCCGCATTTATGGTGGCGCCCGCCGTCGCCAGGCTCGAGGAGCAGGCTGGGTCTTCTCCTAGCTGGGGACGCCAGGCCTATGGCGGCGTCCGCCGCATTTATGGCGGCGCCCGCCATCGTCGTTGTCCGGAGGTCCTTGCCCGAAGGTCGCCGACGTGGCTCTGGCAGCGCCGGAGTAGCTCTTCGTAGGGCCATCATTGTGTTCCCGGTGCTTTGGCTATTTAAGGAGGTGTCTGGGAGGGATTTTTGAGCTCAATCCACAGCCCAAGCTCTCCCAAATTCTTGCCTCATCGGAGTTATGCCTCGCCGGATTTCTGAAGCTTTCGCCGGAGGTCGTTGGTGGTGTTTCCAGAGTGCCTTTGTGAAGCTTTTGGTAGCCTTGGAGGTTAGAAACCAAAGCAAGTCGAAGGAGGCCGAGTCACTCGTGTTTTGGGTGAGTTTTCTCGCCGCTTCTGTCGTCTGAGTTCTTCACGGCGACCGCCGCCAAGAACGGCGACCGCCGCCAGTGTCCAGAATGCCTTTTTGGGCTTTTGGATTTGGTAGTCGTCGTTGTGGCATCATTTCCTTTCGATTTCTTTCGTCGTCTTTAGATTCGTAATGTTGTTATGTCGGGTCTAACTTAGGGTTCCTTTTATGGGTCGACTCGAAGGTCGTTGTGCTGTCGGAGCTATACCCGTGTCGAGCCCGAAATCTCGTCGTTGTCGTTAGGCTTGTTTCTACTCTGCGGATTCAGGCAAGTGGCGGTTCGCTCTTGCTCATCGTTCCATATTTACATTAATTATCAGTTGTTTATCTGAGTAATTAATTTGGAATGATTATTGTGTTTGTCTAGAAATGGTTTTATGAACTGTTTTGGAAACTGTAATAATGATATTAATAGGTTGTATATCTGTTAGAACAACGCTATTATTTATGTTCGCCTTGAGGGCATTTATGTGGATTTATCCTGAACTATTGTTGTGCTTGAACTGTAAGTTAGCACGAGTATTCGTAGGAACGCCTGGATTCTGAGAGGTCCATTCGTTTCTTTATAACTGTTAAGGGTGATCAAGACCCTACGATAGTAGAGGCTTGGACTCTGCGAGGTTCATTCCTTCGATATAAGTCCAGAGGCTTGGATTCTGTGAGGTCCATTCCTTAGTTGTATGTCCTGCATGACAGGGCATATGTTTAAAAGCTCATAACGTAATGTGGGTTTTGGAATTTAATAAGATAAAGTGCCCGAGTGCACATAATTAATATACCTTTGGCGAGTAGTGCAGCTAAGTAAATAGTGCAGCTAGGAAAGCTCATCTCGACTTTTGATCAGAGTACGTTCTCTTTCCAATCTGGATTCGCTGTAAGCGGTGAGGTTGGTCGTGAACCGAAACATCTAAGTCAGCTTTTAAATCATTGATGTCTGATTCTTTAAACGTTCCAGATTTGTCATATTTTCCTTAAAGACTCAATCTCTTGGAGTCTCTTTTCGGGTCGATTTCTGTGAAGATTCAGTCTTCCAGAATCTTCTCTTGTGCATACCTCTTGTTTATTCTAGTAGGAGTATGATGGTTGACTATCGTCATCGGTTATTATTCGAGAAGCGATGAGTCTAACCTAATACGACTGCTTCGAACCACTCTGCTTTGTACCCTTGCATAGTCTATTCAGTAGACTAACCAACCACAATTGTTCTCTGCATGGTTGGTTGGTGTCATCCGTTCGATTCGGCACATCAGATAGAACGAAGATATGAGGAGACTAGATTGACTATGAAGACAACGGTTGTTTTTGGATGTTTTTAATAATTTCTTTTAATCAGGTTGAGATCCTTGGGAGATGACCATTGTGGTCAAGATCCTTGTTTGTAATATATTTAAAAGACTTCCGATGTACCTTGTTTAAAGACTTCCGCTGTACTTTGTTAAACTCTGTGTTTGTCCTATTCGGGATTGGGATGTAATCCCGGGACTCATGTTTTATATGAATAAAGTTATCATTTTGTATCATTGTATTTCATGGTTTATATTCAAACGGTAAAGCCTTGGGTGATCTCGATAAGGAACACTGAGGTCACTGGCGGTAATACATTTCCAAATGGGTTCAGATTTGGGGGTGTTACAGTTGTGGTATCAGAGCCAAAGGTTTTAAAACGGGTTTGGGATTTTATAAATCATTTATCCGTTTTTGAAAATGCTTTAAAAGGGCTCGAAATTTTCAAAGTAAAAAGAATTTCAAAATACCGTTCATAGTCGTGTCTTCTATATAGTCTGATGTAGTAAGCTTGCTTCTATGTCTAGAAAGACTAATTTATTTCTCGTTGCCCCGCTAGATATGGGTGCATTCTGTTCTCTTCAGAGGAACCCGGGAGAAGCCGAGGTGGTTTCGCCATCTCCAGTTAGGCTTGATTCCCAGTTCGCTCGTTGTGATTTGAGGTTATAGAACCTAGTATCTCAATTTCAGTTCATCAATAGAAATTTACGAGTTTGATCTATTCTAAGTTGATTTTATTACAATAAGTATATCATAATGATACTAATGTGATAAAATCCTTGGAATTTGATCAGTAAACAGATGGTGAACACAAGGAACGTTATCCGTGCTGGTGCTGGGCCAAGCAATGATCCCAGACCAAACCCGAGGATTGATGCAGACCCATCAGGAGAGCGTGAGTCTGTCTTCAACAATAATCCAGGAGGCAATGGCCAAGCTCAGGCCGACGCTCCAGTAGTGCTCGATGCAGCAACAGTCGCAGCAATTCGGGGGATTGTTCTACAAGCATTCACCGAGATAATGCGACCAATCGCACCTCAGGCACAAGGAGTGCCAGTACCTCCAGAAGTTCCGAGGTTTGAGGAACAAGAGAACCAGGTACTATAGGGAGGCGTGATCAGGAATAGAGGGAAATATTGCCGAGCTCTGAAGGCCATTAACTCTATGAGACCCGACAGCTATGATGGAAAGGGAGAGTCAGTCAGAGTGGCTCATTGGTTTTCCCACATGGAGCGATTGTTCCGTAATGTGGAGTGCACTGAAGCGGAGAAAGTGCACATAGCTTTTCTACAGTTGAAGGAAGAAGCCAGTGAATGGTGGGAGAGTACCGGCTTAGCTGATAGCCCGGTGTTGACCTGGTCAATGTTTAAGACCAAGATGACGGACCGTTTCTTCTCTCGTGCTATGAGGGAGGAGAAACACAAGGAGTTCTTGTATCCTAATACGGATGGATTGAAGGTGACCGAGCTTGCCACTAAATTCAATCATTTGCTGCAGTATGCTGAACCAGAGATATCCAGTGAGGCTCAGAATATCTGGTACTTCCATGAATGGATGAACCCAGATATTAAACCATGGATGGTGCACCACACATTCTCTACTCTCGAGCAGTACGTGGATGCGGCCTACAAGTTGGAGGTAACTCTGGAGGAGTCAACCAGGAAGCGTGATAGCCAGAGGCAAGTGCAGAACCAGCCTCAGGCAAGTGAGTTTAAACGTCCCGCACCACCTTCTGATTTTGCCAAGTCCAGCAAGGCAAAGACAGAAACGACTCGAGATGGGTCAACTCAGCAATCGGGCCAGAGCAAGAGTCTGATCCAATGCCATAATTGTGGTGCATCTGGGCACAAGAATTTTGCATGTCGGAATGAGAAGAAGAATTGTTTTGGTTGTGGAAAGGAAGGACATATGCAGAGGTTCTGTCGGCAGAGAATGCAAAAAGGAGCGGAGTCACAACAGGGGTCTGTTAATCCAAACAACAGACCTAGGTTTAAACCAGCAGAGACTTCCAATCCTTCGATGCAGACAACTGCGCAGGATAAGAGGAAAGCCCCAGTGACTTCTGGAAGTCAGGATCAACGTCTTTACGTGATGCGTGAGGCGGATGGAACCTATGCTCCTAATGCTTAGAGTACTTTGTATCTGCATTACACTTTTGTTAATGTGTTGTTGATGTAGGTGCTACCCAGACTTTCATTTTGGATGGTTGTAAGTTAAGTTCTGTATGCGGCTAAGTTTGTGAACCTTTGGTTATAAATATTATTAATATGAAATATTTGGTTAGAACCAATCGTTTGTTGGAATTGTCGATTACCATCAAGGGTAAGAAATTCAAAGCGATTTGACCTAAATAACCATGGTCCCATACGATAATTATTCTCGGTATGGATTGACGGAAGCATCATAAGGCAGTGATAGACTTCAGTTTTTGATATTCATGTGGTCAGAGGATTTCCGGGTGTCTTTCCAGAAGATATTCCTAGATACCCCGAATCGTGTTGTGGAGTTTGCCGTTGATCTCGAGCCGAGTACCACGCCGATCTCTGAGGCACCGTATCGGATGGCTCCTGTTGAGATGCAAGAGTTGAAGAAGCAACTCAAGGATCTTCTTGACAAAAGTTATATAAAGCTGAGTGCATCACCTTGAGTAGGAGTGCCCTAGTTTTATTTGTCAAAAAGAAAGATGGACCGTTTCGACTTTGTTTTGACTTTCGAGAGTTGAATAAAGTCACGATCAAGAGCAAGTATCTGTTGCCAAGGAGTGATGATCTGTTGGGTCAACTATAGGGAGCAAAAGTTTTCTCTAAGATCGACCGGAGTTCTAGTTTTTATCAGCTCAGGATTCGTGAGGATGATATTCCGAGGATTGCATTCGGAGAGATGGTCACTACGAGTTTATAGTCATGCCATTTGGGCTTTAAATGCTCCAGCAGTTTTCATGAACCTAGTGCATCGATGTTTTATACCAGTACTTGAATAAGTTCATAGTGGTCTTCATCAATGGCATTTTGATTTTTCCCGAGCAAGGAAGCTCACAGGGAACATCTGCGGATTGCTTTATCGGTCCTTAGACCAAGTCGGTTGTACGCAAAGTGGGCTAAGTGCGATTGTTGGATCTAGAAGTGGCTTTCTTAGGCCATGTGATCAATAAGAATGAGGTTATGGTTATTCCCCAGAAGAGTGAATCAGTAGTTGTTTGGAAGCGGCCTCAAGGTGTGAGCGAGGTGCGCAGTTTCCCAGAGCATGCTGAGCATTATAGACGGTTCATGGAAGGATTTTTCTAAGATCACTCCACCTATGACTAGTCTGTTCCACAAGGTCAACAAGAAGTTGTCTGGGATGACAAGTGCAAGACCAGCTTTCAAGAAGTTCAAACAGTGTCTGACTTATGCACCAGTTTTGGCGTTGTCGGAAGGAATGATGGTTATATGGTCTATAGTAATGCTTCGAGAAATGGGTTAGGATGTGTCTTTGATGCAGAGGGGCAAGGTTATTGCATACGTATCTAGACAATTGAAAACCTATGAAGCAAACTAACCAACACATGACCTAGAACTAGCAGCAATAGTGTTTGCATTGAAAACTGAGGTTACTTGGGTGACCCAGAGGTCAGCAGAAGTTTTCCACCAGGAGATTGTCCGTTTACATGGCATTCCTAAAGACCATTGTATCGGATCGAGATGGTCGATTCATGTCAAGGTTCTGGAAAGAGCTTTATAAGGCCATGGGAACTGAATTAAGATTCAGTACAGCATTTCATCCTCAGACAGATGGATAGTCTGAAAGGACCATCCAGACCCTGGAGGATATGCTAAGAGCATGTGCACTCGATCATCCGACTAGCTGGGAAGACAGCCTGAGTCTGATTGAGTTCACGTACAATAATAGCTGGCATGCTAAGATCAAGATGGCTCCGTTTGAAGCTTTGTATGGTCTCAAATGCAGATCTCCGATTTGTTGGGATAAGAATGCCGACAAGATTCTGCTTGGACCAGAGTTGGTCGAGAGGACAGCTTCTGACATTGCCTTGATTCGACAAAGGATGTTGACCGCTCAGAGTCGACAGAAGTCGTATGCAGACAAGAAGCGTAGGAATGTCGAGTTCGAGGTCGGTGACAAGGTGTTTGTCAAGGTGTCGCCCTCGAAGGGAGTTTTCAGGTTTGGTAAGCGTGGGAAGCTTAACCCTCGCTACGTGGGACCATTCGAGATTCTAGATAGAGTGGGATCTCTAGCGTACCACTTGGCGTTGCCGCCATCGGCTCATCCAGTGCATAATGTGTTCCACGACTCTTTGCTCAGGAAGTATGTGCCAGATGAGTCTCATCTGCTGAGTCATGAGGACATCGAGATTCAAGCTAATAGTACTTATGAGGAGATGCCCGTGCGCATTTTGGAGCGTCGTGAGAAGCAGCTGCATAGCAAGATCGTACCGTTGGTACGGATTCAGTGGTCCAAGTCTGGATCGGAGGAAGTTACTTGGGAAACGTGGGAAACTGAGTCAGATATGCTCAGGCGTTTTCCCGAGTTATTCTCGACCTAAGTTTCGGGGTCAAAACTTCTTTTAAGGGGGAAGAGATGTGATATCCCATATTTTTGTAAGCTATTTCTGGAGTTCCGGGATTTTTCCCGAGTACCCGTTATGTACGTCGGATTTAATTCAAAAAGTTGGAGATATTCTGTAATGTGCTCTGTATCTGTAATATTTTTCTCAGTGAAATAAAATACAGACGACGTGCTTTGGATTTTAATACTCGTTCGCATACGATAATTTTATCCCGGGTTAATATCGTTTTCGTCTAAGAGCTGAGGAGGCGGCAAAGCCATAGGGGCGGCGACCACCGCATTTATGGTGGCGCCCGCCGTCGCCAGGCTCGAGGAGCAGGCTAGGTCTTCTCCTAGCTGGGGACGCCAGGCCTATGGCGGCGCCCGCCGCATTTATGGCGGCGCCCGCCGTCGTCGTTGTCCGGAGGTCCTTGCCCGAAGGTCGCCGGCGTGGCTCTGGCAGCGCCGGAGTAGCTCTTCGTAGGGCCATCATTGTGTTCCCGGTGCTTTGGCTATTTAAGGAGGTGTCTGGGAGGGGTTTTTGAGCTCAATCCACAGCCCAAGCTCTCCCAAATTCTTGCCTCACCGGAGTTATGCCTCGCCGTATTTCTGAAGCTTTCGCCGGAGGTCGTTGGTGGTGTTTCCAGAGTGCCTTTGTGAAGCTTTTGGTAGCCTTGGAGGTTAGAAACCAAAGCAAGTCGAAGGAGGCCGAGTCACTCGTGTTTTGGGTGAGTTTTCTCGCCGTTTCTGTCGTCTGAGTTCTTCACGGCGACCGCCGCCAAGAACGCCGACCGCCGCCAGTGTCCAGAATGCCTTTTTGGGCTTTTGGCTTTGGTAGTCGTCGTTGTGGTGTCGTTTCCTTTCGATTTCTTTCGTCGTCTTTAGATTCGTACTGTTGTTATGTCGGATCTAACTTAGGGTTCCTTTTATGGGTCGACTCGAAGGTCGTTGTGCTGTCGGAGCTATACCCGTGTCAAGCCCAGAATCCCGTCGTTGTCGTTAGGCTTGTTTCTACTCTGCGGATTCAGGCAAGTGGCGGTTCGCTCTTGCTCATCGTTCCATATTTACATTAATTATCAGTTGTTTATCTGAGTAATTAATTTGGAATGATTATTGTGTTTGCATGGAAATGGTTTTATGAACTGTTTTGGAAACTGTAATAATGATATTAATAGGTTGTATATATGTTAGAACAACGCTATTATTTATGTTCGCCTTGAGGGCATTTATGTGGATTTATCCTAAACTATTGTTGTGCTTGAACTCTAAGTTAGCACGAGTATTCGTAGGAACGCCTGGATTCTGAGAGGTCCATTCGTTTCTTTATAACTGTTAAGGGCGATCAAGACCCTACGATAGTAGAGGCTTGGACTCTACGAGGTTCATTCCTTCGATATAAGTCCAGAGGCTTGGATTCTGTGAGGTCCATTCCTTAGTTGTATGTCCTGTGTGACAGGGCATATGTTTAAAAGCTCATAACGTAATGTGGGTTTTGGAATTTAATAAGATAAAGTGCCCGAGTGCACATAATTAATATATCTTTGGCGAGTAGTGCAGCTAAGTAAATAGTGCAGCTAGGAAAGCTCGTCTCGACTTTTGATCAGAGTACGTTCTCTTTCCAATCTGGATTCACTGTAAGCGGTGAGGTTGGTCGTGAACCGAAACATCTAAGTCAGCTTTTAAATCACTGATGTCTGATTCTTTAAACGTTCCAGATTTGTCATATTTTCCTTAAAGACTCAATCTCTTGGAGTCTCTTTTCGGGTCGATTTCTGTGAAGATTCAGTCTTCCAGAATCTTCTCTTGTGCATACCTCTTGTTTATTCCAGTAGGAGTATGATGGTTGACTATCGTCATCGGTTATTATTCGAGAAGCGATGAGTCTAACCTAATACGACTGCTTCGAACCACTCTGCTTTGTACCCTTGCATAGTCTATTCAGTAGACTAACCAACCGCAATTGTTCTCTGCATGGTTGGCTGGTGTCATCCGTTCGATTCGGCACATCAGATAGAGCGAAGATATGAGGAGACTAGATTGACTATGAAGACGACGGTTGTTTTTGGATGTTTTTAATAATTTGTTTTAATCAGGTTGAGATCCTTGAGAGATGACCATTGTGGTCAAGATCCTTGTTTGTAATATAATTAAAAGACTTCCTATGTACCTTGTTTAAAGACTTCCGCTGTACTTTGTTAAACTCTGTGTTTGTCCTATTCGGGATTGGGATGTAATCCTGGGACTCATGTTTTATATGAATAAAGTTATCATTTTGTATCATTGTATTTCATGGTTTGTATTCAAACGGTAAAGCCTTGGGTGATCTCGGTAAGGAACACTGAGGTCACTGGCGGTAATACATTTCCAAATGGGTTCAGATTTGGGGGTGTTATAGGTGAAAATATATTTTAATTTTTCAAAAGATAAAAATATATCCCAAGTTTTAGGAAAGGTATTTAATTAATAACCTATATTAATTTTCTGGAAAAAAATTCCTCATAAAAATTATGACATGGCATTATAAATGGTGATTTGGCATTAGAAAATGATGATTGGACGCCTTACACACACAAACTCATTTATTCACATATACGATACATTAGATTAACACAAATTTGGGTATTAGGGTTTGAGAGGGAAAATTTAGGGGACGGAATTTTGTGCTCCACATTGGGGGTTTACGTTTGTGAAGACCCTCTATCGATCGAAGACAAAGTCAATCGTCATTCTTGATTCAATTGTTGGGAGCAATGTCGATGGGAAGATTGTTTCATCGAGGTGATTGAATTGGAGGTAAAAAACCATTGTTTCATTGGAGAGAACAAATGAATGTTTCATCAGACGACTGTTTCATCGAGCGTCTGAACGAGGCAATGGAGAGGAGTGATTGAAAGAGATAGAGAGTCGAAATCTATAATTGGTTGTGCATCTCTGATATTTCTTCAAAAACAGAGGTACGCATTTATTTTGAAGCTGATGTTTTTTAATGAGGGCTTATGATCATACTTAAATTTTGTAGATGACATATGAAACTTTTGTTATGGTGAACTAAATAGGTTTAAATGGCTCATGCATTCATGATAATTTTGAAATATGGTGGGTACTTTAGAGATGATCCAGAACTGACATATATAGGGGGATTTGAGACCAATTTGGAGATACTTGATGTCGATTATTTGAGCTATTTTGATTTAATTGATATGATAAGAGATGATGATTCTATGATAAGAGAAAGAATGATTATGGAAGTATTTTATTGTGTGTCGGGCATGTCTTTGAGTGAAGGCTTGAAAATGATCAAGTTGGACACTGATGTAATGGAGATGGCTGGCTATGGAATGAAAAGTGGCATGTTTGAGGTGTTTGTGACGTTGGTTGTTGACGACTATGTGGTTGATAAATCGGATTCCCCTCGAAGAAGAAAAAAACTAGAAGTGAGAAGGTCAGTCGCTGATGTGGACAAAGATGGTGATGGGAATAAAGATGGTGGTGAGGATAAAGATGATGATGAGGATGAAGATAGTGATAATGGTTCCTATTCCACTGAGAATGATAGTGTTTTAAGTGGGGGTGCTTCAAGTGAAGATGATGAAGAATGGTATCATGGTCGGCAAAAGATTAAAGAATTGCAACTTTTTAATCATGAGAAGATCCATGTTGATCGAGAGAAGGAAACGCAGCTTGTTGTTCATGAGAGGATTCATGTTGATCATGAGAAGGAAAATTCATTTCATTCTAATGCAGCTTTGCTAAGTTATTTTGTTGTTATCTGATCCTTAATGTGGCTGTTAAATTCAACAAGGAGAAGGATCTCTCAATTGAACAAGGATCATCCAATTGAACAAGGATCATCCAGTTTGTGTATTTGCTTTCAAATTAGCTTTATTGTAATTTAGAGATTGTTTGCTATGACAAAAATTGAGGTAAAATTGTTTGCTGATTTTTTTTACATGTTGTATTTGTGCAGCAATTTAGTTTATTTGCAGCAAACTGTTTGCTAATTTTTTTACATGTTATCAAATTGTTTGCTGATTTTTTTACACGCTGTCAGATTTGTGCAGCAATTCATTTTATTTGCAGCAAACTGTTTGATGATTTTTTTTACATGCTGTCAAATGTTTGCTGATTTTTTTACATGCTGTCAAATTGTTTGCTGATTTTTTTATTGTTTACAAGGATCATCCAATTTATCTGCAGCAAACTGTGCAACAGCCAAATAAGTAATAATTCTGCAGCAATTGTGCAGCAATTATGTGCAACAATTCTGCAGCAAATATGTGCAGCAATTATGCAGCAAAACTGTGCAGCAATTCTGCAGTAGTCAATTATGCAGCATCCAATTGTGCTTCTAACATAAACTGTGCAGCAATAGAGCATTTCTCCACAATATTTGGGCTTGAACATAGCTTTACAACATCAATTTAGCAACAAACAATTTAGCAACAGAGAATTCAACATCTTCTATTTAAGAAAAATAGAGGGATTACATTATTGACATGAAATGATTTATCATCCACCTAAATTGCTTGCCAAAATAAACTAGCTAGACTACTACAATAGGGCCTTACTACTACTTAAAATTAGCGACAATTGAACCAAATACACTAACCATAATACAAGCAACAAGGAGCACCCTAACGACAACACTTTCAATCTCACTCCTAGCTACATGAGTAGATTTGATATTGTCTAATTGCACTTGTGATGAGTCGCGGTTATTGACCACCAAGGCGCAGACGCGTTAATGCCACGACACTCAAGCATCGACCATGCTTCGATTCCAAGGCATTCATGCGCACGCCTATATCCAAGCCTCTAAGGCTTTTATCCTCTTTGTATTTTTTGTTATTTAGTTTCATTATTCTAGTCTTGTCTTGGTGAGTGTGAAGAGTCATTTGCACATGGGCTTCAACTCACAAATGCTCATTAGAGCTTTCCCTTGTTGGCTTGATGCCTAGACTATTTAAAGCCATCTTTGGCTTCCTTGTAACCTTAGTTGAAGAATTAAAGAGTGGTCAAAGCCTAGCTTGGGTAGGAGTTTATCTCCCATAGGCAGCCACTATCTTCTATCAACTCAAAAACTCCCAAATTTTCACATCTCTTCCTCTCAATCTCATCTTCCCACAAAACAAACTCACTCACAACTTTGGAATCAAGTTCGTCCTAGCCAAGGAACCTCTAAGAGAGGTTCCCTTGGCCGTGAACCCAAGAACCGTCGGCTTCCCTTGTCCGCCGCCGGCTGTGGATCCCCCTCGGCAGCCCCTCGGTGCTTCCTATTTCCTCTCGGCCGTGACCCTCTCTCAAGCTCCATTGGAGGCTAAGCAAGCATAAGAAGGGAGGATAAGACAAGCTTGGTCATGATCTAGCCTCATAGGGAAGAAAGGTCCCATTGGTGACCTTGATTCTAATCAATTGGTATCAAGAGCCATTGTCCAAGCTAAGTTTTTCTTTTTCCTTGCAACTTCAGTTTTTTTGAGCTTATTTTCATAGCTTGCATGAGTTCTTTTCTTGCTTCCATGTTGACCATGTGTTCATGCTCATTTCCCCTCTAGCTAGTTTCAATTTTTTCTTGTTTCTTCATGTTTTTGTGTTCGGTTGTTCATGCTCAGTTTTTCCTTGTTTCCATGCCTTTTTTTCTTGTTTCCTTGCTAGTTTAGTGTTTATTTTCGTGCTTTGTTCATCCCTCCCAAACCCACCCTAAAAAAAAAAAAAAACATTTCACTTTCCGGCGACCACCACCACCTCCGGCGACCGTACCACCGCATCCGCCACCTTGCTGCCACCACCACCGCCCTACAACCACCATCACCATCCCCCATGGCCAGCCACGTGCCCCTCTCCCAATGCTAGCTCCATTTTGAATTGTTAAGTGTGCATGTGACTTTAGGTATTTTTGGCAAAGGTCAAAGGTGCTTTCTCTCTTTGGCTTTTTGGATGTCTTAGCCTATTTGAGAAAATGCCACTTGTGATTCTTGGCTGATTTGTGTGGGTTAGTGAGCTTGGAAGGTTACTTTTTGTGGGCTTCAAAAAGAGGAGATTATACTTGGCAAGTCAACACCTTCCTTTCCCCTCTTCTCTTCTTTGTCCCATCCCTAAAAAGGGACATTGCTCTTAAAAAAATATCCATTGTTGTTAGCCCTCATTTCATCCTAAAAACACTTGGTGTGGCCCCACCTTTTCCCTCCAAATCGTCTACACAAAGGATCTACCTCTCCCCTTGTTCGAAAAAGTCAAACGAAGTCAAGAGGCCAAGAAAAAAAGGCAAAAGCCCATAATTCAAAAAAACAAACAAATAGAATCCCGAATTCAAAAAAATATATATATACAAAGGGGAAGGTCCACATTTGTCTTGCTTTCTTTTCTTGGTTGGGCCACAATTCATTGGTGGGATCTCTCACCCTCACTTGGCAACATGGGCCACTAAGCCCCCCTCTCCATGTTCTTCTTTATTGCTTGCCATCACAATTCCCTTTTCGTGGGCCCATAAGGTAGCCAACTTGATCACTTGCATAGGCTTGTCAATCATACTGTCATGTTTGGACTTTCTCTTTAGCATAAGTCATCCACTTGGGCAAGTTTGGAAGTGAATCGGCCAGCCCATCATACCCAAGTCACACGCATTTTTCCTAATCCTCTATTGCTTGAGCCTCCCACCATTGCTTGTGTTTGTTGTCTTCGACTTGTGTGCTTACTTGTTGCGTGCCTTAGGTGAATTGCCCTTTGCTTGTCCTAGGCCTAGCTTGTCCTTTTCCTTGAGCATTCATTGTTGCCTTAGCTTCATTGTCAAAGGCCTAAAGTATTCATTTGTCTTTAATTATGAATTGCTTTGATTGCCTTGGACTTTTTACTTGTTTTGCATGTTGCTTGTGCTAGGTGAAGTCCCATGGAAGAGCCATATTGGCCTTACCATGCTCAGCCACTGTCGGGCCGGCGCCGACAAAGCCATGCTCGTGATCCCATGCCATTGTATGGAGATCCTTATTTCTGCGCAGCCCCTAGGCCCGCAGCCACCTACACGGTCAGCCGCCACTATGATCCTACTTTCACCAAGTTTGGCATGGAGTCCTTTGGCGGTTATGAAGAGGAGGGCCCATATGGAGAGTATCCCGAGAGCATTGAAGACGAGGCTTGGGCGGATGAGTACCCTCGGGGGTATGACCGCGTCCAAGGCCAACCCCGGCACCCGCTCGACCGTCGTGACCCAGGCTGGCTCCCGCCTCCCCGCGCCAACTGCCGCACCGAAGGCCATGCTCACCATCCCCACCGCACCCGATGATTCGTGGCCAGCTCCTCACCCACCTTGGTCCCCGGATCTTTCGCGGCTCGGCCCCGCTCCTTTGAGGCTCGGCTGGCCGAGGAGCGGTTCGTGTCGAAGGTTGCTGCCCGCCGTGTCCAAGACACCGATGCCGCCAACCGCGCGCTCATGGCCGACTTGGCTCAAGCCCGCCAAGAATTTGAGAGCCTCACCGCCAAAAAGGCGGCCCTTGAGCAACGTATAGCTAGCCTTTCCACGGCCGCACCGCCCACAGCTCCGCCAGCCTTGGTGCCCGCGCCTCTGCCATCCCCAGTGATCGCATACCTACCGCTTGCGGTGCCCACCACTTTGTCGGCTCCAGTGCCCGCGCCCGCGCCGCAACCGATGCCCGCGCCTCTGCCAACATCGGAACCTGTACCGCCGTCGGCCCCGTCGCCTGAGCCTTTGCCGGCCTTGGTGCCCGGGACTCCGACGACCCCGGTGCCCGAGCCACAACCGCCTACGGAGCCCGCTACCACATTGGCCGCAGCGCCCGAGCCGCAGCCTCCAAGGGTGCCCACGCCTCTGCCGTGCCCGATGCCTTCTCCTGCCGACGCAGCCGAGGAGACATGCGCCTCCAAAGCCCACCTCGCAGCCATCGGCTGTCCTCCGCCGCCTGGCGCGCTCATTCCCGGAGCGGCCCCCACCTTTTTCTTGGCGCCGCGCCCGTGCCTCACCGCGGAGGCAGGCGATGCCTTGTTGGCGACTCGGCTGGCCACGCCCTTGGCTCGGCCACTACTTGGTTGGCCGCCGCCCTTAGCCGCGGGAAGTCCCTTGTCGCCTATTGGCGGCTCCCCATCGACCCACCCCTTTGGAGGCCGGCGCCCCATGGATACCCCACCGAAGGACGCTGGCGACTTGCTCCCACCTCGGCCAGCACCCTGGTTGCTCCCGCCATTGCCAAGCTACCACGGAGGCTGACATGAGGCTCTTGTCCTCTTGGAGATACATGCACCCCTTGGCTGGCGCCATTCACATGGGATGGGCCTTTTGGAACTCTCTCGTGTTGATGGTCGGAACAAGAAGGACCGAGACAAGATTGTCAACATCTTATCTCCGAGGTATGGGCTCCCCTCTCCTTGTCATGCTTACACTTTGTTAACTTCCATTTATTTGTATTCGCATGACCCCGAGACCCTCCTTCGTCCTTTATTACCGATGTGTGCCACCTTGGGTGACCTTGTGAGACATTCTTAGGTTGATGTTTTCCTCTCCGAGAGGGTGAGCTTTGTATCCTTCGAGCCTCCTTTAGGAAGATGTTGATTGAGGATGGCAATGAGTGTCATAGAGCATTTGGGAACACTACTTCCATGGCAACTTTCGAGGATTATGCCTCCAAACCTACAATTGCCTTTATTTTGCCTAGGTTCCACCGCCCCGGCTCTTACACACCCACTTTCCCCCCATCCACCCTTTGGGAAGACCTAGCTATGGTTTTTCTAACCGGATTGCACATGCTTAAGAAGGGGAGGGATTGCCTTTATGTTTTGGGTAAGATACCCCCTAGGAGAGATCATGGCATTCCTTGCCTACTTCCGGACCCTACCACCGAGCTAGCTACCCTAACATTTGAAACTGAGGCGAACTTCTATGGACTCCCTCGTACTATTGTGTTGGCTTGGGACCCTAACCTTGTGGATCGTTTTTGGAAACTTTGGTGGCTAAAATTTGGGAATGACCTTCTCCTCGACATTAGTCCCACCCGGAGCCGTACGATGGACTCATCTTTTCTTGTTGAGTTACATTGTTGTAGGTCCATCCCGCCGGCTGCCCTACTTGCCCATGAGGCCCCCCAACTTGTGGTGCCTAAGGAGCTGCCCGACGACTCTCGTATGCTCAAGATTTTTTGTGTTAGTGGCAGTCTCACTCACTCCACCTTCACCTTTAAGAAGGGGAGACGCGCCACCACACTTCCTTCCTCTCCCGGACTTCCCACACCGTCGAAGCGAGGATGCTTCGAATCTAAGAAGGGGAGAGTGATGAGTCCCGGTTATTGACCACCAAGGCGCCGACGCGTTAATGCCACGACATTCAAGCATCGACCATGCTTCGATTCCAAGGAATTCATGCGCACGCCTATATCCAAGCCTCTAAGGCTTTTATCCTCTTTGTATTTTTGGTTATTTAGTTTCATTATTCTAGTCTTGCCTTGGTGAGTGTGAAGAGCAATTTGCACATGGGCTTCAACTCACAAAGGCCCATTAGAGCTTTCCCTTGTTGGCTTGATGCCTAGACTATTTAAATCCATCTTTGGCTTCCTTGTAACCTTAGTTGAAGAATTAAAGAGTGGCCAAAGTCTTGGGTAAGAGTTTATCTCCCCTAGGCAGCCACTATCTTCTATCAACTCAAAAACTCCCAAATCTTCACATCTCTTCCTCTTAATCTCATCTTCCAACAAAGCAAACTCACTCACAACTTTGGAATCAAGTTTGTCCTAGCCAAGGAACCTCTAAGAGAGCTTCTCTTGGCCGTGAACCCAAGAACCGCCGACTTCCCTTGTCCGCCGCCGGCTGTGGATCCCCCTCGGCAGCCCCTCGGTGCTTCCTCTTTCCTCTCGGCCGTGACCCTCTCTCAAGCTCCATTGGAGGCTAAGCAAGCATAAGAAGGGAGGAGAAGACAAGCTTGGTCATGATCTAGCCTCATAGGGAAGAAAGGTCCCATTGGTGACCTTGATTCTCATCAACTTGCATAGCTACCACTTGACTCTTATAAGAATTCTTCTTCACTTTCAATTATCAATCTTAAGCTCAAATGCTTTCTTCTCCTCTACAGACTCAGCCAACCTAGCAGTCAAAACTTCATCAAATGGCTCTCTTGAGGCCATTGTCTCATTCGAGGTATTTAGCTTCAGTTGCTTGCATTCATTTATAAGTTCATCAACTTGCTTCATCAACAATTCAATCACCTCAATTGCACGAGTTCCATACTCCTCATTGGCATACCATTGAAAAAAATTACAATGGTTTGCGTGGAATTATTACATAACAATCAAAACTGTGAACTTATAGTACAAAGCCAATATTTTGTTGAGAATTTAAATTTACCTTCCACTTTGAGCAAGTGAAGAATCGTTTACCATAGTTCTTGTTTTTCGTCCATGTAGTCTTCACAATTGCTGGCAAATTATGACGGCACAACACTGGCAGCACATATAAATAGTGGCAACACATACAAGTATACAACTTAATCAAACAGTGGAAACACATATAACTAATGAAGATACTGAGAATTTATCTACAATATGGAACAACTAAAAATAACAAAAGAAGGAGAAAGAAAAAAAATACAGAAAGAGAAACACACCCTATATTTATGGACTTGATACATTTGTGATAAGAATATGGATTTAAACCAACTGATTTAGCTTACTTCTATTTACACTTGTACCTTGTGTATTCAGAGAGCCCTGTATTCAATTTTTTTTAGCCTACCTTGCTAATGTAAAAATAAAACCTAACCTGAAAACGCTCTCAACCCCGAAAACCCTAACTTTGTACCCAACGCCTCCTTCCAAAAATCTGATCTCGATCTTTTGGATCCCTTTCTCTCTCAAATCTCTCTGTTGGATTGGCTCTCTGCTAATCCATCTTCTGAATCTTCATCCCCCATCTATTAAACAGACGAAAGTATGAGGCTCTCCTCTGTCAAATCGGGGGCTTTTGGGGGTGGGTGGGCAACCTACCCTAACTATGAATCCGATTACACTCAAACGAAGATCCATCAGTATGGCGACCCTTCGTGGTTCTCCTCCGAGATCTGTTCTTCCTCCGGATTTCAAGGGCAAGGACTCCTACTCTACAACTAGGAAGGAAGGCCTTCTCTACACCCAGTGAAGAGAGAGATGGATGAAGATTGGAGAATCCCATCTTATCCGTTGTTGGAGGTGCTGGATCTGGCATTTTCTAGGCTTAGGAAAGCCGTGCACTCATTCCTGGTACAGGAATGACCTTCCCCGACTCCACCACTCCACTGTGCGTGACAAGCTTTGGAGCCGGATTATCAGGTGTGATATTTCCTTCTTTCTCTCCCCCCCCCCTCTGTGTTGCTTGTGGTGCTCTCGTCTATTTATTTGAACGTTGTTGTGTGGAATCTGAAACCCCATCTCACGAACTCCTGCTTCCATTATCTGGTTTACTTGTTTTCTATTGTTTGCTTTCTCTGCTTTGGTGTTCTATCCTGTGAAAACCTTTTTCCTCTATCCAATTCTATGGACAAGGGGAAACAATCAATGAAGGAGGTGCTATGCACTGACCCTGCCTCTGTTGGTCCCTCTGCTGGTACAAAGAGCAGACACCAAGAAAACTCTACCACACACCAAAATGAGGTGAACCCTCCACCCTCTAAACCCATTGCTTCTGAAATCCCTGATAAGGGTGCTAGCCCCTTGGCCTGTGAGCCACATGCTATTGACATGAACCTGTTTCTCTCAAAGCTTTTTAGAGTTCGTACAAACATCCAAAAACTCAAAGAAACCTCCCTTCTTGGCTATGTGATTGGGGAACCAGTGGATTTCTCTAAGCTTAGATTGAAACTTAAAAATGATTGGAGGTTCGTTAAGGGGTCCTTTGAAGTTCTGGAAAAACCCAATTTCTGGTTTGAACTGAGATTTGCCAATCCAATTGACCAAACTAAAGCCTGGGAAGGTAGGCCTTACCATGTCTTTGGGCAGTTAATGCTCCTCAAGCCCTGGTGTTCTAATTTCGACCCTTTCTCTGAACCTGTCTTTACTATGGATATGTGGGTGAGAATCCCACAGCTCCCTATGGAGTTTATCAGTTTTGATATCCTTAGCACTATCATTGAGATGAACCATTTTGGTAGGCTTGTGAAGCTGGATTCCTTTACTGAAAAAAACAAAGAGTTAGTTATGCCAGGCTTTGCATCAATGTGGATGTTGATAAAATCAAAAACAAAACCATTATTATCCCTAATGAGGAGGGTGTCTCTAAGACCTTTATCATTTGGTTTGAAGAATCCCCTGAGGGTTGTGGGAATTTCAATCATTCTTTTGACAAATGCCCCCTCAGAAATGCTAAACCTCAAAGTCTCCAACTTACCTTTCAGAGACTTAGAGTCAGTACCCCTTCTGAACCTCCTTTGGTTGGTGCTGGTGACCCCAAAAAACAGTGGCAGAATGTAGCATACAACAAGAAGAGACTCTCCCCTATTTTTAAGGGCTCTGCTTCTACTCCTCCTGAACCCAAAGTCACTAAAAGTGGCATGTCCATTGTTAACCAAGAGGTGGAGCACACCACTAACTCTGTTGCTATACTGTCTGACACTAGTGTCACTGCTGCCACCACTACTCTCACCTCTGAGACTGTGGGTGAAGTTGCTGGCATTAATGAAGGATTGGTAAGGCCTGAGAACCCCAACCCCTCTTCTCCTTTGTCCCACCCTGATGATGAGCCTTCCCAGGTATGCCTGGGGGCTTCTTTTGGTCACATGGGTGTGCTTGACAAGGATGCAAACCAGGTGTTGAAGGGTGTTGATCTGCATGAGTTCTTGAACCAGGATGACCTCCTTGATGAATTTGTTGAATGCACTGAGATTCCCTAAAAGGAGGTTGATGATATGATGAATGAATTGGCAAGCTCCATTATCCCTGAAGCAGTGATGGCTCCTAAAGCTACCTTTGCTGAATCCAAAGGGCCTGAGAAGGGATCTCATGAAAAAATCAAAGCACCCTCCACCTCTGAGTCAGGGAAGCGCAAAGATGTGACCAAAGAGAAAGACACCGCCACCTTGGGGCTGAAGGGTGTGAAAAAAATGAAAAAATAGTTATGATTAAGTAAAATTATCAAGTTTTAGGTTCTTTCTTTTATGAGCTGACCTTGGATGTTTGGGTAACCCCCTGGAAACCCCTTTTGTATCCGGAAATCTTTACATCTAGAACCAACTTGATAATTTTATGTATTATTTCTCCTAGATGTACCTCCCTTTACCAAGGGCCTTGTAACCAGCTTATTGGTGCTTTTGATGCTTATGAAATGATCAATCATCTTTGGAGAAAATTTAAGTGTTTTGTATGCTTTCATTACCTCCTCTCTTTGATTCTCTATCTCTGGGCTAAACAAATATATGGATCCTTGAAGCTAAACTTCATTAAAGATAAATTGATTCCTGGCCTTGGGTTGCTGCTTGCCGTTAACTGGAATCTGACCAATGCCTGTGAACACTCCTGTCTGAATTCCTTTCTCTTGTCTCTGTGTCTGTCTTTTGCTTTCCTTTTCCTTCTCTCTAAGAACCTGTCTTATGAATCTGACTATCTAACTTTTCTGCAGGAACACCCTTGCTCTGAAACTTGGTTATAGCAAACCCGGCCCCTAGTCTGGCACTTCTTGAAGAAGAACAATTCAGAAATGATGAATCATATGAACAATCAGCCACTGAATATTAATCATGTGATTTTGATCCAGGCACAAACTGAACTCTTGTTTAAAATCATTTATATGAACATTAAACTGAACAGTTGGAGTATTCAGAATACTAGTTTGGTCTGCTATCTTTGTGTGTTTTTGGTGTGTCACAAAATAAACAATGGCTTGACCAACATGTCTATCAGAACAGCTATGAACAATCTTAAAAGAACTAGTTGGCTTTGTATCAAACCTTCTATCTTTCAATTCTATGAGAACCAACTCTATAGAGTCCATCTACATGAACTCCATAGCATCTCTGAACTGAAACCACGTTTTTCAACCATCATGGAACAGAAGGCTTGGAATCGGTGCAATGGTTGGACTTGGTGTTTAACCAGGGCTGAAGAAACTGAGAAACCAGAGAACAATTATAAGAAAAAGGAACAAACCTTAAACAAACTCTATTCTGAAGCCCTTGCGTTGGAAAGTGAAAATTTTCTCTTCCTAGCTCTGGAAAATCCAAATCTTTACAAAGTTGAGTTAACTCCTCTTCTTAACAAAACCAATGAAATCACAATACCAACCTTACATAATTTGAAGTCCCCTAGAAATCTTTTGATATGGGGCAAAATCAAAATTGTTTTTTTATGAAGATTACAACCTGTAATTGCCGTGGTATCGGAAAGAAAACCTTTTGGACGGATGTTGAATCTTTCTACAAAATTGAACGTATTCAATTAATCGTACTCTTTGAAACTAGAACAAACAAAGAACCAAGTGAAAAAGTTTGGAAAAAAGCAGGTTTTGATCAATTTTACTATATCCCGGCTACGGGCTTCTCAGGTGGTATTTGTGTTATGTGAAAGACCTACCAACTTACAAATGAAATCCTTGAAATTGATCAAATTGATACTAGGTTTATCTCAGTCAAATATACTAATCAAATCACAAACAAAAAACTTATGTTAATCCGTACTTATGCTCCTCTGAATGACTCTGCAAAAAAAGTATTCTGGAATGGTCTCACTTCCTTTATTAAAAACTGCTCCCTTCCGTGCATTATTATGGGAGATCTGAACGAAATTCAAGACCCCTAAGAGAAATTAGGTGGCTTATTACCACCATTGACCAAATTTGCAAGATTACGACATTTTAAGAATGAATGTGAATTACTAAATACTCCTATTCAAGGGAACATCTATACCTGGCGAAAGAACATTATTCAAACCGACAAGAGGACTCCGACAGGGTGACCCCCTCTCCCCTTTCTTGTTTATTTTGGGATCTGAAATCCTTGCTAGAAAACTACAAAAAGCATCTGAAAGACCTCGTAATCCTTTAGGATTTCAAATTACTCATCAAGGATCAAGAATCCCTTTCCTGGCTTTTGCTGATGATATTGTGATCTTCTCCAAAGCTAAACAAGAACACTGCAAAGAAATAAAGGACATTATTGATGACTATTGTAAAATCTCAGGACAAAAAGTGAATTTTCACAAATCGGCTTTTCAAGTCACTAATAAAGTCACCAATCAAAAGAAAATAGCTATATAAGGTACCCTTACTATCACAAACATGATATCCCTTGAAAATACCTTGGGTGTCCTATCATTAATGGTAGAGTCAACTCGAATACGTTTTCTGATCTTCTAATCAGTACACAACAACAACTCTCAAAATGGAAAGCAAATTCTCTTTCTCAAGCAGGAAGAACAACTCTTATCAAAACCAATCTGGCTTCTAGACCAAACTTTCTTATGCAAAGCTTTATGCTACCTTCACACAAACACAATGAACTTGACAAGCTAAACAGATCTTTCTTTTGGAACAAAGATTGCTCCTATAAGTCGTTGATAGGTTGGGAAAAAATTGTAAACCAACACAACAAGGAGGCCTTGGTTTGAGAAAATCAAAGGACATGAATAAAGCCCTACAATTCAAATTGTTATGGAAAATCTTAGCAGAACCAAATAACTACTAGGTCAGAGTTGTCACTGAAAAATACCTAAAAATAATCCATATTCTTCACTACGAGAAAAAAAAAATTGCTCTTAGCAATGGTCCAAAATGATTGAACTCATTGATGAATTCAAGTCTGGACTAATCTGGCAAGTTGGTAATGGCAGAGCAACCCTTGATAAAGATGCTCTGGTAGCTGACTTTATGCTACCAAATAAAACCTGGAATAAGAACCTAATAGAACAACACTTACCCCATGACTTAGTAACAAAGATAACATCTATCCCAATTTCGTTGAATGATATTCATGATAGAATGTACTAGGAAACCAACAAAAATGGTTGGTTTTCTACAAACTCTGCCATGGCACTAATTAACAGAAACAAAAGATACACTGCGTATGATTCCTCTTTGTAATACCCCATAATTTTTAGTAAGGATATTTGGGTAATTTTCCCAACCTTCGTTCAAATTAATTATTTCGCTTTCAGTGGAGTTCGGATTTTCCGTAACATCCATGATCTCTGAAATAATTTCTTGAGTGGTATAAAATACATTCAATGTATTTTCGGGACTTAGAATATTTGTTTGGATACAAACATATAATTTCCGGGGTTTAAAACCCATACCGATCTTACCCTGCAAGCAAACTTGATCTCCACGTTCAACTTATCTTGTTCAAATCTTATCTTTGACCGAAGCAAGTGGCTTCGTTTGTCCCCTGGGAAGCTTCCTCTTGTGTTTCCTTTGCTTGCTGGGCACGATCTCCTCCCTTCCTTGCTCTCCACGAAATGGGCATTCGTTTGGCTATAAATAGGGGCGATCAGCTGGAGGAGAGCTCACTCCATCTTCTTCCTTTGTCTCCTCTGAAATTTCACCATTAAAGCAAGCTGCAAGCTTTTCGTGTGAGTTTCGATCATCGTTTCGATCAGTTGAAGGACGATTCTAAGAGGTGTGTTATAGCTTTAGAGGGTGAGAAGATAAACCACGAATCAATCGAAGTGGAATCAATCGAATTTTGTGTGTTGCTGTTTGCTGCTAAAATTGGATTGAGGAAGATGGAGGAACAGTACCCAAGTGGGTCCCCCTTCCCTTGTTTTGTGATGGGCCGATTAGCCCAAAACCCTTCCGGTCCAGATTTAACCCAAAATTATATGAGCGGTATAATTTTGATTCTCTTTCATCCGTATTTTTCTATAGGAAAATTTAATAAATATTTTTATGATTTATAATCATAAAAATTTATTAAATTTAATTTCTTAAGTTCGTCCAGGCAAATTAATTGATAATTAATTAATTTATTAGTTAGAACGTGATTCGCTGGATCGCGTGTGGACTCGTAATCCGTTGGAGCTATCTGAAGCTTAAGCCATATCCTTGGAAATGATATTTTTCGTAGTTGTCTCGTCCAGATTCATCGCCGAATCTATTCCAGGCAAGTGGCGGTTCGCTCTTGCTTAATCATTCCATGTTTCAGTAATTATCCATTGTTTAATTCTTAATTAAAATGGGATGAAAAACTATTGCGGAACTAAATTCATTAATAACGTAATTTAAAGGTGATGTTATGAATTTAATATTAACTTAATACTTAATAGCGTGTGTATTATGGGAACACTAATCCAAGTAAGGATTTGTCGTTCCTTAATAAGTTAATGTTTGTAGGAAC
This sequence comes from Rheum nobile, assembly GCA_027886185.1. Lineage (NCBI taxonomy): Eukaryota > Viridiplantae > Streptophyta > Magnoliopsida > Caryophyllales > Polygonaceae > Rheum > Rheum nobile. Next base: position 2,373,409 of record WOAB01000002.1, on the reverse strand, counting down.
TCTAATCCAAAGTAAGGATTAGTCGTTTCTATTATATATGTGTTTAAGTTGATTGCCTGAAAGGCTTTAAGAAGGATTATTATTGTGTGAATTGTTTAATGTTACCCGAGTATTGTGTGTTAATTACCGTGTTGGTAGTATTGTGAATTTAATATGAACTCGATACTAGAATAGCACGTGGGTTGCAGGAAAGCTAAGTCCAGGTAAGGATTAGTTGTTTCCATTATATCTGTGTTTAAGTTGATTGTCAGGATGGCTTTAATGTGAAATATACTATTGTTGTGCTTGAACTGTTAGTTAGCACGAGTATTCGTAGGAATGCCTGGACTCTGAGAGGTCCGTTCATTTCTTTATAACTTGGTAAAAAGGGCGATCAAGACCCTAAAGATAAAAATGCTTGGACTCTGTGAGGTTCATTCCTTCGATAGATAAAAAAGCTTGGACTCTGTGAGGCTCATTCTTTTAAGGGCGATTAAGACCCAACGATAGTAGAAGTTTGGACTCTGAGAGGTTCATTCCTTCGATATAGATTCAGAGGTTTGGACTCTGTGAGGTTCATTCCTTAAATATGTGTTCTGCGTGACAGGGCATATATATTTAAAAGCTTATAACGTGCTGATCATTTTGGAATTAAATAAGATAAGTGCGGTTAAACACATGTTTAATAAGTCTTGGGTGTTGTATTAATTTGGGTTGACGTGATTGTCACCCTAAGGTTTAAAAGCTTTGTATCTACTCTTAATCAGGTTGTATGCATTAGTGTGGGTAAAGTGTTGTGAATGAATAATTGAGGAAGGAAATGATTCTTCAGGAACTCGTTCTCCCTATTGTGGTCTTGGGTAAGACTGTGAATCCGGAGTTAGGATGGTCAGGATCATAAGTAAAGTATGACCCAATGTAGGACCAATGGTTAAAGCTTTTGGGAAAGCCAAGTGTACGAAATCATAGGTGTCCTTTGGGGAGATCTATCGGAGATTCGTTTGAGGTATTATAAGAAATTAATACGATTAAGTCCTGGATGGATAGTATATTGTATACAGAATATAAGGATTTAGGTCAGAAATAAGTCCTTTAAAGACAATACGAGTCGTTGGACTCAATAAGTGAAATTTCCCGAGGATAAAGAGTTATGACTCTTGGGAACTGTTAAGGATTGACATCTTGTGAGTATGTGATCTATAAGGCTTAAGGTGCAACTCTTGGAAGAAGATTAAGTCGTAAAGTTATTGTGTTATGAGGTGACCACTTAAATAGAAAGGTCACAGTTTAAAGATAGGATATGTTGATAATCTTGAGGTAATGAGGGTTATGGTGGTAAGCGTTATCTCATACGCCGAGTTCTTCCGAACTTCTTAAGGAATAGGAGTGAAGTATTTATAAGTTAAGTGTGGTGATGCACATATTTTAGAATACTCTTGGGAGAGTATTGCAGCTAAGAGTAGTGCAGTTAGGAGAATTCATCTTGACTGGGGTCGGAGTAAAGTCCTCTTTCTAATCTGATTTCGTGTTAAGCGGTGAGGTTGGTTGTGAACCAAAACACCAACTTGTTTTAAATGTTTGTGTGTATTAATGTAAATGTCTATTCTTTGTGCCCTTGCTAGTCTATTCATTTAGACTAACTAATTGTATTTGTTATCTGCATCGTCATGGTTGGTGTCGTCCGTCCGTTTCGACACATTAGATAGGTTGCAGGATCCATGAAGGCTAGATCGACTATGAACATGAACGGTATTTGAAAATGTTTTAATCAGGCTACGATCTTTGGGCGTTGACTTCTGGGGTCAATACTCTTGTAAATTATTTTAAGTTTTCCGCTGTATTGTAATGACTCTGTATGTTATCGCATTTGGAATTGTGTTGAAATTCCGCGACTATGTTTTAAATGGAAGTTATGATAATTTTGTATCATAATTGTTCTTTATGAATTGTGTTTCAATGGTAAAGCCTGGGGTGGCTTCGGGGTGGAAACCGAGGTCACTGGCGATAATACATTTCCAAATGGGTTAAAATTTGGGGGTGTTACACTCTTGGATCTGGAAAATGGACACTTACCCCAAAGTTAAAAACTTTGTTTGGAAAATATTGAAAAACGGATTACCGACAAAAGCAAGACTAACTGAAAAAGGTGTAGCAATCCCCCAGGGTTGCATCCGATGCAATGCGCAATTGGAGGATTTGAATCATCTCCTATTCCATTGTAACCAAACCGGGGAAACAATAGAGAAAATGAACCATCACACATATGCTATCATTACTTCCCTAAACATAGCAAATAAAAAAATCAATGAAATCATCGATGAAATTCGACAAAAAACCGAGCGTTCACAATTTATAGAATTACTAGTTTCTTGGTGGGAAATCTGGTTCTATAGAAATCAACAAAGCTTTGGAAGCCCAAACGATGGTGCTGACCACATCAAGGATGTACCGATTTATATTAAACAACAAATTGAGAACTGGAAGAAGACGAAAAGCTGGAATCCTGACTGCCTAGCAGATGACAGACCCAAAACCCATAGAATAAATAACTTCAGATGATCAATAAAGAAATGGAAAAAACCTCCAGTAAAATTATTAAAATCAATACTGATGGATCAACAAAAACAAATGGTGAATCTAGCTTTGGCTACATTTTCAGGAACAACAAAGGTGAAACAATTTTTCTCTTCGGGGATAAATTTGGTACCTCAACCCCCTAAAAACAGAAACGCTTGCAGTAAGAAATGCCCTAGTAAAGGCCTATGAATTAGGCATTACTGACATTCATCTAGAATGCGATAACCTGACCGTTGTGAATGTCCTAAAACAAATCTGGCACTGTCCATGGGATATTGAAATGTTAATTTCTGATATCCTGTGTGTTTTACAACTTTTCTCTTCAGTGCAGATTTTCCATGTCTTTCGGAAAACAAACATGGTGGCCGACTTCATCGCAAAGGATGTCCAGCTTAGTTCCTTGGAAGATATTCGAACTAATTTAGAATTTGTAATTCTCATCCGAAAGGATGCTATAGACTGAGAAATCGATTCTTCTGTGATTTTCCAGTCTAATTTTTACCTATCAAAAAAAAAAAACTTGTATTCTTCAATTGATTAATCATTCATTTAGCCCTTGCCCACGTAAAATGCACATAAGTAGATACAAGTTTTATTTTCTTAGTGAGTAACATTTATCTTCAAGCCAAACCAAAACCATAAACAAACAAAAAAAAGAAATGGCCAAATAGTGAGAATTGAACCCAAACAGTAGGAACCCATGTAGCTTAATGAAATTTCACCTAAACATGTAGCAGCACACATTAGCCTAAACAACTTAATCAAACAGTGGCAACACACAGTAGCTTAATAAAATTTTGCCTAAACAAATAAATTGAACACAAAAACAACTTAATGATAGAGAGAAATGGCCAAAGTATCTGAAATTGAACTGTGAAACTGAACTGGGAATTGAGCCTAAACAACTAAATTTAACCCAAATAGCTTAATGAAATTTCCAGCATCTGAAATTGAACACAAACAACACAAACCATCTAAAGTTAAATTTCTCAATCTAAAATTGAACCCAAACGATACAGAGAAATGGTCAAAGTTTCACTATAACAAATGACTCGAATCTGAAATACGAATTACATTTTACTCACCTTCAAGTAAGATTGCCAAAATTTAAAGCGAGAACCGGTTACAAGCCAAGGAAATTGGCAATTGAGAGTAGAGCAATACCATTGCCAATACAGGCAAGGAAAGGCAAAACAAAACAACAAAAAACAAAAAACATGAGACAATGCTAACGGAAGAAGGCCTTGGTAAACAACCCTTGATATTAACAGATCAATGATTGTGGTAGCTTTTAAAGATTTACTCACTACCACAATCAATGATCCATTAAACATATCAAGAGAGGCGAAAACCAGTCTTACAAACATGGAAAGAACTAGCACCAAAAGGAATGAAACTGCCAAAAAACACAACAAACAACTATACAGAAACAAAAACAACAAAATTAAAAGCAAGCCGCAGCAAAAGCCAACCAAAAACGCCAAATTGATTCTCCAATCATCCAACAGAAAAAGATTGGAGGAAAAATCCCCAATCTGGATCTGCAAACCAGAGATGGATAGGCATGCAGTAGTAGAAGCGGCAGCGACCGGAGCAATTCCACGAGGCCACATACCGACAGGGACCCGGAGAGGAACCAAGCAGGCTGAGCGGTGGCGGCGGCGGATCTCGGCGACCAAAGGAAGGCGGCGACCAAAGGCGAGCGGCGACAGAACTGTACAAGAACTCCACACCGCCAGACAAAACACCACACCAGGGAAAATCGGGTGCGAAGGGGCCACAAGGAGGACTCCCAAATCCGGAAGAAACCGTCATAGGGAGAAGAGGAAAGCGGTGGCCGGAAGAGGTGAAACCCTGGCGTCGGCGAGCGGTGATGGAGGCGGTGGAAAAGCCGGAGAGAGACGATCGGAAAGAGAGGCGGAGAGCGATAGAGCGAGCGGTGATGGAGGCGGTGGAAAAGCTGACAAGCAGCTACAAACCCTCATGAAGAGGGAAGGGAGTTTCCCTCAAGAAGAGGGTAACCCTTCTGGCTATGCACTATGGCATTCTTGATCATGGAATTGAGTGTAGTAAAAAAAAATCTTCTTTTCTTCTTAATCAATCTTACATAAATTTCTATCAAAAATATGTTCTGGACAATGATATTGCCACGTCTGACAATAGAGAGACATTTAATGAATGCTCTCTTACAACTTACAAGTGGTATTTATTTAATTTATATCATTTATAACCTGAGATGGGGAAAAAGTTTATTAGTACTTAATTCTTATATATAATTGCAGTGTTTATATATACTTTTTTTATGAATATATTACAAAATATAAACAAAATAAATATACAAGTCTTTCTAAAAAACAAAGAAAGCTATTGAGTTCAATATCCTTGGACATACATGACTGATAAGATATGTTGAACTAATAAAAAACTATTAAGATAGTAAATTATGCGAATTTATATTCAATAGTTTCATATTACCTATTTATTAATAGGAACTTTACTTGAAAATTCCTTGACATATGTTTTCCAATTTTATTAGTTATAAATATTGCTTACTTTAATAATTTATATGACAAATATTAAGGATGTAGTGTATTAAGATTAAGAAGTAAATGTTGTAAAAAATACAGTAATTTTTTACTAATTAAATGCGCTAAATACAAAATATTTGAAAATTAGAAGAGTTCAGTGGTTATGAATTGATCCTAAATTGATACAAATATTAATGACTCTTCAATTGCATCTAGCCAGCTACTGGATTCAAGTATTCAATTAAACTACATGGTTGAACCCGTACTTCGCACGAGAAAAAAATATATTACTGGAAAAAAAAATATTATTGAATTATTCTTTATAACATATAAATAGACCTGTCAAACGGGTCAATCGGGTCAGGTTCGGGTTTAAGCACATCGGGTCGAGTCGTTCACTGGTCGGGTCAATTGCGGATGAAAATGTGCGGATCGATTGTTGTTCGGGTCATTACGGGTCAGGTACGGGTTTGGGTCGATCCAAAGGATCGAGAGCGTCGTGTCATAATTTTATAAATTATTATTAAAATAATAATTTAATTAAAAAAATAATAAATTAAAAAATTATTATTATATAATATTTTAATAATAAAATATATTATAATGTCTAGTACATAAAATATAAACATATTTGCAATGACCCAGCGAGTCGACCCAACGGATCAATGAGCCAACTCAAAAAATTTCGGGTCAGGTAACTTTTGACCAAATACTTTTCGAGTCGAGTCACTTTTGACCCAATACTTTTCGGGTCGGGTCTCAACCCAAAAAACACGAGTCGGGTCGGAATTGCAGGTCGGGTCAAATTTTGACATCTCTAATCATGTGTAATCAACAAACCAACTCAACATTCATGCATAAACGAAAAATCAACTCAACATTCATGCATAAATAGAAAACCAACTCAACATTCCACATTCATGCATAATCAAGGTTTGATATTTATGCATATTATAATACCCTAAACTTAGACTATAACACGTAAATGCTCACAAATAATTTGCCTCAAGCAAATCCGGTGTCAAGAACACCATTTTTCTGTAATCAAACTTCCAGCCCAAATCTTTCATAAATTACCCAAAGCAGTCCAACTTTCCAAACCTTCACAAAAACGCACAAGTGCACATAACTTGTCACATATCAGTCCAAATCGAAATCCATAAAATTTTTCATACTCATGGAAGAATTTCTCACCTTATAATCACCACCACAACTTTTCAGAAATTATGAAATATACCCAGAGTTTCTGTTTTTTTCCAAAAAATTCCCTAACACCCATCTTTTTTTGTTTGATCTAGATCAAATCACTTACTATGTCCTTCCCATCCATCTAAATAACACATATTCAGCAATTTAATCACAAGATCTATGATTTGCAATTCAAAGTTGAGTTTTTGAGGGAGAAACATTATTTCTAGACATGCTCGAACAACCATTCATTTCTGCTAGACCAAATTCACAGCAAATATAAGATAAGGAATTTGACAAATTCATGTTTACTGAAATTGGACAACCATTCATTTCTTCTAGACCAAATTTACAGCAAATATATGATAAGGAATTTGACAAATTCATGTTTACTGAAATTGGACATCATATCCTGTAATAACATCAGGGCATATATAATAGTTGTATATTGAGCTCAATGACAACATTTGCTCAGAAACTGGACATCATATCCTGAAATTGGACATCATATCCTGAAATAACATCATGTTTACTGAAATTGGACATCATATCCTGAAATAACATCAGGGTATATATAAATATTGTATATTGAGTTCATGGACAACCTTTGCTCAGAAATGCTAAGGTATTAGAACATCAAAAAAGGATCTTAGATATATAAGAATTCAAATCAGTCTCACTATTTAGTCCTTGAAATACCACATACACAAAAAAAACATACATTTAATAAACAAATTGTATAAGCTTATTCTATTCTCCTCATATTAAAAAGATAATATTGGTACAAATTAAAACACATGGTTATCACCTAAAGGTTCAGTAGAGTGGTTATCATCCTATAATGTATATAGTAGTAGAATATGGTCAAAATGAAAATTTGCTACTCCGAAAGGATTGCAATCATAATATCTGAATAATCTCAGTCACCTTCATCTAGACTGGGAAAGAACAATTTGTAGAATGATAAGCAACTTTCACCATACTTCCAAGATCCGAGCTTCCAGTGTTCAAGATTCCATAAAAAATTAAAACTAAATATTATGATACGGAGCCACAAATCTAATTACTTCGTTCCTATTCTATTGCCCAAGAATTCAGAAAGATTCAATGAATCATTTGAGTTGATATGAACTTCATCTTAACAACACTTCTAAATGGAATGCATATATCTGATCATATCGATCTTGTTCAATGTCAACATCGTTCGTGAAGAATTCAAATATAAGTATCAAAAGATATGTATTGTATATTTGTATAAGACAAAGCATTGCAAAGTATTCGTATATTTTCGTGTTTAAATAAACATTTAATCATGTAACGAATCAAGATTTGGCAGAAGAAGGTCTGGATGTATCATAAGAAAAATATGAGTCACCTTGGCTCCTTGAGATTTGATGACTGCCATCAACAGTTCATCGCTAGCTAGATGTCTAACAAGTTGTATGATCTTGTTCGGCAAAAAACTCCTACATTAATCACACAATAGTTGCAAAATAAGTAAATTTATACTCCAAACCATCATTGATTGAAAACAAACAGCGGAAGTGAAAAGCTAGAAGCAGAAAGCCATGGGAGAGCACAGAAGAAGAAAGCAAAGGAAAGAGAGAGGCGGGAAAATTTCTGTGTAAGAAGTTGTATGTGGTTTGTTACATCTGAGAGCATTATAAAGGCTGTAATATGTGGCTAATAACAATGCCACGTAGACAAACAATATTAGTTTAATACCCCCTCTCAAGATGGTGATGGATCAATCATCCCCATCTTGGAAAACAATGATTGTAATCTAACACCAGGTAAAGGTTTAGTAAGGAAATCTGACAGCTGACCATGTGTAGGAACATGGGTCAAGGTAATAAGACCTTCTAATAACTTCTCTCTGGCATAGTGACAATCAAGCTCTATGTGCTTGGTTCTTTCATGAAAAACAGGGTTGCGAGCGATGTAGATGGCGGCCTGATTATCACATTTCACTGGAATAGGCATGACATCAGTGATCTCTAACTCAGACAGCAACCTACTCAACCAAGCCAACTCTGCACAAACTTGTCTCAGAGATCTATACTCGGCCTCTGCTGAAGACAGGGAGACGCTTTGCTGCTTCTTAGATTTCCAAGAGAGAAGACTGCCACCAAAGAAAATCACAAAACCACTAATAGATTTCCTGGAGAAAGGACATGTTGCCCAATCTGCATCACAAAATGCTTGTAATTGCATATGAGGACTATTATTCAACAGAAGTGCCTTAGTCTGTGTGCCTCTTACATAGGATAAAACATGTAAGGCGGCATCCATGTATGGCTGTCTAGGAGCATGATTGTATTGACTAAGAAACTGTACTGCAAAAGCCAAATCGGGTCTAGTATTCACCAGAAAATTAAGCTTCCCTATGAGCCTTCTGTAAACCAGTGGGTCACTCAACAGATCCCCTGCATCTGGTAGTAGTTTCACCCTTAAATCCAAAGGACTTACGGCATTCTTGGTAATATCAACTGGAAATTCTTCTAATATCTCAGTGATGAACCTGTGCTGGCTCATGAGCAAACCTTGAGGAGTCTCAATAAACTCTATCCCCAAGAACAAGTGCAAGTTCCCTAGATCTTTAATTTTAAATTCTGCATCTAGGAACTTCTTCAGTGCACTCATTTCAGTTAAATCATTTCCAGTTAACAAAATATCATCTACATAAACTGCCACAAACACCACTGAGCTCTCAGTCTTCTTATGAAACAAAGAATAATCATTAAGACTTTTCTTATAGCCTTTAGATCTCAAATAATGAGAAAGCTTAGCATACCATTGCCTTGAAGCATGCTTCAAACCATAGAGAGATTTCTTGAGCAAACAAACTTGTGGTGGACTGTCAACACTCATCCCAGGTGGCACTTTCATAAACACTTCTTCATCTAAATCGCCATGTAAGAAGGCATTATTCACATCAAGTTGGAAGATTTTCCATTGTTTCTTGAGAGCCACTGAGACAAGAGTTCTTACTGTGGTCATCTTGATCACAGGAGAAAAAGTCTCATGGTAATCCACCCCCTCTTGTTGAGTGAACCCTCAAACCACTAGCCTAGCCTTATACCTTTCAATGGAACCATCAGCCTTCCTTTTGACCTTATACACCCATTTACAGCCAATTATTTTCTTGCCTTTGGGCAAGGGCACAACATCCCACGTGTGATTATTATCCAAAGCAGCAGATTCAACTTTCATTGCATCTTGCCAAACCTGATACTGACAGGATGCTTCATAAGTAAATGGCTCACTTTCTGGATGATCTGGCAAAGGAGTGGTATGAGCAGGAAACTGAATTGTAGAGGTTAAGGTGTGACCACAAAAACAAGGTGTAATTATAGCAGTATTGCAAACATAATCTCTCAAATAAGAAGGGGCACGATGAGTCCTGATAGGTCTGTTTGGCAAAACAGGAACTGGAGAAGGCTCAACAGGCAGAGAAGAGGAATATGAAGTCTCTGTATCACAAGGCAAAGGTATGATGGGATATGTAGCAGGAACAAGAGAAGAAGGTGGGGAAAGACCCTGAAAGGGAAAAATTTGCTCATGAAAAACTACATCCCTGGACATCAGTACTTGATGTGTTTCAAGGCTATAAACCTTATAGGCCTTTTTCCCAAATGGATAGCCAAGGAAAATGCAAGGCACAGCTCGTGCAGCAAATTTGTCTCTCCCTTGTTGAAGTGTAGAAGCAAAACATAGGCAGCCAAAAGTTCTCATATGACTGTAAGAAGTTGGCTTATGAAATAGAAGTTCATAGGGGGTTCTGTTATCCAAGAGTTTGGCAGGTAATCGATTGATGATATAAGCTGCATTCAAGATACTTTCACCCCAAAATTTCTTTGGCAACTTAGAGTGAAACATGAGTGCCCTGGCAACCTGATGTCTGTGTTTTCTCTCTGCTACTCCATTTTGCTGAGGTGTAGCAACACAGGAGGTTTGATGTTCAATTCCTTTGGCAAGCAAAAACTGAGCAGCTTCTCTACTGGTCCCCAACTCATGTGCATTATCACTCCTCAGTATCTTAACAGATCTCCCAAACTGAGTTTGGACCATAGACAGAAAGCTCTTAATCATCTCAAAAGCATTACTCTTAGCTTGTAACAAGTGTATCCAAGTAGAACGAGTATAATCATCTACAATAGTAATGAAGTACTTGTATCCATTATATGTCATAACAGGGTAAGGTCCCCAAACATCCACATGAATCATCTCAAAAGGATAAGAAGTGGTAATAGAACTGACAGGAAAAGTAAGTCTGGTTTGCCTTGACCTTGCACAAACATCACAAGGTTCAAGTGCAGCTTTATCTAACTTATTTGCATCAAACAAATGTAAACACTGAAGTTTGTAATGAGGTAGATGTCCTAAACGGGCATGCCATAAAGCTGAATTGGCTTGACAGGTAACTAAAGCTGCTACTGTCTCTTGTATCCCATTCCTATTTATCAGTCTAGGCTCTAACAAATAGAGGTCCCTGTATGCCCTACCAATCTCCAGAGGACTCTTCATAAAAGGAGCCTACAAAACACAGCTTCTAGGTGTAAACAAAACTCTACAATTCAAATCTCTCACAAGTTTTCCCACTGAAAGCAGATTGCATCGGAAAGCTGGCACAAATAACACATCTTTTAACACTAAGTCTGGCAACACAGTAACTGATCTAGTTACTTTCACAGTAGCTTGCTCTCCATTTGGCAGACTAATCACAAAAGGTCTTGACAACTCATGTGTCATTGCAAACAGATCCAAATCACAAGCCATATGACAGCTTGCACCACTATCCAAAATCCATGAAGTTTTATTAAAAACTTGAGCAACAAAAGAAGTTGTACATGCGAAGCCTGCAAAATCGTCTTTCTCTTGGGGTGGATCCTTATCAGAAGACACTCCTATCAAGATCAAGAGCTTAGCCATATGTTCAGCAGTCAAGTCTAGCAATCCTCCAGATGGCTTGGTCTGTACTGATCCAACAAATTTACCGTCAGAGGACTGCTTCTTGTTCCTATCACGATACTTATCTGGAAATCCATGGATAAAGAAACATTGATCAACCGTGTGGTTTGTCTTTTTGCAGTTTGTACAGTACAAGCTCTTGTGTTCGCCATTTCCTTTTGAGAATGGCTTTGAAGTTTGCTTATCAACTATAGCATTCATCGAAGCAGATTCTGGTTGAAGCGAGAACTGTTCTTCGTCTCCCTCTGCTTCTCATCTTGCAGAATCATAGCATAACTCTGTGCAATACTTGGCAGTGGTGTCAACATCAGAATCACTCCACGAATCATAGTGTAGACATCGTTTAACCCCATCAGGAAATGCATAAGACGTTCATCGTCTTCAAATTTCATAAAATCCTTCGCAGATCCACAAGTGCATTTAGGAAAGCTTCGCAAACTGTTTAATTCATCCTATAGTGATTTCATTTTAGTGAAATAAGTAGAAACTGAATCGGATCCTTGAGTCAATCCGTTCAATTCCTTCTTCACCGCATACAATTGAGCTCCGCTCAACTTTCCATACCGAGTTCCCAATTCCTCCCAAATGCCTTGAGCTATTTCTGTGTAAATTACGCTTCGACGGATTTCCTTGCTTAATCCATTCAGAATCCATGCTCGAACCATGTCATTGCACCTTTCCCAGTCAACAAGCTTCGGATCTATCTTATCCGGTCTCGAAATTGTGCCATTGATGAAGCTCGTTTTGTTCTTCGCCGATAATGCGATCTTCATGGAAATCCTCCATTCGCCGAAGTTCTGGCCGTCGAACACCTCCGACACAAGTGATAATCCTGGATGATCACTCGAGTGGAGGTAGAACGGATCTTTGTTCGTCAAAGGAGTGGAATCTGAATTCGTCATCGAGATCTCAAATTCGATTGGCGAATCTGTGTGTTTATGGAGAATTTGTGTTTAGAAAAGCTCAGATCTACCGCCTGGAAGCTCTGATACCATGAAAACAAATAGCAGAAGTGAAAAGCAGAAAGCCATGGGAGAGCACAGAAGAAGAAAGCAAAGGAAAGAGAGAGGCGGGAAAAATTATGTGTAAAAAGTTGTATGTGGTTTGTTACATCTGAGAGCATTAAAGGCTGTAATATGTGGCTAATAACAATGCCACGTAGACAAACAATATTAGTCTAACATTGATCTTATACTACACCAAGAGCACATCCAATGTAATTAAGGTCAATGAAAAAGTACCTTGTGATACTTGGATCTCAAACTAGCAGAACTCATTGACAACAACTTCTCAAGCTCTTGAATTAAAGGTGAAAATGGAAGCCATGGCGAAGTGGGCTTCTTCGCATGCTCTCTATTTACATTGTGGATGCTCAAAGGGGTCCCGAAACTCGAAGTGGGCTTCTTCTTCTTTTTATTTACATTGCATAGGCTCAAACGGCTTTTGAAACTCACTACATACTCAGGCAATATGTGGGTGTTCATGTTAGTGCTCCAAATTAAATGATGTACTTAGTCGGAGATTCAAGGCTATCAACCTTGGAATTGAACAACTCATATCTCGAATGAGTTAATCTGGTCTAAACAAGGATGAATAACCTCCATCTTCCCCACAAAACTCTACAGAGCGTGGCATATCTAAGTCCATCTTCATTCACATCAGTTGATTGTACATTGAAAGTCCAAACAATAGCATAAAACCAAGTTAAATCTAGCTACAAAAATACCATACATTATCTAAGAAGCATTTCATCAAACACATTCCCTACAAAAGTGAAAACCAAAAAATCAATCATTTCAAGAGCTTACCTCTCAAATGGCAAATCATTGGTCGACAGATACACTTTGCGACCGTATATTCCATCGTTTTGGTTCACCTCCATGAGACCAAAGTCGTGAGACATGATCTGCTCAACTCCATCTTTGGAAGTACCAAACCAAGAAAAATTTAAATTGGCATTTCCGTTCCTAGGGGTTTTACTCTCCATAAATCGGCGGTGGACTTGGAAGGACTGAGCTTTCGCGTGCACTGCAAAGCTAGAACATCAGTTCCTCTTGTGGATCACCACCATTGTGGTCTTGGGCACGTACTCTCCCAAACAAGATACAAACATGTGCTTGATCAATATGTGAAGTACAAGAAAAAAATAGTTTCATAAAAGCATGTTGTTGTCGTACAAGCAGTTTGTTCAATGGAGAAAGGTACATGTTGATAAGCCTACACCTAAACAAATAAAAAAATAGAGACTGAATAGGAAGGGATGATGAAATTAGATTTGATTCAATCACCTTCTTGATCAAAGAAGGCCATTCTCGTCGATATAGACTCCATTTCTTACTTTGTCAATCTTCATAGCGAAAAGATCGAATCGACCTAAATCACCTTAAGACGGGCAACTAGACAATGATTAGATCGAATTTATGTAAATAATCCAAATCCACTTGATAATTAAGTAGACAAAATTAAACAAGCATTATATAAACTAATCTCCCTGAAGAGAGATTTGAACAAACACAAAGATTCAATCGTCGGTCGCTTCAATGTAGATACGAGAGAACAATTTGAGAAAACAAGTCCTTTGTAAATAGTAATAGGATGTTGCTATAGTTGAATAAGAATGATTGTGTATGTTACATTGATGGTCTAGTTCCATATTTATGCTAATCCTAGGCTAAGATCAACTTCATAGGTCAGTCCGAGATTTTTGGAAGTCGTTGAGTCATCCAACAGTCCACCGAGATATTCTCCAACATCCACTTGTTTGCAACGTCTCGCTCCTCTGTTCCTCTAGATCTTCTAGAAGAGAGTCTAGCAAATACTTCGGGCTTGGGCCAATGGACCCAAAAAGTTATGGCCCAACAGTTGCCCCAAGATCAAAGTGGGCCGGAGATGATAGTTGATAGGACGGTTTGATCTTCTAAACCTACACAATCTTTGCTCCCGATTTTCTCGCAGGCGTCTAGGTGATGTGGCGTTGTCCGATTGGGCCATCAGATTGACCGAAGATGTGGCGGTTTCACCTTAAATAGGCCATCATTCACCGTTCTTTTCACCATATTTTCTCTGTAGAAGTTCTCAACTTTCCAAGGTAGATTTTTTGAATTCTTATCGTTTCCTTCTTACACTATTTCTTTCATGGCGCTATCGAGATCCAAGAAGGGTAGAATCGCATCTGGTGGTTCCGCAAGGGAGGAATGCGTCTTCACCCCTTTAGGACTTCTGAGCCCAGAAGCTTCTTTGCCTAATACCTTGACCCACCCAGAGTTAGATACGATTCTTGACGTCGGCCAGTTTCCAGAGGGTACCATAGCGCGTCTTCCTCTCCCTCATGAGCGAGCCGATTGGCACCGGGAATGTTGGATTTGCTTCTTCGAATACCCTTTTAAGATTGGCCATTCCTTTCCTTTTTCTAGCCTTGTTTGGAATTTCCTTTCCATTTTGAAGCTTGCTGATGTGACCATGGGCCCCATCAAGGCTAGAGACTCATCACACGGCCCCAAGCTAGCTCCCAAGGCCAGCGTGCGCCACCCAGCGGCACTCAAGAGGGGATTTCTACACTTCTGCGAGCCAACTGCATCTCCACTCGGCACACCTAGTTCCAAACTTCAATATTTGCCATATAAATAGGTGTGGCCAAGTTTCATGTCAGTTGGAGGAGAATGGCTCGGTGATGGCCTTGGCATTCCCCCGGCGTCGGGCACCCGATTAGGGTTTTCATCTTTGCCCAGGCCAACCACCACGAATCCAAGTTCTGTCTCGGGCATTCCTCAAAAAATGCCTAAATATGATTGCCTGACAAATTTGGGGTCATTGAAAGCACGAATGCCTAGAGATCTCAAAGGCCTTACCAAGAGCGTCGAGCACACTAGGGTGGCTAGTTCACATCTCCTGGCTCGAGTCATTTTCCAGCGCACATATGGGGGTCCAATAGGCTCATATGGACCTAAGGAAGGCCTGGACCAAGTTGGGATTGAAAGGCACGAGAGGATCTCTCAATGGCTCAATGACTCCACCGTTGCCGCCCACCGTGACGTCAAGACAACCAAGGCTAGGTGTGTGGGCTCCTACTTCTGATTTTGGGCTGGGATTTGGTCCATTTTGTGAGGCCCATTTAGGTTGTTTTCTGCCTATAAAATCCGTTTCACTCTACTTGTTCAAGGGTTGGCGAATATTGAGTTCAAACTCTCTCTTATTTTGTTGTCATTAAGTTTTCAAGTAATTTCCAGAATTTCGTTCATCTTCTTTCTTTGTTCTTGTGGCCATATCAAGAACTCGAGTGATTCCCTTTGGTGGACATATCCAAAGGCTTCATTCAAACCGAATCCAAGGAGTTGTTGGTGGACATATCCAACATCACACCCGATTCAACCTCTTCTCGACTTGGTGGCCATATCCAAGCCAAGGGGAGTCTTTCCAAGTTCAAGTGTGGATTCATTTGGACTGTGGATTGCTTATCTTGTTCATGCCTCATCCATCCCAAGGAGATTCAACCGCTTCATCTCCTCCTCCGCAGAATTCAACACAAAAGCAAGCCAAAGAAGGTTTTGTCGTCCAAACTTCCCCACTCTCTAGCTTTGATCTCGACTTCACTTCAAGAACTGACGTACAAGGATCCGAGGGGACACATCAGGTGGTATCAGAGCTCCTCTTGAAGTAAGTTCCTCAAGGTTAGAGGGTACGAATTGGTTTCTTGAGTTTGTTCTTGTATACACTCAAAATTTGGAAAAATTTCAAACCTTGCTTGAACAAAACCGAACTGAATTTCTTCTCACCATTGTTGGATGAGGTTGACCACTCATCCTCTTCCTCAAAACACCCTCCCCACGTCCCATAGGCTGAAGACACTCCAAATGTTGCCAACTTGCCACTTAAACGAAGCATTAAGTGAAGTTAACACTTCATTTACTTCACCCTTTTGCCTTCTTTCACCACCCTTTCATTAACCCACCTTCACTTCCATAACTCCAGCCGTACCTCATTCAATAAGCTGCTTTAATTCAGCTTACATCAAGAGTTTAATTAAATGGAACCCCATCCTTTCACCTAGCTTCTTCAAGACTACCAATTAAGAAGCCGAAAGTTCAAAGGGCTTATTCTTCTTCTCTTCTTTTCTTCTTCTCTTCTAAAAGTCAAGTAAAGACATTTCATAAGTGTTACATTATTGGTTGAGCATAGTATATTATTTTATGTAAAAAAAAAGGAAAAGTCAAAAAAAAGGAAAAGAAAGCAAGCAAGGCCAAGAGTTGTGCTTCTCTTCTCTTCGTCTTTTCTTCTCTCAAATCTTGGTGCCAAGTCTTGAAGGTAGCTACGTGTGGAAGGGAACCCCAAAAATCAGTAGCATCACAAGGCCAAAAAACCTAAGCCTTCCCTTGTTTCATTTCCTTCCAAACTTTGAGTTGTGTGAGTTCATCTTGAGTTGTCCAAATACTCGCTCTAGCGCTTACTTTCTTGAGTTGTTTTGCTATCACTTGTTGTGTTTGTCTTGGTGATTTGTGCATCGGCTATTGGAGGAGTTGTTCTCTCAAGTGGACTACATCAACAAGGCTTTGGAAACTTCTCTTGGTTCCCTTCAAATCAGTTTGCTCGGTTCCCTCGTTGGTGCCTTTCAAATCAGTTTGTGAGGCGAGAGTGAGTGAAACACAAGTGAGAAGAGTCCACCCCCAAAGGAAAAATCAAAGAGTGTAAAGAAGAGGAGGGAGGCGAGTGAGAGAACGTTTTGGATTATCACTAACCTTAACCAAATTCTATGTTTTTGTGATTTTTCTCTTTCGTTCTTGTTTTTGCTCTTTTGTTTGTTGCCATGTCTTCGCAGGGATCCGGGAAGAAAGACAAGCAAGTGTCAACGGATCTTGATGGCCCTCCTATCACCCTCACCACCTTAAGAGCTCTTTTGGAGGATATGGAGTTGCAGATTGATAAGAGGTTTGAAGAAGAGAGGTGTCGGACGCGACGTAACTCAAGATCTTCTAAGAGTAGCCGGTCCAGCCAATCACACACTCCTATACCCGAAGAAGCCACGGCCATGGCGCAACATGGCCTTTACACACAACCTCTGGCTACCGCATGGCATCCAAGTGTGCCCATGAGTGTCAACACCACTATGCCGCCTATGCCTTACCCTCCACCGCCGCCATATGTGCCACATCCAGCTACGGCACCATTTCAAGTGATGAACTCAGTTCTTGGGTCTCTATGGCCCGCAAGTGTCCCCTTGATCAGCCAACAAGCCGCCTATAACCAATACATGGCCGGCCCATCCAACGCGCCACCACATCCAGCCATGCATGCGCCAACACCACCGCAAGGTGTGTCCTATGCATGACCAACTATGCTACTAAGGCATGTGCCGGTGTTAGAAGTTCTAAGGCCACCACCTCTTCAAGTGCAGTCATGCCAAGAAAGGTCTCCTTTTCACTATGTCTTTGATCATGCAGCTTCGGACAATGATGAGAAGTTGGCCGAGGAATTGCAAGAAGAAGAGGTCAAAGCCTCTGCCATAAGTGGAGAGTGCTTCATGACTTCTAGGGTTGAAGATTCAGTTGAAGGACCCTTAGCGCAGCCACCTCTCAACAAATGGCAAGAGTCAATGTTTCAACGTTCCCAAATCTTTTTCCATAAGTGCCGAATAGAGGGGCATGACAACCACTACCTTGCTATGGTGGATAGTGGTAGTGACCACAACTTTATTTCCCAAGCCGTGGTTGAGCAACTTGGCATTGAAACTTATGAGCAAGCCGTGCCTTATGTTCTCAAGTGGCTCAACAATGGGAGTCATCTGAATGTGACTAAAAGAGTGTTCGTCCAGTTTGACATGGGTCCTTACAAGGATCGGAAGATGTTTGATGTGTTGCCTTTGGACATTTGTGAGCTTGTCCTAGGGCGCCCATGGCAGTTTGATTTGGATGTAACTCATGAAGGGAGAAGGAATGTCATGCACTTTGTGAAATATGGGAGGCGACTATGCTTAGAACCCATGACTTGTGGACAACTTGATTCTACTAGAAGGGCTGCTCGTTGGGTTCGCAATGGAGTGGCCGTCTCAAGCCCTCTTCCTAGCTCACAACCTATGCTTCACGAGCTCGCTTCAGCCAACACAAGATCTAAGGGAGTTTTCTTACCCTTTTATTGTATTTTGAAGCTTAGCCTTAAAATGCACTTTGTGGAATATCGTGTGCATGTTGCTTGTCTACTTGGGGTGTTGTCCAACTACTCACATATAGTTTGTCCTAGGTAGACAAGGAGAAAAGAATTAGTCTGAATTTGGGAAGTCCCTTTAGACTTCTCTTCATGCATGCAACTAGGGTCAAAGACCTCCTTTGCCCTACTAAGCAAGTTTACTTGGGCATGTTTGAAGTGCCTAACTTTTTGTGCTTTCTCCTTGTAGGGGCTAAGGATTCGAGGTCGAATCCTCTCCAATGGGAGGAGGATGATGTGACCATGGGCCCCATCAAGGCTAGAGACTCATCACACGGCCCCAAGCTAGCTCCCAAGGCCAGCGTGCGCCACCCAGCGGCACTCAAGAGGGGATTTCTACACTTCTGTGAGCCAAATGCATCTCCATTCGGCACACCTAGTGCCAAACTTTACGATTTGCCATATCAAGAGGTGTGGCCAAGTTTCATGTCAGTTGGAGGAGAATGGCTTGGTGATGGCCTTGGCATTCCCCCGGCGTCGGGCACCCGATTAGGGTTTTCAGCTTTTCCCAGGCCAACCACCACGAATCCAAGTTCTGTCTCGGGCATTCCTCACAAAATGCCTAAATATGATTGCCTGCCAAATTTGGGGTCATTGCAAGCACGAATGCCTAGAGATCTCAAAGGCCTTACCAAGAGCGTCGAGCACACTAGGGTGGCTAGTTCACATCTCCTGGCTCGAGCCATTTTCCAGCGCACACATGGGGGTCCACTAGGCTCATATGGACCTAAGGAAGGCCTGGACCAAGTTGGGCTTGAAAGGAACGAGAGGATCTCTCAATGGCTCAATGACTCCACCGTTGCCGCCCATTGTGACGTCAAGACAACCAAGGCTAGGTGTGTGGGCTCCTACTTCTGATTTTGGGCTGGGATTTGGTCCATTTTGTGAGGCCCATTTAGGTTGTTTTCTGCCTATAAAATCCGTTTCACCCTACTTGTTCAAGGGTTGGCGAATATTGAGTTCAAACTTTCTCTTATTTTGTTGTCATTAAGTTTTCTAGTAATTTCCAGAATTTTGTTCATCTTCTTTCTTTGTTCTTGTGGCCATATCAAGAACTCGAGTGATTCCCTTTGGTGGACATATCCAAAGGCTTCATTCAAACCGAATCCAAGGAGTTGTTGGTGGACATATCCAACATCACACCTGATTCAACCTCTTCTCGACTTGGTGGCCATATCCAAGCCAAGGGGAGTCTTTCCAAGTTCAAGTGTGGATTCATTTGGACTGTGGATTGCTTATCTTGTTCGTGCCTCATACATCCCAAGGAGATTCAACCGCTTCATCTCCTCCTCCGCAGAATTCAACACAAAAGCAAGCCAAGGAAGGTGTTGTCGTCCAAACTTCCCCACTCTCTAGCTTCGATCTCGACTTCACTTCAAGAACTGACGTACAAGGATCCGAGGGGACACATCACTTGCCCCTTGTCAAGTCATGCCTCATGCATGGTGTCTGCTTAGGGTAGTTGATCTCCTAGTTTTTGGTGTTAATTTTGACTTTGATTTTGATGCCTTATAGTACACCTATTACCTGAGTAGTCGTGGCTCATCTAGGTTCCAATTACGCCTCCGGTGGAATAGAAATCACATAGCCTTAAACCTTGATGTTAACGACCGCGGATGGAGATCCCGATTTTTCTTTGTGGAATGTAGGTCACTTGAAAGGGGTGTCGACTGTTCTTTCCTGCTCTCGGACTAGAGAAAGACAAGTATTGTGTTTGTCTTTTCATATTTCTCATCGGATATCTTATAAACTTTTTCTTACATGTATTTCGTTGCAACGCCTAATCCAGAGGAACCCGAAGGCTTTGAAACAGAGACTGCTGCTCTGCTTGCTCTTCCTGAGGCTGATCAATCTTTCAGAAACACCAATTTCTTGGCGTCCGACCCTGTCAAAATGTCGACTCCTTTTGCATCCATCACCAAAGGCACATGTTTGTTCCTGTAGGTATGCGTTTGGTTGGTCTTTGGAGTCATCGTTTGCTTATTTTGTTGCGCCTTCTTGATAGCGTCTCGCGGCGGTAGATCTAGTGCTCGTTTGTCCGGGAAGAGTCTCCTAGACCATGAGCTTTCAGCGGCTAAGGCATCCGCATCGGCCAGAGCATCTGCGTCGACTAAAGTTATCGCTTTGGATTCGCTTTTGTCCAAGACTTCTAGAGCAAGGAGAAAGGTGACCGTCGCTGTGGAGCCGCCGGTAGGCGAACTAAAGGGCATATCTCTGAATGACCTGCTCCAAACCTTGGATCCTGAAGCTAAGAGGGAGATCGGTGATCTGCACCCCATCGATTGTATCGACGAAGTCGGAGCTGCTGCTTGGAAGGTATATGTGGAGCTATTTTCATATGTGCAAATCTTTTTCCTTTTATTGATAACTAATTACATGATTTTTCACGTATAGGCCCTCCAGTATTCTATCATAGCATTTTCACATGTGCAAACTTTAAGCGACATAGCTAACAGGCGGGTTGCTCAAGCTGAGGGTCAGCTTAAAGCCGCTAATAGTCGTGTAAAGGCTGCTGAGAACAAGTTGACTTCGACTGAGAAGAGGTTAATGGAGGTTCAGGCTTGTCTCGAAGAGCTGGAAGGCAGCATTGAAGAGCTTCGTGTGAAGGATGCCCAAATTGCTAGTGATGTGCATAAAATCCCGTATTGAGATGATGGAAGAATACGCTGCGGGAACCCACTCGGCCTGGAGCATTGAGGAGGAGGAGGAGGAGGAGGATAGTATGGAACTCCTTTACCCCCAACGGTAGCCCTGGCGATGAATTGTTCAAGCTTGTCGGCCTATGAGAGGACGAGCAGAAGGAGAAAGCCGAACCTGAGGCAACCAAAGAAGCTATCGGAGACGCGTCAAGGATGCTTCCTGAGACGACAAAGGGCCAAGAGGTTGTTCCTGCATATGCTAAGGAGCAGTCAGACGAATCTTGAATATGTTCTTATGTAACGACAATATCTTGCATATGCTGTGTTGTGGATGTTTTGACTTAGGTGTCTGACGTTGCGTTGTTCCCCATCATGGAGATGGGATGAACAATGTTTTGGCAACTCGTCTACCATCGCGGGTTGCGTGTTTCATGAATGCTTTGTTTTCTGCATACCTTGTTTTTGTTTTGCTTGATTTTGCAAGTGAACTTGTCGGTCGCATCTTGGCCGGGAGGCGTGGTATTTGGTCGAAGCGACCTGTCATTTTAGTTGTTAGTCTGGCATGCCGTGTAGTTCCAGGGAAGAGTTTTTTGTAATTTCGAGTAAAGACAAGTACCTCATATAGGACAAGTCTTGTAAATAGTGTGTCTTGTTTTGTTCTTCTATTACCTGTGTACCGATCGATCGTGTAATGTAAGTGCTTTAATGTATAAGAGTACTTATTTGCACAATGGTGATGTTTGTCTTCGAGGTCTCTTACTTTCTGCTTAAGATAACTTTGAAACACATAAAAAGGTCAAAGGGGCAACCGTTGGGTGTGAGCCCAATGTCCCTTCCGATGCTTAAGTTAGTAAAAGGATATACATAGATATAATTGACTAGACATAAAGGGAATGCAAGGAAAAATGTTTAAAAGTGATACAAAATTAGGTGAGTCGCGTTCCAGCTTCGTGGTAGTAGTTGTCCATCCTTCGTCTCGAGTCGATATGCTCCTTGACCGATAATCTCTTTAATGAGATATGGTCCTTCCCAATGAGGTGCCAACTTTCCATCTGCTGGATCTCGGGTATTCTGGAAAACTTTCCTTCAGACCCAATCTACTACCTTGAAGACCTTGACTCGAACATTCTTGTTGTAGCTTCGGGCGACTTGTTGCTGGTATTTGATCATTTGGATCCTAGCTTTTTCTCTGATCTCGTCTGTGGTGTTGAGGTTGTGAGATAATTCGACGTCGTTTTGCTCCGTGGTTTGTAACCCATATCTAGCCGTCGAGACGAGGAGTTCAACAGGTATGACTGCTTCACTCCCACAGACTAGTGAAAAAGGGGATTGTTCGGTCGCGTTCTTTGGGGTGGTTCTGTCGGACCACAATATTAGAGGGAGCTCGTCTGCCCATTTTCTTTTTGCCCCTATGAGATGTTTTTTGAGATTGTTTATGATGATCTTGTTACTGGACTCAGCTTGGTCGTTGGATTGTGGGTACCGTGGTGTAGATGTGACCAAGGTGATGTTCCATTGCTTGCAAAAGGACCGCGTTTTGCTACCGGTGAATTGGGAGCCATTATCGCATACGATTTCTGAAGGGACACAACAAATCTGCATAGAATGCTACGCTTTATAAATGAAATGATGTGTTTCTCTTTTACCTCGCGATATGCTTCAGCTTCAATCCATTTAGAAAAATAGTCAGTCATGGCTAAGAAGAAGATGCGTTGTCCTGATGCTGGCGGTAATTTCCCTACGATGTCCATTCCCCATCGCTGAAGGGCCAAGGTGCCAATGTCGGGTGCAACATTTCCGATGGTTGATGGGAGATAGGTGTGTGCCGCTAGCAGGCGTCGCATTTTTTGACATAGTCGGTTGTGTTCTTGTTCATCGTTGGCCAATAGTAACCCGTCCTGAGGGCCTTACCGGATAGACTACGTCCTCTAGTGTGATTCCCACATTCTCCCTCGTGTAGGGATTGTAGGATGTGTCTAACCTCAGTTGTTTTTAGGCAGCGTAGGTACAAACCTGTGACAGATCGCTTGAATAAAACATTTCTTTTTATGTTGAAGGTTGCTGCTCGTACCTTGAGTTTTTTGGCTTCTCCTTTGTCTGCTGGGAGTATGCCGTCTTTTAGCCATTTTATGTAAGGTATAGTCCAGTCGTCTTGGTTGTTTATAAGGTCGTCTTCGGTGTTGTCGCCTACTTCTGCTGAGACGACTTCCTCTAGAGGCAACTCGTCTGGTGCTTGATAGATGTCGCAGCTGGTTGTTTTGAGAGTCTTGGGGACTGTTGGAGTTGTGACGTGTGCCAATGGGATATTGCGGAAGTCATCGGGGTGTAGAGCGGACCCGAGGTTTGCTAGGGCGCCGGCCTGAGTGTTGAGGTCACGTGGGACTTGCTTGATGGTGAAATGCTGGAATTTTCCTGTCAGTATTTTGACAACGTCTAGGTAGGCCATCATCCTATCATCTTTGGCGGCATACGACCCTTGTACTTGGTTGACGATTAGAAGGGAGTTGCATATCACTTTGATGTTTTGAACTGCAAGGTCTTGTGCGAGTGTTAGCCCGAACTTCTCTTGTCAAGACCGCACTTACTGCCGACTCTGATACCGCCAGGTATAATGGTAGTGGCTCGTCGTCTTTTGGTTTGGCTAGTAGGAGTGGACTTGCCAGATATGCTTTTAGATCTTGGAAGGCTTGTTCGTGTGCTACCGTCCACTTGAACGACTTGTTCTTCTTTAAGGATTCGTAAAAGAGTTTGCATTTGTCTGAGGACTTTGATATGAACCTGTTTAGGGCCGCTATTCATCCTATCAGTTTTTGGACGTCTTTGACGCATCGGGAGGACCTTAAGTTGATGATTGCTTTAATTTGGTCTAGGCTAGCTTCTATCCCTCTTTGCGTCACCATGTGTCCAAAGAATTTGCCTGAAGATACTCCAAAAGAACATTTAGTGGGATTTAATTTCACGTTATACCTTTTCAACACTTCAAATGCCTCCTTTAGATGCTCGATGTGGTCTTTTGTTGCTTTTGATTTAACCAACATGTCGTCAATGTAGACTTCCATGGTGTCTCTGATTTGGTCTTTGAACATCTTGTTTATGAGCCTTTGGTATTGATGCGACCATGTCCTCCATGTCCTCCGCAGAAGAAGAGAAGGCTATGAGCCTTCAATCGCTTGGCCTAGTCACTAGGGCCCGCGCCAAGGCCATCATCCAAACCACTCAGTCCTTGGTCGCTCGCCTCGTTGTCATCCAAGGCGCGCCCGAAGCCGTGCCTCCTCTAGTGCTCCTCGCCACGCTCAGCGACGTCTCTGAGCCACCATCGGGCACACTGCCTTCCGAGCCTGGCGCGCCACTTCCAGAGACCTCCATGAACGTGAGCATCTCGTGACCTGCAGTCGCGTTGACCATTGCGTCAATGTGTAGTAGCGGAAAGGAGTCTTTGGGGCAGGCTTGTTTAGATATGTGAAGTCGATGCAGACCCTCCACTTGTCGTTCTTCTTTTGGACCACGACAACATTGGCTAGCCACTCGGGATATTTGACCTCCCTGATTTTACCTGTTTCAAGCAAGTTTCTGACTTCGTCGTCTATGATTTTGTTCCACTCTAGTGCGAAGTTCCTCTTTTTTTGCTTGACCGGGGGATAGGTCAGATCTACATTCAATTTACGAGTAATGACGTCGGGGGATATCCTCACCATATCTTCATGCGACCAGGCAAAGCAGTCAGCATAGATCGTAAAAATGCTAGTCAAATCGTTTAAATCCGATCCGACTCTTACCGTGTGTTTTGGCTTTGAAGGATCCAACACGATCTCATCTAATTGTTCCATTTCTGGTTTGATGTACTGATTGGTCCCTTCGTCACACTATAGTTGCTATGCCGAATGTCGTTCGACTGCCCCCTTCATTGATGTGACATAGCATTCCTTGGCAACCCGCTAGTCGGTTTTTATTTCCTATACCCCCCATTTGGTCGGAAACTTTATAGTTTGATGATATGTTGAGGATACAACTTTCATGGCGTGAATCTAGGGTCTGCCAAGGATTGCATTATATGGGGACGGGTAGTGAAGTATCAAGAACTTCACCTGTTGGTTAACTCTACCAGCGTATGTTGCTAGCACTATTTCACCGAGGGTATTGTTGGGCCTGGATTCTCCAGAGAAGACAGATCGAGAGGACCGAGCCCAAGCCCACTGCAAATCGGGAGAATGGCAGACGAGTTCAGAAGAGTCGACAAGGCTTCTCTGGTCGAGCGACACCCGACAAAACCTCTCCAGTCAAGAGTCATCCGACAAGATCGCGGAGATCTCGCCACGCATTTAATGCTCAGATCATGCAACATCTGCAACGTTCAAACACCTTAATTGCCAGTAATTCAACGGCGAAATCCTTGCCATTACACTCGGTATTGAAGATAAAAACATAAAAACGGTGCAATGGCCACATGAGTAAAGGGACTTACCATATTTGGAACGACGAAGAAGATAAGATCAGGGAACTCACAACTACGCAAAACACACGCATTCTCACTTAGCAAACTCACCAGAATAGCACTCTCGCTCTCCATCTAGCTCTCCAAACGGCTGCCTACGCCTGACCCCTGCCGGTCGCCACTCACAAGTCACCGGTCGAGTCCCACTCGATCTCTGATTTTATTACGATAAGTTGTATTGCGATCTAATCCGACTCACACGATATCTAATAAAATCATCTTGCCATTATATATTTATTTCTTGTTTACCTATTATTTCCTTGGTTTAGATTATTTCCCATCGTCCGATCGACTAGTTACCCCGTCTAAGACGATTTAGTTCGTCCGATCTTTTCGCCCCAAAACAATTTGGCGCCCACCGTGGGGCAACTTGCCGATCATCCTTCCAAAACTTTCCAACCATGACTATCGATCCTTCTACTGACAATCAAGAACCACGTCTCGAAGACGAAACCCAAACTACAGAAAACCCAACCGAAAATCCTACTCCAACCCAGTTCCAAGAACTCTCTCAAAAAATGGCCGCCCTTCAAGAGGAACTAGCCCAACAACGTCAAAAAACTGAAGCCCTAGCCATTTTGTCAACCCAATCCGAAGCCGAGATCGCGCAACTAACTCGTGAAAATGAGTCTCTTAAGTCACAGGTACAATCAGGGGCTTCAGGATCTAGGAACGCGCCCGTCCACGGCGGCGTCCGAACACGCCTCGACATGGACAACATCGAGCCAACGCCTCCGAGCGTATGACGTCCTGGACACACTGAGGGTACGTCTCGAACTCCTTTCTCTAGTCCATTTTCGACTAACCATGTCACCTTTTCCACACCGATCGGGTCTGTTGGGCCCCGAATCGACGAACCACAGGTTGCCAATCCGCCAGATATCATGGCTCTTTTCCAGCAGATGCTCGACCGACATATGAAGACGATCGACGATCGCTTCAACAGGCTCCCAGGAGTCCCACAACCGATCGAGAGAGAAGCGTCTGGCGGATTTGAAGAATCCCCGTTCGTCGAAGAAATCGCAAGGGTCGAGATCCCCAAGAAGTTCCATCTCCCCAACATGGCGACATTCGACGGCACCACCGATCCAGATGACCATATCTCTCTCTATAAACAAAAACTAATGGTTGTATATGTTTCAAGGGAGAGTCGCAAGGCTGTCATGTGCAAAAGCTTTGGCACGACCCTCGCGGGCCCCGCACTAACTTGGTTTATGCGTTTGCCTCAGGGAACGATCACATCATTTGCGGATCTGGTCAACTCTTTTAAGAGCCAGTTCGCTAGCAGTCGGAAGCATGAGAAACAATCGAGTGACCTCTACCGAGTCACACAAAGGTACAATAAACCTCTCCGAAATTATCTTAACAGGTACAACAAAGAGAAAGTGGGAATCCCCCACTGTGACGTCACAACGTCTATCAAAGCATTCCGACAAGGCCTGGTCAAAGACAGCAATCTCTACGACGAGATTACCAAGTATCCCTGCAAAAGTTTCGAAGATGTTCAGGCCAAAACTATGGCCGAGGTAAGGCTGGAAGAGGACCGTGAGTCGCGTAAAGCCTCGCGCGGACCTGATCCATCCGATTGCAAACATTCCTCCGACAATCGTCGGGACAGACGTCCACATCCCTATTCTCGTAATCAAAACGAAGCAAAACAGGTAAATTCTTTCCAAGACAGGTCACAAGAATAGAGAGACGGTTCTGTGTTGCCTCCTAGGGTCCAGTCTTATAACTTCAACGTTTCCGTGTCGGAGCTCGTCAAGAGTTTCGACAAGTATGGAAAAGACGTAAGATGGCCCCGAAAGAGCGACCGACCGGACGTCAAGAAGGACATGAGTCGGTGGTGTGAATTCCACGACGACTATGGTCTTTCGACCGACGAGTGCATCGCCCTACGAAAGGAGGTCGCTAGGCTGCTATCACAGGGGCTGTTACGCGACGTCATCTCGGAACGGGCAAAAGCCACCATGGAACGCCGAGATCAGGTAAAACAGAACAAACCCCCATCTCTTATCCATACGAAAGTTGTCAATACCATTTCAGGTGGATCCGACATATGCGGGAACACGTACTCCGCGGCTAAGCGACACGCCAAGGAAAGCAAAGGCGACAAGCCCGAAGCATCGGAATTCAAACCAAGGAGGGCATCTAACCTTCCGACGGTCACATTCGACAAATCCGACTCCGACGGGTCGGATAGTCACCATGACGGTCTGGTAATCTCTTTGTCCATTGGTAATTGCTTAATCCGGAGAGTACTAATCGATACAGGAAGTTCGACAAACCTCTTGACCCTCGACGCTCTCAAAGAAATGGGTCTGATTGAGAACGACCTAATCAAGAAATCGACCCCACTGGTCGGGTTCAGCGGTGAGGTTAAGCACACGACTGGCGAAATCATTCTGACCACATACGCTGGAGGAATCAACCAACAGGTTAAATTCTTAGTCCTAGACTGTCCGTCTCCCTACAATTGTACTCTTGGCAGGCCATGGATACACGCTATGAAGGCAGTACCTTCAACATATCATCAAGTCATCAAATTCCCCACCGAGTGGGGAGTCCAAGAAATCAAAGGAGATCAAAGGACCGCAAAGGAATGCTATGTCGCTTCCATGAAGAACGCGGTCGAACACAAGATCGCATAGCAACCACAGATTGGCGAAGGACCTAGTCGATACGTTGAACCAGAAATGGAGAAACTCGACGAGATCGCACTAGACCCTTCAAAGCCAAACCAAATGGTAAGGGTCAGGTCGGACCTGGACGACTCAACCAGACAACAGCTTCTCGACTTTCTCAGGACCAATGCCGACTGTTTCGCATGGTCACATGAGGATATGGTCGGGATATCTCCCAACGTTATTACTCATAAATTAAATGTGGATCCATCTCATCCCCCTGTCAAGCAAAAACGCAGGAAATTCGCCCCCGAGCGGAACAAAATAATCGACAACGAAGTCAAAAGCTTATTGGAAACCAGAAAAATCAGGGAAGTCCACTACCCTGAATGGCTGGCCAACGTGGTCGTGGTCCAGAAGAAGAACGGAAAATGGAGAGTCTGCATCGACTTCACAGACCTCAACAAGGCTTGTCCCAAAGATTCATTTCCTCTACCTCACATCGACGCTATGGTCGATGCCACAGCAGGGCACGAAATGCTCACCTTCATGGACGCCTTCAGTGGCTACAATCAAATCCTTATGGATCCCGACGATCAAGAAAAAATAGCGTTCATCACCAGTCAAGGTATCTATTGCTACAAAGTAATGCCCTTTGGTCTGAAAAATGCAGGGGCTACATATCAACGATTGGTCAACAAAATGTTCAAAGACCAAATCGGAGACACAATGGAAGTCTATATATCGACGACATGTTGGTCAAGTCCAAAAAGAAAGAAGATCACATCGACCACCTACGCGACAGCTTCGAGGTACTCAAAGGTACAATATGAAACTAAACCCTACTAAGTGCTCCTTCGGAGTATCGTCATGGAAGTTCTTAGGATATATGGTGACACAAAGAGGAATAGAGGCCAGCCCGGAATAGATCAAGGCTCTCATCAACCTCTGATCCCTCCGATGCATCAAAGACGTACAAAAGCTCACAGGTCAGATAACAGCTCTGAACAGATTCATCTCTAAATCATCCGACAAGTGCAAACCATTCCACGATGCGCTCAAGAAAAATAAGTCCTTTCAATGGATGGAGGAACATGAAGCGGCATTTCAGAACCTCAAGGACTATCTAGCCAGTCCTATGTTACTAACCAAACCTAAAGGCGACGAGCCCTTATTTCTTTATCTTGTAGTGTCGGAATCGGCCGTAAGCGGTGTACTGGTCAGAGAAGAATATGACAAACAGTCGCCAATATACTATGTCAGTTGAATGCTATTATCAGCCAAAACGAGGTATTCGTCACTTGAAAAACTCGTATTATCATTAGTAATGGCTTTGAACAAGCTCAAACCATACTTTGAATCCCATACTATCACTGTGCGCACTAATCATCCCATGAGGGCTATCATGAGGAAACCCGAGTTCACAGGAAGAATGACAAAATGGGCCATACACCTCAGTGGTTACGACATCGAGTACGAGCCGAGGACAGCGATCAAGTCGCAAGCATTAGCCGACTTTGTGGTCGATTTCAGTCCGACCCTAGAGCAAGAAGCCGCAAAAGAAGCAAATCAACTACTCGCGACAGACGAGACATGTACATGGGAGCTCCACACAGATGGGGCATCGAACGCCAGAGGATCGGGGCTTGGGGTCGTACTGAAATCGCCACAGGGGGACAAGATAGCCCAGGTTGTCAGATGTGAGTGGGATGCGACTAACAACGAGGTTGAGTACGAAGCACTCATATTCGGACTCATCTTGGCTCGCGATCTGGGAGTCCAAGAGATCGAAGTCATTTGCGATTCCTTACTGGTCGTAAACCAAATACAGGGATCGTACAATGCCAAAGACACCAGAATGATAGCCTACCTGGAGGTAGCCAAGAAACTGATCGGACAATTCCAAACATTCAACATCCGACAGGTGCCCAGGGATCTTAACTCCCAAGCCGACGCGGTCGCCAATCTAGGATCCGTCCTAGACCCAAAAGAATTTCCACACATACCATTGGCCCACGTTATGACGCCGGCCATCCCAAAGACATCCGTCGAGTTGACAACACCACTTGAAGAACTCGTCGCCATGGAGATAGGCGATCGACCAGAAGAAGACATCATCGACACCAATGACGACTGGATGCTACCTTACATCAAGTGGTTAAAAGATGGAATTTTACCAAACGACAAGACAGAAGCAAAAAAGCTTAAGGTACAAGCACTCTCTTACGATATTATTGACAACATCTTGTACAAAAGATCTGTTACAGGGCTACTCCTACGATGCCTTAAGACTCCAGAAGTCGGACATATCTTACAATCATTACACGAAGGAGAGTGTGGCAACCACACCGGTGGACGAAGCCTCTCGGGAAAGGCCCTACGAAACGGGTACTATTAGCCAACGATGAACAAAGACGCCATGGAATACACCAAGAGGTGTGACGCCTGTCAGCGGCATGCACCCGTACGTCATCAACCATCGGAGCTCCTCCATCCGACCCTAGCTCCATGGCCCTTTATGAGATGGGGAATGGACATCGTCGGAAAGCTCCCTCCCGCGTCGGGTCAAAGAGTCTTCTTCCTCGCTATGACAGACTACTTCTCTAAATGGATCGAAGCCGAAGCCTACAGAGAGGTAAAAGATCAACACGTCATTTCATTCATAAAATGCAACATCTTGTGCAGATTTGGCGTCTCATCCAAAATCGTGTGCGACAATGGCTCCCAATTCATCAGTCATAAGACTCGAACCTTTTGTGACCAATGGAACATCAAATTGGTTACATCTACACCTCGGTATCCACAATCCAACGGACAAGCCGAATCCAGCAACAAGATCATTATCAACAACCTCAAGAAACGCCTCACAGGGGCTAAAGGCAAATGGGCAGACGAGCTCCCACTCATTCTCTGGTCCGACAGGACCACTCCAAAGAATGCGACTGGGCAATCGCCTTTCTCTCTCGTCTACGGGAGCGAAGCAGTCATCCCGGTTGAGCTACTGGTTCCGACCGCTCGCTGTAACCTCCAAACAAACGAACAAAACGACATCGAACTAGCACATAATCTCGACAATGTGGACGAAATCAGGGAGAAAGCTCGAATCAGAATGGTCAAGTTCCAACAACAAGTCGCGAGGAGCTACAACAAGAACGTCCGGATCAAGGCATTCAAGGTCGGAGACTGGGTCCTAAGGAAGACATTCCAGAACACCAAGAACCCATCCGACGGAAAGCTAGCACCACAATGGGAAGGACCTTACTTGATCACCGAAGTGGTCGGACAAGGAGCATATCAACTAGAAGACAAAGACGGACAACCAATCCCGAGGAGTTGGAATGCAGCACATCTTAAGCTCTACCATTTCTGAACCAATAAGGTAAAAACATCACACAAAACTCTATGTATCGCATACATATCGCATGTTATCGCATGTACATTGCCACTTGTCGCATACATATCGCATGTTATCGCATGTACATTGCCACCTGTCGCATACATATCGCATGTTATCGCATGTACATTGCCACCTGTCGCATACATATCGCATGTTATCGCATGTACATTGCCATCTGTCGCATACATATCGCATGTACTTCGCCATCTATCGCATATGTATCGCATGCTATCGCATATACATCGCCACTTTCCTTTATATATCATCGCCTTGACACCAAGTGAGGACTTCCTCCTTACAAAAATACAAATGCAGAACAACATTTACATTGGACCCAATCGTCCGCAAATGGATCCTGTCATCCGCATATAGCTCTTACATTACACGATCGATCGGATTACGGGGAGATGACAACACAGGCACGTCGGCACACCGCCTGCCTTATACAAAACATAAGGTACAACACCTTATTATATTCACGCAATTAAACATAAGCAACAAACACCTTATTATATATTGCTTACCTCCCCAGCATAACGTCATGACTAACACATACACAAACACATCGCAGGCCTGCTCTACATACATACATACATACGGTGAAACCCCACTCGACGGAGCACACGGGCAAAACCGACATACACGACATAGTAAACGTCATCGACAACTTGCTATATATCGCAAACATGTACGAAACACGCTAGTATACAATTCTACGTGTAAAAACACATTTTTGCATCAAAATAAGAAGCATTTTCTATAAATATGCGACCCGCGATGGTGGACGGGTCGCCAAACCATAATTGTCTGCCTACACATCTGTAGGACTTCATCAAACAGAAACATCTTGCGACCCGCGATGGTGGACGGGTCGCCAAAACATACAGACACCAAATGTTTAAAAACCCAACACAAAGGGGACAAATAAGTCAAGCATCAGACACACCAACATTATCTTCGACGGGGGCTGGCTCCAATGGGGCTGTCTTGTCGGCCGGCTTGGCATCGTCAGAATGAGCTTCGTCCTCATCGATACCTTCATCCACCGCCTCCTCTCCGACGCCGGCTAAGCAGAACAGCTCTTGACCAGGGTCGCCTTTTGGGAACATAGAGTCCAAAGTCTCCCTCTCCGCCTTCAGGTCCCAGAGCTCATGCTTGCCCTCGTTGAATTCTTCAATCATCTCAATGCGCGACTTCACAGCATAGAAGGCCCCCACATCGCCAGCAATCTGACCGTTGGCAATCCTAGCTCGCTTCACTTCCTCCTCAATGCTTGCCCTGCACTCCTCAAACTCCCTCTGACATGCAGACAGCTCCCCTTGGCAGCTCTTCAGCTCCCTGGTGAGACGACGCTCTGTCTCTCGACAACGACTCTCAACTCCCTCCAGCTTGGTCCTTAAAGAGGCAAGGTCGGACTCTGACCTAGCAGCCCTGTCCTCAGCCTTAGCAAGCATTGCTTGGACACCGGAATAAGCTCCCAAGAAATACTGAAAAGCCTGACAAAAAGGCATACGACAACGCAAATACACAACTCAGAAAGCGAAGTCGAAACAAAAGAAATACAAAAATGCACAAGACAAGGGCCAACGTACCCTCCACGCGGAACTGCCTGCTTCGCCAATGCAGTCCAGGGGAGAAACATCCTTAACCTCCGACTTCAAAGTCGGATCTTGAGCACGGAAGAGATCAACGATCGATGGCCCAGCGACACCAATCTTGTCAACCCCCTCGGCAGTCACGCCTTTCTTCTTAGGGATGTCCTCCACCTTAGCATTGTCGGAACGAGCGCTCATTTTTCTCTTAGAGCCAGCTTTCGTCGCAATCGATAGGTCAGTCAGGACCGGCTTACTCGACGCCGCCTTAGCTGCAGCTTTCCTTTGCTCGATCAAACCTTTTCCAGACGCTACTCTCAGTCGAGCACTCGACCGACCACCAGGGGAACCTGACACGACAGAGCATCAAAAAGGGAGAAATCCTAAAATACACGACAAAGCAAAAAACAACAAAAAGATTCCTAAAGCCGAAAGTCTACCTTTCGCACGGGATGAAGAAACATTCGACATATCTTCTTGTGGGGGAGGAGTTGGCGCCAGCAAATTGACGTTGACAAATTTCCTCTCAGACGCGGGAACTTCAAGCACAATCTTTGACAAAGCCTCCGATCGGCTGCTAACTTCCAATTCTTCCGGTTCAGGGACTACAAAAAAGGGAAAGTTAAAAACAGAGTGTTAAAAACGCATAAACGCGTGAAAGAGAAAACAAAGTACATACTGTCGATCCGCCACTCCGACAACAGAAAAGGACATTCTCCTTCCTTCTCCAGAGAAGATCGTTTGACAAAAAATTATTTCGACCCCCATCCACGGTCGTTCACATCGGGAGTTTGCACCAAAGGCTTCCGACCTCGTCGGGCACGCAGTTGCACACGGGAAGAACTCTTCGACCCGATGAAGTAATTATACCACAAGGCGTCGAAATCAAAACCAGCACCAGTTTGCTCATTCACTAAGTCTAAAACCCAAAGGACTCTCCAAGCTTGAGGCATCACTTGACACGGCGCTAACGCCAAGGTAGCTAGAAAATCTCTAACAAGAGGAGAGAATGGGAACTTATGCCCTATCCTAAACGGGTACACATAGAAGCAAATCCACCCTTCGTAGCGCGCGTCGGCCCTCTCGTCTGGCTCAGGCAGCGTAGCAATCGTCTCCGGAGGAAAGCCCCCGACTTCGAGGACTTGGACCAACTCTGCCTCTGACAAATTGCTAACCAGCGCGTCCGACTCCGTTAGGAGGAAATGAGGAGAAGTATCGCCCTCTCCGGCATCGGAAAGAGTCTTCGACGACTCAGAAGCCTCGAGAGAGACCATGTCGAGAATAGAGAGGGGAGGAAATCGGAGAGTTATGGCTAAGAAAATCAGAAAGCAAATGGCAAGAGAGATCGAAAGGCTTACCAGAAACTTGCAAAGGAAGGAGATGAAGACTAATCGCTCCCCCTGCTCAGAATTTATGGAAGGAAATCATGATCTGCAGAATATGTCGCATCGTGCCCTAATCGTGCGCCACGTCGACCTGTGCAACCGCGCCAAAAAGGACGGTGAAGTTCGTGTCCAAGGAAGTTGCCATGGATCCCGGTCTACTTGCCTAAACCGTAAGCCCATAGCAACTTGGGGCTATTGTTGGGCCTGGATTCTCCAGAGAAGATAGATCGAGAGGACCGAGCCCAAGCCCACTGCAAATCGGGAGAATGGCAGACGAGTTCAGAAGAGTCGACAAGGATTCTCTGGTCGAGCGACACCCGACAAAACCTCTCCAGTCAAGAGTCATCCGACAAGATCGCGGAGATCTCGCCACGCATTTAATGCTTAGATCGTGCAACATCTGCAACGTTCAAACACCTTAATTGCCAGTAATTCAACGGCGAAATCCTTTCCATTACACTCGGTATTGAAGATAAAAACATAAAAACGGTGCAACGGCCACAGGAGTAAAGGGACTTACCATATTTGGAACGACGAAGAAGATAAGATCAGGGAACTCACAACTATGCAAAACACACGCATTCTCACTTAGCAAACTCCCCAGAATAGCACTCTCGCTCTCCATCTAGCTCTCCAAACGGCTGCCTACGCCTGACCCCTGCCGGTCGCCACTCATAAGTCACCGGTCGAGTCCCACTCGATCTCTGATTTTATTACGATAAGTTGTATTGCGATCTAATCCGATTCACACGATATCTAATAAAATCATCTTGCCATTATATATTTATTTCTTGTTTACCTATTATTTGCTTGGTTTGGATTATTTCCCATCGTCTGATCGACTAGTTACCCCGTCTAAGGCGATTTAGGTCATCCAATCTTTTCGCCCCAAAACAGGTATGTTTGACTTCCCCACTACCCAACCAACGGAGTGGACTTTCGGGTCAAATCGTCCTCGCTTAGACCCATACCCTTTAAGGCGTCTAGTGTCAACAAGTTCGTGGAGCTACATGTGTCTATTAATACGTGACGTATGAGACAATTACCGATTGATAAAGAGATTACCAGACCGTCGTGATGGTCACTTAACTCTTCGGCTTTAGAATCGTCGAAGGTGATGGAGGGTGTGTCTATGGCCCGTGGTCGCCTTGCCTCCGATCAGACTGGTCTGTCACCTTTGCTTTCTTTGGCATATCTCTTGGCGGCCGAATATGTGTTTCCACACACGTCTGACCCTCCTAAAATGGTGTTAATGATTTTAGTATGCACTGGAGATGATGGTTTATCGGTCGTTACCTGGTCCCTTCGATCTAGGGTTGCTTTCGCTTTGTCAGATATGATGTTGTGCATGAGTCCTTGCATGAGGAGTCTTGTGACTTCCTTGCGCAGGGCGATGCATTCGTCTGTGGGGTGACCATGATCTTTGTGGAACTTAGACCATCGGCTCATATCCTTCTTGACATATGGCTTGTCGCCCTTCCGAGGCCATTTTACTTCCTTCCCATACCTGTCGAAACTTTTGACGAGTTTCGACACGGAAATGTTGAAGTTGTAGGCATTGACCTTCGGGGGGAGAGCTAGGTTGTTCTTCCAATCTTGATTCATGTCATAAGAGTTATTTACCTGACTTGGATCGCTTCGTCCCTTGGGATAGGGTTGGTGTCGCCTATCGCTTCGATGGTCCAAAGATGACCTTCGGTCGACTCAATTAGAGCTTTTGTCTGCTTTTGTGGGCTCTTCGTCTCCTTCTAACCTAACTAGGGCCATGGTCTTTGCTTGTACGTCTTCGAAGCTTCTACATGGGTATTTGGTCAATTCGCAATAGAGTTTGCTACCTTTGATCAACCCTCGGCGGAAGGCTTCGATCGACATCGGGACGTCGCAATGCGGAATCGCGACCTTCTCCTTGTTGTACATGTTAAGATAGTCTCTTAGAGGTTTACCGTACCTTTGCACGATCCTGTATAGATCGCTTGATTGCTTTTCCAGTCTTCGACTACTAGCGAACTGGATCTTGAATGAATTGACCAGATCGGCGAACGAAGCGATAGAGCCATGTGGCAAGTGCATTAGCCAAGTTAGTGCGGGTCCTGTGAGGGTCATGCCAAAACTTTTGCACATGACCGCTTCACGATTGCCTCTCGGAATAGAAATAGTCATTAATTTTTGCTTGTAAATGAAAATATGATCATCGGGGTCCCCGGTCCCATCGTAGTTGGGCATGTTAAAGACATGGAACTTATTTGGGATCTCGACGCGTGCGATCACCTCTACGAAAGACAAGTCTTTGTATCCATCGATTGCCTCATTCTCGATCGGCTGCGGGACTCCTGAAATTCGAGCGATGTAGTCGTCCAAAGCCTTCATATGCTCGCTAGTAGCTTGCTGTATGAGGGATTGGAGATCCGTCAGTGTGGTGACCTACGAATTGGCTACTCGAATCTCTGTGGGCTCGGTCATGGAAACCGGAGCGTTAGTCGTGAAAGTATTGACCGTAGGAGTTTGAAACATACCAGTAGGTTGAGTAACGTTTTGAGTGATCGCTGCTACGGGCGTCGAGATTGCTCCATCCATGTTGAGACGTGCCGAGAAGCCCTCAGTGTTGACCACGCGTCTCGATCCTCCTGGGGCCGAAGCAACCGAATTCACTTGCGATATCAAAAGTTCATTTTCACGAGTTAGTCGTGCAATTTCAGCTTCGGATTGAGCACTTAGGGTTTCGGTTCTTGAGCATTGTTAGGATAGCTCTTCGTGGAGAATGCTCATGTTCTTCGCCAATTCTTGGATTTGGGTATCCAAGATTCGTGCGTTGACGACGTCTTCGGCTTGTTTTGCGACCAAGGCGCCAGCCTGAACTTGGTCTTCAGCGGGGATCATAGGATTTTCGAGATCGGCCATGATTGGATGAGGATCGGATCGTTGATTGGCTAGATGCCCCATGGTGAGCGCCAAATTGTTTTGGGGCGAAAAGATCGAATTGACCTAAATCGCCTTAAGACGGGCAACTAGACAATGATTAGATCGAATTTATCTAAATAATTCAAATCAACTTGATAATTAAGTAAACAAAATTAAACAAGCATTATATAAACTAATCTCCCTGAAGAGAGATTTGAACAAACACAAAGATTCAATCGTCTGTCGCTTCAATGTAGAAACGAGAGAACAATTTGAGAAAACAATTCCTTCGTAAAGAGTAATAGGATGCTGCTATGGTTGAATAAGAATGATTGTGTATGTTACATTGATGGTCTAGTTCCATATTTATGCTAATCCTAGGCTAAGATCGACTTCATAGGTCAGTCCGAAATTTTCGGAAGTCGTTGAGTCGTCCAACAGTCCACCGAGATCTTCTCCAACGTCCACTTGTTTGCAATGTTTCGCTCCTTTGTTCCTCTAGATCTTCTAGAAGAGAGTCTAACAAATACTTCGGGCTTGGGCCAATGGACCCAAAAAGCTGTGGCCTAACACTAGTAATTACAGTTACCAAAGCTCAGCAAAAAAAAGTGAGAAATTGAAAGATGAAGGAAAGAAAATAGAGATTGAGAGAAGAAACATATATGAATGATGCTCGAAGTTGGAATGGTGGACCGTGACGAGCCGATACAGTGGAAGATCCGACGGTGTCTGGTTGGCAATAGAGAGTTGTGGGCCGTTAAGGAACTGGGTGTTGAGGGGGATCGTGCGAGAGGAGAGATACAGAGTCGGTGAAGAAGAACAAAAGAAAATGCATAAGGAACAAGGAAGAAGGAGGAGGAAGAGTTAGAGGCAGTGTGCATATGGTCACGCATCGGTAAAATTAAGAGCAAGAAGGTGTACACATGGAAAGGAGAGGAAGCATGTAAAGTTGGTAATAAAGCTCAAAATAAAGACTAAATGATATACTGTTCATTTGAGAAGTTTAAACTGTTAGTATAGTAACGATTCTAAATATGCTAAACTTATAGTACAGTAAGGATTCTAAATATGCTAAGCTTACTACTGCATAGTATCTCGTAAGAAGTTCCCTTGATCTCTATCTTATTTCCAATGTATTTTGGCTTTACTTGGATATGCTATGTTGGCTTTAGTTGACAATTTTTCCCGGCATGTGAATAAGACTCCCATTTTCTTGTTTTCAGAAGGATTACATGTTTTTTTTTATACAAGGTAAACACTAGGGCCCTTTCAAAACTAAAAAGACAGTCCTAAATCATCACAACGGATGATCTTTAAGAAGCTTGTACAAAAAGTATCAAAAAGAGAGTTCAGTCTAGAGAACTCATATCTAGATGCGTGGGGATTGTGTCCAAAGGTTGTAGATCTTGAATTGGAAAGGAGATGTTGAAAACTTTGAAGCGTTGATGGTACAATGTCATGGGTAGCAAGGAAACACGTTCTATCAGATTTGAGAGTTCAGTCTAGAAAACTTTCCTTGTATACATTTTCCTAAGACTCAATATCTTCTTCTTCGTTTCCAAGTAAAACTCGAAATCTTGTTTCCTTGTATAATCGAGTCGATCTGGGAACAGCTGGAATCTCTCTGTGGTCTGTATTGTTCCTCAGATACGTTGTTTCCATAAATAGAACTTTCCTTGTAAAGGAAACGCGTGCTATCAGATTTCCAACTTGTTTGCATAGGAACTGTTCCTTGTTTCCACAACGTTCCATTGTGCTTCTATGCTTTCTCTTCTTCATTGTTTTCCATTGTTCCTTTATCCTTTCATAAAACCTGAAACTCATAGGAACAACAATAAAACGTAAAACCTAATGGTGTTTTTCATCATCAAAACCAGAGGGAATGTCAAGATTCCAACAATATCCCCCTTTTTGGTGATGACAAACCCATGAAAAAAATTGTTCGATCAAAGCAGAGTATTAAGCAAGGTAATATTAATCAACATGTATCTCAGTTTAAATGTATAAGTAAAATTTTATGTCAAATGAATAATTGCAATTCATACCTTCAAGTTGCATCATCGTTCCCCCTCAACACTAGCATCATCCAGAAATTCATAAAGAATTAGGAACAATGTAAACTGTTACCTCTCATAACTGAGTTATCGCAAAATTTCACACTTCCCCCTTTTGGCATCATCAAAGGATCAAAAGTAAACAATGGAACAACATAACTAAGGCAGCAGGTAAGAGCAAAAGTCAAGTTCATATATATCAAGCAGGGAATTGATTACAAAAGTGCAGAAACAACTTGACAAACAGCCACAAAAAAATCAAAATGCAAACACATAAACAAGATAACATGTAAAAGTGAAGAGAAGAGGGTAAGACGGGCTGGATAAGAGAAGGTGTCTACTCAAGACTCAGAATCCTCCTTCTGGGCCTTGTCCTTTTGGAGAAAATGCTCAAGAAGTAGTGAAAGGATGTTTTTGATCTCACGCAATTCAGCTAACATCTGACTTTGCATAGAAGCACCTTTAGATGTTCCCTCTCTAGCTTCTTTCTTCAAAATATCAAACACAGGCAGAGTTCCCTTCCTGTCTCCCTGAAACTGCATTTTGTTCACATTCACCATATCCAATTCAGTGACCAAGGAAACTTCTCCTTCTGCTCTGTAGGCCCCTTCTGCTTGCAGAATCAGCTTGATGACATTTGGGTAGGCAAGGGAATGAGTGTTGGCACTGCATTTGACCATGTGTTGTAGAATGATCCTAGGAAGATCAATCTTCTCCATGTGCCAAAACCTATCCAACAGCAGCAGATTGGTGGCAATGATGGTGTTCATCTTCTCCTGCCTGGGAACAACGGCCTTCATGATAATGTGATGAGCAATTATCTGAGACAGTGTAAGGGCAGACACATGAGTGGCTGGAATTTTGGATTTGAACAGCCTCTCAGCACTAGCCTCCTTGGACATTTTTAAAGCATTGGAGTTCTTCTCTCCAGAGATTTCACAGAACCCTTCAGCAGAGACGGACAACAGGCGAGCTACCTTGGACACAGTGAAGGACAGATCTTCATCGTCGATTGACTTTGTTCCCACCATAGTGGCGGCGGTGTTGAGTTGAAAAGAGCGGTAGAACTCCCTGATCTGATCTGAGTTGGCCAAGACACGGTTAGAAAGTAAGTGTTCCCAACCCTGAAACTTGATCCTCTCCAAGACATCTTCAAAGCCATTGGCGACCAGGAACCCTTCTGGGATGAGGAGATGGGGAATTATCTTTTTCCCATCAACCAATTTTTCTTCCAGCTTGGCCTTCTTCTTGGGTTCAGACTTGGCTTCGATCTTCTTTGCAGATCGCAGACGTGCCTTTAAGGTTCCTGGAGTAGTCTCACCGGCGGCAGACTTAGTTAGGGTGGAGAAGTCGGTGGAGGCACGTTGTTCCCCTAAGTACTCAACCTCTGGGTGCTCATCATCCTTAGAGCCAATCGTGTGCTTGTGCTTGCGATTGGGCTCCACTGTTTCCATAGGATGAAGACCTAGATCATCCTCTACATCTGCCATGGCCTCCTCTTCTTCAGCTTCTTTTGATTTAGGAGGGGAGTCAACTTCTTCTTCTTGCTCAGTGATGGTCACTATTTCCTTGGAGGCATCAGTTTCTTGGACCTGTTCCACTGATGGTTGTTCCCCCTGAGGTTGTTCTTCCTGAGACTGTTCCTTTTGAAGCTCAGCGATTGAGGAGGTGGCCTATTTGGCTATTTCCACCACATCAGCCATGGTGGTGGTGTCCTTGGATTGCGGAGTCTTAGCAGCCTGGAGCATCTCAATGGAGTGCTTGAGAGCACTGAGTTGCTCCTCAGTGAGAGCAGAGACGTCAATGGCGGGGGTAGAAGAAGAAGTGGGAGTAGACATGATGATGTGGTTGTGTTTGGAGAAAGGAGGGAAGATAATTTAGGGTTTGAGACGACAAAGGGCAAAGAGAGAAAGGTTTCAGAGACTGAGAGAGAGAATATGTGAAACAGTGGGAAATCGGGTTGTGGTGAGGGTGATGTTTTATAGAAGGCAAGGGATTTTGGGAAGGAAAAAGATTAAGGAAAGGGTGAGGAATGGCTTACCAAAAATCTCGCCATTGACATCTTTGAAAACGGCAATCGGATATTTTCTCTCTCCACAGGTAACGGCTACTTTCTTCTCGTTTCACGCAATTACACCGTTCCTCACTTGCAGAACTATCAAATCATCTTTGAATGCAAGCGGCGCATAGAGCAACAGTCACTTGCAACTCTCAACGTTCAACAGACTGTTGCCTTTCACTGGTCCTTACGCAGTTCCCCCTTAGGCAAAGTCCATACGGATGACTCTGAGTTGCTTGAGTGGATGGAAAGGCTAGTTTGGATATTTTAATGGGTTCATACAAAATTACAAAGATATATCCAAAGAAAAATATAGGTAGGGTACAATGACGATCCAGATAATGATTTCCAGTAACATGTGGTAAATAAAAGGAAGTTCATAGGGAACGTTTACCTGGATCCAAGCTAGGGACGGCAGTGCAACCAATTATCATTTTGGCTTGTAATGAGGGTGCAGATAATCAAATCGGTTGCTTTGGGCTTGAAAGAAGATGTTATCATGTAAAAGTGAAGCACATATGATCAAGAGTAGAAGTTGCAAGAAGTTTTTGATATAATGTAACACAAAGCACATAGCAAGTTTAATAAACAAGTCATTTGCAAATAACATGCCACATAGAAGTTGTTCCCTAGTTTATAATTGATCGATCTAGCCAATCACTGAGGGAATAGTGGGAGTGGAGTTTCTCAATTTAGAGAGATCATCCCAAGGAGCATTCTCAAATACTCAAAGGGTTTTCTATCCAGTGCTTTGGTGAAGATATCTGCAACTTGTTCCTCTGTCCTGCAATGATCCATTCTAATAAAAATTTTCTCAACATTGTCACGAAGAAAATGGTGACGAATATCAATATGCTTAGTACGTGAGTGATGAACAAGATTTTTTGAAATATTGATAGCACTGGTATTATCACACATAATGGGAACGGTGCCAAGAGACATACCAAAATCCTTCAATTGTTGTTTGAGCCATAATACATGGTCACAACAAGCGACAGCAGCAACGTACTCAACTTCGGCGGTTGAAAGGGCAACAGAATTTTGTTTCTTTGATGCCCAAGAGACAAGACATGGGCCAAGGAACTGTGCCGTCCCTGATGTACTTTTGCGATCCATGAGGTGACCAACAAAATCAGCATCAGTGAAACCCACAAGCTCAAACCCATTGTTCCTTGGATACCAAAGACATAGGTTGTCGTTCCCTTTCAAGTATCGCAGGATCCTCTTGACTTCAGTTAGGCGTGACTCCTTAGGATTTGCTTGAAACCTAGCACAAGGGCACACACTAAACATAATATCTCGCCTACTTGCCGTTAGATAAAGTAAGGAGCCAATCATGCCTCTATACATTGTAGCATCTACATCTTGTCCATTCAAGTCTGCATCAAGACGAGTATTAGGAGAAATAGGGGTATCGAGAGGTTTAGCTTTGTCCATACCGTACTTCTTCAACAGTTCCTTGATGTATTTTTGTTGATGTATTCTTGTTCCCTCGGAGGATTGAGAGACTTGTAATCCGAGGAAGAAAGAGAGTTCCCCAATCATACTCATCTCAAATTCACTGCTCATGAGATCTTTTAACTTCTCTACAAGAGCAGGGTTAGTGGAACCAAAAATAATATCATCAACATAGACTTGGACTATGAGAATCTCACATTTGTGTTCCAAGAGGAACAATGTATTGTCAATTGCTCCACGTCTGTATCCATTGGAGAGAAGGAACTGTGCCAGCCGATCATACCAAGCTCTGGGAGCTTGTTTGATCCCATACAGTGCCTTGTCCAGTGTATACACATATTTTGGATGTTCCATGTCTTCAAAGCCTGGAGGTTATTTCACATAAACTTCCTCTTGAAGATAACCATTGAGAAAGGTTGTTTTGACATCCATTTGATATAACGTGAATCCTTTGAAGGCAGCATATGCGATGAGAAGTCGAATGGCTTCGATACGAGCTACTGAAGCATATGTCTCATCATAATCGATCCCTTCTTGTTGGTTGTAGCCTTGAGCAACCAGTCTCGCCTTATTCCTTGTCACAGTTCCAGAATCATCGAGCTTGTTCCTAAAAACTCGTCGAGTGCCAATAGCATGCTTGTGCTTGGGAAGGGGAACAAGTCTCCAAACTTTGTTTCTTTCGAATTGATGTAGCTCATCTTGCATAGCAACTATCCAATCTGGCTCTTTCAGTGCTTCTTTGATGTTCTTTGGTTCTACAAAAGAGATAAAGGCATAGAAGGCACAAAATTCATAGAGTTTAGAACGAGAACCTCTTTGCTCGTATGGTGTGAGGAGATTATCTACTGGATGATTCTTCTTGGTCCAGACATTCTTGGATTCAGGCGGTGGAGAAATAGGAGGAAGAGCAGCAGTTGTTGATGGAGCTGAGGATGAAGATGTCGGAACGTCAGCAGCAATGGGGGAGGCTGCCTCAGAGACTGTTCCTTCAACAGCATCAACAGGTGCTTCCTCAT
Source organism: Rheum nobile (assembly GCA_027886185.1). NCBI lineage: Eukaryota > Viridiplantae > Streptophyta > Magnoliopsida > Caryophyllales > Polygonaceae > Rheum > Rheum nobile. The sequence continues at coordinate 2,329,358 of WOAB01000002.1, read as the reverse complement.
TAATTATTGTCGCATCACCACTCACTTGGTCATCTTGCACGAGTTGTGCATCCGAAGTATCTCCACCAGGAGTTCCATTTGGAACAGTGGTAACATCAGCATCGATGACTGGAGTTGTTGTGGGAGCATCAGGCGCTGGTGTGGGGGGAGAGTTATTGTCACCAGTTGTAGTAGCTCCAAGAGAACTGGTAGTGCTCCCAACAACATTGGGGGCACTGTTCCCTGTACGTGGATCATCTTGGTGATTCCCATCTCCTTCATCATCTGAATCTTCACGTTGCATGCGTGGAAAGTGATCATCAGGGAACTGTGAGTTTGAATCAACACTTGCACCTTGGAGTGTTCATCGAAGACAGCATGAATGCTCTCTTCAATCTTTCGGGTTCTTTTATTGTAGACTCTATAAGCTTTGCTTGTAGTTGCATATCCCAGAAATATTCCTTCATCGCTCCGTGGATCAAATTTTCCCAAGTTGTCTTTTCCATTGTTGTGAATAAAACACATGCAACCAAAGGCACGTAAGTGGGAAACATTGGGCTTGCGCTCCCTGATTAGTTCATAAGCAGTTTTATTTAGCAATGGTCTAAGCATGGCACGATTGAGGATATAGCATGATGTGTTGATCGCCTCAGCCCAGAATATTCGAGGAAGGTTGCTTGCTATGAGCATTGTTCTAGCCATGTCCTCCAAAGTTATGTTCTTTCTCTCGACCACTCCATTTTGCTATGGTGTCCTAGGAGCTGAGAAGTTATGAGAAACCCCATGTTCCCTGCAGTAATCAAGGAACCTGGAATTCTCAAACTCCGTTCCATGGTCAGATCGGATGGAGCTGAGCTGTTGTCCCAGATTTGTTTCCACACCTTTGATGAAAGATTCAAAAGACTCGAATACATGTTCCTTAGAAGAGAGAAAGAATGTCCATGTAAATCTAGAGTAATCATCTACAATAACAAACACATACATGTTCCCTGCATGGCTTCGTATCCTCATGGGACCACAGAGATCCATATGGATCAGTTCTAGAGGACGAGAAGTGGTAACATCCGATTTGCTCTTAAAAGAGGAACGTGTTTGTTTCCCTCTTACACAGGCTTCACAGACTCCATGGAACTCAGGTTTGACATTTGGTAGCCCTCTAACTAGTTCCTTCTTGTGGAGTTTGTGAATGAGTTGTAAGTTTGCATGTCTAAGCCTTTTGTGCCACAGTTCCGTCTCTTCAGCTAGAGACGCAAAGCACAGTTCCCTTGAAGGCTTGAATGTTGTGTCAACAGTGTATACGTCGTTGAATCGGACACCTTTTAGTATGATCTCCTTGGTTTTTCTATTCCTTACGTAGCACTCTTTGGTTGTGAACACCGTTTCTTTGTCTCCTTGATCACACAGTTGAGCTACACTTAACAAATTAAAACCAAGTTGATGAACTAGACTAACCTCTTTTATTTTGATGCTTGAGTTCAAGGTGGCTTCTCCTGTTCCCACTATCTCTCTGCAACGTTTATCTCCAAGGGAAACGGTTCCCCTAGAGTGTTGTTGAAGTGAGGTAAGGTGATCTTTATTTCCTGTCATATGGCATGAGCATGCGCTATCAATGAACCACATGTTGTTCCCCCTCACTTCTTCCTGCATTAAGAGAGTTAGTGTTTAGCGACCCAGGCAAGCTTGGCTTTACCTGGTCGTTTAGAGACAAAGTGATATTCTCTAGGTTTAACATTGCACATTTCAGGAGATGCATCATAATCATTTAAATCAACATTGTTACTTCTACTGTTCCTTCGCTGAGTGTGCTCTTCAATGAACTTTTGTTTCTTAGCACAATTTTTCACAACATGGCCGTTGTTCCCACAATGCCAGCAAATCTTATAATAGCCTCCCAAGGTGTACTTTCGGTTTGGGACAGGCATCCTACGTTTCTTGGCTCTAACTGGGTCAGGTGTACTAGCGTTGTTGATAAACATACGAGCCTTAGAATTTTTCTCCATGATTCTGAAATCATCTGGGCTCCAAGGTTTTAATCCTTTGATTACATCTTCAGCAACTTTTTCTTCACCAACCTCAATGACCCTCCAGCATTGGTAGTCATTACTCTTCAGCCAGTCTGTGAAGAGGTCCTTCTAGTGTTGGAACTTTCCACCGATAGGCAGGAACGGTGGTTTGTTGTTCCCAAGCCCAACTTCATGAGTGGAAGACATTGTTATCTGTGAATCTGAAAAGAACACACAATCTAGAGCAAACCTCGCTCTGATACCAATTGTTGAATCGTTAGTGTGTTAAACAGGGAACAATATGACTGTTCCCTGGGCAGCGGAATATAGAGATTCAAAGTAACAAGTAAATTCCAAAAACAAATACTTGTATTATTAAGAATTGTACAATCTCACAAGTCTTATCTCTACCTATACCCTAGGTTAAAGACTTTGAGTGCAATCAACTCTAAGTAACACAAGAACACAAAAACTAGATCCTTAGCAAGAACTACCCGTACCTTGCCTTGAACCTTTGATCTCAGTTCACAAGAATTCCTTCGTATGCTTGATGACAATAGCTGAGATGTCTTTTCCCAAGACAGTTCTCATCTATATATAGGGTCTAACAAAAATCTTATTTCCAAATATCTAACAATAGTCATATATGGTAACTATGAACAACTACGTTTCCAAATAAACACTAAAGCTGGTAAACACATAGTTTCCTTGTATACAATTTCCTAAGACTCAATATCTTCTTCTTCATTTCCAAGTAAAACTCGAAATCTTGTTTCCTTGTATAATCGAGTCAATCTGGGAACAGCTGGAATCTCTATGTGGTCTGTATTGTTCCTCAGATACGATATTTCCATAAATAGAAATTTTCTTGTAAAGGAAACGCGTGCTATCAGATTTCCAACTTGTTTGCATAGGAACTGTTCCTTGTTTCCACAACGTTCCATTGTGCTTCTCTGCTTTCTCTTCTTCACTGTTTTCCATTGTTCCTTTATCCTTTCATAAAACCTTAAACTCACAGGAACAACAATAAAACGTAAAACCTAATGGTTTTTATCATCATCAAAACCAGAGAGAACGTCAAGGTTCCAACACAGAGAGGTAGTTGAAGTGATCCAACTTTAAAACATAAAATATGCTTGATCTAAAGGTGAGGTATGTTGCTTATTGTCATTTCTTCTGAAGATTAGTGTATTACGAAAATTCCAAATTGCCCACCAAAGGAGGTATAATGGTAACGGTGAGGCATTTGATCTTCTAAAAAAGTCAAGATTAAAGTGAAAATCAAACGTAAATTGTAAACAAAATGATAAGTTTAATTTTCGTTCTAGATTAGTTATCATTTGTTGTGTAAAGGGACATGTAAAGAAGAGGTGATTGAGGTCTTCATTATCCGAGTTACAAAGGCTGCAGGGGGAGGAAACTTTGGAAAATTTTCTATTTAATCTTTTTGTGGTAGGCAGAGCGTCAGACATAGCTTTCCAAAGGAAATTTTGAATCTTTGGTGGGATTTTCAATTTCCATATCCAAGAGAAGGAGTCAAAATAGGACGAATGAGGAGGATGTGCTTCCGTAAGACATCTAGTTGATTTTACAGTGAAGTTACCATCCGAGGAGAGTTTCCAGATGTGCCAATCTTCCACTGGGTTGCAGGGAGATGAATTTGCATGATTTTATAGATAATAGAAGGTGGCAAGAAATTTAGTAGTCGTTGTAAGTCCCATTTATTACTTGGAGTAATGAAGTAAGAAATTGTGAGATTAGGATCAATGGTATTATCAAAATAGGTGAGAAGGTCAGAATCTAAAACCTAAGAGTCGGTCCAGAATTTGGTTGTTTTGCCATTTCCAATGTCCCAACCTAAACATGTTTGGAATGTGTCGCGAAGATGTAAGAGTCTGGAAAATTGTCATGATTGTTTGGTTTCTTTATGTAAGAAAATAGGTCAGATGAGCTAAGGTATTTTTTCAGTAATCAAACGTACCTATATACTGTCAGGTTCAACTAGGAGTTTCCAAAGTAATTTCATTTGCAGCGATTTGTTCATGTTAGCAAACTTTATGAAGACCAAGACCTCCCAACGATTTGGGTTGAAAAATACAATCCCAACTATGGAGAGAGTGATGTCTAGGGTTTGTTTTGTTCCAGAAAAAGTCCTTGTTAATTTTATCAATTTCATTACAGACGGCAGATGGCAGTGTGAAGATTTGCATTAGATAATTTACTTTAGATAATAAATTAGATTGTATAAGAATGGAGCGTTCAGCCTTTGAAAGTCAGTTGGCTTTTCACCTAAAAAGTTGTTTCTTAAGGCTAATAATGGAATAGTCAAAATTTTCTTTTTTAACACGACATTTAACGTACAATCGGGATCCCAATGTATTTCTTTATGGATTTTGTTTCATGAATATTTAAGATCGAGGCAAGGGAAGTTGTCAGTTGTGGAGATATATTAGTTGAAGTTTGGAAGGAGCTTTTATGGAAGTTAATTGCCAGACCTGACGTACGAGTAAGTCTATCAAGGATATCTTTAATGTGTGTCATATTAGTATGGGATGCATTTGCAAAAATAAGAGTGTCATCAGCAAATGTGAGAAGGATTACATGTTATGTTCAAAGAGAATTAGTAGAACGTATGACATATTTCATTACATTATAGATATATACATTAAGAGTTTGGATCATATGATGATAATGCTTAGGGTGTAAAGTAAAGATTAATGGTGACCACTATATTTAAGGAATTGAGAGTTAGGATTTAAACACATGGAGTGACAAACTTGTAAATATAACAAATTTTATTATTTTTATTTCTTAATTATTATTCCCAAAAGTTATTTTATTTCCATTTTTTTTCTCGAAAAGTTTTTTCCTCGAAAAAAAAATTTCAAAAAAATAATTTGTTTTCAAAAAATAAAATTCCCAATTTTATTCTGGATATTTTCCTAAAAAAATTAGTACCATGCACTTTAACATACTAACTCATGCACTTTAATATATTTATATATACCCTTAATTTTAGATTACCAAACATGCACTTTAATATACTTACACATCTACTTAATTTTAGAATACTAAATTTTCATTTTAATATACTTACACACGCACTTAATTTGGAATACTGAACATCCACTTTAACATAATTATATATGTATTTTTTATCATATTAAGCATGTACTTTAACATAATAAACATACACTAGCTAAAATAGGCAATTTTAATATACAAGGTAAACGTGCACATTTATATATTACCACATGTATTTTAGCATATTAAAGATACACTCTATGTGAGCCTTAAAAAATGTGATTATATATGCACTTTGGGTTCTTTTATAGATATACTTTTGGTGTTTACATATGCATTTGAAGTATAATAGATTTCAAAAAAAAAAAGGGGAATAAAATTTAATTTCAAAAAAAATTGGAAACAAATATTTTTTATTAAAAAATATAATCAAAATTACAATATTTTATAATTTTGTCACTTTAATTCTAACCTTTCATCTCCTAGATCTTGTGACATAATTAATCATTACTTTACACCCTAAGAGCACTATCTACATGAAACTCACTCTATTTATTAATTTACTGTGGCACATGACTCGGTAGATTTATTATAAATGTTTGAGTAAACCATGTTTATGTTTTTTTCCTTAATTATTTTTTCAATATACTCCATCCGTTCACTCTTAGTTATATTTTTAGTCTTTGACTTTTATTTTCTATATTTGCTCTTATAATTTTTAAGACAATTTATTACATATATCAATTCCATAAAACTTGTATTAGAATTTGGTCATGTGAACTTTTTTCTCATAATCCATTGATTTTAAAGTGAGTGATAATATTTATAACAAATTTGAATTTTTAACACGTATTTAATAAATTCCTTAATATATATTAAAATTTTAAAAAGATAAATATAAATGAAAGGAGGGAGTAGTGTTTTGCCCTCCCAATAAATACAACAGACGTGGTTAGAAATTAAGTTGAGGAATCTACTATATATCTACTAAATTAAAATCATTTTATACCACATGGCATCTTCTACTAAGCATATAATCTCCTTATGCCACATGCCACACTTATATTCATTTTGTCACATGACATTTTTTCAATTTTTCTTTTTTTAAAAAATTCAATATAATAATTATGTATAAGATCTTTATCCTATTTCTAAAATTCAATACTTTATATATTTGTTTCCAATTTTAAGCCTTAGGGAAATCTTTATGATTTGATTGGATATGATTTAGTATATCTTGATGTAATACTTTTCTTTATTAATTCACTTAAGAGTTATATCAAATCATTAATTTATAATTATAATAAAATTTGAAATCAAATACTATAAGTTTTCAATTAATCTACTGCATAATCTATATATCTACTAAACTAGAACCTAATTATGCCACATGACACTCCCTCATTAAAACCGCCACATGTCATTTTCTGTTTTTTTTCATTTTTTTATAATTAAATCTAATTATAAATCGAATATCATTATCCTAAACCTATCACTTATTTTTTCCTAATTTAAATACAAATCAAGCACAAAGATTACAAATTAATCACAAAGATTACGAATCCAAAATTTCCTAGATATATACAAATCCAAAATTTCCTAATTATATACAAATCTAAAATTTCGTAATTATATGGATGATTGAGATACGAAATTATTGATCCGAAATTGATTTTAATATCAATATTATCTAGATCTATTTTTAATATATAGATTGATTTTAATAATTATTATTATTTTTGATTCAATATATATGACGTAAAAACCCGTTCTTGGCACGAGAATTACACTAGTATATCTACTCAAACAAAACTCCCCTATTAATTGATTATTAACATAATTTTTATATATTTTATCGTACTTATCTTAATTTCATTTACATTGTCACTAATTAGATATGTTTTTCATTTATTTAATATTTAAATGTAAAATTGATACTTTTTAATAATTAAAAATATCAATATAAACTTTATTCAAGCCCCCTGAAGTACGGGGAACTAAACTAGTAAGCTACAAACTACAAACGAGGGTCATAATATGTAGGTTACCAACTACAAACGAGGGTCATAATATGTAGGTTACCAACGACAAACGAGGCTCATAATATGAAAGTTACGAACTTATGGAATAAGATAATATGAAGGTTACTGACTTATGGAATAAGATACATATTAATATATGGAAAAGTGTCAAGTGCGTAAGATTATTAATGTGTAAAATAAGAAAGAATCCTAGCCGTCCGATCTCCGATCTATGCAAATCGGACGCTCTAGCTTTTTTCACTGCTTTATCTAGATTTAAGAGCGTTTCATACACGCGCTTTCTAATTCTTCTTTTTCTTCGCTCCAGCTATTCGCTCCAACCTTCTTCTTCTCCAAATCTTATTCTTCTGCCTCGCATCTTCTTCTCCAAATCTTAGTATTGAACATGGATCCAGGTATACGATTACTATTTTCGATTGCTATTTTCGATTCCATTGCTATTTTCGATCTCGTTTTTGATGATCGATTAAACGTAGATCTAGTTTTTGATGATCGACTTGTTTGTTTGTGTTAGGTTATTGGATTGTACATGAATTTCACACACTGTACTTGAATTTCACACTGTAATTTGATTGTTGTTTCATCCCTTGCACTTTTTTTTATTCCTTTGCACTTCCTCTTTAACTACTTGCACTTCTGTTTAACAGCTTGCACTTTCGTTCTGTTCGCTTGCACTTTCGTTCTATTCGCTTGCACTTATTCATTATTCTCATGCACTTTATGTTCGCTTGCTTGCATTTTAAGTATTTTTTAATCCCTTGCACTTTCTGTTCACTTGCTTGCATTTTAAGTGTTTTTTAATCCCTTGTACTTTCTGTTCACTTGCTTGCACTTTACTCTTTATTTCCATGCACTTTCTTATTATTGGCTTGCACTTTCTTCTTATTGTCTTGCACTTTCTGTTGACTTGCTTGCACTTTACTCTTTATTCTCATGCACTTTCTTCTTATCGGCTTGTACTTTCTGTTCACTTGCTTGCTCTTTACTTTTTATTCTCATGCACTTTCTTCTTATTGGCTTGCACTTTTTGTTCACTTGCTTGCACTTTACTCTGTATTCCCATGCACTTTCTTCTTAATGGCTTGCACTTTCTATTGTTTAATCCCTTCAACCTATCATTTTTTGTTTGATATAAACATAAAATGCAAGCATATAAACATAAGGTGCATGCGAATATATACAATGTGCAATCAAATAAACAAAAGTACAAGCAGAAAAACATAAAGTGCAAGCAAACAAACAAAAAGTGCAAGCAAATAAATATAAAATGCATTCGAATATACACAATGTGCAAGCAGAAAAACATAAAGTGCAAGAAGAAAATATAAAGTGCAAGCATATAAGAACAAATTGCAAGCAAACAAACAAAAAGTGCAAGCAAATAAACATAAAATGCAAGCCTATAAATATAAGGTGCATTCGAATATACACAATGTGCAAACAGATAAGCAAAAGTGCAAGGAGAAAAACATAAAGTGCAAGCATATAAAAAAAAAGTGCAAGCAAAAAACATAAAGTACAAGCAAATAAATACAAAGTGCAAGCAAACAAATATAAAGTGCAAGCAAACAAACATAAAATGCAAGCAAATAAACGTAAAATGCAAGCATAAGGTGCATTCGAATATACACAATATGCAAGCAGATAAACAAAAGTGCAAGCAGAAAAATATAAAGTGCAAGCATATAAGAAAAAAGTGTAAGCAAAAAAACATAAAGTGCAAGCAAATAAACATAAAGTGCAAGCAAACAAACATAAAATGCAAGCAAATAAACGTAAAATACAAGCATATAGACATAAGGTGCATTCGAATATACACAATGTGCAAGCAGATAAACAAAAGTGCAAGCAGAAAAACATAAAGTGCAAGCATATAAGAAAAAGGTGCAAGCAAATAAACATAAAATACAAGCAAATAAAACACAAAGTAAAATATATGCAAGCAAAGTAAAATAAACACTTATGTTTAACAGTTTGCACTTTCGTTCTATTCGCTTGCACTTATTCATTATACTCATGCACTTTATGTTCACTTGCTTGCATATTGAGTATATTTAATCCCTTACACTTTATGTTCACTTGCTTGCCCTTTACTTTTTATTCTCATGCACTTTCTTCTTATTAGCCTGTACTTTCTGTTCACTTGCTTGCTCTTTATTTTTATTCCCATGCACTTTCTTCTTTGCAGACGAGCGAACAACACAGAGTGTGCAAGCAAACAAAAATAAAGTGCAAGCAAATAAGAAGAAAAGTGAAAGCAAGCATCTACATACCTCTTGTGTAGAACTCGACTTCTAGGGTTTCGATTCCTCTCTCGCTATCGCTCTCTGAATTCTTCTCGCGCTCTCTAAACACAAAGGTAACGATGGCGGTTCGCTTGCCTGCTTTTTGAAACTAATAGAGCGCGTGTGGATCACTCCCTCCATAGCGCGTTCATCTTTAATTGACTAAATAAAGCTCCTTTTTCATATTCTCCTCAGCCGTAGATCTGGCCACCGTGGACGGCTAGGATTCTTTCTTATTTTTCATATCCTTAGTAGTTGTTGGTACCTATAAGCTCGTTAGTGTCGAATTCAAAGGCTCTATAATCTGTTTCTACACTTGAACGAGCAACTACGTACTTTTTATGCTATAATGAAGGTGTTTTTTTTTTCGGGATTCATATTCATATCCATAACTTTTTAGTAAATGTACCACTCATACGCATACGGAATGTGTACGCGTAGAATAGAATTTTCTTAAAAAAAATAAAATGTCAGAAAAGTGAAAAACAGACAGGTAGTAGTATGCATCCTACTACTAAATGCGTAGTAGTATGCATACTACTACACTTTGAGTAGTAGTATGTTGTCCGTTTCTCAGTTATCCGATAACGGTCGAATTTTCTTTCAACGGTAGAATTTATCTAGCCATTTAACAATTTTATTTTTTTTAAAATGATGCAAGCATACTTCTACGCTATACGTAGAAGGATGACTAAACCTTGGGCATTTTATCAATTTTTGTTTTTTAAAATGGACTAAGCATACTTCTACGCTATGTGTATGAATATGAATGATACTTTGAAAATTGTAACCGTTTTTAAAAATTTCAAGCTAACGGAATTTCAAATTTGAAAAACTTGTACATGTACGCATTTCGTATACGTATATTTTAAATTCTTGATGAAAATAATATTTGTATAAGGGTATTTTTGTCCTATCAATAATTGGGTATGAATACTAAAAAGTTATAAGTTATGGATACAAATATTATCAATTTTATTTTAGGTAGAATATAATGAAGGTGCTGTTGGTACTTTACTTTAATGAGCACGCTAGGGACAATTTAGGCTACAAACTTTCATGCTATTTAATTTTCTACCCTTACCTTTAAAAATTAAAACAATTTGTTTAACGTGTGACCATGGATACATATGTTAAGAAATCAAATTTGAAAAAAAAAATTAAAATATTTTCTAAACTTGAATGGGTAAATTCCTAGAAAAAAAATTAACCTAATAACTAAAAAATATTATTATTAAATATGAATTTTTATTGTGTGTCCATTGACACACATTAAAAAAATCCAAAGTCAAAATTCCCTCCCACATGTTTTATATTTTGATTTTAGATCCCTAAGGCAAAATTTACAAAGTGTTTCAAAATTTAAACTATTTCGTGTGATACCTCTAGTTTTTTTTTTTTTTTAGCCAAATGCTCAACTGTTAACTTTTCAGTTAAATAAAAAATGCCCAAATAGGCTTCGTCTTTCTCCTCCATCCCCTCACCTCCATCATGCTTCTCCTTCACCCGCTCACCCTCTATCCATTTCTCAACAGGTGGTCGGAATTTTTCAAAAGAAGAAAAGAAAACTAACAATTTGTAGCTGAGGTGGACTTTTTTAAAAAGCAAACAACAAGAAGAACTCAAAGATGAAAGAAGAAAACACAACCTCCCCTGTTCGAGAGTACACAGAAATTGTGAAGAATTCATGGAGAAGACAACAAAACTAGATTCGAGGAGAGCATACCGGAAAGGGCAGATTCGAGACAGTCGGTGTCGGATTCGACCTTCAAAACGGGCGCGTATTCACAGTAAAATCGGTGGCCGCGAATTCCGGCACGGCGGCGCAAGTGGAGGCGATTGAGTACGAAATCGCCGTCCTTCGATCTCTCTCCTCCCCCATCGTCATCAAGTACTATGCCGACGACGTCACGGCGGAGACAAGGGCGGTGTACCAGAACCTTCACATAGAGTACCTCCCTGACTGGACTGCCGCTGAGCTGTCGAAATCCGGTGGCGGCGCGGCGGTGGATGAGGAGCATGTCCGGCTGTTCGTGCGGTGCCTGGTGTCAGCTCTCCAATATGTGCACTGGAAGGGAGTTATCCACTGCGACGTCAAGGGGAAGAGTCAGGGAGGAGAAGCCGAGAAGGGCTCGTCTGAGTCTGATCGAAGACGACGAGAAGGAGTTGGTAAATGTTTGGAGGCGCGTGATGGGGGAGAAAGACGAAGGCCTATTTGGGCAAAAAAAAAATTGATTTTTTTTTAACGGAAAAGTTAACGGTTGGCATTTGACGGAAAAAAAAAGCAAAATTCAAGAATACTGCACGAAATAGTTTAAATTTTGAAACACCTCGAGAATATAGTTTAAATTTTGAAACACCTCGAGAATTTCGCCTTACCTTAGGATATCAGGATATCAGGCGAAAAAACTGTTTAATTTTTCGGAAACAAAGTAAAACTCCATTACACAAAAAATAGAAGAAAAAATGACTAGGACACGATATCATACGTAAGAATTGTATGTGTTATATTGTGGAACAAATCCCTAATCACAGGGAAGATTGTATGAGACATGATCATCCGATCACATATATAGGACTGATAATTGTATGTGTTATACTGTTTCTCTAATATCCAGAAGTCAAATAACTTTTTTCAGATAGGTACTTAGTGTTTTTATTGTTTTGTTCTGCACTGTAGTTTACAAAAGTAGAGACAATTGTCAGTAGATTCCAGCAATCAACCGTAGCAGCACACATCAAAAGCATATTCCCCTTCAGAATGAGCAAATTTCAAGGTGCTTGAGGCTTCTGGCGTTTTGAGTATTGCAGAATAGGCTCCCTTGCCTGTTTCCACAGGAAAAAAAATCCAATTCAACCAAAGGTTGTTTACGAGCAAAGATGAACTATTTTTTATCAAGAGTCCATATATCTACACTCTGAAAGCTGATATTCAACAGTAACTAGGAAGTCCATAGACTTATAAAGCTTACCATGCTCGCCTTTCTAGACCGCTTGTCCTGTGTGGACCTGCTGCAGTTCATGTTGTCAGAGGCATCTGCAAGGACATTGTTGTTTGCGCAGTTCCTGCCTTTTTCGTTCCCCATGAAAATGCTCTCTCTTGAAGCCACGGGCTGCAAAAGAGATAATATGGTTCATGCAGAGACAAATAGCCTTATGAAATAGAAGTTTGAGCTTTGAATGTGTACTAACCGCAGCCTTGCTTGTGGGTGTGTTTGGCTGCTCCGTTCCTGGGAAAACTGTCTGCTCACTCCTGACTGAACCATCGTGTAGCATACTAGTTTTGCCCATTGCCCGTGTTAGATCTGACCCGATGGAGTGGACAGCCCCGCAGGTCGATCCAACTAGATTGTTGTTTCCTGTTAATCAGAGAAATACTCGAGCTAGTAGCTAGTTTGCTAATGACTCATGATTGAATCAGTCATTATATGTGAAGTGTGATGATAGAAGGACAGACCAGTTTTTTGCAGCTCAACCAGCTTGAACTTGTTCTGTGATACATCAATGTCAACCTCCTATTTTTCATCATGATCAATATTTTGATTTTAGGATGAATATGCATGGAACTATAGAACAGACAAATAATGGTGGTAGAACAGTCTGGTGCTCACCATTGCATCAAGATCCAAGGCCTTTCGAACTTCACTTAGCTTCTTTTCTGCCATGTCTGAGTGGATTACACGACGTCCTGCAAAAGGGTTGTATGAGAAACAATTGCAATTTGGAGAGTGTTTTCCTTTATAAAGCAGCTTAAATATAGATAGAAAAAATGCAGCTCTGTCAACCTAGCCTACGGTTGCTTTGGGCTTCAGCAAACCCCTCCACGGTCATTCTGTCAATCAGCCTTCTCACAGTGGTTTGGTTGGCTTCTCCATCAAGCTTGCCTATAAGTTTTGGAGCTGTCACGTAATCCATTGGAAGTGCATATAACAAAGCCTGCAATTAGACAAATTAGAAATGTAAAGACATCACCTTCAACTTACTATTAATGAAATACAAGCTTCTTTTCCATAACATGATCTTCGTACTGATCAGTAATCATGGTGTACCACAGCATAGATCTCCAATGGCTTAACAACTTAATTACAATTGAGTGGATTACTAATTGGCAACGAAGGGTTTTGGCATTTACAGGCTTACATTTTATAACATAAACTGCAGTTCTAACTTACAGTAGAGGTCTGCAACCTTGCAATAGATAACCATAAATTTCAAGGCACTGACCTTCATATATAAGTAATCTTCTCCCGCACGCTGAGGTGTTTTGTTGTGAACTGGAAGCACTTGGTCATCTGTTTCATCTTTCACTTGAAATTCAAAATCCCCCAGCTTTTGTGACCAATGGAAAAAACATAAGAATATGTAATTAATATCATCGGATATGAATAATTAATGAAATGAGGGGGAAGTGTTTGACCTTTTCCTTGTGAATTGTGTATGTGTCCCTCTTAATTTTAGATAGGATTCCTTCTTCTACAAGCTTACCCATAATGTCTAAGATAAATCAAAGTAAAATATACACATCAAATGTTAGTTTGTAACAAATTCAGAACTGAGAGAATTATTTTGTACTCTTGCGTAGCAATTTAATGATTCCATGCTTCATTTACCTTCAGTAAGTGCCTGCAATAATTTCCAACAAAGTGCCGTGAGTATTACCACAACTGAAGCCACGAAGTGCAATATGAATTCCAAGAACAACATATTAAAATGTTCCATTTTGTTCTCTTTTCAGAGAAAGTACTTACGACTGAGATGTCAGGGAAAATAGCAAGAATGTCTGTGATATTCACAGTTTCAAGGTGACAAGAGATGATCCAGTCTTTCACCCGGCTTAACTGCTTTTCATCTTCTGCTTCATCTTGAGTACCATCTGCATCATATAGATTTTGACTCATTAAACAATCATGAAAATTTGATAAAAATGTGATGACAGGCGGCTCAGAAAATGTTAGCATCATCTGACTGTGGAAAATAGGGAATTGGCTTCAATTACTAGAAGAATATTTTGTAGTGTCCATGACAGTACCTTCTGAAGCAACACTGTCTTCACATTGTTGTTTCTTTCCTGTAAGGTGTGAAAATTTTATTTGAAACTGTAACAAATGTATCAGTTATAAGCATTTGCAAAGACATGACTGATTGAATTACCTGCTGGTGCAATAATATATTGATTTTCTTGCAAGGACCCAGCCTGAAATAGAGCAGAATCTATCAGCATCTGTGTAACACAAGGGTTGGCATACAATCATATAGATTCTACAGAGAAGCAATGAATGGTTTGCAGTTTACCTCAGTGTCTGTGTCTGAGTTGCCATCTTTGTCAGTAGAATCGGCTCCCAGGCTCACATCATCTTCCTCATTACTATCACTATCACCTTCACAAGGATCAAGCACACTCTTAACCTGTTCAAATTCATTCCTCTAAGTGCATTGACAATATATTTTGGGCTTTGCACAGTGAACAAAACTTAGTTGACACTTACCTTGACAGCGAGCACAAAATGCTTGCTATTGACATTTCCAACATCCATTTTCAAGGGACTCTTGGTCCACTGATTATGAGTTTCTACCCTTGTGCAGCTTCTGAAGAATGGAGGTTCATAATCTGCTGGCTGCATTAATTTTTATAAAAATGGTAGTTCTCACATAGAATACATATAGAATTCCCAATTAATAATAGCCAGTTTCACAAGAATCTGATGAACAGGTTTGTTTTTAATTTTCTCAAACAAGCAAGAAATAAACAATTTTGAGACCAGTAACCACTAAATACGTACATACCGTGACATCATCATAATAAAGAAGCTTCATCAAAATAGTGCGCTGAAAGATGAAGTCGTAATGTTAAGATCTGCTTCAATATAGATAGAAATTGGCACAAAATAACTACGAACACATCATGTGCTCCGTCTACAAGTAACTCAAAACATTTACCTCTTCTGGCATTTTATCTAGTGTCCTCATCAGTTGAACCAGTGTCCTTGTCATTTTACAAGCCGAAAACCTGTATTTTAATTCCCAAATCAGATTTCACATTATTCATCAAATATGCCAAATTCGCTGACTTTAACTCTTGCTGTTTTAAGAGAATTTATATGTTATGTAAAGAAAATTGTGTTTCATTTCAGTAGGGAAACTTTCTTACTTCATTTGACTTGGAGTAACTTCAGTTGTAGAGTGGCACTTGAATTCTCCTCCCTTTTTCTTACTTCCGGTGCGGTTGAAATTCATGGAAACCTCTTGGCTATCAGGATTTGGATAACTAAATGAAACTGCATGTTAAACAAGATTGCATTCTCACGTGATGTTATCTAACACGATATAGATCAAAGAAAGAGGTAACAGAGGCAAACAAAGCCAAGATAAATATTCATGAGTTACTGTAGTATGGGCAGTTATCTCTACTAAGTTTCCATTATTTCAGACTTTTTGTAGTATTATCTGACGTTTTATGGAATGATAATTGGATAAACTCAGTTGTAGAGAGTAAAAACTGAAACTGGAATTGTTTCGACTTAGTCTGGTAGGGGAATTAGGATGACAATCATAGATAGCCGTTATCATAAGCTCTTAGTCAAACTTACACGAGTATTCCTCAATCATTGAACCTTCGACTGTTTCACAGATGCAGAACAGCAGTGTTCTTAGGTACTTTTTCTGCAATGCATCATACACACCTGCACAAATAGTGAAGAAGGCAGTCTTAACAGTTGCAATATTAGCAAGGAAACATTTCTGCAATGCATCATACACACCTGCACAAATAGTGAAGAAGGCAGTCTTAACAGTTGCAATATTAGCAAGGAAACATACACACACATCATTCTAGAAAAGAAGAAGTGGAAATCAAAACAGAAATATGCACATGCCTTTTTCCATCCAGTCTATCAGTCTACGAGAATCAGCATCCACTGGCATGAGCTTCTTGATCTTCATTTCTGTTTAGCACAAAATATCCAGAGGCTTAGAAAATGAATGCTTTAATTTGGAAGCTGCAACTGCAAAAGTGAGGTTAGAGGGTGGACTGACTTACCTAAAGCAGGAACGGATTTGTCACTGAAGTATTTCTCAGGGAATAGGCCTCTGATATAGCTTATGTTGAATATTGCAATACGCAGTAAATTTCTTGTCTGTCCACAGTTTAAAGCAGTAAACATAAAAGATAAATTATATCCTTAAGCAGGCTATCAAGCAACTTTGATTAAGTACTGCAGAAGTAAGCATTTATTAGTGTACATGCGCGGATATGTCTCATGTAAACTAATAAAAGCGGGAATCAATAACGAACATACCACACTCAGTGTGCTATAGAAAGATTAAAAAACTTCAATTCAGACTGTGGAAGTTGCCAGTAGCTAATAGAGGACTGATTCACGAAGTATAACTGAACTGTTTACTATTTTGCATTCACAAATCTTCTATTAAAACGAGGCAAAAAGCAAATTGGTCGCATCGTTAGTATGACGATCAAGTAATTATAGCAAGAAAAAAAACGGCATGGCCGATCAGGTGCTTGTTCTTCCAAATTAGCAGAGCAACTAACTGACGGAATTTATACATCAGAGACGGAAATTTCTCTGAATATTTCCGAGAAATCTGCCAAATTCGCAACGAGACGATCGGTCGACAGTTTTAGGCTGAGTTTTTCGAATCAAGACAAAACAGCAAACAACATAACAAAATTCCGCAAAATGGAACGCTAATTCGAACTATGCATATTCTTCACCAAGCTGATAATGAAATTTAGTTATCAGTAAGACAATTTAAACAGTTTTTGTTTCGATTTACCAAAAGAAGCGAGTTCTGCTCTGTGATCTCGGCTTCCTTGACCTTCTGCGCAACAACCTGAAAGATTTCACCAAATAATTCGAAATTATAACGCGAACGAACTGACAAGAACAATTTTACGCACACAGGTCTCCATTAAACAATCCAGAGCTCAAATTCCACGATCTGCCTTGGTTCAACATATGAGAGAGAGAGAGAGAGAGAGAGAGAGATCACCATTTTGTTCAGCTTTGGAGCTACGAAATTTGAAAGATGCTGCTGGTTTTGAAAGAGAAGAAAGGTGGAGTAGAGGAGAAGAGTGGGAGGGAAGAGCGAAAATGGGAGTTGGTCATTATATAGAAGACGACGATAAAGGCTAACCATGGTTAATCGTTAGCAGATCATGGTTAGTCGTTAGCAGAATTAACCATGGTTTGCATTTGAACGCTTAACAGAACAAGTACTGAATAACAGCCTGAGGAGTAAGGCAAGGAGAGTGGCAAAATGTGGTCTAGAGGTATGTCAAAATCGGGTCGGGTCGGCCAGTAAGGAATATGAGACGGACTCGAGCGAGCATGCTTATTATTTTTGTTTTTTGTAATATATATTAAGTTTATATTAATGTGTATTTTTTTTATTTCATAAGAGGTTGTTTGTTTAGTTTTTCTAAGATTTAGAATCGATTCCATTAACGATTTGTGATATGGTAATTTAGTTTATATTGTGACTAATATTGAATAGAAAAATGGATTTATCTTCATATTCATGGTTTTCTAATAATTTTGCTAAAGTATTTATGTTATGTATTTCAAATAAGGAGTAATTTCATTTTGTTGTATAATAGAACACATTAAGTGTTGAGTTTTATTATATCAAATTAGAATACTAAAATTTAGAAATTTGATTATAGTTTATTTTATGTCAAAAAATTAAATGAAACAAATATAATAATATAATACCATAATCTAATAATATGAAAATGACCTTTTTCTCTTGAATATAAAATTTATTATTAAAAAATATTATTTCACATTTAGGATGGATATACAAAACTATAAATAGCTCATTTAAATTCCATTTTGTAAAACATGCATCATTTTAGTGATTTTATGCACTTCTTCTCATAAATTAAAAAATAAATAAAACTATGCAGTTATTT
The DNA here is from genome assembly GCA_027886185.1 of Rheum nobile. Taxonomy (NCBI): domain Eukaryota; kingdom Viridiplantae; phylum Streptophyta; class Magnoliopsida; order Caryophyllales; family Polygonaceae; genus Rheum; species Rheum nobile. The sequence goes on along the minus strand of WOAB01000002.1, from coordinate 2,311,096 downwards.
GAAGATATCATGACGAATCCAAAACTTATGATTCTCATTCGCAAGGATGTTATATGTTTTTTTTAAGTAAATCTTGAAATCAGTTTAATTCTTACCTTATCAAAAAAATTGTTAGAAATTAGAAAATAAGTTAGGATTTATATAATTAATTAAAAAATTGGAGAATTACTCAGTTACCTAAATTTTTCCAAATTTCTATTTTTTTATTTAAATATTTGTTTATATATAAAGTTTAATATTATTTTATATTTACTTGTATAGGATATTTTATTTGGTTTGGTCTCTTGATTTGACACTTATTAACCTTACATATTATAACAAAATTTTGCAACCATACTTGATATTTGGTTTCAAGTAATCCGACCATGCTTGTTAAAATAAATAAAAACTGATATATTTATGTATTGGTTTAATAATTTTTTAACTTTAAGTATAAATATTATCAAATAATTATAATTGTACAACTTTTTATCAAACAACTATAAACAGTTATATGTAAATAATTTTATAAAACAACTACAAACATGGGTATAAAACTATAAGCTTGTGAAATTTATAACTACTTGATCATTGAAATCGTAATAATTAATATAGCTATATGTTAATAATTGTAATTATTAGTTTAAGATTTTTGAAATGAATTATAATAATTAATTGAAGAATTATGTATATTTTTCAATTGATATAATTATCATTACCATTAATCTTTAGGTGTAATAGAGGGACAATATTTATATAACAATATATGCAGTGTTATTTTTATTTCATTTTGTAACATTTATAAATATTTATTTATTTTCTAATAGATATGGATATTGATATATACCGAAAGTTCTATAGTTCACTAATTTTTTCAAAACCTTAAATGTCCAACGAAACTACATTAAATTTCTCTAAAATTCTAAAGATTTTTTAACTGAATTATATTAAATAATTGATGAATTATGTATAATTTGTTTAATTGATATAATAACAATATCATTATCATTAATCTCTTAGGTGTAATAGATGGATAATATTAAATTATATTTAAAAAATATGCAATTCTATTTTAAATGATTTATTTACATAAAGATATCGATATTGATAGATATTTAAAACTCTAATTTTATCAAAACTTATATTTTTAAATTGATCAAAAGTTCAAAACTTTAATTGTCCACATTAATTGCTCTAAAATGCTAACTTTTATATAAATATATATATAGACCTTAATTTTCTACATTGATCAAAAGTTCAAAACCTAAATTGTCTACATTAATTGCTCTAAAATGCTAACTTTTATATAGACTAGGTCTTTAAGCCCGTGCTTCGCACGGGTCATGATGAATGTATTAGGATAAGTTTTTGGGAAAAGATCCCGTGAGGACGTGATAGGGCGTTAGGAATAAGGATGGATCTGCGCTGTCCGTTTCACCCTCCTTCATTAAAATTTCTTTCAGGCGCGTCATGCTAACACATTTTCTGGTTCATATGAACATGTTTTTTTTTTTTTAGGTTTATGTACATTCTCTTGGCTTTTGCATATGAACACATCTTTTTATATGTATGCACACATGTGTTTACTCGTCATTAATACATTATTAATTCATCTTTCCATTTATTTAGTCTTTCATATATTATCTCTACATTTTGCATATGCACACAATAAAGTTTTAGTGTTTCATATACTGTATATGCACACTGTGTAAGCTGATGTATGCACACAATAGTGTTAATCATATGCATACAAATGTGTTTAGCATATGAACACATCTGTGTTAGAATATGAACATATCTTAATTTCATCTTTCCATGTAGTTTTAGTGCTTCATATATTATATATGCACACACTGTGATGTGACCCTGCCACATCAAGGCCAAGACATAGGCGCCAAGGAGGCCCCGGAGCTGGACCAAGGCGCGGACCATAACAATGACATCCTTGGAGCTGGAGCCAACCAGGGTGTGGACGGAGGAGCCAAAGCCACGCCAACGCCAGGCGTTGGCCAAAGCAATGCCAAGGCGCCGGCCACGCCGGCCGCAAGCATCACCAAGGCCAACGACCAAGATGACAAGGCAATCCCTGGTGCCATCACAAGGTCTAGGGCCAGGAAGCTTCTCCAAGACCTCCACAAGGGTTTGGCATGCCAAGCCACCCTAAGCCACACCGAGGCCACCTTCGTCAACTGCCTTCAAACAAGCGTCGGGAAGCTCGGCGCTAGCGGCATGTGAGATTTCAATGGGAGGCGCCGCCTCTTCTGGACCTCTTTGACCGGCGCTTCCTTCACCATGGGTTGTCTCAAGATGTCTACTCTTATGGGCCAAGCCCATGGCCGAGAGGGTCACCACTTTGCCTGGTGGTTATTGCATTTTAGTACTTACATTCCCTAAAATAGGCCATTATGTTAGTGATTATAGTGGCTTGAATTTGCACCGACTCTTAGTATTTTCCACAGACGTTTTTACTATTTTTGTAAGCCTATTTAAAGGCTCTTTGAAGGCCTGATGAAGGCACGCTTGAATTGAATAAAAAACTTTCTCAAACTCTATCTCTCTTTTGCCCTAACATTCTTGCGTCAAATTCCTTTGTTGCCGAGTGAGTTCATCTCTCCAACACAACTTCTTTCTCAACCAAGTCTGCGTCGAGTCTTCCTTTCCCCTGAAGAGATATTTGTGAGCCACCATTCCACAACAAGAACGCCTACCAAAGGTGCCTCCATCGTCCCCAACGCCGTGGCTCTTTCCGGGATGCGCCAATTGGAGATCCGGCGCCTAGAGAGCTTGGACTTGCACCGTTGCCTTGCAATCCTTGATCCTAACACACTGGAAGTTGAGGTATGCACACAACAATGTTAATTATATGCACACATATGAACACATCTGTTTATATGTATGCACACATGTGTTTACCTGGCATGAATACAATATTAATTCATCTTTCCATATAGTTAGTCTTTCATATATTATCTATGCACACACTGGAAGTTAAGTTATGCACACAACAGTGTTAATAATATGCACACATGAGTTTTAATATATGCACACAACATTCTGCAACTTATATTTTTGTATTATGTTAGACAACTTTTTTCAGGAAAGGGTGAAATGGAGGAGAAGAAGGGTATTGTTTCTCCATGCAGTACTATTGAGTATTATTCTCCTGTGTGATGATGAATTGAAGCCATATGTTAGACAACTTTTCCCTTCGGTTGAAGTTGCCATTTAGTTTTATCGAATCTATGCAGAAACATGTGGTTTTTCTATACATGTGAATTCATCAAAGAAAGCAAAGGATGGGTCAAATGTTATCATATGGAAGTATCTAGTTTGCAATAGAGAAGGGTTCAAGCATGTATCTCCTTATGCTGAGTTCAATCCTGCTGAAGGAGATCTTGTTAAAAGAAGGACGGTGTCCAACAGGTGCGGATGTGATGCTAAAATGTGGTTCAGATTCGCAGGAAATGATGGCTACTGAGTGACATATTTTGTTAGTGAACATACACATCCCATGCTACGGAAGTCTGAAATGCAGTTTTCTAAAAGCAGCAGGAAAGTCACACCATTTCACCAAGACTTCATCATGAACTGCATTAAATCAAATATCAGTGTTAGCAAGAGTTACAAAGTCTACAAGAATTTAGTTGGTTCATATGCTAATATAGGTGCTACTGTTGTTGATTTCAAGAATTTTTTGAGAGGTCTCAATTCATACATGGTAGGCTCTGATGCACAAATGGTGCTTGATGAATGAGTGGTTGAGAGTTATGTTTGATCTAAGATGTTACTGGATACCTTCATTCTTCCATGATGTTAAGATGACTGGCCTGTTGCGGACAACGTCTCGGTCTGAAAGCCAAAACAGTTTCTTTGGTAATTTTTTTGGGTCGCAGTCAACTCTTGTTGTGTTCATGATGCAGTTTAATAGTGCAATTGAGTCACAAAGGCACAATTAGAAGAAGTTGGATTTGGATTCTTCCACTTGCTCTCCACGCTTGAAGACGCCGTTGGAGATAGAAAGACATTGTGCTTCAATCTACACCATCAACATGTTCTATGATGTGCAGGAAGAGATTTATGGTGCTACTTACCAGTGTTCGCTTGTTGATCTAAGGAAGGAAACCGATATTCATCAATATGAAGTTAGTTTCCCAGTTGGGAAAAATCATACAGTTCAACATGTGATTGCTAGTGATGACTACCACTGTTCTTGCAACAAGTTCCTTAGTGTAGGTATTCCTTGCTGCCATATCTTCATGGTATTTAAAAATCTTGGTATCAAGTCATTACCTACAAAGTTCATTAATACTCGTTGGACGAAGCAAGCAATTTTACAGCCTATTTTTGAAGTGGATGGTTCAGTTGACAATGGTAGTGTTCAGATTGATGAAAAGAAGCAATTGGTGACTGAACTTTTGTCAGAGATGCATTATTGTGTTGATATTTTGGGTGACAATGTTGATAAAATGAAGGAGTTTTTGTGTGTGATAAAGGAGCAAAAGGCAGCTTTTATGAGTGTAGCAACAGTTGAGACATCTGCTTCCACCTCAACAAGAAATTATTCAAAATTTGTAGGTGCTTTACCAGATCAAGTTAATGTTCATCCTCCTCCACGAGCAAACAAAAAGGGCAGGAAGAGACGCATTAGGAGTGGACAAGATATCGGGATAGAAAACTCAAAGAAGCAAAAGAGAACATGTGTGATTTGCAAAAAGTCTAGACACAATTATAAGACATGCCCTCAATATGAGGATTAGGGAACACTTGTTATAGATTCAAAATTTTAACGGAATATTGATTCAAGTTGTATTTTTTTCGTTAGCTTTTGTTATTCAAACATTATGTGTTTTCTTTTGTTATTGAAACTTTTACACACTTTTTGTTTCATGTGCAGAAACTAGATATATTATATGAACACAGTAGGTATGTCATATGCACACACTGGCTCTCACCATATGCTCACAAGAGCTTTCATGATATGCACATAGAAGAATCCATCATATGCACACAGAAGAACTCATCATATGCACAGAGAAGAAATCATCATACACTGTTTCATGTGTAGAAACTAGATATAATATATGAACACACTAGGTATGTCATATGCACACACTGGCTCTCACCATATGCTCTCACCATTCGTAGACTTCCTTTATATGCACAAACAAGAATACATATATGCACACACAAGAATTCAACATATGCACACACTAGCTATACATATGCACACGGTAAGCTTACCATTTGCACACAAAACACTGAATAAATGCACAAAAAATATTAGCATTTTATACATTCACTCACAAAAGCAGTACATTGTTATTCATTACAAAACAAAATAAAACCTTCAATTGTCTTCTACCGTAGATGTCTTACTAACATTCAAGCAACTACAACGTTAAATTGTTTTGTTCAAGACACAATGTAACATTACAACATTCATAGCTTTTTCTTATTGGCTGCATAATTTTTCCTCTTTAGATAGGCTTCAAGCAACTGCTCAAATTTCTTCTTGTGCTCATTGTGCTCACATTTGAGGAAAGTAGAGCAGTACTTCACTCTCAAATTGTTCAACTGCTTCTGGTTTTCCTTCAGCAGGCCACTGTGCCAATCTGACAACCCATTCCCTTTGTATGTTTCCATGTGTCTCATGGCAAAAATTCCACAGTCTATCTTGTTTTTCCCATCCCTCCAGTTCATCTCTAGTCTCTCAGTGGGAACTTTGTTTACATCCATTATGATTTGAGCTTTCGTTGTCATCTGATTTTCCATGAGAAAATTCACAAATAAAGTTCTCTGCGACAAAAAAAAAACATAAGTTAGTAATAATTTTTCAATTCAATATTAATAAATTTATCATTTATAGTCAAGTTATACTCACCAATTCGCTGGGAACTTCTCCATACTTGTCATCACCTCCGTTTGACGAGTTGTCAATTATGTGCACAATTGGTGTCTTGACATTGATTGCAATCACATAATAGTGTCCATGGGCAGCAATTGGGAAAATGAACTGTTTAATCAATAAAAATAATGTATGTTAGAACATAACAACACTTCTGTGTGCATATGCACCCAGAAAATATGATGACACTTATGCATCCAGAACTTGTCTGTGTGTGCATATGCACACACATGCACACAAGTCTTCATATGTAAGACAAAACATATATGCACACAAAAGTGTGGTCATATGCACACAAAAGACTTATGGACAAATCTGCAATATGCATATGGTTGAACAATTCCAACTTACTAAGTCAACGTTTTGGATCTTCAAATTTTTTTTCTTGAAAGCTTGAACAGAGTTAAAGCTCGCCATTAAGCATTTGTTGAACAATATTGATTTTTCCTCTATTGCAACTTCTTTTGCCAACACAGTATACATCTGCATGTTTGAGAAAAATGAAGTTAGAAAATATAATTCGTTAATAATGATATAATTTATTACAGTATGTAATATGTACCATATGCACTGTTGGTAGGAAGAACCTCAATGGAGATGTTGCATCTTTGTATATTTCATTTTCATTTAATATTACAGTATATCCATCAAAAAGACCACTATCTAGGCATTGTCCTTCCTTTAATGAGGAGAAGTCACTTTTGTAGTATGAGAATTCATTCAATTTGAAAATCACATCGCTGCATGAAACTTGTTTCATTAGAAATATGATTTAACATACTTACATAATAAAATTAGATACGTACACATAAGAATCAAAATATGCACACATAAGAATCAAGATATGCGCACACAAGCTTTAATATATGCACACTTAAGAATCAATATATGCACACACAAGTTCTAATATGCACACACAAGCTTTAATATATGCACACACAAGAATCAACATATGCATATACACTAACTATCATATGAACACATAATATTTGAAAATAACATTTATATCAACTTACCAATTTTTTATTCTTGTGTTCATCAGCCAATCGTAGATATTTTTCTCCTCTGTAGTTGCATGCTCATTAATATCAACCTCTCTTGCTTTGAATGGAGATTTCACATATTCTGAAGGATTAGTTATCCTTTTCTGTACATTCTGCACCGGTGTCACATAAGAGTTTCCAACCACAAATGTTACCTAATAATACACACAAACCATTAGAGTCTTGCAAATTATAAAAGGTTCTAATTCATCCAAATTTTGTTTCTCTATACCTTCTTTGGAATGGTTGATTCTGTTGCCTCAATTGATGTTGATTCCTTCGATTCCAGTTTCCTCAATAGTTCCTTCTCCTGAGTAGAAATTGGTGAGATCCCCAAGTCAAATGATGGAACTTCACAATAATCCATTATGTTCTGCAGTATGCACACAAAAGCATTGTTATATGCACACAAATGATTTAATATATGCACACACAAGGAACAAGATATGCACACACATTAACTATCATATGAACACACAAGTTTTATCATATGCACACCCAAAAAATTCTATTCAGATTTTACCTTTTTATTTTCTGCAGCCTTTTCTTCTCCTGCCACCACCTTATGTTCCCTTTCTGCCTTCCCAGCCTTCAACATATGCACACAAAAGGGTTATTTATATAAACACACAAGTATCAACTTACGCACACACAATAAATACTAAATGCACACAAAATTCACGCAGTAGGATGTACTATGATTTTTACCTCTGTCTCTGATGTCTCCGCAATGATTTGCGCCTCCTCAATTATTTGACAAGGCATCTCCCTTGGACGCTATCTTCAACATATGCACACAAAGAGTTATTTATATGCATATACAAGTATCATATGCACACACATAAACAATTTATATGCACACACAAGTTTTAAGATATGCACACAGTAGGTATTCTGATTTTTTATCTCTTTCTCTCCTGATGCTTCCTTATCTTCCTCCACATTAGTTTGGCCTTGCATTTCACTAGAACCCCCAACCTTCAATATGCACACACAATAATTAATAAATGCACACACAAGGGTTATTTATATGCACACAAAAGTATCAACCTATGCACACACATATCATTTTATATGCACACACAAGTTTTAAGATATGCACACAGTAGGTTTTCTCTGACTTTTACCTCTTTCTCTCCTGATGCGTCCTCTTCCTCATTGATTTGGCCTTGCATTTCACTAGAACCCCCAACCTTCAATATGCACACAACCTTCGACATATGCACAAACAAGTTTTAACATATGCACACGCAAGTTTCAAGATATGCACACATTAGGTTCTACTCTGGTTTTTACCTCTTTCTCTCCTGATGGCTCCTTAACTTCCTCCTCAATTATTTGGGATGGCATTTCCCTTGAACCACCAACCTTCAACATATGCACACACAAGAGATATTTATATGAACACAAAAGTATCAACATATGCACACACATAACATTTTATAAGCACACACAAGTTTTAAGATATGCACATGATTTTTACCTCTTTCTCTGTTGAAGCCTCCTTATCTTTGTCGTCAATTATTTGGACAGGTATTGTACTTGAACCCTTAACCTTCAACATATGCACACACAAGAATTATAAGGTATGCACACACAAGAGTTATTAGTATGCACACACAAGTATCAACATATGCACACAAATGATTTTTAATATTTTTACCTCTTTCTCCCCTGATGACTCCTTATCTTGCTCTTCAATGATTTGGCCAGGCATTTCACTTGGACCCTTAAACTTCAACATATGCACACACATGTAACATCCCAGGCCAAGCTACCCCAGCCACCAAGCCGCCCAGCCACCCAACGGTGCCGGCACCGGTACTGGTGCCGCCTGGTTGTCCAAGGGCATGCAGCCCACACACCCAACCCTTCCCCCATTTAAATGGGTAGGTTGTTGCCCACGGGGATCGAACCCGAGACCTTTAGATACAAGGGCAATGCCTTACCACTTGTATGACCAATTGTGCTGCAGCGCAATTGGTGATACAAGTGGTAAGGCATTGTCCTTGTATCTAAAGGTCTCGGGTTCGATCCCCGTGGGCAACAACCTACCCATTTAAATGGGGGAAGGGTTGGGTGTGTGGGCTGCATGCCCTTGGACAACCAGGCGGCACCAGTACCGGCGCCGGCACCGTTGGGTGGCTGGGGTAGCTTGGCCTGGGATGTTACAAAAAAGTACACTTTATGTTGGTGCCTGACCTTGCCGACAACGGGCCTGATAGACACCCCGGCACTGCCATCCTTAACAGGCCTACAGGTCGTGTACCCCAACCCCTCGCTGACCCAAATTAAATGGCGCCCAGCAGGTTGTTGGTGAGAGTCGAACACGCGACCTCTCCACCCTTTATCAAGCGCCTAAGCACCTTGATACCAATTGTGCTACTGTAACACCCCCAAAACTTAACCCTTTTGGAAAGGTATTACCGCTAGTGACCCCAGTGTTCCTTACCGAGATCACCCAAGGCTTTACCATATAAATACAATTTATGAAATGCGATTGATACACAATGATCAAGCATTAAATTCCAAAACATAACATTGTCAAGGAAACAAGAGTTACGGGATTACAACCCAATCCCGAATAGGTCAAAACATAGTTTAAACCAAACACAGCGGAAGACTAAGAAAGTACATTACAATTGGATTTATTGTCCAAAGGATCATAACCTGATTAAAGAAATAATTAAAACATTCAAAAACCACCGCCGACTCCATAGTCCTTCTAATCTTCTGAGCTACTTCTTAACTGATGTGCCGAATCGAACGGATGACACCAGCCAACCATACAAGGGAAAATATTGGTTGGTTAGTCTAAATGAATAGACTAGCAAGGGTATAAAGCAGACTGGTTCGAAGCAGTCATATTAGGTTAGACTCATCGCTTCTCGGATAATAACCGATAACGGTAGTCAACCATTATATTCCTACTGGAATAAACAAGAGGTATGCACATGAGAAGATTCTGGAAGACTGAATCTTCACAGAAATCAACTCGAAAAGAGACTCCAAGAGATTGAGTCTTTAAGGAAGTAATGACAAATCTGGAATATTACAGAATCATACAACAATGATTTAAAACTGACTGAGATGCTTCGGTTCACGACCAACCTCATCGCCTACAGCGAATCCAGATTGGAAAGAGAACGTACTACATTCAAGTCAAGACGAGTTTTCCTAGCTGCACTGAACTTAGCTGCACTACTCGCCCAAGGTGTATTAATTATGTGCGTCAAGGTAGCACTTATCTGATTTATGTTTCAAAAACACACATCACGTTATAGACTTTTACATGTGTACCCCACCAGTGGGACAACACATCTTAGTATACGTTTCGTCGAGAGTGACGTATACCGAAAGGTTTATGACACCAGCTAAGTGTCCTGTCTCTACACACATGTGTAAGAGACCGATCATGATCATAGAATAGTACCAGATGGGGACGAGCCACCCCGATACCAGATTATAAAGAAACGACTGGACATAGTCCGAGTAACGTTCCTATTTAACAGCTCTAACAAAATAGTTACAGCACCACAACATTTACAGGATAAATCCACATAAAGGCCCGAAAGGCGATCACAGATAATAGCGTTGTTCTAACAGATATACAACCTATTATATGATTTTCAAAACAGTTTATCAAAACCGTTTCCAGACAAACAGAATATTCATTCCAAATTAATTACTCAGATAAACTACTGATAATTAATGTAAATATGGAACGAAAGAGCAAGAGCGAACCGCCACTTGCCTTACTCCGCAGAATAGTCTAACGACGTCAACTGGATTCCGGGCTCGACACGGTATAGTTCCGACAGCACAACAACCTTCGAGTCGACCCATAAAAGGAACCCTAAGTTAGATCCGATATAAACAGTACGAATCTAAACACGGCGAAAGAACACGGAAGGAAAGATGCCACGACGACAACCGACCAAGCCAAAGCCACGAAGGCATTCTGGGCACTGGCGGCGGTCGCCGTATTCATCACGGCGGTCGCCGTGAAGAACACGGCGGTCGCCGTGACGAACTCAGACGACACAGAACGAGAGAAAACTCACCCCAAAACACGAGTGGTTTGGCCTCCTTCGACCTGCCTTGGCTTCTAACCTCCAAGGCTAACCAAAAGCTTCACAAAGGCTGCTGGAAACACCACTAACAACACCGACGAAAGCTTCGAAATTTCCGACGAAGGCACAACTCCGGCGAGAGGCGAATTTGGCAGAGGTTTGGTGCTTGGATGGCTCAAAACCTCTCCCCCAACACCTCCTTTTATAGCCAATACACCTGGAGTTCGAAGACGAGGGCCTAGAGCTACTTCGGCGCTTGCCAGAAACAACACCGGCGACCAACGGGCAACGACTGCTGGGCAACGATGACGGCACTTACGGCGGTCGCTGTGGGATGACACATCAGCTGCCTCCTCGGGCGTTGGAACGGCGGGAGCCGTATCTTTACGGCGGTCGCCGTGCTTGGGTCTCACGACGGCGGTCGCCGCGACTTTACGGCGGTCGTCGTGACCCTTTTTCCCGCCCGTTCAGCTTTGAACGGATAAGACATTAAACCGGGATAAAAATTATCGTATGCGAATGACAATTAAAATCTAAGGCACCTTGTCTGTATATTATTTCACTGAGAAAAATATTACAGATACAGAGCACATTACAGAATGTCTCAAGCTACCTGAATTAAATCCGACGTACAAAACGGGTACTCGGGAAAATTCCATAATTCCCAAAATAACCTTACAAAAATACGGGGTATCATATCTCCTCCCCCTTATAAGAAGTTTCGACCCCGAAACTTAGGTCGAGAATAACTCGGGAAAACGACTGAGCATATCTGACTCGGTTTCCCACGTCTCCCAAGTAACTTCTTCGGTCCCTGACTTGGACCACAGCACTCGTACCAAAGGTACGATCTTGTTGCGCAAATGCTTCTCCCGATGCTCCAAAATGCACACGGGCAACTCTTCATAAGTACCATTAGCTTGAATCTCGATGTCCTCGTAACTAAGTACATGAGACTCATCTGGTACATACTTTCTGAGTAAAGATACATGGAACACGTTATGCACCGGGTGAGCCGATGGCGGCAATGCCAAGCGGTACGCTAGAGATCCCACTCTATCCAGAATCTCGAATGGTCCTACGTAGCGAGGGTTAAGCTTCCCACGCTTACCAAATCTGAAAACTCCTTTGGATGGCGATACCTTGACAAAAACCTTGTCACCGACCTCGAACTCGATAGTCCTGCGCTTCCGATCTGCGTAGGACTTCTGTCGACTCTGAGTGGTCAACATTCTTTGTCTGATCAAAGCAATGTCTAAAGCCGTCCTTTCGACCAACTCTGGTCCAAGCAGAATTTTGTCGGCATTATCGTCCCAACAAATCGGAGATCTGCATCTGCGACCATACAAAGCTTCAAACGGAGCCATCTTGATTGTAGCATGCCAGCTATTGTTGTATGTGAACTCAATCAGACTCAAGCTGTCCTCCCAGCTAGTCGGACGATCGAGCACACAAGCTCTAAGCATATCCTCCAGAGTCTGGATGGTCCTTTTAGACTGGCCATCTGTATGAGGATGAAATGCTGTACTGAACCTCAACTCGGTCCCCATAGCCTTATGAAGTTCCTTCCAGAATCTTGACATGAAACGGCCATCTCGGTCCGATACAATGGTCTTAGGAATGTCATGTAAGCGGACAATCTCCTTCTGGTAAACTTCGGCTAGCTTTTGGGTTTCCCATGTGGTCTTGATGGCTATGAAATGAGCACTCTTCGTAAGCCTATCCACAATTACCCAGATAACATCTCTCTGACTTCGAGTCTTGGGTAGCCCAGTGACGAAGTCCATGGAAATGTCCTCCCATTTCCATTCTGGCACGGGGAGAGGTAGCATCTCACCACCTGGTCTGCGGTGTTCGATCTTGCCTTTTTGGCAAGTTAAGCACTTTGCCACAAAGTCTGCTACGTCCCACTTCATGTTTGGCCACCAAAACTTCTTCCTGAGATCCTTGTACATCTTGCTAGAGCCAGGATGCACAGAATAAGCAGATGAATGAGCTTCTCTCATCAACAACTGACGAAGACCTTCTGTGTCAGGCACACAGATCCGATTCTGAAACCAAAGTGATCCATCATCCTGAACCACAAAACTAGGAGCTTTCCCATCCATCACTTCACTGCTTAACTTTACCAAGATGATGTCATCGACTTGCTTTTCTTTGATTTGATCCAGTAGTGTAGCCTGAATTTCCATCATACTCAGGTACCCTCTACGCTGGTCATACAAGACTTCAATGTCGCATGACTCTTGGTTTAGCTTGGTTTGAACAGTAAGTAGAGCAACCACAGTCTCGTGTGTTGTCTTCCGGCTTAGTGCATCAGCTACTACATTAGCCTTGCCCGGATGATACAACAACTCCATGTCGTATTCCTTGAGCAACTCTAGCCAGCGGCGTTGTCTCATATTTAACTCCTTCTGAGTAAATATATACTTGAGACTTTTGTGGTCAGTGAAGACTTGGCATCTTATACCATAGAGGTAATGCCTCCAAATCTTCAGCGCAAAGACAACCGCCGCTAACTCAAGATCATGGGTCGGATAGTTTTCTTCGTAAGCCTTGAGTTGTCTAGATGCGTAAGCAATGACTCTGCCCCTTTGCATCAAAACACAACCAAGACCACACTTGGAAGCATCACTATATACCACATAATCGTCATTCCCCTCTGGGAGTGCTAACACGGGTGCCGAGGTCAACCGTCGCTTCAACTCCTGGAAACTGACCTCGCACTTGTCATTCCAGACAAACTTCTTGTGGACTTTGCGGAGTAGATTGGTCATAGGTAGATCGATCTTTGAAAATCCTTCTACGAACCTTCTATAATACCCGGCAAGTCCAAGAAAACTGCGTACCTCCTTCACGCTCTGGGGCTGTGTCCATTTGGCCACCGCTTCAATCTTTTGGGGATCAACCATAACCCCATTTTTATTGATCACGTGGCCTAAGAAAGCCACTTCCTTTATCCAGAATTCACATTTAGACAGTTTAGCAAAAAGCTGATGTTGTCTAAGGATCGACAAGGAAATCCGTAGATGTTCCTCGTGGATTTCTTCATTCGGAGAATAGATCAAGATGTCGTCGATGAAAACCACCACGAACTTATCCAAGTACTGGTGAAAACATCGGTTCATCAAATCCATAAAGACAGCTGGAGCATTTGTAAGCCCAAAAGGCATCACTACGAACTCGTAATGACCATATCTGGTCCTGAACGCAGTTCTAGGAATGTCCTGCTCACGAATCCTGAGTTGATGATATCCAGATCTCAAGTCGATCTTGGAGAACACCTTTTCTCCCTGCAATTGGTCCAACAAGTCATCAATCCTAGGCAAAGGATACTTGTTCTTGATCGTCACCTTGTTCAACTCTCGGTAGTCGATACAAAGTCGGAACGATCCGTCCTTCTTTTTGACGAATAATATCGGAGCACCCCACAGCGATGCACTCGGCCTGACATAACCTTTATCAAGAAGATCTTCAAGTTGATTCTTCAATTCTTGCATCTCAGCCGGAGCCATCCGATACGGTGATTTGGAAATCGGCGCCGTACCAGGCTCGAGATCAATTGAAAACTCTACGTCGCGGTTCGGGGGTAATCCTGGAATTTCTTCCGGAAAGACATCCGAAAATTCCCTAACTACAGGAATATCAAGAATCTCAGGTCCATCCTTCTCGGGCGAATCCAAGTAGCAAAGGTATCCGACACATCCTTGTCGTAGTAGCTTAAACGCAGCCATCGCATTGATCAACTTGCCGTTATCAGCGTCATTTCGACCTTTGAACTTGCACACGAATTGGCCCCCGGATGACACCGTCACCGTTCTTGAACTGAAGTCGATCACCGCCTTGTGACGCGTCAGCCAATCCATACCGAGGATAATGTCGTATGGAGCCATGGCTATGCAGATTAAATCTGCCTCGAATTCCTTACCCTGAATGGTAATCGGAAAGTCGGACAAATGCTTGGTTCCCACCAAACGTTCTCTATTAGGAAGATTAACGATGAAAGGGTCGCACGAATCGTTGCATACTAAATCTAACTTGCTAACATAGCTATCCGAAATAAAGGAATGCGTAGCACTAGAATCAAACAGAATGCACACTGAAGTAGAGTGAAGGTATAGAGTACCTTGAGCAGCCGGAGCGTTGGGTCCATCTGCCTCACGCATCTCGTACAAGCGTTGGCCCTGACTTTCAGAAACAACTAGGGCCTTTCCCCTGTTCTGAGCAGTCGTCTGCACTGAAGGGCTAGGAGTCTCGGCAGGCTTAAACCTAGGTCGGTTGCTCTGATGAACTGACCCTTGCTGCGACTCTACTCCCTTCTACTTCCCCTGCTTGTAGAACTTTTGCAGATGACCATCACGTCCACACCCAAAGCATGGCCTCTTCTCCCTCCGACACTCAGTGCTCTTGTGCCTAGCAGTACCGCAGTTATAACACTGAACTGTACTCCTGGTCTGCCCTGACTGCTGAGTCGATCCTCCTTGCGTCATCTCCGTCCTAGCTCGGCCGGACTTGGCGAAGTTAGACGGTGGCGCAGGGCGCTTAAAACCACCTCCCTGGTTCTGATTCTGCATCGACTTCTGTCGGTTGCGCCTCTTGGTCGACTCCTCGAGAGTTACCTCTAGCTTATAGGCACAATCCACATACTGCTCCAAGGTAGAGCATGTGTGGTGCACCATTAATGGCTTGATATCCGGGTTCATCCACTCGTGGAAGTACCAGATCTTTTGAGCCTCGCTGGTGATCTCGGCAGTGGCGTATTGTAGAAGATGGTTGAACTTAGATGCCAACTTGGTCACTCTCAGACCATCAGTCTGAGAGTACAAGAACTCTTTATGCTTCTCCTCTCTCATAGCACGAGAGAAAAAGCGATAACCATCTTGGTCTTGAACATCGACCAAGTCAACACTAGGCTCTCAGCCAAACCAGTGCTCTTCCACCACTCGCTAGCCTCCTCCTTCAGCTGAAGAGAAGCGATATGGACCTTCTCGGCCTCCGTACACTCCACGTTCCTGAACAACCTCTCCATATGGGAGAACCAATGAGTCACTGCCACTGGCTCCCCTTTCCCGTTATAGCAGTCGGGTCTCATGGAAGTAATGGTCTTAAGAGCGCGACCATAGCTGTCCCTTGCCCTAACAGCAGTCTCCTGTATCACGGGGTTTCTGGGTTCCACAACATCAGGAACCGCTGCGTGAATAGGCAATTCTTGTGCTTGAGGCGCACTTGGTCTCAAGACATCTGCAATAGCCTGCATCACGATCCCACAGATCGCCTCAACAGCTGCAGCGTCAAATAGTGTCGGTGCCTGGGTCTGATCCTGACCTTCACGCCTCTGCTGGACGTGAGCCTCAGACTCGTGTTCATCCTGAACACCTCTTCCTGCTGGTCTGGGGTTTTGGCTAGTCCCAGCACCGGCTCGAGTCGAATTCCTCGTGCTTCTTGGGTTCACCATCTATTTACCGATCAAATTCCAAGCATTCAATACATTAATATTATGCAATATACTTATGCAATATACCAACGTAAATAAATTACTCAGAATAGATCAACTTGGTATTTTATAGATGAACCTTCGAATTCTTACACAAGTTACGCATAAGTTTATCATTCGAGCGTTTGGACAACATTGCTCGAAGATATAAGTGTTTCTCAGAGTACTTGCCGCAATACTGAAATATTACACAAAGTACAACTTGGAATACTAAGAAACGAAACTACTACGATAGGCAACGCCATTCCTCCTCAAGGCGTTCCAAAATGTCTCCCATACGACTGGCTACTCGTGCATGGTCTCTTCGGGCTAGGCTCACCATCGAGCTCTGGCGATGGGTTTCGCACCCTGCTTGACCCTGAAGCACATAGTCCTAGCTCAGTCATGGTAAGGTATGGGTCGTCCATGACTGGTCCTCATATTCCAGCCCTCCTCTGAGTACTGGCGATCAGCTCATCCCTCTGACGCTGCTGTTCTGCGGAGATTACCTCACTCTGGCGGAGAATCTCCTACAGCTCGAATTCCGACCTCCATCTCCTTGGAGTAGGGATAGGCTGAGATTCCCTGTCACTTCTCCTAATACCGTACTCGGTATACAGTGCCTCCCAATTAGCTTCTGACATGGGTGCGTACTCTGGCACTGGTGACAATCCTGTACCGGGCTCCTGATTCTGCCCTCCAAGGTCCAACTCTGGATCCTCTTCTGGATCATCCTCTATGGGATCCTCATCATCAGGATCATCCTCGATGGGATCCTCATCCTCGGAATCATCCTCAATCATATCATCTTCCTCGACAGGATCTAGCTCAAGCATCTCCTCTTCCTCCTCCTCATACTCGATCTCCTCGGGAATTGGTCCCAGCAGAAAGTCATCTTGGTAAACCCCTTGTTCATACCTTGATAACTCATCTTCCTGCTCCCATTCCTGTACTTCCTCCACCCTTGGTGGCGGCACATGTGCAGGCTCAGGGACCATAGCATTCCTGGCTACAAGGACAACTGACTCGGGGAGAACGTGCTTGACGTCTTCAGGCGGGCTACTCGGGCCTCCAACCTCGAAACATCGCTGAGGTAACGGAAAATCTAGCCTCGGCTGATCCGACTTGGCGTCTTCCGACCCCCTACCAATAGAAAAGCATACACCCATCCTATCGAACAATAAGGAAGGAATTAGTCTTTCTAGACATAAAAGCAAGCTTACTATATCAGACTATAAAGAAGACACGACTATAAACGGTGTTTTTAAATTCTTTTCAGAATGAAAATTCAGAGCCCTCTTTAAAGCATTTCGAAAATGGATAAATGGTTTATAAAAATTCCAAACCCGTTTTAAAACCTTTGGCTCTGATACCACAACTGTAACACCCCCAAAACTTAACCCTTTTGGAAAGGTATTACCGCCAGTGACCCCAGTGTTCCTTACCGAGATCACCCAAGGCTTTACCATATAAATACAATTTATGAAATGCGATTGATACACAATGATCAAGCATTAAATTCCAAAACATAACATTGTCAAGGAAACAAGAGTTACGGGATTACAACCCAATCCCGAATAGGTCAAAACATAGTTTAAACCAAACACAGCGGAAGACTAAGAAAGTACATTACAATTGGAGTTATTGTCCAAAGGATCATAACCTGATTAAAGAAATAATTAAAACATTCAAAAACCACCGCCGACTCCATAGTCCTTCTAATCTTCTGAGCTACTTCTTAACTGATGTGCCGAATCGAACGGATGACACCAGCCAACCATGCAAGGGAAAATATTGGTTGGTTAGTCTAAATGAATAGACTAGCAAGGGTATAAAGCAGACTGGTTCGAAGCATGCACAACTCCGGCGAGAGGC
This sequence comes from Rheum nobile, assembly GCA_027886185.1. NCBI lineage: Eukaryota > Viridiplantae > Streptophyta > Magnoliopsida > Caryophyllales > Polygonaceae > Rheum > Rheum nobile. The sequence goes on along the minus strand of WOAB01000002.1, from coordinate 2,292,748 downwards.
GAATTTGGCAGAGGTTTGGTGCTTGGATGGCTCAAAACCTCTCCCCCAACACCTCCTTTTATAGCCAACACACCTGGAGTTCGAAGATGAGGGCCTAGAGCTACTTCGGCGCTTGCCATAAACAACGCCGGCGACCAACGGGCAACGACTGCTGGGCAACGATGACGGCACTTACGGCGGTCGCCGTAATTTACGGCGGTCGCCGCGGGATGACACATCAGCTGCCTCCTCGGGCGTTGGAACGGCGGGCGCCGTATCTTTACGGCGGTCGCCGTGCTTGGGTCTCACGACGGCGGTCGCCGCGACTTTACGGCGGTCGTCGTGACCCTTTTTCCCGCCCGTTCAGCTTTGAACGGATAAGACATTAAACCGGGATAAAAATTATCGTACGCGAACGACAATTAAAATCTAAGGCACCTTGTCTGTATATTATTTCACTGAGAAAAATATTACAGATACAGAGCACATTACAGAATGTCTCAAGCTACCTGAATTAAATCTGACGTACAAAACGGGTACTCGGGAAAATTCCATAATTCTCAAAATAACCTTACAAAAATACGGGGTATCACATCACACAAATGATTTTTAATATTTTTACCTCTTTCTCCCCTGATGACTCCTTATCTTGCTCTTCAATGATTTGGCCAGGCATTTCACTTGGACCCTTAAACTTCAACATATGCACACACATGAGTTATTTATATGCACACACAATGACTCAACATATGCACACACAAATTTATTGTTAAAAGATTTTCTTACCTGATTTCCATCATCTTCTTCCTTGTCATTAATATTTACCTCCTCCATGATTTCTTCTTCATTATGAGGCTCCTCTATGTTTACCTGGTTTTGTTCTTCCTCATTTTCTTTTTCCTTGTCATTTACAATTTCTTCTCCCTTTTCAATGCTGCTGGCCTCCTCCATGTTTTCTTCGTAAGTGTGAGGCTCCTCCATGTTTCCTCGTTCTTCCTTATCATCATCACTGCCAACAATCTGGGATTCGTGCATGTTTTCTTCATCATTGGTTTTCTTCATTAGAAGGTAAACATATGGATTAGTACTCGTTATATTGTAACAAAATATATAGCAAACAAAAACACATTATTAACTTACTTCACCGTAATCCCTTGATACTTGTTGAACAAAATCTGACAGTCCCGGTACCCACATAGATCCCTCATGCTTCTCTTTTTCCTTCAAAGTTTTATCAATTTCATCCAAGCACTTTACAGCTTCATCCCAGAATTCAGATTGGTTGTCAAAGTCGTCATCATCAGTTTGTGACAAGGATTCCGATCTTAGCTTAACATTTAAAATCTTCTCACAACCAATGTTGACCTTGTTCAGTGAACCATTGTGAGCAAGCGGTGGTGGTGTCCCCTTGTTCTTATTCACAAACTTTCTAATCTTGACAACCATTTCTTCAACATCATGTAGATAGCCCTTCATGAATGTCTTGAGTTCGTCGTCATTTGGAGCAGCTTCATTCTGTTTATCTTGGGCATAATCTGTCTCTTCCTACTTTGTTGATTCATCTTGATCGTGAAACTGAGGTCTTCCCCTTACAAATCCTCTCCCAAATCCACCATGGATTAACTCTTCGTCTTCTCTTTTCTTTAGGGTCTTTGTGTTCCAGTTCTTGATTATTGGGAATTTCCTCTCAGAAGGCTTTCCTTTGAACACCATTTGGTCAACATATACCAACTGCAAAGAAGTGACATGCACACATTAAGATGTGAACAAAGAGGTAAACACATAGTAGAAGACATATGCACACAACACTGTAAGCATATGCACTCAACACCATAAGCATATGCACACAGTACGAGACATGTGTGTGCACACAGATATGCACCCATTTATGTCCATGTGCACACTTGTGTGTGCACATGCACACACATGTGTGTGCAGTGCACACACATGTGTCTGGATATGAAAGTTTTCTTCTTACCAGTAGTCATATATGTACACAAATTTCAGAAATAATGAATTCAAAGAAATAAAAGTTTTATTCTTACCAGTAGTCGTAACAGAGGTCCCGTGTATGGTTTTGTTGTACTAGTTTTCCAATTACCTCCACACTCAATAAGCTTGTCAAAGACAAAGGCACTCCAATTATATTGGTTTATCTTGTCAACATCATCTAGGAGATCAAGTATCTCAAACTTAAACTTCCCATTCGCGTGCCCATCCACCACCGAATTGACAAAAAAGAGGATGAAGTACCTCTTGAACCAAATATCCCCTTGATATGTCAGCATCTTGTCTTTGATATTACTGAGCACAATACTCCTCGTTGTCTTTTTTGGGAAGTCGTCAGCTAACTTGGCAAGGATTTCTTTGTTGCGTAATTTATCGGGAGCGACAATTCTGATGCTGCCCTTCGGAATGCCGAGATAGTCATGTGCATCATTCTCAGTAACCAAAATCTCTGTAGAACCCTTTAACTTGATAGTGCATTTACATTCATCAAATTTGCTAGCAACATATAGGTCTAGCCTCCCTGGCAAGTCTTCGACCTTCCACGCAAGCAATGCTCCAAATCCCATGTCTATAACAGCGTGTCTCTGAGCAGCACTGAAATTATGTTCATCAGCAAACATTCGAACAAGTGTTCTTGGGGATTTTCTACATAACACCCGAGGGTTATCATTCCTAGCTTCAGTTATCCATTTCTTCACGTTCAATTGTTGCTTTGTGATATTTACAGTCTCCTTCTCCTCCTTTTTCCCTCTCTTTGATACCTTCTCAGTGTCCTTGTCCTCCTTTTTCTGTTTCTTTTGTCTAGATACCTCTGGTTCTGTAGGGCTTTTCTTCCTCTTGCCTTTTTGTTTGTGTTTTTCATTAACTTCCTTCTATTTTGCTTCAGTGTGCACTGGCTTTGACTTCTTTATATATCTTGGGGATTTTCTTGTTCCTTCCCTTTGTTTCTTCCTTCTTGTTTCTGTGCCCAAAATAAAAGAAACACAATAATATTTAACATATGAACACATAAGTATTAAAGTGTTGTACACAATGTACACAACATATACACTTGCCTCAAGGTTTGCACACACAATATGAACACACATTAACTCATAGTATATGAAGACAAACATTATCATTGTATGCACACAAAAGCTTCAGTTAAATCATATGCACACACATGTTTCAACCATATGCACAAAGATGTTTTTATCATATTTGTCATATGCACACAACACTTTAACATTTTGCATATGCACTCACAAGTGTGTGCATGTGCACATAAAATTTTAAGAAATATGCACACACAAGTTAAACACATATGCACACATAGTTAAAAGTCATGTGCACACAATTAAAAATCATATGTACATGTGTGTATATGCACACACAAGACTCATGCACAGATTTGCATATGCATAGACAAGTGTGTTTGCACATACAATTATAAGAGATATGCACACACAAGTTAAACACATATGCACACACAAGTCAAACACATATGCTCACACAAGTCAAACACATATGCACACACAATTATAAGACATCTGCACACAGAAAGCTATTTTACTAACCAGGGGGAGTGTTTGTTGGAGGAGTGAATTCACAACTAGAATCTTGTTGTTGTGTAGATGTTTGTCCTCCTTGATATACAACCATCATAGAAACTGATGGATCCATCTCTCTCAACTCTGTGGAGTGTACTCTCTCTTCTACTTCAGATTCAGAACCATTATCTTGTATTTGTTTGATGGCCAACCTTTTTTTGATCTTCTTGTTTGTTCCCTTCACACCTATTAAGTAGATATATTCAAAACGTATATTTCATATGCACACCTATTAACTAGAGATATTCAAAGACAAATATGTTTTCAAATGCATGCATATTTACAATATACCTTATGTTAGTGAGGAAGTTGGTGTTTTGTTCTTTATAGATCTGTCGTTCCTTTGCTTTGTTCTCAACTCCCTCATAGATGATGATGTTGGGCTTTGATTTGGATCATATGCACGCACATCCTATTTGTCATATGCAGACAACACTTTAACATTTTACAACAATCTATTTCACTACAGACAATAACATAGTTAAATCATCTGCACACTTATGTTACAACCATATGCACACACATATTTTTATGATATGCACACAACACTATAACATTTCATAACAATATATTTCACTACAAACAATAACGAAGTTAAATGATCTTCACATGCATGTTACAACCATATGCACACACATGTTATTATTGTATGCACACAACTCTAAACCATTTTAAAACACAATCTAAAGAATAGAAGCACATGAATTTTGTAGGAAGCAGTTTAAACTAGAAGATTTATATAGGTTGTGATTTCTCGTTTCTCGATTTCGGCATTTTTTACTTGTTTTGGTTCTTCTTCTTTCGATACCTGAAAATCCACTAGAAGTCTTAGAAGATGAACACGAAATCTGCTTGAAGGAGTCCAAATCGCATGGAACAAAGTAGGAAAAAAACTGAAATTTGAGCGGAAGTATGTTAGATGTTGAGAACAAACATCAAACTGAGAAGAAGCGCTTGAAATCTCTTAGATGTACTGCAAAACAGGATGAAATCGATACATTACCTTGCTTTTGGAAACTTGTCTTGAAATCGCTTCGAAATCAACCTCTGAAATCGCCCTAGTTTGGGTGCAAATCTGGTTTCGCCCTAGTTTCGCTCTCCTTCCCTCCCGTTAACTGTCTCGCGCTCTATTTTCTGATTCTGTCGTTTGGAATTCTTATGATTTAAAAAGCGAGTGTCTGCAAGCGAGTCTGAGAGTGTGGCTTCTTTTTATGTACTAACACGCGTGCATTTGCACCTGTTGGATGGCTTTCAATCTAGTGTTATTAGGTGTCCTTAGTCCTAACATGTATACATGTCTTCACCAGATTTGCACCCGTTTTCTATGTTTTTTAGCTATGTTTTATAATACATGTTTTTTATTATTTTAGTTATTACTAATTTATACAAATTTCGAAGGTGATTGACTCTTTTTTAGCGAATAGTAAATAAATCATATAATTCATTTTATTATGTAGGCAATACTCAATATAGAGTAAGTACCACAATTTTTTATCATAATATATTAATATTGAGTTTATATGATTGCGTAGAATTCAAGTTTTGTCAATGCATAATGTATTTTTTGTATGATGGAAATATCGGTGTATTTATATCCATTTTTTATTGTAAAATATTGTAGTTTAATTCATATGCAAGCTATATAGTTTTATATGTGATTCGAACGGGCTGAAAATGTTATTCATTTGTGTTTATATAATACGTAGCATTTCATTAGTTGTGGTAGAATCTTATAACAAACAATAAATCACAATTTTTTAAAGAATACGGATCATGCACTTTACACGGGTCGGTACAAATATAATCATGGTTTGCTTGATATGTAAATGAATATAATATGTCAGTGTTTTAGCTATGTTAAGGTATGATTGTATGTATGAAGTGGTAACACAGCTAAGTTTTTTTATATTAAGGTCACACATTATTTTTGTTTGGAATTGTTTGATTTGAATAAAATCCTCCCACAATAAAAACATAAATGGATTCAACAGGCTTAAAGAAACTTTTATAAATTTATATACGACCATAAAACATATACAAAATATACATGTGTAATATATTATTCTTTTATAAAATAGGATATTTTTAAATAATTGAATGAACCATATATCCAATATGAAATAAGAAACTCATGAAATTCATGGGTGCAAATCTGGTGAGGACATGTATACATGTTAGGACTAAGGACACCTAATAACACTAGATTGCAAGCAATCCAACGGTTCTTATAGCGCGTGTTAGTAGAGAAAATAGGGCACGCTCTCCGCCTCGCTTGCACACACGCGCTTTTTAAATCAAAAGAACTCCAAGCGACACAATCAGAAACAGAGCGCGAGACAGTTAACGGGAGGGAAGGAGAGCGAAATTAGGGCAATTTCAAAGGTTTATTTCAAAGCGATTTCAAGACAAGTTTCCAAAAGCAAGGTAATGTATTGATTTCATCCTGTTTTGCAGTACATCTAAGCGATTTCAAGAGCTTCTTCTCATTTTGATGCTTGTTCTCAACATCTAACATACTTCCGCTCGAATTTCAGTTTTTTTCCTACTTTGTTCCGCGCGATTTGGACTCCCTCAAGCAGATTTCGTGTGCATCTTCTAAGACTTCTAGTGGATTTTCAGGTATCGGGAGAAGAAGAACCAAAACAAGTCAAAATGCGGAAATCGAGCAACGAGAAATCACAACAAGTAGGAAGAAAACTGTAAAACCTATATATATCTTTTAAACTGCTTCCTACAAAATTCATGTGTTTCTATTCTTTAGATTGTGTTTTAAAATGGTTTAGAGTTGTGTGCATATAGTAATAACATGTGTGTGCATATGGTTGTAACATCCATGTGAAGATCATTTAACTTTGTTATTGTCTGTAGTGAAATAGATTGTTATAAAATGTTATAGTGTTGTGTGCATATCATAAAAACATGTGTGTGCATATGGTTATAACATGAGTGTACAGATTATTTAAGTATGTTATTGTCTGTAGTGAAATAGATTGTTGTAAAATGTTAAAGTGTTGTGTGCATATGACAAATAGGATGTGCGTGCATATGATAAAAACATCTTTGTGCATATGGTTGAAACATGTGTGTGCATATGATTTAATTGAAACTTTTGTGTGCATACAATGATAATGTTTGTGTTCATATACTATGAGTTAATGTGTGTTCACATTGTGTGTGCAAACAGTGAGGCAAGTGCATATGTTGTGTGCATGTGATATACCTTATGTGTGCTATAAATAAAAAACTGGTTGTGCACATGAAATAAAATTTAAAATCTTGTGTCCATATGATATTCTAATTATATTTGTATGCTCTTGTTTTTATTACTTGAGTTCCAAAGGTGGTGGAATTAAGATATGAAACCATTACAATTGATCCAAATCAAAGCTCAACATCATCATCTATGAGGGAGTTGAGAACAAAGCAAAGGAACGACAAATCTAGAAAGAACAAAACACCAACTTCCTCACCAACAGAAGGTATATTGTAAATATGTGTGCATTTGAAAACATATTTGTCTTTGACTATATCTAGTTAATAGGTGTGCATATGAAATGTAGGTTTTGAATATATCTAGTTAATAGGTGTGAAGGGAAAAAGCAAGAAGAGCAAAAAAAGGTTGGCCAACAAACAAATCCAAGATAATGGTTCTGAATCTGAAGTAGAAGAGAGTACCCTCCACAGAGCTGAGAGAGATGGATCCATCAGCTTCTATGATGGTTGTATATCAAGGAGGACAAACATCTACACAACAACAAGATCCTAGTTGTGAATTCACTCCTTCAACAAACACTCCCCCTGGTTAGTAAAATAGCTTTCTGTGTGCATATGTCTTTTAACTGTGTGTGCATATGTGTTTAAATTGTGTGTGCATATTTCTTATAATTGTATGTGCATATAATAATTCTTTTGTGTGCATGTACATAGGTCTTCTGTGTGCATACAAACACACTTGAGTATGCATATGCAAATCTGTGCATAAGTCTTGTGTGTGCATATACACACATGTACATATGTCTTTTAATTGTGTGCATATGTCTTTTAACTGTGTGTGCATATGTGTTTAACTTGTGTGTGCATATTTCTTATAATTGTATGTGCATATGCACACACTTGTGAGTGCATATGCAAAATGTTAAAATGTTGTATGCATATGACAAATAGGATGTGCGTGCATATGATAAAAACATATGTGTGCATATGGTTAAAACATGTGTGTGCATATGATTTAATTAAAGCTTTTGTGTGCATACAATGATAATGTTTGTCTTCATATACTATGAGTTAATGTGTGTTCATATTGTGTGTGCAAACCTTGAGGCAAGTGTATATGTTGTGTGCATTGTGTACAAGTATGTGCATTATGTGTGTAATGCACACACAAGTTGTATGCATGTATGAATCATTCTGTGTGCATGTACATAGGTCTTATGTGTGCATACAAACACACTTGAGTGTGCATATGACCGCACTTGTGTGTTCATATGCAAAACTATGCATAAGCCTTTTGTGTGCATATACACACATGTGTGTGTATATGTGTGTAATTCACACACAAGTTGTATGCATATATGAATCATTCTGTGTGTGTGCAGATATTCAAATATGTATGCGCATAATTCTTCTTCTTTGTGTGCAAACTATAATACTTATGTGTTCATATGTTAAATATTATTGTGTTTCTTTTATTTTGGGCATAGAAACAAGAAGGAAGAAACAAAGGGAAGGAACATGAAAACTCACAAGGAATACAAAGAAGTCAAAGCCAGTGCACACTGAAGCAAAAGAGAAGGAAGTTAATGAAAAACAAAAACAAAATGGCAAGAGGAAGAAAAGCCCTACAGAAGCAGAGGTATCTAAACAAAAGAAACAGAAAAAGGAGGAGGAGACTGAGAAGGTATCAAAGAGAGGGAAAAAGGAGGAGAAAGAGACTGTGAATATCACAAAGCAACAATTGAATGAGAAGAAAGGGATAACTGAAGCTAGGAATGAGAACCCTCGGGTGTTATGTAGAAAATCCCCAAGATCACTTGTTCGAATGTTTGCTGATGAATAGAATTTCAGTGCTGCCCAGAGACAAGCTGTTATAGACATGGGATTTGGAGCATTGCTTGAGTGGAAGGTCGAAGACTTGCCAGGGAGACTAGGCCTATATGTTGCTAGCAAATTTGATGAATGTAAATGCACCATCAAGTTAAAGGGTTCTGCAGAGATTTTGGTTACTGAGAATGATGCACATGACTATCTCGGCATTCCAAAGGGCAACATCAGAATTGTGGCTCCCGATAAATTGCGCAACAAAGAAATCCTTGCCAAGTTAGCTGAGGACTTCCCAAAAAAGACAATGCGGAATATTGTGATCGGTAATATCAAAGACAAGATGCTGACATATCAAGGGGATATTTGGTTCAAGAGGTACTTCATCCTCTTTTTTGTCAACTCGGTGGTGGATGGGCACGCAAATGAGAAGTTAAAGTTTGAGATACTTGATCTCCTAGATGATGTTGACAAGATAAACCAATATAATTGGAGTTCCTTTGTCTTTGACAAGCTTGTTGAGTTTGGAGGTAATTGGAAACCTAGTACAACAAAACCATACACGGGACCTCTGTTACTACTACTGGTAAAAATAAAACTTTCATTTCTTTAAATTCATTATTTCTGTAATTTGTGTGCATATATGAGTACTTATTTGTGCATATCCATACACTTGTGTGTTCATATCTTAAGCAACTGGGAAATTGTGTACATTATGAACCATTGTGTGCATATGCTTACACTGTTGTGTGCATATGTCTCATACTTGTGTGTGCATATAGACATAAATGTGTGCATTTTGGTCATATGTACACACATGTTTGTGCAGTGTGTGTGCATGTGCACACACTTGTGTGTGCATATGGACATAAATATGTGCATATGTGTGTGCACTGCACACACATGTGTACATATGGACATAAATGTGTGCATATGTGTGTGCATGTGCATATGTGTGTGTATATGGACATAAATGTGTGCATATGTATGTGTAGTGTGTGCATATGTATGTGCAGTGTGTGCATATGTGTGTGCATGTACACACACTTGTGTGTGCATATGTGTGTGCATATGGACATAAATGTGTGCACTTGTGTGTGCACATTGCATGTGCACACACTTGTGTGTGCATATGGACATAAATGTGTGGATATGTCTCGTACTGTGTGTATATGCTTACAGTGTTGTGTGCATATGCTTACACTGTTGTGTGCATATGTCTCATACATGTGTGTTCATATGCACACAATTGTGTGGATATGTCTCGTACTGTGTGCATATGCTTATGGTGTTGTGTGCATATGCTTACAGTGTTGTGTGCATATGTCTTCTACTATGTGTTTACCTCTTTGTTCATATCTTAATGTGTGCATATCACTTCTTTGCAGTTGGTATATGTTGACCAAATGGTGTTCAAAGGAAAGCCTTCTGAGAGGAAATTCTCAATAATCAAGAACTGGAACACAAAGACCCTAAAGGAAAGAGAAGACGAAGAGTTAATCCATTGTGGATTTGGGAGAGGGTTTGCAAGGGGAAGACCTCAGTTTCACGATCAAGATGAATCAACAAGGCAGGAAGAGACAGATTCTGCCCAAGATAAACAGAATGATGTTGCTCCAAATGACGACGAACTCAAGACATTCAGGAAGGGCTATCTACATGATGTTGAAGAAATGGTTGTCAAGATTAGAAAGTTTGTGAATAAGAACATGAGGACACCACCACAGCTTGCTCATAATGGTTTACTGAACAAGGTCAACATTGGTTATGAGAAGATTTTAAATGTTAGGCTGAGAACGGAATCCTTGTCACAAACTGATGACGACGACTTCGACAACCAATCTGAATTCTGGGACGAAGCTGTAAAGTGCTTGGATGAAATTGATAAAACTTTGAAGGAAAAATAGAAGCATGAGGGATCTATGTGGGTACCCGGACTGTCGGATTTTGTTCAACAAGTATCAAGGGATTACGGTGAAGTAAGTTAATAATGTGTTTTGTTTGCTACATATTTTGTTACAATATAACAAGTACTAATCCATATGTTTACCTTCTAATTAAGAAAACCAATGATGAAGAAAACATGCATGAATCCCATATTATTGGCAGTGATGATGATAAGGAAGAACGAGAAAACATGGAGGAGCCTCACACTTATGAAGAAAACATGGAGGAGGACAACAACATTGAAAAGGAAGAAGAAAATGAGGAAGAACAAAACCAGGTAAACATAGAGGAGCCTCATAATGAAGAAGAAATCATGGAGGAGGTAAATATTAATGACAATGAAGAAGATGATGGAAATCAGGTAAGAAAATCTTTTAACAATAAATCTGTGTGTGCATATGTTGAGTCCTTATGTGTGCATATAAATAACTCCTGTGTGTGCATATGTTGAAGTTTAAGGGTTCAAGTGAAATGCCTGGCCAAATCATTGAAGAGGAAGATAATGAGTCATCGGGGGAGAAAGAGGTAAAAATAATAAAAAACATTTGTGTGCATATGTTGATACTTGTGTGTGCATACTAATAACTCTTGTGTGTGCATACTAATAACTCTTGTGTGTGCATACTAATAATTCTTGTGTGTGCATATGTTGAAGGTTAAGGGTTCAAGTACAATGCATGTCCAAATAATTGACGACGAAGATAAGGAGGCTTCAGCAGAGAAAGAGGTAAAAATCATGTGCATATCTTAAAACTTGTGTGTGCTTATAAAATGTTATGTGTGTGCATATGTTGATACTTGTGTGTGCATATAAATATCTCTTGTGTGTGCATATGTTGAAGGTTGGTGGTTCAAGGGAGATGCCATCCCAAATAATTGAGGAGGAAGTTAAGGAGCCATCAGGAGAGAAAGAGGTAAAAACCAGAGTAGAACCTAATGTGTGCATATCTTAAAACTTGCGTGTGCATATCTTAAAACGTGTGTGTGCATATGCTGAAGGATGTGTGCATATTGAAGGTTAGGGGTTCTAGTGAAATGCAAGGCCAAATCAATGAGGAAGAGGAGGCATCAGGAGAGAAAGAGGAAAAAATCATAGAAAACCTACTGTGTGCATATCTTAAAACTTGTGTGTGCATATAAAATGATATGTGTGTGCATAGGTTGATACCTTTGTATGCATATAAATAACCCTTGTGTGTGCATATTTTGAAGGTTGGATGTTCAAGGGACATGCCATATCTTAAAACTTGTGTGTGCATTTAGTAATTATTGTGTGTGCATATTGAAGGTTGGGGGTTCTAGTGAAATGCAAGGTCAAATCAATGAGGAGGAAGATAAGAAAGCATCAGGAGAGAAAGAGGTAAAAATCAGAATACCTACTATGTGCATATCTTAAAACTTGTGTTTGCATATAAATTGTTTATGTGTGTGCATATGATACTTGTGTATGCATATAAATAACTCTTTGTGTGCATATGTTGAAGGTTGAGCGTCCAAGGGAGATGCCTTGTCAAATCATTGAGGAGACCCAAATCATTGAGGAGGCATCAGAGAAAGAGGTAAAAATCATAGTACATCCTACTGCGTGACTTGTGTGTGCATTTAGTATTTATTGTGTGTGCGTAAGTTGATACTTGTGTGTTTATATAAATAACTCTTTTGTGTGCATATGTTGAAGGCTGGGAAGGCAGAAAGGGAACATAAGGTGGTAGCAGGAGAAAAAAAGGCTGCAGAAAATAAAAAAGTAAAATCTGAATAGAAATTTTTGTGTGTGCATATGATAAAACTTGTGTGTTCATATGATAGTTAATGTTTGTGCATATCTTGTTCCTTGTGTGTGCATATATTAAATCCTTTGTGTGCATATAACAATGCTTTTGTGTGCATACTGCAGATCATTATGGATTTTGATGAAGTTCCATCATTTGACTTGGGGATCTCACCAATTTGTACTCAGGAGAAGGAACTATTGAGGAAACAGGAATTGAAGGAATCAACAGCAGTTGAGGCAATAGAATCAACCATTCCAAAGAAGGTACAAAGAAATAAACTTTGGTTGAATTAGAACCTTTTATAATTTGCAAGACTCTAATGGTTTGTGTGTATTATTAGGTAACATTTGTGGTTGGAAACTCTTATGTGACACCGGTGCAGAACGTACAGAAAAGGATAACTAATCCTTCAGAATATGTGAAATCTCCATTCAAAGCAAGAGAGGTTGATATTAATGAGCATGCAACTACAAAGGAGAAAAATATCTACGATTGGCTGATGAACACAAGAATAAAATCTTGGTAAGTTGATATACATGTTACTTTCAAATATTATGTGTTCATATGATAGTTAGTGTATATGCATATGGTGATCCTTGTGTGTACATATATTAAAGCTTGTGTGTGCATATACTAAAGCATGTGTGTGCATATTAGAACTTGTGTGTGCATATCTTGATTCTTATGTGTGCATATATTAAAGCTTGTGTCACATATCTTGATTCTTATGTGTGCATATTTTGATTCTTATGTGTGCATATCTAATTTTATTATGTAAGTATGTTAAATAATATTTCTAATGAAATAAGTTTTATGCAACGATGTGATTTTCAAATTGAATGAATTCTCATACTACAAAAGTGACTTTGCCTCATTAAAGGAAGGACAATGCCTAGACAGTGGTCTTTTTGATGGATATACTGCAATATTAAATGAAAATGAAATATACAAAGATGCAGCGTCTCCATTGAGGTTCTTCCTACCAACAGTGCATATGGTACATATTACATACTGTAATAAATTATATCATTATTAACGAATTACATTTTCTAACTTTATTTTTCTTAAACATGCAGATGTATACTGTGTTGGCAAAAGAAGTTACAATAGAAGAAAAATCAATATTGTTCAACAAATGCTTAATGGCGAACTTTAACTCTGTTGAAGGTTTCAAGAAAAAGAATTTGAAGATCCAAAACGTTGACATGGTAAGTCAGAATTGTTCAACCATATGCACACTGCAGATTTGTGCATAAGTCTTTTGTGTGCATATGACCACACTTTTGTGTGCATATGTGTACACTTATGTGTGCATATATGCCTTGTGTTACATATGAACACTTGTGTGCTTATGTGTGCGTACAAACACACTTGTGTATGCATATATGTACACTTGTGTGTGCATATATCACTTGTGTTACATATAAACACTTGTGTGCATGTGTGTGAATATGCACACAATTCACAGACAAGTTCTGGATGCATAAGTGTGATGATATTTTCTGGGTGCATATGCACACACTTGTATTTGTATGCACACAGAAGTGTTGATATGTTCTAACATACATTATTTTTATTGATTAAACAGTTCTTTTTCCCAATGATTGTCCATGCACACTATTATGTGATTGCAATCAATGTCAAGACACCACGTGTGCACATAATTGACAACTCGTCAGACGGAGGTGATGACAAGTATGGACAAGTTTCCAACGATTTGGTGAGTATAAGTTGACTATAAATGATAAATTTATTAATATTGAATTGGAGAATTATTACTAACTTATGTTTTTTTTTTCATAGAACTTTATTTGTGAATTTTCTCATGGAAAATCAGATGACAACGAAACCTCAAAGCATAAAGGATGTAAACAAAGTTCCCACTGAGAGACTAGAGATGAACTGGAGGGATGGGAAAAACAAGATATACTGTGGGATTTTTGCCATGAGACATATGGAAACATACAAAGAGAATGGGTTGTCAGATTGGCGCAGTGGCCTGCTGAAGGACAACCAGAAGCAGTTGAACAATTTGAGAGTGAAGTACTGCTCTACTTTCCTCAAATGTGAGCACAAGAAGAAATTTGAGCAATTGGTTGAAGCCTATCTAAAGAGGAAGAATTATGCAGCCAAAAAGAAAAGGCTATGAATGTTGTAAGGTTACATTGTGTTTTGAACAAAACAATTTAAGGTTGTAGTTACTTGAATGTTAGTAAGACATCTATGTTAGAAGACAATTGAAGGTTTCATTTTGTTTTGAATGAATAACAATATACTGCTTTTGTGTGTGAATGTATAAAATGCTAATATTTTGTGTGCATTTATTCTGTGTTTTGTGTGCAAATGGTAAGCTTACTGTGTGCATATGTATAGCTAGTGTGTGCATAAGTTGAATTCTTGTGTGTGCATATATGTATTCTCGTTTGGGCATTATAAAGGAAGTCTAGGAATGTTGTAATATTTTGTGTGCATATCTTGAAAGCCAGTGTGTGCATATGATGAATTCTTCTATGTGCATATGATGAATTCTTCTGTGTGCATATGTTGAATTCTTGTGTGTGCATGTGATGATTATTGTGTATGCATATCATGAAAGCTCTTGTGAGCATATAGTGAGAGCCAGTGTGTGCATATGACATACCTAGTGTGTTCATATAATATATCTAGTTTGTGCATATGAAATAGTGTATGATGATTTCTTCTGTGTGCATATGATGAATTCTTCTGTGTGTATATGATGAATTCTTCTGTGTGCATATGTTGAATTCTTGTGTGTGCATGTGATGATTATTGTGTGTGCATATCATGAAAGCTCTTGTGAGCATATGCTGAGAGCTAGTGTGTGCATATGACATACCTAGTGTGTTCATATAATATATCTAGTTTGTGCATATGAAACAAAAAGTGTGTAAGAGTTTGAATAACAAAAGAAAACACAGAATGTTTGAATAACAAAAGCTAACGAAAAAAATACAACTTGAATCAATATTCCGTTAAAATTTTGAATCTATAACAAGTGTTCGCTAGTCCTCATATTGAGGGAAAGTCTTATAATTGTGTCCAGACTTTTTGCAAATCACACATGTTCTCTTTTGCTTCTTTGAGTTTTCTATCCCGATCTCTTGTCCACTCCTAATGTGTCTCTTCCTGCTTTTGTTGTTTTCTTGTGGAGGAGGATGAACATTAACTTGATCTGGTAAAGCACCTACAAATTTTGAATAATTTCTTGTTGAGGTGGAAGCAGATATCTCAACTGTTACTACACTCATAAAAGCTGCCTTTTGCTTCTTTATCACACACAAAAAATCCTTCATTTTATCAACATTGTCACCCAAAATATCAACACAATAATGCATCTCTAACAAAAGTTCGGTCACCAATTGCTTCTTCTCATCAATCTGAACACTACCATCATCAACTGAACCATCCACTTCAAAAAGAGGCTGTAAAATTGCTTGCTTCGTCCAACGAGTATTAATGAACTTTGTAGGTAATGACTTGATACCAAGATTTTTAAATACCATGAAGATGTGGCAGCAAGGAATACCTACACTAAGGAACTTGTTGCAAGAACAGTGGTAGTCATCACTAGCAATCACATGTTGAACTGTATGATTTTTCCCAACTGGGAAACTAACTTCATAGTGATGAATATCGGTTTCCTTCCTCAGATCAACAAGCGAACACTGGTAAGTAGAACCACAAATCTCTTCCTGCACATCATAGAACATGTTGATGGTGTAGATTGAAGCACAATGCATTTCTATCTCCAAAGGTGTCTTCAAGCGTGGAGAGCAAGTGGAAGAATCCAAATCCAACTTCTTCTGATTGTGCCTTTGTGACTCAATTGCACTATTAAACTGCATCATGAACACAACAAGAGTTGACTGCGACCCAAGAAAATTACCAAAGAAACTGTTTTGGCTTTCAGACAGAGACGTTGTCCTCAACAAGCCAGCCATCTTAACATCATGGAAGAATGAAGGTATGCGGTAATATCTTAGATCAAACATAACTCCCAACCACTCATTCATCTCCAGACCATATTCAGAAATAATAGGTGACCACTGCTCTTCAAACTGAATAAGAGTAAGTTCATCGCTCCAAACAATGCCATTAAACTTCTTATGGAATCCATCAATAGTAGTAGGACATGACATATGAGGGAATCTCACCTTCAGATTGACCTTCTTCATGATATGCCACATACATAACCGATGAACAGAACCACTAAAAACTTGCTCAATAGCAGATTTAACAGCAACATCTTGGTCAGTTAGAATCACATACGGCTCACGGCCCATTGCCTTTTTCAAATTATCAAATAACCACACATAAGAAGGTATATCTTCATTCAAGAGCAAACCAGCAGCAAACGTAATAGACTTTTTATGATTATCAACACCAGTAAATGAAACAAAAACCATGTTATACCTACAACATCAATAAAAGTAAACACATCAATACTATGTGCATTTATTATTGATAATTTGTTCATATGAAATGCATTAATGTGTGCAGATGGTATACCAAATGTGTTCATGTGCAATGAAGAAATTTACAAGTCAGTGTGTTCATATCATATACCTAGTGTGCATATCCCAAGCCTCATGTGTGCATATGTTAAATCATGGATGTGCATATGTAATTGATCATTGTGTTCATATGTCTTCCTATTTCAGTGTGCATATGTAATTCAGTTGGTAGGTAGCATCAGCTGAAACAATGTCACCAAAATAAGAGAAACTCTTCCTACTAATAGGATCACACCAAAACAAGTGTCATAGTTGGTCCTCCTTGTTAACAAAATAATCAAAGTAGAACGAATCAGATCGTTCCTTCCTCTTGTAGAAGTCATCAAGGACCATTTGTGTATCAGAGCCTACCATATATGAATTGAGACCTCTCAAAAAATTCTTGAAATCAACAACAGTAGCACCTACATTAGCATATGAACCAACTAAATTCTTGTAGACTTTGTAACTCTTGCTAACACCGACATTTGATTTAATGCAGTTCATGATGAAGTCTTGGTGAAATGGTGTGACTTTCCTGCTGCTTTTAGAAAACTGCATTTCAGACTTCCGTAGCATGGGATGTGTATGTTCACTAACAAAATGTGTCACTCGGTAGCCATCATTTCCTGCGAATCTGAACCACATTTTAGCATCACATCCGCACATGTTGGAGACCGTCCTTCTTTTAACAAGATCTCCTTCAGCAGGATTGAACTCAGCATAAGGAGATACATGTTTGAACCCTTCTCTATTGCAAACTAGATACTTCCATATGATAACATTTGATCCATCCTTTGCTTTCTTTGATGAATTCACACGTATAGAAAAACCACATGCTTCTGCATAGATTCGATAAAACTGAATGGCAGCTTCAATCGAAGGGAAAAGTTGTCCAACATATGGCTTCAATTCATTATCACACATAGGAGAATGATACTCAATAGTACTGCATGGAGAAACAATACCCTTCTTCTCCTCCATTTCACCCTTTCCTGAAAAAAGTTGTCCAACATAATACAAAAATATAAGTTGCAGAATGTTGTGTGCATATATTAAAACTCATGTGTGCATATGATTAACATTGTTGTGTGCATAACTTAACTTCCAGTGTGTGTAGAGATAATATATGAAAGACTAACTAAATGGAAAGATGAATTAATATTGTATTCATGCCAGGTAAACACATGTGTGCATACATATAAAAAGATGTGTTCATATGTGTGCATATAATTAACACTGTTGTGTGCATACCTCAACTTCTAGTGTGTGCATATATAATATATGAAACACTAAAACTACATGGAAAGATGAAATTAAGATGTGTTCATATGCTAACACAGATGTGTTCATATGCTAAACACATTTGTGTGCATATGATTAACACTATTGTGTGCATACATCAACTTCCACTGTGTGCATATACAGTATATGAAACACTAAAACTTTATTGTGTGCATATGCAAAATGTAGAGATAATATATGAAAGACTAAATACATGGAAAGATGAATTAATAATGTATTAATGACAGGTAAACACATGTGTGCATACATATAAAAAGATGTGTTCATATGCAAAAGCCAATAGAATGTACGTAAACCTAAAAAACAAAGAGAATATGTTCATATGAACCAGAAAATGTGTTCATATGTGAAATACAAAGAGAATGTGTTCATATGTTAAAACAACAAGAAAAACAATAGAAACTATAGAGATTGAAAGCAACACGAAGTAAAATACGATATTATAAACAAAACAAAACAAAACAACAACAACAACAACAACAACAACAACAACAACAACAACAACAACAACAACAACAACAACAACAACAACAACAACAACAACAACAACAACAACAACAACAACAACAACAACAACAACAACAACAACAACAACAACAACAACAACAACAACAACAACAACAACAACAACAAAACTGAGAACTTACCTGAATCCATTGAAAACGAGAAAGAAAAACCCCAATTTCAAGGGATCTGCAGGCGAGACTAATTTAGCACCTCAATATCAGTTGAAGCAGGTAATCAACAACAAATTTAGAGCGAATCAAAGGAATAAGATGAATGCGAGATCAAAGAGATGAATGCGAAATCAAACAGCAAACGATTTCAGCAAATCGAGGGAGTATAGAAGACGGCGGAAACGATTTCAGCAAATCGAGAAGAGCCGTACTGTTGGATTGGCGAACAAGAAAGAAGAAGAAAGGAGCATGCGCCAAGGAACGCGCCTGAAAGCTACCTTAATGAAGGAGGGTGAAACGGAGAGCGCATATCCATCCTTATTCCTAACACCCTAGCACGTCCTCACGGGATCTTTTCCCGAAATTCATCGTGTATAGCTACAAAATGGTTGAAAACATATCTATAGCATGTTTGTAAACATATTTGTAAAATTATTGGCCCAACCATTGGGCCCATTTAAGCATACTATAATAGACTTTTGGGCCCAATTAAGCATAAAATTGATTTTGCAAAATTGGTTTTGTCTTTAAAAGTTAGCATTCAATGACCTGGAATGCTAAGTTTTAATTATACTAGTAATTATACTCGTGCTACGCACGGGTTAATTTTTATAATTTATTTAAGAATTTACTTTTTTATAAATGATTCATAGTGTTGAACTTATGTATATTAGTTCTTTTTAACAATATTAATAGATATTATATCTATTTTTAAGAATTTAGGTTATGTACATTTAATATTATATTACATGTGCAAAGTTACATTGAATTCCTCTAACAATACCAAAATATAGATATAAGTGAATAAATGAATTTGTTTTGTGCAAGAAGTTTAATAACTCTCGTAATAAATACCAGATATATTTTTTTAGGTGAGTATCGGAGAGATTTATTGTTTATAAAAAATATGTGAAAAAATCAAATTTAATTCTAATTAATAACTCTCGTAATAAATACCAGATATATTTTTTTAAAATAAAGTTCCCTATTAAATAAATTATAATGTATAATTAAATCGAGCCCACTGATATTTTTTTATAAATGTTGAATTAATTGGATGGTGATAACATGTAAGCGAGTTGAACGTGATATTGACACGTAAGATATATGTCTTTTTTTAGTATATATATAGACTATCAATTCCAAATAATAATAATATTTACTTTATCAAATATGGATTCGTAGGCAAACTAGGTTGTTATATACCAAATATAATTTAAATATATTTTTCGACCAATTTTTCGACGTCTCTGTATATGTGGACGTCGGAGATCTAACATCTAACAAAATATAGTACAAGTCATCCGCTACATCTTCTGCAAAAAAAAAAAAAATACTCTTTGGTTGTAACCAATTTTGTCTTTACAGAGCCGGGTTCGGTACTAGGTCAGGTGATAGTTTCCATTCTCGTCGAGATGGGCAAACGGGCACTTCATCCAGTCATGCATGTAGCTCGAGAGTATAGCTTGATCTTGAAGCTGTACATCTTAAACTTATCATAGTTGTATATCTCTGTGTTTATGTCTGACAACGTCGCGCTAGAAAATCCCTTCGGCGACATTGGCTCAGACTAGCGAAGGCCTCCGCGCAGATTTACGCATGAAGGTTTTTTGCGACTGGACATCTGGGGATTAAGGAGATCATATTTTAAAGATTGTGACCGTTAGGGTTTACAAATGTTGCGAGGAGGATGTTGACGGTGGCTGGGGAGCCGACAGAGACGGCGGGTGGAGGACGAGGATGGAATCAAATCCAACGAGAGGTCGAACTAATGACATGTAATAATTTTTTACCCAAACCATATCTCATTCTCCTTAAACAAAAATGATGTTTATTATTTTTTTATTTACAAGACATATGTTCGGCGTCCACGTGTGAAAAACGTCAGAAAATTGATCGGAAAATGAACTTGTATCATTTTTTGTATATATCAACATAGTTTGTGATGTGATGCGAGAACCCACACCGCCAAACAAGAACAAGGTATCAAGCCAACGTCTTACTTCTCGGATGTTCAGACAACCCTTAAGTATTTTGGCTCAGAAGCTAGGGCTGTCCGTTTGAGGCGAATTAAGGCTTGATTGAAAGATCTTCAAAAGATCTACAACTTTTATTTCAATACATTTTCATTATGTACCATGCCAACCCAATGACTTCACAAGAGGTCATCCATCCTCATACTACTCTCGCTCTAACACGCTTGACTTTAGTGTTATTTGTCCTCACTTGAACCCCGAAAAGGAAGAGCTCTTGTTGACAAGGTAACAATTCAAATATTATTAACCAATATCAAGTATGAGAGATACATACTCCCTCACTTAAACTCTTGAAATCCTCTTTAATCCTCAAAGACCACCCTGTGGATTGATTCATCGCCCTTCGGGCCAAGCGCACTCGTAACCCAAAGTCGGTTTCGATACTATTTTTAAAGCATGAGACCTTAGAAGTGTCATCCCATGCCAACCTAAGGACTACCCAAGAGGTCACCCATCTTGGTACTAATCACACCCTAGCAATCTTAACTCCATAGTTCTTTGTCCTCACTTGAACCCTAAAAATGAAAAACTATTGTTGACATGGAGGACAATGAACTCAAAGATGACGCGAAAGCACCATTTTGCCCCCAACTCCAATGTTGACAGGATTTGTATTCCTATTTTGAAGAGAGGGGTGCAAGAGGCTCATCAAAGACCCCAACCCAAGGGTTGCTCACGTTAGCTTCGTTTGCTATTTAAACCATGTTATGTCATTCATTTCTATATATTAGAGTGGAGAAAACCCTCCAAGGTGTTTTGGAAGTTATTCCCTTGTTTGGTGAGTTATATTCAAATGTGTTCAATGAGTTGTATCCCAAATGTTCGATGAGTTGTATCCGAACATGTTCTGTGCGTTGTATCCGAACGAAACATTTGTTTCTCTTTAGGTGCGTTATATTCTAAGATACTCGAACCCTCTTTTGAATTACCTGGGTGTGTTGTATCCTTGGTCTTTCGATTGTTTATCCCTCATGTATTAAAATTCAGTTTATCTTTAATTCAAATTCAATTGTATTTCTTCTTCTTTTCATCCAATGATAACCCAAAAACACAAAACAAGGATGGTAGCTTGAATATCCTTCAATACCAAGTTGAATTGGAACTTTCTTCGACATCGAGACAATCAATCGAGGTCCAAACCTTATCATCTGGTATCAAATCCAGAAATCCAATTAATTGCCTTAAGGATATAGTGCGATAATGATTCAGGGACAAATGTTTTTCAAAGGAAGAAGGGATGATGTGATCCAAAAACCCGCACCGCCAAACAAAAACAAGGTATCAAGGTAACATCTTACTTCTCGGATATTCAATCAATCCTTCAATATTTTGGCTCGTTTGGAGGTTGTAGTTGTCCCTTTGAGGCAAATCAATAGTTTTGGAAAGTTCTTTGAAATATCTGCAACTTTCATGTTCAACACATTTTCATTAGCAGACTCGAAGATGACGCAAAAATACCATTTTCCCCAATTCCAGTTTTAACAAAATTTGTCTTCCCATTTTGAAGAGAGGAGTGCAAGAGGCTCACCAAAGACCCCAGTCCAAGGTTTGTTCGTCTTCACTAATTGGATGATGAAAATTCTAGTCCACATCAACTTTCTTTTGTTATTTAAACCCTTCTATGTCTTCCATTTCAAATATATTAGAGTAGAGAAAACCGTTCAGGGTGTTTTAGGTGATTCCCTTATTTGGTGAGTTATATCTATTTGTTTTCGGTGAGTTGTATTCCAACGTGTTCAGTGAGTTGTGTCCGAACGAAACCGTTGTTTCTCTTTAGGCGCGTTATATCCTTAAGAGACTCGAACCCTCTGTTGAATTACCTTGATATATTGTATCAATGGTCTTTCTATTGCTTATCCCTCATATATTTGTCATAAAATAAAATTTATCTTTAGTTCGATTTAAATTGTATTTCTTCTTCTTTTAATCCAAAAACACAAAACAACGATAGTAGCTTGAGTATCCTTTAAGATCAAGTAGAGTTGAAACTTTTTTCGACGTTGAGACAATCATTCGAGGTCCAAACCTTTTCAGTTTGGCTATGAATTTACCATTAAAATGTTTCTATTATTTTTTGTTCAAAGTTGATAGTACATTTTATTTAAAGTCATTTTTTATTTTTAATGGAAAATTAATTAAAATTATACAACCTTTAAGGGAGTGGTAAAAAAATAACTCAACCTCTAAAGTGGTACAAAAATAACCCAAACATTCTTATACATATTAAAAAAGTAACACCCAAATCCTTTTAAGGTCAAAATTATGTCCAATTTTTTTTTAAATCACCCACATTTATATATTCTCACCAAACCACAACTCTTCAAAATTTATTCACAAAAAATGTATAATTTAATTTTTGCAAAGTGGGTGGTTTGTGAATAAACTTTTAAAAGTTGTGGTTTTCGTGAGAAAGGTATAAAATATGTGTGATTTTTTTTAAAAAAATGTTAGACCTAATTTTAACCTCAAAAAATTGTGTCACTTTGTTAGCATGTATAGATAAGAATGAGTGTTTTTGTAAATAAATTTTAAAAAGAGAGGGTTTTATGAGAAAGATATAAAATATGGATGATTTTCTGAAGTTTTTGACATAACTTTGACCTTAAAAAATTTTGATGTTACTTTTTTAACATGTATATGTAAGGTTGGTTTTTTATTACAACTTTAATGGTTGAGTTATTTTTACCACCCTTCAAAGCTAATAGTTAGTATTAATTTAACATTGTAAAATAGAATTAGGCTCCGGTGAAACGAATACTTACGGTGAAACGTGATGAAAAATAAAAGCCAACCATTTTGGGACAATTGAAGGCTATGATGGAACATCCATCATAGCAAACTGATAGGCGTTGTCGTGACACCTAAACAAAATAATTCCTAACAAACCTAACTAATATAGTCTGGTAAGTAAGGGTCGAATCCCACAGAGAATCAAATACTATTCCAATGATGTAATTGTATACCAACAAGTAACCAAGGGGGGGTTTCTGATTAAAAACAAACAAATAAACAAAATAAATAAAAACAACGACTTGAAATCAAATAGGGAAAATAACTGAGCCAAACAAATATCCACACTTCAGATTGATAGATCGATCATTGATTATTCCTAATCCTCAATACTCATGAAAGTCCTAATCCCTGTTCTGAATTAGTTACCAGTCCAACCAGTCCTGATAACCCTAACTATTAAACAAATCCCTACTAACCTTCAAGATCTAATTCAATAGCAGCAAGAAGTTCAGGAATAGATAGGTATATGCAAGTGTAGCAACCAGTCATACAATTGCATGTAATTAATTCTCTATACAAACTAAGGGATTTAGATTCTCAACCAGTATCCTCTAATCCTCAGTAGTATGATCAATAATAATCTCAACAGGTTGTATGAAAAATGGGAACCAATAGCATAATACTAATTTCTCTAAGTTGTCAATCTAGAGGGAACTACTATTAAAATCTATTTGATTTCCTAATCAACAAATCAAGGGGAATCGATATATGATCAATGAGATTAAGCACGAGAGAAAATTAATACAATCATAGAAAGAGTAAAGGAATAACCTCACAATCCAATCAATCCAAAGGCTTCAATTGTCTGCCTGAGCAAAAGGGAAAACAACGATGAATGAAACTAGGTCTAACTTAATTGATTACGGCAACTAGGTTAACTAAAAGTTGTTTTAACCTAATTCTAAAAGTGTGTAAAAATAATAATAATAACAATAATAAAATAATAACGAAAATAAGCAAATCAAATCCGGGTAATTAATCCCGCAATTTCGCTCCATCTTCTCGTCCAGCAGCTGCCCGGCTTCTCCTGTCCAGCTTCGGCCCAACTTCGTTACAGCTTTCTCGGCACAGCAAAAGCGTCACCGGCCCTCTCCAAGGCAGCTCTCTCGGCCCAACACACGCAGCAGTAACACGGCCCAATTCAAAGGCAAGCAACACATTCTAGCAATTCATCCTTGCGCTGATGTCATGGTGATGCCATGCCCATCTTTTATTCCAGCTCTCTTTCCGCTTCAATTCACGGGCCGAACTTCACTTGGGCTTTTCATGCTTCCTTCCTCCAAATTGGCCCATCATTAAAAGCAGCACGCGACCCTCTCCTATTCACGCGCTAGAAGTTCTTCACGGGCTGGTTTGTTTAATTAATTAATGGCACGCTTCCCTTGTGTGGCCGCGGTTTTCTTCTCTTCTGTGTCAATTTCTTCGGAAATTAGTCATCTCCTCAGATGGTTAACTCCTCTTCCTCTGGATGTCTCCAATTAGCTCCTCCAGACCACCAAAACCACACTTCTCCGCTCTAACTCCATAATCTCCAATTGTTCTCTAAATCCAACCAAATGGCACCTCAAACCTGATAACAACCCCTAGAAATGCACTACAAAATAGCACCGATCAAATCCCCCATGCTTAAACCTTGCTCGTCCTCGAGTAAGCTAAAGTAAACCTACTCCTCCAATTCAATCCCCAAGGTTTCAGGAAGCATAGAAAAATCAATCCCTCTAAGAATCACACCCAACAATAAACTCCAGGCAACCATACAAATAAGCCCAGCATAACATACAACAACACAACACCACCACACACAACCAAGCTAAAAGGAAAGCAGAGTACTTCCCCCAAGCTTATCCCAAACACCATAGAGTGAATAAAAATCTAATCCTAACCTCCCATCTATCTTCTTATACCTCCCAGAGTGACCTACCCGATAATCCTTCTTTGACGCCACACCAAGTAAAATGTTGATTCCTAAAAATCACTCTTCTTCTTTTCACTCATTTTGCCAAGGCGCCCTTTCGGGTTTTCACCAAGCCACTCATTTCATTTTTCAATAGATGGGCTCACAATATACTCACATCACTCTTGACCTCATATTACCCCAGCCTAATGCTGGTCCAAGCCACCTGCTTATTGCCTAGGCCGCCCTTTCGGGTTTTCGACCTATCCCAGGATTTTCATGTATGCCTTTTTTCAAATTTTTGGCTTTTTCTCTTTTTTATTCATTTTTCTCCTCAACGACGTAGCAAGTATAGAACTCTCCCCCATGCTTAAACATTGCATTGTCCTCAATGTAATGAAAGACAAAAGAATAAAGCACAGGGAAAAGAAAAAAATAACTCACAAACGTCGCCAAGCTGCTTGGACACTGTAGGTGTCGCTGGCGGTGTACTCCATATGCGCAGGTCCTGGATGTCTGGCATCAACGCCATTATCTTCATCTACCGTGCAACCATAAGAAACCACTGTGGTGAATAGTGGTAAAACAATGATAGTAGGATTGCACGGCCTTCTAGGAATACATGGTGGAGCCCAGATGTAATCTTGGTGGGGGCTTTAGTGTTCCTCCTCCTCAGCTGCCAATTGTAGGGTCATCATCGTTGTCAAATATGTGTATAGAGCTAAGGTTTCCTCCTTGACAACATGATGCGCACCATCTCCATGGAAAACTCTGGACAGCTAGCCTTCGATAAAACTTTTTTTCTTTTTTTGATTTTTTTTTTTGATTTTTTTTTCGATTTTTTTTTTGCCCCCTGTTTAAGGTTTTTTCGGGGGGTGACTTAGTGCAGGGAAGGAAAGACTTACATTGGTGTGGAAACACCTTCTTCAATAGGCATGGGGTCTCCTCCCTGCAGGTTAGTCGTTGACAAAAACAAGAACAAAAACACACCAAAACAAATGCAAAAATAAGGAAATAAAAACAAGAAAAGAAAAGCATACCTCGGGTTGCCTCCCGGATAGCGCCTTAGTTATTGTCATGGCTTGACATTGTGCTACTATGATCATGTGATATCACTCAATCCAGAACACATCACAGACTTACTATCAGGAGGGTGTTTCTTATGATCAAATATCTTAAATGTCACCCTATCACCCCCAAACTTCACAGACACAATACCTCTACTCATAATGATTCGGATGTTAGCAGTCTTAAGAAAAGGCCTACCTAACAGTATAGGGGGCACATGCATATCATAACCAATGCCTAACACCACAAAATCCACAGGAAAAATCATCTTATTAACCTTCACAAGAACATCCTCAACTATTCCTTTCGGAAAAACTTTGGATCCATTCACAAATTGAATAACTAAATCAGTTTCAAGCAAAGGTCCAAGATCTAGCAATTTATACACAGAGTAGGGTAACACATTAATAGATGAGCCCAAGTCTAACATGCAATGATCAAACCTGGAGTAACCTATATCACAAGGAATACTAAACATGTCAGGATCACTACACTTTTCAGGCAAATGTCTTCCGAATGCATCAGACACATGTTCATTCAAATTAATTACTCTTGTCAATTTCTTCCTCTTCCTAGGCCAGCATAAGAATTTCATGTATTTAGCAAATTTAGGCACAACATGCATCAGATCAAGTAAAGGGAGATTTACCTCATGCTCACCTATGGAGTTGCGCGGCTCCATATTGAGCTCCAGCTTCTTCTTCACTTTTAGCATCTTAGGAAGGTGAGGAGGTGGCTTCCTAGGATCACGAGGTGGAGGAGTGTAATCAACAGGAATCGCTTCCAAAGGGTATACTCCAAGAACTGATCCGCAGAATTTTGTCCAAACTTGCGGACGCTGGTTCTCGACTTTCTCCTTTGTCTTTTCTCCTTTTAGTTGTGATATGCCACTCACATTAGCCACTGGGGTCGGTTGGGGTGGTGGCTTTTCAAAATCCTCCTTCATATTTGCCACAACTTGAGCCAACCTTCCAAGCTGAGTTGCCAAACTTCCAACTTCAGTTGTTAGAAGTTGGATGTTGGAGTTTGTCGCCTGATGAATAGTTATCATGCTCTGCACAAGTGACTTGAAGCCCTCCTCCATTGACGTATATGAACTTTGGCTCGTTTCTTGAGGCTCAGGATAGTAATGGGGCCAGCCTTGCTGCTGATAGTAAAAATCAAATGCTGCCATCTGTCTGGATTGAGATCTCAATGAAACCAATTAGTAACACAGGTGTGGACCGTAAGATAGGTCCACACAACAGTTGGTAAACAAACACACAATTAGAATAGTAAAATTGACTCCCCGGCAACGGCGCCAATTTTGATAGGCGTTGTCGTGACACCTAAACAAAATAATTCCTAACAAACCTAACTAATGTAGTCTGGTAAGTAAGGGTCGAATCCCACAGAGAATCAAATACTATTCCAATGATGTAATTGTATACCAACAAGTAACCAAGGGGGGGTTTCTGATTAAAAACAAACAAATAAACAAAATAAATAAAAACAATGACTTGAAATCAAATAGGGAAAATAATTGAGCCAAACAAATATCCACACTTCAGATTGATAGATCGATCATTGATTATTCCTAATCCTCAATACTCATGAAAGTCCTAATCCCTATTCTGAATTAGTTACCAGTCCAACCAGTCCTGATAACCCTAACTATTAAACAAATCCCTACTAACCTTCAAGATCTAATTCAATAGCAGCAAGAAGTTCAGGAATAGATAGGTACATGCAAGTGTAGCAACCAGTCATACAATTGCATGTAAGTAATTCTCTACACAAACTAAGGGATTTAGATTCTCAACCAGTATCCTCTAATCCTTAGTAGTATGATCAATAATAATCTCAACAGGTTGTATGAAAAAGGGGAACCAATAGCATAATACTAATTTCTCTAAGTTGTCAATCTAGAGGGAGCTACTATTAAAATCTATTTGATTTCCTAATCAACAAATCAAGGGGAATCGATATATGATCAATGAGATTAAGCACGAGAGAAAATTAATACAATCATAGAAAGAGTAAATGAATAACCTCACACTCCAATCAATCCAAAGGCTTCAATTGTCTGCCTGAGCAAAAGGGAAAACAACGATGAATGAAACTAGGTCTAACTTAATTGATTACGGCAACTAGGTTAACTAAAAGTTGTTTTAACCTAATTCTAAAAGTGTGTAAAAATAATAATAACAACAATAATAAAATAATAACGAAAATAAGCAAATCAAATCCGGGTAATTAATCCCGCAATTTCGCTCCATCTTCTCGTCCAGCAGCTGCCCGGCTTCTCCTGTCCAGCTTCGGCCCAACTTCGTTACAGCTTTCTCGGCACAGCAAAAGCGTCACCGGCGCACTCCAAGGCAGCTCTCTCGGCCCAACACACGCAGCAGCAACACGGCCCAATTCAAAGGCAAGCAGCACATTCCAGCAATTCATCCTTGCGCTGACGTCATGGTGATGCCATGCCCATCTTTTATTCCAGCTCTCTTTCCGCTTCAATTCACGGGCCGAACTTCACTTGGGCTTTTCATGCTTCCTTCCTCCAAATTGGCCTATCATTAAAAGCAGCACGCGGCCCTCTCCTATTCACGCGCTAGAAGTTCTTCACGGGCTGGTTTGTTTAATTAATTAATGGCCCGCTTCCCTTGTGTGACCGCGGTTTTCTTCTCTTCTGTGTCAATTTCTTCGGAAATTAGTCATCTCCTCAGATGGTCAACTCCTCTTCCTCTGGATGTCTCTAATTAGCTCCTCCAGACCACTAAAATCACACTTCTCCGCTCTAACTCCATAATCTCCAATTGTTCTCTAAATCCAACCAAATGGCACCTCAAACCTGGTAACAACCCCTAGAAATGCACTATAAAATAACATCGATCACAAACATACACCCTTCCACACTCAACCACACCCCATGGTCAACATCTGACCATTGACTGTCCGTTGACCGGTCAAACTGACTTTTGCCTATATTTTTTTCTACACATTTTCATTATAAAATTGTTTCTAAAAAAATGAACAATTTGTTATTGAATTTGAACAATTGTATATTAAAAGTTGAACAAATTTTTTGAACAATATATAAAGTTGAGCAATTGTACCAAATAAGTTGAACAATTCTATCTTAAAGTTAAATAATTTCATTTTTAAGGTTAGACAATTGTTTTCACTAAACAAATGTTAGTTTCATTTCCCGAGCAATTTTTTCCTTCTTCCTTTTTTCCTTGTTTTCCTATAAGTTTTTATCATAAAATTGTTTTTAAAAAAGTTGAACAATTTCCTATTAAATTTGAACAATTGTTTGTTAAAAGTTGAACAATGTTTTTTGAATAATATATAAAGTTGAACAATTGTACCAAAAAAGTTGAACAGTTGTATCTTAAAGTTGAACAATTTCATTTTTATAGTTAGATATCTGTTTTTTTCTAAGCAACGGTTAGTTTGTTTTTTAATTTTTTTGGCCAATTTTTTTCGGGCTAAAACAATTTTTATAATTTTTTTATTCTTGTTTTCCTACACACTTTCTTCATAAAATTGTTTATAAAAAGTTGAACAATTCTCTCTTGAATTTGAACAATTCTCTTTTGAATTTGAACAATTGTATCTTAAAAGCTGAACAATATTTTTTTAACAATATATAAAGTTGAACAATTAAAATTACATGAAAATTCAAACTTATAACAAAAGATAGATTGAACAATACTTCATTAAAATTTGAACAATTATCCTATAAACTTGAAGTTTTGTTTATAATGTAATATAAACTTAATACAACTCAAAATGTTCAAAACATAAACCTTAACCCTAAATCCTAAATGTGTAGGAATATAAGAAAAGTAAAAACGGCCACCCCTAAAAAAATATTTAAAAAAATGAAATTGTTCAACATTAAGATACAATTGTTCAAATGTATATACATAGCAAACACATTTGTCTAACTATAAAAATAAAACTACTCAACTTTAAGATACAATAGTTCAACTTTTCAGATATAATTGTTCAACTTTAATATTGTTCAAATTTTAATTGTTCAACTTTAAGAACTAATTGTTCAATTTTTTTCATAAAAAGTTTATAATGAAAACGTGTAGGAAAACAAGAATAAAAAAATCTCAAAAATAAATGTTTGGGCATTGACCGGTCAATGATCGGTCAACATTGACTGGTCAACGCTAAACGTTGACCGGGATTGGGTATGGTAGGGTATATGGTAATATTGAAATGATTGGCCTATAATGCTTCTCACGTTTCACCCGAAGAGTGCTTTTCACATGAAGTTAACTCTGGTAAAATATATTTAAAAAGGTGTTGTGTTTTAAGTTTTCTAGTAGGTTTGTTCTATGTTTAGAACTTTAGATATGCTAAGCTTTCTTGTATCTATTGTCTAGTATGAATAGTGGAGAAAACAGACCAACTACTTTAAGCTTAATCAGGTATTCAATTCACAATTGTTTACGCAGGTTGGTGCGAAATCACATGATTTTCTATGTAATACAACATTGAACTGTTCAAATTATGTTTTCTACTCTCAGTAGCAAATGATAGCATTTTGATTGAGTTTTTCTTGAAAGGAAGTTAGCTTTAGTATATGTTATAGGAAAAATGTAATGTCCACGTGTCATAACTTTAGTGGTCCAATTGTTTGAAAGGACACATAGGACAAAATTCTGTTAGGAGTGTGAAAATAGAATTGTATTTGGGGAGAGAATCAGTTTTGAATGAATCATTCATTCAGTTGTAATTCTCATTGTTGTTCTGTGAGAAAAGCTCTCAAGCAAGCCAGATTGGCCCTTGAGGTAGGAATTTGTTGTTTATCTGGACATCGATTCCTGTTATCCATTCAAATCCCATTTGTTCTCAAAATCCTGTTGAAATTCTTCTAAATCTAGTTTCACTTTATTAAATTGGTATCAGAGCTAAACAATCCTCGGAAGAAACCATCCATGGAGGAAACGCGTTTGCAGGCGGTGATCAGGGAAGTAGCATCTCGTGAAATGGAAGAAGTGTTTATCTCCAAGATAGCTTCGATCGAAGAAAAATTGGAGGAGAAGATCGAATCCAAGCTGTCAAAGATCGATGAGACATTGAAGAGCAAGATCGCAGAGATGTTTGAAGCTTTCGAGTCATTCACCAACAATGGAGCTTCTTCATCGGCTTTGCGCAGACAAATTCCTCCACAACCGGGGGATACATGACAACGTCAACCATCGCCAATCATTCTCCATTCGTAGAATCAAGGAGCTACTGCGAATTTGCAGAATCAAGATGGTGGGAGGATTCTACATGGAACTTTTGGAATCCCTAATGCCAATTTCAACAATGGACATTCTGGACTGACTAGATTGTCAAGATTGGATTTTCCAAGATTCAATGGAGCATCGATTCAATGCCAATTTCAACAAGTGTGACCAGTTCTTCTTGATTGATAGAACACCGGAGGAGATCAAGGTCAACCTAGCTTCAATTCATATGGAGGATAAGACAACTTGTTGGCACCAATCAGTGGTACATGCAGAAGAAAATAGAGGTATGATTCTTGATTGGATTAGATACAAAGTTTTGCTTTTAGAAAGATTTGGGGAAATAGTTGATGATCTTATTGTTGAGTTGATGAAACTAAGGGAAACTGAGGGGATCATTGCTTACCATGATAAGTTTGAAATGATTAGAACTAGAGTTAGAATGTCAGAAGATTATCTAGTTAGTGCATATCTGGCAGGATTGAGAAATGATACACAGATGCATGTTAGAATGTTTCAACCTCAATCAGTTAGACAATGTTTTACCTTGGGCAAACTTTATGAAATGGCACATCCAAGAATGCTTAGCAATAATGGTAGTTATTTTCAGAATAAAGGCGGATATAATAGAAATGTTGATACAGTAAAAAAAAATTACCGTCATCAGAATAAGGCAGTAGTACCTACAAGAAATTATGAACTGCAAAAGAATGTGGAGCTGACTTCTGAGGGTAGGAAATTTTTGACAGTAGAAGAAATGAGTGAAAGGAGGGCTAAAGGATTGTGCTATCTGTGTGATGAACCCTATACTCATAGTCACTACTTAAAGCACAAGAAGAGTCAATTGTATGTAATGGAAATTGATGATGAGGAGGAAAAATCATGGGAAGAGGAAGTTGGCAACAAGGAAGAGGAAAATGTGCAGATTTCTGTTAATGTAGTGGCAGGAGTGTGCAATTACAGAACTATGAGAGTGAAGGGAATGCATGGAAAAAGGGCTCTCTTCATTTTGATTGATTCAGGAAGTACACACAACTTCATAGATAAAAAAGTAGATGAGCAATTGGGTTGTAAGATGGTGTCTTCAGGTTTATCCAAAGTTTCGGTGGCTGATGGAAGCACCCTAAGTGTGTCTGCAAAAATTGAGGCATTTCAATGGCAATTCCAACAAGTCCTATTTCAGGCAGATTTGATGGTCATTCTCCTGGGTTGTTGTGACATGGTCTTGGGAGTACAATGGTTGGAGACTCTAGGGAAGATTGTTTGGGACTTCAGGCAATTGACTATGGAGTTCAAGATACACAATAAAAAGCTGGTCTTGCAAGGAATTAATCCAGGTTCAGTGAGGGATATGAAAGCTCAACATTTGAATAAGATTCTGAGTTAAGAGGGACAGTTAGCCATGATTTGTGTCAGAGAAACAAAAGATACATCTTCAGAGTGTATGTTGGCAAATATGGAAGTTGAAAAGGAGTTGCCAAGCAATATTGAGCAGTTGTTGATGGATTTTGATGATATTTTTGAGGAGCCAAAAGAACTTACAACATTCAGGGCATGACATGATCATAAGATTCCAGTTTTGCAAGGGGCTAATCTAGTGAATCAGATACCATATAGATATGCCGTGTATCAAAAGAATGAAATTGATAAAATGGTCAAGGAGATGTTGATATCAGGTATTATACAACCGAGCTCAAGTTCATATGCTTCACCAGTGGTTTAGGTTAAGAAGAAGGATGGCACTTGGAAATTATGTGTTGATTACAGAGGACTGAATGCCAACACTGTCAAGGACAAATTCCCTATTCCATTAATTGAGGATTTAATGGATGAACTGGGTGGCTCTAGACTCTATTCTAAGATATATCTTCGAGCTGGTTATCATCAAGTGAGAATGGATAAAAATGATATCCATAAAACAACTTTTAAAACTCATAATGGACTTATGAGTACTTGGTAATGCCATTTGGGTTAACAAATGCACCTGCTACATTTCAATACCTCATGAATTATGTGTTCAGGGCATTCTTAAGAAAATTTGTGTTAATTTTCTTTGATGACATCCTCATATATAGTGCTAGTCTGGAGGATCATGTACAACATTTGAGGATGGTGTTTGAGTTGATGAGGAGAAACCAATTATTTGCCAAGAGGAGTAAATGTGCTTTTGCAGTCAGTAGGGTGGAATATTTGGGTCATTTTGTATCAGACAAAGGGTTGGCAACAGATCCAAGGAAAATTGAAGCAGTAGCACAATGGCCTACTCTAAAGAATCTGAAGCAATTGAGAGGTTTTCTGGGATTAGCTGGGTATTACAGAAGATTTGTGAAAAATTATGGTATTATTGCTAGACCATTGTCTATGTTGTTAAAGAAGGACTGCTTTGAATGAAATGAGCAAGCTACAAAAGCTTTAGAAGCATAAAAATCTGTTTTATGTCAAGCTCCAGTTTTGGCACTACCGGACTTTGATAAGAAGTTTGTGGTGGAAACTGATGCATGTGGGTATGGTATAAGTGTTGTATTGATGCAAGAAGGGCATCCATTAGCCTATATAAGCAAGCATTTGAAAGGAAGACAACTTCACTTCTCAATTTATGAGAAGGAATTACTAGCAATTGTCTTTTCTCTTCAAAAATGGAGGCATTATTTGTTGACAAACAGGTTTACCATCAAAACTGATCAAAGAAGTCTCAAGTATCTATTAGAACAGAGGTTGAACACTCCAGTGCAGCAACAATGGCTTCCTAAACTACTTGAATTTGACTATGATATACAGTACAAGCAAGGGAAGGAGAACTTAGTGGCTGATGCTTTGTCCAGAGTAGAAGGATATGAGGTGTTAAGTATGGCCATGTCAGTGGTAGAATCTGATGTAATGTTGTCCATTCAAAGTTGTTATGATTCAGATGCTAAGCTTAAGCAGATTATTGAGGACTTAAAGAAAAATGCTAAGGCTAAGAAGCATTATACTTGGTTGCATAATCAGTTGAGGAGGAAAGGGAAATTGGTTATTGGTGAGGATTCAAGTTTGAAAAATCAAAATTTGATGTGGTTACATTGTGCAGGAACTAGTGGCCATTCTGGCAGGGATGCAACTATTCAGAGGGTTAAAGCTTTGTTTTACTGGAAAGGTCTTGCAACTGATATACAACATTTTATTAGAAGTTGTGTAATATGCCAAAGAAGTAAGTATGATGGGTTTGCTTATCCTGGTCTTTTACAGCCTTTGCCCATTCCTGAACACATTTGGAGTGATATTTCCATGGACTTCATTGAAGGGTTGCCTTTGTCTTTTGGAAAATCTGTGATTTTTGTGGTGGTGGACAGATTAAGCAAGGCTGCTCACTTCATGACATTGTCTCATCCCTATTCAACATCTTCTATGGCTCAATGTTTCTGATCAACTCTACTTTGTAGGATTTAACTAGGAGTTGTTACCGGTGTTTTGGGTGCCATTTATATGGGTTTAGAGCACAACTGTGGAGTATGGAGTTGAGGAGAAGAAGTGTGGATATGGTGGTTTGGAGGAGCTTAAATGAAGATATCCAGAAGACGAGGAGTAGACCACTCGAGGAATAGAAGGAAGAAGCCACACGAAGGAGAAGAAGGATGGAACCGCGAGCAAGCCACGATCGTGGGTGAAGCATGGGCATTGATCGCGGAGAATTCGAGACAGCGGAGCGAAAGAAGACATTTTCCGCGACCGCGGATTATCTGCCGCGCCCGCGGAAAATCCCTTCTGCGAGACAAAGTCGAGAGCAACATTCCAATTTCCGCGACCGCGGAATTCTTTCCGCGATCGCGGAAGCACACGGCAGCGGCCCACGAGAGATCTCGTTCGAAGTTACTTTTGCTATTTTCTTTTTCTTATCTTTTCTTTATTCCGAGTTTATTAGTTTATTTCCTTTTAGATGAGACTTGTTATCTTTTCACTTTAGTTTTAGGGTTAGGTTATTTAAACCTAGTTTCCCTTTCATTATTCATCATCACGTTACATTCAATTCAGTTTTGCATTCAGCAATTTTTTCCTTTTGAAGTTTATTGTTTCCAAGAACTATGAAGAACTAAGCACCCTTTGCTTAGTCCGACAATTGAAGCCTTTGTTTGATTTGATTGTGAGGTTATAACTCTATTTCCTATTACTTTGGATTGTATCTTTTCTCTTGAGCATATTCATATTGATTCTTATTGATTTGACTAGATTGATCACCTAGTTGATATTAGTAATTGTCTATTGCTAGGGTTTGGATATTTCGAGTTGAGATTCCTTATCTATTGTATCATCCATGATATTCTAGGACTAGTTTATTATGAAAGAGAATTGATTATGTGCTAAATGCTGTGAAACATCAGTGTTGTATGTATCCTGGTTAATTCCTATGCTCTATGCTGTTGTTGTTATAAATCTTGATAGTTTCTCGTGCGTTCAATAGTAAGGGTTGCCAGGCCGAGTTGGACTGGTGACTATTTCAGAATAGGGACAGGAATAATCAAAGGAAGGAATAGAGATAACCTAGGATCAATCTATCATATGAATGGTGGATATTTGTTTGGCTAAGTGTTTTTCCCTAAATTGATTACAAACTCTTTGTTTTTATTTCCCTTGTTTGCTTTGTTTACAACCAATCAACCTCAAAACCCCCCTTTGTTACCATTGCATGCGAACTTACATAAAGATTGATAACTCCTCCCTGTGGGATTCGACCCTTGCTTGCCTTTGCTACTTGTTTAGGTTTGTTTAGGATTATTTTGATCAGGTGATACGACTGAAGCCTGTTATCAAATTGGCGCCGTTGCCGGGGAGGGCAAGTTTTTTTTTTTTCGTTGTGTGTGTTTGCGTGCTTATTACTGTTGTGTGGACCTATCTTATGGTCCACACCCGTGATACTGACTCCCCACTTTTGGCTTTGAATTCAGAAATTGAGAGAACGCTCTCCCAGAGCCGCAGAGTAAACAGATCTTTAGTCTTTGACAACCCAACTTTTGAGATGGCTGACGAACAACAGACGTTGAGGTAGCTGACTTCCCCCAACCTGCAACAGCAACCGCTGGCTGTGCATTTCCCCGAGCTTGCTGATGGAGTAAATTTCGAGCTCAAGTCGTGGTTGATCCACTTACTCCCCCACTTCCATGGGATGAGTGGTGAAGACCCTGACAAGCATCTGTCGGAGTTCCATGTAGTCTGCACGAGCATGAAGCCGAAGGGAGTTACTGAAGACCAGATCAAGCTGAGGGCCTTTCCCTTCTCTTTGAAGGACTCGGCCAATGACTGGTTCTACTACCTGACTCCAGGGAGCATAGACACGTGGGCCAAGATGAAAAAGGCCTTCCTAGAGAAGTACTTCCCAACGACAAAGCTAAACAGCCTAAAGAGGAGTATTAGCAACATCGAATAGCAGGCTGCTGAGTCGCTATATGAGTACTACGAGCGCTTTAAGAGGCTAATTTCTAGTTGTCCCTATCATGGCTACTCAAACTAGGACCTCGTACTTTATTTGTACGGAGGTTTACTTGATGACGAGCGTCGGATTGTGAACGCTACATGTGGGGGAAACATCCTGAATAAGACTCCAGACCAGGCCTATGAAGTTTTCTTTGAGCTATCTGAGGGCTTAAGACAGATCAGCAAGAGGGCGGGCGCCCAATCAGTGAGAGTTGCAAAATCTAAGCCTAATTCCACTCTAATCTCTGAAATGGCTGAGATGAAGGAGATGATGAGGCGATACAAGATGAAGGGTGGCCAGCAGCAGGTCAAATCATGTGGGATATGCCAAGACATGATGCATCCAACAGACGCATGTCCCACGCTGCAGGAGCCCACTGCTGAGGTGAACGCAATTGGAGGATATGGCCCTCAAAGGCCAAGATATGACCCGTACTCTAACACCTATAATCCAGGGTGGAGAGATCACCCCAATTTGAGGTACGGGAACCAGCAGAACATTCATCATGGCCAGGAGAACCAAGACTACCAACAGAGGCCGCCACAATTTCTTCCCCGCCCACAACAGTACTAGCAGCCTAGGGGTCAACAACCATTTCGAGCTCCATATGACCAGAGACCCCAAGGCCAGAGTTCCAGTGCCCCTACGTCCAGTGAGGACAAGATCAATGTCCTTGTCCAGGGCATGCAAGCCATGGTTAACAATGTGAACGCACTGGCGAACACTGTGGCCCAAAATTAGCAAGAGACAAAGTCCAGTATTCAGAACCTGGAGAAACAAATGGGGCATATCTCCATAGTTGTGCGCAAGTTGGAAGCTCGGGAGTCGGGGAAACTACCCTCTCAAACGATAGTCAACCCGAAGGAGAATGTGTGTGCCATGACATTAAGGAGTGGAGCTGAGGTAGAGGCCAGTCGAGCCAGAGAGAGAGAAATCCACAACCGCGGGGACAAGGGCCGCGACCGCAGTGTGACCACTGGCGAGGAGAAATAAGAAATCGGTGCTAATCCGCGACCGCGGCAAGAATTCACGTACCGCGGAAAAAGCACAGACGATGAGGAGCAACAGGTCGAGAATTTTTCGCGACCGCGGCATGAAATCCGCGATCGCGGAAAAAGAATTAAAGAAGGCGATCAGGTAAAACAAATTCTGCGACCGCGGACACCAATCCGCGCCCGCGGAAATACCCCAGACACGTCCTTTCGTCTCGACGACCCCTACGACGACTACATGCGCCCCTATTTCCCTCCTCTCGGATTAGTAAAGCCTCTCACACCCTTCCCCGAGGCTCTGGCGGACACGAGGAGGCCAGCCAATGACAAGGAATTGTTTGAGACGTTTAGCAATTGCGAGGTAAATATTCCTTTACTCAAGCTGGTCAATAGTATTCCTCGCTATGCTAAATTCTTGAAGGATCTCTACACGATTAAGAGGAAGAGGGCGGTTAAGGAGAAGAAGAAAGTGCAAGTTAGTGAGAATGTGTCCGCTATGCTGCAAAAACGGATACCCAAGAAGGCGAGTGATCCGGGGATGTTCACTATTCCCTATAAGATTGGGGGTGCCTTGTTAGACAAGGCCTTACTTGATTTGGGTGCCTCCATAAATGTGTTGCCTCTCTCACTATATGAGTCTTTGGAGTTGGGGCCATTAGAAAAGACGGGGATCGTCATCCAGCTGGCGGATAATTCCTACGTCTACCCCAAAGGAGTGGTGTAGGATGTGCTTGTAATACCCCTCATTTTTAGTAAGGGTATTTGGGTAATTTCCCAAACCTTCGACAATAATTCTGAACGCGTTAGGCGAAGTTCGGATTTCTGTAACTCATATAATCTCTATAAAATTTCCCTGAGTGGTATAAAATACATTCGATGTATTTTTGGGGCTTAGAATATTTGTTTGGGTACAAATATATAATTTCCGGGGTTTAAACCCATGCCAAACCTTTCCCCGGGCAAAGAGACGCGAAAATGCCTCTGCTGCGACCGCAGAAGCATTTCCGCAACCGCGGAAATGTGCAGAATGTGCAGTCGGGCATGCATGCCGCGTGTTCTTCGTCGCCGTCGATTTTCTGAGCCACCGTTGATCTGGGCGGGGGCTGTTCTCCTTCTTTGGCTATAAAAGGAGGACGAGATGGAGGGTTTTGAGCACCCAAACATCATATCTCCTCCCTCTCTCGTTTTCCATAGTCGTTGGAGTTTCGAGCTCTCGCCGGAATTCTTGTAGAGTCGCCGGAGCTCTCGACGGAGGTGGTGGTACTCGTAGGGTGGTGCTTAGGAGGCGCAAGGAAGATTGGAGTCGAAGCCATCGCGAATCGAGCCCCCTCGCGTCGTCGCCGGTGAGATTTTTCTCCCTTTAGAGTCGCCGGAGTTCATGGCCGCGACCGCGAACATGAACTGCCGTGACCGCGGCAGTGACAAGGTCGGCCGCGTCCACGGCCGCTGTCTTTGACACTCGCGGACGAATTCCTCGATGACCGCGACCGCGGAATCCTTGCCGCGACCACGGATTGCCTTGGCAATCGCGATCGTGGCCTTGGACGATCCGGTCTCGGGCGGGACTTTCGTTCTTTCGATTTCATTCGTTCTTTCTTAGATTCGTATCATTTTATTGTCGAATCTAACCCAGGGTTTCTTTATGGGTAGTTATCATAGGAATCTGTAATCCGACTTCCGTTCCCGTTCCGGACCCAGAAACCCGTCGTCGCTCAATCGTTCGTCTAGACTAAGGCAAGTGGCGGTTCACTCTTGCTTAATCATTCCATATTCTATTAATTATCAATTGCTTTTAATTGTTAATTAAATCGGAGTGAACTGTTGTTTTCGTTTGGGAACAGATTTTATAAATAACGTGATTAAAATATGATATTATAGTAGGTTATATATATTGCTAGAAACAATGCTATTATACTTGTTAATGACTGTAATGGTTTTGTTGTGGATTTAAATATAAACTTTAATGCTAGATTAGCATGAGTATTCGTAGGAACGTTAATTCCTTATGAAGATTAATCGTTTCTTTATAACTCAGTATTAGTGGACCCAGTCTCTAAATGCTTTCTAGATCGTAAACTTTCGTAGTTACTCGAGATCGTAAAATTTCGTAGTCACTCAAGATCGTAAACTTCCGTAGTCACTCGAGATCGTAAACCTTCGTAGTCACTCGATATCGTAAACTTTCGTAGTTACTCGAGATTATATTAAAAAGCTTTAACATGAATATCCGTTTTGAAATTAAGATAAGATAAGTGCGGGTAGGCACATAATTAATGAACCCTCGGGCGAGAAGTACAACTTGGAAACTCGCCTGGACTTCGATTAAAGTAAGTCCTCCTTCCAAATCTGAATTCGCATTGCGCGGTGAGGTTGGTTGTGGACCCAAATGGTCAAGTCTTTTTAAACGCTTGTGTAAAATTATAACGTTCCCAAACATTTGTCATACTTTCCCTTAAGACTCAATTCCTTGGAGTCTTCTCTTCAGTGCATATCTAAATACTAAATCATTCCGTGAAAGTTTCGGGTTATATATCGTTCTTTCGGTTATTATTCGAGGGACAGTGATAGTAAACGGTTGCGATCACTAGAACCATTCTGTTTTCACCCTTGCATAGTCTTTTATTAGACTAACCAACCGGGTTTTATTCCTTGCATGGTTGGCTGGTGTCATCCGTCCTATACGGCACATCAGTGGTTGGTTCCCGAAGTCAAGGTAACCAGTCGAAGAAGAAGAGACTTGCAGACGAAGATTTAAGTGTCAGTTTTTTAAGTTGTTAAATACTACTTTAATATATCTTTATAACCTAGCGATGTTATAGGTTGATTCTTAAAAGTCTTTCGTTGTGTAATTTATAAGTCTTCCGCTGAAATTTTTACTCTGTTGTAAAGACGCTACTCTCGTTGATGAGAGATCTTTAATAAAAGAGCTGAGTTTCACATACAAATGTCTTCCGCTATTTAATCTTTCATTTAAAATATGTACGCATTTAAGTTTAATTGTTCCGATTAAAGCCTAGGGTGGCTTTAGACGGTAATGTCTGAGGTCACTGGCGTGTGGCACTACCGACATAAGTCGGGGGTGTTACAGTGCTAGTCGAGGTGGACAAGTTGGTGTTCCCTGCAGACTTCTTTGTGATGGACACGGGGCAGGACAAGGATGCAACCCCGGTAATGCTAGGAAGGCCATTTATGAACACGACAGTGACAAAGATCGATGTGAGCAACGGTTCGCTCACAATGGAATTCGATGGGGTGAGGGTCGGTTTCAACATAGATGATGCAAAGAAACACCCTCCAGATGGAAACCCCGAGTGCTCAATGGATGTGAGCGAACCAAGTTGAGTTGAGAGAATAGTATGTCGAGCCACGACAATAACTAAGGCGCTGTCCGGGAGGCAACCCGAGGTATGTCTTTCTTTCTTGTCTTTTCATTACATGTTTTGTTATTTGTGTGTTCTTTTTTGTTTTTTCTTTCGTTTTTCTTCTTGCATTTAGACTAACCTGCAGGAAGGAGGCCCTGAGCCATAATTGAAGACGGTGTTAACCACGCGCCAACAATGTAAGTCTCCTAGTTCCCTGCACTCGGGGAAAAAAAATCGAAAAAAAAATAGTTCTACCGAAGGCCAGTTGTCCGAGTTTTCCCATGGAGGATACATTCTCCCACATTTTTATTTGGCAACGATGATGGCCCTACAGTCGACAACTGAGGAGGAGGAACACTAGAGCCCGCCCCACGAGTACATCTAGGCCCATTTTTGTGTTCATTGAAGGCCGTGCAGCCTCGATTCCTTTGCTATTCCACTACACCTTACAGTGGGTCTATTTGGTTGCACGATGGAGTTTGTTTGAAGACCGGCACAACACCAGAGACATGTGCTTTATTGATATACCGCCATCACCAACTTCCAAGTCCAAGCCAACTCGGCGACGGTTGTGAGCACCTTTCCGCTTTTCCCTGTGCTTCCTCTTTTCTTGTCTTTCATTACATTGAGGACAATGCAATGTTTAAGCATGGGGGAGTGTTCTATACTTGCTATGTCGTTGAGGAGAAAAGAAAAAGAAAAAGCCAAAATTGAAAAAGGCAAAAATAGAAATCCTGGGATAAGTCGAAAACCCGAAATGGCGGCTTAGGTAATAAGCAAATTGCTTGGACCAACATTAGGCTGGGGTAATAATTGGTCAAGAGTGATGTGAGTTATATGTGAGCCCATCCATTGAAAAATGAAATGAGTGGCTTGGTGAAAACCCGAAAGGGCGCCTTGGCAAAATGAGTGAAAAGAAGAAGAGTGATTTTTAGGAATCATCATTTTTCCTGGCGTGGCGACATAAGAAGAGGAGATATAAGGAGGATTCGGGTAGGTCACTCTGGGAGGTATAAGAAGATAGATGGAGGCTAGGATTAGATTTTTTTCACTCTATGGTGTTCGGGATAAGCTTGGTGTAACACCCCCAAATCTTAACCCATTTGAAAAGGTATTACCGCCAGTGACCTCGGTTTTCCTCACCGAAGCCACCCCAGGCTTTACCATTTAAATACCAATCATGAAACACTTATGATACAAAATCATAATATTATTCATATAAAACATGAGTCTCGGGATTACATCCCAATCCCGAATAGGACAAACACAGAGTTTAAACAAAGTACAACGGAAGTCTTTTAAATATATAACAGAGTAAATAAGTTACAACGGAAGTCTTTCTTGAAATATTACAAAAAGGATTGTGATCGTAATGATCACATGCCCAAGAATCTCAACCTGATTAAAAGATAATTATTAAAACATCCAAAAATCACCGTCGTCTTCATAGTCATTCTAGTCTCCTCATATCTTCGCTCTATCTGATGTGCCGAATCGAACGGATGACACCAGCCAACAATACAGATAACAATTGCGGTTGGTTAGTCTAAATGAATAGACCATGCAAGGCCACAAAGCAGAAGGTTCTAAGTAGTCGTATTAGATTAGACTTCTCGTCTCTCGAATAATAGTCGAGTACGCTTGTCAACCACCATACTCTACTTGAATATGACAAAAGGCATGCACAATAGAAGATTCCAATAGAAGCGAATCTTATCGAAATATCCAAGAGAAGACTCCAAAAGATCGAGTCTTTAACGAAGTATGACAAAGTCTGGAATATTTAAAGAATCACAGTATCGCATTTGAGCGATTTTAAAAGCTGACTTAGATGTTTCGGTTCACGACCAACCTCACCGCATACAGCGAATTCAGATTGGAAAGAGAACGTACTCTGATCAAAAGTCGAGACGAGCTTTCCTAGCTGCACTATTCGCTTAGCTGCACTACTCGCCGAAGGTTTATTAATCATGTGCGACAACGGCACTTATCTTATTATGTTCCAAAACGCGCATCACGTTATAGGCTTTTAAATGTATTTATATTCCCAACGGAACCTATACATCTTGATATGCATTTCGTCTAGAGTGACGCATACCAAAGGGACTAAATCCCGAATTTGTGGCACTAGCTAAGTGCACCTACCTCTATACTCGTGTATCAGAGGTTGGGCCATGACCGTAAAAATGGTATTAGGTGGGGACGAGCCACCTCTCTACCTGATTATAAAGAAACGACTGGACCTGGCAGAGTCCGAGTAACGTTTCTGACTACTAGTGCTAACTAAACAGTTCGAGCACAACAATAGTCCACAACAAATCCACATAAATGCCCTCAAGGCGATCATAAATATATATTCATAATAGCGTTGTTCTAACAGATATACAACCTATTATAATATCATATTTTAGTTTTCCAAAACAGTTTAAATAAAACCATTTCCAGACAAACGCAATAATCATTCCAAATTAATTACTCAATTAAACAACTGATAATTAATGAAAGTATGAAATGATGAGCAAGAGCGAACCGCCACTTGCCTGGAGTAGATTCGGCGATGAGTCTAGACGAGACGACTACGGAAAATATCCTTTCCAAGG
Source organism: Rheum nobile (assembly GCA_027886185.1). NCBI lineage: Eukaryota > Viridiplantae > Streptophyta > Magnoliopsida > Caryophyllales > Polygonaceae > Rheum > Rheum nobile. The sequence continues at coordinate 2,248,493 of WOAB01000002.1, read as the reverse complement.
ATATGGTTCAAGCTTCAGAATAGTCCTAGCAGAAAACGAGTCCATACGCGATCCAGCAAATCACGTTCTAACTAACAAATTAATTATCTATCAATTAATCTGACTGGACGAATTTAAGGAATTATATTTAATAAATTTTTATGATATTAAATCATAAAATATTTATTATATTTTCCTAACGAAAAATACGGACGAAAGGGTATCGAAATTATACCGCTCGAATGATTTTGGGTTAAAACTGGACTGAGAGGCTTAATGGGCTTTCGGCCCATTACAATATAACAGGGGCCCACGCTACTATTCCTTCATCTTCAACAATTCAAACAACAACACACAACAACAGGGAGCTCGGCTTCCACCATGGACACGCCGGGAAGGAGGGACGACGACGCCGGGGATCACAAGTAGCGGATCGAAGGTCTTCTCGGCGCCGGGAGGGTCTGCTCGGTGACGGCGAGCACAACATCAGCAGGAGCTCGCACGCACATCAGCTCGGCCAGGAGCGGTGGCTCGCCAGGATGCTATCAGCCGCGCGCTTCGCCGGAGAGGGACGCGAGGAGGAAGACGACGCTGCTGGGCTGGCTCGTCGTGGGTCGCACGAATGGAGCTGAGGCGGAGCTCGGAGACAAGGTGGGAGGCAGGGGTGAGACGAGAGGGAGATCGGTGAGGGAGGTGCGAGATGGGTGTCCTTCTACCCTTCATCCCCACCACCTTATATATCCCAAGGAGGTATCCCAAGGAGGGGGCAAAGGTCCGACCAACCTCTCTGCAGGGGACCGGCCAAAGCAACAAGTGGAGGGGCAAGCTGGCAATGGGATAAGTTTGGTACGTGGAGGATAATATTGCCCACTGGATAAGATTGGTATGGATTTTAAACCCCGTAAATTATATGTTTGTATTCAAACAAATATTCTAAGTCCCGAAAATACATCAAATGTATTTTATACCACTCAGGAAATTATTTCGGAGATCATGGATATTACAGAAAATCCAAACTCCACTGAAAGCAAAATAATTAATGAACGAAGGTTGGAAAAAATTACCCAAATACCCTTACTAAAAATGAGGGATATTACATTACTACCCCCTTAAAAGAAGTTTCGACCCCGAAACTTAGCCGAATAATCCAAAGAATACGAGGCGCTACAACATTATCCCCTTAATAATAGTTTCAACCCGAAAACTAGCATCTCTAAACTAATGGGTGACTGGAATCACCTCAATCTCACTACCTGAGCCTAGGCCCAGTGTAACGACCTGGGCCAGCCACCCTTCCGGTGCCGCTCAGTCGTTAACATGGGTCACAGCCCATACACCCTAACCCATCCCATGTTGGCCTAAACCCTCAAGGTAGGAAACCAAGCATGTAGGTTGTTCGTGAGTCTCGAACTCGAGACCTCACGCTTTAACAAGAAGCCTTGTGCTCTCTTGTCACCAATTGCGTTTTATGTAACACCTACACCTATCACTGGTAGTCCAACATTCTTGCCACTTCCAGTAGGTTATAGAAGAGACTCGAACCTGAGACCTCATCTTTTATCACTCCCCCGAAGGCAGAGATGATACTACTATCTTGCATATCCTATCTCCATATGCTATACTTGTACTAACTCGTGACCATCCTCAAAGTCATGATCACCACAATAGACTCACTATACTTTAATTATAAGAATACATATTCTCTTACACTTGCCTCTAAACTTCTCTCGAAGTATATACCCAAACCTCTTTAGGTCGGTATCCTTAACCAATTTGGTCTTCATAACCTATATTGCCAACATCGAACTATCTATTCGATCATGTTTCCACTTACAACATATTGTCTACATTCCTTACTCTCGTTAGAATAGATGTAATCATCCACATGATTACCATTGCCTTAATCAGAGTATCCATTACAAAAATCTCCAATATAACCTTGCGGTCATGCACTCTTTCTCCTGAAGACCTTAATGTCCTTACATATAAGGATACAACATCTTTCCACTAACCTCATTTCGACAATCTGGTCCTCGAATATATACTTAGAAATCAACAGTACTACAACTTAGTACCTCCATCTGTCATACAGACCTTACAAAAATGATTCACTTGTTACCTTAATCAAATCCGGCCCTTATGCCATATCTTTATCTCACAATCTTTACTCATGAGATCCCACAATCAGTAATACTACAATCTATGTCTGATTACCTCAACATGATTCGCTAATCTATTCCATAGGATTATACTCTTGTCTCACCCGAACGTGTTATATGATTACCTTAACCAACGTGGGTTACCTCTTTCTCTCAAGTCCACTTGATATAATCCGCAACCTCATCTCTATATAATATACCATGTAATCATTCTTACTATATCCACAAGATCCTGACCACTATATAATAATGGTCTCCAAAATTATCATAACGACATTATTGTACCTTTAATAGGAGAACACGCATCTCCCTTCCAATTTCCTTAAATACAAAATCCCTAAGTTCACCTCTTAATTCCTTACAATCCAATTATCAACTCCTAGTAATCTCGAAACATTACATCCTCAATTTCCTTAAAGGTACCTCTTACAATTTCATCCTTTATCCGGAAGTAAGTTTGACCTTATGCCATCTCTAACTTAAATCCTTTAAGATTCCTATACTTTCTCCAAGAATAATCATAACACTTATTCATATGCTCCTCAAATCAATCACATGAGAGCTTACTCCTATAACCTCAAAGTATCATATTGCTAAATGATTCATTCCCAACCGAATCAATCACCTGTGTCTTAATCCTTTAATACGAGTAACATGGTTACCTTACTCCTTAAGAATACATAAACTTAATCTATGTACCAAATCCTTCAGTTTATCGAAATCATCAACATGATCGATCCTTAAATTGTAATTCTTCCATTAAAGTGGCCTCTTCCTAACACAGTAACTTCACAACATGCTCTTTCCAACAAGGTTGTACTATACGCCTTATGGATGGCCCATTCACATAAAGTCCAAATATCAAATCTTGTAAATTCTCAAGTGTCATAACTCTTTATTCCCTGAAAGGACAACTTTTCAAATTCAATCATTTGGCCCTAAAGTTCACTGCCAACTCAGGCCTCTAGTTTCCTCGAAACAAGATCGCAATAAATCGATTAGCACTGTTGTGCCTAATCACTTAATTTCCCTAAACGTGACATCAAATCGCCATAATAGACATCAATCACTCTCTGTCTAATCCTTATATCGCTTCTCTTAAGGAAGCCTCATAACTGACCTCAAAACGAAACTTCGAATAGATCTTCCAAAATAATACCTATGACTTTGCACACTTGGCTTCTCAAAAGCAAACCTTAACCATTGTCCTACACTGGTCGTAATAGAGGAAACAAGTTCCCTATGAACTATCCCTCTTATACATCTCCTTCTCAACAGTCTGTCAAAATCAATGCCTACAGCATGACCTTACAACGAGGCATTCTGATCCTTATATAGTTCATCCCTATATACTATATCATAACAAATGTTCAGGGTACACATATGAGATTTTAGCCCTCAGATCCCATAGGGCATTTAACCACTCACATGTGTTCAGACACCTAAATTTTTTTTTTGGTAAAACTTAGCCTACGAGATAACACTCGCCAGTTCAGCTAAGGAAACGATTAAAGTCATACTGATGTATCGTTATTCCAGAGATGAAGAAAGAATCTTATGAATGGATCTAGAATTAAATAATATAGCCGACCCTGGTGTTAACCATATAGGGAACGGACATCTATGCTACATACATTACCCCTCCTCTATGAGTCCTGGCAGTCCTTATCCATACAGGACCTATACTATTTCCGGCACTCACGGGGTCTCGAATGAACAGACAAAATACGAAACTAGGGAGACTATTGACACAAGTCATCGCTCCCCATTCTAGAAACCTTGCTAAGTACTACCACTTGTACAAAGCTTCCCTTCCGTCGGGGTGACGTATCACAATTTCATAGGCGCCTTGCCTTAATCTGCCTCCAAATTTTCAGCGCAAACACTACCGCTGCTAATTCCATCTCAAGCGTCGGATAGTTCTCTTCATAGGTTTTCAGTTGTCTAGATGCGTAAGCAATAACCTTGCCTCTTTGCATCAACACACATTCCAAACCACTCTTTGAAGCCTCACTATAGACCATATGACCATCATTTCCTTCTGGTAGTGATAATAATGGTGCGGAGGTCAGACATTGTTTCAGCTTCTGAAAACTGGCCTCGCACTTGTCATTCCAGACAAACCTCTTATGGACCTTGCGGAGCAGACCGGTCATAGGTAGAGCGATTTTAGAAAATCCCTCCACAAACCGTCTGTAATATCTAGCAAGTCCAATAAAACTGCGCACCTCCTTCACATTATGAGGCCACTTCCAATTAGCTACTGATTCAATCTTCTAGGGATCAACCATAACCCCATTCTCATTGATCACATGGCCTAATAAAGCCATTTCCTTGATCCAAAAGTCACACTTAGACAACTTCGCATATAGCTGATTCTGTCTAAGGACTGACAAAGTAATCCAAAAATGTTCCTCATGAGCTTCCACGCTCGGGGAATAAATCAAAATGTTGTTGATGAAGACCACCACGAACTTATCCAAGTACTGTTGAAAACATCGATTCATCAGGTCTATGAAGACCGCTGGAGCATTAGTAAGTCCAAATGGCATGACTACGAACTCGTAGTGACCATATCTCATCCGGAATGCAGTCCTCGGAATATCTTCCTCACGAATCCTGAGCTGATGATAACCAGATCTCATATCGATCTTGGAAAAGACTTTTGCTTCCTTAATTGATCCAACAGATCATCGATCCTTGGCAAAGGATACTTATCCTTGATCGTGACTTTATTCGGCTCTCTATAGTTGATACAAAGTCGAAACGATCCATCCTTCTTCTTGACAACCAAAACCAGAGCACCCCAACGCGATGCACTCGGCCTTATGTAACCCTTGTCAAGAAGATCCTCAAGTTGCTTCTTCAACTATTGCATCTCCACAGGAGCCATCCTGTACGGTGCCTTAGAAATCGGCGCGGTACCAGGCTCGAGTACAATAGAAAATTCCACAACACGATGCAGGGGAAATCCAGGAATATTCTCCGGAAAACATCCGAGAATTCACAAACAACAGGATGGTTCATCTTTCGTGGGCGGATCCAGATAGCAAAGGTACCTGACACAACCTTGTCGAAGTAGCTTAAACGCAGCCATCGGATTGATAAGCCTGCCGTTATCAGCGTCATTCCGACACTTGAATTTGCACACACTGGCCCCCAGATGACACCGTCACAGTTCTTGAACTAAAATCGATTACCGCCCCATGACACGTCAGTCAATCCATACCGAGAATAATGTCATATGGAGCCATGGATATACAGATCAAATCTGCTTCGAACTTCTTACCCTGAATGGTAATCGGAAATTCTGGCAGACGCTTGGTTCCAACCAAATGTTCACCATTAGGAAGATTTACAACGAAAGGCTCACAAGCTTTGTTGCAAATTAAGCCTAGCTTACTAACGCAACTCTCCGAAACGAAAGAATGGGTAGCACCCAAATCAACAATATACACATAGGAGTAGAATGAAGGTATAGAGTACCTTGAGCAATTGGATCATTTGGTCCATCAGCCTCACGCATCTCGTAAAGGCGCTGACCTTGACCTCCAATCGTTCCTCTAGTACTTGGGGCCTCGACCTGACTAGTTGAGTCGGGACCATAACTGGTGTACCCATTGACTCTCACGGCCTTGCCCTCCAACGATCACGATCACGCTCAACCGTCTCATCCACCTGGCTCCTCTATAGGCTCTTCCACAGGAATCACGACCTTGTCGGACACTAGCACTACCGACTCAGGGAGTACGGTCTTCACCTCTTCAGGTGGACTACCAGGTTCACCGACCTCAAAACACGATGAGGGAACCGGGAACTCAAGCCTATCTAGAGATGGCGGAGCCATCTCGGCTTCTTCCGAGTCTCTCTAAAGAGAAAGGAATGCACCCATATCCTTCGGGCGACAAGAAGAGAGTTTAGTCTTTCTGAATATAGAAGTTTACTTCCATATCCAGAGCCTTCGAAAATGTTTCTCTGTTTCAAACGAGTAATCGGTTTAAAAAAATTTGTTCCCAAAAGAACATTTTAAAACCCACCTGTTTCTTTAAAAACTTTCGGCTCTGATACCACAACTGTAACACCCCCAAATCTTAACCCATTTGAAAAGGTATTACCGCCAGTGACCTCGGTTTTCCTCACCGAAGCCACCCCAAGCTTTACCATTTAAATACCAATCATGAAACACTTATGATACAAAATCATAATATTATTCATATAAAACATGAGTCTCGGGATTACATCCTAATCCCGAATAGGACAAACACAGAGTTTAAACAAAGTACAACGGAAGTCTTTTAAATATATAACAGAGTAAATAAGTTACAGCGGAAGTCTTTCTTGAAATATTACAAAAAGGATTGTGATCGTAATGATCACATGCCCAAGAATCTCAACCTGATTAAAAGATAATTATTAAAACATCCAAAAATCACCGTCGTCTTCATAGTCATTCTAGTCTCCTCATATCTTCGCTCTATCTGATGTGCCGAATCGAACGGATGACACCAGCCAACAATACAGATAACAATTGCGGTTGGTTAGTCTAAATGAATAGACCATGCAAGGGCACAAAGCAGAAGGTTCTAAGTAGTCGTATTAGGTTAGACTTCTCGTCTCTCGAATAATAGTCGAGTACGCTTGTCAACCACCATACTCTACTTGAATATGACAAAAGGCATGCACAAGAGAAGATTCCAATAGAAGCGAATCTTATCTGAATATCCAAGAGAAGACTCCAAAAGATCGAGTCTTTAACGAAGTATGACAAAGTCTGGAATATTTAAAGAATCACAGTATCGCATTTGAGCGATTTTAAAAGCTGACTTAGATGTTTCGGTTCACGACCAACCTCACCGCATACAGTGAATTCAGATTGGAAAGAGAACGTACTCTGATCAAAAGTCGAGACGAGCTTTCCTAGCTGCACTATTCGCTTAGCTGCACTACTCGCCGAAGGTTTATTAATCATGTGCGACAACGGCACTTATCTTATTATGTTCCAAAACGCGCATCATGTTATAGGCTTTTAAATGTATTTATATTCCCAACGGAACCTATACATCTTGATATGCGTTTCGTCTAGAGTGACGCATACCGAAGGGACTAAATCTCGAATTTGTGGCACTAGCTAAGTGCACCTACCTCTATACTCGTGTATCAGAGCTTGGGTCATGACCGTAAAAATGGTATTAGGTGGGGATGAGCCACCTCTCTACCTGATTATAAAGAAATGACTGGACCTGGCAGAGTCCGAGTAACGTTCCTGACTACTAGTGCTAACTAAACAGTTCGAGCACAACAATAGTCCACAACAAATCCACATAAATGCCCTCAAGGCGATCATAAATATATATTCACAATAGCGTTGTTCTAACAGATATACAACCTATTATAATATCATATTTTAGTTTTCCAAAACAGTTTAAATAAAACCATTTCCAGACAAACGCAATAATCATTCCAAATTAATTACTCAATTAAACAACTGATAATTAATGAAAGTATGGAATGATGAGCAAGAGCGAACCACCACTTGCCTGGAGTAGATTCGGCGATGAATCTAGACGAGACGACTACGGAAAATATCCTTTCCAAGGATATGGTTCAAGCTTCAGAATAGTCCTAGCAGAAAACGAGTCCACACGCGATCCAGCAAATCACGTTCTAACTGACAAATTAATTATCTATCAATTAATCTGACTGGACGAATTTAAGGAATTATATTTAATAATTTTTTATGATATTAAATCATAAAAATATTTATTATATTTTCCTAACGAAAAATACGGACAAAAGGATATCGAAATTATACCGCTCGAATGATTTTGGGTCAAAACTGGACTGAGAGGCTTAATGGGCTTTCGGCCCATTACAATATAACAGGGGCCCACGCTACTATTCTTTCGTCTTCAACAATTCAAACAACAACACACAACAACAGGGAGCTCGGCTTCCACCATGGACACGCCGGGAAGGAGGGACGACGACGCCGGGGAGCACAAGCAGCGGCTCGAAGGTCTTCTCGGCGTCGGGAGGGTCTGCTCGGTGACGGCGAGCACAACAGCAGTAGGAGCTCGCACGCACAGCAGCTCGGCCAGGAGCGGTGGCTCGCCGGGATGCTGTCAGCCGCGCACTTCGCCGGAGAGGGACGCGAGGAGGAAGACGACGCTGCTGGGCTGGCTCGTCATGGGTCGCACGAATGGAGCTGAGGCGGAGCTCGGAGACAAGGTGGGAGGCAGGGGTGAGACTAAAGGGAGATCGGTGAGGGAGGTGCGAGATGGGTGTCCTTCTACCCTTCATCCCCACCACCTTATATAGCCCAAGGAGGTATCCCAAGGAGGGGGCAAAGGTCCGACCAACCTCTCTGCAGGGGACCGGCCAAAGCAACAAGTGGAGGGGCAAGCTGGCAATGGGATAAGTTTGGTACGTGGAGGATAATATTGCCCACTGGATAAGATTGGTATGGATTTTAAACCCCGGAAATTATATGTTTGTATTCAAACAAATATTCTAAGTCCCAAAAATACATCAAATGTATTTTATACCACTCAGGAAATTATTTCGGAGATCATGGATATTACAGAAAATCCAAACTCCACTGAAAGCAAAATAAATAATGAACGAAGGTTGGGAAAAATTACCCAAATACCCTTACTAAAAATGAGGGATATTACACTTGGGGGAAGTACTCTGCTTTCCTTTAAACTTGGTTGGTGTTAAGTTATGTGTTGTATGTGGTGTTGAGCTTATTGTGTGGTGCCTTGGAGTTTCATGTTTAGGTGCAATTCTTAGTGGAGATGGTTTTTCTATGCTTCCTGAGACCTTGGGATTTGATTGGAAGAGTAGGTTTATTTTAGCTTACTCGAGGACGAGCAAGGTTTAAGCATGGGGGAGTTTGATCAGCTCTACTTTATAGGGTTTAACTAGGAGTTGTTACCGGTGTTTTGATGCCATTTGTATGGGTTTAGAGCACAACTTTGGAGTATGGAGTTGAGGAGAAGAAGTGTGGGTATGGTGGTTTGGAGGATCTTAAATGAAGATATCCAGAAGACGAGGAGTAGACCACTCGAGGAATAGAAGGAAGAAGCCACATGAAGGAGAAGAAGGGTGGAACCGCGAGCAAGCCGCGACCACGAGTGAAGCATGGGCATTGATCGCGGAGAATTCGAGACAACAGAGCGAAAGAAGACATTTTCCGCGACCGCGGATTATCTGCCACGCCCACGGAAAATCCCTTCTGCGAGACAAAGTCGAGAGCAACATTCCAATTTCCGCGATCGCGGAAGCACACGGCAACGGCCCGCGAGAGATCTCGTCCGAAGTTACTTTTGCTATTTTCTTTTTCTTTTCTTTATTCCGAGTTTATTAGTTTATTTCCTTTTAGATGAGACTTGTTATCTTTTCACTTTAGTTTTAGGGTTAGGTTATTTAAACCTAGTTTCCCTTTCATTATTCATCATCACGTTACATTCAATTCAGTTTTGCATTCATCATTTTTTTCCTTTTGAAGTTTATTGTTTCCAAGAACTATGAAGAACTAAGCACCCTTTACTTAGTCCGACAATTGAAGCCTTCGTTTGATTTGATTGTGAGATTATAACTCTATTTCCTATTCCTTTGGATTGTATCTTTTCTCTTGAGCATATTCATATTGATTCTTATTGATTTGACTAGATTGATCACCTAGTTGATATTAGTAATTGTCTATTGCTAGGGTTTGGATATTTCGAGTTGAGATTCCTTATCTATTGTAGCATCCATGATATTCTAGGACTAGTTGGACTAGTTTATTATGAAAGAGAATTGATTATGTGCTAAATGCTGCGAAACATCGGTGTTGTATGTATCCTGATTAATTCCTATGCTCTATGTTGCTGTTGTTCTAAATCTTGATAGTTTCTCGTGCGTTCAATAGTAAGGGTTGCTAGGCCGAGTTGGACTGGTGACTATTTCAGAATAGGGACAAGAATAATCAAAGGAAGGAATAGAGATAACCTAGGACCAATCTATCATATGAATGGTGGATATTTGTTTGGCTAAGTGTTTTTCCCTAAATTGATTACAAACTCTTTGTTTTTATTTCCCTTGTTTGCTTTGTTTACAACCAATCAACCTCAAAACCCCCCCTTTGTTACCATTGCATGCGAACTTACATAAAGATTGATAACTCCTCCATGTGGAATTCGACCCTTGCTTGCCTTTGCTACTTGTTTAGGTTTGTTTAGGATTATTTTGATCAGGTGATACAACTGGAGCCTGTTATCAGTTTCCTGGATCATGTGTTTAAATTACATGGATTTCCTAAGTCTAACACTAGTGACCGAGATGCTGTGTTTATGAGTGAGTTTTGCCAAGAATTCTTCACAGTACAAGGAGTTGCTTTGAATATGTCAACAACTTATCATCCTCAAATAGATGGTCAGACTGAGGTGGTCAACCGATTCTTAGAAACATATCTGAGATGTATGTTAGTGGCAAGCCACATCTGTGGAGCAAATGGATTCCCTTACCTGAATGGTGGTATAATACTACATTCCATACTTCAACTCAATTAACTCCATATGAAGTTGTTTATGGACAAGCTCCTCCTACACATTTGCCATACTTACCGGGTGAATCAAAGGTTGATATGATAGCCAGAAGTCTACAAGACAGGAAGAATATGATTCAAATACTGAAGTTTCATCTGATGAGAGCACAACACAGAATGAAACAATATGCAAATCAACACATAAGTGAAAGGCACTTTGATATTGAAGATTTAGTTTATGTCAAACTCCAATCCTACAGACAGCAGAGTGTAGTCATCAGAAGCAATCATAAATTGGCTCCCAAGTATTTTGGTCCATATGAGGTAATTGACAAATGTGGAGTAGTGGCCTATAAGCTTAAATTGCCTTCTTCTTCCAGGATACACCCAGTGTTCCATGTTTCTCAGCTAAAGAAACATGTAGGAGCAGTTGTAGTGTCATCAGCACTGCCTTATGTGGTTCCTGAGTTGTTTACTAAAGAACCAGAGTTTATTTTGGAAAGGAAAATGGTCAATTGACAAGGCCGAGCTGCTACTAAAGTTTTGGTTCAATGGAAGAATCAATCTATGGAGGAGGCAACTTGGGAATTCCTTTATGATCTGCTCAAGAAATTTCCAGATTTTGAACCTTGAGGACAAGGTTCTCTTGGAAGGGGGAGATTTGTTATAGGAAAAATGTAATGTCCACGTGTCAACTTTAGTGGTCCAATTGTTTGAAAGGACACGTAGGACAAAATTCTGTTAGGAGTGTGAAAACAGAATTGTATTTGGGGAGAGAATCAGTTTTGATCGAATCATTCATTCAGTTGTAATTCTCATTGTTGTTCTGTGAGAAAAGCTCTCAAGCAAGCCAGATTGGCCCTTGAGGTAGGAATTTGTTGTTGATCTGAACATAGATTCCTGTTATCCATTCAAATCCCATTTGTTCTCAAAATCCTGTTGAAATTCTTCTAAATCTAGTTTCACTGTATTAATATGTGAATAAGAAATTGAGTCATCCCTAGCAAAACCCCATACAACTGATTAGCGAAACGCTGCTTCGGAAAGAGCTTAAGACTTGAGCAGCCAAAGCCATATACAAGCAATGAATATCTCATGTTGATCAATCCTGTGGATCCACAAAAAAGCTAGCGATCTCTGGCAAAAGTGGTATCACCTGTTGAAAAGCCTATATGCTTGAACTGCAGCAGGAACGAAAGAAAACCCTTCATTGAATCCACACACACAAAAAAAAAAAGCTCCAATCCATAGTTTAGGAGATTGGATTCTTATGACCTCTTCCCTACTCATTTTCCAAATCAACTACATCACCCCTCTCCATGTGACACAATACGATTGCTAGGCAATCATATATAGACTCTGTGTGTAGATGGGATTTATCTTCAACAAGGAACATTTGGATCTTCTTGTCAATCTCAATCCAACTACATCCTGGGGTCTTCCTCAATTTAAGATCTCTTATTTTGAGTCTCACTTTTTTCGCCATATCCCATTGCTCAAGTGAAGCATACAAATTTGCCAAGATAACATAGGTTGATGGATCTTCATGACAAGTTTCAATAAGTTTGTTTGCAACTTCTTCTCCTAACTGCAGTTCCCCGTGCAAATGGCAAGCAGAAAACAATGTGCTCAGTAGCTGCGGTTCGTGTCTAATACTTGGCTCTTTTTTCAGGATATCATAACCTTCGTGCAATCTACCAGCGCGTCCGAGGAGATCTATCAAGCAAGAATAGAGTTCAACCGTGGGCGGGATACCATAATGAGTCTCCATCTGATGAAAATAGAAACGGCCCTCATCAACCAAACCCCCATGACTGCACGCACTTAACAAAGCAAGAAAGGCTACTCTGTCTGGCATAACGCCTGACTGCTGCATCCTTTCAAACAGTTTTATAGCCTCAAGGGCCTGACCATGAGATCCATAAGCAGCAACCATTGAGGTCCAAGAGACCAGATCCCTCTGTGGCAGCTGATTGAACACGGAAAGGGCTTCCTCTATCACTCCGCATTTGGCATACATGTCAAGTAGAGCCCCCATGACTACCTCATCGGTTTGAAACTCATTCCTAATTATGCATTCATGAATCTCCTTTCCCAGTTCAACTGCAGCTAACTGGGAACAAGCAGTTAAGACACTAGTAAGTGTAACGGGATCCGGTTTCATCATGGCTTCTCTCATTTCTCGGTACATGTTAATTGCCTTATGATAAGATCCTAACGTCACGTATCCAGAAATCATCACGTTCCAGGAAATTACATTTGCCTTGGGCATAAAATGAAAGACATATTCAGCAGATGTTGCATAGCCACATTTAAAGTAGAAATCTACGAGCGCGATGTTGAAAAATGTATCAGGCTCTATGAAATTTCTCACCATATAACCATGAACAAACAGTCCATGATGCCGAGATGCAGACCGAGAGCAAGCTGTTAGCAGGCTGCCAAGAGTAGTTGATGTAGGTCTAGTTCCTTCCCCATACATTCTTCTGAACAGCTCTATACATGATTTACTGTCGCCCTTCAAGCTGTATCCTGAAATCATGGAATTCCAAGCCACCACAGTCTTTCTGGGAATCTGCTCAAAAACCTCAGTAGCTGTTTCCAGACAACCACATTTTCCATACATATCAACTAGAGCAGAACTAACAAAACCATCCAGAACAAATCCATTGCGCAACAATTCGCTGTGAATCTGCTTCCCTCTCTCCAAATCCAACAGCCTAGCACAAGAGGAGATTACAGTTGTTAGCGTAACCGAGTCAGGATGCAACCCATGACCCTTCATTTGTTCATATAATTCCAACGATTTCTCAAACTGCCCATCTTGATAATAGCAGGAGATAACAACATTCCAGCAAGCAACATCTCTCTCAGTAATTTCATCAAACAGCTTGACTGCAAACCCAAACACTCCGCATTTCGCATACATACCTACAGTGGAGCTCGCAATCACCACATCGGACAAGATCCCACTTTTGATCACAAGGGCATGCACCAAATTGCCATAAACAACCCTCCCTAATCCCCCACAGGCCTTCAGCACACTAGGATACGTGAAATCGTCAGGCTTGAGATAAGGGTACCTCAACAAGCGCTCGAAGAGTTGAAGAGCGCCAGCGAACATGAAGTTCTTGGTCAAAGCTGCTAAAAGGCCGTTCCAGAGAGTGATATCTTGTGGGTGCTCGATGGTGTTGAAAACGAGCTTGGCGTGCTTGAAGGAGTGACAGGAGAAGTAGAAATTCATCAGGGATTTGCATAGCGGGATGTGGCCTTGAAATCCCTGTGTGATTATCATTTGGTGGATGATTTTGCCTTGTTTCAAGGATCTCGTAGCGGTGCATGACCTCAGAAGATTCAACAATTTTGATGTGCCCATCCAACATTATGTTCTTTCCCTCCTTCAGCAAGCTTGAATTCTTCAACAATTCAGCAGAAGAGGAGAGAAAGAGCCGTGCGAATGCGACTAGGCGAGTGCATATGGCCATGATGGGTTGATGATGGGCCTTTTGAATTGTGGGTTAAAATAACTTATTAGCTTTTGGGCCCAAAAATTTCTTTCGACTACCTAGCCCATGCTAAGAATGATGCCGAAACTCCTCTTGATCTGTGATCAATTTTTTTTGTAAGGTAAGAATTTTGCTCAAATCAACATTAGTTTGAAACTCAACCTTATAACATCCTTTCAGATGAAAACACACACTTCTAAATTGGTCATAAGATCTTTCGAGTAATGTCGATGGCAAAGATTCGCAATAAAATCAGCACCACATTAATTTATTGAAAAATATGAGAAATTCGGACTGTCAAAAAAAATTGTAACAAATATAGGATGTCAGAGATAATGATCTCAATCTCCTATGGACAAAGCTCAATTTTGTTTAATACTTTTGCAATTGTAAGATTGTTAGTTTAGATTTCTAGATTTTGGAATTCATGTTCTTTTCCTTTAATGAGTGCATTTCTCAAAGTTAGTGCTTCTGTTTTCAGGATAGTTGACTTGCCACATTTGTTTTCAAAAGTCAATAAGGGTTTACCCTTGTCATTTCGAAAAACAAAACTGTAACTTGAGTCCCCATTAAGTTTTGTAGATCCATTGACATTGAGTTTAATAATTTTGTTTGGAGATTTTTTCCATCTAAGAGTTTTCCTTAATTTTATGAGCATTAATATTATGGCGTTTAGCATTATTAGTTTCGGCTAGACAGTCCGAATTCCATGTATTTTTCCAATTAGATATCAAATGTATGATGAAGGATTGCAAGTCCTTAATAATCTCAACATCAACACTATTTGTTGAAAATGTAAATCTGGTTTCGTTGTGCCAGATGTTTCACATGTTGTAATTAGTTCAATAAAAAGATTCCCAACAAATATGTCATAATTTCATTCAGTAAATCATCAACCTTTCTATATCCCAATATCAATGTTTCAATATAGTTCCTTGTTGTCCGATTTATCTATAGGATAGTGTCTAATGTGTTTTTGCGTTGGAACAATAAATGAACGATATCTTCCGCATGATGATTGCATGCAATACAACCTGGTGGAATTCATACTCCCTTTTTCATTAGTCGTACTTTAGTAGGGAGTCCATTTTTTTTTATGATTTTCCACATAAAGTTAATAACTTTTGGGTAGGCATCCAGTTTCAAAATCAATGAAGAATCAAAGGTAGTATAACATTAATTTTTAATAATAAGTTCCGTCGCCGATTTTGTCGAGAACCATCCACTTTTACTAGATTCCCAATACATTATATCCTGAATGTTATTAAAAGGAATAGTAGTTGAAGTGATATGGGATACTAGGTCTGGGGGTAATATTTGGTTTAGTTTGGTCTTGTTCCATTCTGTATTGTTATCAATGAATTCTTCAATTTTCGTGTCATGGTTTTGATGTTGTGGTATGTTCACTATATTACACAGTGGTTCCTTGAGAACCCATCTATTTGTCCAAAAGTTTATTGACCATCTCCAACTTTCCATATTAGTCCTTTTTTACAGTCTTGTCTTATTTCCATCATTCTTGACCATTGCCAAGAGCAGCTTGTAGTCTTTCTGTAGTCCAAAACATGTTGATCCTTTAGGTATTTTTCTAACACAATTTTGACCCAGTAGTTTTCCGGTTCTGCAAATATTTTTCAGAGGAGTTTGAATTGCAAGGCATGGTTCTTCCTTAGTCCAAGGCCTCCTAGATTTGTTGGTTGACATATTTATCCCACCCAATCAGTGGTTTAAAAGAGAGATATTTGTTTCAGAAGAAAGCGTGATTGATTTTATCCAACTCATTTTGAGTATTAGTCGTGAGCATAAAACTTTGCATTAAGAAGTTTGGTCTAGATGCAAGGTTAGATTTTATTAAAGTCATGTTGCGTGCTTGTGATAGTGAGTTTGCTTTCCATTTGCTTAGTTGGTTCTTGGAACTTGTAATGATATCCGCAAAGGTGGATGAGTTGACCCTACCATTCATGATAGGGCAACCTAGATACTTATCAAGGGAGAGAATATTGGTAATTGTAAGGATACCTAGTAGTTGTTGTTTATTCATATATGGTACTTTTTTTTGTAACCTAGAAAGCAGATTTTTGGAAATTTACCTTTTGTCCAGATATCATGCAGTAATTATCGACAATTTCTTTTATTCACTTGCAGTTCTATTGGCTTGCTTTGGAGAAGATCATAATATCATCCGCTAAAGCAAGAAATGGAATTCTAGTTCCGTATTTTGATAATTGGAATACCAGGGATTTACGTTGTCTCGCAGAGGCATGTTGTAATTTTCTGGCTATGATTTCAGATCCCAAAATAAAGAGAAAGGACGATAGTGGGTCACCTTGTCGTAATCCTCTTTCAAGTTTAAAATTTTTGTTGGTCCATTATTGACAAGAATTGAGAAAGAGATCGTGGTAATACATTCCTCAATATAGTCATATGCATTTCCATGTCTAGTTTTAGAGCAATGTACCCTTCAGTTCCTTTTCAATGTTTTAAACAAGTGGAAGATTTCATGAGCAATGAAGATATTATCTTGAATTGCCGTATTTTCAACAAAGGCACCTTGCAGTGAATGTATCAATTTCCCCATTGTTTTCTCCAGTCTTTTCGTAAGAATTTTTGAAATAACTTTGTATATGGTTGAGCATAAGGTGATTGGTCGATAATGATTTGTTGAATTCCGATCACATTTTGGAATTAGAGAAATAAATGTGTGGTTGATTTGTTTGAGTATTTTCCCAGTCAGAAAGAAACTCTTAACATCTTGGATTTAAGAGGTTCCAACAATGTTCCAATATTTTTGATAGAATTCAGCGGTCATTACATCTGGTCCTGGTGATTTGAAGTCCAATCGCCAAAAGCACACTTTTAATTTCCCCATTAGTGACTTGTTTTGATAATTCCCGATGATCTTCGGCTGATATTTTGGATTGGATCAGTTCAAGATGATCTCGAAGCATATTTTCATTAATTGAGGTACTTCGAAATCTTTTTATGAAGTCATTTCGAATCTCTTTGCGAATATTTTCTTCGCCAATGATCATTGTTCCTTCACTTGTTTTAATTTATTTGATAATTTTCCTATTTCTTTTTCCACTAGCAATTTTGTGAAAGTAACTTGGTTTTGAGTCATTGAGTTTAATATGTTTTGTTTTAGCTCTTTGGTTCCAATATTTGTTTTTTGAAAATTAAGCAATTATTCTTTTTTCATACAAAGTTTTTTATGTTTTTCTACTAGTGTCGTGTTGGGGGATATACAAATAATTTTTTGAATTTCAATTAGCTCTTGTTCAATTTTATGAAGTTGGGTAAAGATGTTTCCAAAGATATGTTTGTTCCAGTCCTTAACATGCTTTTTAACAATTTTGTTATTTTGACAAGGTCATTCAGGTGTGATCCATGGTAATTAGTTCTTTAAGCTTGCTTAGACCTGAGCAAACGCGGGCCGACCCGTCCGCCCGCCCGGTCCGCCCGGCATAAATGGGCGGATATGGTTATTATATTTAGCCCATTTTGTCCGGATAGCCCGCCCGGAAGCCCGAATTAATTTTTAAAAATAAACAAAATAAATATATTTTTATATATAATAAAATTCATAAAATTATTATATAAAATAAATAAATATTTATACCCTAAATAACCTAATATTTATACCCACAAGACACTTAAAATTGGCGATGTTGGTTGTGATGAGTTTGAGGACGAAAAAGATTCAACTAAGGTGTGATTGTGTGATGTATGCACTACGCTGGAGGCAACAAAAAGAGACAACCAACTCCATTTTCTTTTGAAATTTGCTTAATTGTGTAATATTGTGTTATTTTGTGGGAAATTTGTTATGACAAGTTTGTAACAATAACTATGTTTACCGTTTGTAATAAAAAGACACTTTTTTATGGGTATTGTGCGTTAAATTATATTTGCTATGTTTCGTTTTATGGCAGATTTGTCTTGTCTCGCGGGCTAAATGGGACCCGCGGGCTACCCGGGTCCGGATGTCCGGGCGGATCCGGGATGCCTCCCTAGCCCATTTCCTTGGCTTGTCCGAATCCGACCTGCCCATCCGGGCATGATTTTGGTCCAAATCCCGGCCCGATTCCCGCCCGGATCCGGGTTTGATCAGGTCTAAACTTGCTTCACAACATTATGGAAATTTTTTCTAGACATCCAATTTTTTTCAAATTTGAAAGGTTGATTTTTAAATGGTGTAGGAGTGTTGAGTTCAATAGATATAGGACAGTGGTCGGATGATGAAAATGCATGATTTTTTGTGTTGATTTTAGGGTACCATTGTAATATTTGGTGTTGGACAACTGCTCTATCTAACTTTTCGTATATATTGTTTATTGATGTCATGTTTTTCCTTCATGTGAAAGCATTTCTATTAGATGGAATGTCCACTAGTTCGTTTTCATTTTTACCATGTAGTAGTCTAGTACATTTACTAGCAGGTGGTGGAAGACCATCCCATTTCTCCGTAGGGTCCGATATTTCATTTAGGTCACCCATAAGAATACTAGGGATGGGACATGGTTTATTGTAATAATAAGATCTTCCCAAAATTCTGTTTTGATAGATTCAAGCGGAGGGGCATAGGCTAAGAACCTGCCCTTGGGAGGGGAACAACAGCCGGAAATGGCTGCTAATACCCCGTAGGCTGAGGAGAAAAAGGAGGAATCCGCTCGAGGAGGGGCTCGCGTCTGATTAGCTAGTTGGTGGGGCAATAGCTTACCAAGGCGATGGTCAGTAGCTGGTCCGAGAGGATGATCAGCCACACTGGGACTGAGACACAACCCGACTCCTACGGGAGGCAGCATTGGGGAATTTTCCGCAATGGGCGAAAGCCTGACAGAGCAATGCCGCGTGGAGGTAGAAGGCCCACAGGTCGTGAACTTATTTTCCCGGAGAAGAAACAATGATGGTATTTGGGGAATAAGCATCGGCTAACTCTATGCCAGCAGCCATGGTAAGACAGAGGATGCAAGCGTTATCCGGAATGATTGAGCGTAAAGCGTCTATAGGTGGCTTTTTAAGTCCGATGTCAAATCCCAGGGCTCAACCATGGACAGGCGGTGTAAACTACCAAGTTGGAGTACGGTAGTGGCAGAGGGAATTTCCGATGGAGCGGTGAAATGCGTAGAGATCGGAAAGAACACCAACGACGAAAGCACTCTGCTAGGCCGACACTGACACTGAGAGACGAAAGCTAGGGGAGCGAATGGGATTAGATACCCCAATAGTCCTATCCATAAATGATGGATATTATTCTGAAATGGTTTAAAAAGTTCCAATGTCTAGAGATTTTGAAATTATTTATTGCTTTATATTTTCCCCATTTGTCATTAGAGTATTGCTCATGTCATTTATTTGTTTTCATGGTCTGGGATCAAAACATTTTAAGAGAGAATTGTTCTGTTCCTTTAAGTACACATAAATTATGTCTAGTTCCAGCATATCTTTGGTCAAAGAGGGTAGAAACTTAGACATTTGTTTAGATAATGGGGTTTGTACATCAGGATTTGTATTTACTTCAAGAAGTATGGAAAGGAAAAAATAAGGACTACAAACGGGCAAAACTGAAAACAAAACAAAGGACTAATTCAATTTAAACATGTAAAGGATGTGCACCAAATTCCAGTTATAGCACCTTTAGTTGTTCTTATTATTAAGTCAATGAGTGAACTAATTTTACCATAAATCTAAAGGATTGAGGTTTGAAAGATGCAGTCACCATTCAGTTCCTGAAGAGAACTGAAGAATCTCTCACAATAAACTTAAAACTAATTGCAAAAGGAGTAGAGAAAAGCATTACAAAAGATAGTGGTGAAGTGGTGATTAATCAGAGGCTTATTAGTCAAAGAGTGCTTGTAAATTCTTATAATAAACAAACAATAAGTGCAAATTTAGAGGTTAATGTAATGTAGAATAGAAAATTGAGAAATTTTCACACACACAAGATACAAAAGAGTCTTCCATTCATTTTCATTGATAAGAGTTACATAGACACCATCCACAAAATTGTCCCACAGGCCACAAGCAATGAAAGATCAAAGGAAAGTAAATAACAACATAGTCATCAAAGCATATTATCAAGGTAGGGGTGTAGAAAATGGATCCAATCATAAAAAAGGAATATAGAGGACTCTAGAGAAAAGAGAGAAAGAATGTTTTGCACAAACCTAACAAAAGACCTTGATAAAATGCACTAAACATAATTAAGGTTTCACTTTTTAGCACCCTTCAGGTCGGAGGTTGCGATGTCATCCTCACAGTCCATCTCCTTGTGTTTGCTTGACTCAAAGGTAGAAATCTGAGTCTCCATGTTACCATGACTCAAGTCACAAAGGTTTAGAGAGTTTGAAGTAGGCATGGTGTTGAAAGATTGGTAATAATCAGAGTGTTCTTCGACCTAACCTCTGTCAAGCTCATTATTGATAAGAGCTTTTATTCCCCCTTGGTAAATATCCTCCTCCATAGAACCCTCATCAAGAAAATCATCATTCTCCATAAGATCATCAAGGTCATGTTACACCTTCATAGATTTCTCATCATCGTCCAAAGCAAGGAGAGGAGCTATGAGCACCCTAGGCTCACCTATGGATTAATATCACTATGATGAGGTAGGTCAAATGGAGGGATCAGATCAGGGGGTAAGATGGGGTTATTTTCAGTAGGGTTGGGATCAGTTGAGATAGGTTTAGTAGGATTAGTTAGAGTGAGATTAACTTCAGTGGTATTTGTTTCAGTGGGGTTATGGTAAGTGGTGGTAGCTTCGAAAACAGAGCAACCTTCTTTAGTGGTAGGTTTAGAGGCAATCTTAGCAATGGAGAGACCAGAATCAGGAGTACTACCAATGACAGGTGAGGGAGATGTAGTTTGGTGATGAACATTAATACCATTGTTTCCAGTTTGATTGATGGTAGGGTTAGAAGAGGAGGCTATAGGGTCAGTGAGTTTACCTTTTTTTAGCATTGGAGACCTCAATCCATTGCTTAGAATCAACCTTGGATGGGTTAGGATAAGAACTATCAACAAGTCTTTGAAAATTGACTTGGATAGACTAGGGTTTCACATTTCTTAGAGGGCAATGATCAAAGATATGGGTGAGGGCACCACAGTTACGACAACCCTTTAGAAACTCCTCAAACCATATCATGTATTCCTCTTCACCCACATCTTCATTGGGGACCAATAAGGACAGTTGGCGGAGTTTCTAGAGGTCACAATTAATGCAAATTCTAACGTATTTCACACGGTGCTTCTTTTTTGTAAAGGTATCAAGTTTGATCAAAGTACCAAGGTGGTTCATCTCAATGATAATGGAAAGTATATCAACGCTGATATACTCAGTGGGAAGCTGTGCGTTTCTAATCCACATGTCAATGATAGAGACAAGTTTAGTGAAGGGATAAAAATTAGAAGACCAAGGTTTTAATAAGAGCAATTTCCCAAATACATGGTAAGGTACACCTTCCCATACCCTTATTTCGTCTATAGGGTTGGTAAAGCGAATTTCAAACCAAAGATTGGCTCTCTTAATAATGTCAAAGCTCCCATGGATAAATTTCCAATCATTTTTAAGTTTGGTCTTGAGTCTAGATAGTTCAACATGTTCTTTGAGGACATAACCCACCAGAGAAGATGATCAGTGCTACTTTGTAGTGCTTAACTAGGAGTTCTTACCGGTGTTTTGGGTGCCATTTATGTGTGTTTAGGACACAAGGGAGGAGAATGGAGTTATGGAGAAGGAATGTTGATTTGGTGGTTTCAAGTACTTTAAATGAAGACATATTGAAGATGGAGGCGAAGCCACGAGAGAAGACCACAACGAAGCTGAAGAACGCTACAGGAGAAATTCCGCGGGCGCGGAATCCACCGCCGCGGTCACGGATCGAAGAAGCAGCAAAGACACTCCAGAAAGTTTTCCGCGGTCGCGGAAGAAAGTGCCGCGGTCGCGGAAATTGTTCATCAATGCGGAGCCGAGATTTCATTTCGTCCGAGTTTTGTTTATTTTATTTCCTTTTTATTTCTTTTCTTTTATTTCCGGTTATTTCCTTTTAGGATATTGTTTCCTATCTTATGGAAACTAGGTTTTGCTAGGTTATATCTTTCTTTTCATTAGCAGCCTTTTCATTATTCATTATTGTTCAATTTTTCTCTTTGAGTTTTATGCTTTGAAGACTATGAAGAACTAAGCAACTATTGCTTAGTCCGATGATTGAAGCCTTCGTTTGTATTTGGTTGTGAGATTATAATTCTATTTCTTTTCCTTTGAATGTATTGATTCTCTTGTGCTTAATCCCATTGATTCTTGCTGATTTGACTGGTCTGATCATCTAGTTGATATTAGTAATTATCTATTGTTAGGGTTTGGTTATTTCTGTTTGAAATACCTAATTCAGAGTAGCAACTGCGATATTCTAAGAACTGTTTGGACTGGTTTATTGTAGAGAGAATTGACTGCATGCATAGTAAGACTGTTTGTTGCACTTGCATGTATCTATTGAAATTCCTGTGCTTATTGCTGCTATTCAATTGAATCTAGAGGTTTTCCTGGTTATTTGATAGTTAGTATTCTCAGGGTCTGTTTATCCTGTTTATAACTTAAGAAAAGAAATAGGAACATTCATTGGTAGGAATTAGAGATAATCAATGATCAACCAATCAAACTTAATGGTGGATATTTGTCTGGCTAAGTTACTTCTCACCAATTGATTACATCCTTTGCTTTTATTTACTTTGTTACATTGAAACAAACCAAAAACCCTCCTTTGTTACTATTGACATACAAATTTTGCACTTAGAAAGATTACTACCTCCCTGTGAGATTCGACCCTTGCTTGCCTACTATACTTAGTTAGGTTTTTGAGGATTACTTTGATAGGCATAACGACTTTAGGCTCATCAGAAGACTCACAAAGTTTGAGAATATTTTCTCTAACTCTAGTAAGTTTGGATCGAAAGGTCTCCATATCAATGGAAGGTTTGTTCACGGTGATAAGATTCTGGGGGTTGGAAGAGTTTTGGTTAGTTTTATTCATTTCAGAATCATAGAGCTAGACGCAATATCAGGATCAGAACAAAGGACATCTTTCATGGATCGCTTCCCCTTATCCATTGAATTGGATATGGGAAGCCAAAGCAAACCAAACAAATAGCAAAGACTCATACACATATAGAAATAAACTTGTTTCCACTTAGATTTCAGATAGAGGATGAGAGAAGAGTGAGTAATTTCCAAGTTCCAGTTATTGTATATATAGTTCTTTTCAACATCAAGATATGTCACACAATGATATCATATTAGGTAATAGATGGATGAGTCATGGTTCATTGTACAAAAAATAAGTTTAAGGGTAAGATAGCACTTGAAAATTCGGGAAGGAAGATCATTGAAGGGCTTCCAAAAGAATATGAAGTAATACCAAGTCGTAGTCACAAAGCAATACGGCTTACACCCAGTACACCCTTATACTGGTGAATGAACATATTTTCCCTAAAATCCCTAAAAGGAGGGCCGGTCAAAGGTCCAGATCCCATTGAGGATTGAAATTATTCTCAAAGATGTGCTTCAAAAGAGTCAACGACGTCAAGGGTTTCCCACCAACCCCATATCCATGCCAGACGGAATAAGGATGACTCATGAATCACCTTTCTAATCCCATATTTTATGGGGTGCAGTTGGAAGTACCGATTTATATTCAGAGAAGGATTTTGAGATTTCTAGGTTATTTTCCCCATTCTTTGTACTGTTACGCACTCGGTTTGCTTTTCCAGAATAGATTTGGTCTTCATAGATCACTTTTTGGAGAGGATTTGGTTGATTTTGAGAGGAGATTTGAGAGAGAAAGGAGAGAGTTGGTGGGATTTCATGATCAAAGTCGACTTCACATGAGAGAACGAGAGAAAGGGCGGCGGTAGCAAGAGAGGAGAGAGCGAGAAAGAGAGCATTTTAGGGTTTTACCATATCGGAGACTTGAATCACCCAAAACCCTGGTCATGGATTGTTTGTTCATGGTTATATGGTGAGAAATTTCATAGAGCCTTATTTATTTGGATTGTTAAGCCTCAATATCAAGAAGTGGAGGCAGTGGTGGAAACGATAGTTGATCTAACTTTACCTCTTTTAACTCAAACATAACCTGAAGATGGAATTTTTGGGTGTAACAACAGACGTAGTCTTGAACAAGACATGATAAATGCAGTCGACTACATGACTCTGGATCAAATACTTGTAGATGACATGAACAACTTCAAAATTTCACTGATGATGATAGATATTGACGTGGACAAGGGAGAATGTCGAAGGAAAGGGAAATGCATAGTTGTGGATGTTGTTTAACCCGACAACGATGATGAAGAATACTCAGTGAATGGTTTGAGTAAGACAAGGGTCGGCGAAATATATGAGATTGATGATAGTATATAAGAGATTAGTAAGGATGAAAATAATGATGAATGGGAGGCATACCGGGAAGCAAATTTTGAAGAAGCCATGCATGAATCAGCCTTATTGTGGGTGTTCCAAAAATCCCCGCCTAGGCCCCGTCTAGGCGCTAGGCGGTCATCCACCGCCTTGGACCCCGCCTAGGGCCGCCTAGGCGAGATCAAGTCTCAGATGTTGTGGAAGAAGCAACATCTTATGAGATGACGAATGCATATAACATAGTTTTGGGTGTGGCTTTGTATAAAAAAGCCTATTATTATAAGTTAAACCTCATCCCAACGTAGTTTTATAAACATTAATGGATTTGAAAGAACATAGTCAAATAATCACATGGGTCACGCATAGATTTTTAATCTGCCTAGGCCCCGCCTAGCCGCCTAGGCGCTAGGCCCCCCTCACCGCCAAGCTTCCGCCTAGCGACTTTTAAAACATTTACTGTGAGAGGAGTAGAATGAGGAGGCACAATATATGGTGCAAGAGATAGAAAGAAGAGTATTACGTATCTGCAAAAAGGGCGTTGGAAAATGGCAGTTGTGGTTGAGAAGGAAGAGGGTTGCAAGGGGAATTGCGATGATGGAATGAAGGTTAGATATTTCTTTGTATCAAAGAAGGATTTTCAGGATGCCTTAAAAGCTATGGCATTGAGCAATTACACCCAATTGGATGTGAGGAAGACATACACAAAAACATATGTGGTTGGTTGCATTGTTAAAGACTACACGTTCATGTGCCGCGAGTCAATTTAGGGTGATACATCACATTGTTTGTTGTGCAAAAATTCAATCCAGTACATAGTTGCAGGCTGAGAACATGGCACAACCACCACAAGGAATCCACTGTAAGTATAATTTCTGAGAAAATACTCCCTGAGTAAGTAACAAATTATGATATGAATAGTGTGTGATGAATTTTGTGTGTTCCACATGTTTGTAGATTGTGGGGGGGGGGGGGGGGGGGGGGGGGGGGGGGGCTAAAACCAGCTGCAATTCAAAGAGAAATGAGGATGGAGTGAAAGCAAGCTACCACAAGGAATATCGGGCAGGTAAGAAATCCGGACATATTGCCCATGGAACAATAGAGGTCAGTTACAATGACATGTATTCCTACATGTACATGCTGCAACAAGGAAATCTGGGCACCCATGAAGGTTCAAGTATGTGTTTTGGAGTTTAGGGGCATGTATTCAAGCAATGTTACTATTGAACAAGGTATGTTGGAGTAAACTATATCCTGTATAAATTTGTGAAACACTAAGAGTCAAAGCAGGATAATATCTTAGTGAGTCAGGGAATATGTGTAACTATTAAGGAAATTAGGTTAAACATTTATCTGATAGAAAAGACATTTTTAAGAGGATGAAAGCGATGGAAGAAGAGTTTGACATTAAGCCTCAATATCAAGAAGTGGAGGCAGTGGTGGAGACAATAGTTAATCTAACTTCACCTCCTTTAACTCAAACACAACCTAAAGATGGAGGTTTTGGGTGTGACGACAGACGTAGTCTTGAACAAGACAGGATAAATGCAGTCGACTACATGAATTTGGATCAAATACTTGCAAATGACATGGAAAACTTCAAATTTTCACCGATCAGGATAGATATTGACGT
Organism: Rheum nobile; assembly: GCA_027886185.1. Lineage (NCBI taxonomy): Eukaryota > Viridiplantae > Streptophyta > Magnoliopsida > Caryophyllales > Polygonaceae > Rheum > Rheum nobile. Next base: position 2,222,275 of record WOAB01000002.1, on the reverse strand, counting down.
GGACAAGGGAGAATGTCAAAGGAAAGGGAAAGGAATAGTATTGGATATTGTTTCACTCAACGTCGATGATAAAGAGGATTTAGTGAATGGTTTGAGTAAGACAAGGGTCGACGAAGTATATGAGATTGATGATAGTGTATAAGAGATTAGTGAGGATGAAAATAGTGATGAATGAAAGGCGTACGAGGAAGAAAATTTTGAAGAAGCCATGCTTAAATCAGCCTTGATAGGAGAGGAGTGGAATGAGGAGGCAAAATATATGGTGTAAGAGAATGAAGTAGAGTATTATGTATCCGCAAAATGGTGTGCAAAAAGGGCAGTTGTGGATGAGACGGAAGGGGGTTACAAGGGGAAATACAATGATGGAATGAAGGTTGGAGAATTGTTACATCAAAGAAGGTTTTTTAGGATGCCTTAAAAGCTATGTCATTGAGCAATTACATCTAGTTGGATGTGAGGAAGACATATTGTATGGTAAAAAACTGCACGTTCATGTGTCGCGGGTCAATTTGGTTTGATACATCATTGTTTGTTGTGTGAAAGTTCAATCCAGTTTATAGTTGTGGCTTGAGAACAAGGCACAACTACTACAAGGAAACCACTACAAGTATAATTGCTGAGAAAATACTCCATGATTAATTAACAAATTACGATTTGAAGCGATTTGCACATAAGCAATCGATATGAATAGTGTGAAATGAATTTTGTATGCCTTACATGTTTGTAGATGGGGGGGGGGGGGGGGGGGCAGAAACCGATTGTAATTTAAAGAGCAATGAGGAAAACTGGAGTGAAAGCAAGCTACCACAAGGAATATCGGGCAAGTAAGAAAGCCGAAGATATTGCCCATGACACAACAAAGGTCAGTTACAAGGACATGTATTCCTACATGTACATGTTGCAACAAGGATATCTAGGCACCCACAACAGGATAATGAGAGATGAGAATGAAAGGTTCAAGTATGTGTTTTGGAGTTTAGGGGCATGGATTCAGGCAATGCCACTACTGAAGAAGGTATGTTGGAGTAAATTTTTTCGTGTATAGATTTATGAAACACTAAGAGTCAAAGATGGATAATAGCATAGTGAGTCAGAGAATATGTGTAACTATTCAGGAAATTAGGTTAAACATTTATTAGTATTAAGAACAATAATTGTTATAGGATAACAAAATTGGGGAAGTAGTTGGACGAAATATAACGAAAGTAAGAATCGGTTCCTTGCAAATGTTTATGGTTTGGAAAAATATGTGTTGTTAGAACATTCTGCAGGTCATATTTTTTGTTGTGAGGGTTGATAATGTATTCTTATTGATTTCACTAATATAGGTAATATCTGTGGATGGCAGACACCTTGGTGCGTGTAACACCCCTAAATTACCTTAGGAATATTACCGTCAGTGACCCCAGATCGCATATCCGAAATCACCCAAGACATTAAAGTATTGATCGCAAAAGACAATGTAGAACAATAATAACAATAACAATTCAATTAACAATGTCTTACATTAAAACGATGTTGCAAAAATAAGGCAACCTTACAATATATCAAAGTACAACGGAAGACTTTATTCAAAATGACAACATGATACGTAACCTTTAATGAAGACAAATAACAATATCCTAAAGCAAAACACAGTCGCCTTCAACGTCGTCTTCCCACGTTCTCGACTTGGGAATCTATTCCTGATGTGCCGTAAGGGATGGATGACACCAGCCAACCATGCAAAGAAAAGAGAAGGTTGGTTAGTCTAATGAAAGACTAAACAAGGGTTCAAGCAGAGTGGTTCTTGTGATTGTAACCCGTTACTATCATTGTCCCTCCAATAATAACCGAGGGACGATATATAACCCGAAAACTTTCACGGAATGAGAGAAATAGGTATGAATCAAAAGAAGACTCCAAAGGAATTGAGTCTTTAGGAAGTATGAACAATTGTTTGGGAACATTTAAGTTTATCACGCAAAGTTTAAAAACCGACCTTGATTATTTGGGTCCCCGACCAACCTCACAGCATAACGCGAAGCCAGATTGGAAAGAGGACTTACTTTAAAATAAGAGTCCGGGCGGGTTTCACGTTGTACTTCTCGCCCGAGGGTATATTAATTATGTGCACAAGGCACTTATCTTATTTAGTTCGAAAATGTTCATTCACGTTAAGACTTTTATTTCCACAACCAGCCTCATAAAGAGATGAAGAATGGGATAAATCCCGAAGATTTGGCACTAGCTAAGTGCACCACCACTTATGCATATAAGGATAGGTCATGACCAAAGGCATTAGGGCAATAATCCTCATAACACCAAGTTATAAAGAAATGACTACACCTCGCAAGGAAATAGCGTTCCTACGAATACTCGTGCTATCTAGCAATTATATTTCACACCAATTCACAACAACCACACCAATGTTACCTAGCAACCTATAATATATATATATATAGATCTATGCTCTAGTAAAACACATGTTTATGGTGAAACGAGTGGATTATTTTAAGTCATTAGATTAAAATCAAATCAATGGTCCTCATAGAATGGATGGAGGTTCAAATTAAATTGAATGTACTTGCACACACTGGATTAAAAGGGGGCGGATTTTGTGGGATTCATTTTAGGCGATTCACCTCCCCACTACCCAAATTTACGGTGCACTCTCTTTCTTATCTATCTCACACTCCTCTCTCGTTCGACCGAATCCTCCTTTGAAGCGAGAACGAAGCTCCACCTTTTCTCCCTTGCCGTCTTCAATTTCTTCACCGCCTCTCTCCATCGCCGTTCTTCGCTCTTTCTCATCCTCGAATATTCGCGAAGCAACAACTACAACTGAGCACCGGTCTCCTCTATTTCTCGCCCCGAAATTCTACAAACCAACAAATACTTCACTTGGATTTCGGTTTGTTTTCATTATTTTGACTGAGAAGTTTATTTTTTTTGGGCATGCATTGGATTTAAATTTGATATCTTCATACAATTTTTGGTGAGATATTTGGATGTTTATGGAGTTCGGTTTGACAGACGGTTGAAGGAATTTGAAAATTAGGGTTTAATTGGGAAAACTTATTGTAGAGTGTTTGAAGAATTTGGATTCTAGGATTTAATTGGAAAAACTGAGTGTATAGTTTTTGAAGAATTTGGATTCTAGGGATTTATTGGAAAAGGTTTTAGTTATGAATTCCATCATTTCAATTGAAGATAAGACCCGACGCCGAACCTCTGCTGGCGTCTGAGATAGACTAAAGGCGACCAAGAAGGCGGAGCTTAAGGAGGGTCGCGCGCGACCGTCGGCTGAGAAGACGGGGCTGTAAGAGGAATCTATAGCGGGAGACGACGGTGTTGTGTTGGCATCGATCGTGCTATAGTGGCTGCGAGTCAGGTAAGAATTTTAAGAGTTTCAAAGTTTAGGGGTTCCAATTGATTGTTGAGAAAGTGAATTCATTTAGAGGGATTGTGTGGATTTTGATTGAATGTTATAATTGAGTATGGATTTTATGGTTATTTTGTTTATTTTAATAAATCTTTGAATTAGGGAAAAACTCGTTTAATTTCGTGTTTCTTGTTCTGTTGCTACGATAATCAACAATCCTATCAAGGTCTTATATGAAGCATTAGTCTTGAGACTGTTGGAATAAATTAAATAATGCTGGAATAATTGCTACTCCAATGAGGTTATTTTGATGTTTGAGTATGATTATGTGGATGAGGGTTCTGTGATTATGGATTATGTATCTGGCCGTGAATGTGATATTCAGTTGTATGGAAGGGATATGCATTTTTCATGCATTGATATGCAGATAATACTTGTATGATATGCAATTTGTTATTATAGATTATTTCATTGGCCATGATTGTGATATTCATTTGTGTGGATGTGATATGCATTTTCCATACATTGATATGCATAATATACTTGTATGATTTGCAATTTTTTATGATAGATTATTTCATTGGCCGTGAATGTGATATTCATTTGTGTGGATGAGATATGCATTTTCTATACATTGATATGCAGAATAAGCCGCGGGCGTAGCCAATGAAGATCTCGTTGAGTGCCAGGAAAGAACAAGTACCGGGCGCGGTTCAAGGGCAGCGATTGTGGCCATGCAATTATGTGGATGGGATATGCATTTTTTGTACAGTGATATGCAGAATATTCTTGTATGATATGCAACTTGTAATTATGGATTATTTCATTGGCCGTGAATATGATATTCATTTGTGTGGATGAGATATGTATGATACCGAATAACAGATATTCAGAAATACTTGAACGATATTCAAATAATGTGTTTTGATATGCACAATTTTTTTTTCAATTCAGTGGATGCATTATATACATAATGAATAAGCACTCACAATACTTGAATATCAGATATAGAACAATGAATATCAGCATGAATACGATTGAACATGAACAAAATAAACAGATATGCAAAGAACATGTAACGATATTCACAATTTTCGTGTCGATATGCATAATGTTAATTTTCAACTAATTAAATGTATTGATATGCACGAACTTCCACTGAATATGCGTATTAACTGAAAACACAGTGAATAACGCGGATCTCGGCGGAGGCTTGAGGAATAATGTTGATGGGGATATGCAATATCTTTCTCTCTCCAAATCTACATTAAACTTCCTATTTTGGAGGTGGTTATTTAATAAAATTCAAAAAAGCTTTTGTGATATTTATTCCATGATTCACACCCCCACTACACCCTATTTTCTCTCTCCTAATCTAGCCATTTATCACCCTCAATCTAACGCTCCAAAATTGTCCACTCGTTTTATCACAAGACTCATTTTACCTGAGCGCCCCTTTATATATATATGAGATTATAGCTAGCATACATACAAGGTTCATTTTCACACATTTTATACACAAAAGTTCTCAAACAACAACTTTTAGAATTTTTATCCCAACTTAATTAAGACAACCAATACATTGTCAAATAAGGAAAAATGGAATAAAATGCAAGAGCGAACTACCACTTGTCTTGAATTGAAGAGAGAAACGAACGGTAAACGAGAGCGATCGCTTGCGAGTAGAACTTAACCTCTTGTTTCAATTCTGTTCCAAAGCCAATCCGAGACGTACCCAAATCACATTAAATAAATTATATTAGATAATTTATTTAATAACCAAATTTGAGATAGACAATGTCTCGGTTTTTAATTAGATTTATTTACCCATAAATAAATCAATTTCAAGGCTTTTCGATTAAACGATTATCTATGTGATTAAAAATTAATTAGTCGTATATTCTAAATAATCATGACACAAATAAATTAATAAAATAATTTATTTATAATCCTAAAATTTTTTGAAGTCAAAATATTATCTAAATAAATAGTCAAAATTTACCCATTCATAATATAAGATAATATTATAACAATTTTAATTAATTCAATTTTTTTTTTAAATTCAAATTAATCCCAAAATGTTTATCATAATCTGGATTAATTAAATTAAACCAAATTAAGCCAAAATAAATTAAAATCAAAAGAAACCAATTCCCGAATCGGGTTTAGCAAGTACCCTAACGACGTCAGTTGCACCTCGCCGGAAAATGCTGAAATTGGGGGGCGGCTTTGGTGGGTCTCCGGTGGTGGAAGCTTAGGGTTTTTGTAGGGGACTTGTGGACGAAGCTAGTGATGCCTTCAATTGCTCGATATAAACTCCACCATACTCGAATTTTAGGGATGAACAACTCGAACACGTTTTTAGGGTTTTTCGGATACAAGCTTGAAATTGGATGGATTGAAGACGAATTCATGATCCTATTTATAGGGATATGGTAGAGGAGAATATCCCCATCATAATCCCTCAATCAATTCGTCCCCATTGAAGACGATCTTTTCGAATTTTCAAAATCTTCAATTCGACCTTAATGAGGCGGTTATGGTTTTGGGAGCAAAATCCCGTCAATTTAGCCCCTATTAATCCACATTGACGGATGGATAACGTGGAGGATAAGTCCCTCTTAAATGCCCATGGATCAATTGAGTCGATCGAATCCAATAATTTTGAATTCCGCCATTAAAATGGCTAAGACCTTCACGGCTTACTGGACAGAGAATCGGGAGGAAGGAGGTGAAATTTTGGGCTATTTACGAAAATGGCCCAAAATATTGGGTTTTTTGGCAAAATTGCCCTCTTTACTTTTCATAAATTGAAAAAATTGCCCAAATTAATATTTTTATTTTGTAATATTTATTTTAATATATAAAAATTTAACTTAGGGTAAAATAAGCTTAAGTTATTTTTCTTGTAAATTTAACCATACTTAAATCTTTAACAAAAATTTGTTAAACTCTATTTAAATATTCTAGGTCAAATTTGGTAAGTTTTGTTTTAATTAAGACTTAACATAATGTTTAGAATAATTTAAATAAATTTATAACTTACAATTTGTAACAACTTCTAACAAGAACTCTATTTTATTTCTATTTTAGGAGTAATGAAATATTACCAAAATTCCTTTATTTAGAAATAGAGTTGGGAAAATTACACAATTACCCCTACTAAAAATGAGGGTTATTACATTACTACCCCCCTTTAAAAAAAGTTTCGACCCCGAAACTTAGGCCGAAAATAGCTTAGGAAAACGACTATGCATATCAGCTTCAGTCTCCCAAGTGACCTCCTCGTCTGCAGACATTGACCAAAGCATTCTCACCAAGGGCACCACTTTGCTCCGCAGGTGCTTCTCACGATGTTCTAGTATACGCACAAGTCTCTCCTCGTATCTCCTATTCGCCTGAATCTCAATGTCGTCATAACTCAGAACATGAGACTCATCCGGCATGTACTTTCTCAGTAGAGACACATGGAACACATTATGCACAGGATGCGCTGACGATGGCAATGCCAAACGGTATGCCAAAGATCCGACTCTGTCAAGGATCTCAAATGGTCCCACATAGCAAGGATTGAGCTTCCCACGCTTTCCGAATCTGAACACACCCTTGGATGGCGACACCTTGATGAACACCTTGTCACCGACCTTAAACTTGACATTTCTATGCTTCAAATTAGCATAAGACTTCTGTCAACTCTGAGCTGTAAGCATCCTCTGTCTGATCAAAGCAATATCTGAGGCAATTCTCTCGACAAACTCTGGTCCTAGCAGAATTTTGTCGGCATTCTCATCCCAACAAATTGGAGATATGCACTTCCGACCATACAGAGCTTCAAATGGAGCCATCTTAATGGTGGAATGCCAGCTATTATTGTATGTGAATTCAATCAGACTCAAGCTGTTCTCTCAACTAGTCGGACGATCCAACACTCATGCTCTTAGCATGTCCTCGAGTGTCTGAATTGTCCTATCTGACTGCCCATCCGTTTGAGGATGAAACGCAATACTGAATCTCAACTCAGTTCCCATGGCCTTATGCAACTCCTTCCAGAATCTCAATATAAATTGGCCATCATGATCCGATACAATGGTTTTAGGCGTACCATGAACACGAACAATTTCGTGTAAAAACACTTCAGATAGCTTGTGGGTTCCCCAGGTTGACTTGATGGCCACAAAATGAGCACTTTTCGTGAGCCGGTCAATAATCACCCATATAGCATCCTTCCGACCTTGTGTCTTCGGCAAACCCATAACAAAATCCATTGTGATATCTTCCCATTTCCATTCCGGAACCAGAAGAGGTTTCAACTCTCCCCCTGGCCTACGATGCTCGATCTTCACTTTCTGACAGGTCAAACATCTTGCCACAAATTCTGCTACGTCCCACTTCATGTTGGGCCACCAGAACTTCTTTCTCAGATCTTTGTACATCTTGCTGGACCCTGGATGTACCGAATAAGTTGAGGAATGGGCCTCCTTCATTATCACCTCACGAAGGTTATCACCATCGGGCACAGAGATCCGATCCTGAAACCAAAGTGATCCATCATCTTGAATCACAAATCCCAGAGCTTTTCCATCCACAACTTCACTACTTAACTTCACCAAGATCAAGTCATCAACTTGTCTTTCTCTGATCTGATCAAGTAGCGTAGCTTGAATTTCAAGCATACTCAGGCGTCCTCGTCGTTGATCATATAAGACCTCGATTTCGCACAATCCTTGCTGCAACTTTTTCTGATCATTGAGTAGAGCTACCACAATCTCATGTGGCGTCTTTCGGCTCAATGCATCGGTTACCACATTAGCCTTGCCCGGATGATACAACAACTCAATATCATAATCCTTGAGCAACTCCAACCAGCGTCGCTGCCTCATGTTCAACTCTTTCTGAGTGAACACATACTTCAAACTCTTGTGGTCAGTGAAGATCTGACACTTGACACCATAGAGATAGTGCCTCCAAATCTTCAGTGTGAAAACCACATCAGTTAATGCTAGATCATGAGTCGGGTAATTCGCTTCATAAGACCTTAGTTGTCGATATGCGTATGCAATAACCTTTCCATTCTGCATTAATACACATCCCAAACCCTACTTTGAAGCATCAATGTAGACAACATAACCATCAGTTCCTTCTGGTAGTGCCAATATGTTGGAGCAGTATGTTGATGCTACTTATAAGCTGGAGGTGACTCTAGGAGAGTCAACCAAGAAACGCAACCGATAGAGGTCGGGGAACAACAACAAAAATCCACAATAGGGTGGTGGATTTAAGCGTCCAGCCCCTCCGTCCAAATTCTCCAAGTTGAGTCGGCCTAAGACTGAGGCTACACAGTCTGGTTCAACTCAATGTTCAAGTCAGAGACCTCAATGTTTAGCCTCTATTAATCCACATTGACGGATGGATAACCTGGAGGATAAATCCCTCTTAAATGCCCATGGATCAATTGAGTCGATCGAATCTAAGAATTTTGAAATTCCGCCATTAAAATGGCTTGAGACCTTCACGGCTTACTGGACAGTGAATCGGGAGGAAGGAGGTGAAGTTTTGGGGTATTTACGAAAATGGCCCAAAACTTTGGTTTTTTGGCAAAATTGCCCTCATTACTTTTCATAAATTGCAAAAATTTCCCAACTTATAATTTTTATTTTGTAATATTTATTTTAATATATAAAAATTTAACTTAGGCTAAAATAAGCTTAAGTTATTTTTCTTGTAAATTTAACCATACTTAAATCTTTAACAGAAATTTGTTAAACTTGATTTAAATATTCAAGGTCAAATTTGGTAAGTTTTATTTAAATTAAGACTTAACATAATGTTTAGAATAGTTTAAATAAATTTATAACTTATAATTTATAACAACTTATAACAAGAACTCTATTTTTTTCTATTTTATGAATAATCAAATAATTACCAAAATTCCTTTATTTAGAAATAGAGTTGAGAATATTACACAATAACCCCCTACTAAAAATGAGGGTTATTACAGTGCAAAGTATTGGGGGTCCTTTTATTAGGCAGTGCACAAGACGGAAATGGGCAAATTTACCCACTATGGGTTAGCGTTGTTGATAATGAAAATGATGAAGCTTGGTCATTTTTCTTCAAAGAGTTGAGAATTGTTGTGGCGGATGATCCTGAAGTATATTTTGTCTTTGGTCACCATGAAAGCATCGATAGGGGTCTTAGGAACAACTATCATTTCTCTAAACATGGATTATGCGCGTATCATATATATCAAAACTTCAAGGCAAAGTATGGTAGGGGAGACCTTCAGCCGTTGTTCAATAAGGTGGCGAACGCATACCCAAGGACCGAATTCAATTTCCAATTTGCACAATTGTATGCCGAGTCACAAAGAATTGGACAGTACCTACGAGAAGTCGAAGTTCAGAACTGGGCAAGGGCACATTTTGTTGTAAATAGGTTCAACATTATGACAACCAACAACGTTGAGTGTCTAAATGGTAGGTGGAAGACAGAGCGTTTGTGGCATGTGCTTGCCTTGTTTGATGCTCTTCTAAGGACCACAATTGAGTGGTTCTGCCAAAGGAGGAAAGCTGCCACAAAGTGGGACCAGGTCCTCATGGCTAACGTGCATAATGAATTGCTAATCAATTATCATTATTCACTAAAGACAAATGTGCATAGGCTAAAGTGAGTATGAGGGGGGAGGTGGTGCAGGGAACATCAAGGTTAGATGTGAATCTACAGGCGCATACTTGAGATTGCAACGAATTTCAAGTGAATCATGTACCATGTATGCACACCATAGCTTTGGCAATGACTAGGGGCATCCAATATGAAGAATTAGTCAATCATGTGTTCTTGAATGAGCGGCTGAAAGAGGTGTACCAAGAGACTTTGCATGTTGTCCCCCTTGTTGTTCATTGGGTTGTTTTACCCTCAGTGAAAGCAATGAACTGCTTGTCACTGTTAGTGAGGAGGCATCATCGTCTGAAGCACGTTGAAGTTGGAAGGGTGAAACAAAGAGGGAGTACAAGATGAATAGAATATTGTTATGTTGGATAACATAACAAAATTGAATTAATTGCTTTTGCAGTATGGCTGAAGATTGAAGGCTGGTATTACAAGATATTCCAAGTGGTAATATGACATGTGTGGAAATGCGGCTAGTATTTTGATGTTATTTTGTAACGACTATGAGTATTGAAGTTTGTGTATTGTGCTATGCTCAGAAGTAGTAGGAAAGGAACTAGTTATAGGTATGATGTAATGGAATAATGTTTTCCACAATCTATTTTATGTGAAAGAAAGGAACATGCTACTTTCTATACGTATCTATGCGATAGTTGAACTATTATATTAGTCTAATACCATCTTACTTCCTTTCCAAGAATGGTTATCGAAGAAACGAATGTTACTTGACATAGATGTTTGCATTGATACTCCAATTATATTGTTCAAAACATCTTGAATAGAATTACAACTATCTTGACGTGTGAGAGGTACATGGTAACACCCAATATTACCTTAATTTAAATCTTTCTACCTACGCAATTAATTGGAATGGAAAAGCACGAAAATTTAGTACTATGGAAAAAAATCCATCACGATGATTTCATCACAAAAATGGAATACCATCGTAATTGTGGTGGAACGAATGGAACCTATGCAAGACATCGTAGGTACACAACCATACTCATAACAATTGAAGAAAATAATGCTACATTTTATTAGTTCAACTAATTTTGTACACCTTAATTTGGTGTCGAAGGAATGAATGGCAATGTAAAAAGATTTGTTTGCATTATTTCAAATTTTCTTGGAAAGATATCCTGAACAAAAGCACATGCACCATGTCCGCAAAATGGGAATCTATTTGCATTAGTTTAACAAATCTTGCATTTATATGGGTTTCACCTTTTATGTTGAAAGATACAATAATATATTGATCGTATATAAATGGATAAGGTACTAACAACGTTAATCTTGTTGTATAGTAGGGCAAAACATTTCACCTACAAGCCATAAACATTCATTACAAAAGTTGTAAAGTAGGACAAAACATAGAAAATTAATATGGTTTTCCAATTTCCTATACATTCTTAATTGTCATACAAAAGATCATACTTGTTCAATGCTATGAAAACATATTACATCTGTTATCTTACAACCCTCAAGCTCGTACTAGTTGATACATACTATATCATCATGTTCCCCTCCTTCGTCCCCCACTGCATATTCAACATTGAAATTCCTAGATTCTTGTCCATCCATTAAAGGAGGCACAAAATGTGTGACATACGCCATGAGACCTCCATATACCAAATCCCAAAATTTAGTAAGCTCTAGTGCAATTCCCCTATTGCAGAATCCCTTGTACCCGTTAACTTCCTGGAGTCAATTATGTGCAATATTAAAAAATGTAGCTATGAGAAACCTATAACAAGGAATTGCCAACCCAAATATAAAACTACCTTGATATATTTGTCCCACCATTCATCCGTTGTCATGATCAACCATGTACCACGGTCCCAAACACAACCAGGCTCATGGAACCTGATTCTCTTCATAAAATCCAAATCATCTTGATGTAATGAAACTTGGTTTGTGCAATTTCATGGGTACACTTCACCCTTGTTTGTTCTTCGAACGTGGTTGCTATGTGGACCTAGTTTAAAGACACACTATCCCCGTGTCTTACAAATGGGATGACTCTGATACCATCTGAAGCCTTAGAAACACCATCCCATTCCAACCCGGGAACTTCCCAAGAGGTCACCCATCCTAATTCTACTCTAGGGTTGTTCAACGGTTTCAGTTTTTTCGGTTTTAGACCGAACCGAACAAACCGAACCGAAACCGAACCTATTTAATTCGGTTCGGTTTTTAAAAAATCATATTTCGGTTTTCGGTTCAGTTTTTTTTCGGTTAAAACCGATTTAAAAAATATTTTACTTTTTACCAATAGGGGCCTAGTTATACCCTGTTCGGTTTGGTTTTCGGTTCGGTTTTCGGTCCGGGTTCGGTTTTTTTGTTTCTTATTCAGTCCTAAGTATACCTTGTTCGGTTTTGTTCGGTTTATTTCGGTTTAGAATCGGTTCATACCTTTTTCATTATTCGGTTTGTTCGTTTTAACTGAAACTGAACCGAACAAAACTGAACCGAACCCGAACCGAACCTTAATTCGGTTTGGTTTTCGGTTCAAAATTTTTACACTTTCGGTTTCGGTTTTGTTCGGTTCGGTTCTGGACCGATGAACAACCCTATTCTACTCCATACCTATCACACTTAAATTTAGAGTTCTTTATCCTCACTTGAATCCTTAAAAGGAAGAGATCTTGTTGACATGGTAGCATTTTAGTCTTTATAAACCAAGTTCAGGGTGTTACAATCACCCACACTTAAACCCTTGACAATCTCGTCAAGGCCGAAAGACCACCATCTAGGTCGAGTGACCAGCCTCAAGGCAAGCCCACTCATAACCCCAAAGTCAGCCCTAATACCATATGTAAGACCTGAGACCTTAGAAGCACCGTCTCAGGCCAAACCGTGAACTTCTCAGGAGGTCATCCATCCTAGTACTACTTTCATGCTTAACTTCAGAGTTCTTTGTTCTCACTTGAACCCTAAAAAGGAAGAGCTCTTCCTTTTCAGGGTTCAAGTGAGGTGTCTGCTGGAAGCAAACTTTTAGTGTTGTATGATTGTGACTGGTAAACAAAGGAAGAAGTGAAAGAAAAATAATATTTCTCTCACCTACACGTGCTAGGCACGTGTTTGAATAATTAATGAAGTATAAGCCGACTGTCGAGAAAAAAAAAGGCCTTCATTAATTCCTAGAAACTCGGCAGTTGAGGCACTTTCCCAATTTCCCAATTGCTAAGTCCATAGATTATAGGGTTGCCGTCTCCTCCCCTCAACCAGCACATAGTTTAAGCCGGGCGTTGCAGCTGGAAAGATCTAGGGTTCTAGTCGTCTCTCACCACTTGTTTCAGAGAAGTCATTCAAGTATGTTCCTCTAACCACATATGTGAGCATTGCATGTATGATCCGGCGAATGAAGAATTAATTACCAAAATGAGCTGGATAATCAGTATGTGCTGTTTGGGGTTTGGGTGCTTTGAAGCATGTGTTTACCGGTTTAGCAGTTGTAATCTGTTGTTTGAATCAATTACCAAAATAAGCTTAAAAATCAAAACTATTCTTGATATAAGCTCACTTTGAAATAAATTCCCAAACTAGGCACACTTATTTACTTTTGTACCCTACATATGTAATATTCCAGTCTTGTTTCCATAAAATCTGATAAATTGATGTCTAACGCGAGAACATGCAAATAAAAAGAATGTCCAACCAGCCAAGGGCATCAATGAGCAAGAACAACCAGAAAGGTGAAGTTAATGGAATTTTTTATCAAAGTTATGGATTCGAGGATATCCCAGAAGAAGGAATGAGAGCGAATGTTCTAATATGACCAAAATCCGCCTCTCGGAGGCAGAGAGAAAAGAGTATGTTGAAACAAAGAACTATCATCCACGATGAGTGTCACCTTCGAGTAAGTTTGTAACTTTTCTTGTAGATGAAACTATTAGATCGAGGTTTTGCTATGGGCTTCAGATAGTAAGTCATAAGATATCTTCAAGGATCTTGGAGCTAAAGATAACGAATAAAATGCTTCAACTTCCTTGAGAGCTCTAGAAAAACTTGAAGGGTTATTGGAAGTACAAGAATTTTACAAAATGGTACTCATACGTGATATGCAAAGTAGGAGATCCTTATTATGATTTTTGGGAAGAATGGGGGACGATGATCACATTTCCTAATAATTCTAGAGTAGAGGGAATTACTTTACCAACAAATCAGAAAGATGATATCGGGATCCTTAAAGCATGGGCATATGGAATGTGCAATGGAATGTTTGGAGAAAGACCACTACCATGGACCATATTATACAAAACATATTTCACTAAATTTAAAAGGTATGTGTTTGATAGAGTCTTCAATTGGGAAGGCGCAAGCAAATTACTAAGTTTTATCAACTATGTTATCATCGAAATGGAGAATGGAAAATCCAAGTCACCACATTATTTGTTGAGGTTTCTCCAAGACATAGATAAGTTTGCTCAAGATCCAATTACCATGAGACAACCACATCTCAAGAATCTAACTGAAGCTAGAGTCATGTGACTATTCTACATTTATGAATACCTCTACCAATATAAAGAAAATGATTGCTTTATAATCAAAATTGGCAATACAACAACAATCCTCTCAAATGTGTTACCTTATTTCCAAGAAGCCATTGAGTCATCAGAATCAATAACAGAATACTTGAGACACATAGACGAAGGAATGTACATATCCAAGCATGGACAAGACTTCTTTGGGCTACTTTAATGTATTGGGATAAAGTTTATTCGAAAGACTTTATGCAAGAGCAAGAAATGGATCCTCAAGACTATGAAGGTTGGGAAACAAACGTTTGAGAAGAAGACATGTACAACATCAATTATTGCATGGATTAAAAAACCAATATAATTCACCTTAGATCTACAAAGGCCTGGAAGTGAAGTGGATTTCCCTAACTCTAAGTTCAAAATCTTCTATGAATCTCTTTAAGTGTTTGAGTGTTGAAGTGTTTGTATTTCTCTAGAAAAGCCTTTTATGAAAATTAGTTCCTGTTGTATTGTGGTTTGAACTATATTTGTTTGATTCAACGGATATTTGTTTTGGTGGTTAAAAAATGTGTGTGCATGTTTAATGATGAATCCCCTTGTGTTGTGTGTAATTGTGCATTTTATGTTAGATTGTTTTGTGTCCAATTGCGCCTAAACTATATGAGATAGAGTTGTTATTATGACAATAATGGAACTTTTAACCTACCAATAGATGCACTCCTGAGATGTTATACGTCTTTAGTATATATTTAATATGCCAAAAATAAGCTTGATTGCAAAATTCATTGTAAAAGATACCTACCTTGAATATGTTAAAGAATGAGATGGATTGGAGTTCTAGTTTCCACTCTGACAAGGAGGAATTAGAAGAAAATATTTCCAGTTTAGAAGATGGCGATGACGTTAAACCCCACTTCTACACGATCTTTTTTTCTCCATCAGTTCATCTTCATAAGCTTGTAAGCCCTTGAAACTTGGTGTCATGTAGTTCCTTTTTTCACTTAATATTTGTTAACATTTTACTCCATATGTGACAGAGACTTCCTCCATCATTTACAAAAGAGTGTGGAAACAACTTGTCAGAATACGCCTACCTCACAACGCTAGGAGGCACCGAACACCGAGTTAAGCTGACAACGCAACAAGGCATATTTAGGTTTACCGACGGTTGGCAAGACTTCGCTGTGTAATATTCACTTGCCTGCGGAAACTTTCTACTGTACCGTAATGAAGGTGATTCTCATTTCCACATTATAATCTGCGACACGTCTTGCTGTGAGATTAATTATCCAATATCGGTAAAGGTCGAGGAGGTGAATGAGGAAGAGGAAAATGCTGAGGGCGAAAGAGATGACTCACGATGCGGTTAACATTTTTCATTTTATTAGTTATTCATATATGGTGTTGCTACTGGAATTATTCTTTGCTGATCGTTTTTGTTCAACTTTGCAAGAACAACACTTGAAAAAGCTGAAGCATTCGCAATCCTCGATTCATTGAAACAATGAATCGAACATATCTCAATGGTGACTTTCATTTTGTATGCATTATTCTGATTGAGTCAAACAAATGGTTGATCAAATATATCTCTCATATACTTGATTTTATGCAGTGAGTCCCAACGAGCCATGCAATGCGATACATGACTGATGTTGTTAATAGTGAGGTACAACTTCGTATTGGGAGAAGAACATGGTTTGTGACTATGACAAGAAGGAAGGGCTCCTTTAGGTTTGGCAAAGGCTGGAGGGATTTTGCAACTGACAATGACTTGACCGTCGAATATGTATGTGTTTTTGAGCTCAGAATCGGACTCCTCTGTCTTACAGGGTCTATATCTTCCGATCTTCATAGATTCAGATGTTGATCGAGAAAATTATTCCAAGGATTGATACTTGTTATGTATTTGGTTGTTAAATTTGTGTTTTATTTGTCTGATGATGATATTTATCATATGAAATTCTATGGGGTGCTAAATATTTGAACCTACAATGTTTTGCTAACTACTTGGATGGCAATTTTCTTTTGAATTCATACGCCCATTTACACATGTTTACGAAGTTGTGTATTTTATTGGAACATGACCACAAGTAATACACTTTTTTAAGGGAAGAAATGTGATTGCAAATTAATATTGCATTTCAATGGTTATATGAATGCAAAGTGTAAAAGCATATTGATAAGCCCAAAACACATGACATTGGACAACACAAGCAAATATCATTCGCGGTTTAGTATAACCGTTGCATTTGGTGGAATTCACAGTACAATGTCATTCAATCTTGCATTGATCAGGGTTATTTCACGCTTGCTTTTAGATAAGGATACGTATGGTAAGGAGATAAATCATCACTATTAAGTGAAAGTACAATATGATTCGACGTAAGAACTTATGTGATATTCAAGGTAAAGTATTGATTAAACAAACAATTATCTGTTAGATACAATTTCAGAGCTAAATATTGTGATATTTATTATACATTCATGGTATTTTAGATACTTATCTTAGCATTTAACCTTATGAAGATATTGTATGAATACATACCATGTGCAAGGAGTGTCAATGCCATGCTACACAATCCTGATTAGTTGAAGGAATACCCTAACTTATTCCAATATTATCCTATATTACTACTAGGATAACAAAATATCCTATATAGAGACGAGGAAAACAAATTGTAGGTATACATGTCACAAAGTATCCCCACGTGTGGTGGAGTGGAGTAGGTGATTTTGATGTGTATGGCTTGTAATTGAAGACGTATATCATCATTATGCCCTTCACATTCATAACAATCAACAAACTTCGGAATTCAGAAACACCAAATTAGTCATGTAGGTAGAACCAATAAAGTCACAAGGGTTGAAACACATCTACAATACAATCCACAAGGGTTTAGGGTTGAAATGCACCTACAAGTCAATGGATTCGGTTAGCAAATTATTCAAGGTTCAATGCCTTTACTTATTTTGATATGGACATAATTAGCAATGTTTAGGATTTATGTAACAAGTGTAATTGCTTCTTTAAATTATTTAGTTAAAGTAGGATGGTTGGTGGAACCACTATGGAAATGTGTTAAAACATATTGAATGAGTTTTTTAGTTTTTAACTTGAGGACATTGGTGATATATTATGCTCGAGGTTTATAGATTTATGAAGTGGAATTTCTAAGATATTGTTATTGGATGACCTTAGATATAAAAGTAATATTTCATGATCGATGAAGTGCATGATGATTAAAGTCAATGGTTGTAGGATCTTAGGTAAGTGAGTGATTAAGTGATCTTGTAGTACTTATATAATATCTGTGAATTTTATGATCAAGGAATAAACGTCTTGGTATCACTACTAGAATATGTTACAAATAACGATGCTTTTGCGTCGACGTTTAAATAATGCGATGAATTAAATTGACGCGGAGGAGGAACACAAGACACATTTTTCGACGCTTTTCAGCGTCTATAATGTTTCGACGCTTTTAGTTGTCGAGAGTTTAAAACATGCGTCAAATTAGGCTCCGTTTGGTAAAGTATTTATAAACACTTTATAAACAAAAAAATGTTTTTTTTCAACCTTGCACAAATCTCAATGTCTCACATATTTCAAAAACTAGTTTTCAACAAAAAAACACATTATAAACAATACACTCTTTCTACCAAACAAACCTTTAATAACATAAAGTTTAAAAGAATTTTAAAAAAATATTAAAAATTACAAACCCTGCATTCGGTGAAATAGCGCTTCACTAGCGCCTCTCGATCTCCTACCTCTCGATAACCCTAGCGATAGAACAACACTAGCGCCTCTCAAATCGATCATCTTCTTCCTCTCGATAACCCTCTTCTTCCAATCTCCGACCAAGTGTACATTCAAAATTGCATTTTAGCATTAGGGAAACATCAGGAAGAATTAAGGTTGGATATCTTTTGTTATAGGTTATAGCTTGTGAGAAGGTTTAAATGAAGAATTTAAGGATTTCTAGTGTTTGATCCAAGATCACTAGCTTTTAAGGTGGTGCTTTATTGTTTCCAAATCAATCCAAAATTATCTCTGAATGTTCTCAAGCTATGTGCATCACAAACATAATTATATAATTCGAAAGATCACAGTTAGAATAGCTAGATATGGCCCTGTTGAGAACAAGTCTACATCCATTACTTAGGAGTAGAGTGACCCTGCCTTCAACTTGAGAGGAAGAGATGTTTTTCCATCCCTGAATGTACACTTGGTCATACTAAGGAGGAGATCTCATCCACATACCTCCTCAAATTCCTCCTTCTCTAGGCAAATTTAATCTAACTAGAGGAAGCATTAATGATCAAAACATCATGTAGTCCAAAACTAACTTCGTACTGCTCATTTAATCAGTTCAAAATTGTACTGTTTTTGAAGGTCTTTTTTTTGGATGAGAAGTAAAAACACATTTGAACTTTGTTTGAAGGTTAATATTCATCAATCCTATGATTATGCAAAAAATAATACAACTTCTTATTAGATCACATTGGTCTTTTACCCTTTCGATCAAGCACAAGGGGCTCATCTTCAATATCATCATCGAGGGATTCAAGGCTGTCAGTTCTTTCATCAAATTCAGACAACAAATTCACTTCAGAATGTTGATTCTTTTTCTTAGCCATGTACTCTGCAACTTCCTCCTTAACATGATCAGGAACCCTACGACAAGCTGTGACGTTTCGAGCTCTACCAACAAGATGCTCTTTTAGCCTATAAATTCCTCCTTTGGACTCTTTTTGACAGAAAGTACATGTGATAGTATTCTTGTTTTTCTCATCAACGAGAAAACCATACTTCCAGCCCGAATCTTGTTTACTTTGCTGATTACCACTCTCGTCATCCATTATTTCTAGGAAAATTTTAAATAATCATAAGAAATTAAGAACCACTAAACAAAAGCTATAGAATAAGTAAAAACAATTCAGAAATCAACCAATCTTTGTTATCTATTGACTGCTACAAAAGTGAAGTAAAATTTCAGCCTATTAAGAATTTCAATTCTGTGATAATCAGTTTAGAATTTCAGTTTAAATCTTCAAGTCCGAATTTTAGATCAGTAAATTATATAATCTATATTCTATAGAAGTATAAAACTATAGTAAGCTAACAACTAAAGTTGATATCATTAATTCAGTTTAAATCTCCAATTCTCTTATGGCTGCAGGAATGAAATTACAAAATTGTTATTATTTCAAATTTTCAATTCAGACTTCAGATAAGGTCATTCTAAACTCTAAAGTTGAGATCAGTAGTTCAATAACTTCAATTTCAGTTAACAATTCAGTTGAAATAGAATTTGTTCAGAAGTATATACTATATAACTATAGAAGACAACAAGTATAAAACTATAGAGTAAGATAACAGTTTAGACTTCAGAAGTATAAAACTATAGATTATAGAAGACAAGTTCAGAGTTCAGACAATAATCTAACCACAACTCATCAGATTATCAGAATACAAGTTAAGAGGGAGAGGGCTAGAAGATGTACTTGGAAGCTGAAAGTGATTGATGACAACAGATGAAGAGGATGTGAGTCAAGCCTTCATCAATACACTCAGTAGTAGCACTTTTCCACTTGTAGATCACACGTACAAAAGAGAGGAAGAAGAGAATATAGAGGGAGGAAGAGATAGAGAGAACGTACTAGGTAATATAGAAGATCTGATGATTATTTAGGGTGTTTACTTAGGAAAATAAGATAATAAAGATATACTATTTCCTAAGATAATAAAAAAATCTGCTATTTCCTAGATAATTTAGGAAAAGAAAATATAAATCTGTTTATTTAAAGATAGAATCTTTAAAAAAAATCAATTTAAAAATTCAAAAAATCAAAAATCTGTTGGAATTCCTACAGGCTGGAAGAGGCGCGCACTTGAGCCTTAGGCGCGCCTTGGCACCTAGGCCCCGCCTAGGGCGCCTGAGGGGCGCCCAGCCACACAGGCTGCGCCTCACCCTAGGCGGGCGCTGGCCTTGGCCAAGCTCGCCTAGGCTCGCCTTGGGCGCGCCTTTTTCATCACTAGACCGATCTCTAAAACTTTTCACATAAATGTTTCCATGGAGAAATCTACTGCTAAGTTAGCTAAGCCATAAAGTCATCTCATGTAAATTAGCACCTCTTTTTTTTTCTTCCAAAACCTAGATCATCCGCTAGTGCTAACCCTTAAGTTATGACTTGCTAGTGGCTATCCCATCTGTTATCCCCGTGCTAATACTTATTCTTCTTACCTTCATGGCCTTATATTATGGGCTATAATCCTGCTCCCATGATGTCCCTTAAACTAGAAGTTCAATTGAGGACATTCTCATATATATATATATTTCGTTTGGAAGGTACAAAAGTTTCTACCTAATTGTTGATGTTCATATGGAACAAAGGAGAGAAAAGTAGAATGAGAAGAAACTCCAGTCATGATTTCTTCATTGATTGATTCAACAATTACGGAGAGAAAGGGTTTTATAGCTTGCAAGCTTTACAACAGAATTGACTCACTCTGACTAGCACGTGACATACACGTGCCTCCTTTATCCTATTATATTTCCCTCTTCAGTAGCCCAAGCCTTTCTGTTCCTCCTTACCAGCCTACTCACAGACCACTACTACAAAAAACGCTTTTTAGCCCGAGCGTTTTCCATTATATAGCCCGGATATAGCTAAAAAGGGTCCGAGGTAATGGTTGGTGTGATAATAGACCAAATAGCCCGGACCCATTGTCACACGCCCGTGCTATAATCTTCACATAATTTCCCGGTTGAACTTCACTTAATAGCCCGGATGTGTTTAATACATGTCCGGGCTAAAAAGTCCAAAATTTTGAAGTTGAACTTCACTTAATAACCCGGGCTTGTACAATACATGTCCGGGCTAAAAAGTCCAAATTTTCCAATTTAATTTTTTCTCCTGTCCGGGCTATATGTTTTTCATATCCGGGATAAAAGGTTTGTCCTATTAGGCATATATAGCTCGGACTTATAATGTCCGGGCTATATAGTATTAAATTATTTCCCCGCAAATATTTAATAAATATTGCCTATTTGAATACGTACCCTGTATTTTGCTGCATTGTACCAATATTTAACTCACACTAGAGAATAGAAACATTTATAATTGATAGCCAGATAGTATATATAGATCCAAAACACTTGAGTTACAATATCATTCTTCATATAATTTAGCAAAGGACTCCCAAAAGAAGTTCACAACTTAACCCATACTGAAAGAAAACAACTGATATATTCTACGCCTTCTAGCAATACCACTTGTGATTCTTCATCTCTGTTGACAACTTTCCATTCGACAAACACGCCTGCATGACAATCCTTTACGCAATCAGCTAATATATATCAACTTCCTACAATGCTTTGCAAAAATTAAAGAACAAAAATATATATATCAAACAAAAAGTAGAATGACTTATTAGGTGTTATTAATAAATTCAAACTACAAGCAATAGGTAAATAGAACTTCATACCTACATAAGACTTAGGAAATAATCAAACCACTCTCGTCGAATTTCATCAACATCTTCATTTGTGTAGGAAGATCGGTCATCATACCACTATAAATATATACAACATGATATTTAGTTAGAGTAAACCTTATTTATCAAAGACAAACAATTACAGATTAAAAAAGCCTTACATTGATGGGAATTACAGAACAATTTTTTTGGTAAAGTATAAGATCTTTCATAAACTTCAAAACATAGTATCCACAATCAATCGCATTCTTCTGACGAGGACACTGTAAGTCATACACAAATAATTGTATAAGATTGGAAAATGTATCGAAAGAATGATGTATTCATACATGTAACACTTTAATTAGGAAATTCTAACTCAACTACAAACAAGTTTAGAAAATCAGTAAATTTACCTTAACTTTATGCCACAAAGTTTCTTTTCGTGGTGTTTTCCTACCCAACTTGGCATATTTCAATTTATAGCTCCTGTTTACAACAGACGCAATTACTTCTATAAGGAATAATACAAGAATCATACTCGACATATCAAACAAATACTTACAATGTAACCAATGACTCCGCATCCTTCTCAATTTTTCCAAGTTGTGAATCAACCCAATAAGCATGACCCAGTTGAGGATTCATCAATATCAACACCCAATGATACCTAAAAATATATGATCATTTAATTTAACTGACAAAAGTTATAAAAAAATATAAGGGCTGGTTACCTAAAATGGTAGGGTGCCACAAATATCTTATTCTTAACATCTCCTTCCATAGACTTTGCAATGTAAGTAGCCCTTTGTTCAATGCTTTGAGCCAATGGAGAAATTTGAGTAGGACAAAGAAATTTGATCATGTCATTGACACCTTTGCAATGATTGTCAAATAAATATCTACAAGAAATATGAACATGTTTATACATTTGAAACAATTGACAAAAACATAATGAAAAACAAGATAATATTGCTACTAACCTGATATATAATAACATATGAGTAATTCCAACCTCTTTCCTATCAAGCCATCTTTGAATCTCCTCCTTCCCAATTTCAATCCCCGGATGGTCATAATGAAAAACTTCATCATGAAGTTTGATTTTCCGCAGCGCATTTCCACTAAAATCATCTAATATCCATTCATATTTTTCCAATGAACTCGGTTCTGATTCAGCTTCACCCGGCCCAATGACAGATTCATAAGTAAGTGACTTTCCCTTGCTCTTTTCTTTCATTATTATATTCTTTTCAGGTTGTTCCAGATCCTTGTTAATTTAACAAAGAAAAAGAAAACTTCAGGAAATACTAACCTTGCATCATCAGGATTACCGAAGAGACGCCGAAAGGCCTTATCGGAAAATACCAGAGCACCTTAGCAGGAGATCCATTCTCCTTGTATCTCGGTTCACCACAATCAGGATTTGGACAGCTTTGCAATGATTCATATTCCTTTCTGTACAAGCAGCAATCATTTGGACAAGCATGTATCTTCTCATATTCCATCCCCACTGAGTAGAAAAGTTTTTTGGCCTCGTATGTACTACTAGGAAGACAATTGTCCACTGGAAGAATTTCTGTAAGTAGCTTAAGTAATGCTGAAAAACTCTTATCAGACCACCCATTACCGACTTTCAAATTATACAACTTCAACACAACTGTAATTTTCAAGAACTTGGAGCAAGCAACATATAAGGGCTTTTTTGCATCATTCACAAAATTCTCAAACATATCAGGACGGTCAATAAGAATCTGCTCAACATCACATATCATATCATCTATTCGATCATCTTCACAAATGTCAAAGTTCTGAAATTCCTGAGGGTTAGAACTAGCGGACTGAATTGGTGTTTTCTCCCCATGCCACATCCATACTTTATAGTCAATGTTAATGCCATCACAAATAAGATGCTCTCTAATAACACTAACCTTGTATCTCCTTGAAAAATCACAATCGTTACACGGACAAATAATTTTAGCAGGATCAGCCCCATGATCAAGAGCAAATTTAATAAACAATTCAACCCCTTCAACATATTGAACTGAATTACGACTTGCTCTCATCCATGACTTATCCACCATTCTCTATCAGTTGAAAAAGATTAACAAAGTTTTAAGTTATCTCCAAATACTAATAAGAACAAAGCAATTCTACTCTAGTGGCTATTTCACTCCAACAAACGCATCAGCAAACGCATCAACAAAATCAGTAAAATCTGTGTAGCCATTGCTTTGCACAAAATCCCTAAATTGCCAAATCGACATCAGCACAAGTAAAAAATCACAAGATTACATAGAGAGAAATACCTCGGCACGAGTGTGGAGCATACGGCGAACAAAACCCCAAATTGCTAGAAGAATAGTTTCGTATGAACCCTAAACAAGAAAAAATGAAATTAGTGAGGATGAACAAACAAACTAAGCAAAATTGAGAGTTGTACAACAATATCAAACTTCACAAAATTTAACAAAAAATTAGGCCTGAAATCCCCAAAATTTAACAACCCAGAAATTTATGGATTAAAATACCCAAAATTTCCCTGTTCACTATCATCTTCACGAATTTCACGAACTCACACACTAAAATTTCCCAGAATTTCACGAACTCACACACTAAAATACCCAAAATTTTACGGATTCTGCAAGGCCATTTCGCCTCTCCCTGTTCATTATCATCTTCACGAACTCACTTAATTTAACAACCCACTCGAAAATCTCACGCAGGAAAACAGGGAGAGGAAAAGAAAAGCTTACGGATTCTGCAAGTTGGTGGCGGCGTCGAAACAGAGAGCGGCGAAGTGGTGGCGGCGTCAATGTTGGTGGCGGTGTCGCATATCACAAGCAGGGACAACAATGGCAGCCACCCCCCGATCGATTTTAGGGTTTGGCCTACAGTGCGCGCACTGGGAAGGAGGCTCTGTGAAGGAGACTCTGTGAAGTCGACGGAAGGAAGGAGACGGAAGGAGGAGATGTGTAGTCCGGGAAGGAGGCTCGATCTGTGAAGTCGGAAATGGCCAAGGAAGGAGACGGGATGTGTAATCTGAAAGAAATGAAGACGGAAGGAGGAGATGTGTAGTCCGGGAAGGAGGCTCGATCTGTGAAGTCGGAAATGGCCAAGGAAGGAGACGGGATGTGTAATCTGAAAGAAATGAAGAAGGAAGGAGACGCGCACGATAGCTAGGGCTGTGTTAAGTCGGGGACCGGGCTGAACAGGCTTTTACCACAAAATAGCCCGGATAAAATAGCCCGGATGTATTTTAACCGGCTTATTTTAATGTGGGTTAATATAGAACACGACAAAATAGCCCGGATATTCCCAAATAAAACACGCCCGGGCTATTAAATTTTGACTCCTTTAAATAAAATCTGTTTTTAGCCCGGGCTTCCCTACAACAGTCCGGGCTAATATGTTATATTTCTTAAATAGCTCGACTTCTTCTGATGTATCAGGACTTTATATCACGGATATTTAGGATCCAGGCTAAATAATCACGGGCTAAAAAGCGTTTTTTGTAGTAGTGGACACAAACTTGATTACGAGTAAATGTACGTAAATACAACAGTGCATATAATTTTGAAGGAATAAGGGGTAAAAAACTACATTTCTGATTTTAGTTATGAATTAATTATATACACATTAGTGCATGTAGTGTAGTAAAATTTACATTACTAACATTAGTGCATGAATGTGATAATAGATTAAGTGAAGTGCATGAATGTAATACATAGTACTAGATTAAGTGAATCACATTAGTGCATTTAGTGTTCTTGTAAGGGATTAAGGTATTAAATACATTACTGCAACTAATGTTCCTGTAAGAGATAAGGGAGAAAAGTGAACTCTACATTTCTGAATTCAGCATTGAGTTAATATATGTACTGTATATACAGGTGCATCTAATCTAATGCATGTGCTTGTTTTGTTTTTTTAGTCAAAATGCATGCATGTTCTTGTTGAAAAAAAGAAGAAAACAATGTATCTTTAATTAACAAAGCCATGTTTTGGATGGGTGGGGACTGGAGTTGAACCGATGGATCGGCTTGACCATAAAAAACTCGAACCGGCCGGTGGGTGACAAATCCGTTAAGCTTTTCTCTTCATAAGAAAAGTTGCAGTACTCCTTGAGTAAATAGTTGCTTTGAAGAACATTGCAAAAGAATGGTCTTCTTTAATTTAGCTATCTTCTCTATTTAATTCATACCCCAAATATAATCATTCGTTTACTTCATTCTTATTCTATTTCCTGTTTGAACCAATGGGTTGCTCCTTGTGCTAGAACAGACTGAAGAAAGACATTGGGAGATTTTGGGCCATCTCTTCTATGCCGCTAAGATTGTTGCAGAGAAAGAAGGTGTTGTAGACGGTTTCTGTGTTGTTATCAATAGTGGGGCCAAAGGCTGTAGGAGATTTCTCTAAGACAGTAATGGCATGCTACTTTATCTTACCTTCTAATATGTTATATTTTAAGTCATTATAGATAAAATTAAATTTGTCAAGACACATTGTCGGATCGAAGAGTTTCTTATCCTCATCATGATTCAAATCATCTGGAATGTTTTCTCAGTTGCTATCTTCAGCAAGAATATTGATTGCAATTTAAACTTGCAGGCTTCAAAGACATGCGTTGATAATCAAGATAACTTTGATAAGGTTTATTCTGAGTTCCTTACTTCAATAATTTGAGGCCTTGTTGGGTTCTTATCCTTCATTTAAGCGAAAATGGATGTGAAAGTTTTGGGATAATTGAAGTAGTTCATGTAGTTGCCTACTTGAACTATCCGACATCGGGTTGGTAGAGTTTCTTGATTTGATTTCAATTGTTCTTGTCCTGCTTCTCTGGCCCCTGCCAAGTGACGTCAGTCGATTGATTTTTCTATGGAAAGCTGACAATTTCTCCCTCCCGGCTTCCTCTTTTCTAAGATGATGCAAGCTCTAAGAAGATAACTTCTGTTTTGGGCGAAAAAGATCGAACCGACCTGAATCGCTTAAAGAGGGGACAACTAGACAACAATAAGATCAATAATATCTAAATAATCCAAATCAACTTAATAATCAAGTGAATGAGATTAAACAGATGTAATATAAACTTATCCCCCTTGAATGAGAGACTAGTCAAATACAAAAATTTAGCCGTCGGTCGCTTCAATACTGAAATGAAGAACTGAGCTAGAGAATGATCGTAAAAGCGAGTAAGAAAGTAGAGAATTGTAGCTTGTATTCAGTAGAAATGATAATGTGTCGTTACAAGATAGTTTTCTCCATATTTATACTAGTTTTTGGCTTGAATCGGTTGACAGATCCACCCAAAATTCATGGAAGACGTTATTATGCATGTGGGTCGGTTAAAATCGTCCGAGATTTGTGGGAGTCATCTAGTTGCGTACTGGTCACTCCGAAATCCACGGAGGTCGTCGCTCTGACCACTGGTCGCCCCGAGATCTCTGCAGGCAGAACTGACCGGACCAAGATCTCTGAAGGTTGTTTCTGACCGGATTTTCTAGAAGGCAACTTTGGTTCAAGCTATTGGGCCGATCCGATGGGCCAAAAAAATGAGGCCCAACAATTGCCCCAAAATTAAACTAGGCCAGAGCGTCAAGTGATGGGACGGTTTGATTTTATAACTTCTCTCTCTTCTGGCGTGATCTTCATCTCTATTTTGCTATAGGCTTTCTGGCGACGGGGCCAACATGTGTATTGCTCAAGCTGAGAGTCAGCTTAATACAACCAATAATCGTGTGAAGACGGCTGAGGGCGTCTCTTGTGATGGCAAAGCGTCAGGAGACCGCTCCTTGTTTGTCATTTTCTTTGTTTTACAGGTGGACTCGTCAGTCGCTTCCTCGTCAAGTCGTGTGACGTTGGTTGAGTAGACTTGTAATTGAGTGTGACATGTCATGTAGTTCCAGGGAAGAGCGTCGTAGTATTTGTATAAGACGTGTACCTTAATCAGGACAGGTCTTGTAAAAATGTGTCGTGTTTTTGTTCCTCTATTCCCTGTGTACCGATCGATCGTGTAATGTGTAAGCGCTATGTGTGATTGTGTTTTGTGTATGTTGATCAACTTGATTTTGTCTTGAAGTCTCTTGTCGTGTTCCTGTTGAAGACACTTGAAAAGTATAGAAAAGATCAAAGGGTGACCGTTGGGTGTGAGGCCAACGGCCCTCCGATGCTTAAGTTAGTAAACAGTTGGATAAGTATAATCGACTGAATCTAAATGAAGTACAAAGTATAAGTTTTCAAAAGTAATACGACTCCCAATGGGTCGTGTTCCAGTTTGGTTGGTCGTCTTTTGTGGACCCTTCGTCCTCTTCTAGTCTGACCTGGGCCATGGCTTTGGCTTGTACATCTTCGAAGCATCGATATGGATATTTGGTTAGCTCGCGATAGAGTTTACTGTCCCTGACCAATCCCCGACGAAAGGCTTCAATAGACGTTGGGACGTCGCAATACGGGATCGCGACCTTCTCTTTATTGTACCCGTTAAGATAATCCCTTAAGGGCTCACCGTACCCTTGTATGATCCTGTATAGGTCGCTTGATTGCTTTTCCAGTCTCTGACTGCTGGCGAATTGGACTTTGAATGAATTGACCAGATCGGCAAACGAAACGACCGAACCCTACAACAGATGCATGAACCAAGTTAGTGCGGGTCCTGCAAGGGTCGTGCCAAAGATTTTTCACATGACCGCTTCATGATTCCCTCTTGGAATAGAGATAGTCATTAGTTTCTGTTTGTAAATAGAGATATGATCGTCAGGGTCCCCGATCCCATCGTAGTTGGGAATGTTGGGGACGCGGAATTTTTTAGGGATCTCGATGCGAGCGATCTCCTCTACGAACGGTGAGTCTTCATCTCCGTCGATTGCTTCCTTTTCAATCGGCTGTAGGACTCCTGGAATCCGAGCAATGCGGTCGTCTAAGGCCTTCATATGTTCATTGATCGCTTGCTGTATGAAGGTTTGGAGATCCATCGGTGTGGCAACCTGTGGAAGGGCTACTCGAGTCTCGGTGGGCTCGGTCGCGGAAACTGGAACGTTAGTCATGAAAGTACTCACTGGAGGAGTTTGAAACATACCAATGGGTTGAACGACGCTCTGAGTGACCATATCCATGGGCATCGGGATTGTCCCATTCATGTTGAGACGTGATTGGAGGCCTTTAGTGTTGACTACGCATCTTGATCCCCCTGGGACTGATGCGGCCGAATTCACCTGTGATTTCAAAAGTTCATTTTCACGGATTAGTCTTGCAATTTCAACTTCAGATTGGATGCTTAGGGTTTCGGTTCTTAGGCGTTGCTGAGCCAGTTCTCCTTGGAGGATGCTCATGCTTTTTGCTAATTCTTGGATTCGGGTGTCCAAGATGAGCGGATTGGCGACGTCTTCGGCTTGATTTCCGACCAGGGTGTCAGTTCAGACTTGGTCTTCAGCGATGATCATGGGATCTCCGGAACCGGTCATGATTGGATGTGGACTGGATCGTTGATTGGCTAGATGCCCCATGGTGAGCGCCAAATTATTTTGGGCGAAAAAGATCAAACCGACTTGAATCGCTTAAAGAGGGGACAACTAGACAACAATAAGATCAGTAATATCTAAATAATCCAAATCAACTTAATAATCAAGTGAATGAGATTAAACGGATGTAATATAAACTTATCTCCCTTGAATGAGAGATTAATCAAATACAAAAATTTAGCCATCAGTCGCTTCAATACTGAAATGAAGAACTGAGCTAGAGAATGATAGTAAAAGCGAGTAAGAAAGTAGAGAATTGTAGCTTGTATTCAGTAGAAATGATAATGTGTCGTTATAAGATAGTTTTCTCTATATTAATACTAGTTTTTGGCTTGAATCGGTTGACAAATTCGCCCGAAATTCATGGAAGACGTTATCATGCAGGTGGGTCGGTTAAAATCGTCCGAGGTCTATGGGAGTCGTCTAGTTGCGTACTGGTCGCTCTGAAATCCGCGGAGGTCGTCGCTCTGACCACTGGTCGCCCCGAGATCTCTGGAGGCTGAACTGACCGGACCAAGATATCTGGAGGTTATTTCTGACCGGATCTTCTAGAAGGCAGCTTTGGTTCAAGCTATTGGGCCGATCCAATGGGCCGAAAACACGAGGCCCAACAACTTCAATTCTGCTCAAATTTGAGTTCTAGACATAGAGAATGTTCAAGGATGATGAAGACAAAAATCTGAAATTGATACTAACTGCACAGGGTGTTATATTCATGTAACATTAGTCATCTTGTTCATCGGTAGTAAGCTACTTTATAGATTAACTTATTATACTTGAATGTACTTTAACCTATTGCTATTTATGCTTGATTTCTGTATCTCATAAATTACCATGGATATGCTGTAATATATAACATGTTCGAACACCACTTTCGCAGTATGGTTGAATATTTTGATTTGATATCACATTCACATGAAAAGGCTCTTATTGATAGGCTGATACAGGAGATAGATTCTTAAAATCAGCAGAACAAGAAGCTTCATCAAGAACTGGTAACTGTTTTGGGACAAAAAGATCGGACGACCTAAATCGCCTTAGCCGGGGTAACTAGTCGATCGGGTGATAGAAAACAATCCAAACCAAATAGATAATAGACAAATAAGAAGTAAATGTAGAATAGCGAGATGATTTTATTAGATGTCGTGTAAATCAGATCGAATCGAGATACAACTTATCGTAGTAAGACAAGAGATCGGGTAGGACTCGATCGGTGGCTTTTAAGTTGCGACCGGCGACGAATCAGCGTGGACGACTCTTTGAGAGCTAAGCTTAGAGCAAATGTGTTCTTCTGATGTGTTTTTGAGCGAGAAAATGGTTGTCGTCCTCACGTAATTGTGTGTGTGCCTCTTATCTTCTTCTTCGTCCAAATATGGCAAGTTCTTCATGCCTCTGACCGTTACATTTCGATTCCATCTTTATCTTCAACGCCGGGATTTTATTATGGAGATTCTGTCACTAATTGCTGCTTATTATGGTGCTGTGTAAATGCTATGGCCGTTGATCAATCTTGGCATTTAATGCTTGGCGGGGTTTTCACGATCTTGTCGGAGGGCGTTCGACTAGAGAAGTCCCGTCGCCTCCTCTGGGCTTTTCTCTTGTTCTTCCGATCCGTCGTGGGCTTGGGCTTGATTTGCTCGATCCATCTTCCCAGGGGATGCCAGGCCCAACAATAGCCCCAAGTTGCCTTGGGCTTTCGGTTTAGGCAAGTAAAGCGGAGTCCGAGGCAACTTCTCTAGACACGATCTCTACCATCCTTTTTTGGCGCGGTTGTCTAGGGTTACGTGGCGTGCGATCGGGGCACGATGCGACGCCTCTGCAGGTCTTTACTTCCCTCCATAAATTCGGAGCAGAGGAGAGCGATTAGACTTCACTTCGTCTTCTCCTACAAGCTTCCTTGGTAAGTTTTCCAATTTCTCTAGCCATAGCTCTTCGATTCCCTTCTCTTTCCATCCTTGAAATGGTTTCTAGCGAAGCTTCCGAGTCGTCGAAGATTCTTTCTGACTTGCGCGAGGGCGAAGCTCCTCCTCACTTCATTTTGAAAGAGTCAGATGCTCTAACGAGCACTCTGTCGCAAGCAGAACTGGATCAAATTCTTCAAGTTGGAGGCTTTCCACCGGAGACGGTTGCCAAGCTGCCTCACCCAGATGAGAGGGCCGATGCGCGTTATGAAGGATGGGTTTGTTTTTACGCATACCTGTTTCGAATAGGGCATACATTTCCTTTCTCTCCCCTTGTCAGGGATTTCTTAGCTACTTTGGCGTTGGCGCCATGTCAAGTGATGCCGCAGGCATGGAGGGTTCTTAGGGTCTTGGACCTTGTAAATGTCCGATATGGGGCTGATTTTGATGCTTTGTGGTACAACTACTTTATTGGGTCGAAGAGCTCCTCACGCGTTCAGTTACGTATCCGACATGGTCGGAAGCCTCTGGTGTTGAATCTCGACGTGAACGACCGAGGATGGGGGTCGAAGTTCTTTTTTGTCGAACGCTCGTCTCTGGAGAAGGGGGGAGAGTGTCCGTTCTTGTTGACTGAGTGGCGAGTTGAGAGTACGTGTTTGTCTTCTTCTTTGCTTGTTTATGTGTCTTAACTTTTGTTTTAACTTTTGTTTTTTGTAGTTCCTGAACCAGAAGATCTGGAGGTGAGTAGCCGGTCGGAAGGCTTGTCAAAGATTGTTCTTGGAGTTCCCGTGTCTAAGAGAAAGTTTGTGAACGTCAACCTGCTGTCGACGACTCCTGCTTCTCAAGATGACATGTCGAACATCTAATCATCTCGCGCAAAAGGTAGACTCTCGACTATGGGAGTCCTTCTTTACTGTTTTTTATTTCGTCGTGTGCTTTAGGATCTTCTCCTTTTTCGTTGTCTTGTCGTGTCAGTTTCCCCTGGTGGTCGAACGAGTGCTCTTCTGAAGGTGGTGTCTGGAAAAGGCTTGATTGAACAGAGAAAGGCGGCGGCTAAGGCGGCGTTGAGCAAGTCAATTCTGACGGACCTGGCGCCCCCACTCAAAGTCGGTTTCAAGAGGAAGGTAGGTGCTCCCTCCGATGATGTCATGGCAGAGGCGATTCCCAAGAAGAAGGGGGCGCCCACTGAGGGAGTCGTCAAGATCGGCGCGGTCGGACAATCGATTGCCGACCTCTTTTACGCCTAGGACCCGACTTTGAAATCGGAAGTTGACGACGCCTCTCCTCTGGACTGCATTGGTGAAGCGGGATGCTCCGCGTGGAAGGTGAGTTGTCTTTATTTTGTATTTCTCCCTCTTTCGTTGACTAAGTTTTCTGACTACTTGTTTGTACTTTCTTTCTTTAGTCTTTCTAGTACCTCTTGGACGCGTATTCTGGCGTTAAGGCGATGGTTGCCAAGGCCGAGGAAAGAGCTGCCAGGTCGGAGTTCGCTCTTGCGTCCTTAAGGACCAAGTTGGAGGGATCAGAGAGCCGTTGTCGGGAGACTGAGCGCCGTCTCACTAGGGAGTTGAAGAGCTGTCAAGAGGAGCTGGTTGTAAGCCAGAAAGAGTTTGAAGAGAGCCGATCAGGCATTGAGGAAGAGGTGAAGCTGGCTCGGATCGTCGATGGCCAGATCGCTGGTGACGTTGGTGCTTTTTACGCGCTGAAGTCACGCATCAAAATGATTGAGGAGTTCGGCGAAGGCAAGCACGAGCTCTGGGACTTGAAGGCAGAGAAGGAGACCTTGGACTCCATGTTCCCAAAGGGCAACCCTGGTCAGGAGCTGTTTCGCTTGGCCGGCGTCGGAGAAGAGGCCGTGGACGAGGGTGCCGAGGATGAGGCCCACTCTAGCGATGTCGAGCCGACTGATGAGGCAGCCTCTCTGGAACCAGCCCCTGCCGAAGGTAATGCTGTTGTCCTTGATGCCTGATTTGCATTTCTTGCGTACTTTCGACTTTGTTTGCCCCACCTGCGTATGGGTTTGAATATTATGTGTTTTGGCGACCCGTCCACCATCGCGGGTGCAGAGTATTTCTAAGTGAATGTTGATAAAGTCCTACAGATGTGTAGGCAGACAATGTGTTTTGGCGACCCGTCCATCATCGTGGGTCGCGTTTATGTATAAAAATGTTTGTATTTTGATGCAATTTCGTCTTTACATATAGAATCGTATGCTAGTTTGTTTCGTACATGTTCGTCATACTTTCAAGGGAATAGTCGGTGACGCTTTATGTATGTCGGTTTTGCCCGTGTGCTCCGTCGAGTGGGGCTCCGCCGTATGTATGTGTGTAGAGCAGGCCTGCGATTTGTTTGTGTATTATGTTAGTCATGACTTTATGCCAGGGAGGTAAGCAATATGTTTCTATTGCGTGAATGTAATAAGGTGTCGTACCTTATGTTTTATGTAAGGTAGGCGGTGTGCCGACGTGCCTGTGTTGTCATCTCCTCGTGTTTCGATCGATCGTGTAATGTAATGTAAGCGCTTTTTGCGGATGACTGGATCTAGTGTATATGTCAATGCTGTTCTACATTTGTATTTTGTAAGGAGGAAGTCCTCGCTTAGTGTCAGATGATAACATGTAAATGAAGATAGCGATGTATATGCGATAGTAAGTGATGTATAAAATTATGTAATGCTTTACCTTGTTTGATTCAGAAATGGTATAGCTTTAGATGTACTGCATTCCAATTTCTTGGGATTGGTTGTCCGTCCTTGTCTTCTAACTGGTATGCTCCTTGTCCGACTACTTCGGTGATTAAGTAGGGTCCTTCCCATTGTGGTGCGAGCTTTCCGTCGGACGGATTCTTTGTGTTCTGGAATGTTTTCCTGAGGACCCAATCTCCGACCTTGAATGCCTTGATCCGGACGTTCTTGTTGTAACTCCTTGCTACCTGTTGTTGGAACCTGACCATCCTGATTCGGGTTCTTTCTCTGATCTCGTCCACTGTGTCTAGATCGATTGCCAATTCGACGTCCTTCTGATCGTTCGTCTGAAGGTTGCAACAGGCGGTCGGAACTAGTAGCTCAGTCGAAATGACTGCCTCATTCCCATAGACGAGAGAGAAAGGCGACTGTCCGGTCGCATTCTTTGGAGTGGTCCTGTCGGACCAGAGAATGAGTGGGAGTTCGTCTGCCCATTTGCCTTTAGCCCCAGTGAGGCGTTTCTTGAGGTTGTTGATAATGATTTTGTTGCTGGATTCGGCTTGTCCGTTGGATTGCGGGTACCGAGGTGTGGATGTGACCAACTTGATGTTCCATTGGTCGCAGAAGGCTCGGGTCTTATGACTGATGAATTGGGAGCCATTGTCGCACACGATTTCTGATGGGACGCCAAATCTGCACAAGATATTGCGTTTTATGAATGAAATGACATGTTGATCTTTTACCTCTCTGTAGGCTTCTGCTTCGATCCATTTAGAAAAGTAGTCCGTCATGGCGAGGAAGAAAACTCTTTGTCCCGATGCGGGCAGAAGCTTCCCGACAATGTCCATTCCCCACCTCATAAAGGGCCATGGAGCCAAAGTCGGATGGAGGAGCTCTGAGGGTTGATGATGGACGGGCGCGTGCCGCTGACAGGCGTCGCACTTCTTGGTGTACTCCATAGCATCTTTGTTCATCGTGGGCGAGTAGTACCCGTTCCACAGAGCTTTCCCTGAGAGGCTTCGTCCGCCGGTGTGGTTCCCACATTCTCCTTCGTGTAGCGATTGTAAGATACGTCCGATTTCTGGAGTCTTGAGGCATCGTAGGAGCAGCCCTGTGACAGATCTTTTGTACAAGATGTTATCTAGGATATCGAAAGAGAGTGCTTGTACCTTGAGCTTTTTTGCTTCTGTCTTGTCGTCGGGCAGAATGCCATCTTTTAACCATCTGATGTAAGGTAGCATCCAGTCGTCATTGGTGTAGACAATGTCTTCTTCTGGTCGATCGCCTATTTCCATGGCGACGAGTTCTTCAAGCGGTGTTGTTGACTCGACGGATGTCCTTGGGACGGCTGGCGTCATGATGTGGGCCAATGGTATGTACGGAAATTCTTTCGGGTCCAAGGCGGATCCTAGGTTGGCGAGTGCGTCAGCTTGGGAGTTAAGATCCCTGGGTACCTGTCTGATGTCAAATGTTTGAAATTTTCCGATCAGCTTCTTGGTTACCTCCAAGTAGGCTATCATTCTGACGTCTTTAGCGTTGTACGACCCTTGTATCTGGTTCACGACTAGCAGGGAGTCGCAAATGACTTCGATCTCTCGGAACCCTAGGTCACGAGCCAGGATGAGTCCGAATATGAGTGCCTCATACTCAGCTTCGTTGTTAGTCGCATCCCACTCACATCTGACGGCCTGGGCTATCTTGTCCCCTTGTGGCGATTTTAGCACGACCCCTAGCTTCGATCCTCTGGCGTTCGACGCACCATCGGTGTGGAGTTCCCATGTGCCTGTTTCTTCTGTTGCGAGCAATTGCGTTGCTTCTCTTGTGGCTTCTTGTTCTACGGTCGGGCTGAAATCAGCCACAAAGTCAGCTAAGGCCTGCGACTTGGTTGCCGTCCTGGGCTCATATTCGATGTCGTAACCACTGAGGTGTATGGCCCATTTGGTCATTCGTCCTGTGAACTCGGGTTTCCTCATGATTGCTCTCATGGGATGATTAGTGCGGACAGTAATAGTATGGAATTCGAAATAAGGTTTAAGTTTGTTCGAGGCCATTACCAATGATAGTATGAGCTTTTCAAGTGACGAATACTTCGTTTCTGCCTGTAAAAGCGTCCGACTGACATAGTATATTGGCGACTGCTTGCCGTCTTCTTCTCTGACCAGTACTGCGCTTACGGCTGATTCTGACACTGCAAGATATAGAAATAAGGGCTCGTCGCCTTTAGGTTTGGTCAGTAACAAGGGACTGGCCAGGTATTCCTTCAAGTTTTGGAACGCCGCTTCGTGCTCTTCCGTCCATTGAAAGGAATTGTTCTTCTTGAGAGCGTCATGGAAGGGTTTGCATTTGTCGGATGATTTGGAGATGAATCTGTTCAGAGCTGCTATCCAACCTGTAAGTTTCTGTACGTCTTTGATGCATCGGAGGGATCGGAGGTTGATGAGAGCCTTGATCTATTCCGGGCTGGCTTCTATTCCTCTTTGTGTCACCATGTACTCAAAGAACTTTCCTGACGACACTCCGAAGGAGCACTTAGTAGGGTTTAGTTTCATGTTGTACCTTTTTAGCACTTCGAAGCTGTCGCGAAGGTGGTCAATGTGATCTTCTTTCTTTTTTGATTTGACCAACATGTCGTCTGTGTAGACTTCCATCGTGTCCCCAATCTGGTCTTTGAACATTTTGTTGACTAGTCGTTGATACGTAGCCCCTGTATTTTTTAGACCAAAAGGCATTACTCTATAGCAATAGATACCTTGGCTAGTGACGAACGCTGTTTTTTCTTGGTCTTCGGGTTCCATGAGGATTTGATTATAGCCAATGAAGGCGTCCATGAAGGTAAGCATTTCATGTCCCGCCGTTGCGTCGACCATAGCGTCGATGTGGGGTAGAGGAAACGAGTCTTTGGGACAAGCCTTGTTGAGGTCTGTGAAGTCGATGCAGACTCTCCACTTGCCATTCTTCTTCTGGACTACGAACACGTTGGCTAGCCACTCGGGATAATGGACCTCCCTGATTTTTCCTGTTTCCAATAAGCTCTTGACTTCGTCATCGACTATCTTGTTCCGCTCGGGAGCGAACTTCCTGCGTTTTTGCTTGACAGGGGGGTGAGATGGATCTACATTCAATTTATGTGTAATAACGTTTGGAGATATTCCGACCATGTCCTCATGCGACCATGCAAAATAATCGGCATTGGTCCTGAGAAAGTCGAGGAGTTGTTGTCTGGTCGAGTCGTCCAAGTCCGACCCGACCCTTACCGTTTGGTTTGGCTTTGAGGGGTCTAGTGCGATCTCGTTGAGTTTTTCCATTTCTGGTTCGACGTACCGACTAGGTCCTTCGCCGCTCTGTGGTTGCTATGCGGTCTTGTGTTCGACTGCGCTCTTCATAGAAGCGACATAGCACTCCTTAGCGGTCCTTTGATCTCTTTTGATTTGTTAGACTCCCCATTCAATGGGGAATTTGATGACTTGATGATATGTTGAAGGTACTGCCTTCATAACGTGTATCCATGGCCTGCCAAGAATACAATTATAGGGAGACGGACAATCTAGGACTAAGAATTTCACCTGTCGGTTGATTCCCCCAGCGTATGTGGTTAGAATGATTTCACCGGTCGTATGCTTGACCTCACCGCTAAACCCGACCAGTGGGGTCGACTTTTTGATTAGGTCATCTTCGATCAGACCCATCTCTTTAAGGGCGTCAAGGGTTAAGAGGTTTGTCGAACTCCCTGCATCGATTAGTACTCTCCGTATTAAGCAATTACCAATGGACAAAGAGATTACCAGACCGTCGTGGTGACTATCCGACCCGTTGGAGTCGGACTCATCGAATGTGACCGTCGGAAGGTTGGAGGTCTTCTTTAGCTTGAATTCTGACGTCTCGGGCTTGTCGCCCTTGCTTTCCTTGGCATGCCGCTTAGCCGCGGAGTATGTGTTCCCACATATGTCCGATCCACCTGAAATAGTATTGACAATTTTTGTATGGATGGGAGATGGGGGTTTGTTCTGTTTTACCTGATCTCGATGTTCCATGGTAGCTTTCGCCCGCTCTGAGATTACATCGCGCAGGAGCCCCTGTGAGAGTAACCTAGCGACTTCCTTTTGCAGGGCGATGCACTCGTCGGTCGAATGACCGTGGTCGCCGTGGAATTCGCACCATCGGTTCATGTCTTTCTTGACATCCGATCGGTCGCCCTTTCGGGGCCATCTTACCTCTTTTCCATACTTGTCGAAACTCTTGACGAGCTCCGACACAGAAACATTGAAGTTATAAGACTGGACCCTAGGAGGCAACACCGAACCGTCTCTCCAATCCTGTGACCTGTCTTGGAAAGAGTTTACCTGGTTCGGCTCATTTCGATTACGAGAGTAGGGGTGAGGACGTCTGTCTCGACGGTTGTCGGAGGGATTTTTACGATCGGATGGATCGGATATGTGTGAGGCTTTTCGCGACTCACGATCCTCTTCCAATCTTACTTCTGCCATGGTCTTGGCTTGGACATCTTCGAAACTTCTACACGGGTACTTGGTAATTTCGTTGTAGAGATTGCTGTCTTCGACCAGACCTTGTCGGAAGGCTTCGATGGAGGTTGTGATGTCACAGTGGGGGATCGCCACTTTCTCCTTATTGTACCTGTTGAGATAATTCCGAAGAGGTTCGTTATACCTTTGTGTGACTCGGTAGAGGTCACTTGATTGTCTCTCGAGCCTCCGACTGCTGGCGAACTGACTCTTGAAAGAGTTGACCAGATCCGCAAATGATGCAATCATTCCCTGAGGCAAACACATAAACCAAGTTAGTGCGGGGCCCGCGAGGGTTGTGTCAAAACTTTTGCACATGACGGCCTCGCGGCTCTCCCTTGAAACGGATGCAGCCATTAGTTTTTGTTTATAGAGAGAGATATGGTCATCTGGATCGGTGGTGCCGTTGAACGTCGCCATGTTGGGGAGATGGAACTTCTTGGGGATTCGACCCTTGCGATTTCTTCAATGAACGGGGATTCTTCGAATCCATCGGATGCTTCCCTCTCGATTGGTTACGGGACTCCTGGGAGCCTGTTGAAGCGATCGTCGATCGTCTTCATGTGTCGGTTGAGCGTCTGCTGGAAAAGAGCCAGGACATCTGGCGGATTGGTAACCTGTGGTTCGTCGATTCGGGCCCCTGCCGACCCGATCGGTGTGGAAAAAAGTGACATTGTTAGTCGAAAACGGATTAGAAAAAGGAATTCGAGATGTACCCTCTATGTGTCCGGGCCGTCGTATGCTCGGAGGTGTTGGCTCGATATTGTCCATGTCGAGGCGCGTTCGAACGCTGCCGTGGATGGGCATGTTCCTGGATCCTGAGGCCATCGATTGTACCTGCGACTTAAGAGACTCATTTTCACGGGTTAGTTGTGCGATCTCGGCCTCGGATTGGGTCGACAGGGCGGCTAAGGTTTCGGTCTTTTGGCGTTGCTGGGCTAGTTCCTCTTGAAGGGTGGCCATTTTCTGGGAAAGTTCTTGGAACTGGGTTGGAGTAGGATTTTTGGTCGTGTTTCCTGGAGCTTGGGTTTCGTCTATGAGACGTAGTTCTTCAGTGTTGGCAGGTGGGTCGATAGTCATGGTTGAAAAGTTTCGGAAGGGTGATCGGCAAGTTGCCCCACGGTGGGCGCCAAATTGTTTTGGGACGAAAAGATCGGACGACCTAAATCGCCTTAGACGGGATAACTAGTCGATCGGGTGATAGAAAACAATCCAAACCAAATAGATAATAGACAAACAAGAAGTAAATGTAGAATAGCGAAATGATTTTATTATATGTCGTGTAAATCAGATCGAATCGAGATACAACTTATCGTAGTAAGACAAGAGATCGGGTAGGACTCGACCGGTGGCTTTTAAGTTGCGACTGGCGATGAATCAGCGTGGACGACTCTTTGAGAGCTAAGCTTAGAGCAAATGTGTTCTTCTGATGTGTTTCTGAGCGAGAAAATGGTTGTCGTCCTCACGTAATTGTGTGTGTACCTCTTATCTTCTTCTTCGTCCAAATATGGCAAGTTCTTCATGCCTCTGACCGTTACATTTCGATTCTATCTTTATCTTCAACGCCGAGATTTTATTATGGAGATTCTGTCACTAATTGCTGCTTATTATGGTGCTATGTAAATGCTATAGCCGTTGATCAATCATGGCATTTAATGCTTGGCGGGGTTTTCGCGATCTTGTCGGAGGGCGTTCGACTGGAGAAGTCCCGTCGCCTCCTCTGGGCTTTTCTCTTGTTCTTCCGATCCGTCGTGGGCTTGGGCTTGATTTGCTCGATCCATCTTCCTAGGGGATGCCAAGCCCAACAGTAACTATAAACTGCCAGAAATGTTCAATTTTGTTTTACTATCTTTCTGCATTACCAAATAGGGACTGATTTATATTGACAATTAAAAGCTTAATTACAGACTATAAAGAAATAAGAGACAAAGATTAGAGACAAGAGAGTGAATCCACTAATACTTGTAAAATAACTTATTTTTTACCAAACAATGCAATTAATTTCTTGTCATTCTTTCTTTCACACACACTGTAGTATATTTGATCTACATGTGCAACATGTAGATCAAACTCGACATTGAGATGTGCAACATTTCTATATTTGATCTACAGTAGTATATTTGATCTACTGTAGTATATTTGTCATTCTTTCTCTCACATTACGGCTAACTCAAAATGATGCCTAAAAGCGTCGAGATGGTGATGCGCCCCTGCCCACCATGACTGCAGCTGAGGAGGAAGAATCCATGAGCCTGCGCTCACAAGGGCCCGTGACAAAATCGCGTGCCAAGGCCATCGCCAAAGGGCCCGCGCAATCGTTGATCGCGCGTGTTGTCGCTAGCCAAGGCACGCCCGAGACCGCACCCTCTCTCAAGATCCTCGCCACCATCGGCGCCGCGTCAAGGGCGCCTATCCTTGTCATTTAGAGATTCTTTTGCTATTTTTAGACTTTTCTAGTTTTGGCACTTTCTGTTTTTAGAAGTTACTATTTTTAGTAGTTTTCTATTTCTGGCGTGCACTCCACTGATGTGGAGTGGGCTAGCCCATTAGGCGAGACTCGGCCCATCCGAGTCCCGCGACCTCTATATAACGCAATCTCAGCCTCGTGTAAAAGGTTATGTTCATTATTAGTCAAAGCTTAAGTTGAGTGCCATCTTTTCTCCTTCCTTTGATCGGACGTCACAAAACCCTAATCTATCTTCGCATCCCCTTCACTCCGCAGCCGACGCTACAACAACGCTCGACCCATCGAGCCCTATCCTTCATCGCGCCTAGTCTTCAGGCCGCGAGTCCCACACACACCATCGCATCGATATCGCCAGCGTTGTGACACTCCACCGTCATCACTTTGCATCGCCACCGTCATCGCGCTCCATCTCTCGCGTAGTGTGACAGTCACCGCGTCACATTCGCTTCGTCGTAACATCCCCCTCGCGTACCCTCACTTGCTATGTAAACCTCAAGCCTTTCTTGCAATTCAACAAGGCCAAAGGCCAAGGTTTCCACGACAGAACTTGAAGCCGAGACGAGCGACTCACTACCAAGACCTAGATCCGACGCCGCCGCGGCAACTTGGCCGGCATCCAAAAGCAGGAACGCATCAATTGGAATCAAAGCCCAATGGTCTTGTAAGTCGCTATCTCAAGCCTCCATTATTCACAGATTTGTTTTTCTTGTCAATCCCTTTGCTTCCGCTTCATTGTCACAAAATCTTGCTAGTCAATCGGTTTCACAAGGCAAGTCCCTTGGCCGATTTTTTTTCTTTTCCTCCAAGTTTGGTGTGATTGGTTAGTTCGGAGATCTTCCGAGATTTGGTGGTTATTTTCCTGATTTTCTTGCGTGATATATCTATAATATCTTGCGTGATTTAAATTCTAGGTTGTTAGCCAATATTCTCTAAAATCTTCTTTCTCTCTCCTATCACAAAGATCTCATGTGATTTCTTTCTTGATACTAAGGCCGATTTTGTTTTGATTCTATCTTATCCAATATCTCATACAAAGTCAAAGATTCTTGGATTATTTACAAAAAAAAAAGTCAAGTCGGAAATTAATAATAAAAAAAGACCCGACTTCTTGAAGGCAAAGCCAAACTAAGGCAATCTTTCAAGATCTTTTCACCACTTGGCCTTGGCTCATCTTCTCAACCTCTCCGCCGTCTAGGTCAACTCCTAGAAGGTAAGTTACGTTTGATATTGTTGATTTCTTGCGTTAGGGTTAGGATTAATTGCTTAGTTTCGTTTGGTTTTCATGCTTACTTCTCACGCCTTACTTGTGTTTAGCCTAAGCCGCCCTCAAGGCAAGCCAAACTGCCCTCCCTACGAGAACTTGTGTTCCTTGACTAGTGCTTGCTTGTCATTGTTGCTTGTTCCTCTTGTTCGTCTTACTTCGATGTCTGGTCATATTGTTATAGGTAGCATGACGGCCCCGACTCATAATAATGGAGACGGCAACGACACCGACAACCTGCCGAACCCTTTCTTGGTTCCCCAACATGACCCTCACCTTGAAGATCCCATGATGGAGCTCTCGGCTAAGCAACACGAGATACAAGAGCTACGACACCAAGTTGCTCAACTCCAAGCCACGCAGTGCGCTGCACCCGTGCTGCCCACGCCGACAACAATGATTCCGATGGATGCCGCGGGATGGCCACGCCTCACTGAAGCTGGCCTAAGCTAACCGCGCGTGGACAAGGGCAAAGGGTTGATGCCCTCAACCTCCAACCCACAACCACGCCTACAACGGATACAGTCGGTGATAGAAAGCCACCAAGGATACGTCTCGCAGCGCGAACGATACGAGCCGCGAGCAACCCCTGCCGGCTACGACAACGACTTCGACCACGACAATGATTCTCAAGGTGAGTATTCTGAACCCTTTGACTTTCATGACAGGTATGCAGCCAGAGGAACTCGACGCCGCCGTGCGACTGCCTCAACGCCTCATGATAGCCGCGCACGCCGCGATGAACGCGACTCCGGGCTCCCGCGTCGACCCATCCGTGCCTCAGAAGTTGAGCCGCGTCAGCGTCGCCATGCCCCGACTCCAGTTCCCTTCGACGTAAACGACCATCTTGGACACCAAAGCACACGCACACAGCGCTATGGCTCCGATGGCTATGGTTCGACTACATCGACAATCCACAATGACTTCGACGAGTTCGATGATGAGGAGATGGAAGACTCCGACATGACCAACCCAGGCTCCTACCACCCTCCCCTTGGTGATCCCATTGAGCTCCAGGATAGGCCCGCAGATTGGATTCCACCCCCATGCCAGCAAGCCGGCCCACATCATCATGTCCCAGGCGACACTACGCGTGACACTCATGGCCAGCACGACAAGGAAATGCCGCATGACTTTTGTCGCCGCGACGATGCCTATGCCCCAATGCGACGACAACAACGCGTCGAGCACAACGCGCCACCCGCGGTCTTCCCAGATGATGGTGTCTAGGATGGCCATGCTCGCCGACAACTTTGTCGCGCCCAAGCCCCTACAGAACGCCCTTACGCCTCCATCCTGCTCAGCCCGCGCCACGGTTTAGCCGCCACGAGGTAAAGGTCAAAATTAAGCATTTCTTTGGTGAATATGATCCGGCTGTTTTTCTTGAGTGGGTGTAGGCTACTGAGTACACATTGAGATATTGTCACATTCCCAAGGATAAGCATGTTGACGCGGC
Source organism: Rheum nobile (assembly GCA_027886185.1). Taxonomy (NCBI): domain Eukaryota; kingdom Viridiplantae; phylum Streptophyta; class Magnoliopsida; order Caryophyllales; family Polygonaceae; genus Rheum; species Rheum nobile. The sequence continues at coordinate 2,178,476 of WOAB01000002.1, read as the reverse complement.
CACGCTTCACTTCCGAGGCGCAGCGCGCGTTTGGTGGCACATGTTCGTTGATGACCGCGTTCACCGCCATCTTGTGCCAATCACCGAGTGGCACCAACTTGTCTACGTCATGACCCCGAAGTGCGTGCCCGCCGACTATAGGAACCAGATGCCAATGGAAATTGTCATGGCACGCCAAGGCCCCAAGACACCTCTCGAGTTCTTCTCTCACTTAGAGGACATGTACTACAAGGCAAGCATTAGTGTCGCACCGTCCACCCTTCGACCGAAGTTTCTTAGTGGCTTGAATGTGCCAATCCGTGACCAACTTGAGATTTTGCCAATCAAGGATCTCAACACCTTGACTCACACCGCGATGCAAATCCACAATCAACTCTCACGTCGTCAGCAATCATATTCTAACCCTAGTCAATCCCTTAATACTAATGTGGGCGCTCAATCCACAGGGTCCACCGCGTCCAGCCAAGGCCGAAACGCCAAGACCGCGATGCCAAACTCGACTGTCGCTCGCCCGACCGCGCCAAAGGGCCCCTCACCGGGCAATGACCGCGCACGTGACCTTGAATGCTTCAAGTGTGGAGGGCGAGGCCACTACAAAAGGGATTGTCTGAACACAAAGAAGGTCCTCTTCTCCAACATTGCCGCCGGCTATGAATCTTATGAGGAGGAGGAGGAGCAGCTTGAGACCATCGAAGGAGGATTCAAGGATGACACCGAGGAAGCCTACGCGTGTGAGGCCGCTGCGCTCCATGATGGCACGCCTCTCAGCCTTGTCACGCGCCGCATCCTCACCGTCAAGGAGGCCACTCTGGTCGACCAACGCGAGAACCTCTTCCACACGCGTTGCCTGGTCAAGACGGCATCCTTGAGTGTCATCATCGATGGGGGCAGCTGTTGCAACATCATCAATGAGAAGGTGGTCAACCATTTCAGCCTGCCGACCACGCCTCACCCGCATCCCTATGGCCTCCAGTGGATTTCTTCGAGTTTTGGTAACACTGTAACTCGTCAATGTCTTATCTCTTTTTCCATTGGTCAGTATTCAGACTCGGTCCTATGTGATGTCATTGCGATGGATTCCATGCATCTCTTGCTGGGGCGCCCATGGCAATTCGATACGCGCATTCTTCATGATGGTTATTTAAACAATTACGTGTTTACTTACCACGGGAAGCGCGTCACCCTCTTACCCATGTCTCCACATGAGATTTTGCAGGATCAGGTAGAGCGAGATGCCAGAAGGCTATCGAAGCAGCTGCGATCGCGCCCCAAGCAGTCGCGGCCATGCCGCCGCGATCCAACCCTAATTCTGGCGATTCGTCTACTATCCCAAGCACTGGCTCCAAGAAGTCGCGTACTACCCAAGGACACCACGGCGCCTCTCTCGATACTGACCGTGCCGCAAGTAACACCGCGCGAAAGGACAAAATGCGTCCCACTGAGCCCTAGCCAAGCACGCCTCATTCAAGCTCGAGCATTGAGACCTCCAACCACAATGCCTCTCATTGCGCTCCAAAAAGCCTCGCGTTGCAGGGACATTGTGAGCACCGATTGCTTCTCGCGCGGCCCAACGCCCTCACTGCCACTTTGAACGGCAAGGCGCCCTGTTTCCTGTTAGTGCCAACTCTCAGCATGTCTAGTGCCTCCGTCTCCAATCCTTTGCCGCCGACTCTCTCCGCGTTGCTCGATGAGTTCGCCGCGGTATTGCCAGAGGAGCTTTCTCAAGGCCTCCCACCCTTGCGCGACGTTGAGCACCAAATCGACTTGGTGCCTGGTGCCTCGCTGCCCAACCGTACCGCATACCGCACCGGCCCTGAGGAGACCAAGGAGTTGCAGCGCCAAGTGCATGAACTTTTGGATCGCGGCTATATGAGGGAATCTTTGAGCCCTTGTGCCGTGCCGGTGATCCTAGTGCCCAAGAAAGACGGGTGGTGGCGCATGTGTGTTGACTGCCGCGCCATCAGTCAAATAACGGTGAAGTACCGACACCCTATTCCGCGTCTCGACGACATGCTAGATGAGCTCCACGGCGTGACCCTCTTCTCCAAAATTGATTTAAAGAGCGGCTATCACCAAATCCGCATGAAGGAAGGTGATGAATGAAAGACCGCATTCAAGACAAATTATGAGCTTTATGAATGGCTCGTCATGCCTTTTGGGCTCACCAACGCCCCGAGCACGTTCATGCGGTTGATGAACCACGTTTTAAGAAAAATTTTGGGGAAATTTGTTGTGGTTTATTTTGATGACATTTTCACGTAGTCTTAATGAGCATGTAGAGCACCTTAGGCTTGTGTTAGGGTGCTTGAGACGCGAGAAATTGTATGCCAACCTTGGCAAGTGTCGTTTTTGTTCCGACACCACTAATTTTCTAGGCTATGTCGTCTCCAAGGACGGCCTGCACGTGGATGAAGACAAGGTGAAGGCAATCAGGGAATGGCTGACGCCTATGACTCCAACCATGGTGCTCAGCTTCCTTGGCCTGGCAGGTTTTGACCGGCGGTTTGTCCGAGACTTCAGCTCCATCGTTGTGTCGCTGCATGAGCTCACAAGGAAAGGCGCCGCGGTGAATTGGCTTGAACACCACAAGAAGGCTTTCGTGGCCTTGAAAGAGGCCTTGTGCAACGTGCCACTTCTCCAACTCCCTGATTTCGCCAAGCATTTTGAGGTGGAATGCGACGCGTCCAACGTCGGCATTGGTGGCGTTCTGCACCAGGAAAGGCGGCCCATCGCGTTCTTCAGTGAGACGCTCACCGGGGCCACCTTGAACTACCCCACCTACGAAAAGGAGCTCTACGCCCTCGTCCGCGTGCTCAAGACATGGCAACACTACCTCTGGCCGCGTGAGTTCGTCGTCTACTCTAACCACGCAACCCTTAGCTATTTGAAGAGCCATGCCCACTTAAGCTGCCGCCATGCCCGCTGGGTGGAGTTCATGGAGACGTTCCCCTACGTCATTGTGCACAATAAAGGTAAGGAGAATGTGGTCGCCGACGCCCTTTCTCGCAGGTATAACGTCCTTACTCATCTTCAAACTAAGGTTCTTGGCTTTGCTTTAAATAAGGATTTATACTTGACTGATCCCTTCTTTAAGCCTATTTTTGAGCACTGCCTTAGGGACCGTGAGTTTGAGACGTATTTTCTCCATGAGGGTTACCTATACAAGGCCGGCCGCATGTGCCCCCCTAGCTCATCCATTAGGAACCTACTTATTCAGGAGGCGCATTATGGTCGAGGCCACTTTGGGGTTACAAAAACATTGGCCGCCCTTTGCGAACATTTCTTTTAGCCATGCATGACCCACCAGGTGACATGATATTGTAGGAGTTGTGTGACATGCCAACGAGCTAAGGCGAGTTCAAGTCCCTACGGCATCTACACACCTTTGCCAATCCGTCTCGGCCCTTGGGAAGATTTGTTCCTGGACTTCATTACAGGTTTGCCTCTCTCGCGTCGGGGTAAGGACTCCATATTTGTTATTGTGGACAGGTTTTCCAAAATGGCCCATTTCGTGGCGTGTAAGACTACCCATAATGCTAGTGACATTGCCGAGTTTTTTTTTGCGAATGTGGTGCGTTTGCATGGGATCCCTAGGTCTATTGTGAGTGATAGTGACACTAAATTTGTTGGGCATTTTTGGAGAACTCTTTGGAGAAAGCTAGGTACAAAACTACTATTTTCCACTAGCTACCACCCCCAAACCGATGGCCAAACCGAGGTGACCAACCGAACCATAGGCGCCCTCCTCCGAACCATGCTCAAGGCCAACCCTAGGCGTTGGGAAGACTTACTTTCTATTGTTGAGTTTTCCTACAACAGGTCCAGGCACTCGGCGACCAAGCTCACCCGATTCGAGGTCGTCTACGATAGGAACCCCTTGACGCCGCTGGACATGTTGCCGCACCCCCTCCAGGACAATGAACACACTACCGCGGCCAACCGCGCCGCGCAGATCCAGGACTACCATCGCAGGACGCACGAGCAGCTGGAACGCTGTGCTGCTCAGTACGCGTCACAACACAACCGCGGTCGCCACCGCATCGTCTTTGCACCCGAGGACATGGTGTGGGTACACCTCCGCAAGGAACGCTTCCCAGCCAAGCGCAGATCAAAGTTAGCGCCTCACAAAGATGGTCCTTTTCACGTTGTGAAGGCCATTGGAGACAATGCTTACAAGCTCGCGCTGCCAGCCGACTACGGTGTCCACGCGACCTTCAACGTCACTGACTTACAGCTTGAGCTCGAGTTCGATGATGGTGAAGCGGTGACGCTTCACAGCCAAGTGGGGGAGGGTGATGCGCCCCTGCCCACCATGACTGTAGCTGAGGAGGAAGAATCCATGAGCCTGCGCTCACAAGGGCCCGTGACAAGATCGCATGCCAAGGCCATCGCCAACGCCGCACAATCGTTGATTGTGCGCGTCATCGCTAGCCAAGGCACGCCCGAGACCGCGCCCTCTCTCAAGCTCCTCGCCACCATCGGCGCTGCGTCAACGGCGCCTATCCTTGTCATTTAGAGATTCTTTTGCTATTTTTAGACTTTTTCTAGTTTTGGCACTTTTTGTTTTTAGAAGTTACTATTTTTAGTAGTTTTCTATTTTGGGCGTGCGCTCTACTCATGTTGAGTGGGCTAGCCCATTAGGCGAGACTCGGCCTATCCGAGTCCCGCGACCTCTATATAAGGCCATCTCGGCCTCGTGTAAAAGGTTACGTTCATTATTAGTCAAAGCTTAAGTTGAGTTCCATCTTGCTTCCTTCCTTTGATCGGATGTCACAAAACCCTAATCTATCTTCGCATCCCCTTCACTCCGCAGCCGACGCTATGGCAATGCTCGACCCATCGAGCCCTATCCTTCATCGCGCCTAGTCCTGAGGCCGTGAGTCCCACACACACCTTTGCATCGCTATCGCCAGCGTTGTGACACTCCACCGTCATCACTCTGCATCGCCACCGTCATCGCGCTCCATCGCTCGCGTGGTGTGACATTCATCGCGTCACCTTCGCCGCGTCGTAACATCCCCCTTGCGTACCACTCGCTACGTAAACCTCAAGCCTTTCGTGTAATTCAACAAGACCAAAGGCCAAGGTTTCCACGACAGGACTTGAAGCCGAGATGAGTGACTCACCACCAAGACCTAGATCCGCCGCCGTGACAACTTGGCTGGCATCCGAAAGCAGGAACGCATCAGACGTGCAACATTTTTCGACGCTTTTAGGCGTCATTTCTAGTTAGCCGCAAAAAGTTTCTCCGAGAAACCGATTTCGACGCAAAAAAACATTGAGAACCATGTCGACGGAAAAAAGCGTCGAGCTTTTAGGCGTCAATTTGCGAGAAAGCCGCGAACAATTCCTCCGAGAAAAAAACGTTGGGAATTCGTTTTCGACGCATAAAAGCGTCGACCAAACTCGACATTGAAAATCTCGATGCTTTTACAAAGCGTCGAGGTTCTAAACTGCGACACTTAAAAGCGTTGAAGCGTCGATGTTGTAAACTGCGACACTTAAAAGCGTCGAATTAGGCAGAAAAAGCGTCGAATTTGGCCCTTTTTTCTAGTAGTGTATAGTAGGTGATGAATCGACCATATTCTATTTTGGTATTAAGTTGTATTGACATATGGCTACTTTACTACCAGAAACCATATACTAGTCATGTCTTAGTCTCAACACAATATACTCCCGTCACATTTGTAGTTGTGTGGTCCAGTTTTCTTACTTGGTCATGGATAATATTTTTGTACTAAAGAAAACTGTTCCTTAGTCTATGAGGTCGTCATGATCTAATTAATTAGTTTTTACACAAAAATCATTATAGTTAGTTATTTCGTCTAAAAACTAACTTCAATCCAAGTATAACTACCAACTATTTGACTTAAGTAACGAATTCTCTGTTAAATTCATGTACAATGGACAATAGTTCCTTACTCTTGGACATTGTCAGCAAATATAAGTAGTTATTGTATAACATTCATTATAGTTCGTGATTTCGTTTAGTAACTAACTTTGATTTAGATATAACTACCAACTATTTGATTAAGTAACGAATTTTCAGTTGTCTTACTTGCTCATGCATAAATTTCCGGAACAACGGAAAGTCGTTTCTTACTAAAAGACAAGGTCAGGACCGATATAATTAGTTCTTACATAACCGTCATTGTAGTTTGTTATTTCTTTGAGTAACTAACTTCAATCCAAGAATACCTACCAACTATTTGACGCCCAAAATGAATTTTCAGTTATCTTACTTGCTCATGCACAAAATTCCTAAACAAAGGAAAGTTGTTCCTTACTCATTGAAACAATCAGGATTGATATAATTACTTATTACATAACCGTCATTGTCGTTTGTAATTTCGTTGATTAACTAACTTCAATCCAAGAATAACTACCAACTATCTAACTTAAGTAATGAATTTTCAGTTACCTTACCTAGTTGGTAGAGGCATTGTCGTGACACCTAAACAAAATAATCCTTAAAAACCTAACTTAGTAGAATAGGCAAGCAAGGGTCGAATCCCACATGGAAGAGTTATATTTCTTTATGCAAGTAGTATGTCAGAGGTAACAAAATGGGTGTTTGTTGGTTGTTTGCAAGTAAACAAAGTGAACAAAAACAAAGGTTGTAATCAATTGGGAAAAAGTACTTAGCTAGACAAATATCCACCATTCATTCGATTGATTGGTCCTAGATTATCTCTATTCCTTCCTATGATTATTCCTGTCCCTATTCTGAAATAGTTACTAATCCAACCAGTCCTGATAACCCTAACTATTAAACAATCAAGAGACCCTCAAGATTTAATCTAATAGCAGCAAGAAGCATAGAAATTAACCAGGATACATGCAACACCACAACCCACAGCATTTAACACATAATCAATTCTCTTCACAATAAACTAGTCCAACCAGTCCTAGAATATCATGTTTGCTACACAAGATAAGGGATTTCAACCCGAAATATCAAAACCCTAGCAATAGACAATTACTAATATCAACTAGATGATCAGGCCAGTCAAATCAGCAAGAATCAATAGGAATAAGCTTAAGAGAAAAGATATAATCAAAGGAATAGGAATAGAATTATAATCTCACAACCATATGTCAAATGAAGGCTTCAATCGTCGGACTAAGCAAATGGTGCTTAGTTCTTCATAGTCTTGAAACAAAAACTCAAATGGAAAAATAAAACTGAATAATAGTCTGAATGATAATAGTGTCTCCTCGGAACTAGATTTAAATAACCTAGCTAAACCTAAAAATCAAAGATAAGAAACATAACCTAAAAGGAAATAAAATAATCCAACTGGAATAAAGAAATAAAAGAAAAGGAAATAATAAGATAAAAGTGAAAACTTCGGAAAAATCTCGGACCCACACTGATGACTCGTTTCCGCGACCGCGGAGGATCTTCGGCGATCGCGGAAAACTCTCTGTAAAGCTCCTCTATGTTTGATTTTTCCACGACCGCGGCTATAGGTTCCGCGACCGCGGATTCTTCACTGTTGCACCCCTTCGCTTCTGATCTTCGTCTTCTCTCGTGGCTTCTCAGGTGGCTTCTTCATCCATCTTTATAATCTTCATTTAAGCTTATCCAAACCACCGAAATCATATTTCTTCTCCTCAACTCCATACTCCATAATAACGCTCTAAACTTATCCAAATGGTACCCAAAACACCGATAACAATTCCTAGTTAAACCCTACAAAGTAGCGCTGATCAAATTCCCCCATGCTTAAACCTTGCTCGTCCTCGAGTAAGCTAATATAAACCTACTCCTCCAATCAAATCCCCAAGGTCTCAGGACGCATATCAAAACTCTCTCCACTAAGAACTGCACCTAGACATGTAACTCCAAGGCACCACACAATCAACACAACATACAACAACAAAGCCTAAAGGAAAGCAGAGTACTTCCCCCAAGCTTAACCCGAACACCATAGAGTGAAAAAAATATATCTAATCCTAGCCTCTATCTATCTTCTTATGCCTCCCAAAGTGACCTACCCGAATCCTCCTTATATCACCTCTTCTTATGTCACCACTCCAGGAAAAATGAGGAATTCTAATAATCACTCTTCTTCTTTTCGGGTTTTCACCAAGGTGCCCTTTCGGGTTAAGCTTTCCTTTAGGCTTTGAAGTTGGCGCTGATCAAATTCCCCCATGCTTAAACCTTGCCAAGGTGCCCTTTCGGGTTTTCACCAAGCCACTTATTTCATTTTTCTATAGACGAGCTCACAAAAACTCACATCACTCCAGACCAATTGTTTCCCCAGCCTAATGCTGGTCCAAGCCACATGTTTATTACCTAAGCCACCCTCTCGGGTTTTCAACTTATGCCAGGATTTTATTTATGTCTTTTTTCAATTTTCAATTTTTTTCTTTTTCATTATTTTTTTCTTTTCTTCCTCAGACGACTAGCAAGTGTAGAACACTCCCCCATGCTTAAACATTGCATTGTCCTCAATGTAATGAAAGACAAAAAAGATGAAGCACATGGAAGTGCATAAAAGTACTTACAACCGTCGCCGAGTTGGCCTGGACTTTGAAGTTGGTGCTGGCGGTATATCAATAAAAGCACATGTCACTGGTGTTGCGGCGGTCTTCAAACTCAAACTCTACCGTGCAACCAAATAAATCCACTGTAAGGTGTAGTGGTACATCAAAGGAATTGGAGTTGCACGGCCTTTAACGAACAGGTAATGGAGCCCATATGTAATCATGGTGTGGGATCTGGTGTTCCTCCTCCTCAGCTGTCGAATGTCGGGCCATCATCGGTGCCAAATACAAATGTGGGGTGAATGTCTCCTCCGTGGCAGCATGATGCGCACCATCTCTCAATGTAAAACTCGGACAGCTGGCCTTCGGTAGAACTATTTTATTTATTTTTTGTTTTTTTTTTGTTTTTTTTTAGATCAGGAGACTTACAGTGATATTTCCGTGACCGCGGAAAACTTTCCGCGCCCGCGGAAAACTTTCCACGCCCGCGGAAAACTTTCCACGCCCGCGGAAAACTTTCCACGCCCGCGGAAAACTTTCCACGCCCGCGGAAAACTTTCTGCGCCCGCGGAAAAGTTACTGGTGTGAGAAACACCGTCTTTAATTTGGCTCGGGTCTCCTACCTGCAGGTTAGTCTAAAAACAAAACGAAACAAGCAATAATAAGAACTTGAAAGGAAAAAACAATAAAAGAATTTCATACCTCGGGCTGCCTCCCGAGCAGCGCCTTAGTTATTATCGTGGCTCGACTTGGTGCTCTCCCACTCAACTTGGTTTGCTCACATCAGTTGAACACTCGGGGTCTATATCAGGAGGGTGTCTCTTTGCATCGTCTATGCTGAATCCGACCCTCACCCCATCAAATTCCATTGTGAGCGAACCGCTGCTCACATCAATCTTCATACATGCCGTGTTCATGAACGGCCTTCCTAGCATCATAGGTGCTGCATTTTTATCTTGCCCCGTATCCATCACAAAGAAGTCCGCAGGAAAGATTAGCTTATCAACTTCTACCAGCACATCCTGCACCACTCCTTTTGGATACACATAGGAATTATCCGCTAATTGGATCACAATCCCTGTCTTCTCTAATGGCCCGACCTCTAAAGATTCATACAGTGAGAGAGACAACACATTGATGGAGGCACCCAAATCCAGCATGGTGTTTTCAAACATGGTGCCTCCTATCTTGCATGGAATAGTGAACATGCCCAGATCATTGCGCTTCTTGGGCAACCGCTTTTGCAGCATAGCGGAAACATTCTCACTGACCTGGATCTTCTTTTTCTCCTTCACCGCTTTCTTCCTCTTTATCTTGCACAACTCTTTCAAGAATTTGGCATAACGAGGAATGCTTTGAACAAGTTTTATCAACGGAATATTTACCTCGCAGTTGCTGAAGGTCTCAAATAAATCTTTGTCGTTCTCCACCTTTCTAGTGTCCTTCAGTTCCTCGGGAAATGGAGCGGGAGGCTTTAACAAACTGAGCGGAGGGAAGTTGGGCACACATAATCATCACGTACAACGTCAAAATCGTCTGGGGCTCCAGGAACTTTTCCGCAGTCGCGGACTTCCTCTCTGCGGTCGCGGAAATCATCGATTAATTCTTCTTCAGCAGAAACTTTTCTGCGATCGCGGAAGTCCGCGGTCGCGGAAAAACGTCAATTTTTTTCTCTTCGTCAGTAGCAAATCCGCGATCGCGGCCTTCTTCTCCGCGGTCGCGGAAAACTTTATGTTGAGCTCGACCATCGTCCACTTGTGTTCCGCTCCTTAGCGTCATGGCGCATACGTTCTCCCTCGGGTTGACTACCGTTTGAGATGGTAGTTTTCACGAGTCTCGGGCTTCCAGTCTGCTCACTGCGATGGAGATTTGCCCTACTTGCTTCTCCAAGTTCTGAATACTTGACCGCATCTCTTGATTCTGTTGGACCATAGTATTTGCCAATGTTGTTACAGTCTGAGCTAGAGACTCCTAGGGCTTGACCACCGCCTAAATTTGTTGGGCTGTAGTGCTTGCCAACGTTGATACGCTCTGGGTGAGGGTCCGGATCATGTCATCAATGGACATGGGTGAACTGGAGCTCTGGCCTTGGGGTCTTTGGTCATATGGAGCTCGAAATTGTTGTTGTTGACCCCTAGGCTGCTGATATTGTTGTGGGCGTGGTAAAAACTATGATGGCCTCTGTTGATATTCTTGATTTTCCTGGCCTTGAGGAGTGCTCTGCTGATTCCCGTATCTCAGATTGGGGTGATCTCTCCACCCTGGATTGTATGTGTTGGAATACGGGTCATATCTTGGCCTTGGAGGGCTGTATCCTCCAATAGCGTTCACCTCAGCAGTGGGCTCCTGCAGCGTGGGACAGGCATCGGTCAGATGCATCGTGTCATAGCATATCCCACAAGACTTGACTTGCTGTTGGCCACCCTTCATCATGTACCTCCTCATCATCTCCTTCATCTCAGCCAATTCAGACATTAGTGAGGAATTTGGCTGGGAGTCTGCAGCCTTGAATGATTGGGCGCCTGCCCTCCTACAGAATTGTCTTGAGCCCTCAGATAGCTCAAAGAAGATCTCATATGCTTCAGCTGGCGTCTTGTTCAAGATGTTGCCTCCACATGCTGCGTTCACCATCCGACGCTCGTCGTCAAGTAGACCACCGTACAAATAAAGTACGAGGTCTTGGTCTGAATATCCATGGTAGGGATAGCTAGAAATCAACCTCTTGAATCTTTCATAGTACTCGTACAACGACTCAACAACCTATTGTTCAATATTGCTGATGCTCCTGTTCAGGCTGTTGAGCTTAGTCGTAGGGAAGTACTTCTCCAGGAAGGCTTTCTTCATCTTGGCCCATGTGTCAATGCTCCCTGGGGTCAAATAGTAGAACCAATCATTGGTCGAATCCTTTAGCGAAAAAGGAAAGGCCCTCAGCTTGATCTGGTCCTCAGTAACGCCTCTTGGCTTCATGCTGGTACAGACGGCATGGAACTCAGATAGATGTTGGTTGGGGTCTTCTCCACTCATCCCATGGAAGTGGGGGAGTAAGTGAATTAACCCAGACTTGAGCTTGAAGTTTACGCCATCTGCCAGCTCAGGGAATTGCACAGCCAACGGTTGTTGTTGCAGATTCGGGGCAGTCAACGGACTCAACGTCGGTGCTTCGTGAGCCATCTCTTGTTGTGTACGGGCTACTACACGGTGTTTGGAAATTGTCCTTTCGATCTCTGTATCAAAATCTAACAATGGAGAGTCAGTAGCACGGGTGTGGACCATAAGATAGGTCCACACAAAAATTGGCACACAAACACACACAAAGAAAAATCAAAACTTGCCTCCCCGACAACAACGCCAATTTGGTAGAGGCGTTGTCGTGACACCTAAACAAAATAATCCTTAAAAACCTAACTTAGTAGAATAGGCAAGCAAGGGTCGAATCCCACAGGGAGGAGTTATCTTTCTTTATGCAAGTAGTATGTCAAAGGTAACAAAAGGGGTGTTTGTTGGTTGTTTGCAAGTAAACAAAGTGAACAAAAACAAAGGTTGTAATCAATTGGGAAAAAGTACTTAGCCAGACAAATATCCACCATTCATTCGATTGGTTGGTCCTAGATTATCTCTATTCCTTCCTATGATTATTCCTGTCCCTATTCTGAAATAGTTACCAGTCCAACCAGTCCTGATAACCCTAACTATTAAACAATCAAGAGACCCTCAAGATTTAATCTAACAGCAGCAAGAAGCATAGGAATGAACTAGGATACATGCAACACCACAACCCGCAACATTTAACACATAATCAATTCTCTTCACAATAAACTAGTCCAACCAGTCCTAGAATATCATGTTTTCTACACAAGATAAGGAATTTCAACCCGAAATATCCAAACCCTAGCAATAGACAGTTACTAATATCAACTAGATGATCAGGCCAGTCAAATCAGCAAGAATCAATAGGAATAAGCTCAAGAGAAAATATATAATCAAAGGAATAGGAATAAAATTATAATCTCACAACCATATGTCAAATGAAGGCATCAATCGTCGGACTAAGCAAAGGGTGCTTAGTTCTTCATAGTCTTGAAACATAAACTCAAAGGGAAAAACAATACTGAATAATAGTCTAAATGATAATAGTGGCTCCTCGGAACTAGGTTTAAATAACCTAGCTAAACCTAAAAACCAAAGATAAGAAACATAACCTAAAAGGAAATAAAATAATCCAACCGGAATAAAGAAATAAAAGAAAAGGAAATAATAAAATAAAAGTGAAAACTTCGGAAAAATCCCGGACCCGCGCTGATGACTCGTTTCCGCGACCGCGGAGGATCTTCCGCGATCGCGGAAAACTCTCTGTAAAGCTCCTCGCTGTTTGATTTTTCCGCGACCGCGGCTATAGGTTCCGCGACTGCGGATTCTTCACTGTTGCACCCCTTCGCTTCTGATCTTCGTCTTCTCTCATGGCTTCTCAGGTGGCTTCCTCCTCCATCTTCATAATCTTCATTTAAGCTTCTCCAAACCACCTAAATCATATTTCTTCTCCTCAACTTCATACTCCACAATAACGCTCTAAACTCATCCAAATGGTACCCAAAACACCGGTAACAATTCCTAGTTAAACCCTACAAAGTAGCCCTGATCATGTTAAACCCTACAATTCCAAGTTAAACCCTACAAATGGTACCCAAAACACCGGTAACAATTCCTAGTTAAACACTGGTAACAATTCTTAGTCATGGATAAAATTCATGTGCTAAGGAAAATCGTTCCTTAGTCTATGAGGTCGTCACGATCTAATTAATAAGTTATTACAAAACATTCATTATCGTGTAGCACCCCCGACTTATGTCGGTAGTGCCACACGCCAGTGACTTCAGACGTTAATGTCCAAAGTCACCCTAGGCTTTAATCAGAATAATTAAGCTTAAATAAATACACAAATATTAAATATCGAAAGAATAATCAGCGGAAGACATTTTAAATGAATAAGACTCAACCTTTTAATAAGATTCCTCTCGTAAAATGAGAAGGACGGTTTTACAACAAAGTATAGTGACAGCGGAAGACTTTTAAATTACAGCGGAAGACTCTTTTAAAGTATTCCTAGTTACATGACTATGTATTACATTTATTTGAAATAAAACATACACGCCTTGGAAATATTACTTCTTAAAACGCAAACTTTAACTGCAAGCCTTCTCTTCGATTGGTTACTTCAATCATCGAGGACCAACCTCTGATGTGCCGTATAGGACGGATGACACCAGCCAACGATGCAAAGAAAAGAGAAGGTTGGTTAGTCTAATGAAAGACTATGCAAGGGTACAAGCAGAATGGTTCTAGTGATTGTAACCGTTTACTATCATTGTCCCTCGAATAACAACCGAAGGAACGATACATAACCCGAAACTTTCACGGAATGACAGAAGAAGATATGCAACAAAAAGAAGACTCCAACGAAATTGAGTCTTATAGGAAACATATGTAATTGTTTGGGAACATTAAGTTTTCACACAAGTTTATAAAAATGACCTTGATTATTTGGTTCCACGACCAACCTCACCGCATAATGCAAATCCAGATTGGAAAGAGGACTTACTCTAACAAGAGTCCGGGCGGGTTCCATGTTGTACTTTTCGCTCGAGGGTATATTTTCTATGTGCGTAAAAGCACTTATCTTATTTACTTAAAAAAACGTACATTCACGTTAAGGGTTTTAATCCACATCATCTCGATACGAGAGATATCTTTGGGATGAATCCCGAATATTGGCACTAGCTAAGTGCACCTACCACTTATATCCGAATAAGGGTACGGTCATGATCAGGAGTAATAGGGCAAAAACCTCCTAATACTTGTTATAAAGAAACGACTAGACCTCGCAAGGTACATAGCGTTCCTACGAATACTCGTGCTAACTAAGCATGTAAGTTCACATATAAATCCACACCAAAATCCATTTATCACTTTATGGTAATATCATATAGAATTATATATAATAGCGTTGTTTCTAGCAATATATACAACCTATTATAAATTCATACTTTTAACACAACATTTTATCGTTTAAGTTCCCAAACACAAATCGACAACTTTATTCCAACTTAATTAAACAATTAAGTAATTGATAATCAAGAAAATATGGAATAAACCAACAAGAGCGAACCGTCACTTGCCTTAGTCTGGACGAACGAAGAGTTGGGTCCGAATCCGGGAACTTGAACTTGTGCACGGCTGCCTACTAAAATTCCCGTTGAATTTTATCGTCAATCCGTAGGGTCGGATCCCAATCTGTACAACCGGCCATGGATACGAGCACAATCCAACCCGACGACGCATACGAGACGAGTTTTAAGACAAGAAACCCTAATTAGTTACGGTACGAAAAGACAAAACAAAACGACGGAAAAAGTGTAGTGCCGCGGTCGCGGATAGCATAGCCGCGATCGCGGCATGCTGGGCAAAGCCGCGGCCGTGGCAGAAGGGGCCGCGATCGCGGGCCATGCCTTGGTCGAGATTGCGGGCCTCTGTCCAGCCACGGTTGCGGTACATGGAGCTACGGTCGCGGGACTCCATCCCGACACAAGCTTAAAGACACTATGGAGCCTTACCGATGACGACGAGGCGCGGATCTTTGCTTTCTGGACATTTGTGCACTACCACCACTCTAGGAACTTCACAACGGCGACGACCTCGGCTTCCGGCGACGACAACTCCGACGACAAACACCACAACAAAGTAACAACGAGAGAAAGAGAGGAATGAGAATGGTGGAGGAGAATGGTGGATCTGAGCCCTATTTATAGGCTCAGAATGGAGCTCCCCACTCAATGCAGAGGAGGCCAACTAGGCAGGAGTGTAACGCCTCGCTTTTCTTTGGTTTATTCGGCCAAGTTTCGGGGTTGAAACTTTTTGTAAGGGGGAGGTGATGTAATACCCCTCATTTTAGTAAAGAGTTTTTTGGTAAGTTTTCCAAACACTCGTATTGTAGTCGAATTATTTTCAGAGAAGTTCAGACTTTCTGTTAAATACTTGATCTCCGTAATAATTCCTTGAGTGGAATAAAATACATTCGACGTATTTTTGGGGTTTAGAATAATTGTTCGGGTATGAATATATTTAACCCGGGGTTAAAACCCATATCCAAGATTCTTCTCGGTAAAAAATGGGCTTCCCGGTAAAAAATGGGCAAAAGGCACAAAATTGGCCTTCACCGCACCCGCGGCCATACCCACCGTACCCTGCGGTCAAGAACTGGTCGCCACCGCACCCCGCGGTGACACCCACCGCACCCGCGCCGTGATGATGGCTTCTCTGCTCCGCCGAACTCGTCTGAGCTGCTTGCCGATCTTGTCCCCGGTGAGGCGGTGGGAGAGGGGGCCAGCTGGACTCCTTCTGGCTCCTAGATGGCCTATAAAAGGAGGGGGCTAAGAGGAGGAGGCCATTCCACTCTCTCTCTCTCTCCCTCAAATCTCTCTTTCTTTCACTGCCATTGTCGCCGGAGTTGCAAGCGTCGCCGGAGTTCTTCAAGGTCGTCGCCGGAGTTGCCATAGGAGGAGGAGGCGCCCTCAAGGTAGTGGTTAGTGACACAAGGAGTTTGGAAGTCGAAACCAACCCAAGTCGAGCCCCATCATCTTCCCCGGTGAGTTTTCGCTGTCGGCGTCTCACCTTTGTAGCCTCGCCGTACCCGCGGTCAAGCCGCCGCACCCGCGGTGGGCCTGGGCGTGTGTGGTTGTGGCTTGGGCTTTGTGATCTCGTTTGGGACTTTCGTTCCTTCGATTTCGTTTGTTTTTCTTTAGATTCGTACTTTTATTGTCGAATCTAACTTAGGCTTTCGTTATGGGTCGTTTCGTAAAAAATCATAATATGAGTTCTTCCTCGTTTCGGACCCTGAAACCCGTCGTCTCAAGCTTCGTTGAGCTTCGTCTAATCTAAGGCAAGTGGCGGTTCGCTCTTGCTTATCATTCCATATTTATATTGATTATCAATTGTTTAATTGTTAATTAATTTGGGATGAATTGTTGTTTTCGTCTGGGAACAATTTTGATAACTGTATGTGATTTTAAAAGAGATATTATGATAGGTTGTATATTGCTAGAACAACGCTATTTTATCTGTGTTTGGCCCCGGTGGCTTTGATGTGAATTATTACTGTGTTGAACTGTTTAGTTAGCACGAGTATTCGTAGGAACACTATGTACCTTGCGAGGTTTAGTGGTTTCTTTATAACTAGGTGCTAGGAGGATTATTCCTCTAGTACTTTTCCGGTCATGACCTTACCCTTACTCAGGGTACGTGCACACAGTTGGTGCCGCCATTTGGGATGTATTCCCTGGGATGTATTCCCTTTGATATCTCTTGTGAGGAGATCTGATATCTCTCGTGAAGAGATCTTAAAAGCTTATAACGTAAATGTACGTTTTGGAATTAAATAAGATAAGTGCTTTAGTGCACATAATTAATGAACCTTGGGCGAGAAGTACAACGTGGAAACTCGTCTGGGCTTCGATTAGAGTAAGTCCACCTTCCGAATCTGAATTTGCATTATGCGGTGAGGTTGGTCGTGGACCCAAATAGTTAAGTCGCTTTTAAACGTTTGCGTGAAACTTTAATGTTCCCAAACACTTGTCATACTTCCGATAAGACTCAATTCGTTGGAGTCTTCTCTTCATATGTTTCCTTAAGACTCATTCTTTCAGAGTTCTTTCTCTTGATCATGCCTTTTCGTATATTTTTCAGTAGGAGTATGGTGGTTGACTATCGTCATCGTCTTTTATTCAAGAAGCGATGAGTCTAACCTAATACGACTACTTAGAACCTTTCTGTTTTACCCTTGCATAGTCTTTCATTAGACTAACCAATCGGTTATATTCCCTTGCATGGTTGGCTGGTGTCATCCGTCTCATACGACACATAAGATAAACTGCAGTTCGAATGAAGGCTAGAAACGACAACGAAGGCAGTTGGAATTTTGAAGAGTTTTACCAGGTTGAGATTCATTGGTGGGTGATCGTTTAGATCAAGACCCTTATGTTATTTTATTTTAAAGACTTCCGCTGTGTTAAACATATTTTATGTCAAGACTACTCTGTATTTCAGTTGTATTTCGGATTATGGATGTAATGTCGAGACAAGTAATTTAATCAAAAGTTATGATATTTTGTATTATAATTGTCGTTTTATGATTTATATAAACGGGTTAAGCCTGGGGTGGCTTCAGATGTGAAATCTGAGGTCACTGGCGGTAATACCTTTCAAGGATATATATTTGGGGGTGTTACAAGGAGCTAAAGTCGTGATGCCCAATCAAAGTAAATCCTTAAAAACCTAACTTAGTAGAATAGGCAAGCAAGGGTCGAATCCCAAAGGGAGGAATTATCTTTCTTAGTGCAGATTAGTATGTCAAAGTAACAAAGGGGGGTTTTGTTGGTTGGTTGATTGCAAGTAAATAAAGTAAGTAAAACAAAAGTTGTAATCAATTGGGAAAAAAGTACTTAGCCAGACAAATATCCACCATCCATTTGATTGATTGGTCCTAGGTTATTTCTATTCCTTCCTATGATTATTCTTGTCCCTATTTTGAATTAGTTACCAGTCCAACTAGTCCTTGCAACCCTTACTATTGAACGCACGAGAAACTATCAAGATTTAGATCAATAGTAGCATGAGGCATAAGAATTAACCAGGATACATGCAACACCACAACACGCAACATTTAACACATAATCAATTCTCTTTCATAATAAACTAATCCAACTAGTCTTAGAATATCATGGTTGTTACACAAGATAAGGGATTTCAACTCGAAATATCCAAACTGATGTGTCCTTGCCTCCTGTGACAAGTCGAATTGCCAAAGGTGATGACTTTGGATCTAGTCTTGGTTGGAAAGTCACGCAGTGAATCGTCTCGGTGGTGAAGATGAAGGGAACGCGATGATGGTCACGGTGATGGTGCGGTGGTGAACGCGATGGAAGCGATTTGATGGAAGAATGGTAACGGTGGCGGAAGCGATTGAATGGAGGGATAGATGACTTGATGGAACAAGTCGTTGGTGTCATAGCGTCGACTGCGGATGAAGGAGATGCGAAGATAGATTTGGCTTGAGAAGATCAAGCGTTGGCCGTAGCATCGGCGGTGGAGGGAATGGGGATGAGAGGGATATGGGTGACGTCCGATCAAGGGAAGGAGGAATTAACACTCGACTTAAAACCTTGAACTTTAACTTGAACGTGAATAAAAACAATAATAAAGTTGTGTTTAAATAGGAGAGGTGAACATCGGATGGGCCGAGTCAAACCTCGTGGGCTAGCCCATGCAAGCATGCAAAAGGCACAAACCCTAAAATGTATAATGACTGAAAGGAAACTATCTAAAACGCTATAAATAAGGAAACTATCTAAAACGCTATATTTAAGGAAACTATCCAAAATACGTTGGAAATACCAAATATAGATAGTGTTTGTAAAAGAACGCGTGAAGATTCTAACGCGGTGAAGGCTGTGAAGAAATCATCGCGAGAGACGACGAAGTGTCAAAGTCTTCAAAAGAACGCATTGTTTCACTTTCGATGGTGGCGAGGACGACGAGTCTTGGATTGTCGTCTGGGCTTCCATGGCTGGCGACGGCGCGTGCGATAAGTGACGCGATGGCGGCGACGATGGCCTTGGACCTAGACCTTGTCACTAGGCCCTCTGAGCGTATGCTCATGGCTTCTTCCTCGTCTTGGGCCGTCATGAGAGGCAGGGTCACATCACCCTCCCCCACTTGGCTGTGAAGCGTCCCCGCTTCACCATCATCAAACTCTGGCTCAACATATGGAGTCAAGTCTGCCACGTTGAAGGACGCATGGACTCCAAAATCTGGTGGGAGCTCGAGTTGATAAGCATTGTCCCCTATGGCTTTGATCACACGGAAATGGCCATCTCCACGTGGTGCCAGTTTGTGTCTTTGCCGCGAGGGGAACCTCTCTTTTCGTAGATGCACCCAAACAAGGTCTCTGGGGGCAAAGACGACGCGGCGGCGGCCTGAATTCTTCTGCGAGCTAGGCATAC
Source organism: Rheum nobile (assembly GCA_027886185.1). Lineage (NCBI taxonomy): Eukaryota > Viridiplantae > Streptophyta > Magnoliopsida > Caryophyllales > Polygonaceae > Rheum > Rheum nobile. Next base: position 2,158,932 of record WOAB01000002.1, on the reverse strand, counting down.
TACGCGGACCTCCTCTCCAATTGATCTCTGGTACGTCGATGTAGCTCTTGGACTTGCTCAACGCGATTGGAGGCAGAGACATGCACTGGGTCTCGCAGAGGTCGCGGCGACAAATCAAGTGGTGTCAAGGGGTTCATGCCATACACCACTTCAAAAGGTGTCAACTTGGTCGCCGTGTGTGATGTGGCCTAAGGTCGTTATGCCAAATCAAAGTAAACCTCAACTTCCAAACTAGTATAGTAAGTAAGCAAGGGTCAAAATCCCAATAGAATCACAAGCGTCTATATTCCTGTCACAAATTGAATACCAATCGAACAGTAGTAACAAAGGTTTTTTTTTGAGGTTTTAATCAAGTAGAAAATAAAACAGAATAAATAGTATGCAATCAGATGTGAGAAAACACTTAGCCAGGCAATTTCCACTTAAGTTTTGGTTGGTTGATCCTAGATTACTTCCAATTCCTCCCTATGATTATTCCTGTCCTGATCTTGTATAGATTAATAAGGAAACCATCCCTAAGAACCCTTCCCAATGAATAACCCTAGCACCACTAGTGATTCAACCCAAAGGCAGCAATGAACATAAGAATTAACCAGGATACACATAACACCTCAACCAGAAGCATTTAACATGTAATCAAATCTCTACATAGATAAAATTCACCAAAGCAAATAAAACCTATTCTTGTCACTCCAGACCAGGACGTTAGCCCAACAGTTTCCTAGTCATAGCAATATGAGTAACAATCAATAAACCTAGATGGCCTATCTAGACAAATCAATAATTATTCAATGATATTCTGCTTAAGAGAAGAGATATAGATCAATAGGAATTAAGAAAGGGAACATAACCTCACAACCAATAATCAAAACTTAAGCTTCCATTGCCAGACTAAGCAAAAGTGCTTAGCCTTCCATAGTCTTGAGAAAACAACGATGATGTAAAAACTAAAACCTGATATGAGAGTCTCTCCTCCTAAAACCTATTACTAAGAGAGTATATATAGGTGGGCTTAACAAATGACCTAGCCCAACTGAAAATAGAAAACGAAAATAATTAAAATGAAATAAAGAAATCATGAAAGATAGATTGGGGAAATCCTGAAATAAGTCTGTCGTGATGACCCGCGATCGCGGGTAATGGACCGCGATCGCGGTTGATTGTAGCTTCGCGCTCTTCGCATTCTTCCGCGCCTGCAGAAATATCTCGAATGCCCCGAAGTCCCGCGATCGCGGCACCCTTGCCTGCGGTCGCGGTTAATGCTCGGCCTTCACTCCTTGGCTTCGCCTCCTAACCTCTCGTCTTCACTTCCTTGGCGTCTTCTTTTGGTGGCTTCCTTCCTCAGTGTCTCCTATGATATCCAAAATAGCTCAAACACCTCCAAAAACACCAGACTTCGCCCCCAAACGCCATGCACAAGAATGTGTCTAAATCTACCCGAATGGCACCAATAAAACCCTCTAATAACTCTTAGTTAAGCCCTACAAAGTAGTGCTTATCAAACTCCCCCATGCTTAGACCTTGCTCGCCCTCGAGTAAGCTAATAATGAGCCTACTCCTCCAATGAAACACCCAAGGCCTCAGGAAGCATCTCTCCAAACACAATGTACTAAGAGTTGCGCTTAACCCATGCCAAAGCTCCTGGCACCAATCTCATTCACAACACATCCTCCATCAACAAGCTTAAAGGGCAAACAGAGTACTTTCCCCAAGCTTAGCCCGGACATCCAATAGTGTAAAGTGACCTCTAATCCTAGCCTCCATCTATGACTCCTTATGCCTCCCAGAGTGACCTACCCGACAATCCTTCTTTGTCTCCTCTTCTTATGTCGCCCTTCCAGGTAAAATGAGATCCTAAAATCACTCCTCTTCTTTTCACTCATTTTGCCTAGGAGCCCTTTTGGGTTTTCATCCTAGCCACTCATATTTTTTTTTCATAGAGGTGCTCACATATGCTCACGTCACTCAGACACCTTTTTACCCCAGCCTAGCGTTGGTCCGGGCCACCTGCTTATTACCCAAGCCACCCTTTCGGGTTTTCGACTTGTCCCAGGATTTCCATGTATGTCTTTTTTGCTTTTTGACTTTTTTTATTTTGTTTTTTTATTTTTTTAAAGGAAATGCGAACAATGGACAATGCTGAATGGAAATAACAATGTTGAAATCGAAACTAATTTACAAGATAGATAGCAAGTACTTTCTACTCCCCCATGCTTGAATCATGCATTATCCTCAATGTATAGAAGACAAAGAAAAATATGAGGGGAAGAAAGGAAGAACTGACTGAGCGTACGCCGGGGTGGTAGTCTTCGTCAATAACGCCAGGAAGGTACTCAGGGATGTAGGGATCCCCATAAACTTCATCACCACTTCAACAGTCGAACTTCCCAAGAGATAGATCATGGAATGCTGGAACTCCGAACTCAGTATGCACAGGTGGTGACGCACAGGTGAAGACGTACCGCAAGGAACAACAACAATGGATAGATCAAGGGTACACCGGTTGTTGCTCGCGAACATGATGAAGAAAGACCGCCTCAGAACCGCCATGAATGAACCGCCGTGGAAATAACTGCCATAAAGGAGGGAACCGTCGTGGAAGAATCGCCATGGAAGGAACACCGTGGAGGGTCCGCGATTGCGGCAGTGAAGGCCGCGATCGCGGGTAACATACAATTTTTTTATTTTTTTTTATCGATGAACAGTAACCCGCGATCGCGGGTGAACAATACCCGTGATCACGGTTTTTTTTCCCCTTCTTGTCAGACTAAACCCTAATTCGCGGTGCGCTATGGGGCCGCGATCGCGGGTTTTATGCCGCGATCGCGGTTTTTGCTCGACTTCCTCCGACCACGATCGCGGATTTTATGCCGCGGTCGCGGTTTCTTCTCGGCTTTTCTGCGTGGTTTAGTGGAACAAAAATAGAGCAAAAATTTCGAAAACAAGGGGTAACTAAGCTTCTGAAAGAAAAACTAAGTTGAAAGTCTTACCTCGGGTTGCCTCCCGAGCTGCGCCTTGGTTACTGTCGTGGCTCGACATGGTGCTCTCTATTCATCCCAGGTTGCTTACTGCGACCACCCTTCTTGGTTCCAAATCTGGGGGTGCCTCTTCAGGTACGACTGTACCCCCTTCCTTCTGCCTTTCATTGTGAGTGGATCACCCTTCGTATCCATGACCGCAGTTATCATCTTCAAGAATTCTCTTCCCAGCATTGCAGAGGTTGCACGCCTATCCTGCCCCGTGTCTAGTATGAGGTAATCCGACATCTGGCCTACAACCTCACTCTTTTGCTTCACCTTCGGCTTCTTTCCTATCTTCCGCCTCGCCATCACAGAATCTGCACAACGAGGGATGATGTTGGCCAGTGTGACCAAAGAAGCTTCTGGCTTGCTTCCATTGAGAGCCTCAAGGGGAGGTGTGATGGGAATCTGGGACTCCAGCAAGGGCCATTCATGTTGAGTGTAGTTTTGAGGCTCATAGTCCCTGTCCTTGTCCATCTCCTCTTCAATTTCAGGAGAACATACCGCGTCAGGTAGCATACTGTTCTTGAAGCTTTTGATTTCCTCTTCGAGGTCCTTCTCAACCTCATCATCAAATTCAGCACAATGCCCTATTTCACCCAGCATACCGTGGTTGCAGCACTCCTCCCGCGGTCGCGGTTTCTCTTATGCGGGGAGCTCTCCAAATTCTGCCTTCTCCTCAACATGCCGCTAGGCAGCATTGCCCTTGGGTTGAGATTCTGCTATAGCAGGTATCCATTGCGTCAGCCGCTCCATTGATGCACCCAAGCTTAATATAGATTGCTGAGAGGATTGGTGCAGAGTATAATTTTGCTGGGAGAGCTGAGAGAATCCCTCTTTCATTACTTGTGCGTTGTTTGCACCGGCTTGAATCACCGCTTGTGTTAATGCTTGAATTGTCTAGGTGAGTGCCAGCAGTGTGTTCTCACCATAGCTAGAGTTCTCCAACAATGTCATGCTTTCTTGCACCATAGCTAGAGTTCTCCAACAGAATTATCTACTCTAAATTGCACTTCGTCAATGAAAAGTTAGTAATGTTAGAGGGAACCGTAAGATAGGTTCCCTAGAAAGATCAATATTCAATTTATATACAAGAAAACAAACAGTGATTCCCCGGCAACGAAGCCAAATTTGACATGGCCTAAGGTCGTTATGCCAAATCAAAGTAAACCTCAACTTCCAAACTAGTATAGTAATTAAGCAAGGGTCGAAATCCCAAGAGAATCACAAGCGTCTATATTCCTGTCACAAATTGAATACCAATCGAACAGTAGTAACAAAGGTTTTTTTTTGAGGTTTTAATCAAGTAGAAAATAAAACAGAATAAATAGTATGCAATCAGATGTGAGAAAAAACACTTAGCCAGGCAATTTCCACTTATGTTTTGGTTGGTTGATCCTAGATTACTTCCAATTCCTTCCTATGATTATTCCTGTCCCGATCTTGTGTAGATTAATAAGGAAACCATCCCTAAGAACCCTTACCAATGAATAACCCTAGCACCACTAGTGATTCAACCCAAAGGCAGCAATGAACATAAGAATTAACCAAGATACACATAACACCTCAACTAGAAGCATTCAACATGTAATCAAATCTCTACATAGATAAAATTCACCAAAGCAACTAAAACCTATGCTTGCCACTCCAGACCAGGACGTTAGCCCAACAGTTTCCTAGTCATAGCAATATGAGTAACAATCAATAAACCTAGATGGCCTATCTAGACAAATCAATAATTATTCAATGATATTCTGCTTAAGAGAAGAGTAGATCAATAGGAATTAAGAAAGGGAACATAACCTCACAACCAATAATCAAAACTTAAGCTTCCATTGCCAGACTAAGCAAAAGTGCTTAGCCTTCCATAGTCTTGAGAAAACAACGATGATGTAAAAACTAAAACCTGATATGATAGTCTCTCCTCCTAAAACCTAAAACTAAGAGAGTATATATAGGTGGGCTTAACAAATGACCTAGCCCAACTGAAAATAGAAAACGAAAATAATTAAAATGAAATAAAGAAATCAGGAAAGATAGATTGGGGAAATCCCGAAATAAGTCTGTCGTGATGACCCGCGATCGCGGGTAATGGACCGCGATCGCGGTTGCTTGTAGCTACGCGCTCTTCGCATTCTTCCGCGCCTGCAGAAATATCTCGAATGCCCCAAAGTCCCGCGATCGCGGCACCCTTGCCCGCGGTCGTGGTTAATGCTCGGCCTTCACTCCTTGGCTTCGCCTCCTACCTCTCGTCTTCACTTCCTTGGCGTCTTCTTTTGGTGGCTTCCTTCCTCAGTGTCTCCTATGATATCCAAAATAGCTCAAACACCTCCAAAAACACCAGACTTTTCCCCAAATGCCATGCATAAGAATGTGTCTAAATCTACCCGAATGGCACCAATAAAACCCTCTAATAACTCTTAGTTAAGCCCTACAAAGTAGTGCTTATCAGTGTGCCTGCATCTATTGTAACAAAACTCGATAAGTGATAGTAAGTCCTCCCAATGCTTAGGGCTAGCTTTGAGCATCGTGCGAAGGAGGGCTCCTAGAGTTCTATTCGTGACCTCCATTTGGCCATCGGTTTGGGGGTGGTAGCTAGTGGAAAATAGGAGTTTGGTTCCTCGCTCACCACAAAGTGATGAGGAACCAGCCCACTACAAGAACCTCATGACCCCTTCTCGGTCAACCATGCGACCCCGTGGACCGACCCCTGATCTGGTAGTCTGCAGACCAGTGACCCCAACCCCTCTCAGCTGAACCCCTGTGAGCACCACCCCATTCCAAGGGTGACACAAGCACAAGGGCCTGCGGGTTGCTAGCGGGGGGAATCAAACCCCCGACCCTTTAACATGTAGCTTTCGCAATACATGTTACCATTTGTGCTGCAGCGCAATTGGTAACATGTATTGCGAAAGCTACATGTTAAAGGGTCGGGGGTTCGATTCCCCCCGCCAGCAACCCGCATGCCATTATGCTTGTGTCACCCTTGGAATGGGGTGGTGCTCACAGGGTTCAGCTGAGAGGGGTTGGGGTCACTGGTCTGCAGACTACCGGATCAGGGGTCGGTCCACGGGGTCACATGGTTGACCGAGAAGGGGTCATGCGGTTCTTGTAGTGGGCTGGTTCCTCATCACAAAGGGTTCTCCAAAAATGACCAACAAACTTAGAATCCCTATCACTCACTATGGTACGCAGGACTCCATGAAGACGCACCACATGCTCAAAGAATAGATCGGCAATCTCACTAGCACTATGGGTTGTCTTACAATCTATAAAATGTGCCATATTTGAAAATCTATCTACGACCACAAAAGTGGAGTCTTTACCTCATCTTGAGAGGGGCAAACCCGTGATGAAATCCATAGACAAATCTTCCCAGGGGGTACTCGCAATGGGCAAAGGCGTGTAGAGGTCGTGAGGACTAGACCTAGCTTTGGCTCTTTTGCAAGTCACACAACTTCTACAAAACCTAGTCACTTGCTGGGTCATCTTAGGCCAAAAGAAATATTCTCTAAGCGCGTCTAAAGTTTTCCTAATCCTAAAATGTCCACGTACGACTTGCGTGTGCTTCCTCAATCAATAGGAGCCTAATGGAGAATCTAGAAATGCAAAGACGACTAGCCTTGTATAAATAACCCTCAGAAAGGAAAAAGGTCTCAAACTCACGCGATCTCAGGCAATGCTCAAGAATAGGGGTAAAGAAATGGTCACTAGCATATAATTCCTTAATCAAAGCAAAACCCAGAATTTTAGTTTGCACCTGAGTCAAGAGAACATACATGTGAGAGAGCGCATCAGCAACAATGTTGTCCTTTTCCTTTTTGTGGACCACGACATAAGGAAAAGTCTCCAGAAACTCCACCCAGCGAGCATGGCGTCGATTGAGGTGAGCTTGGCTCTTCAAGTAGCTCAACGCGGCATGGTCGCTGTGGATGACAAACTCACGCGGCCAAAGGTAATGTTGCCATGTCTTCAGCACGCGTACTAAGGCATAAAGCTCTTTGTCGTAGGTGGGGTAATTGAGCGTGGCCCTTGTGAGCTTCTCACTGAAGTAGGCAATTGGCCTCTTCTCTTGGTGTAGCACACCACCAATGCCTATGTCAGAGGCATCACACTCCACTTCGAAGTGTTTGGTGAAATCTGGGAGCTGGAGCAAAGGTGCTTGGCACAAGGCTTTCTTCAAGGCTGAGAAAGCGCGTTCATAGGACTCAAGCCACAAGACTGTGCTTCCGTTCTTGGTGAGCTCGTGTAGTGGTGCGGCAATGGAGGAAAAGTCGCGTACAAAATGCCTATAAAAGCCTGCGAGGCCTAGAAAGCTTCGCACTTGTGTCGGTGTCGTAGGCGTTGTCCAGTCTTTGATGGCCGCGATCTTTTCGTTGTCAACGCGTAAACCATCACTACTCACAATATAGCCCAGAAAGTTGGTGGACTCGCAGCAAAAGGAGCACTTGGCCAGATTGGTGAATAGGCTCTCGTGGCGAAGGCACTCGAGTACTTGGCAAAGGTGATCGACATGGTCTGCTAGGCTCCATGAATACACAAGGATGTCATCGAAATAAACGACAACAAACTTGCCAAGGAAAGATCTCAGCACGTGGTTCATCATGCGCATGAAGGTGCTGGGCGCGTTCGTGAGCCCAAAGGGCATGACAAGCCACTCGTAGATCCCATACTTAGTCTTGAACGCGGTCTTCCACTCTTCCCTTTCTTTCATTCTGATCTGGTGATAACCACTCTTTAAATCAATCTTGGAGAAGAGTGTCGTGCCATGAAGTTCATCAAGCATATCATCAAGGCGTGGGATAGGGTGCCTATACTTGACTGTGATCTGGTTTATCGCGCGGCAGTCAACACACATTCTCCATGTGCCATCCTTTTTGGGCACAAGGATCACAGGTACAGCACAAGGGGAAAAAGATTCCCTTACGTATCCGCGATCCAACAATTCTTGGACTTGGCGCTGTAACTCCTTCGTCTCTTCTGGACCAGCTCTATACGCAGCGCGGTTGGGAAAAGAAGCACCTGGCATAAGGTCAATTTGGTGCTCAATGCCTCTAAGGGGAGGTAATCCTTGTGGCAACTCCTCTGGGAAGACGTCGGTGAACGCGGCAAGCAACTTCGCGATCGCTGGTGGCAAGGGAGCGTTCGTCGACGAGTCAGGGATGCATGGTGTGGGCACAAGCAGAAAGCATGGAGTCTTCCCAGTCACACACATAGTGAGATCACTGGGCCTGGCTAAAAGAACGCGTTGCTCACAGGTGCCTTGCAAAGGACGCGTTGGTGGCAACAGAGCGGCCAACTGTGTTGAGGGGAAGACACTGCTCGAATTCTGTGGGGCACTTGGTGTCCCAGTTGTGGCATTGTGTTTCTTCTTGCCAGTGCCTGGAGAAGACGAAGTGTGGCTAGATTTTGAGGAGTGTTGCCTCTGTATTGCCTCTAGACACTCGTTTGACCTAGTTGACGCGGCCTTGATGGCTTTCTGGCGATCGCGTTCTACCTGGTCCTGTAAGATCTCATGGGGAGACATTGGATGCAAAGTGACGCGCTTCCCGTGCTAATTGAACACATAAGTGTTCAAATAGCCATCATGGAGCACGCGCCTGTCGAATTGCCATGGGCGCCCAAGCAAAATATGGGTGGCGTCCATTGTAATGACATCACAAAGAATAAAATCACAATATTGCCCTATGGAAAAAGAAAGTAAACATTGGTGAGATACTATGTTACCTGGACTTGAAGAAATCCATTGGAGGGCATAAGGTTGTGGATGAGGCGTCGTAGGCAATTTGAAGTGCTTGACGACCTTCTCATTCACAATATTGGCACAAGATCCTCCATCAATAATAACACTCAAGGAAGCTGTTTGGACTAGAGCCCTTGTGTGGAACAAGTTCTCTCGTTGATCGCGTAAGCTGGCTTCCTTGACGGTGAGGAGACGACGCGTCACCAAGCTCAATGGTGTGCCCGCATGTAGAGAAGCGGGTTTGCAGTCATACGCGTCTTCGTCCTCTTCTTCGTTGCCTTCAGTGATCGCGTCAAGTATGGCCTCCTCGTCTTCACAAGACTTGTAGCCAGCGGCGGCTGTGGAGAACAACACCTTGCGAGCATTGGGGTAATCCTTCTTGTAGTGGCCTCTTCCACCACATTTGTAACATTCAATATCACGCGCGCGATCGTTGCTCACTGGAGCATGTCTTTGCGTGTTCTGGTGCGGCGCGGTGGTCGGCGTCGCGGGCTTTGCCTTGGAGGCTTGGCTAGACGCGGCTGTGGTAGAGGCACTAGGGCGAACATTAGTATAAGGTAATCCACTAGTGTTAGAAGAATACCTTTGTTGGCCACCATACATGGGCGGCTCCTCGGAAGTTAAGCGTCGCGGCATCGACATGATCCTCAGGTGGCACTCGATTATATCGAAGGGTGTACTCCGTAGCCTGCACCCATTCAAGAAAAACAGAGGGGTTGTATTCACCATGAAAATGCTCGATTTTTACCTTGACTTGATGTCGCGGGTATCGAGGGTGGTCAGGTGCTTGTTGAAAGCGTTGTTTGGCACGACGTTGTAGAGAGGGTTCTCAAAGGCGCGCAATCCATGTGGTCTATCGCGTCCAACCTGGTGTCTATCGCGTTGTTCGCGATCTTCATGGATAAACTCATCCTTGGGTGCATAGGCGTCATCGTGCTGACGTCTTCGTGGCTGGGCATCGTAGTTGTCGCGGCGATGGTCTCTCTGCAAAACATTGCGGCGCTTGCCGCCAATGTTTCGAACGCGTTCGCCTTGGGGTCGGAGACGTGGTGAAGGGATCCAATCCGATGGATGATCCTGCAATTCAAGTGGATCTCCAAGAGGGGGGTGAAAAAAATTTGGGTTGACCATACCTGAGTTCTCGATCTCTGCATCATCATACTCGTCGAAGTCGTCTTGGACATTGGGTGTGATCGACGCATAGCCATCAAATTCGTAACGCGGTGTTCGAACACTCTAGTGTCGAAGATGATCGCGTACATCATGGCTGCGTTGTTGGGTAGGGGGTGTCCTCAATTGATCATCGCATCGCGTACGCCCAGTGTCGCGGCGGCTTGGTCTTCTTGGCGTCGTGTCGGCTTGGGCGGCTTGACGACGTCATCCATCGCGTGGTATGGAGTCTGGCACACGGCATTGGGTTCTCTGAGAGGCATACCTATCATCAAAGTTGTAAGGTTCAGAGTACTCACCCCGAGAGTCGTTGGCGTCGCGGTCGGAGCCGGTGTCGTGGCCACCGGGGGTGGCTCTGGGCACTTAGCGATCCGTCCTGGGAACGAAGCCATGGCGGCTCTCAATGACACTCTGCATTGTGTTGAGTTGTGGTTGATGTTGAGAAGTGGATGACATAATTCCCTTGCCTTTGTCCACGTGTGTCTTGGATGGACCGCGTTAGTAGCTCCAGTGGGAGGTGGCGCGTCCAGACCACTAGGTGGTGTTGGGGTTGGCACAATGGGTGCCTCTTGTTGGTTGGCTCTGAGAGTCGCGTTCTCTTGTCAAAGAGCCTGGATCAAGATTTGATCTTCGGACAACACCATGATGGGATCGCGTGGTTGGTCTTGAGGGAGTCCCAACTGTGGAGGTTGTGGGTTGGTGGTGTTATCTTCGCGGTCGTCTCCACTGTGTCCAATCTGCATGGTGCCTATAACAAGACGACCAGACATGGGAGTAAAAACGAACCAAAAGACAACAAAGAACAACAACCAAGCAAATCACTAGTGAAGTCACAAAGGTCACTAGGGCTTGTTTGGCTTGCCGTGAGGGCGGCTTGGCTTGAACAAGATATGGTGTATCAAGCAAGTTGCAATCAAACAAACAAGAGCAAATTGAAACCCCAAAACAAACGTAAACAAAGTAACCTAATTAGAAAGAAAGTACCTTCTAGGAAGCTTGACCTAGACGGTGGAGAGATATAGAAGATGAGCTTAGACCGATGTGGGTTAGGGTTGCCTTATTTTGGCTTTCCTTAACTTTGGAAACTTTTTTTTTTTTTTTTGAATATCTTTTCAATTTTTTTTTTAATATCCGACATCTTATCTTTTGATCTTTTCGGACTTGCAAAAGGAAACAAAATAAAAAGGTCTAAGTAACAAGAATATCACAAGTGTGATCTTAGAGATATGATAGAGAAGATAAGATTTGATGATATCTTATTAGGAAATTAGTTAACAACCTAAAAAGTAATATCTAGCAAATAAGGAAATTCTATCCACGCATGAAATAAGGAAACAAAATATTCTAGCATGCAAGAGAACAAAATTACCTAACACACCAAAACTTTGGGAACAAGAAAAAAATTTCGGCCAAGGTATTACCTTGTAGAAACCGAAGGTGAGCAAATAATTTTTAATTTTTTTTGGTTTTCCTCTGTCTTTTCACGCGAGTTTATACGAAGCAAAAGATGGGGGCAAGAAAAATTTTCGTGAACAAGAGTGAAACTTGAGTTCGTGACTTACAAGACTACTGGGCTCTGATACCAGTTGATGTGTCCTTGCCTCCTGTGACAAGTCGAATTGCCAAAGGTGATGACTTTGGATCTAGTCTTGGTTGGGAAGTCACGCAGTGAATCGTCTCGGTGGTGAAGATGAAGGGAACGCGTTGAAGAACGCGATGATGGTCACGGTGATGGTGCGGTGGTGAATGCGGTGGAAGCGATTTGATGGAAGAATGGTAACGGTGGCGGAAGCGATTGAATGGAGGGATAGATGACTTGATGGAACAAGTCGTTGGAGGGATAGATGAATTGAAGGAGATGCGAAGATAGATTTGACTTGAGAAGATCAAGCGTTGGCCGTAGCATTGGCGGCGGAGGGAATGGGGATGAGAGGGATATGGGTGACGTCCGATCAATGGAAGGAGGAATTAACACTCGACTTAAAACCTTGAACTTTAACTTGAACGTGAATAAAAACAATAACAAATTTGTGTTTAAATAGGAGAGGTGAGACATAGGATGGGCCGAGTCGAACCTCGTGGGCTAGCCCATGCAAACATGCAAAAGGCACAAACCCTAAAAGGTATAATGACTGAAAGGAAACTATCTAAAACGCTATGTTTAAGGAAACTATCCAAAATACGCTGGAATTACCAAATATAGATAGTGTCTGTAAAAGAACGCGTGAAGCTTCTAACGCGGTGAAGGCTGTGAAGAAATCATCGCGAGAGACGACGAAGTGTCAAAGTCTTCAAAATAACGCGTTGTTTCACTTCCGATGGTGGCGAGGACGACGAGTCTTGGATTGTCGTCTGGGCTTCCTTGGCTGGCGACGGCCAGTGCGATAAGTGACGCGACGGCGACGGCGATGGACTTGGACCTATACCTTGTCACTGGGCCCTCTGAGCGTAGGCTCATGGCTTCTTCCTCGTCTTGGGCCCTCATGGGAGGCAGGGTCACATCATAAACCCTAGCAATAGACAATTACTAATATCAACTAGGTGATCAATCCAGTCAAATCAATAAGAATCAATAGAAATAAGCTCAAGAGAAAATATATAATCCAAAGAAATAGGAATAGAATTATAACCTCACAATCATATATCAAATGAAGGCTTCAATCGTCGGACTAAGCAAAGGGTGCTTAGTTTTTTATAGTCTTGAAACAAAAACTCAAAGGGAAAACAATACTGAATAATAAGATAAAAAAAACTAAATGCCTGGAGGCTGTTGGAACTAGGTTTAAATAAACTAGCTAAACCTAAAACCAAAGATCACAAACATAATCTAAAAGGAAATAAAATAATCCTACCGGAATAAAAAAATAAAAGAAAAAGAAGTAAAGTAAAAAATAATAATTCTTCGGATCTTCGGACGCGCTGACGAATGGGATTTCCGCAACCACGGCAAAAGCTTCCGCGATCGCGGAAAATTCAATGTTTTACTCGCTGCTCTTGACTTTTCCGTGACCGCGGCGATAAATTCCGCGATCGCGGAAAACTTCCTGTAAAGGCCTTCTAGCTCATTCTTCATCTCTTCCTTCGTCTTCTTAAGTGGCTTCCCTCTTCATCTTCTAAATCTTCATTTAAGCTTCTTCAAACCACCATATCTGCACTTTTACTTCTCAACTCCAATCTCTATAATACGCTCTAAACATCTCCAAATGGTACCCGAAACACCGATAACAACTCCAAGATAAACACTACAAAGTAGCACTGATCAAATTCCCCCATGCTTAAACCTTGCTCGTCCTCGAGTAAGCTAATATAAACCTACTCCTCCAATCAAATCCCCAAGGTCTCAGGAAGCACAGAAAAACCACCCCCACTAAGAACTGCACCTAAACATGAATCTCCAAGGCACCAACACATCAACATATAAGCTTAAAGGAAAGCAGAGTACTTCCCCCAAGCTTAACCCAAACACCATGGCGTGAATAAACATCTAATCCTAGTCTCCATCTATCTTCTTATATCTCCCAGAGTGACCTACCCGAATCCTCCTTATATTACCTCTTCTTATGTCACCACGCCAGGAAAAATGAGAAATCCTAATAATCACTGTTCTTCTTTTCACTCATTTTGTCAAGGCGCCCTTTCGGGTTTTCACAAAGCCACTCATTTCATTTTTGAATAGATGGGCTCACATAAAACTCACATACTCTTGACCAAGTATTACCCCAGCCTAATGCTGGTCCAAGCCACCTGTTTATTACCTAAGCCGCCCTTTCGGGTTTTCGACTTATCCCAGGATTTATTTATTTTTTGTCTTTTTTCAATTTAATTTGACTTTTTTTTTGTTTCCTCCTCAGACGACTAGCAAGTATAGAACACTCCCCAATGCTTAAACATTGCATTGTCCTCAATGTAATGAAAGACAAAAAAATAAAATAAAATGCATTGTCCTCAATGTAATGAAAGACAAAAAAATTGAAGCACAGGGAAAGGCAAAAAAAATAACTCATAACCGTCATTGAGTTGGCTTGGACTGAAAAGTTATTGTTGGCGGTATATCAATATAAGCACATGTCACTGGTGTTGTGTCGGTCTTCAAACTCAAACTCTACCCTGCAACCACATAGATCCACTGTAAGGTGTAGTGGAATATCAAAGAGATCGGGGTTGCACGGCCTTCAATGAACACAAAAATGGAGCCCAGATGTAATCGTGGTGTGGGCTCTGGTATTCCTCATTCTCAGCTGTCGAATGTTGGTCCATCATCGTTGCCGAATAAACATGTGGGGCGAATGTCTCATCCTTGGCAGCAAGATGCACACCATCTCTCAATGTAAAGTCGAACAGTAGGCTTCGGTAGAACTTTTTTTTTCTTTTTTTTTCTTTTTTTTCTTTTTTTTTCGAGCAGGAATTAGGAGACTTACAATAACTTTTCCGCTATTGCGGAAAATTTTCCGCGCCCGCGGAAAAGACTCTGGTGTGGTTCACCGTCTTCAATGTGGTTCCGGGTCTCTTACCTGCAGGTTAGTCTAAACGCTAAAACAAAAACAAAAGAAAAAACGAAATAACACAAAAACAACTAAAGACATGGAATGAAAAGACAAGAAAAGAAATACATACCTCGGGTTGCCTCTCGGACAACACATTAGTTATTGTCGGGGCTCGACATAGTGCTCTCCCACTCAACTTGGGTTGCTCACATCAATTGAGCACTCGGGGTTTCCATCCGGAGGGTGTCACTTTGAATCATCTATGCTAAATCCGACCCTCACCCCGTCAAATTCCATTGTGAGCGAATCGCTGCTCACATCAATCTTCGTACCTGCCATGTTCATAAACGGCCTTCCTAGCATCACAGGGGCTGCATTTTTGTCTTGCCCCGTATCCATCACAAAGAAGTTGTGATACCCCGTATTTTTGTAAGGTTATTTTGGGAATTTTGGGTTTTTCCAGAGTGCCCGTTGTGTACGTCGGATTTAATTCAGAAAGTTGGAGACATTCTGTAATGTGCTCTGTATCTGTAATATTTTTCTCAGTGAAATAAAATACAGACGACATACTTTGGATTTTAATACTCGTTCGCGTACGATAATTTTATCCCGGGTTAAAGTTGTTGTCGTTCAAAACCAGAATGGGCGCGAAGCCACAGGGGCGGCGACCGCCGCATTTATGGCGGCGCCCGCCGTCGCCAGGCTCGAGGACTGGCGTGGTCGTCTTCCTAGCTGGGCGCCAGGCCTAGTGGCGGCGACCGCCGTATTTCACCCGCCATAGGCAATTTGTGAGGCGGCGACCCTTGCTCTACGCGGCGCCCGCTGTCATTGTCCGGAGGTCTTTTCCCGATGGTCGCCGGCGAGCCTCTGACGCGCCGAAGTAGGCTTGCTCCGCCTCGTCGTAGGGCCATCATTGTGTTCCCGATGCTTTGGCTATTTAAGGAGGTGCTTGGAGGTCGGATTGGAACCGATTCCATAGCCCAAGCTCTCATAAAATTGTGCCTCGCCGAAGTTCTTGCCTCGCCGGATTCTGGAGCTTTCGTCGGTGTCGTTTGGTGGTGTTCCGGTGTGCCTTTTGTGAAGCTTTTGGTAGCCCTTGGTGATTAGAAACCAAAGCAAGTCGAAGGAGGCCGAGTCGCTCGTGTTTTGGGTGAGTTTTCTCGTCGTTTCTGTCGTCGGAGTTCTTCACGGCGACCGCCGTGTTCTTCACGGTGCCCGCCGTGATGAACTGCGGCGACCGCCGCCAAGAATGGCGACCGCCGCCAGAGCCCAGAATGCCTCTTTGGCTTTTGGCTTTGGTGGTCGTCGTTGTGGCGTCGTTTCCTTTCGATTTTGTTTCGTCGTCTTTAGATTCGTACTGTTATTATGTCGGATCTAACTTAGGGTTTCTCTTGGGTCGACTCGAAGGATGTTGTGCTGTCGGAGCTATACCCGTGTCGAGCCCGAAATCCCGTCATCGTTAGGCTTGTTTCTATTCGGCGGATTAAGGCAAGTGGTGGTTCGCTCTTGCTCATTGTTTCATACTTACATTAATTATCAGTTATTTCAATTGAGTAATTAATTTGGAACGATTATTGTGTTTGTCTGGAAATGATTTTATAAACTGTTTTGGAAAATCATATAATAGGTTGTATATCTGTTAGAACAACGCTATTATTTATGATCGCCTTACGGGCATTTATGTGGATTTATCCGAACTATTGTTGTGCTGGAACTGTTTAGTTAGCATTGTTAGATAGGAACGTTACTCGGACTCTGTCCAGTCGTTTCTTTATAATCAGGTAGAGGGGTGGCTCGTACCCATCCAATACCATTTTAAGGTCATGACCGGTCTCTTTCACAAGTGTGTAGAGGCAGGACACTTAGTTGGTGTCACAAACCTTTCGGTGTGCGTCGCTCTCGACGAAACGTATACTAAGATGTGTCGTCCCAATGGTGGGGTACACATGTAAAAGTCTAATAACGTGATGTGTGTTTTGAAATATAAATCAGATAAGTGCTACTCGACGCACATAATAAATAAACCTTCGACGAGTAGTGCAGCTAAGTTATAGTGCAGCTAGGAAAACTCGTCTCGACTTTGATCATAGTACGTTCTCTTTCCAATCTGGATTCGCTGTATGCGGTGAGGTTGGTCGTGAACCGAAGCATCTCAGTCAACTTTTAAATCATTGTTGTATGATTCTTTAAACTTTCCAGATTTGTCATAATTCCTTAAGACTCACTTCCGTTGGAGTCTTCCTTTGAGTTGATTTCTGTAATGATTCAGTCTTCCAGAGTCTTCTCTTATGCATACCTCTTGTTATTTTCTATAGAAGTATGAAGGTTGATTATCGTTATCGGTTATCATTCGAGAAACGATAAGTCTAACCTAATACAACTACATCGAACCTTCTGCTTTGTACCCTTGCTAGTCTATTCAAGTAGACTAACCCACGAACTTTGTTCTCCGCATGTGGGCTGGTGTCATCCGTTCGATTCGGCACATCAGATAGAAAGTAGTTCAGAAGAATAGAAGGACTATGGAGTCGACGGTGGTTTTCAAATGTTTTAGTTATTTTGTTAATCAGGTTGAGACCTTTTGGGCAATGACTTTGATTGTAATGTGTTTTATAAGACTTCCGATGTACCCTACTTTATAAGACTTCCGCTGTATTTGGTTTAAACTCTGTGTTAGCCTATTTGGGATTGGGTTGTAATCCCGTAACTCATGTTTCTTTGACAATGTTATGTTTTGGAATTGAATGCTTTGATCATTATGTATCATTTGTATTTCATAAATTGTATTTAAATGGTAAAGCCTTGGGTGATCTCGGTAAGGAACACTGGGGTCACTGGCGGTAATACTTTTCCAAAAGGGTTAAGTTTTGGGGGTGTTACAGTTGTGGTATCAGAGTAAAAAGGTTTTAAAACGGGTTTGGGATTTTTATATCATTTATCCATTTTTGAAAATACGTTAAAAGGGCTCGAAATTTTCAAAGTAAAAAAAAAAAGAATTTCAAAACACCATTCATAGTCGTGTCTTCTATATAGTCTGATGTAGTAAGCTTGCTTCTATGTCTAGAAAGACTAACTCCTTCCTCGTTATCCTGTAGAATGGGTGCGTGCTTTTCTCTTGATAGGGGGTCGGAGGACGCCAAGACGGACCCGCCGTCTCCAGGCAGGCTAGATTTTCCGATCCCTCAGCGATGTTTCGAGGTTGGAGGCCCGAGTAGCCCGCCCGAGGACATCAAGTATGTGATTCTCGAGTCTTTTGTCCTTACGCCTAGGGATGCAGTGGTTACTATAGCTGCACCTATAGAGCCACTCAGGGAGGAAGCAGTGCAGGAAGTGGGTGAGTCGTCTAGATACGCCTTAGGGCATTACGATGACGATTACCGGATCGACATTGATCCCGAGGATGAGGATCCCATCAAAGATGATCCTGAGGAGGACCCCGAGATGGACCTGGAAGAGCAGAGCCAGGAGCCAGACAACTTGAGGCACTTGCTGGTGGACAGTCAGGAGCCGGGGGTGTAGTTTATTCCCCCCAGTCCAGAACTATCACCAGTGCCGGCTTATGCACTCATGACTGATGTTGATTGGGAGGCACTGTACACTAAGCACGGTATTGGGAGGAGTGGCTCGACCATGATCCACGAGGACTATCCGCCTACTCTGCCTCGGAGGAGGAGGAGATCAGAGGCTGAGTTGAGAGAGATCCTTCGCTAGAGCGAAATGAGCTCTCATATGGAGCAGCAGCAGCAGATGGATCAGGCGATCGCTAGCGCTCAGAGGAGGGCTGGGATAGGAGGACCTCTTATGGACGATCCTTTCTTTTCCACGACTGAGGTTAGGTCTGAGTCACCAGAGCCATGTGACCCAGGACCGAGCAGGGTGTGAAACCCATCGCCAGAGCTCGATGGTGAGCCTAGTCCGAAGAGACCTTGCACGAGTAGCCAGTCTAATAGGAGACATTTTGGAGCGCCTTGATGAGGATTGGCATTGCCTATCGTAGTAGTTTCCTTTCTTAGTATTTCAGTATGTAATTTGTGTAATATTTCAGTATTGCAGCAAGTACTCTGTGAAATACTTTTATCTTCGAGCAATTTTTGTCCTAGCGCTCGGATGATAGACTTATGTGTAGCTTGTGTAACAGTTCCAGTTCATCTATAAAATACCTAGTTGATCTATTCTGAGTAATTTTACTACATTAAGCATGTTTGAATGATGGTAATGTATAAATAACTTGGAACTTGATCGGTAAACAGATGGTGAACACAAGGAACACGGTTCGAGCTAGTGTTAGGACTAGTCAGGGTCCCAGACCAATCATAAGAGATGTTGGCCAAGATGAGCATGTATCTGAATCCCATAATCAATCCGGGGGCAATGATCAGAATCAGAGTAATGCACCAGTGGTATTTGATGCTGCAGCAGTGGAGACAATTCGAGGAATTGTCATGCAAGCTATCGCTGATGCTATGCGACCAAATGTGCCACAGGCACAAGGCATGCCGATTCCCCCACCGGTTCCTAGATTTGAGGAGCCAAGAAACCATGATGTCTAGGAGAATGCAGTCAGGACTAGGGACAACTATGGTCGTGCTCTAAAGACCATCAGTTCTATGAGGCCTGACAGCTTCAACGGAAAAGGGGAGCCAGTCAAGGTGACCCATTGGTTCTCTCACATGGAACGGTTGTTCCGTAATGTGGACTGTACTGAGGCTGAAAAGGTCCACATAGCTTCTCTGCAGTTGAAGGAGGATGCTAGTGAATGGTGGGAGAGTACATGCTTAGCCAATAGCCCTGTATTGACCTGGTCGATGTTTAAGACCAAAATGATTGACCGTTTCTTCTCTCGTGCTATGAGAGAGGAGAAACACAAGGAGTTTCTGTACCCCAAGACTGATGGATTGAAGGTAGCCGAGCTGGCAACCAAGTTCAATCATCTTCTGCAGTACGCCCCAACTGAGATAACCAGCGAGGCACAAAAGATCTGGTACTTCCACGAGTGAATGAGTCCAGATATCAAGCCGTTAATGGTGCACCACACATGCTCTACTCTGGAACAGTATGTGGATGTTGCCTACAAGCTGGAAATGACTCTGGAGGAGTCAACGAAGAGACGCATCCGACAGAGGTCGATGCAGAATCAGAATCAGGGTGGTGGATTCAAGCGACCTGTGCCACCGTCTAGTTTGCCAAGTCTGGCCGAGCAAAGACGGACATGACTCTCGGAGGGTCAACGCAGCAGTCCAGTCAGAGCAGAAGTTCAGTTCAGTGTTATAACTGTGGTGTTGCTGGGCACAAGAGCAATGAGTGTCAGAAGGATAAGAGATCGTGCTTTGGGTGTGGACGTGATGGTCATCTGCAGAAGTTCTGCAAGCAGGGGAAGCAGAAGGGAGTAGAGTCGCAATAGGGGTCAGTTCATCAGAGCAACCAACCTAGGTTCAAGCCTGCCGAGACTCCTAGCCCGTCAGTTCAGACGACTGCTCAGAACAGGGGAAAGGCCCCAGCTGTTTCTGGAAGTCAGGGTCAACGCTTGTACGAGATACGTGAAGCAGATGGACCCAATGCTCCGACTGCTCAAGGTACTTTATACCTTCACTCTACGCATTCCTTTAATTCGAATAGCTGTGTTAGCAAGTTAGACTTAGTGTGCAACGATTCGTGCGACCCTTTCGTCGTTAGTCTTCCTAATGGAGAACGTTTGGTGGGAACCAAGCATCTGTCCGACTTTCCAATTACCATTCAGGGTAAGGAGTTTGAGGCAGATCTGATCTGTATAGCCATGGAACCATACGACATCATTCTTGGTATGGATTGGCTAACGCGTCACAAGGCGGTGATCGACTTCAGTTCAAGAACAGTGACGGTGACATCTAAGGGCCAGTTTGTGTGCAAGTTCAAGGGCCAGAATGACACTGATAACGGCAAGCTGATCAATGCGATGGCTGCGTTTAAGCTACTATGACAAGGTTGTGTCGGGTACCTCTGCTACTTGGATTCGCCCGCGAAAGATAGACCTGCGATTCTTGATATTCCAGTGGTCAGAGAATTCTCGGATGTCTTTCCAGAGGAGGTTCCTGGATTACCTCCGAACCGTGATGTGGAGTTTTCCATTGATCTTGAGCCTGGTACTGCGCCAATCTCTAAGGCACCGTATCGGATGGCTCCTGCAGAGATGCAAGAGTTGAAGAGTCAGCTTGAAGATCTTCTCGACAAGGGTTATATCAGGCCGAGTGCATCGTCGTGGGGTGCTCCGGTTTTGTTTGTCAAAAAGAAGGACGGATCGTTTCGACTTTGCATCGACTATCGAGAGTTGAACAAAGTGACGATCAAGAACAAATACCCATTGCCGAGGATTGACGACTTGTTGGACCAGTTGCAGGGAGAAAAGGTTTTCTCCAAGATCGACCTGAGATCTGGATATCATCAACTCAGAATTCGTGAGCAAGACATTCCTAGAACTGCGTTTAGGACCAGATATGGTCATTACGAGTTCGTAGTGATGCCTTTTGGGCTTACAAATGCTCCAGCTATCTTTATGGATCTGATGAATCGATGTTTTCACCAGTACTTGGACCAGTTCGTAGTGGTCTTCATAGACGATATTCTGATCTACTCTCCGAGTGAAGAAGTCCATGAGGAACATCTACGGATTGCTTTGTCAGTCCTTAGACAACATCAGCTTTATGCTAAACTGTCCAAGTGTGAATTCTGGTTGAAGGAGGTGGCTTACTTAGGCCACGTGATCAATGAGAATGGGGTTATGGTTGATCCCCAGAAGATCGAAGATGTGGCAAATTGGACACATCCCCATAACGTGAAGGAGGTGCGTAGCTTTCTTGGGCTTGTCGCGTATTATAGACGGTTCATGGAGGGGTTTTCAAAGACCTCTCTACCTATGACCAATCTACTCCGCAAGGTTCACAAGAAGTTTGTCTGGATTGACAAGTGCGAGGCCAGTTTCCAGGAGTTGAAGCGACGGCTGACCTCGGCACCCGTGTTAGCACTCCCAGAGGGGAACGATGATTATGTGGTCTATAGTGATGCTTCAAAGTGTGGTCTTGGTTGTGTTTTGATGCAGAAGGGCAGAGTCATTGCTTATGCATCCAGGCAACTCAAGACGTACGAAGAAAACTATCCGACACATGATCTTGAGCTAGCAGCGGTTGTCTTTGCGCTGAAGATTTGGAGGCATTACCTCTACGGTATAAGATGCCAAGTCTTCACTGAGCACAAAAGTCTCAAGTATATATTTACTCAAAAGGAGTTGAATATGAGACAACGCCGATGGCTAGAGTTGCTCAAGGACTACGACATCGAGTTGTTGTACCATCCGGGCAAGGCTAATATGGTAGCTGATGCATTGAGTCGGAAGACAATGCACGAGAGGGTAGTTGCTTTACTTACTGCTCAGACCAAGCTGAACCGAGAGTCGTGCGACATTGAAGTTCTGTATGATCAACGTAGATGTTTCCCGAGTATGCTGGAAATTCAGGCTACACTGCTGGATCAGATCAAGGAAAAGCGAGTTGATAACATCGTCTTGGTGAAGCTAAGCAGTGAAGTGATGGATGGGAAAGCTCCCAGTTTTGTGATTCAGGATGATGGATTGCTTTGGTTTCAGGATCAGATCTGTGTGCCAGACACAGAGAGTCTTCGTCAGTTGGTGATGAGAGAAGCTCATTAATCTGCTTATTCTGTGCATCTTGGCTCTAGCAAGATGTACAAAGATCTCAGGAAGAAGTTTTGGTGGCCAAACATGAAGTAGGACGTAGCAGACTTTGTGGCAAAGTGCTTAACTTGCCAGAAGGTCAAGATCGAACACCGCAGGCCAGGTGGTGAGTTGCTACCTCTCCCTGTGCCAGAATGAAAATGGGAAGATATTGTCATGGACTTCGTCACGTGGCTGCCGAAGACTCGAAGTCAGAAAGATGCTATCTGGGTAATTGTGGATCGGCTTATGAAGAGTGCTCATTTCCTAGCCATTAAGACCACTTGGGAAGCCCAGAAGTTAGCAGAGGTCTACCAGAAAGAGATTGTCCGTTTACATGGTATCCCTAAAACCATCGTATCAGATCGAGATGGCCGTTTCATGTCTAGGTTCTGGAAAGAACTTCATAAGGCTATGGGGACTGAGTTAAGGTTCAGCACAACGTTTCATCCTCAGACAGATGGCCAGTCTGAAAGGACCATCCAGACTCTGGAGGATATGCTCAGAGCTTGTGTACTCGATCGTCCGACTAGCTGGGAGGACAGCTTGAGTCTGATTGAGTTCACGTACAACAACAGCTGGCATGCTACGATCAAGATGGCTCCGTTCGAAGCTTTGTATGGTCGCAGATGCAGATCTCCGATTTGTTGGGATGATAACGCCGATAAGATTCTGCTTGGGCCAGAGTTAGTCAAGAGGACAACCTCGGACATTGATTTGATTAGGCAGAGAATGCTGACCGCCCAGAGTCGACAAAAGTCTTACGCAGATAAGAAGCGTAGAAATGTCGAGTTCGAGGTCGGTTACAAGGTCTTTGTCAAGGTATCGCCGTCCAAAGGAGTTTTCATATTTGACAAGCGTGGGAAGCTTAACCCTCCCGTGGGACCGTTCGAAATTCTAGATAGAGTGGGATCCCTGGCATACCGCTTGGCGTTGCCGCCATCGGCCCACCCAGTGCACAATGTGTTCCACGTGTCTCTGCTCAGAAAGTATGTGCCAGATGAGTCTCATGTGCTTAGCTATGAAGACATCGAGATTCAAGCAGATGGTACCTATGAAGAGAGACCAGTGCGCATTCTGGAGCGCCGAGAGAAGCAACTGCGCAACAAGATCGTACCGTTGGTGCGGATTCTGTGGTCCAAGTCCGGATCAGAAGAAGTTACTTGGGAGACGTGGGAAACCGAGTCAGATATGCTCAGGCGTTTTCTCGAGTTATTCTCGACCTAAGTTTCGGGGTCGAAACTTCTTTTAAGGGGGAGGAGATGTGATACCCCGTATTTTTGTAAGGTTATTTTGGGAATTTTGGGTTTTTCCCGAGTGCCTGTTGTGTACGTCGGATTTAATTCAGAAAGTTAGAGACATTCTGTAATGTGCTCTGTATCTGTAATATTTTTCTCAGTGAAATAAAATACAGACGATGTACTTTGGATTTTAATACTTGTTCGCGTACGATAATTTTATCCCAAGTTAAAGTTGTTGTCGTTCAAAACCAGAATGGGCGCGAAGCCACAGGGGCGGCGACCGCCGCATTTATGGCGGCGCCCGCCGTCACCAGGCTCGAGGACTGGCGTGGTCGTCTTCCTAGCTGGGTGCCAGGCCTAGTGGCGGCAACCGCCGTGCAGTACGGCGCCCGCCGTAGGCAATTTTTGAGGCGGTGACCCTTGCTCTCTGCGGCGCCCTCCGTCGTTGTCCAGAGGTCTTTTCTCGATGGTCGCCGGCGAGCCTCTGACGCGCCGAAGTAGGCCTGCTCTGCCTCGTCGTAGGGCCATCATTGTGTTCCCGGTGCTTTGGCTATTTAAGGAGGTGCTTGGAGGTCGGATTGGAACCGATTCCATAGCCCAAGCTCTCCCAAAATTGTGCCTCGCCGGAGTTCTTGCCTCGCCGGATTCTGGAGCTTTCTCCGGTGTCGTTTGGTGTTGTTCCAGTGTGCCTTTTGTGAAGCTTTTGGTAGCCCTTGGTGGTTAGAAACTAAAGCAAGTCGAAGGAGGCCGAGTCGCTCGTGTTTTGGGTGAGTTTTCTCGCCGTTTCTGTCGTCGGAGTTCTTCACGGTGACCGTCGTGTTCTTCACGGCGACCGTCGTGTTCTTCACGGCGACCACCGTGTTCTTCACGGCGACCACCGTGTTCTTCACGGCGCCCGCCATGATGAACTGCGGCGACCGCCGCCAAGAACGGCGACCGCCGCCAGAGCCCAGAATGCCTCTTTGGCTTTTGTCTTTGGTGGTCGTCGTTGTGGCGTCGTTTCCTTTCAATTTTCTTTCATCGTCTTTAGATTCGTACTGTTATTATGTCGGATCTAACTTAGGGTTTCTCTTGGGTCGACTCGAAGGTTGTTGTGCTGTCGGAGCTATACCCGTGTCGAGCCCGGAATCCCATCATCGTTAGGCTTGTTTCTATTCGGCGGATTAAGGCAAGTGGCGGTTCGCTCTTGCTCATTGTTCCATACTTACATTAATTATCAGTTATTTCAATTGAGTAATTAATTTGGAACGATTATTGTGTTTGTCTGGAATTGATTTTATAAACTGTTTTGGAAAATCATATAATAGGTTGTATATCTGTTAGAACAACGCTATTATTTATGATCGCCTTGCGGGCATTTATGTGGATTTATCCAAACTATTGTTGTGCTGGAACTGTTTAGTTAGCACTGTTAGATAGGAACGTTACTCGGACTCTGTCCAGTCGTTTCTTTATAATCGGGTAAAGGGGTGGCTCGTACCCATCCAATACCATTTTAAGGTCATGACCGGTCTCTTTCACAAGTGTGTAGAGGCAGGACACTTAACTGGTGTCACAAACCTTCCGGTGTGTGTCACTCTTGATGAAACATATACTAAGATGTGTCGTCCCAATGGTGGGGTACACATGTAAAAGTCTAATAACGTGATGTGTGTTTTGAAATATAAATCAGATAAGTGCTACTCGATGCACATAATAAATAAACCTTCGGCGAGGAGTGCAGCTAAGTTATAGTGCAGCTAGGAAAACTTGTCTCGACTTTGATCATAGTACGTTCTCTTTCCAATCTGGATTCGCTGTATGCGGTGAGGTTGGTCGTGAACCGAAGCATCTCAGTCAGCTTTTAAATCATTTTTGTATGATTCTTTAAACTTTCCAGATTTGTCATAATTCCTTAAGACTCACTTCCGTTGGAGTCTTCTTTTGAGTTGATTTCTGTAATGATTCAGTCTTCCAGAGTCTTCTCTTGTGCATACCTCTTGTTATTTTCTGTAGAAGTATGAAGGTTGATTATCGTTATCGATTATCATTCGAGAAACGATAAGTCTAACCTAATACAACTACATCGAACCTTCTGCTTTGTACCCTTGCTAGTCTATTCAAGTAGACTAACACATGAACTTTGTTCTCCGCATGTGGGCTGGTGTCATCCGTTCGATTCGGCACATCAGATAGAAAGTAGTTCAGAAGAATAGAAGGACTATGGAGTCGACGGTGGTTTTCGAATGTTTTAGTTATTTTGTTAATCAGGTTGAGACCTTTTGGGCAATGACTTTGGTTATAATGTGTTTTATAAGACTTTCGTTGTACCCTACTTTATAAGACTTCCGTTGTATTTGGTTTAAACTCTGTGTTAGCCTATTCGGTATTGGGTTGTAATCCCGTAACTCATGTTTCTTTGACAATGTTATGTTTTGGAATTGAATGCTTTGATCATTATGTATCATTTGTATTTCATAAATTGTATTTAAATGGTAAAGCCTTGGGTGATCTCGGTAAGGAATACTGGGGTCACTGGCGGTAATACCTTTCCAAAAGGGTTAAGTTTTGGGGGTGTTACAGAAGTGCGTAGGAAAGATTAGCTTATGAACTTCTACCAGCACATCATGCACCATTCCCTTGGGATACACGTAAGAATTGTCCGCCAACTAGATCACATTCCATGTCTTCTCTAATGGTCCGACCTCTAAAGACTCGTACAACAAGAGAGGTAAAACGTTGATAGAAGCACCCAAATCTGGCATAGCTTGTTCGAACATGGTGCCACCTATCTTGCAGGGGATAGTGAACATTCCAGGATCACTGCACTTCTTTGGTAACCGCTTTTGCAGCATAGCGGAAACGTTCTCATTGACCTGGACCTTCTTTTTCTCCTTCACCGCTTTCTTCCTCTTTATTGTGCACAACTTCTTCAAGAATTTGGCATAGCGAGGAATATTGTTGACAAGTTTGAGCAAAGGAATATTTACCTCGCAGTTGCTGAAGATCTCAAATAAATCCTTGTCATTTTCCACCCTTCTGGTGTCCTTCAGCGCCTCGGGGAAGGGAGTGGGAGGCTTTAATGTACTGAGCGGAGGGAGGTTGCGGCGCACATAATTATTACGGACAACTTCGACAATGTCTGGGGCTCCAGAAGATTTTCCGCGGTCACGGACGTCCTCTCCGCGGTCGCGGAAATCTTCGATCATGTCCTCTTCAGCAGAGACTTTTCCGCGATCGCGGAAATCTGTCCGCGGTCGCGGAAAAGCGTCGATTTTTCCCTCTTCGTTAGTAGCAAATCCGCGATCGCGGCCTTCTTCTCTGCGGTCGCGGAAATCTTTCTGCTGAGCTCGACTGGCTTCTACTTATGCTCCACTCCTTAGCGTCATGGCGCAAACGTTCTCCCTCGGGTTTACTACCATTTGAGATGGTAGTTTTCCCGAGTCCCGGGCTTCCAGCTTGCTCACTGCCATGGAGATTTGCCCCACTTGCTTCTCCAAGTTCTGAATACTCGACCGCATTTCTTGATTTTGTTGGACCATGGTATTTTCCAACGTTGATACGCTATGTGCGATGGACTGAATTTGTTGGGCTGTATTGCTTGTCAACGCTGATACGTTCTGGGTGAGGGTCCGGATCATGTCATCAACGGACATGGGTGAACTAGAGCTCTGGCCTTGAGGTCTTTGGTCATATGGAGCTCTATATTGTTCTTGTTGACCCCGAGGCTGCTGATATTGTTGTGGGCGCAGTAGGAATTGTGGAGGCCTCTGTTGATACTCTTGATTTTCCTGGCCTTGAGGAGTACTCTGCTGATTCCCGTACGTGTTGGAGTACGGATCATATCTTGGCCTTGAAGGGTCGTATCCTCCAATGGCGTTCACCTCAGCAGTGGGCTCCTGTAGCGTGGGACATGCATCGGTTGGATGCATCGTGTCATAGCATATCCCACATGATTTGACTTGCTGCTGGCCACCCTTCATCATGCATCTCCTCATCATCTCCTTCATCTCAGCCATCTCAAACAGTATTGAAGCATTGGGCTGAGAGTTTGCAGCTTTGACTGATTGGGCGCCCTCCCTCTTATTGAACTGTCTTGAGCCCTCAGATAGCTCAAAGAAAACCTCATATGCTTCAGTTGGCGTCTTGTTCAAGATGTTTCCTCCACAGGCTGCGTTCACCATTCGACGCTCCTCGTCAAGAAGTCTACTGTACAAATAAATAGAGGTCTTGGTCTGAATACCCATGGTAGGGGCAGCTAGAAGTCAGCCTCTTGAACCTCTCGTAGTACTCGTACAACGACTCAGTAGCCTGCTGTTCAATGTTGCTTATGCTCCTCTCAGGCTGTTGAGCTTTGTCGCAGGGAAGTATTTCTCAATGAAGGCTTTCGTCATCTTAGCCCATGTGTCTATGCTTCCTGGAGGCAAATAGTAGAACCAATCATTGGCCGCATCCTTTAGAGAGAAAGGAAAGGCCCTCAGCTTGATCTGGTCCTTAGTCATGCCTTTTGGCTTCATGCTGGTACAGACGGCATGGAACTCCGAAAGATGTTTGTTGGGGTTTTCTCCACTCATCCCATGGAAGTGGGGGAGTAAGTGGATTTACTCCATCCGCCAGCTCAGGGAATTGCACAGCCAGTGGTTGCTATTGCAGATTAGGGGCAGTCAACTGCCTCAATGTGGGTGCTGCGTCAGCCATCTCAAAGCACGGGTTATCAAAACACAAAACTCTATTTATCTTGCGGTTCCTAGAAAGGGTTCTCTCAATTTCTGTATCACAAGCAAGAAGAGGAGAGTCAGTAGCACGGGTGTGGACCATAAGATAGGTCCATACAAAAATTGGCACACAAACACACACAAAGAAAATCAAAACTTGCCTCCCCGACAACGGCGCCAATTTGGGCAGGAACTAAAGTCGTGATGCCTAATCAAAGTAAATCCTTAAAAACCTAACTTAGTAGAATAAGCAAGCAAGGGTCGAATCCCACAGGGAGGAGTTATCTTTCTTAGTGCAGATTAGTATGTCAAAGTAACAAAGGGGGGTTTTGTTGGTTGGTTTATTGCAAGTAAATAAAGTAAGTAAAACAAAATTTGTAATCAATTGGGAAAAAAGTACTTAGCCAGACAAATATCCACCATCCAATTGATTGATTGGTCCTAGGTTATTTCCATTCCTTACTATGATTATTCCTGTCTCTATTCTGAATTAGTTACCAGTCCAACTAGTCCTAGCAACCCTTACTACCGAATGCACGAGAAACTATCAAGATTTAGAACAATAGTAGCATGGGGCATAGGAATTAACTAGGATACATGCAACAACACAACTCGCAGCATTTAACACATAATCAATTCTCTTTCATAATAAACTAATCCAACTAGTCTTACAATATCATGGTTGCTACAAAAGATAAGGGATTTCAACTCGAAATATCCAAACCCTAGCAATAGACAATTACTAATATCAACTAGGTGATCAATCCAGTCAAATCAATAAGAATCAATAGAAATAAGCTCAAGAAAAAAAGATATAATCCAAAGGAATAGGAATAGAATTATAACCTCACAATCATATATCAAATGAAGGCTTCAATCATCGGACTAAGCAAAGGGTGCTTAGTTCTTCATAGTCTTGAAACAAAAACTCAAAGGGAAAACAATACTGAATAATAAGATTAAAAAACTAAATGCCTAGAGGCTGTTGGAACTAGGTTTAAATAAACTAGCTAAACCTAAAACCAAAGATCACAAACATAATCTAAAAGGAAATAAAATAATCCTACCGGAATAAAGAAATAAAAGAAAAAGAAATAAAGTAAAACATAATAATTCTTCGGACGCGCTGACAAATGGGATTTCCGCGACCGCGGCAAAAGCTTCCGCGATCGCGGAAAATTCAATGTTTTACTCGCTGCTCTCGACTTTTCCACGACCGCGGTGGTGAGTTCCGCGACCGTGGAAAACTTCATGTAAAGGCCTTTCAGCTCCTTCTTCATCTCTTCCTTCGTCTTCTTAAGTAGCTTCCCTCTTCATCTTCTAAATCTTCATTTAAGCTTCTCCAAACCACCATATCTGCACTTCTACTTCTCAACTCCAATCTCTACAATACGCTCTAAATATCTCCAAATGATACCCAAAATACCGGGTAACAACTCCTAGATAAACACTACAAAGTAGCACTGATCACCAACCGATCCAGCTCCCGCTGCTCGGAGAATCACATGGGAAATGCCGATCGTCGGCGTTCGGAAAAGAAGAGGAAGAAGATGAAGCAGAGTGCCGCGATCGCAGTTTCAGAACCGCGATCGCGGTTTGACCTTTTGCCAAAACCGCGCCAGCGGTTTGAATACCGCGGTCGCGGGCAGTTCCGCGATCGCGGTTTGTATAGCCGCGATCGCGGGCAATGCCGCACCTGCGGCTCTCGGGTCTTGATCGCGGGTCTTGCTTACAAAATGAGAGTTGGGAAATTTACACAAATACCCCTATTAAAATTGAGGGTTATTACATAACTACCCCCTTAAAATAGTTTTGATCCCGAAACTAACACTTCGACCCCGAAACTAACATTACCAGGTTAGAGGGATCGATTTCCACACTAACCTCTCTACTTGAGTTTAGTATCCCCAATTATTTCGAACTCAAAATTAATCCTAGGAAAGTCGATCTATTTCCTCAACCATGACATCCTTCATATGTCTCGTTTCCATATATTATCTCATGTGCCAACCCTTAATATACTCACAAGGTCATGATTACCTTAGAATCATAGTCTCCAAAATCATCACACTATCTTAATACATCTTAAGCTTGAGAACACACCCCCATTTTCTTTCAACTTTTCCCTTTATAAATGACACCCAAAGTTCCTACCTTATCTCCTTATAACCTAACTTAGTACCCCCAATTGTCATATCGTCTTACTCCTTACATAAACATTTCATCTATTTCATTATTGACTTTAATTAAATTTGGCCCTTATGCCATTTCTTAACCCAAAATCTTTCCATTAATCAAGCTCTAACATAAGACCTTTAAGATTCCTTAATCTTTTTACAATTAACCGCACAACATCTTATTCATGTTTTTGCCCAAACATGATCTTGATAATTCGTTTTACACGACCATAATCAACCACTTTGCTCACCCAAAACGTGTCATATGATCACCTTAATAGACATATATCACTTTTTCATCAAGTCCATTTGATAAAATCCATATACTTACGTTATCCTCGTACGGTTGATGAAAAAAAATCAAATAAACTTTTACCGACTGAGTTTGTTATTCACCCATAAATCCTTAAACACTTAATCATCCTCATACAATTTTTTATCCCAAATCAAGCAACCTTTTGCTTTATCGAAATTTAATATTTACCCAAGACATAATCGTCTTAATACTCTTCAGATCATTATATCATTTCCTTAAGAAAGCCTCATAACGAAACCTTAAATAGGTCTTCCAAAATAATACTTATGATTTCGCACCCTTATCGTTTCCAAAAGCTTTACCCACTGGTCCTACAACGGGCACACTCAATTATAAACCCAATAACCATAACTCTTGGGTTCTAAAGTTTATTCAAGATCGTATTAGAATACGATCATTTTAGAGAAAACGAACTCCTTATGAAATATCTCTCTTGTACATTTATTCACTTGAATATATAATTCCATCTAATGCTCAAAGTATGCACATGAGGAATAACCTCAAACTCCATAGAGCATTCCTACACACACCAAATCCTTATAGCAAGGAATCCTTACAACATTAACCTCTCGAGACAATGCTCATGAATTCGAGCAAAGGGAATAAATAATGTCAATGCCCAACTTGACATTATTTCAAGAACATAGAGGGGTTCTTACGAATAGTTTCGACCTCGAAACTAGCGCTAACAAGATAGGGAACAATCACAGATGTCCCAACCCAACACTATCCTTTATGAGCCCAGACAGTCTTTATCAACACGTGACATGTACTACTTTTGGCACTCAATGATTCTCGTATGAACAAACAACTTGCAATAGTAACGATTTTAGTAATTTCCGGAACAAGGAAACACTTCTTTATTATTCGAAATATTACATTAAAACAATTGACAAAATGTTGAACAAACAGATTACTAAAGTATGGAGACTATCGACACAAGTCATCGCTCCTTATTCTTAAAAAGCTTTACAAATTACCACTACTCGCTCAGAGTTTCCTTTTCGCCGGGTTGACGTATCACAAATAGTCGTTGCTCTTGCCCCGAAGACTCAATAGACGCCTTGCCTTTATTACGAGTAACAAATTGCTCAGAAGCGGACACTTCCGGCTTTGGGTTCTGCCTATTGCCAACATTTGAGGCCTGGTATGATTGCGTTGGCCCTTGACCCTTATGCCTACAGTATGTTTGCATGTGGCCTTCCTTCCCACAATTAAAACATACCCGCTTCTCCTTTTGGCAATTAAAACTTTTATGCCCAGCTTCACCACAGTTGTGGCATTGAATCACACCGCTACTCCAACCTGAGCCTTTGGCGGAGTCAGACTGAGTCGTCTTGGTTTAGCACGACCAGACTTCTCAAACTTGGTGGGCAATGCCGGTCGCTTGAAGGTATTATCCTTCTGGTTTTGTTTCCCACCCTTCGCCTTATTCTGTCCCTCCCGTTTTCGAGCAGATTCCTCCAGCGTGACCTCTATTTTGTAGGTTGCATCAACATATTGCTCCAAAGTAGAGCAACCGTGATGCACCATCAGAGGTTTGATTTCTGAATTCATCCATCCATGGAAGTACCATATCTTTTGTTCTTCAGTATGCACTTCAGAACCAGCGTAATGCAGCAAGTGATTAAACTTTACCACCAACTCTGGCACTTTTAGTCCTTCAGTATCTGGGTAGAGGAACTCCTTCAGCTTTTCTTCCCTCATAGCACGAGAGAAGAAGCGATCAGTGAGCTTGGCCTTGAACATTGCCCAGCTCAGATTTGGGTGGTCGTCCAAACCAGTTCCTTCCCACCACTCACTTGCTCCGTCCTTCAGATGTAGCGAAGCAATGTGCACATGTTCAACCTCGGTGCAGACCATATTCCGAAATAGTCGCTCCATATGCGAAAACCAATAGGCAACCTTGACTGGTTCCCCGGTCCCATCGTAGCTATCCGGGCGCATCGAATTGATCGTCTTCAATGCCCGGTTGTAATTCCCGTCATTTCTCTCGGGAGCCATCGGATGTGTAGGACCTTCCACCACATTAGTTGCAACTTGAGGATTCGGAGCCCCTTGAGCTTGCGATATCCCATGGGTCGTCAGTACCTCGACCACCTGCCTCACTATTTGCCTAATGACCGTCGCATCCAACACGATCGGGGCAGGAGGTGGAACTTCCCTCGCAACTTGGGGATCCACTTGTCCTTGATGAACATCTTGCCGCAGGGTCGAGTCATTATTACGCGAGCCAGATCCCGCGTCATATATATCCCCTTGCTGAGTAGCACTCCTCAGCTGAATTCGGGAACCGTTGTTAGGACCTTCATTAGCTGCTTGGTTGGTGGATCGGGTGTTCACCATCTGTTGATGAACCATAACATCAATTTAGAACTTTTCCAACTTGTACATGATACTTAATCAATTACGTTATGATACGAATTATAAAGGTCCAAACCAATAACTTATATTAGTTTGACTGACCCTCCACCATTAACCTTAAAACGATCTTCTTCTATTACTTGAGAATGAATCAATTAGGAAGAATGTCAACCTTTAAGTGACATTTAACCTAAGAAAATTCGATATCCTTAAGAATGGATCTAAGGAACAAGTAACAACCCGAAGCTTGCAGAAGTTTGAAAAACCACTTATTTTAAACCTTATGCTCTCAAACTTTATACTTTATACTTTTAAACCTTATATATTTAACTTACTAAGATAATTATTTATAAAGTTAATTTCTCAAACTAATGACACTGTTATCAACTAAAACCCTTACTAAGACAAAAAATCACACTTTTAAAGTTATAACCATAAACTTAAATTTGATCATTTATAACACCATTTATAAAACAACTATAAATAACTATTAAAAGTTCTAATAGTTAAACCATTATTTTAAATTAAATTCTAAGAAATCATAAAATTTTAAATTTAATACTAACATTTAAACTCTCGAAATTCCTTTAAAAGAAATAGTTTGAAAATATTTTCAAAATTAATTTTCGAAAATTCTCAAACCTAACAATAGGCCAAGAATTTTTAAATCATTGCTCTGATACCATAATTGTAACACCCCCGACTTATGTCGGTAGTGCCACACGCCAGTGACCTCAGACGTTAATGTCCAAAGTCACCCTATGCTTTAATCGGAACAATTAAGCTTAAATAAATACATAAATATTAAATATCGAAAGAATAATCAGCGGAAGACATTTTAAATGAGTAAGACTCAACCTTTTATTAAGATTCCTCTCGTAAACTGAGAAGAACGGTTTTACAACAAAGTATAGTGACAGCGGAAGACTTTTAAATTACAGCGGAAGACTCTTTTAAAGTAGTCCTAGTTACATGACTATGTATTACATTTATTTCAAATAAAACATACACGCCTTGGAAATATTACTTCTTAAAACGCAAACTTCAACTGCAAGCCTTCTCTTCGATTGGTAACTTCAATCGTCAGGAACCAACCTCTGATGTGCCGTATAGGACGGATGACACCAGCCAATCATGCAAAGAAAAGATAAGGTTGGTTAGTCTAATGAAATACTATGCAAGGGTACAAGCAGAATGGTTCTAGTGATCGTAACCGTTCACTATCATTGTCCCTCGAATAACAACCGAAGGAACAATACATAACCCGGAACTTTCACGGAATGACAGAAGAAGATATGCAACGAAAAGAAGACTCCAACGGAATTGAGTCTTATAGGAAACATATGTAATTGTTTGGGAACGTTAAGTTTTCACACAAGTTTATAAAAACGACCTTGATTATTTGGTTCCACGACCAACCTCACCGCGCAATGCGAATCCAGATTAGAAAGAGGACTTACTCTAACAAGAGTCCGGGCGGGTTCCACATTGTACTTCTCGCCCGAGGGTATATTAATTATGTGCGTAAAAGTACTTATCTTATTTACTTCCAAAAATGTACACACGTTAAGGCTTTTAATCCACATCATCTCGATACGAGAGATATCTTTGGGATGAATCCCGAAGATATCTCTCGTATCGAGAGATATATCGCCCAAGGGTATATTAATTATTTGGGAACTTAATTAAACAATTAAGTAATTGATAATCAAGAAAATATGGAATAAACCAACAAGAGCGAACCGTCACTTGCCTTAGTCTGGACGAACGAAGACTTGGGTCCAAATCCGATAACTTGAACTTGTGCACGGCTGCCTACTAAAATTCCCGTTGAATTTTATCGTCAATCCGTAGGGTCGGATCCCAATCCGTACAACCGGACATGGATACGAGCACAATCCAACCCGACAATGCATACAAGACGAGTTTTAAGACAAGAAACCCTAATTAGTTACGGTACGAAAAGACGAAACAAAACGAAGGAAAAAGGGCAGTGCCGCGGTCGCGGATAAAATAGCCGCGATCGCGGCTTGTTGGGCAAAGCCGCGGCCGCGGAAGAAGGGGCCACGATCGCGGGCCATGCCTTGGCCAAGATCGCAGGCCTCTGCCCAGTCGCGGTTGCGGTAGATGGAGCCGCGGTCGCGAGACTCCATCCCGACACGAGCTTAACAACACTATGGAGCCTTACCGACGACGACGAGGCATGGATCTTCGCTTTCTGGACACTTGTGCACTACCACCACTCCAGGAACTTCACAACGGCGACGATCTCGGCTTCTGGCGACGACAACTCCGACGACAAACACCACAACAAAGTAACAATGAGAGGAAGAGAGGAATGAGAATGGTGGAGGAGAATGGTGGATCTGAGCCCTATTTATAGGCTCAAAATGGAGCTTCCCACTCAATGCAGAGGAGGCCAACCGATCCAGCTCCCGCCGCTCAGAGAATTATGTGGTAAATGCCGATCGTCTGCATTCGGAAAAGAAGACGAAAAAGACGAAGCAGAGTGCCGCGATCGCGGTTTGACCTTTTTCCAAAACCACGCCCGCGGTTTCAATACCACGGTCGCGAGCAGTGCCGCGATCGCGGTTTGCATAGCCGCGATCGCAGGCAATGCCGCGCCCGCGGCTCTTGGGCCTTGATCGCGGGTCTTGCTTACAAAATAAAAGTTGGGAAATTTACACAATCACCCCTATTAAAATTGAGGGTTATAACATATCGTTAGTTATTTCGTTCAGTAACTAACTTCGATCCAAGTATAACCACCAACTATTTGACTTTAGTAACAATTGTTTTGTTTTCTTACTTGGTCATGGATGAGAATACGGACAATCCTTCGTTACTCCTCGACATAGTCAGGATCAATATAATTATTTATTACATAACCGTCATAGTACTCCAATTATTTCATTGAGAAACTAACTTCAATCCAAGAATAAATACCAACTATTTGACTTATGTAACAAATTATCAGTTATCATACTTGGTCATGCATAAGATTCGTGTACTAAGGAAAACCGTTCCTTAGTCCGAAACGTTGGCATGATCAATATAGTTATTTATTACATAATCGTCATTGTAGTTAAATATTTAGTTGAGTAACTAACTTCAAAGAATAACTACCAACTGTCTGACTTACGTAACGAATTTTTAGTTATC
Organism: Rheum nobile; assembly: GCA_027886185.1. Classification (NCBI taxonomy): domain Eukaryota; kingdom Viridiplantae; phylum Streptophyta; class Magnoliopsida; order Caryophyllales; family Polygonaceae; genus Rheum; species Rheum nobile. Next base: position 2,122,859 of record WOAB01000002.1, on the reverse strand, counting down.
TTACTTGGTCATGTATAAAATTCATGTACTAAGGAAAATCGTTCCTTACTCTGAAACGTCGTGAGGATCTATATAATTAGTTATTACATATGAGTCATTATAGTTAGTTATTTTGTTGAGTAACTAACTTCAATCCAAGAATAAACCAATTATCTGACTTAAGTTACAGATTTTCAGTTACCTTACTTGGTCATGTATAGATTTCATGTACTAACGAAAACCGTTCCTTACTCTGAAAAGTCGTCAGGATCAATATAATTAGTTATTACAGAACAATCATTATAGTTATTCTTTCGTTGAGTAACTAACTTCAGTCCAATATTAACCACCAACTATCTGACTTAAATTACAAACTTTTAGATATCTTACTTGGTCATGTATGAAATTCTTGTACTAAGGAAAATCGTTCATTACTCTGAAACGACGTCAAGATCTATATAATTAGTTATTACATAACAATCATAGCTAGTTATTTTCTTCAATAACTAACTTCAATCCAAGAATAACTACCAACTAGTTGACGTAAGTTACGAATTTTCAGTCATCTTACTTGGTCGTGTACACAATTCTTTTACTAAGGAAAACCGTTCCTTACTCTGAAACTTTCTCTTTTATTTAACTAGTTATTACATAACCATCATTATAGTTAGTTCTTTCATTCAGTAACTACTCTCATTCAACAATTACTAACAAAAGGTATTTGGTTCCAATCCAACAATATCCTTTTTTCCTATGACCATCCTTTCTATTTTATAAAAAACCTAAACCATATCGAAGAGGTACATGTGCATGCCTTCCTCTTCGGAGCGTAGACGAGCGAGCAAAGGGAAGCCCTATGCAATTTGTTGTAAATTTGAGGGATAATCGAACAGATTAATGCAAGAGAATGAGAACAAAGTTTGAGAGAGAAAAATGCCCCTTTAGGGTTTCTATTGTTGCTGTGGATGAAACAGTTACAAACCCTAATACAGTATTTATACTCCCAAGAAAAAAATCCGAAACGGATCCAAATACCCGTACCGTACCGCGGGGGGCTCCGCCCCCGCACCCCCCGATAGCGGCAAACAATACGTCACGGCAAACAACTCTCGCGAGCCCGCTACAGCCCCGGGCCTCCGGCCCGGGTCTTAGCTCCTGCTCGCTCGAGTAGAGCCCCCTTGCAGTACTTCTCGATTTTAAGTCAACAACAACAAACTCCACCTTGACGAAAAATCACCAACGACTCCAGGACCTTGTCTGCTGCACGGGGCTCCTTCTTCCTCTAGCACTGGAAGATATGGACTAAGTCCAAGCAATGCTTGAACTTGTCCGTGTTGACTGGCTTGGTCAACATGTCAGATGCGTTCTCTGACGTATGCACCTTCTCAAGTAAGACTTCACCTGAAGTTGCCAACTCCCTGATCTTGTGAAATCTAACATCAATGTGCTTCGTCCTTGCATGGTACACCTGGTTCTTAGCCAGAAATAGAGCACTCTGACTATCACAGTGTAACTGAACTCCACCTTGCTCAACACCAAGCTCCTCCACAAGTCCTCGGACCCAAAGTGCTTCCTTAGCTGCCTCTCCCAATGCCATGTATTCAGCCTCAGTAGTAGACAATGCAACCACAGACTGCAACACAGATCTCCAGCAAATAGGCCCTCCTGCAAGAGTAAAGACATACCCTGTAGTAGACCTCCTATTGTCGAGATCACCAGCATAGTCTGAGTCAACAAAACCCACAACCGCTGGATCACCATTCTGACCTCCAAACATGAGACCGTAGTCAGCAGTACCTCTCAAATACCTGAGAATCCACTTCACTGTACTCCAGTGATCTCTCCCAGGGTTAGACATATACTTGCTGACTTGACTAACTGCTTGAGCTAAGTCAGGCCTTGTGCAGACCATAGCATACATCAGACAACCAACTGCACTAGCATAGGGAACTTGTGCCATATCCCTGATCTCCTCATCAGTGCTTGGACACTGAGCTAATGAAAGTCTGAAGTGGCTCGCCAGAGGTGTACTTACAGGTTTGGCCTTTGACATGTCAAACCTGTTCAACACCTTCTCTGTGTAGCTCTTCTGAGACAACCATAGTCTCCTAGAGCTTCTCTCTCTGCGTATCTCCATCCCAAGGATCTTCTTTGCAGCACCAAGATCCTTCATATCAAACTCTTTGCCCAGAAAGCCTTTCAACTCAGCAATATCTTTCATATTTCTCCCAGCAATGAGCATATCATCAACATACAGCAACAGGAATATGGGGGAACCATCATCAAGATACTTAACATAAACACAACAATCATACTCACATCTCTGGTAGCCAATCTTCAGCATAAAGGAATCAAAACGTTTGTACCACTGCCTAGGAGCTTGCTTTAGCCCATACAAAGACTTCTTCAATCTGCATACAAGCTTCTCCTCCCCAGGCTGAGCAAACCCTTCATGCTGCTCCATGTAGATCTCCTCTTCCAAGTTGCCATGAAGAAACGCCGTCTTCACATCCATTTGCTCTAGATGCAAATCCCAACTCGCTACCAATGCCAACACAATTCTGATAGAAGTGTGCCGAACCACAGGTGAGAAAATCTCATCATAATCAACTCCCTTCTTCTATGAGTAACCCTTTGCTACCAGTCTAGCCTTGAACCTCACCCCTTCATTTTCTGACGCCCCTTGTTTCTTCTTGAATACCCACTTGCATCCTACTGCCTTCTTCCCTCTTGGGAGAGGGACAAGCTCCCAGGTCTGGTTCTTACTTAGACTCTTTGTCTCCTCTATCATGGCATCCATCCATCCTTCTTTCTCCTGACTTAAGATAGCCTCTCGAAAGTTGGATGGATCATCTGTACCAACTATAAGAGCATAGTTGACCATGTCTTCGTACCCAAACCTGACAGGTGGCTTGATAGTGCGCTTCTCTCTGCGGGCTGCCAGATTCTCCACTTGTTGTTGTTGAACATCTCTCTGCTCAGACTCAACAGGCTGCTCATCAACTGTAGTTGTTGGTCTAGTGATCAACTCACCAGACTCCTCTACCTGTTCAGCTCTAGAACCAGTATCAGTCTCAATTGTGACAGGCGTATATTCTGATCTTGCTTGCTGCAGCATATACTCCTCATCAAACACAACGTCTCGACTGATCACTCTCTTCTTAGCCACAGGATCCCATAACGTGAACCCTTTTACACCTTTCTCAAATCCCAAGAAGATGCACCTTTTGGACTTAGAGTCCAGCTTTGACCGCTCATCACTAGGAATCAAAGAATATGCAGGACAGCCAAAAACTTTCAAGTTTGATAGATCTATGTCTATCCCCGTCCATACCTCTTCAGCAACCTTCCCCTGTAGAGAACTTCTTGGTGATCTATTGATGAGGTAGACCGCCATGTTCACTGCTTCTGCCCAGAACTGCTTTGGAAGCCCTGCATTCAACCTTAGACACCTTGCCTTCTCAGCAATAGAACGGTTCATCCTCTCGCTCACGCCGTTCTGTTGTGGTGTCTTACGCACTGTAAAATGCTTCTGGATGCCATGCTCCTCACAGAATCTCTGGAACTCTGAATCAGTATACTCTGTGCCATTGTCGGATCTCAGGTACTTCACCTTCCTCCCTGTCTGATTCTCTACCTCAGCCTTCCAAGTCTTGAACTTTCCAAAGACTTCAGATTTCTGCTTCATGAAGTAGACCCAAACCTTCCTGGAATAGTCATCAATAAAGATAACAAAATACCTGGATCCCCCAATCGACTGTTCTCTAGTTGGCCCCCACACATCAGAATGCACATAGTCTAGAAGACCCTTTGTGGTGTGCTGACCCGTCTTGAAGGATACTTTGGATTGTTTTCCCATCACACAGAACTTGAAGAATCCCATCTTGCAGCTCTTCAAACCATCCAGAAGACCACACTTGTGCAATTCATCCAATCCCTGCTCTCCAATATGCCCCATACGCATATGCCACAGGGCTGTGTTATCAGATTCAGACATAGCAGCTGCAGCTCCACCTACAACTGTACTCCCTATCAACCGATAGATGTTCCCTCCAGTAATCTGCCCCTTCATCACAGTCATGGCTCCTCTGCTTACCTTAACACAATCATTATCTGTTTTGTAACAGAATCCATTCTTGTGTAGAGTACCTAGAGAGATCAGATTCTTCCTTAAAGCTGGAATATGCCTTACATCAGTCAACGTCCTGACGATGCCATCATGCATACGCACCTTAATCTGCCCAATGCCAACAACACCACAAGTATTGTTGTCTCCCAGCTGAACAGAGCCCAAGTTTCCAGCTTTATATGACTCAAACCACTCTTTGTTTGGAGTCATATGGAATGAACAACCCGTATCTAAGATCCATGAATCCGAGATATTACCTGACATTACTGAGAGCATATCTGAATCACCACTATCTGAATTCTCATTCTGAACCACGTTTGCAGACTTTGAAGAGTCTCCAGAATCCCTTGCACCGTTCTGCTTCTTGTTTGTGCACTCTCGCTTGTAGTGCCCTGTCTTACCACAACCATAGCAAACAGCCTTCTTTCTGTTCTTTGACCTGTTCTTGCTCTTGCCATCAGATTGCTTCTCCTTGTCCTTCTTCCTTCCCCTATCCTGGTTGTTGCCAGTGTACAACCCATCTCCCTCAGACTTATCACTACTGGCATGTTGCCTTCTCTCGTTGTGTGCAACAGCGCAGTAGTAACCGTCTCCAGACTTATCTCCTCCTTTCCTGCAGTGAGTGCAGTCACCAAGGTCTCATACGAAGGGGGTAAAGAACACAGCAATATCATGGCTTGATCTTCGTCGTCTAGTTTGACATCCACACGACCTAGATCTCCAATAATCTGATTGAAAGCATTCACGTGCTAAACTACATCTGAGCCTTCAGACATCTTCAGCCCGTACAACCTCTGCTTGAGATACAACTTGCAAGACAACGACTTCGACATATACATCTTCTCTAATTTATCCCAAATCGACTTTGAGGTCTTGAGATCAATTACCTGGTATACGACTTCGTCTCCTAGACATAGACGAATTATAGACACTGCCTTCTCTTGCATCTCATCCCAATCTTCCTGTTTGGTCGCCTCTGGTTTCGCCGCCACAAGTGCCTTCTGCATACCCTGCTGAGTTAGCAGATCCTTCACTCACCGCTGCCAGAGCGCAAAATTCCCAGTTCCATTGAATCGCGGAATTTCGAACTTGAGGGAATTCGACATCACAACAATCGCTCTGATACCAGTTGTTGTAAATTTGAGGGATAATCAAACAGATTAATGCAAGAGAATGAGAACAAAGTTTGAGAGAGAAAAACGCCCCTTTAGGGTTTCTATTACTGCTGTAGATGAAACAGTTACAAACCCTAATACAGTATTTATACTCCCAAGAAAAAAACCTGAAACGGATCCAAATACCCGTACCGTACCGCGGGGGCTCCGCCCCCCGCACCCCCCGTCTCGCGAGCCCGCTACAGCCCCGAGTCTTAGCTCCTGCTCGCTCGAGTAGGGCCCCCTTGCAGTACTTCTCGATTTTAAGTCAACAACACAATTACATCGAGGTACTTGTTATATATGTTCTAAACAAAATTCACAATTTTTATTCATTTGGTACAATGTTAAAAAGTGTTTAAACAACCTCCAACAACATGTATGAAGGTCGTAGCCAATTCTACACAATCATATACCAACATATTTGTGTCAACTACAAGTCAACCATAACTAATTCCATTAATCCATTGCAACATCCTAATATAACTAAAATACAACATAACTTATGAGAATTGTAGCATATACTATTGTTCTCTTCCATGAACCCTATTCTTCGCACTAAGCCTCCTATTTGACGTCTAAAACCTAGTGTGCCATGTCTCTCATGTATCCTTGAACAAGCTTATCTAAAATACCTGAAACATACAACTTAGTAATAGCGAGCAATACAATGTATTTGAGGGCATACACACCACAATCCCCCTTACATAACATGTAATGATTGATGAGTAATTGATTGCCAAACAATATAACAAGAGAATGCCGAATATAAATCTCAAAGGTCCCCACTTACCCGCACTTATTTTGTTTCAATTTACCAACACGATGGAAACCTAACTCGTTCTCAAGCTTACTTGCATATTTGGTGGCCATTGGCTCGAATTTCCTGAATAATTGCCGAAGCATGGTGTCACAAAGGTTTCCATTTCTCTATCCGTATACAAGTCAACAATTAAATCATAAACCTTAATAGCCCAATTAAGCAAGTCAATTCGTAGCGCAACCCAGTGGGTGTTTTCATTGTTATAAGGCACATATATAAAGTCAGCCTCTACCCAGGTTTTTCCAAATCTTTTCGGCACATCATTTACCATGTACCCGACCAAATGATTCACTAGAAAATCATCTGTTTCATTCGCCAAACCTGTTTGTCAACATTTTCTAATGTGGTTTCTCCAAGGCATGTCCACTATAACAACCTTGTTGTACTTGTCATCCCCTTGAACAACTTCATGCATCAGAAGCCCTACTTTATCCATGTGCTGTAATAGGTGAAATAAACAACATAAGTTTTTGTATCTAATGTCAAATAATCCTATTACAGTTTTCGTAAGTGATCACATGTACCTAACTATATAACCATTGTTTGAGCGCCAACATCTGTGCATCAATCCATTTTAGTAAATTTGTCATAGTCTTAACTGTGGAATTCTTTGTGATTCTTTTCACTTGTTTTTGTTCTTCCGAATTCAACCAAGGGGAGTCACAATTTGCACTTTTCTTAGTCTCACGATTAGGCAATGCCCTTTTTTCAATTGTATTCCCTTCTCCTCTCCCCTTTCTCTTTTCCCCACCATTCTCCACCTTATGTTCTGCTTCTTCATCCAGGTTTACAACCCTACTCTCCCCCTCTATCTTAGTACCATCCACACCCTCAGTTTGAAGCACTTCTTGTCTATCCATGCTTCCCTCATCCACCTTTACCACTCCTACATTTACTTTGTCAGTTGCTTCCTCAATCACCCCATTGATCAAACCATCAATGTTTTTCATTGCCTCTGCGTCTCTGCCTTTCCGTTCAACTGCATCACCCTATACTGGAGGCTGAACTTGCATAATTTCATCCACTGCAACCTCTTTGACCCTCTCGATCACCCCATTGATCACACCATCAATGTTTTCCATTGTCTCTGCGTCTCCGCCTTTCCCTTCAACTGCATCACCCTCTGCTGGAGGCTGAACTTGCACAATCTCAGCCACTGCATCCTCTTGTTGGACCTAATCGATCACCCCATTGATCACACCATTAATGTTTTTCATTGCTTATGCGTCTCCGCAACTCCGTTCAACTGCATCATCCTTTGCTGGAAGTTGAACTTGCACAATATCACCCAATGCATCCTCTTGTTCGACCCGCTCGATCACCCTATTGCTCACACCGTCAATGTTTTCTGGGGCGTTTGTGTTTCCGTCTTTCTCTATAACTGCATCACCCTCTATTGGAGGTTGAACTTGCACAATATCACCCACTGCAGCTTCTACTAGAAAATACATTCTACTTCCTTGTGGTGGTATTGTTTCATCACGCCTATCCTCATCACTTTCATTGCCTTTATCTTGACATGATAACACACCTTCATGACCATCCTACAATCCACACATATTAAGTTAGTTTAACAAATATCCTAAACTTAAGACTCTTACTATAATGTGCAATGACCATAGACACCCATACCACAACAATGACATTTGGATGTGCTTCAGAAACATGACCCCCCCTCCAAAAATATCTTTCATCAGTTCTCTTGGTTGTTGTGATGGTGATTCCATTGAATAATTGGCTTCATATATAAAGTCTTCATGTTGCAACTCAGATTCATTGGATAAAGGTTGCTCGACTCTCTATATGCTTTCAAACAAAGTAACATTATCCTGCTGGGTTGCTTCAGAATCACTTGATTCCTCACTAGACTGTACCTTAATATCCTGAACAAAATAAGAGACATCCTAATTGAACTAAAAAAATTCCCAAAAGACTGTTGAAAATCTTGACACTAATTTATAGAAACCCCCATCCTATCCGGATTTTATCACTCCATATATACTCATTTCTCAATCTGCAGACACAAATGAAAAATACTTGCATACCTCTTACTGGCTTGAACTATCTTTCATGTGAGCTTCGTTTTGCTCCTCTTCTTCGATGCCACTAGAGGTTTGTATAACATTCACTTTTCACAATACCTCATGATCTTTTTCATCACTTCTTCCATACATTCTATCCTCTTACCAACTTAATCTAAGGCACTCATCATTTGTCATGACTCAATAAAATCCTCATTCTCGCTCTTCCCAGCCGCCTTGCTCCCAACTTCCTTTTACCTACATTTGTCTTTCTTTTTCTTCCTCTTTTCAGCATTCTTTGCAACTTTGTCAAAATATACATCTCTCACTTATTCAGAGAAGTAACAACTTTCCCAAAAATCATCTCCTTCATCTTCTATGAGCATTGTACTGACATTAAATTCCCCCTCTAGAGCCACTATCACTGCCATCTTCTTACCTCTACCCTTTCAACACCATCTTGCACACCGGGGCACGACAGTACCATCCAACACAGTTCTACAACCCCCTTCTATGTGTGGAATTGCTTCTTACATCCACAGCTATGCAAGAGCATTACATCAACAACACTATTCATTCAACACTGACATATTATATACATAAATTTATTTATCATTCTAATACATTGTTACCAGAAACAATGCAGGCAAACCCTGGATGGTGTAATCTACTCTTGGATTTTTTCTTAAGAGTAGTGCCAACTCTATGGACTCCATTCTAGGGTCCAGTTCGTATTTTAAGCTCTTGTATAGATCCAAATAAGCCATCCTCCCCCAAGGGTAGTTGTTGAATCGATCCATGTTTTGCAGCATCTTCACATGGCTTGATTTGATGTGCCTTTTCTTATCTCCACCCAAGAGTACACCCTCAATTATCGGCAACAATGGCATCTTGTATTATAAGATGTTGTCATCGTGGGCATATGAGAATTTGGCATGAAGTTGATTTATTGTCATTGTCTTCCCTCCAAACAATTCAAGCATTGCTTTCTTGTCCTTTATGTTTCCTCCTCCAGTGGAATGTCACAACTAAGTCCTGTAATAAGCCTAATTTCCTTCAGAGAAAAGTGGCATATAGTGCAACAACTGGGAAGACAATATCACTGTCTTTAACAACTTTACGATGGTCCCAAAAGGCCCATACAATATCCTTTCCCAACCACTCGGAGCTAGTTTGTTCTCCATCATAATTAATACACCTCATAGAGTTAATTGCCATAGAGGAATCCTCTCATCGATGAACTCACTTTATCCCTTGTAGGATGACCAACAATGCTTCGGACATAGCTAATTTATTTTTTGAGCACGTGGTGCGATTATATGGGATTCCACGTACTATTGTGAGTGATAGGGATGTGAAGTTTGTGAGTCACTTTTGGAGAACTTTGTGGGGAAAGCTAGGCACCAAACTCCTATTTTCCACTAGCTACCACCCACAGACCGACGGCCAAACTGAGGTCACCAATCGCACATGCGGGAACTTACTTAGGACCATGCTTAGGTCCAACCCGCGCCGTTGGGAGGACTTACTTTCTTGTGTTGAGTTCTCTTATAATAGGTCGATGCATTCAAAGACTAGGCTCACTCCATTTGAGGTCGTCTATGGCCGTAACCCGCTCACACTACTGGACCTAACTCTACACCCACTACGCGCCGACAATAACCTCAAAGGAGCTAACCGTTCCAAGTTCATCCAGGAGCTGCATGCTAGGACAAAGGAGCAGTTGGAGTGGAGAGCCCGCAAGTATGAGAACAAAGCCAACAAAATCCGGTGTCGTCACATTCGCGCCTAGTGACCTTGTCTAGGTGCATATGCGCAAGGAGCGCTTCCCCACCAAGCGCTGCAGCAAGCTGGACCCTCGTGGCGATGGTCCTTTCTCGGTAATTTGGGCCTTCGACCCTGATGCCTATCAACTTGAGTTGTCTGAGGACTATGGAGTTCATGCCACCTTCAATGTGGCCGACTTGTCCCATTATGTGTCTCTGGACGTTGACATTGACGAATCGGGGATGATTCGAGGCCAAGAAGGGGAGAGTGATACAATCCAGGTCGTGACATTGACGGAGGCCCAAGAAGAGGAGATGATGAGTGTCAGATCTGAAACCCCAATCACCAGGGCACGCGCCAGAGCCATCGTCCAAGCTACACAAAGCCTCACAGCCAAGGGCTTTGTGCGCAACAGCTCTGCGACTTCGACAGCGCCCAAGGCCGTGTCCTACTCCGTCATCGCCGGCCCTCCGGCCCCCGCCGCGGCGCCATGACTTCAGCCATGGCCGCTGCCTCGACTCCCTCGACGCCATGCTTATCCTAGACCTAGTTTTCTATTTTGAGGTTTATTTGAGCTATATTTGGTGTTTTTGGAAACTTTTGTGTTTTTAGCTTGTGTTTATTTTTAGCATGTCTATTTTTAGTAAGTTTCTATTTTGGGCGTTTGAGCCTCCTATGCTTAGGAGCCCGACCCATTAGCTTTGTTTAGGCCCATGGCCGCTTTTGCTTGGCTATTATAATGCCTTGTCATGTGTAATGTTACTCTTCACGTTGAAATTAATCAAAGCAGCCGTTTGAGTCTTTACTCCGCCCTTTGATCTCGACGTCACCTTGTTCTCCGAACGGTCCACGTAACAGACCACCAAAACCTCTGATTGCTCCACCGCTTTCGAACCCACTCGCCCCATCTCGGCTTTCACCGAGCGCAAGAGTGCCGACGTCTTTCGCCCGCGTGAAGGCCGCCATCTATCCCAGTTACGAGAAGAGAAGGAACCAAGGGCCCGTCTTCTACCTAGATCCGTCATCAACGCGTGAACGAGTCTTGTTTACACATCAACTTTGTTCCTCCTCCTAGATCCCACAAGTAATCTACTATTTTCATGTACTTCACCTTCCCATAAAACCTATTATTTCGAATTCCTCTAAATTAAAGCGAGATTACCCGACGCCAAGAAAAACATGGACGTTTAATAAAGAAGAATTATCCGTCGATAAACAATACGCGGACAAAGTTGGCGAGAAAGAGGCAGGCTTGTAGGTCTGGGTGAGCAAATTAGATGGGTTTTAGACTGTTCTTGAAGGTGATGGGAACGATGTCATAGATCAACCGAGAGCGGAAAGGCCAAAGAAATTCTCTCATCGATGAACTCGGTATGGATGTAGAACACAGAGAACGACTGTTGCTCTACCTCATCCGCCACATCAACCAACCCATGAGAATAGTTTATAGGGTGAGAATTGAGAATGTATATCCACCTTTCATATCAATAAAATTTTGTTGTTGTTAGCGTGCGTATGTCTCAACGCGTTGTAGCTTCTTATTTCCCCTCTTTCACGTCATTACATTTTTTTAATTTGGAACTTCCATGTTACGTTGCAATTTTCGTTCATGATTCAGATCGTTCTCGTTCTTCTCCTCTTTGTTATTGTCCAAATCGAATCCATTCGAAGCTCTATCATTCGTCTTCCCTATGTTTTATCATTCTCCATTGCGTTCCATGTTTGGTGTTTGATGTTGTGTTAAAAAACTGATTGTTTTGGTTGTTTTATGTACTACAGGTGTTGTTACGGTCTTGCGTTTCAAATTTCAACATGGATCCAGGTGCTTCATTCGATTTTAAGCTTTTCTTATGTTAAATTGTTTGATTCATGCTCCGATTTGGTGTTTGTTGTTTGTTTCATCAATTAAAATTGATATTACTGAATTTTGAAGAAATAATTGATGTAGTTTATGTTATAACTTTGATTCATCGTCGAGCTGAAAGTGAAACCCTATGTATCTTCAAACATTTAGATTTGATTGGGATACAACTATGTTTTTACGCATAGATGAAATAGAAGCAAATGTGGTTTTAAATCACAACACATGTAGTTCTAGCATATAGCACATATAGTTTTAAAAACAAGCACATACGGATAATCTAAACGATCATATGTTAATGTTGGTTGCCTTGTTTGTTTTTTATTGGAAAATTATAAAATGATGGCTCTATGTTGGTTGTCTTTTCCCCTAGGAATTCCAAATAATACATTTTTCTGTGTGAAGATGTTATTAAGCCTTTTGTTGGTCAATTATTTTCAACACTTGAAGAAGGAGTTCAATTTTATCATAATTATGCACATGAGTGTGGATTTGATGTGCGTTGGGGTACAAATACAAAGTCTTGTGATGGCAGTAATGTTACTGCTTGGAAGTATCTGCTTTGTAACAAACAAGGTTATACACATGCACGTGTTTTAACTCCCAATTATGAGAGTTTATAGAAATGAAGAAGGAACTCAAACAGATGTTGGTGTATTGCTAAATTAGCTCTCTGATATGAAAGACACAATGGTGATCGTGTGAAGATTTTTGAGGAGCGTCACACGCATATTATGGTAGATAATTCACAGAAACATTTCTTGTAGAACAATACAAAACTGACTCCTTACCACCAAGACTTCATTATGAATTCTTTAAAATCGAATATCGATACTAGTAAGGCATACAAGTTGATCAACAACTGTTTGGATCATATTCTGATTTAGGTGCTATAATTATTGACTTCAAGAATTTTAAGAGGGATTTGAACTCTTATATGATTGGTTGTGATGGTCAGATGCTAGTTGATAGCTTGTTCCGTTACAAGGAAAGATGCGATGCATTTTATTTTGATTATGACGTTAATGAAGCTAATCAATTAAGCCATTTATTTTGTTGTGATCCTATTGGTATCAAGAGTTTTTCCTTCTTTGGTGATGTTGTCTCAGCAGATACGACATACAAATCAAATAGGTAATTTTTATGAACTTACTAGTCTTATACATGCACATGTATAAACAAATATATGCACACACAGTATTGAGAAGATTCACATTTGTGTTTTAAAATCTTTGCACACTTATCATTATGTATATGCCTTACTCATACTGTTTTTTTTTTATATATTTTTAGGTATGATATGGTGTTCGTACCTTATACTGGAGTTGATAATATCAAGAGCTCAATTACATTTGCTTTTGGTTTACTGTTGAATAAAGATGTCGGATCTTATGCCTGGTTATTTGAAAACTTCAAGAAAGCAATGGGTCATGAGCCAAATGTGTTGCCAACTGATCAAGACCGTGTTGTTAAAGATGCAGTTGAAAAAGTTTTTAGCAATGTTGTTTATCGTTTCTGTATGTGGCATATTATGTTCAAGGTACTTGTGAAGGTTAAACTTAATCCATTTGGGACTGAGGAGTTCATGAAGAGATTTAATGCTATTGTTGGGAGTAATAAATTGAAGAAACATGAGTTTGAGGAGGCTTGTATTTCTATTATCTCTAACTTTAGTCTTGAGTCAAACAACTGGTTGAAAACCATGTTTGATTTACATCATTTTTGGATTCATGCGTTCTTCCAAGACGTTAGTATGGGCGGTTTGTTTAGGACAACTTCAAGATTTTAAAATCAAAACTCTTTCTTCTCTAACTTCATAGGGAGAACATCATCGTTGGTTGTGTATATGTTGTAATTTGATAATGCAATTGATTCACAAAGCCATAATCAACAGAAACTTAACCTAGACTCATCTACTTGTTATCCATCATTGAAGACACCTTTGTAGATGGAGAAGCAATGTGCGTCAGTTTATACTCTTAACGTCTTCTATGAAATCATGCATATAATAATAGATGCAGGTGAAAATAGATGCACATTCAATCATAATATCATCCACATATAGTTATGAAATTATGCACATAATAATATGATTGTTAATCTTTGTACTTACCATATCAATATCACTAAGCTTCTTATGTTTGAAGTTTTTCAAGGCATCTTCCATTGATTCGATGAACCAAGTACACCTTTCATCGAGTGGTGTTTGTTTTGGCACCAATGCGAAAAATTACAATTTATTCAAAAAATTCAATAAGTTGTTAGGAATAAATGCATACAAACAATATAGAAGCACAATCAGTTATTTTCCCAAGCACACACAAGTATAAATACATGAACACTTATTTATAAAAATTATTGAATGATTGAAATTGATGCACACTCAAGCACTTCTGAATGCACACACAAAAACAAATGAGTGAACACAAGGACTTTGTTTTAGGGTATATGTGTTATACATACTAGTGATTTAGTTGTCATAAACAATCTCAAAGGTTTTGGATCACTCTTCAATTGTTACTTGACATTTAACAAATTGGCCCACATGTGAATTATGTTATCTTCCAAATATTTCCCCTCCTTCATCGATATAAAGTCTTCCTTTGTCGCATTTATGGTCCCCATATAGAATACCAATTCCCTGAAATATAGTTTTATGTTATTAAAACATAATGTATAAAGCATGTAGTGACATGTTATTATCAAATGTATTTTATGTAATTACTTGGCTTGCGATGCGTCATCAGTTAACTATTTGTATAATTTGTTCTCTGCAGCAAATGGTTTCTCATTTACATCGATCTCTCTCTTCTTGTATGGTGACTTGTGGTATTCAAATGATTTCCTTATCTTCTTATCCTTGATCTCATCATGCACCATTTGGATTTGGACTTTTTTTTGAAATCATAGTATTGGGAATGTTAAATGCTTCTGTTTCATTTTGTGCAGTTTCATGATGCTTCAAAGCTCCATCACCCTCTGCCATATTCATCACTTCATCCTCCTTATCTTGCTAAGAACACACAAACTTATTTTAGATTTTACATGCATACCCATTTAATTTTACATGCACATAAGATATTCTCTCATGCACACACATTTACAATTACATGCACACACAAGTAAAATTAGATGCACACTCAGTGTATATGAATAATTTCATAGAATGTATGATTTAAAATGATGCACACCCATGAACTTTTGTATGCACACGCAGAATACTATTATTGAACACATTTAAAATGAATAGAACATTTCATATCACAACTTAACTACATGTACACAGAGGTACTTGCAAAATCATGCACATACAAAAATTGTACACACATCATTTTTTCTATACCTCATCTTTATCCCCCTCTTGTCTATTCTCGATGTTTTCCTCAACAACTATAGTACTAGGACCTTGAAATATAAATATGAAACTTATGATCAAATCAATAATAAAAAAGAATTAGAACATATTGCACAATATACTTCCTCCCTTACCTTATCTATCTTCTTTTTCAGATGTTGTCTTTGATACTGCTTTGCTATTTGCACAACACAAGAAAATGGCTCTACTACTAGCCCAATTGGAGTCAATCCAGGAATACCCAAATTATAAGATGGTCCATCATAACACTCTTTTGCCTTTATTGTCTTTTCAATTTCTTCAAGGCACTTTTCAGCTTGTGCCCAAAACTGTTGCTGGGACAATGTCTCCTCCTCGTTTTATGGATGTTTCTGAGATAGCGAACACACCTTGAAATTCAACATATTCTCAAGAACTTCATTTACTTTGTTAAACAAGCTGTTGTTAATTGGCTAACAATGTTGGATCTCGCTCTATTCTGAGTAGGAAACTCCTTATGAATTGTGCAAGTTCCTTACCCTCTTCTATGTGTTCCACTAGAAAATCCTGTGCACATTATTTATTTTAATTAATTTTCTTATTCTACATATATGTTATCAATGTAATATCAATTGTAAAATTTATTACATACTAGTAACCCTCTTCTGTGTCGACCCTTGTCTGTTCTGCATGTTTCTCTAGAGTTCTTGATGTGTTCTTATCTTGGTCAACAACAACAGGCGGTGGTTGTTGATCTTCCACTTCCAGTCTTTCTCGAAGATATCCCAACCCAAACCCAACAATCTTTATTTCATTTTTCTCTTTTCCTCAACAATGGTGTGTTCCATTCTTTAATAATAGGAAACCCCTAGGCGTTTCCTCGTTTATGATTGTCATGCGGTCAACATATATTATCTGAAAAACAAAAGCAAAAGACATGAATAAATAAGTATAAATAGAAGCACATACATATGTAACCATTGAGAAGAGTGAAGAAGATGTGTATTAAATAATGATAAATAAAAGCACATATATATCTAAGCATATTAACACATAGTATAAGAATCATGCACATATCTAAACTCATGCACACACAATATCTAAACTTTTGATAAATAGAAGCACATATATATGTAAACACATGAGCACACAATATAAGAATCATGCACATATCTAGAGTCATGCACATCGAGTATATAATAATATGATAAATAGAAGCACGTATATATCTAAACACATGAACACACAGTATAAGAATCATGCACATATCTAAACTCATGCACATACACTAATTTGAAGACAAAATTTTAGTAATTTTCATACCAGTGGTATTAGAATGGGACCTCTAAAATAACCAGTATCAGTCTCAGCCCAAGCCTCTGCCTGTTCAACTAACATTCTCAAAACGTATTCACACCAATCATACTCAGCAATTTTGCTAGTGACTCTGAGCATATCAAGCACTTTCACATTTATATTCCCATTTTGGTGACTTTTTAGAACAAGAGAGTTGAATAGTCACTACTACAAAATATGCTTTTTAGCCCGGGCGTTTTCCATTATATAGCCCGGATATAGCTAAAAAGGGTCCGGGCTATTGGTTGGTGTGATAATAGACCAAATAGCCCGGACCCATTGTCACACGCCCGGGCTATATTCCTTCACATAATTTGGGGCGCCCCCAAATTATGTGAAGGAATATAGCCCGGGCGTGTGACAATGGGTCCGAGCTAAATAACCAAGACTTTTTAGCCCGGACCTTTGGGTATCCGGGCTAAAAGGTCTAGTTATTTGCTAAAAAACAAGAGGACCTCTTAATCCGGATCTTTAAAGGTCCGGGCTAAAAAGTCCTGTTTTTCTGAAAAATAAAATAAAATGCAGTAACGAACCATGTTGCTAAAAATAAAACTGAACAAAATAAAGTAAGGTAAAGTGATCAACATGAAGTGCTACTTGATAAAAATATCAGATGAACTTAAAATACCTAAACCCTAAATTCATCTACCTAATCCTAAATATCATCAAACAAAGATCAATATACCTCAAATCCCATCAATTTCTCAAACCCTAAACCTAGATCAGTACATTCAAATATCAAATTAAAAAACAATTACCTTGCTCATTAATGCTGCAACGACACAGTAAACTGCAAATTTTGGAAGAACGTAATTAGTTATTTAGTTCAAGGGAACATAGATCAAATAAAGAGAGAAAAATGAACATAAAATGATTAAGAGTGGAAATTTCTGCTTTACTTTCACTCTCAGCATTATCATCAAGGCCTCATGACAGCAAGCCCTCCAAGAAGCGCGCTTGTAACGCAAAGACTCGGCTTGAGCAATAGCACAAAGACCCCTGTTATTGACTTTCTCAGCATAAAGCTCGTTTCATTTGTTTTTTTCTTCTATACATAGATATACCATTTGCTCTGTAAACAATGTTCTTCCTGTACA
Organism: Rheum nobile; assembly: GCA_027886185.1. Classification (NCBI taxonomy): domain Eukaryota; kingdom Viridiplantae; phylum Streptophyta; class Magnoliopsida; order Caryophyllales; family Polygonaceae; genus Rheum; species Rheum nobile. The sequence continues at coordinate 2,105,338 of WOAB01000002.1, read as the reverse complement.
TAAATAAAATATTACCTTATAATTCAGGTTGAAAGGCGATTGAGGAAGATCATACTTTATAACAAGAGGCTCGTAGGCTGTAATTAATATGTCGGTGTCAACTCCCTTTAGGCGCAGATTAGCCAAATATACCTATGATAACCATTTAGAATCAGCCTCTAATCAATCACTATGGAATAGATTAAACTGCAAATCCATGTAAGAAGAAAGAAACTTACTCTGACGATGTTTTGAGCTTCTTTTCCTTGTCGACCCTTGGAGATTGCCTGCAATAGTTTAAAAGTGAAATGGGCAGAAAATGTTGCAATAATGTAGACTGTAATGGGATGGACGAAAGAAATGATTATTCAGATGGCACAATAAAGATATAAAACCCGACTATTTAGCTGGTTTTATGGGAAGCATGATAGAAAGCCAAAAACTTTAAGATAGATTTAAATGCAGGTGAGCAAGATGAAAATCTTAGAAGATCGGGATAAGCTAATACAGAAGTGATGCACTACCAAGCTTCTGCATTACTTGCATACCATTTGGCCAACAACAGTTGTCATAACAGATGGTATGTTTTTATAAGATAGTCCAGGAGCCTCGACAACACCGGACTGCTCAATCACCTGAATGGAGAGTAAACCAAAATAATGAAATAAGTTACACTTGTTAGTAGTGATAAGCTAGTCCAAATTTGGGCAGCAGACACTTTTAAGTTCAATCTTAATATGCATTACCACTATGTTATCTATAGGTTGGAGCTGGGAAGATAGAAATGCTCAGAATGTTGCGGCAAACAAGAAAACCTTTAAAACAGTATATGGCTATAAACTTAATTTTTCAAATGAATAATCATTTTGTGGTGAGTGATGATGACTGGATATGGTTGTACACCTCCATTATTCACATCCTGAGGAATATATATAGAACTCTCCTACCAGGACCTTGCAAGTTACATATGCAGATTCTTCTACTGTATCTTTCCACCTTAATCACTGAAAATGTTTTTTTGTCCACTAAAAATTCACCTGAATCGTCTTTGCAAATAAAGGCACGGTCTCAACTTCCAATATTTACCAATAACTCAAATGCCAACTACCATGGGTGATGATGTAGGTAAGGCAGACATATAGAACTAGGTCAAAATACAAGAACCGGGTATCGAATTACGAACTAACCGTGCCACCATCAGCGTCTTGTTCACTAGCTAGGTCTTGGAGAAACCAATTAGCACTTCCATTGTCAGCAGCATCATGCTTGAATTCTAAAAGCTCGACAATTAGACTCTCATCTCGAGCAGGGTCAACAAACACTTCCTTCAAAGACAAAATAAAAACACAAAGCCAATAACTAAATTTTGAAGTTACTTAAAATACAGAACTATTAGCAGAAAATAATCACCGAAAGCCCTTGATCCTTTCCTTCTCAATTAAATTCTTATACAGTTGAAAAAGAGTAGCCTTGTGATTAAAATTTCACAAAATCCCAATCACACTAAACCTAAATATGCTAACCTGTTGATCAAGAACTTCACGAATATTGCTCACATCCTGCAAATTGGATGCAGAAAGTGGTTAATCTTTCAAGTAATCTAACACCCTTGGTTTAAAGATGGTAGTAAGATAGAATATAAACAGGCTGACCTCAAATCTAAGAGGAAATATGCAAGAGATAGCACCACCAAACAAAGGCCGCTCAACATACTGATCCGAAGACATTTCTAAAGCCACTACACAACAAAAATATAGTAATTCATGTAGACTAATTAGACAGCAAATCATTTTAAGGGCTTTGCGAAATTGAGAGCAGTAGTCTGACATCTAATAACCTTGATGATGATGGTGATTGAAAGCAACGAGAGCACATCATTGCTCCATTGTTTGACATCTAATAACCTTTGTATTCGTGTAAAATATACATATGCATTTGTCGTTCTATGAACAAATCCTCAAGTAGTAGAACATACATAATCAAAGTAACAAACAAATCAATGACAACCAAAGGTTGAGAAAATAACTTAATATCATAACCAAAGGTTGCTCAAGACACTTGACTAACCATCAACATCTCCAACATTAGCAGTGAAATCACGACAAGTCAATTTTGGTTTTATTGTCCTTACAAACACAAGTGAAATAAACGCTGGAAAGTTCTTCAATCGAACCGAATCGAACCCCATTTCATCTCCTTGAGAAACCCCGAAACCCAAATCCTGCAAAACTCACAACAATTTCGTCGGTTACAATATTACAATGCTAGAAACCCTAATTTTCGCAGGAAGACGAGCAATCTAGACATCAATTAATCGATTCCTGGATTGAAATTCAGAAGGATATGGAGACGTGTATCAAACAGAAATTGAAGAAGATGAAAGAAGCAGACAAAGCAAACCAGTAGACTGAAACAGGTCGCACCTTCGTCGGCTCAATCGAGGAGGTGTTCAGCCACCTCGTAGTCTACATCTCCAGCCGCGTCCAACAACGGTGTCTCGCCTAGTAGCTCCGTAGTCAGGGAACGAGGAAGTGCCGGTGGACTGTGTAGTCGGGGAACGAGGAAGGAGACGGAAGGAGGCGCCGGTGGAGTTGTGTAGTCTGGGAAGGAGGCGCCGGTCGGGGAAGGAGACGGAAGGAGCTTTTACTTAAGGTACATGGGTAAGTACGACAAATAGCCCGGATGTTTTGTAACCGGCTTATTTTAATGTGGGTTAATATAAAACGCCACAAAATAGCCCGGATATTCCAAAAAAAAACACGCCCGGGCTATTAAATTGTGCCTCTTTTAAAATAAATTTGTTTTTAGCCCGGGCTTCTCTACAACGGTCCGGGATAATATGTTATCTTTCTTAAATAGCCCGACTTCTTCTGATGTATCAGGACTTTATATCACGGATAATTAGGATCCGGGTTAAATAATCACGGGCTAAAAAGCGTTTTTTGTAGTAGTGAGTATGAGAAAGTTCCTTTTAAATCAGTCATTTGGAGTGTGGTAGCTGACCAACTTGTGGCCCACATCAGAAGGTTTAATCATCCTCAGGTCCCTCAGCTTCAGCACACCAGTTTCTTCATCTTGTATTTTTGTAAACTGTTCCATAAACTCTTCTAGCAGCTCAAAATTAGTTGGGTTCTTTGAAACCTCAATCTTCTTTCCTCCATGCGGTAATCCAAGGTATATTTGAACTTCAACAACTGTTATCCTGATCACATTTCCAGTATCACCAATCTTTATTGTGCAAGTGACGGAGTCGAAATGTTTCATAATCCAATAGGTAATACGACCAGGAATTTCTTCAACTTTCCAGCGTAGCAGACTTTTGAAACCCATATCCCAAAGAGCGTTCTTTTGTAATGTACTCATCTTTCCAACTATCTCAACTAACAATTTAGGTGTCCTTCTTGACTTCAACATGTCATACTTTGTTTTAAGCTCTTTGATCCCTACCTTCATTTTCTTCTTAGACTTTGTAGTAGCTACAACTATTCTCTTGTTTGGTTGTGACTCTGATTTGGGCTCTTTGATCTGTAAGCTCCTTGGCCTTTAAAGCTTAGATAAAATCTTTGCCACATGCAACTCATCTTCCTTGTCTTCCTCGTCTTCCTCAATCAGTGGTTCTACCTCCTCCTCAATCATTGGTTCCTTACCCTTTCTCTTTGACATATTGGCAATATTTTCTGTTTGTGTTTGTTTAAATCTAGGACTCATCCTACATGTTTCTCTTATAACAATAGGCTTTGATCTTGATTGTATGTTCTTCCTTGCAATTGTCTTTCGTCTTTTAATTTTTGCAGTTGTTAATATGCATTCACATATTAGAATAAACACATCACCATAATTTTAGTAAATTGATGAACACACATGGAATCATTATTCACATTTTGTAAACTTTAATTGAACCATGCATATAACACATGTAGTTTGTTTAGAAAGATGCACACACAAATATTTGTTTAAGCATATGCTAATACTTATTTGATGCACATATTAGATAGTGAACAATAGATTACATGTGCATACATATTTATAACGAAGAACATACAATTGTTTTATTGAATTTACCTGATTCTTGGTTTGTAACACTTGTTGTTGTGTTGTCTTCAACCTCATTAAAAGATTCTGGATTGTCTCTAGTTTTTTGTTTGTTCTTTTCATTCTTATCATTTAATCACTTGATCATGGTTTCTGTTAGCATACATGTACAAATAAGAATAAATACATGCACATATTGTTTCATATCCATGCACATAATATAAATAAGTACATGAACATATAGTAGTAAATCAATGAACACAAATGAAATTCATTACTTACATGCTCAAAACTAATTGAACCATGCATATAACACAAATATTTTTAATTAGTATAGATGCACACACAAGTATTTTTAATTGCACAAGCTAGTATCTATTTCATGTACATATTATAATAAATACATGAACATGCAATAGTAAATCTATGAACACAAATGAAATTCATTACTTACATGCTCAAAACTAACTAAACCATGCATATAACACACATATTTTTAATTAGAATAGATGCACACACAAGTATTTTTAATAGCACAAGCTAGTATCTATTCCATGCACATATAAGACACTAAATAATAAATGACATGCTCCTTTATTTGTAGTTGGATTGTCCCTATTAGACTTCTCGATTCATGTATTGTCATTGGTAGTCTTTTTGTCATCTAATTTCTTGTCATTAAAGCGCTTGCTCTTAATCTCTGTGTTTGAGTAATAAATATCGATTAGTTTAATTTAAGTGCACGTGTTTGGTTTTTATGATGCACACGCAAAAAATGTTTCAAAATACGCTTCTCAAACCATCCAACTACTCTTTTCCACAAATTTTCTATGTACACATAGTAAAATTAGCATGCAAACACAACTTATCTACATGCACAAACATGTATTTGCAAACCATGCACATATAGTTTAATTAAAGTGCACATGTTTGGTTTTTATGATGCACACACACAAATTTATGCAAAAATACACTTAATTCAAACAAATCAACTGCTCTTTTCCAACAAATTTATCTAGAAACAACAATACATGCATACAATGCCTGATACTCTTGCTACATGTGCTCAAATCGTAAGAATATTGTGGATATGGAGTTCGTTTACATATTAATAAACATGTTCGCAAGATTTGCGTCAGTTGTTTGTATAATAAGAATGTATTGTTCACCTTGGTTTCATATATGAACTAAAACTTGCAAAATCGAACACAATAAGCATGTAATGTTCACCTTGATCTCATATACGAACTAAAACTTGCAAAATCGAACACAAAAAACCGGAATTTTTCAAAAACAAGCAAGTGAAGTAGTTTTTTACCGACTTCTTCTTGTGTGTTGATGTCGGAGTTCGTCATTGCTGCTTATTTTCGATCGATCTCGAACGACTGGAGATGATTTTGTGTTTGATTTTCGTTGTGATAGGACCTAGGGTTTATGGATTTTCAACTTTTCTCTTCCGTTTTTGTTCTCCTGAAATCGGAATCGTTTTTGCAGAGTATGAATGACTGTTTGTTTCATTTTCCTTTTTGTTTTGAAATATTTAGTTCAACGTATGTGTACAACTGCCCCACAACGCGTGAGCGCCTTTTTTCATTTTTGGGCCGTTGGGCTTTGGGAAATTAAGTCCATTGGATTGTTTATGTTAAGCGATCCGGGTGCATTATTAATTCGCACCCTATAACTTATTCGCAGCAAATTCGAAGCAATATATGAAATACTCAAATATCTCCCCTTAAGATAAATTCGAATTAAAAAAGTTTATATCTTCTAAACCAATGAAATCATAATCTATCCTTAATTATTATATATTAAATTAAATACTCCAATATCTCCACTTAAGATAAATTTAATTTCAAAATTCTATACCATGAAGTGCTCTTTTGATTTCGTCATTTGTATCGTGTTTTGTGAGGTGCTCATTGTCCTCTTGGTTCACTTATGTTTGTACCACATTCAGTAATTCTTCAATCTTCCTCTGATTTATGTGTTGTTTTTGGAATCTTTTTTCGAAGTCTTTTTGGATTTCCTTTTTGACATTTTCATGTCCGATGATGAGTGTTCCTTCTACACTTTGTATTTGTTTGATGTTTTTTTGGTTCCTTCTTCCTGTAGCTATTCTGTGGAAATACTTGTTATTGGTGTCTATTGATGTGATGTGTTTATTTTTGGCTCTTTGTCCCCAATATTTTTGTTGGAATGATAGAAGGCTTTCTTTCTTTTTAGTCAGATTATTCTATCTTACGAGGTTTGCTTGATTGAGGTTGGTCAACATAGTCTGTTGTAGTTTTGTAAGGTCTTGTTCCACTTTCTTGAGCTATTCAAATATATTACCAAAACGGGTTTTATTCCATTCCTTTAGTTTTGTTTTTAGAAGTAGTGTTTTCCTTGTAAGTACGTACATATGGGTTCCATGGTAATTACATCGCCACGTTTGTTTGGATAGGTTCGTTAGGTCTTTCCTTTTGGTCCACATCATTTCAAATTTGATTGGTTGTGCTGTTTTGTTTACTGAGTTTGATATGTCTAGTGATATGGGGCAGTGGTCTGACGATGTGAATGCATGATTATGTGTTATCAGATTTGGGTACCACTGTAGGATTTGGTCGTTAACCAGTATCCTGTCTAATTTCTCTAGCATATTATTTGGTGTATTCCTAGATCTCTGCCATGTAAAAGGGTTTCCTGTTGTGGGTACATCGAGGAGGTCACAAGAATCTTTGAAATTGATTAGTTTGTTAAATCTATTTGGGTTTGGGGTGATTCCTCCTTTTTTTTCTTGTAAATTTTGGATCTCGTTGAGGTCGCCAATCAGTATGCAAGGTTTGTTAATTGTTGTAATATAGTTTTGGAGGTTGGTCCAAAAGTCTAGTTTATCTTTTTCTTGGGGAGGTGCGTATGCAAAGAAAATCATACTTTCTCTGTCCTTTTCGATGTCCTTGAACTCGAGACTTATAAATCGTTGTTCAATGGTGTGTATTTTGATTGTCTCATTTTTTAGTTGGTAGTCTTTCCATAGTACAATAATACCCCCAGTAAGTCTTGTTGCCGAGAATACTGCAATATTGTCGAAACCTGCTTTTTTCTATCTTTTTTCACAAGGTACTTTGTCCGTTTTGGTTTCTACTAGTGCCATTATCTGGATGTAGTTGATTTTACAAAAGGTGTCTATGTCAGTCTAAACATTTTTCCTACCCATACCTCTAATATTTCATAGGCATATCTTCATTGATAATAGAATGGGGGTGTGTTATTAGCTATATTTGTGCTAATTGTTATTCTACCATTTATACAAGATGTTTTTGCATACCAAGTACGTTTTGTGTTAGTTATTTGGTGTGGAAAGTTAGGGTAGTTATATGTATTCTCTGTTTGGTGTCTTAGTCTTTTGAGTTTTGAGATAACCAATAGTATATTTTTTTGTCCGTATTTTATTCTTGTCATTGTTTCATTGTTGGTTGTTGATTTGGTTATTTCTTTGCTAGTGAAATTAGGTGGAGTTCTGGAGTTGTTGTAGCTTGGGTTCTTTTTAGTATTTATAGGATTTTGGTGTATCTGTATATGGTTGTATAGCTTAGGACATCTTGCATCATTCTTATGTTGTGCCTTCTTTGGGATTTTTTTAATCTAATTGTAGTTTCTTGGGAGTCTTTGTGGTTGTGTTCCATTGATGTTGTTTAAGTGTAAAAGCATGTATGTCTATTGGTATGTAATGATCTAAAGCAAACCTTCTAATGTTTAGTTTCTTGTCATTTTTTGAGTCATTTAAGTGATTGTTATAGCTATATGTTGTATATCCTGTGTGTAGTTTGTGTGATTTACCCGAAGGGTGTATAGTTTTGTGGTGGTTTATAATGCCTGCTAATTTGGTATATTGGTTTTGCCTGCAACATTTGGTGGTAGCTTCCAGTTTGTTGTTGTTGTTGTTGGTATTACTTAGATTTGGTCTTTCAGTTTGGTAAGTACATTTACAAGAGTAAATACAATTTCTTCCCATAGAGTGGAAAACTACATCATAGTTATTGGTATTCCTTTTTGTGTCTTTCCTTCCATGGTGTTCACTTGTTAGGATGGGGCACTTGATTTGTTTAGGGTGAGCTTCTGCATCTTGGATTGGCGTCTTCAACTATATGTTGATCATCCGTTTGGCGTGTCCATTCCTTTTCATTGAACCTACAAAGAGTTGTTGCATAGTGAGGGTAGCAAGTTGAAGGGATATAACGTGTGTAGTCAAATCACATTATTTGGGGGGGTTCAAACCTTTTGTTAATCTTAGTGCTAGGCCTGTCTATTTTAATTTGATCAAGATAAATGGAATAGCAATATGTTGTATTATCATTGTTATAGCAGGGGTAGTCCTCTAGATCATAGTGGGGGATCTTGTTAGGTGCAGTAGTGATAGTAAGAGTATATTGATAGTTGTTAGCATATTTAATTGGTGAGATTTTTGAAGTGGGAGTGAGCCCATTTGTTTTTGGTATGGTAATCTTAGTTATTGAGGTAGCCTGACTAGGTGATTCTGAACAAGCTGTTTCAACAGAGGGAGTCTTGTTATTCTCCTTAATATCAGGATAACTTTTAAGTTCATCCATAAAGCAGTTTATTTACCATTCAAGATAGACAATGGAAGGATACTGAGAAATGTCTAAATAGGGATGAACAAGGGATATGGTAAAGATGATGCTAAAGTACTGATGGTTATAGGGGTTAGTGGAAGCATTCATAAGAGCGGATTTGAAAGTTAAAGAGTTAGGGTTAGAAGGATAAAACCTGATTCGAGATCGTTTCTTATTTTTCCTTCTTGTGAGCGGCGACTTCCTCATCTGGCAACCTTGACTCACTTGGAAAAACATCTCCGGTGGTGAAAGAGGTTTAGCATCATTGAGTCGCACAGAGGAGGCGTGTCTGCATCGGAAATCCTTGCCTCGACATCGCTATCCCTTGCGTCTTCCGGATAGGGGGGTCGTTTCCTTCCTCCGATCACATGAATACTCCAGAGGCCGCGTCGTCGTTTGTTGGGCTCGCTTCCTGGCCTTGGAGGCTCGCCTCGCCAATGCTTGATTCTCCTGCTCCAAATTTGGGGGGATCGAAAATCTAGATCTAGTTTAGGGAATGTGAGTCGCCAAGGATCGCACCGTTCTTCTCGTTTCTTCTTTACTCTTGTGTTTGGGGGGTAGAGACGAGATCGAGGAGCCAACCGCCATCTCCGAGTTCGAGCGACACAGAAGATGAAGATGGCTTCTCTTCCATATCATTTCCTGCTCCAGGGAAGTCTCCACCAGATGAGGTTTGAATAGGGTAAGCTTTGTTTATGGAGATGCTTGATCATGAGCGTGGTGAAGGTGAGAAAGTACTGGAATTGGGGGCAGTAATTTGGGCGGAAGGTCGATCTTGTAACACCCCCAAATATATATCCTTGAAAGGTATTACCGCCAGTGACCTCGGATTTCACATCCGAAGCCACCCCAGGCTTAACCCGTTTATATAAATCATAAAACAATAGTTATAATACAAAATATCATAACTTTTGATTAAAGCAAATGTTTCGGAATTACATCCATGATTCAAAATACATAATCAAATATATTACAGCGGAAGTCTTAATACATAAAGGACACAAGGATCTTGATCTAAATGATCACCCGCCAAGGAATCTCAACCTGGTAAAACTCTTCAAAATTCCAACTGCCATCATTGTCGTTTCTAGCCTTCATCGGAACTGCAGTTTATCTGATGTGTCGTATGAGACGGATGACACCAGCCAACCATGCAAGGGAATATAATCGGTTGGTTAGTCTAATGAAAGACTATGCAAGGGTAAAACAAAAAGGCTCTAAGTAGTCGTATTAGGTTAGACTCATCGCTTCTCGAATAAAAGTCGATGACGATAGTCAACCACCATACTCCTACTGAAATATACAAAAAGGCATGATCAAGAGAAAGGACTCTGAACGAATGAGTCTTATGGAAACATATGAAGAGAAGACTCCAAAAGGTTGAGTCTTATCGGAAAGTATGACAAGTGCTTGGGAACATCAATTTCACACAAGCGTTTTAAAACTGACTTGGTGTTTCGGTTCACGACCAACCTCACCGCACAATGCGAATTTAGATTGGAAAGAGAACTTTACTCTGACCAAAGTCTAGACGAGTTTCCTACTGCACTACTCTCTTAGCTGCACTACTCACCTGAGGATATATTAATTATGTGCACTAAAGCACTTATCTTATTTAATTCCAAAACGTTTGCTTTAATCAAAAGTTATGATATTTTGTATTATAACTGTTGTTTTATGATTTATATAAACGGGTTAAGCCTGGGGTGGCTTCGGATGTGAAATCCGAGGTCACTGGCGGTAATACCTTTCAAGGATATATATTTGGGGGTGTTATAAATTTGGTATCAGAGCCGAAATTTTTTAAAACGGATGGGTTTTAAAACATTTTCTTCGAACAAAAATTTTTATAAACCCTTTTACTCGTTTTGAACTGAGAAATATTTTGAAGGATTTGAATTTCCAAATAAAATTTTTATTCTGCCGATCTAGTCGTGCCTTTTCTTTAGTCTGATATGGAAGTGAACTTCTATATTTAGAAAGACTAACTCTTTTCCCGTCACCCGTAGGTTATGGGTGCATGCTTTTCTCTTCGAAGGGACTCGGAAGAAGCCGAGGTGGCTCCGCCATCTCCAATGAGGCTTGAGTTTCCAGTTCCCCTATGATGCTTCGAGGTCGGAGAATCTAGTAGTCCACCCGAGGAGGTGAAGACTGTACTACCCGTGTCAGTAGTACTAGTGTCCGATAGGACCAAGGTTCCAGTGGCAGAACCTACAGAGGAGCCAAGGGAGGACACGGAAAATGAAGAGGAGTGGTCAAGGTATGCAAGAGGGCATTACAACGACGACTTCATGATTGAGATGATTTCCGAGGAGGATCCAGAAGAAGAGAATCCTGAAGAAGACCCGGAAGAGGATCCGGAAGAAGAGGAGGACCCCGAGGAGGACCTCGAGGGACAGGGCCACGAGTCTGATGGCTTAGAGCGCTTATTGGTGGGCAGGGAGGACCCGGGAATGGAGTTTATCTATCCCAATTCGGAGTTGCCGTATAAGCAAGAATACTCGCCATTGACTTCGGCCGATTAGGATACGCTTTACGAGGTAGTATTTCCCAGAAGAAGAAATGGTCCACAAAATGCATCTGAGAACTCACAGCCTATTCTTGCTCAGAGAAGGCTAATGTTGAGTCCTGACTCGCGAGAGGCACTTTGCCTAAGTCAGATGATTTCCCCAGAAGAGCGCCGCCAGATGGACGAGGCGATTGAGCATTCTCTAAGAAGGGCAAGACCAAGGAATGAGCCATGAGCTCCTAGACCGAGCAGGGTGAGGAGTCTTTCACCAGACCCCGATGGTAAACCCCGTTCGAAGAAACCTTGTATGAGGAGTGACGATTACAGGAAATGTTTCAGGGCGCCGTGATTAGGCCAGTGCTGATTAGCAGTTTCTTTTCTTGTATTTCAGTTGTTTTGTTAAGAACCTAAGTCTCCGGGCAATTTTGTCTTGACGCTTGGGAGATCCCTTTTGTAAAACGTATTAGCTCAGTTGAGCTTATCAATGAAAATTACCAAGTTTGATCTATTCTGAGTTGATTTTTATTATGTTAAGTATATTGAATGATATTAATGTAATAAAATACTTGGAATTTGATCGGTAAACAGATGGTGAACACAAGTAACACCATTCGTGCTGGTGTTGGGCCAAGTAATGACCCCGGACCAAATGAGAGGAATACCGCAAACCCCGTGGATGAACACGAGTCTGCTTCTAACAACAATCAAAGGGGCAATGACCAAGTTCCGGTCAACACTCCAATGGTATTTGATGCAGCAGAAATTGAAGCTATTCGAGGAATCGTTATGCAAGAATTCACCGACATCATGCGACCAATTGCGCCTCAGGCACAGGCTGTGCCAATTCCTCCAGCGGTTCCAAGATTTGAGGAGCCAGTTGTCCATGTGCCGCAAGAAGAAGCAGTCAGGAACAGAGGCAATTATGGCCGAGCACTGAAGGCCATTAGCTCTATAAGGCCCGACTGCTATGATGGGAAAGGAGAGCCAGTCAAAGTGGCTTATTGGTTCTCACACATGGAGTGACTATTCTGCTATATTGAGTGCACTGAAGTAGAGAAGGTGCACATTGCATCCCTTCAGCTGAAGGAAGTAGCCAGTGAATGGTGAGAAGGTACAGGTTTGGCTGATCACCCAGGTTTGAACTGGGGAATGTTTAAAGCCAAGATGACTGATCGTTTCTTCTCTCAAGCTATGAGGGAGGAGAAACATAAGGAATTTCTCTATCCAAAGATGGATGGTTTGAAAGTGACCGAGCTTGCGACCAAATTCAATCATTTATTGCAGTATGTTGGACCGGAGGTGTCCAATAAAGAGCAAAAGATCTGGCATTTCCACGAGTGGATGAACCCAGATATTAAGCCACTAATGATACGTCACGGATGCTCTACTCTGGAGCAGTACGTGGACGTTGCCTATAAGTTAGAAGTGACTCTGGAGGAGTGAACAAAGAAACGAAGTCACCAGAGGTCAATGCAGGGCCAGCCTCAAGCGAGTGGATTTAAGCGTCCCATGCCACCGTCTAATTTTGCCAAGTCTGGCAGAGCAAAAACGGATATGACTCATGGAGGGTCTACACGTCAATCGGGTCAGGGCAAGAGTCCGATCCAATGCTATAACTATGGTACACACAGACACAAGAGTAATGAGTGTCCGAAGGAGAAGAAGACGTGTTTTGGCTGCGAAAAGGTGGGACATTTGCAGAAGTTCTGTCCACAGCAAAGGCAAAAAGGAGCTGAGTCGCAGCAAGGGTCAGTTAATTAGAACAATCGACCTAAGTTTAGACCAGTGGAAGCTCCTTGTCCTTCGATGCAGACGTCTGCACAGAATAAGGGGAAAGCCCCATCTACTTCTGGAGGTCAAGGTCAACGCCTTTACGAGATGCGTGAGGCTAATGGACCTAATGCTCCAATTGCTCAAGGTACTCTGTACCTTCATTCTACTTTTGTATGTATGTTATTTGATTCGGGTGCTACCCATTCTTTTATTTCGGAAAGCTGTGTCAGTAAGTTAGGCTTAGTATGCAACGAGGCTTGTGAGTCTTTCGTTGTGAATCTTCCTAATGGTGAACATTTGGTTGGAACCAAGCGTCTGTCAGAATTTCCGATTACCATCCAGGATAAGAAGTTCAAAGCAGATTTGATCTGTATAGCCATGGCTCCACACAACATTATTCTCGGTATGGATTGGCTGACGCGTCATGGGGCGGTAATCGATTTCAGCTCAAGGACTGTGACAGTGTCATTTGGGGGCCAGTATGTATTCAAGTTTAAGGGTCGAAATGACGCTGATAACGGCAGGCTTATCAATGCGATGGCTGCGTCCAAGCTACTTCGACAAGGTTGTGTCGGGTACCTGTGCTATCTAGACGAGCCCAAGAAAGATGAGCCTTCAATTCCTGATATTCCAGTTGTTTGTGAATATCCAGATGTCTTTCCGGAGGAGATTCCTGGTTTATCCCCGCATCGTGACGTAGAATTTACTATCAATCTCGAGCTTGGTACTGCGCCGATCTCTAAGGCACCGTACCGGATGGCTCCTCCTGAGATGCAAGAGTTGAAGAAAGAACTCAAAGATCTTCTTGAGAAGGGTTATATAAGGCCGAGTGTATCGCCTTGGGGTGCTCCGGTCTTGTTCGTCAAGAAGAAGGATGGATCGTTCCGACTTTGTATCGACTATCATGAGTTGAATAAGGTCACGATCAAGAATAAGTATTCGTTACCGAGGATTGATGATCTGTTGGATCAACTGCAGGGAGCAAAGGTCGTTTCCAAAATCGATCTGAGGTCTGGTTACCATCAGCTCAGGATTCGTGAGGAGGATATTCCGAGGACTGCATTCCGGACGAGATATGGTCACTACGAGTTCGTAGTCATGCCATTTGGACTTACCAATGCTCCAGCAGTCTTCATGGATCTGATGCATCGATGTTTCCACCAATAATTGGATAAGTTCGTAGTGGTCTTCATCGACGATATTTTAATTTATTCCCCGAGTGAGGAAGCTCACGAGGAACATCTTCGGATCACTTAGTCAGTTCTTAGACAAAATCGGTTGTATGCAAAGTTGTCTAAGTGTGACTTTTGGATCAAGGAAGTGGCTTTCTTAGGCCATGTGATTAATGAGAATGGGATTATGGTTGATCCCCAAGAAGATTGAAGCAGTAGCCAATTGGAAGCGGCCTCAGCATGTGAAGGAGGTGCGCAGTTTTCTAGGACTCGCTGGTTATTATAGACGGTTCGTGGAGGGATTCTCTAAGATCGCTCTACCCATGACCGGTCTGCTCCACAAAGTCCATAAGAAGTTTGTCTGGGATGACAAGTGCGAGGCCAGTTTTCAGAAGTTGAAGCAATGTCTGACCTCCGCACCAGTGTTAGCGCTACCGGAAGGGAATGATGGTTATGTGGTCTATAGTGATGCTTCGAAGAGTGGTTTGGGATGTGTGCTGATGCAGAGAGGCAAGGTTATTGCATACGCATCCCGACAGTTGAAGACTTATGAGGCAAACTATCCGACGCATGATCTGGAACTAACAGCTATAGTTTTTGCGCTGAAGATTTGGAGACACTATCTCTATGGTGTAAGATGTCAAGTCTTCACCGATCACAAGAGTCTCAAATATATATTCACTCAGAAGGAGCTAAATATGAGACAACGTCGCTGGTTAGAGCTACTCAAAGACTACGACAGCGAATTGTTGTATCATCCGGGCAAGGCTAATGTAGTAGCCGATGAATTGAGCCGGAAGACGCCGCACGAGACTGTAGTGGATTTACTCACTGCTCAGACCAAGCTAAACCAAGGGTTGTGCGACATTGAAGTCTTGTACGATTAGCGTAGAGGATATCTGAGTATGCTGGAGATTCAGGACACGCTACTTGATCAAATCAGGGAGAGACAAGTTGATGATGTAGTCTTGGTGAAGCTAAACAGTGAAGTGATGGACGGGAAAGCTCCCGGTTTCGTGATTCAGGAAGATGGATCACTCTGGTTTCAGAACCGGATCTGTGTGCCTGACGTTGATGGTCTTCGCCAGTTGGTGATGAAGGAGGCCCATTCATCAGCTTATTCTATACATCCAGGCTCTAGCAAGATGTACAAGGACCCCAGGAAGAAGTTCTGGTAGCCCAACATGAAGTGGGATGTAGCAGAGTTTATGGCAAAATGCTTGACTTGTCAGAAGGTCAAGATAGAACATCGTAGACTAGGTGGTGAGTTGCTACCACTTCCAGTGCCAGAATGGAAATGGGAAGATATTGCTATGGATTTCGTCACTAGGCTGCCAAAGACTCAAAGCCAGAAAGATGCTATATGGGTAATCATTGACAGGCGCACAAAGAGTGCTCATTTCGTGGCTATCAAGTCAACATGGGGAACCCAGAAGTTATCAGAAGTGTTTTTACACGAGATCATCCGTTTGCATGGTACTCCAAAGACCATTGTATCGGATCGTGATGGCCGATTCATGTCAAGATTCTGGAAAGAACTACATAAGGCCATGGGAACCGAGTTGAGATTCAGCACTGCGTTTCATCCTCAGACGGATGGAGAGTCTGAGAGGACCATCCAGACCTTGGAAGATATGCTAAGAGCTTGTACACTCGATCGTCCGACTAGTTGGGAGAACAGCCTGAGTCTGATTGAGTTCACATACAACAACAGTTGGCATGCTACCATTAAGATGGCTCCATTCGAGGCTTTGTACGGTCGAAGGTGCAGATCTCCGATTTGTTGGGATGAAAATGCCGACAAGGTTCTGCTCGGACCGGAGTTAGTCAAAAGGACTGCCTCGGACATTGCTTTGATAAGACAAATGATGTTGACAGCTCAGAGTCGACAGAAGTCTTACGCAGATCTGAAGCATAGGAATGTCGAGTTTCAGGTTGGTGACAAGGTGTTTGTCCGAGTGTTGCCATCCAAGGGTGTGTTTAGGTTTGGTAAGCGTGAGAAGCTTAACCATCGCTACGTGGGACCGTTTGAGATCCTTGATAGAGTGGGGTCTCTAGCGTATCGTTTGGCATTGCCGCCATCGGCACATCCAGTGCATAACGTGTTCCATGTATCTTTGTTGAGGAAGTATGTGCCAGATGAGTCTCATGTGCTGAGTTATGACGACATCGAGATTCAGACAAATGGTACCTACGAGGAGATACCGGTGGGTATTCTCGAACGCCGTGAGAAGCAGTTACGGAACAAGGTGGTACCATTGGTACGGATTTTGTGGTCCAAGTCAGGAACTGAAGAAGTTACTTGGGAAACCTGGGAAACGGAGGCGGATATGCTTAGACGTTTTCCCGAGCTATTTTCGGCCTAGTTTCGGGGTCGAAACCTTTTTAAGGGGGTAGTGTTATAACGCCTCGCTTTTCTTTGGTTTATTCGGCCAAGTTTCGGGGTCGAAACTTTTTGTAAGGGGGAGGTGATGTAATACCCCTCATTTTAGTAAAGAGTATTTTGGTAAGTTTTCCAAACACTCGTATTGTAGTCGAATTATTTTCAGAGAAGTTCAGACTTTATGTTAAATACTTGATCTCTGTAATAATTCCTTGAGTGGAATAAAATACATTCGACGTATTTTGGGGCTTAGAATATTTGTTCGGATACGATCATGTTTAAACCGGGGTTAAAACCCATAGCCATAATTCTTCCCGGACAAAAGTGGGCAAAAGGCACAGAATTTGCCTTAACCGCACCCGCGGTCATACCCACCGCACCCGCGGTCAGAATTGGTCACCACCGCACCCCGCGCTGAGACCCATCGCACCCGCGCCGTCATGATTTCTTTTCTGCTCCGCCGAACTTCGCCTGAGCTGCTTGCCGATCTTGTCGGAGTTGAAGCGGTGAGGCGGTGGGGGAGGTGACAGCTGAGCTCCTTGCTTGGCCTATAAAAGGAGGAGGCTTGGAAGAGGAAGACATCTCAAATCTCTCTCTCTCCAATCTCTCTCTCTCGTTCCATTATCATCAGAGTTGCAAGCTTTCGCCGCAGTTCTTCAAGGTCGTCGCCGGAGCTACCATAGGAGGAGCAAGTGCCCTCAAGGTGGTGTTTGGTGGCCCAAGGAGTTTGGAAGTCGAAGCCAATCCAAATCGAGCCCAACGCGTCATCCCCGGTAAGATCTCATCTTCGTCCCCGACGACTGCACTTGTGACTGCACCCGCGGCAGGGCCACCGCACCCGCGGTGTGCCTGGGCGATTGTGGGTGTGGCCTTGGGTTTTGTGATTTTGAACGGGACTTCATTCCTTCGATTTCGTTCTCCTTTCTTTAGATTTGTACTATTTATTGTCGAATCTAACTTTGGGTTTCGTTATGGGTCGTTCCGTAGGAAATTATAATCCGAGTTCTTCCTCGTTTCGGACCCGAAAACCCGTCGTCTCGAGCTTCGTTGAGCCTCGTCTAATCTAAGGCAAGTGGCGGTTCGCTCTTGCTTATCATTCCATATTTATATTGATTATCAATTGTTTAATTGTTAATTAATTTGGGATGAATATTGTTTTCGTCTGGGAACAGTTTTGATAACTGTATGTGATTTAAAAAGAGATATTATAATAGGTTGTATATATTGCTAGAACAACCGCTATTATATATATATATATATGATTGAAATACATATATTATATTAGGTTGTATATATTGCTAGAAACAACGCTATTATATTTGTTATTGGCCTCGATGGCTTTGATGTGAATTATTGCTCTTATGTTTTAACTGTTTAGTTAGAATGAGTATTCATAGGAACACTATGTACCTTGCGAGGTTTAGTGGTTTCTTGATAATGGTACTAGGAGGATTTTCCCTAGTATCTTCGGTCATGACCTTACCCTTACTCAGGGTATGTGCACACAGCTGGTGCCGCCATTTGGGATGTATTCCCTTTGATATCTCTTGTGAGGAGATCTGATATCTCTTGTGAAGAGATCTTAAAAGCTTATAATGTAAAATGTACGTTTTGGAATTAAATAAGATAAGTGCTTTAGTGCACATAATTAATATACCCTCAGGCGAGTAGTGTAGCTAAGAGAGTAGTGCAGCTAGGAAACTCGTCTAGACTTTAGTCAGAGTAAAGTTCTCTTTCCAATCTGAATTCGCATTGTGCGGTGAGGTTGGTCATGAACCGAAACACCGAGTCAATTTTAAAACGCTTGGGTGAAATTGATGTTCCCAAGCACTTGTCATACTTTCCGATAAGACTCAACCTTTTGGAGTCTCCTCTTCATATGTTTCCGTAAGACTCATTCTTTCAGAGTCCTTTCTCTTGATCATACCTTTTCGTATATTTCAGTAGGAGTATGGTGGTTGACTATCGTCATCGACTTTTGTTCGAGAAGCGATGAGTCTAACCTAATACGACTACTTAGAACCTTTCTGTTTTACCCTTGCATAGTCTTTCATTAGACTAACCAACCGATTATATTCCCTTGCATGGTTGGCTGGTGTCATCCGTCTCATACGACACATCAGATAAACTACAGTTCCGATGAAGGCTAGAAACGACAATGATGGTAGTTGGAATTTTGAAGAGTTTTACCAGATTGAGATTCCTTGGCGGGTGATCGTTTAGATCAAGACCCTTGTGTCCTTTATGTATTAAGACTTCCGCTGTAATATATTTGATTATGTATTTTGAATCATGGATGTAATTCCGAAACATTTGCTTTAATCAAAAGTTATGATATTTTGTATTATAACTGTTGTTTTATGATTTATATAAATGGGTTAAGCCTGGGGTGGCTTCGGATGTGAAATCCGAGGTCACTGACGGTAATACCTTTCAAGGATATATATTTGGGGGTGTTACAGATTTGGGATGTGTAAAGAGTATTTTGGTAAGTTTTCCAAACACTCGTATTGTAGTCGAATTATTTTCAGAGAAGTTCAGACTTTCTGTTAAATACTTGATCTCTGTAATAATTCCTTGAGTGGAATAAAACACATTCGATGTATTTTGGGGCTTAGAATATTTGTTCGGATACGAATATGTTTAAACCAGGGTTAAAACCCATACCCATAATTCTTCCCAGACAAAAGTGGGAAAAAGGCACAGAATTTGCCTTGACCGCACCCGCGGTCATACCCACCGCACCCGCGGTCAGAATTGGTCGCCACCGCACCCCGCGGTGTGACCCACCGCACCCGCGCCGTCATGATTTCTTTTCTGCTCCGCCGAACTTCGCTAGAGCTGCTTGCCGATCTTGTCGGAGCGGAAGCGGTGAGGCGGTGGGGGAGGTGCCAGCTGAGCTCCTTGCTTGGCCTATAAAAGGAGGAGGCTTGGAGGAGGAAGACATCTCAAATCTCTCTCTCTCCAATCTCTCTCTCGCATTCCATTGTCGCCGGAGTTGCAAGCTTTCTCCGGAGTTCTTCAAGGTCATCGCCAGAGCTACCATAAGAGGAGGAAGTGCCCTCAAGGTGGTGTTTGGTGGCCCAAGGAGTTTGGAAGTCGAAGCCAATCCAAATCGAGCCCAACGCGTCGTCCCCGGTAAGATCTCATCTTCGTCCCCGACGACTGCACTTGTGACCGCACCCACGGCAGGGCCACGACACCCGCGGTGTTCCTGGGCGATTATGGGTGTGGTCTTGGGTTTTGTGATTTCGATCGGGACTTCGTTCCTTCGATTTCGTTCGCCTTTCTTTAGATTCGTACTATTTATTGTCGAATCTAACTTTGGGTTTCGTTATGGGTCGTTCCGTAGGAAATTATAATCCGAGTTCTTCCTTGTTTCGGACCCAGAAACCCATCGTCTCGAGCTTCGTTGAGCCTCGTCTAATCTAAGGCAAGTGGCGGTTCGCTCTTGCTTATCATTCCATATTTATATTGATTATCAATTGTTTAATTGTTAATTAATTTGGGATGAATATTGTTTTCGTCTGGGAACAGTTTTGATAACTGTATGTGATTTAAAAAAAGATATTATAATAGGTTGTATATATTGCTAGAAAAAACGCTATTATGTGTGTTATTGGCCTCGATGGCTTTGATGTGAATTATTGCTCTTATATTTTAACTGTTTAGTTAGAACGAGTAATCGTAGGAACACTATGTACCTTGCGAGGTTTAGTGGTTTCTTGATAATGGTACTAGGAGGATTTTTCCTAGTATCTTCGGTCATGACCTTACCCTTACTCAGGGTATGTGCACACAGCTGGTGCCGCCATTTGGGATGTATTCCCTGGGATGTATTCCCTTTGATATCTCTTGTGAGGAGATCTGATATCTCTTGTAAAGAGATCTTAAAAGCTTATAACTTAAAATGTACGTTTTGGAATTAAATAAGATAAGTACTTTAGTGCACATAATTAATATATCCTCAGGCGAGTAGTGCAGCTAAGAGAGTAGTGCAGCTAGGAAACTCATCTAGACTTTGGTCAAAGTAAAGTTCTCTTTCCAATCTGAATTCGCATTGTGCGGTGAGGTTGGTCGTGAACCGAAACACCAAGTCAGTTTTAAAACGGTTGAGTGAAATTGATGTTCCCAAGCAGTTGTCATACTTTCCGATAAGACTCAACCTTTTGGAGTCTTCTTTTCATATGTTTCCGTAAGACTCATTTGTTTAGAGTCCTTTCTCTTGATCATGCCTTTTCGTATATTTCAGTAGGAGTATGGTGGTTGACTATCGTCATCAACTATTATTCGAGAAGCGATGAGTCTAACCTAATACGACTACTTAGAACCTTTCTATTTTACCCTTGCATAGTCTTTCATTAGACTAACCAACCGATTATATTCCCTTGCATGGTTGGCTGGTGTCATCCGTCTCATACGACACATCAGATAAACTGCAGTTCCGATGAAGGCTAGAAACGACAATGATGGCAGTTGGAATTTTGAAGAGTTTTACCAGGTTCAGATTCCTTGGCGGGTGATCGTTTAGATCAAGACCCTTGTGTCCTTTATTTATTAAGACTTCCGCTGTAATATATTTGATTATGTATTTTGAATCATGGATGTAATTCCGAAATATTTGCTTTAATCAAAAGTTATGATATTTTGTATTATAACTGTTGTTTTATGATTTATATAAACGGGTTAAGCCTGGGGTGGCTTCGGATGTGAAATCCGAGATCACTGGCGGTAATACCTTTCAAGGATATATGTTTGGGGGTGTTACAGATTTGGGATGTAATACCCCTCATTTTAGTAAAGAGTATTTTGGTATGTTTTCCAAACACTCGTATTATAGTCGAATTATTTTCAGAGAAGTTCAGACTTTCTGTTAAATACTTGATCTCTGTAATAATTTCTTGAGTGGAATAAAATACATTCGACGTATTTTGGGGCTTAGAATATTTGTTCGGATACGAATATGTTTAAATCGGGGTTAAAACCCATACCCATAATTCTTCCTGGACAAAAGTGGGCAAAAGGCACAGAATTTGCCTTGACCGCACCCGCAGTCATACCCACCGCACCCTCGGTCAGAATTGGTCACCACCGCACCCCGCGGTGAGACCCACTTCACCCGCGCCGTCATGATTTCTTTTCTGCTCCGCCGAACTTCGCCTGAGCTGCTTGCCGATCTTGTCAGAGCTGAAGCGGTGAGGCGGTGGGGGAGGTGTCAGCTGAGCTCCTTGCTTGGCCTATAAAAGGAGGAGGCTTGGAGGAGGACGACATCTCAAATCTCTCTCTCTCCAATCTCTCTCTCTCGTTCCATTGTCTCCAGAGTTGCAAGCTTTCGCCAGAGTTCTTCAAGGTCGTCGCCGGAGCTACCATAGGAGGAGGAAGTGCCCTCAAGGTGGTGTTTGGTGGCCCAAGGAGTTTGGAAGTCAAAGGCAATCCAAATCGAGCCCAACGCGTCGTCCCCGGTAAGATCTCGTCTTCGTCCCCGATGACTGCACTTGTGACCGCACCCGCGGTAGGGCCACCGCACCCGCGGTGTGCCTAGGCGATTGTGGGTGTGGCCTTGGGTTTTGTGATTTTCATCGGGACTTTGTTCCTTCGATTTCGTTCGCCTTTCATTAGATTCGTACTATTTATTGTCGAATCTAACTTTGGGTTTCGTTATGGGTCGTTCCGTAGGAAATTATAATCCGAGTTCTTCCTCGTTTCGGACTCGAAAACCCATCATCTCGAGCTTCGTTGAGCCTCGTCTAATCTAAGGCAAGTGGCGGTTCGCTCTTGCTTATCATTCCATATTTATATTGATTATCAATTGTTTAATTGTTAATTAATTTAGGATGAATATTGTTTTCGTCTGGGAACAGTTTTGATAACTGTATGTGATTTAAAAAGAGATATTATAATAGGCTGTATATATTGCAGAACCAACGCTATATATATATATATATGATTGAAATACAGATATTATAATAGGTTGTATATATTGATAGAAAAAACGCTATTATATGTGTTATTGGCCTCGATGGCTTTGATGTGAATTATTTCTTTTATGTTTTAACTGTTTAGTTAGAACGAGTATTCGTAGAAACACTATGTACCTTGCAAGGTTTAGTGGTTTCTTGATAATGGTACTAGGAGGATTTTCCGTAGTATCTTCGGTCATGACCTTACCCTTACTCAGGGTATCTGCACACAGCTGGCGCCGCCATTTGGGATGTATTCCCTGGGATGTATTCCCTTTGATATCTCTTGTGAGGAGATCCGATATCTCTTGTGAAGAGATCTTAAAAGCTTATAACGTAAAATGTACGTTTTGGAATTAAATAAGATAAGTGTTTTACTGTACATAATTAATATATCCTCAGGCGAGTAGTGTAGCTAAAGAGAGTAGTGCAGCTAGGAAACTCGTCTAGACTTTGGTCAGAGTAAAGTTCTCTTTCCAATCTGAATTCGCATTGTGCGGTGAGGTTGGTCGTGAACCGAAACACCAAGTCAGTTTTAAAACGCTTGTGTGAAATTGATGTTCCCAAGCACTTGTCATACTTTCCGATAAGACTCAATCTTTTGGAGTCTTCTCTTCATATGTTTCCATAAGACTCATTCTTTCAGAGTCCTTTCTCTTGATCATGCCTTTTCGTATATTTCAGTAGGAGTATTGTGGTTGACTATCATCATCGACTTTTATTCGAGAAACGATGAGTCTAACCTAATACGACTACTTAGAACCTTTCTGTTTTACCCTTGCATAGTCTTTCATTAGACTAACCAACCGATTATATTCCCTTGCATGGTTGGCTGGTGTCATCCGTCTCATACGACACATCAGATAAACTGCAGTTCCGATGAAAGCTAGAAACGACAATGATGGTAGTTGGAATTTTGAAGAGTTTTACCAGATTGAGATTCCTTGGCGGGTGATCGTTTAGATCAAGACCCTTGTTTCCTTTATGTATTAAGACTTCCGCTGTAATATATTTGATTTTGTATTTTGAATCATGGATGTAATTCCGAAACATTTTCTTTAATCAAAAGTTATGATATTTTGTATTATAATTGTTGTTTTATGATTTATATAAACGGGTTAAGCCTGGGGTGGCTTCGGATGTGAAATCCGAGGTCACTAGCAGTAATACCTTTCAAGGATATATATTTGGGGGTGTTACAGATTTGGTATCAGAGCCGAATTTTTTTTAAAACGGGTGGGTTTTAAAACATTTTCTTGGAACATAATTTTTTATAAACCCTTTTACTCGACACTCGCAACCCGCTTATGTAAATCGTGTTTGCTACTAGATATGCAACCCGAACCCGAAATCACAAGTCCTAGCTATATGGATAATATCAATAAACCTAGGTGATCAGTCTAGATAAATAAATAAGATTCAATACACATTCAAGCGCAAGAGAATTAATACAACTAGATAGGAAAACGAACAAGAGTAGAAAACTCACAACCAATCAATTGAAGGCTTCACAACGTCAAGTGCAACAATGGAGGTTTAGTTCTCCATAGGGTTTGTGAGAGAAAACTATGAAAGGTGGCAACTAGGGTTTTTTTTAGAATAGATCCTTAAATACTAGGGCAAATAATCCAGAAATAAATAAAAGGAAATAACAAACTTGGAAACAAAGTTTCAGAAATAAAATAAAAACCGATAAAAGATCTCGGAAATAAGCCGAGAAAAGTCTCCAACGCGTCGTCACCGTGGGTGCGGCAATACCCACCGCGGGGTGCAGTGGTCTTCCAAAACTTCGCGCTTTCTTCTATGCTGGCTCACCGCGGGGTGCGGTGATGTTGCCGCGGGTGCGGTGGTACTCCAGCAGCTACGACACTTCCGTACAAACGTCATAACTTTTGATTCACAACTCGGATTGCGCTCATATTTTGAGGACTTTCATTAGACTTCAAGATCTAACTCCTCGAATTGGAATCACTCCATTTGGATATCTGAGTAAAGAGAACGAACCAATTGAATTCAGCACACTGTTCCTCTACTCTTCAATGCACTTCAAACCTCTGTAAATCCCATGATTTCTTCACTTCTCGTCTTCTCTTCCGGATTACAGAATTACCATCAAATCATATCCAAACATCATCTAAATCATGCTAATAACCGTTATATGCGCTATACAATATACCGCATATCAGTGTGTAAGAAAGTATTTTGTGGTTTCAAAGCCTGTGCCAAGAAAATGGGCTCTGATGGCAGTTTCCAGTTGAAATCATGGAATGGAAAGCATGAATATGGATGGCAGCATGAAAACACTAAATTGACATCTCAATGGCTAGCTGAGAGGTACTTGGAGCACTATAGGGATGATCCTAGCTGGAAACTTTCTGCATTTATTAATGTTGTGAAAAGGGATCATAATGTTCATATCTCATACAATCAAGCATGGAAAGGAAGGCTTAGAGCAATGCTGATGACACAAGGGGATGCTAAGGCACAGTATGGCAGGGTGTGGGATTATGCAACAACTTTGAGAAGGTGGAATCCTGGCACATCTAGCTTTGTGAAGGTTGGTTTAGACAATCCAGAGAAACCTCTTTTTGAGAGGCTATATGTGTGCTTTGATGCTTGTAAGTAGGGTTTTATAAAGGGTTGTAGACCAATAGTAGGCCTTGATGGCTGCCATCTAAAGGGTGCATACACTGGTCAAGTGTTGGTGGCAGTAGGGAAGGATGGGAATGACAATATATATCCCATTGCCTTTGCTGTTGTAGAAGCAGAGAGGAAGGACACTTGGATTTGGTTCTTAGACATTTTAATGAGGGACATTGGAGAAAGCAACCCTACATTCATGTCTGACAGACAAAAGATGCAATATGGGCAGCTGCAAGGGCCTACAATGAACCAGAGTTTTTGGATGCTATATATAGATGAGGTGAGGAAATTAGATGAAGGGGCATATAAATACTTGATTGATTCAAATCCAAAAACCTGGTCAAGACATGGTTTCAAGCATGACACCAAGTCTGATATGCTTCTAAACAATGTCTGTGAGAGCTTTAATGCATATATTTTGCTTGTAAGAGAGAAGCCTTTGTTGTCCATGTGTGAATGGATGAAGAGGCAGCTAATGAAAAGATTTGTTGCTAAGCGTGAAGGAATGACAAAGTATGAGGGAAAATTCACACCAAAGGCAAAGAAGAAGATTGAGTTGGCCAAGGAAGAAGGTACTAGGAATTGTGTACCTTGGTGGGGTGGAGGAGATAGGTTTGAGGTTGATCACTTAGGGAGGACCTATGTTGTTGACTTGCGGTTAAAAAGCTATGGTTGCAATAAGTGGGATCTCACTGTTATCCCTTGTCCTCATGATATGTGTTGCATCATGAAGGATAGGCGTAATATAGATGAGTTTGTGCATAAATGTTACACTAAGGAGGCCTACTTACTGGCTTACAAGGAGATGATCAACCCAATTCCAGGAGAATCTCAGTGGGAGAGGACTAGTCACCCTCACCCAGAACCACCAAAATTCATAGTGCAACCTGGAAGGCCAAGGAAAAACAGAAGAAGAGAGTCTGGAGAAGATGTACCAAGTGCTCTAACTATGGGCAAAATGGACATTACAAAAACAAGTGCACCAATGCAAGAAAAGGTCCTGATCCACCTAGGCCCCCTAACCGTGGAGGAAGGCCCAAGAATCCAAACACAGTTCCAATTGGTTCTCAAAAGAGGAAATATACCAAAAAGGTCTTCCACTCTATCTTTCTTAATTAATTGTGTCCTTGCTATTCAGTTGCTAACTTTTACAGTGTGATAGGTCCCCCAAAATCAAGGTGGTTGTCAAGGTGTTACTCAAGGTGGCAATCAAGGGGTTAGTCAAGGTGTGTATGAAGGTGGCAGTCAAGGTGTCTTTGGAGGTGGCAGTCAAAGGAGTGAAGGAGGCAATCATGGTGGATATCAAGGCAGTCAAGGTGGATATTTTTCAGGTGGCAGTGAAGGTGGAAGCAATGTACAAGCTAGCTACAATATGGTAAGGGTTTCTTGTGGTTGTAATAAGATTGTGCATTCATAAGGTTAGTTGTAAGTGTGTACTGATCTCCACAACGGTACCTCTACACATGTTCATGACACAACTAGAGTGGTGGATTATTTGACACCATGGCTACCCAAATGTCTTCGGCTTCTTATAAAACATCTTACCAGGTATTGTCCCTTCCACTCTTCACTGAATTTTTGTTTTAAAGCACTTGTTTAATTTGGGTCAGCTAATGTACCCTACTTACAAAAAATTTTCTTCTTATCATGTATCTTCTCAGAGTACACAACCTCCTATGACTCAAGGTGTATGCAGTCAGACCAACCTCAGTCCCAGTGAACCCTCAAGAACAAACAAGCCATATCTCCCTGCCAGACCTCCCAGGAAAAAAATGGTTGCTTCAAAAAATGAATTGAACAAAATAATCAGACGTTCACCTAGGCAGACATCTAAGGGTTAGCTGAAGGTTCAAAGTCTGCTGGATGTAATTTGGTTATGTTTGAGATATATTTTGTTTCTGTTAAACGACCAAAGTTGGGTACTTTTCAACCTCTTACCCAAACTTAAAGGCATGTATGATGTTGGGTGCTATAATATGTATTTAAGGTCTTCTAGGTACTTGGATGATATGCATCAATGCAGGATGTTGTTTAGATATCAAGTTGTTGGTTGAATTAAAGGCATGTATGTTGTTCAGAACCCTCAAGTTTGTGCTACTTGATCCACCTGACAATGTAATGAAGGATATTATGTGTGACTTTTCTAGCAAACTCTGAGGGCATGTATGTTGAGTTACCAAGTTTATGTTGGATAGAAGTGCATCAATAGCAATACCAAGTTCAGTTTTATCAAGTGGATCAATATCAAAATTCAGTTACCAAGTTGGCATGAGTGAGCTTCTTTTAAGTGACTTAAGCTAGCACCTCATGCCTAGTGTTTCCAAATGCCATTGTGAACATCATGTCCACCCCCTTGTCTGTTGGATAGCAAGTTTACACAAGCACAGTTCCAATCATTCAATAAACCAAATATAAGGCAAACACCAACCAAATGCTACATGAAGATAATACCCTTACATTGTCATTCATATCAAGTTTAGTTACCAAATGCTACATGAAGATAATACCAACACCAACCACAATACCTTCCTACTTTGCCCACATCACAACAACATTTACAAACATGAAAAATACCATAAAGCAAAGCGCTATAAGACCCCAACTATGATCATGCTCCTTCAGTTTCTTTATAATTGCATCAGACTCTAATTTTTATGCCTCCTTCTCAAGCTTCATGAGTCTAGTGGATTCTTGTAGCTTCAAATTTTCTACTTCCAACTTCTTCTTCTCTTTAACCAGCTTCTTGATAACATACATAACTCTTTCACTGTATTCCTCATCCCTCTACATAAAAAAATTGCATTTGTTGTTTGATCCATACAGACGACAACCCCAAAACCTTCTGCCATAATTGAGCTCTGTATGTGTAGTTGATTCCTTAACCAGAAGGCCATAAAAACAAACCCTTTTTTGTGAGTTTGTGGATGCAAAACTTGTGTTTGACATTGTTAACCTGCATCATAACAAATTTCTCCAATCTCAAAATCATTTCACTCACTCAGAACACATCCAAAGTGCAATAATGTGACCCTAACATGTTCAATAACAACACATAGCTCATCATATTCACCTAACTTGTTCAATAACAACACAGAGCTCACCAACCAAAATACCTTCCTACTTTGCCCATCTAACCTATTCTAAAAAAGGGTCAATTGGTTCATTAACTTGTTCAATAACAACACAGAGCTCAATTATAACTGTAAGCTAACAGTCAAACTCAACCTCATATTGGTTCAATTGGTTTTGTTTCAATAACAGTCAAACCTGTTCAATAACCTGCATCATATCAAATCAAACTAACTGTAATGCCAATGCAATTCAGAAACAATGTCAATCAAACATGTTCAATAACCCTAAAATCTAACCCATAATGCCAATCAAATTCGCAACTTCGCACTACCCTAACCCTAAAATCTTACCCTAATTCCAATCATATTACTTCGCCCCTAAAATCAATCTCTAACTCTAATGCCAATCAAAATCGAATTCGCTCACAACTGCAAATCTCCTAAATCCAATCAAATTCGCAACTGCGAACCCTAATTACAAAAATACTTACAGATGATGCCAAATGCTTTTCGATTAACAGCTCCAAATGCTTCACCCCCTTCTCCAACTTCGTCGAAATTGCTCCAATTATAAGAAAATGCAGAATTGTGTGACCGAACTTGCGTGAATCAATCGTCGAAACTGGCTGGAAATTTTGAGGAAAAGGGTCGAATAACTTGTTCAATAAAGAGTAAACGATATTAAAGAGAAAATTTAAAAGAAATAAGCGCGTCCATACACGCGCGTTGATGGATTTTTGACGGTTCCTGGGATGGGGTGGCGTTTCGTTAACGGAGCATGATACTCGGGTGGTTTTCGGTAATATCGCATTAAAGGGGTGGTTTTGGGCAATATGGCCCTTTCAACGAGTGGTTTCCGGTAATTGACCCTTATTTTAATATGTACATAAATGCTCCATAATATGAAACAGAAAATTTCAGAAGCTTCAATAATGAATACTCAAAAACAGTGTCATAACAAAAGCACTTAGCAATCCATAAATTCATAAATAAGAAAAGCTACACTATTGGTCACCCTCAAGACCCATTGTATCAGCATGCTGCTTAAATGTCTTAGGTGGTAACCCCTTAGTTAATGGATCTGCTATATTAGCACGAGTGTTGATGTGCTCAATGGACACTCTTTTCTCCCGAACTTCTTCCTTGACTGATAGTATCTCATCTCCATGTGCTTTATACCCTTAGAATACTTATCATTCTTCGAAAATAATATTGATGTGGTGTTATCACAATAAATTTTCAGCGGCCTAGTAATAGAATCCATAACTGTAAGCCCTGAAAGAAAATTCCGCAACCATAATGCGTGAATTGTAGCCTCAAAGCATGCTACAAACTCGGCCTCTATAGTGGATGATGCAATGATGGACTGCTTGGCACTTCTCCA
This sequence comes from Rheum nobile, assembly GCA_027886185.1. Taxonomy (NCBI): domain Eukaryota; kingdom Viridiplantae; phylum Streptophyta; class Magnoliopsida; order Caryophyllales; family Polygonaceae; genus Rheum; species Rheum nobile. Next base: position 2,075,819 of record WOAB01000002.1, on the reverse strand, counting down.
TGAAACAACACCTCCAGCTAACATGAACACATAACCAAAAGTGCTTTTCCTAATGTCCACACATCCACCAAAATCTGAATCCGTGTACCCAACCACCTCAAGGTGATCAGTACGCCTAAATGTGAGCATAGGTTTCTTCGTTCCTTGTAAGTATCTCAGCACTTTCTTTGCAGCTCTCCAATGATCAATGCCTGGATTGCTTTGATAGCGACCCAACATGCCAACTGCAAAACTAATGTCTGGTCTAGTGCAAACCTGTGCATACCCCAAACTTCCTACAAGAGACACATAAGGATAGTCTTTCATTCGATCACGTTCTGACTCAGTTTGAGGACATTGACTTAAGCTGAACTTGTCCCCTTTCTGAATCGGAACAACATTAGGATCACATGACGCCATGCCAAAATTTTCCAAAACTTTTGTGATATATGCATTCTGAGACAATCCTAAAATCCTACGTGGTCTATCACGGAATATTTCTATCCCAATCACATAAGAAGCATCTCCCATATCTTTCATTTCAAAGTTTTGAGAAAGAAAGTCCTTGGTTTTCCATAATAAACCAAGGTCACTACTTGCTATCAAGATATCATCAACATATAGAACCAAAAATGTAAACTTACTCCCACTGATCTTCAGGTATATACAATGATCAACTATGTTTTCAGTGAACCCAAAGGTGGTAATGGTATCATGAAACTTAAGATACCATTGTCGAGAAGCTTGCTTTAATCCATATATCGACCTCTTCAACAAACAGACCTTGTTTTCCTTTCCATTTATAATGAAGCCTTTTGGCTGAGCCATATAGACTTCTTCTTCTAAACTCCCATTCAGAAAAGCCATTTTCACATCCATTTGATGTAACTCTAAGTCAAAATGAGCTACTAAAGCCATAATGACTCGTAGAGAATCCTTCTTTGAAACTGGAGAGAAGGTCTCATTATAATCAGTGCCCTCTTCTTGATGAAATCCTTTAGCTACAAGTCTAGCTTTATGTCGTTCGATTTTACCAAGAGAGTCATGTTTGGTCTTATAGACCCACTTACAACCGACTTTCTTATGTCCTTCTGGTAAATCAACTAACTCCCAAACTTTGTTTGTATCCATAGATTTCATCTCATCAAACATGGCATCAATCCATTTATCAGAATCTTCACTTTTCACGGCTTGTGAATACGTAGCCGGATCTTTTTCCAATCCCATGTTAAATTCAAATTCTTGCAAGTACAACATATAGTCATCTGAAATAGTTGGTCTTCGTGGTCTTGTGGACCTCTTTAATGCTACTTCAGGTGTTGCACTTACACTCGGTTCAATGACGACATGCCCATGATGGAGTACATGGTCATTGACAACTGGTTCTACACTGTTGGTTGGACCAACAACATTAGGTAGAACAATGTCAGTCGAAATCCTGGGCAAAGGAATTGGTATTGGTACCCGAATTTCTCTAATGACCACTTCTCTTACTTTATCACTCCCACTGACTTCGCCATTCTCAAGGAATTTAGCATTACCGGTTTCGACAATTCTGGTGCTATGATTAGGACAGTAAAACCTAAACCCTTTTGATCTTTCTGGGTACCCAATAAAAAACCCACTAATGGTTTTTGGATCGAGTTTCTTTTCATGTGGACTATAAATGCGTGCCTCTACTAGGCATCTCAAAAGGTGGACGTAAATGTCAAAAGGTGTCTTAGGAACAGCTTTACTGGGAACCCGGTTCAAGATATACACAGCAGTCATAAGGGCATGTGACAGGGCTAAAGTCGTATGCCTATCAAAGAAATCCTAAAGTACCTACTACAAAGTATAGCAAGCAAGTCAGGGTCGATCCCACAGAGAGTCAGGTTATCTATTCTTGTAATTCACGTCACCAACTAGGAACTAGGGGGGGGGGGGTTTGTAATGTTTTTCGTAACCAAAGTAAACAAAGCAAGAAAACGAATTCGCAAGTAAAGGTTGTAAATATTATGGGGAAAAGCGCCACACTCAACAGAGATCCACACAACAATAGAAAGGTCGATCATGGAATTCTATCAATCTCAAGTTCTTAATATTCCTATAGTTGTTCTTATCCCGATCATAGGTAACTATTAGTTCTACCAGCCCTAATAGTACTTATCACCAAATCAAATCCGAAAACCTTCAAGACTCAATAAAGCAATAGCAATCAAACAAGGATTCAACAAGATACATGCAATAGAAACAACCCGTTACTATAAGCATGCAATTAACTCTCTCTCTCACGATGAAGCGCTCGGATCCCCTATACGCAACAATCGTGCTTGCTACTAGATATGCAACCCGAACCCGGAATCACAAGTCCTAGCAATTAGGAAGATATCAATAAACCTAGGTATCTACTCTACATAAATCAACATAAACCAATAATCAATCAAGCACAAGAGAATCAATCCAACTAGATAGGAAAACGAACAAGAGTAGAAAACTCACAACCAATCAATTGCTGGCTTCAAACTGTCAAGTGCAACAATGGAGGTTTAGTTCTCCATAGGGTTTTTGAGAGAAAAAACGTAGAAAGGTGGCAACTAGGGTTCTTGGTGGCAAAACAAAAGGTAACCTAAATAAAGTCTTAGAAATAACCTTAAATACTAGGGAAAATAATCCAGAAATAAATAAAAGGAAATAACAAACTTGGAAACAAATGTTCGGAATTAAAAACTCGCAAAGAAGATCTTCAGCGCGTCTCCACCGCGGGTGCGCCAGACTCCACCACCGGGTGCGGCCATTTAACAGAAACTCCAGTACTTCAACTCCTGCGACACTTCCGTAGAAACCACATAACTTTTGATTCCCAACTCGGATTGCGCTCATCTTTTGAGGACTTATAGTAGACTTCAAGATCTAACTCCTCGAATAGGAATCACTTCATTTGGACATCTGAGTAGAGAGAACGAACCAATTGAATTCAGCACACTGTTCTTCTACTCTTCTCTTCACTTCATTGGCGTCTTCTCCTTGTGGCTTCCTATGATCTCCAAAACAGCTCAAACACCTCCAAAAACACCAAACTTCGCCCCCAAATGCCATACACATGAATGTGTCTAAATCTACCCGAGTGGCACCAATAAACCCTCTAATGACTCTTACTTAAGCCCTACAAAGTAGTGCTTATCAAACTCCCACATGCTTAGACCTTTGCTCATCCTCGAGTAAACTAAAAGAAAGTCCACTCCTCCAATGCAGCACCCAAGGTCTCAGGAAGCATATCCTCCAACTAAGAGTCACCTAACCCATGCCAAGGCTCCTGGCACCAATCTCATCTATAACACATCCATAACTCAACAAGCTTAAGGGGAAAGCAGAGTACTTCCCCCAAGCATAACTCGGACATCCAATAGTTTGAGTAACCTCTAATCCTAACCTCCATCTATGACTCCTTATGTCTCCCAGAGTGACCTACCCGACAATCCTTCTTTGACTCCTCTTCTTATGACGCCTCGCCAAGAATAATGAGAAATCCTAAAATTACTCTTCTTCTTTTTCGCTCATTTTGCCAAGGCGCCCTTTCAGGTTTTCACCAAGCCACTCATATTTTTTCAAAGATGTGCTCACATAAGCTCACGTCACTCTTGACCTCATATTACCCCAGCCTAATGTTGGTCCAAGCCACCTGCTTTTTACCTAGGCTGCCCTTTCGGGTTTTCGAACTATCCCAGGATTTCAATTTTTGCCTTTTTTCAAATTTTTGGCTTTTTCTCTTTTTTATTCATTTTTCTCCTCAACGACGTAGCAAGTATAGAACTCTCCCCCATGCTTAAACATTGCATTGTCCTCAATGTAATGAAAGACAAAAGAATAAAGCATAGGGAAACGCAAAAAATAACTCACAAACGTCGCCAAGCTGCTTGGATACTGTAGGTGTCGCTGGCGGTGTACTCCATATGCGCAGGTCCGGTGTTGGGTGTTCTCATCAACTCCGGTGTCTTCTTCCTACCGTGCAACCAAAGGGAACCACTTTGGTGAATAGTGGTGAACAATGATAACAGGGTTGCACGGGCTTCAAATGCCACTAAAAATGGGCCCAGATATGATCGTGGTGTGGGCCATGAGTGGTCCTCCTTCGCAGCTGTCGATTGTAGGGCCATCATCGTTGCCAAATAATGTGTGGGGCGAATGTCTCCTCCTTTGACAACATGATGCGCAACATCTCCATGAGAAACTCTGGACAGCTGGCCTTGGTACAACTTTTTTTTTCTAATTCCGATTATTCTTTTTTTTTTCTGATTATTTTTTTTCCGATTTTTTTTTTTTTGCTCCCCGTTTAAGGTTTTTTCGGGGAGTTTATTAGTGCAGGGAAGGAAGAGACTTACATTGGTGTGGAAACACCTTCTTCAATAGGCATGGGTCTCTTCCCTGCACGTTACTCGGAAACAAAAACAAGAACAAAAACAAAGCAAAAACACACTAAAGAAAATGCAAAAACAAAGAAAGAAAAGCAAGAAAAGAAAAACATACCTCGGGTTGCCTCCCGGACAGCGCCTTAGTTATTGTCATGGCTTGACATATTACTCCATCTCAACTTGGGTTGCTCATAGCAACTAAACTCCTGGGGCCTGGATCAGGGGGATGCCTCTTTGTATACTCCCGATTGAGCGTGACCCCCACTCTTCTGCACTTCTTGATGGTTGGACCGCTTTTCTTATCTATGAATGCACTTGCCATCTTTCGAAACGGTCTACCCAGCATCTCAGGGCCTGTATGCTTATCTTGCCCCGTATCCAGCATATAAAGATTCACCACTTGAATCAAGGCCTCCTTCTTGCTCTTTCCCTTCGGTTTCTTTTTGATCAAGCCCGGCACCTTTAACATTTCCTTGCAGCGAGGGGTGCTGTCAGCCAGCGTGACCAAGGGAACGGTTTCTGCGCAGTCACTGAAGGTTTCAAATAATTTTTTGTCGTTCTCCACCATTCTGGTGTCCTTCAGAGCCTCAGGGAAGGGTGTAGCGGGGTGCAGCGAGACAAGCGGGGAGGAGTTTAGATGCACAAACTCATCATAGGCAGCCTCCAGAGGATCGGGGACTGCCGGGGCATCTTCGAGAGGGGCGGGCGTCGCAGGATCGTTTCCGCAATCGCGGCTCTCCTCCTCTTGGTCACTGAATTCCTCCAGTCCCAAAAAATATTCTTCCTCAGAAAGCACCTTGCGGTCCCAAATATCGTCTGGAAGGCCCAACTCCTTGAGCGCCTCTGGGAATGGGGCGGGTGGCTTCTCGGAACCGAGAGGAGGAAAGTATGGACGAACGTAGGTGTCCACATAAGGCTCAGCAACAGCTCCAAAAGTCTCGCCGCGGGTGCGGCCAGAGGTCACCGCCGGGTGCGGTGGATCCTCAGAATTTTCTCGAGAAACAGTACCGCTTGCCGCGGGTGCGGTGGTTGCCACCGCTGGGTGCGGTGAACTTGACAGAACATTCTGTTTTTCCAAATCATGCTCGTCGCGGGTGCGGTCACCTTGCCGCTGGGTAGCGGTCATTTTCCAGAATACCCTCTTTTCCTGAGTCGTCCTCTTCAGCACTAGGATCGACATGCAATTGCTTTCCACTTCTAAGGGTTATCGCGCTAACGTTTTCCCTCGGGTTCACTACCGTTTGAGATGGTAGATTTCCCGAAGTCCGCTGATCAATCCTTGTAATCGCCTCAGCCATTTGGCTCATCTGCGTCTCAAGGTTCTTGATACTCGACGTCATAGCGTGAACGTGAGTGCTGAAGTGCTTATCCAGAGCTTGGAGCATATCTTCAGTTGACATGGAGGGGCTAGGATTAGACACTGGCGGGCTATGCTCATAGGCCGGATTGTACTGCTGTGGAGCACCCTGCTGGTAGAACGATTGTGGCTCCGGGTAGAACTCCTGGTAGTCATGACCATATGGAGGGTATTGTTGGTACCCATAACTCGAATTGGGGTGATCTCTCCACCCTGGAGTGTATGCGTAGGAGTATGGGTCATATCGCGGCTCTCCCCAGAAATCCATATCTGTATCAAAAGAAAAAAAAGAAAAAAAAATACAAAAATCAGTAGCACGGGTGTGGACCGTAAGATAGGTCCACACCAAGGTAGGCAACAAACAAATCACAAAAATAGAAAATTTGACTCCCCGGCAACGGCGCCAAATTTGACAGGGCTAAAGTCGTATGCCTATCAAAGAAATCCTAAAGTACCTACTACAAAGTATAGCAAGCAAGTCAGGGTCGATCCCACAGAGAGTCAGGTTATCTATTCTTGTAATTCACGTCACCAACTAGGAACTAGGGGGGGGGGGGGTTTGTAATGTTTTTCGTAACCAAAGTAAACAAAGCAAGAAAACGAATTCACAAGTAAAGGTTGTAAATATTATGGGGAAAAGCGCCACACTCAACAGAGATCCACACAATAATAGAAAGGTCGATCACGGAATTCTATCAATCTCAAGTTCTTAATATTCCTATAGTTATTCTTATCCCGATCATAGGTAACTATTAGTTCTACCAGCCCTAATAGTACTTATCACCAAATCAAATCCGAAAACCTTCAAGACTCAATAAAGCAATAGCAATCAAACAAGGATTCAACAAGATACATGCAATAGAAACAACCCGTTACTATAAGCATGCAATTAACTCTCTCTCACGATGAAGCGCTCGGATCCCCTATACGCAACAATCGTGCTTGCTACTAGATATGCAACCCGAACCCGGAATCACAAGTCCTAGCAATTAGGAAGATATCAATAAACCTAGGTAGCTACTCTAGATAAATCAACATAAACCAATAATCAATCAAGCACAAGAGAATCAATCCAACTAGATAGGAAAACGAACAAGAGTAGAAAACTCACAACCAATCAATTGCTGGCTTCAAACTGTCAAGTGCAACAATGGAGGTTTAGTTCTCCATAGGGTTTTTGAGAGAAAAAACGTAGAAAGGTGGCAACTAGGGTTCTTGGTGGCAAAACAAAAGGTAACCTAAATAAAGTCTTAGAAATAACCTTAAATACTAGGGCATTGGAATCACTTCATTTGGACATCTGAGTAGAGAGAACGAACCAATTGAATTCAGCACATTGTTCTTCTACTCTTCTCTTCACTTCCTTGGCGTCTTCTCCTTGTGGCTTCCTATGATCTCCAAAACAGCTCAAACCCCTCCAAAAACACCAAACTTCGCCCCCAAACGCCATACACATGAATGTGTCTAAATCTACCAGAGTGATACCAATAAACCCTCTAATGACTCTTACTTAAGCCCTACAAAGTAGTGCTTATCAGCATGCATCCACAACGATATGGGTAAGTTGGAATTACTCATCATACTCCTAACCATCTCTAAAAGTGTACGATTACGTCTCTCAGCAACACCATTCATCCATGGCGAACCAGGCATTGTGTACTGAGGTACAATTCCTAATTTTTCAAGAAGTTTAGCAAAAGGGCCAGGACGTTGTCCTGACTCATCATATTTTCCATAATATTCACCACCTCTATCAGACCTAATGATTTTCACCTTCTTACCTAATTGTCTCTCAACCTCAGTTATGTAGGATTCTACCGCATTCACATATTGAGATTTATCATGCAAAAGGTAAAGATAACAACAACGTGAATAATCATCAATGAAGGTAATGAAATATTTTTCTCCACCAAAAGATGGAAAATCGAAAGGTCCGCATATGTCTGTATGTATAATTTCAAGCAGTTCAGTACTTCTCGTGGATCCCTTTTTGGTATGTTTAGTTTGCTTACCCTTAATGCAATCTATACAAACCTCAAAATTAGTAAAATCAAGACTCGGAAGAATCTCTTCTTTCACTAATAAGTTAACTCTTTCTATGGATATATGACCCAACCTTTTATGCCACAAGAATGAAGAACTCTCACTTGTCCTACTACGTTTCAAACCCACTTTAGGATGCAAAGTCACATTAAGAGATTCAGAAAAGGAACTATCAAGAGTAAGTTGATATAAACCATTAACTAAAATCCCTGAACCTACTAAACCATTATTCTTAAACAAACTGAAACGTCCATCACCAGTATATTGAGAAAAACCATTAATATCAAGTTTAGACAAGAAAATCAAATTATGAGAAACTGTAGGAACATAAAGAGTGTTTTCTAAATCTAAATGAAAACCAGTGCTTAGTACTAAACGAAAAGTTCCAATGGCTTCTACTGGGGCTTTCATCCTATTTCCCATGTAAAGGTAGGCTTCATTTGGACTTATGTTTCGGGTTGTAAGGAATCCCTGCATCGAGTTTGAAACATGAACATTAGATCCAGAATCAATCCACCAAGTATTAGAAGGTGCTTCTACAAAATTTGATTCGAAACATACAAAAGCCAGAGGCTTACCCTTCTTTTCGAACCATTCTCTGCGCTTTATGCAGTCCTTCTGAATGTGTCCAACCTTCTTGCAAAAGTGGCAATTCTCATTCTTCTTAGCTTTCTTTGGTGCAGGTTGACTGGACTGGTTGGAGGAACTATTCTGATTGGAAGAGCTATTCTTACTGCCCTTCCATTTTTTCTTTCCGAATTTGTTCTTCCCATTCACATTCCCATGCATGTAATTTGCATTAGCAACGTGACTGCTCTGCTGCTTAATCCTTGCCTCTTCCTGAACCAGTTTATTGGTCAATTGATTCACATTCCACGTTTCTGTAATCGTGTTGTAGTGAATCTAAAAAGGACCATACTGTTGAGGCAGGGAGTTGAGAATAAACTGGACTAGGAATGAATCCTCTACTTTCATGCCCAATTTAGCCAACTTTGCAGCCAGATTAGCCATGTCAAGTACATGTTGCTGCATGGTCTTGGTACCATCATAACGGGCAGTGGTTAGTTCAGCCATAAGTTTCCCATCAACAACTTTGTCGCCAGGCTTAAAGCGTTCAGTGATTATCCGTAAGTACTCCTTAGCGGTTTGAGTCTCAGTGTCAGGAATGGAAGATTTGATGTTGGATGCAGTGGTTAAACGCAGGAACTTCAAGCACAGTTTATTGGCTTTAGTCCATGCATTATGGGCAAGTTTCTCATTCTCCGTGGACGTAGCCGTAAGATCAGCCGACTTATCCACAGTCAATCCCGAATCTATCTCAAGTACACCAAAGTAAAACTCAACATGTTCTTTCCACTCAGTATAATTAGTCCCATCTAGTTCAGGAACTGAGTTCACAAAAGAGTTAAGTTGGGCAGGTTGAGGAACTGCAATATAGAAACCATCTCACAACAATTAAACTTTGAGTTATGAAAATAACGTACATGACTAAGATTTAAACATAAACGAGTGACTTAAAACCTACAATCAAACAAGTATGGTATCTGTGGATATTCTATACATGCTCAATCACATAATTAAATCATCTCCTTAATGGTTGTTTTACTTATGATGCATAGTCTACTTGTGGGTAATACATTATGCTAAAAATTGAACCAACAATAATTTTACTTAGTCTAACATTCAAGGCATACTTTGAATCTACTGTGGCAGATTGCAAACAATAATATAAACGTCATACGATAATGAAATATAATATACATGTACTGAATTGTTATCAATGTGGTGATTACCAAAACAATATAATATGAATATTGTAGTTCGGACTGTATTTATCCAGGTATTATACACATAATATAAGGCATTAAAATAATCAATTTTCCGAAATAAATAAATAAAAATATTTTTAACTCCATTAGGTTATATATGTCACCAGGATCAAAAAATCAATTCGAGGAAACATCAAACAAATTTTCTATCATCATGAATTAGCATTATGATTATAGCCGAAAAGTAGTAAAACGGGTTTTTGAGGGTCTAAACGATGGAATTTGGCTAAAATATGAAAATTTTACAACTAAGCAATAAATCTTAAAGATCTCGTCGATTCCTATCAACTGTGAAAATTTCGTCCAATTCCGACACAAAAAACAAGTTTCGGCAACTACGACAAAAACCCTAATATCGGTCAAAAACCCTAATTTTGGTTTCTATCATGCAAGATCTATAAACCAGAGACCAAATACAATAATCTCTCACGAAATATAACATGATAATAGTATGAATTAGGGTTGTTCAAAATCGGCCCGGACCGGAAAATCGGACTGGACCGGAAATGACCGGACCGGACCGGTGAAAATACGGTCCGGTCTCCGGTCTAGATAATTTCCTTAATCCGGTTCCGGTCCAGTCCGGTCCAAACCCGGGAAAAAACCGGTCCGGACCGGTGGATCGGATTTTCTTAATTTTTTTTTTAATTTATATGTTTTTTTGGAGATTTATATGTATTTTTTTATAGATATTTTTCTTAATTTAATAAGTTAGGAGTATATATGTTTTTTAGATATTTTTTTATAGATTTTAAATAAGAATTTAATTATTATTTTTTTTAAATAAAATATGGTCGGTCCGGTCCAGTTCTGGTCCGGACTTTTGGAAAAATCTGATCCATCGGACCGGATGAACACCCCTAGTATGAATAATCATAATCAAAACATAACATCATTCAGAAATCAATCTAAGTAATTGCGGAAACATGATAATAGATGTGATTCTGCCATGATTTCGAACTAAGAATATGATCTTAACCTAAGTCTGATACCACATGTAAACTATAAACATTAATTCGTAAACATTAATCCTAACATGATTACGATTTAGGATCTTGATCATACGCTTAATCACAAAGGCATAAAGACATACCGTTATACATCGTGATTGTGAGAGAACGAAGAGGATGAGAATCTGTTGGAGCAAAACACAGACCTTGGAATTCGCCTTCTCTCTCTTAGCCTATGCTTTAGTTGTGTTACGTTAACATAACCCTAATGAATTTTAGATTATTATTATAGGCAGAGAGAGGGGCCGAAATCCTCTAAAGATAAGTTCTCAACCTTCCATCAAAGTTGATCAATAATAGATAATATCTTTAAATAATAGAGAATAATATTTTCTAGTTGTAACTGAATCTTATCAAATCAACAGTTCCTTAATTAAACCTGATATGTCATATGGGCCACATAATGAGATGTTCGAAATACCCACAAGCTCATACTTGTTGGGTCATGAATTTCTTACAAAATAAGCTTGAAATATGTGTTGTCAAATGTTGTTGGAGAAGGTTCATGTTAACACCAGCGTTCCTTGGTACATTCCGCGCATAATAAATGCTCCTCAAGCGTGCTGCAAAGGGAGCATGCAGTGATGGGTCCACATCATGAGTTGAATCGAAGCTATGAATCCGGTTCTGGAAGGCCGAGCAGTGTGCGAATCCAAGAGTGTGCGCTCTTGTCAGTTGAGTTGAGGTAAGTTATCTGGTGGGGTGCCACGTGTGTATAAACCTTAGTTACCTGATAGAGCCACCAGATCTTCCAGGCCGATACCTCTCTGTGAGAAGCTCTGCTCAAGCTGAGACAGATTGAAGGCGGGCGCGGGCAGCTATCGAGTTTCACTAGCAAGCGATGTGATTCCGTCTTTTCTTCCTTTCGGCACGTCCCATCTTGGACCCCCAGACTGTACGTGTAAATGAAACAAAGTAACATACAAGCAGTATAGGCGCGCAAAGAGAACTAGCTTGAACAAAACTTTACTCACGAGGGCTACTACGTCTCTTGCAGCCAAGGCCATGACATCAGCACAAGAGACGACTCCGGGACACACAGCTTCCACTGCCTCCTTCGCGTCATCAATGACAGACAAGGCATGAAGGGAGAGATTTGGTGGGCCGCTTTTCTCCGCAGAGTTGTTTGCAGTGGAGTCCAGCAGAACAGATGCATCGCACCCCTATGGAAAAGAAAAGAGGCAGGTTGCAGCTACACATTCACAACATTATGAATAAGGAGGAGTATGTAGAGTCAGGAACTATACTCTTATGAAGCAGTCCTGAGAATCGCGGATGGGACTGTCTTGTCTTTGGCTATGGCCATTTTTACGGCGTTTGTGATGGCAGCCTCCGCACAAGGACACGTGTTCTCGTAGTAGTTCAAGCTCAAAGAGGAAACCCTACAAGCTAGGACAAGGATGGTGAGGCTAACAAGTGCCATGGTACACTGCTGTTTTCTCAGTGGTTTAGCAAGCAAGGGATTGTGGTGTGGACGATGAGAAATGATTTCAACTCTGTTTATTTATAGGCCCGAACAGAAATGACGTTAATGATCATCACTACCAGACATGCATGGAGTATTGTACTACTATGAGTGACTTTCGGTATCCTCTGCTTGTCCATTGTCGGTTGCTCAACTGTTGCTTTGCTCAGCCTATTCCGCGCTCTGCTGTTGGCACTCGAACGTTTCAGATCAATCCGATACCCGTGAATGTTATTCCCATGCAATCAGACCAAAAACAGAGATATTTGAAGCTAGCAGGATTGTTTGTTATGGTAATTGACACAAGCGAGTGGGTTTGGCTGCATTTGATTATGTTTGCATAAGAGAGGACTCGGGTCACTAACTTGTTTTTGTTACCAACTGACAATAGATTGATGTATTTTTATACCCACTTACAGATCTATCTAAGCAGACTTGTCACCTCACTCTTCACTAGCAGCAGCCCCACCAGCAAATGAACAAGTCCTGTTTTTGTTAGTTAAGATGTCAAATGTATTCTTATCGACATATAAATGTGAAATGTATCAATCGACTTGGGTTCGGATTAGGTAAATTCGAATTCACGCCGGCTGATTAATCAAGCACATGTCGGTATACAAACATGAAGAGTTTCATATACAAGATCTTAAAACCCATCTCAAATCAGCAGTGATCACTCATACTTGATACAAAAGTGCACAAGTGGATTGATGACACTGTTAACTGATGGAGTTCTGAGTTCACTGCTTCAGGAAATGCCCATGAAAAAGGAAACAAAGTTGAACTGAAGCTGCGTGTGTAGTGGAGCTGCCGAGACCATTGCACAGAAGACTGTCACAGGCTGCCTGATGCTCATGAGTAGGACTGGCTGACATCAAATCACCCACCCAAGTCTGACCCTGATTTCTAAGAGGGGCCTCCATTGCAAGCTAAGGGAATTTATGGTGTTTCAGCTTTATCACACTTGCCTTTTATCTCCAAATCTTATCAAGTTCCAGTTCCATCAGCTTGGTTATTTTTCACACAAAAGAAAATATTACACACCAACTAACACATACAAAGAAATACTCTATTTGAACTGCAGGTCCCAAAGTGACTGAAATTGCACAGCAGAATCTGGGGGAACATCTGCTTGCATATTATCTCTGTTGGTCCCAAACTGTGCTTGCATATTTCGAATACCCTACAATCCACAATGATGTAATACTGGCCAGGGAAACCAAGTGTGCTGCGAGGATGGATAATAATCAGATTTTGAATACCCGATGAATGATGAAATCTTTAACAAACATGGGTAGGTAATGCAGAATCGCCATGATAGTGGACATGTGGCCATACGAGAACCAAGCGGGTGGATTCTTCTTTAGAATCACAGCAGCTGTTCTCTTGGCAAACTCATCTGCAGGGGTCGCTTTGGAGCCTTGTGACATGTTGGCTCTTTGTTGGATTGATGCGTCATACTTGTTGTACAGCTTCCACTCTGGCATCCGGCTATAGTTGGTCAGTGCAGAATTCGCCAAATTTGATGCTATGGCTCCAGGAACAACATTGATGACATCGATCCCAAAGGGGCGAAGTTCAAACCTGAACAAACAGGCCCAAGACCATCACACCAAAAGAAAGACAGAAAACAATGTGGAACTCATGAGATCCGTATGACACAAGGATCTCCAGTTCACCATTTAAATACCCGGGCCAATCTGTGCATATATGTCAAATTTTTATCGTCTCCGCAGCATTTTCACATCTTAGCCTTGCTAACTAACCTAGTACCTATATTTGGAATATGTTGAATAGATAATATTCGGCTACAATAAACTGACCTTAGTGTGTCAGTGAGTGCGTGTATAGCAGCTTTAGATGCTACGTAGGGGCCTGCCCAAGGTGCAGGAGCCAAAGCAGAAACACTTCCAACATTCACAATCTTCCCCTTTCTTCTACTTATCATGTGAGGCGCCACAGCCTGGATCAGCCTCAATGTACCTATGTACGGATAGCAAAAAACTTAGTAACTACCACAGGCCACAGGGAGAAGTTACCCAAAGCATATTGAAAAAGGTGTGGGCTAATTCAGAACAGATTTAAAATACTCAAAAGATTCTTAAGCAATGACTGAAACGCCTCCACAGGAATAATGTCACAAGTAATCACTGCATATGAAGAGATAACACGAATTGATCATCATTGTTACTAACTAAGGGAATATATATAGTCTTGTAGATCATATCGAGGTAGTCAAACTAGTTCAACAGTAACTGTTGACACTACATCGGGTCGGGGAACAAGATGCCATGTTATTCTCCATGGTCAATTGCGGGCAATCAACATTACTAAGTGACCGTTCCTCAAATAAAGCAAACTCGATGGTGTGCCACACTTGGCTTTTGTTAGCAAGAGAATCCATAGAAACCACGATTAGCAGCATTAAAGGAAGAGTTGAATTGATTCATCCAAGAATCAAGAAAATAACTATAGCAGAAAAGCCCCAATCTTTCAATGATTCTCCTATTCCTTAAACCATACCATACACTAGCATAAGAATCTTGCCCTAAATTTTCAAACCTAATGCAATGCAACTGAACTTGAAACAGAGAAAGGACAAAAATTTGTAATTGCGAGAAACAATTCCAAGTACATGATGAATAGCATACCATAAACGTTGGTGTTGAAGGTGTGGTGTACTGAAGAAAGGGGAATCTCAGCGAGAGGTCCGACGCATTGAACGCCGGCGTTATTGACGACAATATCGATCCGCCCGAACCTCTCCAGGACACCGGAGAGAGCGTGGCTGACGCTTTCGTCGGACGAAACGTCGAGCTCCTGGAGGAAAAATCGGGCGTCGCCGTCTAGGTCGGACATGGAGGCCAGAGATCGGCTGGTGGCGACCACCAGGCAGCTTCGGGCGGCGAAAGCGCGTGCCAGAGCATGGCCGATTCCGCCGGTGGAACACCCAGTAATCAACACAACTTGTTTGTCGTAGGCTTCCATTGTCGCCGGTGAAACCCTGTGTGTTGGAAAACTAAAGTTGTTTTGTTGTCGTGCTGAGTACTGTTAATAAAAAAAAAATTATTTTTTTTCGATAAGGAAAGGATTCGAAATATCCGACATTGTTATGTCGGATAGATCGAGAGGCCGATAAATCGACGTTCGGACAAATTGGAACGAGAAGATAACAAACAAGCATGGCAAATACAATAAAGTAAAAAGGAGCCTAAACGACCAAGGGAGAGGGACGAGTAAAGCACAATCGATAGAATGCGTCACCGGTAACAGGTCAATCAGGAATAATCCTAAGGAAGTGTTGAATGGACCACCGTGACGTTGCCTCCACCTAAATGAGGGATCTTCAGGAGTCACGACCATCATGACGTTGCCCTGTTAATAATTTAAAACTAGTGCAACCCGTGAACTTAAATTAATAAAATGTTATTTATAATTAAATTATATTATATTTAAGTGGTTTTAAAAAGAAAAAATAAATCCGAACCCGAGCTCGAAATCGCTCTCTACCACAAAACCTAACCAGCTCCCTGAAAACCATATTTCCGAGTGACCGCCGCCGCGTTTGATCACTGAAACCCTTCCTCTGATCTGCCTCCTCCATCTCTGCTCTACTATCCTTGACCACCATGACACTTCTTATTCTCAACCACTTCAGTTCTGCAATTATCTTCCTTGCTATGAGAAGAAGAGGAAGTCTGAGGTGATTTTTGGGGATTCTCCGCCAGAACGACGATCTGAGCCACCCTTCAGAAGCTCTCCCTTGATGACGACGTGGGATCCGGGTCTTCTATATGCACTCTTTTTTTCTCGGGGAGCAGGACTTCCATGGCTAGCTTCTGAATCCAGTGTTGGTGTTGACAAAGGTCCTTACCGAGTTCCTGAGCATGCCGTCGTCGGAGAACTTGAGACTCGGTTTGGCGAGATTTTGCGTCGAACTGCAGGGTCCGGATCTGTTCTTTTCCGATCTGCCTTGCGTCTTCTATGCCGTTGTACAAGGTGTTTCTGCTCTGATCTCCCCTCTTCTCTTCTCCTTTTTGATCTCTTTTTTATGTTTGTTTTTTGGCTATTTGTGTTTGATGTTTGGCCTATTTTGTTACTTGCTGATGTTCTGCATAACCTGAACCCTAACCTAAAAATTTTCTTTTTTCTAGATCTGCATTCTGCTTTTGGTCGCTGGATCCAGATTCCCTTTGTTAAGAGGTTTAAGTACTTGTTGTACTTTGATAATTTATGCTATGTGAATGATCTTCATAACTCTGAACAATTTATCCCTTGTATCATGCTTTTGGTGCTGGTGAATTTCTGGTGGGGAGTAGATTTGGCTAGCTGGATTTTTTGGCATGCTTTGTGCTATTCTGTCCATGGCTCTGATTGACTCTATTCCACTTGTTACCCCTTACCTGAAGCTCGGTTGGAGTGTGCTTGTGCTTATCCTTATAACAATCTTTTCGTTGTGATTCTTGAAGGGACTATAATCCCCAATATTAATGAGAATAAACTATACTTCAAGGACTTTGAAGGAAAATGGTGTCTTCATAGAGGCCATTTTCTGAATAATCAAACCCTTTATCATCATCTCTGGAGTTTTAACTCCCTGAACAAGCTCGATCGAAACTTGTGGGATATGCATTTGCTGCATATTGCCTTTGAAAGACTTTGCAGGTTTGGTGAAAACACACAAGTTATAACTTCCTCCACAACTAAGTTGAACAACCCTACAACTCTATTTATTGTCTTCATGGTTGAAAATTTTGGAATGGTTACTTGTTTCCATAAGGTTCACTATCCTTTCCTCCTTTTTATTAATTGCTATCACGATCCTAATTATTGTTGTACCTTATTTTGTTTGAATCAGGACACAAAAGACCAACCAAAATCTCAAGAGCAGAACATTGGAACTGACGATCAAACCAATACTGCTAGAAATGATCATCTATGCAAAATTGAACAAACTTTGAAAACCTATCCCTTGAACAAACGACTCTGGAGGTTTACCTCTATGAACAAATTCTTTTTGAACAATGATGGAGACCTGCCTTTTGTTGGTTTCTTGTCCTTTGAAATCTGGAAATTTTGTATCAATGTATCTCAAACTATCACTTGGATACCCTATGATGAACGAAACTCTTGTGTGATTTGGGTTTGTTTCTACATTTATCGTATGAATACTTACCTCCAGACAAAGATTAAGCATATCTTTTTGAATGAGTTTACTCATTTTTTCAGATGTCAACTGACACTTGTGGTCTTTGTGATTCTCAAATGGAACAAAATCTCCAAAACTAAAGACAACAAATTATGCCTTAAGGCTATTGCCGGAATATGGCATTATCAAAGAAATTACACTCTGAAAAATCATACCCTGAACAAACTCTTTTGGAGCTTCAACTCCATGAACAATCTTGATCGAAACACATGGGATATGCACTTGTTGCATAGTCCCTTGATTAAGAGCCATGTTATAATGACTAAAGTGTATGTAGCTATTATGAGACATTGTGTTGTACATGATTTTTTCCTGTGTTATTGTATCTTTGTTTGGTTATAAAAGCTTTGTTATCTTTTTGATAAGAAAACCCTTGATAACTTTACTAGAACAATTACAATTACACCAGTACAATTGAAAATCCAAAAATGTGAGTTTTTATACCCTTACTATCTTCTAGAACAAACCTTGAGATTTTCCCTCTGTTTGACATTTTACATTCCCATGAAGAATGTTGCTTCATTTCTCACTAGCACCCCATATTGTATTAAGTGTGGCTTGTGTTTTAAAAGGATTTTTTACATTCTATATATCATAGACCCACAAAAAAATTAATGAGAAACAATAATAAGTCCCCTAAATTTCTTAGGATATGGGGCAACAATACAATTAGTTTTTTATGAAGATCACAACCTGGAATTGCCGCGAAATTGGGAAGAAAACTTTTTGGATGGATGTTGAATCATTCTGCAAAATTGAACGAATACAATTACTTGCACTTTTTGAAACAAGAACAAACAAAGAGCCTAGTGAAAAAGTGTGGAAAAAGCGGGATTTGATCAATTCTATTGTGTCCCGGCTACGGGTTTCTCGGGTGGCATTTGTGTAATGTGGAAGACCTACCAACTTACAAATGAAATCCTAGAAATTGACCAAATTGAAACAAGATTTATTAGTATCAAGTATACAAACCTGCTCACAAACATAAAACTTATGTTAATCCTAACTTATGCTCCACCAAATGAATCTGTAAAGAATGTGTTCTGGGACGGACTCATTTCCTTTATTAAAAATTATTCTCTTATGTGCATTATTATGGGAGATCTGAACGAAATACAAGACCCATTTGAAAAATTAGGTGGTTTAATACCATCTTTGACAAAATTTGCAAGATTACGACATTTTAAGAACGAATGTGAACTACTGGAGACCCCTATTCAAGGAAACATCTATATCTGGCGGAAGAACATAACAGAAATAGATAACATATATGAAAAACTAGATATGGTACTTATTCATCACCAGATCCTTCAATGGTACCCTGATATCTGTACTAAACACTTTGCTTTTACCAGCTCAGACCACTGTCCCATCTCTATCGAGCTTGACTCAACAATACATTTTAAAAATCACCCGTTTAAATTTGAAAAAATCTGGATGACCAGAAAGGACTTTAGAAATGTTGTTAAACAAGCTTGGAGAACTAACTATCAGGGATCTAGATTGTATAATCTTGTATCCAAAACAAAATTACTTAAGAAACATGTCAAGATCTCGAATAAAAGTACTTTTGGTAATGTATTTACTCAATTATAAACTATAGAAAAATAACTTTCTGAAATCCAAATTGAGATCTGTACTCACCCTACAAATGATTTCATTAAAAAACAAATAAGAATCATAGAAAAAATAAGAAAACTTCTTTGCTTCTAGAAAATTTACTAAAACCAAAGAGCTAAAGTTAAACACATCAAATTTACTGATACGAATGCTAGTTATTTTCACAAAATAGCAAGTGGAAGAAGAAATAGAAAAATTATAAAAGAAATTAAAATCCAATAAGGAACAAGTATTAGTGGAGAAGAAAACATTAGAAATGAAATCAGAAATGATTTCATTAAAAGGTTCAGAAGTGAGGATATGAACCAGAGACTACTCCAGGAAAATCTAGAATTAATTCATTTTGAAATCTCTACAGAGGACAATTTAGAATTAATAAGGAACATATCCAATGAAGAAATTAAGAAGGTTGTCTTTAACATTGGCTCGGATAAATCACCAGGTCCTGATGGTATGACAGCAGAATTCTATCAAAAATATTGGGACATTGTAGGTCATTTTGTTATTCAAGCAGTTAAAAGCTTTTTTCTATCTGGGAAATTGCTCAAACAAATTAATCACACATTTATCTCTTTGATTCCAAAATGTGACAATCCGAACTCTACTAATCACTATAGACCCATAAGTATGTGTTCTACAATTTTTAAGATTATCTCAAAAATCATAACAACAAGACTTAAAGGAACCATGAAAAAATTAATTCATCCCCTACAGGGTGCCTTTGTTGCTAAAGAGCCATTCAAGATAATACATTGATTGCTCATGAAATTTTTCACTCATTTAAATTGAAAAAAAGAACTGAAGAATTCATTGCCCTAAAATTAGATATGGAAAAAGCTTATGATAAAATTGAATGAAACTTCATTATTAAAATCATGGAAAAGTTTGGATTTCATGAAAAATTTATCAACTGGATAAAAGAATGCATTACAACGGTATCTTTTTCGGTGCTTGTAAACAACGGACCCACAGAAATATTTAAACCATCAAGAGGACTTCGACAGGGTGACCCCCTTTCCCTTTTCTTGTTTATTCTAGGATCTGAAATCCTTGCAAGAAAACTCCAAAAAACTTCAGAAAGACCTCGAAATCCAATAGGATTTCAAATCACTCAACAAGGATCAAGAATTCTGTTCCTGGCGTTTGCGGATGACATTGTGATCTTCTCAAAAGCTAAACAGGAAAACTGTAAGGAAATCAAGGATATTGTTGATGAATATTGCAAAATCTCAGGACAAAAAGTAAACTTTCATAAATCGGCTTTTCAAGTCACAAAAAAGATTAGCAACCATAAGAAATTAGCAATACAAGGTACTCTCACAATCACAAATATGATATCTCTCAAAAAATATATTGGTTGCCCTATCATTAATGGTAGAGTCAACTCGAATACCTTTGTTGATCTCTTAATTAGCACCCAACAACAACTGTCTAAATGGAAAACAAACTCTCTTTTTCAAGCAGGAAGAACAACACTAATAAAAGCCAATCTGGCATCAAGACCAAGCTATCTTATACAAAGCTTTATGTTACCTACACACACATAATGAACTTGACAAATTAAATAGATTTTTTTGGGAACAAAGACAGCTCCTATAAACCTCTTATAGGCTGGGAAAAAAATATGTAAACCGACACAACAAGGAGGTCTTGGATTGAGAAAATCAAAGGACATGAATAAAGCCTTACAATTCAAATTATTATGGAAAATTTAAGCAGAGCCGAATAATTATTGGGTCAGAGTTGTTACTGAAAAATACTTGAAAACAATCCATATATTTCATTACGAGAAAAAAGGAAATTTGTCTTGGCAATGGTCCAAAATGATTGAACTCATGGATGGATTCAAATCTAGACTAATTTGGCAAGTTGGTAATGGCAGAACAATCAAATTCTGGTCGGATAATTGGGTCTTGAAAACCCCTTTATGTGATATCATAAACACACAATTAATCCTGAATAAGGATACCCTGATATCTGATTTTATGTTGCCAAATAAAACATGGAACAAGGACTTAATAGAACAATGTTTACCACATGATTTAGCAAAAAAAAAACAATATCTATCCCAATACTTTTGAATGATATTCATGATAGAATGTACTGAGAAACTAGCAAAAATGATTGGTTTTCTACGAATTCTGCTATGGAATTAATTAACAGAAACAAAAGATATATGACCTCTGATTCTTCATGGATCTGAAAGATGGACACATATCCCAAAGTTAAAAATTTTATCTGGAAAATAATGAAAAACGGACTTCCAACCAAAGCTAGATTAGTAGAAAAAGGTATAGCAATCCTCGAGGGTTGTATCCGTTGCAATGCTCAATTGGAGGATTTGAATCATCTCCTATTCTAATGTAACCATACCATAAAAACAATAGAGAAAATGAATTATCATACCTATGGTATCATTAGATCCCTAAACATAGGAAATAAAAAAATCAATGAAATCATTGAGAAAATTCGACAAAAAACTGGTAGATCACAATTTATAGAATTAATGGTCTCTTGGTGGGGAATTTGGTTTTATAGAAACCAACAAAGCTTTGAAAGAACAAACGATGATGCCGATACCATAAAGGATGTACCAATTTATATTAAAAAACAAATTGAGACTTGGAATAAGACGAAGAGTTGGAACCCTGACTGTTTAGAAGAGGACAAACAAAAAACACATAGAATGAACAATGTTAGACGACCAATAAAGAAATGGAAAAAACCACCGAATAACATAACTAAAATCAATACAGATGGATCCACCAAAACTAATGGTGAATCTAGCTTTGGCTATATTTTCAGAAATAACACGGGTAAACCAATCTTCCTCTTTGGGGATAAATGTGGTATCTCAACCCCTTTAAAAACAGAAACACTTGCAGTAAGAAATACCCTGGTAAAGGCCTATGAATTAGGCATTATCGATATTCAACTTGATGGCGATAACCTTACCATTGTGAATGTTCTTAATCAAATCTGGCACTGTCCATGGGATATTGAAATGTTAATTTCTGATATCCTGTGTGTTGTACAACTGTTTTCTTCAGTGCAAATTTTTCATGTCTTCCGAGAAACAAATGTGGTGGCCGACTTCATCGCAAAGACGGTCCAGCGGAGTTCCTTGGAATATATTTGAGCTAGTCTAGAATTTGTAATTCTCATCCGAAAGGATGCTGTAGACTGAGAAACCGTCTCTTTTGTGGTTTCCAGTCTAATTTTTACCTAATAAAAAAAAACTCTTATTGATATTGTTTAAGAATTATATAAATAAAAGATTAAAATAACATAAATTTGTTATTTAAAAGTAATATGTTCAACATTTTATTCTTAATTATATAACTTATATAAATATATTATATTTTATTCATATCTATTCTCGTATAGTTATCCTTTTTATTTTTAATCATGTAATTATTTTCATACATGGGATATTTTTGCTGAAGTCGTACGTATTTCACAACCATTTATCGTGTATTTTTAATAAACTATATATATTAATATAAAATATTAAAATAATGTCAATAGCTCGTTTTTGTTTTGTTGTATTTTCATTTGCTTATCTGTGTTGTTCTTTAACTGGTTTTTTCAGTTGCCGTTTGTTCTGTCTCTCGAGCTATTCGATATTTTATGTCGGTAACTCGAATTCTTACATTTTCAAAAAAAAAACGTTTATAGTAGCAACTATCTCATCCATAAATCCATCTCGTTCGAACAAATTTGCAAGGGATTGAATCGGTGGTACCATCAAGAAGCAATGAAACCTGGTGACAGATTTTTATTTTGTTAGTATGATTGATTGATTGCCGATTTTGCCAGTTTCATGAAACCGCCCTTCACCACCTATTGTTTCAAAAGATCTGACATCAACCATCTATAGAGATGACAAATTTGGAAAACAGCGATGGATCCAGCTCCGCCTCCGTACCCGACGACGATGGCATGACGACCCAAATTCTGATGTGCTTTGCCTTCATCTATCATTCAGTCATGGAGACCCATCTCATAAATATCATTACTTAACACCAAACAATCTTGCTTTGTACTACTTGGCTAGCCTATCTACCCTAATACTCCCTCTGTCCCGAAATATAAGCCCCATTTGAGAATGGGCACATTTATTAAGGAGAAATTTGAATTTGCAGATCAAGTACAAGTTGCTCAGTAAGTACAAAAAAATTGCAGGGAAAATTATTGACAAATGGGGACTGTTGCTCAGTAAACCCTGCAAATCCATGGTTGATATTTTTCAACCAATAGAAACACAGGATTAGAGTCACACAGATTGCCAATCAACATGCTAAACATTACATATTCCCTGCAAAACCAGCCATTTACACCACTGCAACTCTTACATCTCCAAAAAACACCATTGAATCTCTGTTCAAGCATTTAACACCATTTCATCTCTGAGAATTGCATTTAACAGCATCACTGCCTGCTCCAGAATGTCTTCAGACTTTAATCTTAATATTCCAGCTCTGTTTCCACATGATAATGTAGACCATCTACATGATTTTCTGACTGATGATGAAGACATGGAAGAAGACGAAATTCTGTTTGATCTCAACCAGACAGTTGGGGACATGGAAGAAGATGAAGTTCTCTTTGATCTCAACCAGCCATATGGGGACATGGAACAAGATGAAGTTCTATTTGATCTCAACCAAGAACCAGAAACAGAGGCAACAGAGGCAACAATTCATGCAGAAACAGAGCATCACAGTGAAGCAACAAGTCATCACCAGACAAACAGAAGCAGGCTCAGCACATTACAGAGAATGAACATTTTGGTGTGGCTTGTAGAGAGATCAGTAAATGGAAAGCTACAATATGGTGCAATAAATACTGCTACATCACAATTTAATGTATCAAGATGGTGCATAAGCCACATATGGAGCATAAGCAAGAGACAGAGGGATGCAAACCAAATGTACAATCTCACACCAAAATATCATAACTCAAGTAGAAAGAGAGTTCATGTATCAATTGAGTCTATTACAAATCTGAATATGGGGGAGAGATCATGCATCAGAGATTTAGCAGGCAACCTTAACATATCAAAGAGCACAGCTCATAGAATGATCAAGAGGGGAGAAATCAAGCCACACACAAATCCACTCCATCCAGGATTGAATGACAACAACAAAGTGACAAGACTGGATTGGGTGCTAAGGCTACTACAAGGTGATACAGCAGAAACAAAGAGAGAATACATTCCAATGTATGACTTTGTTTATTTGGATGAGAAATGGTTTTATTTGAGCAAGAAGTCACACAGGGTCTATCTAGCACAACATGAGAAAGGCAAATACAGAGCAGCTAGTTCAAGCAAGTTCATTCCAAAAGTAATGTTCACTGCTGCAGTAGCTAGACCAAGGTTCAATTCAGAAGGGCAATGCACCTTTGATGGAAAAATTGGTATTTTTCCATTCACATACACAGATCCAGCAAAGAGATCATCAAAAAACAGAAGAAAGGGGACATTGGTGACCAAGCTAGTTGAATCAGTAAACAAGAAGGTGACAAGGAGAATGTTAATCAACCAAATAGTTCCAGCAATCAAGGCAAAGTGGTCACAAGATGGACATCACAAGGTGATATTTATACAACAGGACAATGCCAAAGCTCATATAACTCAAGCAGATGCAGAATGGCAGCAGGTATATCAAGAGGAAGGATTTACATTTATTTTGACTCAACAACCACCTAATAGCCCTGATTTAAACATATTAGATCTAGGGTTTTTTAAGAGCATTCAATCACTGATGTACAAAAAGATGCCTAAGAATGTTGATCACATGTTAAATGCAGTTCATGAAGCATTTTATGAACTAGACTCTAAAACATTAAGTAATGTGTGGATGACATTACAATATGTTATGAATGAAATACTCAAAAGAAAAGGGGGCAATGATTATGATGTTCCACATAATAATAAAAAGAGATTGGAAGCTCAAGGAATTCTGCCAAGAGAAGTTCATGCACCAATGTGGGCAGTTATGGAAGCATGGGGCATTGTTTATGGGGGTGCACAAGGAATGCAAGCAGAAGCAGGTCCATCAAATACACAGCAACACAGAGAAGAAGAAACTCAAGAAGAAGAACAGGATATTATTATCTAGACTAGCCTGGTATTTTGCACATCAATACATTTTGTAAGCATGCACATAGCAAATAAGTTACATCTCACTATATTTTGTAAGTAAGCATGCAAGAACATAGTTTTCATTTGCACATGGTTGATATTTTGTAAGTAAGCATGCAAGAACTATATTTTGTAGTCATGCAGGAACATGGTTGATATTTTGTAGTCATGCAGGAACATAGAAGAAGTAAAAGTCAAACAATAAAGTTGCATCTTTTTAAAAACCTAAGAAACATTTAACAATTTAATCTCAGATGTCCCCAATCATCACAGACACAAGCCCATTGACAAAAACTAAGAATACCATAAGCCTCATTCAGTTATATCAACCGATTTCTCATGGGACAATAATGCAGTGAATTACATGAAGTTGCATCTCATTTTAAGAAGACTTCATCCTTGATTATAGACTTATAATCTCAGTTGTCCCCAATCATCACTGACACAACTACATTTTCACAACACTAACATACCCATAAGCCACATTCAGTTAATATAAACTGGTTTCTTATGGCAACTTAATTTACATGAGCATGCATCTCAATTTTCAAAGACTTCATCATTGATTATCAATACAGAACATAACAACAACAGAAACCACATTCAGTTAACATAACAACTACATTTTCAGAACATAACAACTTAATTTACATAAGCCACATTCAGTTAACATAATAACAAAGACTTCATCATTATCCCCAATCATCACAGAAACCACATTCAGTTAACATAACAACTACATTTTCAGAACATAACAACTTAATTTACATAAGCCACATTCAGTTAACATAACAACAAAGACTTCATCATTATCCCCAATCATCACTGACACAACTACATTTTCACAGCACTAACATAACAGGAGCATTTGCAGATCAGTGAACAATGATCATGCAGATAACCAGAGCATTTGCAACATTTGCAGATCAATGGTTTTATTTGATAACCAGAGCATCTAACACATGGATACACAACAACAGCAACAGAGTATAAATCAACAACAGAGTAAAATGTAATCCATCAAATTGAACATGCAATCAAAATCAACAATAATAGAATCCCGAAATTGAACATGCAATCAACAGAGACATTACAGAGAATGAACATGCAATCAAATCAACAGCAATAGAGTAATCAAATTGAACATGCAATCAACAGAGGACAGAGTTTAGAAGTCAACCATCGGTTTCATCATCAGAGATTATAATAATCTCAACCTTAGATGGGTTTTTTTCTGGAGGGTCCTGCTTCTTTCTCCGGGGACTTGGAGAGCTGATCTACAACTTCTTCATTCACCTTGGCCTCAGGTTTCCAGGAGCACTCAACAGTATCTTCAGAGTAATGGGGACTGAAGCTGTGAACTCCTTGGCACGGGTTTCCCCATTCACACTTAGGGTATTGAGAGCAGAAAGAAGAAGATTTCTTCTGCTTCGGGGCCGCCTTGCCATCATCAGAGCTCGTTGTCCATTGTTTGTTCATCTCTGGATTCTTAGAAAGCAAGATCTAGAGGGCACGAGACCAGATCCAGAAACCCTAACCCAGAGATGAGATCCAGAAACCCTAACCCAGAGATGAGATCCAAAAACCCTAATCCAGAGATGAGATCCAGAAACCCTAACCCATAGATGAGATCCAGAAACCCTAACCCAGAGATGAGATTCAGAGATGATGAAGAAGAGGAGACGAGATCCAGAAACCCTAACCCAGAGATGAGATCCAGAGATGATGAAGAAGAGGGGACGAGATCCAGATTTCGAGATCCAGAAACCAAGATCCAGTGAATCGAGAGTGTGAGAGGGAGAGATTAGGGTTTGAGCGACGTTTGAGTGTGAGAGAGAGATTAGGGTTTGAGTGTGAGATAGAGAGAGAGCAGAGAACAGAGAGAGCAAATGGAGAGTTCGAGAGTCTGAGAATTCGAGAGAGAAAGAGAGAGAGAGCAGAGATAGCAAATGGAGGGTTCAAGAAAGTATCGGTGAGAGAGGGGTATGAGAGAGAGAGAGAGAGAGAGAGAGAGAGAGAGAGAGAGAGAGAGAGAGAGAGAGAGAGAGAGAGAGAGAGAGAGAGAGATTTAGGGGGGAGAGGGGTATGAGAGAGAGATTTATGGGGAAGAGTAATAAATGTAAAATATGGGTAGGTAAGTGGATGAGAATAAAACAAAATTAATGATTGGATTGAAAAGTAAATGGGGTAAACATTTTGGGACGATCAAACTGGCAAATGGGGCTTATATTATGGGACGGAGGGAGTACAATAAAAGAGAAACCATCTCTTTGTTAAATATTGCGCCACATGGAGTATTTTGTGTATAACATATGTCCATTTATTTAGAAAAAAAGAAAAGAATTTATATAATTTTCTACACCTGCTTTTATCCTCACTTTTCTTTATTAAAAAAATATGTTTTAGAAATTAAAAATTATGTCACGTAGCGTATTCTATGTGTAACATGTGTTCACTTATTTTAGAAAAAAAAAGAAAAGAATTTGCATATATTTCTACACCCACTTCTACCCCCACTTCTCTTTATTAAAAAATATATTTTTTAGAATATTTTTATACAATTTTGATATGATTAGTAGTACTAACAAAGTTTTTATTAATTAATCAAGATATAAGATTTTGTTAATTAATCAGGATATAAAAGCATATAATCTCAATAACTTGAGTTACTTGAAAGAGCTAATATATATGTACCGCAACAAATTAGTTGTTATAAATTTGTTAATTAATCATTTATCTTGTATGCACGATATTTATTAATTACTAATTAGTCATCTTTAAAAATTGCTATTTTTGTATACGATATTATTTTTTTCTAATTTTGTATTTCTGTTCTTTATTAGACTATTACTATTTAACAAAGTTTTTTTATGAGAATAAATTTGCCAAATATATCTTTATGTTACCATTATATAAAGATCTCTACTCGCTTCCAAATGGAAATATCTAATTTTGTAATTTTCTACTTTTATTACGTTTAAAAATTATCACAAGAAATCTATATGAACAATTTTATACGTATTTCACAAATTTTAATCAAGAAGCTTTTTTCCTTCAGTTATAATATGAAATCCTTTTATTTTTTACTATTATATAATTAATCAATTAATAATGGATAAAACATAACTAAATAGTGTCAAGGTAGATTATACTATCACCTCACCTCTTTTTAATATATAAATCTGATTGATTATCATTATAATATCTCCTCACCTCTTATATCCATTAAATAGTTTTATTTATTTTTATTAATTTATCTCTTACACTCCTATTCTTTTAATTATTTTTTCTTATTTTAAAATCTCAATTAATATTCAGCTATAACAAACTAAAAAATAGTATTCTATAAAATCATCCCTTATATTTACTTCATCCCACTAAATCACTAAGTAATAATAATTTTTCGCCGGATGGAATAACACAAAATATATATAAAATATTTTTCAGCCATAAAAAACTATGAAAAAAAAACTTTTTTTGTTATCATTTATGTGCCTAAAAGTTGTAGAAAAAAATAGCAAATTATGGTTGCATTTGGTGTCGTACTAGGTAGAATAAAACGACCCCACATTATTTTTGTATTTATCTTTTAACTTATTTATGTAAATAAATATATAAAAAATATGGTAAACAAAGCTCATGTAATATATTCCTTTCAATGAAAAAATTAATGCGCGGTCGTTTTGCTATGAAAGACTTGGTTTTGTTACACTAAGTATAATAATAACCACTAAGTATAAGTTTAATAGTATTTTAACTTTTAAAAAGTTAAAATATTAATTAATAAATTAAATTAGGTTAAACTCCTGAGATTCCTCCTCTGCCATAAAATGCCTACGTTCATCACCATGAAGAGCGAGTGGGGAGTAAACTGCAGAACTGCTCTCGATCCCCCCTACACTCCAGGAGTAGTTGCAACCCCTCTTAGCCAACTTGTCCCCCTCCCTTTATGTCACCCAATTCAACTTCTTTAGCTTGGATCAACTCAACTTCTTCAGCGAGTTGAGGATCTCAACCCTCAAGGACCGATCAACAAGCATGTGTGTCCTCACTTTATCTATCTCTTTCAACTCTTGTATACTCAAATTCTTAATTGTTAGATTGAACAAATTTTAATTGTTTGGGATCATCAAAAGTAGCGCACCAATTGTACGACAAAATGCCTCCCAATTTTATAGAGTGCTATATTTCCTATTTTGTAGTCCCTTGCAGAAATCACAGCGACGACCATATATGGTGGCCGCCATCCTTCTCGGCAGAGACGACATTCTGAGCCAAGTGTTTGGCTTTGCAGCCCAACTGCATTCGTGCCCAATTCCATTTCCCCCCTCTTTTTTCCCGATATTTACATCGCCGCCCTCCTCTTCAAACTCCACATGGAATTGCCCGCCCAATTCTTCGTTGTCGCCATAATTTCCGTAGCCATTGTGCCTTTGGTAGTGGTAATCGACTATCGACACTTCAAGAACAAAGAAAATGCGGCCATTATTATCAGCGTCGTGTCGAGGTGGCGCTTGAGATTCTTCCTCGACACGAAATACCCGACGATCGCCACCGTCAACCACGCCATGTCCTCCAACACTGTGCTGAAAGAAAAATTCCCCAAAGGTAGAAAGGTGCTCGGCGTTTCTCTTTTTTAGGTTGGTGTGTAATTTCCTTCAACAATCCAATAATGCATTTATCCATCATACTGGTGTTGTTTGGTTAAAACAAATCTTATTGATGTTGTAGACTTCCCTTTGAATGTATATTTTTGCTAATTTCCACCTCCTATACTAGCTTAAATAAATGTTATGTTTATTGAACTGATTCGTCCATAATCTCAATATCGCATTGTGAATTATAGGTTGATTAGAAAATGAGTTTAGAATAATTTTTGAGCCTTCACACTTGAGGTTTTTTGCAAAGTATCATAGGAAAACAAAGACTAGAGAGCTAGAGCAAATGTCTTCCTTTTTTTCAGTGGAAAATGCCATGATGTGCTTTTATTGGTCAACCTAAACGTGTTAGTGGGCAACAACTATTAACATATGAAACACTTCATAATATGAATGTGCGTATTAATGAACTAAATTTTGTATCCTATGGAAGAAATTTTTTACATTTCTATAATGTCATAAGTTGACAGAAAGTTTCATAAATACAGGTTAACCAATTTTTTGATAGACTTTTTGTTATTACATAATATGCCTGGTATTAAACTAATTGTGGACAATTTAGCTAGATTATATAATACCTATGTGTTTTCTAAACCTTAAGCCTCATGTAATACCTTCTGATATTTAATTTATTGTTGTTTAATGATACTGGAAAACATTATTGCATCTGGGCATCACATATAAAAGGTATAGCAGTTACTGACCTGATGTGTTGTTCGCTCGGTGTTCCTGACTGATGTTTGGAGTTCCCATTTGGGAGATCACTTGTGCACCCACAACATGTGCGAACATAGTTGCATAGCCTTTATGATCATCTGTCAATCCAACATACAACATATGGTCCAACCTTCTCTGATAATTCCATCAGTCTATGATAGACATCTAATGATATGGTAATGAAAGTGAAAAAGTAGAATAGATCTCCCGACCACTACCTTTGCTACTTCAAGGACATAATTGCCCAAGGAATGATACTTTTGTACACAACTACGCACTAATGTAATTTGAGCCTCATTAGAGATCCCATTGATTTTAAAAAATAACACTCAAAATTGCAATAAACAAACACTATATAAATTTGGTATATTTGTAATTTGTTAGAGCAAACAAACCCTATTATTGTCTCAATATAGAGTGCTTAATTGAAGGAAAAACTCACAATGAGCACAACTAAAATCTCTCCTAGAATTGACTTTAACGCCTCAGGAGATGCCATCAATTTGCTATAGTTGCATCAGGCAAAGAAGGATTCTCCTGAAGTAGATTGCCATTTTACTTCACAGAAGATGCCATCAAACTTCTTTTACCCTCATTTGTCAATGGTTATACAATCCCATTTACATGTGCATCATCACCGACAATTGACTTTAACGCCTCAGGAGTTGTATTCTTGACAATACCCACAACATCATTATCTACAATCCTCGTATCGACATAGTAGCTATTTTATTGCACTTGAACCATAGTAGGATTAGTAGCTACTATGGTATTGTCTGGTAAATTGATCAGTCGGTCCAATATCTAATAGCTTAAACAAAATAGTTATAAGGTGCATAAACCCCCTTCTAATACTCCCATTTTTTCAATTCCATGCCATCAGGAGGTGTGCTTTCAATCATCTTTTTCCCCACATCTTTCCAGGTTGTTGACAACACTGTGCCACTAGATTCAACCTGCAAAAGATGATGCAGAAAACTCACCACTGGTGGAAAATTTTGCACCCTAGAAATCCCCAATTGCAGTTATGAAAAATGAGAGGATTTGTGCCAAAAGTGTCGTACGAAATAGTATTAGGTAATGGTCATTCCATTATATATATATATATAGCAAGGCTATGCTCGTGGAACTTACGAATGATTTGTGTATTGCTCTCCCCATGTCCTCATCTGCATCTTTGTATATGTCACGAAAAAAATTGTTCAGTGCAACATCGCCATCCAATTTCTCATCTTTTTCCTTAAATTTCAGAACGACAACTGATGTTTGCTCAGCTCATATAGTATACACATAACACATCTACACTTAAGGTAGAACGAACCTCTTTCTTCACTTGAGCTTCCAACTTGTCCTAATCGGTCCTTTTCGGTTTGGATGAAGGGTATGTAGGCCTGTATGAGCTGTCTCCTACAAATTAAATAAAAAAAGCAAATTCACTCATAAGGGGAATGCATATTGTCGAGGCAGTAAAATAGATACTATGGTTTAAGTGTAGTAAAATAGAATGAAAGTCCACCTACCCAGGGATGAATCATGATCGAATTAAGACCACTGAAGTGCGGTAGGTCTAATTCTATAAATAGAGAAAGAATTTGTTTTGATGAGAGGAGAATGTAAATGGCTGAGAGGAGAGAGTAATCCATCAAATGAAGCAGCAGTTCAATGCCAGTGATTTTCAACTTTAGGGATAAGCAGCACTTCTACAGTTGAAAAGAAGGTGGAGCAGTTAAGTCAGCAAAACGTGGAGTAGTAGTGGATGCATCAGTAGTTGAGGAACTTTGCCACATGGCAGCCTCATACATTGCCAGATGTTAGAAAAATAGAAGGCCAAGTGGTGCAATTCTTAACACAGACTTACCTTTAGCTTTAATGTATTAGGGAGATGAAAGTACGGTTACTCATAATTTCAGCCTTTTTAAAAAAAAAAAAACAGATGTTAAACGGAGATTAAGCCAAGTGGCTCAAAATTTTGTAAGAGATTGTTTCTCCTTTATAATGTACTAGTATATGTGTCCGCTCCTAAGGTACGGGTTAAGACTTAAATTTTATTTTTTAATAAACGATATATTTACATATAAATTCCATATACATATATATACCGCTTAAACTTAAGATAAAATCATTATATCATATAAGGTACGTATCGATATGTAATTATCAAGATAATGATATAAAAAAATATGTAACAGAAACATGTATAATGAGTTAATTGTAATGATAGGATAATAATATTATATCATTATATAAAGTTATGTATGGAAACAATGTCATTTACGTTTAGATTCTCTAGTTATAGTTTTCGTCTTAAAGATTTGATGTATGTCTTGAAGATGTCGTAGGGAAGATTTTGGATTGGAAAGTGGGGATCAAATGACACTTGGATGATTTACTTCATTGATAGCTGGCACCATAAACCTATTAGAGATATACTTTCATTGGTAAGTGTTGCTGTAAAAATTTATATTCGTGCCCTAAAAAAATATACGCATGTATGCCTTGCTGTAAAAAAGTGATAAATTTTAAATTTGCATTGATGTCGTAAGAAAATATACGCATGTATACCTTACTGTAAAAAGTGATGAAATTTGCATTCATGCCGTAAAACTATATACACATATATATCTTGCAGTAAAAAGTGATGAAGCTAGAATTTCTACATTGATGCAAGTAGATCTATTACCGTAATAATTGTTGTGACATACATATATATAAAAAATTGAAAAAAAGTTAAGATAACAATTACCAAATAATAATTTAGTATCATGAAACAAATAAAGTAAACAAAAACTGTTTGCTAACATCTTATAAGTATTTCAAAATCAACGTGAAAACGAAACTTAATACACCATACATGATCACTATAGTTAAACTACAAGTGATATAAGCATCCATAATATCAATATTAGTATCTAGCAAAACGTCACTTCCTCAACATCCACATAGACACTAAAATCAAAATCAAAATGTTTTCACATGAACGCAGTCAAATCCGATTAACTACAAAATAACCACAATGTAGATCAAGTTTCAGCACCAAAAAACCATTTGCTATCTCATTGTTGATTCCTTAAAACCAAATCGACACATTTTTGTAGCATTAACCTAAACATCTAAGCACAATGAACTACATGAAAGCATCATGCTCCCTTGATAGACATCGCTCTTCAGAGTGAAAAATTAAAAGAAAGTGACCTCGCCCATTCATAAAGGAAGACAAGTTAAAAACAATCTTTATTCCTGAAGTGTAATTAATAGGTAATAATTACTGAAATTACTTCATATGTTACATATTTGCATAATCTTTTCCAGCTGAATATAATCCATTCATAATTGATTGATTCTAGAAAAATATTGTAGGTTTGAATCCAAATTTTATACCTTTTCCATCATGATTGTGGCCTGAAATCTTGTAAAGTTGCTGAAAATTAGTGTTTTAACATAATTTAAGGTATGACTGGATGCATTTCTATGCCAGTAAAACATGTTGTAAATATTTCTAGAAATAAAATTAGTATTTTAAGACAAATTATGATGCGACTGTATGAATTTCTTCACCTGTAAAATATCTTGTAAAGTTGTTGAAAATAGTATTTTAACACAAATTACGATATGACTAAATGAATTTCTATGCCCGTAAAACATGCTGCAAAATATTGCTAGAAATAAATTTGTATTTTAACACGGATTATGATACCAGTGTATAAACTTATCCACCCATAAAAATATTGTAAAGTTGCAGAAAAGTAGTGTTTTAACAC
The DNA here is from genome assembly GCA_027886185.1 of Rheum nobile. NCBI lineage: Eukaryota > Viridiplantae > Streptophyta > Magnoliopsida > Caryophyllales > Polygonaceae > Rheum > Rheum nobile. Next base: position 2,041,635 of record WOAB01000002.1, on the reverse strand, counting down.
AAATTACGATATGACTGAATAAATTTTTACGCCCATAAAACATGTTGTAAATATTGTTAGAAATAAATTAGTAATTTAACACGAAATATGATACCACTGTATGAATCTCTCCACCCATAAAACATCTTGTAAAGTTGCTGAAAAATAGTATTCTAACACAAATTAAGATGTGACTAAATGAAATTCTACGTCCGTAAAACATGCTGCAAATATTGCTAGAAATAAATTAGTATTTTAACACGAATTATGATACAACCATATGAATTTCTCTACCCATAAAACATCATGTAATATTGTTGAAAAATATTATTTTAACACAAATTACTACATGATTGGTTATAGAATATTGAATATATATAATTTTAAAATAAAACTTACATTAAAAAAACGTAGTCAATAAACCATAGTAACATACAAGTTTTGATAGAACTTTATACATGAAGCTTAATGCCGCTTTTCAATTAGAATTATAATATAAACTAAAATTTTAAATTAATTTTCTAGAAAATTTCATTTGAAAATGGATAGAAATCTTATAAGAAAATTATATGATAAGACAGTCACGAAATTCATATCCTTTTTACTTTCCTGAACTTTTAAATCCATTTTTAAAACAACTTTATAATGTTTTATTAGACGTTGTTGTTTAGGATATGAATATTTATATCCTTTATAAATATTTGTTCATTCTAAATTTGAGTCCGCTTTTAGACAAATTCGTAAGGCTTTATTAGAAAATGGTTAGACATTATTTTGTCAATATGTATATCCTTTAAATTTTGTCCGTTTTTGAAACAAATTTGTAAGGATTTATTAGAAAATGGATAGACATTATTTTGTAGTCTCCTAGGTGTTGTAAGACCTCGCTTATTTATAGGGGTGAACAAAAATATCCGATCCGGCCGACCCGATCCGATAACCCGTCAATCCGAACCCTAAAAGTCCGTATCCGAAAACATCCGTTTAATTTTTATCCAAATCTGATCCGATCCGGGTGATTTTTCCGGATAGTTGGACCGGATACAGATCAGAATATTTTGCTTACCGGAAATCCGGTACTATTTATATATAATATATATTTTTTTATAACTAGTATACACTATTTAATTAGTTTAGATAATTTCAAAATGGTGCTTGCATGTACATTTGTAAGTAATTAAACCCACTTCAATTCTCCAATACAACATTCCTTTTAATAAAAAAATAATCTTGATTCCTATTCTTATAAAATTAAAACACTAAATCAATAATTCATGTACTAATTGTTGCCTCACTAAACAGAGCAAATATCTTTTTTTTGTCAAGACTGAATGTTCATCATTTAATTAAATTTTGATTATATAAAGTTAAAGTTATAACTTTATATATACTTGACAATTCATCTTGTTATATAATATATACGTTTATGGTTCTCAATTTGAAAAGGTTGACAAGTTTAATTGTTTGAAAAAATTACCGAGACTTGCAAATGGTGTTGATGTTTGACATTTAGTTTGCACTTTGCGGATTGTTAGTTTTGATTGAAATATTAAAAGTAACATTTTAATTTAATTTTTAATAGGTCTACTAGTAACCAGATAATTTGGATATCCGAGTCGAATATCCGATCCAATCCGGATAATATTTATTGGATACCGAATACGGATAAAAGTTGTATGAATTATTTTTACCGGATATCCGACATACCGGACCAGACCGGATCAGATATATCTGTTTGTTCACCCCTACTTATTTCTAGTCCTCGTAGTGTATGTATATATGTTGATAACTTCGCTAGCTATCATTGACCAGTTGATAAGCTATGATTTATTTAATATAAAAGGTTATGATTTAATATAAATTCACTGTCCTTTAAAAAATAGTTTTGTTGCAAATATAACTTATTTATTTATTTAATAAAAAAATGTTAAATGTTCGAGTGTACATAAAAAAACTAACAGATGGCTGAACATGGCGGTTTTCGCATCGGCCAAACTGTACCTTCCGACCTAGCCCAATATTAATCAAGATAGTAAGAGCCATCGGGAAATTATGGTGCTAACGTGCATAAAAAGGCTTGCTTCTAAAACAAAAACCAAATCATTGTATAAATAAACACCCTTAACTATGGATAGAATTCAATTCCACCCCCCATAACGTGTAGCTGATTTAATATACATTACCAAGTTGGTTTATTTTTTTAGCACAACAACATAAAATATCATTGCATCAAATCTGAAGTCAGAATACAAGCAAGCTGTGCAGCTAGTTCAACGGGAAAAAACACCAACAAAAAGGGACAAAAATCATGAATAACAAAATCAGAAATTGGACTTGCAGAAACCCGGATTCGACAGAGGACGCCGAGCTGGCACTCTCAGACGCCTTGGGTTGGATCTCCCTTTTTGCACTTCCTTCACCTGGGAACTTCTGCCTCGCAAAGATGACCCTGGATGTCCTGGACTGCACCGGTGCGGACTCCTGCTTCAGCTCCGATTCCCTGAAACAAATCCCGGAAGATTGGGTTCCGGGAGAAGACTCTCCGACGCCCAAGTCAGCTTCGGCTTTAACACAGAGGGGAATAAAACATTGTTTCTTTTTGAGACAAAGGAAAGGAATGAGGAAAAATGATGACAGTATATCCAATTCAATCAAGATCAGACCAAACTATGAACAATAGAGCTCAGTGAAATGACGGCATCACATTTATCACAACCGTCATTCCATTCTTAGGGTTTTTTGGGATTTGTGAATGAAGGTTTTATTGCTAAAAAAGAGATCCCATTCTTTCCTTTTTTACTCCTATTTATAACCGATCGGGATTAGAAGGAACGATTGGGCCTTTTTTATTGGGCCGGCCCAATCTTCCACAGATTGGAGAGGCGTTACACGGAAGGGAGGGTGTGGGTTTACTCCTTCGCGGGCGTGTCTACCTTCCGCGAGCGGGAACTACGCGAATCATGGTCCCACAGCCAGCCCCCCAAGCTTTTTGCCAAATACGCCAGTATGGAGAAAGCTTGGTCAACGACCCTTCTCGGGGGCGGTTCTTTTGCTGGAGTTTTTCGGGACGATTCCTGAGAATCTATTATGTATATATTATTATTTATTTTTTTTTTACTTTTTGAAATAGTGACTATTGGCACCAATTTCCTTTTACCTTTTCTTTTTTGTCTTCCTGGCAACGTTTCGACTTCCCTTTTTTTTTTTCTTATAAATCAGTTTGCTCTCAGAGGATTTCTTTCATTCGCTTTCTTTTCGCCTTTGTTCCTCAGAGATTCGGCGCCTTTGCTTCTCTCTCTTGGGGTTTGATTCGTCGGAATTTCGACTCTCCAGGTAACTTTCTAGTTCGATTTGTCCTTCAATTTACTGTCTCGTTGCTTCGTTTTCGTTTTGCTTTTTCTCGGTGGTTGTTGCTAAAATTTTTTTCTTTCGGATTCGTTTGGTTGTTTCATCCCCAATTTCGGCTCGTTGGTGGTTTCTTTTTGGTTGAGGTATTTTCGGAACTCTTTCCTTGTTCTTTCTTGGCTCTACTTCTCTTTCCTCTGATTTTCGGGAGATGTCTCACTATGTTGCTTCCTCTGTGGAGTTACTAGTATTTTTCTTACCGCCCCCTTTTTTTGTTTTTTTCCGTGTTTTACAGGAATTAGGGTTTGCGTTTGTGCTTTTCTGGTTCCCTGGGTCTCCCTATTGATGAATAAGTGTGCCACAATTATGAGTGACACAGAGGATTGTGGTAAGAATTCCTTCGCGAACTCGGACGGTGAGAACCGGCGGAAGAATTATCATGACAAGCGGCCTATAGGTAGTTCTGCAAGGGAGTCTAACACATGTGCTTCGCGGGATGAAAGTGGTGGATCCGCGGAGTGTCAAACTGGGGGGGACAACAGTACTTCTCTATCGCGTGAAGACCCTAGCAGTGCGCGACGAGGGGAACCCCCGCTCCCTATGCCTTGTTTCAAACCTTGCATTCTGAGAAAACCTGTGAGCCGCCTTTCCTTCAGCAGGGAGAGTGTATATAGAGAGGGGAGTGGGTTTGAGTCTCGCCTAAAGAGGGCGGACCTTCGCGGCACCGCAAGCACATATCCTTTCCCCGAGGGCACAATTCTTGCTCTTCCCGCTAAAGGCTCATCGTCTTTTCACTCGTATCCCGATTTTCTTGCAATAAGCCTGGATGCTTTCCAGGCGGGCTTTCGCTTTCCGATTGCCCCTATCTTTAGGGAATTTTTGAACACCCTAGGCCTGAGCCTCATTCAATTCCATCCGAACGCTTGGCGGAGTCTTACTGCCTTCATTATCCAATGTCGTGAAATGGGCGTCATACCTACGCTTGATCTCCTACTTATGTGTTTCTCCCCTCGAGCCATGGCGGATGATTGTTGGACTCTGACGGTTAAGTACTCGCAGAAGCTTGGCAAACCTTCTCGCATAGATAAGTGGAAATAGAGGTGGTTTTTGGTTCGGCTCCGCGAGGACCCTGGGATTTTGGTTCGTCCACGTCCAGGAAAGTCTCTTTTAAGTGAGGGCCCACAGAAGAAGAGAAATCCGAAGGGTAGGGGAGAGGAGATTCTTGAGAAGTTCAGGAGAGAGGATCTCCTTGATAGCGACAAGTACGTGACTCCGGCGAGGTTGGAGCAAGCTGGGCTGAGTTTGGCTCATCCGACTGGGGGTGAGGGAAAGCTCTATGGGTGGTCGTTTAGGGTTGTTTTCGAGCAGCCTAGGCTCTCAAATGGGGCCTATAGGTATTGCGTTTCTTTCTAATCTTTCGCTTGCTTTCTTTTTGACCGAGGGTTCTGCTTGCCTTTTTCAGGGATGAAGTTCTGTGAATTCGCGGAGACACTGCCCGATCTGCAGGACTTATCCCCGATTGCGAATCAGCCTCCCGCGGAGATGGTGGGAGATGGGGCGGGTTGTGTTGCCGTGATTGAGATTGCGGAAGATGATGAAGACATCATTCCTAAGGACGTGGACGAGGAGGGTGGCGGCGAGGACCTGCTCCTCAAAGAGCACGGGGTAGAAGGCGATCGTGCGCACGAGGCAATGGAGGTTGAATCTACATCTCTTGAGGGTGAGTTCGTGTTGGAGCCTCGCGGAGGCTACCATGAGGGGCAAGGAGTCACTGGTTCTTCTTTTCAAGCTCAAGTCCCTGTTCAAAAGGGGGGCACTAATCAAGACGCTTGGGACGAAGTTCGCCGTCTAGCCCAGAATGTATGGATATGCACGGATGTCTCTCTCTCTATTTAATTTCTTTCTCCTTGTCGATTTTAAACTTAACCTCGTTCCTCTTTTCCTTCCCCAATTCTTCTTTTATTTTTTGGGTTTAGATTCACAGCCTCTCGTCTTGGGCTTGTGCTAATCTGAAAGGCGGCTGGGAAAAGTCTGAAGGATTTGCTCAGGAAAATGCTCGTCTCCACGGAGAGGTCAAGCTGTTACGTTCTGGCCAGTTGGAGAAAGATAAGGAGTTGGAGACTTTGCGAGAGGACTGTGCACGGATTCTCTCTGACAAGGGTAAGGCTATGCAGGAGGCGAGAGAGTTTGCTGTAGAGAAGGATAGGGCCCTTTTGCAGGTTAGGGATTGTGTCGCAGAGAAGGACAGGGCTCTCGCAGATTTATCAATTATGGCTGATGAGCTGAAAGGTGTTCGCGAGCAGTTAAAGCAGGCCAGGCAGGAGGCCGTGAACGAGTACGCTGCCGGCTATCGTCAAAAGTCTCGCGTAGGCTTTTTTGCCCGATCGCATTATGTTTTGGGGGGTTACGTTGGGGTGAAGCAGATGGCCGAACATCACAATGTGACTGCCATCAAGTTCGACCCTATTCGGACTTTCAACCTTCGTCCGACGGAAAGGAAAGGGTACATCCCGCCGGTTCTAGGGGAGATCAACGGGGATTGTGATGGGACTTTGGAGGCTTGGGAAGTCAGCGCTCTACCGGATGGGGAGCCCCGTCGCGGGGGTCCTGCTGCTTCTGCCATTCTCACTTCGCGGAAGAGAGGCCGGTCCGAGGAGGCTACCACGGTTGTCCCTTCGTGAGCCTAGTACTGGGTGTGGTTGATTGTTCTGAACTTACTGTTTCTGCTTTTTGACTAGGGTGTCTGTAATCTGACCCGCCTACTTCGTAGCTTTGTCAGTTTTGAGTTTTGACTACTGTTTCCCTTTTCTTTATGGTGTGTTACTGTTTCTTTTGTCATTTATTGCTTTCTTCTTCTCTTTTGTTTTCTTATAAAAGGTCTGCCTTGTCTTGGTTATTCAGCGTCTTATTTATTTTTCTAATGTGCTCTTTGTTTTATGTTTTTGGGAAGATGGTGAATCTGGTGTTAGAACTTCATCGAGGAGGTCGTGTGGTGTGTAATCGAGGGGATCGGAGATTGGTGTCTGTCCACCGCTATGAGGGTGGTTTTCGGCAAGTGGTTCCAATGGGCGAGACTATCGAATGTGACTATGGGGCTTTTATGCTTTTTGTGTTCCACGAGTTTTGGCCAAGTGTGGGTCGCGTCTTCTACTTCCCTCTTGGGGAAGAGCCCCGGCGTTTGCGTCGGGTGATGGGGGATGAAGATATGGACCAAGTTGTGGCTTTAGGAGCTTTTGGGCCGATGACGCTTTTTATAGAGTCTCCGGTATCGCTCGGTTCTCCGCCCCGAAACCCTCGCTATGCGGGTCTGTAAGGCTGTATTGTTGCCCTATCTCCCCCCTACCTTTATTTTTTTATTTATTGTGGGTTCTATGTTCAGCCAAAAAAGGGAAAAGGAAAAAAAAAAGAATGGTAGGAGATAGATTAATGTCGTTGGATGTAATTTTCTTAAACTGTCTCTTGCCTTTTCCCAAATAGTTTAAATGTATCGGGTTTTGTAATGTAATGCACTTCTAGACTTTGTCTTAAATTCACTTTGTCTTAAATTTACATGTCTATTTCCTCGCGTGTCTTCTCGTTGCTTGTGGTTTTTGTTGGCCTCTTGGCTGCTTGCATTTTTCGCGGACGTCACCTGCGTATTAGATTGTGATTATTTTCTGTTTCTGTGGATTATTCTGCCGAGATAAGCTAGCTTGCGTGGGTATTTGGCGAGTGGTAATCGATTGCTTTACCTGGAGTTCTTCTCGTTCTTTGCCCTCCAAGCATTGTGTCGCGCGTATTTTGTATTGCGGGGAGTGCCTTTTGAAGTGTTGTTATCTTGCTTTCTTCTCATTCCGTGGACTTGCTTCTTTTTTCTTAGTTCGTTCAAACTCGCTTTGTCTCGGGGAACTTGCCTTTAAACTCAGATTTGCCTGCGTGATGATCATTGCTTTGTTAGGGAAAACACAAACGCCTTACTCAAATATCGCGTGGAACTGCACTTACGTGGTGTGGCTCGCCTTGCTTAGCCTTGCCATTTACTCGCTATTCACTTGCCCGGTTTCTTGCTTTCATTGTTATTGCGTACTGGCTCCTTTCTTTCTTGCGCTTTTTATTGCCGAGCCTGTTGTTTGGTTATTTTCTATTCGTTAGAAAGAGTTGATAGAAGGGACTGTGTTTCTTAGGTACTCGAGTTAACGAACCTGTCGATGTCTCCGCAAATGCTTCAGGGATAGTATTTGCGGAGCCTCATGACGTTCCATGAATTGGGGATCGGATTGCCGGCGTGGTCTTTCAATCTGTAGGCCCCAGCAGCGACTTCTTTCGCAATAATATAGGGGCCTTCCCAGATGGGGTCCAGTTTCCCTCCTTCGGTCTTGCGAAGGACCAAATCTCCTTGTGCGAACTTCCGGGGCTTAATTCCCTTGTTGTGATATGTGGCGATGCGCTTCTTGTATTCTTGCTCGCGGATTTCGGCCATCTCTCTCATTTCTTCGCGGAGTTGTATTTCTGCTTTCATCTTTTCTTGATTTTCTTCTTCGTCGTACTGGAGAATCCTCTCACTTGGGAATAAATGTTCGACTGGGACTACAGCTTCTACCCCATACGTTAGTGCGAAGGGAGTTTCCCCCGTTCCTCGTTTGGACGTGGTCTTGTTGGCCCATAGCACCATGTGAAGCACTTCCGCCCATCTTCCTTGGGCTTTAGTTAATCTCCTTTTCAACCCGTGTAAGATCTTCCCGTTGGCGTTTTCTACCTGGCCATTTGTCTGGGGGTGTGAAACAGATGCGAAGTGTAGTCTGATGCCCAAGCCTTCGCAGAAGTCTTTCAACTTATCCGTGCAGAACTGGGGTCCCCTGTCTGTCACGATGTCTTGTGGTAGTCCGAAGCGGCATACAATACTCTGCCATACAAACTTCTTGACCTGCTCTACAGTCGTTGAGGCCAGCGGGACCACCTCGATCCATTTGGTAAAGTAATCAATTGCTACGAGCACATACTGCAACTGACCTGGGGCTTTCGGAAATGGGCCGAGGAGATCCATCCCCCACTTCGCGAAGGGGCATGGAGAATTGATGGTTTGCATCGGGACTCCTGGCTGGTGGAAGGCGGGTGCGTGAACCTGACAGCTCTTGCATGATTGAGCCACCTTTACAGCGTCGGCCTTCATCGCGGGCCAGAAATAACCTGCCCGCGTAGTTTTATACACCATGGCCCTCCATCCCGAGTGACTCCCGCAAATTCCTCCATGTATTTCGAGCATTAAACTGTACCCGTCGGCGAGGGAAAGGAATTTTAATCCCGCCATCATGTAGCCCTTTTTGTACAGAACTCCGCCGCTTATATAAAATCGAGAAGCTCTGATTTGCAGCTTCCTCTTTTCTTTTGAGTCTTTGGGGACTTTTCCCTCTTGGAGGTACTCGCGGATGGGGGTCCTCCAGTCACTCGGTTGTGTCTCTTCTTTTACATCCACCAACATAACCTCTTGCTCTACCGCTCTCTGTGTCCTTGTCTCTAGCCATACGTGCCCTTTCGCCTGCAGCTTTGCTCGGGAACCCAACTTGGCTAGCTCGTCTGCTGGCCCGTTCTCGGCCCTAGGTATTGAGTGTATTTCAAAATGGTCGAGAGCGGAGCATAGTGTCGCTGTCTTCCGATGATATGCGGGAAGACTTCCAGTTTTAGCTTCATACTCCCCGCGGAGTTGCTTGACGACTACCTCCGAGTCACAGTAGCACTTCACATTTTTTGCTCCATTTGTCAGTGCCAACTCCACCCCAGCTATGACTGCCTCATACTCTGCTTCGTTGTTGGTCGCTTGGAAACTCAAAGTCAGGGCGTACTGGTAGCTCTCTCCGCCTGGAGAAGTTAAAGTGACACCGGCCCCGTAGCCTTCCTCGTTGACTGCTCCATCCGTGAACATGACCCACGCGGGATGGTTCTCGGGTAATCTTCCCACATCGGCTTCGCGGAAACTCGTCTCCACTATGAAATCTGCTAAAGCCTGTGCTTTGACTGCCGGTCTTGGGCGATATTCGATCTCGAATTCAGTCAGTTCTACTACCCACTTAGTCAACCTCCCTGAGACCGTTGGTCTGTGGAAGAAACTCCGCAATGGTAGGTCGGAGAGCACCTGGATGGGGTGTGCTTGGAAGTACGGGCGCAATTTCCTTGCTGCCATCACTATAGCCAGCGCGATCTTTTCCACGAGAGGGTAGCGAGTTTCCGCTGGGATAAGCGCTCGACTGACAAAATATACTGGGTGTTCCTGCTGTCTCACCAAGACGGCGCTGATGGCCCTAGAGCTAGAGGAAATATAGAGTTGAAGGTCTTCTCCCATTATGGGTGCTGCCAGAGTGGGCAGTCTTGTCAAGTGAGCTTTCAGCTCGTGGAAGGCCTCTTCACACTTTGTTGACCACTCGAACTTCTCAGGTTTTCGGAGGATATTGAAGAATGGAAGGCTTTTCTCGGCCATCTTGGAACAGAAGCGGGCTAAATAATTTACCGACCCAATGAAGCGTTGGACTTCCTTCTGGCTTCGCGGAGGTGTCATGGCCATAACAGCATTCAACCTCTCAGGATTGACATCTATACCTCTTGAGCTGATGAAGAAACCCAGAAACTTGCCCGCTTTTATGCCGAATACGCACTTCTCGGGGTTGAGGTTCATGCCATTCTTACGCAGCGTCTCAAACACCTCGCGGAGGTCTGCTGGGTGATCTGTTTCTTTCCTGCTCTTAACAACAATGTCGTCTACGTAGGCCTCCACTGTCTTTCCAAGCTGGTCTCGGAAGATTGCATCCACTAACCTCTGGAAGGTTGCTCCTGCATTTTTCAAGCCGAATGGCATCACTCTTTAACAGAAAGTTCCCCGTTCCGTGATAAACGAAGTGTGCTCCTCGTCTCCGGGATTCATCTTCACTTGATTATACCCAGAATATGCATCAAGGAAGGATAGGGCCTCATGTCCCGATGTAGAGTCTACCAACTGATCTATAGACGGCAGCGGATAACTGTCTTTCGGGCACGCCTTATTTAAGTCGGTGAAGTCAACACACATTCTCCATTTCCCGTTTGACTTTCGTACCATGACGACGTTGGCGAGCCACTTGGGGTATTGTACTTCTCTGATGAATCCAGCCCTCAAAAGTTTCTCGACTTCCTCCTTCGCGCCTTGTGCTTTATCGCCTGCCAACTTTCTTTTCTTTTGCCTGATAGGTTTTGCATCACGTGTTATATTCAACGAGTGAGTCATGAGTTTGGCAGGAATACCTCGCAAGTCTCTGGGTGCCCACGCAAAGATGTCTCGCGACTGAGATAGCAATTCTTCCATTCGCTGCTGGGTGTCAGGTCTGAGGGCGTTGTCGGTGTACAACTTTTCCTCGCCGTTTCGGAAGGGGGTAATGCATCTTCGTTCCTCTTCTGTCACTACCTTTTCCAGGCGGCTTCTTACCTCTAGCTCTGCCTCCTCGTCAAGGTTTACTACATTGTTCGCGGAAGAGTCAGGCATACTCGCCTCTTGCAACGCTAGGACCGGTCCTTCATTCCCTTTGAGGGCCAACTGATAGCAAGCGTGGCTTTCATCTGGGTGGCTTCTCGAGATGCCGGCTCCCAGAAGCACGGGGAATTTCACGAGTGAGTGGTACACCGATACAGCCGCTTGAAACTGATGGAGGGAGGTTCTACCCAGTATGGCGTTGTATGCAGATGGGGCTTTGAGAACCACGAAGTCAACTTTCTCAGCTCGGCGCCTGCCTTCTTCGTCCCCCAAAATGAGGTTGATGGTCACTGAGCCTACGGCTTTTACACGTTCTCCCGCGAAGCCGACCAAGGTGCATTCCGTGGCCTTCAGGCGAGTAGGGTCTAGGTTCAACTGTTCATATGCGCCCCAGTAGAGAATGTCCGTGGAGCTTCCTGTATCCACCAGTACTCTTTTTACGATCTTGGTCTCCATTTGGACGTGGATGACTAGTGGATCGTAACTTCTATCTTCTGGGTGTGACACATCCTTCTCAGTGAAAGTCAGTTGATGGTGCTCGCGGATTCTTTTATCAATATTCATCACTGGCTTTCCTTCGGGGAGGAGTATGTTGGCTATCCTCCTTGCTTCGCGCCTGCTCGGGTGTCCGGGTGTGTGACTGCCTACGATGGTTCCTACGTGTCCATCCGGTCTTGGAAAACTAAGCTCCCGTCCTGTGGGTTGAAGGGGTCTTTGCGACAGTGGCCTTACGGGGTGTGGGGTGGGCTTCTTCCTCGGGGAGCCGTATCCCATGCATTCGCGAGCATCATGACCTGTGGACTGATGGTATGAGCAGAACTTCCCGCCTCCTTGTCGCGGAGCTGGTGGAGGACCATTACTACGCGGAGTTGGAGGGCGGAAACTGCCGCGCGGGGCCGGTGCTCTGTACTGTGTCTGTCCTTGAGGTCGAGGCGGTGCCACTGGTCTGTATTCCCTCGTGTTCATCTCAACCATTGCATGCTGGTTCACGTGTGCCTTCCCCTTATCTTACGGCTGATGGCGACGGGGTTCCCAACTAGGAGCGTCTCTCTTGTTGGATTCTTGTTTTCCTTTCGGGCCTGTTGATGGGGGGGAAATGCCTTGTGAGAGCTCTTCTGCTCGAATGTGGGTGTTTGCCTTCTCAAGCAGTTTCATGTAGGTTTCCGGGGATTTCTTGCTCACGGAAAACTTAAAAGCTGAGTTGGCTAGACCTTGGATGAAAGCCATACGGGCGATCTTCTCGTCGAAGTCATGAACCTGGACCACCTCCGTGGTGAACCTCCGCACATACCCGGCTAGGCTTTCTCCTTCCCGCTGCTTCATAGTGAGGATTTCCTGCATTCCCTTTTTTCTTTTCTGTGCACTCCCGAAGTGGGCTATGAGCAGGTCCTCCAACTGCTTGAAAGATTCGATGCTACCCGGGGGAAGGTTCACCATCCAGGTGAGTGCCGGGCCTGCGAGTGCATTTGGGAAGGACTTGCACATGGTGGCCTCGTCTGCTCGACTCACCAGCATCGCGTAGCGATACTTCGACAGATAATCACTCGGGTCTTCGCTTCCCGTGTACTCTCTGAGGATAGGGAGTTGGAAGTCGTACGGTGGCTCTGCCAGCAAGATGTGCTCCGCGAAAGCAGTAGCCCCTTAGAGCGTCAGCGGCGAGTTCAGCGTCATGGGCGGCTTTCGATGGACCATATCTCTTTTTATCGGCCCATATCTGTGCTGCTATGGCATCTCGGACGGTACCCATGCATTTGGGATTGTTATCTTCGCCTTCATCTTCGGGTCCAAATCTCTGACATTCCTCTTCCTCGTCGTCATCAAGGATTGCATCGCTGTGCTTGTGCTCGAGAATGTAATTGTGCAGCGCAAAACAAGCCATAATTATGTCAATTTGTGTATCAACTGAGTAGGTTGGCATGCTTTTTAGGATCTTCCATCTCTTCTTAAGAACCCCGAAGCATCGTTCTATTGTCGTCCTCAACGAAGAATGCACACGGTTGAATCCTTCGCGAATGTTTTTCGGGGCCGCTCGCTGGAACTGGGATTGATGATATTTGACTTTAGAGTAGGGCACCATGTATCCGCGTCTGTCAGGGTATCCCTTGTCAACTAAATAGTATCTACCTACAAACAAATAATTATAACAAATGTAAGTAATAAATCATTCTTAATAAATAACAGATTGTGATAAATTACCTTTTTTGGGTCGGGGAAAGTTCATCCGGGGAGTGTTCAGAGCGTGCTTGAACACCCTAGTGTCATGGACACTTCCTTCCCACCCAACGGAAATAAATGTGAAATACATATCGAAATCGCACACCGCCATTACGTTAAACGACGTGAATCCCTTACGACCTCGATAAGGGAATTGATCTTCCTCAGGGATCGAACATTCCATGTGCACCCCATCAATGCATCCAGTAGCACCCTATTTCAGTAACTACAGTTAACTTGGAAAACATCCTACATGCTTATAATGTAAAACATAATCCCCAAAAAGTAATACCTTAAAAAGGCTATATCTGTCCTCGCTTAAAACTTTGTTAGGAATGTTTGTGAACTCCCTGTCACGAGGTTGTACAAGTTTACGTACAAGCCCGTCAAACCCGGTCTTCCTCCCAACCAATGCATCCAGCACCTGGTGAATAACACGACTTATCGTGTCTCCGGATCGTTGGAACCGCTCACATGTAGCTCTATTTGAACTCCCTAATGCAATTGTGTATAGGAAAATTCTAACCTTTTCTAAAACAGTCATATTACGTGAAGTTTTAAGCCCGTAGTTGGACTCTAACTCGTCACACAAATTTAGTAGGACATGTTTCTCCATGCGAAAGGCAATCATACATCTAACATCCGATTCAGAATCTATAATATGTCGCATCCACAAATATCCTGTCAACTCTGAATCAAAACAGGGTACCTTATGGATAAACCTTTGATGATATGCTGTAGACATATCTGCACATGAGGCCAACCACATCTACCATCTGGGGATCCACTTCTTTCGCTTCTCTCGTCTTATCTTTCGTCTAGCAGCTAGAGATCGAGATAGACCCATTAGTGCTGCTACACATAAACATCACCATTAGACCAAGTTCAAATGCATTAACATTAATAAAATCAAAGCAGAAAACCATACAGAGGAGCAATCTGAAGTAGAAAACCATGCAGGGGGAGCAATCTGAAGCAGTTATTACACATGTCTCGTCAAACTACATAAATCCGTAAGAACCCCTTGCTAACTGAAAACACACTAGTTTGTGCTCGTACTGGAGCTGAATTACATAAATCCATAATAAGTTGAAATACATAAATCCACACTCGTACAAATCTCTACGGTTGATATATGTTGTACGCGAGTTCGTACTCGTACTGGAGCCACGCAATCCTGTTTGAATCTTTTGGCAGGGACATGAACACCTCACGTCTGTGTTCCAACGCAAGTTGGCTAACCGCAAAGCACCATAATTTAGACTCCTCTGACAGTAGTTGATCACGTACCATGCGTTCTAGCACAACAAGAATATCTGCATATTCATACTTTTTGGGTTCTTGTGCATCAGCTGTACTGTCAAGATCACCTTCCATCAATGAAAGCATCTTCTTACTAGTTTCCCCCACCAAGGCCATGTGTTCTTCGAATGCAGTAGTTGCGGGTGATTGCTTTCTCCTACGCTTGTTGTTCACAGCTTGGGATGATGTTGTTATCCTAGTACTCTTCCCCTTCGACTGTGATGTCCCAACAGATTTTTTTGAGGGAGTAGGAGTAGTCAATTCTTTGTGTATACTTGCTAGGCATTGCTCATATGGTAGGTCAAGATCGACCCTGGCAACAATGGCCTGCATGTCTTCTTCGTCTTCCTCGCGATCATTGTCCATTGTGCGCTCAAGGGAATCCTTTGAGTCGCCTCCATCACCATCATCATCACCAATGCAAATAGGAATAGAATTGGGGTCCATACTTGGTGAAACGACGTGCTTTCCCGTTGCAACAATTTGGTTGAACACGTCATCCCACAAATCACTTAACTCTGGTACGACTCCTTTCTTCCTGAATTGACTGTACTTGTCATCCTTTGCCTGTAATATAAAATAAATTATAAGAGATCACAATGTTTAGAAAATAAATGATAATGTTTAGGAATTTAAACTATTATTCCATGACCAGAATGTCCAATACAAATGGCTAACAAGAACAAATACCTTCCTTTGTCTATCCCACCATTCATCATCTAGGGTGACCATTCCAGTCTTTTCATCCCAGCCAGCACCGGTCACCTTGAACCGTAGGTCGGACCACGCCCTCCACAGTTTTTTCATATGCTCAACTTTGTTTTTGGCACACTCCTTCCTTACCTTCAACCCCGTCTTTTTCTCAAACCCTTCCTTAATATCATTCCAATCAAATGTTTGATATCCATGTGTTCCCTGATATTCTTTGCAGACCTTTAGTAATGTCACCGTTAGCGCTTCCGTCCACACAAAGGCCTTCTCCTTTAAGTTTCCCTTTCCCTTAACCTTTTCCGCCATCTACTTTATACATTGAAGACTTGCTCTAATTCAAAAAAATATATACACTTCTAGACAATAAAAGTAAACATTAATTAGGGGTTGTGGATATACCTTTTTCAATTCAATGTTCGGAACACCGCCTAGTTACCTCCGCAAACTTCTTGAGCCAATCTAAGAAATTAGGTGTTAGTTAGTTAGTTAGTTGTATCATATTTTCAGTTTTGTGATCAGGTTTTCCTTCTTGCTGCATCCATCTTATTGCATTCACGATGAAATAGGCTAGCTCGAATCAAAATCTATCTTATCTTAACAGGGAGACTCATTCTGTTTTGCATTCACGATTTTAGAGGAGGCTCATCTTATTGCATTCAATCGGCACAAGGATATATATGGCACATATAGCACAAAGAGAAATATATAGCACAAGGAGAATGCAACAACACATATATACAGAAAGTTGAACCCAATGCACAGAAGTCCATCTTACAAGTCAATCCAATTCATATATTGCATTTTTGACTATGAATTGGTTCAACTCTTTAAGCAAAATGCATACAAAGTACAAAACAAAATGTAATTTCTATTCTTCATAACTCATGACAGTTGTATAATGAGCTAACTCAAATACAGTCCTATCACTCAACTAATCCTCAAATGTGTACTAAACTTCCCAAAAAGTTTAAAAGTTCAGTTAGTTTAGGAATTATATTTTCTTATGATATTCATGCTATACACCCAACCCTCAAAAACTTCCCAACAAGTCAATCCAATTCATATATTGCATTTTGAACCAATTTATAGTTAAATTCTCTCGTCCTAACAAGTCTAATTATAGCAATCCAATTCATTTGCCCCTATGTCCATCTTACTCGGTAGGAAGAGGAGAAGCACATAGTTGAACCCAATTAAACGCCATAACAATCCAATTCATATATAGCAATCCAATTCCTAACAAGTCCATCTTAATCCTGGAGATGACAGTACAATGGCTGTATCCCTAACAAGCACATAGTTGACTCGGTAGGAAGCCTCGGCGAAGCACTCGACAACTCCAATGCACAGAAACCTGGTGCCGACTTCCCTCGGCGAAGCACAAGAGGAGAAGAGGGGAAGAGGAGAAGAGGAGAAGCGACTAAACTCAGTACCGAGCAGCTATGAGGAGGAGGATGCTTCAGCTTCAGCAACGAGCAGCATCGCAAATGGCCAAGCTCAATCGGCACAGCTATGAGGAGGGCCAACAACTGGTGTGTATCGGGGCAACTCCAATGCACAGAAGCAGAAGCACATTTAGGTTTAGTCACGTGAGGGGCACATGTACCCCAAATCCCTAAAATTCCATATCCTTTTTAGTAATTTTACACTCCAATTTTATTACTTAAACCCCTAAAAATTTAGTTTACCGAACGCCTCAAATTTTACTTCAACTACCTAACTTCAACTTCAAGTACTACTTCAACTTCAACTACTACTTCACCTTCAACTACTACTTCCACTTCAACTCACTTCAGCTTCCTATTTACCGAACATGCCCTTAGTAGCACCCAAGAGCCTCACGCTTTAACACCATCATTTGCAATTTGTGAATCAACAGGAGACAGTTAGACTCTATGATGATTCTCGTCAACACCCATCTAGATAGCCCAAAAGATCACTGTTGAAACCCGATTCAACCGTTCGTGAAGACGTCGAGGGTCAACACACCTTCGACTCGGATTTGTTGAGGATTTGTTTGTTTGGGAGACGTCCTCAGCAACTTCTTGGTCACTTGCTTCGCATAGGGCGGGACCTCCGACTCTCCGGTTCAGTTCTGATGTTGATATTATTCTTTCACACCTCTCTAGATTACATGTAGTTGTTCTCGAGCTTCAGCAACCTTCTCTTACGCGAGATTCACCTGAAAACACCCCGGAGATGGCTTTCCCCGGGACGGGCTCTCCGACGCTCAAGTCAGTTTTCTATGCAAAGAGCATGTATATATATGTAGAAAAGCTATAGTTGAGAGATTTACTAACCCGTCGAATTACCTTGACCGAGTATACTCACTCTATATTTCATTAGTCGGGCATTGGCCTAAGACCCTGGGTCTGTTGATTATCAAGAGCTATTTTGTACGCGTAGCAACTCTAATTAATTATAGCCTAGTATTGGCTTTGCCTCGTTCCTCTATTTCTGGCTAATTAATTGGAGTTGATACCGACCTTTGACCATTGCATTCTCCAGATCTAGCTCCTTTAACCACACAATTCTATAGTCTTGCTAATTAACTACTTAATCTTACAAGTATAAGTGTTGTTAGCAATATACTTGATGGCTAATAGTCGAATCGCAGATGGCATGAGAAACGATGGAGCGTGAGAGTGAGATCCTCCCTTGCGGGGATCGGAGCTTCATTGTAGCCTATTCAAGCTTAGGCCGGAGATGATGACGGATTAGACCGGAGAGGGCGGGCTAGGCAGAAGAAGGGTGAGATCCGGTATACGTTCCGACGGCGATGCTCACCATTACCACCAGAGGATGCAAGGTGTCTGCGGCTCTCGCCGGAATCTCGCTCTCGCCATCGAAGTTTAGAGAGCTTCGTCTCTCTCCTTCCAAATTGCGGCCCCTCTCTTCCAAAGTTTTCCCATGGAGCTGCTGAGAGAGCTCTCTCCCTTCATGGCCAGTTGCCCTTTTTCTCCCCCTCCCTGTCATTTGTGGAATTCAAGGGTATATATAGGCATTGTCGTCCACTACCGTGCCGCCAAGTGTCGCCTGCCGATTGATGGACTGACACCAATCTTCTCCATAACCGAATTCTGGTGGGCGTGAGGGCTTACGCGTAGGCTTATCCACGCGAGTGAAATCCGACTCCCACAATCACCTCAACCTCAACCAAGATCCAGAACCTCTGGCATTCTCATTCCTCTCCAAACTTTTACCTCATTTCCATAGACATCCCACATGCATATTCCTTTTTCAGGGTCAGAACTGCCACATACAATGTTTTTTGAGTCCGAAAACCAGGCACACAAGTTGACAATGCAGCCATGTTCACAAAAGGTGTGCTTGCATGTACCTGTTTCCACATCCCATAGCTTAACTACTTCTACATTTCCTCATGTGAGCACCATCGTGTCATCTGGACTCCATGCTACAAAAGATACAAGATTTTGGTGACTCCGCAATGTGTGTTTCAAAGTGATCTTTCCATCTTCGTGAACCTAAAGGTGAAGATGTCAACACAAACATTACCATCTAAAACACATTTCCAATAGATATTTCTCAAAAGAACACTTCATAGCATGACAAAATCCAGCCTAAAAAATTGAAGGAAAAGAAATAGTCCTCCTAGAACATTAAGAAGAAAAAAAGCCGAAATAATCCAATTTATCAAAATAGACATCGTCTTTTAATCACATGTCTTGACATATTACTATGATGATTTAGATTGACTAAAAAGAAAAAAGAAACCCGAGATAATCCAATTCATCTTTAAGATACCTCTATTTGATGTAACAAGATATTGTTAAGAGTCAATGAAATATACCTCCCATATAATAGCAGTACAGCCACTTAATGATGTGGCCAAATGCTCCCCACTACTGGAGAGCTGCACAAACCAGACTTCATTCTTGTGCTCAGTAAGTATCTGCAAAAAAAAAAAAGAGAGAAGAATTCCACATATTCAAATCAATACCAAAGAGGAATAAATATTGTAAAGGTGCATAATGGATGACATTGACATTGAATGTAGAGCAGTCCAGTACATACAAATCAGTAAGATATGGAACCAGATGATATCTGAAAGGCAATAATACTCAGTAGATGGAGAAACATTAATGTAAATCCAAATGAACTCACAAAAATAGAAAAGTCAAGGCTCTTAGTCTGCCGAAAGTTTAATCAAAGAGAAAAAAAGCAAAGAGGACTTCTTGTAACTAATGTCCCTACTTAGAATCAACAATTTGAAAATAATACACCAAAAAAAATGAATGACCAAATAAGTGTCTAAATATGTGGTCCAAATCAACAATTAACACTATTACATAGAATCACTATAAAAATCCTTCCAAATAGCAGACTGAAAAACACCAGAATCAACTCATTGGTAGGCAATCGACAACTTCCCTTCTTCAACTTCAGTTGTAGTCTAAGACATCAGAGGATGGGAGTTGTTTAGTGGGGAATTTTATACTACACTCATAGTAAGGAAACACTAAAACATCATAATCACCTCAAGCTTAACCAAATGAAGGGAAGAAATGGTGAAAAGTCAAAAACGCATTCTCAGAAACTAAAGTCGCAAAAAATAGAGCTTCAACAAATTTGACAAAATCCTTCGATCGAACGCATTCTCACATCTCGTTCAACATTCAGAACTAAAAAAATGCCGAACTTGGGGGGGGGGGACGGAAATTGTAGCAAATTGACAGGAAAACATATCGACTAAGATGTCGCCCAGTAACAAAACATATCAAAGCAATTTTTCCATTCAATAAATTACCCAATACTAAATCAATACAACATAACACCTTAGTCCTTTCTACAAATAACTTCGGTAACCAATTTAGTGCAAATGGGAGCTCCAGAAGCACTTCTGATTAGAGAACCAAGCTACAATCTTTCACCGTGAAGAATGAAGAGGGTAAAATTTTGTTGTATTTCTAGATGTTATTAAATCTACAACTGTGAGAAGAAGTTGTTTCCAATTGAATCATATGATGAAACTTTGAAACCCTAACAGAGTATCAGCACCATCTCAATGGGATATATTGAGAAGTTGGGAAATTGAACAAACCCTAACTGGAAAAAAAGATCATAACCACCTATAGATAAATGGGGGGGGGGGGGGGGGGGGGGGGGGGGGGGGGGGGGAAGAGGGGTGAATGTTCTGGGCAAGAAGATTATAGTGGATTGTCTGAATTTCTATACAGACACCAGAAGAGAGGGAGATGAATTGAGGGTTTGGTACATGAGAGCATATAGAAAGAGATTACCGGAAAATTTTGTTTCCACTTTCAATGTTGATCGGAGAGGAGAAGGGGAAGAATTGACGGGTTTCTGCACGGGAGAAGGTGTAGCGGAAGATCTCACGGAAATGGTCGACGTTGTAGATGTGGAAGCCACAATCAGTGGTGACGGCAAAGCAGATGAAGTCGTGGTTGAAGGAGATGCCTAGCGGGGTGTAAATCGGTGTCGGATTCGTTGATGACGTGAGAGGTGGCATTTCAGATGAGAAATGGATGAGGAAGAAGAACAAACAGAAGAAGAAACCGAGGGAATATATATATAGAGTTAGCTTCGACCAGTCGGTCAAACGCGAGTAGCATTCTAGATCATTCATTTTAATATTATCATACATCTTATCATACTCAATCTTGGTCAATGGTCAATTGACCGGTCAACGGTTAAATTTTTTTTTTTATTATTATTAAAAAAAATTTAATTTTTTTCTTAATTTTTTTTATACATGTTTTCATTTTAAAATTTGTATGAAAAGAATTGAACAATTAGTTCTTAAAGTTGAATAATTGTATGTTTAAAATTGCACAATTAAAATTCGAACAATATTAAAGTTGAACAATTGTATATGAAAAGTTGAATTATTGTATCTTAAAGTTGAACAATTTTATTTTTATAGTTCGACAAATGTATTCGCTATGTATATAAATTTGAACAATTGTCTCTCAATGTTGAACAATTTCATTTTTTAAATAATTTTTTAGTTGTGCATGGCCGTTTTTGCCATTTTCTATTTTTATTTATCTACACATTTAGGATTTAGGGTTTATGTTTTGAACATTTTTTAGTTGTATTATGTTTATATTACGTTATAAACAAAACTTCAAGTTTATTTGACAATTGTTAAAATTTTAATGAAGTATTGCCCAATTTATCTTTTGTTATAAGTTTGAATTTTCATGTAATCTAAATTGTTCAACTTTTCTGGTTCAGTTGTTTAACTTTATATATTGTTAAAAAAGTTGTTCAACTTGTATGATACAATTGTTCAAATTTAATAGAGAATTTTTCAATTTTTTAGAAACAATTTTATGAGGAAAGCGTGTAAGGAAACAAAAAAAAATGTTTTATCCTGAAAACAAATTGGCCAAAAAAAACAAAAAACAAAACTAACCATTGCTTAGTCAAAACAAATGTGTAATTATAAAAATAAAATTGTTCAACTTTAAGATACAATTGTTCAACTTTTTTGGTATAATTGTTAAACTTTATATATTGTTCAGAAAACATTGTTCAACTTTTAACATACAATTGTTCAAATTTAATTGGGAATTATTCAACTTTTTTAATATAATTTTATGATAAAAACGTGTAGAAAAACAAGAAAAAAAGGAAGAAAAAAAACTAAAATTTGCTTAGTGAAATAGTCTAACCATAAAAATGAAATTGTTCAACTTTAAGATACAATTGTTCAACTTTGTTCGTACAATTGTTCAACTTTATATATTGTTCACAAAACATTGTTCAACTTTTAACATACAATTGTTCAAATTTATTAAAGAATTGTTCAACTATTTTAATTATAATTTTATAATAAAAACGTGTAGAAAAACAAGAAAGAAAAAATTTGCCCAAAAAAAATAAAAATAAAAATTGCTTAGTGAAACAGTCGTCTAACCATAAAAATAAAATTGTTCAACTTTAAGATACAATTGTTCAACTTCTTTGGTATAATTGTTAAACTTCATATATTGTTCAAAAAATATTGTTCAACTTTTAACATACAATTGTTCAAATTTAATAAGGAATTGTTCAACTTTTTTAATTAAAATTTTATGATAAAAACGTGTAGAAAAACAATAAAAAAATGAAGAAAAAAACTTGCCCAAAAAAATTAAAAATAAAAATTGCTTAGTGAAACAGTCGTCTAACCATAAAAATGAAATTGTTCAACTTTAAGATACAATTGTTCAACTTTGTTTGTACAATTGTTCAACTTTATATATTGTTCAAAAAACTTTGTTCAACTTTTGATATACAATTGTTCAAATTTAATAAGGAATTGTTCAACTCTTTTAATGACAATTTTATGATAAAAACGTGTAGAAAAACAAGAATAAAAAATATATTTTTTTAAAAAATTTAATTGTTAAAAAAAAATGGACGAAAGTCAGTTTGACCGGTCAACGGTCAACGTTGACCGTTGACCATTGACCATTGACCGGTCAATGGTCAGATGTTGACCATAGAGTGTGATTGTGTGTGAGAGTGTGTATGTTTGCTATGATGGATGTTCCATCATAGCCTTCCATTGTCCCAAAATGGTTGGCTCTCATTCCTCCTCATGTTTCACCGTAAGCATCCGTTTCACCGGAGCCTGACTCTCTCTCTATATATATATATATATTTTGATAAGGTAAGAATTAGAATACCGACATATCGGAACTCTCGAGAGGCCGATAAACCGGCAATTGAAAAACCAGTTAAGAAACAACACTGACAAGCAAAAGAGAATACAACAAAGCGAAAGCGAGTTACAAGACTAAGGAGAAGCGAGTCCAGCACAAATAGTGCCACCAGACGACAGGTCAAAGAGGAAAACAATCTTGGGAAGTGTTGAATGAACAACCATGACGTTGTCCCCACTCATGATGAGGGATCTTCAGGAGTCTCGACCACCCTGACGTTGCCGTTTGGATCTTCAGGAGCCTCAACCCAACCGCGACCACAAGTGGAACAACTCAATCTCCACCCTCAATCAGCTTAACAGACGCAAAGAAAGTACCACTCACAAACTTGCACACAAAACACGAAACTAAAAAGACAGAACTAAAAAATAAATAAAAAATAAAGATTCTGGAGTCAACAGATCAGGTCTTCGCGCCGAGCGGGTCTTCGCGTCTGCTCATTGCAGAGACGAAGGGGGGTAAGGCCTTTGAATCTGGGCCCGCCGAAGTCGATTCCCAGCAGTAAACCACTGGTTTGCACCTTCCTCCAACAAGATGGATTTTGTTTCTCCTCTTGTTTTGTCAGCTTCACATTCTCCACATAGCTCGCCGGCGCCACATCTAGATGATCGGCGACAACGTGGCCGCTTCCTGAATGGCTAGCCGCTCGTCTTCCTCCGGCGAGCTGAACCTGCCGGAAAAAACAGATCTCCACTAGTCGGATAAGGTGCGAGAGGTGGGGGTTGTTCGAAACGGGGCTCGGTCGGAGCGGTGGGGGTCGGGCTTGGTCGGAGCGGGCTCGGTCGGAGCAGGGACACGGTGCGGAGCGGCTCGGTCGGAGGCGGATTGAATCCGGCGCCGGGGGCTCGGTCGGAGCGGGGGGCTCGGTTGGAGCAGGGCCATGGGGCAGTGCTGAACGGGGGCTCAGTTGGAGCGGGGGGCTCAGATGGAGCGGGGCCGGGAAGTGGTACGACTCGGTGGTGGTTTCCATGGAGGCTGGTAGTCTCCCTGAAGTTTAGTGGTTTTAGGGCCGGCTCCCCCTGGAGGAGAGCGTTTAAAGGACAGTAGAGTTGTTCGTGCGTTGCTTCTTTAAACGTCAACCCAGGGAATATATTGAAATGGGAGAAGGGGAGTGGAAGGACAGAGGGTTAGGGTTTGAGGATTAGACAGTTTTTTTTTTAGGAAACGTGGAAGTTAAAAGAGTTTAATGTTAATAGAGTAAAAAAGTAAAAAAATAAATAAAATTAAGAAAAGACTGAAGAGGTGCCACGTGGCGAAAGGAGGGATATGATAAGAGGATTTGCTTTAATGTATAGTATATTAGGGTTGATAGTGTAGCGCCAGTGCTATGCACGAGTGTATACAATTTATAAATTAGCAAATGAGTTAGATGTTATATACTTTTGTGCAATCGACAATTGAGTTAGCTGCTAAAGAGTTTTAAATACAACTCATGAAAAAATTGTACATTTAATATTGTTGAAGTCAACAGAAGACATTTTTTAATTACAAAGTGTAATAAATATTTTTTATACATCTACGTAAATGAAATGCAAGAATCCTTTCACTTTGCTAATCATATTGATCAAAAATAAGTTTGGGAGGGTCGCCCTTACCATCTTTTTTACCAACATTTACTTCTTAAACCCTAGAGATTAGGTTTGAACCTCAAACAAAAGCCATTTCAAAAGTTGACATATGGGTTTGTATTCCTCTCCTTTTACCTGAAAACTAAAATTTTGAGGCCATTAAAACTATCCTAGAGGAGAATGAGGTTGGGGAACTTCTTAAAATAGACCCTAATGCTGCCCATCGTAAGTGCTAAATTTGCTAGATTTTGTATCAACATAGATTTCAACCATATTGTTGATAGAACCATCCTTATCCCTGATGAGGATGAGATCATGAAAGAGTTCAAACTTTGGTTTGAAGACATACCCGATGGGTGTGGTAACCGTGTAGGGTTGATCACACTTTCAACACTTGTTCACTCAGAAAATATAACCCTCTAAAGCTTCAAATTACTTTTACAAAACCTGCATCCAAACCAAACACATCCCATTTATCTGATTTTTTTAAACTTTGGTGAGTGGATTGATGCCAATCATAAGAAAGGAAGAAACAAGACTCCCAAGAAGGCAAAAAATCCTCAAGGTTTAAAACCTTATTTGGAAGAGAATGGTTGTATTTCCATCATGTACAAATCCGAGGGTTCTTTTGCTGATTCTATAGATGTTACCCTTGATTTCTCCCATGAAAATTCACATACTAGAAATTGTGATTTGAGGCCTAATGTGCCTCTTGCTCCTGAAGTCCCAGAAACTGTGGAAACTACACAAATCAATGAAGAAATTATTCAAGTTCCTTCTGTGATCCCAATGGTTTTCTCTCCTACTGACCCTATATCCCCTGTTGTGGTACCTGAATGCATAGCCCTTGTTGTGCTTGATGATGTTCCTGCTCCCCTTAACCCAAATGATGAAATTGTGGTAGATGTTCTAGTCAAGACCCCTCCTCAAGCTGTTCTTGAGCTGAACATTAAGAGTCAATGGTGGAAGAGCTCTAGAGGGGTGTGCTAGGGAACCAACCATCCCCATGACCCTTGTACACTCACCGACACCCACCGAAACAAAGACACAATATACAAAAGCGACTTTATATTATATAGTGAAAATATACAAGAGATATTATACGGATAGCTCCCTACACTCTTTTATATGGGACACCCTCACTCACACTCAACTTCACACCCGCACACGAGCTAGCTCACACCCTCTCTATTGAGCTATCTTGCTCGATTGATTCAAACTGAGCAACCTCACTCCTATATATACTTGTGCATAGTCAGTTACACAAGCCATGCACCACACCGACCTTTACTATTCTCTAAGTAGATATTTAAAATTCATCTAGATTTTTCTATCCTTACATAATCTAGAATTATCTCCCCAAGGCATTCTATCTCTCCCACTTTCTGCATCTTTCTCAACTTCTCTAGATTTTGGGCTCTAATATTTGGCCCAAAATTACAGCCATCATAGCATTACTTAACTTTAAGCCCATTTTATTCATTTGAAAGTATTAATTATCTCAATAATTCCTTTCTTAATTAATATTTTCAAATGTCTCTGTCATATTTGAAAAACGCACCTTGTTTTTCTTCCGAGCATCACGACATCTCTTCTGTATAACTCGTCCGTCCACGATGCATATATTCTTTTTTTTCTTCCAGCCTCGCATGATCAAGCGTCTTCCCTTAAACACCCTGCACCACTTGTACGAGCCGACAAACCTGTATCCCTCTAACATCATCGTCCCTAACGAGATGATGTTAACTTTGCTTGAAGGCACGTACCTCACATTATGAAGAGTGTGGCTTGTACTGTTGTGAAGCCTTATCATCACGCTTCCGGTACCCTTGACCTTCAACTTCTCTCCGCCCGCTAAGTTGAGGTGACCAAACTCTTCATCCTTCTTCAAGGTGTCCAACAGTGCTTGATCTCCACACACATACATCAAGGCGGCACTATCCATCACCTACTCGGATTTGGCAACCTCATCACCCGTTGCCAAGTAAACGTCCTCCTCACCAATCTCACCGACCACATTCGTATGTGAGTCACCACTACACATCTACAACGACATCTCTCTCAGCTTCTTCAAGTCCTCCCTCATCCGAGGACACCTCGTTTGCATGTGACTCTTCTCCCCGCAGTAGTAACACTCGACGTCACTCAAATCCCGACACTGACGTGAGTTTCCTCTCCATCTTGGGTCACATTGCCCCCTTGTTTGACTCCTCCCTCGCTCACGCTCCCCCGCAACTAGTATGCCATCCCCTCATGTGTTGGTAGCGCCATTCTTCATCATCCTCTCACTCTCCCGCAAAGCGGCCATCACGTCATCTAGAGTAAGACTCAACCTTCCTACAAGTAAAGTCTACACCAAGAACTTGTACAACGCCGGCAATGACGCTCACAATAACAACGCCTGCTCCTCGTCTTTTATATTGTCACCTGCATTCATCAATTGACATACTAGTTGATTAAACGAGTTAATGTGGTCATGAAGATTTCCTCCTTCCGGCATCTTTAGTGAGTACAACTCTATCTTCAAACACAACCGGATCGTTAGCGACTTTGACGCGTAAATGCTCTCGAGCTTGTCCCACAACGCCTTCGGTGTGGTCTCCTTTAACACACTGAACTTAATCTCGGGAGCAAGTGTCAACCGGATTGTACTCACCACCTTCCTCTGGTTTTGCTCCATTCTCTCTCATTCATGGATCTAGGCTTCTCCTCCTCTAAACCCTGATCAAGACCTTGTTGCACCAAAAGGTCTTGGATCGTACTCTGCCACAACGTGAAGTTGATTTCCCCATCAAAGAGTGAGATCTCGAACGTCCTAGACAACCTGACCGCCATCACGCCAACATGAGATCCTTCCACTAGTGAACTAAACCCGTAGCACCTAACACCAACAACCTCAGCTCTGATACCACTGTTAGGGAATCGACCCTCCCCAGGACCATTGTACACTCACCGCCACCCACCGAAACAAAGACGCAATACACAAAAGCGACTTTGTATTATATAGTGAAAATGTACAAGAGATATTATACGGGTAGCTCACTACACTCTTTTTATATGGGACACCCTCACTCACACTCAACTTCACACCCATACACGAGCTAGCTCACACCCTCTCTATTGAGCTCTCTTGCTTGATTTATTCAAAATGAACAACCTCACTCCTATATATACTTGTGCATAGTCAGTTACACAAGCCATGCACCACTGACCTTTACTATTCTTTAAGTATATATTTAAAATTCATCTAGATTTTTCTATCCTTACATCTAGAATTATCTCCCCAATGCATTTAATCTCTCCCACTTTCCGCATCTTTCTCGACTTCTCTAGATTTTGGGATGCTCTAATATTTGGCCCAAAATTACAACCATCATAGCATTACTTAACTTCAAGCCCATTTTATTAATTTGAAAATATTAATTATCTCAACAGGGTGAATGACATAGCATCTTTCTACCTGATGGATAATAAAAAGCTGAGAATGTAAGCATATCCTTTTATGATTTATATCAGAAATTCCTCCATTTTGTCTACCAGTCCTCTCTCTGAAAGGAGGTCTTGGAATGGAACTTTGTCCCCTTCATCTTGCTTAACACCCTACTCCCCTTAGTGGGTAATTTCTGATCTAAATCCTATCTCCTATGTTTGTATTTCTCAATAGTGTAATTTCCCTTTCTGTTATGTTATGCCTAGCTTGTTGCTAGTGGAACTTATCCCTACGTACCTGATCTTCTATCAATTTCAATGGTATCCCCTGTTTATCTGTGCTAATCAACTTTGCATCTTCCACTATAGCATCTACTATTACAGAATTATTCATTTTGTTCACAATGTGGATAACAAGTATAATTCTATTAAATTCTATAACAAACTGTATGGTGATGGGTTAGTTGATTGTGTTGTTAACTGGCTTGCTGTGAACCTTAAGCTAGGTATTTGCATCTGCACAACTAATTGGTATGTTTATTACCCCATCCCTTTGGAGTAGTAATAATTTCAACCTTATACCTACTGGTAATTTTATGATTGAATGGTCTACAGTTCTTAACTCTGACTTGCAACATCATTACAATATTCATAGTGATGTGAATTATCTATCTATAATCTACGTTGCTCCTTATAACTCCAATTATTATTGTGAGCTGATTAATTTCTATACCAATATGTATGAAGACTGGTCAATTGATAGTATTGTTAACTGGCTTGTTGTGTACCTTAAGTTAGGTCACTGCATCTATACAACTAATTGGTATGTTTATTACCCCTCTCTTTGGGGTAGTAAAAAATTCAATCTAATACCTACTTCCCTGAGAGATTTTATAACTGACTGGATTACTATTATTAACTCCGACTTGCAACATCATTACAATATTCATAATGTTATGGATTCTTTATCTGTAATATGTTGGTGATTTTAGTGTCATCATGAGATTGTTTCCTTGACGGGAACAATGCCATTTAGTGTGATCGAGATTCATAAAACATGTTTGGGGGTGTGGAGTACACACTTGTGGAAGCGGAGTCGAGTTTCGGAGAGAAACAATAAGGTATTGTTACTGGTATAACAATTTCCCTTGAAGGGAACTTTGCTGGTTTGTTCCCTGTGAGGGAACTGTACAGTTGGCCGGTTGATTCGAGCACATTAAGCACGTGGTTAATTTGCAACATGTTTGGAACGTGTTTGTAATGCAATCACAACTGTAGTGGTAACTCCCATTATAACCGCCTTAACTTGTGTAACTACATGTAACCGTCAGTACCTGCTGGGTTCAGTTCCCAGAGAGGATAACTGCCTCTAGAGCGGTTGTAACCGCTTGGTAACCACCGTAACTGTCCGATAACTTCTTGTAAACTACTCTGGAAGTTCCCTAAATCCTATATAAAGGGTTCTAGGGCCTTAGTGTTGGGTGTGACGAATTGTCCTCTCTTATGATCAAACCATAAGAAGCTGAATGTCCAAAAACACATTCTCTAAAGTTTGATTCTCATCAAAAGCCTTGATTTGAATCGGTTGGTTTGTCTTATCTCACATCAATTTTTGTGGAATCCCTAAGGTTTGATTAGGGGCGAAATATTGATTTCAAAAAGCTTTCATGCGATTCAAACTTTATCCGGGTTGTGTTGCTATTTGATCGTTCCCTAGAGAAGCCAATTTCTGCGACAACAGTTCCCTCAGAAGGCTTTGACACCAACATTCGAAATTAATATCTTGGTGATCAATGGCAACAGTTCATGAGATGTCAACCAGGTTCCTAAAGCTTGACACATTTGAAGGGGTGGACATTTGACGTTGGCAAAAGAAGACACACTTCCTCTTGACCACCCTCAAGGTGGTGTATGTCCTCTCAACTCCTATTCTTGAAGTAGGCATTGATGAACCACTTGATGCCGTGAGGCGTATGAGCAAATGGGAGAATGACGATTATATTTGCCGAGGCCACATCTTAAACGGTATGTCTGACTCTCTTTTTGATGTGCACCAAAACGTCGAATCCGCTAAGGAACTTTGGGACTTTTTGGAGTCCAAGTACATGGCTGAAGACGCTTCGAGCGTGAAGTTCCTTGTTAGCAATTTTAATGACTAAAAAATGCTTGATTCTCGGCCGGTAATGGAGCAATTCCATGAGATACTAGGTATCTTGGGGCAGTATGCCCAACACGGCTTGAAGATGGACGAGTCCATCTCGGTGTCAAGTGTAATTGACAAGTTACCACCATCGTGGAAAGATTTCAAGCATATGTTGAAGCACAAGAAGGAAAATATTTCTCTTGTGGAGCTTGGAAGCCATTTGCGTATTGAAGAATGTCTTCGTGCACAAGAGAAAGGTAAGGAGAAGGAGACTCCAGATTCTTCTGTTGTAAACATGATGGAAGAAGGTTCTCAGAAAGGGAACAAGAACAAGGGCAAGAAAAGGCCGTTTAACAACACTCACAATGGTCCAAACAAGAAACGTTCCCCCACAGGGATCGATTGTTAGAATTGTGACAAACAGGGACATTTCAAAAGAGATTGTCATGCTGGAAATGGGAAGAAGGGAAAGGCTCCCAACCATTCTCCTCAAGGGTCCATGAACCAGGGGCATAAGTCTCATCAAGGTAAGAAAGGAACTGTCCCTCAAAAGGAACTATTTCCAATTTAGTAACATTTCCTAGTTTGGATTATGTTCCTAATATTTCTGAAGCTTTCTTTGTGTAGGATGATGAGTCAGGTGCTACTGCTCACATGAGTAAGGACATAACTATGTTCAAGCCATTTGATCCTGTGGATGATGGATGTGTCCTTTATATGGGAAACGAGTCAACTGCCCCCATACTAGGCCAAGGCCAAGTGGAGTTGGAGTTTTCATCTGGGAAGACTTTAATTCTTAAGAATGTGTTATATGTTCCTAAAATTAGGAAAAAATTAGTCTCTGGTACTATCCTTAACAAGTTAGGGTTTCGGCAAGTGTTTGAAGCCGATAATGTTATATTATCAAAAGGTGGTTTGTTTGTTAGACGTGGTTATCTATGTAATGGCATGTTTAAACTCAGTATTAGTAAAGTTGTAACTTCTGTTTACATGACTTGTGCACAAGGCTCTGTTACCTCTATGGGATCTGTTCCCTCAGAGGAAACTATTTCTTCTCTATGACATGCACGTCTTGGACATGTTCATTATCAGCATATGCATGATATGTATAAATATGGCTTAATTCCACCATTTGATATGAATATAGAGAAGTGTAGAACATGCATGCTTACTAAGATAACTAGATAACCTTTTCCTGGGGTTCAAAGGAATTGTTCCGTGCTTGATTTAATACATAGTGATTTATGTGATTTTCATGCTTCTCCGTCCTTAGGGAATAAGAAATATGTGGTGACATACATTGATGATTATTCTCGATATTGTTATGTATTTTTACTGCATGCTAAGGATGAAGCCCTTGGTAAATTCAAAATTTACAAGAATGAAGTTCAATTTCAAAAGGGAACTATGATCAAAAGGTTACGCACCGATAGAGGTGGTGAATACTTTGACCCAAATTACTTCTAATATATAGGAATCATTCATGAAACCACAACTCCCTATACACCACAACAAAATGGTATGTCGGAGAGAGAAAATCGAGTTTTAATGGAAATGTTTAATTCCATGCTTTCCTACTCGGGGTTGAATGATGGATTTTGGGGAGAAGCCATACTTACGACTTGTTACTTGTTGAATAGAGTTCCCAACAAAAGGAACAATGCAACTCCATATGAACTTTGGTTCAAAAGGCAACTCAATCTGAATTATATTCGGGTTTGGGGTTGTAGAGCGGTACGGTAGTAAGACTATCGGATCCTAAGCACAAGACTTTGGGTGAAAAAGGTGTTGAATGTATACTCATTGGATATGTCGAGCATTCCAAGGCCTATAGGTTCTATGTTATTGAACCAAACAAGTTTATTTCAGTTTATACCGTTATAGAGTCAAGAGATGCCATCTTTGATGAAAGACGGTTTTCATCAGCACCTATATCAAAGGACTTGGTTCCTGGATCTAGTGCAGATGTATGAAATCAGAAGGAGTAAACGAGCAAGGAAGGAAAAATCCTTTGGTCCTGATTTCCAAGTTTGCTTGATTGAAGGAACAAGGGATGAGATTGGTTCTCAATATATGTATTGTTACAATATTGAGAATGACCCAATAAACTTTGTTGAGGCAATGAAGTCACATGATGTGTCTTTTTGGAAGGAGGCCATAAATGATGAGATGGATTCCATCATGGATAACAATACTTGGGTCTTAGCTGATCTTCCCCCTAGTTGTAAACCTTTGGGAAGTAAGTGGATCTTCAAGAAGAAGATGAAAGTAGATGGAACCATAGACAAGTTTAAGGCTCGACAAAAGTATGGAACCGACTACTTGGGTCTTAGCTGATCTTCCCCCTGGTTGTCTAAGGCTTTAGACAAAAGTATGGAACCGACTACTTTGATACCTATGCACCGATTGCTCGAATATCCACCATTAGATTGTTGATTTCCCTAGCGGCTATTCACAAGTTGGTTATACACCAAATGTACATTAAGACAACGTTCCTGAATGGGGATTTAGAGGAGGAAGTTTATATGAAACAACCTGAAGGGTTTGTTATGCCCGGTCAAGAGCATAAGGTGTGCAAATTGATCAAGTCCCTATATGGGCTGAAGCAAGCACGAAAACAATGGCATCAAAAGTTTGATGAGGTTGTGTTGTCCAATGGATTCAACTTGAATCAATCGGACAAGTGCGTGTATAGCAAATTTGATAATTCTGGAAATGGAGTTATAATTTGCTTATACGTGAATGACATGTTGATCTTTGGTACGGATCAAGGGCAAGTCGACCTTGCAAAGGAATTTTTGTCATCACAATTCTCCATGAAGGACATATGATTAGGATAAAAAGGGAAGAGGGTGGTTTGGCATTAACACAATCTCATTATATTGAGAAAGTGTTGATGAAGTTCAATTATGATGGGTATTGTCCGGTTAGCACTCCATTTGATTCCTCTACACGATTGTTCCCTCACAAGGGAACATCTGTGTCACAACTTGAGTACTCAAGGGTTATTGGGTGCTTGATGTATGCCATGACAAGTACAAGACCTGACATTTGCACTGGGGAAACTTAGCCGATACACTAGTAATCTTGGTGTGAATCATTGGCGAGCAGTCCGTAGAGTACTTCAGTACCTCAAGGGGACCATGAACTTTGGTCTTAGATACTTTGGTTCCCCCTCGGTGTTAGAGGGGTATTCGAATGCAAGTTGGATTACAAATGAAGAGGATCATTCTTCCATAAGTGGATGGGTGTTTCTACTTGGTGGTGGCGCCATTTCATGGGCCTCCAAGAAACAAACTTGCATCACGAGTTCTACGATAAAATCAGAGTTTGTTGCCTTAGCGGCTGCTAGGAAAGAAGCGGAATGGCTAAGGAATATGGTTTATGAAATTCCATTGTGGGAAAAACCAATTTCATCTATATCAATCCATTGTGATAACGCTACAACTTTGGCTAAGGCATATAGCCATGTATACAATGGGAAATCACACCATTTGGGTGTGAGGCACATTGCGGTAAGAGAGCTCATTACGCATGGGGTGATTTCGGTGGATTTTGTTAGGTCTCAAAAAAATTTGGCTGGCCACTTGTTGAAGGGGTTAGCGAAAGACTTGATTTCCAAGTCAGCTAAGGGGATGGTATTAAGACCCATATAGTTTTCTAGTGGTGGGATACCCAATTCGTACATAACTAGCGTTAGGGACAAATTCAATGTGGAAAACCCACACCTAGAAACTGAAGAAACACAAAAATTGTCCCCAGGTGTGTGTTTAGTTCCAACAAGAGGGAGGTTGAAGACAAAGTCTTCTTAATAGTTCAAAGTGCAGATTGTAGGTGCACGATTGGGTAACGTTACCCTTAAGGGATCTACCTATGTAAGCATGAAGTTTGGCCGCTTCATGAAGTTTCGGGTTGGTTTCAGATACGCTTATGAATGGATATGGACTTAGGGCTGTAAAAGAGTTAAGTTAGACTTTAAGAGTTGTAAAGTAACTTGTGTGTGTTATCTTCAGGCACCTAAGAGGGGTTGATTGGTTCAATCCTTTGGACACCATGATTCCCGGGTGTTTGGAATATGTAATTACACTAAGCGGAAGTTCAATCCTTGTGACATTTTCGTTTATGCACGAGTTGGGATAAAGGCTTACTTATTTTGTGAATCAAGGATTACACTAAAATGGAGGAGGATTGTTGGTGATTTTAGTGTCATCATGAGATTGTTCCCTTGAAGGAAACAATGCCATTTAGTGTGATCGGGATTCATACAACACTATAGGAGCTCACTTTGTTATAACACAAGTTTGGGGGTGTGGAGTACACACTTGTATAAGCGGATTCGAGTTTCAGAGGGAAACAATAAGGTATTGTTACTGGTACAACAAGTTCCCTTGAAGGGAACTTTGCTGGTTTGTTCCATGTGAGGGAACTGTACAGTTGGCCGGTTGATTCGAGCACATTAAGCACGCGGTTAATTTGCAACGTGTTTGGAACGTGTTTGTAACTGCAATCACAACTGCAGTGGTAACTCCCATTATAACCGCCATAACTTGTGTAACTACCTTGTAGCCATCGGTAACTGCTGGGTTCAGTTCCCAGAGTGGATAACTGCCTCTGGAGCAGTTGTAACCGCTTGGTAACCGCCATAACTGCCCGGTAACTTCTTGTAAATTGCTCTAGAAGTTCCCTAAATCCTATATAAAGGGTTATAAGGCCTTAGTGTTGGGTGTGGCGAATTGATCTCTCTTATGATCAAACCATACGAAGCTTAAAGTCCAAAAACACATTCTATAAAGTTCGATTTTCATAAAAAGCCTTGATTTGAATCGGTTAGTTTGTCTTATCTCACTTCAATTTTCGTGGATTTCCTAAGGCTTGATAAGGGGCGAAATGTTGATTTCGGAAAGCTCTCATGCGATTCAAACTTTATCCTGGTTGTGTTGCTATTTGACCGTTCTTTGGAGAACCCAGTTTCTGCGACAACAGTTCCCTCAGAAGGCTCCGACACCAAAATAATATATGCTGCTCCTTGTAACTCTAATTATTACTGTGAGCTGACTAACACCAAGAATTGGATCTACTTTTCTTCTTGTTGTTGGTTCCATTCTTGTAAACTTTGAGACATTGATTTTCTTCCTGTGAAGATCAACAAAAATACCATTGCTATCCACTGTCATGGGTGGCCTATTATAAACTACCTTAAACTTCTATGGCATTCCTGCTACTGCTATAGTACTGATAACAAGCACACCTTGATTTATTTCTATGATTTCTACAACTGCAATAAGGTGATTTATAAGGATAAGATCTGTGAATTTGAATTAAATTTAACTATAGGTTTTATTCAATTACAAACCATCTTGAATCATTGGTTTTTTTCCCTCCATGTTACTCTTCCTCATGAGTATTATACCCCCTGTACTTTTAACTGTCATGATATCTATCCTTTCTTCAATAACCCCATGAAATGTATCTCTACTGATGTTGATGCTCTTCTTGTTTGGAGTGGTTCGCATCCTTTAAGTTTGGATTTGACTATCTTATTAACCTCAGACAGATGAAGCATTCCAATAATAGAAACATTTATACTAAAATTACTACTATTAATATCACTTTTGTTAGTCTCTTATACCACTCGGTAATTATCCACATTAGTGGAACTTCTTTTGGCTCCCTGCTTATACTCTGGATCTATATTGTTATTTTGGACAAAACTCCTAATACTTGCTATGTGTATACTTGTCATAAATTACAGAATGATGCTCAAATTTGGTTTGTCTGGTTCTGTGCATGGTACACTCGAGTTTCAAAAAGTATCAAGACTGTTGGGTGCCATCAAGTATATCTAAAACCTTCCTAATTAAAGATTATATCTATCATTATAACTACTTTATTATTTCTAATTTTAGGAGGATGAATCTGAGATCTTTCTTGCCCTGTGCATTTACGATCAATGATGATTTTTTTCACACTTCATAAATTTAACTCTAATAGATATAATAATGGGCCCATACATTGTTGGATTATATCCTCCTATGCCAAAATTTGCAGCACCACCTCTCAATTCGAGAACAAAATTTCTAACCCTACTGACAATTACCCCTATGATTTCTATTGGTGGCTTGGAGGTCCCTGGAGCCTCCTTGCCTCTCAGTTTTTTGAAATCTGTTTATTATTCTTATTCAAATTTCAACCTGGTAATTATGGGTGTTGTAAGATGTTAGTACGAAACCAAAATGAACCAGATGAGACATTACTGAAATTTGAGTGTAGGACCGCTTTGAAATCCGTTAGAAAACTCGAACGAAAACTTGCTGCATCACGGTATGGAATCTGCTGCCTTAGAAGCGATTTCGCCCTGACCCACCAGAGCTCTGTCAGATCGGCGTTGCCCCCCAAGGTTCGCACATTGTCCTCCGATCGCGGACTCTCGCCAATGAAATGTTGATATCAGTCGGGTATGCTCAGAACAAAAACGTTTTTAGAGAAGAGAATTGATTGTTGTTGTTGTGTGTTCAGTAAAGCCCGAGAACTCCTCTACTTAAAACAATTTCAGTAGCTGCAGAGAGTTACACTCAAGAAATAGGACCCAAAAATTGATGTGACTCGTAAAATAGGACCTACGCACGTGCCACGGACCGGGCCGGACGGCGGTGGTGCGCGTGAAGGGGACACCTTTCTAACTCAACTAACCCATTGAAGTAAACCCCAAAATATATACTAGCAAAAATCACCCATTTCCCACCGATATGGGATGCTCCAAAAATACACAAAAGTTGCTTTTGAAATTTGAGCAAACAGGAAACCCAACATAAGACTACTATCTCTGTCTCCCATATTAACAAGTCCTTGCTTAATTTTATGATCAGTTATCACATACTCTGTTCTTTTAACCCCGTGATTGAGTGGTCTTTTACAGGACTACATCTAGTGATACCTGGGATTTTTTTGATCTCCATTCATCATTTGAGAAACCATCTCAAGACAGCTATTACCATTAACCAAATTATATCCTACCCTCCCTTGTGGAGAAGGAACTTCCATGTTATGTGGAATAAGTATACTCAACTAATGCAACTGGATTGTATGGAGCACCCTTGTATGGACAAAACCATCAGCATAAATTATACTATGAGTGATTTTTGTTGTCAAATTCACTTCCTAGTACACATAACTCAGATTTGTAACTTGTTTCCGGCTTCATTCTCTGTTAAGCTGGAATTTCTAATTATCATGTATATTAAAGGTTCCCTCAGTTGCTCTCTTGGGTCCTTGTGGAATTATACGAGTTATATGAAAAAATACCAAAAGCTTGCAAGTAGTAACCTTATTCTTTCCCTTGATAACTCTATTGTTCATGAAACTATCAATTGGACTAACTGCATGATGACTTCAACGGTAATTGCGTTACCATCCTTGATGACTTGAGGATTAGAATTTGTAAACAAAAATATATTAAATATCTTAAACAAAGGGGTTTGGGGAAACATTCTATGTATAGAAGGAACAATATACCTATAAAAACTATACAAGATGGTTTTATATGAAGATAAGTGCATGGAACTGTAGAGGTATGGGCCGTAGGAACTTTTTGACGGAAATAGAAACTCTCAATAAAATTGAAAATATCCAAGTTATTGCATCATAGAAACAAAAACGGAAAATTGCCCTAAGGATCACATTTGGAAAATAAGTGGGATTTGACATTATGGCCTGGTCCTCTGCTCTTGGTCTTTCAGGGGGCATCTGTATACTGTGGAAATCTTACCAGCTCTACAATGAAACTCTGAAAATGATTTTTCTGTCAGAAAGGTTCACAACTTTCAAATACAAAGTACTAGACAATGATCGCACTATGATTATTATTTTTGTCTATGCCCCACCTCGGCCTAGTGAAAAAGAGGAATTCTGGAATGTTTTATCCCAATTTATGTCTCAAACTAATCTCCCTTGTATTTTGTTGGGTGATTTAAATGAAATTCAAAATAGTAATGAAAAGTGGGAGGTAGTTTTCCTAACTCATCTAGGTTTCAAAGATTGTTAAACCTCAAAGATAATCTAGATCTTTTAGATATACCAACACAAGGGAATAACTTCACATGGCACAAGAATAGTACAAAAAAAAAAAAATCTAGGAAAAATTGGATCTTACATTCTCCTCCTTAGATCATTGCCCTATTTCTGTTGACCTAGATAATAATCAACAAAGGAGAGCCCAACTCTTTAAATTTGAAAAAATGTGGCTAAAAAGAAAAGATTTTGAAAATATTGTTAAATAAGCATGGAGAACTAATGTGGATGGATCTTACATGTTTAATTTAGTTAAGAAAACAAACGCATTAAAAGTAAAAGATAAGTTGTGGAATAAAACTACATTTGATAATTATTTTAGACAACTAAAGGACATAGAAGACAATCTAACTGATATTCAGAACCTTCTACTGATATACCCCTAACCAAGTATTATACAGAAACAGACTAATCTAATTAAGAAAAAAGAGAAGCACCTGGATTTCATAGATCCTACTGGGGGCAAAGAGCAAAACTACACCACCTAAATTCAAATGATATTATCTCCAAGTACTTCCATTGGGTTGCCCATGGGAGAAGAAGTAGGAAATCATTAAGGAAATTAGATCTCATAATGGTATGATTATATCAGCGAAGAGAATATCAGGAAGGAAATACAAACATATTTTTTAAAGAAGGTATATGAAAGATGATATCAACTTAACTAATATGCATAGATACCTTGGAACAATACAAAAAGAAGTCTTGGATGAAGACAACTCCAACTTAACACAAACCCCTACAAATGAAGAGATTAAGAAAGCAATCTTTAGTATTGTGAGTGATAAGTCTCCAGGACCTGATGGTATGTCAGCATCTTTCTATCATAAATACTGGCATATTGTCTGTCCATCAGTCATTAAAGCCATCAAGACTTTTTTCTTCTCTGGTGAATTACTTAAACAAATTAACCATACTCTCATTACATTGATACCTAAATGTGATAACCCAAAGTCCACTAATGATTATAAACCCATCAGTCTATGCTCTACAATATATAAAACTATTTCCAAAATTCTAACAGACCTACTCAAGAAAATTTTAAGAAAAATCATCCACCCTGATGTGACTATGTCCCATCATCAAGGCCTTGACACTAAAGACGCTGCAACGGCCGCCACTCCTATGCCATCCTCGACGCCATCCATGCCACCCAATGCCATCACGCCATCCTAACAACTTTCCTCGAACACCACGGCACCCAAATACTCTGTAACACCCCCAAATATATATCCTTGAAAGGTATCACCGCTAGTGACCTCAGATTCCACATCCGAAGCCACCCAAGGCTTAACCAGTTTATACAAATCATAAAACAACATTTATAATACGAAATGTCATAGTATTGGATTAAATCAAAGTTTCGGAATTACATCCATAATCCAAATACAACCAAAATGTATTACAGCGGAAGTCTTTTTAAAATAAATGACACAAAAGTCTTGATCTAGCGATCACACGCCTAGGATCTCAACCTGATAAAACTCTTTAAAATTCCATCTGCCTTCCTCGTCGTTTCTAGCCTTCATGGAACTGCAGTTTATCTGATGTGCCGTATGAGACGGATGACACCAGCCAACCATGCAAGGGAATATAACCTGTTGGTTAGTCTAATGAAAGACTATGCAAGGGTAAAACAGAAAGGTTCTAAGTAGTCGTATTAGGTTAGACTCATCGCTTCTCGAATAAAAGTCGATGACGATAGTCAACCACCATACTCCTACTGAAAAATACGAAAAGGTATGATCAAGAGAAGACTCTGAAAGATTGAGTCTTAAGGACACATATGAAGAGAAGACTCCAACGAATTGAGTCTTATCGAAAAGTATGACAATGTTTGGGAACATTATAATTCACACAAGCGTTTTAAAACTGACTTGACTATTTGGGTCCACGACCAACCTCACCGCACAATGCGAATTCAGATTTGGAAGGTGGACTTACTCTAATCGAAGTCTCGGACGAGTTTCCAAGTTGTACTTCTCGCCCTAAGGTTCATTAATTATGTGCATAACGACACTTATCTTATTTAATTCCAAAACGTATATTCACGTTATAAGCTTTTATCATAATCATCTCATCCCTCAGGATATAGAGATATATAGTCGGAAATAAATCCCTAAAGGTTTGACGCCGGCTAAGCGCACCTCCCCTATATTCGGATATGGGATAGTCATGACTAGAGAAACGGTGTTAGGGCTTGAACATCCTATCCACCGGGTTATAAAGAAACGACTACCTCTCAAGGTAAGCAGCGCTCCTACGAATACTCGTGCTAACTATATCTCAAGAGCACATAAAATCCAGTGCTAACTATATTTCAAGTTCGCATAAAAATCCACAATAATACCATCACGGTAATAACAGATATGATAGCGTTGTTTCTAGCAATATATACAACCTATCATAATATTCATTTTAATCTTATCATTTTAAGAAAACTGTTTCCAACGAAACCAGTAATTCATCCCAATTTAATTAACAATTAAACAATTGATAATTAATAGAAATATGGAATGATAAGCAAGAGCGAACCGTCACTTGCCTTAGATTAGACGAAGCTCAACGAAGCTCAAAGACAATGGGTTTCTGGGTCCGGAACGAGGACATAACTCGGATTTCAGATCCCTACGGAACGACCCATAACAAAACCCTAAGTTAGATTCGATAATAAAATATACGAATCTAAGGAAAGACAAACGAAATCGAAGGAACGGAAGTCCTAATCGAGATCACAAAGCCCAAGCCACAACCACGAGTGCCCAGGCACACCGCGGGTACGGCGGCCTTGACCGCGGGTGCGGTCAAGCCACAGTGGCGAGACGACGACGATGAAAACTCACAGGGGAAGACGACGGGGGTTCGACTCGTGGTGGCTCCGACTTCTGGATTCCTTGGACCACCCAAGCACCACCTTGAGAGCACCTCCTCCTCCTATGAGAGCTCCGGCGATAACTCCGACGAAAGCTTGCAAATCCGGCGACAATGGAACGAGAGAGAGATTTGAGAGAGAGAGAGAGAGAGAGATTGAGATGGCTTCCTCCTCCAAGTCCCCTCCTTATATAGGCCAAGCAAGGAGGTCAAGCAGGCACCTCCCCCACCGCCTCACCGCCTCGGCTCCGACAAAGGCAAAGCAGCTCAGGCGAAGCCGGTCAAAGTTCGGCGAATCAGAAAAGCAATGATGACGGCGCGGGTGCGGTGGGTCTCACCGCGGGGTGTAGTGAAGGCCATTTCTGACCGCGGGTGCGGTGGGTATGACCGCGGGCGCGGTGGAGGCCAAATCCTGCCTCTTTCACCTTCTTTCGTCCGGGAAGAATTATGGGTATGGGTCTTAACCCCGGATTAAATATATTCGTATCTGAACAAATATTCTAAACCCCAAAAATACGTCGAATGTATTTTATTCCACTCAGGGAATTATTACAGAGATCAAGCATTTAACAGAATGTCTGAACTTCTCTTAAATTAATTCGACTTCAGTACGAGTGTTTGGAAAATTACAAAAATGCCCTTACTAAAAATGAGGGGTATTACATCACTTCCCCCTTAAAAGAAGTTTCGACTCGAAACTTGGCCGAATAACCTAAAAAAAAGCGAGGCGTTACAACACTACCCCCTTAAAAAGGTTTCGACTGCGAAACTAGGCCGAAAACAGCTCGAGAAAGTGTCTAAGCATATCCTCCCCAGTCTCCCAGGTTTCCCAAGTAACCTACTCAGTTCCTGACTTGGACCACAAAATCCATACCAATGGTACCACCTTGTTCCGTAACTGCTTCTCACGGTGTTCGAGAATATGCACCGGTATCTCCTCGTAGGTACCATTTGTCTGAATCTCGATGTCTTCATAACTCAGCACATGAGACTCATCAGGCACATACTTCCTTAACAATGATACGTGGAACACGTTATGCACTGGATGCGCCAATGGCGGCAATGCCAAATGATACGCTAGAGACCCCACTCTATCAAGGATCTCAAATGGTCCCACGTAGCGAGTGTTAAGCTTCCCACACTTACCATATCTAAACACACCCTTTGATGGCGATACTCTGACAAACACTTTGTCACCAACCTCAAACTCGACATTCCTGCGCTTCAGATCTGCATAAGACTTTTGTCGACTCTGAGCGGTCAACATCCTTTGTCTTATCAAAGCAATGTCCGAGGCAGTCCTTTCGACTAGCTCCGGTCCGAGCAGAATCTTGTCGGCATTCTTATCCCAACAAATCGGAGATCTGCACCTTAGACCGTACAAAGCCTCGAATGGAGCCATCTTGCTTGTAGCATGCCAACTGTTGTTGTACGTGAACTCAATCAGACTCAGGCTGTTCTCCCAGCTAGTCGGACGATCGAGTGTACAAGCTCTTAGCATATATTCCAAGTTCTGGATGGTCCTCTCAGACTGTCCATCCGTCTGAGGATGAAACGCAATACTGAATCTCAACTCGGTTCCCATGGCCTTGTGTAATTCTTTCCAGAATCTTGACATGAATCGGCCATCTCGATCCGATACAATGGTCTTTGGAGTACCATGCAAACAGACAATCTCGTGTAAAAACACTTCTGATAGCTTCTGGGTTCCCCATGTTGACTTGATAGCCACGAAGTGAGCACTCTTCGTGAGCCTATCAATGATTACCCATATAGCATCCTTCTGGCTTTGAGTCTTTGGCAGCCCCGTGACGAAATTCATAGCAATATCCTCCCATTTCTATTCTGGCACTGGAAGAGGTAGCAACTCACCACCTAGTCTGCGGTGTTCTATCTTGACCTTCTGACAAGTCAAGCATTTCGCCACAAACTCTGTTATATCCCATTTCATGTTGGGCCACCAGAATTTCTTTCTGAGGCCTTTGTACATCTTGCTAGAGCCTGGATGTACAGAATAAGCTGACGAATGGGCCTCCTTCATAACCAACTGGCAAATACCATCAACGTCAGGCACACAGATCCGGTCCTGAAACCAGAGCGATCCATCTTCCTGAATCACGAAACCGGGAGCTTTCACGTCCATCACTTCACTGCTTAGCTTTATCATGACTACATCATCAACCTACTTCTCCCTGATTTGATCAAGTAGCGTGGCCTGAATCTCAAGCATGCTTAGATATCCTCTACGCTAATCGTACAAGACTTCAATCTCGCTCAACCCTTGGTTCAGCTTGGTCTGAGCAGTAAGTAGAGCCACTATAGTCTCGTGCAGCGTCTTCTGGCTCAATGCATCGGCTACTACATTAGCCTTGCCCGGATGATACACCAATTTGATGTCGTAGTCTTTGAGTAGCTCTAACCAGCGACGTTGTCTCATATTCAGCTCCTTCTGAGTGAACACGTACTTTAGACTCTTGTGATCAGTGAAGACTTGGCACCTCACACCATAGAGATAGTGCCTCCAAATCTTCAGTGCAAAAACAACGGCTGCTAATTCCAGATCATGCGTCGGATAGTTTGCTTCATAAGTCTTCAACTGTCGGGATGCGTATGCAATAACTTTGCCCCTCTGCATCAGCATACATCCCAAACCACTCTTCGAAGCATCACTATAGACCACATAACCATCAATCCCTTCCGGTAGCGCTAATACTGGTACGGAGGTCAGGCATTGCTTCAGCTTTTGAAAACTGGCCTCGCACTTGTCATCCCAGACAAACTTCTTATGTACTTTGCGGAGCAGATCGGTCATGGGTAGAGCGATCTTAGAAAATTCCTCCACGAACCGTCTGTAATATCCAGCGAGTCCTAGAAAACTACGCACCTCCTTCACATTCTGAGACCGCTTCCAATTGGCTACCGCTTCAATCTTCTGGGGATCAACCATAACCCCATTCTCATTAATCACGTGGCCTAAGAAAGCCACTTCTTTTGTCCAAAAGTCACACTTAGACAACTTTGCGTATAACTGATTCTGTCTAAGGACTGACAAAGTAATCCGAAGATGTTCCTCGTGAACCTCCTCACTCAGGGAATAGATCAAAATGTCGTCG
The DNA here is from genome assembly GCA_027886185.1 of Rheum nobile. NCBI lineage: Eukaryota > Viridiplantae > Streptophyta > Magnoliopsida > Caryophyllales > Polygonaceae > Rheum > Rheum nobile. The sequence goes on along the minus strand of WOAB01000002.1, from coordinate 1,997,725 downwards.
ATGAAGACCACTACGAACTTATCCAAGTATTGGTGGAAACATCGATGCATTAGATCCATGAAAACTGTTAGAGCATTTATAAGTCCAAATGGCATGACTACGAACTCGTAGTGACCATATCTCGTTCGGAACGCAGTCCTCGGAATATCTTCCTCACGAATCCTGAGCTGATGATAACCAGACCTCAGATCGATTTTGGAAAAGACCTTTGCTCCCTGCAGTTGATCCAACAGATCATCAATCCTCGGCAACAGATACTTATTCTTAATCGTGACTTTATTCAACTCTCAATAGTCGATACAAAGTCAAAACGATCCATCCTTCTTCTTGACGAACAAGACCGGAGTAGCCATCCGGAAAGTCTTGCATCTCAGGAGTAGCCATCCGGTATGGTGCCTTAGAGATCGGCGTGGTACCAGGATCGAGATCAATGGTAAATTCTACGTCACGATACAGGGGTAAACCAGGAATCTCCTCCGGAAAGACATCCGGAAACTCACGGATGACCGGAATATCAGGAATTGAAGGTTCATCTTTCTTGGGCTTGTCCAAATAGCACAGGTACCCGACACATCCTTGTCGAAGTAGCTTAAACGCAGCCATCGCATTGATAAGCCTACCGTTATCAACGTCATTCCGACCCTTGAACTTGCATACATACTGGCCCCCAGATGACACTGATCGGAGGAGTAGTCGTCGTATCCCCAATCAAAAGTAAATCCTAAAATCCTCACTAAACAAAGTATAGTAAGCAAGTCAGGGTCGATCCCACAGAGAAGGAAGAAATTCAATGGTGGTAGCATGAAATGTCACAAAGGGGGGTTGTATGGTTGGTTGGTCACAAACGAAACAAACAAAACAAAGTAGAATGGATGAAATATCAATAGAGAAAAATACTTAGCCTAGTAATGTCCACATAAGTCATTCAAAGGTTATTCATAGATTAAGTCCTATCTTCCTATTCGGTTATTCCTATCCCGATCTTATGTAAATTCAGAGGGAAATCTTCCACAAAGAACCCTTACCAATGAATAACCCTAGTACCACTAAAGGTTCAACCCAAAGGCAGCAATGCATATAAGAATTAACCAGGATACACAGAACGCTCGCTCAGATGCATTTACCATGTAATTATCTCTCCCTACAATAGAACAATTTCAACCAGAGCATGTAAATTGTAGTTGCTACAGCAGAATAGGACGTTAGCCCAACAGTTTCCTAATCCTAGCAATATGAAAATCACCAATAACAACTAGTTGCGCGGGCTAGTGCAATCAATGAAATCCAATGGAATAAGCTTAGAAGAGATAATATAACTCAATAGGAATAAATAGATAGGAACAAAACCTCACAACCAGATGAATAAACTCATGCTTCCATTACCGGACTAAGCCAAAGAGGCTTAGCTCCTCATAGTCATGGTAAAACTTCAAAGGAAAAGAAAAACAATGATGAATTGAAATTGCAAAAGCTAGAACCTGTCTCTAAAGAGTGGAACTCTAACCCTAATGCATAAGGAGAGTATTTATAGGGCCCTAACAAATGACCTAGCCCATTAAGAAAAATAACTGAAATAGAAATAAGAAAAAGGGAAAATAAAACTAAAAAGATAATTCGGAATAAGTCCGAGCTCCTGCCGTGTCAGACCCGCGATCGCAGGTGGTGGACCTTGATCGCGGCCCATGTGGCTCCGTGCCCTTCAATCTCTCCGCGCCCGCAGAAAACTCTCGACATGCTCTGAGGCCCGCGATCGCGGCACCCATGCCCGCGATCGCGGTTAATGCTCAGCATTCTTGTCCTTTGCCTTGCACCAACTCGTCTCCTCTTCACTCCTTGGCGTCTTCTCTTGATGGCTTCCTTCCTCAGTGTCTTCATGATATCCAAAGTAGCTCAAACACCTCCAAAAACACCAACTTTGCCTCCAAACGTCATACACAAGAATGTGTCTAAATCTACCCGAATGGCACTAATAAAACCTCTAATAACTCTTAGTTAAGCCCTACAAAGTAGTGCTTATCAAACTCCCCCATGCTTAGACCTTTGCTCGTCCTCGAGTAAACTAAAAGAAAGTCTACTCCTCCAATGTAGCACCCAAGGTCTCAGGAAGCATATGCTCCAACTAAGAGTTACCTAACCCATGCCAAGCTCCCGGCACCAATCTCATTCACAACACATCCTCCATCAACAAGCTTAAGGGGCAAGCAGAGTACTTCCCCCAAGCTTAGCCCGGACATCCAATAGTGTAAAGTGACCTCTAATCCTAGCCTCCATCTATGACTCCTTATGCCTCCTAGAGTGACCTACCCGACAATCCTTCTTTGACTCCTCTTCTTATGTCGCCCCATCGGTAAAATAAGATCCTAGAAAACTCTCCTTTTCTTTTCACTCATTTTGCCTAGGAGCCCTTTTGGGTTTTCATCCTAGCCACTCATATTTTTCTCATAGATGTGCTCACATAAGCTCACACTCAGACACCTTTTTACCCCAGCCTAGCGCTGGTCCGGGCCACCTGCTTATTACCCAAGCCGCCCTTTCGGGTTTTTGACTTGTCCTAGGATTTTCATGTATGTCTTTTTTTGCTTTTTGACTTTTTTTTTATCAAAAGGGAATGCGAACAATGGACAATACTGAATGGAAATAACAATGCTGAAATCGAAACTAAGTTACAAGATAGATAGCAAGTACTTTCTACTCCCCCATGCTTGAATCATGCATTGTCCTCAATGTATGGAAGACAAAGAAAAATATGAGGGGAAGAAAGAAAGAACTCACTGAGCGTACGCCGGGGTGGTACTCTTCGTCAATAGGAAGGTACTCAGGGATGTAGGAATCCCCATAAACTTCATCACCACTTCAACAGTCGAACTTCCCAAGAGATAAATCACGGAATGCTGGAACTCCGAACTCAGTATGCACAGGTGGTGATGCACAGGTGAAGACATACCGTAGGGAACAACAACAATGGATGGATCAAGGGTACACCGGTTGTTGCTCGCGAACATGATGAAGAAAGACCGCCTCAGAACCACCATGAATGAACCGCCGTGGAAAAATCGCCATGGAAAGAGCACCGTGGAGGAACCGCGATCGCGGCAGTGAAGGCCGCGATCGCGGGTAACGTACGATTTTTTTTAATTTTTTTGGGCTAAATCCTAATTCGCGGCGCGCCGTGGGCCCATGATCACGGGTTTTGTGCCGCGATCGCGGTTTTTGCTCGACTTTCTCCGGCCGCGATCGCGGTTTCTTCTCGGCTTTCCTGCGTGGTTTAGTCGAAAACAAAAACAAAGCAAAAACACACCAAAATAATGCGAGAACAAAGAAAGAAAGACAAAGGAAAAAAATACATACCTCGGGTTGCCTCCCGGACAACGCCTTAGTTATTGTCATGGCATGACATACCGCTTCATCCCTCTCAATCTGGGTTGCCTCCTGCAACCGCACTCTTCACTCTTGAGTCTGGAGGGTGTTCTTGAATGCTCTTCAGGCTGTGCTCTATCCTCCTCTGGTCAAACCCCATGCTGACCGTGCCTCTGCCCACATCGATCTTTGTGTTGGAGGTCTTCATGAAAGGCCTCCCCAACATTACTCGTCCTCCTTGTTCTCTTGTATTCATCACAAAGAAGTCTGCAGGGAAAACAAGGGTATCGACGCTTACCAGTACATCCTTCACAACGCCCTCGGGAATGATGACGGAGTTGTCAGCCAGTTGGATGATGATTTCCGTGTTCTCTAATGGTCCGACGTCGAGGTTGTTGTAGACGGACAGTGGCAAGACATTGATTGAAGCTACCAAATCCAGCAATGTCTCGCTGAATTCAGTCTCCCCAATCTTGCAGGGCACGCTGAACATTCCAGGATCCTCACACTTCTTGGGAATCCTCTTCTGCACCACAGCCGAGACATCCTTCTTGACCTTTGGCTTCTTCTTAGATCGCTCCTTTTGCTCCGCTATGGTCTTGCATAGCTCTCTCAAGAAGGGGCTCTCCGGGTAGCCCTGGTATATCTCGCAATATATTCCCGTATTCCCTTCATCTTCTAATTCTACAGGGAATGGCACCGGGATGTCAAAATATCCCTCCGGATAGTCATACTTGTTCATGAAAGTCTTGTGAGGCGGAGCAATTTCCGAGAGTTGATCGCGGGTGTCAACCGACGATCGCGGTTCTAGCACTGGTGACCCGCGATCGCGGCTGTCATGCCCGCGGTCGCGGTTAATGCTCAAATTTATGCTCAAGTTTTTCTCAGCTTTTGGCTCCGTAAACCCGCGATCGCGGCTGTCGCCCCGCGATCACGGTTTTGCCTCGTATTTCTCTTTTAATTCCAGCTTCTCTTCTTTATTCTCCCATCTTGGCCTTGACGTCATGCAGTTGACGTTTTGCCTTGGATTAATCTCAGTTTGAGATGGGGGTGCTCGTGACTCTCTAGCTTCAAGCTTGCTAACCGCCTGGGAGATCTGCCCCACCTGCCTCTCTAGGTTCTGTATGCTGGACTTGGTCTCGTGTTGAAACTGAACCATGTTTTGATTCATGGTTCCCACGGTCTGCGCTAGAGTAGACATATGATGCGTCAGTGTTTTGACCTCGTCCTCAAGCTTGGTGATGCGGGCATCTCCCCGTTCTTGTGGTCTTTGATCAGCTTGGCCTCCTTGAAACTGCCTCTGGGGGTACTGTTGAAGATCTTGGGTCTCATGCCCTTGATGAGTGTTCTGCTGATTCCTGTATTTCAGATTTGGGTGATCTCTCCACCCTGGATTATAGGTGCTGGAGTACGGGTCATATTTTGGCCTTTGAGGGCCATATCCGCCAATGGTGTTCACCTCAACAGTTGGTTCTTACAGGGTGGGGCATGCATTAGTTGGATGCATCATTGCATAGCATAACCCACATGGATTGACTTGCTGCAAGCCACCTCTCATCATACATCTTCTCATCATCTCCTTCATCTCAGCCATCTCAGCAAGAAGAGTAGAATTGGGCTGAGATTCTACAACTCTCACAGATTGGGTGCCCGCCCTTCTGCTGAATTGCCTTGAGCCTTCCGACAACTCGCTGAATATCTCAAATGCAGCGGTGGGGGTTTTGTTCAGTATGTTTCCCCCACACGCCGCGTTCACCATTCGCCGCTCTTCATCCAGCAATCCCCCATACAGATATAAGACCAAATCCTGGTCTGAATACCCGTGATAGGGACAACTGGAGCACAACCTCTTGAAATGCTCGTAGTACTCGTAGAGCGTTTCCGTCTCATGCTGCTCTATGTTGCTCAGTTGGCGCTTGAGATTGTTCAGCATCGTTGCTGGAAAGTACTTCTCCAGGAACGCCTTCTTCATCTTCTCCCAGGTATCGATGCTTCCTGGGGGGAGGTAGTAAAACCAGTCGTTGGCTGAATCCTTAAGTGAAAAAGGAAAAGCCCTCAACGTGATTTGATCCTCAGTGACATTCCGTGGCTTCATGGAACTGCACACAGCGTGAAACTCCGAGAGGTGCTTGTTTGGGTCCTCTCCAGCTAGCCCATGGAACTGAGGCAAAAGATGGATAAGACCAGACTTGAGCTCAAAGTTCACTCCCGTTCCTAGCTCATGGAACTGAACGGCCAGTGGCTGCTGCGTCAAGTTAGGCACAGTCAGCTGCCTCAACGTAGGTGGTGGTACCTCGTCCGCCATCTCAAAAGTGGGATTCTCAAAGACCAAAGCTCGATTTACTCTGCGTCCTTGGGAGAAAGTTCTCTCAATCTATGGATCAAGATCTAAAGGTGGAGAGTTAGCAGTACGGGTGTGGACCATAAGATAGGTCCGCACACACAAGCAAACACACGAAAATCACAAAGAAAAATTCGAAAACACACAAAGCATGCAAAACACCAAAATTTCGCAATTGCCTTCCCCGACAATGGCGCCAAAATTTGATCGGAGGAGTAGTCGTCGTATCGCCAATCAAAAGTAAATCCTAAAATCCTCACTAAACAAAGTATAGTAAGCAAGTCAGGGTCGATCCCACAGAGAAGGAAGGAATTCAATGGTGGTAGCATGCAATGTCACAAATGGGGGTTGTATGGTTGGTTGGTCACAAACGAAACAAACAAAGCAAAGTAGAATGGATGAAATATCAATAGAGAAAAATACTTAGCCTAGTAATGTCCACATAAGTCATTCAAAGGTTGTTCATAGATTAAGTCCTATCTTCCTATTCGGTTATTCCTGTCCCGATCTTATGTAAATTCAGAGGGAAACCTTCCACAAAGAACCCTTACCAATGAATAACCCTAGTACCACTAAAGGTTCAACCCAAAGGCAGCAATGCATATAAGAATTAACCAGGATACACAGAACGCTCGCTCAGATGCATTTACCATGTAATTATCTCTCCCTACAATAGAACAATTTCAACCAGAGCATGTAAATTGTAGTTGCTATAGCAGAATAAGACGTTAGCCCAACAGTTTCCTAATCCTAGCAATATGAAAATCACCAATAACAACTAGTTGCGCGGGCTAGTGCAATCAATGAAATCCAATGGAATAAGCTTAGAAGAGATAATATAACTCAATAGGAATAAATAAATAGGAACAAAACCTCACAACCAGATGAATAAACTCATGCTTCCATTACCGGATTAAGCCAAAGAGGCTTAGCTCCTCATAGTCATGGTAAAACTTCAAAGGAAAAGAAAAACAACGATGAATTGAAATTGCAAAAGCTAGAACCTGTCTCTAAAGAGTGGAACTCTAACCCTAATGCATAAGGAGAGTATTTATAGGGCCCTAACAAATGACCTAGCCCATTAAGAAAAATAACTGAAATAGAAATAAGAAAAAGGGAAAATAAAACTAAAAAGATAATTCGGAATAAGTCCGAGCTCCTGCCGTGTCAGACCCGCGATCGCGGGTGATGGACCTTGATCGCGGCCCATGTGGCTCTGCGCCCTTCAATCTCTCCGCGTCCGCAGAAAACTCTCGACATGCTCCGAGGCCCGCGACTGCGGCACCCATGCCCGCGATCGCGGTTAATGCTCGACATTCTTGTCCTTTGCCTTACACCAACTCGTCTCCTCTTCACTCCTTGGCGTATTCTCTTGATGGCTTCCTTCCTCAGTGTCTTCGTGGTATCCAAAGTAGCTCAAACACCTCCAAAAACACCAACTTCGCCTCCAAACGCCATACACAAGAATGTGTCTAAATCTACCCGAATGACACCAATAAAACCTCTAATAACTCTTAGTTAAGCCCTACAAAGTAGTGCTTATCAGACACCGTCACAGTCCTTGAGCTAAAATCGATTACCGCCCCATGACGCGTCAGCCAATCCATACCGAGAATAATATCGTATGGAGCCATGGCTATACAAATGAAATCTGCTTCGAATTTCTTACCCTGGATGGTAATCGGAAATTCTGACAGACGCTTGGTTCCAACCAAATGTTCACCATTAGGAAGATTTACAACGAAAGGTTCACAAACCTCGTTGCATACTAAGTCTAACTTACTGACACAACTCTCCGAAATAAAGGAATGGGTATCACCCAAATCAAACAACATACATACAGAAGTAGAATGAAGGTATAGAGTACCTTGAGCAATTGGAGCATTGGGTCCATCCGCCTCATGCATCTCGTAAAGGCATTGACCTTGACCTTTAGAAGCAGCTGGGGCTTTCCCCTTGTTTTGTGCAGTCGTCTGCGCTGAAGGACTAGGAGCCTCCACTGATCTAAACCTGGGTCGATTGTTCTGACTAACAGACCCTTGTTGTGATTCAACCCCTTTCTGCCTTCTCTGCGGACAAAACGTCTATACATGGCCCTCCTTTCCACAACCATAGCACATCTTATTCTCCTTCGGACACGCATTACTCTTGTGCCGGGTGTACCACAATTGTAGCACTGGATCAGATTCTTGCCTTGACCCGACTGTTGCGTAGACCCTCCATGAGTCATATCCGTTTTTGCTTTTCCAGACTTGGCAAAATTAGACGGTGGCGTGGGACGCTTGAATCCACTCGCCTGAGACTGGCTCTGCACTTGCCTCTGGCGATTGCGCTTCTTTGTCGACTCCTCCAGAGTCACTTCCAACTTGTAAGCAGCGTCCACGTATTGCTCCAAAGTAGAGCATCCGTGACGTACCATCAACGACTTAATATCTGGGTTCATCCACTCGTGGAAATGCCAGATCTTTTGCTCTTCGTTGGACACCTCCGGCCCAGCATACTGCAATAAATGATTGAACTTGGTCGCAAGCTCGGTCACTTTTAATCCATCCGTCTTCAGATAGAGGAATTCCTTGTGCTTCTCTTCCCTCATAGCTCGAGAGAAGAAACGATCTGTCATCTTGGCCTTGAACATCCCCTAGTTCAAACCAGGGTGATCAGCAAGACCTGTACCTTCCCACCATTCACTGGCTACTTCATTCAGCTGAAGGGAAGCAATGTGCACCTTCTCAGCTTCAGTGCACTCAACATTGCGGAACAATCGCTCCATGTGCGAGAACCAATGTGCCACCCTGACTGGCTCTCCTTTCCCATCATAGCTATCAGGCCTCATAGAGCTTATGGCCTTCAGTGCTCGGCCATAGTCGCCTCTATTCCTGACCGCTTCCTCTTGGGGTACATGGATATTAGGCTCCTCAAATCTAGGAACTGCTGGGGGAATTGACACAACTTGTGCCTGAGGCACGTTTGGTCGCATAATGTCTGTGAATGCTTGCATCACAATTCCCCGAATAGCCTCTATTGCTACTGCATCAAATACCATTGGAGCGTTGACTGGAGCTTGGTCATTGCCCCCTAGATTGTTATTAGAAGTAGTCTCGTGTTCATCCACAGGGTTCGCAGTGTTCCTCACATTTGGTCTGGGGTCATTGCTTGGCCCAGCACCAGCACGAATGGTGTTCCTTGTGTTCACCATCTGTTTACCGATCAAATTCCAAGTATTTTATAACATTAATATCATTCCAATGTACTCAATGTAATAAAATTACTTAGAATAGATCAAACTTGGTAATTTTCATTGATAAGCTCAAACTGAGCTAATAGGTTCTAGAAAAGGGAACTCCCGAGCGTCAAGACAAAATTGCTCGGAGACTTAGGTTCTTAACAAAATGAACATTGAATTATAAGAAAAGAAACTGCTAATCAGCACTGGCCCAATCATGGCGCCCTGAAACATTTCCTGTAATCACATCTCCTCATACATGGCTTCTTCGAACGGGGTTTACCATCGGAATCTGGTGATGGAATTCTCACCCTGCTCGGTCCTGGAGCACATGGCTCATTCCTTGGCCTTGCCCTTTTACGAGCATGCTCAACCGCCTCATCCATCTGACGGCGTTCTTTAGGGGAATCATCTGACTCAGGCGAAGTGCCACTAGCGAGTCAGGGCTCAACCTCAGCCTCCTCTGAGCAGGAATAGGATGTGAGTCATCAGATGCATTTTGTGGATCACTCCTTCTTCTGATGCCAAACTCAGCATAGAGTGCCTCCCAATCGGCCTGAGTCAATGGCGAGTACTCTCGCTCAGGCGGCAACTCAGGACTTGGATAGATAAACTCCATCCCCGGGTCCTCGCTGCCCACCAATAAGCGCTCTAAGCCATCGGACTCGTGGCCCTGATCCTCGAGGTCCTCTTCGGGGTCCTCCTCTGGATCCTCCTCTGGATCTTCTTCAGGATTCTCTTCCTTTGGATCCTCCTCGGGAATCGACTCGATCATAAAGTCATCGTCGTAGTACCCTCTTGCGTACTCTGACGGATAACCCTCATCCTCAGTGTCCTCCCTTGGCTCCTCTTCGGGCTCTACCACAGGAACCTCGGTTTTATTGGACACTAGCACTATCGACTCAGGGAGTACGGTCTTCACCTCCTCGGGTGGACTACTAGATTCTCCGATCTCAAAGCATCGCAGGGGAACTGGAGACTCAAGCCTCATTGGAGATGACAGAGCCACCTCGGCTTCTTCCGGGTCCCTCTGAAGAGAAAAGCATGCACCCATAATCTGTGGGTGACGAGAAGAGAGTTTAGTCTTTCTAAATATAGAAGTTTGCTTCTATATCAGACTAAAGAAGGCACGACTTGAACAACAGACACGTTTTAGTCAAGAAAATTATATTTGGAAATTCAGAGCCTTCGAAAATATTTCTCAGTTTCAAAACGAGTAAACGGTTTATAAAAGTTTTGTTTCCCGCAAAACATTTTAAAACGCAACCCGAAAAAAATTTCCGGCTCTGATACCAAATCTGTAACACCCTCAAATATATATCCTTGAAAGGTATCACCGCCAGTGACCTCAGATTCCACATCCGAAGCCACCCAAGGCTTAACCAGTTTATACAAATCATAAAACAACATTTATAATACGAAATGTCATAGTATTGGATTAAATCAAAGTTTCAGAATTACATCCATAATCCAAATACAACCAAAATATATTACAGCGGAAGTCTTTTTAAAATAAATGACACAAAAGTCTTGATCTAGCGATCACACGCCTAGGATCTCAACCTGATAAAACTCTTTAAAATTCCATCTGCCTTCCTCGTTGTTTCTAGCCTTCATGGAACTGCAGTTTATCTGATGTGCTGTATGAGACGGATGACACCAGCCAACCATGCAAGGGAATATAACCGGTTGGTTAGTCTAATGAAAGACTATGCAAGGGTAAAACAGAAAGGTTCTAAGTAGTCGTATTAGGTTAGATTCATCGCTTCTCGAATAAAAGTTGATGACGATAGTCAACCACCATACTCCTACTGAAAAATACGAAAATGTATGATCAAGAGAAGACTCTGAAAGATTGAGTCTTAAGGACACATATGAAGAGAAGACTCCAACGAATTGAGTCTTATCGGAAAGTATGACAATGTTTGGGAACATTATAATTCACACAAGCGTTTTAAAACTGACTTGACTATTTGGGTCCACGACCAACCTCATCGCACAATGCGAATTCAGATTTGGAAGGTGGACTTACTCTAATCGAAGTCCCGGACGAGTTTCCAAGTTGTACTTCTCGCCCTAAGGTTCATTAATTATGTGCATAACGGCACTTATCTTATTTAATTCCAAAAATGTATATTCACGTTATAAGCTTTTATCATAATCATCTCATCCATCAGGATATAGAGATATATAGTCGAGAATAAATCCCTAAAGGTTTGACGCCGGCTAAGCACACCTCCCCTATATTCGGATAGGGGATAGTCATGACTAGAGAAACGGTGTTAAGGCTTGAACATCCTATCCACCGGGTTATAAAGAAACGGCTACCTCTCAAGGTAAGTAGTGCTCCTACGAATACTCGTGCTAACTATATCTCAAGAGCACATAAAATCCACTGCTAACTATATTTCAAGTTCGCATAAAAATCCACAATAATACCATCACGGTAATAACAGATATGATAGTGTTGTTTCTAGCAATATATACAACCTATCATAATATTCATTTTAATCTTATCATTTTAAGAAAATTGTTCCCAACGAAACCAGTAATTCATCCCAATTTAATTAACATTTAAACAATTGATAATTAATAGAAATATAGAATGATAAGCAAGAGCGAACCGCCACTTGCCTTAGATTAGACGAAGCTCAAAGACAACGGGTTTTCGGGTCCGGAATGAGGACATAACTCGGATTTCAGATCCATACGGAATGACCCATAACGAAACCCTAAGTTAGATTCGATAATAAAATATACGAATCTAAGGAAAGACGAACGAAATCGAAGGAACGGAAGTCCTAATCGAGATCACAAAGCCCAAGCCACAACCACGATTGCCCAGGCACACCGCGGGTGCGGCGGCCTTGACCGCGGGTGCGGTCAAGCCACAATGGCGAGACGACGACGACGAAAACTCACCGGGGAAGACGACGGGGGTTCGACTCGTGGTGGCTCCGACTTCTGGATTCCTTGGACCACCCAAGCACCACCTTGAGAGCACCTCCTCCTCCTATGAGAGCTCCGGCGACAACTCCGGCAAAAGCTTGCAAATCCGGCGACAATGGAACGAGAGAGAGATTTGAGAGAGAGAGAGAGATTGAGATGACTTCCTCCTCCAAGTCCCCTCCTTATATAGGCCAAGCAAGGAGGTCAAGCAGGCACCTCCCCCACCGCCTCGGCTCCGACAAAGGCGAAGCCGGTCAAAGTTCGGCGAATCAGAAAAGCAATGATGACGGCGCGGGTGCGGTGGGTCTCACCGCGGGGTGCGGTGAAGGCCATTTCTGACCGCGTGTGCGGTGGGTATGACCGCGGGCGCGGTGGAGGCCAAATCCTGCCTCTTTCACCCTCTTTCGTCTGGGAAGAATTATGGGTATGGGTCTTAACCCCGGATTAAATATATTCGTATCCGAATAAATATTCTAAACCCCAAAAATACGTCGAATGTATTTTATTCCACTCAGGGAATTATTACACAGATCAAGCATTTAACAGAATGTTTGAACTTCTCTGAAATTAATTCGACTTCAGTACGAGTGTTTGGAAAATTACAAAAATGCCCTTACTAAAAATGAGGGGTATTACAGACTCTCTCGACCATGATGAGTTGGTCCAACACAAGAGCGTCGTAGAAGACTTGCCGAGGCCTGAAGAATGCCACACATCCTTGCCCACCCCCGGCACCCCCACAACACCATCGACCACTCCACATGTTGGCCCGCACACCCAAGCCCCACAAGACTCCTCAAGCCCTAGGAAGGTTCCTCACTCAGGATTGTCCGGAGAAAGTCCTAAGGAGCCCCACCAATGCCGCTCACCTTACCCCACGCGTTGTGCCGCTAGGGTTCCGCCCTTGGACCTTGATGTTGAGCTGCCACCCGGGTCTATCACGTGTGCGCGAGCCAAAGAGCTTCATGCGAAGCTCAAGAAGGGACTTCTAAGCCTTGAAGTGCCGAGCCATGTTCAGTTTGACTCGATGACTTTGCTCATGACGCGTCGGACCACATAGAAGACAACCGCTGACGCGCCTCAAGCTCCTTCAAGCCGTATCTTCTATTTTAATAAATTCCTAGCTTATTATATGCATTTTATTTTGTTTTTAAGACTACTTTGAGTACAATATAAGCTTGGAGGGGGGAGTTTAATTGTTGGTCAAGTGAAAGGTTGGCTGTGTAAACTCATTTTGTGAGGCCTTTATAAGGCCTCGTCTTCTCCCTTGTTGAGGGACGTTTTTCAGCTTAATCAAAACCCTAGAAAGCTATGTTTTCCACTTGAAAACTCCAGCAAAAATCTTGTTCGTGTGTGGCATCGAACAACCCTTTTGATTAGGGGTGTTCAAAATCGGCCCGGACCGGAAAACCGGACCGGACCGGACTGGAAAAGACCGGACCGGACCGGTGAAATTCCGGTCCGGTCTCCGGTCCAAGGTTTTCCCTTAATCCGGTTCCGGTCCGGTCCTTCCAAACCCGGAAAAAATCCGGTCCGGACCGGTGGACCGGATTTTTAATTTTTTTAATTTATATGTTTTATATGTTTTTTTTTTGGAGATTTATATGTTTTTTTTATAGATTTTTTTTAATTTAATAAGTTAGGAGTATATATGTTTTATAGATATTTTTTTTAGATTTTAAATAAGAATTAATTTTTTTTTTAAAAATAAAGTCCGGTCCAATCCGGTCTTAGACCGGACCGGAACTGGACCGGACAAGACCTATTCGGTCCGGTCCGGTCTCCGGTCCACCATTTTCAAAAAATCCGGTCCATCGAACCGGATGAACACCCCTACTTTTGATCTTCAACTTTGGGTGTGTTATATCTCTTAGGCGTAGATCAATTTGTTTTTCCTTGTGTGATGTGTTGCATCAACTCAAGAAAGTCCACTTATCCCTCAATTCCTCCAACAAACCATCCTCCCTTCGTCCTTCCCATCTTCTCTTCTCTCCTCTCCATCTTTAAAATCCTCTCTCAAGTTCCTAGCCGTGGCGTGTCCTTGGAGTTCGCTTGTTTGGCTGTATTCCTTGGCGTTTTCCTTGCACCGAGGCTAACGAGATCGTCAATCCTATCATGTGGTATCACAGCCACCCAAGGTAAACACTTTAAGCTTGATTTTAAACATTGATCTTAGTTCAAGTTGCAAGCCTTCATGCTATTTCGTGCCTTGTTGCGTCAAGTTGTTGGTAGAACTGGCTGAATTTGAGTTGTGTTGTGCGTGCTTTGAAGACAACCCTTGAAATGTTCCAAAACCGCCAGCCTTGAATTGTTGTCATCAGCCAAACTTTTGAGCTTACATTCTTAATGAGCCATAGTAACTAGTTTGCTTTCGTTATTACTGTTGCAATTAAACTGCTTGGCTTGTGATATTCTCTTGTGTTTAGACCAAACCAATCATGTGGCAAAGATACGGGAAAGGCATTACTTCTTACGTTCCATATCTTTGCTTCTACTATATTGTAATCGATTTATTTTATTAAAAAAATCAATAGCATGTTCATCTGCTTGTAAGCTAAGTTGTTATAGAGTTGAACTCTTTGTTGCTTTGAAAATTCGGACTTGGTGAGAAAGAGAAGTGGGGCAAGAAAAACTCGGATCCGGGGAGAAGGAAAAGAGCCCGGACTTAGAAAAATTCGGACCCCATAAGAAAAAAAAACCAAGGTAAGGCTAAGTCTTTTGGTCAAGCCTAAGAACAAGTGCTTAGTAGCTTCCTTAATACTTGTGTTGTTTCATGTTTGGCCGAGTGTTTTCACAAGTTCATTCAATTTGTTGTGGCTTGTTTTTGCTTGATCGAGTCTACCCTAAGCTACCCTAAAACTTTAGAGCTTGCAACCTGATTTTTTTGAAACTTTTACAATCAAATTTTGGCACTTGTTGGCTCGAGGTTCCATTGGTTGATTGTCCTCTCTCTGGTTCTTGTTTTCTTGGTATTTTCTTCGGTTGCTAACTTGCAAAGAGAGTACCATGGATGCCTTCGATAAGCTTAAGGGCATTTCCATCAACGAGCCAACATCCACCCCTCCAGTCACTATAGAGACCCTCCTAAAAGATTTCCAAACAAGCAAGGAGGAGAAATAAGAGCATGTGCGGCAACAAATCCAAGAAGTGAGGGCGGAGACCACAACATTCATGCAAAGTATGGAGGCCAAGATAGAGCATTCCTTAGTTGGATGAGGCCAAGTGGGCAGCGTGAAGAAGGCTACTCTATGCCTTCACCACGACATGATGGAGACAATCCCGTGGCTATGCCGAATGCCTTCTCTAAGATGACACTCAACGAGGAAGCCGCCACGTCCCAAGCTCATCATGTTGCCACCACTCTCCAAGACCAAGGTTTGGGTGAGGATCACAATTCCGATGTCAATTCCTACCCTCCTATTCACACTAATTTTGCAGGTAATGGCACAAGAAATGCCCCGCCACGGCCCTTCTTTAGGCCGACCCCCTTGTCGAGGAGGAATGTGCCAAGGAATCTACCTCTTAGAGACCATCCTATAAAGAGATTTGGTCAGTTACAAAGGGGCCAACACTAGGACCCACGAGGATACTTTAAGGATGACTATGAGAGACCTCAAGGGAGGGAGCAATACCATGGTGTGAAGGTTCAAGTTCCTACATATACAGGCTCGTCGGATGTTGATGCATACTTGGATTAGGAGTCCAAAGCCGAGTCAGTTTTTGATTTCTACAACTATGGAGATGCTCAATGTGTTGCCCTTGCTACCATCAAGTTCACAGACTTTGCATATCAATGGTGGCAAGAAGAGAAGGAGGAGCGTGTATATGAAGGATATCCAACCATTGAGACTTGTGGAGAGCTCAAGGCTTCCATGAGAGCTCGTTTTGTGCCAGTTGACTACTTGGCTCATGTCCATGTCAAGCTTGAGCGCATCAAGCAAGGCCTAGAAATCCCGGATGAGTTTTATAAAGAACTTCGAACTCTTTTGTTTACATTTGGCATCAAATTTCATGAGGAGTATGTAATTTCTAAATTTATTGGTGGATTGAATTATGATTTGGCTAACATTGTGGAGAACCAACGTTTTGCTAGGGGCACACCAATTGAGGAAGTCCTCCATTATGTCAACCATGTGTATGGAAATTTGTAGAAGAAGAGAACTAGGTCAAGCTCACGCCCATGGTCCACACCAAACTCAAGTTTCACCAATCCTCAACCTAGGCGTCAAGAGCCAAGAGTGGAGCCTTACAAGAGCCAGCCAAGGAAGGAAGTGCCACCACCACCGCCTAGGAAAGAAGGAGAATCACGCACTAGGGATTTGAAGTGCTTCAAGTGTCTAGGCCGTGGACACTTTGCCAAGGACTTCCCTACCAAGAGGCAAGTGTTGCTCAACACTCATGGAGAATATGAGTCTGATGATGAACCCTTGGAGGAGATCGTGGAGGAAGAAGGACAAGAAGAGGAGAAGCTCCATGTAGAGGCTGCCGTGGGAGATTGCTTTGTTGTCAAACACACCTTGGTTGCCATTGATGCACCAAGCATCCCTAATTAACGTGAGACCATCTTCCACACTAGGTGTTTCATCCAAGGTAAAGTTTGTATTATGACTATAGATGGTGGCTCATGTTGCAACATAATTGATCAAGAGGTAGTCATCCACTTTAATCTTACAATTACACCTCATCTTCAACCCTATACCTTGTGTTGGCTTAACTCTTCTACTCCTCTCAAAGTCAAAGAACATGCCAAGGGTAATTTGCAATTGGAGGGTATGAGGATGAAGTTCTATGTGACGTGTTGCCCATGACAACTTGCCACATCTTCCTTGGTAGGCCATGGCAGTTTGATAGGGGTATCATACACCAAAGAGTCACAAATAAGTACTTCTTTCATTTGAAGGGTAAGCGGATCACCCTCCATCCTTTAGCACCCCATGAGATCATGGAAGGTCACGTGGAAAGGGAACAAGGGAGGCTTACCAAGGAGAAGGAAACCACGGCCAATGGCAAGAAACTAGCCATAGGAAACAAATGAGGCGCATCCAACCACATGCTTCTAGCCAAGCCAAAGGAAGTGGCTCATGAAATCCAGGGAAGTAAAGTTTGCTTTCTTCTTATATTCAAAGATACATTGCTTACTTTCCAAGAGCTAGATGATCTTCATCCTCCTATTGCTCATCTTTTGCAGGACTATGAAGACTTGTTCCAAGAAGATATCCCTAGTGGGCTGCCACCAATTAGAGGGATAGAGCATCAAATTGACTTTATACCCGGGGTAACACTTCCAAACTGAGCTGCCTATAGAGCCAATCTAGAAGAGACCAAGAAGCTCCAAAAACAAGTACAAGAATTGCTTGACAAGGGCTATGTGAGGGAAAGTCTTAGCCCATGCGCCGTCACTGTCATCTTGGTCCTAAAGAAAGATGGGTCATGGAGAATGTGTGTTGATTGTCGAGCCATCAATAACATTACTATCAAGTATAGTCATCCAATTCCAAGGCTTGATGATATGCTTGATGAGCTGCATGTGGCAAGCATTTTCTCCAAGATATATCTAAAAAGTGGCTACCACCAAATAAGAATGAAGGAGGGCGACGAGTAGAAAACCGCCTTCAAAACCAAGTATGGCTTGTATGAATGGATGGTCATGCCATTTAGGCTCACCAATGCCCCAAGCACATTCATGAGGTTGATGAATCATGTTCTACGACATTTTCTTGGTAAATTTATGGTAGTTTATTTTGATGACATTTTAGTGTATAGTCACAACTTACATGAGCATGTCAATAATCTTAGACAAGTCTTAGAAGTGCATAGGAGTGAAAAGTTGTATGCTAACTTCAAAAAGTGTCATTTTTTATTCGATCACGTGGTGTTTCTAGGTTTTGTTGTGTACAGGGAAGGCTTAAAAGTTGATGAAGAAAAGGTGAAAGCAATCCAAGAATGACCAACTCCCACAACCATGACTCAAGTGCGTAGTTTTCTTGGATTGGCTGGGTTCTACCGAAGGTTTGTGAGGGATTTTAGCACATTGGCAACACCTCTCACCGAACTCACCAAGAAGAGTGTGGTCTTCAAGTGAGAGGCTGCACAAGAAGAAGCTTTTCAGAGACCTCAAGGAGAAGCTCACGCATGCATCACTTCTAGCCTTACCAAACTTTGACAAGGCCTTTGAGATCGAGTGTGATGCATCCGACATTGGTATTGGAGGTGTGCTTATGCAAGAAGGCAAGCCAACTTCTTATTTTAGTGAAAAGCTAGGAGGGGCTGAGCTGAATTATCCCACATATGACAAAGAGTTGTTGGCCCTAGTTCGAGTGATCAAGGTGTGGCAACACTACTTATTGCCAAAATAATTTGTCATCCATTCGGACCATGAAGCATTAAAGTTCTTGAAGGGGCAAAGCAAGTTGAATAAGAGGCATGCCAAATGGGTTGAATTCATCGATGCTTTTCCCTATGTCATCAAGAACAAGAAGGGGAAGGACAATGTAGTTGCTGATGCACTTTCAAGGCGGTATTCTCTCCTTTCCCTTTTAGATGCTAAGTTGCTTGGATTTTATTTTATGAAAGAACTTTATGCTAGTGATCCAGATTTTTGTGATATTTTTCATGCATGCATGTCCACGAGAAGCAAGGACCAATTCTATTTGCATGAGGGGTTTCTATTCAAATGGTCTAAATTGTGTGTTCCTAATGGATCGTCTAGGAGATTGTTGGTTCAAGATGCCCACGGTGGGGAACTTATGGGACACTTTGGGGTGCTTAAAACCTTGCATACCCTTAGAGAGCATTCTTATTGGCCATGCATGCTTAGGTTAGTTGATAAATTTTGTGCTTCATGTACCACTTGCTTGCTAAGTCTAAGGTCCAACCCCATGGCCTATACACTCCCTTGCCAATTCCCTAAGCCCCTTGGGAGGACATCTCCATGGATTTTGTCTTAGGGTTACCACAGTCTAAGAGAGGGAGGGACAAACTGAGGTAGTAAACTGAGCTCTTGGTGCATTGCTTAGATCTTTGTTGTAAACTAACTTGCGCGGGTGAGAAGAATGCCTCTCCTTCATAGAGTTTGCATACAAAAGGTCGGTCCATTCATCCACCAAGCGCACACCCTTTGAGGTGGTGCATGGCCGTAACCATACCACTCCTTTGGATCTCATGCCATATGCTACCAAAGACCATGAGAGGTAAGAAGGTGCTGACCATGCTACAAAGATTCAAAAGTTGCACGAGGACACAAGGGTGCAATTAGAGAGAATGACCATGCAATACATGAAGCAAGCCAACAAGGGTAGCAAGGAAGTGATCTTTGAGCCGGGCGACCTTGTTTGGGTGCATTTGAGGAAGGAGCGCTTCCCAACTCTTCAAAATTTAAAGCTTAGACCTAGAGGAGACGGTCCATTCCAAGGGCTCGAGAGGATCAATGACAATGCCTACAAGTTGGAGCTTCCTCCTACCTATGGCGTCAATGATGTGTTCAACGTTGCGGACATGGTTTCCTTTGTGGTGGATGACGAGGAAAAATGTGATGACCTTGATTCGAGGACGACTCCCTTTCAAGAGAGGGAGGATGATTTGACTATGTCCCATCATGAAGGCCTTGACACTCAAGACGCCGCAGCGACCGCCACCCCTATGCCATCCTCGGCGCCATCCATGCCACCCAATGCTATCACGCCATCCCAACAACTTCCCTCGGACACCATAGCGCCCAAAGACTCTTCCATGATGAGTTGGTCCCACACAAGAGCGCCGTAGAAGACTTGCCGGGGCCTGAAGAGTGCCGTACATCCTTTCCCGCACCTGGCACCCCCACGGCACCATCGGCCACTCCACATGTTAGCCCACACACCCAAGACCCACAAGACTCCTCAAGCCCTAGGAAGGGTCCTCACTCAGGGTTGCCCTGAGAAAGTCCTAAGGAGCCCCACCAATGCCGCTCACCTTACCCCACGCGCGGTGCCGCTAGGGTTCCGCCCTTGGACCTTTGTGATGAGCTGCCACCCGGGGCTATCACGCGTGCGCGAGCCAAAGAGCTTAATGCCAACTCAAGAAGGGACTTGGAAGCCTCGAAGCGCTGAGCCATGTTCAATTTGACTCGATGACTTTGCTCATGACGCGCTAGACCACATAGAAGACAATCGTCGACGCGCCTCATGCTCCTTCAAGCCGCGTCTTCTATTTTAATAATTTCCTAGCTTATTATATGCATTTTATTTGTTTTTAAGACTGCTTTGAATACAAGATAAGCTTGGGGGGAGTTTAATTGTTGGTCATGTGAAAGGTTGGCCGTGTAAACTCATTTTGTGAGTCCTTTATATGGCCTTGTCTTCTCCCTTGTTAAGGGACGATTTTTAGCTTAATCAAAACCCTAGAAAGCTTTGTTTTCCACTTGAAAACTCCAGCAAAGATCTTGCTCGTGTGTGGCATCGAACAACCCTTTTGATCTTCAACATTGGGTGTGTTATATCCCTTCGGGTGTGTTGCATCCACCCATGAAAGTCCACTTATCCCTCAAATCCTCCAACAAACCATCCCCCATTCGTCCTTCCCATATTCCATTCTCGCCATCTTCAAAATCCTCTATCAAGTTCATAGCCGTGGTGTGTCCTTGGAGTCCGCTTGTTTGGCTGCATTCCTTGGCGTTTTCCTTGCACCAAGGCTAAAGAGATATTCGATCCTATCACACACTCTTCAAGGTGCCTTTATTGTTGATATAGCAATACAAGACAACATTTTAATTGCTCATGAAATTTTTCATTTCGTCCGTAGTAAAAATAGGAAAGAAGGATAGATTGCCATTAAACTTAACATGGAAAAAGCTTGTGATAGATGGGATTGGAACTTCATCATTATCACGCTTACAAAATTTGGATTTTGCGATAAATTTATCAAATGGATAGAGGAATGCATTAAAACTGTATCTTTCTCAGTTTTGGTCGATAATGGACCGGCTGTTCTCTTTAAACCAGAAAGGGACTTTGTCAAGGGTACCCTATTTCACCCTTCCTGGTTTATTATATGTGCATAAATCTTAGCCAGAAACCTCCAAAAAAACTGTGACACTACTAAAAACCAAATAGGGTTCAAACTAGCTACAGGTGGAATAAGTGTTCCCTTTCTGACCTTTGCAGATTACATCATTGTTTTTGCAATGGGAAACCTATCCTCTTGTATAAAAGTTAAAGAAATTGTTGAAGAATACTGTTCTTTTTCTGGCAAAAAGTTAATTATCATAAATCAGCTTTCCAACTCACTAAAAATGTTTCGAACAACATAAAAGAAATAATCCATCAATTACCCGAATATTGTCAATACGACCGCCCTTGAAAAATATATAGGTTGACCAATCATTAATGGGAAAGTCATAAGAATACTTTCTAGGAGATAACACTGAGCTCTAGGAACCAACTCAAGAAATGGAAGGCAAACTCCATATCTCAAGTTGGTCGCACCGTGCTTATCCAATCCAATTCATCTGCAAAACCTAAATATATAATGCAAAATTTTATGCTCCCAACTTCTATCCACAATGAATGTGATAAAATCAACAGAAGCTTATTCTCGAATAAAGAAGGAAGATCCACCCCTCTCATTAGCTGGGACAAACAAAAGACCAAGGTGGACTGGGTATACGGAAAGCCAAGCAATGAACCAAGCAGTACAAATGAAACTTCTAGTGAAAGTGCTAGTAGAACCAGATAACCTATGTGTCAAAATCATCACAGAAAAGTATCTTAAATCCAAAACTTCATGGCAATGGAGGAAATTGATACAGCATAAAAACTCATTCTTCCATGGCATCTCTTGGATACTGGGAGATGGAAGAAGAATTACGTTCTGGACGGATAATTGGGTCATACCTAAAAAACTGATAGATAAAATACAGAATGATAACTTAAACTTAACAGTAAGCCAAATCATCACAAATGAAAAAATGGAATATCGATGAAATTAGTAAGCTTCTGCCCCAAAACTTAGTCTCTATGATTGCACAAATTCCAATACCTAATGATAACATACATGATAGATTGTACTGGAAAAAAAGCAAGGATGGATGGTTCTCTACTAAGTTTTCCTTTGAATTTATTACTAATAAAACAATATATCCGTATAAAAATGCTTCTTGGATCTTGAAACTAAAAGTGGATCCGAAAATTAAGAATTTCCTATGGAAAATTATTAACAATGGTCTGCCTACTAAAGCTAGGCTAGCCATAAAAGGTGTTCATATGCCACTCTAATGCTCTTTCTGTGACAATCTGTTCGAGGATCTTGTTCACTTCCTGATCAAGTGTCCCCATACAAGTGAAATTATGATGTCTGTCAATCCGAAATTAGGAAATATACTCCAAACTATAAACATAGATAATAAAAGTCCAATTGAGCTACTTAATGACATTTATAGTAAATTGACTAAGAAGGAGTTTGAAGAACTCGCCACCTTCTGGTGGTGTGTTTGATACCAAGGAAATAAAAAGATATTTGGGCTTGACAATACAACACCTATAACAAACATTACCAAATTTATCAAAACACATCTTAGAAATTGGAATAACTCAAAAAATATTACTAATGATGAATCTATACCTATCAAAAGTAAAAAAACAACAACCAAAGAAAAGGAAAAAAATAAGATGGAACCCCCTCCCCCCCCCCCCCCCCCCCCCCCCTTGGGCGTCTTTAAAATTAATTTCGATGGATCCAGATTAGTGAATAACATTGCTTCTGCGGGATTCATCATTAGAAATGAGAAAACTGATCCGTTTAAGGAATCCTTCAACTGTGGGAACATAAGTGCATTGATGGCAGAAACTCTTGCTCTTCGACAAGGTGTCCTATGGGTAAAAACTTATGAGCTTAAAAACATTTCAATTGAGGGAAATATCATGTGTGTAATTAATGTCCTTGCAGGTCTTTGGTCGTGCCCTTGAGAAATTGAAATGGTGATTGCCGACATCCGTGTTGACAAGCTCTCTTTCTCTAAAGTGCAGTTTGGTCATGTCTTCCGCGAGGAGAATAGTGTGGCAGATAGGATCGCGCGGCTGTGTCACTCGACGATTTTATTGGACTTTAGGTCCGATTTGTAGCTCCAGTCTCTCATCCACAAAATGCTCTAGGATGGTTTTGTAATAGGGGTTAGAAGTAGCCTAATTTTTTCCTTTATCGAAAAATAAATAAATGAAATGCAAGAAAAAGTTTGTCTGGAAAAAAGATAACAACGTAGCACTAAAAAACATGCAAACTAATAGATAAGGAATTCAATTGCCATATTAGAAAGAATGCAACATAATGTCTTGATAGCACATAATTGAACATAAAGACGAAGATGATGACTTACATAAAAATAGAAGGGGCATCAAATAAGTTGTAACACTTCTTTGTACACAACAATAGTGTGCGACAAGGGGGTTTATTCTTGCATCAAATACATACCTTCAATCCATCCTTGTTTGTAACACGTGATGAGGCAACATAAAATCGCTCATGAGTGAACACAAGCCTTGGAAGGTACAAACGAACTTGGGACAATGATTTTCATTGACTTTGGTTTATGGTCATTGTAAAGCAAACAATAATAGAAAATTGATGCCGTTGGAATTTAAATAGCAAAATAGAATCTGAAGGACTTAAACACATTCGTGGAATGGATACCTTAACACCAATATTGGTACCAAAAAGGATAACCCTTCGACTACTCTTGTACTAAGCAGAGTGATAATCAATCTTGTACCATTACATATACTCATAGATCAATCTATATTGCACAATATAACACAATAGTAGTTTCCATACCTAAATGATTTATCATAGAATAAATCATATGTTATATTAATGTTACTTGAGATTCTATATTAAACATTTAAGGTTTAAATAGAGCGTATAATTGTTAAAAAAACATAATCACTGTGGGCATAGTAGCATACAAACTTTAATAATTATATTAAAATATATTTTAACACTAAATTCACTAAAGTAAGGAATAAGAAGTATATATATAAGTTCTTTCATATACATGAAGCCTAAATCCTATATCGGTGTTCTACTTTAGCTTGTAAGTTCGATTTTTTATCCCATTTTCTATAGTTTTTAGTTTGAACTATATATACTAATAAAAAAAATTACATAAATACTGGGCATAACACCGAATCTTTTTATCTCGTGTAAATGAACAAAAAAACCTTTTCAGAATTATTAATGTATTTTCACTCAGAGATCAACCAAGTTATATATTGTTTAGCAAGTGAAACCATATATCCAAAAATGACAACCTGATCAGTACAAATTTTGTTTAGCTTTTATATAACAACTCCTTTTTATTTTTGTTGTTTCTCTACAAGTCGACTCTCAATCTTATTGTAGAACTCATCAAGAGCAGCATCGAATGTGTCAAACTCCCTTGATTTGAACAGAATCATTAAAATAGGGCAATAGTCACCCTACATATGCACATCGACAACCAATTTTTTTATTGTTATTTTTTGATAAGGAAAGAATTAGGTTGGTCTGACCAACGATGAGAGGACCAATCTAAAGTATCCTTGCGGATGAGAATGAGAAGTTCTGAATCAGAGAGCAAATCTGCCAAAGATGATGAAAAACTGAGTTTTGCAATACGATCAACAGTTCAGCTTACCTCTCAAAATATGTGTCTAAAATGCACTTCGTGAAAGGTATGGAGGTCGACAAGAATATCGGCAACAACCAACTCAATTTCACAGGGACAAGTTCAAATGCCATTTACAGAGTTGATAAGGCAGAGATTGTCTCATTCGATCTCAATCTTAGGAATATTTAGCCTTTTAGCTGCATTAATGCTATTTTTAAGGCCATAATTTCAGTCATTAAGATGGTTTTAAAACCACACCGGTTTTTTCACATGACAATCGTTTCAGTATTATCATTTCTAATTATGAATCAGTGCCAACTTCTCGACCTAGAAGCTTAGCACCATCAAAGTTGATCTTGTGAAATCCCTTAGCAGGCCTTTCCCATTTGATATTTCTCTTTCTCCTAGTTTGATTTGGTTTTGATTTTGTTTTGTTTTGTTTTGTTTTGTTTTGTTTTGATGATGTCATCTGTATCGTTGAGTTTTGTGCAATTTCAATTCTGGATAAGGGTTTTAATGTAATGTGTAAGATTCTTGATCTTGTCATCATTATTTGTATTGAAAATGATTTGATTTCTATCCGTCCAGATTCCCCACCAAGTGGTAACAAGACAAATGAACTCCTTTTTGGTTACAATTTTTTGAATTTCAATTAGGATGTCTTTAGTTTTTTTATTGTATGTGTTAATGTTGGAAACAATGTCTTTAACAACAGGGCTTTGTTGATTGATTTCTTTTATTGGGAAAGGGCTTTTAAAGAGTAAGTATGTTAGGTCTTCTACCGGGTTATGGCATGAATCACAAGCCAAGGGTACTGGAGCATGTTTTTGATGTAATCTCGCTTTGGTAGGCAGGCCCTCGTGACAAGTTTTCCAAATGAAGTTTTTAATTTTAGGGTAGGTTTCTAGTTTCCAAATCCACGCAAAGTTGTTATCTGGGTTATTTGTTTGTATTATTAGTTCAAATGTAGTTTTTGCAGCGAACCAACAATTCTTACTTGGGGTCCAGTAGAGTCTATCTTTTATATTGTGTTGGGAGATGAGGATATCAATGATGCAATTTACAGTCGCTTGATTGAGGAAATGATATGTAAAGATGGCCTCGAGTACGCGTTGATGACGGATCGTGGTAGAAAATGAGTCTTCGGATTCCTTCTTTTCGGGTCTCGAACGGAATAAGTGACAACCTTCACCGAAGTAGAGGTTGACGGCTCTCTTGCTCTCGATTGGCTCTAGTTGGGCGAGAGGGTTTGATCAATGAGGAGATCAGAGTTGTTTGGGACGATCTGTGATGGGGATCAATCGGAAGGGTGACGTTGAAAGCCTAAGGAGCAGAGACAATTCTCAACGACAAAGCTTAAGCTATTCAATTCAACATGGGGAATAATGACAAGGGTTTGGCCTTTTATAGCCAAAGATTCTCGGCCATGGGCCGCAAGCAAGCAATCTAGCCTAATGGGCCGGCCCCTTAAGCATAAGAGAATACACGCCCAAAAATAGAAAGTTGCTAAAAATGGAAAGTGCTAAAAATATCTTAAGTAAAAGTAGAAAGTTCTACAAATAGCAAAATAACCTCAAAATAGCAAAAGTACTAAGATAGGCGCCGAGGCGAGTGTCGCGGAGGCGGGCACTATGTCGATGAGGCCTCCGGCGCAGGCGCGCCAGGCGTTGAGGCACCGAGTGTCACCAAGAGCATGGGCGGCGGCGGCGTCGAGGATGAGCCGGCGCAGGCGATGGAGCGGGCGACGAAGGATTGTGTGGCTTAAGCGATGGGCTTGTCACGGGCTCTAGTCACGGGGACATTGGAGCGCAAGCTCATGGCGTCTTCCTCCTCAAGGGCAAGGTCGCATCAAGACACTTTGGAGTTTAATCTGGTCCCATTCTTTATTATAAATGAATTCACTAACAATAGTTGAGGGGTTGATTACTGTTTGTGCTAAGGTTCCATTTGATAAATTCAAGCCATGAGCCCATTTATCAGACCATAATTTTATGTTGGTACCATCTCCCACAAGCCAATGGAGGCCTTTTTGAAAATCTGGTCGAAGTTTAAGTAGATGTGACCATTGCCAAGAATAGCTGATTTTTCTATCGTAAGTTTGGATGTTTGTATTTATAAGGTATTTTTCATTTATGATTTTAATCCATATGTTGTTTGGTTCAATAAAAAAAATTCAAATCAGTTTCATTTGTAGTGCTTTGTTCATATCTTGTGTTTTTCGGATCTCAATGCCTCCACTCTTTTTATTTTTACAGATTTAATCCCCACCGATAAGTGGTTTGTACTTGTTATCTTTGTTCCATAGGAAATTCCTGTTGATTTTGTCTAACTCTTTATGTATAGATGATGGTAACATAAAGCATTGCATTATGAAGTTTGATTTGGTAGCAAGGTTAGCTTTTACTTGCTATGTCTTCCATAGATAGTGAATTGGTTTCCATTTGACGAGTTGATTTGTGGATGATACGATTGTATATTGAAATGTGCTTATGTTAACTTTGCCATTTATGATTGGACATCCCAAATATTTTTTTAGACTTGTTGTGCTTGGAATATAGGACATATTATATTTGTGTGTTGATGTTATTTGGCGTATTTTTCGTTGTTTGAAACGCGGATTTATGGTAATTCACACATTGTCCCGATATAGAGTAGTAATCTTCGATAATGTTTTTAACTTTTGAGCAAGCAAATTGGTAAGCTTTTGCAAAAATGAGGATATCATTTGCAAAAGAAAGGAAAGGGGTGTTGGTCCCCATTTGCGAGATTCTGAACCCAAGTCGGTTATTATCACAATTTCCTTCTCTTTGTAGTTTCCTTGCAAGTACTTCATCTCCAAGGATGAAGAGGAAGGGCCCTTTGGGGGTAGGCAACCAAAATTGTTATACACCAAGAAATATTTAGTCAAACTAATGAAAAAAATCCTTAGTAGAAAAAGCATGAAACTACCCACCGAAGTCACGTAAGTATATAATGTTAGAAGGTCCATCAAGTAAGACAACCATCTTATCTCATCCTATAATAAGAGTAGAAAGAAATACAAAAAAGATAACATGTCTATTTAATGCCTTGTTGTTTCAATTCATTATATCCCTTTCCTCATATATTTTTCTCTTCATCAAAATATATCCTTCAAGAATAATACTCGCAATTATTATTTCCTCCAACTGGTCTTCGAATCTTGCTACAGCTTGGGCAAAACTCTGGATTTCACATCTTCCAAATCTTGTCTTTTTCAACTTTAGTGCTTGGAATTATACTAGTATCTAATATTAAGTTGATGACCATAATCGAATACCTCCCCAAGGGAGCATTCAAAATTTTCTTCGTCGAGAAGAATATTTCAGAAAAATTAAACGTGAGAAGATATGGTTTCCCTAGTACAAGCAATGAGGATAGGGGGTCTAAACCCGTATCAAATGCAATAAATGGTTTGCTCGGACATAAAACCAGGCATGATTATACAGCAAGACAAGAACTAACACGAAGATATTCAAACCTTGCTCCAACCAGCACCTTGATTCCTTATTTCTTTTAAAATGTTGCTAGTACTTGGTATCTCTAACTTTCTTGCCACTCATCCTATACCTCCATCCACTTCTGTTTTGCGTAGTGAAGCCCTCGCAACATTTTCTGGTATTCAACAAGCTGCTAAGCTTCATATAAAACACTTAATTATAGAAGGTGATAATTTAATTAATATCAACTCCATCAGAGGAATATGGAAAATTCCTTGGGAAATTCACTCCATTATTACAGATATTATTTCGTTGCTTTCGTCTTTTTTTGCATTCCAGGTACACCATTGCATTCGCAAAGCCAATCGTGCAGCTAATTTTCTTACCACTCATCCTATATCTCCTTCTGCTCTTCAAAAATTTCAGCAGCTCCTCTCACCGCCTTCTTCAGTCCGTACTGTTCACAACCTGCTTGACACTAGATACGAGTTCATAAGTCTGAACTCTTCGTTTGCTAGTTTTGGTACAAAGCTAGTAAAGATCATTCACTGAGATGATTTATGACTGCCTTCCTCGTTGGATTAGTCCTAGTGTTTGCCTGTTATAAAAAAAAGTTAGATTTTGTACAGATGCCACTTTATTAATAAACTAGATGTCAATTTATCCATCCTAATCTACTATATATCTACTAAACCAAAATCCCTCTATGTCACATGACGTCCTCCTATTAAGCCCACATCTTCCTTATGCCATATGACATTCTCCAATTCTTTTTGCCACATGGCATTTTGTTAAAATTTTGTTTTTTTACAGTTTAGTATTTCCTAAAATAAACATGTCAATCACATAACAATCTCCATAACCCTTCTTTCCAAAATTCAATATAATAATTACATATGAAATTACCCTATTTCCAAAACTAAACAAGTAAATCAAAAGCAGCATATATCATTTAAATATATAATTTATGTATGCTATTTTTTTAAAATATAAGAAAAAATAAACAAATCTCGTGCAAAGCACGATACTACACTAGTACATTATAAAGGAGAAACCAAGTCTTCACAAAATATTGCGCCACTTGGTGAAATTTGAAATTGACACGTGTCCCTCAAATTTATTATTAAAATTACAAAAAAAATTAACAATTAAGCACAATTCAGAACAAAACCCAAAAAAATGATTTTTACGCACCTTCTTTCCCACTTCTCCATCTTCTATCCCACCTCTCAAAATCGATTCCATAGCCATTTTGGTATCTATAAACTAACCATCTCTATTTTCTTTCTTCAATTGTTCTTCCCTTGTTGTTCATTAATCGATTGTTCCTCCCCTACTGTTCATCAATTCTTACAATTTCAATTAAAATTTGGTTTGATATCTGCACAAATTCAGCGAGTTTTCTCTCCAGGCTTGGAATTCTCTCTCTAGAGGTCACAAATTCAGTGAGTTCTCTTCCATGGGCCATAAATTTGTTTGTTCACCTTTTCTTTGTCCACTGATTGTGTTTGTTATTCTTTAGTGTGTGTTATTCTGAAATGGTTGAATGCAATTTGTGTTTTAGGAAGTGGAACTAGTTTCTCTATTTCGTTTGTTTGGATAGCAGTAGATGGAACTGCACTACCCACTTAGCAGTTATAAGTTATCACTAACCTTCTGCGGTAGAAATATATGTGTAAAAATATTACAGGAAATAACCTTCCCCCACGTTTCATCTCGAACTTCACTGAAGCAATACGCTGAAACTACTTCTCCATTTTTCTCCTCTTCTCTAGCTTCTAAAGCATTAGATCTGGTGTGGCGCCATCCTGCCTTTGATAAAGATGAAGGCGGGTGAGAAAGACGATGCTCGGCTTCATCAACCACCGTGAAAAGTAATTTGTGGTATGCATGCACTCTTGTTCATCAAAGTCTCTCCCTCTTTTCATTTTCTAATTCCAATTTCTAGGGTTTAACCCTATGTGAGGGATATATATTGCAATTAAAAAAAAGATTTTGTTCAGGAGAGACGATGCCTTGCTCGATTAATGTCGAGGGAGAACAGAAACGACAGTAAGAGCTCTCAGCCGGAGCCTCGAACTTTGTCGCTGTCAGAGTTGCAGAGACATTTGACTTCCGATGAGAGGCTGAGCTGGAGAGTCGATCCTTTCTTAGTGATTGCCAGGATCTTCAGTGTCATCATCGCCATCCTTTGTATTGTTGTCAATGTGTTTTCCGCCATCCGATCCTTCAAGGATGGATCTGACGCACTTTATTTCTCTACCATCTTGCGAATTTGTCAATTTCGGATGTTCATTTTTCGGTTTGTGGATAAAAAAAATTATTCCATCGCATTTTCTAGGTTTTCGACGAGATTCTACAGTGTTACACCATCGTTATTGCCGTTTTCGTGAACTTGTTGAGACAGAATGGAGCCTCATTTTCAAATTCTAGAAGGTTCGCTCTTCTCATTAGTTTAAATAAATGAAGCGTGTTGGTTTTACATGATTAATTAAACAACATGTTTGAATTAATCGTTGATGTTGAATCTTGAAACTACTCGCAATATATTGTGGGAGTTTAGGATTGGGCACAATTGCTTGGGTTTGTAGTTGCACCAATTGTGGGAGTTAAAAGATTAATTGGAATACAAAATTGGAAAATAATATATTGTATTTATTCATTCAATTGCTTGGATTTGCTATTGTAATGTTTTTTTGGCGCTAGATGTCATGAATCTTACTACATATGACTTTTTATTGATTTTGTAGAATTATATGTTGTTCCACTGATCTGATTAAATCAATTAGAGTATTGCAATTATCATATTTTGTTTTGTTGTTCATGGTCTGATGTAGCCTTGGGAGATCATTTTTCTTTGTTATGGTAAGGTTTCATGCCCATCGCAATCTATCACACTAACATATAAGCTACATGCTAGATGATTTCCACAAACTGTTTATAATATCTTACAAGTTGTTTCTCATCTTGTTTTCATATTTCAACTCACTTATTTGCTTGTAGTGTCAAAAGCACTTTACTCAAAATTAACAAGCCAAGGAATTAGATTATGGATCTTTATTATTTTACTTTTTTAAACATGTTTTTCACTTGTGTTCCTTAGGGATTCTTGTGAACTACAATTTCTTCAGAAACTCTTATGGACTAAAATTGATTTGGAGTTGGTAAAAGAAGCAATGTTTAAGAGTATAGAGATTAGTTTGTTCAGTTGGTGGGCTGAACTTTATACATCTTAATCTTATGGAATTCTTTATTGAACTAATTTTCTTAATGTTTTTTATGGTAACAAACATTCAACTAATTTTCTATATTATCACTGAAAAAATGAAGCTTGATTAGAAGAGTACCAAAGGGGTGATCCATTACCAAGATCTTGCTAATAACTGGATTCTCTTTAAATTTGCAAACCAATAGGATAAGGATCTGGTGTGGACAAACATGCATTATCATTTCCAAGGTAAACTTCTTGCTCTTCTTCCCTTGGTTGAATCTATTCTACCCTTTATGGTGGAAGTTACCTCAGCTAATCTGTGGATTAGGATCCCTTTTCTTACCCACCACCTTTACAATCCCTCTTTCATTGACTTTTTTCTAAGAGAAAACTATGTGAGTCAATTTATTAAGCTTCATCAAGCTTCTACCTCCATAAACAAAATGATGTTTGCAAGAATTTGTGTGAATGTTGATCTTACCAGTCCTTTTGATCTCAGTTGTTAGGATGAATGCCCATAATGGCACTATCACGGCCCTCAAAGTTTGGTATGAAGATTTTTCTAGTGGTTGTGGGTGTTGTGCTGAGCTTGACCACTCTTATGATGCATGTCCTCTCAATAATGCCCAACCCAGAAGACTTGCTATCACCATTGCCTCTGTACCTAAGCATAAGGCTTTTGAACGGCAAACCAGGAGAAGAATCCTTGGAGACAACTATCCTTCTTTCTCCAGAAACTCTCCTGCTAAAGGCCCCACTTTTGTTAAAACTCAGTTTGGGTCTGGGGAATCTTCTATTAAGGACAATGGTTAGGCCATTGTCTCTGACCTAGATACATACCCTGCTCCGCAAGGTCATGACTTCCACAACAATATCAACCTCCCCAATCTCCCACCTCACCTCAAATCTCTCATCAATCCTAAGCTTCTTGGCCAGTTGGACCCTAACCTTCCTGCTAAACTTACCAAATTGTTCATGATTTCCAATGCATCTGCCTATTCAATGAGTCCCATGCCTATACCACCTCTTGAGACTATGATGACCCGCCTTCTATAGTTACCCCCCCTTGCACTCAAAGGATGGATGACACCATTGTTGATGTGGTGACATCAGCTATAGTGCAACCCCTTGAGTTTGTAGGGGGCATGGAAGCTAAAAGAGGGTATGAGTCCTCTAATTCAACCATTCTCAGGCATATTGAAGGCATTGATATTAAGAGAAATAAGGAGTCCTAATCCTCTGGTTCTAAGAGCACAAAACGTAAGGAGGGAGATCCAAGCACCTCAGTAGCTCTAAATAGGCAGATGAAGAAGAAGAACCATTATTAATGATTAAGTATCGCAAGTTGGCTTTTGTTGTTGTTGTTCCTTGCATCCATAACTCAGCTCAGACCCTCTAGTCTTGAGGGTTTTACCCATGGTTATTTCACACTTATTGTTTAGTTCCCCTAATGACACCATTTGCTTGCAAGTTGGCTGGTAGTGTGTCACTTTAATATGCTTTGTAATTTGCTTCATGTGTTTGAAGAACAAGCCAGCTATTTGAACTGTTACATTTTGATATGTGGTGATTTTCCGAACTTTCGTTATTGTCAGCTATTCATATACATGCATGAGTACTATGTGAAATACTATACATTAATCTGGGCCATTTGTTACTGGTGTCACCTACTTTATAATTACCCATTATATTACTGTACTTTTCCTTCATTATGAATGTTGTGTCTTTGTTGTTTGGTTACTTCTAGCAACTTTTGTGTTATTAGCACCCTCATAGGCTTCTCACTGTAATCTTTACTACTTTAATGATATTATGTTTAAGCATTATCTAAGCTGTTGGTTCCAGATTTTTTTGTCATATCTTAGTGTGAAATTCCTTGCTAATCCTAGCATCAACTCACATGACAATCCTATGTTAGCATGTGTAGATGGCATAATACTTTTATTAATTGCGATTCCCTGATTGACCCTGGACATGAAACTATTACTAGTAAATCTTGTAGATGTATCCGTGTATACTCTCACAACTCTAATACCTATGGTGAGTATGCATGAACTTACAATTAGATTTAATTTATATTATCCTTAAATTTGCACCTGTATTACATTCAACGAGCAATCAAAACCACCCCTTTACCACCTCAGACCATTGTCTAATCACTTTCACACTTGGTGATATGCACCACAAGATTAATAGTCATGGGCACCTTGGAAAAGTCGGAATAGAAACTGCAATAGGCCCAAGCACAATTCCTTCAAACCCCAAGCTGTGGAACTACAATTACGCGACTTAATAATTTAACACTAAGACACAACAAAATTCTTAGTTTCTATCACACCTATTGGAAACAAAGAGCAAAAGTTAATCACTACATGCTAATCGATCGAAACACTAAGTATTATCAAACAATTGCTAAAATCCGCTCGACCAAACAAAATATAACAAAGTTCCAGACAAAAGATGATATCTTACTTATTGACCAAAAACAGATCCATCAAGAGATGACTAAATAACTGAGCTCTAGATTCCTTCTTAGTTCCTCTAATATGACTTTGTATGAACCCTTACCACTTATTCAGGTTGAAATTAATAATAGCGATAACACTTCTCTCCTCAAAACTCCAACACTAGGTGAAATCCATGCGGGAGTTCTCAATCTTCCAAATGATAAGACCCCATGGCCCGATGGATTTCCTGTAGATTTTTTTCAAGCAATATCGGCGACTTGTTGGTGGATCTGTGATAAATGCCACCATTGTATTTTTCCATTCAGCGCAAATGCTAAAATAAACAAATCATGCATTTATTGCTCTCATCCCCAAAGTAGACTCACCACTTACCATAAATCATTACAGGCCAATCAACCTCTGCAACACGACATATAAAATCATTACAAAGCTGATAGCAAATAAGATCAAGCCTTTTCTACTGAAGATTATCCACCCGCTTCAGGGCACTTTTGTTGAAGGAAGACTAATTCAAAATAACATCCTAAGTGCCCATGAGATTTTCCACTCCTTCCACAAAAAGAAGACTGGCAATAAGGGATGGATGGTGATAAGATTAAATTAATATGGAAAAGGCCTATGACAAGATTAAGTGGGACTTCATAGAAAAAAATATCGTTTAGTTTGGCTTCCATACCCAATTTGTGAAGCTTGTTATGGCATGTACCACTTCCTCAACATTCTCCGTTTTAGTTAACAATGTTCCAGGTCAAATTATGAAACCCGAATGTGGCATTAGACAAGGTGACCCATGGCTTCATACATCTTTGTTTTAGCAATGGAATTCTTAGTCCGCTCTCTTGCACAAGAAGTTGAACGCCCTAATGCTAAGTGTGGAATTCGGCTAGTTCGGAATGGAACGCCAATTCATTTCCTTATTTTTGCTGATGACACACTTATACTAGCTAAGGAAAACATCGAATTTGCAAGATTCATCAAACATTTCCTCGCTGATTTTCCAAAACAAAACATGATTAGCAATTAACTACCAAAAGATCTTGGTGCAATTCTCTAGCAATATAGGTTTAGAAAAGTCAAACACAGGCAAAAAAAATCTAGATGGTGTCTCTGACGAGGAATATGGAAAAATATTTGCTATCCCAATTATTAGGGGCATAGTCAATAATTTGACTTTCCAAGAACCTCTGGATTCCCTTAAAAACAACTCTTGAAATGGAAGGCCAATTCATTATCCCAAGTCAGGAGGTCTGTGTTAATCAAAGCAAATCTATTTTCCAAATTAAATTTCCTTATGCAAAGTTTCTACTTCCGAAAGGAATTTTCGAACAAATAGATAAGATCAATAAAACCTTTTTTGGAACAAAATGGATACCTCCAACTTTCATCCGTTAATAAGTTAGGATCGTATATGTACCCCTACATCATAGGGAGGCCTCGGCTTCAGAACTGCTGAGGTCTGTAATAAATCACTGTAAATGAAGTTACTCTAGAAACTTTTAATTGAATCTGACATCATATGGGTTCGTGTAATTAAGAAGAAGTACTACAAAGATGACTCACTTTTCACTCTAGAAAAAGGAAACTACTCGTTGCAGTTCAACAGACTCCTTACCCTTCATGAAGCCGTTAGAAAGGATATCAGATGGAAAATTGGAAATGGACGTAATGTTGATTTATGGAATGATCCTGGATAGATGCACAATATCTTCATGAAATTATAAACCTTCAAAACATACGCACTAGCGTTTCTAACTTTATTACTACGTATAAGGAGTGGAATGATAACAAATTAAACGAAGTAGTCCCAACTTATTTGGTTGACAAGATTAAGAAAATAAACTTACCAATCCATGACTTTCCTGATAGAATCATTTGGCACCCGGCTGCAAATGGTAAATTCTATGTTTGCTCAGCAGTTGCCTCAATCCTAACCATTGTGCCATCATGCCATCAACACGACATGGATTGGATATAGCGATTGAAAGTGCCACCCAAAGTCAAGCACTTCATTTGGAAGTCTTGTGCTGACTGACTGTGTCCCTACCACAGAACACCTAAACAAACACTATAATAGAGTTTCGAGCCAATGTTGCCTCAGTAAAGAATATTATGAAGATGCAACTCACTTGTTTATCAAATGTGGATTTACCAGGTCGTTGTTTCAAGCTATAGGCAGTTCTTTGGCTGAACAAATAATCCCTTCATAGGGATTGCTCTGTGGACTGTTACCATTCAATTCCATTATAGTTGACTACCGACTCCTTAAAATTGAAGAAAGTGAATACTCGCCTATCGCAACATCTCGAAAAAAGAATAAATTAGTATTATGGTCGAAACCCTCCAGAAATCATATAAAGGTCAACTTTGACGCCTCTAGGGGTAGTAATGGCGAGTTCCACGTAGGCATTATTTTTAGGGATAGTATATCATAACATCATCTGGTTTGACCACACACGTATTAGATCTACAACTATTTTGCAGGCAGAGGCGACTACCTTGTGGATTGGAGTGGCCTCGGTTTGTTGACTAGGAATTAAAAGGATGGCTATTGAAGGTGATAATTTGACTATCATAAATGCTCTTCAAGAGAAATGGGAAATTCCCTAGGAAATTGCGATGATTATTAGGGATGTCAAATGCATCCTCTCTCGATTTGATGAGATTCAGATCCAGCACTACTTTACAGAAGCTAATCAAGTTGCTGATTTCTTAGCATCAACGCCTTGTGACGTTGATCGACTACGTTCAGAAGTTGTAAATGTTAATTTAGGCCATATAAGGAACCTCCACCCTATGTTGAAGGATTTTCTTATGATCATCTGAAATGATAATTTAGGTTGGACCTTCGTTAGGAAGGCGACCTAGTTTTTACCTATGTCAAAAAAATAGATCAAGTGTAACGAAAAAATATACTTTGTATCTTAGATTACAGTAAGATTTGGAAGGTAATTATGGATTGTGGCCGACGCATGACTTTTCGGAAGAAGGGGTAAAACTATTTAACGAATTTTAGAGTTAGACTACAACAAAGTTTGATTTTGGAAAACACCATCATTACTGGAATATCCACGCGATAGAAAAATTACGTCAATCCATTGAGATATGGTATGCTACAAGTGAACATTTGCGACAAGAAATGAATCCTAATTTTAGGATGACTGACTCTTATGAAGGACTAACAACATGAGTGTGGAGTTATTGGTTGCTCGACAAACGGACTAGGGCCGCTCTGACTAGACATTTCGTTGAAGGGGTCAACGAGCTAAAGCTCTCGACTCGTTCAATAGAAGGGAAATGGCAGGCCAAATATGATTTATAGGAGGCCTTGTGCAATAGAGAAAATGATATAATAGACTCCTAATAAAATAAAAATTGTACTCATTTATTAAGTTGATACTTATTTGTGATTGTGTACATGTATTTTGATATATCACTTGCATATTAGTATACAAATTGCTTATTAGAAAGTAGTAGTAGTAGTAGTAATACTAGTATACTACTACTACTAATATATGTTTAAGATTTATCATGGAAAATATTTTCATTATAAATTACTAATAAAATACACTACAAATAAAAGTATATAATGTCAAAATAAAATTTTAATTATTTTGTTTAATTTGTAATGTTTTATTTGACAATCTCTAATTTTGTAACGTAAAATAAATTATTTATAGAATTTTAATCCTCTAGTTTTAATTTAGTATCTTATATTAAATAAAATTAATGAAGTCTTACATAAAAAACTAATTAGTTAATGTTTTCTTTATCATTATTCACAATGAAAAATGTATAATTAAAAGTGTAAGAAATAGGAAGGAAGAGATAAGTGGGGAGCCACACAAATTGGAAAAAATATGAAGGAGAGTAGCGGACTAGCAGGGTCAAGCAAAATTGGAAAAAAATTGGAGGATGTGTTTTTTTTTTTTTTTAGCGGAGGATGTGTTATTGAGGATTATAACACGGAGAAAAATTAAAAAAAAATCTAACTCCAAAGCCAACTGAGCTACTGGATCATTATGATATATAATGAATGTTTCCGATATATTTAACAATACTTTGGGCTTGAAGCGGGGGAGACAACCCTATCAAGCCGCTGCTAGATCCGTAACTAATCATGGAGATCACCAAGTTGAACTTTTTTTTATTGATACAAGGCAAACATTAGGGCTCACCTAAACAGATGGTTGCCCTAAATCATCCGAATGGATGATCTTTACAAATTGGGTTCCAAAAGAATGAAATGTAGAGTTCAATTGTAAGAACTCATATCTGTCACCGGTAATCGGATGAGTATGGTCATCAGTGGGACACAGAAGACGTTGGAATTGCTGGAGTGCATGTGGCGGTATGGGATGTGTGGCCAGAAAATCAGCTGCCCCATTAGCTTCACGAAAGCAGTGAAACACCTGCGAAGAAGAAAAGGAAGACAGGAGAGCAAAAATATCCATAATAATGGAATGGATTTCCCATGGAATTTTCCATGTGCGTCGAATGGAATTAATGACCAATAGATTATCTCATTTGATAATTAGCTGTGTAATATTATGCCTAACAGCATATTGAATACATGAAAGAGCTGCTAGGGCTTTAGTACGAAGTATAGAGGTTGATGGGATTTGTTCCCGATGGAAAAATAGAGGTTTTACATTATGGTCTCAGAGAATATATCCAATGTGTGAATTGTTGTCATTTTTTTTAACCGTCAAAATTAAGTTTTACCCATGTCTGTGATGGTTTTTTCCAAATTCGATTTGTAATAAGTTCACGGTTTCTCTTGATGGTTACAAGTTCTATGAAGTCGTTGGATAATGTCCAGTCTCTAAAAAGTAGCTAGGCTTGTTGCGATAATTCCAGATGGCGGAAGATCAGATTATTGCGATAATTCCAGATGCACCACCAGAGAAATAGTAAAGGAACAAGGTTAGTATTGGACTGTCGGAAATAATCAAAATTGTATTGAAAATCTAAACTAAATTGTAGAGAGAATGATGATTGGAGTTTTGATTCAAGGTTAGATATCATTACTTGAATAAAGGGGCAGGTGAAGAATAAATGATTAGTATCTTCATCTGTATTTTTGCAAAGTTGACAAGTTGAATAAACCGAGTAATAATGACGGTTAAGGCATTCTGTGGTGGGAAAGCCATCACGGACCGTTTTCCAAATGAAAGTGATGTGATCACGGATCCCATCAAGAACCTCACGAAAGACGAGATCGTCCAAAGATCGGTGGAGCCTCATGCAAGGACGTGAATATTAGCTATGGGATGATATTTTATGTGTTTTGCTATTATTTCCCTTTTCGTTAATTAACTAGTTAGTTGTTGTTTTTGTTATTTTCGTAATTAATTAGCTAGGTAGTTGTTTTAATTAGTGGCCTATCTAGTGGCCTAAGTCATGCTTAGGTTAGTGGGTAGGTTAGTGGAGTTAATTAGTTGATTTTCTTATTTTGTATTTTGGCACCTATATAATGGTGGCCATGCATTGTAATTCCTTAGATTTGAATGGAGATAAAAATGAGTGTTTAGTACATTTCAAGTCTCATGACAATGGTTTCCGAGGTGAGTTGTATCCTCGAATCCTTAGTCGCGTTTTGGTGAGTTACATCCAAAACACCCTTTGGTGTGTCACATCCAGAGGTGATTGTTTGGTCAAGGTGCGTTCCATCCATGATCAATCAATCTCGTCTTGTGTTTCTTGGTGAGTTGTATCCAAGACTCATAAGATGCCTATCCCAAACTCTTCTCGAATCCTTCGTGAAGAGTTATATCCATTTCCCTTTTTAGTCAAATCTCCATCAAACCAAAACCCAAAAACAACCCAAAACACATTAGAGTGTCGTCTTTGAGAGTCTAGCCAAGAGTTTCCTAAACAACGAGTTCTTGGCGCCCTTCGTCTTGTACTGTACGGGTCCTGGAATGTGCTCACGCACATTATCAACAAAAACAACAACTAACTAGTTAATTACCTAGTTAATTAACGAAAAGGGAAATAATAGCAAAACACATAAAATATCATCCCATAGCTAATCTTCACGTCCTTGCATGAGGCTCCACCGATCTTTGGACGATCTCGTCTTTCGTGAGGTTCTTGATGGGATCCGTGATCACATCAGAAAATTTTAATCTTTGGGGGATGTTGAGTTTCCAAATCCAAGAATAAGGTTGTGGTATGTGGTTAAATATGGAACAATGGTTGAGCTGGTGCGTGGATGATACGGTGAATTTGCCGTCAGTATTAAATCTCCAGATAAGTCGGTGAATTTGAACTGTTGAAGGCAGATGTGAGAAATGGTTGGAAATTCCTCATATATGAGAGTGAATTTGTTGCTCATGTTAATAAATCATAAATGGGTGGGAAGAGATAAAGGTTATTAATAATTGTGTATGTTCTAAATGTATAGTTTAAGAATTAATATAAAGAAATTGTATAACTTTCTGTTAAGAATTGCTACATCACTGCTTTAGATAAGCAAATCATGGAGCCGATTTTCTAGCTCCTCGATATTAGTTTGATTGGCATTTTGAGGATTCAACGAGTCCTCTCCTCCACCATTCTTAACGAACAAGCCTTGACTACATCTAGATACGAGTTCATCCATTTGAACCTCATTTACAATAATTATTGTAAACAGTTTGTAAAGATCATTCAATTAAGTTATTCATGACTGTCTTGACTTTTTTTTTTAAAGTTATTTTTTTTTTAAATGAATAATATTTAATAAAAAAATTCAAAACGAGATTCTTATCCTGTGCCAATGACATAAATTAAAAAGAGTGATGTTAAATATCACCAAAAGAAATCATGCTAAATTTCCTATTATACCCGGATTTTTATAAGAGAATTACCAAAACAATTGAAAACCTTTCTACCGCTGTAAGTTGCCTCCCTCACGACAAACGAAACCAAAATCGTATTATATTCTCTCCCTAATCGGCGACCTCAAAACTCTATTGTTAATATTTTTGCCTAATTTGATGTGTATCAACTTATACCCACTTGGGATTAGCTATTTTAAGATTTATGGTTCATTATTGTGATTGGTAAATTAAGATTAATTATACAGCATTTACGAAGCACTATCACTATGCACGTGTTTATCAAGCCAAATTTCCCCTTCTAATACAATATCATTAGTAATACAAAGCACGATTTGCACTACAAATTCCCCGTTGTAGTGTGTTACATCAAATCAAAGAAGAAAAATTGCGGAGTTACACTATTTTTCTTCTCTCTTCTGATTGCCTGGTGTTGGACGGTTAGTGTTTCGTCTGAGGGAATAAATATTTTGTTCTCACAGAAGATGCAACGAAATATATAAGCAAAAAAGAATAAGATTAGAACTCACTATTTAGAGTACAAAACCCTAATTAATCAAATCACTAATCAAGAAAAAATCACTACCTTCAAACTTCCCGCTTGAGAGGATTTTGAAGATATCTATTTGTCTTATTGATTTCTTGATCGGTTACACTTGTAGCTCGGACTTCAAACCCTAGACTTTCCACCTAGTTTTGAATCACTTCTACAACGATGAACACGAACTCACTCTCTAAGACTCACGGACGTCTTCATTTCTTTTTCTCTCTCACTAAAATGCTTTGAGTTCGTACCTTAGAAATGATCGACTCACTTCTATTTATACAAATAGAGAATCCTACTATTAAATGATATATTTCTCTCACTTTTCAGTAACAAAAAGATATTATTTGACTCACGAAGATAATATCCTAACTGATCCTATTATTTAAGAAAATATCTCCTAATATAACATAATCAAGATAAGATAGAATCTTTTCTCTCCAAATCTTCTAGTTGGCGTAATCAAAACAACTTTTCATTTCCAATTGCATGATCTTCAATGATTATCTTTATCATCTTCACAAACATCTTTTTTATGATATTCGCAACTTGTTGTTGTGACGACACTGTTGTTCCTTTGGAGGTAACAAATCGTTTAGAAGACTCTTTGTTCACTCTACATTACTGCGCTGTCAATCGTCCCTTGTGACATCTTTGTTTGATCCTGAAACACTTAGTCACCATATTAGTTGAATGTTTGTTACCATCAAAACTAAGGAATTCGACAAATTCCCCATTTTGATGGTGACAAACATCCTTGACAAAATAACGCATTCATGAGATAAGGACAGTAACATGAAGAGAGTTTTCTCTTTTAAGACAGTATAGTTCCCTCAACGAGACACTAAAGATGAAGACATGATAAGTTCCCCCTCAGCTAGACTA
Organism: Rheum nobile; assembly: GCA_027886185.1. NCBI lineage: Eukaryota > Viridiplantae > Streptophyta > Magnoliopsida > Caryophyllales > Polygonaceae > Rheum > Rheum nobile. Next base: position 1,955,855 of record WOAB01000002.1, on the reverse strand, counting down.
CCCATCATATTCCCCGTTTTGGCATCGTAAAAAAAACTTAAGAAAAGTTCAGAAGGAAAATTAACACATCTGGATAAGCAACCAACCCCTTTTTCATTAATATAAAATAAACAAGGAAAGACTATTTCATGGACAACTACAAAATAAGCAAACATGATCAACATGCCAATCAAGGCAAAAACAAGGAACATAGTAAAAAAAAACAAAGCAACTAAGGAGTAGATGAGCTGGGAACAAAAGCGGGATTGGTTTGCCAGAGGAAGACGAATTAAGCACCATCAGTGCCTATGGAGGGAGCAGAAGGACGAGTAGCAATCGAGGCACGCACTTCTTCCATAAGACGCCGTTGTTGTTCCGCCAAAAGAGTAATTGCGTGGGACAACTTCCTCACAGCCGTTAACACTTCAGAATCCATACTGGGCACATTCTTCTGTTCCCCCTCAAAGTCTGCACCATCAGACTCATCTTCATCTACATTCACCACTGGCTTGAGCTCAACCTTAACCTAGCCGACTCCTTCTTACAATATAAATTGCATCATGTGAAGATTACTCACATCCAAACCTTGGTAAAAGAAGGAACCATCAGTCTCTTCCTTGTACACCTTGTGATACTCCATAATTTTCTTGACTGCGCTGGAATACGATAATGCATTTCTATTAGTGGTCCTCGCATGAGCCATATGCTGCATCATCACCTTGGGCAAATTAATAGACTCCATATCTAGCAGTTTGGCGAGGAGCACAACGTCCAAAACCAGCAAGTTGTTGCGCTTTTGTTCCCTAGGGATAATGTTGCTGATGAGGTAGTGATAGAGCACCTTGTTGATCGCACACATGGAGTTAGTGTGAAGAGCACCAGACCGGGGAGGAGAGGATATTTCGGACACGCAGTGAACCACCTCCTGGTAAAGAAAATCCTTGGGCCAATGACCTTTGGGTTACTCGTCATATCCAATGTGAGGGACCCCATACAAAATATTAAGCTCCATGCTAGAGAACACATGGGTTGTGCCTTCCAGTGTATATCTCCCTAAGATAGCATGGGGGTGGATCTCGATACAAAAAGTGGAGTAGAAGGCCTGAAGCTGCTCATCATCAACCGACTCTGCATCCACATACAAATGATCCCATCCCTGAGCCTGCAAAACAGAGACGATCTCCCCCAGTGCATTGTTCCCCAAAAAATTGTGATCAAGCAAAGTTCCCGGACAACACCTTTGTGTCCTTCACCTCATCAAGTTCAGCCTTCTGTTTGGACTTCGTCGCTTGACGACGTTGACTCTTTCGAACTGGAGCCGAGGACACCTTGGCGCGCTTGGGTTTGTGCTCAGACACTTGCTTGGATTCATCATCTGAGCTCATAGTAATAGCATTGGCAGCCTGAGCCCTTGTCTTGCGTTTGGGAGGACAACCCATTTTGACCCGGCCCGAGAACTTGAGACCCGCCAACGGTGACACTTCAACCTCCTCATCAACCACTTCCCGTTCCAAGTTACGCACAACCCCTTTGATTTGGGCGGGAGAGGAAAGTACCTCCTCCTTTTCATTGGATGAGACAACAGTGGAGGTGGATGGATTATGGTTAGGGTTTGGGGAGGCAGGGGGTGGAGAAGGTGATTTAGGGGCAGAGTAGGGTATCATGGCAAGGTTGGCCGGTGGAGGTGAGGATGGTGGATAGGCCAGTTTTGAGGCGGTGGATGTTGGAGGGTTGGGATCGTCGAGAGAGGTGATGGAAGGGGTGGGTTTCGGTGCCGTCAATGGTGACGTTTAGGGTGGAGGCCATTTGTGGAGCTTGGGAGAGACAAGAAGGATTGCAGGAGACTTGGAGACATGAGAAGCAATTAGAGGCGGTGAAGAAAAATACCTTGGAGTCGCCGAATAATAAGAGCCAAATCAAATATTTTCTGTTGCCAAATATAACAATTAAGATCTTCTCTTTCCATCTTTTTCAAAGATCTCAGCCAAATTATTTATCTTCCAAAAATAAATGTTGTGGAAGATTTCGTCTACATTCACCAAAGCCACAAGATCTCGAGCAAATCAAAATGTCACGCAACCATCAAATCAACCCTAAATGCACATATCTTTTCCCATGCAACTGCATGCCATCATTGCACCTCAATCCTGTCAAATCCCAACCACAAAACACAGAGACGGCGATACAGCTTCTGGACTTTCCGAAAAGGTAGGTGGGTGTGATGCGGGGGTAACGTTACCAGAAAGGGTACAAAGAACATCACAATAAAATATACGAGAATTTATAAGAATATTTAATCATGAAAGAGAGGCTCCTAGTTGTGGATGATTAATGGGGTCATAGGGAGCATCAAGCATGATGGCTAGGATAAGTTGTAGAGTCAACAATCAATTGGGCTTATGATGAGGGATCAATACATCAAGTTGACACTTTTGGGCCGAAAGAAAACTGTTCCAATTGTAGTATTGAGAGCATAGATGATCATGTAAGAAATTTGCAAATCAGAGAAGTACAAGAAAGTAAGCTAAGCACGTTATCCATACAATGAGCAAGAAAGAGTTCGGAAATCTATAAGAATTTGATCCACTGGATGATCCTTCTTTTGGTGGTAGTTGCTCACTTGCAGAGTAGTGAGATCAAAATCATCGTAGTTAGTGCCACCATCACATGTACTGTCTTCAATAGTTCCTTCAGCATTAAGACTTGGGCTTTGTTCCTCGAGAGGGACTTGAGGAGAATCAAACAACCGAGCACCATCACCAGACACGATAGTACCGACAGAGTCATGAGCCCTTGGAGTTGATGATTCGTCATGACTGTCACGACCAGGAGAGGCATCGTTGATATCATCATTTTGCATGTTTTCCATGACGTTGTTTTCCACGAGATGAAAGTTGTCATCCTCAGTGATGTGACCCTGCCTCCCATGACGGCCCAAGACGAGGAAGAAGCCATGAGCCTACGCTCAGAGGGCCCAGTGACAAGGTCTAGGTTCAAAGCCATCTCTGCCGTTGTCGCATCACTTGTCGCACGCGTCGTCGCTGGCCAAGGAAGCCCAGACGAAAACCCAAGACTCGTCGTCCTCGCCACCATCGGCATTGAAACAACGTGTTCTTCAGAGCCAACATCGTGTGCACCCACTCGCGAGGCCATCGACCCTTAGTCGCTGTTCCTCGCGGTGTTTGTACTCATTGAACGCGTCATTTTCATAGTTTTGAGACATTTTCTATATTTGGTATTATTGCGTATTTTAGATAGTTTCCTTTTATAGTCTTTTCTATTTTTGGGTTTGTGCCTTTTTCATGCTTGCATGGGCTAGCCCATAGGTTCGTCTCGGTCCAAGCCCATTAGGTCTTGGACGAGTTCTTTGGCTATTTAAAGCCTCCTTTGTTATTGTTATTTCCTTACGTTCAATTTAATTCAAGGTTTCAAGTCGAGTGTTTATCCTCCTTCCCTTGATCGGACGTCACCCCTCTATCTTCGCATCCCCATTCCCTCCGCCGCCGACGCTACGGCAAATGCTTGAAGCTTCAAGCCAGTCTTCCTTCGCATCTCCCTTCACCCGCAGTCGACGCTACGACACCCGCAGTCGACGCTATGACACCAACGACTTATCTCTTCAAGTCACCTATCCCTCATCAAACTGCTTCCGCCACCGCTATCCAGTCGCACCAACACCGTGTTCACCACCACGTTCATCATCGCGTTTATCAACGCGTTCGCCATCTTCTTCACTGTTGAGATGTTCAACGTGACTTCTCACCCAAGACTAGATCCCAAGGCGCCACCTTTTGACAATTGGCTTGTCATCGGAGGCAAGAACACATCAACTGGTATCAGAGCCCAGCAGTCTTGTAAGTCACGAACTCAAGTTTTCATCTTGTTCACAATTTTTTTTTCTTGCCCCCATCGTCTGCTTTCGTAACATCTCGCGAGAAAAGAGAAGAGAAAAACCAAAAGTTTCCATCTTTGCAACACCTTTAGTTTCTACAAGATCCTATCTTGGCCGAATTTTTTTTCTTGTTCCCTAAGTTTTGGTGTGTTAGGTAATTTGTTATCTTGCATGCTAGAATATTTTGTTTCCTTATTTCACGCGTGGATAGAGTTTCCTTGTTTGCTAGATTTTGCTTTTTAGTTAAGTTAACCGAATTTCCTTATAAGATATCTATCAAATCTTATCTTCTCTCTCCTATCTCTAAGATCACACTTGTGATATTCTTGTTACTTAGACCGATTTTATTTTTGTTTCTTTTTGCAAAATCCGAAAAGATCAAAAGATAATATCTCGGATATTAAAAAAAAAAATATCGAAAAGATATTCAATTTCTTTTTTTCCAAAGTTAGGTAAAGCCAAAATACGGCAACCCTAACCCACTCTCGGTCTAGGCTCATCTTCTATCTATCTCCGCCGTCTAGGTAAAGCTTCCTAGAAGGTACTTTCTTGCTTATTAGGTTGCTTTGTTTACGTTTGTATTAGGGTTTCAATTTGTTCTTGTTTGTTTGATTGCAACTTGTTTGATACACCATCTCTTGTGCAAGCCAAGCCGCCCTCACGGCAAGCCCAAACTAGCCCTACCTATGTGAACTTTGTCACTTGACTAGTGATTTGCTTGGTTGTTGTTCTTCGTTGTCTTTTGGTTCGTTTTTACTCCCATGTCTGGCCATATTGTTATAGGTACCATGACGATTGAACATGGTGAAAACCAACCTGGAGTCGACAACAACAACCCACCTCAACCACCGTTGGATCTACCCCAAGACCAACCACTGGTTGACCCCCCACAACAGGACCCTCTCATCGCGTTGTCCGAGGAGAAAATGGAGATCCAAGCCCTTAGACAAGAGAACGCAGCTTTGAGAGCCTAACAACGCGATGCACAACTCGTGCCCAATCCTATTCCCGTGAGTACAATGGACGCGCCGGCTCAACCACGAGCCACCGACGCCGGTCCATCAAAGACAAGAGTCGACAAAGGCAAATAAATCATGCCTTCGACATCTCAACATCAACCACAACTCAATCGTATGCAGAGTGTCATCAAGAGTCGCCAAGGCTTTGTTTCCCACGCGGACCGCTACGTGCCTAGAGCCACAACCGCTGGCTTCGACAACGGCTCCGACTACGACCGCGACGCCGAGGACACTCAAGGTGAGTATTCTGAACCATACAACTTTGATGATCTCTATGCCTCTAGGCGAACCCAGAGATGCGTACCGGACTCAGCGCCACACGAAGGCCGCCCTCGCCGAGCCGAGCCAGCCGACGCGACGCCAAGGAGACCCAGTCGCCGACCAAGTGGGCATACGCGATGAGACCAACTTGAGGACACCAACTACCCAGCCACAGAGCCATGATGTACGCGATCACCTTCGACACCAGAGTGTTCAAACGCCGCGTTACGGATTTGATGGCTACGCGTCGATCACACCCAATGTCCACGACGACTTCGACGAGTATGACGACGAAGAGATCGAGGACTCAGGTATGGTCAACCCTATTTTTTTTCACCCACCTCTTGGAGATCCACTTGAATTGCAGGATCACCCATCGGATTGGATACCTCCACCGCGTCTCCAGCCCCAAGGAGAACGCGTTCGTGACATTGGCGGCGAGCGCCGCGATGTTATACCAAGAGACATTCGACGCGACAACTACGATGCCCAGCCGCGAAGACGTCAACGCGATGACGCCTACGTGCCCAGGGATGAGTATATCCGCGAAGATCGCTAAGTACGCGATAGATGCCAGGTTGAACGCGATAGACCACATGGAGTGCGCGCCTTTGAGAACCCTCTCTACGACGCCGCGCCAAACAATGCGTTCAACCAAGCACCTGCCCAGCCTCGATTCCAACGACACTAAGTCAAGGTAAAAATCGAGCATTTTTATGGTGAATACAACCCCTCTGTTTTTCTTGAATGGGTGCAGGCTACGGAGTACACACTTCGATATTGTCGAGTGCCCCCTGATCAACGCTACTTTGTAGTGCATATCTAGGAGTTGTTACCGGTGTTTTGGGTACCATTTGGAGATGTTTAGAGCACAATTGTGAAGATTAGAGTTGAGAAGTAGAAATGCAGATATGGTGGTTTGGAGGAGCTTAAAAGAAGACATCAAGAAGATGAGAAGAAAACCACTTAAGAAGATCGAAGAGAGGTCAAAGTTCAGAAGAGAAGAGGAGCAACAGAGCGAAAACCGCGATCGCGAGGCTGAGGGCCGCGGTCACGGACATCTATGAAAGACGAGAAGAAGAACGCGACAAAACCGCGATCGCGGACGAGCAAGAATTCTGGTCGCGGATAAGTCGAGAGCAAAGGAGTCAGGAATTGAATTTTCCGCGATCGAGGATATTCTTCCGCAGTCGCGGAAACCTTCTCAGCGCGTCCGGTTGTTTTCGTCTGAAGTTTACTTTTATTTTTATTTTCCGTTTTTCTTTTAATTCTTTATTTTATTCCCTTTTAAGACTTTGTTTGTTATCTTTTTACATTAGATTTTGGGTTAGGTTATTTAGCCTAGTTTCCCTAGCAGCTTTTCATTATTCAGTTTTTATCATAGTTTATCATTCAGATTCAGTTTTACGTATTGTTCTTTTCCTTTGAGTTATGAAGAACTAAGCACCCTTTGCTTAGTCCGATAATTGAAGCCTTGGGTTGAATTTGATTGTGAGATTATTCATTTACTCTATCTTTTAATGTTATTGATTCTCTTATGCTTCATCCCATTGAGTTATATTGATTTCTCTAGATTAGCTACCTAGTTTTATTGATATTATTCATATTGCAGGCTTAGGATCCTGAATATTATTGGTTGATCTAGTTCATCAATTGTTGTGATTAGTATTATTAATATTAGTTTCCCTAGCCTGACAAACTAGTTGAGATTGATATTATCTATAGTGCTAGTTACCTTAATCTGGTCAACTTATTGAGATTAATATTGTTCATACCTAATTCAGAGTAGCAACCACGATTTATTGGAACGAGTTGTGAATGTTTATTGTGAAGAGAATTGATTGCATGTCGAGTACTGATGAGTTGTTAAGTATTGCATGAGCCTATCTATTCCTGAGCCTACTGCTGCTGTTAGATTTATCTTGATAGTTTCTTGATTGTTTAATAGTTAGGGTTATCAGGACTAGTTGGACTGGTAACTAATTTAGAACAGGGATTAGGACATTTATGAGGATTGAGGACTAGGAATAATCAATGATCAATCAACCAAACTAAAGGTGGATATTTGTTTGGCTAAGTGTTTTTCTCAATTTGATTACAAACCTTTGCTTCTTTACTTTGTTTACTTGCATAACAATCAACCAACCCCCAACCCCCCCTTGTTACTTTGGCATACAAATTACATAAAGAAAGACAACTCCTCTCTGTGGGATTCGACTCTTGCTTGCCTATTCTACTAGTTTAGGTTATTAAGGATTTTACTTTGATTGGGCACACGACTTTAGCTTCTGTCACCCCCCGAGGAGCATGTCGACGCCGCGACACTTAACTTCCGAGGAGCCGCCCGCATTTCGTGGCATAGATTTGAAGATGACTGTGTGCGTCGCCACAGGACTAGAGTCACAGAATGGCATCAACTAGTCTATGTGATGACCAAGAAATACGTGCCTCTAGACTATAGGAATCAAATGAGAATGGAGATAGCCATGGCTCCCCAAGGGTCGATGTCTCCACTCGAGTTATTTTCCAAGATGGAAGCATGTATTACAAGGCCAACATCTCCGTTGCACCATCGACATTGAGCACAAAGTTCTTGAGTAGCTTAAACACCAACATCCGTGATCAACTCGAGATTTTGCCCATCAAAGATTTGAAAACCCTCACACATACGGCGATGCAAATTCATGTACAAATCTCTCGCCAGAAGTCTTACACTTATCCAAGTGGCCAACAAAGGTATTCTTCTAACCCTAGTGGTTTACCTTCTACTCATGTTCGCCCTAGTATTTCTACCACAGCCACGTCAAGCCAAGCCCCCAAATCAAAGCCACTGACGCCAAGCACCGCACCGTGCCAGAACATACCAAGACAGGCTCCAGTGAGCACAGATCGCGCGCACGACGTTGAGTGTTACAAATGTGGTGGAAGAGGCCACTATAAGAAAGATTGCCCAAACGCTCGAAAGATTTTGTTCTCCACAACCGCCGCCGGCTACGAGTCTTGTGACAACGAGGAGCAAAACCTAGAGGCCATCAATGAAGGTATCGACGAAGAGGAAGACGCCTACGACTGTGAACCAGCTTCACTGCATGAGGGCACACCATTGAGCTTGGTGACGCGTCGTCTCCTCACAGTCAAGGAAGCAAGCTTACGCGATCAATGCGAGAACTTGTTCCACACCAGAGCTCTCGTCCAAACGGCTTCATTGAGTGTTATTGTTGATGGAGGATCATGTGCTAACATTGTGAATGAGAAGGTCGTCACACACTTCAAGTTGCCTACGATGCCTCATCCCCAACCTTATGTCCTCTAATGGATTTCTTCAAGTCTAGGTAACACAGTATCTCGCCAATGCTTAATTTCTTTTTCCATAGGGCAATACTGTGATTCTATACTTTGTGATGTCAATGCAATGGACGCCACCCATATTTTGCTTGGGCGCCCATGGCAATTCGACAGGCACGTACTCCATGATGGCTATTTGAACACTTATGTGTTTAATTACCACGGGAAGCGCATCACTTTGCATCCAATGTCTCCCCATGAGATCTTGCAGGACCAGGTTGAACGCGATCGCCAGAAAGCAATTGAGGCCGCGTCCACTAGGTCCCTAGAGTGTCCAGAGGCACTCCAGAAGCAAAACTCCTCCAATTTTGGCAACACTTCGTCTCCTCCAGGCACTGGCAAGAAGAAACACAATGCCACCACTGGGACACCAAGTGCCCCACAACATTCGAGTAGCGCCTCGCCATCGACAAAGTTTGCCGCGCCGTTGCCGAAGACGACTCCTTTGCAAGGAAAGTGTGAGCAACGCGTGCTTTTAGTCAGGCCTAGTGACCTCACTAAGTGTTTGACTGGCAAAGGTCCATGTTTTATGCTTGTGCCCACACCATGCATCCCTGAGTCATCGAACACCGCGTCCGTGCCACCAGTCATCGCGACCTTGCTCGTCGCGTTCGATGATGTATTTCCTGATGAGTTGCCATAAGGTTTACCTCCACCGAGAGGCATTGAGCACCAGATTGACCTTGTACCAAGTGCTTCCTTGCCCAATCGCACTATATATAGAGCTGGCCCAGAAGAGACCAAAGAGCTACAGCGCCAAGTGCAAGAGTTGTTGGATCGCGGCTACGTAAGGGAATCTCTCTCCCTTTGTGCTGTGCATGTGATCCTTGTGCCCAAGAAAGATGGCACAAGGAGAATGTGTGTTGATTGTCGCGCGATAAACCAGATCACCATCAAGTATAGGCATCCTATTCCACGCCTCGACGATATGCTTGATGAACTTCATGGCGCCACACTTTTCTCCAAGATAGATTTGAAGAGTGATTATCACCAGATCAGGATGAAAGAAGGTGATGAGTGGAAGACCGCATTCAAGACAAAGTACGGGCTCTACGAGTGGCTTGTCATGCCATTTGGGCTCACGAACGCGCCCAACATCTTCATGCGCGTGATGAACCACGTCTTGAGAACATTCCTTGGCAAGTTTGTCGTTGTTTATTTAGATGACATCCTTGTGTATTCACGGAGTCTAGAAGAGCATGTCGACCACCTTCGACTTGTGTTCGAATGCCTTCGACGCGAGAGCCTGTTTTGCAATCTGGCCAAGTGCAGTTTTTGCTCCGCGTCCACAAATTTTCTGGGCTACGTCGTGAGTAGTGATGGTCTACGCATCGACGAGGCAAAGATCGTGGCCATCAAAGAGTGGCCAACTCCAACGACACCGACACATGTACGAAGCTTTCTCGGCCTCGCAGGATTTTATAGGCGCTTTGTTCGAGACTTCTCTTCCATTGCCGCGCCATTGCATGAATTGACAAAGAAGGGAAGCACTGTCTTGTGGCTTGAGTCCCACGAAAAAGCCTTCTCGGCTTTGAAGACGGCCTTGTTCCAGACTGCCAGGCATCATTGCTCCAGCTTCCCGACTTCGCCAAACACTTCGAGGTGGAGTGTGATGCCTCAGACATAGGCATTGGTGGTGTGCTATACCAAGAGAAGAGGCCCATTGCATATTTCAGTGAGAAGCTCACAGGGGCCACACTAAATTACCCCACCTACGACAAAGAGTTGTATGCCCTTATACGCATGCTAAAGACATGGCAACATTACCTTTGGCCGCGTGAATTTGTCATCCACAGCGACCACACAGCCTTGAGCTATTTGAAGAGCCAAGCCCACCTCAATCAACACCATGCTCGTTGGGTGGAATTTCTGGAGACATTTCCTTATGTCGTGGTCCACAAGAAAGGAAAGGAGAACATTGTCGCAAATGCGTTATCTAGAAGGTATGTTCTCTTGACTCATGTGCACACTAAAGTTTTGGGTTTTACTTTGATTAAAGAATTGTATGCTAGTGATCCTTTCTTTGCACCTATTTTAGAGCATTGCCTGCGATCGCGTGAGTTTGAGTCCTATTTCCTTTCTGAGGGTTATTTATACAAGGCTAGTCGCCTTTGCATCCCTAGGTCTTCCATTAGGCTCCTTTTGATTCAGGAAGCACACGAAAGTCGTGGACACTTTGGGATTAGTAAGACCTTGGCTGCGTTAAGAGAACATTTCTTTTGGCCTAAGATGACCTACCAAGTGACTAGGTTTTGTAGAAGTTGTGTGACATGCCAAAGAGCCAAAGCTAGGTCAAGCCCACATGGCCTCTACACCCCATTTCCCATTCCTAGTGCCCCCCTGGGAAGATTTGTCTATGGATTTGATGTGGCGAAAACCTACCCATAAGTGTATGGGGTCAGTTGTAGCTGTTCAAGTGTCGTTCCCACGAGGACAATGTAGTACCTTTTGTAACTAAACTGGTAAGCTAAGCCGTAAGAAAGGTTTGTTTGATTAAGCTAAGAAATGAGTTTTGCAAATATGAATAAATTCAAAGGATGGAAATTATCTAGGATTAAGGATCCCCACAATAATGTCTTGGTAAACTTAAGTGTATTTGTCTTAGAATAGCATGAACTCGTTTGACGGCAAGTTATCAAATATCACTACTAATTCCTTTCAGACAATAGTAGATGTATCTAAATTCCAACTAACAGTCGCTGTCGCGCAAAGCTAATCAAATTTAGACCCATTGAGCACTTAGAATCTAGGATAAAACCGGGTTAACATTCACTTTCGTGCTCCGCTAATTCCATACTAACCTAGGGTTTCTATGATAACTTAGAACTCCGCAAGAACAAACAAGTTTATTCAGGTTCAATTCCTAGTAATTCCAACAATAGTAATCTCCTTTCAGACTCATACTTTGTCTAATTCATTCATTAGGTTTCTCCTTTCAGACTCATGCTACCAATTAAGATAAACACAATTTGCAAGCCTACCAATTCATTATTGGGATCACCCCAACCCTAGATAAAAGGGGTTTAGCCTAGCATGCTTGGAAAATCAATCAAAAACATTGTAGAAATCAGGAAAATCATTCAATTAGATTAGAAGAAGAGAAATACTTGATCGAATCCCGGAAACAATCTCCAATCTTCAACAATCTTCAAGAGAAATCTCCAAAACACAACTAGGGTTCTATGAATCTCTAAAAAATGATTAGAATAGCCTAAGGGGTCTCTAAAAACCGGTCAAAGAAAGTATATATAGCCCCCCAAATAAAGAAAGGTCGAAAGAAACGAAACGTCACAAAAATTACATCGAGCACGGTTAACAGACATTTGGCACGGTTAAGGGCAAACCGTGCCAAATTACAGCGTATTTATTCTTTACTTCTGCGCATCAGCACGGTTAAGGAGTGTTTGGCACGGTTAAGGCTTAACCGTGCAACATTTCAGAATGCTCCATCTTCACTTCTGCACAGCTGCACGGTTAAGGAGTGTTTGGCACGGTTAAGGCTTAACCGTGTAACACTTCAGAATGCTCCATCTTCGCTTCTGCACATCAGCACGGTTAAGGAGTGTTTGGCACGGTTAAGGCTTAACCGTGCCACACACCAGAATGTTCGTCTTCCGTCTCATCTGCCATGTGATCCATCCTTTCCGGCTCCCTTTGCTTGATAGCATCCTAGTGAACTCCAATGCGTATCCAAAGACCAGCAAATCCACCTGAAACATGCAGAAACTTATGTAGACATCTAAACTCAACAAAACAATGAAACTAACTAGAAAAGATGCAAGAACACAAGAGAACAACCTATTCTAACACCTAAATGCACGTCCTAAATCTATATGAAATGGATGCTATCAAATTCATCACGGGTTTGCCCCTCTATAGACGAGGTAAAGACTCTGTTTTTGTGGTTGTAGATAGATTTTCTAAGATGGCACATTTTATAGCTTGTAAGACAACCCATAGTGCTAGTGAGATTGCCGATCTATTCTTTGAGCATGTGGTGTGTCTTCATGGAGTCCCGCGTACAATAGTGAGTGATATGGATTCTAAGTTCGTTGGTCATTTTTGGAGAACTATTTGGGGTAAGCTAGGAACCAAACTCCTATTTTCTACTAGCTACCACCCCCAATCCGATGGCCAAACGGAGGTCACAAATCGAACCCTAGGAGCCCTCCTTCGCACAATGCTTAAAGCCAACCCTTAGCGTTGGGAGAACTTACTATCACTTGTCGAGTTTTGTTACAATAGATGCAGACACACGGTGACCAAGTTGACCCCTTTTGAAGTGGTGTATGGCATGAACCCATTGACACCGCTTGATTTGTCACCGCGACCACTGCGAGACCCAATGCATGTCTCCGCCGCCAATCGCGCTGAGCACGTACAAGAGATCCATCGAATAATCAGAGACCAATTGGAGAGAAGGGCCGCACATTATGCATCCCAGAAGAACACTGGCAGACACCACGTCGTTTTTGCACCCGAGGGCCTCGTCTGGGTGCACATGCGAAAAGAACGGTTCCCCTCGCAGCGTAAGCACAAATTGGCACCACGTGGTGATGGCCCCTTCCGCGTGATAAAGGCCATAGGGGACAATGCCAATCAACTCGAGCTCCCACCAGATTTTGGAGTCCACGCGTCCTTCAACGTGACAGACTTAACACCATATGTTGAGCCAGAGTTTGATGATGGTGAAGCGGGGATGCTTCACAGCCAAGTGGGGGAGGGTGATGTGACCCTGCCTCCCATGACGGCCCAAGACGAGGAAGAAGCCATGAGCCTACGCTCAGAGGGTACAGTGACAAGGTCTAGGTCCAAATCCATCTCTGCCGTCGTCGCATCACTTGTCGCACGCGTCGTCGCTGGCCAAGGAAGCCCAGACGAAAACCCAAGACTCGTCGTCCTCGCCACCATCGACATTGAAACAACGCGTTCTTCAGAGCCAACATTTTCGAGACATTTTCTATATTTGGTATTATTGTGTATTTTAGATAGTTTTCTTTTATAGTCTTTTCTATTTTTGGGTTTGTGCGGTTTGCATGCTTGCATGGGCTAGCCCATAGGTTCGTCTCGGTCCAAGCCCATTAGGTCTTGGCCGAGTTCTTTGGCTATTTAAAGCCTCCTTTGTTATTGTTATTTCCTTACGTTCAATTTAATTCAAGGTTTCAAGTCGAGTGTTTATCCTTCTTCCCTTGATCGGACGTCACCCTTCTATCTTCGCATCCTCATTCCCTCCGCCGCCGACGCTACGGCAAACGCTTGAACCTTCAAGCCAGTCTTCCTTCACATCTCCCTTCACCCGCAATCGACGCTACGACACCCGCAGTCGACGCTAAGACACCAACGACTTGTCTCTTCAAGTCACCTATCCCTCATCAAACCGCTTCCACCACCGCTATCCAGTCGCACCAACACCGTGTTCACCACCACGTTCATCATCGCGTTCATCAACGCGTTCGCCATCTTCTTCACTGCTGAGACGTTCAACGTGACTTCTCACCCAAGACTAGATCCCAAGGCGCCACCTTTTGACAATTGGCTTGTCATCGGAGGCAAGAACACATCACTCAGGGAGACCAGTATTTGAGGGAATACCAGTCATTTGTTCTTGTACAAGGTTACCAGCGATAACAGATTCGTCAAAGAAAACATGAATGCTTTCCTCTACCTTTCTTGTCCTCTTGTTGAAAACTTTGTAGGCCTTGCTATGGAGAAAATATCCTACAAAGGTGTCTTCGTCACTTCTTGGATCAAACTTTTTAAGAGAATCTTTCCCAAGGAAGCATTTGCAACCAAAAATCCGCAGATATGAGACATTAGGCTTTCTTCCCCTTAAGAGTTCATAAGGAGTCTTGTTCAGCAGTGAGCAAATGGTTGCCCTGTTCAGCACATAACAAGCAACATTCACATCTTCGGCCTAAAAACTCTTTGGAAGACCACTGGCAATAAGCAAGGTGCGCGCATGTCCTCTAGAGTCTTGTTCTTCCTTTCCACAACGCCATTTTGCTGTGGAGTTCTAGGTGATGAGAAATTATGACTTATGCCATTGTTCCGGCATAGGGATAGAAATTGAGAATTCTCAAATTATGTCCCATTATCAGTACGAATGGAACCAAGTGACTGTCCAAGATTCTTCTCAATAGATTTCAGCCATGACTCAAACTCAGCGAACACTTCATCCTTCGAGGATAGAAAGAGGGTCCATGTATACTTGGAAGAATCATCAACAATAACAAAGACATATAGATTCCCTCCACGACTCTTTGTGTGCATAGGCCCATAAAGATCCATGTGGATTAGTTCCAAAGGATGAGTTATGCTTACCTCTTTCTTGGATTAGAACGAAGATCTCACCTGTTTTCCTTCGGTACAAGCATCAAAAACTTCATTTCTTGTTACTTCGATCTTAGGAAGACCGTTGACCAGTTCTTGCCGATGAAGTTTGGAAAGAAGTTGAAGACTTGCATGTCCAAACCGCTTGTGCCACAAGTCTGTTGTCACAGCAATGCACGACAGACACATGTCCTTCTCAGGGATAAAAGCAAGATCAACTTTGTAGACGTTGTTTTCACAGATCCCTTTGAGCAAAATTTTCCCTATACTAATGCACTCAACTTGACAATCATCAATAGTAAAGACTACCCTATTTTTCTTGTTTTGGAATAGTTGAGCAACACTAAAAAGGTCAAACTTGAGATTGTTCACAAGAGTCACATTATCCACAATTATGTGACTAGAAAGCCTTACCTTACCAAGACCACAAGCCTCTCCCTTACTCTTGTTTCCAAAGGTTATGTAACCTCTGGAGGCTTGTTGAAGTGACGTGAACCAGCTTTTGTTCCCTATCATATGACTTGAGCATGCACTATCGAAGTACCAAGAACCTTTCCTCACTTCATCCTGTATCGAAAAGACTAGTTCTTACGAACCCATACAAGCTTAGGTTTTTTGGGTTTGGGAACAACATATTTGATCTTAGCAGGTTTTTCATTGAATTTTTCCCTAGCAATGCGAGAAATCTCCTCATTGTGTTTTTTCAGAAGACATTCTTGTTTGTAGTGACCAGCATGACCACAGTACCAACAAACTCTATGACACATTAAATCCACAAACCTGCTATGTCCAGGCCAAATTAATTTGTTAGCAACCCTGGAATGAAAATCAATGTGTTTGGGCTTACTATTATGTGCTTGTTTTAGCCAAATAGAGTGAGCCTTCTGTCTATTATACCAAGGTTTGTTCCCGTCAGCCAAATTTGTACAGTCTTTCCGACTGCTCCCTTGAGAGGAACTTTTACCACTTTCTCGAAAAGACTGTTTACTTTCGACTTCAGGACTTTGAACCTCAAAGTCATTTGGACTACCTTCAGCCATGAGCCAGAGCATGCTTGAGACAGAGTTGCAATCTTTCGAGTCATGAGGACTCCTAATGGCCATCTAGCAGATGTCCCTTGAATGAGAAGATTCTTCATCTTATGAGTTAGAGTCTCCCCAAGTTGCCACCATTGCATGTGTTTCTTAACGAACAGAAGGAAGACCCGCCTTTTTCTTGAAGCAGTTTTTGGAAAAGTGTCCCTTGTTTTGACAGTGGTAACAAACGACATCCTTCAGATCTTTGTTAAATTTAGAGGAACAAGGGGCGCCCTTGCTTCGGGACCATATTCTCTTCATCGCTCTGGTGATGAGAGCAACGTCTTCATCTCCATCCTCATCCTCATCTTCAACTTGAGACAAGTCGAAGGCTTTTTCAACCAGTAGAGCAATGCGTTGAGCCTTCTCAGTTCCCCTTCGGCTCATCTTGGAGTTATGAACTGAGGCGCTGCTTTCCAGCTTGACAACAACTTCTTCCATAGTGAGAGCTTTGACATTAGTATGGGCGTAAAGGGCAAGAGCAATTGCGTCCTATTGAGGATTGGAACCTTGCATGAAGTGATGAGTAAGCTTTCAGTCAGGAAGCTTCTTGCCAAGGAACTCCAGTTGGCCAACTACTCCTTGGAAGCATGAGTAGAAGTCTTGAATGTGTTCACTTTTTCCTTGGGAGATGTAATCATACTCCTTCATCAAGGCGAGGATACGTTTTCTCTTGACATCCTCATTGCCTTCATGGAGACCCTTCAAAGCATCCCATATCTCCTTACCTATTTTATAAAAGATGACCTTCTTAAGATCAGCAGGCAGCAAAGCCATATGAAGGATCTTTTTGGCTTTACTGTTCTTCTCAAGCCTTTTCAAATCAGCATCATCATAGTCAGCCCTTGCTTTTGGTTTTGTTGCATCATTTTCATCTTGAATTGGGACACGACCGACTTCGATGATTTTCCATATGTAACACCCCCGACTTATATCGGTAGTGCCACACGCCAGTGACCTCAAACGTTAATGTCCAAAGTCACCCCAGGCTTTAATCAGAACAATTAAGCTTAAATAAATACATAAATATTAAATAACGAAAGAATAACTAGTGAAATACATTTTAAATGGATAAGACTCAACCTTTTATTAAGATTGCTCTCGTCAAATGAGAAGGATGGTTTTACAACAAAGTATAATGACAGCGGAAGACTTTTAAATTACAGCGGAAGACTTTTAAATTACAGCGGAAGACTCTTTTAAAGTAGTCCTAATTACATGACTATGTACTACATTTATTTCAAATTAAACATACACGCCTTGGAAAAATTACTTCTTAAAACACAAACTTCAACTACAAGCCTTCTCTTCGATTGTTTACTTCAAACGTCGGGGACCAACCTCTGATGTGCCGTATAGGACGGATGACACCAGCCAACCATGCAAGGAATAAAATCTGGTTGGTTAGTCTAATGAAAGACTATGCAAGGGTACAAACACAATAGTTCGAGTGATCGTAACCGTTTACTATCATTGTCCCTCGAATAATAACAGAAGGAACGATACATAACCCAGAACTTTCACGGAATGATAAAAGAAGATATACAACGAAAAGAAGACTCCAATGGAATTGAGTCTAATAGGAAACGTATGAAGATTGTTTGAGAACGTTAAGTTTTTCACACAAGTTTAAAAACACGACCTTGATTATTTGGGCCCACGACCAACCTCACCGCGCAATGCGAATCCAGATTAGAAAGAGGACTTACTCTAACAAGAGTCCGAGCGGTTTCCACGTTGTACTCCTTGCCCGATGGTATATTAATTATGTGCGTAAAAGCACTTATCTTGTTTACTTCCAAAACGTACATTCACGTTAAAGCTTTTAATTTCCACAACAGATCTCGCAATGAGATATAGAACATGGGACGAATCCCGATTTTTGGCACTAGCTAAGTGCACCACCACCTATATTCGGATAAGGGTAGGTCATGACCAAAAGTGTTAGGGCATTTATCTTCCTAACACAAAGTTATAAAGAAACGACTAGACATCGTAAGGTACATAGTGTTCCTACGAATACTCGTGCTAACTAAGCATGTAAGTCCATATATAAATCCACACCAAAATCCATTCATCACTTTACGGTAATCTCATATAGAATAATATATAATAGCGTTGTTTCTAGCAATATATACAACCTATTATAAATACATATTTTAACACATCTTTTTTATCAAATCTGTTCTCAAACACAAAACAACAACTTTATTCAAACTTAATTAAACAATTAATTAATTGATAATTAAGGGAAATATGAAATAATGAGCAAGAGCGAACCGCCACTTGCCTTAGCTTAAACGAACGAGAGATCGGGTTTGAGATCTGGGAACTTGGACTTGTGCACGGCTGTCAACTAAAATTCCCATTGGAATTTATCATCATCCGATAGGGTCGAATCCCAATCTACACAACCGGCCATGGATACGAGCACAATCCAACCCGACGACGCATACGAGACGAATTTTAAGATGAGAAACCCTAATTAGTTACGGTACGGATAGCATAGCCGCGATTGCGGCTTTGCTGGGCAAAACCACGCCCGCGGTTTTAAAACCGCGATCGCGGTTTCACGCCCAGCCGGGATCGCGGGTCTCTGCCCAGCCGTGATCGCGGGAGTCCATTCCGACACGAGATTAACTTGAACTCTTGGAGCTATACCGACGACGTCGAGGCGTGGATCCTTGCTTCTGAGCAATTGAACACCTCCATCACTCCGGGCACTTCACAACGGCGTCGACCTCGGCTTCCAACGATGATAACTCCGATGACAGAACAACGAAACTTAATGAGAGGAAGAGATGATGAGTTGTGAAGGAAAGGGCAGCCAATACCCCTATATATAGGCTCGGAAATGGAGCTCCACGTCAATGTAGAGGAGGCCAACCGCTCCAGCTCCCGCCACTCGGAGGACCACGAGGGTAATGCCGATCGTCGGCCTTCTGGAAGGTAGAGGAAGAAGACAAAGCAGAAAACCGCGATCGCGGTTTCAGAACTGCGATTGCAGTTTGGCCTTTCGCCAAAATCGCGCCCGCGGTTTCAAAACCGCGGTCGCGGCCATTGCTGCGCTCGCGGGTGCTAGCCGCGATCGCGGGCAATACCGCACCTGGGGTTCTCAGACCTTGATTGCGGGTCTTAAACTTCTCAGACCTTGATCGCGGGTCTTTGTTTAATTCCGATTATAGCAATCCTCCAATAATTAAACCCATATATTTCATTAAATGTGTATCCACACATTCATTGCTGCGCTCGCGGGTGCTTAGCCGCGAGCGCAGCAAAACCGCACCCGCGGTCGCGGTCATTGCTGCGCTCGTGGCCGCGATCATTGCTGCCCTCGCGGGTGCTTAGCCGCGATTCCGGTTTTTGCCTTTTGCCAAAACCGCGCCCGCGGTCGCGGTCATTGCTGCGCTCGCGGGTGCTTAGCCGCGATCGCGGGCAATGTCGCGCCTGGGGTTCTCGGACCTTGATCGCGGATCTTAAACTTCTCGGACCTTGATCGCGGGTCTTTGTTTAATTCCGATTATAGCAATCCTCCAATAATTAAACTCATATATTTCTATAAATGTGTATCCACACATTTATATGATTATTACAGGGTTACAGAACATGCCTAACATGTCTTGTTTACAAAACGAAAGTTTGAAAGTTACCCAAATGCCCCTACTAAAATTGAGGGTTATTACATTACTACCCCCTTAAGAATAGTTTCATCCCCAAAACTAACACTACCAAGCTAGAGGGATCGATTCCCACATTAACCTCTCTACTAGAGTTTAGTATCCTCAATTATTTCGTACTCAAAATTAATCCTTGGAAAATCGATATGTTTCTTCAACCATGACATCCATCATATGTCTCGTTGACATATATTATCTCATGTGCCAACTCTTAATATACTCACAAGGTCATGATTACCTTAGAATCATAGTCTCCAAAATCATCACACGATCTTAATACACCTTAAGCTTGAGAACACACCTTTTCTTTCAACTTATCTCTTTTTAAACGACTCCCAAAGTTCATACCTTATCTCCTTAGATAGGTCTTTCAAAATAATACTTATGATTTCACACACTTAGCTTTTCCAAAAGCTTTAACCACTGGTCCTACAATGGGCACACTCAGTTATAAACCTCATAACCATAACTCTTGGGTTCTAAAGTTTATTCAAGATCGTATTAGAGTACGATCATTATAGAGAAAATGAACTCCTTATGAAATATCTCTCTTATACATTTATTCACCTAAATATATAATTTATACAACTCACACTTAAGTACTTTGAGCTTTATATTAGCTCACTACCCCCCCTCTAATGCTCCGAGTATGCACATGAGGAATAACCTCAAACTCCATAGAGCATTACTACACACACGAAATCCTTATAACAAGGAATCCTTACAACCTTAACCTCTCGAGACAATGCTCATGAATTCGATCAAAGGAAACAAATAATGGCAATGCCCAACTTGACATTATTTCAAGAACATAGAGGGGTTCTTGCGAATAGTTTCGACCCTGAAACTAGCGCTAACAAGGTAAGGAACAACCACACATGTCCCAACCCAACACTATCCTTATGAGTCCACAGTCTTTATCAACACGTGACATGTACTACTTTTGGCACTCAAGGATTCTCGTATGAACGAACAACTTGCAATAGTAACGAATTTAGTAATTTCTGGAACAAGGAAACACTTCCTTAATATTCGAAACATTACATTAAAACAGGGACAAAAATGTCGAACAAACAAATTACTAAACTATGGAGACTATCGACACAAGTCATCGCTCCTTATTCTTAAAAAGCTTTACAAAAGTACCACTACTCGTACAGGGTTTCATTCTCATTGGATTGACGCATCATGAAGAGTCATTGCCCCTGACCCGAATACTCCATAGGCGCCTTGTCTTTATTATAAGCAACCGATTGCACAGAAGCGGACACTTCTGGCTTTGGGTTCTGCCTATTGCCAAAATTTGAGGCCTGATATGATTGTGTTGGCCCTTGACCCTTTTGCCTACAGTATGGTTTCATGTGGCCTTCCTTCCCACAATTGTAACATACCCGCTTCTCCTTTTGGAAAACAAAACTTGTATGCCCAGCTTCACCATAGTTGTGGCATTGGATCACACCGCTATTCCAACCTGAGCCTTTGGCGGAGTCAAACTGAGTCATCTCGGTCTTAGCACGACCAGACTTCTCAAACTTGGTAGGCGATGCCGGCCGCTTGAAGGTATTAGCCTTCCGGTCTTGTTGCCCACCCTTTGCCTTATTTTGTTCCTCCCGCTTTCGGGCGGATTTCTCCAGTGTGACCTCTATTCTGTAGGTTGCATCAACATATTGCTCTAACGTAGACCAACCGTGATGCACCATCAAA
The DNA here is from genome assembly GCA_027886185.1 of Rheum nobile. Lineage (NCBI taxonomy): Eukaryota > Viridiplantae > Streptophyta > Magnoliopsida > Caryophyllales > Polygonaceae > Rheum > Rheum nobile. Next base: position 1,934,572 of record WOAB01000002.1, on the reverse strand, counting down.
GGTTTGAATTTTGGATTCATCCATCCATGGAAGTACCATATCTTTTGTTCTTCAATATGCACTTCAGAACCAACGTAATGCAGCAAGTGATTAAACTTTGCCGCCAACTCATACACTTTCAGTCCCTCAGTCTCTGGGTAGAGAAACTCCTTCAGCTTCTCTTCCCTCATAGCACGAGAGAAGAACCGATCAATGAGCTTGGCCTTAAACATTGCCCAGCTCAGATTTGGGTGGTCGTCCAAACCAGTTCCTTCCCACCACTCACTTTCTCTGTCTTTCAGATGTAACGAAGCAATATGCACCTGTTCAGCCTAGGTACAAACCACGTTCCGAAATAGTCGCTCCATATGGGAAAACCAATAGGCAACCTTGACTGGTTCCCCGGTCCCATCGTAGCTATCCGGGCGCATCAAATTGATCGTCTTCAATGCCCGGTTATAATTCCCATCATTTCTCTCGGGAGCCACTAGATGTGCAGGACCTTCACGTCCCTTTACACTAGTTGTAACTTGGGGAATGGGAGCCGCTTGAGCTCGCGGTATCCCCTGGGCCGTTAGTACCTCGACCACCTGCCTCACTATTTGCCCAATGACCGTCGCATCCAACACAATCGGGGCATGAGGTGGAACTTCCCTCGCAACTTAGGGGTCCACTTGTCCCTGATGAACATCTTGCCACAGGGTCGAGTCATTATTATGCGAGCCAGATCTCACGTCTTCCCCTTGTTGAGTAGCACTCCTCAGCTGAATTCGGGAATTATTGTTAGGACCTTTATTAGCTTCTAGGTTGGTGGATCGGGTGTTCACCATCTGTTGATGAACCATAACGTCAGTTTAGAACTTTTCCAACTTGTACATGATACTTAATCACTTACGTTATGATACGAATTGTAAGGGTCCAAACCAATAACTTTATATTAGTTTGACTGACCCTCCACCATTAACCGTAAAACGATCTTCTTCTCTTACTTGAGAATGGATCAATTAGGAGAAATGTCAACCTTTAAATGACATTAAACCTAAGAAAAGACGATATCCTTAAGAATGGATCTAAGAAATAAGTAACAACCCGAAGCTTGCAGAAGTTTGAAAAGCCACTTAATATTAAGAGAAAATTGTGGGAAACCACCCGTTATAGACGAATATATTTTAAGCCACCCATTATAACCATTCCGTTAGCGAGCAACCACCCAAAGCCGAAAGTCGTTAGTTTTTTCGTCTCACTGTGTTAAATGACCATAATACCCCTGCTTTTTTTTTAAATTACGAAGGAAACCAGGCTTGGCTGAAGTTCATCTGATGAAGAGCAATTGGGGCTTTAATCGATTTGGGGGGATTTCGAAATAAGGTTTCTCTGGTTAAAATCGAGAGGAGAATATGTTGGCTCTCGTTCACAAGTTTGCGTTCGATTTGAGGGTTAGGCTTGGCTTCACAAGTTTGTGTTCGATTTTAGGGCGTTTCGAGCTAATTGTTGAATTCGAAATTGGGGCAACTGGTGACAATTGGCTGGTGTATCCCAAGTCAATCGGTTTCGAACTAAGGTGAATTCTTATCCTTCCTTAATTGATTTGTCTTTCATTTAATTCACTTTTGATGCTTGCATTATAGTTGTTGGTTCAATTTTGATGCTTGTAAATGTCAGATTGAAAATGTCAGATTTAATTCAGTTTCGAAGTAAGGTGAATTCGATAGATTGAAAATGTCATCACAGACATTGGTTCAATGGTTCAATTTTATAGTTGTTGCTTGCATTAGAGTTGTTGGTTCAATTTTTTATCCTTGCATTATAGTTGTTGGTTCAATGGTTCCCTGGTTCAGTTTTGATGCTTGTAAATGTTGTGTTGGGTCTGCTAGGTTTCAACAGATTTAAAATGTAATCACAGACATACAATTCAAGTGCAAGAACTGGTGGTACCATTTGCAAGTGTAACATGAGAGCAAGGATTTATACAGCCCACACAACAAAGAACTATGGAAGACGATTTTTCGGGTGTCCATTGTACACAACAGATGGTCTAAAAGGATGTGAATACTTTTCTTGGATCGATTCACCATTCGAGAGCAATGCAACAAGTATCATCAAGAAATTGGTGGACCAAAAAATGGAACTAGAAGCAAAGAACAGCATGCTTGAAGAGTTATTGAAGAAAAAAGAAGCTCAGATTGACAATTGTCTTGCTAGGTCTAGGATAGATTTAGTGCTTGTTGTTGGTAGTTTTGGTTTAGCTTTCTTGATGAATTTTATGTTTAGGGTGTACAATGTCTAGCAGCAATCGCTTTGTCTAAGTTTAATGCTTTTCTATGATTGTAGAACCAAAAAATGAACATGTTTCAGTTGCACCAAGTGATCACTTGTTTTGTTTTCTATGACTGTGTTCGATGCTTGTTGTTATATGCACATGTCTAAGTTGCAACAAGTGACACTGAGCATAACATGTTCAAAAAATGGCAAGGTTCTGCCTGAATACACATGTTTATAACCTGCAATACAGAGAAACAGAGAAACAGACAACCTGCAATAACAAACACCCTGCATACACTATACCAAAGACACAAACAACCTGGAAATACAAACAACCTGAGCATAACAAACAACATGCTTCAATTAACCAAAGGCAACATGTCGTACAAAAGTACTACTTAACATCAGTTACAAACTGTCTCCTTAACATCAGTTACAAACTGTCTCCTTAACATCAGTTACATCACATTTACAAGGTCTTCAGTTACATCACATTGTTTAGGGTAAGTCACAAACAGGAAACAACTACCAAATTACATCCTTCACTCGTGGTTCCTCTTGAATGCAGATCTTGTTCTTGTTTTCATGGCACTTGCTAGTTGAGACCTTGTTGTAATTGTGGTCCTCAGTGGTGGCCTCCTTATAGGGTTTAGCTTCCTATAATTCCTGGATCCAAAATTCACTTGTTTTGGTGGAATATCATTGTTCACCATAGTTGAGCATGATGCATGTGATCCTTGAGTTGGTATTTGTTGGTGGTCAAATGAAATGAGTTCCTCCTGCATAAGAGCAAGTTCATGACCTTAGAATGAGGGCAACAAATATTTTAAAGCAACTACATGTTAATTCATCCCTAAGAGTGTATTTACTTACCATATCAAAGCCTTCAGTTTGGGATTGAGGGGCTTCAAGGGATTGAGGTTTTTCAGGTGCTTCCGGGACTTCATTGGATTCCATGTGTGACCTCACCTAACATTATAATATAAGTTAAAATTCTCATTTTTATATGCAATAGGCATTTCAAAATTAAATTTACAGTCAACTTACCTCTTTCCTTGTGTACTTTCTCTTCCTAGGATGAACAGGTAAAGTGTTCCCACTTGGTGGTCTCCCTCCTACATTAGAACTCCTTGGTGGCTCAGGTCCCTTAGGAGGGTTTTTACACTTATTCTTATAATGACCTTCTTCCCTACAATGTGAACACTTGTTCTTTCCCGTCTTTAGTGTTTTTTGCTTGGAGCTTATGGCTTCTCCCTGTTCTTTCCTTTTTGATTTTTTGGGCCTCCCAAGTTGAACTATAACTGCAGGAGGTTCTGGTGCCTTCTGTGCAGTCTTCTCCCATTGGTCCTCCCCTGGCATTGGATGTACTGACTCATTGTATGCCCTCATATATGTCTCTTTCCAATAATATTGGTCCATAAACTGATCCACTCTTAGCCTCCTTTTCAGAATGCAACAAATTGCATGTGAGCAAGGCATTCCTGTCAAACCCCACATGTTACATCCATAAGTCCTTTGATCAAGATCAACAACATAGGTGTTTCCCCCAGAATCAACTTCATATATGTTTTCATCACCATAGCATTTGCATCCGTGTAGACTTTCTACCTTAGTCGATTCAACCTTTTTAGTAGCTTCTGTAGTGAGGAATCCATTATGAGCTCTCATGTTATTTCTTTTGGTGATGAACATCTTCATCAGCTTTCTCCTTATCCATTCACACATGGAGAGAATGGGCATCTCCCTTGCTTCTAGAATACAGCTGTTGAATGAGTCACATGCATTGTTGAGCAGTTTTGGTGATTTGCAATAGTACTTAAACCCATGCAAAGACCATGTTTCAGGGTTTGCATCAATGAGATATTTGTAAGCTCTTTCATCCATTCCTCTAATCCTATCCATTGCCATTTCAAATTCATGCTTAGTAGCAGCCCTAGCAGCAGCCCATACAACATCTTTATAATACTTTTCTGGCCACTTGACTTTGAAATTATTGTGCAAGTCCCTCACACACACTCTAGTATCAGCAGTGGGAGCAACCAGATTGATGGCTTCAAGCAGGCCCTGAATAAACACAAATAAAAACATAGTTAGTGTTACACCAAAATTAAGGAAAAAATAACAATGGCAAGGGATCTAGAAGTACCTTTTGCCTGTCAGACATAAAGGTCAAATTTTGACCTCCTATGTCTTGGATCAAATTTTCAAGGAACCAACACCAAGTGTCCTTTCTCTCAGCCTCCACAACTGCATAAGCTATAGGAAAAATATTTGCATTGCCATCATTTCCTACTGCAGCTAACACTTGTCCAATGTATGCCCCCTTCAAATGACAACCATCTAGACCCACCAATGGCCTACAACCCAGCAAAAAACCTTGCTTGTAAGCCTGTAGGCATACATAAAGTCTCTGAAAAATTGGCCTCTCAGGTTGCTCCTCTGTAACGTTCACATACACAGAGCTCCCCAAATTCTACTTCAAAACAGTTGCTGCATAATCCCATACTTTTGCATACTGCTCAGGAGCATAACCTTGAGTCATTAGGATTGCCCTTAGCCTTGCCCTCCATGCTTGGTAGTAGGAAATGTTAACACTATGCTCCCTCTTCACTGTGCTAATGAATGTTTTAATCCTCCATTGAGGATCATCTCTATAATGTTCAAGATATTTTTCAGCAAGCCATGTGGATGTGACCTTTGTATTCACATCCTGCCATCCACACTCATGCTTTGGATCAAAGGTTTTGAGTTGAAAACTACCATCATTACCCATTTTTCGTGCAATAGCCCTAAATCCACAAAACGTCTCCTTACAAACACATTTTTTCTGTCGTGCATCATTGAGCAGTGGCACTTGTTTTTACAATATACAGAGACTTTAGTTTTGTCATTGTGCAAGTAGTAATAGTCAAACCCATTCTCTAGTGCAAATTGCCTCAATGCCTTCCTTTAAATCTCATTTTGGATTAAACTCAGGGTACCTCACACGGCCCTTGTTACCCTCAGAATCACTACAACTCCTAAAATCATCAGAATCAACTCTTACATCAAACACAAGTTCTTCATTACCATCAACTTCTACACCCTCATCAACAACATCAGTATCAACATTATCTTCAAACACAACATCATCATCATCTTCCTCAGACGACTCTCCACCAAATATTTTCTCATCAAATGGTACATCAGATGTATCAGATAAATCAGAGGAATCAGAGCCTAAGACATTACCTTCATCTGTAGATCCATTAGATTCATCTGCAGATAGATCATCAGGTACTTCCTCAATAACATGTTTTGGTTGGGAACTTTGCTTACCACATCTGCCAATAATACCTCCACTGGAAGCACAAGATGGAGATAAGAGTTTCCTAGGGTTTGCATCAGATTTGGAATTGCCAATACTATTTGTGGAATGACCCCTATCATTTATTATAGTTTGCTGAGTTGGTTGAGATAAAACTGGTGGGCCGACTGCTATGGAAATTCCCCCACTATTTATGGGCCTAGTAGAATTTGTTGGACTACTAATGATTGGCCCAGTTACACCTTGTTTCACAGTAGTTGGAGTAGGTTCATTTGGTTGCACAACATAGACATGTAGTGTTTTGTCTGACCCAGCACAAGAGCATAAGTGGATGATATCATTGTCACACTTTATTTGTCTTAGGCCATTATTTAGACTGAGTCTTGGCTGTGAGTACCAGAGTTCCATCACATTTTCAAGTCCCATACCCTCTTTTATAAAGCACTCTAGCTCGATCTTAGATATAAGATTAGGGTCAACAAATTGCTTGCAATAAACAGATTTCTTCCTATAACACACATGGTCTTCGAGACCTTTGTAAAATTTTCCATCATACAAAAATCTGATTGTCACATACATCTGTGAATTCATATCAATTCAAAAAGGGAATGAATATGCAGCTAAAATCACATACAGTAAACATCACATAATTCAATAAAAATGCCTAAAAAACACCAAAAAGCAATGTGTAGTGAATCACATGGCAATGTCATGTAACAAATGGACAACACAACAAATACAGTCAATCGTGACAACACTAGTTGGATTATATATACACATCCAGAAAGCATAAATATAAGGGCAATGGAATCTTACCTTGAAGACAGCAGTGACACTGAAATTGCGTCTTATCGTGGAATCTCCCTCCACTAAGCAGAAGAAGCACAAGATGGGACCTCGTATCGCTCGAAGTTCCAATTTGAAGCCTTCGTTATCGTTGAATCCCTCCTCTGTCGCAGCTCCTCAAACCCTTCCTCTGTCGCAGCTCCTCAATCCCTCCTATGTCGCTCGAAGTTCCAATTCGTCCCCATTGTCGCTCAAAGAAGATGATGGAACACACTCGGATTTCTCTAGCAGCAATCACTCTCCAAAATCACTCCCCAATTTCGCCAATTCATCACCAAATTCATCCTTAAATTTTTTCTAAACCTAACCCTAAAATTTCCCCCCAAATTTTACTCGTAATTTTCACCAAATGAGGCAACCAAGTGACTGAAGGGAAATTTGGGGAAACCAGCCTGGTTTCCTTCGTAATTTTTTTTTAAAAAGCAGGGGTATTATGGTCATTTAACACAGTGAGACGGAAAAACTAACGACTTTCGACTTTGGGTGGTTGCTCGCTAACGGAATGGTTATAATGGATGGTTTAAAATAATTTCATCTATAACGGGTGGTTCCACTAAAAATCGGCCCTTTAACGGGTGGTTTCCCGCAATTTTCTCTATTATTAAACCTTATGCTTTCAAACTTTATACTTTATACTTTTAAACCTTATATATTTTACTTAATAAAATAATTAGTTATAAAGTTAGTTTCTCAAACTAATGACACTGTTATCACCAAAACCCTTATTAAGACCAAAAATCACACTTTTTAAGGTTATAACCATAAACTTAAATTTGATCGTTTATAACACACCATTTATAAGGCAACTATAAAATAACTATTAAATTCCTAATAGTTAAACCATTATTTTTAAATTAAACTTTAAGAAATCATTGAACTTTAAGTTTGATACTAACATTTAGACTCTCGAAATTCCTTTTTGTAAGAAAATAGTTTGAAAATAGTTTCGAAATTAATTTCCGAAAATTCTCTAACCTAACAATAGGCCAAGAATTTTAAAACCATTGCTATGATACCATAATTGTAACACCCCCGACTTATGTCGGTAGTGCCACACGCCAGTGACCTTAGACGTTAATGTCCAAAGTCACCCTAGTCTTTAATCGGAACAATTAAGCTTAAATAAATACATAAATATTAAATAACGAAAGAATAACCAGCGAAAGACATTTTAAATGGATAAGACTCAACCTTTTATTAAGATTACTCTCGTCAAATGAGAAGGACGGTTTTACAACAAAGTATAATGACAGTGGAAGACTTTTAAATTACATCGGAAGACTCTTTTAAAGTAGTCCTAATTACATGACTATGTACTACATTTATTTCAAATTAAACATACACGCCTTGGAAAAATTACTTCTTAAAACGCAAACTTCAACTGCAAGCCTTCTCTTCGATTGTTTACTTCAAACATCGGGGACCAACCTCTGATGTGCCGTATAGGACGGATGACATCAGCCAATCATGCAAGGAATAAAATCCGGTTGGTTAGTCTAATGAAAGACTATGCAAGGGTACAAACACAATAGTTCGAGTGATCGTAACCGTTTACTATCATTGTCCCTCGAATAATAACCGAAGGAACGATACATTACCCGAAACTTTCACGGAATGATAAAAGAAGATATGCAACGAAAAGAAGACTCCAACGGAATTGAGTCTTATAGGAAACGTATGAAGATTGTTTGGGAAAGTTAAGTTTTTCACACAAGTTTATAAACACGACCTTGATTATTTGGGCCCACGACCAACCTCACCGCGCAATGCGAATCCAGATTGGAAAGAGGACTTACTCTAACAAGAGTCCGGGCAGTTTCCACGTTGTACTCCTCGCCCGAGGGTATATTAATTATGTGCGTAAAAGCACTTATCTTGTTTACTTCCAAAACGTACATTCACGTTAAAGCTTTTAATTTCCACAACAGATCTCGCAATGAGATATAGAACATGGGACGAATCCCGATTTTTGGCACTAGTTAAGTGCACCACCACCTATATTCGGATAAGGGTAGGTCATGACCAAAAGTGTTAGGGCATTTATCTTCCTAACACAAAGTTATAAAGAAACGACTAGACCTCGTAAGGTACATAGCGTTCCTATGAATACTCGTGCTAACTAAGCATGTAAGTCCATATATAAATCCACACCAAAATCCATTCATCACTTTACGGTAATATCATATAGAATAATATATAATAGCGTTGTTTCTAGGAATATATACAACCTATTATAAATCCATATTTTAACACATTTTTTTATCAAATCTGTTCCCAAACACAAAACAACAACTTTATTCCAACTTAATTAAACAATTAATTAATTGATAATTAAGGGAAATATGAAATAATGAGCAAGAGCAAACCGCCACTTGCCTTAGCTTAAACGAACGAGAGATCGGGTTCGAGATCTGGGAACTTGGACTTGTGCACGACTGTCTACTAAAATTCCCGTTGGAATTTATCATCATCTGGTAGGGTCGGATCCCAATCTTCACAACCGGCCATGGATACGAGCATAATCCAACCCGACGATGCATACGAGACGAGTTTTAAGACGAGAAACCCTAATTAGTTACGGTACAAAAAGACGAAAGAAAACGAAGGAAAAAGGCCAGTGCCGCAGTCGCGGATAGCATAGCCGCGATCGCGGTTTCACGCCCAGCCGGGATCGCGGGTCTCTGCCCAGCCGCGATCGCGATAGACGGAACCGCGGTCGTGGGAGTCCATCCCGACATGAGCTTAACTTGAACTCTTGGAGCCATACCGATGACGTCGAGGCACGGATCCTTGCTTCTGAGCAATTGCACACCTCCACCACTCCGGGCACTTCACAACGGCATCGACCTCGGCTTCCAGTGACGACAACTCCGATGACAGAACAACGAAACTTAACGAGAGGAAGTGATGATGATTTGTGAAGGAAAGGGCAGCCAATACCCCTATATATAGGCTCGAAAATGGAGCTCCACATCAATGCAGAGGAGGCCAACCGCTACAGCTCCCGCCGCTCGGAGGACCACGAGGGGAATGCCGATCGTCAGCCTATTGGAAGGCAGAGGAAAAAGATGAAGCAGAAAACCGCAATCGTTGTTTCAGAACTGCGATTGCGGTTTGGCCTTTTGCCAAAACCGCGCCCACGGTCGCGGTCATTGCTGCGCTCGCGGGTGCTTAGCCGCGATCGCGGGCAATGTCGCGCCTGGGGTTCTCGGACCTTGATCGCGGATCTTAAACTTCTCGGACCTTGATCGCGGGTCTTTGTTTAATTCTGATTATAGCAATCCTCCAATAATTAAACTCATATATTTCTATAAATGTGTATCCACACATTTATATGATTCTTACAGGGTTACAGAACATGCCTAACATGTCTTGTTTACAAAACGAAAGTTTGAAAGTTACCCAAATGTCCCTACTAAAATTGAGGGTTATTACATTACTACCCCCTTAAAAATAGTTTGGACCCCGAAACTAACACTACCAAGCTAGAGGGATCGATTCCCACATTAACCTCTCTACTAGAGTTTAGTATCCTCAATTATTTCGTACTCAAAATTAATCCTTGGAAAATCGATATGTTTCTTCAACCATGACATCCATCATATGTCTCGTTGACATATATTATCTCATGTGCCAACTCTTAATATACTCACAAGGTCATGATTACCTTAGAATCATAGTCTCCAAAATCATCACACGATCTTAATACACCTTAAGCTTGAGAACACACCTTTTCTTTCAACTTATCTCTTTATAAACGACTCCCAAAGTTCATACCTTATCTCCTTATAACCTAACTTAGTACCCCCAATTGTCATATCGTCTTACTCCTTACATATGTATCTCATCTATTTCATTATTCACCTTAATTAGATTTGGCCCTTATGCTATTTCTTAACCCAGAATCTTTCCATTAATCAAGCTCTAACATAAGACCTTTAAGATTCCTTAATCATTTTTACAATTAACCGCACAACATCTTATTCATGTTTTCCTCAAACATGATGTTAACAATCCGTTTAACACGATTATAATCCATCACATTGTTCATCCAACACGTGTCATAAGATCACCTTAATAGACATAGATCACTTTTTCATCAAGTCCATTTGATAAAATCCACACACTTACATTATCCTCGTACTGTTGGTCCAAAAATCAAAACAAACTTTTATCGACTGAGTTTGTTATTCACCCATAAATCCTTAAACACTTAATTAATTGTCCTCACACAATTTATTATCCCAAATCAAGCAACCTTTTGCTTTATCGAAATTTAATATTTACCCAAGACATAATCGTCGTAATACTCCTCATATCATTATATCATTTCCTTAAGAAAGCCTCATAACGAAACCTCAGATAGGTCTTCCTAAATAATACTTATGATTTCACACACTTAGCTTTTCCAAAAGCTTTAACCACTGGTCCTACAATGGGCACACTCACTTATAAACCCTATAACCATAACTCTTGGGTTCTAAAGTTTATTCAAGATTGTATTAGAGTATGATCATTATAGAGAAAATGAACTCCTTATGAAATATCTCTCTTATACATTTATTCACCTAAATATATAATTTATACAACTCACACTTAAGTACTTTGAGCTTTATATTAGCTCACTACCCCCCTCTAATGCTCCGAGTATGCACATGAGGAATAACCTCAAACTCCATAGAGTATTACTACACACACCAAATCCTTATAGCAAGGAATCCTTATAACCTTAACCTGTCGAGATAATGCTCATGAATTCGAGCAAAGGAAACAAATAATGTCAATGCCCAACTTGACATTATTTCAAGAACATAGAGGGGTTCTTGCGAACAGTTTCGACCCTGAAACTAGCGCTAACAAGGTAAGGAACAACCACACATGTCCCAACCCAACACTATCTTTATGAGTCGAAACAGTCTTTATCAACACGTGACATGTACTACTTTTGGCACTCAAGGATTCTCGTCTAAACGAACAACTTGCAATAGTAACGAATTTAGTAATTTCTGGAGCAAGGAAACACTTCTTTATTATTCGAAACATTACATTAAAACAGGGAAAAAAATGTCGAACAAACAGATTACTAAACTATGGAGACTATCGACACAAGTCATCGCTCCTTATTCTTAAAAAGCTTTATAAAAATACCACTACTCGTACAGGGTTTCATTCTCATTGGATTGACGCATCATGAAGAGTCGTTGCCCCTGACCCAAAGACTCCATTGGCGCCTTGCCTTTATTATAAGCAACCGATTGGTCAAAAGCGGACACTTCTGGCTTTGGGTTCTGTCTATTGCCAAAATTTGAGGCCTGATATGATTGTGTTGGCCCTTGACCCTTCTGCCTACAGTATGGTTTCATGTGGCCTTCCTTCCCACAATTGTAACATACCCGTTTCTCCTTTTGGCAAACAAAACTTTTATGCCCAGCTTCACCACAGTTGTGGCATTGGATCAGACCGCTACTCCAACCTGAGCCTTTGGCGGAGTCAGACTGAGTCGTCTCGGTCTTAGCACGACCAGACTTCTCAAACTTGGTGGGTGATGCCGGACGCTTGAAGGTATTAGCCTTCCGGTCTTGTTGCCCACCCTTTTCCTTATTCTGTTCCTCCCGCTTTCGGGCGGATTCCTCCAGCGTGACCTCTATTCTGTTGGCTGCATCAACATATTGCTCCAAAGTAGAGCAGCCGTGATGCACCATCAGAGGTTTGATTTATGGATTCATCCATCCATGGAAGTACCATATCTTTTGTTCTTCAGTATGCATTTCAGAACCAGCGTAATGCAGCAAGTGATTAAACTTTGCCGCCAACTCAGACACTTTCAGTCCCTCGGTCTCTGGGTAGAGAAACTCCTTCAGCTTCTCTTCCCTCATAGCACGAGAGAAGAACCGATCAATGAGTTTGGCCTTAAACATTGCTGATCAGCGCTACTTTGTAGGGTATATCTAGGAGTTGTTACCGGTGTTTTGGGTACCATTTGGAGATGTTTAGAGCGTTATTGTGGAGATTGGAGTTTTGGAGTAGAAGTACAGATATGGTGGTTTGGAGAAGCTTAAATGAATACATCAAGAAGATGAGAAGAGAACCACGTAGAAGACGAAGGAAGAGCTGGAGAAAGAAGCCAAGTGGAGCAACAGAGAAGAAACCGCGGTCGCGGGGCTGAGGGCCACGGTCGCAGTGAAGAGACAAGGCGAGAAGTGAAGAACGCGACAATCCGTGATCGCGGATGAGAGAGGATTTTGGTCGCGGAAAAGCCGAGAGCAAAGGAGTCAGAAAAGGAATTTTCGGCGATCGCCGAAATTCTTTCGCGGTCGCGGAAATCTGCTCAGCGCGTCCGATGGGTTTCATCCGAAGTTTACTTTTATTTTATTTTCCATTTTTTTTAATTCTTTGTTCCGGTTTCTTTATTTTATTTCCTTTTAAGACTTTGTTTGTTATCTTTTAGTTTTAGGTTTTGGGTTAGGTTATTTAACCTAATTTTCCCATCCACTTTCAACATGGAGATTCAGTTTTACATTCAGCATTGTTTTCCCTTCAAGACTATGAAGAACTAAGCACGCTTTACTTTGTCCGACAATTGAAGCATTCATTTGATTCATGATTGTGAGGTTATAACTCTATTTCCTATTCCTTTGGATTATATCTTTTCTCTTGAGCTTATTCCTATTGATTCTTATTGATTTGACTGGTCTGGCCAGCTAGTTGATATTAGTAATTGTCTATTGCTAGGGTTTCGATATTTCGAGTTGAAATCCCTTATCTTTTGTAGCAAACATGATATTCTAGGACTAGTTAGACTAGTTTATTATGAAAGAAATTTGATTATGTGTTAAATGCTGCGAAACATCGGTGTTGCATGTATACTGGTTAATTCCTATGCTCTATGCTGCTATTGTTCTAAATCTTGATAGATTCTCGTGCGTTCGATAGTAAGGGTTGCCAGGCCGAGTTGGACTGGTAACTATTTAAGAATAGGGACAGGAAAAATCAAAGGAAAGAATAGAAATAACCTAGGATCAATCAATCAAATGATTGGTGGATATTTGCTTAGCTAAGTGTTTTTCACAATTTGATTACAAACCTTTGCTTCTTTACTTTGTTTACTTGCATAACAATCAACCAATCCCCCCCTTGTTACTTTGGCATACAAATTACATAACGAAAGACAACTCCTCCCTGTGGGATTCAACCCTTGCTTGCATATTCTACTAGTTTAGGTTATTAAGGATTTTACTTTGATTGGGCACACGACTTTAGCCTCCGTCAAATTGGCGCCGTTGTCGGAGAGGCGAGTTTTTTTTTTCTTTGTGTGTTTGTGTGCAAATTTTTGTGTGGACCATAGACTCTCCACTTTTAGCTTTGGATACAGAGATTGAGAGGACGCTTTCTAGGAGCCGCAGAGTAAACAGATATTTGGTCTTTGATAACCCAACTTTTGAGATGGCTAACGAAGCACCCACATTGAGGCAGCTGACTGGCCCTAACCTACAACAGCAACCGCTGGTTGTGCAGTTCCCTGAGTTGGCCGATGGAGTCAACTTCGAGCTTAAGTCAGGGTTGATCCACTTACTCCCCCACTTCCATGGGATGAGTGGAGAAGACCCTAATAAGCATCTATCGAAGTTCCATTCTGTATGCACTAGCATGAAGCCTAGAGGAGTGACTGAAGACTAAATCAAGCTGAGGGCCTTTCCTTTCTCTCTAGAAGATTCGGCCAATGACTGGTTCTACTACTTGACCCCAGGGAGCATTGACACGTGGGCCAAGATAAAGAAGGTCTTCCTGGAAAAGTACTTCCCTGCAACTAATCTCAACAGCCTGAAGAGGAGCATCAGCAACATTGAACAACAGGCTGTTGAGTCATTGTATGAGTACTACGAGAGGTTCAAGAGGTTGATCTCTAGCTGCCCCTACCATGGCTACTCCGAACAGGACCTCATACTTTATTTGTACGGAGGTCTTCTTAATGACGAGCGTCGGATGGTGAACGCTGCCTGTGGAGGGAACATCTTGAACAAGACTCCAGCTGCAGCATATGAGGTTTTCTTTGAGCTATCTAAGGGCTCAAGACAGTTTAGTAAGAGGGCGGGCCCCCAATCAGTGAGAGCTGCAGACTCTCAGCCAAATTCCACTCTACTCTCTAAGATGGCTGATATGAAGGAGACGATGAGGAGATACATGATGAAGGATGGCCAGCAGCAGGTCAAGTCATGTGGGATATGCCAAGACACGATGCATCCAACCGATGCATGTCCCACGCTGCAGGAGCCCACTGCTGAGGTGAACGCCATTGGAGGTTACGGTCCTTCAAGGCCAAGATATGATCCGTACTCCAACACGTACAATCCAGGGTGGAGAGATCACCCAAATCTGAGATACGGGAATCAACAGAGTACTCCTCAAAGCCAGGAAAATCAAGAGTATCAACAGAGGCCACCACAGTTTTTACAGCGCCCACAACAATATCAGCAGCTCGGGGGTCAACAACAACAATTTCGAGCTCCATATGACCAAAGACCCCAAGGCCAGAGCTCCAGTTCATCTATGTCCAGTGATGACCAGATCAGGGCCCTCGCCCAAAGTGTCTCAGCGTTGGCTGACATGTGACCTCCATGGGGTCACAACTTCAAGCGGTGATCAAGCATCAAGAGAATCTCACTCAGAGCATGATCCAGCATCAACAAGAGACGAAGTCTAGCATTCAGAACCTGGAAAAGCAAGTGGGACAGATCTCCATAGCAGTGAGCAAGCTAGAAGCTCGGGAATCGGGGAAACTACCATCTCAAACGGTAGTAAACCCGATGGAGAATGTTTGTGCCATGATGCTAAGGAGCGGTGCGGAAGTAGACATCAGTCGTGGCCAACAGAAAGTTTTCCGCGACCGTGGATTGGCCACTTACGAGGAAGAGAAAATCGACGCCTTTCCGCAACCGCGGACATATTTCCGCAATCGCGGAAAAATCTACTCTTAAGAGGAGCTGTTCGAGAATAATCCCCGACCGCGGACAGAATTCCGCAATCACGGAAAACCACTAGGGACGAGGACGGGATCGAAGACGATCTGCGACCGCGGACAGATATTCGCGATCGCGGAAAAGGCCCTAAAGCTCCAGCTCCTCTCACAGACCCCCTCGATGTCGTCCAAGATGTTTACGTTCGCCCCAACTTCCCTCCGCTCAGTTCATTGAAGCCTCCCGCTCCCTTTCCCGAAGCTCTAAAGGACACTAGAAGGCCGACAAATGACAAGGAATTATTTGAGACCTTCAGCAACTGCGAGGTAAATATTCCTTTGCTAAAACTTATTCAAAGTATTCCTCGCTATGCCAATTCTTGAAGGAGCTATGCGCGATAAAGAGGAAGAAAGTGGTAAAGGAGAAGAGGAAGGTCTAGGTCAGTGAGAATGTTTCCGCTATGCTCCAAAAGCGGTTACCAAAGAAGGCGAGTGATCCGGGCATGTTCACTATTCCTTGCAAGATTGGGGGGCACCTTGTTTGACAAGGTCATGCTTGATTTGGGTTCCTCCATTAATGTGTTGCCTCTCTCGTTGTACGTGTCTCTGGAGGTCGGACCGTTAGAGAAGACAAGGATTGTGATCCAACTAGCAGATAATTCCTATGTGTATCCCAAGGGAGTGGTGCAGGATGTGATGGTAGAGGTTGATAAATTGCTCTTCCCTGCAGACTTCTTTGTGATGGATACGGGGCAAGACAAGAATGCAGCCCCTTGTGATGCTAGGAAGGTCGTTTATGAACACGGCAGGGACAAAGATTGATGTGAGCAGTGGTTCGCTCACAATGGAATTCGACGGGGTGAGGGTCGGATTCAGCATAGATGATTCAAAGTGACACCCTCCGGATGGAAACCCCAAGTTCTCAATTGATGTGAGCAACCCAAGTTGAGTGGGAGAGTACCAAGTCGAGCCACGACAATAACTAAGGCGCTGCTCGGGAGGCAACCCGAGGTATGTAATTCTTTTCATGTCTGTTCGTTTTCATGTCGTTAGTTGTTATTGTTTTATCTTGCTTTATTTCGCTTCTGCATTTGTTTTTCGTCTCTCGACTAACCCACAGGAAGAACAGAAGAAAAACCGCGATCGCGGCCTCAACCCCATGACCGCGGCAAACAATACGAGAAGAATCCGCGATCGCGGAAATGTTTTCGCGATCGCGGCCGCCGCGGCGATTTTAGGGTTTAGTTGGAAAAAAAAAAGTTCGGCGTTTTTTCCGCGATCGCGGCCCAGCTGTCTGCGTTTTATTTTGACAGACATAACGCATCATGATTGCCAAGGAGGAGACATTAGCCCCACATTTGTATTTGGCACCGATGATGGTCCGACATTCGACAGCTGGCGAGGAGGAACACCAGAGCCCACACCACGATTACATCTAGGCTCTATTTATGTGTTCATTGAAGGTCGTGCAACCCTAATCTCTTTGATATACCACTACAACTTACAGTGGATCTATTTGGTTGCACGGTAGAGATTGTTTAAGGACCGGCGTGACACCAGAGACATGTGCTTTCATTGATATACCGCCAGCAACAACTTTCCGTGTCCAAGCCAACTCGGCGACAGAATTGTACCTAAAAATGAGTGAAAAGAAGAAGAGTGATTATTAGGTTTTCTCATTTTTCCTGGCGTGGTGACATAAGAAGAGGAGATATAAGGAGAATTCGGGTAGGTCACTCTGGGAGGCATAAGAAGATAGATGAAGGCTAGGATTAGATGTTTATTCACTCTATGGTGTTCGGGATAAGCTTGGGGGAAGTACTCTGCTTTCCTTTAAGCTTGGATGTTGTATGTTGGTTGTGTGTTGTGTTGTATTTATTGTTTTGGTGCCTTGGAATTTCATGTTTAGGTGCAATTCTTAGTGGAGAGAGTTTTGCTATGCTTCCTGAGACCTTGGGGATTTTATTGGAGGAGTAGGTTTCTTTTAGCTTACTCGAGGACGAGCAAGGTTTAAGCATGGGGGAATTTGATCAGCGCTACTTTGTAGGGTATATCTAGGAGTTGTTACCGGTGTTTTGGGTACCATTTGGAGATGTTTAGAGCGTTATTGTGGAGATTGGAGTAGAAGTACAGATATGGTGGTTTGGAGAAGCTTAAATGAAGACATCAAGAAGATGAGAAGAGAACCACATAGAAGACGAAGGAAGAGCTAGAGAAAGAAGCCAAGTGGAGCAACAAAGAAGAAACCGCGGTCGCGGGGCTGAGGGCCGCGGTCGCGGTGAAGAGACGAGGCGAGAAGTGAAGAACGCGACAATTCGTGACGTGGCTAAAATATGCAATGCAAATATCGTTGAATAGCCTAATCAAAGTAAAAGTCCTAACAAACCTACTAAACAGATGTATAGCAAGCAAGCAAGGGTCGAACCCACAGGGAGGATGTAATCAATCTATGTGTTTATAAGCATGCAAAGTAACAAGGGGGTTTTGATTATCAAACACAGTAAAGTAAACAGCTTTGGTTGATTTGAGAATATGATTGGGTAAAGTAGTTCCACTAGAACGAGATCCACAATACAGAGATGTAATTTGATCACAGAAATCTATTAAATCCAAGTTCTTTCACTATTCTTATGGTTGCTCCCACCCTGGTCTTGATTAACTACCAATTCAGACATTTGTTGATAGTACTTACTACAATATCAATGGAATAAAACCTTACCACTAATAAAGCAATAGCAATGCACACAAGGATATAGGATACATGCAAATAGAAGAAAACCTTACTACTTAACATCCAAATGATTCTCACTCACAATTGCGCACTCGTATTCCACTATATGCAACAATCGTGTATGCTACTAGATATGCACTCGTATTCCACTATATGCAAACCCTAGCAATTGATAAATATTACTCAACCTAGTTGATCAGGCTATGAAGAATAACAATGAATCAATATTCAATATAACCAAGAGAATCAAACCAACACATATAAGAATAGGAACAAGGAATAGAAATCTCACAAACACATCAACTGTATTGCTTCAAACGTCTAGTAGAACAAGGGAAATTAGTGCTCCATTCAGATGCAAATGAAACCCTAATGAGAAAGAAAACAACGATGCTAAAAGTCTGATGTAAAGTGTCTAGTAAAAAGTGTCTGCCTCTTAACCTAGAAAGAGGTCTTAAATAGGCTTAGGAAATAAGTTTAACCTAACGAAAATAGTAAAGGAAATAAAAATAATAGAAATAAGGAAGTCCGAGAATGCAAAATAAGGAAATAATGTCTTCTGGCCGTGAGGCGTTACGTGTGCTCACCGCGGGGCGGCGAGTTCCACCGCAGGGCGTCAATTCCTTCTCTGAGATCCACCGCCGGGTCGCGGTGGCTTCTGGCGCGGGGCGTCCAGTTCCACCGCGGGGCGGCCAGTTCCACCGTGGGGCGGCGGTGACGGTGTCTTCTTCAACTTTTGCGACACTTCCGTAAAAACGCCATAACTTTTTATTCCCAACTCGGATTGCGCTCATATTTTGAGGACTTGCAGTAGACTTAAAGATATAACTCCTCGAATTGGAATCACTTCATTTCGACATCTGAGTAGAGAGAACGAACCATTTAAATTCAGCACATTGTTCTTCTACTCTTCAATACACTTCAAACCTCTATAAATCCCATGATTTTTTCACTTCTCCACTCTAACTCCATAATCCACGATTGTGCTCTAAATCCATCCAAATGGCGCCTCAAACCTGGTAATAACTCCCAGATATGCACTACAAAATAGCACTGATCAATCCGCGATCACGGACGAGAGAGGATTTTGGTCACGGAAAAGACGAGAGCAAAGGAGTCAGAAAAGGAATTTTCCGCGGTCGCGGAAATCTGCTCAGCGCGTCCGAAGGGTTTCATCCGAAGTTTACTTTTATTTTATTTCTCTCTTTTCTTTTAATTCTTTATTCCGATTTCTTTATTTTATTTCCTTTTAAGACTTTGTTTGTTATCTTTTAGTTTTAGGTTTTGGGTTAGGTTATTTAACCTAATTTTCCCAGCCACTTGTAACATGGAGATTCAGTTTTACATTCAGCATTGTTTTCCCTTCAAGACTATGAAGAACTAAGCACCATTTGCTTAGTCCGACAATTGAAGCCTTCATTTGATTCATGATTGTGTGGTTATAACTCTATTTCCTATTCCTTTGGATTATATCTTTTCTCTTGAGCTTATTCCTATTGATTCTTATTGATTTGACTGGTCTGGCCAGCTAGTTGATATTAGTAATTGTCTATTGCTAGGGTTTGGATGCTTCGAGTTGAAATCCCTTATCTTTTGTAGAAAACATGATATTCTAGGACTAGTTGGACTAGTTTATTATGAAAGAGATTTGATTATGTGTTAAATGTTGCGAAACATCGGTGTTGCATGTATCCTGGTTATTTCCTATGCTCTATGCTGCTATTGTTCTAAATCTTGATAGTTTCTCGTGCGTTCGATAATAAGGGTTGTCAGGCCGAGTTGGACTGGTAACTATTTCAGAATAGGGACAGGAATAATCAAAGGAAAGAATAGAAATAACCTAGGATCAATCAATCAAATGAATGGTGGATATTTGTTTAGCTAAGTGTTTTTTCCCAATTTGATTACAAACCTTTGCTTCTTTACTTTGTTTACTTGCATAACAATCAACCAATCCCCCCCTTGTTACTTTGGCATAAAATTACATAAAGAAAGACAACTCCTCCCTATGGGATTCGACCCTTGCTTGCCTATTCTACTAGTTTAGGTTATTAAGGATTTTACTTTGATTGGGTACACGACTTTAGCCTCCGTCAATTGCCCAGCTCAGATTTGGGTGGTCGTCCAAACCAGTTCCTTCCCACCACTCACTTGCTCCGTCTTTCAGATGTAACGAAGCGATATACACCTGTTCAGCCTCGGTGCAAACCCTATTCTGAAATAGTCGCTCCATATGGGAAAACCAATAGGCAACCTTGACTGGTTCCCCGGTCCCATCATAGCTATCCGGGCGCATCGAATTGATTGTCTTCAATACCCGGTTGTAATTCCCGTCATTTCTCTTGGGAGCCACTAGATGTGCAGGACCTTCACGTCCCTCTACAGTAGTAGCAACTTGGGGAATGAGAGCCTCTTGAGCTCGCGGTATCCCCTGGGCCGTTAGTACCTCGACCACTTGCCTCACTATTTGCCCAATGACTGTCGCATCCAACACGATCGGGGCATGAGGTGGAACTTCCCTCGCGGCTTAGGGGTCCACTTGTCCCTGATGAACATCTTGCCGCATGGTCGGGTCATTATTATGCGAGCCAGATCTTGCGTCTTCCCCTTGCTGAGTAGCACTCCTCAGCTGAATTCGGGAATTATTGTTAGGACCTTTATTAGCTTCTATGTTGGTGGATCGGGTGTTCATCATCTGTTGATGAACCATAGCGTCAGTTTAGAACTTTTCCAACTTGTACATGATACTTAATCACTTACGTTATGATACGAATTGTAAGGGTCCAAACCAATAACTTTATATTAGTTTGACTGACCCTCCACCATTAACCGTAAAACGATCTTCTTCTCTTACTTGAGAATGGATCAATTAGGAGAAATGTCAACCTTTAAATGACATTAAACCTAAGAAAAGACGATATCTTTAAGAATGGATCTAAGAAATAAGTAACAACCCGAAGCTTGCAGAAGTTTGAAAAACCACTTATTATTAAACCTTATGCTTTCAAACTTTATACTTTATACTTTTAAACCTTATATATTTTACTTAATAAAATAATTATTTATAAAGTTAGTTTGTCAAACTAATGACAATGTTATCACCAAAACCCTTATTAAGACCAAAAATCACACTTTTTAAGGTTATAACCATAAACTTAAATTTGATCGTTTATAACACACCATTTATAAGGCAACTAAAAAATAACTATTGAATTCCTAATAGTTAAACCATTATTTTTAAATTAAACTTGAAGAAATCATTGAACTTTAAGTTTGATACTAACATTTAGACTCTCGGAATTCCTTTTTAAAAGAAAATAGTTTCAAAATAGTTTCAAAATTAATTTTCGAAAATTCCCAAACCTAACAATAGGCCAAGAATTTTAAAACCATTGCTCTGATACCATAATTGTAACACCCCCGACTTATGTCGATAGTGCCACACGCCAGTGACCTCAGACGTTAATGTCCAAAGTCACCTTAGGCTTTAATCGGAACAATTAAGCTTAAATAAATACATAAATATTAAATAGCAAAAGACATTTTAAATGGATAAGACTCAACCTTTTATTAAGATTCCTCTCGTCAAATGAGAAGGACGGTTTTACAACAAAGTATAATGACAGAGTGGGAGATTTTTAAATTACAGCGGAAGACTCTTTTAAAGTAGTCCTAATTACATGACTATATACTACATTTATTTCAAATTAAACATACACCCCTTGGAAAAATCACTTCTTAAAATGCAAACTTTAACTGCAAGCCTTCTCTTCGATTGGTTACTTCAAACGTCGGGGACCAACCTCTGATGTGCCGTATAGGACGGATGACACCAGCCAACCATGCAAGGAATAAAATCCGGTTGGTTAGTCTAATGAAAGACTATGCGAGGGTACAAACAGAATAGTTCGAGTGATCGTAACCGTTTACTATCATTGTCCCTCGAATAATAACTGAAGGAACGATACATAACCCGGAACTTTCACGGAATGATAAAAGAAGATATGCAACGAAAAGAAGACTTCAATGGAATTGAGTCTTATAGGAAACATATGAAGATTGTTTGGGAACGTTAAGTTTTTCACACAAGTTTATAAACACGACCTTGATTATTTGGGCCCACAACCAACCTCATCGCGCAATGCGAATCCAGATTGGAAAGAGGACTTACTCTAACAAGAGTCTGGGTGGTTTCCACATTGTACTCCTCGCCCGAGGGTATATTAATTATGTGCGTAAAAGCACTTATCTTATTTACTTCCAAAACCTACATTCACGTTAAAGCTTTTAATTTCCATAACAGATCTCGCAATGAGATATAGAACATGGGACGGATCCCGATTTTTGGCACTAGCTAAGTGTACCACCACATATATTCGGATAGGGGTAGGTCATGACCAAAAGAGTTAGGGCATTTATGTTCCTAACACAAAGTTATACAGAAACGACTAGACCTCGTAAGGTACATATCATTCCTACGAATACTTGTGTTAACTAAGCATGTAAGTCCATATATAAATCCACACCAAAATCCATTCATCAATTTACGGTAATATCATATAGAATAATATATAATAGCGTTGTTTCTAGTAATATATACAACCTATTATAAATCCATATTTTAACACATCTTTTTATCAAATCTATTCCCAAACACAAAAAAACAACTTTATTCCAACTTAATTAAACAATTAATTAATTGATAATTAAGGGAAATATGGAATAATGAGCAAGAGCGAACCGCCACTTGCCTTAGCTTAAACGAACGAGAGATCGGGTTCGAGATCTGGGAACTTGGACTTGTGCATAGCTGTCTACTAAAATTCCCGTTGGAATTAATCATCATCCGGTAGGGTCGGATCCCAATCCGCACAACCGGCCATGGATACGAGCACAATCCAACCTGATGACGCATACGAGACGAGTTTTAAGACGAGAAACCCTAATTAGTTACGGTACGAAAAGACGAAACAAAACGAAGGAAAAAGGCCAGTGTCGCGGATAGCATAGCCGCGATCGCGGCTTTGCTGGGCAAAACCGCGCCCACGGTTTTATAACCGCGATCGCGGTTTCAGGCCCAGCCGGGATAGCGGGTCTCTGCCCAGCCGCGATCGCGGTAGATGGAACGCGGTCGCGGGAGTCTATCCCGACACGAGCTTAACTTGAACTCTTGGAGCCATACCGATGACGTCGAGGCGCGGATCCTTGCTTTTGAGCAATTGCACACCTGCACCACCCCGGCCACTTCACAACGGCGTCGACCTCGGCTTCCGGCGATGACAACTCCGACGATAGAACAACGAAACTTTAACGAGAGGAAGAGATGATGATTTGTGAAGGAAAGGGCAGGCAATACCCCTATATATAGGCTCGGAAATGGAGCTCCACATCAATGCAAAGGAGGCCAACCACTCCAGCTCCCGCTGCTCGGAGGACCACGAGGGTAATGGCGATCGTCAGCCTTCTGGAAGGCAGAGGAAAAAGATGAAGCATAAAACCGCGATCGCGGTTTGGCCTTTTGCCAAAACCGCGCCCGTGGTCGCAGCCATTGTTGCGCTCGCGGCTGCTTAGCCGCGATCGCGGGCAATGCCGCGCCTGGGGTTCTCAAACCTTGATCGCGGGTCTTAAACATCTCGGACCTTGATCGCGGGTCTTTGTTTAATTCCGATTATAGCAATCCTCCAATAATTAAACCCATATATTTCATTAAATGTGTATCCACACATTTATATGATTCTTACAAGGTTACAGAACATGCCTAACATGTCTTGTTTACAAAATGAAAGTTTGAAAGTTACCCAAATGCCCCTACTAAAATTGAGGGTTATTACATTACTACCCCCTTAAAAATAGTTTGGACCCCGAAACTAACACTACCAAGCTAGAGGGATCGATTCCCATATTAACCTCTCTACTAGAGTTTAGTATCCTCAATTATTTCGTACTCAAAATTAATCCTTGGAAAATCGATATGTTTCTTCAACCATGACATCCATCATATGTCTCATTGACATATATTATCTCATGTGCCAACTCTTAATATACTCACAAGGTCATGATTACCTTAGAATCATAGTCTCCAAAATCATCACACGATCTTAATACACCTTAAGCTTGAGAACACACCTTTTCTTTCAACTTATGTCTTTATAAACGACTCCCAAAGTTCATACCTTATCTCCTTATAACCTAACTTAGTACCCCCAATTGTCATATCGTCTTACTCCTTACATATGTATCTCATCTATTTCATTATTCACCTTAATTAGATTTGGCCCTTATGCCATTTCTTAACCCAGAATCTTTCCATTAATCAAGCTCTAACATAAGACCTTTAAGATTCCTTAATCATTTTTACAATTAACCGCACAACATCTTATTCATGTTTTCCTCAAACATGATGTTAACAATCCGTTTAACACGATTATAATCAATCACATTGTTCATCCAACACGTGTCATAAGATCACCTTAATAGACATAGATCACTTGTTCATCAAGTTCATTTGATAAATTCCACACACTTACATTATCCTCGTACTGTTGGTCCAAAAATCAAAACAAACTTTTACCGACTGAGTTTGTTATTCACCCATAAATCCTTAAACACTTAATTAATTGTCCTCAACCAATTTATTATCCCAAATCAAGTAACCTTTTGCTTTATCAAAATTTAATATTTACCCAAGACATAATCGTCGTAATACTCCTCATATCATTATATCATTTTCTTAAGAAAGCCTCATAACGAAACCTCAGATAGGTTTTCCAAAATAATACTTATGATTTCACACACTTAGCTTTTCCAAAAGCTTTAACCACTGGTCCTACAATGGGCACACTCACTTATAAACCCCATAATGTCAATGCCCAACTTGACATTATTTCAAGAACATAGAGGGGTTCTTGCGAACAATTTCGACCCTGAAACTAGAGCTAACAAGGTAAGGAACAACCACACATGTCCCAACCCAACACTATCCTTATGAGTTGAAACAGTCTTTATCAACACGTGACATGTACTACTTTTGGCACTCAAGGATTCTCGTCTAAACGAACAACTTACAATAGTAACGAATTTAGTAATTTCTGGAACAAGGAAACTCTTCTTTATTATTCGAAACATTATATTAAAACAGGGACAAAAATGTTGAACAGACAGATTATTAAAATATGGAGACTATCGACACAAGTCATCGCTCCTTATTCTTAAAAAGCTTTACAAAAATACCACTACTCGTATAGGGTTTCATTCTCATTGGATTGACACATCATGAAGAGTCATTGCCCCTGACCTGAAGACTCCATAGGCGCCTTGCCTTTATTATAAGCAACCGATTGGTCATAAGCGGACACTTCCGGCTTTGGGTTCTGCCTATTGCCAAAATTTGAGGCCTGATATGATTGTGTTGGCCCTTGACCCTTCTGCCTACAGTATGGTTTCATGTGGCCTTCCTTCCCATAATTGTAACATACCCGCTTCTCCTTTTGGCAAACAAAACTTTTATGCCCAGCTTCACCACAGTTGTGGCATTGGATCACACCGCTACTCCAACCTGATCCTTTGGCGGAGTCAGACTGAGTCGTCTCGATCTTAGCACGACCAGACTTCTCAAACTTGGTGGGCGATGCCGTCCGCTTGAAGGTATTAGCCTTCCGGTCTTGTTGCCCACCCTTTGCCTTATTCTGTTCCTCCCGCTTTCGGGCGGATTCCTCCAGCGTGACCTCTATTTTATAGGTTGCATCAACATATTGCTCAAAAGTAGAGCAGCCGTGCCGCACCATCAGAGGTTTGATTTCTGGATTCATCCATCCATGGAAGTACCATATTTTTTGTTCTTCGGTATGCATTTCAGAACCAGCGTAATGCAGCAAGTGATTAAACTTTGCCGCCAGCTCAGACACTTTCAGTCCCTCAGTCTCTGGGTAGAGAAACTCCTTCAGCTTCTCTTCCCTCATAGCACGAAAGAAGAACCGATCAATGAGCTTGTCCTTAAACATTGCCCAGCTCAGATTTGGGTGGTCGTTCAAACCAGTTCCTTCCCACCACTCACTTGCTCCGTCTTTCAGATGTAACGAAGCAATATGCACCTGTTCAACCTCGGTGCAAACCACATTTCGAAATAGTCACTCCATATGGGAAAACCAATAGGCAACCTTGACTGGTTCCTCGGTCCCATCGTAGCTGTCCGGGCGCATCGAATTGATCGTCTTCAATGCTCGGTTGTAATTCCCGTCATATCTCTCAGGAGCCACTAGATGTGCAGGACCTTCACGTCCCTCTATACTAGTTGCAACTTGGGGAATGGGAGCCGCTTGAGCTCGCGGTATCCCCTGGGCCATTAGTACCTCGACAACCTGCCTCACTATTTGCCCAATGACCGTAGCATCCAACACGATCGGGGCATGAGGTGGAACTTCCCTCGCGGCTTAGGGGTCCACTTGTCCCTGATGAACATCTTGTCGCAGGGTCGGGTCATTATTATGCGAGCCAGATCTCGCGTCTTCCCCTTGCTGAGTAGCACTCCTCAGCTGAATTCGGGAATTATTGTTAGGACCTTTATTAGTTGCTAGGTTGGTGGATCGGGTGTTCACCATCTGTTGATGAACCATAGCGTCAGTTTAGAACTTTTCCAACTTGTACATGATACTTAATCACTTACGTTATGATACAAATTGTAAGGGTCCAAACCAATACCTTGATATTAGTTTGACTGACCCTTCACCATTAACCGTAAAACGATCTTCTTCTCTTACTTGAGAATGGATCAATTAGGAGAAATGTCAACCTTTAAATGACATTAAACCTAAGAAAACACAATATCTATAAGAATGGATCTAAGAAATAAGTAACAACCCGAAGCTTGCAGAAATTTGAAAAACCACTTATTATTAAACCTTATGCTTTCAAACTTTATACTTTATACTTTATACTTTTAAACCTTATATATTTTACTTAATAAAATAATTATTTATAAAGTTAGTTTCTCAAACTAATGACACTGTTATCACCAAAACCCTTATTAAGACCAAAAATCACACTTTTTAAGGTTATAACCATAAACTTAAATTTGATCGTTTATAACACACCATTTATAAGGCAACTATAAAATAACTATTAAATTCCTAATAGTTAAACCATTATTTTTAAATTAAACTTTAAGAAATCATTGAACTGTAAGTTTGATACTAACATTTAGACTCTCGGAATTCCTTTTTAAAATAAAATAGTTTGAAAATAGTTTCGAAATTAATTTTCAAAAATTCACAAACCTAACAATAGGCCAAGAATTTTAAAACCATTGCTCTGATACCATAATTGTAACACCCCCGACTTATGTCGGTAGTGCCACACGCCAGTGACCTCAGACGTTAATGTCCAAAGTCACCCCAGGGTTTAATCGGAACAATTAAGCTTAAATAAATACATAAATATTAAATAACGAAAGAATAACCAGCGAAAGACATTTTAAATGGATAAGACTCAACCTTTTATTAAGATTCCTCTCGTCAAATGAGAAGGACGGTTTTACAACAAAGTATAATGACAGAGCAGAATACTTTTAAATTAGAGCGGAAGACTCTTTTAAAGTAGTCCTAATTACATGACTATGTACTACATTTATTTCAAATTAAACATACACCCCTTGGAAAAATTACTTCTTAAAACGCAAACTTCAATTGCAAGCCTTCTCTTCGATTGGTTACTTCAAACGTCGGGGACCAACCTCTGATGTGCCGTATAGGACGGATGACACCAGCCAACCATGCAAGGAATAAAATCCGGTTGGTTAGTCTAATGAAAGACTATGCAGGGGTACAAACAGAATAGTTCGAGTGATCGTAACCGTTTACTATCATTGTCCCTCGAATAATAACTGAAGGAACGATACATAACCCGGAACTTTCACGGAATGATAAAAGAAGTTATGCAACGAAAAGAAGACTCCAACGGAATTGAGTCTTATAGGAAACGTATGAAGATTGTTCGGGAACGTTAAGTTTTTCACACAAGTTTATAAACACGACCTTGATTATTTGGGCCTACGACCAACCTCATCGCACAATGCGAATCGAGATTGGAAAGAGGACTTACTCTAACAAGAGTCCGAGCGGTTTCCACATTGTACTCCTCGCCCGAGGGTATATTAATTATGTGCGTAAAAGCTTTTAATTCCCACAACAGATCTCGCAATGAGATATAGAACATGGGACGAATCCCGATTTTTGGCACTAGCTAAGTGCACCACCACCTATATTCGGATAGGGGTAGGTCATGACCAAAAGAGTTAGGGCATTTATGTTCCTAACACAAAGTTATACAGAAACGACTAGACCTCGTAAGGTACATAGCGTTCCTACGAATACTCGTGTTAACTAAGCATGTAAGTCCATATATAAACCCATACCAAAATCCATTCATCACTTTACGGTAATATCATATAGATTAATATATAATAGCGTTGTTTCTAGCAATATATACAACCTATTATAAATCCATATTTTAACACATCTTTTTATCAAATCTGTTCCCAAACACAAAACAACAACTTTATTCCAACTTAATTAAACAATTAATTAATTAATAATTAAGGGAAATATGGAATAATGAGCAAGAGATAACCGCCACTTGCCTTAGCTTAAACGAACGAGAGATCGGGTTGTATTTCTGGGAACTTGGACTTATGCACGGCTGTCTACTAAAATTCCCGTTGAAATTTATTATCATCCGGTAGGGTCGGATCCCAATCCGCACAACCGGCCATGGATACGAGCACAATCCAACCCGACGATGCATACGAGACGAGTTTTAAGACGAGAAACCCTAATTAGTTACGGTACGAAAAGACAAAACAAAAAGAAGGAAAAAGGCCAGTGTCGCGGTCGCGGACAGCATAGCCGCAATCACGGCTTTGCTGGGCAAAACCGCACCTGCGGTTTTATAACCGCGATTGCGGTTTCATGCCCAGCCGCGATCGCGGTAGATGGAATGCGGTCGCGGGAGTCCATCCCGACACGAGCTTAACTTGAACTCTTGGAGCCATACCGACGACGTCGAGGCGCGAATCCTTGCTTCTGAGCAATTGCACACCTGCACCACCCCGGGCACTTCACAACGGCGTCGACCTCGGCTTCCGGCGACGACAACTCCAACGACAGAACAATGAAACTTTAACGAGAGGAAGAGATGATGATTTATGAAGGAAAGGGCATGCAATACCCCTATATATAGGCTCGGAAATGGAGCTCCACATCAATGCAGAGGAGGCCAACCGCTCCAGCTCCCGCCGCTCGGAGGACCACGAGGGTAATGCCGATCGTCAGCCTTCTGGAAGGTAGAGGAAAAAGACGAAGCAGAAAACCGCGACCGCGGTTTCAGAACCGCGATCGCGGTTTGGCCTTTTGCCAAAACCGCACGCGCGGTTTCAAAACCGCGGTCGCGGCCATTGTTGCGCTCACGGCTGCTTAGCCGCGATCGCGGGCAATGCCGCGCATGGGGTTCTCGAACCTTGATCGCGGGTCTTAAACTTCTCGGACCTTGATCGTGGGTCTTTGTTTAATTCCGATTATAGCAATCCTCCAATAATTAAACCCATATATTTCATTAAATGTGTATCCACACATTCATAGTGTTCTTACAGGGTTACAGAACATGCCTAACATGTCTTGTTTACAAAATGAAAGTTTGAAAGTTACCCAAATGCCCCTACTAAAATTGAGGGTTATTACACCATATCTGACCGTCAAGGGAGCATATATAGGACACGATTTGCTCCACCCACCAGTCGTATTCACCAGCCTTCAGAGTTGATGGTTTCTAGAATGAGTCACTGATAGCATTGCTTCACGACATATTTCCTGCAAAGTCTTAACGAACACAATCTAGAGACTAGGCTTTGATACCAATTGTTGGATCGTTAGTGTTTCATCTGAGGGAACAAATGCTTTGTTCCCACAAAAGGTGCAATGGAATATATAAGGAGAAAAGATTAAGATTAGAACTCACTATTTAGAGTCGAAACCCAAATTAATCAAATGACTAATCAAGGAAAACCCACTACCTTCAAGCTTCCCGCTTGAGAGGATTTTAAGATGTCTACTTGTCTTATTGATTTCTTGATCGGTTATACTTTTAGCTCGTACTTCAAACCCTAGACTTTCCACCTAGTTTTGAATCACTCCTACAACGATGAACACGAGCTCACTCTCTAAGACTCACAGACGTCTTCACTTCTTTTTCTCTCTCGCTGAAATGCTTTGAGTTCGTACCTTAGAAATAATCGACTCACTTCTATTTATACACATAGAGAATCCTACTATCAAATAATATCTTTCTCTCACTTTCTAGTATTAAAAATATATTATTTACCTCACAAAGATAATATCCTAACCGATCGTATTATCTAAGAAAATATCTCCTAAAATAACATAATCAAGATAAGATAGAATCTTCTCTCTCCAAATCTTCTAGTTGGCGTAATCAAACTAACTTTCCGTTTCCAACTTCATGATCTTCAAGGATTATCTTTATCATCTTCACAAACATCTTCTTTATAATATTCGCAACTTGTTGTTGTGACGGCACTGTTGTTCCTTTGGAGGTAACAAATTGTTTAGAAGACTCTTTGTTCCCTTTGCATTATTGCGTTGCCAATCGTTCCCTTTGACATCTTTGTTTGATCCTGAAACACTTAATCACCATATTAGTTGAATGTTTGTTACCATCAAAACCAAGGAATTCAACACCTGGGCTACCCACTATTTAATCATAATCGACTTCTACGATCATCCAATGCAAGTATTCTTACTTGAATCTATTATTACTGGAAAATGTGTTGTTTGCTTGAAGATTTTGAATCTGGGTTAGGGTTGAATGGAGCACTCTTCATTAGACCCCTGATGTAAGGTATCGCCTGAGAGACGATGGTGTAATGACGAATAAAAAAAGGTGAGGAAATTAGAACTAGCAGGCCATCGTAAAGCGCCGAGAAGCAATAAATTTCCGAGAAGGTTATGGTGGCAAATACGAACTCTTCAACCTGAGCTAGAGGGAGATGTGTGGTAGGAAACTGTTACAGAATTGCTTTATTATTAGAGACTTTTAATTATTTCATAATTCGCACGGTAATCCTGAGATATTGCTTAATTCGCACGGTACACCAATTTTTAATATATTTCACGAAGTAATCCTGAGGGTTTTTTTTTCCGTCAAATTAGTAACAGTATATGTATTTTTTTTGAAAAAAAGAAAACCCCCAAATGTCTTTCTCTTTCTGTGTATTCAGAACGCGATTTCTTTCTTCGTATTCCCATCATCTCCGAACTATACCAGGGCGGCGAGCGGCGGATAACGGCAGCAAGCGAAGGAGAGCGAGGCAAGCGGCGGTCAGTGGAGAAGAGCGGAAGTAAGCGGGCAAGTGGCGGGAAGCAACGAGTAGAAGTCTGGTCGAACAAATGTCCAACGAAGTGGTTCGTCGTGGTTAAGATATGTCCAAACCATTTATGAAGAAGCTTTAAAGATTGTTGGAATTTAGGGGTTTAGAAATTTAGGGTTTTCTATGAACTTGGAGGATTTAGGAGATTTTAAACATTGGCCAAGAAAATTGAAATTAATTTGATAATCTGATTTCCATAAAATTTCAATTAGGTTGTGTTTCTAAGTTTATCTAGGTGACGGACAGCGCGACCTTTGTGACGAAAGCCATCACATTCCTCATTAGCATCACGAATAGTGGTCATCTGAGGTGCCACACTCAATGAAATCAACAATTTCCATGTCAGAAGATACTGCAAGAGCAAAAAATAACACCCATAAATAATATACTTTTAGAACTTTCTCTCCCCTTTAGTGTTTCCAACTTTTGGATTGTCAACTAGTTTAGCTATCACCTTATGTCTCATTAAAGGGGGTCTGTATGCACCAACGTTCTTTCACCTACCATATACTATTCGTTGTTACAAACACAATTCTATTCCTTGAAACTGAGCATTCACATCTAGTAAGGACATTTTTCCTTGCAAACCTAAGTACAGGACGACATCGACATACACACTGGACCCAGTCACAAATAAAAGCGCTTACACTACATTTACACGATCGATCGGAACACGGGGAGATGAACACCACAGGCACGTCGGCACACCGCCTGCCTTACATAATACATAAGGTTAAGACACCTTATTACATTTACGCAATAGAGACATATTGCTTTCCTCCTCGGCATAACACTAAGTCATGACTAAACATAAACACAGACATTTGCAGGCCTCCTTCTTTACATACATACGGCAAGCCCTACTCGACGGAGCACACGGGCGAACCCGACATACAAATCAAAGGCGTCAACGACAAACTTCTCTAGAAGAGTCCGACGAAACATACGAACACATAAAAAAGTTCGACCCTTTGTAAAACGGATTACGTCAATAAAAGTCTAAGCATTTTTTACATACACGCGACCCGCGATGATGGATGGGTCGTCAAAACATATTGTCTGCCTACACACACATAGGACTTCAAATCATCCACAGACACATTATGCGCCCCGCGATGGTAGACGGGTCGCCAAAACAGAAAACATCCTACCCACACACAGGTGGGGTCACAAGTCAATTATAAAAAATAGTCAAAGGTCGGGATTCGAGGCATTACCTTCAGCAGGGGCTGAATCAGTGGAAGGCTGGGGCTCGAGCGGCACGGTATCGCCAGAATGGACCTCGTCTTCACCAACACTTTCGTCTAGAGATTCCTCTCCGACGCCGGCCAACTGGAAAAGCTATGAACCAGGATTCCCCTTCGGAAACAAGGTATCCATGGTCTCTTTCTCCGCCTTCAAATCCCAGGTCTCCTGCTTGCCCTCTTTAAACTCCTCGATCATCTCGACACGCGACTTCAAAGCATAGAAAGCGCCTACGTCGCCTACGACCCGACCAGCCTCAATCCTAGCCTGCTTCACCTTCTCTTCAACACTTGACTGGCTCTTACTAAGCTCCCTCTGAGAAGCATCCAAGTCATCTTGGCAATTCTTCAGCTCCCTAACGAAGCGGCGCTCGGCGTCCCTAAAACGGCTCTCATCTCCTTCCACCTTGGTCTTCAAAGACGCCAGATCGGACTCTGACCTAGAAGCCCTATCCTTGGCCTTAGCGACCATCTCTTTGACACCAGAATACGCCCCCAAGAGAAACTGGAAAGTCTGAAAAAAGGACAAGATCGAAACAATCAAGGTTCCACCCGACTATGAGAAAGAAAATGAACAAACTTGAGATCCGCCAAGACGACTTACCTTCCACGCAGAGCACCCCGCTTTGCCAATACAGTCCAAGGGAGAGACTCTATCAACTTCAGACTTTAGAGTCGGGTCCTGAGCATGAAAGAGATCGGCAATCGATCGACCGACTGCGTCGATCTTCTCGACTCCACGAGCAGCCATCGCCTTTTTCTTTGGAGTGTCCACCACCTTCACATCGCCAGAAGAAGCACTTGCCTTCCTTTTCGAGCCAACTTTGGCTGGGACCGACGACTCTACCGGCGTCGATTTACTCGACGAGGCCTTGGCCGCCGCCAACCTTTGCTCTATCAGACTTTTCCCAGACACTCCCTTCAAACGGGCACTCGACCGACCAGCCGGAGACGCTGACACGACAGACAAAACATAAATCACAAGCAGACGATTAAAAATACATGTGTCAAACAAAAACTCACACTTGACCCGAGACGATGAAACAGTCGACATAACGTCTTGAGTAGTGGGGGAGGCCGACAACAGGTTGACGTTTATGAACTTCCGCTCCGACACGGGGATACTAAGAATAATCTTTGTCAGACCTTTTGACTGAGCGTCCGCTTCCAACTCTTCAGCCTCAAGGACTACAAAAAAGAAGAGTTAAGCAAAGGGTTAAAAACACATAAAATAGGCAAAGAGAAGTCGAATACGTACTCTCAACTCACCACTCCGACAGCAGAAACGAATAGTCGCCCCCTTCTCCAGAGACGAACGCTCGACGAAGAAAAACTTTGACCCCCATCCGCGGCCGTTTACATCTAAGTTGAACACCAAGGGCTTTCGATCCGGACGAATACGCAACTGGACACAAGAAGAACTCTTTGACCCCAGAGAATAGTTGTACCATAGGGCGTCGAAGTTAAAACCAGCCCCAGACTGAACATTCAACAAATCTAAAACCCTAAGGATCTGCCACGCCTGTGGCATGACCTGACACGGCGCAAGCGCCAGGGTCGCTAAAAAATCCCTAACAAGAGGGGAGAATGGAAACGTATGGCCAATCCTAAACGGGTAAGCATAGAAACAAACCCATCCATTGTAGCGAGCGTCGGCTCTCTCGTCTAGATACGGCAACCTTGCGATCGTCTCCGGAGGAAAGCCTCCGACTTGATGGATCTGCTCCAACTCCGCCTCCGACAGAGTCCCCGTCAGAGCGTTTGCCTCCTTCAGAAGGAAAAGGGGGGGACCTCATTCTTGCTCGAGTTCGAGCAAGTAGCAGTCGACTCGGAAGATTCACTGGAAACCATCTCCATAACAGAGAGAGAAGGGAATCGAAGAGCAATTTTTTTTAAAAAAACTTAGCAAAACCTACCAGATGAGGAAACAAAGGAAGAAGATGAAGCCAAACCGTCAGAAACTTGATTCGGATTTATGGAGGGAATCGGCAGTCACAGAGACGTCCTATCATGCAGCGGGATTATCGCCACGTAGCCCTCGCTTGTCGCGCCTAGATCGGAGGGTGGAGATCGTGTGGGATGAAAGTTGCTTGGACTCCATCTCACAACTGCCATGGAGCCCAAAACAACTTGGGGCTATTGTTGGGCCCAAACTTACTCCAAGGGATCGGATCAAACAAATTGGTCCAAAGTCCAGACGAAGCCGAAGGCCAGAAGGAGTTAGAGGCGACGGATGCCCTTCAGACGCTGAGGATCCGATCGAATCCCGGAAGCTTCGCCCTGGACATTAATTGCTTGATCAGTGACAACGGTAACAACATTAAACACAGAGATTATGATGGCAATCAAGAGCAAATCCCAAAGATCTCGCACGGAATTAATAGAGGATAAATACGAAGACGAATAACGGACATAAGGAGAAAACTACCATAAATAGACCACGAAGAAGCAAACGACAGAACACACGTCTATACACAGCATCCACTGACTTACCCTTTGATAGGCCTACTTGCATATTCACTCTCACTCAAACCCCTCGGAAATTCTACCCGATCGATGTCGGTCGAAACACCAAAACGCCTGTCGGACAGGGCTCGATCCTTTATTCTCTAAGGATTAGTTGTATTTTGATCTGATTCAGTCATCATTTGATATATAAATTACATTGCCATTTCGCATCTATTCTTTGCTTGGTTGATTGTCTATTTGGTTTGGATTGATTTTTTATTATCCGATCGACTCGTTACCCCGTCTAAGGCGATTTAGGTCGACCGATCTTTTCATCCCAAAACATGGGGTAAGCTTGCTGAAGTCACCATATAGATAGGAGGGGAGTAACCAGGAGAATCCTTTTTCATATCTTTTAAGTACTAAGGATATTGCTCCCAATCCTCTTCTTTCCTTCTTTTTCCAAAGATCACAACCAATAAGATATCTTCCAAAAATAAATCTTGTAAAAGATTCTGTCCAAATCCATCAAAGCCAACAAAATCTCAAGCGCAACAAACATCACACAACCATCACATCAATCCTAAATGCACATAACACTTCCCAAGCAGTTGTAGGCCAGACCATAATTACCCATCACATCGTTCAACACACTGTTGCAGACCACATGGAGACGATTCGTTTTCCCGCTATACCAGAAAAGTGGAAGTATGCAATGTTGTGGGTAACGTTACCAGAGAGGGTAAAAAGAACATCACACAAAAATATACGAAATCTTGTAACATTTTTAATCATGAATGAGAGGCTCCCAGATGTGGATGATTAGAGGGGCTCATATGAAGCATCAAGCATGATGGCTAGGGTAAGATGTAGAGTCAACAATCATTTAGGCTTATAATGAAGGATCAATGCATCAAGTTGACTCTTTTGGGCCGAAACAAAGCTGAATCATGTATTATTATGATAGCATATATGATCATGCATGAAATTTTGCACATAAGTGACGTACTAGCACGAGTCTAAGCAAGTTGTTCAACTAATGATCAAGAGAAGGAGTACAGATCAAGACATGATATTTAAACTTTCATAATTTACCACGTAATTTAGCCAATCATCGAGGGAACATAAGAGATACACAATTAGTTTAGAGAGATCATACCTAGCTCCATATGAAACTGTTTGAATGGTTCCCTATTTAGTTCCTTGTATTCGGCTTCTGCAGTTGATAGTGCAACTGAATTCTGCTTCTTTGACCCCCAGGAAACCAAGCACGGCCCAAGGAACTGAGCCATTCCAGATGTGGATTTTCTATCCACTTTGTTCCCTGCGAAGTCAGCATCCATGTATCCCACTAGATCGAAGTTTCCACCCCTTGGATACCACAGACACAGATCGTCTGTTCCCTTCAAGTATCTTAGAACCCTCTTCACTGCTTTGAGGTGTGTCTCTTTGGGATCAGCCTAAAAACGAGCACATAGACACACTATACATAATATTAGGTCTACTTGCAGTGAGATAAAGAAACAAACCTATGATTCCTCGATAGAGTGATGGATCAACTCCTTGCTCATGTTCGTCCTTTCCCATTGGATTATTGGGAGAAATGGGAGTTGTAAAGGGCTTTGCATCAGACATTCCAATTTTTTTAACACATTCCCTGAGATACTTCTGTTGATGCACTTTGGTTCCATCTTCTCCCTGAGAGACTTGAAGAGCTAGGAAGAACTTAGGTTCCCCAACCATGCTCATCTCGAATTCACTGGCCATCAGACTCGAGAATTTTTGAACCAGCTTATCATCTATAGAGCCAAAGATGATGTCATCCACGTAGACTTGCACAACCAGAGTGTGCTTTCCCTCCTTCAGAAGGAACAGAGTCTTGTCGACCTTCCCACGAACATATCCATGAGATAGAAGGAACTGGGAGAGCCTATCGTACCAAGCCCTTGGAGCCTGCTTAAGACCATACAACGCTTTGTCAAGAACGTAGACATGATCAGATTGGGATGTGTCTTCAAAGCCGAAAGTTTTCTCCACATAGACCTCCTCCTTGAGAACACCATTCAAGAAGGCGGTCTTTACGTCCATTTGTTTCATTTTGAAGCTGTGAAAAGAGGAATAGGCTATTATAAGTCATATGGCTTCCAACTTGGCAACAGGAGAAAATGTCTCATCATAGTCGATTCCTTCCTGCTGGTTGTAACCTTTTACCACCAGCCTTGCTTTGTTCCTTGTGACCTGACCTTGATCATCCAGCTTGTTTCTGAACACCCACTTTGTTCCTATCACCGTTCTGTTCCGTGGTCGAGGAACCAACCACCAAACCTTGTTCCTTTTGAACTGATGGAGTTCTTCTTGCATGGCGTTTATCCAGTCAGGATCCTTCAATGCTTCTCCTACAGTTTTAGGTTCTTGTAAGGAAAGAAAAGCATTGAAAGCACATAAATTTTGTAAAGAAGAGCGAGTGTTATGAGGAATTCCCTTTTGAAAGTCTAGAAGGATTAGATGAACTGGATGAGACCCCTTCTGCTAGTAGTTCCTTATTTGTAGATTATTGATGTCAAACTCATTGGAGTCAGCGTTACCTGCAGTTGAACTTTCACCACCGGTCCCTACAGCACCTGGACCTTCTTCAACATTTTCTTCAGCAACAGAACTTTCCTCAAAAGATTCCACTGAGTCAGAACTTGGGCTCTGTTCCTCCTGAGGAGCCGGAGATGATTCAGACGACTGGGCAACTTCATCAGTCCCAACAGAGTTGGTGGAGTCAGGGGTTCTTGGTGTTGGTGGGTTATCATGATTTTCTTGATTTGGAGGGACCCTATCTCCAACACAGTTTTCCATAGGCTGAAAGCACTAATCTTCAGACGAACCAGTGTTTGAGGGAACACTAGCTGTTTGTACCTGCACATTGTTACCAGCCATAACAGATTCATCAAAAACCACATGAATGCTTTCCTCTACCTTTCTAGTTCTCTTGTTGAATACTTTGTAGGCTTTGCTGTGAAGAAGATATCCTACAAAGGTCCCTTCATCACTTCTGGGATCAAACTTCCTAAGAGAATCCTTCCCATTGTTGTGGACAAAACAATTGCAGCCAAACGTGCGTAGATGAGACACATTGGGCTTTCTTCCCCTTAGAAGTTCATAGGAAGTCTTGTTCAAGAGTGGGCGAATGGTTGCCCTGTTCAGAACATAGCAGACAGCGTTCAAGGCTTCTGCCCAGAAGCTCATGGGAAGACCACTTGCGATAAGAAGGGTACGCGTCATGTCTTCTAGAGTCTTGTTCTTCCTTTCCACAACACCATTTTACTGCGGAGTCCTGGGAGCTGAGAAATTGTGATTAATGCCATTGTTCCTGCAGAGGGATAGAAACTGAGAATTCTCAGATTCTGTCCCATGATCAGTGCAGATTAAACCCAGAGACTGTCCTACACTCCTCTCAACCGACTTGAGCCAAGATTCAAATTCATCAAACACTTCGTCCTTTGATGACAGAAAGAGAGTCCATGTGTACCTGGAATAGTCATCAACAATAACAAAAACATAGGCATTTCCTCCACGACTCCTTGTGCGCATAGGCCCACAAAGATCCATATGGATTAGTTCCAGAGGACGAGTAGTGCTTACCTCTTTTTTTTACTTGAAGGAGGACCTTACCTGCTTACCTTTGGTACAAGCATTACAAACTTCATTTCTTGTTGCTTCGATCTTAGGGAGACCGTTCACCGGTTCTTGTCTATGGAGTTTGGAAAGAAGTTAAAGACTTGCATGTCCGAACCTCTTATGCCACAGATCTGTAGTCCCAGCGATGGAAGACAAACATAGTTCCTTCTCAGGGATAAAAGCAGGATCAACTTTGTATACGTTGTTGTCGCAGATCCCTTTGAGTAAGATTTTCCTGTACTTGTGCACTCAACATAACAATCATCAGTAGTAAAGACTACCCTAATTTTCTTGTTTTGACATAGTTGAGCCACACTAAAAAGATCAAATCTGATATTATTCACAAGTGTCACGTTATCCACAGTAATATGGTTAGAGAGCCTTACCTTACCAAGACCACAAACTTCTCCCTTACTCTTATTTCCAAAGGTTATTGAACCTTCGGAGGCCTGTTGAAGTGAGGTAAACCAGCCTTTGTTCCCTATCATATGACTTGAGCATGCACTATCGAAATACCAGGAACCTTTCCTCACTTCAGCCTGTATTGAAAAGATTATTTTTTACGAACCCAGACAAGCTTAGGCTTTCTGGGTGTGGGAGCAACATATTTAATTTTTGAGAGTTTTTCATGCATTTTCTCCCTAGCAGTACGAGCAATTTCCTCATTGTGTTTCTTTTGGAGACACTCTTGTTTGTAATGACCAGAGTGACCACAGTACCAACAAATCCTATGAGACTTTAGATCAACATACTTGCTCTGTCCAGGCCAAATTGGTTTGTTAGTAACCCTAGAATGAAAATCAATATGATTGGACTTACCGCTTTGAGATTGCTTTAACCAAATGGAATGAGCCTTCTGTCCATGGTACCAAGCCTTGTTCCCATCAGTCGAATTTGCACAGGTTTTATTATTGTTCCTTCTCAAGGAACTTTCCCTTGTATCTCGCACAGACTGTTTTCCTTCGACTTCAGGGCTTTTAGACTTGGTGCCATCAACAGGAAGCATAGGTTGGTAACCAATTCCAAAGCGAGACACTTTCTTCTTTTCTGTTTTCTTTTCATTCTTGGCCGCTACAAACACAATACTTTTTGGCTTTTCCTTTTGTTCCTTACTGAGTTTAGATAAATCACTAGACAGCTTGGCATTGCCTAATTTTAACATTAATGACTCAGATTCAAGTGAGGAAACAGTGGATTCTAGAGACGTGATCTTCTCAGTGAGTTTAGGACACTCATTGCAAGGACTTGGAGAAGAGGATGAAACTTTCTCAAGATTGGTCACTTTTTCTGCCCAACCTTTGTTTTCATCGATCAAACTTGAGATCGATTCATCCTTTTCTTCAATCTGCTCACTGAAAAGACTATTCTCATGAATAAGTGTCTTAATGAAGAAGATTAGTTGTTCCTTAGACTTGCATTTCAAACTTGAGATGAGTTCAGATTAATTTACCTCAGACTCCTGCAGACCACCGTTTGTCTTTGTTTCATCAGGGTCTTCTATGGCCATCAAACATACATTCCTTGAATGGGAGGATTCTTCATCATCTGAGTCAGAATCACCCCATGTTGCAGCCATTTCTTGCTTCCCTTCACGAACTGGAGGAAGACCTGCCTTTTTCTTGAAGCGGTTTTTGGCAAAATGTCCCTTGTTCTGACAGTGGTAACAAATAACATCCTTCGTGTCTTTGTTCCCTTCGGAGGAACGAGGGGTGCCCTTGTTTCGAGACCATATATTTTTCATTGCTCTGGTGATGAGAGCCACATCTTCATCACCGTCTTCATCTTCATCTTCAACTTGAGACAAGTCAAAGGCACGTTCAACTTTTAAAGCAATGCTTTGAGCCTTCTCTACTCCCTTTTTGTTCATCTTGTGGTTATAGACAGAGGCGTTGCTTTCAAGTTTGGCAACAACCTCTTCCATAGTGAGAGTCTTGACGTTAGTCTGGGAGTAAATAGCGAGACCAATCGCATCCCATTGGGAGTTGAGGCCTTGCATGAAGTGGTGAGTGAGCTTCCAGTCTGGCAGCTCTTCGCCAAGTTGACCAACAATCCCCTGGAACCTGGAGTAGAACTCTTGGATGTGTTCACCTTTTCCTTGGGAGATTTGATCATACTTATTCATCAGGGAAAGAATTCGATTCTTCTTGACATCTTCATTTT
This sequence comes from Rheum nobile, assembly GCA_027886185.1. Lineage (NCBI taxonomy): Eukaryota > Viridiplantae > Streptophyta > Magnoliopsida > Caryophyllales > Polygonaceae > Rheum > Rheum nobile. Next base: position 1,893,541 of record WOAB01000002.1, on the reverse strand, counting down.
CGTGATGGAGGAATCTTAATGCATCCCATATCTCCTTGGCAGTTTTGTAACCAATGATTTTCTTGAGATCAGTAGGAAGTAGAGCCATGTGAAGGATCTTCTTAGCTCTGCTATTTTTCTCCAGCTTTTTTGAGTCTTCATCCGTGTAGTCGGCCCTTGGCTTTGGCTTTGTAGCATCTTTATCATTTGGAATAGCTATGGGGCCTACTTCAATGATTCTCCATATTTGTCCATCAAGGGAACAAATATGGGACTCGATTTGCTCAACCCACCAGTCATATTCTCCAGCCTTCAGAATCGGAGGCTTCCAGAATGAATCTCCAATAGCATTGCTTGACGACATCTTTCCTGCAAAGTCTTAACGAAAGCAATCTAGAGCACCAGGCTCTTATACCAATTGTTGGATCGTTAGTGTTACATCTAAGGGAACAAATGCTTTGTTCCCACAGAAGGTGCAGCGGAATATTATAGCAAGAAAGATAATATAAATAACTCACGATGTATAGTGGAAACCCCAATCAGTCAAATAACTAATCAAGGAAAAACCACTACCTTCAAGCTTCTCGCTTGAGAGGATTTTGAAGAGTCTACTTGTCTTATTGATTTCTTGATCGGTTACACTTATAGCCTGGACTTCAAACCCTAGACTTCCCACCTAGATTTGAATCTCTTCTACAATGATGAACACAAACTCACTCTTCTAAGACTCACAAACACTTCATTTTCTTTTCTCTCAATTAGATGCTTCGAGTTCGTACCTATAAATGAATCTCACACTTCTATAAATACAACTCGATAAACTCTTTTAACAAGATAAGATCTCTCTCTCTAAAATCAGCAACAAGAAGATATTATTTGATTTACAGGATATTATCTTAACCGCATACATTATCTAAGGAAAGATTTCCTAAGATAACATAATCGGATTAAGATAAAATCCTTCTCTCTCCAAATCTTCCAATCGGCGTGATCCACCCGATTTCCTTTTCTGCAACCGCATGATCTTTAAAGATAGTCTTTATAATCTTCACTCCATTCGTAGCTTGATGTTTATTCGGCATTGACGTTCCTTGAGAGGAAACAAAACATATGGAGAGAGCTTTGTTCCCTCTGTAGTCATGCGCTGCTTATGGTTCCCTGTGACAACTGTATGGTTCCTGAAACACTTGGTTACCAGATTAGTTGAATGTTTGTTACCATCAAAACCTAAGGAATTCAACAAGTATAAAGCATGTTTGTGCATCTCTAGTTTACTTTGGTTTGTAAAATTCTAGTACAAACTATATGAACATTTAATATTAATATATGAACCTTATAGTACAAATAAATGATCATCTAGTGTATATATGTGAACATAAAGATATAAGTTTAGAACGATCAGGAAAAAAGATTGTGGACTGAAAACAAATTGCGATATTTACGAAAATGACACCATGTCATTTAATCTCACGCCTTCCTTTTCCTTGATCCAATTACTCATAATACATTCTACTTTTTACTTTAAAGCCAAATGTATTGGCTGCTCTAAGGAGAAACTTTGATATTTATTATTAAAAATGTGCTAGATCTTCTACCAAAACAAATGTGCTAGAACGAATGATGCGATCCGGCATCGACCTAAGCCGGGCTACAGCGAGCCCCATGCGTCTGAGACCTTGGCGACCTCCTTGGTTTAGGACTTAGTCTATTTTAGCTTCATATTTCCCGTTTTAGCATATTTCCTGTTTTAGCAACTTTTCTTTTTTAGCATTGCTATTTTTGGAACTTTCTATGTTTAGAAAGTTTCCTCATTTGACACTTTCCATTTTAGGACTTACTATGTTTAGCACTTTCTATTTATAGCAATTTCTATTCGGGCGTGTGCTCCACTCTTGTCGAGTGGGCTAGCCCATAGGCGTGTTTCGGCCCAATCCCATTAGGGTATTGGCCGAGCTCCTTTGGCTATAAATAGCCCCCTTTGTATTATTTGTTTCCCACGTTCAAGTTATCAATCTAAGTATTAAAGTTGAGTGCCAATCCTCATTGTTCTTAGATCCGAACGTCAAACACAAGTCTGCTTCGCATCTCCTTCATCTGCTTCGCATCTCCTTCACCGTCTCGCCCCACCCTCGCCCAAAGCGAGCACAAGAGACCGCGAATCACCCATCCAGTGGTTCGTACCTATCCCGGTTACCACGAGAACGGACATCAGGCCGCTCCCTGCTTAGATCGGGCAACAATCGTGTTCCACCCCCCTCGGAACGCATCAATTGGTATCACAACAGCCAGCCGGCATGCAGCGCGCGTTTCTTCTTCGACGACACCAGTCGCGCACCCACGAGCGACTCAGCGAGCACCCTCTCGCCCTCGCTCGCGGCGCGTAGATGAACCCGCTCCAACACCCGCTTCCGGTCGGGACCGCACCTATAACCGAGCCCACCGCATAGGCCACGACCGCACCCATAGACGTGCCCACTAGCCTCTGCCGCCGCCACACCCGTAGATGCCCCTCACTATGACTCGCTGGTCATACATACCTAGTTTGGGATAAAGCTCGTTAAGAGAATGCTCATTGACATGGGAAGCTCCGATGACATACTATATTGGGATGCCTTCTTGCAACTAGAGATCCCGCCCGCAGAACTCTGACCCACTGACTGCACGCTGGTTGGTTTTTCGGGGGAAAGAGTCAGCGTCTAAGGCATTGTCACACGAGACCTCATCCTTGGAGACGAAGGAAGCCCACGCAGATCTGAGTCAATAGATTTCATGGTCATGAGAATACCCTCCGCGTACAATACAATCTTGGGGCGAGTTTCCCTCAACAAATCCCAGGCCGTCGCGTTCGTGTACCACCTCAAGGTAAAATTTCATGTCAACGGGGATGTAGGCGAGTCGTGAGGCCGGCAAGCGAAAAGTCGGGCATCGCGGAGCAAATCTTATAAGTCCAAGAGATAAAACCCGAAGTGAAGCCTTCAGAAGGGATTCAAGAGCAAGCTGACCTGGAAGTGCAAGAACAAGTGCACCCAGTCGCACCCTCAGAACAATGGAATGAGCTTAAACCCCGAAAAGTGTACTTTCGGAGTGCAAACAGGCAAGTTCTTAGGTTTCCTATTCATCACCAAAGGATTTGATGTGAACCAGGGAGGGTTGAAGCCGTCCTGGCAATGACCGCACCGTGAAACGTTAAGGAAGTAAAGCGTTTCCTTGGAGCAGTGACCTACCTAGGCCGATTTTGTGCCTGCTTATCCGAAAAGAGCCTTCCTTTTTTTGCGGAACTTCGCAAATTCTAGAATTTGAGTGGACGCTAGAGTGTGCGACAACCTATGAAAACTTGAATATCCATCTGCAATGGCTACCCACCCAACCAGCACCCTTACCCGGGTAGGAGCTCTAACTCTACATCGCGGTAGGAGATACCACGATCTGCGTCGTCATTGTAAAAGAAACGCAAGTGCCGGTTTACTTCATGCGCAAAACCATGCTGCCAGTAGAAATGAGGTACTCGCCCGTGGAAAAGCTGGCCCTGGCGGTCGTCACAGCTGCTCGCAAGTTGAGGCCATATTTCCAGGCTCACTCAGTGCAAGTCCTCTCTGATTTTCCTTTGCAAAACCTACTCCATCCACCCACCCTCTCGGGAAGGATGACGAAGTGGGTAGTCGAACTCCCCGAGTTCGACATTTCATACAAGAGCCGCCCCATGATGAAGGCGTAATATCTCCGACTTCCTAGTCGAGGCCAGCTTCAGGGATGCGGCCATCGTGGAAGCCAAAGGGGCATTAACTTGTTGGGTGCTTTTCTATGACGGTGCGGTAAATGAACGAGGTCGCGGGGCTGGCCTGGTCCTCACGTCCCCCGACGGAGAAGTGTTGGAGTATGCCCTGGCCCTGGAATTTGAGGCCATAAATAATAAGGCAGTATACGAGGGGCACATGGCGGGAATCGAGCTAGCCCATATAAACGGGGCCCAGAGCCTGACTTACTATAGGGACTCCAAGGTGGTAGTCAACTAGTTGCAAGGGACCTATGAGGCAAGGACGGGGACACTGTCAGAGTATTATGAAATAGTGAAGACGCTGGACATAGCCCTGCCCCGGTTTGAGATACATTCCATCCCACAGGCTAAAAACACAGTAGCAGACGCCCTGGCCAAGCTCGGCTCTCGGTCAACCAGCAATAAAACTGGGGTAGCCCGTGTAGAGAGAAAGGGCCCGCCCACCATCCCAGCACAAGTCATGTCCATTAGCGAAGCTCCCGATTGGAATAAACCCCTGAAAGAATACCTTGAGAAATGAGCCTCCCCTTCCGACAAAGCATAAAGGAGCCAGCTACAAGTCTGGGCTTTGCGTTTCTACATGAAAGGAGGCGAGATGTACAAGATGGGTTACGACTCATCATGCCTCAAGTGTGTGACGCTAGACCAAGGCCGTCGGCTAGCAGAAGATATTTGCAACGTCATATGCGATAGCCATTCCGACCGATGAGCCATAACCCGCACGGCCCTGCGTGCAACGTATTTTGGGCCCACCATGAGGAAAGATGCCATGGAAGTCTCTCGGTCATGCCCCCCTGCCAAGTTCACGCCCCGACCATACTGCAACCCAGTCAGGAGATAAAAATATTAAGTGATCCATGCCCGTTCGCCAAGTGGGGGATGGATCTCCTTGGCCCTTTCCCTCGTGCCCTTGGACATATGTAGTACATCCTCGTGGCCATTAACTACTACACTAAATGGATCGAGGCGGAAGCCCTCGCGACAACCACGGTCGAGAAGGTGAAGAAGTTCCTTTGGCAAAACATCATATGTCGCTTCGGGTTTCCCCAAGACTATGTCACTAACCGAGAGCCCTAGTTCAATACAGAAAAGTTGAGGACATTATGCGACGACTTGGGCATCCGCCTTCGTTTCGCCTCTGTATCCCATCCGCGAACAAACAGCCAGGTACAGAATGCAAATGGGAAGATCCTAGTCGGCCTGAAATAGAGACTCGATAAAGCGCAAGGGCGTTGAGCTGAGATCCTCCCCTTGTCCTCTGGGCCAACATGAGCACGCCAAGGAAAGGGACGGACGAGACCCCATTTTGCCTGTCATACGGAGTTGAGGCAGTCGTCTCGATTCAGCACCCCTACCCAAACCAGAGGCTAATGCATTATGACGAAGAGGGCAACAATGAGAGAATGTCCGCAGAGTTGCAGTTAAGGGAAGAGGTGCGAGAGATGGCCGAGATTTGCGAAGACGAGTACAAGAGGTGGATAGCCGCGCACTACAACAAGAAAATTCTCCCTCAGGGCTTTGTCAAAGGAGATCTCTGATAACACCTAATTTATACATATTTTAGGAATCTAGTTGCATATTAGATTAGATCATTTTCATATATATTTTATATTTTTATAATTAATTTTGTATTATTTTGTATTCGGATTCTATACTCATATTTTTATTATTTCGGGTATTTTAGGTCTAATTTAAATGAGACGTGCGATTATTTTCGAGGACATCAAACACATAGAATTAGAGTTGGACCGAGCCCAAATTACAAGCCTACGTGTGCTGGATTGTTGCACCCGGTGGGTGCAATTGAACGGAGCCCTACACAAGTGAAAAGAAAGATGACCGCAAATTGGGCCCTTGATTCTCCCGGGTGGAGATTGTTTTTTTATATTGGAATTCCTTTTAGCTTTAGAGGGGTACTAACTTCAGGGGGAGTTTGAGTTTTTGGTTCTTTAGGTTTTATTTGGAGTTTTGTTTGGTTTTAGTGAGTGGACTATAGCCGCACAGTACCAGATTTTCAAGAGGGGATTTTTGACTTTAGCACTTTGAAGATTTGGGTATTATTGTTCTAGCATTTTTCAATTTGAATTATTTTTGACATTGAGACTAAGTTTTCTTATCTCACGTATTTATTGAATAATTAATATATGTTGTTGGCTAGTTTAAATTTAGGCGAAATTGCAAAATATACCAACTTTTGAAGGGGTATTTGCAAAAATATGAGATTTTAAAAAGTATGGCAAAAATACCATAAAGCTGGAAAACTTTATTTTTAGAAAAAAATATATTTATATTTTCTTTTGTAAAAATTACACTTTTAACAACTGATCATTATTTCTTAACAATCGATTGATAATAGGATTTACTCTTCTCCCCCACATGTACCGCCTCACCTTCCCCTCATCCTCGGTGGCCTCCTCCGACAACCTTGTCTGCTGGCTCTCCGACCAGCCCGGTCCCAAGACGCTCTTCCTCCACAACACTGCTGCCCGACCCAGGCTGTTCCCCTCCATCTCCCTCGACTACTGTTTTTCTGCTTTAGATGCGTCAAAGTGAAGAGCCCCACAAGACCTCAGCTCCAATGGTGGCAACCTCGGCGTCAGAAGCAGAGGCTTCTCGGAGCCTCCTCAACACCTCTTGCTTGAAAGCCCTCTTCCCCCGCTGCCTCAGCCTTGCTCGATGACGTGGACGGCTGAGCCATATCGGTCGTTGGAAGCTGAGAATCTCGAGTGAGCATCGGCGAAAGCGATTGAAATCAGCGAATTGATATCGACGCCGACATGGTTCCCGCTGGGATCTCGGTGAGAGTTGTCGAGATTGGTGTCCAATTCCACGGCGACGAACGAATCTTTGGAAAATCGGGGGAATCTAGGGAGGCCGAGATGAGATCCGTCAGAGAAGGCGATAGATCTAGGGTTTGAAACGATGATGAAGGCGAGGCCGTCGCCGGGAGAGCAGAGAGGAGAGGATCGGGTGATTGAAATAGTGCTCAAAGTCCTTGTCTTGCAAAGAGAGAAGGTCAAATCACTACCAAAATAGGGTCATTGGGTTCATGCACAATGGAGACGAACAAGTCCCTGTGGAGCAGTCAAGACTTACAAATTCGAGAGCTTCATCATAGTCACAGCAAAGTCCCGTCTAAAAAAGGGGGTAGATGAGGCATAGGCTTGGACCCAGCTTCTTGTTTCCTCCCCTGAAGTGAGTTGCTGATCAACAAAGAGAATTCCTCTGTTACGCAAGAGGCTACGGTAGTAAAGGCTTCCAAATTGTTCACCAGGGCCCTTATAGTCCATCCTCATAACTGAATTCTTGGACAAAGAGGAGAACAAGTCAAGGTGAGAAGGCTCTGGCGAATGTGAAGTTGAAGGTGACGGTGGTAGTGTAGAGAATGGTGATTGTGTTGGTGACAACTGTGGAGATGGAAATAGGGATGGGTGAGAAGCGGGTGTCATCTCACTGTCGCTGCATACGAATTTCACAGAAATCAGACTCTGGGCAATTACCGAAGCCTAGCACGAGAGTCTTCAATCTTGTTTTTGATGCTTGTGTGAGGTTTCAATCAGCTCTCAAGGGTCAAAAGATTATAGAGTTGATGGAGAAAATGGGGATAGTTGCTGATATAGAGTCGGTTATCTTATTCTCCTGTATTTATGAGATGAATAGTCAAAGGGATCAATTTGAGTGTTTGTTTTCAGTTCCAATTTCAATTTGGGACGTTTGCTTGCGGTTGTGAAATTAAAATTTTATTTTCCCTAATATATATTAGTGTTTATACAATCCTAGTGTTTGGTTGTGATTTATGTTTAATTTTGGTACACTAAGTGTTTATGTGAGTATTGGTATTTCGTCACTGTGTTCTTGTATAGTAGGATAGAATCCACTTCAATTACCGGTTGTTGCTAATTACGGGTGCAATAATTGAGAAAGAAGTTGCCATACATACGTAATTAATTAGTCGTGGGTTGAGGCCAAGAACAACAGGGCTCTTTTAAGTAGCTTGTTGGTTAGTCGAACGACAACCCCATGTAGCAAGGGCGGTGTTGTTGGGTTTGTGACGCTGCAAGGTTTCTCCGAAGATATGTCGCGGAGTCTAGGATCTTCCACCGACGTTGAAAAAGAGCTTCAAAGTGGCATAGTTATCGGTTTTCTATGCACAACGCGGGCCGTTACGGAGGTGATTCGATGTCGTTCGGAGGTGATTTTAAATGATTCAAGAGTCGAGTTTAAGTAACTTGAGCATGGCGAAGACGATGGTGTGGTCAGATTTTGAATTTAATGAATCGAGAGGTGTTTTTCCTGGATTCAAACAAGGCTTGGTGGTGATGTATATAGGCGATGAACAAGGTACTTTAAAACTTAAGAGCATTATGTACTTTATCATACCACATGTGTACGAAGTCAAGCCACATTTATACGAAGTCATGTCAATGTTCTATTATATCACAAATTTCAAATGTTAGCCGATTTTAAATTTCAGAACAATATTGACTTTATCAGGCCACATTTATACGTAGTCAGGTCATTACTCTGTTATATTAACTTGAAATTTTAATATTGTTTATAATATTATTTCTAGTGTATTATAGTTTTCTAAATCACGTCAATTTATATTAATGACTTTATCAGGCCACATTTATACGTAGTCAGGTCATTACGCTGCAAGGTTTCTCCCAGTGTTTTGATCATAAAGAACCTGAATAAGAACATACATTTAACTTCTGCAAGAATCAGTTTTCATGTCAAAAATATACAAGATTGTATAAACAGTGCAAAAGATACTTGGTGGGAGTTTTTATTCACCAAAACAACCATCAATTAGCACATTAGAAATCATTCATCTATAAAACTAAGCAACTGAGAAATATTATTCAGCATATATAGATCATTTTGCTTGAGTTGCGTTTTGATTCTTTGAATGCTACCAATCTTATCTTATAGTTTGCATTTTCAGAACATTGTTCGAACATATATACATCAATAAAAGGAAGGCTAACTTCATTTCAAGCCACATTTATACGAACATATATACGTCACCACCAGGCCTTGTTCGACTCCAAGTAAATCATGTTTCGATTCATTAAATTCAAAATCTGACCACACCATCATCTACGCCATGCTCAAGTTACTTAAACCCGCCTCTTGAATCATTTGAAATTATCTCCGAACGACATTGAATCACCTCCGTATCGGCCCGCTTTGTGCATGGAAAACTTGAACTCTTAAATTATATATAGATCCCTCCCACATTTATGTACTTTATCGGGCCACATTTATACGAAGTCGGGTCAATGTTCTGTTATATCACAAAATTTCAAATGTTAGCTGATTTTAAATTTCATAGTTATATTCACTTTATCAGGCCACATTTGTACATAGTCAGATCAATGAGTTTTATCAACAATTTGCTTGTGTAGGCGGGGACCCGGTATTTTCTGAATCCTTATGTAAGGAATTACAAAAAAAATTCTTTCAACAAAGATGCGAATTAGGAAGGATTGGTCGACGAAATATGAATCAGAGACTGAACCTTAATATACCTCAAAACAATACATTTTTGTTACCGCGAGATATATTGGCAGCTGCAGACCATTTGATTGGAATGAAATTTGGAATGGGTACACGGATTCGTTCTGTGGAGGATCTATTACAAGATCAATTTGGATTGGCTCTGGTTCGTTTAGAAAATGTGGTTTGAGGAACTATATGTGGAGCAATTAGGCATAAATTAATACCGACTCCTCAGAATTTAGTAACTTCAACTCCATTAACAACCACTTATGAATCGTTTTTTGGGTTACATCCACTATCTCAAGTTTTGGATCGACCTAATCCATTGACACAAATAGTTCATGGAAGAAAATTGAGTTATTTGGGCCTTGGAGGATTGACAGGGCGAACTGCTAGTTTTCGTATACGAGATATCCATCCTAGTCACTATGGGCGTATTTGCCCAATTGACACGTCTGAAGGAATCAATGTTGGACTTATTGGATCCTTAGCAATTCATGCTAGGATTGGGTCTTGGGGGTCTCTAGAAAGCCCGTTTTATGAAATTTATGAGAAATCAAAAAGGGTACAGATGCAGCTAGTATATTTAAGCGGCCGGCATCACTTACCAATTTTGAGAAGTCTAGTCGTGCTAAGACCGAGACAACTCAGTCTGACTCCACCAAAGGCTCAGATTGGAGTAGCGGTGTAATTCAATGCCACAACTGTGGTGAAGCAGGGCATACAAATTTTAATTGCCAAAAAGAGAAGTGGGTATGCTATAATTGTGGAAAAGAAGGCCATATGAAAACATACTGTAGGCAGAAGGGTCAAGGGCCAACACAATCATACTAGGCATCTGCTATTGGTAGTAGGCAGAACCCAAAGTTAGAAATTTCTGCTTCTGAGCAATCTGTTGCTCGGAATAAAGGCAAGGCGCCTATTGAATCTTCGAGTCAAGGGCAACGACTCTTCGTGATGCGTCAATCTAACGAGAAAGAACCCTGAACGTGTAGTTGTAATTTGTTGAGTTTTTTTCCTCTAAGAATAAGGAGCAATGACTTGTATGTCTAAAATCTCCATAGTTTAGTAATTTGTCTATTTGACATTCCTTCAGTTTGTTTTAGTGTAATGTTTCGAATAATAAAGAAGTATTTCCTTGTTTCGGAAATTACAAAAATTCATGGCTAATGTGAGTCATCTGTTCATACGAGAATCCTTGAGTGCCAAAAACAATACAGGTCACGTGTTAATAAAGACTGTCTGGACTCATAAAGGATAATGTTGTGTTGGGACATGCGTGATTGTTCCCTATCTTGTTAGCCCTAGTTTCGAGGTCGAAACTATTTTTAAGGGAGTAGTATTGTAATATCCCATTTAAAATGGAATGGTAAAATGGTAATTTTAAAGTGATAAAAATAGAGCTCGTTAGAGCTTTAAACTTGCAATCTTAATTTCTCGTTTGGGAACTTGTGTGTTAAAGTGTTATATAAAATGAACATTTTATTAGGTTGTACATATGTTAGCTATAACCCTTATACATATATATATATATATATATTAGGGTGCTAGATAATAGTTGGTGTGGATTGTTGTGCTTTGGTGTGGATAATAATTGCTAGTTAGCACGAGTATTCGTATGAATGCTATTACCTTACGAGGTTTAGTTGTTTCTTTATAGCTTGGTATTAGGAGGATAATTGTCCTAACACTTTTGGTCATGACCTACCCTTATTTTATATAAGCGGTGGTGCACTTAGCTAGTGCCAAAATTTGGGATTCGTCTCATGTTCTATATCTCATTGCGAGATTGGTGTGGATTAAAAGCTTTAACGTAAATGCGTGTTTTGGAATTAAATAAGATAAGTGTCGTTTGCACATAATAAATATACCCTCGGGCAAGAAGTACAATGTGAAACATGCTCGATCTCTTGTCTAAAGTAAGTCCCCTTTCCAACCTGGATTCGCATTACGCGGTGAGGTTGGTCGAGGATCCAAATATGCAACGAGATGTTTTTACAACTTTGTGTGATGATATAATGTTCCCAAAAAAATTCATGTAATTTCCCATAAGACAGAATTGATTGGAGTCTTCTCTTTAAGCATTCATATTCATTCTTTTCGGTAGAAGTCTATAGTCATATACCGTTTACCAAGTTTTATTCGGGAAAAAAGGGTAGTGATTATATACGACTACGAGAACCAATCTGTTTTCACCCTTGCATAGTCTTTCATTAGACTAACCAACCGTTTCTATTACTTGCATGGTTGGCTGGTGTCATCCGTCCTATACGGCACATCAGAGGTTGGTCCCCAAAGATTTGAAGTAACCAATTGAAGTAGAAGGCTTACAGTTGGAGGGTGCGTTCTTAGGTAACATTATTTGAAAGTGTTTAGTATCGATTTGATATTCTTAACTGAATGTAATGCTTATATAAATTAGTCATGTAATTAGGGTTTCTTTAAAACAGTCTTCCCTTGTAATTTAAACAGTCTTCTGCTGTAATTTCTTTTTGTTGTAATACCGCCCTTCTCAATTTGCGAGAGGAGTTTTAATAAAAGTATTGAGTGTTCACTACAAAAGTCTTCCGCTACTCTGTCATTATTTAATGTTTATGTATTTAATTAAGCGTAGTTGTTCCGATTAAAGTCTAGGGTGGCTTTGGACTTTACAGTCTGAGGTCACTGGTGTGTGGCACTACCGACATAAGTCGGGGGTGTTACAGTTGCATGGGGTTACTAGAAGACAAGTCGGATATGTTGAAACAGTTTTCATCCCTTTTGAAGGAGAAAAAGGCCTTCTTACTGAGTACGGGCGGGGAATCTTCTAGCGGTGCTACTTCGAATCGGCAACATTTGGAGACATATGCTGGCGTTGAAATCCCCTCTTAGGTTAACATTCTGCCACCGGAGCAAGCTACGACGAAAGGTAGTGGCAAGCGTATCTGTAGTGGTAGAGATATCTCCATGGCTGCTAGCCGTTCCATACAAAGGCGTTGTGGCAGATGCAAGAGGTTTACCACTCAAAACAGTCGCACTTGTAACGAAGTGCTAGATTCTTAGTCGTGTTTTCAAAGTTAAATCACTTTTAACAAGGAGATTCAGTAGTTTGTGTTGAACATGTTATCTTGTTTATTACTATTTTTCTCTCATGGATTATAAAATGTTGGTTTCAGTTGTTCTTTGTAATTTCATCTTACTCACTGCCCACACATTTTAAATCCTATGAACCTTTAGCTTATCATTCATGAACCTGTAACATAACACCTATGAACCTGCCACAATATCTAATTTGCACCCATACATTGTATTATATAAACCTACATGAAATGGAATATGAAACTCAATACCGGAAACTTGAACTTTATACACCATCTTCATGAACGTAATGACTTTGTTACTTGAACTCACATTTTTCACTTGTAGATTATATGAACCTGTAAGTTCAACTTCATGAACCACCCAACTAAAAACTATTAACCTACCACAATATATACTTGAACCCGTATATTACACTCTATGAAACTGTTTTGTCAAATGAACCTACATTAACTAACGCATGAACTTGAATGTGAAATCATATGAACCGCGTACAGTAACTTCATGAACCTTATATTGCACGCACTTGAATCAAGTTCAGTTTCCAAATTATATGAATCTCTAAGTTCATTTTCATGAACCAGTGTTCTACTGACGTTGTCATGTTGTTGTTTCGTTAGGATCATGATCTATCATAGCTAGATTCATAACATTATAAACAAGGTTCATATCATGAATTTATTTTTGTCATATGAACCTGTATAAGTTAATCAATGAACCTGTGTGAGTTAATGTATAAACCTGCATGAGTTTAACAATGAACCTGCTATGCAAAACACTACATATTACTTGGAAACACTTGTGAGCATAACTCACAAATAGATGTCTTAACACGTTTTCTAACCTGTTTTTGTCTCACACAACTTTCAATACTTTAAAAGACACAATCCATTTAACTAGAAAACACCAAATGTCTTGAGTTTTCATAACACCTACAAGAACCCTTACATATGAACCACATATTCCTCTCTAGAGACTCCCTTTTTCAAGGTTGTTTGCTTCTTTGATTCTCTTCATCACTTCATCCTTTAAGAAATTGATGTCTGATGTAATGATCGCATGCACATACTTGACGCACAATGCTTAGATGAACTTCTTGCTGTTTTTCTTGTTCATTTTAGCTTCCCATTTGTCATTCGGTGACCCCATGTACATCTCCATATTCCTCGTGGAATACAATGAAGAGTTGAGGATGTCTCCAGGTTTTGCCCATGGCAGAGGCACAGCGGATGATTTGTTCTTGGCAGCTAAAAGTGTGTTACACCTCTTGTGCAGCTTCGCGGTTGACATGTATTCTTTAACTAGCTTGCCTTGTATAAGCAAAAGATTTTATTATTACAATTTCATGTTGATAGAACTGAAAGTGTTAGATTAAAAAAAATCTCGTGTTTGTGTACGTACCGCCCTATCTATTGCAGCTTCATACCGCTGCATGTTTTTGTCGTTGTGCACGTTGTCCAGGACATGGATTCTGGCATTCTTAATGTCAAACGAGATGACATAGAAGTGAAAGTTGTTCGCCAGTATATGAACAAAAACCTACAAAACCTTAGATTTAGAACATGAACTTGAAGAGATAAAATCATGAACTTCATAAAAAAACCACATGAACCTTCCAAAATATCTACTTTTAATTTTATCTTCATCGATCACGAAATTGCAACATATGAACCTAGCATTCATTCTATCCACTTGAACCCACACATTATATTGTATCATGTTTTATTGACATGAACTTGCAGAATAAAGCAAAAGAACCTGTAGTACTAAACCATGAACTTCAAAGACTAAATGCACGAACCTTAATGATTACCATGTCAACATCTTTCATTTGACGTCCATGCACCATTTTCACTGCGAAATCGATGTTCCCCATGGAGTCGTGTATCTCATCCTTGGGGTGCAATTTCTATGTTCCAATGCACACATGTTATTAACTACATATGAATCTGTATTCCATCAAGTTGAACTTCATGAACCACCAAATTAATATCAATGAACCAACCTAAATAGTCAAATGGTAATTACACATGAACTTGAATATGAAAACACATTTACCTTATGCAGAAACTACTTGAACCTCAAGTTCAACTTCATGAACCACCAAACTAAAATCTATGAATTAACCTAAATAGTCAAATGAACCTACACTAATTAACACATGAACTTGAATATGAAAATAAATGAACCTCATGCAGTAACTACTTGAACCTTTTAATGCATTCAGTTTATTGCATCATCCATGAACCACACAGGTGTATTCCAATCCAAATGCATACAAATGAGTTCATGAACCTAAAGTTCAATCTATATGAACCTTACATCATAAATTTGTGAACCTTACCATGTTTAGTGTATATAGGAACATCATGTTAGGCTTGTTTTGGCTTCTATCTTTTTCATTATAGTTCAACATTGTAGTCCAGCAATCAATAACCTTGTAATGCACATCCATATATGTGGTACTGAACTCCTGCCTTGTTCCTTTCCGCAGTTTGTCTTCAAAGACGAGCTCACTAATCCACGAGTAAAAAAACCCAATTTATACCTTTTAAAATTCCTCAACAGTAGACTGTTTTGCTGTAATTAAAAGTGGGACAAACATTTTTTTCCAAAAAAAAATAGCAACTTACCAATCGTCGGTTTCTTTTTTGTCCACATACCGCCAAACAGCTTTTTGCTCCTCAGTTGTCTTTGCCAAGATTTGTACTGTTCTGGTCTTGTACGGGCTCTTCAGTGTGTCGGTTGGCTTCTTATGCCTCGGCCCATGAACATGTTCTTCCGTACTTGTGAGCTTGCCTTTGCCTTTGTCCTACGTCAACCTCTATGTCAAAATCCTAAAACATTGTTGTTTGATGTAAATATCTCAGTTTATCTTCTTCACGAACCTTTTGTTCCTTGTCCTTCTGCATTTGTTGGTTTTCCTCTTCATCTACCTGGTTCTTGGCCGTGCCTATTTTCTTTTTTAGCTTAAGACAGGAAGAACTCAAACAATGTAGTGTGATATTGTAAATTCAAACAAAAATCGATTAGCAATAAAACCTTACATCATCATTTTTTTTGTTCTTCTTTTTATCATGTATGTTGATGTCCCTCATTGTCTCCTTGCTCGACGCCTACCTCCTCTGTGAATATCTCTATATCCACGTTCTTTGCCTCCTACGAGCTAATGAGCTTGAAACTTGGAGGCGTGAAATCTCCACTCTCCTTGTTTTTTCCCTTTTCTTTTTGTTGCTCAATTGTCCATTGATTCACATCACTCCCACCCTCATTTGTCCCTTCTTCAACAACCATCTCTTCTTCATGTGCTTGATTCTATCCTTCCCCAAGTGTGTCATCTTGATGGTTTTGTGGTTCAACATCCATTTCTTCTCTCTCAGTTGCTTATGTCCTTTCACCGCCATACTCCCTTGCAATCCCATTCACATCCTCCCAATTCTCTGTATTTACGAATTTATTGGATGGTGCAGAGACACCAGCAGAAAACCTAACCCTGGCCTTCAATGCTTCAGCTTTTTCTACTTGTTTGAGGCACTCAATGAGCTACGGGTCAGACCAAAAAGGATGTTCCAAGTCTTCCCATACAGTCTCAAAGACTGCCTCCTCTTGTTCCTGCTTCTTCCCAATCAGTGTTTGTGTTGTCTTAAGCATGCTTTTAACCATCGGATTTTCCTTGAGTTCTTCCTGCATCTTCTCCACCATAGTAGCAAGCTCAAGGATAGGGATGGCAACGGGGCGGGGATTCCCCATTCCCCGTGGGGAATCCCCGCTACGGGGACGGGGAATTTAAATGGGGATAAACGTGGATGGGGACGGGGGCGGGGGAAAATTTAAACCCCGAGAGGGGACGGGGAGCGGGGATAGAGGTCCCCACCCCGTTCCCCGCCCCGTCCCCGTCCCCGGCGGGGAAACCTGCGGGGATCCCCGTCGTATACAATATTTTTGTAATTTTCTTAACCTTAAATCCTAAATTTTATATTATTTAGTCCCTAAACCTTGTACCCTTTAGACGTTAAACCATAAATCTCAAATCATTTATACCCTAAATCATAATAATATATAAATTTAGACAAAATTTATAAAAATTATGTGTAGCAAAACGGGGACGGGGATCCCCGACGGGGAGCGGGGCCTCGGCGGGGACGGGGACGGGGACGGGGGAAGATTTTGATCCCCGTTCGGGGACGGGGACTGGGACTGGGGCCAAAAACAGGGACGGGGAGAGTACCCCCCGCCCCGAACCCGCCCCGTTGCCATCCCTACTCAAGGATCGCAGTTGCTACGTTCATTGACTTTTCAGCAAAGATTTGCAACCACTCCTTCATTCATGAAAACAATACAGCGTGTTAGTCATACAAACAAGTCAACACCTATAACCTACAATTAAAAAGAACATGAACCTGAATTCTAAAAAACATGAAGTTCATACATTATGAACCTTAAGTGGCATGAACCTAATATTAAGCTGAGTTTCATGCACCAGCAACCCAAAACATGTGAACCTAGCAAAGTATCTACTTGAACCCAAAACTTATAGCATATGAACCTAGAAAAGTATTTTCATGAACCAACAGTTGTAAGAGCATGAACCTGAAAGTGAATAACCATGAACCTGTTGAATTAAGAACATGAACCTGCATTGTGACAGTAATTGATATTACATGTAGCATACTTGCTTCAAACCTTTGCTCTTTTTTCTCCTTCTTGTTCTCATCTGGATTACTTGTTCCTGCAGCATCCTTGTCCTTCTTCTCTATTATTTTCCCTTGCCCAAAACCTTCCACCTTCATCTCATCCATTTGCCTCTCAAGCAATGTCTTATCTTCCCACCCCAAGAAGACGGGGGTAGTGCTTGGGTTTGGCTTTCCTAGAAATGATACTCTGTCAACATAGAGCATATGTTTTACACGTAAAACACATGCAGTTAGTACAGTTATATGATAATATTAAGGAATATTAAAGTAGTTTCTAGATGTTGGTACGTACCACTAAGAACATAATGGGTCCCCTGGAGAACCTCTCTTTCTTTTCACTCCATTTGAGCTTGGTTTGTATCAAGTTTTCCACTATGAACTGACACTAGTTTATGTCTTGCACATTGCTCACATCGTCGATCATCAAACTTTGCATCACAATGCCCTTCTAGTTTCTCTCAACAAGCACATACATGAAGAGTATCAAGAAAAGCCTGAACCATGGCTCAGATGTGTAGTCCATCACCATATCCGAGACACTAGTTGGCCTTATCTCTTTGTATTTTTTTTAAAGAACTTTATCCAGCCTTCAATGATAACATCATCACTTTTCTTCTTCCCTCTCTTGACAAATGGTGTATCTCCCTTAGGAATCCCAAGAACGCAATGGACCGCATCCTCATTCACCTCTATATACCCTCCATCTTCCATCTTTATTGCACACTTGACTTATCGAAATGGTCAATCACCCAGTAGGCGGGCTGTTTAGGTAGGTTTGTCAACTTCAAATCGAGCAGACTACCAAAACCCATGTTTGTGATGCAATCTCTCTTGTTCTTAGGGAGCTTTTCCAGCGTCTACACCAGCAGATTCGGCACGTTTCTTGTGCTCAAACTCTCAAACTTATATTCCTCCTTGATGGGTTGACTTTTCTTACTCTTTGCAAGGACTAACTGCATATTTTCCTTCTTCTTAGGACTCGACAACTCCTTCTCCTTCTTCACTAAAATCACCAGCTTTATGCTGCCCTTTTCTTTGCAAGTCAGTGCCTTGCTCTTCTCCTTTTCCTTGTCACCGTCGTCTTGTTTAAGTATCATGAGCTCTTTCCCTTTCTCCTTGCGCGTTTTCCCTTTTGAAGTTGATGCTTTAGCTATTGTCTTTAACCTGGGGTTACGCTTCTTCGGAGTAGGTTTCTCAACCTCAGTCGGTCCTTGTTCTGCAACCGTCTTTCTCATTCCTTCCCTCAGCGACAACTTTCTCTCTTTTTGCCTGAGGTTGGGTTGTCACCTTTCTCCTTACTACACATGATTTTTTATGTCCCAACCTGATTGTTTTGCCCGTACTCCCATTCCCTGAAGTCTCATCCTCGTGCTCATCATTATAGTTGTTGATCGGTTCATCATCATCATTGTCCCGTAGATCCTCTAAAACAGTCTTTTCAGGGGATCCCTCCTCATCAGTTTTAGTCTTCTCTAATGACTCCTCCTACTAGTGTTCATCCTCCCCCACATGCTGGTTGCGTTGACTTCTTCGTATTTGGCCAACAGACTTCGTTTCATCTCGTCCTCATTTTTTAGGATTCAACTTTGCTTTTTTCAAAGCTAGTATAGATATTGGTATGTCTTCTGCAAACATATTTATAGAAGAATGATAGATTTGGATTCTCCACATGAACCAACAACTTCAAGCATATGAACCAACAAACAAAATCACATGAACCTGACTTCTAAAAAACTTGAACTTCATACATTAACTACATGAATCTTCTAAGACACCTACTTGATTCCAGTCCACAACTTATAGTATATGAACCTTTTATTTTCATGAACCAACAATTGTAAGAACATGAACCTGGATGTCAATAACCATGAACCTGAGTGCATTAAGTGAACTTGATATATAGCATATGAACCTGTCATTTTTATGAACCAATAGTTGTAAGAAAATGAACCTGAATGTCAATAACCATGAACCATCAACTTAAAGCATATGAACCTACCAAAGTAGCTACAACTTAAAGCATATGAAACTACCACATTAGCCACAACTAGAGTTGTAAGAACATGTACACTTACGAACCTTAAGTGACAAGAACCAACAACCAAAATCACGAGAACCATCAAATAGATGAACCACACCTAACAACACCATGAACTTCATTCAAAAACCACATGAACCTCATAACATAAGTTTCAAAAATTTAGTAAACCCTAAATTTCGTGTACAGTTCATCAAACACATGAACCACACCTAACAACACCATGAACTTCACACAAAAACCACATGAACCTCATAACACAAGTTTCAAAAACTTAGTAAACCCTAAATTTCGTATACAGTTAATGAAACACATGAACCACACCTAACAACACCATGAAATTCACACAAAAACCACATGAACCTCATAACACAAGTTTCAAAAAATTAGTTAAATTTCGTGTACAGTTCATCAAACACATGAACCACACCAAACAATACCATGAACTTCACACAAAAACCACATGAACCTCTTAAGACAAGTTTCAAAATTTTAGTAAACCCTAAATTTTGTGTACAGTTTAACAAAAATCCTTTTTTTGGTTAAAATTCCAAAACTCGAACTAATAGAAGGCAAGAGATTGGATTGTTACTACCTTCGGACTCTAATTCGGTGTTGGTGCTTTGTTTCTTCTCTTAGTTGTTCAACATTGTCTATTTGTAATGTGTTGATTTTGCGAAGTTAATATCCCAATCGCTTCTCCAAGTTGTTGAACTCCGATTTTCCGTCGCTCGTTTGGTTGATGTTTGAGTATGAACAATAGATTTTGCTTGAGAGAGTTGCAATTGCAGTTGAAGCGTTTCGAGTGGAGAGAGTTTTTGAGAGAGTTTTAGTTGAAAAGGGTTGTGCTTAAACCGCTCAAGGGCACGCATGTCCTTTTTTCGTCCATTGTCCCTAATTTACTGTTATGCCACCGTGTATTTCATCCAACGCGTGCGCCTCTACAGTAGAGTTGGTGGATGTGTTTAATCATGGCCGTTGGAAGGCTTCATTCGACGGTGGGAAGTCGATCCGCATTTTACATGTTAAGCCCGGTCTGCACAAGAATCGCACTGAATATACTGATTAGTATATTCTTTAATGAAAACATAATTATTAGAATAGACTATACTGATTATAACATGGATATCAATTTGGCAATTTTTTAGTGTATGCACCACACAAGAGAGACAAGTTTCTTGGAAAACAAATATGTGAAATTATAAAAAATTATCTTAAAGCCCCAAGCTTTGGCCGCTCCTGTTGGTTGATTTGTACTTGTGCAATATTCAAAATATTTTTTATATTTTTTATATAATATTATTTTATAATAACAATCATTAAATAAAAATTTAAAAGATTATAATTAAAACTTAAATTTTAAGTCAACGGAAAAACAAAGTTGATCTATAATATTTTTTTATGAAAAGTGTATTGATGTAGATTTATCTAGAGGTTGTTGTAGACCAAATAAATGAGATGTCGACACATTTTATAGTGCTTTACTCTCTTCTCTCCCTAGATTTCTTAGACTATTTAATTTTTTTGTTGTATTTTTCTTGCTTGTTTTGTTGTTTGTTCTCTTATGCTGATTTGTCCGAATGTCGATTTATCGGACTATTGATTTATCCGACATTGATATGTGGCGTAAATCAAATTTTTACCTTATAAAAAAAATAGATGTCAACACATAAGCGGAGTTTAGGGGTTGATTCAAAGTTTATGAAATTAGAACCTTATTTTACTTAATAGCACCCACCCTATACATATATAAGGGATTTATTCTAAAATTACAACCCTACCACTCTCACTTTCATTTCCCATCTCCCACCTCTCTTTCTTTCCTCTATTTCTCATCTCATAAGCCATAAAAATTTCAGCCCTTTCTTCCTCACTTAGCCACTAAATTGGCATCAATTTGCATCAAGGAGGTACTACACTTGAAGAATCAATCAACCATCTCCAAGAAAATGTAAGTTTATCAACTTTTTTTTGGTAAATTCATAGCTAGGGTTTAGGGGTTGATTCAAAGTTTATCAAATGGGGTTGAATTTCAGGGATTTGGGGTCAATTTGAAGTTTATCAACCATTTGATCTAATTTGTCTTTAGATTCGAAGTTTTGGGGTTTGGGGTTGAATTTCGGGGAACGAACTCAGGGAATTTTTTATGGAGGAACACAAACAGATCGGGGCGTCTTCTGATGAAGAAGACGACCTCCGACCGTGAAGGATGAGACGCATTCATCCGTGATGGATGAGACGCGTTCATCCATGACGGATGAGACGCGTTCATCTGTGACGGACGAAAGCATTTCATCGGTGACGGATGATACACGTCCATCCATGACGAATGAGAGGTATTCACCCGTGAAGGATGGAACACTTCCATCCTTCACGGATGTTTTTTAGTCTTCGCCTCTGCTTTCCGTGGTCAATCTACGGACGAAATGAAGTTATGTGGTATGTTGCAGATGGATGAGACTAGATCGGGGCGTGCTCGTAGAAGAGACGCAAATCGTCAAATAGATCGTCAGTATGTCCAAACACGTCGTAGGCTGTCAAAAGGGCCATAAATTATGTCTCTAGAGCCAACACCGAGTGATGTTGGGCCTTCTTCCTACGAGCCGCCTGTTATATTTGGGATGGCTCCTACATACGAGTATCCTGCTACATACGAGATGCCTAATACCTACGAGATGCCTGTAGCATACGAGCCACCACTTACTTACGAGCTGTCCTTGACGGACGAGTTTCCTATACCATATGTGCCAGAGAGAGGGGATGACAGAGATGTAGAGGAATCGGTTATTTCTGAACACGAGCACACGATGATCCCCCGGCTCCAGTTGCACGTCGAACACGAAGACAGGCACCACAGAGACATGGTAGAGGAGCGGGTGGAAAATAATAGATCCATTTTTTACTATGTCTTGCGGTGGAGGCCCTCGTGTGCCAGGCCTTTTGCATAGTTTTGAAGCCCATGTGGAGCACCATATTTATCAGGGCAAGGTAAGTAAATTTATGAATATGTAATGGATTTAACTGTTATTTAATTTAAATGTTGTTATTTAATTTATTGCTTATATTTCTATCATTTCACTGTTATTTGTTTTACAGGAGCGAAAGACACTAACGGTTCAGTTAAGGGCTGAACAGCTGAAAGCATGGAGGTTGGATGATGTATCTCCATGGTGTATGCTCGCTAGAAGCAGCAACCTTACTCACATGCAGGACATTATGTATGATCATATCAATGTGCCGTAGATTTCTGCGCCTATTGAGAGATGGCAGCCAGAGACCAACACTTTCCACATGCCATGGGTAGAGATGACGGTTACTCTCCATGATGTGTGTCTCATCCTAGGTATCAGCATAAATGGAGATGCACTTATGTAGCCGCTTTCTAAAAGGGTGATGGACATGAAAAGTTTGAGACGCCTACAAAGTGCACGGGCAATGGAGTTCTTTAGGATGACACCAGAAATGATGTCTACCTTGGAGGCAGAGAGTCGAGGATACCAACATAAGGCACTACACAAACATTGCCTGAGCCCGGATATGCAGGATTATCCTAAGGTCATCGTTTCAGGTTATATGTTATACCTCATTGGTTCCACGTTCTTTCCAAACAAGTCGCAACGTCGGATTCATGTAGCATATTTGGCCCCGTACAGGATCTCGCGACTGTTCAGACTAGTTTATAGGGATCAGTAGCTCTTGCACATCTGTACCGAGCACTAGGAAAGTGTTCAAGTTTTGGTTGTCAAGTGATGTCTATGTGTATCACCTTATTGCAGGTAAGAATTTTATTGTATTTTTTTATGTTTGTATATCATGTCATACTTTAAATTATTGAAGTACTTGTGACTATACATATATATTTGTACATGCATGGATCTATTAGTACTTTCCCTTATTTCGTCATGCACAGAATCATTTGTGGGATGGTAATGTGCCATATGTTGTGTGATGGAGTGGTACAACCAAACCAACTAATATACCTAGTGAAATGCACAATTACAGAGCAGAGCTTGATTGTATGTATGCGGCAGATGTAAGTACTTTACTATTTTTATTTCACAATTATGTTTCGGACATACCTTAATTGGGTTATAAATTTTGACATGTTTTTGTTAGGTTAACTGGAAACCCTATGAAGAGCTTGATTTCAGTTCAGGCCTAGTCCCTTCTAGATTTCATTGTGTGATATCATTCTTGTCCAAATCCGAGCCATACATGTCGGATCGTGTCACGAGGCAGTCCAGCTGTGTTCAGGGGTACCAGGAAAAGTTATAGAGCCACTGAGAGTGATCAGACCCATCGAGCTGAAGAGTTACGTAGTTGAGTACGACACGGGTACTTGGATTTGGGATTGCATGAACATGCACTCCATTAGCCTTGAGATGATGGGCCCTCCTGCGATACATGGGTTTGAGTGCAGCGCAAATTACATGATGTGGTACAAGCCTCTCAGACACATGTATGTCTCGCCCTAGACATGGGTATTCATCCAGCTTATCAATCGTGCTTTGTTTGACATATGGCCATTTCTCTTGCCCAAGCCCTAGAGATTTTGCAATTGCTCTGTATCCACAGTTTCCATCCGGTAGAATAGAATGGTAATTGGTCAGGTGTGTGCGCATACACATCGGAATGATATCAAACCATGGGAACCCGAAAATAGGCCAGTTCGATCGCACACGAGGTGTGGGAGCTCTAATAGGAGACACTTGTACCGTGTGATCTCTAACCTGAGACACTGGAGGCGTGGGAGCTCTAACTTGAGACATTGGAGGCATGAAAGGTCTAACTTGAGATGGTGTACTCAGGGAATCTGGGTGCTTTGGGGGCCTACCTCGTTGCTTCTTTGGAGGTGTTTGGTTCAACTCTTGCTCAGTGAACTCCCACGAAGAAGGAAGTCTTTTGTTTAGAGCTCCATTTGGCCGTCCCTTAGTCTTCACAACCGTCGGTTCTTGCAGACTAGTCCTCTATGGATGAGCTAACTCAAAAAATGCATTGGCACTTTTAATTTGTTGATCAGCTGACAAATAGGGGAAGTCATTACTATAGAAACCATCCATCAGCGATCTGGCAACTTTGCGCTTCCACCCTTCATCTTCTTCATTTTGCACGACTTCTAAGTCCAATTGTCTCCAAAAGCTATTCACGGCTTTAAGTGGAATAGGCATTTGATGATCCACCCATCGTGCAATCTTATGGACACATGGCAACCCATCTCTCACATACATATCTCTGCAAGTGGGGTCAAAAAATGGATATTTCCCACGTTTGTATTCATTTATCAGGCGCTTCATGACTTCGTCAGAGACCTTGTACTTCAACTGTTTGAAAAAATCTGCCACTGTCACCATACACATCGTCTTCTGGCGACTGATGTTGAAGGTTGCCTCGATCTCATTTACTTGGATGTGCATCAATGAATCATACTGACCTAATACATTGTCTAACCTACCATGTGGAGTAGTCAAGAAGTTTTTCAAAGACGAGTGTTCTCCTTCAACCCTACAGTAGAAATAACAAAAGTGACATATAATCATATTCTATCTGTGTATAAGCTTGATAATAATGCATTGAATATATTATATTGCACAAACTTGTTTATCGTGGTAGTTCCTAATGTCAAAACCGTATCCGTCCAAGCCGACACAATTATTTCCCTATACGGTTCAAGCCACTGGTTTCGGACATACTGAAGCAGGATTTTCCTAGTGCTCCATTCAACCTCAATCTTGTGTAGACTTCACTCGTAAGCCTCTATAATTTTTTTCCTTAAACAACTCAATGTAAGCATTTGCAAACCTTGTTGCAGTGTCAGCATGCTTGATGATTTTCTTAGCTTTATCCTTGATGTTCTTGTATACATGATGCCTACATAGAATGTACTTTGCCTTTGGGAACATTTCATCCATCACATTTATCAAGGCAATATCTTGATCCGTCTCTATGCATGTAGGTTTTTTATGCACAACCCACAAAGTTTGGCAAGCTGCTTTATAGCCCACAAGTAGTTATCTTCCCTCTCATGTTCCAGAAATGCCCCCGTTACGTTGTAATTCTTTCATGTAGAAGTGAATCCTACAATTTCCAGGAAAGGCATCTCATATTTGTACACATTAACATGTTATTGTATAATAAAATAACATATTAATAACTAAATAATAAAGAGATGTGCGCAATGGTTACCTGTTTGTACTGTAGGTGGAGTCTAACAATAATACATATGGAAATTCCTTGAGGAGTAATATGGAGTCCGGGCTAGCAAAAAAAACATCGGTGATCTTATTGGTTTTAGGGTCCGTCCTATGCTCCATATAGTAGTTGTAATCATTACATTTGAGGAAGAATTGTCGGACAATTGTTCTTCCTTCCATCCCAGCCCTTCATACCTTGTACCGCTTATTGTACACTTACTTCTTTTTAGTGCAGTTCCCTGGAAACTCGTTCAGTGCAGTTGCAATCTGGGTTGGCGTACAATGTGTGTTTGTCATCGACTCCACCAATCTCTTCTGCTCATCTATGAGCCTGCCAGCTAATGCATACCCGTATAAACTGGACCCAATCTCATGGTTGTGAGTTCCATGTACAACATTGATCTTCCATGAGCCTCTAGGATGTTCACGGCATATCAATTTGAAGGGACACCCACATTTCTTTGTCTTTGTGTTTTTCCGAACTCTATTTTCTCCTCCTTGAGATGGGGTGTACATTCCTTCTCTTTCACACAACAACATAGTCTTCCCAAGATGACGATCATCGGATTTTCTATCTCAGTTAATTATGATGCACATGTTATTTTGAAACTCAGTTTCTTTAACACACTTAATTGCCTCATCCCTGGTTCAGAACATAGTATATGTGTTAAATAACTCAGAATAATCAGTTGAAACTTGGTTTACATCCTCTAAGGGCACCCCAAACTACAGTTGTGTGTGGAATGGTGGGAACCCAATATGTAAGTAGTGTCTTTACTCGTAGACAACCACTACGAATCTGTGATATCGGTACATTTGGAAGTGAGGATGCAAATCCATCGTCAAGTGTAAAAGTCAGAATTGATTATGAGGATACAAATCCATTGCCAAATCCATCGCCAAGCATAAAATTCGGAAGTGATTTTGATGGTACAAATCCATTGCCAAGCGTGTACGAAGAAGATGTCTTATTTTGTGATGTTGATGCAAACCCGTCATTAAGGCTTAGGTCGTTAAGACCAATATAAAGTTTATTATTTTCTTGTTCAAACAAAAGAAAATAGTGAGTTACAGTTAAACAAAAAAAAAAATTTGTAAAGTAGATTTGTCCGTGAAGGATGAAGCTATACCCTCCGTCACGGATGGGGTTGTCCCACCCGTAACGGATGGAGCATTTTCATCCGTCACGGAGGGAGATATTCTCTTCGTGATGGATGGAAAAACTTTGTCCTTCACGGACGAAGCTTAATCTTTTACAAACTTTTTTCCCTACGATATCTACTCAATGTTTTTTTCTACGGGATGACTGTTTTATTTTTTTTGTGCAAGTTACAAACACTAAATATTTAACTATAATTACACTAAAACACAAATTTATGACTAGAACAACATCAAAAAATAATCTATTTGCAACAACTATCTTTAATATAGTTAAAGTTTAACCTTTTAACAAGTAAAAATCAAAACTTTCATGCTTTGAAGTAAAACAAATTATGACTAGAACAACACATACCTCAAATTTGAAGTAAAAACAAAATAAACTTACCTCATTGTGATTAAACATTAATGAATCATTCCCTCCACTCATGATGGCATACAAATCATCATGATTTGCCATAACATAAGAGATTGCTTTTGTTTGAGGGTGAAAGAATTTTTGTTTGAAGGTGGAAGATTGTTTTTTTGAAAGAGTGCCATAATATATGAAGGGGGGTAATTTAATTATGTTTGGTGGGGACAAGTAACACTTATTGCGACAGTTGTGTTTTGTCTCTCATCTGTGAATTGACCACGGACGAACTGATTTCGTCCATGAATTGACCATGAACAAACTGCGTTCCTACTTGGGTCACTCACAGAGGAACGCAGTTCGTCCGTGGTCAATTCACGGAGGAAAGCAATTCGTCCGTGGTCAATTCACGGATGTAGAGTGGGCGCTATGAAGAAATATAGGGTGGGCGTTAGATAGCAACTATGTATTGATATATATACACACACTAAAAGAGAGACCTAAATCCTATGTGCCGATACCACATTCAATTCGTCTATCATCACATTATCCAACCATCATTAGCCACATTATCTAGCCTTTAGAAAAACTTAATATTTGAATCCGATTTGATTATATATTAAAATAAATTTAATTCAAAACACAAGTATGAAATCTGAATATGGTACATAATAATAAAAAATAAAATAGTGGATCCCACCTTAATTATAGATTTGATAATAACTAATTATTTTTACTACATAAAGATATAGATTCAATCTTAATAATATTTTACAAAAATAGTTTACAAATTCTGTATTATTTCTTGAGTTATCAAAATATTGATTTGTATAATAATATTTGTGAATGAAATCGTTCATATAACTACTTCTTCAAAAATATAAAATCCACCTTTACTTTTATTATTACTAAAAGGTTATTCTTCATTATATTGAAAGTCAAAAGAAATAGAAATCCTAATCCATATCTCTGTTCATATAACTACTTCTTTAAAAATATGAAATCCATCTTTACTTTTATTATCACTAAAAGGTTATTCTTCATTATATTGAAACTAAAAAAAATAGAAATCATAATCCATATTTCTGCATATGCATCTTGATACATTCTACGTAAGTAATTTTTTATTGTATGATAAAAAAAAATTGTTCTATTATTTTTAATTTGATAGTATATATTGTATATCACATAATAATATGTTTGTAAGTTACAAATTACCTTATTTGTTGTTCCTACATCAACGATCCTTATTAATCATTATTTGCAACTAGACATTTTATATATCAAATTTGCAACCATTTCATTTGATAGATATAACATATATGTACTATCTGATAGGACGGCATGAACGTAGTGAATATGGATACTCTCGAATGACTTCAACGTCTCGAATAAGGGTTGTGCAGATTCGGACCGGACCGGAAAAACGGACCGGATCGGACCGAAAATGACCGGATCGGATTCGGAGAATTACGGTCCGGTCTCCGGTCCACATATTCTTAAAATTTCGGTTCCGGTCCGGTCCAAACCCGACTGGTTTTTGGTTCGGACCGGATGGATCGATTTTTTATTATTTTTAATTTATTTTTATATATTAATATCTTATAATACTATTAAAAATTAGTTTTTATTATAAATATAAATAAATAATAAAATATATTATCTAATATTATACACAATAGTTATAAAAATAAAAAAAATAATTAATTTTTTATTTATATAAAATTAAAAAAAACTATTTACCGGTCCAAGACCGGACCGAACCCGGACCGGACCGAATCATATCGGTCCGGTCCAATCTCCGATCCAAGGATTATAAAAATTTCGGTCCGGTCTGAACCGGATGCACAGCCCTATCTCCAATGACTTCAAGAGTACAATAAAGTCTTTTAACATTGAGGTATTGGCTTATTATTTATTTTGCATGTAAGTTGCACTCTCGACCATGCCATCTCATTACAACTTTAAATAAGTTTTAAAAAGTATTTATACATCCTTAATGTTTATAAATTTCTTGATGGAAGTATAATTGTATAAGACAGACCGGATACAATAAGTAATTTTTTATTTTGATAAAAATCAAGATTACATATATTTAAATCACATGGTATCATTTTAAAGTTTTTATATTTTCAATGATATTTAATATAAGTTTATTAAATATATTTAATAATTTCCGTTCTTGGCACGAGCAATATGCTAGTTGATATGGATATAGACTTTTCATATTTAACGATTGGAATATTAATATAAAAATGTTCTTTTTGCCTATTCTTTATGAAAATTTGAAATAATTCCCTATAAAATCCGATATATAACAAATTTAATTACATCGGTATGGACCTGTCAAAACAAGAGCCCCCATTGACCTCACCGTCCGAGTTTTTTAACGTTGAGGCCCGACCTGAAAATTAATGGATTAAGAGTGACCCGTACATTTTAACGATACATACATTTCTAAGACCTCACAACCCAAACTCATTTTTCACTTATACACGACCTAGTTGACATCTACATCACTAAACATTTGCGCTTACATATAGTGAAAATATGATTGATTAAAGTGTATATAGTAAGAACTAACTGAAGATGATTTAATTTAGTCACGGAAAATGAAACATAATCGAATATTTGGTAATTAGTATCCATATAGAAAAAAATTATTTATCTCAGTCTATTTATACACTCTACCAATTGTATTCAAGTTCAATTAAATAAAAAGTACATTATTCTAACCATTTAAAAATAAATTTTTATAAGATGTTTGAGGCAACAAATTCATATAAAAATAAAAAATTTGAACTCAAATAATATTTTTATTAGTCAAATTGATAAAGTTTGTTAAACCAATTATGAGAAACGGTTATCGTAGAAGGAGGAGAACATCAAATTTAAAAATGATAAAGTTTGTTATGAAATTGATATAAATGAACTAAATGTAAATATTTTGAAGTTTTTAAGAATTGCAGATATATGTGAAGATTATGATTTTTTCCCATTTGTATTCGTCATATAAAAGACAGAATAAAAAATTATTTGCAAACTATTTATTAACCTAATATATATACAGTTAATTAATTAAAATTATAAGGCAATCAAGAGGTTTTCTAAAAATAGAATGTTGTGTCATTATTAAATGAACGACATGTAGCGTCGTTATTTAGTATTTTTATCAGATATTTTTACTTTTATTGTAAAATATATTTGAAATCACTATTATAAAAATATAAGAAATTAAAATAGATCAATTTATAGATTGACAAAAAGAAAGTAAAAGAATTAACAACACTCAATTAGATATCGTGTGACAAAATGCTAAAATAGAATAAGGTTTAATAGGGAAGAGAACCACTTCAAAATATTAAAAATGCATTTAACAAAATTAATTTATTGATAAAAAAAATATTACATAATAAGTGGGGCCAAATAAATAATATCATCCAATCATCTTTTTTAAAAGAGGGTGATATAGCATTATAAACTAACTAACATATGATAGAATTACTTATGATTTAGTTATTAGTAATTAATAAAAATTTCTCAGGTATAATAATAAGTGATTTAAATAAAATACAAAATCACATAGAAAAGAAAGAAGGGGTAGAATATCTCAAGGGAGATTTCAAAGATTGATCCAATTTAAACAAGAATGTTGTCTGTTTGATTTCCAATCAAAGAATTATGATAATGGTACGAGGACAATTTTCGCATCGTAATTTTTATGTCTCACACCGTATTTTGTGCGGAACACCAATTTTTTTTGGTAAAAAAATTTGTGTCGGTTTAGTTATAAATCGATTTAAATAACCCGATTTATGATTAAATCGGTTTATAATATAACCAGTTTATATTTAAAAAAAATGGTTTATAATAAATAATAAAAAAAATGGGATGAAGAAAAAAAGTTGGGCGCTACGCCCAAGAAGGCGCTATATAGTAGTGTCGTTGTCTTCTTCTTCCCCCATCCAAACACGAAAATCCTAAATCTAGAGAGGCGACAGCGACAATGGCAACAGGCGGTAGTGGCGAGAGGCGGGGGAAGAAGCGGCGAGGTCGGCGATGGAGAAAGAAGTGGCGAGGTCGAGGTCGACGAAGCAACGGGGGTGGAGGAAGCGGCAAATCTAGCAAAATTTCCAGATTTGGCGAGGTCGGGGGCGGAGGAGACTATGGAGGACGCGAAGTGGGCGCCGACGGCTAAGGCGAGGTCGGCGGCGGCAAAAGCGGCAAAAGAAGAGGCAGCGTGCGTGTGGCCGGCGTGGGATCCGACAGCGGAGTTGACGACGGGGGCACATGTGGAGGTGGCGTTGGAAGATGCATTGGACGTCGCGACGAACGTCGGTGTCGAGGCGGTGGCGCAAGCGGGGGAGGCGAGCGCACCTCGACTACCACGGAGATACGTTCGTCGGGGACGAGCTGAGGTACATTTTTTTGGTTCGTTTTAAATTTTATAATTAATAAGAATTATTGTATTTATTTAATTTGTCATTATATTATTTGTATGATTAATTAGAATTGTAATTAAATAAAATTAGGCAAATGCATATACTAGTTAAAATTATAATATTTATTTGTAACAATAAATTTTAATTGCATAAATGAAATTAGTATAATAGTAGACGAATTTTATTTAATTATAATGGTAATTAAATAAAATTAGGCAAATAAGTAAATAAGTAAATTATTTATACCAATAATTAGAATTGTAATTAAATAAAATTAGGCAAATGCGAATACTAGTTAAAATTATGATTTTATTTGTAAAAATAAGTTATAATTGCATAAATGAAATTAGTAAATTAGATAATTTTTTTACAGATTTTAGGTAAGTGGTTATAATATACGAATAGTTGTATGCAAATTAGTGAAGTATATTTAGTCAAGTAATTCATGCAAAAAATGTTATACGGACAATTTAGGCAAAAATGAAAATAGATACGAATAATTTAGGTAAGTGGGTAAATAATTAGTCAAATGTAATGGAATATTACAATAAGTGTAGAAAATATATGCAAAAAAGTAGAAAATGATTATAAATAATTGTTATGAAGGTATTAAGTAATTTGGGAAAATTATTTGAAAATTTGAATATCTATTCAAATGTAATGGAATAGTAGAATAAGTGCGGATAAATAGTAGTAATTGGTTATAATTAAAAATATCTCCGTAAAATAAATTATAGTTTGAATAAAATATGATGTAGTCGCGAGAATCAACTAAACAAGCGCGGGGGACGTTGGGTGGTGTAATATTCCACTTAAATGGGAAGGGTAAAATAGTAATTTTAATTTAATAAGAATAAAAGTTATAAAATTTATTTTATTTCTTTTAGAGGAGTAAATTTAAATTTTCATTAACTTAAATCCAAAGGTTGGGTTAGGATAATTTTGTACAAATTATCAATTGGGTTATAATAGTATGTTGTTAAAATAAATAAATAAGTATAATAAAGAATGTAATTTTAGAATTTTAAATAATAATAAATGTCATAAGAATTATTATGTTATCCATAGAGGGATAAAGTAATAATTATCCTAAGTAAGTTATTTCTGTAAGCTAAGGATGGTTTAAATTATGATAACTTTATGTTAATTATAATTTAAATAATACTTATTAAATTTGACCTAGAATATTAAATCAAGTCTAATAAGTTTTTGTTAAGGATTTAAATATGATCAAATTCATAAGAAAAGTAGCTTAAGTTTATTTTCACCTAAGTTAAATTTTTCTACACTTTAATTTTGGGTTAAAATGATATTATAAACTTAGAATATTAAAATAAATAAGTTTGGGTAATATTTGTAATTTTTGAAAGTTAAAATGAGGGCATTTTTGCCACGACTTAATAAAGTTAGGCAAAAATGTGCAATTAGGCCAATAATAGGGGGGCCGTGTGTAATAAGCCCAAAAGTGGTCATCTTCCCCAATTTCCAGCAGCCACTTCACGTGAAGCTTTATAAGCTTCAATGGAGGAAATTCGATCCTCCTTGGATCCGTTCGAGCCCATTTAAGGCTGGGCATTGAATACCTAATCCCTCATCCAATTGGGTTAAATGGCCACGAATTTGGACGAAGTTTTATCCCCAAAAACCAACGTGTCATCTAGGGTCCCAATTGAACAATACCAAAATTGTATCAATTCGTCTACAATTAGGAGGCATTAACCATTGGGTTTTGATGAAGGTATGCTAAGATTCAAACTTCCTATCAAATCCCCTTCAAACGTTGCCCCAATTCATTCAATTTTCCAATCCAAATTCACAAACCCTAACTTAACCCGACCGCGGCTGTTCATTGCTTTTTTCGACCACCACCGTGCTCCACCGCCTAAATTTAAGCCACCATTGGAACCGACGTGTCGTCCTATTCGAAAGCCCCATTGTACCGCACCCAGAGTCGCGCCGACGAGCCACCACCGAGCCGAATTGCGTCCGTGTGAATAGTGCCAGTCCAAGGTTGAAGACAATGGCAATTGCGTAATATTTTCCATTTGTGTTAATTTTGGGTATTTTGGTGGATTTTAATTTATTTGGCCTAATATTGATTAATTTATTTAATCTAGATTAGTGAAAAATATTTTAGGAGTAATTGGATTTTATGAAAATTAAAATTAAATTAATTAAAATTGTTATAATATTATCTTATATTATGAATGGGTAAATTACTAAATTATGACTATTCATTTAGATAATATTTTAACTTAGAAAATTTTGGGATTATAAATAAATTATTTTATTTATTTATTTATGTCATGATTATTTAGAATATACGACTAATTAATTTTTAATCGTATAAATAATCATTTAATCGAAAAGCCTAGAAATTGATTTATTTATGAGTTAAATAAAATCAATTAGAAACCGAGACATTGTTTTATTCAAATATTGATATTGAATAAATTATCTAATATGATTTATTCATTGTGTATGATTTGGGTACATCTCGGATTGGTATTTGAAACAGGAATAAAGTAGGGAGCCGATTTGCTTTTCGAAAGCAACCATCTCTGAAACGTCATTCGATCTTCTTCGTGATTCAAGGCAAGTGGCGGTTTGCTATTGTTAATTTATTCCATATTTTTCTTAATTGACAATTAATCTATTGTCTTAATTAAGTTGAGATAAATATTCTTAATTTCTCGTTTAGGAACTTGTGTGTATAAAGTGTTGTGTAAAATGAACCATTTTATTAGGTTGTATATATATGCTAGCTATAACTCTTATATATATATATATATATTATTATAGGGTGCTAGTTAATAATTGGTGTGGATTGTTGTGATTTGGTGTGGATAATAATTGCTAGTTAGCACGAGTATTCGTAGGAACGCTATTATCTTGCGAGGTTTAGTTGTTTCTTTATAACATGGTATTAGGAGGGTAAATTCCCTAATACTTTTTGTCATGACCTACCCTTATTTTATATAAGTGGTGGTGTACTTAGCTAGTTTTCAATGACAAAGCTTAAGCAATATATTCAATGTGAAAAACAATGACAAGGGGCGAGGCATTATGTAGCCTAGCAAGTTTGGCCATGGGCCTTATTTGACCTAATGGGTCGACCCTCTTAAGCATAAGAGGAGCACACTCTCGAAATGGAAACCAACTATAAATAGAAAGTACTAAAAACAAACATGCTAAATATAGTAAATGATCAAAAGTGGCAACATGCCAAAAACAGAAGGGTTTTATGGGCAGGTAGGATCGCATCACCTAGGGCGCGGTCTTGCAGGATGTACTATAGACTAGTTGTTGGGCAGGTAGGATCGCATCACCTTATGCACAACCTCGTAGCGCATAAGGGTTTTATGGTTTAGGGTAGTGTATAACAATTCATAGGCAAATCCCAAACTCTAAACCATTATTTGATTTGAGATTAGGAAAAAAATATAGTTATCCTAACGAGCCCCTAAACCGGGTGAACTTTCCCAACTACCCACACGTTTCGACGTCCTAAACAATTTACCAAAATATTTGGTCCATATCTAGATATTGGAAGTTGTTTCTCCAACTTAAACTTGGATATCTTAAACTTTGTATTGTAATGTAAGAACCATAAACTTTAAACCGTCAATCCTAAACCCTAAAAAATCCGAATTGGATTCTCTCTCACAACCTTTTTGCTCAACTAGGTGCCCCACAGAGGGTTTCTATTGTACCCTCTTGTGCTCTACTAGGTGGAGCCCAAAGGTAGTGAGAGAGTATTCCGATTTTAGGGTTTAGGGTAGCGTATAACAATTCATAGGCAAATCCTAAACTCTAAACCATTATTTGATTTGAGATTAGGGGAAAAAATCCAGTTATTCTAACGAGCCCCTAAACCTGATGTCCTTGCCCCAACCACCAACACATTTCGACATCCAAAACAATTTACCAAACTATGAAGGACCATATCTAGATATTGGAAGTTATTTCTCCAACTTAAACTTGGAAATCTTAAACTTTGTACTGTAATGTAACAGACCATAAACCCTAAACTCTATACTCTAACCCTAAAAAATCCAAATTGGATACTCTATCAGAGCTTTTGTGCTCAACTAGGTGGTGCCCAAAGGTTAGAGAGAATCCAAATTGGATTTATTAGGATTTAGGGTTTATGGTCTCTTATATTCTAGTACAAAGTCTAAGATTTATAGGTTCATTTCGGGTAAAAAACTTCCAATATCTAGATATGGCCCAAGTTTCACTTGGCTTGATAGGAACTTCCAAGAAGTTTTATGAACGAGCATGGGAAAATCTTGTCTAAGATTCCTCGAGTAGTCGAGTATTTGTTAGTAGTCATACAACCAAAGCCCAAAAGATTTTACTTGCGAATAGCATTATGGCGGAGTCCAATTCTCCATACTGCCCTAAAAAGGCCAAGAACACGTATCCTTACAAAAAAAATAGTAAATACTTGAGCCATATATAACTATTGGATGTTTTTTAATCCCAAATAAACCCATAAATTTCATACCCTGTACTGTAATCTATGGAACCCAAAATCCAAAACTCCTAAACCCTAAAAAACCCCGAAACAAATTCCACACACAACTTTTGGGCGATACCTAGTGGTGCCTAAAGGGTTACAGTAGAAACCCTTTGGGGGCCAGCTAGTGGGGCCCAAAAGCTATGGGGTGGGGTTTTGTTTCGGGGTTTTTAGGATTTAGGATTTATGGTATGAGAACTAAGAGGCAAATACCGTTTTCCTAATGATTATTGGGTTTTGAGAGTTTAGAGGCAAATACATTTATCCTAACAAGCCCTTAAACTTGACGAATTTCCCCAACCACCCACACATTTCGACGTCCTAAACAATTTACCAAAATATGAAGGGCCATATCTAGATATTGGAAGTTATTTCTCCAACTTAAACTTGGAAATCTTAAACTTTGTACTATAATATAAAAGACCCTACACTTTAAACCCTAAATCTTAAACCCTAAAAAATGCAACTTAGATTCTCTCTCAAAGTCTTTGGGCGCCACATAGAGGCGCATAGAGTTTTTCTACTATACCCCTTGTGCTCAGCTAGGTGGCGCCCAAAACATGTGAATGAGATTAGTTTTGAGTTTTTAGGGTTTAGGGTATGAGAATTCATAGGCAAATACTGTTTTCTTGACGATTATTTGATTTGAGATTAGGGAAAAATACAATTATCCTAATGAGCCCCTGAACCGGACGAACTACCCCAACCGCCCACACATTTCGATATCCTAACCAATTTACCAAAATATTCGGGCAATATCTAGATATTGGAAGTTATTTCTCCAACTTAATCTTGAAAATCATAAACTTTGTACTGTAATGTAAGAGACCATAGCGTAAGGGTGGTACACGGCCCATTCGTAGTGCTCCGCTGTCTCATTTTGCAGGAATGCGATGGCAATATAGAACGTAAGGTTGGTGCAAGTGAATCCAACAAACTCCAACAAAGGCATACCGTACCTATAAATGTAAAAATTAGAAGATTTACATGCAATTACATATTTTAGATGTATTAATAACGATAAAAAAAATTACAAATACATGTTGGTCTTATAGGTCGTATCCATGATGACGACGTGGAGAACAAACGCAAAAAATTTCTAGCGTCGGTCTGACAAATAAAATGGTAACTCAAAATCTCCTTCCCATCAGCGGTGCAAACCCTGTTGATGTCTGCATAGTATCCTTTCGTCTTTAGATAATCCAACGTGTATTGCGACACCTTCAAATTCCCCCTGGATTTATGCCTCTCCTTAGCCTTGAATTTGTACAATTGATTCCTTGATATCAAGCATTGGGGATCCTCCTCTAGAAATAGACTCATAATAGCCTTCGGCTTTGTGTCGGAAGCAGACACAACCTTCACTCTCTGATGTTGTTCCTGCGTAAGTCGTCCAACAAATGCATTACCAATCAAACTACTTGACAGATCATGGTTGTGACATCTACTAACGACGAAGAATTTCCACGTGCCCGGTTTTCTCCAATCTTCCCTAACAATCCATGCAACTAAACGGGCACTCGCTCTTCTTTGTACTCGATTTGTTTTTCCGTTTAAGGGTTGCCTCAGGACCCTGAACTTTTTTGTTCTTCACCGCTGATCATATGACCCAAACTTCTCACACGACAATGTAATATCCCACTTAAATTAGAAGCGTAATATGGTAATTTTAATTTGATAAAAATAAAAGTTATAAAATTTATTTTATTTTCTTAAGAGGAGTAATTTAAATTTTCATGACCTTAAGTTCAAAAGTTAGTTCAAGATAATTTTTTACAAATTATCAAATGGGCTATACTAGTATGGTGTAGAAATAAATAAATAAATAAGTATAAAATGAATGTAATTTTAAAAATTCAATATAATAATAAAGTTATAAGTTATGTTTATCCATGAAGGAATAAAATAATAAATACCCTAAGTATGTTATCTCTTTAAGTTATGAATGTTTTAAATAATGGTTAACTTTATGTTAATTATAATTTAAATAAACTTATCAATCTTAACCTAGATTATTTGAGTTAAGATTAACAAAGTGTTAATCAAGATTTAAATATGGTTAATTTTATACAGAGATGTGACTTAAGCTTCATTTCAACCTAAATCAATTTTTCTACACTTTAATTTTGGGTTAAAATAATTATATAAACTTAGTATATTAAAATAAATAAGTTTGGATAATTTTTAAAATTTTGAAAAATGAAATAAGGGTACTTTTACCACAATTTTAAAAAGTTGACCAAAAATGTACAAATAGGCCAAATATGGGGGGGTGTGCAATAAGGCAAAAGTTGCCTTCATCTTCTTCCTCTACCTTCAGCCATGAACATGCAACCATGGAACCTTCTTCAATGGTGGATTGGAGCCAAAATTCAAGCACTATTGGTCAAATTAATCCATGGGCCTTAAATATTAGCATATTACGAATCTAATCCCCCTAAAATCGTGAATTAAAATAACCCCAGTTTGTAGAATGTTTAAATCTAACTCGAACAGCCCGTGTAATCAAAATTTGGGAAGAAATTCAAAATTCGAACATGTTTTAGCGCGATTCTTCAAATTGAGTGTTGGGAATTTTAGGTAGGGTTGTTTCATTCATTATCCCCTTAAAATCGGGATTCAATTTCCCCCGAATCGCTCGAATTTGCTGAAGAAAGGAAAGTGTATACACGGACGTGTCATTTGATTTATTTGGAAAAATTGCATTCGATTCGGGATCGTTTTTGCCCAAATATGTCACGATTGTGTAGAGAATTTGATAGGTAATAAAACCCCTATAAACAGTCCCCCAACTGATGTCATTTCGGGACTCAATTTCATCCCTAAAGTCACGAGCCCTAGAATTTAGGTTGCAGTTGTTCATCGTCCGATTCCGGCCACCACCCTCCATCGCCGCAATTGAAGCCCCCAATAGCTCCGCCTCGTCGTCCTCTTAGAAATCCCACTAAGCCCGACTCTGGTGGTGCTCCGACGGGGCTCAATTTGCCCGTTTTCCGACAGGTAGCCATCCATGAAGTTTCGGTGGGTTTTTTTTACCCAATTTTGGTTTTGTACTCTTTTATTTTATTTTTATTTCGCCTAATCTTGATTACATTGTTAATCTGGATTATTGGAAAAAATAAGTTAGGGTCAATTAAATTTTATGAATATTAAAATTAAATTAATTATATTGGGTATTATCTTCTATTATGAATGGTTAAATTATAACTTTTTATCTATATAATATTTTGAGTTAGAAATTATTAGGATTATAAATAAATTATTGATCAATTTATTTATGATGTGATTATTTAGAATATACGACTAATTAACCGTTAGAATCGTATAAATAATCATTTTATTAAAAAGCATTGAAATTGATTTATTTAAGAATAAAATAAATTCAATTAGAAATTGAGACATTATATCCTTCAAATTTCGATATTGAATAAATTATCTAATTATAATTTATTTGTTGTGTGTGATTTGGGTACGTCTCAGAATTTCTTTTGGAACGGAAATAAAGCACGGAACCAATTTGCTTTTCGAAAGCAACCATCTCCGATACGCCCTTCAACCTTCTTCGTGATTCAAGACAAGTGGCGGTTCGCTCTTGCTATTTTATTCTATATTTTTCTTAATTGACAATTAATCTATTGTCTTAATTAAGTTGGGATAAATAATTCTATTTGTCGTTTGAGAACTTGTGTGGTAAATTTTTATGAATAATGGGCCTTATTTATTAGGTTGTATATTTTGCTAGCACGACCCTTATATATATATATATTATAGGGTGTTAGATGAACTTTGGTGTGGATTGTTGTGCTTTGTTGTGGACTTATATGCTAGTTAGCACGAGTATTCGTAGGAACGATATTTACCTTACGAGGTTTAGTTGTTTCCTTATAACTTCTTATTAGGAGAATTATTACCCTAATACTCTTTGGTCATGACCTACCCTTATTCGAATATAAGTGGTGGTGCACTTAGCTAGTGCCGAAATTCAGGATTCGTCCCTTGGTCTATATCTCATTGCGAGATTGGTGTGGATTAAAAGCTTTAACGTAAATGCACGTTTTGGAAACAAATAAGATAAGTGTCGTTTTGCATATAATTAATATACCTTCGGGCGAGAAGTACAACATGGAACCCGTCCGGACTCTTGTCTAAAGTAAGTCCCCTTTTCAATCTGGATTCACATTATGCGGTGAGGTTGGTCGATGACCCAAATATTCAAGTAGTCAGTTTTCAAACTTTGTGTGATAAATATAATGTTCCCAAACAAAAATACATATTCCTATAAGACTTACCTTATTTGAAGTCTTCTCTTATCGCATACCTTCTCTATCGTTTCAGTGAGAGTATCCAAGTTATATATCGTCTACCGACTATTATTCGAGAGACAATGATAGTAACTGGATATAATCACAAAAAATCACTCTGTTTGCACCATTGCGTAGTCTTTCATTAGACTGATCAACCTTTCTCTTTCCTTGCATGGTTGGCTGATGCCATCCGTCCTATACGACACATCAGTGGTTGGTCTCAAACGCCTTGAAGTAACAAATTGAAGACGAAGGCTTGCAGTTGAAGATTTTAAGTAATATTATTTTTCTTTTAAAGTTGTTTAGTGTTGACTTAATCTTCTTAAATAAATGTAAGACCTAGTTAAGTTAGTCATGTGTTAGGGTTTATTTAACAAGTCTTTCGTTGTATTGTAATTTCGATTGTAAAACTTATCTCCTCAATTTACGAGGAAAGATTTTAATAAAGGTTTAAGTATTTGTTTGAAAAGTCTTCCGCTATTTACGTTGTTATTACTTAACGTTTATTTATTTAAGCATAATTGTTACGATTAAAGCCTTGGGTGGCTTTGGACTTTAATGTCTAAGGTCACTGGCGTATGGCACTATCGACGTAAGTTGGGGGTGTTACAAATGTGAAATTAGAGCAATGGTTTTAAAATTCTTGGCCTATTGTTAGGTTTGAGATTTTTTAAAATTATTTTCAAACTATTTTAGTACATATGTATAATTCTTGATTTTAAAGTATTTAATTCAAAGATTTTTAAATAGGTTAAAATTTAGAAAATGAGAAAATTTGTGGTTTAGTTATTAAGAGACTTATATTGATTTTAAAAGTTGTTTTATATAGTAATAGTGCTTTAAAGAGTTGAATTCTAAATTCAGTTAACGATTTTAAAATAATGGTTTTGAAAGTAGCTGAGAGTTTAGAAAATGATCAGATTAGTTATTTAATTATTAAGAAACTAATATTAGTTATATAGTTTACGTATATTTCAATAGTGGTTTAAAGAGTGGGGTTTTACATTCATTTAATGATTTTCAAAGTGTGGTTTTGGGTTTATAAAGAGATAATAATGTCACTAGTTTAAGAAAATAATTATTTAAATAATTAATCTATTAAGTGAAATCTATAAAGTTTGAAAGTATAAGGTTTGATAATAAGTGGTATTCATACTTCTGCAAGCTTCGATTCAGTTACTTATTCCTTATGTCTATTCATAAAGATATTCTCCATTCTTAGGATTTATGTCATTCAAAGGTTGACTTTTCTCCTATTTGCCTTATTCTTAAGTAAGAGGATAAGATCGTTTTAAGAATAATGGTGGTGAGGCAGTTAATCTAATATGAACTATAAGTTTGGTCCCATAAAATTCGTATCATAACGTAGTTGATTTAAGTATCAGATGATACAAGTTGGAAATTTTAAATTAACGTTATGGTTCATCAACAGATGGTGAACACCCGATCCACCAATCGATCGGTTGATGAAGGTCCTAGCAATGGTTCCCGAATTTAGCTGAGGAGTGCTGCTCAACAAGAGGATGACGTGGGATCTGGCTCGCACAACAATAACCCGCCCCTACGGGAAGATGTTCGTCAGGGACAGGTGGACCCTCAAGTTTGCGGGGGAAGTTCCACTTAATCCACCACATGCCCCGATCGTGTTGGATGCTACGGTTATAAGCAAATAGTGAGGCAAGTTGTTGAGATAATGACAACCCAGGGAATACCACAAGCTCAAGCGGTTCCTCAAGTTGCAGCTGATACTCGGGACATGAAGATCATGCACCCCCAGTGATTCCCGAGAGAAACGACGGGAATTATAACCAAGCGTTGAAGATGATTAATTCAATGCGCCCGAATAGCTATGATGGAACCGGGGAACCAGTCAAGGTTGCTTATTGCTTTTCCCATATGGAGCGATTGTTTCGAAACGTGGTCTGCACCGAGGCTGAACAAGTGCACATAGCTTTGTTGCATTTGAAAGACTGAGCAAATGAGTGGTGGGAAAGAACTAGATTGGATGACCACCTGAATCTGAATTGGGCAATGTTCAAAGCCAAGCTCACTGATCGATTCTTCTCCCGTGCTATGAGAGAAGAAAAGCTGAAAGAATTCCTCCACCCAGAGACTGAGGGATTGAAGGTGAATGAGCTCGCAGCAAAGTTCAATAATCTGCTACATTATGCTGGTTTTGAAGTGCATTCTGAAGAACAGAAGATCTGGTACTTTCATGGATGAATGAGCCCAGAAATCAAACCTCTAATGGTGCGTCATGATTGCTCTACTCTGGAGCAGTATGTGGAGAATCCACCCGAAAGCTGGAGGAAAAGAATAAGGCCAAAGGTGGGCAACAGAACTAGAAGATTAATATATTTAAGCGGCCGGCATCGCCTACCAAGTTGGAGAAGTCTGGTCGTTCTAAGACCGATGTGACTCAGTCGGACTCCACCAAAGGCTCAGGATGGAGTAGTGGTGCAATTCAATGCCACAACTGTGGCAAAACCAGGCATAAGAATTTTAATTGCCAAAAAGAGAAGTGGGTATGCCATACTTGTGGAAAAGAAGGCCACATGCAAACTTACTGTCGGCGGAAAGGCCAAGGGTTGGCACACCCATACTAGGCATCTAGTGATGGTAGTAGGAAAAACCCAATGCCGGAAGTGTCTGCTTCTAATCAATCTGCTGCTAGGAATAAAGGCGACTGTGCAAATTCGGACCGGACCGAAAATGCTCGGACCAGACCGGACCGGGGGAATTACGGTCCGGTCCCCGGTCCACATATTTCTAAAATTCCGGTCCGATCCGGTCCAAACCCGGCCGGTTTCCGGTCCGGACCGGATGGACCGGTTTTTATTGTTTTTAATTTTATTTTATGTATTAATATCTCATAATACTATTTTAAATTAATTTCTACTATAAATATAAATTAATAACAGAATATATTGTCTAATATTATACATAATAGGTATAAAAATAGGAAAAATAATTAAATTTTAATTTATATAAAACAAAAAAATAAAAAAATACGTATACCGATCCAAGACCGGACCGGACCGGAACCGGACCAGACCGAATCATATCGGTCAAGTCCGGTCTCTGGTCCAAGGATTGTAAAAATTCCGGTCCGGTCTGGACCGGATGCACAGCCCTAATTCGAGTCAAGGGCAGCGACTCTTTGTGGTGCGTTAGTCCGACAAGGAGGACACCCCAGACGATTAGTTATATTTAAGTTTTCCTTAGAATAAAGAGTTATGACGTGTGTGTCTATAGTCTCCGTAGTTCAATAATTTGTATGTTTGACATTCCTTCAGTTTGTTTTAATTCAATGTTTCGAATAATAAAGAAGTATTTTCTTGTTTTGAAAATTACTAAATTTGTTACTATTTCGAGTTATGTGTTCATACGAGAACCCTTGAGTGCCAAAGCAGTACAGGTCACGTGTTGATAATGACTGACTGGACTCATAAATGATGGTGTAATGTATTGGGACATGAGTGATTGTTCCCTACTTTGTTAACGCTAGTTTTGGGGTCGAAACTATTTTTAAGAGGGTAGTATTTAATATCCCACTTAAATTAGAAGGGTAATATGGTAATTTTAATTTGATAAAAATAAAAGTTATGAAACTTATTTTATTTCTTTAAGAGGAGTAATTTAAATTTTCATTAACTTAAGTTCAAAAGTTAGTTTAAGATAATTTTGTACAAATGATCAAATGGGCAATATAAATAAATAAATAAGTATAAAAATGAATGTAATTTTAAAATTGCAATATAATAATAAAAGTTAACAGAATTATTATGTTTATCCATGAAGGAATTAAATAATAAATACCCTAAGTATGTTATATCTTTAAGTTATG
This sequence comes from Rheum nobile, assembly GCA_027886185.1. NCBI lineage: Eukaryota > Viridiplantae > Streptophyta > Magnoliopsida > Caryophyllales > Polygonaceae > Rheum > Rheum nobile. Next base: position 1,849,656 of record WOAB01000002.1, on the reverse strand, counting down.
AATGGTTTAAATTATGGTTAACCGTATGTTAATTATAATTTAAATAAACTTATAAATCATAACCTAGATTATTTGAGTTAAGATTAACAAGGTGTTAATCAAGATTTAAATATGGTTAATTTTATAACCATAATTTTATAAATTATGGTTAACCTTAAGCTTCATTTTAACCTAAATTAAATTTTCTACACTATAATTTTGGGTTAAAAACTTAAAATAATTATATAAACTTAGTATATTAAAATAAATAAGTTTGGGTAATTGTTAGAAATTTTGAAAAATAAAATAAGGGCACTTTTGTCACAACTTTAGAAAGTTGAACAAAAATGTGCAAATAGGCTAAATAGGGGGGCATGTGCAATAAGGCAAAAGTTGCCTTCATCTTCTTCTTCTTCCTCTACCTCCAGCCATGAACACACAACCATGGAACCTTCTTCAATGGCGGATTGGAGCCAAAATTCGAGCACGATTGGTCAAATTAATCCATGGGCCTTAAAGCTTAGCATATTACGAATCTAATCCCCTTAAAATCGTGAATTAAAATAACCCCAGTTGGTAGAATTTTCAAAGCTAACTCGAACAGCCCGGGTAATCAAAATTTTGGAAGAAATTCAAAATTCGAACATGTTTTAGTGTGATTCTTCAAATTGAGTGTTGGACATTTTATGTAAGGTTATGTCGTCCATTAGCCCTAAAAATCGGGATTGAATTTCCCCCGAATCGCTTGAATTTGCTCAAGAAAGGAAAGTGTATACACGGACGCGTCATTTGATTTATTTGGCAAATTGGATCCAATTCGGGATCATTTTTGCCCAAATCTTTCACGATTGTGTAAAGCATTTGATGGGCAATAAAACCCCTAAAATCTCGACCCCTAAAATTTAGGTCGCGGTTGTTCTTCGTTCGATTCCGGCCACCACCGAGCTCCACCACCGCAATTGAAGCCACCAATAGCTCCGTCTTGTCGTCCTCTTTGAAAGCCCTCTAACCCTGACTCCGGTGGTGCTCCGACGAGGCTCAATTTACCCGTTTTCCGACAGGTAGCCATCCGCGAAGTTCCGGTGGGGGTTTTTACCCAATTTGGGATTTGTTTTGTTTTGTTTTATTTTTATTTCGCCTAATTTTGATTAAATTGGTTAATCTGGATTACTGGAAATATAAGTTAGGGTTAATTTAATTTTATGAATATTCTAATTAAATTAATTATATTTATTTGGGTATTATCTTCTATTATGAATGGTTAAATTATAACTTTTCATCTAGATAATATTTTGAGTTAGAAATTATTAGGATTATAAATAAATTATTGATCAATTTATTTATGATATGATTATTTAGAATACACGATTAATTAATTGTTAGAATCGTATAAATGATCGTTTTATTAAAAGACCTTGAAATTGATTTATTTAAGAGTTAAATAAATTCAATTAGAAACCTAGACATTGTATCCTTCAAATTTCGATATTGATTAAATTATCTAATTATAATTTATTTGTTGTGTGTGATTTGGGTACATCTCGGAATTTCTTTTGGAACGGAAATAAAGCAGAGAGCCAAATTGCTTTTCGAAAACAACCATATCCAATACGCCATTCAACTTTCTTCGTGATTCAAGACAAGTGGCGGTTCGCTCTTGCTATTTTATTCCATATTTTTCTTAATTAACAATTAATCTATTGTCTTAATTAAGTTGGGATACATAATTATGATAAATTGTTATGAATAATGAACCTTATTTATTAGATTGTATATTTTGTTAGAACGACCCTTATATATATATATATATATCATATAGGGTGCTAGATGAACTTCGATGTGGATTGTTGTGCATTGGTGTGGACTTATATGCTAGTTAGCACGAGTATTTATATGAACGTTATTAACTTGCGAGGTGTAGTTGTTTCTTTATAACTTGATATTAAGAGGATTATTGCCCTAATACTATTTGGTCGGGACCTACCCTTATTCGAATATAAGTGGTGGTGTACTTAGCTAGTGCTGAAATTCGAGATTCGTCCCATGATCTATATCTCATTGCGAGATTGGTGTGGATTAAAAGCTTTAATGTAAATTCACGTTTGGAATTAAATAAGATAAGTGCCGTTTTGCACATAACTAATATACCCTCAGACGAGAAGTATAACATGGAATTCGCCCAGGACTCTTGTCCTAAAGTAAGTCCCCTTTCCAATATGGATTCACATTATGCGGTGAGGTTGGTCGATGACCCAAATATTCAAGTAGTCAGTTTTCAAACTTTGTGTGATAAATATAATGTTCACAAACAAACATACATATTCTTATAAGACTTACCTTCTTTGAAGTATTTTCTTGTCGCATACCTTTTCTATCCTTTCAGTGAAAGTATCCGAATTATATATCGTCTACTGACTATTATTCGAGAGACAATAATAGTAACTGAATATAATCACAAAGAACCACTCTGTTTGCACCATTGCGTAGACTTTCATTAGACTGACCAACCCTTCTCTTTCCTTGAATGGTTGGCTGATGTCATCCGTCCTATACGGCACATCAGTGGTTGGTCTTAGACGCCTTGAAGTAACAAATCGAAGACGAAGGCTTGCAGTTGAAGATTGAATATTTTAAGTAATATTATTTTTCTTTTAAAGTTGTCTAGTGTTGATTTAATCTTCTTACATAAATGTAAGACCTAGTTAAGTTAGTCATCTGTTAGGGTTTATTTAACAAGTCTTCCGATATATTGTAATTTCGATTGTAAAACTTATCTCCTCAATTTACGAGGAACGATTTTAATAAAGGTTTAAGTATTTGTTTCAAAAGTCGTCTGCTATTTACGTTGTTATTACTTAATGTTTATTTATTTATCTAAGCATAATTGTTTCGATTGAAGCCTTGGGTGGCTTTGGACTTTAAAGAATGAGGTCACTGGCGTGTGGCACTACCGACGTTAGTCGGGAGTGTTACATACAATATGACTTTTCTAGCCCATGATTTACTTATGACGATCACCATACACAGTCCCAAACCGACATTCTTAGCATGATCGATCATAGTGTCTCTATCACTCCATTCCTCACTTGTAGTAAAATGAGAAGAATAGTCGACTGACGAAAAATCGCTATCACTAGTTGTAATACCCCGTAATTTTTAAGGGTATTTTGAATTTTTTTCAAATTTTTCTTATGCCCGTTTTGCTAGACGGATTTAATTCAGTGAGTCTCGGACCTTCTGAAAAGGGGTCTGAGCTCTGTAAAATTTTCCGAGCATTATATAATACAGTTGAGGTGTTTTCGGGGTTAATGTATCGTTAATGTACGAATATATTTAACCCGGAGTTAAGAAATTTAATCCAAACCAAGTTCGGATAAGAGTTAACGAAGTCGGCCTTTAAATCGCGACTTGACGCGACCTGACGCGAGATGCCGCGACTAACCGCGACTCGTCGCGATCGCGGTAATGCCAAGATCTGGGCAGAGTCGTCTTCCTCGCGTGGCGGTTACTGTAGCTCTGTTTTGGCTCAGTTTTGGGCAGGCCAAGTGGGCAGCCAACTTGCCCTTCGCCTTTGTCCCCTTGTTCCCCAAGTGGTGGCTCGGATTGTGGCTATAAAAGGGGTCGAAGTCAGACGTTGAAGCTCCCTTCTTCTTCTCTTCTTCTTCCTCCTTTCTCTTCTGTTTTTCTCCTCTGAAATCCTCCATTTTCGAGCCGTTTGAGCTTGATTCGAGAAGGCTCTTGAGTGTTGTGAGAAGCTTTGAGGTGTTAGGAGATCGAACCATAGAGAAATCGAAGGCAAACAAATCGGTTTGAGTAAGAAATTCTCCATGGAAGCTGTCGAAGCTTTGCCACTGTCGAACCACCGCGACTGGCCGCGACTTACCGCGATCGCGGTATTTGCGTCCGAGTTGTGTGTCTTGTGGTTTAGCTTTGGGCTTTGCTCGTTTCCTTTGATTTCTTCTTGTATTCTTTTAGATTCATATATAAGTGTATTGAATCTAACTTAGGGTCTTGTTATGGGCCATTTCTTAGGGATTTAATATCCAAGATCTGCTCCAGTTTTAGATCCCGGAACTAGACGTTGCTCAGCTTGATTCGAAGTTCTCGGATCTAGGCAAGTGGCGGTTCTCTCTTGTTCATCATTCCATATTTCATTAATTATCAATTGTTTTGTTGTTAATTAATTTGGGATGATTCTTAATTATGTTGGGAACAGTTTTGATAACTTTATGTGATTAAAAGATGATATTATAATAGGTTGTATATTCTGCTAGAACCGACGCTAGTATATGATAGATTTGTTGTGCAGGTGAAGGCCCTAAGGGTCCTTGATATGATCTATTGTGTGTGGCTTAGATTATTAAATCTAGGGTGATAGTTGTTCAGGTTGAGCCGTGATGGTTCTCTGTGTGATGTGTTTGCGTGTTTAACTGTTAGTTAGCACGAGTATTCGTAGGAGCGCCTGGATCCGGTGTGTTCCATGGGCGTTTCTTTATAACTGTTTAGGGTAATTAAAACCCAATGCGATAGTGAAAGTTTGGACTCCGAGAGGTTCATTCTTTATAAGGGCGATTAAGACCCAATGCAATAGTAAAAGTTTGGACTTTGTGAGGTTCATTCTTTATAAGGGCAATTAAAACCCAATGCGATAGTAAAAGTTTGGACTTTGTGAGGTTCATTCTTTATAAGGGCGATTAAGACCCAATGCGATAGTGAAAGTTTGGACTCCGAGAGGTTCATTCTTTATAAGGGCGATTAAGACCCAATGCGATAGTAAAAGTTTAGACTTTGTGAGGTTCATTCTTTATAAGGGCGATTAAGACCCAATGCGATAGTGAAAGTTTGGACTCCGAGAGGTTCATTCTTTATAAGGGCGATTAAGACCCAATGCGATAGTAAAAGTTTGGACTTTGTGAGGTTCATTCTTTATAAGGGCAATTAAGACCCAATGCGATAGTTAGAGGTTTGGATCATGTGAGGTCCAGTTAAAAGTTTATAACGTGATATGTGTGTGTGTGGTCATTTAATTCAGATAAGTGCCTGAAAGCACCTAATTAATGAACTTTGGCGAGTAGTGCAGCTAGGCTCTAGTGCAGCTAGGAAAAGCTCATCTTTCCAGGCAAGTGGTTTTTAATTAATTTGAGATAATTAAAATAAGATATTATATTAGGTTGTATATTCTGCTAGAATCAACGCTAATATAAGAGATATACTGTAATCATGTGACTTGAGATTGTGATGTGATTTGTGATATGTGGAACTGCTTGGGATGTATTTGTGTGAATTATTGGTGAAGCCCTTGCTTAGTCTATTCATTAGACTAACTCTTGTATTTTTATATTTCTGTAACGTCTTGGGGGTGTCGTCCGTCCGTTTCGGCACATGCAGATCCGAGGAGGCTAGAGCGACTATGAGGATGAACGGTGTTTTGACAAGTTGTTTTGTCGTTGTATTTTAAAGATTTCCGCTGTGCTATTTTGTCATTTTGTTTAAAAGTACTTTCGCTGTTGTATTTCTGATTATTGGGTCGTTTTTGGAATCGTGTAATTCCGCGACCATGTGGTTTAATAAAAGTTATGATTTTAGTATTGTAACTATGTTTTAAGTCAGTTATGACGTCGGAAAATCCTGGGGTGACTTCGGGGTTTACGTCTGGGGTCATCGGCAGTAACGCTTTTAAATGGGGTTAAATTTGGGGGTGTTACACTAGTATCGTCCTATTTTTATAAAATTATACATTAGAGGTTTTTTTCTAAGAGCGATTTAAAAAAACTAAAATAATGTTGTTCTAACCACAAACATGTAATTTACTTAATAATTGAAGCTCATATTCATTTGACAAATTTATATAACTTAAAGGTTCTCGTAAATAACAACTACAAATACATGTTTAATGTCTAAACCAAACCATGTAATTCATTAATAAAATAGTAACATAATATCTATGCTAAAACATGTAATTTACTTACAAAGGACTAACATAATGTCTAAGCTAACACATGTGATCATCCTATTTATTTCACAAATAAACATACCGAAAATACCACATAAAAATACTAACATAATATCCACTAACCTAAAATATGTAATCATCCTAATTATTTCACAACTATATAGGATACCAAAAATACCACCAAAAAAGACTAATATAATGTCCATAACCTATAACATGTAATCGTCCTATTTATTTCACAACTATTGAGGATACTAAAATTCCACGTAAAAAGACTAACATAATGTATAAGCTAACGCATGTAATCATCCTAACGTAATGATCGTATTTACATTTTAATGAACGTTCTAAACTATATATAACAAGCGGTTTTAAATTACTAAATTTGAAATAAAGTTGGGAAAAAACATATATGTACTCGTAAATCCTCTTGATTAATCGAATCAAGACCGAGTGCATCATCATAGCTTGAGGACAACATTCTCTCAATAGTTTGTGATTTCAATTCGGTGGTACATGAAACTTAAAAGATTCCCTTATATATACCCAAAAAAGTTACCGTTGAATCTAACTGTAACTTTTTTTGTGGGCGATATGTAGTAGCACCTTGTTGAACTGGTTCAACATTTTTCTAAAAAACAAATTTTCTTATTTAAAAAAAAATTAAACCGGCTCTTATGCGCCATGTGCGCCCAAAAATCATTTTTTTGAGCGCCACTGTATTCTGCACAAAATGCGGTACATGGTATAAAAAGTGCGGTGCGAGCCTCAACCCCCTATTGGAATTATATAAGTCATCGATCACCCTCCTCGAACCCCAACCCATTTTCATATATCGGCTCGGGTGCCGGGCTTGATTTTAAGTTAAAGTCCATGGTGAATCTGGCCCAAATTCGAATTTGTGGAAAATCTCATGTCTAGTTGCAACTCGCAAATGTAATGAAATTGATTTTTATTTTAAATATGGTGGAATGGGGTTTATGAAAAACCTCAGTCTTCATTCGCTGCGTGCCGCCTCTCCTTCTCATCTCCCTACACCTCCCTTCCATCTAGGGTTCCGGCGTCTACTGACCCCGCCGCCGTCACTCCCGGTGATTCTAAGCTTCTTCTCCTTAGTGTTTCTTTCTTCTTTCTATGTATGTCTGAGTCTGACAAACTATCTTTTCTTCTTAGGTTCGAGATTTTCCACCATGACGCTTCTAGAGCTTATTGCCACAACCGCCAGATCAAAAGAACAACCGACTCTGATGAAGATCAAGGATCGAGAATGACGCGGTGCAAGGAAAGGCTCAAAAGGTCTCCGTGGAAGCGTCAACCCAAGGCCAAAAAATAGGCCTGAATTCAACCGGCTCGTTCTCCTTCACTTGAACTCGGAATTGGATGATTCCGGCGACAATAGTTAGATGGTGAAGTCTAGTTTCTGTCCTCCAAATTTTAGAATTTTCTGAGTGGTGAAGCAAAAGATATGGTATTTTTACTGAGGGGTCGCTGAAAGTTCCGGGAAGGAATTCAACAAAATGGTTGTTGTGGATGTGGGTGACCGAATGGTGAATGAAGATGGACGTTGTTGGTGATGGATAGGTATCTTCCTAAGCCAAGATATGACACACTGGACCAAGGAAGACAAGGCAATAAATTTGAGATTTGACTCACTCAAACACAATTACCGAACAATTGATATAACACACAATCGCAATCAATTGATATAACTCACAATTGAAGAAGGAAGAGAGCACAATGGTGCAAACTAATTCTGCATTTTCATTTAGTCTTCGACGTGCCTTACAATGAAACAACCTAGCCTTTAAATAGGCTGCAAAGGAAAATAAAGAAAAGCTTAAAAATAAACCACTAACACTTACCCACTAATACAAAGCACTAGTGAGCATTTTAGGGAATTAAAACTAACCACTAACTCTAAACACTCACCCACTAACACAAGGCACTAGTGAGCATTTTCGGAAATTAAAATTAACCACTAAAATGTCTTAAATTCATTAATAATAGGATTAAAATAAATGGCCCTAAAATGGCCAGCCTTCTGCTGAACTGTCGTAAAGACAACAGTTTCTGGGTTTCTTTGCCGGGAATTTGAGGAAGACCTTAACATGATAGTTGTAGATATTTTCCTTAGCTTTCCAATGACTACTCATGGGCCTCAATTGGACGTTCGTAGCTCCGGATATGGCCAGAATACTGAGTAGGTGTCGATGCGACAGATTCTTTGATTTTGACACCTTCCAAGTTCCGAACCATTTTCTTGGGACAAGCTTTTGACCTTCTTCAAAAATGACGATGTCCATAGTCACATCAGACTCCCTCCAAGTTTCCGATCCCCTTCAACCCGGATCTGATTCTCCCCAAACTCAAACCCGAACCGTTACACCCTCACAACCACTTCTGCCTCGTCGAGCCCCTCAACGGATTCCGAATCTCCGGTTCCAACACGGTCGTCGCGGATGCCAACAAAAGCTTAAGCAAGCTGAAAACCCCTCCGACTCTCTCTCATCCGCAGATTCACCGACGTGCTCGTTTCTTCACTCAAGCAAATCGCCTCGACAATTGGCATTTCGGCTGAGGACGATGGATGTCGGAGATTAATCGAAGTTGTCGGGGCTTTCTTGTCCCGGGATGTTATAGAACTGTTGATTGAGTCTTGTGTATCTCTGGAGATCTGGGGGGTTTTGGAAACCCTTATTTCTAATAAGCTTGTTAAAGGCTTCCAATCTGAACTGCTGTCGAAGCTGATTGTGAAGAATTGCTCTGATTTGGTTTGCTCTTGTGTCAAATGATGTTCTGATGACCTCAATTGGTCGGATTTGCTGGGGGTTTTGAAGTATTTCTTGTCCCCGTCCAAGGAAGCTCGGCTTAACATGGGTAGCGTCAGGAAATCATGGGAAGATGAGGCTTTGCTTGCTGTTAAGTTAACAGTTGACAAGGAGCTTCCTAAGAAGAAACATGCCAAAGAAAAGGAGGCTGTTGTATTGCTAATGGTTGCCTATGACGGGTTTTCGACCCCTGAGCTGTGCTTGCACTACTTGATGTCCTCAACCAAGGCAGATGATATAGTTTTCTCAAGCGTTATTAGCAAGCTTGGTTTGGATGAAATTTTGGGCTTGATTAGGTATTTGGGGAAGTGGTTGAGCAAGTATGAGAGGTTCCCAGAGGCTATTCCTTGCCCAGAGGCACCGAACGTGCACACGTGCTGGTGGGTACCCAGTGTTGAAGTTGTGGCGGAGGCTCTTGCTGTGGTTTTAGACGAGTGGTTCTCGTCTTTAGTGTTGCACTCTAAGTTTCACCAGGAGTTGAAATGAGTTGAAAGGGTGTTGAGCTCCTTGGTTATAGAAGGGAGGTTGTGTGGCTCTGTGGCAGGTTTGATTGACATATCCTAATCTGAAGCTAATTTAGCCTCTTAGTTTTGTTGCATTCTTCTTTTTTCTTGTTCAAGTTGGTCAATAAATTTTGTTATGACATTGGTCTTTGTGGACTGGTGAACAAATTTCTGGAAACAATAGTATGATATCTAATCTGTGACTGCATCATTTTCATCTTATTGTTTGAACAAAGTGTTGACTCTTGTGTTCCTTCCTGTATTAAGCAAGTGTTTAGTAGTACAATGTTTTCGAAGTTCAGTTTTCTTCTTCTAAAGTCTAAACCTTATCATGACGTACAAAATTATGTTATCATTTCCAATTGCAAGTGCGGAGGAAAACAACGTGCAAGCCAAATTGAATGATGAACTGCCGAAAGACCCATTATACCATAGTTATAGACTCATAGCTGTAAATTGTATAAAGTAAGGTGTAAAATTGAAAGAGAAAATAGACAAGAGAAGAAAATTGTTGAGCGCTGCCATTTCGTAAGGGGAGGGGGGGGGGGGGGGGGGTTCAGTCTTCGTCAATTGTGGTGGATAAAGTAAGGTGTATAAACCTTGTTGTTATTCGTGGAGCATCCGAATTGCAGTGCAGAGGAGAAGGATGTGCAAAAAGCATCAAGCCAACTTGCATGGTTAAACAACAACTGTTCATGATCATATAGTAAGACAATTGTGGAGAGGTATATGTATCATTGAATAAAAAAAACAAATATTCCTGAATTATAGTCACATTCTTTCTTTTGTATTCTATCAGTGTAAAACTGAAAGAGAAGGATAAAAGGAGAAGAAAACTATGGAGGTTGATTCTTTGTCAATGGGGGTGGTTGGCAGAAAATTGATGCTTCCTTCCTTTGCTACAAAGGTACAACAATGGATCTCTCCGAAAGACAAGTCTATCTGGTGGCCATTCAAACAAGAGTTCATTAATAGCAGGCTAAGAGGATCTAAACTAGCATCAGGCTTCATACTCCAGAATAGCAAGGCGTCGCCCATCTTGGGCTTAACCGAGAGCCCTTGTTTACCACATTGAGACAACTTATCCCAGTAAGGAACAACGATGTGGTTCCCCGCGTTAGGGAATACGGTTTTGTAACACCCCTAAAACTTGACCCTTTTGGAAATGTATTACCGCCAGTGACCCCAGTGTTCCTTACCAAGATCACCCAAGGCTTTACCAAAAAAACGATTTATGAAATGCAATTGATACACAAAGATCAAGCATTGAATTCCAAAACATAACATTGTTGAGGAAACAAGAGTTACGGGATTACAACCCAATCCCGAATAGGTCAAAACATAGTTTAAACCAAACACAGCGGAAGACTAAGAAAGTAAGTTACAATCGGAGTTATTGTCCAAATGATCATAACCTGATTAAAGAAATAATTAAAACATTCAAAAACCACCGCCGACTTCATAGTCCTTCTAATCTTCTGAGCTACTTCTTAACTGATGTGCCGAATCAAACGGATGACACCAGCCAACCATGCAAGGGAAAATATTGGTTGGTTAGTCTAAATGAATAGACTAGCAAGGGAACAAAGCAGAATGGTTCGAAGCAGTTGTATTAGGTTAGACTCTTTGTCCCTCGAATAATAATCGAGTACGCTTGTCAACCACCATACTCCTACTGGAATAAACAAGAGGTATGCACAAGAGAAGATTCTGGAAGACTGAATCTTTACAGAAATCGACTTGAAAGAAGACTCCAACTGAAATGAGTCTTTAAGGAAGCAATGACAAATCTGGAAAGTTACAGAATCATTCAACCATGATTTAAAACTGACTGAGATGCTTCGGTTCACGACCAACCTCATCGCCTACATCGAATCCAGATTGGAAAGAGAACGTACTACATTCAAGTCAAGACGAGTTTTCCTAGCTGCACTGAACTTAGCTGCACTACTCGCCCAAGGTATATTAATTATGTGCGTCAAGGTAGCACTTATCTGATTTATGTTCCAAAAACACACATCACGTTATAGACTTTTACATGTGTACCCCACCGATGGGACGATACATCTTAGTATACGTTTCGTCGAGAGTGACGTATACCGAAAGGTTTGTGACACCAGCTAAGTGTCATGTCTCTATACACATGTGTAAGAGACCGATCATGATCTTAGAATGGTATTGGATGGGGACGAGCCACCCCTCTACCAGATTATAAAGAAACGACTGGACAGAGTCCGAGTAACGTTCCTATCTAACAGTGCTAACTAAACAGTTACAGCACCACCACATTTACAGGATAAATCCACATAAAGGCCCGAAAGGCGATCACAGATAATAGCGTTGTTCTAACAGATATACAACCTATTATATGATTTTCAAAACAGTTTATCAAAACCGTTTCCAGACAATAGAATATTCATTCCAAATTAATTACTCAGATAAACTACTGATAATTAATGTAAATATGGAACGAAAGAGCAAGAGCGAACCGCCACTTGCCTTACTCCGCAGAATAGTCTAAAGACGTCACTGGATTCCGGGCTCGACACGGTACAGCTCTGACAGCACAACGACCCCAAAACACGAGCGGTTTGGCCTCCTTCGACTTGCTTTGGCATCTAACCTCCAAGGCTAACCAAAAGCTTCACAAAGGCACTCTGGAAACACACCAAAACAACACCGGCGAGACCTCCGGCGAGCACAAGAAAACCGGCGAAAACAAAACTCCGGCGAGAGGCGAATTTGGCAGCGATTCGGGGTTGTAGATGACCCAAAACTCATGCCCAAGCTCACCTATTTATAGGCAAACCCCAAGGAATGAGCTGCAACCCCTCAGACGCGGCAACCGACGCAACAGCGCGCCTCGAACAACGCCGGCGACCATCGGGCAAAGCCTACTGGACAATCACGGCGGTCGCCGTATTTTTGCCTGCGGTGGGCACGCGACGGTCGCCGTAAATGCGGCAGTCGCCATTGCTAGGCCTGTCGCGGCCAGCTAGAAGCTGACACGTTGACCTCTCGGGCCCAACCACGGCGGTCGCCGTTTCTGAACGGCGGTCGCCGTTTTCCCCTTTTCCCGCCCATTCGGCTTTGAACGAGCATGATGATAAACCGGGATAAAAATTATCGTACGCGAACGACAATTTAAAATTCAAGGCACCTTATCTGTATATTATTTCACTGACAAAAAAATTACAGATATAGAGCACATTACAGAATGTTTCAAGCTACCTGAATTAAATCCGACGTACACAACGGGTACTCGGGAAAATTCCATAATTCCCAAAATAACCTTACAAAAATATGGGGTATCACATCTCCTCCCCCTTACAAGAAGTTTCGACCCCGAAACTTAGGTCGAGAATAACTCGGGAAAACGCCTGAGCATATCTGACTCGGTTTCCCACGTCTCCCAAGTAACTTCTTCGGTCCCTGACTTAGACCACAGCACTCGTACCAAAGGTACGATCTTGTTGCGCAAATGCTTCTCCCGACACTCCAAAATGCGCACGGGCAACTCTTCGTAAGTACCATTAGCTTGAATCTCGATGTCCTCATAACTAAGCACATGAGACTCATCTGGCACATACTTTCTGAGTAAAGACACGTGGAACACGTTATGCACCGGGTGAGCCGATGGTGGCAACGCCAAACGGTACGCTAGAGATCCCACTCTATCCAAAATCTCGAATGGTCCCACGTAGCGAGGGTTAAGCTTCCCACGCTTACCAAATCTGAAAACTCCTTTGGAAGGCGACACCTTGACAAAAACCTTGTCACCGACCTCAAACTCGACAGTCCTGCGCTTCCGATCTGCGTAGGACTTTTGTCGACTCTGAGCGGTCAACATCCTTTGTCTGATCAAAGCAATGTCTGAAGCCGTCCTTTCGACCAACTCTGGTCCAAGCAGAATTTTGTCGGCATTATCGTCCCAACAAATCAGAGATCTGCATCTGCGACCATACAAAGCTTCAAACGGAGCTATCTTGATTGTAGCATGCCAGCTATTGTTGTATGTGAACTCAATCAGACTCAAGCTGTCCTCCCAGCTAGTCGAACGATCGAGCACACAAGCTCTAAGCATATCCTCTAGAGTCTGGATGGTCCTTTCAGACTGGCCATCTGTCTGAGGATGAAACGCTGTACTGAACCTTAACTCGGTTCCCATAGCCTTATGAAGTTCCTTCCAGAATCTTGACATGAAACGGCCATCTCGGTCCGATACAATGGTCTTAGGAATGCCATGTAAGCGGACAATCTCCTTCTGGTAAACTTCGGCTAGCTTCTGGGTTTCCCATGTGGTCTTGATGGCTATGAAATGAGCACTCTTCGTAAGCCTATCCACAATTACCCAAATAGCATCTCTCTGACTTCGAGTCTTGGGTAGCCTAGTGACGAAGTCCATGGAAATGTCCTCCCATTTCCATTCGGGTACTGGGAGAGGTAGCATCTCACCACCTGGTCTGCGGTGTTCGATCTTGACTTTTTGGCAAGTTAAGCACTTTGCCACAAAGTCTGCTACGTCCCACTTCATGTTTGGCCACCACAACTTCTTCCTGAGATCCTTGTACATCTTGCTAGAGCCAGGATGCATAGAATAAGCAGATGAATGAGCTTCTCTCATCACCAACTGACGAAGACCTTCTGTGTCAGGCACACAGATCCGATCCTGAAACCAAAGTGATCCATCATCCTGAACCACAAAACTGGGAGCTTTCCCATCCATCACTTCACTGCTTAACTTTACCAAGATGATGTCATCGACTTGCTTTTCTTTGATTTGATCCAGCAGTGTAGCCTGAATCTCCATCATACTCAGGTACCCTCTACGCTGGTCATATAAGACTTCAATGTCGCATGACTCTTGGTTTAGCTTGGTCTGAGCAGTAAGCAACGCAACCACAGTCTTGTGCATTGTCTTTCGGCTTAGCGCATCAGCTACTACATTAGCCTTGCCCGGATGATACAACAACTCCATGTCGTAGTCTTTGAGCAACTCTAGCCAGCGGCATTGTCTCATATTTAACTCCTTCTGAGTAAATATATACTTGAGACTTTTGTGGTCAGTGAAGACTTGGCATCTTATACCATAGAGGTAATGCCTCCAAATCTTCAGCGCAAAGACAACCGCTGCTAACTCAAGATCATGGGTCAGATAGTTTTCTTCGTAAGTCTTGAGTTGTCTAGATGCGTAAGCAATGACTCTCTCCCTTTGCATCAAAACACAACCAAGGCCACACTTGGAAGCATCACTATAGACCACATAATCATCATTCCCCTCTGGGAGTGCTAACACGGGTGCCGAGGTCAACCGTCGCTTCAACTCCTGGAAACTGACCTCGCACTTGTCATTCCAGACAAACTTCTTGTGGACTTTGCGGATTAGATTGGTCATCGGTAGAGCGATCTTTGAAAATCCTTCTACAAACCTTCTATAATACCCGGCAAGTCCAAGAAAACTGCGCACCTCTTTTACGTTCTGGGGCTGTGTCCATTTGGCCACCGCTTCAATCTTTTGGGGATCAACCATAACCCCATTTTTATTGATCACGTGGCCTAAGAAAGCCACTTCCATCATCCAGAATTCACATTTAGACAATTTAGCATAAAGCTGATGTTGTCTAAGGATCGACAAGGAAATCCGTAGATGTTCCTCGTGGACTTCTTCATTCGGAGAGTAGATCAAAATGTCGTCGATGAAGACTACCACGAACTTATCCAAGTACTGGTGAAAACATCGGTTCATCAAATCCATAAAGACAGCTGGAGCATTTGTAAGCCCAAAAGGCATCACTACGAACTCGTAATGACCATATCTGGTCCTAAACGCAGTTCTAGGAATGTCCTGCTCCCGAATCCTGAGTTGATGATATCCAGATCTTAAGTCGATCTTGGAGAACACCTTTGCTCCCTGCAATTGGTCCAACAAGTCATCAATCCTAGGCAAATGATACTTGTTCTTGATCGTCACCTTATTCAACTCTCGATAGTCGATACAAAGTCGAAACGATCCGTCCTTCTTTTTGACGAATAATACCGGAGCACCCCACGGCGATGCACTCGGCCTGACATATCCTTTGTCAAGAAGATCTTCAAGTTGATTCTTCAACTCTTGCATCTCAGCTGGAGCCATCCGATACGGGGATTTGGAAATCGGCGCCGTAGCAGGCTCGAGATCAATTGAAAACTCTACGTCACGATTTGGGGGTAATCCTGGAATTTCTTTCGGAAAGACATCCGAAAATTCCCTAACTACAGGAATATCAAGAACCTCAGGTCCATCCCCCTCGGGCGAATCCAAGTAGCAAAGGTACCCGACACAACCTTGTCGTAGTAGCTTAAACGCAGCCATCGCATTGATCAGCTTGCCGTTATCAGCGTCATTTCGACCTTTGAACTTGCACACGAATTGGCCCCCGGATGACACCGTCACCGTTCTTGAACTGAAGTCGATTACCGCCTTGTGACGCGTTAGCCAATCCATATCGAGAATAATGTCGTATGGAGCCATGGCTATGCAGATTAAATCTGCCTCGAATTCCTTACCCTGAATGGTAATCGGAAAGTCGGACAAATGCTTGGTTCCCACCAAACGTTCTCCATTAGGAAGATTAACGACGAAAGGGTCGCACGAATCATTGCACACTAAGTCTAACTTGCTAACACAACTATCCGAAATAAAGGAATGCGTAGCACCAGAATCAAACAGAATGCACACTGAAGTAGAGTGAAGGTATAGAGTACCTTGAGCAATCGGAGCGTTGGGTCCATCTGCCTCACGCATCTCGTACAAGCGTTGACCCTGACTTCCAGAAACAGCTGGGGCCTTTCCCCTGTTCTGAGCAGTCGTCTGCACTGAAGGGCTAGGGGTCTCGGCAGGCTTAAACCTAGGTCGGTTGCTCTGATGAACTGACCCTTACTGTGACTCTACTCCCTTCTGCTTTCCCTGCTTGTAGAACTTTTGCAGATGACCATCACGTCCACACCCAAAGCATGGCCTCCTCTCCTTCCGACACTCAGTGCTCTTGTGCCCAGCAGTACCGCAATTATAACACTGAACTAAACTCCTGGTATGCCCTGACTGCTGAGTCGATCCTCCTTGCGTCATCTCCGTCTTAGCTCTGCCGGATTTGGCGAAGTTAGACGGTGGCACAGGGCGCTTAAAACCACCTCCCTGATTCTGATTCTGCATCGACTTCTGTCGGTTGCGCCTCTTGGTCGACTCCTCGAGAGTTACCTCCAGCTTATAGGCACAATCCACATACTGCTCCAAGGTAGAGCATGTGTGGTGCACCATTAATGGTTTGCTATCCGGGTTCATCCACTCGTGGAAGTACCAGATCTTTTGAGCCTCGCTGGTGATCTCGGCAGTGGCGTACTGTAGAAGATGGTTGAACTTAGATGCCAACTCGGTCACTCTCAGACCATCAGTCTGAGGGTACACGAACTCTTTATGCTTCTCCTCTCTCATAGCACGAGAGAAAAAGCAATCAACCATCTTGGTCTTGAACATCGACCAAGTCAACACTGGGCTCTCAGCCAAACCAGTGCTCTTCCACCACTCGCTAGCCTCCTCCTTCAGCTGAAGAGATGCGATATGGACCTTCTCGGCCTCCGTACACTCCACGTTCCTGAACAGTCTCTCCATATGGGAGAACCAATGAGTCACTGCCACTGGCTCCCCTTTCCCGTTATAGCAGGCGGGTCTCATGGAAGTAATGGTCTTAAGAGCGCGACCATACCTATCCCTTACCCTAACAGCAGTCTCTTGAATCACAGGGTTTCTGGGTTCCACAACATCAGGAACCGCTGCATGAATAGGCACTTCTTGTGCTTGAGGCGCACTTGGTCTCAAGACATCAGTAATAGCCTGCATCACGATCCCACGGATCGCCTCAACAGCTGCAGCGTCAAACAGCATCGGCGCCTGGGTCTGATCCTGACCTTCACGCCTCTGCTGGACGCGAGACTCAGACTCATGTTCATCCTGAACACCTCTTCCTGCTGGTCTGGGGTTTTGGCTGGTCCCAGCACCGGCTCGAGTCGAGTTTCTCGTGCTTCTTGGGTTCACCATCTGTTTACCGATCCAATTCCAAGCATTCAATACATTAATATTATGCAACACACTTATGCAATATATCAATGTAAATAAATTACTCAGAATAGATCAACTTGGCATTTTATAGATGAACCTTCGAATTCTTACACACATAAGTTTATCATTCGAGCATTAGGACAACATTGCTCGAAGATATAAGTGTTTCTCAGAGTACTTGCCGCAATACTGAAATATTACACAAAGTACAACTTGGAAAACTAAGAAACGAACTACTACGATAGGCAACGTCACTCCTCCTCAAGGCGTTCCAAAACGTCTCCCATACGACTGGCTACTCGTGCATGGTCTCTTCGGGCTAGGCTCACCATCGAGCTCTGGCGATGGGTTTCGCACCCTGCTTGACCCTGAAGCACATAGTCCTAGCTCAGCCATAGAAAAGTATGGGTCGTCCATGACTGGTCCTTCTATTCCAGCCCTCCTCTGAGTACTGGCGATCAGCTCATCCCTCTGACGCTGCTGTTCTACGGAGATTACCTCGCTCTGGCGGAGAATCTCCTGCAGCTCGGATTCCGACCTCCATCTCCTTGGAGTAGGGATAGGCTGAGATTCCCTGTCACTTCTCCCAATACCGTACTCGGTATACAGTGCCTCCTAATCAGCTTCTGACATGGGTGCGTACTCTGGCACTGGTGACAATCCTGTACCGGGCTCCTGAATCTGCCCTCCAAGGTCCAACTCTGGATCCTCTTCTGGATCATCCTCTATGGGATCCTCTTCCTCGGGATCATCCTCGATGGAATCCTCTTCCTCGGGATCATCCTCGCTGGGATCCTCATCCTCGGAATCATCCTCGATCATCTCCTCGTCCTCGACAGGATCTTGCTCAAGCATCTCCTCTTCCTCCTCCTCATACTCGATCTCCTCGGGAATTGGTCCCAGCAGAAAGTCATCTTGGTAAACCCCTTGTTCATACCTTGACAACTCGTCTTCCTGCTCCCATTCCTGTACTCCCTCCACCCTTGGTGGCGGCACAGGTGCAGGTCTAGGGACCATAGCATTCCTGGCTACAAGGACAACCGACTCGGGGAGAACGTGCTTGACGTCTTCGGGTGGGCTACTCGGGCCTCCAACCTCGAAACATCGCTGAGGTAACGGAAAATCTAGCCTCGGCTGATCCGACTTGGTGTCTTCCGACCCCCTACCAATAGAAAAGCAGACACCCATCCTATCGAACAATAAGAAAGAAATTAGTCTTTCTAGACATAGAAGCAAGCTTACTATATCAGACTATAAAGAAGACACGACTATGAACGGTATTTTTAAATTCGTTTCAGAATGAAAATTCAAAGCCCTCTTTAAAGCATTTTGAAAATGAATAACTGGTTTATAAAAATTCCAAACCCGTTTTAAAAACATTGGCTCTGATACCACAACTGTAACACCCCCAAAACTTGACCCTTTTGGAAAAGTATTACCGCCAGTGACCCCAGTGTTCCTTACCGAGATCACCCAAGGCTTTACCAAAAAAACGATTTATGAAATGCAATTGATACACAAAGATCAAGCATTGAATTCCAAAACATAACATTGTTGAGGAAACAAGAGTTACGGGATTACAACCCAATCCCGAATAGGTCAAAACATAGTTTAAACCAAACACAGCGGAAGACTAAGAAAGTAAGTTACAATCGGAGTTATTTTCCAAAGGATCATAACCTGATTAAAGAAATAATTAAAACATTCAAAAACCACCGCCGACTTCATAGTCCTTCTAATCTTCTGAGCTACTTCTTAACTGATGTGCCGAATCAAACGGATGACACCAGCCAACCATGCAAGGGAAAATATTGGTTGGTTAGTCTAAATGAATAGACTAGCAAGGGAACAAAGCAGAATGGTTCGAAGCAGTTGTATTAGGTTAGACTCTTCGTCCCTCGAATAATAATCGAGTACGCTTGTCAACCACCATACTCCTACTGGAATAAACAAGAGGTATGCACAAGAGAAGATTCTGGAAGACTGAATCTTTACAGAAATCGACTCGAAAGAAGACTCCAACTGAAATGAGTCTTTAAGGAAGCAATGACAAATCTGGAAAGTTACAGAATCATTCAACCATGATTCAAAATTGACTGAGATGCTTCGGTTCACGACCAACCTCATCGCCTACAGCGAATCCAGATTGGAAAGAGAATGTACTACATTCAAGTCAAGACGAGTTTTCCTAGCTGCACTGAACTTAGTTGCACTACTCGCCCAAGGTGTATTAATTATGTGCGTCAAGGTAGCACTTATCTGATTTATGTTCCAAAAACACACATCACGTTATAGACTTATACATGTGTACCCCACCGATGGGACGACACATCTTAGTATACGTTTCGTCGAGAGTGACGTATACCGAAAGGTTTGTGACACCAGCTAAGTGTCATGTCTCTACACACATGTGTAAGAGACCGATCATGATCTTAGAATGGTATTGGATGGGGACGAGCCACCCCTCTACCAGATTATAAAGAAACGACTGGACAGAGTCCGAGTAACGTTCCTATCTAACAGTGCTAACTAAACAGTTACAACACCACCATATTTACAGGATAAATCCACATAAAGGCCCGAAAGGCGATCACAGATAATAGCGTTGTTCTAACAGATATACAACCTATTATATGATTTTCAAAACAGTTTATCAAAACCGTTTCCAGACAACAGAATATTCATTCCAAATTAATTACTCAGATAAACTACTGATAATTAATGTGAATATGGAACGAAAGAGGAAGAGCGAACCGCCACTTGCCTTACTCCGCAGAATAGTCTAAAGACGTCACTGGATTCCGGGCTCGACACGGTACAGCTCTGACAGCACAACGACCCCAAAACACGAGCGGTTTGGCCTCCTTCGACTTGCTTTGGCTTCTAACCTCCAAGGCTAACCAAAAGCTTCACAAAGGCACTCTGGAAACACACCAAAACAACACCGGCGAGACCTCTGGCGAGCACAAGAAAACCGGCGAAAACAAAACTCCGGCGAGAGGCGAATTTGGCAGCGATTCGGGGTTGTAGATGACCCAAAACTCATGCCCAAGCTCACCTATTTATAGGCAAACCCCAAGGAATGAGCTGCAACCCCTCAGACGCGGCAACCGACGCAACGGCGCGCCTTGAACGACGCCGGCGACCATCGGGCAAAGCCCACTGGACAATCACGGCGGTCGCCGTATTTTTGCCTGCGGCGGGCACGCGGTGGTCGCCGTAAATGCGGCGGTCGCCGTTGCTAGGCCTGTCGCGGCCAGCTAGAAGCTGACTCATTGACCTCTCGGGCCCAACCACGGCGGTCGCCGTTTCTGAACGGCGGTCGCCATTTTCCCCTTTTCCCGCCCATTCGGCTTTGAACGAGCATGACGATAAACCGGGATAAAAATTATCGTACGCGAACGACAATTTAAAATTCAAGGCACCTTATCTGTATATTATTTCACTGACAAAAAAATTACAGATATAGAGCACATTATAGAATGTCTCAAGCTACCTGAATTAAATCCGACGTACACAACGGGTACTCGGGAAAATTCCATAATTCCCAAAATAACCTTACAAAAATACGGGGTATCACAGGTTTCACCCCCTTCCTCAACATCCGAGCTGCGAATAAAAGATCAAATTTGACCATACTACAAACATCAATAAAAGCTTCACCGATAGATGGTAGATTTGAATACGAGAGCGAGGTTATCATGCATACATGTACATGAGAACCATGGCCATACGTTGGCCACCAATCTGGGCATTGTACTTGTCTATGAAATAGTCGAAGTGAGGTTCATATTTGTGTCCTACTTTGTAGTGAAGAACGTGTAGACCCTCCCCGTGATTTCTTCAATTCACAGGGTTAAAGTGGTAGCAATAAAGAAACCTTGGGATGGCATACCGGCAGGAATGAAGGTCCAATCCGCAATCCTATTTTTGATGCTCCTAATGATCTTATCCTGTCCTCTGGCAAGAAATGCACCCGAGCTCGTACGCACCCTACACCAATGGACAAATACTAAAGAGTGAGGACAATGACAAGGAAGGACCGAACTTAGACGATTCAATTAGGAATACTTGCCTGCTGTCCATGCTCTTGACCCATGCGAACTTTGGTATAAAGGGTGACCTAGTCCATATTGTTTTGGACGTATGGTGATCATTAATTTACCCTAACCCAAGGGAACATTTTGGATGGTAAAGGTAAAGTTTTCATCTCATGAGATGCAATGATTGATAACACCTTGATAAAATGCCTAAACCAAAGAGGCTTGGCTGTAATGTGAAATTGGATCAAGTTAAGTTAAACAGGGTTAGCCATCCATGTGAGATAAGTCACTTAGATCCGTAAGGAAAGAAAGGAGGAAGGAAAGTAATGTCATGTGATTCCGTTTTCCATATACATATGGGTAAAAGGATTAAATGAATGACATGAGTCATGTAAGTGGATCTCCCACCGAGATTATTAGCCTTTGGGCTATAAAGGGTATCTTCAAGAAAGGTATGTGTCATGGAGCCGGTAGAAAAGCTAGTTGGAGTGGGAAGGGAGACGAGTCCGAGGACGGAGAAGAAGATAAATACAAGTGCCCCCCGCCTTTCCCCATTACTGAAAAGCTTCCAAGCATGGTAATGGCTGCTACAGATCTGAAATCCAAGTTTAGGACCGAGTTTAGAGTTGAATACGGGATTACATATTTTTATAGTCGTGTGGTTGCAGTTTTTAAAACACGGAGAATGATGTGCAAAAATAATCAATCCAACTTGAATGGTTAAACAACAACTGTTCATGATCATACAGTAAGACAATTGTGGAGAGGTATATGTATCATTGAATAAAAAACATCAAATATTCCTGAATTGTAGTCACATTCTTTTTTTTTTTGTATTCTATCAGTGTAAAATTGAAAGAGAAGGATAAAAGGAGAAGAAAACTGTGAAGGTTGATTCTTTGTCAATGGGGATGGTTGCCAGAAAATTGATGCTTCCTTCCTTTGCTACAAAGGTACACCAATGGATCTCTCCGAAAGACAAGTCTATCTGGTGGCCATTCAAACAAGAGTTCATTAATAGCAGGCTTAGACGATCTAAACTAGCATCAGGCTTCATACTCCAGAATAGCAAGGCGTCGCCCATCTTAGGCTTAACAGAGAGCCCTTGTTTACCATATTGAGATAACTTATCCCAGTAAGGAACAACGATGTGGTTCCCCGCGTTAGGGAATACGGTTTCGCCCCTTCCTCAACATCCGAGCTGCAAATGAAAGATCAAATTTAACCATACTACAAACATCAATAAAAGCTTCACCGATAGATGGTAGATTTGAATACGAGAGCAAGGTTATCATGCATACAGGTACATGAGAACCGTGGCCATACGTTGGCCACCAATCTGGGCATTGTACTTGTCTATGAAATAGTCGAAGTGAGGTTCATACTTGTGTCCTACTTTGTAGTGAAGAACGTGTAGACCCTCCTCGTGATCTGTTCAATTCATAGGCTTAAAGTGGTAGCAGTAATGAAACCTTGGGATGGCATACCGGCAGGAATGAAGGTCCAATCCGCAATCCTGTTTTCGATGCTCCTAATGATCTTATCCTGTCCTCTGGTAAGAAATGCACCCGAGCTCGTGCGCACCCTACACCAATGTACAAATACTAAAGAGTGAGGACAATGACAAGGAAGGATCGAACTTAGACGATTCAATTAGGAATACTTGCCCGCTGTCCACGCTCTTGACCCATGCAAACTTTGCTATAAAGGGTGACCTAGTCTATATTGTTTTGGACGTATGATGATCATTAATTTACCCTAACCCAAGAGAACATTTTGGATGGTAAAGGTAAAGTTTTCATCTCATGAGATGCAATGATTGATAACACCTTGATAAAATGCCTAAACCAAAGAGGCTTGGCTGTAATGTGAAATTGGATCAAGTTAAGTTAAACAGGGTTAGCCATCCATGTGAGATAAGTCACTTAGATCCGTAAGGAAAGAAAGGAGGAAGGAAAGTAATGTCACGTGATTCCGTTTTCCATATACATATGGGTAAAAGGATTAAATGAATGACATGAGTCATGTAAGTGGATCTCCCACCGAGATTATTAGCCTTTGGGCTATAAAGGGTATCTTCAAGGAAGGTGTGTGTCATGGAGCCGGTAGAAAAGCTAGTTGGAGTGGGAAGGGAGACGAGTCCGAGGACGGAGAAGAAGATGAATACTAGTGCCCCCCGCCTTTCCCCGTTGCTGAAAAGCTTCCAAGCATGGTAATGGCTGCTACAGATCTGAAATCCAAGTTTAGGACCGAGTTTAGAGTTGAATACGGGATTACAGATTTTTATAGTCGTGTGGTTGCAGTTTTTAAAACACGGAGAATGATGTGCAAAAATAATCAATCCAACTTGAATGGTTAAACAACAGCTGTTCATGATCATACAGTAAGACAATTGTGGAGAGGTATATGTATCATTGAATAAAAAACATCAAATATTCCTGAATTGTAGTCACATTCTTTTTTTTTTTGTATTCTATCAGTGTAAAACTGAAAGAGAAGGATAAAAGGAGAAGAAAACTGTATGGTTGATTCTTTGTCAATGGGGATGGTTGGCAACAAATTGATGCTTCCTTCCGTTGCTACAAAGGTACAACAATGGATCGCTCCAAAAGACAAATCTATCTGGTGGCCATTCAAACAAGAGTTCATTAATAGCAGGCTTAAAGGATCTAAACTAGCATCAGGCTTCATACTCCAGAATAGCAAGGCGTCGCCCATATTAGGCTTAACCGAGAGCCCTTGTTTACCATATTGAGATAGCTTATCCCAGTAAGGAACGATGCTGTGGTTCCCCGCGTTAGGGAATACGGTTTCACCCCTTCCTCAACATCCGAGTTGCAAATGAAAGATAAAATTTAACCATACTACAAACATAAATAAAAGCTTCACCGATAGATGGTAGATTTGAATACGAGAGCAAGGTTATCATGCATACAGGTACATGAGAACCGTGGCCATACGTTGGCCACCAATCTGGGTGTTGTACTTGTCTATGATATAGTCGAAGTGAGGTTCATACTTGTTTCCTACTTTATAGTGAAGAACGTGTAGACCCTCCTCGTGATCTGTTCAATTCATAGGCTTAAAGTGGTAGCAGCAATGTAACCTTGGGATGGCATACCGACAGGAATGAAGGTCCAATCCGCAATCCGGTTTTCCATGCTCCTAATGATCTTATCCTGTCATCTGGTAAGAAATGCACCCGAGCTCGTGCGCACCCTACACCAATGGACAAATACTAAAGAGTGAGGACAATGACAAGGAAGGACCGAACTTAGACGATTCAATTAGGAATACTTGCCCGCTGTCCACGCTCTTGACCCATGCAAACTTTGGTATAAAGGGTGACCTAGTCTATATTATTTTGGACGTATGATGATCATTAATTTACCCTAACCCAAGAGAACATTTTGGATGGTAAAGGTAAAGTTTTCATCTCATGAGATGCAATGATTGATAACACCTTGATCAAATGCCTAAACCAAAGAGGCTTGGCTCTAATGTGAAATTGGATCAAGTTAAGTTAAACAGGGTTAGCCATCCATGTGAGATAAGTCACTTAGATCCGTAAGGAAAGAAAGGAGGAAGGAAAGTAATGTCATGTGATTCCGCTTTCCATATACATATGGGTAACAGGATTAAATGAATGACATGAGTCATGTAAGTGGATCTCCTACCGAGATTATTAGCCTTTGGGCTATAAAGGGTATCTTCAAGAAAGGCGTGTGTCATGGAGCCGGTAGAAAAGCTAGTTGGAGTGGGAAGGGAGACGAGTCCGAGGACGGAGAAGAAGATGAATACAAGTGCCCCCCGCCTTTCCCCGTTGCTGAAAAGCTTCCAAGCATGGTAATGGCTGCTACAGATCTAAAATCCAAGTTTAGGACCGAGTTCAGAGTTGAATACGGGATTACAGATTTTTATAGTCGTGTGGTTGCAGTTTTTCAAACACGGAGAATGATGTGCAAAAATAATCAATCCAACTTGAATGGTTAAACAACAGTTGTTCATGATCATACAGTAAGACAAATGTGGAGAGGTATATGTATCATTGAATAAAAAATAGCAAATATTCCTGAATTGTAGTCACATTTTTTTTTTGTATTCTATCAGTGTAAAACTGAAAGAGACGGATAAAAGGAGAAGAAAACTGTGGAGGTTGATTCTTTGTCAATGGGAATGGTTGGCAGAAAATTGATGCTTCCTTCCTTTGCTACAAAGGTACAATAATGGATCGCTCCGAAAGACAAGTCTATCTGGTGGCCATTCAAACAAGAGTTCATTAGTAGCAGGCTTAGAGGATCTAAACTAGCATCATGCTTCATACTCCAGAATAGCAAGGCGTCGCCCATCTTAGGCTTAACCGAGAGCCCTTGTTTACCATATTGAGATAACTTATCCCAGTAATGAACAACATTGTGGTTCCCCGCGTTAGGGAATACGGTTTCACCCCTTTCTCAACATCCGAGCTGCAAATGAAAGATCAAATTTAACCATACTACAAACATCAATAAAAGCTTCACCGATAGATAATAGATTTGAATACGAGAGCAAGGTTATCATGCATACAGGTACATGAGAACCGTGGCCATACGTTGGCCACCAATCTGGGCGTTGTACTTGTCTATGAAATAGTTGAAGTGAGGTTTATACTTGTGTCCTACTTTGTAGTGAAGAACGTGTAGACCCTCCTCGTGATATGTTCAATTCATAGGCTTAAAGTGGTAGCAGCAATGAAACCTTGGGATGGCATACCGGCAGGAATGAAGGTCCAATCCACAA
Source organism: Rheum nobile (assembly GCA_027886185.1). Lineage (NCBI taxonomy): Eukaryota > Viridiplantae > Streptophyta > Magnoliopsida > Caryophyllales > Polygonaceae > Rheum > Rheum nobile. The sequence continues at coordinate 1,823,476 of WOAB01000002.1, read as the reverse complement.
TCATGTTTTCGATGCTCCTAATTATCTTATCCTGTCCTCTGGTAAGAAATGCACCCGAGCTCGTGCGCACCCTACACCAATGGACAATACTAAAGAGTGAGGACAATGACAGGGAAGGACCGAACTTAGACGATTCAATTAGGAATACTTGCCCGTTGTCCACGCTCTTGACCCATGCAAACTTTGGTATAAAGGGTGACCTAGTCTATATTGTTTTGGATGTATGATGATCATTAATTTACCCTAACCCAAGAGAACATTTTGAATGGTAAAGGTAAAGTTTTCATCTCATGAGATGCAATGATTGATAACACCTTGATCAAATGCCTAAACCAAAGAGGCTTGGCTCTAATGTGAAATTGGATCAAGTTAAGTTAAACAGGGTTAGCCATCCATGTGAGATAAGTCACTTAGATCCGTAAGGAAAGAAAGGAGGAAGGAAAGTAATGTCATGTGATTCCGTTTTCCATATACATATGGGTAAAAGGATTAAATGAATGACATGAGTCATGTAAGTGGATCTCCCACCGAGATTATTAGCCTTTGGGCTATAAAGGGTATCTTCAAGAAAGGCGTGTGTCATGGAGCCGGTAGAAAAGCTAGTTGGAGTGGGATGGGAGACAAGTCCGAGGATGGAGAAGAAGATGAATACAAGTGCCCCCCGCCTTTCTCCGTTGCTGAAAAGCCTCCAAGCATGGTAATGACTGCTACAGATCTGAAATCCAAGTTTAGGACCTAGTTCATAGTTGAATACGGATTACAGATTTTTATATACGTCTGGTTGCAGTTTTTTAAACACGGAAATTCAAAAACCAGTGCTCGGATACGTGTCTGTGTGCGCTCGCTGGCTATGCCTCACTGATTACACAACTCCTTGCTTTCTTCTTTTATTTGAAAATTCTTTTACTTCTTTGGTTCATTCTATAAAATATTTCCAAATTAATTTTACTCTAACGTTTGTTGTACTCCTTTGACGGGAAAAATGCTACTTACATGATATGGTGAACAATAAAAAAAAATTATCTACAAAAGCAGAAGTTGATGAGGTAAAAGCGTCAAACAAATTTTTTTCAATTTAGGCTCTGTTCGGTAAAGCAATGCTGATACTTATGCTGATGCTGTATCAGATGCTGAATTATGTAATTAATTTGATGTTGATACTTATGCTGATATTGATACTTATTTCCTGTGCGGGTGTTCGATAAACAATACTTATTTAAACTTTTTTTTGGCTAAAATTACCAAAATATCCTTAAAAAAAATTATCAGCATCACGTGATGATCCAAATTTTGATTTTTTGGTAGATGCACGTGTAGTGCACGTGACACTCTCTCCTTCTCCTCTCGACCCTAAACAACAACATTAGCAGCTTCTTCACTCGACTCGATAACAAAGCTCGTTGTGGTCGAGCACGGTGACTCAGCAAGCATCGATTTCGCGACGGCGACTCCAGGAGGTGGCATCGATTTCGCGACGGCGTCTCCAGGCAGTGGTCTAGTCCGATAGGTCCGGTATCCGGGTGTTCGAAACGAGTTCGGTGAATTTGAATATCTGTAAGTGGAGCTTCATTCTCTTGTTTCAGAAAGATTAATGTCCCTTAGTCCTTCGCCTATTGATGAACATTTGTTTTGGCCTGCTTTAATCTGTTGTTTCTGTAAGTTGAGCTTCATTCTCATGTTCAGTCAATTTAGGGTAAATTTTTTTCCAAATATTTTAGGGTAATTTATTGAGGGGTAATCCTTAGCTAACTGATTTAGGGCTAATTGTTAGTTAATTTTGCATATTTCACTGAATTTAGGGTTAATTGTTTGCTAACTGAATTAGGGCTAATCGTGAGCTAGTTGAATTAGGGCTAATCGTGTTGCTTATTTAGCCTATTTCACTGAATTTAGGGTACTTGGTTAAAGGATAATCGTTAGGTAATTGATTTATGACAAATCGTTAAGTTAATTTTGCATATTTTACTGAATTTATGGTAATTGATTTAAGGCTACTTTTTAGTTAATTGTTTCATCTGAATTCGTGAATTTTGCCATGTTAAATACTGAAAATTCATGTAATGTTACTTGTTAGTTACTTGTTAGATACTGATTTAGGGCTACTTGTTAGTTACTTCACTGAATTTTGCCATGTTAAATACTGATTTAGGGCTACTAGTTAGTTAATTGATTTAGGGCTATGCATGTCAAATACTGAAAATTCATGTAATGTTTGTCAAAGTAATATTAGGACATGGCTGAACAAAGTATAGATACCCAAATTGTGAAAGGGAAAGGAACGGGAAAGGGGAAGGCAATAGCAAAGGAAAAGTCATTCCATTGGATTGAGTCGCTTACTCTAACTTTTTTGGAAGTCCTAAGATTTATAAAAAGATAAAATGGGTATGGTGTGGCCTTCAGTTGGGCCGAGATATGTTCAAAATTTGAGAAGAAAACAAAGATGGCTATAACGCCTAAAACTGCCCAGAACAAATATTTCACTCAAAGGAAAAAATGGTCCAACTGGGGAAAAATTAGGCACATGGAGACTGGTGTAGGTTGGGATGAATCAACTGGTCGTATTATTGTGGATGAAGAATGGTGGCAGAAGAAAAGAAAGGTACGATATACTATCCCAATTCTTGTCCTATTTTTAAAATTGGTCCCACTTGTTAATGTTTCTTGTTTTTCTGAATCTCTATATATAGCACATAACAAAAATGTGTGTGGATTTACTGGTAGGATGGGTTGGAATCAAGTTTTATGTTGCATTACATGATCTATCAAGGGCTGTGAGATCACAATTGTGTCAACTCGAAATACACTGTGAGATCACAATTGTGTCAACTTATAAAGCTTTTCTGCATGAACAACAAACTAAGTTTTTTTTATACACAAAGATCCTCTAATTCCTACATTAGGAGATGGATCCAAGTGGAGGCTCTTGCTATCATGCGTGTGACCCCTATAATTCAGCATCTTAAACTATGTGTATATCTTCTGTAGTGCTTTTTGAGTTCCTTTTGATTTAGCCAGCAATACCTAAAATTCTAGATGGTGTCTATCACAAAGATGTATAAGGAAATTTACATACTTAAGCATGGCCCTGGCGAAAAACCCTACATGACATTTCTAAGACAACGCTAATAATTAGAATGATTATTGAGGTTAATTAGTATTACTCACGCCGACATCAAATATCCTGCAAAACATAGGCTCTGCTGTAGATGTCAATGAAGGGAATAGGTTTGATAGGATTTATGGATTCAATTACAGAAGCCTCAAAGCTGATATGGAGAATCTCTAAGAGATCGATCATGTGTTTCTTCTTGGTCATTGCTTGTACAAGATGAGTTGAAAGCTCTTATTTACCTGATCATGTGTTTCTTCTTGGCCATTGTTTGTGGGTTTTGTGGAACATGATCATTAGGTAAAAAGCATAGAAGTTTCAGTTGATTGATTCCATTGCATTTGTTCTTTGATCACAGCTCTGATTTATATGCTTTCAATACCGAGCTAATGGATCAATCGACTGACATATTCATTTAACCCATTGACTTAGATGATTTATATGCTTTCAATACTGAGGTGATAGTATTGCTCACACATGACATTTCCTGAATTTAGATTATAGTATATATTGTCAATCTTGCTTGCTTGCTTTAGGGTAATATTGATACTTTCTGCATTTCCTGAATTTTGCAAATCTTCTTTAGCAGAAATTGTCATTTTTAACTACTACAATATATTTGTACAAGAGTTAGGTGATGCGTATACGTCCTTCAGAAGGAAAGGGGTGCAACCGGAGATAAGTGACTCGTGGGACGACATTTATATTGAACTGGTGGCGTCCGAGAAGCACACAGTGGCTGCATCGATGGAACCTGATTCGGTTCCCGTGTGCATTGATGATGATGTTATTATCCAGTCTGATGCTGATGATGATATCCTTGAGCGTCAATTGGAAAAAGACGCTCAAGAGGACACTATTGACATTATGCAAACCTAGGGTACTCAACCGCGCACAGATGGGACAATAGAAACACTGCAATCAAAGTCAAAAGGTAAATCCCATAGTGTGGCAACTACAGCACCTATCCAGAAAAAAGAGGAAAAGGCAATCGCCTTCAGCCGCCATGTTTAACCAACAAACTGGTAAACACATGTTGACATTGATGAATAGTGATTTTGAGGCGAGCACCACAGGAGATGACAACAAATACGACGAGGTTGTTGGGGTGCTAGACAGACTTGTTGAGAATAATCTCGTGGAAGGGGGTTCTGGCCTTTGGTGTTTTGCCATGAATGAGTTGGACAAGGAAAATAGACGTAGGATTTTTCTGAAGATAAAGACCGATGATTTCAGGGTCAAGTGGTTGGCTCACGAGTACAGAAACAGTGGCAAAGTGTAGATGCACTTTCATCGAAATGTATTTGCAAAACTTATTTATCCTAGACTGTTTGCAAAAGTGTTTTATCCTAGACAATTTTCTGAAGTGTAGTATCCTAGACAATTTGTCTCTGTGTTTTATCTTGTATGTTTGATGTGGCGTTATGCAAACTTTGTTGAGATTTCTTTATATTTGGATACATGGCATATATGTTAAGATATTTGCAAATTTTATTAAGGTTTGTATTCAACATCTTTAATATGGAATTCTTGTTCAATTGTAACAGGGTGTTACATACCCTAGGCTATGGTTGGACATGAACGTACAACTTCTAACAGCTTACCAACGAAGGTACATCCTTAAGGTCCCTTGTTTTGATTCGAAATTGACTGGGATCATGTGGATGAGAGAAATACTAGACTCAAAATCAGATGTGCGGTGCATGATTTCATTTAGAATGGAACGACATGTCGTCCAAAACTTGTGCAAAGAGTTAGAGAATTACGGCTTAAAAGCTTCTCGAAATATGACAGTGCTAGAAAAAGTGGGAGTGTTTCTATTCATAATTGCTCTAGGACAGTCCAACAAAGCTACATGTGAACGTTTTCAGAGATCAGGAGACACAATTAGTCGAGTAGTTCATCAAGTATTGGATGCATTAGTTGGTCGGAAATATGGAATCCGAGGTCTTGTACGAAAACTGCTACAACCCCGTGACCGAAATTTCACTACAGTTCCTAACAAAATTCAATCACAAGATATATATAGCATTTTTAAGGTATTATATTAGGGTCTTGCTTTAGTTTTTATGCTTTGACACGTAATATTGCAATAATTAACTCCTTAATGTTCTCGATCAATGGAACTTGTAGGGGGCGATTGGCTGCATTGATGGGACTCACATAACTGCTTCTATACCATTGCATGAGCAATATCCATACTTTGGGCAAAAAAAATATTGCTCGTTTAATGTCATGGCCGTGTGCGATTTTGACATGTATTTCACGTTCATTTCGACCGGGTGGGAGGGGAGTGCGCATGATACACGAGTGTTCGACCATGTTGTAAAAACGCCATGTCTTAACTTCCCACACCCACCGGCATGTAACTTGTTTAAACCCTAGATTTTTTAAAACACAAATTAACATCTTAACACCAATTCGTTTATATGTTGTCATTTCGTTTTTTTTTCAGGTCGTTATTATCTACTGGACAAGGGATACCCGGATAGACAAGAGTACATGGTGCCATATTCTAAAGTCAAATACCATAAATCATAATTCAAGAGGGAGATTCCAAAAAACGATGAAGAAGCATTCAACCGCGTTCATTCTTCCTTGCGAACAACCATTGAGCGATGCTTCGGAGTCCTAAAAAAGAGATGGAAGATTTTAAATGCTATGCCTAGCTATAGTATTCCAACACAGAACGACTTTATTCTAGGTTGTTTTGGCCTCCACAATTTCATTCTACAACACAAGCACCATGATGCACTATTTGAAGACGATGAGGAATTGGAAGAAAATTTTCAAGGGCGAGAAGATGAAGGCACTGGCGAACTTCCTGGAGGCATGGGCGAATTAAGAGCTGAAATTGCACATGAAATTTGGAACAACGGGACAAGGTTTCTTTCATGGTTAATGGTATGAAAAACTATGACAAATCATTTTGGAACTTTAGTATGTGTAGTTACTTCAAGTTTGTTGTTTATTTAGGGTAATCATTTTAGGAACTTTTGTAATCTCTAACAACTATCTTTGCAATGAATTAGGCCCTCTAATTCCTTGCCTATTCTAAAGTGATATTGATGCCAAACTAAATTCCCTGTTGTTGTGTAGTATTTCTGTACAACTTGCCACTTATGTGGAACTTAGCTAGATCAAACCACACATGTCATAGAATTACGGGCCCTTAAATAGGCAATACAAACCGTGAAACAGTGCCATGATTACAATAATAATCATGTTCTTAGCGAACAACGAACTAAAGGAAATGCAACAGAAATGGAAAAACACACATGAAGTACGAAGGTAGATAACGAACAAAAATAGATTTTGCTGCACATTAATAATTGAAGACGCGTGCACACAACTCTTTGGTGACAGGAGATAAGGGGGCTCTGAGGATTGTGTTGAAGCATGTAAACAAAAGGATTTACTTTTAGATTTTGATTTGATCTTCACACTTGTTTTAGTTATTTGTCCTGTTATGCTCAATATTATATGATCCTTCATACTTGACATGCTAAGTTTTTTGAAAGTACAATGCACCATCCAAATTGTAACATGACAGTTCCAAAAGTTTAGTGTTATATTTTTGATGGACCAAAGCTTTATAGCTTACATTAAAATGTATTAGCATGTATCATATTGATTAAATATTTTGTTACTTATCAGTAATAATACTATAAAATAAGGAAGTAAGGATCCATTCCTTTACGAGTTAAATCAAGCTTGTATTTTGCAAATTTCTTAAGATTCTCCTAGCTTAGGAGTTGAAGTGGATCATCATCATACAAGGCAACATATTTGTCATAAATTCAGTGAAATAACATAGCAAAATTCAGTGAAGTAACTAACAAGTAGCCTTGAATCAATATCTAACAAGTAACTAACAAGTAACATTACATGAATTTTCAGTATTTAAAATGGCAAAATTCACGAATTCAGATTAAACATTTAACTAACAAGTAGCCCTAAATTCAGTGAAATAAGGTTCAACTGTGAAGCAGATAAGATCAAGTTACAACAGAGTAGACGAAGAAAAATCAACACAAACAAAATAAAAGCCCTAAATTTGATTTTGTAAACCCTAAACCCAAACTTACAGCAAAGAAGATTAAGTTACAACAGAGTAGACGAAGAAATATCAACACAAACACAAAAAGCCCTAAAAAAGCATAACCCTAAAAGCCCTAAACATTGAAACCATCAAAGCCCTTAAATCGACACCACATGGAAGCCCTAAAATCAATTCTGTAAACCCTAAACCCAAAAAGCCCAAAAATCATCAGAACAAAACCCTAAAAGCAAAAGCCATTAGTGTTGGCGATGGAATTTCGGAACCGGAGACAAAGATCTACTAGCCCTATTATTTCAATTTTAGGGCTTCTGATGGATTTCGAAAGCCACACTTCAAGGGCGAGCATATTTGGGGTCGAGGGAGCGAGGGGAGAGAGTGAGGAGACGAAGAAGACGAAAGATCGAGGGGAGGAGAGGAAGAAGACGAAAGAGCGAGGGGAGAGAAGTGTAATACTCATGGTTTCTAAAAGATAAAATTTGGGATTATTTAGGATCTTGACATCGTAATTCTTGAGGAATTGATATATTTTATGTCTACTACAATTATAAGGGAATTCATAGTTGGAATATGGGTTTGTTATTTTGAGGAGGAATGGAAGTGATCATCTCGGTTATAATACTTGAGGATTTTAGAAAACGACTTTGGAATTATTTAGAGCTTTGATGTCTCGATTGATTCTTGAAGAAGTTAATATATTAGGGTTATCATAACTATGAATCGATGGAATGATTTGAAAATTTGGATTCTTATCGTTTTGAGGAATAGTGAAATAAAGTCACTTCGGGTGTTAAGGTTCGTTTAGGATTATCCCGAAAGTGTCATTGGGTTTAATAGAATAGGCCTTGATATTTTTGAAATATTATTTCGAGGTATTATTAATAAGTTATTTTGAAATTAGAATTTCTAAGATATTTTCTGACCATAAATGTAATAAGGAAATTGACGAGCGATACGGGTATGGAAACCGTATCGATATTAGATATATTTCCGGGTAATTAGGGTGTTTCAATTTTACATACATATTTATATTATACATATTATTATAACAATATCACAAAAGGACAAAATAACATTTGTCCTTATAAGCCTTATTTCTAGAAAATTCCCAAAATCTCTCAATTCTTCCTCTTATGGCCATGACCGGCCACCTTACTCACATTTTTGCACATATTAATATTTGTAAATCTAGAAAATTCCCTCCCTTTTTTTTATAGCCAAACCGACCTACCCCTCTAATGTAATCTCCAAATTTTTCTCCAAAGTTCTAGAAAAGGGCCATCTAAGTCCTATAAATACAAGTGTGCCCCCTTTCTTTTTGGGCATGGTAGCCGACCACCCCTTGCTTATCTATCCCTCCTAATTGGCCACCTATTCCTCTTGTCTTAGCCATGCTTTCTTCCTCCATGGCCATTACCTTCCTCCATGACCATCATCTTCCTTCCTTCATGTCTTCCATGGCTCATGCAGTTAAGGTGTTTTCATGCCTTTCAAAATCAAGCATCCATCCTTGAATATAAGGTATGATCTTTCTTAGAAGTACTTTTGAATATAAGTTGTATGATTAAGATGTTCTTGAGTAGAAGAGGTATTTAGAAGGCAAATGATGATTAATAAGAGGATAAATGATGTTGGGAGATAGTCTAAGAAGATTGAATTTGGAGTTTGAAAGTGAAAGATGAAATTTGGTAGAATCGTAACTTCTGGAAAATTCTGGGTAAAATCGGTAATCTCTGGAAGATTGGGGTTGGCATCATAATTTGAGGAATTTCGTTACGAGTATGAGGAATCTGACGGATCTCGATTTGGATATTTATATCAAAAGTTATGCATGAATCTGTAATGTAATGCAGATTTAGGGAGTCGCTGCAATCATAGGAAATCCGGGAAGATGGGCTACAACAATGATCATATCACGACAATTGATGTCGTGGGACGTCGTAAAGGCAAGTTATATGTGAATGTTTATGTGCTTAGCATAAATATAGATTATCTGTATATGCAGTAATACCGTAATTAGTATTATATATTTGATGGTTGCATTTCATGGGCTATGATATGACTATATGTTGAGGTTCTTGATATTATTATATGATGGGATTATATTGTTGAGGAATATAAGTTATGAATATTATGATATGAAATAATATGGTATTATGAATCATAATAGTCGGTTCGGTATCGTGACAATGTGATAATAAGTGATTATAATGATAAGATGGATATGAATGTGATGATGGAAGTGGTTATTAGAGTTAGAATTTAGAATACGCAATGGTGACGTTTATGGTAAATAGTTAAGAACATATTGGTAAATAATTGAGGATAAGGTTGTGGTATTGATATTGTGTATGTTATATGGTGAGTCGATGTGTGCATGTGTGGCTAATGATTATGATGATGAGTTATAAAAAATGGATTAATATAGGCCTATGCAGCAAATGAATAGGTGATGAGGTTGTAAATCATCGGGATTGATTCTTGTGATATTGTGTTTTTAATATTCAAATCTTATGTGTTTACAATCATGTTTTTAAAATAAAAGGGTTGTTGATTTTGCTGGTGTGTCAACTGTATGATAAATTGTTGTTGATTTCGCCTACGTGGCAATTATATGATAACTGTTGATAATTAGGCCAGTGCGGCAATGATTCATCCCTCGATTAGGGCTCATCTTGGGTTTGGCCGCCCGGGGTGAGTGGGTCGTGGGAGGTGCTTTACCTGTGGTTTGTGGAGGATCGCTCGTTTAGCTAACGAAATTGTACCCTCCAGCAGGTAAAGGTATATGTTTTCGGTGTTTTGTCGAGCCATCCCTTGTTATCCCTGGTGTCCGGTTGGATATGCCAAGGGGGCAACTTTACCTGTATTGGGAATGACGGGTCGCCTAGCTAACGACGCCGTTGGCTTCCCGCGGGTGAAGGTTTAGGAAGAAGGTACCTTCGTGCCCAAAAGTTCTTGGGCATGTTTTCGAATATGATCGTGGATGTTTCATTGAAACGTTTGGAATATGTTTGTGTTTATTTTGTTCACTGCTTTTTCCTTAAAAGAAATATGTCCGGGTATAGATTTTAAATAATGAATTTTCTAATCTCGATGATCTGTATCCGATGGGATGTTATAGGAACTATTGAGTTATCACTGTAAGGGAAGTTAATGTCTAGTTGGGCATTTACTGTAATATGATTTTATATGTGATAATTGGTGAGGTTTATTGAGGTTACTGTAATATTGCTTGAGGATTTATGGACATCTATGAGAAATTTATGATCTGATTTAGAATGTGTTATATGGGTCGATTGGATAATTATTGGAATTATTGTGATAAGATCTATAATATGATGCAATTGGTGAGGTTTATTATAGAGAGAATTAATTGTATGCAATTGTATGACTGTTTGCTACACTTGCATGTATCTATCTAAATTCTTGTGCTCAATGTTGCTATTGAATTGAATCATGGAGGTTTTCCTGGTTGTGGGATAGTTAGTATTCTCAGGGTCTGTTTGTTCTGTTTATAATTTAAGAAAAGGAATAGGAACATTCATAGGAAATAATTAGAGATAATCTAGGATCAACCTATCAAATGAATGGTGGATATTTGTTTGGCTAAGTATTTTTTCCCTAATTGATTACAACCCTTTGTTTTGTTTACTTTACTTTGTTTACTTGAAATTCAATCAACCAACCAATCCCCCCTTTGTTACTATTGCATGCAAATTGACATAAAGAAAGATAACTCCTCCCTGTGGGATTCGACATTTGCTTGCCTATTCTACTAGTTTAGGTTGTTAAGGATTATTTTGATTAGGCATCACGACTTTAGCTTCTATCAAATTGGCGCCGTTGTCGGGGAGGCAAGTTTTGTTTTTTCTTTGTGTTTAATTGTGTGTCAACTTTTGTGTAGACCTATCTTACGGTCCACACCCGTGCTACTGATTTTTTTCCCTTTTTGATTTTGATACAAAGATGGAGAGATTTCCCCAATTCCGGCAAGAGCCGTAATATGACCCATACTCCTACGCATACACTCCAGGGTGGAGAAATCACCACAATTCGAGTTATGGGTACTAGCAATACCCTCTTTATGGTCATGACTACCAGGAGTTCTATCTGGGGCCACAGTCGTACTATCAGCAGGACACTCCACAGCAGTACAGTCCAGCCTATGAGCATAGACCACCGGTGTCCAACCCAAGTTCCTCCAGGTCTACTGAGGATATGCTTCGATCTCGTACGCAAAGCATGATCCAACTTGAACAAGCGATGAGCGGAATGGAGGCCATGGCTTCAGCGACACTGCTATCTCACCCAATAGTGCACCAGAGAAAGAATGTCAATCAAGAGACGCAGTCCAGCACCCAGAACTTGGAGAGTCAGATCGAGCAAATGGTTCAAGCAGTGAGTAGAGTGGAGGCTATGGCATCGGCGCTATCTCACCCAGTAGTGCACCACAGAGAGAGAGAGAGTGCCTTTTCGATGACCATACGAAGTACTGAGGAGCTGCATGTCGTCCCCTTAGCTGAAAGGGAACAACAAATTTGTGAGACGGGAGCAGAATACAGTGAGATGTCTGCAGAAGAGACCCCGAGACAACGGGAGGTGCTTTCTGAAGAAGATTATTTTTTGGAATTGGAAGAATTCAGCGACCACGAAGAAGAAGGCCACGACCACGGGGTTCTTACTGAGGAAGAAGATGAAGTCGGCGAATATCCGCGATCGCGGAAAAGTCCCTGTTGCCAAGATTTTTGACGAAGAAAAACCGCAACCGCGGACAGAAAACCGCAATCGCGGAATATTTTCTGAAGAAGGATTTTGCCCATTTGAAGAACCGCGACCGTGGGTCCCAAACCGCGATCGCGGTTTAGCCTCTGACGTGGATGACGCATTTACTCACCTCGACTTCCTTCCGCTCAGTACATTGACGCCCTTCGCACCCTTCCCTGAGGCATTACAAGACACTCGAAGGCTGAAGAACAACAAAGAGATTTATGAGACCTTGAGTAAATGCGAGGCAAACGTTCCTTTGGTCGAACTGGCAGACAGCACCCCTCGCTCCACAGAATTTTTAAGGGCGCTGCGCAAGATCAAGAAGAGACCGAAGGGGAAGCACAAACGGCAAATTTTTAAGCTTTACCCCCTCAAGAAAGAAACCATGATTCAAACGGCAAATTTCTCCACGCTGGATACGGGGCAGGACAAGCATGCAGCCCCTGAGATGTTGAGTAGGCCGTTTCTGCAGATGGCAAGTGCACTCATTCATATGAACAATGGTCCACCCACCATAAAGTGCAGGAGAATGGGGGTAAAGCTTACCATAGAGAATATAAAGAGGCACCCCCCTGATCGAGACCCCTGGAGTTCAGTTGATGTGAGCAACCCGAGTTGAGTGGAAGAGTACTAAGTCGAGCCACGACAATAACTAAGGCGCTGTCCAGGAGGCAACCCGAGGTATGTATTTCTTTTCTTGTCTTTTCTTTCCATGTCTTTAGTTGTTTTATCTTGCTTTGTTTTGTTTTTGTTTTTGCTTTGTTTTTGCATTTAGACTAACCTGCAGGAAGGCGACCCGAAGCCACATTGAAGACGGTGTTAACCACGCACCAGAGTATTTTCCGTGGTCGCGGAAAAGTTACTGTAAGTCCCCTTTCCTGAAGAAGAAAAAAAGGTCAACGTTTTTTCCACGATCGCGGCTCTATTTCCGCGATCGCGGCCCAGCTGTCTGCGTTTTAATTTGAGAGATGGTGCGCATCATGATGCCAAGGAGGAGACATTCGCCCCACATTTTATTTGGCACCGATGATGACTCGACATTCGACAACTGAGGAGGAGAAACACCATGACCCACACCACGATTACATCTGGGCCCCATTTTTGTGTTCGTTGAAGGCCGTGCAGCCCCGACATCTTTGCTATTCCACTACACCTTACAATGGATTCCTTTTGGTTGCACGGTGGAGTTTGTTTGAAGACCGGCGTAACACCAATGACTTGTGCTTACATTGATTTACCGCCAGCGACAACTTTCAATGTGCAAGCCAACTCTTCGACGGTTGTGAGTACCTTTCCGCTTTTCCCTATGCTTCATTCTTTTTTGTCTTTCATTATATTGAGGACAATGCAATGTTTAAGCATGGGGGAGTGTTCTATACTTGCTAGTCGTTGAGGAGAAAATGAAAAAAAATAATGAAAAATAGAAAAAGCCAAAAAATTGATAAAAGGCAAAAATTGAAATCCTGGGATAAGTCGAAAACCCGAAAGGGCGGATTAGACAATAAGCAGGTGGCTTGTACCAGCATTAGGTTGGGGTAATAACTGGTCAAGAGTGATGTGAGTTTTATGCGAGCCCATCTATGGAAAAATGAAATGAGCAGTTTGGTGAAAACCCGAGAGGGCGCCTTGGCAAAATGAGTGAAAAGAAGAAGAGTGATTATTAGAAATCATCATTTTACCTGGCGTGGTGACATAAGAAGAGGAGATATAAGGAGGATTCAGGTAGGTCACTCTGGGAGGCATAAGAAGATAGATGGAGGCTAGGATTAGATTGTTATTCACTCTATGGTGTTCATGATAAGCTTGGGGGAAGTACTCTGCTTTCCTAGGAGCTTGGTTGGTGTTATGTGTTGAGTTGTGTTGTGTTGTGTTGTGTTGTGTTGTGTTGTGTTGTGTTGTGTTGAGCTTATTGTATCGGTGCCTTAGAGTTTCATGTTTAGGTGCAGTTCTCAGTGGAGATGGTTTTTCTATGCTTCCTGAGACCTTGGGGATCTGATTGGAGGAGTAGGTTTACATTAGCTTACTCGAGGACGAGGAAGGTTTAAGCATGGGGGAATTTGATCAGCGCTACTTTATAGGGTTTAACTAGGAGTTGTTATCGGTGTTTTGGGTACATTTGGAGATGTTTAGAGCACAACTATGGAGAATGCAGTTGAGTAGAAGAAGTGTGGATATGGTGGTTTGGAGGAGCTTAAATGATGACATCAAGAAGAAGAGAAGAGAACCACTTGAGAAGACCGAAGGAAGATCGAAGAAAGAAGCCACACGAAGCAGCAGAGGAGAATCCGCGACCGCGGACGAGCAAGAAGGCTGATCGCGGATAAGTCGAGAGCAAAGCAATCAGAATTGGAATTTTCCGCGACCGTGGAAATTCATCCGCGATCCCGGAAATGTGTATCAGCGAGCCGCGCGGCGAATCTCGTCCGAAGTTACTTTATGTTATTTTCGTTTTCTTTTAATGTCTTTATTTCGTTTACTTTAGTTTATTTCCTTTTAAGATTAAATTTAGTATCTTTTCACTTTAGGTTTGGTTTCTAGGTTATTTAACCTAATTTCCATAGTAGCCTTTGAGATGAAGTTTTTCATTCATCGTTGTTTCGATTCAGCATTCTTTCCCTTTGAGTTTTATTGTTTCAAGACTATAAAGAACTAAACAACTTTTGCTTAGTCCGACAATTGAATCCTTTGTTTGAATAATGGTTGTGAGGTTATAATTCTCTTTCTTTTCTTTTGAATGTATTGATTCTCTTGTGCTTCATCCCATTGATTCTTACTGATTTCGCTTGTTGGACGCAACTAGTTGTTATTAGTAATTGTCTATTGCTAGGGTTTGGTAATTACTGTTTGAGTTACCTAATTCATGAGTAGCAACTACAATATTCTAAGAACTGTTTGGACTAGTTTATTGTAGAGAGAATTAATTGCATGCAATTGTATGACTGTTTGCTACACTTGCATGTATCTATCTAAATTCCTGTGCTCATTACTGCTATTGAATTGAATCATGGAGGTTTTCCTGGTTGTGTGATAGTTAGTATTCTCAGGGTTTGTTTGTCCTGTTTATAATTTAAGAAAAGGAATAGGAACATTCATAGGAAAGAATTAGAGATAATCTAGGATCAACCTATCAAATGAATGGTGGATATTTGTTTGGCTAAGTGTTTTTTCCCCAATTGATTACAACCCTTTGTTTTGTTTACTTTACTTTGTTTACTTGAAATTCAATCAACCAACCAATCCCCCCTTTGTTACTATTGCATGCAAATTGACATAAAGAAAGACAACTCCTCCCTGTGGGATTCGACCCTTGCTTGCCTATTCTACTAGTTTAGGTTGTTAAGGATTATTTTGATTAGGCATCACGACTTTAGCTCCTATCAATGATTCAGTTAGATACCTTAAGAATTATTGTGATGGGATGTTTATTTTGATGGGTACTTATGAGAATTACCGTGATAGGTTCTGTAAGATGATTTATGGTTTAGTTAGATATATATATAGAATTACTGTAATTCTCAAGGTAATAGACCTCATATACATGAACAAGTAGTCTAAATACCTTCGAGAGAGAGGAGGAGAGACACGGGATATCGGGGGCCTTGATGGAAACAATTATCCAAAGAGCAGCAAAAAAGGATGGAAAGTAACCCGATACCACTTTTTTCGGGGGCCATTTTTTAGCATGGAAAATCATCTGTAAGCGTGTAGAAGCAATGGAGAAGGAGACCAGTCGAACGGACATGGCATCTGCTTTTTTGGCCAAAAAAGCAAAAGAGCAGAGATAAGTAACAGAAAAGTACGAACCAAACGGAGCCTTACTCCTCATTTTAAAGCCCGAGAAGATTAGTGTAATTAAATTAAAAAAGTAAAATTAAGTTATCCAAATTTGTTATATTATGTCGTGGTCTAGTGAAGATGTCACATAATCGGCTAAATATATATGTAAGTTAAATTGTATTATTTTCTCCCGACTCCATGACACACGCCTCTCTTCACAGGTTAATTTAGTAGGGTATATAATACATATATGATGAGATATAACTTATATAATGATGTAAAATGATGTTTTCAGTGGTTCATATTAAATTAGATCAATCGTGACATGTGAAACTAGATATGAAATTTGCATATAGGTGAATGTATATATTATGCTTTAAATTCGGATTATATAATAATTCCTATCATACGTAAACTTTGGTGGGTCAAATCGGGAAAGATTTGCTGCTTAAGTGCGGCCATCTTCTCTTTTTTTACGTAAATTAAATTAAAGAGTATTGGTGGTTGAATTTATTATATTGCTTTCGGTTACAAGATATATATTATAATGACATGACTCTCAGTACTATGATAATAACTTATAATATAACTTTTGGATTTATTTATTTACTTATTAATGACATGGATGTTATCCTACGTAATTTAATTCCGCTAGGTTACTAATCTCTTTTGTTAAATAATGTATGTTACATTACTTCTTGTATTTAGTATAAAATAATTTTGACCATGTGATGTACTATGGGTATATTGAAAACTTATATTATTGAAAACTTATTTTAATTTTTCAAATTGAAAGTTGTATTTATATGAGAGACAATTTTTATAAAAAATAAAATATACTGAAATATAGTCAAAATATTTTTATACATTATAGTTGAATGAATATATTCATAAAATAATGAACACTACCTCACTGTAAAGTTGACACGTGTCTTCATTTAAAAAAAATCCTTTTTAGAAATAATTTTCTCCATCATCTACTCCAATATCCCATTATTTCTAAGAGTATTTAGCATTAACTTATTTAAGTACCTGATTTCATTAGCGTTAATTTTTTAAGTAGATTTTTTAGGATCGATAAGAAATGAAAATTTTAGTTAATTTTTTGAGTACTTGATTTCATAAGCTTTCATTTTTAGTAGAAATAAAAGACAGCGAAAGATAGTTAATTTTTTGACTTTGACAACAAGTGTTATTATATGCATGATATGTTAATGGTGAGTCTATGATAATTTTCATGTACTTACAGATATATATTTCCCCAAATACAAAGACAATAGGATACCTTAAAGAGAACTTATTACTATTTAATGTGCTCAGAATCAAACATGTTAGAATTTGTTGGATCATTATATATTTTTCTTTATCTCGTATTAATTTAAAATGTTGGAAAATATGGGCAAGATTTTTCTACGTACTTTCAGACGGATTACGGGTGTCCAGATCGTAAATCCATGTTAGACTCGACACGTGAACAAGGAACTGCACTGAATATGGCATTGACTATTCGGAAATCATGGGAGCAAAAAGACATACTAGCGTGCGAGAAGTCGAGAAGCTATTGGCCGTTCACAAATCATTTGATACGAAAGACGCGTACAAACAAGAGCAACTGACCATTCATGCTAAACCGGGTGATGTAGAAGCATGGGTCGTGGATGTGGTCGGTGGTCTACAGTACTCACGATCATGACCTTGTGACGAGCATAGAGGGTCATGCCTATGCCAGATGTTTGACTGAGGTTCAAAATAGACAAGTAGTGGCATTGACATAGGCTTCTGCAAAGCCAAACATATTTTAGGAGTATAGTTACATATTAGATTATGTCATTTTCATGCATATTTTATATTTTTAATAATTAATTTTGTATTATATTCGGAGTCTACACTCGTATTTTTATTGTTTCAGGTATTTTAAGTTTAATTTAAAGATGATACGAGATTATTTTAAAAGAGCAACAAACAAATGAAAACAAGGTTGGACGTAGGCACAAATTACAAGTCCACGTGAGAAATCAATGCAATAAGTTGATGTAGAGACGATCAAATGGAAATAAGCTGATGTTCGGTAAGCCTTTTGGGCTTTTTGCAAGGAAGCGGCCCACGTTAGTTTAATAGAAGATGAATTGGAGATTTGTACGCACGTGGGCCTGGCGGTGGATTGCATAGAGGAGGCGGCACTTTACTGTGGAGTGAAGATTTAGTTTAGGAGGGGACATTATATTTTCATTATTTTGTAGGGGTGGGGACACTTACGTAGGCTAGTATTTAATTAGGTTTAGTTTAGCTTTTAGAGGAGGTTTAGTTTTAGTTTTAGGATTTACTTTAGCTTTTGCTTTTGTTTTATTTGTGGAGTTAGAACACTGTCGTACGGAAGGAGGAGAATTTAAAAAAGGGATTTAGCTTCTAGCAATCTTGAAGATTTGGGTATTATTGTTCTAGTATTTGACAACTTGAATTATTTTCGACATAAAGACTAAGTTTTCTTATCTCCAGTATTTATTGAATAATTCATATATGTCGTGGGCTAGTTTAAATCTATTGAATATGTCTTCAATTATACTTGGCTAAATTCCTAGTTCTAAGGTTGTGGTGATCTTGATGATGTGTATGTAATTAGAATTATTTCTTTGTCTGAATTAAAATAATATTTGATTCATTCATAGATGCTTTATGCCCATAGTAGCTTATGCGAATTGGATCCTATTAGGGTTTAAGACTGAAAGATGATAATATTAATAGATAGTCATTTAGGGTTTGTGACCGAAAGACAATAACTTCTATTGGAATTCTAGGAATTGAACATGAATGTTATTTGTGCGACAACAACTTAATTACTCTTGAGGATTAATAGGCTATCATAGATGTTCTAGGTTTGAGTTGGATTAGCGGAGCGCGAAAACGAATGTTATTTCAGTTTATTCCTAGACTCTAAGTGCGTTAAAGGGTTTGGATGAGATTAGCTCTGCGCGACATCGATTGTTAGTTTAGTCCAGGCACATTTACTATCGTCTGAAAGGAGTTAGTAGATTATCTTAGATAGCTTACCGTCAAATAATTTGGACTAGATTCAGGTGAAGTGTGGTTTTATTTACTATTGCATCGTTGCGATGATCCTTAACCTTAGACACATTTATCCCATTGATTTTATCATTTTTCTTTATTATTATTCGTTAGCTTAATTAGTTATCAATTTCTTATCAATTCTCTATTTTTTCTGGCCTAACTTACTAGTAGAGTTTCAGTTAATCTTACATTGGTCTCTGTGGGATCGACACTTGACTACTACAACTGATCTTGTACACTTGCGGGTAGGTTTTATCCACATCAATAGATAGGATCTCAGAACCAAAATATAAATTTGACATCTCTGTTTGCAACTACCGTTGGTGGACGGTGGTCAGGGGACTTCCATGCACACACAATTTGTTCCAAGTGATGGCAAGTAGCACCCCTATACAGCGCAGTCAAATCCATGGAAACATGTGATATGGGATGGTGTTACGGATGCACAAGATCTCCTAGAGGACGACACTTCATTCACGACATGTCAGCTTAGGTTATGTTCCATGGTAGGAGATTTTGAGACTGGGAGGTTGAGAGTTGATCAGATTCACCAGGTTACATTGTTATACTATGATGGGGTAAGGCCCGAAAGATCATGACTGCAAGAGCCGCCTAGTAGCTCTAACATAACAAAGGGGAGGCCGAAGAATGATTCAACAAAAAAGGATAAGACCTATCTAGAGCACGCAGAATAATACGCATTGACCAAATCAAATTCGATGAGCGAGTAAAAAATAAAGTGTTAGGGTAGTCGGGGCAAACGCGGGCGTCATAAGCCATCAGTCAGTTGGTCGGTGTCGGGCCCGAGAAGGATAAACCAGACAAAGCTTTTGGGGTGAATTTTGGGATTCAGAATGTCGACCCGATCATGTTCATTTCATATACATGTCCAATGCCTTAAACGTGGCGGGAGACGACAACTGTGGCTACCGTTCACTGGCTGAGTTACTGGGTTGGGCCAAGGCAAGTGGAAGAAAATTCGAAGGGCAATGGCGACAAAGCCAAAAAGAAACATACATGTGTATAGTGCAATGAAGCCTAAACTTGTCATCAAATTGCCCGATCTGATCCACAACATAAACTACAACGACAATAATTGTGGGCGACATCATTAGATGGAGATGCCGATGTGTGGCTTGATTTTTCCTACAGCCTACCAAAAAGCTTTGGTGTGTTTGTCATGGAGCGGTGCATACACAAGTCTACTGATGATTTCTCACCGTGCTAGCGACCGCCCTCCTATAGGCGTCCTTGCTTGTGACCATTTTGTATCGTTAACTACGTCACTCGTCCTTAATTTAACGCTTCCTACTTTTTTTTTGCATGTTAATTGTAAATTAATCATCTGCTATTGGTATGGTTGGAGAAAGATGCCCCAATCGCTTCCATTGTGGGTCTGTGGAAGGACTACTACCATTATAGTGTTGATAACTGTGATCAAATATTTCTTCCGCGGATAGCAGAGTTCCAATGATACCGTGTAGAGCATGGTCGGCCTACCGCATGAGTTTTTATGTAACTTCAGTCATTGTCAATTTTGTATAATTAGGATCATGATGTAAAAATTATTTTATGTATAAATTTTTGTTTTACTCGAAAAATGCACATATATCCTACTTGGTCATTTATTTTTCATTTTGTATAATTGACTCATTTTTTCTCCTAAAAGAAACCGAAAACTGTAACCAAAATCTAACATGAAAATGCACTCGAACCGAGTTAATATCAAAGTAAATGTTTGGACCAAATAAAAAATTAAGTGAAAAAATTTCCAAACAAAAAATCCAAAATTTTTTGAATACCGCCAAAATTCCCAATACCACCAAAATTCACCAACCAAAAATTCCCAAAATTTTCAAATACAGTAAAAATCACTTAAATCAAAATCAAACCGCCTATAAGAAAGCCAAACCGCCCACAAAAAAACCAAACCGGGACACGCTAGCGATCTGCGTGAACGACATCAAACCTGTTGGAATGAGCGCCATAGGATTTTCCATGTGGACGGTCCAGAATTGAGTGGTTTCCAAAACCATTGGTTCCTTGACCATCCACGTGGCAATTCCTATGGCGCTCCTTCCAGTGGGTTTGGATTTCGCTCATTCAAATCGCCAGCGTGTTACAAGCCTCCCGAGAAAATTTTACCTATAAATATCCATCGAACCTCACTCTCAAACTCACACTTTTAACTCTCTTTCTCAACTACTACTTTCATCTTTCAGTTACGTAGTAATATGAATGCATCCAAAGGAGGAGCGAAAACAAAATGCCACCAAAAACGCAGACAGGAAAGGGAAACAAATTATTTTGTTTAAGAATTGATAGGGAAGCACTATACATTGTAAGGTTAGGAGATCCATCTCTCGTTGCTTTGTGGCTAAGCTTGATGAAGGCCAAACGTACAACCTGAGTGGTTTCACTATCCTGCCCAACAAAGACGCATATCGTCTCCGAAATGATGACTTGCATATCATCCAATTAGAGGGCAGCGCAATTGTTAAAAAGCTTGAATGTCAAGAATCTGGATTTGCACACTACCCGTTTCAACTCATTCCTATAGAGGTATTGCATTAAACGTGTGTAAGTTCCTCATTGGTATGTATTTCTGACCCAATCCATAATTAGTCTTTGTGTGAAAACAGAAATTCATTCATTCTTACCCCACTCTCCGTTCAAAGATGTGATAGGTTGTGCAATCGATGTCGGCAAGATCAACCCCACCAAGAATGGATCTGAATGTCACCTTATAAATGAAAGGTAGATCTATGTTATGTATGTATTCGTATAAACCAAACAATCCATAAGTATGGCTTAAGCACTTACTTGATACTAGACCTGATCAAACACGGGCCCGGGCCGGGCCCGTGTCATTTTTTGAGCCCGTTTTTGCGGGCCCGGGCCGGACCCGTTTGTCGGGCCCAAGGTGGTAACCGTGCCCGCCCGAAAGTCTGGGTCGGGCCGGCCCGCGGGTAGTCCGCAAGGCATACAACCTATTTTTCAATTAATTTTTTAATGTATTTTTTTAGTTTTTTTTTTGTATTTGACGGGCCGGGTCGGCCCGTTAAATTATTATTTTTAATGTATATTTTTAGGTTAGATTTATTTTTTAATGTATTTTTATATAATTAAAATTTTATACGGGCCACGGGCCGGGCGACCCGTACGGGCTTGGCCATGTTACCGGGCCCGGCCCGCCAGCCCGAACGGGTCGGGTCAACCGGCCCGTTCGGGCTGAAACCCTTGTCCATGCCCGTATTGTTTAGCGAGCGGGCGGGCTGGGTGGGCCGGCCCGCGTTTGCTCAGGTCTACTTGATACTTGCCTTTTTCTTTATGTGTGCAGATGAGCAAGGATTGTGGTGTCCTTTGTGTGATGACTTCATCAAGGGAAATGGGCGTGCATCGCCCATGTACATCACCGTCTTGCCAGCCATGAATGTCAAGGAGTTTAGAGGCACTGGCCATCTATACCCATTATTTTTCTTTGCAACCTTCAAATAATTTTTTGTTGTTCTGTTATGACGCAGGCCAAATGAACACTTTTACTCAATATGTCACTCTAACTACAAGCAATGTTTTGCATACACAGGTGAAATCTACTTACCAAGCACCTTAGGAATAACCATATATGATAGTGAAGATATACCACAAATTAAAGTATTGAGGGAGACAATGAAGTAAAATCCTTTGGCCTCAGCCTTTAGGTTGCAAACCTCTTACCTTCTTTTGTTGTTCGTTGCTTATGACATTTATGTGTACAGGACTGCAATGCTTTATGGTAGCACCGCACCTCAAGCCCCTTCAAGCAAAGAAGGCATACCCCTCTAGCTCCTACACATGGGAAGGGAACAAAAAACTTCAAAGAATAGGGTATGGCACTGAATGTGAAAATCACACTTTAAGATGCCCACAATCGATAATGAATACTTACTAACTCATAGTATATCCTATCAACAATCCATAACTCTGAACTGGCAAGTTAAAATCGAGAACATTCGAACCAAGAACATCTAGAATTATTTTTCATGTGGTGTTGGAAACTGCAAAAAAGGGAGTCACATGTGCGGGGGTAATTTTGGTGTGAATCCTACGCAAAAATCTGTGAATTTCCGAAGACAATGTATGCATTGAAAATGTAGATTCCTACAATAGCAACAAAATACTCCTACTTATACAATACTCTAGACTGAGACATTTGTACCCAATGGTAATTTAACACACATATATAGGTTGCATATGGATGTTTCCAATGAAACCACAACAATTGTGGTTACTGTTTTTGATGAGATGGCAGAAACATTGGTGAATAAGACAACCAAAAAATTGTTGGAAGAAGTGGGTATAAGTGTTGCAACACAAAGCTTTTTCAGAGTACAGAACATAGTACCTCATGCTCACATCTTTTAATTTTGCCTAGGATGATTCCGATGAAAGCATGCTGCCTCAAGATATTCTGTAATTGACCAATACATGCCACATGTTAGAGATAAAGACACACACTTATTATGACGGTGTCAGCTATGTAAGTTTTACTTCAACCAAAATAATCAGTTGTTACACCCCAAAAAAGGTATATTTTTGCACGACGCTCCTTACCAAACATATAAACACGTTGTCTACTTGACCTCTATGATTTATATAACTTAATACTGCTGAACCTATTGCCACTAATGAGGTTGTCCAAGCGCTAGATGAAAAGCCGCACATCAGGGAACATGATGCGGATCATGAACCAACCGAAGAGAAGCACATGACCGGGGCTGCGGTGCTGAATAAATTTCCAATGCATCTTGAATTTTCTCGAGATCATTTTTCTAACTACAATTATGCCCATTTTACCAAAGAGTGTCCAGATTTTGACATGAACTTAAAACTTTGAACATTATTATGAACATTCCTTTGCTTGTTCCTCTTCCTTGGAGGCCTTTGACTTGTCTTCCATGAATTCTATTAGACGTGGTCGTAGTCGTCATGGGCAAGGATGTAATAACACATGGGTAAACCCCGATTTCCTTGTTATAGAGGCCAAGATGCAGATTCAACAAGATAAGCCTAATTCGCAAACTGAAAATTCTTGTTATAGATGTGGAAATGTTGGGCATCGGTTTCACAGCTGTCGTGTGGCACTACACCTTGTAGCATTGTATCAAGATTTTTTGAAAGGAAAAGAAATTGGTGTGGAAACTAATCTTGTTAAAGCTGGCAATTCTGTCAATACCCACCTCGAGGCTACTTACTTTCTCCAACAAGTTGAAACTGACAAGCACTTACATGATTTTGGTTTACAGTTTGGTGACCTCTTTTATGAGGGAAGGTTTTTGCATAATTGAAGTTTAGAACCATATGAATTAGTTGCATAATTTTCCTCTATTTGATTGTTGTTTTTTCCTTAGTTGTTCTTTCCTTATTTCAGTTGTAATTACTTTAATTTTGACATTTCATAGTTGTTTCTCTTTAGTTGTAATGGGTTTGTTTTATTATGAATACATTAGTTTATATATCTCATTTATATGTTACTCCTTTATGTATGGAATGGATCAAACAAAAGGAAATATCAATGGTGGGGAACTTTTTCTCGTTTCTAATGCCACAACTCATACCTTATTGAAAAACCCAAAGTTTGTAACCAACATGGGCATGAAAAAACAAGTATACATATTATTTCTGGGATGAGCAATATCATAGAAGGATTTGGAAGAGTTTTTATCTTGTTACCTGAAGGAACAAGGATAAACATAAGAGATGCTTTGTGTTCAAGAAAATCACAAACAAACTTGCTTAGTTTTAAAGATATCTGATAATATGATTTTCATGTTGAAATTATGAATGAAGATGGTATTGAATATCTATTCCTTATATCTCATCAGACTGGTAAGAAGCAAGTCTTAGAGAAAATAAAAACATATACATCTAGTTTATATGTCACAATATGTAAGACCCCGGATTTGTGATTCCTTATAATGATTTTTTTTTAAAGTTTAAAAGTAGATTTGTATTAGAATGGAGGGGGATATACAACCACACTCGAGGTGTGCTTACAACAAGTTAGCAACAAAAGTCCCTACCAATATGCTCAATGACGAACTAACAAAAATCCTAGGAGCCAAAAGAGCCAATATTAACAAAAGCCAAAGCGCCAATATTAACAAAAGCCAAACCCAAGTTAATCATTCACATGAAGAGCATTAAACCAAGAGTGCGTTCTGTGTAAGTTTCTGTCCGTCTAGTTCCAGCGTGCTAGGATGCAGATTTTGGATAAAGCAATGATCTCGAGCGCACAAGCATCAGCCTGTGGAGTCTTCTGCTAAAAAATAGCACGATTTCGATAGCTTCAAGTAAGATAGATGAGGTTAGAGAGTGTAGTATTAGTCACCTGAAAAATGAAGGAAGATTTCCTGCTGCTAGTTCCCATCCAATTCAGCCAGTCACTCAGATTCCCAATGCAGTTAGGAATTCTGAGCCATTTAACCATAGTGTCACGAACCTTCTGCGTGAAGGTGCAGTTTCCCCAGAGATGCTCAGTGGTTTCAGAACCCATTGAACAGATAATACAAGAGTCATCGGCAATAAGTCCCCACTTCTCCAGCCGAGCTCTAGTAGGCAGCCTCTGTTTAGCAGCCAACCAAGTGATAAAACCAGCTCTAGGGAGAGTAAGTTTCCCCCACACAACTTCATGCCAACTAATCAGATCCCCTTTTAAATGATTAAAAGTGCTATCCATGTCAACAAGAGCTCTTTCTTTTCAGGATTCAAGTGAGGACAAAGAACTCTAAAATTAAGCGTTCTAGGGCGAGAGTAGTACCAAGATGGGTGAACTCCTAGGAAGTCCCCGGGTTGGCATGAGCTGACACTTCTAAGGCCTCGGGTCTTATAATTGATATTAGAGCAATAGTTTTAAGATTCTTGTCCTATTGTTAGGTTTGAGAATTTTCAAAATTATTTTCAAAATTATGTTATTTTAAATTGATACGATTAATTATTTTATTTTATAATTTTTAAGAATTAAACCTTGAGCACTTAAAATGTTAAGTATTTGATTAAATATTTTAAAATGGTTATAGTCTAAAATAATAGAATTAGTTGTTTAATTATTAATAAACTAATATTAGTTATATAAGTTGTTTTATATAGTAGGTTAAAAGGTTGAATCATTAATTCATATAAGGATTTAAAAGTATGGTTTTGAAAGTTTTGATGAGTTTAGAAAATGAAAAGTTTGGTTTAATTAATCATAGTAATATCATAAGGAGTTGAGCTAAATTGTAATCTATAAGGTTTGAAAGTGTGATTTGTAAGATTCCCTCATAGGAATATTTTTAATCTTGGAATTAATGTCAAATGGATTATTGACATTTTTCTTTCTACCCTGTTCGCAAGTAAAAGCATATTTTTGCTTTTGGAAAATAGTTTTACTTGGGCTAGTCAAATTAATATGAAAATTTGGGCCCATATGCTTCCTATGACATTGGAATTGGTTAAAGTGTCATATGATACAAGTTGGAAAATTCGTAATTGACGGTATGGTTCTTCAACAAATGGTGAATACTAGAACTTCCAACTGGGTGGCTAATGGAGGTCCAAGTTATGCTTCCCGAATCCAGGTGAGGAGTGCTTCTCAACAAGGAGATGACACGGAAGGAGATGACACGTGATCTGGATCTCATAATAACAACTAGCCACTACTAGTCAATGTCGACCAAGACCAGGTCAACCGTCAAGTTGAGAGGAAAGTTCCTCTTAATCCATCTCCTGCCCTGATGGTATTGGATGCTACTGTCACTGGGAAAATAGTGGCAACCCAAGGGGCACCGCAAGCTCAAGCGACTCCTGCCCCTCAAGTTGCTGTTGATGTTAAGGAACGTGAAATCATTGTACCTTCGGTTCATCTCTCACATGGAGCGACTGTTCTGAAACATTGTCTACACCGAGGTTGAAAAGGTGCATATAGCTTCGTTGAATCTAAAATACATAGCTAGTGAGTGGTGGCAAGGTACTAGCCTACTTGACCATCCAAATCTGAATTGGGCGATATTCAAAACAAAGCTTATTGATCAGTTCTTCTCTCGTTCTATGAGAGATGAGAAGCTGGAAGAATTTTTGTATTCTGAGACTGAGGATTTAAAGGTGACTGAATTGGCTACAAAGTTCAATCATTTGCTGCATTATGTTGGGTCTGAGGCGCACACCGAAGAAAAGAACATTTGGTACTTCCATGAATGGATGAGCCCAGATATAAAACCTCTACTGGTGCGTCATGTTTGCTCTACCTTGGAGTAGTATGTGGATGCAACATACAAAGTAGAGGTTACCCTAGAAGATCGGCTAGGAAGCATGAGGAGAAGAATAAGGCAAAAGATGGGCAACAAGGTCGAAAATTCAATGGGTTAAGCAGGACACATGCAAACTTACTGTAGGCAGAAGAGTCAAGGGACAACACAATCACACCAGGCATCTACTGCTGGTAATAGACAAAACCCAATGCACGAGGTGTCCGCTTCTTTTCAGTCAACTACACAGAATAAAGGCAAAGCACCTGCCGGATCTTCTACCCTTGGGCAACGACTTTATGGATTGCGTCAGTTCAACGAGCATGACTCCCCGATAATTATATATTTTTAAGCTTTCCTAATAATAAAGAGCTAAGATGTGTGTGTCTATAGCTTCCGTAGTTGGGTACTTATTTCCTTTTGAGAATCTTTCAGTTGACTTTTGTTTTCGTTTGATGAAGAGTTAACCTCCTATTTCTGGAAGTTATCTAATTCCATATTCATTTCGAGTTTCAATGTTCATTTAGTAATCAATGAGTGTCAATGCAATGCAAGTTAAGTATTGATAAGAATTGACTTGACTCATATAAGGGTTGAGTAATGTCTTTGGACATGTATGGGTGTTCCATATCCTATTAAGTGCTAGTTTCGGGGTTGAATTTATTTTTAGGGGTAATATTAATAACCCTCATTTTATTATAAGGGTATGAATGTAATTTTTATTTCTTATTAAAAGCTATGGCATTTATTATGTTATTCCAAGTATGAATAAATTAATCAAATTCTTACATAAGTATGTTATCTCTTTAAGTTATGGTTTATTTAGATTTATGTTAACCTTATGTTAATATTAATTAAAATAAACTTATCAAATTAACATAAATTATTTAAAGTGAGATTTACAACATGTTGATTAGGATTTAAATATTGTTAAACTTATGAGAAAATGCAACTTAAGTGTAATACTAAACTAATTTAATTTTCTTTCATCTTTTAAGATGTGTAATTAAACTTAGGTTAATTTGATAAAATAAGTTTGGGAAGTTCCCGGGTTGGCATGGGATGTCGCTTCTAAGGCCTCAAGACTTACAAATGGTATCAGAGCCGACTTTGGGTTATGAGTGGACTTGGCCTTGAGGGAGGTCGCACGACCCAGGGGGCGGTCTTTGGGCCTTGGCGAGATCTTCAAGGGCTTAAGTGGGGTTGATTGTAACAACCCGGATTTATGATCACTTATAAGGATTAAAAATGCTACACATGTCAACAAGAGCTCTTCCTTTTTAGGGTTCAAGTGATGACAAAGAACTCTGAAGTTAAGCGTGCTAGGGCAAGAGTAGTATCAGGATGACTGACCTCCTAGGAAGTCTCCGAGTTGGCATGGGTTGGCGCTTCTAAAGGACTCGGGTCTTACAAAATAATATATACCATTGAATCTAATAATGTTACTAATCGGAAGTTATTTGACAATTAATTGTTTTCTTTGTGGCATGTTAAACTCGATCACCCAAGTGGAACAATGATAAGTAGGATCTATGAAAGTTCACATGTACACCCACTTAAGCACATGAAGAAACTTTCAAAGGGTGACTTAACATGTACTATTTGTTCTCTTGGTAAACTTATAACAAGACCGTTGATAACAGCAATTTGTCGTGCTAATTACTGCTATGCAAGTAATCCAAACAAACCTAATATGTAGTCTTAAGTAAGTAAGGGTCGAGTCCACAGGGAGACAAATTCTATCTTTATGTATAATTTCTATGTCAATCTTTAAGTAGCCAAAGGGGGGTTTTGTGTGTTTTAGAAGATCTAAGCATGCAAAAACTAACAAACTAAAGATTATGAATTCAGTAATTGGGGAAATAGCTCAGCCGAACAAACATCCACTATTCGTATGATAAGTTGATCATAGATAATCATTCAATATCTCATGCAATGGAAATTCCTATTCCTTTTCTAAAGTAACTACAAGCACAACCAGATACTTATAGCACTAACTAATTAAACAACCATGAAACCATCAAGATTCAGTTTAACAGCAGCATTAAGGATAGGAATATAGATAGGATACAATCTAGCATAAAACAACCAGCTTTTATACTAGAATGTAAATCAGTTCTCTTCTACATAAGACTAGCACAACCAGTTACTAGTACGATGCATTTGCTAATACGATGAAGATATGCTCAACCAGTAACAATCTAGATCTAGCAATCAATCAATAGAGACAAACCCTAGTTGCGCAGGCTAGAGATTATCAATATTAATCATAAACAATTCAAGCAAGAGAATAGATAAAATCCATGCGATAGATAAGGAACGAAAATCTCACAACTAAATCAAGACGAAAGCTTCAATTGTCTGACTAAGCAAGGAAGGCTTAGTTCTTCATAACAAAGTACGTAGAATAGAGAAAAGATGAAAAACGATGATCGTAGGGTTAGAGAGGAAACAAGCCTTCCCTCTACCCTTAAATACTAAAGATAAAAGATCTTTAAACATAAATTAAAACGAAATAATAAAAATACTTAATAATAATAATAAAATAAGCAAATAAGGAAAAAGAGTTCGGATCCACTTCCGACGGGGGCGGCGGTCGCCGCCAGAGCACTTCTTGAGGGTTCTTCGCTTCAGCTCCAGAAATCTCCTAAAATGCCTCCAAGTGACGTCTTCAGTGTCTCCACTCCAATGCTCCAGTAAAGCTCCAATGCTTCCCTAAACACCACTAAATATATGCTAAAACTCCGTCTATACACACAACATAATTGTGTGTATCAAACTCCCCCACACTTGAATCTCTACTCGTCTCGAGTGGATAGAAAACTACCACTCATCATCAATAAAATCCCTAGATCATCAACATGCACAAAAGCTCACAACAAAGAGAACTAGCACCTACATGAAAGCTCAACATCCTCCTATCCATCCATATAAAATCGACTCATCAATCAGCACAACAAACAACAACAACAACAATCTAATCCTCAGCTCCAATCAAACACGCCATCCAAGTCCAACATCATCAAAGATCATCAAAGAGAATGAAATAACATCAAAATGACTACAACTTATTCCTCCAAGTGGAAACCTACCCAAAACACTCCTATACTCCACTTCTTATGTCTCTTGCTCCGGTAAATTGATAGTCCTAAAACACTCAATTTTTTTTCACTCATTTTGCTTAGGCGCCTTTTCAGGTTTTCACCTAACACTCTCTTTTCATTTTTCAAATTGGAATCACCACCTCACTTCACTCTGAATCTATTTTTGCCATGGCCTAATGCCAGCCAGATTACCTGCTTATTGCATAAATCGCCCTTTCAGGTTTTCAGTCCATCCCAGGATTTTTTTATTGCCTTTTTACTTTCTTTTTGGCTTTTTTTTCTTTTCAGAATAACAATAGTAAATACAGAATCCACTCCCCCACATTTGTGATAAGCATTGTCCTCAATGAAACTGGACAAAAAGAATAGGGGAAGTAAGAAAATGTACCACTACTGCGAAGGTGGTGGGCGAAAGTGTGGGCCCATGAACGCATTCCACTGGCGCATCTATTCCTCCATAGCTCTAATGTTGTCGTTGTGCTGCTGCATCATAGTAGACTGCTCATCATGGTACTCTCTCTCCTCACATCGGAAGTCTACAAACTCCGACTCCATGGACCTCTGACGAGTATCCATCTGCTGAAGCGTCTCCCATATCCTCATCTATAAATCGGGATGCTCCTCAGCAGCTGCTTGAATCTCAGGCATCGCAGTATCTTTCTCCTCCTCGGATTCCTCAGGCTGCTCCACAGGTGCAGCAGAAACACCAACAGCGGAGGTGCCCGCAACATTGTTGCCTCCAGCACCAATCCTGTATCGGCTCAGATCAAAGTCCACATAACGAGGCCCATATGGCACCTCAACAGGCAGAGGAATAGGGAGCTTGTAGCAGCCCCTCGAACCATACAACCAATACTGACGTGGCGGACTCCCAGACAAGACACCAACCGTCCTAAGCTGACGGAAATCATAAGTATAGCCCGAAGTAAGCTGCTGAGACGGGTCAGGTAGATCAATACCCAGATGCAGACCTATCAGAGAAACCAGCCCACCGATAACGATCTTGTGCTTCTTGTCGCTCTGGAACTTCCTACAACACGCAATAAACAAGGATCGCCAGTCCTTCACCATTGCGCACCCGGGTGTCATGCTCCAGACGGCCTCCAAATCAAGATACGACACCTTGTTCATCTCGGACTGGCCAAGGAATGCCATCCGAATCACCTTATGTGCCAACCTTAGACACGGATGAGACCACTTGTAGTTGTACTCGCCATGTTGTGGATCAAAAATTGTGGTTCCCGTAGAAAGACACCAGAAATGAACAAATCCTTGTGCCGCATCCCAATCCTCCTGAGAAGAGGGTGGCTTGGTTATCCCAAGCGCTGCATCGAGCTCCTCATAGGACAAGGAATGGTTGCTGCCAGCCAACCGAAAAGTAATCCTACCCTCAGCCTCCACATTCTCAAAACTGATCAGAAATTCCTCCGTACAAGTGGGGAAAGTCGGCGCCCCACGATGGAAGAAACCGCCCAAACCACACTGAGCAAATAATCCCTCAGTACACTCATATAGACGAAGCGCCCGCATCGTCTCAGGGTCAAGGAATATAGTAGTGAGCATTTGCTTTTTCTTAATAATTTTCCTATGCGTTTCCTCAATTTTAGTCAACCTCGGGCGAGATCGGGATGTAGAGCCGCGTTTAAACATATTCAATGATGATATAGAGCCTAGCTACAACACCCAAATCGAAGGAAAAAGAGCAGAAATCACCGATATAGGCGGTCGCCGTAAGGAGGACGGCGGGCGCCGGGTTGAAGGCGGTGGTCGCCGTGATCAAGGCGGCGGTCGCCGCTTAGAACACGTCGAAGAATTCCAGAAAATTTTCAGCGTCTTGCAGCGGCCGCGGTCCGTGGTGGCTTGGCTTACGGCGGGGGGCGGCGAGGAGGACAAGGGGGCGGCGGGCGCTGCTAGAGAGGTTTAGGGTTTGAGGGTGTTTGTGAGGAAGGGGGAAAGTGAGGTAAAAGGGCAATCTATGTAGAACCAATTTTTTTTTTTGACTTTTATTCCCCGCTTAAGTCTTTTTTTTTTTTTCGGGGTCTCTTTTTTGTTTGTCTTTTGCTCCCCGTTTAAGGTTTTTTCGGGGTCCATTTTTTTTTTTTGGGAATGAAATCATACCTGAGAATGGCGGCGATCGCCGTAATTAAACGGCGGTCGCTGCCATTTGCCGTAGCCAAAGTGTCGAAGGGGGGGGGGGTTGGCGGCGGTCGCCGTAAGGTTGGCGGCGGTCGCCGTAATTAAACGGCGGTTGCTGCCATTTGCCGTAGCCAAATTGGCTGGTGAGGCTTTGGCAGCGGTTACCGTAAGGTTGGCGGCGGTCGCCGTAATTACGACGGTCGCCGTAATTAAACGGCGGTTGCTGCCATTTGCCGTAGCCAAATTGGCTGGTGAGGCTTTGGCGGCGGTCGCCGTAAGGTTGGCGGCGGTCGCCGCCTCTCCTTCTTCACTTTTTTTCACGCTTCCTGCAGGTTAGTTCGACACAGAAAGCAAAACTAAAATAAAATCAATTGAAATTAACTAAGGGAAAGGAAATAAACTACCTAACATCGGGTTGCCTCCCGAGAAGCGCCTTAGTTAACATCGTGGCTCGACCTCATGCTAGCTCATCATTTCTCAGCTTCGGGTTCCTTCAGGAATGCCTCTTCAATGTTGTCCTTGGTGAATCACTCATGATACTTCTTCACTCTTTGCCCATTCACCTTGAACACTGTATGTGTTGCTTCATCATGTAGCTCTATGGCACCATGTTGGAATACTTGGGTAACTATGTAAGGACCTGCCCAACGCGATCTCAGCTTGCCTGGGAAAAGTCTAAGGCGTGACTGAAATAAGAGGACTTTGTCACCAATCTTGAAGTCCTTCCTCAATATGTTTCTGTCATGCCATGCCTTAGTCCTTTCTTTATAGTAAATGGCATTGTCATAAGCCTCGATCCTTGCTTCCTCCAGCTCTTGCAATTGCAGCTTACGAAGCTCTCCAGCCTCATCAAGTCTCAAGCTGCAATTCTTGACAGCCCAATATGCCTTGTGCTCTAGCTCAACTGGAAGGTGACAAGCCTTAACAAACACCAACCTAAAGGGTGACATGCCAATCGGTGTTTTATAAGCTGTCTTATATGCCTATAGTGCATCATCAAGCCTTAAACTCCAGTCTTTTCTATTGGGAGACACTGTCTTTTCCAAGATGGATTTTATCTCCCTATTTGACACTTCAGCTTGCCCATTTGCTTGTGGGTGATAGGTAGTAGAAATTATCTGCATGATGTGGTATTTCTTCAATAGCGCAGTGATTGTCCTATTGCAGAAGTGAGTTCCTATATCACTTATGAGAGCTTTTGGGAGCCCAAACCTGGCAAATATATGTGACTTCAAGAAATCTGCAACAACCTTAGAGTCATCAGTTCTGGTGGCCTTCGCTTCCACCCATTTGGAAACGTAGTCCACCGCAAGCAAAATATATATGTTACCACAAGATGTTGGAAATGGTCCCATGAAGTCAATGCCCCAAACATCGAAGATTTCACAGAAAATCAACCCGGTTTGTGGCATCTCATCCCTACTAGATATATTTCCAACTCTTTGACACTGATCATAGGATTTACAGTGGCTATGCGCATCCTTGAAGATGGAAGGCCACCAAAATCCTGCGTCAAGTACCTTTCTTGCGGTTCTCTGAACCGCAAAATGCCCACCACATGCTTCTGAATGACAAAAAGTAAGGAGAGAATTTACCTCATTTTCTGGGATGCACCGACGAATTACCTGATCAGAGCAATGCTTCCATAGGTAAGGGTCATCCCAGACAAAGAATCTAGCTGAATTGCGTAGCCTGTCCCTCTAAGCCTTGTTGAAAGGTGGAGGGAATTCACCCGTGATGAGAAAATTCACCAAATCAGCATACCATGGCTCTACAGTAGTTAGCCTGAATAGAGACTCATCAGGAAAACTTGTCTGAATCTGAGGCTGTGGGGTGCCATCGTCCTGAACAATTCTGCTGAGATGATCAGCAACAAGATTCTCAGCACCCTTCTTATCCTTGATCTCTACATCAAACTCGCTGAGTAGTAAGATCCACCGAATCAGCCTCGGCTTAGCTTCTTTCTTCGTCATCAGATAGCGCAGAGCAGCATGGTCTGAATAGACAATGACCTTTGTACCAAGGAGGTACTGCCTAAATTTTTCAAGAGCAAACACTACAGCAAGCATCTCCTTCTCTGTAGAGGAGTAGTTCCTCTGTGTACCATTCAGGGTCATAGATGCATACTGAATCACATGGGATGCTCTTCCTTCCTTTTGGCCCAGCATATCCCCCACAGCATAGTCACTGGCGTCGCACATGATCTCAAAGGGCTTAGACCAATCAGGAGCCTGAATAATTGGGACACTTATTAGGCGAGCCTTCAGGTCATCAAAGGTTGCTCGACACTCAGTTGTGAACTCAAAACCAATCTCTTTCTTTAGCAGGTCGCACAGAGGTGATGAGATCTTGGAGAAGTCTTTAATAAACCTACGATAAAAACCTATATGGCCTAGAAAAGAACGAACTTCGCGAACATTAGTAGGATAGGGCAAAGACTGAATTACTTCAATCTTTGCCTTATCGACTTCAATACCTCTAGACGACACAATATGACCAAGTACAATGCCCTACTCTACCATGAAGTGACACTTCTCAGAATTAAGCACTAAATTAGTGTCAACACATCTTGCAAGCACAAGTGATAGGTGATTTATGCATGCATCAAAATTATCGCCATGTACAGTAAAGTCATCCATAAAGATCTCTATGAAATTCTCAATGTACTCAGAAAAGATGCTTACCATACACCGCTGAAAGGTTCCAGGGGCATTGCACAGCCCAAATGGCATCCTACGACAGGCAAAAGTGCCAAACGGACAAGTGAATGTCGTCTTTGCTTGATCCTCAGGTGCAATGGCTATCTGAAAGTAGCCTGAATACCCATCCAGAAAGCAATAGAAAGCACGACCCGAAAGTCTTTCAAGCATCTGATCAATAAATGGAAGAGGGAAGTGATCCTTTCTAGTTACCGCATTCATCTTACGGTAGTCAATACAAACTCTGTATCATGTCTGCAGCCTGGTGGGGACTAGCTCTCCCTGATGGTTTTCCACAACTGTAATCCCTCCTTTCTTCGGGACAACCTGTGTAGGACTAACCCATTTACTGTCAGAAATAGGGAATAGCATACCTGCTTGTAAGAGTTTCAGGACTTCTTTCTTGACAACATCCATCATAGGTGGGTTCAGACGCCTCTGGGGCTGCCTAGATGGCTTCTCCTCTCCTTCCAGCAAAATACGGTGCATGCAGGTGATAGGGCTGATTCCCTTGATGTCAGCAATGGTCCATCCAGTTGCTGTTTTATGTTCTTTGTGAACCACCACCAGTCTCTCTTCCTGATCCTTGGTGAGCTTGCTTGAGATGATCACCGGTAATGTCTCCTTGTCTCCAAGAAATACATACTTGAGGTGATCGGGAAGTGGCTTTAACTCAACCACTGGTGCCTGCACAATAGAGGGCAAAAGCTTCTCGCTAGGCAGGGTTAGTGGTAACGGTGATTTACCTGATAGCTCAAGAGGAAGCTTATAGTAAGCATCCAACTCATTGACAACTTCCTGCATGTCAGTAGATAAAGTAAAATCCAAACTAGAATCAACAATAATAGATTGCGTGTCATCTAGGCAGTCCACATCAAAAACATCTTGCACCACAGGCTCAAGTACATCAATTGCACATAGAGAATGATCATCAGAAGGATATTTCATGGCTTCATAGATATTGTAATTAATAGTTTGGCCATCAAATTCCATAGTCAAGGAACCAGTATTCACATTAATCTTTGTATTTGCGGTTTTCAGGAATGGTCTCCCTAACAGAATAGGGGTTGCATGCTTATCATGTTCCATATTAAGCACAAAGAAGTCAGCAGGAAAAGTAAGATCACCAACCATAACCAATACATCCTCCACTATCCCTATAGGACGCACACTAGATCGATCAACTAACTGAATGGAAATATTAGTCGCATGCATGGGTCCTAATCGTAAGGATTCACAAAGGGATGAAGGTAGAACATCAATGGAGGCACCCAAATCTAACATAGCTTTATTGAACTTGGTACCTCCAATAGTAATTAGAATGGTGAACATACCTGGGTCTCCACACTTCTTGGGTAAGCGCTTTTGAAACACAGCTGAAACATGTTCGCTTACCTTCACCTTCTTCTTGCTGTTCCTATCCTGATTTCTCTTTGTTATGCACATCTGCTTCAAGAACTTAGCATAACGAGGAATAGATTTGATCAAATTAAGGAGAGGAATGTTTACCTCAACGTTTCTGAACATCTCAAACATGTCCTTGTCCTGCGCAAGTGGCTTGGTACGCTTTAGTGCATATGGGAATGGTGGAACAGGCTTCCAATCAGGAAAAATCGGAGTCGTGGACTCCTTCTCAGCTTCTGCATCGACTACAGGGAGGCGGCGATCGCCGTAAGGCTGGCGGCGGTCGCCGCTGACATCGTTAGAATTCTCGGAAATTTCACCGTCACGGCGGTCGCTGCTTTCTGGGCGGCGGTCGCCGTAAGGAGGGCAGCGGTCGCCGTTTTTTGGGAGGCGGTCGCCGTGAGCCTGGCGGCGGTCGCCGCTGACGCTCTGCTCCAAGTCCAGATCCTCTTCCTTGTTAACCTCAGAATTGTCCTCTTCGAGCCTCTTCCCACTCCTTAGAGTTACAACACTGACATTGCGAATGTTCGGGTTCGCTTCCATTTGAGATGGAAGTTTATCAGAATCCTTCGCTTCAAGTTTACTCACTGCTTGAGAGATCTGACCCACATGCCTTTCCAAGTTCTGAATGCTAGCGTGTGTAGTTTCTTGGAATTGCAATGAGCTCTTACTCATCTTAGCAACATTCTCAGTGAGACTGACGTTGCTCTGCATCAGCATCTTCATCATATCTTCCATGGAAGGTGACGGGTTTGAGCTCTGCCCTTGAGGTCTTAGCACAAATGGTTGCCTAGATTGTTGAGGATTACCATGTTGTTGCACTTGACCTTGATTCTGTTCTGGGTCTCTCCATCTGAAGTTGGGATGATCCCTCCAACCTGGATTGTATGTATTAGAGTAGGGATCATGCCTAGGCCTCTGCTGATATCCTCCTACTGCATTCACTTCCTCTTGGAGTGTAGGGCATGAATCAGTAGGATGCAAGTCATCTTGACAAATCTCACAGGCTTTAGCCTGCTGAGGTGTTCCTTTCAGCTTCAGACGCCTCACTTCTTCTTTCAGCACATCAAAATCAGCTTGATCAATAGGAGGTTTAGAACCAACTGCCAGCAGACCTTGAGAACCTCTTCCGCTGAATTGCCTAGAATCATCAGCGAGTGTATCAAAAATCTCCATTGCCTCTTCATATGTCTTTTTCATGATGTTCCTACCACAAGCAGAATTTACCATCCTACGATCCTCTTCGCGGAGCCCTCCGTGAATATAGAGAATCAGATCATGAGCAGCATAACCATGATAAGGGCAACTAGTCACCAGACTCTTGAATCGCTCAAAATAGTCATAGAGAGATTCATTAGCACATTGCTCTATGTTGCTGATTTTCTTCTTGAGATGGTTGGATTTGATTGCAGGAAAGTATTTATCAAGAAACACCTTCTTCAAGTTCACCCAAGTAGTAATGCCGCTTGATGGTAGAGAGTGGTACCAGTCCTTAGCCGTTTCCTTCAGAGAGAAGGAAAAAGCTCTCAATTTCATCTGCTCTTCAGTGATATCAGATGGGCACATGCTGGTGCAGACTTCATGAAATTCATTCAGGTGCCTGATAGGGTCTTCCAGTGGCGTCCCATTGAATTTCGAAAGTAAATGGATTACTCTTGTCTTAAGCTTAAATTTTACCCCATCAGCAAGGGCAGGAAATCGTACAGCCCTAATTGGTTGCTCCAGGTTTGGGGCTGTCAAGGATTCAAGAGTAACACGTTCTAATGCCATTGCTTCAGCTTCCTGGAGTAATAAATGCGTAGCCCTACGAGTTTGGGAAAGAGTTCTCTCAATTTCTGGATAAAAAACAAGAGGTAGATTATTAATAATACGGGTGTGAACCATAAGATAGGTTCACACCAAGATTGGCACACAAATCACACACACAAAATAGATTATTGCCTCCCCGTCAACGACGCCAATTTGATAACAGCAATTCGTCGTGCTAATTACTGCTATGCAAGTAATCCAAACAAACCTAATACGTAGTCTTAAGTAAGTAAGGGTCGAGTCCACAGGGAGACAAATTCTATCTTTATGTATAATTTCTATGTCAATCTTTAAGTAGCCAAAGGGGGGTTTTGTGTGTTTTAGAAGATCTAAGCATGCAAAAACTAACAAACTAAAGATTATGAATTCAGTAATTGGGGAAATAGCTCAGCCAAACAAACATCCACTATTCTTATGATAAGTTGATCATAGATAATCATTCAATATCTCATGCAATGGAAATTCCTATTCCTTTTCTAAAGTAACTACAAGCACAACCAAATACTTATAGCACTAACTAATTAAATAACCATGAAACCATCAAGATTCAGTTTAACAGCAGCATTAAGGATATGAATATAGATAGGATACAATCTAGCATAAAACAACCAGCTTTTATACTAGAATGTAAATCAGTTCTCTTTTACATAAGACTAGCACAACCAGTTACTAGTACGATGCAGTTGCTAATACGATGAAGATATGCTCAACCAGTAACAATCTAGATCTAGCAATCAATCAATAGAGACAAACCCTAGTTGCACAGGCTAAAGATTATCAATATTAATCATAAACAATTCAAGCAAGAGAATAGATAAAATCCATGCGATAGATAAGGAACGAAAATCTCACAACTAAATCAAGACGAAAGCTTCAATTGTCTGACTAAGCAAGGAAGGCTTAGTTCTTCATAACAAAGTACGTAGAATAGAGAAAAGATGAAAAACGATGATCGTAGGGTT
This sequence comes from Rheum nobile, assembly GCA_027886185.1. Taxonomy (NCBI): domain Eukaryota; kingdom Viridiplantae; phylum Streptophyta; class Magnoliopsida; order Caryophyllales; family Polygonaceae; genus Rheum; species Rheum nobile. The sequence goes on along the minus strand of WOAB01000002.1, from coordinate 1,784,319 downwards.
AGAGAGGAAACAAGCCTTCCCTCTACCCTTAAATACTAAAGATAAAAGATCTCTAAACATAAATTAAAACGAAATAATAAAAATACTTAATAATAATAAAATAAGCAAATAAGGAAAAAGAGTTCGGATCCACTTCCGACGGGGGCGGCGATCGCCGCAAGCCTGGCGGCGGTCGCCGCCAGAGCACTTCTTGAGGGTTCTTCGCTTCAGCTCCAGAAATCTTCTAAAATGCCTCCAAGTGACGTCTTCAGTGTCTCCACTCCAATGCTCAAGTAAAGCTCCAATGCTTCCCTAAATACCACTAAATATATGCTAAAACTTTGTCTATACACACAACATAATTGTGTGTATCAACCGTATTCACAAAAACAAACTTCAAAGCCCATATGTTTTTTGAGTGAATTCAAGGTGACATATGTGGACCGATAACACCACCATATGGACCATTTACATATTTTGTGGTGTTGATAGATGCTTCAACACGATGGTCACATGTAAGCTTGCTCTCAACACGAAATGAGGGCTCATTTTCCCTTGCAAGGCTTCAAATCCATATGTTTCCTTTGCAAGGCTTTTAGCCCAAACTATTAAAATGAGGGCTCATTTTCCATATCAACCACTTAAAAGAACCAGGTTAGACAATGTGGTTGAATATACATCAAAGTCTTTTAATGACTATTGTCTATCGTTCGGTATAGTGGTTAAGCATCTAGTAGCTCATACACAAACACAAAATGACCTAGCAAAATCGTTGATCAAGCGGTTACAATTAATAGCTAAACCAATACTAATGAAGTCAAGATTACCCTCATGGGATTGGGAACATGCAGTTTTTCATGTCGAGGTTTTAATTCGACTTTGTCCAACCGCATATAATAAGTATTCTTTATTGCAATCTATCTCGGGAAGAGAGCCTAATATCCCATATTTGCAATTCTATTGTGCGGTGTATGTACTTATTCCTCCACCACATCAAACTAAAATGGCACTACAAAGAAGATTGGGAATATGCATGGGATTTCAGTCCCCATCGATTGTTAAATACCTAGAGAGCCATTAACATGTGACCTATTTAAAGATCGGTATTTTCATTGTCATTTTAATGAAACAAAATTTCCAACTTTAGGGAAGAAGAAAAAGAGATAGTTAAGAAATAAATTTTGTGAAATATATATTATCTAAAGTTCTTAGATCCGAGAACAATGAAATTGAACTTGAAGTTCAACGAATTTTACCTTTGCAAAATGTAGCAAATAGGCTATCATATGCATTTACATATGCCAAGAAAGTGACAAAGTCACATATACCTGCTAAAAATGCACCAACTTGTTTCGAGATTCCAGTAGTAACTTCAAACAAACACATAGCAAGTGATTCTCAAACACGTCGTAAGCGTGGAAGACCACTATGATCCAAGGAGTCAATTCCCCGAAAGAGGAATGAACATGTAAGAATTCAAAATGGTGTTGATATCTCGACTATGAATATACATGAATATAATACCCCCAAAGAGATTTTAACTAAGGAATCTGAAAACAAAGACAAAGATATTGACGACAATTTTTAAATGTCAATTAATTTTACAAGCATTGGTATAAGGTGGTATCTGGAAAATGTAGCCCTTAATGATATCTTTTTTTATTCGGTTGCCTTGGAAGTCATGGAAGAAGATGACAATGATCCCGAAACAATGAATAAATGTTGATATTGAAATAATCTATTAAAATGAGGGCACATTTTCCAGATCAACCACTTAAAAGAACCAGGTTAGACAATGTAGTTGAATTTACATCAAAGTCTTTTAATGACTATTGTCTATCGTTCAGTATAGTGATTAAGCATCTAGTAGCTCATACACAAACACAAAACAATCTAGCAAAATCATTGATCAAGCGGTTGCAATTAATAGCTAAACCAATACTAATGAAGTCAAGATTACCCTCTTGGGATTGGGAACATGCAGTGTTTCATGTCGAGGCTTTAATTTGACTTTGTCCAAATGCATATAATAAGTATTCTTTATTGCATTTTATCTTTGGAAGAGAGCCTAATATCTCAAATTTGTAATTTTATTGTGCGGTGTATGTACTTATTCCTCCTCCACATCAAACTAAAATGGGACTACAACGAAGATTGGGAATTTATATACATGGGATTTCAGTCCCCATCGATTGTTAAATACCTAGAGAGCCATTAATAGGTGACCTATTTAAAGATCGGTATTTTCATTGTCATTTTAATGAAACAAAATTTCCAACTTTAGGGAAGAAGAAAAAGAGATAGCTAAGAAAGAAATTGTGTGGAATACATATTATCTATAGTTCTTAGATCCGAGAACAATGAAAGTGAACTTGAAGTTTAACGAATTTTACCTTTGCAAAATATAGCAAATAGGCTATCATATGCATTTACAGATGCCAAGAAAGTGACAAAGTCACATATACCTGCTGAAAATGCACTAGCTCATTTGGTGATTCCACTAGTAACTTCAAACAAAGACATAGCAAGTGATTCTCAAACATGTCATAAGCGTGGAAGACCACTATGATCTAAGGAGTCAATTCCCCGAAAGAGGAATGAACATGTAAGAATTCAAAATGGTGTTGATATGTCGACTATGAATATAATACTCCCAAAGATATTTTAACTAAGGAATCTGAAAACAAGGACAAAGATATTGACGATAATTTTTAAATATCGATTAATTTTACAAGCATTGGTATAAGGTGGTATCTGGAAAATGTAGTCCTTAATGATATCTTTGTTTATTCAGTTGCCTTGGAAGTCATGGAAGAAGATGACAATGATCCCAAAACAATGGATGATATTGAAATGATTGGGAGAGCTGAAAAGAAGTAATTCAAGTAAAATTGGATTCTTTAAAAATAAACGTGATGTTATGGACTTGTAGCTCCAACACAAGAAGTGTAAAATTGGTCTACTATAAGTGGGTGTATGTACAAAAATGAAATGAATGTAATACGGTTTTAAGATACAATTCTAGACTCGTTGCACAAGGTTACTCGTAAAAGCCTGGAGTGGACTAAATGGAAACATATTCACCTGTAGTGGATGCAATAACACTCAGATTTCTAGTTACTTTAGCCATCGTTGAACAACTTAAAATGCAACTCATGGATGTGGTAACAACATACCTATATGGGTCGTTAGATACCGACATATACATGAAAATTCAAGAAGGATTAAAAATACTTGAAGCATTAAAAGTAAAACCCTGTCTTATGTATTTCATTAAATTGAAAAGATCATTATATGGGTTGAAACAATCTGGTCGGATGTGGTATATTCACCTTTTTAGTGAATATATACTAGCAAAAGGGTTTTTGATATGTAACACCCTGGACTTGAGATTGATTTATAAGGATTGAAGTGCTACCCATGTTAACAACATCTCTTCCTTTTTAAGGTTTAAGTGAGGACAAAGATCTCTGAAGTTAAGCGTGCTAGAGAGAGAGAGAGAGAGAGAGAGAGAGAGAGAGAGAGAGAGAGAGAGAGAGAGAGAGAGAGTAGTACCAGGATGGATGACCTACTCATGGGAAGTCCTCGTGTTGGTATGAGTTGGCGCTTCTAAGGCCTCATGCCTTACAAATAGTACCAGAGCCGACTCTGGGTTACAAGTGTACTTGGTCCGATGGATGGTCACTCGACCTAGAGGGCAGTCTTTGGGCCTTGATGGGGTCATCAAGGAGTTTAACACCTTGGACTTGAAATTGATTTATAAGAATTGAAGTGTTATCCATGTCAACAAGAGCATATCCTTTTCAAGGTTCAAGTGAGGACAAAGAAGTTTGCAGTTAAGCGCGGTAAGGCGAAAGTAGTATCATGATGGGTGACCTCATGAGAAGTCCCCGTGTTGAATGCGATTGCGTTTGTAAGGCTTTGGGCCTTACATAATCAATCAAATAAGCCAATGTATCTTCATAAAAATGAAAAAAATGGGTTATGTAATCATAGTTTTTTTTTCATTATTTAAATATAATTAGAACTTCGAAAGAGATCGAATTAACATCTGATAATTTGAAAAATGAGATCGAGATGATAACTCTCCTACAAATCTTGGCTTGGAATCGAAGATCTAGGAACAACCAAGTATTCTCTCGCTTGCAGCTCGAACATATTAATAATGGAATTTTTTATCCGTCAATCAAATTACACCGAGAAGGTCCTAAAGAAACTGAAGGATAAAGCACATCCATCAAGTATTCCAATTGTGGTAAGATCACTCAATGTAGAGAAAATAACCCTTTTCGTCCTCAAACAAATAATGAAGAGATTTTAGGTCCTGAAGTACCTTATCTTAGTGCAACTGGTGCTTTAATGTACCTTGCAAACAATGCCCAACCAGATATATCTTTTGTAGTTAATTGCTTGCAAGATATAGTTCAACACCTACCAAGAGACATTGGAGTGGTGCTAAGATTATTCTACATTGTTTATGTGGAACAAGTGGTATGGGATTATTTTTCAAAAGATCATATGGAGTACAAAATAGAGAACTGGTTGGTTATAATGATGCGGGTTTTTATCTGACCCACACAAGGCCACTTCGCAAATAGGTTTTTGTATGGAGGAACATCTATTTTATGACATTCAACAAAACGGACCTTGGTAACCACATCATCAAACCATTCATTGTTCATTGCATTTTGTGAAGTCAGAAGAGAATGTTGGTGGCTCAAATCATTTATTCACCATGTCGAGACATCTTATGGAATAGAATCATGCAAACAAGGTTCAACGGTGATACATGAAGATAGTGTCGCTTGTATCGCGCAAATCAAAGAAGGATACATTAAAGGCGGCGATAAAACGAAGCACAAATCTCTATTTTTTCTCTACTCACGAGCTTCAAGTGGAAGGGAAGGCTTATGTTTTTTCAGACTCAATCAAGCAAAATTTAGCAGATTTGTTTACTAAATCGTTACCAACAAGAGTTTTCAAGAGGCTCATACACAATATTGGGATGTGCAGTTTGAAAGACATATGCTTATTTGAGGGGGAGGGTTATAATTGTACTTTTTATCTCAAAATTGATTTTCATTCCATTGTTTTTTTTCCAAGCGAGGATTTAACGATACAGTTCATAAGCTAGTGAGTGTACATCCAAGGGGGTATTATAATAAATTGTATTATGGATGTACACAAATAAGTTGTAACATCTATCCTTTTGGTATACCTTCCCATTTACACCTCCTATTTAGAGCACCTAATTACTCTCTTTATTTTGAAAAGCTTTTATAGCTATTTGCCTATAAATAGAGGTTTGTATATTGGTGATGAATAAGAAGAAAAAGTCATTCTCTACTCTTGTTCTATATTTCTTCTCTTTATTCTGTAATCAGAAGACTAAACTTGTCATTATTATAGCAAAAAAATCTAATTTGAGTGAAATTAGTAGGTAATAAATAGATAAATGAGTTGTCATTATTTTATAAATTTGATCTTATATGCCACGTTTTCAATAGATATCTAATTGCATAAAGCAAGTAAAAAATAGTAATATAAGATAAAAAGTGACATATATATTAAATATTTTTCAAAATAACACTAACTAATATTCCATGGTCAACTAAATGTTTTTAAAGATCTATATACCATATTAATTCGATTGATTTTTATACAAATATTTTATGAAGTTCAGATATACTATTATTGTATGGACACGGTAGTAACAATTTAAATTAAAAATATGTTACCTTAAAATTTAGTAGTTATTCCAATGAGATTTAATTTTTATTAATTAAAATAGTTTAATTCGTTTATTAAGGAAGGTTATTAATATTAGATAAAACAAAATTATTTCTATGTGGTTAGGTTATTATGGTAAAAGCAAATATGGAAAATAAAGTTAAACAATTATAATTAAGATCACGAGATATCATAGTAAAGATTAGATTATTTAGAAAATTGTTGTAGTTAAAGAAAAAGATTTTTGTATGATAAAAATATAATTAAGGAGATGTTGCATCATGTAGAGCCACACACATGTAGAGCCACACATGCAAAATGAAACATCTCTTTTACTATACATATAAGGGCCCTTTGAATATTGAGGCCCTAGGCTGTCGCAATCTATGCACTATTACAGAATAGGGCAAATAACCGAGGCGTGTAAGGGTATATAATCCGAATCCGGTCCGGGTTAAAGAGCTACGCCGCATTTGATAGGGGTCAAATAATCCGGACCTAAAATCGACACGTCCGGTTATTTGTCTCCCAAAAAATTTCCACAATCTTGTAAGATTCGGGTTATTTGAATTACCCTAATAACCCGTATATTTGCACATCCGGGTTATTTGCTAAACCAATATATCCGGGTTATTTGCTTACAATATACATCGGAGTTCTGAGATCCGGGTTATTTGGTGAAAGCATATACACCAATGATTCAAGTTCGGGTTAATAGATCTTGATGTATTAGCAAATAAATATAACTCGCTTCCGATTTGTATTACTCTCTTTTTTTAATTGCAAATGTCATTTTTTCAATTATACTGAATATATATAAAAGATAAATTGGCACCAATCTCACAATTCAAGAACAACAGTGTCTTCTCGTTAAATTTAAGCATTTACAATGTCAACAAGAATCAACTGACAAATGATCCAACTATTTCACTAAACAAAACAATGCCACAATCCTTACAAATGACAAATGACCAAGTATTTCTTTAGCTGTGAATATTTCAACTATCTCACTAAACAAAACAATGTCACAAGTTGCACAAGTCCCACACGTTTTCTTGTTCATTGTTGATATGGGATTCAAAACCAGCAAATGTGGGATTAACGGGTTCCTATTCTGGAAAAAAATAGTAACAAATACAAAGCCAATTAGAAGAACATGAGGGAAATATCATATAATAACCATCCAACACTTTCACACATAAATGTCAAACTTCCACTAATCTAGTAAAACTCCATAAGTGAAGAAGAAAGCACCTGTTTTAGAGCTCAAGGTTCTGGAATGAGTACACCAACATTATTCTTGGGGATAGGCACACTAAAAAGGAAAGCTGATCTTGGGGTGATATGAACATGGATTATCAAATGTAAAGAAACTCTTACATATAGACTAAACTACATAAGCAATTATGTACTCAGAATACAACTACTCGTCAAACTGGTTTTTTTTTTAAGTCCATCATATTGAGGGCAAAGTTCTACAATTCCTAATTGTATCTCTAATTGTACCTCTAACTGATATAAACATACATAACATACCCTTGGTATTCAAAATACTTAGCATGTCAAGCTCCATAAAGGTATGAATAACAAATTTCCAACATAATGCATGAAACTTCATGTTTAACTGTATAAGAGAATAAAAACTTATAATGAATACATGTTACCTGTTTAGCGTTATTGCCAGTGACTGAAGCATATCTAGAGAGTCTAATATGAGGGCCAATGAAAAGTGCTAAAGAATCAGTTTCTTCAAATGAAGAACCCCAATGATTGCCATTATCAGAGACTGGCAATAACCTGCCAAAACTTACAGTACAACGGAAGCTTTCTACAGCATTGCTGCTAACAACAATAGAAGACGGGTTTACCTGACTGACTACAAAGCCTCTCATCATATTCCAGAAGTCTAAACGCCTATATTCATCAAAGAAGTTAAAAACAAGAGTGCATTATATATTCATCAAAGAAGCCTGTTAAATTCTTAAGCAAGTCCTACCCGTCCATGAAATCGAATGAACTCTTGAACTCAGCAGGTAAATTGAGCATGGAGAAGTCTGAGAAAGCAAATCTTCCTTGGTAGGCAATGTTGTGAATGCAGAAGGCAACCTGCAATGGAGATAGTACAAAGATCAAACACTTTTTGTTTTTTGTTTTTTTGCAGGCCAATCAAAAGTAAAAATCATGCACCTTGGCGTTTTTGTAGATGCCCCGAGATTGGTACATGTACTTGAGATAGCAGGGAACAAGAGCAGTGTGTCAGTAATTTGCGACAAACACAACGTCCTCTCCTGCATTCGTTTGTGCAGAATCAAGCTTTATGATATTTCCAAGTTACTTAAATCAGTAACAACACAAATCAAATCTGAAGTATATAGCAAGGCTCATTACCGTAGGGGCTAGAATGGTGCTTGCTGCTGTTCAGGTTTAGAACTCTAGGAGCCTCCAGAGCAGCCTGAAGAAACAAAAAGGAAAATGAGGACAAAAGAAATAGCAACTTATCAAGAACCGAAGAAAACAAATATTACCTGACATAACAAGCTGAATCTAAGTTGGTTGTCCTTGTAATCAATTCTTGCATTTGGTCCATAAACCTTTGATCCGATTTTACCCCAAACCTGAATAGAAAATACCAATTTCATTCAATGAGATTGACTGTTCTTTTCTTTTGCAGGCTACTGACTTACTCGCGTGTTACCTTCTCAAGGAACATGGGGTGATCAACAAAGATGCGGTCGACTCCCAAGATAATCGTGGAGCACGTCCTGTAGCAATAAACTAGTTATTTTATGCCTCAAATTAACTAGGTACTGAATCATCTACACCCATGAAAATCCATGATTATCAATTACAACCCCCAAAGTGGTCTAGCATAAAACATAAAGACACCAAAGTCCACTAGAATTTCTTAATGTAACAAGCGCTTGGCATTTCAACAGATGACAGCACAAAATTGTGATTTCAAAGCACATTATCAATACCAAGGAATCCATAGTATAATTCAACTTCTTTACATATCATTACACTGCACTAAAAGCATGTCTAACAAAGCTAGGAATTCATATGGCAGGAAGAATACATTGCAAAACCAGAAAATTACCAGATGAGAGGCTGTTTTGTCATTTAAACTCCGATATAGACGGCTTGCTTTGATTGTTGCAGTTTCCACGTTCTTCATGTCAGCGGCTCTCCTCCTTTGAGACTCCAAAACAGCTTCTTGGTTCTCAAATTTCACCAGCTTCATGAACATCAGTCCCAGCTCACCCATGGTTTGCCCCAACTCTTGCTGTGCAGTAACAAGCCCCTCCGCCTACAGAAAAAAGATGCTTACCATCATACTCAAATTGTAGAGTTCATCTACTCCACCCAACCGATTCTCTCTACTAGATGAAACAACACAACTCACAAGTTTTAGTAAGCAATATAATCATCTGAGTCAATATCGACATTTGTCCTCAAACCCCGATTTTACACTCATTCCTTAGGTTTAATTCATTCCCAATGTCTAAACTGATTCCTAAATTAACCAAGTTAGAAAGTCAGTTACGTTACTAGTTCCATACCAATTCCAGAAATAACAGTAGAAAATAAGTTTCTAATTCCATACCAATTCCTGAATTGATCAAACAAAATACTCAAGCATCTGTCCAATTCCAAACCAAAACCTAAATTATAAACCAAGCATTGCTAATTAAAGGGCAAACACTAATAATGAGACCTGTTGAGTGACACTGCTAAGCTGCACTCCAATCTCTTCTTCCTCTCAAGAGATTCCTTATCCTCCTCAGTCACCGGCGGTTTTGATCCTCCCCACTCGTTCACAACCGACTACTTCACCTCTCTGAACACTCTCCACCAGTCTCTTCCTCCTCCTCCTCCTTTTCCGACGGCCTCCCTCGATACACCAACCACAACCCCTGCTTCATCCGAAAATGGAGTACTGGAGCTCGCCGCCGAGAAACCCCCGTCTTCCGCCGCCAGGAAGTCCCTGAGCTCCTTCCCCTTCCGAAGCACCGGGTGAGCCGCCAATTTCCTCAAGTACTTCTCGATCGCGGCCCTCCTCTGCTCCACGAACTCCGTCTTCTCCATCACCTGGCCCTCGATCACGCCCTTATCCGGCCGCAGAGGCACGAAGAACCCTCGGTAACGCTCAGAAAGCCGATCCGATAACGCCACCACATCCCTGAACCGCCTCCGAACCCTAAATTCCTATCTGCCGAATTCCAGAACATTCATCGTCGTCGCCACCACATTATCAGTAAAGGAAGTAACCGAGAGAACCTAGCGAAGAGCACTCAAACAAGTTTACAGAATCTTACCTGGTGAGAGGCCGGAGTAGAGGTTGGTTGACACCAGCGAACGGAGGTCCGCGAAAAGGCCGGCGAAGAGGAGCAGGCCGGCTCGAAGAGGCTGTGTTCAGATCGATGGATTAGGGATGCTCGAACATGAACGGCAAGTATAGAATGAAAATATTCCGGGCTTGTCAATAGAAATTAGGTTCAAATAATCCGGATGTAAATAGCGCGATGTATATCTAAGCTATTATAACTCGGGCGTGTGGCGTATGAGTTATTTGATTATGTCATCCCTTTATATAACCCGGATTAGTATAGGTCCGAATTATATTTAACAGCAATTTTTTTAAAATGAGTATATATCTCGTCAATTGAATGCCCGGGTTATTTACTACGAGATAATAGGTCATTTTTGTAGTAGTGATGTGCGACCCTGCTGCGAAGCTGGGCTGGGAGCTACGCATATACATAGATGCACAAATCATTAAAAACACTAACACATATTTTATCACGAATCTGACGTACATACTTATACATATTAATGCACATATTAAACAAATACTAATGCACAATGTCAATTCTTAATGAAACTAGAAATCAAAGCCCGTGCTTCGCACGGGCCATTTGTGTATATGTAGTGTCACGATATACAAAATAAGTTTGTAATACATGGATCGTTGTTCTGTTTTTTTTTATGTTAGACATATATTATTTGATATTTACTTAAATGTAAGTATGCTAGGTATAAAATGTTATGATTGTACATAAGAAGCGGTTATTTTATTTCTTATAATTTTGGTTAGAAGTATAATTTTAATTTTGAATTAAAGTGAACAATTTTTTTTGAAAAATCTATACAATTTTGAAAGTATTAAATCGGCTCTGGCTCTAGCGGGTGGAGCAACCATGAATGTTTTCCCATCGAGCTTTTTTATCTTCTACGATCTATTGAACAAAAAATCTACGGAGGAAATGATACGAACCCTAAAAAGGTAATAGTTGACGGAAAAAACAAGGGATATAGATATCAAAGAAGAACTCTCAAAAGGAGAAAAATCTATACCGGATTATTTTTAAAATGAAATTAAAAATAATAACATTATCTAAATTGTCTTCTAGTTTTTTCTTCTTTGTTTTGAGAAAGTAAGGAATTCAAAATTTTGTTGCTTTTTATTTTGAAAAATTGAAGAGTTCACAAAGGTATTTCTTAATAAAAAATATTTTCAGCATTTTAAAAGTTGTGTAAAAGTAAAATTTTCTACACATTTCTCTTAATTGTACTACATATATTTTTCTATTGATAAATACATTTTATCCAAGCAACTTTTAAAAAGAAAATACATATTTCTATAAAAGTCTTTATAAATAGTGACATCAAACAAATCCTTCTAATCTAACCTATTAGATTGTCATTATCACGATGTAGAGAACTTGATAATATTTGTTGATTTGTCGCTAAAGGGTTCAGTTTGAATAGAATTGAAAAAAATAAGAGAGGTAGAGTTGAATAAATCTTGAATTCTTGATTGTTAAATACAAATTTTTTAATCATGATTATCTTTTTTATATATCTATTTATATTTTTTAATTTTAACTTTTATCCACATATAACTTTTTTGCTATATAGTTTTTGAATTCTACCAAAGAGTTTCCTTAAAAAATACCATAATATGACCAATAATGTTTAAACTTTAGAGTTGAATTTTCACATCAATATAACATTGAGGATTCAATCGATCATTTAAAATTTTATGGACATTTTTCGTATTTTTCTATAGGGCACTCATTGCTTAGTTTAAAACATTTTATAGAATGAGGGCATGTTTTATGATAAAGGAATTTAAAATTTTGTTTTTAATCTGATAAGTATTTTGAAAATCCTTACAAAAAAAACTTTGCTAAACAAAGGTGGCTTTTGCCATTGTTTTGTCCTACTTATCTACTTAAAAGCTAGCATTGAATGACAAGAAAGCCAACTTTTAAGTAGATATAGATAGTAGGTTGACCTCGTTCTCCGTATGTGGAGTTAAAAAAATATACATATGAATAATGAATTTAGAATATTGAATAGTAAATGGTTCGTTTTATAGTAGACTGTATTTTTTTATCATGAAATTTCGATTGCACATTTTTATGTAGGATCTACTTGGGATGAGAATGAATATTATGAATGTTGGAGAGGTTTCGGGCTGGATCAAGACTAGGATACCTAGATGTATGCTTATCAATTGTATGACTTGTTATTCAACCTAATATTTGATATTAAACACAATCAGGTATAAAATCTCATGATAAAATATTATAGAGAGCAAATAAAAGGATCAGAACCCCAAAAACTTCATCTTAATCACTTGCTCCGTTTTACAACCTTCTTGATCAACAATTTCAATGTCTTTGTACACATTAATGATGGTCCATGATATACATCATGCCACCACCTAGTTCAACCTCGACCAAACTAAACAATTGATTTTTGAAATACATCATTGTAAACAAAAGTTTCAAATCTTAAATGATTCTTATTAGAAAGTAGTGTGAATATTGCAATCTCCTGCTTCTTCATAGTAATTATACCAATATCCAACCTTTTAAACACACATAATAAAGGAATCACATTAATTTACTACTCAAACTTGTCTTTATCAAAGAAATGACGATCAACAGGTAAAAAACATCTAAGAAAATTGCTAAGGTAATTGGCTAGAACACTTAGCCAATGTTTTGATGCAAAGGGATGTCCCTATGTTAAATAGAATTCAATTTCATCCATCAAGATATAACTTACATAACGAACTACAATGAAAATACATATATTCATCAAAAAGAACTAAAATAAACGCAAAGGGAGGAAGAAATTGTGCAAAATGCTACCGGTAATCTTAACCTTTAATTTATGGATATATATTTCAGCCATAACTATTGTCGCCCCGCCCACCTTCAAAGTGGAAGCTCATTCAATCATCTCTCCGGAGATGTACTCGATATATTATGGTTATATAGTGGCAAATGAATCATTATTCTCATATTAAATTGATTTCATGTCGCATGAATGCATTGAATTCAAAACTAATTACAATATTCCATTGTAACGGCCCAATTTAAGCTAGCAATTGCTGTTTCAAAATGGAATTGTAAGAGTCAAAATTACGGTTACTATAACTTAAATGGTTTTAGTAAATCGTTTGGTAAAATATAGAGTAACATGATATGATGGTTAATATTTTTTATTATGATAGTACTTTGACCGAATACTTCTAGTTTAGAAGTTACAAAAAGTTGAAAGGTCACGGACTTTATAATAGATTCTCTTCCTAAGAGCATAGTCTTATTGTGTATACGCTTATATTTAAGAGCATAACCTTATTTTTAAGAGCATAACATAATACTTTAGGGGTAGTTTAAGAAGGAACTAATTACATACATAATACTAAGAGATATAAGATGGATGAGGAGTCAACAATTCCTATTCGATCAAATCCCCGAATTGATATTTGTTTAAATTTGTCATTAATCGTCCAAATCAAAATGATTTTTGTTTTGGACGTTTTACATCAAATATTTATACATTAGTTAGGTTATTGATAGGAAAAGATAAGGGCTAAAATGTTTTAGTTAGGTTTTTTAATACGAAAGGTCAAAATATTTAGATTATAAATAACATGTAAAATGCAAAATACTTGCATTACAAAAAATTGTAAAATACTTATGAAGATGGTCATTTATTATCTAGACTTTATTTTACATTATGGAGATGATAATATAGAAAATTATTACCTAAATCTTGAGAGAAATGAGAAATTTAATTGTAGGCTAAATGATTGAGACATTAATTGGGTAAAAATTCTATTTTATATGTATGTAGATAGATGTGTGCTTTTGTAGGTGAAAAAAAAATTGTAATAAAATTTATTGCATTAATAGGGACAAAAAAAATCTAACCTTATATGTATTAGGCCTCGTTTGGTACTATACCCTGGGTATCAGGAATCGGTATGAGGAATCACCCATACCCATTCTTGTGTTTGATTAGAATTTTTTCATGGAATGAGTCATACCAGGAATCATCCATTCCAACATTTAACACACAATCTCATATCCACCTTCCCATCAAGATATGAGTCATTCCTAAACTCACTCAAACTCATTCCTATTCTAATCTGATTCTCTATCCCAACCCGATTCTAGATATGATACCAAACGAGCCTTTATAGATTTCAATGCCCACCTTGATCTCAAACACATCCAAAGACCCATATTCTCTTAAATTTCCTTTACTTAAAAAAATGTCATTTTTAATGAAACATGTGCCAAATGCTCATGAAATTTCAATTTCAATCATAAATTTAAAACATAACCCGCTAGTAGTGGATCAGAGCTAGAAACTATTCGAAGAGGGGTCACAAAATTCCTTCGTGAGAAATATGCAACATTGGTGCGCAATGATCTTTAGGCACATATTTTATTTGTGTAAATGTTTCTTGATAAACCTTATGAAATTGGATGAATTTATGTTATTTTAAAAGGGACATATAAACTAATTTTACATCATTGAAGTAAAATTAGTTTCAAAAATATTTTTGGAAAATAGTAAAGAGAATTAAAAAGGTAGGAATGAAAATATAAATTTCAAAAAAAATATTGTGAGAAATAAATTTAGATTGATTCAATAACTTTTTGAAATTTGTAAACATTTTATAATTAATTTGGACGATAAATAGAAAAAAAAACGATTTCTAAATATATGATATTCAAACAAATCGTTTTACAATAAACTAGTATAATTCACGTGCCAGACACGGGTTTTTACGTCATATATATTAAATAAAAAATATAAAAAATATTAAAATCAATATATTTATTATAAAATAGATCTAGATAATATTGATATTAAAATCAATTTCGGATCATAATTTTGTATCTCAATCATCCATATAATTAGGAAATTTTGGATTTGTATAAAATTAGAAAAATTTGGATTTGTATATAATTAGGAAAATTTGGATTTGTAATCTTTGTGCTTGATTTGTATATAAATTAGAAAAAAATGAGTGATAGGTTTAGGATAATATTTTTTTATTTATAATTATATTTATTTAAAAAAAGTTGAAAAAAACAAAAAAAGACATGTGACGGTTTTAATAATGGAGTCTCATGTGGCGTAATTAAGTTTTAATTTAGTAGATATATAATATATATAATAGATTGTTTAGTACATACTGTACATTAGAAAATAAATGATAGAGTCATTGAAAAGAGAAAAACATTATATGTAAGCGCGTGATTAACCAGTTTGATTGGATTATATAAGAAATGTCAATTTGAGTGAAATACAATGAATTTGGCAACCCAAAATATTTATAAAAGCAATTGAGGTGCAAGTGTGAACTTGAATAGTCATTAATTTGAAAAAGCCTTGAGATTAATGTTCACCTTTTCCGTTGGAGAAGGATTGATTGATGTTCACCTTTTATGATCCGAAAAGTTGCCATTCAAAAGTGTGAACTTGAATAGTCATTAACTTGAAAAAGTCATTAACTTGAATAGTCATAAAAGTTGCCATTCAGATGGAGAAGGATTGATTAATGTTCACCTTTTCCGTAACGTGAAATTTACTCGAGAGAGAGAGACGCGTGAGTATATGCAAAAACCCTTGAGATGGACTACTCGATCGAATGAATGCAATGCATGCGCTGTCGCTTTATTAATAACCGTACGAATTCCACAATACTCCATTATATATAATCACAACAAAGTAAGTCGATTGCTAGATCGATCAAATTCATAAGGTACTACGTACTTACTGTATTTGAGATGGCGGGTGGGTTGACAAAGTCAGATTATGATCTCAAGGAAGAAGAAGATAGAGAGTGTATTCGTTCTATTTCTTGTCGTACCCAAATCAACGATGAAGATGCCAGCGATGATGCCGACAGCGACGACGTCACGCTCCTGCTAGACATGCCCAAGCTGAGTCTTGACCACAACAAAAGAGAATTCCTTCTGATTTTGGACCTCAATGGGCTGCTTATCCACCGTGTACACAAGGCAGACCACTCCAAAATCCCCAACAATCGACGCCCTGACGCTGTTTTCGCTAACAAAATGGGTATATGTATTAATTTATACGGTCCATTGACCATTATATATTCTTTTATATATATATATATATGTTAATCTTTGTTTTTGGTATAAATTGTGTTAGTTTTCAAGAGACCCTATTGTAAGGAGTTCATGCGATTTTGCCTTGACAAGTTCCAGGTCGCGATTTGGTCTTCGGCTATGGAGTAAGTTCTATCACACGCACGTGCTGATCATAAATTAATTACATCACGGATTACGTACTCTATATATATATCTATATATACAGGCATAACGTGGATGGTGTTATGGACCTTGCTTTCGGTGAACTCAAGTCCAAGCTTTTGTTTGTGTGGGTATGTACCGTTGCTTGCACCGGCCTGGTTTACTACTTAATGTAGTTGATTAAAATTAATTTGTTCAATGATGGTACGTACATATATATATATATATATAGTACTTACTGATACACTTTTTGAGATGCATGTGTGAATTACAGAACCAAAAGCAATGTTCAGATTATGGATTCAAGTGCATAGAAAAAAAGCAGAAGCCGCTCTTCTTTAAAGAGTTGAACAAGGTTTGGGAAAGCGGGCATAAGCAATTTAGGAAGGGATCATTTTCTTCTACCAACACCCTGCTGCTAGACGATGGTCCATCCAAAGGACTCCTCAATCCAGTTACAAATAAACAACCTTTTCTACAGTTAATTTCTATATGTATAAAGACATGCTTTCTAGCTTGTTGATGTTTGATTTATGCAGCCTAACACAGGAATATATCCACATTCTTATGATGCTGAAGATAGTAATGACAATGCTTTAGGTCAGTACTCACCAAGTACACTCAGCAGTGTGTATAACTTGTTTAGTTACTATCTGGCTAGGGGCGCGGCTGTGTTTATGGATCAGTCTCTTATCATGTACAATTTGATTATTGCTTTTGTAAGTTGTGATGGTTTGTACGTAGATCTGAAGGGTGAGCTGGGTTCGTACTTGAAGGGGTTGGCTGAGGCGGAGGATGTTCCATCATACGTCGCATCGCACCCTCTTGGACAGCCAGCTATTCAATCAGGCCATCCCCAATGGGGTTTCTACTCCCGGGTTATCCGTTCCATCAATGCAAATTCGACCCATATATCAACTGCTTAATCATCTTCCGATCCATAGCTACTATATGCGTGCAACTTCAACCATTAATTAAGCTTTCTAGTCGTTTACCAATTTTGGGAGTTTCGCTCTATTAAGTGATTACGGATGCTATCTTATGTATGCTTTCTAAGACTCGAGTCTCATAAGAACTAATTATTGGCTTTGAAATTTTGTCTTGTCTGGGATGGAATGCAGTCCACTACTAAACATGGCAAATTAAGTACGAAAGGGAATCACCATTGACTTGGGCCATAGATACATGCATTGATGATTAAACGGTTTTTTCGTCCTGTACCCCTGAGGTAAGACGAAATTCGTGAGATGTCTTAAATATTTACCTATTTTACACGGTATCCTGAGTTTTGTTTCTTTTTTTTCGCCAAATGCCCAATTATTTAACAATTTCATTAAAAATAAAAATAGAAACAAAAAAAATGGCAAAAAAAAAAAGCCCAAAAACCCAATTAGTTCGTCTTCTTCGTGCGCCGTCTTACCTGTTTGTCATCTTAGACTCTGTTTTGTCACATAACAGTTATGGTGTTTAAATGTATATGATGTTGATGTTTTTGAAGGCGTTGACAACGATGATATAGGCCATGGTGAGGAACGTGGCGGTGTCGGTGCGGATCTCGGTGGTGTTCTTGTCGGCGAGCTTGAAGTAGGTGTCGAAGCGAGTGGACTCCACGTATGCATTGAGGCGGGAGAGCACTGACGGCGGCCTGGTGCGTCGGCAGAGCGCGGCGGCGGAGACGGCAGGGTCGCGGTGGAGACGGCAGAGCTCCGCTTCATCTTCTTCTTCGTGATCGCGCAACAGCTTCCGCTGCAATCGCCGCTCCTATGGATCGAAATCGAAGATCCGCGGAATTCGATGGAAGCATCCGATTCGTCATCCTCGAAGTAAGAAGCCGAGTTGTTTAGGTCGAACATCAATCCCTTGATTGCAATCGGATTTGTGATTAACGCCGTTGGAAGAGCGAGACCTAATTGAAGCTCCACCGCCATGAATGCTGAAATTGGAATCGAAATTGGGAAGGAGGAGTTTGAGATTTTGGGGGGGTTTTGGAGCACCTTGGCCGGAATACCACCTTCACCACCGAGATCTGCGCCAGCACCACCACGTTCCTCAACATCAATCTCATGGTGATTTGATTGAGCCATCAATCAAATCACCGTCAAGGACCGTCATCCAATTTCAAGGCTAGATGATATGCTTGATGAGCTATATGGTGCCAACTTCTTCTCTAAGGTGGATCTTAAGAGTGGATACCACCAAATCCGCATGCGTGAGGGTGATGAATGGAAATCCGCTTTCAAGACCAAGTATGGTTTGTATGAATGGCTTGTGATGCCATTCGGCCTCACCAATGCCCCAAGCACCTTTATGCGCCTCATGAATCATGTCTTAAGGGCATTTTTGGGCAAGTTTGTCGTGGTGTACTTCGATGATATATTGGTCTATAGCAAGAGCTTGGAGGCACATGTGAACCGTTTGAGGGCCGTGTTTGAGTGCCTCCGCAAGGAATAGTTGTTTGCCAATTTGTCGTGGGCAAGGATGGCTTGCGTGTGGATGATGAGAAAGTGCACGCCATTAAAGAGTGGCCGACGCCTACTACACCGACCATGGTTCGTTCCTTCCTTGGCCTTGCCGGTTTCTATCGGCGATTTGTTAGAAACATTAGTAGCATCGCCGCTCCCTTACATGAACTCACAAAGAAGGGGGATGATTTAGTGTGAAAGGACAAGCATTAGGTCGCCTTTGCCTCCCTCAAGGAGAGCTTGTGCAATGCTCCCCTCTTGCCACTCCCTGATTTCTCCAAACCATTTGAGATTGAGTGTGATGCCTCCAACATTGGCATTGGTGGTGTGCTCATTCAAGACAAGCGCCCCATTGCTTACTTTAGTGAAAAGCTTTTCGGCGCCACTCTCAATTATCCCACATATGGCAAGGAGCTCTATGCCTTGATTGAGGTCTTGAAAACGTGGCAACATTACTTGTGGCCTCATGAGTTCATCATACACACCGATCATGAGTCCATTGCCTATATCCGGAGTCAAGCCCATCTCGGCTGTCGTCATGCCCGTTGGGTGGAGGTCATGGAAACATTCCATTAGGTGATCAAGCACAAAAAAGGGGAAGAAAATGTGGTGGCCGATGCTCTATCTCGGAGGTATGTGCTTCTTAGTTCTTACTCATCTTGATGCTAAATTTTTTTGGTTTCTCTTTGATTAAATCTCTTTATGCTCAAGATCTCTTCTTTGCCCCAATTGTGGCCAAGTGTTCTAAGAGAGGTGAGGTTGACACCTTCTTCATGAGTGGGGGCTTCCTTTACAAAGCCGGCAAGTTGTGTATCCCAACCTCCTCCATTAGACACCTTTTGATTAAAGAGGCTTACGAGGGCCAAGGACATTTTGGTGTTGCCAAAACCATTTCCACCCTGAAGGAGCATTTTTATTGGCCAAAATTATCTCACCAAGTCACTAAGTTTGTCCAAGCATGTGTCACTTGCCACAAAGCCAAATCTAGGTCAAGTCCCCAAGGCCTCTATACCCCTTTCCCCATTCCAACCCCCCCTTGGGAAGATGTGTCTATGTATTTCATTACGGGGTTGCATCGGTCTAAGAAGGGTGGGTTCCATCTTTGTGGTTGTGGATCGCTTTTCCAAAATGACCCACTTCATCCCTTGCCAAACCACTAACAATGCTTCCGAGGTTGCCATCCTCTTCTTTGACCATGTGGTTAAGCTACATGGAATCCCTCGCACAATAGTCTTGGATAGGGATGCCAAATTTGTTGGCCATTTTTGGAGGACCTTGTAGGGAAAACTAGGCACACACATCTTATTTTCCACTAGTTGTTACCCCCAAACAGATGGCCAAACCGAAGTGACCAATCGGACCCTAGGCACCTTGCTTAGAACCGTCCTTAGAACCGACCGCTAGCTTCTAAAGAGAACCCCGAGGGTCTCAAGCGCGCTGACTTTGTGCGAGCCTTCCATGAGTGTACCTGGGCACAACTTGAGCGCCATGCATCACAATATGCACAACAATCGAACAAGGGTCGGCGCCGGATCACCTTTGCACTGGGCGACCTTGTTTGGGTGCACTTGCGCAAGGAGTGCTTCCCTGGCAAGCGCCGCTCCAAGCTAGTCCCCTGAGGAGATGGTCGATTCAAAGTGCTCCAATGCTTTGGTGACAATGCCTATAAAGTGGAACTCCCCGGCGATTATTGTGCTCATCCCACATTCAACGTGGCCGACCTCTCTCATTTTGTTCCCCTGGAGTATGAGGACGACTTAGGGACAATTCTACTTCAAGAAGGGGAGAATGATGAGCCCCAATAGCCCCTAGATGCCATTGAGGAAGATGAATGCATGGAAGTCAAGAGCAAGGGCTCGAGCTAAGGCCATCGCTCGAGCCACACAATCCATTGTCAACCGGGCCACTCTTAGCCAAGGCGCCGCAACCCCATTGGAGCCACACCTCCACATGGTGACCACCATGGAATACATTGGCTTCACCAAGGCCTCGACGCCTTCAACCCCATGACATCCAAAGCGCCGACGCCTTCTATGCCAAGACATCCAAGGCGTCGACCATGCTATAGCCATGCCTAGACGTGCGACACTTATCTCCTGCTTTCATATTTTAGTAGTTCATTTTTAAGACTTTGCATTTCCATATTTGGGTGAGTTAGGCCACTTGTAAGTGGACCTTTGGCCCCACTTGAAACCCTAGACTATTTAAGCCAAGTTTTGGCTTCCTTGCTCATTTGGTTGAAGATTAAAGGCTTAGAGCTTATAGAAGTTGAGGTGGTCCTCCTTCAAGGGTAGAGGTGGTCCTTCCTGGTTCAAGCCTTCAATCTATCTCCACCAAGCTTGGGTTATCTTTGTTTCTCTCTTTCAATCAACAAGTATTGCATTTGGTTTTCACTACATCTTGTTCTTGGCTTGCAAACTCTTCAAATCTGTTAAGTAGCCTCCTTGGAGGCTTCCCTTGGCCTTGTTCCTGCCAAACACCATCAAACACCACCGTTGGTTCTCGGGTTCCTCTTCACTCGCCAGATTCCACCTTTATCGGAGCTCCGGCGACATCACCACCTTCCATCCTTGCTTCCGCCTTCAAGAGGAGTCCAAAGGGAGTTCAAAGAGTCCATCTTTGCTAGGATAAGAAGAAAGGAGCTTGCTTGTGCCACGATTGAGCCATTCCGGTGAAGCAAGGCATTCAAGCGTCCTTGTTTCACATCACCACGGCAACCATATTTGAAGCAAGCTCGATCGCTAGACCGCTCAGAGGTAGGGGCCGGGGCGCGCGTGCTGGAAGCCGGGCCACGAGGTGGGGCGTTCAAGCGAGCGGCGCCGGTGGCACCGGTTGGCGCAATCGTGGCTGAGGCGGGGCCGGGGCACGGGTGTGGGGCAACACGAGTAGATGGATTAGAAGAAAATGATGGACTAGAATTAGGAGCATACCTTGTCGGTTGTGAGCGAGCCCAAGCGGCCTTCTTCTTTCGTTGTTGTTGATTATAAATTTCCATGGCCATGTGAGTGAGGGTGTTGAGATCCCGTATTGGAAGGAGGGTCAAAGGATCACAAATCTCAACATCAAGGCCACGTAGAAACATGGTGCGAAGGGATGCGGCCGTGGTGGCCACATCGGCCTTGTGGTCTAGCTCCTCTAGCTCGACAAAGAACACAAGAGGGTTGCGGTTACCTTGGCGGGCTAGCGCAATTTGTAGGCGCATTTGATCAAAGTAATCTTCCGGCACATATCTCATGGTCATGAAATGGATGAGTTGATTCCAATCCACAACCGGCTCCAAGTTGTGCCTAGCTCGGTCGGCCTTGAAGCGAAACCACCATGACCCAGCGTTGCCAGTGAAATGAAGTATGGCAACCTCAACCTTCTCACGTTCATTTTAATGGCAATGATCCAACGCATACTCGCCATCAAAGGGCTCAATTCGGACCTTGACCTCCCGGCGTTTGCCAAAAAGTTATTGGGGACCAAGGTGATCAGGGCGCCGGTTTTATTCTGGGCGGTGGTCACAGCCATGGGCTTGGAAACCGGCGCAGGGAGGCGGCATCCAATGAGGATCACGACAGTCGAGCGGGTGCCCCAGAGGTGACCCCGGGCGCAGCCATGCTCCCGTGGGTACACATCTTCCAAGGCATCATCTTCAACGGAATCTTGATAAGACTCTCCATAGGGGTCTTCCCCTTCATTGGCTCCAAAAGTCTCATTTTCCACATTGAAGTCGGTAAAGCCATAGTCATATCGGTCATTGATCTCATCATCGGAAGCGGGCCTAGGGTCCGCGCGTGGATAGCGCCCTCCATCCATGGAGATGGCATCACGAACTTGGCCTTGTGGACGTCAGCCCGACAGCGGCTGAGTGTGGTAGGACTCTTGGGGCTCCACATGCGTGGGTTGATTGTCATAATGTGAGGGGCGGCGCGGAGGCGGCAAGGCCGCGTTGAGCTCCGCAGCGGCAGAGTGAAGCGGAGGGTACATGGGGCCCTTGCCTAGGTCGTGCGCCAAGGCCTCACGGTGGTGGAGGTCGACCGAGCCTAGAAAAGAGGCGTCGATGAGAATGGCTGCCGGCCGGGGCTGGGTCAAGGGCGGCGTGGACGCCGCGGGTGCGGTGTGGACGCCGCGGGTGCGGTGCGGACATTGGCACGGAGGCGCTCGAGCTCGGCCAACCGGGTGTCGGTGGTCTCCTTGTGGCGGAGCACCTCGGCCAGCTGGGCCATAGTAACGCGTACCTCCTCAGTTGTCGCCTCGTTGCGGAGGCTCGCCGTGGCCTCCCGGGCCGCGTTGACACGGGCCTTCTCGGCCATTTGGGCCCCGAAGGACTCGAGCAAGAGGGTTGGTGTTGAGCTTTGGTTTCTCCGGACGTCGGCCTCAAAGGGTTCCTCCATAGGTGGATCTCCTATATCAACCATCAAAGTAATGCGAGTCAAAAGTTCAAAGCAATCGAAACAAACACACACTAAAAGAAGAGTAACACACTAAGCCTCAGACAACAAAAATTAAATTCAAGACAAGTAGGCTTAAAGGAAGGCACAAGGTAGTAGGCGGCTTGTGTTTGAGGGAAGACATTCCAATTTTCAAAGCTTAGACAATTTAAAGACCCATCCTTAAAACATTTGACAACTAGAAAAGGAAAGAGAGAATGTAGGCCGTTGTGGTAGGTTCTTGTGGATGTGGAAATAGAGGAAGGCAAAGAGATAGACTTAGTGCACTTTGTTGCCGAAGTGAAGTGGGTTTGCCCACATTTTCAGTGTTATGGCCCAACCGAAATTTTAAAGTGGGCACTTGCCTTTTACTTTGGCCTCTTTCTTTTGTATTTTTGTGTTTAGGCAATTTTGGAATGTAGTTTGCCTTTGATTTGTATTGAGGAGGTAGGGGCCACACTTTGATTGTTTGACTTAGGAGGCAACAAGGGGAAGAGAGAAGACAATTGCCATTTTTGGTGTTTGACAAAGTCTTTGCAAGAGAGAAAGAGAGAATTATAGTTTTGCCACTTTGGTTCTACCTTTTGAAACCCACAAAGGAAGCCTCCAAACACTCTACCCAAAGCTAGTCAACAAAAGAGTCAAGGCTTGGAAGTTACCCAAAATGTCTAAACAAGTCAAATTGGAAAAGAAGAAAGGGGCATTTGGACTTTACTAGGTTAGAACAAGTCACATGCAAAGGATAAGGGCTTAGAAGAAACCCTAGCTATGGTGTTTGAAGAAGTGATCGGCTATGGTAAGAAGGTAGGCGATGGAAGGGTGGTGGGAGGTGGCGGTAGGGTGGTGGGCAGCGGCGGTACAGTGGTGGACGGCAAAGACTGTTAGGATTTGAACGTAGTAACGACAAGAAAACAAGACAAAGAACACAAGAATTGTTAACCCAGTTCGTCAAGAATGACTATGTCTGGGGGCACTACCAAGCCAGGATACTTTTTCTCTCTTTTGTGATAACAACGATTACAAGGAACTAGGGTTTAAATAGCAAACACGAATTAAACCTAATGGGCCCAAAAACACAACACGCGAGAAACGGCCCAACGCCCACCGCGGGGCGGCGGCTCCCACCGCGGGGCGGCGGCTCCCACCGCGGGGCGGCGGCTCCCACCGCGGGGCGGCGGCTCCCACCGCGGGGCGGCGGCTCCCACCGCGGGGCGGCGGCTCCCACCGCTGGGCTTCCACCGCGGGGCGCCAATCCCACCGCGACCCGGCGGTAACTCTCAGTTGTCCATCCATTGTAAAACCGACGTCTGCCGCGGGGCGTCCAGTTCCACCGCGACCCGGCGGCAACTCTCAGTTGCCTCCTCTGCAAACCGTGCGAGCCTTTACGCGTATTCCCTTTACGCTTCAGGCTCCATAACCCAATAATCTCCCACCTGGAGACTGATCCAACCGTAATCGTCTTCCTCATCAACCCATATCTGGTAGTAGTGCCAGGCCTTCAACTCAGTTACCAAGGCCAGTTGAAGCCATGCAAAGCTTCAACTTCTCTAAGGTCACAACCTTAGTCAGCATGTCTGCAGGATTCTCAGTTCCTCGAATCTTCATCAACTGCAAGACCTTGCGAGTCTTTCGCGTCACAACCATCCTTGCTTTGTAACGCTTCCTTCTATTCGCCTCCTCTTTGAATCTATAAGCCCACTTGTTATGCAATTCCTTCTTGCCTGCTGGAAGCTCAACTAGCTCCCAGGTTTCGTTGGTCAACAACGAATCCATCTCATCATCCAGGGCGAGCTTCCACTCGCTCACATGATCTCCACGAGATGCCTCTGCATAACATTCTGGCTCACCACCATCTGTCAGCAACAAATAGTAGTTTGAAGGAGAATACCTATCAGGCGATCCACGCACTCTGGTGGACCTTCACAGTGGAATCACCGGGGTACTCAGCTCCTCCTCAGTCACGGCCTCCTGGTCAACTCGGACCGCCTTGCTCCCACCCGAGTTTGAGATGTCTAACTCCACAATCTTAGGTTCAGAACTAGCTGTTTCTGATGCATCCAGACTATCCTTGTACATCACCTGCTCATTGAACACGACGTCTCGACTGCGAATAACCTTCCTGCTCTGCTCATCCCAGAACCGGTATCCGAAATCATCACCACCATATCCGATGAACGTGCACTTGACAGACTTTGCATCCAGCTTGCTTCTCTCAACAGGAGCAATGTGAACATATGAAACACATCCAAATATCCGAAGGAAAGACAAATTTACCTCTTTGCCACTCCAAGCTTCCTCTGGTATCCCATTCTCCAAGGGAGTTGATGGCCCTCGGTTGATCAAGAATGCAGCAATGTTTACTGCATCCGCCCAGAACATCTTTCGAAGCCCACACTTCAGCCTCATGCTCCTAGCACGCTCATTCAGGGTCCTGTTCATACGCTCGGCGACGCCGTTCTCCTGAGGGGTTCCTTTCAAGGTCTTCTCCATGCGAATTCCATTCTCAGCACAAAATTCCTTGAACTCGCGAAGCTCATACTCCCCTCCATTATCAGATCTCAAGCACTTCACCTTAAGACCTGTCTCAGTCTCTACTAGAGCCTTCCACTTTCTGAAGGAATCAAACGCATCAGATTTTTGCTTCAGAAAATAGACCCATACCTTTCTTGTAGCATCGTCAATGAAGGTCATGTAGTATGACGCTCCACCCAGAGATGTCATAGGTGCTGGTCCCCACAAGTCGTTGTGGATCAACTCCAACTTCTGCTTCTTCAAGGTTCTGCCTCCTCTCGCAAAGCTCACTCTTTTCTGCTTCCTGAGCACACAGTCCTCACACAGCCCGATCTCAACGGACTTAAGACCTGGCAGCAAGCCCTTCGAGCATAGCACCTGCATCCCTTTCTGACTCATGTGGCCCAGACGACAGTGCCACAAATCTGCATTACAGTTCACTCCTGTAATAGCAATGCTATCACGGACGTTGCTCATCATGTACAGCGTCCCCTCCTTCTTTCCACGAGCTACCACCATAGCTCCCTTGGTTATCTTCCAGCTGTTACAGTCGAAGGTTACTTCATAGCCCTCGTCATCCAACTGGCCAATGGAAAGCAAGTTTCTCTTCAAACCAGGAATATGCCTCACTCCATGCAACTGCAGCACAGATCCGTTCGGTGCTCTGATTCTGACATCACCCTTCCCTATGATTTTCAAAGCCTCATCATCAGCAAGATAAACCTTTCCAAAATCTCCAGAGGTGTAGCGATCCAAGATATCAGCACTGTTGCAAGAATGAAACGAAGCTCCAGAGTCTAATACCCAAGACTCCAATGGACTGCTCGCGCTCAGAATAGATGCATTTGTAGTGGTTCCTGTCGTTGAATCGCTCAGAGTCAACGCGTCTGCAATATCCTCATTGGCTGAATTCGCTGACTTGTTCTTCAACGGTGCTTTATATTCACTCTTGTAATGACCGTTCTCATCACAATTCCAACACTTGATCTTGCTCTTGTCCTTGGGCTTATCCTTCCCTCTAGACTTTGATCTTCCACGATTCGATTTCTTAGAGTCTGACCTGCCCCTGTTATCCGTATTCAAGTCTGATCCAGAGGTAGAACCTGACGCCTTCCTGCGAATTTCTTCGCTGATAATCAGATCTCTCACTTCATCAAACTTGATCTTTGCCTTCCCCGCCGAAGCACTAACAACAGTAACTGTCCCGCTCCAAATCTCTGGTAAAGAAGACAACAAGATTAGGGCTTGTACCTCATCGTCGAAATCAATCTCCACTGAACTCAGTTGGGCGATCGTCATGTTGAACTCGTTCAAGTGATTGGCGACCGCTGTACTCTCCATCATCCGCAGATTGAACAATCTTCGCATCAGGTGAACCTTGTTCACCGCAGAGGGTTTCTCATACATCGCGAAAAGAATTTCCAGCATCCCCTTCGTCGTCTCTGCCTTGACCGTGTGATGTGCCACGTTCCTGGACAGCGACAGGCAGATCACGCTCATCGTTTTCCTGTCCAGCAACTTCCACTCGTCTTCCTTCATGTCTTCTGGCTTCTCACCCAGCGACAAATACAAATCTTTACCATACAGGTAATCCTCGATCTGCATCTTCTAGAATCCGAAATCCGTGCCATCGAACTTCTCCATTGGTGACTTTCCGCTTCCCATCGTTACTTCCAGAACTAGCTCTGATACCAGTTGTTAGGATTTGAACGTAGTAATGACAAGAAAACAAGACAAATAACACAAGAATTGTTAACCCAGTTCGTCAAGAATGACTACGTCTGGGGGCACTACCATGCCAGGATACTTTTTCTCTCTTTTGTGATAACAACGATTACAAGGAACTAGGGTTTAAATAGCAAACACGAATTAAACCTAATGGGCCCAAAAACACAACACGCGAGAAACGGCCCAGCGCCCACCGCAGGGCGGTGACTTCCACCGCGGGGCGGCGACTCCCACCGCGGGGCGGCGACTCCCACCGCGGGGCTTCCACCGCGGGGCGCCAATCCCACCGCGACCCGACGGTAACTCTCAGTTGTCCATCCATTGTAAAACTGACGTCTGCCGCGGGGCGTCCAGTTCCACCGTGACCCGGCGGCAACTCTCATTTGCCTCCTCTGCAAACCGTGCGAGCCTTTACGCGTATTCCCTTTACGCTTCAGGCTCCATAACCCAACAGAGACAAGGCGGCGGAAGGCAATTTTTTTGGTTTTTTGAAGCGTTTTTTTTAGGGGATGAAACATAAACTTAAACAAGCATAAAATGAGAAAACTTTAGACAAAAAAATGCACATAACTCAGTCTCCGAGCTCTGATACCAATTGATGTAAATCAAGACACCAAATGATCCTTTCTTCACGGTTTGTGCTCAATCGTGGCTAGCAAGGCAAGGCTTCTTCTCTATGGGAACCGACTAGATCTTGATGACTTCTTGAAGGCTCGAACTAGGCGGAAGCAAATGAAGGTGTTCTTGAGAAGAACCGAAAAGAACAAGGCCAACGGAACCTGAAAGGAGGTTCTTTGACTGATTTTTGTGAATGCAAGAACAAGAGAGTTTTGTTTGAGTATGAACTTTGTTTGATTGAGTGAAAGAGATGAGAAAAGAGTGAGCTTGAGTTGGAAGATAGTTTGGAGGGTTTGGGGAAGTATTCCTCACCCAAATTGGATTTCCAATAATAATCTTCAACTAGGTTACAAGTGGCAACATAAGGAGCTTAGATACTAAGACAATTTGGCCATCAAGACCTTGCCAACTAGTTGGCCTTGGGTTAAAGTCCATATGCATACGGCCTTATACACCCAATAAGGCAAGTCTAGAAACATAACTCAAATACTAAAAATAGCAAGGATAAGAGCCGAAGCTCGTATAGGCATGGCATCAGGCGTGTCAAGGGAGGCGTTGATGTCCATGGTGCCATGGCATGTCATAGCGTCGACGTGAGCGACGCCCGGCCAAGCGATAGCATTGGTGAGTGCCCGGGCACGAGCGATGGTGAGTGCTTGGCCAAGGTGTCTTCGATGGCCATACATGTGAGCATACACAGGGCTTGTGGCTCATCGGTGCCGTTGATTGCGAGGGCCCGGTTTACAAGTGAGGCGATGGCTTGAGCCATGGCATGTGCTCGTGCCCTAGTCATCGGGCCATCACTCTTGACGGCAAGCATGTCCTCCTCATCGATGGAGGCCAAGGGAGGTTGGCATCCATCAAGAGGAAGCTCCAAGAGGGGATGATGATATTGCCTCGTCAATTCTGATGGGAAACAAGAAGCCCAAAACTTAAAACCCTATGTTTTTTAACGATTAAGTAATGAAATCATGCCATTTCGCACACCAAAAACTGCCAAAATCTTCCATTCTAGTGTGAAGTTACTTTCTTATCTTGCTGGAAACAATCAATGCTTGAAACTTGGAGGATTTCTTGGATTAATCTCCCTATCTCTACTTATTTGCTGCCTTTAATTTATCTGGAATGTAAGCTTTCTATAAGCATCCTATCTGTAAGATGTATCTCGACTACTATATCAATGAAATGCTACTTTATTTAGGTTTACTCTTGGCAAATTACCCTTATGAATGAGAACCTTGATTTGTATTGGATCCACTTTTACTATAACTGGAACACACTAACTAACTCTATTAGCTCAATAAGTTGTCTACTGGTTAGGAGTCATTTTTGTTGGCCTTCTCTGTTTTCAAACTTTAACTCCATTACCACTCATTTAAAGCTTAACAGAGACTATTTCAAACTCATGATTAATCTTGCCGTGGTTGAGACTAATCTTATCTATATTAGACTTGGAATCTCTAAGAATTTCAACTATAAAAAATTTACAAGCCTTAACTTTTTAAAAATTAAGACTAACTATTGTGATCAATCCTACAAATTACTGACTAATCATCATATCACTCATGCTTTCCCCTATTGGAAAATCAATATTAAAGCTCTCCATCATTTCTGGTGTGATCTTAGTTTACTTAGCATTTTCAATTACTTTCCTTCTAATAGTGTTACATGTCACCAGCTTCACTACCTAAACACAAAATCATGGACAACCTACTCTAATAAGTGTTAATCTCTTTACAGACTTTCCAACATCACAAACAAGGTACTCTATAGTTACAAAATAAAATACAATAATATTAAAAACTCAACCTTCCAGACTGGTTGCTACTTAGACTATCATACTTCCATAAGCTTCCCTAATGATAATTGTTGCCTATCTAACCTGAACCTTATGCTTTGTCACTCTTGTTGTTTGTTAGGCTTTGAATCAAGCATATTTACAACTTGCATATCCATTGAATATCATCATCACAAAACCTGTATCTACACTGACCATGTTATTTTTAACTTTGATTTGCAGATCGCAATCCTTTCTATAGCACCCACCAAAAAGTGCTCAAAACAAAGGACTCAACAGCGAAGGCGTATTCTAAATCAATTTCATCTCCCACCTGCTCACCATGGATACAAAAATTATATCATTGTTTGTGAACTTCTTGTTGGGCCATGTTCTTAATGGACCCTCGAAGGAAGCGGCCCAGTGAGCAAAGCAATCTTTTCTCTTTTGAAGCCACCAAACAAAGAAGCGACTAAACAATGAAGCGATCAAAGATCAGACGACAAAGCCAAGATCATGACAGCAACGCAGTCGGAGACGTTACAAAAAACCCAGATTTCATATAACGATTACAAACCTACATAATCTAGACATAAATGCCATAAGATCATCGCAAACAACTAAAGCGTTTACAAAAATACGCGACCCGC
The DNA here is from genome assembly GCA_027886185.1 of Rheum nobile. NCBI lineage: Eukaryota > Viridiplantae > Streptophyta > Magnoliopsida > Caryophyllales > Polygonaceae > Rheum > Rheum nobile. The sequence goes on along the minus strand of WOAB01000002.1, from coordinate 1,753,854 downwards.
GATGGCAGACGGGTCGCCAAAACATTGTCCATCCCATCTCCACGATGGGGCACAACATACTACCTAAAAACACTTAAATCGAAACGTACACAAAGCACCAAAAGGAAACAATGTCATTTGTTTAAAACAAAGATCAGGACTCGCCTGACCTTTCTCCAACTTCTGCAAGAACAACATTCAGGCCCTCGGTCGCCTCAGGAAGCTCCTTCGACACGTCCCCAACAACTTCCTTGACCGCTACGTGAACAACCTCCTCTCCCTACTCGTCCTCACCAAGTCCCATCAGCTTGAACAACTCATTGCTAGGGTTGCCACCAGGGTACAAAAGGTCCATATTCGCCCTCGCATCCTCAATGTTCCAAGACGAATGACTCCCCAAGGCATACTCCTCCATCATCTCAATACAAGACTTGAGGTAAAAATACGTCTCAACATCAGTAGCGACCTGAGCGTCCTTCAAACGGGTATTATCAAAACTATGCTCCAGCTCCCCAAAACGGGCTTGCAACTCAACCAATTTCTTCCCGGTCTCCACCAGCTCCTTCTCGGCCGGCGCTCGCTTGCTCTTGGCCGCCTTGACACGCCCATTAACCACCTCCAAACAGCCTTCAACCTCGGCTATCCGCTTCTTAGCACCATCGCTCAACTCCTGTTTAGTAGAAAACGCGATGAGCGAATACTGAAGGGCCTGTGAAACAACAAGACGCATGGAAAATATTGAACACATATACATTATGAGAAACGCTTCAAAAACAAAGTTTTTTCTACTTACTCGCCAGGCGGCCGCCCCGGCCTCATCAATGCAATCAACAGGATGCAAGTCGCCAATCTCCTTCTTAGCCTCACAATCCAGAGTATGAAGCAGATCTCCCAGATCTCTTTTCTTCACCATGTCTACTGAAAGCTCTGGAGCGTCCGTCGCCTTCCTTTTCGCCTCCGAGGCTTTAAACGGTGGTGAGTCCAAAGCGACGATCTTAGCCAACGAAACAGCCTTGGCGTCCAACTTAGCCAACAAAGACGCCTTCTCCGCCAACTTTTGATCCAGGAGACTCTTCCCAGACAAACGGGCACTCGATCTCGCCCCCCGAGATACTGTCAGGCAAGTACAAATGAATAAGCATATGGACACTACAAAGACCATCTACATGCATACCTGAAGGAACGAACAAGTGCCTTTGGTAACAAAAGTAGATGGAGTCGCCATATTCGGAGGAAGAGCTAGGTAATTCACGTTCTTGAACGACCTGTCGGCCTCAGAGAAAGCGAGTAGAGTTTCAGTGACGGCAGCAAAATCAGAGTCCGTCTTCTCTTCCGGGCTTGGCACTGAAAAAGAAGACACGTAAGCGCCGGTTAACAAAGTCATCAAAACATACAAACTCAGAGACTAACATGATACATGTCGTCCTTCAAACATCGCGTAAGAAAGAGCAGTCGAATCCCCCCTCAAGCGACTTCCTTTCAACAAAGAAGAATCGCGACCTCCATCTACGATCGTTGACATTTAGGTTTAAAGCAATTGGCTGCCTATCTGGCCTAAGACGCAGTTGAAAACGAGAAGAACCTCGACTACTCAAGTAGTACGAATACCAGAGAGCATCGAAATCAATTTCAATTTCAACACTAGACACCAAAAGATCGACTACCCTAAAGAGACACTATGCATGCGGCATCACTTGACATGGGGCAAGGTTGAGGACAAACGAGAAATTTCTCAGTAGGTTCGAGAACGGAAAAGAGTGGCCTATCCTGAAGGGGTATTCGAAGAAACAAATCCACCCATCGCGACACTAGTCGGCCCGCTCCTGGGGTAAAGGGAGACGAGCCACCGTCTCAGAGGGGAACTGACCCACTTCCAAAATCATATCCAACTCCGGTTGAGTTAGGGTTCCGGCCTAGGAGTCTTCTAAACTGAGAAGATTCGAGGGGGAGAACTCGCTGCCTTTCCCACCAGCGCCAGAAGATGAAGCCATGGACTTCTTTGATCTCGGAAACGACATGGTACCAACGGAAAGAAGACAACAAGGGAAAAATCCTTACCTTTGGAGCAGAAAACCCTTCGAGTAACAAAAGAGATGATGGTGAAAAGAAAGGGAAGTGATGGCCATTTATGGGAAACTGTTTAAAACTGCAGTCAAATCTGTCAACCAATAAATAGGCGACACGTCATCAATCCGCTGCAATAAATCGGTAAGGAAAAGATCGCGTCCAGAGAGAAACAGAAGGAGAAGAAATCCAACCGCCCCTCAACTGCCATTTCCGGCCCGACTCGATTCCTTGGGGCAATTGTTGGGCCATGTTCTTAATGGACCCTCGAAGGAAGCGACCCAGTGAGCAAAGCAATCTTTTCTCATTTGAAGCCACCAAACAAAGAAGCGACTAAACAATGAAGCGATCAGAGATTAGACGACAAAGCCAAGATCATGACAGCAACGCAGTCGGAGGCGTTACAAAAAACCCAGATTCCATATAACGATTACAAACCTACATAATCTAGACATAAATGCCATAAGAGCATGGCAAAACTGGCAATTAAAGCTAGTAGGCGAAGATCACGGACGAGGAAACGGCTAATTTATCCAGATCTTTCCGGAGATTAAATGTATATAAAGGAGTGAGAAATCATTGTAAAAGGACAAGCATTCTTTGACATAATACAGACAAACTACTCTCTCGTTTTTTACATCCATTTGAAGTTCACTAGTTCAAATTGGCGTTTGGGTATTTAAACGACAAGTATCCAGCTTCTTTGATTCGACCGATCTCTTATTCGGAGGAGATAAGCCAGTCTTTGCATTATTTTAAACTTATTACGTTTATGTTCCTAGTTGATTTGGATTATCTAGATATTACCAATCTAATTGTTGTCTAATTGTCCCCTCTTTAAGCGATTCACGTCGGTTCAATCTTTTTCCCCCAAAACAAATTGGCGCCCACCGTGGGGCATCTAGCCAATCAAGCGATCCAATCATCAAATCCGAAACTCGTTCCATCATCACTGGCTCAGAAAACGTCGTGTTCCCCACCGAAGATCCAACCCAGGACAACGTTCGAATCGAAAATCAAGAAGAGAACGTCAACGCCCAACATGTTGCGGAATCGCAAATACAAGAGCTTGCAAAAGCCATAAACGTCCTTCAAGAAGAACTAGTCCAACAGCGAACCAGGACTGAAACGCTAAGTACTCAATCTGTATCCGAAATTGCTCGACTAACCCGTGAAAACGAGTTTTTAAGATCATAGGTACAAACGTCCACGTCGATTCCCAGAAACTCAAGATGTGTCGTCAACACAGAAGGACTATCCACACGACTCGATCTGGACGGAGTCGACATTACACCCAAAGTAGAGACTAATGCTTCCCAGCATACTGGTATGTTTCAGACTCCCCCGGTCACTCTCGTCACGACTAACTTGCCGAACTCTGTATCCGAGCCCCTCAGGGCTCGAGCAACCCACCCACAGGTGATAGGACCGACCGATCTCCAGATCCTCATCCAACAAGCCATCAACGAACACATGAAGACTCTAGATGACCGTATCACACGGATCCCGGGAGTTCCCCAACCAATCGAGAGAGAGGCGATCGGCGGATACAAAGATTCACCTTTCATAGAGGCGATTGCACGCGTCGAGATTCCTAAAAAATTCCACGTCCCCAACATGCCCAACTATGACGGGACTGGGGACCCCGACGATCATGTTTCAATTTATAAGCAAAAGTTAATGACTATATCGATCCCAAGAGGGAACCGCGAGGCTGTCATGTGCAAAAGCTTTGGCACGACCCTCGTGGGACCTGCACTAACTTGGCTTATGCATTTTCCACAAGGTTCAATCACTTCCTTCCCCGACCAGGTCAATTCATTCAAAATTCAGTTCGCTAGCAGTCGACGATTAGAAAAGCAATCAAGCGACCTGTACAGGATCGTTCAGAGATGTAGCGAACCTCTGAGGGATTATCTTAACATGTATAACAAGGACAAAGTCGCGATCCCACACTGTGACGTCCCAACATCGATCGAAGCGTTTTGCCAGGGCCTGGTCAGGGGCAACGAACTCTACCGCGAACTAACCAAATATCCATGCCGAAGTTTCGAAGACATACAAGCTAATACCATGGCACAAGTCAGACTCGAGGAAGACGAGTAACCCTCCAAAACAAACAAGAGTCCCGATCGAGTCGAACGAAGGGCATCCTCGGACTATCGACGTGATCGGCGACACCAACCGTACCCTAAGGGACGAAACAACCCCAGTCAGGTAAACAACTTTTATGACAAGAACCACGATTGGCGAAACAACCCCGCTCTCCCCCCAAAGATTCACTCCTACAATTTCAACATATCTGTATCAGAGCTCATAAAAAGCTTCGACAAGTATGGAAAGGAAGTGAGATGGCCTCGGAAGAGCGACAAGCCAGACGCCAAGAAAGACATGAATCGGTGGTGCGAGTTCCACGGAGATCACGGACACTCGACGGACAAATGCATAGCCCTTTGCAAAGAAGTCGCGAGACTCCTCGCACAAGGGTTACTACGCAACGTCATCTCGGATAGGGCCAAGGCGACCCTCGATCGAAGAGATCAGGTAACATCCGACAAACCGTCCTCTTCGGTTCCTACAAAAATTGTTAACACCATTTCAGGAGGGTCGGACGTATGTGGAAACACGTACTCAGTCGCCAAAAGACATGCTCGAGAAAGTAAAGGCAATAAACCAACTCAGATAGAGACAAGACAGTTGCAAATCTCCGACGCTCCAACCATCACCTTCGACAATTCGGAGGCTCAAGAGTTGGGCGATCATCATGGCGGTTTGGTAATCTCATTCTCAATTAGCAACTGCCTTATCCGTCATGTTCTGATTGACACAGGTAGCTCCACTAACTTGTTGACACTGGACGCCTTAAAAGTTATGGGTTTAAGCGAGGACGACTTAACCAGAAACTCCACCCCATTGGTCGGATTCAGTGGGGAAGTTAAGTATACCCAGGGCAAAATCGTGTTAACAACGTACGCTGGTGGAGTCAACCAACAGGTAAAGTTCTTAATACTCGATTGCCCATCCCCATACAATGCAATCCTTGGCAGACCCTGGATCCACGCCATGAAAGTTGTACCTTTCACTTACCATCAGACAATAAAGTTTCCTACCAAGTGGGGGGGTACAAGAAATAAAAGGCGACCAGAGAGCCGCCAAGAAATGCTACGTCACTTCGATGAAAGGGGCAGTCGACAAATCGCCCGCATAGCAATCATAGTATGGAGAAGGAACCACACGATACGTCGAACCAGAAATGGAACAACTCGATGATATCACGCTGGATCCTTCAAAGCCAACACGGACAGTAAGGGTCAGATCAGATCTAAACGATTCAACTAGAGCAGGTTTAATTTCCTTTTTGCGATCCAACACTGACTGTTTTGCCTGGTCACACGAGGACATGGTGGGAATCTCCCCAGATATTATTACTCACATATTAAATGTAGATCCCACGTATCCTCCAGTCAAGCAAAAAAGAAGAAAGTTCACACCTGAGCGTAACAAGGTCGTGGACGATGAGGTGAAAAACCTACTTGAGACAGGTAAAATAAAGGAAGTCAAATACCCCGACTGGTTAGCAAACGTCGTCGTGGTTCAAAAGAAGAATGGGAAATGGAGAGTATGCATCGACTTCATATATTTAAACAAGGCATGTCCAAAGGACTCCTTCCCATTGCTACACATCGATGCGATGGTCGACGCGATGGTCGACGCGACTGCCGGACACGAAATGCTGATATTCATGGATGCATTCAGTGGATACAACCAGATCCTCATGGATCCCGACGACCAAGAAAAAAGAGCCTTCATAACAAGCCAAGGTACGTACTGTTACAAAGTAATGCCCTTCGTTCTAAAAAATGCTAGGGCCACATACCAGAGGTTGGTAAACAAGATGTTCAAAGACCAGATCGGGGACACCATGGAAGTCTACATCGATGACATGCTCGTCAAATCCAAGGCAGCAGGGGACTACATCGAACATCTTAGGGAAGCTTTCGAGGTACTGAAAAGATATAACATGAAATTAAATCCGACTAAATGTTCTTTCAGAGTATCATCAGGGAAATTCTTGGGCTATATGGTCACTCAAAGAGGAATAGAGGCTAGTCCCGACCAGATCAAGGCCATCGTCAACCTCAAATCCCCCCGATGCGTTAAGGACGTCCAAAAGCTAACAGGACGAATAGCAACGTTGAATAGATTCATATCCAAGTCGTCGGATAAATGCAAGCTCTTCTACGAAGCCTTAAAAAAGAACAAATCGTTCGACTAGACAACTGCGCACGAGCAAGCATTCCAAAACCTAAAGGCATATCTGGCAAGTCCACTCCTACTGGCTAAGCTGAAAGACGACGAGCCATTACCACTCTATCTGGCCGTATCAGAGTCAGCGGTCAGCGCAGTGCTAACGAGGGAAAAAGATGGTAAGAAATCACCGGTCTACTACATAGGTCGCTCCTTACTCCCCGCAGAAACCAGGTAAACATCACTTGAAAAGTTAGTCTTGGCATTAGTCATGGCCTCGAATAAATTACGACCCTATTTCAAATCGCATGCTATTATGGTAAGATCTAACCATCCCATGAAGGCAGTCATGAGGAAACCAGAATTTACAAGACGGATGGCCAAATGGGCCATACATCTCAGCAGATTCGACATCGACTACGAGCCAAGGACGGCGATCAAATCTCAAGCTCTAGCCGACTTTGTGGCCGATTTCAGCCCAACACTGGAACAAGAAGCTATGAAGGAGGTCGAACAGCTGAAAGTCGACGAAGACAGGGGCACATGGCAACTCCATACAGACGGAGCGTCAAATGTGAGAGGAGTCGGCCTGGGCGCCGTGCTAAAATCACCACAAGGGGACCATATAGCACAAGCTGTGAGATGTGAATGGGACGCGACCAACAATGAAGCAGAATATGAAGCCCTCGTGTTTGGATTAACACTCGCACACGATCTCGCAATTCTAGACATAGAGGTGACATGCGATTCTCTTTTAATCGTCAACCAAGTACAAGGTTCATACGCAGCCAAAGACGATAGAATGATGGCATACCTAGATATCGTCAAAAAACTGGCAAGCAAATTCCAAAGCTTCACCATCCGACAAGTCCCATGCGACCTCAACACACAAGCCGACGCCCTAGCAAACCTTGGCTCCACCTTGCATCCTAACGACTTCCGCACCATTCCACTAGTACATATCACCACACTAGTCGTCCCCAAAGCCTTCAAAATACCTGATCCTGACGATGTTCAGACGATAAACAAGCTACCCTTAGAAGAAATCGTCTCAGCAGAGGTAGGCGACCATACAAAAGAAGACTTGGTAGGCGATCAAGACGATTGGACCATGCCCTACGTCAAGTGGCTCAGAGACGGAACTCTCCCTACAAACAAAGCAGAAGCTAAAAGACTCAAGGTACAAGCTGTAACCTTTGATTTTAAAGATAACGTATTGTTCAAATGATCTGTCACAGGCTTGTACCTACGCTACCTCGAAACATCCGAGGTGCGACGCGTCTTACAATCCCTTCACGACGGGGAATGTGGGAATCACTCTGGAGGACGCACCCTATCCGATAAAGCTCTCAGGACAGGTTACTACTGGCCTACAATGAACAAGGATGTGACAGAGTACGTCAGAAAATGCGACGCCTACCAATGACACGCACCCGTCATGCGTCAGCCATCAGAAATGCTTCATCCGACTCTAGCCCCCTGGCCCTTCATGCGATGGGGGATGGACATCGTCGGAAAATTACCACCGGCGTCAGGAGAACACGTCTACTTCTTAGCCATGACTGACTATTTCTCTAAATGGAAAGAGGCTGAAGCATATCGAGAGGTAAAAAAAAAAACACGTCATCTCATTCATAAAACGTAACATCCTATGTAGATTTGGCATCCCTTCAGAAATCGTATGCGACAATGGCTCCCAATTCATCGGTAGCCAGACACGATCCTTCTGTAAACAATGGAACATTACATTGGTCACGTCCACGCCAAGATACCCACAATCCAATGGACAAGCAGAGTCCAACAACAAGATCATCATCAACAATCTCAAAAAACGCCTCACAGGGGCAAAAGGCAAATGGGCTGACGAGCTCCCCTTAATACTATGGTATGACAGGACGACGCCTAAAAATGCAATAGGACAAAGCCCTTTTTCACTAGTCTATGGAAGTGAAACAATCATCCCCGCCGAGCTACTCGTCCCAACTGCCAGGTACGGACTCCAAACTCCAGAACAAAACGACGTCGAGATGGCTCACAACCTCGACACCATCGACGAGACTAGAGAGAAAGCTAGGATCCGAATGGTCCAATACCAACAACAAGTCGCCCGGAGCTACAACAAGAACGTCCGAGTCAAAGTCTTCAAGCTAGGGGACTGAGTCCTAAGGAAAACATTCCAAAACACCAGAGACCCGACCGATGGAAAGCTGGCACCCCAATGGGAAGGACCTTACCTCATTAAAGAAATCGTCAGACAAGAAGCATATCGATTAGAAACAAAGGACGGACAACCAATCCCCAGAAGCTGGAACGTGATCCACTTAAAGTTGTATCAATTCTGAAACTCTTCTCTCTTCCACCTTTTTTTAAACATCTATTCGATTACATTCGTTTGGATTCCGATCACTGACTTAAGCATCGGAGGGCCGTTGGGCTACTCCCCAATGTTCACCCCTAGACTTTTCTTGTGTGTATTTTTCAAACGAAATCTGAACAGGAACGAGAGGCCTCAAAGACGGAAACTCAACATTCAAAGGGATATCCATACCATACACAAAACAACGCTTACAAACATACGAATCGATCGATACACAGGGAATAGAGGAATAAAATGAAACACTACATTATACAAAAGGCTTGTCCTATCCCAGGTACTCGTCCTTTTTTTTTACATTACAATCTACTCTTCCCTGGACAGACAAAAAGCATGCTACACTAACACTTACAACTACAGGTCTCTACGACCACACACTACGGCCTAGGCACGAAATGACAGAGTCCACCTGCAAAACAGAACACGCAGAGACAAATGCAAAACAGAACACGCAGAGACAAATGCAAAACGAACACAAGGTACATCGCAAACAACTAAAGCGTTTACAAAAATATGCGACCCGCGATGGCAGACGGGTCGCCAAAACATTGTCCATCCCATCTCCACGATGGGGCACAACATACTACCTAAAAACACTTAAATCGAAACGTACACAAAGCACCAAAAGGAAACAATGTCATTTGTTTAAAACAAAGATCAGGACTCGCCTGACCTTTCTCCAACTTCTGCAAGAACAACATTCAGGCCCTCGGTCGCCTCAGGAAGCTCCTTCGACACGTCCCCAACAACTTCCTTGACCGCTACGTGAACAACCTCCTCTCCCTACTCGTCCTCACCAAGTCCCATCAGCTTGAACAACTCATTGCTAGGGTTGCCACCAGGGTACAAAAGGTCCATATTCGCCCTCGCATCCTCAATGTTCCAAGACGAATGACTCCCCAAGGCATACTCCTCCATCATCTCAATACAAGACTTGAGGTAAAAATACGTCTCAACATCAGTAGCGACCTGAGCGTCCTTCAAACGGGTATTATCAAAACTATGCTCCAGCTCCCCAAAACGGGCTTGCAACTCAACCAATTTCTTCCCGGTCTCCACCAGCTCCTTCTCGGCCGGCGCTCGCTTGCTCTTGGCCGCCTTGACACGCCCATTAACCACCTCCAAACAGCCTTCAACCTCGGCTATCCGCTTCTTAGCACCATCGCTCAACTCCTGTTTAGTAGAAAACGCGATGAGCGAATACTGAAGGGCCTGTGAAACAACAAGACGCATGGAAAATATTGAACACATATACATTATGAGAAACGCTTCAAAAACAAAGTTTTTTCTACTTACTCGCCAGGCGGCCGCCCCGGCCTCATCAATGCAATCAACAGGATGCAAGTCGCCAATCTCCTTCTTAGCCTCACAATCCAGAGTATGAAGCAGATCTCCCAGATCTCTTTTCTTCACCATGTCTACTGAAAGCTCTGGAGCGTCCGTCGCCTTCCTTTTCGCCTCCGAGGCTTTAAACGGTGGTGAGTCCAAAGCGACGATCTTAGCCAACGAAACAGCCTTGGCGTCCAACTTAGCCAACAGAGACGCCTTCTCCGCCAACTTTTGATCCAGGAGACTCTTCCCAGACAAACGGGCACTCGATCTCGCCCCCCGAGATACTGTCAGGCAAGTACAAACGAATAAGCATATGGACACTACAAAGACCATCTACATGCATACCTGAAGGAACGAACAAGTGCCTTTGGTAACAAAAGTAGATGGAGTCGCCATATTCGGAGGAAGAGCTAGGTAATTCACGTTCTTGAACGACCTGTCGGCCTCAGAGAAAGCGAGTAGAGTTTCAGTGACGGCAGCAAAATCAGAGTCCGTCTTCTCTTCCGGGCTTGGCACTGAAAAAGAAGACACGTAAGCGCCGGTTAACAAAGTCATCAAAACATACAAACTCAGAGACTAACATGATACATGTCGTCCTTCAAACATCGCGTAAGAAAGAGCAGTCGAATCCCCCCTCAAGCGACTTCCTTTCAACAAAGAAGAATCGCGACCTCCATCTACGATCGTTGACATTTAGGTTTAAAGCAATTGGCTGCCTATCTGGCCTAAGACGCAGTTGAAAACGAGAAGAACCCCGACTACTCAAGTAGTACGAATACCAGAGAGCATCGAAATCAATTTAAATTTCAACACTAGACACCAAAAGATCGACTACCCTAAAGAGACACTATGCATGCGGCATCACTTGACATGGGGCAAGGTTGAGGACAAACGAGAAATTTCTCAGCAGGTTCGAGAACGGAAAAGAGTGGTTCGAGAACGGCATCACTTGACATGGGCATATCCTGAAGGGGTATTCGAAGAAACAAATCCACCCATCGCGACACTAGTCGGCCCGCTCCTGGGGTAAAGGGAGACGAGCCACCGTCTCAGAGGGGAACTGACCCACTTCCAAAATCATATCCAACTCCGGTTGAGTTATGGTTCCGGCCTAGGAGTCTTCTAAACTGAGAAGATTCGAGGGGGAGAACTCGCTGCCTTTCCCACCAGCGCCAGAAGATGAAGCCATGGACTTCTTTGATCTCGGAAACGACATGGTACCAACGGAAAGAAGACAACAAGGGAAAAATCCTTACCTTTGGAGCAGAAAACCCTTCGAGTAACAAAAGAGATGATGGTGAAAAGAAAGGGAAGTGATGGCCATTTATGGGAAACTGTTTAAAACTGCAGTCAAATCTGTCAACCAATAAATAGGCGACACGTCATCAATCCGCTGCAATAAATCGGTAAGGAAAAGATCGCGTCCAGAGAGAAACAGAAGGAGAAGAAATCCAACCGCCCCTCAACTGCCATTTCCGGCCCGACTCGATTCCTTGGGGCAATTGTTGGGCCATGTTCTTAATGGACCCTCGAAGGAAGCGGCCCAGTGAGCAAAGCAATCTTTTCTCATTTGAAGCCACCAAACAAAGAAGCGACTAAACAATGAAGCGATCAGAGATTAGACGACAAAGCCAAGATCATGACAGCAACGCAGTCGGAGGCGTTACAAAAAACCCAGATTCCATATAACGATTACAAACCTACATAATCTAGACATAAATGCCATAAGAGCATGGCAAAACTGGCAATTAAAGCTAGTAGGCGAAGATCACGGACGAGGAAACGGCTAATTTATCCAGATCTTTTCGGAGATTAAATGTATATAAAGGAGTGAGAAATCATTGTAAAAGGACAAGCATTCTTTGACATAATACAGACAAACTACTCTCTCGTTTTTTACATCCATTTGAAGTTCACTAGTTCAAATCGGCGTTTCGGTATTTAAACGACAAGTATCCAGCTTCTTTGATTCGACCGAGGAGATAAGCCAGTCTTCGCATTTTTTTAAACTTATTACGTTTATGTTCCTAGTTGATTTGGATTATCTAGGTATTACCAATCTAATTGTTGTCTAGTTGTCCCCTCTTTAAGCGATTCAGGTCGGTTCGATCTTTTTCGCCCAAAACACTTCTCTATGTAAATTTTGACAATGTCAACAAAAGGACTTGCTCCAGTTTTTCGATTCTTTATTTTAGAGACTCTGCTTATAACATCAAAATTTCACTCCACAAATCCTTTCCCATGTATCTTGCTATAACAACCTTAACATCCAAAACTTTGCCATTGTAGAACAGATTACAGAAAAAGTCACAATACCAAACACTAATATTATCAACTTAAGCCTATATCCTACAAGGAACCTGAAAAATGGTTGCTTTCTGTCATCATCAATTTCACCAGAGGCGGAACCAGGGGGGGCTAGCGGGGTCTTGTGCCCCCCTCCCTTTCCCTCCATGTAATATATATAAACATAAATACAATTTAGCCCAGTTGGTACTTTGTACTTACCCATTTCATTCTTCAATTTGTTATGTGTTCGAGCTTTGGAGACAACGCTTCCCATACTTTATTTTTACTTCAATTCCCTGGCCACACACTCCAATCCCACCATTTCCCTATTTTCAATCGTGGCCCTGTACTCTCCTTTTACTTTCCTTTTCCTTTTCTATCTATAGTGTGTTAACTTAATTAAGCATTATGCTTGACTAGCATATCTTTTTATATTTATTAGTCTTTTATTAATAAATTAGTCTTTAATCAAAGAATATATGAAATAAAAGGTTAGAAACTTCGGATAAAAAATTAAAAAAATTATATACAATCTGTTTTGGGGCGAAAAGATCAATCAACCTAAATCGCCTTAGACGGGGTAACGAGTCGATCGAATAGTATACAATAAATCCAAACCAAATAAACAATCAACCACGTATGAAATAGATGTGAAACTATAGTATGATATACTGATCGAATGATGACAAAAATGAATCGAAGTACAACTTATCCTTGAGGAATAAGGGATCGAATCTTGGCCGACCGACTATTTCGATGGCTCGACCGGTGGTAACCGGGTAATGCCCCGGGGGGATTGAACGAGAATCGATGTGCTAACAAGCTTTTTCGAGAGCTGAGTAGATGAGTGTTGTTCGCAGACGTGTCGTTTGTCGATCATTCTTTCATGGTCTATTTATGGTATCTTCTCCTTCGTCCGTTACTGTTTTCGTGATATTCTCCATCTATTCCTATACGTGATCCCCGGGATTCCTCTTTAATGGCATCGTAATCCTATGCTTGATTTGGTTTCCGTTTGCCTTGGGTCGAGCAATTAATGCTCTGGGCGAATTTCCCGGGGTTGGTCGGATCCCATGCGTTCGAGGACGTCCGACGCCTCTCTTTAGTCTTCTCGGCCTACCTCTTCACTTGAGTCTTGGCCCAATCCGCTTGCACTGGCTCCATTGGAACATGTTGGGCCCAACAATAGCCCCAAGTTGTTTTGGGCTCAAGGCACCCATGAAACGGGAGTCCAAACAACTTCCATTCCACACGATCTCCACCCTCCGATCTGGGCGCGACAGGCGAGGGATAACGTGGCGACGATCTCGCGACGTGATGGAACGTCTCTGTGACTTGATGATTCCCTCCATAAATCCGAAGCAGGTTCTGACGGTTTCACTTCATCTTCTCCCCTTTGCTCTCTGATTTGGTAGGTTCTCTAGGCTTTTCAAAAAATTGCTTTTCGATTTCCCCCTCTTTCTGTTCTGGAAATGGTTTCCAGTGATTCTTCCGAGTCGTCTACTACTCACTCGAACTCGAGCAAGAACGAGGCTCCCCCCCTTTTCCTTTTGAAGGAGGCTGATTCTTTGACGGGGACGCTGACGGAGGCAGAGTTAGAGCAGATCCTCCAAGTCGGAGGCTTCCCTCCTGAGACGGTCGCGAGGTTGCCGCATCCGGACGAGAGAGCTGACGCTCGTTATGAGGAGTGGATTTGCTTTTATGCCTATCCGTTTCGGATAGGTCATACATTTCCATTTTCTTCTCTTGTCAGGGATTTTCTGGCGACTCTGGCGCTTGCGTCGTGTCAGGTTATGCCACAAGCGTGGCGGATCCTTAGGGTTTTAGATCTGTTGAATTCTCAGTCTGGGGCCGGTTTTAATTTTGACGCCTTGTGGTACAACTACTCTCTGAAGTCGAGGAGTTCCTCTTGGGTCCAGTTGCGCATCCGTCCGGGTCGGAAGCCTTGACGTAAACGACCGTGGATGGAGGTCAATTTTTTTCTTTGTCGAGCGTTCGTCTCTGGAGAAGGGGGTGACTGTTCATTTTTGTTGTCGGAGTGGCGAGTCGAGAGTACGTATTTGACTTCTCTTTGCCCAGTTTTAAGTGTTTTAACCTTTTGCTTAACTCTTCTTTTTTGTAGTCCCTGAAGCTAAAGACTTGGAAGTGGATGCTCAGTCGGAAGGTCTCACCAATATAATTCTTGGTATCCCTGCGTCGGAGCAGAAATTCGTGAATGTTAACCTGTTGTCTGTCGCCCCCACCACTCAGGACGTCATATCGACTCTTTCGTCATCCCGGGTTAAGTGTAAGTTTTTTGTTTGAGTCATGTATCTTTCGTCGTGTGTGTATCTTATGGTTTATCTGGTATGTCAGCATCTCCAGCTAGTCGGTCAAGCGCTCGCTTGAAGGGAGTATCTAGGAAGGGTCTGATATAGCAAAGGTTGGCAGCGGCTAGGGCCTCGTCGAGTAAATCGACGCCGGCTGAGTCGTCACTTCCAGCCAAAGTTGGCTCGAAAAGGAAGACAAGTGTCTCTCCTGACGCCGGGAAGGTGGTTTCAAATACTTTACAGAAGAGGTCGGTGGTCGCTCGTGGAGTCGAAAAGATCGATTCGATCGGTCGATCGATTGCCGATTTGTTCCATGCTCAGGATCCGACTCTGAAGTCGATGGCGTTTCTCTTTTGGACTGCATCGGCGAGGCTGGGTGTTCTGCGTGGAAGGTAAGTCATCTTGTCGAATCTCAAGTGCATATGTTTTCTTTCTTGTAAGGCTGGTTGGTCTTGAGTTTTGATTTTGTCTTTCTTTTTCCAGACTTTTCAATTTCTCTTGGGTGCGTATTCTGGAGTTAAGGAGATGGTTGCTAAGACTGAGGATAGGGCTGCTAAGTCAGAGTCCGACCTGGCATCTCTGAAGACCAAGGTGGAGGGGGCTAAAAGCCGCTTCAGGGACGCTGAGCGTCGCTTCGCTAGGGAGCTGAAGAGTTGCCAAGACGAGTTAGATGTTTGTTAGAGGGAGCTTAGCGAGAGTCAGACTAGTGTTGAAGAGAGGGTTAAGCAGGCTAAGATCGACGCTGGTCGGATCACAGGCGACGTAGGCGCTTTTTACGCGTTGAAGTCGCGTGTCGAGATGATTGAAGAGTTTGAAGAGGGCAAACAGGAGACCTGGGACCTGAAGGCAGAAAAGGAGACCATGGATACCCTGTTTCCGAAGGGGAATCCTGGTTCGGAGCTGTTCCAGCTGGCCGGCGTCGGAGAAGAGTCTCCAGACGAAAGCGCTGGTGAAGACGAGGTCCATTCTGGTGACACCGTGTCGATCGATCCCCAACCTTCTTCCGACCCGACTCCTACTGAGGGTAATGCTACAACCCCTGACTCTTGAATTTTTCGTAAATGACTTGTGGTCCCACCTGCGCGTGGATAAAATATTTTCTGGTTTGGCGACCCGTCCACCATCGCGGGTCGCAGAATATGTTTTTTTAAGAATGCTTGAAGTCCTACATGTGTGTAGGAAGACAATATGTTTTGGCGACCCATCCATCATCGTGGGTCGCGTGGATGTAAAAAAAGTTATTTTATTGACGTAATCTGTTTTACAAAGGGTCGATCTTGTTTCGTGTCCGTGTGTTTTGTCGGATTCTTCTAGAGAAGACAGTCGTGACGCCTTTGATCTGTGTCGGATTTGCCCGTGTGCTCCGTCGAGTAGGGCTTTCCGTGTTGTGTAAGAGAAGGGAGGCCTGCGAATGTATACGTTTATGTTTAGTCATGACTTAGTGTTATGCCGAGGAGGAAAGCAATATGTCTTTATTGCGTAGATGTAATAAGGTGTTTTGACCTTATGTATTGTATAAGGCAGGCGGTGTACCGGCGTGCCTCTGGTATTCATCTTCTCGTGTTCTGATCGATCGTGTAAATGTAGTGTAAGCGCTTTTGTGTGATTGGATCCAGCTTGTATGTCGATGTGGTCCTGTACTTATGGTCGCAAGAAAGTATCCTTGCTAGATGTAAGCATTTAGGTTTATGAAATAGAATTGAGTTTGTAGAAACGAATAGCATATGAAAAGTGAGAGGATCTTAGCTTCTTACTTTGTGGGTCTAGAAGTGATACAACTTCATATGTGTAGCGTTCCAACTTCTTGGGATTGGTCGTCCGTCTTTATCCTCTAGCTGGTATGCTCCTTGTCCGACTACTTCTTTGACGAGGTAGGGACCTTCCCACTGAGGTGTGAGTTTTTCGTCGGTCGGATTCTTGGTGTTCTGGAATGTCTTTCTGAGGACCTAATCGCCAATTTTGAAGACTTTGGCTCGAACGTTTTTGTTGTAACTTCTTGCGACCTACTCCTGGAATCTGACCATTCTAATTCTGGCTTTTTCCCTAGTTTCATACACTGTGTCCAAGTTGTGTGCTAGCTCGACGTCATTTTGTTCATTCGTATGGAGGCTGTAACGGGATGTCGAAACTAGTAGTTCGGCGGGAATGACCACTTCACTTCCGTAGACGAGTGAGAATGGTGATTGTTTACCGTCTTCTTCTCTGACCAGCATTGCGCTTACAGCGGATGCCGACACTGCTAGGTATAGCAACAGTGGCTCGTCGTCTTTAGGTTTTGCCAGCAACATGTTACTGGCCAGATATTTCTTTAGATCCTGAAATGCGACTTCATGCTCTTTTGTCCATTGAAAGGACTTGTTCTTTTTGAGAGCGTCGTGGAAGGGTTTGCACTTGTCTGACGACTTTGAGATGAACCTATTTAGAGCTGTTATCCGACCTGTCAGCTTTTGTACGTCCTTGATACATCGAGGGGATCGGAGGTTGATGAGGGCTTTGACCTGTTCTGGACTGGCTTCTATTCCTCTTTGTGTCACCATGTACCCCAAGAATTTCCCTGACGAAACTCCGAAAGAGCATTTCATAGGATTTAGTTTCATGTTATATCTTTTTAGTACCTCGAAGCTGTCGCGGAGGTGATCGATGTGGTCCTTCTTCTTTTTTGATTTGACTAGCATGTCATCTATGTAGACTTCTATTGTTTCCCAATCTGATATTTGAACATCTTGTTGACTAGTCGTTGATAAGTAGCCCCTGCATTTTTTAGTCCGAAGGGCATCACTTTGTAATAATAAATATCTTGACTTGTGACGAATGTCGTTTTCTCCTAGTATTCTGGTTCCATGAGGATCTGATTGTAGCCACTGAATGCGTCCATTAAGGATAGCATTTCGTGACCTGCTGTCGCGTCGACCATGGCGTCAATATGAGGGAGTGGGAAGGAGTCATTGGGACATGCTTTGTTAAGGTCGGTGAAGTCGATGCAGACTCTCCATTTGCCATTCTTTTTTTGGACCACAACCACGTTGGCTAGCCACTCGGGGTAGTCTACTTTTCTTATTTTTCCTGTTTCCAGTAGGCTCTTGACTTCGTCGTCGACGATGTTATTCCGCTCGGGGGCGAATTTCCTGCGCTTCTGCTTTACAGGGGGTGAGATGGATCTACATTTAATTTATGAGTAATAATGTTTGGAGATATCCCGACCATGTCTTCATGTGACCACGCGAAGTAATCAGCATTAGATCAGAGGAAATCCAATATTTGTTGTCTGGTCGAGTCGTCCAGGTCCGACCCGACCCTTATCGTTTGGTTTGGCTTTGAAGGATCTAGTGCCATTTCGTCGAGCTTTTCCATCTCTGGTTTGATGTATCGACTGGATCCTTCGCTGAGCTGTGATTGCTATGCGATCTTGGGCTCGACCGCGCTCTTCATGGAGGCGACATAGCATTCCTTGGCCATCCTCTGGTCGCCCTTGATCTCTTGAACTCCCCACTTGGTAGGGAACTTAATGATTTGATGGTACGTTGAGGGTACCGCCTTCATTGCGTGTATCCATGGCCTGCCAAGAATGCAGTTGTAGGGAGATGGACAGTATAGGACTAAGAACTTCACCTGTTGGTTTACTCCTCCGGCGTATGTTGTAAGAATGATTTCTCCAATAGTGTGTTTGACTTCGCCGCTGAATCCAACTAGTGGAGTCGATTTCTTGATAAGATCATCTTCACCCAGACCCATCCCCTTGAGGGCGTCGAAGGTCAAGAGATTGGCCGAGCTTCCTATGTCGATTAGTACTCTACGTATCAAACAGTTTCCAATAGACAGAGAGATTACTAGACCATCGTGATGGTTTTTCGACCCGTCAGCGTCGGACTCGTCGAACGTGACCGTTGGGAGGTTGGAGACCTTGGTTTTTCTATACTCTAGCACTTCGGGTTTACGGCCTTTGGTTTCTCTTGCATGTCTTTTGGCTGCGGAGTACGTGTTTCCACATACGTCTGAGCCCCCTGAAATAGTATTGATAATTTTTGTATGGACAGGAGATGGAGGTTTATCCTGCTTTACCTGATCTCGTCGCTCCATGGTGGCTTTGGCTCGTTTTGAGATCACGTCGCGCAAGAGACCTTGCGCGAGTAACCTAGTGACCTCTTTGCGTAATGCGATGCATTCGTCCGTTGAGTGACCGTGGTCACTATGGAATTCGCACCACTTTCTCATGTCCTTATTGACGTCCGGTTGGTCACTCTTTCGGGGCCATCTTACTTCTTTCCCATATTTGTCGAAACTCTTGACGAGCTCCGACACAGAAACACTGAAGTTGTAAAATTGAACCCTGGGAGGCAGCGTCGGACCGTCTTTCCAGTCTTGAGACCTGTCTTGGAAGAAGTTTACCTGACTTTGCTCGTTTCGATTACTAGGGTAGGGGTGATGGCGTCTGTCTCGGTGATTGTCGGAAGAGGATTTGCGATCAGATTGATCGGGTCTGTGGGACGCCTTTCGCGATTTGCGATCTTCTTCCAAACGTACCTCGGCCATGGTCTTGGCTTGGACATCTTCAAAGCTTCTGCACGGGTACTTGGTGATCTCATTGTAGAGGTTGCTATCTTTGATCAGACCTTGTCTGAAGGCTTCGATGGAGGTGGTGACATCACAATGGGGGATCGCGACTTTCTCCTTATTGTACCTATTAAGATAGCTTCGGAGAGGTTCGTTATACCTTTGGGTGATTCGATAGAGATCACTTGACTGCCTCTCGAGCCTCCGACTACTAGCGAATTGGATTTTAAAGGAATTGACCAGGTCTGCAAACGAAGCGATCGTACCCTGAGGCAAACGCATAAACCAGGTTAGCGCGGGACCCGCGAGAGTCGTGCCAAAGCTTTTTCACATGACAGCCTCGCGGCTCTCCCTCGGAACAGATGCATTCATTAATTTTTGTTTATAGAAAGAAATATGATCGTCTGGATCGTTGGTGCCGTCGAAAGTCGTCATGCTAGGAAGGTTGAACTTCTTAGGGATCTCGACTCTGGCGATTTCCTCAACGAACGGAGATTCCTCGTATCCGTCCGATGCTTCTTTCTCGATTGGCTGCGGAACTCCGGGAATTCTAGCGATGCGGTCGTCGAGCGCCTTCATGTGCTGACTGAGCGTCTGTTGGACGAGAGCCAGGATATCGGGGGGATTGGTAACCTGTGGTTCGTCGATTCAGATTCCTGCTGACCCGATCGGTATGGAGAAAGTAACGTTGTTAGTCGAAAATGGATTGGCTAAAGGAGTTCGAGATGTACCCTCAGTATATCTGGGGCGTCGGACGCTCGGGGGAGTCAGCTCAACGCTATCCATGTTAAGGCGCGTCTGGATGTTGCTATGGATGGGCATTTGTTTGGATCCAGAGACCATTGATTGTACCTGCGATCTAAGAGACTCATTTTCACGGGTTAGTTGTGCGATCTCGGCCTCAGATTGGGTGGATAAAGCAGCCAAGGCTTCGGTCTTTTGGCATTGCTGGGCGAGGTCATCTTGAAGGGTAGTCATTTTTTGGGCAAGCTCTTGGAGTTGGTTCAGAGTAGGGTTTTCGGTTGTGTTTCCTTGAGTTTGGGAGTCGTCTTCGAGGCACGGTTCCTCGGTACCGGTAGGCGGGTTAACAGTCATGGGT
The DNA here is from genome assembly GCA_027886185.1 of Rheum nobile. Lineage (NCBI taxonomy): Eukaryota > Viridiplantae > Streptophyta > Magnoliopsida > Caryophyllales > Polygonaceae > Rheum > Rheum nobile. The sequence goes on along the minus strand of WOAB01000002.1, from coordinate 1,733,609 downwards.
GGAGGATTTTTGAGATGGTGATGGGCAAGTTGCCCCATGGTGGGCGCCAAATTGTTTTGGGGCGAAAAGATCAATCAACCTAAATCGCCTTAGACGGGGTAACGAGTCGATCGGACAGTATAAATGAAATCCAAACCAAATAAACAATCAACCACGTATGAAATAGATGCGAAATTATAGTATGGCATACTGATCGAATGATGACAGAAATGAATCAAAGTACAACTTATCCTTGAGGAATAAGGGATCGAATCTTGTCCGACCGGCTATTCCGATGGCTCGACCGGCGGTAATCGGGTAATGCCCCGGGGGGATTGAACGAGAATCGATGTGCTAGTAAGCTTTTTCGAGAGATGAGTAGATGAGTGTTGTTCGCAGACGTGTCGTTTGTCGATCATTCTTTCATGGTCTATTTATGGTATCTTCTCCTTCGTCCGTTACTATTTTTGTGATATTCTCCATTTATTCCTATACGTGATCCCCGGGATTCCTCTTTAATGGCATCATAATCCTATGCTTGATTTGGTTTCCGTTTGCCTTGGATCGAGCAATTAATGCTCTGGGCGAATTTCCCGGGCTTGGTCGGATCCCATGCGTTCGAGGACGTCCGACGCCTCTCTCCAGTCTTCCCGGCCTACCTCTTCACTTGAGTCTTGGCCCAATCAGCTTGCACTGGCTCCATTGGAACATGTTGGGCCTAACACAATCTGATAATTATATATCTAAAACGTAGTATATGGAATATGTCTTCATTGTACACATATTCTTTAACGAATCTATTTTCTATATGTTCATACTTTTTTCCTTTATCCCCAAACAAGAGAATAATCCTAGTATATGTATATACAAAATAGCTGTAACGTGTTATAATAAAAACAAAATATGAGAAAAATTATACTCAGAATCAATATATATATATATATAACAGAATGTGTTTTAGTGTGCTATAACAAAGACTTAAATATGAGAATAACTACAAAGTTTAAATTATTTAGTTAATAAAAAAAACTCTACTAGTCGCTCGCATTTTTCCGCACCGCTCCGCCACTGAGGAAGTGTGACCATTCTTTTAAACTTTTCTGGTTCCGTCACTGAATTTCACCAAATCAAACAAGGCATAAACATAGTCTCCCTTAGTTACGTTATTAATCTTATCAGGGTGAAACCCAATTCCCTATAGTTTTTTACGACAAACTTTTTAAACATAAAAAATTTGAACATAACAACCTAAACGGGCTGATCGGACTTTTGAATCCGCCTTAAAAAGAACATCAAAATAATACACAAGATAAAGTAATAATATCAAAGAACCACCTTCAAATGAATATCCTTGCAAGAACAAAGGCACTTATAAAAAAACATCTTTTTTATGAAGATAAGCCTCTGGAACTGTCGTGGTATCGGTTGCAAAAATCTCTGGAGTGATATCGAAGCTTTTTGCAAAATCGAAAAATTCCAAATCATGGCTCTGGTTGAAACCAAGACCGATAAAGGACCAAAAAACTTATTTATGGCAGAAATATGGGTTTGATACCTTTCACTTCTACCCTGCTAATGGGTTTTCGGGAGGAATATGCATTATGTGGAAAGCATATCAATTACAAAATAAAATCTGTGAACTCACCCATATTGACAAAAGATTCATTGCCATCAAATATAAGGTTATTGACAAAAACTATTGTCTTATGATAAATTTCACATATGCCTCACCAAGGGAAAATGAAAAGAATGACATTTGGAAGCATATAACCAACTTCATTAAACAAACACACATGCCATGTCTTATCATTGGAGATCTAAACGAAATAGAAAACAACTCAAAAAAAATGGGTGGATGCCATCTCCCACCATCGAGACTACAAAGAGTACTCAAGGTAAAAAAATGAATGTTATTTAAGTGATATTCCCACCCAATGTGGTGCATTTACATGGCGAAAGAATAAACAGAAGTTGATAACATATAAAAAAATTTGGACCGAGTCCTCATATATGACATGATTTTACAATACTTTTCGGGCATCTATACTAAAAATCATGCCTTCTCTTCATCAGATCATTGCCACATTTCAGTGGATTTAGAAAATCCTTATTCTATTATCAAATCTCAACCTTTCAAATGGTTAATCAACACGCAAGGATCTCATATGTATAAATAGCCAAGAAAACACTTACCCTAAAAATCAAGGCTAAAAAATAGAGTAAAACCACCTTTGGAAACATATTTAAGCAACTACATGAAGTTGATGTAGAGCTATCTACAATCCAAGCAGCTATCATCCTCAACCCACAACAACATCATATCATAAAACAAAACTGATTAATTTATTAAAAAAAAGACACCTTATTATCTTTCCATTAAAAATATTAAAGCCAAAGAGCAAAAATAAAACATATCAAATTAATTGACACTAACAGTGACTATTTTTATAGGATTGCTAATGGAAAGAGAAGTAGGAAAATAATCTGAGAAATCAGAACTCGGGATGGAACAATCATTATTAACCTTGATAGCATCCCCAATGAAATAAGAACAGACTTTGAAAAACGTTTCAAAAGAGGCTTAATTAAACAAAGTAACTTGGTTGACTTGCTTAAAAATATCAGCACTGAGGTATCAGATAATGACAATAATGACCTAACCAAAAATGTATCAAATGAAGAAATAAAAAAATGGTATGTTCCATATTGAATGTAACAAATCACCAGGACCTGTCGGAATGTCAACTCTCTTTTACCAGAAATATTGGCACATTGTTGAACCCTTAGTACCTAAGGTCGTCAAAAGCTTCTTTAATTCAGGTAAAATTCTCAAACAGATCAATCATACGTTTATCACTCTCATCCCAAAATGTGAAAAATCCTAATTCTACTAACCATTATTGATGACCCCGACAAGCCCTCGCGCCCCCTGGCGCGCCCCCATGGCGCCCCCCTGACACACCCCCTGTGATTGCCCCCGTCAAGCCCTCGCGCCCCCATGGCACCCCCCTGACGCGCCCCCGCATAGCGCTCCCCCGCGTTGCACCCCTGGGTGTCACGTGCCTATCCTTTATCTATTTTATGTTTGTCTTATTTTATGTTAGGAGTGTCGAACACTTGTAGTGAACCAATCCCAATATCTTATTAGGCCCATGGCCAAGTTGTGTAAGACTATTTAAGCACTTCATGTGCTCCTTTGCAATGTTAGGTTTAGTCAAAGGTTTAGTTGTGTAGAGTTAAGGTTTTCCTCCTCCCCTAAACCCTAGGCCTCACCCTAGTGGTTTGCATCTCTTGCTTCCATCAATCTCTCTCACTCCCTCAAATCTCTCTCTCTCACACTCCAAGGGCCTCATGCCCCCATCGCTCATAGCTCAGTCGTGCCCCGCGTCTGAGCCTAGTCGTTGCCGCGCTCCATTGTAGCAGCGCTCAGGTAACCTCACTTTGAGGTTATTTGGCCGTCGTGCCCCCTAGAGACGCACCCCCATAGAAATCCATTTTGATGTTATTTCCAACTGTGCGTCCAGAGCACCCCAAGGAAGGAATCCAGCCGAGAGAAGAAGAAGGAAGTCCTTGCTTGAGCCACGGTCCGAGCCAACGCACCTGAAGCGCCTCCTCGCGGGGGTGTTTCACATCAATTGGTATCAAAGCTCAGCGGCCAAGCTAAGTTACTTCATTCTCACTTTCATTTCTTAGTTTCACTCATTTTCCCATCCCCTTTGCTTACCCATGCATTTCCCCCATTTTTCTCTTATTTTTGTGCTTCCGCCACCCCGCCACCACCACCAATCACCGCAGCCCAGCCCACCTTGCCTCCACAGCCAGCTGCCACTCTACCCCTCATTGTCCCATGTTAGCCTAGAAAACTAGGGTTTCCATGATCCAAGACAAAAGGGGGACCACTACCCTCCCCAAACTAGCAAAAAGACAAATTCTCTTTTCAAAAAGCAACCCTCATTTGTTTGTCCAAAAAGAGAAAGAAGACAAGGCCCACTCTTATCTTGTCCTGCCATGTCCTTCTAGGAAGCTTCCTTGTTAGTGGGATAGTACTTGATTTCAACTAGTGGCCTTCTTTTTCCCTCCCTTTTCCAAGTCACACTTTGCTACCCAAAAATTCATAATTAATTGTCCAAGTTAGAGTGGAATTTAGATTTGTTGTGAAAGCTTATAGCTTTCTTGATCTTTGATCTCTTGTACCTTGGTGCCTTGATGTTTTGCTTGAGATCATGGATCCCTTTGCCGGCACCCGCACCATGGCTCGAGGTTGCGCCTCTGCACCTTTGATGGCTACGAAGACGAGGAGGAATTCTTGGAATGGAAGTGTCACACGGCGTATGTGTTTCGCCATTCCGACTATGATTATTATTAGCAAGTACACATCCCCACCGGGTGCTTCACCGACTGTGCTTGCGATTGATGGATTTGGCTCAAAGGCGATCGTCGTAGGCGCGGTTTACCGGCACCCGCACCATGGCTCTAGGAGCGGTGTGGGCGCGCTCGCATCGCGCCCACACCGCTCCTAGAGCATGCTGCCATCGTGCTCCCAGAGCATGCTCCCATCGCCCGCACTGCTCCCAGAGCGCGCTCTCATCGCGCACACAGCGTGCCCCAGTGCAATCCTACCGCGCGCTCCCAGTTTCGTGCCAGTACCAGCTTCAGTGCCCTGAGCCATGCCAGCGCCCCGCTATGTGATCGCACCGATCCTCACCCTAGTGCCCGCGCCCGCACTCATCTTGGCACCCCACACGGCGCGCTGTCTAGCACCCCGTGTGCTGCCTGCACCAGCGTCCGCGATCACACGTGTGCCTTCACTGCCGCGCCAGTTGGAGTTGTCATATTTTTGAATTTTAAAGTTATGGTGCCTAAGAAGCATCCTGACCTTGGCTCCCCGACGATACGCTCCCAGCCCATGGAATGCCACCATGCCCATGAAGGAGAGCATGCTATGCATCTCCAGTTTGTCATGGTTCGAGACCGGCAATGTGCTCCCACTGACCAAGGTGACCTGACTCGGGGTCTCCTGCCCCAGGCTAGGATCTCGTCTTGGCGAAGGCGCAAGCGCGAGGCACTTGAGGACGACACCCTTATGCTTGTGGCCTCTTGTGTTTATGGCGTGCTCCCCCACTTCACCTTCACCTTTAAGATGGGGAGAAGCGCCATGGTGACTCACCCGTGCTCCCTCCTATCGCCACGCGCGAAGCGAGGATGCTTTGCAGTTAAGAAGGGGAGAATATTGGCCCCCGGCAAGTCCTCGCGCCCCCTGGCGCGCCCCCATGGCGCCCCCCTGACGCACCCCCTTGTGCGCCCCATATGATGGCCCCGACAAGCCCTCGTGCCCCACTGGAGCGCCCCCATGCCACGCCCCTATGGAACCTCCCTAATGTGCCCCCGTGTAGCGCTCCCCCACGTTGCACCTCCGGGTGTCACGTTCCTATCCTTTATCTATTTTATGTTTGTCTTGTTTTATGTTGGGAGTGTTGGCCACTTGTAGTGGACCAAGCCCATTATCTTATTAGGCCCATGGCCAAGTTGTGTAAGACTATCTAAGCACTTCATGTGCTCCCTTGCAATGTTAGGTTGTAACACCCCCAAAATACCTTTAAAATATTACCGCCAGTTACCTCATAATACACACCTGGGGTCACCCAAGGCTTACCGTTTTTATAACAAATGATGTAATACTGTAAACTTTATTAAATAGCATGATAGTTGATCAAATAATATTCATACCGACGTCGTAAGTTACAACTAATAACAAAACCAAATACAGAAAGCGTGTATTACAGCGGAAGTCTTTTAAATAAATAAAACGCCACAAAGGGGTTTTGAACCGTGCGATCTTACCCCAAGATCCTCAACCTTTAGGAAACACTTAAAATATCAATTGCCTTCAACGTCGGATTTCTGGCCTTCACAACTAAGGAAATTTACCTGATGTGCCGTATGAGACGGATGACACCAGCCAACCATACAAAGGTAAAATAACTGTTGGTCAGTCTAATGAAAGACTACGCAAGGGTACAAATAAAAGGTTCTAAGTAGTCGTATTAAGTTACAACCATCGCTTCTCGAATAATAGCCGATATGCGATGTGAACTCCAATACTTCTACGGAAACACAAGAAAAGGAATGATTGAAGAGAAGACTCTAAAGGAATTGAGTGTTTATAGGAAACGAATGCAATTGTTTGGGAACGTTAAGTTTTCACACAAGTTTATAAAACACGACCTTGATTATTTGGGTCTACGACCAACCTCACCGCGCAACGCGAATCCAGATTGAAAAGAGGACTTACTCTAACAAGAGTCCAGGCGGTTTCCACGTTGTACTCCTTGCCCGAGGGTATATTAATTATGTGCGTAAAAAAAATTATTTTATTTACTTCCAAAACGTACATTCACGTTAAAGTTTTTAATTCACATCATCTCGATATGAGAGATATCTTTGGGATAAATCCCGAATGTTGGCACTAGCTAAGTGAACCTACCACTTGAATAAGGGTATGGTCATGACCAAAAGTACTAGGTCAAAATCCTCCTAATACCAGTTATAAACAAACGACTAGACCTCGCAAGGTACATAGCGTTCCTACGAATACTCGTGCTAACTACACATAAGTTCACACATAAATCCACACCAAAATCCATTACGGTAATATCATATAGAACTATATAATAGCGTTGTTTCTAGCAATATATACAACCTATTACAAATCCATATTTTAACACATCGTTTTATCAAACCTGTTCCCAAAAACAACAACTTTATTCCAACTTAATTCAACAATTAAATAATTGATAATCAAGGGAAATATGTAATAATGAGCAAGAGCGAACTGCCACTTGCCTTAGCTTAAACGAACGAGAGATCGGGTTCGAGATCTAGGAACTTAGACTTGTGCATGGCTGTCTACTAAAATTCCCGTTGGAATTTATCATCATCCAGTAGGGTCGGATCCCAATCCGTACAACCGGCCATGGATACGAGCACAATCCAACCCGATGACGCATACGAGACGAGTTTGTAAGACCAGAAACCCTAAATAGTTACGGTACAAAAGGACAAACAAAAACGAAGGAAAGAGGCAGTGTTGCGGTCGCGGTTATCATAGCCGCGATCGCGGTTTACTGGGCAAAGCCGCGGCCGCGACAGAAGGGGCCGCGATCGCGGGCCATGCCTTGGCCGAGATCGCGGGCCTCTGCCCAGCCGCGATCGCGGGACTCCATCCCGCCACGAGCCTAAATCGAATTTGGAGCCATATCGACGACGACGAGGCTTCGGATCTCGATTTTGAACAATTGCACATCACCACACCTCTCCTGGCTTCGTGCTGACGGATCTCCGACTCCGACAATGGTCGACGACGACAACACTCCGACGATAACACAACGACCCAAGCTTTAACGAGAGCAAGAGATGGATGACTATGAAGAAAAGGGCAGCCAAACCCCCTATTTATAGGCTGGGATGGGGCTCTCCCCATTAAGTGAGAGGCAGCTCGAACGCTCGACCTCCCCAGTCGGTTGCTCGCGGAAGAAACGCTGAAAAACTAGAGCGTCGACGTCTCAATAAAGACGAGGAAGAAGACGATGCAACAGTGCCCACAATCGCGGTTCCAGAACCGCGATCGTGGACATTGTTGCACCCGCTGGAAATGCCGCGCCCGCTGGCAATGCCGCGCCTGTGGCTCTCGGCTTGATCGGCTCCCGGGCCTTGATCGCGGTCATGCTTAATCTCATTTTTAGCACTCCTCAAATAATTAAAATCCATATATCTCATTAAACGTATATCAACACGTTCAAAGGGTTCTTACAGGGTTACAGAACATGTTGAACACGTCTTGCTCACAAAACGAAAGTTGGGACTTTTAGGGGTTATTACAATACTTCACCCTTAAAAAAAAGTTTCGACCCCGAAACTAGGCCAAAAATAGCTCGGGGAAACGACATTGCATATCAGACTCAGTCTCCCAAGTTTCCCAAGTCACCTCCTCAGATCCCGACTTGGACTAGAGGATTCTTACTAATGGTACCACCTTGTTCCTCAGGTTCTTCTCACGGCGTTCGAGAATACACACTGGTCTCTCCTCGTATGTACCATTTACCTGAATCTCGATGTCGTCATAACTCAGCACATGAGACTCATCTGGCACATACTTCCTTAGTAGGGACACGTGAAACACGTTATGCACAGGATGCGCCGATGGCGGCAGTGTTAAACGGTATGCTAGAGATCCGACTCTGTTAAGGATTTCGAATGGTCCCACCTAGCGAGGGTTGAGCTTCCCACGCTTGCCGAACCTAAACACGCCCTTGGATGGCGACACCCTGACAAACACCTTATCACCTACCTCAAACTCGACATTCCTGTGCTTCAAATTAGCATAAGACTTTTGTCGACTCTGAGTTGTAAGCACTCTCTGTCTGATTGACGGCGGCTAAAAGATGCACAAGCAAATGTCATTGATTAGCCTTATCAAAGTAAATTATCCTAACAAACCCACTAAACAGAAGTATAGCAGACAAGTAAGGGTCGATCCCACAGAGAAGGTTTGATGTAGTATGCAACCGTGAATGACAAGTAACACAAACGGGGGGGTTTAGTTATCAAGAGAACAAAGAAAACAAAGCAAATGAATTGAGTTGAGTTTAGAAAATATAATAAGGGAAAGTAGTTCTACTAGAGCGAAATCCACAAGTATAGAGATAGAGTTTGATCACGGAAATCTATTCAATCCAAGTTCTTTAATTATCCTTACAGTCGTTCCCACCTTGATCTTAAGTACTATTGATTCTCACAGTTGTCAATAGACTTATTACTATGCCAATGATAAAGTACCACTGATTCTCACAGTTGTCAGCGTACCTTAGCACCAATACAGCAATAGCAATACACACAAGGATATAGGATACATGCAAGTATAAAGACGTACAAGTACTCACTCCCCTACTTAACATGCAACTGATTCTCACTCACAATTGTACGCTCGGAACCCCTATATGCACAATTGTATTTGCCACTAGATATGCACTCGGAACCCCTATATGCAATCCTAGCAATTGATAAAAAGCATTCAACCTAGTTGATCAGGCTAAGAAGAACAACAAGAAATCAATATCAATATAACCAAGAGAATCAATCCAACACTTATAAGGATAAGAACAAGGAATAGAAATCTCACAAACACATCAACTGTACTGCTTCAATCGTCTAGCAGAACAAGGGTGAAATTAGTTCTCTATCAAAGGGGATGAAAAACTCTATAGAAAATAACGTCTGAAAACGGAAGCAATCAAGTGATAAAAAATAAGTCTCTCTCGTCGTAACCTAGAAAAGAGGCTTAAATAGTCTTAGGAAACTAGGTTAAACTAATGCAAACAATAAAGGAAACAAAATAATAATAAAATAAAGTCTCAAACATAAAAGGAAACTAAATCGTCTCTGGCGCGAGGTCATTAAGCACAGCCACCACGGGGCGGTGAGTTCCACCGCGAGGCGTCAAACTTCCACCGCTGGGCGGTGGCATCCTCTGGCGCGGGCTTCATCTTCACTGAGAGTCACTGCCGGGCCGCGGTACTTTTGACGCGGGGCGGTGAGCTCATTCTCTAGCTCTCTTCTTCTCTGCTTCTGCTGCTCTTCAATCCTACCAAGTGTTGGTAGTCTTCTCCATAGATGCTCCAGCAGCTCCATCCATCCTCATGTTCCATCTAAGCTGCAAAACCTTGGATTTCTTCACTTCTCTCCAAAACATCTGGATCGCAGACTTAGCACCAAAACTCATCCAAAACCTCTCCAAATCATGCTAATAATTGCTAGTAAAGGTGTACAAAACAGCACCTATCACTGATCAAGGCAATATCTGAGGCAGTCCTTTCGACTAACTCTGGTCTGAGCAGAATCTTATCGGTATTCTCATCCTAACAAATCGGAGATCTGCATTTTTGACCATATAAAGCCTCGAATGGAGCCATCTTGATGGTAGAATGCTAGCTGTTATTGTACGTGAATTCAATCAGACTTAAGTTGTTCTCCCAGCTGATCGGACGATCCAGCACACAAGCTCTCAGCATATCCTCTAGTGTCTGAATGGTCCTCTCAGACTGCCCATCCGTCTGAGGATGAAATGCAGTACTGAACCTTAACTCAGTTCCCATTGCCTTGTGGAGTTCCTTCTAAAACCTCGACATAAATCGGCCATCACGATCTGATACAATGGTTTTTGGCGTACCATGCAATCGGACAATCTCGTGTAGGAAAACTTGTGATAGCCTATGTGTTCCCCAAGTTGACTTAATGGCCATGAAATGAGCACTCTTCGTGAGTTGGTCAATTATCACCCATATGGCATCCTTCTGACTCTGATTCTTCGACAACCCCATGATGAAGTCCATCGCAATATCCTCCCACTTCCATTCTGGTACTGGGAGAGGTTGCAAATCACCGCCTGGTCTGTGGTGTTCAATCTTGACCTTCTGGCAAGTCAAGCATCTCGCCACAAATTCTGCTACATCCCACTTTATGTTGGGCCACCAGAATTTCTTTATGAGGTCTTTGTACATCTTGTTGGATCCTGGATGTACAGAATAAGCTGATGAATGGGCCTCCTTCATTATCAAATGACGAAGGCCATCTTTGTTAGGCACACAGATCTGATCCTGAAACCAAAGTGATGCATCATCTTGAATCATAAATCCTGGAGCTTTCCCATCCACCACTTCACTGCTTAACTTCACTAAGACCAGATCATCAACCTGCTTCTCCCTGATCTGATCAAGTAGCGTAGCCTGAATTTCCAGCATACTCAGGCAACCTCGACGCTGATCATACAAAACATCAATCTCACATAATCCTTGTTGCAGTTTTGTTTGAGCAGTGAGCAGAGCTACCACGGTCTCGTGCGGCGTCTTCCGGCTCAAAGCATCGGCTACCACGTTAGCCTTGCCCGGATGATACAGCAACTCGATATCGTAATCCTTGAGTAGCTCTAACCAGCGACGCTGCCTCATATTCAACTCCTTCTGAGTGAACACATACTTAAGACTCTTGTGGTCGGTAAAGATCTGGCATCTAACACCATAGAGATAGTGCCTCCAAATCTTCAGCGCGAAAACCACAGCCGCTAACTCCAGATCATGCGTTGGATAGTTCGCTTCATAGGGCTTCAATTGATGAGATACGTATTCAATAACTTTCCTTTTATGCATTAATACACATCCTAACCCATGTTTTGAAGCGTCACTATAGACCACATAACCATCAGATCCTTCTAGTAGTGCCAAAACTGGTGCTGACGTCAAGCACTCTTTCAGCTTTTGAAAACTTGCCTCACACTTGTCGTCCCATATGAACTTCTTATGAACCTTGTAGAGCAATCCGGTAATGGGTAGAGCGATCTTTGAAAATCCCTCCACGAACCGTCGATAATACCCTGCAAGTCCTAAGAAACTGCGCACCTCCTTCACGTTCTGAGGTCGCTTCCAGTCGGCTACCGCTTCAATCTTCTGAGGGTCAACCATAACCCCATTTTCATTAATCACATGGCCTAAGAAAGCCACTTCTTTAATCCAGAAGTCACACTTAGACAACTTGGCATACAACTGATTTTGTCTAAGGACTGACAATGTGATACGAAAATGCTCCTCGTAAACTTCCTCGTTCGGAGAATAGATCAAGATATCATCGATAAATACCACCACGAACTTGTCCAGATACTGATGGAAACATCTGTGCATCAGATCCATGAAAACTGCTGGAGCATTAGTAAGCCCAAATGGCATGACTACGAACTTGTAGTGTCCATATCTCGTCCGAAACACAGTCCTCGGAATATCCTCCTCACGAATCATGAGCTGATGATACCCAGACCTCAGATCGATCTTGGAAAAGACTTTCACTCCTTACAATTGATCCAAAATATCATCTATCCTTGGCAAATGATACTTATTCTTGATGGTGACCTTGTTCAACTCTCGATAGTCAATACAAAGCCTAAACGAACCATCCTTCTTCTTGACAAACAAGACAGGAGCGCCCCAAGGCGATGCACTCGGCCTTATATAACCTTTCTCGAGTAGCTCCTCAAGTTGTTTCTTCAATTCTTGCATCTCCTCTAGAGCCATCCGATAGGGTGCTTTAGAAATCGGCGAGGTTCCAAGCTCTAGATCAATAGTGAACTCTACGTCACGATTCGGGGATAAACCGGGAATCTCTTCAGGAAAGACATCAGGATACTCACATATGACAGGAACATCATGAACTGAAATCTCATCCTTTTTGGGTTTATCTAGATAACACAGGTACCCGACACAACCTTGTCGAAGTAGCTTAAACACGGACATTGCATTTATCAACTTCTCGTTATTAGCGTTATTACGACCCTTGAATCTACATTGGACCTGGCCCCCAGATGAAACTGTCACTATCCTTGTGCTGAAATCGATTACCGCCCCGTGACGTGTCAGCCAGTCCATCCCGAGAATGATGTCGTATGGAGCCATGGCTATATACAGATCAAGTCGGCTTCGAACTTCCGACCTTGAATGGTAATCGGAAATTCCGACAGTCGCTTGGTCCCCACTAATTGCTCACCATTGGGAAGGTTCACCACAAATGGTTCGCAAGATTCATTGTATTTCAACCATAACTTACTCACACACTTCTCCGAAATAAAGGAATGAGTGGCACCCGAATCAAACAATATGCAAACTGATGTAGATTGAAGGTATATAGTACCTTGGGCAATCGGAGCAATTGGTCCGTCAGCCTCACGCATCTCGTACAGCCGTTGACCTTGACTCATTGGAGCAGCTAGGACCTTTCCCTTGTTCTGAGCAGTTGCTTGCACCGAGGTACTAGCAGTCCCTACAGCCTTGCATCGAGGTACTAGCAGTCCCTACAGGCTTGAATCGAGGTCAGTTTTTATGGCTAACTGACCCTTGTTGTGACTCAGCCACCTTTTGTCTCCTTTGAGGACAAAAAGTCTGCAAATGTCCTTCCTTCCCTCATGCAAAGCACGCTTTCTTACCCTTCGTGCACTCGTTGCTCTTGTGCCCCGGCATTCCGCAGTTATAGCATTGAATCGGGTTCTTGCTCTGGCCCGAGCATTGAGTAGAACCTGACTGTGTCAACTCAGTTTGCCCGACCAGACTTGGAAAAGTAGGACGGTGGTGCGGGTCGTTTAAACCCACTAGCCTGAGGCTGGCTCTGCACCGGTTTCTGCCGGTTACGCTTCTTTGTCGATTCCTCTAGAGTCACCTCCAGCTTATAGGCGGCATCCACGTACTACTCTAGAGTAAAGCAGATGTGGCGCACCATCAACGGCTTGATATCTGGGTTCATCTACTCATGGAAATGCCAGATTTTCTACTCCTCACTCGACACATCCGCACCAGCATATTGCAACAAGTTGTTAAACTTTGCAGCAAGCTCAGTCACCTTCAGCCCATCAGTCTTGGGGTAAAAGAACTCCTTATGTTTCTCCTCCCTCATAGCACGAGAAAAGAAACGATCGGTCATATTTGTTTTGAACATACTCCAATTCAACGCGGGATGATCATCTAAGTCGGTGCTCTCCCACCATTCACTAGCCACATCCTTTAGTTTAAGAGAGGCAATGTGCACTTTCTCAACTTCAGTGCAAGAGATATTCCTGAACAACCGTTCCATCTGCAAGAACCAATACGCCACCCTAATTGGTTCTCCAGTACCATCATAGCTATCAGGCCTCATTGAGCTTATGGCCTTCAGGGCCCGACCGTAATTCCCTCCATTTCCCATGGTATCGGTCGGAGGTACATGGTCCACTAGCTCCCCAAATCCAGGAATAACCTGAGGGACTGGGACACCTTGCGCTTGTTGTACAGTTGGCCGAACTATCTCGATAACAGCCTACACAATGATCCTTTGAATGGCCTCGATGGACGCAACATCAAAGACCACTGGAGCAGTTGGTGGGACGGAAGTTCCTTCCCTCTCCACTCGAGGGTTAGCTTGTACATGATTATGGCCTGCTTGGTTATTGTGTGATGCCAATTCGCTCTTATCCCCCTGATTAGCAGCACTTATCAGGTTTATCCTAGGGTCGTTACTCGGCCCAGCACCCGCACGGGTAGTGTTCCTCGTGTTCACCATCTGTTTGCCGATCAAATTATTAAAGTACTCCATGAAATTACTATACCATGTAAATAAGCACAATAAATGTAATCAATTCCGAGTAGATTAATCTTGAAAACTTTATTGATAAAAGGAACGGAAACCATGTTTCATAAGTCTTACAATAACCTTCCTAAACAACAAGACAAAACTGTTAGGAGGCTAATGCTCTATAAACAACGAAAAGCAAAACAGCGAGAAATGATCACTACGACTTGCTACTGCCCGTTCGAAGTGTCCTTGAAGAGGTTCCTGTACTCATCAGCCCTCCGATGTCTCTTCGGAGGTGACATGTCTTCTGGTTCCGGAGCCGGCCTTCTCGAGCTACTAGGACCCGGAACACTTGGCCCCTCCCTAGGCACAGGTGGATAGCAAAACCGATCCAAAAACCCTGGGCGAAAATCTGCCACATTCAGCTCGTAGTGCGGGCTGACCAATTGCCTTGCTTGCCTAATGTCCTCCTAGAGCTCGTGGACATCATCCAGCATGAGAGAGAGATTGGACTCAACATTGTAAGCCCGCTTCTCCATGGCGTATAGCGAGTCCATCCACTACTCCATGTGCTCAACTAGCACACGGGGCCTGACCCTTGCCTGCTGGGTGGGAACATCCACAAAAGCCTCAAACGATCCCCACGGTCTCGCTTGCCTACGAGCTTGCTCCGTCATCTCATCCACTTAGTGACGAGCCTCGGTGGAAATCGTCTCATTCTAATGTAGTACATGGCGTGAAGCAGGGCTCATCACCGGCTCTCTAGGTGCGTGGGTAGGATGCGGACCCATTGGTGCATCTAACGGCTCGTACTCCACCCTGTCAACACCAGACACCCCAAGTGCCTCCCAAGCAACAGGGGACAAAGGCGTGTACCCCTAGAATGGTGGCAACTCCGGGCTGGGGAAAAGAAACTGTATCCCCGGGTCCTCTCCATCCACAAGCATGTGCTCCAGACCCATATCAATATCATATTCCTCGAGGTCCTCCTCAGGGTCCTCCTCAGGATCCTCTTCGGGGTCCTCTTATGGGTCTTCCTCAGGAGTCTCCTCGGGATCCTCCTCAGGGTCCTCCTCGGGATCCTCTTCGGGGTCTTCCATCTTGTCGGATATGAGAACCACTGACTCCACGAGAACGGTCTTCTCCTTCTCTTGAGGACTAACCGCAACCCCGACCTGAGCGTAACTCGAAAGAATAGGAGACTCGAGCTCGACCTTAGGTGGCGGAGCTACCTCAGCTTCCTTCCTTCCCTTCAGCTGCGATACGATAGCACCCATTGCCTGCGAGGTGACGAGGGAGAATTAGAACTTTCTAAATATAGAAGCTAACTTTCTATACTAGACAGGAGAAGAAGGCTCGACTAGAACGGCATAGGTTTCAAAGTATAAAAACTACTTAAAAGTATAATTTTGTTAAATACTTTGACTTGTCTTTTGAAATACCCAATTAATTTCTTTACTATAAACGAAGAACGGTTTACAAAGTTTTGTTTTAAATAAAACGATTTGAAAACTTAAATCATTTTAAAAACTTTCGGCTCTGATACCAAATCTGTAACACCCCCAAAATACCTTTGGAAAGATTACCGCCAGTGACCTTAGAATACACACCTGGGGTCACCCAAGGCTTACCGTTTTTATAACAAATGATGTAATACTGTAAACTTTATTAAATAGCATGAAGGTTGACCAAATAATGTTCATACCGACGTCGTAAGTTACAATTGATAACAAAACCAAATACAAAAAGTGTGTATTACAGCGGAAGTCTTTTAAATAAATGAAACGCCACAAAGGGGTTTTGAATCGTGCGATCTTACGCCAGGATCCTCAACCTTTAGGAAACACTTAAAATATCAACTGCCTTCAACGTCAGATTTCTGGCCTTCATAACTGAGGAAATTTACCTGATGTGCCGTATGAGACGGATGACACCAGCCAACCATGCAAAAGTAAAATAACGGTTGGTCAGTCTAATGAAAGACTACGCAAGGGTACAAATAAAAGGTTCTAAGTAGTCGTATTAAGTTACAACCATCGCTTCTCGAATAATAGCCGATATGCGATGTGAACTCCAATACTTCTACGGAAACACAAGAAAAGGAATGATTGAAGAGAAGACTCCAAAGGAATTGAGTCTTTATAGGAAATGAATGCAATTGTTTGGGAACGTTAAGTTTTCACACAAGTTTATAAAACACGACCTTGATTATTTGGGTCCACGACCAACCTCACCGTGCAACGCGAAACCAGATTGAAAAGAGGACTTACTCTAACAAGAGTCCGGGCGGTTTCCACGTTGTACTCCTCGCCCGAGGGTATATTAATTATGTGCGTAAAAGTACTTATCCTATTTACTTCCAAAACGTACATTCACGTTAAAGCTTTTAATTCACATCATCTCAATACGAGAGATATCTTTGGGATAAATCCCGAATGTTGGCACTAGCTAAGTGCACCTACCACTTGAATAAGGGTATGATCATGACCAAAAGTACTAGGGCAAAATCCTCCTAATACCAGTTATAAAGAAACGACTAGACCTCGCAAGGTACATAGCGTTCCTACGAATACTCGTGCTAACTACACATAAGTTCACACATAAATCCACACCAAAATCCATTACGGTAATCTCATATAGAACTATATAATAGCGTTGTTTCTAGCAATATATATAACCTATTATAAATCCATATTTTAACACATCGTTTTATCAAACTTGTTCCCAAAAACAACAACTTTATTCCAACTTAATTCAACAATTAAATAATTGATAATCAAGAGAAATATGGAATAATGAGCAAGAGCGAACCGCCACTTGCCTTAGCTTAAACGAACGAGAGATCGGGTTCGAGATCTGGGAACTTGGACTTGTGCACGGTTGTCTACTAAAATTCCCGTTGGAATTTATCATCATCCAGTAGGGTCGGATCCCAATCCGTACAATCGGCCATGGATACGAGCACAATCCAACCCGATGACCCGTATGAGACGAGTTTTTAAGACAAGAAACCCTAATTAGTTACGGTACGAAAGGACGAACAAAAACGAAGGAAAGAGGCAGTGCCACGGTTGTGGTTATCATAGCCGCGATCGCGGTTTATTGGGCAAAGCCGCGGCCGCGGCAGAAGGGGCCGCGATCGCGGGCCATGCCTTGGCCGAGATCGTGGGCCTCTGCCTAGCCGCGATCGCAGGACTCCATCCCGCCACGAGCCTAAATCGAATTTGGATCCATACCGACGACGATGAGGCTTCAGATCTCGATTCTGAACAATTGCAAAGCACCACACCCCTCCTAGCTTCGTGTTGATGGATCTCCGACTCCGACAATGGTCGACGATGACAACACTCCGACGATAACACAATAACCCAAGCTTTAACGAGAGGAAGAGATGGATGACTGTGAAGAAAAGGGCAGCCAAACCCCCTATTTATAGGCTGGGATGGGGCTCTCCCCATTAAGTGAGAGGCAGCTCAAACGCTCGACCTCCCCAGCCGGTTGCTCGCGGAAGAAACGCCGGAAAACCAGAGCGTCGGCGTCTCAATAAAGACGAGGAAAAAGACGATGCAACAGTGCCCGCGATAGCGGTTCCAAAACCGCGGTCACGGGCAATGCCGTGCCCCCGGCTGCTTAGTCGCGGTCGTGGACATTGTCGCGCCCGTGGCCATTGCCGCGCCCGTGGCTCTCGGCCTTGATCGGCTCCCGGGCCTTGATTGCGGTCATGCTTAATCTCGTTTTTAGCACTCCTCAAATAATTAAAACCCATATATCTCATTAAATGTATATCAACACGTTCAAAGGGTTCTTACAGGGTTATAGAACATGCCTAACACGTCTTGCTCACAAAATAAAAATTGGGACTTTTAGGGGTTATTACATAGGTTTAGTCAAAGGATTGTGTAGAGTTGAGGTTTTTCTCCTCCCCTAAACCCTAGGCCTCACCCTAGTGGTTTGGATCTCTTGCTTCCATCAATCACTCTCACTCCCTCAATCTCTCTCTCACGCTCCAAGGGCCTCACACCCCCATCGCTCCCAGCTAAGTCACGCCCCGTGTCTGAGCCCAGTCGCCGCCGCGCTCCACTGTAGTCACGCTCAAGTAACCTCAGTGTGAGGTTATTTAGCCGTCGTGCCCCCGCAGAAATCCATTTTGAGGTTATTTCCAGCTATGCGTCCAGAGTACCCCAAGGAAGGAATCCAGCTGAAAGAAAAATAAGGAAGCCCTTTCTTGAGCCACAGTTCGAGCCAACGCACCCGGAGTGCCTCCCTGCGGGGGCGTTTTGCATTAATTATGGACCAATTAGCCTTTTCTCTATAGTCTATAAAGTTATATTAAAAATACTCACGAAAAGAATGAAACCAATCTTGAATAAACTTATCTATCCACTATAAGGAGCTTTCATTGCGGATCGAGCTATTCAAGATGATATCTTATTAGCTCATGAAATTTTTCACTACTTCAGATCGAAAAAAGGTGAAGAATGATGTATTGCAATAAAACTTGACATGAAAAAAGCTTATGATAAAATTGAATAGGAATTCATTATTTCTATCATTGATAAATTTGGTTTCTCACCACGTTTCATTGGAAGGATCAAACAATGCATTGAAACTGCCTCTTTCTCCGTTCTGGTCAATAATGGTTCAACCGATCATTTCTACCCTAAAAGAGGATTAAGACAAGGTGACCCCCTTACACTCTTTCTCTTTATCCTCGGTGTAGCAAGAAAACTACAACAGCAAGGAAATTACAATAAAAGTCAACTAGGTTTTAGAATAACACGTTCGGATACCAATATCCCATTTTTTGCCTTTGCAGATGATATACTAATCTTCGCAAAAGCAAATCAAACAGTGTGTACTCAAGTTAAAACAATTGATAACTAGACTTAACCTTCAAGATGAATGTCCGCCTAACACAATAATCAACCCAAACCTAACTATTGATAATTTCATCAACGAAAAGAAATGGGATGAAGCTAAACTAGATACGATTATTAACAATGAGACTACTACCAAAATATTAAACATTCATATTCCTAAAAATACCATAACAGACAGATTATATTGGGCACCAAGCCAGAGTGGGTGGTTCACAACTAAATTTGCTTTCAACCTTATCACTAAACAAACTCACTTATTATAAAATGATCTTTCCCAGATTTGGAAATTAGACATATATCCAAAAGTTAAAAACTTTCTCTGGAAAATTTGTCATGATGGTTTGCCTACAAAAGCAAGACTTGTTCAGAAACATGTAGTTGTCTGGTGTGGCTAAAACATACCCACAAGTGTACGGGATCAGTTGTAGTAGTCAAGTGTTGATCCTACAAAGACCAAAGTAATATTAATTGAAACACTATTAGAAAACTAAGCTGTAAAATAAGAAATTGATGAAATCTATAACTAAACTAATAACTAATAACTAATAAAATAAATAAAAAAAGATAAAATCGATGGGATAAATGTGTCTAAGGTTAAGGATCACCGCAACGATGCAACATTAAATAAAATCACACTTCACCTGAATCGAGTCCAAATTTATTTGAAGGTAACTACCTAAGGTAATTACTAATTCCTCTCGGATGATAGTAAATGTGCCTAGATCTAATTAACATCCAGTCTCGTGACTTGCTAATCAAATCTAGACCCTTTGGGCACTTAAATCTAAGGTCAAACTAAACTAACATCCACTCTCATGACTTGCTAAATCCAATCTAATCTTAGGGTTTCTATGATAGTTATTAATCCATAAGAGAAATTAAGATGTTCTCGCAATAATAAAATCTCGGGTTCAATTCCTAGGATTCCAATAAAAGTTATTATATCTCGGTCTCAAATCCTATCTAACTACCTATTAACGTTTTTACCTCTCGGTTGCAAACTCTAATAGGATCCATTTCGCATAGAATAATATGGGCATAAAACATCTAGGAATGAATCAAATACTATTTCAATTCAGGAAAAGAAATAATTCTAATTACATACGCATCGTCGAGATCACCCAACCTTAGAACTAGGAATTTAGCCAAGCATAATTGAAAACATATATTCAATAGATTTAAACTAGTCAACAACATATACGAATTATTTAATAAATACGGGAGATAAGAAAACTTAGTCTCAATATATAAATAATTCAAGTTGACAAATACTAGAACAATAATACCGAGTCTTAAAAGTGCTAAAAGGCCAAAAATCCCTTCTTGAAAATCTTCCCCGCGGAGGCTGTTTCCTATCAAACCAAAAACTAAATTATTCAACCTAAAAGCTTCGTACTTTTTCCCAATATAAAGCTAACTCCTCCCGTCATTAAAGTTTGTAAAGCAATATGTAAGTAATGTTGTGTCTGCTGGCATAAAGCCTCCAACGACTATTATGTGGGCCGCTTCCTTGCAAAAAGCCCAAAAGGCCTACCGCCTCCATCAGCTTATTTCCATTTGATCATCTACATCAATTTCTCACGTGTACTTGTAATTTGTGCCACAGTCCAACCTTATTTCCATTTATTTGTTGCTCCTTGAAAATAGTCTCGTATTAACTCTAAATTGCATTTAAACTATCTGAAATAATAAAAATACGAGTGTAAACTCTGAATATAAAATAATATAAAATTTATTATAAAAAATATAAAATATATATAAAAATAATCTAATCTAATATACAACTAAACTCCTAAAATATGTATAAATAAAGTATTATCATTGTCCCTCTTGCTTGTGATGTATGCACCAACCCCCACGAGGATCAATGTCACTTTCTCTACCATTGTCCATTTAATATTAAACAAATTAGAGCACAAAACCCGTTAATTGCAAACAACATTTGTAGTATCAACACAAATAATAAAAATCCTAAAGATCTTTTAATGAGACTCAAGCAATCATAACAAAAAATGAATTTATTTGTCTTGCCACGACTTGGTGGGGAACATGGATCAACCAAATCGATAAAATTTCAATACAAATGATTCCTAAAAAATAAAATACATTAGCCAATATATTAAAACATTAATTCAGAATTGGGAAAAAACAAAAAATAAAGAGTATGGGGACGAAGATCTCTACCAACCAAAACATAACCCATGAATTACAAGGAAAAAAAAAGAAACATAAAATGGGAAACCAAACCCCAGCTTCTTCAAAAATAATTTTGATGGAGAAAAATTCTCTTTTACTAAATCTAGTCTTGGCTTTATCATTTGAAATGATAAAGTTGAAACTATTCACATGGAATGTCATCAAGATGGAAACAACTCTATCTTGATGATTGAAACTCTAGCACTCCAGAGGAGTATCACTGCTGTAAAAAACCTAAATCTCTCTAAAATTGAAATTGAAGGAGATAACATTTGCCCTATAAAGTTTTAAATTGGCATATGGACTTGTCCTTGGGAGATTGAGATGGTAGTGGACGATATTCTTATCGATCTCATCTCCTTCTTGAAAGTCCAATTTAGACACATCTTTCCTGAGGTGAATTGCTCAGCTGACTAAATTGCAAAACTCAGCCTCTCACGTCCAGTGTCCAATTTAAGTTTTGATTCAGAGTTTCGTGCTCTCATCCGCAAGGATTCTCTAGGCTAGCCTACGCATAGACGCTAGGTCCAGTCTAATTCTTTCCTCATTAAAAAAAGAAGTACTATTTATTTTATTTTTGATTAGGAAAGGAATTAGGGGGACCCCGTTAATGGGAAAAGGGTCGCCCTATAGCATCCATACGAATAAGATCATTTAGATCTAGAATGCTTATTGGATCGGGTAGGATCAATCTATGGTAGAGTTTTGCAATGTAGTAAGCCATAGTGTTGATTTCCCGAAAGATGTGGGATATGCGATATGAACTAAAGTGTTGCAGATCAATTACAATGTCTGACAGAATGATTTCAATATCCCACGAGTAGTCCCAAATATCATTTATGGCATTGATGATGATGATATTATTGACTTCGATCTCTAAATCTAAGATCCCTAGTTGGATAGCTTTTCAAATGCCTAGTCGCATCTCTATTGCTTCTGCTAGGAGGGGGTAACATTTCCCAAGTTGCCATTGGCCATGAAGGTTGGCTGGCCAAAGTGGTCCCTTATCATGTAACCATAGGTTGCATTGCTTTGGTTAGGTTTGGATCCATCAAAATTTAGTTTGTATGCTTTTCTTTCTGGTCTAGACCATTTTATGTTATTTCTCTTTCTTCTTGTTTTGCTTTCTTACTTGGTTGTTAGTATTATGTTTATTATTTATGTCATATTTTGCATTTTTCATTCGTTTTGTGGTCGTGATATCAATTGGGTAAGATCTGGTATTTGTTACTTTCTTGTGGTCTAAATAGTTTAATGTTTCTGTTGTACCAAATACTCCAACAGAAACATTAAACTATTTAGACCACAAGAAAGTACTATTGATTTATTTTCTAGAAAATATGCACTAGTTTAACTATTTTTCTTTAATTGATAAGTGTTAAATGAGTATTTTGACCAGATTACAAGTTTCCAAAACCATTATTTAATACAATGACTTTCTCTTTCTAATTATTTTATACTAATGCTTTGGCTATTTTTCGTTTCCAAACATAGCTATCAATCTATTTAATGCACTTTTTTTTTGATAAGGTAAAAATTAGATTGGAAACCACAGAAGAGCCGGTTTCTCAATCTATAGCATCCTTACAGATGAGAAGTACAAATTCTAGACTATCTCGAAGGTCTTCCAAGGGAACCTGGTGTACCTTCTTTGCGATGAAGTCGGCCACGGCGTTGGTTTCTCGGAAGACATGAGAAATCTGCACTGAAGAAAACAGTTGTAAAATACACAGGATATCAGAAATTAGCATTTCAATATCCCATGGACAGTGCCAGATTTGATTAAGGACATTCACGATGGTCAGGTTGTCACATTCAAGATGAATGTTGGTAATGCCTATTTTATAAGCCTTTACCAGGGCATTTCTTACTGCCAGTGTTTCTGTTTTAAGCGGGGTTGAAACACCACATTTATCCCCATAGAGGAAGAGTGGTTTTCCCATGTTGTTCCTGAAAATGTAGTCAAAACTAGATTCACCATTGGTTTTGGTGGATCCATTTGTGTTAATTTTAATTATGTTATCCGAAAGTTTTTTCCATTTCTTTATTGGTCGTCTTACAATGTTCGTTTTATGAGTTTTTTGTTTGTCTTCTGTTAGACAGTCAGGGTTCCAGTTTTTCGTTTTATTCCAGTTCTCAATTTGTTTCTTAATGTAAGTTGGTACGTCCTTAATGGATTCGCCATCATCATTTGTTCTACCAAAGCTTTGTTGGTTTCTATAGAACCAAATGCTCCACCAAGAGAACATTAATTCTAAGAATTGTGATCTATCAATTTTTTGTCGAATTTCTTCAATGATTTCATTGATTTTTTTGTTTCCTATGTTTAGGGATGTGATTATGCCAAAGCTGTCATGATTCAATATTTCGATTGTTTTTAAGGTATGCTTACATTGGAAGAGGAGGTGGTTCAAATCTTCCAACTGAGCATTGCAGCGTATACAACCCGGGGGTGGTTGCAACGCCTTTTTCTGCTAATCTAGCTTTTGTTGGAATTCCGTTTTTCATTATTTTCCAGAAAATTTTTTTAACTTTGGGATACGTGTCCATTTTCCAGATCCAAGAGGAATCGTAAGCAGTATTACTCTTATTTTTGTTAATTAGTTCCATAGCAGAATTTGTAAAAAACCAGCCGTTTTTGCTAGTTTTCCAGTACATTCTATCATGCATCTCATTTAAGGGTATTGAGATCGAGGTTACTTCTTCGGTTAAATCATTTGGTGTATTGTTCAAGTAAGTCCTTATTCCAGGTTTTATTTGACAATATAAAATATGCTACCAGGGCATCCTTATTCAGGATTGACTGTGAGGTTATGTTATCACATAAGGGGGTGTTCAGAACCCAGTTATCCGTCCCGAATTTGATAGTTTTTCCATTACCAACTTGCCAAATTAGTCCAGATTTGAACTCAGGCATAAGTTCAATCATTTTGGACCATTGCCAGGAGCAGATTCCTTTTTTCTCGTAATGAAGTATATGGTGTATTTTCAGGTATTTATCCGTAATAACTCTAACCCAGAAGTTATTTGGTTCAGCTAGTATTTTCCATAGTAATTTGAATTGAAGGGTTTTGTTCATGTCTTTAGCTTTTCTCAAGCCAAGACCTCCTTGATGAGTTGGTTTATAAAAAAATTCCCAACCTATAAGAGGTTTATAGGAGTTGTCTTTGTTCTAAAAAAAGGATTTGTTTAGGTTATCAAGTTCATTGTGTGTGTGTAGGTAACATGAAACTTTGCATAAGATAATTGGGTCTTGAAGCCAGATTGGTTTTTATTAGTGTTGTTATTCCTACTTGGGAATAGGAATTTGCTTTTCATTTAGATAATTGTTGTTGGGTGCTAACTAAAAGGTCAACGAAAGTGTTCGAGTTAACTCTACCATTGATGATAGGGCAACCCAGGTATTTTTCGAGAGATATCATATTTGTGATTGTGAGAATGCCTTGTAGAGCTAATTTCTTTTGGTTGGTGACCTTTTTTGTAACTTGAAAGGCTGATTTATGGAAATTTACTTTTTGTCCTGAGATCTTGCAGTAGTCATCAATAATATCTTTGATTTCTTTACAGTTTTCCTGTTTAGCTTTTGAGAAGATCACAATGTCATCCGCAAAGGCTAGAAACGGGATTTGTCTTCCTTGTTGATTGATTTGAAATCCTAGGGGATTTCGAGTTCGTTCTGATACTTTTTGGAGTTTTCTAGCAAGGATTTCAGATCCTAAAATAAACAAGAAGGGCGAAAGGGGGTCTCCTTGTCGAAGTCCTCTTGAAGGTTTGAATATTTTTGTGGGTCCATTGTTAACAAGTACCGATAATGATACCGTTGTAATGCATTATTTTATCCAGTTGATACATTTTTCATGGAATCCATACTTTTCCATTATTTTTATAATAAAATCTCATTCGATTCTATCATAAGTTTTTTCCATGTCTAGTTTTAAGGCAATAAAGCCTTCAGTTCCTTTTTTGGATTTAAAAGAGTGAAAGATTTCATGTGCATTTAAAGTTGGGTGAAACTGATTGCAGGTTATAACAGTGGATGGAACCTATTTGGCATCAAAGTACAAGGGTAACCTTCTAGTAGAAGTGGCACAAGACGGAAACAGACAGATATATCCAATGGCTTTTGCTATAGTTGACAGTGAGAATAACAACTCATGTTCATATTTTTTATGACACCTACGTTCTGTTGTAGCCGACGAGAATGACCTCGTCTTTGTGTCTGACCGTCATGGAAGAATCTTCAAAGGTTTAAGAGAGCACTACATCTTCGCAAAGCATGATTGTTGCACACTTCACCTATTTCAAAACATGAAGGCCAGATTTAAAAGGAATGACTTGTGGATTTTGTACCAAAAGGCAAATCAAGCCTACACCAAACATGAGTTCAATCGTGAGTATGCAAGACTTTGCACCCAGTCCCCAGAAGTGGTTACCTATCTAAGGGGTGTTGGATTTGAAGCGTGGAAAAGGTCGCATATGCCTGCAAATAGATTCAATATTATGACGTCGAACAATGCAGAATCCATTAATAGTCGATTAATGGGGCGGCGTCGACTGCCGCTGATTGGCTTGCTTGATGGTATAGTAAATGTCATGATTCAGTGGTTTTGTGAACGGAGGAGAAAGGGAGAATCTTGTTCAGAAGTGCAAATCCCGACATTGTGTCATGAGCTAGAAGTTAATTATTGGAGGTCGTTGACAATGGTTGTGACCAGGCTGAATTAGTATGAGTTTCAAGTGCATGCCAATGGAACTACATTCTTGGTAAACCTCCATGCTCGTACATGCTACTGCAACGCATTCCAAATTGACCAAATTCCTTGTGCGCATGCCATAGCGGTTGCCAAGGATTGTGGTGTCGATCCTGTACAACTAGTGCATCCCTTATTTACGGCTGAAAAGTGGAAGGAAGTATACAAGGAAACATTGGCATGCACTTGAAACTCATACTAATTCAGCCTGGTCACAACGTCCTTGTCAAAGTAATTGTCCTCTTCTTCATCATCTTTTGCATCTGAGTTGTTGTGGATATCTTTGTCGTGATCCTCCATTATGCCCAAGGCTTTTTTGATAGCACTAAATCCTGCTTCCATTTTGTTTTCCAAATTACTCATACGATCAATCATCTCGTTTATAGCGCACATCACTTGTCTTGCATCCAAGTCTGAGGTCTTCGTAGCAGGGGCAGGGGCAGAAACACCCTTTCTTTTTCTTCTAACATTGAAAGACCTCTTCTTACTTAGCTCAAAATTTTCAGCTGCCTTGTCAAAGTAATTGTCCTTCACTTCTCCAACAAATTTGCATCCTTTTAAGACCTCCATCTCAGCTTCTTCCTCTATTAACACTACATTTGGAGTTAAACGGGATGTGGCCTTCTCCAACAAAGACTCAATAGTCTACGCATCAGGTTGTGCATCGGGCGACCATCGTAGACCGCGTGGATAGGCCTCCTTATTCACCAATTCTGCAAAAGCTGAAGCAATTGGTTTTACAACTTCATACAACCATAGTTGAAACACAATTTTTCTTGTCAGTATGATTCTTATTTGTTGCAAGAAACCATCAATATATTGTAATTACAAAACCAACTTCAAAAGTATATGCATTACATAAAAAAAACATTACTTGAAAGGCCATTGGCAACCCCATAAGTTTGTAACCCAACCTTGTACTTGCTTCTCTCCTTGTTTTTACCGTCTCTAATCTATTCTTCAACATTGAACTCAAACCCTGATGAGTTTCAATGTAGCAAACCCTGCCCCACGGGAATTTCGTAAAATCGATCGATATTAGTCAATATTTTTACATGACCCGTGTTTATGCGAACCTTTTCCCCAACCCCAAGAATGACGCCATCTAATATCATCAACAATGCCATCTTATATTTCAAAGGATTGTCATACCGTGTATGCATAAATAGGCCCTCTAGCTCAGCCAAGGACAAATTTTATACATCAAAGACCTCTTTCACGACATTCTTATTCGGCTTGAGATCATAATCAGTAATTCTACCACAGTTTAACCCCGTGACAAGTGCGAACGCTTTCATTGAAAAATGCATCAACTGTCCTTACAGGTCATACCACGTCTCCCACAACATGCCCGTTTCTACTTGACGGAATAAAACGTAATGCACAAGCTGGCATGAAAAGTTTTATCGACGAACAATCTTCATAATAGGTCCAAATGGACCATCTATTATCCTCTGCCAGTCCACGGAGGAGAGACATTTCTCAATATTTTTCAGCATTTTATGTCGACAGTTTTGGTTGACTCGGCCTTGAAATTTGTGTCCTTCAAATCTCAATAAATGACCCTAAACAGTACAAATTATGTGAGGTAAATAAATACAAAATGAACATATACTTAAAAACTACATAACAGGATGTGAAAAAGGAATGAGCTAAACCAAATTTTACCTTTCTAGCCATTCAAATTCCTCCATGTATTCCTTAATCGACTACAGCACTTCAGTTGGCCTGGTAGACATAGACAAACAACAAATAATATCAACATTAGAGTTTTTTCTATGCACAAAATGGTTCTCATTTTCAAAACAAATGGTTGAAATTTTAAACAAACTATAACTAGAACACTTCACAAATGAGCCAACTGGTCACTAGATAATAATAGTGAATTTAAACATCTATAATGATTTTTTTGAGATAAGAAACATCTCAAAGAGAGACTTTTAAAACTAACGGAATCAGAAGAAGCATCGGTGGAAACCTTCCGAGAGCAAATTTAGGGTTGAAGCAGGAAGCAAATCGGGTTGAAGCAAATTTCAACGAGAGCAAATTTAGGGTTCTAAAAGTGAGAGAGAGAAATGTCAAACCAGAACCAGATTTCAATTTTTGATTTTCAATTTCAACTTTTCAATTTTAATCAAATTTTAATTTCAATTTAATTTTTTTTTAAAATAAAACTTTTTTCTTTTCAAAGTTTATTGCCATGTCACAATTAATTTTCCAAAAGAAAAAGAAAACTTTTATTTTAATTTATCTTTCTTTTTAGGGGTATTTTTTACAAATATAAAAATAAAATAAATTTGATGGGGTATTTTGCAAAATACAAGAGGGGTAGGTTAAAATTGCAAATGGGGTATGAGATTGGGGTATGGGGTGCTATTTCTCTTTTGTGATTGATCCACCTAGATAAATTATTATAATAAGGAAAAATATATTGAAGTGTCGCTCAAATCATTTGTCCGGATGTAGCTTTCCCACCATGCAAGATGCCCCATCTCCTATTAACAGTTAGTTTATTGGCAAAAAATGAATTCTTCCTTCTTGGCGCCTCTCTTTGTTTTGAGTAAAAAGAGTGTATACTCTTAAACTAAAATATTTTATTTACTAAAAATCTTTATCCACTCCCCTAACCCAAATAGTAAACCCATCTTCAACCTCGAACTGTTCAATACTTACATTTCTTCCCCCTCAAATTCTCAAACCTTGCTAAAAATTCGTTTTCTAGTTGATCGATTAAATCATCATTATTTGCATAATGATGTTCGAGATTTGGATTGTGTGTATCTTTGAGCTATAACTCTTCACAATTTGAGTTTATTCTACAAACGTTGGTGGACCTGAAACCCCCAATCGTCGTTTGTGGTACGAATCAACAAGCTCTTTGTTAATCCTCGATTATATCGTCTAATTCCATTTTTCATTAGGCACAAAATCATATCCATCGGTCAGTAAGTTGTTGTTGATTCTATGCTTCCGTAAATTTGTAGGGGTTTTGTTTGCACCGTGTTTTTTTTTTTTTTGCACCAAAAAAAAACGCTACGAGGTCGCGCACAAAAGGGAAAAAAATTAAGCGCCATTATATGGCGTTCAAAATGGCGGTTCAATTAATTGAACTGACTCAAGATTAAACGCTATGTTGCGGCGTTTAGGGTCGATTTTTTAGGTTGAACCAGCTGACCGGTTCATTGTAACTTGAACCGTGAATTTATTTATTTAAAAAAAATTAAACGCTATTTCATAACGTTCACAAAAAAAACACCAAAAAAAGGAAAAGTTATTAAAACAAAAAAATGCTATTAAAACGTGAAACTTTTGCCCTCTTGCCCATCGTCTTTCTCGACTACCCTAACCCTAAACAAAAATTCACAGCGGAGGCATGGAGAGCAACGACGGCGAGAGGAGGGGGGCTTCTGCAAAGGAGGAGATGACGGAGGTACGACCGCCCGTATCTGAGGAGGCGGGAGAAGAGGGGTGAAGTGAGGGTGTGGTGGAGGATAAGCGACGGGTAGAGGAGGAGGTGGGGCGCATAGTGGAGGTTGGAGGACGGGATGAGGTCGGAGGAGAGGGGCGACGGCAGGCGGCGGCGGTGGTGGAGGAGGCGGGGCACGCGAAGGTGGAGGATGAAGCCGGAGAAGAGGGGCGATCGCATGTGACAGCGGTGGTAGAGGAGCCGACGGTGGGAGGGAGTCTGGCGATGAAGGAGAGGGGTGGGAGGATGGGGGACTGGTCGAGGAGCGTTCGGTCAAGGTCGGGCTGGAAAATGCCCTGGTCGTGGTGATGGTAGTTGGAGCAGAAGCGGTGGTGTCTTCTTCGGCGGTGGCGTCATGGTTGACTTGGGCCGAGGAATTGGTGGTCGGCTATGATTAAGGGGAGCGGATCGAAAACTGTTTCGATCGTTATAAACTCAAAACGACGTACTATTGAGGTACGTTAATTTATTATTTCTATTTAAACATTTGTAATGTTTTAGTTATTTATATTTAAATATTTGTAATGTTTTAGTTATTTAATTAGATATACTTTATAAAATTAGTAATAACCCTAATTTTATCATAAGGGTATTAATGTAATTTCTATATATTTTATTTTGATAATAATAAAAGTGATGAAATTTATTTTATTTCTTTTAGAGGAGTAATTTAAATTTTCATTAACTTAAGTTCAAAAGTTAATTTAAGATAATTTTTGCACAAATAATCAAATGGATTATAATAGTATGGTGTTGAAATAAATAAATAAGCATAACCATGAATGTGGTTTTGGAAATTTTCAAATATAATAATAAAGGTTATAAGAATTATTATGTTTATCCATAAGGGGATAAAATAATAATAAACCCAAGAAGTTTATCTCTTTAAGTCATGAGTTATTTAAATTATGTTAACTTATGTTAATATTAATCTAAATAAATTATCATGTTAAACATAAAGTAATTAAAGTAAGAATAATAGAATGGCAACTAAAATATGGTTAAAGGTGATTTAAGCTTAAAAATAGCTTAATTTAATTTTTTTTCTTTAACTGAAATTTGGGTATAAATAATTAAAATGAACTTAGGATAAGCTAAAAATAAGTTTGGGTAAATTTTGTAATTTTTTAAAAAGTTAAATTAAGGGCATTTTTGCCATAACTTGAAAAGTTGGGCAAAAATGCGTAAATAAGCCAAATATGAGGGGCGTGTGTAATAAGGGGTAAAATTTGAGATGTCTTCTTCCTCCATGGCCAGCCGAAGCTCCAAGCTCCATTTCAATGGAGTTTTGTCCCAAAATGTTTCCCAATTTCATTAAATTGACCCATGGGCTTTTACGTTTAGTCAATCCGAACCTAATCCCCCTAAAATCGTGATTTTTAATGCCCCCAATTGATAGAATTTCTAGTTCAAATACAAACAGCTCGGCCGAGAGCATCAATGGAGGAATTGGTTGATTTCGGCCCACATCTGAGCTCGATTGTTACAATTGAATCATGAGCTTTTTAGACATGATTATGACGTGTATAATTACCATAAAATCGGGATGAA
Source organism: Rheum nobile (assembly GCA_027886185.1). Classification (NCBI taxonomy): domain Eukaryota; kingdom Viridiplantae; phylum Streptophyta; class Magnoliopsida; order Caryophyllales; family Polygonaceae; genus Rheum; species Rheum nobile. The sequence goes on along the minus strand of WOAB01000002.1, from coordinate 1,702,647 downwards.
TTATCCCCAAACAAGATCGAATTTCACCCAATAGGAAAGAATATATCTCGTTCGTGTCATCCAAGGAATTGGCAACATTGGATCCGATTCGGGATCTTTTCGGGCCAAATTTTATATCAATCTGTAGGGTTTTTAGAGATCTATCAAACCCCTATAAATACCCTTCGACAATGAATTAAATTCATTCAATTTTGAGAGTTAGGGTTTCAGCATTCCAGAAACATTTCGTGAGCTTCCAGGGTAAAATTCTTCTTCGTTAGGGAACCTCCAGTTACGATTCAAGTATCTAAATTTTGTGAGCTTCTAGGGTAAAATTCTTCTTCATTGAGATTCCAAGGTAAAATTTTGAGAGTTCGGGTTTCAGCTCGAATTTGGCCAATATCCATAGTGTGTGTGGTCAAGGTTGCAATTGAGCTAACCTTGTGGGTGTGTGTGTGTCAAAAAGGTTTCTGCAATGCTGACCTTGTGTGTGTGGTGTAGATGTGTGTCAAAAGGTCTCCATTAATTTGACCTCGTATGTGTGAACGTGCATTCATTGTCATTTATGTAATGATATGTGTTTGTATTTAAATTCTCTTTATGATTTCATATATGTGTTGATACATAAAGTGATCTTAAATGTATTGTTCTTAATGTGGTTACGTGTTTTGAATATAATTGTTCAACGACTATTTAGTTATCTTCTTAGCCTTGTTTGGTTATTAGTCATGATATTTCTTATATAGAAGTTATGACTAGCATATGATGGTGTGCTTAGAACTATAAATAGGAACATATGTTTCTTTGATGGATATAAGGGGACATAAATGTGTATTGTGGATTTAAGTTGGGTTGTGCAGAACTATGAGTATAACTGAGTTAGGTATGAATTGTCTAATGTTTGTTGGGATGTTAGAGTTCTTTTTAACTCGATGATATTGGTGATATTCTATACTCGAGGGATATAGATTAAGTTGTGACATTTCTTTGAAAGTTTGTTATCTGACTTGATGATATTAAGGATATTTTATATTCGGGAAATATAGGTTAAGTTGTGATGTTTCTTTAATGTTTGAGTTTCTAACGTGATGATATTGAGGATATTTTATATTCGGGGAATATAGATTAAGTTGTGAGATTGGTTGAGTTCGTGACTCGGTATAATATTTGGATATAGATTTTGAAGTGGAAATTATAAGTTGAGGTTGTTGAATGAACTTACATGTGACGTAAGATTCAAGATCAAGGAAGTGTATGATAATTGGAATTGATGGTTGTAGGATCTTAGGTAAGTGGTTGGTTAAGTGATCTTGTGATACTTATATAATATGTGGGAATTTAATGATCAAGGAATAAAAGTCTTGGTATTGGATACAATCTACCTTATTGATCTTTGGGTAATCAAGTAGCATCAATTGATTCAGAGGATACGTGATATTTAAAGGGACCTAGTACGATGATTTGGGAAGAATATGATAAATCGACCATGTTCTATTTTGGTTTAAGCTGTATCGAAATCGATATGGTTGAAGTAGATAATCTTTGATGAGGTGTTAGGAGTGTTGCTAGTTAGTGTGTTTCCATCTCCTTGTACTCATGATTAGTTATTACATGTGATTATGCATCATGCTTATTAATGATATGTTTCAGTGAGTACCTATTACGTTGTACATTTCTTATGAGTCGACCAACTGACCCCGATGAGGGCTGTCTACTTGTCGTAACAAGTAATTCCTTACAAATATCATTAACGTGAGATCACTCAAGGTGGCGATGGATGGATACCATGATACTACACATGAAGCTCTTAATTGCAATTTGGAGATTTACTATTAGAAAGGTTTAATCCTATGCATTAGAGTTTTAATGAGTCTTCCACTATACTTAATTCGTTTATGTTTATTAAAACTAAATCTCCACACTTTATAAAGAGAGTTTATATAAGTTGTTGTTTAAAAAGACTTCCGCTACCATTTTATCTGTATGATTTAATTACATGTTTTACAAAACTTTGTTCGATGTTAAGCCTTGGGTGACTTCGGACATTAAAGTTTGGGGTCACTGGCGTGTGACACTTTTGCCTTAAGTCGGGGGTGTTACAAGATCTTATTTAGCCCGATGGCTGTTGTTGATTACGATATGGATAAGGAGTACCACGATTGGTTCCTTCCCATTTCACATCCATATGTCAGACACAACGCCAACGAGCAACCTCGTCCTATCGCCATGCTATTCCGGCTTTGGAAGCATCTCGGTGATATCTATCATATTAAGTATTTGTAATATCCTTATGTAGTTTATTTGATTTAACATTATATGATTGAATGACAACGGTTGACCATGGTGAGGGCGCATGTCCAGGAGATTATGATGCGAGGAGGTGGCGAGATTGGAGGACTGGCAGAGGCTTGCGGACATTATCGATGTTGACGAGATTCTGGCTGTTGATCCACCGATACGCGCGTCCCAGCGACAGTCTCAAAGCCAGACTGACAGGGGTGGGTCATCTAGTTCAGCCACCCCACGGCCCAGTTTACCAGCTATATATGAGAGTGTTTCATCATTTAGGTCGGCTGTTGAGCAAGAAGCAGCTGAGCGGGAAGCATGTGATCGAGAAGTGGCGGAGCGTCTTTAGGCTAGACTGGAGAGGGATTCTGATAGCGACGATGATTAGGTCGCCCTTTGTATCTATTTTTTTTTGGGTTTTATACTGTGCATACTATTATCTCTTTTGTAGTGACATTTCGTATTCTATTTGTTCTTACTCGCCTTCCTTTTTGTTTTGTCGTGGTTTTGTCGTTGTTGTTCGTACTCGTCCTTTATTATCATCAAACTTCCTTTTTGTTCGTACTCGTCTTTTATTATCATCAAACACCATTATTATCATCAAACCCTTAGGATTAGGGTTCAGGGTTTAGGGTTTCGGGGCCTTGAATAATTCACACTACATTAAGCGCCACTATATAGCGTATTGGACGCTACATTACAGCATTTTGCAAATTAAAAGCCATGTAGTGGTGTATACATTTGGGTTTAGGGTTAGGATTAGAATTCAAGGTTTAGGGTTCAGGGTTAAGGTTTTAGGGTCTAGACCCTAAACCCTCTTACACCATGAAAATTGACACATAGTGGCATTTAAGGGTGTATGTGCCACAGTATAGCATTTTGACAGATGTAAGGTTTGGTATTTGTGGGCTTAATTGATAGCCATCGGCATTGCCCTCGCACCTTGGCTATTAGGCCCTTGGCACCCCGATGCCTTGGCTTGATGCCTTTGACGTCATGACTTGTCTTGCCATTGGTCATGACGTATGCCATCCATATTCGCGCCCCATGGCGCGCCTATCCGGACCCACTTAGGGGTTCTTATTCTAGCTTTACTATTTGTGGTAGTAGTCTTTATGAACTTATTGTCTTTATTATTGTTGTTTCCTTTTTGGACGTGTTGGGCCATTTGCAAATGGGCCATAGCCCACTAGTTGGCAACAAGATTCACTTGGAGCCCGAAGAGAAGAAGTTTTGCCTTGCTAGCCACGATTGAGCCCTAGCCGTGAAGAAAGGCTCCTCTTGGAGGCTTGATTCACATCGTTAATCTTGATGAATAACACCCAATAACTATATATGGTCCTAATGTTTTGTTCCACCCATTTCGTATTGAACTCTACAATAGCTTTCCTTGAATGCCCCTTGAAATTACACAAAGGATAAACCCTAAACCCTTCATAAATTCATGTATAAGGTTAGATATTTGTGGACTTAATCTTCACAAATATCAAACCTAATACTATAATCTATGAAACCCTAAACCCTAATTACAAAAATTTTAGAACAATTGGATTTGCAACAATACTTGTCCAAGGCCATACAAACAGCTCGTCTTGATTGAAAACATAACTACAAAATATCGGGGCCATATATACCTATTGAATATATTTTCTTCAACCAAAATTCACAAATCTCAAACTTTAAACAATAACCTATAAAACCCTATACCATAACCTCAAAAACCCTAAACCCTAAAAAAACCCAACTAAAACCCTCTCACACCAGGAAAAACGCCACATTGTGGCATTTAAGGGTTTATGCGCCATGGTATGGCGTTTTGACTGATGTAAGAGGGTTTTAGTTGAGGTTTTTTAGGGTTTTGGGTTTCATTAATTATTGTATAAGGTTGAGACTTGTGTGTAATCTTAATGAATAACCCACAATAATTATATATGGCCCTAATGTTGATTTCATCCTAAACTCTACAACATCTTTCCCATAATGTCCCTTGTAGTTCTAGAAAGGAGGAACATTTCTAACATTAAACCCTAAACCATATCAAACCATATAATATCCTCTTACTTTGTATCTTCAAAATTTTAGGATAGTTGGATTTGCAACAATACTGGTCTAAGGTCATACAAACAGCTCATCTTGATTGAAAACATAATTACAAAATATCGGGGCCATATATACCTACTGAATATATTTTCTTCAACCAAAATTCACAAATCTTAAACTTTAAACAATAACCTATGAAATCCTAATCCCTAACCCCAAAAACCCTAGCCATAAAAAACCTCAACTAAAACTCTCTCACACTAGGAAAAATGCCACCATCGTGGCGTTTAAGGATTCATGTGCCACTATATGACGTTTTGACTAATGTAAGAGGGTTTTAGCTGTGGTTTTTTAGGGTTTAGGATTTTTGGGCTTAGGGTTTTGGGTTTCATTAATTACTGTATAAGGTTTGAGATTTGTGAGCTTAATCTTGATGAATAACACACAATAAATATGGCCACTAGTGGAAAAAATCCTTATAGAGGCGGGCCTTTAGACACTTATTGAGGCGAACACCGTTTGCTTCAACTAAGGGGGCTGCAACAAGTAGGGACACTTTTTGAGGCGGGCATTTTACGCCTCTAAAAGGACATTATTGAGGCGGGCCTCATAAGTCCGCCTCAACAAGTCCCTCACTTTGGCGCCAAAATGAGGGACTTGTTGAGGCTGGCTTAGAGGCCCGCCTCAATAAGTAAACACTTGTTGAGGCGGGCCTCTATAGGCCCGCCTCAACAAGTCGTGCGTATATACTTATAGAGGCGGGCGTATACAAGCCCGCCTCAACAAGTAGACGTTGACTCGGCCCAGAACTCGCCCGAGTTCTCGGCCGAGTCAGTCAGGTTCCTGATTTTATTCACAGAATAATATACAACAAATAACAGATTTCATTTGACCAAAAAAAAACAACAGATTTCATCAGAGTACAGTCAGGTTCTCAACAACAGTTTACATGACAAGTAAAAACAAGTTCAATCCGATAATAAATACTTCGATGTAAAATATTGTGCCCATTGCTCACGAACAACATCCATTTCTTCATAAGTATACGATGTCTTCCTCTTAGGATATAGCTGCATAAAAAACACAGAAATTATTGACAAAAAACACAAATACTATCAATATATAGTTAGTTAAGTTACATACCTTATCTAGTCGGTCATGAAACTGATATCTAGTCGGTCATGAAACACAAATACTTCCCACCTTGATACTTGTACACTTGAAATGCCCTAGAAAATCAACATAATACACTCATGAAACTGATATTGTTAATATTCCAAAAAAACTAATTCGTAAGCAAAATAACTTACCTCATCTTATTCATTTATGATTTGTAACCCATATTCCTTCCCTATGATCTGTACGGATATGATTAGTATTATTTGTATTTTCCTCCTCCGGTAATGGTTGAACAACAGTTGATAACAAGGGTGTGTCATCATACTCATCATACTCATCTTCATCCACAACATCATCAATACCCAGAATATGTCTTTTGCCTTGGGCAACTGCACGCCATCTAGGATCAACATTGTCTACCACATAAAAAATCTGCTTAGCTTGTGATGCTAGGATGAATGGCTCGTCACTATCACTTAATCGGTCAAAGTTTACCAATGTCAAACCCGGATAAATTTCATCTTGCTTCACCCCGTTAGGGTTGTTGACCCACTTGCACCGGAAAACAGGGATTGTAAAATTGTTATAATCAAGCTCCCATATTTCTTCGATAACACCATAATACGATTGTGTCGCATCAACCGGTCTTTTGTCCTTAGCGCTCGCATAGACCCTAGATGATGCACTATCTTCACTCCACTATTCTGCACCACACTCTTTTCATCTTGTCTTCTAGTGTAGAATGTGAACCCATTGATATCATACCCTTTATAAGACCGAACACATAGTCGAGGACCTCGAGATAACCACTTGACCGTATCAGAAACGTCATGTTCTTTCCTTAGTTCCTCAGCTACTTCCTTCTTAAACCAATCAACAAATGTGCGATTATGTTCCCGCATCAAAGCTCTTTCATTCAATTTAGCATTATTGTTTTGCAATTCAAGGCAATGCTTTTCTATGTAAGGATTGACCTCTGTAAGATGCTGCAACACACAAAGATGTGCCTTAATCTTCCTTTCAGATGGATGAGATATCATATTTTTACCAATTACTCCCTCTCCTTCAAGCCTCCCTACATGACGAGATTTTGGAATACCTATTGGATGAAGCCTTGACAAAAACTCAGCTGCGTATTGAGATATCTCTTCATGAAGGACTCCATGAATGATACTACCCTCTGGATTCGCCCGATTCTTTGCTTTGTCCTTTAAACTGCTAAAAAATCTCTCAAAAGGATACATCCATCTTAAGAACACCGGACCACATAACTTGATTTCTTGAACCAAATGAACAATTAAGTGCACCATTATGTCAAAGAAAGACGGAGGAAAGTACATTTCAAATCGACACAAAGTTTCAATAATATCATATTGGAGAGCATCCAATATTTCCGGATCAATAACCTTAGCACATATGGAACTGAAAAACACGCAAAGTTTTGTTATAACATGTCTCACGTGTTTCGGCAATATCCCACGAAGTGCGATCGGAAAGAAAACATTAATCAATACATGACAATCATGAGACTTCATACCAATCAACCGAAGGTCCGAAAGAGAAACTAGACGTTTTACATTTGACGAATATCCCGATGGAACCTTAATGCCATGTAAGCACTCACAAAACACATTTTTCTCCTTTCTTGACATTGTGTAACACGCCGGAGGCAGAAAAGTCTTTTTACCATCCGGTTTTACCACGGGCCACAAATCTGGTCGAATATTCCTCTCTTTCATATCCAAACGAACTTTCTGGTTGTCTTTCGTCTTTCCGGGTATATTTAGCAAAGTCCCAATTATAGCATCACAAACATTTTTTTCAATGTGCATCACATCGAGACAATGCCTAACCGACAAATCTTTCCAATAAGGAAGATCCCATAGTATAGACACTTTCTTCCATAAAACACCCTTTTTAGAGACGGACTTGAAGCCATTGCCGTATTTGGTGTCAACATTTTTAATTCGTTCATAAACCTGTGATCCTGTCAAAGGTGTACGAGCTACTCCTTCCTCGGTATACCCATTGAACTCCTTCTTCTTTTTACGGTAAGGGTGATATCGACTAAGGAACTTCCGATACCCTAGATACACATTTTTCCTGTAATTTTTCAAGTAGGCAGGTTTCATGTCTTCTTCACATATAGGGCATGCTTGTTCTCCTTTGGTTTTGTACCCAGACAAGTTTCCATATGCCGGGAAATCATTTATGGTACAAAAAACCATAGCTCGTAAGGTAAAGTTTGAGTTGGTGTATGCATCGAACATTGGAACACCTTCATTCCACAGTAATTTCAAATCATCAACAAGTGGAGCCAAATACACATCTATGTCATTCCCAGGTTGCTTAGGCCCGGAGATGAGGAGTGATAACATGATATACTTGCGCTTCATACACAACCATGGAGGAAGATTATAAATCGCTAGAAGAACCGGCCATGTGCTATGTTGACTGCTTAGAGTGCCATACGGATTCACACCATCTGTACATAAAGCAAGTCTCAGATTCCTAACCTCCTCACCAAATTCAGAATATTTCTTATCAATATTTCTCCATTGAGGAGAATCGGCAGGATGTCTAAGGAGTCCATCTTTCTTCCTCCCTTTCGCATGACACCTTAGACTTTTTGCTTCCTTCTTTATCGAAAACAAACGCTGAAACCTAGGTATTATCGGAAGATACCACATAACCTTAGCTGATGGGCCCCTCTTAGCCGAATTTACCCCTTTACGCTTGTAACGAGATGCACCGCACTTTGGACACTCATCCAAATTTTCATGTTCGTTTATGTAAAGCATACAATCATTTGGGCAAGCATCTATCTTGACAGCCTCTAAGCCTAAGTGACACATCAATTTCCTGGCATAATAAGTAGAGATAGGCATCTCATTGCCTTCTGGTAAAAATTCACCTAACCATTCCAATAAGGTGTTGAAACTTCCATCAGTCCAACCAGAAGCACATTTCAAGTTGTAAAGTATTGACACACCCTCTAACTTGCTAAATTTTGTACACCCGGGATACAAGGGAGTCTCTGCAGCCTTTGATACCTGTTCGAACATCTGAGGTCGTTCGTTCAAGTGATCTCTCACCCCATCCATCAACCCATTCATTTCATCATCTTCTTGGTCATCATCATCATCCATCTCATTATTCTCAGCAATATCATCACCACTATCATCAGTGTCTACCCGAACATCAAACTCATTGACACTAGAACTTGGACGATCAGGTATTTTCTCACCATGCCAAAACCAAACATGGTAATCTTCTTTGAAACCACGACGAAATAAATGATCCTCAATCTCATCAATATCAGCAAACCGCCTTATATTCTTACAATCACGGCATGAACAATAGATTTTTTTGGCTTTCGTACTCCGTTGGTGTGCTAAAGCATATCTAATGAACTCCTCAACCCTACTCAAGTATTGTGTCGTAGTATGGTCATCGTACATCCAAGGACGACTCATTTCTAGTAATAAATGCAAAATAACATGCAAGGAATTAAGATTAAATACTCATTTCTAGTAACTATCCCGCCAAGGGCCTAAATAGATAATAATACGCAACCAATCAAGAAAAAATACAAACTCAACTATCCCGCCAAGGGCCTAAATTATGAATTATATCCCGCCAAGGGCCTAAATTATGAATTCTATCCCGCCAAGGGCCTAAGGAATTAGGGTAGAAGTATTACCTTGACCCAATATCGATCCTTCAAGGCAATGCCCTTATCAGCCTGCAGAATGTCATTTCACCAATTAAATAAAGAATGTGATTCTTTTCACTTTTGCTTTATTTATATAGCTTTTCTAAGACTAGTAAGAAGCTTCACTCATCAAAACTGCTATGTATTTGTAGGAGCTAAAAAATATTAATCCATGTCACCCAAACTGGATATTATTGTAGCCTTATTCATTTACTTTTATTGCCTACCCGACTATCATAAATATCCAAAACCACAAGAGCATGTCCAAATACAACCAGTCTTCCCAAAACTCTACCATCATTGAAACTACTTCACATGCAAAATTAGCAAGATTGCCAGAACAGTCATACTCGTTTGCATCAGTTCAAAGCAAAAGAAGCATGCATCCATCATTTCAAATACTGAAGTAAGAACCTAAAACTGAAAAACTAAAGCATTGAGAAGCGAACGGACAAGGAAAGGGGATGTGAACGTCGAGGGCGCAAAGGATGTTGATACCTGACTTGGCTTCGAGTGCGTTGAAGTATTAGAGGGAGCTCGGCGAAGGGAGGGAGCTCGGCGAAGGGAGATGAAGTCGGAGCTCGGGAAGACGGAGCTCGGCGAAGACGGAGGAGATCGATGAAGTCGGGAAGACGGAGGAGATCGATGAAGTAGGGAAGACGGAGGAGATCGATGAAGTCAGAGATCGTCGTCGGAGCTCGGGACGAGAAGAGGAGGATACGAAGAGGAAAATGAAGGAAAGCAGCATTTGTTTTTTTTTAATTAGGGTTGAGCTTATAGAGGCGGGCCTAACATGCCCGCCTCTATAAGTATTACGACTAATGGTCTAATAGAGGCGGGCCTTACATGCCCGCCTCTACTGGACATACTTGTTGAGGCGGGCTTTAAGAGGCCCGCCTCAACAAGCTTTAATTGAGGCGGGCTACTTGGCCCGCCTCAATTAGTTAGAATTAGAGGCGGGCCTTACCCTGGTCCGCCTCTAATACTTTAGCGAGAAATGTTTTTTCGGATACTTGTTGAGGCGTATATTAATTTGCCCGCCTCAAAAACCAAAAAAAGTGATTGCCTAAGTCGTTATTGAGGCGTTTTGTACTATGTACGCCTCTAAAAGGGAGCCTCAAAAAGTGTTTTTTCCACTAGTGGGCCCCTAATGTTTATTTCATCCTAAACTCTACAACAGCTTTCCCATAATGCCCCTTGAAGTTTCAGAATGGAGGAACCTTTTTTAACACTATATTCTTTTGCTATGTACCCTAAACCCTTGTACCCTACACAACAAATGATAAGCATTGGGAAAGACTATTTTGACAACCTTCACAAGTCCTAGATCTCGATCTGACATGATCGCCTTAGGTTCTTGTTTACCGAACAAGGCTTACAAAGTCCACAGGGCCCATTCGTATTGCTTCGCTGACTCATTTTGCAATAAATACGATGGCAATACAGAAATTAAGGTTTGTGCAAGTGAATCCAACAAACTCCAAACACGGCATACCGTACCTATAAATGTACAATCAAAAGAAAATTAGATGCAATTATATAGGGTAGATGTAGTCAATCGAGCCGATTACGTTTTTTTTTAAATCTCACTAAATCCAAAAATAATCTCTTCTGAACACCTTGTTGTTGCGTCTAAAAAAATTAATTTTGTTCCCTACCTCGTAGTGTTTTTGTGCGGTGCGGAAACAAAAAAAAACAGTGTGAAACCGAACCCCCTAAATTTGTTTCTAATCTCTACTTTTTTTTGTTTTTGCAAATAGACTTGGTTAATGCATATATGTTTTCTAGAGTAGACATTGTATATATTTCTTGAAAAATCTTGTTGAATTGAGAATTTTTGTTTCAGCTCTTGGTGGGATTGTTGTTGTTATACTTAGCTGAATGATATCATAAGTGAAATTCTTGACCTTCCTATGGCCACACACCACCTCAGTTGAATGTAATTGAATTCCAAGTGCTTTTAGCATATATGTAATGTGGTCGGTGATTAAAGAGATGTGATGTGGTGAATTTGAAATGCTTTTGTCTATTATGCTGTCATAAGTTCTTTCTAGTCTTTTAGATAGACTAAAACACTCAACATCAACTTGTTCCAACATTTTCTAATGCATGTGCTATTTCTAATTATTTACTTAGTGGTTCATAATTTTGTTCCGATTGGTACTGATTTTGGTTTCTATATGTGTTAGCTTTTTTTGGCCTTGATAAGCACTTTGACAACTTGTTTAGCTAGTATGTGTGATCTTCTCTCTTTGTTTTTTGTTGACAGCCTTGTTATTAACACACTAATTTATGCCAATCATACATTTGTTTTCCCAATGTAAATTTCAGACATTTGTTGATCTACATGTTTGAAGATCTAGGACATGAATCAGTAAGAAGCATCAAGATTAAAACAACACAAATGGGACCAAGAGGATGACAATACATGGGAGTGAAATTCTTCAGATGCACTGGATGTGGTGACTATGGTTACTGAAGTTTCTTCCACTGCTACTCTTTTTAGGCCGTTAGTGCTCAAATACCGTGAGTTGCTTGTCACTGATGCCTGGAAGGTGAAGATCGCAGGTGCAACAAAGATTGGTTAACTCACTTTAAGAGTACTAGCTTGTCCGGGAGATTTCATCATTTTTGAATCTCTATATAATACCCCACTACATTGGGTCGGCCCATCACAGGACAACACAATTGGTGACAAGAGAGCGTTAAGCTTCTTATTAAAGCGTGAGGTCTCGAGTTCGAGACTCACGAACGACCTTTTGGAGATGGCTGCCTATTAATTAGGTGGAGCCACCAAGGAAGGGTTGGGGTGTATGGGCTGCAGTCCTGTGATGGGCCGGCCCAATGTGGTGGGGTATTACAAAAAAATACACTTTTATGTTGGATAGGGGCCTCCGAGCGCATTGGCCCAGCCATTTCTATCCCCCATGGGCCGCCGTCCATGTACCCCAACCCATCCCCCAAACTGGGGAGGTTGTTCGTGAGACTCGAACTCGAGACCTCCCGCTTTAACAAGCGGCCTAACGCCCACTTGTTACCAATTATGCTGCACCTCCCCAGTTTGGGGGATGGGTTGGGGTACATGGGTTGCGGCCCATGGGGGATAGAAATTGATGGGCCAATGCGCTCGGAGGCCCCTATCCAACATAAAAGTGTACTTTTTTGTAATACCCCACCACATTGGACAGCGCAATTGGTGACAAGAGAGCGTTAAGCTTCTTGTTAAAGCGTGAGGTCTCGAGTTCGAGACTCACGAACAACCTCTTGGAGATGGCTGCCTATTAATTAGATAGAGCCAACAGGGAAGGGTTGGGGTGTATGGGCTGCAGCCATGTGATGGGCCGGCCCAATGTGGTGGGGTATTACACTCTACCTGATATACTAACTAATGTTATTGAGGATGTGATACACCCCAGTCGTGACATTGACGGAGGCCCAAGAGGATGACATGTTGAGTGTCAGAATCGAAGGCCCGATCACCAGAGCCAGAGCCAGGGCCATTGCCCAGGCCACACAGTCCATCACGACCAAGGGCATGGCGTGCAACAGCCGTGCCTTCCCCAGCGCGCCAAGGGTCGTCCTTTGCGCCATCATTGGCCAAGCTGCGGCCAACTGCGAGGCTCCTTGATATTTCCTCGGCACACTTGGAGTTATTTGACTACTTTTGGCATTTTGAGGTTCATGTGCCAGTTTCGAGACATTTTGAGACACTTGCTATTTTTAATAGTTTCCTTTCTTAGCAGTTTCCACTTTTAATATGTTTCTAATTGTGGAAACTTTCTAATTTGGTCATTTACAATTTTTAGACATTTCTATACTTAGTAGGTTTCTATTTTGGGATGCGGGCCTCTCTTGTGCCAAGAGAGCCGATCTATGTGTTTGTTTTAGGCCCATCGGCCAAGCCTGTTGTTTTGGCTCATATTTAAGCCAAGTTAACCTAATGAATGGAGTACATTGAATTGAGAGTTAAAGCCTAGTGTTGACGTTGAGCCAAGCTCCCGCCCCTAGGCTTAGCTCCTTCAACCGAGCCCCCATCGAGTCGCCTTGCGCCAGCCTCCATCCATCCTTGCCCTCGACGCCACTCCCAAGCCCTCTCGGCACTTGAACCAGCCCACACACGAGGCATTCTGGCCATTCTTGGCCTTGGTTTTCTACTCGGTTTGGAGAGTTGTGAAGCTACGGACTACCTTCTATCTAGATCCACCCTGGAGCCATGTTTTGGGAGCCCGAAACGTATCAACTGGTATCAAATTCAGCGGTACAAGGTTGGTCCTTTCACTCTCTCATTGTTCTCACGTTAAAGCTCATCTCTTTAGCCTTGCTTCCGCTGATTATTGTTATTGTTATTGTGTGGCTTGTCGCCATTTATTTTGTGTCCTCTTGAGGCTTGCCGCCTATTTGTCTTGTGATTTGTGTCTTGTTGCCGCCACTTGTGTTGTTGCTTGTTGTTGGCTTGCCGCCGACAGCCCTAACCTAGGAGAATTTGTGGTTACACTAGCCATTGATTCACGGTAGTGAGTTGTTACAAAAAAAAAATTGAGAGCTTACCCAAACCCTAGTGCGGACTCTACTTGCCTAATCCATGCTAATTTTGCATATTTAGGTTGTTAGAATCTTTGCATATTTGTTCGGAAATTTTCTAGGATTCATATCTCATATTTTCCTTTCATAAATTTCTTTCTCTTGTCTAAAATAGCTCTCGGCCTTCTGCAAAAAAAAATAAAAAAAATTGGTCGTGCACTATTGCTCTATTTTTTAGTTCCAAGCTTGTGTTGAATTAAAATTTTAAAAGAGGCATTCGGTTAGTACAAAAAAAAAAAGCCACCGAATCAGAAAAATGAAAGTCTTAGGCGATCTATGGTAGTACCGTATTCACTCTTCGACATAGGTCCATTGTACCCACCTCCCCGTATTCTTTCTCATTGGATTATAGGAGATTGCATGCTAGATTATTTCTTACGTATTCATTGAGTGTGGCATCTGAATTGTGAGGTTAGTGTGGTTTTGTATTGGTTTGGTACGCGCTGAGTCTACCTAGCACCACCACCCTCACGGCTTTGCCCAAATTAGTGACCTACGTGAGACATTGTGCGTTTGATTTGATCATATTTTGTTCGTTGTTTTTGTTGCCTTTTGTTTATGTTTCTGCTCTTTTGCGTGTTTTTGATGGTGTCTTTAGGGACCGAATCGAACGAAGTTGTTGCAGCTCGCCAAGCCGAACACGAGACCACCGCCAAGCGCTTGGCCGAGGTCGAAGCCCAGCTCGCGGAGGCCAACCGCATCATTGCCGAGGCCAACGCCCGAGCTGCAACCGCCAATGTCGCCCCAGAGACCGTCGCGGTCGACCCCACTTTGCCGCCGACAGCCATGACGAACACAACCCGGCGACAGGACAAGGGCAAAGGCCCAATACCCTCAACTTCACAACTCCAGCCGGGCCTTCGCCGCCTCGACTCCATCATAGAGTCCCAGCAGAAGGACCATGGGTTCAATCGCTATGATCCACAACGCTCACCGTCGGATGAATTCACCTACGACTCCGCCGAGCACGAGTCACCAGCCACAGATTTGGGGCTTTACCCTTACGTCGACACCGCTGATCGACGTCGGCGATATGAGACCATGCAGCGGACCGCGGCGTGCCATTACGCCATCGAGACGCCGCATGCGACCAAGTCGGCGGGCATGAACTCCACACAGCGCCGTCGCGCCCCACGACTAGTCGAGACCCAGGCGCTCTCTTGCGTTCGGCACCGCGCCCCAGGTATGTCGCTCCTATTGTCTTTACTGAGTATGATGAGGAGGGTTTTGAGTGTGCAGGTGACCCGAATCTGAGCAATTTTCATCTGCCCTTGGGCGATCCAGTGGAGAGCCAGCAGTACCCCACGGATTACATCCCGCCAAGGATCCCGACGCCTCTGTGACCCCATGCAAGGCATCCGGTTGCCCATGATGCCTGCATCCTTCCTGCCATGCACGCCGGCCGCGAGCAACCACGCGTCGATGCCCATGCTCGTCGTCGCCAGCGCCACCCTCGTCCAGCCATCCAGGATGATTTTGATGATGACTTGGACGAGCCATATCCGGAGCCAGACCATGCCGCTCTGCGCTTTGCTGACCGCCGCCCCGTGCCCAACCCCTACGCCAGTCGCCGTGAGATTAAGGTAACAATTGATCATTTTTACGGTGAATACGACCCTTCTACATTTTTAGAGTGGATGCAGGCTACAGAATATGCTCTGCAACATTGCCACAATGAGGAGTACGAGAAGGTCGAGATTGCTACCCTACAGTTTCGTGGCGCTGCCCGGACTTGGTGGCACCGTTTCTCCACCGATAGGATTCGGCGAGGCCTCGAACCTATTGAGAAGTGGCACCAGCTGATCTTCATCATGCGTCGCAAGTATGTCCCGGATGACTACCAGAACCGCATGCGGATGGACATTGTGCTTGCTCGCCAGGGAACTCAGACACCGCTCGAGTTTTTCTCCAAGCTCGAGGACTTGTATTACAAGGCGGGCATGAGCGTCGCCCCGTCTACCCTGCGCACCAGGTTTCTGAGTGGCTTCAACACGCCTATACGGGACCAGCTAGAGATTCTGCCAATCCGAGACCTCAACACACTGACTCATATGGCGATGCAGATCCATCAGCATCAGGCGCGCCGCAGACAGGCACCTTGGCCCCAGTCGTCGACTCGCAGGTATGATTCTAGACCTTTGTCTAATTCTTTTCCTACTTCTGTGTCGTTCCCTATGCAGCCCAGGAACCCACCGCCTCCAGCCATCCACGGCCCCGCCCGAGCACACGACGTGCCGCGCGCTGCCGTGCCGTCCGCCTCAGCTAACCCACCCCCGCAGCGTGCTGATCGCACCCGTGACCAGGCGTGCTTTCACTGTGGTGGTCGTGGCCATATCCAGCGAGACTGCCCTAATCCGAAGAAGGTCCTCTACACGCAGGCCACTGGTTACGAGTCGTTTGAAGATGAGGCCGATGAGGAATTACCACTTGCGCCGCTAGACGACGCCGACTACACCTGCGCGCCACATGACTTGGATGTTGGCACTCCGTTGAGCCTTGTCATAAGGCGTGCCCTGACGGTGAAGGAGGCTGCCCTGATGGACCAGCGAGAGAACCTTTTTCCATACTTGTTGCCTGGTCCAGACTACTTCCCTCAGTGTCATTATTGATGGTGGTTCGTGCTGCAACATAGTGAATGAGAAGGTGGTCAAACACCTTTAATTACCGACACAGGCATACCCTCAGCCCTATGGTCTTCAGTGGATTTCTGAAGGTAAGAGTGATGTGGTAAACAGGCAATGCCATATCACATTTCAGATTGGTCAATACCAAGATAGTGTTCTTTGTGATATTGTCGCCATGGATGTGACCCATTTATTGCTTGGCAGTTTGACAAGAAGACGGTCCATGACGTGTTCCTCAACACCTACGTCTTTATGCATGCGGGTAGGCGAGTGACTCTCTTGCCTATGACGCCCTAGGAGATCCTTCATGACCAGGTGGAGCGGAGCCGAGAGAAAGCTAGGGAAGCTGCTCGCGTTGCTGCTAATGTTGCGTGCCGCGTCGACACCTCCACGGGCATGCGCTCCCGTGCCCCAGCCGTCGACTACACCACAGCTGAACTCCCGCGCGTCGAAGCCCCCGCGGGCCGCTACAGCCGCTACCGATGCCGCAGCCGATGTCGAGCCTCCGCCATTGCAAGGATGCTGCGAGCATAGATTGTTGATGGCGCGTGCTCAGGATCTCACTCCAGTTTTTCAGGTAAGTTCTCATTGTATTCTTGTTTATCCCTCTGTGTGTCTTTCTGTGTTATAGGACATAGATGATCTATTGTGTTTCAGGGAAGTTCTCATTGTATTCTTGTTTATCCCTCTATTGTGTCTTCTCTTTTATAGGAATTTGCTGATGTGCTGCCGGATGATATTCCCCTAGGCCTTCCTCCTGTCAGAGGCATTGAGCACCAGATAGACCTGTTTCTGGGTGCTTATTTGCCTAATAGAGCTATTTACCGCACTAGCCCTGAGGAGACGAATGAGCTTCAGAGACAGGTCCATGATTTGATGGACAAGGGCTATGTCAGAGAGAGCCTGAGTCCCTGTGTTGTGCCAGTGATATTGGTGCCGAAGAAGGATGGCACCTGGCGCATGTGTGTCGATTGCAGGGCGATCAACCAAACTATGGTCAAGTACCGTCACCCTATTCCTCGCCTCGACAACAAGCTTGACGAGCTACATGGAGCCACTCTGTTCTCCGAGATAGATCTTCGCAGTGGCTACCACCAGATACGGATGAAGGAAGGCGACGAGTGGAAGACCACCTTCAAGACAAAGTATAGCCTCTACGAGTGGCTTGTGATGCCGTTCGGACTCACGAATGGTCCGAGCACCTTCATGAAGCTTATGAACCACGTCCTTTGCCGTTTTCTAGGTAAGTTCGTTGTTGTTTATTTTCATGATATTTTGGTCTATTCTCGTTGTTTGTAGGACCATGTGGACCATCTTAGACAGGTTTTGGAGTGCCTACACGACGAGCACTTGTTTGCCAACTTGGCGAAGTGCGTCTTTTGCTCCGATACTACTATTTTCCTGGGCTTTGTTGTGTCCAAGGATGGCCTACGAGTGGACCAGGAGAAGGTCCGTGCTATTCAGGAGTGGCCTACCCCCACGATCCCAACTATGGTTTGATCTTTCTTGGGGATGGCTGGCTTCTACAGACGTTTTATACGGGACTTTAGCACCGTTGCCGCACCGTTGCATGAGCTAATGAAGAAAGGTGCCTCGGTCGACTGTAATGAGAAGCACAAGGCTGCCTTTTAGACTCTGAAGGACAAGCTCTGTAACGCCCCACTTTTTCATGCTCTTATTCGTGTGCTGAACACCCTGGCAGCATTATCTGTGGCCCAAGGAGTTCGTCATCCACAGCGACCATGAGGCACTCACCCACCTGCGGCATCAGTCCAACCTTGGTCGACGCCACGCCCGCTGGGTGGAATTTCTTGAGACGTTCCCCTATGTAGTTCTCCACATAAAGGGCAAGGAGAACGTGGTCGCAGACACGCTCTCCCACAGGTATGTTCTCTTGACTCAGCTTGATGCTCGGGTTTTAGGTTTTTCATTGATTAACGATTTGTATTTGCATGATACTTTCTTTAAGTCTATTTATGAGACATGCGCATCTCGGGGTGAGTTTGAGGGATATGTTTTGGATGATGGGTATTTGTTTCAGGTTGGGAAGTTGTGTATTCCCCAATCATCTATTAGGGCTCTACTCATACAGGAGGCACATGAGGGCCGTGGTCATTTTGGGATAGCTAAGACTGTAGCTGCGCTTAAGGAACATTTTTATTCTGAGTCCTCGAGGCATTTGGCCCCAACGCCTACAAGCTCGAGCTGCCCAACGACTATGGAATGCACGCCACTTTCAACGTCGCTGACTTGACCCCGTATGTGCCACCGTACGTTGACATTGACGAATCGGGGACGATTCGAGGCCAAGAAGGGGAGAGTAATACACCCCCGGTCGTGACATTGACGGAGGCCCAAGAGGATGACATGCTGAGTGTCAGAACCGAAGGCCCGATCACCAGAGCCAGAGCCAGGGCCATTTCCCAGGCCACACAGTCCATCACGACCAAGGGCATGGCGTGCGACATCCGTGCCTTCCCCAGCACGCCTAGGGTCATCCTTTGCGCCATCATTGGCCAAGCTGCGGCCAACTGTGAGGCTCCTTGATATTGCATCGGCACACTTGGAGTTATTTGACTACTTTTGGCATTTTGAGGTTCATGTGCCAGTTTCGAGACATTTTGAAACACTTGTTATTTTTAGTAGTTTCCTTTCTTAGCAGTTTCCACTTTTAGTATGTTTCTAATTGTGGAAACATTCTAATTTGGTCACTTACTATTTTTAGACATTTCTATACTTAGTAGGTTTATATTTTGGGATGCGGGCCTCTCTTGTGCCAAGAGAGCCAATCCATGTGTTTGTTTTAGGCCCATCGGCCAAGCTTGTTGTTTTGGCTCATATTTAAGCCAAGTTAACCTAATGAATGGTGTACGTTGAATTGAGAGTTAAAGCCTAGTGCTGCCGTTGAACCAAGCTCCCGCCCCTAGGCATAGCTCCTTCAACAGAGCCCCATTCGAGTCGCCTCACGCCGGCCTCCAACCACCCTTGCCCTCGGCGCCACTCCCAAGCCCTCTCGGCACTTGAACCAGCCCACACGCGAGGCATTTTGGCCATTCTTGGCCTTGGTTTTATACTCGGTTTGGAGAGTTGTGAAGCTACGGACTACCTTCTACCTAGATCCACCCCGGAGCCACGTTTTGGGAGCCCGAAACGTATCAGGATGATTTGTGTATGAGTGAGAATATGTAATGCTTTTAGCATAAAGGGATAACTTTGTTTTCACTCTCTCGTAACCATATGTATATAAAGGAGGAAGCTCAAGATTGTAAACATTATCATCAATGAAGTTCTTGAGGGTATTCGAATTTACCCCATTCTCTTTATTTTATTTTGCTTATTGCTATATCTTCACTTGTACAATAGTCTCATGGACAAAATCAAAAACATAAATTCACCCCTAAACCGATTAAAAAACAAAAGTGGAAAAGTATATTACTTAGACATTGTATTAATGCCTTTTCAATGAAATATATGTGCTTGGCGATTACATTATTCTCTATATCAAATTTATCATTGGAAAATCTCAGTTATTAGTCCTTGCAATGGAATATATGTGCTTATGGATTGCATTTCACCATAAATTGCTATACAACACTCAACAATCTATTTTTGGATTCAAAAAGTTGTTCATTCTAGCGTCTAAAACTTAGTCTAACTAACATAATATTGAATGGAAGAGATGTTTAACCAGCCAATACACAAGAGAGTGCTACAGCTAAAGATTATAGGCTAAGAAAATGTGAAAAATCATATTGATATTGTTATACAACTAGTAAGTAAAAACCTGTAAATAAAGAGAGAAGATCACACAGCCAACTGAACTATTTAAAGAACAAAAAGTACTATGCCGTATAAAGACATTGAAGGGGTAATCAAATTAGTAACAAAGTTTCTTAATCAGAATATAACAAAAGAGTGACAAAAAATTATCTATGAGGAACAAAATAGGCAAATAGATCTTCCATGTATATAACATCAGCAAAACAGAAGTTTCAGGCTATTATTATATGAAGTTTCAATTATATGGAGTTGGCGTGATATCTCTTCAACTAGTTCGTTGTATGGTCGTTTGTCCATCACCATATGTAGAAAATAGAATATTGATTAGAAACATACAAAGTACATTTCTATTACATAAAAACATTATATAACTGCGAACACCTTCAACTAGAGAGACATAAGACCTATTGTTTCTATAATTTTACATTCACTTGATGGCTGAGGCACTCCAATACTTGTCAACAATGCCATATAACTAGACTGAAGTTGTTGATTAGGCTGAACATGTAATGGATTGATAACATGTTTCCATGTCCATACTCTAAATGTGTAGAGTCATAATATCCAGGTCGGTCAGGTGAATTGAAAAGAGTAGGTTGTTATTGAGGACCACTTTCATCTAGTTGAACAATTCAATTAACCTGCAATGCAAACAAATGTTTTATTTAAGGACATATAATTAATGAAGCTTAAATGAAAGCCTAGAAACTGAGATGTTTTAAAGTCAAGACAACAACAACAACATAAAATACATCCTCAACCCCACGAAACACAAGAAAAAGTAGTCTTGAAGGCAAACTTAAAATGCCAGATGTGTCAGCAAAATCTCAGCATGGTTGAATGCAACAAGTATGAGTCTCAAAGGGGAGAATAACATCCCCATATCAAACAATATTCCAAAAGAAATAGCATAAGGCATCTCAAGTGGTTCTTTTTAATTTAAAAATTGAATGTATTTATACTTCTATCAATATAAAAATATCAAGAACTTTTGAGATACCTGTAGAGCCTGAGAAGGGCATGTACATTGCTCTTTATGGTTATCGGTAAGACAACATGCATCATTATCAACGGATTTGCTACGCTTCGATCTTTTGTTTCTTTTTTTTTATATAGTTTCAAGACCGCTCTTTGGCCTTTGGCTTGATCGAGCTCTAGGGCCTATCACTATTTGGATCACTTCCTGTCACATGGCAATTTTGCAACCCATATTGTGTTTGTCTTTCTGTTGAGCTTAAATCAAACTCTCTGGACATATTAGGAAGAGCCTCTTTCATAAAATTGTATCCATTTTTTTATTCTATAACTTTTGTAACCAGACGAATAGATAGGCGACATAAGTCTTTGTAGTGCATGGCCAATTTTGATTTAGGATCTACGTCAATGAATTTTGGTTGGTGGCTCGGGTGCTTCCTCTTTTAGCATTTTGGCCCAATGCTTCAGAATATACCTAGCAGGATCTTCTATCATACCTCTAAAAGAGAAAACTTTCAATATATGACTACATAACGGGCCAACAAACTCAAATTTCCTACAATTATACCATATACTTTCTTACGTGCTATCATAAGAGATAGCAGAGTTGTACTTCTATTTATAAGGTGTAATACGCTATATTTCAAAAGTGTTCCCACCTTACCACAAACTCCAAGATGGCAGTCATAAGATGTAGATAATTTTTTTTTGAAACAACTAGAAGACCTTAGGTGTATAGACACTCTCGGCATGCTCTGAAATTGCTATTGGAAAAGATAATGCTATTTTACTTTGGCTAGCCTTAAAATATGCAATCAGCTCATCATAACAGCGATCTTCTAGTAATCTATGAAAGTTGTCAAAAAATCTTCTCAAGTCTTGATTTGGACTTACTTAATTCTTGATCAAGCTATTCATGTTTTCACTTCGTTGTGTAGTGGTCATGTTTCAAAATGTATCTCTCCCATAAACCAATGCCCACTTCTCTTTTATGTTAAACAACCTCTTCAACTAATCATTATTTTGTTCTTCATACTTATCAAGCATATCTCTCCAAGCATCCAAAAAAAATATTCCTCGTATTCATAATCATAAACGCAATTACTGTAATTGTTTGAAAAATCTTTATACCTTGAGGAAACACCATGCAAATGAGTTGTTGCGTTCTGAAAGATGTGCCAAAAACAAAGTTGGTGATAAGTCCTTGGCCATTGGAAAGAAAGTGCTTTTGACATAGGAGCATCTTGGTCAGTCAGTATTGTCTTAGGTACCTTTTCGCCCATAGCCCTTGAGAATGTGTCAAACAACCACACAAATGTCTCTAATGTTTCATCATATAATAAAGCAGCACCAAAGATATAACTTTGTTTATGATGATTCACTCAGATAAATAAAGCAATTGGTCGACCATCCTTATGCTTGCGATATGTAGTATCAAAATGACGTCACCAAAATCTTTGTAGTCAACCATCATTTTCGCATCATCCCAAAAGATGTTATTTATCAAAGCATCTTCTTCAACTTGAATAGCATAAAATAAACTCGGGTCTTCAACTTTCATACCGTACAAGTACTTTAGAACACCACCGGCTTCACGAGGATTCATTTTCATAGTACGCTTGCTTTGTAGATAAATCTTATAATCCACATTAGAAAATCCTAGATTTTCACGACCTCTTCCTTGCCTAGCCATGAACTCATATGCATTTTTTTGGAGCAATACCTGAAATATCTGCCATGTCAACTTCAGCTACTTGAGATGGAGAGATTTTTTGGTGCGATCTAAATAAATGAGCCTTGGACATGCCAAATTGTGATTATGCTCAACAATAAATTTGACAGCACGATATTTTCCGGTTTGACTATAGCTTATACTAAGCATGGCTGAATAACCAAATCTTGTTTCCGCCCAGTGAAATTTGTAAACATTCTCTCGTTTATCATGTTCTCGTTGACCTTGACATGAACAAACAAATCTTCTATCTAACACTTTCCCCTTGTATTTATGAACAATGCTTTTTAGAACTAAAAATACAACTCTCAAAGCATAAACATTGTAGACATCATAAGTTGCATCTTCATTTTCAAACTCCACACCTATTCTTGGAATTACCTTCGTAGAAACCTTTGAATGCAATAGTTCTACCGTTCCATCGTCTACGGAAAGATTCGTGTGATATTCATCTTGATCAAATTCTTGTTGACGGCGTGATGTTTCATGTAAAGTAGCGTGCATAACCCTTAAAATAGAAATTAAATACAATTTAATTGCATTCCAAATACATAATTAAATCAATTATGATTGCTACACAATACACGTCTTCTAATAATAGTTTAAAGTGTCAAATTCACTTTTTATATGGTTTAGTCAATTAAGAGTTTGCAATGTACAGAAAACAGAGACATCTTGTCTCTTCCTAGAAATTGAATGTCTTTTCTAGGGACATTTGAGATTGATTGTACTGTATATATTCAATAAGTATTCAAGTTGTCACAATTCTATAAATGTACTCTACTAGGAGTGAATTGCTTTGACTGATTAAAACAACACAAAAATGTTTGCTTACTGTTGGGCCTCACTAATGGACTCTCGAAAAAAGCGGCCCAGTGGTTGAAGCGATCTTTTCGTTTTGAAGCGACCAGTGATTAGAAAACAAGAAAAGATCACGGCAACGACACGATCGGAGACGTTACTAAAACCCAGATCATGAAGGTTGATATATCTTTTCATATAGCAGCTACAACCCATGTAATCAAACCATAAATATCACAAGATCATGGCAATCTGGTAATAAAAGCTAGTGAGCGAAGATCACGGAGGCCAAACGGCTAGTTTAGCTAGATCTTTGGGAAATTAAATGTGTATATAAAGGGGTTAGAGATCATTGTAAAGGACACGATTTTTGACATAATACAAACGATTACACTCCTACTTGCATTCATAAGAATTCTCACGCTCAAATTCCTATTTCAGTATTGAAGCGTCCGACGACTGAATCCTTTGGTTCGACCAAGCTCCCTTTTAGGGGAGATAAGCTCATCTCTACATCTTTTTAATCTTATTTCGTCTTGATCTTTGTTTGATTTGGATCATTCAGATATAATCAAAATTGTTGTTGTCTAGTTGCCCTTCCTAAGGCGATTCAGGTCAAGTCGATCTTTTCGCCCCAAAACAATTTGGCGCCCACCGTGGGGCATCTAGCCAATCGGCGATCCAATCATCAATTCGAGACTCACCCCATCATGACCGGCTCAAGAAACCCCGTCGACCATCCAGCCCAGGACGACGTTCAAATCGAAAACCAGGGAGAAAACGCCAACGCCCAGCCAGTTGCGGATTCACAAATACAAAAACTCGCAAAAGCCATGAACGTCCTTCAAGAAGAATTAGTCCAACAGCGTACCAAGACCGAAATGCTAAGTGCTCAATCTGAATCCGAAATCGCTCGACTAACCCGTGAAAACGAGTTTCTAAGATCGCAGGTACAATCGTCCATATCAATCCCCATAGCTCAAGACATGTGGTCAACACGGAAGGATTATCCACACGACTCGATCTGGATGGAGTGGACATGACACCCGCAGTGGAGACCAATGCTTCCCAGCACACTGGTATGTTTCAGACCCCTCCGATCACTCTCATCACGACTAACTTGCCGAACTCTGTAGCCGAGCCTCTCGGGGCTCGAGCAGTCCATCCACAGGAGACGGCTCCAGCCGACCTCCAGGCCCTCATACAACAATCCGTTAATGAACATATGAAGACTCTAGACGACCGTATCGCACGAATCTCGGGAGTTTCCCAACTAATCGAAAGAGAAGCAATCGACGGATATGAAGACTCGCCTTTCGTAGAGGCGATTGCACGTGTCGAGATTCCTAAAAAGTTCCACGTCCCCAACATGCTTAACTATGACGGGATCGGGGACCCCGACGATCATATCTCAATTTATAAGCAAAAATTAATGACTATCTCGATCCCAAAAGGAAACCGCGAGGCAGTCATGTGCAAAAGCTTTGGCACGACCCTCGCGGGACCTGAACTAACTTGGCTTATGCATTTGCCACAAGGTTCCATCGCCTCATTCGCCGACTTGGTCAACTCGTTTAAAATACAATTCGCTAGCAGTCGACGATTAGAAAAGCAGTCAAGCGACCTGTACAGGATAGTACAAAGGTATGGCGAACCCCTAAGAGATTATCTTAACAGGTACAACAAAGAGAAGGTCGTGATCCCGCATTGTGATGTTCCAACATCGATCGAAGCGTTTCGTCGGGGCCTGGTCAGGGGCAGTGAACTCTACCGCGAATTGACCAAATACCCATGTCTAAGCTTTGAAGACGTGCAAGCCAAAACTATGGCACAAGTCAAACAAGAGTCTCGATCAGGTCGACCGAATGGCATCTTCAGATTATCGACGCGATCGACGACACCAACCGTACCCTAAGGGACGAAGAGATCCCAATCAGGTAAACAGCTCTTATGACAGAAACCATGATTGGCGAAACAACCCCGCTCTCCCTCCGAAGCTTCACTCTTACAACTTCAACATATCCGTATCGGAGCTCGTAAAAAGTTTCGACAAATATGGAAAGAAAGTAAGGTGGCCTCGGAAGAGCGACAAACCAGACGCCAAGAAGGACATGAATCGATGGTGCAAATTCCACGGAGACCATGGACACTCGACGGACGAATGTATAGCCCTTCGCAAAGAAGTCGCAAGACTCCTCGCACAGGGGCTACTACGCGACGTCATCTCAGATAGGGAAAAAGCGACCCTCGATCGAATGGACCAGGTAAAATCCGACAAACCATCCTCTCTGGTTCCCACTAAAATTATTAACACTATTTCAGGAGGGTCGAACGTATCTGGAAACACATACTCAGCCGCCAAAAGACATGCTCGAGAAAGCAAAGGCAACAAGCCGATCCAGACGGAGACAAGACCATCGCAAATCTCCGACGCTCCCGCCATCACCTTCGACGAATCGGAAGCTCAAGAGTTAGGCGATCACCACGACGGTTTGGTAATCTCTCTTTCAATTAGCAATTGCCTTATCCGTCATGTTCTAATCGACACAGGTAGCTCCACTAACCTGTTGACACTAGACGCCTTAAAGGGTATGGGTTTAAGCGAGGACGACTTAACCAGAAACTCTACCCCGCTGGTCGGATTCAGTGGGGAAATAAAGTATACTCAAGGCGAGATCGTGTTAACGACGTACGCCGGTGGAATCAATCAACAGGTAAAGTTTTTGATACTCGACTGCCCGTCGCCATACAATGCAATCCTTGGTAGACCCTGGATCCACGCCATGAAAGTTGTACCTTCCACTTACCACCGGACAATAAAGTTCCCTACTAAATAGGGGGTACAGGAAATCAAAGGCGACCAGCGGGCTGCCAAGGAGTGCTACGTCACTTCAATGAAAGAGGCAGTCGACAAGTCTTCCGCATAGCAATCACAGTATGGCGAAGGAACCACACGATACGTCGAACCAAAAATGGAACTACTCGACGAGATCGTGCTGGATCCCTCAAAGCCAACACAAACAGTGAAGGTCGGGTCAGATCTAAACGATTCGACCAAGGTAGATTTAATTTCCTTTTTACGATCCAACACTGGCTATTTTGCTTGTTCACACGAAGACATGGTGGGAATCTCCCTAGATATTATTACTTACAAATTGAATGTAGATCCCACGTACCCTCCAGTCAAGCAAAAAAAGAAGAAAGTTCGCACCAGAACGTAACAAGATTGTAGACGATGAGGTAAAAAATTTACTTGAGACAGATAAAATAAGGGAAGTCAAGTACCCCAACTGGTTGGCAAACGTCGTCGTGGTTCAAAAGAAGAATGGGAAATGGAGAGTATGCATCGACTTCACAGACCTAAACAAGGCATGTCCAAAAGATTCCTTCCCATTACCACATATCGATGCCATGGTCGACGCGACGGCCGGACACGAAATGCTAACATTCATGGACGCATTCAGCGGATACAACCAAATTCTAATAGACCCTGAAGACCAAGAAAAGACAGCTTTCATAACAAGCCAAGGTATGTACTGCTACAAAGTAATGCCTTTTGGACTAAAAAATGCAGGGGCCACATACTAGAGGTTGGTAAACAAAATGTTCAAAGACCAGATCGGAGATACCATGGAAGTTTACATCGACGACATGCTCGTCAAGTCCAAAGCAGCAGGGGACCACATCGAACACCTGAAGGAAGCTTTCGAGGTACTGAAAAGATATAGCATGAAATTAAACCCGACTAAATGCTCTTTCGGAGTGTCTTCAGGAACAAAATTGGGATACATGGTGATGTATTCTTGCCTCCGATGACAAGTCGAATTGTCAAGGTGACACCTTTGGATCTAGTCTTGGCTGGGAAGTCACTATGTCGTATCAATCTGCTGTGGAACGCGGTGGTGATGATCGCGATGATGGGCGGCCAGAGTTGTTGACGTCGGTGATAGCGAAGGTGATGACGGGTGTCAAGGCGAAGCTAGCGATGGCGACAACGCGAGGTTGGTGGCGATGGAAGAGATTGGTGGAAGAATGGAAAGCGATGGCGGAAGCGATTTGATGAGGGATAGATGACTTGAAAGACAAGTCTTTGGTGTCGTAGCGTCGACTGCGGAGGAAGGGAGATGCGAAGGAAGACTTGGCTTGAAGAATCAAGCGGTTGTCGTAGCGTCGGCGGCGGAGGGAATGGGGATGCGAAGATAGAGGGTGACGTCCGATCAAGGGAAGGAGGATAAACACTCTACTCGAAACCTTGATTAAAATTGAACGTAAGAAATAACAATAACAAGGGAGGCTTTAAATAGCCAATGTATCTCGGCCAAGACCTAATGGGCTTGGGCCGAAACGAGCCTAAGGGCTAGCCCATGCAAGCATGCAAAAGGCACAAACCCTAAAAGATAGAAACGCTATAAATAGAAACTATCTAAAACGCTATAAATACTAAATATAGAAAATGTCTCGAAACTATGAAAATGACGCGTTGAATGAGTACAAATACCGCGAGGAACATCGACTAAGGGTCGATGGCCTCGCGAGTGGGTGCACGCGATGTTGTCTCTGAAGAACGCGTTGTTTCGATGTCGATGGTGGAGAGGACGACGAGTCTTGGGTTTTCGTCTGGGCTTCCTTGGCCAGCGACGACGTGTGCGAAAAGTGACGCGACGGCGGCAGAGATGGCTTTGGACCTAGACCTTGTCACTGGGCCCTCTGAGCGTAGGCTCATGGCTTCTTCCTCGTCTTGGGCCATCATGGGAGGCAGGGTCACATCACCCTCCCCCACTTGGCTGTGAAGCGTCCCCGCTTCACCATCATCAAACTCATGCTCAACATATGGTGTCAAGTCCACGACGTTGAAGGACGCGTGGACTCCAAAATCTGGTGGGAGCTCGAGTTGATAGGCATTTCCCCCTAAGGCCTTGATCACGCGGAAGGGTCCATCTCCACGTGGTGCCAATTTGTGCTTGCGCTGCGCGGGGAATCTCTCCTTTCACATATGCACCCAGACAAGGTCTCTGGGGGCAAAGACGACGCGGCGGTGGCCAGAATTCTTCTGCGCGGCCCTCCTCTCCAGCTGCTCCTTGGTGCATCGATGAAGCTCTTGCACTTGCTCAGCGCGGTTGGCGGCGGAGACATGCACTGGGTCACGGAGTGGTCGCGGCGACAGATCTAGTGGTGTCAAGGGGTTCATGCCATACACCACTTCGAATAGTGTCAACTTGGTCGTCGTGTGCCTGCATCTATTGTAACAAAACTCGACAAGTGATAGTAAGTCCTCCCAACGCCTAGGGTTGGCTTTAAGCATCGTGCGAAGGAGGGCTCCTAGGGTTCTATTCGTGACCTCTGTTTGGCCATCGGTTTGGGGGTGGTAACTAGTGGAAAATAGGAGTTTGGTTCCTAGCTTACCCCAAAGAGTTCTCCAAAAATGACCAACAAACTTAGAATCCCTATCACTCACTATGGTACGCGGGACTCCATGAAGACGCACCACATGCTCAAAGAATAGATCGGCAATCTCACTAGCAATATGGGTTGTCTTACAAGCAATAAAATGTGTCATCTTAGAAAACCTATCTACGACCACAAAAATAGAGTCTTTACCTCGTCTAGAGAGGGGAAAACCCGTGATGAAATCCATAGATAAATCTTCCCAGGGGGCACTCGGTATGGGCAAAGGAGTGTAGAGGCCGTGAGGACTAGACCTAGCTTTGGCTCTCTGGCAAGTCACACAACTTCTACAAAACCTAGTCACTTGGTGGGTCATCTTAGGCCAAAAGAAGTGTTCTCGAAGCGCGGCCAATGTCTTACTAATCCCAAAATGTCAGTGACTTTCGTGTGCTTCCTGAATCAAAAGGATCCTAATGGACGACCTAGGGATGCAAAGGCGACTAGCCTTGTATAAATAACCCTTAGAAAAGAAGTAGGACTCAAACTCACGCGATCTCAGGCAATGCTCTAAAATAGGTGCAAAGAAAGGATCACTAGCATACAATTCTTTAATCAAAGCAAAACCCAAAACTTTAGTTTGCACATGAGTCAAGAGAACGTACCTGCGAGATAACGCGTCAGCGACAATGTTCTCCTTTCCCTTCTTGTGGACCACGACATAAGGAAATGTCTCAAGAAATTCCACCCAACGCGCATGGCGGCGATTGAGATGGGCTTGGCTCTTCAAATAGCTCAAGGCTGCGTGGTCGCTGTGGATGACAAATTCACGCGGCCAAAGGTAATGTTGCCTTGTCTTCAGCACGCGTACTAAGGCATATAACTATTTGTCGTAGGTGGGGTAATTGAGCGTGGCCCCAGTGAGCTTCTCACTGAAATAAGCAATGGGCCTCTTCTCTTGGTGTAGCACACCACCAATGCCTATGTCTGAGGCATCGCACTCCACCTTGAATGTCTTCGCGAAGTCGGGGAGCTGGAGTAATGGCGTGTTGCACAAGGCCCGCTTCAAGGCCGAGAAGGCCTCTTCGTGGGACTCAAGCCAGACAAATGTGCTTCCCTTCTTCGTCAACTCATGTAATGGCGCGGCAATGGAGGAGAAATCTCTAACAAAGCGCCTATAAAATCCAGCGAGGCCTAGAAAGCTTCGCACCTGTGTCGGCGTCGTCGGAGTGGGCCACTCTTTGATGGCCACGATCTTTGCCTCGTCGACGCGTAGACCATCACTACTCACGACGTAGCCCAGAAAATTTGTGGACGCGGAGCAAAAACTGCACTTGGCCAGATTGGCAAACAGGCTCTTGCGTCGAAGGCATTTGAGCACAAGTCGAAGGTGATCGACATGCTCTTCCAGACTCCGTGAATACACAAGGATGTCATCGAAGTAAACGACGACAAACTTGCCAAGGAATGTCCTCAAGACGTGGTTCATCACGCGCATGAAGGTGTTGGGCGCGTTTATGAGCCCAAATGGCATGACAAGCCACTCGTAGAGCCCGTACTTTGTCTTGAACGCGGTCTTCCACTCATCACCTTCTTTCATCCTGATCTGGTGATAACCACTCTTCAAATCTATCTTGGAGAAAAGTGTGGTTCCATGAAGTTCATCAAGCATATCGTCAAGACGTGGAATAGGATGCTGATACTTGATGGTGATCTAGTTTATCGCGCGACAGTCAACACACATTCTCCATGTGCCATCTTTCTTGGGCACAAGGATCACAGGCACAACACAAGGGGAGAGAGATTCACTTACGTAGCTGCGATCCAACAACTCTTGCACTTGGCGCTGTAGATCTTTGGTCTCTTCTGGGCCAGCTCTATATGCAGCGCGATTGGGCAAGGAAGCACCTGGTACAAGGTCAATCAGGTGCCCAATGCCTCTCAGTGGAGGTAAACCTTGTGGCAACTCATCAGGAAATACATCATCGAACGCGGCGAGCAAGGTCGCGATGACTGGCGGCACGAACGTGGTGCTCGACGACTCAGGGATGCATGGAGTTGGCACAAGCAGAGTAGTATAGCAAGCAAGTCAGGGTCGATCCCACAGAGAGTCAGGTTATCAACTTATGCAATTTGTTATCACCAACTAGGAACTAGGGGGGGTTTGTTTGTGTTTCTCGTAACAAGCAATAAGGAAACAAGTAAATAAGTTCGCATGAAAAGGTTGTAAATATGATGGAAAAAAGCGCCACACTCAACAGAGATCCACACAACAATAGATAGGTCGATCACGGAATTCTATCAATCTCAGGTTCTCAACTTTCCTATAGTTGTTCTTATCCCGATCTTAGATAACTATTAGTTCTACCAGCCCTAATAGTACTTATTACTAAATCAAATCCGAAAACCTTCAGAACTCAATAAAGCAATAGCATTCAACCAAGGATTAACAAGACACATGCAATAGAAACAACCCGTTACTATAAGCATGCAATTAACTCTCTCACAATTATGCGCTCGGATCCCCTATACGCACAATCGTGTTCGCTACTAGATATGCAACCCGAACTCGGAATCACAAGTCCTAGCAATTAGGAAGATATCAATAAACCTAGGTGATCAATCTAGATAAATCAACATAAACCAATAAACATTTAAGCACAAGAGAATTAATCCAACTAGATAGGAAAACGAACAAGAGTAGAAAACTCACAACCAATCAATTGCTGGCTTCAAACTGTCAAGTGCAACAATGGAGGTTTAGTTCTCCACTAGGGTTTGTGAGAAAAACGTAAAACGGTGGCAACTAGGGTTTGAGAATTAGATGCCCCTCTAAAAGAGTCTTAAACCTAACTTAAATACTAAAGTAATAATTCAGAAATAAAGAAAAGAAAAATAACAAACTTGGAAATAAAGTTTCGGAAATAAAATAAAACGGGAATAAGAAAACTCGTAAAAGACTTTCAGCGCGTCTCCATCGCGGGTGCGGTGGCTCCACCGCCGGGTGCGGCCATTTAACAGAAACTCCAGTTCTCTGACGACCTCGCCGCGGGTGCGGCAGTGCCCACCGCTGGGTGCGGTGGGATTCCAGTACTTCAGCTTCTGCGACACTTCAGTAAAAACACCATAACTTTTGATTCCCAACTCGGATTGGGCTCATATTTTGAGGACTTGTAGTAGACTTCAAGATCTAACTGCTCGAATTGGAATCACTCCATTTGGACATCTGAGTAGAGAGAACTAACCATTTGAATTCAGCCCACTGTTCTTCTACTCTTATCTTCACTTCTTTGGCGTCTTCTCCTTGTGGCTTCCTATGATCTCCAAAACAGCTCAAACACCTCCAAAAACACCAAACTTCGCCCCCAAACGCCATACACATGAATGTGTCTAAATCTACCCGAATGGCACCAATAAACCCTCTAAAGACTCTTACTTAAGCCCTACAAAGTAGTGCTTATCAAACTCCCCCATGCTTAGACCTTTGCTCGTCCTCGAGTAAACTAATAAAGAGTCTACTCCTCCAATGCAGCACCCAAGGTCTCAGAAAACATATCCTCCAACTAAGAGTCACCTAACCCATGCCAAACTCCTGGCGCCAATCTCATCTACAACACATCCTCATCATCAACAAACCTGGGGGCAAGCAGAGTACTTCCCCCAAGCTTAACCCGGACATCCAATAGTGTGAGTAACCTCTAATCCTAGCCTCCATCTATGACTCCTTATGCCTCCTAGAGTGACCTACCCGACAATCCTTCTTTGACTCTTCTTCTTATGACGCCTCGCCAAGAATAAAGAGAAATCCTAAAATCACTCTTCTTCTTTTTCGCTCATTTTGCCAAGGCGCCCTTTCGGGTTTTCACCAAGCCACTCATATTTTTTTTTCATAGATGTGCTCACATAAGCTCATGTCACTCTTGACCTCATATTACCCCAGCCTAATGCTAGTCCAAGCCACCTGCTTATTGCCTAGGTCGCCCTTTCGGGTTTTCGACCTATCCCAGGATTTTTCAATTTTTGGCTTTTTTTTCATAGATGTATGCCTTTTTTCAATTTTTGGCTTTTTTCTTTATTCTTTTTTTTCTCAGCGACGTAGCAAGTATAAAACCCTCCCCCATGCTTAAACATTGCATTGTCCTCAATGTAATGAAAGACAAAAGAATAAAGCACAAGGAAAAGCAAAAAATAACTCACAAATGTCGCCAAACTGCTTGGACACTGTAGGTGTCGCTGGCGGTGTACTCCATATGTGCAGGTCCGGTGTTGGGTGTTCTCATCAACTCTAGTGTCTTTTTCCTACCGTGCAACCAAAGGGAACCACTTTGGTGAATAGTGGTGAACAATGATAACAGGGTTGCACGGGCTTCAAATGCCACTAAAAATGGGCCCAGATATGATCGTAGTGTGGGCCATGAGTGGTCCTCCTCCTCAGCTGTCGACTATAGGGCCATCATCATTGCCAAAAAATGTGTGGGGCGAATGTCTCCTCCTTTGACAACATGATGCGCATCGTCTCTGCATGGGAAACTCCGGACAGCTGGCCTTCGGTAAAACTTTTTTTTATTATTATTTTTTTTTTTTTCCGATTATTCTTCTCTCTTTTTTCGGATTTTTTTTTTCGATTTTTTTTTCCCCGTTTAAGGTTTTTTCAGGGGTGACTTAGTGCAGGGAAGGAAGAGACTTACATTGGTGTGGAAACACCTTCTTCAATAGGCATGGGTCTCTTCCCTATAGGTTAGTCGGAAACAAAAACAAGAACAAAAACAAAGCAAAAACACACTAAAGAAAATGCAAAAACAAAGAAAGAAAAGCAAAGAAAGAAAAACATACCTCGGGTTGCCTCCCGGACAGCGCCTTAGTTATTGTCATGGCTTGACATATTACTCCATCTTCTCAACTTGGGTTGCTCATAGCAACTAAACACCTGGGATCTGGATCTGGGGGTTGTCTCTTTGTATGCTCTATGTTGAGCATGACCCCCACTCTTCTGCACTTCTTGATGGTTGGACCTCTTTTCTTATCTATGAATGCACTTGCCATTATTCGAAACGGTCTACCCAGCATCTCAGGGCCTGTATGCTTATCTTGCCCCGTATCCAGCATATAAAGATTCACCACTTGAATCAAGGCCTCCTTCTTATGCTTTCCCTTCGGTTTCTTTTTGATCAAGCCCGGCACCTTTAACATTTCCTTGCAGCGAGGGGTGCTGTCAGCCAGCGTGACCAAGGGAACGGTTTTTATGCAGTCACTGAAGGCCTCATAGATATCTTCGTTGTTCTTTAGCCTTTGAGTAACTCGGGAAGCCTCAAGGAAGGGTGCGACGGGGTGCAGCGAGACAAGTGGGAAGGAGTTGAGACGCACAAACTCATCATAGGCAGCCTCCAGAGGATCGGGGACTGTCGGGGCATCTTGGAGAGGGGCGGGCGTCACAGGATCGTTTCCGCAATCGCGACTCTCCTCCTCTTGGTCGCTGAATTCCTCCAGTCCCAAAAAATATTCTTCCTCAGAAAGCACCTTGCGGTCCCAAATATCGTCTGGAAGGCCCAACTCCTTGAGCACCTCTGGGAATGGGGCGGGTGGCTTCTCTGAACCGAGAGGAGGAAAGTATGGACGAACGTAGGTGTCCACATAAGGCTCGTCAACAGCTCCAGAAGTCTCGCCGCGGGTGCGGCCAGAGGTCACCGCCGGGTGCGGTGGATCCCCAGAATTTTCTCGAGAAACAATACCGCCATCGCTGGGTGCGGTGGGTGCCACCGCGGGGTGCGGTGGACTCGACAGAGCATTCTGTTCCTCTTCTTCATTCTCGCCGCGGGTGCGGTCCTCTTGCCACTGGGTGCGGTGTTCCTCCAGAGCTTCCTCTTTTTCAGACTCGTCCTTCTCAGCACTAGGATCGACCGGTAATTTCTTTCCACTTCGGAGGGTTACCGCGCTAACGCTTTCTCTCGGGTCAACTATCGTTTGAGATGGTAGATTTCCCGACATCTTTGCATCGATCCTCGTGATGGCTTCAGCCATTTGGCTCATCTGCGTCTCAAGGTTCTTGATACTCGACGTCGTAGCTTGAACGTGAGTGCTGAAGTGCTTATCCAGAGCTTGGAGCATATCTTCAGTTGACATGGAGGGGCTAGGATTGGACACTGGCGGGCTATGCTCATAGGCCGGATTGTACTGCTGTGGAGCACCCTGCTGGTAGAACGATTGTGGCTCCGGGTAGAACTCCTGGTAGTTATGACCATATAGAGGGTATTGTTGGTACCCATAACTCGAATTGGGGTGATCTCTCCACCCTGGAGTGTATCCGTAGGAGTATGTGTCATATCGCGGCTCTCCCCATAAATCCATATCTGAATCAAAATCAAAACAAAGAAAATACAAAAATCAGTAGCATGGGTGTGGACCGTAAGATAGGTCCACACCTAGGTTGGTAACAAACAAATCACAAAAACAGAAAATTTGACTCCCCGGCAACGGCGCCAAATTTGACAGGGCTAAAGTCGTGATGCCTATCAAATAAATCCCAAAATACCTACTAAGTAGTATAGCAAGCAAGTCAGGGTCGATCCCACAGAGAGTCAGGTTATCAACTTATGCAATTTGTTATCACCAACTAGGAACTAGGGGGGGGGGGTTGTTTGTGTTTCTCGTAACAAGCAATAAGGAAACAAGTAAATAAGTTCGCAGGGAAAGGTTGTAAATATGATGGGAAAAAGCGCCACACTCAACAGAGATCCACACAACAATAGATAGGTCGATCACGGAATTCTATCAATCTCAGGTTCTCAACTTTCCTATAGTTGTTTTTATCCCGATCTTAGATAACTATTAGTTCTACCAGCCCTAATAGTACTTATTACTAAATCAAATCCAAAAACCTTCAGAACTCAATAAAGCAATAGCATTCAACCAAGGATTAACAAGACACATGCAATAGAAACAACCCGTTACTATAAGCATGCAATTAACTCTCTCTCACAATTATGCACTCGGATCCCCTATACGCACAATCGTGTTCGCTACTAGATGTGCAACCCGAACCCGGAATCACAAGTCCTAGCAATTAGGAAGATATCAATAAACCTAGGTGATCAATCTAGATAAATCAACATAAACCAATAAACATTTAAGCACAAGAGAATTAATCCAACTAGATAGGAAAACGAACAAGAGTAGAAAACTCACAACCAATCAATTGCTGGCTTCAAACTGTCAAGTGCAACAATGGAGGTTTAGTTCTCCATTAGGGTTTGTGAGAAAAACGTAAAACGGTGGCAACTAGGGTTTGAGAATTAGATGCCCCTCTAAAAGAGTCTTAAACCTAACTTAAATACTAAAGTAATAATTCATAAATAAAGAAAAGAAAAATAACAAACTTGGAAATAAAGTTTCGGAAATAAAATAAAACGGGAATAAGAAAACTCGTAAAAGACTTTCAGCGCGTCTCCACCGCGGGTGCGGTGGCTCCACCGCCGGGTGCGGCCATTTAACAGAAACTCCAGTTCTCTGACGACCTCACCGCGGGTGCGGCAGTGCCCACCGCTGGGTGCGGTGGGATTCCAGTACTTCAGCTTCTGCGACACTTCAGTAAAAACACCATAACTTTTGATTCTCAACTCGGATTGCACTCATATTTTGAGGACTTGTAGTAGACTTCAAGATCTAACTCCTCGAATTGGAATCACTCCATTTGGACATCTGAGTAGAGAGAACGAACCATTTGAATTCAGCCCACTGTTCTTCTACTCTTCTCTTCACTTCCTTGGCGTCTTCTCCTTGTGGCTTCCTATGATCTCCAAAACAGCTCAAACACCTCCAAAAACACCAAACTT
This sequence comes from Rheum nobile, assembly GCA_027886185.1. Lineage (NCBI taxonomy): Eukaryota > Viridiplantae > Streptophyta > Magnoliopsida > Caryophyllales > Polygonaceae > Rheum > Rheum nobile. Next base: position 1,665,804 of record WOAB01000002.1, on the reverse strand, counting down.
CGCCCCCAAACGCCATACACATGAATGTGTCTAAATCTACCCGAATGGCACCAATAAACCCTCTAAAGACTCTTACTTAAGCCCTACAAAGTAGTGCTTATCATAGCGCGATTGGGCAAGAAAGCACCTGGTACAAGGTCAATCAGGTGCCCAATGCCTCTCAGTGGAGGTAAACCTTGTGGCAACTCATCAGGAAATACATCATCGAACGCGGCGAGCAAGGTCGCGATGACTGGCGGCACGGACGTGGTGTTCGACGACTCAGGGATGCATGGAGTTGGCACAAGCAGAAAACATGGAGCTTTGCCAGTCAAACACGCAGTGAGGTCACTGGGCCTGGCTAAAAGCACGCGTTGCTCACACTTTCCTTGCAAAGGAGACGTCTTCGGCAACGGCACGGCAAACTTTGTCGATGGCGAGGCGCTACTCGAATTCTGTGGGGCACTTGGTGTCCCAACTATGGCATTGTGCGTCTTCCTATCAGTGCCTAGTAGAGACGACATTTTGCCAGCTTTGGAGGAGTTTGGCCTCTAGAGTGCCTCTGGACACTCTTTTGACCTAGTAGACGCGGCCTCTATGGCTTTCTGGCGATCGCGTTCAACCTGGTCCTGCAAGATCTCATACAGAGACATTGGATGCAAAGTGACGCACTTCCCGTGGTAGTTGAACACATAAGTGTTCAAATAGCCATCATGGAGCACGCGCCTGTCAAATTGCCATGGGCGCCCAAGCAAAATATGGGTGGCGTCCATTGCAATGACATCACATAAAACTGAATCACAGTATTGGCCTATGTAAAATGAAATTAAGCATTGGCGAGATACTGTGTTACCTGGACTAGATGATATCCATTGGAGGGCATAAGGCTGTGGATGAGGCATCGTGGGCAACTTGAAGTGTGTCACGACCTTCTCATTGACAATGTTAGCACATGATTATCCATCAACAATGACACTCAAGGAAGCCGTCTGGACGAGAGCTCTTGTGTGGAACAAATTCTCCCTTTGGTCGCGTAGGCTTGCTTCCTTGACTGTGAGGAGACGACACGTCACCAAGCCTAATGGTGTGCCCGCGTGTAGAGAAGCGGGTTCGCAGTCATAAGCGTCTCCGTCCTCTTCTGCATTGCCTTCATCAATCGCGTCAAGTGTGGCCTCCTCTGTAACATCTCAGGCCAAGCTACCCCAGCCACCAAGCCGCCCAGCCACCCAACGGTGTCGGCGCCGGTACTGGTGCCGCCTGGTTGTCCAAGGGCATGCAGCCCACACACCCAACCCTTCCCCCATTTAAATGGTAGGTTGTTGCCCACGGGGATCGAACCCGGGACCTTTAGATACAAGGGCAATGCCTTACCACTTGTATCACCAATTGTGCTGTAGCGCAATTGGTGATACAAGTGGTAAGGCATTGCCCTTGTATCTAAAGGTCCTGGGTTTGATCCCCGTGGGCAACAACCTATCCATTTAAATGGGGGAAGGGTTGGGTGTGTGGGCTGCATGCCCTTGGACAACCAGGCAGCACCAGTACCGGCGCCGACACCGTTGGGTGGCTGGGCGGCTTGGTGGCTGGGGTAGCTTGGCCTGAGATGTTACATCCTCGTCATCACAGGACTCGTAGCCGGCGGCGGCGATGGAGAACAACACCTTGCGAGCATTGGGGCAATCTTTCTTGTAGTGGCCTCGTCTACCACACTTGTATCATTCGAGGTCACGCGCGCGATCTGTGCCCACTCGGGTTGTTTGGGCGCGGTCTGGCGCGGCGTGGTGCTCGGCGTCGAAGGCTTCGCCTTGGTTGCTTGGCTAGACGCGGCTGTGGGAGAGGCACTAGGGCGAACATTAGTAGAAGGTAATCCACTAGGGTTAGAAGAATACCTTTGTTGGCCACTTGGATAAGTGTAAGACTTCCGACAAGATATTTGTGCATGAATTTGCATCGCCGTATGTGTGAGGGTGTTCAAATCTTTGATGGGCAAAATCTCGAGTTGATCACGGATGTTGGTGTTTAAGCCACTCAAGAATTTCGTCCTCCATGTCGATGGTGCAACGGAGATGTTGGCCTTGTAATACATGTCTTCAAGCTTGGAAAAGAACTCGAGTGGAGACATCGACCCTTGGCGAGCCATGGCGATCTCCAGTCGCATTTGATTCCTATAGTCTGGAGGCACATATTTATTTGTCATCACGTACACGAGTTGGTGCCACTCTGTGACCCTTGTCCTATGGCGTCGGACGCAGTCATCCTCGAAGCGATGCCACCATACTCGCGCGGCTCCTCGGAAATTAAGTGTCACGGCGTCGACATGCTCCTCAGGGGGCACTTGACAATATCGAAGTGTGTACTCCGTAGCCTGCACCCATTCAAGAAAAACAGAGGGGTTGTATTCACCATAAAAATGCTCGATTTTTACCTTGACTTGGTGTCGTTGGAATCGAGGCTGGGCAGGTACTTGGTTGAATGCGTTGTTTGGCACGGCGTCGTAGAGAGGGTTCTCAAAGGCGCGCACTCCATGTGGTCTATCGCGTCCAACCTGGCGTCTATCACGTTCTTGGCGATCTTCGTGGACATACTCCTCCATGGGCACGTAGGCGTCATCGCGTTGACGTCTTCGCGGCTGGGCATCGTAGTTGTCACGTCGAATGTCTGTTGGCATAACATCGCGACGCTCGCCGCCAATGTCACGAACGCGTTCTCTTTGGGGCTGGAGACGCGGTGGAAGTATCCAATCCAAAGGGCGATCCTGCAATTCAAGTGGATCTCTAAGAGGGGGGTGAAAAAATTTAGGATTGACCATACATGAGTCCTCGATCTCTTCGTCGTCATACTCGTCGAAGTCGTCGTGGACATTTGGTGTGATCGACGCATAGCCATCAGATCCGTAACACGGCGTTTGAACACTCTGGTGTCGAAGGTGATCGCGTACATCATGGCTCCGGGGCTGGGTAGTTGGTGTCCTCAAGTTAGTCTCATCGCGTCGCGTATGCCCACTTGGTCGGCGACTGGGTCTCCTTGGCGTCGCGTCGGCTTGCTCAGTTCGTCGAGGGCGGCCTTTGCGTGGTGCTGAGCCTGGTATGCGTCTCTGGGTTCTCCAAGAGGCATAGCGATCATCAAAGTTGTACGGTTTAGAATACTCACCTTGAGTGTCCCCGGCGTCGCGGTCGTAGTCGGAGCCGTTGTCGAAGCCAGCGGTTGTGGCTCTGTGCACGTAGCGGTCCGCTTGGGAAACGAAGCCTTGGCGACTCTCGATGACACTCTGCATACGATTGAGTTGTGGTTGATGATGAGATGTCGAAGGCATGATTCATTTGCCTTTGTCGACTCTTGTCTTTGATGGACCCGCGTCGGTGGCTCCAGGTTGAGTCGGCGTGTCCATGGCACTCAGAGGAGTTGGAGTTGGCACAATGGGTGCCACGCGTTGTTGTGCTCTTAAGGCTGTATTCTCTTGTCGAAGAGCTTGAATCAATTGTTGATCCTCGGACAACTCAAGGAGTGGTTCGTGTTGTGGGGGGTCGAGAGGTAGTTGGTCTTGTTGCACCAACGGCGGGTGTTGAGGGTTGGTGTTGTCAACGTCGCGTTCGTCTTCACTGTGTCCAATCGGCATGGCACCTATAACAAGACGGTCAGACATGGGAGTAAAAACGAACCAAAAGACAACAAAGAACAACAACCAAGCAAATCACTAGTCAAGTCACAAAGTTCACGTAGGTAGGGCTAGTTTGGGCTTGCCGTGAGGGAGGCTTGGCTTGACAAGATATGGTGTATCAAGCAAGTTGCAATCAAACAAACAAGAACAAATTGAAACCCTAAAACAAACATAAACAAAGCAACCTAATAAGCAAGAAAGTACCTTCTAGGAAGCTTGACCTAGACCGTGGAGAGGTTGTGAAGATGAGCTTAGACCGAGAGTGGGTTAGGGTTGCCTTATTTTGGCTTTCCCTAACTTTGGAAACTTTTTTTTTGAATTTTTTTTTTGAATTTTTTTTTTTAATATCCGAGATCTTATCTTTTGATCTTTTCGGATTTGCAAAAGGAAACAAAAATAAAACCGGTCTAAGTAACAAGAATATCACAAGTGTGATCTTAGAGATAGGAGAGAAAAGATAAGATTTGATGATGTCTTATATAAGGAAATTCGGTTAACAACCTAAAAAACAATATCTAGCAAACAAGGAAACTCTATCCACGCATGAAATAAGGAAACAAAATATTCTAGCATGCAAGATAACAAATTACCTAACACACCAAAACTTGGGGAACAAGGAAAAAAAATCCGGCCAAGGTATTACCTTGTAGAAACCGAATAGGTGAGCAAAGATGGAAAATTTATGGTTTTTCGCGATATCTCAGTAAAGCAAACAATGGGGGTCAAGAAAAAAAATTGTGAACCAGATTGAAACTTGAGTTTGTGACTTACAAGACTGTTGGGCTCTGATACCAGTTGATGTCTTCTTGCCTCCGATGACAAGTCGAATTGTCAAGGTGACACCTTTGGATCTAGTCTTGGCTGGGAAGTCACTTTGTCGTATCAATCTGCTGTGGAACGCGGTGGTGATGATCGTGATGATGGGCAGCCGGAGTTGTTGACATCGGTGATAGCAAAGGTGATGACGGGTGTCAAGGCGAAGCTAGCGATGGCGACAACGCGGGGTTGGTGGCGATGGAAGCGATTGGTGGAAGAATGGAAAGCGATGGCGGAAGCGATTTGATGAGGGATAGATGACTTGAAAGACAAGTCTTTGGTGTCATAGCGTCGACTGCGGAGGAAGGGAGATGCGAAGGAAGACTTGGCTTGAAAAATCAAGCGGTTGCCGTAGCGTCGGCGGCGGAGGGAATGGGGATGCGAAGATAGAGAGTGAAGTCCGATCAAGGAAAGGAGGATAAACACTCTACTTGAAACCTTGATTAAAATTGAACGTAAGAAATAACAATAACAAGGGAGGCTTTAAATAGCCAATGTATCTCGGCCAAGACCTAATGGGCTTGGGCCGAAACGAGCCTAAGGGCTAGCCCATGCAAGCATGCAAAAGGCACAAACCCTAAAAGATAGAAACGCTATAAATAGAAACTATCTAAAACGCTATAAATACTAAATATAGAAAATGTCTCGAAAATATGAAAACGACGCGTTGAATGAGTACAAACACCGCGAGGAACATCGACTAAGGGTCGATGGCCTCGCGAGTGGGTGCACGCGATGTTGTCTCTGAAGAACGCGTTGTTTCGATGCCGATGGTGGAGAGGACGACGAGTCTTGGGTTTTCGTCTGGGCTTCCTTGGCCAGCGACGACGCGTGCGACAAGTGACGCGACGACGACAGAGATGGCTTTGGACCTAGACCTTGTCACTGGGCCCTCTAAGCGTAGGCTAATGGCTTCTTCCTCATCTTGGACCGTCATGGGAGGCAGGGTCACATCACATGGTCACTCAAAGAGGGATCGAAGCCAGTCCGGACCAGATCAAGGCCATCGTCAACCTTAGATCCCCTCGATGCATCAAGGACGTCCAGAAATTGACAAGACGGATAGGGCATTGAACATATTCATATCCAAGTCCTCGGATAAATGCAAGCTCTTCTACGAAGCCTTGAAAAAGAACAAATCATTCAATTGGGCGGCAGGACACGAGCAAGCCTTCCAGGACCTAAATACATAATTTGCAAGTCCAATACTACTAGCTAAGCCAAAGGACGACGAGCCATTACCACTATATCTGGCAGTCTCAGATTCAGCCGCTAGCGCAGTCCTAACGAGAGAAGAAGATGGTAAGCAGTCATCAGTCTACTATGTAAGTCGTTCCTTGCTTCACGTCGAAACCAGGTACACATCACTTGAGAAATTAGTCATGGCATTGGTTATGGCCTCAAACAAGTTGTGACCCTATTTCGAATCGCATGCTATTATTGTGAGAACTAACCATCCTATGAAAGCAGTCATGAGGAAACCAGAATTTATAGGACGAATGGCTAAATGGGCCATACACCTCAGCGGATTCGACATCGAGTACGAGCCAAGAACAGCAATCAAATCTCAAGCTTTAGCCGACTTTCTGGCCGATTTCAGCCCGACACTGGAACAAGAAGCCACGAAGGAGGTTGAACAGTTGAAAATCAAAGAAGACAGGGGCACCTGGCAACTCCATACAGACGGAGCATCGAACGTAAGAGGAGTCAGACTAGGTGTCGTGCTAAAATCACCACAAGGGGACCATATAGCCCAAGCTGTGAGATGCGAATAGGACGCGACCAACAATGAAGAAGAATATGAAGCCCTCGTATTCGGATTAACACTCGCACACGATCTCGCAATTCTGAGCATAGAGGTGACATACGGCTCTCTTTTAATCGTCAACCAAGTACAAGGTTCGTACACTGCCAAAGACGACAGAATGATGGCATATCTAGATATCGTCAAAAAGTTGGCAAGCAAATTTCAAAACTTCACCATCCGACAAGTCCCACGCGACCTCAACACACAAGCCGACTCCCTAGCACACCTTGGTTCCACCTTGCATCCTAACGACTTCCGCAACATCCCCTTGGCACATATCACCACACTAGCCTTCCCTAAAGCCTTCAAGACACCTAATCCAGATGACATTCAGACAATGAATGAGCTACCCCTAGAAGAAATCGTCTCAGCAGAGGTAGGCGACCGTACAGAAGAAGACTTGGTGGGCGACCAAGACGATTGGACCACCCCCTACATCAAGTGGCTCAGAGATGGAATTCTCCCAGCAGACAAAGTAGAAGCTAAAAGACTCAAGGTACAAGCTGTAACCTTTGATTTAAAGGACAACGTATTGTTCAAACGATCTGTTACAGGCCTATACCTACGTTGCCTCGAAATAACCGAGGTACGACGCGTCTTACAATCCCTACACGACGGAGAATGTGGGAACCACACTAGAGGACGCAGCCTATCTGGCAAAGCTCTCAGGACAGGTTACTACTGGCCCACAATGAATAAAGACGGGACCGATTACGTCAGAAAATGCGACGCCTGCCAACGACACGCACCTGTCACACATCAGCCATCGGAGATGCTCCATCCGACTCTAGCTCTCTGGCCCTTCATGCGATGGGGAATGGACATCGTCGAAAAATTGCCACCAGCGTCAGGACAACGTGTCTTCTTCCTGGCCATGACTGACTATTTTTCTAAATGGATAGAGGCCGAGGCATATCGAGAGGTAAAAGAAAAACACGTCATCTCATTCATAAAACGTAATAGTCTATGCAGATTTGGCATCCCTTCAGAAATCGTATGCGACAATGGCTCCTAATTCATCGATAGCAAGACAAGATCCTTTTGTAAACAGTGGAACATCGCATTAGTCACGCCCACACCAAGATACCCACAATCCAATGGTCAAGTAGAGTCCAGCAATAAAATCATCATCAACAATCTCAAAAAATGCCTCATAGGGGCAAAAGGCAAATGGGCCGACGAGCTCCCTTTAATATTATGGTCCGACAGGACGACGCCAAAAAATGCAACAGGACAAAGCCCTTGTTTGCTAGTCTATGGAAGCGAAGCAGTCATCCCCACTGAGCTACTCGTCCCAACTGCTAGATACGGACTCCAAACACCAAAACAAAACGACGTCGAGTTGGCTCACAACCTCGACACCATCAACGAGACTAGAGAGAAAGCCAGGATCCGAATGGTCCAGTACCAACAACAAGTTGCCCGGAGCTACAACAAAAATGTCTGAGTTAAAGTCTTCAAGTTAGGAGACTGGGTCCTAAGGAAAACATTCCAAAACACCAGAGATCCAACTGACGGAAAACTAGCACCCCAATGGGAAGGACCTTACCTCATCAAAGAAGTCGTCGGACAAGGAGCATATCGATTAGAAACAAAGGATGGACAACTGATCCCCAGAAGTTGGAACGCGATCCACTTAAAGTTGTATCATTTCTGAACTCTTTCACTTTTTTGCATTTTTTACATCTATTCAATTATATTCACTTGGATTCCGATCACTTACTTAAGCATCATAGGGCCGTTGGGTCACCCCCCAACGGTCGCCCCAAGACCTTTCTTTTCTGTACTCTTAACAAAATCTGAACAGGAACGAGAGGCCTCGAAGACAAACTTGACATTCAAGAGGATATCCTTACTATACATAAAACAGCGCTTACAAACATACAAATCGATCGATACACAGGGAATGGAGGAACAAAACGAAACGCTCCATTTTACAAAGGCTTGTCCTATCCCAGGTACTCGTCCTTATCATACATTACAAACTACTCGTCCTTGGACAAACGAAAAGCATGCCATACTAACATTTACAACTATAGGCCGTTACGACCATACACTTCGCATCTCGGCCAAGGCGCGAAATGACTAAATCCACGTGCAAAAATAAAACGCGCAAGACGAGTGCAAAACAAACACAAGGTATGTCACAAACAAACAAAGACTTTACAAAGTACGCGACCCGCGATGGTAGACGGGTCGCCAAAACATTGTCAATCCCATCTCCACGATGGGGCACAACATACTACCTAAAACATTTAGAATAAAACGTTTACAAAAGAAAACAACGTCATCTATTAAAACAAGATCAAGACTCGTCTGACCTCTCATCGACTTTTGCAGGGACGACATCTTGGCCCTCGATCGCCTCAGGGAGCCCCTTCGACATCCCCAACAACTTCCTTGACCGCCACGGGAACAACCTCATCTCCCTGTTCATCCTCACCAAGTCCCATCAACTTGAACAACTCATTACCGAGGTTGCCACTTGGGTACAAAAGATCCATGTTCACCCTCGCATCCTCGATCTTCCAAGATGAATGGGCCCCCAAGGCATACTCCTCCATCATCTCAATACGGGACTTGAGGTAGAAATATGTCCCAACATCGGTGGCGACCTGAGCGTCCTTCAAACGGACATCTTCAATGCTACTCTCAAGCTCCCCAAAACGGGTTTGCGACTCGACCAGCTTCTTCTCAGTCTCCGCCAGTTTCTTCTCGGTCGATGCCTGCTTGCTCTCGGCCGCCTTGATGCGCCCACTAGCCACCTTCAACTGGCCCTCGACCTCGGCTATCCGCCTATCGGCGCTGTCGCTCAATTCTTGCACGTTAGAAAATGCGACAAGCAAATACTGAAGGGCCCGTGAATGACAAAATGTGTAAAAAACATTGAGGACATATACATTGGCAGAAACACTTCATACAAAACTTTTTTGCTTACTCGCCAGGCGGCCGCCCCGGCCTCATCAATGCCATCGATGGGATGCAAGTCACCAATCTCCTTCTTGGCCTTAGGGTCTAGAGTATGAAGCAACTCTTCCAAATCTCTCTTCTTCACCATGCCTACTGAAAGTTCTGGGGCACCAGACGCCTTCCTCTTCGCCCCTGAAGTTTTAGGTGACGGTGAGTCTAAAGCGATGATCTTGGCCGATGAAAGAGCCTTGGCTTCAAACTTAGCCGATGAGGATGCTTTCGCCGCCGACAGCTTTTGGTCCAGAAGACTCTTTCCGGATAGACGAGCACTCGACCTCGCACCCCAGGATACTGTCAGGCAAGTACAAACGTATAAGCATATGTTCACTCCAAAGACCACCCACACGCATATCTGAAGGAACGAACATGTGCCTTTAGTGACAAAAGTGGACGGAGTCGCCATGCTCGATGGAAGGGTTAAAAAATTCACGTTCTTGAACGATCTGTCGGCCTCCGAAAAAGCAAGCAAAACCTCTGTAACCGCAACAAAGTCAGAATCCGTCTTCTCCTCTGGACTTGGCACTGAAAAAAGAAACATGTAAGCACCAGTTAACAAGACATCAAAACATAAAGATTTCAGAGACTAACACGATACCTGACGTCCTCCAAACGTCGCGTAAGAAAGAGCAGTCGAATCCCCCCTCAAGCGACTTCTTTTCAACAAAGAAAAAATGCGACCTCCATCCACGACTGTTCACATTAAGGTTTATGTAACACCCCCAAATAATCTCTTGAAAGTATTACCGCCAGTGACCTCAGACGTACTGTCCGATATCACCCAAGGCTTTTCCAGTTGATATAAATCATTAAACCACAGTTATGATGCAACATATCATAACTTCCATTAAAACCAAGTCTCGGAATTACAACATAATTCCAAATACATCAAAATACATTATCATAATTATTACAGCGGAAGTCATAAATACAAAACATCATTAACACAGCGGAAGTCTTAAAATAACAACAAAAAACATCGTTCGCCTTTATAGTCGTTCTAGCCTTCTCGGATCCGCAATTTATCTAATGTGCCGAATCGAACGGATGACACCAGCCAACCATGCAGAGAACAATTACGGTTGGTTAGTCTAATGAAAGACCAAGCAAGGGGTACAAAGCAAAGTGGTTCGAGAGATCGTAACCGTTTACTATCATTGTCCCTCGAATAATAACCGACGGAACGATACATAACCCGGTACTTTCCCTGAATGAGTATCAAATAAGATATGCACTGAAGAGAAGACTCCCAAGGAAATGAGTCTTATCGGAAATATGACAAATGTTGGGGAACATTAATAATCACAGAATCACAGTATCGCATACGAGCGATTTAAAAGTTAAGACGAGTTTTCCTAGCTGCACTATCGCCTAGCTGCACTACTCGCCGAAGGTATATTAATTATGTGCGTCAAGAGCACTTATCTGATTTAATTCCAAAACTCACATCACGTTATAAGCTTTTATATCCACATCGTAGAGTCCAAGCCTCTATATCCACATCTCGGTTGGTCATGACCAGAAAGTTTGGCATAGGGTCTTGATCGCCCTGTTATTTGCCAAGTTATAAAGAAACGAATGGACCTCGCAAAGTCCAAGCATTCTTACGAATACTCGTGCTAACTAACAGTTCAACACAGTAATAGTCCACATCCAAGCCAACATGGCCAACATCATAAACATATATTTATACTAGCGTCGTTCTAACAGATATACAACCTAGTATAATACCATCTTTTAATCAATTATTAACAAAGCTGTTCCCAACGAACAATAAATCAGTAAACCATCCCAAATTAATTAACAACTAAACAATTGATAATTAATTGAAATATGGAATTATGAGCAAGAGCGAACCGCCACTTGCCTTAGATTAGACGAGATCGAACAAAGCTTAGAAACGTCGGGTTCCTGAGTCTGAAACTGGGACAGATCCTGGATAATAAATCCCTATGGAACGACCCATAACGAGATCCTAAGTTAGATTCAATATCTATATAATTGAATCTAAAAGAATAGGAAAAGAATCAAAGGAATCAAGCCTCGCCCAAAGCCAAACACCCAAGAACACACACTCGGACAAGGCTCGCCGCGGGTGCGGTGGGAGGCTTGCCGCGGGTGCGGTGGGGTTACAGTGGCGAGCTCGCGACAGCGTTTTAATGGAGAAAACTCACCCAATCACTTCGCTTCGACTTTGATTCGTTCTAGGTTTGTTTTCTCAACACCTTAGGCTTGAATACCACTTAGGAGTACCTCTTTCCAACACTCAAAGGGATTCGAACACCTTCCCAACAAAGCTCAAGAGCTTGGTGCTTCAATGGAGATTTCAGAGGAGAAAAACAGAGGAGAAAGACAGAGGAGGAAGATGACGCTCCTTCCCCTTCTGATGTCGACCCCTTTTATAGCCAACCAAGAGCTCCCCCAGCAGGGAACAAGCAGGAGACCAGCAAGGGAGGCTAGGCGAGGCTAGGCCTGACAACCGGCGCCACTTGCAGGGGAAGAGGATAACGTTGCAGAAGAAAAATATCCCATCGCGGGGTGCGGCAGGGTGCGGTAGCGCCCAGTTACTGACTCATCTGTTTGGCTTACGCCGCGGGTGCGGCCACTTGACCGCGGGGTGCGGTCAAGGCCATTTTTCACCCTCTTGTCCGTTTTAAATCTTGGGTTAAATATCTTAACCCCGGGTTAAATATATTCATACACGAACGACTATTTAACCTTGAACATACGTCAACTGTATTTTATATTACTCAGAAAAATATTACAGAGATCAAACAATTTACAGAATGTCCGAACCTCTCTAAAATTAATCCGACTTGTAATACAGGAGTTGGAAAAATTCCAAAATATCCTTATATAATGAGGGATATTATAGTTTAAAGCGATTGGCTTCCTATCTGGCCTAAGGCACAATTGGAAGCGAGAAGAACCCCGACTACTCAGATAATACGAATACCAGAGAGCATCAAAGTCAAAATCGATTTCAACACTAGACACCGAAAGGTCGATTACCCTAAGGAGGTGTCATGCATGCGGCATTCCTCACCAGACTCGAGAACGGAAAAGAGTGGCCTATTCTGAAGGGATATTCAAATAAGCAGACCCATTAGTCGTGACACCAGTCAGCCCGTTCTTGGGGTAAGGGGAGACGAGCCACCGTCTCGGGAGGAAATTGACCCACTTCTAAAATCACATCCAACTCCGATTGGGTTAGGGTTCGAGGGGGAGAACTCGCTATCTTTCCCACCGACGCCAGAAGATGAAGCTCTAGACTTCTTTGATCTCGAAAACGACATGGTGTAAGAAGAACGGTCATAAATTCAAAAAAAGTTCTTACCTTTGAAATAGAAAACCTTTCGTGAGCAAGAAAGAGGATGGTGAAAAGAAAGGGAAGTGACTGCCATTTATGGGAAAACTGCCCACCCGCGGTCAAACCTATCAGCCAATAAGAAGGCAACACGTCATCGATCCATTGCAGCAAATCGACAGAGAAAAGATCACGTCCAGAAAAAACATGAGAAGAAAAAATCCAACCGCCCCTTGACGGAGGCTAAAGTCGTATCGCCTTATCAAAGTAATCCTTAAAAACCTAAACTAGTAGAATAGGCAAGTAAGGCTCGAATCCCACAAGGAGGAGTTGTCTTTCTTAATATAAGTTTGCATGCAATAGTAATAAAGGGGGGTTTTGGTTGGTTGTTTATAAGTAAGTAAATAAAGGAAACAAAAGCAAAGGTTTGTAATCAAATTGGGAAAAACACTTAGCCAAACAAATATCCACCATTCATTTGATTGATTGATCCTAGATTATCTCTATTTCTTCCTATGATTATTCATGTCCCTATTCTGAATTAGTTACCAGTCCTACTAGTCCAGGCAACCCTTACTATCGAACGCACAAGAAACCATCAAGATTTAGAACAATAGTAGCAAGACACATAGGAATTAACCAGGATACATGCAATACCGATTTTTCACAGCATTTAACACATAATCAATTCTCTTTCATAATAAACTAGTCCTACCAGTCCTATAATATCATGGATGCTACAAAAGATAAGGAATCTCAACCCGAAATATCCAAACCCTAGCAATAGACAATTACTATTATCAACTAGCTGGCTAGGCTAATCAAATCAATAAGAATCAATAGGAATATGCTCAAGAGAAAATATATAATCCAAAGGAATAGGAAATAGAGTTATAACCTCACAATCATGAATCAAATGAAGGCTTCAATTGTCGGACTAAGCAAAAGGTGCTTAGTTCTTCATAACTCAAAGGGAAAACAATACTGAATGTAAAACTGAATCTGAATGAATGAAAGTGACTGGGAAAAATTAGGTTAAAAAACCTAAAGCTAAAAAGATAACAAACAAACTCTAAAAGGAAATAAAATAATGTAAACGAAATAAAGAAAATAAAAGAAAAGGAAAATAATATAAAAGTAAAACTTTGGATCGTCTGACGAAACGGACTCGGCGCGCCTGATGCATATTTCCGCGATCGCGGAAGAATTTCCGCGATCGCGGAAAATTCCTTTTTCTCCTCTCGCGCTCTCGACTTTTCCGCGACCGCGGGCCTTGCTCTTCCGCGATCGCGGAACTTCGCGTTCTTTACTTCTCTCCTTTTGTAGATTCCCGCGACCGCGGCCTCAGCCTCGCGATCGCGGTTTTGACTCTGTGGCTCCACTTAGCTTATTTCTCCAGCTCTTCCTTCGTCTTCTACGTGGTTTTCTTCTCATCTTCTTGATGTCTTCTCTTAAGCTCCTCCAAACCACCATATCTGCACTTCTACTCCTTAACTCCAATCTCCACAATTGTGCTCTAAACATCTCCAAATGGTACCCAAAACACCGGTAACAACTCCTAGATATGCACTACAAAGTAGCGCTGATCACCCCTCAACTGCTATCTCCGGCCCGGTTCGATTCCTTGGGGCAATTGTTGGGCCTCACTAATGGACTCTCGAAGAAAGCAGCCCAATGGTTGAAGCGATCTTTTCGTTTTGAAGCGACCAATGATTAGACGACAAGCAAAGATCACGGCAATGACACGATCAGAGACGTTACTAAAACCCAGATCATGGAGGTTGATATATCTTTCCATATAGCAGCTACAACCCACGTAATCAAACCATAAATATCACAAGATCATGGCAATCTGGCAATAAAAGCTAGTGAGCGAAGATCACGGAGGCCTAACGGCTAGTTTAGCTAGATCTTTAGGAAATTAAATGTGTATATAAAGGGGGTTAAAGATCATTGTAAAGGACACGATTTTTGACATAATACAAACGATTACACTCCTACTTGCATTCATACGAATTCTCAAGCTCAAATTCCTATTTCAGTATTGAAGCGTCCGACGATTGAATCCTTTGGTTCGACCAAGCTCTCTTTTAGGGGAGATAAGCTCGTCTCTACTTCTTTTTAATCTTATTTCGTCTTTATCTTTGTTTGATTTGGATCATTCAGATATAATCAAAATTGTTGTTGTCTAGTTGCCCTTCCTAAGGCGATTCAGGTCAAGTCGATCTTTTCATCCAAAACACTTACCTTTGCATATGTCAATGGAAAACAAGAAAGATTCAATCTAAGCTTGTTTATTGATAATGGAGAAACGTGAAATTTTTTCTAAAGGATGAAAAACGTGTTCAGGGTTAGAAGATGGATAAAAGAAAGAATCATTATCTTTTCTTTTAGTTAGTTGATATCTTTTAATTTAGGTTTTATTAGTATAATTATTTGTATATATGAACCAATCAAAATAAGGGAACATTACTGAGGAGGTAAATTAATACCAATAATATATTTTTCATATTTTCTAATTAACTTATTTTATTTTCAGCAATTAAGAAGCCATGGGCCTAATTAAAGAAGCACGTAAAGGTAAAAAGGCTCATTCATCTTATCCTAGCAAGGTAAATAATGACCTAGGAGACAAAAAGCCTCCATCCTATTATATTCCTTGGTACATTCTTAATTTCCAACCTCCATAGCTTCCTTGATCGGGGGAATTCATTACTGACTTGAGCGTCGGAGAGTCTTTCGGGGGTAACCACCCTCGGGTTTTTCAGGTAATTGCGGTTGGAGTTCGTCAGAGTTGTTTGGTGACTGTTTCTATACCTGGAATTTATTATGGTGAGATTTTTTCTACCACAATTGGCGCCGTCTGTGGGAAGCGAAGTTGAGAATGGTTACCAAGAGAACTAACACAAGTCTGGCCGCGGTTGTTGACGGCCAAAGGGCCGAGCTAGAGAAAGCATTGACGGAGAGAGACTGAGATCGCACCGCCTTTGAGGCTTCTCTGGCCGAGAGGGATGCGCAGCTCCGTGTGGCTAGGGAGGAGGTGGCTGAATTGCGTCGGATGTTCGAGCGGGCGCAGGAGAAGCGTCCTTTGGAGGGGGTTGAGACGAACGGGGCCAGAAGAAGGCTGCGCAACGCGATTGAAATTCCTATGCAGCGCGAGCAAGTCCCCCGATGGGATAAGAACGGAGGACAGTTCGGAGAGGCCGCCCGCAATGATGCCAGATCTGTCGAGCGCAGGCGCAATCGAGAGCGGCTCTACATGGAGGCTAGGGCGTCTTTTTCTACGTCCCGGCATAAGACTCGTCGTGACGAAGGGAGAGATCAAGTCCGTAGGGATGGTGTCGGACGAGTCAATCGTGAGGGGCGAGACTGTTCCAGGTCACGCGAACGGGGTTTCTGAGCAAGGGCGGAGAGCGTGAGCTCTGGCAGAGAAGAAGAGCACAGAGAGGGTGATGTCAGAAATGTTGAGAGGCGTCTGCTACGCCTGCTAGACAATCAAGGAGTGTCCTTGGTTAATGCACAGGAACAGGCAGAGCAAAAACTTGCTCGGATGACTTCCACTCCATTCATAAGGAACATCCGGGACCAACCCCCACCAGCTAAGTTTTTGTCCCCTTCTTTTGAGTTATATGATGCAAAGTCGGATCCTATGGGGCATATAGCTATGTATTCGCATAAGATGGCATTGTGGATTTCGAATGATGCACTGATGTGCAAAATATTCCCTGCAAGTTTAGGAAAATTTGTTGCAAGGTGGTTTCATTCATTGAAAGATGATTCAATCCATTCCTGGGATCAATTGGCGAAGAGATTTGTTTCCTATTTCATTGCGAATAGCAGGGAGCCTGCGTCCGTGGATTCCCTATTTGCACTGCGGATGCGTAGGGGTGAGGGGTTGAGGTAGTTTATTGTGAGATTTCTAGAGTGTTATTCTGATATTGATGATTGTGATGAGAAATCTGTTGTTGTTGCATTCAGGCTTGCTCTATCTCCCGGAAGTAAGCTGAGGGAAAGTCTAACGCTGAGACAGCCTGCGAATATGACAGAGTTGCAAGAGCGGTTGCATCAATATGTGAAGTTAGAAGATGATTCGAAGATATCCCGAGAAAGGAGATCCCGGTCCCCTGCCCGCAAGCCACCATTTCTAGAGGCACCGTCGGACCATAGTCGTCCGCCACAGGGGCGTGGGAGGGGATTATCGCCAGTCCCTACTATGCAAACAGTCCATACCGCTTTCAATTCTAATCCCTATTAGATTTTGACTCAAATTAAAGATAAGCCATAATCCGTTGGCCCGCCCCTATGAGGACGGATCCTAGTGACCGTGACTTGTCCAAATTCTACTTTTATCATAAGGATAGGGGTCACGCTACTACAGACTGCAAAGCTTTTAGGCAATTCTTGGACCAAATGGTAGAAAAGGGGCATTTGCGAGAGTTTGTTGCGCAGAAAGCGACTCCAGGGAACGACCAGGCAGGGGAAAAGGCCCTAGCTATGCCGGCAAAGAGGGCACAAGATCCCCACATGCAAGTCATACACATGATAGAGGTGTCTGTAAGGCAGAGTGGCGCCAGTAGGCACAATTTCAAGAAGGGGTGTCATGCTCTTGAGGTGTTGAAAGTTGAGGCGGTTGCAAGGAAGAAGCCTCGGGTCGACAGAAAGCAAGACCTAACCTTTTCATAGGCTGATTTGGAGGGCGTGTAGATGCCTCACAACGATCCCCTAGTCCTTACAGTGGGGCTAGGCAGTTTCGAGGTACATCGAGTGTTGATTGATTCTGGCAGTTCTGTTGATATTATGTACTTCGAAATGTTTAAGAAGCTTGGAAAAAAGCAAGCGGATCTAATCCCCATCTCTACACAATTGATGGGACTCGGTTCGTTCCCTATGTGGCCGTTGGGGATGCTGAGGGCGGAGGTCAGAGTAGGAGGCAAGCTCGTTGAGGCAAGAGTTCCTGGTGGTTAATGTGCCCTCGTCCTACAATGTAATTCTAGGGCGACCATGGCTACATGCAATGGAGGCAGTGCACTTAACTCTGCATCAGGCAATCGTTTCCCCTTCCAAGGCGAGGTGGTGCGCATCCGGGGGGACCAGCGGGTTGCGCGCCAATGCTTGGGGTCAAAGGGAGTGTATTGATGGCCTAGGAAGCGCCTCAAGTTCTTGATGAAGTCGACACCCACCCTGCTGACAAGTCTGTGGAGGAGCTTCAGAAGGTCCCAGTAAGTGAATCTGAACCAGAGAAATACTTTTTGATTGGTTCTAACATTTCAGGTGATGAGCTCGAGTCGTTAGTTGGGTTGCTGAGACGAACAGGGAAGTGTTTGCCTAGAGCCCGTATGAGATGCCTGGGCTCAGTCCGGAAGTTACGTGTCACAAGCTTGATGTTCGGGATAATGCTAAGCCGGTAATTCAGATGTCCAGGCGGTCATCGGTTTAACATTCTGAAGCAGTTTTGCTTGAGTTGGGCAAGTTGCTTGAGGCAGGGGCAATGATACGTTTCGGGCTCCCAAAACGTGACTCCGGGCGGATCTAGGTAGAAGGTTGGCGTGCGCTTTCTTGCTCGTCTAAAACCGTGAAGAACCAAGGCCGAGCGGTTGAGGGATCTCAACTTAAGGCCGAGAGCCGAGGTTGGTGACAGGGTTCGAGTGCAAAGGCGAAAGGTGACGTTGGACTAGCGAGTGGGTTCGGTTGGCCGGCTAAGGGCGGCGGTATGTGGCTGAGGTTGAATCAGCCTAAACGTCGGAGTGGCACTTGACGGCAGCCTAGGTTTAACTCAAATCAATGTACCCATCTATTAGGCTAATGACGGCTCATATAGGAGCCAAAAACAAGGTTTTGGTCGATAGGCCTAAAAACACTAAGTGGATCGGCTCTCTTGGCACAAGAGAGGCCCGACATCTTAAAATATAAACTTTCCTAACATAGTAAGTTGCCAAATTAGAAAGTTTCCATAGTTAGAGATTTACTAAAAATAGAAACTGCTAAAAATGAAAACTACTAAAAATAACAACAGTCTCAAAATGTCTCGAAATTGGCATATAAACCTCAAAATGCCAAACGAACGCAAATGGTTCGGAAAGTGCCTCGGAAAAATCAACGGGCCTCGTCGATGGCCGTAGCTTGGCCAATTGTCGCACATAAAATGGTGTTGGGGTCGGAAAATCGACCATTCGTCCAATGGGCATCGACTGTTTGACGCAACCGGTCGGACGCATCAGACCTGTCGAACGCATCAGACCCGTCAGACGTGAGCCATGCGACCGTCGCCTGATTCCTAGACGCAATGGACCAGCGAGATTTTCTCCTTTATTACTCTGAGATCTCCAACGGTTGTATGCATTATTTCAGCCATCAAGGAGGAAATCAACCATCTTTAAGAGAGGATCAAGGCTTATTAAGAGGAGATCAAGCGTAATTAATGCAGAATCAATGAGAGATTAAGAGCATTTAAGGAGAATTCAAGTGCCATTAAGAAGGAGATCAAATCCTATTCAAGGGAGATTAATGTGGGAGATTCCTTCTCCTTAGCTATATATACAAAGCTCCTTAGCTATTCTAAAGGCATCGAATCCCACCCAAAAAGCCTTGTAATACATCTATTTTTCTCCATTTCGCGTAATTGGAAGAACTTGTAAGCATCCTCATACGATCGGAAGCTCTCACGCTTCGAACAGTGTTCTTATCTATCTAATGAAGATAAGTCTTTCTTATCTCGATTTACATTATATTCTACTACATTTTATGCTATTTTACTCTTTAAGTTTCATATATTCAATCTTGTCATTATCGTCGCCTTGACTCAACAAACTAGTCGTCGTTACTATTTTTATTCGATTCTCATGTCTAACGTTTGATCGATATGGATTTTTGCTATTTTACCCCGTCTAAGGCGATTTAGGTTATCCGATCTTTTCACCCCAAAACAATTTGGCGCCTACCGTGGGGCAGATAGTTAAAATCATTCGATTAATCTATTCATCATCTATACATCTAATTGATTCACAATCATTTATCTAATATACTATATTGCATAACAATCAGGTATGATTCAATGCCTCATCTATGGAGATAGTATGAACAGATCTAACGATCCGACCAGGTCTAAACGATCCGACCAGATAACGATCCGACTTTATCTAAACGATCCGACCAGATCTAATGATTCGACCGGACCCCATTAGCTGTCCAACACCGACAAATGGAAACCACTGAGGAAGACGTCTCTAGACTTGTAAAACCAAAGAGTCATACATGATATCCTTTCACTCTAAAATATCTAAATGGTGACGACATTTAGACCATCGGAGGACGCATTCATCCACCTTGAAAGATAATCACAGCTCATGTCACTACTTTCTGCATCTTGGACGACCTCTTCGTGTCAATACGACGGAACAAGCAGGTCACGTCCATCTAGACAGACATACTGTAAAAACAAACAAGGTATGCACTATTATAGAGTCATATAACTTGGACTAACGATTACGCCAGGGGCAATCTTCCAAATACCCATGGACAAAACAACAGTCAAGACCTAAACGCATGATGAATGACGGAACCTCTCAGCATACGTGGCGACTCAAGGCAACACTAAGGTAAGCCTAGGTCAAGTCATAATGATCATCATTCCAAGGTCACACAAATGCTTAGAAGACATCAACCACCGACGGGTCGGATGACAGTTACCAAACCACCAAGTAAGTGCATTACCCCTATCTACACACACTACGTAGTCCGTCACTCAGAATATCAAACATTTAAGGTATCCTCAATTAGATTGAGGTCACGTCTTAAATCACATGCTATTATTTTGCGGACTAACCATCCCATGAAATCTATCATGAGGAAGCCAAAATCTACAAATCAAGTGACAGGATAAGCATATCTTCAAACAAGTCTCACATCTGAAGCGTCACATCGCTTCGACATAGAAGAAGACCACGCAAGCCAAACTTCACACATGAAAAATGGCAGACGAAGATCCAAGAGTCATAAAACAAGAAGACAAGATAGTTCAAGACATCCGTCATAACTGAAAGTGACCAACAACAAATCAGGACTACAAGACTCTAATCTATTGGCTTAAACTGCCCGAAGGTCATCCATACAAGGTATTAAAGCAATTACTACCTCACCATAATCATCATTCCAATGCAGGAAACACACACCTCTAGAGACAAGAGGATAACAAACATAATCTTGAGTCGAAGACTCAAGCCGACGCATTAGTCACACTAGATTCAAAAATCAATCCAGCAACAGGATCAACATCAAGAACCTCAACAAATGCCTCCTTGGGGCAAGAGGTGAATGAGCAAACAAACTCTATCCCATCACGAGCCTTATCTCTAACAACCAGGTATGACTTACAAACTCAAAGGTACAATGGCGTCGACTGATCAATCTAGGTCTACGAACCCCGGAAAAGGGGGAGATCAAGTGAGGTGTGATACCAAAAGTAGGTAACCATATTTCGCAAACACATCAAAATGTTTACCATTTCTAAACTCTTCACCTCTATTCATTCATGTGTATCATCTCATCCATACTTGCACCGTCTTCGATTTGAATATACTCTGACTAATGCATACTAACGTATACACGAAGAGACCAATGAGGAAGCCGATGACCGGCTCCTCACAACCCTTTCTAGCTTCTACTCTTTTAGATGAAACAGGTTCACAAATAATAATGCCCGAACCATCCCCATCAAGCTAGTCGATGCAATACGATCTATGAAGGTCATCGTACTACACATCCAAGGTATGCGACATGACGACCCAGTGAAGAGAGTTGACCTAGACACATGACGTGACATCTAAGTTATCAGATCAAGATTCTAAATCGATGCTCGAAAAAGAGACGCCAAAGGAGCATACCGACTACAGGTCTACACGACCGACTATAGGTCTACACGACCGACTATAGGTCTACACGACCGACTATAGGTCTACACGACCGACTACAGGTCTACACGACCGACTACAGGTCTACACGACCGACTATAGGTCTACACGACCGACTACAGGTATACACGACCGACTACAGGTCTACACAACCAACATCACACAAACAACGACAAAGGACTACTTGAAACGGTTTAACCGGGAGAAAATCGGGATCCTCAATTACGACGTCCCAACCTCCATAGAAGCGTTCCGCCAAGGACTCGATAAAGGAGGCGATCTCTACGAAGACCTCACAAGGTACCCATGTAAGACCTTTGAAGATGCTCAAGCTAAGGCAACGGCTCAAATTCGACCCGAAAGGACGACGCATCATCGAAGGGACAATAGGTACATGACGAATCTACTCAGTCCAACGCATACAAGATCATCATCAACAAACTCACGAAATGCCTCGCATGGGCTAAAGGCAAATGGGCGGACGAACTCCCGTTCATTCTCTCGTCCGACAGGACCACTCCAAAGAATGCGACACACCTGAAATTATACCATTTCTGAACCAACAAGGTAAGACATTAACATATCTTCATATGTCATACATTTCTTATCGTTGCATGCGCAATTACATATCTTCATATGTCATACATTGCTTATCGTCGCATTAGCAAATACATATCTTCACATGTCATACATTGCTTATTGTCGCATTACATTTACGTACATACGGGTGACGACCCTTAACATACACATTGGATCCAGTCATCCGCAAAAAGCGCTTACACTACATTTACACGATCGATCGGAACACGGGTAGAGATGAACAACACGGGCACGTCGGCACCCCGCCTGCCTTACACATTACATAAGGTTAAGACACCTTATTACATTCACACAATAAAACATAAGGCACAAACACCTTATTACATATTGCTTACCTCCCCGGCATAACGTCATGACTAAACACACATTACGGGTGACAAACCCTACATACGGTACCTACAAATACACAAACATGCGCAGTACACATTTACAAAGTTAACGCCTCACACGGCTATAACTTACACACGACCCACCAACAAAAGCTTTTACGCAAACAGTGGTACAATACAATATACATCTTAGTCTTTCTTTACATACATACGGTAAGCCCTACTCGATGGAGCACACGGGCAAACCCGACATACATACGGCAAGCCCTACTCGACGGAGTACACGGGCAAACCTGACACACAAAACAACTACGCAAATCGACTTAACATGTCACATTACATTTACATACATATTGGATCCAGTCATCCGCAAAAAGTGCTTACATTACACGATCGATCAGTACACGGAGAGATGACTTACGATTCAGCGGCACATTGCCCACCTTACACAAGGGAACCCACCTTATTTACGCAGCAAACAAATTGCTTTCCTCCTCGATCTACACAAATGTCATGACTAACACACATTACGAGTGACAAACCCTATATACGGTACCTACAAATACACAAACCTGCGCAGTACACATTTACAAAGTTAACGCCTCATACGGCTACAACTTACACACGACCCACCAACAAAAGCTTTTACGCAAACGGTGGTGCAATACAAAATACATTCGCGGAGTTAAACGCCCGATGGCTAAAAACTTCAATTCAACGCTTTCAAAAGACAAAAGCTTTACACAAGCAACATCACATCACTTCATCGACTATCTACACAGCAGGACGAGTTCGGACAGAACCAAATTACGAAAAAACAATCAAGGGTCAGGGTTTATAACGTCATCAGCAGCAGGGGCTAAGTCGGGAGAAGACTGGGGCTCAAGCGGTACGACGTCACCAGAATGGACCTCATCCCCACCGGCACTTTTGACCAGAGATTCCTATCCGACGCCGGCCAGATAGAAAAACTCTGAGCCTGGGTTCCCCTTCGGA
This sequence comes from Rheum nobile, assembly GCA_027886185.1. Taxonomy (NCBI): domain Eukaryota; kingdom Viridiplantae; phylum Streptophyta; class Magnoliopsida; order Caryophyllales; family Polygonaceae; genus Rheum; species Rheum nobile. The sequence continues at coordinate 1,642,439 of WOAB01000002.1, read as the reverse complement.
AACAAGATCTCCATGGTCTCCTTCTTCGCCTTCAAATCTCAGGTCCCCTACTTACCCTCTCCAAACTCTTTCATCATCTCGACACGCGACTTCAACACGTAAAAAATGCCTACGTCGCCTGCAACTCGACCAGCCGGAGACGCTGACACGACATACAATACATAAATCACAAGCAAACAAAGAGAAACGGCATACTACGAACTGCTTACAAGACTTGTCCTGTCCAAAGGCACTCGTCTTTTCCTACAAATACATACGACTCTTCCCCGAACAGACAAAGTATGCTACATTATAGGTCGTCATGACCAAACATCTCGCGTCACTACCAAGGCACGATTGACAAAACAAGTTGATCAAACACACACGACTACAGGTCTACACGACCAACGTCGCACAAATGACGATAGGTCTACATGACCAATGTCGCAAACACAGGTCTAGACGACCGACGACAGGTCTATACGACCGACGATAGGTCTATACAACCACCGACAGGTCTATATGACCAACGTCGTACAACAATTATAGGTCTATACGACCAACGTCGCACAAATGATGATAGGTCTACACGACCAATGTCGCAAACAATTACAGGTCTATACGACCGACGACAGGTCTATACGACCGACGATAGGTCTATACGATCAACGACAGGTCTACATGACCAACGTCGTACAACAATTATAGGTTTACACGACCAACATCACACGACTTGACCAGGAAGCAACTGGCGAGTCCACCTATAAAACAAAGCAAAATGACAAACAAGGAGCGGTCTCCTGACCCTTCGTCATCACAAGAAACGCCCTCAGTCGTCTTCACACGATTATTGGCTATATTAAGTTGATTCTCAGTTTGAGCAATACACATGTCGGCCCCGTCGCCAGATCGCCTACAACAAAATCAAGATCATGCCAGAAGAAAGAGAAGTTATAAAATCAAACCGTCCCATCACTTGACGCTCTGGCCCAGTTTAATTTTGGGGCTATTGTTGGGGTCGGAAAATCGACCATTCGTCCAATGGGCATCGACTGTTTGACGCAACCGGTCGGACGCATCAGACCCGTCAGACGTGAGCCATGCGACCGTCGCTTGATTCCTAGACGCAACGGACCAGCGAGATTTTCTCCTTTATTACTCCGAGATCTCCAACGGTTGTATGCATTATTTCAGCCATCAAGGAGGGAATCAACCATCTTTAAGAGAGGATCAAGGCTTATTAAGAGGAGATTAAGCGTAATTAATGCAGAATCAAGGAGAGATTAAGAGCATTTAAGGAGAATTCAAGTGCCATTAAGAAGGAGATCAAATCCTATTCAAGGGAGATTAATGTGGGAGATTCCTTCTCCTTAGCTATATATACAAAGCTCCTTAGCTATTCTAAAGGCATCGAATCCCACCCAAAAAGCCTTGTAATACATCTACTCTTCTCCATTTCGCGTAATTGGAAGAACTTGTAAGCATCCTCATACGATCGGAAGCTCTCACGCTTCGAACAGTGTTCTTATCTATCTAATGAAGATAAGTCTTTCTTATCTCGATTTACATTATATTCTACTACATTTTATGCTATTTTACTCTTTAAGTTTCATATATTCAATCTTGTCATTATCGTCGCATTGACTCAACAAACTAGTCGTCGTTACTATTTTTATTCGATTCTCATGTCTAACGTTTGATCGATATGGATTTTTGCTATTTTACCCCGTCTAAGGCGATTTAGGTTATTCGATCTTTTCGCCCCAAAACAGATGGCATGGGGCATGGTGAAGAGGGTGCAGCTGTCACGCGCCATGCCCTTAGTCATGATCGACTGCATGGCTTGGGCAATGGCCTTGGCTCTGGCTCTGGTGATCGGGCCTTCGGTTCTGACACTCAGCATGTCATCATCTTGGGCCTCCATTAATGTCACGTCCGTGGGCGTATTAGGCAATCAGAGAGGTTCAGTATCCTACTTGGGTCGCGAACACATTGGTAGTAAAGAAGAAGAACATCGAGTGGAGAGTCTGCATGGACTTTACATATTTGAATAAGGCTTGACCGAAGGGTATGTTCCCTCTTCCGAAGATCGACCAGCTTGTTGACTCTACGGCAGGTCATGCAAGAATGAGCTTCCTGGATGCATACAGAGGATATCATCAAATCCCTTTGTTCGAAGCAGACCAAGAGAAGAATTCGTTTATGACTCCCAGAGGGATCTTTTGCTACAAGGTGATGCCCTTTGGACTTAAGAACGCAGGAGCAACGTTCCAGAGGATGGTGGTAAGCTTGTTCTCTAATTTAATTGGGAGGACAGTAGAGGTGTATATCGACGATATGGTAGGAAAAAGCAAGGAGTGTTCCGATCACCTGGAAGATCTGCAACAGGTTTTTGATATAATGAGGAGGGCTAAGCTACGGCTCAATGCCTCGAAATGCGCATTTGGGGTAAGCTCAGGAAAGTTTCTAGGGCATTTGGTGACAAGGCGAGGCATTGAGGCTAGTCTGGATCAAATCAAGGCAATTCAAGCTATCCGAAGTCCTACCAGTGTCAAGGAGGTTCAGAGGTTAACTAGAATGGCCGCCGCTTTAAATCGCTTTATTAGCAAGTCGTCAGACCGTTGTAGGGCGTTTTTCAAGGCTCTGAAGGGGGACAAAAATTTTCAGTGGGATGACGAATGCGAGCAGTCTTTGTCTGAATTGAAGAAATATTTTCAAGAGCCTCATATATTGTCTGTGCCGGAGCCTGGTGAGGAGTTGGTCATGTACTTGTCTGTGTCAGAGAGGGATGTGAGTGCAATACTGCTCAGAGAAGATAAGAGGATGCAGCGGCCAGTGTACTATGTCAGTAAGACTTTACTCAATGCAGAAATGAGGTACACACCCATGGAGAAGCTACTGCTGGCATTGGTTGTTGCTTCCAGGAAACTGAATCATTATTTTCAAGCCCACGCGATCGTGGTGGTGACGGCCTTCCCTCTAAAGGCCGTGTTAGCCAGCTCAGATTTGTCAGGAAGGGTGGCTAGATGGGGCATGGAGCTCGGGCAATATAAGCTGCGATTTGTCCCACGAACCTCCATCAAGGGTCAAGTTGTAATATCCCTCATTTTATAAGGATATTTTGGAATTTTTCCAACTCCTGTATTACAAGTCGGATTAATTTTAGAGAGGTTCGGACATTTTGTAAATTGTTTGATCTCTGTAATATTTTTCTGAGTAATATAAAATACAGTTGGCGTATGTTCAAGGTTAAATAGTCGTTCGTGTACGAATATATTTAACCCGGGGTTAAGATATTTAACCCAAGATTTAAAACGGACAAGAGGGTGAAAAATGGCCTTGACCGCACCCCGCGGTCAAGTGGCCGCACCCGCGGCGTAAGCCAAACAGATGAGTTGGTAACTGGGCGCCACCGCACCCTGCCGCACCCCGCGGTGGGATATTTTTCTTCTGCAACGTTATCCTCTTCCCCTGCAAGTGGCGCCGGTTGTCAAGCCTAGCCTCGCCTAGCCTCCCTTGCTGGTCTCCTGCTTGTTCCCTGCTGGGGGAGCTCTTGGTTGGCTATAAAAGGGGTCGACATCCGAATGGGAAGGAGCGTCATCTTCCTCCTCTGTTTTTCTCCTCTGAAATCTCCATTGAAGCACCAAGCTCTTGAGCTTTGTTGTGAAGGTGTTTGAATCCCTTTGAGTGTTGGAAAGAGGTACTCCTAAGTGGTATTCAAGCCTAAGGTGTTGAGAAAACAAACCAAGAACGAATCAAAGTCGAAACGAAGTGATTGGGTGAGTTTTCTCCATTAAAACGCCGTCGTGAGCTCGCCACTGTAACCCCACTGCACCCGCGGCAAGCCTCCCACCGCACCCACGGCGAGCCTTGTCCGAGTGTGTGTTCTTGGGTGTTTGGTTTTGGGCGAGGCTTGATTCATTTGATTCTTTTCCTATTCTTTTAGATTCAATTATGTAGATATTGAATCTAACTTAGGGTCTCGTTATGGGTCGTTCCATAGGGATTTATTATCCAGGATCTGTCCCAGTTTCAGACTCAGGAACCCGATGTTTCTAAGCTTTGTTCGAGCTTGACTAATCTAAGGCAAGTGGCGGTTCGCTCTTGCTTATCATTCCATATTTCAATTAATTATCAATTGTTTAGTTGTTAATTAATTTGGGATGATTTACTGATTTATTGTTCGTTGGGAACAGCTTTGTTAGTAATTGATTAAAAGATGATATTATACTAGGTTGTATATCTGTTAGAATGACGCTAGTATAAATATATGTTTATGATGTTGGCCATGTTGGCTTGGATGTGGACTATTACTGTGTTGAACTGTTAGTTAGCACGAGTATTCGTAGGAACGCTTGGACTTTGCGAGGTCTATTCGTTTCTTTATAACTTGGCAAATAATAGGGCGATCAAGACCCTATGCCAAACTTTCTGGTCATGACCAACCGAGATGTGGATATAGAGGCTTGGACTCTGCGATGTGGATATAAAAGTTTATAACGTGATGTGAGTTTTGGTATTAAATAAGATAAGTGCTCTTGACGCACATAATTAATATACCTTCGGCGAGTAGTGCAGCTAGGCGATAGTGCAGCTAGGAAAGCTCGTCTTAACTTTTAAATCGCTCGTATGCGATACTGTGATTCTGTGATTAATTAAATTTCCCAACATTTATCATATTTCCGATAAGACTCATTTCCTTGGGAGTCTTCTCTTCAGTGCATATCTTATTTGATACTCATTCAGGGAAAATATCGGGTTATGTATCGTTCCGTCAGTTATTATTCGAGGGACAATGATAGTAAACGATTATGATCTCTCGAACCACTCTGCTTTGTACCCCTTGATTGGTCTTTCATTAGACTAACCAACCGTAATTGTTCTCTGCATGGTTGGCTGGTGTCATCCGTTCGATTCGGCACATCAGATAAATTGCGGATCCGAGAAGGCTAGAACGACTATAAAGACGAATGATGTTTTTGTTGTTATTTTAAGACTTCCGTTGTGTTAATGATGTTTTGTATTTAAGACTTCCGTTGTAATAATTATGATAATGTATTTTGATGTATTTGGAATTATGCTGCAATTCCGAGACTTGGTTTTAATGGAAGTTATTATATGTTGCATCATAACTGTGGTTTAATGATTTATATCAACTGGAAAAGCTTTGGGTGACATCGGACAGTACGTTTGAGGTCACTGGCGGTAATATTTTCAAGAGGTTATTTGGGGGTGTTACACAACTGTTGGCGGACTTCGTAGCAGAGTTCGTGGGAGATGTTCCCGACCCAAAGGAGAAGTCTTGGAGCCTCCAGGTTAATTTGCAACAAACTTGGGAGCTCCAGGTTGACGGAGCAAAAAATAATAGAGGGTCAGGCGCAGGTTTGGTCCTGAAATCTCCATCCGGGGAGGTCATCCACACCGCAGTAAAATTGAAGTTCCCAACGACGAATAATGAGGCTGAGTATGAAGCTTTGATTTTGGGTCTAAGGGCAGCCAGGAATCAAGGAGCAACAGAGTTAGTCATCTATTCAGATTCTCAGCTTATAGTGAATCAGGTGACAATAGATTATGGGGCAAAATCAACTAGAATGCTTGCTTACATGGAGAGAGCAAGGAGCCTGCTAGCAGAGTTTCGGGAATTTCGGATGCATCAGATTCCGAGGGAGCAAAATGAGGTGGCCGATGCCTTGGCAACCCTTGCGTCATCTAGCCTGGCAAAGCCTGGAGAGTCTGTTCGTATTGAGGAGCTCGAGGTGCCAAGTATTCAGGGTGAGGAGGTTGCTTATGTGGATGAGGAAGAAAGCTGGATGGATCCCATTTTTTACTATCTAAAAATTGAGGTGTTACCGAGCGACAAAAAGGAGCCCAGGTCGGTCAGGTTGAAGGCGGCCCACTACTGGTTGTCGTTCGCATAGGCATTGTACAGGAAGTCATTTTCGGGGCCTTACTTGAAGTGTGTTCCACCATCTAAGGTACAAAACTTTCTATATGAGATTCATGAAGGTGTGTGCGGGATTCATGCTGCTGGAAGGAGCCTAGCGATGAGGGCTATGGCCCAGAGTTATTGGTGGCCATATATGCAGAAAGATGCCGAGAGCTATGTCAGGAAATGTGAAAAATGTGAGAGGTTTGCCAAATTGATCCATTTGCCTGTTGTTGATTTGCAGACAAGTCCGTGGCCATTCGCTCAGTGGGGTTTCGACATCGTGGGACCCTTTCCGAGGGCCCCAGGGAACAAGCGATATATCATGACTGCTACCGACTATTTTACAAAGTGGGTGGAGGCTAAGCCTCTGTCTGGGATCCGGGACAGCGATGTGAAGAAGTTTGTTTGGGAATCGATCATCACTAGATTTGGCATTCCTTATGCCTTGATTTCTGATAACGGAACACAAGTTAATAGTGCCTCATTTAAGTCTTTCTGTGCAGGCTATGGCATTAAGAATTTTACTCATCAGTAGCGTATCCGCAAGCGAACGGGCAGGCAGAAGAAACTAACAAGGTCATACTGGATGGGATCAATAGAAGGCTTGACAAGGCGAAGGGACTGTGGGTAGAAGAGCTCCCAATCGTCCTTTGGGCATACAGGACGACCCCTCATAGGTCGACGGGCACACCCATTTCGCCCTCACCTACGGGTTAGAAGCAGTAATTCCGCTGGAGATGGGTCTCCCTACCATTAGGACTGAAGCGTTCGAGCAGGGGGCAACGACCAGGCACTAAGGGTCGGTTTGGACCTACTGGAGGAGAAGAGGGAAGCGTCAACCGTCCCAGTGGCTGAGTACCAGCGAGAGCTTGTCCGGGCACAGGGGAAACGCGTCAGGACCCAAGAATTTGTTGTAGGAGATTTTGTGCTGGAAAAGGTCCTCACCAACACCAAGGGTCCCAACGATGGCAAGTTAGGTCCAAACTGGGAAGGGCCGTATCGGGTGACTTTCGATCTAGGGAATGGTTCTTACAAGCTAGAGGACATGTCCGGGAAAGAGGTTCCACGCACCTGGAACGCCTCTAACCTCAAGAAGTTCTACATTTAGAGATGATGATGAAATGGGGGTACTCTTTTTCCTTTTCGTACGGTTTTTTTCCATGAGGTTTTCCTGCGAAGAGGTTTTAACGAGGCCCCCGGGTTTACATTTTTGTTATTTGCACTGAATTGTTGGTAATGCCAAGACTATTTTGTTTTATATGTTGGTGCTAGCATTTACGGGGGTCGCGTGTCCTCTCCAAAGGGTTGTCATAATCACGCCTTCGGGCCACTTCGAAATATCACTATCGTCGCACCTTCAGGACACCTCGTTGTCGTTGCGCCTCTGGGCCAAGTCAGTATAGCACAGACTCTTCGCCTTTGGGCCACTTCGACATCTCACTATCGTCGTGCCTTCGGGCCACTTCGACACCTCGTTGTTGTCGCGCCTTAGGGCCTGAAACTAATACAGCAGGAGCTCCACGCCTTCAGGCCACTTCGACATTTCATTGATAACACGTTTTTGTCGTTCTAAAAACTGCTATGCAAAGTATCCAAACAAACATTAAACCGTAGTCCTAGGTAAGTACAAGTCGAATCCACAGGGAGGCGAATTCTGTCTTAATATGTAATTTGTATGTCAAACCAAAGTAACCAAATGGGGTTTTTGTGAGTTTTAGTAACCTAAGCATGCAAAAGTAAATAAAGTAAAATATGATGAAATCAGTGATAGGGAAAAGCACTTAGTCAAACAACATCCACAATTCGTATGACAAGTTAATCATAGATATTCATTCAAAATCTCATGCAATGGTGATTCCAATTCCTTTTCAGATATAACTAATAGCACAACCAGATACTATTAGCACTAACTAATTAAACAACCCTGAAATTATCAAGATTCAGTTTAACAGCAGCTTTATGGATAGGAAAATAGTTGGATACAATTCTAGCATAAAACAACCAGCTTTTATCCTAGAATGTAAATCAATTCTCTTCTGCATAAGACTAGCACAACCAGATACTAGTACGATGCAGTTGCTATTCTGAAATAGATATGCTCAACCAGTAACAATCTAGATATAGCAATAGACCAATAACAACAAACCCTAGATGATCAGACTAGAGATTATCAATATCAATCATAAGCAACTTAAGCAAGAGAAGAGATAAAAACCATGCAATAGATTAAGAACGAGAATCTCACAACTGAATCAAAACGAAAGCTTCAGCGTCTGACTAAGCCAAGGAGGCTTAGTTCTTCATAGCAAATACGTAAAACTAATTAGGGTTCGAGAAAGAATCCAAGATTGGCAAACAAGCCTTTTCTCAACCCTTAAATACTAAAGGAAATAAAGCTAAGTTAACCTAAAACGAAATAATAAAAACGTAATAAAATAATGCAAAATAACATATAAGGAAAATCGGCTCGGCAGACTTCAGACACGCACGACGGTCGCTGCAACCTCCACGGCGGGCGCCGTAATCGCGGCGGGCGCCGCATTTCCACGGCGGGCGCCGTAATTACATCGTAGCCGATGTTGTTGGATGGGAATTGGCGGCGGTCGCCGTGAACTCGTTTCTTCCTCCTTTGTCTCTTCAGCTCCCGAAAGCGTGTCTTCAGCACCTCCTCGCCAATACTTCATAACTCCTTGGCGTCTACTACTGGCTTCCTCCTCAGTGTCTCATATGATCTCCAAAATAGCTCAAACACCTCCAAATACACCAACTTTGCCTCCAAACGCCATATACATGAATGTGTCTAAATCTACCCGAATGGCACCAATAAAACCTCTAATGACTCTTACTTAAGCCCTATAAAGTAGTGCTTATCATTCACTGTCGTCGCGCCTCCGGGCCAATAGAGAGTGACTTAAAAGCGAGTATATATGATCATGGAATCTGGAATCAACCAAGGCTCGTCAGCCAAAAATCGCCAGACATCAAAACTGACTGAAAGAGACATTTTGTAGGGCGACACGGTTTGTTACAAACCATGTCGAGGACTGTGCCAGGTTTCAGGGGAAGAGAGTGGCTCTCTGTAAGATGGCACAGTTTGTTACAAACCGTGCCCAATCTATCGTACACCGTGCCCACGCACAGAACGCTGAAAACTAGCTCTCTGTAAGACGGCACGGTTTGTTACAAACTATGTCGATCTGTTGTCGACCATGCCGAGGTGACGAGAGTCATAAACTCATCCTCTACAAGGTCGCACGGTTTGTAACAAACCGTGCCAAATTGTCATAAAATGTACCGACCTGTCAGGCGCTAGAAACTCGTCCTCTGTAAGACGACACAGTTTGTTACAAACCGTGCGCGTTACGCTGCAAACCGTGCCTACCTCGGAAGCTCAGAGAAGCCATTCTATAAAGCGGCACGGTTTATCACAAACCGTGCCCGTTATGCTGTAAACCATGCCAGGCTGTTTTGAACCGAAACAGGTCCAGATAATCCAGTCAATCCAAATCGCAGAAGAATTAATCAAACCCTCGACGCTAGATCTAGCCTCGAGAGTCCGAGAGGCAAATTGATGAGGTAAATTAATACCAATAATATATTTTCCATATTTTCAACTTAACTTATTTTATTTTCAGCAATTAAGAAGCCATGGGCCTAATTAAAAAAGCCCGTCAAGGTAAAAAAGTTCATTCATCTTATCCTAGCAAGGTAAATAATGACCTAGGAGACAAAAAGCATCCATCCTATTCTATTCCTTGGTACGTTCTTAATTTCCAGCCTCCATAGCTTCCTTGATCGAGGGAATTCATTACTGACTTGAGCGTCGGAGAGTCTTCCGGGGGTAACCACCCTCGGGTTTTTCAGGTAATTACAGTTAAAGTTCGTCAGAGTTGCTTGGTGACTGTTTCTCTACCTGAAATTTATTGTGGTGAGATTTTTTCTACCACAATTACATAGATGCACATTCAGACAACAGAAAATTCGAACTCAAATGACTTTCGCTCGATTTGCTATGTTTGGGAAGAGACATTTGAAGGGAAAATAAAGGAGGTGAATGAGAGGTATATGAAATTTGTCTGTTTTAGTGGGTTAGATATGAAGAATTGAGGAGAAAGGGTTGTAAATTAGAGAAAATAATTAAAGAATTTGAAAATGAGCAAATCGTCTAAAAGATGGTTGAATTTGGGTGGATTTATGACACAATTTTTTTTATTTACAAATAAAATAAAATTTTACCATTTATATTTTATTTTATTTTTCTACTCAATTCATATTAAAACCAGAGAATATTTTTTATAAACTTTCATTTCTTTTTTTTATAGGAATTCTCAATTCTTTTCTCTTTACTTAAACAATATTTAATTAAAATTTGATTTTTTTCTTTTTGTTATATATTTATTTTTTTCCTTGATTTAAATATATTTTCCTATCCTTCATTCAAATAGTACACAAAACAAAGAAATATTTCTTCCTTTGGTATCAAATCACAACAGCACTACACTAACTCGCCGTATATGACTCCGAAAACGAAAGCGAAAACGCTCTCTCTGAGAAACCCTAATCTGACCCTTGAAACCCTACCCCTCGAGCCGCCACAATTGCGTTTGCTCGCCGATCATCTCCCTCTGATCTGGTGCATCAATCTTTACCCAAATATCCTCGATCTTCATGAGCCTTCCAACCTTCACCCACCCCAGATCTCAGTTTCTCATCCTTGCTCTGGAAAGACGAGGAAGATTAGTGCAAAATCTGGGAGAAATCGCATCCAATCTGACCTCAGGAATGGTTTATAGTTCTCCCTTACCCCGATTCTCCGACTGCAAGAGCTTTCGCCTCATCGTCGTTCCATCGTCTTCTTTAGAGGAAGTTTCCCGATGCTTTTGTGAGATCTGAGTTCCTCAAAGAAGTTGTTCAAAGGGTGGACTAGGTATGAACAAAGAAGGGGTGGCTCTCTTCCCGCTGTACAATCCATGGGTATCGGAGAGCTATACCTCCAGTGCTGCGTGGAAGAGAAAAGTTGGTGATGTGCGGCCTCGCTCGGCTCCTCTGGTCGACATCTTGGACCGCCTTTCAGGTGTAGCACTTCCCTATCTTCTTTCTCTTTTCAGTTGCCGTTTTTGCTTGCTATTCTCGTTCATAGATTTATCACTCTTGACTGGAAGAACTCGACTCTCCAAAAACTGAAACCAGATCTCTTACTCTTGGGTTTTCATATTTGTTGCCCTTATTTTTTCTTTTTATTTGCTGGTGCTGGGGTGTCTCTCTTTCCCTTTCCCATTCTCATGGTGAAGGGGAAGAAAATCATGCAGGTGGCGCTATGGACCTATCCGGGTGCCTCTAACCCCTCTGTCGGTACCAATAACAACAACACTGAACCCTTTGTTTCGAAACATGCTGAGGTAACCCCTCATTCTATGGCTAAAGCCAAGTTTGATCCAAACTCTGGTACTGCTAATCTTGAAATCTCGAAATCCTCTGAGGTGAACCCTTGCTCGAATGCTTCTACTAAGATGGAAAACCATTTGAGTTGTACTGATCTTTCCAACATGAACAAATACTCTCGATTGAGGAAACATCAACATTGCAAAAGTTGGACTCTGCTGAACAATTCGATCGAAAATCTTTGTGGGGATTGTCTTGGTAAATTCCTATTTGTTATTTATGTTATGATCCCTAGTGTTATCCTTCTGAGAATGAAAAATGCTACTTTAAACTTTGGAATGTGATTACATGGTTGAACCTTTGTTGGTTTGAAAAAACATATTATGTACAGGTTTATGACTTGGAAAGCACTCTTTTGGCTCAACAGCTTCTTGTTTCATGGGAAAATGGTTAGGAACTTTCAGTGTCTCCCTTGTTACCACTGCAGTATCCTTATGAACTCCCTCTTTTATGATTGTATTTCTGTCTTTGATTGGCCAGATTATACCTCTGATAATCCAAATTCTTTAAAATGAAATTTCTTATCCTTTAAGATGGCTTAACCTGCAAGTGATGTATAACTTGAATGTGGTTTGTTTTATCTGCATTCTTTACCTGTTAACCCCTTCTCTTGGTATTTTCAACATGACCTTGGTTAATGACGAGGATGGCACTCTCTGGTTTTGTTTGGATCTGTTGCTTCTTCATCTTCGAAAGCATATGAAGATCCACCTCCTGAAGGTCTTTCACTATCCTATAGATTCTAAATATGAGCATATGATGAATCATCTATGGAAGGCCGATCACATTTCCATAGAATCTAAGAATGAGGTAATCCCCTTCCTTTACCTCTTTGACTACTTATGTTACAATTCTAACTTGAATTTTGAAAAACATACAGGAATATACAATCTTAAAAATATGGTGAAAAATCAAAACATGAAATCTGGAGTTGGTTCCTATACCAATACACCAGCGAACTGTTAAACTAGGGAAAATCTCCCAACACCAGAGAACTATCCAATGAACAATCATCTTTGGAGGTGTAATTGTTGGACAAAATAGGTTATGCTCTTAAGTATGAACATCACAATGATGAAAGCTGAGAAACAAGAAAACAGGTGTATTATATTTATGTACCACCAGGTTTGGACTTGGAATTTGCAAACTCAAGTCCACTTTCTCGAGAAAGAAGAGTAATGTTGTATATGCTACAGAAATGAAAACTGTATTTTACATGTTTGTTACTTTGAAGTTTGTAACAACGCTTTAAGGCAATGGATTCATTCTGCAAAGAATGATTCCTACAGCTGCAAATTATCATACTACAGCATTCTTTCTCACCATAGCTCTTCTAAGGATGGTGTGTGGTGTTTGAACTGTTGTATTGATGAACCCTGTATAATTTTGAGCATTGATCCATGTAAATATCATTATACCTACGATATTTGTCCCTCAAAGGATCAACTTTCTTTTCTAAAGATGTTTGTATATTGCTGCAATTACAACATCTTATACCTGACTACGGGATACTTTGATGTTAGCCATAATCGAGCTACAAAGCGAAAACAAACTAAGGAATTTCAATCTGAATACTTTGATAGGACTCTCAAGCAAAACTTTGAAACCTTCTCTAAAGCGATGACTACAGGTACTAGCAAATATAATAATAGTAACTTCTTGTGTGAATCAAGGAACAATAGAAGCAGAATTCAACAAAAATACTTACTCAAGCACCACATAAATCAGGAGGCTCTTTATGAGATTTACTACCATAAGCACTTTTATAATGAAACTTTAAGCAAGACCCCTTACTGTCTATGGATATGGGGCAACATTATAGATTGTTTTTTATGAAGATCTCTACTTGGAATTGTCGTAGAGTTGGTAAAAAAATTATCTAGATGGACTTAGAATCCTTCTACAAGATTGAAAGGATCCAATTATCAGCCTTATTCGAAACAAGAACAAATAAAATACCTAGTGAAAAGTATGGAAAAAAAGCTGGATTTGACCAATTCCACTGTGTCCCGGCCACTGGGTTTTCGAGTGGAATCTGTGTTATATGAAAAACACATCAACTCGTAAATGAAATACTCAGTGCATTCCCGTATATTGTTATGGGTGATTTGAATGAAATACAAGACCCAACTGAAAAACTAGGAGGGTCTTCGCCACCTTTAACAAAACTTACTAGACTCCGACACTTCAAAAATGAATGTGAATTATTAGACATCCATTTCCAATGAAATGCATATACCTGAAGAAAAAAGCAAAACGGAAATAGACAATATCTATGAAAAGTTGGATAGAGTCTTCATTCATCACCAGATATTATAATGGTACCTAGATATATGTACCAAACATTATGCTTTTATGAGCTCTGATCACTGCCCTATATCTATTGAACTAGCTTCAGCTAATTCATTTAAAAACCAACCCTTCAAATTCGAGAAGATATGGATGATTAGAAAGGACTTTAGAAATGTTGTAAAACAAGCATGGAGAATAATTTATCATGGATCAAGAATGTATGATCTAGTCTCTAAGACAAAATTACTAAAAAAACATGCCAAACTTTGGAATAAAATGACGTTTGGCAATGTTTTCACTCAACTTAAAGATATAGAGAAACAACTATCTGAAATTCAAATTAATATTTGCACAAATGCAAATAATAATGAAATTCAAAAACAAAAAAGACTCATTAAAAAGAAGAAAAACTACTCAACTTTCAAAAGATATTTTGGAATCAAAGAGCCAAAGTTAAACATATCAAATTAGCTGACATTAACTCGAGCTATTTTCATAAAATAGCAAGTGGAAGGAGGAATAGAAAAATCATCAAGGAAATTAAGACCCGAGAAGGAACTAGCATTATTGGAGAAGAAAATATCAAGTTTGAAATCAGAAATGACTTCATTAAAAGATTTAAAAGTGAAGAACTGAATGAGAGCTTATTTCGGGAGAATCTTGAAGTAATCCAATTTGAAATCACAACAGAGGAAAATGTAGAACTAACAAGAAATGTATCTAATGAAGAGATAAAGAAAGTTGTTTTTGACATTGGGTCGGATAAATCTCCAAGACCAGATGATATGACAGTAGAATTCTATTAAAAATATTGGGATATTGTAGGTCCCTCTGTGATACAAGTAGTCAAGAGTTTTTTCCTCTCAGGAAAATTACCCAAACAAATCAATCATACATTTATATCGTTAATACCAAAATGCGATAATCCAAACTCTACAAACCATTATAGACCTATTAGTCTATGTTCTACAATTTACAAGATTATTTCAAAAATATTAACAACAAGACTGAAAACTACTATGGAAAAACTAATTCATCATTTGCAAGGAGCCTTTGTAGCAAATAGAGCTATTCAAGACAACATTTTAATAGCGCATGAAATCTTTCACTCATTTAAATCAAAATAAGGAATCGAAGGATTCATAGCTCTTAAACTAGACATGAAAAAAAGCCTATGATAGAATTGAATGGAAATTTATTATTCAAATCATGAAAAAATTTGGATTCCATGAAAAATTTATCAACTGGATTAAAGAATGTATTACGACTGTATCATTTTCAGTGCTAGTCAACAATGGCCCTACGGACATTTTCAAACCAACAAGAGGACTTAGACAGGAAGACCCCCTATCACCCTTTCTCTTTATTTTAGGATCTGAAATCCTATCTCGAAAACTACAACGAGTATCTGACAGACCTCGAAAACCTATCAGCTTTCAAGTCTCTAGAAACAAAACTCAGATTCCTTTTTTGGCCTTTGCGGGTGACATTATGATATTCTCAAAAGCCAAACAAGAAAGTTGTAAAGAAATCAATGACATAGTGGATGAATACTGTAAAATATCTAGACAAAAAGTAAACTTTCATAAATTTTCCTTCCAAGTTACGAAAAAGGTAACCACTACAAAAAAAATTGGCAATCCAAGGAATACTTACAATAACAAATATGATATCCCTTGAAAAATATCTAGGATGTCCTATCATTAATGGTAGGGTCAATTCTAATACATTTGTTGATCTTTTGACTAGTACACAACAACAACTAACTAAATGGAAAGCAAACTCTTTATCTCAAGCAGGGCGAACAACACTAATCAAAGCGAATCTTGCATCTAAACCTAACTACTTGATGCAAAGTTTCATGTTACCAACACATATACATAATCAACTGGATAAACTAAATAGAACCTTTTTTTTGGAATAAAGACCCATCATACAAACCTCTTGTTGGTTGGGATAAGATTTGTAAACCAACTCAACATGGAGGACTTGGATTGAGAAAAGCAAAAGATATGAACAAAGCACTACAATTTAAGTTGTTGTGGAAAATCTTGGCCGAACCAGACAATTTTTGGGTAAAAACTATACTGAAAAATACCTAAAAACACAACATATTTTACATTATAAGAAACAAGGAAACTGTTCTTGGCAATGGTCCAAAATGATTGAAATCTTGGACGAATTCAAAAAAGGACTCATTTGACAAGTTGGAAATGGTCAAACCATTAAATTTTGGACTGATAGATGGTTCTCTTCAAATCCTTTATGTGATACTATCAACATACAACCAACTCAGAATAAAGATGCTTTGGTAGCAGATTTTATTCTGCCAAATAATACCTAGAACAAGGAAAAGATTGAACAAATGCTCCCAACTCAGATATCTAAACTAATAATATCCATTCCATTACCCTTAAACAATATACATGCCAGAATGTATTGGAAAGTCAGTAAAGATGACTGATTTTCCACAAAATTTGCCATGGATATGATCAACAAAAACAAAGGATATACAATGTATGACTCTTCCTAGATTTGTATATTGGATACTTATCCTAAAGTAAAAAAATTCCTCTAAAAAATTATGAAAAATGGGCTTCCAACCAATGCCAGACTAGCTGAAAAAGGAGTAGCACTCCCTCAGGGATATGTCCGGTGTAACGCACAAAACGAAGATTCAAATTATCTATTATTCCAGTGTAGTCATACACTAAAAATCATAGAAAAAATGAACAACCACACACATGGAATTATTAGAACCCTAATTATAGGTATCAAAAAAGTCTCTGAAATAATTGGGGAAATTCGAAAGAAAATTGAGAAAGCACAATTTGTAGAATTGGCAGTCTCTTGGTGGGGCATCTGGTTCTATAGAAACCAACAAAGTTTTGGGCGACCAAGTAATGATACTAACCTGATAAAAGATTTACCTATTTATATTAGAAATCAAATCCATAACTGGGAACAAACAAAGACCTGGAACCCGGATTGCCTGGACGAGCCTAAACAAAAAATGAACAATAATAACCAAAATAGACAACCGAAGAAGAAATGGAAAAAACCTCTGGATAATGTTATTAAAATTAATATAGATGGATCTATCAAGACAAATGGTGACTCTAACTATGGTTTCATACTCCGAAATAGCAAAGGCGAACCAATTCACATTTTTTGGACAATAATAACCAAAATAGACAACATAAACAATTGCAGTTAAGAATGCTCTAGTTAAAGCCTATGCATTAGGTCTTAACAACATTCACCTTGAATGCGACAACCTAACTATTGTAAACATCCTGAAAAAGATCTGACACTGTCCCTGGGATATTGAAAGTTTAATTTCTAATATCCTTTGTGTTTTACAACTGTTTTTTTCAGTGCAGATCTTTCATGTCTTCCGAAAAACAAATGTTGTGGCCGACTGTATTGCGAAGCTGGGGCAGCAGAGTTCTTTGGAAGACATTTTAACAAATTTAAAGCTTTTAGATCTCATGCGCAAGGATGTTATACACTGAGAAACTGTGTCGTCTGTGATTTCCGGTCTAATTGTTACCTTATATAAAAAAAAAATAACAGCACAGGAAAAGAGGTAGGGACCATGGAAACGGAAGGTGGGCCCCACCTCACCTTCTCTTGTAAAATTTGGAATCCAATCCACTCTGTACCGTCTCTTTCCACCCTTGATCGATCCAGCATGGAACGTGTCTCCCTTTTCGTCCTCCTGTTTCTCATTTGAAGCAACCCGCCAACAACCACCGTCGATTCATTCACTCACTCAACTTCACCCAGCGCTAGTGTTTCTCTGCTTCACGCAACTCCCAAACCATAACCAAAATCCCAATCTCCTCGTTCCAAAATTTGAAATTGTTAACTGATTTTGCTGACACACTGCCGGCCTAGCTTGTACCCAATTCGATACCCTCAAGGGCCTCTAGTTGGCTCTCCTCCATCACGATTCATCGCCAACTTCCATTATCTCTCTGCTTGCTCTGTTTCTGCCAAACCGGCAACAATGGCGGAGGATTCATCAGAGAAGATGATCTACTTGCACGGCGACCTCGATTTGACAATTGTCGCCGGTCGCCAGCTTCCTAACATGGACTTGGCTTCTGAGCGCTTTCGCCGTTGCTTCGCTCCCTGCACTTCCCAACCCCGTGGTCTCTCTCCAGCCGCCGACGACGAACACCATACCGCCGACGGTGAATCCGACCTCGACCGGAAGGCCAAGCACCACGGCAAGATCATCACTAGCGATCCTTACGTCGCCGTCGTCGTCCCTCAGGCTACCGTCGCCAGGACCCGCGTGATCCCCAATTCCCAAAATCCTAGGTGGAACGAGCACTTCCTCATCCCGCTCGCTCACCCGCTGGTTAACCTCGAGTTTCAGGTGAAGGATAACGATTTCTTCGGCGCCCAACTTATCGGCACCGTCTTCATTCCGGCGTCGCGGATTGCGACCGGTGAGCGAATCGTCGACTGGTTTACCGTCGTCGACGGTTCTGGAAAGCCGCCTAAACCGGAAACCGCGCTTAGATTAGAGATGAAATTCACCCCTTGCGAGAAGAACCCTGTCTACAGTAACGGGATCGGAGGCGATCCGGAACGCGCCGGCGTGAGGAACACGTATTTTCCGATGAGGAAGGGGGGTTCGGTGACATTGTACCAGGACGCCCATGTTGTGGATAATCTGCTCCCGGACATTGAAGTGGAAGCTGGTTACGGGGACAGGAAGGTTTACAGTCATGGCAAGTGTTGGGAGGATATTTGCTACGCCATTTCAGAGGCTCACCATTTGATCTACTTGGTGGGCTGGTCCATTTTTCACAAGGTTAAGCTTGTGAGGGAGCCGACCAGGCCGCTGCCGAGGGGCGGCCATTTAACTCTGGGTGACCTCCTCAAGTACAAGTCTGAGGAGGGTGTGAGGGTCTTATTGTTGGTTTGGGATGACAAGACTTCCCACAAGAAGTACTTCATCAACACGGTATGAATAATTCTTGGTTTACAGTGTCTAGTGGAGATTGGAGAATATTCTTGTTGATAATCTCTTGCTTGTTGGTCAATGGTCAAATTGGTAATGGTGAATGGATAAGAGTATAAGACCTTCTTTTATGATGCAGCTTGAAGAAATTTCTTTACTTTTCATGTTTGAGAAGGATATAAAGACATTATATGAGAGTGCCTTTCCGGGAATAAATCTTTTCATGTTGTGATTTATCTGGTTATGATGTTCTCAGAGGAATGGGAATATCCAAGATTGTGACACACTAAAGTTACTTCATTTCGTGGTATTTTTACCTTTTGGCCTGTATGTAAGAAGTTTTTCTCACCCACAACTGTAGAATTTCCAAGTTCTTTTAGAATCATGTATGGAGAGAATCTTCAAATGTGACATTGCAGGCTGCACAAACTGTAGGTTTGAAAAATTATGGTTGGCTCACTAAACATAATCTGTATCCTAACTGGAATACAGGAAGGGGTTATGCAAACTCATGATGAAGAAACGCGAAAGTTCTTCAAGCATTCATCTGTCACATGCGTTCTGGCACCTCGTTATGCTAGCAGTAAGCTGAGTTTCATAAAGCAGCAGGCAAGACTTTATTTCTTCGTTCGTATGTGTCGAATTGTATACTATAGTTTGATTATGTCATGAGAATGTGCTGAGTTGGACAAGATAGTCACCCTTTACTGTTTTTGAAATAACGAATCCTTTCAAAGATTAGATGGAATGCATATTATACATGTAATATGTATGATTAAGATTGGGATACCATGGCCTTTCTTCACAGCAGCTGAGATCTCTAGAATGAAGTCAGAAGTTCAAATTAAATGTGTAACTAGTGTAATTCCCGTGCCAGGCACGGGTTCTTACGTCGTACATGTTGAATATTAATAATTATTAAAATTAATGTATGTACTAAAAAAATAGATCTAGATAATATTGATATCAAAATCAGATTCGGATTATAATTTCGTATTTCAATCATCTAAATAGTTGGAAATTTTGGATTTGTATATAATTAGGAAATTTTGGATTTGTATATAGTTAGAAAATTTTGGATTTGTAATCTTTGTGATTAACTTGTAATCTTTGTGCTTGATTTGTATTTAAATTAGGAAGAGATTAGTAATAGGTTTAGGTGAAAATCTTTGATTTATAATTAGATTTATTTAAAAAAGTGAAAAAAGCAGAAAAATGACATGTGGCGGTTTTAATGAGGGAGTGCCATGTGGCGTAATTAGGTTCTAATTTAGTGGATATATAGTAGATTATCAACTGATGAAATTGTCTGTTCTTCTATATCTAATTACTTCAATTCAGATATTTGCTTTATGTGTTACTGTCTTTCATATGCTTATTGTGTATCAATGTGATGAACTGATAATTCAAGATGTAATTACAAGGATGATAGTTTTTACTGTTTGACAGTTAAGTACTGTCTTATGTGTGCTTTTAAATACTGAATTGCTTCCCTTTTTGTGGAATGTTAGAACCATATTTGGCAATACAGCTGCTGAGCTGAAGATCTTCTTATGTGGAAAGATTTCTCAAGTTCGTTTTTATGTTCCCTAGTAGTACTTGGCATTTGTAAACTTCTCAAATAGTGTTGTTTTTCTAGGTTACTGTTCCTAGTGATCTTTTCTTAGTTCTTGGTTATTGTCCTTCATGTTTTCCTCGTGTTATGTTGCTGGTGTACACTTCTGGCTGAGTTATTACATTTTGAATTATACAGGTTGTTGGAACAGTATTCACACATCACCAGAAATGTGTGCTTGTGGATACGCAGGCTCAAGGTAATAACAGAAAGATAACTGCATTTATAGGGGGTATAGATCTTTGTGATGGGCGATATGACACACCTGAGCATAGACTCTTTCGTGGGTTGGACACAGTGTTTAAGGATGATTTTCACAATCCTACGCTCCCTGTAAGTTGATGTCTTTCTTTGCCTTGTCCATTCGTGAAGTTTAAGATTGTGTGTTGTGTGAAAGCTTTTGGTTTTTGGTTTTTTTCCTGACCTTTTGTGATTTTTCTAATTTCCAGAAGTGAATTTCGGTAAAATTTCTTTAAGCATATTTATCGGGTAAAGTATTTTAGGGTGTCTAATAAACTGCTTGATTATAGCAATATAGTGCTATTAATAATACTAAATACTAGTTATGAACTTAACTGCTTAAAATACAGCACGATCCTACATTATGGTTATGTTTATCGGAGTATTGCTGATTTGTTTTTTTGTTTTTTGTTTTTTGAGGATATTGATTTTTGTTTTTTCAAATGGTTGATTTGCTCAGTGTCCTTCTTGATTCTTTGCCAGATGAAATTGATGCTAAATTACCAGATAGATTATAAAGTGAAATCTTGAGACCTTAGCCATGTTATTAGGTGTTCAGCCATTTTTACTCTTAGCTTATCCTTCCTCTCCGCGATGCTTTCTTTCCCTAGCTGACAGTCGAATATCCATGTGAGTATTCATCTGATAGAACTTCATCGAACTCTTTCATGTGTGGAGATCCTGTGGCTGCTGAGTTATGCTGTGATAAATTATCTCCATTTGCTTGTTTGCATGTGCTAATAACAATTTCAGTATGTATTACATATTACAAATCAAGTGTAAAAGGTTTATGAGGTTTACAGTGATCCAAATTATGGCTCATGAGTGACAGAACTGAATATATTTGGCTGAACAATGTAATCCATTGCCGTTCACTCACACTTGGTGCTGGTCAGTTCATTGTTTCTCTGCCATCCCTTCCCCTTCACTGGCTTTATTGGTTTTCCTCACATACTTTACACTTGTTTCATGCTGTGATGCAAATTATTCCATTGACTTCCATTTTCACATCTCTTAGGTTGGAACTAAGGCTCCAAGACAACCATGGCATGACTTGCATTGTAAAATTGAGGGGCCAGCTGCATATGATGTACTACTAAATTTTGAGCAGCGATGGAAAAGAGCTACCAGATGGAAAGAGTTTAGCCTGAAGAAAAAGATGGCGCAATGGCATGATGATGCTTTAATTAAGATAGACCGTATCTCTTGGATTCTTAGTCCTGCAGTTTCAGACACAGACAATGATGTGAACATCATTCCTGAAGAGGATCCTTTATTGTGGGTCTCTGATGAAAAGGATCCTGAATCCTGGCATGTTCAGGTTTGTCAATGCCGATTGCCTGTAATAGACCTTGTTGCTTGCGTTTCTAGTATGGTCCCGTTGTGTCATCTTACTCATGTTACCGTATCCGGCAGGTGTTTAGGTCTATTGACTCCGGATCACTCAAGGGATTTCCCAAGACCGTGGGTGATGCTCATGCCAAGGTAAATCAACAGGGAAAGTACAAGTACGCCAGATTTGCATTTTGCACTTAGCAGGTCACTATCTGAATAGTTAGAAAGTAAACATGGGAATTAAATTAAATAAGAATCCAGCGTAAATGGCTAGTCCAAGTTTCAGAGTAAGTTGTTGTATGATATATTAACGTCAATGCCACAATTTCATTAACACCAATCCTTAATAAAATATTTATCTTTTGATGGTAATAGAATACCTTATCTTATAGCACTGTCAAAGACTCAAAGGTCTCTTGTGTCTATATATGACGCAGACTGCAAATACATGGCATGTGTCTATGTATTTGAGAAATCAGTATTACATCTCATACTTGTAAAATCATACATTTTGTTGCCTATGTTGCATGTGTTAATGGTGATCATTTTCTGCAGAACCTTATTTGCTCAAAGAATTTGGTGATTGACAAAAGCATACAAACAGCATACATCCAGGCTATCAGATCAGCTCAGCACTTTATATATATAGAAAACCAGTATTTCATTGGATCATCCTATGGGTGGCCTTCATACAAAAATGCTGGTGAGGGTGGTATTTGGCTCTTATGCTGAAAACTGAAAACTCAATATTAATGCACTGAACATGTAGCTTATATAAATTACCTTTGAAGTTTTATGCTTAAAAAGACGTATGATCTGGGCTTTTATGAACAAAAATTTTCACACTTATTGATATCAATAATAGATCCCTGCATGTATTCTTTGTTACTTCCATCAATTTGTGAAATGTACAAATCTTTTCACCTGGTGCTTTTCTTAATTGAGTGGCTTCCTTTTTTGTACCATCAGGAGCTGATAATCTTATTCCCATGGAGTTGGCACTTAAGGTTGCTAGCAAAATTAAAGCAAAGGAGAGATTTGCAGTTTATGTTGTCATGCCTTTGTGGCCTGAAGGTGATCCAAAATCTGCAGCTGTGCAAGAAATTCTTTATTGGCAGGTAATGGGAGTTGTAGACCTAATTATCTACACTAGTTTCGATTTTTGAGCAATTAATGATGGAAATTAGCTAGAAGCGGGAAGAATGCTGAATTCTTTCTTCTATTTGAAATTCATTATGCCTTTTTTTGATACAGTTATCTTTCACATATGCCACACATATGGTACAGTTGTTTGATGCTCTTTTCCGATTGACTAGTTACGTAACATGAGAGGTCGAAATCTCCTTATGAATTGTGAAAGTAACCAGTCTTCTATTTTGACTAATTTCAATACACGGTTGCATTATGATGTTTCATGAACTTTGTACTCATGTCCTTGCAGAGCCAAACGATGCAAATGATGTATGCAATTGTTGCTCGTGAGCTTAAAACTATGCAGCTTGAGGACTCTCATCCTCAGGATTATTTAAATTTTTATTGCCTTGGTAATAGGGAAGAAATTCCACAGGAGATGGTAAGTGAAGTAGAACAGTCTGATGCTAATGGAGCCAAAGCAAACAAGGTAATTATAAAATGAAACTCTCTTGCTCCTGCTCTCTCTGTTTCTCAGAGTCATTGTCAGTTCCAAAATGAAAATTGTTATCTTGTAAAAAAAATGTTATCAAATATCCTGTTGAATTGTGACTACGAAGCTTCCTGTATGCCAAGTGGCTAAGATGACATAATGAGTTCCATGTAGTATTTGATATTGGCATATGTCGAAATATTTTGGTAAAATTCTCAAGTGTCATGGTAGAGTGTCACCAATTATTTGCTTGGTGCCAAGTCAAGGAAGATAGCACAGTGCAGGGCGTCTTTCTTTTTTCCTCTCTTTGATTTTAGACACGAGGGATCTTGTCCTTGGGGAAAATAGTTAGTGGTGATCACCATTAAAAATTAGCATGACCTAATTCGAGTCCAAATAACCTTGAATAGGAGAGAGAGCTTGGTTAAATTTTCAACTGTTCTTAATTTTGAGCAAGTTTTGTTTTGAGTGTAGTAAACATATTCAGTATGTTTATCAACTAAATGATTCCTCACCCTTCAAATGTACGCTAAAGACCGCTAATAGAAATAGGGTCTCCCTATATACACACGGAATTTTATCTAAATGCACACTATTTCGTGCGTTAAATATAGCCGTACAGCTTGGTGCGTTAACAATAGCCGTATAAGGGGCAAAAGTGGAAAAAAGCGGAAAATAATACAAGTCTTGTGCGTTAATAGTAGCAGTACAACTACTGTAGCTGTGCGTTAACATTAGCTGCACAACTACCGTAGCTTTACTGGAACTGGGCCTGTAAGCCCAATTCCAGTCTATTAAAAAAAAAAAGTACAACGCCCAAGAAGTGACCCATGTTTTTTTGTGCGTTACTGGAACTGGGCGCTGTACTTTTTTTTTTATTTAATAGACTGGAATTGGGCTTACAGGCCCAGTTCCAGTAAAGCTACAGTAGCTGTGCGGCTAATGTTAACGCACAGCTACAGTAGTTGTACTGCTACTATTAACGCACAAGACTTGTATTATTTTCCGCTTTTTTCCACTTTTGCCCCTTATACGGCTATCGTTAACGCACCAAGCTGTACGGCTATATTTAACGCACGAAATAGTGTGCATTTAGATAAAATTTCGTGTGTATATAGGCTCTCTGTAGAAATATGTTATTCTATCTTATGCTTTACTCTCAATCACCTAACTGAGGCCTTGATGACAAATTGGTTTGTCCAGGTTTCTGATTCGATGAAGTATCAACGTTTCATGATCTACGTGCATGCAAAGGGAATGATAGTTGATGATGAATATGTTATTCTGGGATCGGCAAACATTAACCAGCGATCATTGGCTGGTTCAAAGGATACTGAAATCGCTATGGGCGCATATCAACACCATCACACCTGGGGTAGCAAGAAGAAACATCCTCGAGGACAGGTGTTTATCCTTATACTTCTTTTCTGGATTTCCTTATCGATTCGTTACTTTTTTGTTGGGTTGCTGTACTTCTTTTTTTCCTTTTTTCTTGTGTCATGGTTCTCCAGGAATGAAAACCCAGGCTTATCTTTCGAAAATAAAAATGGCTCACTAATATAAAGAGCTAAAAAACATCAAGAGTACATGGACAGGGTCAAAATCATAGCAACAGATGCTGCTTACCTGCTGTAGATTGGGTAGAGTTTCATTCAAGTCTATTCAAAATTGCGTTCTCTGTAACAGGTGTACGGATATAGGACGTCGTTATGGGCAGAGCACCTTGGGATGCTAGAACCATGGTTCAATGAACCAAAGAGTTTGGAATGTGTGAGGAAAGTGAATGAAGTTGCTGAAGATAACTGGAAGCATTTTACGGGCGAGAACTTCATGAAATTGCAAGGCCACCTCCTCAGGTATCCTCTCAAGGTTGGTGCCGATGGAAACGTGGAACACCTTCCTGATCAGGACAGCTTCCCAGACGTCGGGGGCAGGATACTTGGTGTTCCTAGTCCTACGCTTCCAGACGTCCTAACAACATGATAATCCAAAACCAGGAGAGAAATTTCATATGCTCATGTGGGTTTGCTGCAAATTTAGAAACTCTCAGTTCCATTCCATGGAATGAAAATACAAAGTAAATGTTTTTGTTTTAAGCTCTTTAAATCTATCGGGATATGTTGATGTAGACTGAGAGATCGGACAAATTGGTAAAGAGGTTGTCCATCAACATCGTACATGTTTGTTTATAGTTGATGCACAATTGTGAATCCTGGCTTTTTCATGAACTGTATCTTTTTTTTTGATGCCCAGATTTTACATGAAAGACTGTGAATTGTGATTGTATAAAGAAATGACAATATTGTTGTTAGTATTTTTTCGGGGATAATTTTCGCAGTGGATTTTTTATGCTCCGCCCAATTTTTTTTCCTTTGGACGTCATAATTGTGACGCCCAAGAAGTGAACTGGTTTTTTTTTATAAATTGATTCATTTGGACGGGTTTATAAAAAATCAAAATTAATTTTAAAAAAAAGGATGACTTCTTGGACGCCATTAGGTAGTGCCAAGAAGTAAAAATGGAAAAAAAAAAAAGGTTACTCCTTGTGCTCTATTAGGTGGCGTCCAAACCCTATATCATAATTTTTAGGGTTTAATATAACAATTCATAGGCAAATCCCAAACTCTAAGTCATTATTTGATTTGAGATTGTGGGGAAAATACATTTATCCTAACGAGCCCCCAAATCGGACAAATTTCCCAAACCACCCACACATTTCAAGGTCTGAACCAATTTACAAAATATTCGGTCAATATCTAGATATTGTAAGTTATTTCTCCAACTTAAACTTGAAAATCTTAAACTTTGTAAGAGGCCATAAACCCTATACCCTAAACCCTAAAAAACTCCAAAACAAATCCCTCACATAATAGCTATTGGGCGCCACTACGCCTAAAGGGTTATAGTAGAAACCCTTTGGGCGCTATCTAGTGACACCCAAAAGCTGTGGGGTGGGGTTTTGGGTTTAGGGTAGAGTAAAACAATTCATAGGCAAATCCCAAACTCTTTATTTGATTTGAGATTATGGGGAAAATATAGTAATAAAGGGTCCTTAGAGTATCCAACGGCAGGGACTGGACGACCTAATTTAGAAATTTTATCAGTCACACAGTTTATTTCCCTGGAAATATGCTGGATATGAACCTCTTCGAGCCATAATAGATCCATCATGGAGTTTGAAATTATTAATTCAATTTCCCAAGGACAAATCCATTTTCCTGTACGGCATTGATGACACACATTGTCACCCTCAATTTCTAACCTTTAAACCCATATGTTTTGCAGCTAACAATCATTTTCTAAGTCTCATCGCTTCTGCTAAAACAATAGAGAAAGAAGGACAATGTCTTGAATCCATGAGGATGACCCTAACATTAGAATTCCTAATAACATATCCAAATGTACTTTCCCCATTGTCATTACATGAACCATCAAAATTAAGTTTATAAAAGGTTAACTTGGATTTATTCCATCTAATATGTTGGTGTACTTGTCTTTGTTTATTTTATTTAATACCATTTAAGATATGAAAATCTTCATCGTCAGATGTGTTTTTGGTAAGTACTCATCTTTTGATGTGCTCATTAATGAAGTGGATTATATGTAAGTGTCGATTAGGGAATACATGTTGGAAGACAACTTGGTTCCTATGAAACCAAAATGTTACGATTTGTAAGAACATATGGTCGCCTAGTTGATTTTTGAGATTGTATAGGTTATCATTAATTGTAAATCAAGAGTACATAGATGTGGTGTAATATTCCTATTAATATTCTGAATAAGGTGTTGTGTAAAGGGACATTGTGTGAGGAGATGTTGCATGTCTTCAGTTGGGCAATTACACATCTCACAGTTGGATGACACGATAAATATTTTCCGAATTAGACGATCTTTTGTTGCAAGACCATTTTTTGTAATTTTCCACATGAAGTTTTTAATTTTTGGTGCCAAATCTAGCTTCCAAATCCACTAGAAGTTATTGTTTAAAATTCCCCTTTGGTGATGTAGAAGATCAATAGTTGAGCTGGTCGAGAACCAACCATTCGTACTAGGTCCCCATAAAGACGATATGTAAAGGGATTTTGAGGAATCGGAATTCTTTAAAAAATTCTATTATTTGATGGTCTAAAAGATGAGAGATATATTGATATAATTTAGCGGGATCCCACTATTAATTAGAAGTAATGTAGTGGTTAACTGTAAGATTAGGTTGTGTATTGATACCTTGTGGCAATAATTAAGAAAGTGGGTCTGAAAATAACCAAGGGCCCAACCAAAACTGAATAGTATTTTCATCACCGACTTTCCATCGGAAGCCTTGCTTAAATATTTCTCAAAGTTGTATAAGTTTAGTACATTGCCAACTAGTATTTCCTTTCCTTTGGTAGTTTAAAACATGAATGTTTTTCAGATATTTTTCATTAATTATTTGAACCCATATATTTGTCGACTCTGCCGTGATTTTCCAAATCAGTTTTAGTGATAGAGCAGTATTCATATAAGTCGCTTTACAGATTCCAAGGCCACTAGATTTTTGTAGTTCACAAATGTCATCCTACCGTATCAAGGGCTATATTGATTGTCTTCATTCCTGAAGAAATTTCGATTTATTTGATCTAGAGTATTGTGAATGGATGTTGGCAACATGAAGCTTTGCATAGTATAATTTGGTTTTGTTGCAAGATTGGATTTTATAAGTATCGATCTACCGTGTTGAGAGATTGAATTGGCTTTCCATTTGGTTATTTGTTGTTTTGATTTGGTTATGAGTTTCCCAAAGGTATTAGAATTAAATTTTCCATTAATAATTGGACATCCGAGATGTTTTTCCAAAGCAACATTGTGAATAATACCCAAAGTATTTTGGAGTAGAGTTCGTGTATTCGTTGATACGTTCTTAGTAGTTTGAAAAGTTGAGTTATGTAGATTTACCTTTTGTCCTGAAATATCGCAATAATCCTTAATAGTTTACATAATAGTTTGACAAGTGGACTGGTTTGCGTTGGTAAAGATGATAATATTATCAACAACGGCCAAGAAAGGAATTTTAGTACCTCTCTGAGTAAGGGTAATGCCTAGAAATTGTTTATCCGAGGAAGCGCATTTACTTTGAAGATTTCGTGCAAGAATTTTAGCTCCCAAAATGAAAAGGAAGGGTAAAAGTGGTTCCTCTTGTCGTAGTCCTCTTTTTGGGAAGAATTGCTTTATTGGTTCGTTATTTACTAGGATGAAAAAAGAAACAATTTTTGTACATTCTTCTATCCAACTAACAAATTGTGTTGAAAATCCAAATTTTCTTAGAATCGCTAAAATAAATGGTAATTTTATTTTATCATAAGCTTTTTCCATATCAAGTTTGACTGCCATCCACCCTTGTTCTCCTCTTTTTAATCGAAAAGAATGAAAAATCTCATGGGATATTAAGATATTGTCTTGTATAAAATGATTAGCCACAAATGCTCCTTGCAATGGGTAAATGAGTTTAGGCATAAATATTTTCATTCAATTAGTGATGATTTTGGCAATGATTTTATACATGGTGGAGCATAGACTTATAGGTCTGAAATGCGCTGTTTGGGTAGGGTTGTCACATTTTGGTATAAGGGTAATAGATGTATGGTTAAATTGTTTAAGTAATTTGCTCGAATGAAAGAAACTTTTCACTTCTTTAGTGACTGTAGGGCTTACAATATGCCAATATTTTTGATAGAATCCAACAGTCTTACCATCTGGACCAGGGGACTTGTCTGTGGCAATCCCAAAATTGCCTGCTTAATTTCGGAATTGGTTACTCGTTTAGTTAGTTCTCTATTATCGACACCAGTAGCTTTTGTGGATAGAACCAGTTGATTATTTAGTCGATTTAAGTCAATATTGTTACTACAAAATCGATTTTGAAAGTCCACTAAAAAATCACTTTTAATATGTTTTAGTTCATTTAGTTGTAACCTAGATGTAGTGGTAATTGTTTCTAAAAAATTTCTATTCTTTTTTTATAAGTAGCAATGTGATGGAAGTACCTAGTATTGAAGTCAAAAGATCTTAAATGGGTTATTTTTGAGGGTTTGCTCCAATATCTCTGTTGAAAATCCAAAAGGCTTTTTCATTTTTAAATTAAACGTTTTTGTTTGAGAATCCAATTAGTATCAAGTGAAGAAGGGGATTGATTCTGCAGACTTATTAAGGTTTCATCAAGGTTCTTAAGTTGTTTGAAAACATAACCAAAGGTTTGTTAATTCCACAATTTAGATTTTCTCTTGAGTAGCTGAGTTTTCTTGACCAAATTAAACACATGTGATCCATTACAATGAAAATGCCATGTTTGTCTGACTATATTTTTCATAGTCTATACGTTTTGTCCACATCATTGCAAACTTAAAAGGAGGAATTGTGATTAATTGCTAATTGTGGAAATGTAATGATATAGGGCAATGATATGAAGTTGTGAATACATGATTCTTAACACACAGTGTTAGATACCATTATAATATTTGATTATGAGAAATCGCTCGATCTAATTTCTCAAAATGATTATCAATTCTATCTTGACTTTTCTACCATGTGAAATTATTACCGACCGAAGGTAATTCTATCAAGTCATAATTATTATCAAAATTAATGAGGGTATTAAATTGGTTCATGCTCGGTTGGACCCCCAATTTATCTTGAGATGTTTTGATTTCATTTAGTCTCCGATGGCAAGACATGGGGGTGAAAGATTAATAATAAAAGTGGTCAACTGATTCCATAATCGAGGATTATTAGGTTGGCGAGGTAGGGCATAAGCAAATATTATGTAGAACTTATAATTATTTGCAAAATTAGTATACTCAGTGCAGATGAATCGATCCGTACAATGATTTATTTTTATGTAATTCATATGATTTTCATAGGAGACATAGTCCACCTGAAAAGCCTTGAGCTGGTACAAACTGCATATTATCAAAACCAACTTTCTTCCATAGTTGATCATCGGGAGCCTTATTAGTTTTAGTTTCAACTATAGTTATCACTTGAATTTGGTCAATTTTGCCAAAAGTTTCTAAATGGGTCCAAAAGTTACGTTTACGAATCCCACGACTATTCTATAGACAAATCTTCATTATAAATGATAATAAAATCTTTGAAAGTTCTATTTTGGCAATAACACGGTGTAAAAGTTATAACGTGCAATTTACACATGAAAATGTTCTGGATAACAGATAGCTTGGTTAATGAATAGGCCTTCTCGACTATACATTGCAACTTTTGAGCTCTTGGTTTCTTAGGTAATCTGCCCTTGGAGTGATGTTGTTCAAAAGACATATAATTGATGTATTGAAATCCAGGTTGATTTGTAAGACCTGAGGCATTAGAAACGTCATCATATGCCAACCCGAAGACTTCCCAAGATGCCACCTATCTCAGTACTACTCCCGTCCTAGTACGCTTAACTTCAGAGTTCTTTGTCCTTACTTGAATTATGAAAAGAAAGAGCTCTTGTTGACATGAGATAATACTCTAATCCTTATAAAGGATTATAAATCTAGGGTGTTACAATCACCCTCACTTATACCCTTTACGACCGAGTTATGGCCCAAAGACCGCTCTTTAGGTTGAGCGACCGTCCACCGGACCAAGCCCACTCGTAACCTAGAGTCGGATCTGATACTATCTGTAAGGCCAGATGCCTTAGAAGTGCCATCTAATGCCAACCCGGTGACTTCCCAAGAGGTCACCCATCTTGATACTACTCTCGCCTAACACGCTTAACTTCAGAGTTCTTTGTCCTCACTTAAACCATGAAAAAGCAAAGCTCTTGTTAACATGGGTAACACTCTAATCCTTAGATTACAAATCTGGGGTGTTACAAAACACAAGTGTAGCTCACTTCCCGATCGAAATAAAAGATGCCTACTTTATGTTGACTTAATTCATAGTGATATTTAGGGTCCTGCACCAACTAAAGATATAAATGGATCTACCTGACTTCTTACTCTCATTGATGATTGCACTCAGATTACTTGGTCACTCTTGCTCAAACACAATTCTGAAGCTAGCAATATCATTCATGCATTTTATGCCATGATTTAGAATTTGGCAAAACTCTTTCAACACATTCGATATGATAATGCCAATAATTACTTCAACCAAACCCTATCTTCCTTTTTTATCCAAGAAGACATTGTTCATGACTCTTCTTGTCTGTATACTCCCAATTCCTGACAATCAACATTGTCTAGCTTAGCGGAAAAAATTGCATATTCTTATTGTTAATAGAGTTGTCAATTTTAAGTATGATGTTCCAAAGTTCTATTGGGGAGAATCCGTCTTAAAGATTTACTTTCTAATTAATTATTGAGTATGACTTCAAGGTTTATGTTTTAAAACTTATACTGAAATATTGGTATCTTAATAATAAACTTTGGTTTTAAATATTTAAATTAGAATACTAAAATTTGTAGATTTTATCATATTTCTTTCAATAAAAAAACTTAATTAAAGTGGATATGATAATTTATGACTATTTTTTTATTCAATAAAAATGTTAAAATGTAATCGAGAAGTGGATAATGAAATGAAACTACTTGGATCTGGTGAACTTCATTTTTTTATAAAAGGCGGTGAACTTCACTTTTAGAGTTGCTATTAATATTAAAGTGTGTTCCATACTTACACAGTACTTAGGATTTGTTTGTTAGAGAAGATTATAAACACTTTTTTATAATGTGTTTTTTTGAAGAAAAAAAATTTAAAATTTATGAGATAATGAAATTTTGTGCAATGTTAAAAAAATACTGCGGTTTACGGTTCGAATTTCAAACCCATAAATACATTCCAAGTTTTCAAAGATACATGCATTGCACCCTAAAAATAGTTGGGGCGCGACCCCAAGCGGCTTAAACCCGGTCTGGTTCTAACCGGGTCTACTAGAATGCTTGATGTAGATTGGTAGTTAGCTTGATTTAAGAGAAATTTGGGCCCAATGGCCCTTTATTTAGCCAAAAGTTGAAAAACACCCCAAAAAATCAAGATATTAGAAATATGACCCCTACATTCACTTATCCATATATGCGTTCACTTTCTAGATCTGGCCACATCGTCCCCGACCTCCATTCAAGACCTTCATCCCCATCGGCGCCTCCTTCTCTTCATTACCGACCACTCCACCGTCTTCCTCGACCTCCATCTCCGACGATCGTCGCCGTGCCTACAACTCCACTTGGATCTCCATCATCCTCTTCTACTTGAACATAAGCACCAGACTCATCATCTTCAACAACAACAACTCCACTTGGATCTCGTAGATCATTTGCAATTATATCATCTACTGTTGGTACTTGTACTTCTTCAGGCTGGTACATCTTTTGAGTTTCGGACCGTTCCTCAATTATTCCTTGGGGTTTCGTTTTACATATAGCCCGCCAACTAGCACGACCTCGCTTTGTACCAAGATATGGGGTATAATAAACTTGCTTTGCTTGTTGTGTCAAAATATATGGATCATCCTCTCTATATAGTTTGTAGGATTAATATCTACGAGATCATATTTTTCATGATTGCTCGTTCCGTCAAAACTAATGACATTTGAATAGAACAACAGTTTTTGGATGGCTACCTGAGTACTCCAATTGGATTATCTCTTCAAGGAGACCATAATAATCATATACCTCACCTGTACTTAGACCTATCAACTGGGTCGGGCGGGTCGGGTTCGCGTTCAGGTCATGTCGGGTTCGGGTCAAATCGGGTTCGGGTCGATCGGGTTGATAAAATTTTCGGGTCGGGCGGGTTCGGGTTCGGGTTGACCCAGCGGGTTGAACATGCCCTTTTTTTATGATTATTATTATGATTTTTAACTTTAATAAAATAATTATAATAATATAATTAATATTATATTATTATTTAATAAAGTATATTAAATTATTTAATATAAATGAAATAAAATATACAAAATAAAGGGGACCCGCGAGCTCGGATTTGCGTTCGGGTCGAGTCAGGTCGGGTTCGGGTCCTTCGGGTTCGGGTCCTTCTTGACCCAGTGGCGTTCGGGTCGGATTCGGGTCCTTTCGGGTCGGGTCGGGTTTTCGGGTTGGGTCGGTTTTTGACAGGTCTACTTGTACTATTTGTTCCTTGCACCCACACACCACTATTCATTGTAGATTTTCCTTCTCCTCTTTTCAATGTGTCAAAAGTGTAACCATTGATAGTGTAGGATGGCCACAGCGTTGCCATTGCTCTCGGGCCCCAGGATAAACTTCTTATGAACTCGTCTTTTGTCTTGTGGGTGTTAATCTACGATAACATATTTTTAGCCACAAAATTAAGAGCGTTAAAGATTACCATTACAATATTAGTAGATAGATTACCAAAATTTACTTACGAATGATTTAAACCATGGAGTAAATTCGGTGTCAAAGAGAGCATCAATATTTGGCCCACGAACACTTCTAGATAATTCTATGCAAATTATATTGAGTAATGTTAAAATACAAGTAATTTAATTTTTAAAAAATAATGACACAAAATAAATTGTGGAGCGATAAAAAAAAGAAAAAAATTGCAATAATTACGAAAATATCACCGTGTCATTTGATCTCACTCATTTTTTTCCCTTGATTCAATGACTCACAAATTACAATGATTTCTACGTCTTACTTTTAGAGCCGAATGTATGTATGAAAATTGTAGTTGTTAATAAAATACTCGGTAGTTAGGAATTGTTTTTTCTTTGAAAAAATTTCTTAGTGGTCTCGTGAAAATTCAACTTTCATATTTTCTAGGTCACTCAATCAGATTATGGCTATTGTCACCAACTCACCATGAATTTTAATACTTTCTGATTTTCGTTTCCCTATAACTATCGTGTCAAAAATAAATACATGAAGTTGAAATCCACGTATCGTAGAATAATACTAGAAATCGAAGCCCGTGCGTATATGTAGTGTCACAGTATAAATATGAATTTGTAATATATTGATCGTTGTTTTATGTTAGACATATATTATTTGATATGCAATGAAATGATTCGTTGTTTTATGTTAGACATATATTATTGTAATACGTGTTTCTACTTCTATGTTTGCATGTAAATGATACTCCTTAGATGTGGATTATTTTAAATATTTGAATTGAGTTGATTGTTTTGGTTGAGAGCGATGGTGTATTTATATTGTTTATGTGAACTACTTGGTGGATTTCATTGCATTTTCAATCTAGTATCATGCGATTGATTTCCATTCCTACGTGGCCGTGTTAGATTTATTATTTTTAAGTTGTTACGTTGTCAGATTAATTTGTTATTTTTAACTTGTGTTTTTGTCAACCTAAACTCTTTCTCATGTGATTTTCAAGCTTCCCTTTTTATTTGTCTGGTTCTCCCTTTTTGTCTTTGTTTAATTTGTCTCATATTAGCTTAACCAATAATTAAGTCTCTCGCAATCTCTAAATTTACCAAATACCAATGTTTAAAAATTTGAGTTATTACCTAAATCCTAAATATGAGGAGTTTGAGCCAAATAATATGGATAGTCCATGGGCTAAAAATATTCCAAACTTGAAAGCAATTTTTCGAGCCTCCAAAAGTTAATTGGGAAAAAGATAAAAAGAAAAGAAACAAACAATTCTTTGCTTCTTTACTTCAGTTCACACCCCTGCCCTCACTCCCTACTTCCTTTCTCTCTCGAATCTGAGGTGAGATTTTAGCTTCAGTGCGTCAATGGCGTCTGCTAAGGAATCTGCCACTCCTCCTGCCACAGGCAAGATCGGACCTTACACCGTCTTTCTCACTCCTCGTTCCTCCCCTAACCCCCCATCTCCCGCCGCCGCCGACTCTTTGCCGATCCCCGAAACCCCTAAGAAGCTCGTCGCTCAGCCGCCGCCGCAGCCTCCGATACCTCATCCCGTTGTGGTGTCGCTGGTGCAACCTTCGCCCGCTCAGTTCACCAAGCCCTCGGCCGATGACGGCTTCGGCTTCTTCTATAACGCCATCTCCAGAGTTCTAAACGGTTTATCCCTTTTTCTCTTCTTCTTTTGTTTTTTGAGATCAAGCGTTTTGCTCTTTCGATTGTTGAAATTGCTAGCTAGAGAAGTCAAAATCTAGCTTCTGTTGATCGCAATTGGAGTGCTGAGATGGATTTTTGTTGTGATTTGGTAGCTCATTCGAGTTTGGGTGAGTACATTGCGAACTGGTTAGGTATAAACCAATCCAAGTATTAGTGGGCGCTTGATGACTACTATGAAGCCAATGAACTGGTAAATTTCATCTTTAATCTCCTTATCTAGATCCCCAATCTTCAGTTATGTGAAATTTGACTCGCTCTTTGTTGAATTTCTTGATACTTAGTTCGCAAAGTGTTCTCCTGAGTGTCAATCGATTTAGTGTGGATTGATTGTCAAGTAATAATTGGAGCTTTTAAGCAAAAGCTTAGGCTTTGTTTTAATTTCATTATCTCTTCATAAGTAAATGCTAGGTTGGTGGGTTTGTTTGGTGAAATGATTAAATATTTGCTTTGATTCAGATAAGAAAAGAAAATGTATGGCTTGGTCAATTAATAGATTTATAATATGATCTTGATATTCACCTTTCCTGTTGTTGACATGACTGTAGAAAGCTCTATCTTCTGTACAAGTTACCATTTTTATACTTTATGGGTAGATTTTGCATCAATAAAACCTGATGAAATGCCTTAAAAACTGTAGGAAAAAGGAGATGCTAAAGCATAAGCAGGTAACTTTTCAATTTTGGGTTGGTAAGAACATGTATTCTCCCCTCTACTCCCATTGACTTACTGCTGATTCATTGTCAAATCATTGTTCTAATATCAATGTAGTTTGTCTATGTGCAGAATTCACTCAAGCAGGGTGCATGTTTCCTCTTGATTATATTTCTAGGTGTTGGGCATGTTATGGGGCTCAATTTGTAGATTATCTGAGATCTTGTTCTAAAAAAATGGTTGTTTTGCTTTAAAGTATGTCCAGAATTCTACTGTATTACCCATCCCATATAAGCTATGATCAATGCATGCTAGATATTGTGCTTTGATTCTTATAGTACTCTTTTATCAAATATTTAAGGCTTGTTGGTGTCTGATCTGTGCTTTGATTCTTCTTTATGTTTCCTCTTTTTTTCTTGGTTTAATGACTTTATGTTGAAGCAAGGAAGATTAAGAATGTGCCAAAGGTACAAAGTTGGGAGAGATTTTGCAGTGCATTCTGTATCACTCCTTGTTATCTATTAGTATTCATGTCATTGTTGCGGTTTGATCACTATAGGGATATGGTTGCATTTGGTATTTGGTTAATAGATAACTTGTCGATTTGAGTCAGCCATGTTAAATGTGAATGTGGTTTTGGGATGTGGGTTAAAAGTGATCAACTAATAAAATGTGGTATATGTATGTTAAGTCTTCTATTCTTGCCATAATCTGTGTGCATCTTGGTCTTTTCAGCATCTTAAACATTAATTATTGCTCGATAATTGTGATAACCTTTTTCATAAGTTAAGGTTGTAGCAGACCTGGTAATTAAGAAAACCGATGACTTGTTATTTGGCCTAAATAAGATGTAATTGGTCTTTCTTGTCAGTATCACATGTGTAGGATGTAAATGAGGAAAACGCAATCTATGATAATATTATTCTTGAAAACCTGAAGAGCTACAATATTTCAAACGGGGGATATTTTAAAAAGGGGTCTATTTTTTCCCCAGATTGCTTAGGTAACCCACAATAAGCACCAAGATTTGCTTTTAGTCCTTTCCATCGATGACAAATAGCCTCCTTTTCAGCGGGGTCGAGTTTCTAGAACTTGTAATGTTGTCTTCAAGTCTGCAAAGCAGTATGGAAATGGAATCAGTTATGCAATGTCAAAATTAACAACATAATTCTAAATGTCGGTGTCTCTCCTCACATGTCATTGCTTTGAGGTGTTTCATGCTCAGTTGTATTGTGGTCTGTCTGTAGGTCACCACTTTTCTCCTGCCCATCTGAGAAGCAATGCAATTTTCATTTTTTTGGCCGGGACATGATTTCACCGCTTAGATTCACACCATATATTATGCAAACCATCACAATAAATTTGGAAAAAGAAGAAACTTTTTGTTGCTTGCTACTTGCTTAGGATTACCTGGAGTAAATGAGTGATAATATGAAACATGTAAACGACCCTTTTTTGTAAAACATGTTATACAAAACATACTTTAGGTACTAATGTTATTTTATTGTGGTCTTAGTGTGTGAGCAGGATTATTCTATGGCACATAACCTAGATCCCAACAGTGAAGAAAGAGGTGTTCTCCAGTTCAAGACTAGTCTTGCATCTGTAATTATAGTATATTCTCTAAGACAAACTTACTGGCATGAGTTTCCAGATTAAGTCATTGTTAGTTTATGAAACAAACCTATTATATGCAGTATTATAAGACTGATGGGAATTTATACCGATTGAATCGCTTTTTCCTGTAGCAAAAGCTAGCCCAACAACAGTGAGAATCTACTTATACTGTGCTTATATTTTTTATTTATTTTTACCGAATAATCTATATGCAGTTTGACTTGTATTAATATTTTAGCTGGTGTGAATCATCTAGGTTATTGGCGACAACAATCTTATCATGGGTTCTTGTCATATTGTCCATGATTGCAAAATTGGCAACAACAACATTTTGGCCAATAATACACTAATGGTTGTGTAACACCCCCAATTAATACCGGAGATATTACATGTCAGTGATCTCAGACTTTACCGTCCAAAGTCACCCCAGGCTTTTCCAGAACGATTAAGCTTAAAAACATAACATAATTACATATTAATTGAAAGATTAAACAGCGGAAGACTTTAAATTACACAGTGGAAGACTTTAAAGAGCCAACTTATAACATGGCTAAATTATGAAGATACATTGAAGTAACACTTTAACAATCTTAAAACACTTAACAACTTAAAACACTGACTTTTAAATCTTCGTCGGCAAGCTTCTTATCCTTCAATAGGTTACTTAAACTCCGGGAATCAACTCCTGATGTGCCTAAACGGACGGACGGCACCAACCATGACGATGCAGATAACAAAAATACAGCGGGTTAGTCTACTGAATAGACTAGCAAGGGCACAAAGCAGAGTGGTTCGAGTGATCGTGACCGTTTACTATCATTATCCCTTGAATAATAACCGAAGGAACGATATATAACCCGACACTTTCACGGAATGATTTAACAATTAAGATATGCACTGAAGAGAAGACTCCAACCTGAAATGAGCCTTATAGGAAATTATGACAACCGAGGGAACATTAAAGTTACACACACCAATGATTTAAAAGTTGACTGAGATGCTTCGGTTCACAACCAACCTCATCGCATACAGCGAATCCAGATTGGAAAGAGAACGTACTACATTCAAGTCGAGACGAGCTTTCCTAGCTGCACTATTACTTAGCTGCACTACTCGCCATGTGTTTATTAATCATGTGCACTCGGGCACATATCTTATTTAATTACAAAACACACATTACTGAAACACGTTAATGTTATTAAGAGCGACAACAAGGCTTAAATCTTAAGGCGACCATTACGTCAACCCAAATTAAAACACACACGCGGGACTTAACATTATTATGCCGAGTAACAACGGCATTATTATTACATCGGGTGACCTTACGTTCACCCTGATTGCACTATTACAGTGCTTACACTTATTAATTATGTGCTTAACTACACTTATCTTATTAAATTACAACACACACACACTACTGTTGAGGCTTTTAATATTATTCCGAGAACACGAAAGTTATTATTACACCAGGTGACCTTACGTTCACCCTGATTGCACTGCCACAGTGCTTACACTTTAATTTACAGGGTGACAGTTACGTCCACCCCAATTGCACTAGCTAAGTGCTTATTACACAGGACTGCAATTATGCTCATCCAATGGCGCTTAAACACTTCAAATCCTTAACGGTGGATAAGAAGCATAGGTCATGACCCTTAAATTATTCGGAATTAATCCGAGGAATATTATGATTTAAAGAAATGACAAATCCTTACTTGGATTAGCGTTCCTACGAACATTAAGTTATTAAGAAACGACGAATCCTTATTTGGACTAGCGTTCCCACAACACACACGAGATTAAGCATTAAAGATTAACATTAAACCACCCGATACCATCACGGTAATTATCACAT
Organism: Rheum nobile; assembly: GCA_027886185.1. Lineage (NCBI taxonomy): Eukaryota > Viridiplantae > Streptophyta > Magnoliopsida > Caryophyllales > Polygonaceae > Rheum > Rheum nobile. Next base: position 1,602,838 of record WOAB01000002.1, on the reverse strand, counting down.
ATAATAGCGTCGTACTAACAGATATACAACCTATTATAACATTATTTTAATCACGTTTACTTATGAAATTAACTCCCAAACCGAACAACAGTTCACATTAACTCAATTAACAATTAAACGATTAATGATTAACGAAACAAGGACTGATTAAGCAAGAGCGAACCGCCACTGGCCTTAGTCCGTAGATCTGGAACAGAGCAGAGACAACGGGATTCCGGGCTCGACACAGGTATAGCTCCGACAGCACAACGACTTTCGAGTCGACCCATAAGGAAACCCTAAGTTAGATCCGACATAAACTAGTACGAATCTAAAGAAAGACGAAAGAAATCGAAAGGAACAACTCCACAACGACGACCACCAAGACCAAGCCAACAAAGGGGCTTCTGGCCACTGGCGGCGGGCGCCGTGTTCATCACGGCGGGCGCCGTGATGAACGGCGGTCGCCGTGAAGAACCTCCGACAATAGAATGGCGAGAAGACTCACCAAAACGATGCGCGTTTCGACCCCTTTTTGCCTTGCTTGGGTTCTGACCTCCAAGGGCAACCAAAAGGCTTAAAAAGGGCTTCTGGAAACACCACCAAATGACACCGGCGAGCACCTCAGAACTCCGGCGAGGCACAAAAATTCCGGCGAGGCAAAGTTTGGGAGAGTTTGGCTGTGGAATCCCTCAAATCCGACCTCCAAACCCCTCCTTAAATAGCCAAAACCCTAGGAGACACAATGATGGCCTAACTGGAGGCGTGGCGGGGCTAGTTCGGCGTCGTCAGACGTTCGTCGGCGACCTTCGGGCAAGGACCTCCGGACAACAACGACGGCGGGCGCCGTCATAACTGCGGCGGGCGCCGCCATAGGCCTGGCGTCCCCAGCTAGGAGAAGACCAGCCGGCCACCTTGAGCCTTGCGACGGCAGGCGCCGCCAATCTCACGGCGGGCGCCGCCCCTGGCTCGGCCGCTTCCTTTGCTTCTCGGACGAAATAACGTTAACCCGGGATAAAATTTATCGTACGCGAACGAGTAATTAACATCCCAAGTACGTCGTTTGTATTTTATTTTACTGAGAAAAATATTACAGATACAGAGCACATTACAGAATGTCTCCAACTTTCTGAATTAAATCTGACGTACTAAACGGGTGTTCGGGAAAATTCCAAAAATTCCCAAAATAATCCTTACAGAATTACGGGGTATCACATCACCTCCCCCTTAAAATAAGTTTCGACCCCGAAACTTGCATTAAGCCAATGAGGATACTGTCTCAACACCAATCTTACCACCTGGATCCAACATCCTTAATCACTTCATCCTTGAAATGGATCATAAGAGATATTACTTAATTCCTTAGGATATCATTCTGAAATGATTCATCCATCTCAAAGCTTATGGCACAAACTCACGCATGAGAGATAGCTCCTGATCTCTCTGAACAAAACTCTACAAGCTCATTCCCTTTCCTTAAGAAATCTCGGAAGAACTCAGCGTATGAGATAACGCTTACCACAGTACTCCTTAGATGCGTAGACAATTCTCTTTACTGAATCTTTAATACATCGGGATCATCAACATATCCCATCCTTACTGCAACCTTTCCTCTCAACATGACCGCTCCACAACTTAATCTTCCTCAAAGAGTTGCACCTAGCCTTGTAGATGACATACTCTATGTATGAAGAAGAATCTTAGGAGTGGATTTAGATTTAAATAGCTGAGTCGACCCTGTGATTAACCATATAGGGGACGAACATCCACTTTGTCCACAATACTTCACCACTATAAGTCCGACAGTCTTTATCCTTACTTGGCATAAGCTGTTCTCGACACTTACGGGGTTTAGTATGAGCAACTAATTCGCAATGATAACACATTCTGAAATTTTCCAAAACACGGAAACACTTCATTAACATCCAAACATTACATTAATTGACAAAAGTCGATCAGGCAGATCTTAATACCACGGAGATTACCGACACACGTCGTTACTCCTTAATCTTAAAGAAAGTCTTAACACAAATACAACTTAATGGATCAGGGTTCTTCTCCATTGGCTTGGCTCATTACAAAGAGTCGTTGCCCTTGGCCTGAAGACCCCATAGGCGCTTTGCCTTTATTACGAGTCATAGATTGCTCAGGAGCAGATACCTCTGGCCTTGGGTTCTGCCCACCACCAACATTTGATGCCTGATAAGACTGCATTGGTCCCTGACCCTTCAGTCTGCAGTATGATTTTATGTGGCCTTCCCTTCCACAATTATGACACATCCTCTTGTCCTTTTGGCAAACAAAACTTTTATGCCCCACTTCACCACAATTGTGGCACTGAATTGCTCCGCCGCTCCAACCTGAGCCTCTGGCAGAGTCTGACTGAGTTGTCTCGGTCTTAGCGCGACCCGACTTCTCAAACTTGGTAGGCGATGCCGGTCGTTTGAATGAACCAACTTGGCGATCCTGTTGCCCACCCTTTCCCTTAACTTGCTTCTCCCTCTTAAGGACAGACTCCTCCAATGTGACTTCCGTCTTGTAGGCTGCATCCACATATTGCTCTAACGTAGTATAGCCATGATGCAACATTAGAGGCTTGATCTCTGGATTCATCCATCCATGGAAGTACCAGATCTTTTTCTCTTCGGTTGACACCTCAGGTCCAGCGTACTGCATCAAGTGATTGAACTTAGCTGTGAGCTCAGTCACCTTTAACCCATCAGTCTGCGGGTACAGAAATTCCTTATGCTTCTCCTCCCTCATAGCTTGGGAAAAGAAACGATCGGTCATCTTGGTTTTGAACATGCTCCAATTCAGCTCGGGATGGTCAGCCAGACCGGTGCTTTCCCACCATTCGCTAGCCACATCCTTGAGTTGGAGAGAGGCGATGTGCACTTTTCCAGCCTCAGTGCAATTAATGTTCCGGAGCAACCGTTCCATATGTGAGAACCAATATGTCACCCTGACTGGTTCTCCAGTACCGTCATAGCTGTCAGGCCTCATTGAACTCACGACTTTTAACGCCTGCCCGTAAGTTCCTCTGTCCCTAACAACATTGACCCGAGGTACTTGCTCCACTGACTCCTCGACTTCAGGAGTAGCTTGAGGAACTGGACCACCTTGTGCTTGTGGTGCAACTGGTCGTATAACATCCGTGATTGCCTGCATGACAATTCCTCGAATTGCCTCCACTGCTGCATCATCAACTAACATCGGAGCGTTGGCCTGAGCTTGGCCATTGCCTCCCTGGTTATTGTTGGAAGCAGCCTCACGCTCTTCCCCTTGATTAGCGGCGCTCCTCAGAATCAACCTTGGTTCAGCACCAGCATGGGTTGTATTCCTTGTGTTCACCATCTTCTGGTGAATCATAACGTTACTTTAGAACTTATCCAACTTAATTTTGACACTATAGTCAAATACGTCATGATGTAGATTATAGAGGTCCAAACTAATAATTTTGTATTAGTCTGACTATCCTTCAATGTTAACTGCAAGAACGACCTTCTTCTGCTCACTAAAGACTGAGAACATGGGAGAAATGTCAACCTTTAAATGACATTAATCCCGAGAATAGACAATATTCCTAAGAATGGATCTAAGGAATAAGTAACACTTGAAGCTTGCAGAAGTTTGAAACCACTTATTAACAATCTCACTTTCAAACTTCAACCCTTTAAACTTTAAGTTAATCGCTTATAACACAACACTTTTATAAACCAATTATAAATAGCTTTCGAACTTCGAAACGCTAAATCACTTAAATTAAATCACCGAGTTACTTACAACTCTTAACATTGAAATTCTCAAAATTTCATTTTAATATAGAATAGGTTCGAAAATAGTTTCAAAATAAACTTTCGAAAATTCTCAAACCTAACAACACGCCAAGAATTTTAAAACCCTCGCTCTGATACCATAACTGTAACACCCCCAATTAATACCAGAGATATTACATGCCAGTGACCTCAGACTTTACCGTCCAAAGTCACCCCAGGCTTTTCCAGAACGATTAAGCTTAAAAACATAACATAATTACATATTAATTGAAAGATTAAACAGCGGAAGACTTTAAATTACACAGCGGAAGACTTTAAAGAGCCAACTTATAACATGGCTAAATTATGAAGATACATTGAAGTAACACTTTAACAATCTTAAAACACTTAACAACTTAAAACACTGACTTTTAAATCTTCGTCTGCAAGCTTCTTATCCTTCAATAGGTTACTTAAACTCCGGGAATTCAACTCCTGATGTGCCGAAACGGACGGACGACACCAACCATGACGATGCAGATAACAAAAATACAGCGGGTTAGTCTACTGAATAGACTAGCAAGGGCACAAAGCAGAGTGGTTCGAGTGATCGTGACCGTTTACTATCATTATCCCTCGAATAATAACCGAAGGAACGATATATAACCCGACACTTTCACAGAATGATTTAACAATTAAGATATGCACTGAAGAGAAGACTCCAACCTGAAATGAGCCTTATAGGAAATTATGACAACCGAGGGAACATTAAAGTTACACACACCAATGATTTAAAAGTTGACTGAGATGCTTCGGTTCACAACCAACCTCATCGCATACAGCGAATCCAGATTGGAAAGATAACGTACTACATTCAAGTCGAGACGAGCTTTCCTAGCTGCACTATTACTTAGCTGCACTACTCGCCATGGGTTTATTAATCATGTGCACTCGGGCACATATCTTATTTAATTACAAAACACACATTACTGAAACACATTAATGTTATTAAGAGCGACAACAAGGCTTAAATCTTAAGGCGACCATTACGTCAACCCAAATTAAAACACACACAACACACACGCGGGACTTAACATTATTATGCCGAGTAACAACGGCGTTATTATTACACCGGGTGACCTTACGTTCACCCTGATTGTACTATTACAGTGCTTACACTTATTATGTGCTTAACTGCACTTATCTTATTAAATTACAACACACACACACACTACTGTTGAGGCTTTTAATATTATTCCGAGAACACGGAAGTTATTATTAAACCGGGTGACCTTACGTTCACCCTGATTGCACTGCCACAATGCTTACACTTTAATTTACAGGGTGACAGTTACGTCCACCCCAATTGCACTAGCTAAGTGCTTAATACACAGGACTGCAATTATGCTCATCCAATGGCGCTTGCAAGGCGCTTAAACACTTCAAATCCTTAACGGTGGATAAGAAGCATAGGTCATGACCCTTAAATTATTCGGAATTAATCCGAGGAATATTATGATTTAAAGAAACGACAAATCCTTACTTGGATTAGCGTTCCTACGAACATTAAGTTATTAAGAAATGACTAATCCTTATTTGGACTAGCGTTCCCACAACACACATGAGATTAAGCATTAAAGATTAACATTAAACCATCCGATACCATCACGGTAATTATCACATATAATAGCGTCGTACTAACAGATATACAACCTATTATAACATTATTTTAATCACGTTTACTTATGAAATTAATTCCCAAACCGAACAACAGTTCACATTAACTCAATTAACAATTAAACGATTAATGATTAACGAAACAAGGACTGATTAAGCAAGAGTGAACCGCCACTTGCCTTAGTCCGCAGATCTGGAACAGAGCAGAGACAACGGGATTCCGGGCTCGACACATGTATAGCTCCGACAGCACAATGACCTTCAAGTCGACCCATAAGGAAACCCTAAGTTAGATCCGACATAAACTAGTACGAATCTAAGGAAAGACGAAAGAAATCGAAAGGAACGACTCCACAACGACGACCACCAAGACCAAGCCAACAAAGGGGCTTTTGGCCACTGGCGGCGGTCGCCGTGTTCATCACGGCGAGCGCCGTGATGAACGGCGGTCGCCGTGAAGAACCTCCGACAACAAAATGGCGAGAAGACTCACCAAAACGATGCGCGTTTCGACCCCTTTTTGCCTTGCTTGGGTTCTGACCTCCAAGGGCAACCAAAAGGCTTAAAAAGGGCTTCTGGAAACACCACCAAATGACACCGGCGAGCACCTCAGAACTCCGGCGAGGCACAAAAATTCCGACGAGGCAAAGTTTGGGAGAGTTTGGCTGTGGAATCCCTCAAATCCGACCTCCAAACCCCTCCTTAAATAGCCAAAACCCTAGGAGACACAATGATGGCCTAACTGGAGGCGTGGCGGGGCTAGTTCGGCGTCGTCACACGTTCGCCGGCGACCTTCGGGCAAGGACCTCCGGACAACAACGACGGCGGACGCCGTCATAACTGCGGCGGGCGCCGCCATCAAGCGGCGGGTGCCGCCATAGGCCTGGCGTCCCCAGCTAGGAGAAGACCAGCCGGCCACCTTGAGCCTTGCGACGGCGGGCACCGCCAATCTCACGGCGGGCGCCGCCCCTGGCTCGGCCGCTTCCTTGCTTCTCGGACGAAATAACGTTAACCCGGGATAAAATTTATCGTACGCGAATGAGTAATTAACATCCCAAGTATGTCATCTGTATTTTATTTCACTGAGAAAAATATTACAGATACAGAGCACATTACAGAATGTCTCCAACTTTCTGAATTAAATCTGACGTACTAAACGGGTGTTCGGGAAAATTCCAAAAATTCCCAAAATAATCCTTACAGAATTACGGGGTATCATAGGTTGGGCATGTTGTGGTAGAAGTAAGTTATCCTTATTCTTGGAGCTCTGAAATTTGAAATATCAATATGCTGTAAATTGGTCAGCAGTTTTGTATGCTTCACATTTTTAGGCAATTATGATTTTATTTAACTCGAAACTTTAATCTAGGATTACGTTCACACTGCTGGTGCTACTATTGATATTGAGACCGGCATCTTCCCTAATACTTGATCGGCAATAAAACCAGGAAGGTGACGACACCGATGCTGCGAAGAAAAGACAGAGATTGGAGCAAGAGAGAGCGGCGACATCTGCTGCTGGTGGTGCTGATGATGGTGGTGGTGGTGATTGACATCACCTCCATTGTTGTTGTCAATGTTGTTAAAATTGGGATTCTTGGATCGGATCATAAGAGGGGTGCAGAATAGGATCGTAAAATCGGATCGTAGGATCATAAGATCCTACCAAATCAATGAATTATAGCAATTCTTATTTAAATATGTCATATATTAGTCAAAATTAAGGTTATATAAAGAAAAACTTTCTCATTAATCATCATCTATCTCATATTATCATCCATAAATGATTAATTTGTCCATAGTTACATCTTAACAACAACAAAACCGAGTATAAGGTAGTAATTTTAGAATTATTACATTTCAAAACAATAAAGTTATGTAGGAAAGGAGAGTCATCACGTTTATTCCTAATGTTGTCTTCACCAACGAACACATGCATCATCTGACATAATATTAATATCATATTCATACGTCTTCATTTTCATTAGATCCAACACTTCTATCCTTGATTAATAAAATGTGAAATATTAGGCTTGATAAATTAATAAAAACAAGTTATTATTAATTGGAAGATCTAAGATCCAAAGTTCTCCATTATAGAGAACGCCCAAACGCTTAGTAAGATATATTTCACATAAAAGATAAGCAACTAATAACTCATTAAGATATAATATCAATTGAATATAATAAATATGTAATTAATGTCCATAATTAACTATGTGATGTAAGATTACTATTAGAAACTATGTGATGTTTTGATAAATAAAATCTATGTGATGTAAGATTACTTGAAAAACTATGTAATATAAGATTACTTAAAATATTATGTGATGCGGAACTTAAACATTTTATGAATTAGAAATATTAAAAAATATATTACGTATCATCCTCATCATTTTAATCTCTTCCAAGAACATTGAAAAATCCCTCATTGGTGGAAATAAGAGGGTTTTCTACATCAATGAGCAATCATCTGCACATTAGGACGAACCCGTTTCAATTTTTTTATTCTTAAAATTGATAAAAAAATAATATAAATGGGCTAAGTAAATGTCTTAGTGAGTCCAATAGTCTTTGAATAAGATGGCAAAATTGTCTCAAGTTCAATGAACAACCCAAAACTTGAAAATTTTAAGCAAAAAAACAAGTTTCCCTAGAATCTTACGATTCTACGTAGAATCCCGATTCTAACGATCATGTTACAATCCTAGTATGACTCTACCACGTATGAATATTTTCATACGGTTTGAGTCGTTTTGCATGTTCTGGATCGTAGAATCGTACGATTCTACGACTCGGATCGCGATTTTAACAACACTGGTTGTCGTTATCGACAAATTGAGGAGTCATCACTACCGCAAATCCCTTCTTGTTGGGTGGGGTTTTGGGTCCAGTAATGCTGCTGACACCTTTCCCTTTCATCGCTGCATCAAAAAGAACAACATACGAAGCCTTGCTCTAGGAGTCTTTGGAAGAAGACATGGTGTATGAGATGATAGGTAATGGAAGTGAAGGTCGTTGTAGGTGTCACCAACACTATTTAAAGGCCAACTTTTCATACGTTCCTACTTGTGTAGTTGAAAGGGTAGCCTCATAAATGCAATAATTCTCATAATTGCAGATTTTTGACAGCCTCTTCATGTTGGTGTAGATGAAAGGGCTGGACAGCAGCCTCATAATTGCAATAATGCTCACAACTGCAAGTTGTTCACAGCCCCTTCACCGTCTATCATAACTATAGGAATTCCCAACGTAGTTGATGGAGGCAATGTAGGATTTTAAGCTTCTTGTGGCTGTGTAACATTGTTTCACAACATATTGGCCCCGTCCAAAATACTGTATCACCATTTGGCCAATTTAAGCACAATCTAGAAAGCCATTTAGGCCCATTTAAGCATGAAGCTTGCTTTAGTTTTTGCATTTTAGGGATTTAAAAGGTAGTATTGAATGGCAAGAAAGCCAACTTTTAAATAGATATAGATACTCCGTATTTAACATTACCGTGTGCAATCCAACACAATATTGCTTCTTTTTGCGCTCAACTAATTTTAGAGGTTTGATCAGGTGCAAATGATTATTACCGTATAAAATGAGAATGATGTGCTTACAGGTAAAAACTTACGCACATACATACTAAAACTTATGCACTTTAGACACTCATGCACATACAAGCAAAATTGTATGCACTTTAGAATATGCAAAAGTTTTTGCTTGCATGTGCATAAGTTTTTGATTGAGTGAGCCTAAATTTGTGCACATTGAAAAAATGCATAAATTTTTGCTTATATGTGCATGAGGTTTAAAAGTGCATAAGTTTTTGCCTATATTGTGTAAATTTTTATTTGTACGTGCATCATTTTCATTTTACAAGGTAATAATCTTTCTCACTTGATCAATGCCCTTAATTTTTATAGAACTAAACAACAATGTTCTTTTTTTGGTAGTAATGAAACGAATAAGCATCAATGCTATAGCTCCTACAAGATCGACCATGTAATAACAAAATCAAGTTAAACATTTTGAACGAGGGGAACCTAGTGATGAATTGTAGTGAACCTAGTGATGAATTTGTAAATTGTTTTCAATATTTTTTGTTTAAAATATTTATTTTAGTATGAGTTTATTTTGATTTGAAGTTGTAATTTGTGTATGTATATTTGTACCATGTAATCAACATTGTGCATTTATATTTTAATTTTATCATGCAAATTTGTAATTTTGTACTATGTTTCGTTCATTCTATTGGTGATTGGTTAAATTATTAATATACGTAATGCTTTATTTGTTTGCCCTTGTTTACAACATTGTATGAGAATAATTTTTATAGCAATTTATCATGTGCGTTTTTTTACATTTACATTTTATATATTTAAATATTGTATACTACAGAATTATCACATATATTTATTTTAGAACACTAATAGTTGTAAGGAATTATGGAGAAGCAATGATTAACCAACTTAGCAAATTTAATTAGTAATTTTTGCCATCCCTTAACAATTAAATTTTAACAAATGTGATTTTGGTTCTATTTTCTTACTCACCTTTAAGGTACAATATTACAATTTTTATTATTTTTATTAATAGTTTTATATTCAATCATGTCTTAAATGTTTAAATATAAATATGGGTTACTCTTTTATACTATGAAATAATATTTATATTTTATGATTATATCATCTTTTATTAAAACTAAACAAAAATATGTTATGATATTATATATCGATACTACATTATTATTTTGTTAAAATTATTTCAATGTTTTTTTGTCAAAAAAATTATTTCAGTGTTAGTACTTAGTAGTAAGTGCTTAATTTTATAGTTTCATTCCCGGAAACAAACGTTTTAAAGCATGAATATTTTTCACATTCGATTATGTATAGTAATATTGCGCAACTGCTATACATACTCTATTGTCAAGACTATTCATTATTTATACTCCTTACACATGATTTTATTTCATTACACTTTTCACATTGAGGATTATATTTTATCATATATAATATAAGGTATCATTAATTATAATTATGTTAGGAGATCAAGGTTGTATAACTTTTTTTATCTTGTAATCATATTGACAAATTTTCAATCATTTTATCTTCTTTGAGGGTTAAATTAGGTTATACGGTTGTTAATCAACTGAATCTCATCGTAATTTGGGGGGGAATCCAAAAAGGGCGAGGATTTTTGGTTGTAAAATGGACGATAGTTTCAATACTCACCTTGTTTTACTTGCTTTAAGTCTCAAGTAACTCGACCTGTAACTTTCCTGAACCCTTTCTTAACTCTGTTGTGAACTGAACATCTATGGTACAACTGGTGACCCTAATTTTTATCTAACTTATCATTTTTTGTAAATCCATATCTTTGGTTGTTCGTGGTGATTTTGTTATATCCATCTGTTAAGAAACCAAAGTAGATATGAATTGGAAGTTAAATTCATCACCCGTAAGTCTTGTAATATGCCATATTCTTGAACAAATAACTAAAAGTTTTCAATTTGGAGTAGCTATTTTAGAATGACTTATTTAAAAAAATCAATTTATTTCCAATTATGTATTTAACAAAAGATTATTTATTTTCCTAACATACATGGGCGATTCTTAGTTACCAAAAACAAACATGGGATGTTTCTATGTAAACTTGGCATTTTGGAAGCGTTTTTTTTTCATTTTCTTGTATATTTTTTTGTAAAACTTGCCCTTTAATGGGTAATTTTTTGTAATTTATCCTATAATTACATAGTGAATTCGACATTGATACTATGTTATCATTTCAATAGTTTTTTGTTAATTGAAATTTATTCATTCCTTTATTATTGGTTAGATTCACAGTGGTTTTTTGTTAACCGTTATAGTTGATTTCCTATTATCTTGTCCTGGTCATAGTGGGGACTGGACTTGCATTTGGCTGATAATATTAAAAACTTATAATATGCAAACCATATTTTTGAAGAGATACTGTTGAAATATTCCTACATTGAGAATTTGTAATTTTGTTTGTATGAAATTGAATGTGGATGAAATATCAAACTTAAATACGTCACGAAAATCTTCACTATTAATTAACAATGCACTCTTTATACTTTAAAATAATGTTAGAATACTATAAAATTTAGTATACAAAATTCTTGGACTATAATGTAATTTTTTTTCATTTTCTTTGTACTTATATTTTTTGTGTGAAAGTCTGAAACATATTAACTGAGGTGATAACACTAAACATGCAATTCTTGTAAATTTACATATTTTTAAACGTTTGGTGTTTGGAGGCCTCAAATTATGGAATTATCCCATATATATATTTGTAGGTATGAATATAAACAGAAAAGCACAGAAACTAAGTCGTACAAACTTGAATGCCACTCCTAAACAAATTAAATAGAACATTAGTGTCTGGAACAGAGACTCCCAAAAAAACTATGTACCTTATATGTATGAAATTTGGAGAATAACATTGAAATCTAAAATTTATTTATATAGTCCAACGACCTGCTTTGTTTCTAGAGGTCTTGTGTAAGTAAATAAATGAAATATTTTCATTGTATTGTTAAACATATACATATAAAAATCAATATTAAAATAAGAAGGTAAATTCATGTTGGTGCCCCTGAGTTTAGGATTATTCTTGTTGGTGTCCCACGATTAAGTTTTTTCCGGTTGGTACCCCTAAGGTTTTGGTTTGTTTGCTTTGTAACCATTTTTTTCATATTCGTATCCTTTCGGTTCGAATTGATCAAATACAAGCTCATCATTATGTTTATTGCCCTCAACTTAGTAGAATTCGATTCCTAAAACAATCAAATCCATACTCGAATCATTCCGATTTGAATTCTTAAGGTCGAAAACGGGTTGTTACTTCAGAATTCAAATCGACATGGTTCAGACATGGATTTGAGTATTTTAGGAGTCAAATCTTATTAATTTGAGGGCGAGGAACACAATGGTGGACTTGAATTTGATCAATTCGAACCGGATTGGTGCAAATATGAAAAAGTTTGGTTACAAAGCGAACAAACCAAAATCTTAGGGGTACCAACCAGAAAAAACTTAATCGTGGAACACCAACAAGAATAACCCTAAACTCATGGGCACCAACAAAAATTTCCCAAATATGAAATACTTGAAAATTAAAATTATTAATGTACCATATAATTTGCTAGAAGGATATATGTGGACTTGTATGTCCCGAGCCAATCGAAAACATCTCATTTGCGAAAAATCATGACTTTAATCTCGGAGCTTACATCTTCAAGCAATTAGTTAAGTGTAATGCATCTTCTTTCTCCTGTTGTATTTCCAGCCATGATTTCAATGATTGTGCAGGGAAAAGGGAGGAAGATAAGAGAGATTAATTATAGTAGTGGCACACCAAGTGAATAGATGGGAAGAACTAGTATTTATTGATATATTTGAGTTAAGAGAGAAAACTATTTGTGCATTTTTTTAAACCTAATTAATTGCCTTATTTTCAACAGTCGTTTGAGTGCAAATTATATATGGAGTATCTTTTGAGTTAAGAGAGACAATTGTTTAAATGTTATGCGTTTTCTCTAGCCATGATCATTTAAATCTGTTCATCTCACAATTGAAACAGTCGTAGTCTGTTTTCTTTTTTTTCTTCTCTTTTTGTTTTGATGAATGTGAGTTTCAGGATGGATTATGGAGGTGAGTACTTACTGCCAAGTCTGTATGTTGTAATAGTCGGTTGCTCGTGTTTAATTTTTTTTTTACTGTTGATTGTCCTGAATGTAAGTTTACCTAGAATTACGCATATGGGCATTAAGTGCCATGACTGTATCCTAGATTTAGGAAATGGAAGAGTCTTTATTTTTAAATTGTCGTTTGGGTATGTGTTAATTTTTTTTTTGTATGTTTAGAATGTGAGTTTTAGGGGATTGTCATTTATTGTCTATACTATATTTTATATTATACGGAGTATATAGATTAAGATGAGATGAAAGTAAAAAATTAGGAAAAAAGTATATTAATTAGTTGTAGGCATTAATGGACAAAAGTCTATTTTATATATTTATAGAAGATAGATAGATATAAAGATTTGAGTAACTAATTAATATAAACAAAAAATAATGAAAGATAAAATAGTAAAACAAAATTGTTAAGAAGGGGGATTAAACCCTAGACCTCTTGTATCATGAGAGTGTGTTTAACCATTGAGCTACATTAGAAGATGTGATTTATAATGAAAGATCAACAAAAAAAATAAGAGATAATTTCTCATATTTATTGGACATTAATTACACCCTTAGTCTACTTTATATATTTATAGATAGATTCTATCTTGACTTTTCTACCATGTGAAATTATTACCGACCGAAGGTAATTCTATCAGGTCACAATTATTATCAAAATTAATGAGGGTATTAAATTGGTTCATGCTCGGTTGGATCCCCAATTTGTCTTGAGATGTTTTGATTTCATTTAGTCTCCGATGGCAAGACATGGGGGTGAAAGATTAATAATAAAAGTGGTCAACTGATTCCATAATCGAGGATTATTAGGTTGGCGAGGTGGGGCATAAGCAAATATGTAATATCCCTCATTTTGTAAGGATAATTTTGAAACTTTCTCTTGCACATATTACAAGTCAGATTAAATTCAGAGAAGTGCAGACATTCTATGAGATGTTAATCTCTGTATTATTTTTTTGAGTAATATAAAATACAGTTAATGTATTTTTGGGTTAAAAAGTTGTTCGTGTACGAATATATTTAACCCGGGGTTAAGAATATTTAACCACTTGGTAAGAAAAGACAAAATGGACGAAAGGGGGCAAAAATGGCCTTGACCGCACCCTGCCGCACCCGCGGCGAAGGCCAATGCCAGTGGCGGTCACGAGTCGGCCACCGTACCCCCACCGCACCCCGCCGCCATCGTCAGCTCCGATGTCATCGCGATAAGTCACAGGCCATAGCTCACCTTAGCTGGCTTCTAGCCTATCTATCTGGTCGGGCCACCTCCTCCTTGATGTCATTTGTGGGTAAGCTCCTTGTTTGGGCTATAAAAAGGGAGAAAACCGTAGAGGAGAAGCCATAGCTGAGCTTCATCTTCTTGCTCTGAAATCTCCATTGTTGGCAAGCTTGTGAGCTTCGTTTGAGAAGAGATCGAACCCCTTTGAGTGTTTACAAAGGTGCTCTTAAGTGTTAATCAAGATCTAAGGTGGTGGGAGATCAAAACCACAACGAATCGAAGTCGAACGAATCGATTTGGGTGAGTTTCTCCCCGAAAATCTGTCGAAGAACCCTCGCCTCTGTCATCTCGCCGCACCCACGTCAAGGCACCACCGCACCACACTGCACCCCGCGGTGAGGGCCGACTGCACCCGCGGTAGGCTGGGTTCGTGTGTGTGTTCTTGGGTGTTTGGCTTCGAGCGAGGCTTGGCTCCTTCGATTCCTTTTTGTATTCTTTTAGATTCATATATGTGGATATTGGATCTAACTTAGGGTCTCGTTATGGGTAGTTCCAGAGGGATTTATCATCCAGGATCTGTCCCAGTTTCGAACCCAGATACATCTTGTTGCTAAGCTTTGTTCAAGCTCGACTAATCTAAGGCAAGTGGCGGTTCGCTCTTGCTCATCATTCCATACTTCCATTAATTATCAATTGTTAGTTGTTAATTAATTTGGAATGATTTACTGTTTATGTTAGGAACAGTTTTGATAAATTATATGATGAAAAGAATATGATATTATAATAGGTCGTATATCTGCTAGATCAACGCTATTATAGATATATGGTTATGATAATTGCCTGGAAGGCTTTATTATGGATTATTACTGTGTTGAACTGTTAGTTAGCACGAATATTCGTAGGCATGCCTGGACTCTGTGAAGTCTATTCGTTTCTTTATAACTTGGGGAAAAGGGCGATCAAGACCCTACGGATGTAGAGGCTTGGACTCTGCGGGGTCCATTCTTTCGATATAGGTCCAGAGGCTTGGACTCTGCGAGGTCCATTCCTTCGATATATGTCCTACGTGACAGAACATATATTTAAAATCTTATAACGTGATGTGTGTTTTGGAATTAAATCAGATAAGTGCTCTTGACGCACATAATTAATATACCTTCGGCGAGTAGTGCAGCTAGGCGATAGTGCAGCTAGGAAAGCTCGTCTTAACTTTTAAATCGCTCGTATGCGATACTGTGATTCTATGATTATTTAAGTTTCCCAACATTTGTCATATTTCCGATAAGATTCATTTCGTTGGAATCTTCTTTGGGTTAATTGTTGTAAGACTTGGTCTTCAGAATCTTCTCTTGTTCATGCCTTTTCATATGTTTCAGTAGAGTATGGTGGTTGACTATCGTTATCGGTTTTGATTCGAGGACGATGAGTCTAACCTAATACGACTACTTCGAACCACTCTGCTTTGTACCCTTGCATAATCTTTCATTAGACTAACCAACCGAAATTGTTCTCTGCATGGTTGGCTGGTGTCATCCGTTCGATTCGGCACATCAGATATGTTACAGATCCATGAAGGCTAGAACGACTGTAAAGACAAACGGTGTTTTTGACAAGTTTATTCAGGTTAAGATTCTTGGCGGGTGATCCTTTCGATCAAGAACCTGTTGTTATTTCAAAGACTTCCGCTGTGTTAGCTATGTTTTGTACTTAAAGACTTCCGCTGTAATAATGCTGATTTTGTATTTTGTTGAATTTGGAATTTATGTTATAATTCTGAGACTTTGGTTTTATAAAAGTTATGATATTTGGTATTATAACTGTGGTTTGATGGTTTATATCAACTGGAAAAGCCTGGGGTGACTTCGGGATGTAATATCTGAGGTCACTGGCAGTAATACTTTCAAGAGGAGATTTGGGGGTGTTACAGATTTGGTATCAGAGCCGATTTTTTTTTTCTTACGGGTCGGGTTTAAAATGTTTTACAGGAACAAAACTTTTATAAACCGATCATTCATTTGAAATTGAGAAATGTTTTCAAAGGCTCTGAATTTTCGAATGAAAATTTTTAACCGTTCATAGTCGTGCCTTCTTCTTTAGTCTGATACGGAAGTTCACTTCTATATCTAGAAAGACTAAAACTCTCTTCTCGTCGCCCGTAGATATGAGTGCATTCTGTTCTCTTCAAAGGGACTCGGATAAAGCCGAGGTGGTTCGCCATCTCCAGTAAGGCTTGAATTCTCAATTCCCTCGTTACGATTTGAGGTTGTAGAACCTAGTAACTCGGTTTGAAGTTCATCTATATAAATTACCCAGTTGATCTACTCTGAGTTAATTTTATTACATTAAGTATTTTGGAGAAATATTAATGTATAAAATACTTGGAATTTGATCGGTCAACAGATGGTGAACACAAGAAACACCATTCGTGTTGGTGTTGGGCCAAACAATGACCCCAGACCAAACGTAAGGAATGTTCCAGACCCTGTGGAGGAACACGAATCTAATAACCCTGGAGGCAATGGCCATGCTGAGGCCAACGCTCCGATGGTTTTTGATGCAGCAGTTGTTGCAGCTATTCGGGGAATTGTGATGCTAGCATTCGCCGATGCTAGGCAACTTGCCACACCACAGGCACAAGGTGTGCCAATTTTGCCAGTAGTTCCTAGAGTTGAGGAGCCAAATGTCTATATACACCGAGAAGAAGCGGTCAGGAATAGAGGTGATTATGGCCGAGCGCTAAAAGCCATTAACTCTATGAGACCTGACAGTTATGATGGAAAAGGAGAACCAGTCAGAGTGGCTCATTGGTTCTCACATATGGAACGGTTGTTTCGTAATGTTGAGTGCACAGAAGCGGAGAAGGTGCACATTGCTTCCCTTCAATTGAAGGAAGATGCTAGCGAATGGTGGGAGAACACCGGTCTAGCTGATCATGTTGATTTGAACTGGGGGATGTTCAAGGATAAAATGACTGATCGTTTCTTTTCCCGAGCTATGAGGGAAGAGAAACATAAGGAATTTCTTTATCCGGAGACAGAGGGATTAAAAGTGACTGAGCTTGCGACTAAGTTCAATCACTTATTGCAATACGTTGGGTTAGATGTGACCAACGAGGAACAGAAGATCTGGTACTTCCATGAATGGATTAACCCAGATATCAAGCCATGGATGGTGCGTCACGGATGCTCTACTTTGGAGCAGTACGTGGATGCAGCCTATAAATTGGAGGTGACTCTGGAGGAGTCAACCAAGAAGCGTAATAGCCAGAGGCAAGTGCAGAACCAGCCTCAGGCAAGTGGATTTAAACGTCCTGCGCCACCGTCTAACTTTGACAAATCCAGCAAAGCAAAGACAGAAATGACTCAAGGAGGGTCAACACAGCAATCGGGCCAGAGCAAGAGTCTGATCCATTGTCACAATTGTGGTGCATCTGGGCACAAAAGTTTTACGTGTCTGAATGAAAGGAAGACATGTTTTGGTTGTGGGAAGGAATGGCATATGCAGAGGTTCTGTCGGCAGGGAAAGCAGAAGGGAGCGGAGTCACAACAGCGATCTGTTAATCCGAACAACAGACCTAGGTTCAAACCGGCAGAGACTCTCAATCCTTCGATGTAGACAACTGCACAGAACAATGGAAAAGCCCCAATGGCTTCTGGAGGTCAGGGTCAACACCTTTACGAGATGCGTGAGGCGTATGGACCCGATGCTCCAAATGCTTAAAATGCCTTATACTTTCATCCTACTTTTGTTTGTATGTTGTAGATTCAGGTGTTACCCAGTCCTTCGTTTCAGATAGTTATGTTAGTAAGTTCAGTATGCAACAAGGTTGTAAACCTTTCGTTGTAAACCTTCCTATTAATAAATATCTGGTTAGAACCAAGCTTCTGTCAGAATTTCCGGTTACCATTCAGGGTAAGAAATTTGAGGTAGATTTGATCTGTATTGCCATGACTCCATACGACATTATTCTCGATATGGATTAGCTGACGCGTCATGAGACGGTAATCAATTTTAGTTTGAGAACTGTGATGGTGTCATCTGGGAGGCCAGTGTGTATGCAATTTTATGGATCAGAATGCCTTGCTGTGAGGTCATGCTGTAGGCATTGATATGGACAGACTGCTGAGAAGGGAAATGTATAAGAGGGATAGTTCATAGGGAACTCGTTTCCTCTATTACGATCAGTGTATGACCTATAGTTAAGGTTGCTTTTGAAAAGCCAAGTATGCAAAGTCATAGGTATTATTTTGGAAGACCTATTCGAAGTTTCGTTTTGAGGTCCGTTATGAGGCTTCCTTAAGAGAAGCGATATAAAGATTAGACAGAGAATGATTGATGTCTATTATGGCAATTTGATGTCACGTTTTGGGAAATTAAGTGATTAGGCACAACAGTGCTAATCGAATTATTGCGATCTTGTTTCGAGGAAACTAGAGGCCTGAGTTGCCAGTGAACTTTAGGGCCAAATGATTGAAGTAGGAAAGTTGTCCTTTCAGAGAATAAAGAGTTATGACACTTGGGAATTTACAAGATTCGATATTTGGACTTTATGTGAATGGGCCATTCATAAGGCATATAGTACAACCCTTATTGGGAAGATCAGGTTGTGAAGTTACTGTGTTAGAAAGAGGCCACTTAAATGGAAGGATTTCAGTTTAAGGATAAGATCATTTTGATGATTTCGATAAACTGAAGGATTTAGTACATAGATTAAGTTTAGGTATGCTTAAGGAGTAAGGTAACAATGTTACTTGTGTACATCTATTGAAGGATTAGGACACAAGTGATTGATTCGGTTGGTAATGAATCATTTAGCAATATGATACTTTGAGGAAATTGAGGATGTAATGTTTCGAGAGTACTAAGAGTTGATAATTGGATTGTAAGGAATTAAGATATGAACTTTGGGATTTTGTATATAAGGAAATTGGGAAGGAGATGCGTGTTCTCCTATTAAAGGTATAATAATGTCGTTATGCTAATTTTGGAGAGCATTATGGTCAAAATCTTGTGGATGTAGTGAGAATGATTACATGGTATAATAGAGATGAGGTTACGGATGATATCAAGTGGACTTGAGGAAAAAGGTAACCCACGTTGGTTAAGGTAATCATATAACACGTTCGGGTAAGACAATAGTATAATCCTATGGAAGGGATTAGTGGATCATATTGAGGTAATCAGACATAGATTGTGGTATTACTAATTGTGGGATCACATGAGTAAAGATTATAAGGTAAAGATATGGCATAAGGGCCGGATATGATTAAGGTAATAAGTGAATCGTTTATATAAGGTCTATATGACAAGTGGAGGTACTAAGTAGTAGTACTGTTGATATTCAAGGACCGGATAGTCGAAAGGAGGTTAGTAGAAAGATGTTGTATTCTTCTATGTGAGAATAGTAAGGTCTTTAGGAGTAATAAGGCATGACAGCGAAGATACATTGGAGAATTACTACCTCTTCCAGTTCAGAATGGAAGTGAGAAGACATTGCAATGGATTTCGTCACAGGACAAACTCGGAAACTGCTTTGATAAGTCAAAGAATGTTGACAGCTCAGAGTCGACAAGTTAGTACGAATTTTGTGGTCCAAGTCAGGAACAGAAGAAGTTACATGGGAGACTTGGGAAGCTGAGAAGGATATGCATAGACGCTTCTCCGAGATGTTTACGACCTAAGTTTCGGGGTCGAAACTTCTTTTAAGGGGGAGGTAATGTAATATCCCTCATTTTGTAAGGGTAATTTTGAAATTTTCTCTTGCCCATATTACAAGTCAGATTAAATTCAGAGAAGTGCAGACATTCTATGAGATGTTGATCTCTGTAAAATTTTTATGAGTAATATAAAATACAGTTAATGTATTTTTGGGTTAAAAAGTCGTTCGTGTACGAATATATTTAACCCGGGGTTAAGAATATTTAACCACTTAATAAGAAAAGACAAAATGGACGAAAGGGGGCAAAAATGGCCTTGACCGCACCCTGCCGCACCCGCGGCGAAGGCCAATGCCAGTGGCGGTCACGAGTCAGCCACCGCACCCCCACCGCACCCTGTCGCACCCCGCGGCCATCGTCAGCTCCGATGTCATCGCGATAAGTCACAGGCCGTAGCTCGCCTTAGCTGGCTTCTAGCCTATCTATCTGGTCGGGCCACCTCCTCCTTGATGTCATCTGTGGGTAAGCTCCTTGTTTGGGCTATAAAAAAGGGAGGAAACCGTAGAGGAGAAGCCATAGCTGAGCTTCATCTTCTTCCTCTGAAATTCCTCTGAAATCTCCATTGTTGGCAAGCTTGTGAGCTTAGTTTGAGAAGAGATCGAACCCCTTTGAGTGTTTACAAAGGTGCTCTTAAGTGTTAATCGAGATCTAAGGTGGTGGGAGATCAAAACCACAACGAATCGAAGTCGAACGAATCGATTTGGGTGAGTTTCTCCCCGAAAATCTGTCGAAGAACCCTCGCCTCTGTCATCTCGCCGCACCCGCGGCAAGGCACCACCGTACCCCACCGCACCCTGCGGTGAGGGCCGACCGCACCCGCGGTAGGCTGGGTTCGTGTGTGTGTTCTTGGGTGTTTGGCTTCGAGCGAGGCTTGGCTCCTTCGATTCCTTTTTGTATTCTTTTAGATTCATATATGTGGATATTGGATCTAACTTAGGGTCTCGTTATGGGTAGTTCCAGAGGGATTTATCGTCCAGGATCTGTCCCAGTTTCGAACCCAGATACATCTTGTTGCTAAGCTTTGTTCAAGCTCGACTAATCTAAGGCAAGTGGCGGTTCGCTCTTGCTCATCATTCCATACTTCCATTAATTATCAATTGTTAGTTGTTAATTAATTTGGAATGATTTACTGTTTATGTTAGGAACAGTTTTGATAAATTATATGATGAAAAGAATATGATATTATAATAGGTCGTATATCTGCTACATCAACGCTATTATAGATATATGGTTATGATAATTGCCTGGAAGGCTTTATTATGGATTATTACTGTGTTGAACTGTTAGTTAGCACGAATATTCGTAGGCATGCCTGGACTCTGTGAAGTCTATTCGTTTCTTTATAACTTGGGGAAAAGGGCGATCAAGACCCTACGGATGTAGAGGCTTGGACTCTGCGGGGTCCATTCTTTCGATATAGGTCCAGAGGCTTGGACTCTGCGAGGTCCATTCCTTCGATATATGTCCTACGTGACAGAATATATATTTAAAAGCTTATAACGTGATGTGTGTTTTGGAATTAAATCAGATAAGTTCTCTTGACGCACATAATTAATATACCTTCGGCGAGTAGTGCAGCTAGGCGATAGTACAGCTAGGAAAGCTCGTCTTAACTTTTAAATCGCTCGTATGCGATACTGTGATTCTATGATTATTTAAGTTTCCCAACATTTGTCATATTTCCGATAAGATTCATTTCGTTGGAATCTTCTTTGGGTTGATTGCTGTAAGACTTGGTCTTCAGAATCTTCTCTTGTTCATGCCTTTTCATATGTTTCAGTAGAGTATGGTGGTTGACTATCGTTATCGGTTTTGATTCGAGGACGATGAGTCTAACCTAATACGACTACTTCGAACCACTCTGCTTTGTACCCTTGCATAGTCTTTCATTAGACTAACCAACCGAAATTGTTCTCTGCATGGTTGGCTGGTGTCATCCGTTCGATTCAGCACATCAGATATGTTACAGATCCATGAAGGCTAGAACGACTGTAAAGACAAACGGTATTTTTGACAAGTTTATTCAGGTTAAGATTCTTGGCGGGTGATCCTTTCGATCAAGACCCTGTTGTTATTTCAAAGACTTCCGCTGTGTTAACTATGTTTTGTACTTAAAGACTTCCGCTGTAATAATGCTGATTTTGTATTTTGTTGAATTTGGAATTTATGTTATAATTCTGAGACTTTGGTTTTATAAAAGTTATGATATTTGGTATTATAACTGTAGTTTGATGGTTTATATCAACTGGAAAAGCCTGGGATGACTTCAGGATGTAATATTTGAGATCACTGGCAGTAATACTTTCAAGAGGAGATTTGGGGGTGTTACAAAATATTATGTAGAACTTATAATTATTCGCAAAATTAGTATACTCAGTGCAGATGAATCGATCCGTACAATGATTTATTTTTAATTCTTCATTATGTAATTCATATGATTTTCATAGGAGACATAGTCCACCTGAAAAGCCTTGAGCTGGTACAAATTACATATTATCAAAACCAACTTTCTTCCATAGTTGATCATCGGGAGCCTTATTAGTTTTAGTTTCAACTATAGTTATCACTTGAATTTGGTCAATTTTGCCAAAAGTTTTTAAATGGGTCCAAAAGTTACGTTTACGAATCCCATGACTATTCTATAGACAAATCTTCATTATAAATGATAATAAAATCTTTGAAAGTTCTATTTTGGCAATAGCATGGTGTAAAAGTTGTAACGTGCAATTTACACATGAAAATGTTATGGATAACAGATAGCTTGGTTAATGAATAGGCCTTCTCAACTATACATTGCAGCTTTTGAGCTCTTGGTTTCTTAGGTAATCTGCCCTTGGAGTGATGTTGTTCAAAAGACATATAATTGATGTATTGAAATCCAGGTTGATTTGTAAGACCTGAGGCATTAGAAGCGTCATCCCATGCCAACCTGAGGACTTCCCAAGAAGTCACCTATCCCAGTACTACTCCTACCCTAGTACGCTTAACTTCAGAGTTCTTTGTCCTCACTTGAACCATGAAAAGGCAAAGTTTTTGTTGACAAGAGGTAATACTTAAATCCTTATAAAGGATTATAAATCTAGGGTGTTACAATCACCCTCACTTAAACTCTTGACGACCGAGTTATGGCCCAAAGACTGCCCTCTAGGTTGAGCGACCGTCCACCGAACCAAGCCCACTCGTAACCTAGAGTCGGATCTGATACAATCTGTAAGGCCAGAGGCCTTAGAAGTGCCATCCCATGCCAACCCGGAGACTTTCCAAGAGGTCACCCATCTTGATATTACTCTCGCCTAACACGCTTAACTTCAGAATTCTTTGTCCTCACTTAAACCATGAAATAGAAGAGCTCTTGTTAACATATGTAGCACTCTAATCTTTAGATTACAAATCTGGGGTATTACAAAACACAAGTGTAGCTCACTTCCCGATCGAAATAAAAGATGCCTACTTTATGTTGACTTAATTCATAGTGATATTTAGGTCCTGCACCAACTAAAGATATAAATGGATCTACCTGACTTCTTACTCTCATTGATGATTGCACTCAGATTACTTGGTCACTCTTGCTCAAACACAATTCTGAAGCTAGCAATATCATTCATGCATTTTATGCCATGATTTAGAATTTGACAAAACTCTTTCAACACATTTGATATGATAATGCCAATAATTACTTCAACCAAATCCTATCTTCCTTTTTTTATCCAAGAAGACATTGTTCACGACTCTTCTTGTCTGTATACTCCCAATTCCTGACAATAGAGTTGTCAATTTTAAGTATGATGTTCCAAAGTTCTATTGGGGAGAATCCGTCTTAAAGATTTACTTTCTAATTAATTATTGAGTATGACTTCAAGGTTTATGTTTTAAAACTTATACTGAAATACTGGTATCTTAATAATAAACTTTGGTTTTAAATATTTAAATTAGAATACTAAAATTTGTAGATTTTATCATATTTCTTTCAATAAAAAAACTTAATTAAAGTGGATATGATAATTTATGACTATTTTTTTATTCAATAAAAATGTTAAAATGTAATCTAGAAGTGGATAATGAAATGAAACTACTTGGATCCAGTGAACTTCATTTTTTATGGATCCAGTGTGTTCAATACTTATACGGTACTTAGGATTTGTTTGTTAGAGAAGATTATAAACACTTTTTTTATAATGTGTTTTTCTGAAGATTTTTTTTTAAAACTTATGAGATATGAAAATTTGTACAATATTAAAAAAATACAACGGTTCGAATTTCAAACCCATAAATACATTCCAAGTTTCCAAAGATACATGCACTGCACCCTAAAAATAGTTGAGGCGCGACCCCAAGTCGCTTAAACCCGGTCTGGTTCTAACCGGGTCTACTAGAATGCTTGATGTTAGGGGTGTTCATCCGGTCCGGACCGGACCGGACCGGATTTTTGGGCATATGTGGACCGAAGACCGGACCGGATAGGTCCGGTCTTAATCCGGTCCGGTCCGGTCTTGGACCGGATTTAATTTAAAAAAATAAAAAAATTAAATTCTTATTTAAAATCTATAAAAAAATATCTAAAAAAATATTTATAAAACATATATACTCCTAACTTATTAAATTTAAAAAAATATCTACAAAAAAATACATATAAATCTCTAAAAAAAATATATAAAACATATAAATTACAATTTTTTTTTTTTTTTTAAAATTCCGGTCTTTCGGTCCGGATTTTTTCCGGGTTTGGACCGGATCGGAAACCGGTTTTGGGGAAATGGTGGACCGGAGACCGGACCGGAATTTTACCGGTCCGGTCATTTCCGGTCCGGTCCGGTCCGAAAATCCGGTCCGGTCCACCCATGAACACCCCTACTTGATGTAGATGGGTAGTTAGCTTTTTGTAAAAGAAATTTGGGCTATTGGGCCCTTTATTTAGCCAAAAATTGAAAAACACCCCAAAAAATCAAGATATTAGAAATCTGACCCCTACATTCACTTATCCATATATGCGTTCACTTTCTAGATCTGGCTACATCGTCCCCGACCTCCATCCCCGCCGGCGCCTCCTTCTCTTCATTACCGACCACTCCACCGTCTTCCTCGACCTCCGTCTCCGACGATCGTCGCCGCGCCTCTAGTGTCGCCACTATTGGGCCCCTATCGTGATTCTCTTCGTCAATGTACGTCTCTTCTTTCTTCTCGCTCTATCCCCTTTCGAGCTAGCTCTAGATTTCTATTTCTTTTCTTGGAATCTTCATGTTTCCGTCAAATTGCTTCTCCTATTCCAAAGAAGTTCTTATCTGTTTCAAGTACTTGAAGTTGCAGAAAAGAGGTTAATAGATTATCGTGATTTGTAGTTCAAAGAGGCGTAGAATTCGTTCTGTATCGATTTGTTCCGACATTGCATTTGTGTTGATGAATTTGTTTCGATTGATTGTTTCCCTCGTTTAATTGACGATCCAAGGCGTGAAAGTAGTTCCTATTTCTCTCCCTCTTGAAGCCGATCTAATGCATAATTTGACAAGTGAAAGTGAAATTGCTTGTTACTATTTTTTTGTGCATGCTATGTATTCCGAAGATTTTATCTGTTTGTAAATTGTATTAGATGTTATAGGAATTAGCCTCTTGGCTTATTTGAGTATGATCGTTTATGTATGTATTTGGCATGGTGATATTGCATTTGTTGATAGTCTTCGAATTTGGACCCATCTGTTTGCATTGGTAATCAAGTAATCTGTCATTTAGAAAGTTTTTCCTTGTATCGAAATTTATAAATATATGCCATGGTATCTTAGTAGAACAAGAACTGTGCTCTCTATTTTGATTTTACCAAACAGGCTGTGATTTGGTTCTTCTAGTTGGTTTCACCATAGCATTTCAAACCATGTCTCAAAATTTGTTTCTAAACATACTTCATTTGGTTACAGAACATATGAAGATAACAAGCTGTTTTTGTTTTCAACTCCAAGAGAAATGCTTTGCTAGAGGTTTTGTAATAGTTATATATATTTTTAATAAGTTGAAGTGAGTTAACCAATGAAATCATACAAGATTTTAGTAATACTTACGGGGGCTTGTATGTGGTATTGAAATCTGAGAAATTATTACTCTCTTGAGGGTTGGGTAGTGGGTACTGATTAGTATTCCACAAGTTCAAATGGTTTTTAATGTCTAATTCTACATTGTAAAGAACATTTCTTTTTTGCAATCCAGGCCTTTCTTAAAAATTTCAATTGCCATTAGTATCACAAAAAAGCCTGGACTGGAAAAAAAAGTTCTTCTTCTTGTTGTTGTTGCCATTAGTATCAATGTGACCAAAATCAATAATCACTCGAAAGAATGTGCTCAATGATACTTCCATTTAAACTGTTGGTGCTAATATCTATACTCTATGTGATTGCTTTATTTTCCAGGATCCCTATCTAAAGCCGAAATTGGGCAAGAAGGATCCACCACCTTCATCCAAGTAGAATGTCAGGGATTTAAAGACGTTGTCACTTTTCAGTCAATCCAAGGCTCTTTTGACAATTCTAGTTAGGTTTTCTCTGATGTAACCGAATAGTGTGAACAAAATGTCATTCATAAACTCAAATTTTCATATCCAAATATTCAAATTGGGTTGGGTTGCAGGAATCCTCCAAGTGCAGGTAATGTGATGTATCAAATGCATATAGTATAAACTTTTGAATTTTGAGTAAGAAAAACATGAAATTAGGGATTCAAAAGCCTTCCTCATGTTTGTGCTTGTTTATATTTGTTGTAATGTCGATTTTTTAGTGTTTGTTTAAAAAATGATAAGCAATACAACTTCAGTAATTGTCAACCATAAGATAACAGGCTGTTTTTGTTTTCAACTCCAAGAGAAATGCTTTGCTAGAGGTTTTGTAGTAGCAAATAAACAGTAGTCATATATATTTTTAATAAGTTGAAGTGAGTTAACCAATGAAATCATATAGGATTTTAGTAATACTTGACTGGTGCTTGTACATGTGGTACTGAAATCTCAGAGATTAGTACTCACTTAGTCGCTTGAGGGCTGGGTAATGGGTACAGATACTATTCCACAAGTTTAAGCGGTTTCTTATCCCTATTTGTACATTGTAAAGAACTTTTTTTTTTTTTATTTCCAATCCAGGGCTTTCTTAATATGTTCAATTACTATAAGTATCAATGTGACTAAAATCAATTCTCACTGGAAAATATCTGCTCAATGATACTTTCATTCAATTTCAAACTGTTGGTGCTAATATATTTTTTCTATATGATTGCTTTGTTTTGCAGGATCCCTATCTAAAGCCGAAATTGAGCAAGAAGGACGCTACTCCTTTATCAAGTAGAGTGTGGGGGATTTGAAGACGTTTTCAGTCAGTTCAATTCAATGTTGTTTTAACAGTTCTGGTTAGAGTTTGTTGTATTCCAACTTCTCCTGTTGGCTTGTTGGCAATTTCAAATTGTCCCCAAGCCCCTTGATGGCAATTTGAAACGCTTGGGGACAGTTTGCAAGCAGGCAACACCCCGTTGGCAGTTTGCAAGCTGCCAACACCCCCCGTTGGCAGTTTGGAGCTGCCAACAAGCTTGCCTTGTTGGCTTGTTGACAGTTTAACAAACGCCAACAAGCCCCCTTGTTGGCAGTTTCAAATTGTCCCCAAGCCCCTTGATGACAATTTGAAACTGTCCCCCAAGCCTCCATGGGAATTTAGAACTGCCAATGACATCATCAAAAATGTTATTTTTTTATTACGCCGATCAATGGTAAAAAATGTGTGTCCAAGAAAACAATGATGAATTTTTGGAGTTCTTTTCTCCAATTTTACCCTTCTTATAAAATTAGTTGTCTAAAAATCATCCTTGATTTGATAATTCGGGCCCAATTAACGGTTGTCACGAGCGGTGGTTGTCAATAAAGAGGCCCTCCTTGTCGTTGGGCTTACGTTTCCTATCTTCTTATGTAGATGCTATTTTGATGGGGGAAATTACGATCAGAAGAAATTGTTTGCAGTATGACAGAAATTAGGTTTTGAAGCTCTTACCTTTGCTCCTGGCTGTACTCCTGGCTTAGGTCAGGTTAGATCTTCCTTCCTTTTCAATTTCGTGTAGCTGCTGGTTTGTGTTCTACTAGAATGCGCTTTGTGTTTTTTCCGTTTTCGATTTTTAAATTTTAGCTCAATTTACTGGCTTTATTTTGTTTGCATATCTGATTTTTTAATCTTATCAACCAATGGCTGTTATATTAGTTAGTTATCTGCATTCGGATTGTGTAGTATGCCTGCAGTAAATTAAACTATAGAATTCGAAATTTCATAATTTCCAGATTTTTATTTGCTCTTATGATGGATTTCAGATGAGGTGATATTTGTTTCCACTATGCAGATTTTCAATTTTATAGAGAGATAGAAATGTGCCAGTATACCTTCCAGACTTGATATTGGCTTTAATATGTAACTTTGGCAATGATGAATTTAAGTAGGGGTGGTATCATTTTCCTGAGAAATTTGCAATGGTATGTAAAGTCTGGATATATTAAAATATTTGTTAAAGCTAAATGCATACTATAACAGGTAGAAGAAGAACAAAACAGTGAGGGGATACTTCTTGATGTTAACCAGTAAGTTTAACAATATGAGGAAAATCTAGGTGGTGGGCACAGTAGGAATTTTAAGGGTTAGGAAATAGTGTGGTTGCTGTAGATCAGAAGGTTTTATATTAGGGCTTTCTCTACTTGTTTTCTGCACACGTTAAGTTATTCAAATTATATTTGGATTAGTTGATCTTGTGCTGGTAAAATTGTTAGAATTATTTAGTATAACTGCAAAATGAGGTAATTTGGGAAATGTTACTAATAATAGTAATTGAATATGTTTGTACCTCAATTTGAAATTAATAATGATATTAGGTGAACCATTTTTATGTAATTGCTAATGTGTAGTTGAATATAAATGAATTCAATATACGAAGGGAGAATAAAACATTTAGGGGATTAAACTCAAACGGTGATATGAAATCTAAGCAGTGCGTAAATTTATCAAATAGTATGACAAGGATATAATTAGAGATGGGATCATAGGAATTAAAACTTAGAAGTTACAACATGACCAATCTCAACGGGTAATTGATATGGAAGCAGATGGTGATGAGGAAAGGGCTAAGGAGCATTAAAATGAATTAATTTCAAATTTGTAGTCTTAACATAAAGCTTCTCGAGTTTTCATTTGTGACGTTTGAATTCGGTCACAAGGAGGTTGAAGATATATGAAGGGGCTTATATGAGTGTGACATTTGTATATGGGCACAAGGGGGTTGAACTGTTGAAGAAATATAAAGGGGCTTATATGACTTGTAAAAAGTTTTCTCAATGATATGAGTTA
Organism: Rheum nobile; assembly: GCA_027886185.1. Classification (NCBI taxonomy): domain Eukaryota; kingdom Viridiplantae; phylum Streptophyta; class Magnoliopsida; order Caryophyllales; family Polygonaceae; genus Rheum; species Rheum nobile. The sequence goes on along the minus strand of WOAB01000002.1, from coordinate 1,573,436 downwards.
CATGATCTTGCGATGTTAGAAGTTAGAACTTGGATGTTTTTTTTTCCTATAATCATGGTTCTTTCTTTGAAAGTTACATGGAAAAGAGATCTGCTTTTTCTTGTTTTGTCTATAAAAATTTCCGAGTTTTGGAATATTTGGGACCCTACTGCGTCATCGAGAGTGAATCTGTTGATTAGAAATTTAGAATTCCTTATACTGATGTATATTTTTTTTCTGATCTCTCACTTATAGCTATAGTCCTTGTGCTTGAGCTATCTGCTTGAGCTATCCGTTCTTACCGGCTGCAGCTCCCCAGCCGCCTGAGGCTCTTTCTCCCATGGAGGCAGACACCAAAGAGAGCGTACTATAGACAGATTATCAAACCAAATACTACTCGACTTCCTCGATGATTCTCAGTCAAAATCTATCAGCTCCCAGAAAATTTTCCTTCGTTTTGTGTTACCTTTCTCCATTTCCAATCGCCAGTCCCAAGTTTGGTTTCCCCACCTCAGATTTGTTCCATGTTCCCAGCTTTTACTCCACATGTAGTAGCACAGCTCATCATTTCCCCGGCTTGGATTACAATTCATTCTATTCTTCCATCATTGACAACTCCAGAAACAGTTCACAATTGAACCAGATCCATGCTCAGTTACTGGCTTCTGGGCTGCAATCTAATCGGCTCCTTATGGCTAAACTGATCCATGCCTATTCAAACGTTGGGGAAATTGATCATGCCCGGAAGGTGTTCGGAAAATTTCCTGAACCAGATGTTTTTATGTGGAATGCTATTCTTAGGGGCTATTCGAAGTGCAATATGCCCACTGGCGTAGAGAAGATGTACAGGAGGATGCTATGGACAGGGATCCGCCCAGATTCATTCACCTTCCCTTATGCGCTGAAGGTTTGTACCGACATGATGTTGTTTGAAATGGGAAGAGCCGTTCATGGACAGATTCTTAGGAATGGGCTTCGATCAGACTCTTTTTTGCAGAATGGGATCGTATTGATGTATGCTAAATATGGTAAAATCAGTTACGCCAAGGCTGTTTTCGATGATTCATGTGAGAAATCGGTGATTTTTTGGACTTCAATTATATCTGGATGTGCACAAAATGGTCAGGCAGCGGAAGCTTCGAGAATCTTTGGAGAAATGAGGAAGATGAATGTTGCACCTGATTGGATTTCCCTAGTGAGTGTTTTGCGGGCTCTTACTGATTTGGATGACTTGGAACAGGGGAAATGCATTCATGGGTATATAATAAAACTGGGGCTTGAATTGGAACAAGATTTGCTTATATCTTTGACTGCTATGTATGCCAAGTGTGGGCAAGTGTTCATTGCAAGATATTTATTTGACCAGATGCCATTTCCAAATGTGATTTTGTGGAATGCCATGATTTCTGGATATGCAAAGAATGGCTATGCAGAAGAAGCTGTGGACCTATTCAAGGAGATGGTAAGAAAGAACATAAAACCAGATTCTATTTCTATTAGGGCTTCAATTTCAGCTTGTGCTCAAGTGGGTTTACTGGATTTAGCAAGATGGATGGATGATTTTGTTTCCACTAGTGAATACAGAAATGATTTGTTTGTTAGGACTGCCCTTATTGACATGCATGCAAAATGTGGAAGTATGGACATGGCAAGGAGAGTTTTCGACATGACTCTTAATAAGGATGTTGTCATGTGGAGTGCAATGATTACAGGATACGGCTTGCATGGTCGTGGTGAGGAAGCTATTGATCTTTTTTATGGAATGACGCGTGCTGGAATCTCTCCAAACTACATTACTTTTGTAGGACTCCTTACAGCTTGTAAAAACTCGGGTCTTGTCAAAGAAGGATGGGATTTGTTCCATAGCATAAGAAATTATGGCATTGAGCCGCGTCACCAGCATTATGCTTGTGTTGTTGATCTCCTTGGCCGAGCTGGGCATCTACATGTAGCTTACAAGGTCATAATAAGCATGCCTGTTCAGCCAGGTACGAGTGTTTGGGGAGCCCTTTTGACTTCTTGCAAGATCCATCGGTATGTGGAAATGGGGGAGTATGCTGCAAAGCAACTCTTTTTGATTGATCCATCTAATACGGGCCATTATGTCCAGCTCTCGAATCTTTATGCTTCAGCTCATATGTGGAATCATGTAACAAAAGTACGCAAAATGATGATGGAGAAGGGCCTGAGCAAAGATTTGGGATACAGTTTGATCGATATTGAGGGTAATTGTCAGGTGTTTCGTGTAGGAGACAAATCACATCCTAGATTCAAAGAGATCATAGAGGAAGTCTGCAATCTTGAGAAGCGGTTGAAAGAGGCTGGGTTTGTACCGGATATTGAATCCGTCTTGCATGATGTGAACCCTGAAGACATAGAGGAAAGTCTTTGTAATCATAGTGAGAGGTTAGCGATTGCATATGGTCTTATCAGTACGCCTCCTGGAACTACACTTCGGATCATTAAGAATCTTAGAGCATGTGTCAATTGTCACTCCGCAACCAAGCTAATATCAAAGCTTGAGAACAGAGAGATTGTTGTTAGGGATGCTAATAGATTTCATCATTTTAAGGATGGAGTTTGTACTTGTGGAGACTATTGGTAAGACCCTCTTAGGCAAAAACATTACAATGACGGGGCATAGCCTTGGGAGTGCGCTGGCGGTGATGAGGGTCCCACTCGGATGCCTCTTCTCCTTCTCTGGCCCAACGGTGGCCAACCGGCGCTTCAAGGAGAGAGCTGGAGGAGCTGCAGGTGACCCACGACGCACTTGCCCAGGCTGTGCGGGGTCCGATGTGGCGCTTGCCCACCAAAAGTCAATATTCTTGAAAGGCCGCCTTCAAAGCGCTGACTTGGATTGACGGGTGATTATGTTACTACAATTTACATCAATTGTGATGGAGATTTTGAATGCTAAATTAATTTAGATAAATGGAAAAGTATTTGTTACCTGATTCACCCTCCATATATTAATTTTTCTATAAAAAACATAATATTAATTAATTTGTGACAAAAATCAGACTAGAGTGATTTTTTTTTGAGAAAAAAATAAGATTTGTCTCAATAACGAGACGAAGACCAACCTATAATATCCTTGTAGACGAGAATGTGGAGTTCTGGATCAGATCTTAAATTAGACACAGAGGGTGAGAAGATGAGTTTATCAAAAGTTTGGTTCATCTTTCGAAATACACGTCTAATATATACTTCTCGATAAGGATATCGGCAATCACCATTTCAATTTTTCAAAGACAAGTCCAAATGCCTCTAATAGAATAAGGCAAATGTTATCTCCTTCAATTTCAACTTAGATAAGTTTAGTCGTTTAACAACAATTAAACCATTTTTGTAAGGCCATGGTTTCTATCATCAAGATTGTGTTACCACCACATTGTTTGTTTTCCATATGAATGGTTTGAGCTCTATCATTCCTGATTATAAAACCAAAATCAACCTCACCATAGGCTAGTTTGGATCCATCAAGACGATATAAACCTATGAAGTGGTTATATGTATCAGTTGTATAAATTATATTACATCTATGAAGTATATGTTATAATATTTGGATCATCTCTCGAAGTAGATGATAAAACACATTTGAAATATCACTTCCTGTAGCAAGTGGTAAAAAGACAAATAAGTTTCATTTTGATAAAGTTTATTTCAGTTTGTATATTGTTAGTTTGAAATTGATATATACTATATTTTGTTATGTATAACAAGCTCATATATCTAACTAGCTAATTGCTAATTTGATATATTCCTCATTGATGCTTTTTATTATTTATTGTGTTTTATTACATGATTAATGTTAAAAAATATAACTTGTTTATAGATAATGCATTTATTATAGGATGTTGGTCAATTTTTCGTAACTTCTTGTTTATGGATGTTTAACGTGTGAAGCTTCATGGATTTAATTTCTCAAAGTAGATAAAACTTACACATATATAATTAACTATTACCTCCAGTAGAAGGTGATAAAAGTGTAAGAGTTTTTTATGGTTGAACTATTGTCATCTAATATTATATGGTTGAGCTCCTGTCACCCGAAGTTGACAATGAAAAATATTATTCTCAAAATATAACCCCCGAAATGGTTGCTATAAGTTATATGAATTTTACTCCTTGAAGTGGGTTTATATATAATTTTTCATATTTTTTCGAAGTAAGTGATAATAAATTTATCATCTCTTGAAGAAGGTGAATATTATCTGTGAAAATATAATCTCCTGTAGTAGATTATGAAATGCATATGAATATATCGACTCCTGTAGTAGATGATAAAAATTATTGAAAGAAATGATATGCTTATCTAGCTGTCACTCGAAGTTGACAATTGAGATTTTATTCTTGAAGAATATGACAAAACATTTAGTATTTGTCACCTGAAGTGTACAAATTAAATTTATTGTGTTTATCATTTATTTACATTTTCTTATATACTATTATATATATTTCATATATTGTACGTCATTCTTATTTATTTCTTGTTCATCTTATTTGTCATGATTGTTATAATTTAATTTTTATACTCTTAAGTGTTTTCGGAAGAAACTTGTTATGAGTTTCTAATGCCAAACTTATTGGCTGGTAAAAATTTGGGAGAAACATGTGGCACTTGAATTCCCGTAGAATTGTGTTAAGCATGATCTTAATTATCATCAACTACATGAGATCCTAAAGACTCGAATTTGGAATACTAGAGATCATTATAAACTCTGGAAGAGTTAGAGGATCTCATACCAAATCATGTACTCCAATAGTAGTACAAGAATAATGGGTCTATGTCATATTCAGAACAATTTATAAATAACCACCAACCACGACTTAGTGTTTGAAGACCATATGATGACAACTTCTAGCATGCTTGAAGCATGCCACCTCCAGTAGAGGGTGTGGAAGGAGATACGGTTAAACGCGCAATTGTAGTCATGGTTATGATTTATATCTAGAGTCTAATTGTATGGTTTAATTCTAATGTCTTGAAGACATTAAAGTAGTTGGTCATTAGTCTAGTACCAGATGTACGATATCATATCTTATGCGTGGAGACTAATCTTATCTAAATTGAAGGTCTGAATGTACCCAGTTTGAGGCATTATTTTTCTAGAAATCAAGATAATGATTTATTTGATTTTGAGTTGATGATCTCCCAAATTATGAATGGATCACCCATGTGAAAATTTTCCATGGTGGACAATTATAAATGTCCATGGTGGTGTCATAAAAACATATCATTTGAAAAATCAGAAGTTTTTCACAAATATGCGAATGAAAATTTTAGTGTGAATATTATATTCGAACTGAACAATCTCATAAATGATACTATAGAAGAGTGTCTATCTTGTTACCTGAAGAAACAAGAATTTATTCGAGATATATATTTTGACAAAATGGTTTCCATATAGTAACCAATTAAGTAAGATTGAGGAAGATGTCAAATATATAAGATTCATCTCATAGACTAGCCTGAAGCAAATCTAAAAAAAAGATGATAACTTACACACCTAAATCATATGACACTCTATATAACCATTGAAATATATAATATTACTAACTAGAAGTTAATTGATTTAAATAAACACGTTGCATGATAAATTCGGCCACCCAAGTGAAATAATGATACACATGATCATTGAATATTCACATGAACACTATAAGACTAGAAGATCCTGAGACCCGATGTTCTTTTCCTAAGGGATAAGGTTGACCTAGTATGTGAAGTTTCATATGGTCCTTGACTGACTTCGAGAGACATATGAGGATTGAGTACACCAACATTGGACCAATGTGAATTATCATATATTTTATAATGTTGATAGATGTCTCAACACATTGGCTACACAAATGAAGTGGGAGAATGAGATTAATTAAATAGTGTAGTAGTTGAGCATTTTGTAGGCTCCTACACATTCACAAAACGACCTAGTAGTGTCATTAATAATACAGTCAAAATGGTCATAAAACGGCCCAGTAGTGTCGTTAATAATACGATCATAATGAATGCAATGACAAATGCTAATATATGACTTATACGACCTGGTAGAGTCGTCGATCATATCAAATCATAAATTTGGATGTCGAGAATTTAATTCGACTGAGACCAACTGCTTATGATTCTTCTATTTGAAACTTGTTTTTGGAAGAGAACTAAAAGTTTTTGGATATGCGGTGTACATCCTCTTACCTTAATATATTAAAGGAATGCCACAGAAAAGTTGGAATTACACGATGAGTTTGATTCCCTATCGTTTACCACATACCTAGAGCTTATGAGTGGGTGATCAATATATTGCTCGGTATTGAGATTATAACTTTGATAAGGTGAATATCCCAACTTTAGGGGGAGAAGGAAACAAGACTACTATGTAAGAAAATGTAGGAAACACAATTTTTACATTTTAGATCCGAGGGTAATTGAACATGAAATTCAAAGGAATGAACCCGAAGTTCAAGCTTATGAACCAGAAGTTCAAAGGAATGAAGTAGAAGTTCGATGGATCGTATAACTAATATGCTATCAAATGTATATACTGGTGCCAAGATAGTGTGGCAAAGTCCCATATACAAGAGCCATTTACGGATGGTAAGGATAAGAAAGCTCTTTATAGACTCTTAGTTATTACAAATACACTAGAAGGTTTGAGTGAGGATGTTGATCCTCAAACAAGAGAATCGACATTGCAATGATTGCATGTGCTGCAATAAAGTAATTTGAGGAAACTAGTTTGTTTGAATAAACATGATGTTTTTGGACCAATAGTTCCAATACTGGAAAACATAAAATTTTACAGCGGTATAAAAATGTCATGAGTGCAATAATATTGTGATCTAAAGATATAATGATCACATAAGGCTTTACAGAAAAGTCTGCACTAGAGTATATGGAACTCTATTCACTCGTAATGAATTTTGTCAACAAATTTCTAGCTAATGAGGATGTGTTCACATGTAGTGAAATTTATTACTCATCAGATTTTGGATACTTTACTTCATATTTACATGAGACATTCGATTCATGTATATACATGAAGTCCCTGAAGGACTGAAAATGCCTGAAGCATAAAAGAGAAAACACATTATATGTATTTCATTAAATTACGAAGGCTTCTGTATGAAGTAAAAATGATTAAAGCATACGAGGATATAATCGTATGCATGTATTCGATAAGAAAAAGGGATTTATAAACAATCCTATCATTGTTATATATTCGGTTTTTTCGCCTGGTACCCCTGAGGTAAGGCAAAATTCGCAAGGTGTCCCAAAATTTTACCTATTTCATGCGGTACCCGAGTTTTTTTTTTCCGCCAAATGCCCATCTATTAATTTTTTAATAAAAAAAACTAAAAAAATGAGAAAATTTAAAAAATCCCAAATATTTCATCTTCTTCAGCATCAAAATCTATTTCTTCACCGCCTAATCCATCTTTATGGGGAATACAAATCCTATTGCTGAATTCCACCCCAAACATCAAACAAAGACATAACAAACCCTAGAAAGAACACTACACCAAAATTTAAAGAACCAAGTGTGTGTGATTTGGAGCATTTAAAGTGTGAAAATCAGAGTTCCAACGGAAGATTAGGTGGCCTTAATTGAATTATGTTGTTTAAAGAGAGTGATTGTATGACTTTTAGAGTATTCCACAAGAATTAATCTGGTAAGAAAAAATACATTTCAATCTTTACGGTGTTGAACTCTCAATCTAATGATGTTAAATCCCTTCCTCCGTTGACCCATGATAGCGGTTTCGACACCAATTCCTCCAGATTTAGTTCTTATCTCGTCGAAAACCCCCATCGTTCACGACCTTCTTACTCGCCATACTACCCCATTCACCTTGAATTCTCAGACTTCTTCATTAGCAACAACGAAGGCCCGTCAGCAACACCACAGGCCGCCGTCGACTGCGAGCATCGTCGACTTCAGAGGAGAGCTAATGGTGTTCTTTGCGGGCTGTAGATCTGTTCGCCGATTTCAACAGTGAAAAAATAACCTTCCTTCATTTTTTTTCCAAATTTTAATTTTCTCATTTTTTTAGTTTTTTTGGGTTTTTTAATTAAAAATTAATAGATGGGCATTTGGCAAAAATAAACAAAACTCGAGGGTACCGCGTAAAATAGGTAAAATTTTGGGGCACCTTACGAATTTCGCCTTATCTCAGGGGTACTAGGCAAAAAAACCGTTATATATTTATAGAAAATGAACAAGTCGATCTATAATATCGGAGCTCCTAAAGAGATCCAAAAAGCAACTAATATTTCAACTTATCATTTCATGCAAATGATTAACATTTCCCCTCATCGAAAAATAAAGTTAATAAGGTCATTTGACGTGACAAAGTGTTATTTTTGTCATTAAGAAAACAATAAAAGATAGTTGGTCCAGATGTACCATATCTTATGTAAAAGTCCTATGATTATATATATACCGCATGAAGAGCATATGTTCAACTAAGGGTGAGTATTATTTCTATGACTGCACTCTTTTTTCCCCTTGCTTTGGTTTTTATCCCATTGGGTTTTTTCAAGCAAGGTTTTTAACGAGACAGTTCGTGAAATCAACGAGTTAGAACTCCAGAAGAGATGCGACATGCACCCAATTTGATAACAGATATGTGATAGACGATTTAAAGTATAAAATACAGTCTCAACCTGTAGTTTGAGCATTTAATTGTACTCTTTTCCATAGCATTGGTTTTTGTCCCACGGGGTTTCTCCACGCAATGGTTTTTAACGAGGCAATACGTATACTATAAAGTGCACATCCAAAGGGGGAGTGTTGTAATACCTTACTTAAAGGTGTTGGATGTTCACTACTCTTAAAGGTTATCAAGTTACTATTTTGACCAATTTACTTGATATAAGTTATCTAGCTATTTATTCTTTTTATTCAATTGTAACCTTGTAACATCTTGTCTCTATTACCCTATAAATATAGGCTTATGTAAAGAACAAAGATAACAAGGAGAAAAAAGAATATTTGGTGTGCATATACCATTCTCTCTTGTCTCTTTATATTCTCTTAACAAATTATCAATCTTTATATTTTCATTCGTTTTATAACAATTTTTGAATTATATCTATCTTTCTAAATTAAAGAGACACTTTAAGATTGATCGTAGAAGAGCAAGTTTTCTCCATATCCATACTATTTATCCCGAAGAAAGATAACATGAAAATGGATATATGTAAAATGAAAGATATCCTAGTGTATTCGCAAATCGCAATCTCTATCTGTCTCCCAGTCCCAACAAGCAGTTATTCATATGTTATCCAGAACTAGCTTAGTTCCCGTGCCGTGTATGGAGTCTGGGTAAAATTTTATATTAATATTTTTTTAAATATTAAAGACATCGATTTTACATTTTTTTAAAAAGTGATTTGTTTATCTAATTAGTGACAATATAAATGAAATTAAGATATATATAATAATATTTCAAAATCTCTACTAATAATCAATTAATAACGTCGATATATTTTTGTACATACATAATATATTGATTCATTTGTTGTGGTGTTCTCTAGGATTGAACCGGGCATTTCTCTTGCCCTCTCTAAATTTGGGGTCTCTTCTAACCTTTGGTTCAAGGTTTTGATTCTCCCCTGGAGTTCCCATGCTCAACCTACCCATCAAACAAACTTATATTTACCCAGAAGCTTTTGCTTCTTTAAAAAATTGTAATTTATGATATGTGTTGATATTTTCGATGTTTTACTTTAGAACTATGCCATTGTTGATCTTGATAGAAACTCCCTAGATAATTTACCCCTTTTGTGTCTGAAATCCTTAGTTGCATGCGAGAAATTAATAACTGAAACATTATTCTAAACCATGCCTCAAGAATTATGAGATGGTGTTACTGCTTTGATTGGTTTAGAACTTTACTTGGCTTTCTTGCTGAAACTGGAATGTACCACAATATCCAAAAATTGTTTCATCAAAAAGTGTATTATATGAGAATTGGATACTGGAATGTAAGAGGCATTACATGATAAGATCAAGGATCGAGGGGTTCTTGGTGCAAGGAATTGCTCGTTGACGCCTTCAATCGCAAGAACTCCGAATCTGTGATGAGCCGCGCAAGAGATGATGATGTTGATGATGATGGACGTGAAGGAAAGTAGAAATGTAGATGATCTGGTTGCTGGATAGGCGATCCTCTCAGTTTGGATACAACACACCAAACTACGAAGAACAATGCAGTGATTTTGAGATGTAACGCACTCAAACTCACCAAGAACAATTCGATCTTACTCACGAATTCAGAGGAAGGAGACGAGAGCTTTTGGACCAGTCTAATACTGATTTTGATTAATCTTTTTTACGTGCCAAATACAATTGCTAAGCAGTACTTAAGTAAGCTGCAAAAGGAATTAAAGAAAAACATAAATAAACTAGCACTACTCCTAGCACTACCTCGTCCCACTAGTCTACCCACTAGTTGGCTCTTTTAGGGAATTAAATTCAGGAATTAAAATGCAGAAAAACAAATGAAACCTGCTCCTAAAATGTTTCAAAACAACTTAATTAATAAAATCTAACACTTAGCAGAAATTGGACTCATGCAATGTGGAGGTCTTGACAAGAGAGGAGCCGCTCCGCTTTTCCCGGGCGTGTTACAAGCAAGGTCACTGGCTCAAGGACAAGCTGGCTCGACGCTTCATGGTTCAATAGGCCCTTTTTGAGCTGGTGGTGGAGTTGTCTAGCTCGGGCTCGTGTGATGGCCCCTGGTGGTGACTCTTCATTGGACTCCATCATTGATGCCTTAGCGGGACCAGGCGGCTTGAGTTCATTTCCGTCGTTACTCTTGTTCCTCATAGGCTCATATGGTGTCAAGGACTCCATGGAAGGTTTGGTGACCGAGTCAAGTGGAGTGGTGACCATAGGACTTGAAGGAGAGCTCTCGGACGCCAGTGCCGGATTAGGACTTGAGTCTGCTTGGTCATCTTCACTTGAGTCATCGTCTTGGGCTAGCTCCTAATGATGGGACTTGGTCACATCATCCTTCCTCTCTTGAAAGGGATTCGACCTCGAATCCAGCTCGTCAAGGTCATCTTTGTGATCCACCAAGAAAGGAGCTAAGTCCGCCACATTAAACACATCATGTACACCATAAGAGGGCGGAAGATCCAACTTGTATGCATTATCATTGATCTTCTCAAGCACCTGGAATGGTCTGTCTCCTCTTGGCTTCAATTTGGAGTTGCGGAGTGTCGGAAAACGCTATTTCCTCAAGTGCACCCAAACCATATCACCCGGTTCAAAGATCACTTCTTTGCGTCCCTTGTCCGCTTGCCTTTTGTACTGCATTGTCCTCCTCTCAAGCTACATTCTTGTCTCCTCATGCAACCTTTGAATCCTGGTAGCCTCATCTATACCCTTTTTGCTCTCACGGTCCTTGATTGCATACGGCAGTAGATCAAGTGGTGTTGTTGGATTGCGTCCATACACCACTTCAAATGGAGTCTTCTTTGTTGCTGTGTGGACTGTCCTATTGTATGCAAACTCAATGAAGGAGAGGCTATCTTTCCACCTGCGCAAGTTAGTTTGCAAAATAGTTCTAAGCAAAACACCAATGGTTCGGTTGACTACCTCAGTTTGTCCATCCGTTTGAGGATGACAAGTAGTGGAGAATAGAAGTTTTGTCCCAAGCTTGGCCCATAAAGTCTTCCAAAAGTAGCTTAGGAACTTCACATCTCGATATGAAACAATAGACCTAGGAACTCCATGCAATCTCACAACATGATCAAAGAATAGGTTAGCAACATGAGATGCATCATCAGTTTTATGACATGCAATGAAATGAGCCATTTTGGAGAACCTATCTACCACAACAAATATGGCGTCTCTCCCTCTCTTAGACCTCGGTAACCCCAACACAAAATCCATGGAAATGTCTTCCCAAGGAACTCGAGGTATAGGCACAGGAGTATAGAGACCATGGGGTTGCACTTTAGATTTAGCACACAAGCAAGTAGTACATGAAGCACAAAATTTCTCTACTGCCCTAAGCATGCGTGGCCAATAAAAATGTTCCTTTAGTGTATGCATGGTTTTAAGGACACCAAAATGCCCTATTAAACCACCCCCATGAGCTTCTTGCACTAAGATATGCCTAATAGAACCCCTAGGAATGCATAGCTTATGACCTTTAAATAAGAAACCCTCATGCAAATAATATTGATCTTTGCTACCCTTAGACATACATGCAACAAATATATCACAAAAATCAGAATGACATGCATAAAGTTTCTTCATGAAAGAGAAGCCTAACAACCTAGCATCCAAAAGAGTTAAGAGAGAGTACCTCCGAGATAGTGCATCAGCCACCACATTGTCTTTGCCCTTCTTATGCTTGATAACATAAGGGAAAGACTCAATGAATTCCACCCACTTGGCATGTCTTTTATTGAGCTTGCTTTGCCCCTTTAAGTACTTCAATTCCTCGTGGTCAGAATGTATTACAAACTCTTTAGGCAACAAGTAGTGTTGCCACACTCTAAGGACTCGCACAAGGGCCAATAGCTCTTTGTCATAGGTGGGGTAATTCAGCTCAGCCCCACCTAGTTTCTCACTAAAATAGGCTATTGGTTTGCCCTCTTGCATGAGCACACCCCCTAGGCCTATGCCCGACGCATCACATTCTATTTCAAAAGTCTTATCAAAGTTAGGTAATGATAGAAGTGGTGCGTTGGTAAGCTTAGACTTAGGGGCTACAAAGGCCTCCTCTTGTGCAGTTTCCCACTTGAAAACCACCCTTTTCTTGGTTAGTTCGGTGAGGGGCGTAGCCAAGGTGCTAAAGTCCCTCACAAACCGGCGGTAAAAGCCAGCCAAACCAAGAAAGCTCCTGACTTGAGTCATAGTTGTAGGTGTAGGCCATTCATGAATAGCTTTCACCTTCTCCTCATCAACTCTCAAGCCATCCTTGCACACCACATATCCAAGAAACACCACATGATCTGAATAGAAGTGGCACTTCTTGAAGTTGGCATAGAACTTCTCCTTTCTAAGGACTTCAAGAACGTTCCTAAGGTGTCCCACATGCTCATTAAGATTCTGGCTATACACTAAGATATCATCAAAGTATACAACCACAAACTTACCTAAAAATGGATTTAGGACGTGGTTCATGAGCCTCATAAAAGTACTTGGAGCATTGGTTAGACCAAAAGGCATTACCAACCATTCATACAGTCCATATTTGGTTTTGAAGGCTGTTTTCCATTCATCGCCCTCTTTCATGCGAATTTGGTGGTAATCACTTTTAAGGCCTATCTTGGAGAACACACTTGCTCCATGCAACTCGTCAAGCATGTCATCTAGTCTTGGAATAGGACGATGGTACTTGATAGTGATGTTGTTGATTGCTCGACAATCAACACACATCCTCCAAGTACCATCCTTCTTTGGCACTAGGATGACCGGGACTGCACAAGGGCTAAGGCTCTCCCTCACATAGCCCTTGTCAAGCAAGTCTTGTACTTGACGTTACAACTCCTTTGTTTCCTCGGGGTTGGCCCTATAGGCAGCCCGATTTGGTAGTGTTGCCCCCGATATAAAATCAATTTGATGTTCTATACCTCTTACCGGTGGCAATCCACTAGGCACCTCTTCTTGAAAGAGTTCATCAAACTCTAGCAAGAGCTGGGTGATGGCCGTGGGAAGTCCCTCAAGATCATTAGAGGCGAGTAAGTTGTCCTTATAGACGAGCAAAAGGCACAACTCACCCTCCTTAATTGCTTGAGCCACTTCTCTTAGCCGAGCCAAAAGCATATGATTGGAAGCACCACCTTTGCTTCCAATTGCCAATTTCTTGCTCTTGGCTTGCTCGGCATTTTGACGGGCCTTCCTTTGCTCCCTAGCCACATGATCGGCCATAATCTCATGGGGAGCTAAAGGGTGAAGAGTGATTCTTTTACCATTCATGATAAAAGAATACTCATTGGTCACTCCTTGATGAATGACGCCCCTATCAAATTGCCATGGCCTTCCTAGGAGGAGATGGCATGCGGTCATGGGAAGTACATCACACACAACCTCATCCTCATATCCCCCTATGGAAAACTGAATTGTGGCTTGATCCTTGACCTTAAGAGGAGTGTTGGAGTTCAACCAACATTGTGTGTAGGGCTGAGGGTGAGGAGTGGTAGATTGAATCTACTTACCACTTCTTGGTCAATAATATTGCAACATGACCCACCATCAACTATGACACTACACACTTTCCCCCTAATAGTACACCTTGCGTGGAAAATGATCTCACGTTGGCTAGGTATACTAGGACTCTCCGAGGCAATTAAAGCCTATTTAGCCACAAAACATTCTCCTTCGGCGACCACTACATGTATCTCTTTCACCTCCTCTTCAACAACCTCTTCTTGACACTCATCATCGGATTCATAATCTCCTAGAGTGTTAAGGAGAACTTGCCTCTTAGAGGGACAGTCTTTGGCGAAGTGCCCTCTCCCAAGACACTTAAAGCACTTAAGGTCTCTAGTTCGTCCCTCCCCCCCTTGTGGCTGAGGTGAAGGCCGAACTTGAGCATCTCTCTTAGGCTGATTTTGTGAATCATGCCTTGGCTCCAAGCGTCTTGGTGTAGCATGTGAGGCACTAGAATTTGGGCTTGCGCTAGAAGATTTCCAGGGTCGTGAACTTGTAGCATGGGGCCGCCTTGAAGGAAGACTCTTATACACATGGTTGGTATAATGGAGAACTTCAATAGGGGTACCACGCACAAAATGTTGGTTGTTCACAATGGCACGAAGGTCCGGGTTGAGGTTATTGATAAACTTAGAAATGAGGTAGCCCTTGGGAAATCTAAGCTCAGATCTAAAGACCAAGGTCCTTAGCTCTTGATAGAATTCATCCGGGGTCCTATTCCCTTGTTTCAACTGTTCAAGCCTCGCATGAACCCGTTCTGAATAATCTTCCGGCACAAACCGATCTCTAAGAACTCTTTTAAGCTCGCCCCAAGTCGGGATTTGAGGATAGCCTTGGAAATTTTCTTTCCTCTCTATCCTCAAGCCACCAATGATAGGCAAAACCCTCAAACTTGATGGAAGCTATAGCTACTCGTTTTGGATCCGATTAGTTATAAAACTGAAATATTTGATCAGTCTTTTGCTCCCAATCTAAGTAGGATTCTACATCACAAGTCCCCCCAAAAGTTTGTACCTCTAGTTTGATGCCATGGTACCGAGGCCTTTCTTGAGCTTCGCCGTATTCCTCTTCGAAGACTTCTCTTTGAGCTTGGTAGGCCGGCCTTGAGCCTTGGCCATAGCCATTGTCATAGCCTCTCCCGAGCGCATTTCTCCTTGGAAGCACATTTGGAAATGGAGTCCTTGGAGGGTACGCGTCATGGTGGAATGGTGTCCCCCTTACTCCCGGATCTGCGTGGTTAGTGCGCAAGGGTGGCACCGTAGATGCACTAGAATTGACAATGGGAAATTGAAAATCAGAAGTTATACCATTCCCTTCCCTTGTGGTTGTCACCAGAGGCACTTGTGAGCATGTAGCGTCTTAGTGGTTCGGCCGAGACATCTCTTGAGGAAATGGTCTGAGCACACCTCCTTCTACATGTGATGAATGCGACATCCCACCTGGTTCAAAG
Organism: Rheum nobile; assembly: GCA_027886185.1. Lineage (NCBI taxonomy): Eukaryota > Viridiplantae > Streptophyta > Magnoliopsida > Caryophyllales > Polygonaceae > Rheum > Rheum nobile. Next base: position 1,557,839 of record WOAB01000002.1, on the reverse strand, counting down.
CCTCCACTAGACCGTAGCAAGCTTTGGGATTGCTCCCACTTGGCTTCCATGCTTCTCATGAAGGCCGCTTGCTCATCTCTAAGAACTTGAAGTTTTTGGCGGGATCTCTCCTCCGCCTCCTCCTTTGAAGATTGAATGGCCCTAAGAAGGGTCTCCATAGTGATTGATGTCGCGTCACTTGGGTCTCCAGCCGAGCTGCTCTTCTCCTTTGGATCAACCATGGCTGCTTCCTAAACAATAATAAACAAACCCACACAAAGTAGCTCCCACAGAAACAAGATCAATCAATGGACCTAAGCTAGTAGGAAAGCTTAAATTCTTGATTTAAATTTCAAGTTCCTCAGCTGAGCAAGCTTGCTATGTAGGCTGGTTTAGGCTTCCTATATGCAATGCAAGACGACAAGAAAGACAGAAATGCACTACACAAAATGAACCCAAAGTACTTGTGCAAATTTTAAGTCAAGAAACGCTAATGCATGTACTGAATTTTCTTGCACTTTTACAATGGATGCTATGATGTTATCTTGCAGAATTTCAAGCTATACAACTCGGATGACTTCTTCACACTTAGGAAAAATGATGAACCACTTTTTCTATGGCTTTCTCTCTGGTATTAGTCAAGTATTTCTGGTTTCATCCACTTTTTCTTGCCTAGAATTTTTTTTTGAATTCAATCTTTTTATTTATTTATATCAAGGCAGCTCTTGCAGATTACAAATGAAAAGAAGAACACTTTACAAAATGCACCATTAACTAGCAACACTTAAGAGCAAGCAATCGTTCCCACGCTTTGATGTTCAAGAATTGAAAATTCTGCACGTGTACTGATGGAATTCAAATTGTATAAGTGCCAAAAATAAAATAAAAGACTCTAATTAATTAACTATATGCAGATAATCAGGTAGGGATAGGTTTTTGACTATTTTCAAACAAATTTAAAAAGCAGAAAAGGTGTTATTTCAGTTCCTGAATTTTAGGATCTACTAACAACCTATTTCCTTGGAATTAACGACTGCAAATATGACTCTAATAGGTTGTAAATGCAGAAAAAAACAATATGGACGACACTCTAACTCAGATGCAAGACTCAAACAATCAAATAATGAAGCAAACATAAAAACAAGACTCAGAATAACTTAAAAACAGAAACAACAATGAAGGCACGAAATCTACAGCTTGCTAATATGAAAATCTATCAAATTAAGCCATGAATTCGAGCAAAATCTTACATAGCTCTGATACCATGTGATAGGATCAAGGATCGAGGGGCTCTCGGTGCAAGGAATTGCTCGTTGACGCCTTCAATCGCAAGAATTCTGAATCTGTGATGAGCCGCACAAGAGATGATGATGTTGATGATGATGGATGTGAAGGAAGGTAGAAATGTAGATGATCTGGTTGCTGGATAGGCGATCCTCTCAGTTTGGATACAACACACCAAACTACAAAGAACAATGCAATGATTTTGAGATGTAACACACTCAAACTCACTAAGAACAATTCGATCTTACTCACGAATTCAGAGGAAGGAGACAAGAGCTTTTGGGCCAGTCTAATACTGATTTTGATTAATCTTTTTTACGTGCCAAATACAATTGCTAAGCAGTACTTAAGTAAGTTGCAAAAGGAATTAAAGAAAAACATAAATAAACTAGCACTACTCCTAGCACTACCTCGTCCCACTAGTCTACCCACTAGTTGGCTCTTTTAGGGAATTAAATTCAGGAATTAAAATGCAGAAAAACAAATGAAACCTGCTCCTAAAATGTCTCAAAACAACTTAATTAATAAAATCTAACACTTAGCAGAAATCAGACTCATGCAATGTGGAGGTCTTGACAAGAGAGGAGCCACTCCACTTTTCCCGGGCGTGTTACAAGCAAGGTCACCGGCTCAAGGACAAGCTGGCTCGGCGCTTCATGGTTCAATATGCCCTTCTTGAGCTGGTGGTGGAGTTGTCTAGCTCGGGCTCGTGTGATGGCCCCTGGTGGTGACTCTTCATCAGACTCCATCATTGATGCCTTAGCGGGACCGGGCGGCTTGAGTTCATTTCCGTCGTCACTCTTGTTCCTCATAGGATCAGATGGTGTCAAGGACTCCTCGGAAGGTTTGGTGATCGAGTCAAGTGGAGTGGTGACCGTCGGACTTGAAGGAGAGCTCCCGGACGCCGGCGCCGGATTAGGACTTGAGTCTGCTTGGTCATCCTCACTTGAGTCATCGTCTTGGGCTAGCTCCTGATGATGGGACTTGGTCACATCATTACGCCCTAGTTTCTGGGAAGAGATCAACTATAGCAGAAAATCTAATCATTTGAATATTCTGATTCTTACTGAAACAAAATCTCTGCATGAACCAAATCCTAACTCTGATAAAAAGTGGGTTTTAATGATTATCTACTTATCCCGACACAAGAAACTAGAGGCGGTTTATGGATATTGTGGTACCATAACGAGGTCACAAAACAACTTATACTAGTAAAACATACTATCAATATGATTATTTTCAAAGCAGACCATAATTCAAATCCTTTCGTCTTAATCTTTTTCTATGCACCATCCAGAGAGCAAAATAAAACAAAGTTTTGGCGTAACCTTGAAGGCGATATTATATCCCTTGGGCTGCTTGTCTTACTTGTTGGCGACCTTAACGAATTAGAAAATGATACTGAGAAACTAGGTGGGGTGGTCTCATGCACAAGCAAATTTAGACGTCTTATTGATTTTCGACATAAATTAGGACTCATCAATACTCGTACATTGGGTTTTCCATTCACCTGGCATAGGAGTATGTATGGAACAAATAATATGTATGAAAAACTAGATAGAGTAAGAATTCATCCATATATCCTAGACAATAACCCATCTCTAACAATCAAACACTACCCCTTTAAAACCTCGAACCATTTTCTCATCACTTTCACGCTTGGAGATATGCACCATAAGATTAATTCGACCTTAAAATATGAGAATGCCTGGTCATCCTTCCCCGAATATGAAAATCTAGTTTTAAAAGTTTAGAGGTACTCTATGCATGGATCATATATGTTTCACCTGCAAATAAAACTTTCTTTACTTCAAAAATATTCTAAATCAATGGCCATGAAAACTTTTCACCACAACTTTCGCACCCTGGAAAAGTCAAAAGAGCAACTACAACATGCCCATGCACAACACCTTCAGACCCCGAGCTGTACGTGGGACTATAATCACGCGCCTTAAGAATTTAACACCGAGACACAACAAAATTCTTAATTTCCAACATACCTATTGGAGACAATGAGAAAAAGTTAATCACTACATGTTAGATGATCGAAATATTAAGTATTATCAAACATTTGCTAAGTTCCGCTCGGTCAAACAAAATATTACAAAGTTCCAAACAAAATATGGTATTTTACTATTTGACCAAAACCAGATCCAATAGGAGATGACTAAAGAAACGAGCTCTAGATTCATTCTTAGCCCTTGTATTAGACCTTTGCAGGAACCCTTGCCACTTATATAGGCTAGAATTAATGATAGTGATAACATTTCTCTCCTCCAAATCCCATCACCAGGTGAAATTCATGCGGCAGTTCTCGATCTTCCTAATGACAAAACCCCTAAGGCTTGATGAATATCTTGTAGACTTTTTCAAGCAATATTGGCGACTTGTTGGTGGATTTGTCATAAATACCACTACTGCTTTATTCCACTCAGCACAAATGCTAAAAGAAACAAATCATGCTTTTATTGCTCTCATCCCCAAAGTAGACTCACCACTTACCATAAATCATTACATGCCAATCAACCTCTGCAACACGACATATAAAATCATTACAAAGCTTATAGCAAACAGGATCAAGCCTTCACTACCGAAAATTATCCACCCACTTTAGGGTGCTTTTGTTGAAGGAAAACTAATTTAGGATAACATCCTGATTGCCCGTGATTCCACTCCTTCCCTAAAAAGAAGACCGACAAAAAGGGTTGGATGGCGATAAAAATTGACATGGAAAAGGCCTATGACAAGATTGAGTGAGACTTCATAGAAACAATTCTCCTTCAGTTTGGCTTCCATGCACGATTTGTAAAGCTTGTTATGACATGTATTACTTCCTCAACATTCTCCGTTTTAGTTAACAATGCTTCATGTCAAATTATGAAACTCGAATGTTACATTCGACAAGGTAACCCCATGTCTCCATACATTTTCGTCTTAGAAATGGAATTCCTTGCCCGCTCTCTTGCGCAGGAAGCTGAAAGCCCTAATGCTAAGTGTGGGATTTAGCTAGTTCGGAATGGACCGCCAATTCCCTACCTTACTTTTGCCGATGACACACTTATATTAGCTGAGGCAAACATTGATTGCTCGTTTGGTTGGGAACCATAATTTCAAATACCTTGGGAAGTGATATCAAATTCATGTGTTTGGTTGACTTTTTGTTTTTGAAAAATCCAGATATTCGAATTCTTGGAATTTTCAATTCCTATAAAACATAGGAAGTGCAATCACCTAGGGAGGGGTGGGTAAGATTTTATTCTCCCATATTTCCCATGATTTAGATTTTAACCAAACATAATTTACCAATTCCCATGAATTCAAATTCCTAGGTTTTGATTTCACATGAAGTAATTTCCTAGGAATTACACTTCCCCTATTCAATCAAACGAGCACTGAGTCTGCAAGATTCATCAAAGATTTTCGTGATGACTTCTTAGACAAAATGGGATTAGAAATTAATTACCATAAGAGCCCCGTGCAATTCTCTAGCAATATAGGTTCAGAAAAGTCCAACACGATCAGAACAATTATGGATGTGTCTTTAACTAGGAATATGGAAAATAATATGGGTATCCCAATTATTCGGGGCAAAGTCAATATCTCGACCTTTCAAGAGGCTCATGATTCCCTTAAAAACATCTCCCAATTGATGTCCAATTCACTATCCCAAGCTGTGGGATTGGTGTTAATCAAAGCAATTATTCTCTCTAAAGTTATTTCCTTATGCAAAGTTTTCTATTACCGAAAGGAATTTCGGAACAAATAGATAAGATCAATAAAACCTTTTTTTGGAATAAAATGGATACCTCCAACTTCCTTTCGTTAATAAGCTGGGATCGTATATGTACCCTAACATCACAAGGAAGCCTCGACTTCAGAACTTCTGAGGTCTGTAATAAATAACTGCAAATGAAATTACTTTGGAAACTTTTAACGGAGCCTAGCAATATATGGGTTCGTGTAATAAATGAGAAGTACTACAAAAGACTCACTTTTCACTCTTGAAAAACGAAACTACTCGTGGCAGTTCAACATACTACCTTAGCCCCTTTGTGAAGCCTTTAGAAAGGATATCAGATGGCAAATTGGAAATGGACGTAAAGTTGATTTTTGGAATGATCTCTGGATTGATGCACAATCTCTCAATGAAATTATCAACCATCAAAACACAAACACTAGTGTTTCAAACTTTATTTCTACGCATAAGGAGTGGGATGATAACAAATTAAATGAAGTAGTCCCAAGTTATTTGGGCCTCGTTCGGCGGAACTTCCATTAATCAATATAATATATTATAATGGATTAAAAAAGGTAAGTTATGTTTGGCTTAGGCGGTAGATAAGCTATTATATTTTTTTGTCTTTTCTATTCTTTTAAATTCAAATCTCAAATCCATTTTTCCTCCTAATACCCATTAGATAATCTATTTTACAAAATAAGCCCATTATTAGAATGTATAATGCTATGTAAGCGAACTGACCCTTGGTTGACAAGATCAAGAAAATAAACCTTTGATCCATGTTTTTCCTGATAGAATAATTTGGTACCCAACTGCAAATAGTAAATTCTCTGTTTGTACAACGGCTGCCTCAATCCTAACCACTCGCCATCACGCCATCAACATGACCTGAGTGGATATGGCCACTGAAAGTACCACCAAAAGTCAAGCATTTCATAAGAAAGTCTTGTACTGACTGCCTCCCTACTATGAAACGCCTCAACATGCACTATATTAGAATTCCGAGCCAATGTTGCCTCTGTAAAAAACATGATGAAGACGCAACTCACATGTTTTTGAAATGCAGATTTACCAATACATTGTTTCAAGCTATAAGCGGTACTCTGGGTGAACAAATTAGCCTTACTTGGATATCAGATAATTTTGTCTCAACTCTTATTTATAACAAAACACACATGGGCAATTTTGAACTTGCCTGTTTTGCTTGGTGGAAAATTTGGAATCATAGAATTAAGGTCATCTTTAGGGAATACTCTATAGACATGTTACAATCCAATTCATTTATTGTTGATTATCGACTCCGTAAAATGGCAGAAAATGAATACTCGCCAACAATAACATCTTGGAAAAAGAAACCAAATAGTATCGTGGTCAAAGCCCCCCGAAAATCATATAAAGGTCAACTTTGACGCCTCTAAGGGTAATAATGGAAAGTGCCATGTTGGCATTATTATTAAGGATAGTAATCATAACATCATTTGATTTGATCGAACACGTATAAGATTTATAACTGTTTTGCAGGCAGAGGCGACTGCCTTGTGGATTGGAGTGGCCCAGGCTTGCAGACATGGAATTAAAAAGATCATCATTGAAGGTGATAATTTGGCTGTCACAAATGCTCTTCAAGGGAAATGAGAAACACCCTGGGAAATTACGATGTTTATTGGGTATGTCATATGCTTTCTCTCTCAATTTGATGAGATTCGGATCCAACAATGTTTTAGAGAAGCTAATCAAGTTGTAGACTTCTTAGCGTCAATGTCTTGTGACGTTGATCGAATACGTTCAGAAGTTATAAATGTTAATTTAGGCCATATAGGGAACCTTTACCTTAGGTTGAAGGATTTTCTTATGATCATCCGAAATGATGATTTAGGTTGTACCTTCGTTAGGAAGGTCACGTAGTTTTTAACTATATACAAAAAAATAAGTTGGTGTTTTTTTGGGTAAAGGAGCGAGAAATTTCTTTCTCAATTACCAGTTGAGTCTAAATTATTACCGTGAATTATCTTAATAAAATTTCTAAAAAGAATATTATATAAAGAAATCCCATTGTAAATTTTTATCATTGCCTAATCATTTTATTATGATTGATAGTAGTTAAAATTGTCAAATATTATCACAAAGGAGTAGAATATTTCATATACTTTGAAGCAAGAAAATCTGCAACAGAGTTACATTCCTGGTAACAAAGATCCCTGTAACAAACAAAAACTATGAGGTAATAAAAATTCGAGAAGGAAATAATATCAAGGATAATAGTCCTTATTTTCTAAGGACTATGGTTCAAATCCAACTTCTTTCATCTTCTTTCATTTTCAGCACATTAAGGATGTGTTCGACATTTCGTAGATGGAGTTGAGCTAAAGCTGGATTTAGTAGCTAGATTGAATTGAGTTGAAATGGATCTGGATAAAAAATCTAGTTAAGTGTTTGATATGATAAAGCTGAATTTGTAGATCAGGGTTATAAAATTACAAAAAAGTGTATAAGTATTTTATAAAAATTAAATTAAATTTTAAAGAATATCATCCCTCACCTTCTTCTTCCTCTACATCCCCCTTTGATTATTCCTCTATTAATTCTACTAGTAGACATATCCATCTCCATTGTCTAATTTCTTGAAATCTATCTCCTCAAAACCTCAAATTCCACCCATGTATAGCTGAAACCCTCTATTCCCCACAAAATTAAAGTTCCCAGTATAGATTTTCTCTACATTTTTTTTTAAATCTTTCTCCACCTCCTATTCTCCGTTGCAGACACCGGAGCTTCCAACACACCCATGGATTACTTCGATATCGGCCAGAGCTTCCAACACACCCATAAATTGCTCCAATACCGGCCGAATCTGAACCTCCCAAGCCAACTTTACCCATGAATTTTGATAAGCCTTTGCTAGTGTATACTAGAAGAAAGAGAAATGAGCAAGGGGCAGATGGGAAATGGTTGCCAACTAGTGGAGGGGACTAACAATACAATTAGAATGTGGGAACACTTATATGGGTTCAAAATCAATGTTGGGTGACATATTCATTGCTAGTATAAATAATGAGTAGTGCTTATTGAATATGGTATTGAGATATTTTTCCTTTTGTTATTTGTGTGTCAATTAGGCCAGCAAGATAGTCTCATATGGTAAAGAATCTTTTCATTTTTCTTGCTAGGGAAATATATCCCTTTGCTTAAATACAAATCATGGTGATTCCTTTTCTATTCTTATTGTTCTTAGTTTTCTCATCTTAACTCCAACAATTTGGTGCTTTTGTTGAGAGGCTTTTTGTCCTTTTAACAAAAGCTGGGATGAAGAATGTGGAGAAAAGTATTACTGACTTATGGAATGAGACAAACGTGAAGATTGACAATATTGCTTCCAACGTAGAATCATCAAACTAGAAACTTCAGTAGCTGCAGGAAACGTTAGGCAAGCTCCTTACTCAACCGGTCGGCGCCGAAGGAACAAGTGTTGGGTCTGACGACTCGCTTTGTGTCGCTGGACGAAGTTCAACTAGCTGCAAACAAGGTTAAATTGCCCGATTTCAAAGGAGACGACCCCTGGGGTTGGATTGCTCGGGCGGAGCAGTACTTCACCGTCCAGAAAACCAAGGAAGAAGAACGAGTCAGCCCTACTTGCATGAAGGGACCAACGCTTCACTGGTCTAGGTGGCTGGGACAAGATATAGGAAACTTATCATGGGAAGACTTTAAGTTTGAATTATTTGAACACTTCAGTGGTTCTATCTCCTCCAACTAGTATGAAAATCTAGATAAAGGATGTAACATGTGGATGAATTTGTGGAGATTTTGCTTGTGTGTGCTTCTCATGTCAAGGGCCTTGGTAAAGATCAACCTATGAGTATTTTCTGAACGGTCTTAAGGATGAGATTCGAGTTGAGTTCACGGCGGAGATGAAGGTAAAATTTAATAAGGCGGTTGACGCTACCAGGCGTGTGGAGAAAAAAAATCAGCTTTGCCAAAAGTCAAGGAATGATACCTCTTCCTAAATTCCGTACGTCTGGTGGAGTGGGATAGGTTTGGAAATTTGGAGTGATAAATAGGCCTAACTAAGCAAGCCCAAATTATCCCCCCTTTAAGGGACCAAATTGGCTGAAACCTGGAGATGCCAATTTAAGCCCAACAGCCTATCAACTCATACATAACACCTTCATTAAAGGGTTCCTATAGATGCCAAATGACCTAGAGGATCTTGCCGACAACCATACCATCCTCTTCATAAATGCGCCGATAAGGCCCTTCGAGCGTTGGAGTCGGGAGAGGGAGACCAACAAGCAGAAGAAGGCCGGTTTGATGTAATGGATATGGTTGATATTAGTGAAGAAAACCCATAGGAAGTCTGACTACATTGGCTGGAATTGTCGATATGCTCCAGAAGTGGAATTAATGGGTCGAAAACCGTAAAGATTCTGTAGGAACCCTAATACGGAAACGCATAAACAATCTGATAAAACGTTAGAACAGAATTAAGGAATCGAAATTATACCGAAACCGGAATTGAACGCAGAGTCGAGATTAGATCTCTGTCCTTAATCCCAGGATACAACTGCAGAGTTCTTCTGATTGTGTAGAATGAGTTTCAGTTCTCTTCTTATTGAAGACGTCTGAATGTGACAAAAAACAACTGGTCAAGATAATTAAGAAACTTGGAAAGGAAACTAGTTCCCTACAAGAGAAACTGGAAGAATATGAAGATGAAATCTCTTGCTTAACTACTGAAAACTCTGTCTAGAGTAAGAAACTTGAGGATACTGAGAAATTACTAGCTAATCCTCTAAGAAAGTGTGAGTCTTGCAAAAATGTCAAAAAGGAACTCATGCATGCTGATAAACCCCCAGTTCCCATAACAGACTCTGAAAATAAGACATCCTCTATGCTTGATGAAATTATGAACAAACTTGATCATCTCACTCACTCTATAAATGAGAAAACTGTGAATCAAACTATTTTTGTTAAGCAACGTCACGGTCTTGGTTACCCTGGTAAAAATGATTCTGTGGAAACGTGCTCCGCTGACAATGAAAAGCTGAGAAGGGAACTGGTAGAGAAAAATGAGTCTCTCAGCTCTGCATTACAAAATTCTCGAGACAAAGCCCAGTTCTTAGAGGAGAAGGTAAAAGTTCTTGAACAAAAGCCCAAGGAGAACCAAAACTGGTTCAACGGTCAGAATGCTCACAAGATGTATGTTGCCCAAGCTCAGGGAACTACGGGTAAGAAAGTTAACTTTGAGCAAAGAAAGCAAGAAAGACCATTTCGACCTGGTCATGGTAAGTATGGTCATGTTGTCTATAATCGTGTTTGCTGGCATTGTGGTAAGAATGGCCACCATATTCATGAATGCATTCACAAGAAAAGACAAGTGGAAGAAAATACTAGGAAAAGGAACCAGAAAATAAATAACAAGAAAAGGATACATACCATTAATGATTTGAATGATCCTTATTATTTTGTTCCTGCTTCTAACCCACAGACAAGATTTCAACCTCATTCGCCCAGAAAAGCTAAGCCTAGCTGAGTTCCAAAAGTTTGAGTTCCCTTGTGCAGGACGAAGTGCGACAACAAGACAAATGGTACATAGATAGTGGATGCTCGTGCCTTATGACCGGAAACAGAAAGAAAATGTTGTCATTTCAGCAACATCGAGGAAGAACCATTTCCTTCGGCGATAAGAGAAAGGGAACAATCCGTGGAATTGGTAGTGTGAATCTCACTGATCACATTAAGGTAAGTAATGTTAACCTTGTTGAAAATTTAGGTTTTGATCTAATAAGTGTGTCACAGCTGTGTGATCAAGGGGGAAATGAGGTTCGCTTTACCTCAAGGGAATGTTTCGTGGAAGATAGACAGGGAACTGTTATCCTGAAAGGAAAAAGGTTCAATAACGTCTACATCATTGACCCTAAATTCGTCCCCAAAGAGAAGTTGTGTCTCTCTTCCATTGGCGATCAAACAAACCTCTGGCATCAACGACTTGGTCACGCAAGCATCAAGTTAATTCACAAGCTACACCAAAAGGAACTGGTTCGTGGCCTTCCTAAAATAAATGCTGAGAAGTCAGAAATCTGCTCTGACTGTGTTCAAGGGAAACAAGTTCGTAGTTCTTTTAAGTCCAAAACACTGGTAAGCTCCTCCAAACCTCTGGAACTCATTCACCTGGATCTCTGCGGTCCTATGCGAGTTCAAAGCATTGGTGGTAACAGGTATATTCTTGTACTTGTTGATGACTATTCAAGATTCACTTGGACATTATTTATTAAATCTAAAAGTGAAGTCTTTGATAGGTTTAGTGAGCTAGTTCCCTTGCTTGAAAAATCCTTAAATGTATCTCTTCGAGCCATTCGTTCTGATCATGGAACCGAGTTCGAGAATGGAGATTTTCTAACCTTTTGCAGGGAACATGGAATCGATCACAATTTCTCAGCTCCCTACACCCCACAACAGAATGGGGTTGTTGAAAGGAAGAATAGAACTTTGGAAGATATGGCTCGCACTATGCTAATCTCAAGTGGGCTCTCTCAATCTTTCTGGGCAGAAGCCGTCAATGCAGCTTGCTATATCCTAAATCGGGCCATGCTACGCCCTATGCTTGATAAGACTTCTTATGAGCTCCTACGTGGCCGAGTTCCCAACATTGCTCATCTGCGTGTCTTTGGATGCAAATTCTTTGTTCACAATAATGGGAAGGACAATCTGGGGAAGTTTGATCCACGAAGCGATGAAGGGATTTTCATCGGATATGCTTCAAACAGCAAAGCCTACAAAGTCTTCAACAAACGGACAAAAAAGGTAGAGGAAAGTATTCATGTTGTTTTCAATGAAAAATTGCCTTCAAAGTCTGTGCAGGATCCCTCAGTTCCCTCGGAATATCCATTTCAACGACCAAGTGAAGACTCTGATGATGAAGCACCCCCCAAACAAAATTCCTATCCCTCCTTCGCTAACTCTCCCAACTCAACTCCTTTGATTGATCCCAAGGAGTCGACATCCACAATAAACTCTCCAGCTCTTCCTACTCAACCAGAAGCTGTGATCTCCGTCCCAGTTCCCTCTGATCCAACTGCTTCAGTTCATACGACCATACAGGGAACGGACAATGATCAACCTGTAGCCTCTTCTTCAGCTACCGCCCCTACAGAAGCTGAAACTCCAGGAACTGACTTGCTTGTCCCTAACAGAGACAAAAGGACAACCAAGCCCCCGGTCAGGTACGGATTTGAGGATATGAATTTTTGTGCTTTCAATGCCTTTCTGTCTCTTATAGAACCCAAGAACATTACGGAAGCACTGAAAGATGCCGACTGGATCATTGCTATGCAAGTAAAACTTCACCAGTTCGAAAGGAACAAAGTCTGGAGACTAGTTCCTCGTCCTCCTAATCGACACATCATAGGAACTAGGTGGGTTTTTCGCAACAAATTGGATGATTCGGTGCAGTATCAAGGAACAAAGCTCGATTGGTTGCTCAAGGATATAATCAACAAGAAGGAATCGACTACGATGAGACTTTTGCTCCTGTAGCAAGACTGGAAGCTATTCGATTGCTCATTGCTTATGCGTCTCACAAAGGCTTCAAGCTCTTTCAAATGGACGTGAAGACTGCGTTCTTAAATGGTATTCTCCAAGAGAAAGTTTACGTCAAGCAACCTCCAGGATTTGAGGATGATGATCATGCTGACCACGTGTATTTCCTGGACAAGGCCCTTTACGGCTTGAAACAAGCTCCCCGCGCTTGGTATGATCGCCTTGCCCAGTTCCTAACTGCTAATGGTTATCGCCGTGGTGTGATTGACAAGACTTTATTCATCCTGGAAGTTAAAGGTGAAATTCTAGTGGTTCAAATCTATGTCGATGATATTATTTTTGGTTCCACTAACTTGTCAATTGTAAAAAAGTTCAAAAATCTAATGAGCAACGAGTTCGAAATGAGTATGATTGGGGAACTCACATTCTTCCTGGGATTACAAGTCACTCAGAAGGCCGATGGGATCCAAATCCATCAACAAAAATATCTAAAGGAACTCCTGAAGAAGTTCAAAATGGATTCTAGCAAGTCTATCTCTACTCCCATTTCCCCAGCAACTCGTCTCACCGCTGATCATACTGGTCAAAGAGTTGAGGAGAAACTCTACCGTGGTATGATAGGATCTTTGATGTACCTAACTGCTAGTAGGCCAGATATTGTGTTTGATGTTTGTCTATGTGCCAGGTTCCAAGCTGATCCAAGGGAATCTCACTTAACCGAAGTGAAGCGCATTTTTTGCTATCTGAAGGGAACTGACGACCTTTGTCTTTGGTACCCCAAAGATTGCCACTTCAACTTTCTTGGATATACGGATGCAGACTATGCTGGGTTCCTAGTTGATCGCAAGAGCACTTCTGGAATGGCCCAGTTCCTTGGGCCCTGCTTGATTTCTTGGGGCTCTAAGAAACAAAACTTTGTGGCTCTTTCCACTACTGAAGCCGAGTACATTGCAGCCGCTGCTTGTTGCTCCCAACTCCTCTGGCTCAAACAACAACTTGCGGACTTTGGTATGTCTTTTGGCCCTCTCAAAATCTTATGTGACAATACGAGTGCTATCAACATAGCTAAGAACCCTGTGCATCATACTAGAACCAAGCATATTGACATTAGGCATCATTTCTTGCGTGATCATGTTGAAAAATGGAACATACTCCTAGAACATTGTAGGACGAAAGATCAAATTGCCGATATATTCACCAAAGCGCTAAATCGAGAACCATACGAGTCCTTAAGATTGCTTCTAGGAATGATTTCTCTCAACTAGTAGTTTCAGTTGCCATTACTAGTTCCCCTTGCTGTGCCTAGATCTGATCTGTTCCATGATTCCACTGAAAATATTGATGATTTTTGACTTTGTGTTGGCCTTGCATGTCCTGTAACATTGATTCTAAAGCATGTTCTAAATTATGGCATGATCGCATTTTCTTTTCATGATATATCTTGTGCATGTGTACATCTCTTTGGTTAGCCTTCACATAGTCAGTTTGATCACATCTATCCTATATTACAAGCCGAAATGATGATTGACTATAAGCCGTCCCTAAGGCTGATTACATTGCATAATTCCTTATGATCCTTTGTTTAGTCCACACTGGGAATTATCTGTGTAATGTCAAAATTGCCCTCCTAATTTTATTAATATGGGTACGTACTTTTCTTGAGTGCTTGCTTGGTTCCCTACATCAAATGTACCCATATTTCCCTAGTTCCGTGTCATTCTCTGAGGAAAGGAACTGGGCAAGCCGCCTCAACGGCCAGATATTTTGAAATCTGCTCTCTGGCAATGTCCGCTTCTCGAGACCAGTAAATGCACTGATGACCGTCTCTCCCTCAGCCGATTTGAAGTTCAATTTTGATGTGACTGCTCTGAGACACTCTTGATGCAGATATTTATGGATACTCTTTTTTCAAAAATCCTGTGGCCGTTGGGATATTATCTGGTTCCCTTATTTGAAAAAGATCTGCCCACGATTTGATTCGGATAGCTTTGGCTTGGGATGTATATAAGGCAACATGGGCAGACCTAATTCGGCACCGATATTCAATTCTCTTTCCTATTTCTGCTGCCGTAATAGGAACTATGAAGGGCGGCGGCGAGCTGCTAGGGTAGATCTTTAGTTATGAGAGAGAACTATGTGATCTTATCCCGTTTCCATATATTTTAGGAGTTTAAAAGATTATATTTATGGAAACAAAATATGTAAAATCGGTAAAGATTATATTTGGTAACAAATGTTATCTTTAACGATTATTTTTGGTTATTTTATTTGTGTGATTCGGTTATTGGAGATTTGCTTCCTCCAGTGATTCAATCATATAAATAAAATAATTGAAACTCTCTCATCAATACACACTTTCATGAAGTTGAAGATTTCTGAATGCTGTGAAGAATTTGTGCCGAGTTCTTTGGAGAAGAACTAAGTAAGTTGCTTGCTTGTTGTTACTTGGTTAGGTTGAACTAGGTAGAGAGTCTTTAGTGTGTCTAAGACTTAAATTTGTGTGTTCTATTCTAGTTGATTGTAACCGAAGTATTAATACAAGAAGTAGACTTTGAAATCCTCTTACAAGAGAGGTATTGAGTTTTATCCTGGATAACTAGTTGATTATCAAAGGTTTCCACTCTAAGGAATTTGCCTTGAATCTGCTACTGTTTTACTTATTCCGCTGCTTAGGAACTGGACTCCCAGTTCCCTCGATAACTAACAAGTACGATCCTACACAACTATCTCAAGTGGATATGTCAAACACCCATTTTGAAGATGGAAAATTTTCTCGGCTACTTTAGGACCCCATTTGGTGTGGCTTGAAGCAACTAAAAAGCTCCGAAATCTGACTATTGTCATCCTCCAAGGGTGTGTTCAAGGTGTTGCTAGAAGTAGCCGGACCAAGATCGATTTATATGAATGGATATGAAAATCAAAGCAAATTAGCATCACACACCAGATCACCCACCCTTTTCCTTCCATACAAAATCTTAGTATGAATGTATTTTTTTTGTTCTTATGTCCTCAATCCTTTGATATTTTTGATTAATGTATATTTAAAAATTGTTTATTATCGATCAATTAGACTAATAATACTATATAGAAGCTCATATGTTGATAGTTTTGTATTATATTATATTTGGTAGTTGTAATAAAATAATACAAAAAATCAAGACACCATATTAGTCATCCGCGGGCTGGGTGATGGACGATTAGGGTGGAACATTACAATAGGCACGTCAGGTGATGAAATGAGACCCATTCACCACCCGGTCCATTTTCACCCAACACTCTATTCTTCCACTTGACTTCATGCTCTAATCCAACCCCAATCTCCATTCTCCATCATAAAATACATCTACCAAATGCCCTTCGAATATATTTTGAAATCCCCCCTTCAAAAAATAATAGCAAAATTACTCCACTCTCCTCTGTAACTCCACCAATAGCGTCATTACTCCCTCTCCTCTACAACTCCTCCATAGGTATCACTCTCTCATTCTGTCTATCTTTGTTGCAAAGAACCTTAGAAATTAAGTATTTTTCTTCTTTAAATTTTAGATATTAGTCACATTTTCATAGATTGAAGTGTTTCACTCTCAATATCTCGCAAAAGGTAAGGTATTGATGTCTTTGATTTTGATATCAACTAGATTTCTGTATGAACCCTAATTTTTTTAGAAGGTGTTCTTAGTTTCTGAATGCTTGTAGTTGTGAGAGTCCAAGAACCCTAAAAAATTTGTTTGGTTGAAACTATGAATTTTTGTGAGTGTTGTCTTTGTTGTTGAAAATCGTCTGTGTTGTTAGTGTCGTCTTTGTTGCTTAAAATCGATTTCAAAGTGTTCTACAGATCGGTCTAAGGTAAGTGATTTGTTGTTTTTTGTCTCCATTTCTGAAACCGTGAATTCCATATTATGAACAAGAATCCTAAGTGTTTTCAATAAGAACCAAATTTAAAAAATGAAACAGACTCTTGATCTTGGTCATGTGATGTTAATGGTAATGTTGAATGCTTGGTTATGTAATGTTGTTGAATTCCTTGTTATGTTATATGGTAATTCCTTGTTAGGTGTTGCCACTGTTGGTAATTTTTAATGTTGAATGCTTGGTTATGTCCTGGTGTTGGTGCTAATGGTAATGGTAATGTTGAATGTTGGTTATGTTATATGGTAATATTTAGTGTTGAATTCCTGGTAATTTTGGTACTTCCAGAATGAATGCTTGGCTATGTGCTGGTGTTGTTATGGTTGAGAACATAAAACAAAGCCTTGATATTGTTGTTACCTCTTCTATTTTGGATTTGTGTTTTGTAGGTTTGTGAGATTGAAAGTCATTGAAACTGCATAAGCTAGCTCCTCTCCATTTTATGTGCTTCAATTGGGTATAGAACCATACATGCTGATTGATAATGCAACTGGTTTTTCATGCATCACATATTTCAATATATCTATTTTTTGTGGCCTTCTGTAATTGACGTTGTTCATTCTATGGCTTTATATATGTTTTTCTACGTCACCATTATGCTTATTAATTATGTTTCATTTGTATTTGAAGCTAAAATGGATAGTTTTTTACGCGCTTCTATGTATTAAGAATGGTTATATGATGTTGGAATATGCATAAATGTTAGTGCTTGAATTTGTTTATAAGGTCTTGTATCATTTGTGCTCTTGTTGTGCTAAGAATTCCAGAAATCCAAAAATATGTTGTATGCACAGAGAACTTATAACAATTATTTGCTTATATGGTTAATTGATGTCAGTAATTTACAAGTGATTGAGCATGTGAGAAATCGTGGACCGTAATGATTGGCAGTGTCCATCCGTGATGAGCACATGAACAAAGGGGACAACGACTAGAGCTCTTCTAGACTAGACCCTATCGATGAGCTAGCGATATATTTAAATATTCATTGCATTATATAATCACTTTTGTGTGTTGTTAAGATGGGTTACTTAGTTAGTTGTTAGTATAACAAGGAAACTAAATTATGTTGCGTGTATTCACAGCATCAATCAATCATTGTGTGCATTAGTTAATCACTTTTGTTGATATCTGTTATACGAGTACGGAGAATTTGATTATACTAGATAAGTATCCAATGTCCGAGGAGTATACTAGTCGAAGGGCTAGGAGGCTCAAAAGCTTAGCTTTTCGACACAGGACCCGTATCATGGATCTCGAAGACTGGTTGAAGGGCCAGATCGATTGCTTGGAGCATGAGGCCCAACAACTGAATGAGGAAATTTTCGACCTCATGCAAGGGGGTTTCAAGTGAAAACACTATACGAGGGGGTTTCAAGTGAAAACACCTTAAGAAAAAAAAGAGTAGCATTTTTGGTCATTTGATCAAGGAAAAAAAAAAGAGTAATATATGAACCTCAACTAGTTCATATGTTATGTGTTGATGCTCATGTATTTATATATGATAACATCAAGGTTCATATTAAATTATATTTTAATGCTAATCCATAATTATTTTTGGCAAAACACGAGAAATAAAATCATAGTCCTGATAAATGTAATTATTTTGCGCAAGAAATTCAAAAATATGTGCTCAAGACTGTAATTATTGGGTAATTAAAAGTTTGAGGTGAAAATTGTAATTTTTGGAAAATATATAATCAAAGTTGTAATTACTTGGCCAAAATTTATAAGTTTCAAAAAATTCATGGTCAAAACTTTAATTATTGAAAAAATACATTACTTTTGGGTAATTGTAGAGATTTAAGGGTAGAGTTTCTTTTAAAAAGAGATAAGGGGGGTGAATAGGAGGGTGAGGATGTAAGGGAGTTTATTTGTGTCATTGGACCAATGGTTTATATTAGTTATCATTTTTACTCTAAGAGATGTTTTCATTTGATCACAAACCTACATTATAACATCATATGCTTGCAGTAGAGTAAATCACTTAATTGCTAAAATTGTTAATATAATTAAAAAATTCTATATTTAATATATTGTTTTTTTTTTCATATAGACCCATGTAAGACATTGAAAATTATACTAAGATAAAATTTAAAAAAATAGCCTAATATTTTAATTTGTTGATATGGTAAATTAAATCATCCAAGTTTAGGATGTGCAAATTACATAACCTAAATATTACGAATATGTAATTTATTACATTGGTGAACTGTACCTTATAATTCATAGTTAGTTTGTTGATTTATTAAGAGACGTATACAAATTTTTTTATTGTAATGGTGTCCAGGTTTAGTGCTATATCGCACGAGGTTATATATCCTGTTAGTGGTTTTTATACTATTATAGCATTATATTTTGTTTTCGACTTTGTAAGTTATACTATAAGCAAACAAAATATTTTTGGCCATATACTTATACAAAAAGAATATTAAATAAAGTGTATGCTTCATTATTTCATGATTATATTACCTAAAAAATTATTACCTTTTTTAATTGAATTAATTATATGAAATTTATAATTTACATTCTTTCTATTGATATAAATTCAGAAATCTACCTCCGACTCTTATCATACAATACACCACCAATCATTCTGATCAAGAATTATATTTTAAATACATCACGTTAATTTTTTTCTGTGATTCTCTTTTATATTTCACATACTATTAAGAAATTTAAATCTACTTTTAAATGGTTTACAATAAACTTATTTTGTTAATTATATCTTTGACATTTTCTACTTATTGACAACATTTGACTAAATATAATTAAAAATTAATGTAATGCTAAATATATAAACTATATATAATTAGATCCGTGCAACAAACGAGAATATATACTAATTTCAAATATACACATGCGAAAGTCGTGAATGTTCCATACTAAGATATGAAACCAGTGTTAATTTAAGGCCGAAAAATCACCCACTTTTTTTTTTTTTACCTCGCACTCTATTTGGGCGGCACCTAGTGCAGTCCAGAAAATCCAATTTTCTTGGACTGCACTAGGTGCCGTTCAAGATGTGTTCAAATTTATTTTTTTATTAAAATTATGATTTAAATTGGTTTTTTAAAAAACCGGTTCAGTAGACCGGCTTAGTGGACGACGATATGTGCCGCCTACTAAGCCGGTTCACTGAACCGGTTTGTTGTGGGAAAAAGGATTTATGGGCGACACATAGTGTAGCCTAGGGAGTGTACGACTGGAATTTAACGGTCAATTTGGGCTGCACATAGTGTCGCCCAGAATTATTCCGTTTCAGTCTTAACGGTCATGTGGCCGGCTATATATATGAGAGATGTAATAGTATACCACCATTGAAATACATCGGGAAAAAAACTTCAAACCCATTGTAATTTTCCGACTATATATATGTCGTCGTCAAGCGATCTTTGTTGGAGGGGGTTGTCGGAGTCGTCTTCGAGCGCGCCCACGTCTCTAGATGATAAAGATGATTTTCAGTCGCCGATTTCTCCTTAGTATTTCAAGGTACGTAATATTTTTAATTTTTATTGTATAAAATGATTAGATATTAACTGTACTTAGTCTTTGAAATGTAGACTGTTTAGAAGTAATGCATAATTTTTGTATATTAATTTGTATAAATTTAATTATTAATTAGTTTCTAATATACTAATTTTTGTATATAAATAGGGTGATTCTAGTGATGATGAATTTTTAGCAATTGACTTCTCATCCCATTTTACTACTAATGAGATATTTTCGAGTATGGAGGGATTGAGGCAGTGGGTGCAAAATGTCGGTTTTAGTCTTTCTATGGTGATCACTACTAAATCATCAAAGTCTAAAAAGATTATATTTCATTGTGAGAGATCCGGGTTACCTAGGTCCGACAAGAAAAAGAAGTTCGTCGATGGTAAAAAGGTCAGTCCGATACGAGTGAATAAAGCTAGGTAAAAGAAGAAGGGTTGTCCCTTTTTGTTGC
Source organism: Rheum nobile (assembly GCA_027886185.1). Classification (NCBI taxonomy): domain Eukaryota; kingdom Viridiplantae; phylum Streptophyta; class Magnoliopsida; order Caryophyllales; family Polygonaceae; genus Rheum; species Rheum nobile. Next base: position 1,537,443 of record WOAB01000002.1, on the reverse strand, counting down.
ATGGTAATTTTAGGGAAGGAAATGCTATTAGAGATCCTGGGTGGACCATATCGGTTGTTAGAGGATGCCATAACCATATGCTTTCAACCACCTTGATTGGCCATGCATTTGCTTCCCGACTTACGATGGAGTAGTGTAGAAAAGTGATGATTGATACTGCGGCGGGTGCAAGACCCAAGGTTATTTCTACACAAATTAGGAATGAATATACGGGTTCAACGGTATCGAGGAGGCAAGTGTACACTGTTAGGGCTAAGGAGATGTTGAAATACCTGGGCAATCTGAATGTGACACAATGGTCATTGGGGTTTTTGAAGGAAAAAGGCTATTTGTTGGACACTGCTACTAAAACGAGGGAAGATGGGAAGGAGGTATTAGCGTGCTTGTTTATTTCTCATCCAGACGCTCGACATTTGTTGTGCATGTTCCCTAATGTCGTCATCATGGATTCGACGTACAAAACCAACATGTAAGCCTTACTCGTTTTAGTATTATGAGTAGATAATGATATTTTTGGCGGGTTTAAAGTATTTTTTGTGTTGCATTTATAGGTACGGTATGCCACTGTTCCAGATTATTGGGTTTACTTGCACCAACTTCACATATTGCATTGCTCTTGTGTTCATGGAAAGGGAGACGGCAAGCCACTATGCATGGGCATTGACACGATTGAAGTGGTTGTACGGGGGGAAAAGTCCCGTATGCATCATGTCTGATCGAGAGCTAGGACTGATCAAGGCTGCCAAAATGGTGTTTCCGAAGGTTCGGCATCATTTGTGTCAGGTCCATGTAGACCGTAATGTGAAGGCATATGCTAAGTTGATGAAGATTGACGAGAAGAAATTCTCGGGAAATGTTCGTCGGGTGATGAGGTCTTTCACAAAGGAGGAGTATAGAGAGCGACTTGCTCACTTTAAGGAGATATGGAATGAAGGCCTTGTGAAATATGTCGAGGAAACTTGGTTTAAAGACCATAAGAAAAAGCTAGTTGCGGCATGGTGTGATGATGTTCTCCATTTTACCACAAGAACATCAAACAGGTAACTTTCATACAAACTTTTGCAATCAAATTGGGTTTTAAAATTCATTTAGTAAATTGTAAACGATTATATTATTTTCAGGGTTGAAGGTCAGCACTCTATGCTTAAGGACATGATTGAGACATCCGTTGGAGGGTTCGACACAATTGTGCAACACATCGATAACATGTTTGTTGATCAGCATCGGAAGATCCGATTTGAGATGACCAAGAACTACACTGCCTTTCCCATGGAGATAGTAAATGGCCCTGAGTGGGTTAAGGTCTTCTTCAAGCGCATCCTTCAAAAGTGCTCTGAGAAATGCTTGAGAATGTTGTATGCCCAAGCTGTGTTAGCAAAGGAGGGGAAAATTGGGGACAAATGTGATGATTTTTGGTGGAAGTCCACACTAGGACTGCCTTGCCTACACACAATTAAGGTCTATGTGGAGACGGGTTACCCGTTAGTGCCTGAAGAAGTTGATATTTTCTGGAAGCAGATCAGATGGAAAGGGGTGAATGCTAAGGATCTTGATGTCGATGATGGTGTTGCAATCACAGCGGATAATGTCACGGTGCAGGACTTCGTTAAAGAGTTCTTATGTGGGAAAGTTGATGGATTTCTGTTGAAGAAGATGGCGGATAAGTGGCGTGACTCAACTGACCCTACATCGTGCCAGATTCAAGACCCGCCACGTGGTGAGACCAAGAAGGGGAGGCCTAGGATGAATGCGAGAAAGACCGGCACCAAGAGGAATATGGGTTGGGACGAGCATGTGGATGCAAAAACTAAGAAGATGAAGGAGAAGCAAAATATGAAGAATATGGATGAGGAGCTGGGAGTGGAAGAGGAGGATGCGCCTGCAGAGAAAGAGACGACCAATGTGAAATCGTTCGTGGGATCAAGAGCGTCTGTGGGATCGAAAGGATGTCCTTCTAGCGGACGACCTCGCAGTGGAGTTTCAACAGCAAAGGGGAGTGCCACTAAACCTGGAAAGTCAAAATCTGCTTCAAACAAGTCCAAATCGGGTTCAAGCAAGTCGTTAAAGTATCTCGGCTTCAACTGGGGGCACGGGAATATTGATCATTTCATGCTCGCATACATTTCTAGCGTACAAAGTGTCAAAGGCGATGGTCATTGCGGGTTTCGTTCCCTTGCCGTTTTGCTAGGTCGCCGAGAAGAGGAGTACGTTGATGTCCGGTTAGAGCTTTCGAAGCATGTCCAGACACATCCAGCCAACTACGTAGCGATGCTTGGGGAGGAAGAGTTGACGGTGGAAGCATTTGTTAGGAGATTGAATTATATTGCGTCACCGTGCATAACGAACTTCTGGTGTATAATGCCTATTAATGGTTTGGTGTTTGCCACGGAACACCAAGTGGCGGTTGTTGTCTTATCATGGTTTGGACCGCATACATGTCTTCCATTATGGGCCCTCCCGGGTGCTGAGCCTCCGACAAAGGTTTATGCGATAGCAAATGTAGGCAGGAGAGACCATTACGTACCGGTACGTGGAGCGCTACTCTCTGGTATTTACTTATTCTTTCATAAATTGTTATATAATTTTATCGTTTATGTTTACAGATTTGGCTTGTTAATGATCGTTGTCCAATTCCACCGCCTCCGAGGCAGTGGCTCATTTACAAGGATCCAAGTGTTGATGGATGGGATAGTCATGAGCGCTTTAAGGATAGGTTCAAGAGTTATGTAGAGGAGCGAACGGAACAAGGGCGACCTAACATACTTACCTAGGTTTTTTGGATTGTATTTGACTTTATATATGTTATTGTAATTCATTTTGTGGGAAAGTTTGATTGAGATTGACCGTATATTGTTTTTATAATCATTTGTTTTTATTCGAATTGGTGTTGATTCGGGAAAATGCAATACGAGACAATAATATTACTTGGAAATCATTAACAAATACACGCACACGTAAACATTAAAGCGTACACTAGTTGAACATGAATCATAAAAAGCTATCTAATCCTCATCAGGATCGGTCTCCCCGCCATCATCAGAGCTACCGTTGTCCACCTCAGATTCCGGATCTTCTAAAAGACCTGGTATATGACGCTTCGGGTGTGCAGACTCTGTGTAAATGGTGACTGGAACACCGGGTCTGTAAAGAGCTATAATTTTAGCTACGTGTTCCTCGTCTACCACCTCACGGAGTCGTGGCGGATCCACACCCGATGGAAAGTAAAAAATCCGACCAGGGCGAACCCCGGTTGGATTGTAAAATAACGCCATGAACAAGTAACCCAATGATAACCCCCCTCTCCAGGCGAGACATCCCTCATCCGCAAAGTGCGGACCTCGCCACCTTCGTATCCATGGAAAAACATGTCCATCCCACTTCGTTGGCGTATCATTCGATTGTAGGTGATTCGCCCATTTTCATAAACTTTGAGAACCAAAGGCGCCATTACCCAAAATAGAACACACGAAAAGTTTGTGAGAAGTTATGGAGTGGGAATTGTGTGGATTGTAGAGGTTTTCGTTTCGTATTTATAAGGGTTTATGGCAGCCAAAATATGACAAAGGTGGGCGGCACCTATTGCAGCCCAGGAGGGTTTACTTGGGCGGCACCTGTTGCCGTCCAAGTAAATCCTCCTGGGCTGCAATAGGTGCCGCCCACGAGGGTACTTGTAAGATTTGTGGGATTTCTGTACCCTTTGGGTGGCACTACGTGCCGTCCACATTGCTTTTTCACTATATAAGAAGAATTGGGGTTGTTTGTTCACTACAACAAGTCCAACACAAGCGGCACTTGAAGAAACATTTTTGGGTAAACTTATTCTTCCAGTTTCTATCGATTTATTAACCCTAAGTTTTTATATTAATGGATTCATGATATTTGTAGGAAACAAAGCACTACAACAAATAATGGCATCTTCATCCGAATCATAAACAAACCCAGATAGGCTATGCGAGTGTAATTTGAAAGCCGTTGTCCGCACTTGTGATTTGCAGTGGAACTACGGAATGAGGTATTTGGGATGCCCAAAACTGGGGTGTATTTTCAGGCAGTGGATTGATCATATGTACGAGGACAGGGCACACGCGGTTATTCGACAACAATGGCAGGAAAAACAAGATCTTGTTAAGGAGAATCAAGATCTTGTAAAGAAAAATCAAGAACTTCTTAAAGATCTTGATAACATTCGTAGGCATAACCTCAAACTATATAATGATGTACATCGTATACTGCATTGATGTCGTATCTTTTGTGTAATAGTGTTTATGAACTATCAACCATTGTAGGGAGCAAACAAATTTAGCAAAGCAGAGATATCATATGAAGCGAACGTTTACCAGAGACAATCTTAATTTCTTCAAACACTAAAGCAATGTCATATATTTTGTCACAAACTTTCTAAGTTTATGAACAACTTGTATTCTTTCTTGTATTGTGTGCTCAATGTATCGTAATGAACAATTTGTCTTTATCTTCTAGGATGATTATTTTGTATTGTTTTTTTTATTAATATTAGATAAACAAATAAATACTAAGAATAAACAATAATATGATACAATAATATATTATTTATACACAACATTGAAACACAAATGTTATAACACTATGAACCGAGTTTGACGAAAAAAATATGGGCGGCAATAGGTACAGCCCAGCCTCTGAACCGGGTTTGACGAAAAAAATATGGGGGGAAATAGGTGCAGCCCAGTGGGCTGGGCTGCACCTATTGCCGCCCAGACTCCGGTTTTTGGAAGGGTCTTCTGGGCTGCACTTCGTGCCGCCCAACATGCCTATAAATACCACATCCAACTTCATCTCTTCCACATCCAAGGTTACACCTATTACTCATGTATTTTTCGCCCAACATGCCTATTCAGATTCAAGAAATCAATATCGTGGGGTGGTATGGCTTCGTCGTCCTACATTTCCAACAATTCATTGCTACGGGAAAGAGATAAGCTCCAGAAGCTGTGCGAGACACTTTAGGGTTTAAATTGGAAGTTGAAGAGGAATATATATTATCGGGGATTCTGGGCAGCACAAAATTAGTCATAAAGAAGGATGTGATTGCCTTGTGGCCATTATCCTCTTGACCGAGTCAAGAGTTCTAAAGAAGGATGATCGGTGCTATTTTGTAGTGTTTATCTAGGGGTTATTACCTGGTTTAAGGCGCCACTTGGTTGGATTTAGAGCACAATTGGAGATTATAGAGTTAGAGCGGAGAAGTGTGGTTTTGGTGGTCTGGATGAGCTAATTGGAGACATTCAGAGGAATAGGATTTGACCATCTGAGGAGACAAGGAAAATCCATGAAGAAACCACATTGAAAAGACCAAATTCGAGAATTAATTAGGGCCAATTCGAGAACAAACCGCGGCCGCGGCCTTTTGCTGGAATTATTGCTGGAATTGGAAGAAATTCGGCCCAGGGAGAAAAGGCCCAAAAGAAATAAAGGAGCGCGGCCCACATGAAGAATCCCGCGTCAAATTGAAGCGGAAAGAAAGAGGGGAATTTGGGCATGACGCCGCATGACATCAGCGAAGTTGAGCTGAGCATTTGCTGGAGTGGGCCATGCATGTGCTGAACGAAGTGGGCCGCAACTGCTTGGAATGGGCCGAGAGTGGGCAAATTTGTGGAAGCCGAGTATGTTACGAGAATTTGGAGCTGTTGCTGTTCGTTTTGCCGAGAATTCCACACGAGAAATTCGTTTGTTATTTTTGGTTTATTATTGTTATTTTATTATTAATTACCATATGTTTAAAATTAGGTTAAAAACACCTTTTGTTACCTAGTTGCCAAGAGAAAATAGTTAGACCTAGTTTTCATTCATCGTTGTTTTTCCCTTTTGCTCAGGCAGACAATTGAAGCCTTTGGATTGATTGGATTGTGAGTTTATTCCTTTACTCTTTCTATGATTGTTTTAATTCTCTCTCGTGCTTAATCTCATTGATCATATATCGATTCCCCTTGATTTGTTGATTAGGAAATCAATTAGATTTTAATAATAGTTCCCTCCAGATTGACAACCTAGAGAAATTAGTATTATGCTATTGGTTCCCCTTTTCTATACAACCTGTTGAGATTATTATTGATCATACTACTAAGGATTAGAGGATACTGGTTGAGAATCTAAATCTCTTAGTTTGTGTAGAGAATTAATTGCATGCAATTGTATGACTGGTTGCTACATTTGCATGTACCTATCTATTCCTGAATTCATTGCTGCTGTTAGATTCAATCTAGAAGGTCTTCTAGGTTATTTGATAGTTAGGGTTATCAGGACTGGTTGGACCGGTAACTAATTCAGAACAGGGATTAGGACTTTTACGAGTATTGAGGACTAGGAGTAATCAATGATCGATCTATCAATCTAAAGTGTGAATATTTGTTTGGCTGAACTATTTTCCCAATTTGATTTCAAGTCTTTGTTTTCATTTATTTTGTTTATTTATTTTGGTTTTAATCAACAAACCCCCTTGGTTACTTGTTGGTATACAATTACATCATTGGAATAATATTTGATTCTCTGTGGGATTCGACCCTTGCTTACCAGACTACATTAGTTAGGTTTGTTTAGGATTATTTTGTATAGGTGTCACGACAACGCCTTATCAAATTGGCGCTGTTGCCGGGGAGTCAATTTTACTATTCTAATTGTGTGTTTGTTTACCAACTGTTGTGTGGACCTATCTTACGGTCCACACCTGTGTTACTAATTGTTTTCATTGAGATCTCAATCCAGACAGATGGCAGCATTTGATTTTTACTATCAGCAGCAAGGCTGGCCTCAGTACTTTCCTGAGCCTCAAGAGACGAGCCAAAGTTCATATACGTCAATGGAGGAGAGCTTCAAGTCACTTGTGCAGGGCATGATGACTATTCATCAGGCGACAAACTCCAACATCCAACTTCTAACAACTCAAGTTGGAAGTTTGGCAACTCAGCTTGGAAGGTTGACTCAAGTTGTGGCAAATATGAAGGAGGATTTTGAAAGGCCACCACCCCAACCGACCCCAGTGGCTAATGTGAGGGGCTTATCACAACTGAAACGAGAAAAGATGGAGGAGCCCTTTTTCTCAGGAACCGTGACCACGGATGAGCGAGAACGGAAAGACGAGAACCAGCGTCCGCAAGTTTGGACAAAATTTTGCGGATCAGTTCTTGGAGTATACCCTTTGGAAGCGATTCCTGTTGATTACACTCCTCCACCTTGTGATCCTAAGAAGCCACCTCCTCACCTTCCTAAGAGGCTAAAAGTGAAGAAGAAGCTGGAGCTCAATATGGAGCCGCGCAACTCCATAGGTGAGCATGAGGTAAATCTCCCTTTACTTGATCTGATGCATGCTGTGCCTAAATTTGCTAAATACATGAAATGCTTATGCTGGCCTAGGAAGAGGAAGAAATTGACAGGAGTAATTAATTTGAATGAACATGTGTCTGCTGCATTCGGAAGACATTTGCCTGAAAAGTGTAGTGACCCTGACATGTTTAGTATTCCTTGTGATATAGGTTACTCCAGGTTTGATCATTGCATGATAGACTTGGGCTCATCTATTAATGTGTTACCCTACTCTGTGTATAAATTGCTAAATCTTGGACCTTTGCTTGAAACTGATTTAGTTATTCAATTTGCGAATGGATCCAAAGTTTTTCCGAAAGGAATAGTTGAGGATGTTCTTGTGAAGGTTAATAAGATGATTTTTCCTGTGGATTTTGTGGTGTTAGACATTGGTTATGATATGCATGTGCCCCCTATACTGTTAGGTAGGCCTTTTCTTAAGACTGCTAACATTCGAATCATTATGAGTAGAGGTATTGTGTCTGTGAAGTATGAGGGTGATAGGGTGACATTTAAGATATTTGATCATAAGAAACACCCTCCTGATAGTAAGTCTGTGCTGTGTTCTGGATTGAGTGATATCACATGATCATAGTAGCACAATGTCAAGCCATGACAATAACTAAGGCGCTATCCGGGAGGCAACCCGAGGTATGCTTTTCTTTTCTTGTTTTTCTTTCCTTGTTTTTGCATTTGTTTTGGTGTGTTTTGTTTTGTTTTTGTTTTCGACTAACCTACAGGGAAGAGACCCATGCCTATTGAAGAAGGTGTTTCCACACCAATGTAAGTCTTCCTTCCCTGTACTAAGTCACCCCCCGAAAAAACCTTAAACGGGGGGCAAAAAAAAAAAAAAATCTACCGAAGGCCAGCTGTCCAGAGTTTCTCATGGGAGATGGTGTGCATTATGTTGTCAAGGAGAAGACATTCGCCCCACATTATTTGGCAATGATGATGGCCCTACAATTGACAGCTGAGGAGGAGGAACACTAGAGCCCCCACCATTATTACATTTGGGCTCCACCATGTGTTCCTAGAAGGCCGTGTAGCCCCGACATACTTGCTATACCACTATTCACCAAGTGGTTCCCTTTGGTTGCACGATAATGAATACGATGGAGTTGATGAAGACACCCACCCAACACTGGAGACCTGTGCATACATTGTGTATACCGCCAGCAACAACGAAGTGTCCAAGCCAACTCAGTGACATTTATGAGTAATTTTTTGCTTTTCCCTGTGCTTCTATTCTTTTTGTCTTTCATTACATTGAGGACAATGCAATGTTTAAGCATGGGGGAGGGTTTTACTGGCTATGTCGCTGAGGAGATGAATAAAAAGAAAATAGCCAAATATTGAAAAAAGGCATACATGTAAATCCTGGGATAGGTCGAAAACCCAAAAGGACGGCCTAGGTAATAAGCAGGTGGCTTGGACCAGCATTAGGCTGGGGTAATATGAGGTCAAGAGTGATGTGAGTATATTGTGAGCCCATCTATTGAAAAATGAAATGAGTGGCTTGGTGAAAACCCGAAAGGGCGCCTTGGCAAAATGAGTGAAAAGAAGAAGAGTAATTTTTAGGAATCCTCATTTTACCTGGCGTGGCGACATAAGAAGAGGTGATATAAGGAGGATTCGGGTAGGTCACTCTGGGAGGTATAAGAAGATAGATGGGAGATAGGATTAGAATTTGTTTTCACTCTATGGTGTTTGAGATAAGCTTGGGGGGAGTACTCTGCTTTCCTTTTAGCTTGGTTGTGTGGGGTGTTGAGATTTTCTTGATTTGATGTTGTGTTGTGCTGTGCTGTGCTTATTTTGTATGGTTGTCTGGAGTTTATTGTTGGGTATGATTCTTGGAGATTGATTTTTCTATGCTTCGTGAGACCTTGGGGATTGATTGGAGGAGTAGATTGACTTTAGCTTACTCGAGGACGAGCACGGTTTAAGCATGGGGGATTTGATCGGTGCTATTTTGTAGTGTTTATCTAGGGGTTATTACCTGGTTTAAGGCGCCATTTGGTTGGATTTAGAGCACAATTAGAGATTATAGAGTTAGAGCGGAGAAGTGTGGTTTTGGTGGTCTGGATGAGCTAATTGGAGACATTCAGAGGAATAGGATTTGACCATCTGAGGAGACAAGGAAAATCCATGAAGAAACCACATTGAAAATACCAAATTCGAGAATTAATTAGGGCCAATTCGAGAACAAACCGCGACCGCGGCCATCCACGCGAGGGGAAGCTGGAATGAAGTGCAAATTATTGCTGGAATTGGAAGAAATTCGGCCCAGGGAGGAAAGGCCCAAAAGAAATAAAGGAGCGCGGCCCACATGAAGAATCCCGCGTCAAATTAAAGCGGAAAGAAAGAGGGGAATTTGGGCATGACGCCGCATGACATCAACGAAGTTGAGCTGAGCATTTGCTGGAGTGGGCCGTGCATGTGCTGAACGAAGTGGGCCGCAACTGCTTGGAATGGGCCGAGAGTGGGCAATTTTGTGGAAGCCGAGTATGTTACGAGAATTTGGAGCTGTTGCTGTTCGTTTTGCCGAGAATTCCACACGAGAAATTCGTTTGTTATTTTTGGTTTATTATTGTTATTTTATTATAAATTACCATATATTTAGAATTAGGTTAAAAACACCTTTTGTTACCTAGTTGCCAAGAGAAAATAGTTAGACCTAGTTTTCATTCATCGTTGTTTTTCCCTTTTGCTCAGGCAGACAATTGAAGCCTTTGGATTGATTGGATTGTGAGTTTATTCCTTTACTCTTTCTATGATTGTTTTAATTCTCTCTTGTGCTTAATCTCATTGATCATATATGGATTCCCCTTGATTTGTTGATTAGGAAATCAATTAGATTTTAATAATAGTTCCCTCCAGATTGACAACCTAGAGAAATTAGTATTATGCTATTGGTTCCCCTTTTCTATACAACCTGTTGAGATTGTTATTGATCATACTACTAAGGATTAGAGGATACTGGTTGAGAATCTAAATCTCTTAGTTTGTGTAGAGAATTAATTGCATGCAATTGTATGACTGGTTGCTACACTTGCATGTACCTATCTATTCCTGAATTCATTGCTGTTGTTAGATTCAATCTAGAAGGTCTTCTAGGTTATTTGATAGTTAGGGTTATCAGGACTGATAACTAATTCAGAACAGGGATTAGGACTTTCACGAGTATTGAGGACTAGGAGTAATCAATGATCGATCTATCAATCTAAAGTGTGAATATTTGTTTGGCTGAACTATTTTCCCAATTTGATTTCAAGTCTTTGTTTTTATTTATTTTGTTTATTTATTTTGGTTTTAATCAGCAAACCCCCTTGGTTACTTGTTGGTATAAAATTACATCATTGGAATAATATTTGATTCTCTGTGGGATTCGACCCTTGCTTACCAGACTACATTAGTTAGGTTTGTTTAGGATTATTTTGTATAGGTGTAACGACAACGCCTTATCCCCAGGTCGAACATGCTGATCTGCTCCTTTTTCCGCGTTGCAGCACAGAAAAACATGGAATCTTCAAATTTTGAAATTTGTAGGATTTCAAGTTTTTCTGTGATGCAGCTCGGAGAATGAGCATATTAGCATGATCGACCTGGTAATTGAGAGGCTCATCCTTCTTTACAACTATTGACTCGGACAAGAGGATAATGGCCACAAGGCAATAACAAAACCTCAATGCCTGAAGAATCCTAAAGAAGGGTGATCCTACAATGACCAAGGAATAGTCCCCATCGAACTTTCTGATTTGCCCCTTGTCCTAGCTGCAGCACAGAAAAACATGGAATCTTCAAATTTCGAAATTTGTAGATTTTAAGTTTTTCTGTGATGCAGCGAGGAGAAGAGGCAAATTAGAATGTTCGATGGGGCCATTCATTGGTCATTGTAGGCTCACCCTCCTTTAGGATTTTTAATTTTTTTTAGAATGTGTATGTGTTTTTTAGAATGTTATTTTTTTGGAATGTTGGATATTTTGTCTTTTAACTAATTGATCATCGATTTGTTCTAGAAATAACGGAACAAAAATCTAAAAAAACCAATACGAATGAACAAAGAAGTCAAACTAGATATAAATATTCTACAAACTCTCTGATTCACTATCCAAGGACACAGCTAAAGTCTCATAATCAGTACCCAAGGACACACCCGAATCCACGCCCGGTGCCCAATCTGGAGGAACCACCGGCGTCGGTTGAGACGCTGCCTGCTGAGCTGCTGCACGCTCTTCCGCCATCCTAGATGATTCGGCCGATTCAGCCATCTCTCTATCAAATATAGTCTCGCCTGCACTAGAGGATTGGGAAGGCATCTGTGAAGCCCGTACAAGCGAAGGAGCTACAAGGATGACGTCACTGGAAAGGAGGTCATATATATGCTGAAAGTGTTCCAAACACCCTAAACCACACCCTACACCACCTGCCTCTATAAGCTTCTGAAGATGCGCCTTGCTCATCGCCACACACTGCAAATGAAAACAAACATTTTAAATACATAGACTTTCCTAAAATAATTAATAAGAATAAAATGGGACAAAAAACATACCCTTTGCAAGTTGATAGTCGGAGGTGGTCCTCTACAAATACGAGGCTGTACTGGCGCACTCGGACTCACGTAAGGATGCGACACCTATAGATACCAGTCCAGGTATGCGTCATGGACATCCCAATCCATCATGGCAGGAGGACTCGTCAAGATGTGGGGGCAAAGACGATGCTCAAGCTGGTCCCACCTGTGCCAACGCGGGTCAAAGTGCAATTGGTATCGCCTCGTCCCCCTAAAATCATGAGGACGCACTACAGCCAGAGGCTCTATGATATCGATGGGCCTGCTCTGTCGATAACCGAACTGTCGGGTAAGCCTATCTGGCATGTACGCCTCCTCTACACCGAGAAACCGAATAGTCCCTCGATACGTGGAGGCCCTGTGAGCACCTCGAAAATCAAGACCCTCATACGGCATCCACCGTATCTGCAATTAACCCCAAAAGACAAAACATATATTAACTCATTAAGCCTATCTTTAAGTATATTAAAATGGAATAAGAATACGTACATCCTCTGGCCTATACTCGTCCAGTATCCGTCTATAGTGTAACTGGTTGCGACTTAAACGGACAGGGGTCCGGCCAATGCAGTATCGTGCAGCGCATCGAATGTCGTCGTCCGCACCTTCCTTGAGGTTAGGGTTGCCCGAGAAGTATACAAAGTACGTCCAAATCCAAACCTGCGTACGGAGGAAGAAGGCCATTAGTTATAAACAATTAAACACAGTATATTCATGATTTAAATTACAATCTAACTATAATAAAAGTCTACCTCTAAGAGACGTGCGCAACCGGCGAACTGTGCAGCTCCGCATCGAGAAGCCTCTTCGAGGTTTCTAAAAAGGAGAGCCAGAACCTCGGTGCCCCAAGCAGTATGAACGACACGCTCCTAGTCCACAAAAAGAGGTAGCAATGTAGTCTTCAGCTCATTCGTTGACTTGTCAATGAAGATACTAGCCGACATGGTGTGCCATAAGAAACCGGCTGCTATATCCTCTGGGTAGGCACCCTCCTCAATCATCCTCAACACATGCCTCGCTAACTGGAATTGCTTGACCCAACCCTTCCTAAGGTCACAGACCATGTCAGCATCATCCTCCAAAACGCAAACTGTGTAGGCCGTGTCTGAACCCTCAAAGTCCTAACAACGTCCTCTGGAGGGTCCAATGACGCCTTCCTCCATATCAGCTTCACAATGTGCGTATCAAAGTTCCTCAACACAGAAGGAAATTGCTGAGCTGGCTCAGGCGGAGGCGGGGCCTGCTGAGGTGGGTCCTACGGAGGTGGGGCCTGCTAAGGTGGCTCAGTCGGAGGTGGGGCCTGTTGAGCTGGCTCAGGCGGAGGTGGGGCCTGTTGAGCTGGAAACTGCGGAGGTGGAGTCTGCTGAGGTGGCTCAGGCGGAGGTGGCTGCTGCTGAGGTGGCTCCTCCTGAGGTGGCTCTGACGGAGGTGGTTGGTGTTGAGGTGAGTCCTCCTGAGGTGGGTCCTCCTGAGGTGGCTGCTGCTCTGCTGGGTCGGTACTAAACTCCGGATCCTCAGGGATAGTAGAAGGGCCGATAGTAAAGTCCTCCATAACCATGTCCTCATCTGAACGGACGGGATCAACATCGTCCTCACTAAGCACCTCCGTGTCCTGTGATACACCCACAACCCTCCTCTTGCGAGCAGATGCAGTAGTAGGGCGACTGTCTCGATCCGACTGTTTGATTTTACCCAATACATCATATTTTGCCATAAGAAATATAACTATTTTCATTTTATCCAATACAACCTAGTTATATATACCTTAACAATTGTTAAAGAAAATTGCTTTCTTATAAAATCAATATATTAAATTTTTTATTTTTTATTACGATAATATATTTAATAGTAAAATTTAGCCTATTACCTATATTGTCTTTTTTAATTATGATTAAATACAATAAACACTAAGTTTACAAATCTACAATTACAGTAACAATTTAATTAAATAAATTAGATTTAACAAATTGAAAATTACAAACACCATACCTCTACGGTCGGCCTCCGTTCATATTTGCGCTTTTGACGAACGGGAATTTCCGCCAAATCATCCATCGCCTGCATAGCAACAGCTACCGACACGTCGAAGGCATTGTCCGCCCCGATATCCACCTCCTCGGTCCTAGCCGGCAATCTCTCCTCCTCGCCCAAAACCACCGCGCCGGAAACCTCCATGCTCGCCGGCAAGCTGGGCGGCACCTCGTGCAGCCCAGAAATCCCCTCCTCCTCGGTCCTGGGCGGCTCCTCATGCAGCCCAGCTCCCTCCGCCTCGTCGCCTCCCCTGCCGCCACCGCCATCGACTCCTCCATCGCGACCGCCACCGCCAACGAAACAAAGATTCATCGCCGTCGCCATCGATTCCGCCGTCAAGTCCAGTGGACCACCGCCGCCGCCGAGATCTCCCACAGCCGCCATCTGGTTTTCCTCCTTGTCAACCTTCGCCCATATATATTCCAAGGAAAATTCGCCGGAATCCGCCATCGATTTGGAATTTTCTCTGTGGGTGCTCGGAAAAGATTTCCTCTGGGTAACGGAGAAGACGACATAGGCAGCCCTAAATACCGCGGACTTGGAATTTTTGGGGGGTTAAAGGTGGGCGGCAATAGGTGCCTCCCACGTTCAAATTTTAAAAACCAACTATTGCCGCCCACGTTAAAATTTTAAAAACCAATTTTGGGCGGCAATAGGTGTCGTCCATGTTCAAATTTTAAACCCGGGTTCAAAAAAACCAATCTATTTTTATTTAAATAAATAAAATAAATTCCTAAATCGGGTTCTCCAAAAAAAAAAATCTGGGCGGCAATAGGTGCAGCCCAGACTCTGAACCGGGTTTTACGAAAACCCGGTTTGTCTGGGCTGTGTCTATTGCCGCCCAGAGTCAGACCGGTTTTTAGAAGGGTCTCATGGGCGGCACCTCCTGCCGCCTAGGGTGGAGTGCGAGGTAAAAAAAAAGGAGTGCGCTGTTTCTCGTCGTAATTTAATTGCAAGAGCTCTACGTGGAATTCAGTTTCATTTGGGGGGTGGGGGTTGTCAATTATCCGAATTTAATCTTTTTACGGAAGTCTCCTCTAATGAAATTGATGTCATCAAGGACAGTTTGGATATATTCTACTTTGTTTTCAGGTATAAAGGTTAACTTTTCCAAGAGCAGTATGATGTTGGGGGACTAGGGTCAATTATCTCAATGTAATATTTTTGAGGAAGACTCCCCTAATTAAATTGGTGTTGTCAAGGACTGTTCAGATAAACTCTGCTTGTTTTCAGGTAAAAATGTCAACTCTTCCAAGAGCAGTATGATGTTTTCTCGTACAGTCAGCGACTCGGTCCGTTCTACCATCAGTTCTTTGCTCTATGTCCCGGAAGCTACTGATTTTGGCATATACCTCGGGCTCCCCACAGCTTGTGGTAGAATGACTAAGGATCATTATACATTTCTCTTGATTAAAGTTTCGGCTAGACTATGGGGTTGGCATGCTAAGTCTTTATCTATGGCCGATAGAGTGGTGTTGGCCAATTTGGTTATCTCTAGTCTTTCTCTATATGTAATGCAATCAACTAAAGTCCCTTATTCCATCTCTGATGCTATTGAAGCAATTTTGAGTTTTGTTTGGGGCTCGATTTCGAAAAAGTTTTAAGTGTTTCATTTACTGTCATGGGAAACGAGTTGTGTGTCCAACGAAGTATGGAGATTTAGGTATCCGATCTATGAGCCAGTTCAATGCGGCGGTCGTAGCCATGCTTGGTTGTCATATTTTTCATGAGCCTCATTCCTTATAGGGGTGTGTTCTTCGACGAAAATATTGTCACGGTCGCCTTGATATCGATATTTTGTGCTAACAGAACATGTCGTCTCACATGTGGAAAAAAGTCACTCGGGGTGTTGAGGTGCTTTCTAAAGGTATCAAAATTTCGGTTGGTAAAGGAGCTTCTACTCGTTTCTGGGACTACCCTTGTCTCGTTGATAGGCCCGTGGTCGAATCAACTATTATGTCGATCCTGGAATCCTTACTTGGGGATGTAAAGATATCAAAACTAAATACTTATCTTACTAATGAAGAAGAGCTTTTTATAACACGGATTTGCATGGATACCCTAAATGGGTACGTCATTTGCAATTGTAGAAGCTTGTATTTTTTTTGCATATATACACCATTTGGTGTATTTTTGCAAAATAATAAATCTTTTTTTTAATTCCAAAAATAAATTAAATCAATGAAATTGGAGAAAAGAAAAAGGAAACAAAAAACCAAAAGTACACAAATATCATTAATTAATATTTTCCTCCAAAACTCCAAAATTTCTCTCCTTTTTCCTGTAGCAATCCCGCCTATCTCATTCCCTTTATCCCGCCCTCTTCCCTCCCTTTCTCCCGGCCATTCTGCAGTCCTCCATCCCGCCGGTCGGCCGATGAACACTTGGATATGAAAGATCCAAACCCATTCTCCCGCCCTCTCCCTCCCATTATGCAAGCCCATTCTCCCACCATCACAAAGATGCATGTGTGTAAGATGAACCCGAAGAACTGTTGAACCCGAAGAACTTATGAACTCTTATCTGAAGTAGACAAATTGATTCACAAGCGGATTTCCAGGTTAAATTTGAGCCAAAATAATGTAAAACCAAAGATTCACAAGCGACCAAAATTACTACGTCATACTTGGGTTTTTTTCCTGCTATTATCGAAAACTCATGCCGGCCTTAGTAAAACATATCTCATAATTAAGAATAATAATGTTGAACTACAAATAAAATTTACACATATTTCTGTACTGATAGGGATAGTGTTGATAGGCCCGTGGTCGAATCAACTATTATGTCGATCCTGGAATCCTTACTTGGGGATGTAAAGATATCAAAACTAAATACTTATCTTACTAATGAAGAAGAGCTTTTTATAACACGGATTTGCATGGATACCCTAAATGGGTACATCATTTGCAATTGTAGAAGCTTGTATTTTTTTTTTGCATATATACACCATTTGGTGTATTTTTGCAAAATAATAAATTTTTTTTTTAATTCCAAAAATAAATTAAATCAATGAAATTGGAGAAAAGAAAAAGGAAACAAAAAACCAAAAAGTACACAAATATCATTAATTAATATTTTCCTCCAAAACCCCAAAATTTCCCTCCTTTTTCCTGTAGCAATCCCGCCTATCTCATTCCCTTTATCCCGCCCTCTTCCCTCCCTTTCTCCCGGACATTCTGCAGTCCTCCATCCCGTCGGTCGGCCGATGAACACTTGGATATGAAAGATCCAAACCCATTCTCCCGCCCTCTCCCTCCCATTATGCAAGCCCATTCTCCCACCATCACAAAGATGCATGTGTGTAAGATGAACCCGAAGAACTGTTGAACCCGAAGAACTTATGAACTCTTATCTGAAGTAGACAAATTGATTCACAAGCGGATTTCCAGGTTAAATTTGAGCCAAAATAATGTAAAACCAAAGATTCACAAGTGACCAAAATTACTACGTCATACTTGGGTTTTTCCCCTGCTATTATCGAAAACTCATGCCGGCCTTAGTAAAACATATCTCATACTTAAGAATAATAATGTTGAACTACAAATAAAATTTACACATATTTCTGTACTGATAGGGATAGTGATCTCAACACCCAGAAATCAACAGTAAACTTTATTATGTAATGTCACATTAAACCATATTACATGCTTGCCTAATTTGTGTAGGACGTGTGACATCTGGCTGAATACTTGTACTCAGAAGCCCTGCGTAGAAGTATTTTCTGTGGTAAATTTTAAACATTTGTCAAAATATCGAGACACAATTGTCACAATACCAATTTCAAATGTCATGCGTCCAAGTAAATACAAGATGTCTTAATTGCATCTCCCTCTCCCGATGCTCTGCTTCTTTGACTATTTTACCTTACAGAGATATTAATTGCACTTCATCTCACACATCTACTTTACAGAGATCTTAATTAGAAAATGTTCCAAGTTTGAGTATATTTAGCTATATGCTGCCACTCCTACTCTCTCTTTGTTTCACTTCTACTCCTACTCTTTCTTTGTTTTACTTCATCTTACCCATCTCCTTTGCTGGATTTTATTTGAGTGCCAAATAGGTATGAGTGATGAATACTCCACCATTGGAGACAAGGGAGAGGTTGGCTTCATGGATGTTCCCTCAGTCACTACTTCCACTCTTACTGAGGAGGGTCCTGTCATGGTCTCTGAGCCGTTTCTATTTGCTGGAGGAAAGCCTCAATCGGTTCCTATCAACGAGGTTACCGTGGCGTCATTCACAATAGAAAGTACCACTTCAGAAGATGTGGTACTTTGGGGTGTAAAGATTTATGCTTCAAATCATGAAGATTCATTCGTTTTGTCACTGATGAAACCTCCATCTGGCCAGCCAGATGACATACCCGAGATAGATTTTGTGAGTTCTTTTTATATGGAGGAACGGACGTTGATGCCACATGGTAGCCTGACTATATGGTTGTCTTGTGTGCCCAAGGAGATTGGTGTTTTCACATCTATTCTGCATATCCAAATTGAGGTTGTGACTATTGAACGTTTTGTCTTCCTCTTGGCCGAAGATGAAGTCTCCAAAGCTTTGACACCCGAGAAACCATATAACATACCACCAAAAATAAGAAAAGCGATAGAGTTTGAGGAAATCCCTGAAGTTGTCTCACAAGGCTTAACAGAGGAAAATTATACGTCGTATTTCAATGCGTTGTTAGGGATGGAGGAACTTCTCCTTATGGTAATTGTTATATTTTCTCTGTATGGGGGTGGGGGGACTGATGGGATAGCTAGATGGCATGGTTCTCTCATAGTACCAACTTGTTGAATGATTCTCTTTTTATATTTGTTTACAGGACTACGTGAAAGCTTATAATATGAAGTTTGTTACTTTGAGACAAAAGGATTTTAAATTTGTAGCTCTTAAAGTGCCAGGACTAGCTGAAAGAAGGCCCTTAGTTGTCCGTGGAGATGTCGTGAATGTTTATGGAGAATATTCTCTTGATCAGGTATGTGTGGAAAGTGGGTGAAGGTAATTTTTGAGGATAATGTCAATTGTCTTAATATTTTTGTCAAAGTGTAATATGTTATTGTCGGAATCAACAATGAAATAGAAGTTCATATTTGCTGTCACAATTGCACGAATTATCGTTGCCAATGTTGTTTTCTCATGTTGAACTTGCCAATGTTGTTTGAACAGGGTTGGATCCACCGTGTTGAGGCTGATGAAGTATTATTGCAATTTCATGATGGATTTTACCAAAGGCACAAAGATAGCAATGTGTATGAAATCTGTTTTGTGTACAACGGGGTAAATTTCAGTAGCCTCCGTCAAGCCATTCTATCTGCAGAGGCATTACACTAAAAGTTCCTCTTTCCCCATGAGTATCATGGAAAGCGGAGGATTACAACAAATAATCTTGTGCCTATCTCACGTCTTCTTAACGAGGAGCAGAAAAATGTTGTTCGCTTAATTTTAGGGTGCAGAGGAGGAGCTCCTTATGTGATTTATGGACCCCCGGGAACAGGAAAGACAAAAACACTGGTGGAGGTGATCCTACAACTCTATAAAACTAGACGAAATTCTCATATACTGGTATGTGCTTCTTCAAATTGTGCGGCAGATCACATATTAGAGAAAATCCTTTGTGAGGGGATGAAACTTAGGGAGGAATATATTTTTAGGTTGAATGCCACACGTCGTCCCTTAGAAAAAATGAACGCTGCATTTTTGAGGTTTTGTACCTACAGTGAAGCTTTCTTCACTTGCCCATCTCGAGATGCACTCTGCAGGTACATGATAATACTAACGACATACACGAGTGCATCTTATCTCTATGCTGAAGGGGTTAACCATGGCCACTTCTCCCACATCATCTTAGATGATGCAAGCCAAGTTTGAGAGCCAGAGACAATGATCCCCATATCAACCTTCTTTGAAAACAACACAGTTATTGTTCTTTGTGGTGATCCCAAGCAACTTGGGCTTGATATTCATTCAAAGCAAGCTGAGGCTTATGGTTTGGGAAGATCTTTTCTGGAGAGGTTGTTGGACTTTGAAGTTTACAAATCAGGGGATCACAATTATGTCAGAATGTTGGTGAAGAATTACCGGATCCACCCTGCAATTCTTTGTGTTCCTTCAAGACTGTTTTATAGAGGAACATTGATTCCATATCGAAAAGACAGTGACACATCTTCCTTACATTGGGCTGATCTGCTTCCCAATGGGAACTTCCCTTTCATGTTCTGTGGCATCCAAGGCTTGGATGAGAGGGAAAGGGGCAGCCCTTCATGGTTTAATAGGATTAAAGCTAGCAAGGTGGTTGAGCTCGTACAAAAGCTCAAAAGAAGGAATGTGTCTGAGCAAGACATCGAGATTATTACGCCTTTCCCATAACAAGTACTAAAGATAGGGAAGGCTCTCAGGTCTCTACATATGACTGATATTAAGATTGACGGGGTTGAGCAGTTTCGGGGTGAAGAAAGGGAAGTGATCATCTTGTCAACCGTCAGATCAACCGAGAAACACGACGAATATGACAGGACTTTCTGCTTGGGATTTATGAGCAACCCAAAGAGGTTCAATTTTGCCCTGACTCATGCCAGATCATTGCTTATTGTTGGAAACCCTTATATTATTGAAAAGGTAATTCTCGGTAAAAAAAAATAGTTGTTTATCAAATGCATTAAAATGTTGATTAACCAACCGTGTTGTTGGTCATTGACAGGATTGGCACTGGCACCAAATGTTATGCTATTGTGTTGCAAATAGCGCCTATAAAGGTTGTGCTTTTTGCGTGAAGGAGCAGGTTCCCTAAATTTTGATGTGACGCTAGTAATGTAATGATAGAAACCAGTTGGCAACTATCCTTTTTTTTTAGAAATGTAATGGTATTCATTGTACTGGCAACTATTGTCTGTGTGTCTAGTGCTGGCATTGTGTTTGAATTTGCAAAACTTACATGAAGAGCGACATCAAAATTTTGGCAATTTGACATGTAGAATCAACAATGCTTATGAATACTATTCGAAATTTAATTCACCCTCTTACATAAAAAACCAAAGTCATGAGGTACATACTTCATAGTTATGACCTACATGCTCGATAACAAATGTGGAAAGCACTAATCCCTACAATGACACCAGCACTGATGGGGGCTAAAGTCGTATCGCCTAATCAAAATAATCCTAAACAAACCTAAACTAGTAGAATAGGCAAGCAAGGGTCGAATCCCACAAGGAGGAGTTGTCTTTCTTTATGTCAAGTCGCATGTAATGGTAACAAGGGGGGTTTTGAGGTTGATTGTGGTCAAACAAGTAAACAAAACAAACAAAGCAAAGAGTTTGTAATCAATTAGGGAAAAACACTTAGCCAAACAAATATCCACCATTCATTTGATAGATCGATCCTAGGTTATCTCTATTCCTTCCTTTTATTATTCCTGTCCCTATTCTGAAATAGTCACCAGTCCAACTCGGCCTGGCAACCCTTACTATTGAACGCACGAGAAACTATCAAGATTTAGAACAACAACAACATAGAGCATAGGAATTAACCAGGATACATGCAACACCGATCTTTTGCAGCATTTAACACATAATCAATTCTCTTTCATAATAAACTAGTCCAATTAGTCCTAGAATATCATGGTTGCTACACAAGATAAGGGATTTCAACTCGAAATATCCAAACCCTAGCAATAGACAATTACTAATATCAACTAGGTGATCAATCCAGTCAAATCAATAAGAATCAATAGGAATAAGCTCAAGAGAAAATATATAATCCAAAGAAATAGGAAATAGAGTTATAACCTCACAATCATGAATCAAATGAAGGCTTCAATTGTCAGACTAAGCAAAGGGTGCTTAGTTCTTCATAATTCAAAGGGAAACAATGCTGAACGATATTCTAGACGATAACTTGATGCTAGGAAAACTAGGTTAAATAGAAAACCTAGCTAAACCTAAAGCTAAAAGATAGAAAATAACAATAAAAGGAAATAAGAATACAGTCGGAATAAAAGAAATAAGAAAAATGGAAATAAAGTAAAAATGAAATCTCCGGACGAAACTCCTCGCGGCTGCCTGATGTAGATTTCCGCGACCGCGGCATAATTTCTGGGATCGCGGAAAATAGAAATTTGCTCTCGACTTTCTTCGACTTTTCCACGACCAGGCCTTGCTCGCCCGCGGTCGCGGAAATCTTTGACAAAAGTTTCGTCCCCAGAGGTCATTTCGCGATCGCGGATATCAATCCGTGGTCGCGGAAAATGATGGATCAACTCGTCCTGAGTGGCGACTTTTCCGCGATCGCGGAAGTCTGTCCGCGGTCGCGAAAATTCGCTGGCTTCATCTGCCTCCTCAATAGGAGCCCCATGGTCACAGCCTTCTTCTTCGTGGTCACTGGATTCTTCCAGTTCCAAAAAAATAAGCTTCTTCAGAAAGCACCTCGTGGTCCAAAATATCGTCTGGAATGCCCATCTCCTTAGTGGTTGGACCGCAGTCGAGGTACACCTCCCGCGGTCTCGGGTTCTCTTTCGTAGACATCTTGCTGTATTCTGCTCCCGTCTCACAAATTTGTTGTTCCCTTTCAGCTAATGGGGTGACAAGCAGCTGCTCCGTACTTTGTAGGGTCATCGAGAAGACATTCTCCTCCTGGTGCACTACTGGGTGCGATAGCAGTTTCATCATGTTCTCCGTTTTGCTCACTGCTTGAACCATTTGCTCCATCTGCTTTTCCAAGTGCCGGACCATCTCCACAGCAGACATGGAGGCACTTGAATCAGACACTGGTGAGCTATGCTCGTAGGCTGGATAGTATTGGTGTGGAGTACCCTGCTAATAGAACGACTATGGCTCTGGGTAGAACTCCTGGTAATCATGACCATAAAGAGGGTAATGCTGGTACCCATAACTCGAATTGGGGTGATCTCTCCACCCTGGAGTGTATGCGTAGGAGTACGGGTCATATTGCGGCTCCTGCCGGAAATGGGGAAATCTATCCATCTCCGTATCAAAAATCAAAAAGGGAAAATCAATAGCACGGGTGTGGACCGTAAGATAGGTCCACACAAAAATTAGCACACAAACACACATAAAGAGAAAACAAAACTTGCCTCCCCGGCAACGGCTCCAATTTGATCGGGGGCTAAAGTCGTATCGCCTAATCAAAATAATCCTAAACAAACCTAAACTAGTAGAATAGGCAAGCAAGAGTCGAATCCCACAGGGAGGAGTTGTCTTTCTTTATGTCAAGTCGCATGCAATGGTAACAAGGAGGGTTTTGAGGTTGATTGTGGTCAAACAAGTAAACAAAACAAACAAAGCAAATAGTTTGTAATCAATTAGGAAAAAACACTTAGCCAAACAAATATCCACCATTCATTTGATAGATCGATCCTAGGTTATCTCTATTCCTTCCTTTTATTATTCCTGTCCCTATTCTGAAATAGTCACCAGTCCAACTCAGCCTGGCAACCCTTACTATTGAACGCACGAGAAACTATCAAGATTTAGAACAACAGCAGCGTAGAGCATATGAATTAACCAGGATACATGCAACACCGATCTTTCGCAGCATTTAACACATAATCAATTCTCTTTCATAATAAACTAGTCCAACTAGTCCTAGAATATCATTCAGCATTATTTCCCTTTGAATTATGAAGAATTAAGCACCCTTTGCTTAGTCCGACAATTGAAGCCTTCATTTGATTCATGATTGTGAGGTTATAACTCTATTTCATATTCCTTTGGATTATATCTTTTCTCTTGAGCTTATTCCTATTGATTCTTATTGATTTGACTGGATTGATCACCTAGTTGATATTAGTAATTGTCTATTGCTAGGGTTTGGATATTTCGAGTTGAAATCGCTTATCTTGTGTAGTAACCATGATAATCTAGGACTAGTTAGACTAGTTTATTATGAAAGAGAATTGATTATGTGTTAAATGCTGCGAAAGATCAGTGTTGCATGTATCCTGGTTAATTCCTATGCTCTATGCTACTGTTGTTCTAAATCTTGATAGTTTCTCGTGCGTTCAATAGTAAGGGTTGCCAGGCTGAGTTGGACTGGTGACTATTTCAGAATAGGGACAGAAATAATAAAAGGAAGGAATAGAGATAACCTAGGATCGATCTATCAAATGAATGGTGGATATTTGTTTGGCTAAGTGTTTTTCCCTAATTGATTACAAACTCTTTGCTTTGTTTGTTTTATTTACTTGTTTGACCACAATCAACCTCAAAACCCCCCTTGTTACCATTGCATGCGACTTGACATAAAGAAAGACAACTCCTCCCTGTGGGATTCGACCCTTGCTTGCCTATTCTACTAGTTCATGTTTGTTTAGGATTATTTTGATTAGGCGATACAACTTTAGCCCCGATCAAATTGGTGCCGTTGCCGGGGAGGCACGTGTTAATTTTTCTTTGTGTTTATTTATGTGTCAACTTTTGTGTGGACCTATCTTATGGTCCACACCCGTGCTACTGATTTTTCCCTTTTTTGATTTTGATATAGAAATGGCTGAAGCAACACCGACTATGAGGCAGTTGACTGCCCTGAACTTCGAACAGAAACCAGATGCTGTGCAGTTCCCAGATCTTGAGGATGGCGTGAATTTTGAGCTAAAATTTGGGTTAATTCATTTATTACCCCACTTCCATGGGCTGAATGGAGAAGACCCTAACAAGCATCTTTTTGAATTCCATGCCGTCTGCTTTAGCATGAAGCCGAGGAACATCACTGAGGACCAAATCAAGCTGAGGGCCTTTCCTTTCACTCTGAAGGATGCGGCCAATGATTGGTTCTATTATTTGGCTCCGGGAAGCATAGATACATGGGCATAGATGAAGAAAGTCTTTCTTGAGATGTACTTCCCTGCAACCAAACTCAATAGCCTGAAGAGAAGCATCAACAACGTCGAACAACATGCTACTGAGTCGTTGTATGACTATTATGAGAGATTCAGGAGATTGATATCTAGATGCCCCTACCATGGTTATTCTGACCAAGATCTCGTTCTATATCTATATGGCGGGCTCCTTAAGAGTGAGCACAGATTGGTAAACGCAGCTTGTGGCGGTAGCATTCTAAACAAGACGCCAGCTGCAGCATTTGAGTTATTCTTTGAGCTATCTGAGGGCTCAAGACAATTCAACAAAAGGGCGAGCCCCTATGCAGCAAGGGAAGTTAAGGCCTGCAGAATCTGTCATGATCCGCTGCATCCCACTGATGATTGTCCAACACTTCTTGAACCTCCTATTGAGGTGAATGCTATTGGAGGTTCCGGCCCCCCTAGACCAAGATATGACCCGTACTCCAACACTTCCAATCCAGGGTGAAGAGATCACCCCAATCTGAGATACGGGAATCAGCAGAATCATTCTCAGGGTCGTGATGACCAGGAGTTCCAACAGAGGCCACCGCAGTTCCCACCGCATCCACAACAATATCAGCAGCCTAGGGGTCATCAACACCAAATTAGAGAGCAATATGACTCAAGACCTCAAGGCCAGAGCTCAAGTTCTTCTAGGTCCGTCGATGACATGATCAAAGCTCTCACCCAAAGCGTATCGACGATGGCAGACACTATGACCACCATGGGGACAACCATGGGGTCACAGAATCAAGAGATGCAGTCACAAATTCAAGCAGTGTTCAAGCATCAGGAAACTCTAGCTCAAAATATGACAACGTTGGCCAACACTATGGTCCAGCAAAATCAAGAGATGCGGTTGAATATTCAGAACTTGGAGAAGCAAGTAGGGTAAATCTCTGTAGCAGTGGGCAAGCTAGAAGCCCGAGACTCGGGAAAACTACCATCTCAAACGGTAGTAAACCAGAGGGAGAGCGTATGTGCCATGACACTAAGGAGCGGAGCAGAACTGGAAGCCAGTCGAGCACAACAAAGCAAACTCCGCGACCACGAAAAGGGAAACTACGACCGCGGTTTGGCCACTGGCGAAGAGGGGCAAGAAATCGATGACGTTCCGCGACCGCGGACCGAAGTCCGTGACCGCGGAAAAATCAATTCTGGGGACCTGTTCGAGAGCAATCCGTGACCGCGGATGGAATTCCGCGATCGCGGAAAATGCACTGAAGGCGGGGATTTATTCGAAGCTAATCCGCGATCGCGGAAACACTGGGGACGGCAATTTTTTCGGCGAAGATCTGCGACTGTGGGCCCCAAACCGCCATTGCGGTTTTGACGCTAATGTCCATGACACGTATGTTTGTCCGAACTTCCCTCCGCTCGGTTCGTTGAAGCCTCCCGCACCCTTTCCCGAGGCATTGAAGGATACCAGGAGACCGGAGAATGACAAGGAATTATTCGAGACCTTCAGCAACTGCGAGGTAAATATCCCCTTGCTAAAACTTGTTAAGAGCATCCCTCGCTATGCCAAATTCTTGGAGGAGGTGTGCAAACTAAAGGGAAAGAAAGTTGTGAAAGAGAAAAAGAAGGTCAAGGTCAGTAAGAACGTTTCCGCTATGCTGCAAAAGCGGTTACCAAAGAAGTGCAGCGATCCAGGCATGTTCACCATTCCCTGCACGATAGGAGGCACCATGTTCGATAAAGCCATGATGGATTTGGGTGCCTCTATCAATGTTTTTCCTCTTTCGCTGTATGAGTCGCTAGAAGATGGGCCATTACAGCAGTCGGGGATTGTGATCCAATTGGCGGATAATTCCTATGTGTATCCCAAAGGAGTTGTGCAGGATGTGCTGGTAGAAGTGGACAAACTTATTTTTCCTATGGATTTCTTTGTGCTGGATACGGGGCAAGACAAACACGCAGCCCTTGTGATGCTAGGAAGGCCGTTCATGAACACGGCGAAGACCAAGATTGATGTGAGCGACGGTTCGTTCACAATGGAATTTGACGGAGTGAGGGTCGGATTTAACATAGATGATACAAAAAGACACCCTCTTGATGGTCACCCCAGGAGTTTAGTTGCTGTGAGCAACCAGAGTTGAGTGGAAGAGTACTAGGTCAAGCCACGACAATAACTAAGGCGCTATCCGAGAGGCAACCCGAAGTATGTATTCTTTTTTCCTTGTCTTTTCATTCTATGTTTTTAGTTGTTTTTGGTTTATTTTGTTTTTGCTTTTGCATTAGACTAACCTGCAGGTAGGAGACCCAAACCAAAATCGAAGACGGTGTTCCACACCAGAAACACTTCCGCGGTCGCGGAAAACCCACTGTAAGTCTCCTATTTCCATGCTCGAAAAAAAAAAGTTTTACCGAAGGCCAGCTGTCCGAGTTCCCATGGAGAGATGGTGCGCATCATGTTGTCAAGGAGGAGACATTCGCCCCACATTTTTATTTGACAACGATGATGTCTGATAAGGCGTTGTCGTGACACCTAAACAAAATAATCCTAACAAACCTAAACAAGTAATAGAGGCAAGCAAGGGTCGATCCCACAGGGAGGAAGTGATCTTTCTAAATGTTAATCAGCATGCAAAGTAACAAGAAAGGGGGGTTTTGGTTGTTCACAGAGTAACAAGGTTAAGTTGGCTTGAGAATATGAATGGGGAAAGTAGTTCCACTAGAACGAGATCCACAATACAGAGATATAAGTTGATCACTGAAATCTATTCAATCCAAGTTCTTTTACTATTCTTATGGTTGTTCCCACCCTGATCTTAAGTACTATCGATTCTCACAGTTGTCGATAGACTTATTACTATGCCTATGGTAAAATACCCCCGATTCTCACAGTTGTCGGTATACTTTACCACCAACAAAGCAATAGCAATGCACACAAGGATATAGGATACATGCAAATAGAAAGACGTATTAATACTCGCATGCAACTGATTCTCACTCACGATTGCGCGCTCGGAACCCCTATACGCACAATCGTGTTTGCCACTAGATAAGCACTCGGAACCCCTATATGCAAATCCTAGCAATTGATAAATATTACTCAACCTAGCTGGCCAGACTATGAAGAACAACGATAAATCAATAATCAATATAACCAAGAGAATCAAACCAACACACATAAGAATAAGAACAAGGAATAGAAATCTCACAACCGAATCAACTGTATTGCTTCAAACGTCTAGCGAAACAAAGGTGTTTAGTTCTCCATTCCTTCAAACCCTAGAGTTGGGAATGAAAGAACGAACTTAGTCTCCCGAAGGAGAATTGTAACTTGTGGAAACTAGGTTAACAAAAGAGTATTTAACCTAAATCTAAAAGTAATAAAAAGCAATAATAATAATATAGTAACCAAAAGTAAACTAATCAAATCCCGGGAAATTAACCCCGAAATCACGCTCGGCCTCGTGCAAGCAGCTGCTTGCTTGTCTTGTTCATGCTTCTTCACGGCCCAACTCCATTGCAGCTCTCTCGCGGCCCAACACAGCCCATTCAGCAACGACCCACTTCAAAAGCAGCATCAGCACCCATCCACGCTGACTTCATCATGCCGTCATCGTCCGCTTCAGCTTTCTTCATGCTTCAATTTGACGCGTCTTCGATTCTTCATATGGGCCGAAGTTCGTGGGCCTATCTTCTTCAACTTGGCCCAAATTCCCTTTTCATTCCAGCATTCACGCACGCGGGCTAACTAATTAATTACGCTGCTTTCGCCTAGCAGATGGCCGCGGGGCGGCACTTCTCACCGCGGGGCGGTGACACTCCAATGTGGTTCCTTCATAGATTTTTATTGTCTCCTCAGGTGGTCAACTCCTCTTCCTCTAGATGTCTCCAATTAGCTCATCCAGACCACCAAAACCACACTTCTCCACTCTAACTCCATAATCTCCAATTGTGTATAAAATCCAACCAAATGGCGCCTCAAACCTGGTAATAACCCTTAGATATGTGCTACAAAATAGCACTCATCAAATCCCCCATGCTTAAACTTTGCTCGTCCTCGAGTAAGCTAAAGTCAACCTACTCCTCCAATCAATCCCCAAGGCTTCAGGAAGCATAGAAAATTCAACCTCCAAGAATCATGCCCAACAATAAACTCCAGGCAGCCATACAAATAAGCTCAGCACAACACAACACAACACAACTCAATAAATCTCAACACCCCCCAGGTCCAAGCTAAAAGGAAAGAAGAGTACTTCCCCCAAGCTTATCCCAAACACCATAGAGTGAATAAATTCTAATCCTAGTCTCCCATCTATCTTCTTATCTCTCCAGAGTGACCTACCCGAATCCTCCTTATAACTCCTCTTCTTATGACGCCTCGCCAAGAATAATGAGAAATCCTAAAATCACTCTTCTTTTTTTTCGCTCATTTTGCCAAGGTGCCCTTTTGGGTTTTCACCAAGCCACTCATTTCATTTTCCAATAGATGTACTCACATAAGCTCACGTCACTCTTGACCACATATTACCCCAGCCTAATGCTGGTCCAAGCCACCTGCTTATTACCTAGGCAGCCCTTTCGGGTTTTCGACCTATCCCAGGATTTTTAATGTATGCCTTTTTTCAATTTTTGGCTCTTTTCATTTTATATTCATTTTTCTCCTCAACGACGTAGCAAGTATAGAACTCCCCCCATGCTTAAACATTGCATTGTCCTCAATGTAATGAAAGACAAAAGAATAGAAGCACAGGGAGAAGCAAAAAATAACTCATAAACGTCGCCAAGCTGCTTGGACACTTCCGTTGTTGCTGGCGGTCTTCTCAATAAATGCTCAAGTCTCTGGTTTTGGGCGGGTGTCTTCATCAACTCTATAACCTTCTACTACCGTGCAACCAAAGGGAACCACTTTGGTGAATAGTGGTATAGCAATGATAGTGGGGTTGCACGGCCTTCTAGGAACACATGGTGGAGCCCAAATGTAATCATGGTGGGGGCTCGATCTAGTGTTTCTCCTCCTCAGCTGTCAATTA
This sequence comes from Rheum nobile, assembly GCA_027886185.1. NCBI lineage: Eukaryota > Viridiplantae > Streptophyta > Magnoliopsida > Caryophyllales > Polygonaceae > Rheum > Rheum nobile. The sequence goes on along the minus strand of WOAB01000002.1, from coordinate 1,507,661 downwards.
TAGGGCCATCATCGTTGTCAAATCAAGTGTAGGGCAATATATCCTCCTTGACAACATGATGCGCACCGTCTCCATGGGAATTCCGGACAACTGGCCTTGGGTACCTTTTTTTTTTTTTTTTTTTTGTCCCCCGTTTAAGGTTTTTTCGGGGGGTGACTTAGTGCATGGAAGGAAGAGACTTACATTGGTGTGGGAAACACCTTCTTCAATAAGCATGGGTCTCCTCCCTGCAGGTTAGTCGAAAACAAAAAAAAACAAGAACAAAAAACAAAGCAAAAACACACTAAAGAAAATGCAAAAACAAAGAAAGAAAAACAAGAAAAGAAAAACATACCTCGGGTTGCCTCCCGGATAGCGCCTTAGTTATTGTCATGGCTTGACATCCTGCTCAATCTTCTCAACTTGGGTTGCTTACAACAACCAAACTCCTGGGGCCTGGATCAGGGGGGTGCCTCTTTGTGTACTCCCTGTTGAGCGTGACCCCCAAACTCCTGCACTTCTTTGTGGGTGGACCGTTGTGCATACCCATGAACGCACTTGCCATTTTCAGAAATGGTCTACCCAACATCTCAGGGCCTGCATGTCTATCTTGCCCCGTATCCAGCATATAAAAATTCACCACTTGAATCAAGGCCTCCTTCTTGTGCTTCCCTTTCGGTTTCTTCTTGATCATGCCCAGCACCTTTAACATTTCCTTGCAGCGAGGGGTGCTGTCAGCCAGTGTGACCAAGGGAACGGTTTTTATGCAGTCACTGAAGGCCTCATAGATGTTCTCGTTGTTCTTTAGCCTTTGAGTAACTCGGGAAGCCTCAAGGAAGGGTGCTATGGGTTGCAGCGCGACGAGCGGGAAGGAGTTGAGACGCACAAACTCATCATAGGCAGCCTCCAGAGGGTCGGGGACTGCCGGAGCATTTTCGAGAGAAATGGTCGTCTCTGGAGTATTTTTGCAATCACGGCACTCCTCCTCATCGTCGCTCCACTCCTCCTCATATCTCAAAAAGTACTCCTCTTCTGAAATTACCGGCCATTCAACCCCGTAAGGATCTACCCAAACCTCATCAGCAAAAATGGAATTTTGGACGTTGGGTCACGGCGAAATCTCACTAGGAGGCACTCCGTCCACCGCGGGGCGGTGGTCATCGCCGTGAGGCGGTAGCTGTGAGGGAGGATTACTGAGGCTCACCGCCGGGTCGCGGTCAGTGTCGCCGTTGGGCGGTGAAATAACTGGGGCTGCACGTCGGGTCACGGTGAGAGGTGACGCGGGGCGGTGGGTGATGTTCTCCATCTCATATTCGTCCTCCTCTTCATCACTAGGAGGAACGACCGGTTGCTTTCCGCTCCGGAGGATTACAGCACTAACGTTTTCCATCGGGTTTACTACCGTTTGAGATGGTAGATTCCCCGACATCCTTGCATTAATCCGTGTAATCGCCTCCGCCAACTGTCTCATCTGCCTTTCTAAATCCTTCATGTTTGACTCCCTAGTTTGAGCACCAGTGGCGAAGTATTGAGTCAAGGTCCTGAGCATCTATTCAGTTGAGGGATTTGGATTGGATACTGGTGGGCTATGCTCATAGGCAGGATTGTACTATTGCGGAGCACCCTGCTGATAGAATGACTGTGGCTCTGGGTAGAACTCCTGGTGGTCATAACCATATGGAGAGTATTGATGGCCCCCATAACTCGAATTGGGGTGATTCCTCCATCCTGGAGTGTATGAGTATGAGTATGGGTCATATCGCGGCTCTCCCCATGAATCCATATATGTAACAAAAATCAACAAGGGAAAGCAAAAATCAGTAGCACGGGTGTGGACCATAAGATAGGTCTACACCAAAGTAACACGCACACAAACAAACACACAGAAAAATCAAAACTTGCCTCCCCGGCAACGGCGCCAATTTGATAAGGCGTTGTCGTGACACCTAAACAAAATAATCCTAACAAACCTAAGCAAGTAGTAGAGGCAAGCAAGGGTCGATCCCACAGGGAGGAAGTGATCTTTCTAAATGTTAATCAGCATGCAAAGTAACAAAAAAGGGGGGTTTTGGTTGTTCACAGAGTAACAAGGTTAAGTTGGCTTGAGAATATGAATGGGGAAAGTAGTTCCACTAGAACGAGATCCACAATACAGAGATATAAGTTGATCACTGAAATCTATTCAATCCAAGTTTTTTTACTATTCTTATCGTTGTTCCCACCCTGATCTTAAGTACTATCGATTCTCACAGTTGTCGATAGACTTATTACTATGCCAATGATAAAATACCTCCGATTCGCATAGTTGTCGGTATACTTTACCACCAACAAAGCAATAGCAATGCACACAAGGATATAGGATACATGCAAATAGAAAGACGTATTAATACTCGCATGCAACTGATTCTCACTCACGATTGCGCGCTCGGAACCCCTATACGCACAATCGTGTTTTCCACTAGATAAGCACTCGGAACCCCTATATGCAAATCCTAGCAATTGATAAATATTACTCAACCTAGCTGGCCAGACTATGAAGAACAACGATAAATCAATAATCAATATAACCAAGAGAATCAAACCAACACACCTAAGAATAAGAACAAGGAATATAAATCTCACAACCGAATCAACTGTATTGCTTCAAACGTGTAGCGAAACAAAGGTGTTTAGTTCTCCATTCGTTCAAACCCTAGAGTTGGGAATGAAAGAACGAACTTAGTCTCCCGAAGGAGAATTGTAACTTGTGGCAACTAGGTTAACAAAAGAGTATTTAACCTAAATCTAAAAGTAATAAAAATAATAAAAAGCAATAATAATAATATAGTAACCAAAAGTAAACTAATCAAATCCCGGGAAATTAACCCCGTAATCACGCTCGGCCTCGTGCAAGCAGCTGCTTGCTTGTCTCGTTCATGCTTCTTCACGGCCCAACTCCATTGCAGCTCTCTCGCGGCCCAACACAGCCCATTCAGCAACGGCCCACTTCAAAAGCAGCATCAACACCCATCCACGCTGACTTCATCATGCCATCATCGTCCGCTTCAGCTTTCTTCCTGCTTCAATTTGACCCGTCTTCGATTCTTCATATTGGCCGAAGTTCGTGGGCCTATCTTCTTCAACTTGGCCCAAATTCCCTTTTCATTCTAGCATTCACACACGCAGACTAACTAATTAATTACGCTGCTTTCGCCTAGCAGATGGCCGCGGGGCGGCACTTCTCACCGCGGGGCGGTGACACTCCAATGTGGTTCCTTCATAGATTTTTCTTGTCTCCTCAGGTGTTCAACTCCTCTTCCTCTAGATGTCTCCAATTAGCTCATCCAGACCACCAAAACCACACTTCTCCACTCTAACTCCATAATCTCCAATTGTGCATAAAATCCAACCAAATGGCGCCTCAAACCTGGTAATAACCCTTAGATATGTGCTACAAAATAGCACTCATCAATGTCCCTACATTCGACAGCTAAGGAGGAGAAACACTAGAGCCCCTACCATGATTACATCTGGACTCCACTATGTGTTCGATGTCGGCCGTGCAACCCCGACTTCTTTGCTATTCCACTACACCCAATAGTAGATCTATTTGGTTGCACGGTGGAGTTTACTAGAGGAAGACGCCGCAACACAAGAGACATGTGCTTTATTGTTTTACCGCCAACAATAACTTTCAAGTCCAAGCCAACTCGGCGACGATTGTGAGTACTTTTTCGCTTTTCCCTGTGCTTTATTCTTTTTTTTTGTATTTCATTACATTGAGGACAATGCAATGTTTAAGCATGGGGGAGTGTTCTATACTTGCTAGTCGTTGAGGAAATAAAAAGAAAAAAAAGCCAAAAATTCGAAAAAGGCAAAAATAGAAATCCTGGGATAAGTCGAAAACCCGAAAGGGCGGCTTAGGTAATAAGCAGGTGGCTTGGACCAGCATTAGGCTGGGGTAATAATTGGTCAAGAGTGATGTGAGTTTTATGTGAGCCCATCTATTGAAAAATGAAATGAGTGTCTTGGAGAAAAACCGAAAGGGCGCCTTGGCAAAATGAGTGAAAAGAAGAAGAGTGATTATTAGGAATCATCATTTTACCTGGCGTGGTGACATAAGAAGAGGTGATATAAGGAGGATTCGGGTAGGTCACTCTGGGAGGCATAAGAAGATAGATGGAGGCTAGGATTAGATGTTTATTCACTCTATGGTGTTCAGGATAAGCTTGGGGGAAGTACTCTACTTTCCTTTGGGCTTGGTGTTGCATTGTATATTGAGCTTATTGTGTTGGTGCCATGGAGATTCATGTTTAGGTGCAATTCTTAGTGGAGATGATTTTTCTGTGCTTCCTGAGACCTTGGGGATTTGATTTGAGGAGTAGGTTTACATTAGCTTACTCGAGGACGAGCAAGGTTTAAGCATGGGGGAATTTGATCATCGCTACTTTGTAGTGCATATCTAGGGGGTGTTACCGGTGTTTTGGGTACCATTTGGATATGTTTAGAGCGTAATTATGAAGTATGGAGTTGAGGAGAAGAAGTGTAGATATGGTGGTTTGGAGAAGCTTAAATGAAGATTTAGAAGATGAAGAGAAGAAACCACATAGAAGACGAAGGAAGGCTGAAGAAAGAAGCCAAAAGAGAGCTACATAGCCAAATCCGCGATCGCGGGGCTGAGGCCGTGGTCGCGGGAATCAACGAAAGACGGGAGAAGAAGATCGCGAGAATCCGCGATCGGGAGCGAGCAAGGCCTGGTCGCGGAAAAGTCAAAGAAAGTCGAGAGCAAATTTCTATTTTCTGCGATCGCGGAAATTATGCCGCGGTCGCGGAAATCTACATCAGGAAGCCGCGAGAAGTTTCGTCCGGAGATTTCGTTTTTACTTTATTTCCCTTTTTCTTATTTCTTTTATTCCGACTTTATTCTTATTTCCTTTTATTGTTATTTTCTATCTTTTAGCTTTAGGTTTAGCTAGGTTTTCTATTTAACCTAGTTTTCCTAGCATCAAGTGATCATCTAGAATATCGTTCAGCATTGTTTCCCTTTGAATTATGAAGAACTAAGCACCCTTTGCTTAGTCCGACAATTGAAGCCTTCATTTGATTCATGATTGTGAGGTTATAACTTTATTTCCTATTCCTTTGGATTATATCTTTTCTCTTGAGCTTATTCCTATTGATTCTTATTGATTTGACTGGATTGATCACCTAGTTGATATTAGTAATTGTCTATTGCTAGGGTTTGAATATTTCGAGTTGAAATCCCTTATCTTGTGTAGCAACCATGATATTCTAGGACTAGTTGGACTAGTTTATTATGAAAGAGAATTGATTATGTGTTAAATGCTGCGAAAGATCGGTGTTGCATGTATCCTGGTTAATTCCTATGCTATATGCTGCTGTTGTTCTAAATCTTGATAGTTTCTCGTGCGTTCAATAGTAAGGGTTGCCAGGCCGAGTTGGACTGGTGACTATTTCAGAATAGGGACATGGATAATAAAAGGAAGGAATAGAGATAACCTAGGATCGATCTATCAAATGAATGGTGGATATTTGTTTGACTAAGTGTTTTTCCCTAATTGATTACAAACTCTTTGCTTTGTTTGTTTTGTTTACTTGTTTGACCACAATCAACTTCAAATAAATTGATTACGCTCTAAACAATTTGATCATGGGCTAAAGTCGTATCGCCTAATCAAACTAATCCTAAACAAACCTAAACTAGTAGAATAGGCAAGCAAGAGTCGAATCCCATAGGGAGGAGTTGTCTTTCTTTATGTCAAGTCGCATGCAATGGTAACAAGGGGGGTTTTGAGGTTGATTGTGGTCAAACAAGTAAACAAAACAAACAAAGTAAGTTGTTTGTAATCAATTAGGGAAAAACACTTAGCGAAACAAATATCCACCATTCATTTGATAGATCGATCCTAGGTTATCTCTATTCCTTCCTTTTATTATTCCTGTCCCTATTCTGAAATAGTCACCAGTCCAACTCGGCCTGGCAACCCTTACTATTGAACGCACGAGAAACTATCAAGATTTAAAACAACAGCAACATAGAGCATATGAATTAACCAGGATACATGCAACACCGATCTTTCGCAATATTTAACACATAATCAATTCTCTTTAATAACAAACTAGTCCAACTAGTCCTAGAATATCATGGTTGCTACACAAGATAAGGGATTTTAACTTGAAATATCCAAACCCTAGCAATAGACAATTACTAATATCAACTAGGTGATCAATCCAGTCAAATAAATAAGAATCAATAGGAATAAGCTCAAGAGAAAAATATAATCCAAAGGAATAGGAAATAGAGTTATAACCTCACAATCATGAATCAAATGAAGGCTTCAATTATCGGACTAAGCAAAGGGTGCTTAGTTCTTCATAATTCAAAGGGAAACAATGCTGAACGATATTCTAGATGATAACTTGATGCTAGGAAAACTAGGTTAAATAGAAAACCTACCTAAACCTAAAGCTAAAAGATAGAAAATAACAATAAAAGGAAATAAGAATAAAGTCGGAATAAAAGAAATAAGAAAAATGGAAATAAAGTAAAAACGAAATCTCCGGACGAAACTCCTCGCGGTTGCCTGATGTAGATTTCCGCGACCGCGGCATAATTTCCGTGATCGCGGAAAATAGAAATTTGCTCTCGACTTTCTTCGACTTTTCCGCGACCAGGCCTTGCTCGCCCGCGATCGCGGATTCTCGCGATCTTCTTCTCCCGTCTTTCGTTGATTCCCGCGACCGCGGCCTCAGCCCCGCAATCGCGGATTTGGCTCTGTAGCTCTCTTTTGGCTTCTTTCTTCAGCCTTCCTTCGTCTTCTATGTGGTTTCTTCTCTTCATCTTCTAAATCTTCATTTAAGCTTCTCCAAACCACCATATCTACACTTCTTCTCCTCAACTCCATACTTCATAATTACGCTCTAAACATATCCAAATGGTATCCAAAACACCGGTAACACCTCCTAGATATGCACTACAAAGGAGCGCTGATCAAATTCCCCTATGCTTAAACCTTGCTCATTCTCGAGTAAGGTAATGTAAACCTACTCCTCAAATCAAATCCCCAAGGTCTCAGGAAGCACAGAAAAATCATCTCCACTAAGAATTGCACCTAAACATGAATCTCCAAGGCACCAACACAATAAGCTCAATATACAATGCAACACCAAGCCCAAAGGAAAGAAGAGTACTTCCCCCAAGCTTATCCCGAACACCATAGAGTGGATAAAAATCTAATCCTAGCCTCCATCTATCTTCTTGTGCCTCTCATAGTGACATACCCGAATCCTCCTTATATCACCTCTTCTTATGTCACCACGCCAGGTAAAATGATGATTCCTAAAAATCACTCTTCTTCTTTTCACTCATTTTGCCAAGGCGCCCTTTCAGGTTTTCACCAAGCCCCTCATTTCATTTTTCAATAGATGGGCTCACATAAAACTCACATCACTCTTGACCAATTATTACCCCAGCCTAATGCTGGTCCAAGCCACCTGCTTATTACCTAAGCCGCCCTTTCGGGTTTTCGACTTATCCCAAGATTTCTATTTTTGCCTTTTTCGAATTTTTGGCTTTTTTTTTATTTCCTCAACGACTAGCAAGTATAGAACACTCCCCATGCTTAAACATTGCATTGTCCTCAATGTAATGAAAAAAAAAATGGAAGCACAGGATAGTGCAAAAAATAACTCACAACCGTCGCTGAGTTGGCTTGGACACGGAAGTTGTTGCAGGCGGTAAAACAATAAAAGCACATGTCTCTGGTGTCGTGTCGGTCTTCGATCAAACTTCACCGTGCAACCAAAAGGAATCCACTGGGAAGTGTAGTGGCATATCAAAGAATTCGGGGCTGCACGGCCTTCAATGAACACAAAAAATGGGCCCAGATGTAATCGCGTTGTGGGCCCTGGTGTTCCTCCTCCTCAGCTGTCGACTATAGGGCCATCAACGTTGCCAAATAACATTGTGGGGCGAATGTCTCCTCCTTGGAATCATGATGCGCACCGTCTCTCCATGGGGAACTCAGACAGCTGGCCTTCGGTACAACTTTTTTTTTTCAATTTTTTTTTGAGCAGGGAAAGGGATGCCTTACAGTAGGATTTTCGCGACCACGGAAATGTTACTAGTGCATGGTTAACACCGTCTTCAATTTGGCTTGGGCCTCCTTCCTGCAGGTTAGTCTAATGCAAACACAAAAAAAAACACAAGAAAAAAACAACTAACCCAAAAACAATTAAAGACATGAAATGAAAAGACAAGAAAGAAATACATACCTCGGGTTGCCTCCCGGACAGCGCCTTAGTTAATGTCGTGGCTCGACCTGGTACTCCTCCGCCTTAACTTGGGTTGCTCACAACAACTGAACTCCTGGGATCAATATCAGGGGGATTGACGGGGCTAAAGATGCACAAGCAAATGTCGTTGATTAGCCTTATCAAAATAAATTATCCTAACAAACCTACTAAACAAAGTATAGCAGACAAGTAAGGGTCGAATCCCACAGAGAAGGTATGATGTAATATGCAATCGTGAATGACAAGTAACAAGCAACTGGGGGTTTTGTAGTCAAGAGAACGAAGCAAACAAGCATGCAGATTGAGTAAAATCGAGAGAATAATATGAGGGAAAGTAGTCTTGTTAGAGCGAAATCCACAGTACAAAGATAGAGTTTGATCCCTGAAATCTATTCAATCCAAGTTCAATTATTTATCCTTATAGTCGTTCCCACCTTAATCGTAAGTACTATTGATTCTCACAGTTGTCAATAGACTTATCACTATGCCAATGATAAAGTACAACTGATTCTCACAGTTGTCATCGTACTTTAGCACCAATACAGCAATAGCGATGCACACAAGGATTTAGGATACATGCAAGTAGAAAGACGTACAAGTACTCACTCCCCTACTTAACATGCAATTGATTCTCACACACAAGTGTACGCTCGGAACCCCTATACGCACAAACGTGTTTGCCACTAGATATGCACTCGGAACCCCTATATGCAATCCTAGCAATTGATAACAAGCATTCAACCTAGGTGATCAGGCTAAGAAGAACAACTAGAAATCGTAGACGTGGTAAGCAAGAGAATCAATCCAACAATTATAAGGATAAGAACAAGGAATAGAAATCTCACAAACACATCAAAGTACTGCTTCAATCGTCTAACAGAACAAAGGAAAGTTAGTTCTCCATCAAAGGGGATGAAAAACTATAATATGAAATAATGATCAAAAGTAGTTCGATAACAAGATGTGTCTAAGTGTTCGCAGACTGGCTTGGAGGTTGTGGAACATTAGGTTAAATAGAGTTAACCTAAAGCCCAAGATCACAAAACCAATCCAAAAGGAAACAAATAAAATAACAAAGTCTGAAATAGAAATAAAAGGAAATAAATATAATCTGGCGCGAGGCAATAAACACGTCCACCGCGGGGCGATAAAGATCCACCGCGGGGCTTCTGCTCTCCACCGCTGGGCGGTGGCCTCCTCTCACGTGGGGCTTCATCATCACTGGGAGTCATCACCGCGGGGCGTCACTGCTAACGCGAGGCGGTGAACTCCAGACTTCAACTCTCATCTTCTTCTCTTCTCCAGCTGCTCTCCAAATACTACCAAGTGTTGGTAGCCTTCTCCATAGATGTTCCAGCAGCTCCATCTCCATATCTAAGCTCCAACTAAGCTGCCAATCCTTGGATTTCTTCACTTCTCTCCATAATATCTGGATCGCAGACTTAGCACTAAAACAACTCCAAAACTCCTCCAAATCATGCTAATAGATGCTAGAAAAGGTGTATGAAATAACACCTATCAAATTCCCCCATACTTAGACCTTTACTCGTCCCGAGTAAGCTAAAGAAAAGCTCACCCTCTCAATCAATACCAAGGACTCAGGAAGTACTAGAAAACGTGACTCCAACAACTACAACACATCAACAATACGCCCAAGACAACCAAAACAAGTGATACAAGAACAATCTAACCTAACTCCCGTCTATCTCCTTATCGCTCCATGAGTGGCCTACCCGAAAATCCTTCTATGTCACCCTTCTTATGACGTATCGCCGAAAGATAAGAGAAATCCTAAAATCACTCTTCTTCTTTTTCACTCATTTTGCCAAGGCGCCCTTTCGGGTTTTCACCAAGCACTCATTTCATTTTCCAATAGACGTTCTCACATAAGCTCGCATCACTCTAGTCCAATTTTTCCTTGGTATAATACCAGTCGGACTACCTGCTTTTTACCTGAACCGCCCTTTCGGGTTTTCAGTCCATCCCATGATTTTGATTGCCTTTTTTACTTCTTTTTGTTTTTTTTTTCCGAAAACAGAATCAACACTGCAGAAAACGAATGCAGAAATAAAGCTATGTACACTAGCTAGCAAGAATAGCAAGTCTATATCCCTCCCCCATACTTAAACCGAACATTGTCCTCAATGTGAAAAGAGAACGTCAAATGATAAGGGAAGAGAGAAATAAACTCACTGTGGACCGGAAGGTGGTGGTGGGTACATCCCAAAGTAGTCATGTAGATGAGTGTCTATAGTTTCTAGATGCTCATCTATCTCATCGTGAAGCTGGGTCTGCCAAGTTTGCAGACCGGTCTCTACTCTAGAAGTCCACTGATCATGGCGCGTAGAGAAGTTATCCCATCTAGCATACATCTCCTGTCATGGTGCGACAGGTCCGTACACAGATGAGGACTCCTCAAACTGTGAAGCACTGGGGTCGTCCCCCTCCTCGCGATCAGCAGCAGCATATCCACCACTAGGGACCTCTCCATATGGACCCGAAGAAACAACGGCAGCGGCATCAGCAGCAGGCGTCTGGCCATCGCTATCAATCCACCAGCCCGCGTATGAAGGCGAGTAAGTGAACTCTCGCGGAACACTCAAAATATGGCCCTCATAAGCCGTCCAAGCCATATCACCATCCTGCCCCAGCGGCTTCACCATAGAGCACACCCTCATATGTGCGGCATTATATAAAATGCAGGGAACCGGCCGAGCAATCCGATCGCAAGCAATCACATCAGCGCAGAGGAGAGTAATCAAGCTACCCCCATAAATATCTCTAGGCTCGCCCTCACGAATCCTCCGCAGGGAACTCAGGAAAAGAGTTGCCCAACACGGAGTAAGCTCAACCGTTCCCAGGATGCTCAAAAACCACTGGAAGTCCTTCATGGGCACCTTTCCATCGTCAGCATGGCCAAAGAAATCTCTCATCAACACCTTGTGGATCAACCGCAGACACGGGTTCACCAACTTCGAATTCACCTCATGCCCCGTCTTGAAAGTCCTCCTAGTAGCAGCCCGCCAGAAAGCAAACATCTCGTCCTCCTGAAGCCCATTCGACCATCCAGGGGTCGGTTTCTTCGTAATGCCCAGGGCCTCGTGGATCGCCCTCCTCGACAGAGAATGCTCACGTCCATTGTAGGAGAACGCGATCTTGCGCAGGAAGCTATCATCACCCTCCTCGCGGTTGAACCACCGGAACGAAGAAATGAACTGGAAGCATAGCTCAGGATACGCGGAGGCTGCCTTGCCCAGAAATCCTCCCAGCCCACACTGCGTTAGGCACATCATCACACACGCGAGCATTCCCATCTGCTCTAGAGTCGGCGTGTGGAAAAATTTAGAAGGCACCACCTTTCTCCCCTTCACAATATCGTACAGCTCACTCTCATCCCTACTCGTTGACGCCTTCTTCTTGCCTTTGGGAGCCATAAGTGAAGAATTGAAATGCTCAAATCAGAAGACAACAAAGAATACTCACAATCAAGCAAACACAGGTTCTGCAGAGACTCAACGCGGGGCGGTAGCGTCGCGGCGAGAAACTGACAACAGGTCACCGGGTCGCGGTGAGGTCGGCGCGGGGCGGTAGCAACAGAGACGCGAAGCGGTGGCAGCGCGAGGCGGAGCTAAAGCAAGGCGAGACAACAGCGGCACGGTGGGAGTTGTGTTTGGGTTGGGCTGTGAGGCTAGACTCCAAATGGGGGTATGGGGGCTAGGAAATGCTCAAGGTCGAGAGGGGATTCAAGGAGAGTGAATGGAAAATAGGAGAAGGAGAATTGAGGGGGGGCGGTGGAAATTTTATGTGGGGCTAGGTCAAGGTAGGGTAAGGTGAAAAGAAAGGGTTGATGGGGCGGTCATGTACCATGGCCCATATGAGAAATCTTGGCCCAAAAATGAAGCCCAATCCGTCAAAACCTTAGTAATCACTTAAGAAATAAGCTTTTACTCACCCGTTTAAGGTTTTTTCGGGGCCCATTATTCTTGCTTTTTTAAATAAAAAAAATTTGAGAATCGATACCTGACCGTCACCGCGGGGCGGCAACTCCACCGCGAGGCGGTAGGAAAGTGCCGCGGGGCGGTGAGAAAGGCTGGGCACTTCATCTCTTCTCGGGTTTACTTTCGTACCTGAAATGTGAGTAACAGGCGAACGAAACAAAGCAAAATAAACTGCGAAAATAATCTAATAAAAAGAAAAAGAGATCAAAGAAATACAAACACGGGTTGCCTCCCAGACAGCGCCTTGGTTATCGTCGTCGGCTCGACGTATTGCAGATCAACTACCATTTTGGGTAGGATTCTTTCGGAATCCTCCAACTTGTCTCTTCCTAGTGAGACCTCTCATGGAAAGGTTTGAACCTTAGACCATGGTCTTTCTTCGCCACCCACTCCATGTGCATTCTCTTCGGAGTGTCTCCCCCATACTTAGAACGATGCGGGGGCCGATATGGCTCAACCTGAACATGTTGCACATCACTAGATAAAGGCTTGCAGCCTTGTGTGGTTAGTGCAAGGGGGCAAGTGCCCAAAGTAGAGGAATCTCCTATATCAGCTAATAAGACATCATCCACATGCAAATCATGAAAATCATGCAACTCAATGGGTCCATCACTAGTGGAACACTCAACTACGGCCTCTACTGCATCAATCTTAACATTATCATGCACAGAATCATCAAAGTCATTAATGCAGAGAGGAGGAGGAGACTTAATGGAATTAGCTTTATGAATATCATGCTGAAAAATTATTCCATCAAACTCCATAGTCAGGGTACCACTATCAACATCTATCTTAGTCATGGAAGTCTTCATAAAAGGCCGCCCTAGCATAACAGGGGCAACTTGCTCATCATAATCCATATCCATAACAAAGAAATCAACAGGAAATATCAAAGGACCTATCCTAACAAGGACATCTTCTACAACACCCTTAGGGGGTACACACGATCCATCAGCAAGTTGTATCACAATACTAGACTCACGCAAGGGTCCTAATTCCAATTTCTCAAGTAAAGAATAGGGTAAAACATTAATTGAGGCACCCAAATCAAGTAGGACCTTCTCAAAAACATGCTCACCTATAGTAATAGGAATAGTAAACGTACCTGGATCCTTGCACTTCGCAGGTAGACGCTTCTGAACCACAGCTGACACTTGTTCGCCCACTGGACTCTTCTTCTGATTCTTCTGCCTTTGAGCTTTCTTTACCGTGCAGAGCTCCTTTAAGAACTTGGCATATCGCGGGATAGCCTTGATAAGCTTCAGCAGGGGAATGTTCACCTCACAGTTCTGGAACGTGTCGAACAGGTCTCTGTCATCGACAACTCTTTTAGCCTTTAGCGCCTCTGGAAAAGGTGTTGGGGGCTTCTCTGAACGTAGGGGAGGAAACACTGGACGAACGTAGGTATCAACATAGACATCGTCAGTAGGAACAGATTTCTGAGGAGCAGCTCGCGGCGAGCCCACCGCGGGGCGTAAATCGTCACCGCGGGGCGGTGGGGTCGCATTGACATTACTGGGCATAGGCACCGGGTCGCGGCGGGAATTGCCGCGGGGCGGTGCGGTGAGTTCCTTTTTCTCGGAAATTTCTTTCTCCTCTTCAACAATAGGAGACATAACTTCTTTACCACTTCTCAGCGTGATAGCATTCACGTTCTCTCTGGGATTCACAGTGGTCTGGGACGGCAGGGAGTTTGAGGTCCTCTGGTTGATTTTAGTCACCTCGTCGGCTAACTGGCCAATCTGCCTCTCTATATTCTTGATACTCGAATCAGTAGCCTGCACATGCGTAGCAAAGTGCTGAGTCAAGGTCTTCAGCATATCCTCAGTAGAGGCTCCAGAAGTTTGGCCTTGGGGCCTCTGTTGGTACTGAGCTCGTTGCTGGTACTGTTGTTGCTGAGCCGACTGATATTATTGTTGTGCCGGCTGCTGACCACCTTGAAGGTCACTCCATCTAAATCCTGGATGGTCACGCCCTCTCTGGTTGTAATTAGGCTGGCCACCATACTGTTGTCTAGAGGCTCCATAGCCTCCTACAGCATTAACTTCAGCAACACCATCCTCTTGCAGCTGAGGACAGGTATCTGTGTGGTGGGCCTGGCTAGGACAAAGGCCACACGGTCTGGCTTGTTGAGGAGCATTCTGATTCGCCATCTTCATGACTATCTCCTTCAACTCGGCTAACTCAGAAAATACCGGACTCGGTCCTGCAGGGGTCACAGCATTGATCGCCTTTCTTTGGTAAGTTTTTCCAAAGTTCTGGGTGCTTTCACTCATCTCTTGGATTCGGTCCATGGCTTCCTTCGGTGTCAGATTCAGAATACTGCCACCGCATGCAGCATCGACCATTCTCCTCTCTTGGTCCTGTAGACCGTTGTGTAAATAAAGGACAAGATCCTGTTGGGCGTATCCATGGAATGGACAGCTGGAGCAGAGCCTCTTGAACCTCTCCAAATAATCATACAGTGTCTCATCACAAGCCTGCTCAATGTTGGCAATTGCCTTCTTCAAAGCATTCGCCTTCTTCGTCGGAAAATACTTATCCAGGAACGCCTTGTGCAATTTCGCCCATGTATCTATGGTTCCTGGTGGCAAGTGATAGTACCAGTCGCTCGCATTGTCGAGTAAAGAAAAGCCAAAAGCTCTCATCTTGAACTGCTCTTCAGTCACGTTCCTGGGCTTCATCGTCATACATACATTGTGGAACTTGCCCAGGTGAGAAATCGGATCCTCTCCACTCAGACCGTGGAACTTAGGCAGGTAGTTAACAATTCCAGTCTTCAATTCGTAGTTCACCCCTTGATCCAGCGCAGGGATGATCACAGCTAGGGGTTTAGCCCCAATATTCGGTGCCGTAAGCTCTCGTAGAGTTCCGTTTCCAGCCATAGCAGCAGTTGGGATAGTAGCAACTTTAGCGGTTTCAGTCTCAACGTTCTTGGTCGTGTCAGTCTCAGCGGCCAACACAGTCTCAATCTCGGCTTCTTCCCTTCGATCGCGCAGACGTCCAAGGAACGATCTTTCAATCTCTGGATCAAAAGCTAAGAGTGGGGAGTCAGTAGCACGGGTATCGACCATAAGATAGGTCTCCACCCAAAAATCAAACACGAAAACACACAACAAACAAAAACCTTCCCCGGCAACGGCGCCAAATTTGACGGGGCTAAAGATGCACAAGCAAATGTCGTTGATTAGCCTTATCAAAATAAATTATCCTAACAAACCTACTAAACAAAGTATAGCAGACAAGTAAGGGTTGAATCCCACAGAGAAGGTATGATGTAATATGCAATCGTGAATGACAAGTAACAAGCAACTGGGGGTTTTGTAGTCAAGAGAACGAAGCAAACAAGCATGCAGATTGAGTAAAATCAAGACAATAATATGAGGGAAAGTAGTCCTGTTAGAGCGAAATCCACAGTACAAAGATAGAGTTTGATCCCTGAAATCTATTCAATCCAAGTTCAATTATTTATCCTTATAGTCGTTCCCACCTTAATCGTAAGTACTATTGATTCTCACAGTTGTCAATAGACTTATCACTATGCCAATGATAAAGTACAACTGATTCTTACAGTTGTCAGCGTACTTTAGCACCAACACAGCAATAGCGATGCACACAAGGATTTAGGATACATGCAAGTAGAAAGACGTACAAGTACTCACTCCCCTACTTAACATACAATTGATTCTCACACACAAGTGTACGCTCGGAACCCCTATACGCACAAATGTGTTTGCCACTAGATATGCACTCGGAACCCCTATATGCAATCCTAGCAATTGATAACAAGCATTCAACCTAGGTGATCAGGCTAAGAAGAACAACTAGAAATCGTAGACGTGGTAAGCAAGAGAATCAATCCAACAATTATAAGGATAAGAACAAGGAATAGAAATCTCACAAACACATCAAAGTACTGCTTCAATCGTCCAACAGAACAAAGGAAAGTTAGTTCTCCATCAAAGGGGATGAAAAACTATAATATGAAATAATGATCAAAAGTAGTTCGATAACAAGATGTGTCTAAGTGTTCGCAGACTGGCTTGGAGGCTGTGGAACATTAGGTTAAATAGAGTTAACCTAAAGCCCAAGATCACAAAACCAATCCAAAAGGAAACAAATAAAATAACAAAGTCTGAAATAGAAATAAAAGGAAATAAATATAATCTGGCGCGAGGCAATAAACACGTCCACCGCGGGGCGGTAAAGATCCACCGCGGGGCTTCTGCTCTCCACCGTTGGGCGGTGGCCTCCTCTCACGCGGGGCTTCATCATCACTGGGAGTCATCACCGCGGGGCGTCACTGCTAACGCGAGGCGGTGAACTCCAGACTTCAACTCTCATCTTCTTCTCTTCTCCAGCTGCTCTCCAAATACTACCAAGTATTGGTAGCCTTCTCCATAGATGTTCCAGCAGCCCCATCTCCATCTCTAAGCTCCAACTAAGCTGCCAATCCTTGGATTTCTTCACTTCTCTCCATAATATTTGGATCGCAGACTTAGCACTAAAACAACTCCAAAACTCCTCCAAATCATGCTAATAGATGCTAGAAAAGGTGTATGAAATAACACCTATCAGGGATGCCTCTTTGTATGCTCTATGTCGAGCTTTACCCCCAGTCTCCTACACTTCATGATGGGTGGACCGCTGTATACATCCATGATTGCACTTGCCATCTTCAGAAATGGTCTACCTAACATCTCAGGAGCTGCATGTTTGTCCTGCCCCGTATCCAACGTGGAGAAATTTGTCCTTTTACTCCCAGTTTCTTTCTTGTGCTTCCCCTTCAGTTTCTTTTTGATCTTGCAGAGCGCCCTTAAAGTTTCTGTGCAGCGAGGGGTGTTGTTCGCCAGTTTGACCAAAGGAATGGTTGCCTTGCAGTTACTGAAGGTTTCATAGTGCTTTTTGTTGTTCTTCAGCCTTCGAGTACCTGGTAATGCCTCAGGGAAGGGTGCGACGGGGTGCAGTGAAACGAGCGGGGAGGAGTTGAGATGCACATACTCATCATAGGCAGCTTCGAGAGGGTCTGGGGTTCCAAGGGGTTTTCCGCGGTTGCGGGCGTCCCCTCTACGGTCGCGGAAATCTTCAACAAAAGTTTCGTCCCCAGAGGTCATTCCGGGATCGCGGATATCAATCCGTGGTCGCGGAAAATGATCGATCAACTCGTCCTCAGTGGCGACTTTTCCGCGATCGCGGAAATTCGTCGGCTTCATCTGCCTCCTCAATAGGAGCGCCCCGTGGTCGCAGCCTTCTTCCTCGTGGTCGCTGGATTCTTCCAGTTCCAGAAAATAAGCTTCTTTAGAAACACTTCGCGGTCCAAAATATCGTCTGGAATGCCCATCTCCTTAGTGGTTGGACCGCAGTAGAGGTACACCTCCCGCCGTCTCGGGTTCTCTTCCGTAGACATCTCACTGTATTCTGCTCCTATCTCACAAATTTGTTATTCCCTTTCAGCTAAGGGGGCGACAAGCAGCTCCTCCGTACTTTGTAGGGTCATCGAGAAGACATTATCCTCCTGGTGCACTACTGGGTGCGATAGCAGTTTCATCATGGTCTCCGTTTTGCTCACTGCTTGAACCATTTTCTCCATCTGCTTTTCCAAGTGCCAGACCATCTCCACAGCAGACATGGAGGCACTTGAATCAGACACTGGTGAGCTATACTCGTAGGCTGGATAGTACTGGTGTAGAGTATCCTGCTGATAGAATGACTGTGGCTCCGGGTAGAACTCCTGGTAATCATGACCATAAAGAGGGTAATGCTGGTACCCATAACTCGAATTGGGTGATCTCTCCACCCTGGAGTGTATGCGTAGGAGTACAGGTCATATTGCGGCTCTTACTGGAAATGGGGAAATCTATCCATCTCTGTATCAAAAATCAAAAAGGGAAAAATCAATAGCACGGGTGTGGACCGTAAGATAGGTCCACACAAAAATTAGCACACAAACACACACAAAGAGAAAACAAAACTTGCCTCCCCGGCAACGGCGCCAATTTGATCGGGGGCTAAAGTCGTATCGCCTAATCAAAATAATCATAAACAAACCTAAACTAGTAGAATAGGCAAGCAAGGGTCGAATCCCCCAGGGAGGAGTTGTCTTTCTTTATGTCAAGTCACATGCAATGGTAACAAGGGGGGTTTTGAGGTTGATTGTGGTCAAACAAGTAAACAAAACAAACAAAGCAAAGAGTTTGTAATCAATTAGGGAAAAACACTTAGCCAAACAAATATCCACCATTCATTTGATAGATCGATCCTAGGTTATCTATATTCCTTCCTTTTATTATTCATGTCCCTATTATGAAATAGTCACCAGTCCAACTCGGCCTGGCAACCCTTACTATTGAACGCACGAGAAACTATCATGTTTTAGAACAAAAGCAGCATAGAGCATAGGAATTAACCAGGATACATGCAACACCGATCTTTCGCATCATTTAGCACATAATCAATTCTTTTTCATAATAAACTTGTCCAACCAGTCCTAGAATATCATGGTTGTTACACAAGATAAGGGATTTCAACTCGAAATATCCAAACCCTAGCAATAGACAATTACTAATATCAACTAGGTGATCAATCCAGTCAAATCAATAAGAATCAATAGGAATAAGCTCAAGAGAAAAGATATAATCCAAAGGAATAGGAAATAAAGTTATAACCTCACAATCATGAATCAAATGAACGCTTCAATTGTCGGACTAAACAAAGGGTACTTAGTTCTTCATAATTCAAAGGAAAACAATGCTGAACGATATTCTAGATGATAACTTGATGCTAGGAAAACTAGGTTAAATAGAAAACCTAGCTAAACCTAAAGCTAAAAGATAGAAAATAACAATAAAAGGAAATAAGAATAAAGTGGAATAAAAGAAATAAGAAAAAGGGAAATAAAGTAAAAACGAAATCTCTGGACGAAACTCCTCGCGGCTGCCTGATGTAGATTTCCGCGACCGCGGCATAATTTCCGCGATCGCGGAAAATAGAAATTTGCTCTCGACTTTCTTCGACTTTTTCGCGACCAGGCCTTGCTCGCCCGCGATCGCGGATTCTCGCGATCTTCTTCTCCCGTCTTTCGTTGATTCCCGCGACCGCGGCCTCAGCCCCACGATCGCGGATTTGGCTCTGTAGCTCTCTTTTGGCTTCTTTCTTCAGCCTTTCTTTGTCTTCTATGTGGTTTCTTCTCTTCATCTTCTAAATCTTTATTTAAGCTTCTCCAAACCACCATATCTACACTTCTTCTCCTCAAATCCATACTTCATAATTACGCTCTAAACATATCCAAATGGTACCCAAAACACCGGTAACACCTCCTAGATATGCACTACAAAGTAGCGCTGATCAAGCACCAAACACACAAATAGGATTTAGTACAAGTTTGTTGATGTTTTCCTGGGAGTGTAGTGTTATGTTTCCAGGTTCAAGTTCTGACACCCTTGCATTTAGTCGGCAAATTGCATGATCCAATTGCATCTCACTTGTATTGAGTTCCATAATTCTTTGTCGAAGTTCATGTATCTCAGTACATAGGCGTGTGATTATTTCACCCAACATGTTGGAACGTGGGCTATTCGTTAGCAACATGTCTAACTCTCCTTGCAACTTCTCCTCTATTTGAGAAGGTGTAGGAGATGTAGGTGGATGTTCTTATTTTTGGGGGTCCCCGCTTTGATAACTTGAGGTGTCGTTGTATGACATTGGGCTTGAGTTGAACTGCAGAAACAAAGCAAAATTTCCAGCCAAAAACACAGTGATACATGCTTGCTTATTGACCCAATATGAAAACCACACAAAAAACAAATAGGGTTACCTTGTGTTCGGCGCAACAATGAATGACCTTGGCTCAGCGAAACGAACTGAGAGGGTTTAGGGTGGTTGAGTGAAGAATGAGAAGGAACATGGTCGGTCATGTCCGTGCATTTATTTAATTTTTGTGTTCAATTTTTTGGCGTGTCATTCTTTATTTAATATTGTTTCATAACTATTAACCTGATATGACTTCTGATAAAGTAGTACACATCATCCTTTAACCTCTGTTTTCCCTCCAAAAGTTAACAAGTTTCCCTCCATTTTCTAATCCTTTACCCACGTGTTAGTCTTCACCCTAAAATAACACAACTTGTAAACCTGTACAAAAAGGCTTGCGCAACGTCTTCAATGTGGTTGGAATAGAAGAAATTTAATAATGGGTGAGTTCTGACTTTCAGATTCACTCTTCTTTACAAGACATTCTTATGTGGTTCCCTAAAGGAGAGAATAACCTTTCAGTTTCTTTTTGAGCATTACTTGTGTTTGACTTTCACATTCGTTCCTTGATTATATAATATTTGTTTTCCCTACAAATTTTGTCCCGTTTGGCTAGAAACCCCAACTTTTTAAAACTAATGTCAGTGTTAGGGTATTGGTCATATTACTATCGGTGTTAGACACAATACTGTCAACGTTTGTCATAAAGTATTTTACTTGTGTTTGCTTTTTCTTCGTATAACAGGTTCAAGATCGTACTACTTGACTCTGATAACAGGTTGATGCGTTCCTGCTTGTGAATGCCGAATTGATGACCTTGGTGGGAAGTCGCACGAGTCACTTTAATGATAGGATGAGTGGAACGCGCCGCGTGAGTGGAATAACGCGGTGTTGATGGGTGCTCGAGAGATGAGCGAAGGTCGTAGTGTCGGCGGCGGAAGGAGTTAGACTCGAGAAGATCGAGTGGAGGCTGTAGCATCGACAGTGGAGGAATGGGGATGAGAAGTAACAGAGGTGTTTGACGTCAGATCTAAGGATGAAGGCAAATGGCTCTCGACAAAAGCTTAGATTAAATTATGACGTAACCTAGTAAAGAAGGTCGAGATGACCTTTTATAGTACATAGCGGGACTCGGATGGGCCGAGTCTCGCTTAATGGGCCAGCCCATGCGACACGCGTGGAACACATGCCCCAAAACAAATAACCAAAATAAATAATGTTCAGAATATTGTAATCAATTCAAAAGATCGCGTTCAATGGATGGTCGAGAGGAGAATGACAAAGAACGCGTTCTCTGGACTTGGTTGAAGGCGCTTGAGAGAGAAACCATGGATTGTGTCGCGTTGACGATGGCTTTGGCGCGTGATCTTGTTATTGGCCCTTCTGAGCGAATGCTTATAGCTTCTTCTTCCTCGGTGGCAGTCATGGTGGGCAGGAGCGCATCACCCTCCCCCACTTGGCTGTGCAGCGTCCCCGCTTCACCATCATCCAATTCTGACTCCATGTATGGTTCCAGGTCGGCGATGTTGAAGGTCGCGTAGACACCGTAGTCTGGTGGGAGCTCGATCTCGTATGCGTTGTCGCCAATGGCCTTCACCACACGGAAAAGGCCATCACTGCATTAGGCCAGCTTGGATTTGTGTTTAGCCAGAAAACGGCCTTTGCGAAGATGCACCCACACCAAGTCCCCTGGGGCAAATATAACGCGTCGGCGCCCACGGTTGTGCTATGTAGCATACTGATCAGCGCGGCGTTCCAGATGCTCCCGCGTTCTTTGATGCAGTTCCTTGATCATCGTGGCACGGTTGGCCGTGCTAGGGTGCTCATTGTCCTTCAGAGGCCGCGGCAACATGTCTAGCGGAGTCATTGGGTTTATTTCGTAGACCACCTCGAACGGGGTGAGCGTCGGCGCCCACGGTTGTGCTATGTGTTTCAAAGTGTATATCCCACAGTCATGACTACGAACAATTGAGCATTGGGAAGTTCCTGACATTGTCTTGAATAAAGCGTGCTTGCCCCCTGATGTTAGGAGGAAATCAGGAAGACCAAGGAAGAAAAGAATTCCGTCACGTGGAGAATACAGGGGTCCGAGGAGAAGGTGTGGAAGTTGTGGCATTTTCGGCCATAACTCACGAAATTGTCCTAACCCCGCAGTCGGCCAATGAACAGGTTAACTGTCTAGTCTAGTAAGAGATGCAAACTCTTGAATATTCTCTTTTGTTAATATGTGTAGTAAGAGATCCAAACTCTTTTTTTGTTAATATGTGTAGTAAGAGATCCAAACTCTTCTTTTGTTAATATGTGTAGTAAGAGATCCAAACTCTTCAAGGATCTCTTACCACTCATATTACTTTTGAACCTAGTTAATGTAATTTGCTTATGACTATTTATTATTTTGCTCTCTTTTCTTCGAATACATGAGCAAGTCATTGTCGGTATATATCCTGACGCAGTCAATGTGGACTACTTTAGGTTAAATTCATGAGACACACGTTTCACTCCATTATGTACCCCTTTACCCCACTTGTTATTATTCCATATATATCATGATAGATTCAATAATTCATATGACACATGAGTGGCATTTGACAAACACATAGGATAAACATAACCGATCCTGTCATACTCAGTGTCTTGTCTTGTATTCCGTAATATGGTTTTAAATTACGCGACATTATCATAAAGTACTATATTATATAAAACGGAAATACATAACATGCTTCATAAAGCACTACATTTACGTGACATTATATAGTCACAACATGACATTATATGGTCATTACACTAACATGCATTCCAAAATACTTGATAACCTACTAAATACTATGTGACATTACATAGACACTACACTAAATTACTTAATAAAATACTAAATATTACATAAACACTTATGCGGAGGAGACCGATGAGTCTGGGCCATCGCGTTGTGGAAGTTCTTGAACAGCATTTCCGGTCACGACATATATGTTAATGAACGCCACGGTTCTACCAAGGGCTGCAAGGACGGCTGCGTCTCCACGATTGTGCAAGGCCCTCAAGGTACGAGGGCCGCCGTGGGGGGGGGGGGCACAACTTTGAAGAAGTAGGAAGTGTCGCGTTCGTAATTGTTAAAATGAGAAAGTTGGTTAATGAGCCACCAAACATCCTTTACCATTTCAGCCAAAGGACACCAGTTTTGGGTCGTGCCACCTTCGTAGTAGTGGGTCGAATTTCTGGCCATTGCTCCCCTCAAAGGGAGGATTCTCCCTCCTGTATGGACGGTGGTAAACACCCTGTGTTCGTACGGCTGATCATCCATGGAAACGAAGGAATAGTAGGGAATTTGGAGTTGTGTAAAAGGTGGAAGATGTTGGGAAGAATTGTGGATGAGGAAATGTGACTACGGAAGAGGGGGTATATAAAGAGGTTTTGGGTTGGTTGGCAGTTATAGATACATTTATGACGGTGCTCTTCTATCTTCTTAATTTAATTACTAGTGTTAATGTCCTGTCACAGTTACCTATATATCCTATCTAATCAGCGTAAATTGGAGTTGGTGGGCAATTACGGCTAACTTTATGACGGTTTGTAATTTTTTATTGTCTCTTCTCAAAAAGGAGTTAGTAGAGTCAATACCATGTTACAGTTAGTTGTGTATCCCACATCCCTCTTACATTCATCTTGTAATGCTACTTATTAATATGTATATTATGAAGTCAGTCAATGTCCCTATATTATTTTACGCAACTGTCATTCAAATGCCATTTAAGTGCCATGTAACTTCCATGTAACTGCCATTTAACCTACACGCACATAACTGCCATTTAACTGGGATTCAACTACCACATCTATAAATAATTTGTGGTAACATTGTACGTAATCTAAGAAAATGTCTTCCAAAACATCCAATTGTACGTAATCTAAGCAAATGCCATCCAAACCACAAAAAGAACCTAATGTTTTATCCAAACATCCAATTTAAACGCTGGGATACCTTAGGCTTGACCTCCACACCCCGTCAAACACCCTGTGAGCCATGTCGCTCATGAAGCCGTCAATAAATTTGTTTGCCACAACGTCAAGATTTTTCCAACCAGCATTGAGCAACTCGATGTGTTTCAGAGTGTATATCCCACAGTCATGACTACGACCACAAAATGCAATAAAGTTACTTAGATGAAGTATATAATAAAATTGGTAAGGGGATTGATATTTCAACTTACCCGCGCTTGTTCTGCTTCAGTCCTTGAATTCTTGAAAGTTTAATCTCTTCAGTACCCCGATGTTCAAATTTCTTGGCAAGAGGCGGGTACTGTGTCATGAAGTGAGGAAGAAACCTTAAAACCCCATGCAGCCAGGTCTCTACGAACAAGTTAGTGTTCAAATCCACATTACAATCATATACATTTGCCTACTATTGCTGCAGATCGATCTCTACAACCACCCAATGTATGTTATCAATGTTGAAGGGGACATAAATAAAGTCCAAATCATCCCAATTGGACCCATAAACTTTAGGTTGATCTTCCCTAAAGTATTCAAGTGCACGTTCAGGTATAGGTGGAACAGTGCATGCATTTTTGACATAGTATCTATATGCATCTGTATAATCAGCAGCCCAAAAAACGTCCAATATTATGGCCTTGCATTTAACTTCAGACTCCAGAAGCGCCTTACGGATATAACAACAAACTTCATCGATTTGCTTTAGAAAAATATAATTCATCCTGTCAGACATTGCAACCATTCCCAATAGTCAACTAATTTGACATCATAAGTAAATAACTTACACCATCTTCCAACCAAGCTTGTGGTTCTAGTATTAGGCCAACTAGTCCTTGTCCATCGTTTGAACACACAGTCCAACTCTTGGCTCAGAGCTGAAAAATAACAAAGGCGTAATTAAATCCATGAAAGATAGTTGAACATTATTAAATCCGTGAGATACTAACTTTTCATCATCCATCCATTGCAGCAAAACAGTCATCTCCTTCACCTGTGAATTATTGGTTATCTCCTTCACAGTTTTCTCCTTTTTCTCATTTGTGTAAGGTGTTAGTTTTTTGGCGGATGGCTTCGTGATACGACTAGGAAGAACCCTCTTCGGTTAGAGATGTTGCTTCCGTTTATTTTTGGGTTTCGCCTTGGTGGATAAATCAACCACATCGGCTAGCACTGAAAGAGGTTCCTCAACCTCTGTTGTGGTTAGCTCCTGCTGGGTAGCCTCCGGTGCTCCTTCAAGATCATTAGTAAAACCCTACTCCTGGTCCTTTTCACCATCGCCAACCTTTTCATTTAGGTCTTGGACAATGGCCATTACAACATCCGCACCCTCAACATCATTGTTACCCTCAATAGAATGATCAAAATCCTACAATCATAATAACCATGTCAAACTACTGACATACATGAGTAAAAATCTTGTCACCATGCCAGACTTTCTCTTGTAAAACATATAAACTCCCATCAGACACTAAAAATCTTGTCACCTCGTACAAAAATGATGTCATAGTAGTAATGATAATATGATAATTTTCATATGAGCATATTCATACCTCTTTTCCTTCAGCCTCTACCTTATCTACCTTAGTCTCCTGAACTTCAGCCGCTTGAACCTCAGCCTCTACCTTGTCCACCTCAGCCTCCTGAACCTCAGCCTTTACCTTCTCCTCCTTATCCTCTTTGTCACCACCCTCACCATCACTCTCATTATCCTCATGAGAAACTTCATCATCATCATCATGACTTGCAAACTCAGCCTCTACCTTCTCTTCCTCATCCTCTTTATCACCACCCTCATCATCACTCTCATTATCGTCATCAGCATCACCAACTTCATCATCATCATCAGAAACTTCATCATCATCATCATGACTTGCAAACTCAGCCTCATCAGCATCACCACAATTCAGTCCAGTTATGAGAGAGAATAACTTGATCAAAAACCTCAACTTATTCCCTGCCACCTCATACCAAGACTCCCACTTCTTTTTTGTTTCAAGTTGCTTAAATAGAACTACATGCAATGTCTGTGAAGAAAATGATACATGCTGCAACATTTTTAGAACTTTTCTAAACAGGCCATCCAAAACGCGTTGCCAATCCGCATGTGTCAACTTGTTTTCAATCTCACGAACAAAGTGCACCCTACAGTTGATGTTAATTCTTCTATAGAAAGGTTTCCCTCTGAAATAACTGTACCTAATCTGCAAACCAAATGAAAAAAACCATAAACAAACGAAATCGAACCATTTGAGAAGCCTGAGAGGACAAATGAAACAAAAAACTCTACACAAATACTCCCGATACAAATTAAACCATTTCAGAAGCGTGACATGACAATTGAAAATATATCCTACACAAATTGAACCATTTCAGAAGCCTGACAGGACAATTGAAAAATACCCTAAGCCCTAAACAGAAAATGTAGACAACTTACATCCCCTTTAAAGATTAAGGGTTTTTTCGTCTTTATTGTTTTCTCTTTTGGCCTCGACCTGCCCTTCCCGGATTTTTTTGCTATGGTACTGTCATAATTTTTTCCCCTTTCACCTGCACTTCGTCTCTCTGCTTCTTCTTCTTTCGAATCTGTTTGTCGTCTTCTTTTCTCTCCGCTCTTCTTTGGGGTCGATTCTTTACCACCTCTAAGCACTACCATTTTCTAAAGTTTTTTTGTAACGCGGTTCAGAGGTTAAGGAAAAGTTCGGGGAGGGGCGAGTAAGTAAAAATGGAGTTACAGAGTCGCGTTAATGGAGAAAGATGGAGGGAGTAAGTAAGAAAATGTGGAGCAGGAATTGGTAAGAAAAAATGGACTTCAAGAGTAAGCAAAAATCGAAACTAGCATTAATAGGGAAAGATGGAGGAGTTGAAGAGTCGCCTTCTAGGGAAGAAGAAAATGTCTGATAACAATGATGGATGTTGCAGAGTCATGTTAATGGGGATGAAGCTTCGGGAATATCTTCTTTTAGAGGGAGTTTTGGGAGAATTGGAAGGTAAACATGGAGGGAACTTTGCTAGAATTCAAAGAAAGGTAAACAGGGTTTAGTCTTACCTTTTTATTCCAATTTAAATATTATTAAAAAGGTCAACAGAATGGTAAACACAAACAAATAATATTTAAAAAAAATTCTTTTACCCCAAAACAACAAAAACAAAAGGAAAAC
This sequence comes from Rheum nobile, assembly GCA_027886185.1. Lineage (NCBI taxonomy): Eukaryota > Viridiplantae > Streptophyta > Magnoliopsida > Caryophyllales > Polygonaceae > Rheum > Rheum nobile. The sequence continues at coordinate 1,480,498 of WOAB01000002.1, read as the reverse complement.
AAAAGGATAATTCCGACAATAGGATTATACGATGTGACAAAAAACATATGTACGCAAAATATAAAGAAACTTTACTGACAAGAATTATGAACAGGACTGACAGGAAGTATGCATCTACAACGAAGTAGCAAAGAAGAAATGCACCAACCAATTTTGCTAGATTTCCAAAATAATTTCAACACAAGTTATTGTCAACAAGACAAGTCAATTCTAGCAAAAACCACCCAAGAAGGAATCATACCACACTATCCCAACTACAGTGAAGATTACATGAAAGTGAATAAGATATCCTTCACTAGTCAAACCACTTCATATCGAAAATACTAACGGCTGTCATTTTTCTGTAGTGATCCACAAATTTGTCACCCACATTCACGATGTTTTGACGTCCGGAACTTAGCATTTCTATGTACTTGATCGTGAAGACGCCACAATCGCCCCTACACACAAGTAAAAAATGTAGTTGGTTTCCTGATATTATAACCAATTTTACACCAAAAATTGAACAATTGATGTAAACAACTTACCCACTCTTGTTTCTATCCAATGTAGGAACATGAGTCACATTTAGGGGATTTTCCCCCTATCTTCATAAATTGTTGTCAAGGGCTCATACTGTGCTATCATGACAGGAAGAATATATGTCAACCCTGCAAGGAACCTATGGACGTCCGACAATTTGAACAAATTGACGTCGGGATCGTATACAGTGACAGACCATTTACTTAGTTGTATATCCAGAGCAACCCAATGTTTCTCCTTGAAATTGAAGGGGGTGTATATACGATCCACGTCCTTCCAATCCTTCCCATAAAGTGCAGGCAGAGTTCCCCACGCAGGTATCTCATCTTAGATCGTTCAACATTATAACTTTGCTTATCTGAAAACCATCTATTCATTTTCTTGTCCAACTTATGCTGAAAATAGGTGTCCAATATTGCCACTGGTTTGTCACGCACACGACAACCAATATAATATATACATTCATCCAAGTGCTACAAACCAAAAATATAATATGCCATACTAGAAATTGAAGATTTGTTGTAAGCCACGATAATTTATATAAATAATGAAAGAGGCTTACCGGAGAACTCAGCCACCCCATTGGTTGTAACAATTTCTCAAAAAATTCCTTCTGTAGATGTTCTCCAGTTGGAGAAACAATTTCCTCACTACATCATAAGATGGTTTAATTAACAACATCTCAAACACGTGTTCATATCATCAAGACAAGAGAGACAACTTCCTAACATTTCCTTCGAGTCTAACCAACAGCACAATCTAGTCATGTCTGAAATACCTTTGGACGTTGAAACCTTGCATCATTTGGGATTATCGGCTTCTCTGGACAGTCATCTCTTCCTGACAAGATGATCCCTCAGTTCACCAGTTGTATTAATTTTTGTTACCTGGTTTTTCTTGTTGAGACTCCAATTGATTCTTTGGTAGAGTCTCCTTCCACCTTAGCTTCTTTTGTTGCTACTGCTAGCGTCTGCAAATAAGTTTTTTCATAAATAAGATGTTGGAAGATTTATTAAAGTATGTCATCATCAACTATTATTTTGTCCTCCCTTTTTTAGTTTCCCCCTCATTCTGAACTGCACCATCTTCATCATCCTTCTTCTTTTTTGAACGAGTCTTCCTTGCAAATAATTTTCCTTCTTTCTTATCTTTTTCTTCTTTTGTCATCGTTTCTCCATATTTTCCCTCATCCTGTACTACACCCTCAACATCATCACCCTCAACATCATCATCATCATCCTTTTGCTTTCGATAAACATCCATATATCCTAAATTGTCATTGTCGACTTTAATGGCACCTTCATCATCATCATCCTGTAGGGGATTTGAATTAGACCCCCCCCCCTATTCTATCCATTTCGACATCCGCATCACGACCATGTACAATATTCTGCTTCAATAAATAACAAATTACATTTAACTCACAAGAATAATAAGTAGGTTGATCAGCTCTACTTTGTAGTGCTTATCTAGGAGTTGTTACCGGTGTTTACGGTGCCATTCCTAGGGATTTAGAGCACAACTGTGGAGTATGGAGTTGGAGAGCAGAAGTGTGGATATGGTGGTTTGGAGAAGCTAATTGAAGACATCCAGAAGAACAGAAGAAGAGCCACACAAATGAGCCAAGAAGAGGCTGCCGCGGGCCACCGCGACCAAGGGCAATGTCACGAAGCAGCCGCGGCGAGAGGCGAAGCGCGGAGCAGCGAAGGTCACGGCCGCGACCGCGGAATTTTCACCGCGCCCGTGGAATATTCAGAGCTGTGCAAAGTCGAGAGCAAACCTTTATTTTCCGCGACCGCGGAATTGGTGCCGCGACCGCGGAATGACACGGGAGCGAGCCCGCTGAGATTTCCGAAGTTTTTGTTATTTTTCCTTTTTCGATTATTTTTGTTTATTTTATTTCAAACTTTATACTATTATTTCCTTTTAGATGAGGTTTGTGATCTTGGGCTTTAGGTTAAGTCTATTTAACCTAAATTCTATAGCCTTCTAGTTTACGTTTCAGTATTATTTTCCCTTTGAACTATGAAGAACTAAGCAACTTTTGCTTAGTCCGACAATTGAAGCCTTCGTTTGATATACGGTTGTGAGTTTCTAATTCTATTTCTTTTCCTTTGAATGTATTGATTCTCTTGTGCTTCATCCCATTGATTATTATTGATTTCGCTTGTTGGACGCAACTAGTTGTTATTGGTAATTGTCTATTGCTAGGGTTTGGTAATTACTGTTTGAGTTACTTAATTCATGTATAGCAACTGCAATACTCTAAGAACTATTTGAGACTAGTTTATTGTAGGGAGAATTAATTGCATGCAATAGTATGACTGTTTGCTACTCTTGCATGTATCTATCTAAATTCCTTTGCTCATTGCTGCTATTGAATTGACGCGTGAGGTTTTCATAGTTATTTAATAGTTAGTATTCTCAGGGTCTGTTTGTCCTGTTTATAACTTATGAAAAGGAATAGGAACATTCATAGGAAGGAATTAGAGAGAATCTAGGATCAACCAATCTCATGAATGGTGGATATTTGTCTGGCTAAGTACTTTTCCCAAATTGATTACATCTTTGCTTTGTTTTACTTTACTTTGTTATTTACTTTGCAAACAAACCAACCAAAACCCCCTTTGTTACTTTTGACATACACTTGTGCACTTAGAAAGATTACTTCCTCCTTGTGGGATTCGACCCTTGCTTGCCTTTGCTACTTGTTTAGGTTTGTTTAGGATTATTTTGTTTAGGCGCCTCGACAACGCTTATCATAGGTGCATCATTCTATGTTGTAAATATAACATTCCTAAAATACATCTAGACAAAAACAAAGCTTTATGCATCCATCCAACTTATAAACATTGACTTTCTATTTTGTTACTATGACATTCCTGTTATAATGTTTGTAAAAAAACATGCTTTAACTTACAATAAATATAAGTAACTGTCAATCTCAAGTTGAAAAACAGTGACATGTTAACTTTTTAATATGACATTTCTATTCTACATTCCGACAAGAAAAATGCTTCAGCTTCCAGGAAATAAGAATCTAAGTTCCCAAAACTTTATAACGATTGTTGACAGTTATCTTACCTCCCATTCCTCCTGTTCGATGCCCTCTTCTTCATCATTTGTTGAATCTGAGTTGTTGAATGTTCTCTTCTTGATCAGCTGTTCCATTATGCCCAAGGTTTTTTTCATAGCACTAAATCCCGCATCCACTTGGTTTTCCAAATTAATCATACGCTCATAAAGCTCTTTCATAGCGCACATCGCATGTCTTGCATCCAGGCTTGAGGACTTCGCAACAGGGGCAGGGTCCGAATCACTCTTTCCTTTTCTTCTACCATTGATAGACCTCTTATTACTTAGCTCAAATTTCTCAACTGCCTTGTCAAAGTAAGTGTCCTTCACTTCTCCATCAAATTTGCATTATTTTAAGACCTCCACCTCAACTTCTTCCTCTATTAACACCACATTTGGAATAAAACAGGATGTGGCCTTCCCCAAGAAAGACTCCACAGCCGTCACATCAGGTTGTGAATCTGATAACCATCGTAGACCGCGTGGGTAGGTCTCCTTATCCACCAAATGTGCAGACACTGAAGCAATTGGTTTTACAGCTTCAAATAGCCATACCTGAACCACAATTTTTCTTGTCAGTATAATACTTATTTCTTGTAAGAAACCATCAATATATTGTAACTACAATACCAACTTCAAAACTATATACATTACATCTTGTCATGTTACCTGAAAGGCCATTGACAATCCCTTGAGTTTGTAACCCAACCTTGCACTTGAGTCTCTGCTTGTTTCAACCGTTTCCAATCTATTCTTCACCGGTGAACTCAATCGCTGGTGAGTTTCAATGTAGCTAACCCTGTCCCATGGGAATTTCATGAATCGATCGATATTAGTCAATAATTTGACATGACCCGTGCTTATGCGAACCTTTTTCTCAACCCCAAGAATGACGTCCTCTAATATAATCAATAATGTCATCTTATATTTCAAAGGGCTATTAGGCTGTGTACGCATAAATAATGACTCTAGCTCACCCAAGGTCAAATTTCGTACATCAAATAACTCTTTCATGACATTCTTATCTGGGTTCAGCTCATTATCATTCATTCTGCGACAGCATAACCACGTCACAAGTGCAAACTCCTTCATTGAAAAATGCAGCAGCTGTCCTTGCAGGTCATACCACGTCTCCCATAACTTCCTCGTTTCTACTTGACGGAATAAAACGTAATGTACAAGCTGGCATGAAAAGGTTTGTCGAGGAACCATCTTCACAGTAGGTCCAAATGGACCATCTATTATCCTCTGCCAGTCCACAGGGGAGAGGCATTTCTCAATATTTTTCAGCAATTCACGTCGACAGTTTGGTTGACTCTGCCTTGAAATGTTTTCCCTTCAAATCTCAATAATGACCTAAACAATACAAATTATACGAGGTCAATAAATACAAAATGAACATATACTTAAAAACTACATGACACGATGTGAAATATGAAAAACTAGTCACAATGAGCTAACCAAAATTTAGCTTTATACCCATTTGAATTTCCTCCGTTTATTCTTTAATCGACTACACCACTTCAGTTGCACTGGTGGACATAGACAAACAACAAAGAATATCAACATTTAAGTTTTTTCTATGCACAAAACTGAACATACTCAGATATAGAGATCACAGGAGAATACAAGAAAGTTGCGAGAGGAAGAGAGCTATAAAGTCAGGCAAATAAAAACATTAACTTTAAAAACACAATAATGTTTCACAAAACTGACATTCTAATTGTTCATTTCAACAATAAAACTATACCATGTCACAAATATTTCATCAACGCTGACATGAAATTTTCAAACAATGGTAATTCCTACAATTGTGACAAAAAATAAAACTAATCTGACATTCTCATTTTTCTAAGAAGGATTTCACATGTTTATATAATTCGTTGCATTCAACTTCAGTTCATTTCAGCTTAAACGAACAATAGTGACAAAACCCTAAGACGAACAACAGTAAATCAACCCTAAAAACCCAATGAACAACAACGGAGCAACCCTAAAACAGCGTTGAATGGCTGGAACCCTAAAAAAATAGACATACCTCCAAGGCTCGAACGAGATAGACAGAAGAGGTAGATGAATCGGAATCGCGACCGAATGGGGTCGTCGGTCGAAGACCTGCACCTTGTTGCGCGTCTTCGGTGGAAGACCTGCAATTTTGGGCCGTAATCAGAGGATGATTCCGAAGCTAGCTCAAATGGCGATGAAGGGCTCCGTTTGTGGAAAACCTGCAATTTCGCACCGTCGTCGGAGGAAGCTAGCTCGAACGGCGATGAAGGGTTTCAAGCAAAAATCAAATCTAGAGATTATGGAGTTTGAAGCGATATCATACCTGGAAGAGAAACCTTTCGGTCAGCAATGGTGGAATCCGTCGGACAAAGCTGAATTCCGCTGGAGAAGCTAGAGAGAGCTCGAGCTGGGGAGAGAGACGATGAACAAAATTATTTGGGTTTCTGTAGCAAGTTTCAATTTGAAATTGAAACTGAATTAAATTTATTTTTTTAATCATAAAATGAGTGTCATGTCATATTTTATCTTCCAAAGAAAAAGAAAACTATAATTTCATTTTACCTTTTTATTTTAGGGGTATTTTTGCAAAAAACAAAGAAAAAAAGAAATTGGGGTACTCTTGCAAAAAACAAAAAGGATAGGGTACAATTGCAAAGCCATTAGTAAGGTAGGGTATCTAATGCTATTTCTCTTTTTATAACCTACAAAGTATAGATAACCACTAGAGATATTTTAGGATAACAAATATTTAAATAAAAGAAATACATTAAAACTATTACAACTTTTATTCCTTAATTTGTCCCTTTAAGTTAGCTGATCTATGGGAAGGACCAATCTTGGAAATCAGCTATTCAAACCGAGATCAAAGCAGACTTTATCAAAACATTTGCTAGCTGATCTCGAGTAGATAGATCACTCACATAAAGAGACCCATGTTGGACTTGTTCATGAACAAAGTGCTTGGCAAAAGAAATGTGTTTCATTCTTGAATGCTCTAACACCCCAGACTTATGTCGGTAGTGCCACACACCAATGACCTCAGACTTTAATGTCCAAACTCACCATAGGCTTAATCCGAACAATTTATGCGTAACATAAATATTCAACAATAAAAGAGTTGTAAAACACTTTTGAAATAAATATGCAATATTTATTAATATTTCCCTCGTAAATTGAGGAGATAAGTTTTACAAACGATATTGAAATTACAGCGGAAGACTTTAAATATATCCTAATTACATGACTAGATTAAAACACTTTCGCCTATATCATTAATTAGGAAATTTAGATATTGTATTCAACAACCTTGAAAATTCTTCAGAAATAAACTTCAACCGCAAGCCTTCTTCCCTGTCTCGTTTCTTCTAGACAACCTGTGGCAAAACGACTGATGTGCCGTATGGGGCGGATGACACCAGCCAACCATGTAAGGAAAGGGAACGTTTGGTTAGTCTAATGATAGACTATGCAAGGGTAGTTATGTGAGGTTTTGTGTAGTCGTATATAGTTACTACAATTGTTTCCTGAATAATACTCGATAAATAATATGTAACTACTATACTTCCACTGAAACATAAGAAGATGCATGATTCAAGAGAAGACTCTAATGACACTGAGTCTTATGGGAATTTTATGCATTTGTTTGGGAACATTTAAAATTATCACAACAAGATTATAATAACGACTCCTTTGACTATTTCGGTCCTCAACCAACCTCACCGCATATGCGAATTTATATTGGAAAGTGGACTTACTTTAGACAAGAGCCTGTGCGGTTTCCACGTTGTACTTCTCTACCGAAGTATATTAAGTATGTGCATAAAATCATTTATCTTGTTTAATTCCACAACGTTCATTTACGTTAAAGCTTTTAATCACCATCTCGATACGAGAATATCATGGGATGAATCCCGAATAATGACACTAGTTAAATGCACTACCACTTATATTCGAATAAGGGTACGTCACGACCAAAAGTATTAGGGCAATAATCCTCCTAATTTCAAGTTATAAATAAACAGCTAAACCTTGCTAGGTATATAGTGTTTCTACGAATACAAGTCCACACCAATTTTCACACCAAAATCCAACTAGCACCATATAATAATAATAACATATATATAAGGGTCATCATTAGGAATATATACAACCTAGTATATAATTAATATTTTCCACACCATTATAACACACAAGTTCTCATACACAAAATAGAAATATTTATCACAACTTAATTAAATCATTTAATTAATTATCAATTAAGGAAAATATGAAAAAAATGCAAGAGCGAACCGTCACTTGCCTTAATTAGGAAGATCATACGTATACACCATGCACACGTCGACCACCATGGATCCCTTCTTAGCACACCACGCTCAAATCACAAGCAACCACTCTAGTGATGACGGTTGAACCATCAAGCGCGTTAGACCAAGACAAATCTTGGTTTGTTGAGCTTCGAGGCAATGATAACGCTCCACCAAGCCTCACGAAACCAAAAAAGGTTTCGTGGTATAGGACTAACATAACCCAAAATTAAACTACGCTCTAAGAATTGAAATAACTGAAAGAACTAAAGCTGAAAAGTAATAAACTTGGAAACTTACATGACTTTGAAGAGTACACTAAGCTTCATCTCCTACCCTAGGAGAGATAACGTTGTCTACTGATGATGACCTCTCAAAGGAATCCCAAAAATTCAACTATTTCACTGTTTGGGCTCGTAAAAAATATTGGGCCAGCTGTAGCAAATTTTTTTCTAATTTGAAGAGTTTCGCTTTTGTGGACCCGCCTAGAAGACTAGTTCCGCCGATTGCGAAACATCTTATAAATTATGAACATTGGATAAATGGTAGAGAGTGTCTAAACCTCTATATATAGTTGTTTCCTCAACCCTTCTTTTTCTCTCTTTTAAATATGGGATGACAGTTCTATTAATATTTCTAAGATGAGCAACGTGGGATAAAACTATTTAATGACTCATATTGGCGCATAATTTCAAACAACTTACTGTTGAAATTACGTCTTAAAGTAAACTAGAGAATTGCAAATCTCCGAGTGTAGTTTCCAACGCATCTTGAATCATCAAAATCCGAGCTTTGTGGCAAAAGATATGCATGTTGTATGAAGTTGTCTCGAACACAATAATTCTTGCGGGAATCCGTACGAAAATTCTAAACTTAAATCTAATTGGTTCATCATTAATCAAAACACCGAGTTTTAATCCGTCACTTTCATTTATTTCATCCCAAGACTAACTAGGCTTGTTTGGATAAATGTTAATGATATCTACATATGTTTTTAGCTTGTTCACATCATACACAAATAGTCTAAGTTATTAGATTATATCTTCAGAATCAAAATAGTCTTATCCGATTAAATATTGACTTTCCTTATTCTGAAACATACAAGAGATAGAGTTATTACTTTTAGTAATCCTTCAACCATGGACCTTACTATTTATAGTAACTTTTCATTTTACATCCCAACATTTGAATTTCTCGTGTATTTACGTTCCCCATGTTTTGTTTTTATTGACATAAATGTCATTTATAAAAATTCAAAATATTTACGGTTATTACAAATGCAAGACGGGATTGGAGCATAAGATCATGGCACCAATGTTGCCACAATACAGTACAAGGTATTGAGAAGGACAAACCCCATGTTCTAATAGTTGGGAAGCAAGCCACAATATTTTAGTAGTAGTGTCAGTAAGAGCCTTATACTCAGCTTAAGTAGATGAATCAGCACCTGACCTTTGGTTTCTATAACTTTAAGAGATCGGAGTTTTGCCAAGATAAATTAGATAACTCGTTGGAGGAATATAGTCATCCTTGTCCCATCCCAATCAGCATCAGAGAAACCCTGAAGAATACATGAAGACTTGGAGAAAATAAGGATATCGAAGTGTAAAGTACCTAAAAAGATACCAAAGCAGGCGTTTGAGGGCTACCCAATGTTCAATTGTAGGATTTTGCATGAACTGTGAGAGTTTGTTCATTGTGAAACCCAAATCTAACTTGTGAGGGCAAGACACTATAGACTTCCCGCCAAATTTCTGTAATCTTTAGGCATAAGGAGTGGGATTGGAATTTGTGATGCCACAATTGAAAATGGCACAGAGACGCAGTGTTGACGGTCGTATGAGGTTAGGGCCATATGTAGATACCGTCGACGCAAGGACCCTAAGAAGTGGTTTTCCTTACTTGATTTCCTTCACAAGAAAACAATTGGGTGGGAAAACAATGGCATATTGATTTTCTTTTGTGGACTCAGAGACAAACAAATTATTTTTTTACATAGTAGAAACACATAAGACTCTAGAAAGATTACACTTTTGAGTAGGAGATTGAAGGGAAAGAGAACCATAGTGGTTATAGGTAAACATATACCATCATCCATAAACATTTCATCAGGACCATTATATGGATAGTGCAGGTATAGGTTGTTGAGGTCGTTTGTAGCATGGTGAGACACGCCACTATTGACAAGTGAATTGTTGTATGGTTTAGGAGGGATAGAGGACGTGGCCATGGGAGTTTGAGGAGGGTAGGTTGTGGTTGGGAAGCAAGCGGATGATGGCATTGTCAGGTTTTGGTGTTGACGATGGAGAGTTGCACATTGGGAGATGACGTGGCCAACAATTTTACACCAATGGCAACGTCCCTGAAAGGATTTTTCCGCAGCCGGGTAGTTTGGGGGTAAGTTTGGGCTTTGTTATTGGTATTGGTTTGGGTTTTGAGTTGGCCAGTTTTGTGTGTTTGTGGAACAATTGAATTGCTTCCATGGTTGTTGTTGGCTATAGTTCTTGTTCTTATATTTGCTTGGCTTCGATTGGGCATTCAAGGCTATGGTTAGGCTGTGGGACTCCTTTGATTCAATCTTAAGAAAGAGTTCATGGTTGATCAATTTTTCGTGCAACTCCCGAAAGGATATTGGCGCTTCACGAGCGTTTACCCCATGGACAAAAAGTTTGTATAATTCATCTAAAACATGGAGAACGTAGTCTCTAGATCCTCATTGTTGATAACGGAGTTGAGCGAAGCAAGCAGTTTGGCCGCAACTTTAATTGATTGCATGTAATCGAAAATGCTTTGAGTTCCTTTGGTGGAGGAACGAAGCTTCTCTTTGATTTGTTTAATATGCCCTCGAGACGCCTTCTCGAAGATTTGTTGAAGTGGTTCCTATAAATGCTCACACATTGCTTCCTGCGTGACTAGTGTGGCCACATAGGGTGAAAGAGTTCCAGGAATCGCCCTGTAGAGAATGCGATCTTGGCGTTTCCAATTAAACTTTGCTTGTCCTCAAGCAAGAACAAAGTTCAAAATTCCACAAGAAATACAAAGGTTGTCTCTATCAAATTAATATTCAAGCAAGTCCATGAAAACTTAAATATTTAACAATGTATTCATTAAAGTAGGCAAACAATCATCAAAGAGACTAAGTAGAACATCCACCCTAGACCTCACTTAGGAAAAAGAATATAAATCACTCTCGCTCATGTGTTTAGGGTAAGTGTTTTCACTCAAATCTCTACTTTGAATACTCATCAACCATAAGCTTACATCAACATCCTAAATCTCCACCACTAGGGACCTTGTACATGACATAAGTCGATAGAATTTTTATTGGATTGTTGTGGGGCCAAGGTAAAAAGAAAGCTATGGATACAATTTGTCCATGTGTTGCTAAATCCAAGAAAAAGAAACTAACCAAGACAACACCAAACTTAAAGGATTTCTCATACCATTCTTTTCAACAAAATGCCCTTATTCTTTTTTTCTTTTTCTTTTTTCCTTTTTTTGTATTTTTTTCAAAACCTAAACAATCTCAAAAACAATACATCATACAAGTAAACTCCCCCAAGCTTGGCTTACAACCATAAAAACAAAGAAATCAATTATCTTAATTCTCGGATGGATAAAAGGCTAATAATTAGGCTCGGGATGTTTTTATGGTACTTTCAAAGAAAAGGCTAATAAGGCTCAAATTGGCTTCAAACAGAGAAATAACCTGCCAGGGTGGAATATGAAGATATAGGCTAATATAAATAATGCCTCAATAATATTTATATCACGCACAAGAGTCATAAATATGGCCTTAAAATAAGTTTTAAACGCAAGTTCTAGAGATAAAGCAATCAAAGCGAGAATTAAACACATGAAGAAAAAAAAAGATGACTCAATTATGTGCAGTCCTAAGGCTCAAAAGCTCACATGTTATATGTCTAGAATTTCAGTCCTAACTAGTCTCAATAAATGACTAAATACATACTTCAACTCAAATGTCATTAAATATGAAAATTCTCATCAAGATGCTTAAAATAAATTAAAATATTAACAACGAATATAATTCAAGAGGAATTTTGCAAGACAAACAAACAAAGCAAAGAATGGGAGGCATATTAAACACCTAAAATGGAATGCATAATGCATGAAATGTTATGAAAAAGAAATTAAAAAAGAAAAAAATAACACAAAAATCACTAAAATGCAAACGGATCTACACATGGAATCATCCTTCCCCCAAACAAAATTTCTACATTGTCCCGAATTTAGTGAAAGAAGAAAGAGGAAAGGAGAACTCACCAAAAATTAGGCATTTAGGCATCTTCGTATAGAACCAGGGTGGGAAAAATGAGTACAAGTGCACAAAAAATCCAGCAACAACCCTCCTTAAATGGCACTTTACACAGCAAATACAAAGGAGGCCCCATGAACAAGAATACATATTCTAGTAGTTAGTATGCATAAACAAACATAAGTACGTGCTCAAGGAATTATTAATCTCAAAAGCAGCACACAATGAGCCCGAGCACAATTTCATCAAGAGTATGTCCAATGCCTACACCAATTCGCAGATAAAGAAAGCACTAACTCGATTCAAGAGCCATGATTACTAAACTACCAAGTACTTGCAGCAACAATCAGAACAAACCACGACTTTTAAAACCCATTAGCATCATCAAATTAATGCTAAAAATCAACCGAAGAATAAACTCACAAAGCCATACTAGATAAGCAATCACTCAAATCAGATAGGTCCAAAAAAATATTCAATGTGAACAGCAAAATCGAATTTACAGTAGGAAAGTACATACCTTACTCACCAACAAAAACTCCAGGCAAGCTCGAAGGCAATAGAACGAACAACAGCAGGGCGGCTCCGGGGCGGTGGTGTAATGCGGTGGAGGTGCTGGTGTGGGTTCGGCGGCACGGTGTTGTTCGTGCCAGGAGAGACGGGCTCAGATCTGGGCACGACCATGGCAAATCAGGGCGGCACTGGTGCGGTCGGGGCAGGGCGAGGTGAGGCGCAGTTTGACGGAGATTGCGAACAGGCCAGGTGCGAGCGGGTTCTATCAGCAGCAGCGATTGCGTGGTGGGTGAAGCTGGGTATTGGTGGTGTGGTTAGGAGAACAACAACGATGGAGGCATCAGGGAGAGGCGAACAACAGCAGGGAGAGGTGCGGGAATGCGATGGAGGTCGCGAGCAGGCGGGGTGCGAGTGGGTGAGAGGTGGTGAGAAGCCGAAGGAGCGTGGGTCGGGTTTCGGCAGGGTTGACTCGCCGGTCTTGGTGAGTGGAAGAGATTTGGAGAGGTGGTGCCATGGGAGAGAGGAGAAGGGGTATCAGGGGTAGCAGCTAGGTTATGATAAGCTAGCAGTTAGTAGTTCCGATTATTTAGGAAGAATCAGTCAATGTTTGTTTCTTTGTTTCCTATAATCATGTAAGTGGACTAGGTGATTTGTTAGTGCCACTGCTTGATTCTCTGCAGTAGTTAGTTTTTTCACTTTCTATAAATTGGTTGTAATCTCTTCCAAATAAAGGCAACGAACACTTTCTACATATTCTCTGTTTGTTCATATGGTATCAGAGCCTTAATTATTATTTTTTCACAAAATGCCTAATCTCCCTATTCCTCCCTCCTCGACCCAGCCTCTCTTCACCGCTGCTTCGACGGCAAACTCCACACTGAATTTCCAGATTCCAACAATTAGCATAAAGTTGGATCGCGACAACCACTCCCTTTGGTGCACCACTATTGTGTCCACTCTTGAAACCTTTGATCTTGAATCATTTGTTCTGTCCCCAAATCCACCACCTGAGTTTCTCCCTTCCACTGCTGAAGCTACACCACTTGCACCAAATCCAGACTACATCACTTGGAAGAAACGTGATCGGTTTGTCCTCCTATGGATCAAATCGACCCTCTCCGAGCGGGCTCTGTCTATTGTTGCTCGCTGTACGTCCTCTCATTCTGCTTGGCAAGCTCTTGATCACTCGTTCCAGGCGCAGACGAGGGCTCAACGTATGGCGATGAAGGCGCAACTGCAATCTATGTCTAAGGCGCCCTGTCCATGATTGAGTATGTCGAAAAGAAGAGGACCATTGTTGACTCCCTGGCTGAGAACCTGCATCCAGTCTCTGATGAAGATTTGATTGGATATATCCTCACCGGGCTGGACTCTTCTTACAGTTCCTTCACTTCTGCATTCATGATAAATTCGGATGGCTCCACCGTTGATGACCTCATCGGTCTCCTGCTTCAGGAGGAGGCGCGTCTGGACAATGAAACTTCTCGCCAAGCAGCTCTCCTTTTGACTCCTCCAGCGCCGCCATCTGCCAACGCGGCTACTCGTTCCTTCTCCAGAAATTCCTCACCTCAGTCCAATTCGGCGGCTTCCCCATCGAATCCTAGCTCGGGCTCTTCCTCCAATCAAGGTGTTCATGGTACCGGGAATCGTCGGCGACTCCAGTGTCAATTGTGCGGGCGACAAGGCCACGAAGCCATCGACTGTTGGCAGCGGGGCAATCTCCAGGATTACCCGTCTCGTCGCCCTAATCCCAGAATGCAGAACCGACAGGCCAACACAACTCACTTCAATAGCCCCTCTGCCCTGGATCCTACCTGGTACTTTGATTCAGGAGCAACTGACCATGTCTCTCCTGACGTGGGAAAATTGAGCATCACTGAGCCCTATTCCGGATCAGACAAGCTTCAAGTTGGTAACGGTAATCAATTGTATATTTCTCATTTTGGTTCATCTTCTTTGCCTAATCTAAATTTGCCTACAGTTCTTATTGTCCCAGCCCTAACCAAAAACTTACTGTCTGTTTCAAAATTAACCAGAGATAACAATGTGTTCATGGAGTTTTGGCCTCATTATTGTTGTGTTAAGGATTTTCAGGGCATGATTCTTCTTCAAGGCCGCGTTGATCAAGGGTTGTACACCTTCTCGCCTCCTTCCAATAAACCAGCGGCATCCCTGGCACTCTCTGGTGTCCGCACTTCCTTGTCTGGCTGGCATGATAGGCTGGCCCATCCTCATGATCAGCTTCTACGGCGTTTGGTCTCGTCTTTCAATCTTCCAATTTCTTCAAATAAGACACACTCAATTTGTGAGCCTTGTCAATTAGCTAAGAGCCATCGGCTCCCTCTTTCACATTCTCATATTTCCTCTACCAAACCGTTTGAGCTGGTATACTCCGATGTATGGGGTCCATCTCCGACTTTTTCAATAAATGGCAACCGTTATTTCGTTTTGTTTGTTGATGATTGTTCGAAATTTGTTTGGATTTATTTCCTATCACAAAAATCACAAGTCTTATCCACATTCATACAACTTCGTTCAATGATCAAAACACAATTCAATTGCGACATCAAAAATCTCCAAACGGATTGGGGAGGCGAATACCGAAATGTGTCCTCCTTTTTACAAACATGTGGTATCAATCACCGCATCTCGTGCCCTTATACACCCGAACAAAATGGTGCCGTTGAACGTCGAAACCGTATAGTGGTTGAAAAAGGTCTAGCTCTCTTGGCCAAATCTTCTCTTCCCCGTGAATTTTGGGAGCATGCCTTCAAAACCGCTACCTATCTTCACAATCGCACCATTACACCAGCCCTTGCCTACTCCTCTCCCTATTCCAAACTCTACCAAAAATCACCTGATTACACATTCCTTAGGACGTTTGGTTGCATTTGTTACCCATTTCTTCGTCCTTATACCTCCTCAAAAATGGACTTTTGATCCCTTCCTTGCACTTTTCTTGGGTATAGCACTTCACACAAAGGATACTTGTGCTACCATAAGCCTACGGACAGACTATATGTTTCACGGTTTGTTGTCTTTGACGAGGGGGTGTACCCATTTGCCTCTGATCAATGCCAGAAGCCTGTGTCTCCTACGGTCCAAGAGTCCATCACGACAAGTCTACTTGGGGAGGCCCAATCCTTCACGTGTCCACCAACCCAAGTCTCCACTTCACCTCATTTATCCCCACATACTTTTTCTCCACCATCTGTGCCTCTTACACCCTGTCCTGCACCAACCACTACCTCTACCCCTCATCATCAGCAACCCACTATAAGCTCCCAAAACCGGCAGACCTACCCTAAGCATTACCGGGCCGCTGACAACAACCACCATTCCATGACCACACGGGTTGCCACTAACTCCCTCAAGCCCAAAGCCTTAGCCATTCAGCAATCCCCTGTTTCCCACCCTGAGCCCAAAAATGCAACTCAAGCACTAAAAACACCTTGTTGGCAAATTGCGATGAAAGCAGAGTATGATGCTTTAATGAGAAATAGGACTTGGTCACTTGTTATTCCTCCTTGTAATGCTAATATTGTTGGCTCTAAGTGGATTTTCAGGATTAAGCGCAAACCGGATGGTTCCATTGAGCGCTACAAGACACGTTTGGTTGCTCAAGGTTTCAGTCAAGAGGCCGGCATTGACTTCTTCGACACCTTCTCGCCTGTTATTAAGCCAACAACGATCCATCTTTTCCTCTCCATTGCCCTATTGTGTGGCTGGTGTGTCCATCATTTGGACATTAATAACGCGTTCTTGAATGGCGACTTGTCCGAAGAGGTTTATATGGCCCAACCTAGGGGTTTTGAGGATCCGTCCAAGCCCACTCATGTATGACGACTTCACAAGGCCCTCTATGGGCTTAAGCAGGATCCTCGGGCCTGGTTCACTAAGCTTAAGCAGCATCTTGTTTCCCGGGGGTTCCGCGCCTGCCAGTCCGATACATCTCTGTTTGTAAGTTCAACTCCGACTGCCACAATCTATGTCCTCGTTTATGTAGACGACTTGGTGGTTACTGGGAGCAATGTGTCTCTTGTTCAACGGTTCATTGACGATCTTCATAGGACCTTTGCTCTTAAAGACCTTGGAGTTCTGAATTTTTTTCTGGGCATTGAGATTAAGCAGCACTCATCCGGTCTTACTCTGTCTCAAAAGGGATACATATCTGATATTTTGCGCCGCTGCAACATGGATGATGCCAAGGCCATCTCTACACCTGCTGATCCTTCTTCATGCCTCCAGTTGGCGGGAGAACCTTTCCCTGATCCGTCTCTCTATAGGCGTACAGTTGGCTCTCTCCAGTACGCAACAATCACTCGACCCGATATAGCCTATGTGGTAAGTCGCGTATGTCAGTATATGCATGCTCCGACCATGGCGCATTGGCAGGCTGTCAAGCGCATGTTGTGGTATCTTAAGGGCACCTTGAGTCATCAGCTTCACTTCCGACCCACAAGAGCCGATTCTCTACTTGCATATTCTGACGCAGGTTGGATATCCGACTACGATGATAGCCGATCCCAGTACGGTTTTGCTATCTTTCATGGTCCGAATTTGATCAGCTGGACTTCCAGGAAGCAGCGCGTTGTTGTCCGTTCAAGTACCGAAGCTGAGTACAGAGCATTGGCTTATACATCCGCAGAGCTTCTATGGATAAATCAGCTTCTCCGTGATCTTCACGTGCATCTTCCTCGCTCGCCCACTCTACTGTGTGACAATGTCGGAGCCCAGTTCATGTCTAAGAATCCAGTGATAAGTACCCGGTCAAAACACATTACTCTTGACTTCCACTTTGTCTGTGAGCAAGTGGAGTCTGGTGATCTGCGCATCGGCCATATCTCTTACATTGATCAACTAGCAGATATCTTCACCAAGCCCCTCAGCAAAGATCGAGTGTCTCAACTGCGCTCCAAGCTTCAGGTTCATCCCACTCTTCAGCTTGCCGGGGGGTGATAAGCTAGCAGTTAGTAGTTCCGATTATTTAGCAAGAATCAGTCAATGTTTGTTTCTTTGTTTCCTATAATCATGTAAGTGGACTAGGTGATTTGTTAGTGCCACTGCTTGATTCTCTGCAGTAGTTAGTTTCTTCACTTTCTATAAATTGGTTGTAATCTCTTCCAAATAAAGGCAACGAACACTTTCTACATATTCTCTGTTTGTTCATAGGTTAGAGGAGAAGGGAGGAAAGAGAAAAAAGAAGAAAAAAAGAAAATGTTTTTTTTTCCCGAAAAAACGTGGAGGTGCACGGCCTGCTACTTCGGGACAGACCGTGCAAGGCTCTAGAGAGCGCTTTTGGTATTGTGTACGGCTCTCAATGCCTTTATTATTATTATTATTATTATTATTATTCAAAGAATTAAATAAATACGTATTTAGGGTTGCCTCCCAAAAAACGCTTGTTTTAGGGTTGTCAGTCTGACCTTCACCAGTGTCAAGACCTCGGATTGGGCAAGTCGGTAACACCCAACTCAATTGGATCAGGCTATTTATAAGGCTTTAGTCGAATCTTGCGCACTCTGAAATACCCCGAGTTCTTATGTCATAGCTCAACAAAATCATTTTGAAAAACTCGGTTCAGGTAGTATGGACCGGACCATCTCGTGCTCTTGCTTCCCGGAAACATGCTCGATTTATGATGATAGAGTATCAGATGATCCTATTCCTTAAATTCAATTGGATCCCGTTTAGTAGAGCACATTTTTCTCTTTTTTCGTCTACGCCGACCCTTTATTTCTGGATTAGCCTCCACCCCGGGGTCTTGGATTTCCAATTTAACATGTGGTAACATAACTACATCGGGCAATATGTCAAGAAGCTTTTCCTGCACCTTGCAGCAGATTTTGGTGCTAGTAGTCGGGGTAGCAATCTGTGTAACTCAAACTCATCAATCATAGGGTCCTCCTTGGTCAGCTGGGTAGGCTCTCTTTTATTCAATTGTGGGTCATCCCACTCTTTTTCAGCCTCTAGTAAAAGAGCGGTCCAACGTTTAATATAGTGCACTTCAGGTGGCTTTGTAGATAACTTAGGATTAACCTACTCGGCAATTTGATCCTCCAACTTCTGATTTTTTGTGGTTAATTTTCCTACTTGAGTTTGCAAATAGTCCACCACTCCTATAAGAGTTTCCATTTGGGTTGTTAGACGCTCAATCAAAGCAAAAATTTGTGTAAAAGCGTTGACAACCCACCATCTTCCCTTTCAAGGTTGGAGATGAAGTCCTCAAGCATATAATCTTGAATACACTTATTAGGATCGGGTTGGAGCAGAAGTGTGGTGGTGTCATCCAACTAAGATTGCAGGAATTTGAATTTGGCACATTCGCATTCCCCAAAGCTATGTGACAACCTGTATAATAATGATATACAGCTCCACAAGACTCACATAAGAGGTTAGAAGTATTTGGGTTTGAGTAACCCAAATTAGAATTTTTAAAATCATACATCTGAGTACTTGTATTAAGCCTAGAAGAAAGAAATAGGAAATAAATTATCTCATACATACATGATTCCATTTGTTCGACTCTTTATGAACAACGTGAAAAGAAAAGAAAAAAATCAAAGCAAAAATAATGACCTAGACTCACCAATAGAGGTGACAACTAATATTAACAAATTGGTCCCCGACAACAGCGCCAAAAAACTGGATGTGGCTAAAACCTACCCGCAAGTGTACATGATCAGTTGTAATAGTCAAGCATCAATCCCACAGAGACCAATGTATTATCAGTTAAAATTCTACCAGTAAACTAGGCCGTAAAAATAAGAAATCGGGGAAAAGTATAACTAAGCTAACTAAAAAAATAAATAAAATGGATGAAATCAATGGAATAAATGTGTCTAAGGTTAAGGATCACCGCAATGATATTTCAGTAAATAAAATCACACTTCACCTGAATCTAGTCCAAATTATTTGAAGGTAAGCTATCCAAAGTAATCTACTAACTCTTTTCAAATGATAGTAAATGTGTCTGGACTAAACTAACAATCGATGTCGCGCAGAGCTAATCTCATCCAAACCCTTTAACGCACTTAGAGTCTAGGGATAAACTGAAATAACATTCGTTGTCGCGCTCCACTAATCCAACTCAAACCTAGAGCATCTATGATAGCCTATTAATCCTCAAGAGTAATTAAGTTCTTGTCGCACAAATAACACTCAGGTTTGGATCTGATTCTCATCATTTGGCTGACCGAAAGAGGAAGAGCTTGAGGCCGCCGATAAGGTTGCCTATGATGACTATGCTTGTGCCCCTCTTGAGCAAGGAGTCAGTACCCCGCTTAGCTTGGTGACTCGTCGTGTGCTTTCGGTCCGAGAAGGTGACACAAGGGACCAACGGGAGAACCTGATGAGGATCAAGGTTTGCTTGCCATCGGTTCTTCGAAGAAAAGGATAGGCAATCAACTCTCTCAAGGAATCCACCAAAAGAGATTGAAAGACCCGACAACTCTAGGATAGATCCATCTAGGATTGTCAAGGTTGAATCTTTAAAGATGCAAGATAGATCCACTTGCACTTCTAGGATTCGGGGTTGATCAAAATCTTGGATAGGTCCACCAAGGATTCAAGAAAAAGAATCTTGACAAGGCCACAAGATCTGTGTTGTAATCCAACAATAAAACAAGAAGCAAATGCTTGAATTGGAAATGCATAAAACAAAAATTAAATTGAAGCAATAGAAATGGCTCTTTCTTCAATCTTGTCTCCCTAATTATTAGACAATCAAGCCTTTATATAGGAAAGATAGCAACCCTTCACATAGCCTACGGTTTTAAATACTTGTGACTCTTGACATGGAGCCTTAAATTGATAAGCTTTAAAACTCAAACTCTTCAAATATCTGACTTTGATGGCAAAGTCTCTTCACTTGGCTGAATTGATGGCAAAGTCCCTTCACTTGGACGTCTTAATGGAAAGACTCTTTATCTTCCATGCCATTATGTGGAATCCAAGACAAAGCATTGTCCATATTAGTTGGTGAGCGTCTTTTTCGAGTCTTCTTCCAACACTCGAACACTTTGTGGTCCTCGTGAATATTGATAACACCCCTAATCACTTCATCTTTGATGTGCCCCTTAGGATCCTTGAACAACGGTTCTTGAAGCAAGCTTGGATCCCACGAAAGAGAAGAGAAAACTTGGATGTC
Source organism: Rheum nobile (assembly GCA_027886185.1). NCBI lineage: Eukaryota > Viridiplantae > Streptophyta > Magnoliopsida > Caryophyllales > Polygonaceae > Rheum > Rheum nobile. Next base: position 1,459,653 of record WOAB01000002.1, on the reverse strand, counting down.
GTCTACTTCTTGAAGTGGATGTTAGATAACTTTGCATGGGAAATGGAGGATGATCTTCACGTGGCTGGGAGAGTGGGGGATAGGCAATCAACTCCTCAAATGAATCCACACAAGAGGATTGAAAGACTATTCTTGACTTGGATATGTCCACCAAGGTTTGAAGAGGTTGAACATGCGATGTCGAGGATAGATCCACCACGAGGCTGCGAATTCGGGGGCTTGGATGATGCCTTTGGATAGATCCACCAAAGAATCAACCAAGGTTCTTGATAAATCCACAAGAACAAAATGAAAACCGAACTGAAATGATTCTGGAATTTGATAGAAAAACAAGACAATAAAATAACAAGAGTTTCTTTATCTCAATTTACCAACCCTTGCACAAGTGAGTTGGTAGGGTTTAAATAGGCAAAAATAGTACTAGTTAGGACTCACAAAATGGGCCAAAACCCAAGCCCAACACAATAGAACCATCACTCATGCTCCAACTCCGAAATCGGGCCCGACGCCCTTGGCATTGGTGTGTGCGGCGCAAATAGCTTCATCGAGCCATAGCTTAATCTGCTCGTGCGTTTTGAGCCAAACTTGGTCCATAGTTTCCTTGGGTCCATATGCGCCTCCTGAACCTCCATGTGGGCATCAAGTTCAAACCCATTCTAGGAGATGGCCATTGTCCTCCTTTGCTTGCTCGGCGCTCCTTACGCCTCCTCGCAACTCCTTAGGCATTCGTGCTACAAATGGCCTGGTTTTTTGACATGGGTTCCTCATTAGGCATATCGTGAAGGATGGTGAGTTGGCGGCTCAGTTTTGACGAAGTTGGCTCGGCTGGTTTGAGGAGCCCTAACTTGTGCGGCGCCGGTCCAAGCTCCTCGGTCTTGGCTGAAGTCTCAGCCTTGTCTTGCTTGTCATAGGCCTTGATGTGGTCCATAATCACATCATCATCCCCTCCTTGAAGAGGATTCGACCTCGAATCCTGGCCACCTACAATTTGAAAGCACAAGACATTAGGCAAGTTAAAGACTCCAAGATACTCATGACGCTTGTGACACACATGAACTTGACCTAACCGACTTGCATGGACAAACAAAAAAAATTTGGGTCTTCCCCTCTTAATGGGTACCCTATCCCTTGTTTCAAAACTTGGAAATATAGAATGGGAGAAGGTAGACATTATTCCAAGAAAGTTTGAAACATGAACATGAAATTCTTGAAAATGCAGCCTAAGACTGAAGTTCATGACAAGAAAAGAGGGCAATAGTACTCCCTTAGGTTGCTGTGGTGGCTTGAAGAACTCATAGGGAAATCTCACTCGCCAGCCACTTCCATTTGGGCGCCTGGATGGGATGAAGAACTCATGGGGCATGCGGGGGTATCTTGGGCGATGAGTGGTAATGACCATAGCATGGTGCAACTCTCTAGCCTCTCTCCCAACTCAATAGAGTTGTCCAGGAGTCAAAGACTTTAAACAATGATGTCTTCCATCTTTCATAAAGCAGAGCACATTTCATCTTCCCTCATGGGTGACATCCAAGTCAAATTGCCATGGATGCCCCAATAGAAGATCACAAGCGGTAAGGGGAAGCACCTCGAACATTTTCGTGTCCGAGTAAGACCCTACCTCGAACTTCACATAGGCCTTTCTTGTCACGGTCACTTGGGTTTCACCATTGATCCAGCTCATGGCGTAGGGCACGGGTTGATGAAATGTTTCAAGGCCAAGTTGATCGACCACAAATTGAGAGATGAGGTTGTGATCGCTTCCACTATCGACCATAACAAGGTAATGGTTGTCACAACCTTCTATCTTGCACTCGTGGTAGAAGATTTGTGAACGTTGGAGCACATATTCTTGCCATTGATTCAGAGGGGGCGGCGCCAAGGGTCCATCAACGGAATCCTCAATGTGAGACACCATGAAACATTCCCCTTGACCGGCATAGACTTCCATGGTCTCCTCTTCTTGCAACTTCTTGGCTAGCTCTTCATCATGTTGTACATCTTCTTCTTCGACCGACTCATACTCTCCTTGAGCTGTCATTAGCACTTGCTTCTTGGTGGGACAATCCTTTGCCATGTGTCCTCGCCCCATGCACTTGTAGCACCTAATATATCTAGTGCGAGTATTAATGTCATTATAGGCTATGGATGATGCTTCCTTATTGGTGATAGGCTTCACTTCTGGCCCCTTGGTGATCTCTCTACCTTTGGATGAACTAGGTCCCACCTCTTGGATCCATTTCTAGCGTCACGTCGCCTATGAAGCGAGTCATACACTTGTGTAGCATAGTGTAAGGCTTCATGGACATGATCAAACCTCTGCAAGTCTACCTGCACACTAAGTTCATGATTTATTCCAGAGGTAAACTTTGACAATACATACATGTCGGGAAGCCTAAGTCTCGATCGAACAAGGAGGTGACAAAGTTCCTTGTAGTACTCGTCCGGTGTCCGGTTGCCTTGTCGTAGGCGCTCTAGCTTGGAATGCACTTGTTGCTCAAAGTTGGAGGGCACAAATCGCCTCCTCATAGCATCCTTCAAGGCAGTCCATGAGTCAATAGGAGGATCAAGGTTGCGCTCTCTCGTCTCCTTCTCATCATTCCACCAAAGGAGTGCAAACTCGGTGATATGAATGGTAGCGAGGCTGACTCGCTCGGCTTCTCCATAACCATAGTAGTCAAAGACTTGTTAAGTCTTCAACTCCCATTCAAAGTAAGCCTCCGGATTGGATGTACCTGCAAAAGAAGGAATACTCACCTTGACGCCATGGTGTTGTCTAGGGCTGTCAAAACTTGACCCTATCCGAATGACCCGCCCGACCCGCCCGAAATCGAACTCGTTTGATATCCGAAAAGAATTAAAAAAATGTATACCCGAGCCTGACCCGACCCAAACTGACTAGCCCGAACCCAAAAAATAACCCGAACGGACTAGCCCATTATCAACCCAATACCCGAAGTCACCCGACCCGAAATCACCCGAAAACCTGAAGTTGCCCGATCCGATATCACCCGAAAACCCGAAGTTGCCCGATCCGAAATCACCCGAAATTCCAAAGTTACCCGATCCGAGATAACCCGAAAAAACAAAGTTGACTAATTTGAAATCACATAAAAATCCAAGCTCGATAGTCCAAAATCACAAAAAAAAAACAATGTTACCTAGTCCTAAATCATCCGGAAAAAATAAAGACATTCAACCTGAAATCATCTGAAAAACTCAAAATCACCCACGACTCATCGACATATCATCCCTACAATCAGTATTCATCTATTCTCAACAAAAACGCACACCTACATTAATTTAATGGATGTATTACGAGCAATTGATAAGAGTTATTTTTATTCCATTGAACTAAAGTTATTTTTCTTCCAAGTTAAAAGATATGCACAAATAAGATCACTACAAATAAAAATCCACACGTTTTTTTTTTCTTCCATCGAAATACATTTCAAACCACAATTCGATTTATATGAAATGCGATTATTTTGAGATCATACTTAAACGAAATCTTATTCATTCGAACTCATATTTATCTGAAATCCGACTCAATCGAAATATGATTTACACCAAATCTACTTTTGTCAAAATCAGAAATAACCCATCGAAATTGACCAAAATATCCGACTTTTCCCTACTAAATGAAAAATTGACCCGACCGACCCGAATTGGATCAGGTTGTCAAAATACATGTGAATATGTCATTAGCCTGGATCCGGGTTAACCCGAAACCAAAATGACCCAACCCAAAACCGATCTGATTCGTCCGATTGACAACCCTAAGTTTGACCGAAATCCAAATTAACCCGACATAAATTGACACGAATACCCGATCTCACCCGATAAAAGAATATTTGATCCGATCCGACCCGATATGATTCGACTTGTTGTAATATCGAACATTGGCCCGAATCCGAACTGACCCAAATCCAAAATTACTCGACTCGAACCCGACCCGCCCGATTGACACCCCTAGTGTTGTCGGCGTGGAGGTGGTGCCAGTGAACCTTCATGGTCCGAATCGGCAAGCTCGTATCCATAGTGGTGTGGGTAAGGCTCCTCTCTCTTGGGCTAGACATATGGCTGCCTAGGAGCTTCCGCCACGGGAACACGCCTTGGCTGCAAGAGAGGGCTTGCAAAAGAGCCATCGGGCTGCGCAAAGGCCGCGCACATGTGTGGGTGAGATGGGGCATTGGAAGGGCCAACCATATGATGATTATAAGCCATTTGTTGGCTCGCCAAGGGAACACTTGTGGGCCAAGGCGACCCAACTCCAGAACACGCGGCTGAAGGAGACAACATGGTTGTGGGAGGTACAAAGGACGACAGTGGAGGATAGGACATAGGCATCAACGCGTCTACCCCCATGGGTGCGTTTGGCTGCCATTGTGTTATAGGGGGCTGCATGGATATGCCTTGTCGACTCAAGGCCTCTTGAGCAAGTCGTTGGGCCTCCTCGGGTGTGGGTGTGTGGGATCAACTTGAGTGGCGGCTACTCCTTGATCTTGAACTTCTTCGAGATACATGCCTCTCCTCAAGCTTTCTCTCAAACCTCAACTCCATTTCCTCCATGAGTGTTCTAAGACCTGCCATGCTCACGGGTGAATTCTCTTCTTCATGTGACACTTGCTTGTTTTTTTCCATGAGATCCTGCATAGACATGGTAACAAACAAAAGGAAAACAAGAAAGAAAGAGGAAAATCACCAAAACAATGAAATGGTCATAGTTAGTGATAATCAAACACTTTCTCTCACTCGTCTCCCTCCTTTTCTTTTCACTCGTTGATTTTTCCTTTGGGGGTGGACTCTCCTCACTTGTGTTTGTCTCACACTCTCCACACAAACTGAAGAAAGGCACCAACGAGGGAACCGAGCAAACTGATTTGAAGGTTTCCAATGAGGGAACCAAGAAAACTTCCCAAAGCTTTGTTGATGTAGTCCACTTAAGAGAGCAACTCCACCAATAGCCGCTGCATAAATCACCAAAGAAAACACACACAAAAGGCAGCAAGCAACTCAAGAAAGTAAGCGCTAGAGCGAGTGTTTGGACAACTCAAGATGAACCCACAAAAGCTCAAAACTTCAAAGGAGGTGACACAAGGAAAGGCTAGGCCGTTTGGTCTTGTGGTGATCTTGGTTTAGGACTCCTTCAATACACACAACAACCTTCAAGCTTGACACAAGAAAGAGTGAAGAAGAAGAGAAGATATGAACATATGCTTGGCTTCACTTGCTCTCTCTCTCTCTTTTTTTCCTTTTTTTTAACTTCGACTTCTCTCCTCTATTTTTTTCTTTCTTTTTGTTATTATTGAAAGTCGAACCAACTCCTTTTTTTTATTATGTTCAGCCAAGATGGAACACCAAAGAAGTATAGACTTGAATGAGGTTGAGAAGACAAGAGAAGAAATAAGGCCTTAAATAAGGCCTTAAAGAATTTGGCACTAATGGTTGCTTTGAAGTGTGTAGTTGGACGAGTGACAATGGAATGCCAAAGTCCATTGATTAGGCTGGATTATGGAAACCTTTTAATGAGGATGGATAAAGAGTAATAGATGGGAGATGGTTAATGGGTGGAAGGTGAAGTGGGAAAGGCAAGAAATCAGCCAATTTAGTGCTTGGCTTTTGGAGAGATCATGCAATGAATGGGTGAGTTATGGAAGGGTGGAAGAGGAAAGACAATCAACCAATTAATGGGAGTAATCCCACTTAAATGGTAGTGTTGTAATGAAGGCCAAATGAAGAGTTTTGTGACCTTTCGGGTATGCTTCTTAATGGCTGACCGTTTTGAGTCTTTTCACCTCTCTTGGGGAAGTTTTGGGACGTGGATTGTTGGTTTAGATGTTGAAGATGAGCACTCAACCTTTGGCAACAATGGTGGTGTGAAGATAGGGTCGGCCTTGATCAAGAAAAGGTCAAAAAAATTCCAAAAATTGAGCAATTACAAGATCAAACTTAAGAAACCAATTTGTACCCTCTAGCCTTGAGGAACTTACTTCAAGAGTGCTCTGATACCACTTGATGTGCCCCTTAGGATCCTTGAACAATGGTTGTTGAAGCAATCTTGAATCCCATGAAAGAGATGAGAAAACTTGGATGATGTCTACTTCTTGAAGTGGATGTTGGATGACTTTGCGTGGGAAATGGAGGATGATCTTCACGTGGCTGGGAGAGTGGGGGATAGGCAATCAACTCTCATGCGACGTCGAGGATAAATCCACCACGAGGCTATGAATTCAGGCTTGGATGATGCCTTTGGATAGATCCACCAAAGAATCAACCAAGGTTCTTGATAAATCCACAAGAACAAAATGAAAACTGAACTGAAATGATTCTGGAATTTGATAGAAAAACAAGACAACAAAATAACAAGAGTTTCTTTATCTCAATTTGCCAACCCTTGCACAAGTGAGTTAATGGGGCTTAAATAGGCAAAAATAGAACTAGTTGGGCCTCACAAAATGGGCCAAAACTTAAGCCCAACACAATAGAACCATCTCTCATGCTCCAGCTCCAAAATCAGGCCCGACGCTCTTGACATTGGTGTGTGCGGTGCAAATAGCTTCATCGAGCCATAGCTCAATCTGCTCGTGCGTTTCGAGCCAAACTTGGTCCGTAGCTTCCTTGGGTCCATATGCGCCTCCTCGACCCCCATGTGGGAAGCGAGTTCAGACCCGATCTAGGAGATGGTCGCTGCCCTCCTTTGCTTGCTCGGCGCTCCTTAAATTATAGTAATAGAAATGGCTTTTTCTTTGAAGAACCGACGTAAATCAAACCTTGATCCTCATCATTTTGTATCAGAGCCATCTTTTCGACGAATATAAGAGAAAGGCAAGAGAATGGCAGAAGACATGGAGACTCAATCTTTGAGCATGGATGGTATTAGGGTGCTCATAGAAGCAATGATGCAAAGGCTTGAGAAGAAGATTGAGGCGATGCCTGCCTCAAGGAGAAGTTCAAGATCTTCCAAAAGAGGTGACACTCGAGTAAAAGAATTTGCGCCGCACACAACACACAATGAGCATGGTGCCCACACCATGGTGACAATTAGGGCTCTGGAGATGGATGGGAGCAACGCCTCTAAACCCATTCAAATTTTGCCACCACCAACCTTACCCTTAGAGGACCAAAGGGAGGATGAGAAACCGGGAGAAAATGATGTTGCACCGAGCAGTTATGGAAGTCCTAGGAATCGAACGCATGTCGCTTCGGCGACTACCGAGGAAGGGGCGATGTTGTCGATGTTTTTCTCCCAAAATGCAGATTTCTCACGTCCAACTTTGCCAACAAATGAAACATCTCAAGATCAATCTTGTTCCTATGATCCAAATTTCGTTGAAGGTGTTGAAGATAAGAAGAAATATCTACAACAAACCTGCCATCCGTGCTTCTTAAAGTCAATAGCAACTCCTTGGTTGGATGCAACTCAAACACTTCCCAAATGCTTGCCATCCCATTTTTTGCATGAGGAAGTCACCTTGCCTAGCTTCTAGGAGATCTCGTGGGGTGCCGTTCAGAAAGAGAGTTATACATCCCTGGAGCTCTTAGCATCACCATCGCTGGTTACACATAACCTTGAAGCCTTTGCTATGACGGTGCTGCAAGACGAGATCACCTCATGTGCTCATAAAGGTACCATGGATTCGAGGATGAATCCTTTTTAAGGAGGGAAGGATGATGTGATTAGGGGCGTCATCAATATTCACACGAACCATACACTGTTCAAGCGTTGGAAGATGACTCGAAAAAGATGTTTACCAATTAATATGGACAATACTTTGTCTTGGATTCCACATAATGGCATGAAAGATAAAGAGTCTTGCCATCAAGACGTCCAAGTGAAGAGACTTTGCCATCAATTCAGCCAAGTGAAGAGACTTTGCCATCAAAGTCAGATATTTGAAGAGTTTGGGGTTTAAAGCTTATCAATTTAAGGCTCCATGTCAAGAGTCACAAGTATTTAAACCATAGGCTATGTGAAGGGTTGCTATCTTTCCTATATAAAGGCTTGTTTGCCTAGTTAGGGAGACAAGATTGAAGAAAAAGCAATTTCTATTGCTTCAATTTAATTCTCGTTTTTTGCATTTCCAATTCAAGCATTTGCTTCTTGTTTTATTGTTGCCCTACAACACAGATCTTGTGGCCTTATCATGATTGTTTTTCTTGAATCCTTGGTGGACCTATCCAAGATTTTGATCAACCCCGAATCCTAGAGGCGCAAGTGGATCTATCTTGCATCTTCAAAGATTCAACCTCGACAATCCTAGATGGATCTATCCTAGAGTTGTCGGGTTCAATTGGCTAAACGCACCAAAGGAACTCGATAGACAAATCAATGCCTAAAGATGAACACCCAATATGCTTTTATTGAAGAACTTGAACAAGATAAGCAATCAACGTTCAATTGGATAAACGCACCAAAGGAACTCGATAAACAAATCAATGCCTAAGAATGAACACACCGAAGGATTTGACTTGGTTGTTCTTGATAAACTCACAAGAACGTGTTGGATAAACTCACCAATGTTGGAAATGGTATCACTCCAAATCCGAGGGTTTGAATTGTCTATCGAGTTCCTTTGGTGCGTTTATCCAATTGAACGTCGATTGTCTATCTTGTTCAAGTTCTTCAATAAAAGCATATTGTGTCTCAGTGTACCCTCATTTTAATTTAGCATAGATACTTCAAATTTTGTAATTCTTGGAGATTTCAACAAAAAAGGACTTCTTTGACACAGACACAAGAAAATAACGATCCGATTCTCATCATTTGGTATCAAAGCCTTTGCCGGAAGAGGAAGAGTTTGAGGCCGCCGATGAGGTTGCCTATGATGAGAAGAGGCATCAAGGATTGCTTGACGTCGGTTCTTTGAAGAAAAGGATCGACAATCAACTCTATCATGGAATCCACCAAAAGAGATTGAAAGATCCGACAACTCTAGGATAGATCCACCTAGGATTGTCGAGGTTGAATATTTAAAGATGCAAGATAGATCCACTCGCACCTCTAGAAACCTAGGAACTGTGTGTGAATAGGTGGAGATAAGACTTGTGAGATTGTACAACTTGATTAATAATACAAGTACACGTGTTTGAAATCCTTCTAGGGTAACACCTAGAGGTAGAGGTTTTCTCTTTTCAACTAGTTGGTTCATAGAGTTTTCTCTCTAAGGAACTGTCTTATTATTACTACTGAATCTCTGTTATTTTCGCTGCCCAGGAAATAGTTTCACCATTCCCTGTCTAACACACTACGATTCAACAATTGGTATCAGAGCAAGTTCGCTCTAGATTGTGTGTTCTTTTCAGATTCACAGGTAACAATGTCTTCAACTCATGAAGTCGGTATTAGGAACAACAAACCACCGTTCCTGCCCATTGGTGGAAAGTTTCAACACTGGAAGGATCTCTTCACCGACTGGATAAAGAGTAACGACTACCAGTACTGGAGAGTCATTGAGGTTGGTGATGAGAAAGTTGTTGAAGCAGTGATCAAAGGAACAACACCTTGGAGTCAAGATGATTTCAGAATCATGGAGAAAAACTCTAAGGCTCGCATATTCATCAACAACGCCCTTAGTGCTGAAGATGCTTCAAAGCTACAATCTTGTGCAACTGCCAAAGACATGTGGGCCGGTGAAACGACTAATGTGGCAGGTCGTCAGCATTACTGACCGGCTGAAACTGACGGAGGAACAATTTTTCGAGGGTAAGAAGAAGGCTGCTAAGTGGGAATCTGTTGAAGGATGAATCGCCGAGTTATAAGAGGAGATTAAATCTTTGAAGGAAGCTTAGTGTTGTCATGCGTAGTGTGCGGGGGATCTGGGTACATATTTTTCACTGCGGGCCCATATCGAGGCGATGGAAGAATTCAGCCATGGTCAACATTCTTCGTGGGACCAGGAGAAGGAAACGGTGAACCTGGGGAAGAGTTGTTGCAGTTGGCTGGTCTGTTTAAGGAAGTTCCTGACGAGGAGGATGGAGACATTACTGCCGATGATGAGATATTCCCTGATGTTGCCCCAAATGTTCTCCCTAATCCTGCCCCTCTCGACAATGTAGAGAAGTCAGGAGAATCTTAGTTTCTTCTGTTCTAGGGTATGGAATTGTGTTGCATTTATTTTGGTAGATTTGGCCATCGTGTCGATGGTTTAAACTTTTGGTGATTTTCTACCTTTTGTGTGCACATGATTAAATATTTGGTTGACCCGTCATGATGACAGATGGATAATGTTTTGATGACCGGTCTACCATCACGGGTCGCGTATTGTATGTTGTTTAAGTTATGTGTTTGCATTGAGTCCAAACTTTCACTATCGCATTGAGTCTTAATTGCCCTTATAAAGAATGAACCTCGCAGAGTCCAAACTTTCACTATCGCATTGGGTCTTGATTGCCCTTATAAAGAATGAACCTCACAGAGTCCAAACTTTCTACTATCGCATTGGGTTTTTAATTACCCTTAACAGTTATAAAGAAACGCCCATGGAACACACCGGATCCAGGCGCTCCTACGAATACTCGTGCTAACTAACAGTTAAACACGCAAACACATCACACAGAGAACCATCACGGCTCAACCTGAACAATTATCATCCTAGATTTAATAATCTAAGCCACACACAATAAATCATATCAAGGACCATTACGGCCTTCACCTGCACAAATCTAGAATAGACTAGCGTCGGTTCTAGCAAAATATACAAGCTAGTATAATATCAGATTTTTAATTATCTCAAATTAATTAAAAACCACTTGCCTTAAATCCGACAAGCTCGAACCACAAAACACAAGAAGAAATCAAAGGCCATAACAAGACCCTAAGTTAGATTCAATACACTTATATATGAATCTAAAAGAATACAAGAAGAAATCAAAGGAAACGAGCAAAGCCCAAAGCCAAACCACAAAACACACAACTCGGACACACACATACCGCGATCGCGGCAGGTCGCGGTCGGTCGCGGTTCATCAACAGTGGCAAGCTTCGACAGCTTCCATGGCGGGGAGGGAATTTACCCGATCGATTCAAGCTTCGTCTTGCATTCAAATTGATCACAAAGCACCTCTAAGCTTCACCTAACACCTTGGCAACCTTCTCCAATCCACAAACCTTCTCGATTCAAGCCCAAAACCGAGCTCAGAGCTCGTGCATCAATGGCGAGACAGGGAAGAACAGAGGAGACGAGAGAAGAAGAAGAGAAGAAGAAGAGAAGAAGAAGAGTTAGAGAGCTCCGGTCATCACCTCCTTTTTATAGCCTAATTCTGACACCTCTAAGGGGACAAGGGGACAAAGGCGAAGGGCCACTTGGCCTGCCCAGAAAATATCCCAACCGAGCCAAAACAGAGGACAAGGCTACAGTAACCGCCTTCGAGGAAGACGACCGCCTCTGAAAAAGGCATTACCGCGATCGCGGCCGATCGCGGTGAGTCGCGGTTGATCGCGGTCAATCGCGGTTGATCGCGGTTTCTGGCCGACTTCATTAATACTTATCCAAACTCAACTTGGGTTAATTTTCTTAACTCCGGGTTAAATATATTCGTGCATCATCTAGCACAAACATCTCAAGCAATTACCTCGCACAATTACCGTGCACAAATATCTTATATAAATACCGTGCACAAATATCTTATATAAATATCTTGCACAAATCCTTTATATAATTATCCTGTATATATTTGTGACACTCCCCAGGCCAACTAACACAGCTACCAAGCCACCCAACCATCTTACATGATGCCGGTGCCGGTACTGGTGCCGCCTGAGAGTCCACAATTATCCTACACGAATATCTTATATAAATATTTTACAACAATATCTTATATAATTATTTTGCAACGATATCTCATACAATTATTTTGCAACAATAACTCATACGAGTAAAGCTTAAAAATACCCTTAAAAATTACGGGGTGTTACATTACTATCCCCTTATTTTAAGTTTCGACCCCGAAACTTGCACTAAGCCAAAGAGGATTCCTACCTCAACAACAACCTTATTATCCTTAATCATAACCGGCCTTATGCCATCTCTAACTTAAATCCTTTAAGAATAACTCAACACCTTCCTTTAAACAATCTCTAACTTAAATCCTTTAAGATTCCTTAAATTTTCTCCAAACATAATCACAATATCTCATTCCTACTTTCCTCGAAACGAATCACAAATGATACTACTCCTATTTCCTCAAAAAAAGTGATACCACAAGTCTTATAACCTCAAAGCATAACTCCTATTTCCTCAAACTCAAGTCTCACTAGAGATTCATCTTAACAGTCTCAAGAGAAGAGGCACGACTATGAACGGTGTAACTTTTTCACTTTTGAAAATTTCGAGCCTTCGCAAATATTTCAAACAAGTGAAAATATTCCAACGAATGAAAATATTTCAAACCGGTATGTAACACCCCCAAGCCTAGCTACCCCAGCCACCAAGCCACCCAGCCATCTTACATGATGCCGGTGCCAGTACTGGTGCCGCCGGTGAGTTCACAAAAACCGTTCGAAAATATTTTCAAACAAAACGAGTAAATGGTTCATTAAATCCCATACCCGTTTTAAAAACGTTCGGCTCTGATACCATTTCTGTAACACCCCCAAATTTAACCCCATTTGGAAGCGCTACTGCCGATGACCCCGGGTGAAAACCCCGAAGTCACCCCAGGCTTTTTCGACGTCATAACTGACTTAAAACACAGTTACGATACTAAAATCGTAACTTTTATTAAACCACATGGTCGCGGAATTACACGATTCAAAAAACGACCCAAATACATCATCAATACAAAAATCAGAATTTACAACGGAAGACTTATAAACAAAATACAAAATAGCACAGCGGAAATCGTTTTAAACACAAAGCGACAAAACAACTTGTCGAAAACAAAACACCGTTCATATTCATAGTCGCTCTAGCCTTCACTGAACATCAACATATCTGCATGTGCCGAAACGGACGGACGACACCCCCATGACGTTACCAATAAATAAAATACAAGCGTTAGTCTAATAAATAGACTAAGCAAAGGCTCATGGCATACAATTCACACAAACACATCACAAGCAGTTCCACATATCACAAATCACATCACAATCTCAAGTCACATGATTACAGTATATCTTTTATATTAGCGTTGATTCTAGCAGAAATACAACCTAATATAATATCAAATTTCAATTATCTCAAATTAATTAAAAACCACTTGCCAACGTTCATTAATTAGGTGCGACAAGCACTTATCTGTATTAAATGACCATACACACACATATCACGTTATAAACTTTTAACTGGACCTCACAGGATCCAATTCTCTAACTATCGCATTGGGTCTTAATTGCCCTTATAAAGAATGAACCTCACAGAGTCCAAACTTTCACTATCGCATTGGGTCTTGATTGCCCTTATAAAGAATGAACCTCACAGAGTCCAAACTTTCACTATCGCATTGGGTCTTAATTGCCCTTATAAAGAATGAACCTCGTAGAGTCCAAACTTTCACTATCGCATTGGGTCTTGATTGCCCTTATAAAGAATGAACCTCACAGAGTCCAAACTTTCTACTATCGCATTGGGTTTTTAATTACCCTTAACAGTTATAAAGAAATGCCCATGGAACACACCGGATCCAGGCGCTCCTACGAATACTCGTGCTAACTAACAGTTAAACACGCAAACACATCACACAGAGAACCATCACGGCTCAACCTGAACAACTATCATCCTAGATTTAATAATCTAAGCCACACACAATAAATCATATCAAGGACCCTTACGGCCTTCACCTGCACAAATCTAGAATAGACTAGCGTCGGTTCTAGCAAAAATTAAGAACAATGTGTTTTGGAGAGGATGTTGTTTGTAAGAGTAGTAGATTCGTACCTTAAAGGTCCGATCTTTTGTAATAATGTATTGGTTGTGTTTCGACTCTCCTTGTATTGATCGATCGTGTAATGTTAGCACTTTTTGAGTAATGATTGATTTGTTGCCCAGGCTTGCTTCTATGATCGTCAACCAATTTTACTTAGTATGAGAAGAATTGTCAACGATTTGGCCATTGGCTTCCCCAACGGCCCTACAATGCTTAAGTCAGTACATTTTGATTGATTGAATCAATTGAACAAGTAACAAATAAAATGATAGAGTAATCATAAGCAGTGAAGTGTTAAAAACAGATAATTGTTTAGATGTGATATAGTTTGAGGTGTGTAGCGTTCCAACTCCTTGGGATTGGTAGTTCGTTGCGCGTTTGCAATTTGAATGCTCCTTGTCCGACTATCTCTTTGATCAGATAAGGTCCTTCCCATAATGGGGCCAGCTTGCCATCGGCCGGATCTTTGGTAATAGCGAACATGTTTCTTAGTACCGACTCTCCAATTTTGAACACTTTGATCCTGACGTTTTTGTTATAACTTCTCGCGACTTGTTGTTGGTATCTCACCATCCTTATCCTTGCCTGCTCCAGGAGCTCGTCGATAGTGTCGAGATTATGTGACAACTTGATCTTGTTCTGATCTTCCGTTTGTAGGCCGTATCAGGCCGTCTGGACTAGGATTTCGGTAATCCCGTGGCCGTCTTGGGTGTGGTCCTGTCAGACGATAGTATGAGAGGTAGCTCATCGACCCACTTCTCTTTTGCTTCTACGAGTCACTTCTTGTGGTTATTGATGATGATCATATTACCCAACTCTACTTGTCCGTTGGATTGCAGGTGACGTGGAGTCGACGTGACTAAATTGATGTTCCACTGTTTGCATAATGATCTTGTTCTATGGCTAATGAATTGGGATCCATTATCGCATACGGTTTCTGAAGGCACACCGAATCTGCATAAGATAATATGCTTTATGAATGATACAACATGCTTATCTTTTACCTCTGGATATGCTTCAACTTCGATCCACTTTGAAAAATAATGCGTCATAGCTAGGAAGAACGCGCGTTGTCCTGATGCTCGTGGCAGTTTTCCGACGATGTCCATGCCTTATCGCATAAACGGCCAATGGGATAGTGTCGGGTGCAACAATTCTGATGGTTGTTGAGGAATTGGAGCGTGTCGATGACAAGCGTCGCATTTCTTGACGTACTGTGTCGCTTCGCGATTCATTGTTGGCTAATAATAGCATGTTCTTAATGCTTTTTCAAACAGGCTACGTCCTCCCATGTGGTTGCCACATTTTCCATCGCATAAAGATTGTAGGATGGGTTGTATTTGGCTCCCTTCTAGGAATCGTAGAAGTAGGTATGTGATAGACTTTTTGAACAGTTCACCTTCCGTGATTGTACGTTGAGTTGTTTGGCTTTTGTTTTGTCGACTGGAAGGATGCCTTCTTTAGACCATCCGATATAGGGAAGCGTCCAATTGTCTTTGTCTGATATGATGTCATCTTCCGTGTTGTTTCCCACCTCTGCCGATAGGGACCTCTTCCAGGGATAGGTTTTTTGTGTTTGTAGGTGGGTCAGCATTTATATGATGGAGAGGATCGATTTACTAACAGGCTAGTTACCCTACACTGGGCGCCAAATTGTTTTGGGCATATAAGATCACTTGATCTCAATTTGTTGAATTGAGGAACAACTAGTTGAAGCAATGTGATCCAACAAGATCACTTGATCTCAATTTGTTGAATTGAGGAACAATTGGTCGAAGCAAGGCGAATTTCCATTGGCGTCGACGACGGAAATTCTCCGACCTCCAATATCCTATCTAGCTCCGATTAGGTCAGGTTCCAAATTTCTCTACTTTGGAGCCCAATATATCCAAAAAAACAAAACCATTTTCTATCTCCAATGAACCACCAGTGTCGATGCCGACCCTCTTGATTCCTGGCATCGTTGGATGTAAAGCAAAAAGAAGAGATGAAGTTTGATTCTTTTTTTAAAATTTAAAGAGACTAACCACATGCTAGTTTTTACGGAAAGAGAGAGTGAAGTAAAATTAGGGAAGACCATCTCTAATTTAAGAAGGATCGTCTTCCCAAAACCGCATTCATGTGACAGTTGACAAGACAACCCCCCAAACCATCTGATGCCACATGGTAATTACCCCAAGCAGATCCTGAGAGGCAATTGAAGCGTCGTGCTGGGAAAAGATGAGCATCGGATCAGGCCCAATCCCGCCCTTCTCTTTTAGGGAAATTTTTGGGCACAAGTCCGCTAAGCCCAATTATACGATACGGGAGGAGAATGAGGCCAAGAGCCAACCAGTCCTACCGATTTCAGTTGGATGAAGCGACACGTCTCCGACGGAGCAACCGAGGAAGACAACGGTCGACTGTTGCTAACACCTAGATCCGTTGAGAGAAACTCAGAGGTTGTTGCACCAGATCCGCTTCCAAAACATCTCTAAAGCGTAGAGATCGTCACATGTAAACATACACAATTCACTGCAATCATCCCCATCTAGCTCTCAATTATTTAGACTATTTTCGTCATAGTTGACGATCGACGGAAAAGTCTATTACACGCTTGTAATTCCATTCTTTGTTTAATAAAAGTGAAGATAAGTACGAACTTTCAATTGCATTTATCTTTTCTATATTGTTCATTTGCATTCAATTATCAATCTCAACTCGAATCATGTTATTTCGACTAGTTTGTCCCACAATTGAGCAAAATTAGGTCGAGAGGTCTTTTTCACCGAATACATGATTCATGGAAGTGTTGCAACAAACTCTTATTTTCTGGGGTTGATGAATGCTTTCGCCTATACTCAATTGTTTGATCCTTGTCTGATGCTTGTTGGATTGTTAAATTTGATGTGCTACTTGGGAGTTGTTTTGGGGGGGAAATCACTAGATCTCAATTTGCTGAATTGAGGAGCAACTAGTCGACGCAAGGCAATCCGATAAGAGATAATCGATGGCAAGAAAATAATAATAATAATTAGATTGAATAATCAAAACAAGTGACAACTTCTCTCCACCGATGTGCTAGGAGATACTGATCGTACACAATTCCAGTAGTAAGAACTACTTTCAAGGCTTAATATTAAGTAATCGCTTGTATTTTTGAAAGCTCAAATGTCCTTGTCTCCTCAAATTATGCATCAGAATATTTATAAAGAACCACTTAACAGTCCTTTTCTTTGTAATCCCATGGCTCTCGCTCTATTGAATAATGGTTCCTAAAATCTTGCCATTTGCTGGATCTTGTCCCTGGAGTTAATTCTTCGATCGCTCGATCGTTAGTGTCGATTGGTAGTATTGCTGGGACTTAATCTGATCGACAGACTTTAAGCTTCTTTTTAAGGTTTTGGGCCGCTAGCCCAAAGATTTCTTTATGGGCCTTGATCCAGAAAACTTCAGGTCCAACAATTGTCCCAAAGTGAAGGGGGGGAGTGGGTTGAATCAGACTACTCATTTTCATCTGATGGAGGTTGGCGCCGGATGCAAATTCGGCAGGATCGTGGGGACACATGGAAATGATCGAGCGGCGGAAGAAGATTTAGGGATATCAATCGCTTTTTTTCCAAGACGATGCCCTTAAATGGATTTGACCTCAGTCACTTCTCACATCTTCTTCTGTAACTTCCTCTCTCTCTCTCTCTCTCCCCAGTAACTCTTCTGCTTCCTCTTCCATAGTTTCAAACTTTTTCAAATTTTCCGGCCGTTTGTTATTGTTTTTTTCCGACGACAATGCTTATGGCGTTGATAACCAGTTCTGACTCTAGTAATTCGTAGGAAACGGGCTCCGATTTTGTTTCCCTGAAACTCCTGGGTCCTAGTGAGTCGAAGGAAGGAACTCTTACCCAAAGTGATTTGGACGTCATTATGGATATCATGGAGTTTCCCGGGTCGACAGTGGCGCGACTTCCTCGCCCATGAGAGAGAGCCGACTTTAGGAAGAAGGGCTGGATATGTTTCCACGAGTACCCTTTCAGAATCGATCACACTTTTCCTTTCTCTTTGTTGGTTATGAATTTTCTAACCACCTTCCAGTTGGCACCTTGCCAAGTTACCCCCAGGCTTGGCGTTTGGTGAGGGAGATTGATTTGTTGTTGGCTAGATTGGACTTTGACTTTGGCGTAGAGGATCTTTGGCATACCTATTATCTAGCCACTCGAGGTTCTTCCCGATTCCAGTTGTGAAAGCATCCAGATCGAGAACCTATCGTGGCTTAGGTTGACGTTCACGATCGTGGTTAGGGTTCACGTTTCTTCTCCGTGGATCGTGGATCGTGGGTCGATGGAGAACGAGATCGATTGCTCGTTTCTTTTTGATGACTGGCGTGCGGATGGCAATGTATATTTCCGTAATGCTTATCCATTTTATCACATTATTAACTTTTTTGCTCACATTTTTTGTCGTGTAGTGCCTGAATT
The DNA here is from genome assembly GCA_027886185.1 of Rheum nobile. NCBI lineage: Eukaryota > Viridiplantae > Streptophyta > Magnoliopsida > Caryophyllales > Polygonaceae > Rheum > Rheum nobile. Next base: position 1,441,339 of record WOAB01000002.1, on the reverse strand, counting down.
AGATCACATAGTGGAAGGCTCAGATTGAGAGAGGTCACAACCCTTTTGTTGGCGATTCCTGAGCTAGAAAGGGTGTTCGTGAATGTGATCTTGCCTTATCGAGACACATGTGTCTCCTATTCCTGAGCTAGAAAGGGTGTTCGTCAATGTGATCTGGCTCATTTTCTCAGGTTTGATTCTGGTTTGTCTTTTGTCATGGTTTTCTTACTGTGTTGTGTGGTCCTGACAGTTCCTCGATCGGGAAGATCGAGTGCTCGTCTATCTGGCAAAGAGATGATCGACCAAAAGCTTATGGCGATGAGTTCTAAATCGTGTGCTCCGATCAAGGTTGGATATGTGGGATCTCCAGTTTCCCAGTCATCCGAGATGAAGAGGATGGCGGTCGTGCTCGAGGCGCTTGTGGCCCCAAAACTATTTCCTGATTTAGATTTTGCCTAAGACGAGTCGATGAGAAAGCCTTTGGAGAAATTCCATGTGGCTGAGATTGTAAATGATGATGGGATCTTCGCTTGGAAGGTATTAGTCGTGTCTTTTTATTTTTAGTTATTTACATTTATTTCTTTTTTCTTTTATCGACTGACTTTTCTTTTCCTGTCAGTTTGCGCTTCAGCATGCTATGTCAGCTCTATTAGTTGTGGATCGTATGCAAGCTGATCATTTTTCAGTTGTGTTTCGTATGCAAGGTTATCATTCGACAGAGGTGAAGAGACTGATGGGGCAGGTCATCAGCATTACTGATCGGCTAAAACTGACGGAGGAACAATTGTTCAAGGTTGAGAAAAAAGCTGCTAAGTGAGAGGCTGCTGAAGGACGGATCGCCGAGTTTGAGGGGGAGGTTAAATCGTTGAAGGAAGTTTAGTACCGTCATGTGAAGTGTGCAAGGGATATAGGTACACTTTTTTCACTGTAGGCCTGTATCGAGGCGATGGAAGAACTCAGTCGTGGTCAGCATTCTTCGTGGGACTTGGAGGAGAAGAGGAAGAAACTGGCCGTGTTGTTCTCTTCGATGGCTAGCGAACCTGGGGAAGAGGTGTTGTAGTTGGTTGGTCTGCTAAAAATGTCCTTGACGAAGAGGATGGAGACGTCACTGTCGATGGCGAGACACTGCCTGATGTTGCCCCTAGTGTTCTCCCTGATCCTTACCCTCTCGACACTGTAGAGAAGTCATGAGAATCTTAGTTTCCTATGTTATAGGGTATGGAATTGTTTTGACGTTATCCCGATAGATTTGGCCGTTGTGTCGACTGTTTTACATTTGGTATATTTGTTCCTGTCGCATGGACAAGTTCAAATATTTGGTAGACCCGTCATGATGATAGATGGATATTGTTTTGATGACCCGTCTACCATCACGGGTCACGTATTGTATGTTATTTGAGTTATGTGTTTGCGTATCATGTATTGTTTCTCTTGTTTTTGGTTGCAGATCACCCCGACTGATGTGGAGCATCGCATGTCGAGTTTTTGGCGTTTGATCGCTTAGACCTATAGATATGTTCATGTGTTTGTTAGTTGTACAACTTGTAATGTGTTTTGGAGAGGATTTCGTTTGTAAGAGTAGTAGATTCGTACCTTGAAGGTCCGATCTTTTGTAATAATGTATTGGTTGTGTTTCGACTCTCCTTGTATTGATCGATCGTGTAATGTTAGCGCTTTTTGAGTAATGATTGATTTGTTTCCCATGCTTGCTTTCTATATTCTTCGACTTGTTTTACTTAGTAAAGAGAAGAATCGTGAAGGAGTTGGCCGTTGGCTTCTCAAACGGCCCTCCGATGCTTAAGGCAGTACATTTTTATTGATTTAACCAATTGAACAAGTAAATAACAAAAAAGAGTAATCCTAATATGTGAAGTGTTAATAAAAGATAATGGTATAGAACTGATACAATTTATGGTGTGTAGCGTTCCAGCTTCTTGGGATTGGTAGTCCATCGTGTGTTTCCAATCGGTATGCTCCTTGTCCGACTATTTCTTTGATCATATAAGGTCTTTCCCATTGCGAGGTCAGTTTGTGGTCGGTCGGGTCTTTGGTATTTGTGAACATCTTTCTTAGTATCCAATCTCCAACTACAAACACTTTGATCCCGACGTTTTTGTTATAACTTTTCGTGACTTGCTGTAGGTATCTCACCATCCTTATCCTTTCATGCTCCTGGAGCTCATCGACGGTGTCAAGATCATGTGACAACTCGATCTTGTTTCGATCTTCAATTTGTCGGTCGTATTGGGCCATTGGGAAAAGGATTACGGCTGGAATAACAACCTATGACTCGTACACTAGTGAGAAAGGGGATTGCTCCTACGAGTGTGGTCTTGTCGGACCATAGTATGAGAGGTAGCTCATCGGCCCACTTCCCTTTTGCTCCTACGAGTCACGTTTTGAGGTAATTGATGATGATCTTATTGCTCGACTCTGCTTGTCCGTTGGACTGTGGGTAACGAGGGGTCGACATAACCAAACTGATATTCCACTGTTTGCAGAATGATCTTATTCTATGGATAATGAGTTGGGAGCCATTGTTGCATACGATTTCTAAAGGCACGCTGAATCTTCACAAGATATTACGCTTTATGAATGATGCGACATGCTTATCTTTTATCTCCCAATAAATAATCCGTCATTGCTAGAAAGAACATGCATTGTCCCGATGTTGTTTGTAGTTTTCTAACGATGTCCATGCCCCATCGCATAAATGGCCAAGGGGATAGTGTCGGGTGCAACAATTTTGACGGTTGATGATGAATTAGAACGTGTCGCTGACAAGCATTGCATTTCTTGACGTACTGTGTCGCATCACGATTCATTGTAAGCCAATAATAGCATGTTCTTAATGATTTGTCGGACAGGTTGTGTCCTCCCGTGAGGTTGTCACATTCACCGTCATGTGGAGATTGTACGATTGGTTGTATTTGTAATAACCCTCATGATTGCCATAAGGGTAATATGGTAAATGTATATTGGTGAAAACAAGGTTATAAAATTTCCTTAAGTTATGAAGGGTCTAAATTATGGTTAACCTTACGTTAACTATAATTTGAACCAACTTATAAATTTTAACTTAGAAATGCTTGAACCAATTTACAAAGTGTTAAATGGGTTACGCACGGTAAACCTTATAAGGTTGGGTAACTTAAAGTAAGGTCGTTTCTCCGAGCTGTTATCGGCCAAGTTTCGGGGTCGAAACTTCTTTTAAGGGGGTAGTATTGTAATAACCCCCAAAAGTCCCGAACTGTCGTTTTGTAAGAAAGACGTGATGGGCAAATTCTGTAAATCTCTATAATAATCTTTTTGAACGAAATATTATGCGTTAATAAGATTTTGGATCATAAAGTAATTAGGAAATGCTAAAATTATAATTTAGCATGTCCCCGATCGAGACTCGCGACCAAAGGCTGAGAAAGGCAATCGCGCCCAATCCGCGACCGCGGCTCAGTTTCCGCGATCGCGGAAATCCCCATGTTCGTCTTCTTCCTTCTTCCCGCGTTGCGTCGCTTCGTTGGTCGGCGTTTCGCCGGTGGGGGGAGGTGAACCGCTTGGGTTGTCGGCGTTGAAGCCCTCCTTCCCCTATAAAAAGAGGCCGATGCAGCTTCATTCTTCATCCATCAGATCTCATCTCTCTCCCTCTCAAAGTTTTGCTCGCCGGAATTCTTGTGGTCGCCGGTATTTTGGTGCTCGCCGGAGTTTGTTTGGTGGTGCTTGTGAAGCCTTGGTTGCTGTGGTGGTGAAGCAAGCGGCATCGTCGTTGGTAAGCTCAAGCCGCCTCCAAAGCCGTCGTGGGAAGGGAGAACCGCGACCGCGGGGATGAATTCCGCGACTGCGGCTCTGCCCAAATTTCCGCAACCGCAGATGTGCAAACCGCGACCGTGGCTTGCCTTAGCAAGCGCGATCGTGGCTTGGGCATCCACGGCCACGGCTTAGGCTTTTGTTTCCCTTCGATTCGTTTCGTGTTTTCGTTTGTCCGTTATTACGTGTTTTATCGTATCTAACTTAGGGTTCCGTCGTTTATCTCGTCGTCGTCATAGGAATCCGTACGCAGATTCCAGTCTCTAGATCTCGGAACCCGACATCTTCGATTCGTCTAGATTAAGGCAAGTGGTGGTTCGCTCTTGCTCATTATTCCATGTTTCCCTTGATTATCAATTAATTGATTGTTAATTAAGATGGGATAAAAGTTGTTGTTTCTGTTTGGGAACAGATTTAATTAAATAATGTGTTTAAAATATGACTTTATAATAGGTGGTATATATTGCTAGAAACAACGCTATTATATAGTCTTATATGTTATTACTGTAATGAATTTTGGTGTGGATTTAAATGTGAACTTAAATGCTATATTAGCACGAGTATTCGTAGGAACGCTAATTTCTTACGAGGATTTAGTCGTTTCTTTATAACGTCGGTGTTAGGAAGTAAGTGTCCTAACACTCTTTTGGTCATGACCTACCCCTATCTAAATACAGGGGTGGTGTAATCAGCTGGTGCCAATATTCGGGATGCATTCCCAATCTTAAGCGATTTATTCCCAATGTCTCATTACGAGATGTGAAAATTAAAAGCTTCAACGTTAACATGCGTTTTGGAAGTAAATAAGATAAGTGCGGTTATGCACATAATTAATAAACCATCGGGCGAGGAGTACAACGTGGAAACCCTCTGGACTCTTGCTAGAGTAAGTCTTCTTTCCAATCTGGAATCGTATTGCGCGGTGAGGTTGGTCGTTGACCCAAATTGTCAAGGTCGTGTTTTAAAAGCTGTGTGAAAACTTAACGTTCACAAACATTTGTCATATGTTTCCCATAAGACTCAATTCCTTTGGAGTCTTCTTTTCAGTGCATGTCTAATTCTAATCATTTCGTGAAAGTGTCGGGTTATGTATCGTTCCTTCGGTTGTTATTCGAGGGACAATGATAGTAAACGGTTACGATCACTAGAACCATTCTATTTTCACCCTTGCATAGTCTTTCATTAGACTAACCAACCGGGTTTTATTCCTTGCATGGTTGGCTCGTGTCATCCGTCCTATACGGCACATCAGTGGTTGGTCCCCGAAGACTTGAAGTAACTAATCGGAGAAGAGGCTTGCAGTTGAAGATTTGAGTGTCAGTGTTTTAAGGTTATTAAGTATTACTTTAATATGTAACCAAGTCATGTAATAGGGTTTATTATAAAAGTCTTCCGCTGTAATTTCACTCTATTGTAAAATCGTCATTCTCAGTTAACGAGAGATCTTTTAATAAAAGGTTGAGTTTCATTTAAAATGTCTTCCGCTGATTAATCTTTCGTTATTTAATATACTTATTTAAGCTTAATTGTTTCGATTAAAGCCTAGGGTGATTTTGGACAGTAATGTCTGAGGTCACTGGCGTGTGGCGCTACCGACATAAGTCGGGGGTGTTACAATTATGGTATCAAAGGAATGGTTTTAAAATTCTTGGCCTATTGTTAGGTTTGAGAATTTTCAAAAATTAATTTCGAAACTATTTTCAACCTATTTTCTTTTAAAAATGAATTTCGAGAGTTTTAATGTCAGTACTAAATTTAAGATTTTCAAATTGCTTAAGGGTTATGGAATTTAAAAGTAATAGTGTCCTAATATTAAATGATTAAAATGGTATTCGAAATGGTGTTAAAAGTAATGTTTAAACTTTCTTGTGTTAAACATTAATTTTCATAGTACTTTTATAAAACAATATTATAAACGTTTAAAAATTAAGTTGTGTTATAACTTTAAAAAGGTGTGGTTTGGATTTCGGTAAGAGTTTACAAAAGAATAATAATGTCTTTATTTCAAGGAAATAACTATGATTTTGCCAAGTTAAGTATAAAAGAGCTATATGTATGAAGTACAAGGTTTAATAATAAGTGGTTTTCAAACTTCTGCAAGCTTCGAGTTGTTACTTATTCCTTAGATCCATTCTTAGGGATAGTGTCTCTCCTTAGGTTTAATGTCATTTAAAGGTTGACATTTCTCCTAATGTATCCATTCTCAAAGTAAAGGGAAGAGGATCGTTTTGCGGTTAATGGTGGAGGGTCAGTCAGACTGATATAAAGTTATTAGTTTGGACCTTATAATTCGTATCATAACGTAATTGACTAAGTGTCATGTACAAGTCGGAAAAGTTCTAAACTGACGTTATGGTTCATCAACAGATGGTGAACACAAGAAACACAATTCGTGCCGGAGCTGGGCCGAGTAACAACCCAAGGCGGAATCTGAGAAACGCCGCTAGTCAAGGGGATGAGAGTGAGTCTGTCTCTCACAATAACCCCGCAGGCATTAGCCAAGTTCAGGCTAACCCTCAGGTGGTGTTCGATGCTACGGCCATAGAGGCCATTCGTGGGATTGTCATGCAGGCGGTTACCGATATAATTCGGCCAGTCGCACCACAAGCACAGGGTGGTCCAGTTCCTCAGGTTATTCCTGAATTTGAGGAGCCAGTGGATCATGTACCATAGGTCGATGCCATCAGGAACAGAGGAAATTACGGTCGAGCCGTGAAGGCCATAAACTCAATGATGCCTGACAGTTACGACGGTACTGGAGAACCAGTCAGAGTGTTGTATTGGTTCTCGCATATGGAACGGCTATTTAGGAATGTCGAGTGTACTGAGGCTGAGAAAGTGCACATCGCCTCCCTTCAACTTAAGGATGTGGCTAGCGAATGGTGGAAGAGCGTTGGTTTAACTGATCATCCCGGGCTGAACTGGGGTATGTTCAAAACAAAGATGACTGACCGTTTCTTTTCCCGTGCTATGAGGGAGGAGAAGCATAAAGAGTTCCTTTACCCTAAGACTGATGGGTTGAAGGTGACTGAGCTTGCAGTTAAGTTCAATCACCTGTTTCAATATGTTGGTCCGGAAATGTCGAGTGAAGAACAAAAGATCTGGTACTTCCACAGATGGATGAACCCAGAAATCAAACCTCTGATGGTGCGTCACGGTTGTTCTATGTTAGAGCAATGTGTGGATACGGCCTACAAAATAGAGGCCACAGTGGAAGAATCCGCCCGAAAGCGGGAGAATCAGAATAAAGGAAGGGGTGGGCAGCATAACCGCCAGGTTGGTACATTCAAGCGACCGGAATCGCCCACCAAGTTTGAGAAATTTGGTCGTGCTAAGACCGAGACGACTCAGTCTGACTCCGCCAGAGGCTCAAGTTAGAGTAGCGGAGTGATTCAATGCCACAACTGTGGTGAGGCTGGGCATAAAAGTTTTAATTGCCAAAAGGAGAAGCGGGTATGTTACAATTGTGGGAAGGAAGGCCACATGAAAACATACTATAGGCAGAAGGGGCAAGGACCAACGCAATCATATCAAGTCTCAAATTTTGGCAATGGGCGGAACCAAGCCAGAGGTGTCCGCTCCTGAGCAATCTATTGCTCGTAATAAAGGCAAGGCGCCTATGGAGTCCTCGGGTCAGGGGCAACGACTCTTTGTGATTCGTCACTCCAATGAGAATAAGACCCTGAACGAGTAGTTGTATTTTTGTTGAGCCTTTTTAAGAATAAGGAGCGATGACTTGTGTCTTCAGTCTCCATAGCTTAGTAATCTGTCTGTTTGACATTCTATCAATTGTTTTAATGTAATGTTTCGAATAATAAAGAAGTGTTTTCTTGTTCCAGAAATTACTAAATTCGTTACTAGTGCAAGTTGTTCGTTCATACGGGGATATCCTTGAGTGCCAAAAATAGTACATGTCATGTGTTGATAAAGACTGACTGGACTCATAAAGGATAGTGTTGGGTAGGACACGTGCGGTTGTTCCCTACCTTGTTAGCGCTAGTTTTGAGGTCAAAACTATTCATAAGAATCCCTCTACTTTTCGGGAATAATGTCAGGTTGGGCATTGACGTTATTTGTTCCCTTCGCTCGAATTCATGAGCATCGTCTCTAGAGGATAATGCTGTAAGGATTCCTTGCTAGAAGGATTTGGTGTGTGTTGTAACACCCCGTAATTTTTAAGGGTATTTTTAAGCTTTACTCGTATGAGTTATTGTTGCAAAATAATTGTATGAGATATCGTTGCAAAATAATTATATAAGATATTGTTGTAAAATATTTATATAAGATATTCGTGTAGGATAATTGTGGACTCTCAGGCGGCACCAGTACCGGCACCAGTACCGGCACCGGCATCATGTAAGATGGTTGGGTGGCTTGGTAGCTGTGTTAGTTGGCCTGGGGAGTGTCACAAATATATACAGGATAATTATATAAAGGATTTGTGCAAGATATTTATATAAGATATTTGTGCACGGTATTTATATAAGATATTTGTGCACGGTAATTGTGCGAGGTAATTGCTTGAGATGTTTGTGCTAGATGATGCACGAATATATTTAACCCGGAGTTAAGAAAATTAACCCAAGTTGAGTTTGGATAAGTATTAATGAAGTCGGTCAGAAACCGCGATCAACCGCGATTGACCGCGATCAACCGCGACTCACCGCGATCGGCCGCGATCGCGGTAATGCCTTTTTCAGAGGCGGTCGTCTTCCTCGAAGGCGGTTACTGTAGCCTTGTCCTCTGTTTTGGCTCGGTTGGGATATTTTCTGGGCAGGCCAAGTGGCCCTTCGCCTTTGTCCCCTTGGAGGTGTCGGAATTGGGCTATAAAAAGGAGGTGAAGACCGGAGCTCTCTAACTCTTCTTCTTCTCTTCTTCTTCTCTTCTTCTTCTCTCTTCTCCTCTGTTCTTCCCTATCTCGCCATTGATGCACGAGCTCTGAGCTCGGTTTTGGGCTTGAATCGAGAAGGTTTGTGGATTGGAGAAGGTTGCCAAGGTGTTAGGTGAAGCTTAGAGGTGCTTTGTGATCAATTTGAATGCAAGACGAAGCTTGAATCGATCGGGTAAATTCCCTCCCCGCCATGGAAGCTGTCGAAGCTTGCCACTGTTGATGAACCGCGACCGACCGCGACCTGCCGCGATCGCGGTATGTGTGTGTCCGAGTTGTGTGTTTTGTGGTTTGGCTTTGGGCTTTGCTCGTTTCCTTTGATTTCTTCTTGTATTCTTTTAGATTCATATATAAGTGTATTGAATCTAACTTAGGGTCTTGTTATGGGTCATTTCTTAGGGATTTAATATCCAAGATCTGCTCCAGTTTCAGACCCAGGAACTAGACGTTGCTCTGCTTGGTTCGAGCTTGTCGGATTTAAGGCAAGTGGTTTTTAATTAATTTGAGATAATTAAAAATCTGATATTATACTAGGTTGTATATTTTGCTAGAACCGACGCTAGTCTATTCTAGATTTGTGCAGGTGAAGGCCGTAAGGGTCCTTGATATGATTTATTGTGTGTGGCTTAGATTATTAAATCTAGGATGATAGTTGTTCAGGTTGAGCCGTGATGGTTCTCTGTGTGATGTGTTTGCGTGTTTAACTGTTAGTTAGCACGAGTATTCGTAGGAGCGCCTGGATCCGGTGTGTTCCATGGGCGTTTCTTTATAACTGTTAAGGGTAATTAAAAACCCAATGCGATAGTAGAAAGTTTGGACTCTGTGAGGTTCATTCTTTATAAGGGCAATCAAGACCCAATGCGATAGTGAAAGTTTGGACTCTGCGAGGTTCATTCTTTATAAGGGCAATTAAGACCCAATGCGATAGTGAAAGTTTGGACTCTGTGAGGTTCATTCTTTATAAGGGCAATCAAGACCCAATGCGATAGTGAAAGTTTGGACTCTGTGAGGTTCATTCTTTATAAGGGCAATTAAGACCCAATGCGATAGTTAGAGAATTGGATCCTGTGAGGTCCAGTTAAAAGTTTATAACGTGATATGTGTGTGTATGGTCATTTAATACAGATAAGTGCTTGTCGCACCTAATTAATGAACGTTGGCAAGTGGTTTTTAATTAATTTGAGATAATTGAAATTTGATATTATATTAGGTTGTATTTCTGCTAGAATCAACGCTAATATAAAAGATATACTGTAATCATGTGACTTGAGATTGTGATGTGATTTGTGATATGTGGAACTGCTTGTGATGTGTTTGTGTGAATTGTATGCCATGAGCCTTTGCTTAGTCTATTTATTAGACTAACGCTTGTATTTTATTTATTGGTAACGTCATGGGGGTGTCGTCCGTCCGTTTCGGCACATGCAGATATGTTGATGTTCAGTGAAGGCTAGAGCGACTATGAATATGAACGGTGTTTTGTTTTCGACAAGTTGTTTTGTCGCTTTGTGTTTAAAACGATTTCCGCTGTGCTATTTTGTATTTTGTTTATAAGTCTTCCGTTGTAAATTCTGATTTTTGTATTGATGATGTATTTGGGTCGTTTTTTGAATCGTGTAATTCCGCGACCATGTGGTTTAATAAAAGTTACGATTTTAGTATCGTAACTGTGTTTTAAGTCAGTTATGACGTCGGAAAAGCCTGGGGTGACTTCGGGGTTTTCACCCGGGGTCATCGGCAGTAGCGCTTCCAAATGGGGTTAAATTTGGGGGTGTTACAGAAATGGTATCAGAGCCGAACGTTTTTAAAACGGGTATGGGATTTAATGAACCATTTACTCGTTTTGTTTGAAAATATTTTCGAACGGTTTTTGTGAACTCACCGGCGGCACCAGTACTGGCACCGGCATCATGTAAGATGGCTGGGTGGCTTGGTGGCTGGGGTAGCTAGGCTTGGGGGTGTTACATACCGGTTTGAAATATTTTCATTCGTTGGAATATTTTCACTTGTTTGAAATATTTGCGAAGGCTCGAAATTTTCAAAAGTGAAAAAGTTACACCGTTCATAGTCGTGCCTCTTCTCTTGAGACTGTTAAGATGAATCTCTAGTGAGACTTGAGTTTGAGGAAATAGGAGTTATGCTTTGAGGTTATAAGACTTGTGGTATCACTTTTTTTGAGGAAATAGGAGTAATATCATTTGTGATTCGTTTCGAGGAAAGTAGGAATGAGATATTGTGATTATGTTTGGAGAAAATTTAAGGAATCTTAAAGGATTTAAGTTAGAGATTGTTTAAAGGAAGGTGTTGAGTTATTCTTAAAGGATTTAAGTTAGAGATGGCATAAGGCCGGTTATGATTAAGGATAATAAGGTTGTTGTTGAGGTAGGAATCCTCTTTGGCTTAGTGCAAGTTTCGGGGTCGAAACTTAAAATAAGGGGGTAGTAATGTAACACCCCGTAATTTTTAAGGGTATTTTTAAGCTTTACTCGTATGAGTTATTGTTGCAAAATAATTGTATGAGATATCGTTGCAAAATAATTATATAAGATATTGTTGTAAAATATTTATATAAGATATTCGTGTAGGATAATTGTGGACTCTCAGGCGGCACCAGTACCGGCACCGGCATCATGTAAGATGGTTGGGTGGCTTGGTAGCTGTGTTAGTTGGCCTGGGGAGTGTCACAAATATATACAGGATAATTATATAAAGGATTTGTGCAAGATATTTATATAAGATATTTGTGCACGGTATTTATATAAGATATTTGTGCACGGTAATTGTGCGAGGTAATTGCTTGAGATGTTTGTGCTAGATGATGCACGAATATATTTAACCCGGAGTTAAGAAAATTAACCCAAGTTGAGTTTGGATAAGTATTAATGAAGTCGGCCAGAAACCGCGATCAACCGCGATTGACCGCGATCAACCGCGACTCACCGCGATCGGCCGCGATCGCGGTAATGCCTTTTTCAGAGGCGGTCGTCTTCCTCGAAGGCGGTTACTGTAGCCTTGTCCTCTGTTTTGGCTCGGTTGGGATATTTTCTGGGCAGGCCAAGTGGCCCTTCGCCTTTGTCCCCTTGTCCCCTTAGAGGTGTCAGAATTGGGCTATAAAAAGGAGGTGATGACCGGAGCTCTCTAACTCTTCTTCTTCTCTTCTTCTTCTCTTCTTCTTCTCTCGTCTCCTCTGTTCTTCCCTGTCTCGCCATTGATGCACGAGCTCTGAGCTCGGTTTTGGGCTTGAATCGAGAAGGTTTGTGGATTGGAGAAGGTTGCCAAGGTGTTAGGTGAAGCTTAGAGGTGCTTTGTGATCAATTTGAATGCAAGACGAAGCTTGAATCGATCGGGTAAATTCCCTCCCCGCCATGGAAGCTGTCGAAGCTTGCCACTGTTGATGAACCGCGACCGACCGCGACCTGCCGCGATCGCGGTATGTGTGTGTCCGAGTTGTGTGTTTTGTGGTTTGGCTTTGGGCTTTGCTCGTTTCCTTTGATTTCTTCTTGTATTCTTTTAGATTCATATATAAGTGTATTGAATCTAACTTAGGGTCTTGTTATGGGCCATTTCTTAGGGATTTAATATCCAAGATCTGCTCCAGTTTCAGACCCAGGAACTAGACGTTGCTCTGCTTGGTTCGAGCTTGTCGGATTTAAGGCAAGTGGTTTTTAATTAATTTGAGATAATTAAAAATCTGATATTATACTAGGTTGTATATTTTGCTAGAACCGACGCTAGTCTATTCTAGATTTGTGCAGGTGAAGGCCGTAATGGTCCTTGATATGATTTATTGTGTGTGGCTTAGATTATTAAATCTAGGATGATAGTTGTTCAGGTTGAGCCGTGATGGTTCTCTGTGTGATGTGTTTGCGTGTTTAACTGTTAGTTAGCACGAGTATTCGTAGGAGCGCCTGGATCCGGTGTGTTCCATGGGCGTTTCTTTATAACTGTTAAGGGTAATTAAAAACCCAATGCGATAGTAGAAAGTTTGGACTCTGTGAGGTTCATTCTTTATAAGGGCAATCAAGACCCAATGCGATAGTGAAAGTTTGGACTCTGCGAGGTTCATTCTTTATAAGGGCAATTAAGACCCAATGCGATAGTGAAAGTTTGGACTCTGTGAGGTTCATTCTTTATAAGGGCAATCAAGACCCAATGCGATAGTGAAAGTTTGGACTCTGTGAGGTTCATTCTTTATAAGGGCAATTAAGACCCAATGCGATAGTTAGAGAATTGGATCCTGTGAGGTCCAGTTAAAAGTTTATAACGTGATATGTGTGTGTATGGTCATTTAATACAGATAAGTGCTTGTCGCACCTAATTAATGAACGTTGGCAAGTGGTTTTTAATTAATTTGAGATAATTGAAATTTGATATTATATTAGGTTGTATTTCTGCTAGAATCAACGCTAATATAAAAGATATACTGTAATCATGTGACTTGAGATTGTGATGTGATTTGTGATATGTGGAACTGCTTGTGATGTGTTTGTGTGAATTGTATGCCATGAGCCTTTGCTTAGTCTATTTATTAGACTAACGCTTGTATTTTATTTATTGGTAACGTCATGGGGGTGTCGTCCGTCCGTTTCGGCACATGCAGATATGTTGATGTTCAGTGAAGGCTAGAGCGACTATGAATATGAACGGTGTTTTGTTTTCGACAAGTTGTTTTGTCGCTTTGTGTTTAAAACGATTTCCGCTGTGCTATTTTGTATTTTGTTTATAAGTCTTCCGTTGTAAATTCTGATTTTTGTATTGATGATGTATTTGGGTCGTTTTTTGAATCGTGTAATTCCGCGACCATGTGGTTTAATAAAAGTTACGATTTTAGTATCGTAACTGTGTTTTAAGTCAGTTATGACGTCGGAAAAGCCTGGGGTGACTTCGGGGTTTTCACCCGGGGTCATCGGTAGTAGCGCTTCCAAATGGGGTTAAATTTGGGGGTGTTACAGAAATGGTATCAGAGCCGAACGTTTTTAAAACGGGTATGGGATTTAATGAACCATTTACTCGTTTTGTTTGAAAATATTTTCGAACGGTTTTTGTGAACTCACCGGCGGCACCAGTACTGGCACCGGCATCATGTAAGATGGCTGGGTGGCTTGGTGGCTGGGGTAGCTAGGCTTGGGGGTGTTACATACCGGTTTGAAATATTTTCATTCGTTGGAATATTTTCACTTGTTTGAAATATTTGCGAAGGCTCGAAATTTTCAAAAGTGAAAAAGTTACACCGTTCATAGTCGTGCCTCTTCTCTTGAGACTGTTAAGATGAATCTCTAGTGAGACTTGAGTTTGAGGAAATAGGAGTTATGCTTTGAGGTTATAAGACTTGTGGTATCACTTTTTTTGAGGAAATAGGAGTAGTATCATTTGTGATTCGTTTCGAGGAAAGTAGGAATGAGATATTGTGATTATGTTTGGAGAAAATTTAAGGAATCTTAAAGGATTTAAGTTAGAGATTGTTTAAAGGAAGGTGTTGAGTTATTCTTAAAGGATTTAAGTTAGAGATGGCATAAGGCCGGTTATGATTAAGGATAATAAGGTTGTTGTTGAGGTAGGAATCCTCTTTGGCTTAGTGCAAGTTTCGGGGTCGAAACTTAAAATAAGGGGGTAGTAATGTAACACCCCGTAATTTTTAAGGGTATTTTTAAGCTTTACTCGTATGAGTTATTGTTGCAAAATAATTGTATGAGATATCGTTGCAAAATAATTATATAAGATATTGTTGTAAAATATTTATATAAGATATTCGTGTAGGATAATTGTGGACTCTCAGGCGGCACCAGTACCGGCACCGGCATCATGTAAGATGGTTGGGTGGCTTGGTAGCTGTGTTAGTTGGCCTGGGGAGTGTCACAAATATATACAGGATAATTATATAAAGGATTTGTGCAAGATATTTATATAAGATATTTGTGCACGGTATTTATATAAGATATTTGTGCACGGTAATTGTGCGAGGTAATTGCTTGAGATGTTTGTGCTAGATGATGCACGAATATATTTAACCCGGAGTTAAGAAAATTAACCCAAGTTGAGTTTGGATAAGTATTAATGAAGTCGGCCAGAAACCGCGATCAACCGCGATTGACCGCGATCAACCGCGACTCACCGCGATCGGCCGCGATCGCGGTAATGCCTTTTTCAGAGGCGGTCGTCTTCCTCGAAGGCGGTTACTGTAGCCTTGTCCTCTGTTTTGGCTCGGTTGGGATATTTTCTGGGCAGGCCAAGTGGCCCTTCGCCTTTGTCCCCTTGTCCCCTTAGAGGTGTCAGAATTGGGCTATAAAAAGGAGGTGATGACCGGAGCTCTCTAACTCTTCTTCTTCTCTTCTTCTTCTCTTCTTCTTCTCTCGTCTCCTCTGTTCTTCCCTGTCTCGCCATTGATGCACGAGCTCTGAGCTCGGTTTTGGGCTTGAATCGAGAAGGTTTGTGGATTGGAGAAGGTTGCCAAGGTGTTAGGTGAAGCTTAGAGGTGCTTTGTGATCAATTTGAATGCAAGACGAAGCTTGAATCGATCGGGTAAATTCCCTCCCCGCCATGGAAGCTGTCGAAGCTTGCCACTGTTGATGAACCGCGACCGACCGCGACCTGCCGCGATCGCGGTATGTGTGTGTCCGAGTTGTGTGTTTTGTGGTTTGGCTTTGGGCTTTGCTCGTTTCCTTTGATTTCTTCTTGTATTCTTTTAGATTCATATATAAGTGTATTGAATCTAACTTAGGGTCTTGTTATGGGCCATTTCTTAGGGATTTAATATCCAAGATCTGCTCCAGTTTCAGACCCAGGAACTAGACGTTGCTCTGCTTGGTTCGAGCTTGTCGGATTTAAGGCAAGTGGTTTTTAATTAATTTGAGATAATTAAAAATCTGATATTATACTAGGTTGTATATTTTGCTAGAACCGACGCTAGTCTATTCTAGATTTGTGCAGGTGAAGGCCGTAATGGTCCTTGATATGATTTATTGTGTGTGGCTTAGATTATTAAATCTAGGATGATAGTTGTTCAGGTTGAGCCGTGATGGTTCTCTGTGTGATGTGTTTGCGTGTTTAACTGTTAGTTAGCACGAGTATTCGTAGGAGCGCCTGGATCCGGTGTGTTCCATGGGCGTTTCTTTATAACTGTTAAGGGTAATTAAAAACCCAATGCGATAGTAGAAAGTTTGGACTCTGTGAGGTTCATTCTTTATAAGGGCAATCAAGACCCAATGCGATAGTGAAAGTTTGGACTCTGTGAGGTTCATTCTTTATAAGGGAAATTAAGACCCAATGCGATAGTGAAAGTTTGGACTCTGTGAGGTTCATTCTTTATAAGGGCAATCAAGACCCAATGCGATAGTGAAAGTTTGGACTCTGTGAGGTTCATTCTTTATAAGGGCAATTAAGACCCAATGCGATAGTTAGAGAATTGGATCCTGTGAGGTCCAGTTAAAAGTTTATAACGTGATATGTGTGTGTATGGTCATTTAATACAGATAAGTGCTTGTCGCACCTAATTAATGAACGTTGGCAAGTGGTTTTTAATTAATTTGAGATAATTGAAATTTGATATTATATTAGGTTGTATTTCTGCTAGAATCAACGCTAATATAAAAGATATACTGTAATCATGTGACTTGAGATTGTGATGTGATTTGTGATATGTGGAACTGCTTGTGATGTGTTTGTGTGAATTGTATGCCATGAGCCTTTGCTTAGTCTATTTATTAGACTAACGCTTGTATTTTATTTATTGGTAACGTCATGGGGGTGTCGTCCGTCCGTTTCGGCACATGCAGATATGTTGATGTTCAGTGAAGGCTAGAGCGACTATGAATATGAACGGTGTTTTGTTTTCGACAAGTTGTTTTGTCGCTTTGTGTTTAAAACGATTTCCGCTGTGCTATTTTGTATTTTGTTTATAAGTCTTCCGTTGTAAATTCTGATTTTTGTATTGATGATGTATTTGGGTCGTTTTTTGAATCGTGTAATTCCGCGACCATGTGGTTTAATAAAAGTTACGATTTTAGTATCGTAACTGTGTTTTAAGTCAGTTATGACGTCGGAAAAGCCTGGGGTGACTTCGGGGTTTTCACCCGGGGTCATCGGCAGTAGCGCTTCCAAATGGGGTTAAATTTGGGGGTGTTACAGAAATGGTATCAGAGCCGAACGTTTTTAAAACGGGTATGGGATTTAATGAACCATTTACTCGTTTTGTTTGAAAATATTTTCGAACGGTTTTTGTGAACTCACCGGCGGCACCAGTACTGGCACCGGCATCATGTAAGATGGCTGGGTGGCTTGGTGGCTGGGGTAGCTAGGCTTGGGGGTGTTACATACCGGTTTGAAATATTTTCATTCGTTGGAATATTTTCACTTGTTTGAAATATTTGCGAAGGCTCGAAATTTTCAAAAGTGAAAAAGTTACACCGTTCATAGTCGTGCCTCTTCTCTTGAGACTGTTAAGATGAATCTCTAGTGAGACTTGAGTTTGAGGAAATAGGAGTTATGCTTTGAGGTTATAAGACTTGTGGTATCACTTTTTTTGAGGAAATAGGAGTAGTATCATTTGTGATTCGTTTCGAGGAAAGTAGGAATGAGATATTGTGATTATGTTTGGAGAAAATTTAAGGAATCTTAAAGGATTTAAGTTAGAGATTGTTTAAAGGAAGGTGTTGAGTTATTCTTAAAGGATTTAAGTTAGAGATGGCATAAGGCCGGTTATGATTAAGGATAATAAGGTTGTTGTTGAGGTAGGAATCCTCTTTGGCTTAGTGCAAGTTTCGGGGTCGAAACTTAAAATAAGGGGGTAGTAATGTAACACCCCGTAATTTTTAAGGGTATTTTTAAGCTTTACTCGTATGAGTTATTGTTGCAAAATAATTGTATGAGATATCGTTGCAAAATAATTATATAAGATATTGTTGTAAAATATTTATATAAGATATTCGTGTAGGATAATTGTGGACTCTCAGGCGGCACCAGTACCGGCACCGGCATCATGTAAGATGGTTGGGTGGCTTGGTAGCTGTGTTAGTTGGCCTGGGGAGTGTCACAAATATATACAGGATAATTATATAAAGGATTTGTGCAAGATATTTATATAAGATATTTGTGCACGGTATTTATATAAGATATTTGTGCACGGTAATTGTGCGAGGTAATTGCTTGAGATGTTTGTGCTAGATGATGCACGAATATATTTAACCCGGAGTTAAGAAAATTAACCCAAGTTGAGTTTGGATAAGTATTAATGAAGTCGGCCAGAAACCGCGATCAACCGCGATTGACCGCGATCAACCGCGACTCACCGCGATCGGCCGCGATCGCGGTAATGCCTTTTTCAGAGGCGGTCGTCTTCCTCGAAGGCGGTTACTGTAGCCTTGTCCTCTGTTTTGGCTCGGTTGGGATATTTTCTGGGCAGGCCAAGTGGCCCTTCGCCTTTGTCCCCTTGTCCCCTTAGAGGTGTCAGAATTGGGCTATAAAAAGGAGGTGATGACCGGAGCTCTCTAACTCTTCTTCTTCTCTTCTTCTTCTCTTCTTCTTCTCTCGTCTCCTCTGTTCTTCCCTGTCTCGCCATTGATGCACGAGCTCTGAGCTCGGTTTTGGGCTTGAATCGAGAAGGTTTGTGGATTGGAGAAGGTTGCCAAGGTGTTAGGTGAAGCTTAGAGGTGCTTTGTGATCAATTTGAATGCAAGACGAAGCTTGAATCGATCGGGTAAATTCCCTCCCCGCCATGGAAGCTGTCGAAGCTTGCCACTGTTGATGAACCGCGACCGACCGCGACCTGCCGCGATCGCGGTATGTGTGTGTCCGAGTTGTGTGTTTTGTGGTTTGGCTTTGGGCTTTGCTCGTTTCCTTTGATTTCTTCTTGTATTCTTTTAGATTCATATATAAGTGTATTGAATCTAACTTAGGGTCTTGTTATGGGCCATTTCTTAGGGATTTAATATCCAAGATCTGCTCCAGTTTCAGACCCAGGAACTAGACGTTGCTCTGCTTGGTTCGAGCTTGTCGGATTTAAGGCAAGTGGTTTTTAATTAATTTGAGATAATTAAAAATCTGATATTATACTAGGTTGTATATTTTGCTAGAACCGACGCTAGTCTATTCTAGATTTGTGCAGGTGAAGGCCGTAATGGTCCTTGATATGATTTATTGTGTGTGGCTTAGATTATTAAATCTAGGATGATAGTTGTTCAGGTTGAGCCGTGATGGTTCTCTGTGTGATGTGTTTGCGTGTTTAACTGTTAGTTAGCACGAGTATTCGTAGGAGCGCCTGGATCCGGTGTGTTCCATGGGCGTTTCTTTATAACTGTTAAGGGTAATTAAAAACCCAATGCGATAGTAGAAAGTTTGGACTCTGTGAGGTTCATTCTTTATAAGGGCAATCAAGACCCAATGCGATAGTGAAAGTTTGGACTCTGCGAGGTTCATTCTTTATAAGGGCAATTAAGACCCAATGCGATAGTGAAAGTTTGGACTCTGTGAGGTTCATTCTTTATAAGGGCAATCAAGACCCAATGCGATAGTGAAAGTTTGGACTCTGTGAGGTTCATTCTTTATAAGGGCAATTAAGACCCAATGCGATAGTTAGAGAATTGGATCCTGTGAGGTCCAGTTAAAAGTTTATAACGTGATATGTGTGTGTATGGTCATTTAATACAGATAAGTGCTTGTCGCACCTAATTAATGAACGTTGGCAAGTGGTTTTTAATTAATTTGAGATAATTGAAATTTGATATTATATTAGGTTGTATTTCTGCTAGAATCAACGCTAATATAAAAGATATACTGTAATCATGTGACTTGAGATTGTGATGTGATTTGTGATATGTGGAACTGCTTGTGATGTGTTTGTGTGAATTGTATGCCATGAGCCTTTGCTTAGTCTATTTATTAGACTAACGCTTGTATTTTATTTATTGGTAACGTCATGGGGGTGTCGTCCGTCCGTTTCGGCACATGCAGATATGTTGATGTTCAGTGAAGGCTAGAGCGACTATGAATATGAACGGTGTTTTGTTTTCGACAAGTTGTTTTGTCGCTTTGTGTTTAAAACGATTTCCGCTGTGCTATTTTGTATTTTGTTTATAAGTCTTCCGTTGTAAATTCTGATTTTTGTATTGATGATGTATTTGGGTCGTTTTTTGAATCGTGTAATTCCGCGACCATGTGGTTTAATAAAAGTTACGATTTTAGTATCGTAACTGTGTTTTAAGTCAGTTATGACGTCGGAAAAGCCTGGGGTGACTTCGGGGTTTTCACCCGGGGTCATCGGCAGTAGCGCTTCCAAATGGGGTTAAATTTGGGGGTGTTACAGAAATGGTATCAGAGCCGAACGTTTTTAAAACGGGTATGGGATTTAATGAACCATTTACTCGTTTTGTTTGAAAATATTTTCGAACGGTTTTTGTGAACTCACCGGCGGCACCAGTACTGGCACCGGCATCATGTAAGATGGCTGGGTGGCTTGGTGGCTGGGGTAGCTAGGCTTGGGGGTGTTACATACCGGTTTGAAATATTTTCATTCGTTGGAATATTTTCACTTGTTTGAAATATTTGCGAAGGCTCGAAATTTTCAAAAGTGAAAAAGTTACACCGTTCATAGTCGTGCCTCTTCTCTTGAGACTGTTAAGATGAATCTCTAGTGAGACTTGAGTTTGAGGAAATAGGAGTTATGCTTTGAGGTTATAAGACTTGTGGTATCACTTTTTTTGAGGAAATAGGAGTAGTATCATTTGTGATTCGTTTCGAGGAAAGTAGGAATGAGATATTGTGATTATGTTTGGAGAAAATTTAAGGAATCTTAAAGGATTTAAGTTAGAGATTGTTTAAAGGAAGGTGTTGAGTTATTCTTAAAGGATTTAAGTTAGAGATGGCATAAGGCCGGTTATGATTAAGGATAATAAGGTTGTTGTTGAGGTAGGAATCCTCTTTGGCTTAGTGCAAGTTTCGGGGTCGAAACTTAAAATAAGGGGGTAGTAATGTAACACCCCGTAATTTTTAAGGGTATTTTTAAGCTTTACTCGTATGAGTTATTGTTGCAAAATAATTGTATGAGATATCGTTGCAAAATAATTATATAAGATATTGTTGTAAAATATTTATATAAGATATTCGTGTAGGATAATTGTGGACTCTCAGGCGGCACCAGTACCGGCACCGGCATCATGTAAGATGGTTGGGTGGCTTGGTAGCTGTGTTAGTTGGCCTGGGGAGTGTCACAAATATATACAGGATAATTATATAAAGGATTTGTGCAAGATATTTATATAAGATATTTGTGCACGGTATTTATATAAGATATTTGTGCACGGTAATTGTGCGAGGTAATTGCTTGAGATGTTTGTGCTAGATGATGCACGAATATATTTAACCCGGAGTTAAGAAAATTAACCCAAGTTGAGTTTGGATAAGTATTAATGAAGTCGGCCAGAAACCGCGATCAACCGCGATTGACCGCGATCAACCGCGACTCACCGCGATCGGCCGCGATCGCGGTAATGCCTTTTTCAGAGGCGGTCGTCTTCCTCGAAGGCGGTTACTGTAGCCTTGTCCTCTGTTTTGGCTCGGTTGGGATATTTTCTGGGCAGGCCAAGTGGCCCTTCGCCTTTGTCCCCTTGTCCCCTTAGAGGTGTCAGAATTGGGCTATAAAAAGGAGGTGATGACCGGAGCTCTCTAACTCTTCTTCTTCTCTTCTTCTTCTCTTCTTCTTCTCTCGTCTCCTCTGTTCTTCCCTGTCTCGCCATTGATGCACGAGCTCTGAGCTCGGTTTTGGGCTTGAATCGAGAAGGTTTGTGGATTGGAGAAGGTTGCCAAGGTGTTAGGTGAAGCTTAGAGGTGCTTTGTGATCAATTTGAATGCAAGACGAAGCTTGAATCGATCGGGTAAATTCCCTCCCCGCCATGGAAGCTGTCGAAGCTTGCCACTGTTGATGAACCGCGACCGACCGCGACCTGCCGCGATCGCGGTATGTGTGTGTCCGAGTTGTGTGTTTTGTGGTTTGGCTTTGGGCTTTGCTCGTTTCCTTTGATTTCTTCTTGTATTCTTTTAGATTCATATATAAGTGTATTGAATCTAACTTAGGGTCTTGTTATGGGCCATTTCTTAGGGATTTAATATCCAAGATCTGCTCCAGTTTCAGACCCAGGAACTAGACGTTGCTCTGCTTGGTTCGAGCTTGTCGGATTTAAGGCAAGTGGTTTTTAATTAATTTGAGATAATTAAAAATCTGATATTATACTAGGTTGTATATTTTGCTAGAACCGACGCTAGTCTATTCTAGATTTGTGCAGGTGAAGGCCGTAATGGTCCTTGATATGATTTATTGTGTGTGGCTTAGATTATTAAATCTAGGATGATAGTTGTTCAGGTTGAGCCGTGATGGTTCTCTGTGTGATGTGTTTGCGTGTTTAACTGTTAGTTAGCACGAGTATTCGTAGGAGCGCCTGGATCCGGTGTGTTCCATGGGCGTTTCTTTATAACTGTTAAGGGTAATTAAAAACCCAATGTGATAGTAGAAAGTTTGGACTCTGTGAGGTTCATTCTTTATAAGGGCAATCAAGACCCAATGCGATAGTGAAAGTTTGGACTCTGCGAGGTTCATTCTTTATAAGGGCAATTAAGACTCAATGCGATAGTGAAAGTTTGGACTCTGTGAGGTTCATTCTTTATAAGGGCAATCAAGACCCAATGCGATAGTGAAAGTTTGGACTCTGTGAGGTTCATTCTTTATAAGGGCAATTAAGACCCAATGTGATAGTTAGAGAATTGGATCCTGTGAGGTCCAGTTAAAAGTTTATAACGTGATATGTGTGTGTATGGTCATTTAATACAGATAAGTGCTTGTCGCACCTAATTAATGAACGTTGGCAAGTGGTTTTTAATTAATTTGAGATAATTGAAATTTGATATTATATTAGGTTGTATTTCTGCTAGAATCAACGCTAATATAAAAGATATACTGTAATCATGTGACTTGAGATTGTGATGTGATTTGTGATATGTGGAACTGCTTGTGATGTGTTTGTGTGAATTGTATGCCATGAGCCTTTGCTTAGTCTATTTATTAGACTAACGCTTGTATTTTATTTATTGGTAACGTCATGGGGGTGTCGTCCGTCCGTTTCGGCACATGCAGATATGTTGCTGTTCAGTGAAGGCTAGAGCGACTATGAATATGAACGGTGTTTTGTTTTCGACAAGTTGTTTTGTCGCTTTGTGTTTAAAACGATTTCCGCTGTGCTATTTTGTATTTTGTTTATAAGTCTTCCGTTGTAAATTCTGATTTTTGTATTGATGATGTATTTGGGTCGTTTTTGGAATCGTGTAATTCTGCGACCATGTGGTTTAATAAAAGTTACGATTTTAGTATCGTAACTGTGTTTTAAGTCAGTTATGACATCGGAAAAGCCTGGGGTGACTTCGGGGTTTTCGCCCGGGGTCATCGGCAGTAGCGCTTCCAAATGGGGTTAAATTTGGGGGTGTTACATGTGTAGTAATGCTCTATGGAGTTTGAGGCTATTCCTCATGTGTATACTCTGAGCATTAGATGGGGTGAGTTGTATAAATTATATATTTAAGGGAATAAATGTATAAGAGAGATATTTTATAAGGGGTCTTTTTGTCTAAGATGATCGTACTCTAATACAATATTGAGTAAACTTTAGAACCCAAGAGCTATGTGTATGAGGTTTATAAACGAGTGTGTCCACTATGGAACCAGTGTTAAAAGCTTTTTGGAAAAGTTAAGTGTGCGAAATCATAAGATTTATTTTGGAAGACCTATTCGAGGTTTCGTTGTGAGGTATTCTTAAGGAAATGATATAATGAGATGATGATACAAGAAGTGTTAAGGTGATTAAGTCTTGGGTAAATAGTAAATATCAGTAAAGCAAAAGGGTGCTTGATTTGAGATAATAAGTCGTGTGAGGACGACTGGTTGTTTAAGGATTTATGAGTGAATAACAAACTCAACCGGTAAGAGTTGTTATGATTTTGGTGGATCAAATAGTGTGGCATAAAATAAGTATGTGGATGTTATCGACTGGACTTGAGGAAAAAGTGACCTACGTCTATTAAGGTGATCGTATGACATGTTTGGGTCAAACGAGGTTATAATCTTGTGGAATGGGTTATTAAATCATGATGAGGTAAAAAGGAATAGGATGCAGTTAATTGTGGAAAATTAAGGAATCATTTAAGAAGATGGCATAAGGGCCAATTTTAATTAAGCTAGATAATGAGATAGATGAGGTGCATATGTAAAAGAGTAAGCCGATATGACAATTGGAGGTACTAAGTTTGGAGGTATAAGTGAGTTTATGGATGTACTTTGAGGATCTGACCATCGAAAGGAAGTTGGTAGAAAAATGTTGTATTCTTCTGCTGGAGGACATTAAAATCTTTATGATGAATAGGGCATAAAAGCGAGATTATATTGGAGACTATAATGGATACTTGGTTTAAGGTAATCATAATCGTGTGGATGATCATATCGATTCCAACGAGGGTAAGGAGCGAAGGCAGTATGTAGTAGGTGGTATCATGATCGAATAAATAGTTCGACTTTGGTGATATAGAGTACGAAGACCAAATTTATTTAAGATATCAACTTAAGGAAGATAAGGTATGAACTTTGAGAGTGGTTTATAATGAGAAAAGTTGAAAGAGAAATGTGTGTTCTCATGCTTAAGGTATAGCAAGTCTATTGTGATGATTTCAGAGACTATTATCCTAAGATAATTAAGACCTTGTGGATATAGTCACGAGCTATTACAGGTGTAGCACATGGAGATAAGTTATGCGAGATACTGGTATGGTTGAGAAAACATATCGTTTTCCTAGGAGCAATTTCAAGGATGAAATGATTAAGGATATTAAGTTCACGTAGTGAAGTTAATGGTGAAACCGGTCCCTCTACCTTAGTGATGTTAGTTTCGGGGTCAAAACTATTTTTAAGGGGGTAGTAATGTAATAACCCTCATGATTGCCATAAGGGTAATATGGTAAATGTATATTGGTGAAAACAAGGTTATAAAATTTCCTTAAGTTATGAAGGGTCTAAATTATGGTTAACCTTACGTTAACTATAATTTGAACCAACTTATAAATTTTAACTTAGAAATGCTTGAACCAATTTACAAAGTGTTAAATGGGTTAGGCATGGTAAAACTTATAAGGTTGGGTAACTTAAAGTAAGGTCGTTTCTCCGAGCTGTTATCGGCCAAGTTTCGGGGTCGAAACTTCTTTTAAGGGGGTAGTATTGTAATAACCCCCAAAAGTCCCGAACTGTCATTTTGTAAGAAAGACGTGATGGACAAATTCTGTAAATCTCTATAATAATCTTTTTGAACGAAATATTATGCGTTAATAAGATTTTGGGTCATAAAGTAATTAGGAAATGCTAAAATTATAATTTAGCATGTCCCCAATCGAGACTCGCGACCAAAGGCTGAGAAAGGCAATCGCGCCCAATCCTCGACCGCGGCTCAGTTTTCGCGACCGTGGAAATCCCGATGTTCGTCTTCTTCCTTCTTCCCGCGCTGCGTCGCTTCGTTGGTCGGCGTTTCGCCGGTGGGGGGAGGTGAACCGCTTGGGTTGCCGGCGTTGAGGCCCTCCTTCCCCTATAAAAGGAGGCCGATGCAGCTTCATTCTTCATCCATCAGATCTCATCTCTCTCCCTCTCAAAGTTTTGCTCGTCGGAATTCTTGTGGTCGCCGGTGTTTTGGTGCTCGCCGGAGTTTGTTTGGTGGTGCTTTTGAAGCCTTTGTTGCTGTGGTGGTGAAGCAAGCGGCATCGTCATTGGTAAGCTCAAGCCGCCTCCAAAGTCGTCATGGGAAGGGAGAACCGCAACCGCGGGGATGAATTCCGCGACTGCGGCTCTGCCCAGATTTCCGCAACCGCAGATGTGCAAACCGCGACCGTGGCTTGCCTTAGCAAGCGCGATCATGGCTTGGGCATCCACGGCCACGGCTTAGGCTTTTGTTTCCCTTCGATTCGTTTCGTGTTTTCGTTTGTTCCGTTATTACGTGTTGTATCGTATCTAACTTAGGGTTCCATCGTTTATCTCGTCGTCGTAGGAATCCATACGCAGATTCCAGTCTCCAGATCTCGGAACCCGACATCTTCGATTCGTCTAGATTAAGGCAAGTGGTGGTTCACTCTTGCTCATTATTCCATGTTTCCCTTGATTATCAATTAATTGATTGTTAATTTAGATGGGATAAAAGTTGTTGTTTCTGTTTGGGAACAGATTTAATTAAATAATGTGTTTACGATCACTAGAACCATTCTATTTCCCCATGTTCGTCTTCTTCCGTCTTCCCGCGTTGCGTCGCTTCGTTGGTCGGCGTTGGGGGGAGATGAACCGCTTGGGTTGCCGGCGTTGAGGCCCTCCTTCCCCTATAAAATGAGGCCGATGCAGCCTCAATCTTCATCCATCAGATCTCATCTCTCTCCCTCTCAAAGTTTTGCTCGTCGGAGTTCTTGTGGTCGCCGGTGTTTTGGTGCTCGCCGGAGTTCGTTTGGTGGTGCTTGTGAAGCCTTGGTTGATGTGGTGGTGAAGCAAGCGGCGTCGTCGTTGGTAAGCTCGAGCCGCCTCCAAAGCCATCATCGGAAGGGAGAACCGCGACCGCGGGAATGAATTCTGTGACCGCGGCTTTGTCCAGATTTTCGCGACCGCGGATGTGCAAACCGCGACCGCGGCTTGCCTTAGCAAGCGCGATCGTGGCTTGGGCATCCACGGCCACAGCTTTTGTTTCCCTTCGATTCGTTTCGTGTTTTCTTTCGTTCCATTATTACGTGTTGTATTGTATCTAACTTAGGGTTCCTTCGTTTATCTCGTCGTCGTCGTAGGAATCCGTACGCAGATTCCAGTCTCCAGACTTCGGAACCTGACTTCTTCGATTCGTCTAGATTAAGGCAAGTGGCGGTTCGCTCTTGCTCATTATTCCATGTTTCCCTTGATTATCAATTAATTGATTGTTAATTAAGATGGGATAAAAGTTATTGTTTCTGTTTGGGAACAAATTTAATTAAATAATGTGTTTATAGGTTGAGGGGATATTTGTTAGTCATTCTTTTACGTAACTGCAGGTTTAGTTTGAGCTTTTTTAGTTTTGTTTTTCTATTAGTTTTAGTTGGCGGCCGCACATGAGACTCTTCAGGAAGGAATTTTCGGCTTTAGCTTGTTTGAAGACTTGGTATTATTGTTCTAGCCTTTATCAACTTGTATTATTTATATATTGAGATTGAATTTCCCGTTTCGCTTCATCGGACGATTCGCGTTTGTTTTGCGCAGCCTTTTTTTTAAAAAAATAATAAAAATAATTTATTTTCCTTGTACAACAAAAGAAACGCTTAGCAAGAGTCAACAAGTTTGATATACAAATGAAACCCTCGACCCCCTCAAATAGAACACGCCACACGTGCCCCCCTTCGTCCCCTCTTCTCCTCTCCACAAAACCGCACACCAGAAACCCTAGATCGACCTTCCGCCCAAATTACTGCCCCCAATTCCAATACTTTCTCACCTTCACCACGCTCCTGATCAAGCATCTCCATAAACAAAGCTTACCCTCTTCAAACCTCATCTGGTGGAGACTTCCCTGGAGCAGGAAACAATATGGAAGAGTAGTCATCTTCAACTTCTGTGTCGCTCGAACTCGGAGATGGCGGTTGGCTCCTCGATCCCGTCTCTACCCTCCAAACACAAGAACAAAGAAGAAAAGAGAAGAACAATGCGATCCTTGGCGACTCACATTCCTTAAACTAGATCTAGGTTTTCGATCTCCCCAAATCTGGAGCAGGAGAACCAAGTGTTGGCAAGGCGAGCCTCCAAGGCCAAGAAGCGAGCCCAATCAACGACGATGCGGCCTCTGGAGTATTCATGTGATCGGAGGAAGGAAACGACCCCCCCTATTCGGGAGACGCAAGGGACAGCGATGGCGAGGCAAGGATTTCTGGTGCAGACACGCCTCCTCTGTGCGACTCAATGATGCTAAAACCCCTTTCACCACCGGAGATGTTTATCCAAGTGAGTCAAGGTTGCCAGATGAGGAAGTCGCCGCTCACAAGAAGGAAAAATAGGAAACGATCCCGAATCAGGTTTTATCCTTCTAATCCTAACTCTTTAACTTTCAAAACCGCTCTTATGAATGCTTCCACTAACCCCTATAGCCATCAGTACTTTAGCATCATCTTTACCATATCCCTTGTTCATCCCTATTTAGACATTTCTCAGTATCCTTCCATTGTCTTGCTTGAATGGTATATAAACTGCTTTCTGGATGAGCTTAAAAGTTATCCTGATATTAAGGAGAATAACAAGACTCCCTCTGTTGAAACTACTTGTTCGGAATCACCTAGTCAGGCTACCTCAATAACTAAGATTACCATACCAAAATTATTGGGCTCACTCCCACTTCAAAAATCTCACCAACTAAATATGCTAACAACTATTAATATACTCTTACTATCACTACTGCACCTAACAAGATCCCCCACTATGATCTAGAGGACTACCCCTGCTATAACAATGATAATACCACATATTGCTATTCCATTTATCTTGATCAAATTAAAATAGACAGGCCTAGCACTAAGATTAACAAAAGGTTTGAACCCCCTAAATAATGTGATTTGACTACACACATTATAGCCCTTCAACTTGCTACCATCACTATGCAACAACTCTGTGCAGGTTCAGTGAAAAGGAATGGACACGCCAAATTGATGATCAACATACAGTTGAAGACGCCAATCCAAGATGCAGAAGCTCACCCTAAACAAATCAAGTGCCCCATCCTAACAAGTGAACACCATGGAAGGAAAGACACAAAAAGGAATACCAATAACTCTGATGCAGTTTTCCACTTTCTGGGAAGAAATTGTATTTACTCTTGTAAATGTACTTAGCAAACTAAAAGACCAAATCTAAGTAATACCAACAACAACAACAAACTGGAAGCTACCACCAAATGTTGTAGGCAAAACCAATATACCAAATTAGCAGGCATTATAAACCACAAAAAGATCAGGCATTATAAACCAAATTAGCTTGCATACGATCCTCAGTCTATTTATAGATCTGGGATCTTGGACTTGTTCCATGCCAATTGCATCAAACACCAAGAATCAACCATCTGCCTTACAAAAGAGCAGCAGTCTCTTAGGCTTCTTAATCCTACAACCATTCAAAGCTATCTTAGAAAAGGTTATAGATTTTTGCATCTTGGGTTAATCCAAATTGCATTAAAACCTCTTCATAGAAAAGGTATTGATTCTCCTGTCTTCCTAGCCCTTAGGGATGACCGGTTTCTCTCATACAAAGACTCGATCCTTGCTTTAGTCCAATCCAACATCTGCAATGGACCTTTGTTCTTCAATTGTTCTCCAAACTTCTCAGTCGACTTGACTGACCCTAGGATTTGTCAAACCGTCATCCTAGACATCAAAATGCTGAATAACAACTACAAACAGTTTACTAAGAACTTTGCTGTTATTTATAGACTGTATTTCAAACTCATGAGTTCTTTAACAGATTCAAAGTGCATCATTACCCCTCTAGCTCATGGAGAGACTGTTCTTCTTCAATTAGAAGCAGAAAAGTCTTGCACTTTTACTCCCAAGACCATCAAGTGGAAAGACATTACTATTCCTGAAACCCTAGAGGTCGACAACGACAACCCTCCTAGAAACCTGGAACAACAAGAGATCTCTCAGATCATAGAAGAGTCTGATGGTAGAATTCTCATCAGGTTCAATTCGGTCAGAGAAAACTCAATCAACCGACCTAGCTTTGCCCCTGCTCGGAATTCTATTAGTGACCCCTTCTACTCCATGACCAGTGAGTTCTCCAGAAATAGTTTTCTAAGAAGAGATCATATAGACTTTGTCCATCCTCTTCCAAGAATCATTTCCCAGAATGAGGAAGAGTCTGTTGGTGACCATTCTCCTACCTCTACCAACATGCATAACTATTCTACTATCAATGTCTTAATCAAAGAAGGTTTTACCATTGATAAAGAGTATCTTAGAAAAGATTTCTATGGCTCCAGCAACAACAAAAAGAGAAGATGGTTCATGCAACTAGACAAAGATTGCAGAGATAGAATCCAAGAGGAATATTATGAAGAGATGAACAATCTCCAAACTAATATTCTTTTCTTTAGATGGTTCTCTATTTATCTGTCTAAAAAAGACATTGATGACCCATTCCATCTTCCATCCTTAGAGGTGCAAAATAGGATTTCTAGAACCTAGAATCTTTTTCCCTCAGGAGCCAGTACCTCTGTTCATCCTCCGCTCAAGAGTATCATTGTTAAACATGACAATGAAGATATTCGTGCTGATCCCTTTAAGAAAGGGAGACCTGAGCAGGATCACAGTCAGACCAATTTGGGAGATATCAAGAAGATCTACTCCCAAAACAACTACAGCAATCAAATCCTTCATACCATCTCTGAACAAATAGATCAGATTCATCTTGGTATGGATAAAGGATTGAGTTCTCCTAAGTTTCTTAGAGATATTAGTAGGCCTCACTTTCAAGCTGAAAGTATTCCTAACAATCTCTTAAGCAACATCAGCCTTAGCCCTCCGTCTATCCTCGATAGAATCAATCAGAGGATGGATTCCTTCCACCTAGCCATTAACCAAAGGATGGATAATATCCAGGCTTCCTCCACAGGTTGGCCAAAAGGATCAAAAGCAATGAAAATATGCAAGAAATGATAAGCAAGACAATAACACAATACTGGACTATTGTGCGTAATAGAAATAAATTACAAAAGAAAGAAAGCTGTACAAAAACTTACAAGTAACTGAAGAGCAGCAAAGCAAGAAACTAAAAATATAAAGGAGATTAAAAAGGAAATCCTTAAACAAAGGATCAATCCAAAAAGCAAAGAGCAACTGGTTAGATTCTACTCTGGTTGCTGGGCTAGGCCTTAGTTAAACTATAGCACGATTAAAAAGGAAATCCTTTCCATCGTCGCTTGTATTTCCAAATTTCAAGATGATTTATACAACAAGTCTTTTATTCTTAGAGTTGATTGCAAATCCGTAAAAGATATACTTCAAAAAGATGTCCAGAACATTGTCTCAAATCCGCAAAAGATATACTTCCTCAGCCCAATGCTTTTATGATTGTTGAAACTGATGCCTCCAACATTGGTTTTGGTGGCATTCTTAAACAAAGGATCAATCCAGAAAGCAAAGAGCAACTGGTTAGATTCTACTCTGGTTGCTGGGCTGGGCCTTAGTTAAACTATAGCACGATTAAAAAGGAAATCCTTTCCATCGTCGCTTGCATTTTCAAATTTCAAGATGATTTATACAACAAGTCTTTTCTTCTTAGAGTTGATTGCAAATCCGCAAAAGATATACTTTAAAAAGATGTCCAGAACATTGTCTCAAAACAAATTTTTGCTCGATGGCAAGCCATTTTATCTGTCTTTGATTTTGAAATTGAATTTATCAAAGGAGAAAGCAATTCTTTACCAGATTTTCTGACAAGAGAATTTCTGCAGGGAAAACCTTAAAACACATGGCCCCCTTTCCTTATTTCAAAACCCTCCAAGACAAACAAAAAGCCTACTACTCCTATTTTCGAGTCTTTGAAGCCCAAAAGACCGTTCGCAAAACTGCTCAAGAATCATTTCACTCTGAGAAGATTAAACATATCATTCTCTCCAGTGAAATCAAGATCCTCAACATTCGCCAACAAACTGCTGACAGGATCATTAGGGATCGCATTCTTTCTAACGTATCTTTTTAATCTTGTTTAAAACAGGTTCTCAAGAATGGCGGGGAGGGGAAACCCTCGTAAGCAAACCCCACAGGATTATGCCTCAGCAAGCTCGTCCCCAGCAAAAAGCGTTGTCCAAACGCAAAACCAATTTCAATCCTTATTCCAATTCCCAGCTCTCACAAATAGTCCTCTAAACCCGAGGACTCCACAAAAAACTGACAAACAGAAATCCACCAAGCATTTCCACAGATACATCCTCAAGCAATCATCCCTACAAAATATCTGCCTCACAAAAGAATTCAATCCCCCTGACCAAAAGGACTTTGGACCCTTCATAAAAAATCTCTTCTCCAAAGACTTCCAATGGTTTCTTTCTGACCCGGCAAAAACCCAGAAGTTCTATGAATTCGTTTTGGTAGATTCTGAATCTGCCGAAATCTCGCATACCAGAGACGACAATGACCCCAACCTCATTGTCTTCTCAAAATGCAAAATTCTGAAGGTCATCTCCAGAGAATCTTGGGGAGAACCTAGCACACAAAAGACATTCTCAATCCCTTTCTGGCCGAAAGGCTATTCCTATTTTGACTATAGAGATGCTTGGACCAAGGCCTTTCTTATCCGAGCATTCAACCATTCCTGGTTCTTTTTCTTCTTAAAAACATGCAACAACAATTTACCAGTCTGGTTCTTTGACTGGTGGAACTACTTTGGACCTACTCCTGAAATCTACCCTGTAGAAGCTAGGCAATCCTATGACTTCTTTATCAAACATTGTCCGGTCCAAAACTACATAAAACCAATACAATTCCATAGGTGCACTGGTGTATCTTGGATACTCTGCTGGATCTATGAACTACAGCAAGCATTACCCTGTCCATGTCCCATTTCTCTCTGTCGCAAGTTCAAAGTTCGATGGTGGGAAAAGATTGATCCAGAATCCTACTCACTCAACAACATCCAGGCAATTTTCAAAGCAAAAGGAACACAAGCTTCTCCTGCCCCCTCAAAGGAGATTGTCATTCACCCGTCAGGAGTCTCGGTGGCAACTGCGTCACCCTCACAAATTCAAGACCAAGACTGGCTCGACTACCAAGAATGGAAGAAATACAAGAATCTCAAAACCAAGCAAAACTCGGTAACAATTGTTGACATCTCGGACGAGAAGCCCAAGTCTTGGGCTGATAAAGTCCAAGAAGAAGAAGACCAAGCCAGCTCGGCCAACTTAGCCCAGCAAACTGATTATGACCCATTTGATCAGTTTGCACAAGACCCTTACACCTAGTAAGGTTGCAAGCCCAAAAGGCTCAGACTCTCTTTAAGCCCAAAAGCAAGTCCTTAGCCCATCAAAAATCTTTCAGATCAAAGATGTCGGCAAAACAATCAGACAAAATACAATCAGATCAATCTCATCAACAAAGAACAAAGAACTTCTACAGCAAAAGCAGAAGTCCACTCTGAACAGTACCAACGCACTTATTTAGGCACTATTCATATGAACAGTTGTACGGCGCCTTAATAGTGCCCTCAAATAGCAATTTTTTCTTTCTCTATTTAAGCTGGTAAGCCCTCACCTGTTAGAGGTACGCTAAAAATATCCCTCTCTTTCTCTCCTTTATATTTTTAGTTTTTTGCTTTGCTGTTCTTCAGTTACTTGTAAGTTTTTGTACAGCTTTCTTTTTTTTGTAATTTTTTTCTATTAAGCACAATAGTCCAGTATTGTGTTATTGTCTTGCTTATCATATTTTCACTGCTCTTCAGTTCCAAAGTGCACCATTATCCCTCTAGCTCATGGAGAGATTGTTCTTCTTCAATTAGAAGTAGAAAAGTCTTGCACTTTTACTCCCAAGACCATCAAGTGGAAATACATTACTATTCCTGAAACCCTAGAGGTTGACAACGACAACCCTCCTAGAAACCTGGAACAGCAAGAGATCTCTCAGATCATAGAAGAGTCTGATGGTAGAATTCTCATCAGGTTCAATTCGGTCAGAGAACACTCAACCAACCAACCTAGCTTTGCCCCTGCTCGGAATTCTATTAATGACCCCTTCTACTCCATGACTAGTGAGTTCTCTAGAAATAATTCTCTTAGAAGAGATCATATAGACTTTGTCCATCCTTTTCCAAGAATCATTCCCCAGAATGAGGAAGAGTCTGTTGGTGACCATTCTCCTACCTCTACCAACATGCATAACTATTCTACTATCAATGTCTTAACCAAAGAAGGTTTTACCATTGATAAAGAGTATCTTAGAAAAGATTTCTATGGCTCCAGCAACAACAAAAAGAGAAGATGGTTCATGCAACTAGACAAAGATTGCAGAGATAGAATCCAAGAGGAATATTATGAAGAGATGAACAATCTCCAAACTAATATTCTTTTCTTTAGATGGTTCTCTATTTATCTGTCTAAAAAAGACATTGATGACCCATTCCATCTTCCATCCTTAGAGGTGCAAAATAGGATTTCTAGAACCTAGAATCTTTTTCCCTCAGGAACCAGTACCTCTGTTCATCATCCGCTCAAGAGTATCATTGTTAAACATGACAATGAAGATATTCGTGCTGATCCCTTTAAGAAAGGGAGACCTGAGCAGGATCACAGTCAGACCAATTTGAGAGATATCAAGAAGATCTACTCCCAAAACAACTACAGCAATCAAATCCTTCATACCATCTCTGAACAAATAGATCAGATTCATCTTGGTATGGATAAAGGATTGAGTTCTCCTAAGTTTCTTAGAGATATTAGTAGGCCTCACTTTCAAGCTGAAAGTATTCCTAACAATCTCTTAAGCAACATCAGCCTTAGCCCTCCGTCTATCCTCGATAGAATCAATCAGATGATGGATTCCTTCCACCTAGCCATTAACCAAAGGATGGATAATATCCAGGCTTCCTCCACAGGTTGGCCAAAAGGATCAAAAGCAATGAAAATATGCAAGAAATGATAAGCAAGACAATAACACAATACTGGACTATTGTGCGTAATAGAAATAAATTACAAAAGAAAGAAAGCTGTACAAAAACTTACAAGTAACTGAACAACAGCAAAGCAAGAAACTAAAAATATAAAGGAGAGAAAGAGAGGGAGATTTTTAGCGTGCATCTAACAGGTGAGGGCTTACCAGCTTAAATAGAGAAAGAAAAAATTGCTATTTGAGGGCACTATTAAGGCGCCGTACAACTGTTCATATGAATAGTGCCTAAATAAGTGCGTTGGTACTGTTCAGAGTGGACTTCTGCTTTTGCTGTAGAAGTTCTTTGTTTTTTGTTGATGAGATTGATCTGATTGTATTTTGTCTGATTGTTTTGCCGACATCTTTGGTCTGAAAGATTTTTGATGGGCTAAGGACTTCCTTTTGGGCTTAAAGAGAGTCTAGGCCTTTTGGGCTTGCAACCTTACTAGGCGTAAGGGTCTTGTGCAAACTGATCAAATGGGTCATAATCAGTTTGCTGGGCTAAGTTGGCCGAGCTGATTTGGTCTTCTTCTTCTTGGACTTTATCAGCCCAAAACTTGGGCTTCTCGTCCGAGATGTCAACAATTGTTACCGAGTTTTGCTTGGTTTTGAGATTCTTGTATTTCTTCCATTCTTGGTAGTCGAACCAGTCTTGGTCTTGAATTTGTGAGGGTGACGCAGTTGCCACCGGGACTCCTGACGGGTGAATGACAATCTCCTTTGAGGGGGCAGGAGAAGCTTGTGTTCCTTTTGCTTTGAAAATTGTCTGGATGTTGTTGAGTGAGTAGGATTCTGGATCAATCTTTTCCCACCATCGAACTTTGAACTTGCGGCAGAGAGAAAGGGGACATGGACAGGGTAATGCTTGCTGGAGTTCATAGATCCAGCAGAGTATCCAAGATACACCAGTACACCTATGAAATTGTATTGGTTTTATGTAGTTTTGGACCGGACAATGTTTGATAAAGAAGTCATAGGATTGCCTAGCTTCTTCAGGGTAGATTTCAGGAGTAGGTCCAAAGTAGTTCCACCAGTCAAACAACCAGACTGGTAAATTGCTGTTGTATGTTTTTGCGAAGAAAAAGAACCAGGAATGGTTGAATGCTCGGATAAGAAAGGCCTTGGTCCAAGCATCTCTATAGTCATAATAGGAATAGCCTTTCGGCCAGAAAGGGATTGAGAATGCCTTTTGTGTGCTAGGTTCTCCCCAAGATTCTCTGGAGATGACCTTCAGAATTTTGCATTTTGAGAAGACAATGAGGTTGGGGTCATTGTCGTCTCTGGTATGCGAGATTTCGGCAGATTCAGAATCTACCAAAACGAATTCATAGAACTTTTGGGTTTTTGTCGGGTCAGAAGGAAACCATTGGAAGTCTTTGGAGAATAGATTTTTTATGAAGGGTCCAAAGTCCTTTTGGTCAGGGGGATTGAATTCTTTTGTGAGGCAGATATTTTATAGGGATGATTGCTTGAGGATGTATCTATGGAAATGCTTGGTGGATTTCTGTTTGTCAGTTTTTGTAGAGTCCTCGGGTTTAGAGGACTGTTTGTGAGAGCTGGGAATTGGGATAAGGATTGAAATTGGTTTTGCGTTTGGACAACGCTTTTTGCTGGGGACGAGCTTGCTGAGGCATAATCCTGTGGGGTTTGCTTACGAGGGTTTCCCCTCCCCGCCATTCTTGAGAACCTGTTTTAAACAAGATTAAAAAGATACGTTAGAAAGAATGCGATCCCTAATGATCCTGTCAGCAGTTTGTTGGCGAATGTTGAGGATCTTGATTTCACTGGAGAGAATGATATGTTTAATCTTCTCAGAGTGAAATGATTCTTGAGCAGTTTTGCGAACGGTCTTTTGGGCTTCAAAGACTCGAAAATAGGAGTAGTAGGCTTTTTGTTTGTCTTGGAGGGTTTTGAAATAAGGAAAGGGGGCCATGTGTTTTAAGGTTTTTCCTGCAGAAATTCTCTTGTCAGAAAATCTGGTAAAGAATTGCTTTCTCCTTTGATAAATTCAATTTCAAAATCAAAGACAGATAAAATGGCTTGCCATCGAGCAAAAATTTGTTTTGAGACAATGTTCTGGACATCTTTTTGAAGTATATCTTTTGCGGATTTGCAATCAACTCTAAGAAGAAAAGACTTGTTGTATAAATCATCTTGAAATTTGGAAATGCAAGCGACGATGGAAAGGATTTCCTTTTTAATCGTGTTATAGTTTAACTAAGGCCCAGCCCAGCAACTAGAGTAGAATCTAACCAGTTGCTCTTTGCTTTCTGGATTGATCCTTTGTTTAAGAATGCCACCAAAACCAATGTTGGAGGCATCAGTTTGAACAATCATAAAAGCATTGGGCTGAGGAAGGCCTAGGCAAGGAAGAGATTTAATCTTGCTTTTGATGATTTGGACGGCTTTGGTTTGATCAGAACCCCAAGGAGCAGGATTCTTTTTGAGTCTGGAAAATAAGGGAATGCAGAGTTTTCTGAGATCGGGAAAGAAATCAGAAATATAATTGAGGCAACCAAGGAATCTTTGTAATTGAGTTTTGTCTTTGATTTCGTCGGGAAATCTATCTGTGAATTCAATGCTCCTTTGGATAGGTTTGATGGTTTGTTGATGAATGTCATGGCCAAGAAATCTAATCTTGGTCTGAAAGAGTTTTATCTTAGTGGCAGATAAAACTAATCCATTCTTTTTGATGACATGCAGAAAGGTATTGAGATGCTTAGAGTGTTCTTTTAAGGTTAGGGAATAAATGAGGATATCGTCGATGTAGACGATGAGGAAGTCAGAGAAGGGATTCAGAATATCATTCATAATCCTTTGATATTCTGAAGGGGCATTTTTGAGACCAAAGGGCATGACATTCCATTCGTAATGCCCAAATGGTACAGTGAAGGCGGTTTTGTATCTGTCTTCTTCGACAATCTGGATTTGTCAGTAACCGCTCTTCATGTCAAACTTAGAGAAGACTTTTGCTTCGAAAAGTCTGTTGAGGAGGTCTCTCTTATTGGGGATAGGATACCTAATCCATTGTAAGGCTTTGTTGAGAGGTTTGTAGTTGATAACCAGCCTAGGAACGCCTCTTTCTTTTTCGGCTGTGTTCATGACATAGAAAGTCGCGCAACTCCAGGGAGATTGAGATTTTCTAATTAGTTTCTTAACTAACAAGGTCTCAATTTCTTTCTTGCAGGTTTCTAAGAGTTCCTTGTTCATTTGAATAGGCCTAGCTTTGGTTGGGATATCTCTCTCATGAAAGTCTTTTTCATAGGGGAGATAAACATGATGCTTCTTTCTGTCCCAGAAGGAATTGGGGATATCCGCACAGACTTGCTCTTTGAAGAGATTCTCGAAGTCTAGGGCCTTGGTTTGCCAGAGAGGGCCTTGCAGCCTTTCTTCAATCTTTAAAAACCCAATTTCATTAGTTAAATCTCTAATGAGGGTTTTCTTATGCTGAATGTTGTTAAGCTGTCTTTTGATAGAAGCATTTTGAAGGAGATCAAGATCTCTGCTCTTGATTGGGGAAAGGAAGGGGAAGTCTAGGTTTTTTCCTAGAACCTTGGCATGAATGCCGTCTTTATCAACTGAGAAGGGATAAAGCTGGGTTAGGAATGGGGATCCTAGGATGACTTCTTGTTGAAGATCCTTGATAAGGATAAAAGAGTTTAGGAGACACCATCCATTGCTGCAGACGGAGGCTTCAGGAATTTTGTAGTTTAACTGCATTTTAATGCCGCTGGCATTAAGAAGCCTTTCATTGGTCTTGACAAAATACTTGGAATTGACAAGGCCTTCTCTGATACAGTTGAGATCAGCTCCGCTGTCAATGGGGGCGACAATTTTGAAGGTGGAATCTTCAATCTTGATCTTAACAGGACAATACCATTTTTGGCATTCTACTTTGTTAAGAGCTGAAAGAAAGAGATTGTCTTGCTGGAAAGATGGGTTAAATGATTCATTGTGCGAGATGAGGGGTTTTTTGCTGGTAGAGGAAGAGGTTCTAATTTTAACAGAGCCTTGGCTGGATCTGTTAGATGATCTTATCTCAGAACTACAGCTAGATTCGTTTTTAGATTCTAGCTTGTTAATTCTGATTTCTATGAGATCATCCATAGAGTCTCTTAGTCTAACATACTCTTGAAGTCCTTTGACTTCTTTCTTGAGAGTATTGACTTCGGATTGAAGGTCTTTGATGGTGACTTTGGAACCTAGAATATTATTACTAGGTTGATCTTCAAAGAGTTTTGAGATGCTGAAGGGTCTATTGAGGGCTGGTCTTTGCTCGTTGAAGATAAGATCCTTAAGTTTCATGAAATAATCATGCTTAGTTTGAGGATCTGGGATCTGATTGATGAGGTCAAAAAGAGCTTCTTCTCTTTCTGCTTTGGTAATGACATTGCAGTAATGCTGAGGTTGATTCTGGTCAGAGCTTGAAGAATCATAGTTGATCTCATATAATCCTTCATTGTCAGAGGAGGATTCAGTGTCTAGGCAGAGAAGTTCACCAATCTTTTCTTTAAGATCTGGTTCATCTTTGAGAAGCTCGTTGATCTTCTGCTTCATTGGACAGTTGTTGGCCTTGTGTCCTGGCTTATGACACTTGTAGCAGATAATCTTTTTGCCGTAGCTGGGTCTATTAGGCTTGCTATCTCTGGTGTGGACAGGTTTATCATACCTGTTAGATCTCTGTTTAGAGCGCCTAAAGAATTCTCTTTTAGGTCTATGAGTCTTCTCTTTTCTAGCTCTGGAGGGCGCTTGGATCTTTTTCATGCCAAAGGCTTCACAGAAGTTTCCCATTTCTCTTCTGGATTTACCCTTTTCTCCCCCGTATTTTGCTTGAATTTTTAATTCAGTGCATAATGCTAATCCTTCTTTCTTGATGAATGCTCCAAGCTACCCATAGGTGATATCCTTCCAAGGGATTTCTTCCTTA
Organism: Rheum nobile; assembly: GCA_027886185.1. NCBI lineage: Eukaryota > Viridiplantae > Streptophyta > Magnoliopsida > Caryophyllales > Polygonaceae > Rheum > Rheum nobile. The sequence continues at coordinate 1,402,049 of WOAB01000002.1, read as the reverse complement.
CCTATGTTTTCTTTAAGCTTGGTAACGATTCTTTTTGCGAAGAGGGATGGTAATCCTGAAACAAATCTTTCTTTCCAAAAAGATTCGTTACAGTCTGGTCTTTTAAGGACATAGGTGATGAAGACGTCCTTGTACCACCTATAATCACTTAGAGTTGGGCATCTAAGTTCTGTTAGGGTGATCTTGTTGGCTTGAAGTTCTTCATGCGGGTTGCCAACGAAATACATACTTATAGCATATATGAGTTGGTTGGTTGCATTTTGATCTGTAGAGATCCTTCCCTGATTGTCTTCTGTAGAGACGGTGGCATTTAGGATATCTAATTGTTGTTGTAAGTTCAAGGCATTATCCCACCAGTATTTAAGCTGACCAGTGAAGCCTTGAATTATAAGACATGCTGCTGTCTTATCTGTTTGATCATGGGTTCTATAGGCTGCTTTAGCCATTCCCATTTCTTGGAGAGTATTCATGATTTCTCCTTCTGATTTGTCATCTATGTTCCATTCATAGATGGATGTTCCATTGTAATCCGTGGTCCTGAATTTAGCTCTTTCTTCATACTGAAGATCAGGAGGTGTTGGACGATTGTAGTAATTTCTAGTATCAGTATGTGCTCCAAATCTTTTGGAGTAATGCTGAGATCCGTTTCCCCTTCTCCTGAGTTTATTAATCTCTGGGGATTTAGATCCTAGAAAAGCGATTTTGCTGATGGAGTGGCTCGTCTTGCTAGAGCTACTTATAGAGTCTTCAGAATCCTTCTTAGACTTACTGCTACAGTTGCCTTTATTTTTTAGGCAGTTGATATTTGCAGCTGGAGAGGTGACGCGTTTTGAGGAGGAAGCTTGGATATTATCCATCCTTTGGTTAATGGCTAGGTGGAAGGAATCCATCCTCTGATTGATTCTATCGAGGATAGACGGAGGGCTAAGGCTGATGTTGTTTAAGAGATTGTTAGGAATACTTTCAGCTTGAAAGTGAGGCCTACTAATATCTCTAAGAAACTTAGGAGAACTCAATCCTTTATCCATACCAAGATGAATCTGATCTATTTGTTCAGAGATGGTATGAAGGATTTGATTGCTGTAGTTGTTTTGGGAGTAGATCTTCTTGATATCTCCCAAATTGGTCTGAATGTGATCCTGCTCAGGTCTCCCTTTCTTAAAGGGATCAGCACGAATATCTTCATTGTCATGTTTAACAATGATACTCTTGAACGGAGGATGAACAGAGGTACTGGTTCCTGAGGGAAAAAGATTCCAGGTTCTATAAATCCTATTTTGCACCTCTAAGGATGGAAGATGGAATGGGTCATCAATGTCTTTTTTAGACAGATAAATAGAGAACCATCTAAAGAAAAGAATATTAGTTTGGAGATTGTTCATCTCTTCATAATATTCCTCTTGGATTCTATCTCTGCAATCTTTGTCTAGTTGCATGAACCATCTTCTCTTTTTGTTGTTGCTGGAGCCATAGAAATCTTTTCTAAGATACTCTTTATCAATGGTAAAACTTTCTTTGGTTAAGACATTGATAGTAGAATAGTTATGCATGTTGGTAGAGGTAGGAGAATGGTCACCAACAGACTCTTCCTCATTCTGGGGAATGATTCTTGGAAGAGGATGGGCAAAGTCTATATGATCTCTTCTAAGAGAACTATTTCTGGAGAACTCACTAGTCATGGAGTAGAAGGGGTCATTAATAGAATTCCGAGCAGGGGCAAAGCTAGGTTGGTTGGTTGAGTGTTCTCTGACCGAATTGAACCTGATGAGAATTCTACCATCAGACTCTTCTATGATCTGAGAGATCTCTTGCTGTTCCAGGTTTCTAGGAGGGTTGTCGTTGTCAACCTCTAGGGTTTCAAGAATAGTAATGTCTTTCCACTTGATGGTCTTGGGAGTAAAAGTGCAAGACTTTTCTGCTTCTAATTGAAGAAGAACAGTCTCTCCATGAGCTAGATGGGTAATGGTGCACTTTGGATCTGTTAAAGAACTCATGAGTTTGAAATGCAGTCTATAAATAACAGCAAAGTTCTTAGTAAACTGTTTGTAGTTGTTATTCAGCATTTTGATATCTAGGATGACGGTTTGACAAATCCTAGGGTCAGTCAAGTCGACTGAGAAGTTTGGAGAACAATTGAAGAACAAAGGTCCATTGCAGATGTTGGATTGGATTAAAGCAAGGATCGAGTCTTTGTATGAGAGAAACCGGTCATCCCTAAGGGCTAGGAAGACAGGAGAATCAATACATTTTCTATGAAGAGGTTTTAATGCAATTTGGATTAACCCAAGATGCAAAAATCTATAACATTTTCTAAGATAGCTTTGAATGGTTGTAGGATTAAGAAGCCTAAGAGACTGCTGCTCTTTTGTAAGGCAGATGGTTGATTCTTGGTGTTTGATGCAATTGGCATGGAACAAGTCCAAGATCCCAGATCTATAAATAGACTGAGGATTGTCTGGAATAGTCCAGTCTTGAATATTGTCAGGGTCAAGACTATACATGTTCTCATTGCTATGAACGATTTGTTCCGAATTGCTACCGGAACCTCGCCGGAATAATCTTCTTGCCATCGACATGTTTTTAAAACAAAGTAAAGTTTTCTAAAACAAGGTTTTATCTAAGGCTTATAACAACGGGACCGTCCACCGGGACCACCTATCATCAAGGCTGACCAAACGGATCTTACGGGACTAAACCAAACGTTGTGCCCAAAGCCTAGATAAGCACTTAAAATAGAAAGACTGAAACTTAAATTTTTAAAACAATGAAGAGGATAAGGAGATTAAAATAACAAGGCTCTGATACCAGGTTGGGTTCGGTCTCGGTAAAGTCAGGTTCGGTAAATTCGGGTTACCAAAAATCTCAGTCATGTCGGGTCCAAAAGCGGGTCGGTTAGGTCGGTAACACGGGTTCGGTCACTTTTTGACACCTCTAATGATTTGTGTTTACATAATTGTAAATTATTTGAGTTGCACATTATTAGTTAAAATGTATGTAATATAAAAATTGGTTTACTTATATTGTTATCATATAGAAATCGATTTTTAAATATAATAATATTAAAAAGTGTTGAATAGAAATACTATGAAACTCAATTTGCCAATAACAAATATAAGAAAAAGAATATTTTAGTAAAAAAAGTAAATAGTTGTTCTAATTTAAGAAGATAGAGTACCTTGTAAAATGAAAGACCTTGAAAGGCTTCTTGATAGATAATTAGTTATTTATGTTATATTGAACAATTAAGCACTTGGTCCATTGCCATTTTTGGATAAAGAAAAAAATTAAGAAAATTTTATTTGACATTAACAAAGGTATATTAGATATCACTTCAATATTGATATCAACAAAGGCATATTCCAAGTATATTTGACGATGTTAAAAATATTGTCAAGAAAATGGCACAGTAGTATCGTGAGTCCAAAATTGTTCCTGTGACTTAAAAGAAAACTAGTTTAAACCCTCGTGCCATGCACAACCGACTTATATTTATGAAAGAAAATTTTGTATACGAATAAACGTCACATGAGTACAAATTAATGACTACATGATTATAAAATATAAGATATACAGGAAATGAGAATATATTGACATGTAGTTATATTAGATATTTTCCAAACATATACATACTATAGAAAGAAAGTGATTGAATTTATATATATAAACATTATAGGAAAAAAATTCACACTAAATATATATGAAAAACATCCACGCTCTCGGCCTCGCTTGCAGACACGCACTTTTTAAATAAAAGGAATTCCAATCGACACAATCATAAAACAGAGCGCGAGACGAGACAGTTAACGGGAGGGAAGGAGAGCGAAGCTAGGGCGATTTCAGATTTCGAGCGAGGCTAGGGCGATTTCGAGCGATTTCAAGAGAAACTTCCAAAAGCAAGGTAATGTATCGATTTCATCCTGTTTTGCAGTACATCTACACGATTTCAACCGCTTTATCTCAATTGTTTTCAGTTTTTTTTCGCTCGAATTTTAGTTTTTTTCCATGTTTGTTCCGCGCGATTTCGACTCCTTCAAACAGATTTTGTGTTCATCTTCTAAGATTTCTAGTGGATTTTTCAGGTATCGAAAGAAGAAAGAACAACAACAAGACAAAAATGCGGTCGAAGAACGAGAAATCACCACAAGTATGGAGAAAACTGCAGAAACCTATATAAATCTTCTAATTTAAACTGCTTCCTACAAACTTCATGTACTTCTATTCTTTAGATAGTGTTTTAAAATGGTTTAGAGTTGTGTGCATACATAAATAACATGTGTGTGCATATGGTTGTAAGATACATATGCATATCATTAAACTTCGCTATTATCTGTAGTGAAATATATTATTATGAAATGTTATAGTGTTGTGTGCATATCATAAAAACATGTGTGTGCATATGGTTGTAACATGAGTGTGTTGATGATTTAATTATATTATTGTCTGTAAACTGTTAAAAGTGTTATAAACTGTTAAAGTGTTGTGTGCATATGACAAATAGGATGTGCCTCATATGATAAAAACATATTTGTGCATATGGTTGAAACATGTGTGTGCATATGATTTAATTAAAACATTTGTGTGCATACAATAATAATGTTTGTGTTCATATACTATGAGTTAATGTGTGTTCAAATTGTGTGTGCAAACAGTTAGGCAAGTGTATATGTTGTGTGCATGTGATATACCTTATGTGTGCATTAAATAAAATACAGGTTGTGCATATGAAATAAAATTTAAAATCTTGTGTACTATAATATTCTAATTATATCTGTGGGCTCTTGTTTTTATTGCTTGAATTCCAAAGGTGACGGAATTAAGATATGGAACAATGACAATTGATCCAGATCAAAGCCCAACATCATCTATGACAGATAGGGGGTTGAGGACAAAGCGAAGGAATGACAGATCTACACAGAACAAAACACCAACTTCATCACTAACACAAGGTATATTGTACATATGTGTGCATTTGAAAACATATTTATCTTTGAATATCTCTAACTTAATAGGTATGCATATGAAATGTACGTTAAACATATATGTACTTAATAGGTGTGAAGGGAACAAACAATAAGAGAAAAAAAAGGTTGGCTGTCAGACAAGTACAACATTGTCCAGAATCTGAAGAAGAAGAAGAAGAGAGAGACTCCACAGGTCTGAGAGGGATAGATCCATCAGATTCTATGATGATGGTTCTGTATGAAGAAGGACAAACATCTACACAACAACAAGATTCTAGTTGTGAATTCACTACCCCAACAAACACTGACCCTGGTTAGTAGAATAGCTTTCCGTGTGGAGATGTCTTATAGCTGTGTGTGCATATGTGTTTAACTTGTGTGTGCATATGCACACATGTACATGTGATTTTTAATTGTGTGCACATGACTTTTCATTGTGTGTGCATATGTGTTTAACTTGTGTGTGCATGTTTATTAACACTTGTGTGTGCACACACTTGTGTGTGCATGTTTGAAGATGAACAGAATTTGCAAACACATCTGTGCACGTTTGCAAACACACTTGTGTGTGCACAAGTGTGTGTCCATGTGCAAGTGGACATAAATGCGTGCGTCTGCACATGCACACACTAGTGTGTGCACACACAATGATAAGTGTATTGTGTACACCGTGTACAACACTTTAATACCTATGTGTTCATATGTTAAACACTCCCCCTGGTTAGTAGAATAGCTTTCCGTGTGCAGATGTCTTATAGCTGTGTGTGCATATGTGTTGAACTTGTGTGTGCATATGTGTTTAACTTGTGTGTGCATATGCAAATCTGTGGATGAGTCTTGTGTGTGCATATGCACATATGTACATGTGATTTTTAATTGTGTGCACATGACTTTTCATTGTGTGTGCATATGTGTTTAACTTGTGTGTGCATGTTTATTAACACTTGTGTGTGCATGTTTGAAGATGAACAGAATTTGCAAACACATCTGTGCACGTTTGCAAACACACTTGTGTGTGCACAAGTGTGTGTCCATGTGCAAGTGGACATAAATGCGTGTCTGCAAATTCACACACTAGTGTGTGCACACACAATGATAAGTGTATTGTGTACCCCGTGTACAACACTTTAATACTTATGTGTTCATATGTTAAACACTCCCCCTGGTTAGTAGAATAGCTTTCCGTGTACAGATGTCTTATAGCTGTGTGTGCATATGTGTTGAACTTGTGTGTGCATGTGTTTAACTTGTGTGTGCATATGCAAATCTGTGGATGAGTCTTGTGTGTGCATATGCACACATGTACATGTGATTTTTAATTGTGTGCACATGACTTTTCATTGTGTGTGCATATGTGTTTAACTTGTGTGTGCATGTTTATTAACACTTGTGTGTGCACACACTTGTGTGTGCACACACTTGTGTGTGCATGTTTGAAGATGAAAAGAATTTGCAAACACATATGTGCACGTTTGCAAACACACTTGTGTGTGCACAAGTGTGTGTCCATGTGCAAGTGGACATAAATGCGTGTGTCTGCACATGCACACACTAGTGTGTGCACACACAATGATAAGTGTATTGTGTACACCGTGTACAACACTTTAATACTTATGTGTTCATATGTTAAACACTCCCCCTGGTTAGTAGAATAGCTTTTCGTGTGCAGATGTCTTATAGCTGTGTGTGCATATGTGTTGAACTTGTGTGTGCATATGTGTTTAACTTGTGTGTGCATATGCAAATCTGTGGATGAGTCTTGTGTGTGCATATGCACACATGTACATGTGATTTTTAATTGTGTGCACATGACTTTTCATTGTGTGTGCATATGTGTTTAACTTGTGTGTGCATGTTTATTAACACTTGTGTGTGCACACACTTGTGTGTGCATGTTTGAAGATGAACAGAATTTGCAAACACATATGTGCACGTTTGCAAACACACTTGTGTGCACAAGTGTGTGTCCATGTGCAAGTGGACATAAATGCGTGCCTGCACATGCACACACTAGTGTGTGCACACACAATGATAAGTGTATTGTGTACACCGTGTACAACACTTTAATACTTATGTGTTCATATGTTAAACACTCCCCCTGGTTAGTAGAATAGCTTTCCGTGTGCAGATGTCTTATAGATGTGTGTGCATATGTGTTGAACTTGTGTGTGCATATGTGTTTAACTTGTGTGTGCATATGCAAATCTGTGGATGAGTCTTGTGTGTGCATATGCACACATGTACATGTGATTTTTAATTGTGTGCACATTACTTTTCATTGTGTGTGCATATGTGTTTAACTTGTGTGTGCATGTTTATTAACACTTGTGTGTGCACACACTTGTGTGTGCATGTTTGAAGATGAACAGAATTTGCAAACACATGTGTGCATAATATTTAACTGAAGCTTTTGTGTGCATACAATGATAATGTTTGTCTTCATATACTGTGAGTTAGACAAGTGTATATGTTGTGTACACCGTGTACAACACTTTAATACTTATGTGTTCATATATTAAATATTATTGTGTTTCTTTTATTTTGCGCACAGAAACAAAGAGGAAGAAACAAAGAGAAGGAACAAGAAAATCCCCCAGATATACAAACAACTCAAAGCCAGCACAAACGGAGCCACACACTGAGCCAAAAGAGAAGAAAGTTACTGAAAAACACAAACAAAAAGGCAAGAGGAAGAAAAGCCCTACAGAACCAGAGGTATCTAGACAAAAGAAACAGAAAAAAGAGGACAAGGACACTTAGAAGGTGTCAAAGAGAGGGAAAAAGGAGGAGAAGGACACTAAGAAAGTATCAAAGAGAGGGAAAATGGAGGAGAAGGACACTGGGAAGGTACCAAATCAACAGTTGAACGTGAAGAAGGGGATAACTGAAGCCAGGAATGATAACCCTCGGTTGTTATGTAGAAAATCCCCAAGAACACTAGTTCGAATGTTTACTGATGAACAGAATTTCAGTGCTGCTCAGAGACAAGCTATTATACACATGGGATTTGGAGCATTACTTGCCTGGAAGGTCGAAGGCTTGCCAGGGAGGCTAGGCCTATATGTTGCTAGCAAATTTGATGAATGTAAATGCACCATCAAGTTAAATCGTTCTGCATAGATTTTGGTTACTGAGAATGATGCACATGACTATCTCGGCATTCCGAAGGGCAGCATCAGAATTGTGGCTCCCGATAAATTGCGCAACAAACAAATCCTTGCCAAGTTAGCTGACGACTTCCCAAAAAAGACAACGAGGAGTATTGTGCTCGGTAATATCAAAGACAAGATGCTGACATATCAAGGGGATATTTGGTTCAAGAGGTACTTCATCCTCTTTTTTGTCAATTCGGTGGTGGATGGGCACGCCAATGGGAAGTTGAAGTTTGAGATACTTGATCTCCTAGATGATGTTGACAAGATAAGCCAATATAATTGGAGTGCATTTGTCTTTGACAAGCTTGTTGAGTGTAGAGGTAATTGGGAACCTAGTACAACAAAACCATACACGGGACCTTTGTTGCTACTACTGGTAAGAATAAAACTTTCATTTCTTTGAATTCATTATTTCTGAAATTTGTGTGCATATATGGTAACTTATTTGTGCATAGCCAGACACATGTGTGTGCACTTCACACAAAAGTATGTGCATGTTCACACATCACTTGTGTGTGCACACTGCAGATAAATGGGTGTGTGCACATGCAAACACATGTGTGTGCATGTTCACACATGTGTGTGCACTACACAAGTGATGTGTGTGCATGTGCACACACTTGTGTGTGTGCATTTGCAATGCACATGTAAATAAATGGGTGTGTGTGCATGTGAACACACAAGTGATGTGTGTGCATTTGCACATGGACATAAATGGGTGTGTGCATGTGCACACACAAGTGATGTGTGTGTGCATTGCAAATGCACAATGACATAAATGGGTGCATGTGCACACACAAGTGATGTGTGTGCATTGCAAATGCACAATGACATAAATTGGTGTGCATGTGCACAGACAAGTGATGTGTGTGCATTGCAAATGCACATGCACATAAATGGGTGTGTGTGCATGTGAACACAAAAGTGATGTGTGTGTGCATTTGCACATGGACATAAATGGGTGTGTGCATGTGCACACACAAGTGATGTGTGTGTGCATTGCAAATGCACAATGACACAAATGGGTGCATGTGCACACACAAGTAATGTGTGTGCATTGCAAATGCACAATGACATAAATTGGTGTGCATGTGCACACACATGTGTGTGCATTGCAAATGCACATGCACATAAATGGGTGTGTGTGCATGTGAACACACAAGTGATGTGTGTGTGCATGTGCACACACAAGTGATGTGTGTGTGCATTGCAAATGCACAATGACATACATGGGTGCATGTGCACACACAAGTGATGTGTGTGCATTGCAAATGCACAATGACATAAATTGGTGTGCATGTGCACACACAAGTGATGTGTGTGTATTTGCACACACAAGTGATGTGTGTGCATTTGCACACACAAGTGATGTGTGTGCATTTGCACACACAAGTGATGTGTGTGCATTTGCACACACATGTGTGTGCATTGCAAATGCACATGGACATAAATAAGTGCATATATGTGTGCACACACATGTCTCGTGTTGTGTGCATATGATTATGGTGTTGAGTGCATATGCTTACAGTGTTGTGTGCATATGTCTCCTACTATGTGTTTACCTCTTTGTTCACATCTTAATGTATGCATAATACTTCTTTGCAGTTGATATATGTTGACCAAATGGTGTTTAAAGGAAAGCCTTCTGAGAGGAAATTTCCAATAATCAAGAACTGGAATACAAAGACACTAAAGGAAAGAGAAGACGAAGAGTTAATCCATGGTGGATTTGGGAGAGGGTTTGTTAGGGAAAGGCCTCAGTTTCACGATCAAGATGAATCAATAAGGCAGGGAGAGACAGCTTCTGCCCAAGATAAACAGAATGATGCTGCTCCAAATGACGACGAACTCAAGACATTCATGAAGGACTATCTACATGATGCTGAAGAAATGGTTGTAAAGATTAGAAAGTTTGTGAATAAGAACAAGGGGACACCACCACAGCTTGCTCACAATGGTTTATTGAACAAGGTCAGCATTGGCTGTGAGAAGATTATAAATGTTAAGCTGAGATCGGAGTCCTTGTCACAAACTGAATATAACGACTTTGACAACCAATCTGAATTTTGGGATGAAGTTGTAAAGTGCTTGGATGAAATTGATAAAACTTTGAAGGAAAAGGAGAAGCATGAGGGATCTATGTGGGTACCTGGACTATCGGATTTTTCTCAACAAGTATCAAGGGATTACGGTGAAGTAAGTTAATAATGTGTATTTGTTTGCTATATAGTTTGTTACAATATAACAAGTACTAATCCATGTGTTTACCTTCTAATGAAGAAGACCATGGATGAAGAAAACATGCACGAATCCCATATTGTTGGCAGTGATGATGATAGGGAAGAACGAGGAAACATGGAAGAGCCACACACTTATGAAGAAAACATGGAGGAGGCCAGCAGAGTTGAAAAGGGAGAAGAAATTGTACATGACAAGGAAAAAAAATAAGGAAGAACATAACTAGGTAAACATACAGGAGCCTCATAATGAAGAAGAAATCATGGAGGAGGAAAATACTAATGACAAGGAAGAAGATGATGAAAATCAGGTAAGAAAATCTTTTAACAATAAATCTGTGTGCATATGTTGAGTCATTGTGTGTGCATATAAATAACTCATGTGTGTGCATATGTTGTAGTTTAAGGGTCCAAGTGAAAAAATTATTGTGTGCATATATTGATACTTGTGTGTGCATACTAATAACTATTGTTTGTGCATACCTCATAATTCTTGTGTGTGCATATGTTGAAGGTTGGTGGTTCAAGTACAATACTTGTCCAAATCATTGACGACAAAGATAAGGAGGCTTCAACAGACAAAGAGGTAAAAACCATGTGCATATCTTAAAACTTGTGTGTGCTTATAAAATGTTATTTGTGTGCATATGTTGATACTTTTGTGTGCATATAAATATCTCTTGTGTGTGCATATATTGAAGGTTGGTGGTTCAAGGGAGAACCTAATGTCTGCATATCTTGAAACTTGCGTGTGCATATGTTAAAACTTGTTTGTGCATATGTTGAAGGTTGTGTGCATATTAAAGGTTGGGGGTTCTACTGAAATGCAAGGACAAATGAATGAGGAAGAGGGCGCATCAGGAAAGAAAGAGGTAAAAGTCAGAGAAAACCTACTGTGTGCATGTCGTAAAACTTGTGTGTGCATATAAAATGATATGTGTGTGCAAATAATAATCATTGTGTGTGCATATTGAAGGTTGAGGGTTCTAGTGAAATGCAAGGCCAAATAAATGAGGAGGGAGATAAGGAAGCATCAGGAGAGAAAGTGGTAGAAATCAGAATACCTACTGTGTGCATATCTTAAAACTTGTGTGTCCATATGATACTTGTGTATGCATATAAATAACTCTTTGTGTGCATATGTTGAAGGTTGAGAGTCCAAGGGAGATGCCTTGTCAAATAATTCAGGAGGCCCAAATAATTGAGGATGCTGGGAAGGCAGAAGAAGAAAAGGCTGCTGAAAATAAAAAGGTAAAATCTGAATAGAATTTTTTGTGTGTGCATATGATAAAACTTGGGTGTTCATATGATAGTTAATGTATGTGCATATCTTGTTCCTTGTGTGTGCATATATTAAATCATTTGTGTTCATATAACAATGCTTTTGTGTGCATACTGCAGATCAAAATGGATTTTCATGAAGTTCCATCATTTGACTTGGGGGTCTCACCAATTTCTACTCAGGAGAAGGAAATATTGAGGAAACTGGAATCGAAGGAATCGACACCAGTTGAGGCAACAGAATCAACCATTCCAAAGAAGGTACATAGAAAGAAAATTTGGTTGAATTAGAACCTTTTATAATTTGCAAGACTACAACGGTTTGTGTGTATTATTAGGTAACATTTGTGGTTGGAAACTCTAATGTGACACCGGTGCAGAACGTACAGAAAAGGATAACTAATCCTTCAGAATATGTGAAATCTTCATTCAAAGCAAGAGAGGTTGATATTAATGAGCATGCAACTACAGAGGAGAAAAATATCTACGATTGGCTGATGAACACAAGAATAAAAAATTGGTAAGTTGATACAAATTTATTTTCAAATATTATGTGTTCATATGATAGTTAGTGTGTGTGCATATATTAAAGCTTGTGTGTGCGTATACTAAATCATGTGTGTGCATATTAGAACTTGTGTGCATATATGATTCTTGTGTGTGCATATTTTGATTATTATGTGTGCATATTTTGATTTTTATGTGTGCGTATCTAATATGATTATGTAAGTATGTTAAATCACATTTCTAATGGAAATAAGTTTCATGCAGCGATATGATTTTCAAAGTGAATGAATTCTCATACTACAAAAGTGACTTCTCCTCATTAAAGGAAGGACAATGCCTAGACAGTGGTCTATTTGATGGATACACTGCAATATTAAATGAAAATGAAATATACAAAGATGTAGCGTCTCCATTGAGATTCTTCCTACCAACAGTGCATATGGTACATACTAAATATTGTAATAAATTATATCATTATTAACGAATTACATTTTCTAACTTCATTTTTCTTTAACATGCAGATGTATACTGTGTTGGCAAAAGAAGTTGCAATGGAGGAAAGAACAATATTGTTCAACAAATGCTTAATGGAGAGCTTTAACTCTGTTCAAGGTTTCAAGAAAAAGAATTTGAAGATCCAAAACGTTGACCTAGTAAGTTGAAATTGTTCAACCATATACACATTGCATATTTGTCCATAATTCTTTTGTGTGCATATGATTAACACTGTTGTGTGCCTATGTGTACACTTATGTGTGCATATATATGTCTTGTCTTACATATGAAGACTTGTGTGCATGTGTACTGTCGTCATATTTTCTGGGTGCATATGCACACATAAGTGTTGATATGTTCTAACATACATTATTTTTATTGATTAAACAGTTCTTTTTCCCAATTACTGCCCATGCACACTATTATGTGATTGCAATCAATGTCAAGACACCAGTTGTCCACATAATTGACAACTCTTCCAACGGAGGTGATGACAAATATGGAGAAGTTCCCTGCACATTGGTGAGTATAACTTGACTATAAATGATAAATTTATTACTATAAATTGGAAAATTATTACTAACTTATGTTTGTTTGTTTTTTACACAGAGAACTTTATTTGTGAATTTTTTTCTTGGAAAGTCAGATGTCAACGAAAGCTCAAATCATAATGGATGTAAACAAAGTTCCGACTGAGAGCCTACAGATGAGCTGGAGGGATGCAAATAACAAGATAGACTGTGACATTTTTGCAATGAGACACATGGAAACGTACAAAGGAAATGGGTTGTCAGAATGGCGCAGCGGTCTGCTGAAGGAAAACCAAAAGCAGTTGAACAACTTAAGGGTGAAGTACTGCTCAACTTTCCTCAAATGTGAGCACAATGAGCACAAGAAAAAGTTTGAGCAGTTACTTGAAGGCTATCTAAAGAGGAGAAGTTATGCAGCCAACAAGAAAAAGCCATGAATGTTGTAATGTTACACTGTGTTTGGAACAAAACAATTTAACGTTGTTGTAGCTTGAATGTTAGTATGACAGGTACGGTAGAAGACAATTGAAGGTTTTATTTTGTTTTGTAGTGAATAACAATGTACTGCTTCTGTGAGTGAATGTATAAAATGCTAATATTTTTTGTGCATTTATTCAGTGTCTCGTGTGCAAATGCTAAGCTTACCGTGTGCATATATATAGCTAGTGTGTGCATATGTTGAATTCTTGTGTGTGCATATATGTATTCTTGTTTGTGCATATAAAGAAAGTCTTCGAATGGTGTAATATTTTGTGTGCATATGTTGAAAGGCAGTGTGTGCATATGATGAGGTGCGCATATGATGGATTATTTTGTGTGCATATGTTGAGTTCTTGTGTGGGCATGTGATTATTGTTGTGTGTGCATATCATGAAAGCTCTTGTGAGCAAATGGTGAGAGCCAGTGTGTGCATATGACATACCTACTGTGTTCATATAATATATCTAGTTTATGCACATGAAAACAAAAAGTGTGTAAAAGTTTCAATAACAAAAGAAAACACAGAATGTTTGAATACGAAAAGCTACCGAAAAAAAAATACAACTTGAATCAATATTCCGTTGAAATTTTGAATCTATAACAAGTGTTCCCTAATCCTCATATTGAGGGCAAGTCTTGTAATTGTGTCCAGACTTTTTGCAAATCACACATGTTCTCTTTTGCTTCTTTGAGTTTTCTATCCCAATCTCTTGTCCACTCCTAATGCGTCTCTTCCTGCCCTTGTTGTTTGCTCGTGGAGGAGGATGAACATTAACTTGATCTGGTAAACCACCTACATATTTTGAATAATTTCTTGTTGAGGTGGAAGCAGATGTCTCAGCTGTTGCTACACTCATAAAAGTTGCCTTTTGCTCCTTTATCACACACAGAAACTCCTTCATTTTGTCAACATTGTCACCCAAAATATCAACACAATAATGCATCTCTGACAAAAGTTCAGTCACCAATTGCTTCTTCTCATCAATCTGAGCACTACCATCGTCAACTGAACCATCCATTTCGAAAAGAGGCTGTAAAATTGCTTGCTTCATCCAACGAGTATTAATGAACTTTGTAGGTAATGACTTGATACCAAGGTTTTTAAATACCATGAAGATGTGGCAGCAAGGAATACCTATACTGAGGAACTTGTTGCAGGAACAGTGGTAGTCATCACTAGCAATCACATGTTGAACTGTATGATTTTTCCCAACTGGGAAACTAACTTCATAGTGATGAATATCGGTTTCCTTCCTCAGATCAGCAAGCGAACACTGGTAAGTAGCACCACAAATCTCTTCTTGCACATCATAGAACATGTTGATGGTGTAGATTGAAGCACAATGCCTTTCTATCTCCAACGGCGTCTTCAGGCGTGGAGAGCAAGTGGAAGAATCCAAATCCAACTTCTTCTGATTATGCCTTTGTGACTCAATTGCACTATTAAACTGCATCATGAACACAACAAGAGTTGACTGCGATCCAAGAAAATTACCAAAGAAACTGTTTTGGCTTTCAGACCGAGACGTTGTCCTCAACAGGCCAGCCATCTTAACATCATGGAAGAATGAAGGTATCCAGTAACATCTTAGATCAAACATAACTCCCAACCACTCATTCATCTCTAGACCATATTCAGAAATAATAGTAGACCACTGCTCTTCAAACTGAATAGGAGTAAGTTCCTCGCTCCAAACAATGCCATTAAACTTCTTATGGAATCCCTCAATAGTAGTGGGACATGTCATATGAGGGAATCTCACTTTCAGATTGACCTTCTTCATGATATGCCACATGCATAACTGATGAACAGAACCACTAAAAACTTGCTCAATAGCAGATTTTACAGCAGCATCTTGGTTAGTTATAATCACATATGGCTCACGGCCCATTGCCCTTTTCAAATTATCAAATAACCACACATAAGAAGGTATATCTTCATTCAACAGCAAACCAGCAGCAAACGTTATAGACTTTTTATGATTATCAACACCAGTAAATGGAACGAAAACCATGTTATACCTACAACATCAATAAAAAGTAAACACATCAATACTGTGTGCATTAAGTATTGATAATTTGTTCATATCAAATGCATTAATGTGTGCAGATGATATACAAATGTGTTCATGTGCAATGAAGAAATTTACAATTCAATGTGTTCATATCATATACCTAGTGTGCATATCCCACGTCTCATGTGTGCATGTGTTAAATCATATATTTTCATATGTAATTGATTACTGTGTTCATATGTCTTCCTATTTCAGTGTACATATGTAATAAACAGATTTAAAGGGTGATGGAAGAAAGTACATACGAATTCAGTTGATAGGTAGCATCAGCTGAAACAACGTCGCCAAAATAAGAGAAGCTCTTCCTACTAATAACATCACACCAAAACAAGCGGCATAGTTGGTCCTCCTTGTTAACAAAATAGTCAAAGTAGAACGAATCAGATCGTTCCTTCCTCTTGTAGAAGTCATCAAGGACCATTTGTGCATCAGAGCCTACCATGTATGAATTGAGACCTCTCAGAAAATTCTTGAAATCAACAACAGTAGCACCTACATTAGCATATGAACCAACTAAATTCTTGTAGACTTTGTAACTCTTGCTAACACCGACATTTGATTTAATGCAGTTCATGATGAAGTCTTGGTGAAATGGTGTGACTTTCCTGCTGCTTTTAGAAAACTGCATTTCAGACTTCCGTAGCATGGGATGTGTATGTTCACTAACAAAATGTGTCACTCGGTAGCCATCATTTCCAGCGAATCTGAATCACATTTTAGCATCACATCCGCACCTGTTTGACACCGTCCTTCTTTTAACAAGATCTCCTTCAGCAGTATTGAACTCAGCATAAGGAGATACATGCTTGAAACCTTCTCTATTGCAAACTAGATACTTCCATATGATAACATTTGATCCATCCTTTGCTTTCTTTGATGAATTCACACGTATAGAAAAACCACATGCTTCTGCATAGATTCGATAAAACTGAATGGCAGCTTCAACCGAAGGGAAAAGTTGTCCAACATGTGGCTTCAATTCATCATCACACACAGGAGAATGATACTCAATAGTACTGCATGGAGAAACAGTATCCTTCTTCTCCTCCATTTCACCCTTTCCTGAAAAAATGTGTCCAACATAATACAAAAATATAAGTTGCAGAATGTTGTGTGCATATATTATAACTCATGTGTGCATATTATTAACACTGTTGTGTGCAACTTAACTTCCACTGTGTGCATAGATAATATATGAAAGACTACCTAAATGGAAAGATGAATTAATATTGTATTCATGCCAGGTAAACACATGTGTGCATAGATAATATATAATTAACACTGTTGTGTGCACACCTCAACTTCCAGTGTGTGCATATATAATATATGAAGCACTAAAACTACATGGAAAGATGAAATTAAGATGTGTTCATAAGCTAACACACATGTGTTCATATGCTAAACACATTTGTGTGCATATGATTAACACTATTGTGTGCATACATCAACTTACACTTTGTGCATATACAGTATATGAAACACTAAAACTTTATTGTCTGTATATGCAAAATGTACAGATAATATATAAAAGACTAAATACATGGAAAGATGAATTAATAATGTATTAATGACAGGTAAACACATGTGTACATACATATAAAAAGGATGTGTTCATATGCGAAAGCCAAGAGAATGTACGTAAACATAAAAA
Organism: Rheum nobile; assembly: GCA_027886185.1. Lineage (NCBI taxonomy): Eukaryota > Viridiplantae > Streptophyta > Magnoliopsida > Caryophyllales > Polygonaceae > Rheum > Rheum nobile. Next base: position 1,384,677 of record WOAB01000002.1, on the reverse strand, counting down.
ACAAAGAGAATATGTTCATATGAACCAGAAGATTTGTTCATATCTGAAATACAAAGAGAATGTGTTCATATGTTAAAACAACAAGAAAAACAACAGAAACTATAGAGATTTAAAGCAATATGAAGCAAAATACGATATTATAAACTAAACAACAACAACAACACATAGAACTTACCTAAATCCATCGAAAACGAGAAAGAAAAATCCCAATTTCAAGGGATCTACTGGCGAGACTAATTTGGCACGTCAAAATCAGTTGAAGCAGGTAATCAACAACAAATTTATAGCGAATCAAAGGAAGAAGATGAATGCCAGATCAAAGAGGTGATTGCGAAATCAAACAGAAGACGATTTCATCAAATCGATAGAGTGTAGAAGACGGCGGCAACGATTTCAGCAACTCGAGAAGAGCCGTACTGTTGGATTGGCGAACAAGAAAGAAGAAGAAAGGATCACGCGCCAAGGAACGCGCCGGAAAGAAACTTTAATGAAGAAGGGTGAAACGGACAGCCGAGATCCATCCTTATTCCTAACGGCCAATCACGTCCTCACGGGATCTTTCCTCATAATCTATAACAACTCCTAAATTGTGTACCATTTTTAATCAAACGTACTAAAAATCTAATGAAGATTGACTAAGTTTTTCACGGTTACAGAATCTTTTTAATAACCAATCTTAGTGCATAAGTTTAATTCTAATTTTAATACCAAATGAAAATCTATGTGACTAATTGTTATATAAAATTTATAAACCATAATCTAGCTAACTAATATGGTAAATAATAACAAATTAAAAAAAGGGTTAATATTTTCACCCATTTATTTCTATTATTTTCACCCTTTTATGAAGAGACGAAAATACCCTCATCTTTTAAAAAAATTTCCATATCAAATACTACCACTCCCTACCAAAAAAAATTAGAAAAAGCTTGTCTTTTTTAGAAGGCAGCCATAGGGGTTAATATAACCTTGCTTAAAACACTTTCTTCTCTACTCATCAACTGCGTTTCCGGCGATCGGTGGCTGGGTAAACGGGTTGGACACGGCTGGGAAAACAGACTGAAATTCCGAGGATATTTAAAAGTATGAAATGAATGAGCGTGTGAGATTGGATTAGCCAGCCAAGGTGGACTCTCATCAGATCTGACATACTACCACACATTTTTGTCTTTTTCATGTTTGTGGGATGCTGAATTGTGGATTTCATTGCACATTTGAGGCGGGTTCTTCAATTTCACTCCAATTGAACAAATCGCGAACTTGAGGCAAATTAGCCATAGTAGCCAATCACTTTGTTCGGGTATCAACAGGCAACGAAAGAGCTGGTACGGATTCCCAATGGGCAAGGGAAGAGACTCTACGGGTTCCCAATGGGCAAGGGAAGAGACTCTATGGGTCCCCACTGGGCAGCGGAAGCTCCATTTGCTACTGGTTCCCAATGGGCAGCGGTATATGGGTGAGAATAATGAAAATAAATGGGTGAGAATAAGAACCCCGTTAAAAAATAAGGAGGTGGGAACGGGTATGAAGCACGGATCCCGTGCGAAGTACGAGCAATCCTAGCCATCCGTTCCGCTTCATCGGACGGTTTGCGTTTGTTTTGGGCGGCCTTTTTTTAAATAAAATAATAAAAATAATTTCCTTTCCTTGTACAACAAAAGAAACGCTTAGCAAAAGTCAACAAGTTTGATATACAAATGAAACCCTCGACCCCCTCAAATAGAACGCGCCACACGCGCCCCCCTTCATCCCCTCTTCTCCTCTCCACAAAACCGCACACTAGAAACCCTAGATCTGTAACGCCTCACTTTTCTTTGGTTTATTCGGTCAAGTTTCGGGGTTGAAACTTTTTGTAAGGGGGAGGTGATGTAATACTCCTCATTTTAGTAAAGAGTATTTTGGTAAGTTTTTCAAACACTCGTATTGTAGTCGAATTATTTTCAGAGAAGTTCAAACTTTCTGTTAAATACTTGATCTCTGTAATAATTCCTTGAGTGGAATAAAATACATTCGACGTATTTTGGGGCTTAGAATATTTGTTCGGATACTGACCGCGGGTGCAGTCAAGGCAAATTCTGTGCCTTTTGCCCACTTTTGTCCGGGAAGAATTATGGATAAGGGTTTTAACCCCGGTTTAAACATATTCGTATCCGAACAAATATTCTAAGCCCCAAAATACGTCGAATGTATTTTATTCCACTCAAGGAATTATTACAGAGATCAAGTATTTAACAGAAAGTCTGAACTTCTCTGAAAATAATTCGACTACAATACGAGTATTTGGAAAACTTACCAAAATACTCTTTACTAAAATGAGGGGTATTACATCACCTCCCCCTTACAAAAAGTTTTGACCCCGAAACTTGGCCGAATAAACCAAAGAAAAGCAAGGCGTTACAACACTACCCCCTCAAAAAGGTTTCGACCCCGAAACGTGGCCGAATAAACCAAAGAAAAGCGAGGCGTTATAACACTACCCCCTTAAAAAGGTTTCGACCCCGAAACTAGGCCGAAAATAGCTCGGGAAAATGTCTAAGCATATCCGCCTCCGTTTCCCAGGTTTCCCAAGTAACTTCTTCAGTTCCTGACTTGGACCACAAAATCCGTACCAATGGTACCACCTTGTTTCGTAACTGCTTCTCACGACGTTCGAGAATACGCACCGGTATCTCCTCGTAGGTACCATTTGTCTGAATCTCGATGTCGTCATAACTCATCACATGAGACTCATCTGGCACGTACTTCCTCAACAAAGATACGTGGAACACGTTATGCACTGGATGTGCTTATGGCGGCAATGCCAAACGATACGCTAGAGACCCCACTCTAACAAGGATCTCAAACGGTCCCACGTAGCGAGGGTTAAGCTTCCCACGCTTACCAAACCTAAACACACCCTTGGATGGCGATACTCTAACAAACACCTTGTCACCAACCTCAAACTCGACATTCCTACGCTTCAGATCTGCGTTAGACTTCTGTCGACTCTGAGCTATCAACATCCTTTGTCTTATCAAAACAATACCCGAGGCAGTCCTTTCGACTAACTCCGGTCCGAGTAGAACCTTGTCGGCATTTTCATCCCAACAAATCGGAGATTTGCACCTTTGACCGTACAAAGCCTCGAATGGAGTCATCTTAATGGTAGCATGCCAACTGTTGTTGTATGTGAACTCAATCAGACTCAGGTTGTTCTCCTAGCTAGTCGGACGATCGAGTGTACAAGCTCTTAGCATATCTTCCAAGGTCTGGATGGTCCTCTCAGACTGTCCATCCGTCTGAGGATGAAACGCAGTGTTGAATCTCAACTCGGTTCCCATGGCCTTATGTAGTTCTTTCCAGAATCTTGACATGAATCGGCCATCACGATCCGATACAATGGTCTTTGGAGTACCATGCAAACAGATGATCTCGTGTAAAAACACTTCTGATAACTTCTGGGTTCCACATGTTGACTTGATAGCCACGAAATGAGCACTCTTCGTGAGCCTATCAATGATTACCCATATAGCATCTTTCTGGCTTTGAGTCTTTGGTAGCCCAGTGATGAAATCCATAGCAATATCTTCCCATTTCCATTCTGGCACTGGAAGAGGTAGCAACTCACCACCTGGTCTACGATGTTCTATCTTGACCTTCTGACAAGTCAAGCATTTTGCCACAAACTCTGCTATATCTCACTTCATGTTGGGCCACCAGAACTTCTTCCTAAGGTCCTTGTACATCTTGCTAGAGCCTGGATGTACAGAATAAGCTGATGAATGGGCCTCCTTCATCACCAACTGGCGAAGACCATCAACGTCAGGGACACAGATCCGGTTTTGAAACCAGAGTGATCCATCTTCCTGGATCACAAACCGGGAGCTTTCCCGTCCATCACTTCACTGCTTAGCTTCACCAAGACTACATCATCAACTTGTCTCTCCCTGATTTGATCAAGTAGCGTGGCCTGAATCTCCAGCATACTCAGATATCCTCTACGCTGATCGTACAAGACTTCAATGTCACACAACCCTTGGTTTAGCATGGTCTGGGCAGTGAGTAAAGCCACTACAGTCTCGTGCGGCATCTTCCGGCTCAATGCATCGTCTACTACATTAGCCTTGCCCGGATGATACAGCAATTCGATGTCGTAGTCTTTGAGTAGCTCTAACCAACGACGTTGTCTCATATTTAGCTCCTTCTGAGTGAATATATATTTGAGACTCTTGTGATCGGTGAAGACTTGACACCTTACACCATAGAGATAGTGTCTCCAAATCTTCAGCGCAAAAACTACAGCTGCTAGTTCCAGATCATGCATCGGATAGTTTGCCTCATAAGTCTTCAACTGTCGGGATGCGTATGCAATAACCTTGCCTCTCTGCATCAGCACACATCCCAAACCACTCTTCGAAGCATCACTATAGACCACATAACCATCATTCCCTTCCGGTAGCGCTAACACTGGTGCGGAGGTCAGACATTGCTTCAACTTCTGAAAACTGGCCTCGTACTTATCATCCCAGACAAACTTCTTATGGACTTTGCGGAGCAGACCGGTCATGGGTAGAGCGATCTTAGAGAATCCCTCCACGAACCGTCTATAATAACCAGCGAGTCCTAGAAAACTGCGCACCTCCTTCACATTCTGAGGACGCTTCCAATTGGCTACTGCTTCAATCTTCCTGGGGATCAACCATAATCCCATTCTCATTAATCACATGGCCTAAGAAAGCCACTCCCTTGATCCAAAAGTCACACTTAGACAACTTTGCATACAACTGATTTTGTCTAAGAACTGACAAAGTGATCCGAAGATGTTCCTCGTGAGCTTCCTCACTCGGGGAATAAATTAAAATATCATCGATGAAGACCACTACGAACTTATCCAAGTATTGGTGGAAACATCGATGCATCAGATCCATGAAGACTGCTGGAGCATTGGTAAGTCCAAATGGCATGACTACGAACTCGTAGTGACCATATCTCGTCCGGAACGCAGTCCTCAGAATATCCTCCTCACGAATCCTGAGCTGATGGTAACCAGACCTCAGATCGATTTTGGAAAAGACCTTTGCTCCCTGCAGTTGATCCAACAGATCATCAATCCTCGACAACGGATACTTATTCTTGATCGTGACCTTATTCAACTCACGATAGTCGATACAAAGTCGGAACGATCCATCCTTCTTCTTGACGAACAAGACCGGAGCACCCCAAGGCGATGCACTCGGCCTTATATAACCCTTCTCAAGAAGATCTTCGAGTTGCTTCTTCAACTCTTGCATCTCAGGAGGAGCCATCCGGTACGGTGCCTTAGAGATCGGCGCAGTACCAGGCTCAAGATCGATAGTAAATTCTACGTCACGATGCGGGAGTAAACCAGGAATCTCCTCCGGAAAGACATCCGGATATTTACAAACAATCGGAATATCGGGAGTTGAAGGTTCATCTTTCTTGGGCTTGTCTAGATAGCACAGATACCAGACACAACCTTGTCGAAGTAGCTTGGACGCAGTCATTGCATTGATAAGTCTGCCGTTATCAGCGTCATTTCGACCCTTAAACTTGCATACATACTGGCCCCCAGATGACACCGTCACAGTCCTTGAGCTGAAATCGATTACCGCCCCATGACGCGTCAGCCAATCCATATCGAGAATAATATCGTATGGAGCCATGGCTATACAGATCAAATCTTCTTCGAACTTCTTACCCTGGATGGTAATCGGAAATTCTAACAGACGCTTGGTTCCAACCAAATGTTCACCATTAGGAAGATTCACAACGAAAGACTCACAAGTCTCGTTGCATATTAAGCCTAACTTACTGACACAACTTTCCGAAATAAAAGAATGGGTAGCACCCGAATCAAATAACATACATACAGAAGTAGAATGAAGGTATAGAGTACCTTGAGCAATTGGAGCATTAGGTCCATCAGCCTCACGCATGTCGTAAAGGCGTTGACCTTGACCTCTAGAAGCAGCTGGGGCTTTCCACTGGTCTGAACTTAGGTTGATTGTTCTTATTAACTGACCCTTGCTACGACTCAGCTCCTTTCTGCCTTTGATGTGGACAGAACTTCTGCAAATGTCCCACCTTTTCGCAGCCAAAACACGTCTTCTTCTCCTTCGGACACTCATTACTCTTGTGTCCGTGTGTACCACAGTTATAGCATTGGATCAGACTCTTGCCCTGACCCGATTGACGTGTAGACCCTCCATGAGTCATATCCGTTTTTGCTCTGCCAGACTTGGCAAAATTAGACGGTGGCGCGGGACGCTTAAATCCACTCGCCTGAGGTTGGCCCTGCATTGACCTCTGGCGACTTCGTTTCTTTGTTGACTCCTCCAGAGTCACTTCCAACTTATAGGCAGCTTCCACGTACTGCTCCAGAGTAGAGCCTCTGTGACGTATCATTAGTATCTTAATATCTGGGTTCATCCACTCGTGGAATTGCCAGATCTTTTGCTCTTCATTGGACACCTCCGGTCCAGCATACCGCAATAAATGATTGAATTTGGTCGCAAGCTCGGTCACTTTCAAACCATCCGTCTTTGGATAGAGAAATTCCTTATGTTTCTCCTCCCTCATAGCTTGAGAGAAGAAACGATCAGCCATCTTGGCTTTAAACATTCCCCAGTTCAAACCTGGGTGAGCAGCCAAACCTGTACCTTCCCACCATTCACTGGCTACTTCCTTCAGCTGAAGGGATGTAATGTGCACCTTCTCTGCTTCAGTGCACTCAACATTACGGAATAGTCGCTCCATGTGTGAGAACCAATAAGCCACTTTGACTGGCTCTCCTATCCCATCATAGCAGTCGGGCCTTATAGAGCTAATAGCCTTCAGTGCTCGGCCATAATTGCCTTTGTTCCTGACTGCTTATTCTTGCGGCACATGGACAACTGGCTCCTCAAATCTTGGAACCGCTGAAGGAATTGGCACATCATGTGCCTGAGGCGCAATTGGTCGCATGAAGTCGGTGAATGCTTGCATAACGATTCCCCGAATAGCTTCAATTGCTGCTGCATCAAATACCATTGGAGTGTTTACCGGAACTTGGTCATTGCCCCTTTGATTGTTGTTAGAAGCAGACTCGTGTTCATCCACGAGGTTTGCGGTATTCCTCTCATTTGGTCTGGGGTCATTACTTGGCCCATCACCAGCACGAATGGTGTTCCTTGTGTTCACCATCTGTTTACCGATCAAATTCCAAGTATTTTATTACATTAATATCATTCAATATACTTAACGTAATAAAAATCAACTCAGAATAGATCAAACTTGGTAATTTTCATTGATAAGCTCAACCGAGCTAATACGTTTTACAAAAGGGATCTCCCGAGCGTCAAGACAAAACTGCCCGGAGACTTAGGTTCTTAACAAAACAACTAAAATACAAGAAAAGAAACTGCTAATCAGCACTGGCCCAATCATGGCGCCCTGAAATATTTCCTGTAATCGCCACTCCTCATACAAGATTTCTTCGAACGGGGTTTACCATCGAGGTCTGGTGAAAGACTCCTCACCCTGCTCGGTCCAGGAGCACATGGCTCATTCCTTGGTCTTGCCCTTCTTAGAGCATGCTCAACCGCCTCGTCCATCTGGCGACGCTCTTCTGGGGAAATCATCTGACTCAGGCGAAGTGTCTCTCACGAGTCAGGACTCAACATTAGCCTTCTCTGAGCAGGAATAGGCTGTGAGTTCTCAGATGCATTTTGTGGACCATTTCTTCTTCTAGGAAATACTACCTCGTAAAGCGTATCCTAATCGTCCGAAGTCAATGGCGAGTATTCTTTCTCATGCGGCAACTCCGGACTGGGATAGATAAACTCCATTCTCGGGTCCTCGCTGCCCACCAATAAGCGCTATAAGGCATCAGACTCGTGGCCCTGTCCCTCAAGGTCCTCCTCGGGGTCCTCCTCTTCTTTCGGATACTCTTCCGGGTCTTCTTCTGGATCCTCCTCAAGAATCATCTCAATCATGAAGTCGTCGTTGTAATGCCATCTTGCATACCTTGACCACTCCTCTTCATTTTCCGTGTCCTCCCTTGGCTCCTCTGTAGGTTCTGCCACTGGAACCTTGGTCCTATCGGACACTAGTACTACTGACTTGGGTAGTACAGTCTTCACCTCCTCGGGTGGACTACTAGATTCTCCGACCTCGAAGCATCGCAGGGGAACTGGAAACTCAAGCCTCATTGGAGATGGCGGAGCCACCTCGGCTTCTTCCGAGTCCCTTCGAAGAGAAAAGCATGCACCCATAACCTATGGGTGACGAGAAAAGAGTTAGTCTTTCTAAATATAAAAGTTCACTTCCTTATCAGACTAAAGAAAAGGCACGACTAGATCGACAGAATAAAAATTTTATTTGGAAATTCAAATCCTTCAAAATATTTCTCAGTTAGTTGTTATTATGCCCTAATGATTTGTATTGGGTTTATATAAGTTATGATATTTATTACTAATTAATAAAAATTTATTCAATTTTCTTAAATCTAATATAATTTTTGTGTCATCATAATTCAACCATTGTCCATCACATAATCCAACCTTTAAAAAAATTACGACATTAGGTCCGTTTTAATTGTATATTAAAGTTTATTTAATTAATAATTGATAATAACTAATTATTTTAATTAAATAAAGATAACAGTTAGGGAAAAAAAACTAAAATAAGTCTTATCAAATCTAAATTATTTGTATTCCTATTATTATTTTTACTCAACAAATTAATAATAACTAATTATGTTGATTAGATAAAAATTGTAAGTCTTAATTATAAATTTGATATTATTCATTTTTTTCAAATTAAATATAGTACTTGAATAATAAATCTATCCCATAACAAATATTATCCAAACTTCAAATTTTAATTGACTTACAAATTAATCAAATTGAAATGCATATCATTGAAGATTCTAAAAACAAAATTTGTTTCTTTATGAGTTTATGAATATTTTTTATCCGTGATTTATTTTTATCATATTTTAGAGAAAAAATTACAAAGTAATAATTTAAAAGTATTCAACTAAATTAAAAAAAAACTCTACGGAATAAATAAAACCCATATGAATAAAAATAAATAAAAAAAGATTTTCAACTTTCAAAAACTTCACATTCAATATATTTTATATTGTATGGAGATCAATATGCAGTGTTGAAATGATGTTAATATGTATCTTTTTATTAAAATTATAATGAAAGAAGGAATAATGACTATATAATATAAGTGATTGGGGCAAAATAAAATGAAAGAACTGAACAAAATATTTTTATAACATGTAATTAAGAACAAATTCCTCTAAAAATCAAACAAACACTTGAGCCAAAAAACAGATTATTCTAACTTCTAAATAAGAACAAATTCCTATAATAAAAACTCTCTAGAACCAAGATTTGAAGAGTTCAAAAAATGTAAGTATATATGAACATATATTGAAAATCAAATCAGCTTAATAAAACCATGAATATATAAAATATTATATGCTAATGATTAGAGCTTGAATTTGAATATTTGTATTTAAAATAGAACAATTATTTCTTCTGATTTCATGATATCTTTAATATTTTATTTATTTCTTATCTATTTTATCAAATAAATTTTATGTGACTACACTTTTCAATAATATTATCAATACTAATTTGAATTTATATTTGATTTCAACAATCATCATTAATGTAAATCATTATTGTCAAGACCGAAATTCATATCTTATATATAGTCGTGTCAATAATTTATTTAGGTGTATACATATATATTATAAATCATGGTTAGTGAATTAGTTCTATTAGACTATTAAATAGTTGTATACATAAACCATAAAACATAAAAAAATAGTGTAAAATATATAGAAGAAGATCAAGAAAATTCGGTGGTTAGTCAAATTTCTTTCAAATTTTATCCTATTATAAACATAAACAATTAATCATTTAAAATCTGTTATAATATCTTTGCATGTAAATCACAACGAGACTATATATCTAATGGTTCTATAATTTACGGTTCTACGTAGCAATCTAAGATATGAATATATATCTACATACTCATACTCATTTATTCATTTATTAATTGATTTTGTAAATATTTTCATAATATGATATCTATATTCTATATATATATATATATATATATGAAAGGAGAACCCTAAAACTAATGGTGAATCTAGCTTTGGCTACATTTTCAGGTACAACACGGGTAAACCAATCTTCCTCTTTAGGGATAAATGTGGTATCTCAACCCCTTTAAAAACAGAAACACTTGCAGTAAGAAATGCCCTGATAAAGGCCTATGAATTAGGCATTACCGACATTCAACTTGATTGCGATAACCTTACCATTGTGAATGTTCTTAATCAAATCTGGCATTGTCCATGGGATATTGAAATGTTAATTTCTGATATCCTATGTGTTTTACAATTGTTTTCTTTAGTGCAGATTTTTCATGTCTTCCGAGAAACAAACGTGGTGGCCGACTTCATCGCAAAGACGGTCCAACAGAGTTCTTTGAAAGATATTCGAGCTAGTCTAGAATTTATAATTCTCATCCGAAAGGATGCTATAGACTGAGAAATCGTCTCTTCTGTGGTTTCCAGTCTAATTTTTACCTAATCAAAAAAAAATTTAATAAAAAATCACCAAAGACATTACAAAATCAAGTGTAATTTTTTCAAAGTTAATTTTAAAAATGATTTTTTTGCCTGATAACCCTGAGGTATTACTTAATTCACGTGATATCCCAAACTTTGTCATATTTCACAGGATAACCCTCATATTTTGACAAATTTTGCCACGTGCCCAATAAGGTTAGATTTAACAGAAAACGTTAGAGCTCCTTTTACAAAAGAAAAAAAGAGAAAAAAAGATTGTGAGAAGGGAGCACTGCGTTCGAGAGAAGGCACACAGGTGTTAAATCTCTAGATGCTGCAAATTCGTCATGACTATAAACAAAATGTAGCAATTCTATGAGATTCACTCTTTTGGACAAAATTCGTCATGATTATATATCAGTTTTGCAATCGAACACCTAAATTGTTAAATCTCTAGTTGGCTAAATGAATAAATCCCTAAACCCCTAATTCTAAAATGTCAAAACTTCAAATAAATACCCGATGCAATTCTCTTCCAACTGGTTAGGAGAAGGATTTCCGACGTCGTCAACTAGAGCAACGTGGATGAGAGGAGTTTGCGACAGTACAAGAACGAACACATAGAGAACGACTGTCGTTCACGCTCGCGAGTTCTTCAGAGGAGAACGAAGGCCGCCGGCGTCGACTTATTTCAGAGGAGAAAGAAGGCCGTCGGCTTCGACGGGAACGAGGAGCTGCCGACGTCGAAAAGAGCGAGGGGCTGCCGGCGTCGACGGGAACGAGGGTTCATGTTCGTAATCTTCACGCAGCTCTGGACGTTCTTTTTTCCAGAAAAAGAAATTTGTTTTCCTGTTTTTAAATAAGCTTAATGTTAATTGTGAGGTTAGAGAAAACGTTTTAGGATATCTTGGGAATTATATATAAACTTCATGTTACCCCATGAAATATGATAAAGTTTAGTGTACCATGTGAAATAAGTAATATCTCAAGGTTATCATGTAAAAAAAATGTTTTAAAATTAGGTTGTCTCTATATGCATACGAAAAATTGCCTATATACGTATACGAAATAGTACGCTTAACTTAGCAGTACAAATCATGAAATGGAATGGAATGGTTCGTGGGGTTGGTATTCTCCCTAGGCGATTAGGGTGCTCTCGTCGGACGGTTACATTTTGACGGTTTTCCTGGTGTTTTGTGACTTCCGGGGTGTTATCCACAGGTTTCTGGGTGGTTTCTCTGTGTGGTATTTGGTGTGTTGCTTGTTTTGCCTTGGTATGGAGCAACTTGAAGCGGATTGGATGCGGTTTCGATTAACAGATGAGGAAGAGCAAGTGGTAGATCTTCAGGGGGTGGAGACAAATGTGTGGAATCATGAACGGTTTGAGTTTTGTCTTGCTGGTAAACTTCTTACTGCCGGGAACTTCAGCGCCATTGCTTTGAAGAATACTTTCCAGTGAGTGTGGAACCCAAGCAAGGGCATGGCTATGCGCGATATTGGAGATAATCTGTTTGTCTTCCAATTGTTTGACTCTCATGACAAGCGGTCTGTCCTGGAGGGCGGACCATGGTGTTTTGACGATTCCTTGCTTATCCTACTGGAGATTGATGGGTCGCTGCGACCCTCACAGTGGAGTTTTGATAAATGTGCTTTCTGGGTCCATGTTCGTGATTTACCTTTGGGTTTACGGGGGTCTGCTATTGCCAAGACTATTGGTGATCATATAGGTGAGTTTGTTGAGGCAGACGATAGCGACGTGTTGAATCTTGGCCGAGGACTTCGTCTACGGGCTATGGTTGATGTCACTAAGCCACTTCGTCGGGGAATTAAGTTGGTTGTTGGCGGAGGATGGCGTTGGTTTGGTTTTGGTTATGAGTGTTTGCCCATGTTTTGTTATTGTTGTGGACGAATGGGACACGTCCATAAACACTGTCTGATCTCTGTAAAGGGTAAGGTGCCAGAGGGCGTGTATGAGTTTGGCACATGGCTGCGGGCTGTGCCGAATCGAGGACGGTTACGTCTGAATCAGGAGGAATCTGAACAAGAGAAAATTTGGCTACAAACTTGGAGGCAGCAAGATCGTTCGGGGAATTGTTCAAATACTAGGCCTACACAGGATGGGGATTCCGATGCACTGCAGAATGTGGGTCAGAGTTTGAATCAACCAAGTTTGGTGGATGCGAGGATTCAGGATATTACTGATGACAGTGTGGATAGGAATGCAGTGTCTCCTCCGATTGTGGTTGCGGGAGTTCAGGGTGGAAAGGAGGATGTAGTCTTGCCGGTGGGAACGGTCGGTATCGGTGTTGTTACTGACACGGCGCTTTCGCATCGGTTATATCCTATAGTATATAACTATAAGATATAATCACTGGATAAAACTATAAGATATAATCATAGTATATAACTATCTGATATAACCATAGTATATAACTATAGGATATAACGGTTATAACTATAAAATTATAACCATAGTATATAACTATAAAATTATACTATGGTTATATCATATAGTTATATACTATGATTATATCTTATAGTTATATCCAATTTGATTATATATATCATTATAGTTATATCCAATTTGGATAGATCATATAGTTATATAACTATAAGATATATGATATAACCATAGTATATAACTATAGAATATAACCAAATTGGATATAACTATAAGATATAATCAAAGTATATACTATGATTATATCTTATAGTTATATCCAATTTGGTTATATCTTATGGTTATATTCTATAGTTATATACTATGGTTATATCATATATTATATTTTATAGTTATATACTATGGTTATATCATATAGTTATATACTATGATTATATCTTATAGTTATATCCAATTTGGTTATATCTTATGGTTATATTCTATAGTTATATGCAATGGTTATATCATATATTATATTCTATAGTTATATACTATGGTTATATCATATAGTTATATACTATGATTATATCTTATAGTTATATTCAATTTGGTTATATCTAATAGTTATATTCTATAGTTATATACTATGGTTATATCCTATATTATATTCTATAGTTATATACTATGGTTATATTATATAGTTATATTCTATAGTTATATACTATGGTTATATCCAATTTGGTAATATCTTATAGTTATATCATATAGTTATATACTATGATTATATTCTATAGTTATATACTATGGTTATATCCTATATTTTTATTTTATAGTTATATCCAATTTGGTTATATCATATATTATATTTTATAGTTATATATTATGGTTATAACCATAGTATATAACTATATGATATAACCATAGTATATATACTATATGATATAACCATAATATATAACTATAGAATATAATATAGGATATAATCATAGTATATAACTATAGGATATAACGATATGATATAATCAAATTGGATGTAACCATAGTATATAACTATAGAATATAACTATAGGATATAATCATAGGATATAACGATATGATATAATCAAATTGGATGTAACCATAGTATATAACTATAGAATATAACTATAGGATATAATCATAGTATATAACTATAAAATATAATATATGATATAACCATAGTATATAATTGTAGAATATAACCATAAGATATAACCAAATTGGTTATATCCTTATAGTTATATCAAATTTGGTTATATCATATAGTTGTACTGCTAATGTTAACGCAATTTTTGTTTCCATGTGCGTTAACATTAGAAGTACACTTTATTTTTGTGTGCGTTCAAAGTTGTGAGTTAAAATTAAACGCACAGCTTGTGCGTTTAACTTTAACGCACAGCTTGGGCTGGACTTTTTTCCCGATTTTGCCCCTTGTACTGCTAAGTTATGCACACAGATTTGTACTGCTAAGTTAAGCGCACAATTTCGTGTGCATATAGGTTTTTCGTAAAATTATCGAATAAGCTAAGAAATTAGTTAAAGACAAGAAATATTTCACTTTGATTAAAACTATTATGTAGATATAAATTTTTACACAAAATTAGTTTTTTTTGTAAAATTTATCATAGAAACAATATTTTTTTTTGCTCATGTAACATAATATGACTTCTATTTAACAATCAACTTTGGTTTGGAAAACTATAGTGGTTCAATACTGATTTTGTTTGTCATTGTTTTTCATATAGTATGATGTTTTTTTATGAGTATTGATGTATAAAAATTAATCATCTATAACTACCACTATATTTGACTCTATAAATTCTAATGCTATATTACTAAACAAATGTAATATTTCTCCACCATTAATTCTTTTTATTTGTGGGAATATTGCAAAGTTCTTAATTTGACAAGAAACATGTGGATTCAATAAGGTACATCTGAATTATAATATCCAAGAAGCAAAGAAATTTTCTTAATAGGTATTAAACATCAGAGATGGTATTGTAGGTGATGACAATGGTGAAAAGTCACAAATACAAATTCCTGATGAGCTATTGGTGAAGGATTATGATTTAGATCCGATTCCAGCAATTGTTAAGTCTGTTTATCCCTCTCTTTTGGACAATCAATTGTGTCCGAAATACTTTGAAGAGAGGGCAATTCTTGCACCAACACATGAAGAGGTAGATAGAGTTAAATGACTATATATTGTATTTGTTACCTGGTGATGATAAAATCTATATCAGTTTGGATATCCTTTGCAAGACAGGTTTTATTGCAGACAACGATGCAAGTGTTTATATGTATGTCTACTTGTACAATATTAGATGTTCTGGTGTCCCAAATCATGTACTTAAACTTAAGGTTGGTGTCCCTTTTGTGTTGCTTTGAATTATTGATCAGTCTTCAGGTTTATGCAATGGGACAAGATTGATAACCATGCAGCTCGACAGTCATGTCAAACAAGAAAGAATATTTCAGGCAACAATATTGGACATACAGTTTTGATTCCTCGCATGCTCATGTCACCATCAGACATTTCATACCCGTTCAAGTTTCAATGAAGAAAATTTTCCTTGAGTGTCTGTACGTTTTGCTATGACGATAAACAAGAGCCAAGGCCAATCTCTTGCAAATGTCGGTTTGTATCTTCCATGCCATGTTTTCACTCATGGTCGGTTTTATGTTGCATCATCAAAAAATACTAGCAAGAAAGGTTTAGAGATTTTGATATGCGACAAAAAATAAAAAAAGATCTAATACTACAACCTATGTAGTATACAAGGAAGTTTTTCATAATTTGTAGCAATTTTGAACATCTTATGAGATTTTATGTCTGAACATTTTGATTATGCTTTATCATTTTAGTAGTATTGATGTTATTATGTGGCTATCCCCGTTTCAAAATTACTTAGCCAATTTTTACTATTAATAAAGTTATGGAGAGTTCCGCCTCTTTTTCGATAATATTTTGTCAATCTCTTTAATATTTTGTATTCAATTAGTCTTTTTTTATTAGCATTCATCTACTTCTATAACAGTCACTACCTACATATTTCTATATCAATTAAATATATAATTTTAATATACTATTTTTGTAAGTGTAAGAAAAAATAAACAAATCTCGTACAAGGCACGAGTACTACACTAGTTACGTAGTAAACTCTTTGTTATTGGTTATAATTAATAAGAATGGCTTGGCCATTCAAACTGTCGCCAAAATTAGAATGCATAGACATAAAATCTCGACCTTTCAAAGCATTGATGATGTACCTACCATGACCATCATCTTATCCAACAAATGATCTCCTCTGACCTGCAATTACGTTTTACTCCAAACACAAGTTCTTCCCTATCAAACACTAACCTTGACATTATACCTACTCTTATAACACAACAAGATAACCTTTCACTTCTCACACCTCCTACCTATGCTGAAATTAAAAAGGTTGTGTTTGATTTACCTCACAATAAAACACCGGGTCCTGACGGGTATCCCGCAGAATTTTATCAATCATACTGGCCTTTTGTTGTTAAATCTTTGACCTCTGCAATTCAAGCCTTCTTCCATTCTGGAATACTCTTAAAAGAGTGCGCGCATTCTTTCATTGCACTTATCCCTAAACAGGACAACCCAATCTTTATCAACCATTACAAACATATTAGTCTATGTAACACAACTTATAAGGTTATCACAAAACTAATGGCTAATAGATTAAAAGTACTACTCCCCAAAATTATTTCTGCTTATCAAGGAGCATTCGTTGAAGGTCGCTGTATCCAAGACAATATTCTAATTGCCCGCGAAATATTTCATTCCTTTCATAAAAAAAAGTAAAGGGAAACGAGGTTGGATGGCACTCAAGCTGGATATGGAAAAAGCCTACGATAAATTGAATTGGGATTTCATTCATAACATCTTGCTCAAATTCAGCTTCTCTGATAAATGGGTGAATCTCCTTATGACATGCATTAAATCAACCTATTTCTCTGTTCTTGTCAACAATGAACCCATACCACTATTTTCGCCTAAATGTGGTTTACGACAAGGTGATCCGATAGCTCCCTTTTTATTTATTATCGCAGTGGAATTCCTCTCCAGATCGTTAACCTTGGAATCTCAACATCGGAACCATAGGGTAGGTATCCAATTAACTAGAAATGGTACTTGTACTCCTTTTCTAACCTCCGCTGATGATACTATTATCTTTGCCAATGCCAAACAAACTAATATGTTCTACATTAAAAACCTACTTCAGCAATTCAATATTCTCTCTGGACTCATCGTCAACTTCCATAAGAGCTCATTCCAGACATCCTCCAATATCAATACAGGTCAGACAACAACTCTTGCATCCATTCTTAATTTACAAGTAACCAAGTCTATGGAAAAGTATTTAGGCATTCCAATTGTTAGAGGCCGTGTTAAAAATGAAGTTTTCGCATCATACATCTAAAACCTCAAAAAACAACTGTCATTATCTCAGGCTGGTAGGTTAACCCTTATCCAATCTAATTTACTCACTAAAGTTAATTACTTAATGCAGAACTTTATGTTACCTCTTGGCATTTGTCAGCAGATTGATAGAATAGTTATAGACTTCTTCTGGAATAAAAATGACAATAACTACTGACCTCTTATCAATTGAGATTCTATCTGTAAACCTAAATCTTCGGGAGGTTTAGGCCTTCACAAAGCTGCTGACATGAATAAGTCCCTACAAATGAAACTCTTATGAAAACTTCTAGTTGAACCTAATAACCTTTGGACAAGAATCATTACTGAAAAATATTTGCGCTCATCTGATATGTTCTCTTACAAAAAGAAACCGCAACAATCGTGGCAATTCACTAGACTCTTACATCTTCGCACTGAGTTTCAAAAGGACTTAGCATGGGAAATTGGCAATGGTAAAAAAGTCAGATTCTGGTTTGATTCTTAGATTCCAGATTATGACATTTTCCCATATTACAATAACAATATTGATCCATCAATTCCTGTTTCTACATTCATTACTCCAACTAAGGAATGGGATATACAACGTCTTCATGCTCTTTTACGAACCCATACTATTTCAAAAATTGTGAACATCCATATTCCATCTATTCCTTCTGAAGATCGTATCATTTGGAAACCTACCTCTCACGGCAACTTTAGAGTGTGTTATACTCATACCCTAATAAGGAATACTATACCACATCCTCAATCAAACTCTCTTTCCTGGCTTTGGAAGCTTAAAATATCGCCAAAAATACAAAATTGTGTATGGAAATGCTTGGTAGATGCCCTTCCGACAACGGGACGTTTAAATCGTCATTACTCTCGGGTTCCATCCACATGCACTCTCTACAACTCAAGTGATGAGGACCGCAACCACATGCTATTTACCTGTCCTTTCACACATTCTATGATTTCATATTTCGAATCGAAGTTGCACTGCTCTTTTTCGCTTCAGACAACAATTGACTTTGACTATAACTTCGAGTTTGTTAGAAAGATAAATTCTAACCCCACACCCCTACTATTTCTCTGATGATCTATTTGGAATCACCGTAACACTATTATCTTTAGACATCATAATGATACACATCCCCCGAGTCCATCACATCAGGCATTCTATCATTACCAAGGCTGGAAGACACTAACCTATACAGATAATACAACACATGTAAAGCATAATCGCCTACGCCCTTCTAATCGTATGTGGATGAAACTTCCGACTCAATGGACCAAATTGAACTTTGATGGTTCCAAGAAAAATGACTCCACTACTCACATTGTTTATTTGCTTTGTAATCATGGAGGAACTATTCTTTCCTTTCATCGTCAAACTATACCCTCCACTTCTGTCTTGAGAAGTGAGGCCCTTGCAGCCCTTTCTGGTATTCAGCAAGCGGTCTGTATGCATCTTGTAATAACCCTCAATTTTAGTAGGGGTATTTGTGTAATTTTCAACTTTCGTTTTGTAAAGCAAGACGTGTTGGGCAATTTCCGTAACCTCTGTAAGAACCTTTGAACGTAATCATATACGTTTAATAAGATATATGGGTTCTTAAAATATTTAAGGAGTGTTAAGGAGTGCTAAATCAAAGATTAGGCATGTCCGCGATCAAGGCCCGAGAGCCGATCAAGGCCGAGAGCCACGCCCGCGGCTAAGCACCGGGGAGCTAGATCGATTGGATTGCTTGGGTGAACTCCTCTATTTTGACTATACCGGTGAACTCCTCTTCTTCTAGCCTATAAAAGGGGGCTCAGATTGGCTTCTTTTCCATCATTCGCATCATCTTCTTCCTCTCGTTAAATTCGTGCTTGTCGTTGGAGCCGAAGTCATTGTCGATTGGGAAGTTCTTGGGTGTTGGAGGTGCTCTTTGTCCAGAAGCAAAGTTGTGGTGCCTCGTTGTCGTTGGTATGTCCTCGAAAAGTTCGAGTTAAGTTTGCGTCGGGATGGAGTCCCGCGACCGCGGCTCCATCCACCGCGACCACGGCCGGGTAGAGACCCGCGGCCCCGGCTGGGCGCGAAACCGCGATCACGGTTTTGCCTAGCAAGGCCGTGATCGCGGCTATGCCATCCGCGACCACGGCTCTGACTCCTTTCCTTCGTCTCATTTCGTATTTTCGAATCATATCTAACTTAGGGTTCCATCTTATAACTCGTCATCGTCGTAGGAAACCGTGATCAAGTTCAAGTTTCCAGATCTCGGAACCCGATATCTTTGTTCGTCTAAACCAAGGCAAGTGGTGGTTCGCTCTTGCTCATTATTCCATGTTCCCTTGATTGTCAATTATTTAATTGTCTAATTAAGATGGGATAAAGTTGTTGTTTTATGTTTGGGAACATATTTGATAAAACAATGTGTTAAAATATGGATCTATAATAGGTTGTATATATTGCTAGAAACAACGCTATTATATATATATTCTATATGTTATTACCATAATGAATTTGGTGTGGATTTATATGTGAACTTAAATGCTAGTTTAGCACGAGTATTCGTAGGAACGCTAATTCCTTACGAGGTTTAGTCGTTTCTTTATAACTTTGCGTTAGGAGGATTATTTCCCTAATGCTTTTGGTCATGACCTACCCCTATCTGAATATAGGTGGTGGTGCACTTAGCTAGTGCCAAAATTCGGGATTCGTCCCATGTTCTATATCTCATTGCGAGATTTGTTGTGGAAATTAAAAGCTTTAACGTGAATGTACGTTTTGGAAGTAAATAAGATAAGTGCTTTTACGCACATAATTAATATACCATCGGGCGAGGAGTATAACGTGGAAACCGCCCAGACTCTTGTTAGAGTAAGTCTTCTTTCCAATCTGTATTCGCATTACGCGGTGAGGTTGGTCGTGGGCCCAAATAATCAAGGTCGTTTTTTAAAACTTATGTGAAAACTTAACGTTCCCAAACAATTCTTCATATTTTCCTATAAGATTCAATTCCGTTGGAGTCTTCTTTTCGTTGCATGTCTTTTTCTATAATTCCGTGAAAGTTCCGGGTTATGTATCGTTCCTTCGGTTATTATTCGAGGAACAATGATAGTAAACGGTTACGATCACTTGAACCATTCTGTTTTCACCCTTGCATAGACTTTCATTAGACTAACCAATCAGGTTTTATTCCTTGCATGGTTGGCCGGTGTCATCCGTCCTATACGGCACATCAGAGGTTGGTCCCCGACGTTTGAAGTAACCAATCGAAGAGAAGGCTTGCAGATGAAGTTTGCGTTTTAAGAAGTAATATTTCCAAGGCGTGTATGTTTAATTTGAAATAAATGTAATACATAGTCGTGTAATTATGACTATTTTAAAAGAGTCTTTCGCTGTAACTTAAAAGTCTTCCGCTGTCACTATACTTGTTGTAAAACCGTCCTTCTCATTTTACGAGAGGAATCTTAATAAAAGGGTGAGTTTATTCATTTAAAATGTATTCCGCTGATTATTCTTTCGTTATTGAATATTTACGTATTTATTTAAGCTTAATTGTTCCGATTAAAGCTTGGGGTGACTTTGGGCGTTAACGTCTGAGGTCACTGGCGTGTGGCACTACCGACATAAGTCGGGGGTGTTACACATATAACTCGTTTAATTATTGAAGGTGCTCTCACGACGTTCTGAACCCAGCTCACGTACCTAGTTGTAATTAATTCCATCAGAGGATTCTGGAAATTTCCTTGGGAAATTCACTCCATCATTCAAGATATTATTTCACTTCTTTCGTACTTCATTGCTTTTCAAGTACATCAATGTTTTCGCGAAGCCAACCGTGCAACAAATTTTTTGGCGGCTCATTCCATTCCCCCTCCGGCTCTACAGAGCTTTCAGCGCATCATTTTCTCTTTAAACTCCGCCACTGCTACTTCTTCTATTCTACCACTAGATATGAGTTTATCAGTCTGAACTCTAATTTTGAGTCCTTCAGTACCAAGTTTGTAAAGATCATCATTCTCTTTGGACGAGTCCTAGTGTTTGCCTATAATAATAATTAAAAAAAAATGACTTGACCACTTCTTTTAAAAAAAACAATAACCCGACAAAATAAAAATGTCAGTAACGATAATTAACAAATGGGCTGAATCTACTATATAATAACTAAAGCAGAATCGCGTCTGCACAGGCACACGCCCCGAGAATGAATCCAAAAATTGTTGTGCCACGTGTCATCACGGAATTTCGTTGTACACGTGTCAGTTTTTTGTTTCATTTGGTAGTTTACTAAAATACATCGTTTTAGCCTTATTTAACATGATTTTCTTTGTTCTATTTTGATATTTGTAGATTGTAAATCTTTCTAAAAATTATGCAATTAATATTCTAACCTAATTTTTTGATTGCAAATCTTTCTTATATTAAACGATTATAAGCCGATCTATTTTCTGAATATTGCATATGATACCAAATATAAGAATTAATAATTTGCAATCAATAAAAATAGCATAATTGTGCAGTATACGATTTATACAAACCATTATAAATTTTAAACCATAAGAAAAAAAATAGAATTTGCGCACAATCATAAACTTGAAAGACAATCAACCAAAATTAACCTAAAACATAAATTAAATGCCCAGAAACCAAGCAATAAATTGAAATGCCGAGAAAAACCTGCACAAACTTGCAACACATGCAAAAACTTAGAATACACCTGCAGATAAATTGCAAACTCTAAAAACAACACATTGCACAAAACTGAACCTGTGCAATATTAAAACCTACAAGGCTAAACCTGAACCAAAAACAAATCACCATAAAACTGACAATAATACAAATTATTGTACAAAAATACACAAATTATGCAATTGCTGCCTCGACGTCCAAATTCTGCAAATCAATCTGGTATGAACATGTCCATAAACAGACATATGACATAATATTTTAGAATATAAAATATCTGCACAATAAATGAATAATATCAAAGGAAATCACAGAAAATATATTGCAGTATATATGACACTGAGAATCTACATTTTCCAAATTAAAACGTGGTAAAATATTACAGAATAAAAAATATGTGCAAAATATACGACAGAATATAACAGAATATATATGGAAAACTATATGGCACTGAAAATCTATGTTTCCAAAAATTAAAACCGATCTGGTACTGATAATATATGGCAGAATATGACAAAATCAATGACACGGTTTGTGCAGCTATATATTTACAGCCTCTCATTCAATTTCAGTACAATCAACTAGACATTGCAGTACAAACAACAGCCAGTTTTGAGCTATTTACAAGGTAATTTGTGTGATTCACCCAGAAATTACATGTACTGATATTGACTATACATGTCTTTCATTACATTTTGTTCATTAGATTTTTGTGCATTACATTATGATTGTATTCTAAAATAGAGGCAGAGAGATAGACAATAGCTTACATCTTTTACATGCTTCGTATGTTTGAGTTTGGATCGATCTCCTCATCAGCAGAGTTGTTTTAGTTCGAATTTGAAACATAACAAGTATAAGCATAAGGTTAGACTATGAATTATGCAAAACAGTGTTAAAAAGACAAGGGTGTGACTTCGTAGAAGTTACAAGGTAATAATTTAGAACCTATATGCAATATCGAACCTATAAGAGGAGGCATGTTTACTTAAGTTTGTGTAGAATATGCTCTGAGAGGCTATTAGATTAGTCCTTTTGCCGATGAAACTAATAACGCCTCAGAGCATATTCTACACAAACTAATAGTAACCTCTCTATTTACAACACTGTCATTTATCTTGAATTATTCTGTCTATTTACATATTTCAATATACTTTGAAAAAGATGTCTTTCATATATACATGGGAGCCAAGAGAAAATAGATATATAGACAGAGAGCTTACGTTTTTTCTTCCCTTGATGAGGGTATGTATATTTCCATAACCTTCTTCAATGTGCAATCCTCACCAAACTCCAGATCTTGACACCATAACAAAATAGTCTGCAACACACAATTTTTTCAAAGAATTCAGTATTTTACAGTAAATCCAGAAATCATATACAAGGTTAAAACTGAAAGTATACCAAGTAGTTTCAGATAGGGTTTAAATTTTGTTGTTTTAATAACTGGTTCTATTTCATAAATTCAGTTTTTTTTGTTGTAATTCAGATTTTATGTTAATTTTAATATACTGAAAATTGTTTATTCTGTATTGTAGATATGTCAAAAATTATACAGCAAGTGAAGGATATTATAGGTACCCGAGGTAATCATGAACTTAAGGTTCGTGTAATCCATTTATTTAAAGTTCCAAAGAAAGACGATCCAACTCAATACGGAATGACTGAACTAATTCTAATGGATGAGAAGGTACTGATTAGTAGTTTATATGTTAACAGATTATTTTGTGTATTTACAAAATTGTGTGCCTAATCTTGCAATTAAATTCAAATATGTTGATTAGAATTCCGTGATATTATTTTTCAGGGTGACAAAATCCATGCAGTCATTAAAGAAGCTTTTATGGTTAGCTTATCTTTATTAAAAGAAGGAGGTGCTTATTTGATTTCAAATTTCGGAGTTGCCCGATATGATATACCATTTAAGTTTTCTGATCACAAGTATAAGGTCATATTTTATCGCAACACTACTGTTAAACTATGTTCGACCATTTCTGTTCCTGTTCATGGATTCAAATTTATTGAATTTGAAAAATCCTCGACGAGTCATTGGATAAAGGATATCTTTACGGTAAGTTGTTTTTTAATATTTTCATATTACAATCCTTTAACTATGTTTTTTTATGTGTATAATATGCTTCATTAATATTGTACATTTTATGTGTAGATGTTATTGGTGAATTGGTTGGAATTGGTGATCAGATAGTGACCTTTACTAAAAGCAATGGCAAAAATGGTAAAAGAATTAATTTGCAATTAATGGATGCAAGGTATTAATTATTTATCATTTTTTATTAATTTTTAATGTCATTACACAAATTAAACATTTTCTGTTTATAAAAATGATGATTTATAACTTTTATTTTGGTTATATCACAGGAACAATATCATTAATTGTACTCTATGTGATGATTTTGCTGATTTATGTCGTCCATTTATTGGCGCATCAAATCAAAATACGGTCGTTGTTATAGTTCAGTTCGCAAAACTTGAGAAATGGAATAATTCACCTAATGTGTCAAATGGATATTATGGCACAAGGGTGTATTTTGACGATGAAAGTATTAGCGAGATTTCAAAATTCAAGGAAAGGTATATTCTGATTTTTTGTGTTTAAATATATGTTTATATTAATTGTAAATAATCTATTATATTATTCAGGATATTGTTTCTCAAATTTTTTCTTTTGGATATTTGGTTATATTAATTGTAAATAATTTACTATATTGTTTCTTAAACTTTAGTATATCAAAACAATCTGCTTCAAAAGGTGGAAATAGTTGTGTACAACTATCAAGTGAGCGATCATATTCTTCTGCTGATATTTTCTTGGATGTGAGTGCAAGAAAAACCTTGGATGAACTTTATGAACATATTCATGAGCGTGGAACGGTAAGTTAAGAATAGTTGAGTTTCTAAACATTTTATATCTAAATATTAAGTTTTTTAGATTATTTATGAGTTTTAAATCATCAAGTTTTTAGGTTATTTATTTTTTATTACAATGATAATTCCTAAAGGTTCTCCAAGATATTATTCTTGCCACCATTGACCATATTGAAGATTCATATGGATGGTACTATAATTCATGCAAACGGTGTAAAAGCAAAGTGCAAGCACAAGAAGAACTGTTTTGGTGCAATAAATGTGATGCATTAGTGAACTATGCAATTCCTAGGTAATTAATTTACGACAAATGCATTTTATTGTTTTTTGTTTATTGAGTTATTTATATATGTTTTTATCTGTGCAGATTTTGTGTTCAAGTTAATGTTATAGATGGATCTGGGACTGCTCAATTGACTATATTTGATAGAGAAGCTACTCAGTTTTTAAAGAAATCAGTCACAAGCATTATTGAGTCAATAGATAAGGTAAATTTTTTGGTCTTAAATTAAGTATATAAAATGTGAAGTGATACGTATATAATGATCTTATTTCATTAATTACTAACCAGTTCATTTTTATTTTCAGGATAAGGACATTAGTATCATCCTAGACGATCTAAATGTGTTGTTAATATTAGTAGACTTCCATCTGCAACGGCATACACAGTAACAAACATGACGGATGATTTGACTTTGATTGAAAAGTTTAAACAATGCAGTTTAGAATCAGAGGTATGCATTCTTCATTTTATTTGTTTTAATTTTCAGATTTGGGTACTTGAATTGATCAAGAGCTTTGCTTATTATAGGAAAATCAGGCATCACTCGATGTAGAGAATGATGAGGTGTCTAAAGTGTCATCAAATGAAATGGCGACACCCCGTAAGCGTGACTATATAAACATTGATGATGAGGAAAATAGCAATTCTGAGGAGGAGAGTGCTAAATCTGAAGATAGTCATATTACGAATCATGGCAATGGATCAACCACAAAGAAGAGGGTTACTCTAAAGAAAGTGAAGAAGGAAAAGTTGGACTAAATTATATTGTTTTTTCTATTATTTGAGCCAATATACTATTTAGTTTTTCAGAGAATTCATGTGTTTTGTTTCAGTTTTTATATTGGTATGATGTTGTTAAACCATTGAATGAAATTTATATGGTCGATTTTTCCTTTCATCATGTTATACTTTTGTGTGGTGAATGCGTTTTTTGCTAAACCATTGAATGAAATTCAATTCAATATCATAAATACCTAAGGTATTACATTTGTTGATTAACAATCAGTTATGAATCAGTTATGCAAATTTATTATTAACATTCAGTTCTAATTTTTTAAACACTTCGATTATTCAAACTCATAAATGAATATGGATGAAAGTAAACACTTTTTTACGCTGAGTATTCATATAAAATGATAAAGCAGTTATGCAATTTTATTAATAACATTCAGTTCTTGAACATTACATAAGTATTCACAAAAAATGAGTAGGCTGAAACAATTCGTTGCAGAATATGCTTGGAGATTGTAGTACAAGAGCGGTTACTCTTAACACCCTCTCAGAGCATACTCTGCAGTGAGCATAATCTGCATAATATGCTTAGGTTGTTTTAACAGTCTGCTGTTCTTACGAAAGACCTTAGGGTTTTTTGTAAAATTCTTTAAGGAATATATTAAATAAATCTGATAAAATATTACAGAATATGGAAATAAATAGTATATTTTTATATACATATGGCCAATATGTCTTCTTAAATTTGATTTCATCCCTGAAATATTTAAAAACTATATATTTAAATTATAGTATATCTTTTTTAAATATGCATATATGTACGATTTTTTAAATTATATTTTAAAGTATACATTTTGCCTACATGTGTCTATAATTGTGATAAGATCTTTTAATTCTTTCTCAAATTTAGGACCACAAGTATAATGTATCTATAAATGTGATAAGATCTTTTAATTATTTCTAAAAATTTAAGATGAGTACGCTATAAAACATAGCCTTTTACTTTGTTTCGCACACATTACGTTCAGAATCTCATTTTACCAATTATATGCTTTCTAAGAATCAGTCATGGTTCATCCTATTGCTCATGAAATCTCAGTTCATATTGATGTTGTTTTTCTTTCCGACATGTTACCCGAAAGCCACTTTTTCAGATTTCCACGTATGGCTAATAACTTCCACATGAGAATTTCGTTACCTATTGATCTATCTGACGAGGTGAAGTACATCAAGTGTTCGATTTCTATGCCAATTGGTCTTGCTATTGCGACAGAAAGGTACTGTTTTATTTAATATAGTTTTAATACATTATTCCTATCAAAATTCTTTTGTATTCATACGTTAGGTCCAAATATATATATATATATACTGGTTTTTTTTTATATAATATGCTATATGTACATGTCATTGCGATTCCATTGCAACTGTAATCCAATGTTTTAAACATGCTTTAGATGATGTTAAACCGTATTATTTTCATGCCCTATCAATGTATTCAATGTATTTGTTACAGGTTTAAACATGCTTTAGACGAAGTTAATAAGCGATTTTGTCCCTTCATATATGAGAGAGACCCTATTTTGTTCCCGAACAAACAGCTCAATTGTGCAGTCAAGAATGTCGCTGGCTATTTCGGTCCAACTGAAGAGGCAGATTTTCATTCAACGTTTGGTTCCTATAATCCTATGATTATTGTTCTTACACAGGCTGAATTGAACGAAACTGGGCTTGAAGAAATGTTTCTACAATATGGCCATGATCGTTATTTACGTATCGATTCATTGTCTAACGAAGAACATAATTACATCACATGGCGCAACAGTGATGTAAATATATGGATTGAAGGTGAAGGACGAGAGTATATGTTGAAATTCAGTAGTAAATGCGTGTTAGCATGGCAACTTTCGTGTATTTACGATATGGAGTATGAAATTTCCGGACTTGAACTTTGGGCTGTATTGGATGAATTTGCAAAGATTAATCGTCTACCTTGGCAACACTTGAATGGGAGGCAAGTTTTTATTAATTTGTCAGAAGAAGAAGGAGAAGAAGGAGAAGAAGGAGAAGAAGAAGAAGAATATGAATATAAGTTGCTAGGAATTTGTCATGTTTTTTATTATTTTCAAGTTATTTAGAATATTTAGAATTATTCTATGCCATTTCTTTTTCAGGACAAGTGATTGTCTGTTATATTGCATTTCTTAAATTCATTTACTAAACCAATTTGTTTTGTTATTAATCCAATCATTACAATATTTAGAAATAGAGTTATAATTTATTTACAGTAATCTGAAGCAGTGCAAATTTATAATCTGGGTATATTAACCATTATGAAGATCATTTCATATCCAATGTAAACTGAGTTTTATTGGCCCAATAATGAAAAAACATATTATTATCTGAAGTATAGCAGAATTCATTATAAACAGTGTTATGCAATTAAGTTGTACTCATCAAACAAAATATGAAAACGTTTAATTGAAAATTACTTAGGTTATTATTTGTCTGAATTCGGGTAAGGAAATTATAGATTGATCTAAATTGTAAGTAGACAAGAATAATAAATTTTAATAAATTTGTAAGTTTTTATGTGAGCACATATATTTCACTTAGAATCATTGGAAAACATATACAAGGATAGTATATAAAACTTCTATGTATCATAAGAGGTCGGGTATATGTAAATATATGGAAGATCATTTATTAACATATATTACATAGATATATAATCTGAATAATTATAACTTCTATATATCCTGTGAGATTTGACAAATAGTGAGGGATGTGGTTTTATGAGAAAACCTAAGATGTTGTTCATCGTGAATGTCAAGTGAGGGATGTGGTTTTATGAGAAAACCTAAGATACTGTTCATCGTGAATGTCAGATGTATTGATGAGTTTTCTTACATGTATACCATATGTTTAAGTTGTATTATTTATGAATATTTGTTGTGTTTGTTTAGATGTAAAGAACTTCGTCCTACAATAGCCTGTTAAGTTTATTCTGATATTTGAACATGAGTTGTGTAAATTTCTGAAACAAACCAACATAGTTCATAAGTTGTATATACTTTTAAACCTAGATGTTCAGGATGGGTTTTGCTTAAAGTTTTTTGCATGCTTTGAAAAAAAAAATGAGCAAGTCATAATAACTATTTACATCTAATCTATTTCATATACAATTTCAAAATATTACTACACTAAAAGTTGGTGTATAAAACATACCTTTAGTTCTTCTTTTTTCTCTATATATATGATTATCCACTTTTTATTTTGAGATCAACATAAGCTCCCAAATGATTCCTATATGATAAACATTTTATATAATAAGTATAGCGACATAAAGTAAATGAGTTAAGTATAAATATTAACAGTATTAAACCATGACCTGATAGTACAACTCCAATCTGCTTAGGAGATGTATATTAGAGATGATATGCTTCAACCTATAATGGAATAAATTTTATGATTAGTAACACTTGCAATTTAGTGAACATACATAAATTCTTTTAATATTGTACTCATACCTTTACCTATATTGTATAAATGATCCTAGGAAATGACAATGTTGTTTGTGTCATCCAAATTTGCATCTTGCATTACTGTTACAAGAATACATCAGTTATAGTTTGAAAAAAATGTTCGCAATTGTTTAATATCCAATTCAAAACTATCAAACAGATAAACATTACCTGACTGTGTGTGCATAACATGTAAATCTAACTTCTTGAGATGATACCCTGATATCAGGATTTTTTATATATTACACCTATAAGTGAAAAAATGTAGATGTGCCACGTCAGTAATTATTTGGTAAACCAAAAAAGAAAGTTTGATGGTACTAAATTATACATCAGAATTACACATGCCTTTAGAGCTTTGTCATCCTTAGGATAATCATGATATCAGGTTTATGAATCCCATATTAGAAGAATCTACATTGAAGCTAATATGTTGTATTGAATGCATGTAAGAGAATCAGAAATTTTGTAATTAGAAAATGAGTTAGAATATGATAAATACACTATGTAAACTGTAGAGTTGGTAATATGAAATATTGACCTTTCAGAATATGAAACTATTGATATTGAGATTCCTAATTTTAATTTCAATGCTCTTATCATTTATAGCTGGATTGCAAACCTGGAATCATAGATAGGAAAATATTTACAAAGGTTAGATACATTTGTTATTACATATACTATTGCTACATGATTATTATAGTTCTGTATATATTAGAATAATTCTTATTTCAATATAACATGTGCACATCAGTTTCTTTACTTTGTTATATGTAAGACAGGTGTTTCATCCTTAGGTTACATATGATATCAGTTTTAGATTCCTTTCATAGGCATCTAAACCAGAGCTTTTATGTTTCATTGGATGCATGCAACATATTCAGCTATTATGTAATTAGAATAGGATTTATAATCTCTAAAAAATGTTTAAACTCAAGATTTAGCCAGATGACAAGTGTTACCTTTCAATTCAACACTTATAAAAAAATCATGTACAAAACAGATATTTTTCTTACAGGAAACAAGAATCATACAAATAAACTTTTTACTATCTATGCAGAATGAATTATGCATTTCAATGTGAGACTAATAGATATAATTTAAACACTTACATTTGGTACAGAGTCTTCCATAACTTCTTCCTTCATGGAAGTGTATTTGTTACATGTATACCTTCGTTGGTCTAAAGTGTGTTTGGTTTGAAGCCTCGCAGAGAAAGAATTTAAAAAAAAATAAGATATCTGCAAATCTTATACTGATATAGATAAACAGATTTCCAGAAATGTATAGATATATAGTGATATGTTAATATTAAATAGAGATACAGATAGACATAGACAGAGAGAGACATATAGACAGAGACAAAGGCAAAGAGAGGGAGAGAGAGAGAGAGAGAGAGAGAGAGAGAGAGAGAGAGAGAGAGAGAGAGAGAGAGAGAGAGAGAGAGAGAGATTCGGAAATATGTTAAGTGAATTTCGATAAATGTAATTTTAAGCCCAATTGGCCCATTAGAATCGTTGCAGTGTCCTTTAATTGGTTTAAAATATAACTGGGCCAATAAGCCCATCATTTGTAAGAAAAAATATTTTACAGTAATTTCTATACACTTCTTCAAATCTGTGACATATAGCCTGCTAGACTCAATTTAAGCCCAATTAGCCCATTACAACAGTAACATTAATTATTGTGGGCCGCTAAACTTAACTCTAACGGTTGTTTTACATATTAATTGGGCCAAAAGGCCCACAATGTTTAATAAGAATCCGAAAATGTAGAAATATCTAAGTCGACCGGGTTTGATATATTTATTACAATGTAGGACCGGTTTTATCTACTATCATATTTTAATACGGTTTTCATATAATATGAGATTTGACCTTATTAAAATAAATCTTCCAAAAGTTTTTTTTTTCACAAAAGAAAACATGAATAACAGTCTTGATCAAATGTATGAAATCATTTAGTATCATGATATAATTCCTAAGCATTTCAAATATCACGTCCAATTCCAAACAAAGTAAAAGAGAGAGAGATGAGAATTTACATTTATCGTTTTTGGAGTTTGCCACAATAGTCTTCCATATTTCTTCATCAGCTGCGTAGATTTCTTCTTCCAGATCTCCAAAGCATAATCTTGTTTCCAGCAAACAGAGATATTTTAGATCTGGATCTATACATTTGATAGAGGACACAGAGAAAGAGAAAGAGAGATATAGGACACAGAGAAAGAGAAATAGAGAAAGAGAAATAGAGATAGAAGACATAGAGAAAGAGAGAAATAGAAATAGAGATAGAGGACACAGAGAAAGAGACAGAGTGCACAGAGAAAGAGAAATAAAGAGAACAGACAGATAAAATCAACTTTTCACCTACTTTTGTTTCAATCGAACTCTCTAGATAGATTCATAAAGTAATTTTAAATTTTGTCAGGCTTGATAATTGGGCCTTTAAATTAAAGCCCAATTAGTCCATTAAGATTGTTTCATTCTGTTTATACTGGGTTATAATATATTTGGGCCAATAAGCCCATAATAGTACCAGTTAAAATATGTTACATATACATTTTTTTTTAAAAAAATAAAAAATCAGACTATACAAAATGTTATATTTATGATAACATGCAATAAAACATTCGCCGGCCCAATAAGCCCATTCACTTAAATTCTTTATTGGGCCAATAAGCCCATAATGTATCATCCCATATTATGTGAATAAAAGATTATAAAATATATATATTTAAGTGGACCGGTTTTGATATATTATTTATTATAATGTCGAACCGGTTTAATCTAATATCAGATTTTATTATTGTTTTCATATAATATCAGATTTTACCTACAAAATAAACAAAAACCAATTTTTTTCTCCCCAAAAACTATATGAAGAACAGTCTTGATGAAATATATGAAATCAATAAATTAAACGATAAAGAAATTGATAGTTGAGTTTATTAGAAACATGACTTTGGAAATTTAAGCTTTTTAAATATCCAAAATTTCCAGATAAAGTGAAAGAGAAAGAGAGAAAAGAAAACTAACATTGGATCTTATTCTGGAATTTGCCAGAATATTCTTCAAAATTTCTTCATCATCCGCGACTGTTTGTTCTTCCAGATCTCCAACGCAGAAACATGTTTCAACCAAAATCAAATGAAACTAACATTAGATCTGGTGCCAGAGAATATAAATCATAGGTTAAAATCAAAAGATCCATAAAGCGACTTCTATCGAGATGAATATAGAGACTGACAAAGAAACAGAGAGGAAAAAAAATTACCTTTGAAAGATCTGGATCTGAAAATCAAACTCTTCTTCCGGATCTGGGTTTAGGTTTCTGGGGATAATGAACCTCCATCTCTGGAAAAGATCTGGATCTGAAAACCAGACAGAGATAATGAAACTCCATCTCTGGCGACATTTTTTCTTCGAGATTACGACTGTTTAGGTTTATGGGGAACATAGGAAGGGAAAATTGATATTGTTTAAGGTAACTTAGGAAGAGGATGAATAAAAATGGAGATGTTCATTCGACGCTTGACTGGAATTTGATGATGACGAAAATGGAAGATGAAATCGAAAAGAAAAGTTGTTATTAAATTTGGAAAGATTGAAAGTGGTAACTCTGGAAATGGAAGGTAGTAGAAGGAGAGAAGAGACGCGTCCCATACAAGCTTCAAACTTCGAAATGGAAAGTTCGAAGCTAGAACCCTAGAATTGGAAAGGGAGAGAGAAGAGAAGAGAATAGAAGCGGCGCAGATTGAAAGGAGCAAATGAGATTAGGGTTTCTGTATTAGGGTATCTGATATCGCGATATTGGGCTTGGGCCAACGAGATCGATCTTGGGCCGAATTTTGGTTTACATTGGGCCCGGATAATGTTTCTGAAAACTTAACACGGGATTATTGAAATGGATCGGGTTTTATTCGTATATTTTGTATTAATTAAGGATTATTAACCCATTAATATATTTAGAATTGAAATATATTTATTATTGTGTTATGTTTTAAAAAGATAGTATTTGTCGTTGAAATTATTAAGTTATTTACATTGTTTTTATTTTTGGGCCATATGTCCATTGATTATTTAGAATTTTGTAATATAATATAATAATAGAAACAAATATATATTGTTTATTTATTATATTTTTAATAAGTACATAATATCAATTTTTTAATGTATTAGGCCTATATTTCGAAACCATGGCAACGATATCTGATTTTTTTTTTGCTATAAGTCATGTAACAAAAAACTATAAACATCTCCTTAACTGTTTACATATAGAAGTAGATACATTTTTAATATGCAAAAAAAAATGTTACAATTTGCGTATTACATGTGATTACACTGTAAAAAAAATATAAGTTTTAATTTGAATAAATATTTGATTTTGCAGGCTTATTTTGTTATGGACGAATTAACTCGACATAACAAAGCGCTGAGATTGGTTGTTATTAGAGATAAACGACAACGGACAATTTCAAATCGACCAGGTGAAAAATTTGCATTCAATTCTTTCACTATTTTTTTCGATCAATTTAAATATGAACTTGAATATAAATAGTCATTATGCAGGATGTATTCCTGAAGTTAGTACCAATTCATTCGTTAGTGATCGTATCCCCATGTCCGACATTTCAAATGGTTAGTAATGTTATTTGATAAAGTCTTTAGTTAATTCAATTTGAACATGTATATTGTACTAAATGTTTGATGTTATATAATACAATATATCTTTAATTTCATTATTGTAAATTAAATGATATAAATTTGTAACTATTTTATAACTATGAAAAGATATAATTGTGGTATTGGTTTTTTTCCTTATGCTTTAAATTTTGTAACACATATGCATGTATTTATGCAGTACACCAAAATATCACACCGTCGGCTTTGCATTTACCCCGAAGTGATCAAAACGTTCATAATTCATTTTTACCTATAAGTGTTCGAGATCAAGAAAATTACGGTATATATTTTAAATTGTTACTTTTTTTATGAAGTATGAATATAATTTTGTTTTATTATCTATAATAAGAAGATTATGATATAACTATTTATTTATAGTTCAATTGCACAATGTCATGTCTTCAGAACAAAATAATATGCACAATGTCGAACAGGGTATGTTATTCTTAAAAGTTCTATTAAATAGCATAATTTATGTATTTTAACTAATTGATATTTATTTTCATGCACAACGTAGCTCAGCATAGGAGGAAGTTGAGAATGAATGTTATACGACATAAGCGACATGGAACATCACTAAACGAATCAGGTTATGAATAAAAAATCCCATTAGTTTAAATTAAGAAGTCATGTATATTTTGTTTTAACAAACTTTGTGTAGGTAATGTACTTGGAAGTATTGGCAACTTTGTACTTACCCAATCTACACCATTAGTTATTACTGTTAATGGTTAGTTATTAATGAAATATAATATTTTATATACTTTCATGCATGCATTGTCTTAAGTTTGAGGTTTTCAAAACGAATAATCATTTAATACTTAAATGTGAAGGTACAAGGAATTCATCTATATTGCCAAGTCGTACTAATGAAGTTGACATAACAAAGATTGAACAAGGTATGTTGGTAATCAGTAAATAAATATTAATTGAGTGATTTATTGCTCATTTCAATATTTGTAATTGTTTGCCACTGACAAATGAGCTCGACGTAAGAGGACGTTGAGAATGAATGTGATTAGGCATAAGAGGCATGGAACACCATTAATTGAATCAAGTTAGCAAAAATCGCTTAATTTTATTTTAAATCCTTAATTATCCGTTGAGCTCGCATCTAATTGGATATGCATATATTATATACATTCCGACATTGTTCAAAATATATGATCACTTACATATTTTAATTTCAGGAACTACCAATTCATCTGCGTTGGCAGAGTGTTCATCTACATTACCAAATTTAGGTAATTTTATAATTAAAATCATTTGTTTTTGGTTTGTATCCATAATAGGATCCTGTTTTCCATTATATTATGATTGTTACAAATAGATTGTAATGTCCATAATATAAGTTAAAATAAGCACCTTTTAGCATATTTAATCTATGTTACAATTTATTTGTTCAACCTTTATAAAAAGTGCTTAGGCTTACAGCATAGTTGTTATTTGATATCAAGTTTGATTATATGTATTTATATAATAAAATAAATTAATATATGTGTTTTTATGTAGTGTCCTCTAATGTTACGCCAACGGATTTGCATTTACCAATAGCGGATCAAATCGCTACTAACTCAGTTCTACCTATAAGACTAAATGACAAGGAAAACTATGGTACAAAAATTATTGTTTTATCAAGCCGTGTTACTAAGTACTATATTACTTTTGTCTTACATCACTATGTGTAGTATGATATATGTATTTATTTGCAGCTCCTTTACACAATGCAAGTCTTACTAATGAAGTTGACATAACAAATGTTGAACAAGGTACGTTGGTAATCACTAAATATTTATAAAATAATTTATTGCATTTCAATATTTGTAATTGTTTTCCATTGACAAATTAGCTCGACGTAAGAGGATGTTGAGAATGAATGTGATTAGGCATAAGAGGCATGAAACTCCACTAATTGAATCAGGTTAGCAAAAATCTCTTAATTTTATTGTAAATCCTTAATGAAATTTACGCTCTCATCTAATTAGATATGCATATATTATATACATTTCGACATTGTTCAATATATATGATCAGTTACATATTTTAATTTCAGGAACTACTAATTCATCTGCGTTGGCAGAGTGTTCATCTACATTACAAAATATAGGTAATTTTATAATTAATATCATTTTTTTGTATTCATAATAAGATCCTGTTTTCCATTACATTAGGATTGTTACAAATAGTTTATAATGTCCATAATATACGTTAAAATAAGTACCTTTTAGCATATTTAATATATGTTACAGATTATTTGTTCAACCTTTAATCTCTTTATAACAATAGTCTGTTGTACAAATCCTGTTACAGTGATGAATAGAACAACAAGAAATCATACTGGTAAACCAGGTAAGTCTGTTGTATTATTTTCTAAAATTTTGTCATATTTTTGTTTATTCTTTAACGCTCATTAATATGTTATAGTGCAATACATCGATCATGGTGAAGCAATGTATGAATGTCTGCATTGTGGGGCATTGCTATGGCATGCTGAAAGAATAAACACACAAGACCCTTCAAGCGAAGATATATGTCATATATCTTCCTTATGTTGCATGAAAGGAAAAATTGAGCTCCCATTGCTACAAGAGCAACCGCCGTTGTTGAATAATCTTTTGACAAATAAGCATCCAAAAAGCAAACAATTTTGTGAGAACATTATAGCTTACAATATGATGTTTGCTTTCACCTCTTTGGGAGGAAGGGTCTCACCCATCACGAAAGGTCGTGGAACTTATTGTTACCGAATGCATGGACAAAATTTTCACAGAATAAGGAGTTTGTTACCAGTGTCGGGGACATCTCCAAAGTTTTTGCAACTCTATATATATGATACTGAAAATGAGGATTCAAACAGAATCAATGCGATAAGGTATGCCAATTACATATATTTTTTTTTGTTATCACTTATAGTTATAACACATTATTCTTTAATATTAAGATTTTACTTTGATCTTTATTTATGCCAGCTCTAGAGTCAAAAAAGTTGATGAATCGCTTGTGATTGAGTTGGGAAAGATGATAGATCAACACAACCCCCATGCAAAAGCATTTAGAATGGCCAGAGATCGATTTAAGGATGAAGGTGTTATAGATATGAAGTTGCGACTGCTTAGCAATAGAAACACTAATGGTCGGAGATATAATCTCCCAACGAGTTCAGAGGTTGCTGCTATTATTCTTGGTGATATTGATACAAATCTTGAGCCCAGGGACATTATACTTCATACAAGGTCTGGTTAGTTACAACGGATTCATGAATTACATCCTTCGTACCTTGCGCTTCAATATCCTTTGGCATTCCCTTATGGTGAGGACGGATATCGGCCTGACATTGATTTAAGTGAAAGGTGCAACACTTCTGCAAGGAAGAGGTCAAGGGTTACGCTAAAAGAATTCTGTCAGTTTCGAATTCACGAGCGTCAAGGCAAAGCCGGAATTCTGAGGTCATCTAGAAAGTTGTTTCAACAATTTTTGGTTGATGTTTATACAATGATTGAATCAGAAAGGTTGAACTACCATCGAACTCATCAGAAGAACATACGTGTTGATTTATATACAAATCTTGCTTCAGCAACGAGCAAGGGTCATACAACACCGGCATCATCTGGAAAGTGAATAGTGTTGCCATCTTCATTTACAGGTGGTCCTCGATATATGCAGCAGAACTATCAAGATGCAATGGCAATATGCAAATACCATGGTTATCCAGATCTATTCATAACATTCACATGCAATTCAAAATGGCCTGAAATTGTCAAGTTTTGTGAAGAAAGGGGTCTATAACCAGAGGATCGCCCAGACATTATATGTTGAGTATTCCACATGAAATTGGAGTCCATGATCAAAGATTTCAAAGTAAACAAAATATTTGGCAAGGTTAATTCCGATAATGTCTCTTTTATTGTCCTCACTTTAGTTATTGTTTATATGTGTATAAAATATATTATTTTCCTGACATGTTTATAGTCTATTACATGTATTATTTTATGCTTTTTTTAAATGTATTAATTAAGTTGAACATATATCTTTGACTTATGAATCTTTTGTAGTTATTTACACAATCTAATTCCAAAAGCGTGGTCTGTCTCATGCACATATTTTATTATCTGGATAAGGAATCTAAGTTGCCAACTACTATAGATATCGATACGGTCATTTCTGCTGAAATTCCACACCCAACTGAGGATGCTGATTTATTCAATGTTGTGAGAAATTTCATGATGCATGGTCCATGCGGAGCTTCTAAACCATCGTCTCCTTGTATGGCTGATGGAAAGTGTAGAAAGTACTTTCCAAAAAAAATTGTTGAGCAAACTTTTGTTGATGACGATGGGTACCCTGTGTACAGAAGACGTGACGATGGTAGAACGATAGAAAAAAGTGGAGTTCCCCTTGATAATCGGTATGTGGTTCCTTATAATGCATTTCTTCTTCTAAAATACAATGCACATATAAATGTTGAATGGTGCAACCGATCGGGCTCTATCAAGTATTTGTTCAAGTACATAAACAAAGGGCATGATCGCGTCACTGTTGCAATTACAAACTCTGATGCAAACAATGTCGGTGAAAATTGCATGGACGAAATAAAAAACTACTACACAGCCCGATATGTATCTACGTGTCAAGCGGCTTGGAGGATTTTTGCCTTTGATATTCATTACAAGACTCCTGCTGTTCAACGTTTGAATTTGCACCTCTCCGGTGAAGAAAGCGTTTTATTTAATGATGATGATCCTATTGATGCTGTCTTAAATGATCATGAAAGTGATAAATCAATTTTTCTGCAA
This sequence comes from Rheum nobile, assembly GCA_027886185.1. Taxonomy (NCBI): domain Eukaryota; kingdom Viridiplantae; phylum Streptophyta; class Magnoliopsida; order Caryophyllales; family Polygonaceae; genus Rheum; species Rheum nobile. Next base: position 1,345,690 of record WOAB01000002.1, on the reverse strand, counting down.
TGGATGGAGTCTAACAAAAAGTTCCCAGAAGCTAAAGAATTGACTTATTCTGAATTTCCAGAGAAATTTGTTTGGGTAGCTTCAACTAGGCATTGGAAAAAACGTGGCAGACGTGGTTCTGTTGGAGGGATTTATCATGTAGCTCATGGTACTGGCGAGAAGTACTATCTTAGAATTTTGTTGAATCATATAAAAGGGCCAACATGCTACAAAGATTTAAGGATTGTTGATGGTTCAGTTTATAGTACATTTAAAGAAGCTTGCTATGCATTGGGGTTGTTAGATGATGACAGAGAATATGTTGACGGGATAACTGAAGCAAGTTTTTGGGGATCAACAAACTATATTAGGAGTTTATTTGTATTTCTTTTGGTGTCTGATTGCATGGCAAAACCAGAGTTTGTTTGGGAACAAACATGGAGACTTCTAGCATATGACATTGTCGATAAATAGAGGAGAATTCTACGAATTAAGGGTATGTATTTCATTAATGTTGTTGACTTGATCATAATCCTAACTGCATTTGATATATTTTTTGGGGAATATATTGTACTCATTTAATTGTACTGACATGTGAGTTCTATTTATATGCAGATTTGCATGTTACAGATGACCAATTACAAAACTACGCTCTTGCCGAAATTGACACGTTATTACGACGAAATAGTAGTAGTTTGTGTTACTATAAAACCATGCCTTCTATATATTCAAGCCTTATATCTGAAGGTTTCAACAAGCTTATACAAGATGAACTTCGATATGATAAATCATGTCTAGACGAGGAACATTCACAATTACTTTCTAGATTTACAATGGAGCAAAAAGGAGTGTACGATGAGATCATGAATGTTGTTTTATCAAATAACGGGGTGTCTTCTTTTTATATGGTTATGGTGGTACATGCAAAACGTATATATGGAGGGCACTTTCGACGGCTATAAGGTCATGATAACAGGTTTTTGTCGTTCTAAAAACTGTTATGCAAAATATATCCAAACAAACCCTAAACCGTAGTCCTAGGTAAGTAAATGTCGAATCCACAGGGAGGCAAATTCTATCTAAATATGCAATTCGTATGTCAAACCAAAGTAACCAAAAAGGGGTTTTTGATTGTTTTAAATAACTAAGCATGCAAAAGTAAACAACTAGATGTGATGAAATCAGTAATGGGGAAAAGCACTTAGTCAAACAACATCCACTATTCGTATGACAAGTTGATCATAGATACTCATTCAAAATCTCATGCAATGGTAATTCCAATTCCTTTCCAGATATAACTAATAGCACAACCAGATACTATTAGCACTAACTAATTAAACAACCCTGAAACTATCAAGATTCAGTTTAACAGCAGCCTTACGGATAGGAATATAGTTTGATACAATTCTAGCATAAAACAACCAGCTTTTATCCTAGAATGTAAATCAATTCTCTTCTGCATAAGACTAGCACAACCAGTTACTAGCACGATGCAGTTGCTACTCTGAAATATATATGCTCAACCAGTAACAATCTAGATCTAGCAATCAATCAATAACAACAAACCCTAGATGCGTCCAAATAGAGATTATCAATATCAATCATAAACAACTTAAGCAAGAGAAAGATAAAAACCATGCAATAGATTAAGAACAAGAATCTCACAACTTAATCGAAATGAAAGCTTCAGCGTCTGACTAAGCCAGGGAGTCTTAGTTCTTCATAACGTAGAAAAGGGAATTAGGGTTCAAGAGAAAAAGATGATGATAGATTATATGCCTCTCTTTTCCCTTAAATACTAAAGGAAATAAAATCTGAAATTAACCTAAAACGAAATAATAAAACATAATAAAAATAATCCAAATATGGAAAACACGTTCGGCGGGCTTCTGACAGCGGCGGCGGTCGCCGTAATGTTCACGGCGGGCGCCGTCGCTGTTCTTCGGTTCAGCTCCTGCGACACTTCCGTAGAAACGCCATAACTTTTGATTCCCAACTCGGATTGCGCTCATATTTTGAGGACTTGCAGTATACTTCAAGATCTAACTCCTAGAATTGGAATCACTCCATTTTGACATCGGAGTAGAGAGAACAAACCAATTGAATTCAGCCTATGGTTCTTCTACTCTTCATTGCACTCCTCTTCCTCGTCTTCTCATGTGGTTTCTTCCTCAGTGTCTCATATGATATCCAAAACCGCTCAAATACCTCCAAATACACCAACTTCGCCCCCAAACGCCATACACATGAATGTGTCTAAATCTACCCGAATGGCACCAATAAAACCTCTAATGACTCTTACTTAAGCCCTATAAATTAGTGCTTATCAAATCACCCCATGCTTAGACCTTTGCTCGTCCTCGAGTAAACTAATAAAGAGTCCACTCCTCCAATGTAGTATCCAAGGTCTCAAGAAGCATATCCTTCAACTAAGAGTCACCTAACCCATGTCAAGCTCCTGGCACCAATCTCATTCATAACACATCCACAACTCAATAAGCTTAAGAGGCAAGCAGAGTACTTCCCCCAAGCTAACCCGGACATCCAAAAGTGTGAGTAACCTCTAATCCTAGCCTCCATCTATTGCTCCTTATGTCTCCCAGAGTGACCTACCCGACAATCCTTCTTTGTCTCCCCTTCTTATGTCGCCTCGCCAAGAATACTGAGAAATCCTAAAATCACTCTTCTTCTTTTTCACTCATTTTGCCAAGGCGCCCTTTCGGGTTTTCACCAAGCCACTCATTTCATTTTCCAATAGATGTGCTCACATAAGCTCACGTCACTCTTGACCTCATATTACCCCAGCCTAATGCTGGTCCAAGCCATCTGCTTATTACCTAGGCCGCCCTTTTGGGTTTTTGACCTATCCCAGGATTTCAATAATAGCCTTTTTTCAAAATTTTGGCTCTTTTCATTTTTTTTTCTCCTCAGCAGCGTAGCAAGTATAAAACCCCACCCCATGCTTAAACATTGCATTGTCCTCAATGTAATGAAAGACAAAAGAATAAAGCACAGGAAAAAGCAAAAAATAACTCACAACGTTGCCGAGCTGGCTGGGACACTTCCTTGTTGCTGGCGGTGTAGTCATAAAAGCTCCTATCCAGGATGTCTGGCATCAACGCCATTATCTTCATCTACCGTGCAACCATAAGAAACCACTGATGAGTAGTGGTAATACAGGAACTCAGGGCGGCACGGCCTTCAACTCCATCAACTTGTACCATGCAACCAAAATGAACCACTCTGGTGAATAGTGGTCAATCAAGGGAACGAGGTTGCAAGGCCTTCAAAAAAAATGGGCCCAGATGTCATCGTGGTTGGGCCCTGGTGTACCTCCTCTCCAGCTGTCGACTGCAGGGCCATCATCGTTGCCAAATAAATATAGGGTGAATGTATTCCTCCGTTTAGCAACATGGTGCGCACCTCTCCGTGGGGAACTCTGGACAAATGAGTAATTTTTTTTTTTTTTTGACTTTTTCTCCCCGTTTAAGGTCTTTTCGGGGTATCTTATTTTTTTCTTTTGCTCCCCGTTTAAGGTATTTTCGGGGCCCATTTTTTTCGATTTTTTTTAATTTTTTTTTTTTTGAGAAAATGCGGCGGTCGCCGTTAAGGGTGCGGCGGTCGCCGTAATTGCGGCGGTCGCCGTAATTGCGGCGGTCGCCGTAATTAAACGGCGGTCGCCGTTTTTAGGTCGTAGCCAACTTGCTTGGCGAAGCATGTACGGCGGGCGCCGTAAATTTCGCAGCGGGCGCCGTGAACACCATTTCCGTTTTTTTTGCGCTTCCTGTAGTTTAGTTCGACACAGAAAGAAAAAACTAAAAGGAAAACAACTGAATAAAGACTAAGGGAAAGAAAATAAACTACCAAATCTCGGGTTGCCTCCCGAGCAGCGCCTTGTTTACTGTCCTTGGCTCGACATAGTGCTCAACCTCTTCAACTCGGGTTGCTCCTATCACTTGAACTCCTGAGGTCTATATCAGGGGGATGCCGCTTTGTGTGCTCCATGTTGAGCCTTTCCCCCTTGCTTGTGCACTTGCTGATGGGAGGACCGATGTTCATATCTATGAATGCACTTGCCATCTTCAGGAACGGTCTACCCAACATCTCAAGGGCTGCATGTATGTCATGCCCTGTATCCAACATGTAAAAATCTGCCACCTGAATTAAGGCTTCCTTCTTGTGCTTCCCCTTTGGTTTCTTCTTTATATTGCCCAGCGCCCTTAAGAACTCTGTGTAGCGAGGGATGCAATTTTCCAGTTCGATCAAGGGAATGGTTGCCTCGCAGATACTGAAGGTTTCATATAGCTCTTTGTCTTCCTTCAGCCTTCGAGTTTCTTGTATTGCCTCAGGGAGGGGTGTGACGGGGTGCAGCGAGACAAGTGGAAAGGAGTTGAGATGCACATACTCATCATAGGCAGCCTCAAGAGGGTCGGGGGCTGCCCGGGCGTTTTTGAGAGGAACAAGCGTCGTAGGATCGTTTTCGCGATCGTGGCTCTCCTCCTCTTGATCGCTGAATTCCTCCAGTCCCAAAAAATACTCTTCTTCAGAAAGCACAACGCGGTCCAAAATATCGTCTGGAATACCCATCTCCTCAGTGGGTGAACCGAGGTCGAGGTATACCTCCCGCGGTCTTGGGTTCTCTTCTGCAGATATCCCGCTGTATTCTGCACCCGTCTCACAAATTTGTTCCTCCCTGTCAGCTAAGGGGGCGACATGCAGCTGCTCAGTACTTTGTAGGGTCATCGAGAAGACATTCTCTTCCCGGTGCACCACTGGGTGAGATAGTGGTTCTGCCGACGTCATGGTCTCCATTCTGCTCACTACTTGCACCATTTGCTCCGTCTGCCTCTCAATGATCTGGATATTGGACTTTATTTGTTGTTCAAGTTGGATCGTGTTCTGTTTGAAAGATCAAAACATGTCCTCCAATGACATGGAGGGACTTGGATTGTGCCCATAACTCGAATTAGGGTGATCTCTCCACCCTGGAGTGTATGCGTATGAGTATGGGTCATATTGCGGTTCCTGATGGAAGTGGGAAAATCTATCCATCTCTGTAACAAAATCAAAAAGGAAAAACAAAAATCAATAGCACGGGTGTGGACCGTAAGATAGGTCCACACAAAAGTTGACGCACAAATTGCACACAAAATAGATTATTGCCTCCCCGGCAACGGCTCCAATTTGATAACAGGTTTTTGTCGTTCTAAAAACTGCTATGCAAAATATATCCAAACAAACCCTAAACCGTAGTCCTAGGTAAGTAAATGTCGAATCCACAGGGAGGTGAATTCTATCTAAATATGCAATTCGTATGTCAAACCAAAGTAACCAAAAAGGGGGTTTTGATTGTTTTAAATAACTAAGCATGCAAAAGTAAACAACTAGATGTGATGAAATCAGTAATGGGGAAAATCACTTAGTCAAACAACATCCACTATTCGTATGACAAGTTGATCATAGATACTCATTCAAAATCTCATGCAACGGTAATTCCAATTTCTTTTCAGATATAACTAATAGCACAACCAGATACTATTAGCACTAACTAATTAAACAACCCTGAAACTATCAAGATTCAGTTTAACAGCAGCCTTAAGGATAGGAATATAGTTGGATACAATTCTAGCATAAAACAACCAGCTTTTATCCTAGAATGTAAATCAATTCTCTTCTGCATAAGACTAGCACAACCAGTTACTAGCACGATGCAGTTGCTACTCTGAAATATATATGCTCAACCAGTAACAATCTAGATCTAGCAATCAATCAATAACAACAAACCCTAGATGCGTCCAAATAGAGATTATCAATATCAATCATAAACAACTTAAGCAAGAGAAAGATAAAAACCATGCAATAGATTAAGAACAAGAATCTCACAACTTAATCGAAATGAAAGCTTCAGCGTCTGACTAAGCCAGGGAGGCTTAGTTCTTCATAACGTAGAAAAGGGAATTAGGGTTCAAGAGAAAAAGATGATGATAGATTATATGCCTCTCTTTTCCCTTAAATACTAAAGGAAATAAAATCTGAAATTAACCTAAAACGAAATAACAAAACGTAATAAAAATAATCCAAATATGGAAAACACGTTCGGCGGGCTTCTGACAGCGGCGGCGGTCGCCGTAATGTTCACGGCGGGCGCCGTCGCTGTTCTTCGGTTCAGCTCTTGCGACACTTCCGTAGAAATGCCATAACTTTTGATTCCCAACTCGGATTGCGCTCATATTTTGAGGACTTGCAGTATACTTCAAGATCTAACTCCTAGAATTGAAATCACTCCATTTGGACATTGGAGTAGAGAGAACGAACCAATTGAATTCAGCCTATGGTTCTTCTACTCTTCATTGCACTCCTCTTCCTCGTCTTCTCATGTGGTTTCTTCCTCAGTGTCTCATATGATATCCAAAACCGCTCAAACACCTCCAAATACACCAACTTCGCCCCCAAATTCCATACACATGAATGTGTCTAAATCTACCCGAATGGCACCAATAAAGCCTCTAATTACTCTTACTTAAGCCCTACAAAGTAGTGCTTATCAGGTCAAAAGGTGAAATAGTCCTTACCGTTGCTTCAAGTGGAAATGCAGCTCTCCTAATACTTGGCGGCAGAACTACTCATTTGAGGTTTAAAATACCTTTGCAAGTTAATGAGGATTCCACATGTCATTGATAACAGATTTTTGTCGTTCTAAAAACTGCTATGCAAAATATCCAAACAAACCTTAAACCGTAGTCCTAGGTAAGTACGGGTCAAATCCACAGGGAGACGGATCTATCTTAATATGCAATTTGTATGTCAAACCAAAGTAACCAAAGGGGGGTTTTGTGAGTTTTAGTAACCTAAGCATGCAAAAGTAAACAAAGTAAAATATGATGAAATCAGTGATGGGGAAAAGCATTTAGTCAAACAACATCCACAATTCGTATGACAAGTTGATCATAGATACTCATTCAAAATCTCATGCAATGGTGATTCCAATTCCTTTTCACATATAACTAATAGCACAACAAGACACTATTAGCACTAACTAATTAAACAACCCTGAAACTATCAAGATTCAGTTTAACAGCAGCCTTACGGATAGGAATATAGTTGGATACAATTCTAGCATAAAACAACCAGCTTTTATCCTAGAATGTAAATCAATTCTCTTCTGCATAAGACTAGCATAACCAGATACTAGTATGATGCAGTTGCTACTCTGAAATAGATATGCTCAACCAGTAACAATCTAGATCTAGCAATAGACCAATAACAACAAACCCTAGATGATCAGACTAGAGATTATCAATATCAATCATAAGCAACTTAAGCAAGAGAAGAGATAAAAACCATGCAATAGATTAAGAACGAGAATCTCACAACTGAATCAAAACGAAAGCTTCAGCGTCTGACTAAGCCAAGGAGGCTTAGTTCTTCATAACGTAGAACGTAGAAAGGAGAAGTAGAATTAGGGTTCAGAGATTTGATAATAGATAGGCAAACAAGCCTTTTTTCAACCCTTAAATACTAAAGGAAATAAAGCTAAGTTAACCTAAAATGAAATGATAAAAAGTAATAAAATAATGCAAATAAAGAAACGGCGCGGCGGACTTCAGACATCGGCGGCGGTCGCCGCATCTCCCACGGCGGGCGCCGCAATTAAACGGCGGGCGCCGTGGTCACTTCGTAGCCAAGGTCAGTGGAAAGCCAATTGCGGCGGGCGCCGTAAGGTTCACGGCGGGCGCCGTAATTACGGCGGTCGCCGTTCTTCGGTTCAGCTCCTGCGACACTTCCGTAAAAACACCATAACTTTTGATTCCCAACTCGGATCGCACTCATATTTTGAGGACTTGCAGTAGACTTCAAAAGCTAACTCCTCGAATTGGACTCCCTTGGCGTCTCATATGATCTCCAAAACCGCTCAAACACCTCCAAATACACCAACTTCGCCTCCAAACGCCATGCACATGAATGTGTCTAAATCTACCTGAATGGCACCAATAAAACCTCTAATGACTCTTACTTAAGCCCTACAAAGTAGCTCTTATCAAACCACCCCATGCTTAGACATTTGCTCGTCCACGAGTAAACCAAATAAGAGTCCACTCCTCCAATGCAGCACCCAAGGTCTCAGGAAGCATATCCTCCAACTAAGAGTCACCTAACCCATGCCAAAGCTTCTGGCACCAATCTCATCTACAACACATCCACAACTCAACAGCTTAAGGGGCAAGCAGAGTACTTCCCCAAAGCTAACCCGGACATCCAAAAGTGTGAGTAACCTCTAATCCTAGCCTCCATCTATTGCTCCTTATGTCTCCCAGAGTGACCTACCCGACAATCCTTCTTTGTCTCATCTTCTTATGACGCCTCGCCAAGAATAATGAGAAATCCTAAAATCACTCTTCTTCTTTTTCACTCGTTTTGCCAAGGCGCCCTTTCGGGTTTTCACCAAGCCACTCATTTCATTTTCCAATAGATGTACTCACATAAGCTCACGTCACTCTTGACCTCATATTACCCCAGCCTAATGCCAGTCCAAGCCACCTGCTTTTTACCTAGGCCGCCCTTTCGGGTTTTCGACCTATCCCAGGATTTTTATGATAGCCTTTTTTTCAAATTTTTGGCTCTTTTCATTTTTTTCATTTTTCTCCTCAGCAACATAGCAATTATAAAACCCCACCCCATGCTTAAACATTGCATTGTCCTCAATGTAATGAAAGACAAAAGAATAAAGCACAGGGAAAAGCAAAAAATAACTCACAATGTTGCCGAGTTGGCTTGAATACTTCCTTGTCGTTGGCGGTGTACTCATGAAAGTTCATGTCCTGGATGTCTGCATCAATGCTATAACCTTCATATACCGTGCAACCATAGGAAACCACTGTGAAGTGTGGTGGTTATGTAGGAAATCAGGGTTGCACAGCCTTCAACTCTATCAACTCCTACCATGCAACCAAAAGGAACTACTGTGGTGAGTAGTGGACAATCAAGGGAACGGGGTTGCATGGCCTTCAAAAAAAAATGGGCCCAGATGTCATCGTGGTTGGGCCCTGGTGTACCTCCTCTCCAGCTGCCAATTATAGGGCCATCATCGTTGTCAAATACAAAGTGGGGCTAATGTCTCCTCCTTGACAACATGATGCGCACCATCTCTCTATAGGAAACGCTGGGTAGCTGCCCTCCGATGGAACTTTTTTTTTTTTTTTTGCTTCCCGTTTAAGGTTTTTTCGGGAAGTTTTTTTTTTTAATTTTTTTTTTTGAAATTGCGGCGGTCGCTGTAAGGAGAGCGGCGGACGCCGCGATTAAACGGCGGTCGCCGTTCTCAAGTCGTGGCCAACTTTCTTGGCGAGGCATTTACGGCGGGCGCCGTAAGGTTAGCGGCGGGCGCCGTAAGGTTAGCGGCGGGCGCCGTGAACTCCTTTTTCACTTTTTCGCGCTTTTTGCAGGTTAGTTCAACATAAAAACTAAAAGAAAAAAAACAATAAAAATTGACTAAGGGAAAGAAAATAAACTACCAAATCTCGGGTTGCCTCCCGAGCAGCGCCTTGGTTAATGTCGTTGGCTCAACATACTACTCGAACAACCTCAATCCATATCATCAGGCTCCTTAGGAACCTTCTCAATCCATACCTCCTTCTTGAACCAATCATGGAAAGGTTTGAACCTTTGACCATGCTTCCTCTTCAGCGGCTTCTCCATCTTGACCTTCTTAGTCGCGTCTACCCCATGCTTAGATCGATCAGGGGGGTGTTTAGCCTTGACTCCAGAGACCTGCACTAAAGAGGGAACGAGCTTCTCGCTCGGAGTTAGCAGTAAAGGCGATTTGCCTGGTAGCTTTGGAGGGAGCTTATAGTGAGCGTCCCACTCATCAACACCTTCCTGCAAGTTAGTAGATATAGCAATATCCAAGCTAGAATCAACAATAGGTGGTGTGTCATCTAGGTGGTCCTCATCAAAAACATCTTGCACCACAGGCTCAAGTACATCAATTGCACACAAAGAATGACCATCAGAGGGGAATTTCATGGCTTCATAGATGTTATAATTAATGGTTTGTCCATCAAATTCCATAGTCAAGGAACCAGTACTCACGTTGATTTTAGTGTTGGCAGTTTTCAAGAAGGGTCTCCCTAACAGAATAGGGGCTACATGCATATCATGTTCCATATCAAGCACATAGAAGTCAGCAGGAAAAGTAAGATCACCAACCCTAACCAAAACTTCCTCCACTATCCCTATAGGACGCACACTAGATCTATCAGCTAGCTGAATGGAAATTTTGGTCGCATGCATGGGTCCTAATCCTAAGGATTCACAAAGAGATGAAGGTAAAACATTTATGGAAGCACCCAAATCTAACATAGCTTTATTGAACTTGGTACCTCCAATGGTGACGGGGATGGTGAACATACCTGGGTCGCCACATTTCTTGGGTAAGCGCTTCTGAAAAATAGCAGAGACATGTTCGCTTACCTTGACCTTCTTCTTGTTGTTCCTGTCCTGGTTTCTCTTCGTGGTGCACATCTGCTTCAAGAACTTTGCATAACGAGGGACAGACTTGATCAAATTTAGGAGAGGCATGTTGACCTCAACGTTTCTGAACATCTCAAACATGTCCTTGTCCTGCGCAAGTGGCTTGGTACGCTTCAAAGCAGACGGAAATGGTGCAACAGGCTTCCACTCAAGAAAAATTGGGGGTACATACTCCTTCTCAGCCTCAGGATCGACTACAGTATCACGGCGGGCGCCGTGAGAGGTGCGGCGGTCGCCGTGAACGTCATTGGAAAGTTCGGGATTTTGCTCACCGTCACGGCGGGCGCCGTGATTATTGCGGCGGGTGCCGCAATTTTCATCAGAATATTCGAGAGCTGAGTCATTTTCACGGCGGGCGCCGTGGTCTTCACGGCGGTCGCTGTTCTGTTCCAACTCCTGATCCGCTTCCTTGTCGACCTCAGAATCATCCTCATCGAGTCTCTTCCCGCTCCTCAGAGTTATAGCACTGACGTTCCTAATGTTCGGGTTCACTTCCGTTTGAGATGGAAGTTTACCAGAAATCTTTGCGTCAAGCTTGCTCACCACCTGAGAGATCTGGCCAAATTGCCTTTCCAAGTTCTGAATGCTAGCTTGAGTATTTGCTTGGAATTGCACTGAGCTCTGAGTCAGTTTATTAACATTCGCAGTGAGATCGACGTTGCTCCGCATCAGCATCTTCATCATGTCCTCCATAGACGACGAAGGGTTCGAGCTCTGCCCTTGAGGTTGTGGCACAAATGGCTGCCTTGGTTGTTGAGGGTTACCCTGTTGTTGATGTGGTTCTGGGTCTCTCCATCTGAAGTTGGGATGATCCCTCCAACCAGGATTGTATGTATTGGAGTAAGGATCATACCTGGGCCTCTATTGATATCCTCCCACTGCATTCACTTCCTCTTGTAGAGTAGGACATGAATCAGTAGGATGCAAGTCGTCACTCTCACAGGCCTTAGCCTGCTGAGGCGTACCTTTCAGTTTCAAACGTCTCACCTCCTCTCTCAACACATCAAAATCAGCATGATCAATTTTCGCTTGAGAACCAACAACAACCAAGCTTTGGGAACCTCTCCCACTGTACTATCTAGAGTCATCAGCCAGAGTAGCAAATATCTCTAGAGCCTCTTCATAAGTCCTCTTTAGAATATTTCCACCACATGAAGAGTTCACCATTCGACGATCATCTTCACGGAGTCCTCCATGCAGATAAAGAATCAGATCATGATTAGCATAACCATGGTAGGGGCAACTCTTCACAAGTTTCTTAAAGCGTTCATAGTAGTCATAGAGAGACTCATTAGACAGTTGCTCTATGTTGCAAATCTTTTTCTTGAGTTGATTAGACTTGATAGTTGGAAAGTATTTGTCGAGAAACACCTTCTTCAAATTCACCCAAGTAGTGATGCTTCCTGGCGGTAAAGAATGATACCAGTCCTTCGCTGAGTCCTTCAGAGAAAAGGAAAAGACTCTCAACCTCATCTGATCTTCAATAATCTCAGATGGCCTCATACTGGTGCAGACCTCAAGGAACTCATCCAGGTGCTGAATAGGATCCTCAAGCGGGGTTCCACTGAATTTCGGGAGTAAATGGACTACTCCTGTCTTGAGCTCAAATTTAACCCCATCACCCAGGGCAGGGAATTGCACAGCACGAGTTGGTTGCTCCAAGTTAGGAGCTGTCAAAGACTCAAGTGTAACACGAGCTGCCATCCTGCGAGCTTGAAGAAAAGTTCTTTCGATATCTGGATCAAAAGCTAGAGGTAGATTATTAGTAACACGGGTGTGAACCATAAGATAGGTTCACACCAAGATTGGCACACAAATCACACACACAAAATAGATTATTGCCTCCCCGGCAACGGTGCCAATTTGATAACAGATTTTTGTCGTTCTAAAAACTGCTATGCAAAATATCCAAATAAACCTTAAACCGTAGTCCTAGGTAAGTACGGGTCAAATCCACAGGGAGACGGATCTATCTTAATATGCAATTTGTATGTCAAACCAAAGTAACCAAATGGGGGTTTTGTGAGTTTTAGTAACCTAAGCATGCAAAAGTAAACAAAGTAAAATATGATGAAATCAGTGATGGGGAAACGCATTTAGTCAAACAACATCCACAATTCGTATGACAAGTTGATCATAGATACTCATTGAAAATTTCATGCAATGGTGATTCCAATTCCTTTTCAGATATAACTAATAGCACAACAAGATACTATTAGCACTAACTAATTAAACAACCTTGAAACTATCAAGATTCAGTTTAACAGCAGCCTTAAGGATAGGAATATAGTTGGATACAATTCTAGCATAAAACAACCAGCTTTTATCCTAGAATGTAAATCAATTCTCTTCTGCATAAGACTAGCACAACCAGATACTAGTACGATGTTGTTGCTACTCTGAAATAGATATGCTCAACCAGTAACAATCTAGATCTAGCAATAGACCAATAACAACAAACCCTAGATGATCAGACTAGAGATTATCAATATCAATCATAAGCAACTTAAGCAAGAGAAGAGATAAAAACCATGCAATAGATTAAGAACGAGAATCTCACAACTGAATCAAAACAAAAGCTTCAGCGTCTGACTAAGCCAAGGAGGCTTAGTTCTTCATAACGTAGAACGTAGAAAGGAGAAGTAGAATTAGGGTTCAGAGATTTGATAATAGATAGGCAAACAAGCCTTTTTTCAACCCTTAAATACTAAAGGAAATAAAGCTAAGTTAACCTAAAACGAAATAATAAAAAGTAATAAAATAATGCAAATAAAGAAACGGCGCGGCGGACTTCAGACATCGGCGACGGTCGCCGCATCTCCCATGGCGGGCGCCGCAATTAAACGGCGGGCGCCGTGGTCACTTCATAGCCAAGGTCGGTGGAAAGCCAATTGCGGCGGGCGCCGTAATTACGGCGGTCGCCGTCTTTGTACGGCGGTCGCCGTTCTTCGGTTCAGCTCCTGCGACACTTCCGTAAAAACGCCATAACTTTTGATTACCAACTCGGATCGCGCTCATATTTTGAGGACTTGCAGTAGACTTCAAAAGATAACTCCTCGAATTGGAATCACTCCATTTGGACATCTGAGTAGAGAGAACGAACCAATTGAATTCAGTCTACCGTTCTTCTACTCTTCATTGCACTCCCTTGGCGTCTCATATGATCTCCAAAACCGCTCAAACACCTCCAAATACACCAACTTCGCCTCCAAACGCCATGCACATGAATGTGTCTAAATCTACCTGAATGACACCAATAAAACCTCTAATGACTCTTACTTAAGCCCTACAAAGTAGCGCTTATCAGTCATATATGTTCAGGTACTGAACTTTCAGAGTTGATATGTGCCGCCAAACTTATTATATGGGATGAAGCTGTCATGACGAATAGGTTCTGTTTTGAAGCTTTAGACACGACGTTAAGAGATATTTTACGGGCTACAAATCCGCTTAGTTTAGAGCAACCTTTTGGAGGAAAAGTCATAGTATTTGGTGGAGACTTTAGGCAAATTCTACCCGTTATCTCTAAAGGGAGCAGGCAAAATGTTGTTGTTGCCACCATTAATTCCTCTTATTTGTGGGATCATTGCAAAGTTCTTACGCTGACAAGGAACATGAGGATTCAACAAGGTACATCTGAATCTCAGATCCAAGAGGCAAAAGAATTTTCTGAATGGATATTAAGCATCGGAGATGGGACTGCAGGTGTTGATAATGATGGAGAAGCACAAATAGAAATCCCCGATGAACTATTGGTCAAGGATTATGACTTAGATCCAATTTCAACAGTTGTTAAATCTGTTTATCCCTCTCTAATGGAAGATCAGTTGTCTCCTGCATACTTTGAAGAACGAGCAATTCTTGCTCCAACACACGAAGAGGTAGATAAAGTTAATGAGTATATTTTGTCTTCGTTGCATGATGATGAAAATATATATCTCAGCTCAAATAGTTTGTGCAAGGCAGGTTCTGTTAAAGATAGTGATGTGAGTATTTATACGTCTGATTATTTGAACAGTATTAGATGTTTTGGTCTGCCAAATCATGTGTTTAAACTAAAGGTTGGGGTGCCTATTATGCTGCTTCGAAATATTGATCAATCTTTAGGCTTATGCAATGTGAAGAGATTGATAACCACGCAACTTGACAATCATGTTATACAAGAGAGAATTATTTCAGGCAACAATATCGGACATACGGTGTTGATTCCTCGCATGATAATGTCACCATCAGACACTTCATTCCCTTTCAAGTTTCAACGAAGATAATTTCTCTTGAGTGTATGTTTTGCTATGACCATAAACAAAAGCCAAGGCCAATCTCTTGCAAATATCGGTTTGTATCTTCCACGCCATGTTTTCAGTCATGGCCAGTTTTATGTTGCATCATCAAGGGTAACTAGCAAGAAAGGTTTGAAGATATTGATTTGCGACAAAGATAAGAAGATGTATAATACTACAACCAATGTAGTATACAAGGAAGTTTTTAATAATTTGTAGTCATTTTGAACATCGTTCCACATTTAATGTTTTTTGTTTCATTTTCATGTATTAAATGATCATTTTTAGTATTTTTGATGCTTTTAGTAATATTGATGTAAGTGGTGTGGCTATACCTATTTGAAACATTTTTTTTTGAAACCATTTGAAACACTAATTAGCGAATTTTATTATTAATAAAGTTATGGAGAGTGTCGTCTCTCTTTATATAATTATTCTTTCGTATATCTTAAATATGTTTTAATGTTCGGTTAGTCATGTTTTATTCAAATAACTAATCAAAAAAATATTGAACCAATGACTCATCCATAATTTAATAAATATCTTTCTTATAAATGTAAAAAAAAAAAAAAAACCCGTGCAAGGCACGAATATTACACTAATTTATACTAAAGTAAATTTGAAGTCTAGGTGTTGTCACGAGTAGTAAATACGTTAATTTCATTTACAAAATAATCACGAAAATTAGCTGAGCTCGGGTTGGAGCCTGCTTCATCACGTCCATTTTATATAGTCCATTAACACATTTTTAACGTTTTATATTCATTTATGTTGAATGATTTCTCCGGGGAAAAACAATAGATAATTTACTAACAAACTATATACTCCATTGGTATAGAAAAGATTGTCATTTTAGTCCAAAATTTTTGTAAATAAAAGATTATCATTTTAGATGTTTAGACAATAATTTATTGGTGAGTTACGAGTTTTGATATTGAAAATTATTTTTTTTTACTCTTTTTATAAAATAATTATAAATTTTCTTAGAATATAGAGTAATCATTGTATTCCGTATTTCTTAATAAATGTGTCAAATTTTAGAATGATAATTTTTTTTTTTATGCAGAGGGTTTAATTAATAACATGTACATCTAACATTTTAATGTATTAAATAGCTTGAAATGCACATTTTATAACTTTATAATATTGCTTTATAGTTACCCGATATAAACTTTAAAACAATTAATTGATAAGAAATACTCCGTATAGAAACTGAATAAAAAAACCAAGGACATAATTTTATATAACTAAATACCAAAAGTATGAGGAATAAATAGAAAAATACAAAATAAAATGTATTTTGGTGAAGTGGAAAATACTAGTTGCATAGGATTCTGATTCCTAAAGACTAAAGGGGTGTTTGATTGTTGGGATTGAGGAATGAAGAATGGGGTTGAAAAGGGTTGAGAAATCCCAATCGAAAATCTAGTGTTTGGTATTTACTATTTTGGAATCAAATCCATTCCCTAAACCTAGTCAAATCCAAGTTATAAAATCCCTCAATTTCTTTGGGGTTGAAATTGAGAAATGAGATATGAGAAAAATTGAGAAAATAGATTTCAAAGCTTCATTCTAAAATACTAACCAAACACATAAATTCATCTATCACTTTTCAAATCCATACTTACTCAATCCAATATTTCATTCCAACCCGATACCTAATTTTTATCAAACGCCACCTATAATATAGTGCAGTCTCTAGTTTTTTAAGCCACTCCCTGTACCCGCACGTACAGGGGTTTCATAGTTCATCCAATAAAATGCCGCCAGGTGGCGCGTATTTCATAAAATATTTCCGATATTGACGGGGTAGACTGCGAAAGAAGCAGCAGGAGTTTCGTCGTCTATAAATACAAGCCCAAATGTTTTGGCGGGCCAATGAGGTGGGAAAGGGAAATTCAAATTCCGTCCCGGTTTTCGAAACCCTAAAAGAGTATCCTCTCTCTCATTTTCCCACCTTTCCTCTCTTCTACGGCGCATATTTTTTCTCTCTACTCTTCAGGTTCGCTCCTTTTCTCTTATGGAATTCTTCATCTAGGTTCTCCGCACCATCTTTTCATGCCGAGTTTTCAGTTGAATTTCGCTTGTTCCTTTTCCTCTGCGGTGTGATTTGATTCTTTCTGCTTTTGAGTGGGGGTTTTCGATAATTTAATGCACTGGTTCGAGTTATCCGTCGTTGAGATTTTATTATTTTATTTTAACTTTTTGAGGCGGATTGATTGAACTGGAGTTGGCTTTGCCTAATTAGATATTGTAGTACTGCTGTCCAGCTTGAAATTGCTCTTTTGTTGTATGTATTTGGCTCATTTCTCTCATTGTCTGTTCTTTCTGGCTGTTTATATACTTGTTGATGGTTGGGATTCTGTTTTTGTATGTTCTAGGCAGTGGATCATTTCATATTGAGCTTTTTGAAGAGGAGAGTAGTTCTCTGTTGAATTTGTAGGAGGACGGAGCTGAAGAAATGGGAAAAGTATCTCCAAAAGACGGGGAATCAAAGACACCGAAACAGAGAAGGAGGTCACGAAACTCATCCAATAAGTACTTGAAGCCAGGTGCACTTGCGCAGCTTCGATATACCAAGGCTACTGGAGCAAAGGTTTGGACAGATCTGGGGAAGAACCGTGTTGGATTACTTGGGGACAAGAAGTCAGATCATGTTATTAGCGATTATTTATCTGTTAAAAGTAAGGATATTGAGGATAGTCCATCAATGATGTCCCCGGAGAGGTTCATCACGACTCCTCAGGCTGGTTCCTTCGATTTAATGAAGCAGATTAGTCCGCTTCAGACTCCACAAACTCCTATGATGGTTGCCGAAGCCTGTGAGTCAGACTCTAGGCTTGAAGCTCTTCCCATGGATATTCTGGTAATTTTCCTTTTGACAAAATATTATTTCGATTTCTGTAGCTTCACCTGTCGCTTGGTTGCATTGCTTATTGTGTTTTTACATTGTTAAACTTTGATCAGAAGTTTTGAAGTTATTAACAATCTCACTTAATAAATGTCTCCTATACTTGGAACAGTGTACCTGGAAACAAAGGTCTAAAGAGGTTCACTTTAGTTCAATTAACCTTGCAGTTTGGAATAATTGAATGCTCCCATGATTTCAATGTGAGTGTGTGCATGTTTGAAAACGATTGGGACCCCCAAAACTGTCATTCTTTCATCAGGAGACTGACAACATTCCTTTTCTTTTCGCCAAAGTTGACCAATCAATGGCTTCAAACTGTGTCGGTTGCATTCACCAATCACCATTTTCACATCTTCTCCTAAAATCAGTCTCAATCACCATTTACAGCTGGGTTTTTTTGGAGAAAAAGCAGGATTACTGTGGCCTGTGGGATAATGAGTAGTCCATGCTATAAATCCTCTTCTAATCTTCTCTCCCCTTAACCTCGTTTTTTTTTTTGTATATGGAAAGAGATTTTTATGTATATTCTTCTAATCTTCACCTCCAAATGGCGGGTTCAGAAATTACCACAGAAATTGGAATAATGATGCAGGGGCTAAATCTGCTCTATTATCTAGCTTTTCTACACTATATCAAAGGCTTCCTCAAGAAGTATTGTGTGAAGTAAAAGCAGTTCGTTGCATAATAGTGCTCGGTGAAATCCTTCTTTCCAAGAAAGAAGAAAGGAATTGGGGTGCATTGATATAAATCTGACCACTAGATTTTCTTTATCCATTGTAAGGAATTGGGATATCATCTTTTTATTCTTTAGAGGCTTATAGAGTGCCACTTTTTTCTCAGATAACCAATCTAATTAATGATTTTTTATTCCTCTTTACCTCAATTCTGTAGTTTTTTGCTTTTTAGTACATATTGATGGGCACTTCCTTACATGCATTATACATCAGCCTAACATCAGGTTCATGTATAGATAGTGCTTCACTAGGTTTATTAAAAAAAAAAATGACAATACTCCATTTCTAAATTGTAAGTTCTTTATAATGCAACTTGCATTGACTTTGCTATGTTACTCATTGGTTTCATCCATGATTAGGTCAAAGTTCTCTGTTACTTGCACCATGACCAATTGCGTGCAGTTTTTCATGTCTCTCAACGGATAAGGAAAGCAGTAAGTTTTACCTTATACATGCTGTACTCCTGCTTCCTTATCATGCTTGTCAATTCAGAGTTTCACCAGACTTTGTCATCCTTTGTGCCAGGTGATGCTTGCTCGACAAATGTATTTTAACTACACTACACCGGATCGGTCTCGTCAGGAAATGCTGAGAACAATGACTCCGCTTGCAGCTGACCGCTGGCCTTTTGCAAGGTTTGTTTACATTTTGGACAAAAATGTGACTGATCTTTGAGATATAGCTTAGTATTCTGATCGTAATTCATATATTTTGAAAAAAAGAAGAGACTTACCCTTATGTATAGTTGCAAATGTTCCTAGTTATTTTCCAAAAGGAATTGAAAGATGGGATAGTTTAGATTAAATTGTAAATTGTGGTTTGATTCAGTTCTGTTTTTATTTAATGTGTTGTTCTGTTATGCATTAAATGCTTTACAAGTGACACTGTTCCTTATACATGCTTTGCATATCTATTTACAGCAAAGGTGATGGAAAAGGGTTTAATATGTCCGACCCACACACACCAAAAGCACCAAAGCATGGCCCTCGGCCCCCTTCCAGGCTAAAGTGCACAGAGATGAAGCAAATTGCTGCTGTGCTGTTTCAGGAGCCTTCATTCCCTTCAAGATGCTTGGTGCCTTCTGTTCTGTCTAAGCCTTTGTGCAAAAACCGTGCTCTCTTCTACGAGGATGAACTATGCCAGGCTGTTGCCCAGAACAAGCTTAGGTGAACTTGGTGTCCTGGTTCTATGCTAGTAGTTTGATGGTCATGTATATGTATATATAGTTCATTCCTCCTTTACCCTAGTGGTCTTGTAATTAACTATCATGGTGTTGCTCTGTGTCGGTATCCCCACCTCTTGGTCAGGTAGTTCAGGTATGGGGGTGAAGTTTTGTTGGCTGTGGGGTCTCGATTTGGTTCTAGGAACCATAGTCATATCCAGGCCTTGATAAGTTTAGCTTTGAATAATAGTCATGAATCGCTTTTTCTATGTATAGTATCTACATATGCTTAGGAAATATCTTTGATTTCCTTGTGAGATTGTCATGATACTCCAATCTTCTATTGGTTTCTTGTGTAGTATTGCTTTTGGAGGAGATTTTCATCTGAAAGAGTCTGTTCAGGATTGTCAGCTAAAAAAATTAGTTGCGGAATGTCTTTGGTTGAGGAGATTTTCTTGATACCTGTCTCACTCAATTGGAGAGTTTTGTATTTCAATTTGGCTAAGATGTTCAACTTGATAATTAAGCTGCTCAGAAGTAAAGTATACAGCCCCAAGAGAGTTTTATATAGTGAGTCTTGAGAGGACATATTTGTAGTTGTTGTCGAGTAACTGACGCACCAGCAGTTGATAGGTGTGCTGTGAGGGATGGAAACTATCCCAGAAGACGTACTTGCTGGCGTCTGCACACGTACCAGGGTCATACTGGGTGCATAAAACTGATGCCTCAATCTCTCCTGTCCCGCAACAGCCTTTATCCACCACTGTAAAGCCTGAAAGCAGAGAGACATGATGTGCTAAGATTCTTTGAAGGCCGAAGAATCAAGAATGTGCTTAGTTTGATAGTATACCTTCCTTGGATGGGTGGTATATAAGATCGAGCAGGGGCTGATAGATGTCGAGGTAGACGAGACTGACTCCTGGCAGGCTGCTGTTGAGAGACTGTAGTGCAGAGTTGAGCTTGGAGTTGTAGACTTGCGCTGCACGGTTGTATTCCGGGACACATTCTCTGGCGGGCCCTCCAGCCAGCGTCCTCTGCGACGGCAGACACCCTGCTGGCGGTGCGCTCAGGATCCCCATGTTCCTCGCTCCTAGGTTGTACAAATCCTGCCATGCCAGCAGCCGTGAGTAATGACTCAGACTCTAAGAGGTGTTCAAGGGAGGATACCTGGAAGAAGGTGGAGGCGTAGGAAACCACAAGATCCGCGTAGGAGATGATGTCATAGTGGGGGCGTCGCAGCGGCGTTAGGTAGTAGGTGTTGGTGATGTCGTTGCTCCCTGCGGCGATCAGGTAAAGGCTGTCGGAGATGATGGCGGCTGCTCTCTCCTCCCCCGCCGCCGCTTTCAGCTTCTCCTTGTAGTCCTTGAAGAGTTGAAGCTGCTCCGTCAGCGACAGCGCGGTCTGCGTACCACCACACATATTCATGTACTTAATTTGGATGTTAGCGATTGACTGACTGGAGAGTAGGGGGTCGTAGCCCGGACTCACCGCCAGCTGGGAAGAGAGGGGGTCGTAGCCCGCCGCTCCCGACGCGAAACTCACTCCGGTCAGGAGCTCGTCCGGATCCAGGCTCGGGTCCAGATACGGCGGTATCAGCTGCTTTATGCCCAGTGTCTCAGCTGCATGCTTTATGAATCCCTTTTAATATGTTGCTTACAACTTACAAGTAGAGGTCGGCCTGATGGCAACTTCGGTCATTTTGGATCCGGATCATTTTACGGTCTAATAATTTTTTTTTTTTTTTTTTTATATAAAGTAATAATTCGAGATCCCAGTATAAATAACCTGAAAAATTCGATAGGCCGAAGAATCGACGATGGAGCACCCGCCACAACCCAACCAGAAAACAAACAAATAAAAAGAAAAATACGCAGAAAGGAAAGAAAACAATAAGGAAAAGTACAGACACCGAAAAGCCCAGCAACTACCAAGACAGAAAGCGAAAAAGTCCTCAAACAGTGGTTGGAAGACACCAATAAGTCGTCTAAAGCAGCCAGAAAGAAGAAATATGACAAATTCTGGCGACAAAGAGTTCGCATCAGCCACCAGGGATCACTCGATCATAGTCTTGTCTCGATCCGAATCAGTAATTCTCATAGTCCGTCTCAAGGAAAGCCAGCCTCATCAATGATAGTACCTCAGGATTAAGGGGAAATGATTTTTGGAGAAGAACGAGGTTTGGTCGAGGATTGTAGAATGCCTTAGGGTTCTTGACTTGATTAATTTTAGTTTTGATATAAGATAAAGCATTAGTTTAAAGATATTATGAATTGTTATAAAAAATGATTTGTTAGCAGGGTAGAAAAAGGGTTGTTAACCAAACTTTTTACGAAATTTAGACGGAAAAAATATCTAACTCTTTTTATTTTTCTTGTTAATGTTTTGAAAGTTATTTTTCTATTGTTGTTTGTCTTTGCCAGCAAAGCGTCATTAAGATGCTGCTTCTTCTGATTTTAACTTGTTTTGAACTTATTTTGTTTTAGAAAAGAGGCCCTTTGGAGCTTGCAGTTTCCATGGCTACCGTGATATCTCTATAGTTCTAATGGCAGGCTCGATGGAATCGAATCTGGCACAAAAGGGATCTAGCAGGGACGAGATGAATTCGTCACAGCGAAGGGTTTCGAAAGCCCTTTGAATTTCTTTCAGATCTAGGGCTTTGGGGATTGTTCATTCTTAAAGGGTTTCAAGTTGTTACCACTTGACCAGAGAAGAATCAAGAGATGGAATCAATCTGAGATAGGGTTGAGAGGGGGTATTAGCTTGCTTGGATTGATTTTTCCATACCCTTATTAGCTTGAAACACCAATAGGGTTCCATACCCTTATTAGCTTGAAACACCAATAGGGAGGCATATGGCAAAATACAGGTTGTAAGGCACCTCACCACCATCGACGGGGTCGTCGGGCGAGGGTAGCTCAGGGAGGAGGCTCCGGTTGTCACCGGCCCGGAGAGTTGCAGATCTATTGGTGTTGGGAGCCAGGTGAAGGCGGTGGAAGGGTGACGATTTCTGGCAGTGGCCTGTTTGCTCGAGGCGAAAGAGACCCTACGCGGATTAGATCTGAGTTTTAATGGCAAAGCCGACTCTGGGCTGGCTAGGGGATTCCGGTGACGACAGGGTGCCTTTAAAGCAGCGGTGATGGGGGTTATCCCTAAATCGGCGACGGATCGGGGTTACCCCTTGAGTTGTGATTGGGGGGGTTGCCCCTAGAGTTGTTGTGGTGGGGTTTACCCCTAGGTTGAGATGCGGTGGCGGGGGTTGCAGCAAGCGGAGGAGCGGGGCGGGGATGTGTTCGTGAATTGTCGACGACGACGGGGGATTACCCCTAAATCGGCGGTGGTGGGAATGGTTGGTTACTGGCCGGGGATGTGGATGCTCGGTCGGAGCAGCGAATGTGCAGATCTAGATTCGGTGGAAGGGGTCTGGGCGGGGATTTGGATGCTCGGTCGGAGGAGCGACAAGGGGCTCGGAGGAGAAGCCGGTGGACGGTAGCGGTTGGAACCGGGGTGCTGGTGCCGGGGAGACTGGAGCCGGAGGGCTGATGCCGGGGAGGCAATCGCCGGTGAGGCGGGAGTGGCCTTTAGGGCCGGCGGTAAAGGGAGCGCTTAGCTCTGTAGGTAAAGGGAGCGTTTAGCTCTGTCTAATAATTGGTTTTGGATCGGCTTATTATCGCATTTCGGTCATTTGTGAATCAAGTGGTTACTGGATTGGGGTGGGCACAAAAATCTAAATCGAACGTACGTTTCAAAAAACCGTCATATTTCTTGATTAGTTATACCCGTATTTTTAAAAATTACGACATGGTTAACTGATCAAAATAAAATTTGATTGTTTGATACGGTTACGATTAGTGATATTTTTTAGTTTGATTAACCGATTAACTAAACATATAAATAATTTGTTTTTATAAAGAGAATAAGTTAATTTAGTAATTATAGACACATTTCAATGATTTTCTTAGGGCTCGTTTGATATCGATATCAAAGATGTGAAATATTAAGTATGAGTATCGATATGGATATCAAGATATGGGTATGAGTGATATCAAAGTATCAAAAATGAGTATGGATATGAGTGATATGTTTGATATACCAATTTTTTGAAAGATATCAAAATAACAATCCAATACCACTCTGATATCATTTTGATATCACTGATATCAATATCTCCATATACCAAACAGTAGATATCAGTTTGATATCGATATCAGGATATACCAAACACAGATATGGGTATGACTGATATCTCATACCCATACCTGATATCCTGATATCAATACCAAACAGGCCCTTAGTGTTTGATTTATGATTCGAATTTCCTTTGTCTCTCCTTTTTCTAGTTTCTATTATTGTATGTGGCTATTTTTCTATATTTTGAATTATATATCCTTATCTTTATTTGAATTAATAGTGATTTAGATCGTATAAAATTACTAATAAATGAACTTTAGAATAATGCCAATCTAATCTTGTGGTATCGTGTAATGACTCGTGATATAGCGAATTTATTTGTCATTTCCTATAATGGAATAATTTATTATGAGTTTTTTGAATCAAAAGGGTCTTAGGCTATCATCATATTACTTTTGTAGGTTAAAACTATTGTCCGTGCTTTAAAAGCCATATCGACTATGTAAAGGATAATTTTCTCTAATCAAAGTTGATTCACCGTACTAAATTCACATTGTAGGTTAAATATTTCATTTGCTAATTAATAGTTTATATTTAGATCAACCCAAAAAAGAGAGTAATAAAACTAGAGTAAATATAAATATTTTATATGAATAGAGTTAATAATCAATAAATAAGAATATATTTTTGTTAAAAAAACAAGTGTTTTGTCGATCAATTTTTAAAATTTTGGTTAACCAATTAACCGTATCGTACTGAAATATTGGTTAATCAGACTTTACAATACTAGTATTGTTATGGTATTCAAAAATAAGTAACCAAAAGAACTAAATCAGATTAACCGCCCACGCTCGCCTGTATTAGTGGGTAATGTCATTTTGGGTTTTTCATTCAAGTGCCCAACGAAACTTCTTATTTTAACAAACTAATTAAATTTGTTTGGTTAAGTTGGTTTTCTAGCTACGAGTTTCAATAAATATTACTCCGTATAATGTGTTTAGAGGAGACAATCTGAGTTGATAAGAGACTCTTTTTCTATTTCTCAAGTTTGAATCTTGGGAATATAGAACTTTAGAAAACTGATGAAAGAAAGACTTTAATCCCTACTCAAACTTACCCGATGTGAAGTGAGCCATCACTGAATTCGGACCAAATACGGATTCTTAACCTTTGACCGATGGTACAAGTTAGAAAAATCAAAAATAAATGTTACGGGTTAGGTAAAGTTTTGTGGGGTGTAGTTACAACTTACAAGGTAATACGATGAATTATTACTTGTTTGGTTTGAAAGTAAATTTATGGGAATTTAAATATTTTAAGAATTGAAATTAAATATATATGTTTGATTATCCTTTTTTTTTATCTAAAAAATTTATATATTTAAATTTATGGGATTTTTAATTTCTCTATTATACAGGAAATACACTTACCTATAAGAGGATAGGTAAAATTTTCTTCCCTCATTATTTTAATCCCAAAATCACCTAATTACCCTCTCTCAAAATATTACCCTCTCTCAAGATTTTCTTCCCCCATTATATTTATAGGGTTATAGTAGTAATTTTATATAAATTCCTGCAAACTTCCTACATCCAACCAAATAAAATATAATTTTTAATATTACATGATTAAAATGTTAATCAAACATAATTTTTTAATTCCTAAGAATTGTAAATTCCAAAAACTTACTTTATGTAAAGTAAATTCCAGAAAATTACACTTCCTCTTTAACCAAACGAGCACTTAGTGAGTCTCATCCGTGTTTTTGACAAGAAACTATAGAATCTGATTTTCAAACCGAAGATGGATACCTCAAATAACAAAAAAATGATAAAAGATATAGGATTATAATATTTAAAGTGTGTAATAAATCCAGCCTATAATAGTGTTGTGATTTTTTATTACAATAAGATGGATTGGACTTGAGCAAATGAATCTGGTGGAAGTAGGTTCTCAGCTAATGCATTAAAGACCACTACACAACTACTTTGAATTCATAGGCTACGCTATTCTTTTGGCATGGGTGATGAGACCGACTACCGAGTCCGAATTTAGAATATCTTTAATGCTGGTATTTAGAGTATCTTAAGGAATTATAAAAAAGAAAATTAAAAAATAATGTCATATTTTTTCTGTAAATCAAGATAAATTTAAGAGGAGAGTATTAAGTAGATGGTACTGTTTTATTGATTTACTCATAAAATTTGACTTTTTTCTTATTTTTTATTTTTTTAAATGTTTTTGATATCCAATTTCATTTCCACTGTTGTAAACGTTCTTACGGATCACTTCTTTGCTCATTTCAGCAAGTTGTGAACGCCTCCACCTAACTCATAAATGCACACTCAATATCTGCCGTCCGTCTTTACTCTTTGCTGCTAATTTCATACTTCCATAATGGATCGAGTATATGTCTTATGGTTTTTCTAATGTGTATATTTCCTAAAATACAAGTAGCAAACTCTTTTATAAAATGTTAAATTAGTAGTTTAAAAAAATTATTGTTAAATATGATTTTTTTTTATGTGTCCATATAAGCATTTATATTTTGTGAGAAAATTCTCACGAATTATATAGGGTGGTCTTTTAAATTAACTTGTATATATAATACGGTTTTCTTATAAATTAAAGGTGTCCCATTTAAGGGTGCCTTTTGGCAATTATCCTATGTCTAATGTCTAATACTCCCTCCGTCCCATAATACAAGCCCCATTTTGACTGGACACATTTATCGATGCGAATTTTGTATCGTTAATATCTCTAATTACATATTAATAAAAATTATAATTTTTTGATATTATCAAAGTACTCGTTGAGACGAATCAAACAAGACCCCACATGACTATATTTTTTCTTATATATTAGAAGAAATCTTAAAAATTCTCTTCAACTATGAATAATGTACAAAAAATAAACGGGGCTTATATTATGGGACGAAGGGATTATGATATTCTCTCCTATCAATATTACGAATTGTGTGCACAAAAATTAAGATTTTTTTTGATGACTTAAATACCTCTTTAATAATTCTTACTTTTATTTACGGACTAGCTAGTAAAGAATGTAGTCCATTATATATGTTTAGAAGAGAAAAACGTAGGTACCGATAAGATCAGAGGGGACTTTGCCATTGCTGAACCTTCCGGTGGGTACGCCGCCGTCAAAGTCTCTGCCGTATGGCGGGAAATTGCACTTGGCAATCGTCTTCAAGTAGTTGTTGTTTCCCGGATCCACGATGGAGTCCCCGAATACAATCAGAGCCGGGAACCTCTCCGCCGCTTCCCCGCTTCCCATCAGCCACACTAAGCCGGCCGCTACCCACGCCAGCACCCTCCTACCAGCGCCGCCCCTCATAAATATATTAATATTATAGCTAGCTAGGCTATGTGGAGTGAATGTATGTTATATATATTGTGACGATCGGCATCTGCTCAGCTAAAAGGATAGATATGATGTGTATATATATGATGGTCAAGATTGATATATGATTGCAGGCTTTGTGGTAGCTAGGCCGGTTTGGCAATAAATGCGCGCACATGATCGAGCTCGCTAGCAAGTAGCAAGTGCATATATATGCATGAATGGAGCACTCCAGATTGGATTAGATTTGATTCGATCCTATTCGATCCGATTCCATTTTAATGAGAGATTTTTCTAATATGTGTCTATGTTAACATGTTAACAAGTTAAGATATGAAATTATTTTCAAAATATTTCTTAAAAAAAATGGGTATATTCTTAATCAAAAAAATTAAACTAATAACTAACAAAATAATTGCTAAAAATTGAATTTTTTGAATGTGTCCACTAGAAAAAAAACCTTTAATGATATGTCTCTTAATTGGATATATGATTGCGATATCTACTGCTGTGATCTCACTTGGTTGCGTGTTAGTTAGTAGCTCCCATTTATTAGTCCATCTAGCCACTTGTTGGTTTACTACTGAACATTTCCCTTCTAAGCCACTTGTTCCATATTCGTATGTATTCCCATCCCTTGCTTTTATAATATTAGTGAATAAATGACCCTAATTAAGTACATAGGTAATTTGCACCTATCTATATTTGTGGGAGTCAAATTTAGCAAAATGCAATGGAAGGCTTGAGCCAAGCTGGTGAGGAGGAAATCGCGGGAGTTGGCAGAGGACTCTTGAATTCCGTTAAGCTCATGGGCTGCGTCTAAGGAGAAGGCCCAACAACAAGGAAGAAAGCCCATCGTCCAAGTGTGTAGCAAGACCATTTTTGGGTGAAATTCTCCTCTATAAATACCCCAAAATTAGGAGAGAGAAGGGATATTTTCAAGCAATTTTTGTCAGCCATTCCGTTTAAAGAGAGAGAAGGGCGAGAGCACACTTGATTGATTGCGTCTTCTTTTCTCCTTCTTCCCCAACCAATCCACAAAAAACCAGAGAGAAATCCCGATACCCATGGCAATCTAAAGCCGATTTTTTCTTCATTCTCTTCCCTTTTTTCTTCATCTTCGATCGCGAATTGCTACGGACTTGGGCGTCGGAGGGCCCGTCCTCGAGGAAGCAATCTCCGGGGTTTGTTTCAGGGAGATCGAAGCCTAGAGGAGACGATCGGAGCTCAGGAACAATAGCCGACAACAATCGGAGCTCAAGAGCATCAGTTTGAGACGAAGAGGGTGAAGAAAAGGGGTTCACGTGTAGCAGAATCGAGGCGAGACGAGCATCCCAGTTGAACGAGAAGATGAGATCATCCTAGCTGTCGAGAACATCCCCGAAACAAAGAAGTTCGAGAAGAAGAAACCCGGATCGAAGGTGTGTTGGCATTCAATTCGTTCACGAGAGTTGAACCGAGAATCAACATTGGCGCCGACCGTTGGGAACAACTCACGTAGCTAGGCTCAACATGGATCGCGAATGCCCGCAAATGGCAGTGTCAGAAGAAGCGCAGTCGCATCGCCAAGTCCCTCGAAGCCACCCGCAATAGGTGGTGCTCATCAAGGCCGAATGGGAGCAGTTCCGCCAGTTCCAAGAGTGGCAGAGGCTATGCCAGGAACACGCCCAGCCGGAGCCCATGCCGTACCCGCGCCAGCCCGAGCGCGCACCTCAGAAGCCACATGACGTGAACGAACCCCGCTAGGAATATGGGGAGGGCCCCCGATGGACCAAGTGTCCATAACGCATGAGCCTCCCCGCTATATCCCTAGGGACGAGAGCCTCTCCGTAGACCATACGCGGAAACGGTGCCGTAGTACTATACAGAGCAAGCGGCCATGGAGCTCTCGCTAGCCTTGTTCGGGTCTACAGCCTTCGCCGACCACATACTACTCGCGTCGCCTCCTCCCGACTTCAAGCTCCCCATCTTCAAAGAATACACAGGAGATGATGATCCTAGGGACCACCTGTCCTGCTACCGGTACATCATGCTCGTGAGTAAGGATGACGAGCCCACCATGTGCAAATGCTTCCCCAACACACTGGCAGGACCAACCCTCACGTGGATGATCAACTTACCGGCAAAGAGCATTCACAGATTCCAGGAGTTGTTGGACTCCTTTTTGGCACACTTTGGGTGCTCACAAAAGAGGAAGTTGAGTATGCAAGAAGTCATGAATGCCAAGCAGTGCGACGGCGAGTCGCTCGTCTCGTTCATGACGAAGTTCACTACCGAGGTGGTTCAGGCTCACGACTTCGACGAGAAGGTCGCGCGTATGGAGTTCATTCAGGGACTAAGGATTGAGGCTTTCAAGCTCCACGTATGCAAAAAGCCACCCACGTCATACATCAAGCTGTTGGAGAAGGCCAACCAACATATCATTGCAGAAGAGTTGGCAAGGGGAGGATCGTCCACGAACACACCTCCCACGAATGGAGAGCGAAAGCATGACAACCACAAGCGCTAGACGAGCACCTGGGAACCCCGCTGTCACCAGCCGAATGACAGGCGAAAAGCTCTGGAGAGGCAGCTGGTGGCTGTCGAGATGAACGATCGCGAAGTAACGGGGATGTACCCACCAAGACCGCACTACATGCCGCCTCCTCCGCGTGTGAGTGTTCCACCACCACCACCCCCGCGAGGCCAGGAGAAAAGTTCTGCTCCTACCACCAGTCAGCAAAACATGACAGCCATGAATGTCAAGGGTGTGGGGCCCCGCAAAAGAGGGCAGCTCCATGGCCGAGTCCAGCTCCGCAAAGGCCTCCCTCAAACAGAGGCGCACCCTACCCCCACGCGGGGCAAAACTTCCTGAGGCCGGATGGTTAGGTGGGGACAATTTCACGTAGGCACACACCTAGAGGTCCTAGCAGGAGCGTATAATAACCCCTAAAAGTCCCAACTTTCGTTTTGTAAGAAAGACGTGTTAGGCATGTTATGTAACCCTGTAAGAACCATATGAATGTGTGGATACACATTTAATAAAATATATGGGTTTTAATTATTGGTGTAACATCCCAGACCAAGCTACCCCAGCCACCAAGCCGCCCAGCCACCCAACGGTGCCGGCGCCGGTACTGGTGCCGCCTGGTTGTCCAAGGGCATGCAGCCCACACACCCAATCCTTCCCCCATTTAAATGGATAGGTTGTTGCCCGCGGGGATCGAACCCGTGACCTTTAGATACAAGGGCATTACCTTGCCACTTATATCACCAATTGCGCTGCAGCACAATTGGTGATATAAGTGGCAAGGTAATGCCCTTGTATCTAAAGGTCTCGGGTTTGATCCCCGCGGGCAACAACCTACCCATTTAAATGGGGGAAGGGTTGGGTGTGTGGGCTGTTGCCCTTGGACAACCAGGCGGAACCAGTACCGGCGCCGGCACCGTTGGGTGGCTGGGCGGCTTGGTGGCTGGGGTAGCTTGGTCTGGGATGTTACAAAAAAGTACACTTTGAATGAGAGGGACTCCGACCTTATCGGGCCAGCCATTTCTCTATCCATGGGCCGCAGTCCATGTACCCCAACCAAATCCGCATGGCTGGGAGGTTGTTCGTGAGTCTCGAACACGAGACCTCACGCTTTAACAAGCGGCCTAACACCCACTTGTTACCAATTGCGCTGTAACACCCCCAAATCTTAACCCATTTGGAAAGGTATTACTGCCAGTGACCCCAGTGTTCCTTATCGAGATCACCCAAGGCTTTACCGGTTTAAATACAATTTAAGGCATACAATGATACATAATGATCAAAGTATCCAAATCAAAACATCAATCAAATGAAACATGAGTTACAGGATTACATCCCATTCCCGAATAGGCCAAACACAGAGTTTAAACAAAGTACAGCGGAAGACTTATAAAAGATATTACAAAAAGGGTTGTGATCGCAATGATCACCTGCCCAAGGATCTCAACCTAATTAAAAGCAATTATTAAAACATCCAAAAACAACCGTCGTCTTCATAGTCAATCTAGTCTCCTCATATCTTCACTCTATCTGATGTGCCGAATCGAACGGATGACACCAGCCCACATGCGGAGAACAATGTTCGTGGGTTAGTCTACTTGAATAGACTAGCAAGGGTAAAAAGCAGAATGATTCTAAGCAGTCGTATTAGGTTAGACTCCTCGTCCCTCGAATAATAATCGAGTATGCTTGTCAACCACCATACTCTACTTGAATAAACAAGAGATATACACAAGAGAAGATTCTGGAAGACTGAATCTTCACAGAAATCGACCCGAAAGAAGACTCCAACGGAAATGAGTCGTTAAGGAAATATGACAAATCTGGAATGTTTACAGAATCAAACAACAGCGATTAAAAGCTGACTGAGATGGTTCGGCTCACAACCAACCTCACCGCTTACAGCGAATCCAGATCGGAAGGAGAACATACTACATTCAAGTCTGGATCTTACAAAACCACATAGCGAATTAAAAACTGACTAAGATGTTTCGGTTCACGACCAACCTCATCGCTTACAGCGAATCCAGATTGGAAAGAGAACGTACTCTGATCAACAATCGAGACAAGCTTTCCTAGCTGCACTATTTACTTAGCTGCACTACTCGCCAAAGGTATATTAATTATGTGCACTCGGGCACTTTATCTTATTTAATTCCAAAAACCCACATCACGTTATAGGCTTTTAAATCATCTCATCCATCGGGATAAAGAGATACCGTCGGGAACTAAATCCATGGACGAAGTTGACTCGGGAACTAAATCCCTAAAGTCGGTTCGGGAACTAAATCCCTCGGGAACTAAATCCCTAAGGTAGAGTTGACTCGGGAACTAAATCCCAAGAGTCGAATCAAGAACTAAGTCTCGCGGGAACTAAATCCCTAGTAGCGGAGTTGACTCGGGAACTAAATCCCAAAAGTCGAATCGGGAACTAAATCCCACGGGAACTAAATCCCTCAAGGCGGAGTCGGGAACTAAATCCCTACAAATGGCATTAGAGAAAGATGGTAGGAACTAAATCATAACCACCAGGTTATCAAGAAACGACTAGCACTCGCAATGAGATACACAGTAGCGTTCCTACGAATACTCGTGCTAACTAAACAGTTCAACACAGTAATCAATCACAACAAAGCCATCGCGGCCAGAAACAGATAAAATAGCGTTGTTCTAACAATATACAACCTATAATAATATCTGTATTAATCACATATATATATATATATAATAGCGTTGTTCTAACAGATATACAACCTATTATAACATCATATTTTAGTTTTCCAAAACAGTTAACAAAACCGTTTCCAGATGAACACCATAATCATTCCAAATTAATTACTCAGATAAACTACTGATAATTAATGTAAATATGGAACGATGAGCAAGAGCAAACCGCCACTTGCCTTAATCCGCAGAATAGTCTAAAGACGACAACTGGATTCTGGCTCGACACGGGTATAGATCCGACAGCACAACAACCTTCGAGTCGACCCATAAAAGGAAACCTAAGTTAGATCCGACATAAACAGTATGAATCTAAACACGGCGAAAGAACACGGAAGGAAAGACGCCATGACGACAACCAACCAAGCCAAAGCCACGAAGGCATTCTGGGCACTGGCGGCGGTCGCCGCATTCATCACGGCGGTCGCCGTGAAGAACATGGCGGTCGTCGTGAAGAACACGGTCGACAGAGACGAGAGAAATCTCACCCCAAAACACGAGCGGTTCAGCCTCCTTCGACTTGCTTTGGCTTCTAACCTCCAAGGCTAACCAAAAGCTTCACAAAAGCACTCAGGAAACACACCAAAGCAATACCGGCGAGACCTTCAAACTCTGGCGAGAAGGAAATTCGGCAGCGATTCGGGGTTGGAAGGGCTTCAAAACCCTCTCCCAAACACCCCTATTTATAGCCAAACACCTGAGAGCCTCAACCAAACCCTAAGACGCGGCCGAAAGCAAGATCGGCGCGCCTCGATTACCGCCGGTGACCAATGGGCAATGCCCACTGGACAAAACACGGCGGACGCTATTTTTAGCCTGCGGCGGGCACGCGGCGGTCGCCGTAAATGCGGCGGTCGCCGTCGCTAGGCCTGTCGCGACCAGCTAGAAGCTGACACGCTGACTCCTCGGGCCCAACCACGGCGGTCACCGTTTCTGAACGGCGGTCGCCGTTTCTCCCTTTTCCCGCCCATTCAGCTTTGAACGAACCTGACGTTAAACCGGGATAAAAATTATCGTACGCGAACGACAATTAAAATCTAAGGCACCTTGTCTGTATATTATTTCACTGAGAAAAATATTACAGATACAGAGAACATTACAGAATGTCTCAAACTCTCTGTATTAAATCCGACGTACACAACGGGTACTCGGGAAAATTCCAAAATTCCCAAAATAACCTTACAAAAATACGGGGTATCACATCACCTCCCCCTTAAAGGAAGTTTCGACCCCAAAACTTGGCCGAAAAACAACTCGGGAAAGTGTCTGAGCATCTCTGCCTCGGTTTCCCAAGTAACTTCCTCAGTCCCAGACCTGGACCACAGAACTCGTATCAACAGTACGATCTTGTTGCGCAGTTGCTTCACACAGCACTCGAGAATGCGCTCTGGCATCTCCTCTTAAGTACCATTTGCCTGAATCTCGACGTCCTTATAGCTCAGCCTACGAGACTCATCTTAGCACGAATATCCTTAGCAATGATACGTGGAACACATTATACACTGGGTATGCCGATGGCGACAATGCCAAACGGTATGTTAGAGATCTTACTCTATCCAGAATCTTGAATGGTCCCATGTAGCGAGGGTTAATCTTCCCATGCTTACCAAACCTGAAAACATCCTTGGGTGGCGATACTGTGATAAGTACCTTGCCACCAACCTCGAACTCAACACTTTAACGCTTCTGATCTGCGTAAAACTTTTGCCGACTCTGAGCGGTCAACATCCTCTGTCTAATCAAAGCAATGTCCGAAGCTGTCCTTTCGACCAACTCTGGTCCAAGCAGAATCTTGTCGGCATACTCAACCCAACAAATCTGAGATCTACATCTGAGACCATACAAAGCTTCGAACTGAGCCATCTTGACCGTAGCATGCCAGCTATTATCGTACGTGAGCTCAATCAGACTTAGACTGTCTTCCCAGCTAGTCGGATGATCGAGTACGTATGCTTCTTAGCATATCCTCCAGGGTCCAGATAGTCTTTTCAGACTGACCATCTGTCTGAGGATGAAACGCTGCTGAATCTCAATTCAGTTCCCATGGCCTTGTGAAGTTCTTGCTATAAACTTGACATGAATCGGCCATCTCGATCCGATACAATGGTCTTATGAATGCCATATAAACGGATAATCTCCTAGTGGAAAACTTCTTCTGACCTCTGGTTCACCCAAGTAACCTCAGTTTCCAATGCAACCACTATTGCTGCTAGTTCTAGGTCATGTGTTGGTTAGTTTGCTTCATAGGTTTTCAATTGTCTAGATGCGTAAGCAATAACCTTGCCCCTCTGCATCAAAGACACATCCCAACCCATTTCTCGAAGCATTAACTATAGACCATATAGCCATCATTCTTTCCGACAACGCCAAAACTGGTGCATAAGCCAGACATTGTTTTAACTTCTTGAAAACTGGTCTTACACTTGTCATCCCAGACAACTTCTTGTTGACCTTGCGGAACAGACTGGTCATAGGTGGAGTGATCTTAAAAAAAATCCTTCCATGAACCGTCTATAATGCTCAGCAAGCTCTGGGAAACTGCGCACCTCGCTTACACCCTGAGGCCGCTTCCAAACAACTACTGATTCACTCTTCTGGGGAATAACCATAACCTCAATCTTATTGATCACATGGCCTAAGAAAGCCACTTCTAGATCCAACAATCGCACTTAGCCCACTTTGCGTACAACCGACTTGGTCTAAGGACCGATAAAGCAATCCGCAGATGTTCCCTGTGAGCTTCCTTGCTCGGGAAAAATATCAAAATGCCATTGATGAAGACCACTATGAACTTATTCAAGTACTGGTCTAAAACATCGATGCACTAGGTTCATGAAAACTGCTAGAGCATTCGTAGATCCAGATGGCATAACTACAATCTCGTAGTGACCATCTCTCGTCCGAAATGAAATACTCGGAATATCATCCTCACGAATCCTGAGCTGATGATACCCAGATCTCATGTCGATCTTGGAGAAAACTTTTGCTCCATGTAGTTGATCCAACAGATCATCACTCCTTGGCAACATATACTTGCTCTTGATCGTGACTTTATTCAACTCTCGAAAGTCAAAACAAAGTCGAAACGGTCCATCTTTTATTTTGACAAATAAAACTAGGGCACTCCTACTTAAGGTGATGCACTTAGCTTTATATAACTTTTGTCAAGAAGATCCTTGAGTTGCTTCTTCAACTCTTGCATCTCAACATGAGCCATCCGATACGGTGCCTCAGAGATCGGCGTGGTACACGGCTCGAGATCAATTGCAAACTCCACAACACGATTCGGGGTATCCAGGAATATCTTCTGGAAAGACACCCGTAAATCCTCTAACCACAGGAATATCAAAACTGAAGTCTATCACTGCCTTATGACGCTTCCGTCAATCCATACCGAGAATAATTATCATATGGGACCATGGTTATTTAGGTCAAATCGCTTTGAATTTCTTACCCTTGATGGTAATCGACAATCCGACAGACGATTGGTTCCCACTAAATGGTCACCATCTTGGACCAGCCCACTACATGGTTCACAGACGACTCACTAGTGGCTCCGAGCCCAGGCCCAGCCATTACCAACGTCCATTGTTGCCATGAGCCGCTGTCCATACATCTCAACCCATCCTTGGTAGCTCCACCTAATTAATAGGCAGCCATCTCCTAAGAGGTTGTTGGTGAGTCTCGAACACGAGACCTTACCCCATACCAAGCAACGAAACATTAACTTGGTATAAACCAAAGGTTCATATATAAGAAGATTTACAACAAAAGGTTCACAACCTCGTTGCACACACAACTTAACTTACAACCATCCAAAAATTAAGGTCTGGGTAGCACCCACATTAACAACACATTAACAAAAGTAGAATGCAGATACAAAGTACTCTAAGCATTAGGATCATAGGGTCCATCCGCCTCACACATCACGTAAAGGCGTTGACCTTGGCTTCCTGAAGCGACCGGGGCTTTCCCCTTGTTTCTCGCAGTTGTCTGCATTGAAGGACTATGGGCTTCCACCGGACTGAACTTGGGTTGGTTGTTCTGATTAACAGATCCCTGCTGTGACTCAGTCCCTTTCTATCTCCTCTGCGGACAAAATAACTACAAGTGTCCTTCCTTTCCACAGGCATAGCACATTTTCTCCTCCTTCGGACACACATTACTCTTGTGCCCGTAGGTACCACAGTTGTAGCACTGGATCAGGCTATTGCCCTGACCCGAACGTTGCGTAGACCCATCCTGAGTCATATTCGTTTTTGCTCGGCCAGATTTGGCAAAATCAGATGGTGGAGCGGGACGTTTAAACCCACTTGCCTTAGGCTGGTTCTCCCCTTGCCTCTGGCTATCACGCTTCTTGGTCGACTCTTCTAGAGTCACCTCTAACTTGTAGGCTGCATCCACGTACTGCTCCAAAGTCGAGCATCCGTGACGTACCATCAGTGGCTTAATATCTGGGCCCATCCACTCATGGAAATACCAGATTTTCTGTGCCTCACTGGATATCTCAGGTCCAACATACTGTAGCAAATGATTGAATTTGGTTGCCAGCTCAGTCACCTTCAATCCATCAGTCTTAGGGTATATGAACTCCTTGTGTTTCTCCTCCCTCATAGCACGAGAGAAGAAACGGTCTGTCATCTTTGTCTTGAACATCTCCCAGTTCAAAACAGGGCTATCAGCTAAGCCGGTACTCTCCCATCACTCACTAGCATCCTCCTTTAACTGAAGAGAAGCTATATGTACTTTCTCAGCTTCAGTACAATCAATGTTGCGGAACAACCACTCCATGTGGGAGAACCAATGGATCACCCCGACTGGTTCCCCTTTTCCGTTATAGCTGTCAGGCCTCATGGAATTAATGGTCTTCAGAGCACGACCATAGTTGTCTCGAGTCTTGACTATATTCTCCTGGAATACACAGTTTCCTGACTCCTCAAATCTGGGAACCGGTGGGGGAATTTGCACACCTTGTTCCTGCGGCATACTCGGTTGCAGTATATCAGTCACTGCTTTCATGACCATTCCCCGAATTGCCTCTAATGTTGCAGCATCAAATGCCATTGGAGCGTTGTTCTGCTCTTGACCATTGCCTCTAGGATGGTTGTTGGAACCAAAATCCTGCTCGTCTTGTCCAACATTTCCTACAGTTGGTCTAGGGTCATTACTCGGCCCAGCACCAGCACGGATAACATTCCTTGTGTTCACCATCTGAGTACCGATCAATTTCCAAGGATTTTATCACATTAGTATCATTCTGATATACTTATTGTAATAAAATCAACTTAGAATAAATAATTTTGGTAATTTCTATTGATGAACCGAGTTACTAGATTCTACAATCTTAACTCACAACGAGAGAACTGGGAATCAAGCCTAACTGGAGATGGCGAAACCACCTCGGCTTCTCCCGGGTTCCTCTGAAGAGAACAGAATGCACCCATATCTAACGGGGCAACGGGGAAGGAATTAGTCTTTCTAGACATAGAAGCAAGCTTACTATATCAGACTGTACAGAAGACATGACTATGAACGGTGTTTTAAAATTTTTTTCACTTTGAAAATTCAGAGCCCTTTTAAAGCATTTTCAAAAACAGATAAATGATTTATA
This sequence comes from Rheum nobile, assembly GCA_027886185.1. NCBI lineage: Eukaryota > Viridiplantae > Streptophyta > Magnoliopsida > Caryophyllales > Polygonaceae > Rheum > Rheum nobile. The sequence continues at coordinate 1,307,765 of WOAB01000002.1, read as the reverse complement.
AAATCCCAAACCCGTTTTAAAACCTTTGGCTCTGATACCACAACTGTAACACCCCCAAATCTTAACCCATTTGGAAAGGTATTACCGCCAATGACCCCAGTGTTCCTTATCGAGATCACCCAAGGCTTTATCGGTTTAAATATAATTTAAAGCATACAATGATACATAATGATCAAAGTATCCAAATCAAAACATCAATCAAATGAAACATGAGTTACGGGATTACATCCCAATCCCGAATAGGCCAAACACAGAGTTTAAACAAAGTACATCGGAAGACTTATAAAAGATATTACAAAAAGGGTTGTGATCGCAATGATCACCTGCCCAAGGATCTCAACCTGATTAAAAACAATTATTAAAACATCCAAAAACAACCGTCGTCTTCATAGTCAATCTAGTCTCCTCATATCTTCGCTCTATCTGATGTGCCGAATCGAACGGATGACACCAGCCCACATGCGGAGAACAATGTTCGTGGGTTAGTCTACTTGAATAGACTAGCAAGGGTAAAAAGCAGAATGGTTCTAAGCAGTCGTATTAGGTTAGACTCCTCGTCCCTCGAATAATAATCGAGTACGCTTGTCAACCACCATACTCTACTTGAATAAACAAGAGATATGCACAAGAGAAGATTCTGGAAGACTGAATCTTCACAGAAATCGACCCGAAAGAAGACTCCAACGGAAATGAGTCTTTAAGGAAATATGACAAATCTGGAATGTTTACAGAATCAAACAACATCGATTAAAAGCTGACTGAGATGCTTCGGCTCACAACCAACCTCACCGCTTACAGCGAATCCAGATCGGAAGGAGAACGTACTACATTCAAGTCTGGATCTTACAGAACCACATAACGATTTAAAAACTGACTAAGATGTTTCGGTTCATGACCAACCTCATCGCTTACAGCGAATCCAGATTGGAAAGAGAACGTACTCTGATCAACAGTCGAAACGAGCTTTCCTAGCTGCACTATTTACTTAGCTGCACTACTCGCCAAAGGTATATTAATTATGTGCACTCGGGCACTTTATCTTATTTAATTCCAAAAACCCACATCACGTTATAGGCTTTTAAATCATCTCATCCATCGGGATAAAGAGATACCGTCGGGAACTAAATCCTTGGACGAAGTTGACTCGGGAACTAAATCCCTAAAGTCGGTTCGAGAACTAAATCCCTCGGGAACTAAATCCCTAAGGCAGAGTTGACTCGGGAACTAAATCCCAAGAGTCGAATCGAGAACTAAGTCTCGCGGGAACTAAATCCCTAGGAGCGGAGTTGACTCAGGAACTAAATCCCAAAAGTCGATTCGGGAACTAAATCCCACGGGAACTAAATCCCTCAAGGCGGAGTCGGGAACTAAATCCCTACAAACGGCATTAGAGAAGGATGGTAGGAACTAAATCCTAACCACCAGGTTATCAAGAAACGACTAGCACTCGCAATGAGATACACAGTAGCGTTCCTACGAATACTCGTGCTAACTAAACAGTTCAACACAGTAATCAATCACAACAAAGCCATCGCGGCCAGAAACAGATAAAATAGCGTTGTTCTAACAATATACAACCTATAATAATATTTGTATTAATCACATATATATATAATAGCGTTGTTCTAACAAATATACAACTTATTATAACACATATTTTGGTTTTCCAAAACAGTTAACAAAACCGTTTCCAGATGAACACCATAATCATTCCAAATTAATTACTCAGATAAACTACTGATAATTAATGTAAATATGGAACGATGAGCAAGAGCGAACCGCCACTTGCCTTAATCCACAGAATAGTCTAAAGACGACAACTGGATTCCGGCTCGACACGGGTATAGATCCAACAGCACAACAACCTTCGAGTCGACCCATAAAAGGAACCCTAAGTTAGATCCGACATAAACAGTACGAATCTAAACACGGCGAAAGAACACAGAGGGAAAGACGCCACGACGACAACCAACCAAGCCAAAGACACGAAGGCATTCTGGGCACTGGCGGCGGTCGCCGCATTCATCACGGCGGTCGCCGTGAAGAACACGGCGGTCGCCGTGAAGAACACGGTCGACAGAGACGAGAGAAATCTCACCCCAAAACACGAGCGGTTCAGCCTCCTTCGACTTGCTTTGGCTTCTAACCTCCAAGGCTAACCAAAAGCTTTACAAAGGCACTCAAGAAACACACCAAAGCAACACCGGCGAGACCTTCAAACTCTGGCGAAAACCAACTTCGACGAGAAGGAAATCCGGCAGCGATTCGGGGTTGGAAGGGCTTCAAAACCCTCTCCCAAACACCCCTATTTATAGCCAAACACCTGGGAGCCTCAACCAAATCCTAAGACGCGGCCGAAAGCAAGATCGGCGCGCCTCGATTACCGCCGGCGACCAACGGGCAATGCCCACTGGACAAAACACGGCGAGCGCCGTTTTTAGCCTACGGCGGGCACGCGGCGGTCGCCGTAAATGCGGCGGTCGCCGTCGCTAGGCCTGTCGCGACCAGCTAGAAGCTGACACGTTGACTCCTCGGGCCCAACCACGGCGGTCGCCGTTTCTGAACGGCGGTCGCCGTTTCTGAACGGCGGTCGCCGTTTCTCCCTTTTCCCGCCCATTCAGCTTTGAATGAACCTGACGTTAAACCGGGATAAAAATTATCGTACGCGAACGACAATTAAAATCTAAGGCACCTTGTCTGTATATTATTTCACTGAGAAAAATATTACAGATACAGAGAACATTACAGAATGTCTCAAACTCTCTGTATTAAATCCGACATACACAACGGGTACTCGGGAAAATTCCAAAATTCCCAAAATAACCTTACAAAAATACGGGGTATCACATCACCTCCCCCTTAAAGGAAGTTTCGACCCCGAAACTTGGCCGAAAAACAACTCGGGAAAGTGTCTGAGCATCTCTGCCTCGGTTTCCCAAGTAACTTCCTCAGTCCCAGACCTGGACCACAGAACTCGTATCAACAGTACGATCTTGTTGCGCAGTTGCTTCACACAGCACTCGAGAATGCGCTCTGGCATCTCCTCTTAAGTACCATTTGCCTGAATCTCGACGTCCTTATAGCTCAGCCTACGAGACTCATCTTAGCACGAATATCCTTAGCAATGATACGTGGATCACATTATACACTGGGTATGCCGATGGCGACAACGCCAAACGGTACGTTACAGATCTTACTCTATCCAGAATCTTGAATGGTCCCATGTAGCGAGGGTTAAGCTTCCCACGCTTACCAAACCTGAAAACATCCTTGGGTGGCGATACTGTGACAAGTACCTTGCCACCAACCTCGAACTCAACACTTTAACGCTTCTGATCTGCGTAAAACTTTTGCCGACTCTGAGCGGTCAACATCCTCTGTCTAATCAAAGCAATGTCCGAAGCTGTCCTTTCGACCAACTCTGGTCCAAGTAGAATCTTGTCGGCATACTCAACCCAACAAATCTGAGATTTACATCTGAGACCATACAAAGCTTCGAACTGAGCCATCTTGACCGTAGCATGCCAGCTATTATCGTACGTGAGCTCAATCAGACTTAGGCTGTCTTCCCAGCTAGTCGGATGATCGAGTACGTATGCTTCTTAGCATATCCTCCAGGGTCCAGATAGTCTTTTCAGACTGACCATCTGTTTGAGGATGAAACGCTGCTGAATCTCAATTCAGTTCCCATGGCCTTGTGAAGTTCTTGCTATAAACTTGACATGAACCGGCCATCTCGATCCGATACAATGGTCTTAGGAATGCCATGTAAACGGATAATCTCCTAGTGGAAAACTTCTTCTGACCTCTGGTTCACCCAAGTAACCTCAGTTTCCAATGCAACCACTATTGCTGCTAGTTCTAGGTCATGTGTTGGTTAGTTTGCTTCATAGGTTTTCAATTGTCTAGATGCGTAAGCAATAACCTTGCCCCTCTGCATCAAAGACACATCCCAACCCATTTCTCGAAGCATTAACTATAGACCATATAGCCATCATTCTTTCCGACAATGCCAAAACTGGTGCATAAGTCAGACACCGTTTCAACTTCTTGAAAACTGGTCTTACACTTGTCATCCCATACAACTTCTTGTTGACCTTGCGGAACAGACTGGTCATAGGTGGAGTGATCTTAAAAAAAATCCTTCCATGAACCGTCTATAATGCTCAGCAAGCTTTGGGAAACTGCGCACCTCGCTTACACCCTGAGGCCGCTTCCAAACAACTACTGATTCACTCTTCTGGGGAATAACCATAACCTCATTCTTATTGATCACATGGCCTAAGAAAGCCACTTCTAGATCCAACAATCGCACTTAGCCCACTTTGCGTACAACCGTCTTGGTCTAAGGACCGATAAAGCAATCCGCAAATGTTCCCTGTGAGCTTCCTTGCTCGGGAAAAATATCAAAATGCCATTGATGAAGACCACTATGAACTTATTCAAGTACTGGTCTAAAACATCGATGCACTAGGTTCATGAAAACTGCTAGAGCATTCCTAGATCCAGATGGCATAACTACAATCTCGTAGTGACCATCTCTCGTCCGAAATGAAATCCTCGGAATATCATCCTCACGAATCCTAAGCTGATGATACCCAGATCTCATGTCGATCTTGGAGAAAACTTTTGCTCCATGTAGTTGATCCAACAGATCATCACTCCTTGGCAACATATACTTGCTCTTGATCGTGACTTTATTCAACTCTCGAAAGTCAAAACAAAGTCGAAACGGTCCATCTTTTATTTTGACAAATAAAACTAGGGCACTCCTACTTAAGGTGATGCACTCAGCTTTATATAACTTTTGTCAAGAAGATCCTTGAGTTGCTTCTTCAACTCTTGCATCTCAACAGGAGCCATCCGGTACGGTGCCTCAGAGATCGGCGTGGTACACGGCTCGAGATCAATTGCAAACTCCACAACACGATTCGGGGTATCCAGGAATATCTTCTGGAAAGACACCCGTAAATCCTCTAACCACAGGAATATCAAAACTGAAGTCTATCACTGCCTTATGACGCTTTCGTCAATCCATACCGAGAATAATTATCGTATGGGACCATGGTTATTTAGGTCAAATTGCTTTGAATTTCTTACCCTTGATGGTAATCGACAATCCGACAGACGATTGGTTCCCACTAAATGGTCACCATCTTGGACCAGCCCACTACATGGTTCACATACGACTCACTAGTGGCTCCAAGCCCAGGCCCAGCCATTACCAACGTCCACTGTTGCCATGAGCCGCTGTCCATACATCTCAACCCATCCTTGGTAGCTCCACCTAATTAATAGGCAGCCATCTCCTAAGAGGTTGTTGGTGAGTCTCGAACACGAGACCTTACCCCATACCAAGCAACGAAACATTAACTTGGTATAAACCAAAGATTCATATATAAGAAGATTTACAACAAAAGGTTCACAACCTCGTTGCACACACAACTTAACTTACAACCATCCAAAAATTAAGGTCTGGGTAGCACCCATATTAACAACACATTAACAAAAGTAGAATGCAGATACAAAGTACTCTAAGCATTAGGATCATAGGGTCCATCCGCCTCACGCATCACGTAAAGGCATTGACCTTGGCTTCCTGAAGCCACTGGGGCTTTCCCCTTGTTTCTCACAGTTGTCTGCATTGAAGGACTAGGGGCTTCCACCGGACTGAACTTGGGTTGGTTGTTCTGATTAACAGATCCCTGCTGTGACTCAGTCCCTTTCTGTCTCCTCCGCGGACAAAATAACTACAAGTGTCCTTCCTTTCCACAGGCATAGCACGTTTTCTCCTCCTTCGGACACACATTACTCTTGTGCCCGTAGGTACCACAGTTGTAGCACTGGATCAGGCTATTGCCCTGACCCGAACGTTGCGTAGACCCATCCTGAGTCATATTCGTTTTTGCTCGGCCAGATTTGGTAAAATCAGATGGTGGAGCGGGACGTTTAAACCCACTTGCCTTAGGCTGGTTCTCCCCTTGCCTCTGGCTATCACGCTTCTTGGTCGACTCTTCCAGAGTCACCTCTAACTTGTAGGCTGCATCCACGTACTGCTCCAAAGTCGAGCATCCGTGACGTACCATCAGTGGCTTAATATCTGGGCCCATCCACTCATGGAAATACCAGATTTTTTGTGCCTCACTGGATATCTCAGGTCCAGCATACTGTAGCAAATGATTGAATTTGGTTGCCAGCTCAGTCACCTTCAATCCATTAGTCTTAGGGTATAGGAACTCCTTGTGTTTCTCCTCCCTCATAGCACGAGAGAAGAAATGGTCTGTCATCTTTGTCTTGAACATCTCCCAGTTCAAAACAGGGCTATCAGCTAAGCCGGTACTCTCCCACCACTCACTAGCATCCTCCTTTAACTGAAGAGAAGCTATATGTACTTTCTCAGCTTCAGTACAATTAATGTTGCGGAACAACCGCTCTATGTGGGAGAACCAATGGATCACCCCGACTGGTTTGCCTTTTCCGTTATAGCTGTCAGGTCTCATGGAATTAATGGTCTTCAGAGCACGACCATAGTTGTCTCGAGTCCTGACTATATTCTCCTGGAATACACGGTTTCCTGGCTCCTCAAATCTGGAAACCGATGGGGGAATTTGCACACCTTGTGCCTGCGGCATACTCGGTTGCAGTATATCAGTCATTGCTTGCATGACCATTCCCCGAATTGCCTCTAATGTTGGAGCATCAAATGCCATTGGAGCGTTGGTCTGCTCTTGACCATTGCCTCTAGGATGGTTGTTGGAACCAAAATCCTGCTCGTCTTGTCCAACATTTCCTACAGTTGGTCTGGGGTCATTACTCGGCCCAGCACCAGCACGGATAACGTTCCTTGTGTTCACCATCTGAGTACCGATCAATTTCCAAGGATTTTATCACATTAGTATCATTCTGATATACTTATTGTAATAAAATCAACTTAGAATAGATCAACTTGGTAATTTCTATTGATGAACCGAGTTACTAGATTCTACAATCTTAACTCACAACGAGAGAACTGGAAATCAAGCCTAACTGGAGATGGCGAAACCACCTCGGCTTCTCCCGGGTTCCTCTGAAGAGAACAGAATGCACCCATATCTAGCGGGGCAACGGGGAAGGAATTAGTCTTTCTAGACATAGAAGCAAGCTTACTATATCAGACTGTACAGAAGACATGACTATGAACGGTGTTTTGAAATTCTTTTCACTTTGAAAATTCAGAGCCCTTTTAAAGCATTTTCAAAAACGGATAAATGATTTATAAAATCCCAAACCCGTTTTAAAACCTTTGGCTCTGATACCACAACTGTAACACCCCCAAATCTTAACCCATTGGGAAAGGTATTACCGCCAGTGACCCCAGTGTTCCTTATCGAGATCACCCAAGGCTTTATCGGTTTAAATACAATTTAAAGCATACAATGATACATAATGATCAAAGTATCCAAATCAAAACATCAATCAAATGAAACATGAGTTACAGGATTACATCCCAATCCCGAATAGGCCAAACACAGAGTTTAAACAAAGTACAGCAGAAGACTTATAAAACATATTACAAAAAGGGTTGTGATCGCAATGATCACATGCCCAAGGATCTCAACCTGATTAAAAGCAATTATTAAAACATCCAAAAACAACCGTCGTCTTCATAGTCAATCTAGTCTCCTCATATCTTCGCTCTATCTGATGTGCCGAATCGAACGGATGACACCAGCCCACATGCGGAGAACAATGTTCGTGGGTTAGTCTACTTGAATAGACTAGCAAGGGTAAAAAGCAGAATGGTTCTAAGCAGTCGTATTAGGTTAGACTCCTCGTCCCTCGAATAATAATCGAGTACGCTTGTCAACCACCATACTCTACTTGAATAAACAAGAGAAGATTCTGGAAGACTGAATCTTCACAGAAATCGACCCGAAAGAAGACTCCAACGGAAATGAGTCTTTAAGGAAATATGACAAATCTGGAATGTTTACAGAATCAAACAACAGCGATTAAAAGCTGACTGAGATGCTTCGGCTCACAACCAACCTCATCGCTTATAGCGAATCCAGATCGGAAGGAGAATGTACTACATTCAAGTCTGGATCTTACAGAACCACATAACGATTTAAAAACTGACTAAGATGTTTCGGTTCACGACCAACCTCATCGCTTACAGCGAATCCAGATTGGAAAGAGAACCTACTCTGATCAACAGTCGAAACGAGCTTTCTTAGCTGCACTATTTACTTAGCTGCACTACTCGCCAAAGGTATATTAATTATGTGCACTCGGGCACTTTATCTTATTTAATTCCAAAAACCCACATCACGTTATAGGATTTTAAATCATCTCATCCATCGGGATAAAGAGATACCGTCGGGAACTAAATCCATGGACGGAGTTGACTCGGGAACTAAATCCCTAAAGTCGGTTCGGGAACTAAATCTCTCGGGAACTAAATCCCTAAGGCAGAGTTGACTCGGGAACTAAATCCCAAGAGTCGAATCGAGAACTAAGTCTCGCGGGAACTAAATCCCTAGGAGCGGAGTTGACTCAGGAACTAAATCCCAAAAGTCGAATCGGGAACTAAATCCCACGGGAACTAAATCCCTCAAGGCGGAGTCGGGAACTAAATCCCTACAAACGGCATTAGAGAAGGATGGTAGGAACTAAATCCTAACCACCAAGTTATCAAGAAACGACTAGCACTCGCAATGAGATACACAGTAGCGTTCCTACGAATACTCGTGCTAACTAAACAGTTCAACACAGTAATCAATCACATCAAAGCCATCGCGGCCAGAAACAGATAAAATAGCGTTGTTCTAACAATATACAACCTATAATAATATCTGTATTAATCACATATATATATAATAGCGTTGTTCTAACAGATATACAACCTATTATAACATCATATTTTAGTTTTCCAAAACAGTTAACAAAACCGTTTCCAGATGAACACCATAATCATTCCAAATTAATTACTCAGATAAACTACTGATAATTAATGTAAATATGAAACGATGAGCAAGAGCGAACCGCCACTTGCCTTAATCCGCAGAATAGTCTAAAGACGACAACTGGATTCCGGCTCGACACGGGTATAGATCCGACAGCACAACAACCTTCGAGTCGACCCATAAAAGGAACCCTAAGTTAGATCCGACATAAACAGTACGAATCTAAACACGGCGAAAGAACACGGAAGGAAAGACGCCACGACGACAACCAACCAAGCCAAAGCCACGAAGGCATTCTGGGCACTGGCAGCGGTCGCCGCATTCATCACGGCGGTCGCCGTGAAGAACACGGCGGTCGCCGTGAAGAACACGGTCGACAGAGACGAGAGAAATCTCACCCCAAAACACGAGCGGTTCGGCCTCCTTCGACTTGCTTTGGCTTCTAACCTCTAAGGCTAACCAAAAGCTTCACAAAGGCACTCAGGAAACACACCAAAGCAACACCGGCGAGACCTTGAAACTCCGGCGAAAACCAACTCCGTAGAGAAGGAAATCCGGCAGCGATTCAGGGTTGGAAGGGCTTCAAAACCCTCTCCCAAACACCCCTATTTATATCCAAACACCTGGGAGCCTCAACCAAACCCTAAGCAAGATTGGCGTGCCTCGATTACCGCTAGCGACCAACGGGCAATGCCCACTGGACAAAACACGGCGGCCGCCGTTTTTAGCCTGCGGCGGGCACGCGGCGGTCGCCGTAAATGCGGAGGTCGCCATCGCTAGGCCTGTCGCGGCCAGCTAGAAGCTGACACGCTGACTCCTCGGGCCCAACCACGGCGGTCGCCGTTTCTGAACGACGGTCGCCGTTTCTCCCTTTTCCCGCCCATTTGGCTTTGAACGAACCTGGCGTTAAACCGGGATAAAAATTATCGTACGCGAACGACAATTAAAATCTAAGGCACCTTGTCTGTATATTATTTCACTGAGAAAAATATTACAGATACAGAGCACATTACAGAATATCTCAAACTCTCTGTATTAAATCCGACGTACACAACGGGTACTCGGGAAAATTCCAAAATTCCCAAAATAACCTTACAAAAATACGGGGTATCACAATTGGAGGGTTGCTAAAATCGGAGTTAAGCAAGACCCGCGATCTAGGCCCGGGAGTCGCAAGCGCGACATTGCCCGTGACCGCAGCTACGAAACCGCGGGCGCGGTTTTGCCCAAAGGCCAAACCGCGGGCGCGGTTTTACCCAAAGGCCAAACCGCGGGCGCGGTTTTGCCCAAAGGCCAAACCGCGGGCGCGGTTTTGCCCAAAGGCCAAACCGCGGGCGCGGTTTTGCCCAAAGGCCAAACCGCGGGCGCGGTTTTGCCCAAAGGCCAAACCGCGGGCGCGGTTTTGCCCAAAGGCCAAACCGCGGGCGCGGTTTTGCCCAAAGGCCAAACCGCGGGCGCGGTTTTGCCCAAAGGCCAAACCGCGGGCGCGGTTTTGCCCAAAGGCCAAACCACGGGCGCGGTTTTGCCCAAAGGCCAAACCGCGGGCGCGGTTTTGCCCAAAGGCCAAACCGCTGGCGCGGTTTTGCCCAAAGGCCAAACCGCGGGCGCGGTTTTGCCCAAATGCCAAACCGCGGGCGCGGTTTTGCCCAAATGCCAAACCGCGGGCGCGGTTTTGCCCAAAGGCCAAACCGCAGATGTGGTTATGAAACCGCGATCGCGGCACCATTGCTTCATCTTCTTCCTCGTCTTTACTAAGACGCCGACGATCTAGGTTTCGGCGTTTCTTCTCCGAGCGGCCGGTTTAGGGAGGTCAAGCGGTTGTTCTTCCTCTCATTTAGTGGAAGAGCTCCACCCTTTCCATATAAATAGGGGCGGATCCGAGGGTGTTCTTCACGTCCTTCATCTCTTCCTCTCGTAATAGCTCGGTTTTTGGTGTTGTTGTCGGAGTTTTGTCATCGTCGATCGTTGTCGGAGTCGCAGGTCCATCAAAGCGAAGCCAGGAGTGGTGGTGGTGGTGCGCGTTTGTCCAAGAAGCAAGATCCGAGCCTCGTCTTTCCTCGGTATGGCTCCGTTGTGTTCGTTTAGCTTGTTGTTCGACAATGGATCCCGCGACCGCGGCATAAATACCGCGATCGCGGCTGGACAGATACCCGCGATCTCGGCTAGGCATGGAACCGCGATCGCGACCCATCTGCCGCAAGCGCGATTTTGCCCAGTAAAGCCGCGATCGCGGCTATGCAAACCGCGATCGCGACACTGCCTTTTTCTTCGTCTTTTCGTTCCTTCGTACCCGTAACTAATTAGGGTTTTATTTTAAAACTCGTCTCGTATGCATCATCGGTGTTGGATTGTGCTCGTCTCCATGACTGATTGTACGGATTGGAATCCGACCCTAATGAATGATGATAAATTCCAACGAGAATTTTAGTAGGCAGCCGTGCACAAGTTCAAGTTCCCGGATTTCGGACCCAACTTTTCGTTCGTCCAGACTAAGGCAAGTGACGGTTCGCTCTTGTTAATTTATTCCATATTTTTCTTAATTATAAATTACTTAATTGTTTAATTAAGTTGGAATAAAGTTGTTAATTTGTGTTTGGGAACTTAAACGATAAAATGTTGTGTTAAAAATATGAATTTATAATAGGTTGTATATATTGCTAGAAACAACGCTATTATATATAATTCTATATGATATTACCGTAAAGTGATAATTGGATTTTGGTGTGGATTTATATGTGGACTTACATGCTTAGTTAGCACGAGTATTCGTAGGAACGCTATGTACCATGCGAGGTCTAGTCGTTTCTTTATAACAAGTATTAGGAGGTTTTTGCCCTAATACTCCTGGTCATGACTGTACCCTTATTCGGATATAAGTGGTAGGTGCACTTAGCTAGTGCCAATATTCGGGATTCATCCCAAAGATATCTCTCGTATCGAGATGATGTGAATTAAAAGCCTTAACGTGAATGTACATTTTTGAAAGTAAATAAGATAACTGCTTTTACACACATAATTAATATACCCTCGGGCGAGAAGTACAATGTGGAACCCGCCCGAACTCTTGTTAGAGTAGGTCCTCTTTCCAATTTGGATTCGCAGTACGCGGTGAGGTTGGTCGTGGACCCAAATAATCAAGGTCGTTTTTATAAACTTGTGTGAAAACTTAACATTCCCAAACAATTACATACGTTTTCTATAAGACTTAATTCCGTTGGAGTCTTCTTTTCGATGCATATCTTCTTCTATCATTCCGTGAAAGTTCCGGGTTATGTATCGTTCCTTCAGTTATTATTCGAGGGACACTGATAGTAAACGGTTACGATCACTAGAACCATTTTGCTTGTACCCTTGCATAGTCTTTCATTAGACTAACCAACCGGATTTTATTCCTTGCATGGTTGACTGGTGTCATTCGTCCTATACGGCACATCAGAGGTTGGTCCCCGACGATTGAAGTAACCAATCGAAGAGAAGGCTTGCAGTTGAAGTTTGCGTTTTAAGAAGTAATATTTCCAAGGCGTGTATGTTTAATTTGAAATAAATGTAATACATAGTCATGTAATTAGGACTACTTTAAAAGAGTCTTTCGCTGTAATTTAAAAGTCTTACGTTGTCACTATACTTTGTTGTAAAACTGTCTTTCTCATTTTATGAGAGGAATCTTAATAAAAGCTTGAGTTTTATTCATTTAAAATGTCTTCCACTGATTATTCTTTCGTTATTTAATATTTATGTATTTATTTAAGCTTAATTGTTCCGATTAAAGCCTAGGATGACTTTGGAAATTAACGTCTGAGGTCACTAGCGTGTGGCACTACCGACATAAGTCGGGGGGTGTTACAACTATGGTATCAGAGCAATGATTTTAAAATTCTTGGCCTATTGTTAGGTTTGAGAATTTTAGAAAATTAATTTCAAAACTATTTTCAAACTTTTTTCTTTTAAAAAGGAATTTCGAGAGTCTAAATGTTAGTATCAAACTTAAAGTTCAATGATTTTTTAAAAAAGCTTAATTTGAAAATAGTGGTTTAACTATTAGGAATTTAATAGTTATGTTATAGTTGCCTTATAAATGGTGTGTTATGAACGTTTAACATTTACTTCGTGCTATAACTTTAAAAGTGTGATTTTTGGTCTTAGTAAGGGTTTTAGGTGATAACAGTGTCGTTAGTTTGAGAAACTAACTTTATAAATAATTATTTTATTAAGTTAAATATATAAGGTTTAAAAGTATAAAGTATAAAGTTTGAAAGCATAGGGTTTAAGTGGTTTTTCAAACTTTTGCAAGCTTCAGTTTTGTTACTTATTCCTTAGATCCATTCTTAAGGATATCGTCTTTTCTTAGGTTTAATGTCATTTACAGGTTGACATTTCTCCTAATTGATCCATTCTCAAGTAAGAGAAGAAGATCGTTTTAAGGTTAATGGTGGAGGGTCAGTCAAACTAATATAAGTTATTGGTTTGGACCCTTACAATTCGTATCATAACGTAAGTGATCAAGTATCATATACAAGTTGGGAGATTTTAATTTGACGTTATGGTCCATCAACATATGTTGAACACTCGATCCACCAACCAAGCAAATAATAAAAGTCCTAGCGACGGTTCCCGAATTCAGCTGAGGAGTGCTACTCAGCAAGGGAAAGATGCGGGATCTGGCTCGCATAATAATGACCCGACCCTGCAGAAAGATGTTCATCAGGGACAAGTGGACCCCCAAGCTGCGAGGTAAGTTCCACCTCCTGCCCCGATCATGTTGGATGCGACGATCAATGGGCAAATAGTGAGGCAGGTGGTCGAGGTACTGACGACCCAAGAGATACCGCAAGCTCAAGCGGCTCCCAATCCTCAAGTTGCAACTAATGTGGAGGGACGTGAAGGTCCTACACATCCAGTGGCTCTCGAGAGAAATGACGAGAATTATAACCGAGCATTGAAGACGATCAACTCAATGCGCCCGGATAGCTACGATGGAACTGGGGAACCAGTCAAGATTGCCTATTGGTTTTCCTATATGGAACGACTATTCCGAAACGTGGTATGCACCGAGGTTGAACAGGTGCACATTGCTTCATTACATCTGAAAGACGGAGCAAGTGAGTGGTGGGAAGGAACTGGTTTGGACAACCACCCAAACCTGAGCTGAGCAATGTTCAAGGCCAAGCTCATTGATCGATTCTTCTCTCATTCTATGAGGGAAGAGAAGCTGAAGGAGTTCCTCTATCCAGAGACTGAAGGACTAAAAATGTATGAGCTGGCGGCAAAGTTTAATCACTTGCTGCATTACGCTGGTTCTGAAGTGCATACTGAAGAACAAAAGATCTGGTACTTCATGGATGGATGAATCCAGAAATCAAACCTCTAATGGTGCGTCACAGTTTCTCTACTTTGGAGCAATAAGTTGATGGCCCGAAATCAAGCCTCACTGCATACACGAAACCGCGACCGCATAAATATTTCCGTGACCACGGTTTTACCACTGTAAGTCCACTCATCCCCCAAAAAAAAAAGGAAAAAAAATTATATCTGAAGACACCGCGACCTTAAAACCGCGATCGCGGCCCAGCTGCCCGATTATTACTATGAGAGACGGCGCGCATCATGCTGTCACGGAGGAGACATTAGCCCGACATTTTTACTTGGCACCGATGATGGCCCGACAGTAGACAACTGATGAGGAGGAGCTCCAGAGCCAACTACATATATGATGATTGATATGGAGCGACAGAGCCCGCTACACGATTACACTAGGGCTCCAAATCTGTGTTCATAGAAGGCCCATGCAACCTCGTTTCTTTGATGTACCACTTCACCTTACAGTGGATCTATTTGGTTGCACGAGGAGTTTGCTTGAGTAGGACCGCCGCAACATCAGAGACTTGTGTTTTCAATGTTTTACCGCCAGCACCAACGTCCAAGTCCAGGCCACCTCGGCGACAGTGTGAGTATTTTTCTACCTTTCCCAATGTTTCATCTTTTTGTCTTTCATTACATTGAGGACAATGCAATATTTAAGCATGGGAGAGTGATCTATACTTGCTTGTCGCCTAAATGAAAAAATAAAAAAAATAAAAAAGAAAAGAAATGAAAATCCTAGGATAAGCTGAAAACCCAAAAGGGCGGCTTAGGCAATAAGCAGGTGGCCCGGACCAGCATTAGGCTGAGGTAAAAAGAGGTCAAGAGTGATGTGAGTTTTGTGAGCCCATCTATAGAAAAATGAAATGAGTGGCTTGGTGAAAACCCGAAAGGGCGCCTTGGCAAATTGAGTGAAAAAAAGAAGAGTGATTATTAGGATTTCTCATTTTTCCTGGCGTAGTGACATAAGTGTTGGAGATATAAGGAGGATTCGGGTAGGTCTCTCTGGGAGTTATAAGAAGATAGACTGGAGCTAGGATTAGATATTTTTATTCACTCTATGGTGTTCGGGTTAAGCTTGAGGGAAGTACTCTGCTTCCTTTAAGCTTGTGTGTTGTGTTGATTGTGTGGTGCCTTGGAGATTCATGAGTAGGTACAGTTCTTAGTGGAGACAGTTTTGTTGTGCTTCCTGAGACCTTGGGTATTTCATTGGAGGAGTAGGTTTCTATTAGCTTACTCAAGGACGAGCAAGGTTTAAGCATGAGGGAATTTGATCCGCTCTACTTTGTAGTGCGTAGCTAGGAGTTGTTACTGGATATTAGGTACCATTTTGTGTGAGTTTAGAAGATATTTGAGGAGAATGGAGTTATAGAGAAGAAGTGGTGGAAATGAAGATTTTAGTGCATATTGTGAAGACATTAAAGATGAAGGCGAAGCCACAAGAGAAGACCGCAAGCGAGAAGTAGAAGTCGCAGCAGAAGCATTTCCGCGGGCGCGGATGGATGGCCGCGGGCACGGATGGAAGACAGAAGCAAGAATTCAGCAAAGTGCATTTCCGCGGGTGCAAAAGATTGGCCGCAATCGCGGATATCCTTTCTGGCGCGGAGCGCGTTGATGATTCGTCCGAGATCTTTTGTTTACCTTATTTCTTTTATTTTATTTTCTTTTATTCTGGTTATTATATTTTAGGAGATTATTATTATTATCTTTTTAGAGATTAGGGTTTGCTAGGTTCTTTATCTTCATTGGATAGCAGCTTTTTCATTCATCACATCATCACTTATCATCATTCATTATTTTCCCTTAGAGTTTTATGCTTTGAAGACTATGAAGAACTAAGCAACCACTGCTTAGTCCAATGATTGAAGCCTTCGTTTGTATTTGGTTGTGAGATTATAACTCTATTTCCTTTCCTTTGATTATATTGATTCTCTTTGTGCTTCATCCCATTGATTCTTGCTGATTTGACTAGTCTGATCATCTAGTTGATATTAGTGATTTTCTATTGCTAGGGTTTGGATATTTCTGGTTAAAATCCCTTATCTTGTGTAGCAACCACAATTTACAGGAACTGGTTGTGAATGTTTATTGTGAAGAGAATTGATTACATGTCGAGTACTGACTAGTTGTTAAGTATTGCATGTAGCCTGCTTAATTCCTATGCTTAATGCTGGCGTTAGATTGAATCTTGATGGTTTCTTGATTGTTTAATGGTAAGTATTTTCAGGGCTGGTTGACTTGTCTATATACATAAGATCGGAATAGGAATATTCATTGGTAGGAATTGGAGATAATCTAGGATCAACCAATCAAACTGAAGTGTGGATATTTGTCTGACTAAGTTACTTCTCACCCATTGATTACATCTTTTGCATTGATTTACATTGTTACTCATTACAAACCTAAATCCCCCTTTTTTGTTACTATTGGCATACAACCTTTGCAATTAGGAAGATTGCTTACCTCCCTGTGGGATCGATCCTTAATTACCCTTCTACGTTAGTTAGGTTTTTGAGGTTATTTGATAGGTGTACACGACTAAAGCCTCATAAGCGGCCTATAAAATAGAGGTCACACTGGAGGAATCCGCCCGAAAGCGAGAGGAACATAACAAGGCGAAGGGTGGGCAACAAAACCGAAAGGCTAATACCTTCAAGCGGCCGGCATCGCCCACCAAGTTTGAGAAGTCTGGTCGTGTTAAGACCGAGATGACTCAGTCTGACTTCGCCAAAGGCTCAGGTTGGAGTAGCGGTATGATTCATTGCAACAACTGTAGTGAAGCTGGGCATAAAAGTTTTAATTGCCAAAAGGAGAAGCGGGTATGTTATAATTGTGGGAAGGAAAGCCACATGCAAACATACTGTAGGCAGAAGGGTCAAGGGCCAACACAATCATATCATGCCTCAAATGTTGGCAGTAGGCAGAACCCAAAGCCGAAAGTGTCCGCTCCTGAGCAATCTGTTGCTCGTAATAGAGGCAAGGCGCCTATCGAATCTTTGGGTCAAGGGCAACGACTCTTTGTGATACGTCACCCCTACGAGAAGGAAACCCTGAACGAGTAGTGGTATTTTATAAAGCTTTTTAAGAATAAGGAGCGATGACTTGTGTCGATAGTCTCCATAATTTAGTAATCTGTCTGTTCGAAATTTTGTCAATTGTTTTAATGTAATGTTTCGAATAATAAAGAAGTGTTTCCTTGTTCCGGAAATTACTAATTTTGTTACTATTGCAAGTTGTTCATTCATACGAGAATCCTTGAGTGCCAAAAATAGTACATGTCATGTGTTGATAAAGACTATTTGGACTCATAAAGGATAGTGTTGGGTTGGGACATGTGTGATTGTTCCCTACCTTGTTAGCGCTAGTTTCGGGGTCGAAACTATTCGTAACAACCCCTCTATGTTCTTGAAATAGTTTCAAGTTTGGCATTGGCATTATTTGTTCCCTTTGCTCGAATTCATGAGCATTGTCTCGAGAGGTTAATGTTGTAAGGATTCCTTGCTATAAGGATTTGGTGTGTGTAGTAATGCTCTATGGAGTTTGAGGTTATTCCTCATGTGCATACTCTGAGCATTAGATGGGGTAAAAAAAAATTTGTGTAGTGAGCTAATATAAAGCTCAAAGTACTTAAGTGTGAGTTGTATAAATTATATATTTAAGTGAATACATGTATAAGAGAGATATTTCATAAGGAGTTCGTTTTCTCTAAAATGATCGTACTCTAATACGATCTTGAATAAACTTTAAAACCCAAGAGTTATGGTTATGGGGTTTAAAACCCAAGTGAGTGTGCCCATTGTAGGACCAGTGGTTAAAGCTTTTGGAAAAGCTAAGTGTGCGAAATCATAAGTATTATTTTAGAAGACCTATTTGAGGTTTCGTTATGAGGCTTTCTTAAGGAAATGATATAATGATATGAGGAGTATTAAGATAATTAAGTCTTGGGTAAATATTAAATTCCGGCAAAGCATAAGGTTTGCTTAATTTTGGATGATGAAATTGTGTGAGGACAATTAATTAAGTGTTTAAGGATTTATGGGTGAATAACAAACTCAGTCGGTAAAAGTTTGTTTTGATTTTTTTTGGATCAACAGTACGGGGATAATGTAAGTGTGTGGATTTTTATTAACTGGACATGGTGAAAAAGTGACCTATGTCTATTAAGGTGATCATATGACACGTTTTGGGTGAACAAAGTGGTTGATTATGGTCGTGTAAAATGAATTATTAAGATCATTTTTGGGCAAAAACATGAATAAGATGTTGTGCGGTTAATTGTAAAAAGATTAAGGAATCTTAAAGGTCTTATGTTAGAGCTTGATTAATGGAAAGATTTTGGGTTAAGAAATGGCATAAGGGCCAAATTTAATTAAGGTAAATAATGAAATAGATGAGATGCATATGTAAGGAGTAAGACGATATGACAATTGAGGGTACTAAGTTAGGTTATAAGGAGATAAGGTATGAACTTTGGGAGTCGTTTACAAAGAGAAAAGTTGAAAGAAAAGGTGTGTTCTCAAGCTTAAGGTGTATTAAGATCGTGTGATGATTTTGGAGACTATGATTCTAAGGTAATCATGACCTTGTGAGTATATTAAGAGTTGGCACATGAGATAATATATGGAAACAAGACATATGAGGGATGTCATGGTTGAGGAAACAGATCGACTTTCCTAGGATTAATTTTGAGTACGAAATAATTGAGGATACTAAACTCAAGTAGAGAGGTTAATGTGGAAATCGATACCTCTAACTTGGTAGTGTT
Organism: Rheum nobile; assembly: GCA_027886185.1. Taxonomy (NCBI): domain Eukaryota; kingdom Viridiplantae; phylum Streptophyta; class Magnoliopsida; order Caryophyllales; family Polygonaceae; genus Rheum; species Rheum nobile. Next base: position 1,288,697 of record WOAB01000002.1, on the reverse strand, counting down.
AGTTTCGGGGTCAAAACTTTTTTTTAAAGGGGGTGATATTGTAATAACCCCTAAAGGTCCCAACTTTTGTTTTGTAAGCAAGACGTGTTAGGCATGTTCTGTAACCCTATAAGAACCATATGAATGTGTGGATACACATTTAATGAAATATATGGGTTCTAATTATTGGAGGGTTGCTAAAATCGGATTTAAGCAAGACCCGCGATCTAGGCCCGAGAGCCTCGGGCGCGACATTGCCTGTGACCGCGGCTATGCAACCGCGGGCGCGGTTTTGCCCAAAGGCCAAACCGCGATCGCGGCTATGAAACCGCGATCGCGGCACCATTGCTTCATCTTCTTCCTCGTCTTTACTGAGACGCCGACGATCTAGGTTCCGATGTTTCTTCTCCGAGCGGCCGGTTTAGGGAGGTCAAGCGGTTGTTCTTCCTCTCATTTAGTGGAAGAGCTCCACCCTTGCCCTATAAATAGGGGCGGATCCGAGGGTGTTCTTCACGTCTTTCATCTCTTCCTCTCGTAATAGCTCGGTTTTTGGTGTTGTCGTCGGAGTTTTGTCATCGTCGATCGTTGTCGGAGGTCCATCAAAGCGAAGCCAAGAGTGATGGTGGTGCGCGTTTGTCCAAGAAGCAAGATCCGATCCTCGTCTTTCCTCGATATGGCTCCGTTGCATTCGTTTAGCTTGTTGTTCGACAATGGATCCCGCGACCGCGGCATAAATACCGCGATCGCGGCTGGACAGAGGCCCGTGATCTCGGCTAGGCATGGAACCGCGATCGCGGCCCATCTGCCACAGGCGCGATTTTGCCCAGCAAAGCCGCGATCACGGCTATGCAAACCGCGATCGCGGCACTGCCTTTTTCTTCGTCTTTTCGTTCCTTCGTACCCGTAACTAATTAGGGTTTTGTTTTAAAACTCATCTCGTATGCGTCATCGGTGTTGGATTGTGCTCGTCTCCATGACTGATTGTATGGATTGGAATCTGACCCTACTGAATGATGATAAATTCCAACGGGAATTTTAGTAGGCAGCCGTGCACAAGTTCAAGTTCCCGGATTTCAGACCCAACTTTTCGTTCGTCCAGACTAAGGCAAGTGGCGGTTCGCTCTTGTTGATTTATTCCATATTTTTCTTAATTATAAATTACTTAATTGTTTAATTAAGTTGGAATAAAGTTGTTAATTTGTGTTTGGGAACTTAAACGATAAAATGTTGTGTTCAAAATATGAATTTATAATAGGTTGTATATATTGCTAGAAATAACGCTATTATATATAATTCTATATGATATTACCGTAAAGTGATAAATGGATTTTGGTGTGGATTTATATGTGTACTTACATGCTTAGTTAGCACGAGTATTCGTAGGAACGCTATGTACCTTGCGAGGTCTAGTCGTTTCTTTATAACAAGTATTAGGATGTTTTTGCCCTAATACTCCTGGTCATGACTGTACCCTTATTCGAATGTAAGTGGTAGGTGCACTTAGCTAGTGCCAATATTCGGGATTCATCCCAAAGATATCTCTCGTATCGAGATGATGTGAATTAAAAGCCTTAACGTGAATGTACGTTTTTGAAAGTAAATAAGATAACTGCTTTTACACACATAATTAATATACCCTTGGGCGAGAATGTAATATCCCTCATTTTATAAGGATATTTTGGAATTTTTCCAACTCCCGTATTACTAGTCGGATTAATTTTTAAGAGAGTTTCGGACATTCTGTATATTGTTTGAACTCTGTAATATTTTTCTGAGTAATATAAAATACAGTTGAAGTATTTTCGGGGTTAAATTGTCGATCGTGTATAAATATATTTAACCCGGGGTTAAGAAATTAACCCAAAAGTGAATCGGATTAGAAGGGTGAAAACTGGGCTTGACCGCACCCCGCGGTCAAGTGACCGCACCCGCGGCGAAGGCCAAAAGCTGAGGCGGTTTCGTCTTCGCGATAAGCACCAGCTGCAACTCGCCGGAAGTGTCATCTCTGAGCAGCTCAAGTGGCACCTTGACCTGTCCCCTTGTCTCCTTGCTTGTTCCCTTTGAGGAAGCTCGTTTTGGGACTATAAAAGGGATCGAAATCAGAGGATGTGAAGCTTCGTCTCCTTCCTCTGTTTTTCCTCTGTTTTCACCATTTCCAGCTTGTTCCAAGCTCTCATCGGAGTGTTCCTTGAGTTAAGAAGGGTACCTCTAGTGGTATTTGAATGTCTAAGGTGTTGGGAGATCGAACCATAATCAAATCGAAAGCAAACGAAGCGATTTGGTAAGTTTCTCCATTGATTCACTGTCGCGAGAGCTCGCCACTGTCTGTCCACCGCACCCCGTGGCAAGCTCCCACCGCACCCGCGGCGAGCCTTGTCCGAATGTGTGTTCGTGGGTGCTTGGCTTTGGGCGAGGCTCGATTCCTTTGATTCTTTTCCTATTCTTTTAGATTCAATTATGTGGACATTGAATCTAACTTAGGGTCTCATTATGGGTCGTTTCTTAGGGATTTATTATCCAAGATCTGCCCCAGTTTCAGATCCAGGAACTCGACGTTTCTAAGCTTTGTTCGAACTCGTCGGATCTAAGGCAAGTGGCGGTTCGCTCTTGCTCATCATTCCATATTTTAATTAATTATCAATTGTTTAGTTGTTAATTAATTTGGGATGATTCTTGTTTATGTTGGGAACAGTTGTGTTAATTAATATGATTAAAATATGATATTATAATAGGTTGTATATTCTTCCGTTGTGTTATTTGTGTTAAGACTTCCGTTGTAATAATTCTAATTTTGTATTTTGTGGTATTTGGAAATTGTTGTATTTCCGAGACATTGGTTTTAATGAGAGTTATGATATTGTGTATTATAATTGTGGTTTGATGGTTTATATCAACTGGAAAAGCCTGGGGTGACTTCGGGATGTTATATCCGAGGTCATTGGTAGGTAATACTTTCAAGGTGAGATTTGGGGGTGTTACAGAGAAGTACAACGTGGAACCCCCCGGACTCTTGTTAGAGTAGGTCCTCTTTCCAATCTGGATTCGCAGTACGCGGTGAGGTTGGTCATGGACCCAAATAATCAATGTCGTTTTTATAAACTTGTATGAACACTTAATGTTCCCAAACAATTACATACGTTTCCTATAAGACTCAATTCCGTTGGAGTCTTCTTTTCGATGCATATCTTCTTCTATCATTCCGTGAAAGTTCCGGGTTATGTATCGTTCCTTCGGTTATTATTCGAGGGACAATGATAGTAAACGGTTACGATCACTAGAACCATTATGCTTGTACCCTTGCATAGTCTTTCATTAGACTAACCAACCGGATTTTATTCCTTGCATGGTTGGCTGGTGTCATCCGTCCTATACGGCACATCAAAGGTTGGTCCCCGACGATTGAAGTAACCAATCGAAGAGAAGGCTTGCAGTTGAAGTTTGCGTTTTAAGAAGTAATATTTCCAAGGCATGTATGTTTAATTTGAAATACATGTAATACATAGTCATGTAATTAGGACTACTTTAAAAGAGTCTTCCGCTGTCACTATACTTTGTTGTAAAACCGTCCTTCTCATTTTACTAGAGGAATCTTAATAAACGCTTGAGTTTTATTCATTTAAAATGTCTTCCGCTGATTATTCTTTCGTTATTTAATATTTATGTATTTATTTAAGCTTAATTGTTCCGATTAAAGCATTGGGTGACTTTGGACATTAACGTCTGAGGTCACTGGCGTGTGGCACTACCGACATAAGTCGGGGGTGTTATAACGCGAGGGAAGGAGGACCGCGAACGCGCCCCTCCCGGTTGGGAGGCCGGTCCTAAGCATCTCCAATCCTCCCAACAAAGAACACCGACTCACTTTCAGCATTGAGGATCTTGCGAAAGCATTTGTCCCCAACACAGACCCGTTGGTGCTGCATGTGCAAATGGGCACGAAGATCGTGAATAGGGTGATGGTAGACATTGGAATCTTATCGGACATCTTGCATTGGGAGGCGTTCTAGAAGATGGGCTTGGACCCCACGGACCTGTTACCCACCGACTACACTCTTGTCGGGTTTGCGAGAGAAAAGGTTAAGCCAATCGGGGTCATCACGCTAGACCTTATTCTCGGCGACGAGGTGATCCGCAAAGGTCAGAAAAGATTGAGTTCCTAGTTCTACAATCCCCGTCCACGTACAACGCCATTCTGGGAAGATTCTCTCTTTGTAAGTTTCGAGTTGCTGTCTCTATATACCTTTTTGCGCTAAAATTCCCTACGCAGGTTGGAGTCGGAATTGCCAACTTTGTAACCAGCCCTACTGCATAACATGTACTTTACAACTACAACACCATCCCGAGACTTGTGGACCGTGCTGTGACGAACCTCAAAACCAGATGAATCAGCATAAATTTTGTAAAAAGAAATGGCATCATCTAGAGTGCCAAACTGCCAACAAGAGGCTTCGATTCAGCTGAACAGTTTGGGATCCAATATACGGTACTGTTATTAGGAGAGTAGCTTGAAGCATTATCACTTGATACACTACTACCACATGAGAGACAAATTACTCAAATGTACTAAAAATATATTAAAACTTCAATAACCTTAACAACATGTCACTTAACAACTTATCTACTTAAATTGTTCAACTATATCGACAAATTGTCACTACCACAAAAATAGGATTTTAACCCGGGCGTAAAACGAAATATAACCCGGATATAACCCAGAAATGGTATGGTATCTTGGTTGAGGGTGTAATAGGGTATATAATCTGGATCTGTTAAGACACGCCCGGGTTAAAAAGGTCCCCAAAATGCCACCTTGAAAGTGTACTTTTTAACCCGGATATGTTTTGACACGCCCGGGTTAAAAAGTCTCCTTTATATCACACTGAAACTCGACTATATATCTCGGATTTCACATACGTTCGGGTTAAAAAATGAGATTTTAGGCTGGAATTTTTTCGCATACATCCGGGTTAAAAAGGTTGATTATATAGCTGGTTCTTCTTTTATCCGGGTTAAATGGTCGTCCATGTTATATGTTCCGTTACACCTAATAATCTGGATATTGTCGATCCGGGTTATATTATAATTTTTTAAACTGTAATAACCTGATTGTTTTTTCTATATTCCCCCTGTACTATACAATTGCTTTTCAGTTCAATACATAAATCCATACAAAGCAAGCATCAAACATCTATAATAGTCAATAACAAGCCCATGTCATTTGTCATTTCAACACAAGATACATCAATATCTGAATTCATTCATCATAAACACAATACTACAATCCTAGGAAAGAACAATCCAAACTTAGTGTACGTAGACAAAGATAAGTACAAAGTCATCATAGTTATCACCTAGAAAACTTAACAAATGTAGCAGCAAAAGCAACCTGCACGATTCTTCAAATCCAATATGAACCGTTTCATCTCTATGTCACTCTAACAAGAACATGTACCAACCTTGATCACTTTGGTGAACCTGAAATCAAAATCAAAGCAAATTAACAGCATACTAGGTGATAAGCATTTCCTATAATAAAAAAAGCATATTGTCAAAGGATTCCACAGAACCTATCCTCTTTTTACTTCAGAAAATTGCTACTAATAAATATAATGCAGATTAAGATCCAGTAAACCACAGAAATTAACAAATGCAACTATTTTTGTTACATGAAGACTAGAAATTATTGCCTTGACAATCATGAAAGTAAATATAATAACTGGGTAGTAAGTAACTAATGTTGCAGAACCAACAAACAACAATAAAATCAGTTCAGTAGCAATAAGCCAATAATACCACTTAGAATAAGATATAGAACTACTTACCTAAACAAGAGATAAGAAGTAATCTAACCACTCTCTTCGAACTTCATCAATATCTTCATGTTTGAAAGTAGTCTTGTTGTCAAACCACTGAAATATCAAACATGATAAATATTAATAAGTAGATTGCCCCTACAAAACTAATTTGGTTTTTAAACAAATTACTGAAAATTTTAATTTTAGTAATTTGGAATAGAAGAGATAACATAAACTTTTGAAGCTTATTTCAAAAGTTTCCGTCTTACCCCTTGATAAGCTAGTCAGGCATGAACAGTTGGCCAGTGCGGCTTTTTGAAAGGCTAACAATCAGCTTATTCAACAACTCCCGCTCCAGATCTTTTTTGTCAAATGAGTCAGCGACCCATACCGATATCACTGATGGATAAAACTTTGGAGCATTCAACTCTCGTACACACGTATCAACTTCTTTCGTATCTTTGGCACTGAGAAAAAAAGTAACATTCTAATTCAGCACATTACACAAAAGCATGGACTCGAAGGTAGTACAAATTGAATAAATTATTTTATGAATTGTGATACCTAGATAAATATGATCACTGATAGAAGTACTAAGTGCGTTTAAAAACTAGGCTCTCAGAGTAATGTCTATATTAAGAAAAAAACAAAATCATAGAACATTCTATATATGCATAGGAGACTGTCGCTGTCCAATTCCATCACTACAAGAAGGCTGATTTAATATTGTTCAGTCCAACTCTTGAAACTCCCTTGACCAAGTCTTAGGATTGCACATACTACTACCCTTATTCAATAAGGTACAATTATATATATGCATGCCCTAATAAACACATTGCCACGCTTCCTTGTATCCAATGCTACTCCTAATCTAACCATAATTTTTCAATCCATCATCACTAAAAAATAAAGCAAAAGTTCCAAACTTGATTTTTCCTCCTATTTGAATCCCCATAAAAGTGAGCAGGAGCTCAATCAGAAAAGAGTAACAGGTAAAGAAACATTTTGTCTTCGCATCCGAAGTTTGGTAATATAGCTTTTCTTACTTTCCTCTCCTACTAAAACGTGGCTTAGCCTAAGCCACAATTAGGCAAGCCAAACTTAATGTACCGAGCAAACATATGCTCTTCAAAATGGCAGCAGCAAATAGAAGCCTTGATTTTTGTCAAAGGGGAACATTTTCCTAGACAAAATATCTAACTAAATGAACATAACAATGAATATTTTGGAAGGGCATTTGATCCAAGAACAAAAGATGATGAGCAAATGGTAAAGACTAGTCTCTAGAAATAGATTGCTACAAACAGATTGCTATAAATAATACAACAGTGATTTTCATAAAGAGGTTTCCCTCATTTAAAAAAGGAAAAACACAACAACTAAACCTACTGTATAAACATGTCTCTCTACAAATAGATTGCTAATAGAACAATGTTAGAATACAGTCAACCATAGATTCTAGATAGATAGGAAAAAGGAGACCAATACTAACATGAATTGTGATGCTTTCCACTCTGCAAATAGGCTACTAAAGGCTCTGTATATGTCAAGCACTGGAGCACTGAATTTAGAAAACAAGTATTTCCAAGATTGTCCAAGCCAGCACTCTGTAATTGATGACAAGCAAAGGAATATTTTTTTATTGAAGCCACTGAGCAAACACTAAATATAACAAGTAACATCAAACTTCTATGCAATAGCATTCTGGAAATTCAAAGCACTTGAATAAACATTTTAAAGTTGGGGATACAGATTTCAACATCACTCATCATGAGCAAGGTCTAACACATGTTCATGCTGGTCAATAATATGGAACATTATTCACTCAATTAGATCTTCAAAATAGCCTAACAAGTTCTGTTCTATTCAATCTGAACTGCACAATTTACAAGACTTGCCTTTCAACATACAGAATGGTAATCATCACAAGGATCTTAGTCTGCATTCAGCTCAAAGTACAAGAACAACAGGGGAGCTAACAATGTTCTCAAACCCAACTCTAGTTTAGTAGTTTAGATCTAATCAACCAATCCGCAACCTGGAAATATTCCATTTGCATCCAAATTCGAACACATTCCTATTCAATTAGGGTTGGGATTTGGGATTTTTAATTGCCTAAACTCAATTCAAATCTAGATGGATGTCGTAAGCCCCCTCAATCCTTGTTGGAATAACCCTTAAATTTATAATGTTGGAATCAAGTTTAATAACAGTCCAAGCAACATTATCAACATATCAATTATATGTGCACTCAATGTTCTAAAAATCCCCGCCTAGGGCCGCCTAGGCCCCGGCTAGGCGGTCACCCTCTGCCTAGGACCCACCTAGATCCGCCTAGGCGAGAAGAATCCTCAAATGTTGTGGAAGCCGCAACATCTTAGAAGATGACGGATGCATTAACATAATTTTGGGTTAGGCTTTGTACAATAAGGCCCATAATATAATATCAAATCACATCCCAACATAGTTTTATAAAGATTAATGGATTTGGGACAACATAATCAAATAATCACATGGATCATGCATTATTTTTTAGTCTGCCTAGGCCCCCGCCTAGCCGCCTAGGCGCTAGGCCCCCCTCACCGCCCAGCTCCCGCCTAGCGACTTTTAGAACATTGTGTGCACTTATGTTTTTCTTCAGTTGCACTAGTTTAGAAACAATCCTGCTCAAGAAGTTTATCCAGAGTCCATTTACCATAAGATAATTGATATGTGCACTCATGTCTTTTTTCCATGTCAAGTGCTTCATCAAATTCAAATTAAATTGTTCTGTGAGATATGCATCAACAAGAACAAGTTAAAAATGTAGGTTACCCCACATATGTGTTCTTGTCTAATTAAAATAACTCTAATTTTCTATTTCAATCAATATCCACAAGCCCTAAATCTCAATTTAAATCAAAATCCACAAATTAACCCTAGCCAATTTCAATAGAAAATACACATCCCTCAATCAAAATCAAAACCCCGAAATTGATTTTCAATTTGAAACCCTAAAATTCAAAACCAAAATTCAAATTTGTAACTGTGGGCATACGTACCTGACTTGGTCGTCGGCCATCCTCACCACCCGTACCGTCGGCCATCTTTGTCACCAGAATCTCCTCTTCGCCACTAGAAACGTTGACGTTGTCGGTCACCGACTTGGTCGCGTCTCCTCCTCCACACAGTCGCACGACGTTGTCCTCCTCCCAACAACCACCCACCTTGGTCGGGCACCCTCCTCCAAGAACCACCACCTTGGTCAACGGGTCGAGTCTCCTGCTTCTGATGATCTTTTTGGGGTTCAACGTCCAGCTAGTTTTGTCTCCTCCTCCACGCAGGTAAATGGAATGTTGACAAGTGAAAAGGAAAAGGTCGTACAGGTGAAGGCTGAACAGGCAAAAGCTGAAGAGGAAAGTTAGGGCTGAGATTTGGGATTTTTTTAACCAAATATACCAGATTGGTATAAAATCTGGTCTACATTTTTATCCAATTAACCCGGACTACTATCAAACCGGGTTAATATCTTAGAAGATTTTCAAATCCCCGACCCAAATAACCCGGGCGTGTTTTGTATCTCCTTATCCGGTGTATATTCTTACCTAATATACCGGATATTGTCCTAAAAAACACGCCCGGGTTATTCTCGTAGCATGTTTATTTGTTGAATCGCTCAAATAACCCGGACGTTTGGCATTGTGTCCGGGTTATAAACATTTTTCATGGTAAAATTTAAAGGAAAAATTATTTTTTTAATGTTTTCACACCCCTATTATACCAAAAATTTCACATCCGGGTTATTAGATTTGGGATTAAAAAGTCATTTTTGTGGTAGTGTGTTCAAAAACAACAATTATTGGTTCAGTCACGTAAATTGTGCAACTATATTAACATATAGTTCAAAAATACCTAAATATTGTTCAACTATCTTAGACTTTAAAAGAAACATATGGAACATGTGAAATTCAAATAAACACAAAATAGTTCAAATACGTATGCGAATTGTACAACAATAACACTACGACTTAGGAAAGCACGAAAGAAAACAACTGCAACACATCAACGAACACAGAACCAACCTCAGAACACAAACATGATCAGCAAAAACATATAAAAACAAACGAGAAACAAAAGAAATATAGCCAAACCAATTTCCATTGCAATTTCGCAACGGTATGAGTCTTCACAGAACAAAGTCTACGGCAAAACAAAGATCTTCAAAAACCTAAATCGAGAATGAAGAGAAGAATATCAAAACTCTATACCGGATTGGTATAAAATCCGGTCTGTATTTTTATCCAATTAACCCGGACTACTATCAAACCGGGTTAATATCTTAGAAGATTTTCAAATCCCCGACCCAATTAACCCGGGCGTGTTTTGTATCTCCTTATCCGGTGTATATTCTTACCTAATATACCAGATATTGTCCTAAAAAACACGCCCGGGTTATTCTCGTAGCATGTTTATTTGTTGAATCGCTCAAATAACCCGGGCGTTTGGCATTGTGTCCGGGTTATTGTAACACCCCCAAATCTTAACCCATTTGGAAAGGTATTACCGCCAGTGACCTCAGTGTTTCTTACCAAGATCACCCAAAGCTTTACCGTTTAAATACAAATTATGAAATATAATGATGCAAAATGATAACCTTATTTATATAAAACATGAGTCCCGGGATTACATCCCAATCCCGAATAGGACAAACACAGAGTTTAAATAAATTACAGCGGACGTCTTAAACAAAGTACAGCGGAAGTCTTATAAAAGATATTACAAAAAGGGTTGTGATCGTAATGATCACCTGCCCAATGATCTCAACCTGATTAAAAGAAATTATTAAAACATCCAAAAACAACCGTCGTCTTCATAGTCAATCTAGTCTTCTCATATCTTCGCTCTATCTGATGTGCCGAATTGAACGGATGACACCAGCCCACATGCAGAGAACAATGTTCGTGGGTTAGTCTACTTGAATAGACTAACAAGGGTAAAAAGCAGAGTGATTCGAGTGATCGTAACCGTTTACTATCATTGTCCCTCGAATAATAACCGAAGGGACGATACATAACCCGACACTTTCACGGAATAACAACAAGAGGTATGCACAAGAGAAGATTCTGGAAGACTAAATCTTCACAGAAATCGATTCGAAAGAAGACTCCAACGAAAATGAGTCTTTAAGGAAATATGACAAATCTGGAATGTTTACAGCATCATACAACAATGATTTAAAAGTTGACTGAGATGCTTCGGTTCACGACCAACCTGATAAGGCATTGTCGTGACACCTATACAAAATAATCCTAAACAAACCCAACTAATGTAGTCTGGTAAGTAAGGGTCGAATCCCACAGAGAATCAAATACTATTCCAACGATGTAATTGTATACCAACAAGTAACCAGGGGGTTTGTTGATTAAAAACAAAATAAATAAAAACAAAGACTTGAAATCAAATTAGGGAAATAACTCAGCCAAACAAATATCCATACTTCAGATTGATAGATCGATCATTGATTATTCCTAGTCCTCAATACTCATGAAAGTCCTAATCCCTGTTCTGAATTAGTTACCAGTCCAACCAGTCCTGATAACCCTAACTATTAAATAACCTAGAAGACCTTCTAGATTGAATCTAACAGCAGCAATGAATTCAGGAATAGATAGGTACATGCAAGTGTAGCAACCAATCATACAATTGCATGCAATTAATTCTCTACACAAACTAAGGGATTTAGATTCTCAACCAGTCTCATCCAATCCTTAGTAATATGATCAATAACAATCTCAACAGGTTGTATGCAAAAGGGGAACCAATAGCATAATACTAATTTCTCTAGGTTGTCAATCTAGAGGGAACTACTATTAAAATCTATTTGATTTCCTAATCTACAAATCAAGGGGAATCGATATATGATCAATGATATTAAGCACGAGAGAGAATTAATACAATCATAGAAAGAGTAAAGGAATAAACTCACAATCCAATCAATCCAAAGACTTCAATTGTCTGCCTGAGCAAAAGGGAAAAACAACGATGAATGAAACTAGGTCTAACTATTTTCTCCTGGCAACTAGGTTAACTAAAAGTGTTTTAACCTAATTCTAAAAGTGTGTAAAAATAATAATTAAAACAATAATAAAATAATAATGAAATTAAACAATTGGGGAAATTAATCCCGAAATCACGGCTTTGACATGCAAGCATCTCGTTCCAGCAAATTCTCTCGCTCGCGCGGCCCACTTCAATTCCAGCAGCTTCATTCTCGGCCCATCACAGCACATCAATTTCGGCCCACACGCGTCAACAACTTCTCGGCCCACTCCAGGCAGCTCATCCTCGCTGACGTTGCCCATCTCATGCATGCAGCACTTTGTCCGCTTCCATGCTCGGCCCAACTTCAAGCAGCACGGCCCATCTCATCCAAGCAGCTCGGCCCACTCCACAATTTGCTTTCGCTGATGTCATGGCGGCGTCATGCCATCTCTTCATTCCAGCTTCAATTCACGCAGCCGGTTCTTCACGTGGGCTCCAGTCCTTCATGGGCCTTTCTTCTTCACGGGCCTTTCCTCTAATTCCAGCTTCACATGGGCTTGCTTAATTAAGTTGGCTTCGCTTCACGCGTGATGGCCGCGGTCGCGGCCTTCGGGCCGCGATCGCGGTTTGCTCTCGAATTGGCCCTAATTAATTCTCGAATTTGGTCTTTTCAATGTGGTTTCTTCATGGATTTTCCTTGTCTCCTCAGATGGTCAAATCCTATTCCTCTGAATGTTTCCAATTAGCTCATCCAGACCACCAAAACCACACTTCTCCGCTCTAACTCTATAATCTCCAATTGTGCTCTAAATCCAACCAAATGGCGCCTTAAACCAGGTAATAACCCCTAGATAAACACTACAAAATAGCACCGATCACAACCTCATCGCATACAGCGAATCCAGATTGGAAAGAGAACGTACTATGATCAAAGTCGAGACGAGTTTTCCTAGCTGCACAATAACTTAGCTGCACTACTCGCCGAAGGTTTATTAATTATGTGCACTCGGGCACTTTATCTTATTTAATTCCAAAACCCACATCATGTTATAATCTTTTTAGATCCCTCGGGAACTAAATCCCTAAGGCAGAGTTGACTCGGGAACTAAATTCCAAGAGTCGAATCGAGAACTAAATCTCGCGGGAACTATATCCCTCAGGCGGAATCAGGAACTAAATCCTTACAACGACACTAAAGAAGAATGGTAGGAACTAAATCCTAACCACCAGGTTATCAAGAAACGACTTGCACTCGTACTGAGATACACAGTAGCGTTCCTATGAATACTCGTTCTAACTAAATAGTTACGAATGCAGCAATAACTCATATCAATGCCCTCAAGGCCAGTTACAGATAAAATAGCATTGTTCTAATAATATACAACCTATAATAATATCTGTATTAATTCACATATATATATAATAGCGTTGTTCTAACAGATATACAACCTATTATAACATCATATTTTAGTTTTCCAAAACAGTTAACAAAACCGTTTCCAGATGAACACAATAATCATTCCAAATTAATTACTCAGATAAACAACTGATAATTAATGTAAATATGGAACGATGAGCAAGAGCGAACCGCCACTTGCCTTAATCCGCAGAGTTTGAACAAAGTCTAATGACGGGATTCCGGGCTCGACACAGAGATGAATCTGCCAACTCCGGTACCTTCGGATCGACCAATACAGAAACCCTAAGTTAGATTCGACAAACAACAATACAGAAACTACGAAAGGACGAAAGGAATCGATGGAAACGAAACCCGAACGAAGGCCTCAGAAGCCAACCACAACAACTCACGACCACCACCTCTCCCCGGCGGGCGCCGCCCAAATCACGGCGGGCGCCGCCTCACACGCGGCGGGCACCGCTCATCCACGGCGGGCGCCGCTCATCCACGGCGGGCGCCGCTCATCCACGGCGGGCGCCGCTCATCCACGGCGGGCGCCGCTCATCCACGGCGGGCGCCGCTCATCCACGGCGGGCGCCGCTCATCCACGGCGGGCGCCGCTCATCCATGGCGGGCGCCGCTCCTTGGCCACACATCACGGCGGGCGCCATTCTCCACAGCGGGGGCCGTTCCTGGTGGCGGGCGCCGTCTCCCTGGCGGCGGTCGCCGTCGTGAACGAAAACAGAAATACGAGAGGGAAAAACTTACCCTCGATGATCGGTTTGGCTCGTCCTCCGCCTTGCTTGGTTTCTAGGCGTCCGAGAGCCTCCAATGCTCCTCTTGGCCACCGGAAACGACACTAAACGAGCTCCGACGATCCACTAGAGCCTTCCCGAGAGAGAGCGTTTTTGAGAGACGAGAGCTTGACAGCGCTTCCGCGTTTTTCAGCCCCTTTCACTCTCACCCAATGCTCTCTATTTATAGGCAAAATTAGGGTTGGAAGGGAGCTTGGGTAATAACCCTTGGTTAACCAACTTGTACTTTTGCCTCATGGATAATAGCTCTTGGACAATAACCTTTGGATAAAGAATCTTGTACTATTGCCCATTAGATAACAACTCTTGGGCAATAAACTTGTACCAATCTTAACCCGCGTTAACAAAAGTCGTACACGAACGAGTACGAACTTCCAAAACATCTCGACTGTATAATTCTTCATTGAGAAAAATATTACAGATACATAGCACATTACAGAATGTCTCAAACCTTCAGAATTAAATCCGACGTACCAAACGGACGTTCGGGAAAAATACATAATTCCAAAAATAGCCTTACAAAATTACGGGGTATCACATCACCTCCCCCTTAAAAGAAGTTTCGACCCCGAAACTTAGGTCGCCAATAACTTGGAAAGACGTCTGAGCATCTTTGCTTCAGTTTTCCAAGTAACTTCCTCTTTCCCAAACTTGGACCACAGAATCCGTACCAACAGTACGATCTTGTTGCACAGTCGCTTCATACGGCGTTCGAGAATGCGCACTGGCATCTCCTCTCAAGTACCATTTGCCTGAATCTCGATGTCCTTATAGCTCAGCATACGAGACTCATCTTGGCACAAACTTCCTTAGCAGGGATACATGACACACATTATACACTGGGTGTGTTGATGGCGACAACGCCAAACGGTACGCTAGAGATCTTACTCTAACCAGAATCTCTAATGGTACCACGTAGCGAGGGTTAAGCTTCCCACGCTTACCAAACCTGAAAACTTCCTTGGATGGCGATACTCTGACAAATACCTTGCCACTAACCTCGAACTTGACAGTTCTACGCTTCTGGTCTGCGTAAGACTTTTGTCGACTCTGAGCGGTCAACAACCTCTGTCTAATCAAAGCAATGTCCGAAGCTGTCCTTTTTGACTAGCTCTGGTCTGAGCAGAATCTTGTCGGTGTTCTCATCCTAACGAATCGGAGATCTGCACTTTTGATCGTACAAAGCCTCGAATGAAGCCATTTTGGTAGCAGCATGTCAGTTATTATTGTATTGTGAACTCAATCAGACTCAGGCTGTTCTCCCAGCTAGTCGGACGATCGAGTACACAGGCTCTCAGCATAACCTCTCTCCATACACTATACTTGTACTAACTCGTAACCATTCTCAAAGTCATGATCACCACCAAAGACTCACTATACTTAATTCATGAGAATACATATGCTCCTACCTCTAAACTTCTCTTGAAGTATATACCTAAACCTCCTTAGGTCGGTATCCTTAACCAATTAGGTCTTTGCAACTTATATTGCCAACATCGAACTTCCTATTCGCTTTTGTAACCGCTTACAACATATAGTCTATCATCCTTACTTTCGTTAGAATAGATGTAATCATCCACAAGATTACCATTGCCTTAACCAGAGTATCTATTACAAAAATCTCCAATGAATCTTCGCTGATATGCCTTATTACTCCTAAAGACCTTAATAATCTTACATAGAAGAATACAACATCTTTCTACTAACCTCCTTTCGACAATCCGGTCCTTGAATATATACTTAGAAATCAACAGTAATACCACTTAGTACCTCCACCTGTCATACAAACCTCACATAAACGATTCACTTGATACCTTAATCATATCCGACCCTTATGCCATATTTTTATCTCACAATCTTTACTCATGAGTTCCCACAATCAGTAATACTACAATCTAATGTCTGATTACCTCAACATAATTCACTAATCCATTCCATAGGATTATACTCTTGTCTCACCCGAACGTGATATATGCTTATCTTAACCAACGTGGGTTACCTTTTTCCTCAAGTCCACTTGGTATCATTCGTAACTTTATCTCTATAAATTTTACCATATAATCATTCTCACTATATCCACAAGGCTTTGACCATTAAATACTAACGGTCCTTAAAATTGTCATAACGACATTATTGCATCTTTAATAGGAGAATACGCATCTCCCTCACTATTTCCTTATACACATTTTCCCAAAGTTCACATCGTAATTCCTTACCATCCAAAAATCAACTCTTAGTAACCTCGAAACATTACATCATCAATTTCCTTAAAGGTACCTCTTACAATTCCATCATTTATCTGGAAGTAAGTCTGACCTTATGCCATTCTAACTTAAATCCTTTAAGATTTTTATACTTTCTCCAAGAATAAACACAGTACTTATTCGTATGCTCCTCAAATCAATCACATGAGAGCTTACTCCTATAACCTCAAAGTATCATATTGCCAAATGATTCATTCTCAACCAAATCAAACACTTGTGTCTTAATCCTTTTATATGAGTAACATGGTTACCTTACTCCTCAATAATACATAAACTTAATCTATGTACCAAATTCTTCAGTGTATCGAAATCATCAAGAACTGAAGGTTCATCTTTCATGGGCGGATCCAAGTAGCAAAGGTACCCGACACAACCTTGTCGAAGTAGCTTAAACGCAGCTATTGCCTTGCTAAACCTGTCGTTATCAGCGTCATTCAGACCTTTAAATTTGCATATATACTGGCCCCCTGATGCCACCATCACAATCTTCGAACTAAAATCGATTATCGTCCCATGACGCGTCAGCCACTTCATACCGAGAAAATTATCGCATGGAACCATGGCTATCCAGATCGAATTCTCTTCGAATTTCTTACTAATTGAAAATTTCGACAGACGATTGGTTCTCAACCAACATTTATATTAGAAAGAATATTTACAACAAAGGTTTATAAACCTTTTTGCATACTTAAACTTACTAACATAACTTATCCAAAACAAAAGACTGGGTAACACCCAAATCCACAACATACCAACAGAAGTAGTACAAAATACTTTAAGCAAATGGAGCATCGGGTCCATCCGCCTCACGCATCACGTATAGGCGTTGACCTTGGCTTCCTGAAGCCATTGGGACTTTCCCTTTGTTTCTCGCAGTTGTCTGCATTGAAGGACTAGGGGCTTTCACCGGACTGAACCTGGGTTGGTTGTTCTGATTAACAAATCCCTACTGTGATTCAGTCCCTTTCTGTCTCCTCTGCGGACAAAATAACTGCAAGTGTCCTTCCTTTCCACAGGCATAGCACGTTTTCTTCTCCTTCGGACACACATTACTCTTGTGCCCGTAGGTACCACAGTTGTAGCACTGGATCAGGCTATTGCCCTGACCCGAACGTTGCGTAGACCCATCCTGAGTCATATTCGTTTTTGCTTGGCCAGATTTGGCAAAATCAGATGGTGGAGCGGGATGTTTAAACCCACTTTCCTTAGGCTGGTTCTCCCCTTGCCTCTGGCTAGCACGCTTCTTGGTCGACTCTTCCAGAGTCACCTCTAACTTGTAGGCTGCATTCACGTACTGCTCCAAAGTCGAGCATCCGTGACGCACCATCAATGGCTTAATATCTGGGCCCATCCACTCATGGAAATACCTGATTTTTTGTGCCTCACTGGATATCTCAGGTCCAGCATACTGTAATAGATGATTGAACTTGGTTGCTAGCTCAGTCACCTTCAATCCGTCAGTCTTAGGGTATAGGAACTCCTTGTGTTTCTCCTCCCTCATAGCACGAGAGAAGAAACGGTCTGTCATCTTTGTCTTGAACATCTCCCAGTTTAAAACAGGGCTATCAGCTAAGCCGGTACTCTCCCACCACTCACTAGCATCCTCCTTTAACTGAAGAGAAGCTATATGTACTTTCTCAGCTTCAGTACAATCAATGTTGTAAAACAACCGCTCCATGTGGGAGAACCAATGGATCACCCCGACTAGTTCCCCTTTCCCGTTATAGCTGTCAGGCCTCATGGAATTAATGGTCTTTAGTGCACGACCATAGTTGTCTCGAGTCCTGACTATATTCTCCTGGAATACACGGTTTCCTGGCTCCTTAAATCTGGGAATCGGTGGGGAAATTTGCACACCTTGTGCCTGTGGCATACTCAGTCGCAGTATATCAGTCACTGCTTGCATGACCATTCCCCGAATTGCCTCTAATGTTGCAGAATCAAATCCCATTGGAGTGTTGGTCTGCTCTTGACCATTGCCTCTAGGATGGTTGTTGGAACCAAACTCCTGCTCGTCTTGTCCAACATTTCCTACAATTGGTCTGGGGTCATTACTCGGCCCAACACCAGCACGGATAACGTTCCTTGTGTTCACCATCTGTGTACCGATCAATTTCCAAGGATTTTATCACATTAGTATCATTCTGATATACTTATTGTAATAAAATCAACTTAGAATAGATCAACTTGGTAATTTCTATTGATGAACTCAAACCGAGTTACTAGATTCTACAATCTTAACTCAAAATGAGGGGACTGAGAATTCAAGCCTTATTGGGTATGGCGAAACCACCTTGGCTTCTCCCGGGTTCCTCTGAAGAGAACAGAATGCACCCATATCTAACGGGGCAACGAGGAAGGAATTAGTCTTTCTAGACATAGAAGCAGGCTTACTATATCAGACTATACAGAAGACATGACTATGAACGGTTGAAAATGAAAACACCGTTTTTATTTTTAAACTCAGAGCCTTTTGAAAATACCTTTCAATCAAAAATGAGTAAATGGTTTTCAAATACCCAACCCGTTTTAAAAAAAAACTTCGCTCTGATACCAGAACTGTAACACCCCCAAATCTTAACCCATTTGGAAAGGTATTACCGCCAGTGACCTCAGTGTTCCTTACCGAGATCACCCAAGGCTTTACCGTTTAAATACAAATTATGAAATACAATGATACAAATAGATAACCTTATTTATATAAAACATGAGTCCCGGGATTACATCCTAATCCCGAATAGGACAAACACAGAGTTTAAATAAATTACAGCGGAAGTCTTATAAAAGATATTACAAAAAGGGTTGTGATCGTAATGATCACCTGTCCAAGGATCTCAACCTGATTAAAAGAAATTATTAAAACATCCAAAAACAATCGTCGTCTTCATAGTCAATCTAGTCTCCTCATATCTTCGCTCTATCTAATGTGCCGAATCGAACGGATGACACCAGCCCACATGCGGAGAACAATGTTCGTGGGTTAGTCTACTTGAATAGACTAGCAAGGGTAAAAAGCAGAGTGGTTCGAGTGATCGTAACCGTTTACTATCATTGTCCCTCGAATAATAACCGAAGGGACGATACATAACCCGGCACTTTCACGGAATAACAACAAGAGGTATGCACAAGAGAAGATTCTGGAAGACTGAATCTTTACAGAAATCGACTCGAAAGAAGACTCCAACGGAAATGAGTCTTTAAGGAAATATGACAAATCTGGAATGTTTACAGCATCATACAACAATGATTTAAAAGTTGACTGAGATGCTTCGGTTCACGACCAACCTCATCGCATACAGCGAATCCAGATTGGAAAGAGAACGTACTATGATCAAAGTCGAGACGAGTTTTCCTAGCTGCACTATAACTTAACTGCACTACTCGCCGAAGGTTTATTAATTATGTGCACTCGGGCACTTTATCTTATTTAATTCCAAAACCCACATCACGTTATAATCTTTTTAGATCCATCGGGAACTAAATCCCTAAGGCAGAGTTGACTCGGGAACTAAATCCCAAGAGTCGAATCGAGAACTAAATCTCGCGGGAACTATATCCCTCAGGCGGAATCAGGAACTAAATCCTTACAACGGCACTAAAGAAGAATGGTAGGAACTAAATCCTAACCACCAGGTTATCAAGAAACGACTAGCACTCGTACTGAGATACACAGTAGCGTTCCTACGAATACTCGTTCTAACTAAATAGTTACGAACGCGGCAATAACTCATATCAATGCCCTCAAGGCCAGTTATAGATAAAATAGCGTTGTTCTAACAATATACAACCTATAATAATATATGTATTAATTCACATATATATAATAGCGGTGTATTAACAGATATACAACCTATTATAACATCATATTTTAGTTTTCCAAAACAGTTAACAAAACCGTTTCCAGATGAACACAATAATCATTCCAAATCAATTACTTAGATAAACAACTGATAATTAATGTAAATATGGAACGATGAGCAAGAGCGAACCGCCATTTGCCTTAATCCGCAGAGTTTGAACGGAGTCTAACGACGGGATTCCGGGCTCGACACAGAGACGAATCTGCTAACTCCGGTACCTTCGGATCGACCCATACAGAAACCCTAAGTTAGATTCGACAAACAACAATACAGAAACTACGAAAGGACGAAAGGAATCGACGGAAACGAAACCCGAACGAAGGCCTCAGAAGCCAACCACAACAACTCACGGCCACCACCTGATGCGATTCTTGGTGGACCCCACAGGCCATGGACTCACCTGGGTCCTGTGGGCTGTCAACCACCCAACCAGTCCCTCGGTCGGAGCACACCGGCTAGCGAGGCCTAGCCCAACCAAGAACGCCATGGGCTGCAGCCCATACACCCCAACCTGCAAGGGCCTATTAGGCTTTAATTGCAGGATGTTGTCAGGGGGGATCGAACCCCTGACCTTTGACATATTCCCAATTCCATGGGAGATATGCTAACCAAGTACACTGCAGTGTAGTTGGTTGGCATATCTCCTATGGAATTGGGAATATGTCAAAGGTCAGGGGTTCGATCCCCCTTGGCAACATCCTGTAATTAAAGCCTAATAGGCCCTTGTAGGTTGGGGTGTATGGGTTGCAGCCCATGGCGACTTGGTTGGGCTAGGCCTCGCCAGCCGGCGTGCTCCGACTGAGGGACTGGCTGTGTGGTTGACAGCCCACAGGACCCAGGTGAGTCCATGGCCTGTGGGGTCCACCAAGAATCGCATCACCACCTCTCGCCGGCGGGCGCCGCCCAAATCACGGCGGGCGCCGCCTCACACGCGGCGGGCGCCGCTCATCCACGGCGGGCGCCGCTCATCCACGCCGGGCGCCGCTCATCCACGGCGGGCGCCGCTCATCCACGGCGGGCGCCGCTCCTTGGCCACACATCACGGCGGGCGCCGTTCCTGGCGGCGGGCGCCATCTCCCTGGCGGCGGTCGCCGTCTCCCTGGCAGCGGTCGCCGTCGCTAACGAAAACAGAAATACGAGAGGGAAAAACTTACCCTCGACGATCGGTTTGGCTCGTCCTCTGCCTTTCTTGGTTTCTAGGCGTCCGAGAGCCTCCAATGCTCCTCTTGGCCACCGGAAACGACACTAAATGAGCTCCGACGATCCACTAGAGCCTTCCCGAGAGAGAGCGTTTTGAGAGCGTTTTTGAGAGACGAGAGCTTGACAGCGCTTCCGCGTTTTTCAGCCCCTTTCACTCTCACCCAATGCTCTCTATTTATAGGCAAAATTAGGGTTGGAAGGAAGCTTGGGTAATAACCTTGGTTAACCAACTTGTACTTTTGCCTCATGGATAATAGCTCTTGGACAATAACATTTGGATAAAGAATCTTGTACTATTGCCCATTAGATAACAACTCTTGGGCAATAAACTTGTACCAATCTTAACTCGCGTTAACAAAAGTCGTACACGAACGAGTATGAACTTCCAAAACATCTTGACTGTATAATTCTTCACTGAGAAAAATATTACAGATACCGAGCACATTACAGAATGTCTCAAACCTTCAGAATTAAATCCGACGTACCAAACGGACGTTCGGGAAAAATCCATAATTCCCAAAATAGCCTTACAAAATTACAGGATATCACAGTTATAAACATTTTTCATGGTAAAATTTAAAGGAAAATTCATTTTTTTAATGTTTTCACACCCCTATTATACCAAAAATTTCACATCCGGGTTATTAGATTTGGGATTAAAAAGTCATTTTTGTGGTAGTGTGTTCAAAAACAACAATTATTGATTCAGTCACGTAAATTGTGCAACTATATTAACATATAGTTCAAAAATACCTAAATATTGTTCAACTGTCTTAGACTTTAAAAGAAACATATGGAACATGTGAAATTCAAATAAAACACAAAATAGTCCAAATACGTATGCGTATTGTACAACAATAACACTACGACTTAGGAAAGCACGAAAGCAAACAACTTCAACACATCAACGAACACAGAACCAACCTCAGAACACAAACATGATCAACAAAAACATATAAAAACAAACGAGAAACAAAAGAAATATAGCCAAACCAATTTCCATTGCAATTTCGCAACGGTATGAGTCTTCACAGAACAAAGTCTACGACAAAACAAAGATCTTCAAAAACCTAAATCTAGAACGAAGAGAAGAATATCATAACTCTATACCGGATTGGTATAAAATCCGGTCTATATTTTTATCCAATTAACCCGGACTACTATCAAACCGGGTTAATATCTTAGAGGATTTTCAAATCCCCGACCCAATTAACCCGGGCGTGTTTTGTATCTCCTTATCCGGTGTATATTCTTACCTAATATACCAGATATTGTCCTAAAAAACACGCCTGGGTTATTCTCGTAGCATGTTTATTTGTTGAATCGCTCAAATAACCCGTGCGTTTGGCATTGTGTCCGGGTTATAAACATTTTTCATGGTAAAATTTAAAGGAAAATTCATTTTTTTTATGATTTCACACCCCTATTATACCAAAAATTTCACATCCGGGTTATTAGATTTGGGATTAAAAAGACATTTTTGTGGTAGTGTGTTCAAAAACAACAATTATTGGTTCAGTCACGTAAATTGTGCACTATATTAACATATAGTTCAAAAATACCTAAATATTGTTCAACTGTCTTATACTTTAAAAGAAACATATGGAACATGTGAAATTCAAATAAAACACAAAATAGTCCAAATACGTATGCGTATTGTACAACAATAACACTACGACTTAGGAAAGCACGAAAGCAAACAACTTCAACACATCAACGAACACAGAACCAACCTCAGAACACAAACATGATCAACAAAAACATATAAAAACAAACGAGAAACAAAAGAAATATAGCCAAACCAATTTCCATTGCAATTTCGCAACGGTATGAGTCTTCACAGAACAAAGTCTACGATAAAACAAAGATCTTCAAAAACCTAAATCGAGAACGAAGAGAAGAATATCAGAACTCTATACCGGATTGGTATAAAATCTGGTCTATATTTTTATCCAATTAATCCGGACTACTATCAAACCGGGTTAATATCTTAGAAGATTTTCAAATCCCCGACCCAAATAACCCGGGCGTGTTTTGTATCTCCTTATCCGGTGTATATTCTTACCTAATATACCGGATATTGTCCTAAAAAACATGCTCGGGTTATTCTCGTAGCATGTTTATTTGTTGAATCGCTCAAATAACCCGGGCGTTTGGCATTGTGTCCGGGTTATAAACATTTTTCATGGTAAAATTTAAAGGAAAATTCATTTTTTAAATGTTTTCACACCCCTATTATACCGAAAATTTCACATCCGGGTTATTAGATTTGGGATTAAAAAGTCATTTTTGTGGTAGTGTGTTCAAAAACAACAATTATTGGTTCAGTCACGTAAATTGTGCAACTATATTAACATATAGTTCAAAAATACCTAAATATTGTTCAACTGTCTTAGACTTTAAAAGAAACATATGGAACATGTGAAATTCAAATAAAACACAACATAGTCCAAATACGTATGCGTATTGTACAACAATAACACTATGACTTAGGAAAGCACGAAAGCAAACAACTTCAACACATCAACGAACACAGAACCAACCTCAGAACACAAACATGATCAACAAAACATATAAAAGCAAACGAGAAACAAAAGAAATATAGCCAAACCAATTTCCATTGCAATTTCGCAACGGTATGAGTCTTCACAGAACAAAGTCTATGACAAAACAAAGATCTTCAAAAACCTAAATCGAGAACGAAGAGAAGAATATCAAAACTCTATACCGGATTGGTATAAAATCCGGTCCATATTTTTATCCAATTAACCCGGACTACTATCAAACCGGGTTAATATCTTAGAAGATTTTCAAATCCCCGACCCAATTAACCCGGGCGTGTTTTGTATCTCCTTATCCGGTGTATATTCTTACCTAATATACCGGATATTGTCCTAAAAAACACGCCCGAGTTATTCTCGTAGCATGTTTATTTGTTGAATCGCTCAAATAACCCGGGCGTTTGGCATTGTGTCCGGGTTATAAACATTTTTCATGGTAAAATTTAAAGGAAAATTCATTTTTTTAATGTTTTCACACCCCTATTATACCGAAAATTTCACATCCGGGTTATTAGATTTGGGATTAAAAAGTCATTTTTGTGGTAGTGTGTTCAAAAACAACAATTATTGGTTCAGTCACGTAAATTGTGCAACTATATTAACATATAGTTCAAAAATACCTAAATACTGTTCAATTGTCTTAGACTTTAAAAGAAACATATGGAACATGTGAAATTCAAATAAAACACAAAATAGTCCAAATACATATGCGTATTGTACAACAATAACACTACGACTTAGGAAAGCACGAAAGCAAACAACTTCAACACATCAACGAACACATAACCAACCTCAGAACACAAACATGATCAACAAAAACATATAAAAACAAACGAGAAACAAAAGAAATATAGCCAAACCAATTTCCATTGCAATTTCGCAACGGTATGAGTCTTCACAGAACCAAGTCTACGACAAAACAAAGATCTTCAAAAACCTAAATCGAGAACGAAGAGAAGAATATCAGAACTCTATACCGGATTGGTATAAAATCCGGTCTATATTTTTATCCAATTAACCCGGACTACTATCAAACCGGGTTAATATCTTAGAAGATTTTCAAATCCCCGACCCAATTAACCCGGGCGTGTTTTGTATCTCCTTATCCGGTGTATATTCTTACCTAATATACCGGATATTGTCCTAAAAAACATGCCCGGGTTATTCTCGTAGCATGTTTATTTGTTGAATCGCTCAAATAACCCGGGCGTTTGGCATTGTGTCCGGGTTATAAACATTTTTCATGGTAAAATTTAAAGGAAAATTCATTTTTAAATGTTTTCACAACCCTATTATACCGAAAATTTCACATCCGGGTTATTAGATTTGGGATTAAAAAGTCATTTTTGTGATAGTGTGTTCAAAAACAACAATTATTGGTTCAGTCACGTAAATTGTGCAACTATATTAACATATAGTTCAAAAATACCTAAATATTGTTCAACTGTCTTAGACTTTAAAAGAAACATATGGAACATGTGAAATTCAAATAAAACACAAAATAGTCCAAATACGTATGCGTATTGTACAACAATAACACTACGACTTAGGAAAGCACGAAAACAAACAACTTCAACACATCAACGAACACATAACCAACATCAGAACACAAAAATGATCAACAAAAACATATAAAAACAAACGAGAAACAAAAGAAGTATAGCCAAACCAATTTCCATTGCAATTTCGCAACGGTATGAGTCTTCACAGAACAAAGTCGACGACAAAACAAAGATCTTCAAAAACCTAAATCGAGAACGAAGAGAAGAATATCAGAACTCTATACGAAGTGCGAAATAATAAATACAATGAATCAGAAAACGATAACTTACATGATAACAACAAATCGAATGAGCGAAATTCTTCAAACTCAAACATTGAAGCACCAATCTACAATGAGAAAGGGAGCGAATCGCAGAATTGATTCAGAGAGCGAAGGGGAGAAGAACAGGAAATTAGAATTCACCTCGCGCCCGCCAAAATAACAAACCTAATCCCCAAAAAAATTACAAAAAATGCCATTAATGAAACGATGTCAACGATATTACAAAATTGTCATTAATGAAGCGGCCGTTAACTTCCACCAGCGTGTCGCCTCTCCACCGTCCGATCCAACTCATCCAATGCTCCACACTTCTCCTCATTTCTCACCCTAAACTAGCTCCTTACATGAAGTTATTCCCATAAGACTAAGGCTATTCCTATAAGACTAAGGCGAAGAAGCAATTCTTACAAAAAATAAAAGGATATTCTAAGATCCTCAAATTTTTGAAGCGATAGCAATCGCAAGTGATTGTATTAGATCATCAATGGTATTTGTGTTTTCATATAGTGTCCGTTCGGTATGTTGGACTGAAAGTGAGTTGAAGTTGAAGAATTTACTTCAACTCCCACTTCCACTCTCACTTAATGCTTAGGCTGTGTTCGGTTGGTAGGAAGTGAAAGTTGAATTTGGTTGAAGTTGAAGCATTTGCTTAATGTTGAGGGATAACATTAAGCAAAATGAGAGTTGAAGTGGGAGTTTAAGTGTTTACTTTCACTTCAATCCCAACCGAACCGAACGAATCCTTAATGTCACCCCTCCAACATTAAGCATTTGCTTCAACTTCATCTCCACATCCTCCTTCATCTCCTCCTTAACCCAACCGAATGAATCCATACTATTTATGAGACTGAAATCATGGGGATGGCAAAAATTGATTTAGTCACTCATTTTCCCAATCATGTATGTTATGATAATATTCTTCAGCACCCCAATAATATAAAAAAATAATAAGCAATGGGTAATAATGTGAATGTGAACTTTTGGGGAGCAGATTTGAGTGGGGCCCGCCCCTCTCCCTTCATCAACCACCTCCCCACGGGCCACAGCTCCACCCCCACCCCCTTCACCCACAATGGCATCCAAGACCAAGAAAAGTCCAATTTCTCTCTCTTATTCCATTTTCTCCTTGACAAAGAAAGCTTGGCTGTAGATTTCAATGGTGTCAATGTCAATTTCAATTTCATATCCCACGCCTACTACACCCTCCTCTCCCGGTCTACCACTACGCCCTTCTTTGCCAAATACTGAAAGATTTTTTTCCGTCTTTTTATCCCTCTTAAGTCTTACCTTTTCACCATCAAAAAATAAAGTCTTTTCTTTTTCTTTTTCTTTTTCTTCAGAATGAAGACCAAGACCAATAATCTACTTGGCTACTGTTCTGCACTATGAGTACCAATTTATCTGATCCTGATGGAAATCTTCCACCGTAGGTGATATGGGTACTCCTCTTTTCTGATTTGTTCCTTTCCCTTTTTGTGTTTCCGGACAGTACTGTGCTCAATTGTGAAATGCGTGTGTCTGGATAGTAATTATTTTCTTTTGAATTTTCTTCGCTGCTACTTTTTCGCACAATGGGTACAAATTATCTGATCTTTGATGATGGAATCCTACACCGTTGGTGATTTGGGTAACTATTCCTTTTTTGATTTGTTTCTTTCCCTTTATATTTTGTTTTCTTGACAGCACTGTGCTAGATTATGAAATGGGTATTTTTGGGTGTTCTTATTTAATCGGATTGAACTTTCCCATTTTGTTCATCTTCCCCTTCCTCCTTCCATCTGAAACCACTTCAATTCTATTTGCTGTGACTGCTTGTTTGGAATGATTGATGCTGTCAGCCTTTCAAACGGGCAATTGGGTTCGGTTTGCCTTCCTGCGCTCCCTTTTACACTTCCTGTTGTTGTTCTACAGTTTTCCAATTCGTGATATTTTTTGTGGTTGTGTGATTACTGCTAGTCTATTAAGTTTGTGTGTGCATATAGCTTTTTGATCTGATACTAAAATGCCCAATTTCCCATTTAGTGACTGCTTGCAACTACTGGTCTATGATTTGAGGATTTGATATCCCTTCTGTCTGAATTTCTTGTCTTCAAGGATACATTTGAAGTTTCCAGAAGGATTTGAATTCTCTACTGCTTTAGATTTGGTGTTGTTTTTCCTCAGAATAAAAAAAAAAGAGAAAAAGAAAAAGAGAAAGAAAGAGAGAGATTTGGTTTGGCCTAATTTTGGTATTATTTTCTTTTTTTGTGTGTTTTGAGTCAATCAGCAATGGTGTATAATGTCAAAATTTATCCTTTTTCATGACTCTGGAAAAGGATGATTCTCAAAAGTTTCCCTCTTTTAGTAGAGAATCATTATTGCCTTGTCATGGGAGATTCACACCAGGAGATGTATTTAGTTTCGTCCTTCAGTTACTTGTGATGATAATGACTCAGTTTTCTCTGAACATTTTTCTCACAGTTCTCTTATAACTAAGTTTTAATTTTTTTCTTCTGTGATAATTATATTTGCTTGAGCAACAGGAGGCATAAATAGAGTAGTGCTGCTGGATAGTAGTTTACTGGGTTCTTTGCCACTAAGGCTTTGAATGATGCATTGAGGATATGATGGATAACAGCTGATATACTTCAGCTGGTGCTCACTTATGGTTAGAAGTGTGTTGGATTTGAGATTCAACCACTCACACAATCTGAGGAACGGAATTGCATATGGAAAGACATAACTGTGATTTTACTAATTTGCCTCCGCCAAGTTCATTGCCACTTCAAGGTGTTGCATCAAGTGGTCAACATTCTGAAAGCAATGCTGTCTACTTTTCATGGCCAACATCCAGCAAGTTAAATGATGCAGCTGAAGATAGGGCAAACTACTTTGGGAACCTACAAAAGGGTGTCTTGCCAGTAACATTGGGGCGGTTGCCTTCAGGGCAGCGGGCAAACACTATACTTGAACTAATGACCATCAGGGCCTTTCATAGCAAGAATCTTCGTCGATGTAGCCTTGGAACGGCCATAGGTTTTAGAATAAGGCGTGGGGTCGTAACTGATATACCTGCTATTCTTGTGTTTGTTGCAAGAAAGGTCCACTATGAATGGCTCAGCCACATTCAGTTGCTACCCACTGCTCTTGAGGTAAGGGTAGTCTTGTTGGTTTCTCTTTGCTTCCGAATGCTGTGACTAATATGGTAAATTGAACACTTTAGTTTCTAACAGCATTTAGGCTGATTTTTGGTAATTTGAAGAAGGAAAGGGAGCGGAATGAGCCTGTATATGAACCAAGTGTTCAAGTTAGGCTTATATCAATCAATAATATGAGTCATCTTATTTCACTCCCCTTCATATATTCCCCTGCTCACACATGATCAGTTTTCCATAATTTGAACAATATTTCAGTAATCTCAAATAAAATTACCTCTTTTCCCTTCCCTTCTTCTACCTTAGTGTTGATACCAACTTGTTTTTTTCTTCCTAATTCTTCTTTAGATCTATTACATTATTTACATGTAAAGTCTAGAACATTTACTTGGAATGCTTAGATTTGATGGTTTTTGGAATACATGGGTTGCATATTGGTTTTTAATCAGCTGTCTTTTGTTTTGTTTTCTCTACATTCATATTGGCTAGTAATTTCAATTACCTCTTCACTGGTGAAAAATAAAAAATGTGTACACACTTCCTTGATAACAAATATTTTATTTTCCCTTCACTATTGATGGAATAATAGAACATTCACCTGCTTTAATAGGGTCCTGGAGGAATCTGGTGTGATGTTGATGTGCTGGAATTTTCATATTTTGGTGCACCGCCAACTACTCCCAAAGAGCAATATTATAATCCACTTGTGGATGCCTTAAGAGGTAGTGATCCATACATCGGCCCTGGTTCCCAGGTTTGTAATTAAACTCTTAGATAGATTCAGTTTTCCCTCATAATCATTTCTTGCATCCTTGCACCTGCCACCATAGGACTTTCTTTGGTAGTTTTCAGTGATTTTAACAGTTTTATTTTCCCTCAAATTTGATCATATTCTTTAAACTAACTTTGTTTCTTAGCTTCACACATTGAACCTTATGCTACTCTGTGTGTCCTTAATTTTTAGCCTTAACATTTTCTTGAACATGAAGATGTAGGCTAGATGCTGATTGTGGGAAGAACTTTTCCAACAATGTTTGTTGTTTAAGTTAATCCTTGATGTTATGACTGCTGTATGGTAATAAGTTGACATTAAATTACTCGTACCTGATTTCCTTAGTCTTTCATCCAAAATCCGAAAAAGGCAAGATTTTTTGTTCACTTGAAGTTTAACCTCCTAACTCAACCGAGTTGGACTGATCTATCTGACTCAGTATTGACCTAAATTTGCATTCACCTGACCTAGTATTTGGCCTTACTTGAACCTACTGTGACCTTACTTTGGCTTGATGTGATCTCAATGTAATTTGAGCATCACTCTTGCCCATAAGTTGTTATGACTAAACTACATATTTCTTATCCATGACTCAATGGTTTTCCAAGCTCACTCATTTGACCCAAATTCAATCTATTAAAAAATCTTAAGCTAATCCTTGGTGATGCTGCTGGTTTTAAACTATTTTCTATCCTTTTGATTAGCATGCTATACTTAAAAAGAGTTTCATTGACCAAAAAGAAAAGTGTCAAATCGTCATGTAACCTCATACTTTATTTGGTATTACCTGAGAAATCAAAATGGTGATACTTGATGTTCTACACGAACCGTTTTCAAGATAAACTTGCAAGACCTTGATCATCTATTTCTGGGTCTCAAGAGTATCTTAATATAAGAATTTGAAACAAAAGTATGCATCTAACTACTTAACCCAGGCTGTGTCAATGATGATTAATGCTTCATATCCACCCAGGTTGCAACCCAAGAGACATGTGGTACCCTAGGGGCTATTGTTAAAAGCCGGACTGGTAATGGACAAGTAGGTTTCCTCACAAATCGGCATGTGGCAGTTGATCTGGATTATCCAAACCAGAAAATGTTTCATCCTCTCCCTCCTAACCACGGGCCCAGTGTATATCTTGGGGCCGTGGAGCGTGCAACCTCATTTATAACAGATGATCTTTGGTATGGAATATTTGCAGGAATTAATCCTGGTAAGGTAGTTCAAATTCATTGGGCATATTAGTTTAGTGTTGTTGTTAATATACTATTCATTCCTCAGTGGTGGCATTGGTTGGGTACTGAGTTGCTCTTCTTAACTAATTGCAATATTTGGAAAAAGTGGTGAAGAAGAGATGCTAAACAAAGTGGAAATAGACTGTAGAAATGTAGCGTCCTTACACATGTTTTATCATTGCTTTTGACTGCAGATTCGGTTTACCATTTTGTGTCCTTACAGAAACATTTGTACGAGCTGATGGGGCATTTATCCCTTTCTCAGAAGACTTTGACATGGCCAAGGTGACCACAGCAGTGAGAGGTGTGGGTGAGATTGGTGATGTCCATACCATAGACCTGCAGTCTCCAATTGATAGTTTGGTTGGGAGGAGGGTGATAAAAGTGGGGAGAAGCTCTGGCCTAACTAGGGGCAAGATAATGGCCTACGCTCTGGAGTATAACGACGAAAAAGGAATTTGTTTTTTGACCGACTTCCTTGTTGTTGGGGAAGACCAGGATTCCTTTGACATGGGAGGTGATAGCGGAAGTCTTATACTCTTGACAGGCGATCCTGGTGAGAAGCCTAAACCTGTGGGGATTATATGGGGGGGAACAGGCAACCGCGGTAGGTTGATGCTAAAAGTGGGGCAACCGGTGAATTGGACAAGTGGCGTTGATCTTGGTCGTCTTCTTGACCTCCTTGAGCTTGATCTGATTACTACTGCCGAAGCACTTGAAGGTTTGTAATTGAACTTCACATTTCCCCCCTTTCCATTCCAGCTCATTTCGAATGTGGCCAAAACACCATCTCTCTTGTGCTGTGTAGCTGCTGCAATGGAGCAACTGAAAGCTTCACGAGCAATCAAGAAATCATCTCCAACTCACCTGATGCAGTCAATCCTCAAGCCCGGAAATTTGGATCGAATAGAGCCGACAGCAAGCCGAGGAGGGACGAACCCAACCTTCAATGTCAGTTTCCACGAGCGTCAGTTCATCCCGATTTGCGATGAGAAATCAACCACTCATCAAAATGGCCTGGGCGACGAGAGCTTAGTTTCATTGCGGTTGGGCGAGCCACAGGCAAAGAGAAGGAAACGGTCTGAATCAGATAATGATCTAGATTGATGCAGCATCTGGAATTTTGGGTTTCTTGATTACCTCCCTATATAAGATGATCTCTTCTCATCACCTATGCTTGTTATTGTGACACACGAGATTTCTTCATGGAAGCTGAACAAGATTGTTCAGGCATGTAATTATGTGATGTTGTTTGTTCTTCACTTTCACTACCTTAAGACCCGCTATAAGATCGATACCCGAAACTAGATTGATGTTTTTGATCGTCTGTAAATTTAGTGCAAGAGTCAATACCCTGGCAGTTCGGGTTTAGAGGAAATTGAAGCCATTGTATGTACGGGAGTTTCTTAATACTACTCTTTCTACTCCGGAGTAGCCGGTGCCTGCTGCCTGTGCTTTCTATATATATTCGTAAGAATTGAATAAACAATATCGAATAAGCTGTGTTTAGTAAGACTTGCTGATGTTGTACATCATATTGATAGAGTTGGTCTGTCTTTATAAAACACACTCAAAAGGTTTCTCAATAAAACACACTCGTTTCTCAGTGCCAAAAGCTTTCGCATTAGGATGCAAATTGGACGGGTACTACACTCCGCATTCACATCCATGTTTAGGGATAGAACTAGCATACCTTTCCGTTTGGTTAATAAAATTCAAAATTCAAATATTATTAAATAGTTATAAAAACTAAACTAGTAAATTATAAGTTTAGTTTCTTAAACATATGGTGATAATGTTTTTGTATGATTAAAATTGAAAGTATATACGCGAATTTGTATAAAAAGGAGATAAATTAGAAATTTCATACAAATAATTGAATAAGAAAACATATAATTTAGATCTAAGTAATGCGAATGGCTAAATAATTAAGAAGGAAAGATGGTTAAATTACATCACATATTTATTTTTAATATATGTCACCACTTTTGCATCATTAATCATACATTACCAATTATATTTTCAATTGCATGTTATCAGTATATTAGTTTAAGTATTAAAACTATAAGAACATTACGTTTTAGGTATATAATTTTGAGAAAACGTACCTTTGACATGGTTAGAATGTAGATTTTAATTTTTTTGCTTTATATATTAATTTATAACTAAGTTTAACATAGTTTTTGATTATTTTATACACATATATATTATGAATAATTTTAATTACAAATAAGAAGTAATGTAACTAATAAGGTAAAGTATATATTATACAAAATTTTATTTACAAATAAGAAGAAACTAATAAGGTAAAAAGATATAAATAATTTTTGAGATTAAAATATCTGTATAATTAAGGTAAGTTATTGTAGGTAAAATATAAATAGATAAGAAATATAATATCAAAATATCAAAATTAAGGAAGGATAAAATTGTAATTGTACATTGAGATTTGCTTACGTGGCATAGCTCATGGGCTAACACATATATGTTACCACTTTTACATCATGTATCATACATTACCAATTATATTTTCAACTGCATGTTATCAATTATATTAATTTAAGTATTAAAACTATAAACACATTACGTTTTTAGGTATATAAATTTGAAAAACGTACCTTTGACATGGTTAAAATGTAGATTTTAATTTTTTGTTTTATATATTAATTTATCACTAAGTTTAACATAGTTTTTGATTTTTTTTATACACATATATATTATAAATAATTATAATTACAAATAAGAAGTAATGTCACTGATAAGGTAAAGTATATAATATTGATAATTTTATTTACAAATAAGAAGAAATTAATAAGGTAAAAAGATATAAATAATCTTTGAGATTATAATATATGTATAATTAAGGTAAATTATTTTAGGTAAAATATAAATAGATAAGAAATAGAATATGTAAATATCAAAATTAGGGAATGATAAAATTATAATTATACATTGAGATTTGTCTACGTGGTATAGCTCACGAGATGATACATAAAAGAGATTATTAGGGCTTTAATATAGTATATACATATAGATGACCAACCCTAATTACCCTATCCTTTTTGTTACAAGATAAGTACAAGGTTTCCCTTTAAGTAAAGGATATGTCTAAATCATCACTTTGGATGATTTTTACAAAATCTCTACCAAGAAGATCGACTCTAAATTTTAATTTGGAAAATTCTAATCTACGTGAGTACATATGTTGTGAAGAAGCATAAGCTTTCAAAAAGTGTCGAATAAACGTCTTTGATTGCTATCGCATAGATGTCATGTGTTTTGCAAGAAAATTTGCGACCATGTAAGATTCCCTAAAACAAAGAAAAAATGAGACCGAGTCAAAGTAATTCATTAAGGAACAAATATCTAATATAAATATATAATTGTCTTAATTTCCCAAAAAAAATCCAAATTCCTTTTATGAAATTAATTATGGTTAGATTATCACCTTCTATATCTTTTGATGTTTAAAGATATTGCCTTACGGATGCCTTCTAGGGCATCATAAGCTTCCGATTGTAGTACCGGGGTATTAGGTATTTGTTTTTTTCTATCTAAATAGAGAACATCTCATGTATGATTTCGTAAAATAAATCCAATATGAAAAGTTTGATTTCTTTTAAAGCCATCAAAATTCAACTTTACCCATCCATTAGCAGGTTGCTTTCAAAATTTATTTTTAATTAAGTGTCTTTTCTTGGTTTTAGAGGACTGAGTAGCAGTAACATTCAGATTAAATTGTTTAGCCATATTCCAATCGTTGAATTGGAGGAGTGCAAGATCATATGGTAACAAATTTGAACTATTATGTGTTCTATTAAAGATAATTGAATTTCGCTTTTTTCATAGTGTTTCATAAGAAGCATATGATTTTAGTATCCGTATTTGAGGATCTGAAAAATTCCAAGTCAGTTAAAAAATCAGATGTATTTTAGAATAAATAATTCTTACCAGTTTTAATTTCAATATTATGGATAATCTATCTGGTGTAGCTACATGTAAAGAAAAGATGATTGAAATCTTCGTCATCCATGTTACATTAACTGCATTTGGAAGGTACTCTAGAGAAATGCTTGTTTACGTGTTCACTTATAGGTAGGCAATCAATATATGATTTCTAAAGGAAGTTTTAAATTTTAGGAGGAATTTTTTATTTCCATATCCAATTTGGGAAGAATCAATGAGTAGAATATTCTGGTTATATGTTAAGGGTCTTGTAGATTTAACCAGAAAATTTCCATCAGCTAATAAATTCCAAATAAGTTTATCCCCAATTTATGAGACATGGATTCGAATATTTAAGATCTTGGCTATAATATGAGGTGGCAATATATTTTGGAGTTTTAGAACGTCCCAATTCTTAGATGGAGTTATAAAATGAGAAATTATAAGATTGATGTTATCATTATCGAAATATGGTTCAAGTGTATAACCATGTATCCAATGATTTGTCCAGAAATTTATAGTATGTTCATTTCCAAGCTATTAGATGATTCCCTTTTTTATAATGTCACGAATATTGAGAAGCCTTGAAAATTTCCAATATTGAGTATATTTCTTTTTATATGAAATATGTCTATGGATCTAAGATATTTCTCAGTGATAGTACGAATCCACATACTATCAGATTCAACCAGAAGTTTTCATATAAGCTTCATTTGCAAGGATTTGTGTAAGTTCTCAGATTTTTGTAATCTCGGACCTCCCTTAGACTTTGGTCTACCTATATTGTCCCAACATATTAAAGGGTGAAAATTAGGGGATGATTTGTTCCAAAAAATTCCTTATCAATTTTGTTACAGACTCCAATAGGTAAAAGTAAACTTTTCATTAAGTAATTAGCTTAGAAAAAAATATTCGATTATATTAGAATTATTATGCATGCCTGCGATAGTGAATTAGTTGTCCAACTGTTTCTTAAGACATAAAATAGAATTGTGAAATATTTCACTTTTAACTTTGCCTCTAAAAATAGGAACACCGAGATATTTGTCCATGTTTTTAGTGACTTGTACATTTAGGACTTTACAAGTGAAGTTGCTTGTTGACTAGTGATATTGGTTCAATTTTGAAAAGTACTTTTATAATAATTTATAATGAGTCTAGATTTTTGAGTCAAATTATCCAAATTAGATTTTATGTGTACCATGTTAGTATATTAAGCATTCATAATGATTTTTTTTTTGAGCGGAAAAGTGCATACTTGTATTAACGAGTAGAATCCAAATACAAAGTGTTTGTTAATTCACTTGGAACAGAAACTGGAAACACATTAAAAACAGTGAAAGATGGAAACAAAGAAGCTAGATATTCCATTGCAATAATAAATATAAATGATGCAATAGGATCACCTTGTCTAATACCACAAGTGAGGCAAAATAGTTTTCCTGGTTCATTGTTAACTAATACAAAGAAGGAGGTAGACGTAATAAAAGTCATTATTAGGTTGACCCATGTTGAGTTAAAACTGAACTTAAGAAGAATTTGTTTTTAACAAAATTCAGATCTAGCTTATCATAGGATGTTTCCATATCTAATTTATCATAGGATGTTTCCATATCTAGTTTAAGATATTCAAAGTTGAAATTCTCTTATATGCTTCCCTTTTAAGAGAATTGCAACTTCTTGTAGCACAAATTTATTAGTAACTTTTCAATTAATATTTAATATTCATATCCACGTACAAATACAACTTTGAATATCTTTTTTACTCTCTTTAACTGATCGTCTATTTTTTCACTTGATATTACGTCTAGGGTATGCTAATAAATTCTGTAGATTATATGTCGAACCTGTGTAAGGAACGATAATTAAATCACAGGGTACGAGAATTAAAACTAGTTGTACCTAATTTGTTTTTTTTCTTTTATTGAACTATATAATTTCTCTAAATGTTTTAATATCTTTTTTTTGTTGATAAAGTAAGAATTAGACTGAAAACCACATACGAAACGGTTTATCAGTCTATAGCATCATTGCGGATGAGAACTACAAGTTCTAAGTTATTTCTAAGATCTTCCGAAAGACTTCGCTGCGCCAGCTTCGCAATGTGGTCAGCAACAACGTTAGTATCTCAGAAGACGTTGGAGATCTGCACTGAAGAAAACAATTGTAAAACACAAAGGATATCAGAAATTAAGATTTCAATATCCCAAGGACAGTGCCAGATTTTGTTCAGAACGTTAACAATTGTCAGGTTATCACATTCAATTTCGATGTTGTTAAAGCCTAATACATGCGCTTTAATCAAAGCATTCCTGAAAGCGATGGTTTCTGTTTTTAATGGGATTAATAGTCCACACTTTTCAACAAAGATAAATAGGGGTTCTCATTTGCTATTTCTGAAAATGTACCCATAACTAGGTTCTCCGTTTGGCATAGTTGATCCATCCGTGTTAATTTTTATAGTGTTGTCTGGTGGCTTTTTCCATTTTTTCTTTGGGCGTCTTTTGTTATCTTTGTTATTTTTCTTATTTTTTTGTTGTTCTGCTTCCAAGCAGTCAGGGTTCTATGTCTTTGTCTGTTTCCAATTATTGATTTGGTTTTTAATGTAAATAGGCATATCCTTAATAGGATCTCAATCATTATTTGTATTTCCAAAGCTTTGTTGGTTTCTGTAGAACCAGATTCCCCACCAAGAAATCAAAATTTCTAAGAATTGTGTTTTATCTGTTTTTTGTCGGATTTCCTCAATCAGTTCTGTAGGATCATGATTGTTAGATAAAGAACAAGGGAACTGAGAATACAAATTACAGTTCCCTTCGCAGCGGAAATAAACAATCAAATATAAATGAACAAGTTTCTTATAGTGGAAACCTTCGATTGCAAACTAGCAATCTAGGATAAAAACCACTACCTTTCTTTCGAAAGAATTTCAAGGTCTACTTCTTGATTTCTTATCACTTCGGTTACAGATTACTCTAGGAACAAACACACAGTTTCTTTGTCTTACACACAGTTAGACAATCCTAGATAAACTTAACATAAAGTATAATCAATCCAAGAAGCAGTCCTAAGCACTCAGGAACTAACTCACTTACAGTCACAGGAACTAGCACACAACTCTCAGATTCTTTGACTGGTTCCTCTTGATCTTGGTTTCTGTTGACGATCTGATTGAGAGCTCACACTATGATGTTTTCTATGAAGTGTGATTCTTGTTGTAGTGCTTGAAGATAACAATGGAGCTTATCTTCCTTATATAGTGGATCCTCGAGGTTGGATCTTCTCTTGGTTCCCACAGAGTAAGCTTGACCTAGGTTGTGTGGTAATCCTTGATTCACGCTGACTTAGGCAACTCAGAAACCACATTGGTTGGTCAACTGCTTCAGGCAAGTCTGTCATGTCGTTGTCCAACTCCTTTCGTTCGAGGTTCAGCAACCTAGACACTTTGGAACTATCCTCTGGATGGTGACAGCCTTGTGACATGTCGCTTTCAGCAACCTTTGTCCGAGGTTCAACGTTCTATACATCTTGGAGCTTTCCTTTGGATGGTGGCAAGCTTTAGAGGCTTTGCTCAAGTCGCTTTCACCATCTTTTGTCTGAGGTTCTGTGTTCCCAGCTTCATCGGGAAAAGCAAAGTCACGTGTTACATTTCTGGGCACTTCTGGGTTCCTTTGACTTGCTTGTTTGGTTTCTTTATCTTGTTTGGCTTCCATGGTTTCAGCAACTGTCCTATGGTTCCTTTAAACACATCTTTGAGATAAAACATTAGTATTAAAGTATTTGTCATCTTCAAAAGTAGAGAAACTGAGGAAAAGAACTCTCATGGGAACTGAGGTTCCTGAGTTCCGTTTCCTAACAATTTCCCCATTTTTGATGATGACAAATATACGAAACCCTGGCAACATAAGAAGGACATGAGATTCATGAGAACAGTTGAGCTAAGAGATTTACAACTTTATAACATAATGAGAGAACATTCAATAGTTGCAAATTTCCCCTAAGCAAATTGTTGAATCGTGTGTGTTAGATCAAGGAACGGTAAGTTCGTTCCTTGGGCAGCGGAAAATAGTAACAGAAAAACAGAGTAACGAACTCAGTTCCTTAGAGAGGAAAACTTAATCAACCAACTAGTTGACTAAGAAAAACCTCTACCTCTAGGTTTCTCTAGTAGGATTTCGAATGTCTACTTATGTTATTATTCCAGGAATTACAACAAGCAATTCTTCTCTCAATCTAGTTTACTCATAGATATCTAGACCTCTTAGATGTAACGTTCCTAACAACACACTAGACAGGCGAAACCCTAACAAATACTCAACTCACCAAAGTCTCGTACTTGTAAGTGTTCTTCTTTCTTCCGAATGTTCTGCTCTGGGAATTGCTCTCAGTGTTCCGTTTTTTTTGAAGTACGCAGCTATCTTCACTTTATATGGTTTGGATATTCTCACTTGATTTACCCTAAATTCGTTTAAGGAAATAAACTAAGAATGCCCTATACAATCTTTTCCAGTGAGATTCTAACCAACAGATCTCTCCACGAGATCTTCCTTGAGGTCCAAGCACATCTTCAAATCTGTTTTCCATAACAGATGTTCAGTGGCGCGCTTTAGGGTTTCTGCGCCAGCGCGCGTCCTCCGTTCCTTGCGCTGTTCCCTTTCTCTGTTTTGTCTTGTAAACACGCGTCTCTTTACTTCATTTGTTCCAATGTGTTTTCTTATCATTGTTGGCTTCTCTGTTCCTTTGCCTCTCTGTTTTGATTCTTCACTGGTTTTCATCGTTCCTTTTGACTTTGTCAGTTCCTGAAACTTATAGTCACACTAAAAATCATCAAAAACATTTGAGTTTATCATCATCAAAACTAGAGGGAACGTCATCGTTCCAACAATTTCCCCTTTTTTGGTGATGACAAACTCCTTCAAAATGTGCAAGTCAAAATACACAGTTCAAAACAGACAAGTAAAAGCATTTTCACATTTAATCACACAGATACTATGTTCAAGATGTTAACACTGTTCCCCCTCAGAAAGTTCATTGAGAATTTACCTTCAAGCAGCATTGTCGTTCCCCTTAGCACTAGCTTCTGTTATCAACTCTTCCTTGGGTTTCACATTTTCCATACTTCCCCCTTTTGGCATCATCAAAAGTTCCACAAGAAACAGAAAGACTTGACACACATGCAACTCATAAACAAAATAATTCATTCATAAAGTTATGTGAAGTACATACCATAGGGACCTAGACAACTAAGATCAGAAGATAAGGAACAATCACACAAAAGACATAAAAACATTAAAAAAATCAAGAACAGAGGGTCATACGGGATAGAATAGGAACGAAGAGCACTCAGATCTCAGGGTCTTCCGC
The DNA here is from genome assembly GCA_027886185.1 of Rheum nobile. NCBI lineage: Eukaryota > Viridiplantae > Streptophyta > Magnoliopsida > Caryophyllales > Polygonaceae > Rheum > Rheum nobile. The sequence continues at coordinate 1,248,527 of WOAB01000002.1, read as the reverse complement.
AGAATCATCGGCTTTGCTCAAGAAATGATCCAAGAGCAATGACATGGTTGTGTTCAACTACTTGAGCTCAACAAGTATCTGATGCTGAATTGAGCTCCCTTTTGACGACCCTTCACCAATTGCTTTCTTTGCAACAGCAGTGCCCGTTCCTTTGGTATTGCCCTTAATTTGTCGGTGATGATCTTCTTGCTTGGGGAATCCATGGAAGGCAGAGAGCTTTAGAGATTTGAGAGTATTTGAATTCTGAGAGATATCAGAGAGAGAGGAGTGGCGGTGCAGGAACTTGTGAAGATATGTCGTATATAGAGGAGCAAGATAAAATCTTTTTCAAGATAAAATCCTTTCCAAATAAAATCTTTCGGATCTCAACCGTCTCTAAGTTTCCTTCTTTCAAAAGTTTCCTTCAATAACTCTTCTCTCTCCTGATGCAACGATCACTTTTTGCTCAGTTGCCGCGTCACTGTTCCAGTCACAGAGCGGTCAAATCGCACAGGGAGCCGTTCCAACGGATACCTGCAACTCAATTAATGCTAGCCTCTGATTCAAATTCAGCGTTCCACAACTATCAGTTCCCCCTTAATCTGAGCAATGGTCTTCGTTCCCCCTGAGACCAAGAGTGCTTGCGAGGCTAGTCTGGATATTTCAATGTTGGGTTCACACAAAATATAGTATATCTAAACTCATGGTAGGGAGAAAAACAACTCAAGTAATTATTCCCAGTAAAAAGTATAGCAAAGAGGGATCATAAGGAACGTTTACCTGAATCGCAGCTAAGGTAGGCTGTACAACCAATTATCATGTGGGCTTGTAATGAGGGTTCAATCATCAAATTGGTTGTTTTGGGTCTTTAAGAAGATGTTAGCATGCAATCAAGTAATTCAACACAAATCAAAAGACAAAGTATCTAAATCCTAATACAAAGCAATTCGAATAAGCTAAAGTCATGAAAATCAAGTCATGAAAGGCACACATACAAGGAACTTCATGAAAATTATGGAACGAATTAGCCAAGCATTGAGGGAATAATGGATGTGAAGGTCCTCAATTCAGAGAGATCATGCCAAGGAGTAATCGAAGATGCTCGAATGGACCTTTGTCTAGTGCTTTGGTGAAGATGTCTGCCACTTAATTTTCAGTCCTGCAATGTTCCATTCTAATAAAGCCCATGTCAACATTATCACGTAGAAAATGATGACGAATGTAAATATGCTTAGTACATGAATGATGCACTGGATTTTTTTGAAATGTTGATGGCACTAGTATTATCACACATAATAGGAACGGTGTCAAGAGACATACCAAAATCCTCCAGTTGTTGCTTAAGCCACAATACCTGAGCACAACAACTTGCCGCGGCGACGTATTCAGCTTCTGCAGTGGAAATGGCCACAGAGTTTTGTTTCTTGGAGCCCCATGAAACGAGACAGGGCCCAAGGAACTGTGCCATTCCAGAAGTGCTTTTGCGGTCTACTACGTGCCGTTTTGTTGTTCCCTTGGTCGCAAAGATGTGCAACACTCAACAAACTGAAACCAAGTTCATGAACTAAACTAACTTCTTTTACCGTGATGCTGGAGTTTAGTTGTATTTCGCCTGTTCCAATGATTTCTCTGCATCTCTTGTCTCCAAGAGCAACACTCCCTCTTGAGTGTTTGTGAAATGAGATGAGTTGGTCTTCTTTTTCGGTCATGTGGCATGAACAAGCACTGTCAATATACCACTTCTCGTTCCCCCTCACTTCAACCTGCACAGAAAGAGTTAAGGTTTGGCGACCCAGGCAAGCTTACCCTTACCTGGTCGAGACACATAATGCAATTGTTCCATAAGATAGTTCTAACATTAACAGCAGATTTCTTCCTAGTCTTAGCATGATTATGATTATGCACATGTGAATCATCATAGAAATCATTCAAGTTCACATTGTTACTCCTACTGTTCCTTCTCTTTGTGTGCTCTTCAGAGAACTTCTTTTTCTTTTTACAGTCTCTTTGCACATGTCTGTTGTCCCCACAATATCAACACAGCTTGAACTGTTCCATCTGAACATACTTTCTGTTGGGAACAATACTCTTGCGTTGTTTGGTACGTTCAGGACATGGAACGTTGGGTTGCGTCCCTTGAGATTGCTTGAGAAAACTCTTGTGGGCAGGTTGTCCAGTGTACCACGACTGAGTTTCATCCAGACCACTCTCAAGAACTTTGATGCGTTCCTCAAGATTGCGATTCTTCTCTCTAGCATCTTGAAGTTCCCTATCTCTTGCTTCACGTAGTTCCAGTATAGATGGATCATCTTCCTTTTGGTTGGAACCTGTATAGCCAATACCATACCTTGCTTTGACAAACTTGACGCTTTCAGCTTCAGCCTTCTGTTCCATCAGAACAGAATGAATCTTGTGCATATAGGACTTCATCTCGGATACCTGTGCTTCAAGCTTAGTTGGACCAGAGATACTCCTTGCATCAGTATTGTTAGAGACTTCATCCATAAGCAAAGAGACTTTCTCATTTCTTAATCTCTGAAGTTCCTCATGATTAGCATCACATGAAGAACAAGGAACAATCGAGGTACTAGCAGTTCTAGAAATATTTTCTTTTAGACTACTACATTCATCTTCAAAATTAGCTAGTTCCTCTTGAGTTTTCATGTTCTCAGCATACATATTTCTTATGAGAGCAATTAAAGATTTTTTATCAAAATTCACAAGAGATTTTAAGAAATCTTCGGGATTTACCTCGGTTTCTTCAGATGAGTTGTTGATGGCCATGGCACACATCGTTCCACTCCATGCTTCAGGATCTTCGTTATCTGAGTCATCTTCATTGCCCCAGACAGCAACAAAAGCTTTCTTTTCTTCGTTCCCAGAAGGTTTGCTTGCCTTCTTCGGCTTTGGGCACGAACTGGAGTAGTGACCCTTCTCATTACAGTTGTAACAAGTGATATCCTTGATGTCACGAGTCTCACCGTTCCCTCCTCTACTATTTCTTCCTTTGTTGTAGAGGGAATGCATGGCTTTAGTGAGCAATACCACCTCAGGGTCATCGGAGCCATCATTGTCATCGATGTTGTTCTCAATTCTGTCGACAACCTTTCCAACCATCAAGGCAATTCCCTTTTCTTTGGAATCCTTGTTTCTTGCAGCCTTTTCTTCATTGTCATACTTTTGTATCTTGCTGAATACCTCATGGAACGTCAGTTTGACGGTGTTGGGATTCTCCTTCAGAATAGCTTTGGTCATTGCATGACGATGAGGGAGACCATCAATGATTATGAGGATTTTCTCATCGGGGATAATTTCCTTATCGGTGATGGAGTGAGCAGTGAGATTTACTGTGATCTTCTCAAATCGTGCTTGGTAGGAACTCACATCTTCCTTGTCATCCATTTTGAAGTTGTAAAAGTCCTTCTTCGCAGTGAAACGATCAACTTCACGCAGATCCTTGCTTCCCATATACATCTGTTCCAAGGCAAGCCATTTAGCATTGGCCGACTCACAAGATTAGAGTTTTTGCACATCTTGCTGATTGAGAGCGTTGTTGATGAGCATGGCTGCTTTGCAATTTTTCTCCATGATCTGGAGATCGTTTTGATCCCATTTCTTCAGTTTCAACTTCTTTTCTAGATCTACAATGTCAATATCACCAAGAGAGATTACCAACCAGCATTGGTAGTCATGGCTTTGTACCCACTTGATGAAAAGTATTTTCCAATGTTGATATTGTCCAGCGAGCAAGAGAGGAGGCCTTGAGGAGTTCAAACCGACTTCGACAATACTGGGAGCCATTGTTACCTGTAAAATCTGTAAGTAACACACAATCTAGAGCACCTGCTCTGATACCAATTGTTGAATCGTGTGTGTTAGATCAAGGAACGGTAAGTTCGTTCCTTGGGCAGCGGAAAATAGTAACAGAAAAATAGAGTAACGAATTCAGTTCCTTAGAGAGGAAAACTTAATCAACCAACTAGTTGACTAAGAAAAACCTCTACCTCTAGGTTTCCCTAGTAGGATTTCGAATGTCTACTTATGTTATTATTCCAGGAATTACAACAAGCAAGTCTTCTCTCAATCTACTTTACTCCTAGATATCTAGACCTCTTAGATGTAACGTTCCTAACAACACACTAGACAGACGAAACCCTAACAAATACTCAACTCACCAAAGTCTCATACTTGTAAGTGTTCTTCTTTCTTCCGAATGTTCTGCTCTGGGAATTGCTCTCAGTGTTCCATTTTTTTTTGAAGTACGCAGCTATCTTCACTTTATATGGTTCGGATATTCTCACTTGATTTACCCTAAATTCGTTTAAGGAAATAAACTAAGAATATCCAATACAATCTTTTCTAGTGAGATTCTAACCAACAGATCTCTCCACGAGATCTTCCTTGAGGTCCAAGCACGTCTTCAAATATGTTTTCCATAACAGATGTTCAGTGGCGCGCTTTAGGGTTTCTTCGCCAGCGCGCGTCCTCCGTTCCTTGCGATGTTCCCTTTCTCTGTTTTGTCTTGTAAACACGCGTCTCTTTACTTCATTTGTTCCAGCGTGTTTTCTTATCATTGTTGGCTTCTCTATTCCTTTGCCTCTCTGTTTTGATTCTTCACTGGTTTTCATCGTTCCTTTTGACTTTGTCAGTTCCTGAAACTTATAGTCACACTAAAAACCATCAAAAACATTTGAGTTTATCATCATCAAAACTAGAGGGAACGTCATCGTTCCAACACAAATGAACTAAGTTGTTCGAGTTCCCCCTCAGAAATAGGATGGGTTCAGATTTCCTATAAGTCCAGTAGTTTCAAGAGTTCAAGGTTCCTATCCATTCTTCCCCCTTTTGACATCATCAAAAAGATCAATTAACTTATCAAGTGTAGGATGTCAATGTGAAATAAACAAGTGCGTTAAACTCATGACAGTCACCATAATAGAAACTGAAGGCAAAGATAAATGATGCATTAGAAACATACCCAAAAGAGTTCATTAATCATTAAAGTTAAAACATTGTCCATGATGCATAGTGGAAAGAAAAACAAACGATCACAAACAACTTGACATAGACAAAATAAGGATAGAAGAGGGGAGTGGAACCCTAGGGAACTACTAGCACACTGTGATGTTATAGCATTGGGAACTAGGAGAGACATTCCTATGGCAGCGCAGTGGCCTCCTCTTCAACATCCTTTTGTTTCTCTGTTTCCTCTTCTTTGGCCGCTTGAGCTCCTCCATTTGCAGCCTCCAGAGTTTGCTGAATCACACTCATTAGACCGGATATAGCATTCCTGGTCTTCCCCATTTCTGTCACGTGAGCACGGATGGCACCAGAGATAGCAGTGGTTTCGTCCATGATGGCTTTTTCAATACGACCCAGTGAGGCAAGGATCGCAGAGGAGTCTTGGGTGGGGTAGAGCGGAGGCAAGGAGCTTGGAGTGGCTTGTGAACTTGCCTTTTCCTTAGGCAATTCCGCTTTGACATCAGAGGGAGCATCTAGGTTGTCTTTGGTTTTGAGCTTCCTCACCGTTGCCATGGTGAGGAACTTGCTATAATCGGTTTCATTGAAGTCAGCAGGATACTGGTTAAGCATGGAGAGGAGGTTTTTTATGAGGTGAGGAAAGGGCAGGGCATGGGATTCATGAGACTGACAGAACTGCATATGAGCTAACACCAGCTTTGGCAGATCAACCTCTTCCCCATATAGAATTTTCTCCATAAGGATGGCATCAGTGATGAGAACTGTGGCTCTGTGCTCTTGCCTGGGAACCAAATTCCTAATGATCCAGAAATGCAGCAGCTTGTTGGACAGAGAAAGCCCCTTAGTCAGCAGATTCTTTGGATAGTCGCCATCATAGAGCATGCTTACCACCACAGTCTTGGTTTTGTGGCCTTTTCCTTTTGGCCAAGTCTTCTTTTGATGCAGAATGCCAAAGCCGGTTCTGTGCTCAATCCCTAAAGCAGAGGCGATGATGCTGGGGGTCAAGGGAAACATGGTTCCCTTCCATTAAAGGATGACATCATTGCAGGGAGAGTCTGCCTTGGCTGGCACAAAGGTCATGGACTGATAGAAGAGACGCACCACTTCATCAGAGACAGAAAAGGGTTCCACCAAGATCTGGTCCCATCCTTGAAATTGGAGCAGAGAGTGAAATTCACTGAGGGCTTCGCCGAATTGAGCTTCATCTTCTTCCTCTAGGGGCTGGGTCCAAAACTCCTCACCAATGATGAGAGGCTTCAGAATTTTTCTTTTGGCAAAAGAGGAAGACACTTTCCCCAGGGAGGAGGTGGAGGTTATGACTTTGGTGGACAAAGAAGAGAGGGCTGCTGACTTTAGCCTTTTGGAGGGGGTCAGCTCTTCGGAGACAGGGTTGAAGGGAACCAGGGCCTGGGAGCTTCGCTTGCGAAGCTTGAGCCTTGTTGCAACTGAGGGAGCAGGCTTGGATTTGAGGCTAGCAGGTGAGGGATCGGAACTGTGAATCTCCAGGGTATCCTTGTCTGGAGAAGAGTCGTGGGAACCGCCCTCAGAGACAGTATGAGTAGCTGATGCAGACGCATGATGGAGTTCCTTTTCCACCTCTTCGGTTTGCTTGGGTATGGGGGTTTTTGTGGGGGTGAGATCAGGGGATTTGGAGGAAGAGGCTGCTTTCTTCTCTCTGAAAGCTCTTAGGAGGGCAGCTTCCTCCTCATCTTGAGCAAGGTGAGGGTTGAGGTCTTTATTGGCCATTTGAGGAGTTTTGTGTGTTGAGAAAAAGAAGGTGAGCAAGAGAATGAGAGAAAGAAAGGGAAGCAGAGTGCTCGGCTTAAGCAAACAAGAGCCCCTAAATAACCCTTGAGCAGCACTCGGAGCCGTTGAGAACAAGCCGTTGGAGAGAGAGATTCTGGGAACTCTGACAATTTGAAACGGCTAATTTTCTTGCAGCTTTTTCGGCTTTGCAACGGTCATAAATTCAAAGATCAAGTGTTAAAAAATGGCAATAGTGCAGGGCTGAGCAAACGTCTCTGACGCTGTTGATTTGCAATAAATGCTGTCTGGGGAGGAGCGAGTTTCTACCAGCCGTTGGAGAGCTGCCAATACCTAGTTCCTTTCTGGCGATTTTTTTTTTGGTGTGCTAGAGGGATATATGGGAACCTTTGATGTGGGTTTTGAAGACATAGGATCTGAAAGTACATTCCCATAAGAGAAGCGGGGAAGGCCATTTATCGCATCACACACTAATTCCCAGAGAGGGTTAAGAGATGGATCATAGGGAATTAGATTGTGCAATGAGGCAATGGAGGGTCATAGTACACAATCATCATTTCGGCTTGTAATGTCGGGTTAGAATATGATCAGATTGTGACTTTTGGGCCAACAAAGAAACTTGGACAATGATTGAATTTTAATGAAAAATGAACATTCAAGGAGAAGACTAGAAAAATTTGTCAAGGCCTTTTTGAGTAACCATTATGGATATGAGGGTCTATTGCAAAAGAGATAACACAAAGATTCCAAGACAAAGACAAGTAAAAAGATCTAAACTAGTCAATCAAGGGAGCTGGAGAGAAACTGTAAACTAAAGGAACTGCTAGTTTATAGGAATCATTCTCAGTTCTAATCTAAGGTTCTCGAAGGGAACTCTATTCAAGACTTTGGTGAATATGTTTGCAACCTGATCTTCAGTTCTACAAAATTTCATAATGATGTTCCCTTTCTCAACATGATCTCTAAGGAATATATCTATGTGTTTGGTCCTAGTATGATGCACGGGATTCTTAGAAATGTTTATAGCACTGGTATTATCACAAAGAATAGTGAGAGGACCATAAGACATACCGAAATCCGTGAGTTGTTGCTTTAGCCATAAAAGTTGGGAACAGCAAGAGGCGACTGCAATGTATTCAGATTCTATGGTGGAGAGGGAGACTGAGATTTGTTTCTTTGAGCCCCATGACACAAGGAAAGGGCCTAGGAATTGTGCCATTCCAGAAGTACTCTTCCTATCCACCAGGTATCCAGCATAATCAGCATCAGTGAAACCCATCAGCTCAAAGGGACACTCTTTGGGGTACCAAATGCAGAGCGAGTCAGTTCCCTTGAGATATCGGAATATCCTTTTCACACCAGCTAAGTGTGTTTCTCTTGGACATGATTGAAACCTAGCACACAAGCAAACAACAAACACAATGTCTGGACGACTAGCTGTTAGATACATGAGAGAACCTATCATACCTCTATAGAGCTTTTCTTCCACAAGAGGACTTGAGTGATCTTTGTCCAAATGGGCGATGGTAGAGATGGGAGTGGAGAGAGGCTTACAGGACTCCATTTTGAACTTTTTCAACAGTTCCCTGACATACTTTTGTTGGTGAATTTGTATGCCATCTTTCTTTTGGGATATTTGCAATCTGAGGAAGAAGGTGAGTTCCCCTATTAGACTCATTTTAAATTCACTGCTCATCAAGTCTTTGAACTTATTTACAAGGGACAGGTTAGTGGAACCAAAAATGATATCATCAACATAGATTTGAACCACTAAGATGTTACCTTCTTCTTCTAGAATGAAGAGTCTTGTCAATGATGCCACGCCTGTAACCATTGGAGAGTAGGAACTGGACAAGACGATCATACCAAGCTCTAGGGGCTTGCTTGAGACAATACAAGGCTTTGTCTAGGAAATAGACATGGTCTGGATGATCACTGTCTTCAAAACCAGGTGGTTGCTTGACATAGACTTCCTCTTGAAGAATCCCATTGAGGAAGGCGGTCTTTACATCCATTTGGAATAGTTTGAAACCCTTGTGTGATGCGAAGGCAATCAACAGCCTTATTGCTTCAATCCTTGCCACTGGAGCATAGGTTTCATCATAGTCGATTCCTTCTTGTTGATTGTATCCCTGAGCAACAAGCCTTGCTTTGTTCCTAATTACAGCTCCTGAGTCATCGAGCTTGTTTCGGAAGACCCATCTAGTTCCTATGATATGCTTATCCTTGGGGCGGGGAACTAGATGCCACACTTTGTTTCTTTCAAACTGATGAAGTTCTTCTTGCATGGCTTGGATCCAGTCTACATCCTTCAGTGCTTCACCTATGTTCTTTGGTTCCACAATAGATAAAAAGGCATTGAAAGCAAAGAAGGTTAGATGTTCGAACCTGATGGGAGGCTTGATGGTTCTTATTTCTCTATTGGGGGCTAGAGCATTTGATGTGGAGGCATTTTGATTTGAACATTCAGCTTCAACTTCTATGTTGGGATCACCTTCTCCATTGAAGAACATGTGAGAGGATGAATCATTGATGACTCCACAGGTATTATTTTCATGTTCATGAAGATGGATTGTTGTTGATTGTCCATGGGAACTGGTGGATGAACTGGCGGAATAATTTGTGCAGCTAGGTAGGAACTGGGAGGTGTGATGTCTTCATCTGGATCTTCTTGAGGTGGCTTCGGAAATGGATCTTCAAAGGGACTGGTGGTGTTCTGCATATTTCTACCAAGTGATTTCTCATTAAAAACAATATGAACACTTTCTTCTACCTTTTTAGTCCTTTTGTTAAAGACCTTGTATGCTTTGCTTCTTGAGGCATATCCAATGAAGATCCCTTCATCACTCCTTGGGTCGAATTTACCAAGATTATCCTTTCCATTGTTATGCACAAAGCATTTGCATCTAAACACCCTAAGATGTGAGATGTTTGGAACTCTTCCTCTTAGAAGTTCATAGGGAGTCTTCTCTGTGATTGGGCGAAGCATAGCTCGATTGATGACGTAGCAGGCTGTGTTGATTGCCTCAGCCCAGAATGATTGAGAGAGTCCACTTGAGATGAGCATAGTTCGAGCCATGTCTTCTAAGGTTCTATTCTTCCTTTCCACTACTCCATTTTGTTGAGGAGTGTATGGTGTAGAGAAGTTGTGATCAATGCCATGCTCACTGCAAAAGGTTAGAAATTCTCCATTTTCGAACTCAGTACCATGGTCAGAACGAATAGAATTGATGGAACAATCGAGAGATTTTTCTAACATGGGAACCAGATCCTTAAATCGTCCAATAACTTCACTCTTAGATGTTATGGAAATAGTCCAAGTAAAATGAGAGAAGTCATCGACGAGAACAAAAATATACCTGTTTCCTCCTAGGCTTTGAACTCTCATAGGTTCACAAAGGTCCATGTGAATGAGTTCAAGGGGCCTTGAGGAACTTACCATATTCTTGGATTTGAAGGAACTCCGAGCTTGTTTCCCTCTTACACAGTCTGAGCATGGTTCATCAGATTTGCTACTTAACTTTGGGAGGCCTCTGACTAGCTCCTTTGAGTGTAGCTTTTGGATCAATTTAGTGCTAGCATGACCAAGACGTTGATGCCACAAGTCCATTTGATCATCCACAGTTGAGAGACAGAGTTTCTCCTTGGGGACGAAGGATGGGTCAACAACATACACATTGTTGAACCTTTTACCTTTTAAGATGATTTGTCCCGAGAAGTCAAGGACAGTGCATTCATTTGATTTGAATCTAACTTCATTGTCTCCTTGATCACACAGCTGTGACACACTAATTAGATCAAAACCAAGATTATCAACAAGGTGGACTTTGTTTACCTTAATGTGGTCATTGAGATTCACAGTTCCTATTCCACAAATTTTCCCTTTGCTTTTGTCTCCAAAAGAGATGTTCCCTCCTTGGAGAGGTTGAAGAGAGGTCATTTGATTTCTTCTTCCGGTCATATGGCATGAGCAACCACTGTCAATGTACCATAGTTGAGGTTGCCTCTCTTCTTTCTGCACACAAGGAAACTAAGATTTCTGAACTCAGTGAAGCTTGGCTTTACTGGGGGGATTAGCATGTGAATTATTATTGCGAGTCTGTGAATGACAAGAGAACTGGTCCCTTTCATGGTAGTATGCACTTTTATCATTATCATAGTTCCTTTTCTTAGGACACTCAGTGTTGTAATGACCATTCTTACCACAATAGAAACACAGACGATTGTACACAACATGACCATATTTTCCCTTTCCTGGCCTAAAAGGTTTTTCATTTTTTCTTTTATTGAAATCAACATTATTTCTAACCTTACCATGAGCCATGTCCACGTACCTCTTGTGAGCAAAAGAATTAGTGAACCACTTGTCTTTAGGAGAAACTTTCTCCTTTCCCTTAGGTTCCCTCTCAGAGGTCTTAGGGTCCCTTTTTGGACTTTCAGAACTTTATTTGAGAAGCTTGGCAACCTCAGCCTTGTTCTCAAGAACCATGATCTTCTCTAATAGGAATTGATTCCTATCTCGGGAAGTCACAAGAGAAGTATTGAGGTTCTCATTCATCTCAACAAGTTCACGTCTAACCTTTTCATTTTCAGCATCATCATTGATCTTGTTGTTCATCCAACTCCATGACGTTGTTTCACAAAGACAGTTTGATTGATAGTTTTTTCATTTATAGAATTAGTGAGAGTATCTAACCTATCAATTATAGATTGAAGCAACTCATTTCCGGATAGATTATCATGTATAGGAGCTGTAACAGATTCTATCTTAGACTCACTACAAGATTGGCAAATTTTACGAGAACTATCATGCACATTCCTAAGTTCCATGAGTTTGGAGTGAGTTTCAGCAAGATCTTTCTCTGTTTCTTCAAGTTTCTTACTCCACATAGAGTTCTCAACAGTCAAACAAGCAATCTCATCTTCACAATCATCAAGTTTTTGTTGAAGAGCACTAGTTTCCTTCCCTAGATTTTTTATGATTTTTAGAAGTTGTTTCTTGTCACAATCAACTAGAGTTTTTAAGAAGTCATCAGAAGTTACCTCAAGGTCTTCTGAGTTGCTTGGATCTCCTTTTGCCATGAGGCATCTTCCTCTAGAGAATCCGCTCAGATCTAGTTCCTCATCTGAGTCTTCTCCCCATGAGGCCACAAGAGACTTTTTCCTTTGAGGTCTTTCATCTTCTTTGGAGTCTTCTTTGTTGGGACAACTCTTAGCGTAGTGCCCCTTCTCTTTGCACTCATAGCAAGAGATATCTTTGAGATCTCTTCTTGGTCCATTGTGAGAGGAACTGCCTTTTTGGAATTTTCCCTTCACAAAGAATTTTTTGATGTTCTTTGTGAAGAGAGCTGTAAGTTCGTCCTCCTCATCTTCTAGGTCTGAGTTCTCCTGTTCCATCTCAAGCCTTGAGAAGGCCTTGGAGATTTTGAGGGCAATTCCTTTCTCTAGTTTCTTGTCAGCATTGACTTTGGTGTGTTCTCCTTTTTCAACCTTCAATTTCCCTATGATTTGAGTCAAGGGAAGAGATTGGATACCTGGGGTGTTCTTCATGATTCCTTTGATGAGGGTGAACTTAGAGTTAAGTCCATTGATGACCACCAGTGATTTGGAGACTTCATCAAGGGTGACCTCAATCGCTGTTAGCTTTCCAATGAGCCTATTGAAGCGAGAGTAGTACTCAGAGATGGTTTCAGTATCCATCATTTTGAATGTGTGATATTCTCCTTCTAAAGCAAACTTTCGGCTTTTCTTTAGTTCCTCACTTCCTTCATGCATGTCTTTGAGTGCTTGCCACATTTCTTTCGCCGTCTTGATTTCTATGACTTTGTCCATATCTTCTCTATCCAGTCCATTGAGAATGAACTATCTAGCCTTGACGTTCTTTACCATGATGACATAGTGCTCAAGTTTCCAATCTTCTTCCTTTTGGTTGAGATCGACATGGCCATCTCCATTCTCGACTATCCTCCAGCATTGGTAGTCATTGGTCTTTATGTGGCTTTCCATGCACTTGGCCCACCATGTTTCTTCTCCCTTCTTTCGGAGATGTGGTTTGTTGGTGGAGATTCCGAGCTCAAACTTGCTTGACTGAGACATCTTAGATTTGCAAACTTAAACAAAGATCTAGAGCTTTTCCTGCTCTGATACCAATTGTAGGATCGTGATTGTTAGATAAAGAACAAGGGAACTGAGAATACAGATTACAGTTCCCTTCGCAGCGGAAATAAACAATCAAATATAAATGAACAAGTTCCTTATAGTGGAAACCTTCGATTGCAAACTAGCAATCTAGAATAAAAACCACTACCTTTATTTCGAAAGGATTTCAAGGTCTACTTCTTGATTTCTTATCACTTCGGTTACAGATTACTCTAGGAACAAACACACAGTTTCTTTGTCTTACACACAGTTAGACAATCCTAGATAAACTTAACAGAAAGTATAATCAATCCAAGAAGCAGTCCTAAGCACTCAGGAACTAACTCACTTACAGTCACAAGAACTAGCACACAACTCTCAGATTCCTTGACTGGTTCCTCTTGATCTTGGTTTTTGTTGACGATCTGATTGAGAGCTCACACTATGATGTTTTCTATGAAGTGTGATTCTTGTTGTAGTGCTTGAAGATAACAACGGAGCTTATCTTTCTTATATAGTGGATCCTCGAGGTTGGATCTTCTCTTGGTTCTCACAGAGTAAGCTTGACCTAGGTTGTGTGATAATCCTTGATTCACGCTATCTTAGACAACTCAGAATCCACATTGGTTGGTCAACTGCTTCAGGCAAGTCTGTCATGTCGTTGTCCAACTCCTTTCGTCCGAGGTTCAGCAACCTAGACACTTTGGAACTATCCTCTAGATGGTGACAACCTTGTGACATGTCGCTTTCAGCAACCTTTGTCCGAGGTTCAGCGTTCTAGACATCTTGGAGCTTTCCTTTGGATGGTGGCAGGCTTTAGAAGCTTTGCTCAAGTCGCTTTCACCATCTTTTGTCCGAGGTTCTGTGTTCCCAGCTTCATCGGGAAAAACAAAGTCACGTGTTGCATTTCTGGGCACTTCTGGGTTCCTTTGACTTGCTTGTTTGGTTTCTTTATCTTGTTTGGCTTCCATGGTTTCAACAATTATCCCGTGGTTTCTTTAAACACATCTTTGAGATAAAACATTAGTATCAAAGTATTTGTCATCTTCAAAAGTAGAGAAACTGAGGAAATGAACTCTCATGGGAACTGAGGTTCATGAGTTCCGTTTCCTAACAAGTTCATACGTTTTTTTATTTCCAATGTTCATTGTTCTGATCATCCCAAGAGTATGGGGATTAATTTGTTCTATGGTTTTCAAAGCATGGGTGCAAAGGAATAAGATGTGATTAATGTCTTCAATTGGTGCACTGCATCGAATGCAGTCAGGGGTCAATGAAACTCCTTTTTCAGCTAGCCTTGCTTTTGTTGGAAGCCCATTTTTCATGATTTTCCAAAGAAATTTTTTAACCTTTGGATAGGTGTCCAGTTTCCATATCCAAGAAGAATCATGGGCTGAATATCGTTTATTTTCATTAATCATGTTCATGGCAGACTTGGTTGAGAACCATCCACTTTTGTTTGCTTCCCAATACATCATGTCCTCAATGTTATTAAAGGGGATAGGAGTCGATGTGATTCGTCTGCAAAGGTCACTTGGTACATGTTGTTCAATTTTTGCTTTGTTCCATGTTTTATCCGGCAGAATGAAATCCGCGACCAAGGCATTGATATTCTGGATTTGTTGCGTAATGATTGTTTTGTTTAAGGGACTTTTTTTATAACCAATTATTAGTCCAAAACTTGATCGTTCTCCCATTTCCGACCTGCCACACAAGTCCCTTTTTGAAATCCCCCAGAATTTCTGTCATTTTCGACCATTGCCATGAGCAAGTTCCTGTTTTTTCATAGTGCAAAAGGTGTTTTGTTTTTAGGTATTTTTCTGTTATGATTTTAACCCAGAAATTATTCGGTTCTGCCAGGATTTTCCAAAGTAGTTTGAATTGTAGTGCTTTGTTCATGTCATGAGACTTACGATGTAACACCCCCAAATTTATAACCCATTTGGAAAGGTATTACCGCCAGTGACCTCGGTTTCCACACCGAAGTCACCCCAGGCTTTACCGGTTTAAACACAAATCATAATCAACAAGTGTGATATAAACATCATAACTTCATTTAAATCATTGTCGCGGAACCTCAATTCCAAATGCGACAAAATACAGAGTTATTACAATACAGCGGAAGACTTAAAATAATTTACAAGAGTATTGACCTCAATAGTCAATGCCCAAAGATCGTAGCCTGATTAAAACATTTTCAAAACACCGTTCATCCTCATAGTCGATCTAGCCTTTTTTGACCTGCATGTGCCGAAACGGACGGACGACACCACCATGACGTTGCAGATAAATAGAATACAAGGGGTTAGTCTAATGAATAGACTAAGCAAGAGCGGAAAACATACTCAATTAATTCACACAAGTGCTAAACAAGCAGTTCCACATATCAACAAATCACATCAAAGCCAAAGTGCTAACTAAGTAGTTCAACACATCAATAATTCATATCAAAGCTATCAAGGCCAATATTCAGAATCCAATATTCAGAATAATTATTTATAATAGCGTTGATACTAGCAGATATACAACCTATTATAATATCAGATTTTAATCATATTAATTAACCAAACTGTTCCCAGATATGAACAATAATCAATCAAAATTAATTAACAATTAAGCAATTGTTAATCAATGGAAATATGGAATGATAAGCAAGAGCGAACCGCCACTTGCCTGGAATAGATTCGGCAATGAATCTGGACGAGACGACTACTGAAAATATCCTTCCCAAGGATATGGCTAAAGCTTCAGAATATTCCTAGCAGAATACGAGTCCACACGCGATCCAACAATTCACGTTCTAACTAACAAATTAATTAATTATTAATTAATTTGCCTGGACGAACTTAAGGAATTAAATTTAATAAATTTTTATGATTATAAATCATAAAAATATTTATTAAATTTTTCTAAAGAAAAATACGGATGAAAGGGAATCGAAATTATACCGCTCGTATAATTTTTGGGTCAAAACTGGACGGAAAGGTTATTGGGCTTCTCGGCCCAACAACAACTTAATTAGTAAGAGGCTACTGTTCATCTCCTTCTTCAATTCGAATTGCCACAGCAACAAGCAACAGCACATCAACACACAACAACACCACTTGGACCCAGCGATGCACCAGCACCACCATGACGCACTAGTACCACCAGAACCCAGCGATACCACCTCGGACACCAGCTGGACGCAGCTCCACAACGGAGCACCACGCCAGGCTTGCCGGCGGGAGAAGCTCGAAATAGAGGGAGATGAGAGAAACAGGGGAGCGGAGGGCGAGAGGGAGATCGGGAGGGATGAGTTTCAAGCCTGCAAATTGGGCCCCTTTTATAGTTGAAGGAGGAGAGGGTTACTCAGCATCTTCCTCTTCCAAAATCTTGACATATGCCCCGACAACAAGTACACGGAGGGAGTATCGTGGCAAGAGGGGGAAGATTCGTGGCAAAGTTTATGAGAATTGGTTTTGGTATGGGTTTTTAAACCCCGGAAATTATATGTTTGTCTCCAAACAAATATTCTAAATCTCGAAAATACATTGAATGTATTTTATACCACTCAGGAAATTATTTCGGATATCATGGAAGTTACGAAAAATCCGAACCCCACTAAAAGCGAAATAATTAATTAACAACGATGGAGAAAATTACCCAAATACCTTACAAAAAAAATTGAGGGATATTACATACGAAGCCCTAGTCCTCCTTGGTGTGTTGGTTTACAGATTTTGTCCCAACCTATGAGAGGTTTATAATTGTGGTCTTTGTTCCAGAAGAAACTCATGTTTAGTTTGTCAAGTTCATTGTGTGTGTTTGTAGGCAACATAAAGCTCTGCATAGGAAAATTTGGTCTGGATGCCAGATTGGCTTTAATCAAAGTTGTTCGTCCTGCTTGGGATAGAGAGTTTGCTTTCCATTTGGTCAACTGTTTTTGTGTGCTTGTTATAAGATCCGTAAAGGTATTAGAATTAACTCTACCTTTTATGATAGGGCACCCCAGGTATTTTTCAAGAGACGTCGTGTTTGTTATTGTAAGAATTCCCTGGATCATTTGTTTGTGAAAGTTTGACACTTTCTTAGTCACTTGGAAGGCTGATCTGTGAAAATTTACCTTTTGTCATGAGATTTTGCAATATTCATCCACAATATCTTTAATCTCCTTACAGTTGTCTGTTTTCGCTTTTGAAAAGACCATGATATCATCCGCGAATGCCAAAAAAGGAATTCGGGTACCTTGCCTGCAGACTTGGATTCCGATAGGTTTTTGAGGTCTGTTAGAGGCTTGTTGAAGTTTACGAGCCAGAATTTCAGATCCTAAAATAAAGAGGAAAGGGGATCTCCTTGGCGAAGTCCTCTTGTTGGTAAGAAAATTTCCGTCGGTCCATTATTTACAAGGACCGAGAAAGAAACAGTTGTTATGCATTCTTTGATCCAGTTTATAAATTTTTGATGAAAACCGAATTTTTTCATTGTTTTAAGAATGAAAGTCCATTCGATTCTATCATAAGCTTTTTCCATATCCAATTTAATGGATATGAAGCCTTCTTTTCCTTTTTTCCCTTTGAGAGAATGAAAAATTTCATATGCTATTAAAATGTTGTCTTGAATAGCTCTATTGGCTATAAAGGCTCCTTGTAGGGGATGGATTAGTTTTTTCATAGTCTTTTTTAATCTTGTTGTCAGTTTTTTTTTTGATAAGGTAAGAATTAGGGAAACCACAGAAGAGTCGGTTTCTCAGTCTATAGCATCCTTTCGGATGGGAATTACAAATTCTAGATTAGCTCGAATATCTTCTAAGGAACTCAGTTGGACCTTCTTAACGATGAAGTCGACCACCACGTTTGTTTCTCGGAAGACATGAAAAATCTGTACTGAAGAGAAAAGTTATAAAACGCACAGGATATCAGAAATTAACATTTCAATATCCCATGGACAGTGCCAGATTTGATTCAGAACATTCACAATAGTAAGGTTATCGCATTCAAGTTGAATGTCAGTAATGCTTAATTCATAGGCGTTTATCAGAGCATTTCTTATTGCAAGTGTTTCCGTTTTTAAGGGGTTGAGATACCACATTTATTCCCAAAGAGAAAGATTGGTTCACCCGTATTATCAGAATTTTTGATATGATTTTATAAATGAATGTTTTAATATCTAAATATGAAATTGATATATTATCTATAAATATGAAAAGAATAAATTTGGATATTTATTAGGGGTGTAAGTTGTGTAGGAACCAACAAGGTGACACAAATAATCCTCATACACAATCTAAACGATGAAGCCGAAAACGCTCATGAGGCTGAAAACCCTAAATCGCCGCCGCGCTTCCATCTCGATCCTGAACCTGCAAATCGCCATTCTTTTGCCATCTTTCCTCTCCATTCATACTCGCAGATCCCGACCACCGCCTCCATTACTCGCTTTCGCCATCAACGCTGCTCTTGTTCCCATTTCCACCAATGAAACACGCATACACAATCACCGAAATCGGTTTCAAATCTCACTTCCCGGCTCTCAAATCCATTATATTGCTACTAACACCCATCTCAACAGATCCAATATCAATAGGTCAAAGGTTCTTGGCCAAATCTTTGCCATTTCTGTTCGACCCTACCATGAAGAAGAGTTCTCCTCTCAAAACGACCACAAAACACTTGTTAGTACTCATGATTTTGGAACCTCTCTTTCCAAAAAGGTGAGGAAACCTTTTCTCTGGAACTTTGATACAAGACCTCGGCTTCAATTTCTCCTCCGTTTTCACGCTGGTGGCTGGTAGTCTGCCTCTCCCTTGTCCTGGTGTTTGCGATTTTGGTGGGGGTGTGTCAGTGTTGCCGCCGGCCGGATTTACTGGGGCGTTTTGGGATTCCGGCGAGCCCCATCCTCACTCTGGAGCAAAGTCTGTTATTGTTGGTTTTTTAGTGACCTCGTGAGTCACTTCTTCTTCAAGGTTTCCATGTTATTTTTTTCTGAACTCCTTGACTATGAATCCGACCTTGAAAGCACTATCTTTTCTAGAACTACCATTGTTTTGTTGTATTTGTCCTTTTCTCTTTGCCATGATTTCGAACCTGATTTGATTTATTTCTCGTTGATTCCTAGTACTAAGTTTGGTTACTTGTATTGTGACTCTGATTATGATACCTACACCCCTGAATACATGTGTTTGACCCGGTCATCATTATATTTGGATGCTAGAAACTATATCCATATATTTCTGGCTATTGTGCTGGTTATTGATTGTTGTTTCTCTCCCATGATCCCCTCACTTGACCAGATTGGACCGAAAGATCTTTCTTGGACTGCTTTCTGCCTTTACTTGGCTTTTCTGAATCCATGGTACCACTACTATGACTATGACCTAAACATGTGGAGAAAGTTGATGTTCTTTTGTAACTCAGTAAGGTATTGATCAAATCTTGTTTCTTGCAGCTCCGGTTGGGGTTGCGCGACTGGTTGAACGGCTTGAGTTATCATGGTTTGTATCATGAGCTGAATTCCAGCAACATCCAAAGCTGGAGGTACAACCCTTTGTCCCACAGGCGCAAAGGGTGGTACAGCATGCGATACAACCCTATCTTGCGCACCAACAACATGTGTCACTTGACTTGCAACATAGTATTGATCATCAGTCTCCACAACAGGTGGGGGGCATATCAGCCTCTCCACGGCTAACAACTCTACGAGGTCATCCTCTTCTTGTATCTCTACGTGTCATAGTTGTACCAATGTGTAATTATTAACGATTAGTGTATATAAACAATTAAAGAAGCAAGTTTACATGCACAGGCGACATGGGAGATTGGCTACCGACGCTGCTAACTCGAAACTTAATCCAACAATATTAACCTATGGCTTTGAAACCAACTTTTGTAACACCCCAAGCCACGGGGTCACAACGTCGTGAATCCTACCCGGAATCCATACGGCTAGAGTACGTAAATAAGTACTATGTCGACAAAACGCCAATATTGATAATTAACCACATATGCCTATAGATGAAAAGGACATGTCACTGATAAATAATATGCATAACAAAGTTTACAACCAACGCGAAAATGACAAGGTCTACTCGACAAAGAAAAGAACAAGACCTAGAGAGTTATCTAATCAACGTCGGTGGTCACCAATCCTATCATGTCGTTCCTGTGTCTGTGCGATGCTAATACCTGGATGTCAAACAGAGCTAGCCACAATGGGTCAGTCACTATACTAGTAAGATACCCAGCTAGGCATTCTTAAGTGAAAGCATGTAAGGCATAGACACAAAAATAAGGCAGCTTGTAAGTATAACAACATTATCAAACTCGTTATCAAACATCCACTTGATATAGCCCAAAATACTATTAAGTGCATAAGCTAATATAAGACTAATAGTAATAACAAGATGGTACCACTTCTTCCCTTTAAGTCACAACTTAAGAGGGGTAAATCTCACTCGTTGGAATTTACCGTTTGAGAACGCTCAACATAATGTTCCCTGTGGAGCGCACAACATAATTGCCCCTACATAGCTCATAATGGGAACGCACAACATCCCAACCATGACTTTAGCTTATAATGGGAACGCATATAAATAATGTTCACCCAATCATATATTATATGTATACTTAATATATAGCTTTCAGAACTTAGCATATTTAGAAAACATACATGTTATAGCACACTTAATTACCAATTAAGGGTTAGCAAGGCGTCACAACATGCATCAATGCTTCACCTACCAACACAAAAGAACACATAGCGAGGCACCAAACTAATCTAGCAACCGAGCAAGTCGAAGAAACTTGCCTGAAATTCTGGAAACTCTAACAAGAACAGTTTGCAGTTATCCCGGGATACACTCAAGTACCTTGACTGCGCAGGAGATGACCCAACGAAGGATTGCTTCAGTATTGCATTTTTCAAGGGAACAAGAAGAATAAAAATATACTAGCTAGAGTAGGTTTATGGGTATATATATGTAAACAATCTAGGTTTAGTTAAGGTGGTAGCCATGTGTACACACCTATACTTGACAAGTGTGTGCCTAAGAAATTGTGGATTTCTAGCATGTTTCCACATAAGAACATAGGTGAAAGGCATGAAAAAGTAAGTGGCTAGCATGTTGATACATAAGAACATAGGTGGAAGACATGCAAAAGTAGATGGCTAGCATGTTGACACAAAAGAATATAGGTGAAAGACATGTAAAAGTAGGTGACTAGTATGTTGACACATAAGAACATAAATGGAAGGCGTGCAAAAGTAGGTGGCTAGCATGTTGACACATAAGATAAGGGGAAGACATGCAAAAAGGTAGATGGATATCCAAAGAAATAAATAAAAGCATGGAAATGTCTACCCAATTTGAAAACAACACATACATAAACATAACTATGTGGCAAGCTTATAAGTGGTACACATTTGACATAATTTTATGCAAAATTAAATCCTCACCAGCTAGCCCTTTTAGGTATAAGAGATAGAGAGAGATCCCGGTTTAGGAAGCTTAACTTGGAAGGAAAAAGAGGGTTACTCTAGATGTTTCATAATAATATTTTATATAATAGCTAAAAATTATTTTAATCATGCTAAAGACTAACGCGTCTTACTAACTTTTACCGTATTAGGATAACTTACCCAGATTAGAGATATCACATTGTAGAGTGTAAAATATGTGTAAAAAATGTTCATTCTTAAAAACTAAAACATTTTAAAAACGGGGTTCTTATTCTCACCCTTTAAAATTTGCTATGTATACCCATTTGATGAATGAACGAAATTGCCCTCCGTTTTTTAGTTTTTTTTTTTAAATCCAAAACACTACCAATTCTCAATGGACACTAGCAGGAGCCAAATGAGTACCCATTCCTAATGGGCACTGGTAACAACGAAAGAATTAGTTAAATTAAATAAGTATTGCTAAAATTATTTAAGTTTAGTTAAATATTATTAAGTAAATATTAAAATTAGTTAAATTAAATAAGTATTGCTAAAATTAGTTAAATTAAATAAGTATTGCTAAAATTATTTAAGTTTATTTAAATACTATTAAGTAATACTAAGATTAGTTAAATTAAGTTAAGTAGCTTTAAGGACATACTAAAATTAGTTAAATTTTATTAAGTAACTTTTAAGTACATACTAAAATTAGTTAAGTAGTTTAAAATATCATGTTGTTCAGTCAATATATTACATCTCAATTTTAGTTGGTACATGCTTAAATTAAATAAATACATATTAAAATTATTAAAATTTAGTTAATTAGTATTAAGTAAATATTAAATTGTTTATATTTAGTTAAATAACTTTAAGTATATATTAAAATTAGTTTAGTTAATTAAGTAATATTTAAGTACATAATAAATTACGTACATATATAAAAGTTATAAATATAATATCATATATATGAAAAGAAAAACATATAATAAGTGTGTAGAGGTACCCATCCCCAATGGGTAGCAGAAGAGTGGAGCTACTCATCCCCAATGGACAGCGGAATGATTTTGAACTACCCATCCCCAATGGACACCAATACATGGGTGTGTATAACAAAAATAAAAGGGTGAGAATATGAACCCCCTTTAAAAAGCACTTGACCCTTGTTTTGGGGCGAAAAGATCGGACGACCTAAATCGCCTTAGACGGGGTAACGAGTCGATCGGGTAATAGAAATCAATCCAAACCAAACAGACAATCAACAAATAAAGAATAGATACGAAATAGCAAGGTAATTTTATTGATCTATTGATGATTGAATCAGATCGAAGTACAACTTATCCTTGGAGGACAAAAGATCGGATCCTGTTTGATCCGTGATTCTGTGACTCGACCGGTGGTGACTGAGCGATATTCCGAGGAGACTGAGCTAGACTGGGTGCACTCTTAAGTTCTTTTTGGAGCAAGTTCTCGAATGCAGGATGTAGACGTGTGTCCATTACTTGCCTTATCGTGATCTATATATGGTAATTGTCATCTTGTGTCTGTTACTTCATCGTTTGCAATATTTCTTATAAATTCTGGGCGAGATCTTCGGGATTTGCTCTTGATTGCCAACATTATCTCTGTGTTTAATGTCATAGCCGTTGCCATCGATTCAAGCATTTAATGTGTTGGGCGAGATCTTAGGAATTGGTCGGATCCTATGCGTCTGAGGAATGTTCGATGCCTCCTCCTGGTTTCTCTTGGCTTCCGACTCCGTTTGTGTAACACCCCCAAATCTTAACCCATTTGGAAAGGTATTACCGCCAGTGACCTCGGTTTTCCTCACCAAAGCCACCCAAGGCTTTACCATTTAAATACAATCCATGAAACACTTATAATACAAAATCATCATAACATTCAATTAAAGCATGAGTCCCGGAATTACATCCCAATTCCGAATAGGACTAAATACATAGTTAAACAAAATACAGCGGAAGTCTTTCTTAAAATATACAAAAAGGGGTTGTGATCGCCATGATCACCTGCCCAAGGTTCTCAACCTGATTAAAACATTAAAAACATCCAAAAACCACCGTCGTCTTCATAGTCATTCTAGTCTCCTCATATCTGCGCTCTATCTGATGTGCCGAATCGAACGGATGACACCAGCCAACCATGCAGAGAACAATTTCGGTTGGTTAGTCTAATGAAAGATTATGCAAGGGTACAAAGCAGAGTGGTTCGAAGTAGACGTATTAGGTTAGACTCATCGTCTCTCGAATAACAGTCGATAACGATAGTCAACCACCATACTCCTACTAGAATATATGAAAGGCATGATCAAGAGAAGATTCCAACTGAAATGAATCTTATCGGAATATCCAAGAGAAGACTCCAAAAGATTGAGTCTTTTAGGAAGCATGACAAAGTCTGGAACATTTAAAGAATCACAGAATTACAGTATCACATTCGAGCGACTAAAAGTTAAGACGAGCTTTCCTAGCTGCACTAGCGCCTAGCTGCACTACTCGCCCATGGTATATTAATTATGTGCGACAACGACACTTATCTTATGATATTCTCAAACGCACAACACGTTATAAGCTTTTAAATGTATATATCCCATGGATCCTATTCATATAGTATTAGGTGGGGCTTAGCCACCTCTCTACTAGATTCCAAGATTTGTGACACCAGCTAAGTGCACCCCCTCTATACTCGTGTATCAGAGGTTAGGTCATGACCATCCATATGGTATTAGGTGGGGTCTTGCCACCTCTCTACCAAATTATAAAGAAACAACTCGATTCCAACGAGTCCAACGTTCCTGACTACTAGTGCTAACTAAACAGTTCACGCACAACAATAGTTCACAATAAATCCACATAAATGCTCTCAAGGCTATCAACATAAATATATATTCATAATAGCGTTGTTCTAACAGATATACAACCTATTATAATATCATATTTAAGTCACATAACTATAATAGCGTTGTTCTAGCAGATATACAACCTATTATAATATCATATTTTAGTTCTCTAAAACAGTTAACAAAACCGTTCCCAGACGAACACAATAATCATTCCAAATTAATTACTCAATTAAGCAACTGATAATTAATAGAAACATGGAATGATGAGCAAGAGCGAACCGCTACTTGCCTTAAATCCGCAGAAGCTTAAACGAAGCTAGGTACGACGACAACTGGTTTCCGGGCTCGAAGCAGGGACATATCTGGCAACACAGATTCCTTCGGATCGACCCATAAAGAAACCCAAGTTAGATTCTACAACAACGAGTACGAATCTAAAGAATAACGAAAGGAATCAAAAGGAACGAAGCCCGATCGAAAGCCACAAAAGCCAAGGCCGAAACAAGCCAAGAGCTTCTGGGCGGCGGTCGCCGCCTGCCTTATGGCGGGCGCCTCCTGTTCGTGGCGGCGGTCGCCGCCTGCCTTACGGCGGGCGCCGCTACGAACACCGGGAAAATTTACGAGAAGCACCAAACTCACCGACCACGATCGTTTTGCCTCTCCTTTGCCTTGTTTTGGATTCTAAGCTTCCAAGGGCCTCCAAAGCTTCACTTTGCAACTGGAATAACACCAAATGGAGCTCCGGCGATCGATTCTGAATTATCCGGCGAAAGCTTGAATTTTCGGCGAGTGATTTATGGGGAGATTGAGCTTCGGATTTGTGCTCAATCCCAGCTCCCAAATCCTCCTTTAAATAGCCAAAACTCCAGGGGACAACCAAGGGCACGTGGAGGGCTAAGATCGGAGGTCATCTGATTCGCCGACCACCACGGAGTCAAGCCGGCGAGGCAGAGCTAGGCCTGCACCTAGGCGACAGTCGCTGCCCATTTTGGCCGGCGGTGGTCGCTGCTTTTTGGCGCCACTTGCCAACTTGTCGGGAAGAGGATGACGATGTCAGAGCCTGTCAGGCGGCGGTCGCCGCCTGCCTTACGGCGATCGCCGCCAAGCCCATTTTTCGTCCGTTAAGCTTGGAACAACAATGTCTTAATCCGGGATAAATAATAATCGTACACGAACGAGTATTAAGTCCCAAAATACGTCGACTGTATATTATTTCACTTAGAAAAATATTACAGAGATTAAGAATATTATAGAATGTCTTTCTGTCTCTGAAATTAAATCGACGTACACAATAGACGTTCAGGTAATTTCCAAAATACCCTTACATAAATACGGGATATCACATCACCTCCCCCTTAAAAGAAGTTTCGACCCCAAAACTTAGGTCGCAAATAACTCGGGAAAACGTCTGAGCATATCTGCTTCAGTTTCCCATGTTTCCCAAGTAATTTCTTCTGTCCCTGACTTGGACCACAGAATTCGTACCAACAGTACGATCTTGTTGCGCAATTGCTTCTCACGACGCTCGAGAATGTGCACATGCATCTCTTCGTAGGTACCATTTGCTTGAATCTCGATATCCTCATAGCTCAGCACATGAGACTCATCTGGTACGTATTTCCTTAGCAAGGATACGTGGAACACATTATGCACTGGGTGTGTCGATGGCGGCAATGCCAAGCGGTACGCTAGAGATCCCACTTTATCAAGAATCTCGAATGGTCCCACGTAGCGAGGGTTAAGCTTCCCACGCTTACCAAATCTGAACACACCCTTGGATGGGGATACTTTGACAAATACTTTGTCACCAACCTCGAACTCGACAGTCCTACGCTTCTGATCCGCGTAAGACTTCTGTCGACTTTGGGCGGTCAACATTCTTTGTCTAATCAAAACAATGTCCGAAGCTGTTCTCTCGACCAACTCTGGTCCGAGCAGAATCTTGTCGGCATTCTCATCCCAACAAATCGGAGATCTGTACTTTTGACCGTATAAAGCCTTGAATGGATCCATCTTGATAGTAGCATGCCAGCTATTATTGTATGTGAACTCAATCAGACTCAGGCTGTCCCTCCAGCTAGTCGGACGATCGAGTACCCAAGTTCTCAACATATCCTATCGCCATATGCTATACTTGTACTAACTCGTGACCATTCTCAAAGTTATGATCACCACAATAGATTCGCTATACTAATTATGAGAATACATATTCTCTTACTCTTACTTCTAAACTTCTCTCGAAGTAAATACCCTAACCTCCTTAGGTTGGTATCCTTAACCAATTTGGTCTACAATCCTTACTCTCGATAGAATAGATGTAATCATCTACATGATTACCATTGCCTTAACCAGATTATCCTTACAAAAATCTCCAATGTAACCTTGCTGTCATGTATTCTTCCTCCGGAAGACCTTAATGTCCTTACATAGAAGAATACAACATCTTTCTACTAACCTTCTTTCGACAGTTCGATCCTTGAATATATACTTAGAAATCAATAGTACTACAACTTAGTACTTCCACCTGTCATACAGACCTTACATAAACGATTCACTTGTTACCCTTATCATATCCGGCCCTTATGCCATATATTTATCTCACAATCTATACTCATGTGATCCCATAATTAGCAATACCACAATCTATGCCTGATTACCACAACATGATTCACTAATCCATTCCATAGGATTATACTCTTGTCTCACCCGAACGTTTTATAAGATTACCTTAACCAACGTGGGTTGCCCCTTTTTATCAAGTCCACTTGATCTCATCCGCAACCTCATCTATATATATTATACCTTTAATAAAAGAACACGCATCTCCCTCACAATTTCCTTATATGCAAAATCCCAAAGTTCACAACTTAATTCCTTACAATCCAATTGTCAACTCTTAGTAACGTCAAAGCATTACATCCTCAATTTCCTTAAAGGTACCTCTTACTATTCCATCAATTATCTGGAAGTAAGTTTGACCTTATGTCATTTCTAACTTAAATCCTTTAAGATTCCCATACTTTCTCCAAGAATAATCACAACATTTATTCGTATGCTCCTCCACCCAATCACATAAAGTCCAAATATCGAATCTTGTAAATTCCCAAGTGTCATAACTCTTTATTCCTCGAAAGGACAACATTCTAACTCCAATCCTTTGGCCTACTTAAATTTGGCCCTAAAATTCACTGCCAACTCAGGCCTCTAGTTTCTTCGAAACAGGATCGCAATCAATCAATTAGCACAGTTGTGCCTAATCACTTATTTCCTTAATCGTGACATCAAATCGCCATAATAGACATCAATCATTGTCTGTCTAATCCTTATATTGCTTCTCTAAAGGAAGTCTCATAATAGACCCCAAAACGAAACTTCGAATAGATCTTCCAAGATAATACTTATGACTTTGCACACTTGGCTTTTCAAAAGCAACCCTTAACCATTAGTCCTACACCGGTTGTATCCACAACTCTGAACTCTAAAGTCCTACTTAAGGTCGTAATAGAGGAAACGAGTTCCCTATGAACTATCTCTCTTATACATTTCCCTTCAGTAGCGCTAATACTGGTGTAGAGGTCAGACACTGTTTCAATTCCTGAAAAATGGCCTCACACTTGTCATTCCAGACAAATTTCTTATGGACCTTGTGGAGCAGACCGGTCATAGGTAGAGCGATCTTCGAAAATCCCTCTACGAATCGTCTATAATATCCGGCAAGTCCAAGAAAACTGCACACCTCTTTCACGTTCTGAGGCTGCTTCCAATTATCCACCGCTTCAATTTTTTGGGGATCAACCATAACCCCATTCTCATTGATCACATGGCCTAAGAAAGCCACTTCTCTCATCCAAAAGTCACACTTAGACAATTTAGCATACAACTCATTTTGTCTAAGGACTGATAAGGCAATCCGCAGATGTTCCTCGTGAATCTCTTCATTCGGAGAATAGATCAGAATGTTGTCGATGAAGACCACCACGAACTTATCCAAGTACTGGTGAAAACATCGATTCATCAGATCCATGAAGACTGCTGGAGCATTCGTAAGTCCAAAAGGCATTACTACGAACTCGAAATGACCATATCTGGTCCGGAACGCAGTTCTAGGAATGTCTTCCTTACGAATTCTCAGCTGATGATAACCCGATCTCAAGTCGATCTTGGAGAAAACTTTTGCTCCTTGAACTGATCCAACAGATCATCAATCCTTGGCAAATGATATTTATTCTTGATCGTGACTTTATTCAACTCACGATAGTCGATACAAAGTCGAAACGATCCATCTTTTTTCTTGACAAATAAAACCGGAGCACCCCAAGGTGATGCGCTCGGCCTTACATAACCCTTGTCGAGAAGATCCTAGAGTTGCTTCTTCAACTCTTTCATCTCTGCAGGAGCCATCCGGTACGGTGATTTAGAAATCGGCGCCGTACCAGGCTCAAGATCAATAGAAAATTCCACATCACGATTTGGGGGTAATCCAGGAATTTCTTCCGGAAAGACATCCGAAAATTCTCTAACCACTGGAATATCAAGAACTGAAGGTTCATCTTTCGCGGGCGGATCCAGGTAGCAAAGATACTCGACACAACCTTGTCGTAGTAGCTTAAACGCAGCCATCGCATTGATAAGCCTGCCGTTATCAGCGTCATTCCGACCCTTAAACTTGCACACGAACTGGCCCCCAGATGACACCGTCACCATCCTTGAACTAAAGTCGATCACCGCCCCATGACGCGTCCGCCAATCCATACCGAGAATAATGTCGTATGGAGCCATGGCTATATAGATCAAATCTGCCTCAAACTTCTTACCCTGAATGGTAACCGGAAATTCTGACAGAAGCTTGGTTCTAACCAAATATTTATTAATAGGAAGGTTTACAACGAAAGGTTTATAAACCTTGTTACATACTGATCTAAACTTACTAACACAACTATATGAAACGAAGGACTGGGTAACACCCGAATTCACAACATACACCAAAGTAGGATGAAGGTATAAGGCACTTTAAGCATTTGGAGCATCGGGTCCATACGCTTCACGCATAACGTAAGAGTATTGACCCTGACCTCCAGAAGCCATTGGGGCTTTCCCCTTTGTTCTGCGCAGTTGTCCGCAGCAAAGGACTAGGAGCTTCCACCGGACTGATCCTGGATCGGTTGTTCTGATTAGCAGACCCCTTCCGTGACTTAGCTCATTTCTGCCTCTTCCATTGACAGAACGCCTGTAAATGTCCTTCCCTTTTACAGGCAAAACACGTCTTCTTCTCCTTTGGGCACACATTACTCTTGTGCCCGTGCGTACCACAGTTGTAGCACTGGATCCGACTCTTGTTCTGCCCCGATTGCTGTGTTGACCCATCTTGAGTCATTTATGTCTTTGCTCGGCCAGATTTGGCAAAATCAGACGATGGCGCAGGACGTTTAAACCCACTTGCCTGAGACTGGTTCTGCACTTGCCTCTGGCTATTACGCTTCTTTATTGGCTCTCCTTCCCCATCGTAGCTGTCAGGCCTTATAGAGCTTATGGCTTTCAATGCTTGGCCATAATTGTCTCTATTCCCGACAGTATCCTCATGAGGTATTTGGACAGCTGGCTCCTCAAATCTGGGAACCGCTGGAGGATCTGGCACAACTTGTGCCTGAGGCGCGATTGTTCGTATAATGTCGATGAGCGCTTGTATCACCAAACCCCGGATTGCCTCTATTGTTGCGGCATCAAACATCACTGGTGTGTTGACCTGAGCTTGGTCATTGCCCACTGGATTGTTGTGAGCAACAAACTCGTGTTCCTTTCCAGGGTTTGCAACATTCCTCGCATTTGGTCTGGGGTTATTGCTTGGCCCAGCACCAACACGAATAGTGTTCATCATGTTCACCATCTGTTTACCGATCAGGTTCCAAGTATTTTATACATTAATATTTCTCAAAAATACTTAATGTAATAAAAATCAACTCAGAGTAGATTAACTTGGTAATTTCTATTGATGAACTCAAACCGAGTTACTAGGTTCTACAACCTTAAATCTTAACGAGGGAACTGGGAATTCAAGCCTTACTGGAGATGGCGAAACCACCTCGGCTTCTTCCGAGTCCTCTAAAGAGAAACGAAAGCACCCAAAACTACGGGCGACGAGAAAGGAATTAGTCTTTCTAGACATAGAAGCAAGCTTACTACATCAGACTATATAGAAGACATGACTATGAACGGTTTGGATTTAAAAACAACATTTTTATTTTTGAAACTCAGAGCCTTTCTAAAACACTTTTCAATAAAAAAGAGTAAATGGTTTTCAAATACCCAACCCGTTTTAAAACTTTAGGCTCTAATACCATAACTGTAACACCCCCAAATCCTAACCCATTTGGAAAGGTATTACCGCCAGTGACCTCGGTTTTCCTCACCAAAGCCACCCAAGGCTTTACCGTTTAAATACAATTCATGAAACACTTATGATACAAAATCATCATAACATTCGATTAAAGCATGAGTCCCGGAATTACATCCCAATTCCGAATAGGACTAAATACAGAGTTAAACAAAATACAGCGGAAGTCTTTCTTAAAATATACAAAAAGGGGTTGTGATCGCCATGATCACCTGCCTAAGGTTCTCAACCTGATTAAAACATTAAAAACATCCAAAAACCACCGTCGTCTTCATAGTCATTCTAGTCTCCTTATATCTGCGCTCTATCTGATGTGCCGAATCGAACGGATGACACCAGCCAACCATGCAGAGAACAATTTCGGTTGGTTAGTCTAATGAAAGACTATGCAAGGGTACAAAGCAGAGTGGTTCGAAATAGACGTATTAGGTTAGACTC
Source organism: Rheum nobile (assembly GCA_027886185.1). Lineage (NCBI taxonomy): Eukaryota > Viridiplantae > Streptophyta > Magnoliopsida > Caryophyllales > Polygonaceae > Rheum > Rheum nobile. The sequence continues at coordinate 1,217,562 of WOAB01000002.1, read as the reverse complement.
ATCGTCTCTCGAATAATAGTCGATAACGATAGTCAACCACCATACTCCTACTAGAATATATGAAAGACATGATCAAGAGAAGATTCCAACTGAAATGAATCTTATCGGAATATCCAAGAGAAGACTCCAAAAGGTTGAGTCTTTTAGGAAGCATGACAAAGTCTGGAACATTTAAAGAATCACAGAATTACAGTATCACATTCGAGCGACTAAAAGTTAAGACGAGCTTTCCTAGCTACACTAGCGCCTAACTGCACTACTCGCCCAGGGTATATTAATTACGTGCGACAACGGCACTTATCTTATGATATTCTCAAACGCACAACACGTTATAAGCTTTTAAATGTATATATCACATGTATCCTATACATATAGTATTAGGTGGGGCTTAGCCACCTCTCTACTAGATTCCGAGATTTGTGACACCAGCTAAGTGCACCCCCTCTATACTCATGTATCAGAGGTTAGGTCATGACCGTCCATATGGTATTAGGTGGGGTCTTGCCACCTCTCTACCAAATTATAAAGAAACGATTGGATTCCAACGAGTTCAACGTTCCTGACTACTAGTGCTAACTAAACAGTTCACGCACAACAATAGTTCACAATAAATCCACATAAATGCTCTCAAGGCTATCAACATAAATATATATTCATAATAGCGTTGTTCTAACAGATATACAACCTATTATAATATCATATTTAAGTCACATAACTATTGTTCTAGCAGATATACAACCTATTATAATATCATATTGTAGTTCTCTAAAACAGTTAACAAAACCGTTTCCAGATGAACACAATAATCATTCCAAATTAATTACTCAATTAAGCAACTGATAATTAATAGAAACATGGAATGATGAGCAAGAGCGAACCGCCACTTGCCTTAAATCCGCAGAAGCTTAAACAAAGCTAGGTACGACGACAACTGGTTTCCGGGCTCGAAGTAGGGACATATCTGGCAACACAGATTTCTTCGGATCGACCCATAAAGAAACCCTAAGTTAGATTCTACAACAACGAGTACGAATCTAAAGAATAACGAAAGGAATCGAAAGGAACGAAGCCCGATCGAAAGTCACAGAAGCCAAGGCCGAAACAAGCCAAGAGCTTCTGGGCGGCGGTCGTCGCCTGCCTTACGGCGGGCGCCTCCTGTTCGTGGCGGCGGGCGCCGCTACGAACATCGGGAAAATTTACGAGAAGCACCAAACTCACCGACGACGATCGTTTTGCCTCTCCTTTGCCTTGCTTTGGATTCTAAGCTTCCAAGGGCCTCCAAAGCTTCACTTTGCAACTGGAATAACACCAAATGGAGCTCCGGCGATCGATTGTGAATTATCCGGCGAAAGCTTGAATTTTCGGCGAGTGATTTATGGGGAGATTGAGCTTCGGATTTGTGCTCAATTCAACTCCCAAATCCTCCTTTAAATAGCCAAAACTCCAGGGGACAACCAAGGGCACGTGGAGGGCTAAGATCGGAGGTCATCCGATTCGTCGACCACCACGGAGTCAAGCCGGCGAGGCAGAGCTAGGCCTGCACCTAGGCGGCGGTCGCTGCCCATTTTGGCCGGCGGCGGTCGCTGCTTTTTGGCGCCACTTGCCAACTTGCCGGGAAGAGGATGACGATGTCAGAGCCTGTCAGGCGACGGTCGCCGCCTGCCTTACGGCGGTCGCCGCCAAGTCCATTTTTCGTCCGTTAAGCTTGGAACAACAAGGTCTTAATCCGGGATAAATAATAATCATACACGAACGAGTATTAAGTCCCAAAATACATCGACTGTATATTATTTCACTTAGAAAAATATTACAGAGATTAAGAACATTTACATAATGTCTTTCTGTCTCTGAAATTAAATTGACGTATACAACAGACGTTCATGTAATTTCCAAAATACCCTTACAGAAATACGGGGTATCACAGTTTGGATCTTGGCCCAACTTTCTCGTTTGATCCTCTTGGAGAATGATGGGCCCAACAACCCTTACGAAGGTTTTGTTCATTGTGTTTGACAGGGCTTTTGTCATATATACCTCAAAGAAACCTTAAAAACCCAACTAATGTAGTCTGGCAAGGGTCGAACCCACAGAGAATCAATCTATCTATCCTGTTTGCAGAAATCGTTTACCAATCATCAACAGTAACAAAGGGGGGTTTGGTTTGAGTTCTAAAGCTATGAAATTAACTAACAGAAGTAACAAAGATGTAAACAGATATTGACGAAAGAACTCAGCTAGACAAATTTCCACACTTCAGTTTGATTGATTGTTCATCGATTATCTCCAGTTCTTTAACCCAATGAATGTTCCAATTCCTTTTCTGAAGTTTATTAACAAGACAACCAGACCCTGATAATACTAACTATCAAACAATCAGGAAACTATCAAGATTCAATTCAATAGCAGCAGTAAGTTCAGGAATTTCTGCAGATACATGCAACATAAAACAACTAGTTTTACTTAGCATGCAAATCAATTCTCTTCTACAATAAACTATCACAACTAGTTCTGGAATACTGTAGTTGCTACTCTGAATCAGATATTTCAACTAGAAATAATCCAACTCTAGCATAAGAGTAGACCTGAGCAAACGCGAGCCGGCCCGCCGGCCCGCCGGCCCGCCTAGTCCGCTCGGTATAAATGGGCGGATATGTGTATTATATTTATCCCATTTTACTCAGATAGCCCAGCCCGCCCGTTTATATGGGCGGGATATGGACACTGATAATACCCCATTTAGCCCGGATAGCCCGCCCGAAAGCCCGAATTAATTTTTAAATAAATATATTTTTAATATTAAATAAATTCATAAAATTATTATATAAAATAAAAAAATATTTATACTTAAGTCTCTAAGCAACCTAATAGTCTAATAGACTAATATAACAGTACACGACACTTTTCACCAAAAAAACAAACAACTAATACTCGACACTTTGTGAACCCTTGTTTCCTCTCAGTCCCACGGCCGCCATCTACCTTCTTCCTCTCAGTCCCAAACTACTCCCAGTGCCAGTAGATCAACCAACAATTTCATCTAGCTTCTTCCTCCCAGTCCTTGCAGATCGACAAGCCGACAGTCCAACCTGGATTTCATCTTCTTCCTCCTAGTCCCCCCGCGAGCTTGTTTTTTGCCTCTTCACTTGAGCGTGTAAGCACCTTCGCCTCTTTCAATCTCTATTTGATTTGCAAACTTAAAATTCTTATAATAGGGAAGAACTGATGCTTTGTTGTTGTTTTGAAGAAATTATAGGTAGAGAAGAAGTAGAACTAGATCATATCTTGGTTTAATTTTGGTGTCATTCTTGTGTCAAATCATATGAGAGTTGTTTGAGCCTTTTTGGAGTTTGATAGAGAATAACTAATGTTATATTAATCCTATTCTATGCAGTTTGATAGAGTAATGGCAGAAGACTCTGCAAACAGGGGACAAACTGTGGAGAATCAGCCAACCCAATGCACCGCAAAAGGCAAAAAACTCACGTCCATGGTGTGGGTACATATGACTAGAGAAGTGTTGGATAATGGAGACATCAAGGCTACATGCAAGCATTGTAAGTCTGTATTCGGTACAAATTCACATTCTGGGACTAGTCATCTTAGTAGACATGTAAATACATGTTCTGCGCGTCGTTACCGTGATAATAAAAGCTTCGTCATATCTGGTAGTGTTAGTTCATCTATTAGTAACTCTACTCCAGATCAAATCACAATGAGGAAACCTTTGTCAGTTTAGATGATATTCGTGAAGCTTTGAGTGTTTTCATTGTATCTGGTGGTCATGCATTCAGCTTAATTGAGGAACCAAGTTTCATTTATTTAATGAGAGTTATTGCACCTGATTTTCATCTAATTGGTAGATGTACAATTAAAAGGGATGCAGTGACTCAATATGAAAAGGAGAAAATGTTAGTTTGTCAACAATTACAAGATGCACCTGGTAGGATTAGCTTTACAACTGATAACTGGAAGAGTGAAAACACAACTGATGAATTTATGTGTGTGACAGCTCATTGGATTGATATAGATTGGGTCTTAAAGAAGAGAATTATTAAATTTTCATCTTTAACTCCTCCATTTGACGGTGCTTCTCTTGCTGATGAGATTTTGTTGTGCTTGGGTGAATGGAAAATATCTGAGAAGGCTTTTACTGTCACACTTGATAATGCATCTTATAATGATACTATGATTGCATCTCTGAAAAGTCATCTATTAAGGAAGCATTGTTTGGTAGCACATGGGGAGTTTTTTCAGATGCGTTGTTGTTGTCACATTATTAACTTGGTGGTACAAACTGGTTTGAAACTCATAGATGATGTTGTTGTCAGAATTAGAAAAGTTGTCATCAATGTGAGGAATTCAATTGCAAAGAATAAAAGGTTTTATGAGATTGCTACCACAAATTTTGGCTTGAGCAATACCAAAAGGTTGCGTCTAGACACACCGACTAGATGGAACTCCACTTATACAATGCTTGATCGTTTTCTTTATTTTCAAGATGTCATTGACTCTTTTGTTGCCAAGGATGTGGACTTGAGAGTGCATTCGTTGTCACTAGCAGACTGGGAAATAGTGACTCAAATTCATGAATTTCTGCGCATATTTTATGTTAGGACTACTGAATTTTCTGCCTCTAAGACACCTACTGCGAATATATATTTTAGAGGGGTTTGGAGTACTCTAATGCATTTGACAAGCATTAATGAAAGTTCACCTATCTTGTATAAAATGGTGAAGCCTATGCAAGAGAAGTTTGAAAAGTATTGGTCTGAGTACATTTTACTTCTACCATGTGCTGCTGTTTTGGATCCTCGGTATAAGTTGGAAGCTGTCAATTTCTGTTATACAAGCTTGTTTGGGGACATATATGCTAAGGAGATGACCACAAAGATTAAGGATGTTTTTTTGGAATTGATAAAAGAGTATACAGTTGTTGGAGGCAGTGCAGTTTCTGAACCTTGTTGTGATAGTATTGAAATATTGACAAGAAAGACTTCGGGGGCTGGTGCTAATTCTCAAACAGTTGCTTTGGATCCACAAGCTTTATTGCTTAATCATATATCCATGAACAAAAGGACTAAGGCTACTACAAAGTCTGAGTTGGAGGTTTATCTTGAAGATGAAAATGAATGTCCTTCTATTGAGCTTGATATTTTGAATTATTGGAAGCGTAAGTCTCGTCATTATCCTGCCCTTTATGTATTGGCTCGTGATTTGCTTGCTATTCCAATCTCTAGTATTTCGTCTGAATCCTCTTTTAGCTTGGGAAATAAAATGATCACATCTTCTAGAAGTTCTCTTGCATGTACGACCATTGAAGCACTTTCATGCTATGAAGATTGGTTGCGTGTTAAAGGCTTTGCAAAAGGTATAACTTGTTTCTTTTAGTCTTTATAAGTCAAATTATTAAATGATCTAGTTTTGTTTGTTAATTATGTCTAGTTTTGTTTGTTAGTTATGTTAAGTTTGTTGTTATTGAAGGTCCATCCAAGACACTTAAAATTGGCGATGTTGGTTGTGATGAGTTTGAGGACGAAGAAGATTCAACTAAGGCGTGATTGTGTAATGTTATGTTATGTTATTCAGTGGGAATTTTCTTTTGAATTTGTGTAATGTAATGTTATGTGGGAATTTGTAATGACAAGTTTGTAACATTAACTATGTTTACCGTTTGTAATAAAAATACAATTTCTTATGGATATTGTGCGTTAAATTATATTTATTATGTTTCGTTTTATAACAGGATTGACAGGTTTGTCTTGTCTCGCGGGCTAAATGTGACCCGCGGACTACCCGGATCCGGATGTCCGGGCGGATCCGAGAAGCCTCCCTAGCCCGTTTCCTTGGCTTGCCCGGATCCGGCCCGCCCATCTGGGCATGACTTTTGTCCAAAGCCCAGCCCGATTCCCGCCCGGATCCGGGTTTGATCAGGTCTACATAAGAGTAATACCAATGGCCAATTAGCAAAACTCAAAGGAATTAAGTTCAAGAGAATCAATAATATTCAAGGAAGTAGAACAAGAGTTATAATCTCACAACCAAATCAAACAAAGGCTTCCATCGTCTAACCAAGCAAAGGAACTTAGTTCTTCATAGTCTTGCAAAAACTCCAAAAATAATAGGAACGATCGTGTAACATCCCAGGCCAAGCTACCCCAGCCACCAAGCCGCCCAGCCACCCAACGGTGCCGGCGCCGGTACTGGTGCCGCCTGGTTGTCCAAGGACATGCAGCCCACACACCCAACCCTTCCCCCATTTAAATGGGTAGGTTGTTGCCTACGGGGATCGAACCCGGGACCTTTAGATACAAGGGCAATACCTTGCCACTTATATCACCAATTGCGCTGCAGCACAATTGGTGATATAAGTGGCAAGGTATTGCCCTTGTATCTAAAGGTCCCGGGTTCGATCCCCGTAGGCAACAACCTACCCATTTAAATGGGGGAAGGGTTGGGTGTGTGGGCTGCATGCCCTTGGACAACCAGGCGGTACCAGTACCGGCGCCGGAACCGTTGGGTGGCTGGGCGACTTGGTGGCTGGGGTAGCTTGGCCTGGGATGTTACAAAAAAGTACACTTTATGTTGGTGCCTGACCTTGCCGACTACGGGCCTGACAGACACCCCGGCACTGCCATCCTTAACAGGCCTGCAGGCCGTGTACCCCAACCCTTCCTCCTCACTTGGGTAGGTTGTTGGTGAGAGTCGAACACGCGACCTCTCCACCCTTTATCAAGCGCCTAAGCACCTTGATACCAATTGTGCTGCAGCACAATTGGTATCCACTCCTTGCGGGGAGGGGATAAAGGGGAGAGGTCTCGAGTTCGAGCGCTCCCAACAACCTCTTGGAAATGGCTTTCATTAATTTGGAGTAGCCAACAAGGAAGGGTTGGGGTACATGGGCTGCAGCCCATGCGAGTGTCTCATGTTGGGCTAGGCCCGTGGCTTGAGCACTCACATAAAAGTGTACTTTTTTGTAACATCCCAGGCCAAGCTACCCCAGCCACCAAGCCGCCCAGCCACCCAATGGTGCCGGCGCCGGTATTGGTGCCGCCTGGTTGTCCAAGGGCATGCAGCCCACACACCCAACCCTTCCCCCATTTAAATGGGTAGGTTGTTGCCTACGGGGATCGAACCCGGGACCTTTAGATACAAGGGCAATACCTTGCCACTTATATCACCAATTGTGCTGCAGCGCAATTGGTGATATAAGTGGCAAGGTATTGCCCTTGTATCTAAAGGTCCCGGGTTCGATCCCCGTAGGCAACAACCTACCCATTTAAATGGGGGAAGGGTTGGGTGTGTGGGCTGTATGCCCTTGGACAACCTGGCGGCACCAGTACCGGCGCCGGCACCATTGGGTGGCTGGGCGGCTTGGTGGCTGGGGTAGCTTGGCCTGGGATGTTACAGATCGTTCTCCCAAAAACAACATAATGAAAACTAGGTTTAGCAAAGTATTTATATCCTAGGCTAAAGATAACAGTTTCCATAAAAACGTAATTAAAATAATTAATAAAAACTGATAAAATAACTAAGGAAATCCGAAAAAGCAACTTTGCTGATTTTTCTTCAATGGCCGTGATCTCGGTTCTAGGCCGCGGTCGCGGCTTTGCTTGTCTTTGACTTCAACATTTTCTTCAATGGCCGCGATCGCGGCTTTGCCTTTTCAGCACCTCTGACGAACTCTTCCTTGGCCGCGCCTGCGGCTTTGCCTTCCTCAGCTCCTCTGACGCTCCAAAACTCCCTAAACTCCACCCTTTCCTGTACTAATTCCCCCACTCTCCTCAATCATAAATTAACTCCTAAACTAGTATAAACATCCCTCATAGCGTACTAACAATTCCTAGTTACGCACTACAAAGTAGAGCGCATCAAATTCCCCCATGCTTAGACCTTGCTCGTGACCTACCTGAAACCTTCTTATTGCTCCACCACTTATGTCGCCACGCCAGAAGAATGAATGAATCCTATTAATCACTCCTTTTTTCACTCATTCTGCCTAGGCGCCCTTTCGGGTTTTCACCTAGCCACTAATTTCATTTTTCTTAGATGGGCTCACCAATCCTCACATCACTCTTTAGCCTCTTATTACCCTAGCCTAATGCCAGTCCGGGCCCTTGAATTTTGCCTAAGCCGCCCATTCGGGTTTTCAGCTTAGCCAGGCTTTTCTTTTTTTTTCTTTTTTTTTTGATATACAGACATCAAGTACAAATCCCTCCCCCATGCTTAAATATTGCATTGTCCTCAATGTAATGAAAGACAAAAATGAAAACCGGGGGAGAAAGAAAAATACCCACTAGTGTTGCCGAGGTAGTCCCCGTCTCGGATGTCGGGGTTGGCGTGGCGGTGGAAAATCATTGAAACAAGAGTCGTTGGTGTGATGGCGGGAGACAATGTTGTGCAACATATCTTCTGTATGTCCGATGTATGTTTGGAACCACAATTCTCCAAAGGTAGAACGGAGACTAACCGAAAACAAAACTCTCAGGTACTGGTGATGATGGTCGCGGTTCTCAGAAGAGAAGAAGCAGCGAGGAGAACGACTCAGATCTGATGGTGGGATGAGAGAAATAGGTGGTCGGTGGTCGCGGCTTGAAGGAAAGAAGAGATGGCCGGCCGCGACGTGAAGCAAAGAGAACTCCAAAACAAATGACAACAGACGAGTGCAAGGCCGCGGTCGCGGCATGTACTTGGAATTTTTTTTTTGAATTTTTTTGAATTTTTTTTTTGAAATAGAGAAAGCTTACGGTGCATTCTTCGCAGATAGGGCAAGGCCGCGATCGCGATTTTCAGGCCGCGGTCGCTGCTTCCACTTCGAAAATGCCTCTACCTGCAAGTTAGTCTAGAAAACGAAACAAGGGAAAACGAATGACAGAAAGAAAAGAGAAAATGACAAGAAAGACTTCATACCTCGGGTTGCCTCCCGAGAAGCGCCTTGGTTAATGTCGTTGGCTCGACATAGTGTCATGGGATCAAAATAAGTTACTCGCATCAATAGAACACATAGAATCATCATCATGAGGGTGTTTCTTAGCATCATAAATGTTATACTCTACCCTTTCCCCATCAAATTCCATAGTCAGTGAACCACTACTCATATCAATTTTTGTGTTGGCGGTCTTAAGAAACGGCCTACCTAACATAACAGGGCATGCATGCTTGTCGTGTCCCATATGCATGCTTGACGTCCTCTACTACTCCTTTCGGATAAACATTAGACAAATCAGCTAATTGAATCACTGTCCCAGTTTCATGCAATGGTCCAAGCCCCAAAGATTCATATAAAGAGTAAGGCAACACATTAATAGATGCACCCAAATCTAACATGGCTCTTTTAAACTTGGTGTTACCTATCATACAAGGAATGCTAAACATGCCAGGGTCGTCACACTTCTTAGGCATTCGCCTTTGAAGCACAGCAGACACATGCTCACTTACTTTAACCTTTTTCTTTCTTTTCACTTTTTGATTCCTCTTAATTGTACACAATTCTTTTAAGAAATTTTGCATAGCGAGGAACACTTTTAATCAATTTAAGCAAGGGAATGTTTAACTCACACTTACTGAAGGTTTCAAATACCTCCTTGTCGCTTTCTAGCTTCCTTGCGTCTTTCAGCGCCTCAGGGAATGGTGGGACGGGCTTGTATGAGCTGAGTGGTGGGAAATCTGGCCTAACATACGGCTTTTCAACTGCTGGGGCAAGGCCGTGATTGCGGTTGACAAGCAACGACCGCGGCTTTGCCTGAAACTCATCTTCTGTTGCAGATTCTTCGCCTCTTTCAGCGAAGGAAGCACGACTCTCAATCGCATCATTCAGCTTCTTCCCACATCTCAGAGTGACAGCATTGACATGCTCCCTCAGGTTCAACTCCGATTGTGACGGCAGCTTACTCGCCTCCTTAGCCTCCAATTTGCTTACTGCCAGAGAAATCTGCCCAACCTGATTCTCCAAATTCTTAATGCTAGACTTGGTCTCATGTTGAAATTGCACTAGATTGCTCTGCATGGTGGTCATGTTCTGCGCAAGGGCCTTGATCATGTCTTCTATAGACATAGATGAACTCGAATTCTGCCCCTGAGGTCTATGATCATATGGTGGTCTGAATTGTTGTTGTTGTTGACCTCCAGGCTGTTGAAATTGTTGTTGTTGTTGTTGTTGTTGTTGTTGTTGTTGTTGTTGTTGTTGTTGTTGTTGTTGTTGTTGTTGTTGTTATTGCGACTGCTGCTAGAATTGCTGGTTTTGTGGGTTCCCATATCTCAAATTGGGGTGATCTCTCCACCCAGGATTGTAGGTGTTGGAGTATGGGTCATATTTTGGTCTAAGAGGTCTGAAACCTCCCACATCATTCACTTCAGTTGTAGGCTCTTGCAGTTGCGGGCATGCATCAGTAGGATGAAGCACATCAGCACAAATACCACATGCGTTGACTGGCTTCTGATTGCCTTTCAACATAAAACGCCTCATCATCTCCTTCAATTCATTCACATCAGACTGTAGAGATGACGATGAGGATTCTGCAGCTTTTGCTGCGTGAGAACTAGCCCTTTTGCTAAACTGTCTTGAGCCTTCAGATAGCTCAGAAAATATCTCAAAAGCTGCAGCAGGCATTTTGTTGAGATATTACCGCCACAGGCTGCATTCACCATCCTGCGCTCATCTTTAAGAAGTCCTCCATACAAATACAGAATGATATCTTGATCAGAATAACTATGGTACGGACATCTTGATATTAGCCGTTTGAATCTCTCATAGTACTCATACAAAGTCTCAGTAGCATGTTGTTCAATGTTGCTGATGTTCTTCTTCAGGCTATTGAGATTTGTTGCAGGAAAGTACTTCTCCAGAAAGGCTTTCTTCATCTTTGTCCATGTATCAATACTTCCTGGAGCTAGATAGTAGAACCAGTCATTGGTCGAATCCTTTAAAGAAAAAGGAAAGGCCATCAACTTGATTTGGTCCTCTGTAACTCCTCTCGGCTTCATGCTAGTGCAGACAACGTGAAATTAAGATAAGTGTTTGTTGGGGTCTTCGCCATTCATCCCATGGAAGTGGGGTAGCAAATGAATTAACCCAGATTTTAGCTTAAAATTCACATCATCAGCCAATTCAGGAAACTGCACAGCAAGCGGTTATTGCTCTAAATTCGGTGCAGTTAACTGCCTCAAAGTCTGTTGTTCAACCATCTCGAGTTGCTAACGAATGGTTATGCGGTTCCTGGAAAGTGTCCGTTCAATTTCTGGATAAAGATTTAAAATTGGAGAATTAGTAGCACGGGTGTGAACCATAAGACATATTCACACAACAGTTGGTAAATAATCACACACAAACCCAAAAATATTAAAACTTTAGATTCCCCGGCAACGACGCCAAATTTGACAGGGCTTTTGTCGTATATACCAATCAAAGAAACCTTAAAAACCCAACTAATGTAGTCTGGCAAGTAAGGGTCGAACCCACATAGAATCAAGCTATCTATCATGTTTGCAGAAATTGTTTACCAATCATCAACAATAACAAAGGGGGGGGGGTTGGTTTGAGTTCTAAAGCTACGAAATTAACTAACAGAAGTAACAAAGATGTAAACAAATATTGACGAAAGAACTCAGCCAGACATATTTCTACACTTCAGTTTGATTGATTGATCATCGATTATCTCCAGTTCTTTAACCCAATGAATGTTCCAATTCCTTCTCTTATGTTTATTAATAGGACAACCAGACCCTGATAATACTAATTATCAAACAATTAGAAAACTATCAAGATTCAATTCAATAGCAGTAGTAAGTTCAGGAATTTCAGCAGATACATGCAACATAAAACAACTAGTTTTACTTAGCATGCAAATCAATTCTTTTCTACAATAAACTATCACAACTAGTTCTAGAATATCGTAGTTGCTACTCTGAATCAGATATTTCAACTAGAAATAATCCAACTCTAACATAAGAGTAATACCAATGGCCAATTAGCAAAACTCAAAGGAATTAAGTTCAAGAGAATCAATAACATTCAAAGAAGTAAACAAGAGTTATAATCTCACAACCAAATCAAACGAAGACTTCAATCGTCTAACCAAGCAAAGGAACTTAGTTCTTCATAGTCTTGCAAAAACTCCAAAAACAATAGGAACGATCATTCTCCCAAAAATAACATAATGAAAACTAGGTTTAGCAAAATATTTATATCCTAGGCTAAAGATAACAGTTTCCATAAAACGTAATTAAAACAATTAATGAAAACTGATAAAATTACTAAGGAAATCCGAAAAAGCAACTTTGCTGATTTTTCTTCAATGGCCGCGATCGCAGTTTTTAGGCCGCGGTCGCGACTTTGATTGTCTTTGACTTCAACATTTTCTTCAATGGCCGCGATCGCGGCTTTGCCTTTTCAGCACCTCTGATGAACTCTTCCTTGGCCGCGCCCGCGACTTTGCCTTCCTCAGCTCCTCTGACGCTCCAAAACTCCCTAAACTCCACCCTTTCCTGTACTAATTTCCCCACTCTCCTCAATCATAAATTAACTCCTAAACTAGTATAAACATCCCTCATAGCGTACTAATAATTCCTAGTTACGCACTACAAAGTAGAGCGTATCAGTGTTGTATCCGAACAAAACCTTTATTTCTCTTTAGGTGCGTCATATCCTAAAGAGACTCGAATCTCCCTTTTGAATGACCATGGTGTGTTGTATCCTTGGTCTTTCCTTATACATTTATAATAGATCCAGTTTATTCTTAGTTTGAATTCTATTGTTTTCTTCTTCGTTTCTCCAAAAATAAGCAGAAACACAAAAAACAAGGCTGGTTGCCTGAGTATCCTTCAAGACCATGCGAAATTAGAACTTTCTTCGACGATGGGACAAAAAACAAGGCTGGTTGCTCTAATACCACTTGATAGGATCGCGCCTCTTTTCATCCAGTTCAAGGTAAGATTGGCTCGTCTCTTGTTGCTCCAAGGAAGGATCAAAATCGGCTTTACAAGAGATGGTTCCTTGGTGGACTTTGGATGTGTTTTTGGATGGATCGGAGATCCATTTTTTAAGTTGTGATTTTTTGGAAATTTAAGGGGATAGGTATCCTACTCTCTTATGGATAAAACTCACCACTCAAGGATAAGATAAAGATCTAAGGATCTTGAGATATAACGCACTCAAGAGGGTTCGATCGACACTCGATATGACACACGAGCAAGGATAAAATTTCTGGAAATTCTTGAGACTCAGACTGAGTTGTTCTTATGGTTTTTTATTAAGTTGGAAGTGAGTAACAAGAACATTTTAAATTGGAAAAAAATTGCAAGAGTTGTTACAACTCTTGAGCTAGTCTATTCAAGACAAGGAAAAACCCTTCACTTAGCCAACTAATTATATCATTTAAATGACTTCAAATCTGAATAAACCCTTCATGTTTCTTATACAGGAGGAGGTCCCACGTTCCCCCCCCCCCCTTATATTTGAAGCAAAATGATCGAGTGAATTTGAATTGGGCCTCCTTTTACGCCAACATGTCAAATCTGTGGTGGAGGCATCGGCGCCGACTTTACTTGGAGAAGAACCATCGAGTGAAGTACAAATTGGCTCAATGCTCCTAAGCTCAACATACCCTCCATAAGCTTAGTCTTGAGTCCAAATGCTTGGGCCCTTATGATCACGCCAGGAGATGGCTCATCGCCGAAGCTAGGCTGATTGATATCGCTGCTGCCGGCGCCTTCTTCACCTGGACAAACAAGCATAGAGATGGGACCCTCATCCAGAGCAAATTAGATAGAATAGTAGCCAATCAGGATTGGAACATGGACTTCCCTAATGCTTCTGCTCTTTTTGCCAACAGAGCTTGCTTAGATCACACTCCTACTGTTGTTATGATTCCTTGCCCCTAGAATCACAGGAAAAGGAGCTTTAAATTCTGTAATGCTTGGACAGCTATGCCTGAATTCCATAGCACTGTGGTTGTCGGGTGGTGAAAAGATGTGTATGGAGTACCTATGTATCGACTCACCTCCAAACTTATAGCTCTCAAACACTCCCTTCGCAGATTCCACAGCAAATCCATTGATGAGGAACATGAAAATATCAAAGCTTTGCAGAGACTTCTTGACAGAATTCAGACTGATTTACTACAAAGTCCTTTTGATGATCTGTTGCTTGATGAAGAGGCTAGTACTCTTAGAGATCTAAAAATGGCTATCCTCAGCAGAAAAAGCAACCTGTAGCAACAGACAAAGCTGCATTGGCTTAGATTTCAGGACCAATGTAGCAGCTACGTCTTCAATTCGATCAAAGCCAGGCAAACCAAAAGAAAAATCCTCAGCATACTCAATGAAGAAGGCTTGCTGCTCACAGAACCTTCAGATATCAGAAACCACATTGCCTAACACTTCCAGCAGTGGTATGGACAAGAGATCCACTATCAACCACCTGATCCCAGAGTTATCCAGGAGGGAACTATTGCAGATTCTCTTGATCAACAGAATATGATTAGGCCTGTGTAAAGAGAAGAAATCAGGAAAGCTCTGAATGATATTGGCAACAATAAGGCCCCTGGACCGGATGGCTATGGTGCTCAATTTTATAAAGATGCGTGGAGCACTGTTGGAAAGGACTTCACAGATGCAATTATTGATTTCTTTGAAAATGGGAGACTCTTGAAACAAGTTGGATGCTTTACTATTGCTCTCATCTCTAAAGTCAATCAACCTAGCACCATCCATGACTATAGGCCCATAGCTTGCTGCACTGTCATCTACAAAGTCATCACCAAGATCATTGTCTCTAGACTCCAAGCTGTACTACCCAAGCTCATTGATAAAGCACAAGGAACCTTCATCAAAGGAAGGACTAGAAGTGCTATAAAAATTGACCTTAGAAAGGCCTATGACACTGTCAATTGGAACTTTCTTCTGAGCATTATGCATGAGTTTGGTCTCCATCCGAGAATGATCAATTGGATCAAGGAGTGTGTAGAGAGCAACTCCTTTACCATTAGCTTTGAAGGAGAATTGGTGGGCTTTATCAAGAGCAAGAGGGGGCTACGGTAGGGAGATCCCTTGGCTCCTTACCTATTTGTGTTCATCATGGAATACTTCTCCAGGCTTCTCAAGATCAAATCCAGAGATAGAGATTTTAAATTCCATCCCTAATGCTACAGATCAGGCATCACTCATATGTGCTTTGCAGATGATCTTTGCCTCTTCTCACATGGCAACCTCAAAACCTTTCTTCTGATCAAGCAGACCTTGGATGAATTTTGCTACAGTTCTGGTTTGAGCATCAATCACAATAAATCTAAAGCCTTCTTTGTTGGGTTGGCTAGATCCCTGGAAACTGAAGCTTCTGAGCTCTTGAACATGGAAAAAGGAGAATTGCCAATCACCTATCTTAGAGTCCCCCTCTGTAGTAGGAAAGCCCTGATTGAAGACTTCAGGCCTCTGGTCATAAAAATCAACAACAAAGTTAACTGCTGGGCCTCTAGAAACCTTTCCTATGCTGAAAGATTGCAACTCAATAAAGTTGTTCTGTATGGAGTCCTTAACTACTGGTGCAAGGTCTTTATCATTCCAAAGAAGATCATTAAAGTCATCACTACCACTATGAGAAACTTCCTATGGAGTGGATGCAGAGAAGGCAGAAAATCGCCCATAGCCTAGAGCAAAGTCTGCAGGCCAAAAGAAGAAGGAGGATTGGGACTCGAAGAGATTCTATCCTGGAACAAAACGGTTATCACATAACTTATTGGTGGAAACTGATTCCATTTGGCACTTCTGGGTAAGTTTCAAATTGAGCAAATTGGGTAATTTCTGGGAAGTCAGGAAGAAAGGCACTGACTGTAACACCCCAAACCAGAGGTGTCACAGTGCCGTAGGCCCGAAGGTCTACGAGGCGATTTAAAGAAGGAAAAACCCAAAACACTTCCAAATATACAAACTTATCAATATCAAAATCCATGTTTCCAGTTTGGATCAACATTTAAACCTTGCATCAAGTTCAATGTATCAGTTTATATCCAAAACAACAGGTAGTTAATACAACCTTTTCAAATTCGATGTAAAACTAAATCTTTAACTGTGAAGACGAATCTGTGATCAAGAACCCCCTTGCTGCTGCCAACCTGCAAGGACTAGTTGACTGGTGGACCAGATACACCAGCCAACCGCGGAACATAAACCGAGGTTGGTTAGTCTAATGAAAGACTAGCAAGACTCATCAAGCCAAAACAATTTAAAACATAGGAAGTTAACACAACAACCAACTAACGCCAATTAATATCATTCCCACATATATCTACAATTATATATATACTACTAACATACAACCCGCACTAACCAAATCTATCCAGCTCACTACTGTACCAACACATCCAAATCCACCTCTGCCTCAGCGAGAGCATAAACGGGTGAGACGATCATCACCCCAAATCACATACGAACATATACATGGGTGAGACACTCATCACCCTAAATCACCATACTATCCATATACACGGGTGAGACGCTCATCACCCTAAATCACCATACTATCCATGGATAGACTACCGATGGGACACTCATCATCCAATTGTGGCCTTGAACCAACGTAAGGTCACACCCTCACGTGGTCGGGTGAGGCGATCATCACCCCGGCCCAGCTATAAGGAGTCATGCCCTCCCTTATAACTGAAACAAACAATCAACCAACACAACCAACCATCACGACCAACCCACATAACCAACCTTCACCATCAATCCACATAACCAACTTTCCACAACTAGCTACAACCAACAACCACACCAACATAAATTCACATCGTAACACAAGGCAACTACTAACTAACACACAACCAATATTCACCAACAACACCACTTAACCAAGCACACAACCAATATTCATCAACAAAACCACTTAATCAAGTACACAACCAATATTCAACACAAAACCACTAATCAAGCACACAACCAATATCTGCCAACCAAACCACTAACCAAGCAAACAATCAGTACCCAACACAAGATCAATATACAAGCACACAACCAATATCCAACACAAGACCAATAATCACACATTCAACCATATCAAATAGCAAAACCAATATCCACACATTCAACCGTATCAAATAGCAAAACCAATATCCACACATTCAACCATATCATTCTACGCCCACAATTCTAAATCAATCTAATGGACAGGTGCATAAATCATTACTGAGAATAATATTATACGAAATTAATTATTTAAAAGAGATAGGTAAAAGAATGAGCAAGAATCATCTTGCCTTAAACTTAACGGCAACCACCCTAGAAATTTCACCAACTTCGCCAACCAATCCGGAACGAACCTGCGACAATAATCCGAACAATTCCTGCATTAATTAACCCATACCAAGCCACTAATTACAAACCCCCAAATCAGCCCCTAAATCCAACATACCTCAAATTTCCAATTTCAGCAAAACCCCCACAAATCAAACCCAAAATACGTACCAACTGCTCAATGATCTGCACACCAACAACACAATCTCCCAAATACAGATTTCACGTCATGCCCACGGCCCTGCAATACATACGAATCTGTACATGGTTCAGCTCGTATTTAATCGTTCAATTTAGCCATCAATTCAGAAGGTAATCAGCCGAGAGATCTAAACCACGCAACTCTGCCTTACCTCGCTGTCGACCACGTCTTCGCCGCCGGAACTGGCTCCTATCGCCGGAAATTGCAGCAGTAGCAACAGTCGAACACGGTCAGCAGCAACACAGCAACAGAACGCAACAGCCACGGCTCGGTCTTCAACAGCAGTGACTCGCGACTCACTCAGCAGGGGTTCGAAGGCAGCAGCAACGACTTGCGGTCTGGCTCACCAACGGGAAGGAATGGCTGAGCACGAGGGGAAGGTAGGAGGAGGCGAAAGTCCACTGCGAAGTGCTCACGAAGAAGACAAGGGCTTTGCCCTTTTCTGATTTTCCCCCCAAAATCTGCCTTTTGATGATTTAAATAGACATAGAATTATTTTACCATTTAACATATATATTTATCGGGTATTTCACTGACAGTGCTCTCTGGGCCTCATTGCTCAACACTAGGGATGAAATTCAGCAGAAATTGAATCGTGGTCTTGCTCCTATCATCATGACTAGAGGAGAGAAGTATGATTGTAATTCTATCTATGATGAACTCAGACACAAAGGCAATCATACTGACTGGAATGAATGGCTTTGGGGAAAACTTATTACACCTAGAATCTCTATGATGTGCTAGATGGCTTTGCAAGGAGGTGTCTACACTAAGGCTAAACTCCAGAGAATGGGAATCATTCAGGAGGATATGTGCTCTCTGTGCAACCAAGCACAGGAAACTATTGAACACCTTTGGTTCCAATGCAATTACACTATAGAGGTGATGAACACAGTGATCAAATTGGTAGAAGACATAAAGACATTCAAGAATGGATCGAGTGCATGAGGAACCTGAAAGGTAAAAACACCATGAGATTTGCTTTCTGGATATGCAGTATCACGGCCATCATGTATTACACTTGGAGATGTAGAAATCTTATTGTAATTCAGGACAAGCATATAACTGCTCAAGATTGCTTTCTTCTGATTATCAAACATATTAGGAATTGTGCTAGCTCTAGATGGAACAAAATCAATAGGGAGACAAGAACTTGGTTAGAAAGAGTGGGGATTGGGATGAGTCCTTGTAACACCTAGGGATGCCTAGGCTTTTGTAAGTTTGTTTCTTAACTTACCTTGAATGAAATTATTGCCTTTCATTCAAAAAAAATAAAAATTCCAAGCTCTATATGATATGCAAGGATACATGCACAAACTATTTCACTCTTCTTCCTAGTCCTATGTACATGCTTAGTAATGCAACTATCAACATAAAACACATGTCTGGACATGATGATAATATTATGAACTAGATGCATCCCACTAGACATGTATTGAGAAAGAGAACTATGGTGCACACAAGAGTATCTAGCTCTACATGCAAACACTGATTTTATCATTTTCGATGTCCTACTCCTTGCTATATTTTCATTTTCAAACCCAATAGATAGAAATGAAAAAGTGGAAACAAGTGATACTTACCTAAGAGTAGACTTCATTAGAACATCCTTCTTTTTATGGTCAAAAACTAATTTCTCGAATTGCCAAACATCCATGGCATCAACCTTTTCTTGGAGTTGAAATGGCAAGCATGACAAAACCATAGATGTCGCATCCAACCATGGAGTAGACAAAGAACTTAGTGAATTACGCATGATGGTAGGGTTTTCCTTGATTCTTGTAGGAGTATGAGATGGTTCCAAAACTCCATCCTCCTTTTTCTTTGTTTCTCGCTCCTCTTCAATGGGCATTGACATAGGAGGCTCACATGATTCTGCCTCGGGCTCTCCTCCATTAATGGGTGGCTCAAACATCAGTTGAGGCTCTTTGACTTGATTTGGTTCAACCAACCTTGGGGGCTCATTATGTATAGCATGGACTCTTGCAAGTTGGACCAACTTCACATCAAGGCACCTAAAGAACTGATTTCCAAGGCGCTCGATTTCCTCACGAAAATGCGCCAATTGTCGACCGTTTTCTTGGTGGACTTGTAAGAGCATGGCCAATGTTTTTCTAAGTCTGAGATCATCTTGGTCCATTTGAGCTTTCCTAATCAAGGTTAGCAAAGAAACAAGGCAAACATCCAAGACTTTGCAAATAGTAGGGCAACCTTACAATGGTACATTAAGCCACAAAAAGAAACCCACACAAGTAGTTCGAAGTTTACCCCTAAAATCCATATTTTTAGAGCTCGGAAAGGTAGGGCAAGGTAGTTGTGTTTGACGAAAGATGACACCCCAAATCAACAAGTTCTTATGCAATTTAAGTTGATGCAAACTCAAGTCAAACAACACAAGAAGCTACTAGGCACCTCAGTTTTACAACAATCAAAATACAAATGAAACTTTAACAACTTTTCTAGCCTTGCTCGAAGCATTTTTCTGGTTGGACTTGTTGTTTCTAAGGTCATCTCTTTTGTTTTTGACCAAGTATTTCTGAGTCTCAACCCCTTTTTATCTTTGAGATATAATGTTTGTAAGGCTCATAACTGAATTGCAACTTTGACAATTTGGATGGCAATTTTTGCTTACAAGAGTTCATTGGTTACACTTTCAAGATCACAATTCTCTTTGTCAAACTTTCGGTGCTTTTCCCATATCTTGTGTCCTCGACTTTTAGCATGCAAACAACATAACATGAACAATAAAACTTTGATTTAAGATGCAGATAAGTGGAAAAAAATGGAGTTAATGGTCTGAAATTTCAGGAGGCACACAACAAAAACCGAGTTAATGTCGCACTTGAATGAAGTGAATTTTTATTTTCATATTGACATTCAAAGAAGCTGAGTTATTTCTTGGAGCTTAGAAACATGAAAGGTTGTCTTCAACCTTAGAATTTCATGGCAAATCAGATCAAAAAGCTTGGGAAAATTCAGAGAACAATCGAGGCAAACACAAAGCTAGAGATCGAGCAATACAAAAGGAATTTGGTTTCAACTTTCAAACCACTTAGATTAAAGGTCTTACCTTGAGTAGCCCTGATACCAGGTGATAAGGATCGCGCCTCCAATGCTCACTCAAGGTAAGAACAGGCATGTACTTGCGTCTCTTTGGTAGGGTTGAAATCATGACTCTTTTCAGTGTTGATTTCCTTAAAGATGGATGTTGTTTTTGGATGGATCAAGGAGTTGTGATGGGGGGTGATTTCTGCAGTGGGGATGAGGGGGATAGGTGTTCAAACTCTCGTATATCTGACTCACCACTCAAGGAAGAACAACATAAAACAATACTCAAGATATAACACACTTAAGGATGGATGATCGGTGCTCGATTTGACTCACGGGCAAGGGTTGAAATTCTGGGAATTTCAGAGGAAGAAAACTGGTTTTTGTCTCTTGTTTTTGATTAATTTCGAAGTGAGGAACAAAGTAGTATGCTAACAATCTAGACTCAAGAGTTCTTTGAAAGTTATAGTCAAAATTCATCACAAAACAATGACAAATGCAAATCAAATATGAGATTTTGAAGACAGCTTAATAGATGAATTTCCTATAATCAAAACCCTTTTCTTCTCGGATTCGATTTTTACTGGAAGCGTGTAGAGAGAAATTGATGTTGGGAAAGGTATATCCCTTCGTGCGCCAATAATATCCAGTCTGGACGTAGAGTGACTCTGACCAAATCGAACTAAATGATCAAGACCTAAAAAAAACATTTTCTCCTAATACTTCAAGAAAAAAAAAAAAACCATTAATCACATAACATATTACCAAATATATTGCAAATGGAGGAAAAACATTAGAAAATGTCATTGAAGGCGGAATATAATTGATACAAAAGAATCAAGGTAACACTGAAAGTAGTTTAAGTTATAATTTATTCTCATTTATCTACAAATGAATCACCCCTTCATTATAAAAAAGTATCTTATAAACCAATGACATGTACGTCTTCGATCAATAAACCATAAAAAGAATAATGAGAAAGTTTAAAACTGTCAAATTGGTGTATATATGTTTGGTAATGCAAAGTGCTAGTAATTAAGCAATAGAAAAATCAACAAATATAAACTAATGGATGACAAGAGAGAGTTTGAACTTGCTAATTATGTTGCTACTAGATCTGTTAATCGGGTCGATCAAGTTGAGTTCGGTTCGGTTATTTCGGTTTTGGGTTGAGAACGGGTTGGGTCTTTTCGGATAACATGTCAAGCCAAGTCGGGTCATTACAGGTCAGCGAGCGATTCAGGTTGACCAACGGGTCAAGAGCGTCATATTTTTAAATATTTTGTTCACTATTTAAATATTATTAAATAGTTAAAAACTAATTTAAATATGTCAAAATAAGTTGAAATGAATTAAAATAATAGAAATAATATTATTAATTATTTTAATGTAATTGATATTAGTAGACCAAAATCATATTTTATTTTTAATTTTAATTTATAGATGTTTGCATTATAAAAAAATTATATAAGTACAACAATGTTCTTTTTTAGGATAATTGAGCATATTATCATTATTTATATGTCATTTATCATATATATTTTATGCTATATTTTATTTATAATCCACATTTATTCGTTAATCGGGTCGGATTCGGTCTCGGTAAATTCGGGTTCGATAAATTCGGGTTACCAAATTTTTTGATCAAGTCGGATCGGGTCCAAAAACGGGTCGGTCAGGTCGGTAAAACGGATTTGGTCAAATATTTTTCATTTTGGATAAAATAAAAGGAAGATTATATAACTGATTAGTGATATCTAAAACTCAACAGAATTGTAATCTAAAGTGACTTAAAAATAATTATCTTAACAAACTTCAACAAATTATTAACATATAAATTAAATACTGGATGAAATTATCCTTGTTAAATCAGATGATGCTACAAGTTCAAAATCTAAAATATATTAAATCATAAAATTAATTAAATTAACAATTATTAACATATTCTCATAACAAATTGAGATACAATATTTGAATTTTATGTTAATTTCAAAATTGATTTGTTTCATATTATGTACTTAATTATATTTGGTAACTTTCACCAACTTTTTAATTGGAAAATTTGAAAATGTATTCTAAGTTGTGGCTCGAAATACTTGACACTGAATGATCAAATAATGATTAAGAATATTTATAATTATGGCTTAATGTTAAAATTTAGATATTGTTGATTAGCAAAAGATTAATGTTCGCACCCGTTTTTGTTTGCGACACACCCGTTTTTGGGCGCAACCAGGTTGCGCCAAAAAACGGATATTTTTTTAAAAAAAAAAACAATTCCTTGGGCGCAACCTGGTTGCGCCCAAGGTCTGGGTGGATTTTATTTATTTTGAAAAATAATTTTTTAAAGATTATTGAACCGGTTGACTGTAGTTGCGCCCAGAAAAAAAATATATATATATATATATATTGGGCACAACATAGTTGCGCCCAGAAAAAGAAAAAGAATAAAAACTTGGATGCTCACGCTTGTATTTAAATCAACAAATGTAGATCATATTTAGATAAATTTACTACATACTCATCGCATTGTATCTATCCTATTATTTTATATTATTTGGAAATTTAAATACCTAGTAGATTTGTATACTTGTGTACATGACTATAAATTCGTTTGTATCATGAGGTTTCAATATGATTTTATTCATCTAAAATTCATGTGCATTTCTCCACCAATTCGTTTGATATTAACTCTTTGTTATTATTATTCTCGATATAACTATGGTTATATCTTATAGTTATATACTATGATTATATCTTATAGTTATATCCAGTTTGATTTTATCTTATGATTATATTCATAGTTATATACTATGGTTATATCATATAGTGAGAATGGTGTAGGGAATGAAATATCATGGGGGGGGGGGGGCTATTTATAATCTACACTGGAGGAGAATGGTGTAGGGAATGAAATATTTTTCATTTTGGATAAAATAAAAGGAAGATTATATAACTGATTAGTGATATCTAAAACTCAACAGAATTGTAATCTAAAGTGACTTAAAAATAATTATCTTAACAAACTTCAACAAATTATTAACATATAAATAAAATACTGGATGAAATTATCCTTGTTAAATCAGATGATGCTACAAGTTCAAAATCTAAAATATATTAAATTGTAAAATTAATTAAATTAACAATTATTAACATATTCTCATAACAAATTGAGATACAATATTTGAATTTTATGTTAATTTCAAAATTGATTTGTTTCATATTATGTACTTAATTATATTTGGTAACTTTCACCAACTTTTTTAATTGGAAAATTTGAAAATGTATTCT
Organism: Rheum nobile; assembly: GCA_027886185.1. Classification (NCBI taxonomy): domain Eukaryota; kingdom Viridiplantae; phylum Streptophyta; class Magnoliopsida; order Caryophyllales; family Polygonaceae; genus Rheum; species Rheum nobile. The sequence goes on along the minus strand of WOAB01000002.1, from coordinate 1,193,741 downwards.
AAGTTGTGGCTCGAAATACTTGACACTGAATGATCTAATAATGATTAAGAATATTTATAATTATGGCTTAATGTTAAAATTTAGATATTGTTGATTAGCAAAAGATTAATGTTCGCACCTGTTTTTGTTTGCGGCGCACCCGTTTTTGGGCGCAACCCTGGTTGCGCCCAAAAAACGGATATTTTTAAAAAAAAAAAAAACAATTCCTTGGACGCAACCTGGTTGCGCCCAAGGTCTAGGTGAATTTTATTTATTTTGAAAAATGATTTTTTAAAGATTATTGAACCGGTTGACTGTAGTTGTTCCCAGAAAAAAAAATATATATTGGGCGCAACTACGTTGCGCCCAGAAAAAGAATAAAAACTTGGATGTCCACGCTTGTATTTAAATCAACAATTGTATTTCATATTTAGATAAATTTACTACATACTCATCGCATTATATCTATCCTGCTATTTTATATTATTTGGAAATTTAAATACCTAGTAGATTTGTATACTTGTGTACATGACTATAAATTCGTTTGTATCATGAGGTTTCAATATGATTTTATTCATCTAAAATTCATGGGCATTTCTCCACCAATTCGTTTGATATTAGCTGTTTGTTATTATTATTCTCGATATAACTATGGTTATATCCTATAGTTATATACTATGATTATATCTTATAGTTATATCCAATTTGGTTTTATCTTATGGTTATATTCTATAGTTATATACTATGGTTATATCATATAGTTATATACTATGATTATATCATATAGTTATATCCAATTTGGTTATATCTTATGGTTATATTCTACATTTATATACTAAGGTTATATTATATAGTTATATACTATGATTTTATCTTATAGTTATATCCAAATTGGTTATATCTTATGGTTATATTCTATAGTTATATACTATGGTTATATCATATAGTTATATACTATGATTATATCTTATAGTTATATCCAATTTGGTTATATCCTTGTAGTTATATCCAATTTGGTTATTACTATAGAATATAGCCATAAGGATATAGCCAAATTGGATATAACTATAAGGATATAACCAAATTGGATATAACTATAAGATATAACCATAGTATATAACTATATGATATAACCATAGTATATAACTATATGATATAACCATAGTATATAACTATTTATAATCTACACCGGAGGAGAATGGTGTAGGGAATGAAATATTTTTTATTTTGGATAAAATAAAAGGAAGATTATATAACTGATTAGTGATATCCAAAACTCAACAGAATTGTAATCTAAAGTGACTTAAAAATAATTATCTTAACAAACTTCAACAAATTATTAACATATAAATTAAATACTGGATGAAATTATCCTTGTTAAATCAGATGATGCTACAAGTTCAAAATCTAAAATATATTAAATCATAAAATTAATTAAATTAACAATTATTAACATATTCTCATAACAAATTGAGATACAATATTTGAATTTTATGTTAATTTCAAAATTGATTTGTTTCATATTATGTACTTAATTATATTTGGTAACTTTCACCAACTTTTTTAATTGGAAAATTTGAAAATGTATTCTAAGTTGTGGCTCGAAATACCTGACATTGAATGATCAAATAATGATTAAGAATATTTATAATTATGGCTTAATGTTAAAATTTAGATATTGTTGATTAGCAAAAGATTAATGTTCGCACCCGTTTTTGTTTGCGGCGCACCCGTTTTTGGGCGCAACCCAAAAAACGGATTTTTTTTTTAACAAAAAAAAAATTCCTTGGACGCAACTTGGTTGCGCCCAAGGTCTGGGTGAATTTTATTTATTTTGAAAAATGATTTTTTAAAGATTATTGAACCGGTTGACTGTAGTTGCGCCCAGAAAATATATATATATATATATATATATATATTGGGCGCAACTACGTTGCGCCCAGAAAAAGAAAAAGAATACAAACTTGGATGCCCACGCTTTCATTTAAATCAACAAATGTATTGCATATTTAGATAAATTTACTACATACTCATCGCATTGTATCTATCCTGCTATTTTATATTATTGGAAATTTAAATACCTAGTAGATTTGTATACTTGTGTACATGGCTATAAATTTGTTTGTATCATGAGGTTTCAATATGATTGTAACACCCCCAAATTTTAACCCATTTGGAAAGGTATTACCGCCAGTGACCTCGGTTTCCACACCGAAGCCACCCCATGCTTTACCATTGAAACACAATTCATAAAGAACAATTATGATACAAAATTACCATAACTTTCATTTAAACATAGTCGCGGAATTTCAACACAATTCCAAATGCGACAAAATACAAAGTTATTACAATACAGCGAAAGACTTAAAATAATTTATAAGAGTATTGACTTCAGTAGTCAACGCCCAAAGATCGTAGCCTGATTAAAACATTTTCAAATACCGTTCATGTTCATAGTCGATCTAGCCTTCATGGGTCCTCGACTCATCTGATGTGCCGAATCGAACAGATGACACCAGCCAACCATGCAGAGAATAATTACGGTTGGTTAGTCTAATGAAAGACTATGCAAGGGTACAAAGCAGAGTGGTTCAAGTAGTCATATTAGTTAGACTCATCGCTCTCCGAATAAGAAACGAAGATGATAGTCAACCTTCATACTTCTACTGGAATGAAACAAACTGAAAGATCATGATGAGATTCTAGAGATCAGGTCTCACAACAATCAACCAAAAGAAGACTCCAAGAGATTGAGTCTTATAGGAAATATGACAATGTTGGGAAACATTCAAGAATCATATAATTGATGATTTAAAACTGACTGAGATGCTTCGATCCACGACCAACCTCACCGTATAATGCGAATCACCGCATGATACGAATCCAGACTGGAAAGAGGACGTACTACATTCAAGTCAGGACGAGTTTTTCCTAATGGCACTATTACTTAGCTTCCCTACTCGCCAAAGGTATATTAATTACGTGCACTCGGGCACTTATCTTATTAAATTCCAAAAGCTCATCACGTTATAGGCTTTTAATTATGCCTGCCGATAGCGGGACATATTTATGATAGGGACGGATCCCAAGTTTGTAGCACTAGCTTTGTGCCACCACCTCCATACCGCTAAGTACGGAGGCACGGTCATGACCCACCAAATGGCCTATGGGCCTTACCCCAAGCACCATTTTCTCATTATAAAGAAACGACTGGACCTCAACTCGTCCATCGCTCCTACTAATACTCGTGCTAACTAAACAGTTCAACACAGTAATAATCATATCAAAGCCCTCAGGACAAAATATATATTTATAATAGCGTTGTTCTAGCAGATATACAACCTATTATAATATCATATTCATTTATATCATTTAATAAAACAGTTCTCAACAATTCAATAAATCATCCCAAATCAATTAACAATTAAGCAATTGATAATCAATGGAAATATGGAATGATAAGCAAGAGCGAACCGCCACTTGCCTTGAATCTGACGAAAGCTTCGAAAGCTTCGAAAGCTTGGTTTCAAAGAGTTTCTGAGTCCAGAACGGGAACAATTCCCAAATCGAACCCCCTTGGCTTTGATTCTCCTTGGTTTGTTTCTACCACCTTATTAAGCTTCTAACAAGCTTCAAAAGGCCCCTGAGAACAGATCAAAACAAGGCCAGAACAACCACGAAAAACGGATTCAAAGTTCAGCAAAATCACGGATTTTGAAGGGAAAAACAGTGACTTTCAAGGGATTTCTTACCCACTTTCGATCGACCTCGGGTTCGATTCGAACTTGGATATTCTTCTCACCCTCTTAAGCAACACTTCACCTTCAATATGCAACTTTGATCTCGCCAAACGAATGAGTGAATCGATCAGAAATCGATCACGAAGTTCAGCTCATGAAACAGATTTCTGGGTTGTTTTGACAGCAAAAACGTGCTGAGGAGCTAACTTCTGGCCCTTCTCACGACTTGTCCTCTTCTTTTATAGGCAAACAAAGAAGACCAATATGAAGACATGTGTACCAAGAGGTGGACAAGCTATGCCCCCTAGCTTTGGCAAGTCATCAAGGCTAGTTTCCAGCTGCCCAAAGTGGCCTTCCAGCTGCTGATTTCGTGAGCTGTGTGGAGGCTAAGGCATTTGGCCGACCTTGGGCTTTGTCTTCTTTTACCTTAAGTGGTAATTTTCTTAACTCCGGGTTAAATATATTCGTACACGAACGATCATTTAAGCCAAAAATACCTTAACTGTATTTTATATTGCTCAAAAAAATATTACAGAAGCCAAACGTTACACAGAATGTTCGTATCTCTTCAATATTAATCTGGCTTACAATATGGCTTAAGAAAATTCAAAAATTTATTCGTGCAAATATACGGGATATTAAAATGATTTTATTCATCTAAAATTCATGTGCATTTCTCCACCAATTCGTTTGATATTAACTGTTTGTTATTATTATTCTCGATATAACTATGATTATATCCTATAGTTATATACTATGATTATATCTTATAGTTATATCCAGTTTAGTTTTATCTTATGGTTATATTCTATAGTTATATACTATGGTTATATCATATAGTTATATACTATGATTATATCTTATAGTTATATCCAATTTGGTCATATGTTATGGTTATATTCTATATTTATATACTAAGGTTATATCATATAGTTATATACTATGATTATATCTTATAGTTATATCCAAATTGGTTATATCTTATGGTTATATTCTATAGTTATATACTATGGTTATATCATATAGTTATATACTATGATTATATCTTATAGTTATATCCAATTTGGTTATATCCTTGTAGTTATATCCAATTTGGTTATTACTATAGAATATAACCATAAGGATATAGCCAAATTGGATATAACTATAAGGATATAACCAAATTGGATATAACTATAAGATATAGTCATAGTATATAACTATATGATATAACCATAGTATATAACTATATGATATAACCATAGTATATAACCATAATATATAACTATGGAATATAACCATAAGATATAATCATAGTATATAATTATTAGATATAACCATAGTATATAACTATAGAATATAATATAGGATATAACCATAGTATATAACTATAAAATATAAACATAAGATATAATCATAGTATATAATTATAGGATATAATGATATGATATAATCAAATTGGATATAACTGTAGTATATAACTATAGGATATAACCATAGTATATAACTATAGGATATAACCGTAGTATATAACTATAGGATATAACCATATTATATAACTATAAGATATAATCATAGTATATTCAACTATTTAATTGGAGGAACACAGACTGAAAGATAGAATTATTTTATGGATTAAACTCTATTTTATCGTTGTTTTCTCCCTAATCTCAAATCAAGTAATCAATGTTAGACTTTGTACTCGAATGGACGAAAACCCCAAACCCTAAACCCCAAAACCTAATCATAAACCCTAAAAACACTAGAAACCCCTTGGGCGCAACCTAGTTGCGCCCAAAGGGTTGTGTGAGGATTATTTTAGCGTTTTTTAGGGTTTAGGATTTATGGTATTTATCATTACAGTACAAAGTTTAAAATTTTCAAGTTGAAGTTGGAAAAATAACTTATAATATCTCTATATTGACTGAATATTTTGCTAAATTATTTCGGACCTTGAAGTTTATCATTGCAGTACAAAGTTTAGGATTTTCGTACTATGATTATATCGTATGGATACAACTATTGAATATAACCATACGATATAACCATAGTATGAAAACCCTAAACCTTAAACCACAAACCCTAAACCCCAAAACCTAACCCTAAACCCTAAAAAAACACTAGAAACCCCTTGGGTGCAACTAGGTTGCGCCCATAGTTCTGGACGCAATCTAGTTACGCCCAAAGGGTGTGTGGGGATTATTTTAGGGTTTAGGGTCTTTATCATAGTATATAACCATAGTATATAACTATATCATAAATGATATAACCATAGTATATAATTATAGAATATATTATAGGATATAACCATAGTATATAACTATATAATATAACCATAAGATATAATCATAATATATAACTATAGAATATAACGATATGATATAACCAAATTGGATATAAGTCATAAAACTATAAGATATAATCATTGTATATAACTATATGATATAACCATAGTATATAACGATAGGATATAACCAAATTGGATATAACTATAAGATATAATCATAGTATATAACTATATGATATAACGATATGATATAACCAATTGGATATAACTATAATATATAATCATAGTATATAATATATGATATAACCATAGTATATAACTATAGAATATAATAGAGGATATCACCATAGTATATAACTATAAGATATAATCATAGTATATAACTATAGGATATAAACCTAGTATATCTATATGATATAATATAGGATATAATCATAGTATATAACTATGGAATATAACCATAAGATATAATCATAGTATATAATTATAAGATATAACCATAGTATATAACTATAAAATATAACCGTAGTATATGACCATAAGACATAACCAAATTGGATATAACCATAGTTATATGTGATTTTTGAAGGATATAACCATAGTATATAACTATAGGATATAACGATATGATATAACCAAATTGGATATAACTATAAGATATAATCATAGTATATAAGTATAGGATATAAACATAGTATATAACTATATGATATAATATAGGATATAACCATAGTATATAACTATGGAATATAACCATAAGATATAATCATAGTATATAATTATAGGATATAACCATAGTATATAACTATAGAATATAACCGTAGTATATGACCATAAGACATAACCAAATTGGATATAACCATAGTTATATGTGATTTTCGAGAATAATAATAATAAATAGTTAATAACAAACGAATTAGTGGAGAAACATATATGAATTTTAGATGAATAAAAGTATATTGAAACCTCATTATACAAACAAATTTATTGCCATGTAACCCTGGTTACTTGAAAACGTCTATTACTATAGTCAAATGCACACAAATGTACAAATCTATTAGGTATTTGAATTTCCAAATCATATAAAATATCAAGATAGATACAATGGGATGAGTATGTAGTAAATTTATTTTAAATATAAAATAAATTTGTTGATTTAAATACAAGTTTTTTTTTTTTTTTTAATGGGCGCAACTACGTTACGCCCAAGGTGAACCAATTTTTTTTTAAATCGGCCATGAACCGGGTTTTTTAACAACCCGTTTCATTCACTTGGGCGCAATCTTGTTGCACCCAAGATTTATTTTATTTAAAAAAAAATCCAGTTTTTGGGCGCAACCAGCTTGCGCCCAAAAACGGGTGCGCCGTAAAAAAAAGGGTGCGAACATTCTCCCCGTTTTTTGTCAACAGATATTATTGATTAGTTTGACAAAGATAATGGTTATTTGTTTACTATTTGTTAGCATCTATATAGTAGATTTTGATGTAAAAAGTTTATCTAAAAATTAACAATTCTTAGTTTGATAAAAAAATGTTTGAAATTTGACCATTTAAAGTGAAATAAAATTTGAAAACAAAATAAAATTAAAAAGAAGATTAATTAGGGTTGTGCAAGGTTTGGGTAAGCCAAAAATTCAAACCAAAGCGAACTGAAAAAACTGAACCGAGGTTTTTCAGTCTGATTTTCGATTTACGTATTTTGAGATTTTGGTTTTCAGTTCAATTTAAACCGATTATTTTATATATATACAACGAATCCTATTCGATTGCCATGGAGACTTAAACTGAACCGAGGTTTTTCAGTCTAATTAGCGTTTTTCAGTCTGATTTTCAAATTTAAGTCTCCATCATCATCCTTTCACTTCTTCTGATCATTGTTTGATTATTTTCTCGTTGGGTTCACCAGTAAAGCTATTCGATTGCCATTTAGATTTGAAAGTGCATGGGCTTCTATCCCCTCGTATACCTCTCTTGTTCATGAAGTCTGGAGCTACCATTGTTCTGGATCCTATATGTTTAAATTCTATCATAAGCTTAAGCTCTTATAACAATACTCTAAAGATTGGGCAAGGAGGAATAATGGCTATAATTTTGAACAATTAAAAAAGACTGAAGATAAACTTCAAGACCTTCATAACCTATTCCTTAGATTTCCAAATGACCCAGTTATTCTTTGTAATAACTATACTCTTAAATATCAAAAAAAAACTTCAATTCCAAAACAATTATTGGAAGCGACATGCAAATAACAAACATACCACTAATAATGACAAAAATACCATGTATTTCCACTTTATTGCTAAAATTAGAAGTTATAGACGCAATAAACTTGTGTTTCAAACCCAAGATGGTTGAACTCTTTATGATCAAGAAGACATTACTAATGCTATCACTAGTGAATTAAAACAATGTTTCTCTAGACACCATTCCCCTTTGGTATCCTCTTCGGATCTTCATATTATTCCTTTTATCGTCACAAATAATAACAATGATTTGTTGGTAAAGCAACCATCCCACAAAGAAATTAGAGAAGTTGTTTTGGCTCTTCCTTGTGAAAAAACTCATGGCCCAGATGGCTTTCCGATTGACTTTTACCAAAAATATTGGCCCACGATTGGTAACTCCTTATGCTCCGCTATTAGAGCCTTTTTTCATTATGGTCAACTCCTTAATGCTTCAAACCATTCCTTCATTGCTCTTGTCCCAAAGATTGGCAGTCTCACCACCATCAATCATTTTCGTCCAATTAGCCTTTGCAACTCCTCTTATAAGGTCATCACTAAAATACTGGCCAATAGATTGAGATCTATTCTCCTGAAACTTATTAGTCCTTTGCAAGGTGCTTTTGTGGAAGGACGTATTATCCAAGATAACATCTTAGCTGCTCATGAAATCTTTCATTCCTTTCATAAAAAAATAAAGAGAACAAAGGATGGATGACACTAAAATTAGATATGGAAAAGCCTATGACAAATTAGACTGGGATTTCTTAGAAAATATTATGCTCAAATTTAGTTTTTGTCCTCTTTGGGTAAAACTTTATGACTTGTATTACTACTCCTTCCTATTATGTTCTTGTCAACAATCAAACAGACCCTGAATTTAAACTTTCTTGTGGTATTCACCAAGAATATCCTATAATTCCTTTTCTTTTTGTTATTGCTATGGAATACTTAGCACAAACAATGACTCAGGAATCTATTCAGAATAATAACCGTGTTGGTATATGCCTTAGCCGAAATGGTGTATGCCTCCCATTCCTAAACTTTGCTGACAATACTATGATTCTTGATGTGATATGGTATGTCATCAAGCTACAAGACCAAGCTAAGGGACGAGCCAAGCCTAGAAGAGTGACTACGCAGCCACCAATGTGCTTCAAGCTAGGGTTTCTCAAGACCACCAAGCCAACATCGTCCAAATTGAGTCTTTCCAGTTCTAAACATCAAGAAGACTCATTTAAGGAACCCCTACCAAGTATGAATCCAATTGGAGGTGAAGAGCTTGGTGAGGTGGCTAGAGAAGCATCCATGCGGCTCGGCGTCGGGATCCGAACTAGGGCAGAGCGACGTTATCTATTGGACAGGTGTATTGGGCTGATTTTAGGGTATGTTCTTGTTCATGGGATTAATAGAAAGCTGTCCAAATTTCAGGTCATACGAACTTCAGAGCAGAGAGATATCGCATCCATAGGATCTATCTTTTAGCTTATCACATTACAAAATACAAGAGCTAAATATTTACAAGGAACGTGCAAATAAAATAATTCAAGGGGTCATAAGTAATGAGTTTCCAGGAACCACTTACAGCTTTATAGTACTATTTCATTGTAGCCCAGTGCTCCTTGACAGCATGGCAAAGGACATGGAAGCTATCCTCGTCCTCATCATCTACTCAAAAAACAAAAAACAAGGGAAAGAACATGAGAGGTATCAAGATGAATAATTTAGATTGATACAGATTAAAAGAATACTTATTAAAGTCTATTGTATTGTGACTAATTAAGCACAGGAAAAGCAAATCCACGAAATAACTTTCTTAGTTAGTTATTTAAGCTTTATTTACAAAGTATTCAACTTTTATGCATAGGGCACCTAGTACATTTGAGAGTCGTATAATCAAATAAATGTTTAGGGTGACTTTCAAGTAATTTGGTAATAAGCACCAAAAATATCATGCTGCCCATCTTTAGAAGGTTGCAGAGGGGTGAAATAAAGAGTTTGCTGCTCAATTGGAGTGTCTTCCAAAGGTTTAGTCACGACTCTTCCAAATCTTCCTGAACTGCTTATTTCCTTATGCGGGTGGCTTTGATTGGGTTCGTCCTCTGGTCTTTTGGATGTAAACAATGACTGCAATAGTTCTTTCTTGATTGCATACTTATCTTTGCTTCTCTTCTTTGAAGATCTAGGATTAACAATTAATTTTTGCTTGAATAAGTCCTTGAACTTTGAAAATAAACCAAAATTCTCTAAAAAAAGGACATTACCGCACAAAATTCTCATGATGTGACTTCCCTTGACATGAAGGATCCATCATCCCTTCATAGCTCTTTGAAAGCTGAAAACAAATTTATGTAAAACAACAGCTTTAATCAAGAAATCGATGGATACCATAAGAAGTAGAGGAAAACCAATCACATATCATCGAAAACGCCATAAAAGTAAGCCACCAAAAGGATTGAGAACATCAGAAATGAGGGTAATCATTCTAAAAGGTTAATTGAAAAGAAACATTATACATTCACGGTAATAATCAAAACAGTCACATGTATTGCATGTTGATGAGGCTAAAGTTGTGATGCCTATCAAAGAATCCCTAAAAACCTAATTAAGTATAGCAGACAAGTAAGGGTCGAACCCAAGGGAATCAAATGATCTATCTCTAAGTAAGAAAGCAAGTTACCAACTAGGAACTAGGGGGGGATTGTTGTTTGATTTCTAAAACTAATGAATAAAAGCATAAAGTGATTAAGATTGTTGTAAATATGATTATGAGGGTATTTCACCTAACAGATATCCACACTTCAGTATGATAGATTGATCATTGATTATCTCAAGTTTATTCAATCCTATGATTGTTCCTATTCCGATCTTATGTATATTAACAGGTCAACCAGCCCTGAGAATACTAACTATTAGACAATCAAGAAACCGTCAAGATTCAATCTAACAACAGCAGTAAGCATATGAATTAAGCAGGATACATGCAACACTTAACAACCAGTCAGCATTCAATATGTAATCAATTCTCTTCACAATAAACATTCACAACCAATTCTTGTAAATTGTGGTTGCTACTCTAGATAAGGAATTTCAATCAGAAATAACCAAACCCTAGCAATAGAAAATTACTAACATCCACTAGTTGCGTAGGCTAGCGAAATCAGCAAGATTCAATAAAGATAAGTTCAAAGAGAATCAATACAATCCAAAAGAAATAGAACAAGATTTATAACCTCACAACCAAATCAACCGAAGGCTTCAATCGTCAGGCGAAACAATGGTGTTTAGTTCCTTCTCATGGTTTGTGAGCAAAAACTAAGGGAAAGAGAAAACGTAAACTCTAAAAACTGCATAATCCCCCAAACTAGGGTTTTTCTAAACTTAAATACTTTCTAGAAAATAGTAAACAAAAATAATAATAAAGTATTAATTCTAATAACAAAAACACAAAAACGGGCTTAAGTTTCATAAGTCGGCCCAGTTTCCGCGGTCGCGGAACATCCTCCGCGGTCGCGGAAACTCTTCTGCAAAAGTCTTCAACAACTCATCTTCCGCGAGCGCGGCTACTCCTTTCGCGGTCACGAAAATGCTTCTAGCGCATTCTTCAGCTCTTCTCTTCCATATGAGGCTTCAGCTTCCAATCTTCTGTAATTCCTTAGATTTCTTCACTTCTACTCTTCAGTTCCGGATCACAGAATTACATCCAATACGCCTCTAAACATCTCCTAAACTATGCTAATAACTACTAGATATGCTATACAAAGTACAACACATCACATGTCATTTCAGTTATAGTTGCATCAACAAACCACATATATAGGCATATCTACATGTATTACTATGATGAAATGAAATCTTTTATGCTGCTATAAGTTCTGCACAACATGATGAGCTTAATGGTCGAACAAATTAGTTGGTAATAAAATCTTGTCCCACTAACAGATGAGTAGAGCATCACTAGCGTCTTAAGAAAGTAGAAAAGTACAAATTCTTAGTTTTCATTTTGATCAACTAAAAGGACATTTGCTCTTTTTCTAATCAAATCTTAAGAATCACTTACAACATCAGGTGCCTTGCTCAAGACGTCATCACTTTTCCCTAAAGTGGAAGCTGATTTATCAAGAAGTGTTTCCATGCTCTGCTTGATCACGGATATACAAGAAAACAAATATATTAAGTCCGGGAAGTAGAACCTTTTAGTATACAATAATAGACAGTTGAGCAAATAGGAACCAAGCACATCTTTAATTATAAGAAAAGCAGGTACACTTGAGCTTAAACTGATTAAAACAAAGTAAAACATCCATTACCCACAAAAATCATCTCAAAATCCAGTATCATAGTGTCATTGACCTCATAAATTATGAGGGATGCATCCTAACTTTTCCATATCATATCCATAAGTGACTGCAATTGTGCGCATCTCCTTGTTAGGCATAGTACTAAACATAATGAAATTGAATCATACATCAATAAAATAAGATAACATATTGAGAACTTCATGGATCACATTAATGTCTAGTTGGAAACCATCTCCAAGCATTTTAAACAAAAAATCATCAACATCCTTGTGAGCAGTCTTTGTTGTTACTCTTCCAGATGAATCATGTACACTTTTCGACGTCCCAGGCCTTATATAATCGTTTCCAGTGACTCCAACAACACAACCCATTACAGAAGGGCCTCCTCTCGAATCCACTTATTGTGGCCTTCAGCAAACCGAGGATGTAGCTCAGAACCACTTGAGTTGCATGTTCTTGCAGATACCCTAGATGACATGTTTGTCTCGTCCTTATGTTTGCGGGGAGCTGTGGAAGCATCAGTAGCTTGCAATTCACATAAAATGTCACCAGCAGCGTCTACGTCGCGGTTTGCTTGGAGGAAAGTAGAGGCTATGTAAAGAAAAAAGAAATTTCACTTTCCAACAAAAAAACACATGGTCCCCCTATTTTTTAATAAAAAATTATGGTGCCCTTTACTCTCCAACAAAAATTGTGGTCCATCCCCCTCTTTAGTTGTAGGACTATTAGTGATTTAAGCTGTTAAAAGTTTTTTCCTTTCTAGAAATCTTTAAACAAGTCGGCTATACTTTTATTACGTAATTACAAAATTTGACAACCCAGACTCGACAAATAGTTACAGACCATTAGTCTTTGCTCGACCTGTATAAGGTCATCTAAAAATAATCACCGAACGAGTGAAAAAGAAAATGGAAAAACTGATACACCCTCTACAAGGTGCCTTTGTTGCACACCTAGCTATCCAAGAAAACATTCTAATTGCCCACGTAATTTTCCACTCTTTTAAGTCTAGAAAAAAAGCACCGAGGAATACCTGACAATTAAATTGGATATGGAAAAAGCATACGACCAAATAGAATGGAAATTTATTATGGAAATTTTAGAAAATTTTGGATTTGCTCATCTTTGATCAACTGATTAAGGAATGAATTTCGATTGTCTCTTTCTCTGCCATGGTTAATAATGGACCTACTGAAAAATTTTAAACCAGGAAGAGGATTGCGTCAAGGTGACCCACTTTCCCCTTTCCCGTTTATTATCGGACCAGAAGTCCTAGCTCGAAAACTACAACATGCAGCAGAACGACAAACAAAACCACTAGGACTCCAACTTACCAGAAGTGGAACCAGGATTCCCTTCTTGGCCTTTGTAGATGACATCATGATTTTCTCTAAATCAACACATCATATTTGCATAGAAATCAAACAAATAATTGATGAAGATTGTGAAATCTCATGACAGAAGGTTAACTTCCATAATTCATCATTCCAAGTTACAAAGAAGGTACCAAATACACGAAAACATCAAATTCAAGGATTCCTCACAATAGCAAACATCACGTCACTAGAAAAATAACTCGGTTGTGCTATTATCAACGATAGAGTGAACTATAACACGTTTGAAGAAGTCATAGAAGAATCACGAACACAACTGACAAAGTGGAAAGCTAATGCAATCTCTCAAGCAGGACGAACAACTTTGATTAAATCAAACCTTGCTGCACGACCAAATTTCCTTATGCAAAGTTTCATGTTACCTACTAGTACACACAATGACATGGACATGATCAATTGATCTTTCTTTTGGAATAAAAACAACTATTTTAAACCATTAATTGGATGGAATAAAATTTACAAACCAACCCATATGGGTGGACTAGGACTTCGGAAGTCAAAAGCTATGAACCATGATTTACAATACAAACTACTGTGGAAAATACTGGCAGAACCATAATAACCTATATGTACAAATTATCTCGGAAAAATACTTAAAAGACCAACATATTCTGAGTTATACAAAAAGAAAATTCCTCTTGGCAGTGAGCAAAAATGTATAATATTACAAGTGAATTTAAGAAGGGGATAACCTGGCAAGTTGGGGATGGAAGAACAATTAAATTTTGGACTGATAGATGAGTACTTAAAGATCCACTATGTGAATTAGTGACTATTGCACCTGGGAATAACCACGAAACTCGAGTAGAAGAATATTTTGACGGGAATAGAAAATGGAACATTACTAAACTATACCGAATCCTACCATATGATATCACCACTCTGGTTATTTCAATACATATCCCAACTAACCACATTATAGATTGCTTGTATTAGGCTTCCAGTAAAAATGGTTGGTTCTCAACTAAATCTGTAATGGAACAAAATACAAAAAAAAATCAAACTATTATCCAGAAGACACATCTTGGATATGGAAAATAAACACATACCTCAAAGCTAAAAAATTCCCATGAAAAAGTGAAAACCACGTTACCAACTAAGACTAGACTGGATGAGAAAAGAATTGTGACTCCACCCGGATGCATTTCTTGCAATTCCCAAACGAAAGACACAATTCACATTTTCTTAAATGCGAACATACTTTAAAAACCATAAGATCAATTGACAATGATCTTTTTGATTGCATACACGGAATTAACTCGGATAATAGAAGCATAAACAACCTTCTTAAAGAAATTAGGAATAAATTGACTCAAACACAATTCTCTAATTTAGTTATGATATGGTGGAGTACTTGGTACTATAGAAATCAAAAAACTTTCTCAATTGACAACCATGGCTCCAATATTATCAAAGATCTGAGCAAATATACAAAGAACCTTATCTCTTGCTGGAATAAAACCAAATGTTGGAACCCATATTTCACCTATATCTCCAAAAATACGACAAAAACCAACGTAAACAAAAGACAAAGAAAAAAAACTACGATGGAAAAAACCACCTAACAATGTCATTAAAATTAATGTGGATGGATCCATCAAACTAAATGGTGACTCGTCTTTTGGATTTATCTTCCAAAATCATAAAGCTTAATCTATTTTCATTGAAGCTGGAAAATGTGGAAAATCTACTTCAATCATGACTGAGGCTTTGGCATTTTGAAATGTTGTTCTCGAAGCAAAAGAATTAGCAATTAAAAAAATTGAAATCGAATGTGTCAACTTAACAATTGTTAATACGATTACAGGGATCTGGAATGTCCATGAGAAATCTTTGATGTCCTTTGTCTGTTACAATCTTTTGTGACGGTCTAGATTACACATATCTTCCATAAAATTAACGTAGTGGCCGACCTGATTGCGAATCTTTGCCACTCACTTTCATTGGAAGATATTCGAACCCACTTAGAACTTGATGTTGTCATCTGCAAGGATGCTATTAACTAGATCTTGAGTCTAGTCTAATTCTTATCTTATCAAAATAAAGAGTTGACCGACCACTTACCAACATTTTTTTTTCGGACCATTTTTTTTGTTCCAAATTTTCTTTAAATGCACATCAGAATTATAGCCAAATGCACATCTAGGTTATGAACGAATGCACATTAGGGTTATATACAAATGCATTTTGGCCAATTCTTCTCTCTACCAATTTTTCTTTAAATGCACATCAAAGTTATAACCATTTGCATAATAGGGTTATAACCAAATGGACATCAGGGTTATAACCAAATACAAACATTTTTTTCGGGCCAATAATTTTTTCCTACCAAACTTTCTTCAGATGCACATCAAGGTTTTGACCAAATGCACATCAAGATTATAACCAAATGCACATCACAATTATAACCAAATGCACACGTTTTTTTTTGCGGGCCAATTATTCATTTCCAACCAATTTTTTTTCAAATGCACATTAGTGTTTTAGCAAATGCACATTAGGGTTATAAATAATTTCACACATTCTTTTTGGGCCAATTATTTGTTTTTCTTGCCAAATTTTCTTCAAATGCACATCATGTTATAACTAAATACACATCACGTTATAACCAAATGCACATCACATTATATCCAAATACACATTACATTATAATCAAATGCACATCAATGTTATACCCAAATGCACATCTACGTTATAACCAGATGCACATAGTATTTTTTTTTACTTTTTTAGACTATTTATTTATTTTTTTACTTTTTTGGCAATTTTTTCTTCTAACAAAACTTTTCATCAAATGCACATCACGTTATAATTAAATACACATCAACGTTATAACCAAATGACATCAACGTTATATCCAGATGCACATAAAAGTTATACACAGGTGCACATCACATTCATACCAAATGCACATCACATTATAACCAAATGCACATCAACGTTATTATCAAATGCACATCAACTTTATACCCAAATGCACATGTAGTTAAAATGCACATGTCTTTGAAATTTATAACCAATCTCGTAACTATTTTGATTGAAAATAAAAGTATTTGGGTTGAAAATGAAATTTATACACAATTACGTGCATCTGAATAATTAAAAAAAGAATGAAAAATTGAAATAAATAAAAGAAGGCATGAGTGAGAAAATAATTAATTTAGGAAATAACAAATAAAATTATTGATGTGGGTGTAAAAGAAAGAGGATAAAAACATGGTAAGAGATAGGATATAGAAAATAAAATAAATGAAAAAACGTGCTATCGGAGGAGAGAGATGATAAAAAGTAATGGTTTCCCACTTGAAAAAGCGTGTCAGATGAGAGAACAAGAATAGAGTTCTCAGAAATTACAATTTTGCCACCACGTGACATCTATATCTATTTAAAAGTTGGCTTTCTTTACATTTAATGCTATCTTTTAAAAATCCTAAAATGCAAAAACTAGGCTAGATTCATGCTTAAATGGGCCCAAAGGGCCTTCTAGAGTGTGTAATAAAATAAGGCAACCCATTTGTAGAAGAATGACCACTTAGATGTCCAAATGAGTTTACTAATACTGGGCCGATATGTTGTTACAACATTTTGCTAATAAGCAATTCTCCACGCTGACTCATATGTAAGAACTCATGACAAGCCGGTCTGCATTATGGTGTTAAACAGTATAAACGCATCAGTTTAAACCCATCAAGACGCCTTCAAATGTTGGGCTTTTCATGTCCCTCAATTAACCCTTCCTATCCACATTGATGAACAGCCGTGATTACTTAATCGGTTGGATGTTTACCTGTTTTGGCTTCCACATTTTCTGAATCTCATTGTAGGTGAAAATAATTTTACAAAGGAGTAACCTTCAATTTAATATTAGGTCAACTAAAGAGTTGTTACGACTCTATCCATTGCCTAAATATATCTTTAATCATCCTCCTCTCAAGCGTTTTATTTTGTAACTTTAATTCCACAAAAGAGTAACCTTCAACTACAAGTCAACTAAAGAGTTTAACGACTATATCCATTGCCTAAGTATAGCTTTAATCATTCTCCTCTCAAAGGTTTGCAAACGCACGCATTAATTGACAATATAGTCTGTATTATATGAAAGAAACTGTCATCACTCTTTAATGTCTTAGTAATATGATATTGTCCATCGCCATTAAGTCAAATTCACCTAATACTCACATTGATATAATTAAAAATACAAATTTAATTGGCCAAAACCACCATTTAGTTCCCACTATATATGTAGGTGTACGCAATGGTGTTTGCCATGTCCACATCCAAAACCATACTTTAACTAGCGAGTGACACAATATTGGCCACATTGGTCCGTTGCCACGACACAAACAATTTGGCCAACACAATATTAGTCCAACATCAACATTCAATCCATCTCCATTGGAAAGCTCATAACGGAGGTTGATGCAAAAAATAAAGCATGAATCTCATCATGTGTCAAAATAGGAGAACTACGAATGACATATACAAGCACATATTTCTTTGTTTCGATGATAAGGTAACCCAGTATTTTTGTCATTTACACTTTAAATTATAGGATCTACTATATATGTTATTTTTAGCACTATTGTGTTTGTCATGGGAAATCATGTTGCATCTAAGCACGAAATCCATTGTTTCATTAATTTATTATATACTAAAAGATAAAAGACAACATGGTGCAAAACACGAGTCATCCCACTAAATGATATACAATACATCGGGTAATACAAAGTAATTTGTAAGGTTTATATACAAAAAGCACATTTTCATTTTTTTTAGACATAAGAATGATATACAATAGCGAAATTACCAATTCAAACTTCATTCAGAATTTTGATACGTGAGTTATATATATACAAGAAGCACGTTCAATATTTTAAGAGATAAGAATGACATACAATAGAAAAATTACCAATTCAGATTTCATCCAAAATTTTGATATGTAAGAATGATATACTTTTCATTATTTAAAAGACACACTAAATCAAATATAAGATCATTGTTATATCTACTATGAATGATATTATTATAATTTATAAAACAAATAATTATATAGTCACTTATCATATAAAAATGATTATTACCATATAAAATGAGAAAATTCTTATATACACATTTTAAAAATAAAAATAACTAAAAGATAAAAGACAACATGGTGCAAAGCACGAGTCGTCCCACTAAATGATATACAATACATCGGGTAATACAAAGTAATTTGTAAGGTTTATATACAAAAAGCACATTTTTTTAGGGTATATATATACAAGAAGCACATTCAATATTTTAAGAGATAAGAATGACATACAATAGAGAAATTACCAATTCAGATTTCATCCAAAATTTTGATAGGTAAGAATGATGTACTTTTCATTATTTAAAAGACACACTAAATCAAATATAGGATCATCGTTATATCTACTATGAATGATATTATTATAATTTATAAAACAAATAATTTAATAGTCGATCACTTATCATATATTATTACCATATAAAATGAGAAAATTCTTATTCTATGACCAGAATGCTGTACCATGCAATAATTTTAAATTCTAACCTCAAAATTCACCTAATCCTCTTTGAAATACCAATTGAGAATGTGAGAGTGCTTCTAATTTTTTAGGGTTAGAAAAGTGCTAACTCCATTGTAATTTGTTTATCATCCATCAATTTTTTCGGTGAGAACACTCTTTCACTTTATACACTCATCTTTTATGCTAATTGATAACCCAATTCACATTTTTCTACATGTATCCTTGAAACGAATTACCTCGAAGTGATGAGAATTAAAATTTTCTTTCTCATAACATTTTTCAAATCTGAAAGGTTGTTTTTGTGATAACCAAAAAGGCAAATAATGAAAAGTAAAACCCTATTTATATTAATGCAACATTTTTTTTCTCACACATAAAATAATGGCTACTCACAGACATACAAGTGGTTCTATAATTTACATACTCAACTCTCACTAAAAAAATAAAACACCATTAAACTATATATCATATATTATAAAGTGTTTACAAACTAATTTATATCAATAATTACATAATATAAAAAATCTCCTAAATTTGTGTCTCTCTTTCAAAAGTTAATACAAAACTTAATTTCACGAAGTGTTCAAAATTGGGTTAATACAAAAAATAATCCTACTCGTGTTACATAAAAATATATAAACGATACAAAAACACAATTATAACACAATATTAAAATTAAATGTTGTACAAAATATACACTCTATAGTAGAACAATAATTACTTATATTCCCAATATAAATAAATAAGATAAAAAATAAAGCAATTCTATCATGCAACAAATACTATTACAAATCCAATAATATAACAAGATTTAACAAAACATTACTCGATATAATTCACATATACAAATACACATAAACAATCTAAATCTATTTATGCATCCATCCTACGCACAGATCGGTGTCATGTCTAATTCAATATTATAAAACAAATATGAAAAACATTGAAAATTTTGGAAAATAACATTTTCCTATACTACATATAAATATTAATATAAATATATCGACTTAAACATCTATACCAAATGACTGATATATACTCCAATTGTAAACACACCAACTATATCACATCAAAATGCTTAACATTTATCCTCATCATAAGTAGATACTCATTACAAAATTCAAGAAAAAATCATCAGCATAAAATCTACAAAATCCCAGCAACCTCTCAGTTAAAACGTCATATCTTTTGATTCACAACTCAGAAAATTCTCAAATTTTGAGGGACGAAATTAGACTTTCAGATCTAACTCTGGGAGTTAGAACCATCCAATTCCGAGTCCCGACGAAAGAGAACGAGCCAGTTGAAGTCACGGTGGGTTCCTTCCCGAAAATCTCAGCGACCTCTCAGTTAAAACGCCATATCTTTTGATTCACAACTCAGAAAATTCTCAAATTTTGAGGGTCGAAATTAGACTTCCAGATCTAACTATGGGAGTTGGAATCATCCAATCCCGATTCCATACGAAAGAGAACAAGCCAGTTGAAGTCACGCTGGATTTCTGGAAATTTTCTGTCAATTCTTACAGAAGTTGAAGAGCAATTCCTTGCACCAGCGTCAAGATCATCCATGCCAGGTACTTGAACCTCTTCAGAACTTTTTCATTCTAAGTCAACAAATCGCCGTTTCCTTTTAACGTACAAAATTAGAGTTTTGATGATAATTTGGCATATTTGGCATCGATTTTAGGGCTTTTGGATTTTATGGTATGATATTCACTGTAATGGCATTGATATTCATGTTGGTCGTTTTGGTGTATTACTAGTGTTGTTTGTACTGTTTGCACTTCATATTTAAATTGTTTGATGTGATATTCATATAAATTTCTTTGATATTCATATGGGATGTACGTTTCATGCTCTGAGTAGTAGATATTCAAATTTTATGATGTGATATTCACTATGATGTCATTGATACTGGTGTATACTGTTTGCTCCGAGTAGTAGATATTCAAATTTTATGATGTGATATTCAGTATAATGTTGTTCATATTCATGAGGTTTCATGCGTTGAATAGTCGATATTCAAATTTTATGATGTGATATTCAATATAATGTTGTTCATATTCATGAGGTTTCATGCGTTGAATAGTCGATATTCAAATCTTATGATGTGATATTCAATATAATGTTCTTGATATTCATTATAATAATGTGATATTCAGGTTGATCGTGCGACTGTGCGACCCAAAATCGATGCGACAATGTCATTGTTAAACCTTATCGCCATGAATCAAAGCTTCGAAGATATTGGGTGGTGATATTCGTGTAGTTAGGTGATGATATTCATGTACTTGGGTGACTATATTAATGTAATTGGGTGGTGGGTGATATTCACAAAATGGGTAGTGATATTCACAAATTGAGTGGTGATATTCATGTAAGTGAATTTGATATTCAATGTGATTAATTGAGATATTCATGTAACTTAGTGTGATATTCATATTATCAAGTGGTGAAATTCATGATTTAAGTGATGCAATTCACATTTTTAAGATATTTTATATTCACTTATTAAATAAAAATCGATATTCAAACAAACATGAACGATATTCATTAACATATGTTCGATATTCGTGAACACATTAACGATATTCACGAACACTGGAAAATCATTAAACGAGCAAAACGAATTTAAAATAATCTTCCCATTTAAAGTTTAAATATTTGAATAATCTCATTCTCTCTCCAATTTTCACATTTACCATATTTTGTAGGAACAACTTCCTATTTTGTAGGATATTAATTTCGATAATTCAATAAAGAAGGCAGGTTATTCAAATTCGGTACAATGCACCCCCATTTGGCTTATTTTGCTCCATCAAATTAATCCAGCCCTTCAATCTCTTCAATCCAACGCTCCTTATTTGTACTTCCGTTTTACCACAATACTCGTTTTACCTGAGCGCGCCCCTATATATATATATATATGTGAGAGTCGTTGCTAGCAAATATACAACCTAAAATTTAAGGTTCACTTAGACACCAATTTAACACACAAGTTCCAAACACAAAATTAAGAATATTTATCTCAACTTAATTAAGATAATAGATTAATTGTCAACTAAGAAAAATATGGAATAAATTGCAAGAGTGAACCGCCCCTTGCCTTGAATTACGAAGAGCTTGAACGACGTAATGGAGATGGTTGCTTTCAAAAAAGCAAATTGGCTTCGTGCTTTATTTCCTTTTCGAAAGCGATTCCGAGATGTACCCAAATCACAAAACATAAATAAATTATGATTAGATAATTTATCAATAACGACATTTGAGGGATACGAGTCTCGATTTTTAATTGAATTTATTTAACTATAAATAAATAAATTTCAAATATTTTCAACATAACGATTATCTATACGATACTAACAATCAATTAGTCATATATTCTAAATAATCACAGCATATATCAATAAATTACTCAATTTATTTATCACCTCATATAAACCCAACACATTACCCAATTGTAATGTCATATCTTAACAAATTACAATCTAGGATAATATCCTAAAATATGTTTACTTTAACTTTAATACTTCTAAAATTAAACTAACACAATATGTATCTTATTAACCCCAATTATCATGCATAAACGTGATTAATTGGACAAAACGGAATTAAGGTTCAAATCGGCCATTACCGAATTTGTTCGTGCAGACACCCCTTTCTTGTTTGCTTTGATTCTCCCTCGTCCGACCTCCAAATGGTTCGTGGTTGGTGTCTCTGGATTCTAGACTTCAAGACAAAGACCGTGGTACTTTAATCGTAACTAGAGGTGTCTTATTGAAGGAGGATTTCATTCTGAAAGTTCCCGAAAAATCTGTGGACTGCTGAAACCCTAAAGCTCAAAATTGGAAATTTTCTTCCATGGGTGGGAGGGTATTTATAGAGAAATTGAAGCTCTTAGAGATAACTTTCCAACCCCACAAGTTTCAGCTCCCCTATTTCACTTTTGAAAATTTATGAAATTTGTCCAAACTTATATATAAACTTACCCAAAGTTTATATATACATTCTAAACCAAATTTATGAAGAGTGAAATTTTAATTTGTATTAATTCTTATAATTTCAATTAATTCAAGCCTAAGTTTTGTATCCTTACAACTTAACCTTACTTAAATCTTAATTAACATTTTGGTAATCTTAATGTAAATAATCTAGGTTAAAGTTAATATGTCTCACAAGATTATCATTAACATAATGTTAATATAATTTTAAGTGTCAATGACTTAAAATGTAACATATGTTTATGGAATATATGTTTTAATTTATTCACTTGAAATAATATAACAAAAATTTATCCCCTTTATTAAAAGTAAAAATTACATTCATGCTCTTATCTAAAGATGAGGCTTATTACAATACTATCCCCTTAAAAAATAGTTTCGACCCCAAAACTAGGCCGAAAACAACTCCATTAAACGACTACGCATATCAGTCTTGGTCTCCCAGGTTTCCCACGTATCTTCCTCAGCTCCCGACTTAGACCAAAGGATCATTACCAATGATACCACTTTATTT
Organism: Rheum nobile; assembly: GCA_027886185.1. Classification (NCBI taxonomy): domain Eukaryota; kingdom Viridiplantae; phylum Streptophyta; class Magnoliopsida; order Caryophyllales; family Polygonaceae; genus Rheum; species Rheum nobile. The sequence goes on along the minus strand of WOAB01000002.1, from coordinate 1,169,791 downwards.
CGCAGGTGTTTCTCTCGATGCACTAGGATGCACACGGGTCTCTCCTCGTATGTCCCATTTGGCTGAATCTCGATGTCGTCATAACTCAGAACATGAGACTCATTTGGCACATACTTTCTCATCATGGAGACATAAAACACATTATGCACTAGATGTGCTGAGGGTGGCAATGCGAAACGATATGCCAAAGATCTGACTTTGTCAAGGATCTCAAATGGTCCAACATAGCGAGGATTGAGGTTCTCACACTTTCCGAACCTAAACACACCCTTGGTAGGCGACACCATGATAAACACCTTATCCCCAACGTCGAACTCAACATCTCTTCGCTTTAAATCAACATAAGACTTTTGTCGACTCTACGCTATAAGCATCTTCTGTCTAATCAACGCAATATCTAAGGCATTCCTTTTGACCAATTTAGGTCCTAACAATATCTTGTCGACATTCTCATCCCAACAGATTGGAGATCTGCACTTTCGACCATACAAGGCTTCAAACGGAGCCATCTTGACGGTTGAGTACCAGCTATTGTTGTATGTGAACTCTATCAGACTCGTGTTGTTTTCCCAACTTGTCAGGCGATCCAACACACATGCTCTTAGCATATCCTCAAGTGTTTGGATTGTTCTCTCTGACTGTCCATCCGTCTGAGGGTGAAACGCGGTACTGAATCCCAACTCAGTCCCCATGGCCTTATGCAATTCCTTCCAGAATCTTGACATAAATCGACCATCATGATCAAATACAATGGTTTTAGGCGTACCATTCAGACGAGCTATCTCGTGTAAGAACATTTCAGATAGCTTCTGGGTTCCCCAAGCTGGCTTAATGGCTATGAAATGAGAACTTTTTGTGAGCCTGTCAATGATTACACATATAGCATCCCTCTGGCCTTGAGTTTTGGGTAACCCGTAACAAAGTTCATTGCTATATCTTCCCACTTTCAAGCAAGTCAAGCATTTTGCCACGAACTCTGCTACGTCCCACTTTATATTAGGCCACTAGAAATTCTTCCTCAAATCCTTGTTCATCTTTCTAGATCCGAGATGTATAGAATATGCAGATGAAAGAGCCTCCCTCATTACCAACTGCCGAATGTCGTCAACATCAGGTATACAGACCCGATCTTTAAACCAAAGTGATCCATCCTCCTGGATCACAATTCTTGGAGCTTTCCCATTCATCTTGCTAGATCCGGGATGTATAGAATATGCAGATGAATAAGCCTCCCTCATTACCAACTGCCGAATGTCGTCAACATCAGGTATACAGACCCGATCTTTAAACCAAAGTGATCCATCCTCCTGGATCACAAATCTTGGAGCTTTCCCATCCAGAACCTCGCTACATAGTTTCACCAAGACCAAGTAGTCAACTTGTCTTTCCTAGATTTGATAAAGCAACATAGCCTGAATTTCAAGCATACTCACGTGTCCTTGTCGATAATCAAATAAAACCTCATTTTTGCACAGTCCTTGCTGCAATTCTGTCTGAGAAGTGAGTAATGCTACCAATGTTTCATGAGTCATCTTTTGGCTCAATGCGTCTACTACCACATTAGCCTTTTTCGGGTGGTAAAGAAACTCAATATCGTAGTCTTTGAGCAACTCCAACCAACGTCGTTGCCTCATGTTCAACTCTTTTTGCGTAAAGACATACTTCAGACTATTGTGGTCGGTGAAGATTTGACATTTTACACCATAAAGGGAGTGCCTCCAAATCTTCAGCGCAAAAACCATAACTGCTAATTCCAAATCATGGGTCGGGTAATTAGCTTCATAAGGTTTTAGCTGCCGAGATGCGTATGCAATAACCTTCCCTTTTGCATTAGTACGCATCCCAAACCATGCTTTGAAGCATCACTATAAACCATATAACCCTCAATTCCTTCTAGTAGTGCCAACACTGGTGCTGACATCATGCACTCTTTCAACTTTTGAAAGCTAGCCTCGCACTTCTCATCCCACACAAACTTCTTGTGGACCTTGTGGAGAAATTCGGTCATAGGTAGAGCGATCTTTGAAAATCCCTTTATGAACCATCTATAATAACTAACAAGTCCTAAGAAACTGCGCACCTCCTTCACGTTCTGAGGTCGCCTCCAATCAGCTACTGTTTCAATCTTATGAGGATCAACCATTATCCCTTTCTCGTTGATCACATGGCCTAAAAATGCCATTTCCTTCAACCAAAAGTCGCACTTAAACAGCTTAGCATATAGTTGATTCTGTCTAAGGATTGATAATACATATCGAAGACGTTCCTCATGAGCTCCTTCATTTGGCGAATATATCAAAATATGGTCAATGAACACCACTACGAACTTATCCAGATACTGATGAAAGCATCTATGCATCAAGTCCATAAAAACTGCTAGAGCATTCGTAAGCCCAAATAGCATGACTACGAATTTTTAGTGACCATATCTCGTTTGAAATATAGTCCTCGGAATATCTTCCTCATGAATCCTTAGTTGATGATAACCAGACCTCATATCGATCTTGGAAAAAGACTTTAGCTCCCTGCAACTAATCCAAAAGATCATATATCCTTGGTAAAGGATACTTGTTCTTGATTGTGACCTTATTCAATTTTCAGTAATTGATGCAAAGCCTGAACGATCCATCCTTCTTCTTGACAAATAAGACTGGAGCACCCCAAGGCGATGCACTAGGTCTTATATACCCCTTCTCAAGCAACTCTTTAAGTTGATTATTCAATTCATGCATCTCCACTAGAGTCATCCGATAGGGTGCCTTGGAAAATGGCGCCGTACCAGGTTCCAAGTCAATAGTAAACTCTACATCAGGTTTCGGGGGTAACCCTGGAATTTCCTTCGAAAATACGTCGGTAAATTCACGTACGATAGGAATTTCATGAACAAAGACTTCATCTTTCTTGGGTTCATTCAGATAACACAAGCGCCCAACACAACCTTATCGAAGTAACTTAAAGACATACATCGCGTTTATCAACTTTTTGTTATCGGCGTCATTACGACCCTTAAACTTACACACAAACTGGCCCCCAAATGAAACTGTCACAATCCTCATATTGAAGTCGATTACCGCCCCGTGATGTGTCAGCCAGTCCATCCCGAGAATAATTTCGTATGGAGCCATGCCTATACATATCAAGTCAACCTCGAATTTTCGACCCTGAATGGTCACTGGAAAATCCGATAACCACTTGGTTCCTACTAAATGTTCCCCATTAGGAAGATTTACCACAAATGGTTCACAGGTTTCATTTCATCTTGTTCCTAACTTATCCATACAACTTTCCGAAACAAAAGAATGTGTTGTACCAAAATCAAATAATATGCAGACTGATGTAGAATGTAGGTATAAAGTACCTTGACTAATAGGAGTGTTTGGTCCATCGACTTCACGCATCTCATAGAGCCGCTGACCCTGACTACCTGATGCAATCAGAGCTTTCCTCTTGTTCTGAACAATAGACTATGTAGCAGCACTCCCTGGAGGCCTTTGTTGAGGTCGATTGTTATGGCTAACCGACCCTTATTAGGACTCAGCCTCATGATTTCTTCGCTTAGGGCAAAAAGTCTGTAAATGCCCCTCCTTTCCACAAGTAAAGCACGTTATCTTCCCTTTCGTGCACTCATTGCTCTTATGCCCAAGTGTCCCATAGTTGTAACACTAGACAAAGCCCTTACTCTGTCTCGAGCGATGCGTAGAACCAGACTGGGTTGTCTCAGAGTTAGGGCGACTGGACTTAGAGAAGTTCGATGGCGGAGCTGACCACTTGAACCCACCATTCCGCTGGTTGTTTCTCATCGACCTCTTTTGGTTACGCTTCTTTGCTGACTCCTCCAGAGTCACTTTTAGCTTATAAGCAGCATCAACATAATGCTCCAGAGTAGTACAACCATGACGCACCATCAATGGCTTAATATTCGGGTTCATCCACTCATGGAAATTCCATATCTTCTACTCTCTAGTAGCCACCTCACACACTACATAGTGTAGTAGGTGGTTGAACTTAGCAGCCAGAGCAGTCACCTTTAACCCATCAGTCTTCGGGTAAAGGAATTCTCAGTGATTCTCCTCCTTCATAGCCCGAGAGAAGAAATGGTCAGTAATCTTGGTCTTGAATATAGACTAAGTTAGCTCGGGATGATCAGCTAAACCCGTGCTCTCCCACCATTTACTAGCCCCATCCTTCAGCTATAATGAGGCAATGTGAACTTTTTCAGCCTCAGTGCACACAATATTCCTGAACAGGCGTTCCATATGCAAGAACCAGTAAGCCACTTTGACAGGTTCTCCAGTACCGTCATAGGAAACATGCCTCATGGAGTTGATCGCTTTCAGTGCACGACCATAGCTTCCTCCATCTCTGTGAGAAGGCATAGGAGGCGCGATATTCATCGGCTCCTCCACATCAAGAATAACCTGAGGAGTTTTATTCTCCTAAGCTTGTGGAATCCCTGGTCCATCCATTTCTATGACCGCTTGCATCACAATCTGCCTTATTGCCTCGACAACAACATTGTCGAAGAAAACTAGAACAACAGGAGGTTTATGCACCCCTTTCCTTTCTACTTGAGGATTAGCTTGAGGCGGGACATCCACAGCCGAATTGTTGTGGGATCCCAATCCAGTTACATCCTCTTGATTAGTTTCACTCCTTAACTAGATCTGAGAGACATTGCTCGGTCCAGCACTTTGATGAGCATCATTCCTAGTGTTCACCATCTGATTGCATTTACATTTATTAGATATAACCCAATTCAATATTATTTTGCTTAGAAATATAAATCCCAATGCAATAACTGAAGATAACCATCTAATAAACCTATCACTTATTTTTAAAAGAAACACCAAAATCCAACTCAAACAACACTCAAAGGGTTCGATAACATCGGGAGACTAATGCTCCGTTATTATTAATAAGTGAAACGCTGGAAAGTAAAACAACTAGTTGACTAAAAGGTCGCTTCTTCTTGGGGTCTCGAAACCAATCTCAATATGCCTTAGCCAACACAATCTTCTTTTTCAGAGGTGGTTCTTCCCCCCGACTCTTCTGAGGGTCTCTTTGATTCCTTAGACTTCGGACCACTCGACCTCTCGGTTGGCATTGGTGGAAGACAAAACTTGTCCATAAATCCAACTTGAAGCTCTGAGGCTTTCAAATACTGTACTGAATCGATATACGTCAGCTTTCTAGCATGCTCTATGTCTCCCAACATGACTGGACACATCCCACCATACACTTGAGAGTCGACCCGAGTCTGAGAGCCTCTTCCTTCATGTTGTCCAACGACTCCTTCCAGCTCTTCATATGCTTTGCTAGCACTGGGATGTTCACTCGGACCTGTTGAGGCACAGAACTGCCAGAGGCAAAGTATTGTTCCCAAGGTCGAGTCTCTTCCTTATCCGTTCAGTCATCTCCTCGATGAAACAGATAGCTTTTGAGGTAATCATCCCATCAAGCGTCTCTTGAGTAGTTAGACTTCTCGGGGATTGAGGAGGTGAATGAATTAGAGAGGACACCAAATCAGCCGGAGGTGTAGTCGGGTCATACTCTTCCCATCCAGCATTGGGAAACCCATTGGCCTCATAAGTAGCTAGAGACAACGGCGAGAACATCGGCGTCTCATTGTCGGACAGTTGAGCTGGTCTAGACTGTACCTACTCCCCTTCACTCTGGTAGCTATGATCCTCAATTGGATCTTCTTCCTCCACAGTGGCTTCTAGAAGAGGGGACTCATTGGATTACACTTGCCCTTCTCCACCACTCTCATACTAGGGATCCTTAATCATATCCTCCTCTTCATTGGCCTCAACTACCACCACATCCTCCACAACTACCCTTGGCGGGGTTAAATGCACCACATGGCTATCATTCTCGATAGCAGCAACAGAATTAGGCTCGGACTTGAGTGTCGGAGCGGTATGAAATTTCTCCAAGGGCTTCTGCTGAAACCTCATAAAAACCATTGTCTGAAAAGAGACAAGGAAAGGTCAGTACTTTTCAATTATAAAAACTACACTTTCTATAGATATTCATAAGTAGATGAAACTACTATTGTCGGCATAAGTTTGAAAAAAAAAAACAATTTTTCACACAAAACTACTAGTCAAAATTTGACTCGTCTTTTAAACCGACCTTGTCTTCCATTTCAAACCCCTTATAGGAAAGTATAATATTTTACTTTTGAAATCATCCCCACCAAATAGTTGTGGCCTAAAACCTCTTTAAAGACAATTTATTCCTAAGCCTTACTTAGGGCCTATAGTAAAAAAAAAATCACACCAAGTTTTTTATTTTATAAAACTCAAATAAACACAAAATGATTTAAAAGTTTTGAGTTTAAAATCCTTTAGCTTTGATACCATAACTGTAACACCCCTAAATTACATTAGAAATATTACCGCTAGTGACCTCGGATCACATATCAAAAATCACTCAAGGCTTTACATTATTGATCACAAATACAAAATAATACGAACAATAATATATTAAATCCAAAATTATCTTCAACGTCGTCTTCATGTGTCTTAAACTTGGGAAGTTTTACCTGATGTGCCGTATATGACGGATGACACCAGCCAACCATGCAAGGAGAGAGAAAGGTTGGTTAGTCTAATGAAAGACTAAACAAGGGTTCAAACAAAAAGGTTTTGTGTGATTGTATCCAGTTACTATCATTGTCTCTCGAATAATAGTTTGTAGACGATACATAACTCGGATACTCTCACTAAAATGATAGAATGAGATATGCACCAAGAGAAGACTCCAAAATAATTCAGTCTTATAGGAGTATGTATCTTTGTTTGGGAAGATTATATTTATCACATGAAGTTTGAAAAACGACTACTTAAATATTTGGGTCTTCGATCAACCTCACCGCATAATGCGAATTCAGATTGGAAAGGGGACTTACAATAAACAAGAGTTTGGGCCGGTTCCACGTTGTACTTATCGCCCGAGGGTTATCTTATTTAATTTCAAAACGTGCATTAATGTTAACGCTTTTAATTCCACAACCAATCTGGTAATGAGATATAGAATAGAACGAATCCCGAATATTGGCACTAGTTAAGTGCACCACCACTTATATTTGAATAAGGGTAGGTCATGACCAAAAGTATTAGGGCAATAATCCTATTAATACCAAGTTATAAAGAAATGACTAAACCTCGCAAGGTATATAGCGTTCCTACGAATACTCATGCTAATTAGCAAATAAGTTCACACCAAAGTTTATTTAGCACCCTACAATAATATATATATATATAAGGGTCGTTGCTAGCAAATATACAACCTAATAATAATGTTCATTTACACAACAATATAACACACAAGTTCCCAAACACAATATTAAGAACATTTATCCCAACTTAATTAAGACAATATATTAATTGTGAATTAAAAAAATATGGAATAAATTGCAAGAGCGAACCACCACTTGCCTTGAATTACAAAGAGTTTGAACGGTGTAATGGAGATGGTTGCTTTCGAAAAGCAAATTGGCTCCATGTTGTATTTCCGTTCCAAAAGCGAATTTGAGATGTACCAAATCACACAAAATAAATAAATAAATTATGATTAGATAATTTATTCAATAACGACATTTGAGGGATACAAGTCTCGATTTTTAATTGAATTTTGTTATCTCTAAATAAATCAATTTTAAAGCTTTTCAACATAACGATTATCTATACGATATTGAAAATCAATTAGTAAATTATTCAATTTATTTATCACCTCATATAACCGAACATATTACCCAATTTTAACGTTATACCGTAACAAATTACAATCTAGGATAATATCCTAAAATATGTTTAATTTAATTTTAATACTTCTAATATTAAATTAACCCAATTAGCATGCAATAACGTGGTTATTTGGACAAAACCAAATTAAAGTTCAAATCGGCCATTATCGAATTCGTTCGTGCAGACACCTCTTCATTGTTTGCTTTGATTCTCCCTCGTCCGACCTCCAAATGGTTTGTGGTTGGTGTCTCTGGATTCTAGGCTTCAAGACGAAGATTTTGGTACTTGAATCGTAACTAGAAGTGCCCAATCGAAGGATAATTTCCTTCTGAAAGTTCTAGAAAAATCTGTGGACTGTTGAAACCCTAAAGCTCGAAATTGGATAAATTCCTTCCATGTATGAGAGGGTATTCATAGGGGAATTGAAGCTCTTAGAGATAGCTTTCCAACCCCTCATGTTTAGGCCCAAACCGATCTCAAACGAGATCAAATTTTAGATTTTATCGAATTTTCTAAGTTACCGGGCTGCTTACCTTTGGAGATAAAATTTTATCAATCGAGGTAGTTATAAATCCCGATTTTGATATGATATGGTTTCCCGATTTTGATATAATATGGTTTAGGATAATCCTGATTTTGATATGATATGGTTTAGGATAAGTATATCTTCAAAGCCCATGAGCTAATTGAAGAAAATAGGACAAAAAACTGAGTAAAAACTCCATTAAAATGAGCTTGAAACTCATGTTTTCTCATGGGGAAGAAGAGGCAGTCGGCCCCCTATAGTTTGGCTTAATTGCATTTTTGCCCAACTTTCCAAGTTGTGGCAAAAATGCCCTATTTCACTTTTTGAAATTTATGAAATTTGCCCAAACTTATATATAAACTTACCCAAAGTTTATATATACATTCTAACCCAAATTTATGAAGAGTGAAATTTGAATTTGAATTAATTCTTATAGTTTTAATTAATTCAAGCCTAATTTGTGTATCCTTACAACTTAACCTTATTCAAATCTTAATTAATATTTTGTTACTTTTAATTTAAATAATCCAGGTTAAAATTGATATGTCTCACAAGATTACCATTAACATAAGGTCAATATAATTTTAAGTGCCAATGACTTAAAATGTAACATGCTTTTATGAAATAAAAATATATGTTATAATTTATTCACTTGGAATAATATAACAAAAATTTATCCCCTTTATTAAAGTAAAATTTACATTCATGCCCTTATTAAAAAATGAGGGTTATTACACCATTTCCTTCGAGATGAACTGGAGGTACATGGTCTTCATGTTTCCCCAATATCAGGTACAACATGAGGAACGAGAGTCGCTTGAGCTTGCGGTACTCCTTGGGTTGTCATTATCTCAACAACTTGCCTCACTATCTGCCCTATGACAGCAGCATCCAACACAATCGGGGCAAGAGGTGGATTAAGTGGAACTTCCCCCTCAACTTGAGCATCCACTTATTCTTGTCGGACATTTGCTCGCGATGGAGGGTTATTGTTATGAGAGTTAGATCTCGTGTCATTGTAACACCCCCGACTTACGTCGGTAGTACCACACGCCAGTGACCTCAGACGTTAATGTCCAAAGTCACCCTAGGCTTTAATCGAAACAATTAATCTTAAATAAACATATTAAATAACGAAAGGTTTAAGAAGTGGAAGACATTTTTAAATGGAACTCAACCATTTTCATTAAAAGATTTCTCAATATCGATTTACAACAGAGTGAAATTACAGCGAAAGACTTTTAAATTACACAGCGGAAGACTTTAAAAATAAACCTATTACATGACTAGGTTATAAAAATATACATATGAAAATACCACTTAACAACCTTGAAATACTGACACTTAAATCTTCAACCGCAAGCCTCTTCTTCAATTGGTTACTTTAAGACTTCGAGAATCAACCACTGATGTGCCGTATAGGACGGATGACACCAGCCAACCATGCAAGGAACAAAACCCGATTGGTTAGTCTAATGAAAGACTATGCAAGGGTGAAAACAGAATGGTTCTAGTGATCGTAACCGTTTACTATCATTGTCCTTCGAATAATAACCGAAGGAACGATATATAACCCGGAACTTTTACGGAATGATTAGAATTTAGACATGCACTGAAAAGAATACTCCAAAGGAATTGAGTCTTATGGGAAAGTATGACAAATGTTTGGGAACGTTATAGTTTTCATACAAGCGTTTTAAAAATGACTTGATCATTTGGGTCAACGACCAACCTCACCGCGCAATGCGAATCCAGATTGGAAAGAAGACTTACTCTAACCGAAGTCCGGACGGTTTCCACGTTGTACTCCTCGCTCGAGGGTATATTAATTATGTGCATAATCGCACTTATCTTATTTAATTCCAAAACGTACATTTCATGTTAAAGCTTTTAAGGAGTATCATCTCATCACGAGAGATATCTTGGGGAATAAATCCCGATTGTTGTCCCCAACTTAGTGCACCACCCCTATATTCGGATAGGGGACGGTCATGACCAGGGAAGGGTGTTAGGGCCTGAACATCCTACGCACCACGGTTATAAAGAAACGGCTAGACCTCGCAAGGTACATAGCGTTCCTACGAATACTCATTCTAACTACATATTCAAGTTCACACATAAAATCCACACCAATACCATCACGGTAATAACAGGTATAATAGCGTTGTTTCTAGCAATATATACAACCTATTATAATATCATATTTTAATCACAATCATTTATAAAATCTGTTCCCAAACGAAAACAACATTTCATCCCAATTTAATTAACAATTAAAATAATTGATAATTAACGGAAACATGGAATGATAAGCAAGAGCGAACCGCCACTTGCCTGAATTAGACGAACACAGATTTGTGGGTCGGAAATACTGGACACGGACTCAACAACCTTCTGGAACTCCCGTCGAAGCCCACCGACGTTCCAAGGTCCATTCCGACGACGCACGCGAAAGGAGGTACAATACCCTAATTAGATATGGTACTAATAACTAAAACAATGCGAAGGGAACAAACTGATCCGTGGACGCTACGAGTATGGCCGCGATCGTGGCTTTGCTGGGCAAAGCCGTGGTCGCGGTATATATACCCACGGTCACGGTTTCCTGGGCAGAGCCACGGTCGCGGTGTTCATAACCGTGGTCGCGGTTCTCCCTCCCGATGCGACGCTAAAATCGATTTGAGGCTCACCGACGACGAAGATGACGAAGCTAGCCTCTCCTCCTTGCAACGGCACTACTCCAAGCTCCCAAGGCACCACGGCAACCACCAACAACTCCGGCGAACACTCTGACGAACTCGAGAATACCGACGAACTTGAAAACGAGAGAAAGAGAGAGAGAGGAGCGATTGAAGCTGTGGATGCTGGATTCCTCTCGCCGAAGACCCCCTTTTATAGGGCTGGAAGGAGCTCAACACCGGGCACACGAATCGACTCGCCTCCCTCAACGGCGAAGCGTTATAAAACGTGGGAAATTCAAACCGGCGAAGCTCGGATAAGAACGAAGAAGACGACGCAGCAGAGACCCGCGATCGTGGCTTCAAAACCGCGATCGCGGTTGTCCACAGACAAAACCGCGATCGCGGTTGTCCACAGACAAAACCGCGCTCACGCCTCTGGCTTCTTGGCCGCGGTTTCCTCTCGCGGTCTTGGCTAGGTCTTATTTTTAGTACCTCTAAAAATATTCTAAGACCCAATATAAAAATTAACGTATAATAATACGTTCAAAAGATCTCACTGAGATTACAGATATTGCCCAACACGTCTCGCTTACAGAACGAGGGTTGGGAAAATTACCCAAATACCCTTACTAAAATTGAGGGGTATTACAGTCATCACCTTGATGAGCAGCACTTCCCAGCTTGATTTGGGAAGCATTGTTGGGACTTTCATTGGTCACTCGATTGGAGGATCTTGTATTCACCATCTGTCGATGAACCATAACGTCAATTTAGAATTTTCCAACTTGTATCATATGATACTTAAATCAACTCTGTTATGATAGGAAGTATATGGGACCAAATTAATAGTTCATATTAATTTGACTAACCCACCACAGTTATTCCTAAAATAATCTTATCCTCATACTTGAGAACAAGGCAAACAGGAGAAATGTCAACATCTGAATGACATAAATCCTAAGACTAGGAGATACTCTTATGAATGAACCAAAGGAATAAGTAACTAGATCAAAGCTTGCAGAAGTTTGAAAACCACACGTTATCAAATCTTATAAATCACACTTTCGACCTTATATATTTTGCTTAATAAAATAACTATTTATATAGTTAGTTTCTTAAACTAGTGACATTATCATTTCCATATATACCTTTACCAAAACCCAAAACCACACTTTTAAAATTATACCATAAACTTGATTCCAACCCTTTTTACCACCATTTTATAAAACAACTATAAAAATAATATTATTGTCTTAATAAATAAATCATTACTTTTAAAATTTTCTAAACTCTAAGCATTTATTTAAAAAAAACTTAAAATTCAATACTAACAGTTTAAAATCTCGAACTTCTTTTACATAAAAACAATATAAATAAAATAATTCGAAAATAGTTTGAAAATAATTTTGAAAATTCTCAAACCTAATAATAGGCCAAGAATCTTAAAGTCATTGCTCTAATACCATAATTGTAACACCCATAATTTTTTTCGGTGATGTCACACATCAGTGACCTCAGACTTTAAGTCCCAAGCCACACTGGGATTTAATCGCAACAATTTATACTTAAATACATTGATAACAAAGAATAAACAGCGAAAGACTTGTGAAATAAATATTTCATCTTTATTAAAAATCCTCTCGTAAATTGAGAAGGCTAGTTTTACAAAACAATATGAAATTATAGCAGAAGACTTCATATTAACCCTAAATACATGACTATGTGATCTAGATATAATAACTTATTACATTTATTAAAAAAATTAAATCAATACTAAACAACTTCAAAATATTATTTGAATCACAACTTCAACTGCAAGCCTTTGTCTTCGATTTGTTACTTCTAGATAGCCTAAGACCGACGACTGATGTGCCGTATGGGACAGATGACGACAACCAACCATGCAAAGAAAAGTAAGGATTGTTTAGTCTAATGAAATTCTGGGCAATGATATTTATGGGAGGTTCTGTGTAGTCAAATATAGCTATTACCCTTGTTTATTGATTAATACTCAATAAACGGTATATAACTACTACACTTCCACTGAAACAGAAGAAGAGGCATAATTCAAGAGAAGACTCCAATGAAACTGAGTCTTATGGAAATTATATGTATGTGATTGGAAACATTTAAAATTATCACAACTAGATTTTAAAAACAACTCATTTGACTATCTGGGTCATCAACCAACCTCACTGCATAATGCGAATTCAGATTGGAAAGGGGTCTTACTTTAGATAGGAGCACGAGCGGTTTTCACGTTGTACTTCTCGCTAGAAGTATATTAATTATGTGCACAAAGGCACTTATCTTATTTAATTCCAAAACGTGCATTTACGTTAAAGTTTTTAATCCACACCATCTCGATACGAGAATATCATGGGACGAATCCTGAATAGCGGCACTAGCTAAGTGCACCACCACTTATATTTTAATAAGGGTAGGTCATGACCAAAAATATTAGGGCAATAATCCTCCTAATACCAAGTTATAAAGAAACAGCTAAACCTCGCGAGGTATATAGTGTTCCTACGAATACTCCTGCTAACTAAGCATACAAGTCCACACCAGTTTCCACACCAAAGTTGATGTGATTCCCCTTAGGATCCGCGCTCAAGTTCGAGGACAAGTCACTTGGAAGGCTGTGTTCTTGAGACTTCTTGCTTGGACAACAAGACACATCAAATAATGGTTCTTTTTTTGGTGGTTTTTGGGTTAAAGAATGCAAGAAATAGAAGAGAGGATAAACAACTATCCTCCCTTGGATATGACTCACCAAGAGACTCAAGAAGATGATAATTCAAGCAAGGGATATACTCACCCAAGCCTAATTACCCTGCTTTTGATATTACGTACCAAAACACAAGAGTATAAGAAACTTGGATGTTATGCACCAAGGTTCAAACACTCAAAGAAAAAAGAGTTCAAGATTAACGATGGTTAAAAACAAAATGTATATTCTCAATTAATCAAAAGTTGTCAAAGAAATGAAACAACGAAATACTTAAATAGTCAAATGTTCTCCCAAAACTCTAATTTCCTAGATTCTTGAAGCGGTCATATATTCCTCCTCCGAACTCCATTGGGCCTGAATTTTGGCTATGTTTGTGATAAGCCAACTAAAACAAAAATATCCAAAAACCAGCCAAATTCAGCGAGCCATTTGAGACAATGGTCATTCACAAAATTTACTCTTAAAATAGAATTTCCTTAAGAGATAGATCTTGTGGATGTGATATCTTTCTGTGACAAAGTTCGTTTGACTTGAGATTTGGATATATTTCCGTTTAGCCCATTAACAAGAACATCTCAAAAAATGAACCCAAACGGATAATTGGTTCGCGCATACGGTCAGATTTCATTCCGGGATAATGCAACATGCATTCCTCTCTGCCCATGGCTCCGTTGGGCCTCAACTATGGACATGACCAAGATTGGCCCAAGAACTACAACAGGTACAAAGTTCATACCAAATGGATCAACCATATGCAAATGCCTCTCTGCCCTAGTTCGGATCCCGTCGTCGGGCAACATGGATGCTCCTCTAGTGATGGTGCCTCCTTTAGCTCTTTCTTGTACTTTGATGTGGACCCGTATCATATCATCCTCCCCTCCTTTGAAAAGAATTTGACCTCAAATCCGTATAGCTTTTAGGCAAGACAACTCCCTTAGTTCTTGAAGGTAGCTTAGTCATCTCAAGAGGAGTTAGGGTCTTCCTTGGCCGTCCTTCTACATTGGTCTTAGTATGGTGCGTGTTCCTATAGGCCAAATTGGCACAACATAGGCTCCATGTTCACTTAGCAATGTAAGCTTCATCTTTCCAAGGTCCACATGATATGCAAAAATGCATGCATTAGCAAAACCCTTTTTCTTCATATGCCTATGAATATGCCTTATCATGCTATTATGAACATAAAAAGCATACAAAGATTTGAAAATGAATTTAGGGTCTATATGCATCCTATATGACTTGTCTCGAGAAGGAAACCTATGATGCATTCTAAAATGTCCACATCAAAAACCATTGTTTTCCTTATGCACTTGTGAATGCCTAATCATATCATAAGTGAAATGATAAACATTCTTAGACCTATAGTTATTATAGTGACCTAGATGCATTATGCATGAAACGTCATGAGAAAGAAGGTAGTAATGGAGGCAAGAACTCTCAACCCTACATGTCAATGCATCATACGTTCCAAAAGAATCTATAAGACTAGATGCATGCATAAAAGGATTCACATATGAAGGGACAAAGTATGAACAAGTAAAAGATACTTCCCTGAATTTTTAACTTCTTCCGTCTCATTCATGTGCCATTTCCTCTTCATCCGGGAAACTGCACTTCCTTCCATTGATGATCATGGTATCTTCCTTTCCCCTAAGGCCGAATGAGAGACAAGTTGGAAGCATACGCATTGCATCCAACCACGGTGTAGCCATGTCGTTGAAGAAGTTTGGTCCAATCGTGGACTCTTCAAGAGGATCTGGTGTATGCCAATTTGGAAGGGTGACATAGTGGGGAGCATCCTCAAGTTCCACCAGCTTTTCTTGACACATTTTCTTGAGGTCCTTGGGGGATCGTTCCTTAGGCTCCCAATCATAAGTGGGTTGTGACGCTCCTTCTTCTTCAAAAATCAGCTCGGATGTCACAAGGCACTCTCCTTGAGCGGTAGTTACAATCACTTCCCCTTCTTCCTCTTCTTTGGCCTCATTTTTCTCATCCACTTCTTCCGGGTACTCGCTTTAGATAGGCGGCTTATACCAAAGGTTGACCTCGCCTTTAGGATCTTTTTGTGTGGCCTCGTAGGGTTGGTTGTAGTTCAGCGCTTCCTTGGTCCTGGTGTGAGAAATTGTCTCTCTTTGAGAAGGTATGGTCAGCCCATTATTGGATACTAATGTTCTCTTGACCGTAGAAATTTCTTGGTTTTTTACCATCGGTTGGTCCTTGTGGGTGGGTGGCTTGTTCACCAAGTCAACATCCTCCTTCTTGTCCCCTTTTGCAGTCCGAGGGGTGGGGCTATAATTTGATCTTTCCTTGGCACCCCTTGTTTGGTCCATGTCCAGCACTTTCTCCATGGTAGAGATGCCGTATTCCCCCAGCTCCTTGTATTGTTACGTAAGTAATCTCATGAGGTCTTCCAAGATGACTGGCTTCTTGCCCGAAGGGCGTGCCATAGTAGCACTAATTGAAACTACTCTAAGCTAGAACTATTCAAAACAAACAACTTGTGATGTTAGTTAAACAAAATAAAAATAAAAACAGAATTTTATGAGCCAAGAACCTTTATCTTGGGCCGCCTCTTCTCCTTGTCTTGTGGTCTGTCGTAGCCCTATGGTTCCTTGTCCAAGAACCTTGTCTTGTTTCCTAAGGTTAGTGCACTCAAGAAGTGATCTTGCAAGCACAAGATAAGGACCAAGCAAGTTCTTGAAGTCAAACACAAGATAGTGTTGTTGGGATTTAAGGGACGGTTGGCTTCTCTCCAAGGTGAGGTCGTGAACATCAAGAAAAGATCAAATCTTGCAAGACAAGTTAGATAAGATAAAATTCAAGATAGACTTACACTAAGGTAGTTATCTAGATTCTTGCTTCAAGATGGATTTTCTTGATCTTCTTGGGAGGCTCTCTCAATCCCTAGCAAGGGTCTCTTTGGGGGTTTCTCAAGCTTTATTCGCAATGGTCCCGGGCTGTCTCAAGCTAGGGCAAGGGTCCTCTTCCTCTTTCCCTTTGTGCACGGCAAGGGCTTTTCCCTACAATGCCATTCAGCCTTTCGCATTGTTTTTTTTGTCAAGAGGATAAGATAGAATCTTGGAAGATCAAGATAATATATATATATATATTTTTATCCCAAAAAGTAACAAGAAAGTATTAACTACCAAAAGATATAATCAAATCTCAACGGAATCTTATCAAATCAAATCTACAAGATCGGATCTTTTTCTTAAAGTGCTAACAACCAAAAAGATAGGATAAGGTTGTTACAAAAGATAAGATTTGCCAAGATTTGGTTGTTTCTTGGAGGCCAAGGCATGTCAATGGAATTCCTCCTCTCTCTCCCCGTCTCGGCCTCCTCTCTCTCCCTTTGCAGCCGACTTTACCCCTTTCTCACACCCAAGTATGTTGGTGGTGGGTCGGTATGGTGACTTGGCGTGGGTGACTTGGCGTGCAAGGCGAGGCTGCACTCCTTAAGGGCCGTTGGTTAGGAGATGTGGTTCGCACGGCTTGGGCTCTCCCTCTTGGTAGGACGTCGGCTGAAGTTGTGTAGGGAAACAAGGGATTTTCGCAGCCCCTCCCGAAAGTAAAGTTCAGCCCTTTTTCTCACTAGGTAAGGTAGGATCAACACAATCTTAGAATTTGAAATCAAGATACGCAAGGTTTTTAGACTTACCTAGAGCAAGATTTGATACCAAATGATGTGATCCCCCTCTGGATTCGCGCTCAGGTTCGAGGACAAGTCACTTGGAAGGCTGCGTTCTTGAGACTTCTTGTTTGGACAACAAGACACGTGAAAGAATGGTTCTTTTTTTGGTGGTTTTTAGGTTAAAGAATGCAAGAAATAGAAAAGGTGATAAGCAACTATCCTCCCTTGGATATGACTCACCATGAGATTCAAGAACATGATAATTCAAGCAAGGGATATTACTCACCCAAGCCTAATTACCCTGCTTTGGATATTACGGACCAAAACACAAGAGTATAGAAACTTGGATATTACGTACCAAGGTTCAAACACTCAAAGAACAAAGAGCTCAAGATTAACGATGGTTAAAACCAAAACGTATATTCTCAATTAATCAAAAGTTGTATAAGAAATGAAACAATGAAATACTTAAATAGTCAAATGTTCTCCCAAAACCCTAATTTCCTAGATTCTTGAAACTGTCATATCTTCCTTCTCCGAGCTCCATTGGGCCTGAATTTTGGATACATTCAAGATACACCAACTGAAAAAACCATATCCACAAAATCAACCAAATCCAGCAAGCCATTTGAGAGAACGGTCATTCACAATATTTACTCCTAAAGATAGAATTTCCATAAGAGATAGATCTTGTGGATGCAATATCTTTCTGTTACGAAGTCAGTTTGACTTGAGATTTGGATATCATTCCGTTGAGCACATTAACAAGAACATCTAAACAAATGAGCCCAAATGGATAAATGTTCCGCGCATACGGTGAGATTCATTCCGGGATAATGCAGTGTTCATATCTCTCTGCCCCTGGCTCCGTTGGACCTCAACTCTGGACACAACTAAGATAGGCCCAATAACTACAACATGTACAAATTTCATACCAATTGGATCAACAATATGTGAATGCCTCTCTGCCCTAGTTCGGGTCCCGTCGTCGGGCAGCATGGATGCTCCTTTAGTGATGGTGCCTCCTTTAGCTTTTTCTTGTACTTTGATGTGGACCCGGATCACATCAAATGTCCAACTAGTACCCTATAATAACATATATAAGGTGTAACACCCCCAAATCTGAACCCATTTGGAAAGGTATTACCGCCAGTGACTCCGGTGTTCCTTACCAAAGTCACCCAAGGCTTTACCGTTTAAATACCAATCATGAAATACAATAATACAAAATGATAACTTTATTCATATAAAACATGAGTCCCGGGATTACATCCCAATCCCGAATAGGACAAACACAGAGTTTAAACAAAGTACAACGGACGTCTTTTAAATATATAACAAAGTAAATAAGTTACAGCGGAAGTCTTTCTTGAAATATTACAAAAAGGGTTGTGATCGTAATGATCACCTGCCCAAGAATCTAAACCTGATTAAAAGATAAGTATTAAAACATTCAAAAACAACCGTCGTCTTCATAGTCAATCTAGTCTTCTCAACTTACACTCTTTCTGATGTGCCCAATCGAACGGATGACACCAGCCCACATGCGGAGAATAATGTTCGTGGGTTAGTCTAATGAAAGACTATGCAAGGGTACAAAGCAGAAGGTTCGAAGTAGTTGTATTGAGTTAGACTCATCGTTTCTCGAATAATAACTGATAACGATAATCAACCTTCATACTTCCACTGAATAACAACAAGAGGTATGCATAAGAGAAGATTCTGGAAGACTGAATCTTCACAGAAATCGACCCGAAAGAAGACTCCAACGGAAGTGAGTCTTAAGAAAATATGACAAATCTGGAACGTTTAGAATCACAGTATCAACGATTAAAAAAAACTGACTAGATGTTTCTGTTCACGACCAACCTCACCGCATAATGCGAATCCAGATTGGAAAGAGAACGTACTCTGATCAA
Source organism: Rheum nobile (assembly GCA_027886185.1). Taxonomy (NCBI): domain Eukaryota; kingdom Viridiplantae; phylum Streptophyta; class Magnoliopsida; order Caryophyllales; family Polygonaceae; genus Rheum; species Rheum nobile. The sequence continues at coordinate 1,150,552 of WOAB01000002.1, read as the reverse complement.
AGTCAGGGCGAGTGTTCCTAGCTGCACTATAGCCTAGCTGCACTACTCGCCAAAGGTATATTAATTATGTGCACTCGGGCACTTTATCTCATTTAATTCCAAAACGAGCATTACGTTATAAGCTTTTAAACCTCCTCGCAAGAGATATCGGATCTCCACACAAGAGATAGCAGATCTCCTCAAAAGAGATATAGAAGGGATGAACCCTGAAAGATTTGGCACTAGCAAAGTGCGCCAATCCTGTGTAAGGGTATAGTCATGACCAGAGAGAGAGTACTGGGGAAGAATCCACCAAGTACTAGTTATAAAGAAATAGCTAAACCACCACAAGGTATATAGCGTTCCTAACTACTAGTGCTAACTAAACAGTTCTAGCACAACAATAGTTCAGGATAAATCCACATAAATGCCCTCAAGGCGATCGTAAATAATAGCGTTGTTCTAACAGATATACAACCTATTATAATATCATATTACAGTTTCCAAAATAGTTTATAAAACCATTTCCAGATAAACACAATAATCATTCCAAATTAATTACTCAGATAAACTATTGATAATTAATGTAAATATGGAACGATGAGCAAGAGCGAACCGCCACTTACCTTAATCCGCAGAGTTTGACGAAGCCTAACGACAGGATTCTGGGCTCGATATAGGGACAGTTCTGGTAACACAGATTCCTTCGGATCGACCCATATAGAAACCCTTAGTTAGATTCGACATAAACGGATAGAATAACGAAAGAAATCGAAAGGAACGACGTCCGAACGAAGGCTACAGAAGCCAAAGCCAAAACATGGCAACAGTTGAAGGGCGGCGGGCGCTGCCAGCACCACGGCGGTCGCCGGTGTTCGTGGCGGCGGTCGCCGCCGGCCTTACGGCGGGCGCCGCTACGAACATCGGGAAATTTTATGAGAACTGAAATCTTACCGACGTCGATCGCTTTGGTTTATCTTTGCCTTGCTTTGGATTCTAAGCTTCTAAGGGCCTCCAAAGCTTCACTTGGCAACGGGAAACAACACCAAAAAGGAGCTCCGACGATCGGTGGCAAAACTCCGGCGAGAGCTTGATTTTCCGACGAGATGAATTTGAGAGATTTGAGCTTGTTTCTGTGCTCAATCCAATCCCCAATCATCTCTATTTATAGCCCCGCTTCAAAGGGGATAAGATTGGCCAACAAAACCACGTGGAGGGCTAAGATCGAAGCACCGACCGATCGCCGGCAGCTGGCAAGCCTATGCTTGCACAGGGGCGGCGGTCGCCGCCTGGTCGCCTCCTGGTCGCCGTCGTGAATTCCTGAAGCGGCGGTCGCCGCTTTTGGGCAGCGGTCGCCGCTTTTGGGCAGCGGTCTCTGTTTCCTAGGGACATCTGTCCAACGCAAAGCTGCGAGGAAGGCGCCGATGAGTTGACTTGCGGCGGTCGCCGCCACGGGACAACGGTCGCCTCCAAGTCAACTCTTATACGTTTGGGCTTTGGATAAGCTTGGCTTAGCCCAGGATAAAAATAATCGTACACGAACGAGTATTAAATCCCAAAGTACATCGACTGTATATTATTTCGCTGAGAAAAATATTACAGAGATTGAGCACATTACAGAATGTCTTAAACTCTCTGAATTAAATCCGACGTACAAAACGGGTGTTCGGGAAAATTCCCAAAATTCCCAAAATATCCTTACAGAAATACGGGGTATCACATCACCTCCCCCTTAAAAGAAGTTTCGACCCCGAAACTTAGGTCGCACTTAACTCGGGAAAACGTCTGAGCATAACTGCTTCGGTTTCCCATGTTTCCCAATTAACTTCTTCAGTCCTAGATTTGGACCACAGAATTCGTACCAACAGTACGATCTTGTTGCGCAGTTGCTTCACACGGCGCTCGAGAACGCGCACTGGCATCTCCTCATATGTACCATTCGCCTGAATCTCGATATCCTTATAGCTCAGCACACGAGACTCATCTGGCACGTATTTCCTTTGCAATGATACGTGGAAAACATCATGCACTGGGTGTGCCGATGGCGACAATGCCAAACGGTATGCTAGAGATCTTACTCTACCCAGAATCTCAAATGGTCCCACGTAGCGAGGGTTAAGCTTCCCACGCTTACCAAACCTGAATACTCCCTTAGATGGGGATACTTGACCAGTACCTTGCCACCAACCTTGAACTTGACAGTTCTGTGCTTCTGATCTGTGTAAGACTTTTGTCGACTCTTAATGGTCAACATTCTCTGTCTAATCAAAGTAATGTCTGAAGCTGTCCTTTCGACCATCTCTGATCCAGGCAGAATCTTGTCGGCATTCTCTTCCCAACAAATCGGAGATCTGCATCTATGACCATACAAAGCTTCGAATGGAGCCATTTGATAGTAGCATGCCAGCTATTATTGTATGTGAACTCAATCAGACTCAGGCTGTCTTCCCAGCTAGTTGGACGATTGAGTACACAAGCTCTTAGCATATCCTCCAGAGTCTAGATGGTCCTTTCAGACTGTCCATCCGTCTGAGGATGAAATGCAGTACTGAATCTTAATTCAGTTCCCATGGCCTTGTGAAGTTCTTGCTATAAACTTGACATGAATCGGCCATCTTGATCCGATACAATGGTCTTGGGGACACCATTTAAACGGATAATCTCCTGGTGGTAGACTTCTGTTGACTTATGGGTTTCTTAAGTAACCTCAGTGTCACAGCTGTTGTAGAGGTCAGACACTGTTTTAGCTTCTTGAAAACTGACCTTGCACTTGTCATCCTAGACAAACTCCGTGTGGACCTTGCGGAACAGACCGGTCATAGGTGGAGAGATCTTAGAAAAATCCTTCCATGAACCGTCTATAATATCCTGCAAGCCCTAGGAAACTGCGCACCTTCTTCACATCCTGAGGTCGCTTCCAAATAACTACCGATTCAATCTTCTGGGGATCAACCATAACCCCATTCTCATTGATCACTTGGCCTAAGAAAGCCACTCCTTGATCTAAAAGTCGCACTTAGACCACTTTTGCGTAAAGCTGATGTTGTCTAAGGACTGACAAAGCAATCCGCAAGTGTTCCTCGTGAACTTCCCTGCTCGGGAAAAGATCAAAATGCCATCGATGAAAACCAGCATGAACTTATCCAAGTACTGGTGAAAACATCGATGCACTAGATTCATGAAAACTGCTGGAGCATTCGTAAGTCCAGATGGCATGACTACAAACTCGTAGTGACCATCTCTCGTCCGGATCGTAATCCTCGGGATATTTTCCCCACGAATCCTGAGCTGATGATATCCAGATCTCAGGTCGACCTTAGAGAAAACTTTTGCTCCCTGAAGTTAATCCAACAGATCTTCAATCCTTGGCAACAAATATCTGTTCTTGATCGTGACTTTATTCAACTCTCGAAAGTCAAAACAAAGTCGAAACGGTCCATCTTTCTTTTTGACAACTAAAACCGGGGCACTCCTACTCAAGGTGATGCACCCAGCTTTATAACTCTTGTCAAGAAGACCCTCGAGTTGCTTCTTCACTCTTGCATCTCAACAGGAGCCATCCGGTACGGTGCCTCTGAGATCGGCGCGGTACTCGGCTCGAGATCAACAGCAAACTCCTCGTCACGATTCGGGGTAACCAGGAATATCTTATGGAAAGACATCCGAAAATTCTCTAACCATAGGAATATCAAGAACTGAAGTCGATCACCGCCTTATGACGCGTCAGTCAATCCATACCGAGAATAATTATCGTATGGAACCATGGTTATACAGGTCAAATCGCTTTGCATTTCTTACCCTTGATGGTAATTGACAATTCCGACAGACAATTTGTTCTAACCCAAAATTTATTATTAAGAATATTTACAATAAAAGGTTCACACACCTTGTCGCAAACAGAACTTAACTTACAACCATCCAAAATAAAAGACTGGGTAGCACCCACATCAACAACACACCACAAAAGTAGAATGCAGGTACAAAGTACTCTAAGCATTTGGAGCATAGGATCCATCCGCTTCACGCATCACGTAAAGGCATTGACTCTGACTTCCAGAAGTCACTGGGGCTTTCCCCTTATTCTGCGCAGTTGTCTGTATTGAAGGGCTAGGAGCTTCCACCGGACTGAACTTGGGTTGGTTGTTCTGATTAACAGACCCTTACCATGACTCAGCTCCTTTCCCATTCCTCCGCTGACATAACGCCTGCATATGACCCTCCTTTCCGCAGCCAAAGCATGTCTTTTTGTCCTTTAGACATTCATTGCTCTTGTGCCCGTGCGTACCGCAGTTGTAGCACTGGATCGGATTATTGCCCTGACCCGAACGTTGCGTAGACCCATCGTGAGTCATACTCGTTCTTGCTCGGCCGGATTTGGCAAAATCATATGGTGGCGCGGGACGTTTAAACCCACCTGCATGCGGCTGGTTCTGCACTTGTCTCTGGCTGTTACGCTTTTTCTTTGACTCCTCCAGAGTCACTTCTAATTTGTAGGTTGCATCCACGTACTGCTCCAAGGTAGAGCATGAGTGGTGCACCATCATCGGCTTGATATCTGGACTCATCCACTCGTGGAAATACCAGATCTTCTGTGCCTCGTTGGATATCTCAGGTCCAGCATACTACATTAGATGATTGAACTTGGTCGCAAGCTCTGTCACCTTCAATCCATCCGTCTGCGGATACAGAAACTCTTTGTGTTTCTCCTCCCTCATAGCTCGAGAGAAGAAACGATCTGTCATCTTGGTCTTAAACATTGACCAGTTCAAAACATGGCTATCAGCTAAGCCTGTACTTTCCCACCATTCACTGGCTTTCTCCTTCAACTGCAGAGAAGCTATGTGTACTTTCTCCGCTTATGTGCACTCAACATTACGGAACAACCGTTCCATATGTGAGAACCAATGAGCCACTCTGACTGGCTCTCCTTTTCCATCGAAGCTGTCCGGCCTCATGGAGTTAACAGCCTTCAGTGCTCGGCCATACTCTCCTCTATTCCTGATCACACCTTCCTGTAGTACATGGTTCTCATGTTCCTCAAACCTAGGAACTTCTGGAGGTACTGGCACACCTTGTGCCTGAGGCACATTTGGGCGAAGCGCGTCGGCGATTGCTTGCATGACAATTCCTCGAATTTCTGCAACGGCCGCATCATCAAAAATCCTTGGAGCGTTGCCCTGAGCTTGGTCATTGCCTCCTGGATTATTATTGAAGAGAGACTCACGCTCTCCTGTTGGGTCTGCAACATTCCTCATACTTGGTCTGGGGTCATTGCTCGGCCCAACACCAACACGGATGATGTTCCTCGTGTTCACCATATGTTTACCGATCAAATTCCAAGGATTTTATCACATTAGTATCATTCTGATATACTTATTGCAATAAAATCAACTTAGAATAGATCAACTTGATAATTTCTATTGATGAACTTAAACCGAGTAACTGGGTTCTACAACCTCAAATCATAGTGAGGGAACTGGGAATTCAAGCCTTATTGGAGATGGCGAGACCACCTTGGCTTCTTCCGGGTTTCTCTGAAGAGAACAAAATGCACCCATATCTAACGGGGCAACGGGGAAGGAATTAGTCTTTCTAGATATAGAAGCAAGCTTACTATATCAGACTATATAGAAGACATGACTATAAACGGTTGAAAATGAAAACATCATTTTTATTTTTAAAACTCAGAGCCTTTTGAAAATACCTTTCAATCGAAAACGAGTAAATGGTTTTCAAATACCCAACCCATTTTAAAAACTTTGGCTCTGATACCACAACTGTAACACCCCCAAATCTGAACCCATTTGAAAAGGTATTACCGCCAGTGACTCCGGTGTTCCTTACCAAAGTCACCCAAGGCTTTACCGTTTAAATACCAATCATGAAACACAATAATACAAAATGATAACTTTATTCATATAAAACATGAGTCCCGGGATTACATCCCAATCCCAAATAGGACAAACACAGAGTTTAAACAAAGTACAGCGGAAGTCTTTTAAATATATAACAGAGTAAATAAGTTACAGCGGAAGTCTTTCTTGAAATATTACAAAAAGGGTTGTGATCGTAATGATCACCTGCCCAAGGATCTAAACCTGATTAAAAGATAAGTATTAAAACATTCAAAAACAACCGTCGTCTTCATAGTCAATCTAGTCTTCTCAACTTACACTCTTTCTGATGTGCCGAATCGAACGGATGACACCAGCCCACATGCGGAGAACAATGTTCGTGGGTTAGTCTAATGAAAGACTATGCAAGGGTACAAAGCAGAAGGTTCGAAGTAGTTGTATTGAGTTAGACTCATCGTTTCTCGAATAATAACTGATAACGATAATCAACCTTCATACTTCCACTGAATAACAACAAGAGGTATGCACAAGAGAAGATTCTGGAAGACTGAATCTTCACAGAAATCGACCCGAAATAAGACTCCAACGGAAGTGAGTCTTAAGAAAATATGACAAATCTGGAACGTTTAGAATCACAGTATCAGCGATTAAAAAAAACTGACTAGATGTTTCTGTTCACGACCAACCTCACCGCATAATGCGAATCCAGATTGGAAAGAGAACGTACTCTGATCAAAGTCAGGGTGAGTGTTCCTAGTTGCACTATAGCCTAGCTGCACTACTCGCCAAAGGTATATTAATTATGTGCACTCGGGCACTTTATCTGATTTAATTCCAAAACGAGCATTACGTTATAAGCTTTTAAACCTCCTCGCAAGAGATATCGGATCTCCACACAAGAGATAGCAGATCTCCTCAAAAGAGATATAGAAGGGATGAACCCTGAAAGATTTGGCACTAGCGAAGTGCGCCAACCCTGTGTAAGGGTATGGTCATGACCAGAGAGAGAGTACTGGGGAAGAATCCACCAAGTACTAGTTATAAAGAAACAGCTAAACCCCCACAAGGTATATAGCGGTCCTAACTACTAGTGCTAACTAAACAGTTCTAGCACAACAATAGTTCAGGATAAATCCACATAAATGCCCTCAAGGCGAACATAAATAATAGCGTTGTTCTAACAGATATACAACCTATTATAATGTCATATTACAGTTTCCAAAACAGTTTATAAAACCATTTCCAGATAAACACAATAATCATTCCAAATTAATTACTCAGATAAACTACTGATAATTAATGTAAATATGGAACGATGAGCAAGAGCGAACCGCCACTTGCCTTAATCCGCAGAGTTTGACGAAGCCTAACGATGGGTTTCCGGGCTCGATATAGGGACAGTTCTGGTAACACAGATTCCTTCAGATCGACCCATACAGAAACCCTTAGTTAGATTCGACATAAACGGACAGAATAACGAAAGAAATCGAAAGGAACGACGTCCGAACGAAGGCTACAAGAAGCCAAAGCCAACACATGGCAACAACTGAAGGGCGGCGGTCGCCGCCTGCCTTACGGCGGTCGCTGGTGTTTGTGGCAGCGGTCGCCACCGGCCTTACGGCGGGCGCCGCTACGAACATCGGGAAATTTTATGAGAACTGAAATCTTATCGACGTCGATCGCTTTGGTTCGTCTTTGCCTTGATTTGTATTCTAAGCTTCTAAGGGCCTCCAAAGCTTCACTTGGCAACTGGAAACAACACCAAAAAGGAGCTCCGACGATCGGTGGCAAAACTTTGGCGAGAGCTTGATTTTCCGGCGAGATGAATTTGAGAGATTTGAGCTTGTTTCTGTGCTCAATCCAATCCCCAATCATCTCTATTTATAGCCCCGCTTCAAAGGGGATAAGATTGGCCAACAAAACCACGTGGAGGGCCAAGATCGAAGCGCCGACCAATCGCCGGCAGCTGGCAAGCCTATGCCTGCACAGGGGCGGCGGTCGCCGCTTGGTCGCCGCCTGGTCGCCGTCGTGAATTCCTGAAGCGACGGTCGCCGCTTTTGGGCAGCGGTCGCCGTTTCCTAGGGACATCTATCCAACACGAAGCTGCGAGGAAGACACCGATGAGTTGACTTGCGGCGGTCGCTGCCACGGGACAGCGGTCGCCGCCACGGGGCAGCGGTCGCCGCCAAGTCAACTCTTATTCGTTTGGGCTTTGGATAAGCTTGGCTTAGCCCGGGATAAAAATAATCGTACACGAATGAGTATTAAGTCCCAAAGTACGTCGACTGTATATTATTTCGCTGAGAAAAATATTACAGAGATTGAGCACATTACAAAATGTCTTAAACTCTCTGAATTAAATCTGACGTACAAAACGGGTGTTCGGGAAAATTCCCAAAATATCCTTACAGAAATACGGGGTATCACATAAGGAAATCACTAGCAATATATACAACCGAGTATATAATTCATATTTTTTCCATACCATTACAACACACAAGTTTCCAAACACAAGATAGAAATATTTTTCCAAGTTAATTAAAACAATTAATTAATTATCAATTAAGGAAAATATGGAATAAATGCAAGAGTGAACCGCCACTTGCCTTAAGTCGTTTTGTCGGAAAACGACGGGTCGACGTTCGAGAAAAAGATCGATTCTAGTCGACGAACTGGATTCCTGATTTGTTTGCGTCCCCAAAAGGGGATGAGGGTTAGTTGTAACAAACTATGCACAATAATAAGAAAAACTCCATCTTCCCATTTCTCTGTCTCTCTCATTTTTTTCGATGAGGAAATGATTCGAAGTACCAAATATATCTGGTAGATCGAGAGACCGAGATACTCGGTAGCCGGGCAAACCGCCATGACAAACAATACAATAACATATGACAAAAAAATAAACAAACAAATTGAAATGGAAATGGAAATGGAAAGCATGGAAGATCCAGGTAAGGGGTGAAAAAGACACAAACGCGAGTGAGTAGAAATTAACGCAGCGTCGTATAGCAGGGGAACAGGCTACCAAGAGAAATCACTCCTGGGGAAGTGCGACGAAACTCTTGGGAATTGCCCCATCTCGAAGGGCCAACAAGAGTCACATAACCAAAACCTCATCTAGAATATAAACTCGATCCAAACGCCCAAGAGCAGCTCCACACAAAGAGAATGCTTCTCATGACACGACAAACATGACAGATAGGTGTTGGTTGAAATCTTTTGGTTTATGAATTGCAGTAATTTTGAGGTTTAATTTTAGGTGTATTTGAATAGGGGTTGGATTGGTTCCAATTTTAGGTTCAATTTTAAATTGGGCTTTTTGGTCCTAAAACCAAACCCAAACTTAATTTCCACATTTTTTTCTCAAAAATTTGGCTTTTGTCAGTAATGATGTGTAAGTACAACCACGAAGTCGTACCATTTTTTTTATTTTAATAATTGTTTTTTCTTCTTATTCTTATACTTTGTTTTTTTACTTTTGTTCTTTTTCATCTTTTTGTTCAAGCTTGCACATCAAAGCTAGAATGATAGTAAGTTTGATTTTTGTGTTGCCAAAAGAAGCCATTGGCTGGCACGCATAAGCAGTAACACATATTTCATAAAAATAATTTTTAATAGGTGATGGAACGCGCTATTCTCAAATAGCTCTGACCGCGTGGATTTATCGCGTTCATCTCTTTCATAATCCTTAACCAACAAGCAAGACCAATTCACAATTACCATGTAGAGGTTTCACAAAGAACGCGATGTTTCATCTTCATGTCGTGATGTCATTCGCCCAATGGAAAGAAGCCACGACTCAACCGCCATTGAATACCACCTTACTTGCATGCGACACGTCATCTGAAGCAGATCACCATTAACTGACATGTCTCTGCTCCTTGCCAGCAATCACAAGCAGGACTCGAATACTATAAATAGGCTTGTAGCTTAACTTTTTAGTGATCTTTTGTTCGATTGCCCATTTTTGGGAGGAAAGAACAAGCGATTTGTGGTTGGTTCTCATGTAAAGAATTGTTAAAGTGTAATCGCCGATAGAATCATCGCGTTAATCATGAATAAAATTCCTTTTTTGCAAGTCTCTTGTCCATTGTTTGGAAGAACGCGTTAAATTTGTGGGATAGTCTATGTCGCGGTAGATATGTGCTTTAGCATCTCAAATGCAAGGGAACCATCACTGGCGCCATTTTTGGGGACTCGTCCTAACATTAGGACGACTAGACTATCCCAGGTAAGCCACCGCGTTCTTCTTAGTGGGTGAGATACCCCAAGCTCGCTTGGGGCTGCCACTGCGTTCTTCTTAGCGGGTGAGATCCTCTAAGCTCGCTTAGGGCTACCACTGTGTTCTTTTTAATGGGTGAGATCCCCCAAGCTCGCTTGGGGCTGCCACCACGTTCTTCTTAACGGGTGAGATCCCTCAAGCTCGCTTAGGGCTGCCACCGCATTCTTCTTAACGGGTGAGATCCCCCAAGCTTGCTTGGGGCTGCCACTGCGTTCTTCTTAATGGGTGAGATCCCCCAAGCTTGATTGGGGCTGCCACCGCGTTCTTCTTAATGGGTGAGATCCCCCAAGCTCGCTTGGGGCTGCCACCGCGTTCTTCTTAACGGGTGAGATCCCCCAAGCTCGCTTGGGGCTGCCACATCGTTCTTCTTTGAGACCCCCCAAGCTCACTTGGGGCTGCCACCGCGTTCTTCTTAACGGGTGAGATCCCCCAAGCTCGCTTGGGGCTGCCACCGCGTTCTTTTCAACAAGACAGTCGCCTACGCTGCTCAATATTGCCACAAACAAGGAGATTTAGAAGCTCAAAAAAGGTTACCGTCTTTCATTTATATATAATACTAATTAAGTGTTTCATATGAGGACACACAAGAAGAAAGGTTGACAAAAGACTACAAATGACTAACAAAAATCAAGAGGCGTCGCAGTCTTCAGGCAAGGCCGCACTATTTGTCGCGTTGTTTGCATCAATGTTCGTTATTTTGCCATCACCCTCAGTAGGGTCTTCGATCGGGGGCTCACCAAAGAGGTCTATGTAATCAGGATTGAAGTAAGTAATTTTGGGGTCAATCTCGCCAAACTTCGCTACCACATGTCTGACTCCAATTCTTATCCCTTGCTCCCAATGAGGCCCCACCTTGTCCGCTACCTTGGTCTGATACTCTTCCGATTTGAGATACTCAATAATAGCGCGATCAGCTCTCTCGCGCTGTCTTTCAGCCTCAAGATTGGACGCGTCACGTTGCATTTTGAGCTTTGTTATCTCTTCATCCTTCTCAGCCACAATCCTCTGCAACTCTAGTATCTCCTCATCCTTCTCAGACGCGGCCTTCTGCAAGTCTTCAATCTTCTTCTTGAGTACCGTGTTCTCCTCTTGGAGCATTACCGCGTTGGACATAGCCTTGTCACGCTCCGCCGCAAACTTCTCAGCTTGCTTGGCCAGTGTTGCCACCTTCGCGCGAGCTTCATTTTCTTCGCGGATTCCTTTGCATTTTGTCTCTAAGGCATTGCAGTATGATGCTGTTGCCAACATACTAAGACGAGCCTGCAATATCCAACAAGTGTAGTAATGTTAAGAGGTAAAGTTGATATGGCAAATTTCCAAAGCAAGGTGAAAGACCGTGTACCATCTCCATATACTTCATGTCTTCGAACTGAAGGAATGGCGGGGGCAAGGAAGTTAACCACTCCTTCTCTTTGGCACATATATCACTTGGGATGCCTAACTTGTGCATATCCTCCACAGAAGGTCCAGGCATGGCGAAATTGGTTCCCCCCATGGAACAAGTGAGAGCAGGGTCAGCACTGCTTTCAGACCTTGACCTCTTGCCCTCCCGCTTGCCTGAGAAGTATCATCACATTTTTGTCGCGTGCTTCTGTCTCAATTGGGCCAGCTAAAGGTAGCGTAGAAGCTATAGTTTCGCATATGATCATCGCGTCAGAAATGGGAGCTGGTGCATGCTCTACTCCAATCAAACCATCGACTGCTCCCGCTGTTGATGTTGACCGCGATGAGGTTCACGCGATCTTCTTTGCTCTCTTCAACAGGAAGTCGGATTTCACCATCCCTAAGAACACAACACCAAGTTAGCACAGCTCGAGGAAATAAAAAATGAGGAAAATAGATAAGCACCCGACTCATCGCGTTTAGAGGGATGCGGTAAACTCAGTCCTGCTTTTTCTAAATTCTCTTGGGTAATCAAACGTTTGAATCAGAAGTATCTCCTTTATTGCGGAATTCTAAATTCTAAATTCCCTAAGAACGCGTCAATCTCCTTTTGGTCTGGTTTGTCAGGACGCGTGAAGGGACCAGGAAACAATTGGCAATTGAAGACTAAATGAGAGGAACACCGCTCTAGGAACCATATGTCCTTCCATTGGCCCACGTTGGAAGGTTTACTGATCACATTTGAGGTAGGCAAGCTGAGGTTACAAAAGCCCTTGTCGTACTTCAAGGTGAAGAGTTTTAACATATGTTGTGCGTTGGGAGTAAGGCTTGAATGATAACATCGCATTGTATATCTGCTAAGGTACCTCCACGTGTTGGGATACATCTGAGTAGGATTAACATTGAGAAGCCTCAAAAAGTTGCGATAAAAGTTAGGTAGAGGAAGATGGAACCCGGCCTCAACAATGGCTACGAAGATGACCATACAATTCTCATACTATGCCATAGAAGTTCCTCCTTTCTCAAGAAGGCAAAGTTCTATCCCGCTCGGCCAAGGAATTAATCGCGCTAAATCTTCTAAGGTTGAGAGCGAGAAACTTGTGGCCATTCCAAGACTTCGCATGTCCTTCCCTGGTTGATTCCTCATCATAGGGATCTCATTGGGAATCACCGCGGGAATAAGGGGAGGGTCGACATTCAAGCGATGACTCACGAAACTGACCATGCTCTGCGGTCCCGCGTCTTGGTGATGGCTTTGAGAAACATTGGTTGTGGGAGAATAAGAAACCACACCTTTGCCCTTTACTCTCTCAACCTTCATCACTCGTCCCTTGGAAGTAACCTTCTCTATGGTTTGACGCGATGAATCACTCGAGGACGAAGACACAGACCCAGATTCTGGACTTGAAGAAAACTCATTCTCCCTGTACGCGTTCTCTACTGCCCTGCCAAATGCATCATCACTCCTGGAATTCGTCTCGCTCGACATGGTAAAAAGAGTGGAAGGACGATTGCGCGCGTTAAACAAATACTCTCTGAAAAGAAGAAGAAAGAGTTTAGTCATAAAGAATGAGAAAGGAAGTACGCGCACAATCAAGGTAGAGCAAATGAAGGTTCTCCAAGCAAAGGACGCGTCCAGTGAAAACAGGATGCCAGGGAAAAAAGAACGCGGTCAACAAGAAGTTAAAACTTGACAAGATATCAAAAGATCTAGAACCGGAATTTGAAGAGTCAAATATAGAGAAAATGGGGGAGAAGTACTAGGGTGAAATAGAACAACACTCCCCTAAAAAAATCAACATGAAGAAACTCGCCAAGTCGGGTCGTTTGGTCTTTCCTCCTTCCCTATTTTCGCCTTCTCAGGGAAACCTTGTCCACCAGCATTGCCGCCACCGCCATCATTGTCATCCAGAAGAACGAAAAGTGAAAAGGAAACATCGAGAGAGAGAGAGAGAGAGAGAGAGAGAGAGAGAGAGAGAGTGAGAGAGAGAGAGAGAGAGAGAGAGAGAGAAGGGGAGAAAGCGCAGTTGTAAACCCCAAGAACACTGAAGAATCAAATGAAGAGCAAGGCACAAATGAAGTTAGAAGACACGGAGAATCGATTTACCTGGACAATTTCAAGGAGGAAGATGAAGAAGAAGAAGCTTGAGAACAATGACAATGGGGGAAACTCAACCGCCTTAGAACTCTCCGCTTGGGGAATTGAAGAAGGAAAGGTAATGTGAAGGTCTTCCCCCCTCTCACCCCTATTATATAGAAAGCTTATTAGGCCGATATAAGGCTAAGGCCCATTGGACATAACCCATCATCGTCAAGCAGAGGTGTCCTTGCCTTAGGCCGCCTTGAAGAGTGTTATAGGAGGAGTAGCCCATTAAGCTTATATACTAGGCAAGTTATAGTCCAACTTTAGATGTGGGATGGTATTCTAACAAACAATACAAATGGACTCCATAAGCATATGTCCTTGCTCTACACTTACATGCGTTGTTGATTTTTTACGCTTAGAGCTTGAGGCTCTCAGACAAGGATATCTCCCCTTTAGCAGGGAGCTTCTTTTTGGTGATTTTATCAGTTTGTTGTCTGTTACCGGTAATGGCTTGTGAAGCCCCGGTAAAGAATATATTTTGGAGGTTTACAACATTGTGTAGAATTTCATAACAATAGTAAGTTGTTTTTCTTATCCTAAGATAAGAGATGAGGTATAATAGATTTACTTTAGTAAAGATAGGAGGATAAACCCAACATAGAAACCTCAAACAAGTTGAGATCAAATGGAGGGGGTTAAAGTCTAATATGGATTTGGCCTCAACAAGATGGGGCTGACAGAGGGACGGGCAGTCTTCATCGGAAAGAATCTGGCTGGGGCGTTGAGATTAGATGAGTCTTGAAATCCAGGTCCTGGTATGCTTGATTTCCAGCGAGATGATCAAGAACAAGCAACCATGTTCGGGTTTGATTTTTAATTTGGGGAGATGGAAGCAGGGAGCTAGATGAACTAGGCTTATCAACCCCACTAAAAACAGAAACCATTGCTTTCAGGAATGCTTTGCTTAAAGCTTATGAACTAGGCTTTAACAAAATTCAAATTGAAAGCGATAACCTCACAATTGTAAACGTTCTAAACAAAATCTGACATTGTCCTTGGGATATTCTTAATTTCTGATATCCTTTGTGTATTACAACTGTTTTCTTCAGTACAGATTTGTCACGTCTTCCGGAAAACTAACGATGTTGCAGACTACATTGCGAAGCTGGCGCAGCAAAGCCCCTTGAAAGATTTTAGAGATAATTTAGAACTTATAGTTCTCATCCGCAAGAATGATATAGATTGGTAAACCGATCATTTTGTGATTTCCAATCTAATTTTTACCTTATAAAAAAAAAAACTAGTTTAAATATAAACTCTGAGCAAGAATCATAATTTTTTCCACTCTTATCTTCTTTTCTATTTTTCATCCCTTATTATCGGGTCTTTTTGGATCTTTTTTCACCGCAAGAGAGTATAGTCACATCTTACTGTTCAAACCCCCGAAATTTGAGAATCTACTATCCTAGGTTTAGTTTATCCTAGCTAATAATGCTGCAATTGCATCCATTGATCACTATATAAACTCTAGCTTCCGATCGAACACTGCTTCAGGTCAGGGTATCAATGCACATAATAAGCAATCATAAATATACGTATAACAATTGCAAGTGTACGTAAAATTAAGAAGATGAAACTCGGTGAGCATGCTTGGCTGGCGTGGTTGCCGCTGTTGCTTTGCGTGTGTGTCAAGTCGAGTTGGAACGTCGAAGCAGCCGAGGAGGTCGGCTACGGATACAGGGTCTAGAGTGTCAAGCTGGGTTCGGACTCGAGATCTCTGGTCGCAATCCTACAAGTCATCAAATCTTCATCTCTCTACGGACCTGATATTCCAACTCTTAGCTTCACCGCTAGGTATGTATATCCTTCTATCAGATGTCTTTGTTAGGGTACGTGGAGCATATCTAGTCTACTACTTTTGTAAATTTTTTATTGTCCTTTTAGCAGTTTTCACATGTATTAAAAGAAATATTTTTACTTCAAAATATCCTCATTTGATTCTTTCTAACACAAAAAATCAAATAATCAAATCTACAATTTTGGAATTGATTTTGTGAGGTGTTCTTGGAAAATTAGGGTACCGGATTTAAAAGACTAATTTCAGAGTATACTAACATAATACCTGTGTTAAGCACGAGATTGGATTGATTAAATACTTTGAGTAATATAACTTGAACCTACGTAGTCATGTTTAATGGTACTGAAAAATTATTAACTTTCATAAATCAGTGCTCATAGTAAATATCGTACTATAAAAATTGTGGTTGGCGATGGTTCGATGATGACGACACATAGGCGAATTGAACGTGGTGCCGACACGTAGGATTCAGGTCTCTCCCTTAATATATATATATATATAGATGAGTATAAGGGTAAACTTGGCAAAATTTAACTAAAATATATCAAATCAAATAAAATTTGACAAAACTAGAAGGACAATTAAAGATTAACGAATGGAATATTAAACTTAGCATTTAGCTAAAATAAATGTTTTCGTATTTTATATTTACTGTCTTATTCAATCTTACAAATAACATAATGTCTACTACTATTTTTTTCACTCCCTTCGTCTAATAATAGTTGTCTTTCTAGCCTTTATTTTTTGTCTAATAATATTTTTTTTAATAACTATTTTGATATTTACTTTACACATCTCCCCTTGTAATTATTAGTGAACTATTAGTAGTAATTTTCAAGAAAGTGAAAAAACAAATTAATAAATGAGGTAGAATAGTATCTTTATTGCACTAGAAATCGAAGCCCTTATACTAAGGTTGAAGTTGTATGTCTTTGTCATCATTTGGACCAAATATATCAGAATATCTAATGATTAAAATTTACATGATTATTTCAAAATTAATTTGATTTGTTATTAAAAAATATCCTAATACTTTTCAAAATATGCCTTTATGGCCGGTTAATATCACCATGGATTCTTTTAGTTGAAGGTCCAAGAAGTAACTACTTGAAAAAAACGATAAGTTAGTAAACGATAAGAAGTAACTACACATGAGTGGGCAACATTTTCAAGCCACATAAGACGTAAGTGATTATTAGAAGCAAATTTCATTTAGTAGAGACAAAGATTAGATTTGTTTTCACAATCGATAAGTTAGTAAATGTTAACACTGCTAAAAAGATAAGTTATTAACCAAATAGTTAAAAAAATGCCTAAACCATGTACGTGCATGCACATGTTATTCCAATTGATCTTTTTACCAGTCAACTTGAAAAAAACCAAGTAATAAAAGGTCTACAAAATATCCATGTACAATGGGCCAGTTAGTATGAACGTGAGGTTGCAAGCCCTCCTTCTATGGTATGTAACCTGTATTATGCAAAACAAAATGAAGATTAAAGGCGTGAGCAAAGAATACATGTTCATATATATTATATCTTTTAACCATCATCTTTTGTAGCAAATAAAAGCAACACAAAGAAATATAAGTAATTACTATTGGAGAACTGGGAGAAAATGAATGGGTTCATATGCTCTACCAGAATCAAATTATATGGGATCAGTTTTGATATAATCTCCTGATCTTCTCTAAGAAAGATGGGTGATCAATTTGTATCCTACTTTAGTGGTATGATCTAGCTAGGTTTTTTATCTGGTCTGATTCTAGATGTGCACCAAGAAAAATAGACAAAATCGATGGAAAGACAAAGATATGATAAAACCATCTGGTTTACCTGATGATGTGGACAATAGGAGTTTCATTTATATTCTGAAAATTTTGAAAATTGAAATTGTCTCTTCCTGTTGCAGAAGAAAAAAGAAAGTAAATATACCATTTGATATCATAAAAGAAGATGAATATAGTGAGAAAGTATGAGTGCATGCACAATTGAACCTATAAATTATGGTATCTATAGATCGATGACAAAACTACAATCTGAAGAAAAAAGGTATACATGATCAAAGCCAAATCAGAATGTATGTGGTACAATTGAGGTTCTTGGTTTGATCCATTTTGGAGCACTACACGTTGATTAATAATAGTGCTTCATGAATCGAGTAGGCAAAAATTTTTGTATTTATAGTAGTTACACTAACCATTACATTTCCAGATTTCTAGCAAATAAACTATTGATATACTATGTATTTATTGTGAATTCGTGATGGCCGGTCTTTAGGCTTCCATAACCATTAGTCTCGTTAAATGGACATAGCAATAACAAAGAAAACGTATAATCATTAATTCTTGTACTATTATTTTAAATTGATCAAACGAAATGTTTGACTAACGAAAACGAAACGTCTCCTTAATAGATTATCTTAAAAGATGAAACACAACTGGAAAAATATGATTTTTTTTGTGTATTTTTTGAGTTACACTTTTTTCTAAATTATGGAGATGAACATTTGTACTATTTTATAGATATAGAAATAGAATCTATTAAAATATTAATCAATTAGAATCTCTTAAAAATAGGGATGCAAAGGAAAATATATAATTAGAACGATACCAACAAAAATATAGAATTCATACTTCAACCTCTCGATTTATATATAAACACCATAAACATTTAGCAAAAGAGACATCATTGCTTTTAAATGAAAATTATCAATTAAATACTAATTAATGGAATTGAAAAATTATTTAATCTTGAACTAATTATTTGAAAATCTTTGAGTGATTAAAAAAAAGTTAAAAAATAAAATAAATTATGTGTTTAGGTTTAAAAAAATTCAACGAAAATGCTTGTAAGAAGGATTGAACCTTTAACCTTTGCTTTATTAGACACAATCTAAACCATTAAGCTATAGTAACATCTTTTACTTAGAGTGAAATGCAGACAAAAAAATAAGCATGATTTTTCAAATGGATTTATGAATTGAATGGGCATTAATTGTACAAAAGGTCTACTTTATATGTTTATAGATTCTTAAAAAAATTGAAAATGTTAGAAAGACCTGTGTTATTAGACATAGGGAGTAACTCTTTTGCCATAATAAATATCTTAATATTTTGTATTTAAGTGTCTTTGTTTCTTTTTATTTTTCTCCATACTTTGTCACAATAAATGTATTAATATTTTGTATTTAAATGTATTATATAACCTTACAACAACATGATTACTAAAGATATTTTTTGTAGAAAAAGCATTCTCGATATATTTTAGTACTTCAAAATATTTATTATCAAAAAAATATTTTTTATGAATATGAAATATGCAATGGTTGATGTGATAGAATAAATTGTACCATAATAAATTAGATGTTGACGACGAGAATCCGCAACTCCGCCGACCGTAGACTCTCTCTGATCTCATGGTGCACTGCGAATAGAGAATACAACCAAAGACGGGACTTTCTCACCCATTTCACATCCAACACTCAAGTCAAATTTACCCAATTGTCAATGGGGGCTAAGGTTTCTCGTACAGAGAAATACATGAGAATTCAGGCTAGGGTTTCTGAATGATTGAGAATCATCATGATTAGGGTTTCAAGAAGTTATTAAATACCTTACTTAATGTTGCTTATAAATCAATTGAGCTCATCATTTTCAATGTGCTTGATATAAATAAATAAAAGATAATCATCATCAATGATATTTATTGGTTAAATTTTTAAACTGGGTTTTACCTCCTCATTTTGACCCTCAGATTTTCTAGGCTCGTTAGAGGTTAGGGAACCCGAAAGTTCATGTTCAATTGGATATTTCTTGGTTTGCTTTGGTTCGTCTTTAAGTCGCCTTTGAAACCTCTTCACTTGACATATTATTTTCCAATTCTCTCTATGTAAAGGGTGCATTTATACACAATGCGCGTAGGCTATTCTGAAGTGCGTTCGTACACAATGCCTATAGGCTATTCTGTAAGTGTGGGTTTTTACACACTTACAGAATATGAATAGTAGAAAAATGTAATTTGTAATTTATGATGTTTTTTCTATATACATTTTCTTATTTTCACTCTTATCGTATTCTATGTATATGGATAATAGAAAAATAATAAATTGTAATATGTTAATGGTAAAATATATAAATATATTGTAAATAAAGAAATATAATAGAGACGTACTATGTATTTTTCAAAAGATTTATAAATTAATTAACAGAGTTATGGTTAAATGTCAGACAACGTGCATCAACAAACGAAATAAATTTACAAAATTAATTTTGAAAGTTCAAAACAACCTAATGATAAAGCTGATACTAGTTTTATTATCAAGAATGACCAAGGTGATGTTATACATATGGAACGTAAAATATGCGACTCTAACTCCTTGATGGCTGAAGCTCTGGCTTTAAAATACAACATTACTCATGCTAAAACTCTCAATGTTAGAAAATTACAAATTGAGAGTGATAATCTCTGCCTTATTTACTCAATTAAAGGTATTTAGGATTGTCATTTGGAAATCGAAATGGTTGTTGCCGACATTAAAGTCGACCTCCATCTTTTCCAAGATATCCATATGAGACATATTTTTCGAGAGATGAACCGTACTGTTGATAAAATTATAAAACTCAGTTTTTCACCAAATGTATCTATCTTAAGCAATGATTTAGAACTTCGCGTTCTCATCCATAAGGATGCTCTAGGCTGGTCTTCGCATAAATTCTAAGACCAGTCTAATTCTTTCCTCATAATAAAAAACAAACGAAATAAATTTAACTAGACAAATTATATAAAAAAATATTATGCAATAAATATACAAATAATAATAAACTGTATCTAAAGGGGAAAAACAAACTATAGATAATATGATGGATGTAAATATTGAAGAGAATAAAATTTGAATGGAATTAGATTATAAAGTTGTTAACTCAATTAACTGTATATAAATTAAAAATATATTCTTATTTGCTATGATTTTTTTTATAATAATATAAAAACTATGTTTCGTGCAATGCATGGGTATCTCTAGACTCTACTATGGTTAGGGCTGAGCACGGGCTGAGAAAACCGAAAATCCGAACCGAACCTGAACCCACATGACTTCGGTTCGGGTTTTGGTCTGATGTTATCAGTGTTTCGGGTTTTGGTTCGGTTGGGGTTCGGTTCGGGTTTTAGCCCAGTTCAGTCTGATTTTTTATTTACGAGTGTTGTTTAGCCCGAACTGAACCCGAACCGATCCGCATGACTTCAGTTCGTTCTTCAATCCCGTTTTTTGGGGTTTTGGGTTTCGGGCTTTTCGGATTCGGGTCGGTTCGGGTCGGGTTCTGGCCCATGCTCAGCCCTAACTATGGTATATGATACGCGTTACCTAAAACCTTTTATACAACGCCATTACACAAACTGAATGAATTGAAG
Source organism: Rheum nobile (assembly GCA_027886185.1). Lineage (NCBI taxonomy): Eukaryota > Viridiplantae > Streptophyta > Magnoliopsida > Caryophyllales > Polygonaceae > Rheum > Rheum nobile. The sequence continues at coordinate 1,129,701 of WOAB01000002.1, read as the reverse complement.
TACCCTTTACGGATTACACTAAACTCCTTTTTTAACTCACTTATTAATTACTCATCACTTCAATAGGAGGTTAACCCCTTGTTTGGTTGAACGTCGAAAATTAAATTCATGGGAATTTAGTTACTTCCTAGGAATTATAAATTACTGGAAATTGCGAAATTATGTTTGGTTCAAAATTGTTATTTTTATATTAACATAGGAAGTAAGAATATTTTCATTTAAAAACGCATGAAGTAGATCTTACCTACCTCTTCAAGGTAAGTGCAATTCCTTTAAGGCAAATTTGCATGGATACTCTACTTTTTTAAAAAGTTTGTATAAATACCCCATAAATTACAAAATAGCAAAGCATGCCTATTTGGGTATTTTTGCCATAAATTTATTTCCTTTTTCTTTTAAAACAAAAAAACTGAAAAACATTTTTTTTTAATCAAAAGAAACTCAAATGAAAATTATAAAGTAGTAAACAAAATCGTAAAAACTAGTTTTCGTTTTTATATTAAAGATATCAACTAAAAAGTATTAAAGATGGAAACTAAAGATATAGTGAAATCTTTATCAAAAGTTTTTGTGACGATCCTGTCATCGTTTTTTCTAAATCCTGACAGTCATCCATTCAACCCTAAAACCTTAATTTGTTCCTCTTCATTCCTCCTACACCATTGATTTCATCATTTTTTTCGCTATTTTTTTCCCCGAAGTCGAGTGTTGTAATCTCCATGTAAGCATCCATGGGTAAGTTTTGGTCCTGTCATACTACATATATTGTCATGACGAATTGTTTTTCAATGACAGTGCAATGGCTTAGTGAAAATTATAAAGTAGTAAACAAAATCGTAAAAACTGGTTTTCGTTTTTATATTAAAGATATCAACTAAAAAGTATTAAAGATGGAAACTAAAGATATAGTGAAATCTTTATCAAAAGTTTTTGTGACGATCCTATCATCGTTTTTTCTAAATCCTGACAGTCATCCATTCAATCCTAATCAACCCTAAAACCTTAATTTGTTCATCTTCGTTCCTCCTACACCATTGATTTCATCATATTTTTTTCACTATTTTTTCCCCAAGTCGAGTGTTGTAATCTCCATGGAAGCATCCATGGGTAAGTTTGAGTCCTGTCATACTACATATATTGTCCTGCTGGATTGTTATTCAATGACAGTGCAATGGCTTAGTGAAAATTATAAAATAGTAAACAAAATCGTAAAAACTAGTTTTTTGTTTTTATATTAAAGATAACAACTAAAAAGTATTAAAAATGGAAACTAAAGATATAGTGAAATCTTTATTAAAAGTTTTTGTGACGATCTTGTCATCGTTTTTTCTAAATCCTAACACTCATGAAATAAAGATATAGTGAAACATTTAATTATTAATGAAATTAGAATTTATTTTTTTGTAAAAAAAATCCTATTTTAGCATTTGGGTATTTACTGCTATTATTTTAGACATACATTTAATTTTTTTAGATATCTATATAACTTTGAAAAAACTAGGTATTTTTGCAAAGGTATTTCTAAAATAGCCTATAGACTACTAATTCCACTTCCACTTTCTTTAATCGGATGAATTGCAACTTCCTGAAAAGTAAATTCCGACGTTTTATTTTTAAACCAAACATATGAAATAAATGTATTTTCTGGAAAAGTTCAACTTTCTAGAAAGTTGAACTCGAACCAAACGAGGGCTAAGAGGATTAGGTAGAAACGAATCAATGTTATCAATTTTAACATATATTTTCGTAACAAATCAAAATTAATTAGTTTGGAGAAAAAATTTGCTTCCTCCGTTTATTTTAGCTGTTTTTTTTAATTTACACACATAATAAGAAATATGAAAATCATTGAATATATTTTTTAAAAATTCAAAACTTTTCTAAATTTAATAACTCACCACAACCTAGAACCAATAAATTGAAAGAAAAAAATTCAACAAAATCAAATTAAAACCCATTTACATATGATTTTTTATCTAACAGCTCAAATTAGTTCGCGACTTCGCGTATGTACATATCAGTCCCGATCTTCTACAACCCTTAGTACTACCTACAGTATACCAAAAATCTTATTGGTCCTATTTTATCAATTATATAAATATATTAAAATTCATTAAAGAGACTTTTTATCCCTTTTCTTTTTTCCTTTTCCAAAAATATGTATCGTCCCCACACCTAGTTCAAAACTATTTAATTTCCTTATACAAAGTTAACCGGTTGATCCTAGCAAAATTTTCGAAGTTAAGATCAACTGTTGTTCTAATTAATATAACTAAAATGATGTAAGTTTCGAAACGTTTTTTGGTAAGTTAGACAAGTCTGATTGTTAAATAGAGTATATACATCATTCAATCTATGCATATATAATGATGTAGTATTTTCATTTGTCAACAAATGTTTAGCTTGTTTGCAATATTGTATATCAAATTTATTAAATGACATTGGCTTTACTAATTGAAATGTTAATATCATTTTTATGTCACATAGAGACATTGTCAAAGCATATATATATATATATATATATATATATATATATATATATATTTTTAACAAAATTTTGTTCCATAAGAGGTAGAGAGGCTAATTGATATTTACCTAGCTGTTAATAAGTCAATAACTATATAAGATAAAGACATACAAAGCATACAAAGTATTTTTACAACTAAACCCAATGAAAGAAAAAAATAATTTTTGAATTTGCTATGTCTCACAAAGACGCAATTTAGTCATATTTTAACAAAATTATGTCCCATGGAAAACAAGGAAAAATAATCTTTGACATCTATAAAAGCAATAAATAGAAGTCTTCTTCCCAAGTTACTAGTGGAATTGGCAGTATAATCATCATATGGGTTGAACCTACACAAATCATGTATTTATAAATGTCTTGAGCTAGAAAATAAAATAATCCAAACAGAACGCACACTATAGTCTAAATCATTATCTTTTTTGTTTTATCTTTCCCCTAAGGCATTCCAATGCTAGTCAATAATGTCGTATAACTAGGTTGAACTTGTTCACTAGGATGAGCATGCACTAAAGTAGCATAAATGTCACCTTCTCCATATTCTGAAGTTGTAAAGTTAGGGTATCTTAGTGGACCCCATGGATGAACAAAATTGGTTGACTCTTGTGGAGCACTTCCTTGATCTAATTGAATAACTTGATTCCTCTATAGTGAATAATACAAGTGTAAGAACACAGAACTTATATAGTGTTAGTATAAGGATCTGTAAACTCTAATTATACATGTACAAGACCAAACCAATCACTATTAGCTGATGTTTTATGCTTAGGTCTTCTTTTTCTTCTTGTTGCTATTTCAAGAGCACTTTGAGGCCTTCTACTCAATCGACTTCCATATTTAGGCTTCAACTTTATGCCTCTAATGATCTTTATCATATCATCAACGTTAACATATGTAGCAAGATTTTGACCATTTATTGCCATATGAGTTTGCAAGGTGGATTACAGTGGCTTTCCAGTTGAGCATAAATCAATTTCTCTCATCAATTTAAGAAGTCACAAGGGAGTATGCATCTTCAATTTCTACAGCTCGTTTGACTAAGCAAGTAGATAGACCACATAAGTCTTTGTAGCGCCTTCCCATTGCATCTTTAAGATTGACCTCATCTCTTAAACTCTCACTAGAAACTCTAATGCTCCCTCTTTTAGCATCTTTTGTCCATCTTTTCAATAAATACTTCCTAGGAACTTCTATAATACCTCTAGATGATAATGCTTTTATAATATGACTGCATAAGATGCCACTGAATTCAAACTTTCTACACATATAGGAAACAATTTCTTCTATCTCATCATAATAAGAGACAATATAGTTGCGATGCTTCTTGTGAGGTGCGACCACATATGTCACCTATGTTCCCAACTCATCACTGACGATCATAGGATTTACATAATTCATCTTGGAATAACACAAAATCTTGATGTGTATAGACACTCGCATCATGTTTCAAACTTTCAACCGAAAGAGATAAGGATATTTTACCTTGGCTAGCCTAAAAATCTGCAACCATCTCATCATAACGACGATCATAAAGTAACTGCTGAAAGTTTTTAAAAAAACCTTTGCAAATCATGCTTATAACTTACATAGTGCTTGATGAAATTATTCATGTCTTTGTGTAGTGCTCATGTCTGCGCAAAATGTGTCTCTACCATAAATTAATGCCCATTTTTCTTTGATATTGCTCATTCTCTTCAACCAATCATCATTACAACTCATATTTTTCAAGAATTTCATTCCAAGCATCCAAAAAGTCCTCTTCATGCCCATAGTCATAAATACAATTACTAAAACTTCTCGAAAATCATTGTAACTTCCAAAAATACTAGCCAAATGATTTGTTGTGTTCTAGAAAATATGTCAAATACAAAGTCGGTGCATGATAGGTTTCTGACCATTAAGAAGAAAGGGCTTTTGACATTGATGCATCGTGATATGTTAATATTGTCTTCGACTGTTTTGCCCCCATAGCTCTTGAAAATGTGTCAAACAACCACAAAAAAGTCTCTGTGGTCTCATCCTATAATAATGCAACACCAAATATAATACTTTGCTTATGATGATTAACTCCAACAAATAAAGAAATTGGTCAATCATCCTTATGCTTGTGGTATGTAGTATCAAAGCAAACAACATCACCGAAATCCTCAAAATCATCCATCATTCTCACTTCAGTCCAAAAAATATTAGTTATCAAATCATCCTCATCCACTTGAATATCATAAAGGAAATTAGGATCTTCGACCTTCATACTTTGCACGTACTCAAGAACTCCATCCGTTTTACGTGGCTTTATTTCTACACTATATATGCTTACTGTGCAAATAATTTTTGATATCCACATGACAAATCCAAGATTTCCACGACCTCCTTCTTATCTAGCCATGAACTCATTTGTAGTTTTTGGAGCAATTCTTGAAATCTTAACCATGTCAACTTCTGACGAATGAGACGTTGAAATTCTCCTACGTGATCTGAATAGACGACTCTTACTCAGACTTGCCAAATTGTGATTATATTGGCTCTTACTTGGCCTGTTTGAACAACAAATTGTGATTACCTTGTCTTTACTTGGTGGGATTTGGATATACTATCTAGTTTATCAGGTCGTCGTTTACCTTCGCATGAAGAAACAAATGTTCTATCTATCAATGTCCACTTGTATTTTATGAGTTGCACTTTTTCGAATAGAAAATCCAACTGCCAAAGCATAAGAATTGTAGAACTCATCAGCGGCATCCTTAATTGTGAACTCCATACCAACTCTTGGTATGATTTCCTTTGATATCGTTGAATGGAGAGGTTCCATAGTTTCATCATCTGGATTAGAGTGTATCAAATATATCTTCATCTTGCTCAAATTCTAGTCGGCGTCGAGGATGTGTTTCTGGTACATGAGTGTCCATAACCTGTAAGCAACACACTCAAATATTGGGCTTTGCACGTGTAGAAATTGAAATCAGAAAGCTTAACTATTAGTAATTAGGAGTCAAGTATAATTCTATAGGTTCGATATTCCCATAAAAATTATATCAAAAGCTACTTGTGAATGGAAGGTTATTTTGTATTGAGCTTGAAGGGAGGTAATTTTGTAGGCTGAACAAACAAATGAGCAAAGGCCACAAAGAGCTTCTGAAGCTGCAATGTGACAACACAAAATATTTCGGTAGATCGATATGTTGGGGTCACATGTGAATCCCACATTGGAATTGTGGAGGTTCCAAGCCTAGCATATAAGTATATGGGTTACTCCTCCTATTACCAATTAGTTTTAGGATGGAACCCCATTGGGCTTATGTGTTGAGCTTGGTGGTTGTGGCCCAACATGAGTTTCTCCCCCCAACAAGTGGTATCAGAGCCGATGGTTCGGCATGGGCCGGTTGCACCAAGTAGAGACAGACATCACAATGCTCTCCAACGGGTAAGCCTTTGACCCGTTGCGTGGTGGTCTCAGTTCCAAGAGTGAGCACGCAGTGTAGACGTGCAAGTCAAAGGATGACTCTTGGTGATTTAGGTGCGTGGTGGCCCAGTTTGTGATGGATTCACAAGTGAGGGGGAGATTATTGAGGTTACATGTGAATCCCACATTGAAATTATGGAGGTTCCAAGCCTAGCATATAAATATATGAGTTACTCCTCCTATTACCAATTGGTTTTAGGATGGAACCCCATTGGGCTTATGTGTTGGGCTTGGTGGTTGTGGCCCAACAAGAGTTTCTCCCCCTAACACGATATTCCTGTAGTAGCTTCAACATGTAATAGCTTGTCTATTAGGCATCGAGTATCTTTGATCCCATTATCAGATCATATAATATAAAAATCTTTTATATATAGAAATTGAAATTAGAGCATATATATATAGGCAATGGCTAAATACACGCGAAAGATTGTCTAAATCGATGGTATATTACACGCTTAAGATAAGCGTGTGGTTTTACACGCTTAAGCTAAGCATGGAAGGGTATTGTTGGTATTTTTAAAAGACAGATCACTGATGCCACGCAGGGGACCCAAACATACACGCTTATCTTAGGCGTGTACCCATACGCCTATCTTAGGCATGTGATCATACACGCTTATCTTAGGCGTGTACCCATACGCCTATCTTAGGCGTGTGATTTTTACACGCTTACGTTAGGCGTGTACATTTATAGCCGTTGGAAAGTTCCGTTGGTGAGTTTAACGGATTTATTTCTTCCTATTTATAGTCGAAGGTCTTGCCATTCCATGTCCAAGAAACCGAAATTGTTTTCTCCTAATTTTTAAGATGTATCATAGTGGTGAGGATAGTAGTGACGAAAAAAATGATTGGGTTCAAAGTGAAGAAGAAGAAGAGGAGGAGGACGACAAATGGATGGAGTCGAAATTTTTCTTAGATGTGGAAGACGACGAAGCGACTGGCGATTGGGACCCTAGCGGCGAATTTGTGGTTAGTGTTAAAATAGTTTTGCTCTTTCCTTCATCGGTATTTTAATACGTAATTAGTGTCTTAAATATTGCACTTAATTAGGTAGCCAATATTTAGCATGAATTTGTAGTTATATAATTGGAAATCATATGTAGTGTAACATAGTGATGTAGTTATGATGAATTTGTAGTTAACATAAACCGCTACATTTATAAGGGAAAGACTATACAGAGCATTTTATTACCGACCTAGTGTGGGATAGTAAGGAAGAATTGTACAAATGGGCGAAAGAAATAGGAAATGAGCTTGTGATAGCTTTGGTGAAGCGTAACTCAAGTCCGTACCAAATTAGTATAGTGTGCGATAGGTTTGGGCCTTGGAGATCGGGGAGGCCGAAGGTGAACGAAGAGAATCCAGAGTTGTCGGTTGCTCAAATCCGAAAGTCGATATCCAAAAAGTGTGGGTGTAAGTTTGAGATAATGGGTGTTCGCATGAAGAAAGAGGCATGGACGGTTGGTGAAAAGTGGATCTTGGGTGTGATTGAAGGTCAGCACAACCATAAGCTACGAACTAGCTTTAAAGGCCATGCATTCATGGGTCGAATGACTGAGGCGGAGCACCTGTGCGCTAGGAGGTGGGGAGACGGTCGCAAGACGCCGAATCAAATTGTTTCAGAATTGAGGCAAAACTTCACGGGAAATGTGACTTCCAGGAAGAAAATGGCCAACTTCTTGCAGAAGTTGTAGTACGAGGATCGGGGAGAGTTAACGGTTACGCAGTGGTCCCTAAGATTTATGGTTGAGCAGAAATACGTAGTTCATCCTTTGAGGGATGCGAAGATTGATGAGGTTGCAATCTTATTTTTTGCTAATCCGGAGTCGCTGCGGTTGTTGAAGAAGTTTCCGTACGTGATAATCATTGACGCGACATACAAGACAAACAAGTAAGTCCTAAATTGTAATAATGTGTAGTTTATGACATAAATTGTTATAGTATTTCATTTAAAAATGTGTCTGGTATTTTGAAATGTTTTCCATAGATATGGAATGCCACTTGTGGAGATTGTTGGTTTCACCAACACTCATAAGACGTTCAACATTGCTTATGCATTCACCCGGGCGGAAAGGATTTACCATTACACATGGATAATGAGGAAAGTTCGGGCATTGTGTTTGGATTTGGGAGTGATGCCGACTGCAATAATGACAGATTATGAAAAGGCCCTCATAACTGCTATCCAGAGTGTTTTCGGCACCGAAGTTCAACACCTCTTGTGCTGGGTGCATATAAAGCACAACATCGAGGCACGTGCCTCGTCCATCTTGAAGAAGAAGGAAAGTGTGGATGCCTTTGCAAACCAATGTTGGGCACTTTTTTGCTCAACCAGTGAAGAAAACTATGAAGAGAGGCTTGCCGTATTACGGACATCGTGGAAGAAAGGCCTTGTCGGATATGTGGAGAACACATGGCTTATTCCGTACAAGACGAGCATAGTAAGGGCGTGGACGGATCATCATCTTCACTTCTTCACGAGGACTTCAAACAGGTATGACGTTCATAATATGTTGTTTTTTGTACTCATAGTTGTTAATGTCGTACTAACGTCATGTGATTTGACATGGTTGAGGGGATGCACAAGGTTTTGAAAGATATTATTGGCACTAGTAGAGGGGGCTTCAATAGAGTGATCGTGAGGATTCACCATGCCAAAATCCTTCAAATAGATCAGATTAGGGGGAGCATGAACCTTTCACTTTCCAAACGACCAACGGATTTCGATGATGTATCGATGATGCCAGTTGTACGAGCTACTTTTTCTAGGCTCTTCTACCAAGTGTCGGATAGGTGCTTTGATATGTTATTGGGCTATTACGATATCTTGAAGAAGGGGGAGTTCTCAGAAGAATGCACCGACCATTGGGTGAGAGATTGCCTTGGGTTGCCTTGCGTGCACAGCATTGCAAGAGCCATCGTTTCAAGAACACCTCTCATTCCGTCAGACGTTCACGAGTTCTGGAGGGACTTGGAATGGGAAGAGACTCCAACAACAACTCAAGTCCCTTCTGCCTACGTTCGAATGGACATTACAGAGATGAGACTTCGTGAAATGTTTTCCAGGTTGGAGGTTGGGACATTGAAGAAAGGCACTGCATTCCTACTAGGTGAGTTGTACCACGACTTGGAGCATCCAGAAGAGAGTACTTTGTTGGAGCCGACGGGGATGAAGTCAAAAGGAAGGCCAAGTGGTGCTAGGAACAAGGAGAAGGTGGATGAGAAGGCGGAGAAGAGGGATAAGTGCTTGTTTGAGCATAAACGGGATGAGCTCCACGAGAATGAGAAGAAGGCGGGGCCGAAGACAAAGGTAAAGTGGAAGGCAAGTGTGAGCACTAGTAGAGGCCCAGGTCATCCTAAAAATCAAGCAAGTGCATCTACTGCAGTAGTGATGGACTTTGACGACTTGCAGTCCCAACCCATACTAGAAGAATCACAACTAGAAGATTTGTAGTGGCCTGAAGAACCTAGTATTCCCATTGTTCATATGTGGATGAACTTTGGGATTGACAATGTGGATGACTTTTGGATTCCGTACATCAAGAATGTTAGAGATGTACGCCCCGATGAACATTGTGGATATCGGTCGATGGTTGTATTGTTGGGGAGGCGAGAGAAGGAATATCGCAACATCCGACACGAGATGGTAGCGGAGTTGCTTGACAACCGAGAGCTATACGAGCCGATACGTTGCCGTCTTCGACAAGGGTCTTGGGATGATCTTATCTTTCAAGTGAACCATTGCAGAAGCCCTTTCTCAGAAGTATACTGGATTCACATGCCATTGATGGGTTTAGTGTTTGCCACACTATATCAGGTTGGTCTCGTCTTATTAACGTGGGAAGCTCTGACGTTTTGCTTACCGTTGAGGAATAGGACATCAAGCATAGGACCTCCATACAAGATTCTTGCCATGGCACACGTAGGCAATCATGATCACTTCATACCGGTAAAGGTGCTTTGTAATAAAATATTTATGAATTTAGGTTACATTGTTTTCACTACTCAAATAGTTTGTGTGTGTATATGTAGGTGGTGCTTAAGAAAGGGTCGCCAATACCGCACACTCCTGGTTCGTGGCGCAGAAATGCAGATCGAAACATTTTGTGGTGGACAACAAAGTTTGAGTGGAATTTGAAGACATATCGAGATTACCGCATTGCAAATGGTCGAGAACCAGATCCTTTTATATATGTATGTGGGAGACGGATCCGTTCATGTACTTGATTGATGATACGAGTATGTAATGTAATATTTAGACGGCTTTGATGTGTTCATATTACTTTGATGTGTTTTACATTATGTCTACGTTCGAAGTAGTACAAACTCACTTTTTATCTTGATTTAATGGGCCTATACTGGGGCGAAGTAGTACTAAACATAACAAATGACATTCCCTCATTCACTAATTCCACTTGATTCCTTTTCGATGTCCCTCTTTCGCTAATTCCGCTTGATTCCTTTTCGATTTCGATGTCCCTCTTTTGCTAATTCCGCTTGATTCCTACAAAACATAACAAATGGTTACTTCTATCTTTCTAACACCTACGATGTTTATTTGTTATTTTTCGTAAACAATACCTACAAAGACCCTCATTCTGCTTTAGAAGTTGTTGTTTTTCCTTCCACAACCCCATAATGACCTCGCGTGCCCTCTCGTCGTATGGTGGATCGAACCACGCAAAGAAATCACATCCCCCTTTATTATCAGGTTTGTGGACATCGTACATCCCCAATTTAGGGCATCCCCAATACCTTTTTCCGTATTGCCACTATCGGTCACAAGTGTGTATGACCGCCTTCAAATTACAAAAGCAAAATCTCTCTCCCGTAGTTGAACTCGAACTCGACGAAGAGGCCATACTAATTTTTGGAGAATTAAAACACAATTAGAGAGGAGAAGGGTGTATAGGGTTTAGGATGACATTGTTCGTATTTGTAGGGTGAAATAGAGCCATTGAGGAGAAAAGAAAAAGAAAAAGCCAAAAATTTGAAAAAAAGGCTAAAATAGAAATCCTGGGATAAGTCGAAAACCCGAAAGGGCGGCTTAGGTAAGAAGCAGGTGGCTTGGACCAGTATTAGGCTGGGGTAATAATTGGTCAAGAGTGATGTGAGTATATGTGAGCCCATCTATTGAAAAATGAAATGAGTGGCTTGGTGAAAACCCGAAAGGGCGCCTTGGCAAAATGAGTGAAAGAAAAAAATTGAGTGATTATTAGGATTCATCATTTTGGCATTGGCGACATAAGAAGGGGAGTTATAAGAAGGATTCGGGTAGGCCACTATGGAGTGATAAGGTGATTAGATGGAGTTCGGTTTGGATTAGTCTTGCATTGCTTGTTTTGGTTGTCTTGGAGCTTATTGTTGATGTGTTGTAACTACTAGTGTCATATTTTCTTGTACTTCCTGAGGCCTTGGAACATGATTGATGGAGTGAGTTCAGTTTTTTAGCTTACTCGGGACGAGTAAAAGTCTAAGTATGGGGGAGTTTGATATGCGATATATTGTATAGCGCATCTAGTGATTGTTAGCATGATTTAGGTGATGTTTGGATATGATTTGATGGTAATTCTGTAATCCGGAAGAGAAGATTAGAAGTGAAGAAATCATGGGATTTACAGAGGTTTGAAGTGCATTGAAGAGTAGAAGAACAGTGTGCTGAATTTAATTGGTTCGTTCTCTTTACTCAGATGTCAAAATGGAGTGATTCCAATTCGAGGTGTTATATCTTGAAGTCTACTGAAAGTCCTCAAAATATGAGCGCAATCCAAGTTGGGAATCAAAGGTTAGGGTGTTTTTACGGAAGTATCGCAGAAGCTGGATGCGCCACCGCGCCCGCGCCCAAGACCACCGCACCCGCGGTGAAGTAGCAAAAGACAGCTGAAGCCTCTGGAGACCCACCGCACCCGCGGTGCTGAGCTGAAGTTTTACACGGATTTTATATCCGAGATCTTTCTTTCATTATCTTTTAGTTCGAGATCTTATTTCCATGTTTTATCTTATTTTCCTTTTCTTTATTTCTAAACTATTTGTTTTCCTATTATTTAAGGTTTAACCTAGACTTTGTTTAGGTTAACCTCGTTGCCACCTTTCTTAGTTTTCTCTCACAAACCTTATGGAGAACTAAACTTCCATTGTTGCACTTGACGATTTGAAGCCTTCAATTGATTGGTTGTGAGTTTTCTACTCTTGTTTGATTTCCTATCTAGTTGTATTAATTATCTTGCGCTTGAATGTTTATTGAATCTTATTGATTTCTCTAGACTGATCATCTAGGTTTATTGATATTATCCATATAGCTAGGACTTGTCAATTCCGGGTTCGGGTTGCATATCTAGTAGCAAACACGATTTACATAAGCGGGTTGCGAGTGTTCATCGTGAGAGAGAGTTAATTGCATGTTTATAGTAACGGGTTGTTTCTATTGCATGTATCTTGTTGAATCCTTGTTTGAATGCTATTGCTTTGTTGAGTCTTGAAGGTTTTCAGATTTGATTTAGTAATAAGTACTATTAGGGCTGGTAGAACTAATAGTTACATATGATCGGGATAAGAACAACCATAGGAAAGATAAGAACTTGAGAATAATAGAATTCAGTGATCAACCATATCTCTTTTTGTGTGGATCTTTGTCAGGTGTGGCGCCTTCCTCATATCATATTCACAATCTTCACTTTGTTTTCTTGCTTTATTTACTTGGTTCGAAATACTACAAACCCTCCCCCCCTTAGTTCCTAGTTGGTGACTTGCGAATTACAAGAACTGATAAACTAATTCCCTTGGGTTCGACCCTGACTTGCTTGCTATACTCTGTTTAGTAGGTACATTAGGATTTCTTTGATTAGGCACGACGACTTTAGGCCTGTCACAATGCCAAGTGTGCGTAGACCTGTAAGCCAACTCCGCTCAGCCAGCCTAAACCACGTATGTGGCTCAGGGCTAATAAAATCCTCGTGGGTAGAGCAATGGGCTGAGCGGAAATGGATCCTCAGAGTCTTACGACTCTGAATTAACGGAATTTAAGATTAGTATACATTTTCTAATAAAAATACATTTAAACATTCAACACATAAACTACAACGTAAACATACCAAATCCTGCTCCGCCTGACGACGGGCTACCCCGCTACGACGTGGCTGCTGCTGCTGCTCCTGCTCAGCAATCTCAGGAATAACAGGCTCTGCAGGAGCATCCTCAATAGCTACAGCGTCTCCTCTATGTCTTCGTCTCCTCTGCTGTACATGAGGTGGCATCTGCGCAAGTGCCTCAAGAGCGGGCTGGGGTATAGGAAGGTCAAATATAGCATGAGCAATGTGTGTCTCGTAGCTATGGAGAAGAATCGGACACCTTGGGCCTCCAGGCATCCAAGGATGGTAAGTATGTACAACAGATGGACCGGCAGGAGGTGGACAAGAAGGACTGGCAGAAAGTGGTGAAGAAAGACCGGCAAAAGGTGTAGAAGAAGGACCGGCATGAGATGGAGAGGGGACAGGAGTAGTTATCGACCCAAAAAAAATAGGGGAATGGGAAAATGGAATGTCGTCCGTACTCAACTCTCGTGTCGGTAATGTAGGATCTAAAGACTCAACATAGTCTACCGCATCATCCTGATGCGGCTCCTCAACAGCTTGATCATCAACCGCCATGTGATGAGCTGACATGTCCTCAGCGTCCTCCATATACTCATCATCAGCGGTCATAGGCGGATGTGAAGATATCCCACTAGACGACAATATATCAGCGCTGACAAGACCGGCGCGGCAACGGATAGACTCAGAAACACCAACACGCCGGGTACGATCAGCAACAATAAGTGTCGGCTCCGTACGCCCCGTAGGGGTGAGGGCTGCCAATATACTCTAATTTTTTGGATACTTATTAGATTATGGACTAGTTAATACATTTAGGGACTTATATGATTAATTTTAGAATTTACTATACTTGTTAATTTCTAAATATACGAGTCAATAATTCTAATCTATAACTACCTAATTTATAACTAATCCGTAAATAATAAATATTAAATAATAATATTAAACTCTAAATATATGTTAAATAATACAAAAAATAAGACATAATTAATTCTAATCAATAACTATATTATTCTAATCCGAAATAATTCAAAATTTAAAAGATAATGCATTCTAATCCAAATTATTAATTAATAACATAAGTATTCTAAATATATGTTAACTAATACAAAAATTAAGGCAAAACTATTTCTAATTCATAACTAATCCGAATTAAATCATAATCTTAACAAATATATTTACTAAATTATTCTATTCCAAATTAACTATATTATTCTATTCCAAATTAAATCAAATCTTAAGAAATATATTTACGAAAACAATTACGAAATTAATGATAAATTTAATATTTAAAAAATACCGCTCGGAGACCGATCGGACTCGATACACGCGCCGTCGGAGTCGTTTCCGCCTCAATCGGGGTCGCCCTCGGGTCCTAGCTCGACCTCCACTTTCACCTCGGGTCCGAGCTCCGCCGGAAAACACCATGGCCACCTCCTCCTCCTCCTCGCTTTCGTCCACCTCTACCCCTAGCCACGGGCTCCTCCCGCAACCGCTCGCGCCGCCAGTCGTGTTTGCGCCGCCAGACGTTGCCGCGCCGGAGGTCGTCGTCGCGCCAGTCGGAATTCGTTCGCCAGATTCGCTAGCCGCTCCGCCGCCGGTTTCGGCCCTCTCTCCGCCGCCAATCAAGTCGCCCGACCCAACAAAACCCAAATCCATGGCTAATGGGAACAATCGAAGGAAGTGGACGAAGAAGACGATTCGATTTCGATTTTTGAATTTAGGTTTCAAGACGCGGCGGGAGGAAGAAGACGACTCATCTTCTTAAGCGTGTATGTACACGCCTATCTTAGGTGTGTGGCTTGGCTTGGGGCATGTCCTAGTTATTTGGGCCGGCCCAATAACTAGCCCATGTATTACACGCGTAACGTAAGCGTGTAGTACACGCTTACATTAAGCGTGTAATACATTTATATATTTTCAAAATGGCCAAAATAACCCTCCACGCTTAGCTTAAGCGTGTAAAACCACACGCCTAAGCTAAGCGTGTGAAATAGCATCCATTTAGACGCTATTTCGCGTGCATTTAGCTTTTCCGTATATATATATACGTATTTGAACATTACCAAAACTTAACTCAAATTGAAAAAAGTGAATGAACCTTACAATTGAGGATTGATGAGAAAGACGAATGTGGTCGAACTTGCCATCTGAGTTAGAATTGAAGAGAAAGACTATTTTGGATTGAATATATTTGCTTTTCGAGAGAGAGACTATGATAGGAAATTGAACAGCTTTTATCAAATCTAGAGGGAAGTAAATATTTATGGAAGGAGGAAAGAAAAGGGATATAAGATATTTTTAATTTTTCAATGTATTTAAATTATTGAAAAATAAACCAATAAGATTTGTGGTGTAGTATTTGTAGTACCAAGGGTCGTAGAAGATGGTATGCTAACCACATGGGAAACATTTAATTGTGGAACCTCCACGATTTCAATGTGGGATTCACATGTGACCCCAACAATTTATTGGGGGGAGAACGCCTGTTGGGCCACAACCACAAAGCCCAATACATAAGTCCAATGAGATTTCATTCTAAAATCAATTGGTAATAGGAGAAGTAATCTATATACTTATATGCTAGGCTTGAAACCTCCACAATTGCAATATGAGATTCACATATGACCCCAATAAGACCCTAACCATATGGGTGGAAGACATAGGGAGCCACACGTTGGACGTGAACCTGTACGGGGCCCACCCATTCTACATGGACGTGCGGACCCCAGCGGGGGCCACACACGGGGTGCTTCTCTTCAACAACAACGGAATGGACGTGGACTACAGTGGAGATAGGATCACTTACAAGGTGATTGGCGGGATCTTGGACTTGTATGTGTTCGCCGGTCCAACTCCAGATCAAGTTGTAGATCAGTACACCCAGTTGGTGGGGAGACCTGCTCCTATGCCTTATTGGTGAGTATATAAGCTTCTTCTTCTCGATATATCTTGAAGCGGTTTGGAATGGTTGGCTGTACGTTGATGAGAGCAAGCTAAGTGACCCGCGGCCGATTTATGTTGTAATTAAATTATGTGTGTACGTGTTATACTTATAGGTTTCCATCAAAGCCGATATGGATACCAAAACGTATCGGTTATGGAAGATGTGGTGGATGAATACGCAAAGGCCGGGATTCCAATGGAGGTCATGTGGATGGATATCGATTACATGGATGGTTTCAAAGATTTCACATTCGATCCCGTCAATTTCTCCTTGCCTAAGGTGCAGAGATTTGTGGACAAGCTTCACAAAAATGGTCAGAAATACGTCCTCATCATTGATCCAGGTGAGCACGTCCGTCCGTACGTAACATACAAGCGGGGAATGCAAGCAGACATCTTCATCAAGTTGAAAGGGAAGGCGTACGAAGGCGCGGTCTGGCCGGGCCCAGTCCACTTCCCCGACTTCTTCCACCCGAGGACCCTCAGCTTCTGGACCGACGAGATCCGGAGGTTCCGTGAGATGGCGGCGGTGGACGGCCTTTGGACCGACATGAACGAGTGCTCCGACTTCCTCACTGCCGAGTGCCCCCCCCCCCCCCCGTCGCCCACGCCGCTGGACGACCCGCCTTACAGGATCAACAACACGGGAACCCACTGTAGAAAGTCCGGTTGGCCGATAAAGGGGTGACGTGTCAACTCGTGCGCACATGCGCGTATAAGCCCAGCACATAAGCCCAGTGGGATTCCATCCTAAAACCAATTGGCAATAGGAGGAGTAGTCCACTAAGTTTATATACTAGGCTATTTAGTCCCAACTTTCCAATGTGGGATGGGTTATTCTCCACACGCCCCCTCAAGTGCAACTGGCCTGGCCCAGTTGACACTTGACAACATGCCTTAAGGCCGGCAAGCCAAACGGGCTAGCCCATATCACGCCATCATGGCGGGCTAAGCCTAAACAATGTCTTAAGGCCGACAAGCCAAACGAGCTAGCCCATATCACGCCATCATGGCGGGCTAAGCTCAGATAAACCAGGAAACGAACCCAGACCCGGAACCCGCTCTGATACCATGTAGAATGTTCAGTGGACCGATAAATGGGTGACGTGTCAACTCGTGCGCACATGCGCGTATAAGCCTGATAGGTGCCATTTCAGGCACCTTAACTAGTGATTATTGACATGATTTAGATGGAGTTTCGGTATAGATTTAGGCTAAGTCTGTAATCCAGAAGAAGAGTTAAGAAGTGAATATATCATAGGATTTACAGATTAATGATGGAGGAGAAGATCTGCTCAAGATTCATGGAGGAAGGCTACCATCACTTGGTAGTACAGGAGAGCAGAAGATGAAGAACTGAAGGAGCTGGTCTTTGTCGCCCCGCACCACAAGCCACCGCGACCCGGCGGTAGATCTCAGAGAAGGCGACACAACGAAGCCACCGCCCCGCGGTGGAGGTCGACGCCTCGCGGCCAGCGTTTATTTGTTTCCAATTTTAGCGCTTTCGGATATTCTACTTTCTATTATTTTATTTTCTTATTTTATTTGCTAGGTTTAGCTTATCTTTTCTGAACCTATTTAAAGAGTTTTTCTAGTTTTTAGAAGAGGACGTACGTTTTCTCTCTTTATTCATTCCAGGTCTAGGGTTTGAACGAATGGAGAACTAAACACCTTTGTTTCTCTAGACAATTGAAGCATTGCAATGAATTGGTTGTGAGATTTCTATTCCTTGTTCTATATCTTATAAAGTTGGTTTAATTCTCTTGAGCATAATGTCTATTGGTTTATATTGATTTATCTAGAGTTGCTAACTAGGTTTATCGATATCTATCATAGTGCTAGGGTTTGCATATAGTGGAATACGAGTGCGCAATTGTGAGAGAGAATTATTTGCATGTTAAGTAGTAAGGTTCTCTTCTATTTGCATGTATCCTATATCCTTGTGTGCATCGCTAACAAGGTTTTCTTCCATTGATACTGTGATAAGTCTATCAACAATTGTGAGAATTGTTAGTACTTAAGATCAGGATGGGAACAATTATAAGATTGTGAAAAGAACTTGGAACAATAGTTATCAGTGATCAACCTGTTTCATCTGCAGTGTGGATATTTGTCTAGTGAAATACTTCCCCTCATCATATTTCGTCTTCTTTTAAAGCTTGCATCTCTATTACTTTGTGAATATTCTAAAACCCCCCTGCTACTTGTTAGTCACACGTTAATTGTATACAGATATCCGACTCCCTGTGGGATCGACCCTGACTTGCTTGCTATACTCTTTAGTGGGTGAATTAGGATTTCTTTGACAGGAAAACGACACCGGTTTCCGGCCTTGTCAAATTTGGCGCCGTTGCCGGGGAGTCAAATACTCTGTTTGTGATTATTTGTGATTGACTGTGGTGTGGATCTATCTTACGGTCCGTACCTTTGCTACTGATTCGTTACTTGTTGAAGTTGATACAGAGACAGGTACGAATGGCTCAGACACTCCGACAGTTGACTGCGCCAGATCTAATATAGGAGCCATTGGCTGTAATCATTCCACCCCTTGCGGATGGTGTGACATTTGAGCTCAGAACATGAGTGATACGGTTGCTCCCGAGATACCATGGACGAAGTGGTGAGGACCCCATCCTACACTTGGGTAAATTCCACAACGTCATCATGAGCATTAAACCAACCAACATCACTGAAGATCAAATTAAAATGAGAGCCTTCGGGTTCACTCTTAAGGACGATGCTGAGGACTAGTATTATCATCTGCCTGGCGGAAGCATAGATTCATGGGCTAAGCTACATAAGGCCTTCCTCACACAATATTTCCCAACCAAGATGGCGAATGACTTGAAAAGGGCGATTGCCAGTATTGAACAAGGAGAAAAGGAGACCCTTTATGACTATTATGAGCGGTTCAAACGACTTTGTTCTAGTTTCCCGTTCCATGGTTTTGACAAGAAAGCTCTAGTGCTCTATGTTTACAATGGGCTGCTGGATGATGAAAGAAGAATCATAGATGCTACTTGTGGTGATAGTATCTTGAATATGACCCCTGATGCAGCCATGATTAAACTCCATGATATGGCTGAGAGCACAAGAGACTTTGATGAAGCCCCAACGACCAGAGGAGTTAATAATGCTGTCAACTCCAATGATGCACATCTAATGCAAGAAATTGCTTCATTGAGGGAGGTTATTGTGAAGATGAGTACAAAAGAAGCACCCCAACAACACAATGCTTGTGGAATTTGCGTTGACCCATTTCACAACACCAACTCTTGTCCCCAACTTCAGGATGTCACTACTGCTGAAGTATACGCTGCTGGAGGTTACGGGCCTATTAGACCTCGACTTGATCAACAACAGCTACAACCACCACCACAACTTCACTTTGATGAGCCACCAGCTGCTCCCCAAGCTAGTAGCACCCCTTCAGATGAAGACTTGATCAAGGCCTTAACAATGCACTTCACAACTCATGTACAAACAACTGCGGCCAGCATCAAGATCATGAAGGAAATAGTGGTTCATTTATCAGATGTGGTCACTAGGTTGGACAAAAGGGCCGCAGAAGAAAGTGTGAATGCGGTGACCCTCCGTAGTGGCAAGGAATTGCAAGTCGCTCCTACTGCTGGAAAGGATGACAGGGCAGAAATTGACGATGGGCAAGTTCCACCGCCCCGCGGCAACACTCACCGCGACCCGGCGGCATCTCCCAGTTGTCCTGAGTCAATACCACCGCCCCGCGGCAACACTCACCGCGACCCGGCGGCATCTCCCAGTTGTCCTGAGTCAATACCACCGCCCCGCGGCCAAGAGCACCGCCTCGCGGTGAATAAACCGCCCCGCGGTGCGAGCCCAAATCTTGATCATGATGAAGAAGAGGACTCCTATGTTTGTCCAAATTTTCCTCCTCTTGGTTCTGAAAAGCCCCCTGCCCCATTTCCGGAGGCACTAAAGGAAATGAGAGTAATCGACGACAAGGATTTTTCGACACCTTCAGTAAGTGTGAGGTTAACATCCCCCTCCTCAAGCTTGTAAAGAGTGTACCTAGGTACGCTAAGTTTTTAAAGGAGCTATGCACCATCAAGAGAAATCAGAAGCTGAAGAGCAAGGAAAAAGTTAAGGTCAGCGAACGCGTATCCGCTGTATTCCAGAGGCGTATGCCAAAGAAATGCAGCGATCCAGGTATGTGGAGCATTCCTTGTATTATTGGTGACACTAAATTTGAAAGAGCTATGCTTGATCTTAGTGCCTCCATTAATGTTTTGCCCTATTCCCTCTATGAATCCCTTGGACTTGGACCTCTGCAGGAAACAGGAATTGTAATTCAATTAGCTGATAGGTCTAGTGTATACCCTAGAGGAGTAGTAGAGGATGTTCTTGTTATGGTTGATAAATTGATATTCCCTGCAGATTTTTATGTCTTAGATATGGAAACAAATACAAAGGCAACTCTTATACTGTTAGGTAGACCATTTTTGAAAACTGCTAAGACTAAACTTGATTTGCAAAGTGGGACACTTTCTATGGAATTTGATGGGGAGAAGGTGGAATATAACATATATGAAGCTATGAAACACCCCAATGAAGACCACTCCTTATGCTCCATTGATGTGATTGACTCTATTGCACAGGATGTATTTGATATATCTGGTCTTGATGAGTTGATGTCCATTGTTGAGAATAATTTGGATTTGTCTCATGAGGAATACTCTTTACCATCTAACATGCAGGAAATCATAGCTCAGATGGATGCGTATGGTAAGTTTCCTATAGATCCTTTGGGCGTTGGCCCCAATTTACTAAATCCAAGCGAGAAGCTTATTCCCTCCGTTGTACAGGCCCCCGAGATTGAATTGAAGCCGTTGCCAGATCACCTCAAGTACGCCTTTCTTGGAGCCAACGACACTCTGCCAGTCATTGTGTCTAGTAAGCTTTCTGAAGACCAAGAAATAAAGCTGTTAGGCGTGCTCAGGGAGTATAAGACTGCAATTGGATGGACCATTGCAGACATAAAAGGGATAAGTCCCTCGACTTGTATGCATAGAATTTTACTTGAAGATGGAGCCAAGCCATCCAGGCAGCCACAGAGAAGACTCAATCCTCCAATGATGGAAGTGGTCAAGAAGGAGGTGCTGAAACTCCTCAAAGCTGATATGATCTTCCCTATTTCCGATAGCCAAAGGGTAAGTCCGACCCAGGTTGTCCCTAAGAAAGGAGGCATCACTATAGTGGAAAATCAACATGGGGATTTGGTTCCTACAAGGACCACTACAGGATGGAGGGTATGCATTGACTACCGTAAGCTGAATGCGGTAACTCGAAAAGACCATTTTTCCCTACCTTTTATTGATCAAATGCTAGAACGTCTTGCTGGACGGCCCTATTACTGTTTTCTAGATGGGTATTCAGGATACTTTCAGGTGGCTATAGAACCAGAGGACCAAGAGAAAACCACATTTACATGCCCCTTTGGCACTTTTGCATACCACAGAATGCCATTCGGATTGTGTAACGCACCCGGTACATTTCAACGATGTATGGTTAGTATCTTCTCTGAATACGTTGAGAAATTTATTGAGGTATTTATGGATGACTTCACAGTGCCTGAGACTAGCTTTGATTCATGTTTGAACCATTTGGCACTTGTACTTAAAAGATGTGTTGAAACCAATTTGGTTTTGAATTTTGAAAAGTGTCATTTTATGGTAGAACAAGGTATAGTGCTCGGTCATATTGTCTCTGCTAGGGGTATTGAGGTCGATAAGGCAAAGATTGATTTGATTCAGTCTTTGCCTTATCCTACTAATGTGTGTGAAGTGCGTTCCTTTTTAGGTCATGCAGGTTTTTACCGAAGATTTATCAAGGACTTTTCTAAGATCTCTTCACCCCTATGCGAGCTATTAAAAAAGAGGTGACCTATGAGTTCAGCGACGAGTGCAAGAAGGCGTTTGCTTGCTTAAGAGAACGCCTGACAAGTGCACCTATAATTCAGGCACCTGACTGGTCTCGCCCGTTTGAGATCATGTATGACGCCATCGACTATGCAGTTGGAGCAGTTCTAGGCTAGAAAGTGGGACGTGCCTCCCATGTGATTCATTATGCCTCCATGACTCTGAATGGAGCTCAGAGGAACTACTCCACCACTGAGAAGGAAATGTTGGCAGTTGTCTTTGCCTTGGAAAAATTCAGGCAATATCTTTTGGGAGTGAAGGTGATCATCTACACAGATCATGCTGCCCTTCGTTACCTAATGACGAAGAAGGAAGCAAAGCCAAGATTAATCTGATGGGTTCTCCTGCTCACTGAGTTTGATGTTGAGATACGAGATAAAAAGGGAGCAGAGAACCTAGTAGTTGATCACCTGAGTAGGCTCGTACATGAGAAAGATAAGCCCGGAGCACAGAGCCCCATTCACGGAACTTTTCCAAATGACACACTATTTATGATCGAAGGAATTTCGGGTAGCGCCCACCGCCCCGCGGTCTCCACTATCGCGACCCGGCGATCTGTAGCCAGTGTGGAACTGGAGACTCCACCGCCCCGCGGCAATAACCACCGCGACCCGGAGGCAGGTTCAATAGAGAACCAGGAAAGCTCACCGCGGCCCGCGTCGACAGCACCACCCCGCGACAACATCTCCGAACTCACACTTTGCTCTGAACCCCCTCCTCACATAACCGAGACCGCCTTCGGACTCCGCTCTTTCAGACCATGGTACGCAGATATCGTGAACTATTTGGTTCGAGAGGAACTACCCCCGAATTACACTAGAGCTCAAAAGGCGAAGGTACGAAGAGAAGCCCGTCACTATGTTTGGGATGATCCTTACCTATGGAAACATTGTGTCGATCAGGTAGTGCGCCGATGTCTTCCGGACAATGAGGTACAATTTGTCCTTAACTTTTGTCATTCTCATGCATGTGGGGGTCATTTTGGAGCAAATAAGACTGCTAGGAAAGTATTGGATGCAGGATTTTATTGGCCACACATCTTTCGGGATGCTTACGCCTTTTGTAAATCCTATGACCGATGCCAAAGGGTTGGAAACATCTCCAGGAGGAATGAGATGCTGCAATCATCACTAATCTTTTGCGAGGTCTTTCATGTTTGGGGCATTGACTTTATGGGACCCTTTCCTAGATCTCAAGGGAATCTCTATATATTGCTTGCGGTAGACTACGTTTCCAAGTGGGTGGAAGAGAAAGACACCAGGACTGATGATTCTAAAGTTGTGGCAGGTTTTCTTAAGGAAAACATTTTCTCAAGATTTGGGATACCCAAAGCTTTAATTAGTGATCAGAGAACCCATTTCTGCAACAAGACGGTGACTGCCCTGCTAAAGAAGTATCATGTCACCCAAAGAGTCTCCACGGCCTATCATCCTCAAACTAATGGGCAGGCCGAAAATTCCAATAGAGTGATTAAATCTATCCTGGAGAAAACGGTTGCAGCTAATCGGAAGGATTGGAGTTCCAAACTTAATGATGCACTGTGGGCATACCGCACAGCTTTCAAAACTCCAATAGGAATGTCTCCTTTCCGGTTAGTATTCGGAAAAGCATGCCACCTCACTGTAGAGCTCGAACATAAAGTGTGGTGGGCAATAAAGAAATGCAACATGCAACTGGATGAAGTGGGAGATTTCCGGAAGCTGCAGCTGCAAGAACTAGAGGAATTGCGCCTTGAGTCTTATGAGAACTATGTTAGCTATAAGGCGAAGACCAAGCAGTGGCATGACAAGCACATCTTGAGAAGAGATTTCAAGCCAGGGGATAAGGTCCTCCTATTTCAATCTAGGCTTAAGCTTTTTGCTGGGAAGCTGAAATCCAAGTGGACGGGTCCTTATGAAATTGCTGAAGTACACCCCCATGGCGCCATTGGATTGATTAACCCCACGACAAACAACATTTTCAAAGTGAATGGCCAGAGATTGAAGCCTTACCATGAAGGCTTCAACCCGAACCGAGTTGATGAAGTGAGTTTTGAAGTCCCTGAAGCTGAAAACTGATAGGCCACAGCCTACGTCGAGCCAACGACATTAACCAAGGCGCTGATCGGGAGGCAACCCGATGTATTTTTCTTTTTCTCTTCTTTTGATTTTCTTTCCTTATACTTTTTTTTCGTAGTTCTTTTGCTTTGTTTCGTCCGCCTGCTACTAATGTGTCAGGTACGAAAGTAAATGGAGGCGAGTTTAACTCTCTAGGAAACCCACGACCGCTCCGCGGTGAGGCCTGGGTATTTTCACTCAACTCTGATTAAAAAAAAAACGGTTTTGTTTTCAAAAACATTTTCCAAGTTGGATACGAAGGATTTGACGGTGTTCTTTGGATCGTCCCGCGGTCCGGTACCTGGTATTTACCCCCATTACCCTTTAAACACTCCCGCCATGCCCTAACCTCCTTACCCTTTTCTTTCTCTCTCTTTCTGCCGCACCCATCTTTCTCCTTTCAAGCCCTCACCCAAAAATCCCATACTCGATACCCCTCCCTTGCTCTAAGCCTTGTCTGTGGAAGATCCTTGAACCCAATTTCAGATTCCCATACCCGAGCCACCACATTCTACTTGTCCGACCACCCCATGGTGTCTATTAGTTGAAGGGAGGTGTTGTGAAGTTTTGGAGGTGTGATTGGAGGAAGTTGGGCTTTGTCTAGGCTCGTCGGAGGTCGAGATAGGGTTGATCATACAGTCGCCGCCTCGCGTTGGAGTTTCACCGCCTCGCGTGAGTCGGGAATTTTGATTTGGAGAAGAAGGTTGAACAGTCACCGCCCCGCGGCAATCATTACCGCAACCCAGCGACAGCCTTTAGTGGAGTAACTAGTCTTCATCGCCGCCCCGCGGTGGAGCATACCGCCCCGCGGTGAACCTTGGGTGAACCCCCGTCTTTGGTTTGTAAGTCCTCTTTGCCTAGCTCTTTGATTCTGAGTGTTCCAATACTTTCATTATGCTGAGAGCTAGGAAGGTTGGCATGACTGTGGAGGAGAACAAAGCTTATGATGTGGTTGCAGAGAGGACTGTGCTCCCACCTCGATTCTTTGATAAGGGTACCTTGGCCGAATTGGGTATGTTAGAAATGGTCCAGCTGTGTTTGGATAAGTTAGGATTGGGTGGCTTCCTGGACAAGTGTGCCCCTGTGTTCCCCGAACTTTGTTACCAATTTATCGCCACCATGTCAAGATACCATGAGAGACGCACTATTAATGGTGAAGAGCGCAAGGTACTTGCGGGTATAAAATTCAAGTATGAGGGACGGGCTTACGAGATGCCAGTTGAGGAAGTCAGGGATGTTCTGGGAGTGTCTAGACCACCTACTGCTGGGTGGAAGAAGGGACCCGATGAGGCGGACACTAAAGAATTCTGGATTACCGCTACGGGAATGTCTGCTTATCAAAAAGGGAAGGAAACCAGTAACAAGCTCATGCACCCCTGTCTACGCTTAATTCATTCTGTGCTGGTGCGGTCATTTTGTGGGAGTGTGGAGGATAGGAAGATTTCCCTGAAGCGTCTTGGTTTGTTCTCTTCGATGCTAGACCCTTTGGATGAGGAGACTCCTTGTTGGATTTTGGTATGGGCACACGAACTCCAGAGGATTCGCTAGGGTGAAGCGCGAGATATTGTTCAGGGTGGTCTGATCACTTTGGTTGCGGCCGCCAGAGTGCAGACTGACACTATTCCTCAACCGATCATGCATGTTCGCTACGACATCCCATGTCTGCGATGGTGTGGTATGTTGAACAACTCACCGGAGAAATTCCTTTGGTGTTCTTATAGAGGCCACGTGTTGCGGCTTCCTCGCCCCTTTTCCTACCCGCGGGATTTCACACAGTGGTTCATTCCATTTGACGCTGAGGTCGTTCCTTCCGATTCTGAGGATAGTCTCCAGGTTGCTACCCCCATGGATATTGATCCCCCTGCGTATGCTGCTGCCTCTTCTTCTGCATCAACTTATGAGATTCCTTAGTATGAGGTGTTTGCTCGTTTTGATGCTTTCACACTGCATCAACACGCTGCAAATGAGTGGATGCTGACTCGCTTGTAGACTTTGCAGACTGATATTGAGAGGGGTATTACGAACCGGTTGAGTTCAGCTGCGGCCTCTATGCAGGAGCACTACTTTGGGCGGTACCCACATCCGCCGGGCTATCCACCATATCCACCTTTCCAATGAGTTTATTTTCCTTCTCCCCTATTTCGTTCTGTCTTCGTCTCTACATTGAGGACAATGTGTGTTTCAAGTATGGGGGAGGAATTTAGACTTGCTGCTTATCATAGTTTTTGTACATAATTTGTTTATGCATTTCGTATTTGCATTTCATATTCGACTATTCTAAAAAAAATAAAAAAATAAAAAAAATATTTGAAAAAGGCAATCAAAATCCTGGGATGAGCTGAAAACCCGAAAGGGCGGTTCAGGTAATAAGCAGGTAGTCCGACTGGTATAGACCGGTGAAAAAGTGGACTGGAGTGATGTGAGTACATGTGAGATGTCTAGCAAAATGAAATGAGTGGCTAGGTGAAAACCCGAGAGGACGCCTAGGCAAGATGAGCGTAAAGAAAAAAGAGTGATTTTAGGATCATTCTGGAGGCTGGCGTCATAAGCAGAGGTGATATAAGGAGTTCGGGTAGGTCACTCTGGAGCGATAAGGAGCTAGACAGGAGTTAGGAATAGATTTATTTCGCATCACTTGTTTTGGTTGTCTGGAGCTGATTGTTGAGTTGTTGTAGTCACTGGTTTCATGTTTGCCTGCACTTCCTGAGGCCTTAGTTTTGATGATTGGAGTATGATTAGGTTTGATTTACTCGGGACGAGTAAAGGTCTAAGTGTGGGGGAATTTGATAGGTGCCATTTCAGGCACCTTAACTAGTGATTATTGACATGATTTAGATGGAGTTTCGGTATAGATTTAGGCTAAGTCTGTAATCCAGAAGAAGAGTTAAGAAGTAAAGATATCATAGGATTTACAGCTTAATGATGGAGGAGAAGATCTGCTCAAGATTCATGGAGGAAGGCTACCATCACTTGGTAGTACAGGAGAGCAGAAGATGAAGAACTGAAGGAGCTGGTCTTTGCCGCCCCGTGCCACAAGCCACCGCGACCCGGCGGTAGATCTCAGAGAAGGCGACACAATGAAGCCACCGCCCCGCGGTGGAACTCACCGCCCCGCGGTGGAGGTCGACGCCTCGCGGCCAGCGTTTATTTGTTTCCGATTTTAGCGCTTTCGGATATTCTACTTTCTATTATTTTATTTCCTTATTTTATTTGCTAGGTTTAGCTTATCTTTTCTGAACCTATTTAAAGAGTTTTTCTAGTTTTTAGAAGAGGACGTACGTTTTCTCTCTTTATTCATTCCGGGTCTAGGGTTTGAACGAATGGAGAACTAAACACCTTTGTTTCTCTAGACAATTGAAGCATTGCAATGAATTGGTTGTGAGATTTCTATTCCTTGTTCTATATCTTATAAAGTTGGTTTAATTCTCTTGAGCATAATGTCTATTGGTTTATATTGATTTATCTAGAGTTACTAACTAGGTTTATCGATATCTATCATAGGGCTAGGGTTTGCATATAGTGGAATACGAGTGCTTACCTAGTGGCAAACACAATTGTTGCATATAGTGGAATACGAGTGCGCAATTGTGAGAGAGAATTATTTGCATGTTAAGTAGTAAGGTTTTCTTCTATTTGCATGTATCATATATCCTTGTGTGCATCGCTATTGCTTTGTTAGTGGTAAGGTTTTCTTCCATTGATACTGTGATAAGTCTATCAACAAATGTGAGAATTGTTAGTACTTCAGATCAGGATGGGAACAATTATAAGATTGTGAAAAGAACTTGGAACAATAGTTATCAGTGATCAACCTGTTTCATCTGCAGTGTGGATATTTGTCTAGTGGAATACTTCCCCTCATCATATTTCGTCTTCTTTTAAAGCTTGCATCTCTATTACTTTGCGAATATTCTAAAACCCCCCTACTACTTGTTAGTCACACGTTAATTGCATACAGATATCCGACTCCCTGTGGGATCGACCCTGACTTGCTTGCTATACTCTTTAGTAGGTGAATTAGGATTTCTTTGACAGGAAAATGACACCGGTTTCCGGCCTTGTCAAAGCCCAGCACATAAGCCTAGTGGGGTTCCATCCTAAAACCAATTGGCAATAGGAGGAGTAGTCCACTAAGTTTATATACTAGGCTATTTAGTCCCAAATTTCCAATGTGGGATGGGTTATTCTCCACCCACCGGCCCATCAACAACAAGATCATCCCCGCCAACGCCCAACACTACGGGAACGTGTCCGAGTACGACGCGCACAGCCTGTTTGGGTTCATGGGGTCTAAGGCCACTAACATCGCACTCATGAGGCTTACCAGGCAGAGGCCCTTTGTGCTGACTAGGTCCACCTTTGTGGGGTCCGGGAAGTACACCGCATACTGGACTGGCAACAACGCTGCCACCTGGGACAGCATGGACAATGTCATCCCCACCATCCTCAGTTTCGGCTTGTTTGGGATTCCCATGGTCGGAGCCGATATCTGTGGCTTTAATGGTAACACAACTGAAGAGCTTTGCCAACGCTGGATACAGGTGAGATCCATGCTCAATTTCCTGCACATCTATATCTATTTAAAAGTTAGCATTCTTTCCATTGAATGCTAACTTTTAAGCCCTGAAATAAAAAAGGTAAAACATCTTAATATGAAGAGGATGTGATTGATAGAACATTGAAGAGTATGTGAAGAGGCTTTGAAAAACCTATAATGATGAAAATTAAAAGTTGCCCTTTTAGATACACAAGTGGGACGTTGAAGTGGATTTGAAGAGGATTTCACAATATATGAACCCTGCCGTCTGAAGCTTTCCACTATCTTCCTCTTGCCCATACCCACCTTACCACCATCTAACCATACCATTCCGGCTCTGAGCCACCACGATCGAACCCACCGCAAACCCACTCGAGTCGCACCGAGCTTGGTCGCGCCCGCCCACCGCAGACCCACTCGAGTCGCACCGAGCCTGGTCGCGCCCGCCTCGCACAGATCTGCCCACTCGGACCCACCGCTCGAGCCACCACCAACTCAGCTCAACCCTGATCTGCCCATCTCGCACCACCCGCGACTAGCCTCGCACCCGACCAGGGGCGGACCCACGTAGAGACTAGAAACTAAATTCTCAGCCGCCGCGGAGCCATTCCATCTGTTTTTCCTTGTTAGCAAACCGTCTCTTTTCCAATCACAGGAGACAGAGTCCAGATTTCTCACCACCAGTCACCTCTAATGGCACCGGCCTGCAACTCTCCTTCGGCCACTCTCCGTCGAGATTTCTGCACGTTAGATTCCCGTAGCCTCCCTAAATCCCATGTCCGGCCCCATGAACAACAGGAGCGACTTCGACCCTGACTCTACCAAGTGAACTCAACAAGTTATGAAGTCCCAAATCACCCTGAGAAGCCAATAGAGCAGTTAGAGCTTGCCCAATAGCAGGGTTCAGTGCAGGCAGAGGCATCTACTGCTTCCTGGTTGTAGCCAGGCATTTGCTATTTTGGAAATTGTTGTTCTACCGGGGGTTCTGGGTGCTTGATTCCACTGATTCGTGAACAAAGGAAGTATATGGGTCATGGGTGTTCGATTTGGAGATTAAAGTAAACAAGTTGTGTTCGGTTGTTCACTTGTTCGCAGGAATCGCATCCATTTTGAATGTTAGATTGTTCTTTTTTCCCACTGTCCATTTGCTGATGTTGTAGACTGTTATTTTGTGTTATATATGTCAATTTGTGTGGTAGAGGTTTGTTTGATAATATGGCATCTTTAGCAATTTTGAGTTCTTCATTCCACTGATTTCCAATCTCTCTCTCGGCTGTCCAATTGTTGTCTTGATGTTCAATTGTTGTCCATTTGCTGATTCCATTTACTGATTTCCAATATTCGGCTGATATTAGTCCAACCGTCCAAGGCTTGGTTTACCAATTTGATTAAGATTTTCGGTATTCTATGTAAATTTGTTGGTAGAGGTTTGTTTGAGAATATGGCATTTGTAGCAATTTTGAATTATCGATTCCACTGATTTGTGAACAAAGGAAGTATATGGGTGTTCCAATTTGGTTCAATGTGAATATATGCATTTATTTGTTTAATTTCACGTGTGAGAATATTGTGTTCAATTCCATCAAAGTTTAATGTCTGTAGTGTCTTATCAAATGCAGCTATTTGACTGAATCTGAAGATTATTGATAATTCGATATCGAGCAATTTCAAAAGTTTCGTGATTTGAAATAACAGGTAACTACACAATCCTCATTGGTTTTATATTCAATTTAGGTAGAAAATGATTGATTATTCGTGTTATATCTATATGTTGATTTTAGCCACGCCAGATTGTGCCCCCATAATGCTGAAATCCTGCGTCCGCCCCTACGCCCGACCCACGTGCCCAGATTTCGCAGACCTCGAGTCGCACCGAGCCTGGTCGCGCCCGCCTCGCACAGACCTGCCCACTCGGACCCACTAACTCGGCTCAACCCAGATCTGCCCATCTCGCACCACCCGCGACTAGCCTCGCGCCCGGACCACATGCCCAGATTTCGCAGACACCGACTTGACTTCGCAGACCGGACCCACTTGGGTTTACTGGTAAAATCTTCGAGTTATGTGCTTGGGATTTAGATTAAGTTGAATCTGCTTTGTATCGATGTATGTATCATATAAACAAGATCTGGTGCAACTTACTTGTGCCTTTGCAAATCTGTCAATTTTAGTATATTTGCAAAATTGGGTGTGGAAAAAACAGAAGTAATTATTCCTTGCCTTCATCTTTCTTTGTTTTTTGCCCTCATTGTTCAACAGGTGGAGCAAGAACTGATGTCAAGCTTGGTGGGACAGTGCTTGGCTACTATTCCGTTCGGGTAATGCCTTCAAAGGCTACTATTCTGTTGATCTTCTCTTTTATTAGAAGATGCAAAAATCTTGTGGGGCAGTGCTTGATGTAATGCCTTGGTGTTTTTCTCTCTTTTATTGATTTTGTTTGTGCTTTTGATTTCTGTTTTGAAGTGTTTTATTTGTACCCTTGAAATCTTCCCTTGTGATATGCAAGTTTGATGCAAATTCACATTTTTAAGTCAATGTGAATCTGGAAGTTGCCCATTAATTAGGCAAGTGTGAATACAAATTCACTTTAAGCTGGTGAATGGGCAACTTTTACTATTCAGGGAATTTTATTTATCAATTATATGCCCAATTAGGTAGGTTATACATGTAGCCATATTCATGTCCATAGTTATCTTCATACAGAGGGGCATTTTTTAGTGCAGAATTCACTCCTGCTTCTTCTATGTGTTTGCTTTATAAAGGCCAAGTGGTGTCCTGCTTCTGGATGTGATTATGATGTGGATTTTGTTGTTGGTAGTGCCAGCTATGATGTAAATTGCGGCTGCTCATATAGCTTTTGCTGGAATGTAAGTCTTTTTATCTTGCTTCCTCAGTAGAAGTTCAATTTTAATTGTTAAGTCAGCTGAAAGGAAAGGCATAATATAACACGAGATGTGTCCTCTTCCTATTTACTGCCCTCTCTTTTTTCCCATTAAGATTATGTTCTATCCATTAGTTTCTCCATTTGTCTGAGCCACTGAGTTTGATTTTGCAGTGCACAAAGGAAGCTTATCGACCAGTTGACTGTGGGACTATAGCTAAGTGGATTTTAAAGAATAGTGCAAAATTTGAAAACATGAATTGGTATGTACAGATTTGTAGGATTGATCTGTGCATTTATCTATTTATGAGAGTGTTTATCCCTTCGCTTCACTTTATAGAGACATCCAATAGCTGCATATAAATAGAACCTTAGTTCTGGATTTTTATCAGTAGGATTTTACTATTGTGATTGATAATTGAATTGACTCTATTTAGATTAGATCACTATGTTTATCCAGGCATGATTTGCAATTTATTATCAATCGAAGAGCCAAAGGGGATCCTTCAAATTAGCAGAAAAATAGGCTGTTTTGTACTAGCTTTCTCCCCACTTACCTTTGTCATCTTTACAATGCTAAATGTCTTCTCTTTAGTTTGTTGATGTGAATTTTATTTTTGGTTTTGCTAGATTTTCACGATTTGTATTTTTTTCATTTAGTAACTTATCCAGTCCACTATATACATTTCATCTTCATTTTACATCAGGATTATGTGCGCTTATTAGCTGTCGAGGGCTGTGCTACCCTAGAAAAATTACTGGAGCCCTAGGACTGTGTTGCACATATTCTTCTTGTCATCATCAATTTCTCTCAGGTATGATGATGTACAGACTTATGTTGCAGATTAAGTGCTTTAATGAACTATTCACACATATATATAATTGGCGACACTGATGACATGAGCTACAAAGAAGTCTATAATAGCAAGTTGTGAGTCTGTATGTAACATTCTATATTATTCAAATAGCGTCAGAAGCCCTCCATAATTGATTCAATCTTACTTATAGTTAACCAAATTTACTAATTTTTCTTTCTGTAAATGAAGTTTTATAGAGACCGGAAAGTGCCAGGCCTTTCTTTGGAGGGCTTGCTTCTGAAGTTCACTAGGAGGTCACAACCGACGGCTGATTCTGAACCGATTCTCAGTGCAAGATAGTACACAAAAGCATGATTCTCGAGAAACGCTGTGATATTCTTAAGGGTTGATAGGGCCATGTGACAGTAGCTTTGATGATATTGTTCTTTTAAATACTTTGTTCAGAGTGAAAATGTCATGTGAATCTTTAAACTCAGTCATTTAGTTATTAATTTTTTGTCAACCTTATATCATATGTTATAAACTACTTAAACTAATTGACTATTGCTTTGAGAATGTATGATCATTGGCATAACATGATTCTTTGCATCTTTGTTGTTTGTTTAAGGTACCAGTTGCATATTATAGATTTTGATCTATCACGAGTCACTTCTGGGAGAATGGAGTAGATTGCCTTACATGATCATTCAGATTTTTCAAGTGGTTAAATGTTTTTTCCTCAGATGACAGGTTGTTGTTGTGCAAACTGTCATATTGGGTGGCAGTTTGGTTGACAAATTTGAGCATTCCAGTTACAAGTTCGATACTTGGTGAGCGTTCCAGTTGTCGATGATTACATCAACACAAAATTGCAGGTCGAATGGTTGATTGGTTGAAAATTCTGCCATCATAACGCCAATTGTCATGTTTATACTAATACGAGAATTTGTTTTCAAGTGTTTGCAGATTGTAAGTGGTTGTCCTTGAAGAACGAGAAACTTTTAATGGTTTGGCCTTCTGTGCAACTTCTTATCATCTATCATTTCCATTATGCCACACCTCTTCTACAAATGCTTAGACTAAGTTGTTTAATCAATAAAACTTCCTGGAACCTCCTCTACGTTTGCTCAAAGTAGCTTATTTGCTATTTGTATGTCACTGACAACTTCTATGCTCCAATTTGTACATCGCCTTATTGTGCCACGACAAGTAGCTGCCATTTGGAACCACCTGCCCTGCCATGGATGGGTTGGCCTTTGTGCCTTAGGTATTGAACTTGCACTCTATCTCATTTTCTTTTCCTGAACAGCTCTCAATTGTTTCGCATGTGGGTCTGCTTGAGGGTTACAAAAACCTTTTTCTAAATTTGCAATCTATTCAGATCACCTTGCTTCAGTTTATTGCTATCATGTGCATTATCCTTAAACTAAATCATGTATCCAGAATAATATTGGTGTAGCTTACTATAAGTGCTTATTTGTTTTGTAGGAGGCATATATTCAGATACTTCTCTTTTGGTATTTTTCATAGCACCCCTTGATTTACAGATTTCATTTATCTTTTTAACATAGCTATCGTAGGTTGCAATTTCTTTTGCTATATGCTCAATCTGTTGCTATTAGTTATTTTCTGATGCTATTGCCAGTTATTCAAAAGTTTCTTTGAGAATAGGAAATTGCAAATAGTCAAGTGTTAAAGAATGGCATACTATAAGAAAATGTTATGTCTGTGTATGAAGGACTTGCAGATGGAATTAAACAAGTATAGGAAGAATCCGCTGATGAATAACTATTATGAATTTGTAACTCAGTCTAAGATGTCAGCGGGAAGTACGTAGTAGAGACGACCACGAGTATGATACCATCCCTTGAACAATGTCCAGACCAATAGAATTTAATAATGTTTTTATAAATGAGAGAGCATCAAGAACTGTGTGAAGCTCTAGGAATCTTTGGAAATGAATTATATAATAGGATTATAATACAAATCATAATTGGCGGTATGATTTAAAATATTGATTGTGCTTGTACATTTGGCAAAACAAGAAGCTGCTGAGAGACAGGATATGTGCTTTGCAAACGGTTGTGGAGCAGTGACTATGACCAAGAGAGGAGACATTCTGGCACCCTGACTGAAAAGGCTGTTCTTGAGCTCTTGAAACAATTTTCAGATTGATTCCATCAATCACTTCCTTTAGCTATACTATATCATTCTAAAGTGCACTGTTGTAGTTGCCTTTGTTGTTTCTCAAAAGCTGATGTGCTTTATAATTTGTTGCTGGAGAATCTCCTAGGAATCTTGAAATATCATCTAAATTTTTGGCATGTGTGAGGATAATATTTAGGTTATTGTTTTATTTTGTTAAAGCTCTCATATTTTTTCATGCTTTATATATGGGTTGCATTTTTCGCAAATTCTAGAAGGGACAACTGGATAACATGGGTGATAACTCCCATCTTTGTCAAACGGTGATCCGAGTAGTACCATAATCAACCAAGTTTGATAAAATAAAGTTCATATATGGTCTGATTTGGAATCAGTGAGATAGCAAGACAAATTCTCTCCAAAGGGGATGGTTTGGAGTAGGGGGGAATCTGGCAGCTCTTTGGTTTACACATGCATCATAAGTTGATTAGATTTTTCATTAAATAACCATCTCTTAGTGGCTGGTAATATCTATCTATATCTATTTAAACAACTTTTAAAATGTTGAAAATATTTTTTTCTTAAGAAATACCTTTGTGAACTCCTCAATTTTTCAAAAAAAAAAAAAAAAATTTGAATTCCTTACTTTCTCAAAACCAAGAACAAAAAACTATAACACAATTTAGATAATGTTATTATTTTTAATTTCATTTTAAAAATAATTCGGTATAGATTATTTCTCCTTTTTGGAGTTCTTCTTTGATATCTATATCCCTTGTCTTTTCCGTCAATTGTTATCTTTTTAGGGTTTGTATCATTTTCTCCGTAGATTTTTTGTTCATTAGATCGTAGAAGATCAAAAAGCTCGATAGGGAAACATTCATGGTTGCTCCACCCGCTAGAGCCATAGCCGATTTAATACTTTCAAAATTGTATGATATTGAATGAACACACTTAATGCACAAAAATACAAACTTTATATTAGATATAGAAGATTTCTAAAATATTCACAAAAACTTTCATCAAATTATAAACACATCCCTACAAAAACAAACTTTCACTTTAATTCAAAATTAAAATTATACTTCTAACCAAAATTATACAAAATTAAATAACCCGCTTCTTATGTACAATCATAACATTTTATACCTAGCTAGCATACTTATATTTACAAAAAATCAAATAATATATGTCTAACCTAAAAAAAAACATAACAACTATCCATGTATTATAAACTTATTTTGTATATCGTGACACTATATATACACAAATGGCCCGTGCGAAGCACGTGCTTTGATTTCTAGTTGCCTTAATTTGTATGTTAATCTCTTCATTAATTAATGTTGTAGGTTGGGGCGTTTTATCCCTTCTCTAGAGACCATTCGGACTTACATTCCAACCCACAAGAGCTCTACTTGTGGAAATCGATGGCGGACACTGCGAAGAAAGTGTTGGGACTACGGTACCGGCTACTTCCCTACTACTACACGCTCATGTACGAAGCCCACGTTAGAGGAACTCCGATCGCACGCCCTCTCTTCTTCTCCTTCCCGGAGGATGCCAACACCTACAACATTGATTCCCAGTTTCTCGTGGGGAGAGGCGTGCTCGTCTCTCCGGTCACTACGCAAGGAGCGACCTCCGTGGAGGCCTACTTCCCTTTGGGGAACTGGTTTAGCCTCTTCGACTACAGCGAGTCGGTGGGCGCTAAGTCAGCAAGGCGAGTGGTGCTCCGCGCTCCACGCGACCAAATCAACGTGCACGTGAGGAAGGGAAACATCCTGGCCCTTCAAGGCCAGGCCATGACAACCGAGCGGGTGAGGGACACGCCGTTTGAGCTGCTGGTGGTTATGGGGAGTGGCGAGGCCAGCAGCGGGAGCATTTTCCTGGACAACGGTGTTGACATTGAGATGGGGGGCAGGGGAGTGGACATATGGAGCCTCGTTAGCCTCGAGGCGGTGTTGATGCAGGGGGACAAAAACTATAACACAATTTAGATAATGTTACGCACATCAAGTGGTATCAGAGCCATTCAAGGCGAAGGGGACGTTCGTGGTTCTTCAAGGAGTGCCGAGTCGACGCCGAGGAGATGCTTGGTTTGCCGCCGTCGCCGCAGCCAACATCCTCTTGGTCTAGGACGCCTCAGAAGCTTACTTGTTGCGGAGGTTCTAACCATGAGGAGAATCAAGGGAATAAGGCGAGGGTTAAGTCAAGGAAAGAGCGGGCTAGCCATAGCCGAAGGAGTTGTCAAGCTTGCGGTGAAACCAACCACACCCACCTTAGCCTCCACGTCTACACCTCACTCCAGCCCACTACGTCCACAATAGCCCACGCCCAAATTCTTGTTCCTGACCACTTATTTGTAATTAGTTGGTTAATGAATACAAAAAAAAAAGAGAAGAGAGAAAATAGGCTTACGGTTGAGTGGCTCCATCCGAATATCCAAGATCGTCCTAGATCTAATCCTAACTAACCACTAACCAATTTCCCTATTCTTTCTCCTTTCAAACACGGCAGCCTTTTCCCTCACACACTCTGTTGGATCGTTAGAGTTACGTCTGAGGGAACAAAAGCTTTGTTCCCACAGAAGTTGCAGTGGATAAATATAGCAAGAAAGATAATAGAACGAACTCACGATGTATAGTGGAAACCCTGGTTAGCAAAACTAGTTTCTCAAGGAAAAACCACTACCTTTAAGCTTCCGCTTGAGAGGATTTTGAAGTGGGTACTTGTCTTATTGATTTCTTATTTGATTACACTTGTAGCATGGACTCCAAAACACTAGACCTCTCTGCTAGATTCGAAGATCACTCCTACAACGATGAATCCAAACTCAACCCTCAAAGACTTACACACACCTCACTCCTTTTCTTTCTCAATTTTCGTTCTCTCTGTTTTTCCCGTCGTCTATGTTACAAAGAAATGAATCCACACATCTCTTAAATACAACTCGACTAACCCTAAAAGTAACAAGATAAGATTTATCCAATTAAGATAACAAGAAGATATGATTTGATAGAAAGAATAATATCCCAGCCGTCCATATTAATTAAGGAAAAGATTCCCTCAATTGATATAAATGGATAAGATAGAATTCTCTCTCTCCAATTATCTTATCTTAGGAAAGATTTCCTAAGATAACATAATCGGGCTTCTCTCTCCATATCTTCTCAAATCGGCGTGATCCTTGGAGCCGAAGTCTTCAATCCTTGACCGCGTGATTCTTCTGATTTGTTTCCATAATTGGCACGCTGGATTTCTTCTTTCCTTCACATCATCGATCTTGTTCGGCGCTTGAGTTCCTTGCTAGGTAACAAAGCACATAACCAGAGCTTTGTTCCCCAGCGCTCCTTTGCTGCGTTGGTTCCCTGAGACAACTGACTTTGTTCCTGAAACACTTAGTACGCAGATTAGTTGAATGTTTGTCACTATCAAAACCTAAGGAATTCAACACACTCCCCATAACAACCCCCCAACCGAACCCTTGATTTGTGGAAGGGAATCCTCACCCAAATTCCCCTCAAGCTAATGCTCCCAGCTAATTAATCAGCCCTCACCCAACTCTCACACCAAGTTGTTGCACGTCCACCAAAGATCCAATCCGGCGACGCCGAGTGCAGCACTCCGACGTTCCTTCACGACGACCGTCACCACCTTGTCATCAACTCCACCGCAGCAAACGAAGAGCGTCAACGTGATTGATATTGTGAGGGGAATCAACAAAGATTCAAGGTCGAATCTTCCTCAAGGAGAGGAGGATGATGTGATCACGGATCCCATCGAGAACCTCACAAAAG
Source organism: Rheum nobile (assembly GCA_027886185.1). NCBI lineage: Eukaryota > Viridiplantae > Streptophyta > Magnoliopsida > Caryophyllales > Polygonaceae > Rheum > Rheum nobile. Next base: position 1,091,470 of record WOAB01000002.1, on the reverse strand, counting down.
ACGAGATCGTCCAAAGACCGGTGGAGCCTCATGCACACGTCCAACCTTGTCACCATGAAGATCAAACAAGCCATGCAAGGATGTGAGGACTATTTGGAAGATATTTGAATTGTGTTTTGTTGTTTTGTTATTTCCATTTTACGTTAATTAACTAGTTAGTTGCTAGTTAGTGGGTTTGTAGTGTAGCTAGTTAGTTGTTAAGTTAGTGGCCTACGTAGTGCTAGGATAGTGGGTAGGTTAGTGGAGTTAATTAAAGATTTTCTTATTTTGTATTTTGGCACCTATATAATGGTGGCCATGCATTGTATGTTTTTTAAGCTTGATTTGGAGATTAAAAACGAGTGTTTGATTCCCTTTGAAGCTTCATGGACGATGACCTCAAGGTGGTGCCTATCCTTGAAAGTCTTAGTCTCGTTTTGGTGAGTCGTATCCAAAACACCCTTTGGTGTGTCACATCCGAAGGTGATTGCTTGGTCATGGTGCGTTACATCTATGAGCAACCAATCTCGTCTTGTGGTTCTTGGTGAGTCGCATCCAAGGAACATGAGATGCTTATCCCAAACTCTTCGTGAACCTCTTTCATGAAGATTTATATCCATTTCCCTTTCCAGTCCAATCTCCATCAAGCCAACACCTAAACACAACCAAAACACATTAAGATGTCGTCTTTGAGAGTCTAGCCAAGAAGTTCCTAAACCGAAGATCTTGGTGCCCTTCACCTTGTACAGAAAGAGATCCTGGCTTGTGCTTACGCACATCAAACTAGGTGGAGCAACTAAGAGATGTGTATTTGGTACGTTAGTGCTCTTTTGGTTGTTAATGGTGCAGAATTGCAAAGAGCTTTGAGAATTACTTTTGTCCATTGTAGCATGTTGGAACTACAATTAAGCCAATGCAAGGGGGAATTGCAGGAGTGGATGAACTTGTAAGCTGGCTGCTTCTAATATAGAAAAAAACATACCATTTCCTTTATATTCAGTATGTGATGTGACTCATCTAAGTATATGTTTTTTCTATTTCGATGATGACCAAAATGGCGCTAATGACATGGGAGAAATTTAGTAAAAGCGTAATTAACAGAGGAGCGCGTTGTTGATGTGGATTAGTGTCGACGTTAGGGCGCATTTGAACGTGGATGCGCGGGGGGGCACTCTCGGGTAATCTCTTGCGCGCCTTCGTGACCAGTCTGAAAATCAACATCGTCGATCAACATACTCGCAAGACCTCAGGTTTGAACCAATTGAAACTTCGCAACACAAAAAAACAAATCCAAACCAAAGGACGCAAGAAATTATTGACGCAGTTCGGAATAAAACCCTGCTATGCGGAGTCTCAGGAGGAGAGGCTCATCCAAGATGACTAAAGAGATTCAGAGTCTACAAAGTAGGTTATAACTTACAAGCAAGTACTAAAACGTCAAAAACCAAAAGCATGTTACGAAAGCAAGACACATCACAATAGAGAACACAAGAGGAAGCAAGAAGACGATTGCATGGAGATTCAGCTTCCTCCAGGATCCAGGTTTTTCTTAGAGTGGAATCACACTCAAGAAAATGTCGTCAGGGATGAACGCGCCACCAAGCACTCTTCTTTCCTCTCTCTCTTTTCTCTTCTCTCTTTCTCATTGTGAGCTACAAACGAAAACCCTTGAATGAAACCCTAGAAGTTGGAAGAGAACTTTTAAAGCTCCATCAGTCAGCCTCCACGTCAGGTAACAATATGGGCCTCCACCAAGAAATGGGCCATGCAGCAAGACGAGCTAATTAGGCCAATTAAGCCCAAGTCATCCAACTGAGCCTTTTAAAGCTTCGGGGTTGCTTGGTTTTAATAAACCAAACCGGCCCAATTACAATCATGTGAATCCCGATTCACTACAATTGGTTTCTACACATTACTAGTTACATGATATACCAATACTTTATAATATAACTAAACTTGGATTATATTAGACATAACAAATGCCCCCTTAATCCACAGTTTGGTTATGACTCCTAAACCCTCCTAAGTGCATCATGGGATCATCTCTTGTCCGTCGTCGGCCACTACCCACACCTCAGTGAACATCATAGATGTGTAGTGAATTCATGCAAAATACAAACTTGTTAGTATAGGCACTATTTTTGTACCAAAGTCAGCAAGATTCATACCACCTAAGATCTTCTTCACAATAATTTCTTGATTCTCAACTTTATCTCTTATAAAGTGAAACTTGGCATCAATATGCTTAGTCATCTAGTGATATACAAGATTTTTAACATAGTGCACTCTGGCTATCCATATTAAGCACATGTAGATATGCCTTACCCTCAATATCTTATAGTATACCTTTCAACCAGGTAGCCTTCTTAGAAGGCTTCAGTTGCTGCAATGTATTCAACTTCGGTTGAAGACATTGCAACAATGGATTACTGTTGGGACTCCCATGAAACACAGTTCCCAGCCCAGGTATAGAAGAAGACAGTAATGGACTTTTTGTTTTCCTTATTACTGGCATAGTCAGTCTACAAAGCCTTGCAGCTCAGTTCTCGAATTATGCTCAACATAAATGAGGCCCATATCTTTTGTTCCAGCCAAGTATTTCAGCTTATACTTTTTGGCTTGCTAGTGTTTGTCGCCAGGATTAGACATGTACCTGCTTAGCACACTTATAGAAAAAGCAAGGTCTGGTCTAGTACACAACATAGCATACATAACTGACCTACAACTACATCACAAGGAACATTTTCCATTTTCCTCTTATCAATGTCAGAAATAGGACAATCATGCTTCGAAAATTCAAGGTCTCCCTAAGGGGATAGGTGCAGGTTTAGCAATACTCGTAGAAAATCTATCAAGCACTTTAGCCAAGTAATCAGATTGAGATAGGCAAATAGTCTTTCTTTTCCTATCTTTGATTATATTAACACCCAATATTAATAGTGCAGGACCAAGGTCCTTCATATCAAAGTGTTTTTTCAGGTCATTTTGACACCAGATATAGTCAACTTAGAACTGTTGATACGAAGAATATCATCAACATATAGCAGAACATACAAGGGGTTTTTAGTCTTTATAGATCTCAACTAAAGACAAGTATCATATTGACTTCTAGAAAAACCAAGTGACCTCATGCAAGCATCAAGTTTCTTATTCCATTGCCTAGGGGACTGCTTGAGCCCACAGATAGATCGTTTTAGAAGACTTGCATGATCAGGTTTAGTGTTATTAATAAAACCTTTAGGCTGCCTCATATAAATGGTCTCAACTAGGTCACCATGTAGGAAATCAATTTTAACATCCATTTGCTCTAATTCCCAATCTTACACAATAGTCATAGCAAGCAGTAATCTCATGGTTTTATATTTAACAACATGAGCAGAGATATCATTGTAATCAATTCCTTCATTTTGGGTAAAGCCTTTGGCAACAAGCCTAGCTTTATACATAGGGGGTTCATTACTATCTTTACTCTCTTTCAGTTTATAAATCCACTTGCAATCAATAAGTCTTGCTTTAGCTGGTTTAGGAACTAGAGTCCATGTATTATTCACATGCATAGATTGAATTTCTTCATGCATAGCTTTCATCCAGACATTAGCATGGGAACATTTAATAGCTTGTTCATAAGTCTCAGGGGTATAACTCTTCACAACATTGGCAATCAAGAAGGCAAACTCAACAATTTTGTCATAACTCTCAACCAAATTTGTATCAAAGTTCAACCTTCTATTAGGAATCCTAATCATAGGCTCCCTATCTCTTACAAGTTGATAGTCAACTAAGTCATGTACCTTTTTAAAAGCATTCAAATTGGAATTATCATGCATATACAGACCAAAATCATGAGAAGTATTTTGCTTATTCACATCAGTATTCATGGTGTCATTCAGTGCATTAGAAGACTCAGTAGATATTTGGTTAGAGTGACTTACTGCCCCACCAATTTGGTGAGTTTGCACTTCATTGTTCTTAGAGGTGTCATTGCCTTCAATGTTGGAGTTTATATTGGGGCTCCCTGATGAGGTTTCTTGAGCTTGGGAGTGACCAATGTCAAATTCCTCTTCATCCACCTCCAATGGCATGTCATTGTCGAAGAACTGTCCAACGGTGATGCCAACTCCTGGCTCGTGTGCATGGGTACATGTAGACTCAGCAACAAGCATTAGTTTGGTTCTAAAAATAAATTCATCCCCATTGAATGTGACTGAAGTGGAGGTGATTACTTTGTAACCTTTGGGTTGCACAATGATGTGTCCTTGTCTCCTATGACAAGCCGAATTGTCAAAGGTGATGTCCTTGGATCTAATCTTGGTTGGGAAGTCACTCGGTGTGGTGATTCTACTATGGAACGTGATGATGTAGTTGATCGCGAACGGAAGAACGCGATGAATGGATCTCGGCGGTAATGGAAGCGATTTGGTGGAAAGATGGTAGCGGTGGCGGAAGCGGTTTGATGAAGACTGGGCGACTTGAAAAGACAAGTCATTGGTGTCATAGCTTCGACTGCGGAGGGGATAAACTCGAGGGAGATCGAGTGGTTGCTGTAGCGTCGGCGGCGGAGTGAATGGGGATGAGAGGGATAAGGGTGACGTCCGATCAAGGGAAGGATGAATTATCACTCTACTTAAAACCTTGAACTTTAATTTGAATGTGAGAAATAACATTAACAAAGTTGGGTATAAATAAGGGAGGTGAGACGTCGGATGGGCCGAGTCGAACCTCGTGGGCTAGCCCATACAAGCATGCAAAAGGCACAAACCCTAAAAGATTGAATGACTGAAAGGAAACTATCTAAAACGCTATAAATAAGAAAACTATCTAAAACATGCTGGAAATACCAAATATAGATAATGTCTTAAAAAGAATGCGTGAAACTCATGGACGCAGTGATGGGCTGACAGCAATCATCACGTGAGATGACGATGAAGTGTCAAAGTCTTCAGAAGAACGCGTTGTTGCACTCTCGATGGTGGTGAGGACGATGAGTCTTGGATTGTCGTCTGGGCTTCCTTGGCTGGCGACGGCACGTGCGACAAGTGATGCGACGGCGGCGGCGATGGCCTTGGACCTAGACCTTGTGACTGGCCCTGTGAGCGTAGGCTCATGGCTTATTCCTCGTCTTGGGCCGTCATGGGAGGCAGGGTCACATCACCCTCTCCCACTTGGTTGTGAAGCGTCCCCGCTTCACCATCATCAAACTCTGGCTCAACATATGGAGTCAAGTCTACCACGTTGAAGGACGCGTGTACTCCAAAATCAGGTGGGAGCTCGAGTTGATATGCATTGTCCCCTATGGCTTTGATCATGCAGAAGGGACCATCTCCATGTGGTTCCAACTTGTGCTTACGCCGCGATGGGAACCTCTCTTTTCGCATGTGCACCCAGACGAGATCCCCAGGTGCAAAAACGACGCGGCGTCTTCCATTGTTCTTCTGTGAAGCATATTGCGCAGCCCTCCTCTCCAGTTGCTCCTTGGTGTGCCGATGAAGCTCTTGGACCTGCTCAGCGCGATTAGCGGCGGCAACATGCACTGGGTCTCGGAGAGGACGCGACGAAAAATCCAATGGTGTCAAGGGGTTCATTCCATACACCACTTCGAACGGTGTCAATTTGGTCACCGTGTGCCTGCATCTATTGTAACAAAACTCGACAAGTGATAGTAAGTCCTCCCAACGCTTAGGGTTGGCTTTGAGCATCGTGCAAAAGAGGGCTCCTTGATGCGTGCCTACTAGTGGTGAAGGATCTCTGATCTTGTTTGGGAAGCCGCGTGGGGATTGGAATGATGGAACGCGGTGTTTGGAGGCTGGTGCATGAGGGAGATCGACTCGAAAGAGATCGAGCACTTGGCCGTAACGTCGGTAGCGGAGGATATAGACTAGAGGGATCGAGTGATTGTCGTAGCGTCGACAGCGGAGGCGATAGACTCGAAAGAGATCGAGTTCTTGGCCGTAGCGTCGGCAGCGGGGTTGGATAATCTCGATGGAATTCGAGTGGTGGCCGTAGCGTCGGCAGCGGGGGAATGGGGATGAGAAGTAAGAGATGTGTTTTTACGCTCGATCAAAAGAGATGAGGCAAATGGCTCTCAATACTCAGGCTTTTATTAAAATGAACGTAACCTAATACAGAAGAATGAGTTGTCCTTTTATGCTAGGTCGCGGGACTTGGATGGGCCGAGTCTCGAATAGTGGGCCGGCCCATGCGACATGCATGGAGCACACGCCCCAAAAGAAATAACAAAAACAATAATGTCTCGAGATTACATTCAGTTCAAAAAGAACGCGTTCATTGGATGGTTGAGAGAAGACAGATAGAGAACGCGTTCTCTGGGCTTGGTTGAAGACGCTTCAAAGAGAACGCAGTCTCTTGGGTGCCTTGGCTGGCGATGATGCGAGTAACCAAGGATTGTGTCGTGTTGACGATGGCTTTGGCGCGTGATCATGTGATTGGTCCCTCTGAGCGAATACTCATAGCCTCTTCTTCCTCTGTGGAATTCATGGTGGGCAGGGGCGCATCACCCTCCCCCACTTCGCTGTGAAGCGTCCCCGCTTCACCATCATCGAACTCAGGCTCCACATAAGGCTCCAAGTCGGCGACATTGAAGGTCGCGTGGACACCGTAGTCTGGTGGCAGCGCGATCTCGTATGCGTTGTCTCCAATGGCTTTCACAACTCAGAAAGGGCCATCACCACGTTGGGCCAGCTTGGATTTGCACTTAGTTGGAAAACGGCCTTTGCGAAGGTGTACCCACACCAAGTCTCCTGGGGCAAATATAACGCGGCGTCGCCCACGGTTGTGCTGTGTGGCATATTGTTCAGCGCGACGTTCCAGTTGTGCCCGTGTTCTTTGGTGCAACTCCTGGATCATCGTGGCGCGGTTGGCCGCATTGGTGTGCTCAGTATCCTTCAGTGGACGCGGTAGCATGTCCAATGGAGTCAGTGGGTTTCGTCTATAGACCACTTCGAACGGCATGAGCTTTGTTGCTGACTGCCTGAACCTGTTGTAAGAATACTCGACAATGCTAATTAAGTCCTCCCAACGTTTTGGGTTGGATTTGAGCATGGTCCTAAGCAGGGATCCTAGGGTTCTATTGGTCACCTCTGTTTGACCATCAGTTTGGGGGTGGTAGCTAGTGGAGTACAAAAGTTTGGTTCCCAACTTCCCCAAAGGGTTCTCCAGAAAAGACCAACAAATTTTGTATCGCGATCACTCACAACAGATTGCGGTACCCCATGTAAACGGACCACGTTGTCAAAGAACAACACGGCGATCTCACTAGCATTATGTGTGGTCTTACACGCGATAAAATGAGCCATTTTTGAAAATCTATCTACAACTACAAAGATTGAATCTTTACCCTTTCGAGATAGAGGCAAACCTGTGATGAAGTCCATGGACAAATCTTCCGAAGGGCCTAAGGGAATGGGTAGGGGCGTGTAGAGACCATAGGGATGGGAGGTGGATTTGGCGCGTTGACATGTGACACAACTGGTGCAATAGCGCGTCACCTGGGTGGTCATACGCGGCCAAAAGAAATGCTCGCGAAGAGCAACTAAAGTTATAGTGACCCCAAAATGACCGCGTCCTTCATGGGCTTCTTGGATGAGGAGTTTCCTAATTGGTGAGCTAGGAATGCACAAACGGCCTGCTTTATAAAGGTAACCCTCATGAAATAAGTAGGTTTCGAACTCGCGATCCCTAAGGCATTGTTCTATAATGGGCTTAAAGAAAGGATCAAGCAGATATAAATCCTTAATCAATGCGAAGCCAAGAAGTTTAGACTGAAGATGAGTAAGGAGAACATACTTGCGAGAAAGGGCGTCGGCGACCACATTCTCCTTACCTTTTTTATGCACCACTACGTAAGGAAAGGTTTCCATAAATTCCACCCAACGAGCATGGCGGAGGCTTAGGTGTGCTTGACTCTTCAGATAGCTGATTGCCGCGTGGTCCGAGTGGATTACGAACTCGCGTGGCCACAGGTAGTGCTGCCATGTCTTGAGGACGCAAACTAGCGCATGGAGCTTTTTGTCGTATGTGGGGTAATTCAAAGTGTCCCCAGTGAGCTTCTCGCTGAAAAATGCGATGGGCCTCTTTTCTAGGTGGAGCACTCTACCAATCCCCAAATTTGACGCGTCACATTCCACTTCAAAGTGTTTGTTGAAGTCGGGGAGTTGTAGCAGTGGCGCATTGCAGAGGGCCTCTTTCAACTCGTTGAACGCGTTGTTGTGTGTCTCCTTCCAAATCACCGCGGCGCCTTTCTTTGTTAGTTCATGTAATGGCGCGGCGATGGAGCTGAAGTCCCAAACAAAACGCATGTAGAAGCCAACCAAGCCAAGGAAGCTTCTAACCAACGTAGCCTAGAAAGTTTGTAGTGTCGGAGGCAAATCGACACTTGCCAAGGTTGGCATACAGTTCGCGTTTCAAGCACTCTAACACAAGCCTAAGGTGTTGTACATGAGTCTCAAGACTACACGAATAGACCAAAATGTCATCAAAGTAAACTACAACAAATTTCCCCAGAAAGTCCCTTAAAACATGGTTCATGAGCCTCATGAAGGTGCTTGGCGCGTTGGTGAAGCCGAAAGGCATGACTAGCCATTCATAGAGACCATATTTGGTCTTGAACGCGGTCTTCCATTCATCACCCTCGTTCATGCAAATCTGGTGATATCCGCTCTTCAAGTCAATCTTGGTGAATAGGGTCGTGCCATGCAACTCATCGAGCATGTCATCAAGGCACGGTATGGGGTGCCTGTACTTGACTGTGATCTGATTGATGGCACGGCAGTCCACACACATTCGCCATGATCCATCCTTCTTCGGAACTAGGATCACTGGGACCGCACAAGGGCTTAAGGATTCCCTCACGTAGCCGAGATCCAGTAGTTCTTGGACTTGGCGTTGGAGCTCCTTTGTTTCATCTGGGCCAGCGCGATAAGCAGCTCGATTGGGGAGGGCGGTACCAGGCACCAAGTCAATTTGGTGATCAATGCCTCACAAAGGTGGAAGGCCTTGGGGCAGCTCCTCTGGAAATAAAGTGTTGAATTCTTCAAGGAGCTCAGAGATCGCGTTCGGCAGAGTTTCTAGGACGGGGGCCTCTTGGGTGTAAGGAGTGGGCACTAAGAGGAAGCAGGGTGCCTTGCCACTCAAGGGGGCAGTGAGGTCGCTTGGCCGCGCCAGGAGCAACATGTGTTCACGGGAGCCTTGCAACGTGTTGGTGTTTGGCGCGGTCTTTGGCCCTTCTTTGGGATGCGTCCGATCACTAGACACGTTGTCGGTGCTAGCTTCCCTATTCCCAGATGAAGAACGCGTGTTGCCTGGAGCCTGGTTCTTTGAAGCTTCAATTGCCTTCTGTCTATCACGCTCTACCTGGTCCTGTAAAATCTCATGTGGCGACATAGGTAAGAGTGTGACGCATTTTCCGTGGTAAGTAAACACATAAGTGTTTAAATAGCCATCGTGAAGAACGCGCCTGTCAAATTGCCACGGGCGCCCCAATAAAAGATGTGTCGCATCCATGTTAATGACATCACATAGGACAGAGTCTGTATATTGACCAATGGAAAATGAAATAAGACATTGACGAGTGACAGTGTTACCAGAACTCGAGGAAATCCATTGCATTCCATATGGTTGTGGGTGAGGAGTGGTTGGCAGGTTGAAGTGATTGACCACCTTCTCACTAATGATGTTGCAACAGCTGCCTCCATCAATGATGACGCTCAAGGTCGCAGTCTTGACCAAGCAACGCGTGTGGAAGAGATTCTTGCGTTGATCCCCAAGGGTGGCTTCCTTGACAGTGAGGAGGCGTCACGTGACAAGGCTCAGAGTTGTGCCTTCATGCAACGCTGTGACTTTACAGGTGTAAGCCTCCTCGTCATCTTTGAACCCTTCATCGATGGTCTCAAGTATGGTGTCTTCCTCCTCGAAAGATTCATAACCCGCGGAGATTGTGGAGAAGAGAACTTTCTTGTTGTTTGGGCAATTCCTCATGATATGCCCTCTGCCTCCACACTTGTAGCATTCGATATCACGCGCGTGTTCCTGGGTTGGTGGTGTACCCTTTGGTGGTGGCGTGCATGGAACACTGTTGGGTATTGACGCGGTCTTTCCTTGTCTGTTGGGATTTGACGCGGTGGTGCCTGGGGGAGGACCGCGCACATTAGTCGAAGGAATTTGACTAGTTTGAGAGTCATACCTTCTTTGCCCATAGGGTTAGTAGGGTCCTTGACGCTTTCACACTATTTGATTGTGGAGTTGCATTGCCGTGTGCGTGAGCGTGTTGAGGTCCTTGATGGGCAGGATCTCCAATTGGTCTCGGATATTGGTGTTGAGACCACTCAAAAACTTCATCCTCATCGTGGAGGGAGCCACGCTAATGGACGCCTTGTAGTACATATCCTCAAGTTGCGAGAAGAACTCAAGGGGGGTCTTCGAGCCTTGTTTTGCCATGGCAATGTCTAGGCGCATTTGGTTCTTGTAATCCTGGGGCACATACTTGAGTGTCATCACAAACTTGAGCTGGTGCGATTCGGTGAGAGGCACCAAGTTCCTCTTTATGCGATCATCCACGAATCGATGCCACCAAACTCTTGCGACGCCACGGAAGTGGACTGTGGCGGCGGCCACGTAGTCCTCTTTTGGGACTTGGAAATAGATCAACGTGTACTCTGTGGCCTGCAACCATTCAAGAAAAACTGCACGGTTGTATTCACCAAAAAAAATTGAACTTTTACCTTTATGTCGTGGCGATTGAGCCTGGGAGCATGGGCTTGAGGCCTTTGTTGCAAACGCGGCGGTGGGATGTCCAGGGGGGCATACGCGTGGCCTTGGGCCGGTGGAAAGTGGGCATGCCTTTGTTGTTGCCTTCGCGCGCCAAAATTGCCGCATTCATTGCCAAGCGGGGCCTGTTGCTCCATCTCCTGGGCGCGTCGGCTTTGGTGGTGTCCTTGTTGGGCCGTGTCATAACGAACATCATAAGGCATGTCATGCCTTCTCTCCATGTTATCACGCATGTGGAAGGACGCGTTGGCCATGTTTGCCCCTTGGTTGAGCCTAGCTGGGGGGATCCAATCGGTTGGCCTGTCTTGCAACTCCATAGGGTCGCCGAGTGGTAGATGGAAATTTATGGGATTGATCATCCCTGAGTACTCCATCTTTTCATCATCAAACTCCTCGAACTCGTCTTGGTGGAGAGGAGTGTGGGAGAAGTAGTCATCTGAGCCATAGTGAGGCATCCGCGTACTTTGGTGGACCAGATGGTCCTCCACGTTGAATGGGAATAGGGTGAGAGCATGGCGACATTGACGCGGCACTGCGTCCTGGGCGCGATTGGATCGTCGCGGTCTGCCTTCGTCGCGTTCTTCTCGTCTGGCTCTGCCGACTAGAGGTGTAGAGGCAATCTCGCATTAGCGCCTTGTTCCTCTGACTTCGTACCTGTCATTGAAATCATAAGGTTCAGAAAACTCACCATGGGAAACCTCTTTGCGGTCGGAGTTGGTTTCATCGCGGACTGGTGTTCCCTGTGGTGCATAGCGGTCGTGATACGAGACATAGCTTTGGCGGCTTTCTATCACGGATTGGATCCGTTGAAGACGCGGTTGCAAGTTGGAGGATGAGGGCATCAATCCTTTGCCCTTGTCGACGCGTTGTTTGCTTGGCCTGGCTTCTGTTTGTCGTGGTGCGACTAGAGGATCCATGGGTATTTGCAAAGTTGGTGTTGGTTGTACCATCGCAGCGCGTTCCCTTGCCTGGAATTCGGCAAGTTGGCGACGAAGGGCTTGGATCTCACGTTGTTCCTCCGAGAGCTCCAGAATGGGTTCTGTTGGAGGATTTGCGAGTGGTACCACTTCATGTTGGGCGAGCTGTTATTGTTGTGGGGGATGATTGTTGCCGTCTCCTTGAACATTCCCACCAGTGGGTGCCACAAGGAACTTATAACAATATGTCCATCCATCGCGAGTAAAAATTCACAAAAGACAATATAAAACCAATGAACAAGTAAGAACTCAACAAGTAGCAAGTGTTCACGTAGGACAGCGCGTTCTTTTGGCCTTGAGGGCGGCTAGTAGGCAAGCAAAGCAAGTGTGATATGCAAGCACAAAAGCAACGAAACCAAAAGAAAGAAGTCTTAACCTCTTGCGTAAAGAACGCATACACACAAGACACACTTACACGCGTGACACTAGACGGTGGAGAGGTGAAGAAGATGAGCCTAGCCGTTGAGGGGAGAAGGTTGCCTTATTTTGGCTTTACTTCTCTTGCTTCTGAAAGTCGTGTTCTTTTTTTTTTTTTTGATATGCGACTTGTTTTTTTGTTTTTTTGAATTTGAAATTCAAATCCGAGATCTTAGTCTTAAATGAAGATCAGATAAGAATTAAATAAAATAAAATAAAAATAAACGGCTAAGTAACTTAAGGAAAGAAATCGCTAGATTTACGCGATAGGAGAGAGAAAGTGTAATGCAGATTTATGACGGTCAGACAAGCAAATATGGCAAGATATGAATGCGAGATTCACACGATCAGGCAATTTTCGAATTAATTACGCAGATTTCATGCAAACAAATCACAGAATTTTCGCTAGGTGATCAAACAATTATCCGCCAAGAGATTCTCTTGTAGACATCGATGGGACAAGCATGTGTATGAGAGAGAAAAAATTTCAGTGATTATGGCGGAAGCAAGGATGATGGGTGAGTAAAAAAAAATCGTGAACAATTGAGAACTTGATAAGCGACTTACAAGATCAAAGGTTTTGATACCAGTTGATGCGTTCCTACTAGTGGTGAAGGATCTCTGATCTTGTTTGGGAAGCCGCACGGGGATTAGAATGATGGAACGCGGTGTTTGGAGGCTAGCGCGTGAGGGAGATCGACTCGAAAGAGATCGAGCACTTGGCCGTAGCGTCGGCAGCGGAGGATATGGACTCAAGGGATCGAGTGATTGTCGTAGCATCGACAGCGGAGGGGATAGACTCGAAAGAGATCGAGTTCTTGGCCATAGCGTCGGCAGTGGGGTTGGATAATCTCGATGGAATTCGAGTGGTGGCCGTAGCGTCGGCAGCGGGGAATGGGGATGAGAAGTAAGAGATATGTTTTGACGCTCGATCAAAAGGGAGGAGGCAAATGGCTCTCAATACTCAGGCTTTGATTAAAATGAACGTAACCTAATACAGAAGAACGAGTTGTCCTTTTATGCTAGGTCGCGGGACTCGAATGGGCCGAGTCTCGAATAGTGGGCCGGCCCACGCGACATGCGTGGAGCACACGCCCCAAAAGAAATAACAAAAACAATAATGTCTCGAGATTACATTCAGTTCAAAAAGAATGCGTTCATTGGATGGTTGAGAGAAGACAGACAGAGAACGCGTTCTCTAGGCTTGGTTGAAGACGCTTCAAAGAGAACGCGGTCTCTTGGGTGCCTTGGCTGGCGACGACGCGAGTAACCAAGGATTGCATCGCGTTGACGATGGCTTTGGCGCGTGATCGTGTGATTGGTCCCTCTGAGCGAATGCTCATAGCCTCTTCTTCCACTATGGCATTCATGGTGGGCAGGGGCGCATCACTCCTAGAGTTCTATTTGTGACCTCCGTTTGGCCATCGGTTTGGGGGTGGTAGCTAGTGGAAAATAGAAGTTTGGTGCCTAGCTTACCCCAAAGAGTTCTCCAAAAATGACCAACAAACTTAGAATCCCTATCACTCACTATTGTACGCAGGACTCTATGAAGACGCACCATATGCTCAAAGAATAGATCAACAATCTCACTAGCACTATGGGTGGTTTTACAAGCTATAAAATGTGCCATCTTAGAAAATATATCTACGACCACAAAAATGGAGTCTTTACCTCCTTTAGAGAGGGGCAAACCCGTGATGAAATCCATACACAAATCTTCCCAGGGGGCACTCGGAATGGGCAAAGGAGTGTAGAGGCCGTGAGGACTAGACTTAGCTTTGGCTCTTTGGCAAGTCACACAACTTCTACAAAACCTAGTCACTTGGTGAGTCATCTTAGGCCAAAAGAATGTTCTCTAAGCGCGTCTAAGGTCTTCCTAATCCCAAAATGTCCACGACTCGCGTGTGCTTCCTCAATCAATAGGAGCCTAATGGAGGATCTAGGAATGCAAAGACGACTAGCCTTGTATAAATAACCCTCAGAAAGGAAAAAGGTCTCAAACTCACGCGATCTCAGGCAATGCTCAAGAATAGGGGCAAAGAAAGGATCACTAGCATATAATTCCTTAATCAAAGCAAAACCCAGAATTTTAGTTTGCACTTGAGTCAAGAGAACATACCTGCGAGAGAGCGCGTCGACGACAATGTTGACCTTTCCCTTTTTGTGGACCACGACATAAGGAAAAGTCTCAAGAAACTCCACCCAGCAAGCATGGCGTCGATTGAGGTGAACTTGGCTCTTCAAGTAGCTCAACGCGGCGTGGTCGATGTGGATGACGAACTCACGCGGCCAAAGATAATGTTGCCATGTCTTCAGCACGCGTACTAAAGCATAAAGCTTTTTGTCATAGGTGGGGTAGTTGAGCGTGGCCCCTGTGAGCTTTTCTCTGAAGTAGGCAATTGGTCTCTTCTCTGGGTGTAGTACACCACCAATGCCTATGTCAGAGGCATCACACTCCACTTCGAATTGTTTGGTGAAATCTGGAAGCTGGAGCAAAGGTGTTTGGCACAAGGCTTTCTTCAAAGCTGAGAAAGCGCGTTCATGGGGCTCAAGCCACAAAACTGTGCTTCCTTTCTTGGTGAGCTCGTGTAGTGGCGCGGTAATGGAGGAGAAGTCGCGTACAAAACGCCTATAAAAGCATGCGAGGCCTAGAAAGCTTCGCACTTGTGTCGGTGTAGTAGACGTGGGCCAGTCTTTGATGGTCGCGATCTTGTCCTCGTCAACGCGTAACCCATCACTACTCACAATGTAGCCCAGAAAGTTGGTGGACGCGGAGCAGAAAGAACACTTTGCCAAATTGGCGAATAGGCTTTCGCGTCAAAGGCACTCGAGCACTTGGCGAAGGTGATCGACATGGTCTTCTAGGCTCCGTGAATACACAAGGATGTCATCGAAATAAACGACAACAAACTTGCCAAGGAAAGATCTCAACACGTGGTTCATCATGCGCATGAAGGTGCTGGGCGCGTTCGTGAGCCCAAAGGCCATGACAAGCCACTCGTAGAGCCCATACTTTGTCTTGAATGCGGTCTTCCACTCATCACCTTCTTTCATTCTGATCTGGTGATAACCACTCTTCAAATCAATCTTGGAGAAGAGTGTGGCTCCATGAAGTTCATCAAGCATATCATCAAGGCGTGGGATAGGGTGCCTATACTTGACTGTGATCTGGTTTATCACTCGGCAGTCAACACACATTCTCCATGTGCCATCCTTCTTGGGCACAAGGATCACAGGCACAGCACAAAGGGAAAGAGATTCCCTTACGTACCCGCGATCCAACAATTCTTGGACTTGGCGCTGTAGCTCTTTGGTCTCCTCTGAACCAGCTCTATACGCAGCGCGGTTTGGCAAAGAAGCACCTGGCACAAGGTCAATTTGGTGCTCAATGCCTCTCAGGGGAGGTAGTCCTTATGGCAACTCGTCTGGGAATACGTCGATGAACGCGGCTAGCAACTTCGCGATCTCTGGGGGCAAAGGCGCATTCGTCAACGATGCCGGAATGCAGGGAGTTGGCACAAGTAGAAACATGGAGTCTTCCCAGTCAAACAAGCAGTGAGGTCACTGGGCCTGGCCAAAAGAACGCGTTGCTCAAAGGTGCCCTACAAAGGACGCGTTGGTGGCAATATATCGGCAAGCTGTGGGGCACGCGGTGTCCCAGTTGTGGCGTGGTGTGTCCTCTTGCCATGGCCTGGAGAAGACGAAGTGTTTCCATATTTGGAGGAGTTTTGCCTCTGTAGTGCCTCTGGATACTCGTGTGACCTAGTCAACGCGGCCTCTATGGCCTTCTGGCGATCGCGTTCTACTTGGTCCTACAAGATCTCATGGGGAGACATTGGATGCAAAGTGATGCGCTTCCCGTGGTAATTGAACACATAAGTGTTCAAATAGCCATCATGGAGCACGCGCCTGTCAAATTGCCATGGGCGCCCAAGCAAAATATGGGTGGCGTCCATTGCAATGACATCACAAAGAATAGAATCACAGTATTGCCCTATGGAAAAAGAAATTAAACATTGGCGAGATATTGTGTTACCTGGACTTGAAGAAATCCATTGGAGGGCATAAGGTTGTGGATGAGGCGTCGTAGGCAATTTGAAGTGCTTGACGACCTTCTCATTCACAATATTGGCACAAGATCCGCCATCAATGATTACACTCAAGGAAGCTGTTTGGACTAGAGCCCTTGTGTGGAACAAGTTCTCTCGTTGATCGCGTAAGCTGGCTTCCTTGACGGTGAGGAGACGATGCGTCACCAAGCTCAATGGTGTGCCCGCGTGCAGAGAAGCGGGTTCGCAGTCATACGCATCTTCGTCCACTTCTTTGTTGCCTTCAGTGATCGCGTCAAGTGTGGCCTCCTCGTCTTCACAAGATTCGTAGCCGGCGACGGCTGTGGAGAACAACACCTTGCGAGCATTGGGGCAATCCTTCTTATAGTGGCCTCTTCCACCACATTTGTAACACTCAATATCACGCGCGCGATCGTTGCCCATTGGAGCCTGTTTTGGCGCATTCTGGCGCGGCGCGTTGGTCGGCTGCAGTGGCTTAGCCTTGGGGGCTTGGCTTGATGCGACTGTGGTCGAGGCACTAGGGCGAACATTAGAATAAGGTAATCCACTAGGGTTAGAAGAATACCTTTGTTGGCCACTAGAATATGTGTAAGACTTTCGGCGAGATAGTTGTGCATGTATTTGCATCGCCGTATGTGTGAGTATGTTCAAGCCAATCTAGTTGATCACGTATGTTGGTGTTCAAGCCACTCAAGAATTTTGTCCTCAAAGTCGATGGTGCAACGGAGATGTTGGACTTGTAATACATGTCTTCAAGCTTGGAAAAGAACTCGAGTGGAGTCATCGACCCTTGGCGAGCCATGGCAATCTCCAATCTCATTTGATTCATGTAGTCTGGAGGCACGTATTTCTTGGTCATCACATAGACGAGTTGATGCCATTCTGTGACTCGTGTCCTGTGGCGACGAACGCAGTCATCTTCGAATCGATGCCACCACACTCGGGCAACTCCTCAGAAGTTAAGCGTCGCGGCATCGACATGATCCTCAGGTGGCACTCGATTATATCGAAGGTTGTACTCTGTAGCCTGCACCCATTCAAGAAAAACAGAGGGGTTGTATTCACCATGAAAATGCTCGATTTTTACCTTGACTTGATGTCACGGGTATCGAGGCTGGTCAGTTGCCTGGTTGAACGCGTTGTTTGGGCCGGCGTCGTAGAGGGGGTTCTCAAAGGCGTGCAACCCATGTGGTCTATCGCGTCCAACCTGGTGTTTATCGCGTTGTTCGCGATCTTCACGGACAAACTCATCCATGGGCGCATAGGCGTCATCGCATTGACGTCTTCGCGGCTGGGCAGCGTAGTTGTCGTGTCGATTGTCTCTCTGCAAAACATCGCGGCGCTCGCCGCCAATGTTTCGAATGCGTTCTCCTTGGGGCCAGAGACGCGGTCAAGGAATCCAATCTGATGGGTGATCCTGCAATTCAAGTGGATCTCCAAGAGGGGGGTGGAAAAAATTTGGGTTGACCATACCTGAGTCCTCGAGTTCTTCGTCATCATACTCGTCGAAGTCGTCTTGGACAGTTGGTGTGATCGATGCGTAGCCATCAGATCCGTAACGCGGTGTTTGAACACTCTGGTGTCGAAGATGATCGCGGACATCATGGCTGCGTTGTTGGGTGGGGGGTGTCCTCAATTGATCATCGCGTCGCGTATGCCCAGTGTCGCGGCGGCTTGGTCTTCTTGGCGTCGCGTCGGCTTGGGCGGCCTGACGATGTCGGCCATTGCGTGGTGTGGAGTCTGGCACACGGCGATGGGTTCTCCGAGAGGCATACCTATCATCAAATTTGTAAGGTTCAGAGTACTCACCTCGAAATTCGTCGGCGTCGCGGTCGGAGCCGGTGTCGTAGCCACCGGGGGTGGCTCTGGGCACGTAGCGATCCGTCCTGGGAACGAAGCCTTGGCGGCTCTCAATGACACTCTGCATTCTGTTGAGTTGTGGTTGATGTTGAGAAGTGGACGGCATAATTCCCTTGCCTTTGCCCACGCGTGTCTTAGATGGGACCGCGTCGGTTGCTCCAGTGGGAGGCAGCGCATCCAGACCACTAGGTGGTGTTGGGGTTGGCACAATGGGTACCTCTTGTTGGTTGGCTCTGAGAGTGGCGTTCTCTTGTCGAAGAGCCTGGATCAAGATTTGATCTTCGGACAACCCCATGATGGGATCACGGGGTTAGTCTTGTGGGGGTTGGTCTTGAGGGAGACCCAACTGTGGAGGTAGTGGGTTGGTGGTGTTATCTTCACGGTTGTCTCCACTGTGTCCAATCTGCATGGTGCCTATAACAAGACGACCAGACATGGGAGTAAAAACGAACCAAAAGACAACAAAGAACAACAACCAAACAAATCACTAGTCAAGTCACAAAGTTCACGTAGGTAGGGCTTGTTTGGCTTGCCGTGAGGGCGGCTTGGCTTGAACAAGATATGGTATATCAAGCAAGTTGCAATCAAACAAACAAGAATAAATTGAAACCCTAAAACAAACGTAAACAAAGTAACCGAATTAGCAAGAAAGTACCTTCTAGGAAGCTTGACCTAGACGGTGGAGAGATATAGAAGATGAGCTTAGACCGATGTGGGTTAGGATTGCCTTATTTTGGCTTTCCCTAACTTTGGAAACTTTTTTTTTTGTTAATATATTTTCTATATCTTTTGTTTTTTAATATCTGAGATCTTATCTTTTGATCTTTTCGGATTTGCAAAAGGAAATAAAATAAAAAAATGTCTAAGTAACAAGAATATCACAAGTGTGATGTTAGAGATAAGAGAGAGAAGATAAGATTTGATGATATCTTATATATGGAAATTCGGTTTAACAACCTAAAAAGTAATATCTAGCAAACAAGGAAATTCTATCCACGCATGAAATAAGGAAACAAAATATTCTAGCATGCAAGATAACAAAAGTACCTAACACACCAAAACTTGGGGAACAAGAAAAAATTTCGGCCAAGGTATTACCTTGTAGAAACCGAATAGGTGTAGCAAATATGGAAAGTTCTGATTTTTTTTGTTCGTGATCTTTTAGTAAAGCAAACGATGGGGGAAAGAAGAAACAAATCGTGAACACGAGTGAAACTTGAGTTCGTGACTTACAAGACTGCTGGGCTCTGATGCCAGTTGATGTGTCCTTGTCTCATGTGACAAGCCGAATTGTCAAAGGTGATGTCCTTGGATCTAGTCTTGGTTGGGAAGTTACTCGGTGTGGTGATTCCACTGTGGAACGTGATGATGTAGTTGATCGCGAATGGAAGAACGCAATGAATGGATCTCGGCGGTGATGGAAGCGATTTGGTGGAAAGATGGTAGCGGTGGCGGAAGCGGTTTAATGAAGACTAGGCGACTTGAAGAGACAAGTCGTTGGTGTCGTAGCGTCGACTGCGGAGGGGATAAACTCGAGGGAGATTGAGTGATTGTCGTAGCGTCGGCGGCGGAGTGAATGGGGATGAGAGGGATAAGGTTCACGTCCGATCAAGGGAAAGAGGAATTATCACTCTACTTAAAACCTTGAACTTTAATTTGAATGTGAAAAATAACATTAACAAAGTTGGGTATAAATAAGGGAGGTTAGACGTCGGATGGGCCGAGTCGAACCTCGTGGGCTAGCCCATGCAAGCATGCAGAAGGCACAAACCCTAAAAGATAGAATGACTAAAAGGAAACTATCTAAAACGCTATAAATAAGGAAACTATCTAAAATATGCTGGAAATACCAAATATAGATAATGTCTTAAAAAACCGCATGGACGCGGTGATGGGCTGACAGCAATCATCGCGTGAGATGACGATAAAGTGTCAAAGTCTTTAGAAGAACGCGTTGTTGCACTCTCGATGGTGGCGAGGACGACGAGTCTTGGATTGTCGTATGGGCTTCTTTGGCTGGCGACGGCGCGTGCAACAAGTGACGCGACGGTGCGTGCGACAAGTGACGCGACGGCGGCGGCGATGGCCTTGGACCTAGACCTTGTGACTGGGCCCTGTGAGCGTAGGCTCATGGCTTCTTCCTCGTCTTGGGCCATCATGGGAGGCAGGGTCACATCACACAAGCAAAATCTTGTAGCCTTTAACACCTTCAAGGTAGCCTAGCATAACACATTTCTATGCCCTAGGTTGTAGCTTGCCCTATGATATTTGGGCATATGCACTACATCCAAAGGTCCTCATATGTGTTAGGTAGGGCTTTTTGCCAGTCCACATTTCCTGTGGAGTCTTAAACCCAATCACAGAGGATGGAGATTGATTTATGAGGTAAGTAGTTGTAATGACAGCCTCACCCCATAATGACCCTTTCATCCCTACACTAATGAGCATACACCTTGCTTTTTCAAGCAAGGTTTTGTTCATCCTCTCAGCAGTACCATTCTGTTAATGGGTGCCAAGGACTGTAAGGTGTCTCTTAATGCCATGCTTCTTACATCATTCATTAAAGATAGTATTCCAGAATTCTTGACCATTGTCAGTCTTAAGGCATTTAACTTTGTTTTTTGAGATTCACTTTCAACTACATTTTTCCAAGTCTTAAAATTCTTAAAGGCTTCATCTTTGGATTTTAATAAGTAAACCTATACTTTTCTGGAGTAGTGATCAATTAGAGACACAAAGTATTTTTTGCCTCCAATGGTCTCTACTTGTATAGGCCCCCATAAGTCAGAATGTATGTACTCAAGGGGTCTACTAGCTGCATAGGTTGACTTAGTTAAACTATGTACATTCTCTTTACCAAAAATGCAAGTCTCATAAAACTTCAAGTCATTCAGTTTGTCATCAGTCATGCCATGTTTATGCAAGTAATGCGAGCCTTTGTTACCAATATGACCCAGTCTAGCATGCCAGATTCTAGTGTGATCTAAGTTATCACTATTTCCTCTCACAATGGAGACATTAAGTTCAGGAAAAGCCTGTACATAGTATAGTCCTCCCTTTTAATGCTCCTAATAAGAACTGTGCCATTTCTGATCACATCTCTTATTCCTTGGTAAGTGTTAATGTGACAAGCCAGGTCATCAAACATAGATTGAGAGAGCATGTTCCTTCTTAAATTAAGAACACATCTAACATTATGCAATACCCTAACTTTCCCATCATGCATTTTTGGAGGAACTTTCCCAATACCCTTAATAGCTAAGGAAGTATGGTCTCCTAACATCACTTCACCTCCATCACAAACATTCAAAGATTCAAAGAATCCTCTATGAGGAGTAGCATGTATAGTGCAACTAGAATCAAGAATCCAGGATGAGGTATCATCATTAGAAGCAACCAAGAGAAGTTTATCAAAGTATTGAGTACAACATTCACACACATTAGAGAATCCAAATTCTTTGTTCTTTTCTTTATTATTTTCATCTCTAATTTTCTTATGACAGTCTTTGACCTAGTGACCATCTTTATTGCGGTAATGGCACATAGAGTTTTTCTTGTCATCATAAGACTTTTCAGGGTTATCTTTCTTAGACTTCTTCTGAAATTTCTTTTTACTCTTGCCTTTAGCCATCATGACTTCAACTTTAGCCTCAGTTTTAGTCCCATTTTTAGTCTTAAAGACTTTAAGAATTTCATTTTTCTGTATAATGGACTTAGTTATCTTAGACATAGTAAGAGTATATCTACCATATTGGATAACATCTTTTAGGGTGTCAAACTGAGCAGGCAAAGAGTTCAACAAAAGAACAGCCCAGTGTTCCTCTTTAATTTCATCATCACATCTTTTTAAGTCTTGAGTCATTTTCAAGAAGTTGTCAAATTTCTCATGCACAATCAAAGCCACATTCATCTTGAAAGTAAACAATTTGCAGAGAAGGAAAATACGACTGGGTAAAGATCTAGACAAATATATTTCTTCTAAAGTAGTCGAGAGAGCTTTAGATTAAGTATAACTTACAACTTGACGAGCTACATAGTCAGATAAACGTATCATAATCTAAGAATATGCTAAATCATGCATATTCTTCATGTCAGAAGCAAATATTCCCAATGGCCACTCTTCAGAGACCGCCTTGTAGCATTTCTCTTTTATAAGTATGGCCTTCATTTTAACCTTCCACATTGCAAAATCCGAATTACCATCAAAAGGCTTCAACCTTATGTTTTCTGTCATTTATCAATCTTGGAAGCAACACAGAAGTAGTGTTAGGACTAAATGGAAACAGAAAGACAATAGGATGCAATAAGGGTCCCTACTGAAGTGACAGAGAGATCAATGATACACCCCCTGCCTTGACATTGACGGAGGCCGAAGAAGAGGACATGATGAGTGTCCGGTCCGAAGGCCCCATCACCAGAGTGCGCGCCAGGGCCATCGCCCAAGCCACTCAAAGCATCACGGCCAAGGGATTCGCGCGCAACGGCTCCATGACTTTGATCGCGCCCAAGCCCCTGTCCTTCTCCGCCATCGAAGGTGTTGGATCGTTAGAGTTACGTCTGAGGGAACAAAGGCTTTGTTCCCACAGAAGGCACAACAGAACAATATAGCAGGAAAGATAACGAACGAACTCACGATATATAGTGGAAACCCTGATTGGCAAAACTAGCTTCTCAAGGAAAAACCACTACCTTCAAGCTTCCGCTTGAGAGGATTTTGAAGCGTCTACTTGTCTTATTGATTTCTTGTTCGATTACACTTGTATCTTGGACTTCAACGTCTAGACTTCCCACCTAGATTTGAAACCTCTTCTATAATGATGAATCGAACTCAACCCTCAAAGACTCACAAACACTTCACTCTCTTTTTCTTTTCTTTTCGTTTGATGCCCCGAGTTCGTACATAGAAATGAATCCCACACTCCTATAAATACAACTCGTCTAAACCCTAATCGTAACAAGATAAGATTTCTCCAAATAAGGTAACAAGAAGATATGATTTGATTGAAGAAATAATATCCCAACTGTCTATATTAATTAAAGAAAAGATTCCTTAAATTAATATAACCGGATAAGATATAATCCCCTCTCTCCAATTATCTTATCTTAGCAAAGATTTCCTAAGATAAAACAATCGGGCTTCTCTCTCTCCATATCTTCTCGATCGGCTTTAATCCTTGCAGCCGAAGTCTTTCATCCTTTACCAGGTGTGCTTCTTGATTTGTTTCCATAATTCAGCACGCTGGATTTCTTCCTTCCATTCACATCTTTGATCTTGTTCGTCACTGTTGTTCCTTGAGAGGTAACAAAGCACATGAACAGAGCTATGTTCCCTCTGCGATCCTTTGCTGCAATGGTTCCCTGAGATAACTGTCTTTGTTCCTGAAACACTTAGTACCCAGATTAGTTGAATGTTTGTTAACATCAAAACCTAAGGAATTCAACAAATTCCCCATTTTTGATGGTGACAAACACCCTTGACAATAAAGCATACACGTACGAGATAAAGACAGTTATGGAGAGAAAGTCTTCCCACTAAGGCAGTATTAGTTCCCCCTCAACTCAGCAACATATGAAACCATGTTCTGTTCCCCCTTAACCAAAGCTACCTGTCATTTTCCCCCTTTTGGCATCATCAAAAACATAGGTAAGGAGATAGAGAGAAAACGACCACATCAAGATGAGCAACACCCCCTTTTGCATTAGATTGAAACGCACAAACATAGACTGTATGTAAAGACAACTACAAAATAAGCAAAGATAACACATATGATCAACATGCCAGTCAATGGAAACACATGAGCCAGAGACAAGGAAAATCAAGCAGTAAGGGATAAATGTGCTAGGGAACAAAAGAGGGATTGGTTAGCCAGAGAACGACGAATCAAGTACCACTGGTGCCTGTAGAGGGATCCGGAGTATGAGTAGCCGTTAGAGCACGCACATCCTCCATAAGTCGCCTTTGTTGTTCTGCCAATCAACGATATTGCGTGAGACAAACTCTTCATGGCCCTTCGCAGATTTGTTCCCCTTCAGACCCAACCAGCACCTTTTTGCAACATAAACTGCTTCTTGTGTAGCATCCAACCGCCGATAGAAGAAAGATTCATTTGTCCCCTCTTTGTGTTCCCTGTGGTGTTCCAGTTTTTTTTTTTTTTTTTTTTTTTTGGAAACAGCACACGGGAGTAACATGACAACTTTGCAGAGAACGCCATAGATAGGAGGGGAGAAAACACAAGAATCCTTTTTCATATCTTTTCAAGTATTAAGGATAATGATCCCAATCTTCTTCTTTCCTTTTTTTACCAAAGATCACAGCCAAGAAGATATTTTCCAAAAATAAATCTTGTAACAGATTATGTCCAAATCCATCAAAGCCCACAAAATCTCAAGCGCAACAACCATCACGCAACCACCACATCACCTTTTATGCGCGAACACTTCTCAAGCAGTTGCAAGTCATCATTACACATCATACTTGTCAAATCCCAGCCACAGACCACAGAGGCGACAATTCGTATTCTCGACTTTCCGAAAAAGTAGAGGAGTATGATGTGGGGGTAATATTACCAGAGAGGGTACAAAGAACATCACACATAAATATACGAGAATTTTTAATAATGTTTAATCATGAATGAGAGGCTCCCAGATGTGGATGATAAGAGAGGCTCATAGGAAGCATCAAGCATGATGGCTAGGGTAGGCTATAGAGTCAACAATCATTTGGGCTTATAATGAGGGATCAATGCATCAAGTTGACTCTTTTAGGCCGAAAGAAAGCTGAATCATGTATTAACAAGATAGCATAGAGAATCATGCATGCAATTTTGCACATTAGTGAAGTATTAGCATGAGTCTAAGCAAGGCGTTCAACAAATGATCAAGAGAATGAATGCAGATCAAGACATGATGATTAACCTTTCACACTTTACCATGTAATTTAGCCAATCATCGAGGGAATACAACAAATAGACATGTGGTTAGGGGAACAAACCAGGCTTCATATGGAACTGAATGTAGAGTTCCCTAACAGGTGTCCTAATGAGAAAATTGGCATTTGATTCTTTTGTTCCATGAATTTCCTTGTATGCCAATCTTTCTCCACACAGTGATGTCTTTTCTAGATGTACATGGTACCTGAGTATACAAACACGGAACACTTTGTGATACCCCGTAATTTTGTAAGGCTATTTTGGGAATTATGGATTTTTCCCGAACATCCGTTTGGTACGTCGGATTTAATTCTGAAGGTTTGAGACATTCTGTAATGTGCTCTGTACCTGTAATATTTTTCTCAATGAAGAATTATACAGTCGAGATCTTTTGGAAGTTCGTACTCGTTCGTGTACGACTTTTGTTAATACGGGTTAAGATTGGTACAAGTTTATTGCCCAAGAGTTGTTATCTAATGGGCAATAGTACAAGATTCTTTATCCAAAGGTTATTGTCCAAGAGCTATTATCCATGAGGCAAAAGTACAAGTTGGTTAACCAAGGGTTATTACCCAAGCTCCCTTCCAACCCTAATTTTGCCTATAAATAGAGAGCATTGGGTGAGAGTGAAAGGGGCTGAAAAACGCGGAAGCGCTGTCAAGCTCTCGTCTCTCAAAAACGCTCTCAAAACGCTCTCTCTCGGGAAGGCTCTAGTGGATCGTCGAAGCTCGTTTAGTGTCGTTTCCGGTGGCCAAGAGGAGCATTGGAGGCTCTCAGACGCCTAGAAGCCAAGCAAGGCGAAAGACGAGCCAAACCGATCGTCGAGGGTGAGTTTTCTCCTCTCGTATTTCTGTTTTCGTTCATGACGGCGACCGCCGCGAGGATCACGGCGACCGCCGGCTCGAAGTCGGCGACCGCCGGCATGAGACGGCGCCCGCCGTGAGGAACACGGCGACCGCCGGCATGAGACGGCGCCCGCCGTGAAGATCCCGGCGCCCGCCGTGATGTTGTGGCCAGCCGCCGTGAAGAAGGGCCAAGGAGCGACGCCCGCCGCGTGGGAGGCGGCGCCCGCCGTGAATTGGGCGGCGCCCGCCGTGATTGTTGTGGCACCCGCCGTGAAGTTGTTGTTGGCCGGGTTGATGTGTTGGCTTCTAGGCCTTCGTTCGGGTTTCGTTTCCTTCGATTCCTTTCGTTCTTTCGTAGATCGGTATTGTTGTTTGTCGAATCTAACTTAGGGTTTCTTTATGGGTCGATCCGAAGGTACCAGAGTTGTCAGATTCGTCCCTTTGTCGAGCCCGGAATCCCGTCGTTAGACTTCGTTCAATCTCTGCGGACTCAGGCAAGTGGCGGTTCGCTCTTGCTCATCGTTCCATATTTACATTAATTATCAGTTGTTTATCTGATTAATTAATTTGGAATGATTACTGTGTTTGTCTGGAATTGGTTTTATAAACTGTTTTGGAAAATCATATAATAGGTTGTGTATATGTTAGAACGACGCTATTATCTGTGATCGCCTTTCGGGCATTTATGTAGATTTATCCTGTATTGTGGTTGTGTTGTAACTGTTAGTTAGCACAAGTATTTGTAGGAACGCCTGGATCCTGAGAGTTCCATGCGCGTTCCTTTATAACTGTAAGGGCGATGAAGACCCAACGATTGTTGAAGTTTGAACTCAGTGAGGTTCATTCTTTTAAAGGGCGAGCAAGACCCTGCGATAGTAGAAGTTTGGACTCTATGAGGTTCATTCTTTCGATATAGATTCAGAGGTTTGGACTCGGTGAGGTTCATTCCTTAGATATGGGTCCTGCGTGACAAGGACATATATTAAAAGCTTACAACGTGTTAATCGTTTTGGAATTAAATAAGGTAAGGTGCCCGAGAGCACTTAATTAATAAATCTTCGGCGAGTAGTGTAGCTAAGTAAATAGTGCAGCTAGGAAAGCTCATCTCGACTTTTGATCAGAGTACGTTCTCTTTCCAATCTGGATTCGCTGTAAGCGATGAGGTTGGTCGTGAACCGAAACATCTTAGTCAATTTTTAAATCATCGTTATGTGGTTCTGTAAGATCCAGACTTGAATGTAGTACGTTCTCTTTCCAATCTAGATTCGTTGTAAGAGGTGAGGTTGGTTGTGAGCCGAAGCATCTCAATCAGCTTTTAATCATTGTTGTTTGATTCTTAAACATTCCAGATTTGTCATACTTCCTTAAAGACTCATTTCCGTTGGAGTCTTCTTTCGGGTCAATTTCTGTGAAGATTAAGTCTTCCATAATCTTCTCTTGTGCATACCTCTTGTTGTTATTCCGTGAAAGTGTCGGGTTATGTATCGTCCCTTCGGTTATTATTCGAGGGACAATGATAGTAAACGGTTACGATCACTCGAACCATTCTGCTTTTTACCCTTGCTAGTCTATTCAAGTAGACTAACCCACGAACATTATTCTCTGCATGTGGGCTGGTGTCATCCGTTCAATTCGGCACATCAGATAGAGCAAAGATATGAGGAGACTAGATTGACTATGAAGACGACGGTTGTTTTGGATGTTTTAATAAATTTCTTTTAATCAGGTTGAGATCCTTGGGCAGGTGATCATTACGATCACAACCCTTTTTGTAATATCTTTGTTTAAGACTTCCGTTGTACTTTGTTTAAACTCTGTATTTGTCCTATTCGGGGGTCCTATTCGGGATTGGGATGTAATCCTGTAACTCATGTTTCATTTGATTGATGTTTTGATTTGAATACTTTGATCATTATGTAGCAATTGTATTCCATGAATTGTATTTAAACCGGTAAAGCCTTGGGTGATCTCGGTAAGGAACACTAGGGTCACTGGCGGTAATACCTTTCCAAATGGGTTAAGATTTGGGGGTGTTACACACTTCAGTCATTAAGTCTTTATCCACATATCCATTTCTTTTACCTTTGTCACCAGGCCTTTGAGTCTCAAACATTCCTGCAGAAGTGAGGTGAGACTCGCTTTGTTCCATGTCAGGTAACTGAACTTAATACGAGTGAAATACCGGGAACTTTCCTCACTTTATCCTGCACAGAAAGAGTTAGCTCTTTGCGAACCCAGACAAACTTATGCTTTCTGGGCGTAGGAGCAACATATCTGATCTTTGGAGGTTCAACATTCATTTGCTCCCTTGTAGTACGAGCAATCTCCTCATTGTGTTGCTTCAGAAGGCACTCTTGTTTGTAGTGACCAGAATGCCCGCAATACCAACAGACCCTGTGGCACTTTAGGTCGACATACTTGCTCTTGCCAGGCCAAATTGTTTTGTTAGAAATCCTAGAATGAAAATCAATGTTATTGGACTTACTGCTTTGGGATTGCTTCAACCAGATTTTATGAGCCTTCTGTCCATGATACCAAGCCTTACCCTCCTCAGTCGAGTTTGAACAGTCTTTGCCTTTGTTCCCTCCGGAGGAACTGTCCCCTTTTTCTTTTACAGGCTGTTTTCCTTCGACTTTGGAGCCTTTTTGCTTGGTGCCATTGACAGGAAGTTTGGGTTGATAGCCAATCCCAAAGCGAGGCACTTCCTGTGACTCAGTCTTCTTTTCATTCTTGGCTGCAACAAATACAATACCTTTTGTCTTGTCCTTCTGTTCCTCACTGAGTTTGGTTAGATCACTAGAAAGTTTTGCATTTCCTAGTTTTAGCATTAATGACTCAGCCTCAAGTGAGGAGACAGAGGACTCTAGAGAAATAATCTTCTCAGTGAGTTTAGGACACTCAGTGCACGGTCTTGGAGAAGAGGATGAGCCTTTCTCAAGTTTGACCACTTTTTCAGCCCATCCTTTGTTTTCTTCGATCAAACTTGAGATCGATTCATCCCTATCTTTAATCTGTTCACTGAAAAGACTATTCTCATGAACAAGCTTCTTAATGAAGGAAACTAAGCTTTCTTTTGACTTCCTTTTCAAGCTAGAGATGAGTTCAGATTCACTTACCTCAGTTCCATGCATACCCCCTTTTGATTTGTCATGGTCTTCTATGGCCATCAAGCAGACATCTCTTGAATGAGAAGATTCTTCATCCTCTGAGTCAGTATCACCCCATGTTGCGACCATTGCTTGCTTTCCTTCACGAACTTGAGGGTGACCAGCCTTTTTCTTGAAGCAGTTATTGGCAAAATGTCCCTTGTGTTGGCAGTGGTAACAAACGACATCCTTCATGTCTCTGTTCCCTTCAGAGGAACTCTGTGTGCCCTTGTTTTGAGACCATATTTTCTTCATAGCTCTAGTGATGAGAGTCACATCTTCATCACCGTCCTCATCTTCGTCTTCAACTTGAGATAGGTCAAAGGCACGTTCAACCTTCAAGGCAATGCTTTAAGCCTTCTCTTCTCCCTTTTTGTTCATCTTGTGGTTGTATACAGATGCGTTGCTTTCAAGCTTGGCAACAACCTCTTCCATGGTGAGAGACTTGACGTCAGTTTGGGAGTACAGAGCGAGAGCAATTGCGTCCCACTGAGAGTTGAGGCCTTGCATAAAGTGATGAGTGAGCTTCTAGTCTGGCATCTCTTCATCAAGGAACTCCAATTAACCTACGATCCCCTGGAACCTGGAGTAGAACTCTTGAATGTGCTCATCCTCTCCTTGAGAAATTTGATCGTACTCCTTCATCAAGGAAAGAATTCTGCTTTTCTTGACATCTTCATTTCCATGATGGAGACGTCTTAGAGCTTCCCAAATCTCCTTGGCGGTTTTGTAGCCGATGATTTTCTTGAGATCCGTGGGGAGAAGGACCATATGAAGGATCTTCTTGGCTCTGCAATTCTTCTCCAGCTTCTTCCGGTCTCCATCGGTGTAATCGATCTTTGGCTTAGGCTTTGTAGCGTCCTTTTCATTTGGGATAGCCATGGGGCCAACCTCGATGATTCTCCATATCTGTCCATCGAGGGAACAAATATGGGATTCTATTTGCTCAACCCACCAGTCATATTCGCCTCCCTTCAGGACTGGTGGCTTCCAGAATGAATCACCAATAGCGTTGTTTGACGACATCTTTCCTGCAAAGTCTAAAACGAAAACAGTCTAGAGCACCAGGCTCTGATACCAATTGTTGGATCGTTAGAGTTACGTCTGAGGGAACAAAGGCTTTGTTCCCACAGAAGGCACAGCGGAACAATATAGCAGGAAAGATAACGAACGAACTCACGATATAAAGTGGAAACCCTGATTGGCAAAACTAGTTTCTCAAGGAAAAACCACTACCTTCAAGCTTCCGCTTGAGAGGATTTTGAAGCGTCTACTTGTCTTATTGATTTCTTGTTCGATTACACTTGTATCCTGGACTTCAACCTCTAGACTTCCCACCTAGATTTGAAACCTCTTATACAATGATGAATCGAACTCAACCCTCAAAGACTCACAAACACTTCACTCTCTTTTTCTTTTCTTTTCGTTTGATGCCCAGAGTTCGTACATAGAAATGAATCCCATACTCCTATAAATACAACTCGTCTAAACCCTAATCGTAACAAGATAAGATTTCTCCAAATAAGGTAACAAGAAGATATGATTTGATTGAAGAAATAATATCCCAACCGTCTATATTAATTAAAGAAAAGATTCCTTAAATTAATATAACCGGATAAGATATAATCCCCTCTCTCCAATTATCTTATCTTAGCAAAGATTTCCTAAGATAAAACAATCGGGCTTCTCTCTCTCTCCATATCTTCTCGATCGGCTTTAATCCTTGCAGCCGAAGTCTTTCATCCTTTACCGCGTGTGCTTCTTGATTTGTTTCCATAATTTAGCACGTTGGATTTCTTCCTTCCATTCACAGCTTTGATCTTGTTCATCATTGTTGTTCCTTGAGAGGTAACAAAGCACATGAACAGAGCTTTGTTCCCTCTGCGATCCTTTGCTGCAATGGTTCCCTGAGATAACTGTCTTTTTTCCTAAAACACTTAGTACCCAGATTAGTTGAATGTTTGTTACCATCAAAACCTAAGGAATTCAACAGAAGGCCATGCGGCCCCCGCCGCAGCGCCATGACTTCGGCAGTGGCGGTCCTCGGCTCTCTCGACGTCGTGCTTATCTTAGGCCTAGTTTGCTATTTTGAGGTTTATTTATGCTACATTGGTGTTTTTGGAAACTTTCTAGTTTTAGCTTGTAATTATTTTTAGCAAGTTTATTTTTAGTAAGTTCTATTTTTGGGCGTGTACGTCTCCTATGCTTAGGAGACCGACCCATTAGGTTTGTTTTGGCCTATGGCCGCACTTTCTTGGCTTTATAAGCCTTGCCGCATGTACATTATTTCCTTACGTTGAATTGAATATAGCTTGAGCATTTCATTGAGTCATTACTCCGACCTTTAGCCTTTCAACGTCACCCTTAATCTCCGATCGATCCCCGTCATGGATCACCCAAACCTCCGATTGCCTCCAAGCCATCGAACCCACTCGCCCATCCTCGGTTTCCTACCGAATGTAAGAGTGTCGGCAACCTTCACATTCGTGAAGCTTGCCACCTATCCCAGTTACGCAATGAAGAGAAGGAACCAAGGACCCGCTTTCTACCTAGATCCGGCAACAACTCGTAGACGAGGCATCATTACGTATCAATTGGTGTCAAAGCCGCTGTGCGGCGCGTCCGCGGGCTTGTAGGTGCCGCGGCTGCCTTGAGACGCGCTTATCCTAGCCTACATAGGTGAGGGCATGTTAGTAGAAAGGAATTGACTAGGACAAGATTCATACATTTTGGAAGTGGAGGGCGGCCACAGGGCTTGCTTCTTGCTCACTAGCTAGTTGTGGAGCAACATGGCCGTGTGGGTGAGGCTGTTGAGATCCTTGATGGGAAGGATCTCAAGCTGGTCCCTGATGGAGGTGTTGAGGCCACTGAGGAATTTAGTGCTCAAGGTAGAAGGGGAAACGCTCACGCCCGCCTTGTAGTACATGTCTTTGAGTTTGGAGAAAAACTCCAAAGGCGTCATTGAGCCTTGGTGAGTGAGGGCGATGTCCATCCGCATCCTGTTCTTGTAGTCTTTGGGCACATACTTCCGAGTCATGACAAAGACAAGCTGGTGCCATTGCTCAATAGGGGTCAGGTTGTGCCGTATGCGGTCGGTGACAAGCCTGTGCCACCATGTGCGGGCAGCACCTCTGAAATGGAGCGTAGGAGAATTATACATGCAGCGCGGCGCGAACCCGACATGGGTGGGCAAGTCACGGCTGGGGCCGTGTTGCGTTGATGTAGTGGGTCGGTCACGGCCGCTAGGCTGGCCGCGTGCAGCGTCTCGGAACCGCTCAGTCTCGGCATGGCGCTGCTCCATGCGATGCATGCGGTCAAAACGGGTACGTATGTCGCCGGTGTCGACAAAGGGGTAGGGACCCAAGTCTGTGGCCGGGGACTCATGCTCGTTGGAGTAGTCCTTGTCGTCTTGCGAGCCAAAGGGTGACCGCGGACGAGGCTCGTAGAGGTCATGAAGGTCAGCATCGTGGCGGCTCTCTATGATGGAGTTGAGCCAACGAAGGGGTTGCTGCTGGGAAGATGAGGGCATGTGGCCCTTGCCTTGGCGGCAGGATTTGTCGGCCTAAGGCGATTGTTCATGGTCGGGGTCGACACCCAGGGTTGCAGTGGATGGACTAGGCGGTGGCCCTCGGGAACTCGCCGTAAGCGCGAGTTGGCGCTTAAGTTCCGGATTCTCGGCCTCCAACTCTCCGCGGGCCTTGGCGGCGGCCTCATGCTCGACTTGGAGGCAGCGAAGGCCTCATCAGAGTCGCTACCTAATGTCACCATCACAACAAGCAAACAAGGATGAAAATGAATCAAAAGTCACAAATTGCAACGAACAAGATAGTCTTAGCAACCTAACAATTCATTCTCACGAGGCAACTATTTTAGTTTTTAATAAATCGGCACAAATTTTAGAGGAGAGAGAAACGCAAAGATTCTGCATGGAGATAGGAGAGAGAGAGAGAGAGAGAGAGAGAGAGAGAGAGAGAGAGAGAGAGAGAGAGAGAGAGAGAGAGAGAGAGAGAGAGAGAGAGAGAGAGAGAGAGAGAGAGAGATATGCAACAACTTGGTAACAAACAAGATATGCAAATCTTTTAATTACCAAAAAAAACAAGAAATAACAACCAAATTTGCGAGATCTTATGCGGTTACAAGTCAAGATATGGCCGCAATTTGAGGGATAGGATCTCTCGACTATCCTTTTTTTTTGGTTTGTCAACTCTCGGCCAAGATCTCCACGTCAAGGAACGAAGAGATCTAATCCTAGGGTTTGGCGGTAAAAACAACAAAACAATAATGGTGGAAGCAAGGAAATGGATCGAAAATAGGAACAACGTGAGAACGAAAGTGAAGAGCTGGAAAGACCACACCTTGTACCGCTGAATCAGATACCAATTGATACGTAAGTCACGCAAGCGACCTATATTTGGCTCCATGGCAAGTCACGCAAGTGTTACAAAACCTAGTGACTTGGCGAGTCATGTGTGGCCAATAAAAGTGCTCCTTGAGGCGGCTAAGGTTTTGGCTATGCCGAAATGGCCACAGCCCCGGCCCCACGTCCGGAGCGAACTCGTGACCAAACCTGCTTCAAATGCGGTGGGCGCGGTCATCTCCAGCGTGACTGCCCCAACCAAAAGAATATTTTATTCACGCAGGGCTCGGGCTACGAGTCATTCGATGACGAGCCGACAGAAGACATGACCCCCAAGCTAGACGATGTCGAGGAGGACGATGCCTACCTTTGTGCCCCGCATGAGCTGGACGTGTGCACCCCTTTAAGCCTCATTACTCGGTGTGTGGTCACATTGAAGGAGGAAGCCTTGATAGATCAACGAGAGAACCTGTTTCACAGCCGTTGCCTTGTCCAGACCGCCTCCTTGAGTATCATCATTAACGATGGTAGTTGTTGCAATATAGTCAATGAGAAGGTGGTCACACACCTCAAGCTGGCAACAATGCCCCATCCTCAACCGTATGGTCTTCAATGGATTTCTAAGGGTAAGGGTGATGTGGTAAACAGACAATGCCACATCACTTTTCAAATTGGTCAATATACCGATACGGTTTTGTGTGATATTGTTGCTATGGATGCTACTCATCTTCTCCTTGGCAGGCCATGGCAATTTAACAAGAAAGCCGTGCATGATGGCTTCTTAAACACGTATGTGTTTATGCATGGTGGCCGGCGAATTACATTGCTACCCATGTTGCCACAGGAGATTCTCCACGACTAGGTGGAATGCAGCCGCGCCAAGGCCAAGGAAGTCGCCGCAGCCGCATCGCAGGCCGCAGACGCTGCCAAACCCCAAGATGTGCGGCCGTACCAACGACAAATCTAGCAAGTGCCAGAGCTCAGTCAGCGGCGCAAGCACTCGCGCCCCCGCAGCAGCAGCTTTGGGCACGCATACTGGCAAGCACGGCACCGCGCGCGATATTGACAGCGATGGCGCCGCTCCCACCCTCAAAGGCCGCTGCGAGCACCGCTTATTGATCGCACGCGCTTGGGATCTTACTCCACTTTTTCAGGGACGCTCTCCTTGTTTTCTTTTGCTCCCAACTGCGTGTCTTTCCATTGATAAGAATTTAAATGATTTACCCCCATGTGTTTCCTCCCTCGTGTAGGAATTTCATGACATCATGCCCGAGGAGTTACCCGAGGGCCTACCCCCAATTTGCGACATCGAGCAACAAATTGACCTAGTCCCAGGCGTTGCATTCTTCAGCAAGGATGCCTACCGTGCCAGCCCCGAGGAGACGAAGGAGCTCCAGCACCAGGTACAGGACCTCATTGACAAGGGCTACGTCCGCGAGAGCTCGAGCCCTTGTGGCGTGCCAGTCCTTCTCGTGCCCAAGAAGGATGGCACATGGCGTATGTGTATCGACTGTCGCGCCATCAACTAGAATACGGTGAAGTACCGTCACCCCATCCCGTGCCTCAACAACATGCTCGACGAGTTGCATGGAGCCACTCTCTTCTCCAAAAATTGATCTCAAGAGTGGCTACCATCAAATCCGCATAAAGGAAGGCGACAAATGGAAGACAACCTTGAAGACCAACTATGACCTCTACGAATGGATCGTTATGCCTTTCGGCCTCACCAATGCCCCGAGCGCTTTTATACGGATCATGCACCATGTTCTTAGACACTTTTTGGGGAAATTTTTCGTCGTGTATTTTGACGATGTTTTTGTGTATAGCCATACTTTAGAGGACCATGTAGACCACCTTAGACAGGTCCTAGATTGCCTTAGGAGTGAGCAATTGTATGCAAATTTAGCAAAATATGTGTTTTGCTTCGACACAATAGTTTTTCTAGGAATTGTCGTCTCCAAGGATGGTCTATGCATGGACACCGAGAAGGTTTGATCCATTCAAGAGTGGCCTACCCCCACGACGCCGACAATGGTTCATTCCTTTTTGGGGTTGGCAGGCTTCTACCGACGGTTTGAGCGTGACTTTAGCACAATTGCCGCCCCGTTGCATGAGCTCACCAAGAAAGGCGCCTCCATTGACTGGAATGACAAGCATGAGGCAGCCTTCCAGACCCTCAAAGACAAGCTTTGCAGCGCGCCCCTACTCCAGTTGCCTGACTTCAACAAGATGTTCGAGGTTGAGTATGATGCCTCCAATTTTGGCACCGACGGTGTCTTGCTTCAAGAACGGCACCCCATTGCCTACTTCAGCGAGAAACTGTCCAGCACCACACTCAACTACTCCACTTATGACAATGATCTTTACGCTCTAATCCACGTGTTGAAGACGTAGCAACACTATTTGTTGCCTAGATCCACATGGACCATGAGGCCCTTGCATACCTGAAGCACCAGTCCACCCTCGGTCGGCGCCATGCTCGATGGGTAGAGTTCATGGAGACATTCCCTTATGTCGTCTTGCACAAGCAAGGTAAGGAGAATGTGGTCGCTGACACCCTTTCTCGCAGGTATGTGCTCTTGACTCAGCTTGATGCAAAAGTTTTACGCTTTTCATTGATTACAGACTTGTATTTACTTGATGATTTCATTAAGCCTATGTATGAGACCTACGCATCCCGGGGTGAGTTTGAGGGCTATATTTTGGACAATGGATATCTTTTTAGGGTTGGGAATCTTTGCATACCCCAATCTTCCATTAGGACACTCCTTATCCAGGAAGCTCATGAAGGTCGTGGCCATTTCGGCATAGCAGAAGCCTTAGCCGCCCTCAAGGAGCACTTTTATTGTCCACACATGACTCGCCAAGTCACTAGGTTTTGTAATGCTTGTGTGACTTGCCATAGAACCAATTCTAGGTCGTGTCCCTCATTGTACACTCCCCTACCCGTGCCATCGACTCATTGGGAGGATTTATCTATGGATTTTGTGATGGGGTTGTCGATGTCTAAGAAAGGGAAGGACTCTATTTTTGTAGTTGTAGATCGATTCTCTAAGATGGCTCACTTTATCCCTTGTAGGATGATCAACAATGCTTCAGACATAGCTAACTTATTTTTTGAGCATGTGGTGAGATTACATGGGATTCCACGTACTATTATGAGTGTTAGGGATGTGAAATTTGTGAGTCACTTTTGGAGAACCTTGTGGGGTAAGCTAGGCACCAAACTCCTCTTTTCCACTTGCTACCACCCACAAACCGACGGCCAAACTGAGGTGACCAACCGCACCCTAGGTATCTTACTTAGGACCATGCTTAGGGCCAACCCGCGCCATTGGGAGGACTTACTATCTTGTGTTGAGTTCTCTTATAATAGGTATGTGCATTCAGCAACTAGGCTTACTCCGTTTGAGGTCATCCATGGCCGGAACCCGCTCACGCCATTGGACCTAATTCCGCATCCGCTTTGCGCCGGCGACAACCTCAAAGGCGCCAATTGTGTTGAGTTCATCCAGGAGTTGCATGCTAGGACAAAGGAGCAACTAGAACAGTAAGCCTGCCAATACGAACACAAGGCCAACAAGGGTCGGCGCCATGTCGCATTCACGCCTGGTGACCTTGTTTGGGTGCATATGCGCAAGGAGCGCTTCCCCGCCAAGCACCGCAGCAAGTTCAACCCCCGCGGTAATGGTCCTTTCCTAGTAATCCAATCCTTCGGCCCTAATGCATATCAATTGGAGTTGCCCGATGACTATGGAGTTCACGCCACCTTCAATGTGGCCGAATTATCCCGCTATGTGCCCTCGGACGTTGACATTGACGAATCGGGGACAATTCGAGGCCAAGAAGGGGAGAGTGATACAACCCCGGCCTTGACATTAAGGGAGGCCCAAGAAGAGAACATGATGAGTGTCCAGTCCAAAGGCCCCATCACCAGAGCGCTCGCCAGGGCCATCGCCCAAGCCACTCAAAGCATCACAACCAACTATCCAAGGCCTTCATGCACAACGGCTCCACGAATTCGATCGTGCCCAAGGCCATGTCCTTCTCCGCCATCGAAGGCCATGTGGCCCCCGCCGCAGCGCCATGACTTTGGCAGTGGCGGCACTTCCTCGGCTCTCTCTACGCTGTGCTAATCCTAGGCCTAGTTTGCTATTTTGAGGTTTATTTATGCTACATTGGTGTTTGTGGAAACTTTCCAGTTTTAGCTTGTAATTATTTTTAGCAAGTTTATTTTTTAGTAAGTTCTATTTTTCAGCGTGTACGTCTCCTATGCTTAGTAGCCCGGCCTATTAGGTTTTGTTTTAGCCCATGGCTGCACTTTCTTGGCTTTATAAGCCTTGCCGCATGTACATTATTTCCTTACGTTGAATTTAATATAGCTTGAGCATTTCGTTGAGTCATTACTCCGACCATGAGCCTTTCGACGTCACCCTTATTCTTTGATCGATCCCCGTCACAGATCACCCAAACCTCTGATTGCCTCCAAGCCATCGAACCCACTCGCCCCTCATTGGTTTCCTATCGAGCGCAAGAGTGTCGGCAACCTTCGCATCCGTAAAGCTTGCCACCTATCCTGGTTACGCAACGAAGGAACCAAGGACCCGTTTTCTACCTAGATCTGGCAACAACTCGTAGACGAGGTATCGTTTACGTATCAATCAACATAGTATCCAAAACCTTTTTCTCGAACTAGAGTCAAGAAACAACAAGGCAGGATCAAGAGTATCTTGCTTGACAACAATATCAAGTAACAAGGCTACTCAAACAACCACAAATGAATCAAAGGCTCGAATACAGACAGACGAGTAACCTTAGTTTTTCACACTTAGCAGATTCAGTCTCACACAACCACCACAAGTTCTCAGTTTCACCAAAAATAGACAAAGGTCTGAACAAGTGCATGCAAGAGCAGATCAAGAGGGTACACAGTGGAAGAAGTCAAGGATACAGAGAACAAGGCTCTGATACCACATTGAAAATCAACATCATCAACGTACTTGCACGACCTCAAGTTTGCACCAGTCGAAACTTTGCAACACAAAGAAACAAATCCACACCAAACGACGTGAGAAATTGTTGACGTAGTTCGAGATTAAACCCTACTATGTGGAGCCTAAAGAGGGGAGGCTCACCCAAGATGCAATGAAGAGATTCAGAGTCTACAAAGCATGCTACAAGCACTAGAATGACAAAAACCAAAAGCAGAAAACAAAAGCAAGACACATCACAATAGAGAACACAAGACGGAACAAGAAGATGATCGCAGGGAGATTCGGCTTCCTCCAGAATCCAGGAACTTCTTAGAGTTGAATCACATTCAAGAAGACGTCGTCAGGGATGAACGCACCACCGAGGAGATCGACGCGCCACCGAGCACTCTCCTCTCTCTTCTTTCTCTTCTCTATTTCTCTTTGTGAGCCGCAAACAAAAAACCCTTGAATGAAACCCTAGAAGCTGGAAGAGAGCTTTTAAAGCGTTGTCAGTCAACCTCCACGTCAGGTAACAAGATGGGCCTCCACCAAGAAATGGGCCACGCAACAAGATGAACTAGTTAGGCCCGTTAAGCCCAAGCCATCCAACCTAGTCTTTTAAAGCTTCGGGGTTGCTTGGTTTTAATAAACCAAACCGGCCCAATTACAAATATGTGATCTCGGTTCACTATAATTGGTGTCTACACATTACTAGTTACATGACATACCAATACTTTATAATATAACTAAACTTGGATTATATTAGACATAACACAGTCCATGAGTTCGGCTAGCAACCCCGCCCATAACCCTCGACATCGCAGAGATCGAAATTGGATTCGATTAATATGTGAACCCATTTCTTATGATTTGGGAACAAAGAATTCTTTGTGGGGCTTAATTCTTTAAATTTACTTAGTTTTTTTCTTATATTTTTTGTATATCATATATAAAATAATATTCTGACCAAAATAAATAAATATATACATATATAACAATTGTGTATGATCAAGAAATGACACAAACTATTCCATGGGCAACGAATTAAGTAAAACAGTTAAGAGAACAGTGAGAACTTGACACAATTCCTTACAGAAGAAAACTCAATCAACCAACAAGTTTACTAAGAAAAACCTCTACCCCTACGTGGTTAACCTAGTAGGATTTCAAACGCATACGTGTGTTATTAATCCGGTTACATACAATCAAGCGAACAAGGACTTCCATCTAGTCACACACACAATATGTCCTTAGATTACCTAGACTCCTAAGAAAGTGATTATAACCACAACAACTCAAGTAAACACAACCTAGATCAGAATACTCACACAACATGTATCTTTATCTTCATCTCTCTCTTCCTTGCATGCTCGAATGTCGTAATTGTGTTACCATCAATAATGGTAGATACCTTGTATATATAACCCTAGAATAAATCCTAACACTAACCCTAAGTCCATCCATCACGTGCCAAGTAAAAGATATTGTTTTCAAATATTCCATTTCCATAAATACAAACCTTCTATATATCTTGTAACAAAAGATATTATGTTGCACACATAAGACTTAGTCAAAACTCTATCTAAAAAAACTCAGGCCTTGCGACTCAAGCTTTTGTTGGATCTTATCATTATCAAAACCAGAGGGACCATCATCATTCCAACAATTTCCCCTTTTTGATGATGACAAACCATCAAAAAAATTTCCACTCCATCATAATTTTTTCCACAAAATAGATAAGTATAGAGTCACTCAACATCAGCCAATATGCATCTTAGCTCAAAAATTCAATGTTCCCATTAAAGTTCTCCATTAGATAGATATTACAGTAATGGCATTGTTTAAAACATTTAACATATGAAACAATGAGATTGTTACCTTCCTTGAATCTAGATCATCTCACGATTTTCCACATTTCTTCCTTTTAGGATCATCAAAAGATTAATCTTTAAACAAAGAAACAACACATAAAGTAGCAAATTAAGAGCAAAAGACTGATTCATTAATAGTGCATGGAATTGATTACACAAGAGCTGGAAATATTGCAAGAACATCCAGAAAATTATAAAGATCAAAGAAGAAAAAAGTAGAAAAACATGAAAAGCACAAAAACATATATAATATAAGCTAGGGAACAATAGAGAGGGTCCACTCAAGAAATTGGGTATGTTCCCTTAGCTTCTTGTGTGTCCAGAAGGAAATCAAGTATCAAATCTACCTTGGCATTCAACTTGATCAGTTCCTCTATAATCTTGTGGTTTAGAGAATCACCGTTTGAGGTTCCTTCCCCAATATCCTTCTTTGATGAGGACAGTCTAGGCAATGTTCCTTTACCATCACCTTGGTACTTCATCTGGGAGAGATATTCACAACCTCCAAATCAGAACCCAGTACCACCTCATGTTTAGCTTTGCAAAGTTTTCCCCTTTCCAACAGCAGCCCCACAATCTTAGGATAGGGTAGGGAATGATTCTTGCATGTGCACTTTCCCGTGTGCTTAATTATCACCCTTGGAAGGTCAATATTATCCTTGTTCAGAAAGCGGTCAAGTAAAAGTATGTCAACACTAGTTCCAACTACCTTGATCAAATATTGGTGTGCTAAACAACCTACAAGAGGGAGGTCTCAAGTTGAGTAAGCAGTCAATTTCTTACCAAAAACCCGCTTGACACTGTCAACCTTCAAATCCTTGAGAGAATTCCCATTCGGCGGCTTGGAAAAACCTTCAAAAGAAACAAATTGCATCCTTGATATGGTGTCGTTGGTGAAAGAAATTGACATATTTCCTATTGTTGTCATCCCCCATGGAGAGCTCATCTTGGTTGCCTTAAAATTCTAGTAGAATTCTCGAACTTGTTCCAAATTCACCACAACTTGGAACGAACAAAGATGTTTCCATCCTTGGAACTTGATATGTTTCCACAACTTATCTAGTTTTTTATCCTTCAAGAACTTCTCTGAGGTCAGCAACGGAAGAAGCACCTTTTTCCCATCTTTTGACGGCGGCATAGAAGACCCTTATTCAAGCTTTTCCATCTTCTTAGCATGCTTGAAGGTAGATATTAGTCTATCCTTCAACGGAGTTGTTTCTATGGCGACAAATCGGCTTAGCGTCGAAAGCTTTGCGAACGCCCTTGTTTCCTTGATGATTTTGCATTCATCGTCATCACCTTATTCCTCTTTTTCATCACCTTCTTCATCACCTTCATTGCCCTCACAAAGTACATGTCGCTTTCTCTTGTGGCTCTCTGCATGAAAGATGGCCAATGGATTCTCACCTAGTTCAAATTCCAATTCTTAAATCCATTGTTTCTCTTCCGAATTGAGGGAATGGAAAGGAGAGGAAGCTTTCTGCTTAGCCGACGACTTCTTCTCATCAGATTCACCAACTTCTTCTTCCACTAGAGGCAGTGTTTCCTTCTCCTTCTATTTCCCTTTTTCACTCTCTTTCTCCGGCTCTTTGTCCTTTATAGGCGTTGCTTCCACCGATGTCACTTCCTCATGAGAAATGGAGACGATGTCAGGGGTGGAAGATTGGCTTTTTGCAGCCTTGAAGGAGGGTGTTAGTTCAGCTTTCTTTGCTTGAGCCTTGGTGATAAGCGACGAGTTGGGTTTCTAAGAGGGTGTCGATGGTGGCATCGATGATGGAAGAGGAAAGGTTGGTGTTGGTGAAGGAGTCCATTGAATTCTGATGAAGGTTTGGGAGAGTTTGAGTGAGAGTTTGAGAGAATTGAGAGAATTATAGAGCAAGAAAGCAAGATTGAGAGAGATTGCAAGAGAGTTGAGAATAACCATGAGAGATAAAAGTTAGGGCGGTTATTCTTTTGCAGAGAGGATTAGGATTAGGGTAAATCAAGATAAAATATTTCCAAAATATACCAAAAGTAATTATTTTTTTAGCCAAATTCTTCTCCACTAAGATATTTCTCTCTCCAGATAACGACTACTTTTTCTTTTTTTACTGCGCTGATCGTTTCTTTTGCGGAGGCGTCAACTCATAATGATATTTCCCTATTTGTTAAGAAACGTTCACCAACTAACGTTCCCATACATGTTCCACACATATGTTCCCTCTGAGCACAATAAGCCTTGTTCCCATCATGATGGCTCCCTACCATCACCCTTGACGGTGAAGGATAAGGAAGACAAGATGATTGTCCGCTCCAATGGACCCATGACTAGTGATGCGACCCTGCATCGACCCAAGCCGGGCTCAAGAGAGCCCCACGCGTCCAAGACTTTGGAAACCACCTTGGTTCAAGACGAGGAAGAACGCGATGACTGTGAGCTCA
Source organism: Rheum nobile (assembly GCA_027886185.1). NCBI lineage: Eukaryota > Viridiplantae > Streptophyta > Magnoliopsida > Caryophyllales > Polygonaceae > Rheum > Rheum nobile. The sequence goes on along the minus strand of WOAB01000002.1, from coordinate 1,048,843 downwards.
GAAGAGCCAAGTATGAAGACCGCGATCTTCATCAAGCGTCTTCATCCAAGTCCAAAGATCGTGTGCCTCAACGCGTCTTCCTTCAAGCGACTCCATGTTGAACGCGATCTCACTCAAGCGGCTCAACTGTCTTCATCACTTCACGCGTTCTTTCTGAAGATTGCGTTCTTTTTAGAAAGTTTTCTAATTTATAGCGTTTTAGATAGTTTCCTTTTTAGTCGTTCTATCTTTTAGGGCGAGTGCCTTTTGCATGCTTACATGGGCTAGCCCACGATGTTCGACTCGGCCCATCCGACATCTCACCTCCCCTATTTATACCCTACTTTGCTAATGTTATTTCTTACGTTCAAGTTAAAGTTCAAGGTTTAAAGTCGAGTGTTAATTCCTCATTCCCTTGATAGGACGTCACCCATATCCCTCTCATCCCCATTCCCTCCGCCGCCGACGCTACGGCAAACGCTTGATCTTCTCAAGCAAAGTCTATCTTCGCATCTCCTTCATCCACAGTCGACGCTACGACACCCAAAGGCTTGTCCTTTGAAGCCTTATATCCTTCACCAAATCGCTTCCACCACCGCTATCCATATTCCCATCAACTCGCTTCCATCGCCACCATCATTGCGATCTTCCGCTCGCGATCATCACCATTCTCACATTCCACAGCAGATTACCAGAGACGAGTGACTTCTCACCCAAGACTAGATCCAAGTCATCACCTTTAGCAATTCGGCTTGTCACATGAGGCAAGGACACATCAACTAGGGCGCGAGCCATCGCGCAAGCAACCCAATCCTTGGTCACATGATGCTTCGCAAGCTTTGATACCGCCACCAGCCACCCTGAGGTCACAATGTTGGCCTTTGAGGGTTTTGAGGTTATTTAGGCCAATCTGGGGCCAATCGCAGGCCATGGGCCTTGCCCCTTGACGGGCAGGTTTTAGTCGTGTTAACCTGGTCAAAATAAATCCTAACAAACCTAAACTAGTAGTTTGGGTAAGCAGGGTCGATCCCACAGGAAGGAGTTGTTTTCTCTTTATGTGGATTAGCATGCAAAGTAACAATGGGGGGTTTTTGTTGATTTCTTGGAAAACAAGTAAACAAAAGCAAAGATTGTAATCAAGTAAAGGGAAACACTTAGTCAAACGAATATCCACTTTTCATATGATAGATCGATCCTAGGTTATCTCTATTCCTTTCCTTTGATTATTCATGTCCCTATTCTGATTTAGTTAATAGTCCAACCAGTCCTAATAACCCTAACTATCAAACAATCCCTACCAACCTTCAAGATTTAATTTAATAGCAGCAAGAAGCATAGGAATTAGCCAGGATACATGCAACACCACAACCCGCAGCATTTAACATATAATCAAATCTCTTTCATAATAAACTAGTCCTACCAGTCCTAGAATATCATGGATGCTACTATAGATAAGGAATCTCAACCCGAAATATCCAAACCCTAGCAATAGACAATTACTAATATCAACTAGGTGATCAATCTAGTCAAATCAATAACAATCAATAGGAATATGCTCAAGAGAAAAGATATAACCCAAAGGACATAGGAAATAGAGAATTATCCTCACAATCAAATCATACAAAAAGCTTCAATTATCGGACTAAGCAAAGGGTGCTTAGCTCTTCATCGTTCTTGGAAACAAAATACTTCAAAGGGGAAAACTGAATGGAAACGTATTGAATGTGATGTAGATGATGTCAAGATGAATGAATGGAGGCTATGGAATTTAGGTTAAATAGACTTAACCTAAAGCCCAAGATCACAAACCTCATCTAAAAGGAAATAAAACTAAAGTTTGAAATAAAATAAACGAAAATAATCGAAAAAGGAAAAATAACAAAAACTTCGGAAATCTCAGTGGGTTCGCCTCCGTGTGCTTCCGCGGTCGCGGATCAGATTCCGCGGTCGCGGAAATATCATCGATGCTCTCGACTTGTTCGCTGGAAGGATTTTCCGCGGGCGCGGCAGAACTTCCGTGATCGCGGCCATGACACTCCTTCAGCTCCGCGTTTCGCTCGTCGCCGCGGACGCCTCTTGGCTCTCCTCTTTCTCGCGGTTGCTCGCGGCAGCCTCCATCCTTGCCCATTTGTGTGGCTTTCTTCCTCTAATCTTTCGTCTCCTCATGTGGTCTACTCCTTGTCTTCTGGATGTCTTCAATTAGCTCCTCCAAACCACCATATCTACACTTCTTCTCCTCAACTCTATTCTCCATAAATGTGCTCTAAACCTATACAAATGGCACCCAAAACACCGGTAACAACTCCTAGATAAGTACTATAAAATAGTGCTGATCAAATCCCCCATGCTTAAACCTTGCTCGTCCTCGAGTAAGCTAAGGTAAACCTACTCCTCTAATCAATCCCCAAGGTTTCAGGAAGCATAGAAAAATCATCTCCTCTAAGAATTTCACCTAACAATTATCTCCCAGGAACCAATACAATAAGCACAACACACCATACAATAACACATAACTCAACACCAAGCTAAAAGGAAAGCAGAGTACTTCCCCCAATCTTATCCCGAACACCATAGAGTGAATAAAATCTAATCTTAGTCTCCCATCTATCTTCTTATACCTCCGAGAGTGACCTACCCGAATCCTCCTTATATCTCCTCTTCTTATGTCACCACGCTAGGAAAAATGAGGAATCCTAATAATCACTCTTCTTCTTTTCACTCATTTTGCCAAGGCGCCCTTTCGGGTTTTCACCAAGCCACTCATTTCATTTTTCAATAGATGGGCTCACAATATACTCACATCACTCTTGACCAATTATTACCCTAGCCTAATGCTGGTCCAAGCCACCTGCTTATTACCTAAGTCGCCCTTTCGGGTTTTCGACTTTTCCCAGGATTTCTATTTTTGCCTTTTATCAATTTTTGGATTTTTTCATTATTATTCATTTTTCTCCTCAACGATATAGCAAGTATAGAACACTCCCCCATGCTTAAACATTGCATTGTCCTCAATGTAATGAAAGACAAAAAAGAATGAAACACAGGGAAGGCAAAAAATAACTCACAAACGTCGCTGAGGTGGCTTGGACGCTAAAGTTGTTGCTAGCGGTAAATCGGTAGAAGCACAGGTCTCTGGTGTTGTGCGGGCATCGTCACGATCAACTCCTAAATTTTCTCCTACCGTGCAACCAAAAGGAACCCACTTTGGTGAATAGTGGTATAGCAAGTAAGTCGGGGTTGCACGGCCTTTAACGAACACATGGTGGAGCCCGAGTATGATCGTGGTGTGGGCTCTAGTGTTCCTCCTCCTCAGCTGTCAATTGTAGGGCCATCATCGTTGTCAAATACAAATGTGGTGCAAATGTCTCTTCCATGACAACATGATGCGCACCTTCTTCATGGGAAACTCCAGACAGCTGGCCTTCGGTATAACTTTTTTTTTTCCGTTTAAGGTTTTTTCGGAATTTTTTTTTTCGATTTTTTTTTGTTTTTGGTGCAGGGCAATAGGAGACTTACATTGGTGTGGTAAAAACCGCCTTCAATTGGCATAGGGTCTCCTCCCTGCATGTTAGTTCGAAGCACAAACAAAAACAAAAGCAAAAACACACTAAAACAAAACAAAAATAACTAAAGACAAGGAATGAAATGGCAAGAAAAGAAATACATACCTCGGATTGCCTCCCGGACAGCGCCTTAGTTATTGTCGTGGCTCGACATACTACTCAATCTCCCTCAACTTGGTTCGCTCACCTCCATTGAGCACTCGGGGTTCCCATCTGGAGGGTGTCTCTTCGAATCATCAATGTTGAATCCGACCCTCTCCCCGTCGAATTCAATTGTGAGCGAACCGCTACTCACGTCGATCTTTGTTTCTGCCGTGTTCATAAACGGCCTTCCTAGCATCACTGGCGCTGCGTCCTTATCCTGCCATGTGTCCATCACGAAGAAGTCTGCAGGAAATACCAACTTGTCCACCTCGACTAGCACGTCCTGCACAACTCCTTTGGGGTAGACATATGAATTGTCCGCCAGCTGGATGATAATCCCCGTCTTCTCTAATGGGCCCAACTTCATAGACTCGTAGTGTGAGAGAGGCAGCACGTTGATGGAGGCACCCAAATCAAGTAAAGCCTTGTCGAACAAGGTACCCCCAATCTTGCAGGGAATAGTGAACATCCCTGGATTGCTCGCCTTCTTAGGTATCCGCTTTTGAAGCATAGCGGACACATTCTCACTGACCACCACCTTCTTCTTCTCCTTCACAGCCCTCTTTCTCTTAAGCGTGCAGAGCTCCTTCACAAATTTAGCGTAGCGAGGATACTATTAATCAATTTAAGTAAAGGAATGTTTACCTCGCAATTGCTAAACATTTCGAATAGATCCTTGTCATTGGCTGGCCTCCTCGTGTCCGCCAGAGCTTCAGGGAAAGGTGCGGGCGGCTTTTCGGATCCGAGCGGAGGGAAATAAGGGCGCACGTAATCGTCATAGGGAGTATCGGGTCGAAGGGATGCGTCTTGGGCATTTCCGCGGTCGCGGACTAGTGACCGCGATCGCGGAATATTCTCGAATAGGTCAGCGTCTTTGGCCCTTTTTCCGCGGTCGCGGTTCTCCTGCCGCGGTCGCGGATTGCTCTCGACCTGGGGCTCTTTTATCTTCGTTATTTTTCTGCGGTCGCGGAATTTCTTCGTTTTCGCCCGTCTCGCCAATGATCTCACCGCGATCGCAGTTTTCCTTCTCGCGGTCGCGGGCGTCCTTCTCCTTGGCTCTCCTGGCTTCCACCTCAGCCCCGCTCCTCAGCGTCATGGCGCATACATTTTCCTTCGGGTTGACCACCGTTTGAGAGGGTAGTTTTCCCGACTCCCGAGCCTCCAACCTGCTCACAGCTAGAGAGATCTTCCCCATTTGTTTCTCTAGATTCTGAATGCTAGACTTTGTTTCTTGCTGATTCTGGGCCACAATGTTCACCAATGCGTTCACATTGTTTGCCATGGTTGTCATGCCATGGACAAGGGCATTGATCTTGTCCTCACTGGATGTGTGGGCGCTGGAACTCTGGCCTTGGGGTCTCTGGTCATAAGGAGCTCGAAATGGTTGTTGACCCCCAGGCTGTTGGTACTATTGTGGGCGGGGAAGAAACTGTGGTGGCCGATGTGCATGTTCTTGGTTCTCCTGACCATGATGAGTGTTCTGCTGATTCTCGTACCTCAAATTGGGGTGATCTCTCCACCCTGGATTGTAGATGCTAGAGTATGGGTCATATCTTGGCCTTTGAGGGCTATATCCTCCAATTGCATTCACCTCAGCAGTGGGATCCTGCAGCGTGGGACATGCATCAGTTGGATGCGTCGTCGGTCGTAGCATAACCCACATGATTTGACATGCTGCTGGACACCCCTCATCATGCACCGCCTCATCATTTCTTTCATCTCAGTCATCTCAGCAAGAAGAGTGGAATTGGGCTGAGACTCTGCAGCTTTCATGGATTGGGCGCCCGCCCTTCTACTAAACTGTCTTGAGCCCTCAGATAGCTCAAAGAAGACCTCAAAAGCCTGGTATGGAGTCTTGTTGAGATGTTCCCCCCACAAGCAGCGTTCACCATCCTCCGCTCTTCATCAAGAAGACCTCCGTACAAATAAAGTACGAGGTCCTGGTCGGAGTAGCCATGACAGGGGCAGCTGGAAATCAACCTCTTGAAACGCTCATAGTACTCGTATAGCGACTCATTAGCCTGCTGCTCAATGTTGCTAATATTCCTCTTCAGGCTATTCAGCTTCGTCGCTGGGAAGTACTTCTCCAGGAAGGCCTTTTTCATCTTGGCCCATATATCTATGCTCCCTAGAGTAAGGTAGTAGAACCAGTCATTGGCCGAATCCTTCAAGGAGAAAGGAAAGGCTCTCAGCTTGATCTGGTCTTCTGTTACGCCCTTTGGTTTCATACTCGTGCAGACTGTGTGGAACTCCGACAGATGCTTGTTAGGGTCTTCACCACTCATCCCATGGAAGTGGGGGAGCAAGTGGATCAACCCAGACTTGAGCTCGAAGTTGACTCCATCAGCAAGCTCAGGGAACCGCACAGCCAACGGTTGCTGTTGTAGATTAGGGGCAGTCAACTGCCTCAGCTTGGGTGCTTCTTCCGCCATCTCAAAAGTATGGTTGTCAAAAAATAAAGATTTGTTTACTCTGCGGCTCTGGGAGAGCGTTCTCGATCTCAATTTCTGTATCCAAAACAAAGAGGGGAGAATTAGTAGCACGGGTGTGGACCATAAGATAGGTCCACACAATAGTAACAAGCACACAAACAAACACAAAGAGAAGCAAAACTTGCCTCCCCGGCAATGGCGCCAATTTGACGGGCAGGTTTTAGTCGTGTTAACCTGGTCAAATTAAATCCTAACAAACCTAAACTAGTAGTCTGGGTAAGCAGGGTCGATCCTACAGGGAGGAGTTGTTTTCTCTTTATGTTGATTAGCATGCAAAGTAACAATGGGGGGTTTTGGTTGATTTCTTGGAAAACAAGTAAACAAGTAAACAAAAGAAAAGATTGTAATCAATTAAAGGGAAACACTTAGTCAAACAAATATCCACTTTTCATATGATAGATCGATCCTAGGTTATCTCTATTCCTTTTCCTTTGATTAGTCCTGTCCCTATTCTGATTTAGTTAATAGTCCAACCAGTCCTAATAACCCTAACTATCAAACAATCCCTACATACCTTTAGGATTTAATTTAATAGCAGCAAGAAGCATAGGAATTAGCCACGATACATGCAACACCACAACCCGCAGCATTTAACATATAATCAAATCTCTTTCATAAAAAACTAGTCCTACCAGTCCTAGAATATCATGGATGCTACTATAGATAAGGAATCTCAACCCGAAATATCCAAACCCTAGCAATAGACAATTACTAATATCAACTAAGTGATCAATCTAGTCAAATCAATAACAATCAATAGGAATATGCTCAAGAGAAAAGATTTAACCCAAAGGAAATAGGAAATAGAGAATTAACCTCACAATCAAATCATACGAAAAGCTTCAATTGCCGGACTAAGCAAAGGGTGCTTAGCTCCTCTTCGTTCTTGGAAACAAAATACTTCAAAGGGGAAAACTGAATGGAAACGTACTGAATGTGATGTAGATGATGTCAAGATGAATGAATGGAGGCTATGGAATTTAGGTTAAATAGACTTAACCTAAAGCCCAAGATCACAAACCTCATCTAAAAGGAAATAAAACTAAAGTTCGAAATAAAATAAACGAAAATAATCGAAAAAGGGAAAATAACAAAAACTTCGTAAATCTCAGCGGGATCGCCTCCGTGTGCTTCCGCGGTCGCGGAAATATCATCGATGCTCTCGACCTGTTCGCTGGAAGGATTTTCCGCGGGCGCGGCAGAACTTCCGCAGTCGCGGCCGTGACACTCCTTCAGCTCTGCGTTTCGCTCGTCGCCGCGGACGCCTCTTGGCTCTCCTCTTGCTCACGGCAGCCTCCATCCTTGCCCATTTGTGTGGCTTTCTTCCTCTAATCTTTCATCTCCTCATGTGGTCTACTCCTTGTCTTCTGGATGTCTTCAATTAGCTCCTCCAAACCACCACATCTACACTTCTTCTCCTCAACTCTATTCTCCATAAATGTGCTCTAAACTCATACAAATGGCACCCAAAACACCGATAACAACTCCTAGATAAGCACTACAAAATAGTGTTGATCACCCATGCGACGCGCTCCCTATCGCGCGTTGCCTGCCGTGCGACAGGGTGCCTCCCCTAGAACGCGCCCCATCCCCCACTATCCTAGTTTCCAAACTTAGATTATTTTGAGGTTATTTAGACAATTATTGCTATTTTAGGACTATGTCTATTTTTAGTGGCATTATGCTTGGGTGTGGCGTGACACTTATTGTGGGCCGCCAGTCCAAGCCCGATTGTTCCTTATGTTTCATTTCTATTTCCTAGCTTAGAATTAGTCTACAAATACTTGTGACTTGTCATTGAGTCAAACACGTTTAATTTGCTTAAGTTATCAAAGCTAAGGTTTTTCTCCTTACTTGAGCTTTAGGCGTCAAAATCTATCTTGTTGTGGCTATCAATCAAGACTCGTCACTTTGAGTCCGTTCAATCGAATATCTCTTTGATCGACCCAAGACCATCTCTTTGGTCTCATTAACCTCGATCTTGTTCGAGTGTTCTACCATCAAATCCTCTCGGGTTTTCGTGCAATTCATCAAGGGGTTCACCCAAGGGTTCCACGGCAACCAACGAGAGCAATGCGTTCACTTTGGCTAGCGAGATGATCCACGGCGCAAGCGAAGACCAAGTCTATCGCTTGGCTTGACTAGTGACGGTATCGGGCATCGGCAATCATCTCAATGGGGACGTTCACATCACATCACTAGTTACCATGAGTGGAATAAAAGAACCGGTTGGGTTTAAATACATAACATGACATATCCAAACAAATAATTCATGGTGAAAAATCAAATATCTAGATAATTAAACCCAATAAACATTAGAAAACAAATAGAAAGATCATAGAGAACATTTACCTGGATCAATGCTTAAGAGTAGATGTAACAACCAACTATCATTTAAGCATATAATGAGGGTTCAAAATATCAAGTTTGCTATGTAGGTCTCAAATAAAATGTTCAATGTATTTGCTAAAAAAATCTAAAGATCATCAAATTCACTTCGCAATATTTCAAGTTAAAGTGAAGCACAAAACACATAGTATATCTTTACGAATGAGAATTTATCAATTAATAAGCGACTAATGCATTGTTCCCTATTCAAGAATGATCAAATTAGCCAATCATCGAGGGAATAGTGGACATGGACTTTCTCAATTCAAGGAGATCATGCTAGGAGCATCCTAAGTTGTTCATAAGGCTTTCTAACCAATGCTTTGATGAAAATGTCAACAACTTGATCTACAGTCCTGCAATCTGCAATGATCCATCGTAATAAAACATTTCTCAAAAATATCACAAAGAAAGTGATGACGGAAATCAGTATGCTCGGTACGAAAATGATGCACTAGATTTTTAGAGATGTTAATAGCACTAGTGTTATCACACATAATGGGAAAAGTGATAAGAGACATACCATAATTCACCAGTTGTTGTTTAAGCCATGATACTTGGGCACAACACGTAACGACAACCACATACTCTGCTTTAACGCTTAAGAGAGCAACAAAAAATTTCTTCTTTGTTCCCCAAGAGACTAGACAAGGGCCTATAAATTGTGCCATCCTAGAGGTATTTTTCCTATCCACTAGATGGCCAGCAAAATTAGCATCTATGAAGTCAACAAGTTTAAAGGCATTGTTCCTTAGATACCAAATATACAGATGGTTGTTCCCCTTCAAGTACCTCAATATTCTCTTCACTTCCTTCAAGTGTGATTATGTTGGATTTGTCTTGAATCTTGCACATAAGCACACATTGAACATGGTATATGGCCAGCTTGTCATGGGATAGAGAAGTGAACCAATCATTCATCTATACATAGTTTGATTCACATATATGTCATTCAAGTCTGCATCCAAACGAGTGTTAGGAGAAATAGGGGTATCGATGGATGTAGAACTTTACATACCATACTTCTTCAATGTAATAACCCAATAAATATTTTAATTTTATGACAATACTTTCTTTATTTTCCTTTGATAACAAATAAAATTACGAAGTTTGTTTTATTTTAAAAGAAATAAAGATTAAAAAAAATCATAAATCAAGGTAGAATTATTTCTTATGATACTTTTATAATAAACAAATATGTAAAATTGGATATAAAATATGTTTTATAATTATATTTGTCCATAATATATTTGGGTAAATTAACTTGGATAAGAGAATGATCCGGGAGATCAACCAATTATGAGCAGGCTTCCATCTCTACCCTTTTCTATAGATAGTGGTTGAATTTCTTCATCCAAAACCAGAAATCTCTTCTCGTGCTATGTTTTGTGCAAAAATGCGGGGCTTGATTGTCGCAAGAGAAGGAAGCACCACTGCCCGCGAGCCACTTGGTTGAACTCCCCTTGACACCAGGAACGTGACGCTACCAAATCCGAACCGGTTCATGTCTGATTGAGCCATTATCGCCCCGTTGAAAATCAGTTGCTCGATGCTCTGTTTCGTGGTGGTTGTCGCTCTCGAACAACTATCGTCGCCTTCCATTGCTGCATCTAACCACCTTGTAACTGGATTTTGGGGGAAGTTCGTATTTGTTAGAATAGAATAAAACCCACTTGGGTTACCCCTGTATGTATAGCACTATATATATATATATAGGATTACATATGTGATTGATTGTATAAACATGATGATCCAAAATAATACATAATGTATTTATTATATTTACTATTATCACCCCATAGTCGAAGCTGTAGGTGTTCTAACTCATAGAATGGATCTAAACTCTAGGAAAAATGGTGAGGGTAACCGTTTAGTCAATATATTTGCAAACTGGCGTGATGAGGGTACATGAAGAACACACACAGTACTTATAGTGACCTTGTCGCGAACGAAATGAAGATCGATTTCAATGTATTTCGTCTTTGGTATTGAACTGGGTTGGAAGCAAAGTAACTACGTTGACGTTGTCACAAAACACGAGAGTTGCAGACTATTTGGATCGTAGTATTAGCTACGTTAATTAAATCGTAGTATTACGGTCCAGACTGAACCGGATCGTAAGACCGGAAAAGTGAAATTCCCAGACCGAACCGTCAATTAATATTCACCAAAGTTCACATAACCACCTACGTCAAGCTTCCCTGTTGATATGAGATTGACACGCAAGTCAGGTACATGCCTCACATCCTTGAAGACAAGCTTGGGTTTCGTGTTACATGTCAGAATGACATCTTCTATTCCGACGATCTTGCTCCTGCCTCGATTTCCCATCCAGACATTACCAAAGACACCACTTTGGTAGGTTGAAAATACTCTTCTGTGAGGAGTGACGTGAAAGGATGTCGGTGTCAATAACCCAAGTGTTATCATCTTAGGCAATGTTTAGCATATTGCCTCCTCCAACAAGATAAACCCCATCGCCTTCGGCTGCCGTGGCGGTGGTACTCCTCTCCGATCGATTCTTCGTTGGGATAAACTGATCCGACTTGACATTATCGGCCATCTGATCCTTCTTGAGAATTCGGCATTTCGCTTTCTTGTGACCTATCTTGCCATAATAATAACAGGTTTTCTTGAAGCGTGACTGAAACTTACCTCAAGACTCCTCTAGGTCTTGGATTCTACGGTTGTCGGTCCTGCTCCGGTAGTCGACAACATTTGCCTTGAACTGAGTGGTCATGCCTCGTTTCTTCATCCTTGCTTCTTCATTAAGAAGGCTATCACTGACGGTATTCGTGCTGAGCTTTTCTTTCAGTGCCGAGTTACTAAGAGTAACCACAAGCGTCTCCCAACTCTCTAGTAGGGAGCTAAGGAGTAGAAGGGACTTTTATTAGCTGATTCACGAGCCCCTTGAAATTGTTCAAGTGCTCAATCATGCTTTCACCATCCTTATACTCCAACTTCACCAACCGTTGAACTAGGAGGGCTTTATTACAAGGCGTCTTCTTTTGAATCATGGACTCAAGCTTTGTCCATAATTCAAAGGCATTTGTGTAAGTAAACATGCTCAAAAAGTGTTTGGTCTTTGTACTTTCGAATTACGGAGACCGCTTTTCAGTTTAGGAGCTCCCACGTCTTATCACTCTTTCCTTCTGGCTTCTTCTCGTTGATGATGGGCTGATAAGCACTACTTTGTAGGGCTTAAGTAAGAGTTATTAGAGGTTTTATTGGTATCATTCGGGTAGATTTAGACACATTCATGTGTATGGTGTTTGGGGATGAAGTTGGTATTTTTGGAGGTGTTTGAACGGTTTTGGAGATCATATGAGACACTGAGGAGGAAGCCACCAGTAGTAGGCGCCAAGGGAGTGCAATGAAGAGTAGAAGAACAATGTGCTGAATTCAATTGGTTCGTTCTCTCTGCTCCGATGTCCAAATGGAGTGATTCTAATTCGAGGAGTTAGATCTTGAAGTCTATTGCAAGTCCTCAAAATATGAGCGCAATCCGAGTTGGGAATCAAAAGTTATGGCATTTTTACGGAAGTGTCGCAGGAGCTGAACCGAAGAACGGCGACCGCCGTTTAATTGCGGCGACCGCCGTAATTACGGCGATCGCCGTGAGAGATGCGGCGACCGCCGCAATTGGCTTTCCACCGACCTTGGCTACGAAGTGATTACGGCGACCGCCGTTTAATTGCGGCGCCCGCCGCATTTACGGCGATCGCCGTGGGAGATGCGGCGACCGCCGCCGATGTCAGAAGCCCGCCGAACGTGTTTTCCATATTTGTCTTTATTTGCATTATTTTATTATTTTTTATTATTTTCGTTTTAGGTTAACTTAGCTTTATTTTCCTTTAGTATTTAAGGGTTGAGAAAAGGCTTGTTTGCAAATCTTGAATCATCATCTCTTGGAACCCTAATTTCCCTTTCTACGTTATGAAGAACGAAGTCTCCCTGGCTTAGTCGGACGCTGAAGCTTTCGTTTGGATTAAGTTGTGAGATTCTTGTTCTTAATCTATTGCATGGTTTTTATCTTTCTCTTGCTTAAGTTGTTTATGATTGATATTGATAATCTCTATTTGGACGCATCTAGGGTTTATTGTTATTGATTGATTGCTAGATTTAGATTGTTACTGGTTGAGCATATCTATTTCAGAGTAGTAACTGCATCGTATTAGTAACTGGTTGTGCTAGTCTTATGCAGAAGAGAATTGATTTACATTCTAGGATAATATCTGGTTGTGTTATGCTAGAATTGTATCCAACTATATTCCTATCCGTAAGGCTGCTGTTAAACTGAATCTTGATAGTTTCAGGGTTGTTTAATTAGTTAGTGCTAATAGTATCTGGTTGTGCTATTAGTTATATCTGAAAAGGAATTGGAATTTCCATTGCATGAGATTTTGAATGAGTATCTATGATCAACTTGTCATACGAATAGTGGATGTTGTTTGACTAAGTGTTTTTCCCCATTACTGAATTCATTCATCTTTAGTTTGTTTACCTTTTGCATGTTTAGAACTTACAAAACTCACAAAACCCCCCTTTGGTTACTTTAGTTTGACATACAAATTGCATATTAAGATAGAATTCGCCTCCCTGTGGATTCGACCTTTACTTACCTAGGACTACGGTTTAAGGTTTGTTTGGATATATTTTGCATAGCAGTTTTTAGAACGACAAAAAACCTGTTATCAAATTGGCGCCGTTGCCGGGGAGGCTATTTCTATTTTGTGTGTGATTTGTGTGTCAACTATTGTGTGGACCTATCTTACGGTCCACACTCGTGCTATTGATTTTTGTTTTTCCTTTTTGATTTTGTTACAGAGATGGATAGATTTCCCCAATTCTAGCAGGAGCCGCGATATGACCCATACTCCTACGCACATACTCCAGGGTGGGGATATCACCCCAATTCGAGTTATGGGAACCTGCAATACCCTTCATATGATCATGACTATCAGGAGTTCTACCCAGAACCAAACCAACAACAGGGTAATCCTTCACCTTCTATGGATGACATGATGAATATGCTGATGCAGAACATTGCTAAGTTGAGTAAGAGTTCATTGCAATTCCAAGAAACTACAATAGCTAGCATTCAGAACTTGGAAAGGCAGGTTGGTCAGATCTCTCAAGTGGTGAGTAAACTTGAAGCAAAGGAGTCGACAACTCCGAGACCGCATGAGGAATACATCGACCAAGAGGAGGAGAGCCACGATCGCGAAAATGATCCTGTGACGCTCGTTCCTCTCGAAAATGCCCCGGCAGCCCCCGACCCTCTCGAGGCTGCCTATGATAAGTATGTGCATCTCAACTCCTTTCCACTTGTCTCGCTGCACCCCGTCACGCCCCTCCATGCGGTATTCCAAGATACTCGAAGGCTGAAGGACGACAAAGAGCTATATGAAACCTTCAGTATCTGCGAGGCAACCATTCCCTTGATCGAACTGGCAAGTTGCATCCCTCGCTACACAGAGTTTTTAAGGGCGCTGGGCAATATAAAGAAGAAACCAAAGGGGAAGCACAAGAAGGAGGCCTTAATTCAGGACATACATGCAACCCTTGAGATGTTGGGTAGACCGTTCCTGAAGATGGCAAGTGCATTCATAGATATGAACAGCGGTCCACCCATCAGCAAGTGCACAAGCAAGGGGGAAAGGCTCAACATGGAGCACACAAAGCGGCATCCCCCTGATATAGATCTCAAGAGTTCAAGTGCTAGGACAAACCCAAGTTGAGGAGGATTGAGTAGGATGTCGAGCCACGACATTAACCAAGGCGCTGCTCGGGAGGCAACCCGATGTTTGGTAGTTTATTTTCTTTCCCTTAGTCTTTATTCAGTTGTTTTCCTTTTAGTTTTTCCTTTCTGTGTCGAACTAACCTGCAGGAAGAGTGAAAAAACGAAGATGGAGTTCACGGCGACCGCCGCATTTTCGCAGGTAAAAAAAAAAATAAAAAAAAAAAACGAAAAAAAAAAAACGAAAAAAATGGGCCCCGAAAAAACCTTAAACGGGGAGCAAAAGACGAAAATAAGATACCCCGAAAAGACCTTAAACGGGGAGAAAAAGTAAAAAAAAAAAAAAAAAAAAAAAAAAAAAAAAGTTTTACCCAGCTGTCCAGAGTTACCCACGGAGAGATGCGCATCATGTTGCTAAACGGAGGAATACATTCACCCTATATTTATTTGGCAACGATGATGGCCCTGCAGTCGACAGCTGGAGAGGAGGTACACCAGAGCCCAACCACAACGACATCTGGGCCCATTTTTGAAGGCCGTGCGGCCCTGATTTCCTACATAACCACCACACCCTACAGTTGTGTCTTATGGTTGCACGGCATATGAAGATAATGGCGTTGATGCCAGACATCCAGGACATGAGCTTTCATGAGTACACCGCCAGCAACAAGGAAGTGTCCCAGCCAGCTCGGCAACGTTGTGAGTTATTTTTTGATTTTCCCTGTGCTTTATTCTTTTGTCTTTCATTACATTGAGGACAATGCAATGTTTAAGCATGGGGTGGGATTTTATACTTGCTACGCTGCTGAGGAGAAAAATAAAAAAAATGAAAAGAGCCAAAAATTTGAAAAAAGGCTATCATTGAAATCCTGGGATAGGTCGAAAACCCGAAAGGGCGGCCTAGGCAATAAGCAGGTGGCTTGGACCAGCATTAGGCTGGGGTAATATGAGGTCAAGAGTGACGTGAGCTTATGTGAGTACATCTATTGGAAAATAAAATGAGTGGCTTGGTAAAAACCCGAAAGGGCGCCTTGGCAAAATGAGCGAAAAGAAGAAGAGTGATTTTAGGATTTCTCACTATTCTTGGCGAGGCGTCATAAGAAGGGGAGTCAAAGAAGGATTGTCGGGTAGGTCACTCTGGGAGACATAAGGAGTAATAGATGGAGGCTAGGATTAGAGGTTACTCACACTTTTGTATGTCCGGGTTTAGCTTGGGGGAAGTACTCTGCTTGCCCTTTAAGCTTGTTGAGTTGTGGATGTGTTGTGAATGAGATTGGTGCCAGGAGCTTGGCATGGGTTAGGTGACTCTTAGTTGGAGGATATGCTTCCTGAGACCTTGGATGCTACATTGGAGGAGTAGACTCTTTATTATTTTACTCGAGGACGAGCAAAGGTCTAAGCATGGGGTGATTTGATAAGCACTACTTTGTAGGGCTTAAGTAAGAGTTATTAGAGGTTTTATTGGTATCATTCGGGTAGATTTAGACACATTCATGTGTATGGTGTTTGGGGATGAAGTTGGTGTTTTTGGAGGTGTTTGAACGGTTTTGGAGATCATATGAGACACTGAGGAGGAAGCCACCAGTAGTAGGCGCCAAGGGAGTGCAATGAAGAGTAGAAGAACAATGTGCTGAATTCAATTGGTTCGTTCTCTCTTCTCCGATGTCCAAATGGAGTGATTCCAATTCGAGGAGTTAGATCTTGAAGTCTATTGCAAGTCCTCAAAATATGAGCGCAATCCGAGTTGGGAATCAAAAGTTATGGCGTTTTTACGGAAGTGTCGCAGGAGCTGAACCGAAGAACGGCGACCGCCGTTTAATTGCGGCGACCGCCGTAATTACGGCGATCGCCGTGAGAGATGCGGCGACCGCCGCAATTGGCTTTCCACCGACCTTGGCTACGAAGTGATTACGGCGACCGCCGTTTAATTGCGGCGCCCGCCGCATTTACGGCGATCGCCGTGGGAGATGCGGCGACCGCCGCCGATGTCAGAAGCCCGCCGAACGTGTTTTCCATATTTGTCTTTATTTGCATTATTTTATTATTTTTTATTATTTTCGTTTTAGGTTAACTTAGCTTTATTTTCCTTTAGTATTTAAGGGTTGAGAAAAGGCTTGTTTGCAAATCTTGAATCATCATCTCTTGGAACCCTAATTTCCCTTTCTACGTTATGAAGAACTAAGCCTCCCTGGCTTAGTCGGACGCTGAAGCTTTCGTTTGGATTAAGTTGTGAGATTCTTGTTCTTAATCTATTACATGGTTTTTATCTTTCTCTTGCTTAAGTTGTTTATGATTGATATTGATAATCTCTATTTGGACGCATCTAGGGTTTATTGTTATTGATTGATTGCTAGATTTAGATTGTTACTGGTTGAGCATATCTATTTCAGAGTAGTAACTGCATCGTATTAGTAACTGGTTGTGCTAGTCTTATGCAGAAGAGAATTGATTTACATTCTAGGATAATATCTGGTTGTGTTATGCTAGAATTGTATCCAACTATATTTCTATCCGTAAGGCTGCTGTTAAACTGAATCTTGATAGTTTCAGGGTTGTTTAATTAGTTAGTGCTAATAGTATCTGGTTGTGCTATTAGTTATATCTGAAAAGGAATTGGAATTTCCATTGCATGAGATTTTGAATGAGTATCTATGATCAACTTGTCATACGAATAGTGGATGTTGTTTGACTAAGTGCTTTTCCCCATTACTGAATTCATTCATCTTTAGTTTGTTTACCTTTTGCATGTTTAGAACTTACAAAACTCACAAAACCCCCCTTTGGTTACTTTAGTTTGACATACAAATTGCATATTAAGATAGAATTCGCCTCCCTGTGGATTCGACCTTTACTTACCTAGGACTACGGTTTAAGGTTTGTTTGGATATATTTTGCATAGCAGTTTTTAGAACGACAAAAAACCTGTTATCATGGGCTCATGCAAATCCTTGTAATAGATATGATCCTACATCATCGGCTTCCAGTAGGATTAGATGTCCGTCGTGAGTTTGAACATGTCACCATCGTAGGTAACGGTAGCCTCCATCTTCAACCGCACGAGAACACTCGGACCGTGGATGAACCTTGCTCTGATACCACTGTTGGGAAAACTAGCATTTCCCTCCTTTGTGTGATTAAGATGGGAAAATAGGACAACCTAACTCTAACTTACGCGCTTTACCCACCCGAGGACTCAAACTCACACTCTCTTGAGCTTAATAGCTCGATCTCACACTCACTCACTCACACTAGATTTTATTTCTTGCTCGCTTGATGCTCCAAATGAGCATTTCACACCCCTATTTATGCTTGTGCTTGGTGGGTTGGATTGAACATTTCTCTAGAAGTCTCTTCTAAGAGAATTCTAGAACTTGTTTCTAGCTTTTTCTCCTTAGAAAATTCTAGGCTTCCCTTCAAGTTCGGGCATTTACTTTTATTAACCCACTTCCAAATTGGATGGAGCCCAACAATAATTTATTTTGTTATTGGGTATGTCTCGAAATCATATTTGGATCGGAATTAGATAAGGTGTGAAGCCTGTTAATTAGAGTTGACACTCATTCTTACATCGTCATTCGTGAAAACGACTCTAAGGCGAGTGATAGTTCACTCTTGCCATTCTGGTTTGTCTTTTGTTCGGCATTAAATATTAAAATTAATTGTTAATTTATTGGGTGATTTCTAAAACATGATTGAATGTTTGGGACCAATTGTGTGCTTTAAATATATTTCGCATCTAGATTGGTAGTTATATATAATTAAGGTTGTTATCGTCTTCTAGTCATTGTGTGTCCGGGATATTAGGGTCTTGCGAGACATAATGATCTCTTTATAATTAGGTATTAGGAGGTTAATGCCCTAATACTTGTTCGGTCATGACCATGCTTCTTATTCATCGTGGAATAAGAAGTGTCTAGGCACCTAGCTAGTGCAATGTGTCACTCGTTCTGGTCTCGATTTTCGAGATTGTATTAAAGCTTTAAGATAATGTGTAGTGTGTGTTGAAACTAAATAAGACAAGTGCTGATAGCACATAATTATTGAACCAGAGCGAGAAGTAAAACTTGGAAACCGTTCTTGATCTAGACTAAGTGGATCGTCTTTCCAATATGAATTCGCACAACATGTATGCGGTGAGGTTGGTCAGACTCAATTATTCAATTGAGTTTTTTATATATTTGTGTGATGATTTAAAATGTTTCCAAATAAATAAAATCTTCTTCCAATATCATCCACATTTATTTCAGGTATTCTGTTGGTACATATCTCTTGTTCCATCCTTCTCATCAGTGGAAGTACATTAGTTACCTATTGTCTATTGGCTTTTATTAGAGAAACAATGGTAGTAACTAGATATGACCACACAAAACCTCACATAAAATACTCTTGCTTAGTCTTTCGTTAGACTAACCAACCCCAGTTTTTCCTTGCATGGTTGGCTAGTGTCATCTGTCACATACGACACATCAATTAACTTGTCTCGGGTTATCAAGAAGTTACGAAACGGAGGAGAAGAGTTACAGTTGAAGTTTTCTTTAAGTGGTTTGGTTTTAGAATTTAATCTTCTTAATTAATGTAATAGGACACCTTCAAGTTAAGCCTTGGGTGACTTTGAACATTAAAGTCTTAGGTCACTGTCGTGTGGCACTACCGACATGAGTCGGGGATGTTGCATTCAACAACTCTTTAATGTACTTTTGTTGATGTACTAATTGTTCAATTTTCATATGTGAGACTTGCAATCTTAAGAAAAATGAAAGTTACCCTATCATGCACATCTTAAAGTCACATCTCATAAGGTTCTTAAAGCTTCCTACAAGTGAAGGGTCAGTGGAACAAAAAATTATATTCATCAACGTAGACTTGGAAAACAAGAATATCATCTTTATTTTCCATTAAGAATATGGTCTTGTCAATTGCACCACATTTATACCCATTACATAGAAAGAATTGTGCAAGCATGTCATACTAAGCTTGTGGAGCTTGCATGAGGCCATATAGGGCCTTATCCAAAATGTACACATGGACAATTGGCATCTTCAAAACCTGGTAGTTATTTCACATAAACGTTTTCATGAAGGTAACAATTCAAGAAGGTGGTCTTGACATCCATTTGATAGAGCTTGAACCCTTTAAGAGCGGCATAGGTTATAAGTAGACAAATGGCTTCAATCTTTGCTACTGGAGCATAAGTTTCATCATAGTCAATCCTGTATTGTTGGTTATATCCCTTTACAACCAACCTAGCTTTGTTCCTTGTCACTACTCCCGTATCATTCATCTTGTTTCCAAACACCCAACAAGAGCCAATTGATTGCTTGTGTTTTGGCTTAGGGACTGGTCTCCACACCTTGTTCCTCTCAAATTGATGTAGCTTGCATATTCACAAACCATTAGGGGTCCTTGAGATCTTTCACTATCATCTTTGGTTGTACAAAAGAGATAGACGCATTAAAGGCACAAAAATTGATAGTGGACCGAGTACGTCTTTGATCAAATGTTGTGAGAATATTAACAACTAGATGGTCCTTTTTTCCAAGATAAATTTTAGTCTTTGGAATTTGAGGAGCAAGCGTTCCAGCAACTTGAGCCACATGAACATACACAAATTCATGAGTTGTTCCTTCTTCAACATCACCAACAACAGATGACTCTTCTTCCCCTTGGACGCTTGATTCACCTCTAATGTGAGAACTATTAGGATTAGCAGGGAGAGAATCGAGCGCTTCATCTTAGACATATGAGTATCAGTATCACCGACTGAGGTTGGTG
Source organism: Rheum nobile (assembly GCA_027886185.1). Classification (NCBI taxonomy): domain Eukaryota; kingdom Viridiplantae; phylum Streptophyta; class Magnoliopsida; order Caryophyllales; family Polygonaceae; genus Rheum; species Rheum nobile. Next base: position 1,028,765 of record WOAB01000002.1, on the reverse strand, counting down.
TCCCTAGGGAGTTGTTAGTGCTAACACCAACATTGGAAGCATCGTTCCCTGTATTTGGGTCACTAGTGGATTCATCATCACCCATCATCCAAGTTCTTCCTTTACATTTGAACAAAGTCCAAGTAATGGAATGTTTGAGTCATTCCATCATCAGTATTCTTTGAGTTTTCATCAAAGACCGCATGAATGCTCTCTTCAATTTTTGTGTTCCTTTTTAAAAAAAAAACTTGTATTCTTTGCTATTGGCGGTGTATCCTAGGAAAATGTCTTCATCACTTCTTGGGTCAAACTTGCCTAAATTGTCATTCCCATTATTGCGCATAAAGCACCTACAACCAAAAGCTCGCAAATGGGATATATTGGGTATATGTCCCGTAATTATTTCATAAAATGTTTTATTGAGTAAATGATTAATCATAGCACGGTTAAGGATATAACATGATGTGTTGATGGCTTCATCTAAAAAGTATCGTGGAATATTGCTAGTTATGGTCATGGTTCTAGCCATGTCTTCCAAGGTGTGATTTTTCGTTTCTACAACACCATTTTTTTGGAAGTCCTAGGAGCGGAGAAGTTGTGAGAAATGTCATGTTCCCTGCAATAGTCATGAAACCTAGAATTCTCAAACTTCGTTCCATGGTCAGATCGCATCACTTTCAGCTTGTGTTCAGTGCTTATTTCCAACTTCTCGATGAAATACTCGAACTCGGTAAAGGCTTCATCCTTAGAGGAAAAACAATTGTCCATGTAAATCTAGTATAATCATCGATAATCACAAAAGCATACATGTTCCCAACATAGATTCTCACATTGTTGAACCTTTTTCCTCTGAGCACAATTTCCTTGGTTTTTCTATCCATATGGATCAGTTCCAGAGGATGAGAGGAAGTAACATCTTTCTTGCCTTTGAAAGTGGTAAGAATTTGTTTTCCTCTTATGCATGCCTCACAAAGTCCATCCTTGTCAGGTTGAAATCTTAGGAGTCTTGGAACTAGCTGTTGTTGACGAATCTTGTGAATGAGATGAAGGTTAGCATGTCCAAATCTTATATGTCACAGCTCCGTCTCATCAGCAAGAGACGCAAAGCATAGTCCCCTCTTAGGCTTGAAACCTGTGTCAATAATGTAAACATTGTTGAACCTTTTTCCTTTGAACATGATTTCCTTGGTTTTTCTATCATTCACAAAGCATTCTTCAAGGTGGCCTTGTTGTCTGCTTGTGAAGTGATGTGAGGTTTGAGTTGTTCCCTATGATATGACATGAGAATCCACAGTCGATGTATCATTGATTCAACCCCCTCCCCCCCTCCCCCCCTCCAACCCACTTCAATCTGCACAAAAGTTGTTAATGAATAACGACCCAAGCAAGCTTCGGTTTACCTAGTCGGTGTGAGACAAAATTCTTTTGTTCCTTAGAACTAGCATAGTAATACGCATGACCATCATCATAATATTCATTAAGATCTACGTAGTTGATGCGTGTAAGGGTAAATTGGATAAAAATTGACAAAAATATGTAAAAAGACAAATAAAATTTAATAAATATAAGAGGTTAAAAGGACAGTCAAACATTACGAAGGGAGTACGAAGTATTAATTTACATGTAAGATGTTTTTTTGCCACAACAAAATTAAAAGCATTTATTAAGATAAAAGATCTAACCTTTTAAAATAGGCCATTGCTAATTTCTTTTCATTTAGGTATGAAGAAACTTTTATGTTCTTCCTTATATGCTTTGTGGGGTTACTTTTATGTTGGATATAAATAATTTTTTGTTTTGATGTTTTTATTTTTATTTTGTATTACATTTTGTGTATCTTATATATCTCATTTTTCAAAAATAAATGGCATTACTTTGTATATGTGAGAAATTTTAATTTTATTATGTACGGACATTTCTCTTTTCATTAGAAAATAATTAATTATAACTTTAATTTTTCCCTACACGAATTTTTAATATGCAAGGCCATTTCTCTTTTAATTAGAAAATAATTATTTCTAAGTTTTAATTTCTTCCCTACACTAATTTTAATATGTAGGTCCATTTCCTATTTTCTGAAAAATAATTTATTTTAACTTTTAATTTTCATTATAGTCTAATTATGGTTATAACTTATGGAAAAAGATCACGTGAGGATAGGGTGTTAGGATAGGAATGAGGATGCTTCACAGCCGTTCGTTCTTTTCCCTCTCCATCTAATCTCAGCCGTTCCTTCTCTTTTCCTTTTCCCTTTTCCTTCGAATTTTCACTGTTCCCAGCCGTTCCTTCTCTTCGCTCGCTCCAAAAAACCATATTCCAGGTTGCTTGCTGGTTCGTTTTTACTTGTAATCCATCCTCCTTCGTGGTAATCCATCCTTCTTCGTGATAAAACTAATCTGTTCGCTCGTTTCATCGGCCGATCGTTTCCGTCTTGTCGCCGGTGTGCTTTATTTTCTTCTTGTTGTTTTCGTTTTAGTCTCGTCGTTCTTAGTCGACATGGTTACTCCTTCTACTGATTCAGGTACAGATCTGTAATTTGTTGTTGATTTGTTTGTTGTTTAGGTATTTAGGCATTTATGTATGTGTGTTTCAGCAGAATTTCTCTGTTTTTGGGGATTTAGGTATGTGCTTGGTTGAATTTGTCAGTTTTGAATTTTCGGTATTGCAATTAAGATCTGTGTATTGCAATTTTAGGTATGTGCTTGAATTTGTCGTTCTTAGTCGACATGGTCATGCACTTTCTTTGAGTCAGCAGTCCACTTATAAGCTCATGCACTTTCTTTCCGTCAGTCATGCACCTTTATTCACTCTTTCATGCACGTTTATGCACTTTCTTTGAGTCAGGAGTCCACTTATAAGCTCATATACTTTCTTTCCGTCAGTCATGCACCTTTATTCACTCTTTCATGCACGTTTATGTATAGGGCCATGCACTTATTAGCTCATACTCTATTATTAATTCCACTCTTTCTTTTGTCAGGAGATGAGCATAAAATGAAGCATATGTTATATTTGTTTCCCCAAGCATTACCGCTGAATATATTATTCCGGAGTGCAATAATTCATTGAAGCCGTATCTTGGGCAGCTTTTCCCGACTCTTAACGACGCTATTGCCTTTTACGAAGCCTATGCAGCGGCATGTGGTTTTACTGTTCGTGTTTGTTCTACCAAGAAAAACAAGGATGTACCGTCGACTGTTATTTGGAAGCACCTTTGTTGTAACAGAGAAGGATACAAAGTTGTCTCTCCATATTCTGAGTTCAACCAGGCTATCCCGACAGATGGAGATGTTGTGAAAAGGAGGAGAATATCTAATAGATGTGGTTGTGAAGCTAAGTGTTGGCTCAAGTACGAAGGTAATGATGGTTACCGTGTTACAAAATTGGAGTATGGTCATACACATGCTATGTTGGAGCTGTCTCATATGGTTTTCTCAAAAGGGAACAGGCAAGTGACTCCATTTCATCAAGAAATTATGATGAACTGCATTAAATCCAACATTGGTGTCACTAAGAGTTACAAAGTGTACAAGAATCTAGTGGGTTCATATGCTAACGTAGGCGCCATTGTTGTTGACTTCAAGAACTTTATGAGGGGTTTGAACTCATACATGGAAGGCAGTGATGCTCAAATGGTCATCAATGACTTTTTGAAGAAGAAAGAATGTTGTAATGCATATTATTTTGATTATGATGTAAACAAGGAGGGCCAGCTATGCCGTTTATTTTGGTGTGATCCTATCAATCGGAAGAGTTTCTCTTATTTCGGTGATGTAGTGTCAGCTGATGCTATATACCAGTTGATTAGGTAATTTTATTTTCATTCATTTACTTATGTAATCTGATTTATGTATGATCAAATGATTTTCCCATGTACCCTGAGTAACTCATGCACCTGCAATGAGTAACTCATGCACCTATGCTCATCAGCTCATGCATTTATAATGGGTAACTCATGCACCTACGCTCATCAGCTCATGCACCTATACTTGGTGCTTCATGCACCTTTACTGAATCATTCATGCACTAACATGCTCAAACTCTTGCACCCCATATTGCAGATATAATATGGTGTTCATACCATTTACTAGAGTTGACAATCATAAGAGGTCTATTACATTTGCTGTTGCTTTGCTTTTGCATGAAGACATTGACTCTTATGTGTGGTTATTTGAGAATTTCAAGAAGGTGATGGGCCATGAACCTCATGTCATTATAACTGATCAAGTTGCATCTGTCAAGGCTGTTGTTGAACGAGTGTTTACTCATTCTGTCCACCGGTTGTGCATGTGGCATATAATGATGAAGGTTGCTAACAAGGTTAAGTTCCCTCCAAATACAAATCCTTCTATCATTGATTCGTTCCAAAAGAAGTTCAAGAAGATTGTTTGGAGTGACGAACTCACTCCAATTGAGTTTGAAAATGAGTGGTTCTCGGTTCTTGAAGAATTTGGTTTCCAAGGGCATGAGTGGCTAGGAGTAATGTTTGAGCTACGGCGTTATTGGATCCCTGCATTTTTTCATGATGTGAGAATGTCGTCCTTATTGAGGACGACATCAAGGTATGAGAGTCAAAACAGTTTTTTTGGAAATTTCATAGGGTCTCAATCAAGCCTAGTGGTGTTCATGATGCAGTATAGCAGTGCAATTGAATCGCAGCGGCATAATCAGAAAAAGTGTGATATGGATTCCTCTACCTGCACTCCATGGATGAAGACACCTTACCAGTTTGAAAAGAACCTAGCAGCTATTTACACTATCAACGCATTTTATGATGTCCAGGAGGCGTTTGTTAGTGGCACGTATCATTGCAGCCTTGATGAACTGAAAAAAGATGCCGATATCCATCACTTTAGGGTTGAAGACGAATTTGGCAGAATCTGTGTTGTTCAGAAAGTTGTTGCAAGTAATGAGTATCATTGTTCTTGCAATAATTTCCTCACTATGGGCTTTCCCTGCCGACATATTTTCTTTGCTTTGAAGAATACTCATGCAACTGTCTTACCTCCTACCCTCATCAACACTCGCTGGACGAAGCAAGCGACTCTACAACCAATTTTTGAAGTGGATGGTGCAGTTTATGATGCGAGTGTTCAAATTGATGAAAAGAAGAGGTTGTTGGCTGAAGTGATGACAGAAATGTACTCTTGTGTCGACATTGTTGGTGATGATATGGACAAATTGAAAGAGTTTTTAGCTATTTTAAAGGAACAAAAGGCTGTACTCACAAGGTCACAAGTAGTTGATCCGTCTGCCTCAACATCAGCCAGCAACTATAAGTTTAAGAAATTTGTAGGCCCGTTACCGGATCAAGTGAATGTCCACCCTCCGGAAATGGCAAAGAACAAGTTCAAGAAGATGCGCATTAGAAGCGGCCAAGAGGTTGGAATCGAAAATTCCAGGAAGAAGACAAGATTATGTACTCTTTGTAAAAGGTCGGGACACAACATCACGACTTGTGCTCAATATGTTAATTAGGTGTTTCAAATTTTATATGTATTCAGATAGTAGGGAATGCACTTATGCATACTTACTCATGCACCAAAATACAGTGACTCATGCACTATTATTTCTCTTTTCTGTTAATTAGGTATTCAGATATTAAGAAATGCACTTATGAACTTAATCATGCATCAAAATATAGTGACTCATGCACTTTTATTTCTCTTTTCTGTAAATTAGGTATTCAGATATTGTCCTCAATATTAAGAAATGCACTTATGTATACTCACTCATGCACCAAAATACAGTGACTCATGCACTTTTACATATCGCCATGCACCAATACGGACTCACTAATTATGTTCCATGTTCAAATAGATATTAAGTCATGCACCAACACATAATAACTCATGCACTTTCCACAAATTACCCATGCACCATTACAAAATCACTGATTTTGTTCATGTTGAAACAGATATTAAGTCATGCACTTTTTACAATTCAACTCATGCAGTTTGTTGCAAAGCTTGAATGAGCATTGATCTTTCAATGAGAAACATTCATATATTGTTCAAATATATACTGTTCAAATGTGTATTGTCCGATAGATGACCTGATACTTACAAATACACCTACTGTTTCTTGAAAACATCTGCTAGATTACCTAAATTCCTACAACCATTACCTAAACTGTTCACTAGATTAGTCAAAATTACATTGAAACATTTTTTTCCCACGCCCACGACCACGCACAACTGCTATATTTCCAGCTTTCTTCTCTTGAATAATTTCTTCAACTCTAGCCTTCTTTTCATTAAACTCGCTGGTTAGGAGGGCGTAGCAATACTTGATCCTAAGCTTTGCCAACTGGCGTTTGTCTCTCGTATTCAGTTTAGGATTCCAGCTTGAGAGTCCATTGCCCATATATGTCTCCATATGTCTTAGTAGAAAGACCCCACAGTCAACTTTGTTTTTCCCATCCCTCCATTTCATTTGCAGCCTTTCACATGGGACATTTGCAATGTCTTCAATTGCTTTAACTTTGGCTTCCATATCATGATTCAATAAGAAATTGACCATCAAATGTCTCTGCACAAATAAAGCGGTTAAATTCTATAACATTTGTGTATATCAAAACCTTTAATTGTTATAAAAATCATTATACTCAATGTATACTCACCAGAGTAGATGGTACTTTTCCATACTTGTCATCGCTCCCACTTGATGAGTTGTCTATGATATGAAAACTGGGGTTCTTGACATTTATTGCAATCAAATAGTAATGCCATTGGCTAATAATTGGGTAAAAGAACTGTACAAGTAAAAGAAAAATAGATTGTAAGTATCTAATAACAACATGGACTTACCCATGCACACTAATGCAGTTTTCATGCACATACATCCAACCCCTCATGCACCAACAATTATTCCTTCAAATGTAATCACTGATTCACCCAGAAACAGTAGTTCATGCACTCTACAAACAATACTTCATGCACTTTGGAGCATTGTCTCATGCACCAACATACAAACATTGTCTCATGCACCAACATACAACCACAAAATCACTAATACTAACTCATGCACCAATAATAATAAAACCTCATGCACCAACAAACAATACTCCATGCACCTACAAACAAACCTCATGCACTTTTGAGCATTGTCTCATGCACCAACATACAAAACACTGTCTCATGCACCAACATACAATCACACGATCACTCATGAACTTTAACATACTAACTCATGCACCAATAATAAAAACCTCATGCAGTTTGATGAACATACTCATGCACCAGTAAAAGCTGAGTGTAAGATAATTACCACATCAACATTTTTAATTATGTAATTTTTGTTCTTAAAACCCTTGACAGCAGCAAATGTTTCTAGCACTGAATCTGTGAATATGATAGATTTCTCCTCCATTGTGTATAAGGTGTCATCACAAGCAAAAGTATGCGAATACAAAAAATGGAAATTAATAAATTAGAGCACAAATTAACATAATATTGTTGCAAAGTTGTGTCTTACCATAGTCAATGACGGTAGAAAGAATCTCAACGGTGACATACGACCCCTATATGTTTCATTTTCATTTAACATGACTGTAAATGCATCAATTAACAGACTGTCTATTTCAGCATTTACAGCCAGTGTAATCAAGTCCCTTTTCTTGAGAGTGGTATCTGCCATTCGGAAAACACATACACACAGAAAAAGTTATTAACAGATGCACCAAAAAGCATTCATTCATGCACTGACAGTTATTAACAAATATTCATTAACAAGCATTCATTGATGCACCAATAATTATTCATTCATGCACTAATAATCATTAACTCATACAATATCTTCCATGCTTGTACTCTTTTGCTTTTGAGTTGCAATTTCTTCAATCCCTTCCTTGCCAGCAACTTCCTTGTCAGCAACTTCCTTGTCAGCAACTTGATCTCCTTGTCCTGCTTGATCCACCTCCTGTTGTTGTACACTCTCTCCCACCTCCTTGTCAGAAACCTCCTTCTCCTTGTCCTCCTTGTCTTCAACTTCTTTGTCAGCCTCTTTGTCCTCCTTGTTATCCTTGTCCTCCTTGTCTTTGTCAACAACTTCCTCTACAACAACAACTTCTTCTACAACAACTTTCTCTACCACTTCCTCTACAACAGCAGCCTCAAATTGTTGTTCTAATTCCACCTTCAAAAATAGTATTTTTGTTAACTATATAACACTTACTCATGCACCAATCAGTTTTCAGTCATGCACCGATATAAATAGTCTCATGCATCTACACCACCCTCGAAACACCAAAATGGGAATATTCTATCATGCACATAGTCATAAACACTTACTCATGCACCAATTATTTTTCAGTCATGCACCGATATAAATAGGCTCATGCATCTACACCACCCTCAACAGTAATTTTAAAGTAGATTTTACCTGTATTGGTGATAGGCCCAAGTCAAAACTAGGGATTTCTGGACCCATCTGCAATAATTAAGAAAAAGCATTAGTATCATACAGTAAAGCTTAATGTCATTCATGGAGAATCATGTACAAAATATTTTTGTAGAGTCACTTACCCCCATATTTCCTGCCTGCTTTGTATCTTTGTCTTTGTCATTGTCCTTACCCTCATTACTCTTATCAACAATATCTTCCACATCCACTCCTCTACCAACGTCCTTCTCAACGTCTTCCCCAACAACTTCTCCAGCAACAGCCTTGTCAGAAACGACAACTTCTTCATCAACATCCATGTTGACAACTTCCTCTTCTTGCACATCATTATCATCATGCTCTTTTGTGATTGTATGGATGAGATCTGAAAACCCGGGAATAAACATGTTCCCGCTGTGTTCCTTCTGTTCAGTAAGTGTTTTCTCAACGTCCTCCATACATGTCACAGCTAAATCCCAGAACTCAGTGTCTTGGGTTGGTTGTTCCTCAGACACCTCATCATGAATTGTTGAGGTAAGCTTGACATTGATAATTTTTTCGGCTTGGTTGTTGACCGTCTGCAAGACACTATTTCTCTTCAGCTGTGCCGGGATTTGCTTCTTTTTCATCAAAACTGCTCGTACACTGCGAGCCATGCCTTTTATCTCTCTTAGGTATTCCTCCATAAAACACTTCACCTGCTCATCCGTTTCCATGACATTTGCTGGTTCGGTTGGAACATCAAGCTCTTCCTCTTCAGCCTCATTAACCCCCCTGCTCGCGCTTGCCTCCACAGGTTCTTTGAAGGTTGGTCTACTGAGCAGAAATCCATTCTCGAACCCACCATGTAGGATCTCCTCATCCTCCCTATCCTTCAGCATCTTGGTGGTCCAGTTCTTGATAATCGGGAATTTTTTGTGGACATTCAGACCTTTCCACTTCAGCTTGTCCACATAAATCAACTGGAAAACATAATTCAAAAAGAAATTAGTCATAGAATTCTTGTATAGCCGAGACATATATTACTAGATAATGATTGACCCATGCACTCAGCGGCCCTGACTAATGCACTCATATTCTCTGACTCATGCACACATATATATTCATAAGATTATGCACATTTACTTATGCACTCATAAGATTATGCACATATAAACAGTTACTCATGCACCAATACATTTTTCAGTCATGCATGTGTACAAATAGGCTCATGCATCTACAGAATGCTAACTCTAGCACCTACATACACAGACAAAGGCACATAGACATGTAGTTAGTCATGCACCATCACAAACTAAGTCATGCACCTAGAAACATTGTCTCATGCACCTACACATAACAAGTCATGCACCTATAAACACTGTCTCATGCACCTAAACATAATTACTCATGCACTTTCCACATAACAAGTCATGCACCTATAAACACTGTCTCATGCACCTTCACATAATTACTCATGCACTATATACTCTTAACCCTTGCATCTACACACATAATTACTCATGCACTATGACACAGCAAGTGATGCACCAACACTCTTTTCAGTCATGCATCTACACACATTAACTCATGCAGTTATCAAAACACCAAAATGGTAATATTTACCTGCAGTAGAAGCAAGCTGCCATTGAAAGTCTTTTGTTTCTTATTTGCCCATGCAGTAGAGCAATTGATGAGGGCCTTGTAGAGGAATGAGCTCCAATTAAAGTTCCTTATTTGATCTACATTCTCCAGCAATTGAAGAATCTTCAGATTTATTTTCCCACTCGAATAAGACTCAACAATCGTGTTGACAAACAACAGAATGAAATATCTTTTGAACCAAATCCCTCCATCACATTTTTTCATCTTCTTCAAGATGTCGGTTGCAGTCAAATTTCTGATCTCCTTTCCCTCAAAATCAGCCTTCAATTTCTTTAGAAACTGCTCATTGGTGAGTGCTTTAGGCAACTCAATCTCAACCTCTCCCTTGGGAATGCCAAGATAATCATAGGCATCAGTATCGGTGACTGGTATCTTCCTTCCATCGCTGAGTTTTATTGTAGAATTCAGAGGGTGAAACCTGCTGCAGACATAATGCCCTAGCCTCATAGGCATGTCCTTTATGTCCCAGTGTACAAGACTCTCAAAGCCAATTTCAATCAGAGCAGTTCTCTGATTGGCTGTGAAATCAGTTTGGGAAAGCACGTAGGATGAAATGACAGATGGGGATGTTCTACACACCAGCATGGGGTAGTCCTTCCTGAGTTCTAGAATTCCCCTTTTGTTCCCCAGCTTTGGGATCTTGGACTCTATAACAAACACATTCTTCACCTTCTCTTTATCCCCCCTCACCTGTTTCTTTGTTTTCTTTGTCTTCTTCTCCTCATCACCCTCCACCCTGGCCTTCCCTTTTATGTCTGCAGCAGCCTTTTTATGAGCAGACTCTCTTTCTTCTGCTGTTTTCCTCTCTATTTTCAAAAGAATCTCAGCAATAGGTACATCCTCACTATCACTGTGATCTTCATCCAAGACCCTTGGCCTCTTTGATTTTTGATGGCCTTTTCCTTGGGTCTTTCTTCTCTTCCTTGCGTTCAAAACTCAAAGGCATTAGATATTGACTAACAAATCCATGGTGATTAAAATTTAAAGAGATATGATGAGCATTAGCTTACCAAACAGAGGAGTGGGAGGGGGTGCATCTCCATGCATTGTGGTGGCTGGGCACACAGTTGATTGGTCTTCACTGTCTGTTAATTGACAGTGCAAACGAATTTGTTCATGCACACATTTTTAAACACAAGCACAACCAGTTATTCATGCACATTTGCAAACATACTTATGCATCAGTGCTTGTTCATTGGTGCATAAGTATGTTTGAAAAGTTGCAGATACAAGTGCTTGTGCTTGTGACTATACTGTTAAAGTGCATGAGTGGTTGTTCATTGGTGCACAAACATACTGATGCACCAAGAAGTAATTTACTCATGCAATATCAGATAGTGAGTCATGCACTAACATACCAACTCATGCACCAACAAGAAATTACAAAGAAATAACTCATGCACCAATAAGAAATAACTCATGCAGTTTAGTTATTTTTTACTCATGCATTTGTATTTCTAGTTGACTCATGCATTTATATTTCTATTTGACTTACCAGTGTCTATATATTTTTGTGATCTTGTTACTCTTTTTGTTATTGATGGTGATGGCAAAGTTGTGTTTGTAGTAACTGGATCTAGTTGTTTTGTTTTAGCCTGAGATCTGGATTTGTTTTGAGTTTTGCTTGGTGATGCAAGCTGGTCTGGTGTTTGAGTAATGATTAATGTACCATATCTTAACTCCTTGACTATGTCGGGTGGATTTTTGTCATCACAATGCTTGCCTTTTCCTACATATTATACACATATATATATATATCATTCATAATGGACAGTACTATTCACAAAACCACATGTTAGGCTTATGCATTTACACACTCTTAACTCAAGCACCTGCATAGAAAGAGGAAGGCACATACACATATAGTTACTCATACACCATCACAAACTAAGTCATGCACCTAGAAACAAATTTACTCATGCACTCATATTCTGTAACTCATGCACACAGATATATTCATGCATCTTCATTAGCTGATGCACCTACACGTAACAAGTCATGCACCTATAAACATTGTCTCATGCACCTACACATAATTACTCATGCACTTTCCACATAACAAGTCATGCACCTATAAACACTGTCTCATGCACCTTCACATAATTACTCATGCACCTATAAACACTGCATAGAAAGAGGAAAGCACATACACATATAGTTACTCATACACCATCACAAACTAAGTCATGCATATAGAAACACTTACTCATGCACTCACATTGTCTGACTCATGCACACAGATATATTCATGCATCTTCATTAGCTGATGCACCTATAAACACTTACTCATGCACCAATTCGTTTTCAGTCATGCACCTATATAAATAGGCTCATGAAGTCTTGCATATACACACATAGTTACTCAAACACCATCACACACTAAGTCATGCACCTAGAAACACTTACTCATGCACTAACACTCTTCAGTGATGCATCTACACACACATGTTAGAGCAAAAGCAGCAAGTGACATATATAGAAGATATTTTTGTTGATCTATTATGCACAGACGTATATTCAGTCTAATATATAGAAGATATTTCAAATCAGAGCATGTATCTAGTGAGAAATCTCTACATCGACCTTTTGCGATTATGTATTTAGTGAGAAATATACCTTGTGTTCCACTTGCTATCTTTGACCTCATTTTGTTCTTCTTTTGTTGTTGATTCTTCGTATTTATGAGAGTTTGTTGCGACGATTCTTCTTCTTTCTGTTGATTCGGTGAAAATCGCATTTTCTAGGGTTTATGTTTCGAATCGCTCGGGAAATGCTTGATTGTGCAGCGGATGGTCGATTTGTGAAAGTGAGAGAGAGAATCGAGAAGAGAGCGAGAGCAAGAGAGCAAGAGAGCAAGAGAGCGAAGAAGAACGAGAGAGAACGGTTTGATTTCAGGGAACGAAGGAGATAATCGAAAAGCGAGTGAACAGTGTTTTAAGAGCCCGCTAACTTTCAATCGAAAAGCGAGAGTGAACACGCGCGGGCCGGCCCACTTAACTTCTTAGCTTCTGGCCCTTGGATGGACTCCATAACTTATGGCTTTTCTCATTTTTTTAATTAATACGTGAGCCTTTTTTTTTCAATTTGGTAGTGTAGTTTCTTACGATTTCTTTCGTATATTTTGTATGGAGGTTATTTTATTTCGGATATAAATAATTTTTTGTTTTGATGTTTTTAGTTTTGATTTCTTTCTTATATTCTTTGAATCACAAATATCTCATTTTTCAAAGCATGTGTGGGAAATTCTTATTTTGATATGCAGCCTTTTTTAGTTAGAAAATAAAACTAATTTTTAACTTTTGATTTTTGGTACTAGTTTCTAATATGTGAGCCAATTACTCTTCTTCTGGAAAAGAATAAATTTACACTTTTAATTGTTCCTTATAGTCTGTTTATCTAGATAATATTATATCACGTGAAAACGGCTGCTTTCATGCTAAATACAGACGATTAACATATATTCATAAACATGTATAAATTATGCACTTTGAAAAGTTATGTACATTTAGCAAAACGATATGCACCTCAAATGTGATGCACATACCGTGTCAAATACATGCACACTTGGATAAAAATGTATGCACTTTTTGGAGTACAAATTTTTTTACCTAAATGTGCATGAATTTTTAAAGTGAATGATTTTTTGCCTAAATGTAATTATATTTTATACTACAGATTTGGTTCAACCGCCATTCTAACCGGATTCATTCCCCCTTTATATCTTGAGTGAGGATCAGGTGAGATTGACCGCTCAGGTGCGGACATGAGAACAACATTTTCATATGCACACATTGGTAGAAAGCTTATGTGCACATAGTGAATACATGGACACTTACTATGAAAATGTATGTACCCACAGTAGTGGAGTCATGATTTAAGTTCAGTGGGGGCTAAAATCATAAAAAGTAAAATATAAATGCTCACCAAATATCATCAAATAAATTTAGCGATACCATTGAGTTAGATGCAAAATCCCTAAAGAGATATTAGAAAAAATTCATTACCCCTCCCAACTTATAGGAGAAAAATCTGTATAACATTAAATTTAGATAATGCAAATAAAAAGTTATATCAATTTTCTATTTTTTTTATGAATGGAATATTTTAGCCTATGGCTAAAAGGTTGTTGTGTATGCTAAGTCTACCGTCTAACTTATACAAGTAACCCCAGTTTCAAACAAAAAACCCTATATTCGAACCCTAATGGAATTTTGCTCAAAATTTATCCAAAACTTACACAATTCAAACAAAGTTTATCATTAATTACTTATATCTCTGCGTAATTTCAACAGATTTGTATAAAAAAAATCTCAAACCCATAAATCTAACTTTCGAGAATTCTAATACAAATAAGAGTAGATATAGAGGAGATAGTGTATTTTTTATTAAAAGATTTATGTACAAATTTAGATAAAATTGTATTATTTTAGTATTTTTAAATAATTATGCATAAAAAATCCTTAATTAAAAAATATTATTTATAAAAAAATTATAAATACATATTAAAGAAATGAAAAATCCATGTGGGGCTGGCTCCGCCAGTGTGTACCCATATGGAGTGTATGTACACTTATTGAGATAGCATATACACACATAAGAGTCACTGCACACATAATAAAGTATGAACACATACGTACACATTCTCAATGAATATTATGTTCATACGCTTTCTAGTTATGTGTACATAAACTTTTTATCTATGTGTTTATATGTACAGAGCATTATCACTTTCGTATCTAGGCCGCCGTAAAAAGGGGTCATTTTCCTTTCGCATGTAATGTTTATCATTTTTTCAATTAATATATGAGCCTATTAATTTTTCATTTTAGTAATGAAGATTGTTTTGATTTCTTTCCTATAATCTTTATAGGGGTTATTTTTTATTCTGGAAATAAAAGATTTTATTGTTTTGAAAGTTAAAAATTCCTGATTTATTTATTATATTCTTTGTATCTCTTTTTTTTAAAGAACAATTCACATAACTTTGTATATGCGGAAATTATTAATTTGGACATAAGAAAATAATTTACTTTTACTTAATTTTCCTGATGTAATTTTCCTATACAATATGAGCTCGGGCTCCAGATGATCTGCACATAGACGTACACAAGTTTTGGTTCAACCCCCAAAATTTGAGAATCTATTTCTTAGTTTTCCTGATAGTTTCCCCCTAATAGAGATATCCAATTGCCCCGTACCATCACTATATAAACTATAGCTCCGAACACTGCTTCGATCAGCTAGTAATCATATGTCATAAATATACGTACGTAAAATTAAGAAGATGAAACTCGGTGAGCATGCTTGGCTGGCGTGGTTGCCGCTGTTGCTTTGCGTGTGTGTCAAGTCGAGTTGGAACGTCGAAGCAGCCGAGGAGGTCGGCTACGGATACAGGGTCCAGAGTGTCAAGCTGGGTTCGGACTCGAGATCTCTGGTCGCAATCCTACAAGTCATCAAATCTTCATCTCTCTACGGACCTGATATTCCAACTCTTAGCTTCACCGCTAGGTATGTATATATATCCTCACATCATATTATTTTCGTTTGGCACGTTGGACCTTATGTTATACTCACACCTATTGATTAAGTCATTAGATGAAGAGGATTAATAAGAATTCTCGTAACAAGGCCAGTTTTAATACGGAAAAAGTTGGCCA
Source organism: Rheum nobile (assembly GCA_027886185.1). Lineage (NCBI taxonomy): Eukaryota > Viridiplantae > Streptophyta > Magnoliopsida > Caryophyllales > Polygonaceae > Rheum > Rheum nobile. The sequence continues at coordinate 1,013,103 of WOAB01000002.1, read as the reverse complement.
ATGTTGCTTTAAAAATATTATTGAACAAAATCAAAAACCTAAAATAACAACCATCACATAACGGGGGTAGTGTAGGTAGAGTACCTTTTGACAGTATAACATTGACATATGTACGTACGTACGTAAGTGGTACTTATTCAACTAGGCATTATCAATTTAATTCTAATTTCCGAGTTGGTTATATATAGTTTCATTAAGTATCACAAAACTTATATATATGATAACACATTTTATTAATATAATAATGTACGTGATTTTTCTTTAGTTCATAGGAGTCACTTAGTTAGGTCATTATAATCTCATGGTCATTGGGGTGCATATTTATCGGGAAGACTTTGGCAATAAGTAAACTAACATACGTGATGTTATTAAACAGTTTTGAAAGGGAACACCGTATGAGAGTACGGATAACGGACGCCAACCACCCCCGTTGGGAGGTCCCCAACAGCGTGGTCTTCCGCGGCAAAAGCCCGAAGCAACCCGACCCGAATAAGCTAATGGAGGTGAAAGCAGGAGGAAACACCGTCCTCTCCCATCCCAACTCGGACCTCATCTTCACCCTCCACAACACCACCTCCTTCGGCTTCTCAATCACCCGCCGCTCCAACAACGACACTCTTTTCGACACCAGGCCCACGGCCCCAAATTCCGGGCTGGTGTTCAAGGACCAGTTCCTCCAACTCTCCTCCTCGCTGCCAGCTGACCGGGCCCACCTATACGGGCTCGGAGAGCACACGAAGCCCACGTTCAGGCTGGCCCACAACCAGACCCTGACCTTATGGGCGAAAGACATACGGAGCGCAAAGGTGGACATAAACCTGTACGGGGCCCACCCATTCTACGTGGACGTGCGGGCCCCGGCGGGGGCCACCCACGGGGTGCTTCTGCTCAACAGCAACGGAATGGACGTGGACTACAGTGGAGATAGGATCACTTACAAGGTGATTGGCGGGATCTTGGATTTGTATGTGTTTGCTGGTCCAACTCCACATCAGGTTGTGGATCAGTACACTGAGTTCGTTGGAAGACCTGCTCCTATGCCTTATTGGTCCTTTGGTGAGTCACTTAGTTAATTAATGTATTATTGTATACTTAATTATGGCATATGTATAAATATATGGGTGTATTGAAGGTTTCCATCAAAGCCGGTATGGGTACCAGAACGTATCGGTTATGGAGGAAGTGGTGGAGAAATACACAAAGGCTGGGATTCCCCTGGAGGCTATGTGGACGGACATCGACTACATGGATGGATACAAGGATTTCACATTGGATCCCGTCAATTTCTCTTTGCCTGAGATGCACAGATTTGTCCACAAGCTTCACAAAAACGATCAGAAGTATGTCGTCATCATTGATCCTGGTAAGTAGCTAGTACTTATATTAAATATGTTGGTTGTTTAATTTGAATCGATCGATCTCTTAGGTATCGGTTATGGAGCGTGCAGGGATCAGCGTAAACAAGAGGTACGGAACATACAAGAGGGGAGTCGAAGCAGACATCTTCATCAAGCTGAAAGGGAAGGCGTACGAAGGCGTGGTGTGGCCGGGCCCAGTCCACTTCCCCGACTTCTTCCACCCAAGGGCCCTCGACTTCTGGACCGACGAGATCCGGAGGTTCCGCCAGATGGTGGCGGTAGACGGCCTCTGGAACGACATGAACGAGTGCTCCGACTTCGTCACGCGCACGCGGGCCCCCAGCGAGCTCACGCCCCTCGACGACCCGCCCTACAAGATCAACAACATGGGCACCCGCGAGCCCATCTACAACAAGACCATCCCCCTCAGCGCCTACCACCACGGCAACGTGTCCCAGTACGACGCGCATAACCTGTTTGGGTTCCTGGAGACCAAGGCCACTAGCATCGCGCTCGCCAGGCTCACCAGGAAGAGGCCCTTCGTCATGACCAGGTCCACCTTCGTCGGCTCCGGCAAGTACGCCGCGCATTGGACTGGCGACAACATCGCCACCTGGGAGAGCATGCGAGATGCCGTCCCCACCATCCTCAGCTTTGGCTTGTTTGGGATTCCCATGGTCGGAGCTGATATTTGCGGCTTCTACGCTAACACAACCGAAGAACTTTGTCAGCGCTGGATACAGGTCACATTCACTTTAGCTTAATTTTATATATGTTCAATGCCAAAAATGGACCAAAACTTAATTATACCAAATAAAACATATAGATGATAAATAACTAATGTATGTACGCAGGTTGGGGCGTTTTATCCCTTCTCTAGAGACCATTCGGACATAACTACCAACCCACAAGAGCTCTACTTGTGGAAATCGGTGGCGGACACTGCGAAGAAAGTGCTGGGACTCCGGTACCGGCTACTTCCCTACTACTACACGCTCATGTACGAAGCCCACGTTAGAGGAACTCCGATCGCACGCCCTCTCTTCTTCTCCTTCCCGGAGGATGCCAACACCTACAACATTGATTCCCAGTTTCTCGTGGGGAGAGGCGTGCTCGTCTCTCCGGTCACTACGCAAGGAGCGACCTCCGTGGAGGCCTACTTCCCTTCGGGGAACTGGTTTAGCCTCTTCGACTACAGCGAGTCGGTGAGCGCTAAGTCAGGAAGGCGAGTGGTGCTCCGCGCTCCACGCGACCAAATCAACGTGCACGTGAGGGAGGGCAACATCCTGGCCCTTCAAGGCCAGGCCATGACGACCGAGCGGGCGAGGGACACGCCGTTTGAGCTGCTGGTGGTTGTGGGGAGTGGCGAGGCCAGCAGCGGGAGCGTTTTCCTGGACAACGGAGTTGACGTTGAGATGGGGGGCAGGGGAGTGGACAGGTGGAGCCTCGTTAGCCTCGAGGCGGTGTTGATGCAGGGGGACAAGCTGGTCATCTCGTCCAATGTTTTGAATCCCAAATACGCTCTATCGCGAGGGTCGTTCATAGAGAAGGTCACCATCTTGGGGCTGGACAAGGGAAAGCAAGTGCAGGGCTACGCGGTAGGAGGCCGCGCTGAGGAGGTTACTGGGACCCACACGGCGGCCGAAGCCGGGGAGTTCACCGTGGTGGAGATAGCACTGCACAACAAGTTGCTTATTGGAAGAAACTTCAGGCTAGAGGTGCAGCTCAACAACTAGCTAGCTAAGATGTGTATTTGGTTAATGTTCTTTTAGCTGTTGATGCTGCGGGATTGCAGAGAGCTTAATTTGAGGCTTACTTTTCTTCATTGTAGCATCTTGGAACTTAATTAAACCAATGCAAGGAGAATTGCTGATGTGGTTGTACCACAATACATCTCTCCTCTTTGCTTCTGATATGTCACTTGTCTCCTATTAACACCTCCAAAAAGCAACTCCCCTCATTAGCTAGTGTTTGCACAAATAGCTGCATTCCAAGATCGTGATTTCAATAATTGTATCTGTTGAATTCCGTTTCAACGGTTCGTGAAGACGTCGAGGGTCAATACACTCTCGATCCGGATTTACTTGGAGATTTGTTTGTTTTAGGGGGGGTGTTCTCCGCCGTTTCTTGCCGCTGGTCTTCGCGTGGGCCTCCGAGGTATGGTGATGGATTTTCTGGGATCGCAACTATCCTCCTTGAGCTGGATCTAGGCCACGTCACTTCATCATCTTGGAAAGCTGGGATTTCTGGCCTGTAGCTTACCTCTGGACTGAACTTCTCTTCACCGAGTTGGATCCAAACTTCACCTTCTGGCCACCTCGTGCAACCGAATTCGTCCTCCTCCTTTAGCAACCTGAAAATCCCGGAGAGGGCTTCCCCGGGAGAACACTCTCCGACGCCCAAGTTAGTAGGGAAATCGTCAAATCTGGTAACAGAGAAAAGGAGAAAAGGGAAGGAAAAGGGAATCTCTCGTTGGCTTTCTTAAGGAATTTAGAGCAGGAATCAGAGAAATGGCTATGGAGCTCTCAAACCCTTTATCTCTCTTCTTGCTCGGAATTGCCTCTACCCTTCTCAAAGACCTCATGGGTATTTATAAACATTGATGTCCATTACCAGACCGCCAAGTGTCGCTCTCTGATTGATGGAGTTCTTCAACTTGCATCGAATTTTTCTATTGTTTTGACACCGAATCTCTCTCCATAACGGAATTCTGGTGGACATGGGAGCCCATGCGTAGGGCTATCCTCGCGAGGAAATCTGACTCCCATAGCCAGCTCCCCAAGCGCTTCGCGAAGCGTGAGCGAAGGCTTGATTTGTGGGTGTTTCGAGGACCTTTTCTGGGATCGCCACGCGTGGGTTTCCTTGTCCCACATGTCAGGTGATCTTCGCAGACCTCTATCCCGCTTTCATTTGTCTTGCCTCGCATCTGGCCCTGCTAAGAAGAGACAACAGAGCGAGAAGAAAGCTTTGATTGCTAAGTTTGACTGTACCTCGTGTTATGAGTACAGTCAATTGATGACGGCAGATAAGCTTGAGGAGTTAGGCTTGAGCTCCCCCCACCCTCGCGGGGGTGAGCTGATCTTTATTACTTCTGGGTTTCGATCTCCGCGGGCTGGTTTTTATGATGCTTGCGGGGACACATGTTTACTTGCTTTTTCCTTCTTGTCTGTTGTATGCTTTTGCTAATGTTCTCATTTCTTTGTCTTTCTAGGGTCCTCGTCCACCATGTTGTTTGACTATATGGACGGCCTTGAGGATTTATAGGAAGGGCTTGAGTTTGTGGATTCGGCGCATGGTGGGGACCAGCAGGGCCTTCCTGTTGCTTCAGATGGAGCAAGGGTGTCTCATGGCCACGCGGAGGGAGTTGGGGAAGATACCGGAGATGTTGTTGGTACTTCTTCGCGGGGGGAGAAAGCCCCAGTAACAGAGACGAGGGAGAGCCCCGAACGTCCTTTGGCCGATCTGACAAATAAGTCTTCTCGCGACAAAAAGGCAAAGCATCATGCTAAGGATCAGGTTGATCTGGTGGGGTCGGTGGCTCGCTACTTCGACTCTGTATGTCCTTTCCCTTTTCTTTCATGCTTGCTCGCGGGTTGTGCTCTTCTTTCTGTTTCTTATTAGGCCCTTCTTTATCGTGCAGGCTATGAGAGGGTGCCACGATGCTCTGAGTGCCTTAGGGAAAATTACTTCCCGTGATGCGGAAGTGGAATCCCTTCGCGAGCAGGCTTCCCGATCGGATGAAAACAGAGATGGATGTTGTGTTAGCTGAGAAAGCGTCGCTGCAGATAGAGGTTGAGGAACTTCGCGGGCTTAAGGTTCTTGCCGAGAAATACAACGTGTTGGAGGAAAAAATGACGGTTTTGACAGAGGATTGCAAGAAAGTGAAGGAGGAAGGAAGGCGAGAAGGGGTGGAAGAGTACGCGGCGGGTTATCGTATGAAAGCTCAATATATGTACTTTGATGTTGGGGAGTTTTTTCACGGCCTGAAGATTGGTGTTAAACAAATGGCTGATCATTACAAACTTCAGCCGATACGTCCTGATCCTCGGAACTCCGCGGGGGTAGTTTACAAACCGAGAGCTCCTTACAAGGTTCCTGTCCTTGGAGACGTGAAAGAAGATCATGATGGGGTTTTGGAGGCATGGACCGTGGCAACTTTGAAGGAAGGTGATCCTCACGCGAAGAAATTGTCCTCCCCAGCAACTACCTCTGTTGGGATTAAGCGTACGCGCGAGGGTCCCCGCATGGAGAGTTCTCGAGCGCTGTCATCTCTCGCCCTTAGTTCAGCCCCTGCTTATTTTTGCTTGTTTCGTACTGTTTTGAATTGCTCTCACGTTTTCTTTTGTGGTGTCTGTATTGGATGATGTTTGTATGGCACTTTCTTATTTTGGATCCTCTGGATGTGTGTTTTCTTGTCTTTGTGAACGTTTGTATGGTAGACACGCTCTTTATTTCAAGCTTGGATTATTTCCCCTGGTTTGACTTTCTTCCTTCATTAAATATACTTAGTCACTTCAATCTTTTCCTTAGCACGGTTTCTGATAACTCTTTTTCTTTATGGTGAGAGAGAGAGCTCCCTTGTGAGTAGTTACTGCGATGGGTAGTTTTGTTTGGAGAGAGAGTAGATGCTCCCCCCTGTATGCGTTTTTATTGGGGAGGTTAATCGTCTCACACTTCTCTTATTTTTTGATAAATACCCTTCTTTCCTTGCTTCCCCACCATTCTTTTCTGTCTTGCTTCTTGTGTTTTTTCTCTTATTTTGCTTGCCTTCACTTGTTCTTGCTTTCTTTTGTCCACTATGGTTAGGCTAGTGCTAGTTGTTCATTATAATGGACGGATTGTGTGCCAACGCGGCGATCGACGATTGTCGTCCGTCCACCGCTACGATGGTGGTTACTTATGGACCATGGACATGGGTGATGTGGGGGAGACTGTCGAGGAGTTTGACCTGGAGGTGATGTGTGCTCGCCTCTTTCCAGAGGTTGTTCGTTTGGGAGTAGGCCGGATCTTCTACTTCCCCAGACCCTTTGCTAGAGGACGCCGCCTCCGTGAGGTTGCGACTAACTACGATACTGCTCACATAGCTCGACTGGGGCAAGAAGGGCTTGTCCATGTCTACGTGCACGGGCCACCTCCTCCCGGGTTTGCTGCTCGCAGTCTTCGTGCCGTGGGGCTTTAGGGTGTTTTTCTTTGTTTTGCTCATTTTGTTTGCGATCCTCCCTCTTTCCCACATCCTTATTTTTGTTTGCAGACCAAAAGAAGGATAGAAGAGGGGCTGTGGGGGTGGGTTATTAGGTTATGCACTTGTTTGGATGTTGCGCCCCTGTTGGGGATGTATGCAATGTGATCCACGTGTAAACTTTTGGATGATAGTGGTAAACTTTTGTAATGAAACAACGTTGTATTTACATGGCTTTAGTAAAATGTAATGATCTGGCGTAAGGCCTTTCGTACTTTTTATATAGTTTGCTTGCTTTGTCATCTTCGCGTGCTTTCTTCTCCTTGGATGTGCTTGCTCTTTTCTGGGTTTGCCCTTTTCAAATTTTTACTTAGCGTGAGTGGTTGCGCGTTTGGTAAATAGTATAGCTCAAATAAGATCGTGTTAGGTACCTTATCGCTACTTTTTGTCTTGCTTGCGATAATTGCTTTGTTTTCCACTTGCACTTGCTTTAAAAACTTGCTCAAACCTGCACTTGCTCAAGACTTGTTGGTGTTGCTACGCGTACTGGCTAATACTTGCCAAGCCCAGTACCGTTTGGTGTTGCTATGCGTATTGGCTCAATGTGGCTAAGCCCAATACCGTCTGGTGTTGCTACGCGTACTGGCTAATACTTGCCAAGCCCAGCATCGTCTGGTGTTGCTACGCGTATTGGCTCGATGTGGCTAAGCCCAATACCGTCTGGTGTTGCTACGTGTACTGGCTAATACTTGCCAAGCCTTGTACCGTTTGGTGTTGCTACGCGTATTGGCTTGATGTGGCTAAGCCCAATACCGTATGTTATTGCTTTACGACTTGTTTTGCATTACTGTTCTCCTACATTTTGCACAAAAGAAAATAGCTTAGGATCTTTGATTATTTTTCGTATTGCAGAATGCGTTTTTAAATGATTCGCGTGCGTATTTCTTAGGGTACTTCGCGTTGTGTACCTTATTATTACTTCTCGCTTAGACCCCAGGCTTATTCTTTTTTGATGTTGCTTTGAGTGGTGATGTTGTTGCCTGTATGTTGATATTTTGCGAGGTTACATCTCAGGGTAATTCGCGTAACTCAAACCAATCAAGGTTTGTAAATAGCATACATGGGGCGCGTCCTCTTTTACGGATAGTACTTGCGGAGCCTCATTGCGTTCCACGAATTTGGGACCATATTCCCTGCGTGGTCTTTGAGGCGGTATGCTTCGGGTGCTACTTCGCGAACGATGATGTATGGGCCCTCCCAACCTGGGTCGAGCTTTCCTCCTTCGGTTTTTATGAGTACCAGATCACCTTCCGTGAAGCCTCGTCGCTTCACCTTCTTGTTGTAATAGGCTGTTATATGGTGTTTGTATTCACTCTCGCGTATTGCTGCCATCTCTCGCATTTATTCAGCTAGTTGCAACTCCAACTGTAACTTCTCAGAGTTCATTTCATCGTCGTAGTCGAGGAGTCTCTCGCTAGGGAAAAGGTGTTCTACCGGTATCACAGCTTCGAACCCGTAGGTCAATGCAAAGGGTGTTTCTCCTGTACCCCTCTTAGATGTGGTCCTATTAGCCCATAATACTAGGGGACCTCCGCCCATCGTCCCTGCTCCCGCGTGAGCCTTCTTTTGAGGTCAAAGAGGATTCGCTAGTTGGCGTTTTCTACTTGGCTGTTGCACTGTGGGTGGGACACTGATGCAAAGTGTAGTCTAATGCCCAGACCTTCGCAAAAGTCGATCAGCTTTTTGGTGTTGAACTGTGGGCCTCGATCTGTGATGATGCTTTGCGGGAGTCCGAAGTGACAGATGATATTTTGCCACAAGAACTTTTTGACTTGTTCAACTGTTGTTGTAGCGAGTGGCACGGCTTCAATCCACTTGGTGAAGTAGTCTATTGACACGAGTATGAACTGTAGCTGTCCTGGTGCTCGCGGAAAAGGTCCAAGCAGGTCCATTCCCCACCTCGCGAAGGGGCAAGGAGCGCTGATAGCTTGCATCTCGACGCTAGGTTTATGTGAGGCTGGAGCGTGTTTTTGACATGCGTCGCACGTTTGAGCGATATGAATGGCGTCTTCCTTCATTGTAGGCCAGAAGTATCCGGCGCGTAGGGCTTTGTATACCAAGACTCGCCATCCCGCGTGGCCTCCACACAGTCCCCCATGTACTTCAGTCATCAGCTCCCTTCCCTCCGCGAGAGCGATGCATTTCAAGCCTGCGGCCATGTACCCTCGCTTGTATAGCACCCCGTTCTTCATATAGAAGTGGCTCGCTCGTACTTGTACTTTTCTTTTCTCTTGAGAGTTTTCGGTACTGCTCCTGATAGAATGTACCGGCGGATTGGGGTTCTCCAGTCACTTTCATTCTCTTCGTAGTCGATCATCATCAGATCTGCGTTGATGGCCCGGGTAGTCCTGGAATCTACCCAGACTTGACCTTTTTGCATTTTGGCTTTTGACCCAAGCTTCGCGAGCTCATCTGCCCTCGCATTCTCTCTTCGCGGAACAGCTTGAATTTCAAAGTGGTCAAAGGTTGCGGTGAGTATCTTCACCCTTGAATGATACGCGAGCAAATTCCCCGTTTTGACTTCGTATACACCCTGCATTTGCTTTACTACTCAGAATCACTGTAGCACACAACTCTGCGAGCGCCGTTAGTAAGGGCTAGGTCGAGCCCGGCAAGAAGCGCTTCGTACTCAGATTCGTTATTTGTTGCCTCGAACTCAAGGCATAGGGCGTACTCGAACTTTTCTCCTCCAGGTGAAGTGAGTGTGATTCCAGCCCTATTTTCTTCCTCGTTTGCGGCTCCGTCGATAAAGAGGACCCACTGAGCTCTTTCTTTTGTCAAGTCTTCAGCACTTGATTTGCGGAAACTAGTCTCTACGAGGAAGTCTGCGAGGGATTACGCTTTGATTGTTGGGCGGGGCCTGTAGTCCATATCGAACTCTGATAGCTCAACTATCCATTTGGTCAACCTCCCTGACATAGTTGGCTTGCTGAACAAGCTTCACAAGGGGAGGTCTGATAACACCTGGATGGGATGAGCCTGAAAGTACGGCCGCAATTTCCGAGCAGCGACTATTAGGGCCAGAGCAATCTTTTCTATGGGCGGGTATCTGGTTTCAGCTAGTCCGAGGGCTTTACTCACGAAGTACACTGGTCTCTCTTGTTCTCGTACCAATACAGCGTTGATTGCCCTTGATCCAGTTGCCAGATACAACTGCAGATCTTCTCCTGGAATCGGTGAGGATAGGGTGGGAAGGCTGACTAGGTGCTTTTTGAGTTCCGTGAACTCCGACTCACATTCGGGGGTCCACCTGAAGTCTTGTGGATTCCTCAAAATGGAGAAAAATGGGAGCCCTCGCTCCGCGAGCTTCGAGCAAAAGCGTCCCAGGTAGTTGATGGATCCCACGAATCTTTACACCTCCTTCACGCTCCACGGAGGAGCCATTTGCAGCACTGCTTCCACTTTCTCGGGGTTTACGTCTATTCCTCGCGAGCTAATTAGGAACCCTAGAAACTTTCCCGCCTTGACCCCGAAGACACATTTCTCGGGGTTGAGGCTCATCCCATGCTTTCGTAGGGTGGCGAATACTTCGCGGAGGTCAGCCACGTGATCAGTCTCTCGCCTACTCTTCACTACGATGTCGTCCACGTAGGCCTCGACAGAGGAGCCGATCTGGTCACGGAAGATCATGTCTACTAATCTCTGGAAGGTAGCCCCTGCGTTTTTGAGCCCAAACGGCATGACCGTATAACAGTATGTTCCTCGCTCCGTGATGAAAGCAGTTTTTTCTTCGTCGGCTGGATTCATTTTGACTTGGTTGTATCATGAATATGCATCAAGGAAACTTAGGGCTTCGTGCCCCGCGGTTGAGTCCACCAGCTGATCGATCGAGGGTAGTGGATAGCTGTCCTTTGGGCAGGCTTTGTTCAGATTTGTGAAGTCCACACACATCCGCCACTTCCCATTGGATTTTCTCACCATGACAACGTTGGCAAGCCATTGCGGGTACTTAACTTCGCGTATGAACCCGGCTTTTAGCAGTTTCTCGACTTCTTCCCTGGCCCCTTGGGCTCTATCCCCGGCCTGCTTCCTCTTTTTCTGCCTTTTTGGCTTAGCCTCCGGGCTTGTGTTTAGCGAATGGGTCATGAGGGTCACTGGGATCCCCTTCAGGTCTTTAGGCGTCCACGCGAACACGTCGCGCAAAGCCCCGAGCAGTTCCCTAATTTCATCTTGCGTGCTTACACCCAATGTTTGTCCCATGTACAACTTTTCTTCTTCGCGAGCAAACGGAGTGATAGACAGTTTTTCACCCTCGTACCCCGTGGCTTCCATTCGGTATCTGACTTCTAGCTCTGCCTCATCTTCCTGACTCAATATTGCTAGTTGGTCAAGCTCGTCCTTCATGGCCAAGACTGGTAGACACTTCTCGCTGAGCGCTGCTAAATAGCAAGTGCGGCTCTCCGCGTGCTGGCCCCTTGCAATCCCTACTCCCACCTGCGTTGGAAATTTAAGAGCAAGGTGATAGATGGAGATTACGGCTTGAAACTTACATAAAGAGATCCTCCCCAGAATGGCGTTGTACGTGGAGGGTGACTGGAGCACTAGGAACTCCACTTTCTCACATCTTCGTGGGCTTCCTTCATCTCCCAGGATTAGATCAATGGTTATTACTCCGATAGGCTTTACTCGATCTCCTGCGAAGCCAACCAAAGTGCAGTCTGTCGGTGCAAGACTCGCGGGGTCCAGGCCCATTTTCTGGAATGCCTCCCAGTGTAGGATGTCAGCCGAGCTCCCGGTGTCTCGACCATCACCCTCTTTACTATTTTCGTTCTCATCTGCACGTGAAGAACTAAAGGGTCAGTGTTGGGGATGCAAGATTATGCAATATCCTCTGAGCTAAATGTTAGTTTATGATCTTGTCGCGAAGGGTTGGAGATGCTCATGACTGGCCTCCCATTGGGGGGGGGGGGGGGGGGGGGTGCATTGGCGATCCTCCTTCCTTCTCTTCGGCTGGGACCCCTTGGCTCATGCTTTCCCGAAATGTTCCCTACTTGCCCATCTGGTCGCGGGAAGTTCTGTTCAGCGTGTGGATAGGGCGCATGGCGTTTGGGTGCTTGCCTTTGCTGTGCGGGCCCTGGTCTTGACATTACCCTCCCTCGCAGGGGCCCATACCTCTGACATTCCTGTCCGTCGTGTGAAGTTGACTGGTGGTAAACACAGAACTTTCGTTCTTGCTAAGCAGAAGGGGGTGGCGGTGGCATGCTTGTCCGTATGGGAGATGGCCTGGACTGTGGCCTCTGCGAGTATGCGAGGGCTTGCTCCCGACTATTCATCTCTACTGCGATGAGGGGTTTCTCGATGGCTTTTCCTCGCTCATTCACTTGGTGGCGGCGCGGCTCCCACGCGGAAGCATCCCTTTTGGCTGCTTTGTTTCTTCTTCCGTGGTTCGCGGGTGATGTTACCACCGTTAAGCTTCCGCGTGCCAGCTCCTCTACTACTATGTGTTGGTTGGCTTTCTCAAGCAACTTGGTATACGAAGCAGGCGGTTTTTTGCACACGTTGGAGTTTGAAGGGTCCATTTCGGAGTCCCTGGATAAACGCCATGCGAGTCACCTTCTCGTCGAAGTCGTGAGCCTGGACTGCTTCCGTTGTGAACCGCTTAACGAAAGAGGCAAGTGATTCTCCTCCGCGCTGCCTGACGTTCAAGACCTCTTGCATACTGAGTTTCCTTTTCTGCGAGCATCCAAAATGAGCCATGAAGGAGTCCGCGAGCTGATGGAACCCATCTATGCTTTTCGCGGGCAGACTTATCATCCAGGTTAGAGCGGGTCCAGCCAAGGTGTTTGGGAAGCATTTGCACATAGTGGCTTTGTCGGCCTTGCTCGCGAGCATTAGATACTAGTACTTGGATAGATGGTCCCTAGGATCTTCGTCCCCAGAGTACTCTTTGAACGTGGGTATCTTGAAGTCTGGGGGTGGAGGTGCCAGGAGTATGTGGTCCGCGAATGTTGTGGACCCGAACAGTGCCAGTGGCACCTCTGGGGCCACATACCCCGGGTGGTGATGGGGTCCATAATCTGGGTAGCGTCCCCTATATACCTCTCTCCATGGCGAGTATCGGGGGTGCTCGTGAGCGATGGAGGCTTGGTCAGCTTGGTACCGTTCTCCGTGTTCCTCGCGAGGATCCATAGGAATATATGGTTCTGCATGAGGTCGTGCTGCTTGGCGTTATGGTAGAGCTGTCTCTTGCACAGGGAGCTCTTGGCTTACTTTTTGCCACTTACGAAACATGCAGAATTGCTCCCACTCTTCGTCGTTCATTAGCACTTCTCGCGTGTTGTCGCTGGGTGCCCCCTTAGGTGAAGACATTTCTCCTTCGATTCCTACTGACGGGTCTCTGTGTGTGGTTGCCATCTTCAAAGGCCGCGTCGAACTTAGCTGCTCGAGGACCTCCCCACGGTCGGCGCCAGTGTTGAATTATGTTTCAACAATTCGTGAAGACGTCGAGGGTCAACACACCCTCGACCCGGATTTACTTGGAGATTTGTTTGTTTTGGGGGGGGGGGGGGGGGGTGTCCTCCACCGTTTCTTGCCGTTGGTCTTCGCGTGGGCCTCCGAGGTATGGTGATGGATTTTCTGGGATCGCAACTATCCTCCTTGAGATGGATCTAGGCCACGTCACTTCATCATCTTGGAAAGCTAGGATTTTTGGCCTGTAGCTTACCTCTGGACTGAACTTCTCTTCACCGAGTTGGATCCAAACTTCACCTTATGGCCACCTCGTGCAACCGAATTCGTCCTCCTCCTTTAGCAACCTGAAAATCCCGGAGAGGGCTTTCCCGAGAGAACACTCTCCGACGCCCAAGTCAGTAGGAAAATCGTCAAATCTGGTAACAGAGAAAAGGGAAGGAAAAGGGAATCTCTCGCTGGCTTTCTTAAGGAATTTAGAGCAGGAATCAGAGAAATGGCTATAGAGCTCTCAAACCATTTCTCTCTCTTCTTGCTCGGAATTGCCTCTACCCTTCTCAAATAGTTTATGAATATTTATAAACATTGATGTCCATTACCAAACCGCCAAGTGTCGCTCTCTGATTGATGGAGTTCTTCAACTTGCATCGAATTTTTCTATTGTTTTGACACCGAATCTCTCTCCATAACGGAATTCTAGTGGACATGGGAGCCCAAGTGTAGGGCTATCCTCGCGAGGAAATCTGACTCCTACAGTATCCACAATGTTTCGTTTCAGGAAGTCATGTGCAAGCTTTGCATAAGGCCAGCCCGAGAAAAACCCAAACCACTCGGTTTTGCTCAGTTTTTCGACCTAAACCTTGAAACTTGACTAAATTCATTGCAAAAAAAAACTAAATTGCTGCGATAACGGAAACAATCCGAAATCTGAAATAACTGGAGAGAAAACAAATTCAACCAAGAACATATCCCATGTTCAAAATAAAATAAGATTATAGGCAACTTTTTTAGTTTTATGCTTACAATCAGATCCGAAAAATGAACCAAAATTCGAAACTCCTGGACTCTATAATCGCCGGAAACCAAATCCCAAATCATACCGATAGCAAACAAGCAAGCGATGTCTCATTTATAGCTTTGGATATACCACAGTACTTGTATCATTACCATAGACCATGATGAAAAATCTTCTATAGCGTCCAATACAACCACCAAACGCCATTGGGGGGCTAAAAAGACTATGTTTACAAAGTAAAGAAGACCTCTACGTTCACATTTTACAACCCAGCATTCACTGCTTCAGAAATTATATCCTGTTTATGATTACCGCTGTAAACCCAACTTCAATGCTAATACTTCACCAGGGCAAAAAATTCCACAGCCAGTTGGATCCCCATTCATATATAGGAGTCACTCGAATTGTGACACGATCAGTTTCATGGGTGTTCATCTGCATGAATTTGGACAAGTTCTGTTGATTAAGGGAATCCCAACATATGAGCATAAAAAAGATGAACATTAACTACTCACGAGATGTGGAAGACCCTTTACCCAATTTTGTCCTCGTTCCTGTCTTCGTTGTTGTTGCTCATTTGTGGGGTGTACTGACTTGTAGATGAGGGCGAGTACCCTGGGGCACTCGGCGAATACCCGGCACTTGGACTGTTGGAAAATGATGGAACAGAAAATGTTAGAAGAAATTTAAACAACTTTTTCAGAGAGAGGATTACTACGCAAGGACAGCTGACATGATAGCGGTTTTACCTGTACTGAGGAGAACTTGGGCTGTAATCCGGATTTACTCCTGAGCTGTATGGGCTGGGAAGGACGAAAGTGTCAGTGTACATGGATTACATGCTAGTACATGCTTAGGTCTTTCCGACTATAAAGAAACCAATCTATCCAAAGAACAGCACCCATTGTTTCAATTTACCTGCTTGGACTGTAACTGGGACTCGACGGGGAATAGGATGGTGAAGTAGGCGAGTAAGAAGGTGAAGTTGGGCTGCAACATACCATAAGTCAGAAGAAGAGCAATCAATGAAAATGAACAGAAGCTACTAACTCAAGCAAAGCAAGTCACCACCATGAGAATTCAAACTCATGATTATGGCTCATCTTACCTGTAGTTTGGAGATGTAGGGCTGTATGGGCTAGAAGGTGAAATCCTTGGACTACTTGGCGAGTATGCAAGAGACGGGCTGTACTTGGCCGACGGATTGTAACTTGGAGAGGTAGGACTATAGGTCGGAGATGTTGGACTGTAGCTGGGTGAAGTTGGACTATAGCCAGGCGAAGTAGGGCTATAAGCTGGGGAGGTCGGACTGTAAGAAGGAGAAGTCGGGCTATAAGATGGAGATGTGGGGCTGTAAGATGGAGATGTGGGGCTGTAAGACGGGGAAGTCGGGCTGTAGGAGGGAGACGTTGGGCTGTAGCCTGGAGAGGTGGGACTATACGCTGGTGAGGTCGGGCTGTATACGGGAGATGTAGGACTATAGGTCGGTGAAGTAGGGCTGTATGTGGGAGACGTTGGGCTATAACTTGGGGATGTTGGGCTGTAGCTCGGTGAGGTAGGGCTGTAGCTCGGAGAGGTGGGCGAGTAAGAAGGACTTGTAGGAGAATATGCAGGGCTTGTTGGGCTATAACCAGGGGAACCAGGGCTGTAAGTGGGTGAAGTTGGGCTATAACCAGGAGATGTCGGACTGTAACCGGGAGAAGTGGGGCTATAACCCGGTGAGCTAGGGCTATACCCAGGTGATGATGGGCTATATGATGATCTTGGTGACGACGCATACCCAGGAGTCATTGCTGGAGAAAAGGCCATCCCACCAACATATGGTGAGAATTGAAGATTATCTGAGGACGGAGAGAGACGATAGTTTGGGCTCAGCAAGTAACTTGGAGACATCATTCCCTCGTGGTATGGAGTTCCAGAGATAGGAGACCGCCCAGGAGTCGTGCCGAAATCTAACCCTTCCATGTAACTCGGCAGTTGGAGTTCAATAGCATGCTGGAGCATATTCTCATTGAGGTACAAAGCACAGCCCCCTGTCCCAATTGGGGCCAGCTGCCCTAACATGATATTCTCAGTAACGCCCCTCAAGTAATCCGATTCAGCATACACAGCAGCATCCAGTAGAATGTCCACTGTTTCTTCAAATGAGCATCTCATCAACGGCCCAGTGTCATTCCTATTGATACCATGTCGAGTAATCGCCATAAGATGTCCACGGTACGTCATTGTATCACACAAAATGGCCAAATGGCGATAGTTGACATACGACCCGTCAAAGGATATGACTACTCGCAACTCATCAAGCAATGCTCTCCTCACAGCCTCAATTCCAAGAACTTCAATAACTTCAATCAAGTGATTACTTGTTGTTCTTCTTGCATCTACATCTTCATGACACATGACAGCCAAGAGATTGACACCTTCTGTATCCAGCATCCATTCAACTTCTGTTTTGAATCCCTCATTCTCATCAAACGTGCTCAATTTACCAGATTTGATGAACACTTTATTGATATCTGGAATGCCTCTAAGGGCCATCTCTGTCAGCATGTTACTCTCTATTCTCTTGAGGAACACATCATCCTCAGCTGATTCATCCTGTATTTCACCTTTTGGAGCTTCATCATTCATGATACGAATACGAAGGATCAACTTTTCAGCATTGTCATCATTAAAGATACAGGTCAAATCATCATCAAACTCCAAGTTGATCTTTCCTGCAATATCAGCCATACTCAACTTTTTGTCCACCATCATCTCACGATTTAGCTCTATACGAAGCAACCATGGAGAGATCTTATCTGGAGAGATCTCTTCATCGGGCATTTCATAATAAGACTTTACAAAGTCGATATCCTCTTCGATTATTGTACTCATCGGGTCTGGGTCATACCACACTTCTGTGGCATGTGTCACACTCCGTAGTGTAGTATACTCCAAGGCACACTGGACATTTTTTGCCCTATCCTTTGCCTTACTGATATCCGGCTTCAAGTAAACAGATAGAGATGGTGTTTTAATTTTCTTGGCAACATTGATAATCTCCCTCAACCTCGGAACACCAAGAGTGACATTCTTAGCACTAACACCAGCATAGTGGAAGGTATTGAGAGTCATCTGAGTAGCAGGTTCACCAATAGATTGAGCAGCAACACAACCAATCATCTCCCCAGGTGCAACCAGAGACTGCAAAAACCGAGATTCAATCTCGCCAATCACCCAATCAAAAGCTTCACGTGAAAGTCTGTACTCCTTCAACACCCTTTTACTGGCAAGGGTACTTCGAAGCAAGATATTGAAGAACAATGTAGCATTCTTTTGAGCTTCCATACTAAGAAAATCCTCACCAGGAACAACCTTCAGCTTCTCCTGAAGTTTATCAACAGCCTCAACAATCTCCATAGGATGCATGCCAGAACGTCTTCGTTTATCAATCTTGAAGAGTTTTTGAGCATTCGAGACCAGCCTCATAAGGTTAACAGGCAAAGGCCAAGAAGTCTCTCCTGTGGTTGCAATTTCAGTAGCTAGCTGGTACCTGTCTGCCTCAAGCTTTTGGACTTCAGCATCAAAAACATTACGGAACTCACGGATCGTTCTGAGATCTTCAATATGATCCGGCTGCATATAATCTGGGTTCCAGTGATCATCATCAATTTCATACCTAAATAACTTATCAAAGTCTGACTTCTTAATTTTCAGAGATTGTAGATTCTGCGACTCTATCCACACAGCATCCATCCCATCTTCTCCATACAGAAATTGAATGACATCTCCCAGTGAATTCCTCACAGTTCCGTCATATTTGACCATGATATCCTCCATAGCCTTAACCAGTCGCCTCTGAATATACCCAGTTTCGGAAGTCTTCACAGCAGTATCGATTAGACCTTCTCTGCCACCCATGGCATGGAAAAAGAACTCTTGTGGAGTCAAACCTCGTAGATACGAGTTTTCCACAAACCCACGACTTTCTGGTCCATAGTCATCCTTGGTGAAGTGAGGCAGAGTCCGACCATTAAACCCAAAAGGTATCCGCTTGCCCTCAACGTTTTGCTGTCCCACACAAGCAGTCATCTGTGAGATATTGATAAAACTCCCCTTAGATCCAGCAGTTACCATAGCTTTCAGATTGTTACTCTCTGACAAACTTTTCTGAGCACTATTTCCAGCATCATCACGAGCTTTATTCAGGACCTAAACAAATAGATATCACTAGATTTAGAAGAGAGCATATAACTATGATTAAAAAAGGGAAAGAATGAAAATGGATTCGCCAGATTGTACCTGATTCACTCTATTTTCAAACGAGTCCATCATTGTCCGTCCCGGCTCCGCTTCCAACTTCTTTTCTTGGGCTTCCCTAATAAGTTTCTTCACATCATTTTTTGCTGTAGATATTGTGTCATTTATAGTTTCCATGGTGGCTGCATCAGCAATTGTGTCTCCGATACCCATACTAAAACCGTTTTGTAAAAGCCAATAATTCACGAGCCACTGTGTGTGCCCCAGAAATTTGCGTGCAGCATCTGGGCCTACTTCCTCCCTGCAAGGAAGTGCAAAATTGTAGAATAGATAACCCCTAAAATTAGTCCAACAATGACGTTGTCATATGATATGAAAAAAAAAATGCCTTATACTTGGAAAACATAATCTTATTACAGCTGAAACAATCAAATGACAAAATATGAATCATTATAGCCCAGATTAGATGGTAAACATACCATATCACATGTATAAGACTTCCACCAGATGTCCCAAGCGTCTTCTTGCAAAGGGTACCAGATAGTAGCTCCCCCTTTTCTACTAGCACTTGTGTGTCTCCAGGAGTAAGAAATCCTTCCTCACCGTCCTGGTGCCATGCTGAATACCTAAGAAGGTTTATCTGTTTGGGTATGATAAGATTAAACACTTGCTTCCCAGTCCAAAGAGGCCTAGGCTTCAGAATCGCCGGCTGAGGCACTTTTCCGTCAAAATCCTCCCACCACATCAAGGTATTCATAAACACATCCTGCCAAAACCAAATAAATAGACGCTAAGTAAAATAAGGCTTCTTGTGGCCATTAGTAAAGGCACATGTTAGAAAAATTACCTTCTCAATGAAAGTATCTCTTTTTGTGATTTTTCGGCACCCAAGTAGAGTGTCTTGCACAATACCCATCACTGGCTTATTGGATTGGGGAGAAACGATGCATTTAGGCACCATCATTAGCTCAAGTACTTCTGCTCGAGTCTCAAAAGACTGAGGAACATGCATGTTCATTTCATCTCCATCAAAGTCAGCGTTATAAGGTGAAGTGACAGACAAGTTCAATCGGAATGTTGAATAAGGCATAATCTTTATTCTGTGACCCATGATGGACATCTTATGAAGACTTGGTTGTCGGTTGAAAAGAACAAAGTCTCCATCTATTAAATGCCTTTCAACCTGCACAGTAGAAAAGCAAATTGTCATATTTCTTACAGGGAGAAAGCAGCAGAAGTAAAGGGAAAGAAACCCAAAGTAAGCAAGGAGAGTACTTTGTATCCAAGCTCCAAATGATGATCACTACTTTTCTTCAGATAACGAAGATCAAGCCGTTGACCATCATCTCTTATTATATATTTTGCACCAGTTTTACCAGGTGGGGGATGAGGTCCATACTCAACAAGCTCCTTCAATCTATGACCAACACTTTCAGTTAATATGCACGCAAGATAGACATCAATAAAATGAAAATATAAAGATTTGATGGCTTACTTTTCAATGTTATAAGGAGTCACAGTTTCTGGATATGTAAGATTCAATGCTATACTCCATGGCACTCC
Source organism: Rheum nobile (assembly GCA_027886185.1). NCBI lineage: Eukaryota > Viridiplantae > Streptophyta > Magnoliopsida > Caryophyllales > Polygonaceae > Rheum > Rheum nobile. The sequence continues at coordinate 993,278 of WOAB01000002.1, read as the reverse complement.
CAGCTGATCAATGTTAATTGTAGGATCAGGAGTAATGACTGTACGGGCAGAAAAGTCCACACGTTTTCCCATCAGATTGCCTCGTATACGACCTTCCTTAGCCTTGAGCCTGCTGCATATTGATTTTATAGGTCTACCAGATCGCTGAGTAGCCTGAATAGATACAGATATATTAATTCCTCTGAAAGATGAGGAGTTTATGAAATTTAGAATAAAATAAGAAGACCAAAAGGCATAAAATGGATACCCTGGGTTGCCCAGGAAGCTCGTTATCAAAATATGTAGCTATGTGAAACTGCAGCAGTTGTGCAAATTCAGAAATGATGTGTGCAGGGGCCCCATTTCTTTCCTGACGTCTCAAGTTGTCATTATGCCTAATTATCATAGCCAACTGATGAGTCAAGTCATCCTGCAAAACACGGGGTAAAGTTGTGGATCTCAATAACAAAACATATCCACAATTTCATGTCAGGTAAGTCAGCTGGAAATAACGATCTACACCAGATTTGAGGCTAGGTGAGAAAATGCTTGCCTCGCTCCTTGAGGAAGTGTCCATCATAACAGAAGGTCTCACAGGAGGTGGAGGAATGGGAAGTACTTGAAGTATCATCCAATCTGGACGGGCATATTTTGGGTTCAAGCCAAGCAATTGGCAGTCTTCATCACTTATTCTCTTGAGAACGCTAAGAACCTGTTTACACATACAACACGTAATTACATAGAGCAAGAATAGTGCTAGCTAGAAACAAAAAAGAGAAAAGACATTCAGGAAAAAGCGGACAAGAGGGAAAGAATATGCCGGGAACACTTTCCCTTTCAGCAGAAAGTTGTTGCTTCCTCTCAACAGGCTCTGGGAGCTGCTCCTGATCATCACCCTTCTTCTTTGTCAATTTGTATTCAGCGATCATCTTCATACCTTCAATTGTGAAGGACGGCTGCTGAGCACCACAGCCACCACGGCTTTTTTTCCCAGGCTCCCCAGTGTCTTGACCTTGGACATCTATTTCATCACCACCTTCACACTTCTTCTTTCCTTTACAAGCCTCCAAAATTTTCTTCAGCCTATTTTTAGGATTCCTTATCCTCAAGGCTTGCTTAAATTTGTGATCGTCCTGCATAAATTCAAGAAAACAAAATATTTAACATTATGAATTAACTACTAGGATAAAGAACTCTTGCAATCTGTGCTTACTACTATGTCACATAGTGTACATTGCTATCAGAACAAAAGACCTAATCATAAAATGCCTAGGCATCAAATATCATTATCTGTAAGTAGAGGTGGTATTTAACACCCTGCTTTACCAAGAAAAAGGCTAAAAGCCTAAAATGATTTTTCTGTGCTCCACGTGGCAAGTTCAAAAATGGGAAAATCCACTACAGACCGATATTTGGCAAACCCTTGTACTTTTTGCAGATTGCTTACAGGAGATCTAACAGTATAATCAACAAAAATTGTGTTTTACTTTCATGTTTCCTAAGCATAATCCATCCCTGCAGTTGGCGAAGGTGAACTATAAGATGATCCTCATTTTAGACCTAAGCCTACCAATCGCCATGCTAGGCTCTTGAAATTACCGACACAAATGAAAAATCATTGAAGGGACCGGATAAAATGAGTTCTCAGTCCAACAAAACAATCCCCGTGGATGATTTACCTCGTCAGCTAGAATCTTGGAGCAATTGAAACAAACACATCGCATAATTGACAGCACTGTTTTCATGAATCCAATATGGAACATTGGTTTAGCAAGCTCAAGGTGGCCAAAGTGACCAGGGCACTCCGCCATATTAGCAGTACAAGTCTCACACTTCTGCTTCCGATCTATGGTACCAAGCCGAGTGTCGCTGAGACCACCAGGCTTCGGTTTACCCCTCTCCGTCGTCTCACTGAATTCAATTTGCACAACAGACATTTGCCTCTGCACAACACAATCCAATTAATCAAATGGTAACTCAGCAACGAATAAAACCTAGGGTTTGATCGATACAATTGCCACAAAATACTACTGTCTATGGCGGAAAGAAATTTACAATTTCATCGGCACTGAGGATGCCAAACTGGACACACTGGACCTTGGCGACCTCCGCCGGAGAGTACGGGAACCGGATATCCATAGCAGTTAGGGTTTACAAAAGTACCAAATTAAAGAAGCAGATCGAAAATTCGAAAACGGAAACAGTGTGTGAATGGATTCCCGCTTGCTTTCTGTTTTTCTCGTTTTGATTTTGTTTACTTCAACTCTCTCAGGCTTTCGCCGATCGTTCTCAATCGCACCAGGCGGCTTCTCTCTAAGAGAAGAGAGATTTTAGATCGAAAACCTGGTATAGAAGACCTCACCGCCTTTTATAGAGGGAGAGGTGTAAACCTTTTGACGAAATTACCCTTTTAGATACCGACTTGTCGACTCTTTCAGCTGGACCGGCCCATCACGGCCCATTTTCTGGCAAACAATTGCTGAAGTTACCTTTTTAAACAAGAATGAATTGGGCCCGGCCTCTTTAAAAGTTAAAATTATGATGTTCGGATTAAATGACCCTTTTAATATAGTGAAATTAGACAAATATCCCCCAATAAACCTCATCCAAATTCATGACCCATGATGATGTCATCATTACATAATGATGACATCACCATAAGTCAAACAAATTAACACATTTGACCATTGACCGGTCAACGATCGTTGACCGTCGATCAACGGGCAAAAAATTTTCTCGCCAAATTTTTTTTTGATAACGTCATCATCTTGATGACAGTTACTGTCATCAAAATACAAATTGTCATCAAAACATAAACTGTCATCAAAAACACAAATTGTCATCAAAAACATAATCTGTCATCAAAACACAAACTGTCATCAAAATATAAACTGTCATCAAAAGCACAAATTGTCATCAAAAACACAAACTGTCATCAAAATACAAACTGTCATCAAAATACAAATTGTCATCAAAAACACAAATTGTCATCAAAATACAAATTGTCATCAAAACACAAATTGTCATTAAAAACACAAATTGTCATAAAAAACACAATCTGTCATCAAAACACAAACTGTCATCAAAATATAAACTGTTATCAAAAAAACAAACTGTCATCAAAATACAAACTGTCATCAAAACACAAATTGTCATCAAAAACACAAATTGTCATCAAAACATAAATTGTCATTAAAAACACAAATTGTCATCAAATACAAACTGTCATCAAATACAAACTGTCATCAAAAACACAAATTGTCATCAAAATACAAATTGTCATAAAAAACACAAACTGTCATAAAAATATAAACTGTCATCAAAAATACAAATTATCATCAAAATACAAACTGTTATCAAAACACAAATTATCATCAAAACACAATTGTCTTGCAACTAGTTGATAACACATATTATCATCAAAACACATATTGTCATCAAAACACATTGTCATCAAAACACAAATTGTCATCAAATACAAACTATATCACAACTAGTTGATGACACATTATCATTGCAACTAGTTAATGTCACAAACTGTCATCACAACTAGTTGATGACAATACAAATCTCGTTTTGATGACACCACTAGTTGGTGACATTTACGAAGTGTCACCTCCACTAGTTAGTGCACGTTCAAATTGTTATCAAGACTAGTAATTAGTGGCGCTTTCAAAGTGTCATCAAGACTAGTAATTAATGACGTTTTTAAAGTGTCATCAAGACTAGTAATTAATGACGCTTTTAAAGTGTCATCAAGACTAGTAATTAATGACGTTTTCAAAGTGTCATCAAGGCTAGTAAGTGGTGACACTTTCTAAGTGTCACCGAAACTAGTTGGTGGCACTTTCAAAGTGTCACCGAGGCTAGTCGGTGACGCTTTCAAAAGCCTAGTAAGTGATGACACTTTCAAAGTGTCACCGAGGCTAGTCAATGGCGCATTTGAAGCGTCACCGAGGCTAGTCGATAACGCTTTCAAAGTGTCATCGAGGCTAGTTGGCGGCGCGTTCAAAGTGTCACCGATACTAGTCACCCCACCAATATTCATGTACTTTGCTAAATTGCAACAATAGAGTAATTACAACAATTACTGGAGCCCAGAGTGCAATCACCCCACCAATATTCTTCCTTGCTACAATATATCATAACAAAATATAATAATCAAAACACTCAAATATAATATAAATGACCAAGAAGACTATATGTAACATTGGCACCACCAGCACCAATGACAACAAAAGTTTTACCGGCTAAAGGTGATCTGGCATCTCTATATGTAAGATTTTGACCTTTATAAAAACAAAAGAAATTGACATGAAACCTTGGCTAGGCATTCATTCCCAAATGTTTCGCATGGCCCACTGCTTCCATTCAACCTTTTCAAAGACAATGCAAATTGAGTAGATGAATCAGATGTAGTGTGCAAACCTTTAATTCCTTTGTAAAAGTTACACGAAGCTGCCCTTCATGAACAACACGGGAATTCTTATAGACGGTCTCCTGGACTGCCATCACGCATCCCATTGGCAGCTTACTCTCACAGGGAAAGTCAAGGTATAGAAGTTCATCAACTACGTCGGCGTCAAAAATAACTTTGCACAGATCTCACCACATGATAAATGAATACTCGTATTACACTTAGAAAGCCAACTTAAAGCATGATTCAGATAGTTGCAGAAGATTTGGTATAGTAAAATAGAGCGAGAACCTGAATATTGGATAAATAGCTGATAACATAGATGAATCTAGACAATTATAGTCAAAATTGTTTAAAATATTTTGAAGATCTTAAACAACACAAAGATTGACATGAAACGACGCATTACTATATTCTCTAACACAACTCCAAAACCGTGATAATTTGATGTTAAGAATCAAAATCTTACCAAATCCACTTCCTGATTTGGTTCCACAAAGATCGCACCTCCAAGAATCCTAGGGAGTAAGAGAGTGATAATGACAAAACATAAGCCTTGACTAATATCCAATAGAGAGAGAAAAACACATATCTAATCAAGAAAATGGAAAAGTTCAAGTGCTTAAAAATGGTCATAAGCTTAAAAATGAACAGTTTCATTCTTATGGGAAATAATATAAGTTACTCGGTTTACTCCTAAACATGATCTTTAACTACATTCTACTGCAGCACAGATCTCACCACAAAACCCTGGGAGAAAGCAAAATGTGTGTGATGTCCCACATGATCATACTTGGACAAACACCATCGAAAGCAATAGCAAATAAAGACTAGAAACTATACCAACTACAACTAATTGTCTTAATCCTCTTCTAGATGGCTTTCTCATTTTTGTGGATAGGTGATTTCTTCCACCAAGACAGCAGCAGTAGTCATTGCAGAATAAGTTTCAGCCAGTACTAATGATACTTACAACCAAAGAAGTGCTGCTCATTTAACAGTCCATTTTATCCAATCTTAACCAAAATTTGAAAGCAAAGTTGTTAGCTGACTGACAGAACACATGCCTCGAACATTGCTTTCAGTTATATGACTTGTAACTGAATACAAAGTGAGGAGGGCGGAGTCCAACACAACACTTCAAACTCAAAATATCATTGTAGCTTCAGATTGGCATTGTTACAAGATAGATGAGTGTAACATCTACCTCATTTAGGTTCAAAGTGCATCAAGCTCTCTTGGCTCCGAGTGTTTTGCCTAAAGCTAAAGGATTGAACAAATTAATTAACACATTTCCTGCTGATTACAAGGAGAGATGAGTACACAGTGACTGGCACAAATTTTACTTAGTAATATCCCAAACAAAAAAAAATTCTTGGTGGAAGAAATCACCTGTCCAAAAACATGAGAAAGCCATCTAGAAGAGGATGAAGAAAATTATTTCAACTACAAGGTTTAGACATGATTTCAACTACAACTATACCAAAATCACAAAACAATAAGATGTTGCATATCCAACAAATAACAATAGGAAACACTAGACTGCTAGCTCTATCGTTCAAACAAAGAAAACAAATTATCGAACAGGTGGAGTGCAAGGTTTAGACATGATTTCAGCTACAACTATACCAAAATCATTTCACAACGCCACGGTGACAGTTTCTGCCACCACATTTGTGACACTTTCTGATCGATACACCACATGAACACTAGATCAAAACGCAATCGAATCCAACAATCCAAAAAGCAAAAGCGAAATCGATAAACTAAAGTTCAAATCCATATCTAAGTTTCCAAATTGTCGACCAAAATCAAGAAAATGGAAGTTGTTTCGCTAACCTCAACATTCCTACCTCCTCTCTCCATATCACACGGAACGCGGCCGAGGAAGGCAGCGGCGACGCCAATGAAGGTTGAAATAAAAAAAAGCTGAGGAGGAGGAACTCATACGGATCGGGGAGACAGGTGGACAAAGGGATGATAGTGATGACGAAGAGAATCCACGAGATAGTGAATCCGACAACAGCAAGGGCGCGTAAAACCACCGCCGACGATGGTGAGCTCGATGAGGACGAAGACGCTATTCCGGCGTGGTCGGGTGAGTGCACAAGTGAAGACGAAGGTGAGCATAAAGGTCGGGATCGATCAAGAATACGTGGAGATGAGAAAAAGGATAGACACGAGAAATTTAGGGGGTTAATTTGCAAAAGGTTTATTTTGTGGGGCGTTTTACAGATTTAGATTGGTAAAAAGGGCAATGGGCCTCATTGTGTCTTAAAATTAACATAGATCAAATAGACGCTTCAGGCGAGAAAAAAATTCGCGCGAGAACAATATATTTTGTGAGAACCACTCGCGACCGTCGGATCTAACGTACGGACGCTCAAGATTAAATGGGGGAGAATGAGAGACACAGTGATATTTTTGTAATAGAGCCTAACTTTGAATACAAACTAGCATAATTAAATAAATAAATTTTATTATTTATTGTGTACATGTTATGAATGTGCTATGGTTATCCCAATCACTATTATTTTCAAAGAAAAAATATTTCAAAGTCTGAAAAACACTGATTGATTTTAATACTATAGTTAAACATTATTATGACTTTTCATAATACAATAAACTTTTCTTATCTTATATTTGTTTTGATTGATTAAAAAAAAGTTTATTATAAAATAGTTTCAACAATTTTGAATTAAAATATTTTTATTTTATTTTATTTAGTATTCACTATTTTTGCGATTTTGTAGGTTTCTACATAATCTTAAATCAATTGATTTACCTCTTTTCATTTTTTTTTATTAAATTTGTTTTTTTGTTCTTTTAAACAATCAAGTAATCGATTATAAAATATTTTAAAAAATCATATGAGAAGCACGGGGCAGATTTTTGTTTCCTCATAATATGGTTATATTTTAGAATTGTACGTAGTAGTAGGATTTTATTGTAGGAGAAATCGGGAAGGAATTCACCGTTGCGAGAGGCAGTTCGAGAGGATCGGGAGAGAGATCTGAGAGGGAGAGAGAATATGGAGAGAGATCTGAAAGGGAGAGAGAAGAATAAACCGTATTGATAGGAGAGAGAAGAATCAATTTCAATTTCAATCCCCTAAAATCCGAGATTGATATTGATTGTGTAGAGCACCATCTATTTTCCTAATATACACCTTAAATTGGTGTAATCTAGCCCATCCATTAAATCTCATCTAACGGATGTGATTAGTACTTTCGTTTTATCCTAAGAAGCCGTTTCACCAGATCCTAAATCTATATATATATATATATATATTTAGGCTCTAGTGAAACAACCTATTAGGTAAAACGAGTAGACTAATTCTAGCCTTTAGATGGAGATGATATCAACGATCCAGATTTAGTGAAGGGATGTACATATTTGGGATGGTGGATTGCACATACTGGATTACAATCCCAAGAGGATTTTATGAGATTTTTTATTATCCCACCTTCCTAAAATTTCTTCATCAGCGGTTTATTTTCCAAAATCAATGCTCCTACTTATCCTCCCCAAATCGCCTTAATCCTCCATTGAAGATCCTTCTTGAAGCTCCACCGTCATCTCATTAAATGCTTCTTTGTCGTCGTCTTTGATTGTTGTTTGTGATCAAGCTCTTCGCCGTCGTCTTCCCATAAGACCTCTCTCTCTCTCTCTCTCTCTCTCTCTCTCTCTCTCTCTCTCTCTCTCTCTCTCTCTCTCTCTCTCTCTCAGTTTGTCTGTCCTCCATTGAAGCGGCTTCCCCCACGGTTGTCGCCGTCTTTACGCCGGTTGTCGTTGACTTCCCCCAAGGTTTCCCAACCGCAAATCTCGACGGAAAACGGTTGTGATAGTTTATTGTAGAAGAGAATTGATTTGCATGCTAAACAAAACTAGTTGTTTTATGTTAGCTGTATGTATCATTATTCCTGGAACTTACTGTGACTGTTGAATTGAATCTTGATAGTTTCTTGATTATTTGATAATCAGCGTTGTTAAGGTCTTGTGGTCCTAATAGCATACAAAGAAGAGGAATCGAAATAATATTTTCCGCAGTAGAACGTTACTTGTAGTAGAGATTTGAGGATTATCAAGGATCAACCGATTAAGTTGAAGTGTGGATATTTTTTTGACTGAGCTATTTCGCATCAATTGTTTCAAAGCTTTTGTTTTCGTAGAATTGTTTTACTTATTTGTTTTCATAGTGTTAGAATCATTAAAATCCCCCATTCTTTAATTGATTAGTAAACACGATTACTAGTAGGAGAAATAACTTGGCTCTCTGTGGGTTCGATCCTTACTTACCGAAACTACATTAGTTAGGTTTTTAAGGTTATTTGTTAGGTTTACACGACTAAAGCTTATCATGATCAATTCAATGCACCCGGATAGCTACGATGGAACCGGGGAACCAGTCAAGGTTGCCTATTGGTTCTCTCACATGAAGTGGTTGTTCCAGAACGTTGTCTTTACTGAGGTTGCACATGTGCACATAGCTTTGTTGCATCTAAATGACGGAGCTAGTGAGTGGTGGGAAGGAATTGGATTGGGTGACCATCCAAATCTGAATTGGGCATTGTTCAAGGCAAAGCTCACTGATCGGTTCTTCTCCCATGCTATGAGAGAAGAGAAGCTGAAAGAATTTCTCTACCCAGAGACAGAGTGATTGAAAGTGATCGAGCTAGCTGCAAAGTTCAATCACTTGTTACATTACGCTGAGTCTGAAGTGCACTTTGAGGAGCAGAAAATTTCGTACTTCCATGGATGGATGAGCCCAGAAATAAAACCTCTGATTGTGCGTCACAGTTGCTCTACTTTGGAGCAGTATGTGGATGCAACATACAAAATAGAGGTTACGTTGGATGAATCCACCAAGAAGCTAGAAGAGAAGTATAAGGCAAAAGGTGGGCAACATGGTCATAAGTTTAATGGATTTAAGCGGCCGACATCACCTACCAAGTTTGAGAAGTCTGGTCGTTCCAAGACCGAGGCAACTCGGTCTGACTCCACCAAAGGCTCAGGATGGAGTGGTGGTACTATTCCCTGCCACAACTATGGTGAAGTCGGGCATAGAAGTTTCAACTGCCAAAAAGAGAAGCGAGTATGCTATGCTTGTGGGAAAGAAGGACACATGCAAACTTACTATCGACAGAAAGGCCGAGGGTCGACACAACCATACCAGGCATCTACTGCTAGTAATATGGTAATTTTATTTTGATAATAATAATGTTATGAACTTTATTTTATTCTTTAAAGAGGTGTAATTTAAAATTTCATTAACTTAAGTCCCAAAATTATGTTAAGAATTTTTTTGTCAAAATATCAAATGGGTTATATTAGTATAGTGTAGAAATAAATAATTCAGTATAACCATGAATGTATTTTTGGAGTTTTTGAATATTATAATAAATGTTATAGGATTTATTATGTTATTCCATGTAGGGATAAAAAAATACTTAGCCTATGTTTGTTATCTCTTTAAGTCATGAAATATTTAAATTATATTAACCTTATGTTAATAATAATTTAACTAAACTTATTAATTTAATAAGATTAACAATATGTTAATTTGGATTAAATATGGTTATGTTTATAAGAAAATGTAACTTAGCCTTGGTGCTAACCTAATTTAATTTTTCATTCTTCTTAAATTTGGGTTAAAATGTATAAATAAACTTAAGATAGTGTATAAATTAGTTCGGGTAATTTTTGTAATTTTCGAAAATTAAAATAAGGCTAATTTTTACACAGCTTGAAAAGTTGAGCAAAAATGTGTAATTAAGCCAAAAGTGGGGGAGGGCCGACTGTGAACAGGGGCACTTCTTGAACCTCCGTCCAGGCGCGTGTGAAACTTTCATGGCAGAAATTTGAGCCCGATGTTGCGCCAACCTTCAAATTAACCATTGGGCTTTGTAGGACAAGTAATCCCTCAAGAGTCGAGATTTAAAACGCTCCCAATAGATAGAATTTTATCTTTTAATCCCAACAGCCCGGTTATATTAGATTCGGATAATAATACAAAATTTGACCTCATCTTTAATCTGTTTAAGCCGAAATTTGCGAGACGTTGAAGATATCTTCTTGGGCTTTATTTCCCCTATAAATATGACACCGAAAAATGTTGTTTTCCCATCAAATTTTGAGCTCAAACTCTCGAACCCTAAACTGCACCGACGTCTCTCTTTTGGATTTAATTCGACCACCTCGGTGCTTCTTCGCCACCGATACCACCAACATTAGAACCACCTTGAAGTCACGGTTCAAACCCCTTTGACCTCGACCCATTTGGTGTCCCGATGAGCCTGAATCGAGCATGTTTCCCACCGGTGTCATCTGAACCCATTTTGGTAAAATCTGAAATTCTATTTTTTTTATCAATCTTAATTAGTAAGGCTAATTGGGATTAATTAGTGATATATTGAGTTAGTTTAATTTTATGGATGTTAAAATTAAATTAAAAATATTTTTATAGTATTATCTTAGGTTGTAAATTGTTAATTTTTTACATTACAATTGGATAATATGATGGGTTAAATAATTAATTAGTGTTATAAATAGATTAAATTATTAATTTATTTGTGGTATGATTATTTAGGATATACGTCTAATGGATTTTTAGTATCGTATAAATAATCGTTATATTGGGTAACCTCGATATTTGATTTATTTAAACTTAAATAAATCCAATTAGAAACCGAGACGAGTAATGTTCAATTTTCGCTATTGAATAAATTATCTAATTATAATTACTTTTGTGTGAATTGGGTAAGTCTTGAAATAGCTTTTGGGGAACAAATCAGGAATCCAGTTCGTCGACTAGAATCGATCTCTTCTCAAACTTCGACCCGTCGTTTTTGACAAAACGACTTAAGGCAAGTAGCGGTTCACTCTTGAATTTATTCCATATTTTCCTTATTTAACAATTAATTAATTGTGTTAATTAAGTTGGGATAAATATATAACACCCCCAAATATATAACCTTGAAGGCATTACCGCCAGTGACCTCAGACGTACTGTCCGATGTCACCCAAGGCTTTTCCAGTTGATATAAATCATCAAACAACAATTATGATACAGAATATCATAACTTTCATTTAAACCAAAGTCTCGGAATTATAACATAATTCCAAATACATCAGAAATACAGCGAAAGACTTAATACAAGATATATTTAACATAACGGAAGTCTTTAAAATAACAACAAAAGGGGCCTTGATCGCTATGATCACCCACCAAGGATCTTAACCTGGATCACTTGTCAAAACACCGTTCGCTTCTATAGTCGTTCTAGCCTTCACGGGATGGCAACTTATCTGATGTGCCGAATCGAACGGATGACACCAGCCAACCATGCAGAGAACAATTACGGTTGGTTAGTCTAATGAAAGACTATGCAAGGGTACAAAGCAGAGTGGTCCGAAGTAGTCGTACTAGGTTAGACTCATCGCTTCTCGAATCAAAATCGATGACGATAGTCAACCACCATACTCCTACTAGAATACATGAAAAGACATGATCAAGAGAAGATTCTGGAGACCGAGTCTCACAGCAATCAATCCCAAAAGAAGACTCCAACGAAATGAGTCTTATCGGAAGCATGACAAATGTTGGGGAACATTAATAACTACACACAAGCGTTTAAAAATCAAGACGAGCTTTCCTAGCTGCACTACAGCCTAGCTGCACTGCTCCTCTGAAGGGTATATTAATCATGTGCACCACGGCACTTATCTTATTAAATTCCAAAACGCACACCACGTTATAAGCTTTTAGATTCTCTCATCCCTCAGGATAAAGAGATACAGTCGGGAACTAAATCCCTAAGAAGGAGTTGACCTGGGAACTAAATCCCTAAAGTCGATTCGGGAACTAAATCCCTAGGGAACTAAATCCCTATAACAGAGTCGAGTCGGGAACTAAATCCCTACAAGCGGAGTTGACTCGGGAACTAAATCCCAAAAGTCGAATCGGGAAATAAATCTCGCGGGAACTAAATCCCTCAAGGCGGAGTCGGGAACTAAATCCCTACAAACGGCATTAGAGAAGGATGGTAGGAACTAAATCCTAACCACCAGGTTATCAAGAAACGACTAGCACGCGCAATGAGATACACAGTAGCGTTCCTACGAATACTCGTGCTAACTAAACAGTTCAGCACAGTAATAATCCACATCAAATCCATAATGGCCAATAACAGATAAAATAGCGTTGTTCTAACGATATACAACCTATCATAATATCTGTAATTAATCACATATATATATAATAGCGTTATTCTAACAGATATACAACCTATTATAATATCTCATTTCCAATCATATCATTTAACAAAACTGTTCTCAATGCAAACAGTAAATCATCCCATATTAATTAATAACTAAACAATTGATAATTAATTGAAATATGGAATGATGAGCAAGAGCGAACCGCCACTTGCCTGGAGTAGATTCGGCGATGAATCTAGACGAGACGACTACTGATGATATCATTTCCGAGGATATGGCCTAAGCTTCAGATAACTCCAACAAATTACGAGTCCACACGCGATCCAGCACATGACATATTAATTAATCTCAATTAATTTGTCTGGACGAACTCAAGCAATTAAATTTAATACATTTTTATGATTTTAAATCATAAAAATATTTATTAAATTTTCCTAAAGAAAATACGGATGAAAGAGGGTAGAAATTATACCGCTCGATCGATCTCGGGTTAAATTTGGACCGAAGACTAAATGGGCTTTCGGCTCAACTGGAGCTAATTAATTAACAAGGGCCCACTCTTGTCTTCTTCCTCCTTGCAACAACAACAGCTCAACAACAACATCAGCCACCACGCCACCACACCAGCAGAGCAGCGGATGCTCGCGGCTCGGCTCTGTGCAGCAGCGAACCAACACCCACACCACACCACACCACCAAGGACACCAGCTGAACACAGCCACCACCAGCACAACAACAACACAACAAGCACAGTAGCTCGGCTACGCCTTCAACACGCCGGGAAGGGGCTCCTCGCCGCCGGGCCGGTTCACGTCGCCGGGAGTGCAGCCACCAGCAGCAGCCAGCAGGTCACGCCCACAGCAGCAACAACGAACAGCAGCGGTGACGGCAAATCCGGCGAGCAACAGTGGCGCGGCAGCGGCTCGACTCCATCTTCGCCGGGAAGGAAGGAGACGACGTCGGGAGAGTAGGAGCGGTGGAGCAGCACAACTGGCTTGGCTCACGCAGCTCACGAACAGCGGCTCCGGATTGGGTCGCCGACAGGAAGGACAACCGAGAGGGAGATCGGGAGAGAGAAAAATGAGAGAGGAGAGAGAGGCTCCCTTTTATAGCCAAGATATTTGTAGATATTTTGGAGATATTTGTACAAATATCTTGTATAAATATCTCGTACAAATATCTTGTACAAATATCTTGTACAAATGTCTTGTATAAATATCTCGTACAGGGAAAGTTTGGTATGAGTTTTAAACCCCGGAAATTATACGTTTGTATCCAAACAAATATTCTAAGTCCCGGAAATACATCGAATGTATTTTATACCACTCAGGGAATTATTACGGAGATCATGGATATTACAGAAAATCCAACTCCACTGAAAGCGAAAAAAATTATTGAACGAAGGTTGGGAAAAATTACCCAATTATCCTTACTAAAAATTGAGGGATATTACAAAATATTACTATTTTGTGTTTGGGAACTTGTGTGTTATAATGGTATGGAATAAAATATGAATTATATATACTAGGTTGTATATATTGCTAATGGTGACCCTTATATATTATTATTATTATTATTATTATTATAGGGTGCTACTTTGACTTTAGTGTGGAAACTAGTGTGGATTTGTATGCTTAATTAGCACGACTATGCGTAGAAACGCTATATACCTCGTGATGTTTAGCTGTTTCTTTATAACTTGGTATTAGGAGGATTATTGCCCTAATACTTTTGGTCATGACTACCCTTATTCGAATATAAGTGATGGTGCACTTAGCTAGTACCGTTATTCGGGATTCGTCCCATGATATTCTCATATCGAGATTGTGTGGATTAAAAGCTTTAACGTAAATGCACGTTTTGGAATTAAATAAGATAAGTGTCTTTATGCACATATATAATATACTCCGGGCAAGAAGTACAACGTGAAAACCGCTTGGGCTCCTATCTAAAGTAAATCCCCTTTCCAATCCGAATTCGCATTATGCGGTGATGTTGGTTGATAACCCAAATAGTCAAAGAAGTCATTTTTAAAATCTTGTTGTGATAATTTTAAATGTTCCCAAACAAATACATATAATTCTCATAAGACTCAGTTTCATTGGAGTTTTCTCTTGAATCATGCATCTTGCTATGTTTCAGTGGAAGTATAGTAGTTATATACCGTTTATTCAGTATTATTCGAGAAACAAGAGTAGTTATAACTATATACGACTACACAAAACCTCACATGAATACCCTTGCATAGTGATGTGACTATGCCTAGGGTCAATCATGAAGTGCTTGCCGTTGCCGATGCCGTCGCAGCCGCACCCGCTTCTAGGGCCACTTCCTCTTATTCCTCGAGCCCAATTCCACTTAGTCCAAGCTATACTTAATATACAACCTCCATTGATCCAATACAAAGCTCTCCAGCCAAGAGTGTCGAGGGAAATGCACCAGCGCCCGGTCCTCGTCTCACTCGCTCAAGAGCTGACGCCGTCGCTAGGGTTTCATCTCCTAGTCACGGCGTTGAGCCACCTCCCGGTGTGATCACTCGAGCCCAAGCATCTAGACTCTGAACCCGTCTCATGGAGGGACTTATAACTCAGGGAGTGTCGAGAGAAGTTCAAGTTGGCTCGATGAATTTGCTTGTGGCTTTTCCGAGTGTTGAATGAAGGCTATCATCCAATTGGCTCGTGCCTGTTGGCTGATATTTTAATGAGGACTTTAATGTGTTGTTGTTTAAGAGCTGTCAAAAATTCAAGTCATTCCGAGTTGAATTACTTAGTTTAATTGTAAAACTATTCAGTTAGCCTATGGTACTTGAAGGGTCGGTTTTGTGGGTTCGGTTTTGGTCCTTTTTATAGGGCCTTATCCTAACATTGTAAGCACTTCAACTTGAATAAAAAAAATAAGAAATTTTTCTCCAGAAAACACAGCTTGCTTGTGAGTTAGATCAAGCGTGATCAAGGTGCCCCGAGTGTGTCATATCTCGAGCCATCTTCATCTTGTTCTATCCTTGTGTGGTGTATCACATCCACTCCGGTCTAGATAACATATCCCTTCTTTCGCCAAAAACCAACTGAAAGAAGAATCAATCGAGCCCTAGCAAAGCTTGGACCATCTTACCTTGAACTGAGCATCAAGAGGCACACTCCTTATCATGTGGTATCTGAGCAACACAAGGTAAGTCATTCAAACCAAGTTCCTTTTAAGTTGAAACCAATTTGGACTTGCTTTGCTCAAATTTTCCTTGCTTTGTTGGCCTCGTTCTTGTTATGGATTTTTCTCCTTCCATTGCTGTGTGTTGAACCTTTGAACCAAGGTTGAAGAAGACCTTTTGGAGTGCCTTAAACTGATATTGAAGTAACTAGCTTCAGTGAAATAAACTTTCACTTCATTAATCACTTGCATTCAACTCTAGTGAACTAGTAAAAACTCTTGACATAGCCGACCATCACCTGACTTTAAACCCTCTTTGCTGCAACGTTTTTCAACTTCATTCTGTGCATTTTATGCTAATTGTATGGTTGAAAAATAAGGACATAAGATATTGGAAAAGCACCCAGGTTTAACGCAAGAAAAGTGTTGAAACTCAAGTGTAAAATTGCTCTCGATTATAAGCAAAGTTGTTGACAATTGTGAGGTCTAAATTCAGTTCTAAGCCTTAAAAAAAATTAGACATGGTGAGGAAAAGAGGTGGGGCTTAAAAAAACTCAGACCCGACGAAAGTAAAGAAAAAGTGGTCGGTCTTAGAAAAACTCAAACCCCAGGAGGAAAAGAAACCAAGCTAGGCTAAGTGTTAGACTACTTTGTAAACTTGAGATCTTGTGTGCCTAGTAGCTTCTTGCGTCCTTGTTTGAAACTTGCAATACTTAAGAGCACATAGTCAAGTTGAATTTGTTGTTTCTTCACTTGCCAAAACACAAAGCCTAGCCGTGACACTAATTTTTTAGCATAGCATTTCTGAATTTTTGGGTAAACTTCTAAGAATTGGCTATTGTGTTATGAAAGACCATTATATAAGGTAGCCCTCTATTGTTTCAGTTCTTGGTTGTTGGTTTCTTGCTTCGCTAACCTTGCAAGGGGAGCGAATGGAGATGTCTAGCTTGGGCCTTATGTCACAAAGGGATTTTCTTTGCTTTCGGGCTTATGGTGCTTCAATATAGGGGGGCTCAACAACATATCTACCCCGACTCCAACACTCATACGAGCACCTACATGGATTTTTGTGGCCAAGGTAACAAACCTTATGGGGACTATGCTATGACTATGGCTATAGAGAGGAAGAAAGATGGCATACCCCAACAAGGTATCAAACCATCCCTCCTTTTGAACCTTATTACCATTCTTCGTCTAACCCTTTCGTGCAGGCCAATGGAGTATATGATTCACCTAACTCATCTTTTAGCACGTCCAAGAGGAGAGAAAGAGTGATCCCACAGCCGCGAGTTAGGACACGTGACATCCTATGTGTCTTGTGTGAAGGGCGAGGCCACTTGGCTGAAATTTTCCCTAACCAAAACTATAGGACTGTCTCTAGCCACACCCCACTAGCCGTAGTTGCCGAAGAAGAGCCGCATAGGGGTATTTATGTCGAGGAGGATCAACTTTCCATAATTGACAAGAACCAGCCAAGGAAGGTAGCTCTACCACCACCTCCTTGGAAAGAAGGAGATACCGATGCAGAAGCTTGTCAGCCTCCTATGACCAAGCTCTTTGAAGAGAAGCTAGAGCCAACGCAAAAGGAGGAGGAAGCTTTGGAACCTTCTCCGCTCATACAAGAGGCAAGCTTCGCCCCACAATTATGCATAGTTCCCTAAATTTTTTGGCGACTCAATGGATGGATGCGACACATATGGTTTCTTCATGCATGCCATTTCAATCCCTAGAAGAGGTAGATGCCATGAATGTCGAGCATTTCGAAAAAAACAGATTGCGACCATGAGAAGAAGAATGTTCCATCGAAGACTCATCCTAGGGAAGTATCACTTGCCCCTACTTTGTTTATTTTTTCCCTTTGTTTGATAATTACTCGTTTTCAAGGGGGGGGGGGGGGGGGGGGGGGGGGATCTCAAGTGATAAAATCAATTTTTACATATAGAGCTAGATATGTATGCGTGCACCATAGTTTCATTTCTCAATATTTGCTTTATACAGTGCATCTAGTTCGTTGTGTCTTTGCCTTGTCCAAGCATGCATGCTATGTTGATAGTTACATTAATAAGCATGTACGTAGGACTAGGAAGAATCGAGTAGCATATGCATGCATTCTTGCCCATCATGTATAACTTGGAATATTTGTTTGCATATACTTAAACTTTCTTAAACAAATGCGAGTGCCTCATTATTCTGAATCTCTTATAGGGCACTTGGATTCAAGGACGAATCCCTTTCAAGGGAGGGAGGATGATGTGACTATACCTAGGGTCAATCATGAAGTGCTTGCCGTTGCCTATGCCGTCGCAGCCGCACCCGCTCCTAGGGCCACTTCCTCTTCTTCCTCGAGCCCAACTCAACTTAGTGCAAGCTATACTTTGTCAACAACCTCCATTGATCCAATGCCAAGCTCTACAGCCAAGAGTGCAGATAACATCCATTTAGGACACGCATTTGTGTTATAGTCTAGGTTGTTTTTTGCATTTTGTGTTTTTTTTATAGCTAGTTGCATTGTTTTCTTTGTTATGGATGTCTACACGAGAAAATGTGTGTTCTTAGGTACTTAGGTGGATTATTGGAGCATTCTATGGATGTTGCTGGAACCTCGGATGTCGTCTGGAGGCAAACGAGACGAACCGTGCGGAATTGGGACCAGATTTGAGCTAAAACGAGAGTTGCGCAAGACACGTAGGAGGCCGTGCGTTTGGATCGGATTTTCTTCAGAATGCCGTGCATTCTACCACACGCCGTGCAGTCGGTGATTTCTCGCATTTTGCCTATGCAAAAAATGCACGGCTGTGTGTTTTCACCTGTAGCATAGTTTGGTCGTGTGCTTGACCGTACGTTATCCGCACAGTCAAGGCACATGTCGTGCGTTCTACCCGGATTGTTTTATTTTTGGAAACATTTTGTCTTAGGTATAAATACTTCGTTCTAGATTTTTAGATGGATCTTTTGCAACTTTTTCTAACTCTCTAGACCTAGTAGTTTGCCTCATTTGAAGATTTTAACTTTGGAGATTGTTCTGCTGGATTCAAGACTAAGTTTCCCTTTCTCTTTAATCTTGTTTATGATTTCCATCGTTAATATGAATTCTGTAATTGTTTCTGCAATTATGTCTAGCAAATTACATATTTCTAGGGTTGGGGTGATCCCAACTATGTGTAGGTAGACTTGTTTGATATTTGCCTGAATGGAACAATGCAACTTTGTTGATTCATTCCTAGATGCTTAATGCCCATATTAGCTTTTGCGAATGGATCCTATTAGGGCTTGAGACCGAGATGTGATAACGTTAATAGGTAGTCAGATAGGGTTTGACACCTAGAGGTAATAACTTCTATTGGATTCCTAGGAATTGAACCTGAGATTTTATTATTGCGAGTGCATCTTAATTTCTCATGTGAATTTATAACTACCATAGAAACCTTAAGATTAGGTTGGATTAATTAGCAAGTCACGAGAGTGGATGTTCATTCAGTTTGAGCTTAGATTCTAAGTGCCCAAAGGGTCTAGATCTTGATTAACAAGTCGCAAGACTGGATGTTAATTAAATCTAGGCATATTTGCTATCATCCGAGAGGAATTAGTAATTACCTAAGATAGTTACCTTCAACAAATACATACTAACTTCAGACATTTATCTAGTTGAGTCTACCGAAGCATAGTTGTAGGGATCCCTTGCGTTAGGAACCTTCCCTCAATTGATTACAATCATCACTTGTATTTGTTTCTTAATTTTAGTTACTAGTTCAACAAATTTCCATACTTGTGGCTTAGCTTACCAGTCAAAGTTACAATCGATACTACATAGTCCTTGTGGGAATGACACTTGAAAAGCTACAACTGATCCCATACGCTTGTGGGTAGGTTTTTGTCCTATCAAGTTTTTGGCGCCGTTGCCGACGACTATTGCTAGTATCAGTTGTTTTCCTATAACTGGTTTGACTAAGTCTTTGTTTTATTTTTTATCTTGTTTTCTGTTGCTTTGCTTTCAGGCTTGTATTCTTCAGATGCTAAGAGCCCTAAGCGCTAGTAATCTAAACAACTATGATCCCGAGCCTGAGCGTGCTTTTCACTTAATAAGAAGAAGACAACAACGCGAAACCAGAGAACAAGCAATGGCTGACGACATAGTAGAGAACGATCCTGCTCTACAGGTTCAAGTTCCTCGCATGACTCTTGGTGATTATGTGCAACCAAATGACCTTGGTCCTGTTTATGGTGTGGTCTGACCTCCAGTGCAAGCCCAAAATTTTGAGCTAAAACATTCCCTGATCAACATGGTTCGGCAGAATGAGTTCGGAGGTCTACCTTCTGAGAATCCACACCAGCATTTGGCTACTTTTACTAAGTTGATGGACACAGTCAAGATTCATGAGGTGTCTCAGGATGCGCTTCTGCTACGTGCTTTCTCATTCTCCTTACGAGATAGTGCCAAAGCTTGGTTCAAGGCCCTGCCTTAAGGTTCCATAACGACACAGGATGAGTTAGCCAAGGCCTTCCTAAACAAATATTTCCCACCCAAGAAGACTGTTGAGATGAGAAATTAGATTATTGCATTCCAGATGAAGGATGAAAAGTCTATGTATGAAAGGTGGGAGAGATTCAAAGAACTACTAATGTTGTGCCCCCATCATGGGCACCCTAAATGGAGTATGTTGCATGTCTTCTACAATGTTATTGATAGTTCTACCCGATTAATCCTTGATGCTTCAGTTAGAGGTAGAATTATGACCATGGAGGTTGATGATGCTTGAGATTTGATTGAGAGTACAGCTCAACGCTCTCATTATTATGACAGTGCTCGCTCTGCTTCAAATTCCAAGAGGGTTGCACGCATGTATGAGGTCAGTTCAGATACACACCACCAAGCTCAAATAGATGCTATGGCTCAAGAAATCAAGAGATTGAGTTTGTTGGTGCAAAAGTCTCAAGGGCAGGGTGCAAGTCAATCCACACAGACTGTTTTTGGTGTAACCTGTCAGTTTTGTGGAAAGGGTGATCACATTATTTCTTCTTGTCATCTTTTCGCTTCCCAGAACGAGTCTCAGGGAGAAGTGAACTACATGAATAGCTTCAACAGGGGTCCCAAGAATGATCTGTATTCTAACACCTATAATCCTTGGTGGAAGAATCATCCAAAACTTATCCTACTATAATGATGAGGCTCAACAAAGACCACCACCTGGGTTCCAACAAAGAGTCTCCCAACCACAGAATCAAGCTCATGTTCAGTCATCTGAGAACTTTGCATTAGAGTCCATGTTGAGGGAAATAACTAAAACTCAGGGGAACATGGCTACCTATATGGAAGCCTTGTCTATGAAGGTTGACAGTTTTGAAAGCTTCTCTAAGAGGATTGACAATTTTGAGAGTTAGTTGGCTTAAGTTGATATGAATGTCCCTAGGCCGATTGGTCAACTTCCTGATCAACATGAAGTCAACCCCAATGAGCATTGCCGGGCTGTCACTCTGCGTGACAAAAAACAGTTGGATGAGCACCGTCCAAGAGCAAAAGATTCAGATTCGGCTATACAAGCCACCTCCGCCTTTTACTCAAAGAAGGATTTTGATTCAGCTAGAGCAACAATTTGTGAAGTTTAAGGAGATGATGAAGAAGTTGTATATTGACATACCTTTCACAGATGTCCTCACTCAAATGCCCGCGTACACTAAGTTTTTGAAAGAGATTATGATCAAGAAAAGAAGGCTGAAGGACTATGAGACAATGGCCGTAATAATGGATTATGCTGAGAAGATGCCAAAAAAACTATAAGATCCAGGTGAATTCTTTATCCTTGCATATTTTGGGAATTTGACATATAATTATCTTTGTGATCTCGGGTCTAGTGTCAATGTTATGTCTTTGTCAATTTGCAAATAACTGAAATTGGATGAGCTTATTCCATCCAAGATGCGTCTCCTTATGGATGATAGGTCTGTTACTCATTGTGTGGGCATAATAGAAAATATTCCTATGAAAGTGTGAAAGTTCTTCATACCAGGAGACTTTGTGATACTTGACATGGAGGTTAGTGATAAGACTCCCATCATCCTTGGGATACCATTTTTAGCCACTGCTGAGGCTAATATCGATGTCAAGAATGTGAAGCTTTCATTCACAATAGGGAAAGAGAAGATTGAGTATAAATATTTCAAGGATTACTTCCTTGAGATATACAAAGACACTCCACCAACTCCTATTACATGTACCTGATGTAAGATTGAGGTTGATCCTGAACATGATGAGATCATATCCGACATTGTTGGATTGCTTGACATATCCCTGGGAGTTCTAGACTCGAAAAATGATGAAGCCATTAAGGTGATGAAAAGGGGAACTCTAAATAAAAGGAAGAAGGATAGAACAAAGGTTGAGTTCAAGAGTGGAAATATGGTGTTGTTATCCAATGAAAAATCCAACATGTTTCCATGTCCTAAAGGGACAAAATGGTCAGGAACATATCGGGTGACTCGAGTTCTGAGAGGTGGGACAATTGAGTTATGGCATAAGAACTCTGGAAAGTTCAAGGTGCAAAGTCGTCGATTGAAGCTTGTTGTCACACCTGATCCAATCAAGCCGGGCACCACCGATACTCTTGATCCGAGTACTTAAGGCTGGTGTAAGGTCTACCTAACCACCTTAAACAAGCACTGCTTTAGAGGCAACCAAAGGTATGTGTTTCTCCTCTTCGTTCATTCACTTAAAAAAACCAAAAAAACATTGTTCGAGAGCAGCGCACGGCCTGTGCGGTAAAATGCACAGTCGTGCGTTCCTTTTCCTGAATTTCATTCACTTACTTCGAGAGCGACGCACGACCTGTGCACTCACGTGCACAGCCGTGCGGTTTTTCGCTGTTAAAAAAATAAAAATAAAAATATTTTGCTCACTTCGAGAGCAATGCACGGCTTGTGCACTCAAGTGCATAGCAATGCGTTTTTGTAGCCGTTAGTTTACTAAAAAAAACCATTTTTTTTTCTTGCTCTTTCTTTTTTGTCCCCCTTCTTTCTTTACCCTTTCTTTTCTCTATACTCCTCGCTGCCATGTAACCCCCGATAGCCCTTCTCCTCCATCTCACCATCTCTTCAATCTCACCTTTTCTCCTCACTAAGCCATCCCTCTCTCGCAACCTTCATCTTGCCACCACTCCCTACCACAGTGCTCGACCCAAACCCACCACGAGCCCAACTCGCGGCCCTCTCGTACCACTTCTTGTAGCCTCGAACCAGATCCACGCCCCACCACGAGCCACACCAGGCCCAACCGTACCAGCATGACCGAGCCGGACTACCACCGACCCATTGAGCCCATGTCCGAATGCCCCATTTCCACCTCCTCATTAGATTTTCTCAGGGAGTTTCTTCTTCCTCTCGTTCCTTTCTCTACATTCGGGACAATAATTTTAGCTTTGGGGGGGGGGGTTGTTACTCATTAGTAGACATACATGTTTGCATTTGCTTTTGCATTTAGTGTTCTTTTTCTTGTTTTTGTTAGGTTCACATGCATTTCATTTATCACTAGATGTTTGATATGACTCCCATGTTTATACCTGCTTGCTTTGTCTGATTTTATTCCCCTTAGCATGCTTTGGTTGTTAATACATTAATTGACCTATGGACACAATTATGACGATTTGGATAGTTAGCATTTGCTTGAACACATGACCATTAATCATTAAGACTAGCTAGGACCTGCATTCTAGACAAAAGCATATGAGCTTCTAAGCCTATGGACTATTGTGTCACGAGTCCTCTTATTTTGTTTCATGTGTGATTCTCACTTCGATTATTTCATCTCTAGAACTTGCATTATACTCTATTTTGAGACCACATCTACGATTTTTGTGCATGACGTGAAAATGATTGAGGCGTTGTTTTTATTAGCCTATATTTCCCTTTCCCACCTTGCATGTTATCCCTCTGCCTTAAGCAAATTTGAGCCTATATTGCCCATTCTTTGGAAGCACCATAAAATCATCCCAAGCTTAATTATTAGCCTTCTACCCATCTGGGAATTAGGATAACTAAATAGTATGTTTTTATGGTTGCAAGCTAAGCTTGGGGGACTTACATGTGATGTGTGTTGATAGATTAGTTCATCAATTTATTAATTTTCGTTTCTCTTTAAAAAAATGAAAGAAAGGAAAAAGGGAAAAGAAATGGAGTTTGGTTGAAAGTAATGGTTCAAGTGTTGGGTTTTATCTTGGTTAGTTCATCTTTCCCGGATTTAGCACCACATGGCCAAATTATATCTATACCTTTTGTTGAATTCCTTAGGTTTTGATGGGAACAAACTTTCGACTAATCTGGTATCCAAGTGTTTCAGGAACAATACAGTTGTCAGAGGGAACCATTAGCAGTGCAGGATTACAGAGGGAACAAAGCTCTCTCCATAGGCTTTGTTACCTCTCAAGGTACATCAATGCCGAATAAACATCAAGTTGCGAATGGAGTGAAGAATGATTAGCATGAAGATTATGAAGATCATCTTTGAAGATCATGCGGTTGAAGAAAAGGAAATCGAGTGGATCACGCCGATTGGAAGATTTGGAGAGAGAAAGATTTTATCTTGACCCGATTATATTATCTTAGGAAATTTTTCCTTAGATAATATATGCGGTTAAGATTATATCTTTTAAATCAAATAATATCTTCTTGTTGCTAATTTTAGAGAGAGAGATTTTATCTTGTTAAAAGAGTTTTTCGATTTGTATAAATTGAAGTGTGAGATTCATTTCTGAAGTACGAACTCAGAGCATTAATTTGAGAGAAAAGAAAGTGAAGTGTCTGTGAGTGTTAGAAGAGTGAGTTTGTGTTCATCGTTGTAGAAGAGATTCAAATCTAGGTGGGAAGTCTAGGGTTTGAAGTCCAGGCTACAAGTATAACTGATCAAGAAATCAATTAGACAAGTAAACTCTTCAAAATCCTCTCAAGCGAGAAGCTTGAAGGTAGTGGTTTTTCCTTTATTAGTTATTTGACTAATTGGGATTTCCACTATACATAGTGAGTTCTTTATATTATCTTTCTTGCTATAATAATCTGTTGCACCTTCTGTGGGAACAAAACATTTGTTCCCTCAGACGTAACACTAACGATCCAACAATTGGTATCAGAGCATGGTCTCTAGATTGTTTTCGTTAAGACTTTGCAAGAAAGATGTCGTCAAGCAATGCTATTGGTGATTCATTCTGGAAGCCTCCGGTTATGAAGGCTGGAGAATATGACTGGTGGGTTGAGTAAATCGAGTCACATATTTGTTCCCTTGATGGCCAAATATGGAAATTCATTGAGGTAAGCCCCATTGCTATCCCAAATGAGAAAGATGCTACAAAGCCAAAGCCAAGGGCCAACTATATAGATGAAGACTGGAAAAAGCTGGAGAAAAATAGTAGAGCCAAGAAGATCCTTCACATGGCTTTGCTCCCTACTGATCTCAAGAAAATCATTGGTTACAAAACTGCCAAAGAGATCTGGGATGCTTTAAGACGCCTCCATCATGGAAATGAAGATGTCAAGAAGAATCGAATTCTTTCCCTGATGAAGGAGTATGATCAAATCTCCCAAGGAAAATGTGAACACATCCAAGAGTTCTACTCTAGGTTTCAGAGGATTGTTGGTCAACTAGAATTTCTCGGTGAAGAGCTGCCAGACTGAAAGCTCACTCACCACTTCATGCAAGGTCTCAACTCCCAGTGGGATGCAATTGCTCTCGCCCTCTACTCCCAAACTGACGTCAAGACCCTCACTATGGAAGAGGTTGTTGCCAAACTTGAAAGCAAGGCCTCTGTCTATAACCACAAAATGAACAAGAAAGGAGTAGAAAAGGCTCAAAACATTGCTCTACAAGTTGAACATGCCTTTGACTTGTCTCAAGTTGAAGATGAAGATGAAGACGGCGATGAAGATGTATTTCTCATCACCAGGGCAATGAAAAAGATATGGTCTCAAAACAAGGGCACCCCTCGTTCCTCCGAAGGGAACAAAGACACGAAGGATGTTGTTTGCTATCATTGTTAAAACAAGGGACACTTTGCCAAAAACTGCTTCAAGAAAAAGGCAGGTCTCCCTCCGGTTCGTGAAGCAAAGCAGGCAATGGTTGTAATACCCACACCACATTGGGTCGGCCCATCACAGCGCAATTGGTATTCACTCCTTGTGGGGAGTGGATAAAGGGGAGAGGTCTCGAGTTCGAGTGCTCCCAACAACCTTCTAGAAATAGCTGGGCCTTAGGGCTTGGAGCTACTAGTGATGGGTTGGGGTGTATGGGCTGCAGCCCTGTGATGGGCCGGCCCAATGTGGTGTGAGTATTACAAAAAAGTACACTTTTATGTGAGTGCTCAAGCCACGGGCCTAGCCCAACATGAGACACTCCATGGGCTACAACCCATGTACCCCAACCCATCCTTGGAGGCTACTCCAAATTAAATGGAAGCCATTAGCCAAGAGGTTGTTGGTGAGAGTCGAACACGCGACCTCTCCACCCTTTATCCACTCCCCACAAGGAGTGAATACCAATTGTGCTAATATCCCTCAATTTTTAGTAAGGTTATTTGGGTAATTTTTCTCAACCTTCACTAATTAATTGTTTCGCTTTCGGTGGAGTTTGGATTTTTTTGAAATTTCCATGATATCCATAATAATTTCCTGAGTAGTATAAAATACATTCGATGTATTTTCGGGCTTTAGAATATTTGTTTGGAGATAAACATATAATTCCCGGGGTTAAATTTCACATTCCCATTTTATATTCTTCAATCCCATCACTGTTGTCTCCCCTACTCATTTCTCGAGCCCTCCCCGGCATAGCTTCCTCGAGCTCCTCCCAGCATGCCCACCTCGAGCCTTGTGGTTGTCGGGGCACACCTTGCGAGGGGTTGGTCGGAACTTCCCTGGGCTATTTATAGAGCTCGATGGGAGCAGCCAACGACCCACACCTCTCGATCTCCCTCCTCTGTTTTCTCTCGCTCCCGCTCGGGCCGCTCCGCCTACTGCCCAGCCACGGCGAGCCGAAGCTCCCCTGCTCGAGCCCTGTCTCGCTGCATCTCCCCCGGCGCGAGGCACCTCCGGCGAGAACCCCCCCTGTTGCCCCTCTGTTTTCTTTTCACGTAAAATGGGTGGTTTGATTTGGAAGAGATGATGAATAGTGTTGGTGGGCCCCCCTCTGTTTTTGTTGTTGTTGGGCCGAGAGGCCCATTTAAGCATCCAGTCCAATTTCAACCCGAAATCATTCGAGCGGTATAATTTCGATACCCTTTCGTCCGTATTTTTCTTTAGGAAAATGTAATAAATATTTTATGATTTAATATCATAAATATTTATTAAATATAATTCCTTAAATTTGTCCAGTCAAATTAATTGATATTAATTAATATGTCATATGCCGGATCGCGTGTGGACCCGGCGGTTCGCTCTTGCTCATCGTTCCATATTTACATTAATTATCAGCTGTTTATCTGAGTAATTAATTTGGAATGATTATCTTTGTTTGTCTGGAAAAGGTTTTATAAACTGTTTTGGAAAATCATATAATAGGTTGTATATCTGCTAGAACGACGCAATTATCTGTGTTCGCCTTCCGGGCATTTATGTGGATTAATAGGAAAACTAATACAAGTAAGGATTAACTGTTTCTATTATCTCTATGTTTAAGTTGTTTGCCTGGATGACTTTAATGTGTATAATTGCTGTGTTAGACTGTTTAGTTAATGTGAGTGTTCATAGGAACGCTAATCCAAGTAAGGATTAGTCGTTTCTTTATAACTTAATGTGCGTAGGAACGCTAATCCAAGTAAGGATTAGTCATTTCTTTATAATTTAATATTCGTGGGAACGCTAATCCAAGTAAGGATTTGTCGTTTCTTTAAATCATAATATTCCTCGGGGTTATTGCCGAATAATTTAAGGGTCATGACCTATGTTTCTTATGCACATGTAAGGATCTGAAGTGTTTTAAGCGCCTTGCTAGCGCCAGTGGATGAGCTTAATTGCAGTCCTGTGTTTTAAGCACTTAGCTAGTGCATTGGGGTGGACGTAACTGTCATCCTGTAAAATAAACTGTAAGCGCTGTGGCAGTGCAATCAGGGTGAACGTAAGATCACCCGGTGTCATAATAACTTCCGTGTTCTCAGAATAATATTAAAAGCCTCAACTTTGTGTGTGTTGTAATTTAATAAGATAAGTGCAGTTAAGCACATAATTAATAACTGTAAGCGCTGTAATAGTGCAATCAGGGTGAACGTAATGTCACCCGATATAATATTAACGCCGTTGTTTCTCGACATAATAATGTTAAGTCCCGCGTGTGTGTTGTGTGTGTTTTAATTTGGGTTGACGTAATTGTCACCCTGTGATTTAAGCCTTGTTGTCGCTCTTAATAACATTAACGTGTTTCAGTAATGGGTGTTTTGTAATTAAATAAGATATGTGCCCGAGTGCACATGATTAATAAACCCATGGCGAGTAGTGCAACTAAGTAATAGTGCAGCTAGGAAAGCTCGTCTCGACTTGAATGTAGTACGTTCTCTTTCCAATCTGGATTCGCTATATGCAATGAGGTTGGTCGTGGACCGAAGCATCTCGGTCGGTTTTTAAATCATCGATTATATGATTCTTGTTTTATCTAGACTTGTCATACTTCCTTAAGACTCAGTCTCTTAGAGTCTTCTTTCGGGTTAATTTCTGTGGAGATTCAGTCTTCCCTTGTGCATACCTCTTGTTGTTACTTCATCGTGTATGTGCTTGTGTGTTGTTTTAATTTGGGTCGACATTATTGTCACCCTGAGATTTAAGCTGTGTGCCGCTCTTAATAACATTAATGTATTCCAATAACGTGTGTTTTATAATTAAATAAGATATGTACCCGAGTGCACATAATTAATAAGCTTGGGTAGTTGTACTAATTGGGTGGACTTAATTGTCACCCTAAGGTTTAAAGCTGTATATCTGCTCTTAAGCTTGTTGTATGCATTAGTGCGGATAAAGTATTGGGAAGGAATAATTGATTAAAGGGGTAATTCTTCAGGAACTCGTTTTCTCTATTGTGGTCTTGAGTAAGACTGTGAAATCCGGAGTTAGAAAGGTCAGGATCATAAGTAAAGTATGACCCATGTGAGACCAATGGTTAAAGCTTTTGGGTAAGCCAAGTGTACGAAATCATAGGTATCCTTTGGGGAGATCTATTTGAGATTAATTTGAGGTAACATAAGGAAATGATGCGATTAAGTCCTGGATGGATAGTAGATTGTGTGCAGAATGTAGAGTAATGACTCTTGGCAACTGTTAAAGATTGACATCGTGTGAGTATGTCATCTATAAGGCTTAAGGTGCAACTCTTGAAGGAGGATTAAGTTGTAAAGTGATTGTGTCTAAGGTGACCACTTTAATGGAAGGTCACAGTTTAAGGATAAGATATGTTGATCTTGAGGTAATAAGGATTCTGTAAGAATTATTACATGATGCGTAGTATGGAGATAAGGTTGTGAGATGATGAAGTGTTTAAGGATAAAAGGTGTGGAGTAATGTTCTAAGAGATTAAGGGTTCTCTCTTATAAGTAAGCTTGTGTTATAAGCATTATTGTAGATGAATCATTTCAGAATGATGTCATAAGGAATTAAGGGTAATGTCTCTTGGGTTGCGTTTCGAGGAGCGAAGGAGTTAAGTTAGATGTGATTGTTATTGAATCATTGAGAATGAGTAATGGATTGTATTAGTGTAAATGTCATTGCTTTGTGCCCTTGCTAGTCTATTCTGTAGACTAACCCACTGTTTCGTTCTCTGCTTTGTTGGCTGGTGTCATCCGTTCATTTCGGCACATCAGATTTGTTGCAGGTCCAAAAAGGCTAGAACGACTATGATGGCAATGGTGTTTTTACAAGTTTATTCAGATTAAGATCCTTGACGGGTGATCATTTCGATCCAGACCCAATTGTTATTTCAAAGACTTTCGCTGTGTTAAAAAGGTCTTGTTTTAAGACTACTCTGTGTTTTCAAGACTTCCGCTGTATTAAATTCTGATGATGTATTTTAATGTCTGGAATCACGTGTAATTCCGAGACCTTGGTTTTAATGAAAAGTTATGATATTTGATGTTGTAACTGTGGTTTGATAGTTATATCGTTTGGAAAAGCCTGGGGTGACTTCGGGATTTTATATTCGGGGTCATCGGCATGTAATGCTTTCAAAGGGTAATCATTTGGGGGTGTTACAATGGTTGCAACATGGGGTGATTCTGACTCAGATGATGAAGAATCCTCTCATTCAAGGGATGTCTGTTTGATAGACATAGAAGACCCTGATGAATCAAAGACTGAAGATGGCCTATAGGATTCTGAGGTAAATGAATATGAACTTATCTCAAGTTTGAAAAGCAAGTCTAAGGAACAACTAATCTTCTTTATTAAGAAACTTGTTCATGAGAATAGTCTCTTCAATGAGCAGATTGAAGAAAAAGATGAATCAATCACAAGCTTGATTGATGAAAACAAAGGTTGGGTAGAAAAAGTGACCAATCTTGATAAAGTTCCATCCTTTTCTCCAAGTCCTTGCAATGAGTGTCCTAAACTCACTAAAAAGATTACGTCTCTAGAATCCACTGTTTCCTCACTAGAATCTGAGTCATTAATGTTAAAACTAGGCAATGCCAAGTTGTCTAGTGATTTGTCTAAGCTCAGTGAGAAATAGAAGGAAAAGTCAAAAGGTATTGTGTTTGTAGCAGCCAAGGATGAAAAGAAAACAGAGAAGAAACTTATGCCTCACTTTGGAATTGGTTACCAACCTATGCTTCTTGTTGATGTCACCAAGTCTAAAATCCCTGAAGTCGAAGAAAAACAGTTTGTGCGAGAAACAAGGGAAAGTTCCTCTAGCAGGAACAATCGTAAAGACTGTGAAAATTCGATTGATGGGAACAAAGCTTGGTACCATGGACAGAAGGCTTATTCCATTTGGCTAAAGCAAGCACAGAGCGGTAAGCCCAATCACATTGATTTTCATTCTAGGGTTGCTAACAAACCAATTTGGCATGGACATAGCAAGTATGTGGATCTAAAATGCCATAGAGTTTGTTGGTACTGTGGTCACTCGGGTCACTACAAACAAGAGTGTCTCATGAAGAAACACAATGAGGAAATCACTCGTACTGCTAGGGAGAAAATGAATAAAAAACCCTCAAAAATCAAATATGTTGCTCCCACACCCAGAAAGCCTAAGCTTGTCTGGGTTCGTAAAAACTAATCTTTTCAATACAGGCTGAAGTGACGAAAGGTTCCTGGTATTTCGATAGTGCATGCTCAAGTCATATGACAGGGAACAAAGGTTGGTTCACCTCACTTCAACAGGCCTCTGGAGGTTCAATAACCTTTGGAAATAAGAGTAAGGGAGAAGTTTATGGTCTCGGTAAGGTAAGGCTTTCTAACCATATAACTGTGGATAACGTGACACTCGTGAATATCCTCATATTTGATCTTTTTAGTGTCGCTCAACTGTGTCAAAACAAGAAAAATAGGGTAGTCTTTACTACTGATGATTGTTATGTTGAGTGTATAAGTACATGGAAAATTCTACTCAAAGGGATCTGTGACAACAATGTCTACAAAGTTGATCCTGCTTTTATCCCTGGGAAAAAACTATGTTTGTCGTCCATCGCTGCGACAACAGACATGTGGCATAAGCGGTTTGGACATGCAAGTCCTCAACTTCTTTCCAAACTTCATAGACAAGAACTAGTGAATGGTCTTCCTAAGATCGAAGCAACGCGCAATGAAGTTTGTGATGCTTGTACCAAAGGTAAACAGGTACGGTCCTCTTTCAAATCAAAGAAGGAGGTAAGCACAACTCATCATCTTGAACTAATCCACATGGATCTTTGTGGGCCTATGCACACAAGGAGCCGTGGTGGAAATATCTATGTGTTTGTTATTGTTGATGACCATTCCAGGTACACATGGACTCTCTTTCTGTCATCAAAGGACGAAGTGTTTACTGAGTTTGAATCTTGGCTCAAGTCGATTGAGAAGAGTGTAGGACAATCTCTGGGGTCCATCCGTACTGATCATTGGATAGAATTTGAGAACTCTAAGTTTCTATCCCTCTGTAGGAACAATGGTATTAATCACAATTTCTCAGCTCTCAGGACTCCGCAGCAAAATGGTGTTGTGGAAAGGAAGAACAGGACTCTGGAGGATATGACGCGCACCTTGCTTATTGCTAGTGATCTTCCTATGGGCTTCTGGGCTGAAGCTTTGAATGCTGCTTGTTATGTGCTGAACAGAGCAACCATTCGCCCGCTGTTGAACAAGACACCCTATGAACTCCTAAGGGGAAGAAAGCCTAATGTGTCTCATCTGCGGACTTTTGGTTGCAAATGCTTTGTCCACAACAATGGTAAGGATTCTCTTGGGAATTTTGATCCAAGAAGTGATGAAGGAACCTTTGTAGGATATTCTCTCCACAACAAAGCCTACAAAGTATTCAACAAGAGAACTAGAAAGGTAGAGGAAAGCATTCATGTGGTTTTCGATGAATATGTCATGGCTGGTAACAATGTGCAGGCACAAACGACTAGTGTTCCCTCGAACACCGGTCTTTCTGAAGATGACAGCTTTCAGCTTGTGGAAAATGGTGGTGTGGATGGGGTCCCTCTAAATCATGACAATCACGATGACCCATCAACACCGAGAACTCAAGACTCTGCCAACAACGTTGAGTCAGATGAAGGTGCTCAGTCATGTGGTTCCTCTCTGGTTCCTCAGGAGGAACATAGCCCAACACCTGACTCAGTGGAGACTTCTGAGGAAAATCCTATTGCTGAAGAAAATGTTGGATGAGGTCCTAGTGCTGTAGGGATGGGTGGTGAAAGCTCGACTGTAGGTAACGTTGACTCCGATGAGTTTGACATCAATAATCTGCAAATAAGGAACTACCAGCAGAAGAAGAATCACCCAGTGCATCTAATCCTTACACACTTTCGAAAGGGAATTCCTCATAGCACTCGCTCTTCCTTACAAAATTTTCGTGCTTTCAATGCTTTTCTTTCCTTGCAAGAACCTAAAACTGTAGGAGAAGCATTGAAGGATCTAGACTGGATAAACGCCATGCAAGAAGAGCTCCATCAGTTCGAAAGGAACAAGGTTTGGCGGTTGGTTCATCGACCAGGGAATAGAACAGTGATAGGAACAAAGTGGGTGTTCAGAAACAAGCTGAATGATCAAGGTCAGGTCACAAGGAATAAAGCAAGGCTGTTGGTAAAAGGGTATAACCAGTAGAAGAGAATCCACTATGACGAGACGTTTGCACCTGTTGCTCATTTGGAAGCCATACGATTACTAATTGCATACTCATCTTTCCATGGCTTTAAACTGCAACAAATGGACGTAAAGACTGCCTTCTTGAACGGAGTTCTCAAGGAGGAGGTCTATGTGGAGCAAACACCCGGATTTGAAGACGCCTCCCAATCTGATCATGTCTATGTTGTTGACAATGCGTTATATGATCTTACGCAAGCTCTGAGGGTCTGGTATGATAGGCTCTCTCAGTTCCTTATGTCTCATGGATACGTTCGTGGGAAGGTCGACAAGACTCTGTTCCTTCTTAAGGAAGGAAAGCACACTCTGGTTGTGCAAGTCTACGTGGATGATATCATCTTTGGGTCTACAAATGATAAAATGATTCAAAAATTCTCAAGTCTGATGGCCAGTGAATTTGAGATGAGCATGGTTGGGGAACTAAAGTTCTTCTTAGGTCTTTGAGTCTCTTAGGGAGAAGATGGAACCCGAGTACATCAATAGAAGTATCTCCGGGAATGTGTTAAGAAGTTCGGAATGTCTGATGCAAAGCCCTTTACGACTCCCATTTCTCCCAACAATCCAAAGGGAAACGGTGAACATGAACAAGGAGTTGATCTATCACTCCATCGAAGAATCATAGGTTCGCTTCTTTATCTCACTTCAAGTAGACTTGATATTATGTATAGTGTGTGTCTGTGTGCTCGATTTCAAGCTGATCCCAAGGAGACACACCTCAAAACAGTGAAGAGGATTCTGAGATACTTGAAGGGAACAGACGATCTGTGTCTATGGTATCCAAGGGGTGGAAACTTCAATCTAGTTGGATACACAGATGCTGACTTTGCAGGGAACAAAGTGGATAGAAAATCTACATCAGGAATGGCTCAGTTCCTTGCCCCGTGTTTGGTTTCCTGGGGGTCAAAGAAGAAGAATTTGGTTGCTTTGTCAACTACAAAAGCCGAATACATAGCCGCCGCTGCCTGTTGTACTCAACTCCTATGACTTAAACAACAACTCAGTGACTATGGTATTCTTCTTGACTCTATTACCATTCTTTGTGACAATACTAGTGCAATAAATATCTCCAAGAATCCAGTGCAACACTCACGTACCAAGCATATCGAGATAAGACATTACTTCTTACGTGACTGTGTGGAGAAAGGGTTGGTGTCCATGGATTTCTGCGAAACCAAGGATCAAATCACTGACATTTTCACCAAGGCACTAAATAGGGAAACATTCGAACAATTCCGTATGGAGCTAGGTATGATCTCTCTCAACTAATTGTCTACCTATTGTGTTCCCTCGATTATTGGCTAATTTACTTGGTAAAATGTGAAAGTGTAAATATCATGTATTGATCTGCATTCTTTCCCTTGATCATTGGTTGAACACCTTGCTTAGACTCTTGCTCGTGCTTCGCTTATGTGCAAAATTTTGTGCATGATCATCTATGCTATCATTATAATACATGAAACAGTTTTCTTTCGGCCCAAAAGAGTCAACTTGATGCATTGATCCCTCATTATAAGCCCAAATGATTGTTGACTCTACAGCTTACCCTAGCCATCATGCTTGATGCTTCCTATGAGCCCCTCTAATCATCCACATTTGGGAGCCTCTCATTCATGATGAAACATTTTAAATATTCTTGTATATTTTTGTGTGATGTTCTTTGTACCCTCTCTGGTAACGTTCCCTCGCATCACACACTTATACTTTTCTGGTAAGGCGGGAAACCGAATCGTCTCCCTGTGGTCTACAGCAGGGATTTGAATGATTTGATGGGTAATTATGGCCTACAACTGTACTTGGGAAGAGATGTGTGCATTTAGGGTTATAGTGATGGACGTGTGATATGATGGGCTCGAGAATTGTGGGCTTTGTTTGATCTATTCAGAATTTGCAGAGTTCGTTTTTGGAAGGTGAAGATATCGGTTGCATATACTTGGAAAAGATAGAAGATCTCAACGTTATCTTTGGCAACCGAATAGATTTTATGGATTATAAATATTCGGCTCCTCCAGGTTTTCTCTCCTCACCACCTTCTTCTCTGCCTAAGTCTCTCTTGCCCTCTTGCTTTCTCTCATCTCCATACTCACAGCTCCTCAAATGGCCTCCCATTCCAACATCCCCACTACCGATGCTGAGGATCTCCAAAGTCTCCTTAGCAAGCTCTCGACTATGGGAACTGATCCCGCTATCCTCGCTGCCATCGCCAAATCCATCCCCTCCTCTTCCAGTCTCGACACTACTACTCCTTCATCACCTCAAACGGCCAACACCTCCACCAAATTCACTCCACCCCCTTCACCCACACCGGACAAACTCATAATGGTCCCCTACGTAGCCCCCAAATCTCTCTCACAACCTCCTGCTTTCGCAAACCCTAACCTTAATCCCAAACCCATCGCCCCGACTGCTGTCTTTTCGAATGAAAAAGAGGAGGTACTCTCGTCACCAACCCACCCCACCCAACATGAGGAGGAGACCGAGGAATTTCTCGGCGACGCCGACGGGAACAGAGGATCATGCTGCGATTACTGAGAAAATCAAGGGAGTTGTGCATAATCTGGCGAGAGAACTGATGGAGGATGATGATGCCTCACCGCCGAAGTTCACCAAGCCCTCTGGCCGGGTTAAGATAGGCTGCTTCTCAAAGCGCAAAACACGTGCTCAAGCCCAGGCCGCCAAGGCCATTCCAGTGAGCTCCGATGATGAGTCTGAGCCGACCTCTGAGCGAAAATCCAAGCGAGCCAAAGTTTTTGCGGCTCCTGTTCGCCAGAGTCAAAGACGCCAAAGTGCTAAGGCCAAGGCAAAGGCAGAGTTCGATGAAGTCAGGGATATGAGTCACAAAGGAGTTGTCAGGGAATTGTTGCTAGATATTGAGTTCCTCAAGCAGAATGCTTTAGAGGAGGTTGCCTTGCTGTTACAAGCGCAACAGTGGAGTCACTTGTTTGTTAAGGAAGAAGAGGTTAATGAAGAACATCTTAAGGCCTTCTACTCCACGTTCGTCATCGAGGTTCGGCCTAATGCTGTTCTGGGCAACTACACGGTGGAGGGCATCACCCATGTGTTCACTAGCATGGAACTGAGTCTCATTATGGGCGTTCTACATGTTGGATATGATGAGTACCCAAAGGGGCGCTAGCCAAAGGATTTCCCCTACCAGGAGGCCGTTCGTCGTGTTGCTGAGATCCCCAATCTGCCTGAGTCTGGAGCTTTGGATACATCCGATATGTCTATTGTCAACAAGGTGCTATACCATTACCTCATTTGCAACTTCACTCCTAGGGAACAAAAGCGCAACAAGTTTCTCATTCTGGATGTGGTTCTCCTTGCTAAGTTGCTGAAGAAGGAACCAATCAATTTGCTTCGAGTGATGATGCAGCACATGGCCCACGCCAGGAACACTGATCGCCATGCTCTTCCATATCCCCGCATTGTCAAACAAATTCTGGAGTACCACAAGGTATAGCAAGGGTCTACGGAAGCTTGCTTCTTTTCTCGCCCACTAGATGCCAGTAATCTGTACAAGATGCAGTTTGTATTGAAGGAAGGAGTTGGGTGGGTTAAGGCTACTCATGTGCTTGTAGTTGCTGTTGCGAGAGAAGAGTCTGAAGGTGTAGACTCTGAGGGGGAACAAAAGGAGGAATCTGATTTGAGGAAGGATCTAAGGATTTTGTCCCGCGCGGTGTCTACACTGGCGGAACAACAAAGACGTCTTATGGAGGATCTGCGTGCCCTGATTGCTCTTCATTCTTCGGCTCCTTCTGCTGGCACCAGTGGCGCCTGATTCATTTTTCTTCGCTTACCAACCCCTCTTTTGTTCCCTACACATCTATTCCCTCGTTGCTTTGTTTTTTTTGTTTCTGTTTCATGTGTTTGCCTTGACGGACATGTTGATCATGTGTGTTATATTTGCTTATTCTGTTGCTGTCCTTACAAGTTGTCTCTGTTTGTGTGTTTTAATTTAATGAAAAAGGGGTTGTTTGTTTATCTTGACGTGTTTATTTTCCTTCTGCTATTTACTTATGTTTTTGATGATGCCAAAAGGGGGGAAATGACCGGTAGCTTTAGTTGAGGGGGAACTAATCATGCTTTCATAGTTACTGGTCTAAGGGGGAACTATTATGTCTAAGGGTTGAAAACTTTCCTAATACAACTGTCTTTATCTCATATGTATGTTTTATTGTCATGGATGTTTGTCACCATCAAAAAGGGGGAATTTGTTGAATTCCTTAGGTTTTGATGGTAACAAACATTCAACTAATCTGGTATCCAAGCGTTTCAGGAACAATACAGTTGTCACAGGGAACCATTAGCAGCGCAAGATTGCAGAGGGAACAAAGCTCTCTCCATAGGCTTTGTTCTCCACTTTTTCATAATTGTTGCCCATTGTCCAATGGGTGGAAATAACCATTGCATAACTTGTGGAATAGTGGACTTCGTTCTTGATTGAGGACAATCAAGAGTTTAAGCTTGGGGGAATTTGATCACATCCACTTATGACATGTTTAGGACATGCATTTATGTTGTAGTAGGTTGTTTTATGCATTTTGTATTGCATTTATAGCTAGTTGCATTGTTTTATTTGTTATGGATGTCTACATGAGAAAATGTCGTCTAGAGGCTAACGGGACGAACCATGAGAAATTGGGACCGAATTCGAGCTAAAACGAGAGTTGCGCAAGACACGTGGGAGGCCGTGCGTTTGGATCGGAATTTCTTCAAAAGGCCGCGCATTCTACTGCACGCCGTGCAGTCAGTGATTTCTCACATTTTGCATGTGCGTTTTTTGCACGGCTGTGCGTTTTCACCTGTAGCATATTCTGGTCGTGCGCTTGACCGTGCGTTATCCGCACAGTCAAGATACGGGCCGTGAGTTCTACTCGTATTGTTTTATTTTTGGAAACGTTTTGTCTTAGGTATAAATACTTCGTTTTAGGTTTTTAGATGAATCTTTTGCCATTTTTTCTAACTCTCTAGACCTAGTTGTTTGCCTCATTTGAAGATTTTAACTTTAAAGATTGTTCTATTGCATTCAAGACTAAGTTTCCTTTCTCTTTTATCTTGTTTATGATTTCCATCGTTAATATTAA
Organism: Rheum nobile; assembly: GCA_027886185.1. Classification (NCBI taxonomy): domain Eukaryota; kingdom Viridiplantae; phylum Streptophyta; class Magnoliopsida; order Caryophyllales; family Polygonaceae; genus Rheum; species Rheum nobile. The sequence goes on along the minus strand of WOAB01000002.1, from coordinate 955,136 downwards.
TTCTTTGATTGTTTCTGCAATTATGTCTAGCTAATTTTATATTTCTAGGGTTAGGGTGATCCCAACTTTGTATAGGTAGACTTGTTTGATATTGGCGTGAATGGAACTCTGAAACTTTTTTCATACATTCCTAGATGTTTAATGCCCATATTAGCTTTTGCAAATTGGATCCTATTAGGGTTTGAGACCGAGAGGTGATAACTTTAATAGGTAGTCAGATAGGGTTTGAGACCGAGAAGTAATAACTTCTATTGGATTCCTAGGAATTGGACATGAGATTTAATTATTGCGAGAGCATCTTAATTTCTCTTATGGATTAATAACTATCATAGAAACCCTAAGATTAGGTTACATTTAGCAAGTCACGAGAGTGGATGTTAATTCAGTTTGACCTTAAATTCTAAGTGCCCAAAGGGTCTAGATCTTTATTAGCAAGTCACGAGAGTGGATGTTAATTGAATCTAGACACATTTGCTATCATCCGAGAGGAATTAATAATTAACTAAGATAGTTACCTTCAACAAAGACAGACTAAATTAAGACATTTTTCTAGTTGAGTCTACCGAAGCATAGTTGTGGGGATCCCTTGCCTTATGAACCTTCCCTCCATTGATTACAATCATCACTTTCATTTGTTTCTTAATTTTAGTTACTAGTTCAACAAATTTCCCTACTTGTGGCTTAGCTTACCAGTCAAAGTTACAATCGATATGACATAGTCCTCGTGGGAACAACACTTGAAAAGCTACAAATGATCTCATACGCTTGTGGGTAGGTTTTTGTCATATCAAGTGCCGAGGGAAATGCACCAGCGCCCGGTCATCGTCTCACTCGCTCAAGAGCTGCCGATGCCACTAGGGTTTCATCTCCTAGTTACGGCGTTGAGCCACCTCCTAGTGTGATCACTCGATCCCAAGCATCTAGACTCCAAACCATGCTCATGGAGGGACTTATGACTCAGGGAGTGCCGAGAGAAGTTCAAGTTGGCTCTGTGACTTTGCTTGTGGCTTTTCCGAGTGGTGAATGAAATCTATCTTCCAATTGGCTCGTGCCTTTTGGCTGATATTTTAATAAAGACTTTAATATGCTATTATTTAAGAGTTGTAAAAAATTCAAGTCATTTCGAGTTGAATTACTTAGTTTAATTGTAAAACTTTTCATCTAGCCTATGGCACTTGAAGGGTTGGTTTTGTGGGTTCGGTTTTGGTCCTAGTTATAGGGCCTTATCCTTCCATTGTAAACACTTCAACTTGAATAAAAACAATAAGAAAACTTGAGTTTTTTTTCCAGAAAACATAGCTTGCTTGTGAGTTATATCAAGTGTGATCAAGGTGCCTCAAGTGTGTCATATCTCGAGCCATCTTCATCTTGTTCTAGCCTTGCATGGTGTGTCACATCCACTCCAGTCTAGATCACCTATCCCTTATCAAAATACTCTAGAAAATCCACCCCAAAAGTTCCCTCCATCGTCAACATCCAGCCACCACTTCTTTCGCCAAAAACCAACTCAAAGAAGGATCAATCGAGCCCTAATCTTGGAGACGCAAAGCTTGGACAATCTTGGCTTGAATTGAGCATTAAGAGGCATGATCCTTATCATGGTATTTCATTAGACTAACCAACATTTCCTTTTACTTGGATGGTTGGCTGATGTCATCTGTCCTATACGGCACATTAGTCGTCGGTCTCAAGCTATCTAGAAGTAACAAATCGAAGACGAAGACTTGCAGTTGAAGTTGTGATTCAAAGTAATATTTTGAAGTTGTTTTGTATTGATTTAATTTTCTTAATAAATGTAATAAGTTATTATATCTAGATTACCTAGTCATGTATTTATGTTTAATATGAAGTCTCCCGCAGTAATTTTATATTGCTTTGTAAAACTAGCATTCTCAATTTACGACATAAATTTTAATAAAGATGGAATATTTATTTCACAAGTCTTCTGATGTTTATTCTTTGTTATCATTGTATTTAAGTATAAATTGTTCCGATTAATGCCTAAGGTGGCTTTGGACTTTGTTGGATCGTTAGTGTTACATTTGAGGGAACAAATGCTTTGTTCCCACAGAAGGTGCAGTGGAATAATATAGCAAGAAAGAAAGTAACTAGAACTCACGATGTATAGTGGGAACCCCAATCAGTCAAATAACTAAACAGGAAAAAACCACTACCTTCAAGCTTCTCGCTTGAGAGAATTTTGAAGAGTCTACTTGTCTTATTGATTTCTTGATCGGTTACACTTGTAGCCTGGACTTCAAACCCTAGACTTCCCACCTAGATTTGAATCTCTTCTACAACGAGAACACGAGCTCAGTCCTTTAAGACTCACATACGCTTCACTTTTCTTTTCTCTCAATGAAATGCTCGGAGTTCGTACTCAAGAAATGAATCTCACACTTCTATTTATACAATCCGAAAATCCTACTAACAAAATAGAATATCGCCTACTATTTTCAGCAACAAGAAGATATCACTTTGATTTGATAAGATAAAATCCTAACTGAATATATTATCTAAGGAAGGATTTCCTAAGATAATATAATCGGAATAAGATAATATCTTTCTCTCTCCAAATCTTCTAATCGGCGTGATCCACCCGATTTTCCTTTTTTTCAACCGCATGATCTTCAAAGATAAACTTCATGATCTTCATGCTTGATTTCTTCATAACACTCGCAGCTTGATGTTTGTTATGACACTGATGTTCCTTGAGAGGTAACAAAGCGTATGGAGGACTCTTTGTTCCCTCTACAATCCTGTGCTGCTAATGGTTCCTTGTGACAACTTTGTTTGCTCCTGAAACACTTAGACACCAGATTAGTTGAATATTTGTTACCATCAAAACCTAAGGAATTCAACAAATTCCCCCTTTTTGATGGTGACAAACATCCTTGACAAAATAACACACATATGAGATAACGACAGTAGCATGAACAAGGTTTTTCCCTTTTAGACAGAATAGTTCCCCCGAAGAGACAGTAAAGAATAAAGCATGATTAGTTCCCCTCAGCTAGACTACCTGCCATTTTCCCCCTTTTGGCATCATCAAAAACCTAAAGTAAAGTGCAGAAGGAAAGAGAACACATCTGAATAACCAACCAACCCCTTTTTAATTAAATAAAAACAAGCAAAGACAACAACACGGGCAACATCAAAATAAGCAAAAGAACAAACATGATCAACATGCCTAACAGGCAAACACATGAAACAGAAGCAAAGGAAAACAAAGCAACTAAGGATAAGATGAGCTGGGAACAAAAGAGGGATTGGTTAGCCGGAGAGAGACAAATCAAGCACCACTGGTGCCTGCAGAGGGAGCCGAAGTATGAATATCAATTAAAGCACGCACATCCTCTATAAGACGTCTTTGTTGTTCCGCTAACAGAGCTACCGCGCGGGACAAACTTCTCACGGCCCTTCGCAGATCAGGGTCATCCTTTTGTTCCCCCTCAGAGTCTGCACCATCAGACTCTTCATCATCAACCTAAACCACTGGCTCTAGTTCTTCCTTTATCCAGCCAACTCCCTCCTTCAAGACAAAGTGCATCTTATAAAGATTACTCGCATCCAGAGCGCGAAAAAAAGAGTAGCTTTTCGTTTCCCCATTGTATACCTTGTGGTACTCTAGAATTTGCTTGACAACACGGGGGTAAGGAAGATCATAGCGATCATTGTTCCTCGCATGAGCCATATGTTGCATCATCACTCGCGGCAGATTGACATGTTCCTTTTCTAGCAGCTTGGCGAGAAGGACAGCAACACGACAAACCGCGTCGTGGTAGGGGAAATCCTTGGGACAACGCCCCTTCGAATACTCATCATAGCCAGCATGAGGAACCCTCAAAATAAGGCTCAGCTCCATGCTAGAGAGCACATGGGTGGTGCCCTCCAGTGTGTAACTGTCCAGAATTGCGTGGGGCCGAACCTCAATGACAAATGAAGAGTAGAAAGCCTTGAGTTGATCTTCATCAACATCCTCCTCCTTAACAAACAAGTGATCCCACTATTGAGCCTCCAACAGTGACACAACATCCCCCAGTGCATTCTGCTTCAAGTAGTCAGCATCCAGTAACAGTTCCCTCACAATGCATTTATGACTCATATCCTTCACTTCGTCCACCTCAGTCTTCGCCTTCGATTTCACCCCTTGGCGACGTTGACTCTTGCGAACAGGAGCCGTAGACACCTTGGTGCGCTTTGGGTTGCGCTCAGAAACCTACTCGGACTCATCATCCGAGCTCACTAGAATCGCCTTGGCGGCCTGGGCTTGGGCTCGAGTTTTGCGTTTGGTGGAGCAGCCCATCTTAACCCTTATAGAGAATTTGGGTTCCTTAGGCGGCAAAGCCGCAGCATCCTCCTCGACCAATTCCTTCTCCATATTACTCACTACCCCTTTGATTTGGGAAGTGACAGTAGTGTGAACCTCTGGCGCAGTCGGCGTCGCCGTTGTGGCGTCACCGAGACATTCCTCAGTCTCCGTCTCAGGGTGGGTGGGAGACGAATGCACCTCCTCATTTTCATTAGAGAAGACAGCAGTCGGGGCGGTAGGATTAAGGTTAGGGTTAGCGACGACAGAGGGTGGAGAGGGTGATTTGGGGACTACAAAGGGAACCATGATGAGTTTGTCGGGTGTGGGCAAGGGAAGCGGGGAGACGGTGTTGGGGGCAGTGGTTGATTGTGGTGGGTTGGGGGCTTCATGAGTGGAGGATGAAGGGGTTGCTTGCTTGGCGATGGCTACGAGGATGGCTGGATCAGTTCCCATAGCAGAGAGCTTGCTAAGGAGACTTTGGAGATCCTCGGCGCCGGCAATGGGGATGGTTGGAGGCTATTTGTGGAGCTTTGAGTAGGGAGACGAGAGAGAAAGCAATAAGGCAAGAGAGATTTATGCAGAGAGTGCAATAAAGGCGGTGAGGAGAAATTACCTTGGAGAGCCGAATATACAAAGCATAAGAGATCTTTTTGGTTGCCAAAGATAATGCATAAGATCTTCTATCTTTTCCAAAGATTGCAGCCGAAATTCTCACCTTCCAAAATTAAATCTTGTGATAAAAATTGTCCGAATACATCAGAACTCACAATTTCTTGAGCACGGCAACCAACACGCAACAATCACTTCAACCCTAAAAGCACACAATGCTTCCCAACCAGTCCCAGTTGTGGATGATTAGAGGGGCTTATAGGAAGCATCAAGCATGATGGCTAGGGTAAGTTATAGAGTCAACAATCATTTGGGCTTATAATGAGGGATCAATGCATCAAGTTGACTCTTTTGGGATGATAGAAAGTTGTTCCATGTATTTTTATGCAAGCATAGATGATCATGTAAGAAAATTTGCAAATTAGAGAAGCATAGGTAAGATGCTAAGCATGTAAGCATGTTATTCATATAATGATCAAGACGAAGGTTGAAAATCAAGACACGACACTTACACGACCATAATCTACCAAGTAATTTAGCCAATCATCAAGGGAACAAAATAGGTAGACATTTAGTTGAGAGAGACCATACCAAGCTCCATGCGGAACTATTCGAAGGGTTCCCTATTGAGTGCCTTGGTGAAAATGTCAGCGATTTGATCCTTGGTCCCACAGAAGTCCATGGAAACCAACCATTTCTCCACACAATCATGTAAGAAGTGTTATCGTATCTCAATATGCTTGGTACGTGAGTGTTGTACAAGATTCTTGGAAATATTTATAGCACTAGTATTGTCACATAAAATGGGAATAGAGTCAAGAAAAATACCATAGTCACTGAGTTGTTGTTTGAGCTATAAGAGTTGAGTGCAACAAGCTGCGGCGGCTATGTATTCGACTTCTGCAGTTGACAAAGCAACTGAATTTTGCTTCTTCGACCCCCAGGAAACCAAACATGGCCCAAGGAATTGATCCATTCCAGATGTAGATTTTCTGTCCACTTTGTTCCCTGCGAAATCAGCATCTATGTATCCAACCAAATCAAAGTTGCCACCCCTGGGATACCACAGAAAAAGATCATATGTTCCCTTCAAGTATCTCAGAATCCTTTTCACTTCGTTGAGGTGTGTCTCCTTGGGATCAGCCTAAAATCGAGAACACAGACACACACGATACATAATATCAGGTCTACTAGCAGTGAGATAAAGAAGTGAACTTATGATATCTCGATAGAACGTTGGATCAACTCCCTTTTCATATTCATCCTTTCCCATTGGATTATTGGGAGATATGAGAGTTGTGAAGGGCTTTGCATCAGACATTCCAAACTTTCTGATACACTCCCAGAGATACATCTGTTGATGAACTCTTGTTCCATCTTCTCCCTGAGAAACTTGAAGACCCAAGAAGAACTTAAGTTCCCCAACCATGCTCATCTCAAATCCATTGGCCATAAGACTTGAGAATTTTTGGACCAGTTTGTCATCTGTAGATCCAAAGATGATGTCATCCACATAGACCTACACAACCAGAGTGTGATTTCCTTCCTTTAGAAGGAATAGAGTCTTGTCGACCTTTCCACGAACGTATCCATGAGACAAAAGGAACTGAGAGAGCTTGTCATACCAAGCCCTAGGAGCCTTCTTAAGACCATACAATGCCTTGTCGAGAATATAGACATGATCAGGTTGGGAGGCATCTTCAAATCCAGGGGTTTGCTCCACATAGACTTCCTCCTTGAGAACACTGTTCAATAAGGCAATCTTCACGTCCATTTGTTGTAGTTTAAAGCCATGGAAAGCTGAGTATGCAATTAGTAGACGAATGGCTTCCAAACGAGCAACATGAGCAAATGTTTCATTATAATCAATCCATTCCTGCTAGTTGTATCCTTTCACCACCAGTCTTGCTTTGTTCCTAGTGACATGCCCTTGATCGACCAACTTGTTTTTGAACACCCACTTGGTTCCTATCACTATTCTGTTCCCTAGACGAGGAACGAGACGCCAAACCTTGTTCCTTTTGAACTAATGGAGCTCTTCTTGCATGGCGTTTATCCAGTCCGGATCATTCAATGCTTCTCATACAGTTTTAGGTTCTTGCAGATAAAGAAAAGCATTGAAAACACAAAAATTTTGTAAAGAAGAGCGAGTGCTATAAGGAATTCCCTTTCGAAAGTCTGTTAGGATTAGGTGCACTAGATGATCCTTCTTTTGTTGGTAGTTCCTTATCTGCAGAGAGTTGATGTCAAAGTCATCAGAGTCAATATTACCAGCAGCAGAGCTTTTGCCAACTGTTTCTCCAGCAACGGGACTTCCCTCAGTTGTCCCCACATCATCATGATTTGGGCTATGATCCTCCTTAGGGACCAGAGTAGAGTCATACGACAGAGCACCTCCATTAGTCTCAATGTCGTCGGCTGAGTCTTGAGTTCTCGGTGTTGATGGGTCATCGTCATTGTCTTGATTAGGAGGGACTCCATCCACACCACCATTTGGAGCAACATCCATTATACTGCTTTCCACAAGCTGAAAATAGTCATCTTCTGAGAGACTGGTGTTCGAGGGAACACTAGTCGTTTGGTCCTGCACATTGTTACCAGCCATAACAGATTAATCAAAAACCACATGAATGCTTTCCTCTACCTTCCTTGTCCTCTTGTTGAACAATTTATAGGTCTTGCTGTGGAGAGAATATCCTATAAAGGTTCCTTCATCACTTCTCGGATCGAACTTTCCAAGAGAATCTTTTCCATTGTTGTGGACAAAGCACTTGCAACCAAAAGTCCACAGATGAGAAACATTCGGCTTTCTTCCCCTTAGGAGTTCATAGGGAGTCTTGTTTAGCAGCGAGCGAATGGTTGCCCTGTTTAGCACGTAACATGCAGCATTCAAAGCTTCATCCCAAAAGCTCTTAGGAAGACCACTAGCAATAAGCACGGTGTGCGTCATATCCTCTAGAGTCTTGTTCTTCCTTTCCACAACACCATTTTGATGCGGAGTCCTGGGCGCTGAGAAGTTGTGACTTATGCCATTGTTCTTACAGAGGGATAGAAACTGAGAGTTCTCAAATTCTGTCCCATGATCAGTGCGAATGGACCTTAGAGACTACCCTACACTCTTCTCAACAGACTTGAGCTAAGATTCAAATTCAGCGAACACTTCATCCTTTGATAACAGAAAGAGGGTCCATGTGTACCTGAAGAAATCATCAACAATAACAAACACATATATATTTCCACCATGGCTCCTTATGCGCATAGGCCCACAAAGATCCATGTGGATTAGTTCCAGAGGACGAGTTGTGCTTACCTCTTTCTTGGATTTAAAGGAGGACCTTACCTACTTACCTTTGGTACAAGGATCACAAACTTCATTACTCGTTGCTTCGATCTTAGCAAGACTGTTGACTAGTTCTTGTCTATGAAGTTTGGAAAGAAGTTGGAGACTTGCATGTCCAAACCGCTTGTGCCACAGATTTGTTGTCGCGGCAATGGACGACAAACAGAGATCCTTCTCAGGGATAAAAGTAGGATCAACCTTTTAGATATTGTTATCATAGATCCCTTTAAGCATAATTTTCCATGTACTAACACACTCAACATAACAATCATCAGTAGTAAAGACTACCCTATTTTTCTTGTTTTGGCACAGTTGAGCAACACTAAAAAGATCAAATTTGAGATTGTTCACGAGAGTCACATTATTCACAGTTATGTGACTAGAAAGCCTTACCTTATCGAGACCACAAACTTCTCCCTTACTCTTATTTCCAAAGGTTATTGAACCTCCGGAGGCCTGTTGAAGTGAGGTGAACCAACTTTTGTTCCCTGTCATATGACTTGAGCATGCACTATCAAAATACCAGGAACCTTTCCTCACTTCATCCTGTATTGAAAAGATTAATTCTTACGAACCCAAACAAGCTTAGGCTTTCTGGGTATGAGAGCAACATATTTGATCTTAGCAGGAGACACTCTTGTTTGTAGTGACCAGAGTGACCACAGTACCAACAAACCCTATGGCATTTTAAATCCACATACTTGCTCTGTCCAGGCCAAATTGGTTTGTTCGCAACCCTAGAATGAAAATCAATATGATTGGTCTTACCGTTTTGTGCTTCCTTTAGCCAAATAGAATGAGCCTTCTGTCCATGATACCAAGGTTTGTTCCCATCAGCCGAATTCACACAGTTCTTACGATTGTTCCCTCTAGAGGAACTTTCACCAGTTTCTCGCAAAGACTGTTTTCCTTTGACTTCGGGGGACAAAACCTAGGTGTCATCAACATGAAGCTTAGGTTTGTATCCAATGCCAAAGCGAGGCACAAGCTTCTTCCCTTTCTTCTTTTCATCCTTTGCTGCAACAAACTCAATGTCTTTTACCTTTTTTTTATGTTCCTCAGTGAGTTTGGACAAATCACTAGACAACTTGGCATTACTTAGTTTCAGCATTAATGATTCAGATTCCAGTGAGGTAACAGAAGATTCAAGGAGAGTAATATTTTTAGTGAGTTTAGGACATTCATCGCAAGGATTAGAAGAAGAGGATGAAACTTTCTCAAGATTGGTCACTTTTTTTGCCCAACCATTGTTCTCATTGATCGAACTTGAGATCGAGTCATCATTTTCTTCAATCTGCTCACTAAAAAGACATTTTTCATGACCATGTTTCTTAATGAAGAAGATTAGTTGTTCCTTATGTAATACCCCTCATTTTAGTAAAGAGTTTTTTTGGTAAGTTTTCCAAACACTCGTATTGTAGTCGAATTATTTTCAGAGAAGTTCAGACTTTCTGTTAAATACTTGATCTCCGTAATAATTCCTTGAGTGGAATAAAATACATTCGATGTATTTTTGGGGTTTAGAATAATTGTTCGGGTACGAATATATTTAACCCGGGGTTAAAACCCATATCCAAGATTCTTCTCGGTCAAAAGTGGGCTTCCCGGTCAAAGAATGGGCAAAAGGCACAAAAATTGCCTTGACCGCACCCGTGGCCATACCCACCGCACCCCGCGGTCAGGAACTGGTCGCCACCGCACCCTGCGGTGAGACCCACCGCACCCGCGCCGTGATGATGGCTTCTCTGCTCTGCCGAACTCGTTTGAGCTGCTTGCCGATCTTGTCCCCGGTGAGGCGGTGGGAGAGGGGGCCAGTTGGACTCCTTCTGGCTCCTTTATGGCCTATAAAAGAAGGGGGCTAAGAGGAGGAGGCCATTCCACTCTCTCTCTCCCTCAAATCTCTCTTTCTTTCACTGCCATTGTCGCCAGAGTTGCAAGCGTGTTAGGAAACGGAACTCTGGAACTTAGGTTCCCCTGAGAGTTCCGTTCCTCAGTTTCTCTACTTTTGAAGATGACAAATATTATGATACTAATGTTTTATCTCAAAGATGTATTTTAAGGAACCACAGGAATTTACCAAAGGCAGGAAAGCCAAACAGAACTAGGGAACCAAAGGAACAAGACAGCTGAAGGAATCCAGAGGAACCCAGGTGTGCCCAGAAATGAAGCTTGCGACATTGCGATTCCCGAGAAATCTGGGGACACACAACCTCGGACAAAAGGAGTCGAAAGCGACTTGTCCGAAGCTTCCAAAATCCTACCAAGGTCCAAGAGCTAAAGAACAAGATGCCTAGAGAACCTCTACCTCAGACAAAGATGATGAAAGCGACAGGACATGAAGACGTCGCTGTCCAGAAGACGGTTCCCAAGCGGCCAGCTTAGTCAACCTCGGACGAAAGCATTTGGACAATGACATTGCAAGGATCGTCTGATGTAGTTGACCAACCAAGAGAGATTCAGAGATGCCTAGGTTGTTTGCACATGCCAAGAACAACGTGAATCAAGGAGAACCACTCAATCTAGGGCAAGCTCAATCTGTGGGAACTCAGAGAGGATCGAGCTGCGAAGAAGCCTCTATAAAAGGAAGACTAACCCAAGGGTTATCTTTGAGCACAAAAACACGACTCACACTCATTAGCAAATATCTAGTGTGAAGCTCCAAACAGATCATCAAAGCAAACCGAGATCAAGAGTAACCAGTCAAGGAAGAAGAGCTGAGTGCTAAGTTCCTGTGACTGTAAGTGATAGTTCCTGGGTGCGAAAGTCTGTTTCTTGGATTGATTATTGATTGTGTTAAGTTATCTAGGATTGTCTAACTGTGTGTAAGGCAAATGAACTGTGTGTTCGTTCCTAGGATAAGCTGTAACCAAAAGAGATAAGAAATCAAGAAGTAGACTTTGAAATCCTTTCGAAAGAAAGGTAGTGGTTTTTATCCTGGATTGCGAGTTGGCAATCAAAGGTTTCCACTATAAGGAACTGGTTATTTGTTTGATTGTTTATTTCCGATGCGAAAGGAACTGAGAATTGATATTCTGAGTTTCTTAAATTTTTATCTAACAATCACGATCCTACAATTGGTATCAGAGCAGGAAAAGCTCTAGATCTTTGATTAGTTTGCAGATCATGTCTCAACCAAGCAAGTTTGAGCTCCGAATCTCCACCAATAAGCCACACCTTCGCAAGAAAGAAGAAGGTGGGAAAAGTGCATGGAAAGCCACATCAAGACCAACGACTACCAATGCTAGAGGATAGTCGAAAATGGAGATGGCTATGTCGACCTCACCATGAAGGAAGAAGATTGGAAACCAGAACACTATGTTATCATGGAGAAGAATGCCAAGGCCAGGCAGTTCATCCTCAATGGATTGGACAGAGAGGACATGGACAAGGTCATAGGAATCAAGACGGCCAAAGAGATGTGGAAAGCTCTCAAGGAGATGCATGAAGGAAGTGAGGAACTAAAGCAAAGCAGAAAGTTTGCTTTGGAAGGAGAATACCACACCTTCAAAATGATGGAAACTGAGACCATCTCAGAGTACTACTCCCGCTTCAACAGATTGATTGGAAAGCTAACAGCGGCGGGAGTCGATCTTGATGAAGTTTCCAAGTCCCTAGTGGTCATCAATGGACTCAACTCCAAGTTCACCCTTCTGAAGGGAATCATGAAGAACACTCCAGGCATCCAATCATTTCCCTTGACCCAAGTCATAGGAAAAATGGAGGTTGAAGAAGGAGAGCACATCAAAGCCAATGCCGACAAGAAACTGGAAAAAGGAATTGCCCTCAAGATCTCCAAAGCCTTCTCTAGGCTCGAGATGGAGGAAGAGAACTCAAACCTTGAAGAAGAAGAGGACGAACTAACAGCCCTCTTCACAAAGAACATCAAAAAATTCTTTGTGAAGAGAAGGTTCCAAAAGGGCAGTTCCTCTCACAATGGACCAAGAAGAGATCTCAAGGAAGTCTCATGTTACGAGTGCAAAGAGAAGGGACACTACGCTAAGAACTGTCCCAACAAGGAAGACTCCAAGGAAGAAGAAAAACCTCAGAGAAAGAAGGCTCTCATAGCCTCATGGGGAGAAGTCTCAGATGAGGAACTGGATCTGAGCGGCTTCGCTGGAGGAAGATGTCTCATGGCAAAAGGAGACTCAAGCGATTCAGAAGACCTTGAGGTAACTTCTGATGATCTCTTAAAATCTCTAGTTGATTGTGATAAGAAACAACTTCTTAAGATCATAAAGAAACTAGGGAAGGAAACCAGTTCCCTTCAACAGAAACTAGATGATTGTGAAGATGAAATTGCTTGCTTGACTGTTGAGAATTCTGTTTGGAGTAAGAAACTTGATGAAACTGAGAAAGACCTAGCTGAAACTCACTCCAAACTCATTGATATTAGGAATGTGCATGCTAGTCACCTTAAAACTTGCAAATCTTGTGATGAAATTAGCATAGATTCTGTTAAAGTTCCTTTGCATGCTAACTCTATTGAAAATGAAATGCTTCAGTCCATTATTGATAGGTTAGACAATCTCACTGATTCCATTAATGAAAAAATGATAAATCAAACTGTCTTTGTGAGACAACGTCATGGAATAGGATATGTCAACAACAAGGATAACAATGATGCTGAAAATGAAAAGGCCAGACGAGAACTTGTTGAGATGAATGAGAACCTCAGTATTGCTCTTGCCACCTCTCGTGACAGGAATCAGTTCCTATCAGAGAAGATCATGGTGCTTGAGAACAAGGCTGAGGTTGCCAAACGTCTCAATGAAGGTTCTCAAAGCCCCAAGAGGGAACCAAAAGGAAAAGAAAAAATGACTCCTGAAAATCAATGGTTCACCAATTCTTTTGCTCACAAAAATTATGTTGACATGGCCAATAGTAAGGTTAAAAACAATGTTGACTTCAACAAAAAAATTGAAAAACCTTTTAGGCCAGGAAAAGGAAAGTATGGTCATGTTGTCTACAACCGCTTATGTACCTACTGTGGTAAGAATGGCCATTACAACACTGATTGTGCTAAGAAAAGGAACTTTGAAAGGGAGAAAAGTGCTTATCACTAGGAAAGGAACCAATTCCCTGATTATTCACAAACTCGAAATGCTAATCCCCCCAGTAAAGCCAAGCTTCGCTGGGTTCAGAAATCTTAGTTCCCTTGTGTGCAGAAAGAAGAGAGGCAACCCCAACTATGGTACATTGACAGTGGTTGCTCATGCCATATGACCAGAAAAAGAAATCAAATGACCTCTCTTCAACCTCTCCAAGGAGGGAACATATCCTTTGGAGACAAAAGCAAAGGGAAAATCTGTGGAATAGGAACTGTGAAACTCAACGATCACATTCAGGTAAACAAAGTTCACCTTGTTGATAGTCTTGGTTTTGATCTAATAAGTGTGTCACAGCTGTGTGATCAAGGAGACAATGAAGTCAGATTTAGATCAAACGAATGCTCAGTTCTTGACTCCTCGGGACAAATCATCCTAAAAGGAAAGAGATTCAACAATGTTTACATTGTTGATCCATCCTTCGTCCCCAAGGAGAAACTGTGTCTCTCAACCGTGAATGACCAAGCTGAATTGTGGCACCAACGCCTCGGTCATGCTAGCACTAAGCTGATTCAAAAGCTACACTCAAAGGAACTAGTCAGAGGATTGCCAAAGCTGAGTGGCACATCTAAGGAACTGTGCTCTGACTGTGTAAAAGGAAAACAGGCTCGTAGTTCCTTCAAATCCAAAAACGTGGTAAGCACCTCAAGGCCTCTTGAACTTATCCACATGGATCTTTGTGGACCCATGAGAGTTCAAAGCCTAGGAGGGAACATGTATATCTTTGTTATTGTCGATGACTTCTCTCGTTTTACTTGGACCATATTCATTAAATCTAAAAGTGAAGTTATTGACCGCTTTAAAGATCTGGTTCCCTTGTTAGAAAAATCTCTTGATTGTTCACTAAGTGCTATTCGGTCTGACCATGGTACCGAATTCGAAAATGGAGAATTTCTAAGATTTTGCAGTGAGCATGGAATCAATCACAACTTCTCTGCACCATACACTCCTCAACAGAATGGAGTAGTAGAAAGGAAGAACATGACCTTGGAGGACATGGCTCAAACTATGCTGATCTCAAGTGGACTCTCCCAATCATTTTGGGCTGAGGCAATCAACACAGCGTGCTACATCATCAATAGAGCCATGCTTCGCCCAATCACAGAGAAGAAACCCTATGAACTCCTAAGAGGAAGAGTTCCCAACATTTCACATCTGAGGGTGTTCGGATGCAAATGCTTTGTGCACAACAATGGGAAGGACAATCTTGGCAAGTTCGACTCAAGAAGTGATGAAGGAATCTTCATTGGTTATGCCTCAGGCAGTAAGGCATATAAGGTCTTCAACAAAAGGACTAAAAAGGTAGAAGAAAGTATTCATATTATTTTTTAATGAAAAATCACTTGGAAAGATTATGCAGAATACCACCAGTTCCTTTGAAGATCCATTTCCCAAGCCATCTCAAGAAGATCCAGATGAAAATGTCACTCCTCCCAATTCTTGTCCTGCTGATCGGAACCCTCCAATGGCTCCCCCACCAGTTCCAATGGATAATGAACAACAATCCATTTCTGGGAACCATAAGCATGACGACAACATCTGTAGAGACCTCAATGATTCATCTTCCCACATGTTCTTCAATGGAGAAGGTGACCCCAACCAGGAAGCTGAATGCTCAACTCAGAATGTCTCCACATCAAATACTCTGGCTTCCAACAGAGAAAGAAGAGTCATCAAGCCTCCAGTCAGGTATGAACATCTAACTTTCTTTGCCTTTAATGCCTTTCTGTCTATTGTGGAACCAAAGAACATAGGTGAGGCACTGAAGGATGCGGACTGGATCCAAGCCATGCAAGAAGAGCTTCATCAATTTGAAAGAAACAAAGTCTGGCATCTGGTTCCTCGCCCCAAGGATAAGCATATCATTGGAACCAGATGGGTTTTCAGAAACAAGCTAGATGATACAGGAGCTGTGATAAGGAACAAAGCAAGACTTGTGGCTCAAGGATACAATCAACAAGAAGGAATTGACTATGATGAAACCTATGCTCCAGTGGCAAGGATCGAAGCAATAAGGTTGTTAATTGCCTTCGCATCTCACAAAGGGTTCAAGTTGTTCCAAATGGATTTGAAGACAACCTTCCTCAATGGAATTCTTCAAGAAGAAGTCTATGTCAAGCAACCTCCTGGCTTCGAAGACGACGATCATCCAGATCATGTCTACTTCCTAGACAAGGCACTATATGGCCTCAAGCAGGCTCCCAGAGCATGGTATGATCGTCTTGCCCAGTTCCTACTTTCAAACGGCTACAGGCGTGGAGTTATTGATAAAACTCTCTTCATCCTAGAAGAAGAAGGTAACATCTTAGTGGTTCAAATCTATGTTGATGATATCATTTTTGGTTCCACTAACATATCCCTTGTAGACAAGTTCAAAGACTTGATGAGCAGTGAATTTGAAATGAGTTTAATTGGGGAACTCACTTTCTTCCTCGGATTACAAATCACTCAAAAGGAAGATGGCATTCAAATCCATCAACAGAAGTATGTCAGGGAACTACTGAAGAAGTTAAAATTGGATTCATGCAAGCCTCTCTCCACTCCTATATCCACCATTGCCCATCTGGATAAGGACCATTCGAGTCCTCTAGTGGAGGAGAAGCTCTATAGAGGTATGATAGGCTCACTCATGTACCTAACCGCTAGTCGACCAGACATCGTCTTTGTTGTTGGCTTGTGTGCTAGGTTCCAATCTTGTCCAAGAGAAACCCACTTGGCTGCTGTGAAGAGAATACTTCGATATCTCAAAGAAACTGACGATCTCTGTATTTGGTACCCCAAAGAATGTCCCTTTGAGCTCATGGGTTTCACTGATGCTGATTATGCTGGATACTTGGTGGATAGAAAGAGCACTTCTGGAATGGCACAGTTCCTAGGCCCTTGCCTTGTGTCATGGGGATCAAAGAAACAAGTCTCAGTCTCCCTCTCCACCACAGAATCCGAGTACATTGCAGCTGCCTCTTGTTGTTCTCAACTTCTCTGGCTAAAGCAACAACTCGCAAACTTTGGTATGTCTTATGGCCCTCTCACTATTCTTTGTGACAACACTAGTGCCATAAACATTTCTAAGAATCATGTGCATCATACTAGGACCAAGCATATTGACATTAGACATCATTTTCTTAGAGATCATGTTGAGAAGGGAAACATCATTATGAATTTTTGTAGAACTGAAGATCAGATTGCAGATATATTCACCAAGGCATTGAATAGAGTTCCGTTCGAGAACCTTAGATTGGAACTAGGAATGATTCCTATTACTCAGTAGTGACCTTAGTTCTAAGAATTCTTTCCAGTTCCCCTGATTGACTAGTTTAAGATATTCAACTTGTTGAGTCTTGATGTCCTTGTGTTATATCTTTTGCCACAAACCCTTTTTGTCATAATGGTTTCTTAAAAAGGCTTAGATAAATCTTTGTGGCTCGTTTCCTTTTGGTTCTCATTATTCTTTAACTCCTCATTGCTCAAGTTTTCTTCATGGCCCAAAAGTCACAATCTGATCATACTTCTAACCCAACATTACAAGCCGAGATGATGATTGTGTACTAAGACCTACCCTTGCCTCATTGCTAAATTTAATTCTCTATGATCCCTCTCTAAACCCTCTCTGAGAATTATTGTGCAATGCGAAAAATAGCCCACCCTGATTCCTTGTGTGGGAACGTACTATTTTTGGTTCCATTGTTTTAACCCACACCAAAGGTTCCCATACATCCCTCTAGCTCGCTAAAAATATCGCCAGAAAGGAACCAGAACTTAGTGTCTCTCCAACGGCTCGTTTGGCTCTTCCCAGAAGCTATTTATGGCAAATTCGCAGGGATAAGGCACGTCTCATCAGTGGCAGAATCTCTCTCTCTCTCTCTCTTCTCTGAATGGACAAATTTTCAAAATTGAGTTAGCCGTTCCAAAAAGCTGCAACTTCCATTAATGCTCCGGATTGGCCTTGATCTTCTCAACGGCTGGACTTGATTCAACGGTCACCTCTGCTCTTGATCTTCAGAGATCTTCACTGCCTTTAAAGAGTTGCCCTGTTCATCTAAGCTAATCCCACAACTCGCCATTTCTCTGATTTTCTACTTCTCCCTCTCTCAAACACAGAAATCCTTAAATCCTCAAAAATGGCGAACCAAAACCCTAATGTTATCCTGAATGAGGAAGAGGCTTCCATTCTCAGAGCCTTTCGAGAAAAGAAGATAGCTTCATCTTCTAAGCCCATTTCTGCCACCTCCTCTCAAAAATCCCAACCTAAAGAGAAAGCAGTAGAGAACCCTGTGGAGAAACCAGTGGAGCAACCCGAAGAGAAAATTGAGGAGCCACCAAAGGAACATGCTGAGGAGAAAGCCATGGCCATCACTCTGGCCTCTGAATCGGCTACCAAAATCGTCTCCGAAGGGGGCTCTCATGACTCCTCGCCTGACAAATCTCTCCAAGAGCTCCTCAGCCCTGAGCCCTCACCAGTAAGCCTCAAATCCAAAATCACTTCTAACCCTGGTCCCTCTGTCGCCACTAGAATGCAACAGAGAAAGAGGAGTTCCCAAGCCATAGTTCCCTATGAAACCAAATCCACAAAAAGAGCCAAAATCACCACCCTCTCTGCCTCCTCCTCCCTGGGTCAGGTCTCCTCTTTCTTCTCTAAAAGGAAGATCCTTAAGCCTCTCATAATCGGCAAGGAGTTCTGGACCCAAGAACTGGAAGAAGAAGTTGAGGAAATGTTTGGAGAAGCCCTGGCTGAGTTCCATTCTCTGCTGCAGTTTCAAGGATGGGATGAGATGCTGTTTGAACCCTTCTCTGCTTCTGATGAGGTTGTCCGCTTGTTTTACCAGTCTATGGAGTTTGTGCCTGCGAAGGAGAACTCTCCCTGTAACGACGCCATTCTTATATGGAAGGGAACCATCTATCCTCTGTCCGCCAACCTAATTGCGTCTGCTCTAGGGATCGAGTCAAGGTCTGGGTTTGGCATTCTGCCTCAAAAGAAGGGATGGCCCAAAGGAAAAGGCTACAAATCCAAGGGAGCAGTGGTCAAGAAAATCTATAATGGCGCCTCCCCCTCATCTTTGGAGACAAAGGATCTCTCCATCGCAAACAAGTTGTTACACTTCTGGATCACCCGAAATCTGGTTCCCAGACAGGAGCACCGGAACAATGTTCTCATCACAGATGCCATCTACATGGACAAGGTGCTCTCTGGTGTTCAATTGGATCTCCCTCACATTGTCTTAGCCCACATGCAGTTCTGCTCATCCCATGACTCCCATGCTTTACCCTTCCCTCATATCATCAAAAACATTCTCTCCAACCTTCACCAGTACCCAGTTGATCTGCTTGAGACAGTCTACAGCAAGTGTCTTACCTTGGTCACAGTTCGGAAGTTGAAGACAAAGGAACAACAAGACCCCCCTTCTGAAGCTCAAGCTCAACTGCCTAAGGAAAAGGCCAGTTCCAAGGCCCCTTCTAGTTCCCAGCCACATCTCAACCCCTCTCCAGACTCCTCTGCGATCCTTACTGCTCTGGATCGTATTGAAAAGGCTATCATGGTGGGCTCGACTGCTATCCCGGTCGCCCTCCATGATCAAGTAAGAGAGTTGGGGCGCATTAGTTCTGCTGTCGAAAGTTTGGTGGAAGTTCTGCAGAAGGATTGGCAAGGTGCAATCAGTGCTCATCAGGCCGCGGGCCAACATGTAGGAACCGACGACAAGGTTGAAGAAGAAGAGGCCGCTACTACGCCTTAGGAACGCTTGTTATGGTTCCCTGTGCTGTAACTCTACAGCGAGCTAGTAGTTTCCCTTAGGATCCTACTCCCCTCTTCTATCCCATTATTGTCTTCCCTAATATTGCTTTTGTTGTTATCCTTGCCGTTTGTTGTTTGTGTTGTTGTCTTTTGTCGACTGTAGTTTTTGTTGGATGTTGTGTGTCTTTGAACAATGATCAGTGAAGCTTTAATGATTATCTTTAGTTTCGTTCTCATGATCGATTTGTCTTTGCCTTACGTTTTCATTATGCCTTTTATGGATTTGATGCAATCGCATATTTACTTGGATATCATGTTCTTAACTTGTACTTAATCTTTTCGATGATGTCAAAAGGGGGAAGAAAAGGACAGGAACCTTGAACTTTGAGACTACTGGATTAATAGGAACTCTCACCTAGTTCTACTTCTAAGGGGGAATTTAAAATCAACTCGTTCACTTGCTTAGGGGGAATTTGCAACCATTGAATGCTCAAACACTAATATGAAATGTTGTAAATCCCTTTATCTCAATATGGTCTCATAAGATTCAAAGTCCTATTATGTTGCCAGGTTCCTTGTATTTTTCATCATCAAAAAGGGGGAAATTGTTAGGAAACGGAACTCTGGAACTTAGGTTCCCCTGAGAGTTCCGTTCCTCAGTTTCTCTACTTTTAAAGATGACAAATATTATGATACTAATGTTTTATCTCAAAGATGTGTTTTAAGGAACCACATGAATTTACCAAAGGCAGGAAATCCAAACAGAACTAGGGAACCAAAGGAACAAGACAGTTGAAGGAATCCAGAGGAACCCAGGTGTGCCCAGAAATGAAGCTTGCGACATTGCGATTCCCGAGAAATCTGGGGACACACAACCTCGGACAAAAGGAGTCGAAAACGACTTGTCCGAAGCTTCCAAAATCCTGCCAAGGTCCAAGAGCTAAAGAACAAGATGCCTAGAGAACCTCTACCTCGAACATAAACGATGAAAGCGACAGGACATGAAGACGTCGCTGTCCAGAAGACGGTTCCCAAGCGGCCAGCTTAGTCAATCTCGGACGAAAGCGTTTGGACAATGACATTGCAAGGATCGTCTGAGGTAGTTGACCAACCAAGAGAGATTCAGAGCTGCCTAGATTGTTTGCACATGCCAAGAACAACGTGAATCAAGGAGAACCACTCAATCTAGGGCAAGCTCAATCTGTGGGAACCCAGAGAGGATCGAGCTGCGAAGAAGCCTCTATAAAAGAAAGACTAACCCAAGGGTTATCTTCGAGCACAAAAACACGACTCACACTCATTAGCAAATATCTAGTGTGAAGCTCCAAACAGATCATCAAAGCAAACCGAGATCAAGAGGAACCAGTCAAGGAAGAAGAGCTGAGTGCTAAGTTCCTGTGACTGTAAGTGATAGTTCCTGGGTGCGAAAGTCTGTTTCTTGGATTGATTATTGATTGTGTTAAGTTATCTAGGATTGTCTAACTGTGTGTAAGGCAAAGGAACTGTGTATTCGTTCCTAGGATAAGTTGTAACCAAAAGAGATAAGAAATCAAGAAGTAGACTTTGAAATCCTTTCGAAAGAAAGGTAGTGGTTTTTATCTTGGATTACGAGTTGGCAATCAAAGGTTTCCACTATAAGGAACTGGTCATTTGTTTGATTGTTTATTTCCGCTGCGAAAGGAACTGAGAATTGATATTCTGAGTTCCTTAAATTTTTATCTAACAATCACGATCCTACAAAGCGTCGCCGGAGTTCTTCAAGGTTGTCGCTGGAGTTGCCATAGGAGGAGGAAGTGCCCTCAAGGTGGTGGTTAGTGACACAAGGAGTTTGGAAGTCGAAACCAACCCAAGTCGAGCCCCATCGTCTTCCCCGGTGAGTTTTCGCTGTCGGCGTCTCGCCTCTGTAGCCTCGTCGCACCCGCGGTCAAGCCGCCGCACCCGCGGTGGGCCTGGGCGTGTGTGGTTGTGGCTTGGGCTTTGTGATCTCGTTTGGGACTAGCGTTCCTTCGATTTCGTTCGTTTTTCTTTAGATTCGTACTATTTATTGTCGAATCTAACTTAGGGTTTCGTTATGGGTCGTTCCGTAGGAAATCATAATCTGAGTTCTTTCTCGTTTCGGACCCGGAAACCCGTCGTCTCATGCTTCGTTGAGCTTCGTCTAATCTAAGGCAAGTGGCGGTTCGCCCTTGCTTATCATTCCATATTTATATTGATTATCAATTGTTTAATTGTTAATTAATTTGGGATGAATTGTTGTTTTCGTCTGGGAACAGTTTTGATAACTGTATGTGATTTTAAAAGAGATATTATAATAGGTTGCATATTGCTAGAACAACGCTATTATATATATATATGATTGAAATACAGATATTGTAATAGGTTGTATATACTGCTAGAAACAACGCTATTATATCTGTTATTGGTCTCGATGGCTTTGATGTGAATTATTGCTCTTATGTTTTAACTGTTTAGTAAGAACGAGTATTCGTAGGAACACTATGTACCTTGCAAGGTTTAGTGGTTTCTTGATAATGGTGCTAGGATGATTTTCCCTAGTATCTTTGGTCATGACCTTACTCTTACTCAGGGTATGTGCACACAGCTGGTGCCGCCATTTGGGATGTATTCCCTGGGATGTATTCCCTTTGATATCTCTTGTGAGGAGATCCGATATCTCTCGTGAAGAGATCTTAAAAGCTTATAACATAAAATGTACGTTTTGGAATTAAATAAGATAAGTGCTTTAGTGCACATAATTAATGAACCTTGTGCGAGAAGTACAACGTGGAAACTCGTCTGGGCTTCGATTAGAGTAAGTCCACCTTTCGAATCTGAATTCGCATTATGCGGTGAGGTTGGTCGTGGACCCAAATAGTCAAGTCGCTTTTAAACGTTTGCGTGAAACTTTAATGTTCCCAAACACTTGTCATACTTCCGATAAGACTCAATTCGTTGGAGTCTTATCTTCATATGTTTCCTTAAGACTCACTCTTTCAGAGTTCTTTCTCTTGATCATGCCTTTTCGTATATTTCAGTAGGAGTATGGTGGTTGACTATCGTCATCGACTTTTATTCGAGAAGCGATGAGTCTAACCTAATACGATTACTTAGAACCTTTCTGTTTTTCCCTTGCATAGTCTTTCATTAGACTAACCAACCGGTTATATTCCCTTGCATGGTTGGCTGGTGTCATCTGTCTCATACGGCACATCAGATAAACTGCAGTTCCAATGAAGGCTAGAAACGACAACGAAGGCAGTTGGAATTTTGAAGAGTTTTACCAGGTTGTGATTCCTTGGCGGGTGATCGTTTAGATCAAGACCCTTGTGTCCTTTATTTTAAAGACTTCCGATGTGTTAAACATATTTTATGTCAAGACTACTCTGTATTTCAGTTGTATTTCGGATTATGGATGTAATGCCGAGACAATGATTTTAATCAAAGTTATGATATTTTGTATTATAACTGTTGTTTTATGATTTATATAAACGGGTTAAGCCTGGGGTGGCTTCGGATGTGAAATCTGAGGTCACTGGCGGTAATACCTTTCAAAGATATATATTTGGGGGTGTTACAGATCTGGTATCAGAGCCGAAATTTTTAAAACGGGTGGGTTTTAAAACATTTTCTTGGAACGAAATTTTTTGTAAACCGTTTACTCGTTTGAAACTGAGAAATGTTTTCGAAGGCTCTGAATTTCCAAGTAAAATTTGTATTATGCCGATCTAGTCGTGCCTTCACTTTAGTATGATATGGAAGCGAACTTCTATATTTAGAAAGACTAACTCTTTCCTCGTCACCCGTAGGTTATGGGTGCATACTTTTCTCTTCGAAGGGACTCGGAAGAAGGTGAGGTGGCTCCGCCATCTCCATTAAGGCTTGAGTTTCCAGTTCCCCTATGATGCTTCGAAGTAGGATAATCAAGTAGTCCACCCGAGGAGGTGAAGACTGTACTACCCGAGTCAGTAGTACTAGTGTCCGATAGGGCCAAGGTTCCAGTGGCAGAACCTACAGAGGAGCCAATGGAGGACACGGAAAATGAAAACGAGTGGTCAAGATATGCAAGAGGGCATTACAACGACGACTTCATGATTGAGATGATTCCCGAGGAGAATCCAGAAGAAGAGGATCCTGAAGAAGACCCGGAAGAGGATCCGGAAGAAGAGGAGGACCCCGAGGAGGACCTCGAGGGATAGGGCCACGAGTCTGATGGCTTAGAGCGCTTGTTGGTAGGCAGCGAGGACCCGTGAATGGAGTTTATCTATCCAAGTCCGGAGTTGCCGCCTGAGCAAGAGTACTCGCCATTGACTTCGGCCGATTGGGGTACACTTTACGAGGTGGTATTTCCCAGAAGAAGGAATGGTCCATGAAATGCATCTGAGAACTCACAGCCTATTCCTGCTCAGAGAAGGCTAATGTTGAGTCCTGACTCGCGAGAGGCACTTCGCCTAAGTCAGATGTTTTCCCCTGAAGAGCGCCGCCAGATGGACAAGGCGGTTGAGCATGCTCGAAGAAGGGCAAGACCAAGCAATGAGCCATGTGCTCCAGGACCGAGCAGGGTAAGGAGTCTTTCACCAGACTCCGATGGTAAACCCAGTTCGAAGAAGCCATGTATGAGGAGTGACGATTACAGGAAATGTTTCAGGGCGCCAT
Organism: Rheum nobile; assembly: GCA_027886185.1. NCBI lineage: Eukaryota > Viridiplantae > Streptophyta > Magnoliopsida > Caryophyllales > Polygonaceae > Rheum > Rheum nobile. The sequence goes on along the minus strand of WOAB01000002.1, from coordinate 931,389 downwards.
GATTGGGCCAGTACTGATTAGCAGTTCCCTTTGTAGTATTTCAATGATTGTTTTGTTAAGAACCTAAGTCTTCGGGCAATTTTGTTTTGACGCTCGGGAGATCCCTTTTGTAAAACGTATTAGCTCAGTTGAGCTTATCAAAGAAATTTACCAAGTTTGATCTATTCTGAGTTGATTTGTATTACGTTAAATATATTGAATGATATTAATGTAATAAAATACTTGGAATTTGATCGGTAAACAGATGGTGAACACAAGGAACACCATTCGTACTAGTGCTGGGACAAGCAACGACCCCAGACCAAACGTGAGGAATGTCACGAACCCTGTGGAGGAACACGAGTTTGTTTCCAACAACAATCCTGGAGGCAGTGACCAAGCTCAGGTCAACGCTCCAATGGTATTTGACGCCACATCAATAGAGGCAATTCGGGGGATTGTAATGCAAGCATTCACCGACATCATGCGACCAATTACGCCTCAGGCACAGGCTGTGCCAATTCCTCCAGCGGTTCCTAGATTTGATGTTGAATTCCTTAGGTTTTGATAGTGACAAACATTCAACTAATCTGGGTACTAAGTGTTTCAGGAACAAAGACAGTTGTCTCAGGGAACCATTGCAGCGAAGGATCGAAGAGGGAACAAAGCTCTGTTCATGTGCTTTGTTACCTCTGAAGGACCAACAACGTCGAACAAGATCGAAGCTGCGAATGGAAAGAAGAATCCAGCGTGCCATTTATGGAAACAAATCAAACGCAGAATCATGCACGCGGTCAAGGATGAATGACTCCGGCTCCAAGGATCAAGCCGATTTGAGAAGATATGGAGAGAGAAGCCCGATTGTGTTATCTTAGGAAAACCTTCCTAAGATAAGATAACTGGAGAGAGAGTACTCTATCTTATCCAAATATATTAATTTACGAAATCCTTCCTTCAAATTAATATAGACGGCTGGGATATTATTCCCTCTACAAAATCATATCTTCTTGTTGCCTTATTTGGATAAATCTTATCTTGTTACATTTAGGGTTTGCCGAGTTGTATTTAATAGAGGTGTGGATTCATTTCTATGTAACGACGACGACGGAAAATAGAGAGAACGAAAAGAAGAAAGAAAAGAAGTGAGGTGTGTGTAAGTCTTTGAGGGTTGAGTTTGATTCATCGTTGTAGAAGAGGTTTCGAGTCTAGCTGGTTGTTTAGATGTCGAAGTCCAGGATACAACTGTAATCAAGCAAGAAATCAATAAGACAAGTACACGCTTCAAAATCCTCTCAAGCGAAAGCTTGAAGGTAGTGGTTTTTCCTTGAGAAGCTAGTTTTGCTAATCAGGATTTCCACTATATATCGTGAGTTCGTTCGTTATCTTTCCTGCTATATTTATCCGCTGCAACTTCTGTGGGAACAAAGTTTTTGTTCCCTCAGACGTAACTCTAACGATCCAACATTTGAGAAGCCAGTTGTCCATGCGCCGCAAGAAGAAGCAGTCAGGAGTAGAGGCGACTATGGCCGAGCACTGAAGGCCATAAGCTCTATGAGGCCCGACTGCTATGATGGGAAGGGAGAGCCAGTCAGGGTGGCACATTGGTTCTCGCACATGGAGCGACTATTCCGCAATATTGAGTGCACTGAAGCAGAGAAGGTGCACATTGCATCCCTTCAGCTGAAGGAAGTAGCCAGTGAATGGTGGGAAGGTACAGGTTTGGCTGATCACCTAGGTTTGAATTGGGGAATATTTAAAGCCAAGATGACTGGTCGTTTCTTTTCCCGAGCTATGAGGGAAGAGAAACACGAGGAGTTTCTATATCCAAGGACGGATGGTTTGAGAGTGACTGAGCTTGCGACCAAGTTCAATCATCTATTGCAGTATCCTGGGCCGGAGGTGTCCAATGAGGAGCAAAAGATCTGGCATTTCCATGAGTGGATGAACCCAGTTATTAAGACACTAATGATACGTCACGGATGCTCTACTCTGGAGCAGTACGTGGACGCTGCCTATAAGTTGGAAATGACTCTGGAGGAGTCAACAAAGAAATGAAGTCGCCAGAGTTCAATGCAGGGCCAGTCTCAGGCGAGTGGATTCAAGCGTCCCGCGCCACCGTCTAATTTTACCAAGTCTGGCAGAGCAAAAACGGATATGACTCATGGAGGGTCTACACGTCAATCAGGTCAGGGCAAGAGTCTGATCCAATGCTATAATTGTGGTACACACGAACACAAGAGTAATGAGTGTCCGAAGGAGAAGAAGACGTGTTTTGGCTGCGAAAAGGTGGGACATTTGCAGAAGTTTTGTCCATAGCAAAGGCAGAAAGGAGATGAGTCGCAACAAGGGTCAATTAATCAGAACAATCGACCTAAGTTCAGACCAGTGGAAGCTCCTAGTCCTTCGATGCAGACGTCTGCACAGAATAAGGGGAAAGCCCCAGCTGCTTCCGGAAGTCAAGGTCAACGCCTTTACGAGATGCGTGAGGCGGATGGACCTAATACTCCAATTGCTCAAGGTACTCTATACCTTCATTCTACTTCTGTATGTATGTTATTTGATTCGGGTGCTACCCATTCTTTTATTTCGGAAAGTTGTGTCAGTAAGTTAGGGTTAGTATGCAACGAGGTTTGTGAACCTTTCGTTGTAAATCTTCCTAATGGTGAACATTTGGTTGGAACCAAACGTCTGTCAGAATTTCCGATTACCATCCAGGGTAAGAAGTTCGAAGCAGATTTGATCTGTATAGACATGGCTCCATACGACATTATTCTCGGTATGGATTGGTTGACGTGTCATGGGGCGGTAATCGATTTTAGCTCAAGGACTGTGACGGTGTCATCTGGGGGCTAGTATGTATGCAAGTTTAAGGGTCGGAATGACGCTGACTATGGCAGGCTTATCAATGTGATGGCTGTGTTTAAGCTACTTCGACAAGGTTGTGTCGGGTACCTGTGCTATCTGGATGAGCCCAAGAAAGATGAACCTTCAATTCCTGATATTCCGGTTGTTTGTGAATTTCCGGGTGTCTTTCCGGAGGAGATTCCTGGTTTACCCCCGCATCGTGACGTAGAATTTACTATTGATCTCGAGCCTGGTACTGTGCCAATCTCTAAGGCACCGTACTGGATGGATCCTCCCGAGATGCAAGAGTTGAAGAAGCAACTCGAAGATCTTCTTGAGAAGGGTTATTTAAGGCCGAGTGCATCGCCTTGGGGTGCTCCGGTCTTGTTCGTCAAGAAGAAGGATGGATCGTTTCGACATTGTATCGACTATCGTGAGTTGAATAAGGTCACGATCAAGAATAAGTATCCGTTGCCGAGGATTGATGATCTGTTGGATCAACTGCAGGGAGCAAAGGTCTTTTCCAAAATTGATCTGAGGTCTGGTTACCATCAGCTCAGGATTCGTGAGGAGGATATTCCGAGGACTGCATTCCGGACGAGATATGGTCACTACGAGTTCATAGTCATGCCATTTGGACTTACTAATGCTCCAGCGGTCTTTATGGATCTCATGCATCGATGTTTTCACCAGTGCTTGGATAAGTTCGTGGTGGTCTTCATCGATGACATTTTGATCTATTCCCTGAGCGTGGAAGCTCATGAGGAACATTTCGGGTTACCTTGTCAGTCCTTAGACAAAATCAGGTATACGCAAAGTTGTCTAAGTGTGACTTTTGGATCAAGGAAGTTGCTTTCTTAGGCCATGTGATTAATGAGAATGGGGTTATGGTTGATCCCCAGAAGATTGAAGCAGTAGCCAATTAGAAGCGGCCTCAGAATGTGAAGGAGGTGCGCAGTTTTCTAGGACTCGCTGGTTATTATAGACGGTTCGTAGAGGGATTCTCTAAGATCGCTCTACCTATGACCGGTCTGCTCCGCAAAGTCCATAAGAAGTTTGTCTGGGATGACAAGTGCGAGGCCAATTTTCAGAAGTTGAAGCAATGTCTGACCTCCGCACCAGTGTTAGCGCTACCAGAAGGGAATGATGGTTATGTGGTCTATAGTGATGCTTCGAAGAGTGGTTTGGGATGTATGCTGATGCAGAGAGGCAAGGTTATTGCATACGTATCCCGACAATTGAAGACTTATGAGGCAAACTATCCGACGCATGATCTGGAACTAGCAGCCATTGTTTTTGCACTGAAGATTTGGAGGCACTATCTCTATGGTGTAAGGTGTCAAGTCTTCACCGATCACAAGAGTCTCAAATATATATTCACTCAGAAGGAGCTAAATATGAGACAACGTCGCTGGTTAGAGCTGCTCAAAGACTATGACATCGAATTGTTGTATCATTCGGGCAAGGCTAATGTAGTAGCCGATGCATTGAGCTGGAAGACGCCGCACGAGACTATAGTGGCTTTACTTACTGCTCAGACCAAGCTAAACCAAGGGTTGTGCGAGATTGAAGTCTTGTACGATCAGCGAAGAGGATATCTGAGTATGCTTGAGATTCAGGCCACGTTACTAGATCAAATCAGGGAGAAGCAGGTTGATGATGTAGTCATTGTGAAGCTAAGCAGTGAAGTGATGGACGGGAAAGCTCCCGATTTCGTGATTCAGGAAGATGAATCACTCTGGTTTCAAGATCGGATTTATGTACCTGACGTTGATGGTCTTCGCCAGTTGGTGATGAAAGAGGCACATTCGTCAGCTTATTCTGTACATCCAGGCTCTAGCAAGATGTACAAGGACCTCAGAAAGAAGTTCCGGTGGCCCAACATGAAGTGGGATGTAGCAGAGTTTGTGGCAAAATGCTTGACTTGTCAAAAGGTCAAGATAGAACACCGTAGACCTGGTGGTGAGTTGCTACCTCTCCCAGTGCCAGAATGGAAATGGGAGGATATTGCTATGGATTTAGTCACAGGGCTACCAAAGACTCAAAGTCAAAATGATGCTATATGGGTAATCATTGATAGGCTCACAAAGAGTGCTCACTTCGTGGCTATCAAGTCAACATGGGGAACCCAGAAGCTATCTGAAGTGTTTTTACACGAGATTGTCCGTTTGCATGGTACTCCAAAGACCATTGTATCGGATCGTGATGGCCGATTCATGTCAAGATTCTGGAAAGAACTACATAAGGCCATGGGAACCGAGTTGAGATTCAGCACTTCATTTCATCCTCAGACGGATGGACAGTCTGAGAGGACCATCCAGACCTTGGAAGATATGCTAAGAGCTTGTACACTCGATCGTCCGACTAGCTGGGAGAACAGCCTGAGTCTGATTGAGTTCACGTACAACAACAGTTGGCATGCTACCATTAAGATGGCTCCATTCGAGACTTTGTACGGTCGAAGGTGCAGATCTCCGATTTGTTGGGATGAAAATGCCGACAAGGTTCTGCTCGGACCGGAGTTAGTCGAAAGGACTGCCTCAGACATTGCTTTGATAAGACAAAGGATGTTGACCGCTCAGAATCGACAAAAGTCTTATGCAGATCTGAAGCGCAGAAATGTTGAGTTTGAGGTTGGTGACAAAGTGTTCGTTAGAGTATCGTCATCAAAGGGTGTGTTTAGATTTGGCAAGCGTGGGAAGCTTAACCCTCGCTACGTGGGACCGTTTGAGATCCTTGATAGAGTGGGGTCTCTAGCGTATCGTTTGGCATTGCCGCCATCGGCACATCCAGTGCATAACGTGTTCCATGTATCTTTGTTGAGGAAGTACATAGCAGGTGAGTCTCATGTGCTGAGTTATGACGACATCGAGATTCAGACAAATGGTACCTACGAAGAGATATCGGTGCGTATTCTCGAACGTCGTGAGAAGCAGTTACGGAACAAGGTGGTACCATTGGTACGGATTTTGTGGTCCAAGTCAAGAACTAAAGAAGTTACTAGGGAAACCTGGGAAATGGAGGCATATATGCTTAGACGTTTTCCCGAGCTATTTTCGGCCTAGTTTCGGGGTCAAAACCTTTTAAGGGGGTAGAGTTGTAACGCCTCGTTTTTCTTTGGTTTATTCGGCCAAGTTTCAGGGTCGAAACTTTTTGTAAGGGAGAGGTGATGTAATACCCCTCATTTTAGTAAAGAGTTTTTTTGGTAAGTTTTCCGAACACTCATATTGTAGTCGAATTATTTTCAGAGAAGTTCAGACTTTCTGTTAAATACTTGATCTTCGTAATAATTCCTTGAGTGGAATAAAATACATTCGACGTATTTTTGGGTTTTAGAATAATTGTTCGGGTATGAATATATTTAACCCGGGGTTAAAACCCATATCCAAGATTCTTCTCGGTCAAAAGTGGGCTTCCCGGTCAAAGAATGGGCAAAAGGCACAAAAAAAGCCTTGACCGCACCCGCGGCCATACCCACCGCACCCCGCGGTCAGGAACTGGTCGCCACCGCACGCCGCGGTGAGACCCACCGCACCCGCGCCGTGATGATGGCTTCTCTGCTCCGCCGAACTCGTCTGAGCTGCTTGCCGATCTTGTCCCCGATGAGGCGGTGGGAGAGGGGGCCAGCTGGACTCCTTTTGGCTCCTTAATGGCCTATAAAAGAAGGGGGCTAAGAGGAGGAGGCCATTCCACTCTCTCTCTCCCTCAAATCTCTCTTTCTTTCACTGCCATTATCGCCGGAGTTGCAAGCGTCGTCGGAGTTCTTCAAGGTCGTCGTCGGAGTTGCCATAGGAGGAGGAGGTGCCCTCAAGGTGGTGGTTAGTGACACAAGGAGTTTGGAAGTCGAAATCAACCCAAATCGAGCCCCATCGTCTTCTCCGGTGAGTTTTCGCTGTCGGCGTCTCGCCTCTGTAGCCTCGCCGCACCCGCGGTCAAGCTGCCGCACCCGCGGTGGGCCTGGGCGTGTGTGGTTGTGGCTTGGGCTTTGTGATCTCGTTTGGGACTTTTGTTCCTTCGATTTCGTTCATTTTTCTTTAGATTCATACTATTTATTGTCGAATCTAACTTAGGATTTCGTTATGGGTCGTTCCGTAGGAAATCATAATCTGAGTTATTTCCCGTTTCGGACCCGGAAACCCGTCGTCTCAAGCTTCGTTGAGCTTTGTCTAATCTAAGGCAAGTGGCGGTTCGCTCTTGCTTATCATTTCATATTTATATTGATTATCAATTGTTTAATTGTTAATTAATTTGGGATGAATTGTTGTTTTCGTCTGGGAACAGTTTTGATAACTGTATGTGATTTTAAAAGAGATATTATAATAGGTTGTATATTGCTAGAACAACGCTATTATATATATATGATTGAAATACAGATATTGTAATAGGTTGTATATACTGCTAGAAACAACGCTATTATAGCTGTTATTGGTCTCGATGGCTTTGATGTGAATTATTGCTCTTATGTTTTAACTGTTTAGTTAGAACGAGTATTCGTAGGAACACTATGTACCTTGCAAGGTTTAGTGGTTTCTTGATAATGGTGCTAGGTTGATTTTCCCTAGTATCTTCGGTCATGACCTTACCCTTACTCAGGGTATGTGCACACAGCTGGTGCCGCCATTTGGGATGTATTCCCTTTGATATCTCTTGTGAAGAGATCCGATATCTCTCGTGAAGAGATTTTAAAAGCTTATGACGTAAAATGTACGTTTTGGAATTAAATAAGATAAGTGCTTTAGTGTACATAATTAATGAACCTTGGGCGAGAAGTACAACGTGGAAACTCGTCTGGGCTTCGATTAGAGTAAGTCCACCTTCCGAATCTGAATTCGCATTATGCAGTGAGGTTGGTCGTGGACCCAAATAGTCAAGTCGCTTTTAAACGTTTGCGTGAAACTTTAATGTTCCCAAACACTTGTCATACTTCCGATAAGACTCAATTCGTTGGAGTCTTCTCTTCATATGTTTCCTTAAGACTCACTCTTTTAGAGTTCTTTCTCTTGATCATGCCTTTTCGTATATTTCAGTAGGAGTATGGTGGTTGACTATCGTCATCGACTTTTATTCGAGAAGCGATGAGTCTAACCTAATACGACTACTTAGAACCTTTCTGTTTTTCCCTTGCATAGTCTTTCATTAGACTAACCAACCGGTTATATTCCCTTGCATGGTTGGCTGGTGTCATCCGTCTCATACGGCACATCAGATAAACTGCAGTCCAATGAAGGCTAGAAACGACAACGAAGGCAGTTGGAATTTTGAAGAGTTTTACCAGGTTGAGTTTCCTTGGCGGGTGATCGTTTAGATCAAGACCCTTGTGTCCTTTATTTTAAAGACTTCCGCTGTGTTAAACATATTTTATGTCAAGACTACTCTGTATTTCAGTTGTATTTCGGATTATGGATGTAATGTCGAGACAATGATTTTAATCAAAAGTTATGATATTTTGTATTATAACTGTTGTTTTATGATTTATATAAACGGGTTAAGCCTGGGGTGGCTTCGGATGTGAAATCTGAGGTCACTGACGGTAATACCTTTCAAGGATATATATTTGGGGGTGTTACAGATCTGGTATCAGAGCCGAAATTTTTAAAACGGGTGGGTTTTAAAACATTTTCTTGGAACAAATTTTTTTGTAAACCGTTTACTCGTTTGAAACTGAGAAATGTTTTCGAAGGCTCTGAATTTCCAAGTAAAATTTTTATTCTGCCGATTTAGTCGTGCCTTCACTTTAGTATGATATGGAAACGAACTTCTATATTTAGAAAGACTAACTCTTTCCTCGTCACCCGTAGGTTATGGGTGCATGCTTTTCTCTTCGAAGGGACTCGGAAGAAGCTGAGGTGGCTCCGCCATCTCCATTAAGGCTTGAGTTTCCAGTTCCCATGCGATGCTTCGAAGTAGGATAATCAAGTAGTCCACCCGAGGAGGTGAAGACTGTACTACCCGAGTCAGTAGTACTAGTGTCCGATAGGGCCAAGGTTCCAGTGGCAGAACTTACAGAGGAGCCAAGGGAGGACACGGAAAATGAAGAGGAGTGGTCAAGATATGCAAGAGGGCATTACAACGAGGACTTCATGATTGAGATGATTCCCGAGGAGGATCCAGAAGAAGAGGATCCTGAAGAAGACCCAGAAGAGGATCCGGAAGAAGAGGAGGACCCCGAGGAGGACCTCGAGGGACAGGTCCATGAGTCTGATGGCTTAGAGCGCTTGTTGGTAGGCAGCGAGGACCCGGGAATGGAGTTTATCTCCAAGTCCGGAGTTGCCGCCTGAGCAAGAGTACTCGCCATTGACTTCGGCCGATTGGGGTACACTTTACGAGGTGGTATTTCCCAGAAGAAGGAATGGTCCACGAAATGCATATGAGAACTCACAGCCTATTCCTGCTCAGAGAAGGCTAATGTTGAGTCCTGACTCGCGAGAGGCACTTCGCCTAAGTCAGATATTTTCCCCTGAAGAGCGCCGCCAGATGGACAATGCGGTTGAGCATGCTCGAAGAAGGGCAAGACCAAGCAATGAGCCATGTGCTCCAGGACCGAGCAGGGTGAGGAGTCTTTCACCAGACTCTGATGGTAAACCCCGTTCGAAGAAGCCATGTATGAGGAGTGACGATTACAGGAAATGTTTCAGGGCGTCATGATTGGGCCAGTACTGATTAGCAGTTCCCATTGTAGTATTTCAATGATTGTTTTGTTAAGAACCTAAGTCTCCGGGCAATTTTGTTTTGACGCTCGGGAGATCCCTTTTGTAAAATGTATTAGCTCAGTTGAGCTTATCAATGAAAATTACCAAGTTTGATCTATTCTGAGTTGATTTTTATTACGTTAAATGTATTGAATGATATTAATGTAATAAAATACTTGGAATTTGATCGGTAAACAGATGGTGAACACAAGGAACACCATTCGTACTAGTGTTGGGACAAGCAACGACCCCAGACCAAACGTGAGGAATGTCACGAACCCTGTGGAGGAACACGAGTCTGTTTCCAACAACAATCCTAGAGGCAGTGACCAAGCTCAGGTCAACGCTCCAGTGGTATTTGACGCCGCAACAATAGAGGCAATTCGGGGGATTGTAATGCAAGCATTCACCGACATCATGCGACCAATTGCACCACAGGCACAGGCTGTGCCAATTCCTCCAGCGGTTCCTAGATTTGAGAAGCCAGTTATCCATGCGCCGCAAGAAGAAGCAGTCAGGAGTAGAGGCGACTATGGCCGAGCACTGAAGGCCATAAGCTCTATGAGGCCCGACTGCTATGATGGGAAGGGAGAGCCAGTCAGGGTGGCACATTGGTTCTCGCACATGAAGCGACTATTCCGCAATGTTGAGTGCACTGAAGCAGAGAAGGTGCACATTGCATCCCTTCAGCTGAAGGAAGTAGCCAGTGAATGGTGGGAAGGTACAGGTTTGGCTGATCACCCAGGTTTGAATTGGGGAATATTTAAAGCCAAGATGACTGATCGTTTCTTTTCCCGAGCTATGAGGGAAGAGAAACACAAGGAGTTTCTATATCCAAGGATGGATGGTTTGAGAGTGACTGAGCTTGCGACCAAGTTCAATCATCTATTGCAGTATGCTGGGTCGGAGGTGTCCAATGAGGAGCAAAAGATCTGGCATTTCCACGAGTGGATGAACCCGGTTATTAAGCCACTAATGATACGTCATGGATGCTCTACTCTGGAGCAGTATGTGGACGCTTCCTATAAGTTGGAAGTGACTCTGGAGGAGTCAACAAAGAAACGAAGTCGCCAGAGGTCAATGCAGGGCCAGTCTCAGGTGAGTGGATTCAAGCGTCCCGCGCCACCGTCTACTTTTGCCAAGTCTGGCAGAGCAAAAACGGATATGACTCATGGAGGGTCTACACGTCAATCGGGTCAGGGCAAGAGTCTGATCCAATGCTATAATTGTGGTATACACGAACACAAGAGTAATGAGTGTCCGAAGGAGAAGAATACGTGTTTTGGCTGCGAAAAGGTGGGACATTTGCAGAAGTTCTGTCCACAGCAAAGGCAGAAAGGAGCTGAGTCGCAGCAAGGGTCAGTTAATCAGAACAATCGACCTAAGTTCAGACCAGTGGAAGCTCCTAGTCCTTCGATGCAGACGTCTGTACAGAATAAGGGGAAAGCCCCAGCTGCTTCCGGAAGTGAAGATCAACGCCTTTACGAGATGCGTGAGTCGGATGGACCTAATACTCCAATTGCTCAAGGTACTCTATACCTTCATTCTACTTTTGTATGTATGTTATTTGATTCGGGTGCTACCCATTCTTTTATTTCAGAAAGTTGTGTTAGTAAGTTAGGGTTAGTATGCAACGAGGTTTGTGAACCTTTCGTTGTAAATCTTCCTAATGGTGAACATTTGGTTGGAACCAAACGTCTGTCAGAATTTCCGATTACCATCCAGGGTAAGAAGTTCGAAGCAGATTTGATCTGTATAGACATGGCTCCATACGACATTATTCTCGGTATGGATTGGCTGACGTGTCATGGGGCGGTAATCGATTTTAGCTCAAGGACTGTGACGGTGTCATCTGGGGGCCAGTATGTATGCAAGTTTAAGGGTCGGAATGACGCTGACTATGGCAGGCTTATCAATGCGATGGATGTGTTTAAGCTACTTCGACAAGGTTGTGTCGGGTACCTGTGCTATCTGGACGAGCCCAAGAAAGATGAACCTTCAATTCCTGATATTCCGGTTGTTTGTGAATTTCCGGATGTCTTTCCGGAGGAGATTCCTGGTTTACCCCCGCATCGTGACGTAGAATTTACTATTGATCTCGAGCCTGGTACTGCGCCAATCTCTAAGGCACCGTACCGGATGGATCCTCCCGAGATGCAAGAGTTGAAGAAGCAACTCGAAGATCTTCTTGAGAAGGGTTATATAAGGCCGAGTGCATCGCCTTGGGGTGCTCCGGTCTTGTTCGTCAAGAAGAAGGATGGATCGTTTCGACATTGTATCGATTATCGTGAGTTGAATAAGGTCACGATCAAGAATAAGTATCCGTTGCCGAGGATTGATGATCTGTTGGATCAACTGCAGGGAGCAAAGGTCTTTTACAAAATCGATCTGAGGTCTGGTTACCATCAGCTCAGGATTCGTGAGGAGGATATTCCGAGGACTGCATTCCGGACGAGATATGGTCACTACGAGTTCGTAGTCATGCCATTTGGACTTACTAATGCTCCAGCGGTCTTTATGGATCTCATGCATCAATGTTTTCACCAGTGCTTGGATAAGTTCGTGGTGGTCTTCATCGACGACATTTTGATCTATTCCCTGAGCGTGGAAGCTCATGAGGAACATCTTCGGGTTACCTTGTCAGTCCTTAGACAAAATCAGGTGTACGCAAAGTTGTCTAAGTGTGACTTTTGGATCAAGGAAGTTGTTTTCTTAGGCCATGTGATTAATGAGAATGGGGTTATGGTTGATCCCCAGAAGATTGAAGCAGTAGCCAATTGGAAGCGGCCTCAGAATGTGAAGGAGGTACGCAGTTTTCTAGGACTCGCTGGTTATTATAGACGGTTCGTAGAGGGATTCTCTAAGATCGCTCTACCTATGACCGGTCTGCTCCGCAAAGTCCATAAGAAGTTTGTCTGGGATGACAAGTGCGAGGCCAGTTTTCAGAAGTTGAAGCAATGTCTGACCTCCGCACCAGTGTTAGCGCTACCAGAAGGGAATGATGGTTATGTGATCTATAGTGATGCTTCGAAGTGTGGTTTGGGATGTGTGCTGATACAGAGAGGCAAGGTTATTGCATACACATCCCGACAATTGAAGACTTATGAGGCAAACTATCCGACGCATGATCTGGAACTAGCAGCCGTTGTTTTTGCACTGAAGATTTGGAGGCACTATCTCTATGGTGTAAGGTGTCAAGTCTTCACCGATCACAAGAGTATCAAATATATATTCACTTAGAAGGAGCTAAATATGAGACAACGTCGCTGGTTAGAGCTGCTCAAAGACTAAGACATCGAATTGTTGTATCATCCGGGCAAGGCTAATGTAGTAGCCGATGCATTGAGCTGGAAGACGCCGCACGAGACTATAGTGGCTTTACTTACTGCTCAGACCAAGCTAAACCAAGGGTTGTGCGAGATTGAAGTCTTGTACGATCAGCGAAGAGGATATCTGAGTATGCTTGAGATTCAGGCCACGTTACTAGATCAAATCAGGGAGAAGCAGGTTGATGATGTAGTCATTGTGAAGCTAAGCAGTGAAGTGATGGACGGGAAAGCTCTCGGTTTCGTGATTCAGGAAGATGGATCACTCTGGTTTTAGGACCGGATTTCTGTACCTGACGTTGATGGTCTTCGCCAGTTGGTGATGAAAGAGGCCCATTCGTCAGCTTATTCTGTACATCCAGGCTCTAGCAAGATGTAAAAGGACCTCAGAAAGAAGTTTTGGTGGCCCAACATGAAGTGGGATGTAGCAGAGTTTGTGGCAAAATGCTTGACTTGTCAAAAGGTCAAGATAGAACACCGTAGACCTGGTGGTGAGTTGCTACCTCTCCCAGTGCCAGAATGGAAATGGGAGGATATTGCTATGGATTTCGTCACAGGGCTACCAAAGACTCAAAGTCAAAAGGATGCTATATGGGTAATCATTGACAGGCTCATAAAGAGTGCTCACTTCGTGGCTATCAAGTCAACATGGGGAACCCAAAAGCTATCTGAAGTGTTTTTACACGAGATTGTCCGTTTGCATGGTACTCCAAAGACCATTGTATCGGATTGTGATGGCCGATTCATGTCAAGATTCTGGAAAGAACTACATAAGGCCATGGGAACGGAATTGAGATTCAGCACTTCGTTTCATCCTCAGAAGGATGGACAGTCTGAGAGGACCATCCAGACCTTGGAAGATATGCTAAGAGCTTGTACACTCGATCGTCCGACTAGCTAGGAGAACAACCTGAGTCTGATTGAGTTCACGTACAACAACAGTTGGCATGCTACCATTAAGATGGCTCCATTCGAGGCTTTGTACGGTCGAAGGTGCAGATCTCCGATTTGTTGGGATGAAAATGCCGACAAGGTTCTGCTCGGACCGGAGTTAGTCGAAAGGACTGCCTCGGACATTGCTTTGATAAGACAAAGGATGTTGACCGCTCATAGTCGATAAAAGTCTTATGCAGATCTGAAGCGCAGAAATGTTGAGTTTGAGGTTGGTGACAAAGTGTTCGTTAGAGTATCGCCATCAAAGGGTGTGTTTAGATTTGGCAAGCGTGGGAAGCTTAACCCTCGCTACGTGGGACCGTTTGAGATCCTTGATAGAGTGGGGTCTCTAGCGTATCGTTTGGCATTGCCGCCATCGGCACATCCAGTGCATAACGTGTTCCATGTATCTTTGTTGAGGAAGTACGTACCAGGTGAGTCTCATGTGCTGAGTTATGACGACATCGAGATTCAGACAAATGGTACCTACGAAGAGATATCGGTGCGTATTCTGGAACGTCGTGAGAAGTAGTTACGGAATAAGGTGGTACCATTGGTACGGATTTTGTAGTCCAAGTCAGGAACTGAAGAAGTTACTTGGGAAACCTGGGAAACGGAGGCGGATATGCTTAGACATTTTCCCGAGCTATTTTCGGCGTAGTTTCGGGGTCGAAACCTTTTAAGGGGGTAGAGTTGTAACGCCTCGCTTTTCTTTGGTTTATTCGGCCAAATTTTGGGGTCGAAACTTTTTGTAAGGGAGAGGTGATGTAATACCCCTCATTTTAGTAAAGAGTTTTTTTGGTAAGTTTTCCAAACACTCGTATTGTAGTCGAATTATTTTCAGAGAAGTTCAGACTTTCTGTTAAATACTTGATCTCCGTAATAATTCCTTGAGTGGAATAAAATACATTCGATGTATTTTTGGGGTTTAGAATAATTGTTCGGGTACGAATATATTTAACCCGGGGTTAAAACCCATATCCAAGATTCTTCTCGGTCAAAAGTGGGCTTCCCGGTCAAAGAATGGGCAAAAGGCACAAAAATTGTCTTGACCGCACCCGCGGCCATACCCACCGCACCCCGCGGTCAGGAACTGGTCGCCACCGCACCCCGCGGTGAGACCCACCGCACCCGCGCCGTGATGATGGCTTCTCTGCTTTGCCAAACTCGTCTGAGCTGCTTGCCGATCTTGTTTCCGGTGAGGCGGTGGGAGAGGGCCAGCTGGACTCCTCCTGGCTCCTTGATGGCCTATAAAAGGAGAGGGCTAAGAGGAGGAGGCCATTACACTCTCTCTCTCCCTCAAATCTCTCTTTCTTTCACTGTCATTGTCGCCGGAGTTGCAAGCGTCGCCGGAGTTCTTCAAGGTCGTCGCCGGAGTTGCCATAGGAGGAGGAGGTGCCCTCAAGGTGGTGGTTAGTGACACAAGGAGTTTGGAAGTCGAAACCAACCCAAGTCGAGCCCCATCGTCTTCCCCGGTGAATTTTCGTTGTCGGCGTCTCGCCTCTGTAGCCTCGCCGCACCCGCGGTCAAGCCGTCGCACCCGCGGTGGGCCTGGGCGTGTGTGGTTGTGACTTGGGCTTTGTGATCTCGTTTGGGACTTTTGTTCCTTCGATTTCGTTCGTTTTTCTTTAGATTCATACTATTTATTGTCGAATCTAACTTAGGGTTTCGTTATGGGTCGTTCCGTAGGAAATCATAATCTGAGTTCTTTCTCGTTTCGGACCCGGAAACCCGTCGTCTCAAGCTTCGTTGAGCTTCGTCTAATCTAAGGCAAGTGGTGGTTCGCTCTTGCTTATCATTCCATATTTATATTGATTATCAATTGTTTAATTATTAATTAATTTAGGATGAATTGTTGTTTTCGTCTAGGAACAGTTTTGATAACTGTATGTGATTTTAAAAGAGATATTATAATAGGTTGTATATTGCTAGAACAACGCTATTATATATATATATGATTGAAATACAGATATTGTAATAGGTTGTATATACTGCTAGAAACAACGCTATTATGTGTTATTGGTCTCGATGGCTTTGATGTGAATTATTGCTCTTGTGTTTTAACTGTTTAGTTAGAACGAGTATTTGTAGGAACACTATGTACCTTGCGAGGTTTAGTGGTTTCTTGATAATGGTGCTAGGATGATTTTCCCTAGTATCTTCGGTCATGACCTTACCCTTACTCAGGGTATGTGCACACAGCTGGTGCCGCCATTTGGGATGTATTCCCTGGGATGTATTCCCTTTGATATCTCTTGTGAGGAGATCCGATATCTCTCGTGAAGAGATCTTAAAAGCTTATAACGTAAAATGTACGTTTTGGAATTAAATAAGATAAGTGCTTTAGTGCACATAATTAATGAACCTTGTGCGAGAAGTACAACGTGGAAACTCGTCTGGTCTTCGATTAGAGTAAGTCCACCTTTCGAATCTGAATTCGCATTATGCGGTGAGGTTGGTCGTGGACCCAAATAGTCAAGTCGCTTTTAAACGTTTGCGTGAAACTTTAATGTTCCCAAACACTTGTCATACTTCCGATAAGACTCAATTCGTTGGAGTCTTATCTTCATATGTTTCCTTAAGACTCACTCTTTCAGAGTTCTTTCTCTTGATCATGCCTTTTCGTATATTTCAGTAGGAGTATGGTGGTTGACTATCGTCATCGACTTTTATTCGAGAAGCGATGAGTCTAACCTAATACGACTACTTAGAACCTTTCTGTTTTTCCCTTGCATAGTCTTTCATTAGACTAACCAATCGGTTATATTACCTTGCATGGTTGGCTGGTGTCATCCGTCTCATATGGCACATCAGATAAACTGCAGTTCCAATGAAGGCTAGAAACGACAACGAAGGCAGTTGGAATTTTGAAGAGTTTTACCAGGTTGAGATTCCTTGGCGGGTGATCGTTTAGATCAAAACCCTTGTGTCCTTTATTTTAAAGACTTCCGTTGTGTTAAACATATTTTATGTCAAGACTACTCTGTATTTCAGCTGTATTTCGGATTATGGATGTAATGCCGAGACAATGATTTTAATCAAAAGTTATGATATTTTGTATTATAACTGTTGTTTTATGATTTATATAAACGGGTTAAGCCTGGGGTGGCTTCAGATGTAAAATTTGAGGTCACTGGCGGTAATACCTTTTAAGGATATATATTTGGGGGTGTTACACCTTAGACTTGTTTTTCAAACTTAAGATGAGTTCAGATTCATTTACCTCAGAGTCGTGCAGACTACATTCAGTCTTTGAGTCATTAGACTCTTCTATGGCCATCAAGCAGACATCCCTTGAATAAGAGGAGTCTTCATCATCTGAGTCAGAAACTCCCCATGTTACAACCATTGCTTGCTTTCCTTCACCAACAAGAGGAAGACCTGCCATTTTCTTGAAATAGTTTTTGGCAAAGTGTCCCTTGTTTTGGCAATGATAGCAAACGACATCTTTCGGGTCTTTGTTCCCTTCGGAGGAACGAGGGGTGCCCTTGTTTCGAGACCATATCTTTTTCATTGCTCTGGTGATGAAAGCAACATCTTCATCTCCGTCTTCATCTTCGACTTGATACAAGTCAAAGGCACGTTCAACCTTTAGAGCAATGATTTGAGCCTTCTCTACTCCCCTCTTGTTCATCTTGTGGTTATGAACAGAGGCGTTGCTTTCAAGTTTGGCAACAACCTCTTCCATAGTGAGAGTTTTGACATCGGTCTGGGAGTAAAGAGCGAGAGCAATCGCGTCCCACTGAGGATTGAGGCCTTGCATGAAGTGATGAGTGAGCTTCCAGTCAGGCAGCTCTTCACCAAGGAACTCCAGTTGACCAACTACCCCCTGAAACCGAGAGTAGAAGTCTTGAATGTGTTCACCTTTTCCTTGGGAGATTTGATCATACTCCTTCATTAGGGCAAGAATACGATTCTTTTTGACATCTTCATTTCCATGATGGAGGCGCCTTAAAGCATCCCAGATCTCTTTGGCAGTTTTGCAACCAATGACCTTCTTGAGATCAGCAGGGAGCAAAGCCATGTGGAGAATCTTCTTGGCTCTGCTATTTTTCTCCAGCTTTTTCCAGTCTTCATCAGTATAGTCAACCCTTGGTTTTGGCTTTGTAGCATCCTTCTCATTTGGGATAGCAATAGGGCCAACTTCAATGATTTTTCATATTTGACCATCGAGGAAACAAATATGGGACTTGATTTGCTCAACCCAACAATCATATTCTCCAGCTTTCAGAACTGGAAGCTTCCAGACTAAATCACCAATAGCATTGCTTGACGACATCTTTCTTGCAAAGTCTTAACGAAAAACAATCTAGATATCATGCTCTGATATCAATTGTTGGATCGTTAGTGTTACATCTGAAAGAACAAATGGTTTGTTCTCACAGAAGGTGCAACAGAATAATATAGCAAGAAAGAAAGTAACTAGAACTCACGATGTATAGTGGAAACCCCAATCAATCAAATAACCAACCAGGGAAAAATCACTACCTTCAAGCTTCTCGCTTGAGAGGATTTTAAAGAGTCTACTTGTCTTATTGATTTCTTGATCGGTTACATTTGTAGCATGGACTTCAAACCCTAGACTTTCCACCTAGATTAATATCTCTTCTACAACGAGAACACGAGCTCACTCCTCTAAGACTCACAGACGCTTCACTTTTCTTTTCTCTCAATGAAATACTCGGAGTTCGTACTCAAGAAATGAATCTCACACTTCTATGTATACAATCCGAAAATTCCACTAACAAAATAGAATACCGCCCACTATTTTCAGCAACAAGAAGATATCACTTTGATTTGATAAGATAAAATCCTAACCGAATATATTATCTAAGGAAGGATTTCCTAAGATAATATAATCGAAATAAGATAATATATTTCTCTCTCCAAATCTTCTAATCGGCGTGATCCATCCGATTTTCCATTTTTTCAACCGCATGATCTTCAAAGATAATCTTCGTAATCTTCATGCTTGATTTCTTCATAACATTCGCAGCTTGATGTTTTTTACGGCACTGATGTTCCTTGAGAGGTAACAAAGTGTATGGAGGACTCTTTGTTCTCTCTGCAATCCTGCGATGCTAATGGTTCCCTGTGACAACTTTGTTTGTTCCTGAAACACTTAGACACCAGATTAGTTGAATGTTTATTACCATCAAAACCTAAGAAATTCAACAGACTTAAAGTATAAGATCATTAGCGTATAGTACTACCGACATAAATCGCGAGTGTTACATGAGATGATAACAATAGTCAATTCGTGGTTTACATCAAGAATGGGGTGTACCATGAGAAAATCTAGATCGGTAAGAGGAAAAGTAATGTCATGATGTATGGAGATGGGATTGATGCCACCTTTGTGACTGGGAGTTATAGTGTCTTAGATGGTTGGAGAACTTTCAGCACTGCTACATTTGGTAATTCACCCTCTCTTTTTTGTTTACAATTGTTTTATAATGAGAATGTCACTCAAAAATGGATAAATGCTCCGTTCGGCAAAACTTTTTTGATATTAACGGAGCTTGATTATTATTTTAATCTATTTAATTAGTGTTCGGTAAAAAATATCAATCTAATTTAAAGAGCTTGTAGTAGATTAATGTAACTAATTCTCCCATTTTTTTATGTGACTCCCAAGATTGTTAAAGCTTAACAAGCTTAATGTAAAATTTTATCCATTACAACTTGTAATATCCAACACCAACTATTTTTTTTTCAAAATTAAATTGCTCATTAACCACCTATTTTTTGCATTATTTCAACCCATGAATCCCGGAAGTTCACATGAAACCCGAAACCCCTAAATTCATATTTTACATATGCTCTAAATTAGTAAGGTTGTATAGAGTATAATTGAGTAGGCAAGGCTGCCTTTATCCTTTATTAGCTACTAATTTAATGGGTTTTTACTAGCATGAGAATGTAATACTGCCTACTTGTATCACATTTAGGTGGTAAAATAGAATCTGTTTTAAGATTTTAAGAAATTAGCTTTCAAAATCTCGGTTTTTATGAGGGTGTGAAATTGCTTACTTTTGTCACAAGTAGGTGGTTAAATAGAAAAAAGAAAATCAAGGTGGCTACCTTTTAAGTTGTCAAACTTGAGTCTTGAGTCTTGACCACTCACTTGTGCAAGTGCAGCGGTTATGGGGCCAGGGTTCATAGCACGAGACATGACCTTCCAGAACACAGCAGGACCGGAGAAACAACAGGCGGTGGCGTTCCGATCCCTATCCGGGACTGCTTTCGTTGTGCCTTTAGAGGCTACCAAGACACGCTTTACGCGATGATGTCTCGAATGACAGGCATCTCGATACCTTGTACAAGAATTCAGGGCCAGGGGCTGATGTTGGTAACAGGGTGAAGTGGCCTGGTTATCATGTCTTAAGCAAGCGATGAATTCTTTCACAGTGACTGGAGTTACATATCATCAAGGATTGACTGTTCACTGAATTCATCCTTGAGTTTCACTACACCTTTCTAATATGAGAAATGAATAATACTTGGAAGGGCTAATTTCACACTTGGTGACGAGATTTCACATGTCAGTCAATGACAATACAGAAAATGTGCAGAACCCTTTCTGCATTCTACAGTAAAATAGGGATACAAGAGAGCCATTTTAGGGACCAAAGTGTGGCCTAGAGTTTTAGTAAATGTAGTCATCGTAGTAGTTGTCGCTAATCACTGATACGAACCTTTCTAGCCACGGAAGTTGGTGGAGATCCTTCATGGCATCAACATATGAATCTGGGCACTGAGGGGCTGATTGGCAAGGGAGATGATCACTCCAGCCGAGACCACCAGAAAGGAATCTCTGAATCAGGGCGAGCTGTGACCTCTCTTGATCCGAGTATGCGTCCAATATCATGGGGAATAAGTCAAAGGAATCCAATGGCCATTGCTCGGTTTCCTGAAGAGCAGCAGCAGGGAAAGCCAACTCCTCTGAGTTGGCTGCTTCATCCCAGTTTGGGCATTGGCAACTCTGCTGGCCGTCTCTGTATTCAGCACCACAGGAATAACAGAACTCATGCGTGCACCTGTACCACAACAGCTGAATCGTCAAACACACTAGCCAAATAATCAAATAGCCAATGGAACCAGACAAAATAGGATTGAGCCTCTCAATTCTGTTAATTAGCAGAGAGAATCGAAGGAAGACAAATTACCCTGTTTGCTTCAAGAACAAATTCCCCTATTTGCTTCAAGAACAAATTCCCCTATTTGCTTTCAGACTAGACATGGAAAATAGGTATTACAAAACAATGACAACCATTGAACGCGTTTAGTAGACACTAGTAACACTTGCTGAAAATGGGTGGAAAGAATTCTGTCTCGAACACACTTACATTCTTCCATCAACACTACAAGTCTACGATTCTGTAGGTTATGAGCATTACACTAGATCAAAATGATCTTCAAATGACACACAACATTTAACATATTGCTATTGAGAAAAGAGAGTACTATTAAAGAAAAGGCACCAATTCATCAGAAGGTTCAAACTTAGGGTCCGTTTGGATTCCCGAAGATAATGCATTAAATTGCATTATCTTGCATTAAATTACATTAAATTGTCAATTTAATGCAAGATAATGCAACTTAATGCATTATTTTATCTATCCAAACGGACCCTTAATCTATACTAAGCCAACCCCTCTAGTATTCAAACCAAACGCAAATATTCAACTAGCTGACTAGCCTACTTTCCCAACTCTACTGGTTGAATAAAAACAAATCAAAGTCAAACACTGTCACCAACAGAACATTTGGATAATAGAAATTACCCCAAGATGTAGTTACAAAATTCGAGAAATAGTATCCTTCAGTAAGCACATATGCTAATGACCAGGTTTTAAGGGGAGACTCTTACCAGCAAGTTATATGGTAGCACCCTTGTGTAAGCTCAATCATTCTGCTGCACTGTGGGCAATGTCTCCACTGCCTATCCTGTGCAAATGTAATATCCATAGCATCCCTCTGGTCCAGAGGAAGATTCTGATACTCTTCACAGCTCAATGAAGTATGCCAGGGAACCAGACAATCAATACAGATAAATTTCTGGCAATCAGGGCATTCAACACAGCTACCATGTAACTGAGTTGATGAACCTGCCTGAGCCGACCCATCACGATAATAAAGTGATGAACAATCTGGATATGGACAGAAAATTTTCGCTGAATTACGTACATTGGCTTCCAGGGTGACTTTCTCGAAAGAATCATACAACACCACAGGAAGAAATGTTTTGCAATCAGCAGCAGAAAGCAAATATTTGCACCTTAGTTGAGGGCATCTGATGGGTTCTTGGCTGGTCTGTAATTTTTCATCAACATATGTTTTCATACAATGGGAGCAGAACTTATGTGAACATTTAAGACTGATCATCATCACAGATGGCCTATCCTTGCAGCAAATTGGGCAATTTTCTGCAGCCACAAGCGTATCTTCCTTGTCCGGAAATGACACAATGCCAATCGCCACCATGGCTAAATGTAAAGAGCTCTTAACCTGACAACTTGAAATAAGCTTCAGGTCAAAAGCTTCTAGAGAATTGATCAGCTCGAATATCCGTCTTCTGAAAGCATCCAAAAGTGTGTTTTCAAAAATCTCCTCCTTCAGCAGAATCTAACAAGTAGAAAAGAACCCAATAAATAATCATATGTGGCTATATCTTTCAATTTTTCAAAGGCCTCTTTTCATCAAAGGAAATCAGCTTGTATTACATGGAACCATCAGAAAGTAGCAGCAAAAATGAAACGTGAACATACATGAATTTGAGAACCTATGCAAGAACTTGGACAATTTATGAAGATTCAATACTAACAATGACAGACAAGAAGATCATAACTAGACGTGTAAAACAGATAAACACCTGATTATAGAGAATCCTTGAATCAGTAACTGCAAAAACTCGCTTTACACTGCACATGACAGCCTCAGAAAGACCCTCAATCAAAGCGAGACAATCAGCTACATAACCTTCCACATAAAAATCAAGCTTCTTCTGAACCTGGATAGCAGAATTATTAACCCCTGGTCTTTCGATAACAACTCCAATACCAGTAAATCCACAGCAAGATTCGCTCATCCCTTTAATAGACACACCTTTGAAGTACATCGTCGCAGCAGATTCATCAACAAGATCCTCTTCATTAGCCTTCACGCCTCCGCAATCCCCCTCCTTCGGTTCCCTCTCGTTCTCGCTATCGCTCTCGCTCTCCTCCCCACAGCAGCTTCGAAATTCGTCATCATCTTCCTCTAGTCTCGCACGCAAAGATGAAATTCTCACAGATGATTGATCTCCCATATCTTGACCCCAAATTCTACAGCTTAAGCAAAAAGAACAACGATTCGCTACTTTTAGAAATCCACAGAGAAAATCCCTTACAGCATGCTCTACTCTATCAACATCAAATCAATGATGTATCAATCCGAAGCTCAGAAAACAAAACCGGAAACGCTAATCTAGAAGCAGAAAAACAGTTCTCCTCTTCAATTTTCAGTCGCAAACCCTTCAATACATCACTTTGCAACGAATTCGATTCCGTTTGTGAAAAAGGAGCAAGGAATTTGAAGATTCGATACCCTGATGTGTCTGGTAGAAAGAATATGATTCTGTTGGGCAAATGGGAGTGGGGAATTAAACAGAAGAGAAAGTAGAAATAAAAAACCCTAATCTGACAACCATTGTTACAGTTTGAAGGATTTTATGCGGAGAGAGGAGAGAGGAGAGAGGAGAGAGGGAAGGAAGTCACTAGTCAGCGACAAACCGACAGGTGATGATGAGAAGCGTGAACGCGTTAAATCAGAATTTTCCGCCCAGATCAACAAGCAACCACTTCACCAGCTGGCAAATTCCTGCGTGCACTGCACTTTAATTATCATCTTAAGTACAATTTTTTAGGGTAAATGCAAAAAAATGGTTTCTTTCTCAGCGAACAGGAAAACCGTCGTTTGTCTAATTAAGTCAAATCATAAGCTGGTGTTTTTTTGGATCCGGCTTTCTCTTTTTTTATCTCTACTTATTTTGACCTAAGATCTCTCTAAGTCCGATGGGGCTAGGCGACGTTTTGCCTCCCCCGACCCGCCCCTACTCTCCGACCACCGTTTCACGGCTGCCACCCAACTAACAAATCCAACAACACAATTAACATTATAACTATGGTTTCCCCCCTCCTTTATCTGAATTATGGTTGATCATCCAATTTGGATATAGATTCCCAAATCCATTACCTTTAAACCTAAATTTAACCCTAAATTTAGAATCAATCCCAAATTTTGCAATATCTTAGAATTAAACTGGAGATTCCGATTTAATCTAGAGTTGCATATGCAAGATCCTTTCTTTTACAGAAAGGATTTGGTGAGTTCTCATGCCCTAGAGTCAAATTGACCTCTTTTTCACTCCTCTGTTGTGAATCGAGTTCTATGTTAAATTGAAATTCCCATATTAATTAGTCAACTTACCCAACTCTAGGTTAATGCATCTATCTGTATTAGTGATCAAGTTTATGATATGACCTTCTATTTCTATCTTGATTCATTTGTTGTGGTGTGCTCTTCTAACCTTTGGTTCAGGGTTTTGGTCCCTCTGAGTTCCTATGCTCAACCTAACCTTTGGCACTATCATGGCTTTTAAAGTTTTGTATGAAGATTTTTCTAGTGGTTGTTTGTGTTGAGCTGAGCTTGAGCACTCTTATGATACATGCCATCTCAATAATGCCCAACTTAGAAGACTTGCTATCACCATTGCCTCTTGTCTTTGAGCATGAGGCTCTTGAACAGCAAACCAGAAGAAGAATCGTTGGATACCACTCTCCTTCTTCCTCCAGAAACTCTCCTGTTAAAGGCCCTACTTTTGTCAAAACTCAATTTGGGTCTAGCGAATCTTCTATTAAGGACAAGGGCAAGGCCATTATCTCTGACCCTGATACATACCCTACTCCTCAAGGTCCTGGACTCCAAAACAGTATCAACCTCTCCAATCTCCCACCACACCTCAAGTCTCTCATCAACACTAAGCTTCATACCCAGTTGGACCCCAACCTTCATGCTGAACTCACCAAATTTTTTATGATGTCTAATGCACCTGCCTATGGCATGAGTCCCATGCATAAACCACCTCATGTGACTACGATGATATGACATGATACACCACCTGCCTATGAGTCCCATGCCTACACCACTGGTAGGCGTTTAGTCGTGTGTACCTAACAAAGAAACTTTAAAAACCTAACTAATGTAGTCTGGCAAGTAAGGGTCGAACCCACAGAAAATCACGCTATCTATCCTGTTTGCAGAAATCATTCATCAACAGTAACAAAGGGGATTTTTGATTGACTATGAAATTAACTAGCAGAATTAATGATGATGTAAACAAATATTGGTAAAACTACTCAGCCAGACAGATATCCACACTTCAGTTTGATTGATTGATCCTTGATTATCTCTAGTTCTTTAGAACAGTGAATGTTCCTATTCCTTTTCTTAAGTTATTAACAGGACAACCAGACCCTGATAATACTAACTATCAAATAACCAAGAAACTATCAAGATTCAATTTAACAGCAACAGTAAGTTCAGGAATTTCAGCAGATACATGCACATAAAACAACCAGTTTTACTTAGCATGCAATCAATTCTCTTGTACAATAAACTATTCCAACCAGTTCTAGAATATCGTAGTTGCTACTCTGAATTATGTATTTCAACCAGAAACAAACTAACTCTAGCAGAAGAATATTACCAATGACCACTAGTTGATCAGGCTAGTATAATCAGTAAAACTCAAAGGGATTAAGCACAAGAGAATCAATAACATTCAAAGGAATAGAACAAGAATTATAATCTCACAACCAAATCAAACGAAGGCTTAAATCGTCTGACTAAGCAAATGAAACTTAGTTCTTCATAGTCTTGCAAAAACTCTAAAACGCCGTTCTAAAAAATATGCTAGAATGAATGATAGAATGAATATATAAACCTAAAGAGACTTAGTCTATTTAACCTAAATGAAATATGCTAAAAATAATAAACGAAATATAAAAATATAAAATAAAGAAAATAAGGTAACAAGATAATATGCGGTGAAATCTTCCCGCGTCGGCTTGACTTGCAAAACCGCGACCGCGGCATTCATGGCCGCGACTGCGGCTTACCCTTCATTGCTCTTCTTCTGATTCTACAGGAACCGCGATCGCGGGTCCAAAACCGCGACCGCGGTTTTGCCTTCCTCAGCTTCTGACGGTCTCTTCCTATGCTGCGGCTTGTGCATTCCTTAGCCCCAGATTGCGGCCTCTTCTTCACAACTCCTCAATGCCTTCAACACTTCACTAAATCCTCCTTTTCTCCGCTTCTACTCTACTGTTCCATACTCCTAACATGTCTACTAAACCCATACAGATGGTACTTAATAACCTAGTAACAACTCCTAGTTACGCACTACAAAGTAGAGCGTATCAAATTCCCTCATGCTTAGACCTTGCTCGTACTCGAGTAAGCTAATAGAAACCTACTCCTCTAATGATATACCCAAGGTCTCAGGAAGCACAGCAAAACTCTCCACTAAGAACCGCACCTACTCATGAATCTCCAGTAGTACCAACACAGAAACACAACACACTAGCCTTAAGGAAAACAGAGTATTTCCCCCAAGCTTAACCCGAACTCCAGATGTGAATAAAAATATCTAATCCTAGCTCTAGTCTATCTTCTTATAACTCCCAGAGTGACCTACCTGAATCCTCCTTATGACTCAACCACTTATGTCGCCACGCCAGAATGAATGAATCCTAATAATCACTCCTCTTTTTTTCACTCATTTTGCCTAGGCGCCCTTTCGGGTTTTCACCTAGCCACTCATTTCATTTTTCACAGATGAGCTCACCAATCCTCACATTGCTCTTCAACCTCTTATTACTCCAGCCTAATACTGGTCCGGGCCCCTGAATTTTGCCTGAACCGCCCTGTCGGGTTTTCAGCTCAACCATGTTTATTCTCATTTTTTTTATTTACAACCAACAGCAAGTATAAATCTCTCCCCCATGCTTAAATATTGCATTGTCCTCAATGTAATGAAAGACAAAAAATGAAACTCTGGGGGGAAAGAAAGATACCCACTAGCGATGCCGAGGTGGTCTGTGTCTCGGATGTCGTGGCAGGCGTGGCGGTGGAAAATCATAGAAACAAGAGTCTCTGGTGTCATGGAGGGAGGCAATGAAATTAAGCCCATCGGTTGTCAGTCCCCTATATGCCTCCCACCTGTGTGAAGCAGAGGCGTCCCAATGCTTGATGTAAGAGCACTACACCAGCGACTGATCTCGGAGCATCCGTACGTCCTCATCACGCTCAGCAATCCACTCCCCATACTGTCTACCTAGGTCTGCTGGAACATTCGAAGTGCCTCACTGTGTTAGCGGTCTCATATTGTCTCTCCAGCTCGATCTTATATCAGTCGGGGCCTCTGGAATCTCCTCCTCATCAGATGTAACATGTCGTGCCATCATCAGTTTCCAAATAAAAATCTCCGGCTACATGTCCTCCTCATTGTGAACATCTCGGAGCAGCGGTTTAAAATTGGGCAGCGGGGCCGGGATCGCGATTTTCACCCGTGCCGCGGAATTTTTTTTTATATATTTTTTTTGATTTTTTTTTGATTTTTTTTGATTTTTTTTTTCAGGATAAGGAGACTTACAGTGATAAAACCGCGGTCGCGGTTTTTGGACCGCGATCGTGGTTTGCCCTCTGGTTTGCTTCTGAATCTGTTATCGATTCTCCTACCTGCATTTTAGTCTAAACACGAAACAACAATAATAAAAACTTGAAAATAAAAGACATGAAAAGAATTACATACCTCGGATTGCCTCTCGGGCAGCGCCTTGGTTAATGTCGTGACTCGACTTAGTGCTTTGCAGATCAACTTAAGTTATCACATCAATAGAACTCATAGAATCATTATCAAGGGGGTGTTTCTTAGCATCATAGATGTTGTATTCTACCCTTTCACCATCAAATTCGATTGTCAGTGACCCACTACTTACATCAATTTTGGTATTGGCGGTCTTAAGAAACGGCCTACCTAACATAACAGGGCCTGCATATTTGTCGTGTCCCATATCCATCACAAAGAAATCAGCAGGAAAAATCAAATTGTCAACCTTTACAAGGACGTCCTCTACTACTTCTTTCAGATAAACAATAGATAAATAGCTAACTGAATTACCGTCCCAGTTTCATGTAATGGTCCAAGCCCCAAAGATTCATATACAGAGTAAGGCAACACATTAATAGATGCACCTAAATCTAACATGGCTTTTTCAAACTTGGTGTCACCTATCGTACAAGGAATACTAAACATGCCAGGGTCATGACACTTCTTAGGCATTCACCTTTGAATCACAACAGACACATTTTCACAAACTTTAACCTTTTTCTTGCTTTTGGCTTTTTGATTCCTCTTAATTTTACATAATTCTTTCAGAAGCTTTGCATAGCGAGGAACACTTTTAATCAATTTAAGCAAGGGAATGTTTACCTCACACTTACTGAAGGTTTCGAAAATCTCCTTGTCATTCTCCAGCTTTCTTGTGTCTTTCAGCGCCTCAAGGAATGGCGGAATTGGCTTATGTGAGCCAAGGGGAGGAAAATCCGAACGAACATAACCCTCTTGGCCATCTGTAGCAAAACCGCAGTCACGGTTTTGGACCCGCGATCGCGGTTTTGGATGGTGGCTTTCTGTAACTTTCCCGCGGTCGCGGCTTCGTTCTACTGTAGGTCGCGGTTCTTCTTCTGAGGTAAAACCCCGATTGCGGTTTTCCACCCGCGATCGCATGTCTGCTTTCTGACTTGCTTCTGCAGAACCGTCTCCCAGCAGTGTCTCTTCTGTAAACAACCCGCGATCGCGGTTCCTCTCGATTGGTGTCTACAGGAATTTCATTGTTTGTAGCTTCCATCTCTTCATATAATTCGTCCCTTTCAGCTAAGAGGGCATTGTTCTCCATTGTTTTGTTTAGCTTCCTTCCACTTTTCAACATGATTGCACTCACATTTTGTCTCGGGTTCAACTTCGTTTGCGACAGTAGCTTACTCGCCTCCCTAGCCTCCAGTTTGCTTACTGCCTGAGAGATCTGCCTAACTTGATTCTCCAAGTTATGAATGCTTGACCTGGTCTCTTGTCGAAATTACGCAAATTTGCTTTGCATTGTAGTCACATTTTGAGTCATGGTGGTCATGTTCTGTGCAAGGGCCTTGATCATGTCTTCTGTAGACATAGATGAGCTCGAACTCTGCCCATGAGGTCTAGGGTCATATGGTGGTCTGAATGGTTGTTGCTATTGACTTCCAGGTTGTTGAAATTGTCGTTGCCGCTGATTGAACTGCTGGTTCTGTTGGTTTCCATATCTCAGATTGGGGTGATCTCTCCACCCAGGATTGTAGGTGTCGGAGTATGGGTCATATTTTGGTCTAGGAGGTCTGAACCCTCCCATAGCATTCACTTCAGCTGCAGGCTCTTACAGTTGCGGGCACACATCCGTAGGGTGCAGCGTGTCATAACAGATGCCACATGCCTTAACTTGTTGTGGACTTCCTTTCATCATAAAACGATTCATCATATCCTTCAACTCGTTCACATCAGATTGCAATGAAGGTGATGGATGAGAGTCTGCGGCCGTTGCTGCGTGGGAGCTCGCTCTCTTGCTGAATTGCCTTGAGCCTTCAGATAGCTCAGAAAACATCTCAAATGCTGCAGCTGCAGTTTTATTTAGAATGTTACCGCCACAGGCTGCGTTCACCATTCTACGCTCATCGTCAAGAAGTATGCCATACAAATATAGAACGAGGTCTTGGTCAGAATAACCATGGTATGGACAACTTGATATCAACCTCTTGAATCTCTCATAGTACTCATATAAAGTCTCAGTAACATGCTGTTCAATGTTGCAGATATTCTTCTTTAGGCTATTGAGCTTTGTTGAAGGAAGGTACTTCTCCAGAAAGGCTTTCTTCATCTTTCCCCATGTATCAATGCTTTTTGGAGCTAGATAGTAGAACCAGTCTTTGTCCGAATCCTTCAAAGAAAAATGAAAAAGCCCTCAGCTTGATCTGGTTTTTAGTGACTCCTCTCGGCTTTATGCTGGTGCAGACAGCGTGAAACTCAGATAAGTGCCTGTTGGGATCTTCGCCATTCATCCCATGAAAGTGGTAGCAAGTGAATCAATCCAGACTTCAACTCAAAGTTGACACCATTAGCCAACTCAGGAAATTGCACAGCAAGCGGTTGCTGCTCCAGATTCGGTGCAGTCAACTGCCTAAAAGTCTGTTGTTTAGCCATCTTAAGTTGCTAACGAACGGTTATACGATTCCTGGAAAGTGTTCGCTAAATTTTTGTATCAAGATCTAAGATTGAAGAATTAGTAGCACGAGTGTGGACCATAAGACAGATACACACAACAGTTGGTAAACAATCACACACAAACACGAAAAGAATAAAACTTATATTCCCCGGCAACGACGCCAAATTTGGTAGGCGTTTAGTCGTGTGTACCTAACAAAGAAACCTTAAAAACCTAACTAATGTAGTCTGGCAAGTAAGGGTCGAACCCACAGAGAATCAAGTTATCTATCCTGTTTGCAGAAATCGTTCAAAAACAGTAACAAAGGGGGGTTTTGATTGGTTTGTTCTAAACTATGAAATTAACTAGCAGAATTAATGATGATATAAACAAATATTGGTAAAAGTACTCAGCCAGACATATATCCACACTTCAGTTTGATTGATTGATCATTTATTATCTCTAGTTCTTTAGACCAGTGAATGTTTCTATTCCTTTTCTTAAGTTATTAACATGACAACCAGACCCTGATAATACTAACTATCAATTAACCAGAAAACTATCCAGATTCAATTTACAGCAACAGTAAGTTCAGGAATTTTAGCAGATACATGCACATAAAACAACCAGTTTTACTTAGCATGCAATCAATTCTCTTCTACAATAAACTATTCCAACTAGTTCTAGAATATCGTAGTTGCTACTCTGAATTAGGTTATTCAACCAGAAACAAACTAACTCTAGCAGAAGAATATTACCAATGACCACTAGTTGATCAGGCTAGTATAATCAGTAAAACTCAAAGGGATTAAGCACAAGAGAATCAATAACATTCAAAGAAATAGAACAAGAATTATAATCTCACAACCAAATCAAACGAAGGCTTCAATCGTCTGACGAAGCAAAGAAAACGTAGTTCCTCATAGTCTTGCAAAAACTCCAAAAACTCTAAAACGCCGTTCTCAAAAATATGCTAGAATGAATGATAGAATGAATATAAACCTATAAAGACTTAGTCTATTTAACCTAAACGAAATATGCTAAAAATAATAAACGAAATATATATAAAAAAAAGGTAACAAGATAATATGCGGCAAAATCTTTCCGCGTCGGCTTGACTTGCAAAACCGCAACCGCGGCATTCATGGCCGCGACCGCGGCTTACCCTTCATTGCTCTTCTTCGGATTCTACAGGAACCGCGATCGCGGGTCTAAACACGCGACTGCGGTTTTGCCTTCCTCAACTTCTGACGGTCTCTTCCTATGCGGTTTTGCCTTCCTCAGCTTCTAACGGTCTCTTCCTATGCCGCAACTTGTGCATTCCATAGCCCCTGATTGCGGCCTCCTCTTCACAACTCCTCAATGCCTTCAACACTTCACTAAAATCCTCCTTTTCTCCACTTCTACTCTACTGCTCCATACTCCTAATTTGTCTCCTAAACCCATACAGATGATACCTAATAACCTAGTAATAGCTCCTAGTTATGCACTACAAAGTAGAGCGTATCAAATTCACCCATGCTTAGACCTTGCTCGTCCTCGAGTAAGCTAATAGAAACCTACTCCTCCAATGAAATACCCAAGGTCTCAGGAAGCACAGCAAAACTCTCTACTAAGAACCGCACCTACTCATGAATTTCCAGGTGTACCAACATAGAAACACAGCACACCAGCCTTAAGGAAAATAGAGTATTTCCCCCAAGCTTAACCCGAACTCCAAATGTGAACAAAAATATCTAATCCTAGCTCCAGTCTATCTTCTTATAACTCCCAAAGTGACCTACCTGAATCCTCCTTATGACTCCACCACTTATGTCGTCATGCCAGAATGAATGAATGAATCCTAATAATCACTCCTCTTTTTTTCACTCATTTTGCCTAGGCGCCCTTTCGGGTTTTCACCTAGTCACTCATTTCATTTTTCACAGACGAGCTTACCAATCCTCACACCGCTCTTCATCCTCTTATTACCCCAACCTAATACTGGTCCGGGCCCCTGAATTTTGCCTGAACCGCCCTGTCGGGTTTTCAGCTCCGCCAGGTTTGTTCTCTTTTGTTTTTATTACAACCAACATCAAGTATAAATCCCTCCCCCATGCTTAAATATTGCATTGTTTTCAATGTAATGAAAGACGAAAAATGAAACTATGGGGGGAAAGAAAGATACCCACTAGCGATGCCGAGGTGGTCTGTTGTTGGATCGTTAGAGTTACGTCTGAGGGAACAAAAGCTTTGTTCCCACAGAAGTTGCAGCGAATTTAATATAGCAAGAAAGATAACGAACGAACTCACGATGTATAGTGAAAACCCTGATTAGCAAAACTAGATTCTCAAGGAAAAACCACTACCTTCAAGCTTCCGCTTGAGAGGATTTTGAAGCGTGTACTTGTCTTATTGATTTCTTGTTCGATTACACTTGTATCCTGGACATCGACCTCTAAACAACCAGCTAGACTCGAAGACTCTTCTACAACGATGAATCGAACTCAACCCTCAAAGACTTACACACACCTCACTTCTTTTCTTTCTCTTTTTCGTTCTCTCTATTTTTTTCGTCGTTCAAAGCCGTACTTAAGAAATGAATCCTCACTTCACTTAAATACAACTCGGCTAAACCCTAATCATAACAATATAGGATATTCTAAAATCGGATTACAAAAGATATGATTTTGTTGGAAGAATAATATCTCAACCGATTATATTAATTAAGGAAGGAGTTCCTTAATTAATCCAATCGGAAGGATATTCTTATTCTCTCTCCAATTGCCTTATCTTAGGAAAGATTCCTAAGATAACACAATCGGGTTTTCTCTCTCCATATCTTCGCGCAATCCGGCTTGATCCTTGGAGCCAAAGTCTTCATCCTTTACCGCGTGTGCTTCTTGATTTGTTTCCTTAATTCAACACGCTGGATTTCTTCTTTCCTTTTGCAGCCTTGATCTGGTCCGTCACTTCAGTTCCTTGAGAGGTAATAAAGCACTTGACAGGACTTTGTCCCCTCTGAGATCCTTTGCTGCAAAGTTCCCTGGGATAACTTTCCTTGTCCCTGAAACACTTGGTACACATATTAGTTGAGGGTTTGTTACCATCAAAACCTAAGGAATTCAACAAATTCTCCCTTTTTGATGGTGACAAACACCCTTAACAAGAAAGCATATACCAACTAGAAAAAGACAAATATGACATGAAAGTTTCCCACTAAGACACAGTTAGTTCCCCCTTAGTTCAGCAATACGTTTTACCTGTTCTGTTCCCCCTCAACCAATGCTACCTGTCATATTCCCCCTTTTGGCATCATCAAAAACATCAGTAAAGAATTAGAGAGGAAAAGCCAAGGCCAGATAAACACAAACACCCCTTGTCATTAAAAACTTTAAAACATGCAAACACCGCCAAGACAGACAAAACATCAAAACATAGTCAAAATGCCACACTGGGCACACAAACCAGATAACAAGAAAAACAACTAAGAGGGAGTAGATGGGCAAGGGAACAAAAGAGGGCTAAGGATAACAGGTAAGCGATCAGGCATCATTGTGACCAGCCGGTTGAGCCGATGCGTGATGAGAGATAAGCGCGCGCACATCTGCCATGAGACGTCTCACATCCTTGCAGAGACTTCTCACATCCCTCCCCAGAGACAAATTCTCGTTCAGTTCCCCCTCAGAGTTATCGGCCTCAAAAACCTCCATTGCCTCGGAATCCTCTACTGCCTCAGAAGCTGCAGGGGCACTCTCAACCTTCACCCAGCCTTCATTATCTTGAAGAACAAACTGCATCTTGTGCAGGTTACTGGCGTCGAACGAGCGGGAGAAGATGCTCACGTCCTCCGACGGGTTATACACTTTATGGTACTCAAGGATTTTCTTGACAACCCGTGGAAAGGGAAGAGCGTGCTAGAGAGTGTTCCTGGCGTGGGCCATGTGCTGTATCAGAATCTTCGGCAGGCTAATGGGCTCCTTCTTCAGCATTAGGGACAGTAGGACAATGTCCAAGATTAGAAGCCGATTTCTCTTATGTCCCTTTGGCGTGATGTTGCTGATGAGGAAGTGGTACAATACTTTGTTGATAGCGGACATCTCTGAGATGTCGAGATCAGCACTCCCCTGAGGGTTCTCAATACCAACAACAGCCAACACAGCCTCTGAGTAGGCAAAGTCCTTCGGCCACCTTCCTTTTGGGTATTCCCCATACCCTTCATGTGGAACGCCCAGAGCAATACCAAGCTCAATGCTTGAGAACATGTGGACCTGCCCTTCCATCTTGTAACTCCCCAGAACAGCGTGGGGGCGAACTTTCATCGCGTAGGTAGAGTAGAACTCCCTTAGCAGCACCTCATCCATCTCATCTTCCTCCACAAACAGATTGCTCCATTTTTGGGTCTCCAACAGATCATGCACCCCTTCCAGATGGTTCTCCAATAGGAACTCAAGGACGACTCACAGCTCCTTGACCACCGATTTGTGGCTCATGTCTTTGACATCATCAGCCGCCACCTTTCCTTTGGCTTTGGCCGGCTGACGACGTTGGCTTTGACGGACAAATGCGGCAGACACCTTGGCTTTCTTTTCTTTGTTCCCTAAGAGGGGTACTGACTCCTCATCGGAGCTGACCGTTATCGCCTTCTCAGACTTCCTCTGAGAGCGTGTCTTCCGCTTGGAGGAGCAGGCAGTCTTCACCCTGCCAGAAGTCTTAGGAGCCTTTGGGGGCTCCTCCTCATCAACTTCCTCCACCAGTTCCTTGTTGAGGTCCCGCACAACCGACTGAATCTTCTCCTTCACAACAAAGTGCTCCTCAGCTGTGACCGAGGTCTCTTGACATGGCATCTCCTCCATCTCCTCATCAATGGGGTCGGGATGGGTTGGAGAGGAATGGACCTCCTCTATTTCAATAGAGGAGATTGCGGTTGGGACGGCTGGAGAGGTTTTGGGGTTAGGGTTTTGTGGAGCGGGGTCTGTGTTTGGGGCTACGAAGGGGACCATGGCGAGTTGGTCCTGGGTTGGTGATGGTGGAGGGGTAACATTGGTGGTTGCTGGAGTGGTGGAGGTGGAAGGTAGGGATTGGGTAATGGAGGCGAGGAGAGCGGGGTCGGTTCCCATGGAGGACAGTTTGGTGAGGAGGGTTTGGAGGTCTTGGGAGATGGTGTTGGGGAGGTTTGAGTTGGAGGCCATTTCTGTGAGAGAGGGAGAGTTCTGGGAAGACGAGAGACAGAGAGGAAGGGAGAGATTGCTTGAGGAAGATAAAGAAACAGTGAGGAGGAGACATACTCGGAGACTCTGATTTATAATCTTCACCGAATCTTCTAGTGTTTCCAAAGATAAATTCAAATCTTTTCAGTTTCCAACAGATAACAATTGCAATCTTCCAACTTCCCAAAATAAAATCAGAATCTCGTCCAAATCCGACTTAGCCAGCCGAATTACCCTTCCCAACTCATTTCCATCAAATCAGCCCTAAATGCCCAACGCGGCCCAACACAGACTTCCATCATTACACCCTGCAAACACACGTCACCACAACCTGTAAGTCACAGAAGCCGAATCGTTTTCCCGCCAAACCAAAAAGTAGTAGGGTGTGATGCTAGGGGTTAGTTACCAGAGAGGGTACAAAAGACCATCACACCAAAATATATGATATTTGCGATTGATTTTTACATCATGCCTGAGGGGTCTCCAGTTGTGGATGATAAGAGGGACTCATAGGAGACTTCAAACATGTCGGTCTAGGTAAGTTGTAGAATCAACTATCATTTGGGCTTATGATGAGGGAACAAAACATCAAGTTGATTCTTTTGGGTTGAAATAAAGCTGATTCATGTGACAAATGATGACATAGAAGATCATGCACGACATTCAGTACATCAAGGAAGTAAAAGCACATATTCAAGTCAAATGTTTAATTAATACCCAAGGAAGAGAATGCATATCAAGACATGAAAGTTCATCTTTCACAATTTACCACATAATCTAGCCAATCATCGAGGGAACACAACAAATAGACATGTAGTTAGGGGAACAAATCAGGCTTTGTATGGAACTGAATGTAGAGTTCCCCAACAGGTGTCCTAATGAGAAAACTGGCGTTTGATCCACAAGTTTCCCTGTATGCCAATCTTTATCGACACAGTGATGTCTTTCCTAGATGTACATGGTACCTGAGTATTCAAACAAGGAACAATTTAGTCATTAAGTCCTTATCCACATCTCCATTTCCTTTACCTTTGTTACCAGGCCTTTGAGTCTCAAACATTCCTGCAGGAGTGAGGTGAGACTCGCTTCGTTCCCTGTCAAGTAACTGACCCTTGTACGAATGAAATACCGGGAACTTTCCTCACTTTATTCTGCACAGAAAGAGTTAGTTCTTGCGAACCCAGACAAGCTTATGCTTTCTGGGCACAGGAGCAACATATCTAATCTTAGGAGGTTCAGCATTCATTTGCTCTCTAGTAGTGCGAGCAATCTCCTCATTGTGTTGCTTCAGAAGGCACTCTTGCTTGTAGTGACCAGAGTGTCCGCAATACCAACAGACCCTATGGCACTTCAGATCTGAATACTTGCTCTTTCCAGGCCAAATTGTTTTGTTAGCAATCCTTGAATGAAAATCAATATTATTGGACTTACTGCTTTGAGATTGCTTCAACCAGATGGCATGAGCCTTCTGTCCATGGTACCAAGCCTTACCCTCCTTAGTCGAGTTTGAACAGTTTTTTCCTTTGTTCCCTCCGGAGGAACTTTCCCCCTTTTCTTTTACAGACTGTTTTCCTTCGACTTTAGAGCCTTTTTGCTTGGTTCCATCAACAGGAAGTTTGGGTTGATAGCCAATCCCAAATTGAGGTACTTTCTTTGACTCAGTCTTCTTTTCATTCTTGGCTGCAACAAAGACAATACCTTTTGGCTTGTCCTTCTGTTCCTCACTGAGTTTGGTTAGATCACTAGAAAGTTTTGCATTTCCTAGTTTCAACATTAACGACTCAGCCTTGAGTGAGGAAACAGAGGACTCCAGAGACACAATTTTTTCAGTGAGTTTAGGACACTCAGAGCAAGAGTTTGAAGAGGAGGATGAACCTTTCTCAAGTCTGAGCACTTTGTCTGCCCAACCCTGATTTTCTTCGATCAAACCTGAGATCGATTCATCTTTCTCTTCAATTTGCTCACTGAAAATACTATTCTCATGAACAAGTTTCTTAATGAGAGATATCAAGCTCTCTTTAGATTTGTTTTTTAAGCTTGATACTAGATCAGATTCAGTTACCTCATCGTTGAGTACCTCTCCCTTTGATTCATTTGGTTCTTCAATGGCCATCAAGCAGACATCCCTGGAGTGTGACGAATCTTCGTCATCTGAGTCTGAATCTCCCCATGTGGCAACCATTGCCTGCTTCCCTTCATTTGCTGGAGGCATTCCTGCCTTTTTCTTGAAGCAGTTTCTGGCCATATGTCCCTTGTTCTGACAGTGGTAGCACACCACATCTTTTAGGTCTCTGTTCCCTTCGGAGGAACTCGACGAATCCTTGTTTCGAGACCATATCTTCCTCATGGCTCTTGTGATGAGCGCAACATCTTCATCACCATCTTCATCTTCATCTTCGACTTGGGACAAGTCAAATGCCCTTTCCACCTTTAAGGCAATGCTATTCGCCTTCTCCTCTCCCTTCTTGTTCAGCTTGTGATTATAGACAGAGGCGTTACTTTCCAGCTTAGCAACAACCTCTTCCATGGTAAGAGTCTTGACATCTGTCTGAGAGTAGAGAGCAAGAACAATTGCATCCCACTGAGAGTTGAGGCCTTGCATGAAGTGGTGAGTTGAGGCCTTGTATGAAGTGGTGAATCAACATCCTCCCCCATGCTTAAATATTGCATTGTTTTCAATGTAATGAAAGATGAAAAATGAAACTATGGGGGGAAAGAAAGATACCCACTAGCGATGCCGAGGTGGTCTGTTGTTGGATCGTTAGAGTTACGTCTGAGGGAACAAAAGCTTTGTTCCCACAGAAGTTGCAGCGAATTTAATATAGCAAGAAAGATAACGAACGAACTCACGATGTATAGTGGAAACCCTGATTAGCAAAACTAGCTTCTCAAGGAAAAACCACTACCTTCAAGCTTCCGCTTGAGAGGATTTTGAAGCGTGTACTTGTCTTATTGATTTCTTGTTCAATTACACTTGTATCCTGGACTTCGACCTCTAAACAACCAGCTAGACTCGAAGACTCTTCTACAACGATGAATCGAACTCAACCCTCAAAGACTTACACACACCTCACTTCTTTTCTTTCTCTTTTTCGTTCTCTCTATTTTTTTCGTCGTTCAAAGCCGTACTTAAGAAATGAATCCTCACTTCACTTAAATACAACTCGGCTAAACCCTAATCATAACAAGATAGGATATTCTAAAATCGGATTACAAAAGATATGATTTTGTTGGAAGAATAATATCCCAACCGATTATATTAATTAAGGAAGGGGTTCCTTAATTAATCCAATCGGAAGGATATTCTTCTTCTCTCTCCAATTGCCTTATCTTAGGAAAGATTCCTAAGATAACACAATTGGGTTTTCTCTCTCCATATCTTCGCGCAATCCGGCTTGATCCTTGGAGCCGAAGTCTTCATCCTTTACCGCGTGTGCTTCTTGATTTGTTTCCTTAATTCAACACGCTGGATTTCTTCTTTCCTTTTGCAGCCTTGATCTGGTCCGTCACTTCAGTTCCTTGAGAGGTAACAAAGCACTTGACAAGACTTTGTTCCCTCTGAGATCCTTTGCTGCAAAGCTCCCTGGGATAACTTTCCTTGTCCCTGAAACACTTGGTACACATATTAGTTGAGTGTTTGTTATCATCAAAACCTAAGGAATTCAACATCTGTGTCTCGGATGTTGTGGCAGGCGTGGCGGTGGAAAATCATGGAAACAAGAGTCTGTGGTGCCATGGCGGGAGGCAATGAAATTAAGCCCATCGGTTGCCAGTCCCCTATATGCCTCCCACCTGTGTGAAGCAGAGGCGTTCCAATGCTTGATGTAAGAGCACTGCACCAGCGACTGATCTCGGAGCATCCGTACGTCCTCATCATGCTCAGTAATCCACTCCCCATACTGTCTACCTGGGTCTGCAGGAACACTCGAAGTGCTTGCCTCACTGTGTCAGCGGTCTCATACTGTCTCTCCAGCTCGAACATATATCAGTCGGGGCCTCTGGAATCTCCTCCTCATCAGATGTAACATGTCGTGCCATCATCAGTTTCCAAATAAAAATCTCCGGCTACATCTCCTCCTCATCGTGAACATCTCGGAGAAGTAGTATAAAATTGGGCAGCGGGGCCGCGATCGCGGTTTTTACCCGCGCCCGCGGAATTTTTTTCGATTTTTTTCAGGATAAGGAGACTTACGGTGATAAAACCGCGATCGCGGTTTTCCCTCTGGTTTGCTTCTGAATCTGTCTTCGATTCTCCTACCAGCATTTTAGTCTAAACACGAAACAACAATAATAAAAACTTGAAATTAAAAGACATGAAAAGAATTAAATACCTCGGGTTACCTCCCGCGCAACGCCTTGGTTAATGTCGTGGCTCGACTTAGTGCCTTGCAGATCAACTTAAGTTATCACATCAACAGAACTCATAGAATCATTATCAGGAGGGTGTTTCTTAGCATCATAGATGTTGTATTCTACCCTTTCACCATCAAATTCCATTGTCAGTGACCCACTACTTACATCAATTTTGGTATTGGCAGTCTTAAGAAACGGCCTACCTAACATAACAGGGCCTGCATGCTTGTCGTGTCCCATATCCATCACAAAAAAATCAATAGGAAAAATCAAATTGTCAACCTTCACAAGGACGTCCTCTACTACTCCTTTCGGATAAACATTAGACAAATCAACTAACTGAATTACCGTCCTAGTTGCATGTAATGGTTCAAGCCCCAAAGATTCATATACAGAGTAAGGCAACACATTAATAGATGCACCTAAATCTAACATGGCTTTTTCAAACTTGGTGTCACCTATCGTACAAGGAATACTAAACATGCCAGGGTCATCACACTTCTTAGGCATTCGCCTTTGAATCACATCAGACACATTTTCACTAACTTTAACTTTTTTCTTGCTTTTGGCTTTTTGATTCCTCTTAATTTTACATAATTCTGTCAGAAACTTTGCATAGCAAGGAACACTTTTAATCAATTTAAGCAAGGGAATGTTTACCTCACACTTACTGAAGGTTTCGAAAATCTCCTTGTCATTCTCCAGCTTTCTTGTGTCTTTCAGCGCCTCAGGGAATGGAGGAATTGGCTTCTGTGAGCCAAGGGGAGGAAAATCCGGACGAACATAACCATCTTGGCCATTTGTAGCAAAACCGCAGTCGCGGTTTTGGACCCGCGATCGCGGTTTCTCTTGGTGGCTTTCTGTAACTTTCCCGCGGTCGCTGCTTCATTCTGTTGTAGGCTGCGGTTCTTCTTCTGAGGTAAAATCGCAATCGCGGTTTTCCACCCGCGATCGCGGGTCTGATTTCTGACTTGCTTCTGCAGAACTGTCTCCCAACAGTGTCTCTTTTGTAAACAACCCGCGGTCGCGGTTCCTCTCGATTGGTGTATGCAGGAATTTTGTTGTTTGCAGCTTCCGTCTCTTCATATAATTCGTCCTTTTCTGCTAAGAGGACATTGTTCTCCATTGTTTCGTTTAGCTTCCTCCCACTTCTCAGCATGATTGCACTCACATTCTGTCTCGTGTTCAACTCCGTTTGCGACGGTAGCTTACTCGCCTCCTTAGCCTCCAGTTTGCTTACTGCCTGAGAGATCTGCCCAACTTGATTCTCCAAGTCTTGAATGCTTGACCTGGTCTCTTGTCGAAATTACGCAAAATTGCTTTGCATTGTAGTCACATTCTGAGTCATGGTGGTCATGTTCTGTACAAGGGCCTTGATCATGTCTTCTGTAGACATAGATGAGCTCGAACTATGCCCCTAAGGTCTAGGGTCATATGGTGGTCTGAATGGTTGTTGCTATTGACTTCCAGGTTGCTGAAATTGTTGTTGCCGCTGATTGAACTGCTGGTTCTGCTGGTTTCCATATCTCAGATTGGGGTGATCTCTCCACCCAGGATTGTAGGTGTCGGAGTATGGGTCATATCTTGGTCTAGGAGGTCCGAACCCTCCCATAGCATTCACTTCAATTGTAGGCTCTTGCAGTTGCGGGCACGCATCAGTAGGGTGCAACGTGTCATAATAGATGCCAAATGTAACAACCCCGACTTATGTCGGTAGTGCCACACGCCAGTGACCTCAGACGTTAATGCCCAAAGTCACTCCAGGCTTTAATCGGAACAATTAAGCTTAAATAAATACGTAAATATTCAATAACGAAAGAATAATCAACGGAAGATATTTTAAATGAATAAACCCACCATTTTATTAAGATTCCTCTCGTAAAATGAAAAGGACGGTTTTACAACAAAGTATAGTGACATCGGAAGACTTTTAAATTACAGCGGAAGACTCTTTTAAAATAGTCTTAATTAATGACTATGTACTACATTTATTTCAAATTAAACATACACGCCTTGGAAATATTACTTCTTAAAACGCAAACTTCATCTGCAAGCCTTCTCTTCGATTGGTTACTTCAAAAGTCAGGGACCAACCTCTGATGTGTCGTATAAGACGGATGACACAAGCCAACCATGCAAGGAATGAAACCCGGTTGGTTAGTCTAATGAAAGACTATGCAAGGGTGAAAACATAATGGTTCAAGTGATCGTAACCGTTTACTATCATTGTCTCTCGAATAATAACCGAAGGAATGATACATAACCCGAAACTTTCACAAAATTATAGAAAAAGACATGCAACGAAAAGAAGACTCCAACGGAATTGAGTCTTATAGGAAAATATGAAGAATTATTTGGGAACGTTAAGTTTTCACACAAGTTTTAAAATACGACCTTGATTATTTGGGCTCACGACCAACCTCACCGTGTAATGCGAATCCAGATTGGAAAGAGGACTTACTCTAACAAGAGTCCGGGCGGTTTCCACGTTGTACTCCTCGCCCGAGGGTATATTAATTATATGTGTAAAAGCAC
Organism: Rheum nobile; assembly: GCA_027886185.1. Classification (NCBI taxonomy): domain Eukaryota; kingdom Viridiplantae; phylum Streptophyta; class Magnoliopsida; order Caryophyllales; family Polygonaceae; genus Rheum; species Rheum nobile. The sequence goes on along the minus strand of WOAB01000002.1, from coordinate 889,207 downwards.
TTATCTTATTTAATTCCAAAACATACATTCACGTTACAACTTTTAATCCACATCATCTCGATACGAGAGATATTTATGGGAATGACTCCCGAACGTTAGTACTAGCTAAGTTCACCTACCCTGAATAAGGGTACAGGTCATGACCAGAAGTACTAGGGCAAAATCCTCCTAATACCAGTTATAAAGAAATGACTAGACCTCCCAAGGTACATAGCGTTCCTACGAATACTCGTTCTAACTACACATGTAAGTTCATACATAACTCCACACCAAAATCGTTACGGTAATATCATACATAATAGCGTTGTTTCTAGAAATATATACAACATATTATACATTCATATTTTAACACATTGTTTTATTAAATCTGTTCCCAAACATAAAACAACAACTTTTATCCCATCTTAATTAACAATCAATTAATTGATAATCAAGAGAATCATGGAATAATGAGCAAGAGCGAACCGCCACTTGCCTTGGTTTAGACGAACGAAGATATCGGGTTCCGAGATCTGGAAACTTGCACTTGAGCATGGTTTCCTACGACGACGACGAGTTATAAGATGGACCCCTAAGTTAGATACGATTCGAAAATACGAAATGAGACGAAGGAAAGGAGTCAGAGCTGCGGTCGCGGATGGCATAGCAGCAATCGCGGCCTTGCTGGGCAAAACCGCGCCCGCGGTTTCGCGCCCAGCCGGGGCCGCGAGTCTCTACCCGGCCGCGGTCGCAGTGGATGGAGCCGCGGTCGCGGGACTCCATCCCGACACGAACTTAACTCGAACTTTTCGAGGACATACAGACGACGACGAGGCACCACAACTTCGCTTCTGGATAAAGAGCACCTCCAACACCCAAGAACTTCCCAATTGGCAACGACTTCGGCTCCGGCGATGAAACTCCGGCGACAAGCACAAATTTAAACGAGAGGAAGAAGATGTTGCAAATGATGGAGAAGAAGCCAATCCGAGCCTCCTTTTATAGGCTAGAAGAAGAGGAGTTCACCCCCACCCGAGCAATTGAATCGATCCAGCTCCCCGGCGTTCGGAGCACGAGGAGAAATGCAAATCGCCGGCCTTCTGGAAGCAGAAGAAGAAGACGATGCAACAGTGCCCGTGATTGCGGTTTCAGAACCGCGATCGCGGTTTGCCCATAGGCCAAACCGCGCCCGCGGAAATGCCGTGCCCGCGGTCGTGGCTCTCGGCCTTGATCGGCTCCCGGGCCTTGATCGCAGACATGCCTAATCTTTGATTTAGCACTCCTTAACACTCCTTAAATATTTTAAGACCCCATATATCTTATTAAACGTATATGATTACGTTCAAAGGTTCTTACAGAGGTTACAAAAATTTTCCAACACGTCTTGCTTTACAAAACAAAAGTTGAAAATTACACAAATACCCCTACTAAAATTGAGGGTTATTACATTACTACCCCCTTAAAATAGTTTTGACCCCGAAACTAACACTTTAACCCTGAAACTAACACTACCAAGTTAGAAGGATCGGTTTTCACATTAACCTCTCTACTTGAGTTTAGTATCCTCAATTATCTCGTACTCAACATTAATCCTAGGAAAGTCGATATGTTTTCGCCATCGTGACATCCATCATATGTCTCATTTCAATATATTATCTCATGTGCCAACTCTTAATATACTCACAAGGTCATGATTACCTTAGAATCATAGTCTCCAAAAATCACCACACAATCTTAATTATACCTTAAGCTTGAGAGTACACCTTTTCTTTCAACTTTTGTCTTTATAAATGACTCTCAAAGTTCACACCTTATCTTCCTTAAGTTGATATCTTTAAATAATTTTGTCTTCGTAACCTATATCACCAAAGTTGAACTATTTCTTCGATCATGATTCCACCTACTACATACTGCCTTCGTTCATTACCCTCATTAGAATCGATATATTCATCCACAAGATTATGATTACCTTAATCAGAGTATCCATTATAGTCTCCAATATAATCTCGCTATTATGCCCTACTCGTCATAAAGATCTTGATATCCTCAAGCAGAAGAATACAATATTTTCCTACCAACTTTCTTTCGATGATCAGATCCTCAAAGTACATACATAAAACTCACTTATACCCCAAACTGAGTACCCTTAATTGTCATATCGGCTTACTCTGTACATATGCACCTCATCTATCTCATTATTACCTTAATTAAATTTGGCCCTTATGCCATCTTCTTAACCCAAAATCTTTCCATTAATTAGGCTCTTAACATAAGATCTTTTAGAATTCCTCAATTTTCCTCAAACATGATGTTAACAATCCTTTTAACACGATTATAATCAATCACCTTGTTCATCCAACACGTGTCATAAGATCACCTTAATAGACATAGGTCACTTTTTCACCAAGTCCAGTTAAAAACACACACACTTACATTATCTCATCCTATCAATCCACCCAAGTTACAACAAACTTTTACCGACTGAGTTTGTTGTACACCCATAAATCCTTAAACACTTAATCGTCCTCAAACAATTTATGATCCCAAATCAAGCAACCTTTTTCCTTTACTGATATTTACTATTTACCCAAGACTTAATCACCTTAACACTTCTCGTATCATCATATCATTATATCATTTCCTTAAGAAAGCCTCATAACGAAACCTCAGATAGGTCTTCCAAAATAATACTTATGATTTCACACACTTAGCATTTCCAAAAGCTTTAACCATTGGTCCTACAATGGCACTCTCACTTATAAACCCCATAACCATAACTCCTGGGTTCTAAAGTTTATTCAAGATCGTATTAGAGTACGATCATTTTAGAGAAAACGAACTCCTTATGAAATATCTCTCTTATATATTTATTCACTTAAATATATAATTCATACAGCTCACCCCGTCTAATGCTCAGAGTATGCACATGAGGAATAACCTCAAACTCCATAGAGCATTACTACACACACCAAATCCTTATAGCAAGGAACCCTTACAACATTAACCTCTCGAGACAATGCTCATGAATTCGAGCGAAGGGCACAAATAATGTCAATGCCCAACTTGACATTATTTCAAGAAAATAGAGGGGTTCTTATGAATAGTTTTGACCTCGAAACTAGTGCTAACAAGGTGGGAAACAATCACACATGTCCCAACCCACACTATCCTTTATGAGTCCAGACAGTCTTTATCAAAACATGACATGTACTACTTTTGGCGCTCAAGGATTCTCGTATGCACAAACAACTTGCAATAGTAACGAATCTAGTAATTTCCGGAATAAGGAAACACTTCTTTATTATTTGAAACATTACATTAAAATCATTGACAAAACGTCGAACAGACAGATTACTAAACTATGGAGACTATCGACATAAGCCATCGCTCCTTAATCTTAAAAAGCTTTACAAAAAATACCACTACTCGTACAGGGTTTCCTTCCCGTCGGGGTGACGTATCACAAAGAGTCGCTGCCGTTGACCCGAAAATTCCATAGGCGCCTTGCCTTTATCACGAGCAACAGATTGCTCAGGAGTGGACACCTCCGGCTTTGGGTTCTACCTACCGCCAACATTTGAGGCCTGATATGATTGTATTGGCCCTTGACCCTTCTGCCTACAATATGTTTTCATGTGGCATTCCTTCCCACAATTGTAACATACCCGCTTCTTGTTTTAGCAACTAGAACTTTTGTGCCCAGCTTTACCACTGTTGTGGCATCGGATCACACCGCTACTCCAACCTGAGCCTTTGGCGGAGTCAAACTGAGTCGTCTTGATCTTAGCACGACCAGACTTCTCAAACTTGGTGGGCGATGTCGGTCGCTTAAATGCATTAAACTTCCGGTTCTGTTGCCCACCTTTGGCCTTATTCTGTTCCTCCCGCTTTCGGGTGGATTCTTCCAGCGTAACCTCTACCTTATAGGCCGCATCCACATACTGCTCCAAGGTAGAGCAACCGTGACGCACCATCAAAGGTTTGATTTCTGGATTCATCCATCCATGGAAGTACCAGATATTTTGTTCTTCTGCATGCACGTCCGAACTAGCATAATGCAGTAAGTGATTAAACTTTGCCGCCAGCTCAGACACATTTAGTCCTTCAGTCTCTGGGTAGAGGAACTCCTTCAGCTTCTCTTCCCTCATAGCACGAGAGAAGAAGCGATCAGTGAGCTTGGCCTTGAACATTGCCCAACTCAGATTTGGGTGGTCATCCAAACCAATTCCTTCCCACCACTCACTTGCTCCGTCTTTTAAATGTAACGAAGCAATGTGCACCTGTTTAGCCTCGGTACAGACCACGTTCCAAAATAGTCGCTCTATATGGGAAAACCAATAGGCAAACTTGACTGGTTCCCCGGTCCCATCGTATCTATCCGGGTGCATCGAATTGATCGTCTTCAATGCCCGGTTGTAATTCCCGTCATTTCTCTTGGGAGCCACCGGATGTACAAGACCTTCACGTCCCTCCTCATTAGTTGCAACTTGAGGATTGGGAGCCACTTGAGCTTGCGGTATCCCTTGGGCCATTAGTGCCTCGACCACCTGCCTCACTATTTGCCCAATGACCGTCGCATCCAACACGATCGGGGCATGAGGTGGAACTTCCCTCGCAGCTTGCGGATCTACTTGTCCCTGATGAACATTTGGCTGCAGGGTCGGGTCTTTATTATGCGAGTCAGATCTCGCTTCATCCCCTTGCTGAGTAGCACTCCTCAACTGAATTTGGGAACCGTTGTTAGGACCGTCATTAGTTGCTTAGAACTTTTCCAACTTGTACATGATACTTAATCACTTACGTTATGATACGAATTGTAAGGGTCCAACCCAATAACTTTATATTAGTTTGACTGATCCTCCACCATTAACCTTAAAACGATCTTCTTCTCTTACTTGATAATGGATCAATTAGGAGAAATGTCAACCTTTAATGACATTAAACCTAAGAATGGACGATACCCTTAAGAATGGATCTAAGGAATAGGTAACCAAATCGAAGCTTGCAGAAGTTTGAAAAACCACTTAAACCCTATGCTTTCAAACTTTAAACTTTATATTTTTAAACCTTATATATTTAACTTAATAAAATAATTATTTATAAAGTTAGTTTCTCAAACTAGTGACATTGTTATCACTTAAAAACCCTTACCAAGACCAAAACCATACTTTGAAAGTTATAGCACATAGTAAATGTTAAAAGTTTATAACACACCATTTATAAGGCAACTATGAAATAACTATTAAAGTCCTAATAGTAAAACCATTATTTTTAAATTAAACTTTTAAGAAATCATTGAACTTTAAGTTTAATACTCACATTAAGACCCTCTAAATTCCTTTTTAAAAGAAAATAGTTTGAAAATAGTTTCGAAATTAATTTTCGAAAGTTCTCAAACCTAACAATAGGCCAGGAATTTTAAAAACCATTGCTCTGATACCATAATTGTAACACCCCCGACTTATATCGATAGTGCCACACGCCAGTGACCTCAGACGTTAATGCCCAAAGTCACCTCAGGCTTTAATCAGAACAATTAAGCTTAAATAAATACGTAAATATTCAATAACGAAAGAATAATCAGCGGAAGACATTTAAAATGAATAAACTCACCCTTTTATTAAGATTTCTCTCGTAAAATGAGAAGGACGGTTTTACAACAAATTATAGTGACAGTGGAAGACTTTTATATTACAGCGGAAGACTCTTTTAAAATAGTCCTAATTACATGACTATGTACTACATTTATTTCAAATTAAACATACATGCCTTGGAAATATTACTTCTTAAAACGTAAACTTCATCTACAAGCCTTCTTATCGATTGGTTACTTCAAACGTCAGGGACCAACCTCTGCTGTGCCGTATAGGACGGATGACACCAGCCAACCATGCAAGGAAAAAAACCCGGTTGGTTAGTCTAATGAAAGACTATGCAAGGGTGAAAACAGAATGGTTCAAGTGATCGTAACTGTTTACTATCATTGTCCCTCGAATAATAATCGAAGGAACGATACATAACCCGAAACTTTCACAGAATTATAGAAAAAGACATGCAATGAAAAAAAGACTCCAACGGAATTGAGTCTTATAGGAAAATATGAAGAATTGTTTGGGAACGTTAAGTTTTCACACAAGTTTTAAAATACGACCTTGATTATTTGGTCCCACGACCAACCTCACCGCGTAATGCGAATCCAGATTGGAAAGAGGACTTACTCTAACAAGAGTCCGGGCGGTTTCCACGTTGTACTCCTCGCCCGAGGGTATATTAATTATGTGCGTAAAATCACTTATCTTATTTAATTCCAAAACATACATTCACGTTACAACTTTTAATCCACATCATCTCGATACGAGAGATATTTATGGGAATGACTCCCGAACGTTGGCACTAGATAAGTGCACCTACCCTGAATAAGGGTACGGTCATGACCAGAAGTACTAGGGCAAAATCCTCCTAATACCAGTTATAAAGAAATGACTAGACCTCCCAAGGTACATAGCGTTCCTACGAATACTCGTTCTAACTACACATGTAAGTTCATACATAAGTCCACACCAAAATCGTTACGGTAATATCATACATAATAGCGTTGTTTCTAGCAATATATACAACCTATTATACATTCATATTTTAACACATTGTTTTATTAAATCTGTTCCCAAACATAAAACAACAACTTTTATCCCATCTTAATTAACAATCAATTGATTGATAATCAAGAGAAACATGGAATAATGAGCAAGAGCAAACCGCCACTTGCCTTGGTTTAGACGAACGAAGATATCGGGTTCCGAGATCTGGAAACTTGCACTTGAGCACGATTTCCTACGGCGACGAGGAGTTATAAGACGGAACCCTAAGTTAGATACGATTCAAAAATACGAAATGAGACGAAATAAAGGAGTCAGAGCCGCGGTCGCGGATGGCATAGTCGCTACTACGGCCTTGCTGGGCAAAACCACGCATGCAGTTTTATAACCGCGATCGGGGTTTCGCACCCAGCCGGGGCCACGGGTCTCTACCCGGCCGCGGTCGCGGTGGATGGAGCCGTGGTCGCGGGACTCCATCCTGACGCGAACTTAACTCGAACTTTTCGAGGACATACCGACGACGACGAGGCACCACAACTTCGCTTCTGGACAAAGAGCACCTCCAACACCCAAGAACTTCCCAATCGGCAACGACTTCGGCGACGAAACTCCGGCGACAAGCACGAATTTAAACGAGAGGAAGAAGATGCTGCGAATGATGGAGAAGAAGCCAATCTGAGCCCCCTTTTATAGGCTAGAAGAAGAGGAGTTCACCCCACCCGAGCAATCCAATCGATCCAGCACCCCGACGTTCGGAGCACGAGGAGAAATGCAAATCGTCGGCCTTCTGAAAGCAGAGGAAGAAGATGATGCAACAGTGCCCGCGATCGCGGTTTGCCCATAGGCCAAACCGTGCCTGCGGCTGCTTAGTCGCGGTCGTGGCTCTCGGCCTTGATCGGCTCTCGGGCCTTGATTGCAGACATGTCTAATCTTTGATTTAGCACTCCTTAACACTCCTTAAATATTTTAAGACCCCATATATCTTATTAAACGTATATGATTACGTTTAAAGGTTCTTACAGAGGTTACATAAATTGCCCAACACGTCTTGCTTTACAAAACGAAAGTTGAAAATTACACAAATATCCCTACTAAAATTGAGGGTTATTACACCACAGGCCTTAACTTGTTGTTGACTTCCTTTCATTAAAATGCTTCATCATCTCCTTCAACTCGTTCACATCAGTATACAGTGAAGGTGATGGATGAGAGTCTGTGGCCGTTGTTGTATGGGAGCTCGCTCTCTTGTTGAATTTCCTTGAGCCTTCAGATAGCTCAGAAAACATCTCAAATCATGCAGCTTCAATTTTATTCAGAATGTTACCGCCACAGACTGCGTTCACCATTCTACGCTCATCGTCAAGAAGTCCGCCATACAGATATAGAACGAGGTCTTCGTCAGAATAACCATGGTATGGACAGCTTGATATCAACCTCTTGAATCTCTCATAGTACTCATACAAAGTCTCAGTAGCATGATGTTCAATGTTGCTGATATTCTTCTTCAGGCTGTTGAGCTTTGTTGCAGGAAAGTACTTCTCCAGAAAGGCTTTTTTCATCTTTTCCGATGTATCAATGCTTCGTGGAGCTAGATAGTAGAACCAGTCATTGGCCGAATCCTTCAAAGAAAAATGAAAAGCCCTCAGCTTGATCTGGTCTTCAGTGACTCCTCTCGGCTTCATGCTGGTGCAGACAGCGTGAAACTCAGATAAGTGCTTGTTGGGATCTTCGCCATTCATCCCATGGAAGTGGGGTAGCAAAAGTACTATATTCCTACTTGTGATCAAGAATTGAAGCCTTTTATAGGACAAATATTCGTGAGTAATCAAACTGCATTCAAGTTCTATAGGAAATACACAACTAAATGTGGATTTGATGTGCATCATAGCACAACCAAAATGCACAAAGATGGCTTGACAAGATGGAAATATGTTGTTTGTAGTAGGTAGGGGTTCAAGAAAGTGAATTACCAGATAGTGTGAGTTCACAAGGTACACCTAGTGCTCAACAAAGCAATAGGAAAAAGGATAAAAAGCATAGAAGAATATCGAATAGGTGTGGATGCATAGCTAGGATAGCCTTCCGTCATGCGGGGTCTAGGGGTTATTCCGTCAAGATATTTGAGGAAAGGCATATACATGTTCTGATTGATGACAAAGACAAGCGCTTTGCAAAAGGGAACAAACAGATTAGCACGTTACATGAAGATATCATAATGAATTGTGCTAATGCCAACATGGGTGTTGCAAAAACCTACAAGGTGTACAAGGAGATTGTCGGTGGACATGCAGAAGTAAGAGCAACACTACTTGACTTCAAGAATTTCAAACGAAGTCTAAATTCCTACTTGTTAGGTAGAGATGCTCAAATGACAATTGACAATTTCAAGAAGATGCAAGAAACTTGCAATGCATTCTACTTTGAGTATGAAATTGATAGTGAACATTAATTGAGCCGTCTCTTCTGGTTTGACCCTGTAAGCATAAAGAGCTACAGTTTCTTTGGAGACATGGTCTCAGTAGATGCCACATACAACACAAACAGGTAAATAAAAAAATAAAAAAACTAATCCACATTATTATCATTACCATAGACATGAACACTTAGTCTATTGTGGGTGCACCATTTTGTTAAAAAATGATACACAATCTAACAATGGTGCACAACACATCTTACTTAGTTATGAGTGCACAAGCTTTCAAACTCTGGTGCACCACTATATATACTTTAGTGCACAATTTATTGTGTTATTGATGCACAATCTTGTTATGATATTGTGCATAGTCTGGATATAATATGGTGCACAATCCTGCTATATTGCATTACATTGTTTACTGTCTTGTAGATACACAATCTTCCTAAGGTATGGTGCACAAATTCCTTTGTCCAGGTGCACAATCAATTAATATTATTCGTACACCATTTTGTTATAAAATGATGCACAATCTTGCAATGGTGCACTGCACACCTTACTTGTGTTATGAGTGCATACTCTGGTGCACTCCTTGACATACTTAAGTGCATAATTTATTATGTTATTGGTGCATAGTCTTGTTATAATATGGTGCATAGTGTGACAATATTATACTACACTATTTTTTGAGTTATAAGTGCATAATCTTTCAATGCTATTGGCATAGTCTTGTTGTGATATGGTGCACAAACTTCTTATATTACACTACACTATTTATTGTGTCATATATGCATGATCATTCTCTGGTATTGTGCATAATTTCGTATACTAGGGTGCACAATCTAGTTATATTGTGATGCACAAGTTACTTTATTAGAGGTGAACAAACATAAGAACAAATTATTATAAACTACCTTCTTGGTTAGTGATTGTTAACTGCATTACTAAAATAAATTTGTATGCTAGGTATAACATGGTGTTTGTTCCGTTTACCAGGATCGACAACCATAAGAAGTCCATCACTTTTGTTGTAGGGTTGATACTAAAGGAGGATGAGGAATCATACACTTGATTAGTATTACACTACACTATTTTTTGAGTTATAAGTGCATAATCTTTCAATGCTATTGGCATAGTCTTGTTGTGATATGGTGCAAAAACTTCTTATATTACACTACACTATTTATTGTGTCATATATGCATGATCATTCTGTGGTATTGTGCATAATTTCGTATACTAGGGTGCACAATCTAGTTATATTGTGATGCACAAGTTACTTTATTAGAGGTGAACAAACATATGAACAAATTATTATAAACTACCTTCTTGGCTAGTGATTGTTAACTGCATTACTAAAATAAATGTGTATGACAGGTATAACATGGTGTTTGTTCCGTTTACCAGGATCGACAACCATAAGAAGTCCATCACTTTTGTTGTAGGGTTGATACTAAAGGAGGATGAGGAATCATACACTTGATTATTTGCTAACTTCAAGAAGGCGATGGGGCATGAACCTAATATATTCCTAACCGACCAAGACTCGACGGTAAAGATTGTGGTTGAGAATGTGTTCACCCATGATGTTCACCGATTCTGTATGTGGCACATTATGATGAAGGTTCCCACACAGGTCGATATAGATGTGGCAAACAACAAGGAGTTCAAGACGAAGTTCAACAATGTTGTGTGAAATGCTGAGTTGATAATGGAGCTGTTTGAGGAAGAGTGGTTTTCTGTTATGAATTAGTTTGAACTTGAAGAGAAAGTTTGGTTTCAGAGGCTGTTTGGTTTCAGGCATTATTGGATAGCTTCTTTTTTCAACAATGTGAAGATGAGAGGGTTGTTTAGGACAACATCGAGATTAGAGAGCCAAAACAACTTCTTCAATACGTTCATAGGGATGAGATCTAACCTTGTCCAGTTCATGATGAGGTTCAACAATGCAATTGAATCTCAAAGGCATACACAACAGAAATTGGTATTTGATTCGTCCACTTTCATCCCCACGATGAAGATGTCGTTGAAAATAGAGAAGGCTTGTGCATCAATATATACCATCAATGTGTTTTTGGAGTTGTAAAAGGAGATTTATGCTTATGTATTCTCTTGCTACATTACGAACATAAAAAATGGATGAGGATGCTCATATATACGAGGTGAGGTGTCCCAACGATACGTACTATACTATTCATATAGTTTTATCTTATGGGTATATTCAGTGCACATACAACAAGTTTGGAAAGTGTGGACTACCTTGTAGGCACATGATTCTAATAATGAAGAACATGGGACCAAAAAGATAACCTGACATATTTGTTTGCTCAAGGTGGACTAAAGATGCTACGATCAAACCAATATTTGAGATTGATGGTTCTTTGTACGAAGATTGTGCGCAACAGGATGAGAGAAAGTTAATCTTGCATGAACTATTATCAGAGGTGCACAACTTTATCAATGTTTTACAGAACAATACGGAAGGAATGAGAGACTTGTTGGCAGTGATTAATGATCACAGATCCTCTTACCTCAGCGTCCACAAAAAATGTACAAGTATTGGATCTAGTAAGAGCAAGTTTGAGAGGTTCGTAGGGACGGTGCCGATGGATATCAGCGTGCTTCCTCCTATGCAAGCGCACAACAAGGGCAGCGGAAAGCGCATCATGGGTGGAAAAGAGGTTTCAATGGAACAAGCAAAGAAGCAAGTGAGAGTGTGTGCCAAATGCAACCAAAGAGGTCACAACATTAGAACATGCAAATGTGGTTTTGTGCACAATTCTTTGTGCTTTTGATGCACAAGCAATTACATTTGTGATGCACAATTCTGAGTGTTTGTGATGCACAATGCTTTGTCTTTGTTATGCACAATACTTTATAATTCGATGAACAATTATGTGTGTTTGTGATGCACAATTTTGCTTGTTTGTGATGCACAAAATGTCATCATATGTGTTATATTCTGCGAGACTTACAACTTCAATGAACAATTATGTGTGTTGTGATGCACAATGCTTTGTGTTTGTGATGCACAATAATTTATATTCTTCGTGCAAGATTTAAGTAGACCCGGTGCACAACCCATGTGGGTTAGTGATGCACTATCGTAAAAATATAGGTGCACAAAATATATATATACTATGATGAACAATTTTATTACTCAGTTTCAAAAAGAGTACACATCCTTGATGCACAATTTATATTGAACCAGTGCACATAATTATTGTTTTATGGTGCACTATCGCTGAAATACAGATGCACAACATATAAAACTAATGTGATGAACAATATTTTTTACACAAGAATGAAGTTTAATGGGTGTGAATGTTATGCACCAAGTAATATGTAATTGTGCATCGATAACTATGACATTGTGCACTACTGTAAAATGAATATGTTCACCTTGAGTTTTTGTGTAGTATTTTGTTATTTACACTTTGTGCACCACATTATAATACATTGTCTACTATTGTAAGTTGATTATGTGTACCAGTGTACAATGATTATGTGCTCCTTTAATTTTTAAAGGTTTGGGGGGGACACCCCTCCTCCAACAACGTTTAAATTTTTTTATATAATGTTGTATTATATAATGTTTGTGTATCAAGTTTAAAAATGTCATCATATGTGTTATCGATGCACAAACGGTTTATAATTTTATGGGTGCATACTTCACTTTTAGACTAGTGCACAGTCGATAGTGTGAAGGTACACAAGACATTAATACTTACACGTGTTACTCTTCCATACTGGTGAACTAAAATTTATAAATAAGTGCACTAGTATTGCACAAAATTCCCAAAACATATGTTGTCCAAGTTCATCTACTAAAAAAAAAACAACTATTTGACAATATGTTCATTTTGTAACACAATTGTTCAATACATAAAACACCTATTGTTTTGCTTTTTTGAGTTTCTTCCTCATGTTCTTTGGAATGGGTATGTTTCTTTGGCCTATGGATGATGTCTTTACATGCTCTGCTAACATGTTTTTTTGGACTCGGCCGTATTGCTCATAGATATCTCTCCCGCAACATGTTCATCTGACTTTTGTTACAAATCGTCAGTGCAGAATTAAAGTCAGTCATCCCATTACCTTTATATGTCTTCGTATGGCGCATCAAATAGATACCATAATCCACCTTATTATTTGGATCCCTCCACGGCATCGCTAGCCGTTCTGTCTTAACCTTCCCTTTAAAGGGAAGGGCCTTGGATTCCAAACCATGACGCTCTAGAAACGAAATCATCATTTGTCGTTGCAAATTGATTGACAAAGGAGAATGATGAATCAAAACAAAAAAAAGAAACAGTGGTATCTATTTGAACACAAACTACATTAAAGATGCAGACACACTATGCTATGATGCACTAAAATAACTAGTGAGAAAAACATTTTAATGAGAGAGGAAAAACTAAAATAATATGGTGCACACCTTAGAACAATATGGTGAACAACAAAGAGGAAGGTTAGTGCACAACATTATAGTGAGACTGGTGATGTCAACTAATGCATCACATCGAGGTCCACATTGCTACTATATGATGGTGCACAAATAATTAAAAAATAGGTGCATAATTAAAACAAGGTGTGGTGCACAGGGATAATATACGATGGTGAACAAAAGATGACAAAAGAGATGCTCACAATAGTTAATGGTGCAAGAACACTTACCAACTCTGAATGGATATGACCATACTTGTCTTCAGCTTCGGCTGAAGAATTGTCAACAATGTCTATTATGAGATTCTTGACACTCACCATGATCATGTAGTAATGGTTGGACTGAATAACAGGAAACACATACAATAATAAAAAATAGAGGTTATCAATAGGATACAGTTAGATACGTAATTAATTATGAATGTAAAAAATAAATACATAGTAACACGAAAACATCAAGAAACATACCATATCAACTGCAGATGGTTTGAACCAAAGTGTTTTTTCCATGTCTTCATTAACCAATATCAAAACCATTCCTTTCTAACCGCAACATCTAACTCATTATGTACGACGGTCATGGTCTTCACCAAACAAATCAACAAGTTCAAAAGTTAGTTCATCAATCAAATGCGAAAAGAAACGTATAATCAAAGTGCGAGAAAAACATAAGTGAAATGGTGCACATGTTATAGTGAACTGGTGCACAAAAGAATGTGTATTGGTGAACATTGTCAGACATATGGTGCATAATTTATAGTGAGAGTGTTACACGAAATAAAACTAATATAGTGGGGAAATGGGTGCACAAACATAGACCAATGTAGTGCACAAAATAGATTTAATTTTGTGTACATGTAAACATTAAAGTGGTGCACATAAAAAGCGTACAGTGGTAAACAATGAAAACGAAACTGGTGCACAACTATATGTAATGTGGTGCACAAATAATGAAAAAATGGTGAACGAGGAATAAGAATTAAACACTGACCAGTGCGGTTGTTGAGCAGAAATATCTTAAAGGCAAATCGTCGCTCTTACTGTCTCTTTGTGGTTCATAAGCCTCGACCATATCACAATGATATCATCATCAACACATTCATCAACATCCATAAAACGTAATACGTCGTGATTTCCATTCAACTCTTTAAGTTTGAAAACGATCTCGCTGCATAAAAAAATCAAATGAGGGAATGACACAACAACATCCTGCTGCAAAAATTAAGAGCATTGAGGAAATAAGAAATAAATTAACAGAGTTGGAGGAAAATATAGATAAAAGTCATATAATAAGAGGTGCACAATAAAATATAGATATGGTGCATAAAATAAGGATGATGATGTGCACAACAAAAAGCTAGCGTTGAGCACAAGTAAAAACTTGAGGCAAAAATGTAACATGTGGTGCACAAAATGAGGAGGATGGGGTGCACAAAAAAAGCTAATGTGGTGCACTTGTAAAAGTTTTGGAAGGAGATGTGTTATGCACAACAATGAAAACATATGTTGCACAAACAAAGAGGCAAATTAGTGCACATGAATAAATAATTTGGTGACACTGACACCTTCCCAGTGGTCGTAGCTGACTAGAGAGTGCATTCTATCCCCAAATCAAAGGATGGATGGGTGAAATCTCCCGGAGCTTTAGACATCTTTGACTTCTTTTCCTTTGGTTGCTCTGCGGTTGTTCATCATCGATTACTTTCCTTTCAGAGTCCACCTCCTTCTCGGAAAATTAGGGTTGATGGATCTCCTCATTCCCTTGTGCCTCTGATGCACCATCTTCCCTCTGGTTGTCTTTCCTTATAGCCTCATCCATCCCGTCCTTCACCTTACCCATGTCCTCCTCAACATCCTTCTTTTGTTCTTCCCGTTGCTTACCTTGAACTTCTCCATCCCTCTCATGAGCATCACTCATGTCATGATGAACATCGTCCTCCCCTTCCTTAATGTCATTTTCATCCTTGTCCTCCACTTCTTCTCCTTCATCCTTCTTTTCATCCTTCTCTTTCCCTTCCAACTCTTTTCTTTCTTCAGGAGTAACAGTTGAATATTCCTCAACATCAGAGATATCAACCTCATCTTCTTCCTTGTCATCAACAACCTCGAATACGATAGCAGGGTTGTGAAGGAGAGTATCACTTTATGAGTCCCTCTTGTCAACAACAACCTCATCCTCTTGTTCCGTCGCTTGAACGACATCAGATGCGGTCCCAGCATCGTGCATGGGAGTATCCCTATCCGCGTAATAGTCATTGGTGAACAACGTCTGAGTTTCCTCAATAAGATCCTCGCTTGACATCATGAACGTCGCCTCGACCTCTTTGATGCACTTCATAACAAAAGGGTCCAAAAAGAACATGTCCTGGCTATCTTGAGATTGAGACGATTGGCACTGAGAGCTAGAAAGAGTCTTGAGGTTAATGATCTTCTTAATTGCATCATTGATCTTCTGGAATATGGAAGCCTCAAACACACTCTTAGGCGCGTCCCTGACATGTTGGTAGAACTTCCTGATATATTCGGCAATTATTCGTGCCAAATCAGCATGATCACAGATGTATTTGTAAAAGCTTGAATCCTCTCCAACACCACCTAGATCAAGATCCACATCACCATCAACTATAGGGTCATCATCGGACTGTTCCTTAACAACTGGAGTTGTTGGCTCTGGCAGTGCAACAAGGGGTGTGAGGTTTGATGGCGCTATAACATAACCCATACCAAATCCACCAAGTTTAAGCTCGTCCTTCTCTCTCTTCTTGAAGAAAGCAGATGCATAGCAGCTGATGATATGGTATTGCCTCTCTATCATCTCTCCCATCAGGCTAACTCTATCACAATACAAAATCTTTGAAAAGGAAAAAACAAGCATGTTATAATGGTGCGTAAATTATGAAAAATACAAGAGCACAAAGCAATAAAAGAAAGACTAGTGCACAACTTAAGGAAAAATGAGTACACAATAAAATACAGAGCACAAAACTCTTGAACTACGATGCACAAAGATTATAGTACAGATGCACAACATTTTCATTTAATGGTGCACAAGCTCTTTTATAATGGTGCATGAAACTGAGATTAATGATGCACAATGCTCTTTGATAGGTGTCATTTCATGCACCTTAACTAGTGATTATTGACACAATTTAGATGAAGTTTCGGTGTAGAATTAGGCTAAGTCTGTAACCCAGGGAAAGAGTTGAAGCAGTACAAATTTGAAGACTTTACAGCTTAGTGAAGAGGAAAGAAGATGAAGGAGAAGATTTGCCCAGAACTAATGAAGAAAGCTACCTCACTTGGTAGTACAGGAGAGCAGACACAAGGATGAAGAAGCTGGCCAATACCGCCCGGCGCCTGAAGCCACCGCGACCCGGCGGTGATCCTCAGAGAAGTGCAACGCGAAGCCACCGCCTCGCGGTGGGATATTACCGCCTCGCGGTGGAAGAGAAGGGTGTGCGGCCAGCGTGTCATTTGTTTCCATTTTAGTATATTTGGATTTTATGTCTTATTATATTTTATTTCCTTATTTTATCTGCTAGGTTAACTTTCTACGAACCTATTTAAGATCTTTTTCGTTAATTTTGAGAGGAGTTCGGTCCTCTCTCTTTTGATCGTTCAACTTCTAGGTTTTTGAACAATGGATAGCTAAACACTTTTGTTTTGCTAGACAATTGAAGCACTACAATGAATTGGTTGTGAGATTTCTATTCCGTGTTCTATATCTTATTAAGTTGGATTGATTCTCTTGATTAAACTGTCTATTGATTTATGTTGATTCTTCTGGCGTAGCTAACTAGGTTTTTCGACATCTATCATATTGCTAAGATTGCATATAGGGGTTTCGAGTGCATATCTAGTGGCAAACACAATTGTGTGTATAGGGGTTCCGAGCGTACAATTGTGAGTGAGAATCAGTTGCATGTGAGTAGGGGAGTGAGTACTTGTACGTCTTTCTACTTGCATGTATCCTATATCCCTGTGTGCATTGTTATTGCTGTGTTGGTGCTAAGGTACGCTGACAACTGTGAGAATCAGTGGTATTTTATCATTGGCATAGTAATAAGTCTATCGACAACTGTGAGAATCGATAGTACTTAAGATCAGGGTGGGAACAATTATAAGATAGTAAAAGAACTTGGAAATATAGTTTTCAGTGATCAACCTATTGCATTTGTGGTGTGGATATTTGTCTGGTGGAATACTTTCTCTCATCATATTTCTTCTTCTGTTATTACTTGCACTTTTGTTAATCCTGCGATTATTCCAAAACCCCCCTCGTTACTTGTTAGTCACACGTTATTGCATGCAGATAACCGACTCCATGTGGGATCGACCCTAATTTACTTGATATACTCTTTAGTAGGTGAATTAGGATTTCTTTGACAGGAAAACGACACCGGTTTCCGGCCCTGTCAAATTTGGCGCCGTTGCCGGGGAATCAAACATTCTGTTTGTGATTATTTGTGATTGACTGCGGTGTGGATCTATCTTACGATCCGCACCTTTGCTACTGATTCGCTACTTGTTGAAGTTCATACAGAGACAGGTACGAATGGCTTAGACACTCCGATAATTGACTGCACCAGATCTGATACAACAGCCGTTGGCTGTAAGCATTCCACCACTTGCTGATGGTGTAACATTTGAGCTCGGAACAGGAGTGATACGATTACTCCCACGATATTATGGACGAAGTGGCGAGGACCCCATTCTTCATTTGAATAAATTCCACAACGTCATTATGAGCATCAAACCAGCCAACGTCACTGAGGATCAGATTAAAATAAGAGCCTTCGGGTTCACTCTTAAAGACGATGCTGAAGACTGGTATTATCATCTGCCTAGCGGAAGCATAGATTCATGGGCTAAGCTGCATAAGGTTTTCCTCGCACGCTACTTTCCAACCAAAATGGCAAATGCCTTGAAAAGGGAAATTACCAGCATTGAACAAGATGAGGAGGAGACCCTCTATGACTATTGTGAACGGTTCGAGCAACTCTGCGCTAGTTGCCCGTTCCATGGCTTTGATAAGAAATCACTGGTGCTCTATGTTTACAACGGGCTGATGGATGATGAAAGAAGAATTATTGATGCTACATGTGGTGGTAGTATCCTGAATATGACCCCCGACGCAGCCATGACCACACTTCATGATATGGCTGAGGGTACTAGGGATTTTGATGAACCCCCAAGGACCAGATTTGTTGGTGGTGTCATCGTCTACGAGTCACATGTATCACAAGAAATTACTTCTTTGAAGGAGGTCATTGTGGGGATGGGCAAGAAAGAAGAGCCTCAACAGCACGCTGGCTGTGGAGTTTGCGCTGGTCCATTTCACAACACCAACGCCTGCCCCCAACTACAGGATACCACTATTATTGAAGTGTACGAAGCTGAAGTTCACGAGCCTGTTACACCTCAATATGATCAACCGCCACCGCAACAACCACGCTCTGTTGACCCACCAACGACTGGCAGCCCCTCTTCAACCGAAGAAATTCTCAAGGTCCTAAGAATGCACTTCACAACGCATGTGCAATCTATTGAGGCCAACATAAAGAGCATAAAGGAGGCCGTGTTCCAATTATCCGATGAGTTTGCTGGGTGGAGAAAAGAGGGCATTAAAGAGGTTTCAAACGCAGTAACCCTCCGAAGTGGCAAGGAATTACAAGTCGCCCCTACAGCTAAAATGGACGACAATGCTGAAATCGAAATTGATGATGAGCAAATTCCACCGCCCCGCGGTGATTCCCACCGCGACCCGGCGACAGCCCCCAGTAATCCCACGCCATTGCCACCGCCCCGCGGTGATCCATACCGCCCCGCGATGAGTCCACCGCCTCGTGGTGAAAGCCCAGAGCTCATAGATTTACCTGAGGATGAAGAGGATCCCTACGTACGTCCCAACTTCCCTCCCCTTGGATCTGAGAAGCCACCTGCCCCCTTTCCCGAGGCACTAAAGGAAAGGAGAGTAATTGATGACAAGGATCTCTTCGACACTTTCAGTAAGTGTGAGGTAAATATCCCACTCCTCAAGCTTGTCAAGAGTGTACCAAGGTACGCTAAGTTTCTAAAGGAGCTGTGCACTATAAAAAGAAACCAGAAGCTGAAGGGCAAGGAAAAAGTCAAGGTTAGCGAACGCGTATCTGCTGTATTCCAGAGGCGTATGCCAAAGAAGTGCGGAGACCCAGGTATGTGGAGCATTCCTTGTATTATTGGAGACACTAAGTTTGAAAAAGCTATGCTTGATCTTGGTGCCTCCATTAATGTGTTATCCTATTCTCTCTACGAACCTCTTGGACTTGGACCTCTGCAGGAAACAGGAATTGTAATTCAATTGGCTGATAGGTCTAGTGTCTACCCTGGGGGAGTAATAGAGGATGTCCTTGTTATGGTTGATAAATTGATATTTCCTGCTGATTTTTATGTCTTAGATATGGAAACAGATACGAAGGCAACTCCTATACTGTTAGGTAGGCCGTTTTTAAAAACTGCTAAGACTAAACTTGATTTGCAAAGTGGGACACTTTCGATGGAATTTGACGGGGAGAAGGTGGAATATAACATTTATGAAGCCATGAAACACCCCGCTGAAGACCATTCTCTATGCTCCATTGATGTGATCGATTCTATTGCACATGATGTCTTTGATATTTCTGGTCCTGATGAGTTGATGACCATTGTTGAAAATAATTTAGACTTGTCCTATGAGGAATACTCTTTACCCTATAACATGAAGGAAGCCATCGCTCAGTTGGATGCCCATGGTAAGTACTCTGCAAATCCTTTGGGCGTTGGCCCCATTCTACTAAACCCGAGCGAAAGGCTCGTTCCTTCTGTTGAACAGGCTCCTGAGATCGAATTGAAGCCGCTACCAGACCATCTCAAGTTCACTTTTCTTGGAGCCAACGACACCCTGCCGGTCATTGTGTCTAACAAGCTGACTGCAGACCAGGAAATGAAGCTATTAGGCGTGCTCAAGGAGCATAAAACCGTGATTGGATGGACCATTGCAGACATAAAAGGGATAAGTCCATCGACTTGTATGCATTGGATTCTCCTTGAAGACGGAGCTAGACCATCCAAGCAGCCACAGAGAAGGCTCAATCCTTCGATGATGGAAGTGGTGAAGAAAGAAGTGCTAAAACTCCTCAAGGCTGATATGATCTTCCCTATTTCGGATAGCCAATGGGTAAGTCCAACCCAGGTGATCCCTAAGAAATGAGGTATTACTATAGTGGAGAACCAACAAGGAGAGTTAATTCCCACCAGGACCACCACAGGATGGAGAGTGTGCATCGATTACCATAAGCTGAATGCGGTAACTCGGAAAGACCATTTCCCCCTGCCCTTTATTGATCAAATGCTAGAACGCCTTGCCGGGCGACCCTACTACTGTTTCCTCGGCGGATATTCAGGATATTTCTAGGTGGCCATTGCACCAGAAGACCAAGAGAAAACCACTTTTACATGTCCCTTTGGCACCTTTGCATACCGCAGAATGCCATTCGGATTGTGTAACGCACCCGATACATTTCAATGATGTATGGTTAGTATCTTCTCTGAATATGTTGAGAAATTCATTGAAGTATTTATGGATGACTTTACAGTGCATGGGACTAGCTTTGATTCATGTTTAACCCATTTGGCCCTCGTACTAAAGCGATGTGTTGATACCAATTTGGTTTTAAATTATGAAAAGTGTCATTTTATGGTAGAACAGGGAATAGTACTGGGTCATATTGTCTCTGCTAGAGGTATTTAGGTCGATAAGGCGAAGATTGATGTAATTCAGTCTTTGCCTTATCCCACTAATGTGCGTGAAGTGCGCTCCTTTTTAGGTCATGCAGGTTTCTACCGAAGATTTATCAAGGACTTCTAAAAAATCTCCTTACCCCTATGCGAGCTACTAAAGAAGGAAGTGACCTACGCATTCACTGATGAGTGCAAGGAAGCGTTTGATTGCTTGAGAGAACGCCTGACAAGTGCACCTATCATTCAGGCACCTGACTGGTCTCGCCCATTTGAGATCATGTGTGACGCCAGCGATTATGCAGTTGGAGCAGTTCTAGGACAGAAAGTGGGACGGGCATCCCATGTGATTCATTATGCCTCCATGACTCTGAATGGAGCCCAGAGGAACTACTCCACTACTGAGAAGGAAATGTTGGCGGTTGTCTTTGCCTTGGAAAAGTTTAGGCAATATCTTTTGGGAGTCAAGGTGATTATCTACATAGATCACGCTGCTCTTCGTTACCTGATGACGAAGAAAGAAGCAAAGCCAAGACTAATCCGATGGGTTCTCCTTCTCACTGAATTTGATGTGGAGATCCGTGATAAGAAGGGAGCAGAGAACCTAGTCGCAGATCACCTAATTAGGCTCGTCCATGAGGAAGATAAGCCCGGAGAACAGAGCCCCATTCACGGCACCTTTCCGGATGACACACTTTTTATAATAGAAGGAAGTTCAGAAAACAAGCACCGCCCCGCGTTGCCCACCGCCGCGACCCGGCGAGTCGTAGCCAGTATGAAGTTGGAGATGTCACCGCCCCGCGGTGGCCACCACCGCGACCCGGCGGTAGATTTGTTTGACAACCAGGAGAGCTCACCGCGACCCGCAGCGATAGTACCGCCCTGCGGTCACATCTCTGGAGTCACACTGTGCTCTGGAGATACTTCTGCCCCTCCCTCTCACATAGCCATGGACGTCTTCGGAATCCGTTCTTTCAGACCTTGGTACGTAGATATCGTCAACTATCTGGTTCGAGAGGAAATATCCCCGGATTACACCAGAGCTCAAAAGGCGAAGATACGGAGAGAAGCTCGCCACTATGTGTGGGATGATCCTTACATGTGGAAGCATTGTGTCGATCAGGTAGTGTGTCGATGCCTCCCAGACAATGAGGTACAATCTGTCCTTAACTTTTGTCACTCTGAGGCTTGTGGAGGTCATTTCGGAGCGAATAGGACTGCTAGGAAAGTATTGCAGGCAGGATTTTATTGGCCATACATCTTTAGGGATGCTTACGCCTTCTGCAAATCATGTGATCGATGCCAACGGGTTGGAAACATCACCAGAATGAATGAAATGCCGCAATCATCATTAATCTTTTGTGAGGTCTTTGATGTTTGGGGCATGGATTTTATGGGACCCTTTCCTAGCTCTCATGGGAATCTATATATATTGCTTGCGGTGGACTACGTTTCCAAGTGGGTGGAAGCAAAGGCCACTAGGACCGATGATTCTAAGGTTGTGGCAGGTTTTCTCAAGGAAAATATTTTCTCAAGATTTGGAATACCCAAAGCTTTAATTAGTGACAGGGGGACCCATTTCTGCAACAAGACAGTAACTGCCCTGCTGAAGAAGTATCACGTCACCCAGAGAATCTCTACAACCTACCATCCTCAAACTAATGGGCAAGCCGAGAACTCCAACAGAGTGATTAAATCTATACTGGAGAAGACAGTAGCAGCTCATCGGAGGGATTGGAGCACCAAGCTCAATGATGCGTTGTGGGCATACCGTACAGCTTTCAAGACTCCGATAGGAATGTCCCCTTTCCGGCTGGTTTTTGGAAAAGCTTGCCACCTCCCCGTAGAGCTTGAGCATAAAGCGTGGTGGGCAATAAAGAAATGCAATATGCAACTGGATGAAGTGGGGGAATTCCGTAAGCTGCAGCTGCAAGAACTGGAGGAACTACGCCTTGAAGCCTATGAGAACTCAGTTAACTACAAAGCGAAGACCAAGTAATGGCATGACAAGCATATTCTGTGAAAAGATTTTAAGCCAGGAGATAAGGTCCTCCTATTTCAATCCCGGCTCAAGCTCTTTGCTGGGAAACTGAGGTCCAAATGGACGGGCCCTTATGAAGTTGCTGAAGTTCACCCCCATGGTGTCATTGGACTGATAAACCCCAAGACAGGCAACATCTTCACAGTCAATGGCCACAGGCTGAAACCCTATTATGAAGGCTTTGATCCAACCCATGTTGATGCAATAAGTTTCGGAAGCCCTGAGGCTGAAACAGGGTGAGCCATAGCCTACGTCGAGCTAACGACGTTAACCAAGAAGTTGTCCGGGAGGCAACCCCGGTTAGTTATTTGATATTTCCCTTTCATTAGATTATTTTCGTAGTTTATTTTTGCTTTGTTTCGTCCGCCTGTTACTCACATTTCAGGTACGAAAGTAAATCCGAGACGAGCCATATACCCAGCTCGCGTCCACCGCCTTGCGTTGTAACCCCACCGCCCCGCGGTGGATCTCACCGCCCCGCGGTGAAGGTCTGGTATGATTTCTCAACTAAAAAAAAATATAGAAGAAATAAAGGGCCCCGAAAAAACCTTAAACGGGGAGTAATATTTTTGTTTTTGAGTTTGATACGAAGGATTTGACGGTGTCAGTTGGATCGCCCCGCGATCCGGTATTTACTTGTACATTCATCACCCCATAAACACTCCCGCCAAACCCTAATCCCCTTTTCTTTCTCTTCCCCGTCTCTCTCTCCGCCGTAACCCAATTCCAAGTCTAACCCTTAACTCCAAGCTTTCCCCGCCCCAATCACCCTTGTTCCTAGCCTTAGTAGTGGAAACCTTTCACCCAACTTTGATCCCCTTTACCCAGACCTCCCTTTGCAATGATTTCTGAATGTCCCCGTGGTGGTTCGTAGTTGCAGAGGGTGATATTTTGCTTTGGTGGTGTGATCGGCACAATCTGGGTGATCCTCCGATTGATCGATGGTGTTGGAGAAGGATTCGCACAGTGACCGCCTCGCGTTGCAGTCCTGCCGCCTCGCGCAAGTCGGATTTTGAATTTGGAGAAGAAGGTGAATAGTCGCCGCCCCGCGCCCACTTCACCGCGACCCAGCTACTACGCTCAGTAATCACCACCGCCCCGCGGTGACTCGTGGTCATTCTTCAGTGGGTTGTAAGTCTTCCTTGCCTCGTTCTTTCGCTTCGAGCACTTACTTCATTATACTATGTCGAGAGCTAGGAAGGTTGGGATGACCGAGGAGGAGTGTCGAATGTATGATGTGGTGTCAGCAAGACATGTCCAGCCGACTCGCTTCTTTGATAGGGGATCACTAGCTGAGTTGGGTTTGTTGGAGATGACTCAACAATGTCTGGACAGGATGGGATTGGGGGGATTCCTAGACAAATGCGCGCCCACATTCCCTGAACTATGCTACCAGTTTATAGCCACTGTTTCTCGAAGCCACACGCGACGCATCATCGATGGTAGGGAGCAGAAGTTCATCGCTGGGATCACCTTCAAATATAAGGGTCGGAGTTATGGTATCTCTATTGAGGAAATTAGGGAGCTGCTGGGTGTGTCAAGGCCAACTACTGAGAAGTGGAGGCAGGGTCCCGACAAGGCGGACCTTAAGGAATTCTGGACCACCGCAACGGGCATGGCTGACTATCAAAAGCGGTTGGAGAATAGTAACAAACTTGTCCACCCCTGCTTCCGCTTAGTCTACACAGTGGTGCTTCGGACATTTTGTGGGTGTATGGAGGAAAGAAAGGTTTCTCTGAGGCGCCTTGGTCTCTTCTCCCCGATGATCGATCCTTTAGATGAGGAGACCCCTGCATGGATTGTCATATGGCTGCATGAGCTGCAGCAGATTCGCGAGGGCGCCGCGCGAGATATTGTTCAGGGTGGGCTGATCACCTTGGTTGCTGCGGCCAGGATTTCGATGAACGCCATTCCTCAGCCACTCATGCCTATTCGCTACGACATTCCATATCTGCAACGGTGTGGTATGCTGACTCACTGCTTATCATAGCTAGTGTACAGATTTTATTCTTGCATTTTGTATTTCTATTCAAAAAAAAAAAGAGCCAAAAATAGGTAAAAAGGCAACCAAAATCCCGGGATGGACTGAAAAACCGAAAGGGCGGTCTAAGTAAAAAGCAGGTAGTCCGGCTGGTATAGACCAGGGCAAAATTGGACTGGAGTGATGCGAGTATATGTGAGATATCTAGCAAAATGAAATGAGTGGCTAGGTGAAAACCCGAAATGGCACCTAGGCAAGATGAGCGTAAAAGAAGAAGAGTGATTCTAGGATTTCTCTATATTTCTTGGCGAGGCGTCATAAGAAGGGGAGCCATAAGGAGGACTCGGGTAGGCCACTTTGGAGCAATAAGAAGCTAGACAGGAGTTAGGAATAGATTCATCGAGCATCATGTGTTTTGGTTGTCTGGGGCTGATTGTTGAGCTGTTGTAGTCATTGGTATCATCTGTTGTCACACTTCATGAGGCCTTGATATTTGATGAGTAGAGTATGGTTGATTTAATTTACTCGGGACGAGTAAAGGTCTAAGTGTGGGGATATTTGATAGGTGTCATTTCATGCACCTTAACTAGTGATTATTGACACAATTTAGATGAAGTTTCGGTGTAGAATTAGGCTAAGTCTGTAACCCAGGGAAATAGTTGAAGCAGTACAAATTTGAAGACTTTACAGCTTAGTGAAGAGGAAAGAAGATGAAGGAGAAGATCTGCCCAGAACTAATGAAGAAAGCTACCTCACTTGGTAGTACAGGAGAGCAGACACAAGGATGAAGAAGCTGGCCAATACCGCCCGGCGCCTGAAGCCACCGCGACCCGGCGGTGATCCTCAGAGAAGTGCAACGCGAAGCCACCGCCTCGCGGTGGGATATTACCGCCTCGCGGTGGAAGAGAAGGGTGAGCGGCCAGCGTGTCATTTGTTTCCATTTTAGTATATTTGGATTTTATGTCTTATTATATTTTATTTCCTTATTTTATCTGCTAGGTTAACTTTCTACGAACCTATTTAAGATCTTTTTCGTTAATTTTGAGAAGAGTTCGGTCCTCTCTCTTTTGATCGTTCAACTTCTAGGTTTTTGAACAATGGATAGCTAAACACTTTTGTTTCGCTAGACAATTGAATCACTACAATGAATTGGTTGTGAGATTTCTATTCCGTGTTCTATATCTTATTAAGTTGGATTGATTCTCTTGATTAAACTGTCTATTTATTTATGTTGATTCTTCTGGCGTAGCTAACTAGGTTTTTCGACATCTATCATATTGCTAGGATTGCATATAGGGGTTCCGAGTGTATATCTAGTGGCAAACACAATTGTGCGTATAGGGGTTCCGAGCGTACAATTGTGAGTGAGAATCAGTTGCATGTGAGTAGGGGAGTGAGTACTTGTACGTCTTTCTACTTGCATGTATCCTATATCCCTGTATGCATTGCTATTGTTGTGTTGGTGCTAAGGTACGCTGACAACTGTGAGAATCAGTGGTATTTTATCATTGGCATAGTAATAAGTCTATCGACAACTGTGAGAATCGATAGTACTTAAGATCAGGGTGGGAACAATTATAAGATAGTAAAAGAACTTGGAAATATAGTTTTCAGTGATCAACCTATTGCATTTGTGGTGTGGATATTTGTCTGGTGGAATACTTTCTCTCATCATATTTCTTCTTCTGTTATTACTTGCATTTTTGTTAATCCTGTGATTATTCCAAAACCCCCCTCGTTACTTGTTAGTCACACGTTATTGCATGCAGATAACCGACTCCCTGTGGGATCGACCCTGACTTACTTGCTATAATCTTTAGTAGGTGAATTAGGATTTCTTTGACAGGAAAACGACACCGGTTTCCGGCCCTGTCACTCTTTTATCATGGAGCACAATAAATACATAATGTGGTGCACAAAACTACACATCATGAAACACAAAAAATATTAAAAGACATATGCAAAACAACTTTATATAAGATGGAAAAAATTATAATATCATGGAATACAACATAGTGCACATATCAATATAAACATGATGCACCTCATATATAAAGTTTGGATTATATAGGGAGGTTCCTTAGGGTATAAAATAGGGAGCATTTATAATCGTTCGATCTACTTCATCCAAGGGCTGAAAGTCTCTCTTGCACTTACAAGAGACGGTGGCATAGTTGTAATATATGCCAATTTTTGTTTTTCGTTTCACTTTTACCCTCCCTTCTCCAACCGCTCATCTGCGCACAGCATCCTCCACCATTGTCGAGCTTGTTTCGCTTGCTTCGTGAATTCGCTCTCGGCGTGATGGATCACGGTACTCTTTGATTCGATTTGGGTTAATTCGTCTATTTTGATTTGTGTATGAAATTTGTTACATTACTTCATCGCCGAATTGCTTTTTTTTGTTCGTGAATTAGGTCGTTATTTTTTACTTGTTTGTTCAATTTGAGATTGCCTCTTCGTTCCAGTGCAATTGTTGTACTTATTGTGTCTCGCTATTTCATGAATTTGTTTTCGATCCCTGTACAAAATTCTCAATGTCATATTGTCTCTGTTTTGCCTTTGTCTGTTTTGTTGTGTCGTATGAGATTTTGGTTTTTTGCTTTCATTTTGGTCTGCTTTTAACAATTAGTTATTATCTGTGCACTTTCACTTTGTGTACATATTTTTTGTTGGAGCTTCTTTTTCCTCTGTTATATCTGTGCATTCCTTGGAACACTTGTTATTCTTGCACCAATTGACCTTATTCATGCACTTTCATCCATTCTATATATTTTCAGTTGGGCCTTCTTCTGCTTCGGATTTGTGGGTGGTGGTGGTGTTGATTCTTCTTCATTTGTTGAGCCGGATACTTGTGAGAGCAATGTGATTCAATTCTCGCAAGAAGGGCAAACAATGTACTATTTGCCTCATTGTCCAGAAGATATGAAGCCTTTCATCGGTCAAACATTTACTACACTTGAGGAAGGTATGGATTTCTACAAGCGTTATGTAGCGGGATGTGGGTTTGATGTGCACAGTGGTTGCTCCCACAAGGACATAAAGGATCAGATTGTGGTTCTGAAATACTTGATTTGTACTAGGGAAGGCTATAAAGTTGGTCAAAATATACCTAGTCGATGCACTCGGGTTTCAAATAAGGTTGGTTGCAATGCGGAAATTATTTTTAGATATGTTGGCAGGTCTGGATATATAGTGAAATCATTTGTAGAACGTCATACGCATTAGTTTGTTGATGATCCTTATAGGCATTTTATGAAGAGTAATCGAAATATGGACAGTGGGCATAAGAAGTTTGTGTTGAATTGTTCAAGAGCTAATGTAGGGCCTGCTAAGTCTCATAGATTGTATAAGGAAATTGTTGGTGGCTATGGAAATATGGGAGCTTATGTGGTTGATTTTAAAAAATTTAGGCGAGACTTGTTGGCATACTTTGCTGGATCAGATGCTCAAATGTTGATTGATCGATTGTTTGCTAAAAAGAAATTGTGCAGTGCGTATTATTTTGATTACGATGTGGATCGTTTGAAGAGTATATTCCGGGCTGATCCTGTTTCAAGGAAAAACTTTGCCTTTTTCGGTGAGGTTGTCTCATTTGATGCAACTTATCGAACTAACAAGTAAGTGTCATACACTTGTGCACTTTCACTCTATATATGTGCACTTGTACACCTTATTCATGCATTATTTACATAGTGTAGTCTAATAAATTTATTCTTATATCTTCCCACAGGTATAACCTGGTTTTTGTACCATTTACTGGGCTTGATCATCATAAGAGATGTGTTACCTTTGGTGTTGGCTTGGTGTTAAAGGAAGATCTCTCGTCGTATGTGTGGTTGTTAGAGAATTTTAAGAAAGGAATGGGAAATGATCCTAGGATAATAGTCACAGATCAAGATCTTTCAATGAAGTCTGTTGTTGCATAGGTATTTCCTAACACATGCCACCGCCTTTGCATGTGGCATATTATGCAAAAAGTTCCAGACAAGACAAAAACTAATGTAGATAGTAGTGAGCCTTTTAGGAAGAGGTTGAATAGTATAGTATGGACTCATGAACTTGAACTAGTTGAGTTTGGAGAGAAATGGTTACAATTGGTAAATGAGTATGAATTGGAAAATAGGAAGTGGTTTAGTGATATGTTTTTCATTGCTAGTTTTGGATCCTTGCATTGTTTAGAGATGTGATGTTTGGTGGCTTAGTTAGGACAACATCTATTTCGCAGGTTCAAAACAAATTATTTGGTCATTTCACCGACTGAAATTTAAGGCTTGTCGAGTTGTTATTGCATTATTAGTCTACATTAGACGCTCAAAGACATAATCAAGCGAAGATAAAATGATTGCATGACTATGTTGCCTAATTTTAAGACTGGACTGCAGTTGGAGAAGCTTGCATCAGAGCATTATACGTTGACTGTTTTCTTGGATATTCAGAAGAAAAAAATTGGGCCTCTTGCTTTTCTTGTCGTATTATTGGGATGCTTTCTAACAATGGTGTTGTGACTTACAAAACCAAAGAAGGTGATATGGAAGAGGTCAAAACTGTGTATTACTGTGCATATGGTAATGTTGTTTGCAGTTGTAGATTGTTTCAACGGATCAGAAACCCGTGTCGCCATATGTTTGTTGTGTTTAAGAACATGGGCATGGACAAAATCCCCATGAATTTTGTCTTGTCTCACTGGACAAAGTCAGCTATGATAAGTCCTATCTTTTCTATTGATGGGACATTGGTTCAGTAGTGTTTTGAAATGGAGGAAAGGCAGATTCTGATGAATACTTTGCTTTTAGATTTTTATTGTTGTATGGGTCTTTTAGAGCGGTATCCAGATCGATTGAAGGATTTCACACCCCTTTTGAAGGAGCTAAAAGCTGCTTTGATGGAGTGTAGTAGGGGTATTTAGAGTTCTGGATCAAACAATGCACAGTTGGCTGAGGCATTTGATATCACTAGTGTATCGTCCACTATAACTATGTTACCACCGACCCAAGCAAAGAACAAGGGTAGCGGGAAGCGAATCATGAGTTCAAGGGAGACAACATGTGGTGGCAAGAGGTGTTGTGGTAAATGCAAAAAAATTACATTCCACAATAGTCGCACATGTGTTGAGCAAAGAAAGTTACATTAGTAGATAATGTTATGTCTTGCATATTTTGTTGGAGAATATATTGTTGGACCATATTACACTTTTGTTTTATAAGATTTAAAGTTGACTATGCATGTTGAATATTTGGATCATATATTTTTAATATTTTAATCGTTCATATTATATGTGCACCCCCATTGATTGAATTAACATTTTTATTTGTTATGTATGCACTTCAGGTCTTTATGCTTGACCAAATTAATACACCCAATATCTTGGTGTGGAAGAGGCTGCAAGGAATTTCACCAGAGAGAGAGAAATGTTGTAACATCTGTAATCCATAACAATGTAGTTTAGTTGCTTTCTTAAATTTTTGTGTGTATGGTTTAGATTAGCACTCTCTTCTTTGTGGTGTTTATGTGCCACTTTATTTTTATATCATACTGCTTTGCTTCCCTATTTGAGCATAAAGGTAAATGTAACAACTCTATAGTAAAAAGCTTATGAGAAAATAATGTACTGGCAACCTAAAATTAATCACATGTATTCATATGCAACTGCATTCATCTAGTATCCAACACCGGATCAAAGTCAAATACATGCAATGTTTTTAGATCACAACTACATGCATTAGTAATAGTGTCAAAAATATGCAATGTTAGTTTACATCACATGCATCCATATAATAGTCATAAACCGATCAAACTTTTATATAATCAAAGTTTTGATATTAGTAATGCTTCCTGTTCTTAACAAATCCTCAAAAGAGTATGAAATTTTGGCATTAACCAACCACTAGTTTTTTGATATAGCAACTACTTTTTCTTCCCCTTGGAGTCTTCTTTATACTGCTTCACCCACTGTTTTACCTGTTCGTTATACACTTCATTCAGTGCCGATGTCAACATAGAATGGAGAAACTTCTTCCTCAATACACCAATGGTCTTGGTGTCATTCTTCAAGTTCAATCCATGATGCCACTCCTGGACCCCCATATACGTTTCCATACACCTCATTGCATAAATCCCAAAATCTGCCTTCAGTGTAGACATCCCACCTTGCATGTCGAGCAATGTTGGATACAGGTTCATACTTTACAGGGAATTCGCCTTCTTGTGCAGTCTCTCTTTCTTCAAATAGTTGTACATGAGGTCCCTCTGAAAAGAAATCATAACATATAAAGATATTTGATACATTCTCATTATGAATTCTTCCTAAAGTGCACGACTTAATATTAAACGTGCATACGTAAGTGTCTAAATATCTCTTCCATGATCGACAACATTCAGAAATAGATAACAATGACCACACTTAGCTTTTCAAGATTTACAACACCTTACTAGAGTTTGTGGGATGTCTCCATATATCTCTTTCATTGATTTATTAGCTGTGAAGTTGTCCAAGATTTGGATTGAATTGGCCTTTAAGTTGAATGTGATCAC
Source organism: Rheum nobile (assembly GCA_027886185.1). Taxonomy (NCBI): domain Eukaryota; kingdom Viridiplantae; phylum Streptophyta; class Magnoliopsida; order Caryophyllales; family Polygonaceae; genus Rheum; species Rheum nobile. Next base: position 857,464 of record WOAB01000002.1, on the reverse strand, counting down.
AAAATAGTAATCATCCAAAATTACTGGAAAGAAGACTTGTAAGTGCAATTTTAGCTTGTTAGTGTGTTTAATTATTTTATTTCATTTCAACTAGTTTTGTAAAAAAAATATCATATCAATATCCTTCATCTGCCTTCCATGCACAACTAGTAGAGCATTGTCCATCATTGATGCAAACTCGTTTTCAGGATTGCCATCCCTCTGCATTAATTTGTTTGTAAACTGTCAGTCTATTAGTTCAATATTTTGTATACGTCAAATTTGAGACAATTAATAGGAAACCTACTTGGATGAACACGCTTCCAAACAATCTAGATGATTTCTCTTTGCTTTTCATGTTTTCACCTTGATTGAGATACGCATACCACACATTAATAACTCTGCTATCCATGTTTGCATCATGGTTGTGAATGTGACTTTGTCTACAACTAGAGTCTTGTACTTGAACACAACATCCTTGAAATTTTTGTGAAATATAACAAATTCGGAATTGAATTTTTGTAATAATATTATCTCTTATATACATGAACCTGAAACTTAAACTTACAGTTCATTGCCATATTCACTGAAAATGTAATCCCAAATCAGGTGTTGATCTTCTATCATTCTTTCAGCTATCACTATTGTCCTCTGAAAGTAGGGGCTTCTTTTAATGTATGTTAGTCGTGTGTTTCGTTTCTCTGGCAGTTGATGTTCAACCACAACGACTTGCTTCCCCTTTCATTTTCCCTGTGTATAAATTGAAACATTATTTATATAAATAAAAAATAAAAACAAGCAAACTCTTATCAACACAAATATTGTTGTAAATATGCAGAGAAAAGAGTTTTGGAACTAGTTTTCTAAATGACTCTGATAAGGTGTTATACCTTGTCCTTTCCCTTAGCGACATCCTCTTGGTGCTCTACTTCATATGTCCCCTATGGCTTTTCATTCCTTTTCCCCTGTGTATAAAGAAACATTATATATATAAAGTAAAAATACGAACAAGGAAACTCTTATCTAAACAAACATTGATGTATGTATGCTAGAGAAGACAGTTTTCATACTAGTTTGCTAGATAATCCAAAGAAGGTGATATACCTTATCCTTTCCCTTAGCCACATCCTCTTGGTGTTGTACATCATAGTCCTCTCTGGCTTATCAGTAGTTGTTGTCTTTGCCATGTTTAAGTTATACAGTATTAGTAATACTAATTATGCACTATAAATATGAAAATATGCACTTATATTATTAAGACATGCACTTATTGTGATACTCCGTATTTTTGTAAGGTTATTTTGGGAATTATGGAATTTTCCCGAGTACTCGTTGTGTACGTCGGATTTAATTCAGGTAGCTTGAGACATTCTGTAATGTGCTCTATATCTGTAATATTTTTCTCAGTGAAATAATATACAGACAAGGTGCCTTGAATTTTAAATTGTCGTTCGCGTACGATAATTTTTATCCCGGTTTATCGTCATGCTCGTTCAAAGCCGAATGGGAGAGAAAAGATGGAAACGGCGACCGCCGTTCAGAAACGGCGACTGCCGTGGTTGGGCCCGAGAGGTCAACGTGTCAGCTTCTAGCTGGCCGCGACAGGCCTATTTACGACGACCGCCGCATTTACGACGACCGCCGCGTGCCCGCCGCAGGCAAAAATACGGCGACCGCCGTGATTGTCCAGTGGGCATTACCCGATGGTCGCCGGCGACGTTCGAGGCGCGCTGTTGCGTCGTTTTCCGCGTCTGAGGGTTTGCAGATCACTCCTTGGGGTTTGCCTATAAATAGACAAGCTTGGGCATGGGTTTTGGGTCATCTACAACCCCGAATCGCTGCCAAATTCGCCTCTCGCCGGAGTTGTATTTTCGCCGGAAGTTGAAGGTCTCGCCGGTGTTGCTTTGGTGTGTTTCCAGAGTGCCTTTGTGAAGCTTTTGGTTAGCCTTGGAGGTTAGAAGCCAAAGCAAGTCGAAGGAGGCCAAACCGCTCGTGTTTTGGGGTGAGTTTTCTCTCGTTTCAATCGGTCGTGTTCTTCACGGCGACCGCCGTGTTCTTCACGGCGACCGCCGTGATGAATACGGCGACCGCCGCCAAGAACGGCGACCGCCGTCAGTGCCCAGAATGCCTTCATGGCTTTGGCTTGGTCGGTTATCGTCGTGGCGTCTTTCCTTTCGTGTTCTTTCGCCGTGTTTAGATTCGTACTGTTTATGTCGGATCTAACTTAGGGTTCCTTTTATGGGTCGACTCGAAGGTTGTTGTGCTGTCGGAACTATACCGTGTCGAGCCCGGAATCCAGTTGACGTCTTTAGACTATTCTGCGGAGTAAGGCAAGTGGCGGTTCGCTCTTGCTCTTTCGTTCCATATTTATATTAATTATCAGTAGTTTATCTGAGTAATTAATTTGGAATGAATATTCTGTTTGTCTGGAAACGGTTTTGATAAACTGTTTTGAAAATCATATAATAGGTTGTATATCTGTTAGAACAACGCTATTATCTGTGATCGCCTTTCGGGCCTTTATGTGGATTTATCCTGTAAATGTTGTGGTGCTGTAACTGTTTAGTTAGCACTGTTAGATAGGAACGTTACTCGGACTATGTCCAGTCGTTTCTTTATAATCTGGTATCGGGATGGCTCGTCCCCATCTGGTACTATTCTAAGATCATGATCGGTCTCTTACACATGTGTGTAGAGACAAGACACTTAGCTGGTGTCACAAACCTTTCGGTATACATCACTCTCGACGAAACGTATACTAAGATGTGTCGTCCCATTGGTGGGATACACATGTAAAAGTCTATAACGTGATGTGTGTTTTGAAACATAAATCAGATAAGTGCTACCTTGACGCACATAATTAATACACCTTGGGCGAGTAGTGCAGCTAAGTTCAGTGCAGCTAGGAAAACTCGTCTTGACTTGAATGTAGTACGTTCTCTTTCCAATCTGGATTCGCTGTAGGCGATGAGGTTGGTCGTGAACCGAAGCATCTCAGTCAGTTTTAAATCATTGTTGTATGATTCTGTAATATTCCAGATTTGTCATTCTTCCTTAAAGACTCATTTCAGTTGGAGTCTTCTTTCGAGTCGATTTCTGTGAAGATTCAGTCTTCCAGAATCTTCTCTTGTGCATACCTCTTGTTTATTCTAGTAGGAATATGATGGTTGACTACCGTTATCGGTTATTATCCGAGAAGCGGTGAGTCTAACCTAATATGACTGCTTCGAACCAGTCTGCTTTTTACCCTTGCTAGTCTATTCATTTAGACTAACCAACCAATATTTTCCCTTGCATGGTTGGCTGGTATCATCCGTTCGATTCGGCATATCAGTTAAGAAGTAGCTCAGAAGATTAGAAGGACTATGGAGTCGGCGGTGGTTTTTGAATGTTTTAATTATTTCTTTAATCAGGTTATGATCCTTTGGACAATAACTCCGTTTGTAATGTGCTTTCTTAGTCTTTCGCTGTGTTTGGTTTAAACTATGTTTTGACCTATTCGGGATTGGGTTGTAATCCCGTAACCCTTGTTTCCTCAACAATGTTATGTTTTGGAATTTAATGCTTGATCTTTGTGTATCAATTGCATTTCATAAATTGTATTTATTTGGTAAAGTCTTGGGTGATCTCGGTAAGGAACACTGGGGTCACTGGCGGTAATACCTTTCCAAAAGGGTTAAGTTTTGGGGGTGTTACAGTTGTGGTATCAGAGCCAAAGGTTTTAAAACGGGTTTGGAATTTTTATAAGCCATTTATTCATTTTTGAAAATACTTTAAAGAGGGCTCTGAATTTTTATTCTGAAAAGAATTTAAAAACACCGTTCATAGTCATGTCTTCTTTATAGTCTGATATAGTAAGCTTGCTTCTATGTCTAGAAAGACTAATTCCTTCCTTATTGTTCGATAGGATGGGTGTCTGCTTTTCTATTGGTAGGGGGTCGGAAGACGCCAAGTCGGATCAGCCGAGGCTAGATTTTCCGTTACCTCAGCGATGTTTCGAGGTTGGAGGCCCGAGTAGCCCATCCGAAGACGTCAAGCACGTTCTCCCCGAGTCAGTTGTCCTTGTAGCCAGGAATGCTATGGTCCCTAGACCTGCACCTGTGCCGCCACCAAGGGTGGAGGGAGTACAGGAATGGGAGCAGGAAGACGAGTTGTCAAGGTATGAACAAGGGGTTTACCAAGACGACTTTCTGTTGGGACCAATTCCCGAGGAGATCGAGTACGAGGAGGAGGAAGAGGAGATGCTTGAGCAAGATCCTGTCGAGGACGAGGAGATGATCGAGGATGATTCCGAGGATGAGGATCCCATCGAGGATGATCCCGAGGATGAGGATCCCATCGAGGATGATCCCGAGGAAGAGGATCCCATGGAGGATGATCCAGAAGAGGATCCAGAGTTGGACCTTGGAGGGCAGAATCAGGAGCCCGGTACAGGATTGTCACCAGTGCCAGAGTACGCACCCATGTCAGAAGCTGATTGGGAGGCATTGTATACCGAGTATGGTATTGGGAGAAGTGACATGGAATCTCAGCCTATCCCTACTCCAAGGAGATGGAGGTCGGAATCCGAGCTGCAGGAGATTCTCCGCCAGAGCGAGGTAATCTCCGCAGAACAGCAGCGTCAGAGGGATGAGCTGATCGCCAGTACTCAGAGGAGGGCTGGAGTAGGAGGACCAGTCATGGACGACCCATACTTTACCATGACTGAGCTAGGACTATGTGCTTCAGGGTCAAGCAGGGTGCGAAACCCATCGCCAGAGCTCGATGGTGAGCCTAGCCCGAAGAGACCATGCACGAGTAGCCAGTCGTATGGGAGACATTTTGGAACGCCTTGAGGAGGAGTGGCGTTGCCTATCGTAGTAGTTCGTTTCTTAGTATTCCAAGTTGTACTTTGTGTAATATTTCAGTATTGCGACAAGTACTTTGAGAAACACTTATATCTTCGAGCAATGTTGTCCTAACGCTCGAATGATAAACTTATGTGTAACTTGTGTAAGAATTCGAAGGTTCATCTATAAAATACCAAGTTGATCTATTCTGAGTAATTTATTTACGTTGGTATATTGCATAAGTATATTGCATAATATTAATGTATTGAATGCTTGGAATTTGATCGGTAAATAGATGGTGAACCCAAGAAGCACGAGGAATTCGACTCGAGCCGGTGCTGGGACTAGCCAAAACCCCAGACCAGCAGGAAGAGGTGTTCAGGATGAACACGAGTCTGAGTCTCGCGTCCAGCAGAGGCGTGAAGGTCAGGATCAGACCCAAGCGCCGACGTTGTTTGACGCTGCAGCTGTTGAGGCGATCCGTGGGATCGTGATGCAGGCTATTACAGATGTCTTGAGACCAAGTGCGCCTCAAGCACAAGAAGTGCCTATTCATGCAGCGGTTCCTGATGTTGTGGAACCCAGAAACCCTGTGATTCAAGAGACTGCCGTTAGGGCAAGGGACAGCTATGGTCGCGCTCTTAAGACCATTACTTCCATGAGACCCGACTGCTATAACGGGAAAGGGGAGCCAGTGGCAGTGACTCATTGGTTCTCCCATATGGAGAGGCTGTTCAGGAACGTGGAGTGTACGGAGGCCGAGAAGGTCCATATCGCTTCTCTTCAGCTGAAGGAGGAGGCTAGTGAGTGGTGGGAGAGCACTGGTTTGGCTGAGAGCCCAGTGTTGACTTGGTCGATGTTCAAGACCAAGATGGTTGATCGCTTTTTCTCTCGTGCTATGAGAGAGGAGAAGCATAAAGAGTTCTTGTACCCTCAGACTGATGGTCTGAGAGTGACCGAGTTGGCATCTAAGTTCAACCATCTTCTACAGTACGCCACTGCCGAGATCACCAACGAGGCTCAAAAGATCTGGTACTTCCACGAGTGGATGAACCCGGATATCAAGCCATTAATGGTGCACCACACATGCTCTACCTTGGAGCAGTATGTGGATTGTGCCTATAAGCTGGAGGTAACTCTCGAGGAGTCGACCAAGAGGCGCAACCGACAGAAGTCGATACAGAATCAGAACCAGGGAGGTGGTTTTAAGCGCCCTGTGCCACCGTCTAACTTCGCCAAATCCGGCAGAGCTAAGATGGAGATGACGCAAGGAGGATCGACTCAGCAGTCAGGGCAGACCAGGAGTACAGTTCAGTGTTATAACTGTGGTACTGCTGGGCACAAGAGCACTGAGTGTCGGAAGGAGAGGAGGCCATGCTTTGGGTGTGGACGTGATGGTCATCTGCAAAAGTTCTGCAAGCAGGGGAAGCAGAAGGGAGTAGAGTCATAGCAAGGGTCAGTTCATCAGAGCAACCGACCTAGGTTTAAGCCTGCCGAGACTCCTAGCCCTTCAGTGCTGACGACTGCTTAGAACAGGGGAAAGGCCCCAGCTGTTTCTGGAAGTCAGGGCCAACGCTTGTACGAGATGCGTGAGGCAGATGGACCCAACGCTCCGATTGCTCAAGGTACTCTATACCTTCACTCTACTTCAGTGTGCATTCTGTTTGATTCTGGTGCTACGCATTCCTTTATTTCGGATAGTTGTGTTAGCAAGTTAGACTTAGTGTGCAATGATTCGTGCGACCCTTTCGTCGTTAATATTCCTAATGGAGAACGTTTGGTGGGAACCAAGCATTTGTCCGACTTTCCGATTACCATTCAGGGTAAGGAATTCGAGGCAGATTTAATCTGCATAGCCATGGCTCCATACGACATTATTCTCGGTATGGATTGGCTGACGCGTCACAAGGCGGTGATCGACTTCAGTTCAAGAACGGTGACGGTGTCATCCGGGGGCCAATTCGTGTGCAAGTTCAAAGGTCGAAATGACGCTGATAACGGCAAGCTGATCAATGCGATGGCTGCGTTTAAGCTACTACGACAAGGATGTGTCGGGTACCTTTGCTACTTGGATTCGCCTGAGAAGGATGGACTTGAGGTTCTTGATATTCCTGTAGTTAGGGAATTTTCGAATGTCTTTCCGGAAGAAATTCCAAGATTACCCCCAAATCGTGACGTAGAGTTTTCAATTGATCTCGAGCCTGGTACGGCGCCGATTTCCAAATCCCCGTATCGGATGGCTCCAGCTGAGATGCAAGAGTTGAAGAATCAACTTGAAGATCTTCTTGACAAAGGTTATGTCAGGCCGAGTGCATCGCCGTGGGGTGCTCCGGTTTTATTCGTCAAAAAGAAGGACGGATCGTTCCGACTTTGTATCGACTACCGAGAGTAGAATAAGGTGACGATCAAGAACAAGTATCCTTTGCCTAGGATTGATGACTTGTTGGACCAATTGCAGGGAGCAAAGGTTTTCTCCAAGATCGACTTAAGATCTGGATATCATCAACTCAGGATTCGTGAGCAGGACATTCCTAGAACTGCGTTTAGGACCAGATATGGTCATTACGAGTTCGTAGTGATGCCTTTTGGGCTTACAAATGCTCCAGCTGTCTTTATGGATTTGATGAACCGATGTTTTCACCAGTACTTGGATAAGTTCGTGGTGGTCTTCATAGACGACATCTTGATCTATTCTCCGAATGAAGAAGTCCACGAGGAACATCTACGGATTGTCTTGTCAATCCTTAGACAACATCAGCTTTTTGCTAAACTGTCTAAATGTGAATTTTGGATTAAGGAAGTGGATTTCTTAGGCCACGTGATCAATAAAAATGGGGTTATGGTTGATCCCCAAAAGATTGAAGCTGTGGCTAAGTGGACACAACTTCAGAACGTAAAAGAGGTGCGCAGTTTTCTTAGACTTGCCGGGTATTATAGAAGGTTTGTAGAAGGATTTTCAAAGATCGCTCTACCGATGACCAATCTACTCCGCAAAGTCCACAAGAAGTTTGTCTGGAATGACAAGTGCGAGGTCAGTTTCCAGGAGTTGAAGCGACGGTTGACCTCGGCACCCGTGTTAGCACTCCCAGAGGGGAATGACGATTATGTGGTCTATAGTGATGCTTCCAAGTGTGGCCTTGGTTGTGTTTTGATACAAAGGGGCAGAGTCATTGCTTACGCATCTAGACAACTCAAGACTTACGAAGAAAACTATCCGACCCATGATCTTGAGTTAGCAGCAGTTGTCTTTGCGCTGAAGATTTAGAGGCATTACCTCTAAGGTATAAGATGCCAAGTCTTCACTGACCACAAAAGTCTCAAGTATATATTTACTCAGAAGGAGTTAAATATGAGACAACGCCGCTGGCTAGAGTTGCTCAAGGACTACGACATGGAGTTATTGTATCATCCGGGCAAGGCTAATGTAGTAGCTGATGCACTAAGCCGGAAGACAACGCACGAGACTGTAGTTGCTCTACTTACTGCTCAGACCAAGCTAAACCAAGAGTCATGCGACATCGAAGTCTTGTATGACCAGCGTAAAGGGTACCTGAGTATGATGGAGATTCAGGCTACACTGCTGGATCAAATCAAAGAAAAGCAAGTCGATGACATCATCTTGGTAAAGTTAAGCAGTGAAGTGATGGATGTAAAAGCTCCCAGTTTTGTGGTTCAGGATGATGGATCACTTTGGTTTCAGGATCGGATCTGTGTGCCTGACACATAAGGTCTTCGTCAGTTGGTGATGAGAGAAGCTCATTCATCTGCTTATTCTGTGCATCTTGGCTCTAGCAAGATGTACAAGGATCTCAGGAAGAAGTTTTGGTGGCCAAACATGAAGTGGGACGTAGCAGACTTTGTGGCAAAGTGCTTAACTTGCCAGAAGGTCAAGATCGAACACCGCAGACCAGGTGGTGAGATGCTACCTCTCCCCGTGCCAGAATGGAAATGGGAGGACATTTCCATGGACTTCGTCACTGGGCTACCCAAGACTCGAAGTCAGAGAGATGCTATCTGGGTAATTGTGGATAGGCTTACGAAGAGTGCTCATTTCATAGCCATCAAGACCACATGGGAAACCCAGAAGCTAGCCGAAGTTTACTAGAAGGAGATTTTCCGCTTACAGGGCATTCCTAAGACCATTGTATCGGACCGAGATGGTCGTTTCATGTCAAGATTCTGAAAGGAACTTCATAAGGCTATGGGAACCGAGTTGAGGTTCAGTACAACGTTTCATCCTCAGACAGATGGCCAGTCTGAAAGGACCATCCAGACTCTGGAGGATATGCTTAGAGCTTGTGTGCTCGATTGTCCGACTAGCTGGGAGGACAGCTTGAGTCTGATTGAGTTCATGTACAACAATAGCTGGCATGCTACAATCAAGATGGCTCCGTTTGAAGCTTTGTATGGTCGCAGATGTAGATCTCCGATTTGTTGGGACGATAATGCCGACAAAATTCTATTTGGACCAGAGTTGGTTGAAAGGATGGCTTCAGACATTGCTTTGATCAGACAAAGAATGTTGACTGCTCAGAGTCGACAGAAGTCCTACGCAGATCGGAAGCGCAGGACTGTCGAGTTCGAGGTCGGTGACAAGGTTTTTGTCAAGGTATCGCCATCCAAAGGAGTTTTCAGATTTGGTAAGCGTGGGAAGCTTAACCCTCGCTACGTGGGACCATTCGAGATTCTGGATAGAGTGGGATCTCTAGCGTACCATTTGGCATTGCCGCCATCGGCTCACCCGGTGCATAACGTGTTCCATGTGTCTTTACTCAGAAAGTATGTGCCAGATGAGTCTCATGTGCTTAGTTACGAGGACATCGAGATTCAAGCTAATGGTACTTATGAAGAGTTGCCCGTGCGCATTTTGGAGCGTCGGGAGAAGCATTTGTGCAACAAGATCGTACCTTTGGTACGAGTGTTGTGGTCCAAGTCAGGGACTGAAGAAGTTACTTGAGAGACGTGGGAAACCGAGTCAGATATGCTCAGGCATTTTCCCGAGTTATTCTCGACCTAAGTTTCGGGGTCGAAACTTCTTGTAAGGGGGAGGAGATGTGATACCCCGTATTTTTGTAAGGTTATTTTGGGAATTATGGAATTTTCCCGAGTACCCGTTGTGTACGTCGGATTTAATTCAGGTAGCTTGAGACATTCTGTAATGTGCTCTATATCTGTAATATTTTTCTCAGTGAAATAATATACAGACAAGGTGCCTTGAATTTTAAATTGTCATTCGCGTACGATAATTTTTATCCCGGTTTATCGTCATGCTCGTTCAAAGCTGAATGGGCGGAAAAAGGGGGAAACGGCGACCGCCGTTCAGAAACGGCGACCGCCGTGGTTGGGCCCGAGAGGTCAACGTGTCAGCTTCTAGCTGGCCGCGACAGGCCTAGTGACGGCGACCGCCGCATTTACGGCGACCGCCGCATGCCCGCCGTAGGCAAAAATACGGCGACCGCCGTGATTGTCCAGTGGGCATTACCCGATGGTCGCCGGCGACGTTCGAGGCGCGACGTTGCGTCATTTGCCGCGTCTGAGGGTTTGCAGATCACTCCTTGGGGTTTGCCTATAAATAGACAAGTTTGGGCATGGGTTTTGGGTCATCTACAACCCCGAATCGCTGCCAAATTCGCCTCTCACCGGAGTTGTGTTTTCGCCGGAAGTTGAAGGTCTCGCCGGTGTTGCTTTGGTGTGTTTCCAGAGTGCCTTTGTGAAGCTTTTGGTTAGCCTTGGAGGTTAGAAGCCAAAGCAAGTCGAAGGAGGCCAAACCGCTCGTGTTTTGGGGTGAGTTTTCTCTCGTTTCAGTCGGTCGTGTTCTTCACGGCGACCGCCGTGATGAATACGGCGACCGCCGCCAAGAACGGCGACCGCCGCCAGTGCCCAGAATGCCTTCGTGGCTTTGGCTTGGTCGGTTGTCGTCGTGGCGTCTTTCCTTTCGTGTTCTTTCGCCGTGTTTAGATTCATACTGTTTATGTCGGATCTAACTTAGGGTTCCTTTTATGGGTCGACTCGAAGGTTGTTGTGCTGTCGGAACTATACCGTGTCGAGCCCGGAATCCAGTTGACGTCTTTAGACTATTCTGCGGAGTAAGGCAAGTGGCGGTTCGCTCTTGCTCTTTCGTTCCATATTTACATTAATTATCAGTAGTTTATCTGAGTAATTAATTTGGAATGAATATTCTGTTTGTCTGGAAACGGTTTTGATAAACTGTTTTGAAAATCATATAATAGGTTGTATATCTGTTAGAACAACGCTATTATCTGTGATCGCCTTTCGGGCCTTTATGTGGATTTATCCTGTAAATGTTGTGGTGTTGTAACTGTTTAGTTAGCACTGTTAGATAGGAACGTTACTCGGACTCTGTCCAGTCGTTTCTTTATAATCTGGTATCGGGATGGTTCGTCCCCATTTGGTACTATTCTAAGATCATGATCGGTCTCTTACACATGTGTGTAGAGACAGGACACTTAGCTGGTGTCACAAACCTTTCGGTATACGTCACTCTCGACGAAACGTATACTAAGATGTGTCGTCCCATTGGTGGGGTACACATGTAAAAGTCTATAACGTGATGTGTGTTTTGAAACATAAATCAGATAAGTGCTACCTTGACGCACATAATTAATACACCTTGGGCGAGTAGTGCAGCTAAGTTCAGTACAGCTAGGAAAACTCGTCTTGACTTGAATGTAGTACGTTCTCTTTCCAATCTGGATTCGCTGTAGGCGATGAGGTTGGTCGTGAACCGAAGCATCTCAATCAGTTTTAAATCATTGTTGTATGATTCTGTAATATTCCAGATTTGTCATTCTTCCTTAAAGACTCATTTCAGTTGGAGTCTTTTTTCGAGTCGATTTCTGTGAAGATTCAGTCTTCCAGAATCTTCTCTTGTGCATACCTCTTGTTTATTCTAGTAGGAATATGATGGTTGACTACCGTTATCGGTTATTATCCGAGAAGCGGTGAGTCTAACCTAATATGACTGCTTCGAACCAGTCTGCTTTTTACCCTTGCTAGTCTATTCATTTAGACTAACCAACCAATATTTTCCCTTGCATAGTTGGCTGGTGTCATCCGTTCGATTCGGCACATCAGTTAAGAAGTAGCTCAGAAGATTAGAAGGACTATGGAGTCGGCGGTGGTTTTTGAATGTTTTAATTATTTCTTTAATCAGGTTATGATCCTTTGGACAATAACTCCTTTTGTAATGTGCTTTCTTAGTATTCCGCTGTGTTTGGTTTAAACTATGTTTTGACCTATTCGGGATTGGGTTGTAATCCCGTAACCCTTGTTTCCTCAACAATGTTAAGTTTTGAAATTTAATGCTTGATCTTTGTGTATCAATTGCATTTCATAAATTGTATTTATTTGGTAAAGCCTTGGGTGATCTCGGTAAGGAACACTGGGGTCACTGGCGGTAATACCTTTCCAAAAGGGTTAAGTTTTGGGGGTGTTACACTTATATTATTAAGACATGGAATTACCTAATATGTTGGTCAAACTATGACTAAAATGTGCACTTATATTATTAAGACATGCACTTATATTCAATGTGTACTTCAACAAGTCAAACTGATTAAAATGCCAAATGAATGACATGGAATTACCTGATGTGCTAAGTTAGTAGTCCCACCTTCATGCAGGGATTTGAAGATATCAGACGACGGAGGTGTAAAATCCCATGGACATCTCATTTTTACCTTTGATGTCTTCGCCTTTTCCACATCATTCAAGCACTCCAACATCTCCGGGTCATTCCAGAATGGATGTTGAAACTCATTCCATATCTTTTCGAACTCCCTTGTCTCATCCAATTTTTCTTGGGTGCCTTCAGCCATGCCAATCAAACTTTTTTCCAGCCTCATGCATTCTTTTATTCATTTCTTCTTGCTTGAACTCTTGTGGTATTGTCTCGATGAACTCAGCCAGTTCGACAATTATAGTGGTTGCATTTTTTTGTTTTCTTGGCAAGGACTAGTAGGCAATCTTGTGTTTATGAAAAACTATCAAAATTAGGACACTCACAAATATCATAGTTATCCACTACTAGTGCAAATCAATGCACTTTTAATACATTGATCGTGCACTTTTTATTGGTTATGTACTATTTAAAAAAAATGAGATTAGTTATTTATGATATACAACAAATCAATCCTAAGACATGCACTCTCAAAGCAATTGAAAAGAACTTATATTATGTGTGGCTATGCATTTTTAAGAACTTGCTTATGCACATATAGAACTTACTTGTGCACACATATATACAATTCTTGCACATGCAAGCATTAACTCTCTAGGTTTATGCAATACAACAACAGTCATGCGTTCCACTAACTTAATTTGACAATCTCGATTGCTATATTTTTATGAAGAACTTTACCATTAAGGTTGTCGAGTGTGGTGGTGTAGCCTGCGTTCCACTATCTTGTTCATTTGTGTTGTTTGTAGCAGGTTGCGGCACTTGTAGAGTAGGAGTTACCGGTTTGTCCAACACATGACCCAATCCAAACCCTCCAAGTTTGTCCTCTTGTTGTTGTCTTACAATTAGGCGGCCATCACCCCAAGCTAAGAATACAGGGATTTTATTAGGTGGCATTTCCCCCAGAATCGAGACTCGATCAACATACATGAGCTGCATTACGAAATATATATACATTTCAGATGAGTATGTTGTTTACTAGAATTAGGGGTATAGAGTAATATAAATAAAGACGTCTCTTACAGTTAGGAATAGTATGGGCCTTGTGAACTTCCCAGATCTCTTCTTCTTCCATTTTCGTGTTGAATCAACTAGTGCCTTCAACACCATCTCACACCAATTCATTCTAGTGTAGCCATCCACATTGTCAATACCCACCTTTGATTGACACTTCCATTTGCGTTGCTTTCAATCAATGAAGTAATGAAGAACACGATGAAGTTCATCTTGAACCACTTGTCTACACTTTCACATTCCTACATCATCTTGGCAACAACAGTTGGCCTAATTACAATGTCATCACCTCCATAGAAACTCCTCCATTGAGCAAGTATTGTTGTATCGTCTTTCTTTGTCCTTCTCTTAATTGGTTCAATTCCTAGAGGTATCCTCAATACCCTCTGTACATCCACCTTTGCTATGTGGATTGTCTGGCCATTTTCCATGATCAAGTCACACCGCACTGGGTCAAAATGATCCACCAACCAGAATCCAAGGCTGTGTGGCACCTCAGTAATTTTCAGTTCAACGGATGACCAAACCCCATACCTCTAATGGAATTTTTTTTATCCTCAAATAGGTCTCCAACTTGCTCTACAAACATTTGCGGAACTGTCCTAGTATCTAGGCTTCCATGTCTCTTTGACATTGTGTTCCTTGACTTCTTTACTACCAACTTTTTGTTTTCTTCTTCTTTTTCTTTATTTCTTTCACATTCCACCACTTTATTATGTTCCAAGTTATCATCCTCTAGAATACCTTCTGAGCCATGTTGCTCATTGAGGTGCTCATCACCTTCTTCTTGAACTTGTTCTGATGTATTACCTCCATTGCTTCTTCATGTGTCTCCTCTACAACATTTGTCCTCTTCAGTTTTTTCCCCTTCCTAGTAGCTTTTTCTGGTGGATCTTGTGCAATATTTTGTCCTTTTAACAAAACATGTTCCTCCGGAATATCTTCTAATCCATGTTCCTCAGTGAGAATCTCACCTTCTATTGGTTCTTTTTATTTATCCGCATCTTGTTTAGCACATTTCCTTTTCAATTTCCCCAATTTCCTTGCTGGAGCTTTCACTCTAGGTTGAACCTTAGCCTTCTTTTTTCCCTTTCTTGTATGTCGTACTTGCTTATCTGGTTCAGATGTTGTGTTTTGACTAACAGGTACATCTTCTTCCATTCTATTGTTATCTTTAGTCTCTTCTTCGCTCACATTTTTATCTCCGGCCTCTTCTTCCTCCCCATTGTTATCCTCTCCCTCTTCTTCACTCCCAGTGTTCTGCTTAGCATCTTCTTCGCTCCTAGTGTCCTCTGCAGCCTCTTCTTCACTCTCGTTGTTCTTGTCAACCTATTCTTCTCTCTCAGTGCTATCTTCTGTATCATCAAGCTGACTGTGATCAAGCTCAGTATCTTCTTCTGAGCTATCTATGTCATCAGGTATGAGCTTCTTCCTTTTTTGTGCTTCATTTATAGGAGGCAAAATAAATTTGTTGAGTTGACCTTTTGGGGATGGTGTTGGTGGCAACTTCAACCTCACTTTGAGACCTTGAACTTTTTGAGATGGTGTAGGACTTTGATCTTCTCTCGTCCTATTTTTTTCGTCTGTGTACAGGAACAAAAACTTAGATCATAATTTTATGATGCAAAACATGTAAACTTTGAATTCAATAGAAAAGAAGTTATCTAAGAACACACAATTATGTTTTTTAATAAAGATTTGTTTATGCACAGATAGCTCTTATTTAAGCACTATTATACATAATTCATGCACTTTTAGACATCAATTCATAAAAATCTTGTAGAAGAGTTGCTTATGCAAACAACATATGTTGTGTTATGAAGTTTTATAAGATTGCTTATGCACATATAGAACTTATTTAAGCACTTGTAGTAGATAATTCATGCACTTGTAGACAACAATTCATTTATTTATAAAGAATTCATTTTATGCACTTCTAGAAGCATATTGGTATGCTTTATTGGATCTAATCATGCACTCTTGCCAACAAAATATAAACTTAAACACACAATTCATGCACTTGCAGATATCAATTCATTCATTTGTAAGGAATTCAGTAGAAAAGAAGTTATCTAAGAACAAGTAATTATGCTGTTTAAAAAGATTTGCTTATGCATAGATAGCTCTTATTTAAGCACTTATATGTACAATTTATGCACTTGTAGACAATAATTCATTGATTTATAAGATATTCATTTTATGCATTTTTAGGAGCATACTGAGGTGCTTTATTGGATCTAATCATGCATTCTTGCCAACAAAATATAAACTTAAACACACAATTCATGCACTTGCTAACATCAATTCATTCATTTCTAAGGAATTCATCTTACTGCATAGAAATGCAGTTTGTTAGTCTTTTATTATCAAACTATACATGCACTTATCAACCTAATTTAACTTTTTTTTTTTAAATACATATGCACTTATCAAGCAGAATGTTTTACAGTAATAGTGGTAAAGGAAACCTTGTCAAAGTACATTTGCACTTATGTAGTTAGACACTTATTTTAGTTCGTTATGCATTGTTAGAACTACTATGCATTTTCAGGTCCCCGTTTAAGATACAAACACCGAAATCCATAGTGTACTTGTTCAATTTTACTTGTTGTTCAACATATTAAACCTCGAAACACAAATCAACTAAACTAAAGCTACATCAAAGATAAACCCTAATAATGAGCACATAAACTCTAATTCCGAGAACACAAACCCTAAATCTGAGCACATAAACCCTAATTTTTAGCACACAAACACTAAATATGACCTTAGAACCCTAATAGCATAATCGAACGACAACAATGTAAATTTTAGGACTGGAGTTTTACCTTTTGATGCTTTTCCTTTGCCTTTCGAATCATTTTTCCTCTCGCCATGACTGCGTCTTCGAATATTGTAGTTCGAATGGACTCCTTTGAAAATTGTAGGAGATTGTTTGAGATTTGAAGGATGGATGATGATTTTGGGAAGAAAACTCGAGACGAAAGAGATCTTTCATGGATGCGAGTGCAGTTCCTGATGCGATTCGAATGTTGTCTTGAGAGTGTTTGGTGTCGAGCGTTTTTGGAGAGAACAGAGTGAGTGAGTGCGGTGGGAGTGTGGTTTTGTTCTCGTTTGGGAAGGGTAGTCTTTTTCCAATCATTACGAAGCGTGCCACCACTACATGTCTTGTATGAGGGGCGGCTTTATGTTTCAGCATCTTTCCCCAAATGACGTGGCACAATCCTATCCTTATATATCCCGCATCCAACGACTCCCATAAACTCTCACTTTACACCCTATGTTAATTATACACAGGAATTGCACCTCCTCATAGAGAGAGAGATAGAAAATAAATAACTTACACTGTGCCGCAACTGACATAGCCTAGTCCGCAACAACCGACACCAATCGTAATCCTCCGTATGATCAGAGAGATGCTAGTCAAACCAACACAAAATTATTGGGCTCACAATGCCATATGCATTGCTCTCTATAACAATAGAGTAAAATAACACAGCAAAATCAATATCAAATGTCACATCCGCATCCGCATCCTTGTTTGCTTTCAGCCTATTTGCCACATCAATTGGCTTGGCAACAGCATTAGCAGCTTACCTTGACCTCCAACTCCTTAATACATCATAGGAAGCACGTTGTTGATCAAACTGCAGTAGCCCCCTTGGCAATCCAAGGTACTCATGCACAATGTTGTCGTTGATCGGGATAAGTACAAATCATTACCCGTACGTATGGAGCATGAGGCACAGTCAAATTTTTCAACCAACCAATAGGATAAAGCCCCTGACGACTCCTTCATAGCCCAAGACAACAAGAATCCAAATCCCATACGGCTCACGACAGCCTTCTGAGCTGCATTAAATTTGCCAATTGTATCGACAAGAAGAGATATGAAGCCCCTTGCCTTGAGCCTTTGATTAGGAGTCGTGCTTTTAATAGGCAAGGGTACAATAACTGTATAGGATATTGAAGGAGAAACCATCCTTGTCTTTGATGAAGGGGCTAAAGTGAATGTCACTTTACGCTTACCTACAACAACAAAATGCAAAAATGAGTGATCACTAAATCAACAAATGATTATAAAAAACTACATAGAACAATTTTCTAGATTTAAAGGGGATATAAATTACCCTTCGAGTTCCCCTTCTGATCAATGGGGAAAGTGATGGCAACTGCACAACTTGAGTTATCACCCTCCAATCATTGCTCTGAAAAAAAATCCATAACATAAATATACAATCAATAATAATCAAAACTTTGCTATTCTAAAATATATAGTTGAAGCATTCAACCTAAGGTGATATTATTGGTGCACAACTTATAGAAAAAGTGATATATAACAGTAAGTGAGACTGGTGCACTATCTTTAAAATATTGTTGTGCACAAGAAAGAGACAGTATGGTGCACACGCATATGATATAGAGGTGCACAACTTATAATACAAATAAACAAGTGCACATAGTTTCCATATTGCAGTACACAACACATGTTGAAGTTGGTGCACAATGATAAGGATACTAGTCCACAAATATTAATAATGTAGTACACACATATTTAAAAATATATATATATCACCTAAGAGTGCATCCTCATGTTGGTCTAAAGATTGTTCATCTAAATGAGGGGCTTCAATAACTGCTAAAGTGTTTGATTCTACACCTTGCTGTGTGCTTGAATCTTTTCCTTCAACAAACACAACCTTCCTTTTTGAAGAATAATGTTTTCTTTGTGAAAAAATTGCAAAGAAAAACACAATTTAGATGACAGGTGCACAAAAAGAATTAAACAAAAAATAGAGGCACAACATATCCAACATCAAAAAGTAATGTGTTGCACAACAACAATAGAAAGCATTGAAATTATAAGGAATACAAACAAGCATTTTAGTCCACAATTTAAGGTAATGTGGTGCACGATAAAACAAACAAGCAGTGCACCTTGAAAAGATACAAACAAAATCACACAGGCACGAGTTCACTATATTATATAAATGTGGTGCAAAACTTCTTTAAAAATAGTGAACAAAGTAACTATAACTTAGTGCACATCAATAAACTGAAGTAGTGAACCACTAAACAGTCTAGTGATGCACAAGCAAAATAGGAATGGTAGAAATAATGCGATCGACAAACTATAATGAAATAGTGAACAATCGAAAGAAGTTTAGTACACGATAATACCACAGAATATGCAATCAACACAACAGTGATACATACGACAAGAAAATATGAAAAACAAACTCAAAAATAAAAACAGAAAGCACAAAATAGCGATCAAATACAACTAATACACACTCATGCATGGAAAACATTACAAGAAACAAAATCAACACAGAAAAACAAATGTCTAGGGTTAGGTTTATCATAATTTAACCTTGAACTGGAGAAGATGAAGAAGGACCTTGATTTTTAGCCATTTGAGTGTAGATGGATGATTTAGATTGAAAAAGCAGAGTGGATGAGATTGAATTAGAGAGGAAGAGACACCAAGAGAGAAGTTTATTCATGAAACCGCCTCCAAACCGACTTCGACAAAGAAAGGAAGATAGAGCAGGAGTAAGCAAGAGAAAATGAACGGACGTTTCAAATGAAAATGCTTTTTAGATTAATATGCGTGGAAGGTGTGCAAGACGCAAGTAGTGGGGCGTGATTGGCGGTTTTTAATTCCACTCACGAGATCGTGGCCACAGGATTAAACTTCATCTAACGGCTGGGAAAGATTTACAAATTTAAATAATCTATTGTGACTGGCGATTTTTTTAGATGGGAGGACCCCCACCCCCATCTAAAAAAAATTATTGTGAAATTTGTGCACCAAGCTTTGAATATTTGTGCAACGACTCGTATGACATTGTGCACTACAGTAGTATGAGTATGTGCACCTTGAGATCCTGACCACATGATTAAACTCCATCTAAAAGGTTGGGTTATGTTAATCCAACCCCCCCTCCCATCTAAAAAATTTAAATAATCACAAAGAATTTACACGTGATGTAAAAAGAGCTTATATTATTTATGCACAATTTAAATTGAAATCAATACACAACATGTGTTTTGTGGTGCACTATAGTTGAAATAGAGATGCACAACAAATATAAATATTGTGATGCATAATATTTTCTTTACTTGCAAACGTAATTAACTAATTGTGAAATTTGTGCACCAAATAATATGTATTTGTGCAACGAAACGTATGACATTGTGCACTACTGTAAAATGAGTATGTGCACCTTGAGATTTTGTGCACTATTTTATTCTTTAGCATTAGAATGCACTATTTTGTGCACTGATTTCTATTTAAATGTGTTTGCAATATCAAAATACACTGCTTTGTGCACTACTATAACTTGCCATTGTGCACTTGAATTTGTAAAAAGGATTAAGTTGAGCAGATACATTTACTTGGTGGTACACAAATGATTTGATATAAGGTGCACAATTTAATAAGCAGACATTACACGACAACAGAACGGGTGGTGCACAAGCATAGCCTGTAATGGTGAACAAGTAGACTAGGAAGAACTCATGTCTTACAAAACATAAGCAAATCACAAACTTGAAAAGAACTTGTGTCCTTACAATACAAGCATATCCAAATTGGAAATAGTTAAGCAAACACATGCCCTTAGGTTACATTCTATAATTAAAAAAATAGTTGGGGTTGTTGCATAAGTCACAAATATATAAAATACATTTCTTTAATTCGTTGAGTCATAGGTTTGACGCGGAACCTCCGGAATTTTTGGTTTATCTGCAATAACAAAGACAAACAAAAAAATCAGAAAGTTGCAATTCCTATGTCTCATATAATACTATGACTTAATTATCTTACCTCTAATCTTTCTTACCACCATTCATCACTTTCCATAATTTCCCCAGTAATGGGGTCACACTGAACATTACCAAGGCAGTCACACTGAACATTGCCAATGGATTCAAGCAGATGCCAAAGCTCAAAATTCTCCTTGAACAAATTATATGTAGACTTCACATTCGACACGCTGAGTTGTTTGCCAGAATATGAATTATATGCATATGTTATTCTTTCCCAGCGTATAGGACGGGATAGCCTAATATCGTATTAAAACCCTGCAATTACTTAAAGGAAAGTGACAGTGCTCTCATCTGTCCAAGTACTGTTCGGCATCCTGCAAATGAAGAAAGTCATGCTCAACAATCATAGAACCTACAACATCCTGAAAGAAATTAAAAGCATCAAGGAAAATGATATAATATAAATAAAAGTTATATCAACACAGGTACACAATTAAAGATTAACATGTTGCACAAAAAAAATAGGATAAAGTGCACAACAGAACTAGGGTGGTGAACATGTAAGACACCTGCATGAAAAAATGTGATGCACAACATCTATATATGTGGTACACAAACACAGGAAAATAAGTGCACAAATAAATAAGTAGTACACAACACATATTTATGTGGTGCACTTGTAGCACACTTACATGAAAAATGGTGAACAAAATAAAGGGAAAGTAGTGCACAAAGTAATGAGAAAGTACTGCATAACTTAAATTCAGGTGATACACTCGTACCTTTTCAATGCTTGCAACCTTATCAAGGATGTAATCAATTTCTACCAAGTCAAAAGAAACAGGGGTCAAATCTCCCAGACATGGGGACTTCTTACACTTTTCCGGCTCCTACTATTGTTCATCATTGGTTATAATCATTTCAGAATCCACGTCCTCATTAGAAGCTTTGGATTGAATGATCTCTTCCCCCCCCCCCCCCCCCTGGATGCATCATTAGCCAAATGGTCGTCTTTGCTTCTAGCCTCCTCCATCACATCATTCTCTTTCCTCACATCCTCAGCCATCTCATCCTTCTCCTGTTTTTTTCCTTCTTTCCCCTGATCACCTGCTTCGTTAGCTCCATCTTGCTCGTCACCGTGCACTTCATCCATCTTGTCATCTCCTCCTTCATCATCACCTTCCTTGTTACCTTCTTGTTCATCATCCTCCTTTACCTACCCGTCCTCTTCCTTCTTGTCCTCTTGATCATCCTCCTTTACCTACTCGTCCTCTTCCTTCTTGTCCTCTTGATCATCCTCCTCATTCTTGTCCTCTACTACTTCATTCCTTGTATTCTCCTTAATTCATTCCTCAACTTCCCTTTCTTCAGAAATCCCAGTTGTGGTTTCTGACTCACCGAGACCAATATCTACTTCGTCTTCCTCCATTTCTTTAGAAGACTCAAGTGTGGTTCGATCATTGTGCATGGGAGAATCCATCTCGGTATAAATGGCATTGCTAGATGGCATATGAAATTCCTCAATAGGATCATCCACTGCCATAAGGAACGTTGCCTTAATCTCTTCAAGGCACTTGATAATGGCAGGGTCGGAAAAGAACTGGTCTTGGCTGTCTTGAGAGTGGGAAGATTGGCGCTGAGAGTTAGAAACAACTTTGAGGTTGATAATCTTCTCACACGCCACATTTATCTTCAGAAAAGTGATAGCATCTGATGCCTTCTTAGGCATATCGTTAATATGCTTGTAGAACTTGCTGATATATTCAGCCATTATTTGTGCCAATTAGCATGCTCACGGATGTACGCATAAAAGCCTCCCTCCTCTCTGTCACAGCCCAGATCATGCCCCACGTCCCCTCCCTCCGAATGTTCACTCTCAGAAACTTCCTCAGCAACGACAGCTTATGGTTAAGGAAGTGCATCAGAAGGTGGAAGGTTTGGTGGATCTATAACAACACCTATATCAAAACCACCAAGATCAAGCTTCGCCTCCTACATGTGCTTCAACAACTGAGAGGTGTAGTTATGGGTTATGGGGTACTCTCTCACGTTTGTATCTCCCATCAAGCTCAGTCTGTCACAATAAACAGTCTGCAAAAATATTATAAAAATATTACACATACACTATGGTGCACAACTTAATAAAAAACAAGTGCACAAAAATAATATATTAAGGTGCACAAAGATTACAAATACGGGACCACATATAATTCATACAATCGTGCACAAGAAAAAAATAAATATTAGGAGCACAACACAGTTGTAAAGTGGTACACAAAATATATATATCATGGAGCACAAATCTGAAATATCAAAGTACATCAAAAAAGAACATCGTGCTGTATAGAAGGAAAAAAACTTATATTTATCATTGTGCACGTATCAATATAAACATGATGCACTTCAAATAAAGATATAGAGGGAAAAGTAAGTGACTTACAATTAGAAATATTAGAGGATCCCTGTACGACGCTATACTAGGAGCTTGAATCCTCAACTCACATTGCCTTCTCCGAAGTAAATCACACCACATATAGTCCTCCATTCGATCAGTTACATCCTAGTTAAACCACTTTAGAATTTTTGTTGTTGCAGAACCATTCCCATTGCTCTCTAGTGCATCTAGCTTGCTCTTCCACTTGTGAAGGAACCTCTCCTTCCTCAAATGCAGCCACACCATGTCACCTTCTTCAAAGATGACTCTCTTACGCCCCTTGTTAGCTTAGGTCTTGTATTGTTGTGCACGCTTCTCCAGCTACAAGTGTGTCCGCTCATGATGCTTTCTCACAAACTCAGTCCTCTCTGTAGCCTCAAAGCTCTCCTTTTTCTTATATGGCAGCGGCGTCAAGTCCATGGGAGTGTGTGGGTTGCATCCATATACCACCTCAAATGGTGTCATCTTGGTGGCGCTATGCTTGGACCTGTTATAAGCAAACTCCATAAAAGGCAACCAATCTTCCCAACGCTTGAGGTTAGACTTAAGCATAATACGCAACAGTACCCCTAAAGTCATATTAGTTACCTCAGTTTGCCTATCAGTTTGGGGATGACAAGATGTAGAAAAGAGTATCTTTGTGCCCAACTTGGACCATAAGGTTTTCCAAAAATAACTCAAGAACTTAGCATCACGATCAGAAATAATGGTGCAAGGAATGCCATGTAATCGAACTACTTCCCTAAAGAATAAGTCAGCTACATGCAATGCATCATCCGTCTTATTACAAGCAATGAAATGAGCCATCTTTGAAAATCGGTCAACTACCACAAAAATAAAGTCTCTACCCTTCCTAGTCCTAGGTAATCCCACTATAAAGTCCATTCTAATGTCATCCCAAGGGGCTGTAGGAATAGGTAAGGGCGTGTACAAACCATATGGATTAAGTCTTCTCTTAGCTTTAGCACAAGTAACACAACTATTGTAAAATTTCAGCACATAATTAGTCATATTAGGCCAATAGAAGTGTTCGTTAAGAGCATGCAAAGTCTTCTCAACTCCCTTATGTCCTCTACTCTCGTGAACTTCACTAGTTAACAACCTACGAATAGATGAAGAAGGAATGCACAATTTTCCAGCCCTATACAAAAATCCATCATCTATAAAGTAAGTGTTGTATTCTCCCTTAGCTAAGCAATGATTAAAGATATCTCTAAAGAAATCATCCAGCACATAAAGTTCTTTAATCATAGCAAAACCAAGTATCTTAGCATCACATTGAGCAAGAAGAACATACCTATGTGATAGTGCATCAACCACCATATTTTCTTTCCCTTTTTTGTGCTTCATGACGTAGGGAAACGTCTCCATGAACTCCACCCAAGTAGCATGCCTTCAGTTAAGCTTGGGTTGGCCGTTCAAGTACTTATAAGCCACATGATCTGTGTGCATAACGAACTTTTTAGGACATAGATAGTGGTGCCAAGTCTTGAGCACCCTAATCAAAGCATACAACTCCTTGTCATAGGTAGGGTAGTTCAACTCAGCTCTACTAAGATTTTCGCTGAAGTAGGCTATGGGCTTCCTATCTTGCAAAAGCACGCCTCTTATGCCAAACTCGGAGGCATCACACTCCACTTCAAAGGTCTTAGAGAAGTCTGGAAGCTGCAGAAGTGGGGTGTGACAAAGGCGGTTCTTCAAGGTATCAAATGATGCTTGGTGCTTGTCCTTCCAAGTGAAGGGGCTATTTTTCTTGGTCAACTAGTGCAAAGGTCCAGCAATGACACTAAAATCACGTACAAACCTCCTATAGAAGCCAACCAATCCAAGTAAGGAACGTACCATTATAGCGGTAGTGGGTTGCGGCCATTCCACTATAGGCTTCACTTTCTCATCATCTACCTTCAATCTATCTTTAGAAACAACAAATCCAAGAAAAACAATAGAAGAAGAGCAAAATGTACATTTCTTAAGGTTAGCATAACGCTTCTCAAGTCTAAGACACTCTAAAACATCCCTAAGATGTTCAACATGCTCTTTCAAGGATTTGCTATAAATAAGGATATCATCAAAGTAGACAATAACAAATTTACCTAAGAATGCTCTAAGGACATGGTTCATTAATCTCTTGAAAGTACTAGGTGCATTAGTAAGTACAAAAGGCATAACTAACCATTCATAAGGCCATACTTAGTCTTAAAGGCTGTTTTCCACTCATCTTCCTCCTTCATCATAATTTGATGGTAACCACTTTTAAGATCTATCTTAGAAAACAAAGTACCACCATGCAATTCATCAAGCTTATCATCAAGACGAGGGATAGGGTGATGATACTTCACTGTAATCTAGTTGATGGTGCGACAATCCACACACATGCGCCACGAACCATCTATTTTTGGCACCAAAATCATCGGCACCGCGCAGGGGCTAAGACTCTCTGGTACATAGCCTAAGTCCATTAGCTCATGGACTTGTCTTTGCAGCTCTTGGTCTCCTCTGGAGAGGCTCGATATGCTACCCGATTAGGTAGGGAAGCACCGAGAACAAGATCAGCTTGGTGCTCAATGCCTCTAATAGGTGGGAGACCTTTAGGTAACTCATCCGACATCACATCTACAAAGTCCTGCAACAAACTCTGGATACTAGATGGCAAGTGAAATGTATCATTTATAGCAATAAGACACTCCTTATACAAGAGGATAAGACAGAAATTTCCCTCTTTTAAGGCTTGGTACACATCTCTCGATCTAGCAATCAACGTTCTCTTCTCGTAGCCCCCTTTGAGCTCGGTTGCGTGGGGCTGATGTGGAACGTTTTTGAAGCCTTTTTGGGACGTCTTGGGGCTGCAACAACCAGATTTGGAACCCCCTTTAGGCCCCTCACAAACGGATGTACCATAGGCCTTGGCGTCGGCGGACTTGGCCTCGGTTGGAGCTTGGCGTGCAGCTTGCGCCTCTTTTGCAGCCTTGGCTTCACGAACTTCCTTGGCTTGCTCCCTAGCAACTTGATCCTTCATGACCTCTTGCGGGGATAAGGGAACAAGTGTGACCTTGCACCCATTGTGTACGAAGTTGTACCGGTTCAAGAAGCCATCATGGATCACCTTCCTATCATATTGCCATGGCCTTCCTAGAAGTAGATGTGTGCAATCCATGGGAAGCACATCATAAAGGACCGTATCCTCATAGTGTCCTATGCTTAAATGGATCAAACATTGGCATGTGACCATGTTATCGCTTTGGCCATCCGAGATCCATTGAAGAGAGTACGGTTGGATGTGAGGTGTAGTCTTCAGTTGGAGGTATTCAACCACTCGTTGGTTGATGATATTGCAGCATCTTCCTCCAATTTTAATCACACTCAACGTGACATCCTTCACCCCACAACCAGTGTGAAACAAGTTCTCCCTTTGGTCCTTAAGAGAGACATCTTGCACATGTAGAAAACGCCTAGTCACAAGAGCAAATGGGCTGTCACGGTGCCCTCTTGCAATGCTTTCATCCTCGTCATGGTCATCATCTATCTCCACAAGGGGTGGCATCTCTTCATCATCCTCCTCATCAGTTTGGTAGCCCCCATGAAGTGTGACAAGGACCGCCTTTTGGTTAGGGCAATTCTTGGCAATGTGGCCTCGTCCTTGACACTTGAAACACTTTGTCACACTTGTTCTCTCTCGGGGTTGTGGAGCCTCTCTTTCCCTGCCCTTAGACGTGCTATGAAAGTTCTTAGGTGAGTCATGAACTCCCTTGGGCTGCACAGAGGGGTTAGTGGAAGAATTGAAAGAGTTAGGAGAAGAAGAATTAGGATTGTACCTTTGTTGGCCATAAGCGGGCCAAGACTTGTCCTTGTTCTATTGTTGTTGCTTGTATGCAAGGTCGGCTGTATAAACCATCTCATTGACATCCTTAATGCGTTGAAGCTCAAGGACGTCACGTATTGGCCGGTTCAAGCCATCAAGGAATAGTTTCCTCATGGAACATGGACCCACATGGATGCCCGCCTTTTACATCAAATCCTCCAACTCATTGTAGAACTCAATGGGAGGGCGGTTCCCTTGCTTGCATAGATGAACTTGTTGATGCAAGTTCTCAAAATGCTCATTTGGAACATACTTCTTCCTCATGACGAACTTCAATTGAGGCCAAGTGCAAATAGGCATTAACCCTTGACGCCTTCTATCCCCTCTAAGCCGAAACCACCAAGACCGTGTTATGCCTTGAAAGTGAATCGTGACAACGTGCACTCTCTCATGCTTCTCATACCCACAATGATCCAGAATGTACTCAGTTTGTTGCTCCCAGTCCGGGTATTTATACGGTTCGTTTTCACCTAAAAAATTGTCAATTTTAACTTTAATGTCACGACGAGCATTCATAGGTTGCATTGTCATACCATTGTGTGCTTCGAAGCCGGGCTGCATTGCACCTTTGAGCAAGGGGCGGCAATGGATCATGGTGGGTTGGCTCCTTGAATCCAGCCAACTCATCGTGGAGGTCCTCCCTAAGAGAAGAAGAACCTTTGGCCTCCTTAGGAGTGGACACTTGATCATGGTTGAAGCGTTTGGCGATAAGTTGCGTCAAGTGCTCTATTTGTTGTGGAAGAGTCTCCAAGGCCGCCAAAGAATCATTAAGGACGTCCAATTGAAGATCATTGTGGTCCCACTTCTTTTGTTGGTCAGCCGACACCATATTCACCACCAAGGGATTGTTTTGGCGTATGGAGTCCATCATAAAGGTGGCTATCTCCGGCTGAATAGTGGAGCTCTCGCTGGAGCCATCATGTTCCTTGCTCTTAGACATTATAACTAACACAAGGAAAACATAAGTAGATGTCTCAAGTATACACAAAGCCTTGTTAGCTTATTCAACACCCCAAAGATTTCAGCTTAGGGTGTGGGAGGATTTTCAAGGAAAATAATGGTAAGCAGGGAAACTAAGATAGTAAGGAAATTGATGCAAAGAAATCAAGTTCAAGAAACAAGAAGAGCAATGCAAGAACTCCCTACTAAAGATCAACTTTGCAAACAAGAAAAGAATTACTTAATCAAGAACAAATCAAGCAAAACAACCTATATTTAAGGTTAATCACAAGAGAAAATGTGATGATAGTTAGCAAGCAATCACGTGGGCAACAAGGTGCAAAAGGAAACCAATTTCAGCAAGGAAATCCAATATGCACGGCTAGATCAAGAAAGGTATGTATGTACAAGTTCAAGTCTTTGCCTTGCTTGCAATTCACACAATCAAGGGACAAGTTATTCGCAAGAAAACTCACCCAATCACTGTAGTTAAATCTTGTCTATGCCTTTTTGAACTTTTCTTGGCCTTGAGGCCATGTTCTTGATGCTTCTTGATGATGTTTTGTTGCGCAAGAAAGCAAACAAACAAGCAATTTTGACTACTGATTTTATTTTTCGACTTGACCTCAGATTAGGTGAATCCAAGATCAAGAAGTCGATCAAATAACAATGGAAGACACGACTGCAAAGAGAAGAAAAAGATAGGGTAGAAAACGCAAGTTGTTATGCAAGAAAGATCAAGAGCAAGAAACTCAAAACTTAGCATGCAAGAATTGAACTTAAAGCAAAAAAGATCATGCAAAACAACAACTTGAATGTTAAGCAAGAAAAACAAAGGAAACAAAATCCAAACTAACTCCTAAACGTGAAGGCTTGGGGTGTAAGACAACCTAAAGTCCAAGCTAGGGTTTCGGTAGCAAGGTAGGGTGTGTGCGGAAATGGCTTGTCTTTGGGGCTAGGGTGCGTCATGTGGGTGGTGGAAGGGTGTGGTGGTGGTGGTAACAAGGTGGTTGAGTGGTGGTAGTGCGGTGGTGGTGGGATCGGTGCAAGAAACACAAGAAAAGATATAAAAAAAAACAAGATCTTGGGTGGTAGGATGGTAGATCGGTCAAGAAAGATGTTAAAAGCTGAAAATTTTGAAGAATTGAAAGAGGAAAAACAAGGAATACTTGCCTCAACCTAGGGCTCTGATATCACTTGATGTAAAATCACTTGGTTGTCATGTTCTGGATTGGAAAGACCTCGCCTTGGCGCGCAAGGGATCTCTGTTTTTTGTCCCGTCTTTGGCAAAGTATTACTTTTGCTCCATAATTCCAAATTGAGTGATTCCAACGCCGTATTAAATATCTGGAAGTCAACTAGAATGTGTCCAAACTTCACGTCAATTGGACAAGTAGAACTCCGGAACTATCAGAAACAAATTCAGCGCGCAGTGTTGAAATTGAAAATCATCGTGATTGAGTAGGTCCGATTTGTTTGATTGATTAGCACGAAAGTTTGGATTGTTTGAATTATTTAAACTTCGGCGAAAAACCGCGCACTCCACTTTTTTTAACTATGCACTCCCATTTGTGCGGCACCTGGTGCAACACAGAAAATTCGCCAAAAACCCGGTTCAAGGCATGGACGGCACGTCGTGCAGCACAGAAAAGACGGTTTTTCGAAAACTCGGTTCAGATCTTGTGTTGCACGTAATGCCGCACAAACAGTCCAGTTTTTAATTTTTATGTGAACCCGGTTTACTAAAATAAAAAAACAAATTATATTAAAATTTATTTTTTTGAACCTGATTTACATTTTGGACGGCACCTAGTGCAGCACAGGAGAATTTTTTTTTAATTTTTTTTTAAAAAAAATAAAATTAATTAAAAAAAAACTTGGGCACTACATAGTATCGCCCACTCCCACTCTTGTATGAAAATCAATAAATTTATTTTAAAAATTATTTTTGAACTAAATTTACTACATACTCAACGCATTGTATATATCCTGCTATTCTATATGATTTGAAAATTCAAATACCTAGTAAATTTGTATACTTATGTGCATTTGACTATAGTAATAGACATTTTCAAGTAATCAAGGTTACATGGCTATAAATCCGTTTGTATCATGAGATTTCAATATACTTTTATTCATCTAAAATTCATGTGCATTTCTCCACCAATTCGTTTGATATTAACTATTTGTTATTATTATTCTCGAAAATCACATATAACTATGGTTAATCCAATTTGGTTATATCTTATAGTTATATCCAATTTGGTTATATCATATAGTTATATACTATGATTATATCTTATAGTTATATCCTATGGTTATATCTTATAGTTATATCCAATTTGGTTATATCTTATGGTTATATTATATAGTTATATATTATGGTTATATCCTATATTATATTCTATAGTTATATACTATGGTTATATCATATAGCTATATATTATGATTATATCTTATAGTTATATCCAATTTGGTTATATCATATCGTTATATCCAATAGTTATATCTAATTTGGTTATATCTTATGGTTATATACTATGGTTATATCCTATATTATATTCTATAGTTATATACTATGGTTATATCATATAGCTATATACTATGATTATATCTTATAGTTATATCCAATTTGGTTATATCATATCGTTATATTCTATAGTTATATCCAATTTGGTTATATCTTATGGTTATATTATATAGTTATATACTCATATATTATATTCTATAGTTATATACTATGGTTATATCATATAGCTATATACTATGATTATATCTTATAGTTATATCCAATTTGGTTAAATCTTATGGTTATACTAGGTATTTGAATTTCCAAATCATATAAAATAGCAGGATACATACAATGCGATGAGTATGTAGTAAATTTGTTTTTTTTTTTTAAATAATTGTTGATTTAAAAACAAGAGTGGGTGGTTTTTTTTTTTTTCTGGGCGCAAGTGAACCGGTTTTTTTGGACTGCACTACGTGCCGCACAAAATACTGGTTCAGTAAACTGTTTTTTTTTTAAATTCATAAAAAAAATGAATCGGGCTTGTGCTGCACGTGGTACAGCACAATTTGGAGTGCACGGTTAAAAAAAAAATGGAGTGCGCAGTTTTTTCGCCGAAAGAGGAAGTTTTTGGACTGAATAATCTTGAAAACAACTTAGCCAATTTGCTCTTAAAATTCAATCTCCTTTCTATTCAATCAAAGAAACGTTTAAGTTAGAAAACAAGAGTGGTGTGCAAGGAAGAGAGAAGGACCAACTAGGGCCGGCCCTAAGGCTGATTCTCTCTGCTTAAACTATTCTAAAAACGTCAATAAGCTAATTATCAAAGCTAAAACAAGAAACAACAAAAGATAGTCTCACAGACTGCTAAATATAGTAAATAAGTAACTCAAGCTAATGGCTCGTGGCTCTCTTGGTGGTGCGTGAGCAAGGTCACCAACCTTGGCTCAGAAGGCACCTCCATGGTGGCTGCAAGGCGCTCAAGCAAGGAACACGACCCTTCATTGATCTTCTTAGCCCTTGATCTGGTTATAGGACCATCAAAAGGGACTCGAATAAGCTCATCAACATCCTTGGTCATCAGGGTACCTTGTGAGTCATCACACATATGCTCCTTGATTGCGCTTGGAAATTTGATCATTGGGCCAGTCATGATTGCTTCTCGAATCGGTACATCTTCAAGCACAATGGGAAGAGGCACTCACTCATGCGCTTACGCCACAAGAGGTGCAGGCAGACCGGGAGTACTGTGAGAAGGCCTTGGCTGAGAAGGCGGCCCAAAAGTCCAAGGAGGCGGCTGAGCACGTGGCACACTCGATGACCACTTCAGCACCACTCATCGCACCCGTTGTTGAGTCCAAACTAGACAGCGAACACAATGGGCCCAAGGCTACCCTTTGCATCCTCCAAGAGATGATTAGAGACCATGAGGATAACGATATACAGCCCGTAGGAGGCCCACACGAGGAGGCTAATGCGTGCGCTGTGCAAGCCGAGACCGAGGCTACACACGCCAAAGCCAAGAGAAATCAAGGTAATACCTTGGTCAAGGGTTACATGGATGCCAAATCTGATTTATCCAAAACCAATGAGCCACTTAGAGTTGCCAAAACTGCCCTACAACAGTCCGTGGAGCCAAAGATTGAAGGGGGGTGCAAGAAGCGGTCGTTGCTTGATCGACCTTGCTCTATGTCTCATGCTTTTAAAGGGAGCAATTTTTGTCTTTTGCAATTTTGTGAGACTTCTTTGCTTATTAATTATGACATATATTCCTTGTCTACTTACCCCAAGCTTTGGGAGATTAGTTTGCATTTTGTTCCCTGTGTGTTTTGTAGGGTGCTTCCTTGTTCACCTACGAAGCCACCTTTCAGTTTGGCGCATGACCACCGTTTCAAGACGCCAATGACTTTGTTGCAGCTACGTTGGACAAGGAAGGAGGACGTTGATGCCAAGGAGGGGCCAGATGTTGCGCACCATAGCCCTATGACGCATTTCTCACCGCCACACATGGCCCATGCTGCCAAGGGACGAACGAGGAGGCCATTGGATGAGAAAGACATGGTGTGGCTATGTTGGAGGGCTAGGAAACACACACTAGATCCTAGAGCCGCTAGTCCTTTGCGTGGAGGGAAGAGAATTAGAGAATATGATTATTATCTCCATGTGCCCCACAAGTTTCATGTTGTTTCTACACCTATCGCTGCAATTTATTCCTTCTTCTCTTCCATACTTGTCGAATCGAGGACGATTCAAAGCCAAGTGGGGGAGAATGATGAATCAAGGGATGTATTGGCAACTAAGGACATTGACAAGAGGAGTCGAGTCCCTTTTGATGGTGCCATAACCAGCTTTAGGACGTCCAAAAGGGAGGGTTCGTGTCCAGCCACCATAGGCAAGGCATTCGAGCCAAAGTGGGCCACCTCGTTCACTCATCATCACGAGCCATTTGAGCCACCATAGCTTGTACTTGTCTCCACATGTAAGGGATGTTTGCATTCCTCTCTTTATTGTTATTTACCATTAGTTACTATTTTTAGACACTCTTGTTATAACTTAAGTGAAGGGGCCGAACTTAGTAGGTTC
The DNA here is from genome assembly GCA_027886185.1 of Rheum nobile. Lineage (NCBI taxonomy): Eukaryota > Viridiplantae > Streptophyta > Magnoliopsida > Caryophyllales > Polygonaceae > Rheum > Rheum nobile. Next base: position 824,845 of record WOAB01000002.1, on the reverse strand, counting down.
ATTAACTTAGGTTGTGACACGATTGATAAGTTGCGTTTAATAGGCTATAGTTGAACATTATTTCACAATTATTAGGTCAAGAGAAGGCGTAGGGCGTGCCATGCTTGGCAGCCACATCTCTTGTGCAACATTTCATGTTTTCTTATAAGTATTTTTGCTTTCATTCAATAAAAACCAAATTGGGACTCATGAGCACTTGGCTAAGTGTTCTTGAGTTTTCTCTAGTCCAAAACATATTGTGTTCTTGTTATTAAGCATATTGATTCAGTTCAGTTCGTGCAAGTAAGTTTGAGTGCAATCGAATTCATAAATTAGGATTCTTGCTGTCAAAAGCCTAATTCGTGGCACAACCCGCGTTGCGAAATTGGAATCGTTATAACTTTCAAACCACTTGTCCGATTTGCGTGAAATTTTGAGATGTTTTTCTTGACTCGTTGAAGAAGACGTGAGCTTTGGAATTTATGGATTTGGACATCAATTGACCGAGATAACTGCTTGCCAAAGACGGGACCTCAATCGTAGGAAGTTGGACGCTCCAACTTTCGCATCAAATATATATTGAAGCTATATAGGACACAAAATTTAAATCACCCATGCACGGCACCGAAATTAAGCTAGTATGTATAAATTGAAGGAACTTATAGTCGATTCTAATTACTAAGATACATTATAGAAAACTAGCTTAGTTTTTGTGCCATGCACGGAGCTTGGGTAAAATTTCATGTTGTTATTCTTTTCAATAATTAAAAGTACATTTTGAGATTTTAAAATATATTAATTTAATGAAAAAATATATCTAATTAATAACAATATAAATGAAATTAAGATAAGTATGATAATGTATAGAAATCTCTACTAATAGTTTAATTGAAAAAGATTAATGTGATTTCGTACATACATAAAATGTTGAATTAGGTCTTATACCTAGAAATAAATAATTAAAATAAAGTTAGAATAAAATATTACTAATTAAACGGAAAAATTAAAAAGAGAATATTTGAAAAATACTTAATATATTCTATCTAATATGAAAATAAGGATCAAATGTGAATAATCTATATGTTAAAAAGGAAATCATGATCATATCTAAAATATTTTATGGAATAATAATAAAAATAGAAAATAAGATAATTTAGTGATGTGGTACGATGTGGAGTAGACATGTGACAGTAAATGACATAGTACAATTTCAAAACGACAAGTGGTCTTAGTTAAGTTTTACTTTAGTATTATATAGCAGATTAGACATCAAGGCTTCAAACCAATCACATAAATGAGTAACCCTGTAAATTTATAAATATAAAAGTGTGACAAATTAGTTAAAAAATATGATAATACATAGTCCCTTTAAACTATTTAAATTAATTTTGAACTAATGTTGCTCCACATACAATAAATATCTACTTAAAATTTTTGATATATTTGAATATAATTAACTAAAGAAACATTTAAATTATCCTATTATATATAATATAGCATGTTGATGAGATATTTATGATTAGATTGAATTTTAAATCTAAAAAAAATCGAAATAACAAAAATCAATTTTGATTTGTATATTGTGTTGACAAATAAAGATTATTATTTAAAAGAACACATGAATTTTGATATGGGTTTTAGTTTATTTGAAAAGTATTCGCTATAAATATCATGTTTCTTAATATTTGATTTTATAAAATATATTTTATTTACTATTTTTTTTTACAGAAAGTCGTTATAACAAAATCTTTTGACATATCATACTGATTAGGTAAAATGGAAAATAAGTTAGTAGTGCCAAAAAATATACATGTTAATTAAGAACCATAGGCTAAAATGGAGAATTACGAAATTGAATGAAAAAATAAATTTTAAATATGATATCCTAAATTAGTTTTATATATTGATTTTTCAATCTCATATTAAATATTTTTTAATTATTTTTCTTAAAAAATATCTATAACCAAAACTCGTAATATTCGATTTTCTATAACTATTATTTAGTTTTCAATCATATATCCACAAATATGTATAAATTAGTTACCTCGATGCTTACCTATTTTTTTTATAATTGCTATTAAATTTTCAATGATTCATTAATCTTTGTTGTTAAGATTTTCCAGTATATGATATTCAATTAGTGTGCACAGGTACTCGAGCTGTTGTGTTATGGTTAATGGCTACTGTAGCTTTAAAGGTTTTTTTGTCGATTAAAAGGTCTAAAGCCTTTACAGAGACAAATGCCATGATGAACCAGGGATTTCAAGACGGTGTTGTGGCAGAGATGTGCAGATCGACGTTTACCAGTGATGGTGTGGCAATGCCGATAAAGGGAGATCAGCCATGGAAGGAAAAAAGATCGACGCCCACCGGCGATGGCGGCTGAGCTTTGAAAGAGGCGAAAAGGATGACGAGTCCGGTGTTCTGCATAGTCCTTTTGTAGAAGACTCACATAGAGATCAGTCCAATTTTTAAGTTTATTTTGGCGAGAGGAGATCAATCCAATTGTGGGTTTATTAGTGTTGTGAAAATTTTGGATTTATAATCTGTATAATTAAAATGTATTTGATTTAAAAAAAGATTAATGCTAGATTTAGAATAAAAAACCTTTCATATATAATTAATTTTATTTGAGAAAAATAAAAATAAAAATATATATAACAGTTTAAATGAGAGAGTATTATATAACATAGTTAGGTTTTAAAAAATATACGACATAAATAAAATTAGAACTTATCTATTGTGTAGGTTAATATTATTAATATGTAGGCTAAATAAATGAGGTATTATTTGCATAAAAACTGTATTTTTTTGCCTTAAACTATCCGATTTTGTATTTTTTTTATGGGTATCTAATATCTATGTAATTGAAAAAAATGAAATGTATATAAATCAAAGCTATTCCAATTTGAAAATATTATCGTAGATCTTTTTTGTTATTTTACATAAATTATAAATACCGTAGCACTGACCTTAACTTGTTTCTCTGCAACCCTAACCTCTCCTAGGAGTCTCAAGTCTATCCGCAGAATTAGAGGTTTTGCCGGAGGTCTTGTTATTCTTCAAAAATGGCGTCTTCAGCAGCTCAAATTCACGTTTCCGCAGTCTCGCACTTGAATTCCACCAAATCGAAGCCATCATCTTCGTCGCTCAACAACTCCATCTTCTTCGGCCAGAAGTTGAATTCTTCCGGCATCCCAAAATCATCCGTCTTGAAGCTTAACAACAAGAAATCCAACGGCCGGAGCCGGCGAGGCGTCGGCCCGATGAGGGTGGTGAGCGAGAAGGTGGTCGGAATCGATCTCGGGACTACAAATTCTGCGGTGGCGGCTATGGAGGGTGGGAAACCGACGATCGTGACGAACGCCGAGGGGCAGAGGACGACGCCTTCTGTGGTGGCGTACACAAAGAACGGGGACAGATTGGTGGGCCAGATCGCCAAGAGGCAGGCGGTGGTGAACCCGGAGAACACGTTCTTCTCGGTGAAGAGGTTTATTGGGAGGAAGATGGCGGAGGTGGATGAGGAGTCTAAGCAGGTTAGTTACCAGGTTGTTAGGGATGAAAATGGGAATGTTAAGCTTGAGTGCCCTGCTACCGGGAAGCGCTTTGCCGCCGAGGAAATTTCTGCTCAGGTGATTTTCCGTGTCCCCGATTCGAGTTTGGTGATTGATGAATAGTTTCTTCCGTTTCATGTTTGATGAACAATTTTGTATTCTTAGATGTGTTGAGTTATTGATTGCTTCACTTGCTTCTTCAATGACTTTGGTATGATGGTCAGTCTACTGTGAAAAGGACAATTCTTCCTTATACCCCATTCTTTATGAATATCACGTCGAAATTGTTTGGGAAACAAGGCCGTCTTAGATGTTAAGCGGTGAAAATCACTTTCTTTCCTGATTTAAATTGAATTTGAACATGTCCCCTGAGGACTCTATCTCCCTTCTCTGCGCGACATCATACTGCTTGGATTTAGACTTGGCATTGCAACTTGAATTGTAGCATGAGAATCATACCACTAGTCTTTGATTTTGTTAGAAATTCACGAGTTCCTAAGGGGTTCATAACGGATTTTGTTGATAATATCATGAGTTCCTAAGGGCTTCATAATGGTTTTGTCCATTATAGTGGGAAATTGCTCAGGCAATTTCTCATGATGGTTTTCTTGTTTCCATGCTAGGCTGTGGAAGCTGGTTATGAAAACTGCAGATGGTGTTTTACTTGTTGCTCTTGCATTTGTTGGTTATATGTATCTGAACTCCATCTTTTGCTGTAAAGGTTTTGAGAAAGCTTGTAGACGATGCTTCAAAGTTTCTGAATGACAAAGTAAACAAAGCTGTAGTTACAGTTCCCGCATACTTCAATGATTCTCAAAGAACCGCTACCAAAGATGCTGGGCGTATTGCTGGTTTGGAAGTTCTTCGTATCATCAATGAACCTACTGCTGCATCATTGGCTTATGGGTTTGAAAAGAAGAACAATGAGACAATCTTAGTGTTTGATCTTGGAGGTGGCACTTTTGATGTGTCAGGTATTTTCACGGACTCTTACCAATTTGCTTGGTGCTTCTTACTCTTGCACCAGTTATATTTTGAAGCACCTGATTTTTTTTTGCTATGTCCATTCATGCACTTATTAAGGGACCCAATTAAAAAGGAAATTGTCAGTCCATGAATTTTTAGATTTTGATGTATTTTATTCTATGTACAAGGAGAAAGTTTGTAACTACTTGTGTCATGACTGTTGCAGTTCTTGAAGTTGGTGATGGTGTCTTTGAGGTGCTTTCAACTTCTGGTGATACTCATTTGGGAGGGGATGACTTTGACAAGGTTAGATTGGGTACTTAAATAATCATTTTCGATAAAAAAAAGGGTGCAATTTTTTTTATATATATTGTTTTCTTTTGGTTTGGAGCTTTATAAGAGATGTTTTAAACCGAGCAGAGAATTGTTGATTGGCTAGCGGCAGACTTCAAAAGAAATGAAGGCATTAATCTATTGAAGGACAAACAAGCTCTTCAGCGTCTAACAGAGACAGCCGAAAAGGCAAAGATGGAGCTTTCATCTTTGACTCAGACAAATATTAGGTACTATAATTAGATACTAATTTTTGTTTTGAACATGTGGTACTCAGAGCTCTTAAAAAATCTGTGTAGTGAATAGAACTTTGGCATTCAGCAAGGTGTCCTTCATGCTCTCTTTCATACAATAAACAATAAGCAACTAAGTGTTAAACAAAACAATTAGCGGTGAAGGCAGTGATTAGAAATGCACTAGGCGCACTCAGGCGCTGGGGGCCTCGGGCGCCTAGGCGCGCCTGAGAGGCGCTACGCACGCGCCTAGCCACACAATTGCAGAAACATATATCCTTTAGCAGCATAATTTTATAAAATCATATAAAACATGTTTATAATGAAATAAAACCAATTTTAAAGCATCTTAATGTTATAAAATCGAGTCTAAACTAGTAAGCAAGTTGGAAAACCAAATCTAAAGCATAAAGTCTCCAATTTTAAAGCATAAAAAGTTTAAATCATAAAAACCAATCAAGTCTAAAGCTCAAAGGTCAATCAAAGTTTAGATCATCTTCTTCTTCTTAATAGTGGTCGATCCTCATCATTGTAGCCCTCATCATCTTTTTAGAGGAAGAGAAAAGATAACAGAGACAATTGTCTTTTTGGACGTGTTATAGAGGTTTATAGAGGAAGAGAAAAGATTACAGAGTAATTAAGGAACACCAGCAGGACAGGACTCAAACAGTCACATAGGAGGGAGAGATCAAAGCCCCCACTCAGCCTTCTTGCAGCACAGCGGCTCAATCACCTTCTCTGGAGGTGGTGATTCCTGTTTCTGGTACAGCATGAAGGATGCTGTAGAATAAGCTGACCTCTAAACTAAGCTAAGCTTAATCTAAATGTTTGAGGGTTTGTGGGAATGCCGTCCTGTGTGGTGCCTCTCCTCTCCCCAATTACAGTTGAAAAGTGAATGTGTTTATTGATCTTACATTTCTTTTTTCTTCTTGAGCACCACAAGCAGCTATCATGTTATCATTCTTTTGAAGATGGGTTTCTGGTCTGATGGGAATGAGTTTTGTTTGAAGATGGGTAATTAAATATTATGGTTTAATTTTGCCCTTTCCTTCTAATTGTTTTGATTAGTGTTAAATTAGTATGTTTAGTTGATTTTTTTGATTATTATATGGAAGAGAGCATGGGTGAGGGGAACTAAATGGACTATGAAAGTTATTTGTCCACGTCCGAAATTTGCATGAGTTAAGGGATACAACGTCAAATTTCCTTCTTTTAAAACCTGTTGCATTCAACCTTTCCACACTTGGTGTATCTTATTTGCTGACCTATAGGGTTTAGCTCTTTTAAGTATGCAGTTCATGTTTGTAATGCCTATTCTCTACTGCTTTCGTCAGTTTGCCGTTTATCACAGCTACTGCTGATGGGCCCAAGCATATTGAGACCACTTTGACAAGAGCCAAGTTTGAGGAATTATGTTCAGACCTGCTTGACAGGTAATTTGTTTGGCCTTGGCATACACGTCTTAAGCACTACATGCAACCAATGGTTGCTCAATGATGCATTCAGGATTTAAATATGCAGAAGTTTTGGGTTCTTTAATTAAATATTGTAGTCTCTGTAACCCTGTTGCTGTTCTCAGGCTGAAAACACCAGTGCAGAATTCTCTGAGGGATGCGAAACTCGCTTTTAGTGATTTGGATGAAGTCATCCTAGTTGGTGGTTCAACCCGTATTCCAGCTGTACAGGAGTTGGTGAAGAAGATGACTGGGAAGGATCCAAATGTTACAGTTAATCCTGATGAAGTGGTTGCCCTGGGGGCGGCTGTTCAGGTATTTTGTGCCTAGTTCATTCCCAGTCAATGGTATTTCTTGATTTTACCGTGTTCTTGTGCGTGCATGAAAAATCTTGGCCTAGTGCTCAAACTTTTCTGTTTTTTATGGCCTGTTTGATACGGTAAGTTGTTGGGAATCTTTTCTACTGCAGGCGGGCGTTCTTGCTGGAGATGTTAGTGACATTGTCCTCTTGGATGTGACTCCATTGTCGCTGGGTCTAGAGACGCTTGGTGGTGTGATGACAAAGATCATTCCCCGGAACACAACTCTACCCACCTCCAAATCGGAAGTTTTCTCAACTGCGGCAGATGGACAGACTAGCGTGGAAATTAATGTTCTCCAGGGTGAGCGAGAGTTTGTTAGAGACAACAAATCTATTGGTAGCTTCCGATTTGATGGCATTCCGCCAGCTCCTCGTGGGGTTCCACAGATTGAAGTCAAATTCGACATAGATGCCAATGGTATCCTCTCTGTCACTGCAATTGACAAAGGAACAGGAAAGAAGCAAGACATCACAATTACAGGTGCCAGTACCTTGCCTGGTGATGAGGTATTTTTCTCTTCTCGCGGTGAATTTTCTTAATAGACCAGAATTTTTCTTCAACTATTGTAAACCAGGATAGATTCATAATGTAGAAATAACGGGTTATTGTATGCTTGTCGATTAGGTGGAGAGGATGGTGAAAGAGGCTGAGAAATTCGCAACGGAGGACAAAGAGAAGAGAGATGCCATTGACACGAAGAACCAGGCCGACTCCGTTGTCTACCAAACGGAGAAGCAGCTGAAGGAGCTAGGAGACAAAGTACCCGGCCCGGTGAAAGAAAAGGTGGAGGCCAAACTGGGAGAGCTCAAGGAGGCAATCTCTGGTGGTTCTACCCAATCTATTAAGGACGCTATGGCTGCTCTTAACCAGGAAGTTATGCAACTCGGGCAGTCCCTATACAACCAACCGGGCTCAGGAGGCGCATCGAATGCTGGGCCCGCACCAGGAGGAGAATCCGGGCCTGCAGGACCCGAGGGAGATGTCATAGATGCAGACTTTAGTGACAGCCAGTGAGCACCATTCTAGGTCCTTATATCATTTTGTCGTTCAAGTGTTACGCCAGTGTGGTACATGGAAAATTGCTCTTATTTGTTCCTTGTTGTTTGAGGGCGCACTTGTATGGGAAAATCTGGAGATGCCAAGGTTACAAGATTTTCTGTTAGCATTGAACTAGAGGATGGATACATTGGTTTAGGGGGATGCTGGAGGGTTTGCCATGTTAATAATGGGCGTAAGTTTTGTTTATTGTGCATAATTTTCTCCAATTAACTTCTCCATATAAATCCATTTGCAGAATTTCTAATATGGCAAGTGTATTTTTCTGCCCCATTTTAGTGTCTTCTGCTTTTCATAAAATCTACTATCGGAAAATAACGAGAACCACCTATATTACGGGGACTAGTTCAGATTTTCTTGCAACTTTTTCACATACACCTCATTAGTAAAATAAATTTCAATGATTCGCCACTGCACGTGGAGTTATTTTCCATGTATTGCATTTCCTACGTTCATCTAAATGAACTTAGTTCAGGGTTGCCCAATGTTGGCGTCTTATAGATGGTAACGATTGGCAGATTCAGCTCAAGCATCTGCTGCCAAGCCAACAAAGCCGCTGATGAACTCGCCCAATGGGCTTTTTGCTTAATTCGAAGTTTACTGAATTTCTTGATCCCCAGGATTGTATTCGGCCTATTTTCCTTTCGGGCTTGAACCTCTCTCGGGGTTCCTCTGCTTTAATTAGTTAATAGTAATGCATTTTCGAACTTTGCCCGCTTCTTGACCCCAAAAAAAAAAAAAAAAAAAAAACTAGCCCATTGATGAATGTTCGTAAACTTGTATAAATCCTTACTTTTGCGAGAAAACTCTTTATGGGTCGAGAATAAAAATTGATAAGAGTCTTCACCATCCTTAAAATTGGTTAAAATATAAATTTTTAGGTTCATCCTTTCACTAGGGCATTGCAAACTTACAAAAAAATTATTCTAGGAATTGATAGAAATCCATTTACATTAGTATTCCTCACAACATTTTAGTTGCCCGTTAAATACTAAAACGATTTTTCTAATATATGTTCTAAAGACATAGAATTAAGAATTCTTTGTAAGACACTGTAACACTAAAACAATGACAACAATCAGCTCCATGTAATCCCGAACAAAAGAAATTGGGAAGTCGAGATGTACGCACCCATGCTCTAACCAAGTCGAGAGAGTATTTCGAAAACCCAAATTAAAAGATTACGAAATGAAGCCATAGAAAGAACCTAAGATGCAACCTAGATCAAGCCAACACACACAATATAACTAAAAACCAAAATAACAAGACACACATGAAACACACAATAACATAGACATCCCCCATCAACCTAGCGATCTTCAACCTAAATCTTATCCCTCCATAAGCTCTTATTCTAAACCATGTCTTCTATCAGTTTCAAGAGGGTCCGATCTCACTTAATCACCTCATTCCAACTCTGTTTTGGTCTACCTTTTCCACAACGGAAAATCGCCTAAATCTAATCTTTTACACCTTCGCACTAGGGCGTCAAACCGCATCGTTTGCACATGTCCAAACCAACGGAGTCACGATTCATGCATCTTTTGTAGGGATTTAGATGCTTTAAGCGGAATTTCAGAAAACAATTTTCTAACATCTAACTTAGGATCTCATGCATAAACTTGATACGAACTATATATGAAAGAGTAACATACCTTTTGATGCAAAACTTGTTATCGGGATCTCCCTGGAGAATAGAGCCTTAATTGTGATTCCTCTACTTAGTACACACGAGCACGATACTAAATCGTCTTGCCTTCGTCTGCTAGGACGAACGAATGAGAAACAAGAAAAGGCTTTTCATTCCGCCAAATTGGAGGTTCGGCCGTGACATGCTGGAGCTAATTGTGATCCATCATTACATGTACGTGATTCTCATTATCCTATATATGAGAATTGGATTTTTCCTTTTTTTATTATCTTATAATATATTAGGAATATATATATAACAATTATATATTATCTTATCATATATCGCATAAGATAAAATCCCCTTTTAACTAGAAAGAGATATTTATGATAGATACAATATATTATCTTTTTAAAAGATAATTTTCCTTATGTCTTCAAGTAAATAGATAACACCTTATTATTATTTGATGAACAATCCACTCTTCCAACAATATACACTAGCCGAAATTCCCAGTCCCACAATGGGCATCGGATTACTTTGATCTAGCCCAATTACTCTATTGTGTGTGACCTTATAGGACTCGGATATAATAACAATGGGTCAAATCTAATTTATCCCATAAGTCATAGTTGACTTCTAACAAAGCACTAAGACTACCTAAAATATCCGGATTATTAATCTCCATTATTATTATTATTCTATAATTAGTAATTGTCATCTTGATTAAAGGACACATATTCCTTCATCTTTTCCCCTATATTGGCCACTCTAACCTTGTCTCTAATTATTTCATTTTGAATCTTGTCCAACCTTGTATCAGTACATATTCAACACAACATTCTCATCTCTACCACTATCATTCTCTGTTCCCGAGTTCTTGTGATCGATCGGCCAACACTCTATATCATACATCACGGTTGGCCTAACTACCATCTTATAAAAGGGAGTTTGAGAGGCACCCTTTTGTCACATATATAATATCCTTGAAGCTCCCTTCTATTTTTGTCAGCCCATCAGTACCAGGTGTTTAACATCTGCATATTTCCTTCATCACTCCAGAGAAGAGACCTAGATACTTGAAATTACCCCTCTTCGGCATGACGTCATCACCAAGCAACACCTCTAATCCGGTGTATACTTTCCTCTCCAAATTAGAACTCTATGTATTATGTCTTTGACCTGTCAGCTTAAAATCCTTTGATTCAGGTTTCTCCTTCTAATTGTTACCCTTAAATGAATGTTTAAACCATTTTTAAAGATATTAAAAACCTTAAAATAAATAAAATATAATAAAATCTTTCCAAAATTAACTAGGTTTGTAACGTTTGTTAAGAACTAATGTGCTAATTTAATCAAACAAAGTGGAAAATGTATAATGAACCTAAAACAACAAAATATAGAGTTCAATATTTTTTGTCAATATAGGGTTAATTCCTTTCCACCTTTGTTTTAAGAATAACTGTAAATTCAATCAAATAGATTGGAAAAGTATATTTGTCATTTCTGAAAAATGGGTATGCATATACTCCTAAAAAAACCTTCAACACCAAAAATACATGTGGTAAATATTCCTGTATAGAAATGGAATAAATAGTTTTTGATCCCACTTTCGGATTTGAAACTATTGAATTTTCCTCCGATTTTTCTCTTCGCATGGGGGAGAGAAAGAAAGAGAAAGCTGGAAATTGAGAGGAAGAAGAGACAGAGAATAATATTGGAGGATTTTCTCGTCTCTTTATTCAAATTGACCTCTCTTCAAACAATATCTTTTTTATAATAAATTGTAAGTTATAATAGAGCGGCAGATGCTGTTGGAGAGCTTCGAGTTTGTAAACATTGGAATTTATCGAAGCGATTGACCGTACGTGTTTGCAGATATTAGAATAATTTCCGAAAGAGATAGTACGTGTTGGTTGAATAAAAGTGATCAAAGCGAGGGTTCCATGAAATGGCGGTAGAGGAGAGAAGGTCAAGAGATACGTCAGCAACAAACAAGGTGAAGTTCTTTTGCAGTTATGGGGGGATGATATTGCCGAGGCCATTTGATGGACAGCTCAAGTATGCCGGCGGTGAAACTCGTGTTATTAGTGCACATCCGACCATTTTGTTCTCAGGTAAAACACTCAGGTAGTACGTACGTACGTACGTACCATTAATTGCGCGCTTTGCATTGATGAGATGATCGATATGGCTTCGCTTTGGTTGTTGGTACCAGATCTTATGAGTAAGATAAACAAGATGTTTGAGGGGGAGTTTGTCCTCAAGTATCAGATAGGCCCCGAGGAGCTTGACGCCTTGGTTTCGGTCAAATCGGACGAAGACCTTGGTCACATGCTGGATGAATACGAGCGGCTTGAAAGAGGTGGAGCCTCTAAGCTTCGGAGCTTCCTGTTCCCGTCGAAACCAAGCGTGATTGAGAGCCATAGCCCCACTTGGACTCAGACGCAAACACTGGAGCAACGGTACGTGGATGCACTCAACGGTGTAGTCCGCTGCTCAAGCCATTTTAGGCGTTCGATCATCAGTAGCAGCCGTCTCAAGTCTTCGTGCTCTAATTCCCCATCCCAGTGCACAAGCCCTTGCTCACCTTCCCCGTGCATGAGTGTAAGCGGCAGCGGCGACACCACCTCCTTCATCAACAGTCTCCATGGCAAACTCAACAGTATGACCCGCGTCCAGAGCTCTCCTAGCCTTGCTAGCAACAACCACGACCTCGTGTACCCTGTTGGGTACCAACAAATTAGCCACCAATATCAACAGCAGCAACAACCACAACCACAACCACAACCACAACCTTGGATGTCTCCCCTGCGAGATGACTATGGAACCCGGCTTCCAATCATTACCAACCATCCTCCTAACGTCACTCCGAGTTCAGCTCAATGTCATCCCACGTTCCACAATCGATCGGCCCACCTCGCTCAATATGCAGGCGCATACTTCACATAGGACTGGACTACAAGTATTCACAACCAGTCTCCTGCCATGGAATTATATGGGAGTTGTTTTGGGGCGAAAAGACTTTACCGATCCTAATCGCCTTCGAGAGGGCAACTAGACAATTTTTTAGATGAATATATCTAATAAATCCAAATCAAATCAATAGAATGGATGAAATTGAAACTGAACGAGCGATTGAAAAGCTTATCTCCTTCGAATTGATGATCTATCGAGTGAGATTTCAGACGTCAATCACTTGAATGAATCTAGAATTCTTCTAATTACGAGAACCGAATTTGAGAGCAAGATTGAGAGGAAATGATAGTAGTCGTTTGTATTGATTCAGAATGTGTCTCTACATAATTTCTTCTTTTCTATATTTTTATACAATGCAAATAATAACGTTGGAAACAAATCCGCCACTATCGGATTTCGTGGGAGATCGGTTGGATTCTGCCCGAGATTATGGCGGAGTGGGTTTGTCTGTTCAACCTATCTCGCGTCGCTCCAACAAACTGATTCGATCTTCCTGCTGGTCGCATCCGTGGGCTGAATACAATTGGGCTTCTACCAATTTCCTAGGCCCAACAATTGCCCCAAGATCCAATTGGGCCAGAGAGCGGTTTTTGGATCAATTTGATCTTCCATGATCTCGATCCTTCTGAGGTGACGTGGCAACGGATGAGTGGATGAGACGATTTAACCGCAGAGGCACTTGATTTACTTCCTTTAATAACCCTCGAAGGCTTCAATCTTCTGCAAGTCCCACGTCTTGTCAAGGTAACTTCTCTCTCTTTTTCGAATTCTTACCGTTTCTTCCATGGCGTCTCCTAAGTTGAAGAAGACCTGAGCCCTCATCAGAAGTGTGGATGAGGAGGATGTTCCCTTTCGTTCCCTAGACCTTCTCAGCGCTAGCGATTCTATACCAGGGACTTTAGTCCAGTCCGAACTTGATAGGATTTTAGAAATAGGAGGTTTCCCCGTAGGTGTTGTCGCACGCCTTCCGTCTCCGGACGAACGTGCAGACTGGTTCAAAGAAGGGTGGGTGTGCTTCTTTGAGTATCCTTTCAGAATCGGTCATGTCTTCCCCTTATCTCGTTTGGTCCAAAACTTTCTGGCCGTGTTAAAGTTGGCTCCTTGCCAAGTCATGCCTCATACATGGCGGTTTCTCCAGACGATTGATTCTGTTTCCGCATTAAAAAACATAGATTTTGACTTCGATGCCTTGTGGCGATCCTATTACCTGAGTACTCGGGGTTCCTGTAGGTTCCAGTTACGTCTCCGTAAAGAAAAAAGCCCCCTTGCACTGAATCTAGATGTTAACGACCGAGGATGGAGATCTTGATTCTTTTTTGTTGAGCGTAAAAGCCTTGAAAGCGTTTCTGATTGCACTTTTCTTTTATCCGACTGGAGGATCTCAGGTATCGTGTTTTTCCGCTTCTTTGTTTTAATCGATTGTCTTCTAAATTCCTTCTTACCTGTTCTTCTTTGCAGCCCCTGAACCTGGCGATCCTACTGGTTTTGAAAAAGTAATTGCTTCTCTGCTGGCACTCCCCGAAAATGAAAGATCATTCAAAAATACCAACTTTCTCCTTTCAGAAATCAAAGAAATGTCGACTCCTGCTGCCTCAGTAACTAAAGGCACATGTTCGTTCCTCCAGGTATGCATCTGGCTGGTTTTCGTGGTTTTTCTGTGCTTATGCTGCTGTGTTATGTTATCAGCATCTAAGGGCGGAAGGTCCAGCGCTCGCTTGTCTGGGAAGAGCCTCTTGGATCAAAGGCGATCGGTGGCTATGGCGTCTTCTTCTGCTAGGGGTCCAAGCAAGGTTGGGCCCTCTGTTGGGGTTATTTCCCTGGATTCGCCACCGTCGAAGGTGTCGGGTGTCAAGAGGAAAGCAATAACTGCTCCGAGTTTCTCCGCTGGAATGTTGAAGGAAAGATCGATTGAGGATCTGCTCAGTTTCGGCGATGCTGAGGCCAAGAAGGAGATTGGTGACCTCCATCCTATAGATTGTATAAACGAAGCTGTAGTGGGTGCTTGGAAGGTTCGAAAAAACTCTTCTTTTATTTGAGCATGTCTTATTTCTCTGTTTTCTTTTTTACATTGCTATCGTGTATGCTCTTTTCTGCAGATTTTTCAGTATTCACTTGTGGCGTCTACGACCGTTCAAGAACTGAGTGATCAAGCCGACAGAAAAGTGACTCGCCTGGAGGAGCAGTTGAAGATGGTCGAAGATCGCTTGAAAGCTTCTGATCGCAAACTGTCTTCAATCAAGCGAGACTATGATGCTCGTCTGGAAGGAGTGAAGGCAGAGGTGCGGGATAAGGCTGAGAGACTTCGTGAGGACGATGCCCGTACTGCTGGAGATGTTGGGGCGTATTATTGCTTGAAGTCTCGCATCGAAATGATGGAGGAATTTGCTGCTGGCTCCCATGTCGACTGGAAGGTTGATGATGCGAAAGCGGACATGGAAATGATGTATCCTGATGGCAACCCAGGGGCCGAGCTTTTCAAACTGGTAGGTTTGGGCGTCGAGGATGACAAGGAGGAGGCCGACCAAGATGGTGTCGAGGCCGTCGAAGGCACACCCCAAGTCGACCAAGAAGCAATTTCTGGCAGGGAGATCGTTCCTGCGGAAAAATCCGGTGAATCTTAGAGCATTTAAGAGTGACTTTTATGTGAACACCGTTTTTTTTTTAAGACTTCTGTGTGTGGATGACAGTGTATGCCCCATCGTGGAGACGAGATGGACAACATAGTTCTTTTGGCGACCCGTCTACCATCGCGGGTCGCGTATTAATCGTAGGAAATTTTTATGTTTCGTACCTTGCTTCGTTTTGTTGTGAATTTGCTTTTGCAGGTGGTTCGTCACTGGTCGGGCAGCGATCATGTTGTGGACTTGTTTGCGTGATCACGTCTTTTAGGGGGAGGCCTGTATGTCGTGTTAGATGTTAGTCATGACAGTTGTATTTTAGGGAGGTAAGAAAATGTATTTTGCGTGATGTGTATAAGGCGTTGTATACCTTATTTTGTAATAAGGCAGGCGGTGTGTCGAAGTGCCTTTTCTTGTTCGTCTCCCTGTGTGTAGATCGATCGTGTTTGTGTTTGTGTAAGCGCTTTTGTGTAGTTGTTGTGGATATCCTTTGCAGATCTCGTCCTGAGGCCTCTTGTTTTCCTGTTTTCGAAACATGTCTTTAAAAGGAGGTAAGCTTTGAAACGACCGTTGGGGGGGAGACCCAACGGCCCTCCGATGCTTAAGTTAGTAGTCGTCATGTAGATAAAAGAATGCACAGAGATATAAAAATATATGTAAGTAAGGTTTTAGAAATGGTACAACTTTAGATGAGTCGCATT
The DNA here is from genome assembly GCA_027886185.1 of Rheum nobile. Classification (NCBI taxonomy): domain Eukaryota; kingdom Viridiplantae; phylum Streptophyta; class Magnoliopsida; order Caryophyllales; family Polygonaceae; genus Rheum; species Rheum nobile. The sequence goes on along the minus strand of WOAB01000002.1, from coordinate 808,980 downwards.
CCAGCTTCGGGGGATGGGTTCTCCGTCTTTGGTTTCTAGTTGATATGCTCCTTGCCCAACTATTTCTTTGATAAGGTAAGGCCCTTCCCATTGAGGTGCAAGTTTCCCGTCGGCTGGGTCTCTGGTATTTTGAAATGTTTTTCTCAGGACCCAATCCTCTACCTTGAAGACTTTGATTCTGACATTCTTGTTGTAGCTTCGAGCGACTTGCTGTTGGTATCGGATCATCCAGACTCGAGCCTTTTCCCTTGCTTCGTCGACAGTGTCGAGATTGTGGGCTAATTCGACGTCGTTTTGTTCCGGTGTTTGGAGTCCGTATCGAGCAGTCGGAATAAGTATCTCAGCGGGAATGACTGCTTCAGACCCGTATACGAGTGAGAAGGGACTTTGTCCTGTGGCATTTTTGGGCGTCGTCCTGTCGGACCATAAGATCAAAGGAAGCTCGTCGGCCCATTTTCCTTTTGCCCCAGTGAGACGTTTCTTCAGGTTATTGATGATGATCTTGTTTCTTGACTCCGCTTGTCCGTTCGACTGTGGATATCTCGGTGTAGATGTGATCAGTGAGATGTTCCATTGTTTGCAGAAGGATCGCGTCTGTTTACCGATGAATTGGGAGCCATTGTCGCATACGATTTCTGATGGGATGCCAAACCTGCATAGGATGTTACGTTTTATAAATGAGACGACGTGTTTTTCTTTTACCTCACGGTACGCTTCGGCTTCTATCCATTTGGAGAAGTAATCGGTCATGGCCAAGAAGAAAACTCGTTGTCCCGACGCAGGAGGTAATTTCCCGACTATGTCCATCCCCCATCGCATGAAGGGCCATGGTGCCAAGGTCGGATGGAGTAGCTCGGATGGCTGGTGGGGGACAGGTGCATGTCGCTGACAAGCGTCGCACTTCTTGACGTATTCTGCCGCGTCTCTGTTCATTGTGGGCCAGTAGTAACCTGCCCTGTGGGCCTTGCCGGACAGGCTGCGTCCCCCAGTGTGGTTTCCACATTCACCGTCGTGTAAAGATTGTAAAATTCGGGGGACTTCCGACGTTTCAAGGCAGCGCAGTAGTAGGCCTGTGACAGATCGCTTAAATAGTACATTATCTTTTAAATCAAAGGTTGTCGCTTGTACCTTGAGTCTTTTGACTTCTGCTCTGTCTGGAGGAAGTATTCTGTCTTTGAGCCACTTGATGTAGGGAGTAGTCCAATCCTCTGATGGGTGGATGTTCTCTTCTGGGGTCAGGTCGGCAATGGCTTGAATGTCGCTTGGATTAGCCGTTTTGAGAGTTTTGGGCGCTGCTGGAGTGGTGATGTGTGCCAGGGGAATACTGCAGAAGTCGCGAGGGTGTAGGTTTGATCCGAGGTTTGCCAAAGCGTCAGCTTGTGTGTTGAGGTCGCGTGGAACTTGTCGGATAGTGAACCTGTGGAATTTTTTTGCTAGCCTCTTGACGACGTCCAGATATGCCATCATCCTATCGTCTTTTGCGGCGTAGGATCCCTGCACTTGGTTGACGATTAGGAGTGAATCACATGTTACCTCTATGTTTGATATTTCGAGGTCGAGCGCTAGGGTAAGTCCGAACACGAGGGCTTCGTATTCCGCTTCGTTGTTGGTCACGTCCCACTCGCATCTCACGGCTTGGGCTATGTGATCCCCCTATGGTGATTTTAGCACGACGCCTAGGCCAACTCCTCTTATGTTTGAAGCACCGTCTGTGTGTAGTTGCCACGTGCCTTTGTCGTCTTCTGTTTTCAAGTGTTCCGCTTCTTTTGCGGCTTCTTGTTCTAGCGTCGGACTAAAGTCAGCCACAAAGTCGGCTAAAGCCTGAGATTTGATCGCTGTCCGGGGCTCGTATTCAATGTCAAACCCGCTTAGGTGTATGGCCCATTTGGCCATTCGTCCTGTAAATTCTGGCTTCCTCATGATGGCTTTCATGGGATGGTTAGTTCTCACAATAATAGTATGCGATTCAAAGTAAGGTCGCAGTTTATTAGATGTCATGACTAATGCTAAAACTAATTTTTCAAGCAACGTGTACCTTGTTTCTGCTGGAAGTAAGGATCGACTTACGTAGTAGACGGGTGATTGCTTGCCGTCTTCTTCCCTGGTAAGGACTGCGCTGACGGACGACTCAGAGACTGATAGGTATAGTGGTAATGGTTCGTCGTCCTTTGGTTTGGATAACAGTAGTGGACTTGATAGGTATGCCTTTAAGTCTTGGAAAGCTTGCTCGTGTGTGGCTGTCCAGTCGAACGACTTATTTTTCTTAAGTGCCTCGTAGAAGAGTTTGCACTTGTCGGACGACTTAGACATAAATCGGTTTAATGCGGCTATCCGTCCTATCAGCTTTTGGACGTCTTTGACGCACCGAGGAGATCTGAGGTCGACGATTGCTTTTATTTGATCGGGACTGGCTTCAATCCCCCTTTGAGTGACCATGTATCCCAGGAACTTCCCTGAACTCCGAAAGAGCATTTAGTTGGATTCAATTTCATATCGTACCTCTCAAGTATTTCGAAGGCTTCTTTCAAGTGCTCGATGTGGTCGGCTACTTTCTTGGACTTGACGAGCATATCGTCGATATAGACTTCCATCGTGTCGCCTATTTGATCTTTGAACATCTTGTTTACCAATCTCTGGTACGTGGCTCCTGCATTTTTTAGCCTGAAGGGCATCACTTTATAACAGTACGTACCTTGGCTTGTTATGAAGGCTGTTTTTTCTTGGTCGCTTGGATCCATGAGGATCTGGTTGTAGCCACTGAACGCGTCCATGAATGTTAGCATTTCATGCCCTGCCGTCGCGTCGACCATGACATCGATGTGTGGTAGAGGGAAAGAATCCTTTGGACAGGCCTTGTTTAAGTCTGTGAAGTCGATGCATACTCTCCATTTTCCGTTCTTCTTTTGTACCACCACTACGTTTGCCAACCAGTCTGGGTACTTGACTTCTCTGATCTTACTTGTTTCAAGTAAATTCTTTACCTCGTCGTCTACAATTTTATTGCGTTCTGGCGCGAACTTTCTCCTTTTCTGTTTGACGGGAGGATGTGATGGATCTACGTTCAGTTTATGAGTGATAATGTCTGGGGAAATTCCTATCATATCTTCATGGGACCAAGCAAAGCAATTAGCGTGAGTACGTAAAAAGGAAATTAAGTCTTCCCTGGTGGAATCGTTTAGGTCCGATCCGACTCTTACTGTTTGCGTCGGCTTGGAAGGATCCAATGCGACTTCGTCGAGTGACTCCATTTCTGGCTCGACGTATCGAGTGGTCCCTTCGCCGTGCTGTAATTGCTACGCTATAGTTCTGTCGACTGCCCTTTTCATTGAGGTCACGTAGCATTCCTTGGCAGCCCTTTGGTCGCCTTTGATTTCCTGTACCCCCCACTTGGTCGGGAATTTTATCGTTTGGTGATAAGTGGAAGGTACAACTTTCATGGCGTGGATCCAAGGTCTGCCAAGGATCGCATTGTATGGGGACGGGCAGTCGAGAATTAAAAACTTTACCTGTTGGCTTACTCCACCCGCATATGTTGTTAACACGACTTCGCCCAAGGTGTATTTAACTTCTCCGCTGAACCCGACCAGAGGGGTCGAATTTCGGGTTAGGTCGTCCTCGCTTAAACCCATGCCTTTTAGGGCGTCGAGTGTTAACAAGTTGGTGGAGCTCCCTGTGTCGATTAGTACACGACGAATCAAACAATTGCTAATTGATAAAGAGATTACCAAACCATCGTGATGATCGCCCAGATCTTGAGCTTCTGAGTCGTCGAATGTAATGGCTGGATCGTTTGGACTCTGCGATTGCTTCGCCCCTGATGGAGTAGGTCTGTCGCCGCGACTTTCTCGGGCATGTCTTTTTGCGGCAGAGTATGTGTTTCCACATACGTCCGACCCTCCCGAGATAGTGTTAACAATTTTAGTTGGAATAGGAGAGGGTGGTTTATCCGAGGATACCTGGTCCTTTCGGTCGAGAGTCGCCTTAGCTCTGTCTGATATTACGTCGCGCAATAGCCCCTTGTGCAAGGAATCTGGCGACTTTTTTGTGAAGGGCTATGCACTCGTCGGTTGAGTGTCCATGGTCTCCATGGAATTCACACCATCGGTTCATGTCCTTTCTGGCGTCTGGCTTATCGCTCTTCCGAGGCCATCTTACTTCCTTTCCTTATTTGTCAAAACTCTTCACAAGTTCCGACACAGATATGTTAAAGTTGTATGAATGGAGCTTCGGAGGGAGAGCGGGGTTGGTTCGCCAGTCTTGGTTCTTGTCATAAGAATTGTTTACCTGACCGGAGTCGTTCCGCCCCTTAGGGTATGGTTGGTGTCGTCGGTCGCGTCGATGATCCGACGGTCCTTTCCGATCAACGCGATCGGGACTCTTGCTTGTCTTGAAAGGTTCTTCGTCCTCTTCGAGCCTAACTTGTGCCATGGTTTTAGCCTGGACATCTTCGAAGCTTCTGCACGGGTATTTGGTCAGTTCGCGGTAAAGCTCGCTGCCCCTGACCAGACCCCGGCGGAATGCTTCGATTGACGTGGGAATGTCGCAATGCGGGATAACGACCTTTTCCTTGCTGTACCTGTTAAGATAATCTCTTAAGGGTTCGCCATACCTTTGCACGATTCGATACAAATCGCTTGATTGCTTTTCCAGCCTCCGGCTGCTGGCGAATTGGATTTTGAATGAGTTGACCAGGTCAGCGAAAGAGGCGACGGATCCCTGCGGTAAGTGCATAAGCCAGGTTAGTGCAGGTCCCGTGAGGGTCGTGCCGAAGCTTTTGAACATGACGGCCTCACGGTTGCCCCTAGGGATCGAAATAGTCATTAATTTTTGCTTATAAATTGAAACGTGGTCATTTGGATCCCCGGTCCCGTCGTAGTTGAGCATGTTGGGGACATGGAATTTCTTGGGAATTTCCACGCGTGCAATCGCTTCTATGAAGGGCGAGTCTTCGTATCCATCGACCGCTTCTTTCTCGATCGGTTGAGGAACTCCCGAGATTCGCGCGATACGATCGTCCAGGGCCTTGAGGTGCTCCCCGATAGCTTGTTGGATAAGAGCTTGGATATCGGTTGGAGCCGGTACCTGTGGAGCGGTTGCTCGGACTTCTGGGAGTCCGGCTACAAGATTGTTAGTTATACCAGCAGAGATTTGGGGTGTCTGAAACATTTCAGCGGGCATAGAAGCCTGGGTTGGTGCGATAGGAGTCGCGTCTGCTCCGTCCATATCGAGTCTGATGGGTAGTCCTTTAGTATTGACTACACGTCTGGATCCCCCAGGGTTTGATGCAACCGATTGTACCTGAGATTTCAGCATTTCGTTCTCACGAGTTAGTCGAGTAATTTCAGATTCAGATTGAGTACTTAGCTTTTCGGTCCTGGTGCGTTGTTGGACCAATTCCTCTTGAAGGATTTCTATGGCTTTTGCGAGTTCCTGGATTTGAGGGTTTCCAGTTGGTTGAGCGTTGGCGTTCTCGGTCAGGGCTTCGACCATGGGGTCGACCTGATTTTGCTCTTCGGTGGTGATTGCGGGGTTTCCGGCGGCGTCCATGATTGAATTGGATCCTTGATTGGCTAGATGCCCCACGGTGGGCGCCAAATTGTTTTGGGGCGAAAAGACTTTACCGATCCTAATCGCCTTCGAGAGGGCAACTAGACAATTTGTTAGATGAATATATCTAATAAATCCAAATCAAATCAATAGAATGGATGAAATTGAAACTGAACGAGCGATTGAAGAGCTTATCTCCTTCGAATTGATGATCTATCGAGTGAGATTTCAGACGTCAGTCGCTTGAATGAATCTAGAATTCTTCTAATTACGAGAACCAAATTTGAGAGCAAGATTGAGAGGAAATGATAGTAGTCGTTTGTATTGATTCAGAATGTGTCTCTACATAATTTCTTCTTTTCTATATTTTTATACAATGCAAATAATAACGTTGGAAACAAATCCGCCACTATCGGATTTCGTGGGAGATCGGTTGGATTCTGCCCGAGATCTTGGCGCAGTGGGTTTGTCTGTTCAACCTATCTCGCGTCGCTCCAACAAACTGATTCGATCTTCCTGCTGGTCGCATCCGTGGGCTGAATACAATTGGACTTCTACCAATTTCCTAGGCCCAACAGGAGTCAAGCTCCGATCCATCAGCAAATCTCAACATCAACATGTATAAACCTTCCTAACACGCTGTCCATCACCACAGGCTGTTAATATATATAGCATTAATCTTAATCTCTCTAACACTCTCTGTAATCAGAGAATGTTTGATTATGAGTCTCACGGTATTGATTTTTTTCCCGTTCCACCCTTCTTGCGAGTTGTGAGTTCAAGGTTATGTTTCAATATTTTTCCTTCAACTTAAACGTACGTTTACAAGGTTTTCCGAGTTAGAGGTGATATAGCACTGCTCTAATACAATTTGATCAATCATGGAAGGTCTATGTAAATCCTTCTAGTGAAATGTTTGCTCAAAGTTAACATCTCAGTCTATCTTCATATTGTTTCCTTGAATTCAAAGTTTTCATCATGACCATTAACACTACTAAAAAAAACCACCCGTAAAAAAATAACCCGAGCGTGCAAATGAGTAAAAAAATAACCCGAGCGTGCAAATGACGGGATATAAAATTGTTGAAAAATGGGAGCTACATTTTATAACCCGGACGTGTCTTAATCCGGGTTATATAGAATTAATAAACCACTTAAATAATCCAAATATTCTAATGTCTAGGTTATTTATAGAATCTAATATTCCGTAAGTATCCGATCCGAATTATTTGTGGGTCTGAAACTATAGAAAGCCCGGATTATTTGGCCCATGTTCTGTCAAACCGAGACCAAGCCCAAAATCCACCTCCGAAGAGCCTTCCTCAGTTTCTCCTTCCCTCTTTCTCTCATGGCTCCGCCGCTAGGAAAGCTAGGGTATGCTCCTTCTCCAACGGCTCCCTGAAACAGTAAAACCCAACACCAAAGATAGATCCCAGTTAGGAGCCCAATCGAGCCCGAAACCAGGTGAATCCAAGCCTAGAAATCAGATACGAGGGTGGAAGATCTTATTCGAAGGGAATGGAAACATGAAGAACAAAAGAGAGAGTTTGGAGATTGAGAATTTGATTTGTATTTTGGTTAACTGAGGCCAAGGCCATACGTGATTACATATAGGGAAATTTGAGTTTAAGTAAACCACAATTTTAAACAACTAATAAAGTGAACCGGGTTCGTAATTCCTGTAACAATTCTCCCTTGTTGAGATGATGCTTGTCCTCAAGGATCAAAAAAAGGTAGGCTTTAAAGACCAACATTGTCGTGGTGAAACCAACTCGACTGATGAGCTCTACGTGTTTGCCACCCGGATCGAAAACAAATATAATAGTGCTTCCTTTACTTGAACCAAGCACCTCTCCAGTAGCCTCTTCAACACAAAATATGTCTTCAATTATACCACTTGTTACCTCTAGCTCATGACCAAATGATGCAATGTTCTTGTTCCCATATATCAAAGGAAGGAAATTATATGCTAGCTCACTGTGCAACCCCATAGCTTCAACTTGAGTTGATAATGGATCATAGATGTCTGTTATCTCATCTTCAACAAGTTTTTGCAAAGCAACTTGATATATAATAACATCAATAGACGCATCAACCACTAGCACTTGCACTATCACTTGGGAAGTGGAGAGAATTCTTACATTGAACTCACCGCATGCCAATATTAAATGTTCAACCATAAAAAATGAGGTAGCATACTTCAGCAAATTACCATGGGCTGACCGACACCCAAATGTTGTTCCCCAAATACCATTCCAACACTTGACAAAAGTAAACTATTCTAAAGTAGTTCAGCCAAATGCAAACAGAGAGACCCCTCATAATACTAGTTGGTTGACTTTTAATATCATATGTCATCAAATAGGACTGAGAAAGTAATTTCCAAGCCTCCATATGTGCAACTAAAACTCCTCCAAGGTAGTTTTCAAATATCAGCTTAGCTGGGTCACATACAATACACATTAATCTCATATAATCCATTGTCATTTCCTCCTTAAAAGTCTTCAAGTCATCTTGTTCTTCATTATTCCTCACAGGTGCCACTTTGAGTCCAATCTCAGCAACAACCAAGTCATGAGTTAACCTTGTTAATTCACCCGACGACTTGATTTCATGGCTGACCAACAACCTTGACATTTCATCGAGCATTTTGCTGACAACCAAATATGAGAGCTCCTTCATCATAATCCTTTCATATTTTACCTCATCTTGAACATGTCCTTCACCTTGGTTCATAACACCACCAATTTTCAACATCTTATCAATCAATCGATCGTCATAATCGGTAGTCGTCTAACTGCTCTCTACCTTGCCTTTCTCCTCTGAATTTGTTGGTGTTACTTCATCTCTTTCAATCCAGCCAACATCCTCGCACAAACCTTCACCATTATGCTTCCAGGATTCAGCACACAAGTCGTGTTCAATGTAGTTTTGTGACTCGAGCATTTCATCGAGCACATGACGGGAAGCCAAATCTAAGGGCTCCTTTACAACATTTGGTTCATCCTTTAATTGCACTTGAGTAGATTCTTTAACATGGTTCAACACTTCTCCATTTCTCAACATCTCCCCAGCAAACAATCATTATTTGTCATCATAGGAGTATCACTTATACCATAAGCATTCATAATTTCAACAATTTTCTGGGCATTCTAACCAATAGCATCATTGGCACGATGGACCTCCAAATTACAACATCCATGATGAAGATTTCTACCATTATAATATTGATATACCCAATCCCAATCGTATATGGTTTGAAATTGAACTTGAGAATGAAATCCACTTTCTGCCAGTAAGTATTTCACTTCCTCAACTATTCCAATTTCAGAAAAGAGATAGCAAATCCCTAGATCGCTCTAAGAATGCAGTTGAGAATTTATTTTCACAAGGATTGTCCGGTCCCTTACCTCGTCTACCGTTGTCAAGAGCTCTGAGATCCACCGTGGAGTTCCAAAAACTTCAATTAGCAGCTTCTTCACATCTGAGAACAAATCCTTGATATCCGGTGGGTTGGACATCACCAATTCACTCCCGAGGAACTTTTGTTCAGCCATGGAAGCGCGCCGTAGGAGCTTACAACTCTAATACCATTGAAACAGTAAAACCTGTTAGGATTCGAACGTAGTAACGAGAGAAAAACGAAGCAAAGAATACGAGAATTATTTACCCAGTTCGTCAAAGAATTGACTACGTCTGGGGGCACTACCAAGCCAGGGTTTTTCAATATTGTGATGAGCGATTACAATGAACAAATTAGGTTAAATATGCGAAACGGACGAAACCCTAATTAGGCCCAATACACAAACGGCCCAAAGACCCTTGTACGGACAAGCCTAAAATTTTCCCAATGTAAAGACAACTGCTCCTTCAATTTGCTCCCAATGCGAAACGGACGAAACCCTAATTAGGCCCAATACACAAGCGAGTTGGATCGCTGAGAACCAGCTTTCCGGTGTACAGTCCATCATGCTCCATAACCCAACAATCTCCCACCTGGAGACTGATTCCAATCATAATCGTCCTCCACATCAACCCATATCCGGTAGTAGTGTCAGACCTTCAACTCAATTACCAAGGCCAGTTGAAGTCATGCAAAGCTTCAACTTCTCTAAGGTCACAACCTTAGTCAGCATGTCTATAGGATTCTCAGTTCCTCGAATCTTCATCAACTGCAGAACCTTTCTTTCCAAGAGATGCCGTATGTAGTGATACTTCAACTCTATGTGCTTAGTCCTCGAGTGAAAGGCTGGATTCTTTGCCAAGTGGATGACACTCTAACTATCAATGTATAGAATGTTGTCCCCTTGCTCCTTCCCCAATTCAAGCAGGAAATTCTACAACCATACCATCTCCTTACTAGCCTCAGTCACTGCAACATACTCAGCTTCTGCAGTAGACAAAGCTACAACTTTCTGCAGCTTAGAAGCCCAAGAGACTGCAGTACCACCCAATGTAAAAACATACCCGGTTGTACTCTTTCTCTTGTCGAGATCACTTGATGCCAAATCTGCATCCACATACCCTGCTAGCACGACTTCTTTGCCTTCAAAGCACAAAGCTTGCTCAGTGGTACCTCTCAAGTATCTAAGGATCCATTTCACAGCTTCCAAATGCTCCTTCCCAGGGTTCCCCATGAAGCGACTAACAACTCCCATTGCATGTGCAATGTCTGGCCTTGTACACACCATTGCATACATCAGACTGGCAATTGCTGAAGCGTATGGAGTCCTCTGCATCTGGACACGCTCTTCTTCACTCTTAGGTGAGTCCCTATTAGATAGCTTGAAATGGCTACCTAAAGGAACTTTGGCTGGCTTCGCATCTTGCATACTGAATCTCTTCAAGATCTTCTTGATGTACTCAGCCTGTGATAGATACAACTTTCCAGCCTTCCTATCTCGATCAATCCGCATACCTAGAATCTGCCTAGCCTCTCCAAGATCCTTCATAGCAAACCGTTCAGACAACTGCTCCTTCAATTTTCTCACTTCTCGAGCACTCGAGCCTGCTATCAGCATGTCATCAACATACAGCAGCAATATGATGTAGCCGTTGTCAAACTTCTTGAAGTAGCAACAATGGTCAGCTTCACTCCTTACGAACTCAATTTCATGCATGAATCCATCAAACTTCTTGTACCACTGTCTCAGAGCTTGTTTCAGACCATACAAGCTTTTATTCAACTTGCACACAAGCTCAGCGTTACCCTTTGACACATAGCCCTCAGGTTGCTTCATGTAGATGTCTTCATCTAGGTCCCAATGAAGAAAGACCATTTTTACATCCATCTGCTGTAACTCTAAGTTCTCTGCAGCCACCATACTCAGCACTAAACGTATAGTAGTCAGTTTCACCACAGGAGTAAAAACATCAGTATAGTCAATACCGTATTTCTGCTGAAATCCTTTCACAACCAGCCTTGCCTTGTAATGTTTGCTTCCATTCGCCTCTTCCTTTATTCTGTAAACCCACTTGTTATGCAATGCCTTCTTGCCCTCTGGAAGCTCAACTAGTTCCCAGGTTCCGTTGGTCATCAACGAATCCATCTCATCATCCATTGCGAGCTTCCACTTGCTCACATGTTCTCCACGAGATGCCTCTGCATAACACTCTGGCTCACCACCATCAGTCAACAACAAATAGTAGTTTGAAGGCAAAAATCTATCAGGCGATCCACGTTCTCTGGTGGACCTCCGCAGCGGAATTACTGGGGTGTTCGGCTCCTTGTACGGACAGCCTCCTAGTCATTACGATCCACCTTGCTCCCACCCGAGTTTGAGATGTCTAACTCCACAACCTCAGGTCCAGAACTAGCTGTTTCTGATGCACCCAGACTATCCTTGTACATCACCTGCTCATTGAACACAACGTCTCGACTGCGAATAACCTTCATGTTCTCCTCATCCCAAAACCGGTATCCGAAATCATCACCACCATATCCAATAAACGTGCATTTGATAGACTTGGCATCCAGTTTGCTTCTCTCAACATGAGCAATATGAACATATGAAACGCACCCAAATATCCGAAGAAAGGACAGATTTACCTCTTTGCCACTCCAAGCCTCCTCTGGAATTCCATTCTCCAAGGGAGTTGATGGCCCTCGGTTAATCAGGAATGCAGCAGTGTTAACTACATCCGCCCAGAACATCTTCGGAAGTCCACACTTTAGCCTCATGCTTCTAGCACGTTCATTCATGGTCCTGTTCATACGTTCTGCTATGCCGTTCTCTTGAGGGGTTTCTTTCAAGGTTTTCTCCATGCGAATACCATTCTCAGCGCAAAACTCCTTGAACTCCCGAAGATCATACTCTCCACCATTATCAGATCTCAAACACTTCACTTTAAGACCTGTCTCAGTCTCTACTAGGGCCTTCCACTTTCTAAAAGAGTCAAAGGCATCAGACTTTTGCTTCAGAAAGTAGACCCATACCTTTCTTGTGGCGTCGTCAATGAAGGTCATGTAGTATGACGCTCCACCCAGAGATGTCACAGGTGTTGGCCCCCACAAGTCGTTGTGGACCAACTCCAACTTCTGCTTCCTCAAGGTTCTGCCTCCCTTCGAAAAACTCACCCTTTTCTGTTTCCCGAGCATGCAGTTCTCACACAATCCGATTTCAACAGATTTGAGACATGGCAGCAAACCCTTCGAGCATAGCACCTTCATCCCTTTCTGACTCATGTGGCCAAGACGACAGTGCCACAAATCTGCGTCACAGTTTACTCCTGCAACAGCAATGCTATCACGGACGTTGCTAGTCATGTACAATGTCCCCTCCTTATTTCCTCGAGCTACCACCATAGCTCCTTTGGTTATCTTCCAGCTATTGCAGCCGAAGGTTACTTCATAACCCTCGTCATCTAACTGTCCGATAGAAAGCAGGTTTCTTTTTAAACCAGGAATATGCCTTACTCCATGTAGCTGCAGCACAGATCCATTCGGTGCTTTGATCTGAACATCACCCTTCCCTACGATTTTTAAAGCCTCATCATCAGCAAGAAAAACTTTTCCAAAATCTCCAGAGGTGTAGCGTTCCAATATATCAGCACTGCTGCATGAGTGAAACGAAGCTCCAGAGTCTAACACCCAAGATTCCAATAGGCTGCTCGCGCTCAGAATCGATGCATCTGCAGTGGTTCCTGTCGTTGAATCACTCAGAATCAACGCATCTGCAATATCTTCACTGGCTGAATTTGCTGATTTATCCTTCAACGGTGTCTTACATTCACTCTTGTAATGACCGTTTTCATCACAATTCCAAAACTTGATTCTGCTCTTGTCTTTGGGTTTATCCTTCCTTCTTGACTTCGATCTACCACGATTCGACTTCTTAGAATCTGATCTGCCCCTGTTCCCCGTACTCAAGGTTGATCCCGAAGCAGTACCTGACGCCTTCCTCCGAATTTCTTCGCTGATAATCAGATCCCTGACTTCATCAAACTTGATCTTTGCCTTCCCCGCCGAAGCACTAACAACAGTAACTGTCCCGCTCCAACTCTCTGGTAAAGAAGATAACAAAATTAGGGCTTGTACCTCATCGTCGAAATCAATCTCAACTGAACTCAGTTGTGCGATCGTCATGTTGAACTCGTTCAAGTGATTGGTCACCGCTGTACTCCCTGTCATCCGCAGATTGAATAGCCGCCGCATCAGGTGAACCTTGTTCACTGCAGAGGGTTTCTCATACATCGCGAAAAGAATTTCCAGCATGCCCTTCGTCGTTTCTGCCTTGATCGTGTGATGCGCCACGTTCCTGGACAACGATAGGCGGACCACGCTCATCGCTTTCCTGTCCAGCAACTTCCACTCGTCGTCCTTCATGTCCTCCGGCTTCTCGTCCAACGACAAGTACATATATTTACCATACAGGTAATCCTCGATCTGCATCTTTCAGAATCCGAAATCCGTTCCATCGAACTTCTCCACCGGCGATTTTCCGCTTCCCATCGTCACCACCAAAACCAGCTCTGATACCAGTTGTTAGGATTCGAACGTAGTAACGAGAGAAAAACAAAGCAAAGAACACGAGAATTGTTTACCCAGTTCGTCAAAGAATTGACTACGTTTGGGGGCACTACCAAGCCAGGGTTTTTCAATATTGTGATGAGCGATTACAATGAACAAATTATGTTAAATATGTGAAACGGACGAAACCCTAATTAGTTGGATCGCTGAGAACCAGCTTTCCGGTGTACAGACCATCAGGCTCCATAATCCAACAAAACCCAACACCAAAGATACATCCCAGCTAGGAGCCCCAATCGAGCCCGAAAACAGGCCTAGAAATCATATACGAGGGTGGAAGATCTGATTCGAAGGGAATGGAAACATGAAGAACAAAAGAGAGAGTTTGGAGATTGAGAATTTGATTTGTATTTTGGTTAACTGAGGCCAAGGCCATGCGGGATTACATATAGGGAAATTTGGGTTTAAGTAAACCACTATTTTAAACAACTAATAAAGTGAACCGGGTTCATAAATCCTATAACACTCCCACACAGCCGCCGACATCAAGCGAGTAGGCTAGGACTGAGCACGGTTCGGGTAAACCGAAATTTTTAACCGAACCGAACCGAAAAAACCGATCCAAACCGAAACCGAAATATTTCGGTTTTCGATTCATGTATTTTAGGTTTTCGGTTCGGTTCGGTTAAACCGAAATAAAAAAAATAAGTGAAAGGCAGGCCCATATGAAAAATAAGTGAAAGGATGCGGCATGCCCAATTGCCCATATGAAGAAATGAAGAATCCTCAGCCGGCCCTACCTACTCGGCTACTCCATCGTCTTCTTCAATTCGAAGTTTCGATTTTCGAACTCCTCCAAGATCCCAGCCTCCCAGTCTCCGGTCTCCCACAGTCGCCCGCCGGCCGCCTCCTCCAAGCTCTCGAGTCTCGCCCAGTCGCCCGCCTCCTCCAACTCTTCCCAGTCTTCCACAATCGTCCGCCTCCTCCAAGCTCTCGAGTCTCGCCCAGTCGCCCGCCTCCTCCAACTCCTCCCAGTCGGCAATTCGGTTTTTTCGATTTTTAGCCGAACCGATCCAATATAGTTCGGTTTGGTTTTCGGTTTAGGATTTTGGTGTTTTCGGTTTTCGGTTTTTTTCGGTTCGGTTCGGTTTCGGACCGATGCTCACCCCTAGAGTAGGCACTCACCACGGCAGCTTCCACTGCAACGAAGCCCTCGGTTGTTTCATGATTCACCTCACTGACAATTTCTCCAGCGCCGAGATTTTTCGCACTCGCAACTCACATGTTTGCATTCTTTCTATGGCTTTGGTGCGTCGAAATTCTAAGAAAATTGGAATGGAAGCGAAGGTTTTTAGGGTTTGTAATTGTTTTGAAGGTGCTGGATACGCTGGATGTAGGAGGATTGTACGATCCGAGAAGAGATCGAGCTTATGTTGAAGTTTCAGATTCTCAAATTCAGAAATTCTTGAAATTAGTTGTTCAGTCGAGAGGTCCAAACTAAGATACATGGGGACTTGTTGAGGAGAAAGAGAGTTGCGGTTCTCCCTGAAATTGTTTTTTCTTTCTTTTCGCCTACTAGGTTTGGACATTCTCATACCTTTGTTGTTTGCATCGACAATTTACAGTTCTAATGTTCTATATCTGCATTTATTAACTTTGCAAGGTCTATGAGGAAGTTGAGTTCTTTAACAATCTTTGCTGCTCAACTTTCAACTTGGCATGGCTGTCAGTACTTTATTGGCTCGATCATGCCTTGTTCACCATCTTGCACGACTTCTGTCATCACTTGTCCTTTTAGATGTTATGAATGATAAAATTCAATCATAGGTATACAAATACCTGGATCACTAAAGGGGAAGATTATTCACACTGGATATTCCTTTATGCTTGCTAGTATTAATTGATTGTATTGTTTGAGAAATGAGAAGTGAACATTTTGTTTATGTTGAATAGTTATTTGTACACTGATAATATTGTCAAGGTTGCTGCATTTGTGTGGTTATGTTCTCTTGCCAAGTTAACTTTTACTAAAACTAGTGTTTTTTTTATCTCTGTGTCAGAGTTCTTTTTGGTCTATGTTAAGATTTCCCGCGTGAAAAAGCTTAAATATGTATATTTTAATTGGATGTTTCTCTATAATCTTCTATTCCAACCCTTTTTTTTGTTAAACCTTCCCTTTAAGTTGTGTTTGAGATTGATGGAACATGTTTTTTGGTCGTTTCTCTATAATCTTCTATTCCAACTTTTTTTTGTTTAATCTTCCCTTTAAGTTGTGTTTGAGATGCTGGATAAATTGTGATAAATGTAGGCTGCAAAGCTATTAGACAGTGTCAAGTGGGATGAGAAAGGGTTGGCGGTGGCTATAGCTCAAAATGTTGACACATGAGCCATTTTAATGCAAAGCTTTGTGAATAGGAGGCACTCAGTACCACAATCTCCTCCCGCAAGGCAACATTTTACAACTGGTCAAGATTGAAATTGTGGACAAAAGGAGAATCATCTATGAATTTTATCAATGTGCACGATTTTTTTTTGGACTGTGACCGTGACTCTGTATGTATATTCTTATTCATTAGCTATATTTTTTATGATTAGTTCTAAGAAAATGCAGTTCTCTAATATCCTCACAAACTATTTTAGGTGATATACCTAGGAAAGCCAGATGGACTGACGTGTCAAACTGGAGCAGAAACATGCTATTATACCTCAGTTTTTTATTCGTCGGAACAGGAGGTATATTCAGTACTCTACATATGAACAGGTGGCCACATCAATCAATTTTTGATACTAAATATGATAGCCACGCTGTAACATTATCATTGTTCCAGGTTGAAGGCGATAAGTTAGCCAAGACTTCCTTGTACTCGTTGGAATCAACAATCTCACAACGAAAAGCTGAATTGTCACCGTCACAAATGGAAAGACCTCATGGATGAAAAAGCTATTGCTCAACAGTGGCCTACTTCGCTACAAAATCAGGTACCTTCACTCCCTTTGAATTCCACTTAAAATAATCATCAAAGTGTTTGAAAAGGACCATAGATGAGAAGCAGCATTAGCGCTTTCAAGCTCTTTCAAATCGATAAAGAATTCAACATTTTCGACGGTAATGAATAATTTGCTCTTCAATTAAGTCTAACCTTTTATTGTTAATCTTGTTAGCATGGAACAAAAGCTTATACTTTGAATATTGTTTGTTGTGTGAATCGATTCTCAGGGGTTAAAAGGGTGGTAGATCTCTGTGCAGCTCCTGGTAGCTAGAGCCAGGTACACTTAGTTATGCACATTACCAACACTATTAACTAGGCCACATCATCACATCGACTGATGAATTGCTTATTGGAAACCTGTGTAGATTTGGATAATTTGAGAATTGGTCCCTGGAAACCCGGACCAAATGCAAGCTCAGTAAAAATATTTAAATTTGAACTTAGAGGAGCAAGCTAAAAATACTTAAGTTATTTACTCTTAAAAATAATCCTTAATAAGTTATATATTTGCCACCTCTTCGTTTTTGCTGGACTGTATTAAATGGTTAAGAGCCATGGGAGCAGATGTGATAGCTTGGTGGTGACAATTCTGGTTAAGAAGCAGATATCCTTGGCTACGCAGCTGTAGCTAATTTTGTTTATCTGGATCTTATGGTATCAATACTTGAAGATGTTGTGGTGCTGACTGCTAATAATATTTGCAATATGATGTGTAGGTTTTGAGTCGTAATTCGTATCTTCCAACTAAGGCTTCAGTTGAGACAAGGTATGGATGTTATACTCTGAAGTCCTGGTTTTCTGTTCAGCTGAAACATTTCTCCTTTTGTGTTCTTATTATCATGTACTGTTTTATTGGGATATAATTTTTGGTTTTTGGTCATCATTATCATAAATTGGATGTGATGTGATGTGATGTGTCGAAGTCACTAGTCAGACTTTTCAGAGTGTCATACTATTTTTTTAACCTTAACCTTGTTTCCTGAATTCTACATTTGATACTTGGAACCCTTCTATGAATTTAGTATCTCCAATCTATACATTTGATACTTGGAACCCTTTTGTTAGTTTGTTGTAATTTTTTTTATTGATGTGCTCTGAAACTTTCTTAAATGAGACTGGTGAAATTATGGTCTATTAATTTATTTATAGTATTTATGTTGTGCCATTTCCAAATCTTCTCTTTCACAAGTTGATGATTTTATTCTATGTTTGGATGCAAAACTTTCGATGTGCTTTCTTTGAGATTCAAAAGACATACCCCAAAAGTAAAGTGTGGCTAGATTTTTCTTTGTGACAAGAACTCTTGTTTCCTCTTATCAGTAGAATACTCAATACAACAAACTATTTTTATAATTTTTGCTTTGTAAGGAATTAGATTTATAAAAGCATTTATTGTAGTAGACGTACAATCATGTTGATATGTTTGATTGACCGATGAAAATGAATGATCAAATTGTAACCATTGGAGGGTGTTGGACCCTATTGAATTTTAGTTGGAAGTAATTAAGATGAAATCAGATATTATAACCTGACCCTAAAGAGGTATGGGTTATAATATCTATTTTTAAAAAATTATGGATATTTTATAGGGTCAAATATCGAAAATTACCCGTCGAATAGGCCATATTATCAATAACTATCCGACCTTTGCATATTTATCGAAAATCATCCATATTCATATCTCCGTTAGCCAAATACCACCCAACTCCTCTTAATCGTTAACTCTCCCTTAAAACGGTAAAAAGACCCTTTTGCCCATTATTATTATATTGTTTTTAAAGGTTTTTGTACTTTTTCTTTAATGAGACATATTATCCCAATTTTGATATCTCCCAGACTATCTGATCTTAAATTGCCGATACAACCCTAAACCCTCCATCACCAACCCCTCTTCAACATGAACCCTAATCTGAGGCAAATTTGCCATAGTTGGAGAAGAAGAAGCATAACCAAATGACGAATTAGTCTCGATGACGACGAATCAAGCATCGAGTGGAAATCCTGATTGATCAGATTTCCAGCTTTCCCCTTCCCACCACCCATCCCTTCTCCTACTGCAACTTGACCCTAGACCGTTTTCCTCGAGCTTTAACAAGCAATTCACATAAGAGGGGTCCGAAAACCCTATCTACAAGAGATCGGCTGCGTTCAGGACGTTCAAGAACCAATCAATGGACTTGTTCGACTCATCGAGGCTAGGGCCCATAGAGGTGGCCACTTTGAGATTCGTCGGGAAGAGGAAGAGGCGAATCTGGGAGGACTTTGCTGCACATCAGGCTTTCCCCCTTCGGAGACCCGGTGAAGAGCGTCGTCGGCATTGCGTTCCCAGGTATTGATGGTTCGAGAGCGAGGGGAAGAGTCCACAAAGTGGAGAGAGGTGTGATTGTGGTGGTGGTGGCGCCGGAAGGTGGAGGTGCGGATGTTAAGCCTAGTTAATTAGTCTGTTACGTAAATTCAGTAATGTTTGAATTTGTCTTCCATGTTTATCTAGCACTAACTAATTACTTTGTTAGTGGAGAATCCTTAGGAAATTGTTAGCAGGATATCTCCTAAATCTTGTATATATATCTGTAAATCATAAGAAATAATTATCACTTCCTTTTACAATTCTATATGGTATCAGATTTGGTAAGATCCTAATTTATCTTCCCAGTAAAGACGTCGATCTTTCTCTCCCTCAGAAATTCCTCAGTTTTCCACCATGTCTGGTGAAGGCTCTTTCATTCCTAATCCATACGAACCCTCCAAACCTTTTGCATGTGTCACCCTCACCACAGTCACAAAACTCATCCCTTCCAACTATCTGAATTGGAAACTTCAAATCGAAGCTCTTCTGGATGGATACGATCTGTTTCGATTTGTTGATGGATCCCACCCTGCTCCATCGGAATCCATCACCAACACTGCTACACCACCAGTCACCACCTCAAACCCGGCTTTTCTGACATGGAAACGCCAAGCTCGCCTCGTCTATGGCGCTCTCCTCACCACCCTATCCAACTCAGTGGCCTCCCTGGTGACACAAACCAAGACATCTCACAAACTTTGGGCCCTCCTGCAATGCACCTATGCCAAGGCGTCGCGTGGCCATGTGAAGCAAATGCGGGATCGTCTCCGCTCTTCCTCAAAAGGGACTTTTTCCGTCACTGATTATATGCATTCTCTCCAAGTCACCGCTGATCTCCTCGCCTCCATTGGCCATCCGATCTCTGATGAAGACCTCACCGACCATGTTCTTCGAGGCCTCGATGATGCCTACAAACCGGTGGTGGATGGAGTCAATGCCCGTGACTCTTCCATCTCTTTTGATGAATTGCTGGAGAAACTCATTCATCAAGAACTCTCCATCGCTGCTGCTCAAAAGCAAATCTCCGGACCTGCCTCAGGCCTCACAGCACAGACTCGTCCAAATCGATCTCGCCCTCGCTCGCATCAGTGGCAACCCCAGCAGCAGCATTCGCAGCAGCCTTCACAGCCTGGTCCACAAGATTACTCTTCAGGTCAATGCTCAAACCCGCCCAAACCATACCTGGGAAAGTGCCAATGGTGCAACATCCGAGGCCATGTGTTGTCCAGCTGCAATGCCTTCCGCCAGCAGCACCCTTATGTTCCTCTGCCCACCTTCAACAGAACACAAGCACCACCGCGGGTCAATTCGCTGACAACCGATCAGTCTAGCTCTCAGTACTTGGTGGATAGTGGGGCTACGCACCATGTCACAACGGATCTCGACAATCTTGCCCTGCATCAGCCGTACACCGGCCCGAATGAGTTGTTTATGGGTAACGGTTCAGGTTTACACATATCACATACCGACACTCTTAAGCTTAATAATTTTTCGTTGTCTAACGTTCTTTGTGTCCCCTCCATGAAACAAAATGTTCTCTCTGTATCCAAATTTGCTTCTCAAACACAATCTGCTATAACTTTTTTCCCTGATTATTTTCATGTGAAGGATCTTCGAACGGGGAGACTCACTCTTAAAGGACCTTGTCACCACGGTGTCTATCTATGGCCATCCCAATCTCCGGCTGTCCACACTCTTCATCTGTCCTCCTCGGCGGTGTGGCACCATAGGCTCGGTCATCCATCTTCTTCAGTTTTCAAATTTGTTCAACAAGAGTTCTCTTTGGGCTCCTCTAAATTTCCTCAATCAGATTGTCATTCTTGCCAAATAAACAAAAGCCATAAATTTCCCTTTCATGAATCATCTCTTAAATCGTCTCGTCCTTTGGAAATTATTGTTTCCGATGTTTGGACTTCTCCGGTTTTATCTATTGATGGTTATCGTTATTATTGCTTATTTGTTGATCATTATACACGTTATATTTGGCTGTATCCTATGAAACACAAATCTGATCTTCATCACATATTCCCTAAATTCAAAACTCTTGTTGAAAACTATTTTAACCACAAAATACGAATACTATACACCGACAATGGTGGCGAGTATATAGGCCTTCGTTCCTATCTAAGTGACCATGGAATTAGCCATCACAAAACCCCTCCCTACACCCCCGAACACAATGGTATCTCCGAGCGCCGAAATCGCCACGTCGCTGAAACCGGTCTATCCCTCCTTACCCAATCCGGCATGCCTCTCAAATATTGGCCTTACGCCATGACAACAGCCGTATACTTAATAAATCGATTGCCCACTCCTATTCTTGGTTACGAATCACCATTCTCCAAATTGCTAAATGTTAAACCAAATTATCTTAAGCTTAAGTGTTTTGGTTGTCTATGCTATCCCTGGTTAAAACCGTATGCTAACCATAAACTTGCACCAAAGTCCTCTATGTGTGTCTTTGTAGGATATTCAGCGGATCAACATGCTTATCTATGTCTCGATCCAGCAACGGGTCGTCTCTACAGCTCCCGCCATGTTCGTTTTGTGGAATCTGAGTATCCACTTCGAACACCCACTCCATCTGCAGAAAAAGAGGCTTCCGTTGAGCCAAATTCGATTGCCCTAACAATCCCACTCCTCCAGCCGCAAATTAGGCCCACAACTCAGCCCACTACTCAGTCTAACTCGTCTAGCCCACCACTCCACACTCCCTCTACTTCATCCACTGATGCCTCCGTCCCAATTCCAACCCCATGAATTGAAAGCCCAATTCCCATACCCACACCACAACTTGGGCCTGCCTCTGCTGGTCCTTCTCAGCCGCCACCATCCCAACTCACAAAACAACCGCTAAACCCTAACAAGCGATAGAAAATTGGAAGCGGTGTTATCACTCGTTCTCGAAATAACATCGCCAAACCAATCTCAAAATTAAATCTCCATATCCAGGTTGCCCCCATCACAGAACCTACCACCATAACTCAAGCTCTTCGAGACCCTGACTGGCGACTTGCAATGCAATCCGAATTTGATGCACTATGTACAACTCATACATGGGATCTTGTCCAGCCTTCGTCTGATCAAAATCTCGTGGGATGCAAGTGGGTATACCGCATCAAAAGCAACTCCGATGGATCAGTTGATCATTACAAAGCTCGCCTCGTGGCTAAGGGATTTCATTAGCGACCTGGATGGGATTATGCTGAAACCTTCAGTCCGGTTGAAAAACCAGTAACCGTACGAGTTGTGTTGTCCCTTGCTGTTCGTTATGGATGGTCTCTCCGTCAATTGGACATCAACAACGCCTTCCTTCAAGGCACTTTACATGATGAGGTTTACATGGTCCAGCCCCCCGGATTTATCAGTAAAGATTTTCCAGATCATGTTTGTCGTCTTCGAAAGGCCCTATAAGGCCTAAAGCAAGCACCAAGGGCGTGGTACACAGAACTGCGAGTATTCTTGCTATCCATTGGCTTCTCCAACTCCACGACAGATGCCTCCCTCTTCATTTATCGTCGTGGGCAAACTACGCTTTATTTGCCAGTTTATGTCGACGACATAATTGTTACAGGAAACTCCCAAGAAACCTTAACAAAGTTGATTACAAGTCTCGCAGCCCGTTTTTCCCTTAAAGATCTTGGCACGCTAAACTACTTCTTGGGAGTCGAGGTCGTTCCAACAGGTGATGGAATTTTCTTGTCTCAACGGAAATACATAACCGACCTTCTTCATAAAGCAGGTATGTCAGATGCCAAGGCCGCTACAACACCTCTCTCTGCTTTTGTTCCTCTGCTGCGCTCCGACGGTTCACCCCTGCCTTCGCCCACCGATTACAGAGCTCTTGTTGGCAGCATGCAGTATCTTAGTCTCACTCGCCCGGATGTCGCTTTTGCCACTAATCGACTCGCCCAATTTATGCAGCAACCATCCACACTACACTGGGCAGCCCTCAAAAGAGTACTCATATATCTAGCCGGGACTTCTGCTCGCGGAATTCACATCTCTGTCAGCTCCTCACTCACTTTTCACGCCTATTCAGATGCTGATTGGGCCAGCGACAAGGATGATTACATATCCACCACCGGCTATTTGCTATATCTAGGACGCATACCCATCTCTTGGAGCTCCAGAAAGCAACGATCGGTTGCCCGTTCATCGACAGAAGCCGAGTACAAAGCTCTAACAGACTCCGCTTCTGAAATTCTTTGGGTACTCTCCCTCTTTGCTGAACTTGGCCACACCTTGTAGAACAAACCCGTAATTTACTGTGACAATCTTGGTGCAACAAGCTTAAGTGCCAATCACGTCTTCCACTCCCGGATGAAGCACATTGCCCTAGCTTATCATTTTGTTCGTGAGCAAGTCCAGCACTGCACTTTTCGGGTGTCCTATGTGTCCACAGATGATCAGCTCGCTGATGTCCTAACCAAACCTCTTTCGCGGACTCGGTTCGACTCATTCATGTCCAAGTTGAATCTCTCATTCCGACCATCCAACTTGAGGGGGAATGTTAAGCCTAGTTAGTGTTGTAGAAGGGTGTCTTGTTGATCAATCTTCGATTGTCTCGGATATGAATTGAATCGTGTTTTGAACACTTTTCAAAACCAATATTTCGACCCTTTACTTGTTTCCTCAGGTTTCACGAAATTCGATTTAGGATAAGACAATTACACCTCTAATGATTCAGGCAAGATCAAAAGAGAACACTTGAAGTTTTCGGTTTTGTTCGATTTGAGAGATCGTAAGTTCTCGTATCCGCAAGACTTGCCCTAAACCCGTCCTTATATAGAGCATCAGATTTTAGGCAGTTAGATGTCGGTTTAGGAGGTTAAAAACCAATTATGACGGTTAAGTTAGGTAAAAAAATCTGCCAAAACTCATTTACCGACAAGGCGCACGGTTTGTGACAAACCGTGCCCTAAACCGTGCCTCCTTCCAGAATGCAGAAACTCGCCAGAAAACGAGTTCTGGGACACCGCACGGTTTGTGACAAACCGTGCCACAAACTGTGCGGCTTTACAGAGGCCAAATCTGGCTTCTGTTCTGTTCTGCACGGTTGTGGCCCATGGTGCACGGTTTGTCACAAACCGTGCACACCCTTAGGACCCCGGAAATCACCCTCTCGGTGTCCGCCTCTTGAATCCCGACACGTTTCGTAACTCTGAGTCTGAAACCACGCACACGAGTGTGCACTCCGCACCCCCGAAACTCGTTATGCGCCAAACGAACTCTTTAAGTCTTGAGTGAATCCCGACTACACTAAATGGCCGATGATACTAAAATCACCAACATTCCTCCCCCATTTTAGTGTAATCCTTGATTCACTATACATACATCAAACACAAACTCATGCATAAATGAAAATGTCCTTAGGATTGAATTTCCACATTAGTGCAGTACACATTCCAAATAATCAAGAATCAGGGTGTCCAAAGGATTGAACCCATCAACTCATTTGATTACCTGAAGATACAAACACACACAAGTTTCTACACTACTCCAAGTGATAACTTGACACTATTCTAGCCATGTGTCCTTATCCATTCACGAACGCATACAAAGCCAAGCTCGGGCTAGTTGAAGCGGCACCACTTCACGCTCGTATAGGTGGATTCTTTTTATCATGCACTTGCAAATGCATTTTTTCAAAAGATCCATTAAGAAGATAAACTTCAACCTAACTTTACTTGCAAGTCCGAGCACATACCTAGGGATGTATCATGATCATGTACTCCAAACTCTAAGTGTAGGCTTTCCACATTGAATTCAGCCTCCAACGTCATATTAGAGGGAAATTGGGTATCCTACCATTAGAAATTTTACACGGGCTTTAAACCCATCCCGATCGCCGACTTGATCACCAAGTCCCTGGCTAACCCCTTTGTCAAATGGTCCGCCAAATTTTGTTGAGACCGAACAAACTCAATAGTAATCACCCCATGAGTGATCAACTCACATACCGCGCTATGTCTAATGCCTAGGTGTCGCGCCTTACCATTATACACTTGGCTATAAGCCTTAGCGAAAGTAGCTTGACTATCACAATGGATAGATGTGGGTGACACCGGTTTCGGCCACAAAGGAATCTCGTAGACTAAGTTCCTTAGCCATTCCGCCTCTCTACCGGCAGCGGCCAATGCTACGAATTCCGATTCCATAGTCGAACTTATAATGCAAGTTTGATTCTTAGAAGCCCATGAAATGGCACCTCCCCCAAGCAAGAATACCCAACCACTAGTAGAAGAATGATCTTCTATATTAGTGATCCAACTCGCATCCGAATACCCTTTCAGAACCGAAGGAAATCCGACATATGACAAATCATAATTCATGGTTCCCTTTAAGTATTTGAGTACCCGCCTTATTGCTTGCCAATGATGAGTACTAGGATTACTAGTGTATCTACTCAACTTGCCTACCGCATAAGCAATATCCGGCCTTGTGCTCGTCATGGCATACATTAAGCAACCAATCACTTGTGAATACTCGAGTTGTGATACCGCTTTACCGGAATTGGGCAGAAGCTTCACACTCGGATCCATAGGAGTGCTAACCGGAGAACAAGTCTCACAATTGAACTTCTTAAACACTTTCTCAATGTAATGAGATTGTGACAAAGAGAGTCCCTTATTCTCACGTTTGATCCTAATACAGAGGATCACATCCGCCTCCCCCATGTCTTTCATGGCAAAGCTTGATGACAAAAAGGCCTTTGTAAGGTCCACTTGTTTTTGATCTGTACCAAAGATCAACATGTCATCAACATACAAGCAAATGATTACTCCATTACCGGATTTATCAAACTTGCTGTATACACACTTGTCCGACTGATTTAACTCGAATCCGTTCGACAAGACAACCTCATCAAACTTTTGATGCCACTGCTTAGGTGCTTGCTTTAGCCCATACAATGACTTCACCAACTTACACACCTTATGCTCATTACCGGGCATAATAAACCCTTCAGGTTGCTTCATGTACACCTCCTCCTCCAAATCACCATTCAAGAATGCCGTTTTGACATCCATTTGGTGAATCACAAGATCGTTAATAGCTGCCAAGGCAATCAACAACCTAATGGTGGAGATCCGAGCAACCGGAGCATAGGTATCGAAATAATCAATACCTTCCCTTTGTCTAAAGCCTTGGATAACCAATCGGGCCTTAAACTTATCGATAATACCATCGACTTTCATCTTCTTCTTGAAGATCCACTTGCAGCCCAAAGGCTTGCAACCCGGTGGGAGATCCGATAAAACTCACGTGTTATTTTCCATGATGGAATCCATCTCATCATTTATTGCTTCTTTCTAGAAAGCAATATCTTGAGACCTCATTGCCTCACCAAAAGTCCTAGGATCCTCATCAATATGATAACAATATGAATATTGGAACCCAACTTCATCTCTAGATCCTTCAACCAAATAAACTTGGAAATCTGGACCGAAAGACTTTTCAATCCTCCCTCGCTTGCTCCTACGGAGCATAGGTGACTCATTAGAAGGCACGACCGAACCGTCTCCTTCTTTAGTTCCACTAGTACTAGGAACCAAATCATTTGGTCTAGGTATGGACGAGAATCGATTCTCATCAAATATTGCATCTCTTGACTCAATCACAGTGTTAACCGAAATAGAATCATTAGGTTCTATCACATAGAACCTATAAGCCTTGGAATGCTTAGCATATCCAATAAAGATGCAATCAATACCTCTTTCCCCCAAGGTTTTAATCTTGGCCTGGGGTAGTCTAACGACCGCCCTACATCCCCAAACTCGAAGATAATTCAAGCTTGGTTTCTTTTTGTACCAAAGTTCATAAGGGGTGACCTTGTTCCTTTTGTTAGGAACCCTATTTAATAAATAGCAAGCCGTTAACATGGCTTCACCCCAAAATCCGTCACTCAATCCCGAGTAGGATAACATGGAATTAACCATCTCTTTTAGGACTCTATTCTTTCTTTCTGACACACCATTTTGTTGTGGCGTATAGGGAGCCGTAGTCTCATGTATAATGCCTACGGATTGGAAATACACAGGATCATAAAATTATCCACCTCCATCGGTGCGTAGTTTCTTAATCAAGTCATTTCGTTGCAATTCAACCTCGGTTTTATAAACCTTAAATTTATCTAGGGCTTTGTCTTTAGCATGCAATAAATACACATAACAATAATGAGAATAATCTGGTTAATAAAACATACACCATAAATCGCATAACATATATGCAAAATATAAATAACCGACCAATCTATACAGAGTATAGTAGGGTCTAATGACTAATCTGTGTGGAAACAGTAGAGTAAAGTTTTAGCCAATCAGTATAACTATACCGTAGGGCATAACATGACCAGTAGACTAAAAAGTAATCTAGTCAACCTAGTAGACTTTTATCAAGTAATCTGTATTAAATACAGTAGACCTGAATCAAGTAATCTAGAAACATCATGAGTAGTCTATACATAGTATAGTAGAATCATAAAAACACACAAGACCTCATCTAACTCATGAGATACTTTTCCTTAGTCTCTTGAGACTTAAGTTAACTATTTAAGTTAAAATATCATGATCATTATTTTGATCATCATGTCACATAAAATAGGAATTTAAACTAATGTGACTTATATCATGGTCATACGTATTGTACTTATACGTAGATTATACACCATACACCTCCATCACCCAATTATATGGAATGAATCCGAGAAATTAGATTTTCCAACCATGATCTTACCATGACCAAATATTTTCTATGGTCATACACATTTGCTTCCACCAATTTAGTGGTACGTAAACACACATATTTCACTCATACGAAGTTTCATGTATATTGTAGATAAACATCATCGTATGAGATTTCAACTGCCACTATATGCGGTTTAGCATACAATACATGACACCAACAAGAATTTAATTCTTACCCATATATATAAATATATGTTAAATGTATACACGTCCAGAGATTACACAATCTTTTGCATATATCTCAAGACCATCAACATGGCATAAATATCACGGCCTTTGCATAACCGCACATGAATAAAATATAAATCCACTTTATACATTTAATGCCACATCCAAGACCAAATAGAGACCGGTCTTACATATATATGTATATACCCAATACATAAATAACATAAAGGTATGAAACCTCCATTTTCGCGGCCCCATATCACCACCATTCATGCTTTATTAGCATTAGCATTTATCGTGATTAGGATGTGTGGCCTCTCAAATTAAATTTGATAGCCAACCACTACCGCACATGACAAGCAATCGTCTTATCTTGCCATTTTCCACTTGTTGCGCCTCCTCATCTCCTCCAAGGGCTCATTCTCCGGATCCTCCGGCGCGGGTGGCATTGGCATACTCAGAATGTACACCACCTTGAGCGTTGTACGAAGGAAGTGCATCTTCTTTTGCCATCTTCGGAAGTCCACGCCTTCGAACTTCTCCAACTTCCCTGATAACACCTAATTTATACATATTTTAGGAGTCTAGTTGCATATTAGATTAGTTCATTTGCATGCATATTTTATATATTTTATAGTTAGTTTTGCATTATTTTGTATTCGGAGTCTACACTCGTATTTTTATTGTTTCAGGTATTTTAGGTACAATTTAAGGGTGATATGAGATTAAATAAGTTGGTCCAATGCACAAGCAAAATCTAATAGTGGGCCACGGCCCAACATTGCGAAGCATGTGGCTACTGGAGACAATTCGATTGGGCCTTGGGTCGCTGGTTATTCACTTCGTTGGAGGAGAAAGAAATTTGCTGGGGGGGAGTTGACTTTACGTTACTTTAGTTTTAGGTTTTTTTGCTTTTACTTTGAGTTTTTTTTAGTTTGGTTTTGAGCTTGTTCCACCGCACCTCACGTACAGGGATTGAACTTCATGATGGGATTTCAGCTTTAGCATTTCGAAGATGGTATTATTGTTCTAGCTTTCGTTTGGATTATTTTGACATTGAGATTAAGTTATCTTATCTCTTATTTTTGTTGAATAATTCATGCATATTGATGGCTAGTTTAATCTATTGTTTATCTTCGATCGTGCTTGGCTAAATTCCTAGTTCTAGGGTTATGGTGATCCCAACGATGCATATGTATTTAAAATTATTATCTTTGTCTGAATTGAAATAGTATTTGATTCATTCCTAGATGCTTTATGTCCATAGTAACTTATGCGAATTGGAACTTATTAGGGTTTAAGACTGAGAGGTGAAAACACTAGTAAGTAATCAGGTAGAGTTTGAGACCGAGAGGTGATAATTTCTACTAGATCCCTAGGAATCGAACCTGAGTGTTATTTGTGCGAGAGCATTTTAATTACTCTTTAGGATACTAAGTCTTCATAGATGTTCTAGGTTTGCGTTGATTTAGCGGAGCGCGAGAGCGAATGTTATTTCAGTTTATTTCTAGACTCTAAGTGCATTAATGGATTTGAATGAGATTAGCTCTACGCGAGAGCGATTGTTAGTTTAGTTCAGACACCTCTATTATCGTCCGAGAGGAGTTAGTGGATTACCTTAGATGACTTACCTTCAATTACTTGGATTAGATTCAGGCAAAGTTTGATTTTATTTACTGAAGCATTGTTGCGGTGATCCTTAACCTTAGACACATTTATCCCATATATTTTATCCCTTTTATTTGCTTCTTAGTTTTAGCTTAATTATAGATTTCTATCATATTCCCTATTTTCTGGCCTAGTACACTGGTAGCATTTCAATTAATATTACATTGGTCTATGTGGGATCGACACTTGAAAAGCTACAATTGACCCCATACGCTTGTGGGTAGGTTTTAGCATTAGCATTTATCGTGATTAGGATGTGTGGCCTCTCAAATTAAATTTGATAGCCAACCACTACCGCACATGACAAGCAATCGTCTTATCTTGCCATTTTCCACTTGTTGCGCCTCCTCGTCTCCTCCAAGGGCTCATTCTCCGGATCCTCCGGCGCGGGTGACATTGGCATACTCAGAACGTACACCACCTTGAGCGTCGTACGGAGGAAGTGCATCTTCTTTTGCCATCTTCGGAAGTCCACGCCTTCGAACTTCTCCAACTTCCCGAACTTGGATGTCATCTCACGAACCGATGCAGCCGCCATTGATCAAACATGGAGAATATTGGTTTTGAATGTTGTAGAAGGGTGTCTTGTTGATCAATCTTCGGTTGTCTCGGATATGAATTGAATCGTGTTTTGAACACTTTCCAAAACCAATATTTTGACCATTTACTTGTTGCATCGGGTTTCATGAAATTCGATTTGGGATAAGACAATCACACCTCTAATGATTCAGGCAAGATCAAAAGAGAACACTTGAAGTTTTCGGTTTTGTTCGATTTGAGAGATCGTAAGTTCTCGTATCCGCAAGACTTGCCCCAAACCCGCCCTTATATAGAGCATCAGATTTTAGGCAGTTAGATGTCGGTTTAGGAGGTTAAAAACCAGTTATGGCGGTTAAGTTAGGTAAAAAACCCGCCAAAACTCACTTACCGGCAAGGCACACGGTTTGTGACCTAAACCGTGCCTCCTTCCAGAATGCAGAAACTCGCCAGAAAACGAGTTCTGGGACACCGCACAGTTTGTGACAAACTGTGCCACAAACCGTGCGGCTTTACAGAGGCCAAATCTGGCTTCTGTTCTGTTCTGCACGGTTGTGGCCCATGGTGCACGGTTTGTCACAAACCGTGCATACCCTTAGGACCCCGGAAATCACCCTTTCGGTGTCCGCCTCTTGAACCCCGACATGTTTCGTAACTCCGAGTCCGAAACCACGCACACGAGTGTGCACTCCGCACCCCCGAAACTCGTTATGCGCCAAACAAACTCCTTAAGTCTTGAGCGAATCCCGACTACACTAAATGGCTGATGACACTAAAATCACCAACAGTTAGTTAGTCTGTAACGTAAATTCAGTATTGTTTGAATTTTTCTTCCATGTTTATCTAGCACTAACTAATTACTTTGTTAGTGGAGAATCCTTAGGAAATTGTTAGCAGGATATCTCCTAAATCTTATATATATATATATATATATATATATATATATATATATATATATATATATATATATATATCTGTAAATCAATAGAAATAATTACCACTTCCTTTTACAATTCTATAGCGGAAACGAGCGATTCCATGGCAAACAACGCCGACGAGGGTTTGAAAGAAGGCAATGTGGAGGGAGAAGCTCTGATGAATCGGGTCCAGATTATCAGAAATGGAAATGTTTAAATAATCCTAAATGAAACAAAATAATTAAGGGTATTTTAGTCATTTCACGGATTTAACAGAAATTTGACGAAAATGTGGTGTTGGGTGGTATTTGGCTAACATAGGTATGAATACGGATGGTTTTCAGTAAATATGCAAAGGTTGGGTGGTTATCGGCAATATGGCCTATTCGGCAGGTAGTTTTCGATATTTGACCCTATTTTATAACCCGGATGTTATATGTACGGGTTATAAATAGTTCAAATAACCCGAATAAACCACTAACATATATAACCCAGATCTTCATAGGTCTGGGTTATAAATATGAAAATAACCCGCACGCACGAAAAATAAACATTAAAAATTTACAAGACCAAATAACCTGACGTGTACAATATAGATCTAGGTTATAAAATCACCCACCAAATATTGCGCTGACCATTAATCTAGATGCATTCCGGGTTATATCACACAAAATGCATGGGTTATGAAAGGGGTCTGTGTAAATCCTTGGAGTGAAATGTTTGCTCAAAGTTAACATCTCATTCTATCTTCACATTGTTTCCTTAAAGTTTTCATCGTGACCATTAAGAAAATGTACTAGGTATGTAACAAGTAACAAGTAACAAGTAACAAGTAACAGTAATGACAAAGTTAGAAGCTTGAGTATAATTTTAGAAAATAACTAATATAATGCCCGTGCTAAACATGAATTTGAGTTTATAAATATTTCTAATATTTATATATTAGTTGATAAAGAATATACAATATATATTAAGTAATGCGCTTTTTCTACATATGATATAATAATATTGTAATAACTTTTATCATATTACAAATCATATTTATTATGCATAGTTTTCCCTTATATTTCTATCTAATAGCTTATACAGATGATCAATTAAATTGCATATGATTGTATATTAATAATGCTACAATATAATGAATGGTATTTTTTATATCATTATATGAATATGATTTTATTTACCAATAGGATTTCACTACAATTATTAAAGTGTTAGTGAATATTTTGAAGTTCATTAAACTGGAACTTTAATGTGAGATAAACTTTGTTATTATGTTTCTACAAAGTAAATTTATATTTATATTTAAAAATAACCTTGATGCACTTCTTAATCGAGAAGGATGTACAAATCTGAAAATGCACCCCGAAAGAAACTCACAATGAGCAAATAATTGAAAACAAATAATAGTAGTTGTTTGTATTCGTGGTATAAGTCCGTGCTCAGATAAACAAATTAATTTAATTTTTTTTATGAATGATTTAATATTCTACATCATAATTTGTTTGTTGTTCTATTTATTTAAGTAATTAGATTATAATTATATTTTTTTATTATTTTGGTTATTAACTTCAAAGTATTAAAGAGGTGTTTGACATTTTATTTGGATAGTAAATAAATTATATAATTGATTTTCTTTTATATATAATACACTAATAAAAATAAATACTACAATTTTCAATTTCATATATAGACAGTAAATGAATAATGTAAACAAAATTAATATTATATATAACCATAATTACATCTTTATTCAATAGAAAAATTTAAACTAATTGTCTTTCTACCCTTAGCATTTATCATTTAACTATAATTTATTATTGTTTTATATTATAACAAACCTTTTTTTACTTTTGAATGTTTATGACAACTAATTGATGTATGACCATGTATTAGTTGTAATATATCTAAAAAACACATAATTTTAATTTTTTTTAATGTATATGGCTTATCTCCATTTTCCAATTAAAAAACATGTTTTGTCTTCATTATGAAGCAAATCAAGATCATTCTGCCGACCTAAAAGATTAATGAAAAGTCAATGATATCTAGTTGCCTACTATAACTAACCCAATAATTTCCAGTTTTGTAAAATTTCTTATTGTTTGATTTTGAAATTGAGTTGTAGGCAATGACAATTTAATTAAACATATAAATATTAATAGGAATAACGTCACCAGATGTAATATTGAATATTGTTTCCGTAAAGAAGAGATCCAGTAGCAAGGAGCAAATACTCTATTTATATGTTGCATACATAAGAAAATATAAAATAAGATATTTAGATATAACAATCAGTATATGACTTTGCAAATAAAAAATAAGAAAACGTGATCTCCAAATAGTAATACTCATTGTTGAAATTTACTTATGTCTTTTTTATAAAGTTATTTTATCACATGAAGTGTGATTTTGTTATTTGCATAGTATATGTAACACCCCCGACTTACGTCGATAGTGTCACACGTCAGTGATCTCAGACTTTAAAGTCCAAAGCCATCCAAGGCTTTAATCGGAACAATTAAGCTTAAATAAATAAATAAATATTAAATACAATTATACTTAAATACAATCATAATAAAGAGTAAATAGCGGAAGACTTTGTATAAAAGGGAACTCAATCTTGTATTAAAATTCCTCTCGTAAATTGAGAATGATAGTTTACAAACGATATTACAATACAGCGGAAGACTTGTTTAAATAAACCCTAACACATGACTACTTAACTAGGTCTTACATTTATTAAGAAGATTAAGTCAACACTAGACAACTTTTTTTAAAAAAAAATCTTACTTAAAATCTTCAATCTTCAACTACAATGCTTCATCTTCAATTTGTTACTTCAAAGTGTATGAGACCAACCACTGATGTGTCATATAGGACGGATGACACCAGCCAACCATACAAGGAAAGAGAAAGGTTGGCCAGTCTAATGAAAGACTACGCAAGGACTCAAACAAAATGGTTCTTGTGATTATATCCAGTTACTATCATTGTCTCTCGAATAAAAACTGATAGACGATATATAACCCATATACTCTCAATGAAATGAAAGAAAATGTATGAGACAAGAGAAGACTCCAAAGGAAATGAGTCTTATGGGAAATTAATGAATTTGTTTGGGAACATTATAATTCACACAAAGTTTGAAAACCGACCTTGATTATTTGGGTTCACGACCAACCTCACTGCATAATGCGAATCCAGATTGAAAAGATGACTTACTTTAAAACAAGAGTCCGAGCGGGTTCCACATTGTACTTCTCGCCCGAAGGTATATTAATTATGTACAACAAGACACTTATCTTATTTAATTTCAAAACATGTATTAACGTTAAAGCTTTTAATTTTCACAACAGATCTCACAATGAGATATAGAATGTGAATAAATCCCGAAGATTGACACTAGCTAAGTGCACCACCACCTATATTCGGATAGGGGTAGGTCATGAACAAAAGTGTTAGGGCATTTATCCTCCTAACACCAAGTTATAAAGAAACGGTTAAACCTCGCAAGGAAATAACGTT
Source organism: Rheum nobile (assembly GCA_027886185.1). NCBI lineage: Eukaryota > Viridiplantae > Streptophyta > Magnoliopsida > Caryophyllales > Polygonaceae > Rheum > Rheum nobile. Next base: position 774,562 of record WOAB01000002.1, on the reverse strand, counting down.
CATACGAATACTCGTGCAAAGCTAGCATTTATATATCCACACCAATACACAACAAATCCATACCGAGTATATCTAGCACCCTATAATAATAATATCAATATATATAAGGGTCATAGCTAGCATATTATACAACCTAATAATAAGGTTCATTTAACACACCAATTTTTAACACAAGTTCCCAAACACAAATAGAAGACTATTTATCCTAAATTAATTAAGACAATAGATTAATTGTCAATTAAGAAAAATATGAAATAAATTACAAGAGCGAATTGCCACTTGACTTGAATCACGAAGAATGTTGAACGGCGTATCGAAGATGGTTGCTTTTGAAAAGCAAACTTGCTCCCTACTTTGTTTTTGTTCCAAACGCGATTCCGAGATGTACCCAAATCACAAAACATAAATAAATTATGATTAGATAATTTATTCAACAAAAACAATTGAAGGGTACAAGTCTTGATTTTTAATTGGATTTACCTAACTCCAATTAATTCAATTTCAAGGCTTTTCGGTAAAATGATTATTTATACGATTAAAAATCCATTAGTCGTATATTCTATATAATCTTATCATAAATAAATTAATCTCATAATTTATTTATAAGTCTACAAATTTCACTCCAAAATATTATCTGGATGAAAGTTAATATTTTAAGCATTCATAATCTAAAATAATAACCAAAATAATTCTAACTAATTTAATTTTAATTTTTATAAAACCAAATTAATCCCCTCTTATTATTTAGTAATCAAGATTAATCTAATTAACCTTAATTAAGCCAAATAATAACAAAGAAAAATAATCGAAATTAAAAATCCGAAATACCCCAAATCGGTTCGGTGGAGACGTGGTGGTTTCCGGCCAAATTGAGGCTCTACGGGGGAGGTCCGGCGGCGGAGCGTTGGGGATTTTGAAGAGGACCTCCACGCGGTTCCAGGTGTGGTCGAATTGTGTCGATGAACAGCCGCGGCCGAGAGCTAGGGTTCGTCGACTTTGAGTATTAAATTGGATACCGAAACCTCAACGATTGCATCCATATTTATAGGGGTTGCAAAGGGAGTGAAGAGATATTCGAAATAGTATAAACTTTCGATGAAAAAAATCTTGAATTGGCCCCAATTTCGTCGATTTACCATAATTCATTTTCGGATAAAATTCTTGCCTTAAACGGAGAAATTTGATCTCGTTTTTTATTATTTCCTTTCTATTCCACCGAGATCTTGCGTGTTTAACTTAGTAATACAAATCCCAATGGCTAATCGGATGAGACGAGCCCAAACGAGTCCAAATTTTGGACCAAACCGCCATTATTGAGCACCACGAGCTCTCGGTTGGACAAGGAAGAAGATGGTGAACAATAATTGTTCACGCCCCCTAACTTTTGTTTATTTTCATTTTATGCCCCGAATTTTAAATTTGGGGCAACAATGCCCTTGAATAATTTTTCAAAGTTACAAAAAATTACCCAAACTTTCCCAAACTTAATTATTTTAATAATTCTATGTTTTTACTATTATTTTAGCCAAAAGTTAATATTTAGGAAAATTAACTTAGGCTAAAATAAGCTTAAGTTATAATTCTTAAGGCTTTAACCCTATTTAAATCCTTTAACAAAAATTGTTAAACTTGATTCAAATATTCTAAGTTAAATTTGATAAGTTTTATTTAAATTATAATTAACAAAAAGTTAATCATAACTTAGATCATTTAAAGCTTAAAGAGATAACAAACCTAGGGTAAATATTATTTTATCCCTCCCATGGATAAACATAATTATTCTAACACCCTTTATTATTATATTTAAAATTCTAAAACTACATTCATTGTTATACTTATTTGTTATATTCTACACCAATTATTATGTCCCATTTGATAATTTGTATAAAATTATCTTAACCTATCTTTTGAACCTAAGTTAATGAAAACTTAATTTACTCCTCTTAAAGAAATAAAATAAATTTCATAACTTTTATTTTTATCAAATTAAAATTACTATATTACCCTTCTAATTTAAGTAGGATATTACAGTATCTATATATGTTTATACATATACACGAATGATGAATGAAATAAATTCTATCACATAGAACACATAAATTAACTCTTAAATTTACTTGAAAATTAGCATGAAATAGGAGAACATAATATCTTGAATAATACAACATCTTATAATGAGTGCTAATATGATTTCTTAATTATGTTAATGCAAACTATAATTTATTAAACTTATCTAAAGATGACATTGCAGTAGTAATAACATAAAAAATTAAGATACATAATTTCATTGATTTCGATTCCTTTTAGATTGAACAATGTTGTTACTTTGTTTTCTCTTTCTGAACTTTTTCTTCCTACTATACTATTAGTTTCTTAAAGGATTTCTTCCTATTGGACTTTTTTTTTGCAATTCATATTGGACTTTGTTTAGTGTTCAATGATTATGCTAGCTAATATATAATGAGTTGTTTTGATAAGAAAAAATACATGAAAAAATTCCATGAAAATTTAGTTCAATTAACTTATATAAATCATAATATATTCATGACTTACCAAGTTTTCTGAATGAACTAAAATATGCCCCTCCTTCTCTTTCTGTGTGATTGAAATTGAGTGTTGAACTTGGTAAATAAATGGCAATTGAATGACCTGGAAGAAAAAAATCATTCATAATTGATAATTCTACCATAAGAGTATGAAGATCAAACAACTCAAATTACTCAATCATGAAGAACAGAAAAAGGTATAGAGGCAGAGAGGTAAAATTTTGTTCCTGGCCTACCTTTTGACATCCTTTGTTATTGCTTATGATTGTGAGGATATATATAGAGGTACGATTCTTAGTTATTTTTCACATTCATGATGGACGATAATATGCAGCCAAAGGGCTATGAATTATACTTAATGATAATTTATAGAAATGACATAGTCACTTCGGTTACAAATATTTAATGCAAATGAATTACAAAGGATTTTAATCTAATGAAATTATTGAAACGTATATTAGACATATAAGTTACCTAATTAGTAGGGTAATACTAAATGTTATCTAATGTAGAGTATCAAATGTAGAGATTTTAAATGCGTCAAAATAGCTACGAAAGTCAACTTTGAAAAATTTTGAGTGATGAAAAGAAAAAGTTAATAAATAAGATTATCTAGATGGTTGAACTCGTGCTTCGCACGGGGAAAGATATATTATCGTTTTAGTTTTATAATATATAAATTAAATTTACATTTGCGTGTATTATTTTTTTATAAATTTGTATTAGCGTGTGTTTGATTTTGTGTTTCATACGATAACGTCTTTTTATTTTTTCCCTAAAATTTAGGGTTGATTGTATTAACGATTTCTGATTGGGTTAGTTTGTAATTGTAAATAATTATAACATCCCCAACTTATGTCGGTAGTGTCACACACCAATGACCTCAGACTTTAAAGTCCAAAGTCATCCTAGGCTTTAATCGAAATAATTTATGCTTAAATACATTGATAACAAATAAAATAACAGCGAAAGACTTGATATTAACCCTAAATACATGACTAGGTTGCAAATGCATTGAAAACCCTTATTTATTGCTTCTAAAAGCTAACTTTCATATATACTAGGAGATGTAGCCCGTGCTTCGCACGTGATAAAATATATTAGTATTTTGTTTTTTTATAATATATAAACGATAATTTTGCATTGCTATGTATTAGTTTTTTATTTATAAGAGACCGTCTGTTTTTTTTCCTAAGACTTAGGGTCTATTTTATAACGATTTGTGTTTTGATAATTTAGTTTGTAATTGTGACTAATATTGAATAGAGTATTTGATTTTGTTTTTAAAAAATTGATTTGTCTTATATTGTTGGTTTTCTAATAATTTTGCTAAAGTATTTATGTTATGTACTTTAAATAAGAACTAATTTTTTGTTTTGTTGTATAATAGAAAACATTAGAGGTGAAAATTTTATAGTATTAAATTTAAAATTAAAATTTGACCATAGTTTATTTTATGATAAAAAAATTTAATAAAATAAAGATAATAAGGTATAACTCTTACTTAATTATATAAAAAATGACCTTTATTTCTTTTGAATATAAACATTTCTTGATAAAACTATTACTTTATATTTAGGTATATATACAAATTCTGATTGTGATAACAATAATAATGAAAATGCATTAATTGTATTGTTTTTGAAGGGAAAAGAGAGAAGTTTATAAAATTGAAAATATTTATTGAGGCAAAAATTATAATTGTTTTTGTAGTATAGAAGATAAAATACTTAATTGTCTTAAATTATAAAATTATTATAGGAATATAAACATATATTGCTTCCAAGGTAGTTCCTTCTAGACTTTTAGTAATTAGAAAGTTATAATATATGTGTAGAGCTTGTCATGTCATCTGTATTGTCTTAAATATAATTTGGAATGTTTCTAAAATTTGTCTTTTCATATTTCACATGTATAACAAACAATAATTATAGAATAATACAATATATAATTATTAATATTACATATATATTTGACGAATTTTCAAATGAAGCTAGTTGAGATTCTTTTTTCGAAACATTATTTTTTTAGTGACCTAAGAACCTAGGTTGTACATGTAAGTTAGGTTAGATTAGATGGTCGGTTATACACGCGAGTAAGTTTTTTCATTATTTTTGTATAATATAATAATGTTTTACATATATTAATTTTAAGAGTAAATTTTATTATGATGTATGTAGATGTGGATAAAATGTTGTATTTTATTTTAATTTATATTTGAGTATGTCATTAAGTTTTGCAGATGATAGATTAGGCGTGCTTGTAATAAAATTTCAGATTGAGACGCTTTGTCCTGCTATAGTAAAGGTTGGATTTATGTTTTGATATGGGTCTGATTTATATTTGGAGGTCTATTTGGTGATTCTAGATGGACAACATATGGCAGAGGCATTTCATGCTTAGGTAAAATGAAGTGTAATTTGATTATACATAGTTCTTTATAGTTGAAGCACATGCTTTAAAAATACCATTTTCCTCTTATTTAATACAGGGAGTATCTCCCATCATCTTCTGGAAGAATTATCTTGCAAATATTAGCTAGTTATGTAACCACTCAAATGCACCAAACTTTAGATTTTTTTTATTGATGTGGTGATACCCTAGATAGAGGTTGGTGAAGATGAAGATAACACTGAAGATACTCTTTCACATCTTAGGAAGAGTTCAACTGAATTGCCTTTTGGATTTACGTATTGTATATACAATAACTTTAAGATATTTCAGAGTTTCCATTAAAAACACATTTATCCACCAGTAATGTTAAAATATGTATCGTATGTTTATTCTTGAAGATGTGTCTTCAAAGCGTTTAGGTTGTCAAAATGAACGTTACTGAATTTGTATGTGCATTTCAGATCCAGCTGCATTGTTTATATGAATTGCTTTCGGATGCAAGTAGATTTTTACTAATGGAGTCATTTAACTTGTGACAGTTTGGTCAATGGTGCTAAATTCGGGTTTAATTAGAGGGTTTCAATTATTTTTTGAACTATTTAGGATTATAAGATCACATGTTTGTTTCCATTACCTAATTCACATATGATTTCTATGTTTCACTGCATACTCAAATCATATATGCCCATGCTAATTTAAATAGATTTTGAGGATTTAATACACATCAATCAAGTGAGCTTGGTTATTATTGTCATTGGAATATTTACACAAATGTATATTTGTATAAACCATAAATATTACTATCTTACAATGCAACCTTCAGAAAGTTTTTAATACATGAAGAACTCTAGAGAAGCTCTTACAATCAAAGCCATATATATTTATAACTCTAGGCCCTCATGATTTTTATTTTTTTAATATTCATAATGTGAACTCAGCGTAACTACAAAACAATACAAACAAAACAATTACAAGTACAACATAAATGTTTATTTTTGTATGCAGAAGTTCATTAAAAAGTACAGTATTACTCTGACCCTCTTGCTCGAAATCTCTTTGAAAGTTCCTTAACAAAAGGCTTCTCCTTTATATCTTGCTCCATTTGAATGTGCCATTTCTTGGAGACTTGATCAACCTGCAATTACAAACACTCCAATCTTAGTGTAAAGGGAAATAAAAAATAAATCAAAATCACAAAAACAACAAAGAAGTAAAATTGCTTGCACATACCCATTTTCTTAGGGTGATCAATCGCTCCTTGAGACTATCCACTTTTGGTTGAGTCAATTCTTGTCCTTTAATTCTTATGTCCTCACTTTGCAATTAGTTGTCTTTGTGTTAATATAGTAATTACCAAGGTTGATGTGGAGGAAAATCAAATTGCTTTTGTGAAGAAAACCCTTTAGTCAATTAGTCAATTGCAAGTCAAGTCACAACATAACCAAACTTGGCAATCAGTTCTAAACTCAGTTAGCTATTGATGCTTAAGCTATCTACAAACGACATACTACACTCACTCGCCTAAGTACAGATGGACCATATGCTAATTCATGTTGCAGAATTAACTAATTTTTCCTTGTTGCCATAAACAACACCATTTCCTAAGAGGCTACTTCGTATCGAGTATCAACAACACCCAGATATGTAGGATCCAAATTAAACAAACAATGGTAAAAATCAAAACAAGCTAGATCAAGGTAAAATATTGTAAGGAATATCAACCATGTCCATATACTTACACTATAAATTTGTAAGCTTGCTGCATCCAGTCCAAATGTCGGTGCATCACTACCAAATATGACTGTGGTGGCACCAGCAAACGCCTTCCCAAACTGCAATAAGTATTCACATATTCCTAAACTTCTGAAGCAACAAGAGATTACAAAGCAAAACCCCAACAATCTCAATTATAAAAACAACAAATCTTAATAAACCAAAAAAATGCAATATGCAGAGTAATGACAGCTATATATATATATATATATATATGCTCTAGTAAAACAGGTTGTTATAGTGAAACGGGTGGATAAATATAGGACGTTGGATGAGAGGAGGATAGATGGCTCTGATTTAATGATGGATTCTCCAATTTTATATAGTGGATGTGACCACACCAGATCCCCTCAAACCCTAAAATCAAGGGATTACAATATCAATCAAATCCCATCAACTTCCTCTTTTAATCTTTCTCTCTCTTATTTATCTCAGCCACTCGTCTTCCTCTTCCACTCCCTCTTCCGCTCGTCTTCCTCTCTCTGGCGCTGCAGGGAACCACCATTGATGACCTCACCGAGTTTCGTTTCTCCTTGTCGATCGCGCCTCCTTGTCAGCGTCCTCTCTTGTGTTCCTCTCTGTCGCAGGAATTGGAAACCGCCATTGTTGACTTCGCCAGATCTTCGCTTCTCCTCGTCGCCTCCTTGCTTTATCATCGTCGGCGCCATCTCGAATTCGATTATCCTCATCCCTCGCTTCTCCATAGGTATCTTACTCTAATTTTTTGAATCATATTTTTTTGAACCCTAAATCCTTTCGGTTTCTCAATCTTTTCAATTCTTCAATGGAGAGGATACAAGCTTGTCGGAGGAATCCGGTGGGGCAGGCAAGAAGCGCAACGACGATATGGAGAGGGATGGTGTGGACATGGAAATGTCAGTCGGTGACAGACTGCTTGAGAACCCCCGCGGTGGCGACGTGGAGCGTTATGATATTCATGTTAACAGTACTGTTATTCAGATATACTTGTATGATATGCAATTTGTAATTATAGATTATTTCTTTGGTCGTGAATGTGATATTCATTTGTATGGATGAGATATGCATTTTCCATATAGTGATATGCAAAATATACTTGTATGATATGTATTTTCTATACGATGTATGTGATATTCACTTGTTTGTGTATGATATGCACACTACTTTTTATGTTATGCAAATTGTATGTTGAGATATTCACAAACATGTCTAAATGCGATCCTAATATGAGAATTTAAACGCATGATGAATATCACTTAGTGAACAATGAATATCAATACGAACGAAGTGCATATCCGTTTAACAACGCACTCAATATATAAGATAATGAATATCAATGCAACACGACGCACATGAATATCATATAAAAGAGTGAATATTCAAGACAATATGATGAAGATCATTTATAGATCATATATATCAATTCCTTAATATCATTTGAGTGGCTTGAATATGCCTTAATGATTCTTAAATATCATCAATGGTTTCTTGTATATCATTTCGCGAGTATCATTACAGTGATAGTAACATGCATATCAGTTCCCGAATGTCATCTCGTCTTCTCTCACGTGAATCATAGTAAAACCACAATTGTTTCCTTTTTTGAATATCATCATAAAGGTCTGAACATTTGGAATGAAGATTCTCGTCTTCTCTCTCCAATCTTGGTGCAAATCTTTCCTTTTTTGATTTTTTTTTAATTAGGAAAATTTGCCAACTACCATTGTGATATTTACTCCCATGTTACATGCCCCACTACACCCCAATATCTCTATTAAAATCCACCCGTCCATCACCCTTAATCTGACGCTCCAAGATTGTCCACTCGTTTTACCACAAGATTCGTTTTACCCGAGCGCCCCTCTCTCTCTCTCTCTATATATATATCGCAAGTGCGAGGTCGAACCTGTTGATCGGATAGTTGAAAGACGGATCGGGGATGTCGACAGTGAAGCTCCTGGTGGCGTGTGCGCTGAACTCGCCGGTAGAGACGGTGATGCCGCCGGTGGCGGAGAACTCAACGAAGCGTTTCAGCTTGGTTGTCTTCCAGGTATTTGAGGATGTGTGTTTTGGTTGTCTTCCAGGTTTCTACTCTGCTAATATCAGATTGAGCTATAACTAAGCTTATGCAAAGCAATCCAACATTGGAATTTTAGGGTTCTGGTATTAGAGTCCATGTCATTCCGCAACATAGTCCGTGATGTTAGGGACAGTTTCAGGAGCTTATCGAGGAGGAGCTTTGAAGTCAGGATTCCGAGTCTCTACAGGGAAAAATCCCATTATTCCATTTATGGATTATAGGAGCTACATGTTTCAATCCAAATCGACAGTATATCTAGAATGCCAAGGACAAAGCATCTACTTCAAACTCAGTACGAATTTAGCGTTTTATGGTACTCGGAAAAAGTTCTTTTTTCCTTCTTGAACTAACCTGGACAAAGCTCTTGTCTTTGGCACCTGAGACAATAGCATAGTTGTCGTAGTCGGTTGCAATGATGTCGTATGGTTCCTTGGGATAAAGGGCAAAGTGGGTAACCGAAGGTAGCACTTCTCTTTGATCATCTCTTGCCTTTCTAAATCGGTTTCTGTCTTCTCGGTGTCTTCTTTAGGGAGGCACTGAACGTTCCTCTTATGGCCATTACGTACCCATTAGGACCTCCATGAATGTTTCCTCTTATATAGGTGGAGATGATGGATGAGTAAATGATAATGTTAAATTCTGGGATGTTTAATTTTTAGCAGGTCATTCAGACTTTTCAATTGTCTTTTTCTGGAATTTGGATTGTTTTATGGACATTTATAATTATCGTGTAATTTATACTCCGTAACTCCTTAATTTTAAGCAAGCCTAAGGCTTTTCAGCTAGCTTGTGGGATTTGGACCATTTTTGGGTTATTAAAATTGAGGATTTAGATAAGGATCATTCAATGTCAGCCAAGTGTAATTTCTTTGTAAATTAGAAACAAAGCAGTTGCAATTTGGGAGGATTTATGTCAAATCACGAGAAATGAGCATGAATCATAAATAAGTGCTGGCAGCATAATGAGCACCAAATAAAGACTACGAAAAAACGTATTCATAGAGGGAGACACCACAATCTAGCATAGAATCATGCAATCAAGCAACAACCAACCAAAATCGTGCCAAAACATAGCATATCCAAAGCACAACCAAAGCAACGAAACAATAGCTCTCAAGTGAAGAGAAATCTGACACCTTATTGCATGACATCCACAAACTCTTGTGCGTGGTGGAGAATGGAGCAACGAGATGAAGTTTTTATTGCTAGTGAATTCAAAGCCAAGAGGAATAGCTGACACATATGCCCTTTAGCGTACTTGAGATCTACACACGTCATCAACAAATACAACCCAAAGAAACACATGGAAGCCATAAAGAATTGTCACGTAGAAGGTAATAGAGATCCAATCCGAAACCTTTGCAAAGAACATGATGTGTCACCATATCAAGCAATACATGATAGCAAAACGTCAAAATGTGAACAACACACCGAAACCTTTGCAAAGAACATGATGTGTCACCATATCAAGCAATACATGATAGCAAAACGTCAATAAAAACTTACAAAATTGTTAAACTTGCTACTCTCTTTTATATATACAAACTTTTATTCTCTAGTGAGACCATATGATAGGGTAAAACGAGTGGATGAATTAAAGTCATTAGATGAGGGTGATATATATATATATATTAGATTTATCCAAGAGGGGAGCATAGGTTGTACGCTGGTTTTGCACACACCAGATTCATCTCCCCAAGCAGATTATTAGGGATACGTTTTACCCACTTTCCAAATTCACATCAGATGATTGAAATTGGATTTACTCCTCCCTCTCTCCTCACCGAAGCTTTATTCAACTATAATTGAAGCTTACTTCAAACACCATTGAAGTCGTGCGTGAATCTCAACCCCACCGTCTTCCCCAGAATTGTATTTGTTGGATTCGTCTTTACCGCCCCTTCAACCTACAACTCTTCTCAACGAAAATCATCTTTGCCGCGTGTATTCAACTTCAGTCATGTCGCCTCCCCAAATTTGCCTTCCTAGAACAATGATTTGTCATGGTAAGTCTAAAAAAATCGATTTTGTTGTTTTTTGGATGATGTTAATAATTGTGTTTGTGAACTTTATTGGCAATTGAGTACGTTTGATAGGGGTTTGACTTTCGGGTTTAATTTATCCAACTCGCCGCCAATGATCCCCATCATCAAGTCATCATCAGTTGGTTTCCACTTTGCCGCCGGTTGATTAGGTTTGTAAATCCATTTTTTGTTGAGTTTTGAGGTTTAGCAACTTCGATTGTAAGGATTAATTCACGCGACGAACTCTCGTGGCAAAAAATCGGTGATTTCGGGGTTGGAGTGTTCTTCTCTGAAGGTTTATTGCATCTTCCATTCCGTAGGTTTCAAGCTTTCCGTATTTGATATTCAAATTTTTGTATGTGATGTTCATAATAATGATATTGATATTCATATTGGAGTAGTGTGATTGTTTGTTGGTGTTGTTTGAGCTTTTAGTAATTTATATTCAAATTTTATTGTATGATATTCATGTTTATCGTATTGATATTCATGTTGGAGAAGTTTTATATTGTGTTGGTGTTATTTGACCTTTTGGGAATTGATAGTAAAATTTTATTATGTGGTATTCATTATAATGCTTTCGATATTGATGTTGGGTCAGCTTTGGTGTTTTGTTGGTGTTGTTTTTACTGTTTGCAATTGATATTCAAATTATTTGATGTGATATTCATACAAATGCTTTTGATATTCATGTTCAATCATTTTTTTGCGTTTTTGTCACTGTTTAGGGTTTAGTGTGTATGGATTTAAGGTTTATGGTTTAGGAATTTAGGGTGTAGAAGTTTAGGATTTATGGTTTATGGTTTAGGATTTAGAAGTCTATGATGTGATATTCAATATAATGTTGTTGATATTCATGATGGATCAATTTTAGTATATTGTTGTTGTTGTTTGTCCTGTTTGCGATTGATATTCAAATTGTATGATGTGATATTCATACAATTGCTTTTGATGTTCATGTTGGATGTAGGTTTAATGCTTTGAGTAGTTGATATTCAAATTTTATGTTGTGATGTTCACTATAATGCTTTTAATATTCATGTTGGATCATTTTTGGTGTTTTGTTGGTGTTGTTTTCACTATTTGTAATTAATATTCAAATTGTTTGATGTGATATTAATATAAATTCTTTTAATATTCATGTTCGATCAGTTTTGGTGTTTTTGTTTATGTTTAGGGTTTAGTGTGTATGAATTTAAGGTTTATGGTTTATGGTTTAGGGTTCAGGGTGTGAGAGTTTAGGAGTTTAGTTTAGAGTTTAGAGTTTAGGGGTTTAGGATCAGAGTTTAGGGTTTAGGATTTATGATTTATGGGTTAAAGGTTTAGGAGTGTAGGAATTATGGTTTAGTGTGTATCTCTTACCAAAAAAATAGTTTAGTGTGTATGGGTTTTTTGATATTCATGTGTTATTTTATTTATATTCATACAAGTATATAGTGATGTTCAAGCATGCACATAACATGTAGAGTTATATTTCTCTGTCAAATCATTATATAGCAATATTCATATTTTTTGTTCTTGATATTCATGTATACTGTAATGATATTCATGAATCTAGGCGCAAGGGATTAATGAATATAAGCGCAAGATTCAACGGTTTTGCCAATAAGAAGCCATATATAAATTCTAAAATTGAAGTGGCGTGATGATAAAAACAAGATTGATTATGTGGTATACGCATATGCCATGTGGAGGAATACCTAGATCAACTGTAAGGTTTTGTGAAACTGATTCAAGCATAGCAATATTCATGGTTATGAGATTTACCATTTTTTAATGATTATTATGCAATTTGTTTCACAACTTACTTCAACCGGGTTGATTGACTACACAAAATTTTTAGGATTTATGTTTATATTTGACTTCATTCTTGCGTTATTATTGGATATTCTTTCATGTTTTATCAATATTTCAAATGATCCGACCAGTGTATAACACAACATTCACAACTATGTGCACGTCGACGTAGGCATGAATATCAAATGTAACTCCATGAATATCGATCAGAAATTCAAGAATATTAAAACAATTTATATGGATATCAATTTAGTTAAGTGAATGTATGAAACACAAATCTGATTATCAAACATACAAGTTTTCCTTGCAATTCACACGTTATGCTTGAAGATCACTTATAAATTCATGAAAATACAAACACAAATTCAATTGATGAGTCCCGATACTTGACCACCAAGACGCCGGCGCATCAATGCCACGACACTCAAGCATCGACAATGCTTCGATTCCAAGGCATTTATGTGCACGTCTATATCCAAGCCTTATGGCTTTTATCCTGTTTGTATTTTTGGTTATTTAGTTTATTTAGTCTAGTCTTGCCTTAGTAAGTGTGAAGAACCATTTGCACATGGGCTTCAACTCACTAAGGGCCATTAGAAGCTTTTCCTTGTTGGCTTAATGCCATGACTATTTAAGCCAACTTGTGGCTACCTCTTTCATTTAGTTAAAGAATTAAAGAGTGGCCAAAGCCTTGGGTAAGAGTTTATCTCCCCTAGGCTGCCACTATCTCTTCAACCCAACTCTTCCAATCTAGCATTTTCTTATTCTCAAGTTCATCTCTCTCAAAGTAACTCGTCACGCTCGAATCTTCTAACTCCGTCAAGCCAAGGAACCTCCAAGAGAGGTTCCCTTGGCCAAGTTCCCAAGCTCAGCCGGTCCATCCTAGTTTGGGTCGGCCTCACGTCCACTCGAGCCACCGGATCTCTCTCTCTCGGCAGCCCTCGGCAACACTCTAGCGCCTCCACTTTCCCCTTGGCTCAAGTCGTCTCTCAAGTTCCATTGGAGATCCAACAAGCATAGGAAGGAGAAGGAAGCAAGCTTTGGACATGATTGATGTGACCCTGCCTCCCATGACGGCCCAAGACGAGGAAGAAGCCATGAGCCTACGCTCAGAGGGCCCAATGACAAGGTCTAGGTCCAAGGCCATCGCCGCCGCCGTCGCGTCACTTATCGTACGCGCCGTCTCCAGCCAAGGAAGCCCAGAAGACAACCCAAGACTTGTCGTCCTCGCCACCATCGAGAGTGAAACAACGCGTTCTTCAGAGCCAACATCGCGTGCTCCCACTCGCGAGGCCATCGACCCTTAGTCGTTGTTCCTCGCGGTGTTTGTACCCCTTTAACCCGTTCTTTTAAGACAATTTCTATATTTGGTATTTCCAGTTTTGTTTAGATAGTTTCCTTTTATGTCTTTCTATCTTTTAGGGTTTGTGCCTTTTGCATGCTTGCATGGGCTAGCCCTTAGGCTCGTTTCGGCCCAAGCCCATTAGGTCTTGGTCGAGATACCTTGGCTATTTAAGGCCTCCCTTGTTCTTGTTATTCCTGACGTTCAATTTTAATCAAGGTTTCAAGTAGAGTGTTTATCCTCCTTCCCTTGATCGGACGTCACCCTCTATCTTCGCATCTCTTTCCCCTCCGCCGTCGACGCTACGGCAATTGCTTGATCTTTCAAGCCAAGTCTTCCTTCGCATCTTCCTTCCTCCGCAGTCGATGCTACGACACCAAAGGCTTGTCTTTCAAGTCACCTATCCCTCATCAAATCGCTTCCGCCATCACTATCCATTCACTCCATCAATCGCTTCCATCGCCTCATTCATCGCGATCTCTCGCTCGCGAATCGTCACCAACACCGCCGTTGACAAAGATCGAGTGACTTCTCACCCAAGACTAGATCCAAGGCGCCACATTTTGACAATTGGCTTGTCATCGGAGGCAAGAACACATCAACTGGCATCAGAGCCCATCAGTCTTGTAAGTCACAAACTCAAGTTTGCATTTTGTTCACAAAATTTTTCTTGACCCCCATCGTTTCCTTTACTGAGATATCGCAAGAAAAAACCATACATTTCACATATTTTCTCACCTTCGGTTTCTACAAGGTAATACCTTGGCCGAATTTTTTTTCCTTGTTCCCCAAGTTTTGGTGTGTTAGGTAATTTGTTATCTTGCATGCTAGAATATTTTGTTTCCTTATTTCTTGCGTGGATAGAGTTTCCTTGTTTGCTAGATAATACTTTTTAGGTTGTTAACCGAATTTCCTTATATAAGATATCATCAAAATCTTATCTTCTCTCTCCTATATCTAACATCACACTTGTGATATTCTTGTTACTTAGACCTTTTTATTTTGTTTCCTTTTGCAAATCCGAAAGATCAAAAGATAAGATCTCAGATATTAAAAAAAAAGATATCGAAAATATATTAAAAAAAAAAGTTTCCAAAGTTAGGTAAAACCAAAATAAGGCAACCCTAACCCACTCTCGGTCTAAGCTCATCTTCTCAACCTCTCCACCGTCTAGGTCAAGCTTCTTAGAAGGTACTTTCTTGCTTATTAGGTTGCTTTGTTTACGTTTGTTTTGGGTTTCAATTTGTTCTTGTTTGTTTGATTGCAACTTGCTTGATACACCATCTCTTGTCAAGCCAAGCCGCCTTCACGGCAAACCCAAACTAGCCCTACCTACGTGAACTTTGTGACTTGACTAGTGATTTGCTTGGTTGTTGTTCTTTGTTGTCTTTTGGTTCGTTTTTACCCCCATGTCTGGCCGTCTTGTTATAGGTACCATGCCGATTGGACACAGTGAAGACGAACACAACGTTGACAACACCAACCCCCAACCACCGCTGTTGGTGCAACAAGACCAACCACCTCTCAACCCCACACCACAAGATCCAATTTTGGAGTTGTCCGAGGAGCAACGAGAGATCCAACCTCTTCGACAAGAGACCGCAACTTACAAAGCCAGAGAACGCGCTGCACAACTCGTGCCAACTCCAACTCCTCTGAGTGCCATGGACGCGCCGGCTCAACCTGGAGCCACCGAGCGGGTCCATCAAAGACAAGGGTCGACAAAGGAAAAGGAATCATGCCGTCGATGTCTCATCACCAACCACAACTCAATCGTATGCAGAGTATCATCGAGAGTCGCCAAGGCTTTGCCTCACACGAGGACCGCTACGGCCCTAGAGCCACACCCGCTGGCTTCGACAATGGCTCCGACTATGACCGCGACGCCGAGGACACTCAAGGTGAGTATTCTAAACCATACAACTTTGATGAACGTTATGCCTCTAGGAGAACCCAGAGACGCGTATCAGACTCAGCGCCACGCGAAGGCCGCCCTCGCCGAGCCGCAAGCCGACGCGACGCCAAGGAGACCCAGTCGCAGACCAAGTGGGCATATGCGACGCGATGATCACTTGAGGACACCACCTACACAGCCATGGAGCCATGACGTACGCGACCACCTTTGACACCAAAGTGTTCGGACACCGCGCTACGGATCGGATGGCTATGCGTCGATCACTCCCAACGTCCAAGACGACTTCGACGAGTATGACGACGAAGAGATCGAGGACTCAGGTATGGTCAACCCTAATTTTTTTCACCCCCCTCTTGGAGATCCACTTGAATTGCAGGATCACCCATCGGATTGGATACCTCCACCGCGTCTCCAGCCACAAGGAGAACGCGTACGTGACATTGGCGGCGAGCGTCGCAATGTTATGCCCAAAGACATTCGATGCGACAACTACGATGCCCAGTCGCGAAGACGTCAACGTGATGACGCCTACGTGCCCAGGGATGAGTATGTACGTGAAGATCGCCAAGAACGTGATAGACGCCAGGTTGGCTGCGATAGACCACATGGATTGCACGCCTTTGAGAACCTTCTCTACGACGCCGCGCCAAACAACGCGTTCCACCAAGCACCTCCATAGCCTCGATTCCAAAGACACCAAGTCAAGGTAAAAATCGAGCATTTTTTTGGTGAATACAATCCATCTGTTTTTCTTGAATGGGTGCAGGATACAGAGTACACCCTTAGATATTGTCGAGTGCCACCTGAGGAGCATGTCGACGCCGCGACGCTTAACTTCTGAGGAGCCACCCGCGTTTGGTGGCATAGATTCGAAGATGACTGCGTTCGTCGCCACAGGACACGAGTCACAGAATGGCATCAACTAGTCTACGTGATGACCAAGAAATACGTGCCTCCAGACTACAAGAATCAAATGAGATTGGAGATCGCCATGGCTCGCCAAGGGTCCATGACTCCACTCGAGTTCTTTTCCAAGCTTGAATACATGTATTACAAGACCAACATCTCTGTTGCACCATCAACTTGGAGGACGAAATTCTTGAGTGGCTTGAACACCAACATCCGTGATCAACTCGAGATTTTGCCCATCAAAGATTTGAACACACTCACACATACGGCAATGCAAATACATGCACAAATCTCTCGCCGAAAGTCTTACACATATTACAGTGGCCAACAAAGGTATTCTTCTAACCCTAGTGGATTACCTTTAACTAATGTTCGCCCTAGTGCATCTACCATAGCCGCATCAAGCCAAGCCCCCAAGGCAAAGCCACTGCCGCCAAGCACCGCACCGCGCCAAAACACACCACGACAGGCTCCAGTGAGCATAGATCGCGCGCGTGACATCGAGTGTTACAAGTGTGGTGGACGAGGCCACTACAAGAAAGATTGCCCCAATGCTCACAAGGTGTTGTTCTCCGCCGCCGCCGCCGGCTACGAGTCTTGTGATGACGAGGAGGCCACACTTCACGCGATCAATGAAGGCAACACAGAAGAGGACGAAGACGCTTATGACTGCGAACCAGCTTCTCTACACGCGGGCACACCATTGAGCTTGGTGACGCGTCGTCTCCTCACAGTCAAGGAAGCCAACTTATGCGATCAACGCGAGAACTTGTTCCACACTAGAGCTCTCGTCCAGACAGCTTCCTTGAGTGTTATTGTTGATGGAGGATCATGTGCTAATATTGTGAATGAGAAGTTCGTCAACCACTTCAAGTTGCCTACGACGCCTCATCCATAACCTTATGCCCCCCCAATGGATTTCTTCAAGTCCAGGTAACACAGTATCTCGCCAATGTTTAATTTCTTTTTCCATTGGGCAATACTGTGATTCTATACTTTGTGATGTCATTGCAATGGACGCCACCCATATTTTGCTTGGGCGTCCATGGCAATTTGACAGGCACGTGCTCCATGATGGCTATTTGAACACTTATGTGTTAAATTACCATGGGAAGCGCGTCATTTTGCATCCAATGTCTCCCCATGAGATCTTGCAGGACCAGGTTGAACGCGATCGCCAGAAGGCCATAGAGGCCGCATCTACTAAGTCAAACGAGTGTCCAGAGGCACTCCAGAGGCAAAACTCCTCCAAGTCTGGCAACACTTCGTTTCCTCTAGGCACTGTCAAGAAGAAACACAACGCCACAACTGGGACACCACGTGCCTCACAGATTTTGAGCAGCGCCTCGCCATCGACAAAGTTTGCCGATCCGTTGCCACAGACGCATCCTTTGTAAGGCAAATGTGAGCAACGCGTGCTTTTAGCCAGGCCCAGTGACCTCACTGTGTGTTTGACTGGCAAAGCCCCATGCTTTCTGCTTGTGCCAACTCCTTGCATCCCTGAATCGTCAACTGCCGTGTCAGTGCCGCCTGTCATCGCGACCTTGCTCGCTGCGTTCGACGATGTCTTTCCTGATGAGTTGCCACAAGGTTTACCTCCACTGAGAGGCATTGAGCACCAGATTGACCTTGTGCCATGTGCTTCCTTGCCCAATCGCGCTGCGTATAGAGCTGGCCCAGAATAGACCAAAGAGCTACAGCGCCAAGTATAAGAGTTGTTGGATCGCGGCTACGTAAGGGAATCTCTCTCCCCTTGTGATGTGCATGTGATCCTAGTGCCCAAGAAAGATGGCACATGGAGAATGTGTGTTGATTGTCGCGCGATAAACCAGATCACAGTCAAGTATAGGCATCCTATTCCACGCCTTGACGATATGCTTGATGAACTGCATGGCGCCATACATTTCTCCAAGATTGATTTGAAGAGTGGTTATCACCAGATCAGGATGAAAGAAGGTGATGAGCGGAAGACCGCGTTCAAGACAAAGTATGGGCTCTACGAGTGGCTTGTTATGCCATTTGGGCTCACGAACGCGCCCAGCACCTTCATGCGCGTGATGAACCACGTCTTGAGGACATTCCTTGGCACGTTTATTGTCATTTATTTCGATGACATCCTTGTGTATTCACGGAGCCTAGAAGAGCATGTCGATCACCTTCGACTTGTGCTCGAATGCCTTCGACGCGAGAGCCTATTCGCCAATCTGGCCAAGTGCTCCTTTTGCTCTGCGTCAACCAACTTTCTGGGCTACGTCGTGAGTAGTAATGGTCTACGCGTCGACGATGCAAATATCGCAACCATCAAAGAGTGGCCAACTCCGACAACGCCGACATAGGTGCGAAGCTTTCTAGGCCTCGCTGGATTTTATAGGCGCTTTGTTAGAGATTTATCTTCCATTGCCGCGCCATTACATGAGTTGACGAAGAAGGGAAGCACAGTTGTCTGGCTTGAGTCCCACGAAGAGGCCTTCTCGGCCTTGAAGTGGGCCTTGTGCAATGCGCCATTACTCCAGCT
Organism: Rheum nobile; assembly: GCA_027886185.1. Taxonomy (NCBI): domain Eukaryota; kingdom Viridiplantae; phylum Streptophyta; class Magnoliopsida; order Caryophyllales; family Polygonaceae; genus Rheum; species Rheum nobile. The sequence continues at coordinate 755,288 of WOAB01000002.1, read as the reverse complement.
CCCCGACTTCGCAAAGACATTCGAGGTGGAGTGCGATGCCTCAGACATAGGCATTGGTGGTGTGCTACACCAAGAGAAGAGGCCCATTGCATATTTCAGTGAGAAGCTCACTGGGGCCACACTCAATTACCCCACCTATGACAAAGAGCTATTTGCCTTAGTACGCGTGCTGAAGACATGGCAACATTACCTTTGGCCGCGTGAATTTGTCATCCACAGCGACCACGCCGCGTTGAGCTACTTGAAGAGTCAAGCCCACCTCAATCGACGCCATGCTCGCTGGGTGGAGTTTCTGGAGACATTTCCTTATGTCGTAGTTCACAAGAAAGAAAAGGAGAACGTTGTTGCTGATGCGTTATCTCGTAGGTATGTTCTCTTGACTCATGTGCAAACTAAAGTTTTGGGTTTTGCTTTGATTAAAGATTTATATGCTAGTGATCCTTTCTTTGCCCCTATTTTAGAGCATTACCTGAGATCGCGTGAGTTTGAGACCTATTTCCTTTTTGAGGGTTATTTATGCAAGGCTAGTCGCCTTTGCATCCCTAGGTCTTCCATTAGGCTCCTTTTGATTCAGGAAGCACACGAGAGTCGTGGACACTTTGGGATTAGTAAGACCTTGGCCGCGTTAAGAGAACATTTCTTTTGGCCTAAGATGACCCACCAAGTGACTAGGTTTTGTAGAAGTTGTGTGACTTGCCAGAGAGCCAAAGCTAGATCTAGTCCACACGGCCTCTACACTCCTCTGCCCATTCCTAGTGCCCCCTGGGAAGATTTGTGTATGGATTTCATCACGGGTTTGCCCCTCTCTAGACGAGGTAAAGACTCTATTTTTGTGGTCGTAGATAGATTTTCTAAGATGGCCCATTTTATATCTTGTAAGACAATCCATAGTGCTAGTGATATTGCCGATCTATTCTTTGAGCATGTGGTGCGTCTTCATAGAGTCCGACGTACCATAGTTAGTGATCGGGATTCTAAGTTCGTTGGTCATTTTTGGAGAACACTTTGGGGTAAGCTAGGAATCAAACTCCTATTTTCCACTAGCTACCACCCCCAAACCGATGGCCAAACGGAGGTCACGAATAGAACTCTAGGAGCCCTCCTTCGCACGATGCTCAAAGCCAACCCTAGGTGTTGGGAGGACTTACTATCACTTTTCGAGTTTTGTTACAATAGATGCAGGCACACGACGACCAAGTTGACACTGTTCGAGGTGGTGTATGGCATGAACCCCTTGACACCTCTAGATTTGTCGCCGCGACCACTGCGAGACCCAATGCATGTCTCCGCCGCCAACCGCGCTGAGCAGGTCCAAGAGCTCCACCGACGGACCAGAGACCAATTGGAGAGAAGGGCCGCGCAGTATGCCTCCCAGAAGAACATTGGCCGATGCCACGTCATTTTTGCACCTGGAGATCTCGTCTGGGTATACATGCGAAAAGACAGGTTTCCCTCGCGGCGTAAGCACAAGTTGGCACCACGTGGAGATGGCCCATTCCGCGTGATAAAAGCCATCGGGGACAATGCATATCAACTCGAGCTCCCACCGGATTTTGGAGTCCACGCGTCCTTCAACGTGGCGGACTTGACTCCATATGTTGACCCAGAGTTTGATGATGGTGAAGCGGGGACGCTTCACAGCCAAGTGGGGGAGGGTGATGTGACCCTGCCTCCCATGACGGCCCAAGATGAGGAAGAAGCCATGAGCCTACGCTCAGAGGGCCCAGTGACAAGGTCTAGGTCCAAGGCCATCGTCGCCGCCGTCGCATCACTTATCGCACGCACCGTCGCCAGCCAAGGAAGCCCAGGCGACAACCCAAGACTCATCGTCCTCGCCACCATCGAGAGTGAAACAACGCGTTCTTCAGAGCCAACATCGCGTGCTCCCACTCGCGAGGCCATCGACCCTTAGTCGTTGTTCCTCGCGGTGTTTGTACCCCTTTAACGCGTTCTTTTAAGACAATTTCTATATTTGGTATTTCCAGCTTTGTTTAGATAGTTTCCTTTTATGTCTTTCTATCTTTTAGGGTTTGTGCCTTTTGCATGCTTGCATGGGTTAGCCCTTAGGCTCGTTTTGGCCCAAGCCCATTAGGTCTTGGTCGAGATACCTTGGCTATTTAAGGCCTCCCTTGTTCTTGTTATTCCCGACGTTCAATTTTAATCAAGGTTTCAAGTATAGTGTTTATCCTTCTTCCCTTGATCGGACGTCATCCTCTATCTTCGCATCTCTTTCCCCTCCGCCGCCGAAGCTACGGCAATTGCTTGATCTTTCAAGCCAAGTCTTCCTTCGCATCTTCCTTCCTCCGCAGTCGACGCTACGGCACCAAAGGCTTGTCTTTCAAGTCACCTATCCCTCATCAAATCGCTTCCGCCATCACTATCCATTCACTCCATCAATCGCTTATATCGCCTCATTCATCGCGATCTCTCGCTCGCGAATCGTCACCAACACCGCCGTTGACAAAGATCGAGTGACTTCTCACCCAAGACTAGATCCAAGGCGCCACCTTTTGACAATTGGCTTGTCATCGGAGGCAAGAACACATTAATGATCTAGCCTCCTAGGGAAGAAAGGTCCCATTGGTGACCTTGATTCTCATCAATTGGTATTAAGAGCCATTGTCCAAGCTAAGTTTTTATTTTCCTCTTTCAACTTCAGTTTTGAGCTTATTTTCATAGCTTGCATTAGTTCTTTTCTTGCTCCCATGTTTACCATGTGTTCATGCTCATTCCCTCTCTAGTTAGCTTTAAATTTTCTTGCTTCTTCATGTTTTTGAGTTTGGTTGCCATGCTCAGTTTTTTTCTTGTTAGTATGATTGTTGTTGTTGTTTGCATGATGAATGTGTGTTTATTTTAGTGCCTTGCTTGCCCTCCCAAAACCTCCCAAAAACAGCCCCTAAAACCACAAAAAAAATCACTTTTCAGCGACCACCACCACCTCCGGCAACCGGACCATCGCGTCTGCCACCACCACCACCCTACATCCACCACCTTGCTGCCATGGCCGGCCTTAACCCTTGCCCCTTGCTTGTTTGATTTGAATTCCTTCAGTCTTGCATGTGACATTGGTATTTTGGGTAAAAGCTAGAAGCACTTTCTCTCTTTGGCTTTTTGGATGTCTTAGCCTATTTGAGAAAATGCCAATGGTGATTCTTGGCTGATTTGTTTGGGTTGATGAGCTTGGAAGGTTACTTTTTACGGGCTTTAAAAAGAGGGGATTATACTTGGCAAGTCAACACCCTCCTTTCCCCTCTTCTTTTCTTTGTCCCACCCCTAAAAAGGGACATTGATCTTCAACAAAATACTCATTGTTGCCAGCCCTCATTTCAATACAACATTACTTGTTGTGGCCCCACGCCTTTCTTACTCCCCATGCACCTTATAATTTCGGCCATCACTCCCATTATATTAGAAAAAGCCTTTTGAAAGTCAAGAGGCCAAGAAAAGGCAAAAGGCCCAATTTTTTTTTTAAAAAAAAAACAGAAGCGAAAAAAAAAAGGAGTGGGTCGTCAATCTTTTTTTTGTTTTGTTTTCTTGGTTGGGCCACAATTCATTGGTGGGATCTCTCACCCTCACTTGGCAACATGGGCCACTAAGCCCACCTCTCCATATTCCTCTTGGTTGCTTGCCATTACGATTCCCTTTTCGTGGGCCTATAAGGTAGCTAACTTGATCACTTGCCTAGGCTTGTCAATCATAGTGTCATGTTTGGCCTTTTCTCTTTAGCCTAAGTCATCCAACTAGCCTTGTTTTGGAAGTGCCTTAGCCAACCCCATAATCCTAAGTTACATGCCCTTGACCATCTATCTCCTTTGATTGAGCCTAAGTTATGCCTCTTGTGATTGCCTTGACCTTCATTGTTTGTATTAGTTTGTTTGTCTTAGGCCTATATATTCCTCTCTTTTAGCATGATTTCCTTGCTTGCTTGGAACTTGTGACTTGGCTTGCCTATTGATTATGCTAGGTGAGTCACCATGGACGAGCCATATTGATCATATCCTCCTCGGCCGCTACCGGGCCGACGCCCCCGAAGCCAAGCTCAATACCCAATGGCCTTGTATGGAGGCTCTTATTCACGCGCCGCCCCTAGGCCCGCAACCGGCTATGAGGGTCGCCGCCATAATGCTCCACGTTCTACACAGAGTTTTTTGGCGGCTACCAAGAGGAGGAAGCCTATGAAGGATATGAGGAGACCTTTGAAGATGAGGCTTGGGCGGATGTGTACCCCCGGGGGTATGACCACACCCAAGGTCAGCACCGGCGCCCGCTTGACCGTAGTGACCCGGGCTGGCTCCCGCCTCCCCACGCCAACTGTCGCGCCGAAGGCCATGCTTACCATCCCCACCACACCCGGTGCCTCGTGGCCAGCTCCTCACCCACCTTAGTCCCCGAGTCTTTCGCGGTTCGGCCACGCTCCTTTGAGGCTTGGCTTGCCGAGGAGCGGCTCGTGTCGGAGGTTGTCGCCCGCCATGTCCAATACATTGATGCCGCCAACCGCGCTCTCATGGCCGACTTGGCTCGAGCCCGCCAAGAAACTGAGTGCCTCGCCGCCGAGATGGCAGCCCTTGAGCATAGCATAGCAAGCCTTTCCACGGCCGCACCGCCCACTGCCCTGCCGCGGTCCGCGCCCCCGCCGGCCCTGCTGCCCGCGTGATGCGGGGATTAGCCGCGAGTGGCCCGATCTAGACGCCAAGGACTCGATTGAAGGTGGAGATAGAAAGGAGGCAACAAGAACAAGTTAGCAAAATGAAACAAGAAAAAGATAAACAAAGGGATATAGAGAGAACCAATTGAATAGAGGCAAGACCCTTGGAGCCCTAAGTTGTCTCCCAAGAACCAAGACCAAATATCAACCAACCCTTCCTTCTACAACCTCACACAACAATGGACGAATCCAAGGAGCACGAGGAGGAGGCGAGTGAGGCCTACGAGCACCAATCTTATGGAGGAAATTGACACAACGCAAGGCAACCAAGCTAGTTCGAATCAACACTTGAGAAATACTCCCATGGAAGCTCTCAATCTTCATAATGCATTAAAGCAACATTCATATTATCCAAGTCTGAGTTAAAAGACAACAAAAGAGCCTTATATACTCCAAGGGAGCCGGCCCACACATGCCCCAAAAAGGCCCAACTAAAGCCATGAAAGAAAGCCTAAAAACAAAGCCGAAAAACAAGGTTCGGGTGAGGTGCACAGTTTGCACCTTAACCGTGCAGATTGCACCTTAACCGTGCAGAAATCCAGGGGCAAGATTTTGTGTTCTGGTGAGGCGCACGGTTTGCACAAACCGTGCCCTTAACCGTGCATCCCTCCAGAGAGCAATTCCATGGCTCATCTTCATTCCTCGTCGCATTGCTTGGCTCGGAAGGTCACCAAGGTCCTTAGCATGGGTTCGGTGAGGTCCTCGACGAGGGTCGGCTCCCTTGAGACGTGAAGGCTAACCAAGCTCTCGAGTTCCTCTTGCATACGCCTGGCTCGAGCCCTTGTGAGTGGACCATCTCCTTTTGGGGACGTCGTAGGTGGGACCTCGGATGCTCCTGCATCATTCTCCCCTTCTTGAAAGGATTCGACCTCGAATCGCCCAGCTCCTCGTCATGCGCCTCATAGAGTGTAAGATCTCCCACATTGAAAATAGGGCTAACTCCATATTCCTCGGGTAGCTCCAACACATAGGCATTGTCTCCCACTTTCCTAAGCACCTTGAATGGTCCATCTCCTCGTGGTGACAGCTTGGACTTGCGCTTGTCGGGGAAGCGCTCCTTCCTCAAATGAACCCAAACAAGATCCCCTGGTTGGAAGATCACTCTCCTCGGCCATGATTGGCCTTGGCTGCATTGTACTCGGCCTTTTGTTGTAGCTTTGCCCTAGTCCTCGCATGTAGCTCCTTAATGAACTCCACCTGTTTTCCTGCATTGAAATCTGCTCGCTCCTTCATGGGCAACGACGTAAGATCAAGTGGGATTAAAGGATTCAAACCATACACACATTCAAAAGGACTCAAAGAAGTAGATGAGTGCACGGCCCTATTGTATGCAAATTCTACATGTGGTAAGGCTTCTTCTCAAGCTTTCAAATTTTTCTTAATGACAGCCCTTAAGATGGTTGTGAGGGTTCTATTAGTTACTTCCGTTTGACCATCCGTTTGAGGGTGACTAGAAGTAGAAAATAACAATCTAGTTCCTAGCTTCCCCCAAAGTTTCCTCCAAAAGTAACTAAGGAACTTCACATCCCTATCACTTACTATAGTCTTAGGTACTCCATGTAATCTAACTACTTCTCAAAAGAATAAGTTAGCCACATTAGAAGCATCATTAGTCTTATGGCAAGCAATAAAATGGGCCATCTTAGAGAATCTATCAACAACCATAAATATAGAATATCTCCCCTTCTTAGTCCTAGGCAATCCCACAATGAAATCCATTGATATATCCTCCCAAGGGGCAGTAGGAATGGGCAAAGGACTATACAATCCATGGGGCTTCAACTTAGACTTGGCCTTCAAACAATCCAAACACTTCTTAACTAGATGCTCGACATCCCTAAGCATATGTGGCCAATAGAAGTATGTGTGTAGCATGTGATATGTCTTATCTCTCCCAAAGTGTCCCATTAAGCCTCCCTTATGGGCTTCCTCCACAAGTAATAATCTCAAAGAACACCTAGGAATGCACACCTTATCAACCTTAAACAAGAATCCCTCAAACAAGTAAAACTTATCTAAAGAACCCTTAGCCACACAATGCTTGTATGTAGTGCTGAAATCTATGTCATCCTCATACAACTCCTTAATGTAGGTGAAACCTAACACCTTAGAGTCTAATGTTGTGAGCAAAGCATGTCTCCTAGAAAGTGCATCAGCAACTACATTGTCTTTCCCTTTATTGTACTTAATCACATAAGGAAAAGTCTCAATAAACTCCATCCATCTACCATGCCTCCTATCAAGTTTATCTTGACTCCTAAAGTGCTTTAAGGACTCATGATCAGTATGCAAGACAAACTCTCTAGGCCATAAATAATGTTTCCATGTCTTAAGTACTCTAAACAATGCATAAAGTTCCTTATCATACGTAGAGTAGTTTAGACATGCACCTTTCAATTTTTCACTAAAGAAGGCAATATGCTTACCTTCTTGCATGAGTACTCCTCCAATGCCGACCCCACTTGCATCACATTCTACTTCAAATGGTCGTGTGAAATCCGGGAGAGCTAGCAAGGGTGCTTGAGTTAGCTTCTCCTTCAAGTTGTTGAATGCTTTTTCTTGGGATTCCTCCCACTTGAATGGACTGTTTTTCTTGGTAACCTCGGTCAAGGGGGCAGCAATGGTGCTAAAGTCCTTGACAAATCTCCTATAGAAGCTTGCTAGCCCATGGAAGCTCCTCACTTAGCTAATAAAGGTGGGTGTTGGCCAATCTTGGATTGCCTTGATCTTCTCTTCATCCACTTGCAACCCTTGTGAACTCACTACAAAAACAAGAAAAATGACCTCATTAGTGTTAAATTCACATTTCTTCAAGTTGGCATACAAGTGCTCTACTCTAAGGGTAGAAAAAACTTCCCTTAAATGTCTCTTATGCTCCTCCAAGGACTTGCTATAGATAAGAATATCATCAAAATATACTACAACAAATTTTCCTATAAAGTTTCTCAAAACATAGTTCATTAATCTCATAAAGGTAGAAGGAGCATTTGTCAAACCAAATGGCATTACAAGCCACTCATAGAGCCCAAACTTTGTCTTGAATGTTGTTTTCCATTCATCTCCTTCCTTCACAAGGATTTGATGGTATCCACTCCTTAGATCAATTTTTGTGAAGATGGTGGCACCATAGAGCTCATCTAGCATATCGTCCAACCTCGGGATTGGATGGCGGTACTTGATGGTGATGTTGTTGATGGCTCTACAATCAATACACATCCGCCATGTATTATCCTTCTTAGGCACAAGTAGGACCGGTACGGCACAAGGAGATAGGCTCTCTCTCACATAACCCTTATCTAGGAGCTCTTGCACTTGGGTTTGGATCTCATGGCTCTCCTTAGGGTTCATCCTATAAGCGGGCCTATTGGGTAGAGTGGCACCAGGGATAAGGTCAATTTGGTGCTCTATGCCTCTCAATGGGGGTAGGCCATGGGGTATCTCATCCGGAAACACATCACTAAACTCATCAAGAAGGGCTTGGATGCTAGAGGGTAGGGTAGCCTTAGTCTCTTCACTTAGCATGGTTAGTTCTTTGCACAAGAGCATAAGGGTCGTATCTAGGGGTAGGTACGTACCTTGTAGCTCATTCTTGGATGCTAATAAGACACTTGAAGGTTGGGTGGCTAAGGCTTGGCTCGGCTTGGCCGTGGGTGTGAGTTGGTTTTCTGAAGCCTTTCCCTTCTTCACACTCTCCTCTTCCCTTTCCTTGGCCTTCTTCTTTTCATACTCATCCACCACTTGATACGGGGTCATGGGCTTGAGAACAACACTCTTGCCTCGAAAGGTAAAAGAATGGCGGTTAGTGAATCCATCATGCATAACCTTCCTATCATATTGCCATGGACGACCAAGTAAAATATGGCAAGCTTGCATAGGCAATACATCACATAAAATAGTATCTTCATAATGCCCTAATGTGATAGATAACTTGACTTGCTTGCTAACTTTCAATTCACCACAATCATTCATCCATTGCAATTTATAAGGCCTAGGGTGATAAGAAGTAGGAAGTTGCAATTTACTAACTAGCTCGGAACTAGCTATGTTATAACAACTTCCTCCATCTATTATCATGTTGCACACCTTGCCTTTAACTAGACATCGAGTATGGAAAAGATTTTCTCTTTGATTATCATCACATGGAGCCGGTTTTACATGCAAAGTTCTCTTAATAATCAATGACTCACCATGCTCATACTCAACCTCATTATCATCATCCAAATCAGTTTCATGCTTTTTATCATCATCACAAACATCATGCTCATCATCACATTCAGATTCAGATTCATATAGCCCTAGGGAATTAATCATGAGAGTTCTAGTGTTAGGACATTCCCTCGCAATATGACCTCTACCTTGGCATTTAAAGCACACAATATCTCTAGCTCTAGGGGGAGGGTTAGAAGTACTCCCTTTGGGTCCACTAGGGGCCACGGCTGGCCTTGGGCTCGGTGTGAAGGGTGTTGGTTGAGCATTCTTCTTCGGCCCTCCTTGCTCCCAATGAGGCTTGGATGATTGCCCCTTGTCCTTTGCTTGAAAGGGCTCCCTTCCATAGGGTTGGTAGCCACGGTTTTGATTAGGACCCTTCCAAGAGTTGGGCATCCCACTTTGCATTCTTCCTCCTTAGTACCTACCCTTATTCCTCTTCTCAATTTTGACGGCTAAGTGGAGCAATTATGTCATGGTAGCATATGGAAACATATCTATTTCATTAGCCAATTGAGAATTAAGGACTCGAAGGTACCTAGCCATGGTGGTCTCTTTATCTTCATCCACGTTGGCCCTAACCATAGCAACTTGCATAGCATTGTAGGTCTCTTCGGCACTCATGGATCCTTGCTTCAAATTCTCTAGCCTTTGTCTTAGCTCTCGTGCATGGTGTTGTGGCACAAAACGAGCTCTTATCATGGCTTTCATTTGATTCCAAGTGGCCACGGCTGGATCAAGGGCTTGTCTCCTTTCTTTCACAAGGTTATCCCACCAAATTAGTGCATAACCATTGAATTCAAGGGTGGCGAGTTGTACCTTCTTATGCTCGGGGAAGTTGTGGCAACTCCAAATTTGCTCGATTTTTGTCTCCCAATCCATGTATACATCCGGATCACATTTGCCTTCAAAAGATGGGATCTTCACCTTGATCTTCCCAATACCATCTTGCTCGGGTTCTCGGCCTCCTCTTATTTGGTAGCCTCGAGGTGGCATAGGCTCCCATTCTTCATCTCCCCATTCCTCTTCCTCTTCATGGGCATGCCTTGGATCCTCATAATAGCCATGTCTTGGCTCCTCACGATAGGTGCGCCTTGATCCCTGAAATCTATTAAAAGGGTTAGGAGCAAAAGGTCTCTCTCCTTGCCCGGGGGAAACGGTGGCAGCGGGCATTTGGTGTGTTTGGAGAGGCACGGTGTTGGAAGGCCCTCCCGGTTCGGGGTTGGAGCCTAGAGGCACGGATAAGGGCGCGGTTGGCCTTGCCTCCAATGCTCCAATCCGGTGGGTCAATTGGGCAAGGTTGTCCGACATCGTCTTAAGCAAGTTGAACATCTCGGGGGATCCTTCATCGGTTGGTGGGGTGCTATCACCTTCATTAGCCATGATCAACAAACTCAAAGAAAACAAGTTAGGATTAGTGAAAACAAAACAATCCTCACAAGTGTTTGATCACTCGTGTGTTTGATCACTCACTCTCTTGTTGATGTCGATGCAAGCTTTTTGGAAGGTAAAGTTGCCTTGAGAAGGACAAAAACCTTATATAAGCATTGGTGAACTTTAGACAACACACAACCAAAGGTGAGAATAGCTCTTGGATTTCGAAAGGTAAGCTCAAGAAGACACACACAATAAAACAACAAGAAGGATGACACAACAAAGATTCCACAAGGAATTGTGTTTAGGAAATTCAACAATGCAATGTCATACCTAGCTCATTTTTACCAATACTCATGAACACATAAACAAGTTGCCAAAGGATTAAAATGAATGGTAAGATGGGTAGGCAATCAAGCTTGAGGTTCAAGGGTATGGTTCAAGGCAAGTCGGGAATCCAGACCAAACTCGGTCTGAAACTCGGCCGGGTGGGGGCCGAGTTCTTCTCAGTCAAGCTCTTCTCTTTTTTTCTTTTTTTTTTGGCCTTTGCTTTTCTTTTTCTGATATTCTTTTTTTTTTAAATAAAAACGTGCAACACAAATTAATACAAAAGGAATAAAGATATCTTGCTTTCTAGATCACTTTTGAGGCAAACATGACTTGTAGAGTCTAGGATAGCAAGTGGGGGAAAAGCTTTTTGGCATGCCTTTTTGTGTGCGGATTTTGCAGGCTTTTTGGGGCAGAAAATGGAAGACTTTTGGGGCTAGGATAGCTGGGTTTTTGGGCTAAAATGTAGGTGGATTTTAGGGCTAGAAGTAGGTGGGTTTTCGGATGGGCTTTGAGGGGTGTTGCAGTTGGGTTTTGTGGGTGGGGGGGGGGGGGGGGAATTCCGGCAGATTGGTGAGGTGTTTGGTGGTTTGTGGTGGCAACAAAGAGGCAACAAGTTCACACACGTACAAGCACAAGTAAACACAAACTAAGCACAACAAGCATGAAGAACATGAAGAACAAGATGAACATGAAGAACAAGAAGAAAATGGAAGAAAGACTCAAAGAAGAACACCTTGAGGGTGGTTCGGCTGGGGCTTGGAAATGGCTCGGCGTCGAGATGGCTCTGATACCAATTTGATGCGGGGATTAGCCGTGAGTGGCCCGATCTAGACGCCAAGGACTCGATTGAAGGTGGAGATAGAAAGGAGGCAACAAGAACAACAAGAACAAGTTAGCAAAATGAAACAAGAACAAGATAAACAAAGGGATATAGAGAGAACCAATTGAATAGAGGCAAGACCCTTGGAGCCCTAAGTTGTCTCCCAAGAACCAAGATCAAATATCAATCAACCCTTCCTTCTACAACCTCACACAACAATGGACGAATCCAAGGAGCATGAGGAGGAGGCGAGTGAGGCCTACGAGCACCAATCCTATGGAGGAAATTGACACAACGCAAGGCAACCAAGCTAATTCGAATCAACACTTGAGAAATACTCCCATGGAAGCTCTCAATCTTCATAATGCATTAAAGCAACATTCATATTATCCAAGTCTGAGTTAAAAGACAACAAAAGAGCCTTATATACTCCAAGGGAGCCGGCCCACACATGCCCCCAAAAGGCCCAACTAAAGCCATGAAAGAAAGCCTAAAAACAAAGCCGGAAAACAAGGTTCGGGTGAGGTGCACGGTTTGCACCTTAACCGTGCAGATTGCACCTTAACCGTGCCGAAATCCAGGGGCAAGATTTTGTGTTCTGGTGAGGCGCACGGTTTGCACAAACCGTGCCCTTAACCGTGCATCCCTCCAGAGAGCAATTCCATGGCTCGTCTTCATTCCTCGTCGCATGGCTTGGCTCGGAAGGTCACCAAGGTCCTTAGCATGGGTTCAGTGAGGTCCTCGACGAGGGTCGGCTCCCTTGAGACGTGAAGGCTAACCAAGCTCTCGAGTTCCTCTTGCATACGCCTGGCTCGATCCCTTGTGAGTGGGCCATCTCCTTTTAGGGGCGTCGTAGGTGGGACCTCGGATGCTCCCGCATCACCGCGCCTCAACCAGACACGGTGACCGAGGCACTACCGCCAGCCATGGTGACCGTGCGTCGGCCGCTTGCAGTGCCCACCACTCTGTCAGCTCCAGTGCCCGAGCCCGTGCCGCAACCGGTGCCCGCGCCCCTGTCGGCCAAGGAACCCGCACCGCCGTCGGCCCCGGCGCCTGAGCCTTTTCCGGCCTTGGTGCCCGGGACTCCAACGACTCTGGTGCCCGATCCACAACCGCCAAGGGTGCCGACGCCTCTGCCATGCCTGATGCCCGATCCAGTCGAGGAGACATGCGCCTCCAAGGCCTACTTTGCGGTCATCGGCTCTCCACCGTCGCTAGGCGCGCTCATCCCCAGAGCGGCCCCCACCATCCTCTTGGCGCCGCGCCCGTGCCTCACCGCCGAGGCGGGCGATGCCTTGTTGGCGGCTCCGCTGGCCACGCCCTTGGCTCGGCCAATACTTGGTTGGCCGCCGCCCATAGCCGCAACCAGCCCCTTGTCGCCTCTTGGCGGCTTCCCTTCAAGCCCACCCCATGGAGGCCGGCGCCCCATGGCTGCCACACCGGAGGAGTTGTGCGCCTTCATCCCGCCTTGGCTGGCGCCCTCTTTGCCGCTCAAGGCCTCACCTTTGCCTCTCTACCAAGGAGGCCGGTGCTTCATGCATTCCCCACCTGAGGCGCCTTCTCCGTTTGATTGCCGGATCAAGAGGGACCGAGACAAGATTTCCCATATCTTGTCTCTGAGGTATGTGCTCCCTTCTCCTTGTCATGCTTACACTATATTGCTTTCCATCTCTTTGTCCTTGCATGACCCTGAGACCCTCATTGGTCCTCTAGCCTCGATGTGTGTCATTTTGGGTAACTTTGTGGGCGATTCTTGGGATGATGATTTCCTACTCCGAGTGGGTGAGCTTCGTGCATTTAGGACCTTTCTTAGGCCATTGTTGATTGAGGATGCCATTGAGTGCCATAGAGAATTTGGGAACACAATACCCATGGCAACTTTTGAGGATTATATCTTTTGGTCTACACTTGCCTCTCTCTTGCCTAGGTCCCACCCTCCTGGTCCCTACACACACCTAGCTCATCCACCCACCCCTTGGGAAGACCTAGCCTTGGTCTTTCTAACCGGATTGGCCACGCCTAAGAAGGGGAGGGATTCCATTGGTGTGTTAGGTGAACACCCCCCTAGGATGGGTCTTGGCATCCCTTGTCACACTACACACTTGGCCCTCGGATTAGATACCCTTCCCTTTGACCCCGGGGTACTCTTAGATGGACTCATTCGTACTAGTGTGTTGGCTTGGGACCCTAGCTTTGTGGGTCATTGTTGGGAGATTTGGTGGCTGAAATTTGGGAAAGGCATTCTCCTTGGCATTAGTTGCCACCTCCACCCCGATGCCTTGCTTAAAGCCATTCTTAGGGACCCACCATACCGTTGGCTGCCATTTTCCTTGCTTGTTGCGTTTGCTTGCCCTAGGATATTGGCACACATCTCACACCGTTGCAAGGTTTCCAGCCCGGCGCCACCCCGAGCCTCTCCCTTGCTTCGACTCCTTACCTAGGTCCAGTCGTAGCCCAACCAGGAGCCATTGGATGGACTCACATTTTTCTTGTTCAGTTACATTGTTGTAGGTCCATCCCACCGGCTGCCATGCTTGCCCATGAGGCCCCTCAACTTGTGGTACCCAAGGAGCCGCCCGACGGCTCTCGTATGCTCCTGCTTCTTTGTGATAGTGGCGGTCTCCCTCACTCCACCTTCACCTTTAAGAAGGGGAGATGCGCCACCACACTTCCTTCGTCTCCCGGACTTCACACACCATCGAAGTGAGGTCGCTTAGAAGCTAAGAAGGGGAGAGTGATGAGTCCCGATACTTGACCACCAAGACGCCGGCGCATCAATGCCACGACACTCAAGCATCGACAATGCTTCGATTCCAAGGCTTTTATGTGCACGTCTATATCCAAGCCTTATGGCTTTTATCATCTTTGTATTTTTGGTTATTTAGTTTATTTAGTCTAGTCTTGCCTTAGTAAGTGTGAAGAGCCATTTGCACATGGGCTTCAACTCACTAAGGCCCATTAGAAGCTTTTCCTTGTTGGCTTAATGCCATGACTATTTAAGCCAACTTGTGGCTACCTCTTTCATTTAGTTGAAGAATTAAAGAGTGGCCAAATCCTTGGGTAAGAGTTTATCTCCCCTAGGCCGCCACTATCTCTTCAACCCAACTCTTCCAATCTAGATTTTCTCATTCTCAAGTTCATTTCTCTCAAAGTAACTCATCACGCTCGAATCTTCTAACTCCGTCAAGCCAAGGAACCTCCAAGAGAGGTTCCCTTGGCCAAGTTCCCAAGCTCATTTGGTCCATCCTAGTTTGGGTCGGCCTCACGTCCACTCGAGCCACCGGATCTCTCTCTCTCGGCAGCCCTCGGCATCACTCCAGTGCCTCCACTTTCCCCTTGGCTTAAGTCGTCTCTCAAGCTCCAATGAAGATCCAACAAGCATAGGAAGGAGAAGAAAGCAAGCTTGGACACGATCTAGCCCTCCTAGAGAAAAATGGTCCCCTTGGTGACCTTGATTCTCATCATCAATCATAGTATTACAAAACATACACATTTTGATAGGCAAAGCTTGAATTTATGGATCAAGCATATAAATATCTAATATTAGAATACGAATATCAGGTCATATATATCGAACACAAGCCCCTTCTTATTAATGCTAAAAGTATGAAAATTGCTATGAATATCTAGAATAAGAATACGAATATCTAAACTACAAGTCTTTTTTGCAATTCATACGGTCATGTCCTGCATGCTTGTTGCACCTCTTGCATTTTCACATGCCCTTCTTCAGTACAATTATAGCCTTCTCATTTCCATCTTTCAACTTTTTCCACTAACCTTGTCTTTCGCTTGAATCATTCTCTTTGTGCAACCCTGATAGTACAAGTGAAAAAACTAATGAATACCAATTATCAGAGGCGGATCCAGGAGGAATCATGGGAGGTCCGGTGACCCCCCTTTCCTTGGACGAAATTATATATACATATACTTTTCAGATAAATATATAGTAATGTGTTGTGTATGACAATAGAAAGAGCTATTAGCCCAATTGGTTGTGGAGCAAGAGTTTGATGGTAAAGGTTTGGGGTTCGAGTCCCCCACCTCCTGTCTTTTAAATTATTTTTTCTTCTTAAATAAATAACAATTTTTGCCCTTTTTTTTCCTCTTTACTTACCTTTCTTATCCAAATATTTGTATTTCTTATTTTTTGCCCACAACAATTATGAAATGAGTTAAGACTTTTGTAAGGTAATTGGATTAATCTTATTTAGAATTCTCACAATATATTTGAAACTAGCATTTTTTAGGTTGTTCTCCGTACTATTTGTCCAAAAACGTTTTTCAAATTGTAAATTAGTTATAAATATTTTTTCAAAACATAATAATCCACCTAATATATTAGGTTTGCTAAGAAAAATACACAAATAAATTATATGATTAAAGACATTGCTAATTAACATTATATAATTTTTAATTTTGTGACCCCTCTTTACATGATTTCTGGATCCGACACTGCCAATGATGAATATATGTATTGCATGAATATGTGCACACAATGGATGAATATCAGTATACAAGATCATGAATATCAATTCAATACAAACGAACATGATAATGTATAACACTAATGCATTCTGGAACAAAAAAATGAATATATGTGCACAATACATGAATATCATCTACAACATTTTGAATATCATTGAACAAGCATGGATTTCGTTATAAAACACCACACCTAAGCATATCGCATTATTCAAAATTTCGTGAACGATATTTGCGTACGATAATATCAATACTAAATTGTTTATATGACTTGATATTCAAATTTGCATGATCGATATTCATGATAAAAGCCAATTGTAGCAATGAATATCGATGTACTATATTTGAATATCAAACAGTATGTTCTTAATATCATTACACAAGCATATTGCATCACTCGACGATACTCATGAAAAGATGAAATTCACAGATGAATATATATACATAGACAACACGAATATCCAACAAGCGAGTATGAATATCACAACAATGCTCAAAATACGACGATTCACGCATGAAACCGTGTTCATCTCGATTGCAACCATACGCATCAAACATTGATTGTTTGAAACAACTTTGAACAACCTAGTTCGTGAACGAATGAAACAAACCACACCGAAAAAACATGTTATGACATTCCTAATTAATGTAATTGATCATCAAAATCGAACGACTCACCGTGTTCCATGTCGACGGAAATGATTGCTTCAAAACAGAGGTTGGAACTGATTCAATTTCGGATTGTTTAACTGTTTTTCGCCGAATGATTTGAAGAACTCCAAGATCTGGCTATGGAAGATCGACAGAGAAGAAGATATAGTTGTAAACAACTTTGTGCATGCTGCGACAATGGAGATTGAAGGTCGGAGGATCGATAGAGAATTATCCAAGCTTCAATGGAGATCCTTGTTAGGGACGATCGTCAAATATTAGGAGCGACAATGAAGGTTGAAGGTTAAGGAAGATTTGTTGAATATCTCGTTAATCTCTCTCCACAGAATTTTCCCATATTAATTTTTTTAAAATTAATATTCCCGATTTTATAGGCTAATTGTTTGTTTAGCCCTACTATTATGAAACGGGTAGAATGTTCGCACCCGCAATTTCTTGCGGTGCACCCAGGTTTGGGCGCATCCAGGATGCGCCCAATAGAGGGTGTAATTTTTTTTTTTGAAAAAAAATTAATATTGGGCGCATCCAGGATGCGCCCAATATCTGGACTTGACTTTCTACCGGGTTTAGGGTTGACCGGTTCAGCCTTCGGATTTATTTAAAAAGTTAAATAACTAAACCGGTTTAATATTATTTTGAAATTAATAAAAAAATTAAAATTTGGATATTAAAAAAAATTAAAACAATATATCAGACCTTGGGCGCATCCGGGATGCGCCCAAGGTAAAATTAGGGTTTTACTTGGGCGCATCCCGGACGCCCCCAGGTAAAACCTATATTTACTCGGCGCGCCTGATTGCCGCCGTCTTTATCGTCTTCCTTCTTCCTCTCTCTCGACGACGGCGGCATCGGCGACGGCGTCATCCCTCTCCTCTTCTTCCTCTTCCTTCTTCTTCTTCCTTCATCCTCTTCCTTCTTCAATGGAGTTTCCAGATCCGGCGAGTGGCAGTGGAGGCGACGGCGGCGGTGGCGGCAGCGGCGGCGGCAGCGGCGGCGTCGGCAAAGAAATCCAGATCCCAGCGGCAGCGGCAGCATCGGTTCCTTCGACGGCGATTTCGACGACGGCGGCGGCGACGAGCATCGAAGAAGCCGGCTGTGATACCCTGTAATTCTGTAAGGATTATTTTGGGAATTTTTGGAATTTTCCCGAGTACCCGTTGTGTACGTCGGATTTAATTCAGGTAGCTTGAGACATTCCGTAATGTGCTCTGTATCTGTAATATTTTTCTCAGTGAAATAATATACAGATAACATGCCTTGGATTTTAATTGTCATTCGCGTACGATAATTTTTATCCCGGCTTAATGTCATGATCGTTCAAAGCTGAACGGGCGGGAAAAGTTGGTCACGGCGATCGCCGTACAGTCACGGCGACCGCCGTCGCGGGACCCAAGAACGGCGACCGCCGTGGGTATGACGGCGCCCGCCGTCGCAAGGCTCGAGGAGCCGACGAGTCTCCTCCTAGTTGGGGACGCCAGGTCTATGGCGGCGCCCGCCGCGTTGGTAACGGCGCCCGCCGCATTGATGACGGCGCCCGCCGCATTTATTGCGGCGCCCGCCGCATTTATTGCGGCGCCCGCCGTCGTTGTTGTCTGGAGGTTTTTACCCGATGGTCGCCGGAGTCGTCTGACGATCGCCGTTGTAGCCCTCCACATCGCCTTCCTAGCCATCATTATGCTCCTTGGCATTTGGCTATAAATAGAGAAGGTTTGGGATCGGTTTTCACACAAAATCAGACGCTTCAATCCCTCAAAATTGTCTCGCCGGAGTTTGGTGCCCTCGCCGGAAATTCTGAAGCTTTCGCCGATATCGTTTAGTGGTGTTTCCAGCAGCCCTTGTGAAGCCTTTTGGTTGCCTTTGAAGGTTGGAACCCAAGCAAGGCAACAAGGGGACGAAACGCGCATCATTTGGGTGAGTTTTTCTCTCGTCTGTCGTCAGAGTTCTTCACGGCGACCGCCGTGTTCTTTACGGCGCCCGCCGTGATGAGAACGGCGACCGCCGCCAAGAACGGCGACCGCCGCCAGTGCCCAGAATGCCTTCGTGGCTTTGGCTTGGTTGGTTGTCGTCGTGGCATCGTTTCTTTCGGGTTCTTTCGTCTTTCCATAGATTCGTACTAGTTTATGTCGGATCTAACTTAGGGTTTCCTTATGGGTCGACTCGAAGGTCGTTGTGTTGTCGGAGCTATACCTGTGTCGAGCCCGGAATCCCGTTGTCTCTTCTTTGTTCCAGATCTGCGGACTAAGGCAAGTGGCGGTTCGCTCTTGCTCATCGTTCCATATTTACATTAATTATCAGCTGTTTATCTGAGTAATTAATTTGGAATGATTACTGTGTTTATCTGGAAATGGTTTTATAAACTGTCTTGGAAACTATAATAATGACATTATCATAGGTTGTATATCTGTTAGAACAACGCTATCATATGTGATAATTACCGTGAAGGTATTGTTGTGAAATTAATCTTAATGCTAGAATAGCATGTGGGTTAATAGGAAAACTAATCCAAGTAAGGATTAGCTGTTTCTATTATCTCTATGTTTAAGTTAATTGCCTGGATGGATTTAATGTGGATAATTGTTGTGTTAGACTGTTTAGTTAACACGAATGTGCGTAGGAACGCTAATCCAAGTAAGGATTAGTCGTTTCTTTATAATTTAATATTCGTGGGAACGCTAATCCAAGTAAGGATTTGTCGTTTCTTTAAATCATAATATTCCTCGGATTAATTCCGAATAATTTAAGGGTCATGACCTATGCTTCTTATCCACATGTAAGGATCTGAAGTGTTTTAAGCGCCTTGCAAGCGCCATTGGATGAGCTTAATTGCAGTCCTGTGTATTAAGCACTTAGCTAGTGCATTGGGGTGGACGTAACTGTCACCCTGTAAATTAAAGTGTAAGCACTGTGGCAGTGCAATCAGGGTGAGCGTAAGGTCACCCGGTGTAATTATAACGCCGTTGTTACTCGGCATAATAATGTTAAGTCCCGCGTGTGTGTTTTAATTTGGGTCGACATGATTGTCACCCTGAGATTTAAGTTGTGTGCTGCTCTTAATAACATTAACGTGTTCCAGTAAAGTGTGTTTTGTAATTAAATAAGTTATGTGCCCGAGTGCACATGATTAATAAACCTTTGGCGAGTAGTGCAGCTAAGTAATAGTGCAGCTAGGAAAGCTCGTCTCGACTTTGATCATAGTACGTTCTCTTTCCGATCTGGATTCGCTGTATGCGATGAGGTTGGTCGTGAACTGAAGCATCTCAGTCAACTTTTAAAATCATTGTAGTATGATTCTTTAAACATTCCAGATTTGTCATATTTCCTTAAAGACTCAATCTCTTGGAGTCTCTTTTCGAGTTGATTTCTGTGAAGATTCGGTCTTCCAGAATCTTCTCTTGTGCATACCTCTTGTTGTTATTCCGTGAAAGTGTCGGGTTATGTATCGTCTCTTCGGTTATTATTCGAGGGACAATGATAGTAAACGGTTACGATCACTCGAACCACTCTGCTTTTTACCCTTGCTAGTCTATTTAAGTAGACTAACCCACGAACTTTGTTCTCCGCATGTGGGCTGGTGTCATCCGTTCGATTCGGCACATCAGTTAGAGTATTGATGAGAAGACTAGAAGGACTATGGAGTCGACGGTGGTTTTCCGACGTTTTTAATAATTTCTTTTAATCAGGTTGAGATTCTTGGGAGATGACCATTGCGGTCAAGATCCTTGTTTGTAATTCATTTAAAAGACTTCCGCTGTACCTTGTTTAAGATTTCCGTTATAATTTATTTAAACTCTGTGTTTGTCCTATTCGGGATTAGGATGTAATCCCGGGACTCGTGTTTTATATGAATAAGGTTATCATTTTGTATCATTGTATTTCATGATTTGTATTTAAATGGTAAAGCCTTGGGTGATCTCGGTAAGGAACACTGGGGTCACTGGCGGTAATACCTTTCCAAAAATGGTTAAGTTTTGGGGGTGTTACAGTTGTGGTATCAGAGCCAAAGGTTGTTTTAAAACGGGTTTGGATTTTTATAAATCATTTATCCGTTTTTGAAAATGCTTTAAGAAGGGCTCTGAATTTTTTCAAAGTGAAAAGAGTTTGAAAACACCGTTCATAGTCTTGTCTTCTATATGGTCTGATATAGTAAGTTTGCTTCTATATCTAGAAAGACCAATTCCTTCCCCGTTACCCCGTATGATATGGGTGCATTCTATTCTCTTCAGAGGAACCGGGAGAAGCCAAGGTGGTTTCGCTATACCCAATAAGGCTTGAATTCCCAGTTCTCTCATTTTGAGTTAAGGTTGTAGAACCTAGTAACTCGGTTTGAGTTCATCAATAGAAATTACCAAGTTGATCTATTCTAAGTTGATTTTATTACAATAAGTATATCAAAAGATACTAATGTGATAAAATCCTTGGAACTTGATCGGTAAACAGATGGTGAACACAAGGAACGTTATCCGTGTTGGTGCTGGGCCGAGTAATGACCCCAGACCAAATGCAAGGAATGTTGCAGACCCAACAGGAGAGCGTGAGTCTGTCTTTAACAATAACCAGGGAGGCAATGGCCAAGCTCAGGCCAATGCTCCGATGTTGTTTGATGCTGCAGTAGTGGAGGCAATTCGAGGAATTGTCATGCAGGCAATCACAGACGTTATGCAACCAGTTGCACCACAAGCACAAGGTGGTCCAGTTCCTCAAGCTACTCCTGAAGTTGAGGAGTCAGTGGAGCAAGTACCTCAGATCAATGTTGTCAGAAACAGAGGAACTTACGGGCAAGCATTAAAAGCCGTGAGTTCAATGAGGCTTGACAGCTATGACGGTACTGGAGAACGGTTGCTCCGGAACATTAATTGCACTGAGGCTGGGAAAGTGCACATCGCCTCTCTTCAACTCAAGGATGTGGCTAGCGAATGGTGGGAGAGCACCGGTCTAGCTGAACATCCCGAGCTGAATTAGAGCATGTTCAAAACCAAGATGACCGATCGTTTCTTTTCCCGAGCTATGAGGGATGAGAAGCATAAGGAATTTCTGTACCCGCAGACTGATGGGTTAAAGGTGACTGAGCTCGCAGCTAAGTTCAATCACTTGATGCAGTACGCTGGACCTGAGGTGTCAACCGAGGAGCAGAAGATCTGGTACTTCCATGGGTGGATGAATCCAGAGATCAAGCCTCTAATGTTGCGTCATGGCTGTACTACGTTAGAGCAATATGTGGATGCAGCCTACAAGACGGAAGTCACATTGGAGGAGTCTGCCCTTAAGAGGGAGAAGCAAGTTAAGGGAAGGGGTGGGCAACAAGATCGCCAGGTTGGTTCATTCAAACGACCGGCATCGCCTACCAAGTTTGAGAAGTCGGGTCACGCTAAGACCGAGACAACTCAGTCAGACTCTGCCAGAGGCTCAGGTTAGAGCGGCAGAGCAATAGTGCCACAATTGTGGTGAAGTGGGGCATAAAAGTTTTGTTTGCCAAAAGGACAAGAGGATGTGTCATAATTGTGGAAGGGAAGGCCACATAAAAACATACTGCAGACTAAAGGGTCAGGGACCAATGCAGTCTTATCAGGCGTCAAATGTTGGAGGTGGACAGAACCCAAGGCCAGTGGTATCCACTCCTGAGCAATCTATGGCTCGTAATAAAGGCAAAGCGCCTATGGGGTCTTCAGGCCAAGGGCAACGACTCTTCATAATGAGTCAAGCCAACGGAGAAGAACCCTGATCCATTAAGTTGTATTTGTATTAAGACTTTCTTTAAGATTAAGGAGTAACGACGTGTGTCGGTAATCTCCGTGGTATTAAGATCTGCCTGATCGACTTTTGTCAATTAATGTAATGTTTGAATGTTAATGAAGTGTTTCCGTGTTTTGGAAAACTTCAGAATGTGTTATCATTGCGAATTAGTTGTTCATACGAAACCATGTAAGTGTCGAGAACAGCTTATGCCAAGTAAGGATAAGGACTGTCGGACTTATGGTGGTGGAGTTTTGTGGATAACTTAGATGTTCGTCCCTTGTGGTTAATCCCAAGGTCGACTCTGTTGTTTAAATCTAAATCCATTCCTAAGATTCTTCTTCATACATAGAGTATGTCATCTATAAGTACGGATGCAACTCTTTGAGGAAGATTAAGTTGTGGAGCGGTCATGTTGAGAGGAAAGGTTGCAGTAAGGATGGGATATGTTGATGATCCCGATGTATTAAAGATTCAGTAAGGAGAATTGTCTATGAATCTAAGGAGTACTGTGGTAAGCGTTATCTCATACGCTGAGTTCTTCCGAGATTTCTTAAGGAAAGGGAATGAGCTTGTAGAGTTTTGTTCAGAGAGATCAGGAGCTATCTCTCATGCGTAAGTTATGCCATAAGCTTTGAAGCGGATGAATCATTTTCATAATGATATCCTAAGGAATTAAGAGTAATATCTCTTGTGATCCATTTCAAGGATGAAGTGATTAAGGATGTTGGATCCAGGTGGTAAGATTGGTGTTGAGGTAGTATCCTCATTGGCTTAATGCAAGTTTCGGGATCGAAACTTCTTTTAAGGGGGAGGTGATGTGATACCCCGTAATTCTGTAAGGATTATTTTGGGAATTTTTGGAATTTTCCCGAGTACCCGTTGTGTACGTCGGATTTAATTCAGGTAGCTTGAGACATTCTGTAATGTGCTCTGTATCGGTAATATTTTTCTCAGTGAAATAATATATAGATAACATGCCTTGGATTTTAATTGTCATTCGCGTATGATAATTTTTATCCCGGCTTAATGTCATGATCGTTCAAAGCTGAACGGGCGGGAAAAGCTGGTCACGGCGACCGCCGTACAGTCACGACGACCGCCGTCGCGGGACCCAAGAACGACAACCGCCGTGGGTATGACGGTGCCCGCCGTCGTAAGGCTCGAGGAGCCGACGAGTCTCCTCCTAGCTGGGGACGCCAGGTCTATGGCGGCGCCCGCCGCGTTGGTAACGGCGCCCGCCGCATTGATGACGGCGCCCGCCGCATTTATTGCGGCGCCCGCCGTCGTTGTTGTCTGGAGGTTTTTACCCGATGGTCGCCGGAGTCGTCTGACGATCGCCGTTGTAGCCCTCCACGTCGCCTTCCTAGCCATCATTATGCTCCCTGGCATTTGGCTATAAATAGAGAAGGTTTGGGATCGGTTTTCACACAAAATCAGATGCTTCAATCCCTCAAAATTGTCTCGCCGGAGTTTGGTGCCCTCGCCGGAAATTCTGAAGCTTTCGTCGGTATCGTTTAGTGGTGTTTCCAACAGCCCTTGTGAAGCCTTTTGGTTGCCTTTGAAGGTTGGAACCCAGGCAAGGCAACAAGGGGACGAAACGCGCATCATTTGGGTGAGTTTTTCTCTCGTATGTCGTCAGAGTTCTTCACGGCGACCGCTGTGTTCTTTACGGCGCCCACCGTGATGAGAACGGCGACCGCCGCCAGTGCCCAGAATGCCTTCGTGGCTTTGGCTTGGTTGGTTGTCGTCGTGGCGTCGTTTCTTTCGGGTTCTTTCGTCTTTCCATAGATTCGTACTAGTTTATGTCGGATCTAACTTAGGGTTTCCTTATGGGTCGACTCGAAGGTCGTTGTGCTGTCGGAGCTATACCTGTGTCGAGCCCGGAATCCCGTTGTCTCTGCTTTGTTCCAGATCTGTGGACTAAGGCAAGTGGCGGTTCGCTCTTGCTCATCGTTTCATATTTACATTAATTATCAGCTGTTTATCTGAGTAATTAATTTGGAATTATTACTGTGTTTATCTGGAAATGGTTTTATAAACTGTCTTGGAAACTGTAATAATGACATTATCATAGGTTGTATATCTGTTAGAACAACGCTATCATATGTGATAATTACCATGAAGGTATTATTGTGAAATTAATCTTAATGCTAGAATAGCATGTGGGTTAATAGGAAAACTAATCCAAGTAAGGATTAGCTGTTTCTATTATCTCTATGTTTAAGTTAATTGCTTGGATGGCTTTAATATGGATAATTGTTGTGTTAGACTGTTTAGTTAACACGAATGTGCGTAGGAACGCTAATCCAAGTAAGGATTAGTCGTTTCTTTATAATTTAACATTCGTGGGAACGCTAATCCAAGTAAGGATTTGTCGTTTCTTTAAATCATAATATTCCTCGGATTAATTCCGAATAATTTAAGGGTCATGACCTATGCTTCTTATCCACATGTAAGGATCTGAAGTGTTTTAAGCGTCTTGCAAGCGCCATTGGATGAGCTTAATTGCAGTCCTGTGTATTAAGCACTTAGCTAGTGCATTGGGGTGGACGTAACTGTCACCCTATAAATTAAATTGTAAGCACTGTGGCAGTGCAATTAGGGTGAACGTAAGGTCACCCGGTGTAATAATAACTTTCGTGTTCTCGGAATAATATTAAAAGCCTCAACAGTGTGTGTGTGTGTGTTGTAATTTAATAAGATAAGTGCAGTTAAGCACATAATTAAAGTGTAAGCACTGTAATAGTGCAATCAGGGTGAGCGTAAGGTCACCCGGTGTAATTATAATGCCATTGTTACTCGGCATAATAATGTTAAGTCCCGCGTGTGTGTTTTAATTTGGGTCAACATGATTGTCACCCTGAGATTTAAGCTGTGTGCCGCTCTTAATAACATTAACGTGTTCCAGTAAAGTGTGTTTTGTAATTAAATAAGGTATATGCCCGAGTGCACATGATTAATAATCCTTTGGCGAGTAGTGCAGCTAAGTAATAGTACAGCTAGGAAAGCTCGTCTCGACTTTGATCATAGTACGTTCTCTTTTTGATCTGGATTCGCTGTATGCGATGAGGTTGGTCGTGAACTGAAGCATCTCAGTCAACTTTTAAAATCATTGTAGTATGATTCTTTAAACATTCCAGATTTGTCATATTTCCTTAAAGACTCAATCTCTTGGAGTCTCTTTTCGAGTTGATTTTTGTGAAGATTCGGTCTTCCAGAATCTTCTCTTGTGCATACCTCTTGTTGTTATTCCGTGAAAGTACCGGGTTATGTATCGTCCCTTCGGTTATTATTCGAGGGACAATGATAGTAAACGGTTACGATCACTCGAACCACTCTGCTTTTTACCCTTGCTAGTCTATTTAAGTAGACTAACCCACGAACTTTGTTCTCCGCATGTGGGCTGGTGTCATCCGTTCGATTCGGCACATTAGTTAGAGTATTGATGAGAAGACTAGAAGGACTATGGAGTCGACGGTGGTTTTCCGACGTTTTTAATAATTTCTTTTAATCAGGTTGAGATTCTTGGGAGATGACCATTGCGGTCAAGATCCTTGTTTGTAATTCATTTAAAAGACTTCCGTTGTACCTTGTTTAAGATTTCCGTTATAATTTATTTAAACTCTGTGTTTGTCCTATTCGGGATTATGATGTAATCCCGAGACTCGTGTTTTATATGAATAAGGTTATCATTTTGTATCATTGTATTTCATGATTTGTATTTAAACGGTAAAGCCTTGGGTGATCTCGGTAAGGAACACTGGGGTCACTGGCGGTAATACCTTTCCAAAAAGGGTTAAGTTTTGGGGGTGTTACACCGGCGGTGATCCAAAGCGGCGAAGGGTCGAGATTCTGGCGGCGGCGGCGCCGGCGACGACTGGGGAGGCGGCGACAGAGCCTAGAGCGATGGAGTTCAGTGCGGATTTTGATGCATGGGTGGCGGCGGTTGATGCGGAGGACACCGCGCTGGCGGCGGTGGATGAAGCGGCGACGACGGCGGCGAGCATTCCGGTGGGGTCGGAAAATGCGCTTGAGGTTGCCGCGGCCGTTGGTGTCGAGGCAGTGGCCGAGGCGAGCCCACGCATACGAACCCCACGTAGGCGACAATATATTCGTCGCGAACGAGCTGAGGTACGTATTTTATCGATTTAAAATTCGTATTTAATTATTGTAATTATATTATTAGAATTGTTTTACCAAAATTTATAATGTATATAATTAATTTATAAAATATTTAGATTTGTTAGAAAATATTAGAATTGTGTAAAAGTATTGAATAAATTATTCTAATTATAGTATTTGAATATATTTAATATATACTGGAATAAAATGAATAAAATGGATATAATATTGTAGAATTGCATATAGGTGAATCTCATATAATATTGGAGAATTGCCTATAATATTGTAGGTTTATAGCAATAATTAGAAATTTGTGTAAATTAGACAATTTCAGTTATAGGGTCGTCCTCACGGATATGGTTCAGTTGTACAATTTCAGTTGTATAATTAGAATTTTAAGTTAGTCCCCCACATTATTTGGAAAAAACAGGATGTAGTCGAGAGAATCAGACGGCGGATACGGGGGGGTCGTATGGTGCAATCTCGACACGTGACTGCTTCCGGTCGCATGAACCGATACCCCCCGAAGCCCCCCAAGCGCAAGCGCCAACTTAGTTGTAGGGTCATCCTCACGGATACGGTTCCAATAACGGAACCCGTTATTGGAACATTATCCGATCCGTTAGCGGATCCTCGTCCTCACGTGTGTTCACCTTCGGCTTCGCAGAGTCCTGTTCTAGACACGGAGGAGGCGGTTGACGATACAGAGGAGTGTGCGAGATTGGACGACATTGTTATGGAGGAGCCCGCACCCCAGGACGGGGCCCCCCCTCCCGCACCCCAGGGACCCATCCCCCCTCCCGCACCCCAGGATGCTCCACCTGTCGTAGAGGCCCCCCCGTACGGGCTTGAGTTGCCTGATGTGCTACGGAGCTTCACCACTCACGTTGCGCATCGGATTTGGCACGCTCCTCCTCTGCCTGTACCGTCCCTCGTACGATGTTTGAGGGCTTATACTCGCCCGGCCGAGTTTAGTGAGTGGGATTTATATATTCCGGACGAGGTTATCGAGGGCAGCTGGTATTGGATGGTGCAGCAGTCTGGGTTGGCCGCCCTCCGAGATTTTCAGTTTGGTAGGGTCGACCACATGCTTATATCAGCATTCGTCGAGAGGTGGCACCTTGAGACGAGCAACTTTCATTTTCCGTGGGGCGAGATTACGATCACGCTTCACGACATTGAGAGGATTTTAGGACTGAGGATAGAGGGCTTTGCATGCCGCGATCCTACTGTTTCCATGGACAGTGACCCCAAGGAGATTGACAAGGCGCTGGGGCGGAGATTTTCGGTTACATGTTCGGCATTGGGGGTGACATGGGTAGGGATGCCCGTAGAGGTCGAGTTTCGGCCTTTGATTTTGCTGAGCACCTGCTGCACATGATACGGGACGAGGACGAGCCCCACTCGATAGCGGCTGGATTCCTATGGCACATTCTCTCCTGCAGTATTTTCGTGGACAAGTCCACGAACCAGCTGATGGTGAAGATGTTGTCGTTATTCTGGGACTGGGACCGAGTGGTTGGCACGTCTTGGGGGACGGGAGTGCTTGCACTATTGTATCGACATCTGGGCGAGGCTTCACGGGGAGAGGTAGCAGGCATAGCGGGGTGCACCTATCTGCTTCAGGTAAACGAACTTTATTTTTATTTCGTTGCAGTAATTATTACATTATTTAAAATATTATTAACCAAACAAATTATTTATTTTCCATGTAGATGTGGATATGGATGTACTTTATATATTTTCCGGGGAACCCTAACCCCCTCCCCGGAATGGGGGACGACGACCGACGCGCTGCACGGTATTTTATCCAACGCTCCGCGTTGCGCATTGTCGACGCCGGTCGGCAATACCGGCGTATTTTGGACGAGTATCGGCCCGAGGACGTAAGCATCCTAATGTTGTTATTATTGGTCACCTATGATTAAATTGCTATTTCATTGTACATATTTTTTCGTTACAGGTACGCTGGATGCCATATGGTAGTCTAGATTTTGCCGGAGCTTATAGGGCGTCCACTTACCGAGGGACGATCACGTTCATGGACGTCGAGGAGCCGTACATGCCTGATCGGGTGGTATGGTAGTTTGGCCGTCGACAGAGCAGGCCATTGGATGTCATAGAGCCGTCGTCCGCTCACCGGTCAGCCAGGTTTAGGGGGAAAGATTCATATAAGGTTTCATTTCCCCGTGCATGCGACGGCTGGGAGCACATGGACGAGCATCTGTGTCCATACATCTTGGAGAGCCCGATGGCCGTCCCGGCATGGGACGTGGACGAGGAGTACTTAGACTGGTTTTTACAGATCTCACATCCGTATGTGAGCCCCTCGTCACGACTACAGCCTCGTATTCGTGCTTCTCCTCCCGCTGTGGATGCTTACAGAGTAAGTTACCACTCAATCCTTGTTCTAAATGTTTGTTTTGATTATTATTGACACTTGTGTTGTTATTTTACAGCGTTTGGCCATGGCGACAACATTCGCTCAGGAGATCACCCATAGTCGGGGCGGCGATCCGGATTGGCACCATATGTTGGCCATTTTATGCGGCGACGAGCTTCCTGAAGCTGCACCACTTATCCGCGCGTCACAACTATCATCCCAGTCGTCGGGTGGTGGTGTCGAGTCTTCATCTGCCGCAGAGCACCGATCCCGAGCGGGGCGGGTCCCGTCTATATACGAGCGAGGAGAGTCCTCTAGGGCCGCGGCTTCGTCGAGCGATGACGATGTGTAGTTATGTATTGACATTTTGACACTTTTACTTTTCAATGCATATGCAATTTTACATTTGATGACTACAACGACATTTAGCTCACAATACATAAAATAATGACATCGCTTACAAACCCTAAGACAAAAAAAAATGACATCGCCTACTTGCGTTTGAAGAAATTACGATAGTCTCTGGTAAAAGATCGCTTCATATCATGTCTCTGCTTTGATAAAATTGCTTGCTCCCTACAAAGGTTGAGAGTATGTAAACAACATTACATAAAAGATACGACATCAAGGCAGTATACGATGTACATCATTATATAGGTTGAGGTTATACCTACGCATGGTATCCATATCTTGTAAAAGTTGTTGATTTTGCTTAACAAGATCTTGATTTTGCTTAACAAGATCTTGATTCTCCTTAACAAGATCTTGTTTTTCCCTCCATTGTTGTCGAATAACCGCGTGTGCCCTGTCCTCGTACGTAGAATCAATATACTTCCTGTATAAACACCCCATTCTTGGGCATCCCCAATACCTCCTTCCGTGGTTCCACTGTAAATCCCAAGTACGGACAATGGTTTTCAAATTACACTCGCATCGTGGAGCACTTATTTGTTGATGGTGCCTATTTGGGTTTGTTGATGATTCGGATGAAGATGTCATTATTTGTTGTTGTATTGGTTTAGGGTGGCATAAACCCCTTATATAGCCTTGTTACAACGGTAACTTCTTGGGCGCATCCAGGATGCGCCCAACATCTTGCCTTTGGACAACGGTAACTTTTTGGGCGTATCCTGGATGCGCCCAACATCTTGCCTTTGGACAACGATAACTTCTTGGGCGCATCCTGGATGCGCCCAACATCTTGCCTTTGGACAACGGTAACTTTTTGGGTGCATCCAGGATGCGCCCACCATCTTGCCATTGGGCATCCCAACTGCCTTTGATTTATTTTAGGGTTTAGGAGGGCTTGGGGTTTAGGGTATCCTGTATAGATTAATGTCACTCCATTCACGAAAAAAACTTCAAAATATCGAGTCCATATCTACCTATTCAATCTATTATCTTTGGAACAAAGTTTACAACCCTTTACTCTAAACCCTACAAAAACCCTAAACCCTAAACCCTCTCACAATCACTTGGGCGCATCCATAATGCGCGTAACAGATGTTGGGCGTATCCCGAATGCGCCCAACTGCCTTTGATTTATTTTAGGGTTTTGGAGGGCTTAGGGTTTAGGGTATACCATATGTCCAAACAAGGCTTGTACGAGGTAATTTGTCAATTATCCAAAAGGGCGGGCTTTCTGATCCTGTTTTGATTTATTTTAGTTTTGATTTATTTGTCAATTATCCAAACAAGGCTTGTACGAGGCAATTTGTCAATGAAGTCGTGTATTTAGCTTAAATAGAACACCTCATATACAATGAAGTCGTGTATTTTTTCCACTCTAAGTCCTACGGCTACAGAAATATGTCACCGTTACCACTCATCCTTCTTTGGACAACGTAATCTTACATCCTAGCCTGAAATGGTTGGTCCCATCCTTCAACGCTTGCATCTTTCCATCGGGTCCAAACTCCGGGCGGGGGCGGAATCGGACATAGGTCATCAACTAGCCAAATCTTTTACAAATAAGGATGATTAGAATACATCACAATGAAATAAAGGTTAATGATGATCCAATGTGGAAATGCTTACTGGCACAAAATGGTCATGGTTGCCTACAAGGGCTATCGTATGCACTTTTGTGGGAGGTTGTGCGCCTGGGGGAGCCCACATTGGGAGGCATCTGTGAGGTCCAGAATATGATAGCACAACAAGAGCCACCTGGAATCGTGTGGCAAATGCCAAGCCAACAATGGGAACTTCCATCCAGTGATCCCTCGTACACACCCCAGTAAAATTCACAGCCCTGATGAGGTCCGATATGGGGGTTACACCACAGGCCGGGGTGTACAACGCTCGACGTTGTTGCAACTCCTTTGAAAGCTCAAATCGGGCGTACATATACTGGTCTTCGACACGCGTTTGTAGTACAGCAAGCGAACGGTACCCACAGTGACCATCGCCCATTACATTCTGTACTCCTACAATGTAGGCTAACATAAACAAATCAATATTATCTCGGCCCCAATCAATGCCGAGGTAATTAATGCCCGTGTCGGCCTGAGGTGGCCTACTAGTGCTTTCCTTGCCAGTCGAGATTCCGCTGTGCCGCTTACCTTTACAAATTCAAGGGTTAGAATAAATTATAAAGAAATAACGATTAATGATGATCGAATGTGAAAATGCTAATCACTTGGAGGACGTCCTTTAGATCCCACTGAGGAATTTTTCCGATCCTCGACCTTCTTCTTCTTTTCCTCGTCCTTCTTCCTTTTTTCTTCCGCCATGTGCTCAAACCAACTAGGGTCCCTCTTTGTATCGTTCTTCTTCTTTTTAGGTCTCCCCTTCTTGGTCGAAGCGGTCGGGGGCTCTTCTGCGGTACACGATCTAGAGTCATGGAAAATTTTGTATCTACGTACAAAATCGGTCTTCAACTCTGGGTGCAATTCGTCGTTGCTCCACTCTCCAAACATGGCACCTAAGACGATATCTTCTTCTGAGATCAATGCGCCATCATTCGGTGCGGGATCAACATGTCTAACCCCTTCCCACTTGATTTGCTTCCAATAATTGTGGATTTCACTTGGCCTCAACGGGAAACCGGTCTTTACATATTCTTTGATCGTGTGTGGGCAAGGCAGGCCTAGGGTGGCTCTCCAAAACACATCACGACATTCTTCATCGGGAATTTTTCCTTGCATGGCCCTAACAACTTGGACGTATAACATTCTTAAGCACTTTTCCGAGACCTTATAAAGAATGCGCCTGAAAAATGTCTTCACCGCAGGCGGGCCGATTACGATCTCTGTGGGCGCCTTAAAAGCACTCTGCTCCATATCACCTCTGACTTCCCGAATCTGATCAACAAACATATTGTCGATTTGTTGCACGAGGGTCTCCAAGCCTCCAACCGATGATTCAATCCCGTCCTTCAGCATAGAATGCTGACTCTCGACTCTGAAATTAAAAACTCAAGTTAAGCTTAGTTGCATATTTCAATTTCGATTTTAGATGATCACTTGTAAATTTACCTATTTGATGATCTTGTGCCGAAATGGAGTACCGTGTCGCACCATGCACAAACTAGCATCTCCTTGTAGTCCCTAAGCCATACCCTCTTCACGTATTCCATCAGCCAGGGTAGTTTTTTCCACTTCTCCGTCAAGTACTCAAGTCGCTCATTATAGACATCCTCAGTCGGCGACCTTAACAACCAACGAATATTACCACTAAAATGGTCAACATTGGGGATCCATTTCATGGCAAAACCCTCCACGTTGCGGTTCACATGGACCCTACACAATAGATGCTTCGTGTTGGGAAAGACTATATCGACGGCTTTCGTCAAACCGAGCTCTCGATCTGACATGATCGCCGTCGGTTCCCGTCCCTCGAAAATGATCTTTAGGCGGTCCAACGCCCATGTGTAGTGCTCCGTCGTCTCATCATACATGAATACGATCGCAATACAAAATGTACGGTTGGTGCAAGTGAATCCAACAAACTCCAACAAAGGCCTACCGTACCTGTACATGTATGAATTATACGAAATAAGGTATGCAATAACATATTCAATAAGGTATGTAATTACATATTTTAGATTTAATAATAGCGATAATTAAATATATTCATACATGTTCGTCTTGTAGGTCGTATCCATGATGACAATAGAGGAGAACAAACTCAACAAATGTCTAGCTTCAGGGTGAGAAATAAAAATATCACTCATAACCTCCCTCCCTTCTTCATTGCGACGCGTCTGATAGCTTGTATAATAACGTATCGCCTCTAGAAATTCCAGCATGTACTGCGGCACCGTCATATTGCCCCTAAATTTCAGCCTCTCCCGACTCTTGTAATTGTAGAGTTGGTTCCTTGATGTTAAGCACTTGGGATCCTCGTGTAGAAATAGACTCATAATAGCCTTCGGCTTTATTCCAGAGGCTGACAAACTTTTCACACGCTCTCATTGATCCTTACAAAGCCTCCCAGCAAATGCATGACCGATCAAACTACTAGCAAGCTCATGGTCATGCGATCCACAAGCGACAGATAATCTCCAATGGTCAGATTTCAGCCAATCTCCCTTCACAATCACCCCATGCAACTGAAACGGACACTCACTCTTCTTTGTCCTCGCATTGTATTTCCGTTTAGGGGTTGCCTCGGTACTGTCATCCGCCTTCTTCTTCGCCGCTCTATATGGCCCAGACTTCTCACACGACAATATGACCTTTCGGTTAGGCCATGACTTACTTATTACAATAACCATACGCAACTCCAAACCTACGTTCTTAGCCCAACTGATCATACTATCTCTATCACTCCATTCTTTATCCGTATTAAAATGAGCAGAATAATCCACTGGAAAAAATTCGCTATCACTAGAGTCCTCCTATTTATGATAAATACATAGAACTATTGTAAATATTTCATATTATAAATAATCATAAACATTTTAATCAAAGTTCTAAACTACAACACACTACTGTAAATACTACATTTCAAATAAACTTATAAACTACAATATACTACTGTAAACATTTTAGATTATAAATTATCATAAATATTTTAATCAAACTTAAAAACTACAACAAACTACTGTTAATTACTACATTTCAAATAAACTTATAAACTACAACAAGTAAATTATATTTGAAGTAAATATATACTTACTCCTAAATCATCAAGACCGGGTGCGTCATCCAAGTGCTCAACTGGCCTAAGTGCATCATCCATCCTTGACAAAGACATAATTTTGAATTGATAAACCCCAACAATGGATAAACCCCAAGCAATAGTTGCATATATATAGCAACAACATGGATAAACCACAATGAAGTTACCGTTTTACAACGGTAATTTCTTGGGCGCATCCAGGATGCGACCAAGATGTTACAAATGGTAACATCTTGGAAAAAAATTTTAATTTTCAAATTGTTTTTTTGGAGAATTTTTTTTAATTTTTTTAGCGAATCCGATTTGTCAGTAAATCGGGTTTGTCAGTAAACCGGTTTTAAATTAATTTCTCGGATTTTACAAAATCGGGTACCAGACCTTGGGCGCATCATTGATGCGCCCAAGGTTAAAATTTTTTTTTAAAAAAAAATTATCACCAGCTTGGACGCATCCCGGATGCACCCAAACTGGGGTGCGCGACATGATATTACAGGTGCAAAGAAGAATCCCCTTATGAAAACACTCCCATTACATCTACTCTAAATCCTATTAATTCATCTCTTCATCTCCTTGCATCCAACTTCCCTCATCCATCTACTCATTTTACCAAAACACTCATTTTACCTGAGCGACCCCCCCCCCCCCCCCCCCCCCGCCCTCTCTCTCTCTATATATATGAACAACACCAAAAATAACCACAAGTTTTTCTTGTGGACTAAAATTAATCTCACCTTCTAAACAAACTAAAAATAATTCTAATTAACTATATATCATTAAACCAAAAATAATACAAATTAATTTATTGTTAGATGTTGTGTATGCCGAAGAATACAACACAAGTGTTAGAGAAAATCGATGTCACCGAAGTATTTAATTTTGATGATATAAACATCGTACATCATCCAACCTATATTTAATATAAGTGAAAATATGTTTTTATTATTTTTGTTTAATGATACATAGGTGAGATTGTTTAAAATTTTGGATTATTTTTCGTCTACAAGTAAATTTTGAAATTACTTTTGGTCAGAAACACATCGTGTAAGAACAAGTCTTTCGAAAAGAATTGAGAAAAATTTTTGTTCGTCTGAATCTAAAAAATATATAGTCTTGATCATCGTTTCATTATTAAACAAAAAATCGCACGACAGTAATTTATCTAAATAAAACATGTTTTTACAAGTTAATATGCGTAGACGTTTAGTTCTGAACATATTTGAGTGTGCATCCTGTTATGAATTTATGTGCATGATAAGTATATTGAAGTGTGCATCATAAACAAGTATATATGTTCAAGTAATTTTGGTTTATTTTGTGCATCGTTTTTAAAATTATTGTGCATTTTTTGTTTGTATGTGCATCATAAGCCTATTATATTGTGCATCATCCATAAGTGTATATGTGCAAGTAATTTTGGTATGCTTTGTGAACAAAAGTATTGCACAAGCACGTATGTGAAACACTTTTATGCATATATATTTGCATCAGAAGTTTATTGCAGCGTACATCACTTTGTCTGAGTATGCATCACTCTATGCCTACATGTTCATTATAAGTCTATTGTATTGTACATCACTTTTCTTTGAGTGTGCATCACTTTTATGCCTATATATGTGTCACTTTTATGCTTATATATCGATCAGAAGTATATAATATTGTACATCATCTATAAATGTACATGTGCAAGTATGTTTGGAATAATTTGTGCATTATTTTTTGGTTTGTTTTGTATCATTATGAACAAAAGTTGTACACAAGTATATTACCACTAATATAGATAAAAGAGATGCATAACATGCATCAAGAAAATTCCTAATTTTTTCACTTACTTTATACTTAATGTCATATCAAATTTTACCCATTTGTGTCTTATAAACATGCAATGCTTATTACATGGTCATTGATATAAGATTTGACAATTTGAATAACACAAACACAACTGCACAACTACGTACTATTGAATTATGTATTTTTTAGTAATAAAACAATGTACATCATGTTATATATTGTGATGCACATATATGAATAAAAGTGGTACACATGCAAATATACTATCAATAATACACGCGCATATGCAAACATAAGAAATATATTCTCAATTCTCACCTAAAGAGCCATTCTTACCCAAACCAGCCTCATATACGAAACCGTACACGATTAGTGTTTGAACAAACGACTTCTAATCAAAATAAGAGGCTAATGTGATGTACTGAATGAAAAAAATTATCATTAAAAATAATGTTGCATATATAAGCTAAGTTACAAAGTCAAAGAATAAATTCTATCTTACTGCAAATTAATATCAAAACCTTTCCACATGTATATTATTTGAACGATACATGATACACATGAAATATATAATACTAATTATAGTAAGGAAAACGATAATGCGAGAAAAAAGTTTTCCAGTGTAAAATGAGAGGACTCTACATATCGATATAAATAAATGCACATATTGAAGAAAATAGTATAATTGATTTTCTCTATAAAAAATGCATGTTTTTTTTTAATTTTCCATGGGATATGCGTATATTTCAAGACGTATGAGTAAATTTGTGTCCATGTGTTTATTGGCTGACTCACATGGTTTG
The DNA here is from genome assembly GCA_027886185.1 of Rheum nobile. NCBI lineage: Eukaryota > Viridiplantae > Streptophyta > Magnoliopsida > Caryophyllales > Polygonaceae > Rheum > Rheum nobile. Next base: position 718,743 of record WOAB01000002.1, on the reverse strand, counting down.
AAGGGGCGGTTGCTCCGCTTAGCCTTTGAGATTCGCTAATGTTAGCTACCAACGATGTCCCACGAACAACTGCCGCTTAACATCTTGAAGATGTCCATCAACGAAGGGTGAATGTTAGGGAAGACGGCCCACTCTTCCCCTTTTTATTTGTTTTTAAAACTCAAACGAAATGACATTGTTTGGTCTGTGACGAAAACGGCTTTGTTTTGCAAGAAAACTTAAACCAATTTTAATTTTATAGTGTGGAATCACAATGTGGAATTGTAGTTTTATCCAACATTCTTTATCTTTTCAAATGGCATAGGTAATTTGTGCCTAATCTAAGTTATGAATTTTGTAGTGCTAGCTAGTTGGTTAAATATTACCAATAAAATTATCATTGAAATGTGTCAAATTTAGAAGAGGTAGTGGGCTGTGGGCCTACGCGGGGGAGTACGTGTATGTACGTGCGCAAATGCGCATATGGGCCTAACACATAAGCCCAGTGGGGTTCCATCCGAAACCCAAGTGGCAATAAGAGGAGTAGTACATTAAGATTATATACTAGGTAAGTTATGTCAACAACTTCAGATGTGGGATGAGTTATATATGTTATGTATTTTATTTTAATACTCCTCCTCAAGTGCGACGGGCCTACCTAGCCCGTGGCACATGGACCCAAGACCGAAAAAGGCTCTAATACCATGTCAAATATAGAAGTGGTAGTGGGCTGTGGGCCTACACGGGGGAGTGCATATACGTAAGTATGCAAATGCGTGCATGGGCCTAGCATATAAGCCTAGTAGGGTTCCAACCTAAAACCAATTGACAATATGAGTAGTCCACTAAGCTTATATACTAGGTAAGTTATGTCCCAACTTCATATGTGAGATGTGTTATGTATATTATGTATTATATTCTAAGTAATGCTAGTTGTTAAGGTAACATTTAAGAAATCTACAATTTTCATATTTAAATATCCATTTGACTATTATATAAGGAAAATTCTTGACACTATCATATTATTTAAAAGCATTGTTTGCGAAAATTCTTAGCTTGCCTATGTTTCTTTCTCTAATAAAACAACATGACTACAACGACGCTGATATATGAATATTTAATTTAAAGGTAATTCCATTTGTTGAGGTATGTATAATTATATTCCTTTAACACGAGTTTATTGACCTTTTTTTTTTCTTATTTGAGTTTGTGAATAAGCATCTCTTGCTTGTGCTTGTGATGCACCTCCCACTTCAACCACTAACAAAGTTAATATCGTTGGTTATGGGGTTTATTTTCTTTGGTAGTATATTTTCAGCCATAACTTTTTCTAGTTTGAATCTAGAATCTAGATGTAGTTGCAAGGAGGTGTTAGCTTTCATATTTCCAAATTATGTTATATATGAGAAAAATGTTCTTTTGTTTTGCGCCCTACTCTTGATTAGTTTATTATCTAGTTAATCTAGTAATATAATGATTTTTTATGGATTTGAAGTGATACAAACAAGTTTATTTTGTATGGACATGACAAGGTCTAGTAAGTGAGCAAGAGAGCTCAAAGATACTGCTGGACATCTATATCATCTAACCGGATATTGGGCAAATCATTTCTCATATGTAGAGAGCAAGAAGGTGCATCGGACTTCTCCACAAGCTAATAGCACAAAGCGCGTGGCATCTCCTTCACCTTCCAAGAGATCAAGTGTTTGAAACCCATTTGGACTAGTGCAACCCTCTGAGTTGCATTACACTCAACAACGACATCAACAAGAAGAAAAAGAGAACCCCTTGCCTTAAGCCTTTTACCGGGGGCTTTCCTTTCCGTATCCACGGGCACAACAACTTTATATGCCTCATTGGAAACAAGAACATTAGCCAGCCGAGAAGTGTGAAGATTTCCTTTTGAGCTTTGATGAATGGCTATTTCAAACATGACCTAACGTTTACCTACAACAAAAATAAAAAGGAAAATAATGATCAACGAATGCACACGATTATAAAAACTATGAAGAACAATTTGTTGATTTAAAAAAAAACAAGAAATTACCCTTCTCAGCAGCATAAGAAGTGATAGCAACTACACCACTTGAGTTCTTGCGCTTTGTGCGTTGCTCTGAAAACAATCCATACCATAAAAATATCATCACTAGTAATCACAACTTTTCTATACTAATAAATATAGTTGAACCATTCAATATATCACCTCTTTTAGCATTCTCATCATCATCTACAGAATCTCTTAATAATTCAAGCACTTTAGGCTCGTGTGTGGGAAGTCGAACAACTTCAAGATAGCTAGAGCATTGACGGAACTACATTCTCGCCTACATCACCTGATATTCCGGCTTGGATACTTGTTTTCTCTTCTACAATGACAAGCTTCTTCTTCTTCGAAGCATAATGTTTGCTTCATCTATATACTATAAAGAACACAATTTACAAAAATGGGTACACAACAGAATCAAAATGGTGCACAAAGATATAGTGATGTGGTGCACAAAGATATAGTAATGTGGTGCACAAAATGTATAGTGATATGGTGCACAAGATACAATAATGTGGTGTACAAAATCACAAAAGCATGTATACACAAAATGTAGTAATGTGGTTCACAAAATAAAGTATTGTAGTGCACAAGATAAAGTAATGGGGTGCACAATAACAGAACAAGCAATACACAATAAATAGATACAAACAAAATCACAGAGGAATATAGTAAATACACAAAATGTAGCAATGTGGTTGTAATATCCCACTTAAATTAGAAGGGTAATATGGCATATAATAGTTTGGTGTAGAATTAAATAAATAAGTATAATAATAAATGTAGTTTAGAATTTTAAGTATAATAATAAAAGGGTATATGATTTATTATGTTTGTCCATGAAGGGATAAAATAATAAATACCTTAAGTATGTTATATCTGTAAGTTATGGATGGTCCAAATTATGATTAACCTTATGTTAATTATAATTTAAATAAACTTATCAATTTTAACTTAGAATGCTTGAACCAATTTAACAAGTGTTAAAAAGGAGTTAAGTATGGTTCAAATTATAAGAAAAAGTAACTTAAGCATTATTTTAACCTAAGTTAATTTTTCTACATATTAATTTTGGGTTAAAATAATATTATAAACTTAGAATAATAAAATAAATAAGTTTGGGTAATTTTTCTAATTTTTGAAAATTTTATTTTTGGGCATTTTTGCCACAACTTGGAAAGTTGGGCAAAATATTCCAATTAAGCCAAAGTAGGTGGGCCCGACCCCGGTTACTTTTCATCCTCCTCCTCCAAATAGCCAAGCTCTCGGCGAGCTCCATCCATGGCGGTCATGGGCCGATTTCGGCCCTGTTTTCGCCGTTTTTCGTCCAATTAAATCATGGGCTTCGTAGTGGAGATCTTAACGCGTAAAATCGTTGTGGAATAGGAAGGAATCGTGCCCGAATAAGATCAAATTCGTCCCCAAAAAGGCAAGAGATAATGTGGTGCACATAGACAATTTAATTAGTGAACAAATATATAATACTATGGCGCACAACTTCTAAAAATATGGTGAACAACAAAAGCGAAGTTGGTGCACAAAAATAATGTGAACTGGTGAACAAGTAAACTGATAGTGGTGCACAAACAAAGTGCAACTGGTAAAACTAGTTTGGTGAACAACATAAACTAATCTGGTGAACAAGAAACAATAATGTGGTGCACAACGTATACTAATTTGGTGAACAAGAAACAATAAAGTAGTAATACGGCACGTTGGTGTAATATGGCACGTTGGTGCACAACTTATACTAGTGTAGTGCACAACAATTACTAATGTGGTACACAAAGACAATTTAACTAGTGAACAAGTATATATTGTATTGTGGTGCACAACTTCTAATAATATGGTGAACAACAAAAGCAAAGTTGGTGCACAAAAATAATGTGAATTGGTGAACAAGTAAATTGATAGTGGTGCACAAACAAAGTGCAGCTGATAAAACTAATTTGGTGAACAACGTATACCAATTTGGTGAACAATCAAAGCGAATTTGATCCACAAAAAACGCAAGAATATCGCAGAATATCAACTCAACATAACAATCATCCCAAAAAACACGAAAATGTGAAAATCAAATGCAAACATAAACACAAATAGATTAAAATAGAAAACGAAAACAACATATACACTCATATGCATAAAAAAAGTTTACAAAATTAACAAAGAAAAAGAGATGTCTAGGGTTCAGAATACGATAATTTCACCTTGACTTTTTTTTTGATAAGGTAACAATTAGACTAGAAATCACAGAGGGAACGGTTTCTCAGTCTATAGCATCCTTTCAGATGAGAATTACAAGTTCTAGATTTGCTCGAATATCTTCCAAGGAAACCCGTTGGCTCAGCTTTGCAATGAAATTGGCTACCGCGTTTGTATCTCAGAAGACATGACTAATCTGCACTGAAGAAAACAGTTGTAAAACACAAAGGATATCAGAAATTAAAATTTCGATATCCCAAGGACAGTGCCAAATTTTATTAAGGACGTTCACAATAGTAAGGTTGTCGCATTCGGTTGAATGCTGGTAATGCCTAATTCATAAGCCTTAACCAAAGCATTTCTTACTGCTAGAGTCTCTGTTTTCAAAGGGGTTGAAAAACCGTATTTTTTGCCAAAAAGGAAAACTGGTTTACCTATACTGTTTCTGAGAATATAACCAAAACTAGAATCACCATTAGATTTGGTAGACCCGTCTGTATTAATTTTAATTGTATTTTCCGGAGGTTTTTTCCATTTTTTTCCGGTCTTCTTAGATTATTATTTATTTGAGTTTTTGGTTTACCCTCCGCTGAGCTATTTGGGTTCCACTTCTTTGTTTGTTTCCAATTCTCAATTTGTTTTTCAATATAACTTGGCACATCCTTTATAATATCTGTGTAATTGTTAGTTCTTCCAAAACTTTGTTGGTTCCTATAAAACCATATACCCCACCAAGAGGTCACCAATTTCACAAATTGTAATCTATCAGTTTTTTGTCAAATTTCTTCAATGATCTCATACGTTTTTTTATTCCATATGTTTAAAGATCTAATGATTCCATAGGTAAGGTAATTCATTTTCTCTATTGTTTTCATGGCATGGTTACATTGAAAAAGGATGTGATTCAAATCCTCCAATTGTGCATTGCAACGAATGCAACCCTGGGGGATTGCTACTCTTTTTTCTGCTAATCTTGTTTTGGTTGGTAGTCCATTTTTCGTTATTTTCCAGATAAAGTTTTTACTTTTGGGTAAGTGTCCAGCTTCCAAATCCGGGAAGAATCATAAGCAGTGTATCTTTTGTTTTTGTTGATCATATCCATCGCAAAATTTGTAGAAAACCATCCATTTTTACTGGCTTTCCAGTACATTCTGTCATAAATGTTATTCAAAGGTATTGGGATTATTTGTTTTGCTAGATCAGTTGGTAGGCATGTTTCAATCATTTCCTTGTTCCAAGTTTTGTTTGGCAGAATAAAATCCGCCACCAAAGCATCCTTATTCAGAATTGATTGCATATTAATGATATCACATAAAGGAGTTTTTGAAACCCATTTATCAGACCAAAATTTGATTGTTCTGCCATTTCCATTTTGCCAGATTAGTCTAGATTTGAATTCATCTAGGAGTTCAATCATTTTGGACCACTGCCAAGAACAACTTCCTTTTTTCTCATATTGTAACATATGTTGTGTTTTCAGATATTTTTCGGTAACTACTTTAACCCATTAATTATTTGGATCAGCTAAGATTTTCCATAATAATTTAAATTGTAACGCTTTATTCATGTCCTTTGATTTCCTCAGTACAAGGTCGCCTTGTTGTGTTGGTTTACAATTTTTTTCCCAGCCTATAAGAGGTTTGTAGGAACTATATTTGTTCCAGAAAAAATGATCTATTTAGTTTATCAAGTTCATTGTGTGTATATGTAGGTAGCATAAAGCTTTGCATGAGATAATTTGGTCTAGAAGCCAGATTAGCTTTTATTAGTGTTGTTCTTCCTGCTTGGGACATCGAGTTCGCTGTACATTTGGATAGTTGTTGATGTGTGCTAATTAAAATATCAGCAAAGGTATTCAAATTGACCCTACCATTAATGATAGGGCAACCTAGATATTTTTCCAGAGATATCATGTTTGTGATTGTGAGGATCCCTTGGATTGCCATTTTTTTTGGTTGGTTACCTTTTTCGTGACTTGAAAAGCCGATTTATAAAAATTTACTTTTTGTCCAGAAATTTTGCAGTATTCATCTACAATATCCTTGATTTCCTTACAGTTTTCCTAGTTTGCTTTTGAGAAGATCACAATGTCATCCGCAAAAGCCAAGAAAGGAATACGGGTTCCTTGTTGAGTGATTTGGAAACCTACATGTATCCGGGGGTTTTCAGAAGCATTTTGTAGTTTTTGGGCAAGTATTTCCGATCCAAGAATAAATAGAAAAGGTGAGAGGGGATCACCCTGTCGAAGTTCTCTGGTTGGTGTAAATATCTCTGTGGGTCCATTGTTGACTAGCACCGAAAAGGAGACAGTCGTAATGCATTCCTTAATCCAATTGATGAATTTCTCATGGAATCCAAATTTCTTCATAGTTTGAATAATGAAATTCCGTTCAATTATGTCATAGGCTTTCTCCATATCTAATTTTAGGGCAATAAATCCTTCTGCACCTTTTTTTGATTTGAAAGAGTGAAATATTTCATGAGCTATTAAGGTGTTATCTTGGATGGCTCTATTTGCAACAAACACACCCTGTAATGGATGAATTAATTTTTCCATCGTTCTTTTAAGTCTTGTTGTTAGAATTTTCGATATAATTTTATAAATTGTGAAGCATAAGCTTATGGGTCTATAGTGATTAGTTGAGTTTGGATTGTCACATTTTGGGATCAACGAGATAAATGTATGATTTATTTGTCTAAGCAATTTCCCTGAAAAGAAAAATCTCTTTATTGCTTGAATTACAGATGGACCTACAATATCCCAATATTTTTGATAGAATTATGCTGTCATACCATCAGGCCCCGGGGATTTGTCTGAGCCAATGTCAAACACAACCTTCTTAATTTCTTCATTAGATACATTCTTTGTTAATTCGACATTATCTTCTGTAGAGATTTCAGAGTTTATTAGTTCTAGGTTTTCCCGAAGTAGTCCATAATCCATATATTCACTTCTGAACCTTTTAATAAAATCATTTCTAATTTCATTTCTAATGTTCTCTTCTCCAATAATGCTTATACCTTCTTGGGTTTTAATTTCTTTTATAGTTTTTCTATTTCTTCTCCCACTAGCTATTTTGTGAAAATAACTGGTATTGGTATCATTATATTTTATGTGTTTAACTTTAGCTCTTTGATTCCAAAATATCTTTTGGAAACATAGAAGTTTTTCCTTTTTTTCACTAAGTCTATTTTGCTTGTTAATGAGATCGTTGTTAGGGTTTGTGCATATCTCAATTTGAATGTCGAAAAGTTATTTTTCGATGGTTTGAAGTTGATTAAAAACATTTCCAAAGGTACTTTTATTTCAGATCTTGGCATATTTCTTAAGTAATTTTGTCTTGGAAACTAGATTATACATTCTAGATCCATAGTAATTTGTTCTCCAAGCTTGTTTGACTATATTTCTAAAATCCTTTCTAGTTATCTAAATTTTTTCAAATTTAAATGGTTGATTTTTAAAGGGTACTGTAGAGGCAAGTTCAATAGATATGGGGTAGTGATCCGAGCTGGTTTGTGCATATGTGTAGTGAAATGGGGACGGGGATCCCCGACGGGGAGCGGGACCCCGACGGAGACAAAGGAAGCTTTTGATCCCCATTCAGGGACGGGGGCGGGGACGGGAACAAAAAACGGGGACGGGGACAGGGAGAGTATTCCCCGCCCCGAACCCGCCCCGTTGCCATCCCTAGCTGAGGCGCATGATAAACTTTTTAACTAGCATTCGCGAGATGGTGGCCACACGATCGGCGCGCATTCAACGGCCCCAATGAGTTTGCATGTTCTCATGGTAAAACCCGTCCGCACGGGAGCTATATTCATATATAAAATAATGGATTAGTCTATCTTGTTGTTTGACCTACTACTAAATTAGGTTTTGCTTCCAATCGCTGATTTCTCCATACTCGGCGACTGAATCTGCAATTCCCGAATCTGTGGTTTTATTCAACCGATTTCAGAATTTAGTTTAGTAATGCAGATTGACTAGACCGTGATTAGTTTAAGACCTGGCGGAGGCATCGAGTTTTTCCGTTTGCTCGATTTGGTTCTTCCTTTGCTCCTATTTCTGTCGATCAACACCTATTGCATCAACGTGGCGGTGTTTCTCTTTCACTCCCTTTCAAGGTATTTTATTTTCCTTAGATCCGCTGCTACTTTTTTTTGGTTTTTTCGTTCATAAATTTGACCTAATATGATTTGGAGCTGTGTCTCAATCTTATTGTGGGCTTCAAAGAGCAATTTTAACAAATATTTATGCAATTGGCGATTATATATATAGAAAGTTGGATTTAAAAAAAAAACTGAAATATTGCCGGTTTAATTCTCAGAGCATATTAATGTTGCTACGTTAATGCTTATAGGAGAAACCCCACTTTTGGCCCCTGTATAACGTCCTAATTCTTGGCAGGAAACTCAAGATATGTCACCTGCTGTAAATATGGACGGAAAGTAACTTGTACGGTTTTAGGTGGGCAATTGGGAGTTCCAAATTACCTATAAAGAACCTACAGACATTTCCACTCTTGATTTTCATACTTTCATCTTGTTGTCTTACCTAAGCTTATTAGTTCTTGCAATAAAAGTGTCATGCCCATAATATAATTTTACCTGTTCTAAAGAGTCACGATCAGTGGATAACCATTTTTTGGTTGGAATGCTGTTTTCGCTTGATCAATTTATACGAGTTGTCAGTTGAATGATTTGGCTGTGTCTCAGTCGTAATATGATGGACAGAGGGAGGGACTAGTGGTTGCTTGTATGAGGAATGAATTCTTTCTATATTTTTTGCCGTTGTATTGTTCAGAGCATATCATTGTCTGAATGAAAAACCATGAGCTTCAGAAATCCTCCAAGAGGGGAACTGAGTTCAACATAATCTGCAATTCAATTTTTGAAAGAAGAAAGAAATCTACTTTTGGCCTCTGTATAACGTTCTGACTCTGTCAGGAAATCAAAGACGTGTCACCTGCTGTAAATATGGATGTAAAGTAACTTGTAGGGTTTTAGGTGGGCATTGGAGAGTTCCAAATTACCTAGAAAGAACCTACAGACATTTTCACCTCTTGATTTTCATACTTCCATCTTTTTGTTATAGCCAAGCTTATTAATTCTTACTATAGAAGTGCCTGCCCATAATACTGGGCTTGCTACTTTGGTTTGACTTCTTAATTCTTATATATGCCTGTTCTAGAGAGTCGATATGATTAATGGATTACCTTTAATAGGTTTGAGTGCCGTATCTGCTTGAATGATTTGTACCAGTTGGCTGTTGAACGATTTGGAGCTGTGTCTCTGTCTTAATAAACAGAGGGACTAGTGGTTGCTTGTATGAGGAATTTGAAAAATATGTAAGAAATTGGCACTGTCATGACATTGAAAGTTGAATCCTGCAATGTTCAGTGCATATCATTGTTTTTAAATAAAAAACCATGATCTTCAGAAATTCTTTAGTAGGGGAGCGGATTTCAACATAATCTGCACTTCAATGTTTAAAGAAAAAGGAAACCTACTACTTTGGACCACTATATAACGTCCTAATTCTGGCAGGAAACTTAAGATGTGTCACCTGCTGTAAATATGGACGGAAAGTAACTTGTAGGGTTTAGGTGGGCAATCGGAGAGCTCCAGATTACCTATAAAGAACCTACATACATTGTCAATAGCTTGAGTTCCGTACTTCTCCTAGATAAGCTTATGAATTCTTGTAATAGAAGTGGCCTGCCCGTAAATCTGCGGTTGCTACTTATAATGATCCAATATTATGACTGGAAAGCCATTATAAGGTGGGTTTGCCTTTTCTTCTTGAATAATTTATACCAGTTGGCAGCTGAATGATTCTTTTTGGGCAAGTTGACAGTTAAGTTAATTTATGGCTGTAAATATGGTAGCTGACACAACATGGTAGAGACATTTTCTGTTCCAACTTGATTTCGAGATTATTTACCTGTGTGATTTCCAGTTTCTTATGTCACAACAAAAGCCATTTGATAGATAAGTAAAGCCATGTGTTTGTAAATGCCTTTCATACATGATAAATTTGTGCTATCTGCGCTTAACAAATGCAATTTGCGAACAATGCTTTAGTTATCTGGTCAATTGTCATATTCCCAAGCCTTATGCTCTATTTAGAAAAAATTGTCGATCTATATGTTCTGTTTTTTATCTGTCAAGTTACGTATAATCAGTTGAATATTTGAAATCCATGAGGATCATATTTTGTGCAAACAGATGGCTCCCTTTTACAGGACGTTTAGAACTGTAGTTATACACTGATTGCAGTGAATTTTGTGTAGACTGGAGACTCCCGGTTTGACAGCCATGAGCGAGTTCGTTACACAAGGGATCAGTTGTTACAACTCAGGGAGGTAACTATCCAGCAGCTGATACTGCTGTTCATGGTTGTGCCACTTTAGATTTTCAAATAATTTAGATAAGTTTTTATCCACAACTTAGGATGATATATTCCTTTTTAGTGATCTTTACTGTAGTTTGAAGATTTCCTTTGCTATTATAACTGATAATAGCAAAGGTTATCTTGAGAGTGTCTAGCAATTATCAGTCTATCTGTCATGCACGTCAGAGTGTCTAGCAATTTTTTAAATAAAAGTAACAAAACCTAAACATATGAGGATTGTATCATGGTGACAATGCTTGTCTGCATTTCAAAGAGTTGGACTGATTTAAAGAGTTGGACTGATTTTGTAAATACCTAGTTAAAAGAAACATTGATAACAGATAACTTGATATTATGATGCTGCAAGGAAAATACTTCTGGTGATCTTTTGATTAAATTTATTTCTTCTGCAGGCAAAAACATTAGAATAAGAAATTAAATGCTTCTCGTGTTATATCTCTCTTATATACTTGTAATTTTTTTCTTGAAACTCAAATGTTTCAATGCTGATGTGGTCATTTGTAATTTCTCCTTTGCTTATCTGGATAGCTTTACATGATAAATGTGCATTTTTCATTGCCATAGTTTGCTCAACAGGCAAACTATATTATTAGATTAGTTATTTTTTTACAGTGCAACTAACCTTTTTCTGACCAATTTTAAATAGATCACTGCTATTTCTGAAGACATTTTGAGAATGCATCGAGAAATTGAAGCTGAATTGCGCGGTGAAGATCAGAATTGGATTCGTGCAGAAAATAATGTTAGTTGTATTGCTGTTGCTATATATGCATATATATCATTCGTAACATTGATTACAATGCAAATATAAATTAGGATCAGAGGCTTTTGGAGTTTGATATGCTACTGTTACATCAGTAATTTGTTTTTTTTTCACCCCTTGAGATAAAAGGTTCACAAGTTCTGCTCTTCAGGTGCTTGTTCAACTGCCAAATTGTTTTACTGAGCCAGATAACCGTGATTGGCGAGGCTGCTCTGCACAGTTAACTTCTGCTCCAGAACAGAGATCTTGGGAATCATTACGAGAGAGTAGAGAGAACTCTGCAAGCCATCATGATTATCAATTCACGAGGGCACAAATATCCACAAACCAACCAGTAAGTCGCTATTCTAAGGCTGGGTTATTGATGATTCTGTAGAAGCTTCATTTTCGCACTAATTATGATGCTCTTCACCCTATGTTATGGAATTAAAATTGAAGTGCAGCAGAAGACATAGTGGAAGTGTTGAACCTATATAGCTTAGCGCTCTTGAAACTTGAATATCTCACTCCCAACTGATCTTGTATGCTAATTTCACTTCTATGATCTGGCATGAGTGGTTGCTGTCATTGTTAAGCATGTTGGATCTGGTTTTGAATGGATTCAGTTTCAAGAGTGCATTCTGTGACATTCTTTTTTTGTAAGTTGATGTTCAAAGCTGAGCTCTTTCCATTACTTCTGGAACAATTCTATACTTTATTATCAGGAGGATGTGGAAAGATCAGGATCTCTTTCTTGTAAACCTTTTCCATTAATCGTTCCGTGTGCTGTCATTATTACTAATAAGGTATGTATAGTGACCTTATTAGGTCAATATATAGACCTTGTAAGTAACTCCAAACAAAATTGATATCATTTATTGTTTATTACACTTCTGTTCCCAACATGTTAGTCTTGATGTGGTGAGGATATTAGATTACATGACATTTTGCGTCCTTTTTTTGTAACAGGGTGGCGCTGGGTCTATAAGCCTAATCTTATCAAAGCTGAACTGCTGAAGTACCATGGTCTGTTCGAAGGGGTACCTTGTCTGGCAAGGATCGGGTATTGAAGACTGTAAAAGGGTAATGACTAGTTGGCACTTGTTAAGGTTTTGCATTATCTTTGCCTCTTCGGTGAATAAATATTTTATTGTATAGTTGATTTTGGCATGTATGGATCTGATGATTAGTGAAATACGTGGCTGATCATCAATTTTGGTTCCAATAGGGGTTTCAGCTCTTAATAATAGCTATATGCATGTGCCATTATCATTTATGTAATTCAAAAGTTTGGTTATGATTGATAATGTAAGGATGGAAATTAAAATGTGGATTTGGGCCTCTTGGCTGATAAGCTTGCAATAAATATAAAGGCCTTCCTGATATTCAACATAACCAGAAAGGCGCTTTCTCATTTATCGAATTTACTAGAAAGCCTTTCTCATTTTTCAGAAGCCCTTGTTTTATATATATACACAAAGAAAAAACTACACCAAAAAGCTGTGGTAGTTTCAGAATAATTGCACTTGTAGTCTGATATGCTGCTCTTTTTTTAATTGTTTTCCACAGTATACTGAATAAGCTTACTCCGGAGAAGTTTGATCTCCTCAAAGGTCAATTGATTGATGCTGGTATTACATCAGCTGACATCCTCAAGGTCTACTTCAATATTTTTCATTCTTGTTTTTTCTTGACTTTCATGGTCGTTGTAATTTTACCCACTTGACTGTGTTTTGCTTGAATAATAGGGAGTCATCTCACTGATATTTGACAAAGCAGTTCTTGAGCCAACATTCTGCAACATGTATGCCCAGTTATGTGCTAATCTCAATGAGAACCTTCCTTCATTCCCACCCGAGGAACCTGATGAAAAAGAAATCACTTTCAAGCGAGTGCTCTTGAATAACTGTCAGGAAGCATTTCAAGGCGCTGACAAATTGAGGGCTGAAGTAAGGCAAATGACTGCACCTGATCAGGAGTCGGAGCGCAAGGATAAAGAAAAAATGATTAAACTCCGCACTCTCGGGAATATTCGTCTTATTGGAGAGCTTTTGAAGCAAAAGACGGTGCCTGAAAAGATTGTGCATCACATTGTTCAGGTCCTTTGTCAATTCTAACCTTGTTGCATTGGTTAATTGAACTGTTGGAGGATTTGCTTTTTCCCTGTAGCTCTGCTTGACATTGTTATATATTTGGTGCAGGAGCTACTTGGAGCTGATAATAAAAGTTGCCCCCATTTCTTCAGTACTATCGGTAAACAGCTTGATGAGAGCCCTAAGTCAAGGCTTGTGAATGATGTTTACTTCAACAGATTAAAGGAATTAACCACAAACCCTCAGCTGGCTCTACGTCTGCAGTTTATGGTCCTTGATCTGCGAGCAAATAAATGGGTGCCTAGGCGAGAAGAGGTGGTTTTGTCACTCCTTTTCACAGGTGAAAGCCAAAACCATAACTGAGATCCACTCCGACGCTGAAAGGAACCTTGGGCTGCGACCTGGTGCAACTGCTAGCATCCGAAACTCTCGTGGTTCACAAGGAAATAACGGCTCTGGGGAACACCCGGGATGGATAATGATAACTGGGAGGTTCCTAGAAGCCGTTCAATGCCTCTGGCTCTGGAAGTAGCGGTCTCTTGAGTGGTAGAACTAGTGCCTTGTTACAGGGCAGTGCCCCAACTCCGAGTATCAACCAGGACGTGCTTAGAAGGAAGACAACTTCTCTCATGGAGGAGTACTTGGTTGTGAGGCTTCTAGACGAGGCATTGCAATGCCGCAGAAAAACCCACCATGTGTTGAGCAGGTCTCAAAGCTCCTTGAATACCTTCTTTCGTCACCCTCAGGGATCTTGCTGATGGTTGCATATCATATATATGGCTCATATATTCATGGACGGCATCAGCATAGATCTTCCGAAAGCCCCAAATAATTTCGGGGTGATGCTGGGAAACCTTGTTTTAGCCGGTGGGTTGGACTTCGGCGCTGTGAAGGAGGTGACTTTTTCCGTAAAGCCATATTTGATGCTGCAATTCGGATTCTCCGTCTGCTCAGGGTGTGTTGGATACTCAAGCATCCGAGATTAGGGATTGCAGAGGCCTACTGTAACAATGCAGCACTGCTCAATCAGATCTCCTCTCCTCTATTTCCCATGAGTTTGGTGCTACTTCTGTCCTGTCTATCTACAAGATCGTTTTGATGAGGCGAGCACACAAGTGTTCACAATGGAAGCCCATCGAAGAAGGTTTTCACAGTTTATGATAAATTGTCTTATAAAAATACGGTCCCATTATATGCACTATGTTTTTTGAATTTTCGCACTATAATTCTCTACGCCAAATGTTTGCGTATGCCGTATACGTGCGTATAAGGCCATTCCAGGGAAATACAGAGTAATTTATTTTAAAAAAAGTATAAATCCTCTACGCCAGAATCGTACGCAAGATTTTGGCGTAGAGGTTCGAATATGGCCGTTGGACTTATAGCCGTTGGGGTGATTTGAATTTTGGCCCCTACGCAAGGATCTTGTGTAGCCCAACGGCTATAATTTCAACGGTCGAAATACCCCTCTATATATATTCAAACTCAATCATCCATTTTTTGCACACATTCGAATGCAATTTTATCAAAATGAAAAATACCGAAAACGATTATTGGAGTAGCGATGAAGAATATTTGAGCAGTGATGAAGAATTCAACCCTATCAATTTCGCGGTTAGTATTTCATAATTCGTAAAAGGCTTGATATTTGCATTATATATATAGATATGTATGAATTAGTTATAGTAATATTGCATGCGATATTGTGAATTGGTTCATGTATATAGAGGCGTAAAAGTATATATAGTTTGACTCGCGGTTTAGTGTTGTAATATTGTATGCGACATTTTGAGAAAAGTGAGGTATTTTCATATTTCATTTGTAGTTAGATATAGTAGTTCTTTAAGTTTGGAGATTGAGAGATTGTTATTATGTCATTAAATGGAAATGACTAACATTAGTATTTACATTAATAATTGTTTTGTAATCTATATTTTAAGAAAAGTGAGGACAAATATAGTTTGACTCGCGGTTTAGTTTTGTAATATTGTATGCGGTATTTTGATATTGCATGTGTAGTTAGAAATAGTAGTTCTTTAAGTTTCGAGATTGAGAGATTGTTATGTCATTAAATGCAAATGAATAACATTAGTATTTACATTAATAATTGTTTTGTAATCTATATTTTAAGAAAAGTGAGGACAAATATAGTTTGACTCGCGGTATAGTTTTGTAATATTGTATTTGGTATTTTGATATTGCATGTGTAGTTAGAAATAGTAGTTCTTTAAGTTTCGAGATTGAGAGACTGTTATTTCATTAAATGCAAATGAATAACATTAGTATTTACATTAATAGGGTAAAGATTATGGATCTGGATTTCGTACGAATCAGAAGTGGGATAGCCGACAGGAGTTGGTTGATTGGGGTCAGAAGAGGGGCAAAGAATTGATGATGGTTCTAATCATTCGCCGAAGTAATGAAATACATGTTAGTTTGACGTGCAAACACTTTGGTGAATATAGATCGGGGAGGAAGAAAGTTAGTAAAGATGATCCGAATGAGCCGGTGGTAATTCGTGAAAGCAGATCGAAGCAGTCTGGGTGCACATTTGAGTTGTACGGTCTTCGAATGAAAAAGAAGCCGGGAGTAGAGACTCAGAAATGGATCTTGAATGTGTTGAGTGGACAACACAACCATAAGCTTCCGACTATCTTCCTTGGGCATCCATACATGGGTCGAATGACCCCTGATGAGCAGTGCATTGTCAGGAATTCCGGCGAGAGGTTCAATCCGCCGAGTGTTATTGTTGCGGAGTTGAGAAGGTGCAACCCCGAAAATGTAACATCAAGGAAACAAGTTTCCAACTATTTACAAAAGATGCACTATGAGGATCGTGGGGAAATGACGGTCACCCAATGGACCCTAAATTTCTTCAAAGAAAACAGGTACGAAGTACATCCTTTGAGGAAGCGGTCTACGTCTGAGATCGATATCCTATTTTTCGCTCACCCTGACTCGCTACACCTGTTGAAGTTGTTCCCGTACGTGGTAGTTATCGACGCCACATACAAGACAAATATGTATATAATGGCCTTATGTTTATTACAAGTTAATATAGTCGTAATATACATGATCTAAAATTGCTTATACTCTTTTGTTTTCTTACATTCATCCTTAGGTATAAAATGCCTCTTGTGGAGATTGTCGGTTTTACATGCACTAACAAGACGTTCAACATCGCCTATGCATTTACGCGAGAGGAAGATGGTTTGCATTATGGATTCATAATGCAAAAGCTTCTGTATTTGTTTCAAGATGCGGGAGTAATGCCGACGGCCATAATGACTGATCGAGAGAAGGCCCTCATCAATGCAATTCGGATAGTTTTCAAAGATCGGGTTAAACACCTTTTGTGTTGGGTGCATATCAAACACAACATCGAGGCATATGCTAATCCAATCTTGAAGGATTCGAAAAAAGTCAGCAACTTTTGCGGCCAATGTTGGGGACTTTGGTGTTCAACCACGGAGGAAAGCTACGAAGAGAGGCTCCAAAAACTTAGGAAATCGTGGAAGAGCGGCCTTGTTGGATACCTTGAGAAACAGTGGTTGAATCCTTATAAGGAAAACATAGTCAGAGCGTTGACAGATCATCATCTTCACTTCTTCACGAGGACTTCAAACAGGTATGTATCACTTTTCATTTTTCTGGGATGTTTATTGGGCCTAGGGCTCGGTGTCATACTTTCTTACTAGCACTATGCATTTTTTTGTTTTGATAGGGTTGAGGGTATGCATAGGGTATTGAAGGATATTGTGGATTCTAGTGTTAGCGGTTTTAACAGGATGGCATTGAGGATCCACCATGCAATCGAAGGTCAAATCGGGCAGGTGAGGGCGAGCATGGAGATGTCACGAGTCAAAAAACCAAATTGTTTCAACCAGGTGCCACTAGAAATGAGAAGGGTGTTTACGAAGCTGTTCTACAAAGTGTCGGAAAAGGGCTTGAGGATGTTGTTCGATATGTATAAGCAGTTAGAGATAGATGATTTCAACGGGGAGTGCGACAATTACTGGATGAAAGAATGCCAAGGCCTGCCGTGCATCCATGAGATTGGGGCGGCTATTGTTGATAAGAGGCAGATCATGCCGAATGAGATCCACTGCTTCTGGAGGCATCTGGAATGGGATAAGAGTTATCGTGATGACACCATTGAGGAGCATGCAACAATGTCTATTCCCCGGCTGAGACTTGAGGAATTGTACAAGAAGGAGAAAGATGAGATCCTTGAAAAACCCACGTTAGTGCAAGTCACCGACTTGTTCCATGACTTGGAGCATCCGCATAAATCTTCGTTGTTGGAGCCGACGAGTATCGTTTCCAAAGGAAGGCCGAAGGGTTCCACAAAGTATTCCACCAAGAGGGAGCCGAGCTTGTTTGAGCATAGAAGGGCCGAGTTAGAGGAGTATGAGAAGGAGAAAGAGATAAAAAAGGAGAAAGAGAATGAGAATGGGACCCAAGGTAGCCAAGGTATGGGTCGTGGCCGTCCTAGAAAGGATAAAAGTGAAGCGTCTGGATCACAGTTCCCTGACCAACCCATTACTTATATGGGGGTGAACTTTAGGGTTAAGAATGTGGATTACTTCTGGTTCCCATACATTAAGGAGGCGAAAGATGTAATTCCGGACGGGCATTGTGGATATCGGTCACTAGCTGTACTGTTGGGGTATGAAGAGCATTATTACCCTATGGTTCGAATGCATCTAGCGGCAGAGTTGTTGGACAACATAGATGTATACATGGAAATACTGCCCAGACTAGCACCGAGAATGAGTTACGAAGATCTTATATTCCGGGTGAACTATGTCATAAGTTCTTGCTCCTCGCAATATTGGCTCGACATGCCTCTAATCGGTTTGGTGTTTGCCACGTCATATCAAGTTGCGCTATGTTTCTTAGCCTGGGATGGTCCTTGCTTGTGCCTACCAATGAAGGCGTGTAATACAAGCTTAGGCCCTCCGACGAAGATATTGACGATGGCCCACGTAGGAGCTCAGAACCACTTCATACCGGTAAAGCTTACTATTTCTAAATAATTTACTGTACTAAACTATATGAGTATATGCGCAAAGAGTTCAAGTTTGTGTTTTGTATGTAGGTGTGGCTCAAGGATGATTGTCCAGTACCCCCTCCTCCGTATGCTTGGCGTTGTTTCAAAGACCAAAGTGTAGATGGCTGGGATGTTCAGTTTCACTCGAGGTTTCAAATGTTTCGGGATTATCGCATAAGATGTAACCGTCCACCCGATCCTCCAGTGTAGTGACTGACGTTGTAAATAATATAAATATATATTGTGTATGTATGTGTATCCAAGTATTTTCATGTTGCTGGTAGGAATTGAAAAACTAGAAAATTGGGCCCAAATAAGCCCAATAAGAAGGATACAAACATTACATCAACTTCAAACCATTAAATTACATTAAATGTCAATACATAAAACATATTACAAGAGCGATACAAACATTACATCAACTTAATAGGAATGATTATAGAAGAAACGGGTGAAAAACCGAAAAAACGAGAAATTGGGCCCAAATAGGCCCAATAGGAAGGATTGTAGAAGAAACGGGTGAAAAACTGAAAAAATGAGAAATTGGGCCCAAATAGGCCCAATAGGACGGATTGTAGAAGAAACGGGTGAAAAACGAGAAATTGGGCCCAAATAGGCCCAATAGGACGGATTGTAGAAAAAACGGGTGAAAAACTGAAAAACGAGAAATTGAGCCCAAATAGGCCCAATAGGACGGATTGTAGAAGAAACGGGTGAAGAAACGGGTTTTTAGTCGTCTTAAACCCGGTCAAAATAAAACCTAACAAACCTAAACAAGTAGTAGAGGCAAGCAAGGGTCGAATCCCACAGGGAGGAAGTGATCTTTCTAAGTGTTGATTAGCATGCAAAAGACGTGTAACCGACAAGTAACAGGGGGGTTTTTGTATGATCGCAGAGTAACAAGGATGCAAGCTTTAGAGAAAGAATAGGTATGATGGGTGGAAGTATTCCACTAGACAAATATCCACATTGCAGATGAAACAGGTTGATCCTCGATAACTATTGTTCCAAGTTCTTTTTCACAATCTTATAGTTGTTTCCACCCTGATCTTAAGTACTACCAATTCCCACAGTTGTTGATAGACTTATCACAATATCAATGGAAGAAAATCTTACCACTAACAAAGCAATATCAATGCATACAAGGATATAGGATACATGCAAATAGAAGAAAACCTTATTACTAACATGCAAATAATTCTCTCTCACAATTGCACACTCGTATTCCACTATATGTAACAATTGTGTTTGCCACTAGGTATGCACTCGTATTCCACTATATGCAAACCCTAGCACTATGATAGATGTCGAAAAACCTAGTTAGCTACGCTAGAAGAATCAACATAAACCAATAGACAATATGCTCGAGAGAATTAAACCAACTTTATAAGATATAGAACAAGGAATAGAAATCTCACAACCAATTCATTGCAATGCTTCAATCGTCTAGTAGAACAAAGGTGTTTAGTTCTCCATGGGTTAAAACCCCAGAGGAAGAAAGAAAAACGAGTCTCCTATCTAAGACCTGGAAAAGATCTTAAATAGGCTGACGAAATAAACTTGACCTAAAAAATAATAAAGGAAACAAGATAATAGAACTAGAAAATCCGAAATTGCAAAATAGGAAATAATATCTCGCTGGCCGCGAGGCGCTTAACAAGTCCACCGCGGGGCGGTGAGGTTCACCGCGGGGCGTCAGTCTTCTCTGAGATCCACCGCCGGGTCGCGGTGGCTTCTGGCGCGGGGCGTCAAGTTACACCGCGGGGCGGTGAGTTCCACCGCGGGGCGGCGGTGCCTTTTTCAGCTTCTGTGACACTTTAGTAAAAACACCATAACTTTTGATTCCAACTCGGATTGCGCTCATATTTTGAGGACTTGCAGTAGACTTTAAGATCTAATTCCTAGAATTGGAATCACTTCATTTGGACATCTGAGTAGAGAGAACTAACCATTTGAATTCAGCATATTATTTTTCTACTCTTCAATACACTTCAAACCTCTATAAATCCCATGATTTCTTCACTTCTCCACTCTAACTCCATAATCCACGATTTTGCTCTAAATCCATCCAAATGGCGCCTCAATCCTGGTAATAACCCCCAGATATGCACTACAAAATAGCACCGATCAGTATATTTGGGGTGACTTTTAGTATTTGTGTAAATTTTTATACATCTTTCTAGTCTCGTATACCTAAATCGCCCGATTAATACACGGTTTCTATAAACTCATTATATATAGAGAGAGATTGATAGATCGTAGAGATTTGTAAAAAGACAAGAGAGAGATAAATATATGTATAAAAATAGTATTTTTTCTTCTCTTATCCATCTCTTATACAAGGCCATATATATATACATGATTACTTTTTAGCGCATAGGTAAAATTGTCTTTTAGCGCATAGGGTCACACGTAACGTGGTGAGCCATGCAACACGTTACGTGTGGAAAAAAAGGTCCCCACGTAACGTGTGGACCATCTTCACACGTTACGTGGGAAGAGTCTCCACACGTAACGTGTGGAGCTTTGAACCACATAACGTGTGGATATGGTCCACACGTTACGTGGGGAGTCTCCACAAGAAGAGGTCCAGACTTAACGTGAGGAGAGTATCCCCACGTTAAGTAGACCTCTGTTTTTGATTAAGTAACGTTATACGAAGTATTTCGGTCTTGTTCGCTTAGTATCGAGTTTTACAATAAGATTGAAATTACGATCGTATTGAGTCATTTACATTGCTATGGCCATTCTGCCTTTCCAATGTACAGTTCTCGATCGAGCCACCAGGCCGCTTCCAACCTAAAGATAGCGTATGTTTAAAGTTTTTGGTTTATGACATGTAATAGTTGTAGTATTTAATTGTGTTTTAATGTTGTGTATGAACCATAAGATTGTTTTTAAATATGCATTAAGGGAGGGCTACCCCCATTGTGTAGCCCAACTTGTATTAATCTTTATAAGAACAATACAAAATGATCATCAACCTAGAAGACAATACAAATTGGTTCGAAGTGCTGGTTGACTACAACCACATTTAGCACACAATACATAAAACAATACAAATTGATCATAAACTTAGAAAAAAATAGAGAAAAGATATAACACTGCTTTAGTGTTTGAACAAATTAGGGTAGTATCTGGTGAACATTCGCTTCATATGATATCTCTGGTTTACTAAATTTGCTTGCTCCCTACAAAGGTTGATAGTACATAAACAACATTACACAAAAGATACGACATTAATCACCTACGATGTACATCATTTAGTAGATTGAAGTTATACCTACGAATGTTATCAAGATCTTTAACAAGATCTTGAATTTCCTTAACAAGATCTTGATTTTCCTTAACAAGATCTTGTTTTTCATGCCATTGTTGTCAAATAACCGCGTGTGCTCTCTTCTCATACATTGGATCAATCCACTCCCTGAAACGACACCCCACTTCTGGGCATCCCCAATACCTCCTTCCGTAGTTCCACTGCAAATCCCAAGTTCGGACAACGACTTTCAAATTACAGTAGCATAGCCTATCTGCGTTTGTTGATGAAGATTATATGCCATTATTTGTTGTAGTGTTTGGTTTCCTACAAATATCATAAATCCATTAATATAAAAAATCAGCGTTACTAAATCGATAGAAACTGGAAGGAGAAGCTTGTAATACCCCTCATTTTTTAGTGAGGGTAATTGAGTAATTTTCCCAACCTTCGTTCAATAATTATTTCGCTTTCAGTGGAGTTCGGATTTTCCGTAACATCCTTGATCTCCGAAATAATTCCTTGAGTGATATAAAATACATTCAATGTATTTTCGGGACTTAAAATATTTGTTTGGAAACAAACATATAATTTCTGGGGTTAAAAACCCATACCAAAACCATTTCCCCATAACATTTGCATGCCTGCCACGAATACTTCCCCGCGTGCAAATCCTGCCACGAATACTCCCCCCGTGTGCAATCCCGGTCGAGGCACCTGGCGATGCGTTGGTCGAGACTCTTCCTTGGGCTATATATGGAGCCCGGTCTGGAGGGTGATGGGCACCCAACTCTCTTCTTGCTTCGCCATCTTCCTTCTGCTCAAGTAACCGCCGGCGAGCACAACCAACCGCCGCCACCACCTTCTTTCCCTGGTTTGGATCGTGACGAACTGGAGCGAGCTGCTGCGTGGTGCCACTGTTCGTGGGTGCTGCTGCTGCTCCTCCCCGGCGACAAGGCGAGCCACCGACGAGGCGCCGCGAGTCGGAGCTGTCCGCTGCAGCTGCTGCGTCCTTCTACCGTTGCCGGAGCTGCTGCGTGCCACCACTGTGGCCGCCACTGTTGCTGCGCTGCTGACCGCTACTCTCCCGGCGACGAGAGCTTCTCCCCGACGGCAAAGACCCCAACGCCGAGCTGCTGTTGCTTCTTGTGTTGTGCCGCTGTTGTTATTGTGGGGAAGATGAAGGAGTGGCTGGGCCCCCCTTTGCCAGCTCTTGTTGGGCCGAAAAGCCCATTAGTTATTTCTGTCCAGATTTAACCCGAGTTCGATCGAGCGGTATAATTTCGACCCACTTTTATCCGTATTTTCTTTATGAAAATTCAATCAATATTTTTATGATTTAAAATCATAAAAATTTATTGAATTTAATTACTTGAGTTCGTCAGACAAATTAATTGATATTAATTAATTTGTCAGTTATAACGTTAATTGATGGATCGCGTGTGGACCCGTAATTTGCTAGAGCTATCTGAAGCATAGGCCATATCCCCGGAAAGGATATCATCAATAGTCGTCTCGTCTAGATTCATCGCCGGATCTACTTAAGGCAAGTGGCGGTTCGCTCTTGCTTAATCATTCCATGTTCTATTAATTATCAATTGCTTTTAATTGTTAATTAAATTGGATTGAACTGTTGTTTTCGTTTGGGAACAGATTTTATAAATAACTTGATTAAAAGGTGATATTATGATAGGTTGTATATATTGCTAGAAACAACGCTATTATATTTGTTAATTACCGTAATGGTTTTGTTGTGGATTTAAATGTAAACTTTAAATGCTAGATTAACACGAGTATTCGTAGGAACGCTAATTCCGGATAAGGATTAGTCGTTTCTTTATAACTTGGTACTAGTCAGAATAATTTCCTAATGCTCTTAAAGGTCATGACCCATTGCTTCCTATCCACCGTTAAGGTAGGAGGTGTTAAGCACTCTGCTAGTGCAATTTGGGTTGGCATAATTGTCACCCTGTGTATTAAAATCCTCGTAGTTACTCGAGATAATATTAAAAGCTTGTTAACCTTCTCGTAGTTACTCGAGATAATATTAAAAGTCTTAACATTAATGTACGTGTTGTAATTAAATAAGACAAGTGCGGTTAAGCACATAATTAATAAACCTTGGGCGAGAAGTACAACGTGGAAACTCGTCTGGGCTTTGATTAGAGTAAGTCCACCTTCCTAATCTGAATTCGCACTAAGCGGTGAGATTGGTCGTGGACCCAAATAGTCAAGTCGCTTTTAAACGCTTGTGTGAAACTTTAACGTTCCCAAACAGTTGTCATAATTTCCAGTAAGACTCAATCTTTTGGAGTCTTCCCTTCATACGTTTCCCATAAGGCTCAATTCCTTTGGAGTCTTCTCTTCAGTGCATATCTTAATAATAAATCATTCCGTGAAAGTACCGGGTTATATATCGTTCCTTCGGTTTTTATTCGAGGAACAATGATAGTAAACGGTTACGATCACTAGAACCATTCTGTTTTCACCCTTGCATAGTCTTTCATTAGACTAACCAACCGGGTTTTATTCCTTTCATGGTTGGCTGGTGTCATCCATCCTATACGGCACATCAGTGGTTGGTTCCCGAAGACTTGAAGTAACCAATTGAAGAAGAGACTTATAGACGAAGATTTAAGTGTCAGTGTTTTAAGTTGTTGAGTATTACTTTAATATATCTTTATACCTAGCCATGTTATAGGTTGATTCTTACAAGTCTTCCGCTGTGTAATTTAAAGTCTTTCGTTGTATTATCACTCTGTTGTAAAATCATCTCCTCGTTTGACGAGAGATCTTTTAATAAAAGAGTTGAGTTTCATATGTAAATGTCTTCCGCTGTTTAATATTTCATTTAATATATTTACGTATTTAAGTTTAATTGTTCCGATTAAAGCCTGGGGTGACTTTGGGCGGTAATGTCTGAGGTCACTGACATGTGGCACTACCGGCAATAAGTCGGGGGTATTATAGATATGGTATCAGAGAAACGGTTTTAAAATTCTTGGCCTATTATTAGGTTTGAGAATTTTCGAAAAAATTAATTTCGAAACTATTTTCAACCTATTTTCTATTAAAAAGAACTTTGAAGATTTAACTGTTGGATTTAAAAGTTTTCTTTACTCGAAATTTAAAATAATGATTTAGCTATTTGAACTTCAAAAGCTATTTATAATTGGTTTATAAAATGTTGTGTTATAAGCGATTAAATTAAGTTTATGATTGTAACTTTAAAAGTGTGATTTTGATCTTGGTATGAGTTTTGCGAAAATCGTATCACTAGTTTGCGAAACTAATTTTTCTTAAATAATTATTTTATTAAGGTTAATATATAAAGTTTAAAAGTATAAAGTTTAAAAGTATAAAGTTTAAAAGTATGAGGTTATTAATAAGTGGTTTTCAAACTTCTGCAAGCTTCGAGTGTTACTTATTCCCTAGATCCATTCCTAAGATTCTTTCTTCATTTCTGGAGTAATGTCACAACTATATGACATGGATTGCTTTATGAGTTTTACGGGCGTTATCTCGTAAGTAGAGTTTCTCCAAAATTCCTTAGAGTGTAGGAACAATGATGTGTGGTTAATGCTCTATGAGATTAAGAGTTATCTCTCATATGTGTACCATGAACATTCGTTCTGATAAAAGTATATAAGGGTGGATTAATGCGAAGTCCAGAATGCCTAGTTGTGAGTCCATGCTGTATGCATAGATGTGCATAGATTAAGAAGGATAGTCCATCAGGGACTCGTTTCCCCTATTGCGATCTTGAGTAAGACGGTGGAACCAAGAGTTATGGTTACGGGATTTATAAGTAAGTATGGCCAGTGTAGGACCAGTAGTTATAGCTTTTGGAGCAACTAAGTGTACGAAATCATAAGTATCATTTTGGAAGATCTATTTGAGGTTCGTTTGAGGTAATATAAGGAAATGATATGAATAATTCTTGGATGGATAGTAAATTGTGTGAGGAATATAAGGATCTTAAGTTAGAAATAAGTTATTTGAGACAGTTAAACAACCCCTTTGGGATGTAAGTTAGGAAATGGGCGTATGGGCCAAACCTAATTGGGCCAAGTGATTGAATTTGGTAAGTTGTACTTTCAGGGAATAAGGAGTTATGATACTTTGTAAGGTAGCAAGGTTCGACATTTGGACTTTATATGAGTGTGTCATCTATAAGGCTTATGGTATAACTCTTTTTGGAAGAGATTAAGTTATGAAGCTATTGTGTTGGGACTAGGCCACTTAAATGGAAAGATTACAATTTAAGGATAGGTTATGTTGATGATTTCGATAAACTAAAGGATTTAGTAATTAGATTTGTCTTATGTGTGTTTAAGGAGTAAGGTAACAACTGTTACTCGAGTATATCTATTGAAGGATTATGACATAAGTGATTGATTTTGTTGGTAATGAATCATTTAGCAATATGATACTTTGAAGAAATAGGAATAATGTCTCTTGTGATTCGCTTTGAGGAATATAAGAATAAAGGTGTTGTGATTACTTTTGGAGAAAGTTAAGGAATCCTAAATGCTTAAGTTACAGAATGATTAAAGGAACATGCTAAATCGCTACCGAAAGGACACCAAGTTAGAATTGGCATAAGGGCCAAACCGATTATAATAAGTAAATGAATTGTGGAGTATACACTTAAAGGAATTAGGAAATGCGATGTCTCAAGGACCACTAAGTTCTGATAATGGATTATGAGGAAGATAAGGTACGTACTCCGAGAGAAGTTATAAATGGAAAGGTTGACAGAGAAAGGTGTGTTGTCATGCTTAAGGAAAAGTAAATTTGTTGTAAGGATTTAAGAGGGTATTATCATGAGATAATTATGACCTTGTGGGTGTAATTACGAATTGCTACAAGGTAACATATGGAGATGTAAGATAGTGATATGGTTGAGGAAACTGATCGTTTCTGGAAGCAAGTTAAGCTATAAAGTGATTAAGGATATTAAGATCAGGTAGTGAGATTACGGCGAATCAGGTTTCATTAGTTTAGCGATGCCAAGTTTCGGGGTCGAAACTTTTCTTAAGGGGGTAGTAATGTAATACCCCTCATTTTTTAGTGAGGATAATTGGGTAATTTTCCCAACCTTCGTTCAATAATTATTTCGCTTTCAGTGGAGTTTGGATTTTCCGTAACATCCTTGATCTCCGAAATAATTCCTTGAGTGGTATAAAATACATTCAATGTATTTTCGGGACTTAAATATTTGTTAGGATACAAACATATAATTTCTGGGGTTAAAAACCCATACCAAAACCATTTCCCCATAACATTTAAATGCCTGCCACAAATACTTCCCCGCGTGCAAATCCTGCCACGAATACTCCCCCCGTGTGAAATCCCGGTCGAGGCACCTGGCGATGTGTTGGTCGGGACTCTTCCTTGGGCTATATATGGAGCCCGGTCTGGAGGGTGATGGGAACCCAACTCTCTTCTTGCTTCGCCATCTTCCTTCTGCTCAAGTAACCGCCGGCGAGCACAACCAACCGCCACCACCACCTTCTTTCCCTGGTTTGGATCGTGACGAACTGGAGCGAGCTGCTGCGTGGTGCCGCTGTTCGTGGGTGCTGCTGCTGCTCCTCCCCGGCGACAAGGCGAGCCACCGATGAGGCGCCGCGAGTCGGAGCTGTCCGCTGCAGCTGCTGCGTCCTTCTACCGTTGCCGGAGCTGCTGCGTGCCACCACTGTGGCCGCCGCTGTTGCTGCGCTGCTGACCGCTACTCTCTCGGCGACGAGAGCTTCTCCCCGGCGGCGAAGACCCCAGCGCCGAGCTGCTGTTGCTTCCTGCGTTGTGCCGCTGTTGTTGTTGTGGGAAAGATGAAGGAGTGGTGGGGCCCCCCTTTGCCAGCTCTTGTTGGGCCGAAAAGCCCATTAGTTATTTCTGTCCAGATTTAACCTGAGTTCGATCGAGCGGTATAATTTCGACCCACTTTTATCCGTATTTTCTTTATGAAAATTCAATCAATATTTTTATGATTTAAAATCATAAAAATTTATTGAATTTAATTACTTGAGTTCGTCAGACAAATTAATTGATATTAATTAATTTGTCAGTTATAACGTTAATTGCTGGATCGCGTGTGGACCCATAATTTGCTAGAGCTATCTGAAGCATAGGCCATATCCCCGGAAAGGATATCATCAATAGTCGTCTCGTCTAGATTCATCGCCGAATCTACTTAAGGCAAGTGGCGATTCGCTCTTGCTTAATCATTCCATGTTCTATTAATTATCAATTGCTTTTAATTGTTAATTAAATTGGATTGAACTGTTGTTTTCGTTTGGGAACAGATTTTATAAATAACGTGATTAAAAGGTGATATTATGATAGGTTGTATATATTGCTAGAAACAACGCTATTATATTTGTTAATTACCGTAATGGTTTTGTTGTGGATTTAAATGTAAACTTTAAATGCTAGATTAACACGAGTATTCGTAGGAACGCTAATTCCGGATAAGGATTAGTCGTTTCTTTATAACTTGGTACTAGTCGGAATAATTTCCTAATGCTCTTAAAGGTCATGACCCATTGCTTCCTATCCACCGTTAAGGTAGGAGGTGTTAAGCACTCTGCTAGTGCAATTTGGGTTGGCATAATTGTCACCCTGTGTATTAAAATCCTCGTAGTTACTCGAGATAATATTAAAAGCTTGTTAACCTTCTCGTAGTTACTCGAGATAATATTAAAAGTCTTAACATTAATGTACGTGTTGTAATTAAATAAGACAAGTGCGGTTAAGCACATAATTAATAAACCTTGGGCGAGAAGTACAGCGTGGAAACTCGTCTGGGCTTTGATTAGAGTAAGTCCACCTTCCTAATCTGAATTCGCACTAAGCGGTGAGGTTGGTCGTGGACCCAAATAGTCAAGTCGCTTTTAAACGCTTGTGTGAAACTTTAACGTTCCCAAACAGTTGTCATAATTTCCAGTAAGACTCAATCTTTTGGAGTCTTCCCTTCATACATTTCCCATAAGGCTCAATTCCTTTGGATTCTTCTCTTCAGTGCATATCTTAATAATAAATCATTCCGTGAAAGTACCGGGTTATATATCGTTCCTTCGGTTTTTATTCGAGGAACAATGATAGTAAACGGTTACGATCACTAGAACCATTCTGTTTTCACCCTTGCATAGTCTTTCATTAGACTAACCAACCGGGTTTTATTCCTTACATGGTTGGCTGGTGTCATCCGTCCTATATGGCACATCAGTGGTTGGTTCCCGAAGACTTGAAGTAACCAATTGAAGAAGAGACTTGTAGACGAAGATTTAAGTGTCAGTGTTTTAAGTTGTTGAGTATTACTTTAATATATCTTTATACCTAGCCATGTTATAGGTTGATTCTTAAAAGTCTTCCGCTGTGTAATTTAAAGTCTTTCGCTGTATTATCACTCTGTTGTAAAATCATCTCCTCGTTTGACGAGAGATCTTTTAATAAAAGAGTTGAGTTTCATATGTAAATGTCTTCCGCTGTTTAATCTTTCATTTAATATATTTACGTATTTAAGTTTAATTGTTCCGATTAAAGCCTGGGGTGACTTTGGGCGGTAATGTCTGAGGTCACTGGCATGTGGCACTACCGGCAATAAGTCGGGGGTGTTATAAAGCTTACCCAAAAGTCTATCTGTAGGCGCCGCTTGTGTTGGAATTGTTGTAGTGAACAAACAACTCTAATGCTTCTTATATAGTGAAAAAAAAAACAAGCAATGTGTTTGACAGCTAATAACTAGCTGGAAAAAATGTTTGACAACTATTGTATATAGCTGTATACAGCTGTGGTCATGAGTCTTTTATCATAAACCCTAAACCGTACCCATAAACCGTAAATGGCTTGATACTTGACCCTAAACCCTAAACCGTAAACCATAAACCGTAAATGGCTTGATACTTGACGCTAAACCCTAACCCTAAACCATGAACCGTAAATGGCTTGATACTTGACCCTAAACCCTAAACCCTAAACCCTAAACCTTAAACCTTAAACCTTAAACCTTAAACACTAGACCCTAAACACAAAACCCTAAAACCTAAGGGGGAAATGTATCACCACGTTACGTGTGAGCACCTCCCACACTTAACGTGTGGGAGATGCTCACACGTAACGTGGGGACATGGTGGATATAAAACGCATTGAATTAACATCTTGTCCCCACCTAAATTTATTAATGGTCCCCTAACTTCATCTTCTCCGGCTAAGGACACAATTTCGAGCCTAAACCCTCATTTGAAACATCCCCAAATTTTAAACACCCTCAATTTTTTTTTTAAAAAGTAGGACAATATGAACAACAATGATTATTGGAACAACAATGATGAAGATGATCCACATCCAAATGAGGTAATTTCCCTTATTTGAAGTTAAAGTTTTCATTTTTTGTTTGGGACATGTTCAAAGTTTTGATCTTTAGTTGTTGAAAACAATGCATGATATTTGTTGTTTAGGTGTTAGAAACCAAGTTTAACATGCTAGATTTTCAAAGTTTTGAACTTGATATGTGTTGTTTAGGTGTTAGAAACCAAGTTTTACAAGCTAGATTTTGAGGGATACATGTGTAAGAAAGCAAGATCCACATTACATTGAAGAAACATATCCACACATAACGTGGGAAACATGTCCACACGTAACATGTGAAACATGTTCACACATAACGTGTGAAGCAGCTCAACACGTTATTTGTGGAGATGCTTCCCACATAACGTGTGAAACTGCTATACACATAACGTGTGAAGCATGGCATTTAAGAACTGGTCATGTTAATTTTAGAACACTAAAATTAATGTCTAAGAATGGTATGATCAGTGGGGACTTTAACTCTACAACTAAAGATTGTGAAAATTGTGTTCAAGCAAAAATGTCTAAGAGACCTTTTCATGCAGTAGAAAAGACAAATGATATCCTAGATCTTGTACATTCTGATATATGTGAATTAAATGGAGTATTAACAAGAGGAGGAAATAGATACTTCATTACTTTTAGTGATGACAAATCTAGATATATTCATGCTTCCTTAAAGGGAATTATGGTTTCACACTTAATAATTAGTTCCCTACTTGATGAGACGATTCCATGTGTATATAGGTGAACTACTTTTTGTACGAGGGGTTGAACAATATTTCGCTCGATGATTGGAGCACCCCACAACAATCCTTTTCTGGCTGGGAAACACCTCATCAACTGTTGCCGGAATGGAACACACCATCTGAGTGGAAAACACCAGAAGAGATACCATGCTTCTCACTTGGAGTGTTTGAGGAGAGTTGTCCGCCTCCAGAAGCATCTTTATCTCATGAAGAGACTCAGAATTCAGCTTCTGCTAACCCACAATTCGGCTTTCCATCCCTACACACACAACCTCAGTTCAGAAATGATCCAGAAGAGGATGTTTTCATCTCTGCTGATTATTCAGAGTTCTTCACAACAGACCAAATCTGGGAGTCCAGAGAAGAAGCATTTAAATGGGCACGGAAGACTGCTATGTGTCATAACTTCTGCATCATAAAGTGGAGGAATAAACCTTCCATAGGAGGAGCCCTTGGGGGACTTGGTTACCGTGTGATATGCATGGACAAAACATCCGTAAACAAGTTGACCAAGTGAGGGAGATCACAAAGTCGAAGAAGTGTGGGTGTCCATTCATATTGAGGTTGAAAGAAGGGCCGAAGGGATCATGGAAGATCAATGTACAGACTGGAACTCACAATCATGTGATCAAAGAAAATTTGTTTGGTCATGCATTAGCTGGTCGACCAAACGCTGAAGAGTAGGAGATTATTAGGATGATGACAGTTAATCATTGCAAGCCTCAAAAGATTTTTTCTACAATCAGCTCGTCCCCAGGAAACTTGACCAAGATGAAACAAGTGTATAACATGATGCATGCCATACGAAAAAACGGTATGGAAGGATGAACAGTGATGCAACAGTTCTTCTATGAGTGTAAGGAGAAGGGATACTTCATGGAGCATAGATTCAATAAGGAGACCAATAAGATCATAGATATCTTCTTCGCAAGCCCAGACCACTTGTCGTTGCTGAAGGCATTCCCGTACATTGTGTTGCTAGACTCTACATACGCAACTAACATGTTAGTAACACACATATCTATTATATTCTTCACTTGTTCATGTAATCATTAGCATGCCATAACATATCATTATGTGTGCAGTTACGATTTGCCCTTCCTTGAATTTGTCGGCATCACATCTGTTTGGAAAAACTACAATGTTACCGGGGCGTTTCTGGAGCATGAGAATGAAGAGAGTTACATATGGGCCATACAACAACTTTCAAAAATGTTTGTCAAGGTTCAACGAGCACCCACATGCTTGGTCACAGATCGGGAGAAGGCGTTGATGAACGCCTTAGAGAAGCTGTTTCCAACTGCAAAATTCCTCCTATGTAGGCGCCATGTAAGGAAGAATATTGAAGACTTTGGGAAAAAGGCCATGGACAAGTTTAGGGGCATAGCGTTTTCCAATGATTACATGAAACTATTCAAGGAAACAACCATAGAAGGGTATGAAGCAAACATTAAGAAGATTCAACAAGATTGGAGGAAATATCCAAAATGTCTTCAGTATGTACAAAAAAACTGGCTTGAGGAAAAGAATCGTCTCAGTATGGACATATATAGTTTTCACTCTTGGAACTTCCACAACTTACAGGTTTGTGCATTATGTTTTATAAGTTAACTGGTTATTTGAACTTAGACTTTTACAACAACACACTGACTTCAGATTCTTGATTGTAATACAGGGTTGAAGGGGCCCATTCCAGTCTTAAAAGCTTATTCACTAGCAATGATGGCAACCTTTGCACTGTATTCGATCAATATGATGCACGGTTGCGCATTCACATTAAGGAGATAAGGGGGGCCTTGAATGAGAGCTTAGAAAAAGCGATTTACGCTGATAACCAAATCACATATTTCCGGCAGGCTGCACTACAAGGTCTCTGCGATTGCACTAGCACGACTGATTAAGGAATACAAGAAAGGCGAAGATCCATTGTGGAACACTATATGCAGATGCCAGATGAGGGTCAGGGATGGCTTGCCTTGCGTGCATGACATGGCGCAGAATGTGATGAACCAGGAACCAATTGAACCTAGCTCATTGTATCCGTTCTGGAGGCAATTGACCTTGTCAGAAGTGCGGACGGATGAAGAAGAAGCCAGAGCACGTAGATTGAATAGGTCGTTGCTTGATGAATTTGCTTCAAGCGTCTTCCCCACATTGCCAGTGCATGATTAACACAAAGCTGTCTCTGCACTAACAAGTATAGCACATCCAGAGCGGACTACTCTACAAAAGCCAGCTAACGTTTGGCATAAGGGTCGGCCTCAAGGAGCTCTAAACATTCCCACCAAAAGGCAACCGTCAGCATGGGAGTACACTGACCAAGAGATGGAGGGAACACCTCCGAAGAAGCAAAAAGCAAGACCACCTAAGGAAGCTTCAACCATGCCATGGCAATCATGGAAGCCTATGCCTTTGGGTTACACGACATTGATCAAACACCCTAGGCGATATATTACCCAGTTTCCCAAGTGTATGAAACCACACGTGGGAGAATGGTGGTAAATAGTTGGTGATGGAAACTGCGGATACAAATCAATTGCGCATGGTCTGGGTTTCGGGCAGGAGCAGTGGGCTTTTTTTCGACGTACAATGATCGCTACGTTGAAACAAGAGTATGAGCTATTTGCACCAATTTAGATGTCTACGATGACACTTGAGGCAATGGAGGTGACGTGGCCGAAATATGCAATGCAAATATCGTTGAATGGCCTAGTCAAAGTAAAAGTCCTAACAACCTACTAAACAGATGTATAGCAAGCAAGTAAGGGTCGAACCCACAGGGAAGATCTGATGAAGTATGCAATTATGATTAACAAGTAACAAGGAAATGGGGTTTTGGTTATCAAGCAGAGCAAAGTAAACAAGTTTAGTTGATTTGATAATATGATTGGGGAAAGTAGTTCCACTAGAACGAGATCCACAATACAGAGATGTAATTTGATCACAGAAATCTATTAAATCCAAGTTCTTTCACTATTCTTATGGTTGTTCCCACCTTGATCTTGATTAACTACCAATTCAGACAGTTGTTGATAGTACTTACTACAATATCAATGGAAGAAAACCTTACCACTAATAAAGCAATAGCAATGCACACAAGGATATATGATACATGCAAATAGAAGAAAACCTTACTACTTAACATGCAAATGATTCTCACTCACAATTGCGCACTCGTATTCCACTATATGCAACAATCGTGTATGCTACTAGATATGCACTCATATTCCACTATATGCAAACCCTAGCAATTGATAAATATTACTCAACCTAGTTGATCAGGCTATGAAGAATAACAATGAATCAATATTCAATATAACCAAGAGAATCAAACCAACACATATAAGAATAGGAACAAGGAATATAAATCTCACAAACACATCAACTGTATTGCTTCAAACGTCTAGTAGAACAAAGGGAAATTAGTGCTCCATTCAGATGCAAATGAAACCCTAATGAGAAAGAAAACAACGATGCTAAAAGTCTGATGTAAAGTGTCTGCCTCTTAACCTAGAAAGAGGTCTTAAATAGGCTTAGGAAATAAGTTTAACCTAACAAAAATAGCAAGGGAAATAAAAATAATATAAATAAGAAAGTCCGAAAATGCATAAAAGGAAATAATGTCTTCTGACCACGAGGCATTACGTGTGCCCACCGCGGGGCGGTGACTTCTTCTGGCATGACCAGCTCTTCTCTGAGACCCACTGCCGGGTCGCGGTGGCTCTGGCGCGGGGCAGTAGCAGTTCGCCCACTCCTTTCTTCAGCTCTACTTCTTCTCTTCCGCTCTTCTATACTACCAAGTGTTGGTAGCCTTCTCCCATTAGTCTTCAAGCGGATCCTCATCCATCTTCATCATCTCCATCTAAGCTATAAATCCCTGGATATCTTCAATTCTCTCCACATCTTCTGGATTACAGACTTAGCCTCAAATCTGATCATAAACTCCTCCAAATAATGCTAATAATTGCTAGTAAAGGTGCATGAAATGACACCTATCAAATTCCCCCATACTTAGACCTTTACTCGTCCTGAGTAAGCTAATGATAAACCTACTCCCTCAATCAAACACCAAGGCCTCATGAAGTACAAGAAAATATGACACCAGTAACTACAACATCTTAACCATCAGCTCCAGACAACCAAAACAAGTGATGCAAAGATTATTCTAATCCTAACTCCAATCTAGCTCCTTATCGCTCCAGAGTGGCCTACCCGAGTCCTCCTTATGACTCCCCTTCTTATGATGCCGACCTCCAGAATGATCCTAAAATCACTCTTTTTTCTTTACGCTCATTTTGCCCAGGCGCCCTCTCGGGTTTTCACCTAGCCACTCATTTCATTTTGCTAGATATCTCACAAATACTCGTATCACTCCAGTCCATTTTTGCACTGGTCTATACCAGTCGGACTACCTGCTTTTTACCTGAATCGCCCTTTCGGGTTTTCAGCTCATCCCAAGATTTTGATTACCTTTTCACATCTTTTGGCTTTTTTGATTTTTTTTTTAGAAATACTTGAATGAAAATTACAGAAAACAAAGCTATGTACACTAGATAGATAGACAGTACAGTCTAAATCCCTCCCCCATACTTAAACCGAACATTGTCCTCAATGTAGAGAAGAGAACAACAAATGAAATAGGGGAAGGAGAAATAAACTCACTGTGGGCCGGATGGTGGTGGTGGTGGGAACCTCCCAAAGTAGTCCCTCATATGAGCGTCCATAGCATCCAGACGCTCATCTACATCAGCACGGAACTGGGTCTGCCAAGTCTACAGACCGGTCTCTACTCGGGTGTTCCAGTGAGTCTACTGCACCGAGAATGCATCAAATCTTGCATACAACTCCTGCCAAGGTATGGCAGGACCATAAGAAGACGAAGGCGTATCAAACTGGGTAGGCAGAGGAGCATCCTCACCCACAGAGTCAGCAACAGCAGCACCAGCACTAGGGCCTCTCCAAACGGATCCGAAGGAGCAACAAGAGGGGTAGCATCAACCATAACTCTGCTATCACTGGGAATCCACCATCCCTCAAATGAAGGGGAATAAGTGAAAACCCGAGGAAGAATCAGAATATGACCATCGTATGAAGACCAAACTAAATGACCATCCCTGCCCAATGGCTTCAGCATCGAGCACACTCTCATGTGCGCCATGTCATACACCGCATGAGCAACAGGCCGAGGAATACGATCAGTGGCAATAATCTCAGCACAAAGAAGGGTGATCAAACCACCCCCACAAATATCACGTGGCTCACCATCACGAATCCTCTTCAAGGAACTCAGAAAAAGACTAGCCCAACATGGGGTGTACATAACAATAGACAAGATGCTCAAAAACCATTAGAAGTCCTTCAGAGGGACCTTACCATCATCAGCATGGCCAAAGAAATCTCTCATCAATACCTTGTGGATCAACCTTAAGCAAGGGTTCACCAACTTCGAATTCACCTCCTGGCCC
The DNA here is from genome assembly GCA_027886185.1 of Rheum nobile. NCBI lineage: Eukaryota > Viridiplantae > Streptophyta > Magnoliopsida > Caryophyllales > Polygonaceae > Rheum > Rheum nobile. Next base: position 682,393 of record WOAB01000002.1, on the reverse strand, counting down.
TTCTTGAACTTCCTATGCGTGGCAGCCTCCCAAAACTCCATCATATCCGTCTCAATCAGACCACCAGACCACTCATCAGACGGTTCCTTTGTAATGCCCAGGGCACCACGAATCTCCTCAGCAGACAAAGCATACTCACGACCGTTATACGTGAACGTGATCTTCGTCAACCTCTTGTCGGCGGAACCATCAGAATACCTCTTAACAGAGGCGATGAACTGGTAGCATAGCTCGGGGTAAGCATCAGCGGACTTGTTCAGGAAGGTCCCCAGGCCACACTCTGCTAAATAAAGGGATACACACTCCAACATACCAAACTCAATCAACGTTGGCTTGTCAAAGAACTTAGTAGCCAACACCTTCCTCTCCTTCACAACGTTATACACCTCATTCTCATCCCTCGTAGAGACCTGCTTCCTACCTCTAGATGCCATAAGTAATGAATTGAGATGCTCAAAACAAAGGGCGACCAAAGAGGATTTACAAACGAGCGAAAAACACACAGCCTGGTAGTCTCGCCGCGGGGCGGTGGATGTGCCGCCGGGTCGCGGTGGGGTAACTGGGACGTCACGCCGGGTCGCGGTGGGGGTCGCCGCGGGGCGGTGGCAGGCGACGCGGTGGTGGGCGACACGAGGCGGCGGGGTTTGTGTTTGGCTCTTTTGTGAGGATAAACTCCAAATTGGGCAAAGAAACTCAAGGTTAATGTAATTGGAGGCTAGATTCGGACCAAGAACAAGAGGGGTTGGTAGGAAAATGGGGGAATGGCTTGGAAAAGCTTGAGAGGGGTGTTGGGTATGGAGGGTTTGTGAGAGTGGAGGCTAGGTTAAGGAAAGGAAAAGGAAGAAGGGTTGATGGGCCGGTTATATACATTGGCCCAAAGAGAAAACTTGGCCAAAAGGGGCCCAATCCGTCAATTTCTTATGTACCACTGATTTTTTTTTCCGGAGTGGAGGAAATATAGCAGACATCCACCGCGGGGCGGCGGACTTGTCACCGGGTCGCGGTGAGGTAACTGGGAGCACCGTCTCCTCTCCATTTACTTTCGTACCTGAAATGTTAGTGACAGGCGAACGAAACAAAGCAAAAGGAATTACGGATTAATCTAGGAGAAAAGAAAAATTAAGGAAAACTACCTCGGGTTGCCTCCCGGACAGCACCTTAGTTAACGTCGTTGGCTCGACGTACTTCAAATCAACTACCACCTAGAACAAGATCCCTTCAGAATCCTCCTAACTGTCTCCTCCTGCTGGAACTTCCCATGGAAAGGCTTGAACCTTAGACCATGCTCCCTCTTGGCCATTGACTCCATAATTGCTTCCTTTGGAGCTTCTCCCCCATACTTAGAGCGATGTGGGGGCCGATATGGCTCAACCTGATCATGTTGCACGACACTAGATGAAGGCTTACTGCCTTGTATGGTTAGTGCAGGGGGGCAAGTGCCCAAAGTAGAGGGGGTAGATTCTCCTATGACATCAAGTAAGACATCATGCTCATGCAAATCAAAAGGTTCAGTAACAGCTGAATATTCAACTATGGTCTCTACTGCACTAGTCTTAACATTTTCCTGAGTAGGATTATCAATATCACCAATGCAGCAAAGGGTAGGCAGTTCAATGGAGTTGACCTTATGAATATTATGCTAAAAAATTATTCCATCGAATTCCATAGTTAAAGTTCCACTATCCACATCAATCTTCGTCATGGATGTTTTCATAAAAGGTCGACCTAACATAACAGGAGCAACCTGCTCATCATAATCCATATCCATTATGAAGAAATCAGCAGGAAAAATTAAGGGACCTATCTTAACAAGAATATCTTCCACAACACCCTTAGGAGGCACACAAGAACCATCAGCAAGTTGAATCACAATATTGGTATCATGCAAGGTCCTACTCCTAAATCTTCAAGCAATGAGTAAGGCAAAACATTAATAGAGGCACCCAAGTCTAACATGACTTTCTCAAATCGATGCTCACCTATAGCAATAGGAATAGTGAACGTACCTGGATCCTTGCACTTCTCAGGCATACGCTTTTGAAATACCGCGGAGAAATGTTCACCAACCGAAACCTTCTTCTGGACCTTCAACTTTTGTGTCCTCTTGATAGTGCACAACTCCTTCAAAAACTTGGCATATCGAGGAACAACCTTAATAAGCTTGAGAAGAGGGATGTTCACCTCACAGTTTCGGAATGTCTCGAAATGATCATTGTTGTCGGTGACCCTTCTAGCTTTTAGCGCCTCGGGAAAAGGTGCCGGTGGCTTCTCGGAACCGAGAGGGGGAAAAACCGGACGAACATAATTATCAACGCAAACCTCGTCGGTGGCGCTTGGATTTTGGAGGCCGGGTCGCGGTAGTCTCACCGCGGGGCGGTGGTCATTGCCGCGGGGCGGTGAGGTCGCGGTGGGATTATTGAAGCTTGCCGCCGGGTCACGGTCAGTGTCGCCGCGGGGCGGTGACATGCATGCCTCTTCACTGGCCTCAGATCCAACTCGCCGCCGGGTCGCGGTGGAGTCCACCGCAGGGCGGTGACCGATATTCTCCATCTCAAATTCGCTCTCCTTTCCAGCAATAGGAGGAACGACCAGTTGCTTACCACTTCTGAGGGTGATGGCACTCACATTTTCCCTTGGATTCACTGTGGTCTGAGATGGCAAGGAATTAGATGTCCTTTGGTCAATCTTGGTCACAACATCAGCCAGTTGGCCAATCTGCCTCTCCATATTCTTTATGCTTGACTCAGTAGTCTGCACATGAGTGGCGAAGTGCTGAGTCAAGGTCTTTAGCAACTCTTCTGTAGTAGCACCAGAGTTTTGGCCTAGAGGCCTCTGTTGGTATGGGGCTCTCTGCTGGTATTGCTGTTGTGCCGGCTGTTGACCACCTTATGGGTCGCTCCACCGGAAGCCTGGGTGGTCATGCCATCTCGGATTGTAGTTGGGTTGTCCACCAAACTGTGGTCTAGGGGGTCCGTAACCTCCTACAGCATTCACTTCACCAATACCTTCCTCTTGCAGCTGAGGACAAGTATCAGTAGGGTGGAATTGATCACAGCAAATCCCACACGCTTTGACTTGTTGAGGAGTGTTTTGGTTTTCCATTCTCTTCACCATCTCCTTCAACTCAGCTAACTCATTCAACACAGGGCTAGGTCCTACAGGAGTCACAACATTGACTGCCTTTCTCTGGTACGTCTTACCAAAGCTCCTGGTACTCTCACTCATCTCCTGAAATCTTTCCATGGCTGCATCCGGTGTCAGATTGAGTATGCTCCCACCGCATGCAGCGTCAACCATTCTTCTCTCTTGATCGAGCAGGCCATTTTGTAAGTAGAGAACAAGATCCTGCTTGGCGTATCCGTGGAACGGGCAGCTAGAGCAAAGCCTCTTGTACCGCTCAAGATAGTCATATAGCGTCTCATCAGCACCCTGCTCAATGTTAGCAATTGCCTTTTTCAAAGCATTCGCCTTCTTTGTTGGGAAGTACTTGTCAAGAAATGCCTTGTGCAGTTTAGTCCAGGTATCTATGGTCCCTGGCGGCAAGTGATAATACCAGTCGCTAGCAGAGTGTAGCAAAGAAAAACCAAAGGCTCTCATCTTGATTTGATCCTCCGTCACATTCCTTGGCTTCATAGTCATGCAGACATTGTGGAATTTACCTAGATGAGATATCGGGTCCTCTCCACTCAAACCATGGAATTTCGGGAGATAAGCAACAACTCCAGATTTCAGCTCAAAGTTCACCCCTACGTCAAATGCAGGAATGACGACAGCCAAGGGGGGTTGTGCCCCAATGTTCGGTTCAGTCAGCTCTCTCAGAGTTTCGGTCATTGCAGCAGGAGGGATGTCAACTGGCTCAACGGTCTCAACTGTCTCAACCTCGGCTTCTTCTTCTCCTTGATCGCGTAGGTTCTCACGGAAAGATCTGTCGATTTCTGGATCAAAAGTAGCTAGAGGAGAGTCAGTACTACGAGTGTCGACCATAAGATAGGTCTCCACCAAAATCAATCACAAAAACACACAACAAACAGAAAACTTCCCCGGCAACGGCGCCAAATTTGACGTGGCCGAAATATGCAATGCAAATATCGTTGAATGGCCTAGTCAAAGTAAAAGTCCTAACAACCTACTAAACAGATGTATAGCAAGCAAGTAAGGGTCGAACCCACAGGGAAGATCTGATGAAGTATGTAATTATGATTAACAAGTAACAAGGAAATGGAGTTTTGGTTATCAAGCAGAGCAAAGTAAACAGGTTTAGTTGATTTGAGATTATGATTGGGGAAAGTAGTTCCACTAGAACGAGATCCACAATACAGAGATATAATTTGATCACAGAAATCTATTAAATCCAAGTTCTTTCACTATTCTTATGGTTGTTCCCACCCTGATCTTGATTAACTTCCAATTCAGACAGTTGTTGATAGTACTTACTACAATATCAATGGAAGAAAACCTTACCACTAATAAAGCAATAACAATGCACACAAGGATATATGATACATGCAAATAGAAGAAAACCTTACTACTTAACATGCAAATGATTCTCACTCACAATTGCGCACTCGTATTCCACTATATGCAACAATCGTGTATGCTACTAGATATGCACTCGTATTCCACTATATGCAAACCCTAGCAATTGATAAATATTACTCAACCTAGTTGATCAGGCTATGAAGAATAATGATGAATCAATATTCAATATAACCAAGAGAATCAAACCAACACATATAAGAATAGGAACAAGGAATAGAAATCTCACAAACACATCAACTGTATTGCTTCAAACGTCTAGTAGAACAAAGGGAAATTAGTGCTCCATTCAGATGCAAATGAAACCCTAATGAGAAAGAAAACAATGATGCTAAAAGTCTGATGTAAAGTGTCTGCCTCTTAACCTAGAAAGAGGTCTTAAATAGGCTTAGGAAATAAGTTTAACCTAATGAAAATAGCAAGGGAAATAAAAATAATAGAAATAAGAAAGTCCGAAAATGCATAAAAGGAAATAATGTCTTCTGGCCGCGAGGCGTTACGTGTGCCCACCGCGGGGCGGTGAGATCCACCGCGTGGCGGTGGCTTCTTCTGGCGCGACTAGCTCTTCTCTGAGACCCACTGCCGGGTCGCGGTGGCTCTGGCGCGGGGCAGTAGCAGTTCGCCCACTCCTTTTTTCAGCTCTTCTTCTTCTCTTCCGCTCTTCTATACTACCAAGTGTTGGTAGCCTTCTCCAATTAGTCTTCAAGCGGATCCTCATCCATTTTCATCATCTCCATCTAAGCTGTAAATCCCTGGATATATTCAATTCTCTCCACATCTTTTGGATTACAGACTTAGCCTCAAATCTGATCATAAACTCCTCCAAATAATGCTAATAATTGCTAGTAAAGGTGCAAGAAATGACACCTATCAGGAGGCAAAGCTTGCATGGTTTCCCGCGCCCTACTTGCCTGCCCCACGGGAGACGTGGTTGGACCTCTCGGATATGGGATGTTTGGTGGCTACTACATTCAACTGTGTATTCGTCTCCATTGGTGCTGGTGTAGGCACGACATACATGCCTATGAGGGCGAATGCAAACCAAGCGGTTGGAGAGAAGATTAAGACGATATGAATTTGCCATGTCGAGAAAGAGCAACATTTCATTGCAGTACATTAATACAATCAAATCAGTACAAATACACCTTGGTAATATGCATTACAAAATTAATTTTTATGATTCAAAATCTGTAGATTGGCCTTGTCGAAACCTCGCCCTTGCCGGACCTTTACACCGCGTGGGTGAGATTCCATGACCCGTCTGCGGATGCCTTGGTAGATCCATTCCTTGAACGATTGATGGAGTACCAAGCACACAAACCAAAGGGTCGCGGAAAGAAGAAAGTTGAAACTATCTTATGTTAAGACATATGTATGATGCAATGACTTTGATGTAATGTTAAGACACATGTTCACTGTATTTATGACATGTTGGTGATTTTAGTGTCATCGGTCATTTCGTGTAGTCCGGAAATAGAATGCACACTCGTGTGTATTCTTTTTGTAAAAAGGCACGGTTAGTGACAAACCGTGCCCTTTTACAGAAGCCAGATTGGGCTTTCTGGCAAGGCGCACGGTTTGTCACAAACCGTGCCAAGCATGTCACAAACCGTGCACCTTTACAGAAGGCACAGAAATGCCAGAAACCACATTCTGGCAAGGCATGTCACAAACCGTCCCCACACGTTATGTGTGGAGATCATCCACACATAACGTGCGCCTTGCCAGATTGTGGTTTCTGGCGGTTTTTGTAACTTTTGTAAAAGGGCACGGTGACGTGAATCCGTCCCATCAAGTCAAGTCCTCCGAGCCAAGGCGCTCACCAAGGCTAGCCAACCATGAGCCTTCAAGCCAAGAAGAGTCTTCAAGCAAAGAAGAAGTCACACCTATGAGACTCACACGAGCCAAGGCTAGAGAATTGCAAGCCAAGCTCCACCTTAGGCTCGCCACACTTGGGCCTACATCTAGTCGTCTAGGAGACTTCTTCTCCTTGATGACTATCTCGGCGCCAAGCATTCCCTAAGTCACTTTCAAGGGCCTTTTGAGGCATTTTAGTACATGACATTTTTAAGACTTTGGATTAGTATTTCATGCATGTGTTAAGTTATATTTTTGCTGCAAACAAAACGCTTGAGGAAGGCTTGCTAGGGTTATAAGGCCGCCTCCCTCATTTGTTGTTCTTTAGCTTAATTTTGAATCAAAAATACTCTCAAGAGAGATTTCTTCCTTAAGCTCAAGCAATTCGTGCATCTTTGTGAGTCATATCAAAGCTGCTCAATCGCATCCTTGAACCCCCTTGGTGAGTCACATCCAAGCTAGGTTCAAGAACCCCTCCACGACGTGGTGAGTCATATCCACCTAGTGAAGGCTATCAATCGGCTCCTCCACCAACCACCACCGCCGCTTCCACCCTTCAAACTACCCTCCATAAGCCACCCTTCCACCACCAAGTGCCTCCCCCAACGCTTCCAAGCCTCCCTCAAATCGCAACCCTAAATCACCCTCCACCGCTAGGGTTTCCACCGAAACCACCCTCACTTCCACCCCCGATATCTCGAGGCCCACGTGGGCACCACCAGGCCCCTTCTACACCACCAATCTCAACCTCATCCACCACTACTGCAGCCCAAGTCCGCCGCAAAATGACTCCAACGCCGCCCTGCAGCCCGCTCCCAAAGACGCCTCCCCGGTTTGCCAAAGGGTGACGACCGGCCAAGCACTTCACCGAAGCTCATCCAAGTCGATCCTTGTCAAGTGGTATCAGAGCCACGCAAGGTTTGGCCATCAAATCTGTCTTTTTAAAGTGCAATTTGCTCATTAGAAGTGCAAGCTTAGGTTGCCTAGACTTTTACTTCCGATTTTTGGCCTTTGTGTTGTGCAAACTCCATTGTTGTCTTGATCTTTGCTAGCTTCGACTTCTGAAAATTTCTGAGGTTTAAGAAGACCTTTTGCATGCTCAAAAAATCCAGTTACAACACAAAAAGTCGTTACACAACTCAACCATCATTAGCAAGTTAATTGCTTTCCTTATTTGGCTTTATTACCATATTTGCTTGCATTCAATATCTCCTTCTTTGCAGCCAATCCTTAGCCACGACTTTGACCTTAACATTTGTGTATATTCTTGCTTAATAAGTTGCTGCATAAATCGAGCTTTGGACTTAGGTTAAGGGAATTTCACTATTACATTTCTTGTGGCTAAGACAACACCGAGATTGTGCAAGAAAAAGACGATTGTTGGTGTGATTGTTCTCGAAATTTTGTGAGACTTTGTATGCTATTTCAGTATTGTAATAAGCTTCAAAACTTGTAGCTTTGCTCAAAAAAAAAAAAAAAAGAAAGAAAAGTGCTCAAGAAAAACCCGGTCTAAATAGGAGAGACCATAGAAAAAATGAGCCCTTGAAGAGCAAATTTTTGTTTTGTTTTCTTTCTTTGTTTTACGTGAGGTGTTGAATTGTTTGTGGTTGCTTGGGTGTGATAGTGATCGGTACCTTCCTCGCCTTTGCTTGTGGTTCCGACTTAGTAGTGAAAATATACACCAATTTTGCCCTACCCACAAACCTAGCTCGTAACCTCACTTGAGCTTGCTATTTCTTGTGAACACTTTGTGCTTGATAAATTCAGATTGTGTGGGCCCTTGTGTGTGCTCAAGGGACCATTTGCTTTGATTCTTTTGTGGTTGTGCTTTTAGTGCTTTTGCTAGGTTATCATGGGAGATCACCCTAAGGAATCCGGTGGGGGCAAGTCCGCCTTAACCATCAATGAGCCCCCCACCTTACAATCTGTGATGGATGCCCTAAGAGGGATAGAGAGCCGCCTTGATGGGGAAATAATGACAGCCCAACGAGAGAACCAAGCGGCCATGAGAAGGCTAGAGGCTAGAGTCGAGGCCTCCGAGCACAAGTTGGACGACATGTCAAGGATTTGTGTGAGCATTCTGCCCTCACAAGTGGATGCTCAAACTTCACACAACAAGCCCGGCGACATGGCCATGCCAACCTTGCCCGGTGCCTCCGCCAATCAAGCGCCGGCCAACTCTTCTACTAGTGGCTTCCAAGGTATGACTCTCCCACTTTCCGCGCCTACCACTTCCATATTTCCAGCCATGGCCACTAATTTTTTAGGTCAAGATGTGAGAAAGCTTCATGAAGAGGTGAATGCCACCTATGAGCCGCAAGGGAGCCAAGCTAGGCTCACGGTGCCTCTCACTCTTCCTTTGAGAAATGTCCAAGGCCGAATGCAAGGCCGAGGCTTGGGGCGTGCAGCTGGACAAGGCGCAAGGGATGATGATATGTTCGAACAAGGAGATAGGTATGGAAGACAACAAGGTCCCTACCTACAAGGAGGCCGAGGCTACTACCCGCCAAGGCATTTTGACTATGAGCAACCAAGGATTCCCAAGGCCAACTTGGACGTGGAGAAGTTTGGCAAGTCGGCTGACCCGGAAGAGTGCCTCAATTGGATCAACAAGACCGAGCAAGTCTTTGATTTCCAAGGCCTCAATGATGCTCAAAGAGTAGCCGTTGCTAGCATCCACTTTGAAGGCTTTGCGGATCAATGGTGGGCCGAGGACAAGGAGGAGAGGGAACAAGCCGAATATGATCCTATTGACACTTGGGAAGAGCTCAAGTTGTCCCGGAGAACTTCGCAGCCCGGATTCATGAGAGGCTTCAACAACTCAAGAAAGGTACTAGAACCCCAGATGAATATTATAAAGAATTGAAAACTTTGTTGTTTAGATCCGGTATTAAATTTCCTAATGAGTATGTTGTGTCTAAGTTTGTTGAGAATTTGAACCATGATCTTAAGGCAATTGTCACATTGCAACATTTTGCAAGGGGAACCTCGGTGGAAGAGGTCCTCCATTATACTAACCATGTTTATAGGACATTGCCCCAAAAGAAAGGCTATCCACCTAGTTCAGGTTCAAGGCCGTGGAGTAACTCAAGCTCAAGCAACCCCACCTATCCTCCAAGGCGCCAAGAACCAAGGCAAGAAGCCGGCACCATGCAGCCAAGAAGGGAGCCACCGAGACTATCCCCAACACCGAGAAGGGACGGCGAGCCAAGGACAAGCGAGATCAAGTGTTTCAAGTGCCTAGGCCGTGGGCATATGGCCAAGGATTGCCCCTCTCGCCGCCAAGTGTTGCTCAACACCATAGGGGAATATGAGTTGGATGAGAAAGTGCTAGAGGAGCACGGCATTGTAGAGGAAGAGGAGGAAGAATTGCAAGTCAAGGCCGAGACACAAGGTGAGTGTTTTGTGGTTAAGCGGTCTCTTATAGCCAATGAGGCGCCAACCCCTCCCACCCAAAGAGAGACCATTTTCCACACAAGGTGTCTCCTCCAAGGTAAGCTTTGAAACCTTATTATTGATGGAGGTTCTTGTTGCAATATAGTAGACCAAGAGGTAGTGAAAATGTTTTCTCTCCCTACTATTCCTCATGCTCAACCTTATACTCTTTGTTTGCTGAATTCTAACACCCCTTTGAAGGTCAGTGAACAAGCCAATATAAGCTTTTCTATAGGAGGATACAAGGATGAGGTCGTGTGTGATGTATTGCCCATGACCGCATGTCATGTCCTCTTGGGAAGGCCGTGGCAATATGATAGGGGAGTGATTCATCAAGGGGTCACCAATGAGTATTCTTTCCATCTCCAAGGTAAGCGAATTACTTTGCACCCTATGGTTCCTCATGAAATTATGGCTGACCATGTTGCTAGGGAGCAAAGAAAATTACAAAGGGAGAAGGAAGAGAAGAAGCTAGTTTTGGCCAAGCCAAAGGAGGTTCTAAGTGCAATCAAGGGAAGTCAAGCTTTCTTTCTTATCATTAGTAAGGAAGTTATGATTTTCAAAGAAGAGCTAACTAGTTTGCCACCTCTTATTGTTTCTCTTTTGCAGGAATATGAGGACTTGTTCCAAGAGGAGGTGCCGCCTGGATTGCCACCAATTAGAGGCATAGAGCATCAAATAGACTTTGTCCCCGGTGCCACTCTTCCAAACAAGGCTGCATATAGAGCCAATCCAGCCGAAACCGAGGAGCTACAAAAGCAAGTGCAAGAGCTCCTTGACAAAGGTTATGTGCAGGCAAGTTTGAGTCCTTGTTCGGTTCCTGTTATTTTAGTCCCTAAAAAGGATGGTACTTGGAGGATGTGTATGGATTGTAGGGCTATCAACAACATTACCATCAAGTATAGGCATCCAATTCCTATACTTGATGATATGCTTGGTGAGCTCCATGGTTCAAGCATATTCTCCAAGATTGACCTAAAAAGTGGATATCATCAAATCCGCATGAAAGAGGGGGATGAATGGAAAACTGCATTCAAGACCACCTATGGCTTATATGAGTGGTTAGTTATGCCCTTTGGCTTAACTAATGCTCCAAGCACTTTCATGAGGCTTATGAACCATGTGCTAAGAGCCTTTCTAGGCAAATTTGTAGTGGTTTATTTTGATGATATTTTGGTGTATAGCCGTGGGATAGAACAACATGCTCATCATCTCCAACAAGTCTTAGAGGTCCTAAGAAAAGAGAAGTTGTATGTCAATTTCAAGAAATGCCCTTTTTGTTCGGATCATGTGGTTTTTCTTGGTTTTGTTGTATGCAAGGAAGGACTCAAAGTAGATGAGGAGAAGGTGAAGGCAATCAAGGAGTGGCCCACACCAACCACCATGACACAAGTGAGGAGTTTTCTTGGATTGGCCGGATTCTACCGCTGGTTTGTCAAAGATTTTAGCACATTGGCCGCCCCTCTCACCGAGCTTACAAAGAAGAATGTGCCTTTCCTTTGGAGGGAGAAGCAAGAAGAAGCTTTTTGTATCCTTAAGCATAAGCTAACTCATGCTCCTTTACTTTCCTTACCTGATTTTACCAAAACTTTTGAGATTGAATGTGATGCATCAGGGGTAGGACTTGGAGGTGTGCTAATGCAAGAAGGAAGGCCAATAGCTTATTTTAGTGAGAAGCTCAATGGAGCCGAGCTGAATTATGAGACATATGACAAAGAGCTCCTAGCACTTGTGAGGGTCCTACAAACGTGGCAACTCTACCTTCTTCCAAGGGAGTTTGTCATACACACGGATCATGAGGCCCTAAAGTTTCTAAGGGGCCAAAGGAAGCTCAACAAGCATCACGCCAAATGGGTGGAATCCATAGAAGCCTTTCCCTATGTTATCAAACACAAGAAAGGGAAAGAGAATGTAGTGGCGGATTCTTTGTCAAGGAGGTATGTTCTTCTAACTTCTCTAGATGCACGCATGCTAGGGTTTTCTTTCATGAAGGATTTGTATGCTTTGGATTTTGATTTTGGTGAATTATATAAAGCATGCATAGACTTAGGAAGCAAAGAACAATTCTATGTGCATGAGGGCTATCTTTTCAAGGGTCCTAGGTTGTGTATTCCTAGTGGGTCTAATCGTAGGTTGTTGGTCCAAGAGGCTCATGGTGGAGGTCTTATGGGACACTTTGGTGTAGCTAAGACTTCCCTCACCCTCAAGGAACACTTCTATTGGCCACACATGCAAAAGGATGTGGAGAAATATTGTGCATCATGTGTGACTTGTAGACAAGCTAAATCTCGGTTGAACCCACATGGCTTGTACATTCCTCTACCTATCCCTCATAGGCCTTGGGAAGACATATCCATGGATTTTGTGCTAGGTCTTCCTAAGACTAAGAGAGGAAGAGATTCCATATTTGTTGTGGTAGATAGGTTTAGCAAAATGGCACATTTCATTGCATGTCATAAAACTGATGATGCCCCTAATGTTGCTAGCCTATTCTTTGAGCATATTGTGAGATTGCATGGCATACCACACACCATTGTTTCTGACCGTGATGTGAAATTTTTGAGCTATTTTTGGAAGTCCTTGTGGGCTAAGTTGGGAACCGAGTTACTTTTCTCTACCACGTGCCATCCACAAACCGATGGGCAAACCGAGGTAGTGAATAGAACTCTTGGTGCCTTGCTTAGGTCTTTGCTTAAGACTAACTTGCGTAGGTGGGAAGAATGCTTGCCCTTCATTGAGTTTGCATACAATAGGGCCGTCCACTCCACAACCAAGAAGACGCCATTTGAGGTAGTTTATGGATGCAACCCTACTACTCCCCTAGATTTGGTGCCTTTTGCAATTTCAGGTTCACCAAGTGAAGAAGGCATGGATCAAGCACTCAAGGTCAAGAAGATCCATGAAGAGACAAGGGCCGAGCTAGAGAGGAGGACTATCCAATATGCCAAGCAAGCAAACAAGAAGAGGAAGGAGCTCGTCTTGGAGCCGTGAGAGCTAGTGTGGGTGCACCTAAGGAAGGAGAGGTTTCCCACTCTTAGAGACTCCAAGCTCAAGCCAAGGGGAGATGGACCATTTCAAGTTCTTGAACGCATCAACAACAATGCTTACAAGGTGGATTTGCCATCTACTTATGGAGTGCATGATGTGTTCAACGTTGTCGACCTCACTCCATACTTGGTGGATGAAGATGAGCAAGAGCAAGAGCAAGGGCCAGATTCGAGGATGAATCCTTTTCAAGGAGGGGAGGATGACGTGAATCCGTCCCATCAAGTCAAGTCCTCCGAGCCAAGGCGCTCACCAAGGCTAGCCAACCATGAGCCTTCAAGCCAAGAAGAGTCTTCAAGCAAAGAAGAATTCGCACCTATGAGACTCACACGAGCCAAGGCTAGAGAATTGCAAGCCAAGCTCCACCTTGGGCTCGCCACACTTGGGCCTACATCTAGTCGTCTAGGAGACTTCTTCTCCTTGATGACTATCTCGGCACCAAGCATTCCCTAAGTCACTTTCAAGGGCCTTTTGAGGCGTTTTAGTACATGACATTTTAAGACTTTGGATTAGTATTTCATACATGTGTTAAGTTATATTTTTGCTGCAAACAAAACGCTTGAGGAAGGCTTGCTAGTGTTATAAGGCCGCCTCCCTCATTTGTTGTTCTTTAGCTTAATTTTGAATCAAAAATACTCTCAAGAGAGATTTCTTCCTTAAGCTCAAGCAATTCGTGCATTTTTGTGAGTCATATCAAAGCTGCTCAATCGCATCCTTGAACCCCCTTGGTGAGTCACATCCAAGCTAGGTTCAAGAACCCTCCACGACGTGGTGAGTCATATCCACCTAGTGAAGGCTATCAATCGGCTCCTCCACCAACCACCACCGCCGCTTCCACCCTTCAAACTACCCTCCATAAGCCACCCTTCCACCACCAAGCGCCTCCCCCAACGCTTCCAAGCCTCCCTCAAATCGCAACCCTAAATCACCCTCCACCGCCAGGGTTTCCACCGAAACCACCCTCACTTCCACCCCCGATATCTCGAGGCCCACGTGGGCACCACCATGCCCCTTCTACACCACCAATCTCAACCTCATCCACCACTACTGCAGCCCAAGTCCGCCGCAAAATGACTCCAACGCCGCCCTACAGCCCGCTCCCAAAGACGCCTCCCCGGTTTGCCGAAGGGTGACGACCGGCCAAGCACTTGCACCGAAGCTCATCCAAGTCGATCCTTGTCACACGGTTTCTGACATGTCTGGCACGGTTTGTCACAAACCGTGCGCCTTGCTAGAATGTGGTTTCTGGCATTTCTATGCCTTCTGAAAAAGTGCACGGTTTGTGACATGCCTGGACAAACCGTGTGCCTTGCCAGAATGTGGTTTCTGACGGTTTTTGTGTCTTCTGTAAAATAGAACCTTGTGGAAAATAAGAAAAATAACGTATGGAGAGTTGATGAAATTAATGGTGGGAGGGATGGGTTATTACAAATTTATATATAGAGTATTTTTTTGGGTCATGCAGACTACAGTCTACAGGAGTATTTCTTTGGGTTGAAAGTGGTTGAAAGAGTAATGTTGGTGGTTGTGTCCTGCAGACTACACTAGTAGAGTAATTATTTGCACATCTATAATGGGAGATAGTGGTTGACTAACACAATCTGTAAGACACATGTATTCATGAATTGTTGCAATAATTCAAAGTTCAATAACTTCCATAAAAACCAAACAAGTTCGATAATAACACAAATTCCATTACAGTTTCCTCAGAGATTGGGAAGGAAGGGATACATTCGATCCAATGATAGGCATAGCGCCTCTGCTACATCTTCACATTCATGGTTGCGATACGGTTAAAGACGACTGTAGTAATAATCGATGCACTGCACACAACACAAAAATGTTGATATGTATAATAAATATAGATAGAGTTAACCAAAAATTAAACAACCTACAAATTAGTCAATTTCATACATGTGTCGCATCATCAATGGTCGGGGGGTTGACGAATGAGTGTGTATATGGGAGGTACAATCCCATGTAATCACCGCTACACTCATGCCCTTGCTGGACAAGAGGGCCCATCGCATCTAGACTCATGGAATGTATATTCTGGGCATCCCAGACAAATTGAGCTCTGTCGTACTCCACAGTGTATGTGTTGATTTTGGGGCCCCTCCATGCCCTTATTGGCTCTATAGGCGGTCTTGGAACTTGTTGTTCACGGCCAAACTATATCGCCACACGATCTGGCATGTACGGCTCTATGATCCAAAGACACGACATAACTCCATGGAAGAGCGAAGGAGCGAAGATTTCTTCGTTGAAGTTAATTGAACTGTATGGCATCCAATCAACCTAAACATAATGGGATGTCAAACAATTAAACATACCTATCATCAAATTTCTAACTTAATAGAGAGAGACCATAGACGCGCTTACTCTGTCCGCAGTCATCATATCAAGCTTTGTTCTGTAGTCTCTCATCTGGTTGGGCTTCTCTGAAAGGTCCCATCTACGAGCATATGGGATCAGCTGATTGAAGTCCCAGCTTCTACTCTGTGCAGGTCAGAACATGTTGAAGTACTGGTAGATCCACGCCTTAAAATGATGATGTGTACCAAATGGAGTCAATAAATAAAAAACATTTATAATAAAATTCATGGTAGATAACAAAATTTTTATTTACAAAATTCATTGTAAATAAAGTACTATACAACAAAATTTTTACCTGTATCAGAGTGTAGCATGTCGACATCAACCTCACCTCTTTTCTTGTGCACTCGCCCAAGCTACGGTACACATGGGCCAGAACGCTAGCACCCCATGTATAATCCATGGTAGACGAGGGATCAGATAGAAATGTAGTGTAGTAGACGAGCAATTTGTATTGGGACTTGTCCGGAAAGAGACAGGAGCCCAACAAGTGAAGCAAGAACCCAGACGCCCGCTGCTCTTCACTCAGTTGTTCGCAATGCACCTTAAAGAACTGAGATTATACGGTACCAAATGTCACATCCCCATCAGCCAGGTCAAAGACTTCCTGCGCCTCCTCCACCAAGGCCTTCTTCAGATCATTCATTCTCAACTGCTCATGCCATTTCTATGGAGGTCCCATGTCTTTTCCATGGATGTTCAGCCCAATGATCAACAATACGTCATGGAGAGTTATAGTCATCTCTCCCCATGGCATATGGAATGAGCTGGTTTCTGGATGCCAGCGCTCAACGAATGCACTAATCAGCGCCTCGTCCATATGCTCGTGCATCAGCTCCAGTATATGACACAACCCTGACGCAGATGCCACATGACACCACATGACATTTCATTGCAAAGGCCATGAATGTGTCTGCTTGCCTCATTGCTGAAACCTCAACGCTGACACCGACTTTAAATATTTGATTTTTTAACATATGTAAGCAACCCATTTGAAATATTTAAAATAAATGTGAAATTTCATATAAGGTTTTTGCTGCAACTTACAATGCGCTGGTAAAGGTAGTACGATATGTGATTGGCAAAGCCCTTCAGAAGTTCAGGCATCTCCGGACCTCCAAGTACTCCAACCACTAATTCAGGGTCATATTTGCCCCTTTTCTTCGACCGGGGCGGTTTTGACCGCGAAGAGGAGGCTTCCTGTGGCTCCTCGTCCGCATAATTAGGTTGACCTCTTGGAGCCCAAGCCTGACTATCCTCGTCCTACATTTTTTTTAGAAATGATAAGTAATTACATTTTTATCATACGCTCATCTTTTCATATATTAAGGCTACTTACCATAGGATGAGGTGCGTTTGGGTAGAGCCCCGGGTTCTCCCATGGGTTGTATTGCATCTAATCATCTACGCCCAGATAATAGACGGGGCTGTGATGATGGATGTGAGGGCTCTGATAGAGGTGAGGGCTGTGATAGGACATCGGGATATGATAGAGGTGAGGGCTCTGCTGGGGCGGCGGGCCATGATGACGGTGAGGGCTCTGCTAGGGCGGCGGACTAAATGGAGGGCCATAATAGTTATTCTAATCCATCGTAACAGAATAACCATGGAGTGGGCTCGCGTTGTAATCTGGGTACAACTGCGGGTCCGAGTCAGCACGACCACCCGCCACATGAAACGATGGCACATACGGCAACACATGGGGGTCAACATTGTATGCCTGCCCGTATCCTCCCTCATCCTGACTACGGCTCGCAAACCTATGGGTTACCTCTGATGGAACGCACTATTATTAAATAGCACTCAATGCGTTGAAGTACCCTCGTTCATTCCCTTCATAACACTCCATCAATGGAGAAGATCACGTGTCAATGGAGAATATCGCGTGTCAACGGGAAGATCGCGTGTCAACGGAGAAGATCGCGAGCCAACACGCTATCTCGTCCACATGCCATGATGTCATTCAACCAATGAAGATGAGCCACGAGCCAACCGCCATTGAACGCCGCCTTACCCGTACACGACACGTCACCCCATGCAAGGCTCTGTTGAATGACACGTCTCTTCCCCTTTCCAGCTATCGTGAGCAGGACTCGAACACTATAAATAGTCTTGAGATCGCATTTTTCAGGGGCCTTTTGTTGGATTGCCCATTTTTTGGGAAGAAAATGAGAGGTCTGTGTATGATTCTCGTGTAAAGATCTGTTGAAATGTAATAGCCAAATGGAATATCGTGCCAATTATGAACAAAATGCCTTCTTTTCAAATGTGTTCATCCTATGATCCATATTGTGGAAATCGCATTCTGTTTGGGGGATGGTCTATGTCGCGACAATTTTATATTCTAACAGCTCAAAAATACTAGAATCATCACTGGCGCCGACCGTGGGGATTTGTTCTCACAATAGGTCGACTAGACCATCCCAGGTACGTTCTCGCGATCCTTCTTAACGGGTGAGATCCCCCAACTCGATTGGGGCTGCCACCACGTCCTTCTTAACGGGTGAGATCCCACAACTCGCTTAGGGCTGCCACCGCGTTCTTCTTAACGGGTGAGATCCCCCAACTCACTTGGGGTTGCCACCGCGTTCTTCTTAATGGGTGAGATCCCCCAACTCGCTTGGGGCTGCCATCGCGTCCTTCTTAACGGGTGAGATCCCCCAACTCGCTTGGGGCTGCCACCGTATTCTTCTTAACGGGTGAGATCCCCCAACTCGCTTGGGGCTGCCACCGCGATCTTCTTAATGGGTAAGATCCCCCAACTCGCTTGGGGCTGCTACCGCGTTCTTCTTAACGGGTGAGATCCTCCAACTCGCTTGGGGCTGCCACCGCATATTACTCATCAAGAGAGTTTACTATGTCAATCGAGGATTGCCACTACCTAGGAAGATAACGAAGTTCAAAAAGATGTTTTTCGTTCATCTGCATATCGTACTAAATGTTTCATGCAATGACATACAGGAGGAAAAGTTGAAGAAAGTCTACAAGTAGCTAGTGGAAATCAAGAAGCATCGCGATCCTCGTGTAAGGCTGCATTGGTTGTCGCGGCATTTGCATCTACATCCATGGCTTGATTATCTCCTTCCTCGGGGTCTTCGATCGGGGGCTCGCCAAAGAGATCCGTGTAGTCTGGAGTGAAGTAAACAATCCTGGGATCGATCTCGCCGAACCTCGCCACTGCTTGCCTGACTCCAATTCTTATGCCCTGCTCCCAATGGGGTCCCACCTCGTCAGCCAGCTTGGTTTGATAGTCTTCCAACTTTAGATAGTCAGAAATAGCGCATTCTGCCCTGGCGCGCCACATCTCAGCTTCAAGGTTTGAAGCGTCACGCTGCCTTTTGAGCTCAGTCGTCTCGTCATCCTTCTCGGACATGGCGCGCTGAAGATTCTCAACATTCTTCTTAATCAGCGCATTCTCCTCCTCAAGCTTTGCCCTCTCACCCTCAAGCCTTGTCGCATTAGCATTCACCTTGTCGAGTTCCACGGTAAATTGCTCAACCTGTTTGGTTAGCGCGGCCACTCTCGTACGAGCTTCATTCTCTTCACGAATGCCTTTGCATTTGGCATCTAATACATTGCAATATGACGTGGCCACCAAACATGCTGAGATGAGCCTGCCAACTCAAACGTGATAAAATTAGAGAAGTAAAATTGATGTGACAGACAACAAGAGCAAGCAGGAATGCGTGTAATATCCCTCATTTCATAGGGGTAATTTTGAAATTTTCTTATGCCCATATTACAAGTCAGATTAAATTCAGAGAAGTACGGACATTCTATGAGATGTTTGGTCTCTGTAATATTTTTTTGAGTAATATAAAATACAGCTAATGTATTTTTGGGTTAAAAAGTTATTCGTGTACGAATATATTTAACCCGGGGTTAAGAATATTTAACCTCTTAGCAAGAAAGGACAAAACGGGTGAAAAGGGGGCAAAATTGGCCTTGAACGCACCCTGGCCGCACCCTGCCGCACACGCGGCGAAGGCCAATGCCAGTGGCGGTCACGAGTCGGCCACCGCACCCCCACCGCACCCTGCCGCACCCCGCGGTCGTCGTCAGCGTTGTCATCATCGCGATAGAGTTTGCGCAGCTCTATCCCTTGGCCGATGCTTGCTCCTCACGTCTTTCCATTTGGTTGGGACACCTCATGACATACATGTCTAGGTCCTGAGCAACCTTGTGGGACTATAAATGAGAGAGGAGGCGGAGAGGAAGCTCACAACTCCAGCTGCAACTTCATCTTCCTCCAAGAAAACTCCATTGTTGTCCAAAGCTTTGAGCTTTGTTTGTGAAAGAGATCGAATCCCTTTTGAGTACTAGAAAGGTGATTCTAAGAGTTATTCAAAGGTTTAAGAAGGTTGGAGATCAAACCAAGAACAAATCGAAGTCGAACGAATCGATTTGGGTGAGTTTTCTCCCCGAAAATCTGTCGTCTCCCTCGCCACTGTAATCCCGCCGCACCCGCGGCAGAGGCTCCACCGCACCCACGGCGATCTTACCCGGGTTGTGTGTTCTTGGGTGTTTGGCTTTGGGCGAGGCTTGATTCCTTTGATTCCTTTTGTACTCTTTTAGATTCATATATGTAGATATTGGATCTAACTTAGGGTCTCGTTATGGGTCGTTCCTTAGGAATTTGTTATCCAGGATCTGTCCCAGTTTTGGACCCAGGAAACCGTCGTCTCTAAGCTTGTTCAAGCTTTCGTCTGATCTAAGGCAAGTGGCGGTTCGCTCTTGCTCATCATTCCATATTTCCATTAATTATCAATGGTTTGATTGTTAATTAATTTGGAATGATTTATTGTTTTGTTGGGAACAGTTTTGATAAATGATATGGATTTAAATATGATATTATAATAGGTTGTATATCTGTTAGAACAACGCTATTATAGATATATATTTTATGAGGATTGCCGGGAGGGCAACAATATGAAAAGAATATGATATTATAATAGGTTGTATATCTGTTAGAACAATGCTATTATGAATATCTATATTATTACGATGATAGCCTGGAGGGCTTTGATATGATTATTACTATGTTGAACTATTTAGTTAGCACGAGTATTCGTAAGAGCGATGGACTATTCAAGGTCCAGTCGTTTCTTAATAATGATTAATGGTGCAAAGGGTGATAAACCCAAAAACCATTTGGTGGGTCATGACTAATCTCTATACTCGGGTATAGAGATGGTGGCACTTAGATGCTACAAATCTTGGGATTCATCCCATTCAGGAGTATGTCCTTCATGGCGAAACATATGTCCTATATGTCCCTCATGGCGAAACATATATTCAATATATGTCCCTCATGGCAATACATATATTTAAAAGCCTATAACGTGATGCGCGTTTTGGAATTAAATAAGATAAGTGCCGTCGTAGCACATGATTAATATACCTCAGACGAGTAGTGTAGCTAGGGAATAGTGCAGCTAGGAAAGCTCATCTTGACTTTGATCAGAGTACCGTTCTCTTTCCAATCTGGATTCGCATTAAGCGGTGAGGTTGGTCGTGAACCGAAACATCAAGTCGTTATTGAATGCTTGTATGATTAATTAATGTTCTCCAACATTTGTCATACTTCCGATAAGACTCAATTCGTTGGAGTCTTCTTTGGGATTGATTGCTGTGAGACTCGGTCTCCAGAATCTTCTCTTGATCATGCTGCTTGATATATTCCAGTAGGAGTATGGTGGTTGACTATCGTCATCGGTTTTAATTCGAGAAACGATGAGTCTAACCTAATACGACTAATTCGAAACACTCTGCTTTGTACCCTTGCATAGTCTTTCATTAGAATAACCAACCGTAATTGTTCTCTGCATGGTTGGCTGGTGTCATCCGTTCGATTCGGCACATCAGATAAGAATCCGAGAAACAAAGGCTAGAACGACTATAAAAGCAAACGGTGTTTTAATGGATTTATCAGGTTGCGATCCTTGGCGGGTGATCATTACGATCAAGACCCTTGTATTTATACTTTGCAAAGACTTCCGCTGATTACTCTGTTTTGTCCTATGGGGATTGGGATGTAATCCCCAGACATATGTTTTAACCAAAGATTTTGGTATTTACATCATGATTGTTGTTTATGATTTGTATTTAAACCGGTAAAGCCTGGGGTGGCTTCGGTGTGGAAACCGAGGTCACTGGCGGTAATACCCTTTCTAAATGGGTTATGATTTGGGGGTGTTACAGATCTGGTATCAGAGCCAAAGGTTTTAAAACGGGTTTGGGAATTCATGAACCATTTACTCGTTTTAAATTGAAAATGTTTTCAAGGGCTCTGAGTTTTCGAAATGAAAAGAATTTGAAATATTACCGTTTATAGTCGTGCCTTTTCTATAGTCTGATATGGAAACGAACTTCCATATTTAGAAAGACTAATTCTCTGTTCGTCACTCGTAGATTCTGAGTGTTTTCGTTTCTCTTCAGAAGGACTCGAAAGAAGCCGAGGTGGTTTCGCCATCTCCCGTAAGGCTTGAATTCCTAGTTCCCTCGTTATGATTTGAGGTTGTAGAACCTAGTAACTCGGTTTGAAGTTCATCTAATAAAGTTTACCTAGTTTGATCCTTTCTGAGTTGATTGTTACATTAAGTATACTGCAAGGTATTAATGTATAAAATCCTTGGAAATTGATCGGTAAACAGATGATGAACACAAGGAATAATGCTCGTTCTAGTACTGGGCTGAGTAACAATCCCGGACATAACGAGAGAAATGTTGGAAATCCTGAGAATGTACGTGAGTCCAGTTCCCAACATAATCCCGGAGGCAATGACCCAGCTCAGGGCAACGCTCCAAGGATATTTGATGAAGCGGCCGTTGCAGAAATTCGAGGAATTTTCATGCAAGCAATGAACGATGTCCTACACCCGAATATGCCTCAGGCGCAAGATGTGCCGGCATCCTCAGCGACCCCGGGAGTTGGAGAACAGGAAACTCATGTACCTATGCATCAGGAGAATGTGGTCAGGAGAAAGAATGATTGTGGCCGAGCGCTGAAAGCCATAAATTCTATGAGAGCTGACAGCTTCAATGGGAAGGGTGAACCAGTTGAAGTAACGCATTGGTTTTCCTACATGGAGCGGTTGTTCCGCAGTGTGGAGTGCACTGAGGTTGAGAAGGTGCACATAGCTTCTCTTCAACTGAAAGGAGATGCTAGTGAGTGGTGGGAAAACACTGGTCTTGCTGATAGCCCTGATTTGAATTGGGCAATGTTCAAGACCAAGATGAATGACCGATTCTTATCTCGGGCAATGAGGGAGGAAAAGTGCAAGGAATTTATTTACCCTAAGACTGAAGGATTAAAGGTGAATGAGTTGGCAACCAAGTTCAATCACTTGTTGCGGTACGCTGGATCAGAAGTATCCAGTGAAGAACAGAAAATCTGGCATTTCCACGAGTGGATGAGCCCAAAGAATAAGCCAACGATGTTGAGCCACAACTGCTCTACCTTAGAGCAATATGTGGATGCGGCTTACAAGTTGGAGGTGACTCTGGATGAGTCGACCAAGAGAAATAATCGCCAGAGGTCGACGCAAAATCAACCTCAGGCAAGTGGATTCAAACATCCTGCGCCACCGTCTAACTTTGCTAAATCTATCAAGGCAAAAACGGGTGGGACTCAAGGAGAGTCGACACAGCAATCGGGTCAGGACAAGAGTCCGATCCTATGTTATAATTGTGGTGCTGCTGGGCACAAGAGTACTGCGTGTCCTAAGGAAAGAAAGACATGCTTTGGTTGTGGGAATGAAGGGCATTTGCAGAAGTTCTGTTGGCCGGGAAAACAGAAAGGAGCGGAGTCACATCAGGGGTCTGTTAATCAGAGTAACCGACCCAGGTTTAAACCAACAACGGCTCCTAGTCCTTCGGTGCAGACAACTGCCCAGAACAAGGGGAAAGCCCTAGCTGCTTTTGGAGGTCAGGGTCAATGCCTGTACGAGATGTGTGAGGCTGATGGACCTAACGCTCCAAATGCTCAAGGTACTTTATACCTTCATTCTACTTCAGTGTGCATACTGTTTGATTCAGGTGCTACCCATTCCTTTATTTCACAGAGTTGTGTTAGTAAGTTAGGATTAGTCTACAACGAGGTTTGTGAGCCTTTCGTTGTGAATCTTCCTAATAGTGAACGCTTAGTGCGGACTAAGTGTCTGTCTGAATTTCCGATTGCCATTCAGGGTAAGAAATTCGAGGCAGATTTGATCTGTATTGCCATGGCTCCATACGACATTATTCTCGGTATGGATTGGCTGACACGTCATGGGGCGGTAATCGACTTCATTGCAAGAACTGTGACGATGTCATCTGGGGGCCAGAGTGAGTGCAAATTTAAGGGTCAGAATGACGCTGATAACGGCAGGCTTATCAATGCGATGGCTGCGTTTAAGCTACTTCGACAGGGTTGTGTCGGGTACCTTTGCTATCTGGATTCGCCCATGAAAGATGAACCAACAATTCTTGATATTCCTGTGATTCGTGAATTTCCTGATGTTTTTCCGGAAGAGATTCCTGGATTACCCCCGCATCGTGTCATGGAACTTTCTATTGATCTTGAATCGGGTACTGTGCCGATCTCGAAGGCACCGTACCGGATGGCTCCTGCTGAGATGCAAGAGTTGAAGAAGCAATTAGAGGATCTTCTCGACAAATGTTATATAAGACCGAGTGCATCGCCTTGGGGTGCTCCGGTCTTGTTTGTCAAGAAGAAGGATGGATCGTTTCGACTTTGTATCGACTATCGTGAGTTGAATAAAGTCACGATCAAGAACAAATATCCTTTGCCAAGGATTGATGATCTGTTGGATCAGTTACAGGGAGCTAAAGTCTTTTCCAAGATCGATATGAGATCTGGTTATCATCAGCTCAGAATTTGTGAGGAAGATATTCCGAGGACTGCATTCCGGATGAGGTGTGGTCACTATGAGTTCGTAGTCATGCCATTCGGACTTACCAATGCTCCAGCGGTCTTTATGGACTTAATGAATCGATGTTTTCACCAGTAATTGGATACGTTCGTGGTGGTTTTCATCGATGACATTTTGATTTATTCTCCGAATGAGGAAGTTCACGAGGATATGATTGGGGAAAGTAGTTCCACTAGAACGAAATCTACAATACAGAGATGTAATTTGATCACATAAATCTATTAAATCCAAGTTCTTTCACTATTCTTATGGTTGTTCCCACCCTGATCTTGATTAACTACCAATTCAGACAGTTGTTGATAGTACTTACTACAATATCAATGGAAGAAAACCTTACCACTAATAAAACAATAGCAATGCACACAAGGATATAGGATACATGCAAATAGAAGAAAACCTTACTACTTAACATGCAAATGATTCTCACTCACAATTGCATACTCATATTCCACTATATGCAACAATCGTGTATGCTACTAGATATGCACTCGTATTCCACTATATGCAAACCCTAGCAATTGATAAATATTACTCAACCTAGTTGATCAGGCTATGAAGAATAACAATGAATCAATATTCAATATAACCAAGAGAATCAAACCAACACATATAAGAATATGAACAAGGAATAGAAATCTCACAAACACATCAATTGTATTGCTTCAAACGTCTAGTAGAACAAAGGGAAATTAGTGCTCCATTCAGATGCAAATGAAACCCTAATGCGAAAGAAAACAACGATGCTAAAAGTCTGATGTAAAGTGTCTGCCTCTTAACCTAGAAAGTGGTCTTAAATAGGCTTAGGAAATAAGTTTAACCTAACAAAAATAGCAAGGGAGATAAAAATAATAGAAATAAGAAAGTCCGAAAATGCATAAAAGGAAATAATGTCTTCTGGCCGCGAGGCGTTACGTGTGCCCACCGCGGGGCGGTGGCTTCTTTTGGCACGACCAGCTCTTCTCTGAGACCCACTGCCGGGTCGCGGTGGCTCTGGCATGGGGCGGTAGCAGTTCGCCCACTCTTTTCTTCAACTCTTCTTCTTCTTCTCTTCTGCTCTTCTATACTACCAAGTGTTGGTAGCCTTCTCCAATTAGTCTTCAAGAGGATCCTCATCCATCTTCATCATCTCCATCTAAGTTGTAAATTCCTGGATATCTTCAATTCTCTCCACATCTTCTGGATTACAGACTTAGCCTCAAATCTGATCATACACTCCTCCAAATAATGCTAATAATTGCTAGTAAGGTGCATGAAATGACACCTATCAAATTCCCCCATACTTAGACCTTTACTCGTCCCGAGTAAGCTAATGATAAACCTACTCCCTCAATCACACACCAAGGCCTCAGGAAGTACAAGAAAATATGACACCAACAACTACAACATCTCAACCATCAGCTCCAGACAACCAAAATAAGTGATGTAAAGATTATTCTAATCCTAACTCCAATCTAGCTCCTTATCGCTCCAGAGTGGCCTACCCGAGTCCTCCTTATGACTCCCCTTATTATGACGCCGACCTCCAGAATGATCCTAAAATCACTCTTTTTTCTTTACGCTCATTTTGCCCAGGCGCCCTCTCGGATTTTCACCTAGCCACTCATTTCATTTTGCTAGATATCTCACAAATACTGGCATCACTCCAGTCCATTTTTGCACTGGTCTATACCAGTCGGACTACCTGCTTTTTACCTGAACCGCCCTTTCGGGTTTTCAGCTCATCCCAGGATTTTGATTGCCTTTTCACATCTTTTTGGATTTTTCGATTTTTTTTTAGAAACACTTGAATGAAAATTACAGAAAACAAAGTTATTTACACTAGATAGATAGACAGTACAGTCTAAATCCCTCCCCCATACTTAAACCGAACATTGTCCTCAATGTAGAGAAGAGAACAACAAATGAAATAGGGGAAGGAGAAATAAACTCACTGTGGGCCGGATGGTGGTGGTGGTGGGAACCTCCCAAAGTAGTCCCTCATATGAGCGTCCATAGCATCCAGACGCTCATCTACATCAGCACGGAACTGGGTCAGCCAAGTCTGCAGACCGGTCTCTACTCGGGTGTTCCAGTGAGTCTACTACACCGAGAATGCATCAAATCTTGTGTACAACTCCTGCCAAGGTGTGGCAGGACCATAAGAAGACGAAGGCGCATCAAACTGGATAGGCAGAGGAGCATCCTCACCCACAGAGTCAGCAGCAGCACCAGCACTAGGGCCCTCTCCAAACGGATCCGAAGGAGCAGCAGTAGGGGTAGCATCAGCCATAACTCTGCTATCACTGAGAATCCACCATCCCGCAAATGAAGGGGAATAAGTGAAAACCCGAGGAAGAATCGGAATATGACCATCGTATGAAGACCAAACTAAATCACCATCCCTGCCCAATGGCTTCAGCATCGAGCACACTCTCATGTGCGCCATGTCATACACCGCATGAGCAACATGTCGAGGAATATGATCGGTGGCAATAATCTCAGCACAAAGAAGGGTGATCAAACCACCCTCACAAATATCACGTGGCTCACCATCACGAATCCTCTTCAAGGAACTCAGAAAAAGACTAGCCCAACACGGGGTGTACATAACAATAGACAAGATGCTCAAAAACCATTGGAAGTCCTTCAGAGGGACCTTACCATCATCAGCATGGCCAAAGAAATCTCTCATCAATACCTTGTGGATCAACCTTAAGCAAGGGTTCACCAACTTCGAATTCACCTCCTGGCCCTTCTTGAACTTCCTATGCGTGGCAGCCTCCCAAAACTCCATCATATCCGTCTCAATCAGACCACCATACCACTCATCAGATGGTTCCTTTGTAATGCCCAGGGCACCACGAATCTCCTCAGCAGTCAAAGCATACTCACGACCGTTATACGTGAATGTGATCTTCGTCAACCTCTTGTCGGCGGAACCATCAGAATACCTCTTAACAGAGGCGATGAACTGGTAGCATAGCTCGGGGTAAGCATCAACGGACTTGTTCAGGAAGGTCCCCAGGCCACACTCTGCTAAACAAAGGGATACACACTCCAACATACCAAACTCAATCAACGTTGTCTTGTCAAAGAACTTAGTAGCCAACACCTTCCTCTCCTTCACAATGTTATACACCTCATTCTCATCCCTCGTAGAGACCTGCTTCCTACCTCTAGGTGCCATAAGTAATGAATTGAGATGCTCAAAACAAAGGGCGACCAAAGAGGTGTAACAAACGAGCGAAAAACACACAGCCTGGTAGTCTCGCCGCGGGGCGGTGGATGTGTTGCCGGGTCGCGGTGGGGTAACTGGGACTTCACGCCGGGTCGCAGTAGGGTTCGCCGCGGGGCGGTGGCAGGCGACGCGGTGGTGGGCGATGCGAGGCGTCGGGTTTGTGTTTGGCTCTTTTGTGAGGATAAACTCCAAATTGGGCAAAGAAACTCAAGGTTAATGTAATTGGAGGCTAGATTCGGACCAAGAACAAGAGGGGTTGATAGGAAAATGGGGGAATGGCTTGGAAAAGCTTGAGAGGGGTGTTGGGTATGGAGGGTTTGTGAGAGTGGAGGCTAGGTTAGGGAAGGGAAAAGGAAGAAGGGTTGATGGGCCGGTTATGTACATTGGCCCAAAGAGAAAACTCGTCCAAAAGGGGCACAATCCGTCAATTTCTTTTGTACCACTGATTTTTTTTTTTCGGAGTGGAGGAAAAATAGCAGACATCCACCGCGGGGCGGAGGACTTGTCACCGGGTCGCGGTGAGGTAACTGGAAGCACCGTCTCCTCTCCATTTACTTTCGTACCTGAAATGTTAGTGACAGGCGAACGAAACAAAGCAAAAGGAATTACGGAATTAATCTAGGAGAAAGAAAAAATTAAGGAAAACTACCTCGGGTTGCCTCCCGGACAGCGCCTTAGTTAACGTCGTTGGCTCGACGTACTTCAAATCAACTACCACCTAGAACAGGATCCCTTCGGAATCCTCCTAACTGTCTCCTCCTGCTGGAACTTCCCATGGAAAGGCTTGAACCTTAGACCATGCTCCCTCTTGGCCATTGACTCCATAATTGCTTCCTTTGGAGCTTCTCCCCCATACTTAGAGCGATGTGGGGGCCGATATGGCTCAACCTGATCATGCTGCACGACACTAGATGAAGGCTTACTGCCTTGTATGGTTAGTGCAGGGGGGAAAGTGCCCAAAGTAGAGGGGGTAGATTCTCCTATGACATCAAGTAAGACATCATGCTCATGCAAATCAAAAGGTTCAACAATAGCAGAATATTCAACTATAGTCTCTACTGCACTAGTCTTAACATTTTCCTTAGTAGGATTATCAATATCACTAATGCAGCAAAGGGTAGGCAATTCAATGGAGTTGACCTTATGAATATTATGCTAAAAAATTATTCCATCGAATTCCATAGTTAAAGTTCTACTATCCACATCAATCTTCATCATGGATGTTTTCATAAGAGGTCGACCTAACATAACAAGAGCAACCTGCTCATCATAATCCATATCCATTATGAAGAAATCAGCAGGAAAAATTAAGGGACCTATCTTAACAAGAATATCTTCCACAACACCCTTAGGAGGCACACAAGAACCATCAGCAAGTTGAATCACAATATTGGTATCATGCAAGGTCCTACTCCTAAATCTTCAAGCAATGAGTAAGGCAAAACATTAATAGAGGCACCCAAGTCTAACATGACTTTTCAATTCGATGCTCACCTATAGCAATAAGAATAGTGAACGTACCTGGATCCTTGCACTTCTCAGGCATACGCTTTTGAAATACCGCCGAGACATGTTCACCAACCGGAACCTTCTTCTGGACCTTCAACTTTTGTGTCCTCTTGACGGTGCACAGCTCCTTCAAAAACTTGGCATATCGAGGAACATCCTTAATAAGCTTGAGAAGAGGGATGTTCACCTCACAGTTTCGGAATGTCTCGAAATGATCATTGTTGTCGGCGACCCTTCTAGCTTTTAGCGCCTCGGGAAAAGGTGCTGGTGGCTTCTCGGAACCGAGAGGGGGAAAAACCGGACGAACATAATTATCAACGCAAACCTCGTCGGTGGCGCTTGGATTTTGGAGGCCGGGTCGCGGTAGTCTCACCGCGGGGCGGTGGTCATTGCCGCGGGGCGGTGAGGTCGCGGTGGGATTACTGAGGCTTGCCGCCGGGTCACGGTCAGTGTCGCCGCGGGGAGGTGACATGCATGCCTCTTCACTGGCCTCATATCCAACTCGCCGCCGGGTCGCGGTGGAGTCCACCGCGGGGCGGTGACCGATATTCTCCATCTCAAATTCGCTCTCCTTTCCAGCAATCGGAGGAATGACCAGTTGCTTACCACTTCTGAGGGTGATGGCACTCACATTTTCCCTTGGATTCACTGTGGTCTGAGATGGCAAGGAATTAGATGTCCTTTGGTCAATCTTGGTCACAACATCAGCCAGTTGGCCAATCTGCCTCTCCATATTCTTTATGCTTGACTCAATAGTCTGCACATGAGTGGCAAAGTGCTGAGTCAAGGTCTTTAGCAACTCTTCAGTAGTAGCACCAGAGTTTTGGCCTAGAGGCCTCTGTTGGTATGGGGCTCTCTGCTGGTATTGCTGTTATGCCGGCTGTTGACCACCTTGTGGGTCGCTCCACCGAAAGCCTGGGTGGTCACGCCCTCTCGGATTGTAGTTGGGTTGTCCACCAAACTGTGGTCTAGGGGGTCCATAACCTCCTACAACATTCACTTCAGCAGTACCTTCTTCTTGCAGCTGAGGACAAGTATCAGTAGGGTGGAATTGATCACAGCAAATCCCACATGCTTTGACTTGTTGAGGAGTGTTTTGGTTTGCCATTCTCTTCACCATCTCCTTCAACTCAGCTAACTCATTCAGCACAGGGCTAGGTCCTGCAGGAGTCACAGCATTGACTGCCTTTCTCTGGTACGTCTTACCAAAGCTCCTAGTACTCTCACTCATCTCCTGAAATCTTTCCATGGCTGCGTCCGGTGTCAGATTGAGTATGCTCCCACCGCATGCAGCGTCAACCATTCTTCTCTCTTGATCGAGCAGGCCATTGTGTAAGTAGAGAACAAGATCCTGCTTGGCGTATCCGTGGAACGGGCAGCTAGAGCAAAGCCTCTTGTACCGCTCAAGATAGTCATATAGCATCTCATCAGCACCCTGTTCAATGTTAGCAATTGCCTTTTTCAAAGCATTCGCCTTCTTTGTTGGGAAGTACTTGTCAAGAAATGCCTTGTGCAGTTTAGTCCAGGTATCTATGGTCCCTGGCGGCAAGTGATAATACCAGTCGCTAACAGAGTCTAGCAAAGAAAAACCAAAGGCTTTCATCTTGATTTGATCCTCCGTCACATTCCTTGGCTTCATAGTAATGCAGACATTGTGGAATTTACCTAGATGAGATATCGGGTCCTCTCCACTCAAACCATGGAATTTCGGGAGATAAGCAACAACTCCAGATTTCAGCTCAAAGTTCACCCCTACGTCAAGTGCAGGAATGACGACAGCCAAGGGGGGTTGCGCCCCAATGTTCGGTTCAGTCAGCTCTCTCAGAGTTTTGGCCATTGCAGCAAGAGGGATGTCAACTGGCTCAATGGTCTCAACTGTCTCAACCTCGGCTTCTTCTTCTCCTTGATCGCGTAGGTTTGCACGGAAAGATCTGTCAATTTCTGGATCAAAAGCAGCTAGAGGAGAGTCAGTACTACGAGTGTCGACCATAAGATAGGTCTCCACCAAAATCAATCACAAAAACACACAACAAACAGAAAACTTCCCCGGTAACGGCGCCAAATTTGACGTGGCCGAAATATGCAATGCAAATATCGTTGAATGGCCTAGTCAAAGTAAAAGTCCTAACAACCTACTAAACAGAAGTATAGCAAGCAAGTAAGCGTCGAACCCACAGGGAAGATCTGATGAATTATGCAATTATGATTAACAAGTAACAAGGAAAGGGGTTTTTGGTTATCAAGCAGAGCAAAGTAAACAGGTTTAGTTGATTTGAGAATATGATTGGGGAAAGTAGTTCCACTAGAACGAGATCCACAATACAAAGATGTAATTTGATAACAGAAATCTATTAAATCCAAGTTCTTTCACTATTCTTATGGTTGTTCCCTCCCTGATCTTGATTAACTACCAATTCAGACAGTTGTTGATAGTACTTACTACAATATCAATGGAAGAAAACCTTACCAATAATAAAGCAATAGCAATGCACACAAGGATATAGGATACATGCAAATAGAAGAAAACCTTACTACTTAACATGCAAATGATTCTCACTCACAATTGCACACTCGTATTCCACTATATGCAACAATCGTGTATGCTACTAGATATGCACTCGTATTCCACTATATGCAAACCCTAGCAATTGATAAATATTACTCAACCTAGTTGATCAGGCTATGAAGAATAATAATGAATCAATATTCAATATAACCAAGAGAATCAAACGAACACATATAAGAATAGGAACAAGGAATAGAAATCTCACAAACACATCAACTGTATTGCTTCAAACGTCTAGTAGAACAAAGGGAAATTAGTGCTCCATTCAGATGCAAATGAAACCCTAATGAGAAAGAAAACAACGATGCTAAAAGTCTGATGTAAAGTGTCTGCCTCTTAACCTAGAAAGAGGTCTTAAATAGGCTTAGGAAATAAGTTTAACCTAACAAAAATAGCAAGGGAAATAAAAATAATAGAAATAAGAAAGTCTGAAAATGCATAAAAGGAAATAATGTCTTCTGGCCGCGAGGCGTTACGTGTGCCCACCACGGGGTGGTGAGATCCACCGCGGGGCGGTGGCTTCTTCTGGCGCGACCAGCTCTTCTTTGAGACCCACTGCCGGGTCGCGGTGGCTCTGGCGTGGGGCGGTAGCAGTTCGCCCACTCCTTTCTTCAGCTCTTCTTCTTCTCTTCCGCTCTTCTATACTACCAAGTGTTAGTAGCCTTCTCCAATTAGTCTTCAAGCGGATCCTCATCCATCTTCATCATCTCCATCTAAGCTGTAAATCCCTGGATATCTTCAATTCTCTCCACATCTTCTGGATTACAGACTTAGCCTCAAATCTGATCATAAACTCCTCCAAATAATGCTAATAATTGCTAGTAAAGGTGCAGGAAATGACATCTATCAAAAGGCAAAGCTTGCATGGTTTCCCGCCCCCTACTTGCCTGCCCCACGGGAGACGTGGTTAGACCTCTCGGATATGGGATGTTTGGTGGCTACTGCATTCAACTGTGTATTCGTCTCCATTGGTGCTGGTGTAGGCACGACATACATGCCTATGAGGGTGAATGCAAACCAAGCGGTTGAAGAGAAGATTAAGACGATATGAATTTACCATGTCGAGAAAGAGCAACATTTCATTGCAGTATGTTAATACAATCAAATCAGTACAAATACACGTTGGTAATATGCATTACAAAATTAATTTTTATGATTCAAAATCTGTAGATTGGCCTTGTCGAAACCTCGCCCTTGCCGGACCTTTACACCGCGTGGGTGAGATTCCATGACCCGTCTGCGGATGCCTTGGTAGATCCATTCCTTGAACGATTGACGGAGTACCAAGCACACAAACCAAAGGGTCGCGGAAAGAAGAAAGTTGAAACTATCTTATGTTAAGACATATGTATGATGCAATGACTTTGATGTAATGTTAAGACACATGTTCACTGTATTTATGACATGTTGGTGATTTTAGTATCATCGGCCATTTCGTGTAGTCCGGAAATAGAATGCACACTCGTGTGCATTCTTTTTGTAAAAGGGCACGGTTAGTGATAAACCGTGCCCTTTTACAGAAGCCAGATTGGGCTTTCTGGCAAGGCGCACAGTTTGTCACAAACCGTGCCAGGCATGTCACAAACCGTGCACCTTTACAGAAGGCATAGAAATGCCAGAAACCACATTCTGGCAAGGCATGTCACAAACCGTCCCCACGTTATGTGTGGATTTAATCCACACGTAACATGGGGACTGTATCCACACGTTATGTGTGGAGATCATCCACACATAACGTGCGCCTTGCCAGATTGTGGTTTCTGGCCGTTTTTGTACCTTTTGTAAAAGGGCACGATTTCTGACATGTCTGGCATGGTTTGTCACAAATCGTGTGCCTTGCCAGAATGTGGTTTCTGGCGTTTCTATGCCTTCTGAAAATGTGCACGGTTTGTGACATGCCTGGACAAACCCTGCGCCTTGCCAGAATGTGGTTTCTGGCGGTTTTTGTGTCTTCTGTAAAATAGAACCTTGTGGAAAATAAGAAAAATAACGTGTGGAGAGTTGATGAAATTAATGGTGGGAGGGATGGGTTATTACAAATTTATATAGAGAGTATTTGTTTGGGTCATGCAGACTACAGTCTACAAGAGTATTTCTTTGGGTCAAAAGTGGTTGAAAGAGTAATGTTGGTCGTTGTGTCCTGCAGACTACACTAGTAGAGTAATTATTTGCACAACTATAATAGGAGATAGTGGTTGACTAACACAATCTGTAAGACACATGTATTCATGAATTGTTGCAATAATTCAAAGTTCAATAACTTCCATAAAAACCAAACAAGTTCGATAATAACACAAATTCCATTACAGTTTCCTCAGGGATTGGGAATGAAGGGATACATTCGATCCAATGATAGGCGTAGCGCCTCTGCTACATCTTCACATTCATGGTTGCGATATGGTTGAAGACGACTGTAGTAATAATTGATGCACTGCACACAACACAAAAATGTTGATATGTATAATAAATATAGATAGAGTTAACCGAAAATTAAGCAACCTATAAATTAGTCAATTTCATACCTGTGTCGCATCATCAATGGTCGGGGGGTTGACGAATGAGTGTGTATATGGGAGGTACCAGCCCATGTAATCACCGCTACACTCATGCCCTTGCTGGACAGGAGGGCCCATCACATCTAGACTCATGGAATGTATATTCTGGGCATCCCAGACAAATTGAGCTCTGTCGTACTCCACAGTGTATGTGTTGATTTTGGGGCCCCTCCATGCCCTTATTGGCTCTATAGGCGATCTTGGAACTTGTTGTTCACGGCCAAACTGTATCGCCACACGATCTGGCATGTACGGATCTGTGATCCAAAGACACGACAGAACTCCATGGAAGAGCGAAGGAGCGAAGATTTCTTCGTTGAAGTTAATCGAACTGTATGGCATCC
Source organism: Rheum nobile (assembly GCA_027886185.1). Lineage (NCBI taxonomy): Eukaryota > Viridiplantae > Streptophyta > Magnoliopsida > Caryophyllales > Polygonaceae > Rheum > Rheum nobile. The sequence continues at coordinate 648,020 of WOAB01000002.1, read as the reverse complement.
AATCAACCTAAACATAATGGGATGTCAAACAATTAAACATACCTATCATCGAATTTCTAACTTAATAGAGAGAGACCGTAGATGCGCTTACTCTGTCCGCAGTCATCATATCAAAGCTTTGTTCTGTAGTCTCTCATCTGGTTGGGCTTCTTTGAAAGGTCCCATCTACGAGCATATGGGATCGACTGATTGAAGTCCCAGCTTCTACTCTATGCAGGTCAGAACATGTTGAAGTACTGGTAGATCCACGCCTGAAAATGATGATGTGTACCAAATGGAGTCAATAAATAAAAAACATTTATAATAAAATTCATGGTAGATAACAAAATTTTTATTTACAAAATTCATTGTAAATAAAGTACTATACAACAAAAATTTTACCAGTATCAGAGTGTAGCATGTCGACATCAACCTCGCCTCTTTTCTTGTGCACTCGCCCAAGCTACGGTACACGTGGGCCAGAACGCTAGCACCCCATGTATAATCCATGGTAGACGAGGGATCAGATAAAAATGTAGTGTAGTAGACGGGCAATTTGTGTTGGGACTTGTCCGGAAAGAGACAGGAGCCCAACAAGTGAAGCAGGAACCCAGACGCCCACTGCTCTTCACTCAGTTGTTCGCAATGAACCTTAAAAAACTGAGATTGTACGGTACCAAATGTCATATCCCCATCAGCCAGGTCAAAGACTTCCTGCGCCTCCTCCACCAAGGCCTTCTTCAGATCATTCATTCCCAACTGCTCATGCCATTTCTATGGAGGTCCCATGTCTTTTCCATGGATGTTCAGCCCAATGATCAACAATACGTCATGGAGAGTTATAGTCATCTCTCCCCATGGCATATGGAATGAGCTGGTTTCTGGATGCCAGCGCTCAACGAATGCACTAATCAGCGCCTCGTCCACATGCTCGTGCATCAACTCCAGTATATGACACAACCCTGACGTAGATGCCACATGACACCACATGACATTTCGTTGCAAAGGCCATGAACGTGTCTGCTTGCCTCGTTGCTGAAACCTCAACGCTGGCACCGACTTTAAATATTTGATTTTTTAACATATGTAAGCAACCCATTTGAAATATTTAAAATAAATGTGAAATTTCATATAAGGTTTTTGCTGCAACTTACAATGCGTTGGTAAAGGTAGTACGATATGTGATTGGCAAAGCCCTTCAGAAGTTCAGGCATCTCCGGACCTCCAAGTACTCCAACCACCAATTCAGGGTCATATTTTCCCCTTTTCTTCGACCGGGGCGGTTTTGACTGCGAAGAGGAGGCTTCCTGTGGCTCCTCGTCCGCATAATCAGGTTGACCTCTTGGAGCCCAAGCCTGACTATCCTCGTCCTACATTTTTTTTACAAATGATAAGTAATTACATTTTTATCATACGCTCATCTTTTCATATATTAAGGCTACTTACCATAGGATGAGGTGCGTTTGGGTAGAGCCCCGGGTTCTCCCATGGGTTGTACTACATCTGATCATCTACGCCCAGATAATAGACGGGGCTGTGATGATGGATGGGAGGGCTCTGATGGAGGTGAGGGCTGTGATAGGACATCGGGCTATGATGGAGGTGAGGGCTCTGCTGGGGCGGCGGGCCATGATGACGGTGAGGGCTCTGCTAGGGCGGCGGACTAAATGGAGGGCCATAATAGTTTTTCTGATCCATCGTAACAGAATAACCATGGAGTGGGCTCGCGTTGTAATCTGGGTACAACTGTGGGTCCGAGTCAGCATGACCACCCGCCACATGAAACGATGGCACATACGGCAACACATGGGGGTCAACATTGTACGCCTGCCCGTATCCTCCCTCATCCTGACTACGGCTCGCAAACCTTCGGGTTACCTCTGATGGAACGCGCTATTATTAAATAGAACTCAATGCGTTGAAGTACCCTCGTTCATTCCCTTCATAACACTCCATCAATGGAGAAGATCGTGTGTCAACGGAGAATATCGCGTGTCAACGGGAAGATCGCGTGTCAACGGAGAAGATCGCGAGCCAACACGCTATCTCATCCACATGCCATGATGTCATTCAACCAATGAAGATGAGCCACGAGCCAACCGCCATTGAACGCCGCCTTACCCGCACACGACACGTCACCCCATGCAAGGCTCTGTTGAATGACACGTCTCTTCCCCTTGCCAGCTATCGTGAGCAGGACTCGAAAACTATAAATAGTCTTGAGATCGCATTTTTCAGGGACCTTTTGTAGGATCGCCCATTTTTTAGGAAGAAAATGAGAGGTCTGTGTATGATTCTCGTGTAAAGATCTGTTGAAATGTAATCGCCAAATGGAATATCATGCCAATTATGAACAAAATGTCTTCTTTTCAAATGTGTTCATCCTATTATCCATATTGTGGAAATCGCATTCTGTTTGGGGGATGGTCTATGTCGCGACGATTTTATATTCTAACAGCTCAAAAATACGGGAATCATCACTGGAATCGACCGTGGGGATTTGTTCTCACAATAGGTCGACTAGACCATCCCAGGTACGTTCTCGCGATCCTTCTTAACGGGTGAGATCCCCTAACTCGATTGGGGATGCCACCACGTCCTTCTTAACGGGTGAGATCCCACAACTCGCTTGGGGCTACCGCCACGTTCTTCTTAATGGGTGAGATCCCCCAACTCACTTGGGGTTGCCACCGCGCTCTTCTTAATGGGTGAGATCCCCCAACTCGCTTGGGGCTGCCACCGCATCCTTCTTAACGGGTGAGATCCCCCAACTCGCTTGGGGTTGCCACCGCGTTCTTCTTAACGGGTAAGATCCCCCAACTCGCTTAGGGCTGCCACCGCGATCTTCTTAACGGGTAAGATCCCCCAACTCGCTTGGGGCTGCTACCGCGTTCTTCTTATCGGGTGAGATCCCCCAACTCGCTTGGGGCTGCCACCGCGTATTACTCATCAAGAGAGTTTACTATGTCAATCGAGGATTGCCACTACCTAGGAAGATAACGAAGTTCATAAAAGTTGTTTTTCGTTCATCTGCATATCGTACTAATTGTTTCATGCAATGACATACAAGAGGAAAAGTTGAAGAAAGTCTACAAGTTGTTTTTCGTTCATCTGCATATCGTACTAATTGTTCCATGCGCTGTTTCTTCCAACTTTAGATAGTCAGAAATAGCGCATTCTGCCCTGGCGCACCACATCTCAGCTTCAAGGTTTGAAGCATCACGCTGCCTTTTGAGCTCAGTCGTCTTGTCATCCTTCTCGGACATGGCGCGCTGAAGATTCTCAACATTATTCTTAATCAGCGCGTTCTCCTCCTCAAGCTTTGCCCTCTCACCCTCAAGCCTTGTCGCATTAGCATTCACCTTATCGAGTTCCGCATTAGATTGCTCAACCTGTTTGGTTAGCGCAACCACTTTCGTACGAGCTTCATTCTCTTCACGAATGCCTTTGCATTTGGCATCTAATACATTGCAATATGACGTGGCCGCCAAACATGCTGAGACGAGCCTGCCAACTCAAACGTGATAAAATTAGAGAAGTAAAATTGTTGTGACAGACAGCAAGAGCAAGCAGGGAAATGCGTGTAATATCCCTCATTTCATAGGGGTAATTTTGAAATTTTCTTATGCCCATATTACAAGTCAGATTAAATTTAGAGAAGTACGGACATTCTATGAGATGTTTGGTCTCTGTAATATTTTTCTGAGTAATATAAAATACAGTTAATGTATTTTTGGGTTAAAAAGTTATTCGTGTACGAATATATTTAACCCGGGGTTAAGAATATTTAACCTCTTAGCAAGAAAGGACAAAACGGGTGAAAAAGGGGCAAAATTGGCCTTGACCGCACCCTGGCCGCACCCTGCCGCACCCGCGGCGAAGGCCAATGCCAGTGGCGGTCATCAGTCGGCCACCGCACCCCCATCGCACCCTGCCGCACCCTGCGGTCGTCGTCAGCGTTGTCGTCATCGCGATAGAGTTTCTGCAGCTCTATCCCTTGGCCGATGCTTGCTCCTCACGTCTTTCCATCTGGTTGGGACACCTCATGACATACGTGTCTAGCTCCTGAGCAACCTTGTGGGACTATAAATGAGAGAGGAGGCGGAGAGGAAGCTCACAACTCCAGCTGTAACTTCATCTTCCTCCAAGAAAACTCCATTGTTGTCCAAAGCTTTGAGCTTTGTTTGTGAAAGAGATCGAATCCCTTTTGAGTACTAGAAAGGTGCTTTTAAGAGTTATTCAAAGGTTTAAGAAGGTTGGAGATCAAACCAAGAACAAATCGAAGTCGAACGAATCGATTTGGGTGAGTTTTCTCCCCGAAAATCTATCGTCTCCCTCGCCACTGTAATCCCGCCGCACCCGCGGCAGAGGCTCCACCGCACCCGCGGCGAGCTTACCCGGGTTATGTGTTCTTGGGTGTTTGGCTTTGGGCGAGGCTTGATTCCTTCGATTCCTTTTGTACTCTTTTAGATTCATATATGTAGATATTGGATCTAACTTAGGGTCTCGTTATGGGTCGTTCCTTAGGGATTTGTTATCCAGGATCTGTCCTAGTTTCGGACCCAGGAAACCGTCGTCTCTAAGCTTGTTCAAGCGTTCGTCTGATCTAAGGCAAGTGGCGGTTCGCTCTTTCTCATCATTCCATATTTCCATTAATTATCAATGGTTTGATTGTTAATTAAGTTGGAATGATTTACTGTTTTGTTGGGAACAATTTTGATAAATGATATGGATTAAAATATGATATTATAATAGGTTGTATATCTGTTAGAACAACGCTATTATAGATATATATTTTATGAGGATTGACGGGAGGGCAAAAATATGAAAAGAATATGATATTATAATAGGTTGTATATCTGTTAGAACAACGCCATTATGAATATCTATATTATTACGATGATAGCCTGGAGGGCTTTGATATGCTTATTACTGTGTTGAACTGTTTAGTTAGCACGAGTATTCGTAGGAGCGATGGACTATTCAAGGTCCAGTCGTTTCTTAATAATGATTAATGGTGCAAAGGGTGATAAACCCAAAAACCATTTGGTGGGTCATGACTGATCTCTATACTCGGGTATAGAGATGGTGGCACTTAACTGATGCTACAAATCTTGGGATTCGTCCCATTCAGGAGTATGTCCCTCATGGCGAAACATATGTCCTATATGTCCCTCATGGCGAAACATATATTCAATATATGTCCCTCATGGCGATACATATATTTAAAAGCCTATAACGTGATGCGCGTTTTGGAATTAAATAAGATAAGTGCCGTCGTAGCACATGATTAATATACCTCAAACGAGTAGTGCAGCTAGGGAATAGTGCAGCTAGGAAAGCTCATCTTGACTTTGATCAGAGTACCGTTCTCTTTCCAATCTGGATTCGCATTAAGCGGTGAGGTTGGTCGTGAACCGAAACATCAAGTCGTTATTGAACGCTTGTATGATTAATTAATGTTCCCCAACATTTGTCATACTTCCGATAAGACTCAATTCGTTGGAGTCTTCTTTGGGATTGATTGCTGTGAGACTCGGTCTCCAGAATCTTCTCTTGATCATGCTGCTTGATATATTCCAGTAGGAGTATGGTGGTTGACTATCGTCATCGGTTTTAATTCGAGAAACGATGAGTCTAACCTAATACGACTAATTCGAACCACTCTGCTTTGTACCCTTGCGTAGTCTTTCATTAGACTAACCAACCGTAATTGTTCTCCGCATGGTTGGCTGGTGTCATCCGTTCGATTTGGCACATCAGATAAGAATCCGAGAAACAAAGGCTAGAACGACTATAAAAGCAAACGGTGTTTTAATGGATTTATCAGGTTGCGATCCTTGGCGGGTGATCATTACGATCAAGACCCTTGTATTTATACTTTGCAAAGACTTCCGCTGATTACTCTGTTTTGTCCTATGGGGATTGAGATGTAATCCCCAGACATATGTTTTAACCAAAGATTTTTGGTGTTTACATCATGACTGTTGTTTATGATTTGTATTTAAACCGGTAAAGTCCGAGGTGGCTTCGGTGTGGAAACCGAGGTCACTGGCGGTAATACCCTTTCCAAATGGGTTATTATTTGGGGGTATTACAGATCTGGTATCAGAGCCAATGGTTTTAAAACGGGTTTGGGAATTCATGAACCATTTACTCGTTTTAAATTGAAAATGTTTTCAAGGGCTCTGAGTTTTCGAAATGAAAAGAATTTGAAATATTACCGTTTATAGTCGTGCCTTTTTTGTAGTCTGATATGGAAACGAACTTCCATATTTAGAAAGACTAATTCTCTGTTCGTCACTCGTAGATTCTGAGTGTTTTCGTTTCTCTTCAGAAGGACTCGAAAGAAGCCGAGGTGGTTTCGCCATCTCTAGTAAGGCTTAAATTCCCAGTAACTCAGTTTGAAGTTCATCTAATAAAGTTTACCTAGTTTGATCCTTTCCGAGTTGATTGTTACATTAAGTATACTGCAAGGTATTAATGTATAAAATCCTTGGAAATTGATCGGTAAACAGATGATGAACACAAGGAACAATGCTCGTTCTGGTACTGGGCCGAGTAACAATCCCGGACATAACGAGAGAAATGTTGGAAATCCTGAGAATGTACGTGAGTCCAGTTCCCAACATAATCCCGGAGGCAATGACCCAGCTCAGGGCAACGCTCCAAGGATATTTGATGAAGCGGCCGTTGCAGAAATTCGAGGAATTTTCATGCAAGCAATGAACGATGTCCTACACCCGAATATGCCTCAGGCGCAAGATGTGCCGGCATCCTCAGCGACCCTGGGAGTTGGAGAACAGGAAACTCATGTACCTTTGCATCAGGAGAATGTGGTCAGGAGAAAGAATGATTGTGGCCGAGCGCTGAAAGCCATAAATTCTATGAGAGCTGACAGCTTCAATGGGAAGGGTAAACCAGTTGAAGTAACGCATTGGTTTTCCTACATGGAGCGGTTGTTCCGCAGTGTGGAGTGCACTGAGGTTGAGAAGGTGCACATAGCTTCTCTTCAACTGAAAGGAGATGCTAGTGAGTGGTGGGAAAACACTGGTCTTGCTGATAGCCCTGATTTGAATTGGGCAATGTTCAAGACCAAGATGACTGACCGATTCTTCTCTCGGGCAATGAGGGAGGAAAAGCGCAAGGAATTTATTTACCCTAAGACTGCAGGATTAAAGGTGAATGAGTTGGCAACCAAGTTCAATCACTTGTTGCGGTACGCTGGATCAGAAGTATCTAGTGAAGAACAGAAAATCTGGCATTTCCACGAGTGGATGAGCCCAAAGATTAAGCCAATGATGTTGAGCCACAACTGCTCTACCTTAGAGCAATATGTGGATGCGGCTTACAAGTTGGAGGTGACTCTGGATGAGTCGACCAAGAGAAAGAATCGCCATAGGTCGATGCAAAATCAACCTCAGGCGAGTGGATTCAAACATCCTGCGCCACCGTCTAACTTTGCTAAATCTAGCAAGGCAAAAACGGGTGGGACTCAAGGAGAGTCGACACAGCAATCGGGTCAGGACAAGAGTCCGATCCTATGTTATAATTGTGGTTCTGCTGGGCACAAGAGTACTGCGTGTCCTAAGGAAAGAAAGACATGCTTTGGTTGTGGGAATGAAGGGCATTTGCAGAAGTTCTGTTGGCAGGGAAAGCAGAAAGGAGCGGAGTCACAGCAGGGGTCTGTTAATCAGAGTAACTGACCCAGGTTTAAACCAACAACGGCTCCTAGTCCTTCGGTGCAGACAACTGCCCAGAACAAGGGGAAAGCCCCAGCTGCTTTTGGAGGTCAGGGTCAACGCCTGTACGAGATGTGTGAGGCTGATGGACCTAACGCTCCAACTGCTCAAGGTACTTTATACCTTCATTCTACTTCAGTGTGCATACTGTTTGATTCAGGTGCTACCCATTCCTTTATTTCACAGAGTTGTGTTAGTAAGTTAGGATTAGTCTGCAACGAGGTTTGTGAGCCTTTCGTTGTGAATCTTCCTAATAGTGAACGCTTAGTGGGGACTAAGTGTCTGTCTGAATTTCCGATTACCATTCAGGGTAAGAAATTCGAGGCAGATTTGATCTGTATTGCCATGGCTCCATACGACATTATTCTCGGTATGGATTGGCTGACACGTCATGGGGTGGTAATCGACTTTAGTGCAAGAACTGTGACGGTGTCATCTGGGGGCCAGAGTGAGTGCAAATTTAAGGGTCAAAATGACGCTGATAACGACAGGCTTATCAATGCGATGGTTGCGTTTAAGCTACTTCGACAGGGTTGTGTCGGGTACCTTTGCTATCTGGATTCGCCCATGAAAGATGAACCAACAATTCTTGATATTCCTGTGATTCGTGAATTTCCTGATGTTTTTCCAGAAGAGATTCCTGGATTACCCCCGCATCGTGTCGTGGAATTTTCTATTGATCTTGAATCGGGTACTGTGCCGATCTCGAAGGCACCGTACCGGATGGCTCCTGCTGAGATGCAAGAGTTGAAGAAGCAATTAGAGGATCTTCTCGACAAAGGTTATATAAGACCGAGTGCATCGCCTTGGGGTGCTCCGGTCTTGTTTGTCAAGAAGAAGGATGGATCATTTCGACTTTGTATCGACTATCGTGAGTTGAATAAAGTCACGATCAAGAACAAATATCCTTTGCCAAGGATTGATGATCTATTGGATCAGTTACAGGGAGCTAAAGTCTTTTCCAAGATCGATATGAGATCTGGTTATCATCAGCTCAGAATTCATGAGGAAGATATTCCGAGGACTGCATTCCGGACGAGGTATGGTCACTACGAGTTCGTAGTCATGCCATTCGGACTTACCAATGCTCCAGCGGTCTTTATGGACTTCATGAATCGATGTTTTCACCAGTACTTGAATACGTTCGTGGTGGTTTTCATCAATGACATTTTGATTTATTCTCCGAATGAGGAAGTTCACGAGGATATGATTGGGGAAAGTAGTTCCACTAGAACGAGATCTATAATACAGAGATGTAATTTGATCACAAAAATCTATTAAATCCAAGTTCTTTCACTATTCTTATGGTTGTTCCCACCCTAATCTTGATTAACTACCAATTCAGACAGTTGTTGATAGTACTTACTACAATATCAATGGAAGAAAACCTTACCACTAATAAAGCAATAGCAATGCACACAAGGATATAGGATACATGAAAATAGAAGAAAACCTTACTACTTAACATGCAAATGATTCTCACTCACAATTGCGCACTCGTATTCCACTATATACAACAATCGTGTATGCTACTAGATATGCACTCGTATTCCACTATATGCAAACCCTAGCAATTGATAAATATTACTCAACCTGGTTGATCAGGCTATGAAGAATAACAATGAATCAATATTCAATATAACCAAGAGAATCAAACCAACACATATAAGAATAGGAACAAGGAATAGAAATCTCACAAACACATCAACTGTATTGCTTCAAACATCTAGTAGAACAAAGGGAAATTAGTGCTCCATTCAGATGCAAATGAAACCCTAATGAGAAAGAAAACAACGATGCTAAAAGTCTGATGTAAAGTGTCTGCCTCTTAACCTAGAAAGAGGTCTTAAATAGGCTTAGGAAATAAGTTTAACCTAACAAAAATAGCAAGGGAAATAAAAATAATAGAAATAAGAAAGTCCGAAAATGCATAAAAGGAAATAATGTCTTCTGGCCGCGAGGCGTTACGTGTGCCCACCGCGGGGCGGTGGCTTCTTCTGGCGTGACCAGCTCTTCTCTAAGACCCACTGCCGGGTCGCGGTGGCTCTGGCGCGGGGCGGTAGCAGTTCGCCCACTCCTTTCTTCAGCTCTTCTTCTTCTCTTCTGCTCTTCTATACTACCAAGTGTTGGTAGCCTTCTCCAATTAGTCTTCAAGCGGATCCTCATCCATCTTCATCATCTCCATTTAAGCTGTAAATCCCTGGATATCTTCAATTCTCTCCACATCTTCTGGATTACAGACTTAGCCTCAAATCTAATCATAAACTCCTCCAAATAATGCTAATAATTGCTAGTAAAGGTGCATGAAATGACACCTATCAAATTCCCCCATACTTAGACCTTTACTCGTCCCGTGTAAGGTAATGATAAACCTACTCCCTCAATCAAACACCAAGGCCTCAGGAAGTACAAGAAAATATGACACCAGCAACTACAACATCTCAACCATCAGCTCCAGACAACCAAAACAAGTGATGCAAAGATTATTCTAATCCTAACTCCAATCTAGCTCCTTATCGCTCCAGAGTGGCCTACCCGAGTCCTCCTTATGACTCCCCTTCTTATGACGCCGACCTCCAGAATGATCCTAAAATCACTCTTTTTTCTTTACGCTCATTTTGCCCAGGCGCCCTATCGGGTTTTCACCTAGCCACTCATTTCATTTTGCTAGATATCTCACAAATACTCGCATCACTCCAGGCCATTTTTGCACTGGTCTATACCAGTCGGACTACCTGCTTTTTAACTGAACCGCCCTTTCGGGTTTTCATCTCATCCCAGGATTTTGATTGCCTTTTCACATCTTTTTGGCTTTTTCGGTTTTTTATTTATTTTTAGAAATACTTGAATGAAAATTACAGAAACCAAAGCTATGTACACTAGATAGATAGACAGTACAGTCTAAATCCCTCCCCTATACTTAAACCGAACATTGTCCTCAATGTAGAGAAGAGAACAACAAATGAAATAGGGGAAGGAGAAATAAACTCACTGTGGGCCGGATGGTGGTGGTGGTGGGAACCTCCCAAAGTAGTCCCTCATATGAGCGTCCATAGTATCCAGACGCTCATCTACATCAGCACGGAACTGGGTCTGCCAAGTCTGCAGACCGGTCTCTACTCGGGTGTTCCAATGAGTCTGCTGGACCGAGAATGCATCAAATCTTGCGTACAACTCTTGCCAAGGTGTGGCAGGACCATAAGAAGACGAAGGCGCATCAAACTGGGTAGGCAGAGGAGCATCCTCACCCACAGAGTCAGCAGCATCACCATCACTAGGGTCCTCTCCAAACGGATCCGAAGGAGCAGCAGCAGAGGTAGCATCAGCCATAACTCTGCTATCACTGGGAATCCACCATCCCGTAAATGAAGGGGAATAAGTGAAAACCCGAGGAAGAATCAGAATATGACCATCGTATGAAGACCAAACTAAATCACCATCCCTGCCCAATGGCTTCAGCATCGAGCACACTCTCATGTGCGCCATGTCATACACCGCATGAGCAATAGGCCGAGGAATACGATCGGTGGCAATAATCTCAGCACAAAGAAGGGTGATCAAACCACCCTCACAAATATCACATGGCTCACCATCACGAATCCTCTTCAAGGAACTCAGAAAAAGACTAGCCCAACACGGGGTGTACATAACAATACACAAGATGCTAAAAAACCATTGGAAGTCCTTCAGAGGGACCTTACCATCATCAGCATGGCCAAAGAAATCTCTCATCAATACCTTGTGGATCAACCTTAAGCAAGGGTTCACCAACTTTGAATTCACCTCCTGGCCCTTCTTGAACTTCCTATGCGTGGCAGCCTCCCAAAACTCCATCATATCCGTCTCAATCAGACCACCATACCACTCATCAGACGGTTCCTTTGTAATGCCCAGGGCATCACGAATCTCCTCAGCAGTCAAAGCATACTCACGACCGTTATATGTGAACGTGATCTTCGTCAACCTCTTGTCGGCGGAACCATCAGAATACCTCTTAACAGAGGCGATGAACTGGTAGCATAGCTTGGGGTAAGCATCAGCGGACTTGTTCAGGAAGGTCCCCAGGCCACACTCTGCTAAACAAAGGGATACACACTCCAACATACCAAACTCAATCAACGTTGGCTTGTCAAAGAACTTAGTAGCCAACACTTTCCTCTCCTTCACAACGTTATACACCTCATTCTCATCCCTCGTAGAGACCTGCTTCCTACCTCTAGGTGCCATAAGTAATGAATTGAGATGCTCAAAACAAAGGGCGACCAAAGAGGTGTAACAAACGAGCGAAAAACACACAGCCTGGTAGTCTTGCCGCGGGGCGATGGATGTGTCGCCGGGTCGCGGTGGGGTAACTGGGACTTCACGCCGGGTCGCGGTGGGGGTCGCCGCGGGGCGGTGGCAGGCGACGCGGTGGTGGGCGACACGAGGCGGCGGGGTTTGTGTTTGGCTCTTTTGTGAGGATAAACTCCAAATTGGGCAAAGAAACTCAAGGTTAATGTAATTGGAGGCTAGATTCGGACCAAGAACAAGAGGGGTTGGTAGGAAAATGGGGGAATGGATTGGAAAAGCTTGAGAGGGGTGTTGGGTATGGAGGGTTTGTGAGAGTGGAGGCTAGGTTAGGGAAGGTAAAAGGAAGAAGGGTTGATGGGCCGGTTATGTACATTGGCCCAAAGAGAAAACTCGGGCAAAAGGGGCCCAATCCGTCAATTTCTTTTGTACCACTGATATATATATTTTTTTTCGGAGTGGAGGAAAAATAGCAGACATCCACCGCGGGGCGATGGTCTCCACCGCGGGGCGGTGGTCTCCACCGCGGGGCAATGGTCTCCACCGCGGGGCGGTGGTCTCCACCGCGGGGCGGTGGTCTCCACCGCGGGGCGGCGGACTTGTCACCGGGTCGCGGTGAGGTAACTGGGAGCACCGTCTCCTCTCCATTTACTTTCGTACCTGAAATGTTAGTGATAGGCGAACGAAACAAAGCAAAAGGAATTACAGAATTAATCTTGGAGAAAAGAAAAATTAAGGAAAACTACCTCGAGTTGCCTCCCGGACAGCGCCTTAGTTAACGTCGTTGGCTCAACATACTTCAAATCAACTACCACCTAGAACAGGATCCCTTCGGAATCCTCCTAACTGTCTCCTCCTGCTGGAACTTCCCATGGAAAGGCTTGAACCTTAGACCATGCTCCCTCTTGGCCATTGACTCCATAATTGCTTCCTTTGGAGCTTCTCCCCCATACTTAGAGCGATGTGGGGGCCGATATGGCTCAACCTGATCATGCTGCACAACACTAGATGAAGGCTTACTGCCTTGTATGGTTAGTGCAGGGGGGAAAGTGCCCAAAGTAGAGGGGGTAGATTCTCCTATGACATCAAGTAAGACATCATGCTCATGCAAATCAAAAGGTTCAACAATAGAAGAATATTCAACTATGGTCTCTACTGCACTAGTCTTAACATTTTCCCGAGTAGGATTATCAATATCACTAATGCAGCAAAGGGTAGGCAATTCAATGGAGTTGACCTTATGAATATTATGCTCAAAAATTATTCAATCGAATTCCATAGTTAAAGTTCCACTATCCACATCAATTTTCGTCATGGATGTTTTCATAAAAGGTCGACCTAACATAACAGGAGCAACCTGCTCATCATAATCCATATCCATTATGAAGAAATCAGCAGGAAAAATTAAGGGACCTATCTTAACAATAATATATTCCACAACACCCTTAGGAGGCACACAAGAACCATCAGCAAGTTGAATCACAATATTGGTATCATGCAAGGTCCTACTCCTAAATCTTCAAGCAATGAGTAAGGCAAAACATTAATAGAGGCACCCAAGTCTAACATGGCTTTCTCAAATCGATGCTCACCTATAGCAATAGAAATAGTGAACATACCTGGATCCTTGCACTTCTCAGACATACGCTTTTAAAATACCGCCGAGACATGTTCACCAACCGGAACCTTCTTCTGGACCTTCAACTTTTGTGTCCTCTTGACGGTGCACAGCTCTTTCAAAAACTTGACATATCGAGGAACAGCCTTAATAAGCTTGAGAAGAGGGATGTTCACCTCACAATTTCGGAATGTCTCGAAATGATCATTGTTGTCGGCGACCCTTCTAGCTTTTAGCGCCTCGGGAAAAGGTGCTGGTGGCTTCTCGGAACCGAGAGGGGGAAAAACCGGACGAACATAATTATCAACGCAAACCTCGTCGGTGGCGCTTGGATTTTGGAGGCTGGGTCGCGGTAGTCTCACCGCGGGGCGGTGGTCATTGCCGCGGGGCGGTGAGGTCGCGGTGGGATTACTGAGGCTTGCCGCCGGGTCGCGGTCAGTGTCGCCGCGGGGCGGTGTATTGCATGCCTCTTCACTGGCCTCAGATCCAACTCGCCGCCGGGTCGCGGTGGAGTCCACCGCGGGGCGGTGACCAATATTCTCCATCTCAAATTCGCTCTCCTTTCCAGCAATAGGAGGAATGACCAGTTGCTTACCACTTCTGAGGGTGATGGCACTCATATTTTCCCTTGGATTCACTGTGGTCTGAGATGGCAAGGAATTAGATGTCCTTTGGTCAATCTTGGTCACAACATCAGCCAGTTGGCCAATCTTCCTCTCCATATTCTTTATGCTTGACTCAATAGTCTGCACATGAGTGGCGAAGTGCTGAGTCAAGGTCTTTAGCAACTCTTCAGTAGTAGCACCAGAGTTTTGGCCTAGAGGCCTCTGTTGGTATGTGGCTCTCTGCTGGTATTGCTGTTGTGCCGGCTGTTGACCACCTTGTGGGTCGCTCCACCGGAAGCCTGGGTGGTCACGCCCTCTCGGATTGTAGTTGGGCTGTCCACCAAACTGTGGTCTAGGGGGTCCGTAACCTCCTACAACATTCACTTCAGCAGTACCTTCCTCTTGCAGCTGAGGACAAGTATCAGTAGGGTGGAATTGATCACAGTAAATCCCACATGCTTTGACTTGTTGAGGAGTGTTTTGGTTTGTCATTCTCTTCACCATCTCCTTCAACTCAGCTAACTCATTCAGCACAGGGCCAGGTCCTGCAGGAGTCACACCATTGACTGCCTTTCTCTGGTACGTCTTACCAAAGCTCCTGGTACTCTCACTCATCTCCTGAAATCTTTCCATGGCTGCGTCCGGTGTCAGATTGAGTATGCTCCCACCGCATGCAGCGTCAACCATTCTTCTCTCTTGATCGAGCAGGCCATTGTGTAAGTAGAGAACAAGATCCTGCTTGGCGTATCCGTGGAACGGGCAGCTAGAGCAAAGCCTCTTGTACCGCTCAAGATAGTCATATAGCATCTCATCAGCACCCTGTTCAATGTTAGCAATTGCCTTTTTCAAAGCATTCGCCTTCTTTGTTGGGAAGTACTTGTCAAGAAACGCCTTGTGCAGTTTAGTCCAGGTATCTATGGTCCCTGGCGGCAAGTGATAATATCAGTCGCTAGCAGAGTCTAGCAAAGAAAAACCAAAGGCTTTCATCTTGATTTGATCCTCCGTCACATTCCTTGGCTTCATAGTCATGCAGACATTGTGGAATTTACCTAGATGAGATATCGGGTCCTCTCCACTCAAACCATGGAATTTCGGGAGATAAGCAACAACTCCAGATTTCAGCTCAAAGTTCACCCCTACGTCAAGTGCAGGAATGACGACAGCCAAGGGGGGTTGCGCCCCAATGTTCGGTTCAGTCAGCTCTCTCAGAGTTTCGGCCATTGCAGCAGGAGGGATGTCAACTGGCTGAACGGTCTCAACTGTCTCAACCTCGGCTTCTTCTTCTCCTTGATCACGTAGGTTCGCACGGAAAGATCTGTCAATTTCTGGATCAAAAGCAGCTAGAGGAGAGTCAGTACTACGAGTGTCGACCATAAGATAGGTCTCCACCAAAATCAATCACAAAAACACACAACAAACAGAAAACTTCCCCGGCAACGGCCCCAAATTTGACGTGGCCGAAATATGCAATGCAAATATCGTTGAATGGCCTAGTCAAAGTAAAAGTCCTAACAACCTACTAAACAGATTTATAGCAAGCAAGTAAGGGTCGAACCCACAGGGAAGATCTGATGAAGTATGCAATTATGATTAACAAGTAACAAGGAAATGGGGTTTTGGTTATCAAGCAGAGCAAAGTAAACAGGTTTAGTTGATTTGAGAATATGATTGGGGAAAGTAGTTGACGTGGCCTAAGGTCGTTATGCCAAATCAAAGTAAACCTCAACTTCCAAACTAGTATAGTAAGCAAGCAAGGGTCGAAATACCAAGAGAATCACAAGCGTCTATATTCCTGTCACAAATTGAATACCAATCGAACAATAGTAACAAAAGGTTTTTTTTGAGGTTTTAATCAAGTAGAAAATAAAACAGAATAAATAGTATGTAATCAAATGTGAGAAAACACTTAGCCAGGCAATTTCCACTTAAGTTTTGGTTGGTTGATCCTAGATTACTTCCAATTCCTTCCTATGATTATTCCTGTCCCGATCTTGTGTAGATTAATAAGGAAACCATCTCTAAGAACCCTTATCAATGAATAACCCTAGCACCACTAGTGATTCAACCCAAAGGCAGCAATGAACATAAGAATTAACCAGGATACACATAACACCTCAACCAGAAGCATTCAACATGTAATCAAATCTCTACATAGATAAAATCCACCAAAGCAAATAAAACCTATGCTTGCCACTCCAAACCAGGACGTTAGCCCAATAGTTTCCTAGTCATAGCAATATGAGTAACAATCAATAAACCTAGATGGCCTATCTAGACAAATCAATAATTATTCAATGATATTCTGCTTAAGAGAAGAGATATAGATCAATAGGAATTAAGAAAGGGAACATAACCTCACAACCAATAATCAAAAATTAAGCTTCCATTGCCAGACTAAGCAAAAGTGCTTAGCCTTCCATAGTCTTGAGAAAACAACGATGATGTAAAACTAAAACCTGATATATGAGTCTCTCCTTAGAATGAGCTCTCTTCCTAGGTTAAATAGAAAAGAGAACTAATATGGGCCTAACAAGTTCCTAAGCCCATTAAGAAATGAAACGAAATAAAATGGAAAATAAGAAAAGAAATTAGAAAAGATAGACTCGGGAAAAGTCAGAACTTCCAGCGTCGACGACCCGCGATCGCGGCCCATTTACCGCGATCGCGGCCTCTTGTGGCTCCGCGCTCTTCACATTCCTCCGCGCCTGCGGAAAACTCTCGACTTTCCCGAGGAACCGCGATCGCGGCACCCTTGCCCGCGGTCGCGGTTAATGCTCGGCCTTCACTCCTTGGCTTCGCCTCCTAACCTCTCGTCTTCGCTTCCTTGGCGTCTTCATTTGGTGGCTTTCTTCCTCAGTGTCTCCTATGATATCCAAAATAGCTCATACACCTCCAAAAACACCAGACTTCGCCCCCAAACGCCATGCACAAGAATGTGTCTAAATCTACCCGAATGGCACCAATAAAACCCTCTAATAACTCTTAGTTAAGCCCTATAAAGTAGTGCTTATCAGTAGTTCCACTAGAACGAGATCCACAATACAGAGATGTAATTTGATCACAGAAATCTATTAAATCCAAGTTCTTTCACTATTCTTATGGTTGTTCCCACCCTGATCTTGATTAACTACCAATTCAGACAGTTGTTGATAGTACTTACTACAATATCAATGGAAGAAAACCTTACCACTAATAAAGCAATAGCAATGCACACAAGGATATAGGATACATGCAAATAGAAGAAAACCTTACTACTTAACATGCAAATGATTCTCACTCACAATTGCGCACTCGTATTCCACTATATGCAACAATCGTGTATGCTACTAGATATGCACTCGTATTCCACTATATGCAAACCCTAGCAATTGATAAATATTACTCAACCTAGTTGATCAGGCTATGAAGAATAACAATGAATCAATATTCAATATAACCAAGAGAATCAAACCAACACATATAAGAATAGGAACAAGGAATAGAAATCTCACAAACACATCAACTATATTGCTTCAAACGTCTAGTAGAACAAAGGGAAATTAGTGCTCCATTCAGATGCAAATGAAACCCTAATGAGAAAGAAAACAACGATGCTAAAAGTCTGATGTAAAGTGTCTGCCTCTTAACCTAGAAAGAGGTCTTAAATAGGCTTAGGAAAGTCCGAAAATGCATAAATGGAAATAATGCCTTCTGGCCGCGAGGCGTTACGTGTGCCCACCGCGGGGCGGTGAGATCCACCGCGGGGAGGTGACTTCTTCTGGCGCGACCAGCTCTTCTCTGAGACCCACTGCCGGGTCGCGGTGGCTCTGGCGCGGGGCAGTAGCAGTTCGCCCACTCCTTTCTTCAGCTCTTCTTCTTATTTTCCGCTCTTCTATACTACCAAGTGTTGGTAGCCTTCTCCAATTAGTCTTCAAGCGGATCCTCATCCATCTTCATCATCTCCATCTAAGCTGTAAATCCCTGGATATCTTCAATTCTCTCCACATCTTCTGGATTACAGACTTAGCCTCAAATCTGATCATAAACTCCTCCAAATAATGCTAATAATTGCTAGTAAAGGTGCATGAAATGACACCTATCAGGAGGCAAAGCTTGCATGGTTTCCCGCGCCCTACTTGCCTGCCCCACGTGAGACGTGGTTGGACCTCTCGGATATGGGATGTTTGGTGGCTACTGCATTCAACTGTGTATTCATCTCCATTGGTGCTGGTGTAGGCACGACATACATGCCTATGAGGGCGAATGCAAACCAAGCGGTTGGAGAGAAGATTAAGACGATATGAATTTGCCATGTCGAGAAAGAGCAACATTTCATTGCAGTACGTTAATACAATCAAATCAGTACAAATACACGTTGGTAATATGCATTACAAAATTAATTTTTATGATTCAAAATCTGTAGATTGGCCTTGTCAAAACCTCGCCCTTGCCGGACCTTTACACCGCGTGGGTGAGATTCCATGACCCGTCTGCGGATGCCTTGGTAGATCCATTCCTTGAACGATTGACGGAGTACCAAGCACACAAACCAAAGGGTCGCGGAAAGAAGAAAGTTGAAACTATCTTATGTTAAGACATATGTATGATGCAATGACTTTGATGTAATGTTAAGACACATGTTCACTGTATTTATGACATGTTGGTGATTTTAGTGTCATCGGCCATTTCGTGTAGTCCGGAAATAGAATGCACACTCGTGTGCATTCTTTTTGTAAAAGGGCACGGTTAGTGACAAACCGTGCCCTTTTACAGAAGCCAGATTGGGCTTTCTGGCAAGGCGCACGGTTTGTCACAAACCATGCCAAGCATGTCACAAACCGTGCACCTTTACAGAAGGCACAGAAACGCCAGAAACCACATTCTGGAAAGGCATGTCACAAACCGTCCCCACGTTATGTGTGGAGATTATCCACACATAACGTGCGCCTTGCCAGATTGTGGTTTTTGGCGGTTTTTGTACCTTTTGTAAAAGGGCACGGTTTTTGACATGTCTGGCACGGTTTGTCACAAACCGTGCGCCTTGCCAGAATGTGGTTTCTGGCGTTTCTATGTCTTCTGAAAAGGTGCACGGTTTGTGACATGCCTGGACAAACCGTGCGCCTTGCTAGAATGTGGTTTCTGGCGGTTTTTGTGTCTTCTGTAAAATAGAACCTTGTGGAAAATAAGAAAAATAACATGTGGAGAGTTGATGAAATTAATGGTGGGAGGGATGGGTAATTACAAATTTATATAGAGAGTATTTGTTTGGGTCATGCAGACTACAGTCTATAGGAGTATTTCTTTGGGTCGAAAGTGGTTGAAAGAGTAATGTTGGTGGTTGTGTCATGCAGACTACACTAGTAGAGTAATTATTTGCACATCTATAATGGGAGATAGTGGTTGACTAACACAATCTGTAAGACACATGTATTCATGAATTGTTGCAATAATTCAAAGTTCAATAACTTCCATAAAAACCAAACAAGTTCGATAATAACACAAATTCCATTACAGTTTCCTCAGGGATTGGGAAGGAAGGGATACATTCGATCCAATGATAGGCGTAGCGCCTCTGCTACATCTTCACATTCATGGTTGCGATATGGTTGAAGACGACTGTAGTAATAATCGATGCACTGCACACAACACAAAAATGTTGATATGTATAATAAATATAGATAGAGTTAACCGAAAATTAAACAACCTATAAATTAGTCAATTTTATACCTGTGTCGCATCATCAATGGTCGGGGGGTTGACGAATGAGTGTGTATATGGGAGGTATCATCCCATGTAATCACCGCTACACTCATGCCCTTGCTGGACAGGAGGGCACATCGCATCTAGACTCATGGAATGTATATTCTGGGCATCCCAGACAAATTGAGCTCTGTCGTACTCCATAGTGTATGTGTTGATTTTGGGGCCCCTCCATGCCCTTATTGGCTCTATAGGCGGTCTTGGAACTTGTTGTTCACGGCCAAACTGTATCGCCACACGATCTGGCATGTACGGCTCTGTGATCCAAAGACACGACAGAACTCCATGGAAGAGCGAAGGAGCAAAGATTTCTTCGTTGAAGTTAATCGAACTGTATGGAATCCAATCAACCTAAACATAATGGGATGTCAAACAATTAAACATACCTATCATCGACTTTCTAACTTAATAGAGAGAGACCGTAGATGCGCTTACTCTCTCCACAGTCATCATATCAAGCTTTGTTCTGTAGTTTCTCATCTGGTTGGGCTTCTCTGAAAGGTCCCATCTACGAGCATATGGGATCGGCTGATTGAAGTCCTAGCTTCTACTCTATGCAGGTCGGGACATGTTGAAGTACTGGTAGATCCACGCCTGAAAATGATGTGTACCAAATGGAGTCAATAAATAAAAACATTTATAATAAAATTCATGGTAGATAACAAAATTTTTATTTACAAAATTCATTGTAAATAAAGTACTATACAACAAAAATTTTACCTGTTTTCTTGTGCACTCGCCCAAGCTACGGTACACGTGGGCCAGAACGCTAGCACCCCATGTATAATCCATGGTAGACGAGGGATCATATAGAAATGTAGTGTAGTAGACGGGCAATTTGTGTTGGGACTTGTCCGGAAAGAGACAAGAGCCCAACAAGTGAAGCAAGAACCCAGACGCCCGCTTCTCTTCACTCAGTTGTTCGCAATGCACCTTAAAGAACTGAGATTGTACGGTACAAAATGTCACATCCCCATCAGCCAGGTCAAAGACTTCATGCGCCTCATCCACCAATGCCTTCTTCAGATCATTCATTCCCAACTGCTCATGCCATTTCTATGGAGGTCCCATGTCTTTTCCATGGATGTTCAGCCCAATGATCAACAATACGTCATGGAGAGTTATAGTCATCTCTCCCCATGGCATATGGAATGAGCTGGTTTCTAGATGCCAGCGCTCAACGAATGCACTAATCAGCGCCTCGTCCAAATGCTCGTGCATCAGCTCCAGTATATGACACAACCCTGACACAGATGCCACATGACACCACATGACATTTCGTTGCAAAGGCCATGAACGTGTCTGCTTGCCTCGTTGCTGAAACCTCAACGCTGGCACCGACTTTAAATATTTGATTTTTTAACATATGTAAGCAACCCATTTGAAATAATTAAAATAAATGTGAAATTTCATATAAGGTTTTTGCTGCAACTTACAATGCGCTGGTAAAGGTAGTACGATATGTGATTGGCAAAGCCCTTCAGAAGTCCAGGCATCTCCGGACCTCCAAGTACTCCAACCACCAATTCAGGGTCATATTTGCCCCTTTTCTTCGACCGGGGCGGTTTTGACCGCGAAGAGGAGGCTTCCTGTGGCTCCTCGTCTACATAATCAGGTTGACCTCTTGGAGCCCAAGCCTGACTATCCTCGTCCTACATTTTTTTTTACAAATGATAAGTAATTACATTTTTATCATACGCTCATCTTTTCATATATTAAGGCTACTAACCATAGGATGAGGTGCGTTTGGGTAGAGCCCCGGGTTCTCCCATGGGTTGTACTGCATCTGATCATCTATGCCCAGATAATAGACGGGGCTGTGATGATGGATGTGAGGGCTCTGATGGAGGTGAGGGCTGTGATAGGACATCGGGCTATGATGGAGGTGAGGGCTCTGCTGGGGCGGCGGGCCATGATGATGGTGAGGGCTCTGCTAGGGCGGCAGACTAAATGGAGGGCCATAATAGTTATTCTGATCCATCGTAACAGAATAACCATGGAGTGGGCTCGCGTTGTAATCTGGGTACAACTGCGGGTCCGAGTCAGCACGACCACCCGCCACATGAAACGATGGCACATACGGAAAAACATGGGGGTCAACATTGTACGCCTGCCCGTATCCTCCCTCATCCTGACTACGGCTCGCAAACCTACGGGTTACCTCTGATGGAACGCGCTATTATTAAATAGCACTCAATGCGTTGAAGTACCCTCGTTCATTCCCTTCATAACACTCCATCAATGGAGAAGATCGCGTGTCAACGGAGAATATCGCGTGTCAACGGGAAGATCGCGTGTCAACGGAGAAGATCGCGAGCCAACACGCTATCTCATCCACATGCCATGATGTCATTCAACCAATGAAGATGAGCCACGAGCCAACCGCCATTGAACGCCGCCTTACCCGCACACGACACGTCACCCCATGCAAGGCTATGTTGAATGACACGTCTCTTCCCCTTGCCAGCTATCGTGAGCAGGACTCGAACACTATAAATAGTCTTGAGATCGCATTTTTCAGGGACCTTTTGTTGGATCGCCCATTTTTTGGGAAGAAAATGAGAGGTCTGTGTATGATTCTCGTTTAAATATCTGTTGAAATGTAATCGCCAAATGGAATATCGTGCCAATTATGAACAAAATGCCTTCTTTTCAAATGTGTTCATCCTATGATCCATATTGTGGAAATCGCATTCTGTTTGGGGGATAGTCTATGTCACGACGATTTTATATTCTAACAGCTCAAAAATACGGGAATCATCACTGGCGCCGACCGTGGGGATTTGTTCTCACAATAGGTCGACTAGACCATCCCAGGTACGTTCTCGCGATCCTTCTTAACGGGTGAGATCCCCCATCTCGATTGGGGTTGCCACCATGTCCTTCTTAACGGGTGAGATCCCACAACTCGCTTGGGGCTGCCACCGCGTTCTTCTTAACGGGTGAGATCCCCCAACTCACTTGGGGTTTCCACCGCGTTCTTCTTAATGGGTGAGATCCCCCAACTCGCTTGGGGCTGCCACCGCGTCCTTCTTAACGGGTGAGATCCCCCAACTCGCTTGGGGCTGCCACCGCGTTCTTCTTAACGGGTGAGATCCCCCAACTCGCTTGGGGCTGCCACCACGATCTTCTTAACGGGTAAGATCCCCCAACTCGCTTGGGGCTGCTACCGCGTTCTTCTTAACAGGTGAGATCCCCCAAATCGCTTGGGGCTGCCACCGCGTATTACTCATCAAGAGAGTTTACTATGTCAATCGAGGATTGCCACTACCTAGGAAGATAACGAAGTTCAAAAAGATGTTTTTCGTTCATCTGCATATCGTACTAATTGTTTCATGCAATGACATAAAGGAGGAAAAGTTGAAGAAAGTCTACAAGTAGCTAGTGGAAATCAAGAAGCATCGCGATCCTCGGGTAAGGCTGCATTGGTTGTCGCGGCATTTGCATCTACATCCATGGCTTGATTATCTCCTTCCTCGGGGTATTCAATCGGGGGCTCGCCAAAGAGATCCGTGTAGTCTGGAGTGAAGTAAACAATCCTGGGATCGATCTCGCCGAACCTCGCCACTGCTTGCCTGACTCCAATCCTTATGCCCTGCTCCCAATGGGGTCCCACCTCGTCAGCCAACTTGGTTTGATAGTCTTCCAACTTTAGATAGTCAGAAACAGCGCATTCTGCCCTGGCGCGCCACATCTCAGCTTCAAGGTTTGAAGCGTCACGCTGCCTTTTGAGCTCAGTCGTCTCGTCATCCTTCTCGGACATGGCGCGCTGAAGATTCTCAACATTCTTCTTAATCAGCGCGTTCTCCTCCTCAAGCTTTGCCCTCTCACCCTCAAGCCTTGTCGCATTAGCGAATGACCTTGTCGAGTTTCGCGGCAGATTGCTCAACCTGTTTGGTTAGCGCGGCCACTTTCGTACGAGCTTCATTCTCTTCACGAATGCCTTTGCATTTGGCATCTAACACATTGCAATATGACGTGGCCGCCAAACATGCTGAGACGAGCCTGCCAACTCAAACGTGATAAAATTAGAGAAGTAAAATTGATGTGACAGACAGCAAGAGCAAGCAGGGAAACGCGTGTAATATCCCTCATTTCATAGGGGTAATTTTGAAATTTTCTTATGCCCATATTACAAGTCAGATTAAATTCAGAGAAGTACGGACATTCTATGAGATGTTTGGTCTCTGTAATATTTTTCTGAGTAATATAAAATACAGTTAATGTATTTTTGGGTTAAAAAGTTATTCGTGTACGAATATATTTAACCCGGGGTTAAGAATATTTAACCTCTTAGCAAGAAAGGACAAAACGGGTGAAAAGGGGGCAAAATTGGCCTTGACCACACCCTGCCGTACCCGCGGCGAGGGTGTGGTCAAGGCCAAGGTTGAACAAGCTGGGCGCTTGGGAACTGTCTTCTGGACAGTGACATCTCTATGTCCTGTCGCTTTCACCTTCTCTGTCCGAGGTTCAGTGTTTCTGGGTATCTTGTTGTTTTGTTCTGGACATTGGCAGACCTTTGGAAGCTTCGGACACATCGTTTTCAACAACTTTTGTCCGAGGTTGTGTGTCCCCAGATTTCTCGGGAATCGCAATGTCGCATGCTACGTTACTGGGCACATCTGGGTTCCTTCTTCTGTCTTGTTCCTTTGGTTCTCTTTGTCCTGTTTGGTTTTCTTGCCTTCGGTATATTCCTGTGGTTCCTTAAAACACATCTTTGAGATAAAGCATTAGTATCATAATATTTGTCATCTTTAAAAGGAGAGAAACTGAGGAAAGAAACTCTCAGGGGAACCTAAGTTCCAGAGTTCCATTTCCTAACAATTTCTCCCTTTTTTGATGATGACAAATACACGGAACCTGGCAACATAATAGGACTTTGAATTTCATGAGACCATATTGAGTTTTAAGGGATTTACAACATTACAGAGTAATGAGGAACATTCAATGGTTGCAAATCCCCCCTAAGCAAATGAACAAGTTTATTTCGAATTCCCCCTTAGAAGTAGAACTAGTTCAGAGTTCCTATTAGTCCAGTAGTTTCCGAAGTTCAAGGTTCCTATCCTTTTCTTCCCCCTTTTGACATCATCGAAAAGATCAGTGACAAGTTAAGAACGGGATATTCAAGTAAATACACAATTGCAGCAAACCCATAACAGAAACATAATGGAAACTTAAGGCAAAGACAAAGTAATCATAGAAACGAAGCCAAAAGTAGTCATTAACTTAACAAAAACTTAACATTGTTCAAGGCGGGGTGAGACAAATCACAAAACAACATAGAACCAACACACCAACAACCTACATAGACAACAACATAGGCAACCTTTAAGAAAGACAACAAGGGATAGAAGAGGGTATAAGGATCCTAGGGGAACTACTAGCACACTGTGAGGTTACAGCACTGGGAACCAGAAGAAGCGTTCCTATGGTAATGCAGCGGCCTCTTCTTCAACAGCCTTGTTAGTACCGGTTGCATCTTCCCAAGTTTTCTGAATAACTTCCACCAAACTTAAGACAGCAGAGCTCATTTTCCCCAGCTCATGTACTTGATCACGAAGAGCGACCGTGATGACAGTCGAGCTGTTTGTGATAGCCTTTTGAATACGACCCAGAGAAGAAAGGATCGCAGAGGAGTCTTGAGAGGGGTTGAGCGGTGGAAGGGAACTTGAAGGGCCCTGGGAACTGTCCTTTTCCTTAGGCGAGTTAACTTGAGCTTCAGAGGGGGGGCCTGGTGATCCTTTGTCTTCAATTTTCGAACAATGACTATGGTGAGAACCTTGCTATAGACAGTCTCGGGCAAATCATCAGGGTACTGGTGTAGCAGGGAGAGGAGATTTTTGATAAGATGGGGAAAGGGTAGGGCATGGGATGTGTGGGACTTGCAAAACTGCATATGAGCTAACACAATGCGGGGGAGATCAACTTGTACTCTAGATAGTACCTTTTCCATTAGAATGGCATCTGTGATGAGAACTGAGGCTCGGTGCTCCTGCCTGGGAACTAGGTTTCGGATGATCCAGAAGTGCAGAAGCTTGTTGGCGATAGAGAGGTCCTTTGTTTCCAAGGTTGAGGGGTAGTCGCCGTCATAGAGTTTCTTCACCACTTCTCCCTTGGACTTGTAACCCTTTCCTTTGGGCCATGCCTTTTTCTGATGCAGAATGTCAAAGCCAGATCTAGACTCGATCCCAAGAGCAGACGCTATGAGGTTGGGGGACAGAGGGTACATGGTTCCCTTCCACTGGAATATGGCGTCGTTGTAGGGAGAGTTATCCTTGGCAGGTACAAAGGTGAGAGACTGGTAGAACAGACGGACAACTTCATCAGAGGTGGAGAAAGGCTCAACCAAAAGCTCATCCCATCCTTGGTATTGCAGCAGAGAATGAAACTCACTGAGGGCGTCGCTGAACAGTTCCTCATCTTCTTCTTCGAGGGTTTGGGTCCAAAACTCCTTGCCGATGATGAGCGGCTTGAGGATCTTCCTCTTGGAGAAGAGAGAGGACACCTCACCCAGGGAGGAGGAAGAGAGAGTGGTGGATTTGGCTCTTTTTGAGGACTTGGGCTCAAAGGGAACTAGAGCTTGGGAGCTTCTCTTTCTTTGTTTCAGCCTTGTGGCGACAGAGGGGCCAGGGTTGGAGACGGGTTTAGATTTAAGGCTAGCAGGAGAGGGCACTGGGCTAAGTATCTCTTGGGTAGTCTTATCAGGGGAGGAGTCATGAGAACCTCCCTCTGAGACTAATTTTGTAGCTGATGCCGAAGTCGGAGTGATGTCTACCGCTTTCTCCTTAGCCTTCGCCTCTGTTTTCTCCTCAGGTTGCTCTTCAACTTTCTCCTCAGGTTGGGGGTTTTGGGAGGTGGTGGCATAAATGGGCTTGGAAGACGATGTTGCCTTCTTTTCTCGGAAGGCTCGGAGAAGGGCACCTTCCTCCTCGTCTTGGATCAGGTTAGGGTTTTGGTCAGCCATTTTTTAGGAGCTAGAAATTTGTGTTTGAGAGAGAGAGAAATAGAGGATCAGAGAGATGCGAATGACAAGTTGTGGGGAAGCTTGGATCAACAGGATACTTTTTAAAGGCGGATGAGGATTGAGGGGACGATGGGAGAAATCTGGCCGTTGAGAAGATCAGGGAAAATCTTGAGCATTGAAGTCTCTTGCAGCTTTTTGGAATGGCCAACATATATTCAAAATTAACCCATACAGAGAAGAGGGGGTTCTGCCAACTGACGAGATGCGTCTAAGCACTGAGAAGTTGCCATAAATGTAGTCTTGGGAAATTCAATCGCTAGACTAGCCGTTAGGAGAACGTTTCATCCTGGTTCCTTTCTGGCGATATATTCAGCGTGCTAGAGGGACATATGGGAACCTTTGATGTGGGGTTTTAAGACATAGGACCTGAAAGTATGTTCCCATAAAATAAATCGGGGAAGGCCATTTATCGCATCACACAATAATTCTCAGAGAGGGTTAAGAAGAGGATCATAGGGAATTAGATTGTGCAATGAGGCAAGGGAGGGTCATAGTACACAATCATCATTTCGGCTTGTATTGTTGGGTTAGAATATGATCAGATTGTGACTTTTGGGCCAACAAAGAAACTTGAACAATGGAGAAGTTGAAAGAATAATGAAGACCAAAAGATACGAACTAGAAAAATTTATTTAAGCCTTTTTAAGAAACCATTATGGAAAAGAGGGTTTGTAGCAAAATATATTACACAGAGATATCAAGACTCAACAAGTTAAAGATCTTAAACTAGTCAATCAGGGGAACTGGAAGGGAGCCTTTAAACTAAGGTCACTGCTAGGTTATAGGAATCATTCCTAGTTCCAATCTAAGGTTCTCGAAAGGAACTCTATTCAAGGCTTTTGTGAATATATCTGCAACCTGATCTTCAGTTCTACAAAATTTCATAATGATGTTTCCTTTCTCAACATGATCTCTAAGAAAATGATGTCTTATGTCTATATGCTTGGTACGAGTATGATGCACAGGATTCTTAGAAATGTTTATGGCACTAGTGTTATCACAAAGAATAGTAAGAGGGCCATAAGACATACCAAAGTCCGCGAGTTGTTGCTTTAGCCAGAGAAGTTGGGAACAGCATGAGGCAGCCGTAATGTACTCGGATTTTGTGGTGGAGAGAGAGACTGAGACTTGTTTCTTTGAACCCCATGACACAAGGCAAGGGCCTAGGAATTGTTCCATTCCAGAGGTGCTCTTCCTATCCACCAAGTATCCAGCATAATCCGCATCAGTGAAACCCATCAGCTCAAAGGGACATTCTTTGGGGTACCAAATGCAGAGGGAGTCAGTTCCCTTGAGATATCGAAGTATTCTCTTCACAGCAGCCAAGTGGGTTTCTCTTGGACAAGATTGGAACCTAGCACACAAACCAACAGCAAAAACAATGTATGGTCGACTAGCGGTTAGGTACATGAGTGAGCCTATCATACCTCTATAGAGCTTCTCCTCTACTAGAGGACTCGAATGGTCCTTATCCAAATGAGCAATGGTGGAGATGGGAGTGGAGAGAGGCTTGCTTGAATCCATTTTGAACTTCTTTAGTAGTTCCCTAACATACTTCTGTTGGTGAATTTGAATACCATCTTCCTTTTGAGTGATTTGTAATCCGAGGAAGAAGGTGAGTTCCCCAATTAAGCTCATTTCGAATTCACTGATCATCAAGTCTTTGAACTTGTCTACAAGGGACAGGTCAGTGGAACCAAAAATAATATCATCTACATAAATTTGAACCACTAAGATGTTACCTTTTTCTTCTAGGATGAAGAGAGTTTTGTCAATAACTCCACGCCTGTAGCCATTTGAGAGTAGGAATTGGGCAAGTCGATCATACCAAGCTCTGGGAGCTTGCTTGAGGCCGTACAGTGCTTTGTCTAAGAAGTAGACATGGTCTGGATGATCATCGTCTTCAAAACCATGTTGTTGCTTGACATAGACTTCTTCTTGAATAATTCCATTTAGGAAGGCCGTCTTTACATCCATTTGGAACAACTTGAACCCTTTGTGTGATGCGAAAGCAATCAACAACCTTATTGCTTCAATCCTTGCCACTGGAGCATAGGTTTCATCATAGTCAATGCCTTCTTGTTGATTGTATCCTTGAGCAACAAGTCTTGCTTTGTTCCTTATCACCGATCCTGTATCATCTAGCTTGTTTCTGAAAACCCATCTAGTTCCTATGATGTGCTTATCCTTGGGGCGGGGAACTAGATTCCACACTTTGTTCCTTTCAAACTGATGGAGCTCTTCTTGCATAGCTTGGATCCAATCTGTATCCTTTAGTGCCTCACCTATGTTCTTTGGTTCCACAATAGATAGAAAGGCATTGAAGGCAAAGAAGGTGAGATGTTCGAACCTAACTGGAGGCTTGATGACTCTTCTTTCTCTGTTAGGAGCTAGAGCATTTGATGTAGAGACATTTTGAGTTGAGCATTCAGCTTCCTGGTTGGGATCACCTTCTCCATTGAAGATCATGTGGGAGGATGAATCATTGAAGTCTCCACAGATGTTATCGTCATGCTCATGGTTCCCAGAAATGGATTGTTGTTCATTATCCATGAGAACTGGTGGAGGAACTAGTGGAGGATTCTGTGCAGCGGATTGGGAACTGGGTGGAGTGACATCTTCATTTGGATCTTCTTGAGATGCCTTAGGAAACGGGTCTTCAAAGGGAGTGACAGTGTTCTGCACAATCTTTCCAAGTGATTTTTCATTAAAAATAACATGAACACTCTCTTCTACCTTTTTAGTCCTTTTGTTGAAGATTTTGTATGCATTGCTGCCCGAGGCGTATCCAATGAAGATTCCTTCATCACTTCTTGGGTCGAACTTGCCAAGATTATCCTTCCCATTGTTGTGCACAAAGCACTTGCATCCGAATACCCTTAGATGTGAGATGTTGGGAAATCTTCCTCTTAGGAGTTCATAGGGTGTCTTCTCTGTGATTGGGCGAAGCATGGCTCGATTGATGATGTAGCAGGCTGTGTTGATCGCCTCAGCCCAAAATGATTGAGAGAGTCCACTTGAGATCAGCATAGTCCGGGCCATGTCTTCCAAAGTTCTATTCTTCCTTTCCACTACTCCATTTTGTTGAGGAGTGTATGGTGCAGAGAAGTTGTGATCAATTCCATGCTCACTGCAAAAGGTTAGAAATTCTCCATTTTCGAATTCGGTACCATGGTCAGACCGAATAGCATTGAGTGAACAGTCAACAGATTTTTCTAACAAGGGAACCAGATCTTTAAAGCGGTCAATAACTTCACTCTTAGATTTAATAAAGATGGTCCAAGTAAAGCGAGAGAAGTCATCGACAAGAACAAAGATATACATGTTCCCTCCTAGGCTCTGAACTCTCATGGGTCCACACAGATCCATGTGGATGAGTTCAAGAGGCCTTGAGGTGCTTACCATGTTTTTGGACTTGAAGGAACTACGAGCATGTTTTCCTTTTACACAGTCAGAGCACAGTTCCTTAGATGTGTCACTTAGCTTTGGCAGCCCTCTGACTAGCTCCTTTGAGTGTAGCTTTTGAATCAGCTTGGTGCTAGCATGACCGAGGCGTTGATGCCACAAATCAGCTTGGTCATTCACAGTTGAGAGACAAAGTTTCTGCTTGGGAACAAAGGATGGATCAATTATGTAGACATTGTTGAATCTTTTCCCTTTTAGGATGATTTGTCCCAAGGAGTCAAGGACTGAACATTCGTTTGATATGAATCTAACTTTATTGTCTCCTTGATCACACAGCTGTGACACACTTATTAGGTCAAAATCAAGATTATCAACAAGGTGAACTTTGTTTACCTGAATGTGATCGTTGAGTTTCACAGTTCCTATTCCACAGATTTCCCTTTGCTTTTGTCTCCAAAGGATATGTTCCCTCCATGGAGAGGTTAAAGAGAGGTCATTTGATTTCTTCTTCCAGTCATATGGCATGAGCAACCACTGTCGATGTACCATAGTTGAGGTTGCCTCTCTTCTTTCTGCACATAAGGGAACTAAGATTTCTGAACCCAGCGAAGCTTGGCTTTAGTGGGGGGATTAGCATTGCGAGTCTGTGAATAACCAGGGAACTGGTTCCTTTCATGGTAATGAGTACTTTTCTCCTTTTCAAAGTTCATTTTCTTAGCACAATTAGTGTTGTAATGACCATTCTTACCATAGTAGGTACACAAACGATTGTAAACAACATGTCCATATTTTCCTTTTCCTGGCCTAAAAGGTTTTTCAGTTTTCCTTTTGTTAAAATCAACATTGTTTCTAACCTTGCTATGGGCCATGTCAATACATCTTTTGTGAGCAAAGGAATTGGTGAACCATTGGTTTTCAGGAACCATCTTTTCTTTTCTCTTAGGTTCCTTCTTAGGACTTTGAGAACTTTCATTTAGACGTTTGACAACCTCAGCCTTGTTCTCAAGAACCATGATCTTCTCTGATAGGAATTGATTCCTATCACGAGAAGTGGCAAGAGCAATACTGAGGTTCTCATTCATTTCAACAAGTTCTCGCCTAGCCTTTTCATTTTCAGCATCATTGTTCCCTTTGTTGTTGACATATCCTATTCCATGACGTTGTCTCACAAAAACAGTTTGATTTATCGTTTTTTCATTAATAGAATCAGTGAGAATGTCCAATCTATCAATTATGGATTGAAGCATGTCATTTCCAGGTAAGTTAGCATGCAAGGGAACTTTGACAGAATCTATGCTAGTTTCATCACAAGATTTGCAAGTTTTAAGGTGACTAGCATGCACATTCCTAATATCAATGAGTTTGGAGTGAGTTTCAGCTAGGTCTTTCTCAGTTTCATCAAGTTTCTTACTCCAAACAGAATTCTCAACAGTCAAGCAAGCAATTTCATCTTCACAATCATCAAGTTTATGTTGAAGGAAACTGGTTTCCTTTCCTAGTTTCTTTATGATCTTAAGAAGTTGTTTCTTATCACAATCAGCTAGGGATTTTAAGAGATCGTCAGAAGTTACCTCAAGGTCTTCTGAGTCGCTTGAGTCTCCTTTTTCCATGAGACATCTTCCTCCAGAGAAGCCACTCAGATCCAGTTCCTCATCTGAGTCTTCTCCCCATGAGGCTACGAGAGCCTTCTTTTTCTGAGGTCTTTCTTCTTCCTTGGAGTCTTCCTTGTTGGGACAGTTTTTAGCATAGTGTCCATTTTCTTTGCACTCGTAACAAGAGACTTCTTTGAGATCCCTTCTGGGTCCATTGTGGGAGGAACTGCCCTTTTGGAACCTTCCCTTCATAAAGAATTTTTTGATATTCTTTGAGAAGAGGGCTGTTAGCTCGTCCTCTTCTTCTTCAAGGTCTAAGTTCTCTTCCTCCATCTCGAGCCTAGAGAAGGCTTTGGAGATCTTGAGGGCAATTCCTTTCTCCAGTTTCTTGTCGGTATTGGCTTTGGTGTGCTCTCCTTCTTCAACCTCCAATTTCCCTATGATTTGTGTCAAGGGAAGGGATTGGATGCCTGGAGTGTTCTTCATGATTCCCTTCAGAAGGGTGAATTTGGAGTTGAGTCCATTGATGACCACTAGGGACTTGGAGACTTCATCAAGATCGACTCCCGCCACTGTTAACTTTCCAATCAATCTGTTGAAGTGGGAGTAGTACTCTGAGATGGTCTCAGTTTCCATCATTTTGAAAGTGTGGTATTCTCCTTCCAAAGCGAACTTTCTGCTTTGCTTTAGTTCCTCACTTCCTTCATGCATCTCCTTGAGAGCTTTCCACATCTCTTTGGCGTTCTTGATTCCTATGACCTTGTACATGTCCTCTCTGTCCAGTCCATTGAGGATGAACTGTCTGGCCTTGGCATTCTTTTCCATGATGACATAGTCAATGGTTTCCAGTCTTCTTCTTTCATGGTAAGATCGACGTGGCCATCTCCATTTTCGACTATCCTCCAGCATTGATAGTCGTTGGTCTTGATGTGGCTTTCCATGCACTATTCCCACCATGTTTCTTCTCCTTTCTTTCGGAGATGTGGCTTGTTGGTGGAGATTCCGAGCTCAAACTTGCTTGGTTGAGACATGATCTGCAAACTTAACAAAGATCTAGAGCTTTTCCTGCTCTGATACCAATTGTAGGATCGTGATTGTTAGATAATAACTTAAGGAACTCAGAATATCGATTCTAAGTTCCCTTCGCAGCGGAAATAAACAATCAAACAAATGACAAGTTCCTTATAGTGGAAACCTTTGATTGCCAACTAGCAATCCAGGATAAAAACCACTACCTTTCTTTAGAAAGGATTTCAAGGTCTACTTCTTGATTTCTTATCTCTTTTGGTTACAGCTTATCCTAGGAACAAACACACAGTTTCTTTGCCTTACACACAGTTAGGTAATCCTAGATAACTTAACACAATCAATAATCAATCCAAGAAACAGACCTTCGCACCTAGGAACTATCACTGACAGTAACAGGAACTTAGCACTCAGCTCTTCTATTCCTTGACTGGTTCCTCTTGATCTCGGTTTGCTTTGATGATCTTGTTTGAAGGTTTACACTGGATATTTGCTAATGTGTGTGAGTCGTATTTCAGTTCTTGAAGATAACTCTTGAGTTAGTCTCCCTTTTATAGAGGATTCTTCGCAGCTTGATCCTCTCTGGGTTCCCACAGATTGAGCTTGCCCTAGGATCAGTGGTTCTCCTTGGTCCACGTTGTTCTTGGCATGTGCAAACAACCTAGGCAGCTCAGAATCTCTCTTGGTTGGTCAACTACCTCAGACGAGTCTTGCTATGTCGTTGTCCAAATGCTTTCGTCCGAGGTTGAACAAGCTGGGCGCTTGGGAACTGTCTTCTGGACAGTGACATCTCTATGTCCTGTCGCTTTCACCTTCTCTGTCCGAGGTTCAGCATTTCTGGGTATCTTGTTGTTTTGTTCTGGACATTGGCAGACCTTTGGAAGCTTCAGACAAATCGTTTTCAACAACTTTTGTCCGAGGTTGTGTGTCCCCAGATTTCTCGGGAATCGCAATATCGCATGCTACGTTACTGGGCACATCTGGGTTCCTCTGGGTTCCTTCTTCTGTCTTGTTCCTTTGGTTCTCTTTGTCCTGTTTGGTTTTCTTGCCTTCGGTATATTCCTGTGGTTCCTTAAAACACATCTTTGAGATAAAGCATTAGTATCATAATATTTGTCATCTTCAAAAGTAGAGAAACTGAGGAAAGAAACTCTCAGGGGAACCTAAGTTCCAGAGTTTCATTTCCTAACAGAAATATTAAATAATATTTTTAAAAACTGATATGGTAAAGTGTATGCTCAATTTTTGACATTTATATGATTAGAATTGAAAAAATATTAGCAAATTTGTATACAAAAATGGAGAGTAAACTAAGAATTTCATGCAAATAATTGAATAACAAACATATAAATTTAATTTTAGTAATGAAGACTATTAATTGTATAACTAATTAAAAGGAAAAAAATGGTTAAAGTATATCACATATTTATTTCAAATATTTTTAATATGTATATTCCCACTTTTGCATCATGAATCATATATTACTAATTATACCAACTATATAAATTTAATTGTTAAAACTATAAGAACATTACGCTTTTAGGTATATAATTTTGAAAAAACATACCTTTGATATGGTTGAAATGTAAATTTTAGTATTTTGTCCTATATTTTAATTTATAAAAAAATTTAATGTTATTTTTAATTTATAGTTTTACGCATATATATTATAATTATTTTTAATTACAAATAAAAAATAACATAACTAAAAAGGTAAAAATTTATAAATAACTTTGAAATAACTAGTTAACATGTACCCATGAGGCCATGAGCACATACTAGAAAACCGTTAAATATATAACAAACTATCAAGTTAACCATATTATATATAGAAGTAACTAATTTACCATAAAATTATATAATAATAAATATAGTAAACTTTACTCGTTCAAATTAAAAAAAAATCTAAAACATTCATAATCAGGATCGTTAACGTTAATTAACAGCAAGATACTATATGTGCATGCGGAACGCGCATACACACGCGTATGTATGCACAGTGCGCATACACACGCGTATGGTTTTCGAATGCATAAACAGATGTATACGCATTCCGCATGCGTGGGTATAAATAACAAAAAGTTATGGGTGTGCTTAATACCCCTTAAATGAGGAAAAGAAACTAACAAGGCTTCACTCTTCGTGCCATGAGACCTATTCTGGCTACTTATCCTTCTCCTCAGATGGCCCACACTCCAGCTGGTGCTCATACTGAGCAAACACCTGACTCTCCCTATGCTTCTGCTAAGTCCAACACCACCATCCTGAAGAAGCTTGATGCGATTGAGATTAAATCGGGTGGTGAAAGCTCCAACAATGCTCATGATATTCAAAAGAGCAAGGATAACGAGGATGAAGCCCCCTAGCACCCAAAACTAATAAGAAGCCATGGAAGAGCAAAGGCAAGAACAAAAATAATCAAGAGTAAGTGTTGCTATGATTGGCCCTTTCACGGATCCTGATTTCTTCTTTTGCAATGACTATGATAATGACCACTTTGTTTTGAAAGAACTCTTTTTCCATCAACCCAGATATTAAGAACTTTTATGTATGAATGTATGCTCCAGTGCCCCTTTTGCCTTAATCTTGTATTGGCTTGGATATATACTTGCTTTGTAACCTTTGCTACGTACCTCTTACAAAACTAACGATGGTACTTATTATCATGGCCTACAATATGTTACTGACAGATCGATTTGTTTGGTACCATACTACATTACATTATACTCTTTATTTGTGCTAGGTATGCAACACTAAGTTTTCTATTGATGTGTTATGTATAATCTTGATGTTTTTACACTTGTATTCTGTGAACATATACTATCATAAATTTGGTAACAATATAGGTGTAACTCCAAAACATAAAACTGGTTCCTTCCACATTTTTTTTTATCAATGAATATAGCATATTGGAACATTAGAGGTACTAAACACCAATCTTTCATCACTAAAATAGGATCGACATCTTTTGCCTAGTTGAGACTAAAACGGATACTCCTCCACCTCAAAATGTAATCCGGAAAATAGGTTTTCATGACTCAATCTTCTCTCCTTCCATTGGTTCTCGGGGTGGCCTTTGGATTCTCTGGAATAATGACCATCTAACTAACTCGCTGGAATCACTCTTATTGATACTAATCTGATTAACCTTAAATATAGACTGAATAATGTAGTCTTCCTCCTCATTTTTGTTTATGCTCCTTCTAGAGAAGACTTGAAAAATGACTTTTGGCAAAATTTAGGACATACGGTTGCTACACTGAACCTTCCCTTCCTTCTAATTGGAGACCTTAATGAAATTTTAGTCCCTTGTTACAAATCTGGTGGTGCTTTTCCAACACCTCTTAGATTTAAAAGACATTGATTTTGCTACTGCTTATAATTTGACTGACACCAAGACTTCGGGTTTCCCTTTCACCTGAAGAAGATCGGCCACACCCATAACCACTATTTTCGAACATCTAAATCGTGTTCTTATCCACTCTTCCCTTATACCCTCGTTCCCAAATCTAGTTGTTCATCACCATCCCTTCACATTCTCTGATCATTATCTCATCTCATTTACTCTTGGTCAAAGAAAACCTCCCCTTAAACTCCCTTTTAAATTTGAGAATGCTAGGATTTCGCATCCTACCTATAGAAATCTTGTTAAGAAAATTTGGGAATACCGTTGTAATGGGTCTTACATGTACAAATTCTACTCTAAACTCAAACTCTTGAAACAATACTCCAAGAATTGGGCCAAATCATTTATGCATAACAATTTTGAACAATTAAAAAGCGTTAAAGACAAACTTTTACACCTTCAACAACTATATTACCTTAACCCATACAATACTAATATCCATGCTAAATTTACTATGCATTTTAAGAAATACAATCAAGTCCTTTTTTTCAACGTGTATACTGGAAACGAAGAGTGAGAACTAAACATATATCCATTATTGATAAAATACTAAAAATTTCCAATCGGTTGCCATATTAGAACCTTTAAGCAAAGAATACTTACTTACCAAACATCTTATGGCTTTACCATTCATGATCAAGAAACTATTTGTAGTGCCATCACCAGTGAATTTATTAAACGTTTTATTCAAAGTAATAATACATCGCTCTTCATTGATGATTTGGATATTATCCCAACTATCATAACAGATAATGATAATGCTCAGCTTTGTCGTAACCCCTCTTCTACTGAGATTAAAAAAGTTCTTTTTGATACGCCTCTTAATAAAACCCTGAGACCTAATGGTTTTCCCGCTATTTTTTACCAGAATTATTGGGACATTATTGGTCCTTCAATTTGTTTTGTTGTCAAAGCTTTTTTTCACTCCGACCAACTCCTTATAGCTACTAACAACTCTTTTATTCCCCTTATACCTAAAAATGATAATCTCATTAATATTAATCACTTTCACCCTATTAGTCTTTGTAACACTACTTACAAACTTATCACTAAAGTTCGTCTAATCGTCTCAAAATTCTATCCTAAGTTGATTAGTCCTTTATAAGGTGCTTTCGTTCAGGGTCGCCTTATTCAGGACAATATTCTCATTGCCCATGACATTTTCCATTCCTTCCAGAAAAGGAAATATGGAAAAAAAGGCTGAATGACCCTAAAACTTTATATGGAAAAAGCGTATGACAAAATTGAGTGATAATTTTCTACTCTTATATTACGAAAAATTGGTTTAATGGTAAATGGACTCACCTTGTCATGACATGCATCACTACTACTTTTTATTTTGTCCTTGTCAATAATGAACTTGGTAAAGAATTCCATCCTCCTTGTGGGATCCGCCAAGGTGATCCTATTGCCCCATTACTAATTGTCATTTCCTTGGATTTTCTTGCTCGTACTCTTACAAAGGAATATAAAAAATACTAAACACAAAATTGGCATTCAATGACTTCTATATTCCGTATCTTAATTTTGCATACCACACTGTTATTTTAACTAACGCAAACTGACAAAATATACTTTTTTTTATCAAAGATATTCTAGACAAATTTACCTCTAAGACAGGGCTTACTATGAATTTCCATAAAAGCTCTTTCCAGACTTCTCGTAATATTGATCGTCAAACTGATAATGATTTAGCCAATATTCTTAATATTCGTGTTATAATACCATTGAAAAATACCTAGGGATTCCTATTATCATGGGTAGAGTTAATAATGAGATTTTTGCGGATTCTGTTTTTGCAGATTCTATTAACATGTTGAAAAAACAACTATCTCGCTGGAAGGTTAATTCTCTTTCTCAAGCCGGTAGAATTATTCGTATTCAATCTAACCTCTTATCCTAAACCAATTACCTCATGCTGAGTTTTCTCATCCCCAAAGGTGTGTGCGATGAAATTGATAAAATCAATAAAGATTTCTTTTGGAATAAGCATAATCCTAACTTTCGCTCTCTCCTTAACCGGGAAAAAATTTCTCAACCAAAATATGTCGACGGCCAAAATATTCGAAAAGAAGCACACAATAACATTGCCCTCCAAATGAAATTATTATGGAAAGTTTTAACAAGACTAGACAATGTTTGGGTTCGGGTTATTAATGAGAAATATCTTAACTCTATGAAAATTCTCTCACCCAATAAAAACAACAATCAATCCTGGCATTTTGGTCGTCTCCTACACATTATTGAGCAATTTAAAAAAAAAAAGATCTTTTGGAAATTGGGAAATGGTATGAACTTCAATTTCTGGACGAACAATCGGATCCCTGAGGTTCCGATTGTGAGGATCTCAAGCTTCAAGGAAAGTTCGACACCAAAACCCCAAGCCAATTTCTTCTCGGCGTCGGCGCTGGATTTGCTTGACAAGCAAAGTTGGCCGAGTTATTAGAAATATCTAGAGGCAATTTTTGTGGAAGGATAACTACTGGCAATCATTGGATAAACGCACCAAAGAAAGGTAGGAGGATCGTAGATTGGATCAACGATAAACGCACCTAAAACCGCTTTACTAGGTTCGGATGAACACACCAAACAATGACACAAAACTGAAAGGCTCTCAAAGGCTTTTTGTGCTCAAAAGCTCAAGATATATTCAAGTTTAACGTGAGAAACAATGTAGATGCAAGTCAGCTTATAAACACAAAGAAATACCTAAATTGTCTTAAACACATTTGATGGAAAATCATAAAGTGGTGCTCTAAATGGACTGGTCAAATATCAACACCATTTGTCTTCACTTTTGAATATAAATGGAAGCATCCAATGTGCCATGTCACCACCAAACGTGAGGGCAAAGGCACGAGCCAATTGGGAGATGGCCTTGCTTCAGTGCCTTGACAATGCCGGCGTCGAGGACTCCTTGACATCCAATGCCATCTCCAGGCAAACCTTCAAACTCTCCGCCACTCCTGGGGTCCAATGTCTTGTAGGGATGTAAAAAGGAGATGGTAGAAGTTGGGCCTCATTTGGAGCTCCGTGGCCTGGTGAATGCCGCTGCTTTCCTTCTTGGCCAATGCTCGGCGTCGGGGAGCCTTCCTGGGTAAGTGCCATCACCGAGCCATTTGGCACTTGGCTCGGTGCTCCAAGGCTCATAAGGACCCTTTGGATGCCTTCTTGGAGTTGCCTGGATTGGGCCCTCGTGATGACACCTTTGGCTTGTGAAGTGTCGAGGTAGCCTTGATTAACCCCAACCAATGCCCGGGCGCCCGAACGTGTGAGCGACGCTGTGGGAGTTGGATAGCTTGGCGCCGACGCTTTTTGGGCCTGCACCTCCACTTGATCCCCCTTCTCCAAGGTGGCCCTCTTTGGTGACAATCGATCGTGGTTGCCATTCTGTCTTAGCTTTGGCGTCGGCGGCGTCGGCATGGCATTCTCCGCGGCTTTTTCTTTGGCCTTCACCTATGGTGCGTCCTTGGCACTTGCTGGAGTGGTGGTTTCTTGAGGTAAAGCAGCTTGATTCACATCATCCTCCCTCTCTTGAATTGGATTCGACCCCAAATCTCCTTGCTTCTCCTCGTCTTCTTCTTGGTCCATCACAAAAGGCTTCAAATTTGCAACATTGAAGACGTCATGTACACCATAATCATTAGGCAAATCAAGTTGGTATGCAATGTTGTTGATCCTTTTCACCCCTTGGAATGGTCAGTCGCCCCTTGGTTTGAGCTTAGAGTTCCTAAGCGTAGGAAATCTATATTTCCTTTGGTGGATCCACACCAAATCGCCAGGCTCAAAGATGACTTCATTTCTCCCTTTATTAGCTTGCTTCATGTATTGTGCCGTGCGCTCCTCAAGCTTCTCCTTAGTGGCCTTATGCAACTCTTGCACAAAATTGGCATGGTCCTTGTCATTCTCATCTTCCTTGTCCTTAAGCGTGTAAGGAACCATGTCAAGAGGAGTGATTGGATTGCGTCCACACACAACCTCAAAATGAGTCTTCTTAGTGGCCGAATTCACTAAGCGGTTGTAGGAAAATTCAATGAAAGCTAAGCACTCTTCCCACCTGCGCAGGTTAGTACTCAACAATGCACGTAATAAAGCTCATAAAGTCCTACTGAGGTTTGGCCATCGGTTTGTGGATGACTCGAAGTAGAGAAGACTAGCTTACTTCCTAGTCTAGACCATAGTGTTTTCTAGAAATAGCTAAGGATTTTAGCATCTCTATCTGACACTATTGTCCTTGGAACTCCATGCAATCTCACTACTTCACAAAAGAACAAGTCAGACACATGCGATGTATTGTCGATTTTATTGCATGCTATGAAATGTGTCATTTTCAAAAACCGATCAACCACCATAAAAAATTGAGTCCCTCCCTCTCTTAGTCCTAGATAAACCCACAACAAAATCCATAGAAATGTCTTCCCATGGGGCATTTGGAATAGGAAGGGGAGTGTATATGTCATGGGGGTTTAGCTTGGACTTGGCCCTAACACATGTGGTACATGAAGCACAAAATTTCTCAACATCCTTAGCCATCCTCGGCCAATAGAAATGCTCCCTCAATGTGCCTAAGGCCTTAGCTACCCCGAAGTGCCCCATTAACCCGCCCCATGCGCCTCATGAATGAAAAGCCTATGAAGGGAACCACTAGGAACACATAGCCTATCTCCTCTAAACAAGTAACCATAATGCAAATAGAATATGCCTTGGATACCCTTACACTCACATGCTCGAATTGTTTCACAAAAATCAGGGTCATCAAAATACAAAGATTTCATGCAAGAAAACCTTAGAACTCTAGCATCCAAAGAAGTGAGAAGAGTGTACCTCCTTGATAGGGCATCAACAACTATGTTGTCTTTTCCCTTCTTGTGTTTGATCACGTAGGGAAAGGCCTCTATAAACTCTACCCACTTGGCATGCCTTCTATTGAGCTTGCTTTGGCCCTTAAGATACTTCAATGCCTCATGGTCCGAATGGATGACAAACTCCTTAGGCATAAGGTAGTGTTGCCAAGTCTTAAGCACTCAGACAAGAGCAAACAACTCATCATAGGTGGGATAGTTGAGCTCGGCGCCACTCATTTTCTCACTAAAATAAGCTATTAGTCAGCCTCCTTGCGTCAACACCCCTCCAAGGCCAATTCCCGAGGCATCACACTCTATTTCAAGGGTTCTTGTGAAGTCTGGGAGTGCAAGTAGTGCTGCATGAGTGAGCTTGTTCTTGAGCATTTGAAATGCAGCCTCTTGCGCTTCACCCCAATGGAACACCACATTATTCTTGGTGAGCTCGGTCAATGGCGTGGCTATTGTGCTGAAATCCTTCACAAACCTCCTATAGAACCCCGCCAAACCTAAAAAGCTCCTCACTTGTGTTATGGTGGTAGGTATCGGCCATTCCCTTATGGATTTCACCTTCTATTCATCAACCTTCAATCCTGTCTTACTCACAACAAAGCCAAGAAAGACAACATGATTCGAGAAAAAATGGCATTTCTTGAAGTTGGCATATAACTTTTCCTTCCTAAGGACATCTAGTACTTGTTTTATATGATGAGCATGTTCTTGAAAGTTCTTGCTATAAATCAATATGTCATCAAAATAAACAGCTACGAATTTCCCTAAGAAAGGCCTAAGCACATGATTCATCAACCTCATAAAAGTGCTAGGAGGATTAGTGAGTCCAAAATGCATTATTAACCATTCATACAAGCCATACTTGGTCTTGGAAGCAGTTTTCGACTCATCTCCTTCTTTCATCCGGATTTGGTGGTACTCACTTTCGAGATTTATTCTGGAGAAGATTTGGGCGCCATGTAACTCATCAAGTATGTCATCCAGCCGAGGGATGGGATGCCTATACTTGATGGTGATGTTGTTGATGACTCGGCAATCCACACACATTCTCCAACTTCTATCCTTCTTAGGCACAAGTATGACCGGCATGGCACAAGGGCTCAAGCTTTCCCTCACATAGCCCTTGTCAAGTAGCTCTTGGACTTGCTTTTGTAGCTCCTTGGTTTCCTACGGATTGGTCCTATAGGCTGCTCTATTTGGCAATGTGGTGCCAACCATAAAGTCAATTTGGTGTTCAATCCCACGAATGGGCGGCAAGCCATTAGGAATTTCCTCTTGAAAAAGGTCTTCATAATCCTGCAAAAGAGATGCAATAGGCAAAGGTATATCACTCAATTCTTGTGACGAAAACAAGTTAGTCATAGGCACAAAAAGAAAACAAACTTTTCTTCCCTGAATGGCCTTGTCAACTTCCTTAGCCTTGGCCAACAACATGTGATTGCTAGCCTCGGAGTTGGTGCCTATTCCAGCTTCTTGTTACCTCATTTGCCGTGGCTCTTTTGGTTTATTTTTTGCTCATTGGTCACGTAGTCGGCCATGATCTCATGAGGCGCTATTGGGTGAAGAGTAATCTTCTTTCTAGCCACGTGGAAGGAATACTCATTGGTGACCCCTTGGTGGATCACCCCTTGGTCATATTGCCACGGCCGCCCAAGTAGCAAGTGGCATGCCGTCATGGGAAGCACATCATAAAACACCTCATCCTCGTAATCTCCAATGGAAAATCGAATTAAAACTTGAGTTTGTACCTTGAAAAGAGTGGAGGAATTGAGGCAATTAAGCGTGTAGGGTTGATTGTGAAGTGTGGTCTTGAGGTTGAATCTCTTAACCACCTCTTGGTCTATGTTGCAGCACGACCTCCATCAACAATCACATTACAAACGTTTTCTTGGATGTGACACCTTGTGTGAAAAATGGTTTCACGTTGAGAAGACAAGGGCAACACATCACTAGCCACTAAGGTCCTCTTGACCATAAAAATATTTCCTATGGCCGTCGTGACATGGACCTATTCTTCTTCATTTTGGGTGTCATCCTCCTCTTCTAGGACTTCCTCTTCATCCTTCAACACATAGTCACTATGCGCATTTAAGAGCACTTGCTTCCTTGTAGGGCAGTCCCTAGCATAATGGCCGCGTCCCAAGCACTTGTAGCACTTGACATCTCTAGTGCGAGAGTTGTCCTCCTTTTTAGGGCCTTGACTAGGCGGCTGGCCTTCTCTCTTAGGTGGGGCCTTGGCTAGGTCTGGCTTGTTCTCTTGGCGCCTAGGGGCGGTTGGCAAGGTGATGCGACCCTACCCGCCATGGCCGCCACTGAAGAGGAGGAGTACATGAGCTTGAGAAGTGATGGGCCCGTGACCAGGGCTCGTGCCAAGGCTACCCAATCCCTGGTCACGCGCCTAGTTTCCAGCCAAGGCGCACCCGAGGCCGCGCCTACACTAAGGCTTCTCGCCACCATCCAAGGCCTAGAGGACGTCCAGCCGGGCACTTACACGTTTGACTTGAGCACATCTTCAAAGGAGCCTCTACAAGCCTAAGCCAAGCCAGCGCCTCACTCGCGCCCCAGCGCGCCATCCTAGTGCCTTCGTTGCCGCGTCTGTCGCCGTCGCCGAAGCCCCCAAAGGCACAAGTGCTAGCATTAGACCACTTTAGGGTTTAGAGGTTTATTAATGTCTTGGCATTCCATTTTTGAACACTTTCTTTATTTAGTACTTTCCATTTTTAGTAAGTCTAGTTTTAGCCTTTCTATTTTGGGTGTGTGCTTCACTATTGCATAGTGGGCTAACCCATTGGATGCATCTCGGCCCATCCGAGTGCCGCGTCCCTATTTAAGCCAAGATCGGCTCCTTGTACTTGTTTACGCTATTTTTAATCTAAGACATTGTCGAGAGCTTTTGCCTCCAACTCTTAGACCGGCGTCACCCCCAAATCTAATTCTCATCTCCTTCCTCCGCTGCCGACGCTACGGCCCCCACTCGAACCCATTCGAGTTTATCCTCCGCCGCCGACGCTACGACACCCACACTCGAACTCATCGAGTCTAGCTTCCATCCGCTGCCGACGCTACGGCCGTGCTCAACCCATTGAGCCACCCATCCACTCCAATGCGCCTAGTCCTGAGGCCGCGTCCAAGATCCACTATCATCACCACCATCGCATTTGT
Source organism: Rheum nobile (assembly GCA_027886185.1). Lineage (NCBI taxonomy): Eukaryota > Viridiplantae > Streptophyta > Magnoliopsida > Caryophyllales > Polygonaceae > Rheum > Rheum nobile. The sequence continues at coordinate 603,582 of WOAB01000002.1, read as the reverse complement.
GCCCACTGGTGCACCCACTTCCATTGCCGTCGCTAGCCCACTCGCTAGCCCCATCGCCATCGTCATCGCTAACGAGCCCACTCCCAGCGACGTCGACTCCCCCTCGACGTTGTCCCCGATCTGCATCTGTGTCAGTAAACCTCAAAGTTCACTGTTCACGCCGACGCTTCGAAGCCATTCGTGCAATTCAACAATGCCAAAGCCAAGGTTTCCACGGCCGGCCTTCGAAGCCCAGCGAGTGACTCACATCATGATCTAGATCCTTGCCATCACGACACTCGTGCCGGCATTCGGAGATAGGGACGCATCAACTAGCATCAGAGCCTTTGATCTTGTAAGTCGTTTATCAAGTTTCATTTGTTCACAAATTTTGTCTTCCCCATCAACTTGCTTCCGCCATTGTTACACAATTTTTTTTCTTTTCTTCCTTGCATGTCCGATCGGTTGCACAAGGCAAGTCCCTTGGCCGAATCCCTTGATTCCCTCCGAAATTTGTGTGATTTGTTAGCTAAAAATCTGAAGAGATTAATTGGTTAATTGCTTGATTGATTGCGTGAATTTTGCTTGCCATATTTGCCATATCTTTAGGTTGTTAACCGTTACAAATCTCAAAGATTCTTCTCTCTCCAATCACCAAATTAGTTGTGATTTCTTTCCTTAGTTACTAAGCCGTTTAATTTTTTGTTTGTGTTAATCTTATCCGAGATGAATCAAAAGTCAAAGACTAAGATCTCGGCATTTGAAACTAAAAAAAAACAAAGTCGAATTAAAAAAAAAAGACACGACTTAATTCAAAAAAAAAAGAGGGAAAGCCAAAATAAGGCAACCCTCTTCCACCAACGGCTTGGCTCATTTCTTACCCCTCCACCGTCTAGGTTAACACCTTGAAGGTTGGTTTTGTGTCCTTGTGCTTGTTTGTGTAAGAGGTTAAGACTTAATTAATTGGTTATGTTTGGTTTTATGCTTGCTTCTCACACATATTTTGTGTCAGCCTTAAGCCGCCCTCACGTCCTACAGTCCTAGCCTACCTACGTGAACAACTGCGACTTGTTAAGTGATTGCTTGGTTCTTGGTTTTGTTGTTATTTGTTCATTTTTACTCCCCATGTCTGGACATATTGTGATAGGTAGCCTCTCGGCGCCCACCGGTGGCAATGTCCAAGGAGACGGCGACGATAACAACCCATCCCAAGATGTTGTTCCTCATGAGAACCCCCCAGAACAAGATCCCCTTTTGGAGCTCTCGGTTGAACAAAGGGAGATTCAAGAGCTTAGGCAACTTGTGGCCCAACTACAAAGCCAAAAGACGTTGCCAACGCCGCTAGCCGACACAGACGCCGCGGGCTTGCCTCGCCCCACCGTGGCCGGCCCAAGCACAACGCGTCTTGAGAAAGGCAAAGGTGTCAAGCCTTCTTCATCTCACCAACAATCGCGCCTCCACCACATCTAGTCGGTAATCGAGAGTCGACAAGGGCATGTCTCACCCCGTGAGCGTTACGTGCCCAGAGAGCCACCTATCGGCTACAACACCGATGATGAGGAGGCCCAAGACTCCGAAGGTGAGTATTTTGACCCCTACACTTTTAATGACAGGTGTTGGGCCCAACATACTCCAAAGGGATCGGAGCAAGCGAATTGGGCCAAGGTTCAGGCAAAGTCGAAGGCCAGTTGAAATTAGAAGGAAGCAATGGACACTCCTCAAACGCGCGGGATCTGACCAGCTCCGAAGATTTTGCCCAGGACATTAATTGCTTGGTCAATGGAAACGGTAACGAAATTAAATACAAAGATTACGATGGCATTCAAGAGAAAATCCCGAAGATCACGCATGGAATGAATAGAAGATATTACGAAGACAAGTAACGGACATAAGAGGAAGCTACCATAAATAGATCATGAAGAAGCAATCGACAGAACACACGTCTACACACAGTATTCACTCACTTAGCTTTCAAAAGGCTTACCAGCATATTCGCTCTCGCTCAAGCTCCCTGGGATACTACCCGATCATTGTCGGTCGAATCACCGATACCGCCTGTCGAACATGACTCGATCCCTTACTCTTCAAGGATAAGTTGTACTCTGATCTGGTTCTATCATCGATTGATCAATAAATCATATTGCTATTTTGCATCTACTCTTTACTTGGTTGATTGTCTATTTGGTTTGGATCGATTTTATATTATCCGATCGACTCGTTACCCCGTCTAAGGTGATTTAGGTCGACTGATCTTTTCGCCTCAAAACAATTTGGCGCCCACCGTGGGGAAACTTGCCGATCACCATCTCAAAAATCCTCCAACCATGACCATTAACCCGCCTACCGGTACCGAGGAGCCACGTCTCGAATACGACTCCCAAACTCAAGGAAACACAACCGAAAACCCTACTCTGAACCAACTCTAAGAGCTTGCCCAAAAAATGACTACCCTACAAGAAGAGCTCGCCCAGCAACGCCAAAAGATCGAAGCCTTGGCTACCTTATCCACCCAATCTGAGGCCGAGATTGCACAACTAACTCGTGAAAATGAGTCTCTTAGGTCACATGTACAATCAATGGCTTCTGGATCCAGGCGGATGCCCATCCATAGCAACATCCAGACGCGTCTTGACATGGATGGCGTCGAGCTGACCCCTCCAAGCGTTCGACGCCCCGGACATACTGAGGGTACATATCGAACTCCTTTGGTCAATCCATTTTCGAGTAACAATGTTACTTTCTCCACACCGATCGGGTCAGCAGGAACCCGAATCGACGAACCACAGGTTACCAATCCTCCCGATATCCTGGCTCTCGTCCAGCAGACGCTCAGTCAGCACATGAAGACACTCGACGACCGCATCGCTAGAATTCCCGGAGTTCCGCAACCGATCGAGAAGGAAGCGTTAGGCGGATACGAGGAATCTCCATTCGTCGAAGAGATCGCCAGAGTCGAAATCCCAAAGAAGTTCCACCTTCGTAGCATGGCGGCATTCGACGGCACCAACGATCCAGATGATCACATTTCTCTCTATAAACAAAAACTAATGACTGCATCTGTTCCGAGGGAGAGCCACGAGGCTGTCTTGTGCAAAAGCTTTGGCACGACTCTCGCGGGTCTCGCACTGACCTGGTTTATGCGTTTGCCTCAGGGAATGATTGCCTCATTCGCAGATCTGGTCAATTCCTTCAAGATCCAATTCGCCAGCAGTCGAAGGCTCGAAAGGCAGTCGAGTGATCTCTATCGAATCACCCAAAAGTATAATGAACCTCTCCGAAGCTATCTTAACAGGTACAATAAGGAAAAAGTCGCGATCCCCCATTGCGACATCACCACCTCCATCGAAGCCTTCAGACAAGGTCTGATCAAGGATATCAACCTCTACAACGAGATCACCAAGTACTCGTGCAGAAGTTTCGAAGATGTCCAAGCCAAAACCATGGCCGAGGTGCGTTTGGAAGAAGATCACGAATCGCGAAAAGCGTCCCATAGACTCGACCAATCCGATCGCAAATCCTCTTCCGACAACCGTCGAGACAGACGTCATCATCCCTAGCCTCGTAGCCGAAATGAGCAAAGTCAGGTAAACTCCTTCCAAGATAGGTCTCAAGACTGGAGGGATGATCTGACGCTGCCTCCCAGGGTTCAATCTTACAACTTCAGTGTTTCCGTGTCGGAGCTCGTCAAGAGTTTCGACAAATATAGAAAAGAAGTAAGATGGCCCCGAAAGAGTGACCGACCAGACGTCAAAAAGGACATGAGCAGGTGGTGTGAATTCCACGGTGACCATGGTCACTCAACGGACGAATGCATCGCCTTACGCAAAAAGGTCGCCAGGTTACTTGCGCAAGGATTCTTGCGCGACGTGATCTCGGAATAGGCCAAAGCCACCATGGGCCAAAGGACCACATCGATCACCTCCGCGATAGCTTCGAGGTACTAAAAAGATATGACATGAAATTAAATCTTATGAAATGCTCTTTCGGGGTGTCGTCAGGAAAATTCTTGGGGTACATGGGGACACAAAGAGGAATAGAAGCCAGTCCGGAACAGGTCAAGGCCCTCATCAATCTCTGATCCCCTCGATGCGTCAAGGACGTACAAAAGCTGACAGGTCGGATAGCAGCTCTGAACAAATTCATCTCGAAGTCATTCGACAAGTGCAAACCCTTTCACGACGCTCTCAAGAAGAACAAGTCCTTTCAATGGACAGAAGAACATGAAGTCGCGTTCCAAGATTGGAAGAAATACCTGGTCAGTCCCTTGTTGTTAACCAAACCCAAAGACGACGAGCCATTATTGCTATTCCTAGCAGTATCGGAGTCCGCCGTGAGCGCAGTACTGGTCAGAGAAGAAGATGGCAAGCAATCGCCAATCTACTATGTCAGTCGAACGTTACTGCCAGCAGAAACAAGGTACACGTCGCTAGAAAAACTTGTCCTATCACTGGTAATGGCATCAAATAAACTCAAACCATATTTCGAATCTCATACTATAATTGTTCGCACTAACCATCCCATGAGAGCAATCATGAGGAAACCCGAGTTCACAAGACGAATGGCCAAATGGGACATACACCTCAATGGCTATGACATCGAATACGAGCCCAGGACGGAAATCAAATCGCAAACCTTGGCTGACTTTATGGCAGACTTCAGCCTGACCCTAGAACAAGAAGCCGCCAAAGAAGCAACACAGTTACTTGCGACAGAGGAAACAGGTAAATGGGAGCTCCACACTGATGTTGATAGCATGCATTTAGGCTAGTTTAGATCATGTTTATTTCTCCTAAATAGTTTTGTTTTGCTTCTTTTTATTTTAGTTTTATTTGGTTTTCATAGAATTCGTAGTGTTCGGAATCTATTCTTGTGTTTTTCTAATTTCAGGATCGTTTGGAGGCGGTTTTGAATATTATGAGCTATAATGTGAAGATGTTCGGGTTGGCTCGAAGGGATGCTGCCAAGGTCGAAATACAAGTGACAAGGAGAAGGCTTGACTAGAAGATCAATCGAGGAGAAAACAGACGACAACTCGGTCGAGCTAGTGAAGATGAAGGAAAAACAGATCACAACTCGGTCCACAACTCGGCCGCGTTGTGGACCGTGTCAGAAAACTCGGTCGAACTAGTAAAGAAGAAGGAAAATAGATCACAAATCGGTCCACAACTCGGCCGAGTTGTGGACTGTGTCAGCGAACTCGGTCGAGCTAGTGAAGATGAAGGAAAACATATCACAACACTGTCCATAACTCGGTCGAGTTATGGACCGTGTCGGCGGCGGCAGACGCGAAAAGGGCATTTCCGTGACCGCGGAAAAATAGCACTCAGCGACGCTGGGAAATAGAGTTTTCCGCGACCGCGGAAGTAATTCCGCGACCGCAGAATAAGGCATGCGTGCCTCGTAGGGTGTGTCACCGTCGATCCTCCGAGATCCCTTTCTTTGCCGTCGATATGGTCGGGGGGCTGTTCCTCCTTTGACTATAAATGGAGGTCAGGATGGAGGGTTTGGCATCAGAATTCAGATCTCCATCCCTCTCTCTCTCGTGTTCGTCGTCGCCGGAAGTCGTGGTGTCGTCGGAGCTCTCGCCAGAAGTTGTGGTGCTCGTGGGGTGGTGCATTGGAAGCATGGTGAGGATAGGAGTCGAAGCCCTCTCGCTTGGAGCCCCGTCGTGTCATCGTCGGTGAGTAATTCCGTGATCTGGGTTGCCGGGTTCATGGCCGCGACCGCGTACATGAACAGCCGTGACCGCGGCGATGTGAAGACGTCCGCGACCGCGGAATCCAAGCCGCGACCGCGGTTTGCCTTAGCAAACGCGATCGTGGCCTTAGACAAACCGGTCTCAGACGGGACCCTCGTTCTTTCGGTTCCGTTCATTTTTCCTTAGATTCGTATTATTATTTGTCGAATCTAACCTAGGGTTTCGTTGTGGGTCATGGTCGTAGGGATCTGTAATCCGATTTCCGTTCCCGTTCCGGACCCAGAAACCCGTCGTCGCTCAATTGTTCGTCTAGACTAAGGCAAGTGGTGGTTCGCTCTTGCCTAATCATTCCATGTTCCATTAATTATCAATTGTTTTTAATTGTTAATTAAATAGGAGTGAACTTGTGTTTTCGTTTGGGAACTGATTTTTATAAATAATGTGATTAAAATGCGATATTATGATAGATTGTATATATTGCTAGAAACAATGCTATTATACTTGTTAAATACCGTAATGGTTTTGTTGTGGATTTAAGTGTAAACTTTAATGCTAGATTAGCACGAGTATTCGTAGGAACGCTAATTCCTTATGAGGATAGTCGTTTCTTTATATATTGCTAGAAATAATGCTATTATACTTGTTAAATACCGTAATGGTTAAACTTTCGTAGATACTCGAGATAATATTAAAAGCTTTAACAGTAATATACGTTTTGGAATTAAACAAGATCAGTGTGGTCATGCACATAATTAATATACCCTCGGGCGAGGAGTACAACTTGGAAATCCGCCCGGACTTCGGTTAGAGTAAGTCCTCTTTCCAATCTAAATTCGCATTGTGCGGTGAGGTTGGTCGTGGACCCAAATGATCAAGTCGTATTTAAACGCTTGTATGAAACTGTAACGTTCCCAAACAATTGTCATATTTTCCCATAAGACTCAATTCGTTTGGAGTCTTCTTTTTAGAGCATATCTAAATACTAATCATTCCGTGCAAGTTCCGGGATATATATCGTTCCTTCGGTTATTATTCGAGGGACAATGATAGTAAACGGTTACGATCACTAGAACCATTCTGTTTTCACCCTTGCATAGTTTTTCATTAGACTAACCAACCGAGTTTTATTCCTTGCATGGTTGGCTAGTGTCATCCGTCCTATACGGCACATCAGTGGTTGGTTCCCGAAGTCAAAGTAACCAGTTGAAGAAGAAGAGGCTTGCAGACGAAGATTTAAGTGTCAGTGTTTTAAGTTGTTAAATATTACTTAAATATATCTTTATAACCTAGCAATGTTATAGGTTGATTCTTAAAAGTCGTCTGCTGTGTAATTTATAAGTCTTCCGCTGAAATTTTGCTCTGTTGTAAAAACGCTACTCTCGTTGATGAGAGATCTTTTAATAAAAGAGCTGAGTTTCATATACAAATGTCTTCCGCTGTTTAATCTTTCATTTAATATATATGCACATTTAAGTTTAATTGTTCCGATTAAAGCCTAGGGTGGCTTTGGACCGTAATGTCTGAGGTCACTAGCGTGTGGCGCTACCGACTTAAATCGGGGGTGTTACAATTATGGTATCAGAGCAATGGTTTTAAAATTCTTGTCCTATTGTTAGGTTTGAGAATTTTTGAAAATTATTTTCGAAATTATCTTCCAACCTGTTTTCCACTAAGGAGGAGTTTTCAGAATCTAAAATTTTAACTTTAAAAGTTTAATTACCTCTTGAAATTTAATTTAAAATAATGATTTAACTATTTGGGCTTCAAAAGTTATTTATAGTTGGTTTTAAATGGTGTGTATAAGCAACCAAACGGTAGTTTATGATTGTAACTTTAAAAGTGTGATTTTTGTCTTAGTAAGAGTTTTGCGAAAATCATATCACTAGTTTGCGAAACTAATTTTTCTTAAATAATTATTTTATTAAGGTTAATATATAGAGTTTAAAGGTATAAAGTTTGAAAGTATAAGGTTTATTAATAAGTAGGTTTTCAAACTTCTACAAGCTTCGAGTGTTACTTATTTCTTAGATCCATTCTTATGGATAGTGTCTCTTCTTAGGTTTAATGTCATTTAAAGGTTGATATTTCTCCTAGAATACCCATTCCCAAGTAAGGAGAAGAAGGTCATTTCTGTAGTTAACGGTGGAGGGCTAGTCAGACTAATATAAAGTTATTAGTTTAGGACCCTTACAATCTGTATCATAACGTATTTGACTAAAGTGTCATGTCCAAGTGGGAAAAGTTCTGAATTAACATTATGGTTCATCAACAGATGGTGAACACGAGAAACACAGTCCGTGCCGGTGTAGGACCGAGTAATAACCCAAGGTTGAATCTGAGGAGCGCCGCTAATCAAGGGGAGGAGAGTGAGTCTGTCTCTCACAATAACCCCGCAGGCGTTGGCCAAGTACAGGCTAATTCTCCGGTAGTGTTGGATGTCGCAACCAAAGAGGCCATTCGTGGGTTTATTATACAGACGGTCACCGACGTAATTCGGTCAATTGCACCACAAGCGCAAGGTGTTCCGGTTCCTCAGGTTATTCCTGAATTTGAGGAGCCAGTGGATCACGTACCCCAGGTCGATGTCATCAGGAATAGTTGAACTTACAGTCGAGCCTTGAAGGTCGTGAGCTCAATGAGTCATGACAGCTACGACGATACTGGAGAACCGGTCAGAGTGGCGTATTGGTTCTCACATATGGAACGGCTGTTCAGGAACGTGGATTGCACTGAGATTGAGAAAGTGCACATCGTCTCCCTTCAACTCAAGTATTTGGCTAGCGAATGGTGGGAGAGCACTGGTTTAGCCGATCATCCCGAGTTGAACTAGGGTATGTTCAAAGCAAAGATGACTGACCGTTTCTTTTCCCATGCTATGAGGGAGGAGAAGCACAAGGAATTTATGTACCCTAAGACCGATGGGTTAAAGGTGACTGAGCTTGCTGCTAAGTTCAATCACTTATTGCAATATGCTGGGCCAGAAGTGTCGAGCGAGGAACAAAAGATCTGATACTTCCATGGATGGATGAATCCAGAAATCAAACCTTTGATGGTGTGTCACGGTTGTTCTACATTAGAGCAATATGTGGATACGGCCTACAAGATAGAGGTCACACTAGAAGAATCCGCCCAAAAGCGGGAGAAGCAGGTTAAGGGAAAGGGTGGGCAACAGGATCACCAGGGTGGTACATTCAAGGGACCGACATCGCCTACCAAATTTGAGAAGTCTGTCGTACTAAGACCGAGACGACTCAGTCAGATTCCGCCAGAGGCTCCGGTTGGAGTAGCGGGGTGATTCTGTGCCACAACTATGGTAAAGTTGGGCATAAAAGTTTTAACTGTCAAAAGGAAAAGAGGGTATGCTACTATTGTGGAAGGGAAGGCCACATGAAAACATATTGTAGAAAGAAGGGTCAAGGACCAACGCAGTCTTATCAAGCCTCAAATATTGGCAATGGGCAGAATCCAAAGCCAGAAGTATCTGCCCTTGGGCAACCTATGGCTCGTAATAAAGGTAAAGCGCCTATGGAGTGGTCAGGCCAGGGGCAACGACTCTTCGTGATGCGTCAAGCCGACGGGGGAAAACCCTGATCGAGTTGTTGTACTTTTGTTAAGCCTTTCCTTAAGAATAAGGAGCGACGACTTTGTGTCGATAATCTCCATAGTTTCGTAATCTGTCTGTTCGACCTTCTGTCAAGTTGCTTTAATGTAATGTTTTGAATAAATAAAGAAGTGTTTCCTTGTTTCGGAAATTACTGAATTCGTTGCTATTACAAATCAATCATTCATACGAAACTCCGTGAGTGCCAGAAACAGTATAAGTCCTGTATGGATAAAGGTTGTTAGGACTCATAGAGGAGGGGTACCGTATGTAGCCTAGATGTTCGTTCCCTACATGGTTAACCCCATGGTCAACTCTATTACTTAAATTCTAGACCCATTCCTAAGATTCTTTCTTCATTTCTGGAGTAATGTCACATCAGTATGACATTATTTGCTTTCTTAGCTGAGTTGGCAAGCGTTATCTCGTAAGCTGAGTTCCTCCAAAATTTCTTAGGGTATAGGAACAAATGTGTGTGGTTAATGCTCTATGAGATTAAGAGTTATCTCTCATATGTGTACCTTGAACATTTGTTCTGATAAAGTATATAGGGGTGGACTAATGCGAAGTCCAAAATGCCTAGTTATGAGGTCATGCTGTAAGCATTGATGTGGACAGATTGTTGAAAAGGGAATAAATAGATTAAAAGGATAGCTCATCAGGAACTCGTTTTCTCTATTACGATCTTGAGTAAGACTTTAGAACCAAGAGTTATGGTGATCGGATTTATAAGTGAATATGGTCAGTATAGGACCAATGGTTAAAGCTCTTGGAAAATCCGAGTGTGCGAAATCATAGGTACTATTTTGGAAGATCTACTTGAGGTTTCATTTGGAGGGTTCATCAGGAAATGATATGATTAAGTCTCAGATGGATAGTAAGTATCCGTAATGCAAAAAGGGGTTGCTTTAATTGGGATAGTAGATTGTGTGAGGAATATAAGAATCTTAAGTTAGAAATAAGTTATTTGAGACAATTAAACAAACCTTGGGATGTGAGTCAGGAAATGGACGTCCGAGCCAAATCCAAGTGGGCCAAATGATTGGAATTAGTAAGATTGTACGATCAGGGAATAAAGAGTTATGGTACAACTCTTTTTGGAAAAGATTAAGTTGTGAAACTATTGTGTTGGGAGTAGGCCACTTAAATGTACAGATTACAGTTTAAGGATAGGTTATGTTAATAATTCCGATAAATTAAAGGATTTAGTGGAGAGAATTGTCTATGTGCGCCTAAGGAGTAAGGTAACAAGCTTACTCGCACGAATCTGTTAAAGGATTATGATAGAAGAGACTGATGCGGTTGGTAATGAATCATTTTTCAGGATGATACCTTAAGGAAATAGGAGTAATATCTCATATGATTCATTTTGAGGAACATAGGAATAAAGGTGTTGTGACTATGTTTGGAGAACGTTAAGGAATCTTAAAGGTTTAAGTTACAGAATGATTAAAGGAATAGGCTAAATCACTACCGAAAGGATACCAAGTTAGAATTGGCATAAGGGCCAAACCTGATTATGATGAGTAATGGAATTATGGGGTATACACTTAAAGGAATTAGGAGATGCGATGCCTCAAGGACCACTAAGATCTGATAATGGATTATAAGGAAGATAAGGTACGTACTCTAAGAAAAGTTATAAATGGAAAAGTTGAAAGAGAAAGGTGTGTTCTCATGCTTAAGGTAAAGCAAGTCTGTTGCAATGATTTTGGAGGGTATTATCATGAGATAATTATGACTTTGTGGAGGTAATCACGAGTTGCTATAGGTGTAACATATGGAGATAAGACATGTGGGATAATGGTGTGATTGAGGAGACAGATCGATTTCCTAGGAGCAATGTCAATGATGAAGTGATTAAGGATATTAAGTTCAGGTAGTAAGGTTGGTAGTGAGACTGGTTCCTTTCGTTAGCAATGCTAGTTTCGGGGTCGAAACTATTTTTAGGGGGTAGTAATGTAATAATCCTCATGTTACCATAGGGGTAATATGATAGAATGAATGTTTGTGTAAACAGAGTATAGAATTCCCTTAAGCTGTGAAGGGTGTTAGTTATGGTTAACCTTACGTTAAATATAGGTTGAACCAACTGATGAATTTTAACTTAGAAATGCTTGAACCAATTTACGAAGTGTTAAATGGGTCAAGCATGGTTGAACCTATAAGTTTGGGTAACTTAGGGTGGAGGTCGCTTCTCTGAGCTGTTATCGGCCAAGTTTCGGGGTCGAAACTTTTCTTAAGGGGGTAGTGATGTAATACCCCTCATTTTTAATAAGGGTAATTGGGAAATTTCCCAAACCCTCGTCAATTATTCGGGACGCGTTAGGCGAAGTTCGGAATTTCTATAACTCGTATAATCTCTGTAATAATTCCCTGAGCCTTTGAATATACATTGGATGTATTTTCGCGGCTTAGAATATTTGTTTGGGTACAAATATTTAATTTTCGGGATTCAAACCCGTGCCAAATCCTTCCATGGGCAAGCGGACGCGAAAAGGGCATTTCCGCGACCGCGGAAAAATAGCACTCAGCGACGCTGGGAAATAGAGTTTTCCACGACCGCGGAAGTAATTCTGCGACCGCGGAATAAGGCATGCGTGCCTCGTCGGGTGTGTCACCGTCGATACTCCGAGATCCCTTTCTTCGCCGTTGATCTGGTCGGGGGGCTATTCCTCCTTTGGCTATAAATGGAGGCCGGGATGGAGGGTTTGGCATCTGAATTCAGATCTCCATCCCTCTCTCTCTCGTGTTCATCATCGCCGAAAGTCGTGGTGTCGTCGGAGCTCTCGCCGGAAGTTATGGTGCTCGTGGGGTGGTGCATTGGAAGCGTGGTGAGGATAGGAGTCGAAGCCCTCTCGCTTGGAGCCCCGTCGTGTCATCTCCGGTGAGTAGATCCGCGATCTGGGTTGTCGGGTTCATGGCCGCGACCGCGGACATGAACAGCCGTGACCGCGGCGATGTGCAGACGTCCGTGACCGCGGAATCCAAGCCGCGACCGCGGTTTGCCTTAGCAAACGCGATCATTGCCTTGGACAAACCGGTCTCGGACGGGACCCTCATTCTTTCGGTTCCGTTCGTTTTTCCTTAGATTCGTATTATTAATTGTTGAATCTAACCTAGGGTTTCGTTGTGGGTCGTGGTCGTAGGGATCTGTAATCCGATTTCCGTTCCGGACCCAGAAACTCGTCGTCGCTCAATCGTTCGTCTAGACTAAGGCAAGTGGCGGTTCACTCTTGCTTAATCATTCCATGTTCCATTAATTATCAATTGTTTTTAATTGTTAATTAAATCGGAGTGAACTTGTGTTTTCGTTTGGGAACTGATTTTTATAAATAATGTGATTAAAATGCGATATTATGGTAGGTTGTATATATTGCTAGAAACAATGCTATTATACTTGTTAAATACCGTAATGGTTTTGTTGTGGATTTAAGTGTAAACTTTAATGCTAGATTAGCACGAGTATTCGTAGGAACGCTAATTCCTTATGAGGATAGTCGTTTCTTTATAATTCCCTTCAGGTCATGACCCACTGCTTCTTATCCATCTGTAAGGTTATGAAGTGTTAAGCACCTTGCTAGTGCCATTTGGGTGGACGTAATGTCACCCTGTGTTAAACTTTTGTAGTTACTCGAGATAATATTAAAAGCTTTAACAGTAATATACGTTTTGGAATTAAACAAGATAAGTGCGGTCATGCATATAATTAATATACCCTCGGGCGAGGAGTACAACTTGGAAATCTGCCCGGACTTCGGTTAGAGTAAGTCCTCTTTCCAATCTGAATTAGCATTGTGCGGTGAGGTTAGTCGTGGGCCCAAATGATCAAGTCGTTTTTAAACGCTTGTATGAAACTGTAACGTTCCCAAACAATTGTCATACTTTCCCATAAGACTCAATTCCTTTGGAGTCTTTTTTTTAGAGCATATCTAAATACTAATCATTCCGTGAAAGTTTCGGGTTATATATCGTTCCTTCGGTTATTATTCGAGGGACAATGATAGTAAACGGTTACGATCACTAGAACCATTCTGTTTTCACCCTTGCGTAGTCTTTCATTAGACTAACCAACCGGGTTTTATTCCTTGCATGGTTGGCTGGTGTCATCCGTCCTATACGGCACATCAGTGGTTGGTTCTCGAAGTCAAAGTAACCAGTTGAAGAAGAAGAGGCTTGCAGACGAAGATTTAAGTGTCAGTATTTTAAGTTGTTAAATATTAGTTTAATATATCTTTATAACCTAGCAATGTTATAGGTTGATTCTTAAAAGTCTTCCGCTGAAATTTTACTCTGTTGTAACAATGCTACTCTCATTGATGAGAGATCTTTTAATAAAAGAGTTGAGTTTCATATACAAATGTCTTCCGCTGTTTAATCTTTCATTTAATATATATGCGCATTTAAGTTTAATTGTTCCGATTAAAGCCTAGGGTGGCTTTGGACCGTAATGTCTGAGGTCACTGGCATGTGGCGCTACCGACTTACATCGGGGGTGTTACAAGCTTACCAGTTTAGTTACAAAATGTACTACTTTGTCCTCGTGGGAACGACACTTGAACATCTACAACTGACCCCATACACTTGTGGGTAGGTTTTCGCCACATCAAGTTTTTGGCGCCGTTGCCGGGGACTATTGATAGTATCGGTTGTATTCCCTACAACTGGTTTGACTAAGTCTTTTGTGTGTTTTGATCCTTTTCCTTTTGACTTTGGTTTCAGGTTTGTTTTCTTCTAATGCGGAGAGTCCTGAGCGCTAATAATCTCAACGACTTTGATCCCGAACCTGAGCGTACTTTTCGTGCTAGAAGAAGATTACTACTCGAAGCCAGAGAACAAGGAATGGGTGACAACAAAGGTCTAGTTAACCAAGGAGCCATGACGTTAGGTGATTATGTGATTCTCGATCACCAAGGTCAAGTTTCTGGTGTGGTTCGACCTCCAGTGCAAGCTCGTAACTTCGAGCTCAAACCGTCTTTGATCAACATGGTTCAACATAATCAGTTTGGAGGTTTGCCTTCTGAGAACCCGCACCTACATCTGGCCACTTTCACTGAGCTGATGGACACTGTGAAGATCCATGATGTGAGCCAAGATGCGCTCTTCTTGCGAGCATTTTCGTTCTCTCTATGAGATAGGGCCAAGGCTTGGTTCAAGGCCTTATCTCAAGGCTATATTACCACTTGGGATGAGTTAGCCAAGGCATTTCTCAACAAGTACTTCCCACCTAACAAGCCAACTGAGATGAGAAATCAAATTCTTTCTTTCAAGATGAAAGATGACGAGTCTCTTTATGAAGGTTGGGAGAGATTTAAAGAGTTATTGATGTTGTTCCCTCATCACGAGCAAGAGAAATGGACCTTGCTACATGTCTTCTACAACGTTGTTGATAGTTCAACTCGACTAATTATTGATGCTTCAGCTGGTGGTAGAATTATGGCAATGGGGGTTAATGAAGCTTGAGATTTGATTGAGAACACTGCTCAACACTCTCATTATTACAGTGATGCTCGCTCAACTTCAAAGAAATCGACAGGGATGTATGAGGTACATTCTGAAACGCACCAACAAGCTCAAATGGATGCTTTGTCACAAGAGATCAAGAGGTTGAATTTGTTGGTTCAGAAGTCTCAAGGGCAGGATGCAGGGTCATCCACTCAGGTTGCATCTGGTGTAGCTTGTCAGTTTTGTGGAGAGGGTAACCATACTATTTCATCATGTTAACTTTTTGCTGCTCAAGGTGACACCCAAGGAGAGGCAAACTACATGAACAACTTCAATCGGGTCTTAGAAATGATCCATATTCCAACACATACAACCCCGGTTGGAGGAATCATCCCAATTTCTCATATGGGAACAACCAAGCTGCTCAAAGACAACCTTTTGGGTTCCAACAAAGAGCTCCTCCACCTCAAAATCAAGAACGTGCCCAACCGTCCGAGGATTCCAAGCTTGACATGATAATGAAAGAGCTTCAGACCATGAGCAAGATATTGCGGAATCGTGATAGCTTGCATGCTCAATATGCTTTGAATGCTCATAGACCCCAAGGTCAGCTTCCAGGTCAAACTGAGGCAAATTCAAAAGGGCAAATCAATGTTGTGTCCTTGAGGAGTGGGAGACAACTTGAAGATCCTAAGGTTGTGGATCTTAAGCAAAAGGGCAAGGCTGTTGAAGAGCTCGTAGAAGTAGTGATCCAAGAGAAGGAGCAAGAGGAAGTGCCCAAATATGTGCCACCCCCGCCTTTCAAGCCTCCTCTTCCTTTCCCACAAAGGAGGGCTCAAGCTCAGTTGGATCAACAATTTGGTAGATTTGTGGAGGTGTTGAAAAAGCTCTACATCAACATTCCCTTCACCGATGCTCTAAAGCAAATGCCAACATATGTGAAGTTCTTGAAGGAGATCCTCTCCAACAAGAGGAAGCTGGATGAGTACCAATCCGTTTCTTTGAGCCAAGAGTGCAGCGCTCTCATTCAAAATAAATTGCCTCCTAAGCTTGAAGATCCGGGTAGTTTCAGTGTTCCTATGGTGATTGGGAAGTACACCTACCACGCCTTATGTGATTTAGGGGCTAGTGTGAGTATTATTCCGCTCTCTATATGCAAGAAACTTGACTTTGGAGAGCTAAGACCGGTAAAGATGACTCTCTTCATGGCTGATAGATCCACAACGCGTCCGGTAGGTATTTTGGAGGACATTCCCATCCAAATTGGTAAGTTCTACATTCGTGTTGATTTCATTGTCCTAGATATTGAGGCTTCTTTCCTGTTCCAATTATATTGGGAAGACCCTTTCTAGCTACTGCAGGTACTCTTATTGATGTAAAGCAGAGTGTTCTTTTCTTTACTATTGGGGATGAGAAAATTTAATTTAATTTTTCTAAAGCTATTAAACAGCCCGCTTTTGAGGATGATGTGTCCAGGTTAGATGTAGTTGATAATGCAACTCAGGAATCCTTGATGGCTGTTATTACTAAGGATCCTTTGGAGTTTTGCTTGACGGAAAGTGTGACTCAAGCTGAAAATCTAGAGCTACTTGCTGATGTGCTCTTTGATTTGTAGTCCACTAAAGAGTTGCCTGAAGCCATGGTTGAGGCCCTTACAAGAGAAGACCTTATTCCTAAGGAGGAGACTAAAGAGGCACCAAAGGTGAAGTTGAAGTCACTTCCATCTAATTTGAGGTATGAGTTCCTTGGACCTAATTCAACATATCCGGTGATTGTCAATGCTAGTTTAAGTGATTGTGAAATTGAGAAATTGTTGCATGAGCTTAGATTGCATAGAAAAGCCATTGGATATTCTATTGATGATTTAAAAGGAATTAGTCCCTCAATGTGCATGCATAGGATTTTAATGGAAGATGATCATAAACCCTCCATTGAGCATCAAAGAAGACTTAATCCTATCATGAAAGAAGTAGTGAAAAAAGAAGTGCTGAAATTGTTAGATGAAGGCATTATTTATCTTATTTCTGATAGTGCATGGGTTAGTCCTGTTCATGTTGTGCCTAAGAAAGGGGGAATGACTGTGGTGAAGAATGAAAAGAATGAATTGATTCCTACTAGGATAGTCACAGGTTGGAGGATGTGCATTGACTATAGGAAATTGAACAAAGCCACTAGAAAAGATCATTTTCCACTTCCCTTCATTGATCAAATGCTAGAAAGGTTAGCCAAGCATTCACACTTTTGTTATTTGGATGGTTATAGTGGATTCTTTCAAATCCCTATTCATCATGATGACCAGGAGAAGACCACTTTCATATGCCCCTATGGCACATTTGCATATAAAAGAAAGCCATTTGGTTTATGTAATGCACCGGGTACCTTTCAAAGATGCATGATGGCTATATTTTCTGACTTGATTGAGGATATCATGGAGGTGTTCATGGATGATTTCTCTGTGTATGGTACTTCTTTTGATGCTTGCTTGTCTAACTTGTCTCGAGTTTTGCAGCGGTGTGAGGAAGTAAACCTTGTATTGAATTGGGAAAAATGTCATTTCATGGTAAGTGAAGGAATTGTGTTAGGGCACTTGGTTTCTAACCGTGGAATTGAGGTTGACAGGGGCAAGATTGAGATTATAGAGAAGATGCCACCTCCAACTTCGGTCAAGGGCATAAGAAGCTTTCTTGGACATGTTGGGTTCTATAGAAGGTTCATTAAGGATTTCTGCAAAATCTCCAAACCTCTTACTAACTTGCTCTTGAAGGATGTTTCCTTTGAATTTTCAAAGGAATGTCTGGATGCTTTTTGCAGGTTGAAGGAGGCTTTGATTTCAGCTCCTATCATGCAACCTCCTGATTGGGATCTTCCTTTTGAACTTATGTGTGATGCCATCGATTATGCTGTAGGGGTTGTTCTAGGCCAAAGGAAGGACAAGAAGCTACATGCTATCTACTATGCTAGTAGAACTCTTGATGAAGCTCAAGTGAATTATGCTACCACTGAGAAAGAGTTGTTTGCTATAGTATTTTCTTTTGAGAAGTTCAGGTCCTATTTGGTGGGTGCCAAAGTTATTGTCTATACTGATCATGCTGCTATCAGGTATCTCTTGAGTAAGAAGGAGGCCAAGCCTAGACTGATTCGTTGGATTCTTCTTCTTCAAGAGTTTGACTTAGAGATTAGAGACAAAAAGGGCACATAGAATTTGGTTGTTGATCACCTTTCTAGGTTGACTCAAGAGCAGTTGGAGTGCACTAAAGATGAACCCCCTATTGATGATTCATTTCCTGACGACCATCTTTTCAGGGTCGCTAATGAAGTCTTGACTCTTGCAAATTCGAGGATGCCATGGTTTACTGATTTTGTCAACTACTTGGTTTGCAATGAGTTACCTCCTAAGCTATCATTCCAACAGAAGAAGAAATTCATGTCAGATGTTCGACATTATTTTTGGGATGAGCCATTGCTTTTCAAGAGGTGTGCTGATGGAGTTATTAGAAGATGTATCCCTGAGGAAGAGGTAGAGAGTGTTATCTCTCATTGTCATTCTCTACCATGTGGAGGTCATGCTAGTTCCTCAAAGACAACCACCAAGATCTTGAATTCAGCTCTCTATTGGCCTTTTATGTTTAAGGATGTGCATCGTTTCATTGCTTCTTGTGATGCATGTCAGCATACGGGGAACATTTCTAGGAGGAATGAGATGCCTCTTAATAACATCCAAGAGGTTGAGATTTTTGATGTATGGGGAGTTGATTTCATGGGACCTTTTTCGCCGTCCTACTCTAACAAGTACATCCTTGTGGCGGTTGATTATGTGTCTAAGTGGGTTGAAGCTATTGCCTCTCCAACAAATGACTCAAGGGTGGTGTCTAAGTTCTTCAACAAAGTGATTTTTCCAAGATTTGGGACACCAAGAGTTGTGATTAGTGATGGAGGATCACATTTCATTGAGAGGAAGTTTGAGGCTATGCTGAAGAAGTATGGGGTAACACACAAGATTGCCACCCCATATCACCCTCAAACAAGTGGTCAAGTTGAGGTTTCAAACCGGGAGATCAAGAGTATCTTGGAGAAGACGGTTTCCCGATCCCGAAAGGATTGGTCTATGAAGCTTGATGATGCTCTTTGGGCTTATAGGACAACATTCAAAACTCCTATTGGCACTACACCATTCCGGGTAGTGTATGGGAAGTCTTGTCATCTCCCGATCGAGTTAGAGCATAAAGCTTATTGGGCGATTAAATTGTTCAACTATGACATGAAAGCAGCCGATGAGAAAATGATGTTGCAATTGCAAGAGTTGGAGGAGTTGAGGTTGGATGCTTATGAGAATGCTCGGATCTACAAGGAGAGAACTAAGAGATGGCATGACAAGCATATTGTGCCTAGAGAGTTTCATGAAGATGACCTTGTCTTGCTATTCAACTCTCGGTTGAGACTCTTTCCGGGCAAGCTAAGATCGAGATGGAGTGGTCCGTTCCAAGTGCGAAAGGTGTACCCACATGATGCAATTGAGATATGGAGCGAAGAGACGGGACAATTCAAGGTGAATGGACAACAGTTAAAGAAATACATCGTCGTTGGTCCATTTGAGAAGGTTGCTTCTCTCTATCTTGACCCGAGCCACTAGGAAGGTATGGAAGGTCAAGCTAATGACCTTAAACAAGCGCTGGATGGGAGGCAACCCATCAGGTATGTTTTTGATCAGTGTTATTTTGTAGCACATTTCTAGGGATTATTATCAGGTTTGAGGCGCCATTTGGTGGGATTTTATGCACAATTGGAGATTATGGAGTTGGAGCAGAGAAGTGTGGTTTTGGTGGTCTGGAGGAGCTTATTGGAGACATCCAGAAGAAGAGAAATTGACCACCTGATGAGACAAGCAAGATCCATGAACAAACCACGTGAGAAGGCGGTGAAGTGAAGAAACCGCGACCAAGCCACGGGGAGCAGAAGGCCGCGGCAAGATTTCCGAAGGAGATGGGCGATAGCGAAGAGGCCGCGACCGCGGCCCAAAGGCCGTGCCCGCGGCCGAATTATCGGAAATTAATTATGCACTTCGAGAGCAAACCACGACCGCGGCCAAAAGGCCGTGACCGCGGCCATCAGCGGGAGTCAGCCCGACGCGCTCCGAACTTCTGTTTTCTTTTTCTGTTTTTCCTTTTTCGTTGTTTTATTTAATTCCGAATATTAGTATTTTTCCTTTTTAGGGATGAGGTTTGTGATCTTGGGCTTTAGGTTAACTTATTTAACCTAACTCTCACAGCCTCCATTGGGGATCCCATATGAACCCCGGATTATCGTATGTTCAGTATTCAGAGTTTTTCCCTTTCAACAATTATGTCTTTCAGTACTATGAGTAGCTAAGCACCCATTGCTTAGCCCGGCATGTGAAGCTTTTTCTATGGTTTGATTGCGAGGTTAATTCTCTATTTCCTTTGGGTTTATATCCTTCTTCTTGCACTTATTCATATGGATTGTTATTGATTTGACTAGACTGATCACCTAGTTAGGTTTAGTAATTATCTATTGCTAGGGTTTGGAATTGACCGGTCGGTGATTCCTTATCTAGAGTAGCATCCATAATTATCTAGGACTGGTAGGACTAGATTATTATGAAAGAAGATTGATTGCATGTTAAATTATTGTGGGTTGTGATTATTTGACATGTATCCTAGTTTGATCCTATGCCCAATGCTATTATTGTTCTAAATCTTGATTGTTTCTTGTGCGTTCAATAATAAGAGTTGCTAGGACTGGTAGGACTAGTAACTATACAAGAATAGGGACAGGAATAAACAAAGGAAAGGAATAGAGAGAACCTAGGACCAATCTACCATAGGAAAATTGGATCTTGTTTGGCTAAGTGTTTTTCCCACATTTGATTACACTCTTTGCTTATTTGCTTTGTTTACTTTCGTGATTACAAAACCAACCAAAAACTCCCCCCTCTTGTTACTATTGCATGCGAACAACACATAGATTAATCTCTTCCTCCCTGTGGATTCGATCCTTACTTGCCCTAACTACTTGTTTAGGTTTGTCTAGGTTTATTTTGATTTAGTGGTATACGACAATCGCTTGTCAAAATTGGCGTCGTTGCCGGGGAGTGCAAGTGTTGATTTTTCTGTGTGTTTGTGTGTGTGTGTGTTCCTTTGGTGTGGATCTATCTTATGGTCCACACCCGTGCTACTAACTCCCCTCTACTTGGTGTTGATTCAGAGATTGAGAGGACTCTTTCCCAGGGTCGCAGAGTAAATCGTGCTTTGGTTTTTGATAATCCTGCGTTCGAGATGGCTGAAGAAGAACAGACGTTGAGGCAGTTGACTGCGCCCAACCTGCAACAACAATCGCTGGCTGTGCAGTTTCCTGAGTTGGCTGAGGGCGTAAATTTCGAGTTGAAGTCTGGGTTAATCCACTTACTCCCCCACTTCCATGGGATGAGTGGTGAAGACCCCAATAAGCATCTTGCTGAGTTTCATTCGGTGTGTAGCAGTATGAAGCCGAAGAATGTGACTGAGGACCAGATTAAGTTGAGGGCATTTCCTTTTTCACTGAAGGATGCAGCCAATGACTGGTTCTACTATCTCACTCCAGGGAGCATTGACACATGGGTCAAGATGAAGAAAGCCTTCCTGGAGAAGTACTTTCCGGCTATAAAACTGAATAGCCTGAAGCGAGCTATCAGCAACATCGAGCAGCAGTCTGGTGAATCGCTCTACGAGTATTACGAGAGGTTCAAGAAGATGATATCCAGCTGCCCCATTCCACGGCTATTCTGAGCAGGACCTCGTACTTTATTTGTACGGTGGTCTTCTTGATGAAGAGAGAAGGATGGTGAACGCTGCTTGTGGAGGGAACATCCTCAACAAGACTCATGATGCAGCTTTTGAGACCTTCTTTGAGCTATCTGAGGGCTCAAGACAGTTCAGTAAAAGGGCGGGCGCCCAATCCGTGAAAGCTGCAGAGTCTCAGCCCAATTCTACTCTTCTTGCTGAAGTGGCTGAGATGAAGGAGATGATGAAAAGATGCATGATGAGAGGTGGCTTGCAGCAAGTCAAATCATGTGGGATATGCTATGAGAATACACATCCAACTGATGCATGTCCCACCCTACAAGAACCAACTGCTGTGGTGAACGCTATTGGCGGATATGGCCCTCAAAGGCCAAAATATGACTCATACTCCAGCACCTACAATCCCGGGTGGAGAGATCACCCAAATTTGAGGTACGGGAACCAGCAGAACACTCATCAGGGGCAGGAGACCCAGGACTATCAGTAGAGGCCCCCACAGTTTCTCCAATGTCCGCAACAGTACCAGCAGCTTGGGGGTCAGCAACAATTTAGAGCTCCTTATAAACAAAGACCCCAGGGCTAGAGTTCCAGTGTCTCTACATCCGTCGATGACCAGATAAAAGCTCTCAACCAAGGCATACTATTAATGTCAAATGCTATGGTCCAAACAAATAAAGAGATGAGAGCACATATCCAAGCGCTAGCAAATACGGTGGCCTAGAATCAGCAGGAACATAAATCCAGTATTCAAAACCTGGAGAAGCAGATGGGTCAACTGTCTATGACGGTGAGCAGGCTAGAGGCTCGTGCGTCAGGGAAACTACCCTCTCAAACGGTAGTCAACCCGAAGGAGAATGTGTGTGCCATGATGCTGAGAAGTGGTGCTGAGATAGAGGCCAGGAAGGCTGCTGAGAAGGAGGTCCAGGTGACCAAGGAGGAAAGCCACCAAGAAAACAAGGTCGAAGGCGAGTTCGGCAAGGGAGAGAAGGAGCCGCGACCGCGGCACGAAGGCTGCGACCGTGACATGTTCGCTGATGAAAATACTGATTTATTCTCCCTCGAGGTCGAGAGAAAACCGTGATCGCGGAACGAAGGCCGCGACTGCGGCCTCTTCGCTAAGAAGATTTCTGAAGTTCTGAAGCAACCACGACCGCGGTCCCCAAACCGCGGCCGCGGCCAGGCCCCTGTGTACGTGGACGACTACGTACGACCTGATTTTCCTCCCCTCTTCTCCGAGAAGCCTCCCGTGCCATTCCCAGAGGCTCTAACGGACACCAGGAAGCCTGCCAGGGATAAGGATATGTTCGACTGGGTGAGCAACTGCGAGGTAAATGTCCCTTTGCTTAAACTTTTGACTAGTGTCCCTCGTTATGCTAATTTTTTGAAGGAGATCTGCACACAAAAGAGGAAGCGCTCAGTAAAGGAGAAGAAGAAGGTGGTGGTGAGTGAGAACGTGTCCGCTATACTGTAAAAGCAGATACCCAAGAAGGCAGATGATCCAGGGATGTTCATCATTCCCTGCAAGATTGGAGGTACCCTGTTCGACAGGGCATTACTTGACTTGGGTGCCTCAATCAATGTGCTGCCACTCGCTCACTACGAGTCCTTAGACGTGGGGCCACTTGAGAAGACGGGGATTGTCATCCAGCTGGCGGACAATTCAATTGTCAATCCAAAGGGAATTCTGCAGGATGTGCTGGTACAGGTGGACTACTTAGTGTTCCCTACAGACTTCTTCGTCATGGACACTGGGCAGGACAAGGATTCACCTGTGATGCTGGGAAGGCCGTTTATGAACACGGCCAGTACAAAGATTGATGTGAGTAGCGGTTCGCTCACAATGGAGTTTGATGGGGAGACGGTCGGGTTTAGCATAGACGACCAGAAGAGACACCCTCCTGATGGGGACCCCGAGCGCTCATTGGAGGTGAGCGAACCAAGTTGAGGACGAGGAAGCGGTATGTCATGCCATGACAATAACTAAGGCGCTATCCGGGAGGCAACCCGAGGTATGTATTATTTTCTTTGCTTTTCTTTCTTTATTTTTGCATTAGTTTTGTTTGTTTTTGCCTTGTTTTTGTTTTTGTTTCCGACTAACCTGCAGGGAAGAGACCCATGCTTATTGAAGAAGGTAATTACCACCATTGTAAGTCTCTCTTGTCCTTGTACTAGTCAACCCCCCCGAAAAAACCTTAAACGGGGGGCAAAAAAAAACAAAAACAAAAAAAGTTGTACGAGTACGAGCTGTCCAGTATTACCATGGAGAGGGGTGCGCATGTTGCCAACAGAGTAAATTTTTGCTACACAATTTATTGGCAACGATGGAGGCCCCACAGTCGACAGCCGCGAAGGAAGACCACTCATGGCTCACACCACGATCATATCTGGGCCCATTTTTTTTGTGCTATTTTAAGGCCGTGCAACCCCGGCATCATTGTTTTACCACTACTCACCAAGTGGTACATTTTGGTTGCACGGTAGGAGAAGATGCTGGAGTTGATGATGACACCCACCCAACACCAGCGATCGGTGCATATTATGCGGACCGCCAGCAACAACGGAAGTGTCCAAGCCAACTCGACGACATTTGTGAGCTTATTCCTTCTTTTCCCTATGCTTCTATTCTTTTGTCTTTCATTACATTGAGGACAATGCAATGTTTAAGTATGGGGAAGGGTTTTATATTTCTATGTCGCTGAGGAGAAAAAGAAAAAGAAAAGAGCCACAAAATTTGAAAAAAAGGCTAAAATTAAAATCCTGGGATAGGTCGAAAACCCGAAAGGGCGGCCTAGGTAATAAGCAGGTGGCTTGGACCAGCACTAGGCTGGGGTAATAAGAGGTCAAGAGTGATGTGAGCATACTGTGAGCCCATCTATGAAAAATGAAATGAGTGGCTTGGTGAAAACCCGAAAGGGCGCCTTGGCAAAATGAGCGAAAAGAAGAAGAGCGATTTCTAGGAATCCCTATTTTACTTGGCGAGGCGTCATAAGAAGATGATTCATAAGGAGGTTTCGGGTAGGTCACTCTGGAGGAATAAGAAGATAGATGGGAGATAGGATTAGAATTTTTTCCACTCTATGGTATTTGGGATAAGCTTGGGGGAAGTACTCTGCTTTCCTTTTAGCTTGACTGTGTGGGGTGTTGATTTGATGTTGTAGTTATTGTGCTGAGCTTATTTTGTATGGTTGCCTGGAGTTTATTGTTTGGTGTAATTCTTGGAGGTTGAGTTTTCTATGCTTCCTGAAGCCTTGGGGATTTGATTGGAGGAGTAGGTTTACTTTAGCTTACTCGAGGACGAGCAAGGTTTAAGCATGGGGGATTTGATCAGTGCTATTTTATAGCACATTTCTAGGGATTATTACCAGGTTTGAGGCGCCATTTGGTGGGATTTTATGCACAATTGGAGATTATGGAGTTGGAGCAGAGAAGTGTGGTTTTGGTGATCTGGAGGAGCTTATTGGAGACATCCAGAAGAAGAGAAATTGACCACCTGAGGAGACAAGCAAGATCCATGAAGAAACCACGTGAGAAGGCGGTGAAGTGAAGAAACCGCGACCAAGCCGCGGGGAGCAGAATGCCGCGGCAAGATTTCCGAAGGAGATGGGCGATAGCGAAGAGGCCGCGACCGCGGCCCGAAGGCCGCGCCCGCGGCCGAATTATCGGAAATTAATTATACACTTCGAGAGCAAACCGCGACCGCGGCCATCAGCGGGAGTCATCCCGACGCGCTCCGAACTTCTGTTTTTCCTTTTTCGTTCTTTTATTTAATTCCGAATATTAGTATTTTTCCTTTTTAGGGATGAGGTTTGTGATCTTGGGCTTTAGGTTAACTTATTTAACCTAACTCTCACAGCCTCCATTGGGGATCCCATATGAACCCCGGATTATCATATGTTCAGTATTCAGAGTTTTTCCCTTTAAACATTTATGTCTTTCAGTACTATGAGTAGCTAAGCACCCATTGCTTAGCCCGGCATGTGAAGCTTTTTCTATGGTTTGATTGCGAGGTTAATTCTCTATTTCCTATTTCCTTTGGGTTTATATCTTTCTTCTTGCACTTATTCATATGGATTGTTATTGATTTGACTAGACCGATCACCTAGTTAGGTTTAGTAATTATCTATTGCTAGGGTTTGGAATTGACCGGTCGGTGATTCCTTATCTAGAGTAGCATCCATAATTATCTAGGACTGGTAGGACTAGATTATTATAAAAGAAGATTGATTGCATGTTAAATTATTGCGGATTGTGATTATTTGACATGTATCCTGGTTTGATCTTATGCCCGATGCTATTATTGTTCTAAATCTTGATTGTTTCTTGTGCATTCAATAATAAGAGTTGCTAGGACTAGTAGGACTAGTAACTATACAAGAATAGGGACAGGAATAAACAAAGGAAAGGAATACAGAGAACCTAGGACCAATCTACCATAGGAAAAGTGGATCTTGTTTGGCTAAGTGTTTTTCCCACATTTGATTACACTCTTTGCTTATTTGCTTTGTTTACTTTCGTGATTACAAAACCAACCAAAAACTCCCCCCTCTTGTTACTATTGCATGCGAACAACACATAGATTAATCCCTTCCTCCCTGTGGATTCGATCCTTACTTGCCCTAACTACTTGTATAGGTTTGTCTAGGTTTATTTTGATTTAGTGGTATACGACAATCGCTTGTCAGTTTTCTTCTTCTAAAAAAAAGAAGAAGGGAAAGCTTCAGCAAACTCGGGAAACTCGGTCGAGTTTTCGACCAAGTTGTCCTGACAGAAAGAAACTCGGCCCAGAACACGACCGAGTTCTGGACCGAGTTTCGATCTGTCCGCTGCCTTAAAAAAAATTTTGCCAGAACTCGGTCCGAGTTCCTCTTTCCCTTCCTTCCTTCTTTCTTTTCTTTCTCTCTCTCCTGAACCCTATTTCCCAGCCCTTTCCCCACCTCCATTCCATCGCCTCGCCACTGTTCTCCCGTCACTGCGTTGCGCGCCGCTTCTGCTCCTCCACGCCCTTCTGCCCGCTACCCCCTTCTCTTACCGCCTTATCTCCTCTCCTCCAGCAACCATCAACTCCGACCGCTGCTGCGCCAGCCCGCAAACCACCTCGCACCCATCCGGCGAGCACCCATCGCCACCACTATTGCTGAACCTCGCCCTCTTCCGGCCGCCTGTGCCGCCACACCGGCCCCCTAGCAGCCATCACCTCCACAAGAGTAGTTTCATTGTGAGTACTTTCTCTTCCTTAACTTTTACTCTCTACATTGGAGGCAATGTAGGTTTTAAGCTTAGGGGAGGGGAGTATTTTCATTTTGCATTGCATGTAGTTTGCATGATTAGTTGCATTTTTGTTTGCATTTGAATTTTTTTTTTGTTAGTTTCCCTTTTGTGTTAGTTGCATATTTGCCCTGCTTGATCCTTTGTGGGTTCTTATAACAGTACATGTACCATGAATCCTCTTAATATGCTTTTGCTGTTAATATTGCAACCGCATGGTGGATGTGATATGATTGATCAAACCTATGACAATGACCTGAGCATGTGGACTTTGACTAAGATACGTTAGAACCGACACTCTAGACAAATTGTCCTGGTGAGCTTGTTGGCCTTTCTTGGACTACATTTGCAAAAGTCCTCTCATTTTCTCCATGTGTGTGAACTCTCTTTGTGTGCTAACTCTAGAACTAGCATTAATATCTTCTTTGAGTCCACGCTCATGACTTATGCGCATGACATTAATAGGATTGAGGCATTGTTTTTATTAACCCTTTTCATCCTTGGCCACCCTAAGCGTGTATCCTTTGCTTGACGCCCATTGTGCCTTAATTGCCTTTTCTTTGGAAGCTCCACAAAAGCATACTGAGCCTATAAGTTCATCCTTCCCATCCGGGGATTAGGATAGTTGAATTGTTGTTGCTAGAGTGGATTTTAGCCAAGCTTGGGGGAGGTTACATATATGGTGGTTAGAAATGTGTATAAATTTGTAATGTGTCTCCTTTCCTTGTCTCTTCTTAGGCTTATTCTTCTCAAAAAACAAAAAAACAAAAAAAAACAAAAAAAAACAAAACAAAAAAAAAAAAGAGTGAAACAAAGAAGAAGAAGCAATTAAATAAAAGGAAGGAGACCATATCATATGTAAGGGTTAAGTTGTATGGGTTTAAAGGTTGAAATTCAATTAAAGGTTATTTTCGCTTGGTGTTGTCTTGGTAAGATCCTCTTCCCCGGATTTAGCTCCTTATGGCCTAAATATTCCTATGCCCTATGTTATACCTTGGCCCCATTACTACCTTGGAAAAGCCCTCATGATTTTTGTTGTGTGCATGGTCTTTAGTGGTGGAGATTAAGAACACTATTGCAAGCTTATGGTAGTTAGCATTCAAAGTTGAGGATTGATATTGAGTGAAACACATGCCTGAACACGTGAGTGTGAGTGACTTGTTTTTTATTCTGGTAAGGTCTAGAGTGGAGGAACTGATTGTACTCTTGTCATTGATTGAGAAGCATGCTAGGACGGAATGTGTCGTTTGTTTGGCCTTTCATGGTTATTGTTCACATGTCTTTTGGATAGAAACAGCTGTTGCATATTCTGTGGACTCATCGTTATTGTTCTCCTAAATAGGTTTGTTTTGCTTCTTTTTAGTTTAGTTTTATTTGGTCTTCATAGAATTCGTAGTGTTCGGAATCTACTCTTGTGTTTTTCTGATTTCAGGATCGTTTAGAGGCGGTTTTGAAGATTACGAGCTATAATGTGAAGATGTTCGAGGGGATGGCTCGAAGGGATGGTGCCAAGGTCGAAATACAAGTGACAAGGAGAAGGCTTGACTAGAAGATCAATCGAGGAGAAAATAAACGACAACTCGGTCGAGCTAGTAAAGATGAAGGAAAAACAGATCAAAACTCGGTCCACAACTCGGCCGCGTTGTGGACCGTGTCAACAAACTCGGTCGAGCTAGTAAAGATGAAGGAAAACAAATCACAACTCGGTCCACAACTCGGCCGAGTTATGGACCGTGTCAGCGAACTCGGTCGAGCTAGTGAAGATGAAGGAAAACAGATCACAACTCGGTCCACAACTCGGCCGAGTTGTGGACCGTGTCGGCGGCGGCAGGTGGAAACTCGGCCCAGAACTCGACCGAGTTCCGGGCCGAGTCAGGGTCCATAACGGTTTTCTGATAACTGAAACACCTATAGCTCCCTATCTGAGTCATTCGTACCTGTCTCTGTATCAACTTCAACAAGTAGCGACTCAGTATAAAAGGTGTGGACCGTAAGATAGATCCACACCGCAGTCAATCATAAATAATCACAAACAGAGTATTTGACTCCCCGACAACGGCGCCAAATTTGACAAGGCCGGAAACCGGTGTCGTTTTCCTGTCAAAGAAGTCCTAATTCACCTACTAAAGAGTATAGCAAGCAAGTCAGGGTCGATCCCATAGGGAGTCGGTTATCTGTATGTAATTGACGTGTGACTGACAAGTAACAGGGGTTTTTTTTAGAATAATCGCAGAGTAACAATGATTCAAGCTTTAAAGAAAGAATAAATATGAACATATTGATCACACTGCAGATGAACAGATTGATCACTAATAACTATTGTTCCAAGTTATTTTCACAATCTTATAGTCGTTCCCATCCTGATCATAATTAACCACCAATTCAGACAGTTGTTGGCAGCACTTACCACAATATCAATAGAATAAAACCTTACTATCAATAAAGCAATAGCATTCAAACAAGGATATAGGATACATGCAAATAGAAGAAAACCTTACTACTTAACATGCAAATAACTCTCTCTCATAATTGCACACTCGTATTCCACTATATGTAACAATTGTGTTTGCCACTAGGTATGCACTCATATTCCACTATATGCAAACCCTAGCACTATGATAAATATCTATAAACCTAGTTAGCAACTCTAGATAAACCAACACAAACCAATAGACAATGTGCTCAAGAGAGTTAAACCAACTTGATAAGATATAGAACAAGGAATAGAAATCTCACAACCAATCCATTTCAATGCTTTAATTGTCTAGCGAAATAAAGGTATTTAGTTCTCCATTCGTTCAAACCCTAGATCTAGAAAATGAGAACGAGAGAGTGAGAACGTGAACGTTCTATCTAAAAACTGGAAAAACTCTTAAATAGGTTCAGGAAAGAAAAGCTAAACCTAGCAAACAAAATAACAGAAATGAAATAATAGAAAATGGAATATCCGAAAATGCTAAAATCGGAAACAAATAAACGCTGGCCGCGAGGCGTCTACATCCACCGTGGGGCGGTGAGTTCCACCGCGGGGCGGTGGCTTCGTTGTGTTGCCATCTCTGAGATCCACCGTCGGGTCGCGGTGGCTTGTGGCGCGGCGCGTCAGCAGTGACTTCTTCAGCTCCATCAAGTCTTCATCTTCTGCTCTTCTGTACTACCAAGTGATGGTAGCCTTCCTCCATGAGTCTTAAGCAGATCTTCTCCTCCATCTTCTTCATCCTTCATTAAGCTGTAAACCTTATGATATCTTCACTTCTTAACTCTTCTTCTGGATTACAGACTTAGCCTAAATCTATACCGAAACTCCATCTAAATCATGTCAATAATTACTAGTTAAGGTGCCTGAAATGGCACCTATCACTCCCTTTTCTTTCAGATTTTTTATGAAGGCGTTTCGTGTGCTATTTTCCCTGAACGTAGACACTCTAAAAAAACCTAGTTGTGTTTTGGTTGAGTTTTCTTGAAGATTGTTGAAGATTGGAGATTGTTCTTGGATTCAAACAAGTATTTCTCTTCTTTTTATCTATTTGAATGATTTCTCTGATTCATATAATGTTTTTGATTGATTCTCCAAGCATGCTAGGCTAAACCCCTTTTATCTAGGGTTGGGGTGATCCCAATAATGAATTGGTAGACTTGCAAATTGTGTTTGTCTGAATTGGTAGCATGAGTTCTTATTTGATTCAATTCTAGGGTTCATATTGTTAATGGTATATTATCAATTAGAATTCTATTAGGTTGAGTCTGAAAGGAGAAACCTAATGAATGAATTAGACAAGGTATGAGTCTGAAAGGAGATTACTATTGTTGGAATTACTAAGAATTGAACCTGAATAAACTTGTTTGTTCTTGCGGATTCTAAGTTATCATAGAAACCCTAGGTTAGTCTGGAATTAGCGGAGCACGAAAGTGAATATTAACCCAGTTTTATCCTAGATTCTAAGTGCTCAAGGGGTCTAAATTTGATTAGCTTTGCGCGACAGCGATTGTTAGTTGGAGTTTAGATACATCTACTATT
The DNA here is from genome assembly GCA_027886185.1 of Rheum nobile. Classification (NCBI taxonomy): domain Eukaryota; kingdom Viridiplantae; phylum Streptophyta; class Magnoliopsida; order Caryophyllales; family Polygonaceae; genus Rheum; species Rheum nobile. The sequence goes on along the minus strand of WOAB01000002.1, from coordinate 572,782 downwards.
GTCTGAAAGGAGTTAGTAGAGGTTTTTGATAACTTACCGTCAAACGAGTTCATGCTATTCTAAGATAAACACACATAAGTTTACCAAGGCATTGTTGTGGGGATCCTTAATCCTAGATAATTTCCATCCTTTGAATTTACTTATATTTGCAATACGTATTTCTTAGTCTATACAAACAAATCTTTCTTACGGCTTAGCTTACCAATTTGGTTACAAAAGGTACTACTTTGTCCTCGTGGGAACGACACTTGAACAGCTACAACTGACCCCATACACTTGTGGGTAGGTTTTTGCCACATCAATGGTGCGTCGAACGCTAGAGGATCGGGGCTAGGGGTCGTGCTGAAATCGCCACAAGGGGACAAGATAGCCCAGGCCGTAAGATGCGAATGGGACACGACCAACAACGAAGCTGAATACAAAGCACTCATATTTGGGCTCATTCTGGCACGCGACCTAGGAGTCCGAGAAATCGAAGTCATCTACGACTCCCTCTTGGTCGTAAATAAAATACAAGGGTCATACAACGCCAAGGACGACAGGATGATAGCTTATCTGGACGTAGCCAAGAAGCTAATCGACCAATTCCAAACATTAGACATCAGGCAAGTTCCCAGAGATCTCAACTCTCAGGCTGACGCACTAGCCAACTTAGGGTTCGTCTTGGACCCAAAGGAGTTCCCAAACATCCCACTGGCACACATCACAACACCAGCCATTCCAAAAACACTCAAAGATTCGAGTACACCATTGGAAGAACTTGTCACGATGGAGATAGGTGACCGACCAGAAGAAGACATCGTCAACGATCATGATGACTGGACGTTACCTTACGTCAAATGGCTAAAAGACGGCATCCTACTCAACGACAAAACGGAAGCAAAAAGGCTAAAGGTACAAGCTCTTTCCTTCGATATTATAAGTGACGTCTTGTTCAAGAGATCTGTCACAGGGATACTCCTACGATGCCTCAAGACTCCAGAAGTCAGACGCATCTTACAGTCATTACATGAAGGAGAATGTGGAAACCACACCGGAGGACGAAGCCTCTCAGGGAAAGCCTTGCGAACCGGATACTACTGGCCCACAATGAATAGAGAAGCGGTGGAGTACACCAAGAAGTGCGATGCCTGCCAACGACACGCACCCGTTCCTCATCAACCCTCGGAACTCCCCCATCTGACTCTGGTACCATGGCCCTTCATGAGATGGGGGATGGACATCATCGAAAAACTCCCACCTGCGTCGGGTCAACGAGTCTTCTTCCTTGCCATGACAGACTATTTTTCCAAATGGATCGAAGTTGAAGCCTACCGAGAGGTAAAAGATCAACACGTCATTTCATTTATAAAACGCAATATCTTGTGCAGATTTGGCATCCCATCAGAAATCGTGTGCGACAATGGCTCCCAGTTCATCAGTCATAAGACTCGAGCCTTTTGCGACCAGTGGAACATCAAACTAGTCACATCCACTCCTCGATATCCGCAATCTAACAGACAAGCCGAGTCTAGCAACAAAATCATCGTCAAGAACCTCAAGAAATGCCTCACAGGGGCTAAAGGAAAATGGGCAGACAAACTCCCCCTCATCCTCTGGTCCGACAGGACCACCCCAAAGAATGTGACTGGACAATCACCATTCTCACTCGTCTATGGAAGTGAAGCGGTCATTCCCGTCGAGCTACTGATTCCGATAGCCCGTTACAGTCTTCAGACGAATGAACAAAACGACGTCGAGCTAGCGCACAGCTTGGACACGGTGGATGAGACTAGGGAAAGAGCCAGAATTAGAATGGTCAGGTTCCAACAACAGGTCACAAGAAGTTACAACAAAAATGTTCGAGCCAAAGTCTTCAAAGTTGGCGACTGGGTCCTCAAAAAGACATTCCAAAACACCAAGAATCCGACCGACGGAAAGCTCGCACCTTAGTGGAAAGGACCCTATCTCATCAAGGAAGTGGTCGGACAAGGAGCGTACCAATTGGAAGACAAAGGCAGACGACCGATCCCAAGAAGTTGGAACACAACACACCTGAAGCTATACCACTTCTAGACCAGCAAAGTAAGGCACTAACACTCTTTCACTTGTCATGTGCTATTCGTTGCTACGACCTCAATTCTATTTCTTGAAACTGAGTACTCACATCTAGTAAGGACATTTTTCCTTGCAAAACCTAAGTACATGACGACATCAACATACACACTGGATCCAGTCACAAACAAAAGCGCTTACACTACATTTACACGATCGATCAGAACACGGGGAGATGAATACCAAAGGCACGTCAGCACACCGTCTGCCTTATACAATACATAAGGTCAAGACACCTTATTACATTTGCGCAATAAAGATATATTGCTTTCCTCCTTGGCATAACACTAAGTCATGACTAAACATAAACACATACATTTGCAGGCCTCCTTATTTACACACATACGGCAAGCCCTACTCGATGGAGCACACGGGCAAACCCGACACACAAATCAAAGGCATCAACGACAATCTTCTCTAGAAGAATCCGACAAAACAAACGAACATAAAACAAGTTCGACCCTTTGTAAAACAGATTACGTCAATAAAAGTCTAAGCTTTTTACATCCATGTGACCCGCGATGTTGGACGGGTCGCCAAAACATATTGTCTGCCTACACACACGTAGGACTTCAAATTGTCCACAAACACATTCCGTGACCCGCGATGGTGGACGGGTCGCCAAACCAGAAAACATTCTACCCACACACAGGTGGGATCACAAGTCATTTACGAAAAACAGTCAAGAGTCGGGATTCACAGCATTACCTTCAGTAGGGGCCGGATCGGAGGAAGGCTGGGGCTCGATCGGCACGGTGTTGCCAGAATGGACCTCGTCTTCACCGACACTTTCGTCTAGAGATTCCTCTCCGACACCGTCCAACTGGAAAAGCTCCGAACCAAGATTCCCCTTCGGAAACAGGGTATCCATGGTCTCCTTCTCCGCCTTCAAATCCCAGGTCTCCTGCTTGCCCTCTTCGAACTCCTTGATCATCTTGACACGCGACTTCAACGCGTAGAAAGCGCCTACGTCGCCTGCGACCCGACAAGCCTCAATCCTAGCCTGCGTCACCTTCTCTTCGACACTTGACTGGCTCTCACTGAGCTCCCTCCGACAAACATCCAAGTCATCTTGGCAGCTCTTCAGCTCCCTAGCGAAGCGGCACTCAGCGTCCCTAAAACGGCTCTCGGCTCCTTCCACCTTGGTCTTCAAAGACGTCAGGTCGGACTCTGACCTAGCAGCCATGTCCTCGGCCTTAGCGACCATTTCTTTGACTCCAGAATACACGCCCAAGAGAAACTGGAAAGTTTGGAAAAAGGCGAGATCGAAGCAATCAGAGACCAACCAGATCGGGTGGAAAGAAAACATACAAAATTGAGATCCGACAAGATGACTTACCTTCCACGCAGAGCACCCCGCTTCGCCAATACAATCCAAGGGAGAGACGCCATCAACTTCAGACTTCAGAGTCGGGTCCTGAGCATGAAAGAGATTAGCAATCGATCGACCGACCGCGTCGATCTTCTCGACTCCACGAGCAACCGTCGCCTTCTTCTTTGAAGTATCCACCACCTTCACATCGCCAGAAGAAGCACTTGCCTTCCTTTCCGAGCCAACTTTGGCTAGGAGCGACGACTTCGCCGGCGTCTATTTACTCGATGAGGCCCTGGTCGCCGCCAGCCTTTGTTCTGTCAGACCTTTCCCAGACACTCCCTTCAAACGGGCACTCGACCGACCAGCCGGAGACGCTGACACGACAGACAAGACATAAGTCGTAAGCAGACGATTAAAAATACATGAGTCAAACAACTCACACTTGACCCAAGACGACGAAACAGTCGACATAACGTATTGAGTAGTGGGGGAGACCGACACCAGGTTGATGTTTGTGAATTTCCGCTCTGACGTGGGGACGCTAAGAATAATCTTTGTCAGACCTTCTGACTGAGCGTCCGCTTCCAACTCTTCAGCCTCAGGGACTACAAAAAAGAAGAGTTAAGCAAAGGGTTAAAACACATAAAAATGGGCAAAGAAAAGTCGAATACGTACTCTCAACTCGCCACTCCGACAGCAGAAACGAACAGTCACCCCCCTTCTCTAGAGAAGAACGCTCGACGAAGAAGAACTTCGACCCCCATCCACGGTCGTTTGCATCTAGATTGAACACCAAGGGCTTTCGACCCGGTCGAATACGCAACTGGACACGAGAAGAACTCTTCGACCCCAGAGAGTAGTTGTACCACAGGGCGTCGAAGTTAAAACCGGCCCCAGACTGAACATTCAACAGATCTAAAACCCAAGGATCCGCCACGCCTGCGGCATGACCTGACACGGCGCAAGCGCCAGAGTCGCTAAGAAATCCCTGACAAGAGGGGAGAACGGAAACATATGACCGATCCTAAACGGATAAGCATAGAAACAAACCCATCCCTCGTAGCGAGTGTCGGCTCTCTCGTCCGGATGCGGCAACCTTGCGACCGTCTCAGGAGGAAAGCCTCCAACTCCGCCTCCGTCAGAGTCCCCGTCAAAGCGTCTGCCTCCTTCAAAAGGAAGGGGGGGGGGACCTCATTCTTGCTCGAGTTCGAGCGAGTAGTAGTTGACTCGGAAGACTCGCTGGAAACCATTTCCAGAACAGAAAGAGAAGGGAATCGAAGAGTAATTTTTTCGAGAAAACCTAGACAAGCCTACCAGATCAGAGAGCAAGGGAAGAAGATGAAACCAAACCATAAGAAACTTAATTCGGATTTATGGAAGGAATCGGCAGGTCGCAGAGACGTCCCATCGTGTAGCGGGATTATCGCCACGTAGCCCTCGCATGCCGCACCCAGATCGGAGGGTGGAAATCGTGTGGGATGAAAGTTGTTTGGACTCCATCTCACAGCTGCCATGAAGCCCAAAACAACTTGGGGCTATTGTTGGGCCCAACATACTCCAAAGGGATCGGAGCAAGCGAATTGGGCCAAGATCCAGGCGAAGTCGAAGGACAGAAGAAATTAGAAGGAAGCGACGAACACTCCTCAGACGCGCGGGATCCGACCAGCTCCGAAGATTTCGCCCAGGACATTAATTGCTTGGTCAATGGAAACGGTAACGAAATTAAACACGAAGATTACGATGGCATTCAAGAGCAAATCCCGAAGATCACGCATGGAATGAATAGAAGATATTACGAAGACAAGTAACGGACACAAGAGGAAGTTACCATAAATAGATCACGAAGAAGCAATCGACAGAACACACGTCTACACATAGTATTCACTCACTTAGCTTCCAAAAGGCTTACCAGCATATTCACTCTCGCTCAAGCTCCCTGGGATACTACCCGATCATTACCGGTCGAATCATCGATACCGCCTGTCGAACAGGACTCGATCCCTTACTCTTCAAGGATAAGTTGTACTCTGATCTGGATTCTATCATCGATTGATCAATAAATCATATTGCTATTTTGCATCTACTCTTTACTTGGTTGATTGTCTATTTGGTTTGAATCGATTTTATATTATCCGATCGACTCGTTACCCCGTCTAAGGCGATTTAGGTCGACTGATCTTTTTGCCCCAAAACAACAGGTATGCCGCCGAGAGGTCGAGACTCCGCCGCGTGACCACCACCGTGCCTCGCGACAGCCGTGCCCACCCCAATTCGCGCGACTCTAGCCATCGACGCCGGCATGGAAGACGAAACAGAGGCGATGGCGGCGCTCCTAGACCTGTCGCCCCTACCCCAGTACCCTTCGACGTGGAGGACCACCTGGGCCACCAAAGTGCGAGGACGCCTCGCTATGGCTCGGATGGCTACTTCTTCACCACTCCTCTTCAAGGCGATGACTTAGAGGAATTTGATGATGAGGAGATGGAGGATTCGGGGATGATCAACCCAGGCAATTTTCACCCACCACTCGGCGACCCAATGGAGCTTCAAGATAGGCCCACCGATTGGATCCCCCCAGCAAGGCTCCAACACGGCGCAAATCAGGCCCAGACAGGCTACGACAGGCGCGATGCCATGGATCATAAATGCGACATGCCTCATGACATTCGCCGCATCGCGCCACACCAAGGGCACCAGCGCCGCCATTGCGCCCAGGAGATGGAGCCACAGGCCGCTATGGGTGAAGACCGCGGCTATGGAGGCGGCAGACGGCGCCAACTTGGACATGCCCACTTCCCACAGGCCCAAGGTCATGGATATGCCCCCTTGGACATCCCAGCGCCGCGCTTGCCTCAGTTTAACCAAGCCGCCGCCACAAGGCTCAACCGCCACGAAGTCAAGGTAAAAATTGATCATTTTTTTGGCGAGTACAATCCTGCTGTGTTTCTTGAATGGTTGCAGGCCATAGGATACACATTGCTCTATTGCAAGATCCTTGAGGAAGAGCACATCGCCGCCGCCACTATCCACTTCCACGGCGCCGCTAGGGTTTGGTGGCATCGCTTTGTGGACGATTGGATTAGGCGCAATTTGGTGCCTCTTACTGAATGGCACCAATTGAAGTTTGTGATGACCCAAAAATACATGATAGGGGATTATAAGAACCAAATGCGCCTTGACATCGCCATGGCTCGACAAGGCTCGAAGACGCCGCTTGAGTTCTTTTCTCAACTCGAAGACATGTATTATAAGGCTCCGATAAGTGTGGCGCCCTCAACCTTGAGGACCAAATTTTTGAGTGGTCTCAACCTCAACATTAGGGATCAATTGGAGATATTGCCCATCAAGGACCTCAACACGCTTACGCACACGGCAATACAACTCCATAACCAACAAGTGCGAAAGCGTCAAGGCCCTTACCAACCATATGGTCAACGCAGGTATGACTCTCAAACTAGTCAAGTTGCTTCCACTAATGTGTGTTCCCAAGCCACAAGTTCGTCAGTGCCTAGCCAAGGCCGAAATGCCAAAGCCGCACCGCCGAGCTTGATGCCTAGCCGCGCCCCAGCACCCAGACAAGCCCCAGCGGGCACAGAACGCGCGTGCGACTTGGAATGTTTCAAATGTGGTGGGAGAGGCCATTACAAGAGGGATTGCCCCAATGCTAAGAAGGTTCTCTTCTCCGCTGCCGCTGCTGGATACGAATCCATAGAGGAGGAGGACGAGGACCACTTGGAGACCATAGAGGAAGGCTTCGAGGATGAAGATGAGGGCTATGCTTGTGAGCCCGCCGCGCTACACGCTGGGATGCCGCTTAGCCTAGTGATGCGATGCATTCTCACGGTGAAAGAGGCTAGCCTTGTCGAACAAAGAGAGAACCTTTTTCACACAAGGTGCTTGTTCAAGACAACCTCTCTTAGTGTCATCATTGACGGCGGTAGCTGCTACAACATTATCAATGACAAGGTGGTCAAGCACTTCAATCTAGAGACCACACCACATCCACATCCCTACAGCCTTCAATGGATATCTTCAACCTCAGGTAACACTGTCTCACAGCAGTGCCTCATTCCCTTTTCCATTGGTCAATACCATGACTCGGTTTTGTGTGATGTGATTGTAATGGATGCCACCCATCTCTTGCTTGGGCATCCATGGCAATTTGATCGTCGCATGCTTCACGATGGATATCTAAACACTTATGTGTTTACCTACCATGGGAAGCGCGTGACTCTCTTACCTATGTCTCCACATGAGATATTGCAGGACCAGGTCGAGAGGGATCGCCAAAAGGCCATTGAAGCCACCGCAGCCACGCCAAACACGTCTCCATAAGGCCCACCAAAGTGCCTCGACCCCAATCCTAGCCACACTATTTTTGGCTCGGGCACTGGCACCAAGAAGCACAACGCCAACCCTAGCCAGCCCAGTGCCTCTCTGCAGCCTGCTAGCTCCGCGAACCCTGCCGCGAAGAAGGGCAGGCAACGGCCATCGATGGCCTGACCAAGCACGAGCGATTCTGTCTCGAGCACTGGACTCTACAACCCAAGTGCCCACAATTCTGAGCCCAGTGCCTCGCTGCATCCAACTTTGGCCGCAAGATCGCCGCCAGCGCCCAATCTGCAAGGCCGCTGCGAGCACAGGATTCTGCTAGCGAGACCCAGTGACATGACACAAGCGCTGAAGGGTCACAGACCATGCTTTTTACTTGTGCCAACTCCGAGCCCAGACAGCACCGCCGACAAGCCCTTGCCGCCGTCGATTGCCGAATTGCTATTGGAGTTTGCCGACGTCTTGCCTGAGGAGCTGTCCCAGGGCCTGTCGCCTGTGAGAGGGATTGAACACTAGATTGACTTGGTCCCTGGAGCATCTTTGCCCAATCGCGCCACCTATAAAGCCGACCCTGAAGAGACCAAAGAGCTTCAACGCCAAGTCCAGGATTTGCTTGACAAGGGCTACGTCCGTGAGAGCCTTAGCCCTTGTGTCGTGCCCGTGATTCTTGTTCCAAAGAAGGATGGCTCATGGAGGATGTGTATGGACTGTCGTGCCATCAACCAAATCACGGTGAAGTATCGCCATCCCATCCCTCGCCTTGATGACATGCTCGATGAACTCCATGGTGCCACCTTCTTTTCGAAGATTGATTTGCGAAGTGGCTACCATCAAATCAGAATGAAGGAAGAGGATGAGTGGAAGACGGCGTTTAAGACCAAATATGGTCTTTATGAGTGGCTTGTTATGCCATTTGGGCTCACTAATGCCCCAAGTACTTTCATGCGTTTGATGAACCATGTTTTGAGGAATTGTTTATAGGACATTTGTTGTTGTGTAATTCGATGATATACTTGTGTACTCACGTAGCTTGCAGGATCACACCGAGCACCTTAGGAAGGTGTTGGAGACACTTCGAAAGGAGAAGCTCTTTGCCAACCTAGAGAATTGTACTTTTGTCTCAGACACAACCAATTTTCTTGGCTTTGTTGTGTCCAAGGAAGGGCTACGTGTTGATGAAGAGAAGGTCAAGGCAATTAGGGAGTGGCCCACGCCTACTAACCCCACCATGGTGAGATCATTCCTAGGGTTGGATGGCTTCTACCGGTGCTTTGTGAAGGATTTTAGCTCGATTGCCACGCCACTCTATGAATTGACAAAGAAGGGAGCCGTCGTGGTGTGGCTTGCCAAGCATGAGGCGGCATTCGAGGCTTTGAAGGAGGATTTGTGTCATGCTCCACTTCTACAACTTCCAGACTTCTCCAAGCACTTTGAGATCGAATGTGATGCTTCCAATGTTGGCATTGGAGGTGTTCTTCATCAAGAGTGGAGGCCGATTGCCTTCTTTAGTGAGAAGCTCACAGGTGCTATCCTAAACTACCCTACTTATGATAAAGAATTGTATGCTTTGATTAGGGTCCTCAAGACATGGTAGCACTACCTTTGGCCAAGAGATTTTGTGATTCACTTGGATCACGCGGCGCTTAGCTTCCTCAAGGGCCAAACGACACTCAACCGGTGCCATGCTCGATGGGTGGAGTTTATGGAAACATTTCCATGTGTAGTGGTGCACAAGAAGGGAAAGAACAACGTCGTGGATGACGCTCTATCTAGCAGGTACAATCTCTTGACTCATCTCCAAACTAAAGTTCTTGGTTTTTCATTAATTAAGGATTTGTATTTGGTTGATGTATTTTTCAATCATATCTATGAGAGATGCCTTGAGAGCCATGAGTTTGAGTCCTAATTTGTGGATGAGGGGTATTTGTACAAGGCTGGGAGGTTGTGTATCCCTAGTTCTTCCATTAGGCACCTCCTCATTCAAGAGGCACATGATGGCCGTGGCCATTTTGGGATTGCTAGAACCTTAGCCGCTTTGAGAGAGCATTTATTTTGGCCCCATATGGATACACAGGTTAGGAGATATTGTAGGAGTTGTGTGAGTTGTCAAAAGGGGAAAGCTAGGTCGAGTCCCCAAGGTTTATACACACCCCTACCCATTCCCCATGGCCCTTGGGAAGACTTGACCATGGATTTCATCACCGGGTTGCCTAAGTCTAGGAAAGGTAAAGACTCCATTTTTGTGGTTATGGATAGGTTTTCCAAGATGGTCCACTTCATTGCTTGTAGAACCACACATAGTGCAAGTGAGATTGATGACCTATTCTTTGAGTATGTCGTGAGGTTGCATGGTGTGCCTAGGACAATAGTGAGTGATAGAGACACCAAGTTTGTTGGGCACTTTTGGAGGACACTTTGAGGGAAGCTAGGGACGAAGCTCTTATTTTCCACGAGCTACCACCCCCAAACCGATGGCCAAACGGAGGTCACCAATAGGACACTAGGAGCCCTCCTCCGAACCATGCTCAAGGCCAATCCCAGGCGTTGGGAGGACTTACTTCCACTTGTTGAGTTTTCATATAACAGGTCCAGGCACTCGGCTACAAGATTGACACCCTTCGAGGTGGTGTATGGGAGGAATCCTTTGACTCCATTGGACATGTTGCCGCGCCCACTCAAGGATGGAGAGCATGTGTCCGCCACCAACCGCGCCCACCAGGTCCAAGAGTTGCACCGGTGAACCTGTGAGCAACTAGAAAGAAGGACGGCGCAATATGAGGCCCAACACAACTCCGGCAGGCGCAAGGTCACATTTGCACCTGGTGACATGGTGTGGGTGCACTTACGCAAGGATTGCTTCCCAAGCCGTCGCAAGTCCAAGCTCTCGCCGCGTGGTGATGGTCCTTTCCGGGTTGTCAAGGCCATAGGCGACAATGCATATGAAGTCGACTTGCCTCCAGACTATGGTGTCCATGCCACATTCAACGTCGTCGAACTTCAACCCTACGTGGAGCCAGCCTTTGATAACGGTGAAGTGGGAACGCTTCACACCCAAGTGGGAGAGGGTGATGCGACCCTACCCGCCATGGACGCCACTGAAGAGGAGGAGTACATGAGCTTGAGAAGTGATGGGCCCGTGACCAGGGCTCATGCCAAGTCCATTGCCAAGGCCACCCAATACATGGTCGCGCGCCTAGTTGCAAGCCAAGGCGCACCCGAGGCCGCGTCTACACTAAGGCTTTTCGCCACCATCCAAGGCCCAGAGGACATACAAGCCTAAGCCAAGCCATCGCCTCACTCGCGCCCCAGCGCGCCACCCTAGTGCCTTCGTCACCGCGTCTGTCGCCGTCGTTGAAGCCCCCAAAGGCGCAAGTGCTAGCATTGGACTACTTTAGGGTTTAGAGGTTTATTTAATGTCTTGGCATTCCATTTTTGAACACTTTCTTTATTTAGTACTTTCCTTTTTTAGTAAGTCTAGTTTTAGCCTTTCTATTTTAGGTGTGTGCTTCACTATTGCATAGTGGGCTAGCCCATTGGACGCGTCTCGGCCCATCCGAGTGTCGCGTCCCTATTTAAGCCAAAATCAGCTCCTTGTACTTGTTTACGCTATTTTTAATCTAAGACATTGTCGAGAGCTTTTGCCTCCAACTCTTAGACCGGCGTCACCCCTAAATCTACTTCTCATCTCCTTCCTCCGCCGTCGACGCTACGGCCCCCACTCGAACCCATTTGAGTTTATCCTCTACCGCCGATGCTACGGCACCCTCACTCGAACCCATCGAGTCTAGCTTCCATCCACTGCCGACGCTACTGCCGTGCTCAACCCATTGAGCCACCCATTCACTCTAATGCGCCTAGTCCTGTGGCCGCGTCCAAGATCCACTATCATCACCACCATCGCATTCGTGCCCACTGGTGCACCCGCTTCCATCGCCGTCGCTAGCCCCATCGTCGTCGCTAACGAGCCCACTCCCAGCAACGTCGACTCCCCCTCGCCGTTGTCCCCAATCTGCATCCGTGTCAGTAAACCTCAAAGTTCACTGTTCACGCCGACGCTTCGAAGCCATTCGTGCAATTCAACAAGGCCAAAGCCAAGGTTTCCACGACCGGCCTTCGAAGCCCAGCGAGCGACTCACATCAAGATCTAGATCCTTGCAATCATGACACTCGTGCCGGCATTCGGAGATAGGGACGCATCACAAGGTGTTGGAGCTTGAAGTGGAGCCCCATGGCCGAGAGTTTGCGAAACTCTTCTTCCGTTGCAAATTTTGCTAGACTTGGGTGGCAAAGTGAAGCACCTCCTCAATTTGCACATGAGCCCCAAACCTTTGCATCTCTACCACTTGGCCAACATCAGGATTCAAGCCCGTGGTGAACTTGGACACTAGATAGCCCTCAGGAAAATGAACATTGGAGCGAAACACCAAGTGCTTTAGCTCCTTGTAGAATTCTTGTGGCATCCGGTTCCCTTGCTACAATATAGTGGCAATGGCCACCCTTTGCACATCGGTGTAGCCGTAGTAGTACAAAACGGCCTCAGTTTTGGCCTCCCAATCAAGGTAGGTCTCTGGATCCAATGTGCCTGCATAGGGCTAGATGGAGAGCTTGATGCCATGATGTGGCTCCCTCTCTTAAGCCCTAGCTCCATCTCCTTGGCCAAAGGCAAAGTGCCTAGGCCCTTGCATGCATGGTGGCATCCTTCGTGTCCTAGCCCCTTCTTGATGTTCTTGTTTTTCAAGAGGCACTCTTCGTGGATGCAAGAGAGGGCCATCCAGCGATTGGTAAGGCCGCCTCATCATCCGCTCGAGCAAAGGTTGATTGGCCAAGGCAAATGGCCGCGTCGGCGCTTGGTTGATCGCATCAGAGGAGAAGGGGTTCTCCATGTCATCTAAGAGGTGGTCGTGGCCCCTTAAAGGCCGCAACAAATTGGTTCTTTCCCCGGCTTGGTGTGAAGGCCCTTCCTCTCAAAAGATCTCTTGGAACTCTCTTTACTTGGGTGAGCTTGGCTGGGTAGAGGTGTAACTCCTACGAGGGATACCAAGCCTTTTCTCTAGCTTCTCATCCATCGCCTGGAGGAGGTCTAGCCGAGTCCTTTCGAACAAGGCTTGGATATCCCTAAGCGTAAGAGGCTTGTCCTCACTATCGTCGTCCATGAGAGCCTTTATTTTGTCTTCATGCATTGACATTTCCAACAAAACAAAAACAGCACAAAAAGTTAGTCCAAAAACGAATTCACAAGGTAGCGGCAAAATACCTCCAAGTGGCTCCCTTATCTTGTCCCTCGCACGGCCTTCTTCTTTCTTCAAAGACTGGCCTCTTAGTGAATTGTTTCCAAGCCTCTTCTAAGACCTCTTAGGCTCACATGCACTTCATATCGGGCCCCACTAGGAAGTCCTACAGAAGCTCTTGAAACCACAAGAAGAGAATTGCAAGCCTTACCGAGCACTAGGGTTTGGGCTCAGAGTGGTGTTTTGGACAAGATGGTTGCACTTTGTTCAATCTCAACTTGTTTACGTTATGCAAGTCAAAATATAGACAAGTCACACAAGAAAGCTATTAAGTACTTAGCCCCTTACAAACTCTTATTTTGGACACAAAAACAACTCTTCTTCACTTGCTCTCTTTTTTCTTGGTTTGACCAATCTTTCTAAGGCCTTCCCTTTTGTATTAGGTCAGGTATTTCTGGTTCAAACCTTTCTTTCTAGAGCCCTTTTTTTTTTCTTAAATCTTACGTGGGAAAATTTCCCTTACAACTTTGACAAACAAATTTGAGATGCAAAACGAAACGCAACAAGACACTTAACAACTTTTGTACACCACTTTTATCTTGGGACTAAGCACCTTTCCCGTAACTTATGCTACTTATAATATAGATTGGTCACATAAAAAGCACAAGCAACAAAGTAAAAGTGCAGCCAAACGAAGTGCGAACAAATATGGTAAGTGGCGGTTGCATATTTAGGGATTTTAAAGCCATGTTTAATACCCATCATAGTCATAGTGGCTAAACACATAAGCTGTGTGGCGCACCCACTCCAAGAACGCGTCGTGGTCGTCGTAGTCGACAAATGGCTTAAGGCGCAATCGTGAGTCACTGCATGTGAGTTGTCTAGGAGCTCGTCGGTCATGGGACACATGATGATTGTCGATGTCATAGAGCTCGGACGGGAGCTAGTCAGGTCATCTTCGAGCGGGGCCGCGGTCATGGGCGTCATTTAATCAGCCTTCGTTGTGCAATGTGTGAGGCCTCAGGGCATCGCCGACGGCGGGCTAGTGAGCCAATTACATGGTAACTATGAAAAACATAACGCAAAACGTGGATCAAAAAGCACAAAGTGATATCAATTACATAACAAATCAAGAGAAGTCGGTCCTAGACTCAATCACAACTCAAATTTCACTCGGTTTTGGTTACTACTTTGGCTGTTCGTGAGGGAGTTATGGCAAGCAATAGGACAATCAAGAAATACCAATCAAGCAAATACACAAATCAATCCAAAACACAAAGTTGCAGATTGATTTTCAAGGATAGTATGACAAGTTGCATGCAATCAGGTTAAAACCTTGAAGTGGTTGCGAGACGATGGAGAGGTGGGCTTACTGGACTTGTTGCCAAAGTGATAGGATTTTACCCTTATCTTTGGCCTTCTTTTTTTTATTTTTCTTGAATTCGAATTTTTTAAAAAAAAATAGTCGACTGTTTTTTTATATGGTTCGGCAACAAGTTTGTTTGTTTTTTATGAAAGAAACGCAATAAAAAATGAGATATGTTTATAAGATAAGAAGAGAATATTACACAACTAATTATGAAAATAACAAGATATGCTTAACTAAAATACTAAACAAGACAATCAATTAGCAACTAAGCAAATCTGACAAGATCTTGAAATAACAAAGGATATTGCAAGATATGGGATATGGCCGAATGTTTTTTTTTTCTTTTCCTTGTTTTTTTTTATTTGGCCGAAGGAATGGTGGGATATGGTCAAAGATGGTTATAATTTTTTGGTAAGTTTGACCAGGGAGATCAGGGTTTTTTTTTATACAGGCAAACACAAGGACCCTTTCAAAATAGAAAGGCTATCCTAAATCATCCAGACAGATGATCTTTACAAACTGGGAACCAAAACTATCAAAAGTAGAGTTCAGGGATGTAACTCATATTTGCGATTCAAAAGACAATCCATAGGGGATGAGGGATGTAGTGGGGAGAGCAGACGCTGAAAAGCTTCAAGAGCTTGATCCAGAATCGGGTGAGTTGCAAGGAAATCGGCAGCGCGATTGGCCTCGCGGAAGCAATGACGAACCTAAAAAGATACAAAGGAAGAGAGAAGAGCAGTAATATCATGAATTATGCTGTGAATTTCTTAGGGGACTTTCCATATAGCTTTGATGGAATTAATAACCGTGAGATTGTCACCCTCAATAACTAAATGTCGAACTTGGCAATGAGCAGCATGTCTAATGCCCGAGAGTGCGGCAAGGGCCTCGGCCTGGAGTACAGAGGTGGAAGAAATAGTCTGACGGTAGAATAAAATGAGCTTACTGTGGTGGTCACACAGTAGATAACCCAGATGACTTGAGCCATCCTGTTTCCTAGATGCATCAAAGTTTAATTTAATCCAGTCAGGTGGCGGTTTATTCCAACACGAGTTCGTTGAACGGATACGAGTACGTGTAATAGAAGCTTGCATAGCTGTTCGTGTTGCAATATTCCATTCCTGGAGATGTAAAAAAGCTCCTTGTATCAGGCATTGTTGTAGGAACTGACTATTATGGTTGAAAATGAGGTTATTACAATGGTTCCAGAGCGACCACCAAAGGAATAAAAGAGGGTTAGGTGAAGCGTTTGAGTGTCGGTAATATTCAAGGTTAAAGAGGAAATCATATGTAAATTGAAGGACAAGCTTGGTTTGTAATTTATTCTCAAGTTTAGTGATCATATGCTGTGTGAATGAGCAATTGAAAAAGAAGTGATTCAAATCTTAGTTATTGTTCTGGCAAAGACTGCACACATGTGGAACTCTAGAGAAGTAACGGTTAAGACGTTCAGTAGTTGGCAAACCATCCGCTAACGATTTCCAAATGAAGTTTTGGATTTTAGGAGGAATCTTCAATTTCCAGATCCATAAGAAGGATGTATTAGAGGAATTATGTATACGGGAGTGGAATAACGAGCGTGTGGATTTGACAATAAAATTACCGTCAGAGGACAATTTCCACACGAGACGATCTTGTATAGGTAAGGATCAAATGTGGATGTTTGTAATTGTGTCTATAATATGTGGTGGCAACAACTGATGTAGCAACTGTATATATTCCACTGATTGATATTTGTAATAAAAGATGAGACAGAAATGTTAATTGCGGTAGTATGTGTGAAATAGGGAAGAAGATTACCCTGAGGGAGCCAATTGTCAGTCTAGAATTTTATTGTCTGACCATCTCCAAGTTCCCAATGTAGACCTTTTTGGAAGTCATTGCGGAGGTGCAGAAGTCTTGAAAATTGCCAGGATTGCTTAGGCTTCGAGCTGTAAGAGAAAAGATCATTGAGTCGAAGGTATTTTTCCAAAATGATCTGGCGCCATAAGGAATCATGATCCGTCAGTAATTTCCAAAGCAGCTTTAGTTGGAGCGCTTTGTTCATATCAACCGCCTTGTAGAGTCCAAGACCCCCCTCAGATTTAGGTTTACAAATATCATCCCAACTAATAAGAGGCCGGAAGTTATGATCCGACTTATTCCAGAAGAAGTCGCCCAGCTTGGGATATTGTGTTCGCCTTCCATTTCGAAAGTTGTTTCTTTAAACTGTTAAGGGAATAGTCGAAAATTTCTTTCTTAACTCTACCTCGTATTATAGGTATGCCCAAATATTTTTCCATAGAGTTAGTTGGTTGAATATTAATGATAGCTGCAAGAGACTGTTGGAGGGATGGAGAGATGTTTTTGGAGGTTTGAAAAGAGCTTTTATGGAAGTTGATGGACCAGAGGTGTGGCTGAAATCACTGAGGAGCTGTTGGATATAAAGCATGTTAATTTGCGTAGCATTAGCAAAAATGAAAGAGTCATAAGCAAAAGTGAGTGAATGAAGGCAAGTGTCATTACGCGTTAGTTGGATACCTACTTTATGATTACGTTGTTGAGATTGAAAGGCAAGAGTTCGGTTAAGAAATTCCATGGCAATAATGAATATGAATGGGGCAATGGGGTCACCTTGTCAGAGTCCGCATGATGGATAGAATAAAGGACCTGGTTCATTATTGACAAGGACAGAGAATGAGGTGGACTCAATGCAAGTCATTAGAAGTTTAACCCATGCATCAGAGAAACCAAATTTGAGGAGAATTGTCTGAATGAAGTTCCAATTGAGTTTGTCATAAGCTTTCTCCATGTCTAATTTTAATGTCATCCAACCTTTTCTTCCTTTTGTCTTGGTGTGGAAGGAGTGAAAATTTTCGTGGGCGATGAGTATGTTTTCTTGAATGGATCGTCCTTCCATAAAGGCTCCTTGAGATTGGCTAATTAATTTAGGGAGGAGTATTTTAAGTCTATTTGCCATAAGTTTGGTAATAATCTTATACGTAGTATTGCATAAGCTGATAGGGCGGTAATGGTTTAGAGTTATGGGCTTGTCAATTTTAGGAATGAGTGTAATGAAAGAATGGGCACATTCTTTTAGTAATTGTCCAAAGTGGAAGAAAGCCTGAATAGCATTAGTTACGGATTTACCGACAAAGTTCCAGTAAGTTTGATAGAATTCAACCAGGAAGTCGTCTGGTCCAGGAGTTTTATTGGATGGCATTTTGAAAATGACTTGCTTTATTTTGGCGTAAGTTGGAGAAGCAAGCAATCTTATGTTGTCGTCTGAGGAGTAAAGTGTGGGAATAGCGTCAAAGTCCATCAAAGAGATACGGTTTAGAGTAGAAAGCATAAAACGAGATCGGAGTTCCTGTGTAATCATCTATTGAATGAGGTGATGATCTTGGAACGTACAACCGTCTTGAGATTGGAAGGATGTGATATTTTGTTTATAAGTCCTAATTTTGGCTACTGACTGAAGTATTTTGTATTTTGATCTATATTTAGGAGATGTACCGTTTTAGCTCTTTGTTTCCAGAATAAGTGTTGGAATTCAATAAGTCTATTGTATTCTAGGAGATGGCATTGATATAAGTCAAGTATGTGTTGATTACCTGGTAGCTAGATAACCCGTTGTTGAAGGTCAGCTAGTTTTTGTTCCGTAATTTTGAGTTGCTCGAAGTTGTTGTGGTTCTTCGACCTAGACCATGATTTGGAGTAGGATTTGAGTAATTTTTGTTTCATATAGAGTTTGAACATAAATGACCCAATAAGCTGATATTTCCACACACGCTGAACAAGAGTTTTATATGTTGGGTTAGTAGTCCAAGCTGTTTCAAATCGAAAAGGGAATTTGCGAAAATCTTGATTTCAACCTAAAGAAGTAGTAATAAGGAAGTGGTCAGAAGTAGTAAAAGGGTGGTGTTGAACCACAATGGAAGAAAAGGTAGTGGTGAATGCAGGATGCATGAGGACACGATCCAATCTTTCATAGGTAGTATGAGCTTGTAGAGCTGATTTGCGTCATGAGAACGGAAAATCTGTATAGTTAGTGTCTAGGAGGCCGAAATCAGATAAGAGATTATTAAGTCGATCGAACCTATGAGTAGAGGGAACGATACCGCCTAGTTTATCAGAAGGAACAAGTATATCATTTAAGTCACCGATTATCATCACATGTAATTGAAAACTAGAAATGAGATTCACAACGTGATCCCAAAATTTGTTTTTAAGAGGTTCCCGACTAGGTGCATAAACAAAAAAAAAGAGTAGCGTAAGAGTCTACAGGGTAGGACAATTGGCAATAAAGAGCCAAAGACCACCTTTGGTTCCCTCGACAGGGAATGTAGCTATAGATTTGAAACCTATTTTTTTTAGGAAGGTTTGACTGGAAAGGTTATTAGTTTTTGTTTCAGCGAGACATAACAGATCAAATCGATTGTGTCATTTCATGAATGCAATTTATGTCCAAAAATTGGGTCGACAGACCCCTCTACAGTTCCAAAATTCAATTTTCATATTATAAGATGGGAGGAGGAAATAACAAAATCAGTTTAGGATGTAAATTGATTGGGTTATGGTTGATTAAGTGATTGATTAAATGATTAGAGCTATGTACGAGTGTTATACTGCGTTAATATAAAAGGATCATGTGTGAGTGTAGGTGTTAGTAGTGGATATTAATGCTAAGATGGGTAAGCAGCGGAATCCAATTCGTAATGAAAAGATTAAAGTTTAAGTAAAGTAAATGAGTATTAGTGTTTAAATGACAGGCAACATGGGTCATACAGATGTCATGGTAAGGTCATCAAGATGCCGGTAATTCCAACTGATGGGCTTAAGCCCAGAATGAAATCGCCAAGCAGAAATACAAAAAAATCGAAAAATGACCCAGAAAAAGGGTAGAAAAACATGAAGAGATAAACCAAGCAACATGAAAACGAATGACCAAGAGGCCCAAGAAAAAAGAAGGCCAAAAACAAGAGACAAACAAAAACAAAAGGCGTCAGAAACATTGAAAGGTAGAAAGCATCAAGGCCGATAAGTTTGAAGAAGCGGAAAAAATGAGAATTAGGAAAAGAACAGTATGCTTGTAAGAGTCCAGCAGTCATCCAATGAAGGAGAACGGGAAGTGGAGGAACATATTTGAAATTATCATACAGTCTAACCATAGCATTGTAGGAACCTAAATTCCTGAATCGTACAGAATTAAAAAACTGCAAAAATAAATCACACTATAATTAAAAATTACAACGAAGAACTACTGAATAGTAATCGGACTGAATCTGATGCAGAGTCGAGAAGAACTCTCTGTCCTTAATTCTGAAATCGCCCCGTATTGCGACAGTTCTGTAGCGATCCGAATCTCAGGATACAACTGTGTTTGATCTTCTGTATTGCACAATCAAATTCCAGAAGCCTACGAACCTGCTTTCTGTGTGTAAACTTAGACGTGAACTTAAGAGGAGGAAAAGAAGAAGACGATGTGGGTTTTAGATAATGTAGAATGAGACGCAAAGTGCTCTCTTATAGCAGCCTCTGGAGTCTGTTGGCGCACCAACAGAGTGGCGGAGAAGAAGGTGGGAAGACTCAGCAGTATCAGCAACTGCCCTGAATTCCAGCGGAATGGGGACTCTGGATCGGAACAAAAAGTAGCATTGGCTGGCCAGCCCAAGCTACGTACTGGGCCTAAGGCCCAATCCAATCCAATCCGGCTCGGCCCAGCCCGACGCGCGTGGTCTTGATGAGCTAGGTCCTTTATCCATTACACATTGGTGGTGACCCAAGGCCACAACCTTGGATCCAAATTCCTAGTATATATACTAGTGAATTTTATCCCCCAACTTTCAATGTGGGACACAATTCCCACATACATATCCCATGTTGATGCACTTTAAGCAACCAACTTTGAGCCTCCATTTCTCATTCAAACGGAATTCATTTTTAACATATGAGTACACTACGAGAATGTGCTCGCGGAGACGAAGCCAATGCTTCCATATTTCGGTGTTTTCATTGGCCGGAGCCACCGGAATTATGCCCGGAAAAGTCATCGGCGCCACTTTTAAAATGAGTTCCAACAATCCCCTACATGAATAGAAATTACTCTAAAACATATGTAGACTAGACAAAAAGACTTTTGAGAGTACAGTCGAAAAATCACTGCATCTGGGTTGGTAGCGTTTTTCAGCCTTGAACCACCCATAGTGAGTAGCTATCGGATTTACTCGACCAGGTAGTGAACATGATGTCTTGAACCACCCGGGCTTTGATGTAAACCAAAACAACAACTATCACACAGTTTCATCTTCTCACAGAACTAGGTTCTCTGGTTGTGTTCATTTTGGCCTTGAACATCACTGGTTATTCATGAGTGAACTTGGAGAATGTAGCCTCTCTTCATTCTTCTAGAAACGGCCCCATTTCACACTCATAAGGTGATTGACCATAAAGAGTATCATGTCATACCCCACTTTTATTTCAAAGCTATGGAATCATTAAAAGTCAAGCTTAACCTCAACTCATACAGGTAGTATTGTTCATCATACTAGGAAATGGGAGGTGAACTGAGTCTCCCAGTGCTCATTTGGATTCAGCTTGATTTAGTTTTCCCTTTGAACCTACATCTTGGGATCTCCAGTCACGTATGTGGGGTTTTCCATCAAGCATCCTCTTTTGTCATAGGCTTTAAACTCATTCCTCTTGATGATTTGACAACTTGATCTTGTGACAGACCTTTAGTAAATGGATCCGCTAGGTTATTAGCCGATATAATCTATTGAGATTACACCATTCGAGAGTAGTTGTCTAATGGTTTTGTGTCGTCTTCTTATATGACATAACTTACCATTGTACAAACGACTCAGTGCCCGTGCTATAGCTGATTGACTGTCACAGTGTACACATAATGCTGGCACTGGTTTGTCCCACATCGGGATATCTTACAAAAAGTTTTGAAGCCATTCAGCTTCCTCTGCTGCTTTGTCTAAAGCAATGAACTCAGATTTCATAGTTGATCTGGCCAATAATGTTTGTTTGAAAGATTTCCAAGATACTGCTGCACCACCAAGTGTAAATACATATCCATTTGTGGACTTTGAGTTTCTGGAATCTGATATCCAGTTTGCATCATTGTATCCTTCCAGAATTGCTGGGTATTTTCCATAGTACAGCCCGTAACTTTGAGTATATCGCAAGTAGTTCAATACTCTAGTTATCCATTTCCAATGACGGTGTCCTGGATTGCTGGTGTAGCGACTTAGTACATTTACTGAGTGCGCCAAGTCAGGTCTTGTGCAATTGATCAAGTATATCAGACTTCCAATCACACGTGCATACTCCAATTGTGACACTACATCCCCCGAGTTTTTAGTCAAGTGGAGATGAGGATCCACGGGTGATATGACTATGCTCATGGCCAGTGAAGCACCAACCATTCAAGAGGAGCCCATATTGCCAAGTGCCGAGGACAAGGCAAACCCTAATTCCGAGCCGGCAAACCGTAATGTCGCGGCGGACCACATGGCGACTTCACCCGGCAATCCTCCACTTCTCTCGGCCACCAAGACTCCCACAGCTCCCAAAGTGTCACTTCAGATCATTGCAGCCCAAGGTGCCGAGCCAATGCAACATTTGCCGAGCCCTAGGTCAAGCCCTAGATTCACGGCCGCGCATGGGAAGGAGCATAGGCCCGAGCCTACACCTGACACCATCACCCGAGCCCGAGCTGACCCACTTCACCACCAGCTCAAGGGAGGTCTAATGGCTTAAGGAGTGCCGAGCCAAACCAAGCCCTGCCTGGTCACATGCTTGGAGGCCTCTCCGGGTTTCTCGGCGCCGGCGGCCACGCCCGGGTTAAAAGCCCAAATGGAGCCCTTTTGATTTCCGAATCATTTCCGGTTATTTCCTTTGGTTTTTAAACATTATTAGACTTTATTTTAATTCCCTAAACTGCCCATTAAGTGTGTTTAAGTTAGTGGGCACGTGTTAGCTTTAGTGGTTGATTTTTAGTATTTTTCTTTTATTTCCTTTGGTAACCGAATGCTAGGTTACTTAGGCAAACATTTTGGCTTTGTGTTTGGCACGTTGAATTCAGATCAAAATCAGAGTATTTCAGTTTTTAGAGTTTTCTCTTTGTTCTTCAATTTGTGAGTCAAATCAAATTGAAACCCCTTGAGAGATTAGAGTGCGTTACATCTCAAATCCCTCTAGGTCTCTTTCTTGTGTTTAGTGTGTCAAATATAAACATAAGAGAGTGCTTATCCATCACAATCCATCTTCCATACAATCGTTTGCCATCGTTACCCACAACAAGTTCCATTTTCGCCGAAAAGTGCCTTGTTCTTCATCCTTGGAGATCGGCCACTTTCTTCCACAACAAGAGCAAATTCTTGCACAGAGGCTTCATAGATCTGAGGGTTCATCAACGGGACTCTTTGCAGTCTCACTTGAGTAGTTCTTGAATCTCTCAAGTACTTTTTCAGCATAGTGAAGACAGGATAATTCCTTCAGAATGTCTAGTGATTTTGATCCCTAGTATGACATCTGCTAGTCTCAAGTCTTTCATGTCAAACTTTCCACTAAGCATGTTCTTAGTTCGGTTGATCATGTGTTTATTGCTTCCAATGATAAGCATGTCATCTACGTACAGACACAGCAAAATGTATCCATTAGGAGTACTTTTGAAGTAGATGCATTTGTCACATTCATTGATGTTGAAGCCATTTGACATCATTACATTGTCAAATTTTTCATGCCACTGTTTTGGAGCTTGTTTGAGTCCATATAGGGACTTTACAAGTCTGCACACCTTGTGTTCTTGGCCAGCCCAAGCTACGTACTGGGCCTAAGGCTCAAGCCCAAGCTCAGCTCAGCTCAGCCAGTCGGTCCGACCCGACCCGACACGGTCCGGCTCGCGTGTGGTCTTCATGAGCTAGGTCATCTCCCCATTACACATTGGTGATGACCCAATGCCAAACCTTGGATTCAAATTCCTAGTATATATACTAGTGACATTTATCCCCTAACTTCCAATGTGCGACACAATTCCCACATACATATCCCATGTTGATGCACTTCAAGCAACCAACTTTGGGACTCCATTTTCCATTCAAACGAAATTCATTTTTAACATATGAGTACACTACGAGATGTACTCGCGGAGACGAAATCAATTCTTCCATATTCCGGTGTTTTCATTGGCCGGAGCCCATCGGAATTCTGTCCGGAAAAGTCACCGGCGCCACTTTTAAAATGAGTTCCAACAAGCATAATATTCCAAAATGCCAGTCATCAAAGCGACTTATAAAGAAAGCCGAGTTACATGATCATAGGAAGTCAAAGTACAAACGCTAAGTACAGAGAAGAGGCTATGCAAAGCCAGAACCAGCATACATAAGCAAGTAAAGCCAACATAACCAGAGAAAGCATTACATAGCCGATTCAGGGTTACAGAAGAAACATGAAAATTGGTATAGGAAGCATGAAAAGGAGGAGAGAGGAACGAGTGAGGCTGCTGATGCTTGGGAAGTTGCAAAGACGGCGCGCACGATAGGTAAGGAATAGAGAACTAGCAGAGAGAATGTTGAGGGGATAAAGTTGTAATGATTGGGGAAGAGAGAGAGGGGCATACGAAGAAGCAAGCAAGAGATTTGATGTTGAGGGGTGTTATTTTGGTGACACTGGTCAGGAGAAGACAGGTGTCATGAGGAGGAGTATTTGGGTCATGCGTTGGGTCTTGGGGAAGGTGACACGTGCAGAAGCAACGAAAATAGTGAAGAAGATTGAACATGAGAGGGATAGCAAGATGAGGAGAGGAGAGATGTGACAGCGGCAGTTACGATTTATGAAGAAGTTGCACCGAGAGAGATAGTGGACTTGCAAAATAATAAACGAAGTAGGAAAAATGGGAAATTGCAGAGTATGAGGAATTATTGGGTACAGAGTAAAGAGGATAGAGGGGGATGGATTCCAATTACCATACAAGGGGCTGGGCAGATGAATTTCATAAGAAAAGTACACACATAATGGGAGAGAGAAATAAAGATATGAGATCTGATAAAATCTGGTTGAGCGAGAAGGAAGTGGAGGTAACAAGTAATTGTACATGGCAATACATATTTCATGGATAGAGTCATAGTTAATTTCATAAAAGCCAAAGAAAAAGAAAAACAGAAGAAAAAAAGGGGAAGAAATTACAGACCTTGAAGGAGCACCCAATGAAAGGAAGGATAAACAAGCAGCAGAAGAGAGTTTTTCTAAGAAGTCTAAATTCAGTATTATATTGACCAGGGTTCGATCTCTCACGCCTTTTATCAGGGAGATCAGCTTTTGAATGGTAAATGGTTTTACGTAGTCAAAGGTTTGTTTCTTTTGTTGGGCTTTGTTGTCAATGGTGAATAGGGGTTTGTACGTAGGCAATGGTTTTTGAAAGGAATTGCAATTGTTGTACGGTGGCGGTACGGTGGTGGTGGATGAAGGGGTTGGTGTAAACAAATCGTGACGATGGTGGTAGATTGGAATGGTTGTAGATCGGGATAGATATGAGCAAAATACAAGAAGAGTTGAGTGAAGATTAAACTTAACCTGACTACTAGAAGCTGATACGAATTGAAGCGATTTGAGTCCTCGAATGAGTCCTAGATCGCCTTCGAAACGGATTGTGGTTACGCAAGTCGTTGTCTTCTCTAAATCTACTCGGAATTGCCGGGTTTTGATGGCTTTCAACGTAATGGCAGCCAACGAAAGCTCTCGGCCTCTAACGTGATAGAGGTTGTGAAGCTCACTCGAGAGTTCAACGTGATGAACCCTAACTTGAAGACCAACGTGATGGTTGTAATATCCTACTTAAATTAGAAGAAAAATATGCTAATTTTATTTTGATAATAATAAAAGTTATGAAATTTATTTACTGTTTATAGAGGAGTAATTTAAATTTTCATTAACTTAAGTTCAAAAGTTATGTTAAGATAACTTTTGTACAAATTATCAAGTGGGTTATAACAGTATAGTTTCAAAATAAATAATTAAGTATAATCATGAATGTAGTTTTGAAGTTTCAAATATTATAATAAAGGTTATATGATTTATTATGTATATTCCATGTAAGGATAAAATAATGCTTACCATAAAGTATGTGATCTCCTTAGGTTTTGAATGATTTAAATTATGTTAACCTTATGTTACTTATAATTTAAATAAATTTATCAATTTAACTTTAATTAATTAAATTAAGATTAAAAATATGTTGATTAGGATTTAAAAATGGTTAAGTTTATAATAAAATGTAACTTAAGCTTAGAATTAACCTAATTTATTTTTTCTTTCTACTTAAATTTGGGTTAAAAGGTATAAATCAACTTAGGATAAGATATAAACAAGTTTGGATAATTTTTGTAATTTTTAAAAATTAAAATAAGGGCATTTTTGCCACAACTTGAAAAGTTGGGCAAAAATGTGTAGTTATGCAAACATTGTGTGGCCACGATCAACATCTTCTTCTACCTCTTCCCGCGCAGCTCCAAGGTCAGTTTCCATGGCGTTTTTTGCTCGATTTCGCTCGTTTCTTCCAAATTAAGCCATGGGATTTTTAGGTAAGGCAATCACACATCCAATCCCTCATTATCGGGCATTAATTCCCCCTAAATTTGGCTAATTTCATCCGGGAAGGTCGATACGTCGGAATTGCGTGGCTTTCGTATTTCTGGAAATTATAACATATTAGGGTCAATTAAATCGCGTGATTTGCTCCAAATGTCTTAGACATTCCAAGCTCCAAAACTCCATAAATACCCCTTCAATAATCCACCAATTTCATCCAATTTCACGTTTTAGGTTTCGGTTATTTTCATAGATTTTCGAGTATTCCAGGGTAAAATTCTCCCTCGTTAGAGCATCTCTAGCTACGATTCAAGTGTCAAAATCTTCAACTTGCAGTCAGGAATCCAACGATACCAGCCACGAGCCAGTTGGTGGTCGATCAAACCCGAATCGAACCAAATACCAACCGACTGGGCAACCGCTGTTTTTGGGTAAAACCCAAATTCGTTTTTTGTAGTTTGATCTTGATTAAATTGGCTAATTAAGATTACTTAGTGATAATTTGGTTTATATAATTTATTGATATTAAATTTTAATTAAACTTATTTTTTATGATATTATCTTAAATTGTAAAATGTAAATTTTTAACATCACAAATAGATAATATACTTGGTTAAATAATTAATTGGTGTTGTAAATAAATTAAATAATAAATATATTTTGTTATGATTTTTTAGAATATACGATTACAAGATCTTTAGTATCGTATTAATAATCGTATATTGTGTAGCCTTGATAATTGATTGATTTATATTTAAATAAATCCAATTAGAAACTCAGACAAGTATCGTTCAATTTTTGTTATTGAATAAATTATCTAATATGATACTAAAGTAGCGTGAGCATCTGTCTGTCCTTTCCTTGCACCAGGACCTTAGTGGCAGTCTCGTTGTGGCGTTTGACCATTTTCTGGTTGAGTATAGCTTCAGGTTCCCTGGAATTGTCCAAATTCAGCAGATACTGAGGGAGGTTGGAGCTATTAGCGGATGGGTTGGGACATATCTTGAGCTGACTGACATGAAAAACATCATGTATAGCAGCTCCTGGAGGGAGTTGTAACTTGTATGCCACTGAACCAATCTTGTCAAGCACCAGAAATGGACCATAGAACATGGGAGAGAGCTTGTGGGGAAGACGAGTCTTCAGGCTATGCTGGTGATAGGGTTATAGTTTAAGATAAACATGATCACCAATGTTAAACTCGTAGGGTGATCTGCGAGGATCAGTGCACTGCTTCATACGGTTTTATGCACAAAGTAAATGAAACTTGAGCATATTGATGATCTCCTCACGTTTCTGCAAGCTCCTATCAACAAGGAGAGATTTGCTTTCACCAGGTAAGTAAGGGAGATGCAGCGGCGGGGCTTGACCATAGATGATCTCATAGGGAGTGGCTTGGATTGCGGAGTGGAAATTGGTGTTGTACCACCACTCATCGAGAGGAAGCCACTTGCTCCAGGTGTGGGGGGCTTTAGAGGTCATACACCAGAGATAAGTTTCGAGGGTTTTGTTAGTGATTTCCGTTTGTCCATCTGATTGAGGATGGTAGGCTGTAGAGATGTTAAAGCCAACACCATGGATCCTGAACAGTTCCTGCCACACTTCGTTGATGAAGATGGGATCACGATCACTAACGATGGATTGTGGCATGCCATGTAACTTGAAGATGTTGTCCAGGAAACTCTGTGCAACATCAAGGGCTGTGTAGGGGTGTGGTAAAGCCAGAAATTGAGCATTCTTGCTGAGTCGGTCGACCACAACGAGGATGGTATGCTTGTTGAAGGAGACATGCAGTCCTTCTATAAAATCCATACTAATAGATTGCCAGATTCCCTCAAGAACTGGTAAGGGTTGCAGTAATTCGGGCTTGGCGGCTTGATCGTATTTGTTCTGCTGGCAGATGGAGCAATTGCGGACATAATTCTGGACTTCTTTATTCATTCCAGACCAGAAAAATAAGGATTTGATCCGTTTGAGAGTGGCATCCCTGCCTGAGTGACCTCCAACAGCGGAATCATGTAGCCATTTAAAGATATGCAGTTTTATTGCATGATCATTGCCAATAACAAGCTTTCCCTGTCGTCGAAGCTCATCATTGACATAGGAATACGTAGTATGAGATTGTGGATCAACATGCAAATCTGAAATAATTTTATGCAATATGGGATCTGTCTGCCACAACTGCTTGATCAAATCGAAGAAGCCATCGTGATCTTGAGTGAGTGTAAGGTGAAGGAGCTGGGAACCAATAACCCGAGACAAGGCATCGACAGCTATGTTTTATTTGCCCTGTTTGTATTGGATCTCAAAAGAGTACCCTATCAATATGGAGAGCCATATATGCTGGAATGGAGTAGACACCCTTTGGTCAATGAGATACTTGAGGCTCTTTTGATCAGTTCGGATGATGAAAGATCTGTGGGTGAGGTAAGAACTCTAACTCTGAATTGTGTGAACAACTTCCATAAGCTCCTTCTCATAGATAAATAAAGCTTGGTATCGAGGGCCTAGAGCTCTACTAATAAAACATATAGGATGATGATCCTGCATTAAAACCGCGTTGATGTCGAGGTTGGAAGCATATGTTTCCACAACAAAAACTTTATCAAAGTTGGGGAGAGCAAGAACATGGGCAAAAGTTAGAGCAAACTTCAAGGCTTGCAGAGCTTGATCAGCCTCGGTGGACCAGATAAACCCTTCCTTCTTGAGCAGAGAAGTAAGTGGTTTGGAAATAAGGCTGTAATTCTGAATAAATCGCATGTAGTAGTTGGCAAGACCCAAAAAACTGCGAAGCTGCTTCTGTGTTGTTGGGGTAGGCCAGTTAGAAATAGCAGAAATTTTGTTAGGATCAGTACTCACACCAGCTGCGGAGATGAAGTGATTGAGGTATTCAATTACTGTGGCGCCAAAGGTACATTTTGATGGTTTGAGATACAACTATTGCTCCCTAAGAATGCTCAGTATTGAATGCAAGTGGTGTAAGTGTTCCTGCCAAGTAGCAATGTAGATCAAGATATCGTCGAAGAAAACTAGGGAAAACTTCTTGGCCACTGCTCTAAAAACATGATTCATAAGCCCCTGAAAAGTGCACGGTGCATTTGTGAGGCCAAAAGGCATCACTAGATATTCATAATGTCCCGAATGAGTTTTAAAAAAAGTTTTAAACACATCTGTTGGTTCCATACATAACTGATGGAAACCTGAATGCAAATCTAGCTTAGAGAAGTACTTAGAGTCCCCTAACTCATCCATTAAATCCTCTAACAAAGGAATGGGATACTTATCTTTGATTGTTTGTTGGTTAAGCCCTCTGTAATCAACACATAGTCTCCAGGTTCCATCTTTCTTCTTTACTAATACAATAGGAGATGCATACGGGATAGAGCTATTCTGAATGATGCCTTGGTCTAGCATCTCTTGCACAAGCTTCTCAATTACATCTTTCTGTAGGGTGGAATATCGATAGGGTCTTTTACTGATAGGGCTAGCTCCATGTTTCAGTGGGATATGATGATTAATTCCCTCTCTGAAGGGTGGGAGTTCCTGTGGCACTTTGAAGACATCCTCAAAGGCAATGAACAATTGTTAAATTGATTCATCATTGCTAGTAGTAACTCCAGTGGTATTAATATGACAGAACTGAGGGATGCCATCCCCTAAGTCAGTAGGTGAAGGCTCACATAACTGTAGCAGGGCAATTTGAGGGTTACTGAGCATTACTTTGTTGAGGCTACTTCCCTTAATAACTTTGCAACCTAGGTTGACACCTCTAAGCACGTGTTTCACCCCGTTGATCACAAACTCCATCCTCATATTGACGAAATCCCACCACACTGGACCTACTGTAGTGAGCCACTGGATGCCCAACACTAAATCACAACAGTCCAGCGGTAAGGTTCTCACCTCTGTATGGAAGTCATAACCCTGGAGCCTCCAAGAGAAGTCACTGCATTTGTATTCCGACACCAGTTTGTGTCCCACCACTGCTACTACTAAAGGTTTGACATATTCAAGTTGGCATCCCACTGCTTTAGCCACCTCCAAGTTCACAAAATTGTGAATACTACCAGGATCAATAAGAATGTGCAGCTTTGTTTTGCCAATCTGACCTACAACTCTCATGCAATTGAAGTGTGCATAACCATTTAGAGCATGGATAGATATATGTGGATTCTCTGTTTCCTCACCCTATGGTTCTTCAATCACAGGCTCATTTTGCGTGCAAAACTCATCAGTAGATTCCTCCTCACATTCCATAACATAAATCTGAGATCGTTTATGTTTGAGGTGGTGTCCAGGGGTATAAGCTTCATCACAGAACATGCATAACCCTTTGTTCCTTCTTTCCTGCATCTTATCATAAGAGTATTTCCTGGTTGGCCTATCAGTGAGGAGTTTTGGACCAGGAAAAGGAGGTCGTTGAGGTGTTGGTTTGGTTGGTTCTGATGTAGGAAGTAACAGGATATTTTTGTGGTTGGTTTGGGTTTGTGGTCTCTGATAAGGGCTAAAAGAATTTTGTGGAACTCGGGAATATTTCTGTGGGGTTTGCTGCAGGGAAGACTCATGTAATTTAGCTATGCGAGCAGCTTCTCCCATAGTAGTGGGATTAAACTGTCGGACATGTAGCTGAAGGTAAGAGTCATGTTTGCTAAGAAACTTCTCAAAGCATGGGGCACATGTAAGGTCATCATGGTAAGAGCACATTCAAAGTTATCCAAATAGTCATCCACAGATTCACCAGCTTATTACAAACTCACCAAATCAACCAAGGGATCATCATACAATTTTCCAAATCGAGATGAAATAGCAACAATATACTCAGGCCATGAAGGGAACTGATCAAATCTAGTGCTGATATAGTTATGGTGCCATTGAAGAGCCTTACCTTCCATATGCAGAGATGCGAGGCAGACTTTTAACTCTGGTCATGTGCTGTCCAACAAGAAGAATTGTTCATATCTGTAAATCCATTCTCGGAGCAGAGTGCCGTCGAATTTTAGGAACTCAACCTTAGTAAGTCGAGTTGCGAGGCCTCTTGGAAGAATTGGAGTTCCCTGAACTGTCGGATGTTGCCTGATGTCGGAGAGATGCCCCGTCTTGGAGAGATCTGGTGGATTCGGTGCTCGAGTCGGCAGATTCGACCCCGGCGTGCTCCTTCAAGTCTGCTAGCTCTCCTTTCAGCTCAAGGTTCTTGAGATTCTGCTCCTCTGTCTGCTTCACGTGATTGAGACGCATCTCCTCCAACTGTCGGTTCATCTTGATCAGTGTTTGATTGCGGGTATGTTCAGCCATGGCTTCCGGTCGCGAGGTCGAATGCTCTGATACCAATGAGACAGGGATAATTAATCCAGCTCAGAAATTCAAACGAGAATTCGAGAGTTGGTGTTTCCAGATCTAAAAGATACCTGCAAAAGAGAAGAGGCACTCGAAGACGATGGAAGCAGTGAGCGAATTAGAGAATTTGAGAGATTTGTTGTATTGAATGATGATGACTGACAAAGCATGACAGAATACAAATATCGTTATGTGACTGCAAAACATTTTTTAAATCCCTTAACCGGGTTATAAGAAGTAACTAGACTGGGCATATAAAGAAACCGGGTTTAATTCATAAATCCGTTAGCATCGATCTTAACTACGATGCCTACTCGTCAATTTGATGAATCGAGCCAAAATTGGGTCGAATTCGGCCATGGGAATGGAACTTTGGATGGCTGGACTTGTTTTGGCGGAAGGTTGAAGAAGTGGGCATCTTTTCAATTGTGGTCCCACAATTTCAGCGTAATTGTAAATTTTTGCCCAACTTTTCAAGTTATGGGAAAAAATGCCTCTATTTTAAATTCTAAAATTACAAAAACTACCCAAACTTATTTATAATATTATCCTAAGTTTATTTATTCATTTTAACCCAACTTTAAGATGAAAGGAAAAAATAACTTAGGCTAGTTTTAAGCTTAAATCACATTTGCTTATAAACAAAACCATATTTAAATCTTAATTAACATTTTGTTAATCTTAATTTAAATAATTAAATTTAAGTTGACAAGTTTATTTAAATTATTATTAACATAGGGTCAACATAATTTAAATCATTCATATCTTTAAGAGATCACATACTTAGGGTAGGTATTATTTTATCCCTATATAATAAATCATATAACCTTTATTATAATATTTATAACCTATTTGATAATTTTTACAAAAATTACCTTAACCTAACTTTTGAATTTAAGTTAATAAAAACTTAAATTACTCCTCCAAAAGAAATAAAATAAATTTCATAACTTTTATTATTATCAAAATAAAAAAATAAAAAAATTACATTAATACCCTTATGATAAAATGATGGTTATTACATTGAACACTTCAAGAAGATCCGCAAAGTGATCTCCCTCGTATCTGCTCTTCACGACTATATCGTCTATATAAGCTTCCACTATCTTCCCAATCTAATTGTGAAAGATGAAGTCGACTAGACGTTGAAAAGTATCCCTTGCGTTCTTTACCCTGAAAGGTATGATTGTGTAGCAATATGTACATCTCTCTATTATGAACGTCGTATGTTTCTCGTCCTTTGGATCCATCTTCACTTGATTGTATCCTGAATACACGTCTAGGAAACTGAGTGCCTCATTCCCTGCAGTAGAGTCGACTAACTGGTCAATCGACGACAACAGGTAGTTGTCTTTCAGGCACGCCTTATTTAGATATGTAAAGTCCACGCACATCCGCCATTTCCCGTAAACTTTGCGGACCATCACCACGTTGGCTAGCCACTTGGAGTACTTCACTTCGCGGATGAAACCAACTTTCAATAGTTTAGCCACCTCCTCTCTCGCGCCCTACACCTTCTCGTCTGCCTTTTTGCGCTTCTTCTGCTTCACGAGCTTGGTGCCTGGTGTTATATTCAGTGAGTGGGTCATGATATTCACCGGGATCCCTCTAAGATCTCTTGGGGTCCATGCGAATATATCCCTAGATTGTGATAGCAAGTCCTCAATTTCTTCTTGAGTGCGGGTGGTTAAAGTGTTTCCCATGAACAATTTCTCTTCTTCGCGACCAAAGGGTCTGATACATTTCTTTTCTTCTCCAGTTGTCGCGGCCTCCATGCGGTTTGTCACCTCCAAGTCTGCTTCCTCTTTTTGCGCCAAGGTTGACTCGGTGGGATGTGACCGATTCACCTTTGGCTTGTACTATCAAGATGAGGACTCCTTTCTCTTTCAGCATGGTTAGGTAACAAGCACGACTCTCAGCTGAATGGCCTCACGAGACCCCAGATCCTCTAGATGTAGAGAATTTGACTAATGAATGATATATAGATACTGCGGCTTGGAATCTGCTCAGGAAAGTCCCGCCCAAGATGGAATTATATGTGGAGGGGATCTTGAGCACAAAAGAAATTGATTCTCTCCGATCTTCTTTGGTCAACCTAGTCGTCGAGGATCACACGATGCTTACTGTCCCCACTACCCTCACTCGTTCACCCGCGAATCCTACCAATGTACAATCAGATGGCTTTAACATAGTAGGGTCTACTTCCAACTAACATAACGCATCCCAATAGAGAATATCTGTTGAGCTTCTTGTATCCACAAGTACCCGCTTCACAACTTTGGTTCCTAGTTGAGAGTGGATCACGAGGGGATCGTAACAAGGGGCTGCATTCTCCACCACATCTTTCTCTGTGAAGGTCAACTGGTGGGGTTCGTGGACTTTCCTTGCTAAGCTCAAAACTGACATGCCGGTTAGCGGTGGGAGGGCGTTGGCAATTCTTCGACCCTCCCGTCTACTAGGCATCCCTTGGGTATGTCCTCCATTAATCATACCAATGAAGCCATCTGGTCGAGGAAGGTTTTGTTCACCGCAAACATGTGAGTTTTGAAGGTTTCTGTATCCTGGGTTTCTCTGTGGATTATGTGGTTGCGGGGAAGGAGCATCTTTCTTCCGGGGTGATCCATAACCCAAGCATTCTCGGGCGTCATGGCTCGACGACTGGTGATAGGAGCAGAATTTGCCTCCCCCCTCCTCGGAGTTGTGGGCGGGTTGGATCGCGGTGTGGGGGGTCTGTACTGGGGTCTGGGCGGGCCCATACTCCCGACCTTTATGACATACATCTCTACCGTTCTGGGAGTGCTTTATGGTGCTTTTCCTTTGTCTTGGTTCTGGTGTCCGCGTGGCTCCCAGGTACCGGCTTCTTGCTTATGATGATCTGTTTTGTTGCTCCCTCCAGGGTTCGCGGAGGCAGGTTGAGGTGGCCCTCCCCTCGCCAACTCCTCTGCGTGGATATGAGTGTTGGACTTCTCCAACAACTTTCTGTACGACTCAGGGGCTTTCTTGCTAACGTAGATCATGAAGTCTGAGTTGGCCAATCCTTAGATGAACGCCATTCTCGTGATTTTCTCATCAAAGTCATGCGCCTGAACCACCTCGGTTGTGTATCTCCTCACGTGCGAAGCCAAATCCTCTCCTTCGCGCTGCTTTATAGTCAAGATTTCTTGCATCCCCTTCTTTCTCCTCCGTGAGCTTCCGAAATGCGCCATGAATGATACCTCCAGTTGCTTGAAACTTCCGATACTTTCCGGGGGAGGGTTTACAATTCATCTTAACGCGGCCCCTGATAAAGTACTCGGGAATGATTTGCACATTGTGGCCTCGTCAGCTTTGCTAACCAACGCGATATTTTGATAGGTTGTCCCCGTGATCTTCATTCCATTGTAGTCCTTCATGAATGGAAACTTGATGTCGTGAGGCGGGGATGCCAACAAGATGTTTTCCGTAAAGGTGGTGGCTTCATGCAATACAAGGGGGACTCCATACACGCTAATTCTTCGGGGGATCGTGGAATTGGCATAGTTGCTTGTCGGCGGGGGAGATCTCTCCGCGGACGGTAGTGTGGGAGTTTCGAAGTCGCGGACATCTGGTCTCCTTGCTGCTCTTCCATGTCTCGCTCTCCCGGATAGCCCTCTTGATACTGGGGGCCCCCTCTTCTCTTCTCGTTGCTAGTTTTGCTGATACTGCTCGTGAGTGTAGCGTTGCCATTCCTGAAACTGGCTAAATTGCTCTAGTTCCCCCTCCGCGAACACGTATCCGTGCCTTGGGGGTTGTCGTGAATTCCCAATTAACTGGGCTTGTGCACGGGCTTGAGACTGCACTTCGTCGTCTGACTTGTTTGCTTGAGTTGCTTCGCCGTCCATCTCTAATCTTATGACCTTTGCTGCGTGCAATGTTCTAAAAATCTCCGCCTAGGCCTCGCTTGGGCGCTAGGCAGTCATCCCTCGCCTAGGACCCTGTCTAGGGCCGCCTAGGCAAGAAGAAGTTTTCGATGTTGTAGAAGCAGCAACATCTTAGAAGATGACGGATGCATGGAACATAGTTTTGGGTTATGCTTTGTAAAATAAGACCCATAATAAAATATCAAACATCATCCCAACATGATTTTATAAACATTAATGGATTTGAGAGAACATAGTAAAATAATCATATGGATTAGGCATTAATTTTTAAACCGCTTAGGCCCCTGCCTAGCAGCCTAGGCGATAGGCACCCTCTCACTCCCCAGCTCCCGCCTAACGACTTTTAGAACATTAGCTGCGTGACAGAGTCCCCACGGTCGACGCCAGTGTTGATTTCCGAGTGGTGGAACCGCCGATCAACATGTCGAAGATCTCGGGGTGAATCTTACTTCGTCTTCTTCCACAAGGACTTTCTCACACGATCCGAGAGCTGGAGGAACGGCTCGTCTCTCTTCAACTTCACTCCTAGTGCTCAACTGCTCCCTGAAACGGTCCCGAGAAGAGCTTCTCCCCGGGGAAGAAACTCTGACGCCCAAGTTAGTGTCAGAAGAACTAAAATCCGAAACAAAGAAAGAAGACAAAAAACTCGAAGAATTAACAGAAAGGAATGTCGTCGACAGATTTCACGCCGCATTCTCTTTTGCCGCCAAAATCTGCTTTGGGAATTAGAGTGGAAGAAAATGGCCAAAAAATGAATTTGTTTTTCTCCACTGTTGGGGCGTATTTATAGCTTTTCAGCTAGGTTTGTCATGGTCCTGATGGGCTTATTTCTTTTCAGGCCCATTTAGAAAACTCTTGGGCCTTTTCCTCAATTCCATTATGGATCTCACAACATGGAGATGACAAAAGACTCATAAGAATGGATACGGTTAGGGGTGGGCAAAATATTTGTAACCGATTAACCGTACCGAATAACCGCAATACCGCCCGAATTTTAGGTTAACCGAACCGAAAAATCAAAGTTTTCGGTTACGGTTAATCGACCGAAAATATTCCGATTATCGGTTCGGTTACGGTTAACCGAATTAAACCTAAATATCATAAATGTATTATTGTTTTGTGGTCCAGCAGCAGGGCTTGAAAGGGAGGACATCAGAGCCCGTGCTTAGCTATACATACATTGGGAAGATCTTTTTGGCATTCGTTTTCATCTTTCTACTTGGTGCACTTCTCACTTTGGCCCTTGAAACTCTTCCAACCCTAATCATGCTCATCAGCTCTGCCCATCGTATTCTATATTCAGACTGATCTTTGGCATCCAACTTAGACATAGACATAGTTTTCCATTTGGTTAACCGAAATATTTTGGTTAACCAAACGGTTAACCAAATGTTTCGGTACGGTTACGGTTATTAAAATAATAAACTGAAATTTCGGTTAATCGGTATCCGGTTAACCGAATATCGGTTAACCGTCCGTGCCCACCCCTAGATACGGTCATGCATTTTCATGCCTTTCTGATTGAATCAGAAAGTTTCTTTCTTCTATTTATTAGGGCTTATAGAGCAAGTAAGAAGCTATCTTGTTATTAATAACAAAAATAATATTATCCATTGGGAGGTAGTGTGTAGGAGTAGAATTTTATACTTAAGCATCCAGCTTACTGAATTTGTATTACAGTGCATTATATAGTTGAATAATGTTCAGCCTTACTGGACTAATTTCAACTTGAACATGTCTGGCAAATATTGAACAATTCCTCCGTAGCTCGAGGTTATGAATCCGTATCCTCCATTAAAACTGGATTTCTTGGATATCAGAAGCCACAATACATCCAATTCTACAAGTCTTAAATTTCCCTCAAGATGTAAAAAAGCTAGGATGAAAAGAAATACCTAGTAAACTTTACCCTATAGAGACACTACCTGACATGCTGACACATAATAATCAGACAATGTAGAAGTTAAAATGAACTAGTACTGGCAACAAAATTGTGTTTTCATGGGTGTGGACCGCTGAGAGTATCACGAGTTGGGTGCATCAAAAAAAGCCAACCAAAGCGCCAACTCAATGTCATCTGCCTCTGCTTATGCATTCGTCGAGATATGCCATTAATCAACCGACAAGGGCTATGGTTACCCGGATTTTGCACTCATAAACCCAGCCCCAAGTGACCAGATGTGCTTGTGGCATGCTTCAAAGGGCAGAGTATGGTATGACTGATGGGGAAGGTTGAACGTCGTCTAGAGGCCAAGTTCTATAATTTTGTGCAGAGGATTGATTAGTTCAACTCTCACCTGGAACGTGACTTCTTTGCGATGACAACAAACACATCGTCTAGAGACCAAGTTCTGCTTTCCGACTTGTGCAAAGGATTGATTAGTGCCTGGTCCGAGTCAGCTAGGCGATAGCCTATCACAATTTCCCGTCTTTGCCGTCCCCTGATCATTATGTCATAGAAAGTTAGACCTTCATTGTCATATAGGTAGAACTCTGCTGGTTTGATGCACATCTCGTTGCCCTGCAAAAATCAAGAAACATAGTTGAGCTGAATACAGCTACACAATATAAACAACAACAACAACAACAACAACAACAACAACAACAATCGACCCAGTATAGTCCCACCAACGGTAGGGTCTGGGGGTCCAGATGTACGCACCCATTCCCCGAAGCAATTCGAGAGGATGTTTCCCGATAGACTCAGAAGATAGTGACACATAAGCAGAAAGTAACCAAAACAAGCAGAAAATAAACGAAACAAAGCAGGAAACAACCAGACAAGCGGGAACCAGGCTACAAGCACAACAACAAACTGCCCACCCTCCTGTCAAAAATCAATCCTCAACCCTAATATTTTCCCTCCAAAGCTTCCTGTTCTTAGCCATGTCCTCTGTCAGTGTCAAGAGACTCAGATCATGCTACACAATATAGTGGATGGATAAAGTCTAGAATCCGATATAAGGTGGTGTTTAGCATTTCATTTAGAGAAACTGGAAACTGAAAATATACTATATATCTACTAAAGTATAATAACTACTACGCCACGTGACGCCCCCAAA
Organism: Rheum nobile; assembly: GCA_027886185.1. Lineage (NCBI taxonomy): Eukaryota > Viridiplantae > Streptophyta > Magnoliopsida > Caryophyllales > Polygonaceae > Rheum > Rheum nobile. The sequence goes on along the minus strand of WOAB01000002.1, from coordinate 534,569 downwards.
ATGAACCAAAATTTTATGCTGCCACGTGGCATCACGGCATTGAATTTGCAACATGTCAAGCTCTCATTTTTTTCGTTGGTTTTTCAAAAATCAAATAAAATAAAATCCATGCCGATATTAGCCGGATATACAAAATATGAATATTTTGTATAATCTATTCTTTCCAAAAACGTAACAAACAATATTCTCAACCATATATTTTTTGTACGTAATATATTATATATCTACTAAAGTAGAATCTACTATATATCTACTAAACTAGAACCTAATTACGCCATATGACACTCCCTCATTAAAACCGTCATATGACACTCTCTCATTAAAACCGTTATGTCATTTTCTGTTTTTTTTCAATTTTTTTAAATAAATCTAATTATAAATCAAAGATTATTATCCTAAACCTATCACTCATTTTTTCCTAATTTAAATACAAATCAAGCACAAAGATTACAAGTTAATCACAAAGATTACAAATTCAAAATTCTTTAATTATATAGAAACCTAAAATTTTCTAATTATATACAAATCCAAAAATTTCCTAATTATATGGATGATTGAGATACGAATTTATGATCCGAAATTATTTAATATCAATATTATCTAGATCTATTTTTTAATATAATAATCATTAATATTTTTGATTCAATATATATGATGTAAAAACCCGTGCCTGGCACGGGAATTACACTAGTATGCATAAATCTTCAATGGTTGATATGATCGAGTTTCTGCACTTTTCCCAAGAAAATGCAAGAATTTGAATAAGGAGATTGAGATGGTTTAACTTTTACCTCCTCTGCAAAAAGTTCTTTGAGAACGCGATTTATTTGTTTGTCTTCAGCAACCATTGCAAGAGCCATGCTCACCAATTCATTGGAGAGCACATAATCGCTAATTCTGGAAACTGACACCAAGTTTCTGGTTCCAGAGTCAAGGATCTCGCTGATTATAATAGATTTATCAGAAGCTTGCTGCATTTCGCAGATCCATGCGCTATGACAAACTGTTAAATGCCGTACAGCCTTCAACTTTGTCTTCTTGGAAGGAAGACGTTTTGCCTGCAAAGAAGTGAGAACTAAATCGAGTACAAGTCTTGTATATACATGCTTAAACGATCCTAGATTTGACGAAAAACATGATTGAATGCATGCTTTATTACGTAGGCGTCCCAAATCCCAATTGACTTATTTAGTGTCATAGATCTATAATCATTATCTTTCGTGTTCATAAGCTAAAGTTACTTCCCTTTAGAAAAGTCAGTGGTAGATTTAATCAAGAAAGTTCACATGGATTGGATGTCAGATGCAACTTTGCTAGAACAATGTGATATACACATTATGCTCAGTTATATTCAGACAGAGTTAGAAGTTACGAAACTTGCTTCAAGGCGTTCATGCCTTACTCAAAAACTTCATTTGGAATGCTGGTCAATTTTGTGCAGATCACTCAGTAGCTCATTCATCCTGAAGCAGCTAGATGCTAACTTCAATAGGATTGTGTCTGAGGTTAGGGAAGTTTCTCAGCCAAGGTGAATTAAATTTGGGAGGGATGTTTTTTGTTTCAACGTTTACAATAGAATGCACACTGATAGATGTCCAAAAATATATACGATATCCTCGAATTAAAGAGTTACCTGAATATCTCGGATAAGGAGTAATGTGGCTAGGGCCCGAGAGTCAGAATGCACAACAGAACCCTCTAAGGACTCATCTGCAAGGATCAATATCTGTTCGCTTAGAGTTAGTAATCAACCACAAAGAATAAGTATATGATGTATCAAAAAAATTTATGCTATTACAGATGTCATTCCATGATATTTATCTGGCTGAGATTAAGCAAAAGCTTCTCGCCGAGAAACTAGTATCTAGAAATTCATGTGAGGTATTACACCTTTGTAAATGAAAATTATTGAGAAAGAAAAAAGCATGCTATGGAACTCACAGAATCAAATGTTTCAAGTGGCAAGCTTTCTAGATGTCGCCTCATAACAGCATTCCCAACCCGATGTACAAGATTTATTTTCTTCAAACTTGATACATCTAGTCCAGCATCAATCAGTCTCCTCTCTCTCTCCCTTTCTGGAACCTCGTTAAACATCCACAATTTGGATCCAGGAGCCAGTAATGCGTCTATAACCTAATAATGGCAATAGAAGAAAGAACCACTACTTTCTTAATAAATAAAATGAAACGATCAATTCTGAAAGGGAAAAAGCAGATTGTCTAACTCTCGAAAGAAGAGCACATGAAAACTAAGGACGTGAAATTCTTTTTACACATGACGATAGGTCCACCATTCCATACAAGCAAGGTCATTAGAAAACTTTGAGATGGTAATATATGTACCATAATCATATCATCAATATCTCGTCGCCAGCCACAGAATAAAATGTTTTCTGGATATTTTGGAGGATCATCTCTCTCTGGAGGAGGACTCCTGTGGACCTACAAAATGTCATTACCCTTAAAAGGGTTATCTCTTAACCTCAAAATGTCATTAGCTTATAAAAATATCTAGTATTACAAACAAACAAATGCAGATCACCTCATGAAGTGCATAATATAGAGATGAAGATCACCTCGTGAAGGGGCCCCGGGGCATAAGTATCATCATCCTCAGCAATGACAAGAACTTCGTCACCTTCCTTTAAGACGTAACTGTCATCTGGGTTCAAGATTATCTTTCCACCATCTGCCGCAAGTTTAATTCCGCATGGCACCGCATCTGGAAATGAGATGAACACATCTCCAAAACGCATTCCATCTAACTGGGACCATCTTTTAATATAAAATTCAGCATTCTCAAATCCCAGTATATTTTCCCAAATCTAGCCAAAGTGAAAAAGGAGCAGAGATGAGCATATTGAGATAAATAAACACATTCTTTGTCTTGAATGTACTGAAAAAAGAACAAAAAACATGTCTTTAAATGCAATCATTTGTGTTTGTGACTTCGACTCATCCTTGAACTTGATAGAGATTTTATCACAGCTATATGTGATGAAAAACTCCAAATGGAAGGGGCCCCATCTTTCACATGCAGATAACTTTTCAAGTCCACTTCCACCAATTAACATGATATGAATCACCACTAAATGCATATTAATTCTACATATTATGTGAAAAGAAATTGAGCTTTCAGAGAAAATCATATGGGTGGAATGGTGGATTGATCATAAATCAGAATCTATTTTTGTACTATGGTGATGAAACAGATGCAATATCCTTTCCCGTGACAAAGAAAGCAAGGTCATAGTACCCTAACCTGTGCAAGTCCAGGTTGTAGAGCACATTGTATCATTAGGCGGCCAATTACATCATGTGCAACAACTGTTTCGATCAGTCCACCACCAACAAGTTTGACCAGAGGCTCGTTGTTAAGATCACTCATCTCAACAACAACATGACCTCTTAATCCTTCCTTTACACCAGTAAGACTTAGAACCACCCTTAAGGCCCTTGCATCACTCTGTCTCATGAAAAGTAAAAGTTGTCAAATTAAAGATAAAAAGAATTTACCACAAAAGTCTTAGAAGGGTAAGCGAATGAAAGATTTTATCATGCCTGATCAGCATTTTCATCCGATGCCAAAACAATGATAGCACGTGCCTTTGACACTGAAACCTATAGTACAACAAATCATGAAGAAAACACATTATACTCATTACAGCATGTCTAGTAAATTCACATAACAAGGTCAAATATACAATATAAGAATTTCTACTTTATATTGAAGAGTCACATGACTTGTACATATAAGAGAATATGAAAGAAGGTCATAAAAGTGTACCTTCTTCAAATCAACAAGTATAAGAGGACTTCCACTTCTGCATATTACAGATGTCCCCATGAAATCAAATTCTAGCCTAGCTATATCCATCTCCATCTCCTCCTTGTCCCTTTCAGCAAGAACAACCACCACCCCACCACCCACACTTTTGTTGGCTATTGCTAACTGCTTCAGCAGTGAACCCTGTGATAGAAGATCATTTTGGAGCATGAAATAGGCTTGCGGTCAAGGCCAACAGTCGTGAAAAAAACAACCTTACTTTGACATCAACATAAGACTAAATAAAAAACAGAAAAAGGGTATTCCATGATAGAGATTCAGAAAGGCTCTGCAGAACTGACCAATTTATCGCTCCATCCAAGAATTAATATGTGATTGCTTTCTATGACCTCACTTTTTCCTTTGCGGAGTGAATCTACCTTTTCTGAAATAGCATCAGAAACAAGCCCCAACATCATGGCAAAAATAAGCATGCCTCCAGAACTTATAAATAATGACACTATCCTTGAAGCAGTTCCCACTCTATTAGCATGGTTCCCAGAGTCTGCAACGAAAGTCCACGAGAGCCAAAGAGCCTCCATGAAGCTTCCATCACCCACAGCGTAGAGGGCTAAACCACCAGATACAATAAGAAATATCGTTGCAGAGAGAAGTGCAAGCAGCTTTGCATAAGGATAAAGCGAGAAGCACACATCAACCTTATACGCTATTCGCTTCTTAAGCAGAACCTCTTCTTTAACGCTCTCCATTCCCCTCGAATGCTCTTTTACTCGAGGTAAAAAGTCAAGATACTTATACACCACAAACGGCATTGTAATTGTTATAATCATAACATAAAGAGCTATAATTTTACCGCCAGTGTCACCAACATAATTAGATGACCCATCTTCTGCTTTCGAATCTTCATTCTTCTCATCATAAGGCACCTCATTACGTCTGCAAAATGTATGAAGGTCCATCACTTTCCCCTGCAGATGCATCACATTCGATTAAAACTCATACCACCATTGCTGGAGGAATTAATCCCTAGAGAAGCTCCAGCATAGCAAAAGAAGTAGTTCCTGATTGCCCAAAAAAGGCAACCAAGAGAAAGAAGAAAATGAAAAACAGTAGGGCCCGCCAAACCGCCCATAAGCAGATGAAATAGATAGTCAAACTTGAAAAAGGAAACAAGTACCTGGAGCTGGAGAGCTTGATTCTTCAACAAAATGGCATAACACAGAGATACTGCACAAGTGAAAATCAGCTGTACAAAGATAAATGAATCAATTGATCACTCACTGACAGCTCAAATCCCTAAAACTACAACAAGATTGAACTGGAAACAAAAAACACTCACCAAATACAGAATCCAAGAAGAGTGCGACTTGGGAACGGAACTAGTAGAAGCACGATCGGGAATCGGCGGCCGACCGACATCTCTAAGGACATCGGAACTGTAAGTGGAATCGAGAGAAGCACCGGCAGCGGAGAGGAGATGAACGGAATCTGAAGAAGAAGCTGAAAAGAATCGAAAGCCCCTTCTCCGGCGAGCGAGATAGGGCGGAGAAGGGGCAGCGTAGTCAAGGGGAGAAGAAGGGATGATGTCAGAGAGGCAGGAGCAGGATCTCCTCAGAAATGCTCGGCGTCTGTCTAGATTGCTGGCGGAGGAGTTAACGCCGGAAAGTTCGGGTGACGGCATCTCTGGCGGGGGCGGTCAGGGAGATTGGTGGGAAGGCGGTGGCGTTGGTGAGTATATGGGGAAGGGAAGGCGGGAGATTGGGGAGAGGGAACATCTGCTTTCTGCATAAACACGTGCAAATGTGCAATGTCGATCTACTTTGATGTCAATTTTTACTGCTTTTTAATTTACTATTGTCATCTGAAATGCGGAAAAAGCAAAACAACCGAAACAAGCCAAATATAAAATAATTGAATAATTAGATAAAGCAAAAGAAGAACAGAAAGCAATCAAAAATCAAATCCAATGTTTTGCACTCCCTATTGCTTGTTTATCCAGCTATCATATTTTACCAGTCCTTATTATTAGGCGCATAGTTAATTTTGTCTTTCAGCACATAGGCTCGCATGTAACGTGAAAATAGGCTTCTCACGTTACGCGCGGAAGCAGACCCTTTCAAGCTCCACACGTTACATGTGAGACAGCTCCTAACGTAACGTGTGAGACAGCTCCACACGTAACGTGTGCGACAGCTCCACACGTAACGTGTGCGACAGCTCCACACGTAACGTGTGGGACAGCTCCACACGTAACGTGTGGAGTGAATCTGGCTTTAAAAGCCAGATTTCTCCCATTCGAAGCAATTACCCTAAAACGCAGCCCGAGCTCCCTTCTTCCCTTCGCGCATAACGCGTTTCGTGGATCTCCTCGTTACGAAGCAACGAACTCCGCACGTTACGTTGAATCAAGATTTTTGAAAGGTTAGTTAGTAGAAATTGTTGTTTGGTTATTTTTTGTTAATTTTGAAGTTTTTTATTAGATCTATGTTGTGTAGATGTTTTTGATGTTGTTGTTGATTTTTTGTTTAATTTTAAAGTATTTTTTTGTATGAAATGGTGAAAATTGGTTAGATTTGAATAAAATGGTGTTGAGGATTTATGTTGATTTTTTGTGAAAATATGCAAATGGAAGTGATAGTATTGGTAGATTTGTTAAAATAGTGTGATTTTTGTTGAATTTATTGTATTATTTGATGGGAAAAAATTCTCGCCGGAATCTGGAAATTGCGCCGGAGAAGACGACGGAATGTCGCCGGAGAAGACGACGGAATGTCGCCGGAGTGTCGCCGGAATGTCGCCTCCGGCAGTTGGAAACTGCAAATTCACACGTAACGTGTGAATGTGTCCCACATGTTACGTGTGGAGCCAATTCACACGTAACGTGTGAATTTGCATTTTTGTTCTGGCTTGCCTTTGTTTCCGGCGACTCTCCGGCATAGTATTTATCCAGAATACAGAATATATTATTTTGATTAAAATGTGTGGATATATAACCGCAGATGGAGCCTGGTGAAAGAACCGCACGTAGGAGGCGCCGCAACCTTGTCCGCGAACAGTCGTTTAGGACTGAAGAAGAGGTGAACAGGACGGAGAGAAGGCAACGGAGGGATGATGAGACTGGCGCCTATCAGATTGGAGCTGGTAGCAGTAGTGGGGTTACGGGCATGATTTCCGCTCAGAGCTTAATGGTGGTGCCTTTGTTTCCTGGAGATAAGGCAGATTCTGAGCCTCAGTTCTACCCGGACTACCGAGCGAGCCCGCTGCGTGGTTATTCTGATACAATAGATCAGAATAACTACTACGGGCGGACTTTTAGTCCGCCGGTACTACCGCCGCATGTGAGCCCTCATCAGAGCCCTTCGTATTCCTCAATCAACTGAGCTAGTGCAATCGCAGAGACCTTGTAGTGCAGCTTACAGAAAAGATGTGCATTTGTTATCAGCGTAAATCTATTTTCTATGCTCTCATTCAGTACCCCCCTTATCTCACCAATGTGAGTGCGCAACTGTGAATCATATTGATCGAATACAGTGCAAAGGTTGCCATCATTGTTAGTGAAGAAGCTTTTAAGACTGGAATGAGCCCCTTCAACCCTGTATTACAATCAAGAATCTGAAATCAGTATGTTGTTCTAAAAGTCTAAGTTCAAATAACCAGTTAAATTTAAAAACATAATGCACAAACCTATTAGTTGTGGTAGTTCCGAGAGTGAACACTGTATCTGTCCATACGGAGACGATTCTTTCCTGTATGGGTCAAGCCAATTTTTTTGTACGTACTGGAGACATTTTGGAGATTTCCTCCAATCATACTTGAATCTTCTTCAGTGTTGCTTCATACCCTTCTATGGTCGTTTCCTTGAAGAGTTTCATGCAGTCGTTGGAAAACGTTGTGCCTCTAAACTTGTCCATGGCCTTCTTCGCGAAGTCTTCAATATTCTTCCTCACATGCCGCCTACATAGAAGGAATTTTGCTTCTGAAAACTGCTTCTCTAAGGCGTTCATCAACGCCTTCTCCCGATCAGTGACCAAACATGTGGGTGCTCGTTGCACCTTGACAAACATTTTTGACAGTTGTTCTATGGCCCACTTGTAACTCTCTTCGTCCTCATGCTCCAGAAACGCCCCGACAATATTGTAGTTTTTCCAAACAGATGTGATGCCGACAATTTCAAGAAAGGGAAAATTGTAACTGTACACATAATGATATGTTATGGCATGCTAATGATCACATGAACAAGTGAAGAATATAATAGATATGTGTGTTACTAACCAGTTAGTTGCGTGTGTAGAGTCCAACAACACAATGTACAGAAATGCCTTCAGCAGCGACAACTGGTTCGGGCTTGCGAAGAAGATATTTGTTATCTTGTTGGTCTCCTTATTGAATCTATGCTCCACGAAGTATCCCTTCTCATTGCACTCATAGAAGAACTGTTGCACAACTGGTCTTCCTTCCATGCCCTTCTTTCGTATCTCATGCATGATGTTGTACACTTGCTTCATCTTGGTCAAGTTTCCTGCGGACGACCTGATTGTAGTATGAATCTTTTGAGGCTTGCAATGATTGATTGTCATCACCCTAATAATCTCATTTTTATCACATGATTGTGAGTTCCATGTTGTACACTGATCTTCCATGATCTCTTCGACCCTTCTTTCAGCCTCAACATGAAGGGACACCCACACTTCTTCGACCTTGTGATGTCTCTTACTTGGTCAGCTTGTTTAGGCACGTTTTGTCCATGCTTGTCGCACAGTAACCAAGTCCCCCCAAGGGTTGTATACGTGGAAGGTTTATTCCTCCACTTTTTTAATGCAGAATTTGTGACACATAACAGTCTCCCACGCCCACATAAATGCTTCTTCTCTAGACTCCCAGATTTGATCAGTTGTGAAGAACTTTGAATAATCAGCAGAGACGAAAACATCATCTTCTGGTGATACACTAAACTGAGGCTGTGTGTGTAGGGATGGAAAGGAAAATTGTGGGGTAGCATGAGATAAAGATGTTTCTGGAGGCGGAACACTATAGTCAAACGATCCAAGTGAGAAGGATGGTATCTCATCTGGTGTTTTACACTCAGATGGTGTGTTCCATTCCGGCAGCGGTTGATGAGGTGTTTCCCAAATAGAAAATGTTTTTTGTGGGGTGCTCCAGTCATCGAGGGAAATATTGTTTAACCCCTCGTACAAATAATAGTTCGCTTGTATACACATGGAATCATCTCATCAAGTAGTGAACTAATTATCAACTGTGAAACCATAATTCTCTTTAAGAAAGCAGATTCTGCTAAATGGCACGGTTTGTGACAAACCGTGCACTAAACCGTGCCATTTTACAGAAGGGGCATAAACAGTCAGATACTAGTTGTGTTTCACACGTTACATGTGAAACAGCTCCACACGTAACGTGTGAAACATCACCACACGTAATGTGTGAACCCTAAACCATCTGGCACATGTTCCACACGTTACGTGTGGAGATGTTTCACACTTAAAGTGTGGAACATCCCAACACATAACGTGTTAAACTATTCTTCAATGTAACGAACATCTCCTTTTCTTACACATGTATCCCTCAAAATGTATTAGATTAAATGAGAATTGTCAAGTTCAAAACTTACAAAATCTAGCATGTGAAACTTGCCCTAAACAACAAATATTATGTTTAGTTTTCTAAAACCTAAACAACTAAAGCTCAAAACTTTGAACATGTCCAAAACAAAAAATGAGAACTTTAACTTTAAATAACGGAAATTACCTCATTCGGATGTGGATCATTTTCGACATTGTTGTTCCAATAATCATTGTTGTTCATGTTGTCCATTTTTTTTACAAAAAATGAGAGTGTAAAACACAAATTTTTTATTGTTTGAAATGAAGTATTAAGCTCGAAATTGTGGTTAGCCGGTGAAGATAAAGAAGAGGGGTCCATTAATTCAGTTAGGTGGGGACAAGACGGGTAATTCAATGCGTTTTACAACAGACGAAACCACACGTTACGTGTGGAATTCTTCCACACGTAACATGTGGGCCTCTAATACACGTTACGTGTGGAATTCTTTCACACGTAACGTGTTGCTTCTTTTCCCCTTAAGGGTTTAGGTTTAGGGTTTAGGGTCGAAATTTACTATTTAGGGTTTTAGAATTTAGTATTTATGATTTAAGGTTTATGGTTTAGGGTTAAGGTTTAGGGTTAGGGTTTAGGGTTTAGTATAAAAGACTCATGACTACAACTGTATATAGCTATATACTACAGTTGGTTATTAGCTGTCAATCAGATTTCTTCTTTTGAGGCTGGTTATTAGCTGTCAAACACATTGCATTTTCACTATATAAGAAGCATTAGGGTTGTTTGTTCACTACAACAATTCCAACACAAGCGGCACTTGAAGATAAATTTTTGGGTAAGCATCTTTTTCCAATTTCTATCGATTTATTAATCCTAATTTTTTATATTAATGGATTCATGATATTTGTAGGAAACCAAACACTACAACAAAATGGCATCTTCATCCAAACCATCAACAAACGTAGATAGGCTATGCTATTGTAATTTGAAAGTTATTGTCCGAAGTTGGGATTTGCAGTGGAACTACGGAAGGAGGTATTGGGGATGCCCAGAACTGGGGTGTTGTTTCAGGGAGTGGATTGATCCAATCTACGAGGACAGGGCACACGCGGTTATTCGACAACAATGGCAGGAAAAACAAGATCTTGTTAAGGAGAATCAAGATCTTGTAAAGCAAAATCAAGATCTTCTTAAAGATTTTGATAACATTCGTAGGTATAATCTCAAACTACTAAATGGTATACATCGTAGGTGATTAATGTCGTATCTTTTGTGTAATGTTGTTCATGTACTATCAACCTTTGTAGGGAGCAAGCAAATTTAGCAAAGCAGAGATATCATATGAAGCGAACGTTTACCAGAGACTATCCTAATTTCTTCAAACGCTAAAGTAACGAACCATATATGTTCTCTTATTTTTTCTAAGTTTATGATCAACTTGTATTCTTTCCTGTATTGTGTGCTCAATGTGGTTGTGTAGTCAACCAGCGTAATGAACAATTTGTTTTATCTTCTAGGTTGATTATTTTGTATTGTTTTTTTTATAAAGATTAGATAAAAGTTGGGCAACAAAATGGGGGTAACCCTCCCTTAATGCCTATTTAGAAACAATAGTATGATTCATACACAACATTATAACATGATTCATACACAACTTTGAAACACAAATAAATACTAAAAATAAATAATAATATGATTCATACACAACATTCATACACAACATTATAATATACCAAAAACACCACACGTAACGTGTCAATCAGCTTCACACGTAACGTTCAGCGCATAACTACACGTAACATATGGATGCTAACCACACGTAACGTGTGGAGCCTAACCACACGTAACGTGTGGAGCCTATGCGCTGAAAGACAATTTTCCCTATGCGCCGAAAAGTAACCGAGTATTTTACTTCGCTCATCCGACAAAATTTCGTAGGTTGGATGATGGATGATTATTAATTAGTCATTTTAATTACTATCATTTTCAAAAGAAATGAAATTCAATGTTTTACTGGAATTGTGAGATTCTTAAGGGCTCGTTTGGTACAATACCAAAGATATGAGATATCGGGTCTCGGTATCGGTATGAATATCAGGATATGGGTATGACCGTATTTGTGATATATTTAGGACTCGTTTGGTATCGATATCAAAGATATGAGATATTGGGTATGGGTATCGATATGGGTATGAGTGATATCAAGGTATCGAGTATAGGTATAGATATGAGTGATACTTTTGATATAATTATTATGTGGGAGATATCAAAATAATACTCTAATATCACTCTAATATCACTCATACCCATATCATGATATCTATAACCCATACCAAACAGCAGATATCAGTTTCATATCGATATCAGGATTATACCAAACACAGGTATGGGTATGAGTGATATTCATACTCATACCTGATATCCTAATTTCAATACCAAACGGGCCCTTAATATATCAATTGTCTAGTAGATATCAATATAACACTCCAATGTCACTCTGATATCACTTTGATATCACTGATATCAATATCTACATATACTAAACAACAGAGATCAGTTTAATATCGATATCAGGATATACCAAACACATATATGGGTATGACTGATATCTCATACCCATACCTGATATCCTGATATCAATACCAAACGGGCCCTAAGCTAATTCTGAATTTGAGATTTAAAATCACAATGCCTCCATAGTATATAATTTCAATTTCGATAGAGAATTTTACTACTAACAAAAGCAATATATAGGGGTTGATTAGGTGCGCACGGTCATTTTCGTATGAACGGTATTATGGTGCACATGAAGATGAGGTGTACAATTCATTACAGTCCGATTCACAAATATTTTGGTGCACAATTGTACATACATCGATGCGCAAGGGGTTGAGGTGCACAACTTATTGCAATCTAGTGCACAAAGTATTTTGGTGCACAATTTTACATACATCGGTGCACAATTGGTATTCCCAATTGACCCACAAGAGCTCCGACATTTACCACCGTTGACTCGTCGTCGACCACTGTTGATCGGCGTTGACCAGTCGGTGAACTAGAATTGCACAAAATTTGCAACTGCTTTAGATGTGCACCACGTTAAAAATAATTGTGCACTAAGATGGTTATGGACAATGTCAATTCAATATATGCTAATGCACAATTCAATATATTATGGTGCACAAATCGGTACAACTTGGTGCACAAATACCATTAGTGCGGATTCTCTGGTCCAAGTCTGGATCTGAGGAGGTTACTTGGGAAACCTGGGAGACTGAGGCTGATATGCTTAGTCGTTTTCCCGATCTTTTTTCGGCGTAGTTTCGGGGTCGAAACTTTTTTTTAAGGGGGGGTAATGTAATAACCCCTAAAAAGTCTCGAACTATCATTTCTGTATGAAGGGCATAATGGGCAATTTCTGTAATCTCTATGATCTCTATAATAATCTTTTTGAACATTATAATATACGTTTAATACATTATTGAGTCTTAGAATATTTTTAGTAGTGCTAAAAATACATTCTAGCAAAAGACCGCGAGTGAAACCGCGACCAAAAGCCAAACGACGCGTTCGCGGCATTTCCGCAACCGCGGAAGAGTTTCCGCAATCGCGGAAAACTGTTCATCGTCTTCTTTATTTTCCCTTCGTGTTTCGCCGGTTCGGATGCCGCCGTTTCGCCGTTGGGGATGCCGATCGATCCGTCTCCTCGGCGTTGAGCTCCCATTTGCTCTATAAAAAGAGGTCGGAGCAGCTTGGAATCTCATCCACAGCTCAATCCATCTCTCTTTCCCTCGTTTTCAAGCTTGCCGGAGTTCGTGCTTTCGCCGAAGTTTTTCCAGAGTTTTGTGGTCGTCGTTGTGCCTCTGGAAGCTTGGAGTGGTGGCCTTGCAAAAGGTGTAGAGTTTGTCATCGTCTTCGAGTCGTCGGTAAGCCTCGAAGTCGGAGGAGAGTCGCGTCGGAAGGGGATCCGCGATCGCGGGGATGAATTCCGCGACCGCAGAAGCTGCCCAAAATTCCGCGACCACGGAAGTCCAAACCGCGACCGTGGCTTGCCCTGGCAAGCACGATCGTGGCTTGGACAGCCACGGTCACGACTCAGGCTTTATTCCTTTCGATTCGTATCGTTATTCATTTGTATACCCTCGTCCATTTGTATCGAATCTAACCTAGGGTTTCGTCGTTGTTTCATCGTTGTCGTAGGAATCCGTAATCAGATTCCAATTTCCAGATCCCGAAACCCGTTATCGTCAAGTCAGCTAGATTAAGGCAAGTGGCGGTTCGCTCTTGCTTATCATTCCATATTTACATTAGTTATCAATTACTTTGATTGTTAATTGAATTGGAATGAAGTGTTGTTTTCGTTTGGGAACAGATTTTATAAATGATGTGATTAAAATATGATATTATAATAGGTTGTATATATTGCTAGAAACAACGCTATTATACCTGTTATTACCGTGGTGGTATTGGTATGGATTATTGTGTGAACTTAATTGTGTAGTTAGAACGAGTATTCGTAGGAACGCTATGTACCTTACGAGGTCTAGTCGTTTCTTTATAACTGGTATTATGAGGATTTTGCCCTAGTACTATCTGGTCATGACTGTACCCTTACTCAGGGTAGGTGCACACAGCTGGTGCCGATAATCAGGATTTATTCCCAAGATATCTCTCGTGATGAGATGATATACCCTAAAAGCTTTAACGTGAATGTATGTTCTGGAATTAAATAAGATAAGTGCGGCTATGCACATAATTAATGAACCTTCGGGCGAGAAGTACAACTTGGAAACCGCCCAGACTTCGGTCAGAGTAAGTCTTATTTCCAATCTGGATTCATATTGCGCGGTGAGGTTGGTCGTGGACCCAAATGATCAAGTCGTTTATAAACGCTTATGTGAAAACTGTAACGTTCCCAAACACGTGTCATACTTTCCGAAAGACTCAATCTTTTGGAGTCTTCTCTTCATACGTTTCCCATAAGACTCAATCTTTTGGAGTCTTCTCTTGTTCATACATCTTCTTATGGTTTCGTAGAAGTGTTGAGGTTCACTGTCGTCATCGGTTATTACCTCATCGCATACAGCGAATCGAGATTGGAAAGAGAACGTACTATGATCAAAGTCGAGACGAGTTTTCCTAGCTGTACTACAACTTAGCTGCACTACTCGCCGAAGGTTTATTAATTATGTGTGTCAGAGTAACACTTATCTGATTTATATTACAAACCACACATCACATTATTAGACTTTTACATGTGTACCCCACCAATGGGACGACACATCTTAGTATACGTTTCGTCGAGAGTGACGTACACCGGAAGGTTAGTGACACCAGCTAAGTGTCCTGCCTCTACACACTTGTGAAAGAGACCGATCATGATCTTAGAATAGTACTAGATGGAGACGAGCCACCCCGATACCAGATTATAAAGAAACGACTGGACAGAGTCCGAGTAACGTTCCTATCTAACAGTGCTAACTAAACAGTTACAGCACAATAACAGTTACATGATAAATCCACATAAAGGCCCGAAAGGCGATCACAGATAATAGCGTTGTTCTAACAGATATACAACCTATTATATGATTTTCAAAACATTTTATCAAAACCGTTTCCAGACAAACAGAGTATTCATTCCAAATTAATTACTCAGATAAACTACTGATAATTAATGTAAATATGGAACGAATGAGCAAGAGCGAACCGCCACTTGCCTTAATCCGCAGAATAGAAACAAGCCTTACGACAACGACGGGATTCCGGGCTCGACACGGGTATAGCTCCGCTAGCACAAACACCTTCGAGTCGACCCATAAAAGGAACCCTAAGTTAGATCCGACATAACCACAGTACGGATCTAAAAACGACGAAAGAGAACGAAAGGAAAGACGCCAC
This sequence comes from Rheum nobile, assembly GCA_027886185.1. NCBI lineage: Eukaryota > Viridiplantae > Streptophyta > Magnoliopsida > Caryophyllales > Polygonaceae > Rheum > Rheum nobile. The sequence goes on along the minus strand of WOAB01000002.1, from coordinate 519,308 downwards.
GACCACAACCAACCAAGCCAAAGCCACGAAGGCATTCTGGGCACTGGCGGCGGTCGATGTTCTTGGCGGCAGTCGCCGCAGTTCATCACGGCGGTCGCCGTGAAGAACGCGGCGGTCGCCGTGAAGAACTCAGACGACAGAAGCGGCGAGAAAACTCACCCAAATGATGCGCGTTTCGACCCCTTTATGCCTTGCCTGGGTTCTGACCTCCAAAGGCAACCAAAAGGCTTCTAAAGGGCTTCTGGAAACACCACCAAACGACACCGACGAGAGCTTCCGAACTCCGGCGAAACACAACTCCGACGACACGAAAATTTGGCAGAGGTTCGGTGTTTGGGATGGCTCAAATCCCTCCCCCAACACCTCCTTTTATAGCCAAAGCATCTGGAGCACGAAGATGGGCCTACGAACTAGTTCGGCGCTTGCCAGAACCACGCCGGCGACCATCGGTTAAAGACCTCTGGGTAATCACGGCGGGCGCCGTGACTTTGCCTACGGCGGGCATACGACGGGCACCGTAATTACGGCGGTCGCCGTTCCTAGCTCTAGCGAGCCCAGCGTAGGAGACGACGGCCTGACACATCGGGCCCAGCGACGGCGGGCGCCGTGACTGTACGGCGGTCGCCGTTTTGCCTTTTCCCGCCCATTCAGCTTTTGGATGAGCAAGACATTAACCCGGGATAAAAATTATTGTACGCGAACGCGTATAAACATTCGAAGCATGTCGTCTGTATTTTATTTCACTGAGAAAAATATTACAGATATAGAGCACATTACAGAATGTCTCAAGCTACCTGAATTAAATCCGACGTACTAAACGGGTACTCGGGAAAATTCCAAAATTCCCAAAATAACCTTACAAAAATACGAGGTATCACATCTCCTCCCCCTTAAAAGAAGTTTCGATCCCGAAACTTAGGTCGAAAATAACTCGGGAAAACGCCTGAGCATATCTGACTCGGTTTCCCACGTCTCCCAAGTAACTTCTTCGGTCCCTGACTTGGACCACAGCACTCGTACCAACGGTACGATCTTGTTACGCAAACGCTTCTCCCGACGCTCCAAAATGCGCACGGGCAACTCTTCATAAGTACCATTAGCTTGAATCTCGATGTCCTCATAACTAAGCACATGAGACTCATCTGTCACATACTTTCTGAGCAAAGATACGTGGAACACGTTATGCACCGGGTGAGCTGATGGCGGCAACGCCAAGCGGTACGCTAGAGATCCTACTCTATCCAGAATCTCGAATGGTCCCACGTAGCGAGGGTTAAGCTTCCCACGCTTACCAAATCTGAAAACTCCTTTGGATGGCGATACCTTGACAAAAACCTTGTCACCGACCTCGAACTCAACATTCTTGCGCTTTCAATCTGCGTAGGACTTTTGTCGACTCTGAGCGGTCAACATCCTTTGTCTGATCAAAGCAATGTCTGAAACCGTCCTTTCGACCAACTCTGGTCCAAGCAGAATTTTGTCGGCATTATCATCCCAACAAATCGGAGATCTGCATCTGCGACCATACAAAGCTTCAAACGGAGCCATCTTGATTGTAGCATGCCAGCTATTGTTGTACGTGAACTCAATCAGACTCAAGTTGTCCTCCCAGCTAGTCGGACAATCGAGTACACAAGCTCTAAGCATATCCTCCAGGGTCTGGATGGTCCTTTCAGACTGGCCATCTGTCTGAGGATGAAAAGCTGTGTTGAACCTCAACTCGGTTCCCATAGCCTTATGAAGTTCCTGCCAGAACCTTGACATGAAACGGCCATCTCGGTCCGATACAATGGTCTTAGGAATGCCATGTAAGCGGACAATATCCTTCTGGTAGACTTCTGCTAACTTCTGGGTTTCCCATGTGGTCTTGATGGCTATGAAATGAGCACTCTTCGTAAGCCTATCCACAATTACCCAGATAGCATCCCTCTGACTTCGAGTCTTTGGTAGCCCAGTGACGAAGTCCATGGCGATGTCCTCCCATTTCCATTCTGGCACTGAGAGAGGTAGCAACTCACCACCTGGCCTGCGGTGTTCGATCTTGACCTTCTGGTAAGTTAAGCACTTTGCCATAAAGTCTGCTACATCCCACTTCATGTTTGGCCACCAAAACTTCTTCCTGAGATCCTTGTACATCTTGCTAGAGCCAGGATGCACAGAATAAGCAGATGAATGAGCTTCTCTCATCACCAACTGACGAAGACCTTCTGTGTCAGGCACACAAATCTGATCCTGAAACCAAAGTGATCCATCATCCTGAACCACAAAACTGGGAGCTTTCCCATCCATCACTTCACTGCTTAACTTCACCAAGATGATGTCATCGACTTGCTTTTCTTTGATCTGATCCAGCAATGTAGCCTGAATTTCCATCATACTCAGGTACCCTCTACGCTGGTCATACAAGACTTCAATGTCGCATGACTCTTGGTTTAGCTTGGTCTGAGCAGTAAGTAGAGCAACTACAGTCTCGTGCGTTGTCTTCCGGCTTAGTGCATCAGCTACTACATTAGCCTTGCCCGAATGATACAGTAACTCTATGTCGTAGTCTTTGAGCAACTCTAGCCAGCGGCGTTGTCTCATATTTAGCTCCTTTTGAGTAAATATATACTTGAGACTTTTGTGGTCAGTGAAGACTTGGCATCTTATACCGTAGAGGTAATGCCTCCAAATCTTTAGCGCAAAGACAACCGTTGCTAACTCAAGATCATGGGTCGGATAGTTTTCTTCGTAAGTCTTGAGTTGTCTAGATGCGTAAGCAATAACTCTGCCTCTCTGCATCAGTACACAACCCAAACCACACTTTGAAGCATCACTATAGACCACATAATCGTCATTCCCCTCTGGGAGTGCGAACACGGGTGCCGAGGTCAGCCGTCGCTTCAACTCTTGGAAACTGGCCTCGCACTTGTCATTCTAGACAAACTTCTTGTGAACCTTGCGGAGTACGTTGGTCATAGGTAGAGCGATCTTTGAAAATCCTTCTACGAACCTTCTGTAATACCCGGCAAGTCCAAGAAAACTACGCACCTCCTTCACATTCTGGGGCTGTGTCTAATTAGCCACCGCTTCAATCTTTTGGGGATCAACCATAACCCCATTTTTATTGATCACGTGGCCTAAGAAAGCCACTTCCTTTATCCAGAATTCACATTTAGACAATTTAGCAAAAAGCTGATGTTGTCTAAGGATTGACAAGGCAATCCGCAGATGTTCCTCGTGGACTTCTTCATTCGGAGAATAGATCAGAATATCGTCGATGAAGACCACCACGAACTTATCCAAGTACTGGTGAAAACATCGGTTCATCAAATCCATAAAGACAGTTGGAGCATTTGTAAGCCCAAAAGGCATCACTACGAACTCGTAATGACCATATCTGGTCCTAAACGCAGTTCTAGGAATGTCCTGCTCACGAATTCTGAGCTGGTGATATCCAGATCTCAAGTCGATCTTGGAGAAAACCTTTGCTCCCTGCAACTAGTCCAACAAGTCATCAATCCCAGGCAAAGGATACTTGTTCTTGATCGTCACCTTGTTCAACTCTCGGTAGTTGATACAAAGTCAAAACAATCCGTCCTTCTTTTTGACGAATAATACTGGAGCACCCCACGGCGATGCACTCGGCCTGACATAACCTTTGTCAAGAAGATCTTCAAGTTGATTCTTCAATTCTTGCATCTCAGCTGGAGCCATCCGATACGGTGATTTGGAAATCGGCGCCGTACCAGGCTCAAGATCAATTGAAAACTCTACGTCACGGTTCGGGGGTAATCCAGGAATTTCTTCCGGAAAGACATCCGAAAACTCCCTCACCACAGGAATATCAAGAACCTCAGGTCCATCCTTCGCGGGCGCATCCAAGTAGCAAAGGTACCCGACACATCCTTTTCGTAGTAGCTTAAACGCAGCCATCACATTGATCAGCTTGTCGTTATCAGCGTCATTCCGACCTTTGAACTTGCACACGAACTGGCCCACAGATGACACCGTCACCATTCTTGAACTGAAGTCGATCACCGCCTTGTGACGCATCAGCCAATCCATACCGAGAATAATGTCGTATGGAGCCATGGCTATGCAGATTAAATCTGCCTCGAATTCCTTACCCTGAATGGTAATCGGAAAGTCGGACAGATGCTTGGTTCCCACCAAACGTTCTCCATTAGGAAGATTAACGACGAAAGGGTCGCACGAATCGTTGCACACTAAATCTAACTTGCTAACACAGCTATCCGAAATAAAGGAATGCGTAGCACCAGAATCAAACAGAATGCACACTGAAGTAGAGTGAAGGTATAGAGTACCTTGAGCAATTGGAGCATTGGGTACATCTTCTTCACGCATTTCGTACAAGCGTTGGCCCTGACTTCCAGAAACAGCTGGGGCCTTTCCCCTGTTCTGAGAAATCGTCTGCACTGACGGGCTAGGAGTCTCAGCAGGCTTAAACCTAGGTCGGTTGCTCTGATGAACTGACCCTTGCTGCGACTCTACTCCCTTCTGCTTCCCCTGCTTGCAGAACTTCTGCAGATGACCATCATGTCCATACCCAAAGCACGACCTCTTCTCCTTTTGACACGCATTGCTCTTGTGCCCAACAGTACCACAATTATAGCACTGAACTAAACTCCTAGTCTGCCATGACTGCTGAGTCGATCCTTCATGCGTCATCTCCGTCTTAGCTCGGCCGGACTTGGCAAAGTTAGACGGTGGCACAGGGCGCTTAAAACCACCTCCCTGGTTCTGGTTCTGCATCGACTTCTGTCGGTTGCGCCTTTTGGTCGACTCCTCTAGAGTTATCTCCAGCTTATAGGCACAATCCACATACTGCTCCAAGGTAGAGCATGTGTGGTGCACCATTAACGGCTTGATATCCGGGCTATCCACTCGTGAAAGTACCAGATCTTTTGGGCCTCGCTGGTGATCTCGGCAGGGGCGTACTGTAAAAGATGATTGAACTTAGATGCCAACTCGGTCACTTTCAGACCATCCGTCTTTGGGTACAATAACTCTTTATGATTCTCCTCTCTCATAGCACGAGAGAAAAAACGATCAACCATCTTGGTCTTGAACATCGACCAAGTCAGCACTGGGCTCTTAGCCAAACCTATGATCTCCCACCACTCGCTAGCCTCCTCCTTCAGCTGAAGAGAAGCGATATGGACCTTCTCGGCCTCAGTACACTCCACGTTCCGAAACAGCCTCTCCATATGGGAGAACCAATGAGTCACTGCTACTGGCTCCCCTTTCCCGTTATAGCAATCGGGCCTCATGGAAGTGATGGTCTTAAGAGCGCGACCATAGCTGTCTCTAGCCCTGACGGCATTCTTCTGAACCACAGGGTTTTCTGGCTCCACAACATTAGGAACCGCTGGATGAGTAGGCACTTCTTGCGCTTGAGGCGCACTGGGTCTCAATACGTCTACAATTGCCTGCATCACAATCCCGCGAATCGCCTCAACAGCTGCGGCATCAAACAGCGTCGGCGCTTGGGTCTGATCTTGACCTTCACACCTAAGATGGACGCGAGACTCTGACTCGTGCTCATCCTGAACACCTCTTTCTGCTGGCCTGGGATCTTGGCTAGTCCCAGCACCGGCTCGAATCGAGTTCCTCGTGCTTCTTGGGTTCACCATCTGTTTACCGATCCAATTCCAAGCATTCAATACATTAATATTATGCAATATACTTATGCAATATACCAACGTAAAGAAATTACTCAGAATAGATCAACTTGGCATTTTATAGATGAACCTTCGAACTGTTACACAAGCTACACATAAGTCTATCATCCGAGCGCTAGGACAACATTGCTCGAAGATAAAAGTGATTCCCAGAGTACTTACCGCAATACTGAAATATTACACATAGTACAAACTTGGAATGCTAAGAAACGAAACTACTGCGATAGGCAACGCCAATTCTCATCAAGGCGTTCCAAAATGTCTCCCAAAAGACTGGCTACTCGTGCAAGGTCTCTTCGGACTAGGCTCACCATCGAGCTCTGGCGATGGGTTTCGCACCCTGCTAGACCCTGAAGCACATGGTCCTATCTCAGTCATGGTAAAGTATGGGTCGTTCATGACTGGCCCTCCTATCCCATCCCTCCTCTGAGTACTGGCGATCAGCTCATCCCTCCGACGCTGCTGTTCTGCAGAGATTACCTCGCTCTGGCGGAGGATCTCCTGTAGCTCGGATTCTGACCTCCTTCTTCTTGGAGTAGGGATAGGCTGAGATTCCCTGTCACTTCTCCTAATACCGTACTCGGTATACAGTGCCTCCCAATCAGCTTCTGACATGGGTGCGTACTCTGGCACTGGTGGCAACTCTTGCATAGGTGGTAACTCTGTACTGGGGTGAATAAATTGCATCCCCATTTCCTGACTATCCACCAGCAAGTGCCTCAAGTCATTGGACTCCTGGTTTTGTCCGCTGAGGTCCATCTCGGTATCCTCCTCGGGATCATCCTCGATGGGGTCCTCTTCATCTTCGGGGTCATCCTCTATGGGGTCCTCTTCTTCATCTACCTCCTCGCTCCCTTCAATAATCACATCCATCAGGTAATCGTCATTATAGTACCCTCTCGCGTACCTAGACGATTCATCATCTTGCAGTGCTTCCTCCCTTGGTGGCTCCACTGGCACTATCACAGGAACTACAGCATTCCTTGACACCAGAACTATCGACTCAGGAAGCACATGCTTGATCTCCTCAGATGGGCTGCTCGGGCCTCCAACCTCGAAGCACCTCTGGGGTATAGGGAAGTCTAGCCTCTCGGTAGACGGTGAATCCATCTCGGCATCTTCCGACCCCTTCCTCTGGAAGATACATGCACCCATCTCCTATAGGATAACGATGAAGGAATTAGTCTTTCTAGACATAGAAGCAAGCTTACTATATCAGACTATCCAGAAGACATGACTATGAACGGTGTTTTTAAATTCTTTTTACTTTGAAAGTTCAGAGCCCTTTTTAAAGCATTTTCGAAAACGGATAAATGGTTTATAAAAATCCCAAACCCATTTTAAAACCTTTGGCTCTGATATCACAACTGTAACACCCCCAAAACTTAACCCTTTTGGAAATGTATTACCTCCAGTGACCCCAGTGTTCCTTACCGAGATCACCCAAGGCTTTACCGTTTAAATACAATTTATGAAATACAAATGATACGCAATGATCAAAGAATTCAATTCCAAAACATAACATTGTCAAGGAAACAAGAGTTACGGGATTACAACCCAATCCCGAATAGGCTAACACAGAGTTTAAACCAAATACAACGGAAGTCTTAGAAAGTACATTACAACCAAAGTCATTGTCCAAAAGATCTCAACCTGATTAAAGAAATAATTAAAACGTTCAAAAACCACCGTCGACTCCATAGTCTTTCTATTCTTCTGAGCTACTTTCGATCTGATGTACCGAATCGAACGGATGACACCAGCCCACATGCAGAGAACAAAGTTCGTGGGTTAGTCTACTTGAATAGACTAGCAAGGGTACAAAGCAGAATGGTTCGAAGCAGTCGTATTAGGTTAGACTCATCGCTTCTCGAATAATAATCGATGACGATAGTCAACCATCATACTCCTACTGGAATAAACAAGAGGTATGCACAAGAGAAGATTCTGGAAGACTGAATCTTCACAGAAATCGACTCGAAAAGAGACTCCGAGAGATTGAGTCTTTAAGGAAGTATGACAAATCTGGAATGTTTACAGCATCATACAACAATGATTTAAAAGTTGACTGAGATGCTTCGGTTCACGGCCAACCTCATTGCATACAGCGAATCCAGATTGGAAAGAGAACGTACTATGATCAAAGTCGAGATGAGTTTTCCTAGCTGCACTATAACTTAGATGCACTACTCGCCGAAGGTTTATTAATTATGTGCGTCAGAGTAGCACTTATCTGATTTATATTACAAACCAGACATCACATTATTAGACTTTTACATGTGTACCCCACCAATGGGACGACACATCTTAGTATACGTTTCGTCGAGAGTGATGTACACCGGAAGGTTGGTGACACCAGCTAAGTGTCCTGCCTCTACACACTTGTGAAAGAGACCGATCATGATCTTAGAATAGTACCAGATGGAGACGAGCCACCCCGATACCAGATTATAAAGAAACGACTGGACAGAGTCCGAGTAACGTTCCTATCTAACAGTGCTAACTAAACAGTTACAGCACAATAACAGTTACAGGATAAATCCACATAAAGGCCCGAAAGGCGATCACAGATAATAGCGTTGTTCTAACAGATATACAACCTATTATATGATTTTCAAAACAGTTTATCAAAACCATTTCCAGACAAACAGAGTATTCATTCCAAATTAATTACTCAGATAAACTACTGATAATTAATGTAAATATGGAACGAATGAGCAAGAGCGAACCGCCACTTGCCTTAATCCACAGAATAGAAACAAGCCTTACGACAACGACGGGATTCTGGGCTCGACACGGGTATAGCTCCGCTAGCACAAACACCTTCGAGTCGACCCATAAAAGGAACCCTAAGTTAGATCCGACATAACCACGGTACGAATCTAAAAACGACGAAAGAGAACGAAAGGAAAGATGCCACGACCACAACCAACCAAGCCAAAGCCACGAAGGCATTCTGGGCACTGGCGGCGGTCGATGTTCTTGGCGGCGGTCGCCGTTCTTAGCGGCGGTCGCCGCAGTTCATCACGGCAGTCGCCGTGAAGAACGCGGCGGTCGCCGTGAAGAACTCAGACGACAGAAGCGGCGAGAAAACTCACCCAAATGATGCGCGTTTCGACCCCTTTATGCCTTGTCTGGGTTCTGACCTCCAAAGGCAACCAAAAGGCTTCTAAAGGGCTTCTGGAAACACCACCAAACGACACCAACGAGAGCTTCCGAACTCCGGCGAAACACAACTCCGACGACACAAAAATTTGGCAGAGGTTCGGTGTTTGGGATGGCTCAAATCCCTCCCCCAACACCTCCTTTTATAGCCAAAGCATCTGGAGCACGAAGATAGTTCGGCGCTTGCCAGAACCACGCCGGCGACCATCGATTAAAGACCTCTGGGTAATCACGGCGGGCGCCGCGACTTTGCCTACGGCGGGCATACGGCGGTCGCCGTTCCTAGCTCTGGCGAGCCCAGCGTAGGAGACGACGGCCTGACACATCGGGCCCAGCGACGGCGGGCGCCGTGACTGTACGGCGACGCCGTTTTGCCTTTTCCCGCCCATTCAGCTTTTGGATGAGCAAGACATTAACTCGGGATAAAAATTATCGTACGCGAACGCGTATAAACATTCGAAGCACGTCGTCTGTATTTTATTTCACTGAGAAAAATATTACAGATACAGAGCACATTACAGAATGTCTCAAGCTACCTGAATTAAATCCGACGTACTAAACGGGTACTCGGGAAAATTCCAAAATTCCCAAAATAACCTTACAAAAATACGGGGTATCACACTTTCGATCTGGGAAAACTTCAGAACTGTCTGCGTCCTCGAATCTAGAACAGGATCCTCCTTCGGATCTTCGATCTCAGGGTCTGCAAAAAGTTACATGTAAGCCAAAGTTAAAAGCCACGCGACCTACTTCAAGCACAGGAAAGAACACAAACCTTTCCACATCCATTCGGTCAACAAGAACGGACAATCGCCCCCCAAGCCCAACGACGCAACGTTCACGAAAAAGAACCGTTTTTTCCATCCACGATCGTTCACATTCAACCTCAAAGCCAAGGGTTGGCGGTCAGAGCGGCTTCGAAGGTTATACTGGTACGATCGCTTGGACCCCAGACAGTAGTTATAATCTAAACCCTAAAATCTATGCCAGCGTTCAGACGGTCCAAGACCTTAAGCAAACGCCAGGCATGAGGCATTATTTGGCAAGGGGCTAAGGAGAAAGAAGAGAGCACAGACTGAACTAGTTCAGAGAAAGGAAAGGTATGGCCTATTTTGAAAGGATATTCATAGAAGCAAACCCAACCCAGACATCTCGAGTCGGCCCGTTCGTCTGGATAGGGGAGGCGAGAGATGGCATCCTTAGGAAAACCTCCAACCTGCAAGACCCTGTCGAGTTTGGGCTGAGTCATGACGTTCACGACGCTTTCCTGCTCGCTGAGAAGGAAAAGGGGGGGGGGGCGATCTTCAGAACTTGACTCCGAATTGGAAGCGGCCATGAATGAGATGGTGAAAATATTCAAACTTGGAAGGAGAAAAGTTACCTAGGGAAGGAGAAGTTACAGACGGTGAAGATGAGAAGAAAGGGAAGAAGTCAAATCAATTTATTGGCAAAGGATGGGATCCAATTCTGCAGCAGAGACGTCTGATCCAGTGCACGTGTCTGTGATCCATGAAGGAAAGAAAACCGCCTAAGTCCAACTTGTTACTCGTCCGGTTTCCTTTGGGGCAATTATTGGGCCACATTTTTATCAGGATTGGATCGGCCCATGAAGCAAGTAAAGATCACGGCCCAGCGTGCGGAAGAGGAAGATTCATCCGTTGATGCGACCAACGGCTCCATTTGTAACGTCCGGAGCGGAAATCGTGGATAGAATCGTGGCATTAAGTAACCGAGTGATCCTCTCAAATCTGGCATTATATCCTTTTATTTTAAATAAATTAGGATCGATCTATTATACACACACCTCTACGGATGCAACTGGCTAGCATTCTCGAACTCTCATTGTAATTCGGCACACATTTTTCTTAAGGAAGAGATCATTCGATCATTCTACGTGTTCGTTTGACATTACTCAATCTCACTCGATTCATTGCGATCCGTCTCAGCTAAGCTTTACTATTCCCGTTTTGTTTCATCATTCTTGGTTTGCTATTTTGTTTGAAGTTATAAACTGATTCGTTCGACTAATAGCACCACATCGAAGGCAATTTAGGTTTGATATCTTTTTGCCCAAAACAGAAAACCTGAACTCTTAAATCATAGATCTCTCCCACATTTATGTACTTTATCAGGCCATATTTATACGAAGTCAGGTCAATGCTCTGTTATATCACAAAATTTCAAATGTTAGCCAATTTCAAATTTCAGAGCAATATTCACTTTATCAGGCCACATTTATACGTAGTCAGGTTAATGCTCTATTATATCACAAAATTTCAAATATTAGCCGATTTTAAATGTCAGAGTAATATTCACTTTATCAGGCCACATTTATAAGTAGTCAGGTCATTTTTTAGTTATATTAACTTTAAATTTTTAACTAATTTTCCATTTCTCTTACAATAGGTTTTCCATGAACAAAGCGGGCCGATACAGAGGTTATTCAATGTCATTCGGAGATGATTTCAAATGATTCAAGAGGTGGGTTTAAGTAACTTGAGCATGGCGAAGCCAATGGTGTGGTCAAATTTTGAATTTAATGAATCGAAACGTGTTTTTCTTAGGGTCGAACAAGGATTGATGGTGGTGCAAATAAAGGAAAGTAAGCATAATGAATGTTGCATTTATTATTTAAAACCGACTAACATTTAAAATTTTATTTTCGTAAATTTTGTACATAATAGAGCATTGACCTGACTTGGTATAAATGTGGCTTGATAAAGTGAATATTGCTCTGAAATTTGAAATCAGCTTACATTTGGAATTTTGTGATATAAGAAAGCATTGACCTGACTTCGTATAAATGTGGCCTGACTTCGGACAAATACGGCCTGATAAAGTGCATAACATAGCACTGTCCTTCTTGTTGAGGATGTTATATCACAAAATTTCAAATGTTAGCCGATTTGAAATTTCAGAGTATTATATACTTTATCAGACCACATTTATACGAAGTCAGGTCAATGCTCCGTTATATCACAAAATTTCAAACGTTAGCCGATTTCAAATTTTAGAGCAATATTCACTTTATCAGGCCATATTTATACGTAGTCAGGTCATTACTCTGTTATATTAACTTTAAAGATCCTACACAAGTCCACTTTTAATCAAACAATGGTTCTATTGATAGTTTATTTGATATTGTTGCTTATGTCAATGAATAATTATTAGTTACCTCTGCTATATACCTGGTAATATACAATATGGACCAAAATTTCAAGATCCCATCTGTCATATTTGCAACTTATCATTTGCAATAGAAATGTAGGTGGAGTACGTTAAGCTTCCTTATCGGTTTTGTTTTTGTCCCTCTTTCTTCTGTTAATTAAGCCAAGAGTACCACTCAGCCGAGGGCATAGTTTGTGTTTCAACGTTTTTATGGGTGTAAATTGAGCTTAGTGTTGAATTGCTAACAAAAAATATTGATAATTGGATGTGAAAGTGTGATTTTATTTATAAAGGGTGTTTTTTTTTACAAATGACTTGAAGGGTGTTTTTATTTGGCGCAATTGCACAAATACCAGAAATTTCAGAGCATTATGTACTTTATCAGACCACATATATACGAAGTCAGGTCAATGCTCTGTTATATCACAAAACTTTAAATGGTAGCCGATTTCAAATTTTATAGCAATATTCACTTTATCATGCCACATTTATACCAAGTGAGGTCAATGTGGGTTTGGAAAAGAACATCTACAAGCAACTATTAACACTACTTATAAACATATGAAAATAATCACCTTCAAACTTAAGAATTGTGTTTATCATGCCACATTCAAGCTTAAAAAATGTGTTGAGCTGATTGTGGTAAAAATTGTGTTGAGAATATGGGAAATAACCTAAGTACAAGTGCATGACACTAACCAAACTGGTTCCCAAGCAAATGTACAAATACAAACATCAATCGATCTTCATTTCAATATGGAATTATTCAGACATCTAGCATAGAATACAATGTATAAACGCAACAAAAATACCTTGGAATTTCATATATATATATATACATATAGAATGATTCACAAGGAGAAAAGCAGCCTACAGTTTAAGAAGACAACAAAGGCCTTGTTCCACCCACGACATGTAAATACAGTGCAAGACATAATGTGACAATAACATAAGACTTTGCACTAAAATACCTAACCACCTCCAGACCCCTGTCCACCACTTGATCGCAAGCCACATTGCTGATAACAAGCTTTCCATCATTAGTGTTTAAGAATTCTCATATAGTTATTTGTTAGCTTGGAAGAAACAGCTGCAGTTGGAGCATTCTACTGACAGAAACAATACTAATTGTTGTAAGTTCACTACTAAAATTTACCAAAATAAAAGGACTCTAAACACAATTACATATTATTTAGCATTGTCCTTGAGAAAAGAATCATACTTTATTCTCTTGTCAACACTCAACACCAACATCAGACTATTTCACTATGACAGCATTTCACATATACACAAACAAGCATTGTCTTCTTTGCCTTAACTTCAAGTACCAATTACAAGTGAGAGGAAGGGCAAGTGTTGGGTGGCAATGGAGGCATTTCAATGACAACTCCTGTTTCATGGCGAGGATCGAGCTCTATCATCTCTGCAGAAGTCGCGCATGTTAAAAGGCTTCGTGTGGAATGACCTCGGGAGTGATCACCAGCCCAAGTGTGCAGGAGTGCACCAGATCGATTCCTTCCGCCGAGGAGTACACGTCGATTGTGCGGCTCGTGCAGCTCTCACCTTGAATCTGCTCCATTTAGAAGGATCGAACGCCAGCGTGAGACCTAGAACCTCCCAATTTTGCTCTCCCCCAACCTCATCGGGCAAATCAAGCCTGCAAAACTGTCCGAGCACCGGATTGCAAACAAAATAAGCGCAGTCGGAACGAGATGAGGAGCAGACCAACAAACCGTTACAAGAGTGCAAGATCCGTGAGCAGGACATCGGGGGAGGGGGAGCGAATCTGAGGCGGTCGCTTAGCCAGAAGAAGTCAAACTTTCTCTCCTTCGCGGCCGCCGTCAAAATCGACGCCAGAGTGGTTGAGGTTAAGGAGAAGAGGCCGGAGCAGCTCCCCTTAGGGTTGCGCTTGGTGTGGAGGAGAGCAAAACGACGGTCATTGGAGATGAGACAACGCCAATTTCGGGAAACGCAGCTGTCGGCGACCCTTGATTCCTCTAGAGCTCTATCGCCACCTCCAATGGCAGAATCACCAAGCTCGAAATCATTCTCACAACCCCAACCTTCATCCCGCCCCTCCGCCGGAGCTCGAACCCCTCCACCACCTTCGCGATAACCCTAACTGAAGTTTTGCAAGAGATGAACTGGATTTTTTAGAGAAATGGGGGCACAGGAGATGGAATATGTTGGATGAGGGGATTGTTAAAAGTATAATTTATTTTGTTAATTGTAATTATTAGTTGTTAAATGTAGAGTTTTACAAAAAAAAAAGGTAAATGAAAATATGATTTTATCTTATTTGTTTTTACAAGTTTGGCAGTTTTATGATACTTTTACAATACTTTTTAAAAGTTTATATTTTTGCAAGGAGCCTTTCAAAAGTTGGTATTTTTTATAATTCCGCCAATATAATTTGGGTGGGTAGTTACCAAAATAAAAGAAGTTTATTGGTTTAAAAATAATATAATGGAAATGATCGACTGAGATAGAGTTCGTTCGGATACGTTAAACCACATCAAAATGGAAATGATCCGAGTATTTAAACCATATAAAATAGAAAGGATATGATTACAAGGGAAGTAGTTTTGTTTTTCCAATAAATATCTCATTAGAGGTAAATGAATGACTACGTTGAAGTACTACTAATTCTATTTTTTTCTAGAATATTGTCATGTGTTTGTATGAATATATTTCTTATATGTGTCAACATTATCCCATGCATAAATGAATATCTCTGTGCATCCATTGTGAATATTTAATTTCTTAAAGACATGAATATCACAACTGAAGACATAAATATAACAACTTAAAGACATGAATATCAGCACTTGATGATATGACTATCAACACTTGATGATATGAATATCACCACCTAATTAGATGAATATTATCCCTCAATTACATGAATATCATCACTAATTACATAAGTTGTTACCACTCAATTACATGAATATCACCACCCAATAACATGAATATCGAAAATCAAAATTTAACACTCGTAAATCTTTTCAGGACTAGAGAACCAACGACGTCTAGTTGTTTTAGCATTGAACTTTCCCCTTCACATGACTAATTTCAGAAACGCGGTCAACTTCGGCGAAGTAGACGCATTGAAAGCAGAGTCGGCGTATTCTACAAAACTGCAGAGCGGCGTGGAGCGGAGATGAGGCGAAGGCGGAGTGGAACAGAGTCAGAGACAGAGCAGCGTGGAGCGGAGTTGGAGATGGAATGGCCTGGAGAGGGCAGGAGGTGAAGCGGATCAGAGGTAGAAATGGAGTGACACAGAGTCAAAGGCAGATCAACGTAGAGCGTCCTAGATCAGAGGCAGAGCCAACAACGTTCGCAAGCACGTCGATCATCCATGGTGGATGGTTGCTTGTGGGCAATGTTCTTCAATGACAATTTTTAGGGTTTGAATATGAGAACACGATTGGAGAGAGAAAATATAATAGAGGGAATCTCAATTTTCAATTTATGGAAAGAGATTACAAAATCATGTACATGAAATCCCCAAAAATCCCCTTTTGATTTGTTATCATGTGCAATGCGGGCATGAGAGCATTTTACATTCAATTATGGTTGAATCAGATTCGTTAATTATTTATCATCCAATCACTAATACTAGGGTTGAGCACGGTTCAGGTAAACCGAAAGTTTGGACCGAACCGAAAAAATCGAACCAAACCGAGGTTTTTCGGTTCGGTTTACATGTTTTGAGATTTTGGTTTTCGGTTCGGTTTAAACCGAATATTTATACAAATACAATAAACCCTTATTTTCTACTTCATTTCTCTTTTGATATGTGCACCGCACCCAGTCAGCCTCCCACTTCGCTTCATCTCTCTCGAGTTTCGTCCCGTGCAACACTTCATCTCTCCATTTTCCAATTACTCCTTCTCATAATTTGCTTAAATTTTTTAACATTTAATTAATAATTAAAACAAATTTAATTTATAAATATTAATTTTTTATTTTATAAGCTCTATATATTTTGGATTGCAAAATATATACATATGAAAACTTTGTCTTGCGAGTGACATCGGTACGCAATATGAACCAATTGAGATTAATGGTCATTTAATTTGGTTCAAAACCTAACCGAACCGAAACTGAACCTAACCGAGTATGTTCAGTTTGGTTTACTCAAATTCGATTTTTGGTTTGGTTCATTTTGAACTGATGCTCAACCCTATCTAGTACAAAAGATTGGCTTGGACTTGGGGTTTTTTCTTCAACGGACCGCGGTTCCCATAGAGCAATTGTCTTCGGTGAGTTAAAGCTTTCAGACGTTACTTTTTTTTCTTTCTTTTTTTGATGAGGAAAGAATTAGGATGGTCTTAGTTTCTATGTGAATACCAACCTAGAGTATTCTTGCGGATGAGAACACGAAGTTCTGAATCATTACTAAGGTTAGACACACTTGGTGAAAAGCTGAGTGTGGCAATTCGATCAGTAGTGTAGTTCACCTCTCTGAAAATGTGTCTAAGATGGACCTCCTTAAAAGAGTGGATGTCAACCAAAATGTCGGCTACAACCATCTCTATTTCCCAAGGACAATCCCAAATGCCTTTAATCGAATTAATAAGGCAAAGATTATCACCCTCAAATTGTAACTTTGTTAGCTTTTGGGATTTTGCATAATTGATGCTATGTTTTAGTGCTAGAGCTTCCGTCATAAGAATGTTATTGTAGCCACAATGTTTATTTTCCATTCGGATAACTTATGCTTTGTCATTTCTGATGATGAAACCAATTCCAGATTCACCATTTGCCTGTTTTGTTCCATCAAAGTTGATTTTATAAAAAAGATTGATTCGGTTTTTCCCATTTTAGAAATTTGGTTTTCCTATGTTGTGGATTTTTCTTTTTAAGGATGATTTCATCATCAATTTCAGAGTTTTTAGTAGTATCCCAATTGTTGAATAATGTAGAAATGTATTGTGGTAAGTCTTTTATTTTGTCGTTTGAGTCAGTGTTGAAAACAATTTGATTTCTATTCATCCAAATGCCCCACCAAGTATTGCAAAGACGGGTAAAATCTTTCTTTGTAAGAAGAGATTGAAGTTCGATAAGAATGTCTTTTGGGGTTTTGTTATTAGTATTTATGTTTGTTATAATGTTTTTGATTGTACTACTTTGTTTTTCAATTTGTAATAGTGTAAAGGGACATTGTATTAGAAGATGAGTGACATCTTCCACTGGATTAATGCAAGAATCACATGCCAGAGGAATAGGAATATGATTCAGAGCAAGTCTTGATTTTGTTGGTAATCCATCGTGACATATTTTCCAAAGGAAGTTTTTAATTTTTGGGTAGGTGTCCAATTTCCAAATCCAAGAGAAGTTATTTCTAGTAGGGGTTTGTTGTTTAGAAATTAATTCAAAGGCAGTTTTTGTTCAAAACCAACCATTTTTACTGGGTATCCAATATAGTCTATCACGAATAAGATGTTGAGGAATAGGAATGTCTATAATTTTTCCTATCGTTTGTTGATTTAGGATTTCATTCAGTTTGTTTTGGTCCCAATTTTGGTTGTTGTTTATGAAATCAGCAACCTTTAATGAGGGATTAATAATAGTTTGAGGTAGGATATTACTTTTTAGGTTGATGTTAGATATTCAGTTGTCTGACCAGAATTGAATGGTTTTACCATCTCCTACCAGCCAATGAATGCCATTTTGGAATTCCACTCTTAGCTTAAGTAAATGGGACTAGGGGTGTTCATCGGGTTTGGTTTTTTGTTTTTTTGGACCGAACCGAACCGATTATATTCGGTTCGGTTTTCGGTTCTTATAAAAATAATATTTGGTTTTCGGTTCGGTTCGGTCAAAACCGATTATTTTTTAAAATAAAAAAAAAACCTAGATTTCTAGATAAATTAGTCCAACCTTATTCGGTCCGGTCCAGTTCGGTTCGGTCTAGTTCGGTCCAAATTCGGTCCCGTTCGATCCAAGTTCGGTTCGGTTCGGTCCAAGTTCGGTTCGGTCCAAGTTCGGTTTTGTGCACTAAAACCTACTTCAATAACCTAAATCAACATAATTTCAAAATATTCGGTTATTTCGGGCCAAACCCGAACCGAACCGAATAAAACCGAACCCGAACCGAACCGAGTATGTTCGGTTTGGTTTTCGGTCCACAAAATTTCGAAATTCGGTTTCGGTTAGGTTTTGGCCCGATGAACAGCCCTAATTGGGACCAATGCCAAGAAATATTCTTTTTTTCTTATATTGAAGAATGTTTGTATCTTTGAGATATTTTTCAGTTATGACTTTAACCCAAATATTGTCAGGTTCATCTAGGATTTTCCATAAGAGTTTCATTTGTAGGGCTTTATTTATATCTTGTGTTTTCCTTAATCCAGTTCCTCTATTGTCTTTGTTTTTACAAATTTTATCCCAGTCTATTAAGGGTTTGTACGATGTTTCCTTGTTCTAGAAGAAGGTTCTATTAATAGTATCTAATTCTTTTTGAATATAGGAAGGTAACACGAGACTTTGCATAATGAAATTTGGTTTAGCGGCTAAGTTAGACTTAATAAGAGTGTTTCGTCCTTCTTGAGAAATGGAATTAGCTTTCCATTTTGTAAGCAGATTATAGGTTGAAGAGATAGTATCTTTAAATATTTCATGGTTAACTTTTCCGTTTATAATAGGACACCCAAGATAATTTTCCAAGGATGTCGAGTTTGGAATACTAAGAACATATTGGATAAGATTTTTGGTAGCACTAGAAGTGTTGTTTGTGGTTTGGAAGACAGACTTATGGTAATTAACACATTGACCAGATATAGGACAATATTCCTCGATAATCTTTTTGATTTTAGAGCAAGCCGTTAAGTTTGCTTTTGCAAAGATAAGGATATCATCTGCAAAAGCAAGAAACGGAATATTGGTTCCACTTCTGGTGATTTTGAAACCAAGTTGGTTGTTTGTTAAGGTGCTTTCAACCTGGAGCTTCCGAGCTAAGATTTCTGCACCAAGGATGAAGAGAAATGGGGATAATGGATCACCTTGTCGTAGTCCTCTTTTAGGAAAAAAGACTTCCGTTGGTCCATTATTGACAAGGACCGAGAAGGTTACATTTTCTATGCATTCTTTAATCCAACTAATGAATTTAGTGGAGAAGCCAAATTTTTCTAGAACTTTTAGAATAAATTCCCATTCTATTTTATCATAAGCTTTTTCCATGTCGAGTTTGATTGCAACACACCCTTCTTTACCTTTTTTTTTATCTAAATGAGTGCAAAATCTCATGTGCTATAAGAATATTGTCTTGGATAGCTCGATCCGCAACAAAAGCACCTTTTAGGGGATGAATGAGTTTGTTTAGAATAGGTTTCATCCTATCGGTCATTATTTTTTAGATTACTTTATAGATGGTTGAGCAAAGACTAATCGGTCGATATTGGTTAGTGGAGTTGGGATTGTCACACTTAGGGATGAGTGTTATGAATGTATGATTTATCTGTTTTAGTAATTTGCCAGAATGGAAAAAACTTTTGATGACTTTGATAATTGTTGGTCCGACTATGTGCCAATATTTTTGATAGAATAGTGCAGACATACCGTCTGGACCTGGGGATTTATTACTCCCGATGGCAAATACAACTTTTTCTAATTTCTTCATTAGTAGTCGGATTAGTCAATTCATCGTTTTCTTGGTTGGTGATTTCGCTATTAATATTAGCTAGGTACTCATTAAGAGTGTGGTGGTTAATATTTCTCTTTTTAAATCTTTTTTCAAAGTCCGCTCTAATCTCTCGACGGATATTTTCATGATCTATAATGATCGTACCTTCATTAGTGTGTATTTCTCTAATTATTTTCCTACTGCGCCTTCTAGTAGCCACACGATGAAAGTAATTAGAGTTTGTATCAATGGATTTGATGTGTTTTGTTTTAGCCCGTTGGCTCCAGAATTTCTTATGAAAGGAGAGCAAATTTTCTTTTTTTGGAGATCAATCTATTTTGTTTAGCAACCAGATTCTGATTTGGATTAAGAATAATGTATTTTTGGATTACTGTTAGGGTATCTTCAACATCTTTTAGTTGTTTGAAGATATTTCCGAATGTTGTTTTGTTCCAATTTTTTGCGCTTACTTTAAGTGCAAAGTTTTTTTAACAAGGTTATACATATGAGAACCTTGAAAATTGATACGCCAAGCTTGTTTAACTATGTTTTCGAAGTCTTTTCTGAAAGTCCACATGTTTTCGAAGTTTGATTGGTTTTCCAATTCAACTGAGATGGGTCATTGATCTGATGATGTAAAGGCGTGGTTTTTTATAAAGATGCCCGAGAACCATTGCAGGATTTGACTGTGGATGAGAGTTCTATCTAATTTTGAGTATGTGTTCTCAATCACTGTTCTATTCTTCCTCCAGGTGAAATCACCACCTTGTGTCGGGATATCTATAAGATCACGGGTATTTTTAAAATTGTGCAGTCTTTGTAATTTAGATGGAGGGAGACGACAACCCCCAATTTTTTCCGAGGTATCTTGAATCTCATTAAGATATCCTATTAAAAGGCAAGGTAGGTGTGTCTGTAAAACAAAGTTTGTTAATAAGGGCCAGAAAGTGTCTTTTTCATTTTCTCTAGGAGGAGCATAAACAAATATAAGCATTATACAAATGTCTTTATCAAGAATTTTATACTTAATGGCTATGAAGCGATTATCGATATGGGATAGCTCATAGATTTCATTTTGTAATTGGTATGCTTTCCACATAATACAAATTCCTCCAGAAAAACCAAAGGCACGTGAGTAATGAAAGTTGTCAAAACCAGCTTTTTTCCATAGGTGATGTTTTGGTTCTTTATCGGTCCTTGTTTCGACAAAGGCCATCAGTTGTATTTTTTCGATTTTACAAAAGGATTCAACATCAGTCCAAAGGTTTTTACGACCGATGCCACGATAATTCCAGAGGCTTATCTTCATAAACAACAATTTGATTGTTTTGCAAGTGATATTGATCTTGCCAAGTATTTGTTGAGCAATTGTAGGTTTGTTGTGCTTATCAAATTAATTGATAAATTCCTATGGTTGACAGTAAAATAGACAAACTGCCTCGAATGATTGGGCACATTTATAATGTGAATCGTGTAATGACTAGGATAATAATTATATAGTTCTTTTGTAACAATAGGATATACATCATGTGAATTTAGTAAGCAAGACATATGATAATTTGTTACGACTTCAATGGGGACAATCATCCAATTATTAGAGATTAAATGAGAATAGTTGTTGAAAGTGTTTGAGCATATTGTTGGTTCAGTAAGAAATATTATAAAAGAAAGATAAAAATGGTCCAAGTTGTTCAGCATCCACATATTAGAGTGCATGTTTTGACCAAGGGGATTGGCCTCATGTGATAGCTTGGTTTTCCTGATGTTGGAGACGGTTAAAGGTAACAACCTTTTAAAAGTCATATGACACAGATATTTCAGAATCCATGTAATGATAGAAAAAATAATAAATGTGATACAAACTGTAATGAGATCGTTGGTAATCAATTTTGTTTGTGAATTAAATGCAAGATCATTCAAAGTAGGTAGTACAAGAGAGATGCTCTAGTTGAGGTTCCGGCTCTGATATTGCTTTTTAACAAGGTGTGTCATGTTAGATAATTGTATTTGATAATGATTCCTCTCCAAGAGGAACACCGGTTTTGTTGAGAAGTTATGCCATAAAAAATAGGGCAAGCATAGAGAGAATAAACTTAGAGAGGTGTTATGACAGATGCAACCTTCAGTTGTTGAAAGAGTTTGAGTATAGCATTCATTGTGGGAATGGATATATAATCCATCCAGCCATTTATTAGCAAAAGGGGGGTACCTACACCAATAGAGTAAGGAAATAGTGGTCAAGACATTATCAATACTAGAGTTCATGACAAATTCCCTGCTGTTAAGCCAGATAGAATTGAAAGAATATAGGCAAGCATACCAAAGGGTTAATGAAAGCCAATACATGACACCTTTTTTGATAAGAGAACTATAGTGATTTAAAAGATCTATTCTGGAACCATGTATAGTTATAGACATACAGTAGAGGTCTGATGGAGCCTTGTGTTGAGTTTCCACTTCAGTGTTTAAATGTACAGAGTAAGTAGATAAGACCATATAGTCAGTTTTCGCAGCTAGTTAACCAATGGTTTGGTTCTCATATGAAGAATGATAATTTTTGTTAATAGGAGTTAAGGAGACCTTTAATAGTGGGGTAAGAGTTGTCAGGATTGAAAAAAAGACATTGGTGTACTTACAATGTATAGGTTTGAAAGTACATCTAGTGGTTTGTGAAACCTTTTGGTGAGGGTTAACCTTAGTGATAATATTTTCTGGGCAGGCTTGTGAAGCCTTAGAAACAGTATTTCCACAATCCAGGTAAGTAGTATGGACATCATTGGTGAGTAAGTCGCTAGGCAGTGAACCAGCATAGAAGATCGGTATAGAGCATAAAGATTTAACATGTAGAAAGTGTATGCCCCTCTCATCAAAAGATGACAGGCAATCATACAACTTATAGCCTAATAGAAAGGCAGGCAACATGATTCTGACGGTAATGAAAGGGATCTTAACATGAAAGACAAGTATGTAATAATAGCTAAGTTGGCTTTTGAAGCAAAACAAGTAGTTAGAGTCGGATAATAAGATCACAACATGGTCATTGGGAATGAACCCCGAGAGTTGAAGCGAAGCAGAAACATCAGAATAATAAGCTATGTTAACCATGGCTGAAATTGAAACCAAGAAATGACTCTCAATGCAGCAGGCACGACAGTGACACAAGCAAACATTTGACAGATAAGGGTCAAGGGATTTGGGGATTAAGCATTCAGGTAGCAAAGAAGTCTGAAGATAGATAATAGATTGGATGGATAATTTAATGACAATATAAGGCTTGAGTAGGCAAGGAAAAAAAGGATAAAACCTGAAATTCTTGACCAAGCCAAAGTAGCTAGCCATGGATAAACCACGAAGAAGCGGAGAAGCTGGAATCTTATTGCAGAAACGGCACAAGTGAAAGGGCACCAGTGTCAGCACAGAAGTCCACCACCTATTGCCAGAGTCACGCCAAGGAAAGATCCACCACCAGAAGTGAAACGGGAATTCCGTCTACGAAGCAGGACACCGGATAATCCCAACTAGAAGCTCACCGCGAGCTCGAAGGAGGGGAAACCAGGCCTAGAGATCGATCACGAAGGGAGAGGGATCGATCCGAAGGGATCTGGAAACATGAAGATTGATAGAGAGAATTTAGAGAGATTTGGGAATTTGATTTGTGTTTGATTAGCTTGGCTCAAAGGCCTGATTCGAACTACATATAGGGATATTTGGGTTAAGTCTAAACCGGAGTTTTAGAAACTAAAATGCAAACCGGAACAAACCGGATATAATAAAACTAATTAAAGAACCGGTCTAATATTCCTGTAACAATACTCCCCTGTTGAAACGATCCTTGTCCTCAAGGATCATAAAATGAACGATATATTCGTAGTAAAGTGCAGCAAAAGCTCCATGAAAAACCCCCATAGAACTTGTCTCCAGCCAATTTGTGTATCCTGACCAACATCCAGGTCTAATATTCCTGTAACAAGAAGATTCAACGGCTCCACCAAACTTGACGGGGGTAGGAGGGTTGAGTTGAGAGGTTACGGAGAAGCCACCAGTCGCCTACACCTCCTGTATTCGCCCGAATGCGTTTGACGGCAAGAGCCCGAAGAGAAGGATCTCTAGAGGGCCAAAGATTGCATTTTTTTGGGAGTAAAGAGGTTTAGAAAAGTCCTCTGAAGAGGAACTTTGGATCTGGTATTTGGGGTTGGTCGATCCATGGGATTTGGGAGCGGGATAGTTGCATAGAAGCGGAGCCGCTACGGGTGGTAACCGATCGGAGACATAGCTCAGGTGTGGGAGAGGGATGCAAGTGGCAGCGGTTGGGGATGTGGGAGGAAGAAAGGGGGAAATTTTTAGGGTTTTCAGAGAGTTTTTTCAGATAGGGTTCCATAAGCCTTTTGAACATCAGACGTCACTTTTTTGTAATCGGGGTGCGGATGTCGGACCACATTTTTTTTATGAAACCGTGGTAATTTTTATTAATTTATTTTTAATTTTGAAAATTAGGGACCCCGGTTATTTTGAAAATCGGGATCCTAGTAGAAAAATCAGACCACGGTTTATATTACAACCGTGGTATTGTTTTTTTTTAATTCGAGAATTCGGGACCGCAGTATTTTAAAACCGGGGCCCAAATTGAACAATTAGACAACATTCATTTAAAGAACCTGGGTAATTTTTTTATTACGAATTCATATTTTAGGCGTTTCAGCCACGACTTATATATAATTTTTCTCTGGCATACTATCATCCATATTAATATAGTTCACATCAAATCAAATTGTAAACACCAATTTACCATAACATGTACAAACTCATATGCATAAAGAGAGTTTTTTATAAATTATAATATTTTAAATTTTAGCATACAAAAGTATAAGTTCTACTATTGTATTCAATAATTTCTAAGTAATGTAGCAAAATAATCAAAAGAACACAATGATAATTTGTTCCTGCGCGCATAACTTCAGTCAAGGACGAGCATACATGTCTTGAAAACATACAATAGTGAATTTTGATTATTTCAAGCCAAAGGAATTAATTTAAAATTTTTATGAATTACAAATTTTATGTAAGAAAAGAGAAGAAAAATATGCATTAACCATTCCATGAAGCTAGTGTTGATTGATTTCAACATTGATTAAAGGTTCTACAAACTCAAGCCACTCTGTACGTATGTCATTAATATGCTCATCTCCATAGGTCGTTGGAGAGCCTTCAAAGTACTACAAAATTAAATATATGATAAGTATATAAATGTTATGTTTTGATCTTTTGAAATTATTATCTAAGTACACATGCATACCTTTTCCGAGATTAGGATGACACCTCTTTCAATAATTTCTCGCATGTACCGACATATGTAGTGCCCATATTGGTAGTTGTTCAATTGTTTAGGACACTTCAAATAAAAAAAACTCTTGTTTAAGAACCAAGCAAACTACTAAAACAAGCAAACTTGTAAACTAAAACAACATTGTGCAAGTTGCCCAATTGTGCATAAAAAACCACTTTCTTGATAACTAACTTGGATAAGCTTCCATCGTATTTCTCGCTTTTTCTCCTTAGGTTTCTTGATATCTTCATTTTTGTCTCTAAACACCTTCTTGTTGAACTTGTGTAAGGCTCTACACATATTAAATGATCTTATTCACCAACAACAACTATATACATCAATAAATTCAATAGAAAATAAAAGTCTAGGAGGAATGTCTTACTTTGTAGCTAAATCTCTAAAATCAATTTTAACATCATGGACGAGTGGATCTAGCCAATAAATGATGCTTTTTAACGGGTCAATCACCGCTAGCATCCAATGAAAACTACAAAGAAAAAGTAAGAGAAGTAGAAAGTATGTGATTATGTGCATAATTGCTTGTATATATGTTGTAGTATAATAAAAATTAACTTACCCTACATTTTAAGGAGCAAACCATAAACGCCCTCTCAAGCATGGATCGAACCGTATATTGTGCCCTTGGTTTTAGTTGGTTATCATTACCCACAATCCAAGACAAATGTTATGGACAAAGAAAAGCATATTTGCTCGAATTGTGATTTTCATGCAAACATCTACAATTAAACAATCAAGTGAACGAGTAATGATGCAAAGTGAATGTAAAATTAAAGTCGAGTATAACTGTTATAGGTTACTACCCACATCACATAGATTGCAACAGGCATTTCTGCCTTCTAGACATATATTTAACTCTCTCTTTCCAAAGTGCAAGAAATGCTCGTGATGTAGATTATTTGTGGGCATATCGATGTTAATATCCAACTTATCAATGGATAATAACATTGATGAAACTCTTGACATCACCGAGCATTGTTTTGATTTTGCACTTTCTAGGCATTTGTTCTTGCATTGCTTAGAACTACTTGTTGAGATCTTTGTACCTTTTGATGTATCATCACCCTAAGACATCATATAGTAATTGTATAAAAAGTTATAGTAAGGATGAGAAAAAGTAGACCGGACCGCAAATTTATGATCCGGTCCACGGTCCGGGAATTTGATATTTATGGTCCGGTCCCGGTCTGGACCGTAAAAATTCAAAAAAAATCCATTACAATTTTGGGTGTAATTTTTACAGTCCGGTCCCGGTCTGAACCGTAATTTTAACGGTTCGGACCATAATCGAACAATTAAAATGGAGAAAATTCTGAAATTCGGTCTTCTCGGTCCAAACCGTGGACCGGACCGTATCGATCCACGGTCCGGTCCACAGACCGTGATCGGACCGTATGCCCATTCTTAAGTTATAGTATTGGCATTAACTAAATTCACATAATGATTGATATGAAGATTTTCAAATTAGTTACTATACTGATACATAGATGACCATGTCCTTCGGCCAAGCGATAAAACCTCCAATCACATCTTTTATACAGGTGACATCCTGATCTCCGCTCGAGTATGGAAAATTTGCATGATCTTGGCCATGTACAAGTGTGTTAAATGTGACCTTCAACTGAAGCGTTGAATCCAATTCTCTACCATGGAGCACTGTATTTGACCCGACTTCTGGGATAAATGCTCGCCCATTAGCAACCATAATTGTTAGGTCCGGCCAATACAACTTACATTTTTTCCTTTCTCCCTTCAATAAACAAAATAAAGTTACCTATAAAAAATTATGACATAATTGATAAATTCAATACAAATAAAAAAGATTGTCATACCATCAGGTTGTGTAAAAGAACGTGATTCCTTCAATGAGCAACTATCATGTCTACTATGATTAATCTGCTCGCCCTGAGATTCCCGCCCTTCTTGCATTTCCATAATCATTATTTGCATCATCTGTATTTAATTTTGCATGTCTGACACTTGATTCTGTAGTATAGTAACAGTTTGTTGGGATGCACCAGCACGTCTACGCTTGTTTTCACTAAAGTATTGCTTTGAAGTTACCCCAAAACCTACAGCCTTCACCCCACCAGGGTGCTCATCATTACCTAGTGCTATAGCAAGTAAATCATCTCTCCTTGTGAGTTTTATGAGTCCTTGGGACTCTTGGTCTTTGAGACCAATCTTTAAGCACATAAGATAAACTAATAATTATAATTAAATTATGGATGTTGCTACTAATACTGGATCATCAATGTTTCTAATAAACAATATTGGATCATCAATGTTTTTAATAAACAATAGTTTACGTTTTAGATAAAAATAAGTAGCACATGGGTAGTCATAAATCGAAATTAACATATGTGGTCACTCAGAATGTCACACATGCAGTAACGGTAAACTAGGTCGTTTTCCAATCTATGCAGCCACAAAAAATTGAACAAGTCACAAGTTGAAAAGGATGGGGACAAAATTATCTTATTCAACATAGTGGTCACTTACAATTTTTGAAGCTATTCTTTCAACTCCATGATCGAGCTTCCCATTTACCATTTGTCTCGCAGCCAACCATAATTCAACTCTAGGAATCAAAGAAGTGGCAAGATCTTCTCCTATCTCCATGAGCAAAAAAAAATCAACATAACAGCCAACCGACATACACATTTAAAATTATCAATCATAATCCCATAGTCATTACCACGTTTCTAGCTTTACGACGATAACCCTTTAGTGCTGATGAGTGATACCTTGGCTCTAGGGTTATATTGTGTCACGTGCCGCAAGAATAAAACATGAAACTTAGCATCTTCTAACTAATGAGAGAATATCTAGGGAGCATTATACTCAATAAACCCACAAGAAAAGAAGAAAAAAAGAGTAGAAAATTTAAGCCAACAAAGTATGCACTTCCTACAAAGGAACAGTTACTAAGGAAGATTAATGAAGACGGTCAGTACTTGCTTTACACTATTTTCTTGGATTGCCCAAGTATGCAAAAGGGCAGAAGCATAAAAGCATCACTGCCAAAGAGTATTTCATGTGATAAGGATTCCAAATACAAATGGAGTGGTATTTTTGGACTGGTCTTTTACATCGGTTATCAGCATATATTGAAGTGAATGGTTCACCTATTTTTTGGGCACCTAGGCCTTCTTTATGCATGTGGGTGGCATGTGTCTAGCACAAATTGTTAGTACATAATCAACGGGATTGGAAATTTTCAAAGATACTTTGTGATTGGACGAATCATAAAGGCTTGCAAGTTTGGTGTTACAACTTCACTGAAAATTAACATAGGAGTGTTGTTCTTCTATGGTGAAAAACTAGCAAGGAGAAATTGAATTTCACATATTTTATTGAATTAGATAATTGAGATTTTTATGCAACATTAGAAGTATTTTCAAGATGAATCTAAATGCTAATATGCAAAAACATGTTAGAAGTAAGGTAATTTGAATCTGATGAGCTAACAAAAGAGTATGTTTTTTCAAACAAAGCCATATGATACTCTACAAAAAAGCTGCATATGCAGCCATGTAAACAACTTGACGCAACTTCTTCATCTTTGATGATGGACCAGATTAATCTTAAGAATTTTTTGCATATGTGCTGATTAGCTTGCACCTTAATTGTACCTCCACACTGCTAACTCACACCCAATGTGTCACACCAATACAGGATCACATGTATTCTATAATACGAAAACAAATAGTCTACAAGATCATGATTAGAAAAAAATAGCCTATATGACAAGACAAATTTGTTACTTGAAAATCAGCTACTATGGATGCCTTCATACTTATATTTCTCTCTTGTAACACATCAAGTACAATCTTATAAAAAAGAATTAGAGGAGTCATTGAGCAACCACAAAGTTCGTATCAGTATATGACCATAAAATTAGCATCTTGATCTACTCTAAGCTACTATAAGTATTTCCTATATCGGGCAAAAGGCTGATGAGACGATTGCCTCCAACAACAAAACAGGTTAGATTCCACAACAATGTTCCTTATATTTTTAGCAAGAACATGCTAGTGACGATTCCGTAAAACTTTTTGCATTTAACTTTCTTTCACTCTTAAGTACATCACAGCTTTGCATCAACCGTCCAACCTTAAGTCTAGCTCTTCTTCACAATTTGGAGCATACATAGGCAGAAATAAAGAACGGAAGGAAAATAGAAGAAAGAAGGATAAATGCGTTGAATGTTCTCACAAGTATGAAATTTTTTGAGCTCCAAATATGCCTAGATCATACAATATAATCCTTGTGAGTGTGATGAAGAAAAGTTGTTCCTAAATTACCTCATATTTTAAAAAATAATTTCATTTTGTAGTTATTTTAAGCAACGGATATAATGTCCCTATATTTATAAGAAAAGTTGTTTCTCTCCATTCTGAGGAAACCCCTCCATTAAATTTCTAAAGGAAAGCCCTCAAATATTTAAGCATTGAAATCACAAGGGAATAAATCCCTCCAAAATGAACAAATTTCAAGTGGTAACTCTTCTATTCATAGATATTTAAGCATATATTCTTTCAACCAAGAAAAACAAAATCAGATCTATAAGAGGAAATAGGAGCACGATCAAGATGCGTACTCGATTTCTTTTTACCATCTGGTGATTGCCGTCGCCGGTGATTATCCGAAGTGTCTTCCCTCTCATTCTATAGGAAGAAGAAGACTACAATTTGGAAAAAAATAAAAAAAGACAAACAAAAAGAAAAAATAATTTAATTGCTTGACCAAATCCCCTACCCATGCGTGCTACGCAAGCTGTAGGCATGCATGGCCTATGGA
The DNA here is from genome assembly GCA_027886185.1 of Rheum nobile. Lineage (NCBI taxonomy): Eukaryota > Viridiplantae > Streptophyta > Magnoliopsida > Caryophyllales > Polygonaceae > Rheum > Rheum nobile. The sequence goes on along the minus strand of WOAB01000002.1, from coordinate 489,517 downwards.
TTGCTATGCAAGCCTATGATTTTTTTAAAACTGGAATTACGAAAAACTAATAAACAACTATGTGCAAGGATTGGCCTATTGCGTGACCAAAATCCCCTTCGTCATATGAATAATTATCAAATGACAAGATTAATTGATGTTATCTTTTCATATTATTTTTCACCCTTATTTATCTATTACGGTTTCGTTTGTTTCAAGTATGAGTGACAAATTTCTCGCTATATTTTTGGAGCTGATCTAGGATGATGCCTAAGTGTCTGGTCATGGTCGTGTTTGTGGCTCAATGAAGATTCATCTTTGAAGAGAGGGCAACGTCATGGTAGTCCGTTCAGCACTTCCGTATGAGTTCTCATGTCGGACTCGTCTGCCGGTGGCGCTTTCGTCTGATCGTGCTTGCTCACCACTCGTTTTAGGTCGTTTTAACTCTATTTTTGCTTTGTTGTAATTTCCATACTTGTTGTATTGTTCTTTCTGTCCGATTTTAACCGACACCGATTTATCGGCCTCTCGATCTACCCGACGTTGTTATGTCGGGTACTTCAAATTATTTCCTCATCAAAAAAGAGAAGAAAAAAAGAGTGATGCTACATATACTCTGCTTTATGTGTTGTTTATATTCTGAAATGGTATGAATACACAAAGCGTATATACTTGGGTAATGTCATAGTATAGATACACAAAGCATACCTATATCTTGGTATTATCATGGTACGCATACGCACTGCGTACTTGTCTAATCGGATATGTAATATTCGATCACATATCCGATCAATGTTAATTTTTCAACAAAAAAAACATATTGAGGTACGCGAGGAGGGCGTGTACATTTTAAAATATTAAAATAAATTTATGAAATTTTTTTGAATTTATTTTTAAAAAATGTTTAAAGAGGTAAACATCTATGATGCGTTCGGAGTATTAAAAGCAAAAAAAACGGAGTTTATTTAGCAAGGGCGTAGATTTATGTTGTTCGAAAGATATTTCTTAATGAAGAATATTGAGTATAAAAACCTTTTTATGGTAGTTCTTGTTAAGAGATGTATCTTTGGAGATACCATAATGGGTGCTTTGTTCGGCAACTTACATATAATATAACGAGCCTGTTAAATACAAGACTTGTTTCTCTTAAATATACGACATTTTGTATGCACCATATTGGCGTACGCTATCATACTGCGTACAGGTGACATACGTACCAAAAAGTACAATTCTTGTATGCTGTATTCTAACGTACAAAAATTATACATTATACGTTTTTTTTTTTTTTTTTATAAAGTAATACAATAGATCTGTACGCAAGAAAAGAGCGTACGCTTTTTTACTGCGTATAGATTGTTGGGCCAACCATACATGGACCGGCCCAAACCTGTACGCAATAATCGTGCGTTAGGTTAAGGGGCCGCGTGACGCGGCCCCTTCTCCTTCCTTCTTCTTCCTCCTCATTTTCCCTGCACGCGAGAAATCGGTGTCGTCGTTGTCTCGCTCTCTTCTTGATGTGACCTTGCTATGAAGAAGGTCTCAAGTCCCGGATGAGATCGTGGTGAATCCGTAGTGGGGCGAAACAACTCCTTGAATAGGCGTCTGCGTTGATGGAGATTGCAAGACGACGGCGAGGCGGAAGCGATTGCGGAAGCGATAGAAATTTGAGGGGTTGACCGTATGGGTGAAGGGGGCCACGACCAGTTTAGGGTTGGAAAAGGATGGAGATTTTGAAGCGGATTAGAAGAAGGGAGCAAGCTCGACCTAGATCTAGCGGAATTAATGGCAGAAACGCGAGGGAGCAAGCTCAACCAAGAGAATCAAGGAGGACGTTAATGGAGGCTCAATTGGAGTTTCTCTCAACAATAAGTCTGTAATATTAACGTGCCTAGAAAGGGAACTACAAGCTAGGTTAAGTAAAAGGAAGACTCTTCCTTTTCCTTAACAAAAAAAGATTAAAAATAAAACAAATAAAATACTAAAAATACCCTAAGGAATTTCGGTCATTCTAAGTATAGAAATGACCTCCTAAACTCCCTAAAAATGCTGAAAATAATAATAAATAATATCCGGGAAAAATACTGATAAATGTCATAAATCAGAAATATCGATAACTAGGCGAATAGCGATCAATATCTCTAATCTGTAAGCTCCGGGATCTCTGCAGACTGTGTAGACGTCCCAACTGTCACTAAACTCGGAATGGATCCCTCATCTGTAGTTGTCATGGTAGGCGAGGTCACATCATCCTCCCCCACTTGAGTGTGAAGCGTCCCCGCTTCACCGTGATCATACTCTGGCTCCACGTACGGTGATAGATCAGCAACATTGAAAGTTGGGTGAACACCATACTTGTCTGGGGGCTCTAGCTGGTAGGCGTTGTTATTGACGGCCTTGACAACACGGAATGGTGGAAGACCATCTGGCAACTCGTCCGGCATCACATCCTGAAACTCCTGCAAAATTGACAAAATACAAGAGGGGAGTGCGGACCCTGAAATAGGTAGGGCAGTAGGAAGAGCACTGAGTAGGAAACAGGGAGACTTGCCTTGGATGACGTTGGAAACCTGCCGACGTCGCGCCAAGAGAAGTCTTTGCTCGCAAGTGCCTTTCAGCGCCGATCTACCTTTTCCACCCTTCGGATTAGCAGAAACCTGTTCTGAAGTGCCTTGGGTACCCGAAGAAGATGCTGCAGGAAGTTGTAGGGAACCCTGCTGGAAAGCTGTAGGGGACTCTGGAGGGGGTTTTCCGGGGTCCTTTGCAGCCTGTATAGCCTTGTTCCTCTGTCTAATAGCATGGTCCTGTAAAATCTCATTCGGAGTCATCGGTAAGAGCGTCACGCGCTTTCCATGGTGAGTGAACATGTAACTGTTCAAAAACCCATCATGGAAGACGTGACGGTCAAATAGCCAAGGACTCCCTAACAGAATATGGGTGGCATCCATGGCGGTAACATCGCACAAAATAGTGTCTGTATATGGTCCTATGGAAAAAGTAACGGGACACTGTAAAGAGACATTGTTACCTGGTTGGTCTGAAATCCACTGCAGACCGTAGGGCTGAGGATGTGGTTGCGTCTGAAGATTGAAGTCGCGGACAACTCTCTCAGTTATAATGTTGCAGCATGACCCTCCATCAATTATCAGACTCAGCGACGCATTCTTCATACGACACCGGGAATGAAACAGATTCTCCCTTTGGTCAAGCGGACCTCCTTCCTTGACACTGAGGATGCGTCTGGTGACCAAGGCATAATGCATGACGTCTGTATCATGGTCGCTCGGCCTGATCACCTCATCAGTCAGCTCTGTAGACTCCTCTGGGACGTTCTCCTCTTCATCCGAGAGGCTCTCGTAGTCTTCAGTTTTGGCGGAGTAGAGGACACGCTTCTGATTAGGGCAGTCCTTCTGATAGTGTCATCGTCCACCACATCTATAACACTCTCGATCGCTAGAACGATCTGTACGGCCTGTCTCAGCAGAGGCTGATGGCTGTCGGCGCGCAGAAGAATGGGGCGCTGGCAGTGGCGTCGGAGAAGACGCAATACCTGTACGATCCTGTCGAGGCACAGAACTAGAAGAAGAGTTAGTGCTATAAGAATGTACATGGTTCGAGGTATACCTTGGTGAGGGAGAAGACGAAGACTGCCACGGCTACTGTCGACGTCTCTGCGCCTGAAGATAGAGCTTCTGCGCAGTATGTACCACGTTGTTGAGGTCTCGGATTGGCAGAACATCAACCTGATCCCTGTACGGCTGTGACAAACCCGTTATAAAACGTGTACGTAGTGTAGAAGGAGTAACACTTACCCCGGCCTTGAAGTACATGTCTTCTAAGCGAGCAAAGAACTCCTGTGGCGTATCACGACCCTGAGTAGCAAGTGCAATGGCCGTCTTCATATCCTCTCGGTATGTCGTCGGCACGTACTTGCGCGTCATGAGCGCTACTAGCTGTTGCCACTCTGTCACAGGTGGCCATCCCATGCGTGCCTGCTGTTGGACCAGTCGGTTCCACCAGGTGCGCGCTGCTCCTTGGAAATGCAAGGTGACGATCTCCACCTTCGCATGCTCCTCATATTGATAGTGTTGAAGAACATGGCAGGTACTCTGCAACCAATCTATGAAAGTAGAAGGATCATAAGTACCAAGGAAGGGTTCGATTTTCACCTTAATTTCTTGGCGATACGTAGCTGGGGGTGGGTATCGCTGTTGGGCTGCAGCGGGAGCATAGAAATTCTGTTGTGGAAGCCCCTGCCGCTGCTGTCCAACTGGTAGTTGTTGCCGTCGCTGCGCTCGTGGAGGACCGGCAACCCGCTGCTGCTGATATTGCTGTGGATGACCCTGTGCAGCGTAATAAGCAGCCTGATTCTGTGGCTGCTGTGGAGGAGGAACCCAACCTGTACGATGAAACTGCTGCTCTGGTGGGTCCTGTAGGGGTGGGTGATAACCTGCAGAAAACCCATAGGCCCCTTCTTCCTCATCCTCAAGATTAAATTCCTGGAATCCTTCATCTGAATCTGACTCAACAGGAGAAACAGTACTCTGATGGTCAGCCAAAGAATGGACATTGAAGGTTTCAGAATTTACCTGATGTCGACTTGGACGAGCCGTGGAGTGTTTCCCTTGCTTGCTTGTGGAGGCATGTGGTTCTGTGCGTCTGCTCTGGCGTTTGACGGCACTGTCATCGACCGGTGCATCCTCCTCTGAAGATGACTCATCATCGTCCTGCTCGTCCTCGTCCTGAGAGTTGCGTTCAGGAATTGTCAACTGGGCTGATTTGGAGCGCACCTTCTTCTTCGACGCGCTACTCTCTTTATGCGATCCTTTCCGCTGATGCTGCGTAGGAGGATCGGATATCAGAACGCCCTTGCCCTTTTTCTGCTTCTGGGCTAGGGTACTCTGGTCGTCACGATTGTTCGGTGACGGAGACGGCATCACTCTACTGAGCAGATCACGCATGGCTGCAAAATTCGCTTCTGAACGTTCATCGGAACGTTGCTGATTGGCCACCAATAGCTCAATGGCCGTAGCCAGTTGATCGACCCGACCCGTATCCTGTCCGTCATTGGAGTTCACCATTATCCTGAAAAGACAACAGACCCCAACAGAGCAAAGGAAAAACCAAAAACAAAGCAACAGAAATGAAAGAGAAGTCGAACTACCAAGATATCACAGCTGAAAACAAAGCTGATATGGCCGTGAGGGCGGGAAGGCTAAGGATAATCACACAATAATCACAAATTGCAGCGATAACTCAGCAAACAAATTGTAGATATAAATTGCCGCAGTATAAGCCTAGATATGCCAACAAGACTATAACAGCCAAGACAGTGAGAGAGAGGAGATGAGAATTGAATCAATAACGATAGGGTAACGATTACCTTATTTTGGCTTTGCGCACCCTATATCTCTTTACCGTTGCCACCTAAGTTCGGCTTTTCTCACAAAAAGCTCCTGCACTCTAATACCCCTATAGAAACCTCAACTGCTGTTGCCAGGATATAACGGTAGGCACAGAATTTAATCTGGCGTGAACCTAGGCGTCCCGGCTAAGCAGCTGCAAACTAACAAAAGCGGATAACTCACGCCAAAGTCAGAAGGATAACTGTAAAAAGCGAATGCAGAAACCGACACAAAAAGGAAATAAAATAAAATAAAAGGACTCAGATCCCTGCAATCTAATACCCCTACAGTAACCTCAACTGCTGTCGCCCGGATATAACGGTAGGCACAGAATTTAATCCGGCGTGAACCTAGGCGTCCCGGCTAAGCAGCTGTAAACTAACAAAAGTGGATAACTCACACCAAAGTCAGAAGGATTACTGTAAAAAGCGAAAGCAGAAATCGACACAAAAAGAGGGAAAAAAAAATTAAAATAAACAATACCAAAGTTCTACCGTAGGTGCAAATTTCGGACCCACGAAAAGAACCCGGATCTGGGAGCTCCGTGCTCGTTGCGCTGGGCGGGGGAAAAGAACCCGGTTTGTCAGCACCCGGGATAGAAGACGCTGGCAGCTGGGCGCGCGTGCGCGGGCGCGGATGGCTGGCTGGGCGCGACGCTGATGCGTGTTGGCTTGTCTTGGCGCCGAGGCTCTTGGCTGCTGGGTGTCTTGCGCCGAGGACAAGGTGCCCTAACAACTTTCCTAAATTACAACTTCTTGATTGCCTTGATTTGATTCGATTTTTTTTTTTTTTTTTTTTGGCAAATCTTCAGATCTGGCTTTTTCTACAAGGAAATATCTCAGCCTTTTTTTTTTTTAATTAGAGAAATTGCAACAATAACTCAAGAACCCTAATCTTCAACGGCGGAAATTCTTCAACGAACTCCCTTGTGCAGATCGGACTCCAAAAAATTTATTCAAAAAATATTCTAGACACCAACACACTCAATTGATTCAAGTTGGAAAGAAGAAGATCAAAGAAGACGCAGATTAATGGCAAAAAGGTCAAGTACAGCAATTCAACCTATATGCATGCAAATCTAGATCTATAATTCAATCACCAAATTACCAACACAAAGAGCAATTGCTGTGTGTAGGGGACAAGGTAAGATCACTAAAAATCAAGCAAACGATTTTTTTTGAAGCAGATTTACACCAAAAACGAGTTTTCAATGCAAATCTACAATGGTTTTTTTTGATAAAATTAATTCGGCCTTCAAGAGGAATTTTTTTTTTTGTTTTGAAATTTTCGACTTTAATAATATAGATCTGAATAAGAAAAAATCGGAATTATCAAGAAAAATGCAGGAATTTTTTTTTTTGAATTTTTTGACACGAAAATAAGGTTGTGATAAGCAAGGAATCGATTCGACTTACAGATTCGAAGGCTCTGATGCCAGTTGATGTGACCTTGCTATGAAGAAGGTCTCAAGTCCCGGATGAGATCGTGGTGAATCCGTAGTGGGGCGAAACAACTCCTTGAATAGGCGTCTGCGTTGATGGAGATTGCAAGACGACGGCGAGGCGGAAGCGATTGCGGAAGCGATAGAAATTTGAGGGGTTGACCGTATGGGTGAAGGGGGCCACGACCAGTTTAGGGCTGGAAAAGGATAGAGATTTTGAAGCGGATTAGAAGAAGGGAGCAAGCTCGACCTAGATCTAGCGGAATTAATGGCAGAAACGCGAGGGAGCAAGCTCAACCAAGAGAATCAAGGAGGACGTTAATGGAGGCTCAATTGGAGTTTCTCTCAACAATAAGTCTGTAATATTAACGTGCCTAGAAAGGGAACTACAAGCTAGGTTAAGTAAAAAGGAAGACTCTTCCTTTTCCTTAACCAAAAAAGATTAAAAATAAAACAAATAAAATACTAAAAATACCCTAAGGAATTTCGGTCATTCTAAGTATAGAAATGACCTCCTAAACTCCCTAAAAATGCTGAAAATAATAATAAATAATATCCGGGAAAAATACTGATAAATGTCATAAATCAGAAATATCGATAACTAGGCGAATAGCGATCAATATCTCTAATCTGTAAGCTCCGGGATCTCTGCAGACTGTGTAGACGTCCCAACTATCACTAAACTCAGAATGGATCCCTCATCTGTAGTTGTCATGGTAGGCAAGGTCACATCACTTCTCCTCCTCTTCTTCTCTTTAGTCTCTCTTTCTTCGACGATGGCGAACAGTGGCGGTGGCGACCACCCCGGTGAGGCTCCTGGCGGCGAGATTGACGGCAGACGAGGAGGTGGTGGTCCTCCAAGCGTTGTGGAGAGCGCGGCGGCTGGCGGCGTGGCTGGCGGCGGTGCTCCTGGCGTCGAGAGCGGTGGTTCTGCAGAACCGGTGGTGGAGTTTGTCGGCAGAGAGGTGGCCGTGGTGGTGGCCGGCGGCGGTGCCTATGGCGGCGAAGCGGCGTCAACTAGTTCTCCGTCCAGCGGTGGCGGGGGCGAGGTTGAGGGTGAACGAGGTGGTGTCCGGATCCGATTTATTCGAGCCCGTGGCAGACGAGGAGGCGGACGCAGAGACGTTCCTGCGACACCCGGTCAGACTCCTACCTGGGGTAGTCGAGAAGTATGAACCGAATAGAAATTTATGGATTATAGAAATTGAATTTATGAAAATTTAGAATGAAATAAGTATTGAATTTAGAAAATAGGTATTGCATTTAGAAATTGTTGGTATTTTAGAAATTAGGTATTGAAATTTATATTTATGTTACAAAAATTGAATTTGAATTTAGGTATTGAATTTAATAATTTTTTGGATATTATATTTGATGAAATTGTATTTACAAAATTGAGATATTGAATTTTAGTTATAAAAATTTAACTTGAATTTAAAAAAACAAAGGAGTCCACTCTTCCACGTTGAATTTAGGATATGAAATTGAATTTGAAAAATTTAGATATTAAAATTAAAATTTGGAAATTAAGGAATTTATGTTTTTATTAAATGGGGATTGAATTTAAAGAATTATATTTGAAATTAGCAAATTAAGATGACAAATTAGGTCTATATTTGAAATTGGCATATAATATAGGTATTGAATTATGAAATTTATATTATAATGTTGTAGTTGTTTATGAATTGAAAATTTTGATTAATATGTTATAAAAAGGCTTTACAAGCCTCGATGCTGTTTGTGAGACGGCCCCGACGTGGGTCCCATCAGCTGGCACGAAGGAATCTGGTCACAACATCGGCTCGTCGGGCCGCTTCGGTGGATCTGCTTCCCGCCCTACATGCAACACAAGACGTCGGGGCGGGAGTGCAGGAGGGCGCGGCCAGGTCTGACCCGTCGTTGTCTTCGTCTTCCTCATCGGCCTCGTCCATGGAGCTGGACGAGGAGGCAGTTGACGTGTCCCTCCACCGCGACTATTATGAGGAATTTGAGGAGTCTCCCGGACCCGCAACGGACTGGGGATGGACGAGGCTCCCTAGCAGACGGATCCGGCTCCCCAACAGGCGGATCCCGCTCCCCGGCAGGCAAATCCCGTAGTGGAGCGCGAGGATCCCGCTCCCCAACAGGCGGGCCCCGCAGAGCCTTGGATGCCAGGAGGCCCCCTCATTCCTCACCTCCTCGCTACGTATACGACCCATGTCGCCAGGGTCCTATGGGACATGACATCGGCGTTGGCACGTTTGGATCCCCCACCACCCGTTGCGCTCGTGGATGATACGGTACGTCTTTGATTTAGTTTAAGATTTTTTAAATAAAATTATCAATACGTTATATATAAATTTAAATTTATAAGTATAATACTAATTTTGTTATTTCTTTTTCAGATGAGGAAGGTTTTGAAGACGTACACCAAGAAGCCATGGCATTAGGCAATGAACGAGCACATTACAGCGGCTCCGAACACCTGGTGAGATTTTGCTCAGCGGAGCCGTATCACCTCCATGAGGGAGGTGGAGTTCAGGAGGATCGACGACGTGCTTATTTCTGTGTTCGTCGAGCGCTGGCATCCGGAGACGAGCTCATTCCATTTCCCGTGGGGCGAGATCACTATCATGCTCCACGATGTCGCGCGCATCCTGGAGATCCCCATCGACGGGTTGAGCATCACCACTGATATGGCGGACCCCGTCATCAGAAAGCACGTTTGCGCCATTACTGGGGCGAACCTGGAGTTGGTGGCCCAGTGGTTCGGTGGTGGCGGTATCCCGATGGAGTCCCTCTTACAGAGGTCGATTGACCAGCTGTCCAGCCCAGAGAGGGATGACCGACGCATAACATCCATGTACTTGATGATGCTCCTCGGTTGTACCGTTTTTCCGGACAAGTCGACGAACGCCGTCAAGTACAAGTACATGGCGCTAGTCGTTGACCACGGCCGCACCGGTTGTTATGCTTGGGGAGTCGGGGTATTGGCCGTCCTCTATCGAAATTTGGGTGATGCGTCGAGGGCCAGGGCGAAGGGCATTGCAGGCTGCACACTTCTTCTGAGGGTAATTATTTATTTAATTATTTATTTTTGTAATATCGTAAAATATATGATATTATATGTTAACGGATTTTATTTATATGCAGGCTTGGATTTGGGCGTACTTTCCTACTTTCCGAGGTCACGCAGTCCTTGACCTAAAGGCCATGGCGGATACGAGGGCCGCTCGAAGAGACGGGAGGGAGGCTCCTCAGGGACGGGATCCAGAGCGACTGATTGCTATTCGGCGCATTTTAGACGCCGTGAGATTTGAGGAGGTAATACTTTACTGCTTTATTGCGTTTCGTTTAGGGTATTAGAGTTTAGGAAATTAAAATTATGAATATACGTTTTGAATTTAGGAAATTAAAATTATGAATATACGTTTTGGCATTTTAGGTTGCCTGGACACCGTGGGGTCAGTTAGACTTTGCGACCCCTTAGTATGCTCCTTCTTTGTACCGAGGCATTATTGAGTGCCTCGATGTACAGGAGCCGTACATGCCGGACCGAGTCCTCCGCCAGTTCGGTTACAGGCAGGGGGTTCCTAAGGATCCACCAGAGCCACGCGAGGTGAAGAGGCGGGTCTACTTGAGGTCGTACGTTTTGAGTTACACCGACGAGCAGTGCATATGGGATGCCAACCCTAGACCGACGATTGAGCTTCGGGACATGATCCATACCACCTTTACCTGGTACACTAACGATGCGTACATCAATTGGCTGGAGCAGATGTCGCATCCGTACGTGGACGCACGGTCCCCTAGACATGATCGTCCAAGTCTGGCTCCTGTCGTCCCTCCAGCTCCACCGGTCTCTACTCTCATGGTATAATACATTTTATTTATCGCTTATCATTTTTTATGTTTTAAAATCGGTTTTGTTGTAATGGAAATCTTTGTCCTTTATTCAGCGGACCCAGATTCTCGCTGGTCGGATGCGACATTTTTTGGAAGAGAGGGACGGGCTTCCACCAGATGTTACCGCTATGATTATTTCGTGGATTCAGGATTTGAGAGGTGACAAGGTGCCCATGGATGATCCCCTACCGCGTGCCTCCCAGAGATTTACTGATTCACAACACGAGAGAGGAGAGGGCAGCGGTAGAGTCCCCGACGATGACTAGATTATAGGACTTACATTATGTACATAATGCCAATTAGACAGTTGTGTTTTGGATCATGTATTTATATTTTGGTTGTTTTGGTTAAATTGCGTGTTATTATATAAGTGTAATTAAATGAAATATAATGAAATACTATAGTATATAAGTGTAACTAAATGAAATATAATGAAATACTATAGTATATTAGTGTAACTAAATGAAATGTAATGAAATACTATAGTATATAAGTGTAACTAAATGAAATACTATAGTATATAAGTGTAACTATATCATATATACGTTACATATACTATACTATAGTATATACGTACGCGTAAATAGGGCGTACGCTCTACATCAGAGCACATGTGATTGGGCCGGCCCAAACGACACGCCCAACATCTTGTGCGCTAGCATACGGCGTACGCCAGATCGATGCGCACAGGATGTTGGGCCTGTCGTTTGGGCCGGCCCAATCACTTGTGCTCTGACGTCGGTTAGGGTTTGTATGGTTAGGGCTTGTGTTAGGGCTTGTTTGGTTAGGGCAAAGCTTCTTATAGGGTTTGTTTTGAATTTTATGTATGTTAAGAAAATAGATATATTATCGGGGTTTTCAAATTGAGCTTAAACAACTAAACCAGAAACAAATGTGAAGTTGATATCTGCTCTTAAAGTAAATTACATCTAAAATTATATCTAAAATTACATCTACATTTGAAACTACACCGGAGGATCTGGAGGACGGTTATATCTAGTGCGATAATCTCGAAATAATTGAATCCTAGACTGAAATTGAGAGTCCCAACCATCGACACTTGGGTGTTTGAATCGACGCCAAGCGTACGGAGGGAGAGGTAGTGAACAACCATCCTTCAGCGACACCTACATAGAAAACACAAAATATGGTCGAGCTTTGTGTTTTAGGGTAAGCACAAACATTACTAGTTATTTAAAAACAATAACTATACCGGTACAAAGTGGTTTCGGTTCCCTACAAGGGCCATCGTCAATATATGTGTTGGAGGGCCGAGGCTTTCGTTAGAGGCCCTTATTGGTAAGCACAAGCATGGACCATCCCAGGATAATAGGACAAGAGCAACTTGGTATAGCGTGGCAAACACTAAACCAATCATCGGCATGTCGAGCCAGTACTCCTCACTGCAAGGACTGATGACATAGTTGACCCGGAATATAAGGTCCTCGTAAGTGATCCCCGGGTGTAGTACGGGCAAGATGGGCATGTACACATCTCTATTGTCAAACAACTCGTCCGCCACCTGCATTCGAACCACATGGTATACAGTCTCTTCTGATCCCAACAATACAGCCAGTGTCTGATATCCACAATGCCCGTCTGGACATACATCTTTGGCCCCATTAATGTACGGAAACCAAAAGTAATCCACATTCTTAACCCCAAAGTTCACCCTCATATAAATCATGGGTTGTTCAGGGAGCTGCTGCGATCCTGTCCCTTCGGATTGGCTACCTTGGGTCCCAATGCCCGGCGAAGCTCCACTTGGCCCTTTCTTGCCACGACCCCGACCTCTACCTTGGCTTCCACTAGCCTTCTTCTTCTCAATCTCATCTAACTCAGCCCTCCGATGCTCAAACAAGCTCGGCTCCCTCTTGGTGTCGTACTTTGTCGAACCCTTTGGCCTTCCTTTTGCAATGATTCCCGTGGGCTCCTGCAACGAAGTTTCATGCGGGTGCTGCGTGTCCTAGAACAACTCGGTGATTTGGTCTATTTGGTCTTTGCTCAATGTTTTAGCGCGCCACATGTTATCCATTAGCTTCCATCTCAACTCTTGAACACACATCTGTGTTGTGTCCTCAACTGGATCTTCTTCCGTGTAAACCCTATCCCATTGCAATTGCTTTCAGAAGCGGTGTATCTCACTCGACATGATCGGCGTCTTATTAATGATGGCATTTGCGATTCTATGGACACACGGCAGGCCGAAGCAGTCTCTCATCCAATGATCATCACAATCCTCAGGGAAATCCTCCTCCTCTATCTATTTATATAGATCAAACAACATCCTCAAGCACCTATCCGACACTTTGAAGAATAGCCTTGAAAACAACACTCTTATTTCTAGCGGCACACCATCAAACATCGTTGGTGTTTTGATCCGTGACATCTCCATGGTCGCACACACCTGCCCAATTTGACCCTCGATCACATGGTGGATCCTCACTACCATTCTATTAAAACCACCAACATTAGAATTCAGAATTTTCTTCAACACGTGATGCATACCCTTAACCCTATCAAAACACAGGAAAAGCATTGCGTTAGTCCCACATTGAGCCATGAACCTAGAAACTACTGAACATTGTACAAGGATTACCTATTTGTAGTCCTCGTGAAGAAGTGAAGATGATGATCAGTCCACGCTCTGACTATGCTTTCCTTGTGAGGATTAGTCCACGTCTTCACAATGTATCGAACGAGGCCACTCTTCCACGATGTCCTCAATTTCGCAAGCCACTCTTCGTAGCTTTCCTCCATGGTTGAACACTAAAGTGCCCAACATTGGCCGCAAAACCTTTTCACTTGTTTTTTATCCTTCAATATTGGGGAAGCATATGCTTCTATGTTGTGCTTAATATACACCCAACACAAAAGGTGTTTCACTTCATCTTTGAAAACTATCTGAATTGCATTAATGAGGACCTTCTCTCGATCAGTCATTATGGCGGTCGGCATGACACCCGCATCTTTAAACAAGCGCAAAAGTTTCTCCATTATGAACTTGTAATGCACAACTTCTTCTTACCGTGTAAATGCATACGCAATGTTGAAAGTCTAGTGCGTGCAAGTGAAACCGACAATCTCCACCAAAGGCATGTTATACCTGTGGATGAATGTAAGAAAACAAATGAATGTAAGAAGTCATAGAATATAAGATATAATTCAAATCGATGATATAAATCACTACTATTAAATTGTGTTCAAAATGTAACACAAATCCATCACGTACCTATTTGTCTTGTATGTGGCGTCGATAATTACCACGTACGGGAACATCTTCAATAGGTGGAGCGAGTCCGGGTGAGCAAAAAATAGGATATGAGTCTCTTTCGTAGACAACTTTCTAAGAGGAAATACCCGATAACTATTTTGTTGCAAAAAGTTCAAAGTCCATTGCGTAACCGTCAATTCCCCACGATCTTCGTAATGCATCTTCTGCAGAAAGTTGGAAACTTGTTTCATGGATGTCACATTTCCGGGGAAAAAGGTCCTCAACTCCGCAATAATAGTCCTCGGCGTCATGAACGCATCACCCAAACTTTTGGCAAGGCGCTTCTCATCCGTGGTCATTCTGCCCATGTATGCATGCCCAAGAAAGCTAGTCGGAAGCTTATGATTATGGCATCCATCTATCACATTCATGATCCATTTATGAGTCACTTCCCATGGCTTCTTCTTCAATCTAACACCACACAACTCAAATGTGCATCCGGACTTCTTCGACTTTGTTTCACGAATTACCTCAACATCCTCTTCTGAGTCACTACCTTTCTTTCTCCCCGATCTATATTCACCAAAATGCTCGCACGTGAAACTAACACTTCTGAGATTTGAGTTACGAATGACTAAAACCATCATCAAATCTTTGCCCCTATTCTTAACCCACTCAACCAATTCCTCTCGGCTATCCCACTTCAGATTGTTACGAAATTCATCTCCATAATATTTCCCCTATACATGTTTACATAATCAATAATGTTACAATATATGGATTGCGATTTGTGAAATTTATATGTTTGTAGCTAACCACTATTAACTATAAAACAAAACTACAATTGTAATACATAACTAAACTAAAGAAAAACAAATTGACAGCTTATATCACTAAATCATCATCATCTTCTCCAATACCATGTTCTTTTAACATATATCAAAATAAATATAGGACTTTTAACATATATCAAATTCACAACAATTATCAACTTCTCCACTACTACTAAATACTAATCTTTTAACATATATCAAAATAAATATAGGCCTCTACCGCTAAATCGTCATCATCTTCTCCACTACAACTAAATACTAATCTTTTAACATATATTAAAATAAATATAGGCCTCTATCGCTACATCGTCATCATCTTCTCCACTAATTTCAATTCTAATCATTCCATTATTAACTATATGTACTTAAGCTATATTAATTATAACTAATTTCAATCTTAATCATTCCATAATTACTAACCTCGAAATTGCCATCGTCGAAATCTTGATCGTCGTAATCTTCATTCTCTTCTCCACTACTCCAATATGTGTTTTCATTATATGCCATTTTTGTAAGATTTGTTGTTTTGGATTTAGAAAATGAGGATTGGGTTGCTATTTATAGGTCACAAAATAGCCGTTGGAATAATGGCTATTTTTGTACGTAATATAACTGCGTACGCCATGTAATTGCGTACAGGCGAAAACTCCCAAGTTCCCTACCATTTCTAACGGCTATTTCTATGTACGTTGTATTTTAGCGTACAACGTACATGTTCCTACCGCATACGTAACGAAATTCAAATAATTATACTATTTTCATGTTGTACGCTCCCATATTGCGTACGCCTTTTGTTTGCGTACAAAATGTTGTGTAGATAGGCACTTTTTGTCGTGTGTATAGCAGTTGCCTAATATAACTATGATGTAAATAGATGATTATAGGCAAAGAGTTGGGATCAGATAAAAAACGCTCTTCTCGTACGAAATGCAAACAAACATAGGCCATAAATTGTCTTGAGCGAACGGATGTGATACAATCCATGCCTTATAAGCTTTTTCATACAATGGGGGTACATTTGTAATTGTGTATCCTTCTTCCCTGCAGAGCAACCCCCGTTTCTTTTCCTTTTACCGTACGTTTATGGCTTCTCAACAATTTCCTCAGTTACGAAGCCGAATTCATGGCAAACCCCACTCGATCGTTTGATTCTGGAACCGCTTAATCGTACTATGAAATCTCTCAATTTTTGCAACGCCATCAACACGGCGTTGAAGCCAATCAGTTTGTTTAGAAGCACGTCGAGATCTCCGTCGGCGCCTTGGATTTCCGATTTGCAAAGCCAAAGAAAGCAAGTTAGAGAATCTCACTTGTTGCTTAAAATTTTCATTTCTAGGTTGGTTATTAAACATTTCGGTGGAGTTTTAGGATTTTCTAGGGCTGACACTGAATCTATCTCAGAGTAAATTGATCTTTAGAATTGAATAGTGTTTAAAGCTGATTAATATGCATCAAGAAGGCAAGTAGATGAATTATTGTACTTTTGTTGAGCAGGTTGTGCATATTTTGGATGATTTGAAAAAATCACCTTTTTAATACTACTTACTAAGGGCATGTTCGGTAAGTAGTACTAAAATCGAGTGGAAGTGGAAGGAAGTGAAAGTGGAAGTTGAAGTGGAAATACGAGTTGAAGTGGAAGTAAGAGTTGAAGTGGAAATACAAGTTGAAATTACAAAATGACGTGTTCGGTAAATAGTACCAAAATCGAGTGGAAGTGGGGTATTTGTGATGTTGAATTACCAAAAAGGACATAATTTATTTAACAATTTACATCAATCACGTGGGGATACATGTACTGCACGTGATGGCTGAATTTTAATTGTCACCAAGCTAGCATCAACTCCTCTGCTTCCAACTCAACTGTGTACGCTTGTGAATCATCCTCCTCTGCCTCCTCTCCACCACCTTCTCCACCGGCCCGTCTAGCGTCCGTTTCCTCCCCTCTGGCCCAAGCGGGCTCACAGGGGACGCCATCCCAAGGCCCCCTCCATAGAACATCGGGACGTACCCGTTGTTCCTTTTACTGCTCCCCGGCCCAAGAGTGACGTATGAAGATGCAGACGACTCGTTTTGTGGCAGAGCGGGGAACCCCCCCGGAACAGTCATCACCGGCACCGCTGTGGGCTCGTACACGTGGCCCATTTGGGGGTTACTCCCGTACTGGGCCGGTGGTGGCTGCTGCTGCTGGTGGCCACCCGTTGCTGCCGCCGCCGACGCTAGGCCCGCATCCTGGACAACTCCGGCCTTGATAAGAAAATCCTCCAGGGTCATTTCCTCGAACGTCTGCTGCCTTTGCTAGGCCCGACACTGGGCTGGTTCTGTTCGCTCCCACCGCCGCGGCCTCCTCTCTGAATCTCCGACCAGACCTCCTCCACCGTCTTCCGGCAGAGCGGCGCCGACAGAGCGGCGCCGACAGAGTGAGGGAGCCCTGCCTGGCGAGGCTCGGCTGCTTCGCTAACCCTAATCTCCTTCCGGCAGGAACCGACGCCGACTGAGGGTTTACAATCTCCAGGGTATGTGCGATGACGTCGTTTTGGGGGTGGTGTACTTGATTCTGGTTTTCCTCGACGGTCCACAGTGAAATCACTCACCACTACACAGACTCAGGTATTTGATTCACAGGCGTACACAGTGAAATCGTTGTGTTGAAAAGCCCCCTTCGAACAGTGATTTGACGATGGATCTCAGGGTCAAAATGGAAGATTTCTTCCACTTCCACTCCCTGAGCTGCTCACCGTGGGGGAGGGGGGGCACAATTCCGAATTGGCGGTAAGGGAGTGGAAATCTCCATTTTCCTCCACTCCCTTCCACTACCTTCATCTACCTTCAACTCGTCTCAAACCGCTCACCGAACACGGCAAATCGGTAGTGAGAGAGTGGAAGCTCAAGCTTCCACTAGCTAACTGCCTCACTTACCTTTTACCGAACGGGCCCTAATTATCCACTTGCAAGCACTTGCACTTCCGATCCTACTACTCTTATTGAAGATAGACTTAATGGATTCAAATATTCTTGATTTTGGCCTATTAGCAACACCTAAAACGGTGCTTTAAGGAATTCCAATCATGCTCCACTAACGTAAGTGTAGAAAAATCTCTTTAAGCAAGTCAAATCTTGTTTATAATTTTGAAATTTCACCCCCTTAAGATTATTTGTTATATGGATGGCAATGGACAAGAAAGAAGTAGTGGCATAGGTCGACCATATGGAGGTCGTGGAGGCTTTTGGAAGGGGTGCAGCGGCAGCTAACACCGAGAAAGTTTCTGCTCAAGACATTGATGTCGAGTTGGAGAAATACTACACAGAAGCAATGCACTTAACTTGAAAGAACTTCAACTTTCCTCTCTTTTTTATGCCTTAGCAAATGTCTTCTTCTCGTGCAAATACATGAATTGTAATATGTCCTTTGATTAATATTCTGCACTTGAAGAAAAGGATAGTTGCTCATATATTGGCACAGTTTTGAATTTCTTTTCATTTGGAGTCGGTAAATGCTATCATGATGTCTTGGATTGCTACTTTATTTCATTCACATTGTTCAATGAGCAAAGGATAGTTGCTCATATATTGCCACCAGTGACAGATCTAGAACATATCATAGGGGGCTCAAAGACATAAAAAACTTAAATATAATTAGTTAAGGTTTATAAAAATAGTGACACAAGAAATTCATTACAAAAATGGTCGCTTATGACTCTTCAAACTACAAAAGGGATTCACTCACATTGTTATCAATACTTTGGGATTCACTCGACCCACCCATATTCATATCAACTTGGGGCTCACCCGGTCCACCCACATTAGTATCAATTCGATGCTCATGTCACGATTTTGTTGCTAGGGGTTCTCCAAATTGGCTCGTGCCTTTGGGCCCATTTTTGGTGGACACAAGGCCCATGAAGTCCACAACAACATGTTCAAATTTCAGTGGAGCCTGAAAGCCTGCTGATCATTAAGTCACTTCCATTAGTGTTTTTTACTTAAGACTCTTGATATTTCTCATCCTTATTACTCTTGGTATTTGTTTCCTTTAAATACTTTAACTTACAGCCATTGTTCGACACATTTTATCTGAAAATATTCTTGAGTTTTCCTCTGAAAAACTTCAAGAAACCATAGGGTTTGACGTCTTGTTTGGTGAGTCTATCCAAACACCTTTGTAGTCCGATTTACGGTGAGTTTATCCACCGATTTGGAATACAACTTCTTCTGGCTACTTTGGTGCGTATATCCAACATATCCAGTTGCTTATCCCTTCCAATTCCCCTCATTTTTCCATCAAAACCATTTGATCCACCCATCTTTATCAACAACACATCACCGCTCACGGTTTCGATTTCAAGAGTTGTCATCTTCGGCTTGAGGGGGCGATCCTTTCCTTGACAAGTTCAAGATCCTCAACCAAGAACCTACCATTTGGTAACAGAGCCCTTCATCAAGGTAAGTGATCGAAAACCCTCGCTTGAATCTTGAAAGAAAAGTGTGCAATCTTTCATCAAGTTTGTTCTAGCCTTGTGTGTGTTGTGTCCGATTTCTTGCACTTGTATTCTGCATTTCGTGATCTGTTTGTTGCATTGGTTTGAGGTTGAAGATGATCTCATGAGGTCCCTAAACTGAAAACCTCATTAAAAGAAGTTTACTTTAATTATTCAGAGTCCATTAATAAGAGTTGCATTAAGTTGAGTGCATTAACTTCCACCTTTTCCTATTACCGACTTGATTGCTTTGTTGCTGCCTTATTCATATCATATGCCTGAGTATTTTATGCAAATTATAAGGTACAAATTAAGGCAAACAAGATACGTGAAAAGTGCTTAGTGCCAAGTTTAAAATTCATTTGAGTAGTGGACGTTATAAGCGCCTTTGTGCAAGTGATTTGTGTGTCTGTTTTTGCAAAACTTAGTTGTAACATAAAGTGGAAGTGTCTTATAAAGTGTGTAACACCCCCAAATTTCAATCCGTTTGGAAATGTATTATCGCCAGTGACCTCGGTTTCCACACCGAAGCCACCCCAGGCTTTACCGGTTTAAACACAATTTATAAATAACAATTATGATATAAACACCAAAACCTTTGGTTAAAGCATATGTCTGGGGATTACATCCCAATCCCCGTAGGACAAAACAGAGTAATCAGCGAAAGTCTTTTCAAAATTAAATACAATGGTTCTCGATCATAAGGATCACCCGCCAAGGATCGTAGCCTGATAAATCTTTAAAACACCGTTTGCTTGTATAGTCGTTCTAGCCCTCTTTTCTCGGACTCTTATCTGATGTGCCGAATCGAACGGATGACACCAGCCAACCATGCAGAGAACAATTGTGGTTGGTTAGTCTAATGAAAGACTATGCAAGGATACAAAGCAGATGGTTAGAGTAGTCGTATTAGGTTAGACTCATCGCTCCTCGAATAATAACCGATGACGATAGTCAACCACCATACTTCTACTGGAATAGAACAAACTGAATGCTCAAGAGAAGATTCTGGAGACTAAGTCTCACAACAATCAACCAAAAGAAGACTTCAAAAGATTGAGTCTTATAGGAAACATGACAATGTTGGGAAACATAAACATCTCATACAAACGTTCAAAAATGACAAGATGTTTCGGTTCACGACCAACCTCACCGCAATAATGCGAATCCAGATTGGAAAGAGAATGTACTCTGATCAAGTCAAGATGAGTTTTCCTAGCTGCACTATTCCCTAGCTGCACTGCTCATCTGAGGGTATATTAATCATGTGCATACTCATCGACACTTATCTTATTTGATTCCAAAACAAACCACATCACGTTATAAGCTTTTAGATATCCACAACACGATCAAGAACGACTGGACCTCACATAGAGCCCATCGTCCGTATCCACATCCGATCCACATCCGTTGGTGTCAGGGTCTCCACTGCCCTTTTACCAATAATTATCAATAAACGACTGGACCTCACATAGAGCCCATCGTCCCTACGAATACTCGTGCTAACTAAACAGTTCAACACAACAATAAATCACACCAAAGCCATCAAGGCCCACATCTACACAATATATCTATAATAGCGTTGATTCTAGCAGAAATACAACCTATTATAATATCAGATTTTAATCACATCAATTAACACAACTGTTCCCAACATAAACAAGAATCATCCCAAATTAATTAACAACTAAACAATTGATAATTAATTGAAGTATGGAATGATGAGCAAGAGCGAACCGCCACTTGCCTTAGATTTGACGAAAGCTCTAACAAGCTCTAAAGATGACGATTTCCGGGTCTGAACAGGGACAGATCTTGGATCTTAAATCCTTCTGGAACGACCTATAATAAGACCCTAAGTTAGATTCAATATCTATATATATGAATCTAAAAGAATAAGGTAAGAATCAAAGGGTCCAAGCCTCGCCCAAGAGCCAACACCCAAGAACACACACCACGGACACAGGCTTGCCGTGGGTGTGGTAGGTCCTCACCGCGGGGTGCGGTGCCTGGCCGCGGGGTGCGGTGGCGCTTGACCGCGGGTGCGGCGAGACAACAGGGGCGAAGTTCAGCAAGATTTTCGGGAAGAAACACTCACCCAAATCGATCGATTCGACTTCGATTTGATCTTGGTTTGGCTTCCCTACACCTTAGTCCTTTGCTTAACACCTAAGATCACATTCTTCAACACTCGAAAGGATTCGGATCGATCTCAAACAAAGCTTCCAAGCTTGAACAACAATGGCTTTTCTGAGGAAGGAGATGGACTTGCAGCTGCTTTTGAGCCCAATTTCCATCTGCTTCTCCTCTATAAATAGCCCAAGCAAGCTGCTCATGAGCTGGAGGAAGCAAGGAGGAGGTGGTCTGGCCTATAGGTGTAGCCAAGTCGACTCACCGAGGCTATGCAATAGCCTTGCCAAGTTGCACTGCAACTGTCGAGTGACAACAGCCCACTGCGGGGTGCGGTGTGGGTGCGGTCAAGGCCAAAATTGCCCCCTCCATCTCCTTTGTCGTTTTTACCTTAAGTGGTAAAATATCTTTAACTCCGGGTTAAATATATTTGTACACGAACGATCTTTTAGCCCGAAAATACCTTAACTGTATTTTATATTGCTCAGAAAAATATTACAGAGGTCAAACATTACACAGAATATTCATACTTCACTGAAATTAATCTGCCTCGCAACATGGGCTTAAGAAAATTCAAAATTTACCCTTACAAAATGTGGGATATTACATTACCTCCCCCTTAAAAGAAGTTTCGACCCCGAAACTTAGGTCGTAACCATCTCGGGAAAGCGTCTACACATATCCTTTTTAGTCTCCCAAGTCTCCCAGGTAGCTTCCTCGGTTCCTGACTTGGACCATAGAATTCGTACCAATGGTACCACTTTGTTGCGCAAGTGCTTCTCACGGCGCTCGAGAATACGCACATGTATCTCTTCATAAGTACTATTTGCTTGAATCTCGATGTCTTCATAGCTCAGCACATGAGACTCATCAGGTACATACTTTCTCAACAAGGATACGTGGAACACATTATGCACTGGATGTGCCGATGGCGGCAATGCCAAACGGTACACTAGAGATCCCACTCTATCGTGGATTTTAAATGGTCCCACGTAGCGAGGGTTGAGCTTCCCACGCTTATCAAATCTGAACACACCTTTGGATGACGAGGCTCTGACAAAGACCTTGTCACCAACTTCAAATTCAACCTTCCTACACTTTGGATCAGCGTAAGATTTTTGTCGACTTTGGGCTGTTAACATTCTTTGTCGTATCAAGGCAATATCCAAAGCAGTTCTCTCGACCAACTCTGGTCCGAGTAAAATCTTGTCGGTATTCTTATCCCAACAAATTGGCGATCTGCACTTCCGACCATATAGAGCTTCGAATGGAGCCATTTTGATAGTAACATGCCATCTATTGTTGTATGTGAACTCGATTAGACTCAGGCTGTCCTCCCAGCTAGTCGGACGATCGAGTACACATGCTCTCAACATATCCTCCAAGGTCTGGATAGTCCTCTCAGACTGTCCATCCATCTGAGGATGAAATGCAGTGCTGAACCTTAGCTCGGTTCCCATAGCCTTGTGGAGTTCCTTCCAGAATCTCGATGTAAAATGGCCATCACGATCCGATACAATGGTCCTTGGAATACCATGTAAACGGACAATGTCGTTGTCTCATGTTCAACTCCTTCTGAGTGAATACGTACTTGAGACTTTTGTGGTCGGTAAAGACTTGATATTTCACACCATAGAGATAATGCCTCCAAATCTTCATCGCAAATACTACCGCCGCTAGCTCCAGATCATGTGTCGGATAGTTTTCTTCATAGGTTTTCAGTTGTCTTGACGCGTAAGCAATAACCTTGCCTCTTTGCATCAATACGCATCCTAAACCATTCTTAGAAGCGTCACTATAGACTACATATCCATCGTTTCCCTCTGGTAATGCTAATACTGGCACCGAGGTCAATCGTTGTTTCAATTCTTGAAAACTGGCCTCGCACTTGTCAGTCCAGACAAACTTCTTGTGGACCTTGCGAAGTAGACCAGTCATAGGTAGAGCGATCTTGGAAAATCCCTCTACAAATCGTCTATAATACCGAGCAAGTCCAAGGAAACTGCGCACCTCTTTTACATTCTGAGGTTGCTTCCAATTGGCTACAACCTCACTCTTCTGGGGATCGACCATCACCCCATTTTCGCTGATCACATGGCCCAAAAAAAGCCACTTCTTTGATCCAAAAGTCACACTTAGACAATTTAGCATATAGCTCATTTTGTCTAAGGATTGACAACACAATCCGCAGGTATTCCTCGTGAGCTTCCTCGCTCGGAGAATAAATCAAAATGTCTCAAACTTCTTACCCTGAATGGTAATCGGGACTTCGGATAAATGCTTGGTTCTAACCAAATATTCATCATTAAGAATATTTACAGTGAAAGGTTCACAAACCTTATTGTACACAAAACTTACTTACTAACACAACTATCCAAAACGAAGGACTGGGTATCACCCAAATCAACAACATACAAACAAAAGTAGAATACTTTAAGCAAATGGAGCATCAGGTCCAACTGCCTCACGCATCTCGTAAAGGCGTTGACCTTGACCTCCAGAAGCAACTGGGGCTTTGCCTTTGTTCTGTGCAGTTGTCTGCATCGAAGGACTAGGAGTCTCTATCGGTTTGTAATTAGGCCGGTTGTTCTGATTAACAGACCCTTGCTGTGACTCCGCTCCTTTCTGCTTTCCCTGCCAACAGAACTTCTGCATGTGCCCTATCTTCCCACAGCCAAAGCACGTCTTCCTCTCCTTTGGACATGCGATGCTTTTGTGCCCAGCGGCACCACAATTGTGACACTGGATCAGACTCTGGTCCTGACCCGATTGCTGTGTTGACCCTCCATGAGTCATTTCTGTCTTTGCTTTGCTCGACTTAGCAAAGTTAGACGGTGGCGCTGGATGTTTAAATCCACTCGCCTGAGATTGATCTTGTATCGACCTCTGGTGATTCCGTTTCTTGGTTGACTCTTTCAGAGTCACTTCTAACTTATAAGCCGCATCCACATATTGTTCCAGAGTAGAGCAATTGTGGCTCAACATCATTGGCTTAATCTTTGGGTTCATCCACTCATGGAAATGCCAAATCTTATGTTCTTCAGTGGATACATCTGATCCAACGTATCGCAACAAGTGGTTAAACTTAGTTGCCAGTTCAGCCACTTTTAACCCTTTAGTCTTAGGGTAAAGAAACTCCTTGCGCTTTTCCTCCCTCATTGCCCGAGAGAAGATTCGGTCGATCATCTTAGTCTTAAACATTGCCCAACTCAAATCCGGGCTATCCGCAAGACCGGTGTTTTTCCACCATTCACTAGAATCTCCCTTTAGTTGAAAAGAAGCTATGTGCACCTTCTCAGTCTCAGTGCACTCCACACTACGGAACAACCGTTCCATGTGGGAAAACCAATGCGTCACCTCAACTGGTTCACCTTTCCCGTTGAAGCTGTCAGGTCTCATAGAATTTATGGCCTTCAATGCTCGGCCACAATCATTCCTGCTCCTGACTACATTCTCCTAATGCAGGGGTACATGAGTTTCTTGTTCTTCCACTCACGGGGCCGCTGAGGATGCCGGCACATCTTGTGCCTGAGACATACTCGGGTGTAGGACGTCAGTCATTGCTTGCATGAAAATTCCTTGAATTTCAGCAACGGCCGCCTCATCGAATATTCTTGGAGCATTGCCCTTGGGATCATGTTGAGAATTGGACTCACGTACATTCTCAAGAGTTCCAGCACTTCTCTCATTGTGTCTGGGATAGTTACTTGGCCCAGCACCAGAACGAGTGTTATTCCTTGTGTTTACCATCTGTTTATCGATCAATATCCAAGTGTTTCATCACGTTAATATCGTTCCAATATACTTAACGTAATAAAATCAACTTAGATAGATCAAACTTGGTAAACTTCCATAGATGAACTTCAAACCGGGATACTAGGTTCTACAACCTCAAATTATAACAAGAGAATTGGGAATTCAAGCCTTACTGAAGATGGCGAACCACCTCGGCTTTATCCGAGTCCCTCAGAAGAGAACAGGATGCACCCCTAACTACGGGTGACGAGAAGAGAGTTAGTCTTTCTAGATATAGAGTGAACTTCCATATCAGACTAAAGAAGAAGGCACGACTATGAACGGTTTAAAAATTTTCATTTGAAAATTCAGAGCCTTCGAATTTTTTTTTAAAAACGAGTAAATAGTTCATAACTTTCCAACCCGTTTTAAAACCTTAGGCTCTGATACCAACTCTGTAACACCCCCAAATTTCAATCCGTTTGGAAATGTATTACCGCCAGTGACCTCGGTTTCCACACCGAAGCCACCCCAGGCTTTACCGGTTTAAACACAATTTATAAATAACAATTATGATATAAACACCAAAACCTTTGGTTAAAGCATATGTCTGGGGATTACATCCCAATCCCCGTAGGACAAAACAGAGTAATCAGCGGAAGTCTTTTCAAAATTAAATACAATGGTTCTCGATCATAAGGATCACCCACCAAGGATCGTAGCCTGATAAATCTTTAAAACACCGTTTGCTTGTATAGTCGTTCTAGCCCTCTTTTCTCGGACTCTTATCTGATGTGCCAAATCGAACGGATGACACCAGCCAACCATGCAGAGAACAATTGTGGTTGGTTAGTCTAATGAAAGACTATGCAAGGGTACAAAGCAGATGGTTCGAGTAGTCGTATTAGGTTAGACTCATCGCTCCTCGAATAATAACCGATGACGATAGTCAACCACCATACTTCTACTGGAATAGAACAAACTGAATGCTCAAGAAAAGATTCTGGAGACCAAGTCTCACAACAATCAACCAAAAGAAGACTCCAAAAGATTGAGTCTTATAGGAAACATGACAATGTTGGGAAACATAAACATCTCATACAAACGTTCAAAAATGACAAGATGTTTCGGTTCACGACCAACCTCACCGCAATAATGCGAATCCAAATTGGAAAGAGAACGTACTCTGATCAAGTCAAGATGAGTTTTCCTAGCTGCACTATTCCCTAGCTGCACTACTCATCTGAGGGTATATTAATCATGTGCATACTCATCGGCACTTATCTTATTTGATTCCAAAATAAACCACATCACATTATAAGCTTTTAGATATCCACAACACGATCAAGAACGACTGGACCTCACATAGAGCTCATCATCCGTATCCACATCCGATCCACATCCGTTGGTGTCAGGGTCTCCACTGCCCTTTTACCAATAATTATCAAGAAACGACTGGACCTCACATAGAGCCCATCATCCCTACGAATACTCGTGCTAACTAAACAGTTCAACACAACAATAAATCACACCAAAGCCATCAAGGCCCACATCTACACAATATATCTATAATAGCGTTGATTCTAGCAGAAATACAACCTATTATAATATCAGATTTTAATCATATCAATTAACACAACTATTCCCAACATAAACAAGAATCATCCCAAATTAATTAACAACTAAACAATTTATAATTAATTGAAGTATGGAATGATGAGCAAGAGCGAACCGCCACTTGCCTTAGATTTGACGAAAGCTCTAACAAGCTCTAAAGATGACGATTTCTGGGTCTGAACAGGGACAGATCTTGGATCTTAAATCCTTCTGGAACGACCCATAATAAGACCCTAAGTTAGATTCAATATCTACATATATGAATCTAAAAGAATAAGGTAAGAATCAAAGGGTCCAAGCCTCGCCCAAGAGCCAACACCCAAGAACACACACCACGGACACAGGCTTGCCGCGGGTGTGGTAGGTCCTCACCGCGGGGTGCGGTGCCTGGCCGCGGGGTGCGGTGGCGCTTGACCGCGGGTGCGGCGAGACAACAAGGGCGAAGTTCAGCAAGATTTTCGGGAAGAAACACTCACCCAAATCGATCGATTCGACTTCGATTTGATCTTGGTTTGGCTTCCCTACACCTTAGTCCTTTGCTTAACACCTAAGATCACCTTCTTCAACACTCGAAAGGATTCGGATTGATCTCAAACAAAGCTTCCAAGCTTGAACAACAATGGCTTTTCTGAGGAAGGAGATGGACTTGCAGCTGCTTTTGAGCCCAATTTCCATCCGCTTATCCTCTATAAATAGCCCAAGCAAGCTGCTCATGAGCTGGAGGAAGCAAGGAGGAGGTGGTCTGGCCTATAGGCGTAGCCAAGTCGACTCACCGAGGCTATGCAATAGCCTTGCCAAGTTGCACTGCAACTGTCGAGTGACAACAGCCCACCGCGGGGTGCGGTGTGGGTGCGGCAGGGGTGCGGTCAAGGCCAAAATTGCCCCCTCCGTCTCCTTTGTCGTTTTTACCTTAAGTGGTAAAATATCTTTAACTCCGGGTTAAATATATTTGTACACGAACGATCTTTTAGCCCGAAAATACCTTAACTCTATTTTATATTGCTCAGAAAAATATTACAGAGGTCAAACATTACACAGAATGTTCATACTTCCCTGAAATTAATCTGCCTCGTAACATGGGCTTAAGAAAATTCAAAATTTACCCTTACAAAATGTGGGATATTACATTGCAGCACAATTGGTAACAAGTGGGCGTTAAGCCGCTTGTTTAAGCGTGAGGTCTCGAGTTCGAGTCTCACGAACAACCTACCCAACCATGGGGAGAGGGGTTGGGGTACATGGGCTGCGGCCCATGGGGATGGAAATAGCTAAGCCTAATGGGCTTGGATGCTACCTCCTACATAAAAAGTGTACTTTTTTTGTAATACCCCACCACATGGGCCGGCCCATCACAAGGTTGCAGCCCATACACCCCAACCCTTCCTTGGTAGCTCCACCTAATTAATAGACAGCCATCTCCAAGAGGTTGTTCGTGAGTCTCGAGTTCGAGACTCACGAACAACCTCTTGGAGATGGCTGTCTATTAATTAGGTGGAGCTACCAAGGAAGGGTTGGTGTGTATGGGCTGCAGCCCTGTGATGGGCCGGCCCATGTGGTGGGGTATTACAAAGTGCAAGCAAGTAATCAAGCTCAAGAAAGAGTGGTTGGATCTAGAAATATCCGGCCTACGTAAAAAAAGGGAAGGCCATAGAAACATTAGACCAACCAAGAAAGAAATGAGCATAAGTGTTACAAAAATTTTCTTGTTGTGCAAACTCAAATTTGTAAGGGACTAAGTACCTAGTAGCTTCTTGTGCATCTTGATTTGTGTTCTTATAATATCATAAGTGTTCAAGTTCGTGTGGAATAAGGCTTTCCTTGACCAAACACAATCCTAGCCTTACCTTGCGCTTGGTGAACGTTTTGCATAACTTTTTTGTGAATTTTCAAAGTTGGTCTTGTGACTGCCTTTGTGGAGGCCTTGTTTTTTTTTGTGGGTCATAGGGTGGATCTTGAAGAGGTCCAGGAGGTTATCCACTTGAAGCCTTGGTCCATCTACGAAGAGAAGTTAAGAAGAGTTAGTGTTTGAGGTAAGAATCTCCACATCAACTTGTGAATTCTGTTTTCACTAATCTTGTATTGCTCCTTGTCTTTGTTTGTTTGTTGTCTTAGGAAGCTATGGCTAACCTACAAGGGAAAAGTCCTATTGATGCAAGTTATATCACTCTTGGAGACTTTCAAGCTTATGTGACTCTGCCTACGCCACATCAAGGTCCATATGCCAAGAATAAGCCACGCCTAGGAACCAAGGAAGTGTCGCGGAGAAGCCACCACTGACACCATTCGCGCCATCACTTGCTCCTCGCAACCCACCAAGCCAAACTACTCTAAATGTCTCCAAATTTCTACCACCTGATTCTCATGCCTAAAGAAGCCTATGGAGCTCAGGAGTGCTGAGCAAAGTTGAGGTTGGCTTGGAGATGGCTCAAGAGAAACGAATGTCTCCGATGTCGGCAATGTCACGATTTTGTTGCTAGGGGTTCTCAAAATTGGCTCGTGCCTTTGGGCCTATTTTTGGTGGACACAAGGCCCATGAAGTCCACAACAACATGTCCAAATTTTAGTGGAGCCGGAAAGCCTGCTGATCATTAAGTCACTTCAATTAGTGTTTTTCACTTAAGACTCTTGATATTTCTCATCCTTATAACTCTTGGTATTTCTTTCCTTTAAATACTTCAACTTGCAGCCATTGTTTGTCACGTTTTATCTGAAAATATTCTTGAGTTTTCCTTTGAAAAACTTCAAGAAACCTTAGGGTTTGATGTCTTGTTTGGTGAGTCTATCCAAACACCTTTGTAGTCCGATTTGTGGTGAGTTTATCCACCGATTTAGATTGCGTCTTCTTCTGGCCAATTTGGTGTGTTCATCCAAATCAATCTAGTTGCTTACCCCCTATCTTTTCCCTTCACGTTTCCCTCAAGAAAACACTCGTATCGTCCATCATCATCACCATTCTTCCATCACCAAGACAACCGGCGACAAAGGAGAGACAACCGACGACTTGAGTGGCGATCCCTCCTTGACCAGTTCGAGATCCTCAACCAAGGATCTATCAGATTGTTGTTTTCTCGTGCCGGTGTCGAAGAAGTCCTTCTTAGATGTAGTCTCCCCAAATTCCAAACTTTGTATTGTTTTGACCAAACTAAAAAGATGACAAAGTGAAACACAATATGATTTTATTGAAGAACTCGAGTAAGATAGGCAATCGACGCTCAATTGGATAAACGCACCAAAAGAACTCGAAAGACAAATGAACGCCTAAGGATGAATACACCAAAGGAATTGACTTGGTCGTTCTTGATAAACTCACAAGAACAGATATGCAATCAATCACTCCTGGATAAACGCACCAAAAGTGATTGAAAAAGAATCAAAATCAGTTGGGATAAACCCACCCAAAAGAAATCGACCTTAGGTTCTTGAATCCACAAGAACGGGGTTTGATACACCCACCAACTGAAGAGAAGGAGTCATTCCTAATCTGTTTGAATCACTCAAACATTTTCCAAAAATACTTAACTCATGTTTTCTAAGCAACAAGCAAGACTAGCTTTATATAATAAATTTAGAAGAAAAACAAAATCTCTTCACATGGCCAAGAGTAATTAAGAGTGTGACTTATGGGATGAATCCCTTGAATGATATCTCTTGATGGCATCCCTCCATTCAATGTGAAGAAGACCCTTAGCATGGGTGCATGCATCAACAACCTTGTCGGAATTTTGTCTTGTGCGCATGTATATCGTGTATGCTATATGTTTGCGTAGAAAAATGTAGTGCGAAAAGCTCATTTGTGTGGTGTATATAGAAACAACCTATTTTAAGGGTGATTTTCAAAAAAATATCATTTTTTTAAATTTTATTTTTAAATTTTCTAAAAATTATACTTACAATAAAAAAATGTGTTTTATTAGATTTTTCCATAAATCTATAGAGTCCGTTTCACGTGCGAAATATGCTTACCGTGCGAAATGCGAAGCGGTCGCGTTCTTCGAGTTCATAAATAGACACCACATGTTCATTTTCTGAGCGGTAATGTTCATTATCTGGGGGGTAATATTCAAGGGCACTGTACTGTTAAAAAAGGGGGGGAATAGTGAATAGTGACGCGATGGCATAACCGTAAATATGGTGATTTTTTTTTTCGGTCAACAATTTTATTTATTTTTTATTTATTTATTGTCTCTTATCGTTCTGGAATAGACAATTATTAACGTTCACATATAAGTACTATATGTTCATTGTATGTGCCGTATAAGTTCACATATAACATGATCATGTTCCAACACATGTCTTTGAACATTTAGTGCTTATTTGTGAACGTGAATGTACAAATAAATGAACATCACGGGACGAAAATGAAAAAAAAAAGTTGTTGACCAAAAAAAAAAAAAAAAAAGTACGGCCGAGATTCTTCGCATTTCGCACGGAAAGCCTATTTCGCACGGAAAGCCAAATCTAAATCTATATTCTATATCTATATATATACTAAAGGAGATACCTAAATCATACGTGTCTGCACCACGTTCAATTCGCCTACGTATTATCATTCACCCAACCATCATCCGCCATATCATTTAGACATAAAAAAAAAAAAAAACCAGTGGGTCCAATTAATCATAACTAAAAATTATTTAAACACAACTCTTTTCATACATTGTAATCTACTTAAACGAGCAAATTATATATCAAAAAATCGATCCCACGTCTTTATTTGTATTTAAACTTGATAAATCTATCTATATATATATATTATTATAAAAATATTTAAATTATATTATCTTGTATTAAATTAAACTAAATTAATAATTTAATATAAAATAATACAATTTGATGTATTATTTTTGAAATCCAAACCCATACCTAATATAACTATGAAAACCATGTCACGAACTGTTCGAGATTTAATAGATTGACACAAAAGAAGTTTTACAGAATTCTTCTCCCCCTTCTGTGTCTCTATCTGGATTCCTCAGCTAAGAACAAAAATTTGGAATTGGGTGGCGATGTCGATGGCAAAGCTGAAACAGACTTCTTTTCTCTGGTTTACGGGCCTTAAAGAAGCTTGCTGTCTCCACAGGGTTTTCATCCTCTGCTACAGGTTGCTCCCTCTCATCATCTCATCTGCGTTTCGTCCTCCTTTGAATTTTCAGTTAAATCTGGGAAAATTCTCCTTCTTTACAGGTCCACTGATCTTTCAATTCGAGCAGGCCAATGTTTTCTGCTCAATGGGTTGATTTTTCTGGGCAGGTAATATCTCTTCTGTGCTTTACAATTAGGTTTTTAATGCGTTTAATATAACTCTCCATATCCTACTTTTTGATCAATTATTTTGTTTATCCAACAAACGTTTGCTGAATCGTATTAACTTGGGTAGAAGAACTGCAAGTAGGAATCATTAATTTTTCAGAGTTGAAGTTTGTAATTTGATGATCCAAAGCAGACAATTGCAAAGATGTGTCTTTTAAGCTTAAAGGCGACTAGTTTTGTGACGTCTGCTTGTAACAGCAGCATTTATCTAGTTGCTTCAATTTATTTGTGATTCCACTAGCTAATTTATTTGTGATCCCACTAGTCACTTGAAACTTTTCTAGCGTCTAGTTGTTTGACAAAACCAGATCATTGATTAGGGTTGGTTGTTCATTTTGAGCTAATAGTTGAGAGAGGTTAATTGTATTCTAGAATTTGGAAG
This sequence comes from Rheum nobile, assembly GCA_027886185.1. NCBI lineage: Eukaryota > Viridiplantae > Streptophyta > Magnoliopsida > Caryophyllales > Polygonaceae > Rheum > Rheum nobile. Next base: position 457,114 of record WOAB01000002.1, on the reverse strand, counting down.
AATTTCTGAAATACATGATCTAATAGAAAGTATCTCATATGGACATAAGCTGAGTGTCAACTGAGTTAGGTTTGTGCAGTTTCAAACTAATTCAGGGCCCATTTGGTATTCATTAACCAATTTGGCGGTATGGAATCAGGAATCTGTATTGATATTGGTATGGATTCCTGACATCGGGTGTTTGGTTATAAATTATAATCACATGTTCCGTAACAAGCATCTTGATGCATCATATATTAATTCTCAAACCTTGCTAAGAAGACTTATGAAATTTCTCATACCATTGATTAGGTTCTTGTTTCAATCTATTAAGAGACTTCTTAACTACACACCTTGGATTTTCATGAGAACATAGATCACACATTGAAAAAAAACACAATTGCCTTTCATCACATCATTTTCTAATCCACAACACACTTTCTATTTCTTATTATCCTCCAACTAGAGTAAGTTGTTCTATTATATCTATATTCACGATTAACATATATAATTCGCATTGGCTAATCTAGTTGCAGTATAAAACATGTTCTTGCAAGTAATTTGATCACTGTTTAAACTTTTATTTCTCATAAAACCATTAATTTTGTTACATATATAGATCGATGCACTATGAGTAGCCAATTTCAAATACTCATCATTGCAATATCCATTTATTTTTCCTATGCAAATTACATTCATAAGTCATAACTGAATAATACATACAATAAATACAAAAATACAAAAAAAAAAAATGATTCCGTAAAATTTAGGTGCACAACCCAATTTTATGATTTCAAATTACATAAATAGATTTAACTAAAAAAATTGTCTTGATTGGGAGATCAATCGATTTGAGCATTCTACTCATTTAGTCGTCATGATAGAACTTAATTTTTCAAGAGGCCAAATGCATCTTTGAATCTCGCTTTATACGTGCACATCAACTAATACTGGATTAAGGAATTGATTACTATTGATCATGATAAATTAGAATTGTAGTGACCAAGTTGTAGTCGAACTCCAACAATTAATATGTATTATACAGTGTTCCTTGAGTTAAGTCTTTCACAGTCTCTTAGGCTTTAACACGTTAATTTATATGGGTGTTTTAGTAATTTACACATATACAAAATGTGATATATAGTAAATTAGGTGTGATGATAGGTAGCTCCCAAAAAAAAATCAGTTTTCACATTTATTTGCCGCACTATCAACTTATAGCTTGAAAGTAGCGCAAATATGGTGGCAATATTGGGTACTAGTGAATAGGTATCAAAGAAGTCAATTCAATATTTTTGTGTGAACCCCTTTATTACTATTTTTGCCTTAGTCACCGATGCTGCATATGAGCAGGCGAGTGGGCATAACCATCATGATCTCTAGGAGATCTAACCAACATTGAAATTGGATTTCCACTGAACATGTGAGAGATTTTCGGGAACAATTAAAACGAAAATGAAACAACACGGCCCATGGAAATCCCGCATAAGCGGGATCTGGGTGATCAAGGTGTACGCATCCTTTCCCCGAACAAGTCGAGAGGATGTCTCCGTGCAGACCCAGGTGCAGAGTATAGGCAAGAGAAAGAGAAAGAAAAGACGTCAAGTAGTAGTGAATCAACCAAAAGCCCGATGCACAAAGTAAGTCCGAAAACACCCACACTCAAAAAGGACGAAAACAAAAACAAAAACCCCTAAGCTATGATCCTAAACTATTGCCCTACAATCCCACCATCCTGGGTCGAAGACCCTACAAACCGTCCCCTAGAAAAAATGGACGACCTAATGTAAGCCTCTGAAACTCGAATCTTCTCCCTCCACAAGGCCCTACCCTGAGCCATAGCTTCTCTGAGAGTCATACGGGTGAGGTCATGCACACAGTAAGTCTGAAAACACCCACACATTAAAACCACAATGAAGTTTTGAAAAATTCATGGAAGAGTGGGTATAGTATAACCTGTAACTTTAAACGGCCTGATCACCGAGCTCATCCCATTCTCAGCCAAGCTGGCTGTACGGCAGCAGTGCGTATGTGGATACCTTCTCATTCCTCATGTCTCAATTCTTCATTAGTAACACAGTATAATATGAAGTGTCCTTTGGTTTCCCCCAACTCCAATATGGGATAGAGAAGTCGAGGGAAACAATTTGTAAACCTCCACTCTTTGCATTATCTATTAGATGATGCTTTAAAAGTAGGGGTAGTTTCACTTTAACATTTATCCTAAACAAAAAGCATCCTAACAGAAGATCAATATGTCAATAAGAATATAATGGGTTCATATATGGATAGTGTCTCTTATAAAAGCTCTATTCAGACTGCTTTACTAATTAGTATTACTAGTAGTGGGAATTTTTGAAATTGTTATGAAGTAATGATTGTAGTTCACTGTTAACACAACTTAAACTTCATTTATACTGTGCAAACTATACACAGTTTCTGTCTGTGCTTTCACTTGCAATTGGTGTGTGCTTTGAGTCAATGTTTTCCTTTCAGTTGACGATTTTGTGCTTGCTCTGCATAGTGGCTGCATTGTAATTAGATCTCTACTTGATGTAGAAGTGTCTTCTATTTTAATTTGTTCTCTTATTTTAATATTATGGAGATCTTCTGTATCTTGCAGTGTATTTATATTGAAGTCATTTCTTATCCCAACCTTAGAGTGGATATTGCCAGATCATTGCCCACATGAGAAGTTTCGAGAACAATGTGCGTATGGAGTGATTTTGAGACTATATTCTACACTGCGTATTTGGCTGATACAACTACTTTATGTGAGTATGTACTTTAGATATCCCATTTCAACTATGTGATGAAACATCTATCTGCTGCAAGAGCTTCTAGTAGTTTTTACCTTCATTTTGTAACCTATTTGTAATTTCTTCTTATTGTCTACAATCTTCTTGCTATTGTGTTTAATCCTCATTCTTTCTCACATCATTTAGTTTCCTTAGTTGACGTCCTTGTACAACCCCTGTTGTTATTTAGAAGTGCAACGAATCAGTGTAGAATGTTATTTAAGCTTTTGTAGTTTGATTACTTACTGTGTTAATTTCCATGCAGGTGTTTTGGTTCTATCCACTATATGCGTTTAGCATTGTGCTGAGCACTTTATGGTAACTTGCAATGTTTTGAGCTTGTAATTGGAATATATTGTTTTGTTATAATGCTTTTTATAGATTGGTTAGTAAAGAATCTTTTATCACATAGGATAATGAACTTTGCAGTATAGATGGCTGCAGTATGTAGTAAAGGCCTTCCAGAATAAAAAAACGTTAGATGTCAAATCGTCCCTGCGTTGGCTGAAAGAGTAGGTGCACCAATTACTCTACCTTATACACCAAATGATATGGATGAGCACTTGACTTAATTAAGCTAGTAAGCAACATTTTTTGAGATGAGCAATTTTAACCCCACTTCTGTTACTGCTCTTACTTCATATGTTGGAAATGACCCAATAATCTTCTTTCTTTTTAACTGTGGAGTTCATCTCACAAGCAAATAGCTTTTCTAGTACAAATGCGGAGCATGTTTACATCTAATGTTTGGAACATCTTATGCTCTTTTCTCTTTAATCAATAATCTGCTTTAGAATCTAATACCTTAGGTGTTTGTTGCTGCTGTATATTTCTTTCTAAATCCAGGTACAATGACATCGCTAAGCATGCATTTATTACGATGGGTCAATCTAAACCCGCTGTGGTAGATCTTAGAGGCCAATCTGAGGCATCAAGTTCAGAGAAGGCAGTTTCAGATGATAAACCTGCTGGCTTTGAAGGGTACATGGATTTCTTTTCCGTTGATTTACATTAATTCATTTGTCGAAGCTTATATGGATAATTATGTGCATTTTATTCAGAAGGTTGGCCATTCTGCTGATGGATAATCGTTCTTGTATGGTTGCCCTTCATCTTTTTGCAGTGTCATGATTGGAATCGGGGAACAAGTTTACTCCATGCTTTTATTGAGCTGCTTTTTTTTGGAGGTATGCAAGCACTGTTTTATTGACATAATATGGTGTTCAATTCATAGTGAAAGGTGTGTTGCATTTTTCGTCTTTATCATGAGTCATATTTGTGTCTGTAGGGCCGAAACATGTCGATTATCTAGCATGACAGGACTGATTTCTAGTCCTCTGATCGCTGTGTGATAATCAATTCTTGCAGGTTTCCGCAACTGGCATTATACCCTATGTTGGGAAGCCAATCAATTTCTTACTCTTGTCCTGGATGTATGCTTACTACTCTTTTGAGTAAGTAGTTATGCTTAACTTGCACGCCTTTTTTCCTACTATGAAGTGGTGATGTAGCTTGACTAAGTGCTTTTACTGATTTAGGTATAAATGGAATCTTTCTGGAGTAAGTTTAGACAAGAGGCTGGACTTCTTTGAATCACACTGGCCATTTTTTGCAGGCTTTGGTATGCTTTATGTAGAGCCTCCTTTCTTTCATTTTAGCCTATTGTTTTTATTTTATTTTATTTGGGTGTGCCTGTGTCCTGTGTGCCCTTACTTAACTAAATGGTAAACTTGAACACTTCAAAAGTATTGGGGGGAAATGGCATTTTGATTTCACTTTTTACTATCATAATACATAGGAGGTGTATGAAATCTCGGACACAGCATATAGGTCAGGAAAGTGTAAATCTTGTATTATTCACATGTGGCCACGATACTTTATTCATCAAAACTCAAGACTCAGTAGCCTGACAAACTTTCATGCTACTTTAACCCCATGTTTATAAACAAACTGTCATGCCAACACGACTTAGAATCCGGACTTGACACTTGAACCGGTGTCTGCGTGTGCACCCCTCAAACATGCTAATGCTATGAACTAGTAAGGTGTGCTGACAACAATGTCTATTTCTTAAGTTGAAATGACCGTCTATGCTACGCAATGCAGGCAGTCCTTGTGTATTGGCTATTTTCTTCTTTCCTCCACTTGAGAGCTATGCAGTCATGGCAACACTGTTCCCACTGGTAATTCTTCAATGCTTTCTATACCTACCTGCCCTATTTTTTGGTTATAAATATCTTCATGATCATGCTGAGAACACTAAATCCTGGTTGAAGGTGTATGCTGTTGCAACTTGAATTTTATGTTCTGTTCCTTGTACATAGAAGTCCAGCTACATACTTTGAGGAACCCGTTGTAATGCATTATGCTATCCTTTTATATTGGTCTATTTTCACAAAGGTTACATGAAAGGCAAAAAAGGAGGGAAAACATAGGTCTTGGAATTTATTATTCATCTTATTTTATATTCCTGAAAAGGACATGCTCAACAATTGTATATCATGTTTTACTTATAGGTGCTGACCTAGAATTACTGCAAAGAGCAACTTTGACAACTTGGTCTCTTAGTAGTTGAATGTTTAATCATTAGACGATATGAATTTCTTTTGCTTGCTGATATCCATAGTTTCTTAACACCGTGTACCTCAGTTTGTTCTGACTGCAACAGGGTCAGAAGCGGATCATCTTATAAATTCTCAAAGAAGAAAGTGGCCAGGTGGAGGGTTGGGAAGGCTTCCTGTGTTTTATGCTGCCAATACTGTCTCGTAAGCAACCTTTACTGCACTTTTCTGGAACTGAAAATCATAAACACGTGAAAGTATAGAAAGCATAACTGTGCTTAATACTTCCACTTTGGCCAAATGTTATATATCCTATAAACTCAGTGATCTTTCTGGCAAATTATATAATAACCCTTATTAGTATAAACTCAAAGAATTTGATTAGATCTGGCTGCTAATTTGCAATTATTGAATTCCTTTGATGTAGGATGAAGATCTTATCTATCCTTCCATTCAGATCAAACGAGCAGACAGTGGGGAAGAAGGCATTCTGACTCCTTCCTAGAGGGCCCATCTCTTTATCCAAGGGAGATGACAGCTTCTCATGGTTAATTAACAGGTAATATATTATGGTGTACACGCGTTGTCTTCTCTTAGTGTTTCCAATTAACATGCCGAGCTTCCTAAGAAACTTGCTAATGCTATGCTTGAAAACTTTTGAATTTGCAGTGTCACACACAGAGACAACACATCTGGAGCAATGTCGTGACAGAATCAATTAAGACGGGCCTGACAAGATTGTCAAGACTCGCAAGATCTTGCACAAGCGAGCTAGGTACAGTCAAGAAACTCGTGTCATTCATCTTTGTGTTTGTTTCGCTTGTAAAGAACCTCAAATGATGACTGTAGAAAAGATAAAAGAAGGAAAGGTCATCCAGAATGTCCCAAGGGAAAAGAAAGAAACAAAAGATGCATGTATATTATATGTTTTCAGTTGGGCTTATTTAGATTTGTTCATGTTGTATGATAATATTCAGTGGTTTGATTTTATGTCTTGCAAGAAAAGTCCGTTCCCTCGCCTAAGATATGGCAATTTATTTGTGGGCCCTTTGATGTTCCTACCTTTTTTTTTATACAAGACTAACATTCGGACCTATTTAAATTAAAAGTTTGCCCTAAATTATCGCGATGGATGATTTTTACAAAAATATCATAACAAGAGTTCAGGCTAAAGAACTCATATTTAGCATTACACAGATCTTGTCCAGTGATTGCAGATGTGGAAGAAAAGAAGCGTTGAATTCTCTGAAAGGTTGATGGATTAATGTCGTGAGTGGCGATGAATTTTTTTGCGTGATTAGCTTCTCTGAAGCAATGATGAACCTGTATAGTGTCAAAGAAAGAGAGTAACATAATAATGTCAACTATAATAGTATGTATTTTCTAAGGATTTTCCAAGTATGTTTGATCGAGTTAATGATTACCAAATTGTCACATCCTATAATGAAATGTTAATGTTTAAACTAATAGCTTGGCGAATACCATAGAGTGCTGCATATGCTTTAGTTTGTTGAACAGTGGTGTTTGGTATATGTTCACGGTGAATGGAAATGATACTACCATTATTGTTACGAAGTAAGTATTTAATGTGTGATTAGTTGTCAAGTTTTTTAGATCCATCAAAATTTAATTTAACCCAATAAATTGGGGGCTTTTTCCAAGTCCTTTTTGTGGTACGTGTTCTATTACGTTTAATGGGGGAGAAAGGAGGTGTAGAATGAGAAGTAGTTGATGTGATCCAATTCTAAAATTGAAAGTAAGCTTGTTTTGAGGGAGGGGTACTTTGGTTGGTATCATTTCTACGAAAAATTATTGTATTACGGTGATTCCAAATCGTCCACCATAAGAATAACATTTGTTCAAGTGAGGTGTTTGGTGTTCTGAAATAATCTAGATTAGTTAGGAAGTCTCGTGTAAGTTGAAGGGAGAATGAAAGTTTAATTTATTTTCAAGGTTAGTGATCATATTCTGGGTGAAAGAGCAAGTTAAAAATAGATGATTAAGATCTTCATCAGCTGAGTTGCAGAGGCTGCATTGAGAGGAGACTCTTGAGAAATGACGATTTAATCTTTATGTAGTTGGAAGAGAGTCAAACACAAATTTCCACAGGAAAGACTGTATTTTTGGTGGAATTTTCAATTTCGAAATCCATGAAGAAAATTCGGAATGGGAAGTGAGAGGCGTTGGTCCAGTAATGGATCTTGTTGATTTAACTGTGAAGTTTCCATCCGAGGAAAGTCTCCAGATAATGCGATCTTCCACAGGGGTTTTAGGATTATGAATTTGCAAAATTTTGGAGATAATAAAAGATTGAAGAAGATTTTGGAGCATGTTTAAATCCCATTGATGATAGGAGTTATGAAATGAAAAACTTTTAAGGTAATATCAGTGATGTTGTCAAAGTAAGGTAGAAGGTCACATTCTAGAACCTAGAAATCGGTCCAAAATTTTATAGTGTTATTGTTTTCAAGTTCCCAACTGAGTCCTTTTTTGAATATGTCACAAATATGAAAGAGTATAGAAAATTGTCAAGATTGTTTGAGTTTCTTTTTGTAAGAAAATAAGTAAGAGGATCCAAGGTACTTTTTCGTAATACTACGGACCCATATATTATCAGGTTCAACAAGAAGTTTCCAGAGTAATTTTATTTGTACCAATTTATTCATATTTTCATTTTTATGAAGGCCTAAACCCTAGTGGACTTGGGTTGACAAATGTCATCCCGACTAATGAGAGAGTGATATTTGGGATTGGATTTATTCCAATAGAAATCTTTATTAATTTTATCAATTTCGTTGCAAACTGCATAGGGCAAGAGGAAGCTTTGCTATAAATAGTTAACTTTAGATAGTAAATTTGATTGTATAAGAATAGAGCGGTTAGCTTGAGAGAGTGAGTTGACTTTCCATTTTGAGAGTTGTTTCTTAAGGATTATAAGAGAGTAATAAAAAAAATTCCTTTTTAACACGCCCTCGAACGATTGGGATGCCCATGTATTTTTCATTGATCGAGTAACTTGAATATTTAAAACAGATGCCAAAGAAGCAGTCTGTTGGGGGGATATATTAGAGGAGGTTTGAAAAGAGATTTTGTGAAAATTAATAGTTGGACCTGACATATGAGTGAAATTATGAAGAATGCTTTTGATATACATCATGTTAGTATGGGAAGCGTTTACAAGGATAAGGGTATCATATGCAAATGTGAGGAATGAGATACATGTTCCTTTTCTGATTAGTTGAATTCCAACTTTTCGGTTTTGTTGAGATTCATAAGTAAGGGTCCGTGATAAGTATTCCATAGCTATAATAAATATAAAGGGTGCAATAGGGTCACCTTGGAAAAGGCCGCATGAGGGTCTGAAAACGGGGCTAGGCTCGTTGTTGACAAGAACTGAGAAATAAGTAGAGGTGATACAAGTCATCAATAGTTCTACCCCCGTAGAGGCAAAGCCGAATTTAAGTAAGATGTACTTTATGAAGTTCCAATCTAATTTGTCATAAGCTTTTTCCATGTCTAGTTTAAGGGTTATCCAACTCTTTTTTCCTTTCTTTTTAGCATGAAAAGAGTGAAAGATTTCATGGGCTAATAAGATATTGTCCTGAATCGGGCGACCTTCAGCAAAAGCCCCCTGATAGGGATTGATCAGACGTGGAAGCAAGGATTTTAGTCTATTTGCCACTTTGATGTTCATACTTTTGATGTGGACCTCTGATCTCTAGTCTTGAGTCTCTTGACAACATACATAACCAAGATAACGAACGATATACACATACGTGTAAGTAGTCTTTTTGCTTTGGAAATTGGTAAGACTACTTAAGAAAATACAATTGTACCCCTATATTTGACTGTCGCTCAAAGGTTTAGAAAGGTTTTAAAATTCATGTTGGTGCCCATTGAGTTTAGGGTTATTCATGTTGGTCTCCCATGATTAATTTTTCCCGAGTTGGTGCCTCTTAGGTTTTGTATTTGTTTGCTTCGTAATTGAGATTTCCATATTCGTACTCCTTCTATCGAATTGGTCAAATTCAAGCCCACCATTGTGTTCCTCGTCCTCAAATTAATATGATTCGACTACTAAAACACTCAAATCCCACCCGGACCAACTCGATTTGAATTCCTAAGGTAAAAAATGGATTGTTGTTTCAGAATTCAAATCGAGATAGTTAGGATATGGATTTGGGTGTTTTAGGAGTCAAATCCTACTAATTTGAGGGTAAGGAAGACAATGGTGGAATTGGATTAGATCAATTTGAACCGGAAGAGTATGAATATGAAAAAACTTGATTACAAAGCAAACAAACACAAAACCTTATAGACACCAACAAAAAAATAAATCATGGGACACCAACATGAATAACCCTAGACTTGGGGTCACCAACAGAACTTTCCCTTACTTCATTACCTGCAAATCTTTGATTGAGAGAAGGAAAAGTGGATATCCAAGGAACAAAAAACCCACATTCCTTTTCGATTTAAAAGCTTAAGGAACAAATACCTCACATTCCTTTTTGATTTTAAAAGCTTAAATCAAATCCCATTTCATGTCCAATAGTACTCAAATCCCAAACCTGAAGCCTATTTCATGGCTATTAGGATCCAAATCCCTAACCATATTTACAAAGCTAAATAATTCATTGATGGCCTTTCACCACTTTCATCACCCTAAATCAAGGTTTTAGTTTCACTCATTTCGTCGACCTTTACTACTACAGCCACCAACCTTCACCACCTCAGATTCGCCGACGTCGAGTTGCTTGACCGCAAAATCTGCTTGCTGCTGCCTAGATCGATATACAAAAAAAAGTATACATATAAAAGAGAAATGGAGGGAGGAATGAGAAGGGGTTCAAATTTTCCACCACCTCACACTAGTCAGTCGAACTCTCATAGTAGATTTTTGTACCACGAAGATTAATGGAACCGGCGACGATAGATCTCCCAAGAACTTGATCAACGAACAGATCTGCACCCAAAAATCGAATCAATGGGAGGGCCGAATCTCCCCTAAGGCTCCTCCGACGCTCAAGTCAAACGAGAATTGCTTATAGAGAAATCAATCAATGGAGGCTAGGGTTGTTCTTGAAAGAGAAGAGAATGAGAAAAAAGATGGCAGCTTGGGGGATTAAATACCTCAGACTTTTAGTAATTGTCCAAGCACAAACTTCTTAATGAGCATATTTTTAATTTCCCCTCAACCTTTATCATTAAATGCAATTAATACTATTATTTTCTAGAAGAATACGACCCTATGGAGTTGAGTCCTTGTCGTCTTTCATTTGCCATCACACTCAATTTCTTTCTTTAGGCATCAAGTGTCTCCTCATATGTTAATCAGACCCAGGGTAACTGCTTGAATAGATCCATCAACTTGACCATTACACTCAATTGTAGTATAATAAATCTGTACCATAATAAATTGTTGACGACGACGAGAACCCACAACTTCGGCGATCCTAGACTTCTCTAATCTTCTTTCCGGTGCCATGAGAGTAGAGAAAACAGCCGAAGGCGGGCCTTGTCCATCGTTTCACCTCCGACGTTTAAGTCAATTATCAGTCTTGTGAATGAGGGCAGACTAGGGTTTCTCGTAGAGATAATTGAATCATAATTTTCTAAATTGAATGACGTAATCATCTCTATTTAAGGAGGGGGACAATTAGCTTTTCCTCCATACAATATCTTTTCCATAAAGATAAGCACGATAATAACCTCCTTCATTAAGGATATTCAGAATAAATAAAGATATTTTTCCTCTGAAAGATATTATTCTAGAACTCACTTTTTTACCTCCACAAATTCCCCTCGGGTCTTTTGAGTCCAATTGGGCTTAAAAGGATCCGAAATCGCTTTAAACCTTGGCCCGCATCGGGGCCCGCCTTGCTTGGGCCCATTACTCGGGGCCTAATATGCATCTCGGCGCAAATTTAGGTAGTTGGGGGTTCAGGCGCTATGCGTTTTGCAAGTTGTGCTCTAGTATACGTAAAAACATGTATCATTAGTGCATAACTGAAGCCTTGGTTTTGACAACTTGTTTCCTTAGTGCATAACCGATGCCTTGGTTTTGACAGCTTGTGTCCTTAGTGCATAACCGATGCCTTGGTTTTGACAACCTCTGTCCTTAGTGCATAATCGATGCCTTGGTTTTGACAGCTTGTGTCCTTAGTGCATAACCGATGCCTTGGTTTTGACAACTTGTGTCCTTAATGCATAACTGATGCCTTGGTTTTGACAGCTTGTGTCTTTAGTGCATAACTGATTCCTTGGTTGTTTATGTCCTTAGTGCATAGCCGATGGCTTGGTTTTGACAACTTGTGTCCTTAGTGCATAACCGATGCCTTGATTTTGATAGCTTGTGTACTTAATGCATAACCAATGCCTTGGTTTTGACAACTTGTGTCCTTAGTGCATAATTGATGCCTTGGTTTTGACAGCTTGTGTTCTTTTTATTCCCGAGCAACTCGTGTTCTATGTCTTTGTGGCAGCATGTGCCACTTTTTCCTTTGAGCAGCATGTGCTCACTTGTTTCTGTGGCAGCCTATGCAACTTTTGCCTTTGAGCAACTCGTGCTCTCTTGTTTCCGTGGCAACATGTGTCACTTTTTCCATTGAGCAGCTTGTGCTCTCTTGTTTCCGTGACAACTTGTGCCAATTTTGCCTTAGAGCAGCTTATTCTCACCTATTTTAGGGTTGGTCTTGTGCAACCTAAGTCTGACGACGATGTTCTTGCACGGTGCCCGTAGGCTATTCTGGGGTGCGTTCTTGCATAATGCTCGTAGGCTAGTCTGTGAGTGTGCGTACTTGCACGATGCATGTACGCTATTCTGGGGTGCGTTCTTTCACAATTCTCGTAGGCTATTCTGGGTACGTTTATGCACAATGCCCATAGGCTATTCCAAATTGCATTCTTGCACAATGTCCATAGGCTATTTTGGGTGCGTTCTTGCACAATGTCCATAGGCTATTCTAGACGTGTTCTTGCATAATGCCCGTAGGCTATTCTAGGGTGCGTTCTTGCACAATGCTTGTAGGCTATTCTAGGGTGTGTGCTTGCACTAATGCACCGAGGCTAGTATGTTAGTGTGCGTTCTTGCACGATGCCCGTAGGCTAGTTTGTGACTCAGAACCCTGCAACTTGTGTTGAGTGGCCATTGGCTAATATAACTCAAAACCCTATGGGTTGTGCCGGGTGGCCATCAAGTTGTCCTTTGTTATCCCTATAACTGAAAAGAGGGGATTGAGAACATAGTTTAATATTTTTCCTTTCAAATTGTATGGGAGGATGACATAGAAGTTATCCGGGTGAGTTTAAATCTCATTTGTGTTTGGATTGAAATCATTTGTTTGCCTCTGTGTACAAGATTCTTGAGCAAACTTTGTACGGTTTGTTGCGTGCCTCGTCTACGCTCAATGCTCGTGTCACAGACTCGTGCCCCATCCGCGCTCCGCTGGCTCGTGTCCCATTTGTGCTCCGCTGACTTGTGCCCCAGACACGCGCCGTTGGCTCACGCTCCGTCCGTGCTCCACTGGCTCGCGCTCCATCCACACTCTGTTGGCTCGCGCCCCAGCTGCGCTCCAAATGCACTTCGCTAGATCGCGCTCCATGTGCGCTGGCTAGCTCGTGTCCCATCTGCGTTCCATTGCCTCATGCTCCGTATGCGTGTGCTCCGTTGGCTCGAGATGCGCTTTTGGGCTGCGTAGAAAGTTTTAGAATTTAGATCTTCTACAATGGTGGTTTTCGGTGTTAGGTGTCCCTATCGTCGTTAGAGTTCGTCATCAATATTGTTTCCCACGGTCAGCGCCAATTGTGGTAGCATAAATTTGTACCATAATAAATTGTTGATGAGGACGACGAGAACCACAACTCCGACATTCCTAGACTTCTATGATCTCCTTTCGGGTGTCGTGCGACTAGAGAAAACAACCAAAGGCGGGGCTTGTCCCTTGTTTTACCTCTGTCGCTCAAATTAGTATTCAGTCTTGTGAATGGAGGGAATCTAGGGTTTCTCGTAGAGAGAATTGAATCAAAATTTTCTGAATTGAATGACATAATCATATTTATTTAAGGGGGGAGTTAGTTTTTCCTCCCAGCAATATCTTTTCCATAAAGATAAATACAATAATAACCTCCTTAATTAAGGATATTCAGAATAAATAAAGATATTTTTACCTAGAAAAGATATTATTCTAAAACTCATTTTTTTTTACCTCCACACGAACCATCACCGATCCAACAACTTTGGATCCTTTTTTGAGAGCTTTGACCTGCAACTTTGGGGTAAAGCAGTGGAGCAAGAAAAAACTTTAAAATTTGATTCTGTCAAATTTTACATTATCATATCCTTTATTTTATGTGTTTAATGAAATATTAAATTATATATATAAAACAAAAATAATAAATTTATTAGATTTCTTCATATTGGCAAATAGCCGATGTATAATAGAAGTGTAGAATATAAGTTTACACTGAGTGTAAATTTACAGTTGCCTAAATGGAAGGTTACCATAATGTGAGTGATGGATTGAAAATCGAAGTAAAAGGGTGTTTGATGTAAATAATGAAAATAAAGGATTGTTTTGTAATTGTGCTAAATACCAGGATTTGCTTTTACAAAATGAAAATAAGGGACATTTTTAGAAAAAAATGAAAATAATGGCATGATTAGGTGATTAGTAGGATATGTTCTCGTGCCATGCACGGGTTTTGTGAATAAAATCAAAGTTAATTTTTTTTGAATACGTAGGAAAGCTAATTATATAAATTGCAAGCTTGATCTTTTAACATGTACGGGTGTTTTCGCATGATTAGAAATTTAGAATGGAAGAATATTAGAAGGTATATATGTGAATTTATATACACAGATAATAAGAACTAATTAGAAGTTTTATATAAGTACATCAAAATTATATAAATTAGATTTAACTAATTGGAAACATTAATTTCATATAATCACTTAAACGGTAAAGTGAGATATATTTGCTAATACATCCATGGACATTGTATTTGGTAATATATTTGGTGCAATTTTTTTTATATGTATGGTATGTAATTTTTCAGTAAATAAGAAAATTGATGAAAGTAAAATGTAATGTAATTGTGAAAAAGTAGAAGGGCGAAGTAGTAAAATGACTTTTAAATTTTCCTACGTGCTGAAAATGGTAAATTTCACAGAAAGGGGATTTGAAGAACTTATAGATATACTTAATCATATAAAAGAAGATTGAGTGTAAAACAACATTTTAAGGAACCTACACTAAAATCAACACATGATCATGTGTAAAATAAGAACTAGAGAGCAAACACTAAACAGAGACAATCAAGGATTCGCCAACGGCATTCTCCTACACACAAAGACAATGGACACCTCCAATCAACCCATGGACTCCTTACGGCTTGCTCCTAGACAAACCAACCAACGACAGCTCCGCCGAGCTGCACGTCATAGGAAAACCAACAACAGTATGACTTTATAATAACCATCCACTTTAAAGAGCAGCAAAACTCAATAGATCATGTTAAATTGGGAGAGAAGTATTGGGAAAATATAATTCCTTGATGATTTTATTGAATAAAGACATGAGAATATATAGAGTTTACAAGGTACGTAATATCTTGTACCCTAAGATAAGGATAGATAAACTAAACTAGAATAAAGATATACTAATAAGGATATAATATCCCAATACTCTCCCTCAAGTTGGAGCGTGATGATCGATCATGCCCAACTTGCTCAAAAGGAGATGAAATTGTTGCTTGCCCAATGTTTTAGTGAACAAATCAGCGGGCTGTTGTGCGGAAGCAATGTAGCTGGTTGCGACGTTGCCGGCCTGAATTTGATCGCGAATAAGATGACAGTCAATCTCGATGTGCTTAGTCCGCTCATGAAACACGGGGTTCACAGCAATATGCAAGGCTGCCTGACTATCACAAAATAGACGCATTGGTTGAGTGTGATTCACACCGAGAGAGAGCAATAATGATTTGAGCCAGATTAGCTCGCAACAAGTAGACTCCATAGCGTAGTATTCCGCTTCAGCTGAGGAGCGGGAAATAGTTGCTTGTTTCTTCGTCTTCCAAGAGATGGGCGAGATGCCCAACTGAATGAAGAAACCAGTGACTGATCGACGGCTAGTCGGACATGTGGCCCAGTCGGAGTCACAAAAAGCCGTAGCTGAAGCGAGCTGGAGGACGAAAGGAGTAACCCTTTACCTGGACTGCCCTTCAGATAATGAAGTAGGCGGAGAGCAGTATGCCAATGTGCAACCAATGGTGACTGCATGAATTGCGCCAAAGTGTGAACCGAGTAGGACAACTCAGGACGAGTTAGAGTGAGGTATATCAACCGACCAATTAGACGTCGATA
Organism: Rheum nobile; assembly: GCA_027886185.1. Lineage (NCBI taxonomy): Eukaryota > Viridiplantae > Streptophyta > Magnoliopsida > Caryophyllales > Polygonaceae > Rheum > Rheum nobile. The sequence continues at coordinate 441,413 of WOAB01000002.1, read as the reverse complement.
CCTATCTAGATGATCAAATAACGAAGAGGAGGCAGACGCCAGATTGTGATGTTGCTCCATAGGAAAATCGGATGGTTTAGCACCTAGCAAACTCGACTCGGAGAGGATGTCGAGGGTATACTTCCGTCGAGACAGAAAGAGACCCTTGCTACTCCGGGCAATTTCAATACCGAGAAAATATTTGAGGGCACCAAGATCCTTCATATGGAAACAAGTACACATATACGTCTTAAAGCGAGAGATTGTAGAGGAGTCATTACCATCAATGATAAGATCATCGACATAGATCAAAACATGAATCGTCTTGGTTTGTTGTTGAAACGAGAATAAAGAGTAGTCCGCATAGCTTTGTTTGAACCCAAAACTGCGTAAGGCCGATGTTAGCTTGGCGAACCAATTTCTCGGAGCCTGACGAAGACCATAGAGTGACTTATGAAGGCGGCAAACCTGACCTGGCACAACCCCCGAAAGACCCAAGGGAGGCGACATATAGACCTCCTCATGTATGTCGCCATGAAGGAAAGCATTGTGGACGTCCATTTGGTGGAGTTCCCAGCCGTTGATGGTAGCCACTGATAGAAAAACTCGAACGAAAGCCATTCGAGCAACAAGTGCGAAAATGTCGGTGAAATCAACACCCTCCACTTGTCGATTACCAAGGACTTCAAGGCGCGCTTTATATCACTCGATTGTGCCGTTAGAGTTGTATTTGATACGGTAAACCCACTTGGAACCAATAGGTTTTTTGTCGGGAGGAAGATCCATGAGTACCCAAGTGCGGTTCTTAGCGAGAACATCAAGCTCGGCTTTCATAGCTTCTCGCCAATGAGCATGTGAAGCTGCTTGACGGAATGAAGACGACTTTTCCCCTGCTGTAATTGCAGCTAGGAAACCAGTGTACGAAGGTGACAAATTAGAGCAAGATATATAGCTTTGAATTGGAAATCGCATACTTGAGGACGATGACGATGATGATGGCATGGGATTTGAGAGAGTAGCATGGGGGTCTAATTGGCGCATCGTTGTGCAGACATAGTCATTGAAACGAGCAGGTGTTTTGGTGGCACGGACATTGTGACGAGTAGCAGGAGCAACCGTAGTTGGATCGGCTGGTGCAAGCTCGTCCGAGGCAGAATCGTCACTCCCCTTGTCCTCTGGCAGCGGTTCTGCAGGGGGAGAAGGAACATATGGGCTGGCAGGAGACGAAGCAATTTCCTCCTCAGTAAGTGGAGAAGGTAAATGTTGAATTTCTTAGGTTTTGATGGTTATGAACACTCAACTAATATGTGTACTAAGTGTTTCAGGGACAAGAAGAGTTTTCCCAGGGAGCGTTGCAGCAGAGGATCTCAGAGGGAACAAAGACTTAGCAAGTGCTTTGTTACCTCTCCAGGAACTGAAGTGACAGACCAAGATCGAGGCTGCAAAAGGAAAGAAGTCATACAGCGTGCAGAATTAAGGAAACAAATCAAGAAGCCACACGGTAGAGGATGAAGACTTCGGCTCCAAGGATCAAGCCGGATTGCGCGAAGATATGGAAAGAGAGAAAATACCCGATCGTGTTATCCTAGGAATCTTTCCTAAGATAAGGCGATTGGAGAGAGAAGAATAATATCCAATCGGTTGGATTAATTAGGGAACTCCTTCCTTAATTAATATAATCGGTTGTGATATCTTATCTTCCAAACAAAATCATATCTTTGTAATCCGATTCTAGTATTTCCTAATTTGTGTCAATTAGGGTTTCTGCCGAGTTGTATTTAAGTGAAGTGAGGATTCATTTCTTAGGAACGACTTCACGGCTGAGAACGACTTTGAACGAGAAAAAGAAAAGAAGAGAAAGAGAGTGAGGTGCGTGTGAGTCTTTGAGAGTTGAGTTTGATTCATCGTTGTAGAAGAGGTTTCAAGTCTAGCTGGTTGTTTAGAGGTCGAAGCCCATGATACAAGTGTAATCAAGCAAGAAACTAATAAGACAAGTACGCAGTTCAAAATCCTCTCAAGCGGAAGCTTGAAGGTAGTGGTTTTTCCTTGAGAAGCTAGTTTTGCTAATCAGGGTTTCCACTATATATCGTGAGTTCGTTCTGTTATCTTTCTTGCTATTTAAATCCGCTGTGCCTTCTGTGGGAACAAAGCTTTTGTTCCCTCAGACGTAACTCTAACGATCCAACAATTGGTATCAGAGCCTGGTGCTCTAGATTGTTTTCATTACAGAATTTGCAGGAAAGATGTCGTCGTCAAGCAATGCAATCGGTGATTCATTCTGGAAGCCGCCAATGCTGAAGGCCGGTGAGTATGATTGGTGGGTGGAACAAATCTAGTCCCACATCTGTTCCCTCGACGGACAGATCTGGAGAGTCATAGAAGTCGGTCCTTTGGTTATCAAGAATGACAAAGATGAGACTGAGCCAAAACCAAAGATCGACTACACCGATGAGGACTGGAATAAATCGGAGAAAAACAACAGGGCCAAGAAGATCCTCCACATGGCTCTTTCTCCCTCAGATCTCAAGAAAATCATGAGCTACAAAACTGCTAAGGAGATCTGGGATGCTTTGAAGCGCCTTCATCAAGGAAATGAAGACACGAAGAAGAACAAGATCCTTTCTCTAATCAAGGAGTACGACCAAGTTTCTCAAGGGAAAGATGAACACATTCAAGAGTACTACTCCAGGTTCCATGGGCTAGTTGGTCAGCTTCAGTACCTTGGTGAAACAATGCCAGACTGGAAGTTGACTCATCACTTCATGCAAGGTCTCAACACTCAGTGGGATGCCATTGCTCTTGCCCTCTACTCTCAAACAGACGTCAAGACTCTTACTATGGAAGAGGTGGTTGCTAAGCTGGAAAGCAACGCCTCTGTCTATAACCATAAGATAAACAAGAGAGGAGAGGAGAAGGCGAAGAGCATTGCCCTGAATGTGGAAAAGGCATTTGATCTGTCTCAAACGGGCGATGAAGATGTTGCTCTTATTACAAGGGAAATGAGGAAGATATGGTCTCAGAACAAGGACTCGCCCAGTTCCTCTGAAGGGAACAAAGACATGAAAGATGTGGTTTGTTACCACTGTCAGAACAAGGGACATATGGCCAGAAACTGCTTCAAAAAGAGGACAGGAATGCCTCTAGCAAATGAAGGAAAGCAAGCTATGGTTGCCACCTGGGGAGAATCAGAATCAGATGACGAAGACTCATCACACTCCAGGGATGTCTACTTGATGGCCGTAGAAGTTCCAAACGAGACGAATGGTGAGGTAATCGACGACGAGGTAACTGAATCTGAACTCGTGTCTAGTTTAAAATGCAAATCTAAAGAAAGCTTGATTGCTCTCATTAAGAATCTTGTTCGCGAGAGCAGTCTTTTCAGTGAGCAAATCAAAGAGAAAGATGAATCGATCTCAAGTCTGATCGAAGAAAATCAAGGTTGGGCTGAAAAAGTGCTCACGCTTGAGAAAGGTTCATCTTCCTCTTCAAACACATGCTATGAGTGTCCAGAACTCACTGAAAAGATTAAGTCTCTAGGGTCCACTGTTTCCTCACTCGAGGCTAAGTCTTTAATGTTAAAACTAGGAAATGCAAAACTTTCTAGTGATCTAACCAAACGCAGTGAGGAACAGAAGGACGAGCCAAAAGGTATTGTCTTTGTTGCAGCCAAGAATGAAAAGAAACCTGAAAAGAAGGAAGTACCTCGCTTTGGAATTGGCTATCAACCTAAGCTTCCTGTTGATGACACTAAGAAAAAAGGCTCCAAAGTCGAAGGAAAACAGTATGTAAAAGAAAAGGGGGAATGTTCCTCCGGAGGGAACAAAGACAAAGACTGTTCTAATTCGACTGAGGAAGGCAAGGCTTGGTATCATGGACAGAAGGCTCATGCAATTTGGCTGAAGCAATCCCAAAGCAGTAAGTCCAATAATATTGATTTTCAGTCAAGGATTGCTAACAAAACAATTTGGCCAGGACAGAGCAAGTATATAGATCTGAAGTGTCAAAGGGTCTGTTGGTATTGCGGGCATTCTGGTCATTACAAGCAAGAGTGCCTGCTGAAGCAACATAATGAGAAGATTGCTCGCACTACTAGGGAACATATAGAAGTTGAACCTCCTAAGATTAGATATGTTGCTCCCAAACCCAGAAAGTATAAGCTTGTCTGGGTTCGCAAGAACTAACTCTTTCTGTGCAGGATAAAGTGAGGAATGTTCCTAGTGTTTCATTCATTCAAGGGTCAGTTACTTGACAGGGAACAAAGCGAGTCTCACCTCACTTCTGCATGGAATACTTGAGACTCAAAGACCTGGTGTCAAAGGTAAAGAAAATGGGGATAAGGACTTATTGACTAATATGTTCCTTGTGTGAAAATTCCAGGTCCCATGTACATCTAGAAAAGACATCATTGTGTCGAGAAAGATTGGCAAATAAGGAATCTCGTGGAACAAAGAATAAAACGCCATTTTTCTCAGTAGAACACTTGTTGGGGAACTCTACATTCAGTTCCATACGAAGCCTGGTTTGTTCCCCTAACTACATGTCTATCTGTTGTGTTCCCTCGATGATTGGCTAAATTACGTGGTAAATTGTGAAAGTTAATTTTTCATGTCCTGATATGCATTCGCTTCCTTGGGTATTAATTAAACTTCAGCCTGATTATATGCTTTTACTTCCTTGATATACTGAACGTCTTGCATGGTCATCTATGTTTTCATATGTCACATAAATCAGCTTTATTTCGACCCAAGAGAATCAACTTGATGTTTTGTTCCCTCATCATAAGCCCAGATGATAGTTGATTCTACAGCCTACCCAGACCGCCATGCTTAAAGTCTCCTACGAGCCCCTCTTATCATCCACATCTGGAGACCTCTTAGGCATGATGTAAAATTCAATCACAAAAGTCTGTGCTGGCTGTTGCAGGGATTGAGAACGCTCAAGGTAGTGTCGATCTCGACATCTCTGAGATGTCTGCTGTTAACAAAGTACTGTACCACTTCCTCATCAGCAACATCACACCAATGGGACAGAAGAGGAACTGGCTTCTGATCTTAGACATTGTCCTACTGTCCCTACTGCTGAAGAAGGAGCCCGTTTGCCTCCCTATGATTCTGATGCAGCACATGGCCCATGCCAGGAACACCACCCAGCATGCTCTTCCCTTCCCTCGCGTTGTCAAGAAGATCCTTGAGTACCACAAAGTATACAACGCGTCGGAGGAAGTGAGCATCTTCTCCCACCCCTTCAATGCGAGTAATCTGCACAAGATGCAGTTTGTTCTTCAAGAGGATGAAGGCTGGGTGAAGGTTGAGGGTGCTCCTGCAGTTTCTGAGGCGGTGGAGGAGTCTGAGGCTGATAGATCTGAGGGGGAACTGAACGAGGAGTCATCTCTTGGGAAGGACGTGAGGAGTCTCTGCAAGGATGTGAGGACTCTCATGGCAGATGTGCGCGTGCTCATTTCTCATCACGCATCGGCTCAACCGGCTGGTCACAGTGGTGCCTGATCGCTTTCCTGCTGTCCTTTCCCCTCTTTTGTTCCCTTACCTGTCTATCCCTCCTAGTTGTTTTTTCTTGTTATCTGGTTTATGTGCCCGGTGTGGCATTCTGACAATGCTTGATGTTTTGTCTGTTTTGGTGGTATTTGCATGTTTTCTGTTTTTTTTAATCAATGACAAGGGGTGCTTTTGTTTATCTGGCTGTGAATTTTCTCTCTAACTCTTTACTGTGTTTTTGATGATGCCAAAAGGGGGAATGTGACAGGTAGCATTGGTTGAGGGGGAACAGAACAGGTAAAACGTATTGCTGAACTAAGGGGGAACTAACGGTGTTTTTAGTGGGAAACTTTCTTGTCAGTTTTGTCTTGTTCTAGTTGGTATATGCTTTATTGTTAAGGGTGTTTGTCACCATCAAAAAGGGGGAATTTGTTGAATTTCTTAGGTTTTGATGGTTATAAACACTCAACTAATATGTGTACCAAGTGTTTCAGGGACAAGAAGAGTTTTCCCAGGGAGCGTTGCAGCAGGGGATCTCAGAGGGAACAAAGACTTAGCAAGTGCTTTGTTACCTCTCCAGGAACTGAAGTGACAGACCAAGATCGAGGCTGCAAAAGGAAAGAAGTCATACAGTGTGCAGAATTAAGGAAACAAATCAAGAAGCCACACGGTAGAGGATGAAGACTTCGGCTCCAAGGATCAAGCTGGATTGCGCGAAGATATGGAAAGAGAGAAAATACCCGATCGTGTTATCCTAGGAATCTTTCCTAAGATAAGGCAATTGGAGAGAGAAGAATAATATCCAATCGGTTGGATTAATTAGGGAACTCCTTCCTTAATTAATATAATCGGTTGTGATATCTTATCTTCCAAACAAAATCATATCTTTGTAATCCGATTCTAGTATTTCCTAATTTGTGTCAATTAGGGTTTCTGCCGAGTTGTATTTAAGTGAAGTGAGGATTCATTTCTTAGGAACGACTTCACGGCTGAGAACGACTTTGAACGAGAAAAAGAAAAGAAGAGAAAGAGAGTGAGGTGCGTGTGAGTCTTTGAGAGTTGAGTTTGATTCATCGTTGTAGAAGAGGTTTCGAGTCTAGCTGGTTGTTTAGAGGTCGAAGTCCAGGATACAAGTGTAATCAAACAAGAAACTAATAAGACAAGTACGCAGTTCAAAATCCTTTCAAGCGAAAGCTTGAAGGTAGTGGTTTTTCCTTGAGAAGCTAGTTTTGCTAATCAGGGTTTCCACTATATATCGTGAGTTCGTTCTGTTATCTTTCTTGCTATTTAAATCCGCTGTGCCTTCTGTGGGAACAAAACTTTTGTTCCCTCAGACGTAACTCTAACGATTCAACAGTAAAGCATCATCATAAGCTGCAGGCGGAAGCTGTTGAGCAGATGAACTCTGATCGGTCTTGGCAACAGACGGAGCAGAGAAAGGGAAGTGCGTTTCATGAAACACCACATCCCGACTAGCAAATATTCCTTCGGTTTCAAGATCATAAAGCAGCCAACCCTTCTTGCCTTGGGCATATCCAATGAGGATACACTTGCGACTTCTAGGTTCGAATTTGTTATGATGCCTTGGTATTTGGGCAGCGAAACATAAACAACTGAACACCTGAAGAGAGCTATAATTGGGCACATGACCATGAAGGAGCTCAAAGGGTGTACGTCCCTGTAGATTAGGTGACGTCGTACGATTGATAAGATACACAGCCATAGTTACACATTCGCCCTAAAAATTCATAGGAAGGTGGGCGGTGAAGCGCAAGGCACGAGCAACATTGAGCAGGTGACGGTGCTTACGTTCAACTCGGCCATTCTGCTGAGATGTCGCCACACAAGATGTCTCAAATATCATACCTTTTTCAGCAAAGTATGAACGAAGTGGCAGGAACTCGGTTCCATTGTCAGCCCTGACCCGACGAACCTGCTTGCGAAATTGGGTATTAACCATAGAGTAGAAATTTTGGAGAAGGTGCGGTACTTCGGTCTTGGTGATGAACGAGTAGATCCAAACTGCCCTAGATAAGTCGTCAACTATGGTAAAAAAATATGATGCACCACTGACTAGACTAAAGTCGTTATGCCTATCAAAGAATCCCTAAAAACCTAACCAAGTATAGCATGCAAGTAAGGGTCGAACCCAAGGAAATCAAAGGATCTATCTCTATGTAAGAAAGTAAGTTACCAACTAGGAACTAGGGGGGATTGTTGTTTGGTTTTCTATAACTAATGGATTAAAGCAGGAAATGGTTAAGAATGTTGTAAATATGATTGTGAAGGTGCTTCACCTAACAGATATCCACACTTCAGTATGATAGGTTGATCATTGATTATCTCAAGTTCATTCAATCCTATGGCTGTACCTATTCTGATCTTATGTATATTAACACGTCAACCAGCCCTGAAAATACTAACTATTAAACAATCAAGAAACCATCAAGATTCAATTTAACAACAGCAGTATGTATAGGAATTAAGCAGGATACATGCAACACTTAATAACCAGTCAGTATTCAACATGTAATCAATTATCTTCACAATAAACATTCATAACCAGTTCCTGTAAATTGTGGTTGCTACTCTAGATAAGGAATTTCAACCAGAAATAACCAAATCCTAGCAATAGAAAATTACTAACATCAACTAGTTGCACAGGCTAGCGAAATCAACAAGATTCAATAAAGATAAGTTCAAAGAGAATTAATACAACCCAAAGAAAATAGAACAAGAGTTATAATCTCACAACCAAATCAACTGAAGACTTCAATCGTCAGGCGAAACAATGGAAACTTAGTTCCTTCTCATGGTTTGTAAGTGATAGGCGTTGTCGTGACACCTAAACAAAGTAAATCCTTAAAAATCTCACTAAGTAGAATAGGCAAGCAAGGGTCGAATCCCACAGGGAGGAGGTAATCTTTCTAAGTGCAAAAGTGTATGCCAAAAGTAACAAGGGGGGTTTTGTTGGTTGTTTGCAAATAAACAAAGTAAATAAAAGCAAAGGTTGTAATCAATTGGGAAAAAGTACTTAGCCAGACAAATATCCACCATTCATTTGATTGATTGATCCTAGATTATTTCTATTCCTTCCTATGATTATTTTTGTCCCTATTCTGAAATAGTTACCAGTCCAACTAGTCCTGATAACCCTAACTATCGAATGCACAAGAAACTATCAAGATTTAGAATAATAGCAGCAAGAAGCATAAGAATTAACCAGGATACATGCAACACCACAACTCGTAACATTCAACACATAATCAATTCTCTTTCATAATAAACTAGTCCAACCAGTCCTAGAATATCATGTTTGCTACACAAGTTAAGGGATTTCAACCCGAAATATCCAAACCCTAGCAATAGACAATTACTAATATCAACTAGGTGATCAATCCAGTCAAATCAACAAGAATCAATAGGAATAAGCTCAAGAGAAAATATATAATCAAAGGAATGGGAATAGAATTATAATCTCACAATCATATATCAAATGAAGGCTTTAATCGTCGGACTAAGCAAAGAAACTTAGTTCTTCATAACTCTAAATACTCTAAACTTCAGTAATAATGAAAGATCCTCTCCGGCTGTTGTTCCTAATAGAAGACTAAATAGACTTAGAAAATCTAAAAACCCCAAAAGATCATAATCGTAATCTTCTGTTTCTGAAAATAAAATAACCGAAATAAGGAAATAAAATAAAATAGGAAAATAACAATCTGGCGCCACAAAAGGAATTCGCCCAAGATAGCACTGGCCACGACCGCTGCCAAGAAACCGCGCCCGCTGCCCGTGCTCCACAATCTTGCTCTCGCTGCTTCTATCGCGGCCTCCTGCTGACTAGCCGCGATCGCTGTCATGTACCACGCCCACGGCTCTCCGTTCCGCGCCCGCGGCTCTCCGTTCCGCGCCCGCGGCTGGCCTTCTGCAACTCTTCTTCACTTCTGTTGCGGTCTTCTCGTGGTGGCTTCCTTCCATCTTCTATATGTCTTCATTTAAGCACTTAAAACCACCATATCAACACTTCTTCTCCTCAACTCCATTCTCCTATATTATGCTTTATACATATCCAAATGGTACCTACAATTCCAGTAACAACTCCTAGTTAAACCTTACAAAGTAGCACTGATCAAATTCCCCCATGCTTAAACCTTGCTCGTCCTCTAGTAAGCTAATAGAAACCTACTCCTCTAATGAAATACCCAAGGTCTCAGGAAGCACAGAAAAATCATATCCACTAAGAACTGCACCTAAACATGATTCTCCAAGGCACCAACACAATCAACACAACACAACATACAAGCTTAAAGAAAAGCAGAATACTTCCCCCAAGCTTATCCCGAACACCATAGAGTGAAAGTAACCATCTAATCCTAACCTCCATCTATCTTCTTATGCCTCCCAGAGCGACCTACCCGAATCCTCCTTATATCACCTCTTCTTATGTCACCACGCTAGGAAAAATGAGGAATCCTAATAATCACTCTTCTTCTTTTCACTCATTTTGCCAAGGCGCCATTTCGGGTTTTCACCAAGCCACTCATTTCATTTTTCAATAGATGGGCTCACATAAAACTCACATCACTCTTGACCAATTATTACCCCAGCCTAATGTTGTTTCAAGCCACCTGCTTATTACCTAATCAGCCCTCTCGAGTTTTCGACTTATCCCAAGATTTCTATTTTTGTCTTTTTTCAATATTTTTGACTTTTTCTATTTTTCATTATTTTTTCTTTTTTTCCTCAGACGACTAGCAAGTATAGATCACTCCCCCATGCTTAAACATTGCATTGTCCTCAATGTAATGAAAGACAAAAAAGATGAAGCACATGGAAGGGCAGAAAAGTACTCACAACCGTCGCCGAGTTGGCTTGGACTTAGAAGTTGTTACTGGCGGTAAAATAATGGAAGCACATGTCTCTGGTGTTGCGCGGGTCTTCAAACTCAATCGAAACTCCACCGTGCAACCAAATAGATCCACTGTAGGGTGTAGTGGTGCATCAAGAAATCGGAGTTACACGGCCTTCAACGAACACATAATGGAGCCCAGATGTAATCGTGGTGTGGGCTCTGGTGGTCCTCCTCGTCAGCTGTCGAATGTCGGGCCATCATCGGTGCCAAATAAAAATGTAGGGCGAATGTCTCCTCCTTGGCAGCATGATGCGCACCGTCTCTCAAAATAAAACGTAGACAGCTGGGCCGCGATCGCGGAAATAAGGCCGCGATCGCGAAAAAACGTCGAACTTTTTTTTTCCAAGTAAGGGAGACTTACAATGATAATTCCGCGACCGCGGAAGAATTTTCCGCGCCTGCGGAAATGTTTCTGGTGCGAGGTTTACACTGTCTTCAATTTGGCTTCGGGTCTCCTTCCTGTAGGTTAGTCTAAAAACAGAACAAAACAAAAAAGAAACGAAACAAAACAATAACAAAAATAACATGAAAACGAAAAGACATGAAAAGAAATACATACCTCAGGTTGCCTCATGAGCAACGCCTTAGTTATTGTCGTGGCTCGACTTGGTGCTCTCCCACTCAACTCGGGTTGCTCACATCAACCGAACACTCGGGGGGTTCCATCAGGAGGGTGTCTCTTTGCATCATCTATGTTGAATCCGACCCTCATCCCATCAAATTCTATTGTGAGCGAACCACTACTCACATCAATCTTTTTACCCGCCGTGTTCATGAACGGCCTTCCCAGCATCACAGGGGCTGCGTGTTTATCTTGCCCCGTATCCATCACAAAGAAATCCGCAGGGAAGATCAACTTGTCAACTTCCACCAGCACATCCTGCACTACTCCCTTGGGATACACGTATGAATTGTCCGCCAGCTGGATCACAATCCTTGTCTTGTCTAATGGTCCAACCTCTAAAGACTCGTACAGTGAGAGAGGCAAAACGTTGATAGAGGCACCCAAATCCAGTATAGCTTTTTCAAACATGGTACCACCTATCTTGCAGGGAATAATGAACATGCCTGGGTCACTGCACTTCTTTGGTAACCGCTTTTGCAGCATAGCGGATACATTCTCACTGACTTTGACCTTCTTTTTCTCCTTCACCGCTTTCTTCCTCTTTATTTTGCACAACTCCTTCAAGAATTTTGCATAGCGAGGGATGCTTTCAATCAAGTTAAGCAAGGGAATGTTTACCTCACATTTGCTGAACGTTTCAACTACCTCCTTATCAGTGTCCAGTGTTCTGGTGTCTTTCAACGCCTTAGGGAAAGGCACAACTGGCTTTTGAGAACCTAGAGGAGGGAAATCCGGCCTTTTGTAAGCATCTGTAGTGTCAGAGGGAAGGCCGCGGTCGCGGTTTCTGGGCAGCGACCGCTGCTGTGCTTGAATTGAGGATTCGGCCGCATGTTCTTCTGCTGAGGTAAATCCGCGGTCGTTGCTTTCTGGCCGCGATCGCTGCTTCACCAGGACTTCATTATTCGCAGAGTTGTCAGTATAAGGGGCAAGACCGCGATCGCCGCTTTCAGGCCGCGATCGCTGCTTTGCCTGGATTTCTTCTTCTACTGCGATGAACTTCTCCGCAGCCTCTGAATTTGCAGCTGGTTCGTCTAACTTCTTTCCACTCCTCAACATAATTGTGTTGACATTCTGCCTCGGGTTCAACTCCACATGTGTACTGCTCCTCAGCGTCATGGCACATACGCTCTCCCTCGGGTTTACTACCGTTTGAGATGGTAGTTTTCCCGAGTACCGGATTTCCAGTCTGCTCACTGCGATGGAGATTTGTCCCACTTGCGTCTCCAAGTTCTGAATACTTGACCGCATCTCTTGAGTTTGTTGGAACATAGTGTTGGCCAACGTTGTCATATTCTGAGCTAGAGACTCTTGTTGCTTGACCACATCTTGAATACGTTGTCCCATCTCTTGATTTGATTTAACCATAGTGCTAGCCAATGTCGATACGCTATGGGTGAGAGATTTGATCATGTCATCACTGGACATAGATGAACTTGAGCTTTGGCCTTGAGGTCTTTGGTCATATGGAGCTCGAAATTGTTGTTGGTGACTCCCATGCTGCTGATATTGTTGTGGGCGCGGTAGGAACTGTGGTGGCCTCTGATGATACTCTGGATTTTCCTGACCTTGAGGAGTACTCTGTTGATTCCCGTATCTCAGATTGGGGTGATCTCTCCACCCTGGATTGTACGTGTTGGAGTACGGGTCATATCTTGGCCTTGAAGGGCCGTAACCTCCAATAGCATTCACCTCAACAGTGGGTTCCTGCAGCGTAGGACATGCATAAGTATGATGCATCGTGTCATAGCATATCCCACAAGACTTCAGTTGCTGCTGGCCACCCTTCATCATGTACCTCCTCATCACCTCCTTCATCTCAGCCATTTCAGAAAGTATTGAAGAATTAGGCTGAGAGTCTGCAACTTTGACTGATTGGGCGCCCACCCTCTTACTGAACTGTCTTGAGCCCTCAGATAGCTCAAAAAAGACCTCATACGCTTCAGCTGGCGTCTTGTTCAAGATGTTTCCTCCACATGCTGCGTTCACCATCCTACGCTCGTCATCAAGGAGACCACCGTACAAATAAAGTACGAGGTCTTGGTCTGAATACCCACGGTAGGGACAACTAGAAATCAGCCTCTTGAACCTCTCATAGTACTCGTACAACGTCTCAGCAACCTGCTGTTCAATGTTGCTGATGCTCCTCTTCAGGCTGTTGAGCTTGGTCGCAGGGAAGTACTTCTCCAGGAAGGCTTTCTTTATCTTAGCCCATGTATCAATGCTCCCTGGTGCCAAATAGTAGAACCAATCATTGGTTGCATCCTTTAGAGAGAAAGGAAAGGCCCTCAACTTGATCTGGTCCTCAGTAACGCCTCTTGGCTTCATGCTGGCGCAGACAGCGTGAAACTCAGATAGATATTTGTTGGGGTCTTCTCCACTCATCCCATGGAAGTGGGGTAGTAAGTGAATCCATCCGCCAGCTCAGGAAAGTGCCCAGCAAGCGGTTGTAACACCCCGGGCCAGAGGTGCTACAGTGCCATAGTCCCGAAGGACTATAAGGCGATTTTACAAGAAAAGAAATCCAAAACTCTCCCAATACATAAAATCATCAATATTAAAATCCCTGCTCAAGATTTAAAACAACACTAAAACCTGTCAACCAGTTTAATGCAACAATTTAAATCCAAAACAACGGAAGCGAATACCAAAAATTTCAAATCTGATGCAAAACTAAATCTTTCACTGTGAAGACACATCTGTGATCCAGAACCCGCTTGTTGCTGCAAACCTGCAAGCCTGATTGACTGGGGGACCCGATACCCCAGCCAACCGCGACACGTAAACCGAAGTTGGTCAGTCTTACGAAAGACTGGCAAAACTCCTCAAACCAAAACAGTTTAACACCAGAGAATTATCACAACAACCAACTCATGCCAAACAACATGCCACACATTATATATATACATATATATATAATATCATAACTATATCATAATCATATCAACCAACCAAGACCAATCACACGTCAAAACACAAACACCCACTACCACATAACCAATCAATTACCCATTCTTATCCAACTCTTCACTATGCTAACTCTTCAATCCAACCTCAACATCATCACAAGCATAAACGAATAAAACGATCCAATCCAACTTTCTCTCTAATACTAATACCTCAATCATCAACCCTATGAAACATACACATCTCTTACTACTGACTTACAACCAAAGCTAACCAATTATACTGAACTCCCTACTGCACTAACACATCCAATTAACCTTCACATTAACAAACACATAAGTATCAACGAGACAATCAACACATAATACCAACATAATAAAACAACGATCCAGGCCAGCCACCCTTCTGGTGCCACCTGTTCTACCATAAACCGCGACCCAAACTTATGTTGGCCCACACCCTCAAGATGGGAAACCAACCTCCACAACATCCACTTAACCATTCCATAAACTCAAAGTACCCCTCTATCCGAAACTAGCTACTACCAGCATCCACATCAACAGAGAGTCACAACCTTGACTAGTTACAATCAACAACTATAACACATGTAAATTCACAACCACAACCAATGGCCAACAATGACCCACAACCACAACTAATAACAATCAACGTCCAACATAAACCAATTATCAAACATACAACCAAATTACCAACACAACCACTTAATCAAGTACATAATCAACATTCATCACAAATCCACGTATTCAGTTACACAGCCAACATTTAACACATAATAGATATCACAACAATCAACCAATTGTAACCCAATAAATAATATAACTCAACACAATAACCGACCAATTCAACCAAAAGATATACATAACAGTCATCACCATAATCGACCAATTCCACCAAATAACTCAACTCATCAAAAGCAAATAACTCCAATCCATTCCAACCCATCACCGGTGAGACACTCATCACCTAAAACCAACTATCCGGATAGGGACGGTCTCATACCATCCAACACCTGGCCCTTAACAACGTAGGCTACACCCTACGTGGTTTGGTGAGACAATCATCACCTGGCCCTCCGACTCTGATTCAACATTTTTGGCCCTTAACAACGTAGGCGATTCCCTACGAGGTTTGGTGAGACGATCATCACCTGACCCTTCGACCCCCAATCAACGACAATCCAACCACCACACCGACACTCAATCAAACACAACGACAATCAATGTCACACAATCACACATCATCAACCAAGCAATTATAGTCAAATAATCCAATCGATCCACAACAATCAATCCATATTTAGTTACGACCAACCACCACATCACATTCAGTCAAACACAACACGAGACAATTACTAACACACCCATACATTCACACACACACACGCAATCTCAACACACAACTACTAGCACGCACACAATCCAACACACAACCGCCAACATACACAGGTGTCGACATACACAATCCAACACACACACACACACGAGTGTCAACAACCACACATATTCAACCAAGTAATTTCACAATTAATAATCCAAATTAATTTACTCAGACAAGGCTAAATCAATTACTGAATCAATATAGGGACAAAAGTAATTTTATAAAATATACGAAGGGTTAGCAAGATTTATCTTGCCTCAAACTCGACAACCACGACCTCAGAAGCTCAAATCCAACTCGGACGAACCTGCGAAATCAATCCGAGCAAATCCCTGACGTTAATTAACTCATACTGAGTCACAATTAATAAACCCCCAATTCAAAACCCTAAATTCATACCTTCAAAATTTCCAATTCAACAACTCACACAAATCAACCCAAAACTTCAGCTACTCGCTGCACTGCACAAGGACAACGAAATCAACCCAAAACAGATTTTCAATTGCTGAACGTCACTCCCATTTTCAGCAGAATCCACTACCCAGAAACCCAACATCAATACCGAACCCTATAAAATTTGAATTGACAGAACACTCCTCCATAATACCTTGTTTGACGGCTGAACTGGCCACCGAGTCGAGCTCCCCGTCGCCGGAACTCAACCGAACTCCGCAGCAATGAACCACAGCTCAGTAGCGGCGAACCCGTAGCAGCAGCAACAGTCCACGCGATAGCAGCAACGGCTCGCCTTCGCGTCGTCCACCTTGATCTCGCCGTCGGGATGAGGCTTCTCGGCGCCAGCAACTTCAGCCACCAGCAGCAACACGCGACAATAGCAGCGGCGCACCCAGCGCAGCAGCCAGCAGCGGCTCATAACAGCAGCTCGGCGCGGCTCCTTGACGTCGGAAAGAGCAGCCACCAACGAGCACTCCAGCAACAGCAGCGATGGGCAGGAGCAGGGCAAACAGAAACATGAGGCAGCAACGATCTGAACGAAGAAGACCGAAGGGAGTTTTTGCCCCAAATTCCAGATCTGGTTTTTCCCTTTAATTTGCCCATTTGTTGATTTTATAATGTCCAACAAATTTTATTTACCCTTTTGCCATTTTTATAACCTTTGGGGTATTTCAGCGGTTGCTGCTGTAGATTCGGGGCAGTCAACTGCCTCAACGTCGATTGTTCCTCAGCCATCTCTAGTTGTATACGGGCTGCTACACGGTTTCTAGAAAGTGTTCTTTCAATCTCTGTATCAAAATGTAACAGTGGGGAGTCAGTAGCACGGGTGTGGACTATAAGATAGGTCCACACGAAAGTTGACACACAAACACACACAAAGAAAAATCAAAACTTGCCTCCCCGGCAACGGCGCCAATTTGATAGGCGTTGTCGTGACACCTAAACAAAGTAAATCCTTAAAAACCTAACTAAGTAGAATAGACAAGCAAGGGTTGAATCCCACATGGAGGAGGTAATATTTCTAAGTGCAAAAGTGTATGCCAAAAGTAACAAGGGGGGTTTTGTTGGTTGTTTGCAAATAAACAAAGTAAATAAAAGCAAAGGTTGTAATCAATTGGGAAAAAGTACTTAGCCAGACAAATATCCACCATTCATTTGATTGATTGATCCTAGATTATCTCTATTCCTTCCTGTGATTATTCATGTCCCTATTCTGAAATAGTTACCAGTCCAACTAGTCATGATAACCCTAACTATCGAACGCATAAGAAACTATCAAGATTTAGAACAATAGCAGCAAGAAGCATAAGAATTAACCAGGATACATGCAACACCACAACTCATATCATTCAACACATAATCAATTCTCTTTCATAATAAACTAGTCCAACCAGTCCTAGAATATCATGTTTGCTACACAAGATAAGGGATTTCAACCCAAAATATCCAAACCCTAGTAATAGACAATTACTAATATCAACTAGGTGATCAATCCAGTCAAATCAGCAAGAATCAATAGGAATAATCTCAAGAGAAAAGATATAATCAAAGGAAAGAGAATAGAATTATAATCTCACAATCATATATCAAATGAAGGCTTCAATCGTCGGACTAAGCAAAGAGACTTAGTTCTTCATAACTCTAAAAACTCTAAACTTCAGTAATAATGAAAGATCATCCCCGGCTGTTGTTCCTAATAGAAGACTAAATAGACTTAGAAAATCTAAAAACCCCAAAATATCATAATCGTAATCTTCTGTTTCTGAAAATAAAATAACCGAAATAAGGAAATAAAATAAAATAGGAAAATAACAATATGGCGCCACATAAGGAATTCGCTCAAGTAAGCACTGGCCGCGACCGCTGCCAAGAAACCGCGCCCGCTGCCCGTGCTCCACAATCTCGCTCTCGCTGCTTTTATCGCAGCCTCCTGCTGACTAGCCGCGATCGCTGTCATGTACCGCGCCCGCGGCTCTCCGTTCCGCGCCCGCGGCTGGCCTTCTGCAACTCTTCTTCGCTTCTGTTGCTGTCTTCTCGTGGTGGCTTCCTTCCATCTTCTATATGTCTTCATTTAATCACTCAAACCACCATATCAACACTTCTTTTCCTCAACTCCATTCTCCTATATTATGCTCTATGCATATCCAAATACTACCTAAAACTCCAGTAACAACTCCTAGTTAAATCCTACAAAGTAGCATTGATCAGTAAGCAAAAACTAAGAGAAAGAGGCAGCGTAAAACTCAAGACTGAATAATCTCTGAAACTAGGGTTTTCTATACTTAAATACCTCCTAATAATAATAATAATATAATAAGTCTAAAAACGAAATACTGAAAGTAAAAACAGAACAACTTTGCTGATTCCCGACCCATGATCCGCGACCGCGGCCAGAACTTCCGCGGTCGCGGATTGGTCTTTGTAACCTCTCGTCCAGTGATGAATCCGCGGGCGCGGTTGTGATTTCCGCGGGTGCGGGTGTGATTTCCGCGGGCACGGATTAGCTCATGTTTCCGATCTTCAACGTCTCTTCTGCATCCAAGGCTCCAGCTTCAAGTCTTCTCTAATTCTCTATATTTCTTCACTTCAACTCTTCTCTTCCGAATCACAGAATTGCCTCCTAAACCCACACAAATGGTACCTAATAATACATTAATAGCTCCTAGTTACGCACTACAAAGTAGAGCGTATCGAATTCCCCCATGCTTAGACCTTGCTCGTCCTCGAGTAAGCTAATGAAAACCTACTCCTCTAATGAAATACCCAAGGTCTCAGGAAGCACAACAAAACTCTCCACTAAGAACCGTGCCTACTCATGAATCTCCAGGGCACCAACACAATAACACAACACACAAGCTTCAAGGAAAGCAGAGTACTTCCCCCAAGCTTAACCCGAACACGATAGAGTAAAAGTGACCATCTAATCCTAGCTCTAGTCTATCTTCTTATAACTCTTAAAGTGACCTACCCGAATCCTCCTTATGACTCCACCACTTATGTCGCCACGCCATAATGAATGAATCCTAATAACCACTCCTCTTTTTTTCACTCATTTTGCTTAGGCGCCCTTTCGGGTTTTCACCTAGCCACTCATTTCATTTTTCATAGATGGGCTCACCAGTCTCACATCACTCTTTAACCTCTTATTACACCAGCCTAATGCTGGTCCGGGCCACCTGCTTATTGCCTAAGCCGCCTTTTCAGGTTTTCGACTTAGCCCAAGATTTTCTTTTATTATTTGTTTTTGTTTTGTTTTTCTTTTTTTATATAAGAAAAACAGTAGTACAGACGACCAACAAGTATAACTCCCTCCCCCATGCTTGAAGATTGCATTGTCCTCAATGGAATGAAAGACAAAAAGTGAAAATCTGGGGGGAAAGAAAGATACCCACTAGCGATGCCGAGGTGTTCTGCGTCTCGGATGTCGTGGCTGGCGTGGCGGTGGAAAGTCATGGAAACAAGAGTCTCTGGTGCAATGGCGGGAGGCAATGTAATCAATCTCATCGGTTGTCGGTCCTCTATATGTCTCCCACCTGTGTGAAGCAAAGACGTCCCAATGCTGACTGTAAGAGCACTGCACCATCAACTGATCTGGGAGCATCCGCATGTCCTCATCAAACTCAGTTATCCACTCCCCATATTGTCTATCGGGGTCTGCAGGATCACTCGAAGTGCCTGATGCACTGTGTTGTCTATCAGTAGCATATGCATAATCAGTGAAAGCAGTATCAACCGGCATATCTGCAAAGTCCTCTTGCTTCTCCTCCTCATCATCATCAGTTGCATCATGTCATTCCATCATGAGGTACCAAGAAATCTCAAGCTAATCTTCTCCTCCTCAGCAGCTAAAGCGTGTCGTTCCATCATCTCAACAGCTAAATAAAGTTGGGCAGCGGGGCCGCGACTGCGGTTTTCAACCGCGCCCGCATTTGTTTTTCCAGATGAGGAGACTTACAGTGATAAAACCGCGGTCGCGGTTTTTGGACCGCGATCGCGGTTTCGCGTCTGTTGTGCTGCAGACTCCGTCTTCGAAACTCCTACCTGCATTTTAGTCTAAAAACGAAACAACAATAATAGAAACTTGAAAAGAAAAGACATGAAAAGAATTACATACCTCGGGTTGCCTCCCGAGCAGCGCCTTGGTTAATGTCATGGCTCGACTCAGTGCTTTTCTAATCAATTTAAGTTAGCACATCAACAAAACACAAAGAATCATTATCAGGAAGGTGTTTCTTAGCATCATCAATGTTATACTCTACCCTTACCCCATCAAATTCCATAGTGAGTGAACCACTACTCACATCAATTCTTGTGTTAGCCGTTTTCAGAAACGGTCTACCTAACATCACAGGGGATGCATGCTTGTCATGTCCCATATCCATCACAAAGAAGTCAACAGGAAAAATCAGATTATCAACCTTTACCAAAACATCCTATACTACTCCTTTTAGATAAACATTAGACAAATCCGCCAATTGAATCACTGTCCTAGTTTCATGCAATGGTCCAAGCCCCAAAGATTCATATAGTGAGTAAGGCAAAACATTAATAGATGAACCTAAATCTAACATGGCTTTATCAAACTTGGTGTCACCTATCGTACAAGGAATGCTAAACATGCCAGGGTCGCTACACTTCTTAGGCATTCGCTTTTGAAGCATAGCAGATACATTTTCACTTACCTGAACCTTTTTCTTTACCTTCAACTTCTGGTTCCTCTTGATCGTACATAATGCCTTAAGAAATTTAGCATAATGAGGAACACTTTTAATCAATTTTATCAAAGGGATGTTTACCTCACAGTTACTGAAGGTTTCGAAGATCTCCTTGTCGTTCTCCGGCCTTCTAGTGTCCTTCAGCGCCTCAACGAATGGCGCAAGTGGCTTCTGAGAGCCGAGGGGAGGAAAATTCGGACGCATATAGTCATCCTGGATGTCAGCAGGAAATCCGCGGTCGCGGTTTGGGACCCACGGCCGCGGATCGGCTTCTGGAAAATCTGGCGTTTCAGGGACCAATCCGCGATCGCGGATTTTGACGCCGTTCATCCTCCAAAATTTCATCTTTGCAGTGTCTCCTCTGTAAGTAAACCGCGGTCGCGGTTCCTTGTCTGCAGCCTTCATCACTTCATATGATTCGTCCCTTTCAGCTAAGGGACCTCTGTTATCCACATGCTTCCCACTCCTTAGCATAATGGCACTCACATTCTCTCTCGGATTCAACTCTGTTTGTGACGAGAGTTTACGCGCATCCCTAGCCTCCAGTTTGCTCAGATAAGTGCTTGTTGGGATCTTCGCCATTCGTCCCATGGAAGTGGGGTAACAAGTGAATCAATCCAGACTTCAACTCAAAGTTGACACCGATCGCCAACTCAGGAAATTGCACAGCAAGTGGCTGCTGCTCTAGATTCGGTGCAGTCAACTGCCTCAAAGTCTGTTCTTCAGCCATCTCGAGTTGCTCACGCACTTCTCTACGGTTCCTGGAAAGTGTTCGCTCAATTTTTGGAGCAAGGTCTAAAATTGGAGAATTAGTAGCACGAGTATGGACCATAAGACAGGTCCACACAACAGTTGGTAAACAAACAAACAAACAAACAAAGAAACAGAAAATTGAATTCCCTGGCAACGGTGCCAAATTTGACGAGGCTAAAGTCGTTATGCACTTATGCCTATCAAAGAATCCCTAAAAACCTAACCAAGTATAGCAGGCAAGTAAGGGTCGAACCCAATGGATTCAAAGGATCTATCTCTATGTAAGAAAGTAAGTTACCAACTAGGAACTATGAGGGATTGTTGTTTGGTTTTCTATAACTAATGAATTAAAGCAGGAAATGGTTAAGATTGTTGTAAATATGATTGTGAAGGTGCTTCACCTAACAGATATTCACACTTCAGTATGATAGGTTGATCATTGATTATCTCAAGTTCATTCAATCCTATGGCTGTTCCTATTCCGATCTTATGTATATTAACAGGTCAACCAGCCCTGGAAATACTAACTATTAAACAATCAAGAAACCATCAAGATTCAATTTAACAGCAGCAGTAAGCATACGCATGCAACACTTAACAACCAGTCAGTATTCAACATGCAATCAATTCTCTTCATAATTAACATTCACAACCAGTTCCTGTAAATTGTGGTTGCTACTCTAGATAAGGAATTTCAACCAGAAATAACCAAATCCTAGCAATAGAAAATTACTAACATCAACTAGTTGCGCAGGCTAGCGAAATCAACAAGATTCAATAAAGATAAGTTCAAAGAGAATTAATACAACCCAAAGGAAATAGAACAAGAGTTATAATCTCACAACCAAATCAACTGAAGGCTTCAATCGTCAGGCGAAACAATGGAAACTTAGTTCCTTCTCATGGTTTGTAAGCAAAAACTAAGAGAAAGAGGCAGTGTAAAACTCAAGACTGAATAATCTCTCAAACTAGGGTTTTCTAAACTTAAATACCTCCAAATAATAATAAGTCAAAAAACAAAATAATGAAAGTAAAAACGGAACAACTTTGCTGATTCCCGACCCATGATCCGCGGCCGCGGCCAGAACTTCCGCGGTCGCGGATTGGCCTCTGTAACCTCTCGTCCAGTGATGAATCCGCGAGCGCATGTGTGATTTGCGCGGGTGCGGATTAGCTCATGTTTCCAATCTTCAGCGTCTCTTCTGCATCCGAGGCTCCAACTCTAAGTCTTCTGTAATTCTCTATATTTCTTCACTTCAACTCTTCTCTTCCGAATCATAGAATTGCCTCCTAAACCCACACAAATGGTACCTAATAATACAGTAACAGCTCCTAGTTACGCACTACAAAGTAGAGCGTATCAACCACTAAACGAAGGTGTACTATATCGTCCCTAAACATCACAATGGATTAGATCGAATACAAATTCTGCTTTATTGAAACTAATTGGAAATGACAACCGAGTGTGCTTAGCTTTATAACAAGCATCACAAGGACTAAGCTTTGAGAAAGAAGACTATCAATGTCTAAATCGGAAATAGAAGACAAAATTGAAGCAGATGGATGTCCAAGACGACAATGCCATAGAGTTGTTGAAGCGATAGATGACTGAACAGATGAAGCTCGAACAACCGGAGAGAACGTCTTCAGCCAATAAACGCCATTGAGTTGCCTATCCACACCAATCACCGTCCTCGTACTGATTTCCTGTAATATGCAGAGTACATCAGTTAATAGAACAAGTAGGCGAAGATCCTTGGTCAACTGAGCAAAAGAAAGCAAATTGCAGCTTAAATGTGGAATGTAAGGAACATTAGAAATACAGAGAGTGCCAAAAATAGGTTGCCCTCTTGTACAACCGAGGAGACGCGGCCATCAGGCAGCGTAATGGATACCGGCGAGATTTTACTGAGATCCCGAAGAAGCTCCTTTTCGCCCATCATATGATAAGACGTACCGGTATCTAAAATCCAAGAACAATTCTTACCAGTCTTGTTGGAAGAGCTGTGCATGGAATTATACAAATTCAGGACAACAGCCCACTGCTCGTTGGTAAGAGTTGCACCGAAAGCTTGACGGTCTTGGGCTGTTAAAGACGAGCCTGGAGCTGACCCTGAAGTGGACGTCTACATCGCTTTTGTTGCTCCTGAGCCCCGACCTTGACCACGGCCAACAGCAGGAGGAGATTCAAGAGAATTTGAAGAAGAGCCCCGGCCTTGTCCACGACCAACAACAATTTTCTCCTTTAACCACGCAAGATAGCCATGAATTTTATAGCAGGAGGTTATGTCATGGTACTTCTTACCGCAATGGGTGCAGACAAGGTTCTTTTTGTCAACCGACGGAGGAGGATTCTTGGCGGCTGGAGTTGATGATCGAGCAGCAAAGGAAGGGTTCTCAGCTGAAGATTCGCGACTCGTAACGACTGTTTTGAGTCGTTCTTCTTGAACAACAAGAGAATAGATCTTGCTCAGGGGTGGGAGAGGGTCCTGTGCGAGCATATTCGAGCGAACAGTGATGAAAATTGCATCATCCAGCCCTATCAAAAATTGATGAGCACGTTCCTCTGCCTTTTCCTAGAGCATATCCTTACCGACACCACAAGTACACGCCTTTGGAGGAACATATACGTCGAGTTCCTCCCAAAGTTTCGTGAGGATTCCAAAGTAGGCAGCAACGGATTGCCCGGTCTGTCGACAAACAGCAATATCGTGGCGAAGTTGAAGTTTCCTCGGTCCGTTTTCGACAGAGAAACGCTGGTGTAGATCATCCCAAAGGGCTTTGACGGAACGTAAATATGTAATAGATGAACGTAGAGAGTCATGTATGGACCGGACAATCCAACCAACCAGCATGGAGTTGACGGCTTGCCAGTTCGCGAAAGCGGGATCGCCGACAGGAGGTTGGGTGATACTGCCATCAAAAATTAGATTATCAATTCAAGTAATTGCAAGTCACCAACTAGGAACTACGGGGGGTTTAATATGATTTTCGTAACCAAATAACAAGTAGACAAGTAAACAGATTCGCAGGCAAAGGTTGTGAATATGATGGGGAAAAGCGTCACACTTGACAAAGATCCACACAACAAGAGATATGGTTGATCACTGAATTCTATCAATCTTCAAGTTCTTATCTTTCCTGTAGTTGTTCTTATCCCGATCATATGTAACTATTAAATCTACCAGCCCTAATAGTACTTATTACTAAATCAAATCCGAAAACCTTCAAGACTCAATAAAGCATTCAACCAAGGATTCAACAAGATACATGCAATAGAAACAACCTGTTACTATAAGCATGCAATTAACTCTCTCTCACGATGAACACTCGCAACCCGCTTATGTAAATCGTGTTTGCTACTAGATATGCAACCCGAACCCGGAATCACAAATCCTAGCAATTAGGAAGATATCAATAGACCTAGGTAGCTACTCTAGATAAATCAACATAAACCAATAAACATTCAAGCACAAGAGAATTAATCCAACTAGATAGGAAATCGAACCAGAGTAGAAAACTCACAACCAATCAATTGAAGGCTTCAAAATGTCAAGTGCAACAATGGAAGCTTAGTTCTTCATAGGGTTTTTGAGAGAAAAACTAAGAAAGGTGGCAACTCGGTTCTTCTAAACAAAAACTTAGAAATAACCTTAAATACTAGGGCAAATAATTCAGAAAATAAATAAAAGGAAATAACAAACTTGGAAATAAAGTTTCAGAAATAAAATAAAAAGGAAATAGAAATTCCGGAAATAAATCTGGGAAAGTCTTCAGCGCATCGTCACCGCTGGTGCGGCAACACCCACCGTGGGGTGCGGTGGGTCTCCATAGATTCAGATGCCAACTTCTGCTTGCTCACCGCGGGTGCGGTGGTGTTGGCCGCGGGTGCGGTGGCGCCTCCAGCTTCTGCGACACTTCCGTAAAAATGCCATAACTTTTGATTCCCAACTCGGATTGCGCTCATATTTTGTGGGCTTGCAGTATACTTCAATAGATAACTCCTCGAATTGAAATCACTCCATTTGGACATCTGAGTAGAGAGAACGAACCAATTGAATTCAACACACTGTTCTTCTACTCTTCAATGCACTTCAAACCTCTGTAAATCCCATGATTTCTTCACTTCTAGTCTTCTCTTCCGGATTACAGAATTACCATCAAATCATATCCAAACATCATCTAAATCATGCTAATAATCACTAGATGTGTTATACAATATATCGCATATCATATGTCTTCGATTAATAGTGTGAAATAATGCATGGAAGAGTTTGGGGAAGAATTGAAATACCCCAAATAAGATAAGGAGAATGACATAAGGGTAAATTAATTATGGAATATTACTTAAGTGGGAGAAATAGAATTTTGGGAATTAAATCCCTAAATCCCTCAATATAATCGGTTGTCTCCTTCCCGAACTCATCCCCTGTACGTGGTCTCTCCCTCCTGTGCCCAGCCATTTCCCCGGCGATCCGACCTTCTCCTGTGCTCAGCCAGCTCGTCTCCGGCGTGCCGACTTGGACCGCGCCGCCGCTGTTCCTCCTCCTCCCTGCTGCGTGTTGTTCGTAGCTGCTACTGTGGAGCTCATCGCTGCTGGTTCGAGCTTCTGCTGTCCGGTCGTACTGCAGCTTTCCGGTGGCGAGAGGTGGTGTTCCCGGGGCTGAGATTGTGGTCGCCGACGAGGTAAGAAAGGGGGTGTTGGTCTGTTAGATTTTCGGACTCCATTTCTTTGCTGAATTTGTGCAGCAAATTGTGGTGTTTTGGGGTTGTGCAGCTGTTGTTCATTGTTGTTGTTGTGGTTCCGGCGACGAGGAGCCTCTTCCCGGTGACTACCGCTTAGTTGTCGACAAGGTGAGCTTATGGGTTGGATTAATTTCAATTTGGTTGAGGCTTTGCTGAATTTTTAGGGTTTATGTTCGAATTGATGTTGTGGTTCGAATTGATGTTGTGTGTAGTCCGAATTGATGTTGAAATATTCTTTGTGGGCAGTTGAAGAGCCAATTTCGTGAGCTTGGGGTTGATTTTGGTGAATGTGTAGTGCTGATTTTTGGAAGGTTCGTTCGCGTGGTTTGGAGATCTCTGGAGTCGTCATTACGGTTCGACTTGAGGCAAGAGGATCCTTGCTAACTTATATATTTTTATAAACTGATTATGTTTAATTTTACCGTTGCTTGAGCTATTATTTTAATTGGTTTGTTTGACTATATAATGGATGGATGATGTGTGATGAGGTGTGTTAAGGTGTGATTATGTGTTTGTGATTGTTGTTGATAGTGTCTGTTGACACGTGTGTGTGTGTGTTGGCTTGAGTGTGAGTGTTTGTTGACACGTGTATGTGTATTGGATTGAATGTGTGTGTGTGGTGGATCGTATGTGTGTGTTGGATTGAATGTGTGAGTGTGTGTGTTGGATTGTGTGTGTATGTGAATATGTGTTAGCCTTTGCCGTATGTGATATTTGATTGATTGTCGTATATGATTTTATTTGATTGGTATCGGTGTGGTGGTGGAATGTTGTTCGATGGTGAAATTCCTTATATGTGAGGGCCTCGGTGGGTGTGAACCCCGATGGTCAGGAGGCAAATGGTGAAATTCCTTATATGTGAGGGCCTCGGTGGGTGTGAACCCCGATGGTCAGGAGGCGAATGGTGAAAGTCCTTATATTTAAGGCCTCGGTGGGTATGAACCCCCGAAGGTCGAAGGGTCAGGTGATGATAGTCTCACCAAACCGCGTAGGGTGCACGCCTACGTCGTTAAGGGCCAAGGGTTGGATGGTGAAAGTCCCATCCGGAAAGTGTGTGTTGATTGTCTCACCCGGTGATGTGGTGGTGGAGACGGAGGTTGGATTGGAGGTGTTGATGGTTGTGTGTGTTGATTGTCTCACCCGGTAATGTGGTGGTGGAGACGGAGGTTGGATTGGAGGGTTGGCGGTTGTGTGTTGATTATGTATTGAATGTTGGTTGCATACCTGATTAAGTGGTTTTGTGTTGGATGTTGGTTGCGTACCTGATTAAAGTGGTTTCGTGATGATGATTGTTGTCGTTTGATTTAGTGGTTGTGTTGGTAAATATTGACTGTGTGTTTAGTTATTGGTTTTATGTTAGATATTGATTGTTGGCTAGTTTGACTTGTTGTCAAATGTTAGTTATTGTAGTTAGTTGTGATATGAATCTCTGTTGGTATGATTGTTGGTGGTAACTAGTTGCAGGAAGATGGTTATGTTGATTAAGTGTGGAGGTTGGTTTCCCATCTTGAGGGTGTGGGCCAACAAGGGTTGAATTTGAGTGTATGAGTTACAGTCTATGTTAACGAACAGGCGGCACCAGAAGGGTGGCTGGCCTGGATCGTTATTTTCTTTATGTTTATATGTGGTGATTATCTCGTTGATGCTTATGTGTTTGTGGATGTGCAGGTTAATTGAATTTTTTGTGTAGTGCAGTAGTGAGTTCAGTCTTATTGGTTAGCTTTGGTTGTAAGTCAGTAGTAAGAGATGTATATGTGCATAGAGTTGTTGATTGAGGTATTAGTAATAGAGAGAAGGATGGATTGGACGTGTCAGTGAAGTTGGATTGGATCGTTTTATTCGTTTATGCTTGTGATGAGCTTGAGGATGGATTGATTGAGGTTAGTATAGTGAAGAGTTGGATAAGGATGTGTAATGAATGGTATGTGATAGTGTGTGTATATGTTTTGACGTGTGGTTGGCATTGGTTGGTTGATATGATTAAGTATAGTTATGATATTATATATTGTGTGGCGTGTTGTTGGTGTTGTGAGTTGATTGGTGATATATGTATGTGTTTTGAACTATTTTGGCTCGGCTAGTCTTGCCATAGTCTTTCGTGAGACTGACCAACCTCGGTTTACGTGCCGTGGTTGGCTGGGGTATCGGGTCCCCCAGTCAATCAGGCTTTGCAGTTTTAGCGCCAGCAAGGAGGATCCTGATTACCGTCGATTTGGAGTCGAAGGCTTTACTCTTTTGGTTTGGACTTTGACTTGGTTGTGTGTGTCGTTTTGGTTTTGAACCTTGAAGTGGTCGAACTTGTTGTATTGGTTTGGTTTTTGGTTGTTGGTTTTGGTTTGTAAATGGTTGTACTTTCTGTATGTTAAGTTGATTATGGTTTCAACTTTGGACAGGTTTTACAGGTTTTTCCGCTGTGCTGCTTTTGGTATATATTATGTATGGGATATGTTTGCAAATTTTTATTTCACCCGCCTTATAGTCCTTCGGGACTATGGCACTGTAGCACCTCTAGCCCGGGGTGTTACAAGAATCAGGGTTGCGGGTGAATATGAGTAAGAGTGATGTATATCTAGGAGGCATCACTTAGGCGTTATAGTTTGAGATATTGTGAAGCCTGAACTTTCAGACAGGCTCATTCCCTATTGTTTATCTAGGGCTTCCTCTCCATACTAGAAAGGTGAAGATGTTGAGTATGATTACTTCTCGAGTAAGATAAAACAAAGTTACAAAGTTGGGTGTGTAGGAAGCTTTCTTATGCAGGACGGCTGAACTTATCAAATCATTTTCTGAAGGGATGGTCACTTTCTTGCCTCAAGCAACCCTCTTGCATAATGTAGTCATTGAGAAAATTGAGTTCTTTTCTTTTGTATGGTCACAATGAGGGTATGAGATGTCTACTAGCTTGAGAGAGATTTGTAAAGCCTCATGATGAAGGTGGGCTTAATTTCAAGGATTTGCTTGCTTGGAATAAAGTCATGCTATTCAAGCTTGCACACGACATCCATTATGGGCATGAAAATCTATGGACAAGCTCGGTGCATCACAATTTGCTGAAAGGATAAGATCTTTGGATTGTGAAAGAATCACCTCAGGATTCTTAGGTTTGGCGAACTGTATTGAGACTACGGGATGACGTCAAAAACATGTACCTTATTTTACCTTCTATCCCACAACCATATGGGCGTAACAATATTGATTTATCTCTTATCACTAAAGGGGATGTGAAATTGGACTATGGGAAATTATATGAAACTTTGAGACAAAAGTTGCCAAAGTGCGCTTGGAATGACATAATTTGGGAAGGGATTCAACCTAAATAATGGAGTATGATTATGTAGCTAGCTATATTCAAGAGACTCCCTACAAGGGAGAAATTGCACAGATAGGGATGTAATGTGAACAATATGTGTGCTTTCTGAACGCTTTGGTGGAAATAGAAGATAACATCTGGTGTAGTTGTCCGTATGAACACTGAGTGCTTGATATTATGTTAAACGGATGAATATTGGAGCCAGAAAAACCACGCTTCAGATTTATATGGATTGGATTTTGAACACCATAGACCAGAAGAATATTAGACTCCTGGCAAAGCTTTAGGCGCTAAATACAATAGTATATAATACTTGAAGAGCTTGAAGTGATAGAATCATCAGACGTTCTACCGCTCTGTTGATGATTGTACATCTGAAATTATTAGCTAGTGCAAACTCATGTTATTGACCAAGTGCAATATGAATAGTAGGCGTGGTAATGCCATTAGGCGCCAACTAAGGATGTAAGTCTTGACATTCTTCTTGACTGGTTTTTGCCTTGAGAATTTTCTTGTTCTTTTCACTCCCTCCTAGACCTAGCAAAATATGACCCGACCCGGTAACCCGACCCGATCCGACCCAAATTTTTTGGGTCATAACCCGTAAAGATGAACCCGAAACCCATTTTCAATCAAACCCGATGACCCGGAAAATTTTTGGGTAAAAAACGGGTTGGGTCGGGTCAACCCGATGGATAAAAAAAAAGGCGGGAAAATGAAAATAAAAATAAAAATCAGGCGCTCATTCTAAAATTCTACCCTAAAAATTTCCCAAATTTTAGGGTTTATTCTTTTCCATTCTTTTCTTTCACACGTTCAGTTGCTTAGGGTATCTGCAGCTCCTGGGACCTCGCCTCCTCCAACCTCGCATCGCCGGCGGCTTGCCTCCATTCTTTCACAAGTTTAACGCAGGCTGCACAGCTCCTCGCCTCGCCTCGCCTCGCCGGCGGCGGCACCTTGCCTCGTCCAATCTGCTGATCTCCTCCAACCTCGCCAGTCGCCTCGCCTCGCCTAGGTACTTTGATTCTCAATTTTCTCCTTCATCTCGTCATATTCCCATTGGATCAATTCTTCATCTTTCTTATACCTCTCGTCATCTTCCTATTTCTCTTTGTTCAATTCTCTCCTACTGGAATCGAATTATTGGTTGCCGAAATCCTGTGCTAGGGTTCGTGAAGACTGTTATCTTGAGATTTCGTAGTTTTGTAATCTTGAGATTTCCCGTTGAATTGTTTCATGGCTTCGTCTGGAATGTCATTTTAATACAACGTAGATTTGCAGTTACCTTCGTCATTTCAGATTATATATGGCATTAAGAATATTGCTATCATTAACTCTTCAATTCCTTTCTTTCTGTGTTTACTTTATGTGGATGGTATGGAATAGCTTGATTTGTAATGAGTCACAGTTAGATTTTTTTGTTTGTTACATTTGAATTTTGGTTTATATGAGGATTTGGGTTACTTATGGTTATGATTTTCACTCCTAATATTTGATGAAAATGGTTGAATGATTAATCTTGTTTCTAGTTCTTGAATTGATGAAATATATATATATATATATATATATATATATATATATATAGACACGCTCAGGTAAAACGACTCTTATTGGTAGGGGGGTATAGTCGTCGTACCCCTAATCAAAAGTAAATCCTAAAATCCTCACTAAACAAAGTATAGTAAGTAAGTCAGGGTCGATCCCACAGAGAAGGAAGGAACCAATGGTGGTAGCATGCAATGTCACAAAGGGGGGTTTTATGGTTGGTTGGTTGCAAACAAAACAAAGTAGAATTGATGAAATATCAAGAGAGAAAAACACTTAGCCAAGTAATGTCCACATAAGTCATTCAAAGGTTGTTCATAGATTAAGTCCTATCTTCCTATTCGGTTATTCCTGTCCCGATCTTATGTAAATTCAGAGAGAAACCTTCCACAAAGAACCCTTACCAATGAATAACCCTAGTACCACTAAAGGTTCAACCCAAAGGCAGCAATGCATATAAGAATTAACCAGGATACACAGAACGCTCGCTCAGATGCATTTACCATGTAATCAATTCCCACATAGATATAATCCACAGATGCAGATAACAATCAATGCTTGCTACTTATACTAGAGCATTAGCCCAACAGTTCCCTAGT
The DNA here is from genome assembly GCA_027886185.1 of Rheum nobile. Taxonomy (NCBI): domain Eukaryota; kingdom Viridiplantae; phylum Streptophyta; class Magnoliopsida; order Caryophyllales; family Polygonaceae; genus Rheum; species Rheum nobile. The sequence goes on along the minus strand of WOAB01000002.1, from coordinate 409,976 downwards.
ATTAGCAATAAGAATGAAAGCAATAAACCTAGGTGATCAGTCTAGATAAACCAACAAACATTCAAATATGAATTTGCTCAGAGAAAAGATATAACTCAATAGGATAGATATATAGGAACAAAACCTCACAACCAGATGAACGAACTCATGCTTCCATTACCGGACTAAGCCAAAGAGGCTTAGCTCCTCATAGACATGGTGAAAACTTCAAAGGAAAAGAAAAGAACGATGAATGAAAATTGCAACTAAAGTGTGTGTCCCTAACCCTAATGCATAAGGAGAGTATTTATAGGGCCCTAACAAATGACCTAGCCCATTAAGAAAAATAACTGAAATGGAAATAAGAAAAGGGAAAAGAAAACTAAAAAGATAATTCGGAATAAGTCCGAGCCTCTGCCGTGTCAGACCCGCGATCGCGGGTGGTGAACCTTGATCGTGGCCCATGTGGCTCCGCGCCCTTCAATCTCTCCGCGCCCGCAGAAAACTCTCGACATGCTCCGAGTCCCGCGATCGCGGCACCCATGCCCGCGATCGCGGTTAATGCTCGGCATTCTTGTCATTTGCCTTGCACCAACCCGTCTCCTCTTCACTCCTTGGCGTCTTCTCTTGATGGCTTCCTTCCTCAGTGTCTTCATGATCTCCAAAGTAGCTCAAACACCTCCAAAAACACCAACTTCGCCTCCAAACGTCATACACAAGAATGTGTCTAAATCTACCCGAATGGCACCAATAAAACCTCTAATAACTCTTAGTTAAGCCCTACAAAGTAGTGCTTATCAAACTCCCCCATGCTTAGACCTTTGCTCGTCCTCGAGTAAATTAAAAGAAAGTCTACTCCTCCAATGTAGCACCCAAGGTCTCAGGAAGCATATCCTCCAACTAAGAGTTACTTAACCCATGCCAAAGCTCCTGGCACCAATCTCATCTACAACACATCCACAACTCAATAAACTTGAGGGCAAGCAGAGTACTTCCCCCAAGCTCAACCCGGACATCCAATAGTGTAAAGTGACCTCTAATCCTAGCCTCCATCTATGACTCCTTATGCCTCCCAGAGTGACCTACCCGACAATCCTTCTTTGTCTCCTCTTCTTATGTCGCCCCTCCAGGTAAAATGAGATCCTAAAATCACTCCTCTTCTTTTCACTCATTTTGCCTAGGAGCCCTTTCGGGTTTTCATCCTAGCCACTCATATTTTTCTCATAGATATGCTCACAAAGCTCACGTCACTCAGACACCTTCTTACCCCAGCCTAGCGCTGGTCCGGGTCACCTGCTTTTTACCCAAGCCGCCCTTTCAGGTTTTCAGCTTGTCCCAGGATTTTCGATTTTTTTTTATTTTTTTTGAAAAGAAATGCTGAAATTCGAAATGCTAAAAATCAAAGTACAATGCTGGAAAAGAAATATGTACAAGATAGATAGTGAATACTCTACTCCCCCATGCTTAAATCATGCATTGTCCTCAATGTATGGAAGACAAGAAAAAGATAAGGGGAAAATAGAAATACTCACTGGGGTGGAGGCCAATACCCATAAGCATTGAAGAAAGCCTCAGCTCTTCTCTGCATCTGAACCACCTGGTCCTCAACAGTGGTGAGGTGACTGTCCAGGTGGTTGGCGTGGTATGCAAGGTTGACCTTCATGTTGCGCTGCCACTCAGCGCTCCGCCGCTCCTGCTCATCTAGGCGGGTGGAGACTTGGCGTTCCCACTGAACGCTTCTCCTCTCATGCTCCTCTAGCCTCTGGGAGATGCTGCATTCCCACTCGGCACTTCTTCGTATATTCTCGGCCTGCCTCAGCTGCAGGTTGGCCATTCTGTCCAGGAGTTGGTCCCAAGGCGCCCCTCCAGATCCACTACCAGACCCAGATGCCTGGTAGGTATAGTCAGGGTAAACAGGTGGGCCCCTGGAACGCAGCGGGGATGGCACATCGCTCTCCATGTCCACCGCTGCAGTTGCTTCCTCCTCCTCCTCGTTGTCGTCATCGTCCCCTTCGTCTTCGGACGACGACCCCTGCTCTCTATCGGCATAGAGGTAAAAATCCCTCGCCCGGGGCCCATAAGGCATCGGATGAGGCAGCCTCATTCGGTGGGTCCTTTCCTTCTTGGAGAGCCAGGTGTACTCTCCACCACGGACCTCCAGCAGATGGGATCTCCGCAGCAGTGTGATGTTGTAGGTGTAGATGTCGGTGTGGAAATCCCAATGGTCCGCGATGTTCTCGTATTGCTGGGCGATAAGCTTCACCATGCCCCCCATGGAGATCTTGCCGCCCGTCTTCTCCCTCAGCCCGAGACAGCTGGAGAGGAACAAATCGACCCAGTCGGGGGTGTTGTGGCTCTCTGGTGTCAAACACCAGAGCACTGTAAGGTCCAGCGTCGGAACCTTGTTCACCTCCCCCTGTCCCAGGAAGGACATGGCGAGCACCTTGTGCGCTAGCCTCAGACAGGGGTGCGTCAGCTTGTAGTTATACTCGCCGGCGCTGGGGTTGAGTACCTCCTGGGTCGCATCCTGCCAGAAGAGCTCTGGCAAGGTGCATGCGGCCTCCCAATCCTCGGCGGGAGCCTCAGTAACGCCAAACAGGTCCCGCAGACCTTGGTAGGACATCATCCTCTGCCGCCCCAACAGGTTGAACGTGATCCCATTGTCGTGGCGCTCCAGCGTGGCCAGAAACTCCAGGGTCAGCTCGTGCGAGGACGGGGCGGCTAGGTCAATGAAGTTGTCGAGCCCTCCGTGGCTCAGCAACTGTTGTGTGCAGTCCTCCAGTCCTAGTCGTTGCAGCATTGGTTGATCGAAGAACTTCCTCTGGAGGAACTTCCGCGCGCTGAACGTCTCATAGTAGCGCATGTGCCTCTGGCTCCTCATGTTGCCTACGAAGGCTGCCATGGTGGGAAAAAGGAGCGAGAAAGCACAACAGAAAGAGTACCGGAGGGACCCGCGATCGCGGGGTATGGGGCGCGGTCGCGGTTTATGCTCGACTCGAAGCTCGCTGGAGAAGATGGGCTGCGATCGCGGGGTTGATGCCGGTGATCGCGGTTTCTGGGTTTGCAGCAAACTTCGAGAAAAAATGGCTCCGGTGCTTTGCGGTGGTCGCGGGGTTTGGCGTGGGTCTGGCGATCGCGGCTCGTGAGGCTATGAGAAATCCAAGAGTTGGAAAATGAAGATCTCACCCAAACAACGTCGCAGCGTCGGAATGATAGTCGTGGGGCTGCAGGGGGGTGTCACAGTGGTCGGGGTCGGAGATCCGATCTGGTGAGAGTGAGAGGTGGTGGTGGAGGTGTTGTAAAATGCCTCCACCGCCTCTCGCCTTTTATAATTGCCGCGATGAATACCCGCGATCGCGGGGTTAAGGCCCCTGCATCCGTAACAGTCGGCGCGAGTTACGAGGCACTAACTGACTCGAAAAACGCACCGGTTTTATTAAACCGTGGGCGATTATTTTATTTTCTTTGCTTGAACTCGCCATGGATCGCCGAGGGGAAACCGCGATCGCGGGTGCGAAACCGCGATCGCGGGTGCTGGATTCTGGCCTCCGCTGCATAGTTAGTTCTAGTGCCCACAGAAAAAGAAAAACAAGTGCAAAGAAAAATAAAATCTAAGTCCTAAGAAAGGTAAAAACATAAATGAGTTCAACGACTCATACCTCGGGTTGCCTCCCGAGCAGCGCCATAGTTATCGTCGTGGCACAACGTCCTGCTGTACTTCTCATCCGGGGTTGCCTCCCGCAACCGTACTCCTTGCTCTTGTATCTGGAGGATGCTCCGAAATGTTCTCCAGCCTATACTCTGTCTTCCTCTTGTCGAACTCCATGCTGATTGTGCCTCTGCCCACGTCGATCTTTGTGTTGGAGGTCTTCATGAAAGGCCTCCCTAGCATTACTCGTCCTTCTCGTTCCCTTGTGTTCATGACAAAGAAGTCTGTAGGAAAAACAAGGGTATCGACGCTTACCAGTACGTCCTTCACAACGCCCTCAGGAGTGATGACGGAGTTGTCAGCCAGTTGGATGACGATTTCCATGATCTCTAATGGTCCGACGTCGAGGTTGTTGTAGACGGACAGTGGCAAGACATTGATTGAAGCTCCCAAATTCAGCAATGTCTCGCTGAATTCAGTCTCCCCAATCTTGTAGGGCACGCTGAACATTCCAGGATCCTCACACTTCTTGGGAATCCTCTTCTGCACCACAGCCGAGATATCCTTCTTGACCTTTGGCTTCTTATTAGATCGCTCCTTTTGCTCCGCTATGGTCTTGCGTAGCTCTCTCAAGAAGGGGCTCTCCGGGTAGCCCTGGTATATCTCACAGTATATTTCCGTATTCCCTTCATCTTCTAATGCTGCAGGGAATGGCACCGGGATGTCAAAATATCCCTCCGGATAGTCATACTTGTTCATAAATGTCTTGCGAGGCGGAGCGCTTTCCGAGAGTTGTCGCGGGTGTCAACCCGCGATCGCGGTTCTTGCACTGGTTCCCCGCGATCGCGGCTGTCATGCCCGCGGTCACGGTTAATGCTCGAATTTATGCTCGAGTTTTTCTCGGGTTTTGGGTCCGTAAACCCGCGATCGCGGCTGTCGCCCCGCGATCATGGTTTTGCCTCATACTTCTCTTTTAATTCCAGCTTCTCTTCTTCATTTTCCCATCTTGGTCTTGACATCATGCAGTTGACGTTTTGCCTTGGATTAATCTCAGTTTGAGATGGGAGTGCTCGTGACTCTCTAGCTTCGAGTTTGCTGACCGCTTGGGAGATCTGCCCTACCTGCTTCTCCAGGTTCTGGATACTGGAGTTGGTCTCATGTTGGAACTGAACCATGTTTTGCTGCATGGTTCCTACTTTCTGCGTCAGCGTGGTCATGTGCTGCGCCAGTGTATTGACCTGGTCCTCTAGATTCATAGCGCGGGGAGCTCCTTGTCCTTGCGGTCTCTACTCTGCTGGGCCTCTGAACTGCTGGCCTCCTTGGAATGGTCGCTGGGGGTACTGTTGTTGCTGCTGGTATTGCTGAGGGGGTCTTGGTCGGAACTCAGGGGGGTTCTCCACATTGTGCGTGTTCCCGTACCTCAAGTTAGGATGGTCTCTCCACCTCGGATTGTAGGTACTGGAGTAGGGGTCATACCGTTGTCTTTGTTGGTACCCCCCAACAGCGTTGACTTGCTCAGTGGGCTCCTCATGGAGTGTAGGACATGCGTCAGTTGCATGCGTGGTGGCATAGCAAAATTCGCACTCCTTGACCCTCTGGGTCCTTCCTTCCTCATCAAAACCTTGATCATCTCCTTCATTTCGCTCACTTCCCTTACCATAGATGGGGGAACATTCTCACTTGAAGTGGCTTTCACAGCCTGGGCGCTCGCCCTCTTGCTGAATTGCCTTGAGCCTTCCGACAACTCGCTGAATATCTCAAATGCATCGGTAGGGGTTTTGTTCAGTATGTTTCCCCCACACGCCGCGTTCACCATTCGTCGCTCTTCATCCAGCAATCCCCCGTACAGATATAAGACCAAATCCTGGTCTGAATACCCGTGATAGGGACAGCTAGAGCACAACCTCTTGAAATGCTCGTAGTACTCGTAGAGCGTCTCTGTCCCATGCTGCTCAATGTTGCTCAGGTTGCGCTTGAGACTGTTCAGCTTCGTTGCTGGAAAGTACTTTTCCAGGAACGCCTTCTTCATTTTCTCCCAGGTGTTGATGCTTCCTGGGGTGAGGTAGTAAAACCAGTCGTTAGCTGAATCCTTAAGTGAAAAAGGAAAAGCCCTCAACGTGATTTGATCCTCAGTGACATTCCGTGGCTTCATGGAACTGCACACGGCGTGGAACTCCGAGAGGTGCTTGTTTGGGTCCTCTCCAGCTAGCCCATGGAACTGAGGCAAAAGATGGATAAGACCAGACTTGAGCTCAAAGTTCACTCTCGTGCCTAGCTCAGGGAATTGTACGGCCAGTGGCTGCTGCGTCAAGTTAGGCGCAGTCAGCTGCCTCAACGTAGGTGGTGGTACTTCGTCCGCCATCTCAAAAGTGGGATTCTCAAAGACCAAAACTCGATTCACTCTGCGTCCTTGGGAGAAAGTTCTCTCGATCTCTGGATCAGGATCTAAAGGTGGAGAGTCAGCAGTACGGGTGTGGACCATAAGATAGGTCCACACACACAAGCAAACACACGAAAATCACAAAGAAAAATTCGAAAACACACAAAGCATGCAAAACACCAAAAATCCGCAATTGCCTTCCCCGGCAACGGCGCCAAAATTTTGGTAGGGGGGTATAGTCGTCGTACCCCTAATCAAAAGTAAATCCTAAAATCCTCACTAAACAAAGTATAGTAAGTAAGTTAGGGTCGATCCCACAGAGAAGGAAGGAACCAATGGTGGTAGCATGCAATGTCACAAAGGGGGGTTTTATGGTTGGTTGGTTGCAAACAAAACAAAGTAGAATGGATGAAATATCAAGAGAGAAAAAGACTTAGCCAAGTAATGTCCACATAAGTCATTCAAAGGTTGTTCATAGATTAAGTCCTATCTTCCTATTCGGTTATTCCTGTCCCGATCTTATGAATAACCCTAGTACCACTAAAAGTTCAACCCAAAGGCAGCAATGCATATAAGAATTAACCAGGATACACAGAACGCTCGCTCAGATGCATTTACCATGTAATCAATTCCCACATAGATATAATCCACAGATGCAGATAACAATCAATGCTTGCTACTTATACTAGAGTGTTAGCCCAACAGTTCCCTAGTATTAGCAATAAGAATGAAAGCAATAAACCTAGGTGATCAGTCTAGATAAACCAACAAACATTCAAATATGAATTTGCTCAGAGAAAAGATATAACTCAATAGGATAGATAGATAGGAACAAAACCTCACAACCAGATGAACAAACTCATGCTTCCATTACCGGACTAAGCCAAAGAGGCTTAGCTCCTCATAGACATGGTGAAAACTTCAAAGGAAAAGAAAACAACGATGAATGAAAATTGCAACTAAAGTGTGTGTCCCTAACCCTAATGCATAAGGAGAGTATTTATAGGGCCCTAACAAATGACCTAGCCCATTAAGAAAAATAACTGAAATGGAAATAAGAAAAGGGAAAAGAAAACTAAAAAGATAATAAGGGTGTATGGGGCGGTTTTCATGGGATAGAATATCCCTACTGATTTTCTAAATTTCTATAAATTAAAAACCTCCAAAATAGGCAGTTAGAAGGAGATTGGAGAGAGAAAACGTAGATCCTCCAAAATAGGCAGTTATTCACCACCATCTTCCACGCAGAGCTTCGGTCCAGAAATTTCTAAACCGTTCTGCATATCGACACGAAAAATCTGAATATTGTTATATATAATTTGCATATATGTCAATCTTGTTCATGTTCCATCGTATATAATGCATCGACTGAAGTGAAATACAATGTGTTAATATTAAAGCACATTATCTGAATATCGTTCAAGTATTATTGAATAACTGTTATTCGTGATCATGGACCATGGTCAATCGTATATATACTGATATTCAAAAACATTGAACAGATATGCACATTGTGGTAATTGATATTCCAATTTAAAACATACAAGTATATTCTGCATATCACTGTACAAGGAGAAGGAGATTGGAGAGAGAAAAATTGCATATCATACAAGTATATTCTGCATATCACTGTACAAAAAATGCATATCCCATCCACACAAATGAATATCATATTTACGGTCAAGGAAATAATCCATAATTACAAATTGCATATCATACAAGTGTATTATGCATATCAATGTACAATAAACGCATATCCCATCCACATAATTGCATGTCCGGACTCAGCGAGATCTTCCTTGGCCGCGCCCGCGACTTATTCTGCATATCAATATATAGAAAATGCATAACTCATCCACACAAATGAATATCACAATCACAACCAATGAAATAATCCATCATAAAAAATTGCATATCATACAAGTATATTCTGCATATCAATTTATGGAAAATGCATATCCCATACACACAAATGAATATCATATTCACGGCCAAGGAAATAATCCATAATTACAAATTGCATATCATACAAGTATATTCTGCATATCACTGTATGGAAAATGCATATCACTTCCATATAACTGAATATCACATTCACGGCCAGAAACATAATCCATAATCACAGAGTGCATATCATACAACAGTTTCGCTTGTTCAAACACATTTAAACACATATTCCTCACACAAGATAATCAATCCAAGCACAATATTAGCACAAAATATCCAAAGCCAAATGAGGTGACCACCTTAATTCAAAGTAAATCATAGTTATCCAAATATAACCAAGGTCACCCATCACTGTCAAAGATATGTCAGGCACGCCATAACTAATACCACCACAAGTACAATCTCACATGGAAACCACAAGATGAGACACCAAATTGGGCAAATCAAACCAAACACAACAATTATACTGCCAATCCAATTCAAAAGATGAAGTAATTAATTTAGACATGAGGAGTAAAGTGCACGCACCAATAGACCAATACAATTCAAGTAACACCTTCAACTCCTCGTACTTTAGACTTGTAGCAGCAAAACCAACACCTGTAACTAATTTGGAGAGAGAAATTTAGTTACAGGAAGAGATTTCTAGGCTCAATTTCAAATGTTAGCGACACAAATTGGATGCATTGTGATCGAATTGAGAGTTAAATTAAACGACAATTCAGTTTAGAAAGCCAACCTCGAGATCCACCGAGTTTCTCAAGGGCATCGACGAACTGTCAGTGAAGCTCCTTCGACCAGCATCTCCGATGCTTCTTCGACACATGCGAAGGTGACACCGTTGGCGACGCTTGGTGTTGTAGTTTACTCGGATCTGCTAGAATTGGAACGAAGGTGGTGGCTCGCGAGCGGGTATGGTGGACAGGGTCGAGGTCGATCCGGGGCTGGTGCAGATCGGTTGGTGGTTCGAGCGGAGGTTCAGCGGTGGCGTGGTTTGGTGCGGTGGTGGGAAGAGGGTCGAGGTCGATCCGACAACAAGATTTGCGATTTTTTGGAAGAAGACGGAGGAGATCCAAACGCTCTCTTCGCAGCCGCAGCGGCCTCCGGCGTGCCGTACTTCCTCGGCCTCCCCGTCTTCTTCCGCGGAGCTGACGTTAGGGTTGAAAGCGGTGGTGGTTGGGGTTGTTGTTGGTGGTGGTAGTAGTAAGGGCTCAAAGAGAGAGGGGTCTTCGATGAAGCTTGAAGAGACGCTTCAATGGAGGCAGATCTACGAGAGAGAGGGGTCTTCGAGAGAGAGAAGAGTGGGGCGTCGATTAAGGGAACTGAATCAGATTTGGATACAATTTGAAAGAGGATGAAAACCATATCCCAAAAAAAACGGATGGGTAAAAAATCTGGTGTGTGCATTCCTCCTAAAATATTGTGCACCTCCCTCTATTTAATCTAGTCCATTTGTTTCATCTTCATCCAATGCCCTAAATTTGTCCACTCGTTTCACTATAAGAGCCTGTTTTACTAGAGCATAGATCTATATATATATATATATATATGATGAATTAGTAGGGTGGGTGCAGTGAATGATGTGGATTTTTGTGTGAGAGAGTGATTGTAGTGGAAGAAGACATGTATATATGTTCAAAAAGCTCAAAGGCTGAATTAGAACTGCAAAATCTTGTTCTGAAATGTAAGATTTCTTGTCTTTGTAGGGAGAGTGATCCTCTTCTTTTTTTCACTTTGAATCAAAAGTTATATCAACTTAGAACTCTACTGCTAATTAAAATCTAAATTTAAGGTTATTAACTTATTTTTTTCTATTAGGGTAGAACATGCCGCCACGAAAAGATATTCCTGTAACTCGAAAATCCAAAAGAGGAGATCGACCTCCGTTGCCATTTCGGACTGGAAGTTCTGCATCCGCATCTGCATCAGGATCCGCATCTGAATCTGCATCCATAGCCCCATCAGCATCAACATCATCACCCGCTCCAAATTTGGGTATCTAGTCTCATATTTTGACATCATAATTTTTATTAATATGTATCTTAATATTCTTTTTATAATGATGTTTATTTTCTTTTATTTAGGGAGTTCATCCCCTTCTGTAGGAACTCAAACTCGGAAAAGAAGTTGGAATGCTCCAATTTAGCAACATTATGAAACACACGACGATAACGAGTTGGATGATCTTGTGCCACGAGCTATTTGTAAGTATTGCGGTAGTGGACCTATTAAGGCTTATGCTGAAAGTTTAATTGTCCAGGCCCAGAGGAGAATCTAGAAGAAGGATTAGAAGTCCAATTTACGAGGTTGCACGTTGACAATGGTGATGAAACAGTGGAGATGGAGGATTGACATAACTATTAAGGACTTGTTTAATTGTTTTGGATATTTTCTTAGTTATGAGATTATTTATTTTGTTGTGTTTTGAATTATGACTAAGTTGTTAGTTTGTTACTAATTTTCTACTTTATCGAACTTGAAACGTCGTTGGATGATGGCTTAATTATGGTTTTGTTTAGGGTGTTGTGTTTTGACTTTTTAGCATTCTCTACAGATGAGGAACATTGGAAATAACTGGTATCTAGAAAGCATTGATCTAGGCACCCAGCTGAGTGATAGTATAACATGATTCAACACTACTTTTTTTACATGTTTGTTTGTTCCTTGTTTGATGCATGAATAATAAGACGACAAGAATACTAGAGGATTCACTGATTCAGCATCATCATTAACTCATTATATATATGACTATATCACTATATGAGTAATATGACTATATAAGGTAGCTCAATCAGTTAAGTTGTAAACTTGTAATCATTAATAAGCATGTAGTTGCCCACTTGTCTAATATGAGATAGCTCAAGTGTTTGTTTGGGAGAAGAAATCTTGGAATATATTATATATATAAGCTAGTACAAACCTAAATGTTATGCTGAAGCTCTATTGCGTAGTTATAAGTGTATAAGTTATATAACTGTATAAATTTATAAGATAGTTTTAATAAAATAGAACTAAGATGTTAAAATATTATGATAATATTATTTTTTAGATAGTCATGCGGAAAAGGCATTATGATAATATTATTTTTACCGGGATTAAAATTGAACGATAGATAGTCATGCGGAAAAAAAACTTAATATAAATATTTCGTAAATTAAAGCAAATTAAATTAACAAAAAAAAGCAGAAAAAAATTGCGTAACTCGACCCATTGAGTTGACCCGAACCAGCAATAAACCCGTAATAACCCGACCTGATTTGACCCGATAAATTTTAGACCCGAAATGACCCGACCCGAAATAACCAGAACCCGGCAGTACTCAGACCCGAACCCGCCCGCCCGACCCGATTGCCAGGTCTACTCCCTCCCCTTGATTATAAGCTTTTTATTGATAGCTTGCCGATAATTTAGGGGATGACCCGCACACTTTAGAACGTGACTGCTCCTACTCTGATGAGTGTTCTTCAAAAGATCATGATTGACCTTTTTTGGTGGTTAGATCTATATGAGGCGCCGAGATTCATGGGAGGAGCCTTGTTTGGGTTTGGAGTAGGGTGTAGTCGTATGGACTAGGTCCACCTTTGCATATATTTTTTTCTGGGATTGATGGACGAGGGTTGTTTGTAGGTGCTCCCTCCCCTTCTACTATGAGCTTGCTATTCATAGCTTGCCAATAGTTGAATGGAGAGACCCACACGCATCAATATTGATAGCATCTAGTGGAAGGAGTGCTACCTTCTTGAATATGATGACTATTGGAGTGAGATTTGACCATAAGGAGCATAGGAACTTTATTAGGAGCCTTGATCGGTTTAGGAGATATAGATGGATTGATTTTTTATATTTTACGCCTTTACCCTTTGTTCGGTAATTGTTGTTTTTATAAATGACCTTTTTTAGTTAATAATACTTATTGTTAGGGCCCTAGAGTCATATCCATGTATAAAGCTCAAAGGCGTCAAGACGTAAAGACGTGGATCATCAACGATGTCAAAGGAAGACGCTATGGGCATGACGTCATAGGAGCCGCGAATATTATCCATTAAGCAACGCGACTGGAAAGATTTTGTTTCCATATATAAAGTGTCCATATCTCGAAAGATGGTAAAATATGGCGAGGCTTATACGTTAGGAAAGATAACGCGTTAATATGATATTCCTTATCTTATATAGGGAAATATCTTTTACCTTTTTATTTATTATATCTTAGGCCCGAAGCCATGATATTATCGTATTTTTGTGGTAAGTCCTATCTCTTCTAGAATTATCATTGGGCCTTTATATAAAAAAGATGCCAACCTCTTGTAAAAAGAGAGAAGCATACGCTTATAACCATATTCTCACATATCAATAGAATCCTGATTCATTCTCTAAAAGCCTGTTATGTTTTCATAGTGTATAAAATCCTTGGCCCCATACTCCACAATCAAAGAGGATTGCGTCATGATACGAAATCTGCCCAAAACAATTGGCGCCCACCGTGGGGCTGGGAGTTAAAAGATTATACCTTTTTTCTAACCACAAACACTGCAAACCATATCACCATGTCCAACGACGGACCAACCACCAATGACGTTATCACATCCGAAGACATCGCCATCACAACCACAGAAAGATCTCCTTAGAATCCATCCGACTAGGCCGGTCCTAGTGGTCCAGGGGATCAACACACCACCGACATGGAGGAACTCCGCTAAAAGATGAAAGTTGTGAAGAGTCGTTGACCGCTCAAAAGACCCAATCTGATGCGCGGATCCAAGAGGTATTAATGAAGAACGAGGCGTTGCATTCCTTGAACGCGTTGATGCCACCACCAGCACCCCGACCCAGACTCTAATACATCTGTGGCGACAACACCGTCCGACACCTCGATATCTAGTCTGTCTTCGTCAACCCACCCTTCTCAACTCCGATCACAATGCAATCAATCAGCGTTGGGGGATCTCGCCATCCGTCGATAGCAACAACCAATCCGGCCATCCATGATCCGGAAGCGACCGATCCAATGGAGTCAATATCAATGGAGTCATTCGATGACGTCATCGAATGGAAATGGCGTGAATAGCTCAGGACTTTAGATGAGAGGTTTGCTTAAATACCAGGGATATCTAGGCTCATAGAAGAGGAAGGAAACATGACAGGCGGGTTTTCAGTCGTCCTTAACCCGGTCAAAATAAAACCTAACAAACCTAAACAAGTAGTAGAGGCAAGCAAGGGTCGAATCTCATAGGGAGGAAGTAATCAATCTATGTGTTTCTTAGCATACAAGTAACAAAGGGGGGTTTGGATTGGTTTCGTAACAAGCAATCAAGGCAAATAAACAAATCCAAGGATGTTATCAAATATGGGGAAAACACCTAGCCAGGAAAGATCCACTTTTTCTATGATAGATTGGTCATAGGTCATCTCTATTCCTTTCCTTTAGTTATTCATGTCCCTAATCTTATATAGTTACTAGCCCTACCAGTTCTAGCAACACTTATTATTGAACAACCGAACAATAACAGCATAGAGCATAGGATCAACTAGGATACATGTCAATAATCACAACCCGCAATAATTAACATGCAATCAATTCTTCTTTCATAACAATCTAGTCCTACCAGTCCTAGATAATCATGGATGCTACTTCTGAATTAGGGATGAATAATATTGATCTCAACAAGTTGACCAGAAAGTAATAATTAACACTATAGATAATATTAATCTCAACTAGGTTGTCAGGCTAGGGAAACTAATATTAATAATGATAATTACCACAACTGAAGAGTTAGATACAACCAATACTATTTAAAAACCTAATCCTGCAGTATGAATAATATCAATAACACTAGGTAGCTAATCTAGAGAAATCAATATAACTCAATGGAATGAAGCTCAAGAAGAAAGATATAAATCCAAAGAAAAATAGGAAATAGAGAATTAACCTCGCAATCAAACCATAGAAAAAGCTTCACATGCCGGGCTAAGCAATGGGTGCTTAGCTACTCATAGTACTGAAAGACATAATTGTTGAAAGGGAAAAACTCTCAATACTGAACATACGATAATCCGGGGTTCATCTATATGATCGAATGGAGGTTGTGAGAGTTAGGTTAAATAAGTTAACCTAAAGCCCAAGATCACAAACATCATCCCTAAAAAGAAAAAATACTAATATTTGGAATTAAATAAAATAACGAAAAAGGAAAAAAAGAAAAAGAAAACAGAAGTTCGGAGCGCGTCGGGTTGACTCCCGCTGATGGCTGCGGTCGCGATTTGCTCTCGAAGTGGCCAATTAATTTCCGATAATTCGGCCGCGGGCGCGGCCTTCGGGCCACGGTCGCGGCCTCCTCGCTATCGCCCATCTCCTTCGGAAATCTTGTCGCGGCCTTCTGCTCCCCGCGGCTTGGTCGCGGTTTCTTCACTTCACCGCCTTCTCATGTGGTTTCTTCATGGATCTTGCTTGTCTCCTCAGGTGGTCAATTTCTCTTCTTCTGGATGTCTCCAATAAGATCCTCCAGACCACCAAAACCACACTTCTCTGCTCCAACTCCATAATCTTCAATCGTGCATAAAATCCCACCAAATGGCGCCTCAAACCTGGTAATAATCCCTAGAAATGTGCTACAAAATAGCACTGATCAAATCCCCCATGCTTAAACCTTGCTCGTCCTCGAGTAAGCTAAAGTAAACCTACTCCTCCAATCAAATCCCCAAGGCTTCAGGAAGCATAGAAAACTCAACCTCCAAGAATTACACCAAACAATAAACTCCAGGCAACCATACAAAATAAGCTCAGCACAATAACTACAACATCAAATCAACACCCCACACAGTCAAGCTAAAAGGAAAGCAGATTACTTCCCCCAAGCTTATCCCAAACACCATAGAGTGAAAAAAATTCTAATCCTATCTCCCATCTATCTTCTTATTTCTCCAGAGTGACCTACCCGAATCCTCCTTATATCACCTCTTCTTATGTCACCACGCCAAGAAAAATGAGGAATCCTAAAAATCACACTTCTTTTTTTTCACTCATTTTGCCGAGGCGCCCTTTCGGGTTTTCACCAAGCCACTCATTTCATTTTTCAATAGATGGGCTCACAATATGCTCACATCACTCTAGACCAATTATTACCCCAGCCTAATGTTGGTCCAGGCTACCTGCTTATTACCTAGGCCGCCCTTTCGGGTTTTCGACCTATCACAGGATTTCATGTATGCCTTTTGTCAAATATTTGGTTTTTTTCTTTTTATTCATCTCCTCAGTGACATAAAGTATAAAACTCTCCCCCATGCTTAAACATTGCATTGTCCTCAATGTAATGAAAGACAAAAGAATAGAAGCATAGGGAAAAGAAGGAATAAGCTCACAAATGTCATCGAGTTGGCTTGGACAGTTCCGTTGTTGCTGGCGGTGTACATAATATGCACCGGTCGATGGTGGTGGGTGGGTGTCATCATCAACTCCAGCATCTTCTCCTACCGTGCAACCAAAATGGAACCACTTGGTGAGTAGTGGTATAGCATGTATGGCGGGGTTGCACGGCCTTCAATGACCACAAAAATAGGCCCAGATATGATCGTGGTGTGGGCCTCTGGTGGTGGTCCTCCTCAGCTTCCAATTGTAGGGCCATCATCGTTGCCAAAT
Organism: Rheum nobile; assembly: GCA_027886185.1. Taxonomy (NCBI): domain Eukaryota; kingdom Viridiplantae; phylum Streptophyta; class Magnoliopsida; order Caryophyllales; family Polygonaceae; genus Rheum; species Rheum nobile. The sequence goes on along the minus strand of WOAB01000002.1, from coordinate 394,388 downwards.
CAAGTGTAGGGCAATGTATCCTCCTTGGAAACATGATGCGCACCATCTTCATAAGAAACTCTGGACAGCTGGCCTTCGGTAAAAAAAAAAAAAAATTTTTTTTTTGCCCCCCGTTTAAGGTTTTTTCGGGGGGTTGACTAGTGCAGGGAGATGAGAGACTTACATTGGTGTGGAAACACCTTCTTCAATAGGATAGGTCTCTTCCCTGTAGGTTAGTCGGAAACAAAAACAAAAACAAAGCAAAAACAAAACACACCAAAACAAATGCAAAAACAAAGAAAAGAAAAGTAAGGAAAGAATTCCATACCTCGGGTTGCCTCCCGGACAGCGCCTTAGTTATTGTCATGGCATGACATACTACTCAAAACTCCTCAACTCGGGTTTGTCCTAGCACTTGAACTCCTGAGACCTATATCAGGGGGATGCCTCTTTGTGTGCTCCATGTTGAGCATTGCCCCCAGTCTCTTGTACTTCGTGGTGGGTGGACCATTGTGCATATCCATGAACGCACTTGCCATCTTCAGAAATGGCCTACCCAGCATCTCAGGGGTTGCATGTATATCATGCCCCGTATCCAGCATGTAAGAATTTGCCACCTGAATCAAGGCCTCCTTCTTGTGCTTCCCCTTTGGTTCTTTTTTATGTTGCCCAGCACCCTTAAAAATTCTATGTAGCACGGGGCGCTGTTTGCTAATTGGACCAAAGGGATGGTTGCCGTGCAGCTACTGAAGGTGTCAAATAAGCCTTTGTCGTTCTCCACCTTTTGGGTGTCCTTCAGAGCCTCAGGGAAGGGCGTAACGGGGTGCAGCGAGACAAGTGGGAAGGAGTTTAGATGCACATACTCATCATAGGCGTCCTCGAGAGGGTCGGGGGCATTTTCGGGAGGAACAACCGCTTCTGGGGAAGAACCGCGATCGCGGTTGGGAGGCCGCGGTTGCGGTTTCGTTAAATCTTTGAAAATTTTCCCCTCTGCTGGGCCGCGGTCGCGGTTTTCGGGCCGCGACCGCGGTTTGCTCTCGACTTCTGGGGGAATAAATTTTGTGATTGAGCCGCGGCCTTCGGGATGCAGTCGCGGTTCCTGTTCTGCCTCGCCCTTCTCGCCTTCGAGCACCTTTTCTTCGTGGGGTACCTCCATACTCTCCTGGACTTCCTTCTCAGTGACTCTTCTAGCCTCGCTCTCAGCCTCGCTTCTCAGAGTCATGGCGCAAGCATTCTCCACCTGGTTCACTACCGGGTGAGACAGCTCCGACATCTCGGCCTTCAAACTGCTCATTGCTTGAGCCATTTGCTCCATCGAGTGCTACAAAGTCTGGAGCATCTCCCAATCAGACCTGGAGGCACTTGAATCAGACATCGGCGAGCTTTGCTCATAGGCTGGATAATACTGGTGCGGGATGCCCTGCTGAAAGAAATCATGCGGCCCCAGGTAGGACTCTTGGTAACCCTGTCCATAAGGAGGGTAGTGTTGGTACCCATAGCTCGAATTGGGGCGATCTCTCCAGAAATCCATATTTGTATCAAGATCAAAAAAAGGAAACAAAAATCAGTAGCACTGGTGTGGACCGTAAGATAGGTCCACACCAAAGTAACACGCACACAAACAAACACACAAAAAGATCAAATCTTGCCTCCCCGGCAACGGCGCCAATTTGACAGGCGGGTTTTCAGTCGTCCTTAACCCGGTCAAAATAAAACCTAAACAAGTAGTAGAGGCAAGCAAGGGTCGAATCCCACAGGGAGGAAGTAATCAATCTATGTGTTTCTTAGCATGCAAGTAACAAAGGGGGGTTTGGATTGGTTTCGTAACAAGCAATCAAGGCAAATAAACAAATCAAAGGATGTAATCAAATATGGGGAAAACACCTAGCCAGGCAAGATCCACTTTTTCTATGATAGATTGGTCATAGGTCATCTCTATTCCTTTCCTTTAGTTATTCTTGTCCCTAATCTTATATAGTTACTAGCCCTACCAGTTCTAGCAACACTTATTATTGAACAACCGAACAATAACAGCATAGAGCATAGGATCAACTAGGATACATGTCAATAACCACAACCCGCAATAATTAACATGCAATCAATTCTTCTTTCATAATAATCTAGTCCTACCAGTCCTAGATAATCATGGATGCTACTTCTGAATTAGGGATGAATAATATTGATCTCAACAAGTTGACCAGAAAGTAATAATTAACACTATAGATAATATTAATCTCAACTAGGTTGTCAGGCTAGGGAAACTAATATTAATAATGATAATTACCACAACTGATGAGTTAGATCCAACCAATACTATTCAAAAACCTAATCCTGTAGTATGAATAATATCAATAACACTAGGTAGCTAATCTAGAGAAATCAATATAACTCAATGGAATGAAGCTCAAGAAGAAAGATATAAATCCAAAGAAAAATAGGAAATAGAGAATTAACCTCGCAATCAAACCATAGAAAAAGCTTCATATGCCGGGCTAAGCAATGGGTGCTTAGCTACTCATAGTATTGAAAGACATAATTGTTGAAAGGGAAAAACTCTCAATACTGAACATACGATAATCCGGGGTTCATCTATATGATCGAATGGAGGCTGTGAGAGTTAGGTTAAATAAGTTAACCTAAAGCCCAAGATCACAAACATCATCCCTAAAAAGGAAAAATACTAATATTCGGAATTAAATAAAATAACGAAAAAGGAAAAACAGAAAAAGAAAACAAAAGTTCGGAGCGTGTCGGGCTGACTCCCGCTTTTGGTCACGGTTGCGGTTTGCTCTCGAAGTGGCCAATTAATTTCCAATAATTCGGCCGCGGGCGCGGCCTCCTCGCTATCGCACATCTCCTTCGGAAATCTTGTCGCGGCCTTCTACTCCCCGCGGCTTGGTCGCGGTTTCTTCACTTCACCGCCTTCTCACGTGGTTTCTTCATGGATCTTGCTTGTCTCCTCAGGTGGTCAATTTCTCTTCTTCTGGATGTCTCCAATAAGCTCCTCCAGACCACCAAAACCACACTTCTCTGCTCCAACTCCATAATCTCCAATCGTGCATAAAATCCCACCAAATGGCGCCTCAAACCTGGTAATAATCCCTAGAAATGTGCTACAAAATAGCACTGATCAAAACAACTATTACATCGACTCACCCTTTGTCAATGCCATTTCTCACATCGAGGTCCCCAAACAGTACGCGGTTCCAGACATGCCGTCATATGACGGGAACGCTGATCTTGACGAGAACATCTCGTTATACAAACAAAGGATGATGACGAGTAGAGTGCCTAAAAACCTGAAAGAAGTTATTGCATTGTGTTCCCTAAAGCGTCGATGCCACCACCGGCACCTCGATCCCGACTCCAATACGTCTGTGGCGACAGCACCGTCCGATACCTCGATCTCTAGTTCGTCATCGTCAACCCGCCCTTCTCAACTCCGATCACAATGCTATCAACCAGCGATGGGGGATCTCTCCACCCGTCGATAGCAACAATCAATCCAGCCATCCATGATCCGGAAGCGACCGATCCAATGGAGTCATTCGATGACGTCATCGAACGAAAGTGGCGCGAATAGCTCAGGACTTTAGATGAGAGGTTTGCTTAAATTCTATGGGTATTTAGGCTCGTACAAGAGGAAGGAAACAACTATTACACCGACTCACCCTTTGTCAACGCCATTGCTCACATCGAGGTCCCCAAAAAGTACATGGTTCTTGACATGCTGTCGTATGACGGGAACGCTGATCTTGACGAGAACGTCTCGTTATACAAACAAAGGATGATGACGAGCAGAGTGCCTACACACCTGAAAGAAGTCGTTACGTTGTGTTCCCTAAAGCGTCGATGCCACCACCGGTACCCCGATCCCGACTCCAATACGTCTATGGCGACAACGCCGTCCGACATCTCGATCTCGAGTCCTTCGCCGTCAACCCGCCCTTCTCAACTCCGATTACAATGCCATCAACCAACGTTGGGGGGATCTTGCCACCTGTCGATACCAACAACTAACCCGGCCATCCATGATCCGAAAGTGACCGATCCAATTGAGTCAATACCAATGGAGTCATTCGATGCCGTCATCGAATGAAAGTGGCGCAAAAAAGACCAGGCCTTTAGATGAGAGGTTTGCTAAAATACCAGGGGGACCTAGGCCCATAGAAGAGGAAGGGAACAACTATTACACCGACGCACCCTTTGTAGACGCCATTGCTCACATCGAGGTCCCCAAAAAGTATGTGGTTCCTGACATGCCATCGTACGATGGGAACGCTGATCCCAACAAGAACGTCTCGATATACAAACAAAGGATGATGACGAGCAGAATGCCTTAACACCTAAAAGAAGTCGTGTTGTGAAAATGGTTTAGATCTACCTTGAAAGGCTCCTCCTTGACGTGGTTCATACACTTGCCAAACGGGAGTATCTCCTCATTCGCTGGACTGATCAACTTGTTCAAAACTCAATTTGCTAGCAGTTGACGACTCCAAAAGCAATCTAGTGATCTTTATCGCGTCCAACACCTAGGGGAGATACTAAGGAAGTACCACATCATATTCAACGACGAGAATGGGTTGATACCTCGTTGCGACACCTGAACAGCCGTAGAGGCATCAAAGCAGGGGCCTTTGAGAAGTCGGAACTGTATCGCAATCTGACGAAGTACCCATGTCAGACGTTCGAAGATGTCCAAGCCAAATCCATGGCGTACATCTGACTAGAAGATGACGGTCTCGCATCAGAGAAGTCACAGGAGCCATCGCGAACAAGCAACCCTGCCAACAAAACCGAGACACGTTGCAAACCATATCCTCGATTAAAGCCCGACAACCAGACGTCAATAGTATTCGAGACAATGGGTACGGATACTACTACAACTGGGGGATCTATCCTCCTTTCCACCACCACTCATTCTCCATCGATACTACCAGAATAGTCAATGCCATGACTAAACTCGGCGAAGTTGTGAAATGGACTAAAAAGCCAGATAATCCCATGAATAGAAGAGTCACCGATAAGTGGTGTGATTTTCACTACGACGGAGTACATAGCACCGAAGAATGCATCACGCTAAGAAAAGAAGTCACCCACCTACTTCAAAGAGGCTATCTCAAAGACTTACTAACGGATAGGGAAAAAGCGATTGTGGATCGAGCCAAGAAAGGAGAAGTGTCGCCGCCTCCACACGTCAAGATCATAAACAACAGGAGGGTCGGAAATATGTGGGACATTTGTGTCTGTTGCTAAGCTTCACGCCAAAGAATCTGACTTCAACAGACCAATGATCATCACCAAGGAGAAGTTTGAGAATGTGCCCATCACGTTCAATGAGCCTGATGACGTCGTCGACGAACATCACAATTGATGACTCCATGCCTACCCCCATGACGGCGAGAGACGAAGAGGACCTCCTTAGGGTGCATTCCGATGGACCGATGACTAGAGGCCGTGCTAGAAGCATTACTAGAACAACTCATGTATGTCATGACCAAGAAGTACGTTCCCAAGTTGTCCGTGGGTCCGAGCCAAGTTGTTCGTGGGTCTCCCTTTCGACCCTTGATTTCTAGGGGGTTATCTTACGATTCCGCCCCGGGCCCACTTTCTATTTATAGCTTTTCTTGTTATGTTTTGCATTCCCTTTTTAGAATGATGTAATGGATTGGGCCTTGTGTCTTGGGCCCAAGCCCATTAGGGTTTCCTCTTCAACCCTAGTTTTCCCTTTGTTTTTCTATAAATAGGGTAGAACTCTCATTGCATTTCTCAAGTTAAGTTTAAGACAATCTAGTGGAGAGTCACTCCTAGTTGTCCCTTGGCTTCAATCTCTCTCTCTCTCTTTGAAGGCTTTCTAGCCTTTTCTCAAAGTTCTCTAAGGAGCCATAATGTTGGCCTCCTTCCACCACCTCGGGTGTTCATAACGTTGAACCCTTCCTCCCATCCGCCGTCAGGGTTTGATACGCCAAACTCAAGAAAGGGGAATATAACGTTGTTTCTCTTGAAGGAGTTCTTGAAGAAACCCAAGAACACGAAGAACGTGAAGAACGAGTGCTTGCTTGAGAAATACAATGAGAGTTCTACCCTATTTATAGAAAAACAAAGGGAAAACTAGGGTTGAAGAGGAAATCCTAATGGGCTTGGGCCCAAGACACAAGGCCCAATCCATTACATCATTCTAAAAAGGGAATGCAAAACATAACAAGCAAAACTATAAATAGAAAGCGGGCCAGGGGCGGAATCGTAAGATAACCCCCTAGAAATCAAGGGTCGAAAGGGAGACCCACGAACAACTTGGCTTGGACCCACGAACAACTTGGGAACGTACTTCTTGGTCATGACATACATGAGTTGTTCCCAAGTACGTATGCGGGGCAAGTACCATCTCTTACGCTCTCGCCGGAGTCGGGCCCACCAAGCACGAGCGTTGCCGGTGAAATGTAGAGCGGCTGCCCTGACTTTTTCTCTCGGGGAATACTGACAATAATCAAAGGCATCTTCGCAGGACTGCCTACATTCAATAAACTTGGATGCATCATACTCACCGGCAAAGTAGTCAAGCTTCACCTTGATCTCGTGACGACGGGCTAGGTATTGGCTCCTAGATGCGTCGCGATCTCGGGGCGGCCCATTATCGCGATGGGGGTCCTCGTCTGAATCAAAATCATAATCATCCGGCGGGCCATGGTGGCATTGCGGAGGACCACGGGGCGCTTCTGGTGACCAATCAGGATCATGGCGGGGATCAAGGCCATGGTGCTCTCGTTGGTTGCGAGGCTCGGGATGAGCTGGGGGAATCCAATCTTCATCACGATCACTATCATAGATCTCACCGATCGGAGAGTGGTATGGCCTTTCATTGGAGGCAATTTGCAAGACCAACCGTACTCTTGGCGCCTTATTGCGCACTATGTTGAAAGCTAACATCCGCAGGTGGGAAGATTGTTTGCCCCATGTTGAATTTGCTTACAATAGGTCCATGTATTCGGCAACCAAGAAGACGTCATTCGAGGTCGTCTATGGCATCAACCCTGCCACCCCGCTTGATTTGATACCACGGCTGCTTCACGATGCCGAGAGCGCCACAGGTCTTGACCGTGCTGAGTTTTTCAAGAGCCTCCATGAGCGCACCCATGTGCAACTTGAGCGCCGCGCTGAGCAGTACAAGCGCCAAGCGGACAAGGGACGACGCAACATCACCTTTGAGGAAGGCGACATGGTGTGGCTCCATCTGCGCAAGGAGCTCTTTCCAGCCAAGCGTCGCAGCAAGCTAGATCTCCGAGGCGATGGACCATTCCGCATCTTGGCACGCCTTGGTGAAAATGCCTACCGTATCGAGCTTCCAAACGAGTATGGTGCCCATCCGAGCTTCAATGTTTCAGATCTCTCTCCATATGCTCCCCCCGAGTACGATGAGGACGAAGAGAGGATGCTTCGCAGCCAAGAAGGGGAGAATGATGACCCCATGCCTACCCCCATGACAGCGAGAGACGAAGAGGACCTCCTTAGGGTGCATTCTGATGGACCGATGACTAGAGACCGTGCTAGAAGCATTGCCAGAGCTACTCAATCTCTAGTCACCCGCATGTATGCGAGCTTCGGGTCCGAGCCAAGTTGTTTGTGGGTCTCCCTTTCGACCCTTGATTTCTAGGGGGTTATCTTACGATTCCGCCCCGGGCCCGCTTTCTATTTATAGCTTTTCTTGTTATGTTTTGCATTCTCTTTTTAGAATGATGTAATGGATTGGGCCTTGTGTCTTGGGCCCAAGCTCATTAGGGTTTTCTCTTCAACCCTAGTTTTCCCTTTGTTTTTCTATAAATAGGGTAGAACTCTCATTGTATTTCTCAAGTTAAGTTTAAGACAATCTAGTGGAGAGTCACTCCTAGTTGTCCCTTGGCTTCAATCTCTCTCTCTCTTTGAAGGCTTTCTAGCCTTTTCTCAAAGTTCTCTAAGGAGCCATAACGTTGGCCTCCTTCCACCACCGGGTGTTCATAACGTTGAACCCCTCCTCCCATCCGCCGCCAGGGTTTGATCCCTTACAATAGGAAACTATCTAGTGTGACGCGTCCTAGTCGACAATGGCAGCTCAACAAATCTAATGATGATCGAAGCCTTCCACAACCTTGGCCTCACCTGGGAGGACATTGTCAAGAAATCGATCCCATTAGTGGGGTTTAGTGGTGAAATCAGCAACTCACTGGGGGATATCACGCTAACTACTTACGTGGGCAGAGTGAATCTTCAACTCAAATTCCTAATCATGGAATACCCATCACCATTCAACGTCATCCTCGGTGCCCCTAGTTACACGACATGAGAGCGGTCTCGTCGACGTATCATTAGACTGTCAAGTTTCCCACCGAGTGGGAAATCCAAGAAATTAAAGGTGAGCAGAGATTGGCAAAGGAGTGTTATAGAATCTCCCTAAAGCCGATGGTCACCCAAATCACATTAAAGGGCATACAACATAGCAATTAACGGACTCTAGGATGTCGACACACTACATGAAGCTAGAGCCCTTTGAACTCGACGATAAATCCTAGCAAACCTAGCCACGTCGTGAACATAGGTACATATATTCCTGGAAAAATCATAAAGCAATAATCGACTTCTTTCGGTCCCACTCCAAGTTCTCTGCGTGGACACACAAAGACATGACTGGTATGAGTCCCAACGTTATCATGCACAAACTCAACGTGGATCCCCAACATCCACCGATAAAGTAGAAGTAAAGGAAGTTCACACCAGAGAGAACAAGGTGATAGATGAAGAAGTACGAGCTTTGTTGAAGACCGACAAAATTAGAGAAGCCTGTTATCCCGACAGGCTAGCTGACGTGATGGTCGTACAAAAGAAGAACAAAAAGTGGAGAGTCCGTTTCGACTTGACCAATCTCAATAAATTCTACCCTAAAGACTCATTTCCACTACCTCATATCGATGAAATGGTCAACGCCACCGCCGGTCACGAGATGCTCACTTTCATGGATGCTTTTAGCGGCTACCATCAAATTTAGATGAGTCCGGAAGACCAAGAAAAGACAACCTTCATTATTTACCAGAGAATCTATTGTTACAAAGTCATGTCGTTTTGTATTAAGAACGCCAGAGCCACATACCAAAGGTTAGTGAAGAAGATGTTCGAGAACCGAATCGATGACACAATGGAAGTCTACATCGACGACATGCTGGTCAAGTCGAAGAAGGCATCTGAACATTCAAAACTTCAAGACAACCTTCGAGATCCTGAAGAAGTACGACATGAAGTTGAACCCAACCAAGTGCTCCTTCAGGGTCTCGTCAGAAAAATTCTTAGGTTACATAGTGATGCAGCGGAGGATCGAAGCCAGTCCTGATCAGATTAAAGCTATCCTTGATCTTCAATCCCTTCAATGCGACAAAGACGTCCGAAACTGACAGGTAAAGTCGCCGCTCTAAATAAGTTCATCTCGAAGGTGTTAGATAGGAACTACTTATTCTATGACATCTTAAAGAAAAAACAAATCTTTTGAGTGGACAAGCGAGCACAAAGAAGCCTTCCAAGAATTGAAAAGGTACTTAGCCTCTCTATTATTACTTTCAAAACCTAAAAATGGTGAAACCCTATACATATACTTGGTGGTCACGAAAAGGGCAATAAACGTCGTCTTAGTGAGAGCAGAAGACGGCAAACAGCTGCCCATCTACTATGTGAGGAAGACGTTGCTCGATGCGGAAACAAGGAGCTCACCCATGAAGAAGCTAACCCTAGCTCTCATCACGACGTCTATCAAGCTGAAACCTTACTTTGCGGCCCACACTATCAAAGTAAGAACCAACTATCCCATCATGAATGTGATGAGTAAACTAGAGTTGTCATGGAGGATGACGAAGTGGGCAGTTCACCTCAGTGGCTATGACATCCAATACAAGATGTGCACAACAATCAAGTCGTAAGCTTTGGCAGATTTTGTGGATGATTTTAGCCCAACCTATGAAGAGTAGATCGCGGAAATATTATTGCAAGTTAATGACCCTGTCCCCCCGAAATGGACGCTATACACCGATGATGCTTCTAATCAGAATGGTGTGAGACGTGGGGTTGTCCTAAAATCACCACATGGGGATAGGATAGCCCAAGCAATGCGATGCAAATTCAAAGCAACGAACAACAAGAAAGATATGAAGCGCTCGTGACTGCCATCACCATCGCCAAGGAGACAGGCGTGAAAAACCTAGAAGTAATATACGACTTTATGCTAATCATGAATCAGATCAATGGAGCAAATACGGCCCATGAATCGAAGATGTCAGCCTATCTAGAAGTCATCTACGACATCGTCGAATGATTTGACACATTCAGCATTAAACCAGTTTCCAGAGACACAAAGGTACAGGCCGACGCATTAGCCAATCTCGGGTCCATTATCGATCTGAGAGAATACCAGAATATTCCATTCCTACACGTAGAGGTGCCCGCCATCAACAAACGGTCCAACTAGTCAAACCCTATGCATGTCAGTTACTCTAACGAATCTGGATCCTGAATACACCATTCTATAATTGGCTCAAGCATGGCGAGTTACCATCCGACAAGAATGGGGCTCGACGACTTCGTGCCAAGACGTCATCTTTTTTCCACTAAGATGACATGTTACTCAAGTGGTCCGCCACTGGATACTATATAAGATGTCTCCGAGAAGACGAAATCCAAAACTTGTTACAGAAACTCTAGGATGGAGAATGGGGCAATCATTTTAATGTAAAGGAACTTAGCATTACGTGCCCACACAGCAGGTTATTATTGTCCTACCAGGAAGAAAGACGTGACTAATTATGCAAAGAAGTGTAATGCATGTTAAAGACACGGTCCAATATCTCATCTACCATCTGAAGCTCTACACCCGATATCCTCCCCTTGGCCTTTCATGAAGTGGGGGATGGACATCGTCGAAAAAGTGTCAGTCGCCATTGGTCAACGTGATGTGACTATGTCCCATCAAGGAAGCCTTGACGCTCCAAGCGCCACTGCGCACGCCACTCCTATGCCATCCTCGGCGCCCGTCAAGCCACCAACGGCCATCATGCCAGCCCCACCACTTTCCTCGGACACTAATACTTCCCAAGATGCTCTAGTTCATGATGAGTTGATCCAGCCCAAGTGTGCCGCGGAGTCTTTGCCAAGACTAGACGATGGCCGCATCTCCTTGCCCATGGTCGGCCCTTCCACGGCACCATTAGCCATTCCTCAAGATGGCTCGCACAACCAAAGACCACAACACTCCTCGAACCCTAAAGGTCCTCACTCAAGGTTGGCCGGTGAAAATCTCAAGGAGCCTCACCATCGCCGCTCACCTTCCTTCACGCGCGGAGTCGCTAGGGTTTCACCCTTGGAGCACGACGATGAGCCACCACCTGGAGCCTGTAGGGTACTGAACTTCTATCACTACATTAGCATCAATCTGTTTTGCTAACTCTGCTAACACCGCATCTGTATGCTAGATGGACGACCTGCACACCCTTTGCACTATTGGCTTCACGTTCGACCAAACATTTAAAAAATGACATGCAGTTTCATGCTTGATCCCTGACATCTCGTGGTTGCTCCATGCAAATATATTTATGTTCCTCCTTTAGTGCCCCACCAAGGACTCCAATTTATCACATCAAATGTTAGAATCGATCAAAAAAACTTATCGAGTTCAAATTACTTACATGGATTGTTTGCATGGTCTTTATCGACTTTTCTGTTGGGAAAATACTGACCGCGTCGAGGACTTGAGGGTTGGCCTAAACTACCTGAACTCCATCCTTCGAGCCTTCCACATTCAGCCTGTGGCGAGCTTCCCTTTGATCGCCCCTCACTCGGACTACGCCACCCTTGTGAGGAAAGATGATTAGTTGATGAAGTGTTGAAAGTACAACTCCCATGGTATGCAGCCACGGCCTTCCCAGAATGGCATTTTAAGAGGATGGCACATTTACCACCAAGAATTCGGCATGCACTGGTTACGCTCCAACAAGCACGGACTCCCTCAGCATTCCCAAGGGCCAGACAAGGAAGGACCCGAGTCCCAAAAGTTGTGTCAACACCAAGATCAAATATTTTTTACTATTCCCTATTTTCTTGAACATCTCAAAGTACATAATGTAAGCTAAGTTTCCTGAATCGATTAAAATGCGGCGTACCTCGAAATATCTGATCCTCACGAAAAGAACCAACAGGTCATTATGGGGCAACTAAATGCCCTCAAAGTCAGATTCAACAAACACCAGTTCACTCCCAAATGTTGTTTTACTAAAACACGGGTTGATTTGACTAGTGCCAAGAAGCCTAAAACAATCTTAGGCTTCTTGGCACTAGTCAAATCAGCTCACATAACTTTAGTGCATGACAATTGCATTTGTATTCATGTCGGGAGGTTGTCTTATGCTTCTCATTAGACTCGATCATATGAATCAGGTGCTTGCAGAGTCGCATTAGGGAGTAGAAAACTTGGTTGCATGCACCGTTCTTCGTCTTAACTCTGGTTCTCATTAGCATCAATTTGTTTTCTACTCCCACACCCATGTTTAGGAGTAGAAAACTTAGCTAGTAAGAGTTGATCTCGAACACTTCTAGCGAACGAAGTAGAAGTCATCTGAGCCAGCTTCTGCTCTGCCTGCTCTCGGGAATTGATCAGGGACTCTCAATGATTATCTAGCAGACAAAGCAGACGACGCTCTGCCTCGCTGACACGTATGCCCTTGGCATCCTGTCGACCTTCTGACTCGGTGAAAATGTACCCCGCTCTGTAACCTCTCTCGAGTGAAAGGGATCAATGCTGATGTCCCTCATATTGGCCTCATCTGAGCAGCGATCTGCCACATCCTACCTCGAAGTGTCGCTCTACCCTTAAACCCAAAGAGGGTGACGTATCCCCATTCTAGCACGGGGGTTTCTCACGTCTGCATGGAACAAACAAACCATAAAGCCTATGGTTTTTATCATCATTACAACTAGATGAAGCAGTATTGTTCCAACAGAGGAGTTTTGTAAGCTTTCCCCAACTAGGGGCAAGCAAAAACGGTTGCACTCGCAGCCTCGTCCTCCTCCATGGTAAGTCTCATGCTATGTCACTTGTCGTCGCCGGTCTTGATGTACATTGAGCACACATTCAATAGTTCATAAATGAAGAGGCTCACTTGATCCCAATATTTTATTCATGGCAAAAATAAATTTAAAAAATAGGGAATGATACATTTCGAGCATAAAGAATGTCTGAATGAAAAAAAAAATTAGAATAAGAGCCAAAAAAACTCTTTGTACAGTTTCTCACCCTCCTCTACAAAATTCCCCTTTCACTTGCCATATCAGCAAACACTAACCCTAAGTCTTGCTCCACCCAATTGTTGAGCGGAAGACGCTTTAATGAAACTCTTCAATCATCCATTTCACTTGCAAAATCAGGGAAACTATGTCGTTGACTTTACTGAGACAAAATTCATTTCATACACCTTACTTTCTCATGGAAATGGACCATAGATGCATCTGAGTCTACGGTGTGTGTCACTTTTTGTTTTTTCGATCTTTGGACGCTTTTATGTGTCTTGGAGGAGGTTGAGTCTCTGATGCTGGTGTTTGTCCTTGGATGGGATTGTGCTTTTGTGTTTCAAATTTCTCTGTGTTATCTTGCTTTGTCGAGGTTGATGGGTGGCCCAGGTAATAAGTTGGTTACTCGTGCAGAGTTTTGCTTTGTTCCTATTGGCATTTTAGTTACTCGTTCTATCTCTTACTTTCCTACCTGTCAATTTAAAGTTTCATCTTCTGCGATTTTAGCGTATAAATTGAAGTTCCACTACAACAACTTTACTATGAGTTCTTCTTTTGGTTTATCAACTTGTGCTTGTGTGCATGCTTTAGATCCTTCTAGTAGATTTCTCTATTCTCTTCTTCCTCCTTCAATGTTGAACTTCACAAAAACAATGGGAAAAAATATCAAACTGAAGTTTTATGTTCCAAATAATCAGAATCTAATAGGGATTCCACCCGAAACTCAACCTAAGTTGGGGCCAAGGTTGGTGCCAACAACTCTAACACCAACAAAAAACATGTAATTGGGGTCTCATATACGTTTCCTAGTTTTCCTACAAAAATCATCAACAACTTCTATATTGGGGCTTCACAAGCGCCACCACCAGTAAGGACACACCCAAAAGTACTCGGAAAAATGCATCAATACTACCTCAAGGTACCTTTGTCACTAATCATGTCAAAACTCTCTCATCTGGACTTGGGGAGAGGAGCAAAGGTAAGATGAAAAAAGATTTTTCATATTACCTTTCTCGTCTCTCTAAAGTGAAAGAGGACATCCAATAAACCAAAAAAATGGTCTTGCTTGGCTTTGTTGTTGGTAATAGAATTGACTTATCCAGGGTCACTAGTAAGCATAAGGTTGAATAGAAAAACATTAAATGAGAAATAGAATTTGTTGAAATCAAGTATAGGTGGTTTGAGATTATTTTCTCTAATCCCCTTGATTAACATTCTATCTAGGAGGGTAGATCATATCATGTATTTGGTCAACTTCTCTTACTCAAATCTTGGGCATCCACCTTCAACCCCCAAACTAAACAAATTTTCAAGCTTGATATGTGGGGTTAGGCTTCCCCTTCTCCTAGCAGAATATTGAAATTTTTGAGCCATCAAAAGCTATTGTTGAAGAGAACAAAGTTAGGGAACTTTTCAAAGTTGACCCGAACTTTAAAAAAAAAGAAAATGGGAAAAGTTTGCAAGATTTTGTATAAACATTGACTATAGTCAATCTGATAGCAATGCACTTTTCATTCCAAATGAAAATGTAGGCTTGAAGGAATTTTTCCTTTTGTTTGAAGACTTTCCTAATGGGTGTGGTAACCGTAGTGACCCACGGCATGTGTTTAACAATTATTCTTTGAGGCAATATAACCCTCTTAAGCTTCAAAACATCTCAAAAAACCAATTGCCTCCTCTGCTAAGCCCAAACACACACATTTTTTCAATTGACATATCTGAGTCTTCTAACTAGGAGAATGTTAAAAGTAGATAAAGCCTTACAAAGCTAGCTTCAAAAGATCAAAAGCCCCAAGCTAAAAAAACCTTTTTTGTCCAACACATGCCTACAATGAACATATAATATCCATCTTATCCAATTACCATAACTACAAATCTTAGCTAAAGTAATCTACAAGATACAGTTTCCTAATATTAGATCTAACCAAATTTACTATATAATTACTAAGGTTTTTTTCTAGTGTGTGCCCATGGGCACACTCTAAGAACTCCTTTTTTGGCAATTATTTAGTTAGCCACTAGTTTAATCTTGTTTGCTAAGGGTTTATCAATTCTCTATTAGGGAATATTTTGAAGATAAATTTTCTATTTAAGCTTGTTAACATGTGTCCATGGGCACACACTAGAAAAACTGAATTACTAAAGCAGAATACCAACTGCGCCACATGGCGCTCCGAGAATGAACCAAACCCCCCCAACTGCCACGTGGCATCACGACATTAAATTTGCTACGTGTCAAGCTCTCATTTTTTCGGTTGTTTTTTTCGAAAATCTAATAAAATCAAAGAAAATAAAATCACTACCCATATTAGCGGATATGCATACAATATGAATATTTTTTATACTATAATCTTTCCAAAAATGTAAAAAATAATATTCTCAGCCATATATTTTTTGTATGTAATTTATATCTATATACTATTACTAAAAATCTCATTTACTTAATAGATCTCATTTTATATTGTAAATGAAAATTTTGAAAATGATATCCATCTAGCAAATATCCTCCTTCCAAATTAGCATAATATCTTTTCATCCTAAACTTCCATTTGTATTTCTTTATTTCAACTAATATATCAATACGATAAGCATATCTTCAAACTATATTACTATAAATCCACCAAATCACTTTTTTGATTATTAACCTAATAAATTTGCACCAATATGGCAATATTATGATAAATGGATCCAAATGTTTTGATTTCAAAGGGGTTTTGAAGTATTAAGCACTAGGAAATAATTGTACGTTGTTATGATTTGCTACTCTATCTCACTTTTCACTTGCTAAAAGGTTAAATATTCATAAATGCTAAATATCACCACCCAATAACCATCACCAATATAAACTTCCCAAAATACCCCAACTGTTATATCCGTCGGTTTGCCACCATAACAAATTAACAAAGCTACGCTGGCAAGTTGATTATTCTAATTTGATGTTGGAAGATATAAGAATAAAATTATTGCCAAGCCGCATACCTAATTTTATAAGTTTACCCATACAGCCATACGACTATATGATTTTGGAGTTTATTTGAATATTTATTTATCTCTGGGCAAAATTCAAAGATTTTTTGATACGTAAATGACTAAAAATAACGTAAATTTCTGGAAACCAAGTTTCCACAGTAAAATTTATATTCACTCGAAACAACATACCATATCCGGCACAAGCAAGCTAGGTGCCTCGAGATGTCGTCGTCGATGGAGGTCGTCGTTGTCGTTTTGCCGGTGACCGCGAGGGAGAACCAAAGGCAGGAGGGAGAGATCGACTGGTTGTTCGTATATTGTTGCTTTGTTGTACCACTTGTACGTATATGCAAAAGAGAAAAGGAATGGAAAATACCTAATTTAAGAAATGTAGAGGAGTAAATTTTATTTTTAAAGGTAATTAGAAAATATAAAATGGTGATAAAATTTTGTGGTGACATATAGCATGACTCTAAATATTTTGACAATGGTTTTTTCAGTAGTAGTTATCGAGCTTTTTAGCGCTAATGTGAGTAAATTATTATTATTATAATTATGGGAAATCATTATTATTAATTTCATTATTAATTGTGATATTGGTCAACTAAGTCATGGAAAATTTTGCCCAATGTTTGACACACGATCATTATTACTTATGTAATATCCAAGTCCTTTTATAAATACTTGCAAGATCCTTAATAATGATTTTATATCAAATACACCTTTTTACACAACATTTCTTCTCTTTTATAATTTTCATTGTTCATTTTTTTGTTCTTTATTAAACCTTCCTTAAATTAATATGAAGAGATCATACATGATCAACTTTATTTATATTTTATAAGAAAATTATAAATACTTTTCAATACCTATATGAAGATATGCATCTGACCAACAGTTCATACACATGAAGCATAATCTTTTTATTTTGCTACAAAGTAAGAAAGTTGCGTTATAATTTACTATATATCTACTAAACTAGAACCTAATTATGCTACATGGCGTTATAATATACTATATATCTATTTTTTTAAATAAATTTTATGTGACTACATATTTCAATAATATTACCAATACTAATTTGAATTTATATTTGATTTCAACAATCATGATTAATGTAAAACGTTATTGTCAAGACCAAAATGTATATCTTATATATAGTCGTGTCAATAATTTATTTAGGTGTATACATATATATTATAAATCATGGTTGGTGAATTAGTTCTATTAGACTATTATATAGTTGTATACATAAATCATAAAACATAGAAAATAGTGTAACATATATAGGAGAAAATCATAACAATTCGGTGGTTAGTCAAATTTGTTTCAATTTTGATCCTATTATAAACATATACAATTAATCATTTAAATTTTTTTATACTCATGTAAATCAAAACGAGACTATATACTAATGGTTCTACAATTTACGGTTCCACGTAGCAATCTAAGATATGAATTTATTCAGTTATTAATTGATTTTGTAAATATTTTCAAGATATGATATCTATATTCTATATATATATATACACTAAAGGAGAACCCTAAAACTTGAGTGTCATCATCACATTTATTTTTCCTACTTGTCATCACAATATATATAGGAGATTTTTACCTCACGTTTTAAAAAAATCACCACAGACATTACAAAATCAAGTGTAATTTTTTTCAAAGTTAATTTAAAAAATGATCGAATAAGCTAAGCTAAGAAATTAGTTAAAGACAAGAAACATTTCACTTTGATTAAAACTATTATGTTGTTATCATATAGATTTTTATATAAAATTAGTTTTTTGTAAAATTTATCATAGAAACAGTTCAATTTTTTTGCTCGGATAACATACTATGACTTCTATTTAACATTCAACTTTGGTTTGGAGAACTGTAGTGGTTCAATACTGGTTTTGATTGTTATTTATTTCCTATAGTATGATGTTTTTTTTAATTATGAGTATTGACGTATAAAAATTAATCATCTATAAGTACCACCATATTTGACTCTATAAACTCTAATGCCATGTTACTAAAAAAATTTAATATTTTGCCACCATTAATTCCTCTTATTTGTGGAAATATTGTAAAGTTCTTAATTTGACAAGAAACACGCTGATACAATAAGGTACATCTGATTATGATATCCAAGAAGCAAATGAATTTTTGAATAGGTATTAAGTATAGGTGATGGTATTGTAGGTGATGACAATGATGGAGAAACACAAATACAAATTCCTGATGAACTATTGATGAAGGATTATGACTTAGATCTAATTCCAACAATTGTTAAGTGTGTTTATTCCTCTCTTTTGGACAATCAGTTGTTTTCGAAATACTTTGAAGAACGAGCAATTCTTGCACCAACACATGAAGATGTAGCTAGAGTTAATGACTATATATTGTCTTGGTTACCTGATGATGAGAAAGTTTATCTCAATTTGGATATCCTGTGCAAGACAGGTTTTATTGCAGACAACGATGCAAGTGTTTATACATCTGACTACTTGAACAATATTAGATGTTCTGGTGTCCCAAATCATGTACTTAGACTTAAGGTTGAGGTCCTTATTATGTTGCTTCGAAATATTGATTAGTCTTCAGGTTTATGTAATAGGACAAGATTGATAACCATGCAGCTCGACAGTCATGTCAAACAAGGAAGAATATTTCAAGCAACAATATCAGACAAGTTTTAATTCCTCGCATGCTCATGTCACCATCAGACACTTCATACCCGTTCAAGTTTCAATAAAGTCAATTTCCCTTGAGTGTCTGTTTTGCTATGACGATAAACAAGAGCCGAGGCCAATCACTTGCAAATGTCGGTTTGTATCTTCCACGCCCTGTTTTCACTCATGGTCAGTTTTATGTTGCATCATTAAGAGTTACCAGCAAGAAAGGTTTGGAGATTTTAATATGCGACAAAAAAACAAAAAACAATCTTATACTACAACCAATGTAGTATACAAGGAAGTTTTTCATAATTTGTAGCAATTTTGAACATCTTACGAGATTTTATGTTTAGGGTTTCATTTTCATGTATTAGATGAACATTTTGATTATGCTTTATCATTTTAGTAGTATTAATGTTAGGGATGTGGCTATCCCCGCTTCAAAATTAATTAGCCAATTCACCTCTCTTTTGATAATATTTTGTCAATCTCTTTAATATTTTTTATTCAATTAGTCCTTTTTTATATTATCATTCATCTACTTCTATAACAGTTCTATATCGATTAAATATATAATTTTGATATACTATTTTTTTAAACGTAAGGAAAAATAAACAAATCCCGTGCAAGGAACGGGTACTATACTAGTATAATCTTAAACCTAAAGCATTGCAACCTAAGTCTTCATAAAGATCGTGGTTCCATATTTGATTAGTCTTGTCTCAAAGCCACAACCTTCATAACACTCATTTTTCAATTCGTCCCCTTTGATGTTCCTTGGCTTCATGATAAATATAAACACAACGCAATGGTTCATTCTCGTTATTCCATAACATATGCGTTTTGCTCTATTGTTGACTCGATGTTCCTTTGACTTCTCTATTTTACTCAATAAATTTCCATTGTTTTCTAACATGTTTTTCAACCTGAAATGCATGGAATAAACAAACCATAAAGCCTATGGTTTTTATCATTATTACAACTAGACGAAGCAGTATTATTCCAATAGAGGAGTTTTGTAAGCTTTTCCCAACCAAGGGCAAGCAAAGACCGTTGTACTCGCATCCTCGTCCTCCTCCATGGTGAGTCTCGAGCTATGTCACTTGTCGTCACGGTCCTGATGTACATTGACCACACATCAATAGTTCATACATGAAAAGACTCACTTGATTCCATTATTTTATTTATGAAAAAATAACTTTATAAATATGACATTACACAATTCGAGAAGAAAGAATGTCTGAATGAAAAAAATAGAAAAAGAGCTAAAAAATCTTTTTGTACAGTTCCACGCCCTCCTTCCTCAAAATTCCCCTTTGACTTGCAACATCAGCAAACCCTAACCTTAAGTCTTGCTCCACCCAATTGTTGAGCAGTACGCCGCTTTGATGAACCCCCTCAATCATCCATTTCACTTGCAAAATCAGGGAAACTTTGCTGCTAACTTTACTGAGACAAAGTTCCTTTCATAGTCCTTATTATTCTCTAGGAAATGGTCCATAAATAATTCTGAGTCTACGGTGGGTGTCGCTTTTTGTTTTTTCAGAAATTTTGTCTGGTACCCTCGAGGTTTTGCATAATTCGCGAAATACCCAGAGGTTTGAACATTTTCACGTGGTACCCCTGAGGTTTTGAATTGTTTTGCCAAATGCCCTTGACGTTAGAAGGCTGTTAAAATTTACCAAATTCATCTGTTAACTTACAAAAAAATAAAAGGGAAAAAGGCAGATTCTCCTTCTAGGTGCCATCATAGACGTCTCCGTTGGAGTAGAGCTTCTCGCCATGGCCGTGCTTCTTGTCGAGCTTCCAATTCCCCCTGCAAGTGCCGTCGTCGATGCTGGTGAAGGTCCCGTAGCCGTGAAGAACTACTGGAACACTAGGGTCAAGAGGAGGCTCTGCCAAGGCCTTCCTCTATACCCTCATACCCATCAATCACCACCATCTCTCTCCTCCCGGCCGCCGCCGCCACCACCCCAACAACCACCAAGTCTGCCGCCTGCGCCGCCACTACCCGTCTCACTCTCCCATCTCAAAACCCCAGCCTCCTCTCTCCCCTTCCTGGACCTCACCTCCCTCCCTTTCCCATCCCCTTTCTTCTCCTTCAACCAGCCCTCTTTCCTTCCCACTACTACTCTCGCATTCTTTATTCAGCCGAGTTCGTCGCCTTTCGGGTTCAATTCGTAGCATCCAATCCAAACCCATGTCGAATTACAACATCTTGATCCAGTGGAATTGGGATTTGAGTACAAGTTAGAGCTCCCTTCAAACCAATTTTGCCCCAATTTGGCCGGTGATGATGACGAAGACGTGGGGGCGCTACTCGACGGAACCGGCTTGGCCCGATTCCGGCTTCTCCCTCTTTGGGGTGCTTTTCAAAGTCGACCCCAACTCTTAAAAAAAAGATGGGAAAAGTTTACAAGATTTTGCATAAACATAGACTTTAATTAGTCAATCTGATAACAATACACTTTTCATTCCAAATGAAAATGGAATCTTAAAGGATTTTTTCCTTTCGTTTGAAGACTTTCCTAAGGGGTGTGGTAACATTGGTGACTCATGCCATGTGTTTAACAATTATTCTTTGAGGCAATATAACCCTCTTAAGCTTCAAATCATCATCAAAAAATCTATTGCCTCCTATGCTAAGCCTAAACACACATATTTTTTCAATTGATATATCTGAGTCTTCTAACTGGGAGAATGTTAAAAGTAGAAAAAAGCCTTATAAAGCTAGCTTTAAACGATCAAAAGCCCCAAGCTAAAACACCTTTTTTGTCCAACAAAAGTCGCATATCTGCCATCGATCAGTCTGAGGAGTCCTCTGAGGACTCCAAGGAAGACTCATCCACAATTAAAAACAAAGAAGACCCAACCCTTATTGATGCAACTGAAACCCGAAATCATGAGAAATCAATCTAAGAAGAAACTACTACTCTAGAGGTTGTTGATGCCAACATGGATGAAGAAGCATCTCCCATGCTTACTACCAATCAAATGATGCAAGTTGGTGATGTTCCACCTATTGAACCTTGCCTTGAGATGGTGGAGGTACCTTTGGTGCACCTCTGAAGCTAATGAACCTATTGTTGATGCCAATGTATTCTCTAGAGTTGTGCTACCTATTGAAAAAGCATAAACCAATCCTATTGAGTACACCAACCCAAATGATGTTCTACAAGAGGATGGCCTAGTGGCTTTACTCTCTCATGAGACTTCCCTACTAAATAACCAAGAATTCCTTGAGAGCCTCAAAAACTTTGAGGATATTAACTATGACAGACCCAAACATTAATGACCAGGAAGTGAGTGTGGACTTCACTGAAGACGAAATTAACCATCTCCTCATGTATGAAGAGCAAGAAGAGGATTTGGTTGATGATAAAACATCCTTTTACTTTTTCAACACAACTGGGTCAATGGTGAGCACCATGGAGGTGCAATCAAAAGGAATGTCTACCTTGGGTTCAAGTAAGAGGAAACGCGTGAGGGGGTGATGATACTGCCTCCTCCAATTTGACGGGTGACAAGAAGCCCAGAAACAAATAATTTGTTTTTATGATGATTTATATAAAAAAAAATGCTCACTTTTGCCCTCTAAGTTTGTCTCTATCAGATTCTGGAATGTTTGTTTACCAAGATCTATTACCAACATCTCTACTAGATCACCTAGAGCAATTTCATTGCTAAAGTAATATAATTTCCATTTCCATCCTTATATTTCAATCCGTGTAATGCCTAGCTTTATGCTAGTGTCTTTGTTCATTTATCAATGCATTAATTTTGGTTATCTACCTGCTACTCAAAATTATTGTTGTAACTACCCATGTTTGTTGATAAACAAATCCTGATGAATGGCTTCACATTTTAAAATTCTAGTCAATCAAAACAAAGTCTTGACCAAAAATGTGTTGTCCAAAATAACAAACCCCTTAGTGATTATAGGTTGATCATTATTTGGTGTTGGTCTACACAATGGGAGAACGATCAGTCACTTTGGTGCAAATATGATAGATTTAACCCCATCAACATAGTTGAAACTGTCTCATATGAATATTTTAAACGATCATCCTACTTAATCGTAACCATTATTTTCCTCTAGAAATTTCTCAAATGCCCAATGGTCCCTACAATGTAGGCTCATTTCTCACACTATTAAGTTTTGATTTTGAAGCAAATCAGGCACAAAAGTATCGAATTAGAGGTGCTTCTCACTAAACAAATCAAAGTTAAAATCAAAGGCAACTTTGTGCATGTGCCTCTCAAACTAACTCTCAACTACTCTAACCTTTATAATTGTAATAGTCATGTCAAACAAATGAAGAAGTTAGGCTCTCTTTATAGTCATCCAAAACAAATATTATCCATAACCACCTCGAGTCAAATGTAACTTCTACTTTATCATGGCTCAAATTGCACATTATTGTCAAAATGAATGTAAAACTCTTTGTATTGCTTTTTTGCAATCACCCTTGGCTTGGGTTTGGGCTTTTTATTTGGTGTTTATAGCACTAACACAGAATGACCTATCCTTCATGTAGGCGTTTTTCATGCCATACTATTCTGTGTAAAATGATAGCCTCCTTTTTAAATTGTGTTGACTTTGGCCAGAGCATAGCACTAATAGTCTATTTTGTATGGTTTTACATCAAAATCATTCAAATTAAGACCTTACTAAAATTAGTTTATGGTCACGAGCCCACCGTTGTAGGATCCCAACTATGAAAACATATCATCCTATTGTTGTTTGTTCAAAAAATGCATATTTAAGAAAGTTTGTTCAGAAATATCCCTCAAAGAATCATATGCTAACGAAGTCATTAACACCTCCCAAAACAACTACATGCAAAACATGGTCTATTCCTCTCTATTTGAGTAGACCAAATTCAGCGTGTGTTTAAAAATATCACATGTTGCTTAAACTAGATAGAACAATTAAATACATGTGGGCAAGAAACAATAATCTTGCATAACGAAAAATATAGTTATATATGAAGATAAACCTTTGTAATTGTTTTGGGATATGAAGAAAGAACCTCGGAACTGAAACTGAAAAATTCTGTAAAATCGATAGAATCCAAGCTATAGCTCTAGTTGAGAATAAACCGATGTGATGTAACACCCAAGGTAATTTGGGGATGTAGCAAAAAATTTGTGGCAAGATGTTTGACTTGTGAAAACTGAAGATTGAACATTAAAGATTGAGAGGAGAGTTGCAACCTCTTCTGGTGCCAGATCGGAAGTGGGAAGATATTGCAATAGACTTTGTCATAGGGTTACCCAAAACTCAAAGCCAAAATGATGCCATTGTTTTTAGAACTAATATATAATGTTTAATTAGAATAGATGATCTCACGATGATGCTTGTACATTTTTAAGCAATTGAATCCACTTCAACTCTCCACAACATGCAACATTCCTTATTTTATACAAGTTTTCTTTTTACTGTAAAAGGGACCTTAATTCTTATTCCTATAAAATTAAAATCCTAAATTTCTAATTCTTCTCGTCTCACTAAATAGAGCAAATATGTTTTTTTTACAAGACCCAAGTGTTTGTCATTGAATTAAATTTTGATTACTTAAGTTAAACTTACAACTTTATATATACTTTTGGCAATTTCTCTTGTTATATATTATATATAGGCGGAATTGCAAAAACTAATGACTTTTGCATAGCCATTTGCAAAAATACCGACACTTTAACATAATTGCAAAAATACCAAATTTGCTAGGAAAAATGCCAGATTTGTAAATGTAAAAAAGATAAATTCATATTTTTGTTTACCTTTTCTTTTGGGTGTAAATTCTACTTTTAACAAGTGATAATTACACTTATCAATTAATAACCTGTTTACAAGTTTAACCAAATACGACGTTTCTTCTTGCCAGCGACGGCGCTTCTGCTTGACGGCGACAACTCTTCTTCTCTCCGGCGAACCTGCGCCGGAATTCGCCCATCGCTTTCGCCCTCCACCGCAACCGGCGAACCTGCGCAGTTGAGCATATCCGACGACAAGGCTCCACCTCTGGTCGCCGCCTCACATGTCGTGCCTCATCCGCTGAACATGAATCCGAAAAAGGAGGGCCACGGACAGACCCGCCACCGGCAAATCAGATCCAAACCCTTCCACCGACAATCCATACCCGCCACCTCAAGAAAATGACAAGGGAGAAAGAAAACGCCTATTATTCAGCTAGATTTCCATACTATCCCAATTTCTTTTGAATTCCCTCAAGCTCAGAGTATTAGATTTCGTTATCTTAGTTCGTAATCCAAATCCCTTGTCGAAACCCTACGCAAAGCTCAGCCATGGCGGCGGCCGGTTCTTCTGGTATTACTTCACTCAGTAAGCTGGGATTTTCTTCCCGCCAACAAAATTTCTCAGTTGAATTCTGCCATAGGGTTTCAATTAGTCTAATTGGGAAGTTTATTGTTCCAATTCGGTGTAAAATGAAGGATTTCAGGCTGTTCTAGTCGGTCCAGTAGGACCGATTTGTAACGAGTATGGATGAGGATGAGATGAGTGACATGTTCTTCGAAACAATCGAAGAGTTGGAGAGGATGGCTCGAGAGTCGTCTGATGTATTAGAGGAGATGAACGAACGGTTATCGGCGAGAGAGCTTCAGCTTGTGTTGGTGTACTTTTCGCAGGAAGGGAGAGATTTGTGGTGCGCTTTGGAGGTTTCTGAGTGGTTTCGATTATGTGTGGATGGGTGAAGAAGTTGATTGAGAGCGAGCGCCTTGTTGGGGAGGTAGTTGATCTTTTGGTGGACATGGATTGTGTTGGGCTCAAGCCTAGCTTCAGCATGATTGAGAAGGTAATTTCTGTGTATTGGGAGATGGAGAAGAAAGATCAAGTTGTTGTGTTTGTTGAGGAAGTTTTGAGAAGGGAAATTCCTTGTTTGGAGGATGATGGCAGTAGAGGAGGACATGTTGGGTATCTAGCTTGGAAGATGATGGTAAGCTTGCTTTGAATGTCTTTTATACAAAAAATTTGTTGTTGTGTTTGTTCTTCTTGATTTTGTTTAGGCAAGCCTTTGGATGTCAAGTTATATTGGATTGTGAATTGATATGCTTTGATCTTACCACTTAGTTGATGTGCTAAGCCAATTTATGTTGGACTATAATATTATCCATTGAGATTATATACTATGTTGTAAATCATATCTATTTGTTTATGTTATAATGTTTAGATGTGTATTCCTAATGAAGAAAACGCCTATTATTTAGCTAGATTTGCATACTACATTAACGGAATTGAATAGATGATAGCAATATACCTCATTGTTGGCAACATCATGAAGTGAACGAGAACCATCATCATGAGCTAAAAGAACCATTTGAAACCGGCTAACATTTGAAACTTCATTTCTGTAAATTTTGCGACTTGTCTTCGAATAAATATGGGCTGATAAAGTACATAATATTCTGAAATTTGAAATCTCCTAACATTTGAAACATCATACAGTTTACTAGTCGACCGAGTATGCTGCTATGTACTTTATCAGGTCACATTTATATGAAGTCAGGCGACATTTATATGAAGTCAAGTCAATGCTCTGTTATATCACAAAATTTCAAATGTTAGCCGATTTCAAATTTTAGAGCAATATTCACTTTATCAGGCCACATTTATACCAAGTCAAGTCAATGCTCTTGTGGGTTGAAAGACAAATTATCTTATGATTGAGCTGATTTTGATTCTTTCCATACCTATAATTTTACACCAAAATTCCCCCAAAATTGTTCGTTTTCTTATTTTAAGGCAAGTATGCTGTAATTTTACACCAAAATTCTTTCCATACCTATAATATTAATTGTTTAATTAAGATCATCTATATCGTTTTACCTAAAAACGATAATTGAGTTATATCATACCTCACGAAACCTCCTAAATTTAGCAAGGTTATATAATTGTGAAATTATATGATTTTTAATAAAAAATTATTTCTTTCAATTTATAAATAAACACATGACTATTGTAAGAGATAGGGGAAATAGTTTAAAATTTAAAGTTAATATAACAAAAAAATGACCCGACTATGTATAAATGTGGTCTGATAAAGTAATATTACTCTGAAATTTGAAATCGGCTAACATTTGAAATTTTGTGATATAACAGAGCATTGACCTGACTTCGTATAAATGTGGCCTGATAAAGTAAATATTTCTCTGAAATTTGAAATCGGCTTACATTTGAAATTTTGTGATATAACAAAGCATTGACCTGACTTCGTATAAATGTGGTCTGATAAAGTACATACTGCTCTGAAATTTAGCCTTTACTTTTTATGAAATATGCAACCTGAAATGCTTATACTTTTACTTTTTATATAGTTGTTGAAGTCTAAAATTTTATTATTATATTTCAGTACCACATTCGGTTTGGTATGGTTAGGGTAAATTGATGTTGTTGCTAATTTTCAGACATAAAGAAGGATGCTGTTGATTTCTGGGGTTATACTAAGTAGCTAGCTCAGCTGACTACCATAAGAGTATAAATCCAGCTGGAAAATGAGTACTATCCATGAACTGAACATATGTAATGGTGGGTACTGTGATTTCATTTTGAAAGCATGTAAAACTGGATTTAGTTAGACCACGAACATAGAATTCAATTATATTGCTTGAAAACATTCATGTTAAGTAGTAGCTAATCAATAATACAAGGGCGTGTGTGTGTCGCCTATTGCAATTTATCAGTTTCAAAGTGTCCAACACAATCTTCTGGTGTAATTAGCATAAAATGAGTGAGCAACAACCTTCGTGATTCCTTTTATTTATGTTCAGTTTTGAATCCCTTTTAGATTGATCAATGGTTTTATGGCTTTCCTTTCAGATTGATCACAACTATCTCTTTTTTCACAAACTCCAAGCATAGGAGTGTACTCACTTGCAAGTGGAGACTCCTCAAAGTGCCCTTAGGGGCTTTAAAATAGCGTCAGATGCAATATGTGAAAATAGCTACAAAACATACAACCAACTACTGATTCGTTGTCTATATTTGGTCAAGAGCCTGAATATACATCTGAACTGGTAATATGGGCTAAAAAACAGACAGAATCTTTTGCTCATCTGGTCAAAAGACATGCACTAGCTTCATCAGCTGATGTAGGAGGCTTGAGAGTGAAGAAATTGTGTCATTTAATCAAAGGTGCAATTACTGATTATGAAGTGGGACCGTTTATGGAGATATTTAATCCGGTGATTTTAGGTAGTCATAGTGCTTTGCTAGAAGCCAACTATGATTTATAGACTATATGTTATAAAGTATGTCATAAAGTCTATTGCTATTATTACCGGGTCCTACGATGTCACACCCTTAGAGTTTGGACTGGATCAGTTTATTGGGAGACATATTATATAAAGTATATAATATAAAGTTATATAGGATATAACTTGAGAGATAAGGATTGTTAATAATAAAGTGTTATTATTAATAATAAAAGAAATACTTATTTAGGAAATAAGATATCTACACATGGCAATATAAAAGGAGGGCTTTTAGGAAAAGCCCATAACCCTAATTTGACTTTAAGAAGTACGGCTGCCTCCTTCTCCCTGGAGCTCTCCTCGTTCACCTTCGTTCCTCGCTCTAGCAACCGAGTCCTAGGCGATCCAGATCCAAGCTCGGGTGGACCAAATAGAGGAGTCACACGTGATACTTTATTCTCTCCATTCCAGTAGGTTGAAACACACATCAAGAGGTATTTGATTCTTCCTATCTATGATCTATTTGGTTTATGCATGAGATCCTTGGTTAGATGTTAGGAAAACGTTTCCTGAAATTCCGCTTTACGCATCTAAAATCCCTACAGTGGTATCAGTTGCCTCTTGCATAAATTGATTAGATCAAGTTTAAAGTTTTAAATTTTGATGCATGTTCATGCTTGTCTTGGTTCAAATTAAGTGGAAAATTGATATATAGGTTAATTTACATGATTAAAATTCTGATTTTAATTGATTGGATTAGTAAAGTTGAAGAACTTTATGAACATATACATGTAAAATTGTTTTACCCATACTTGATTCATGTGATTTAATTATACAAGAGATATGATTTTTTGACATATTTTAAATCATTAGATGAAGATTTTGATTTTCATAAGATGAATCAACTACCCAAAATTTTGATTTTTTGTTAAACTTTGATTTTTTATCTTTCGAATTATTTCGAACTGTTTCGAATTGTTTCGAATTATATTAAATCATTTGGTTTATAACAATGTTTGACATGTTTCGAACTGTTTGACATGTTCGAAACTTTGATTTTTGTTAAACAATATCAAACTGTTCGGACTTAAATTGTTATATTGTTCGGCTTTAAAGAATTGTTCGGCTACGATCCTGTGGTGGCTGGTTTGGGTAGGACCCGGGTCGGTCCGCAGGGGCTGCGTGGTTCGGTGTGAGCGGGTTGGTCCGGGTTTGACTCGGGTGCGACTCGGTCCGGTTGGGTAGATTTGGCGTTTTAGGATAATTTCCTAAATTATAAGATAAGATCTTATTTATTTAATTGGATAATATTTGATATCATCTAAATTATATAATTTCCTAAAAGTTGTTAGGATAGATTCCCACTAATTTTAGATAAGGATATTTGATATCTTATCTTGTTTATGTATATCTTATCCAATAATGCATTTTAATGATTAATTATGATTAATGCTATATATTGATTTTAATTTGAATTAAGAATTTGATATTAAATTATTTATGTCATGAGATGATTTATTTCATTTAATATGGTTTTATTTAAATTAGTTAAATTGGTTATTACTATTAATTAGATTAATATTATTGATAATATTTGATATTATTATTGCATGTATGTGTTATAATATTATGATATTATTGCTTGCATGAGGTGACTAGTATGGCCCACATTAGGATAGATAAATACGGTCTGCGTACCGTTATGTTTTTCTTGTACACGATCTGCGTATCGTTATGTATTTTTGTAATTTAAACTTTTGCAAGAGAGTTTATTTCAATTATATGTAAGACAAGAAGAAGAAGATCCTAAGAAGACCAAAGGATGAAGATCCATGGAGGATACTAAGGATGGAGATCCAAGAGTAACAAGACCCATGAAGATTAGATCTTTAATTTTGGTTTTTAGGGGTCATACTAGGATCACATTTAATTACTGCATTACTTGAATGCTTTATTTCCCACTTTGCATGCTTGCTTGTTTGTTTATGCTATTTTGTTCACTAGTAAATAAACAATCATTGCATGCTTAAGTCCCTTAACAGAATATTGAGATCGTGCCTTTTCATATCATAACCATGAGGCCCTTGGGATTCGTTGGATAGTTTTCGCCCTAGCGAGGTGTCCTTCCTTGACCTTGGGATAGTGCGGGTATGTCTAATAGGGGCATGCTGCCTTGGTATGGTTACACTCAACAAGAGACCAAAAGGCTCAGTTTTGGATCTTGAGGCATAAGGATGAGTCTTACATAAGATGTGGCCATCAACCAAGAATTATAAGGTGTTATAATTAGTAACGGGTTTACTTACCTTGATTACATGAGACTTGGGGAAGTGCCTTAGTACGCTCAAGTTTCATCTAAGATAGGATCTTGGAATCATTTTACTCACAAGGGACAATATAATTGAGTAGAATGTGCAATAACTTACTGTTTATAGTTGGTCTAAATGTTAAGTTCTTGCATGTCAAGCATAATTTATCTGCATGTTTTATTCCGTTTTGTAGTTACTATGTCTTATGAACACCTCAAATTCACTCTCCGCTCAATTGTTGAGAAAAACCGATTAAACGACAAGAATTTCCTTGATTGGGAAAGTAATCTGAGAATCATTCTCAGGTCTGAGGGCCAAGAGGATGTCCTTGAAACCCCCATCCCAGAGCTGAATGCCACTTCATCTGATGAGGACAAGGCACGTCATAAGAAAATATGTGAACGGGCAATGCCAGTCACTTGCCTGATGCTGGCTGCTATGGAACCTGCTCTTCAACAGAGGTTTGAAGAACAGGATGCCCATACCATTATGAAGAATCTTAGAGATCTCTTCAAGGAACAAGCCAGAATTGAGCGGTACTTGACCCTCAAGTCCATATTGCAATGTAAGCTCGAGAAAGGGAAACCAGTTGGGCCACATGTTTATAACATGATATGCTTGTTTGACAAGATGGCTCGACTGGATAACCCCTATAATGTTGAGACGGCTACATATATGATCTTATACTCCCTGCATGATGGATTTGCCCACTTTAGGCAGATGTATCACATGGGAGCCATGAGCAAGACTCTCAACGAGCTACACGTGATGCTCAAAACTACTGAGCAAAACTTGATGGTTGACCCTTTTAAGGAAGTTCTAATGGTCAATGGGAAAGGGTTTAAGAAAGGGCCCCAGAAGAAGCAACATCACCAAGGGAAGGGCAAGCAAGTTGTCCAACCCAAGGGGAACACCCCTAAGGTGAAAGTGGCTGCTGAGCACGACTGCTTCTACTACAAGGCTAAGGGGCACTGGAAGAGAAACTATCCCAAGTACCTAGAAGACAAGAAGAGGGGAACAGTCTCCACTTCAAGTATTCACGTTACTGAAATCTTATCAACCAAGTCTCATTCTTGGGTATTAGATACCGAATGTGGTTCTCACATTATTTCGAATGTGCAGGGACCAACAAATAGGAGACGGTTGCAGAAGGATGAGATAGATCTACGCGTTGGAAATGGATCAAGGGTTGCTGCACTTGTCATTGAAGATTATAGTCTACCTCTACCTTTTGGCTTAGTTTTTAGAACTTTATAATTGTTATTTTGTTCCTTCTATTACTAAGTATTTGATTTCAATTTCAGTTTTGAACCTTGAGGGTTATGATTTTGTCATTAAGAATTGATTTTTCATTTATAAGAATGACATTTTCTATGCTCAAGCCCATATGAGTAGTAATGGACTATACATACTGGATATCAAATCTGAAAATTATAATGTTGATCTTCCTACATCCTTTTGGGGATATGCCCTCACCACTAATGCGTTCAGACTAAACAGGACTCTGTCACAATCAGTTGACAAGAAACCACATGAGATATGATATGGAAAAGTTCCTAGCTTGTCACTTCTGAAGATCTGGGGATGCGAGGCTTATGTAAAGCGTTTACTACCTGATAAGCTAGCACCCAAATCAGACAAATGTTTCTTTATAGGTTATCTCAAGGAAACAAGGGGATATTAATTCTACAATTCCGTTGAGAACAAAGTGTTTGTTGCTCGGGATAGTGTCTTTTTGGAAAAGGAATTATTTTCCAAGAAGCCAAGTGGGAGAAATGTTCAGCTTGATGAGATTCAAGCTGAGCAACAAACCCAACAACACGAGGACATAGATGATGTCACTGAGGAACTTGACTTTGGGGGTGTACCTTCTCAAAGGGAAACTGCCCAGATCCAAGATGCAATTCCTCAAGTTGATGAAGCACCTGAGGTCCCACATATAGATGTGGTCAACTCAGCAGCTGAAGTCTCTCCTATTGTTGGACCACTTTGGAGACCAGACAGGCTAAGGCAGCAGCCTAGACGTTATGAGGATTACGTCTTGATTGCTAGCATTGACGTTCTACTTTTAGAGAACGACGAGTCTGCAACCTATAAGCAAGTGATGACGGACCCCGACTCCGAGAAATGGCTGGTAGCCATGAAATCCGAAATGGAATCCATGTCTGAGAATCAAGTCTGGGACTTGATAGATTTGCCTGATGGGGTAAAACCTATTGGATGCAAATGGGTCTTTGAGGTCAAGACAAACAAGGATAGAAACGTTTCTGTCTATAAGGCAAGACTAGTTGCCAAAGGATTTAGACAGGTTCATGATACTGACTATGATAAAACGTTCGCATCGATCGTTATGATCAGGTCCATTAGGATACTCCTAGCAATTGACGCTTATTATGATTATGAGATTTGGCAAATCCTAGGAGAATATGCAAGCTTAAGAAGTCCATCTATGGACTTAAGCAAGCATCCAGGAGTTGGAATCTTCGTTTTGATGAAGTGGTCAAAAAGTTTGATTTCGTCAGATGTGAAGAAGATCCGTGTGTCTACAAGAAGTTTAGTGGGAGCAAAGTGGCCTTTCTAGTTCTATATGTGGATGACATATTACTCATTGGGAATGACATTCCTATGCTGGAGACAGTTAAGGAGTGGCTTAAGAAGTATTTCTCAATAAAGGACTTGGGAGAGGCTGAGTACATACTAGGCATTGAGATCTATAGAGATAGATCTAAAAGACATTGGTCTAAGTAAGGGAACTTATGTAGATAAGGTCCTTGATAGATTCAATATGATGAACTCTAAGAAAAGGTTTCTGCCTATGCAGCATGGCTTATATCTCAGCAAAAGCCAGTGTTCTAAGACACCTGGTGAGGCTGAAAGGATAAGTAGGATTCCCTATGCCTCAGCCATAGGATCCATCATGTATGCAATGACTTGTACTCGCCCAGATGTTGCATATGCTTTGAGCATGTGTAGAAGGTACCAATCAAACCCGGGTGATGCACATTGGTGTGCAGCCAAGAACATCCTGGAGTACTTACGAAGGACTAGGGATGATCTCTTGATATTTGAAGGTGATGACGAGCTGGTCGTCAATGGCTATATTGATGCAAGTTTTCAGACATACATAAATGATTTTGAATCTCAATCTGGATATGTCCTCATTCTGAATGAAGGAGCCGTCAGTTGGAAGAGTTCCAAATCCAGACATGTTCTACGGAAGTACCACATGATCAGATACTATGTTGATAGTGGAGATGTGAGGATGTGCAAAGTGCACACAAACGACAACATTACAGATCCTTTTGACCAAGCCCATGTCTAGGCCCAAGCATGACAGTCACACTCGGGCCAAAGGACTCAAGAACATTAGAGAGTTCTTTTGAGACATTGTTTGTTTTATGATAAACCTTGTTTATTGTTATCAAAGACATTTATGCTTGACTTATATATGAGTTTCATATTATTATTTAATCATTTCTTGGGATTAGATAAAGTATCCAAACAATTTAATAGTTATCAAATGGGCTCATCAAAACTGTTTTGGTGAATGAAACCCCATTAAGTGAACTGAAATTATAAAATTGTTAGAAGTCCATGGTCTAAGTTGTTAACTTGGATACAAATGACTTAATCAAAAGACCATATGTGAGATTGATTGATAACACCGGGTTTCATGTGTTATAGGGACATGGAGATGTCTAATCGATTACATAGATGTGTATACCGATACATATCGGATAGACCGAGCTTAGGATTCCTCGGGACTTTACTGCGGAGTTCTAGGATTATTCATGATTAGTGAGTTCCTTAGACATGAGTATGATATAGTTATCATTTGACTGCTGGTATGTCTTTGACGCTGTCAAACGCTGACCGTAACAGGCAGTTATAAAGGCAGTGATTTGGATTGCCAAAAGTTGAGTGGGAGCTGTAGTCTTACAAGATTAAATATGTCCTCCTATTCTATGTATACAACGATACATTTGGAAAGGATTGGTGTCTCGGCCACTTGAAGAGAGCTGTGAAAACGCATGGCCATGCTCGGATGGATTATTAGTAATCATCCGTACTGACAGTTTGATCTCAAGAGTTCAAGAAACGTATTTGGCGGTAAAGATGAGTTTCATCATATAGTCAGATAAGACACTTTGTGACAAAGGAATTTTAACATTACACACTTGTTTTAAGGACAAGTGGGAGATTGAAGGAATTGTGTCCTTTAATCAAAGGTGCAATTACTGATTATGAAGTGGGACCGTTTATGGAGATATTTAATCCGGTGATTTTAGGTAGTCATAGTGCTTTGCTAGAAGCCAACTATGATTTATAGACTATATGTTATAAAGTATGTCATAAAGTCTATTGCTATTATTATCGGGTCCTACGATGTCACACCCTTAGAGTTTGGACTGGATCAGTTTATTGGGAGACATATTATATAAAGTATATAATATAAAGTTATATAGGATATAACTTGGGAGATAAGGATTGTTAATAATAAAGTGTTATTATTAATAATAAAAGAAATACTTATTTAGGAAATAAGATATCTACACATGACAATATAAAAGGAGGGCTTTTAGGAAAAGCCCATAACCCTAATTTGACTTTAAGAAGTACGGCTGCCTCCTTCTCCCTGGAGCTCTCCTCGTTCACCTTCGTTCCTCGCTCTAGCAACCGAGTCCTAGGCGATCCAGATCCAAGCTCGGGTGGACCAAATAGAGGAGTCACACGTGAGACTCTATTCTCTCCATTCCAGTAGGTTGAAACACGCATCAAGAGGTATTTGATTCTTCCTATCTATGATCTATTTGGTTTATGCATGAGATCCTTGGTTAGATGTTAGGAAAACATTTCCTGAAATTCCGCTTTACGCATCTAAAATCCCTACAGAGAGCAGCTGTTGAATGTGTTCAGATAGCATTAAGTCATTGTTCTCTGTTGGAGTCTCGTGGGCTTTCACTCTCTCCAGTTCTTGTGAAACTTTTCAGGCCTAGTGTTGGGCAAGCAGTTGATGCTAATTTGAGAAGAAATGAAGAGAGTACTGCTCCATTGAGCACCACACGCCAATCTGGCCAACTCACAAGTACATCAATCAGTTATATAACATCTTATTAGTATAGACTTACGAGCAGTGCTCATCGGTTCAATGTGATGGTTCAGGTTGATAATATTTGATGCATGTGAAGCTTGTAGGTTACAAATGCAACAGGGTATCAAAACTAAAATTAATTAATCGTGTCCCTGAATTTGACCCCCTATGCTAAATTGCTAAATGCGCCAATTCTAATGTTATTCGTGATACAAAGAAAAGTAATGAGTGAAGAATCAATGCAAGAGAGGAGGAGGGTGTTGGGACTACGGAGGCGGGCGCCAGGCAGAGGCGTAGAGGAGGTTGAGGTCCTTCCAGCCGAGCTTGAGGGTGCCATTGTCCTCCACGAGGGTGTAGCCGTCGGAGGGAAACATCCCCAGGAGGAGGGTGGCCTGGGCGGCGGCGTTGCCCGCCAGGGAGGTTTCTGGCGTCAACGGCGAGACCGGCGGTTGACCGATGTAACCATTATGCGCCGGTTATGGCTTTCCCTGTCAGACCGGAAAGGAAACTCGCTCGGTATGCGACTACTGTATCCGACTTTGGAGCTGATCAAATATGAATTGGGCAGAATTACAAGAGGTTGTCGGCTGGAGAAATTGACGGGAAGAGTCGCCGACGTCAGTGAAGGAGGACAAGTCGCCAGAAGTAGAGGAGGAAGAGGGAGAAGACTAGGGCATGAACGAAGATTTTGGGAATTGGGATTAATTCGGTTGATATTACTAGGATTAAGATTTTTTATTTTTTTTCAGAAATTTTATTAATTTATTTATTTTTTTTATTTAAAAAAAAAGATAAATTCAACCCTTAATAATAGCAAAAATATCCAAAATTTGGTATTTTTGTCATACTTTTAAAATTGTGGTATTTTTACAAGTGGACATGAGTTTTCTGGTATTCTTGCCATTATGCCTTATATATATGTTTACGGTTCACAATTTGATAAGGATGACAAGTTTAATAGTTTGAAAAATTAAAAAGGACTTGCAACGAGTGTTGATCTTTGACATTTAGTTTGCACTTTAGAGGTTGTTAGTTTTGATTGAATTAGAAAAATTAGTATTTTGACCTAACTTTTAATAGGTGTTCTAGTAACCGGATAGTTTGGATATCCCAGTCGGCTATCCGATTCGATTCAGATAATATTTGTCGGATATTCGGTTGGAAATGGACCAGATATGAATAGTAGTTTTTTTAATTTTTTTTACCAAATATTCGACATACCGATCTAGATCGGATCTGTCTATCCGTTTGCTCACCCCTACCTAAAACACCCAAGTCCATACTCGAACCATCCCAATTTGAATTCCAAAACAAAAATCCATTTCCGACCTTTGCTTTTATGATGATAATATTTGTGTATGAATTTGAGTGTTTTAGGAGTCGAATCCTACTAATGTGAGGGCTATATATGGTGGCGTTGGGTTTAATTTATTCAAACCGAAAATATATGAATATGAAAAACATTAATTACAAAGCAAACCGCCCAAATATGATTTTGATATCAATAGTCTCTTCCTAATTTAAATACAAATCAAGCACAAAGATTACAAGTTAATCACAAAGATTACAATCTAAAATTTTCAAATTATATACAAATTTAGAATTTTCTAATTATATATAAATCCAAAATTTCCTAATTTTATTGATGATTGAGATACGAAATTATGATCCGAATATGATTTTAATATCAATATTATCTAGGTATGCATTTTTTAATATATTAATTAATTTTAATAATTATTAATATTTTTTATTCAATATATATGAAGTAAAAACCCGTTCCTGGGCACATGAATTGCACAAATCAACTATATATCTACTAAACCACAACCCCTCTAAGTCATATAGCACCCCCTATTAAACTCACTCATTTCTTATGCCACATGACATCCTTCCATTGTTTCTATCATAAGGCATTTTAACCGTTTTTCGATTTTATTTTAAAAATCAATATAATCAATATTTCGGGTAATATAAGATCTACGAAATTTTTCGATGTTCTTTTAAAAATAAATATAATAAATATTTATGGTAATACAAGATCTGCAGAAATCTTTATTAAAAATTTGATATAATGATTATATATAGGATTATTCTATTACCAAAACTAAAGGGTGCCTTGCAAGATCTGCAATGATAAAGGCAACATTTTGCTTCCAAATTAAACATATGTACACTATTTCAAAATTAAACGGAAAATAATAAAGACAACATTCAAAAATCTGCAATCACCCTTCTTTCCAAAATTTAACACAAAAGACATCCGTATTGAATTTTGCTTCAATTATCTGCAATCAACCTTCTGTGCAATTACAGGATCTGTAATGATAAAGGCAACATTTTGCTTCCAAATTCAATCATTCTTATAACAAAATTGATCGAAGATATAGTACTTAATGGTTCTCTTTCTTAATCATGTCCAATAATATATATATATATATATATATATAATTCAATCTTATAGCAGAAGTATGCAGAAGCTTTATTACCATCCAGGGATATAGCACCACTTATATATTATGCATGTGGTATTTCATATTCTTGATGGTATCGACTATCGACCTATGTTGTTGAAGATCTTTTTTTTTTTCAAAAACAACAATTCAAAAGTTGGATTTTAATGTCTTTCAAAATTCTTTAATATGATATCAGGTATGTCAGTCCATCAATATCAATGTACATGTACAAAACCATACAACAATGTAATTTAATATCCTCAAATTATCATTCGTATATAATCTTGCTTTTATTTATCCTAATTGTAGTCTAGCTATAATCTATCTGAAGTAAATACGTCATATATATAATATAAATATTTTTATTTTTTTTATACATCTTTTACCATTATGAATTTTCGGATAATATTTATTATTATTAAATACTTTTAAACATCTATTATTATTATTATTATTATTATAAGTCTCTACTAAGTATAAGTGCTATATATATGGCATAATCTGTAAATTTAATAATAAATAATATGACACTAAAATTTTCGATGCTTTTTAAAAAAGTGTAGAGATGAAAAATGCCTTCGCTTTTTTCTGTCGATAATGGTTCAAAAAAACGTCTAAAAATTACAAGGACTAGGGAATAAGGGGGTAAATAGGGAAAAGACGGAGAGGACACTCCCTCTCTTGAATCCGCTCTCTTACCATCCTTAACTAAAGTAGAAGTGATTGATGTCACTTGACCTTGAACGAAGTCATCTTTCGTTACAATCTTCCCGCAATCCATCATTTGTCATTATCTGCTTTTATAATTTATAATTTTATATAGATTTTATTCTAATTATGTGATTATATTTGTCATAGTCTTACTTGCTTTTTTAGTATATATATGACATTATTTCGTACAAGATTTTTAAATCAATTTTTAGTGCGATTATGCTCTTAATAAGTTGTTTTTATTTATTGAAATAAGGTTATATATAATTTGGTTTATTTATCTACATACATAAATGTATCCATATCATAATTTATATTATTGTAATATAAATCTAAATTTTATAATACTAAAATGTTTATTGTCTAAGACCATATGTCCCCCTCATAAAGCCGCATCATCTATGACACGTGTTGTTTTCAAAATTGCCACATCATTTATTATACTTTTGTAATATAATAATTATATTATGTTTATCTTCAGCTATTTTATGACAATCTTTTATATTTCAATTTTCAAAAATATTCTTTTGTAATTCATTTACATATTGGCTTTGTTCGGTAAAACAATGTTGATGCTGCTACTTATGTTGATGCTGTAATAGATGCTGAATTATGTACTTATTAGATGCTGATACTTATGCTGATATTGATACTTATTTTCTATATGAGTGTTCGGTAAACAATACTTATTTAAACTTATTTTTTGCCAAAATTACCAAAATATCCTTAAAAAAAATTTAGCAGCCACACGTGCATATCACGTGATGATGTTTTTTTTTAAGTTTTAGGGCATGCCACGTGAAGTGCACGTGACATGTTCAAAGCTGCATCACCCTTCTCCTCGAAACAACAACAACTTCTCCTCTCCAGCTTCACCCTTCTCCACGTGAAGTGCACGGTGACTCCGCAAGCAGCGATTTCGCGACAACAGCTAGGAAGGGCGGCGTTTGCGTCGGTGGTCTAGTCCGGTAGGTCCGGTGTTCGGGAGGCTCGCGACAGGTCGCGCTCGTCTGCCGCTGTTCGGAACGACTTCGGTGAATTTGAACATCTGTAAGTCGAGCTTCACATTCTTCGCCTATTTGACGCTTAATCCTTCGCCGACAATTGAACATATGTAAGTCGAGCTTGAATCACTTGTTTCATGTGTAAGTCGAGCATGACTCTTGATAGGGAGATTTAGGGTAAATTTTTTCGAGGATTTTAGGGTAATTGATTTAGGGGTAATCCTTAGCTAACTGATTTAGGGCTAATCGTTAATTAATTTTGCCTATTTCACTGAATTTAGGGTTTAGGTTAGCTAATTGAATAAGGTTCAATCGTGAGCTAATTGAATTAGGGCTAATCTTGTTGTTAGGCATTGTCGCCTATTTCACTAATGCTTATGAAAAAAATTGTCACAAATGCTTATGAATTAGGGCTAATCGTGCTGCTTAATTGAATTAGGACTGCTTAATTGAATTGTCTTTCCTGCTTATTTCGTCTATTTCAGTTTCAAAATCCTAACTAGTACTGATGCCTAGTTGCTTACTGTTATTCTAATTAAATAGTTGCTTACTGATGCCTACTGTTATTCTAATTAATTAAATAGCTAGCTAGTATTGATGCCTAGTTGCTTAATTGAATTAGTGTTGATTACTATCGGGATGATGTTAAAATTTAATCGCTAGCTAGTACTGATACCAAGTGCTACTATTCTAATTAAATAGCTAGCTAGACTAATTGTTACTGAAAATTCAAATGTTCAGAACACCCTATTACAGCCAGTTCCTTTTTGAATTCATGTTTGCTTTTTGTTACTATGCATGTTATTCATTAATGTTTGTGCAAATAATATACTTAATTAAGTAAATTTGATCCTTCCCTGTTTTGACTTCAGTATTTTCTGCTAACTACTTCAGTACTTGATCATTTGATCCTTCATTTGCCTATAGGACCTTACTCTTTTTGCTTTAACTAGTTCATCAATGTTTTTGGGCTAAACTTAATTAAGTTAAACTAATCAATTTTGAGAACCTAGGAAAGGTAAATTCCTGCTTGCTTTATCTGTGTTGAAACTTTCTGCATTTCCTAAATTTTGCAAATGCAGTTTTGCAAAAATTGTCATTTTTAACTATTTGATGTATTTGTACAGGAGTTAGGTGATGTGTATATGTCCTTCAGAAGGAAAGGGGCGCAACCGGAGATAAGTGACCTGTGGGCCATTTAGCATAATACAGGAGTTAACTATTTGGTGTATTTGTACAGGAGTTATGTTTTAACTGGATTTAGAAAGATAACTTATCTTTAGGACATATCTTGTAGGAACTTTTGTAATCTCTAACAAATATCTTTGTTATATTTAGGCCCTCTAATTCCTTGTCTATTCTAAAGTGATCTTGATGCCATTGGTTTAATATTGTTGTGTAGTATTTCTGTGAGAACTTGCCACTTATGTGGAACTTAGCTAGATCAAGAGAGCATGGCCTTCAAAGGTAGTGGATGCTCAGTAGACACGTGAGCATATGAGATTCCAATAGGCTGGCAAAATGTGTTGTCA
The DNA here is from genome assembly GCA_027886185.1 of Rheum nobile. Lineage (NCBI taxonomy): Eukaryota > Viridiplantae > Streptophyta > Magnoliopsida > Caryophyllales > Polygonaceae > Rheum > Rheum nobile. The sequence goes on along the minus strand of WOAB01000002.1, from coordinate 353,166 downwards.
TTTTTTTTGAACAATTGCAAGTGCATGACTTGCAATGGGGAGATTTTCAGTACGGTGATTCTGGTTATGGATCAAAGGGTCACTTGGCTGATCTCTAGTGCCAATTATGAAGAAAAAAAATCACTAGAGACAAGAGAGGAGAAGAGCAATGGTTCTTTATAATGATCGCTTGGCTGATCGCGACTTTGTTGATTGACATACATGTCAATTTTACACCTCATACTGCAGCGATTCTTTTTAATGAATGTAATATATTAACAAAATTTTCATATCTTAATCTGTCTTCATTCTCTAGAAAGCAAAATGTATGGTGGTCACATGCCAAGGGAAGCGCAAATCATCTCTCATCAGTTGTGTAGACGACAAATTGACCCTTCTCCTCCATTGTTGAGCTCTTGGTGTTGTTGCTTCTTGGAAGTGAGATCCTCCTTCTGCTCGTCTCTGCAAGCCTTCTCCACTTCCTGGCCAATTTCACAAGATTCTTTGTGCTCATCATCTTTTTGGCTTGAAAAGGGAAGTGTTGTAGGATTTCTTGATGAAAGAAGATGTAAACTTGTTGTTGTGAGGTTATGGAAATGGACCAAGTTCAAAGTGTTTTTTATATAGCAGTTGACAGGAGACAAGCATATGATGTATATTTCATAATTTAGTGGTTGTTTGGAAGCAAGACCATGTGGTTGGTTGTGTTTCAGTGTCAAGCCAAATGGGATAGAGTGTGTCTTATGTACTTAAGTCTTAGAGAGAAAGATAAGAAATCAAAGTGTTATTAATTAGACATTGATCTTAATTGATGCTTCTCTTGTGTAGGTCTCAAAATCTCATGAGGAAGCAAAACCATGTGAATGGTTGAATGTAGAGGGGCCTCCTCGGATTGCAATTTGCTACTAACTTACAAGGTGGAGCACACTTGTCAGCCACAAATTTGGCAAGACAGATAAGCTAGCTAGGCCAAATTGATAATGGTTTTAGCATAATGTAATTGCCCAAGAAACAACTACATTATGTGTTGTATTATATTTGTATGTCTTCAGTTCATATCATACATGGGAACTCATAGTTAGACATTTTGATCCACCCACTGACTTGATTTATGATCAGAAATCACATGGCTTTGCTTCACACTATATCTTGCACAAGGTTGACCCCAAACAATCAATTGCATCCATTTGCAAAAAAAAAAAAAAAAACAAGGCCCACATCCACAAGTTCACATTAGTAATGTTTGATTTCAATTAAGTGTTGAGTAGGAAGCAAGATCATGTGAAAACGACATAACTGCTCCAAATCTTCATGAATGGGCCACATCTTATCTAATAATACTCACATGGGTTTGCTTCTAGAGTAGCCATCACTACAGAGGGCGAAGCAGTTCGTCTTCCAACTATATATGATCACTTAATCAAGATCCATTTCCATTATAATACACCAACACAATCAATCAGCTATCCCTTCTCAAAGATCAAGATCAAATCTTTGACATAAGTTAAAGACGATGAGCACTAAGAAAGCAGGAAGAGAATTTCCTTTCCAAGAAGCAGATTCACCGAAAGAGCAGCAGCACTTGACACGGGTCAGTTTGTGGTCTACACAGCTGATGCAAGACGCTTTGCACTTCCCTTGGCCTATCTTCAATCCAACATTCTCACAGAATTGCTTAGAATGGCGCAGGAGGAGTTCGGATTGGCTGCTGACGGACCCATTACTTTGCCATGTCACTCAACTTTGTTCGAATACGCTCTCTGTTATTCAACAACGTGTGGGTAGAAAGCTCGAGGAAGCGCTGTTGCTTTCTTTATCTCACTCTCATTTTTCATCATCCACTTTACATTATGGATAGCTACCTATAAGCTGTTGCTGATCAAGGAGATCAACTCCTTATTTTGTAATTAGCACACCTGTAGTTATCAAAATTAATACAAAGTTGCTAGTCAGTTTTGTCTATTCAAAGCATCTTCTAGCATTTGCAAACATTTCATTACAAGATGTATCATTCATCATAAGAACAAGACAATGAGAATAAATGACATAACATGTAATAATATAAAAGTATAGTGCCATAAGAAAATGAACTTCCCAAGACAAATTTATTGGTCTAACATTTGTAGTGTAAATGTTTTATTACTGAGCTTGTATCCATCACAACCACCACATCGTAAAATGATAGCAATACTGTAAAGTCAGTAATGTAAATGTTTTATTACTGAGCTTGTATCCATCACAAAATGGTGGAGTCAAATTTGTAGAATAATGTAAAAGGACAAGTTGCCGAGTCAAGATTCTTAGACTTATGCAGGCTTTTAGTTATCTTAGACATGTAACTCTGTGACCCAACCCCAAAACTCTGGAGTATAGAGAATATTCAAGAATTCTAAGTATCTTAACTTCAGAAAGGAACCAAAAGGTGTTATTTTCTCAAATTCTCTTGATGCAGCAGGATAGGATAATTACTAAAAACATATGTATAGCATCTTTGGTTCTATTTGTACAGCTCTAAGCAAGAAATAAATCCATGTGAATGGTTCAATGCCAAATGAAGGGGCCAGTCTAAAATTCACATTTGAGGCTAAATCAGCATTATCCAATTGCAAATTATCAGGAAGCATAATCATGTGAAAAATATAACAAGAGATATGTGTTTTGATAGTACATTATTTTCATTGGCTGTCCATCTGCATTATTTTGTTAGAAAATGCACCCCAGCTCCATGACAACAGAATATACAAACAATCTCATGTGGGGTTGAAGCCCTCTTCGCATTAGTAGTCTTCAAACACGCAATAAATTGACATGATCGGTTGGCAAACTACGCATTGGACCATTGCATTTCAAGTAGTAATGACATCTAGTCTTCATCCACATGGTTTTGCTTCCAAACAACCACCACATTGTAAAATGATAGCATATGCTCTGTCTCCTATCATCTGCTATATAATTGAACCACTTTCATCAGAAAACTCACAACAAGCAAGTTCAATCTTCTTTCATCAAGAAATCCTACAATACTTTCTCTTATCTTAAAACCACATTACTCTTTTCAAGCAAAGCAAAATGATTAGCACAAAGAATCTTGTGAAATTGGCCAACAAGTGGAGAAGGGTTGTAGCGGCGAGCAGAAAGAGGATCTCCAATGGACAAATTTTATAGACTGAGACAATTCAATCAGTACATGAGCCAGTTGGACACAGTATTGGACACATATTGGACATAGATTTCTGATGTGGATCATCATCATAATTGCCAACAGAATCATGGGTTAACGGATGCAAAAGTTCCAAGACATAAGCCAAAAACTTAGTTCCAACAACACTTTACCATCTTCAACAACACTTTACCATTGCTTGAGCAACAGACTACCAAATAGCTCTTAAATTAGATATGCTTGATGTTAGAAAAACACAAAAATCCCTAAAGTCAAAACCCCAAAAAGCCTAACTTTAACCCAAAGAAGAGAAGATCAAGCAGAGAAGAGAATATCAAGCATTAAACATTCAATAAGGTTCAACTATGAAGCATAGAAGATCAAGTATTACAGCAGAGAATACGAAATATCAACAAAAACACAAAAAGCCCTATAAAATCAAAACCCTAAAAGCTCTAAAAATTGAAACCATCAAAGTCCTTAAATCGAAACCATGAAAGCCCTAAATTCGATTCCGTAAAAGGCCTAAACCCTAAACAAAAAAAGCCCTAAAATCAAATCCCTAATATCGCTTCATCTAAAAATCATCAGAACGAAACCCTAAAAGCAAAAGCTTTGATGTTGGTGATGGAATTTCGGAACCAAAGAGAAGATCTACTAGCCCTATTATTTCGATTTTAGGGCTTCTGATGGATTTCGAAAGCCACACTTGAAATGGAAGAAAAAAACTGGAGTCAATGCTTCGAGAGAGTCGGGGGTCTTCAAGCTCAAGAGCGAGGGGAGGAGAGGAGGAAGATGAAAGAGCGGGGGGAGAAAAGAATGTACCTGCATCAAATCTTTCACCTTCAAGGACGAGCAGCTATGGAGAAATCGCAAGGAGGCAACAGTCGTTTTTCGAGAGAAGAGAGGAGGAGAGACACCACGGGAAATATCGGGGGCCTTGATGGAAACAATTCTCCAAGAGTAACGGAAAAGTAAGGGGATATCACTTTTTTCGGGGGGAATTTTTGAGCATCGAAAATCATCTGTAAGCATTTGGAAGCAATGGAGAAGGAGACCCGCCGAACGGACCATCCAACTGCTTTTTTGGCCAAAAAAGCATAAATAAGTACCCAAAAAGTGTGAATCGAACGGAGCCATCATGTTGTAAGAACAATTATGTTGAATGCATATATTATTATGTCATATAATTTTATATCTTATGATCTTCCTTCGTTCTATTCAAGAATGTATGAAATATAGGCGTATGTGTCATTCTAACCATTGAATTTTGTTAATCAATATTCGTTATTTGAATAATTTAAGTGACATTTTATTAATGAGTTGTAAAGATTGCTTTTGAAAATTGGGCAGTCTAATCATTTTTTTCTCATGTCTTCAACTATTAGGTAAAATAAACATTTACAATTAACAAGTGTTAATAAAAGTTAATAATTTAACTAAATAGAGAATTATTTTATTTCTATCAATGACACTGTTAAACATCTAAAATGACATTTATTGTCAAACAAAAATAGTAATAAATATAACAATCTATTATATTAAAATTTATATCTTAATAGTCTCTATTTTTATTAGGTACTTCGTTATATTATTATATTTTATATTAAATGACTTAAAGTGTCATCATTTTGATAAAATACATTATTTATCTATAAAAATTTACTAATTACGAAATCAAATACGAGTATTAAATTTATTATTTCATAAATCTCCGAGAGACATGGAACTATACTAGTACCAACCTAAAATTCAAAGCACCGACCAAAAAATGAATCTGAACCCGAGCCCAGAAACGCTATCTTTTCAACCCCTTAACCCGAATCCGAAAAACCCTAATTTTGGGTGGTCGCCGCCGCAGCTGCACCTCCTTGTGCTCCTTTTCCAAACTCTGATCTTCAACTGTGATGATGAATCCCTCGATAACTTGGATCTCTCCAACCCCCAAGCTAAGCAGACCAAGATTTGTGTTTATACCTGCTCCGATAAGTTCTCTGAGGCTAGATCGGGGATTTCTTTTCCCCCTTACGCTGTCAGAGGAACGCAGATTTTTCACCTAACCTCGACCTGTCATTCTCCTGATATTCCGGCGGCGCTTTTCTCCACTTTCTTTTCCAGAGTTGCTTTCTTGCGGATTTCGTGGGATCCGGGCTCACAGGATCAGATCTGTGGGCAAAGTGGGTATGGCCTCAGTCAGACTGAATCGCATGCCACTAGGGTGGCTCTGACCCATCTGGAGAAGCCCATCCAAGGTTGCGTGAAGAGTGGAAGACGGAGACGTGCTACCCTTGCTGTCTTCAGTACTGTGGGGAGTGATGGGTTGTCCTTCGTCTCGTCTCGCTCAACTCTCTACCCTGGAAGGATTCCTCTCTGGAACCCCAGGTGCAGTCTTTCCTTTACTTACCTTTGGCATCTCTTTTTTGCTTTGCTTGCTCCGATGTGTGCTATAAGAAATGATCTTGAGTGCCTGAACCTGTTATCCTCTTCTCTGAATCTTGCTTATCTGCTTTCTGGTTTTTCTTGCTTGTGCCCTTGTTTTTCGTGCTTTTGTGTTTGTGCTCGTGAGATCTTCCTTTCCTTTACCAATTCCATGGATAAAGGGAAGCGAACGATGAATGATACGTTATGTTCTGCTCCGGGGGAACCTAATATCTCTGAAAAAGCCAATATCCAGAACCCTGAGCCCTTGTCTGAAAAACAGTCTGAGGTGAACCCTCCTCTTATGGCTAAAACCAATTCTGATCCTTCTCACATACCAGCTATTGATATGAAACTTTATCTGTCAAAGCTATCCGGAGTCAGGAATAACATTTTGAAATTGAAAGAAACTTCTTTATTGGGGTATGTCATTGGAGATCCTGTGGATTTTTCCAAACTGAAAACCAAACTTAAAAATGATTAGAGGTTTGTGAAGGAATCCTTTGAAATCATTGAAAAGCCAAATCTGTGGTTTGAAATCCGCTTTGCTAATCCGATTGACCAAAAAAGACTTGGGACGGGAGACCTTACCATGTATTTGGCAAACTCTTGCTTATTAAGCCTTGGTCTTCCAACTTTGACCCCTTTTCTGAACCAACCTCCATTGTTGACATGTGGATCTGAATTCCTCATTTGCCTGTAGAATACATCAGTTTTGATGTCATTAGCACAATCATTGAGATGAATAACTTCGGCACCCTGATAAAACTTGATTCTTACACTGAAAAAAAATAGAAAGTTAGTTATGCAAGAATGTGTATCAATGTTGATGCTAAAACTGTGGATTTCAATACTTTAGTCATTCCTAATGAAGAAGGTGTTGAAAAAACTTACAAAATCTGGTATGAAGAGGCCCCAGAGGATTGTGGAAACTGTGGTGAACTTGAGCATTCTTTTGAGAAATGCCCTCTGAGGATTGCTAAACCACAGTCTCTTCAACTTTCCTTTCAAAAACTGAAGGTGAAGGAATCCCCTGAAAATGCCAAGAACAAGTGGCATCATGTTACCTCTAGCAAAAACAAAAGCAAGAAGGAGGCTGAAAACCCTTTATCCCTGCCCTCTGAACCTCCACTCCTTTCAAAGGTCCCTGGCATCTCTGCTTCCCAGCCTATGGGTGTCAAGGGGGTTAAAAAAGACTCTATCTCTAACCTGATTACTAAACCTACAATTGAAGGGGTGGCTGCTCCTGGTGAGGCTCCTTCTGTCTCTGATCTGCCTCAAAGTTTGATCCCACCCTTTAAGCTTCCTCATCCTAATGATGAAACCACTGAGGTGGGCTTGGAGGCTACCACAAATCATGTCCTTGTGTTGGGCAAGGATGGAATACCTGTGCTTAATGAGAAGGAGCTGCAGAGCTTCTTGAACCAAGATGATCTTTTGGATGAATTTGTGAAATGCTCTGAAACCCCTCAAAAGGATATGGAGGATCTGAACACTGAAGTGAAAAATCCTGGAAAATCTAAGATGCTTATGAGCTCCAACAAACCCAAGGATGCCTCCCCAAAGCTCCCTGGGTCTGAAGGTGCTGCAGATATGTCCCTTCTAGTGGTCCATGAGTCCACTAAACGCAAGGATATGAACTGTGAGGTAGCCACTGCCTCCTCTGTGCTGAAGGGTGCCAAAAAACCTAAGAAATAATTATGTATCCTTACATTTATCAAGACTTAGGCTCTTCTGAACACAATGATGAAAATGTGATTGCTAGGGTTATCTTTTACTCTAGCCTTTTGACTCTTTTCTGTGGGATTAGAACCACCTTGATGAGTGTTACTTATCAACTTTCTAGGTCTGCTTTTGTGAATCACTGGCCACTTGTTTGGCCTTTTGATTTAGCTTCGGCTGCTAGGACCTTTGAATTGTATGGGTATGAGTGTGTATGCTTTATGTATGCCTCTCTATACTACCTTAATGAAAGTTGCTTTCTTGCATTGAATTTCCTGGACTCCTCTAAGTATTGCATTGACCAGTTTTGGGTTCTTTTCCTTACTATTTGTGTGATGCTTTGTCTGAATTCTGTCTATATGAAGCCGAACTTTGCTCAAACTGAACAATTTGAGATGTGGAAAGATTATTGGATTTGTCTTTCTATTTCCTCTTTTCCTGTTAACTCTTATTGGCTTAGAACTCTTCTTTTTTCTCTGAAGGCTTGCTTTGTCTTTTCTAGAGTTAATTTTCTAGTGAGCTGCAGTACCCTTTGTTGGGCTCACAACCAGGTTGAATTTTTATTGTTGCCGTCTGTCATCCATGAGGCTTACTATCTTACTTATGTTCTCTTGGTTGCTCTTTGTGGTGTCCAGGGAAACACTAGTTGCACCCATTTGAAGAAAAGGAGCACAAACAAAGGAATCCCTCACCAATCCGACCAAAAACTGAACAAACTGAACAAAAATGTTCTTAGGAACATACCCTATCTGAACTCTCCTTTGCATATTGCCTTCCTTTTCCTTTCTACTTGTATCATCGAACAAATTAGTATTAGTGAACAAAAGCTTAGGATACCATCTATGGTACCCTTTGAACACCCCTTGAGAAAGGGCACTTTTCAAGCTTCCTCTGGTTGCTTGTTTTTTATGAGATGTATATTTGGACAGGTGAACATTTGGAACTTCAGAAAAACAAACAACAATCCTTTAATTGCTTATTCATGGTTGAAGACAGCCATCAAGGATAGATATGGCATTTATTATGTTTCCCAGGATGGGCCAAAATCTAGGCTAAATCAAGCCAACTATAGGAAACAATGCCCTTCTTTCGGGAAACAGCACCAAAACCAACGACACCAAAACCATGATGAGCAATCTCCTGATTGCATGAATTATTGGAATTTACAGACCTCTGAACACTACAACATTATTACCAAAACCCTTGCGAAGTCCCCTAAATGTCTTATGATATGGGGCAAAATCACTATGAGTTTTTTATGAAGATTACGACTTGGAATTGCTGTGGAATCGGAAAGAAAACCTTCTGGAAGAATGTTGAATCATTCTGCAAAATTGAACATATCCAATTATTTGCACTATTTGAAACTAGAACAAATAAAGAACCAAGTGAAAAAGTTTGGAGAAAAACAGGCTTTGATCAATTTTACTGTATCCCGGCTATGGGATTCTCGGGCGGTATCTGTGTTATGTGGAAGACCTACCAACTTACAAATGAAATCCTTGAAATTGATCAAATTGATACGGGGTTTGTCTCGGTCAAATATACTAATCAAATCTCGAACAAGAAACTTATGTTAATCCTTACTTATGCTCCTCCGAATGAGGCTGGAAAAAATGTTTTCTGGAATGGTCTCACCACCTTTATTAAAAATTGCTCCCTTCTGTGCATTGTTATGGGAGATCTGAACGAAATTCAAGAACCCTCTGAGAAATTAGGCGGGTTATTATCACCGTTGACCAAATTCGCAAGATTACGTCATTTCAAAAATGAATGTGAACTAATAGATATCCCTTTTCAAGGAAATGGATAGTACACCTGGCGAAAAAACATTACAGAAATTGATAACATATATGAAAAACTGGATAGGGTACTCATCCACCACCAGATCCTTCAATGGTACCCGAATATCTATACCAAACATTTTGCTTTTACAAGCTCAGACCACTGTCCCATCTCTATTGAGTTGGACTCAGAAACACCCTTTAAAAATCAGCCTTTCAAATTTGAGAATGTCTGGATGACTAGGAAAGATTTCAGAAATGTTGTAAAACAAGCCTGGAGAACTAACTATCACGGATCAAGATTATATAATCTGGTATCCAAAACAAAATTATTAAAGAAACATGCAAAGATCTGGAACAAAAGCACATTCGGTAATGTTTTTACACAATTACAAAACATAGAAAAACAACTTTCTGAAATCCAAACCGGGATTTGTACTTCCCCTACAAGTGACCTTATTAAGAAATAAATGAGAATCATGGGAAAAAAGGAAAAGATCATCTGTTTCCAAAAAATCCACTGGAACCAAAGAGCAAAAGTGAAACACATTAAATTCAACGACACAAACACAAGCTATTTTCACAAAATAGCAAGTGGAAGAAGAAACAGGAAAATCATTAAAGAAATCAAAACACAAGAAGGTACTAGCATTACTGGTGAAGAAAACATTAGATCAGAAATCAAGAATGATTTCATCAAAAGATTCAGAAGCGAAAATATGAACCAAAGACTTTTTCAAGACAATCTGGAACTTATTCAATCTGAAATCTCTGACGAAGACAATCTTGAAATAATCAAGAATGTAACAAATGAAGAAATAAAAAAGGTTGTCTTTAACATTGGCTCGAACAAATATCCGGGCCCAGATGGTATGACAATAGAATTCTAACAAAAATATTGGGATATTGTAGGCCTCTCTGTGATTCAAGCTGTTAAAAGCTTTTTCCTCTCCAGAAAACTGCTCAAACAGATTAACCACACATTCATCTCCTTAATACCAAAATGTGACAATCCTAACTCCACCAATCACTATAGACCTATTAGTCTATGCTCCACAATTTACAAAATAATCTCAAAGATCTTAATAACAAGACTTAAAGAAACCATGGAAAAATTAATCCACCCCCTACAAGGTGCGTTTGTTGCAAACAATGCAATTCAAGATAATATCCTAATTGCTCATGAAAGCTTTCATTCCTTCAAATCGAAAAAAGGATTTGAAGGCTTCATTGCGCTTAAGCTAGATATGGAAAAAGCGTATGACAGAATTGAATGGAATTTCATTCTCAAAACTATGGAGAAATTTGGATTCCATGAAAAATTTATCGACTGGATAAGAGAATGTATAACCACAGTCTCTTTTTCGGTGCTTGTAAACAACGAACCGACATAAATTTTCAAACCGACAAGAGGACTCCGGCAGGGTGACCCCTTCTCCCCTTTCCTATTTATTTTGGGATCGAAAATCCTTGCTAGAAAACTACAAAAAGCCTCTGAAAGACCTCGTAATCCTTTGGGATTCCAGATCACTCATCAAGGATCAAGAATCCCCTTCCTAGCCCTTATAGATAATATTATGATCTTCTCAAAAGCTAAACAAGAGCACTGTAAAGAGATAAAAGACATTATTGATGACTATTGTAAAATCTCAGGACAAAAGGTGAATTTTCATAAATCGGCGTTTCAAGTCACTAAAAAAGTAACCAATAAAAAGAAAATAGCTATTCAAGGTATCCTCACCATTGCAAATATGATATCCCTTGATAAATACCTTGGGTGTCCTATCATTAATGGCAGAGTCAACTCGAGTACGTTCTCGGATCTTCTACTCAGTACACAACAACAACTCGCAAAATGGAAAGCAAACTCTCTGTCTCAAGCAGGCAGAACAACTCTGATCAAAACCAACCTGGCTTCTAGACCAAACTTTCTTATGCAAAGCTTTATGCTACCTACACACACACACTGAACTTGACAAGCTAAACAGATCCTTTTTTGGAACAAAGATAGCTCCTATAAGTCTCTGATAGGCTGGGAAAAAATTTGTAAACCAACACAACAAGGAGGCCTTGGCCTGAGAAAATCTAAGGATATGAACAAAGTCCTACAATTCAAATTGCTATGGAAAATCTTAGCAGAACCAAACAACTACTGGGTTAGAGTTGTTACTGAAAAATACCTGAAAACAATCCATATCTTACACTACGAGAGAAAAAGAAAATGCTCTTGGCAATGGTCCAATATGACTGAACTCATTGATGAATTCAAGTCTGGACTAATCTGGCAAGTTGGTAATGGCAAAACAATCAAATTCTGGCTTGATAATTGGGTTTCCAGATCCCCGTTGAGTGACTCCATAAACACATGAGTTACCTTGAACAAAGATGCTACGGTAGCCGATTTTATGCTACCAAATAAAACCTAGAACACGAACCTAATAGAACAACACTTACCCTATGACTTAGTAACAATGATTACATCAATCCCAATTCTGTTGAATGATATTCATGATAGAATGTACTGGAAAGCCAACAAGAATGGTTGGTTTTCTACAAACTCTGTCATGGAACCAATTAATAGAAACAAAAGATACACTGCGTATAACTCCTCTTGGATCTGGAAAATGGACACTTACCCCAAAGTTAAAAACTTTGTCTGGAAAATACTGAAAAACGGATTACCAACAAAATCAAGACTAACAGAAAAAGGGATAGCAATCCCCCAGGGATGCATCAGATGCAATGCGCAATTGGAGGATTTGAATCATCTCCTATTTCATTGTAACCATACCAAGAAAACAATAGAGAAAATGAACCAATCCACATATGCGATTATTACTTCCATAAACATAGCAAATAAAAAAATCAATGATATCATTGATGAAATTCGACAAAAAACCGATCGCTTGTAGTTTATAGAATTACTGGTTTCTTGGTGGAGAATCTGGTTCTATAGAAATCAACAAAGCTTTGGAAGCCCAATTAATAATGCCAACCACATCAAAGATGTTCCGATTTATATCAAACAACAAATTGAGAACTGGAATAAGACGAAAACGTGAAATCCTGACTGCCTAGCAGATGACAGACCTAAACCACATAGAACAAATAACTTCAGACGACCAATAAAAAAAATGGAAAAAACCTCCAGATAAAATTATTAAAATCAATACTGATGGATCAACAAAAACGAATGGTGAATCTAACTTTGGCTACATTTTCCGAAACAACAAAGGTGAACCTATTTTTATCTTCGGGGATAAATGTGGTACCTCAACACCATTAAAAGCGAAAACGCTTGCGGTAAGAAATGCCCTGGTAAAGGCCTATGAATTAGGCATTACCGACATACAGCTTGAATGCGATAACCTGACCGTGGTGAATGTCCTTAACCAAATCTGGCACTGTCCATGGGATATTGAAATGATTATTTCTGATATCCTGTGCGTTTTACAACTTTTCTCTTCAGTGCAGATTTCTCATGTCTTCCGGGAAACAAACGTGGTGGCCGACTTCATCGCTAAGGAGGTCCAACTTAGTTCCTTGGAAGATATTCGAACTAGTTTAGAATTTGTAATTCTCATCCGAAAGGATGCTATAGACTGAGAAATCGACTCTTCTGTGGTTTTCAGTCTAATTCTTACTTAATAATAATAAATAAATAAAAAGCACCAACCGGAATTTCCGAATCAGGAGAGGATAGCTGTGTTTGAAACACTAGGGTTTAAGTCAACAACAACAAATAGGAAAGGTTGCTTCTTTGTGTAGGAGGGTACCTTGACGTAAGCCATTCGACTTTTGCCTTCCGAGTTCTGGTCGAGGAAACAGGGATGGGCGGCGATGGAGATTCATCGGCCATGGCTGCGGCGTCGACTTCGGCGGCGACAGAGGAGGAGATAACGCTGGCGGTGAAATGGAGTGGGAAGGAGTACACTGTCCGAGTCTGCGGCGACGACTCCATCGGCGAACTCAAGCGTCGCATTTGCCAGCTCACCAACGTACTCCCCAAGCGCCAGAAGCTTCTCTACCCCAAAGTCCTCGCTTCCAAGCTCTCTGATGACGCAACGCTCCTCTCTCAGCTCTCTTTCAAACCTTCTCTCAAGATGACCATGATTGGGTGCGCTTCCTTTTCGACTCTTCCTCTTCTGCTCAAGTGATGATTCTTAGTGATTCGTGGCTTTTACCCTGATTCTTCAATGGAATTTTTATTATTGACTTTTAATTGTAGCGTGACATAGTCCAATTGTTGTTCTGTGTGTCCATTAAGCGTATTTCTGCTCATGTGTGATGTGTATTGTTCTATGAAGAATTGGTGTTTTGATAACAAACTCAGTGGGAAAAGAAACCGACAATTGAAAGGAGAGAAACTAAGTAATCTAGGTAATAGAATCCTTCAGTACTTTGTTAAATAGGGAAGGAAGAAGTGTGTTATTTCTCTGAAATTTGCTGATTCAGAGGTGTTTTTTCAAAGTAGAGATGCAACATAGGTAACCCCGTTCCTTCTTTATTGATATCACATTGCTGGGATAGGTTTTAGTGTGGGGCACGAAGAAAACTTCCAGTTGATTTGTGCTGAAAATCTGATTGTTGCAAGTGTAAGAAGTGATCACATGATTGTATCCCATTTTCTACTTTTTTTTTTCTTGTTGTATGAATAATGATGAAACCCTACATTTATATGCATCTTGCAGTACAGTTGAGGATGATATAATTGTTGATCAAGTGGATGCTCCTGAGATTGTGGATGATTTTGAACTGGGACAAGAGGAAGTTGTTGACATTAAGGACAAAGAGGTTAACAAGCAAAAGTTAAGGAGACGTATAGATCAATACAAGGTCAGTCGTTTCGTTGGTGCTTTGTCTGTTTCTACATGTCTTTGTTGTCAAGACACTTCTTTAATAGTTTTATTGAGATGTGAGCTGTTCGTGAACACCTATTTATGCTGTTAACATAACTTAACAAGCCAACCATTCTCTTGTCATTCTGATGTAACTTCATGCATGCAGATTGAACTCCGAAATCCCTGCCGAGAAGGAAAGAAACTACTTGTTCTTGATATTGATTACACACTGTTTGATCATCGCTCCACAGCAGAAAATCCCCTTGAGCTTATGCGGCCTTGTAAGTTTTTACTGTGTATTGATTTTTACTAATGCTATCTTCTGATGCCTGATGGTGATTTATCTGGCTGTGTAGATCTTCATGAATTCCTCACAGCTGCTTATGCAGAGTATGATATCATGATCTGGTCAGCAACCAGGTCTGCTCTCAACTCTAAGTCCCTAACTAAATCCTTTTATTTTAAGGTCATTTTTATAATCTTGCAAGGGATATGGTCTGTCTGATAGCAGCTCAAGCTTCATAGTTAGTTATTAGGCCTTGGATGTTTCTCCACAGTTGTGAGAAAGACACATATGACAATTTACGCATCAAATGGCAATTTCTCTGAACAAATATGACAATTTTCTGCTTGAGATTAAGAAGAGAGTACCATTTCTGCAGCATGAAGTGGGTTGAGTTGAAGATGGGACAGCTTGGGGTCCTGAATAATCCGAACTACAAAATTACGGCTCTTCTTGACCATTTAGCAATGATCACTGTTCAGTCAGATTCTCGTGGTATATTTGATTGCAAGCCACTTGGATTGATTTGGGGACTATTTCCTGAGGTACAGTTATATCTTCTATTTTGACTTTCAATTATTCTGTACTTCTTCTTCGGAGTTACAGTTGCATTGCGCCTGTACTACCTACCTTTCTCCTAACATGATTTATTGATAACATCATACTTAGAGCAAATAAAAATTAAAAAAGCTTAATAAGGAAAGGGTTGACCCTTGTCCCTGTCCAAAGAAATGGAGAAGTAGAAGAGACAATACAATCCTGTATGTTCTAACTCTGAGTGACCAGCCAGTATTTGGATGCAGAAGTTTACCTAATGACCTGATTGTCTATCTGTAAAAGTAGAGATGCTGACATCACTTGATCTGGTTGCTCGCAGTTTTACAACTCAAAGAATACAATAATGTTTGATGATCTGCGAAGAAATTTTGTGATGAACCCTCAGAACGGATTGGCAATCAGACCCTTCAGGAAGGCTCATTCAAACCGTAACAGTGATCAGGAGCTTGTAAAGCTTACTCAATATTTGCTTGCAATTGCAGAGCTTGATGATATCAGCAAGCTTAATCATGGTGCTTGGGAGTATTATATGGAGGATAATACCAAGAGAAGACGCCATGCGTAAAAGCCTGCTTGTCATCCGTATTTAAGTGCTTGTCATCCGTATTTAAGTGCTTGGTTGTTTCAGGTACATATGCTCTAGCATTATCCCAGTGTTCGTGAATTGACTTGTATGGAAGCTCGTTGTGTCCTCAACATTGGAGGTGGGGACTTTTGCGATTTCAATTATTAATTATGGCACTTAAATGGGTTTGTGTATTCGCTTTAGAATAAATGTTTTGGCTCTGGAGAACTAGATAACAAACATGTGTTATCTGCTCCTATTTCTTAACAAACATGTGTTACCTTCAAAAGGGTTATACGCTAACCCGAGGCGCCCCCCGCGTACCTGCCCCACAGCACCGTGAGGGGTTAAATCACGGTGACTTCAGCAGCCTCCTAGCGCGTGGAGGCAGAGCTGGGCTCCACTTAAGAACAGCCTTGCGGCCGCGGGAGTTCGAACTCGCATCTCCAGGGTTTTTCAAAGCCTTTTTGCATGCCGAATACCAATTGAGCTACGCCCGTGGGGGCAACATGTGTTACCTTCGCTGCTGACGATTTGGGAAACGTATGACAACATATGATCATATGACAATTGTTTGGGAACGTTAAGTTTTCACACACAACTTTATAAAAACGGCCTTGATCATTTGGGTCCACGACCAACCTCACCGCGTAATGCGAATTCAGATTGAAAAGAGGACTTACTCTAATAAGAGTCCGGGCGGTTTTCACGTTGTACTCCTCGTCCGAGGGTATATTAATTATGTGCGTAAAAGCACTTATCTTATTTACTTCCAAAACGTACATTTAACGTTAAAGCTTTTAATCCACAACAATCTCGCAATGAGATATATAACATGGGACAAATCCCGAAGATTGACACTAGTTAAGTGCACCACCACCTATATTCGGATAGGGTAGGTCATGACCAAAAGTGTTAGGGCATTTGTCTTCCTAACACAAAGTTATACAGAAACGAATAGACCTTGTAAGGTACATAGCGTTCCTACGAATACTCGTGCTAACTAGGCATGTAAGTCCACATCAAAATCCATCATCACTTTATGATAATATCATATAGAATTATAGAGTTTGGATCATATGCGGAGCACTCTTCCCGTGCGGATGTGCGGAGCATGCACTTTAGGGCCTTATTTGTGCACTTTTTCAAAAAAAAAAATTCTTTTACAAATTGTTTTCCAAGCATTTTTCAAAATTTTTGCAAAAGTGCACAAATAAGGCTCTAAAGTGCACAAATAAGGCCCTATAGTGCATGTCCGCACGTCCGCACGGGAAGAGTGCTCCGCACCGGAACCGCACTCTAGAATTATATATAATAGCGTTGTTTCTAGCAATATATACAACCTATTATAAATTTATATTTTAACACATCGTTTTATCAAATCTGTTCCCAAACACCAAAACAACAACTTTATTTCAACTTAATTAAACAATTAAATAATTGATAATCAAGGGAAATATGGAATAATGAGCAAGAGCGAACCACCACTTGCCTTAGTCTGGACGAACGAAGAGATTGGGTTCCGAGATCTGGAAACTTGAATCTGAGCACGGATGTCTACGACTTTCACGAGTTTTAAGACAAAACCCTAAATTAGATATGGTACGAAAAGACGAAGCAAAACGAAGAAAAGAGGCCAGTGACGCGGATGGCATATCCGCGATCGCAGCCTTGCTGGGCAAAACCGCGCCCGTGGTTTTATAACCGCGATCGCAGTTTCGCGCCCAGCTGGGGTCGCGGGTCTCTGCCCGGCCGCCGTCGCGATGGATGGAGCCGCGGTCGCGGAACTCCATCCTGACGCGAGTTTAATCGAGCTTTCGAGGTTATACCGACGACGACGAGGCTTCGTATCTTCGCTTCTGAACGATGCGCACCACCACCACTCCAAGGACTTCCCAACGGCGAAGACTTCGGCTTCCGGCGACGAAAACTCCGACGAACACCACAAACTTATCGAGAGGAAGAGATGGAACTTGAGGATGGTGGAGAAGCTCGGCTACAACCTCCTATTTATAGGCTCAGAAGGAGGAGTTCACAACAAAGACCGAGCAACCCAATCGATGCAGCTCCCCGCCGTTCGGACGCATGGAGGAAATGCCGATCGTCGGCATTCTAGAAGTAGAGGAAGACGACGATCAGAGTTGCCCGCGATCGTGGTTTGCTCATAGGCAAAACCGCGCCCGCGGTTTCAAAATCGCGATCGCGACACTGCCGCGCTTGCGGTTCTCAGACCTTGCTCGCGGGTCTTAATTGCGGTCTTTGCTAAATTCTATTTTTAGCACTCCTTAAATACTTTAAGACCCATATATCTTTATTAAACGTATATCAACACGTTTAAATGATTCTTACAGAGTTTACAAAATAAGCCTAACATGTCTTGCTTACAAAATGAAAGTTTGAAAATTATACAAATATCCTTACTAAAATTGAGGGTTATTACATTACTACCCCCCTTAAAAAATAGTTTCGACCCCGAAACTAACACTACCAAGTTAGAAGGATCGATTTCCACATTAACCTCTCTACTTGAGTTTAGTATCCTCAATTATATCGTACTCAAAATTAATCTTAGGAAAGTCGATCTGTTTCCTCAACCATGACATCCATCATATGTCTCGTTTCCATATATTACCTAATGTGCCAACTCTTAATATACTCACAAGGCCATGATTACCTTAGCCTCATAGTCTCCAAAATCATCACACGATCTTAATACACCTTAAGCTTGAGAACACCTTTTCTTTCAACTTTTCTCTTTATAAACGACTCTCAAAGTTCATACATTATCTTCCTTATGACCTAACTTAGTACCCCCAATTGTCATATCGGCTTACTCCTTACATATGCACCTCATCTATTTCATTATTTACCTTAATTAAATTTGGCCCTTATGCCATTTCTTAACCCAAAATCTTTCCATTAATCAATCTCTAACATAAGACCGTCAAGAATTTCTTAATCCTTTTTACAATTAACCGCACAACATCTTATTCATGTTTTCCTCAAACATGATGTTAATAATCCGTTTAACACGATTATAATCAATCACCTTATTTGTCCAACACGTGTCATAAGATCACCTTAATAGACATATGTCACCTTTTTCACCAAGTCCATTTGATAACATCCATACACTTACGTTATCCCATACTGTTAATCCCTAGAAATTAAAACAAACTTTTACCGACTAAGTTTGTTATTCACCCTTAAATCCTTAAACACTTAATTGATTGTCCTCACACAATTTCATCATCCCAAATTAAGCAAATCTTATGTTTTGCGGGAATTTAATATTTACCCAAGACATAATCGTCTTAATACTCCTCATATCATTATATCATTTCCTTAAGAAAGCCTCATAACGAAACCTCAAATAGGTCTTCTAAAATAATACTTATGATTTTACGCACTTAGTTTTTCCAAAAGCTTTAACCACTGGTCCTAAAATGGGTACACTCACTTATAAACCCCATAACCATAACTCTTGGGTTCTAAAGTTTATTCAAGATCGTATTAGAATACGATCATTTTAGAGAAAACGAACTCCTTATGAAATATCTCTCTTATATATTTTTTCACTTAAATATATAATTTATACAACTCACCCTATCTAATGCTCAGAGTATGCACATGAGGAATAACCTCAAACTCCATAGAGCATTACTACACACACCAAATCCTTATAGCCAAGAATCCTTACAACATTAACCTCTCGAGACAATGCTCATGAATTTGAGCGAAGGGAACAAATAATGTCAATGCCCAACTTGACATTATTTCAAGAAAATAGAGGGGTTCTCACGAATAGTTTCGTCCTCGAAAGTAGCACTAACAAGGTAGGGAACAACCACACATATCCCAACCCAACACTGTCCTTTATGAGTCCAAACAGTCTTTATCAACACGTGACATGTACTACTTTTGACACTCAAGGATTCTCGTATGAACGAACAACTTGCGATAGTAACGAATTTAGTAATTTCCGGAACATTGAAACACTTCTTTATTATTCGAAACATTACACTAAAACAATTGACAAAACGTCGAACATACAGATTACTAAACTATGGAGACTATCGATACAAGCCATTGCTCCTTATTCTTAAAAAGCTTTACAAAAATACCACTACTCGTACAAGGTTTCCTTTCCATCGGGGTGACGTATCACAAAGAGTCGCTGTCCTTGACCCGAAAATTCCATAGGCGCCTTGCCTTTATTACGAGCAATAGATTGCTCAGGAGCGGACACCTCCGGCTTTGGGTTCTGCCTACTGCCAACATTTGAGGCCTGATATGATTGTGTTGGCCCTGGACCCTTCTGCCTACAATATGTTTTCATATGGCCTTCTTTCCCACAATTATAACATACCCGCTTCTCTTTTTGGCAATTAAAACTTTTATGCCCATCTTCACTACAATTGTGGCATTGAATCACATCGCTACTCTAACCTGAACCTTTGGCGGAGTTAGACTGAGTCGTCTCGGTCTTAGCACGACCAGACTTTTCAAACTTGGTGGGCGATGCCGGTCGCTTGAAGGTATTAGCCTTCCGGTCTTGTTGCCCACCCTTCACCTTATTATGTTCCTCCCGCTTTCGGGCGGATTCCTCCAACGTGACCTCTATTCTGTAGTGCCGCATCAACATATTGCTCCAAAGTAGAGCAACCGTGACGCACCATCAGAGGTTTGATTTCTGGATTCATCCATCCATGGAAGTACCATATCTTTTGTTCTTCAGTATGCACTTCAGAACCAGCGTAATGCAACAAGTGATTAAACTTTGCTACCAGCTCAGACACTTTCAGTCATTCAGTCTCTGGGTAGAGGAACTCCTTCAGCTTCTCTTCCCTCATAGCACGAGAGAAGAAGCGATCAGTGAGCTTGGCCTTGAACATTGATCAGCTCAGGTTTGGGTGGTCATCCAAACCAGTTCCTTCCCACCACTCACTCGCTCCGTCTTTCAGATGTAGCGAAGCAGTGTGCACCTGCTCAGCCTCAGTGCAGACCACATTCCAAAAGAGTCGCTCCATATGGGAAAACCAATAGGCAACCTTGACTGGTTCCCCGGTCCCATCGTAGCTATCCGGGCGCATCGAATTGATCGTCTTCAATGCCCGGTTGTAATTCTCGTCATTTCTCTCGGGAGCCACTGGATGTGCAGGACCTTCACGTCCCTCCACACTAGTTGCAACTTGGGGAATGAGAGCCGCTTGAGCTCGCGGTATCTCATGGGCCGTTAGTACCTCGACCACCTGCCTCACTATTTGCCCAATGACCGTCGCATCTAACACGACCGGGGCATGAGGTGGAACTTCCCTCGCAGCTTGGGGGGTCCACTTGTCCCTGATGAACATCTTGCCGCAGGGTCGGGTCATTATTACATAAGCCAGATCCCGCGTCTTCCCCTTGCTGAGTAGCACTCCTCAGCTAAATTCGGGAACCGTTGTTAAGACCTTCATTAGTTGCTTGGTTGGTGGATCGGGCGTTCACCATCTGTTGACGAACCATAACGTCAGTTTAGAACTTTTCCAACTTGTACATGATACTTAATCAATTACGTTATGATACGAATTGTAAGGGTCCAAACAAATAACTTTATATTAGTTTGACTGACCCTCCTCTATTAACCTTAAAACGATCTTCTTCCCTTACTTGATAATGGATCAATTAGGAGAAATGTCAACCTTTAAATGACATTAAACCTAAGAAAAGACGATATCCTTAAGAATGGATCTAAGGAATAAGTAATACTCTGAAGCTTGCAGAAGTTTGAAAAACCACTTAAACCATATGCTTTCAAACTTTATACTTTATACTTTTAAACCATATATATTTAATTTAATAAAATAATTATTTATAAAGTTAGTTTCTTCAACTAACGACACTGTTATCACAAAAACCCTTACTAAGACAAAAAATCACACTTTTAAAGTTATAACCATAAACTTAAATTTGATCGTTTATAACACACCATTTATAAAACAACTATAAACAAATATTAAAGTTCTGATAGTTAAACCATTATTTTAAATTAAATTCTAAGAGATCATAAAACTTTAAATTTAATACTATCATTTAAACTCTCGAAATTCCAAGAATAAAATAGTTTGAAAATAGTTTCGAAAAATAATTTCAAAAATTCTCAAACCTAACAATAGGCCAAGAATTTTAAAACCATTGCTCTGATACCATAATTGTAACACCCCCGACTTGTGTCGGTAGTGCCACACGCCAGTGACCTCAGACATTAATATCCAAAGCCACCCTAGGCTTTAATCGAAACAATTAAGCTTAAATAAATACATAAATATTAAATAATGAAAGAATAATCAGCAGAAGACATTTTAAATGAATAAAACTTAACCTTTTATTAAGATTCCTCTCGTAAAATGAGGAGAACGGTTTTACAACAAAGTATAGTGACATCGGAAGACTTTTAAATTATAGCGGAAGACTCTTTTAAAATAGTCCTAATTACATGACTATGTATTACATTTATTTCAAATTAAACATACACGCCTTGGAAATATTACTTCTTAAAACACAAACTTCAACTACAAGCCTTCTCTTCGACTGATTACTTCAATCGTCGGGGACCAACCTCTGATGTGCCGTATAGGACGGATGACACCATCCAACCATGCAAGGAATAAAATCCGGTTGGTTAGTCTAATGAAAGACTATGCAAGGGTGAAAACAAAATGGTTCTAGTGATCGTAACCGTTTACTACCATTGTCCCTCGAATAATAACCGAAGGAACGATACATAACCCGGAACTTTCACAGAATGATAGAAGCAGACATGCAACGAAAAGAAGACTTCAATGGAATTGAGTCTTATGGGAAACGTATGACAATTGTTTGGGAACGTTAAGTTTTCACACACAACTTTATAAAAACGACCTTGATCATTTGGGTCCACGACCAACCTTACCGCGCAATGCGAATCCAGATTGGAAAGAGGACTTACTCTTAGGGCTGAAAATCACTCGTGGGTGACCGATCCACCCGGAAAAACCGACCCGAATATATGGATGATCATCCGAAGTAAACCGGGTGATGGATGGTTGGTGGGTCGGGTGAAACGGACGACGGGTGGGTGATGTAAATCTCACCCATCACCCGATCCATCACCCGCACTTCACCCACCCATCCGTTCACCCGTCGACGATTATAGTTCTAATTCTATTTTATTAAAATGTATGACTTCATTTTTAGTTTTTTTTTATGTTTAAAAGTTCAATATTCTAAGAATATTTTATATGAACATCAATCAAATCTTATATTTAGAACAACTATTTTCATATATTGAAGAAAATTAATTATTTTTTGCACTTAATCATGTAATTAATTACATTTAAATAATTATAAATTATTTATAAAATATTATACGGATGATCCGACCCACACGAATCACCCGTTGGATGATGGATGGACGGATGTGGGTGAAAGGTTTTGCGGGTGACGGATGGGTCGGGTAGAGGATTTAATTCACGGGTCGAGTGATAAAATGGCTTCATCCATCCATCACCCGACCCATTTCCACCCCTAATTACTCTAACAAGAGTCTGGGCGGTTTCCACGTTGTACTCCTCGCCCGAGGGTATATTAATTATGTGCGTAAAAGCACTTATCTTATTTACTTCCAAAACGTACATTTAACGTTAAAGCTTTTAATCCACAACAATCTCGCAATGAGATATATAACATGGGACGAATCCCGAAGATTGGCACTAGCTAAGAGCACCACCACCTATATTCGGATAGGGGTAGGTCATGACCAAAAGTGTTAGGGCATTTATCTTCCTAACACAAAGTTATAAAGAAACTACTAGACCTCGTAAGGTACATAGCGTTTCTACGAATACTCGTGCTAACTAAGCATGTAAGTCCACATATAAATCCACATCAAAATCCATTCATCACTTTATGATAATATCATATAGAATTATATATAATAGCGTTGTTTCTAGCACTATATACAACCTATTAAAAATTCATATTTTAACACATCGTTTTATCAAATCTGTTCCCAAACACCAAAACAACAACTTTATTCTAACTTAATTAAACAATTAAATAATTGATAATCAAGAGAAATATGGAATAATGAGCAAGAGTAAACCGCCACTTGCCTTAGTCTGGACGAACGAAGAGATCGGGTTCCGAGATCTGGAAACTTGAATTTGAGCACGGATGTCTACGACGACGACGAGTTTTAAGACAAAACCGTAAATTAGATACGGTACGAAAAGACGAAGCAAAACGAAGGAAAGAGGCCAGTGCCGCGGTCACGGATGGCATAGCCGCGATTGCGGCCTTACTGGGAAAAACCGCACCCGCGGTTTTATAACCGCGATTGTGGTTCGCGCCCAGCCGGGGTCACAGGTCTCTGCCCGGCCGCGGTGGATGGAGCCGCGGTCGCAGAAATCCATCCCGACGCGAGTTTAATCGAGCTTTCGAGGTCATACCGACGACGACGATGCTTCGTATCTTCGCTTCTGAACGATGCGCAACACCACCACTCCAAGGACTTCCCAACGGCGACGACTTCGGCTTTCGGCAACGAAAACTCCGACGAACAACACAAACTTATCGAGAGGAAGAGATGGAACTTGAGGATGGTGGAGAAGCTCGGCTACAACCTCCTATTTATTGGCTCAGAAGGAGGAGTTCACAACAAAGACCGATCAACCCAATAGATCCAGCTCCCCGCCGTTCGAACGCATGGAGGAAATGACGACGATCAAAGTTGCCCGCGATTGCGGTTTCAGAACCGCGATCGCGGTTTGCCCATAGGCAAAACCGCGCTTGCGGTTCTCAGACCTTGCTCGCGGGTCTTGATCGCGGTCTTTGCTAAATTCTATTTTTAGCACTCCTTAAATACTTTAAGACCCATATATCTTTATTAAACGTATATCAACACGTTTAAGTGGTTCTTACAGAGTTTACAGAATAAGCCTAACATGTCTTGCTTACAAAATGAAAGTTTGAAAATTACACAAATACCCTTACTAAATTTGAGGGTTATTACAAGCTTAAACACACAAGAAAACCCTAAAATTGTCTTAACACATTAATGGAAATCATAAAGTAGGACTCTTAATGGGTTGGTCAAATATCAATGCCATTTGCCTTCAATTTTGGGGATAAATGGCAGCATCCAATGTGACACGTCACCACCAAAATTGAGAGAAAAGGCACGAGCCAATCAGGAGATCACCTTGCTTCAACGCCTTGACAATGCCGGCGTCAGGGACTCCTTGACATCCAATGCCATCTCCGAGCAAACCTTCAAACTCCCCGCCAGTCCTGGGGTACACTGGCTTGTGGGATGTCAAGAGAGGATGGTAGGAGTTTGGCTTCAATTGGAGCTCCGTGGCCTGGTAAACGTCGTTGTTTCCCTTCTTGGCCAATGCTTGGCGTTGGGGAGCCTACTTGGATGAGTGTCATCACCGAGTCATTTAGCACTTGGCTCGGCGCTCCATAGCTCATAAGACCCCTTTGGATGCCTTCTTGGAGTTTCTTGGCTTGGGCCCTCGTGATGACCCCTTTGGCTTGGGAAGTGGCGAGGTGGCCTTGATTAACCCTAGCCAGCGCCCGGGCGCCCGAATGTAGGAGCTGGATAGCTTGGCGCCGACACTCTTGCGCTCTTTTGGACCTGCACCTCCACTTGATCATCATCCTCCAAGATGACCTCCTTTTGTGACAAGTTGCCGTGGTTGGCATCCTGCCCTACCGTTGGTATCAGCGGTACCGACATGGCATCGCCCGCGGCCTTGTATTTAACCTTGGTCTCTAACTCTAGGTCATCTTTGGCGCTTGCTGGAGTGGTGGTTTCTTGAGGTGAAGCAGCTTGATTCACATCATCCTCCCTCTCTTGAAGATGATTCGATCCCGAATCTCCTTGCTCCTTCTCGTCTTCTTCATGGTCTACCACAAAAGGCTTCCAATCTGCAACATTGAAAACATCATGCACACCATAATCATTAGGCATGGTCCACCACAAAAGGCTTCCAATCTGCAACATTGAAAACATCATGCACACCATAATCATTAGGCAAATCAAGCTGGTATGCATTGTTGTTGATCCTTTTGACCACTTGGAATGGTCCATCGCCTCTTGGCTTGAGCTTAGAGTTCCTAAGTGTAGGAAATCTCTCTTTCCTTAGGTGGATCCACACCAAGTCGTTAGGCTAAAAAATGACTTCCTTTCTTCCTTTATTAGCTTGCTTCACATATTGCGTTGTGCGCTCTTCAAGCTTTTCCTTGGTGGCCTTATGCAACTCTTGCACAAGTTTGGCAAGGTCCTTGCCATTCTTATCTTCATTGTCCTTAAGCGCGTAAGGAACCATGTCAAATGGAGTGATTGGATTGCATCCATACACAACCTCAAAAGGAGTCTTCTTAGTGGCCAAATGCACTGAACGGTTATAGGCAAATTCAATGAAAGCTAAGCACTCTTCCTAGATGCGCAGGTTAGTGCTCAACAATGCACGCAATAAAGCTCCTAAAGTCGTATTGACAACCTCAGTCCGACCATCAGTTTGTGGATGACTTGAAGTAGAGAAGAGAAGCCCGCCCTCATGTGCCTCATGAATGAAAATCCTACGAAGGGAACCGCTAGAAACACATAGTCTATCTCCTCTAAACAAGTAACCATCATGCAAAATAGAATATGCCTAGGCTACCCTTACTCTCACATGCTCGAATTGTTTCACAAAAATTAGGATTATCAAAATACAAAGATTTCATGCAAGCAAATCCTAGAACTCTAGCATCCAAAGAAGTCAAAAGAGTGTACCTCCTTGATAGGACGTCGGCAACTATGTTGTCTTTTCCCTTCTTGTGCTTGATCACGTAGGGAAAGACCTCTATAAACTCAACCCACTTGGCATGCCTTCCATTGAGCTTGCTTTGGCCATTAAGATACTTCAATGCCTCATGGTCCGAATATATGACAAACTTCTTAGGCATAAGGTAGTGTTGCCAAGTTTTGAGCACTCGGACAAGGGCAAACAACTCTTTATCATAGGTGGGATAGTTGAGCTCGGCGCCACTCATTTTCTCACTACAATAGGCTATTGGCCGGCCTCCTTGCGTCAACACCCCTCCAAGGCCAATCCCTGAGACATCACACTCGATCTCAAAGGTTCTTGTGAAGTCCGGGAGTGCATGTAATGGGGTATGGGTGAGCTTGTCCTTGAGCATTTGAAATGCAGCCTCTTGCGCCTCACCCCAATGGAACACCACATTTTTCTTGGTGAGCTTGGTCAATGGCGTGACTATTGTGCCAAAGTCCTTCACAAACCTCCTATAGAACCCCGCCAAACCTAAAAAGCTCCTCACTTGTGTCATGGTGGTAGGCGTCGGCCATTCCCTTATGGCTTTCACCTTCTCCTCATCAACCTTCAATCATGTCTTACTCACAATAAAGCCAAGAAAGATAACATGATCCGAGCAAAAATGGCATTTCTTGAAGTTGGCATAGAGCTTTTCCTTCCTAAGGACATCTAGTACTTGCTTTATATGATGAGCATGCTCTTGTAAGTTCTTGCAATAAATCAATATGTCATCAAAATAAACAACTAAAAATTTCCCTAAGAATGGCCTAAGCACATGATAACAGGTTTTTGTCGTGTGAAAAACTGTTATGCAAAATATCCAAACAAACCCTAAAACGTAGTCCTAGGTAAGTAAGGGTCGAATCCGCAGGGAAACAAAGTCTATCACAGTATGCAATATGTATGTCAATTTAAAGTAACCAAGGGGGGGTTTTGTTTGTTTTAGTAATCTAAGCATGCAAAGGCAAGAATAAACTAAAGATGAATGAATTCAGTAATGGGAAAAAGCACTTAGTCAAACAACATCCACTATTCGTATGACAAGTTGATCCTAGATACTCATTCAAAATCTCATGCAATGGTAATTCCAATTCCTTTTCAAATATAACTAATAGCACAACCAGATACTATTAGCACTAACTAATTAAACAACCCTGAAACTATCAAGATTCAGTTTAACAGCAGCCTTACGGATAGGAATATAGTTGGATACAATTCTAGCATAACACAACCAGATATTATCCTAGAATGTAAATCAATTCTCTTCTGCATAAGACTAGCACAACCAGTTACTAATACGATGCAGTTGCTACTCTGAAATAGATATGCTCAACCAGTAACAATCTAAATCTAGCAATAGATCAATAACAATAAACCCTAGTTGCGTCCAAATAGAGATTATCAATATCAATCATAAACAACTTAAGCAAGAGAAAGATAAAAACCATGCAATAGATTAAGAACGAGAATCTCACAACTTAATCAAAATGAAAGCTTCAGCGTCTGACTAAGCCAAGGAGGCTTAGTTCTTCATAACGTAGAACGGGAAATTAGGGTTCAAAGAGATGATCCAAGATTGGCAAACAAGCCTTTTCTCAACCCTTAAATACTAAAGGAAAATAAAGCTAAGTTAACCTAATACGATATATTAAAACCGTAATAAAAATAATCCAAATAAAACAAATATGGAAAACACGTTCGGCGGGCTTCTGACATCGGCGGCGGTCGCCGCATCTCCCACGGCGATCGCCGTAAATGCGGCGGGCGCCGCAATTAAACGGCGGTCACCGTAATCACTTCATAGCCAAGGTCGGTGGAAAGCCAATTGCGGCGGTCGCCGCATCTCTCACGGCGGGCGCCGTAATTACGGCGGTCGCCGCAATTAAACGGCGGTCGCCGTTCTTCGGTTCAGCTCCTGCGACACTTCCGTAAAAACGCCATAACTTTTGATTCCCAACTCGGATTGTGCTCATATTTTGAGGACTTGCAATAGACTTCAAGATCTAACTCCTCGAATTGGAATCACTCCATTTGGACATCGGATCAGAGAGAACGAACCAATTGAATTCAGCACATTGTTCTTCTACTCTTCATTGCACTCCATTGGCGCCTACTACTGGTGGCTTCCTCCTCAGTGTCTCATATGATCTCCAAAACCGTTCAAACACCTCCAAAAACACCAACTTCATCCCCAAACACCATACACATGAATGTGTCTAAATCTACCCGAATGATACCAATAAAACCTCTAATAACTCTTACTTAAGCCCTACAAAGTAGTGCTTATCAAATCACCCCATGCTTAGACCTTTGCTCGTCCTCGAGTAAACTAATAAAGAGTCTACTCCTCCAATGTAGCTACCAAGGTCTCAGGAAGCATATCCTCCAACTAAGAGTCACCTAACCCATGCCAAGCTCCTAGCACTAATCTTATTTACAACACATCCACAACTCAACAAGCTTAAAGGGCAAGCAGAGTACTTCCCCCAAGCTAAACCCAGACATCCAAAAGTGTGAGTAACCTCTAATCCTAGCCTCCATCTATTACTCCTTATGTCTCCCAGAGTGACCTACCCGACAATCCTTCTTTGACTCCCCTTCTTATGACGCCTCGCCAAGAATAATGAGAAATCCTAAAATCACTCTTCTTCTTTTTCACTCGTTTTGCCAAGGCGCCCTTTCGGGTTTTCACCAAGCCACTCATTTCATTTTCCAATAGATGTACTCACATAAGCTCATGTCACTCTTGACCTCATATTACCCCAGCCTAATGCTGGTCCAAGCCACCTGCTTGTTGCCTAGGCCGCCCTTTCGGGTTTTCGACCTATCCCAGGATTCAATGATAGCCTTTTTTCAAATTTTTGGCTCTTTTCATTTTTTCATTTTTCTCCTCAGTAGCGTAGCAAGTATAAAACCCCACCCCATGCTTAAACATTGCATTGTCCTCAATGTAATGAAAGACAAAAGAATAAAGCACAGGGAAAAGCAAAAAATAACTCACAACGTTGCCGAGCTGGCTGGGACACTTCCTTGTTGCTGGCGGTGTACTCATGAAAGCTCATGTCCTGGATGTCTGGCATCAACGCCATTATCTTCATATGCCGTGCAACCATAAGACACCACTGTAGGGTGTGGTGGTTATGTAGGAAATCAGGGCTGCACGGCCTTCAAAAATGGGCCCAGATGTCGTCGTGGTTGGGCTCTGGTGTACCTCCTCTCCAGCTGTCGACTGCAGGGCCATCATCGTTGCCAAATAAATATAGGGTGAATGTATTCCTCCGTTTAGCAACATGATGCACATCTCTCCGTGGGAAACTCTGGACAGCTGGGTATTTTTTTTATTTTGACTTTTTTGACTTTTTCTCCCCGTTTAAGGTCTTTTCGGGGTATCTTATTTTCGTCTTTTGCTCCCCGTTTAAGGTTTTTTCGGGGCCCATTTTTTTTGATTTAAAAAAAAAAAAATTTTTTTTTTACCTGCGAAAATGCAGCGATCGCCGTGAGGGGTGCGGCGGTCGCCGTTTTTAGGTCGTGGCCAACTTTCTTGGCGAGGCAATTGCGGCGGTCGCCGTAAGGTTGGCGGCGGGCGCCGTGAACTCCATCTTCGTTTTTTCACTCTTCCTGCAGGTTAGTTCAACACAGAAGGGAAAAACAAAAAGAAAAACAACGGAATAAAGACTAAGGGAAAGAAAATAGACTACCTAACATCGGGTTGCCTCCCGAACAACGCCTTAGTTAATGTCGTGGCTCGACATACTACTCGAACAACTTCAATCCATATCGCCAGGTTCCTTGGGAACCTTCTTAATCCATACCTCCTTTCTGAACCAATCATGGAAAGGTTTGAACCTTAGACCATGCTTCTTCTTCCTTGGCTTCTCCATCCTGACCTTCTTGGACGCGTCCACCCCATGCTTAGATCGATCCGGGGGGTGTTTAACCTTAACTTCAGGGACCTGCACCAAAGAGGGAGCGAGCTTCTCGCTCGGAGTTAGCAGCAAAGGTGATTTACCTGGAAGCTCCGGAGGGCGCTTATAGCAAGCGTCCCACACATCCACACCTTCCTGCAAGTTAGTAAATATAGCAATATCCAAGCTAGAATCAACAATAGGTGGTGTGTCATCTAGGTGCTCCTCATCAAAAACATCTTTCACCACAGGCTCAAGGGTATCATTTGCACACAAAGAAAGATCATTAGAAGGACATTTTCTGGCTTCATAGATATTGTAGTTAATAGTTTCGCCATCAAATTCCATGGTTAAAGAACCAATACTCACGTTGATCTTAGTGTTTGCAGTTTTCAAGAAGGGTCTCCCTAACAGAATAGGGGCTACATGCATATCATGTTCCATATCAAGCACATAGAAGTCCGCAGGAAAAGTAAGATCACCAACCCTAACCAAGACATCCTCCACAATCCCTATAGGACGCACACTAGATCTATCAGCTAACTGAATGGAAATATTGGTCGCATGTATGGGTCCTAATCCTAAGGATTCACAAAGAGATGACGGTAAGACATTAATGGAAGCACCCAAATCTAACATAGCTTTGGGAAACTTGGTGCTTCCAATAGTGACTGGGATGGTAAACATACCTGGGTCGCCACACTTCTTAGGTAAGCGATTTTGAAAAATAGCAGATACATGCTCGCTTACCTTGACCTTAGTAGCACGGGTGTGAACCATAAGATAGGTTCACACCAAGATTGGCACACAAATCACACACACAAAATAGATTATTGCCTTCCCCGGCAACGGCGCCAATTTGATAACAGGTTTTTGTCGTGTGAAAAACTGCTATGCAAAATATCCAAACAAACCCTAAAACGTAGTCCTAGGTAAGTAAGGGTCGAATCCGCAGGGAAACAAAGTCTATCACAGTATGCAATATGTATGTCAATTTAAAGTAACCAAGGGGGGGTTTTGTTTGTTTTAGTAATCTAAGCATGCAAAGGCAAGAATAAACTAAAGATGAATGAATTCAGTAATGGGAAAAAGCACTTAGTCAAACAACATCCACTATTCGTATGACAAGTTGATCCTAGATACTCATTCAAAATCTCATGCAATGGTAATTCCAATTCCTTTTCAAATATAACTAATAGCACAACCAGATACTA
The DNA here is from genome assembly GCA_027886185.1 of Rheum nobile. Classification (NCBI taxonomy): domain Eukaryota; kingdom Viridiplantae; phylum Streptophyta; class Magnoliopsida; order Caryophyllales; family Polygonaceae; genus Rheum; species Rheum nobile. The sequence continues at coordinate 321,893 of WOAB01000002.1, read as the reverse complement.
TTAGCACTAACTAATTAAATAACCCTGAAACTATCAAGATTCAGTTTAACAGCAGCCTTACGGATATGAATATAGTTGGATACAATTCTAGCATAACACAACCAGATATTATCCTAGAATGTAAATCAATTCTCTTCTGCATAAGACTAGCACAACCAGTTACTAATACGATGCATTTGCTACTCTGAAATAGATATGCTCAACCAGTAACAATCTAAATCTAGCAATAGATCAATAACAATAAACCCTAGTTGCGTCCAAATAGAGATTATCAATATCAATCATAAACAACTTAAGCAAGAGAAAGATAAAAACCATGCAATAGATTAAGAACGAGAATCTCACAACTTAATCAAAACGAAAGCTTCAGCGTCTGACTAAGCCAAGGAGGCTTAGCTCTTCATAACGTAGAACGGGAAATTAGGGTTCAAAGAGATGATCCAAGATTGGCAAACAAGCCTTTTCTCAACCCTTAAATACTAAAGGAAAATAAAGCTAAGTTAACCTAATACGATGTATTAAAACCGTAATAAAAATAATCCAAATAAAATAAATATGGAAAACACGTTCGGCGGGCTTCTGACATCGGCGGCGGTCGCCGCATCTCCCACGGCGATCGCCGTAAATGCGGCGGGCGCCGCAATTAAACGGCGGTCGCCGTAATCACACGGCGGTCGCCGTAATCACTTCGTAGCCAAGGTCGGTGGAAAGCCAATTACGGCGGTCGCCGCATCTCTCACGGCGGGCGCCGTAATTACGGCGGTCGCCGCAATTAAACGGCGGTCGCCGTTCTTCGGTTCAGCTCCTGCGATACTTCCGTAAAAACGCCATAACTTTTGATTCCCAACTCGGATTGTGCTCATATTTTGAGGACTTGCAATAGACTTCAAGATCTAACTCCTCGAATTGGAATCACTCCATTTGGACATCGGATCAGAGAGAACGAACCAATTGAATTCAGCACATTGTTCTTCTACTCTTCATTGCACTCCCTTGGCGCCTACTACTGGTGGCTTCCTCCTCAGTGTCTCATATGATCTCCAAAACCGTTCAAACACCTCCAAAAACACCAACTTCATCCCCAAACACCATACACATGAATGTGTCTAAATCTACCCGAATGATACCAATAAAACCTCTAATAACTCTTACTTAAGCCCTACAAAGTAGTGCTTATCAGCACATGATTCATCAACCTCATAAAAGTGCTAGGAGCATTAGTGAGTCCGAAAGACATTACCAACCATTCATACAAGCCATATTTGTCTTGAAAGCAGTTTTCCACTCATCTCATTCTTTCATCCAGATTTGGTGGTACCCACTTTTGAGATCTATCTTGGAGAAGATTTGGGAGCCATGTAACTCATCAAGCATGTCATCCAACCTAGGGATGGGATGCCTATACTTGATGGTCATGTTGTTGATGGCTCGGCAGTCCACACACATTTTCCAACTTCCATATTTCTTAGGCACAAGCATGACTGGCACGACACAAGTGCTCAATGATGCGACCTTGTCCTCGGAGAGTGTCAAGGATGTCGCCTGGTGCCGGATCTAGACCGAGCACTAAGTCTTCTGGGTACTTTTGAGGTTCTCGCGGCGGAAGGCCGAGAGATGGGACTTGAGAGGCGATGGAATGGTGTGAGAGGCAAGAGGCCGAGAGAATCGAAGGCGAGCCTCGTGACTTGATGGAAGCGAGCAAAAGAGCAAAGGCGACGCGAGGCGTGAGACAATCACAATGATGGTGATGGCGAGCGGGTGAGCAATGACCACGCGCAGATGCGCGACAGTCGCGGCGATGGCGGAAGCGAACGATGAGAGAGTTTGAGGGAGAAGTAGACTTGGAGATGAGAAGAGAAGATTGTGACGTTCCACTAAGACTTAGAATTAGAATGTAACCTTACAATGTTGGCCGAGGAAGGCCTTATAAAGACAATGGCTCGACCAAGTGGGCCGAGCAAGCCCATGGACTAGCCCACTCACATGAGTGAAGCACACGCCCAAAATAGAAATGACTAAGAAGGGAAATTACTAAAATTGGAAAGTGTCTATAAATAGTAAATAAACCTCTAAATGACAAACTAGGACTAAGATAGGCGCCGGGCTTCAAGGAAGGCGACGAGGCGCTGCGGTCGCGGCGGGCCAAAGGTTGGCTAGCCCAAGGTTGGAGCTGTGGGAGAAGCGGCGCCGAGTGCCACAAGTATCAAGGCTGCGGGGGCGGCGTTCTGAAAGCTGGCGCTGGTGAAGGCCTGGGCAACGAAGGACTGAGTGGCCTCAACGATGGCCTTGGCACGAGCCCGTATCACGGGGCCATTGGACTTGATGCTTATGGCCTCCTCTTCCTTGGTGGCTGTCATGGAGGGCAAGGGCGCATCACTCCCCCCCCCCCCCCCCTTGGCTGGGAAATGTCCCCGTTTCACCATCATCAAACTCAGGGGAAACATAGGGCGAGAGATCAGCCACATTGAAAGTTGGGTGCATACCGTAGCCATCTGGTAGGTCCACCTTGTAAGCATTGTCCCCAAAGTCCTCAAAAATCCGGAAGGGACCATCACCACGATCATCAAGCTTGGACTTGCGTCTTGTAGGGAAGCGCTCGTGGCGGAGATGAACCCACACCAAGTCGTCGGGGGCAAACACCATTTTGCATCGGCCTTTGTTGTGTTGCCGAGCGCATTGCTCCGCGCGGCGTTGCAACTGGCACGAGTTCAACGGTGAAGCTCCTGGACAAAGGTGGCACGCTGCGCTGCTGGCAAATGCTCGTTGTCTCCGAGGGGGCGCGGCGCCATGTCTAGCGGCGTGAGGGGGTTCCTGCCATACACCACTTCAAATGGTGTCATCTTCGTAGCCGAGTGCTTGGACCTGTTATAGGCAAACTCAACCAAACACAGTAAATCTTCCCAATGGCGTGGGTTGGACCTAAGCATGGTTTGAAGGAGAGATCCTAAGGTTCGGTTAGTCACCTCGGTCTGGCCATCGATTTGAGGGTGATAGCTAGTAGAAAATAGCAAATGGGTGCCTAGCTTACCCCACAAAGTCTTTTTAAAATGCCTAACAAATTTAGCATCCCTATCACTCACAATAGTCTTAGGAATGCCGTGTAACTTCACCACATGCTCAAAGAAGAGGTGTGCTATGTCCGTAGCATTGTGTGTAGTCATACAAGCAATGAAGTGGGCCATCTTCGAAAACCTATCAGCAATCACAAGAATAAAGTCCTTGCCCCTCCTAGACATAGGCAATCCTGTAATAAAATCCATAGAGATGTCCTCCCAGGGTGCCTCAGGGATAGGGAGAGGGGTGTATAAACCAAAAGGACTCGAGCTAGCCTTGGCTTTCTGGCATGCGACGCAACTTCGACAAAACCTGGTCACATGCGTGGTCATATGGGGCCAAAAGAAATGTTCCCTAAGGGATGCTAAGGTTTTGGTAACCCCAAAATGTCCACGACCTTCATGGGCCTCTTTAATGAGCAGGTGCCGAATGGAAGAGCTAGGGATGCACAATCTACCAGCCTTGAATAGGTACCCCTCATTCACAAAGAAACTCTCAAACTCCCCTTGGCTAAACATGTCTCGAAAATAGGCTTGAAAAATGGGTCAACCAAATACAAGTCCTTAATAAGTGCAAAACCAAGAATGTTAGCATGAAGGTGAGTGAGAAGCAAATACCTACGAGAAAGGGCGTCGGCTACCACATTCTCCTTACCTTTCTTATGGACCACGACATAGGGAAACATCTCCATGAATTCCACCCATCGAGCATGGCGCAAGTCGAGAGTGGCCTGGCTCTGCAAGTAAGCAAGGGCGGCGTGGTCGGAGTGGATGACAAATTGCTTAGGCCATAGGTAGTGTTGCCAAGTCTTCAAGACACTGATGAAGGCGTAGAGCTCCTTGTCATAGGTAGGATAATTCAAGGCAGCTCCCGTGAGCTTCTCGCTGAAATAAGCAATCGGCCGCCAGTCTTGAAGAAGCACGCCACCAATGCCGAAATGGGAGGCGTCGCACTCTACCTCAAAAGTCTTCCCAAAGTCAGGAAGCTGGAGAAGGGGCGCGTTGTAGAGCGCAACCTTAAGGGCTTCGAAAGCAGCGTGATGACTGTCAAGCCACTCGTAGACGGCGCCCTTCTTGGTGAGCTTATGCAGCGGAGCGTTGTAGAGCGCAACCTTAAGGGCTTCGAAAGCAGTGTGATGAGTGTCAAGCCACTCGTAGGCGGCACCCTTCTTGGTGAGCTCATGCAGCGGCGCGGCTGTGGTGCTGAAGTCTCGGACAAAGCCACGGTAGAAGCCAGCAAACCCAAGAAAAGATCTCACCATGGTTGGGTTGGTCAGCGTGGGGCCACTCCTTGATGGCACGAACCTTCTCCTCATTAACACGGAGGCCATCCTTGGACACCACGAAGCCGAGGAAGATAGTGGAGTCCGAGCAAAAGCTGCACTTGCCAAGATTGGCATAGAAATGTTCCTTCCTAAGACACTCTAACACTTGCCTAAGGTGCCCAATACACTCATCTAGACTATGGCTATAGACTAGAATGTCATCAAAGTAAACTACAACAAACTTCCCAAAAAATGGACGCAAAACATGGTTCATGAGTCTCATAAAAGTCAATCCAAATGGCATTACAAGCCATTCATAAAGACCATGCTTGGTCTCAAACGCCGTTTTCCATTCATCGCATTCCTTCATACGAATCTGGTGGTAGCCACTCTTCAAATCAATCTTGGAAAACAAAGTGGCGCCATGCAGCTCGTCCAACATGTCATCAAGGCGAGGGATGGGGTGGCGGTACTTTATGGTTATTTGGTTGATGGCGCGGCAGTCCACACACATCCTCCAGGAACCATCCTTCTTGGGCACCAAAATGATCGGCACCGTGTAATGGCTCAAGCTCTCCCTCACGTAGCCGCGGTCAATCAACTCTTGCACCTGGCGCTAGAGCTCCTTGGTCTCCTCCGGGCTCGCGCGGTAGGCTGCGCGATTTGGCAAAGAAGCGCCGTGCATAGAGTCGATTTGATGCTCAATGCCTCGGATATGCGACAATTCATCGGGCATCACGTCCTGAAATTCCTGGAGCAAAGACACAATACACGAGGGAAGCGCAACTTGTTCTTTTTGAGTTGAAGCACAAAGAGTTGGAATAAGCAGAAAACAAGGAGATCTTCCCTTAAGTGGAGCTGTGAGCTCGCTGTGCCTGGCCAGAAGAAGGCGATGCTCGTAGGTGCCTTGGATCGGGGCCAGAGGCGAAAACTGTCGGCCACCAGAGGGCCACAGGTCGGCACTGTGGGCACTGGACTTGGCACTGGGGTGCTTGGAGCCAGTGCCTGCGGGAGTGAAGGAATTGCCATGGTAATCGGCAAGGGCCTTGCTCTTTGCCTTAGGCAGCGCGGCAACGCCAATGTTGTCGGGCGCGGTAACGGCCTCGATAGCTTTCTGGCGATTCCTCTCAACCTGGTCCTGCAAAATCTCATTGGGAGTCATGGGTAAGAGGGTGTCACGCTTCCCGTGGTAAGTAAACACATAAATGTTTAAATAGCCATCGTGGAGCACGCGTCGATCAAATTGTCATGGGCGACCTAGCAACAAATGTGTCGCGTCCATAGCAATGACATCACACAAAGCAGAAACAGAATATTGACCAATGGAAAAAGAAATCAAACACTGTTTTGTGACGACGTCTCCTTTGCTCTCGGAGATCCATTGGAGGCCGTAGGGCTGCGGGTGTGGTGTGGTTGGCAAATTGAAGTGCTTGACCACCTTCTCATTTATAATGTTGCAGCAGTTGCCTCCATCAATTGTCACGCTCAGGGAGGCTGTCTTGACCAAGCATCGCGTGTGAAGTAAGTTCTCACGTTGGTCCATCATGTCGGCCTCCTTCACGGTGAGGACTCTCCTTGTGACAAGGCTCAAGGGAGTGCCGACAGTGAGATCGGCGGGCGCACAAGTATACGCGTCAAAGTCCTCGGCATCCTCAAGAGTGTCGGCCACCTCCTCGTCGGCTTCATCCTCACAAGACTCGAAGTCTGTGGCTTGGGAAAACAACACCTTCTTGGCATTGGGGCAGTCACGCTTCATGTGGCCTCGGCCGCCACACTTGTAGCATTCCAAGTCACGCGAGCGTTCTTGGTGCTGGGGTGGGGCAGCGGGCACGTTGCCGTGCGCGGGCGCCGAAGCGGCTGCGGTCGGGCGTTTGCCCGGGCCAGTTCATGGCTTAGCTTGGGAAGAGGAAGTAGAAGAGGCATTAGTAGGCAAAACGGAATTGAAAGGTCTAGAATTATACCTAGGTTGCGCGGAAGAGGACCAGTTTTTTTGGCGTCGCCGCATTTGTTGGTTGTACAGCTGCATCGCCGTATGTGTCAAGGTGTTGATGTCCTTGATGGGCAAAATTTCAAGCTGGTCGCGAATTGAGACATTGAGTCCACTAAAAAATCTCGTCCTCAACGTTGAAGGCGTGACACTGACCCCCGCCTTGTAATACATGTCCTTCAATTTGGAGAACGATTCCAACGGGGTCATGGTTCCTTGGCGCGCCATTGCGATCTCAAAGCGCATCTTTTCCTTGTAATTCTGGAGGCCATATTTCTGCGTCATGACATGGACAAGATGGTGCCATTGCTGCACGGGAGCCAAGTGGCGGCGTTCGCGATCCTAGACAAAACGATGCCACCAAGTGCGGGCGGCACCGCGGAAGCGCAGGGTGGCAATCTCCACTTTTTCGTGCTCCTCATATTGGCAATATGCCAATGCGGACTTTGTAGCCTGCAACCAGTCCAAGAAAGAAGAGGGATCATATTCACCCAAAAAATGTTCGAGAGTTACCTTAATGTCACGCAAGGAGTGAGGCGCAGCCAAGGCGGCGTGCCGAGGGAGCAGGCGGCGGTCATCAAGGTCATAATCATCCTGGTCTCGGCGATGGTAGTCACGTCGCCGGTCACGTCCATCACGAGCCTGGGGCCGATCGTAGTCTTCATAGCCATCGTCAGCGGCATGATAACGACAATGGTGTCGACGCGGGCAGTCAACAGGCTCGTGACGGCGTTGGTCACATTCTGGGTTGTGGTAAGCGCGGACTTCATGTCGGCCAGCACCATGGCGCCCGCGGGGGCGGTCGCCGGTGCCAACCAACGGTGGGATGTAATCCTATGGCCATTGTTGAAGCTCAATAGGGTCAGTCAGGGGCGGATGGAAATTACCTGGATTCAGCATGTCGAAGTCTTCAAGCTCTTCATCATCGAACTATCGAAGTCGTCACGGTCGGAGAAAGGATCAGAATCATAGGCGGTGGGGCCACGGTGTGTGGAGTCGAGGTTGAAGGGCACCGGTGTGGGCACAGGCGGGCGCGAGCGAGCGATTTCGGGCAGAAGGTGCAGCATCAGGGGGCGTGCGGCCTGCGGAATGCTGACAGTGGCTGGGGCCACTCGGGTGCTGGGCATCGTGGCGGGCGGCGCGACACAGTTGAGTGTCGAGGCGCTTGCGGCAATCCCCACGATCTACATACCTGAGGTCGGGTGTGTTGTGCTCGGCCGCATCTGGATCATAGTCTTCATCCTCCTCGTAGTCGGCGTCGTTGTCACTAGGCGTTGCGCGTGGGTCATAGTGCTAGCGCGCCGAGACGGGTCCTTGGCGGCTCTCGATGACTGAGTTGAGGCGGTGAAGAGATTTACGGTGGTGAGATGTGGAAGCGACAACATTGCCCTTCTCTTGGTGACGCGATGCGGCAGTGGGGTCTTCGGCCTGCGGTGGAGGATCCATCTGTACGACTTGCATCAGGCCAGTTGGCTATGGCGGGTTAGCGCGTTGGAGTTGCTGGCGCAACCTTGTGATATCGGCCAGGGCAACCTCCATGTCTTGCGGCGAAGGAATGGGTAAGAGGCCATCCCATGTGTGCTGGTTCACATCTCTCGATTGTTGTGGTCGCTAGTTGGCATTGTACCTATTTGAATAGGAGACATCCACAAGAATCAAAGAGCACAAGATAGAACCAAAACACAAGGTAACAAGTAGTCACACGAGGCACAAGCAAGCAAGCACATGGGTGTCTAATATGGGCTTGTGCCGTGAGGGCGGTTGTGGGAGGAAAGAAGGCTAACAACTACGCAAGAAATTCTAAGAGAAGTGTCAAACTCAAGCATGCAAGTCAAGCAAAATTGTAAGCATAAGAGGCAATACGCAATAGAAAAGACAAGAAAATTCAAGAGATGCTATCCGATACGGCGGGGAGGCGGGCACAATGGACCTTGGCCGAGGGCGAGAAAGAAAGCTTCGAGCCTTACCTTATTTTGGATATTGCTCGAAGCAAAAATTGTTTTTTTATTCGGATTTGCCTTTTTTTTTTTGAAAATTAAATCCGGCTTTTTTTAAAAAAATTAAGTCAATCACGGACTTAACGTTGAATTTGAAATTTGAAAATGTAACAAACAATATCGGCCAAGATTTGGAGTGAGAAGAAGACGAGCAAAGATATGCGTGAAGATATGAGAGAGAAAAGATATGGATAACAACCAGAAAGATCTCGGCCAAGATATTACTAACTACCAAATATGCACCAAATTAATTAACTTAACAAACAAAAATTCGGCAGCTAATCAATAACAAAACAAGCGCAATTATAGGGATTCGGCTATAACAAATTTTGGCTAGAAAATCGCACCGGCCTTGGAGGACCGATACACTCCTAGATATTAGGGATTTTGTTAGTTAGGCCGTTTGTGGAGCAAATCGCAATGGTTTTCCCTAAGTGGCGGTCGTGATAGATGGAGGATTCTATGGTTGATGAACGGAATGGACGAATGAAAATATGTGACTTGCAAGCAAGGGCCAAGAACGACTTACTCGATCCCCAATGCTCTGATACCAACTTGATGCGACCGTGTCCTCAGAGAGTGTCAAGGATGCCGCCTGGTGTCGGATCTAGACTGAGTACTGAGTCTTCTGGGCACTTTTTAGGTCCTCGCGGCGGAAGGCCGAGAGATGGGATTTGAGAGGCGATGGAAATGGTGTGAGAGGCAAGACGCCGAGAGAATCGGAGGCGAGCCTCGTGACTTGATGGAAGCGAGCGAAAGAGCAAAGGCGACACGAGGCGCGAGACAATCGCAATGATGGTGATGGCGAGCGGGTGAGCGATGACAACGCAAAGATGCGCGGCAGTCACGGCGATGGTAGAAGCGAACGACGAGAGAGTTTGAGGGAGAAGTAGACTTGGAGATGAGAAGATAAGATTGTGACGTTCCACTAAGAAAAGGAGATAATCTCAACTAGGACTTAGTATTAGAATTAGAATGTAACCTTACAACGTTGGCTGAGGAAGGCCTTATAAAGACAATGGCTCGGCCAAGTGGGCCGAGGAAGCCCATGGACTAGCCCACTCACATGAGTGAAGCACACGCCCAAAATAGAAATGACTAAGAAGGGAAATTACTAAAATTGGAAAGTGTCTATAAATAGTAAATAAACCTCTAAATGACAAACTATGACTAAGATAGGCGCCGGGCTTCAAGGAAGGCGACGAAGCGCTGCGGTCGCGGCGGCGAAGGCACGAGGCTGGCCAAAGGTTGGCTAGCCCAAGGCTGGAGTTGTGGGCGAGGCAGCGCCGAGTGTCACAAGTAGCAAGGCCGTGGGGGCGGTGTCCTGAAAGCTGGTGCTGGCGAAGGCCCGGGCAACGAAGGACTAAGTGGCCTCGGCGATGGCCTTGGCACGAGCCCGTGTCACGGGGCCATTGGACTTGATGCTCATGGCCTCCTCTTCCTCGGTGGCTATCATGGAGGGAAAGGGCGCATCACTCAAGCTTTCCCTCTCATAGCCCTTGTCAAGTAGCTCCTGGACTTGCTTCTGCAGCTCCTTAGTTTCCTCTGGATTGGTCCTCTAGGCGGCCCTATTTGGCAATGTGGTGCCAACCACAAAGTCAATTTGATGTTCTATCCCTCGAATGGGAGGCAAGCCACTAGGAATTTCCTCTTGAAACAAATCATCATAATCTTGCAAAAGGGATGCAATAGGCAAAGGTAGATCACTCAATTCTTGTGAGGAAAACAAGTTAGTCATAGGCACAAAAAGGAAACAAACTTTTCTTTCCTGAATGGCCTTGACAACTTCTTTAGCCTTGGCCAACAACATGTGATTGCTATCCCCGGAGTTGGCGCCTATGGCCAGCTTCTTGTTGCCTCATTTGCCGTGGCTCTTTTGGTTCCTTCTTTGCTCATTGGCTACGGCCATGATCTCATGAGGCGCCATAGGGTGAAGAGCGATCTTCTTTCCAACCATGTGGAATGAACACTCATTGGTGACCCCTTGGTAGATCACCCCTCGGTCATATTGCCACGGCCTCCCAAGTAGCAAGTGGCATGCCGTCATGGGAAGCACATCACATAGCACCTCGTCCTCGTAAGCTCCAATGGAAAACCAAATTAAAGCTTGAGTTTTTACCTTGAGAGGAGTGGAGGAATTGAGCCAATTGAGCGTGTAGGGTTGATGGTGAGGTGTGGTCTTGAGGTTGAAACTCTTAACCACCTATTGGTCAATGATGTTGTAGCATGATCCTCCATCAACAATCACACTACAAACTTTCCCTTGGATGTGACACCTCGTATGGAAAATAGTTTCATGTTGATAAGACAAGGGCTGCGCGTCACTAGTAACCAAGGTCCTCTTGACCACAAAACTATCTCCTATGGTCGTCGTGACATGGACTTCTTCTTGAGTGTCATCCTCTTCTAGGGATTCCTCTTCATCCTCCGACACATAGTCCCCATGCTTATTTAAGAGCACTTGCTTCCTTGTAGGGTAGTCCCTAGCATAATGGCCTCGTCCTAAGCACTTGTAGCACTTGACATCTCTAGTCCGAGAGTTGTCTTCCTTTTTAGGGCCTTGGCTAGGCGGCTGGATTCTCTCTTAGGTGGGGCCTTGGCTAGGTCCGGCTTGTTCTCTTGGCGCCTAGGGGCAGTTGGCAAAGTGTTGGAGTTTGAAGTGGATCCCCATGGCCGAGAACTTGTGGAACTCTTCCTTCGCTGCAAAATTTGGTAGACTTGGGTAGCATAGTGTAGCACCTCCTCAATTTGCACATGAGCTCCAAACCTTTGCATCTCCACCACTTGGCCAATGCCAGGATTCAAGCCCGTGGTGAACTTGGACACTAGATAGCCCTCGGGAAAATGAACATTGGAGCGAAACACCAAGTGCTTAAGCTCCTTATAGAATTCTCCCGGCGTCTGATTCCCTTGCTTCACTCTCTCCAACTTGACTTGGATTCGGTATTGGAAGTCTTGAGGCACAAACCGGAACCTCATAGCCTCATTTAGCTCCTCCAACGTGGTGATTTGTGAGTAGTTGTGGTAGTGGCAATGGTCACCCTTTGCACATCGGTGTAGCCGTAGTAGTAAAAAACGACCTCAGTTTTGGCCTCCCAATCAAGGTAGGCCTTCAGATCAGATGTGTCTGCATAGGCCTGGATGTAGAGCTTGATGTTGTGGTGTGGCTACCTCTCTTGAGCCCTAGCTTCATCTCCTTGGCCAAAGGCAAAGTGCCTAGGCCCTTGCACCCGTGGTGGCATCCTTCGACCCCTAGCCCCTTCTTGATGATCTTGTTGTTCAAAGGGCTCTCGCCTTGGATGCAAGAGGGGGCCAGCCGATGGTTGGTAAGGCCGCCTCATCATCCTTTCAAGCAAATAAGGGTTGGCCGGCGCAAGTTGCCGCGTCGGCGCTTGGTTGATGGCATTAGGGGAGAAGGGGTTCTCCATGTCATCTAAGAGGTAATTGTGGCCCCTTGAAGGCCTCAACAAATCGGTGCTCTCTCCGGCTTGGTGTGAGGGCCCTTCCTCTCGAAAGCTCTCTTGGAACTCTCTTTGCTTAGGTGAGATTGGCTGGCTTGTGGTGTAATTCCTCCTTGGACTCCTAAGCCTTTGCTCTAATTTCTCATCCATCGCTTGAAGGAGGTCTAGCCGGGTTCTCTCAAACAAGGCTTGGATGTCCTTAAGCTTAAGAGGCTTGTCTTCAGTATCGCCGTCCATGAGACCCTTCCTTTTGTCTCCCTATATTGACATACCAAACAAAAGACAAACAACACAAAAGTTAGTCCAAAAACGAATTCACAAGGTAGTGGCGAAATACCTCCAAGTGGCTCCCTTGTCTTTCCCTTCTCACGGCCTTCTTCTTCCCTCTAAGGCTGGCCTCTTAGTGACTTGTTTCCAAGCCGCTTCCAAGACCTCTTAGACTCACACACACTTGATCTCGGCCCCACTAGGAAGTCCTACACAAGCGCTTGGAACCACAAGAAGAAAATTGCAAGGCTTTACCGAGCACTAGGGTTTGGGTTCGGAGTGGGGTTTGGACATATTGGTTGCACTTGTTCAATCTCAACTTGTGCACGTTATGCAAGTCAAAATATAAATAAGAAACACAAGAAAGCTACTAAGTTCTTAGCCCCTTATAAAACTCTTTTTGGACGCAAAAGCAACTCTTCTTTGCTTGCTCTCTTTTTTCTGGTTTGACCAATCTTTTTAAGGCCTTCTCTTTTATACTTAGGCCCGGTATTTTTGGTTCAAACCGTTCTTTCTAGAGCCTTTTTTTTATCTCACGAGGAAAATTTTCCCTTACAACTTTGACAAAAAAATTTAATGCAATTGAAACACAACTAGACACTTAACAACTTTCATACACCACTTCTATCTTGGAACTAAGATCATTTCCTGTAACTTATGCTACTTATATTATAGATTGGTTCATATAAAATGCACAAGTAACAATGAAAAAGTGCAGCCAAACGAAGTGTAGACAAATATGGTAAGTGGCAGTTGCAACTTTGGTGTCTAAATGCCAAGTTTAATGCATGCAACTCAATGGGATCAATATGAGTTGATGCTAGCAAATTATTGGGCTATTTAGAGCATGCAACAATCATTTTTTCCCTTAGAAAAGTGCAGGCAACGTGGAGTACTCAAGCAACAAACAATATGGCAATCGCAAGTATGGCTAGAAGAAAAGTACTCGACAAAACTATGGCAAAATTTTCTTAAAGTTTCAAGAACGAGGGTTGGATTGACACTTACTTTGAGAGAGGCTCTGATACGAAATGATGTGTCCCTTGTGAGGATCTCCAAGCTTCAAGGAAAGTTCGACACCAAGACCCCAAGCCAATTCCTCCTCGACGCCGACGGTGGACTCGCTTGACAAGCAAAGTTGGCCGAGCGTTTGGAAGTATTTGAAGGCAATTTTGTAATGGGATAAACTACAGGGAATCCTTGGATAAACGCACCAAAAATAACCAAGAGGAGAGATTCGATCGAGGATGAACACACCTAAAACCTCTCTACTAAGTTCGGATGAACACACCAAACAATGACGTCAAAACCTAAAGGCTCTCAAAGGCTTTTTGCTCTCAAAAGCTCAAGATATTATTCAAGTTAAAATGTGAAAAGAAATGAAGCTGCATGCCACCTTAAAAACACAAGAAAACCCAAAAGTTGTCTTAACACATTAACGGAAATCATAAAGTATGACTCTTAATTGGCTGGTCAAATCTCAACGCCATTTGCCTTCAATTTTAGGGATAAATGGCAGCATCCAATGTGCCACATCACCACCAAAATTGAGAGCAAAGGTACGAGCCAATCAGGAGATGGCTTTCCTTCAACGCCTTGATAATGCCGGCGTCGGGGACTCCTTGACATCCAATGCCATCTCTGAGCAAACCTTCAAACTCCCTATCACTTATGGGGTCGATTGGTTGTGGGGATGTCAAGAGAGGATGGTAGGAGTTTGGCCTCAATTGGAGCTTCGTTGCCTGGTGAACGTCGTTGCTTCCCTTCTTGGCCAATGCCCGGCGTTGGGGTTCCTACTTGGATGAGTGCCATCACTGAGTCATTTAGCACTTGGTTCGGCGCTCCATAGCTCATAAGGCTCCTTTGTATGCCTTCTTGGAGTTGCTTGGCTTGGGCTCTCGTGATGACCCCTTTGGCTTGAGAAGTGCCGAGGTGGCCTTGATTAACCCTAGCCAGTGCTCGAGCGCCCGAACGTGTGAGCGGCGCTGTAGGAGCTGGATAGCTTGGCGCCGGCACTCTTGCGCTCTTTTGGACTTGCACTTCCATTTGATCATCATCCTCCAAGATGGCCTCCTTTGGTGACAAGTTGTCATGGTTGCCATCCTGCCCCAGCGTTGGCGTCGGCGGCATCGGCATGACATCGGCCACGGCCTTGTATTTGGCCTTGGTCTCCAACTATGGCTCATCTTTGGCGCTGGCTAGAGTGGTGGTTTCTTGAGATAAAGCAACTTGATTCACATCAATATGTGCACTCCTACTGTAAGAATACATACACCCCGTATATCTTACTGTAAAAAAAGTTTACTTTGTGCATTCATGCTGTAAGAAAAACTACACCTGGTATATCTTACTGTAAAACGTAAGATATATGTGCATTCCTTCTATAAGAATACATATACCCCGTATATCTTATTGTACAAAAAAGTTTACTATGTTCGTTCATGTCGTAAGAAAAACTACGCCCCGTATATCTTACTGTAAAAACGTTAACTATGTGCATTACTTTCAAATGTATTGAGTTGGAAAGTTTAGAATACTTGTTCAACAGCGTTGCACATGATCAATCCAAAGCTAAAGTTAATATCTTATTTTTAGTGAACCTTCATGTCAATGGTAATGCAAAGAAACTAAGAGAATTGTAAAGGAAACATGGGCAAAAAATCTCTTTCCAACGTATTGAGTTGGGCAAATTAGACACAAGTCATAAGAAGCAACCTGAGTATTTCGACATAGAATCAAAACTGGAGAACCATATTTGATCCATTGTAAATGCAGACTAAAGTAGACTAAACATAAAATTTTCCAATTGCCGTTTAATTTACAAACATCGATTTGGTGCTTGTTATTCATTATCTCATGGTCATGTGATAGTGTAACGTTCACTTATCCAATGTACTTAGCAGGCCCAAGCCTTAACCACTCGGCCAAAGCGACGATCTTGTTTCGAAACTAATGTCATTTCAAGATACATATGTTCTAATCTTACTCGATCCTCAAGTAACCTCATAGTTGCATTAGCTCAACTAAAAATAAATGAAAATTGCACGACTGGTATCCAACCATTAGTAATAGTAGTTATTAATATTGACAACCCCCATTTAGTTTCTATGAAAGCTTTGCATAAATATATGAATCAATTTACTTTTGACTTGACCTGAACAACCCACCCGTTTGACAATAATTATCCCAATTCATCTCTAGGAAAACGAAAATTGAGGAGAATGATGTTTGTTTTATAGGTATAGAGACCCTTTTCAGACATGGGGAGGTAAAAATTAAGAAAAATAGATATAACATGAAGTAAATTGAAACTAATTAATGCCCAAACCTTGGTATGACATTTATTCTATAGTAAATTGCCAGAGACTTTCATCTAAAAATAAAAAAACATTCACTTGATAATATTAAACCCAAAAATCTTTCATTGTGGATGATGTTATGCTTCTCGACCCTAGGGATGCACACACAACCGTAGGCTGATCATGGAAAAACTGCCAGAGAACAGTAGTGGTGACCCAAAATATAGTATTTAGTATTCCATCTGTCCCAATATATAGTGCCTATTGTGAGTTCAGCACAAGAATTAAGAAAATTGAAATTGCATTTAATGTTTATAGTACAGAATAGAATTTCAGTATACTTGGGTGGGGGTTTTCCTACACTTAAGCCCTAGATCAATCAAATTACAGCCTGAAAATCAGGCAACTAATCAAATTTCTTCATTGGGAGCACACAGATCAAGCCCAAAATAGAGATCTGTCTTCATCCTCTTACAAAGAGAACAATCACCATAAATACACAATTTATTAATGCAAAAGCTCAAAAAAAACAGAGCATTAACTCTGCAAACAGAGCATTAACTAAGCTTCTAACATCACTGCCTGCCTCCATGACTTCAGCCTTTGATTTAAACCAATCTCTGTTTCCATAATATGAGTTGTTTGATGATGATGGAGAAATGGAAGAGTCGGAGAACTACTTTGATCTTAATGAGTCACCAGGGGACATGGAAGAAGAAGTTCTTCATTTTGATCTTAACCAGGAACCAGAGCAGGACCAGCAGAATGACCAACCAGAAACACATCCAATAGGAGATCATCAAGCATTCATTCATGAAGAAACAGAGCTAAATACAGAGCCAACATGTCATCATCAGCCAAACAGAGACATGCTTAGCAGTGAAGCAAGAATGAACATATTGATGTGGCTTCTACCGAGGACAAAACAGGGACAACTTAGATATGGTACAGTCAAGGCAGCAATGCAAGAGTTCAATTTATCAAGAAGGTGCATCAGCAACATATGGCACTAAGCAAAGCAACAACAAATGGCACAACAAAGGTACAATGTAAGTACACAGTTCCATAATTCAGGAAGAAAGAGAATTACAGTTTCAGTTGATACCATCAAAGCATTAAGCATGGGAGACAAATCATGCATAAGGGACTTAGCTAGCAAGCTTAATATATCAAAGAGCACGGTGCACAGAATGGTCAAAAGGGGATCAATTAGGCCACACACAAACCCACTACATCCTGGATTAATTGGTTCCAACAGGATAAAAAGAATGGAATGGGTATTGAGTCTACTGCAAGGGGACACCGCAGAGTCTAAGAAACAATACTTTCCAATGTTTGATTTTGTCCACTTGGATGAAAAGTGGTTTTTCTTAAGCAAAAAATCACACAGAATTTATTTAGCACATGATGAGAAGGGAAAGTACAGAGCTACCAGTTCAAGAAAGTTCATCCCTAAGGTCATGTTTACAACTGTTGTGGCTAGACCAAGATTCAATGCTCAGGGGGAATGCACTTTTGATGGCAAGATTGGCATATTTCCATTCACATACAAAGAGGCAGCCAAGAGGTCATCTAAGAACAGACAGAAGGGGACAATGGTAACTAAAGTTGTTGAATCAGTTAACCAAAAAGTTACAAGGAGCATGCTAATAGATCAGATCATTCCAGCAATCAAGGAGAAGTGGCCACAACATGAAGGTGAGAAAGTCATATATATTCAGCAAGACAATGCAAAAGCTCACATCAACCAATAGGATACAGAATGGAAGAATGTCTACAAACAAGATGGTTTTACATTCATTTTAGTTCAACAACCACCAAACAGTCCTGATCTTAACATACTAGATCTTGGTTTTTTTAGAAGTATTCAGACTTTGATGCATAAGAAGATGCCTAAGACTATTGATATCATGCAAGATGCAGTTCTTGAAGCATTCTATGAGTTGGATGCAAAAACACTAATGTGTTGATGACATTGCAATATGTTATGAATGAAGTATTAAAAGAAAAGGGAGCAAATGATTATGACTTGCCACATGTGGGGAAGAAAAAACTAGAGGCTCAGGGAAGTCTAGACAGAGAAGTAAAGGCACCAGTGTGGGCAGTGTTAGAAGCTTGGGACATTGTGCATGAGGGTGCACCACTACCACCACTAGCACATGGACAAGAAGACAATTAACAAGAAATAGAAGCACGTGGAGAAGAAGACAATGAACAAGAAACAGAACCACATGGAGAAGAAGATAACTAGCAAGCAACAACATGATATGCATGTACACGTCAAGAAGTTTTTTGAACAATCAGAGTACATAGCAAACTTTTGTGAACATGAACTTTTGTGTACATTTTATTACTTAGTCTATATTTTAAGGTTATAAGCACATATGAAATTGTATTAGATATGCCAAGATATTATAATGCTACATTATAATGCTGTAGCATTATAATATCTTGGCATATTATGAACAAGGCAATTATGAAGCATTTCAGTTTTATAAACAAGGCAATTATGAAGCATTTCAGTTTTATGAACAATGCTAAGGCTGTACATAGCAAACTTTTGTGAACAAGGCAATTATGAAGCATTTCAGTTTTATGATATGCCAAGATATTATAATGTTGTAGCATACATATCAGTTTTAGCATGCAAAATCAGTTTTAGTATACATTTTCATAACATTTCAGTAAGCAATAACAATTCAGAATAATCATCAAGTTTTCTTAATTCTTGCTTTTTTCACAATAGGCACTTTATATTGGGACAGAGGGAGTAACATACAACAAGCATGCATAGATTATACATTTTCTAGAAGAAAAAAAGTGACCTCAGATTGTCCCCAAGCATCACAAATATATAGCCTTAGCATTAAATCCTAACCAACACCATGGGCCTCATTCAGTCTAATTAGACTGGTTTCCCGACATAGAAAGGGTTAAATGCATCCTTAGGATGTAAATCTCAGCATCAATTGACTCATCACTAATCTAAAAAAAATTGATCTCAGATTGTCCCCAAACATCATAGATATATAGCCTTAGCATTAAATTCTAAATACACCATGGGCCTCATTCAGTCTAATTAGACTGGTTTCCCAGCATAGAAAGGGTTAAATGCAACCTTAGGATGTAAATCTCAACATTAAATGACTCATCATTGATCTAAACAAAAAAAAATACAGAGGATCATCTATCCACAGAGGATCATCACAGTATATCATCAATCAAAAAATTGATCAACAAACATAACATCATCAACAAAAGATCATCTATCCACATATTCGTCCACAAACATCATAAATAGAATATCATCAAACCACAGTTTCATCCACAAACATCATCAACAGAAGATCATCAATCCAAAATATGACATAATATACCATGCATCCAACAAATTAAAAGATAGGAATGACTTAGCTACAGGAGTCTCCATTATCCACAAGTCCAGCTTCACCATCAACTCCATCATCGGAATCGACAGAGTCTTCAACAACAAGTTCTCCTTCCTTCATCTCTTCTTTTTCCTCCACAAGGGACTTAATGGGTTGATCAACACCACAGTCATTGGAATCCTCAGACCAAAGTCTCTAGTTACTGTACGAGTGATTCACACCACATGCATCACCCCATTCGCAATTGTCGTCTGAGTAGAATAGGAGTCAGAAGGCTCAGAAGTATGGGGACTATCAGCAAATACACTTTCATGACTCATAATGTGTTTGATTTTAGGGGAAATCGATTTGGGGAAATCGATTAGGGTTCTTACAACAGAAGTGCAGAGACCAACCACAACCCAAAAAAATCGGCCGCAGAGAGCAACCACAACCCAGAAACCCCAAAAAAATGACAAATCTAGGGCTTTTTAGGCAGAGATGAAACCAAATCGACAAACCCACAAAACTAGTGACCAAGGGGACAAATCTAGGTTTTTTTTAGGCAGAGATGAACCCAAAAAATCCAGAAACAGAGAGTTACCAAAATCCAGAACCTTCAAGGGGACAATCGAGCAAGAGAGAACAACCAGATGAGAGGACAACAAGAGTACGATTTTCATCCAGAAAGAGCAACAAATAGAGATGGAGATCGAGAAAGATGATTTTTTAGGGTTTCAGATGAGAGGAGAGGAGAGGGGACGAGATGAGATTTGAGAGGAGCGACGCAGGAAAGCAAATGAGAGAGTAGGGTTTGAGGGAAGGTTTTTATGGGTAGAAATGGTGGGTGGGAGTAATGGGCTGGTGGGAGTAATTGGGTTGGGTTGGGTTGGGTTGGGTTGGGATGGAGTAGATTGGGTAGACAAAATAGAGAAGGGACAAAATATTCTGATAAAAAGTGGAGGGGAAAAGTATGGTAACGTGGGAAATAAATTATGTAATAAGGGTATAATTGGATGGAAAAGTAGGATATAAATGGAAAGATTTTAAATAGGCACAATTTTTTGGGACGCCAAATAAGGAAAACAAGCACTATATTTTGGGACGGAGGGAGTATAAGTTAAAAAATTCTTAAGGTCGTACTCACCCATAAATTAGAATAATAGAGTAAATAAAGTGCATCTTTTTTAACTCACATCTATGTATATCACCCTAAAAATTTCACTTAAGATAAATACAATCACCATATAAAGTAGTGGTGACCCAAAATATAAAGTAGTGGTGTTATTACATACTGATAGCAAATGCATCATGCAAGGGCAAAACAAAAACCATGTTCTGTTACCAACAATTTAAGGCCAATCAAGAGACCAAATTGTTCACAAAAACCATGTTCTGTTCAATGTCAAATAACATTAGAGCTCGGACATTAGTAAAGGCTTTTGGTGAATGGCAACTCAAGAATTTTTGGCTAAATCTACCAATAAACACAGACAGTAGTTAGTCAAACTATAAGGGAATTCTAGCACTCTCCAAACATATATTAATAACACATGAAGAAAAAGTTCAAGGTCACAAATGAACCTCAATACCCTAAACGAAATGCAGAGAAATGGAGGCTTACAAACTCCTTTCATCCTAAATCACTCAACATTTTTAATTTTTTGAGCACGACAAAGCATCAGTAAAATTAAGACCTTTTTTACATCACGCGAAACAAAACAAAACAAAACAAACCGATAACTAATCCCTAAAGGCAATTTACTGGAAAAAAAAAAGAACAGGACTCCACGCCACGCGTCGAAATGAAACAATCAATTCCAAATTCAAAGCAATAGTATAAGTATAAAAAAGTCAAACACACAAAAAATCAAATAACTTCACAGGGAATAGACTTCTTTGGAAGCAATTTAGAGGTAACATGGTAGGATACTTGGCATCATCCCAAACAAACCTTCAAATTAGTGACCTGGACAGCGAGCACTCATTGCATTGCATTCTATATGCCACCCAGATCTTCCAAGTCCCCCTGGGTTGTCCAAACTTGGCTCACCCGATATTGCAGCCTACAAAGCATAATTCACATCAGCACCAGGTATAAATAACAACATTTTAGGAACCCATAAATAGAATGCCAATTATTGTCCTTCCACAAAGCAAAGTTTGTTGGATTGAGCTTCCTAGAATCTAAAGCAACACGTTCGCCAACTGAATTGTGCCTCCTGCAATCAACAACACGTTCACCAACTCGATTTTGTTCAAGCTTCCTGTCAAATAATCACCCATAACTCTAGAATTTAACAGAAGAAATGCAATATAAAGAGGTAGTTTGAACCACTGTAGTACAATTGACATAGATAAAGAGGTAGTCTGAACAATAAAAGTTACACACAATTTTATTCCATGACTGATCATAGGACAATGTAAAGAGGTAGTTTGAACCATTGTAGTACAATTGACATAGATAAACACCATAACATTACAGCTGATAAAACAATTGACAAGAGAACACAATATTACTAATACTCTTCTTTTCTCCTCAACGACAATCATGGATACCACAAAAGACTAAAACACATAATTTGGATGTAAAAGCCAAAAATAGCCATAATTTTACCTAAGAAAGTAAAGATGATCTGAAAGGAAAATAAACAAAATTATAATTAATTGGTAATAGCCTTACATTAGCTTTAAGATGGTTGATGACTTTTAACATGAGAGAATCAACTATCCCATCATTCATCAATGCAAAACATCTCTAGGTAGTGTAACAAAGGCTGCCATTATTTACCATCAGAGTGAGAAATTAAACCCTTGAATTTTTATCTTGCAGCCTCTTCTTCGCAACTTTAACAACCTCCTTTGCCATCCAATAAAATTCAACCAAGCATGAAACCATCCACTCAACAATTAATATCAAATCCCATTATAACACTATTCTAGAACATCTAATTTCCCCCATAATATATTTTTTTTCTTAAAATTACTTCGATTATTGACATTTCTTAAAAGATCCCTTCAAGCATCATTTTAGCCATGATTTCAAAGAAAATTATCTTGATACCATATCAACAGGCCAAAGAAAACTTATAATCAAATAATTCAATGGAACAAAAAACAAAAAAAAACGAATAAATAAGACTTCAGCCGGAATAGAGAAATGAAAGTCAACAAATTTAACAACAACCAAAGCGAGCCTAGAAAATGCACTAGAGAAACGCTCCCAAGGAGCCGGCCCTAGAAAGCCATGGCCACCACCGCACACCATCGGAGTTGAAGCTTCTCAGCTCATTGGCGTGCATCTGCGCTAAGTCGGCTTCTCTGCAGGGGTCGCCGGCGAGGTCGAGTGCTTGCCGCTGCCTCCTCCGGGGGCGGAGATGGGCGGCCCAAAATCAAAGGCGGTGTTTTTCGTCACCGGGATGACCTGCTCGGCTTGCGCTGTGTCGATCGAGAGCGTCGTGAAGCGGTTGCCGGGGATTCTGGACGTCGTCGTTGAAACACTCCCAACCAAAAAAAAAAAACAACACCCAGCCCCACCAACGAATGGAAAACCCTAAAAGATACCAGCACCCAACCCCACCACCCAACTTCCGCCGGTGGCTCCGGCCATGGCAAACCCACCACTCCTCTTCCTTCTCATTCTCCTCGCAATCTCACACAACCCCTCTCAATCCAACCCAAGAGCCATAGAAGCCCTACACGTCTGCTCCAACCAAACCGACCCTCTCTAACCGCCAACAATTCGTCTCCAACTTCATCGCCGCCCTCGACTCCCTCACTCCCCAAATCGCCCTCCACCGCTATGCCGCCGCACTATACGGCTCCGCCAGCCTCTCCGTCTACGCCTTCTCCCCGTGCTTCTCCGACATCTCCTCCTCCGACTGCAACCTCTGCTTCGCCCAGATCCAGAAATGCATCCCTTACCAGATTCTCACTTGCGGCGGCTTCTTGGCTCCCGGATTTGTGTGTGTGTGTGTGTATGTGTGTGTGTGTGTGCAAGCTTATGTGTTGTACTACTTTGCTTCTGTTGAGCTGATTTAGGGTGGAGATCGAGTTGTTCCAGTTGTGGTCGTGGTTGTGTTGAGGCTCCTGAAGATCCCGATGGCAATGTCAGAGTGGTCGAGACTCCTGAAGACCCCTCATCTAGGTGGGGGCAACGTCATGGCTGTCCATTCATCACTTCCCAGGATTGTTTTCCTATTTGACCCGTCGTCTGGTGGCACTGTTTGTTTGTGCTGGACTCACTTCTTCCCTTAGTCTTGTAGCTCATTTTTGCTTTGTTGTATTTTCATTTTCTTGTCAGTGTTGTTCTTGACTGGTTTTTCCAGTTGCCGATTTATCGGCCTCTCGAGTTGTTCGACATTTTATGTCGGTAACTCGAATTCTTACTTTATCAAAAAAAAAAAGTCAACAAATTTTCTTCATATTCATAAAGAGCTTACAAAGAGAAATTACCCCTGATCAGAATTAACTGAATAACAAATCTTAATGTTCATGGTCCAATCAGGCTCCATGACGAAATCGTTGGTCGCCTTATCAACACTGACCTCATCCAAATTCGGCAAAGAAGACAAAGATGGCAACATCATTTCAAGCCTGAACTAAAAGGAGAAAAAAAATCACATGAAGAAAAGCCAATTTGTGAAGAATTCAAGCAAAACATACATCCATCTAACATAAAAAAGAGGGATTTCTTGCGAAAATAAATTAGAACAACATCACAAACAGTTGTATACGATTGCTAGAGACAATAGATCATACAGTTGTCTGGGGATGGCAACACCGACGACCACGATTGCTCGAAACAATGACATGGAAAATGACAGAAGGCGAAGACGACAAGTGAAGGCGGCCAGAGCGAGAGGCTAGGAGGAGGGCCATACTAATCACATGTCAGGAGTAAAAAAGACGAAGGAAAGCATTAATTGCAGATTAGAGAAGTGGGCAAGAAATCGGGGAGAAGCAAAATGGGTGTTAAAGAGACCAGGGCTTCCTTAGCCTAATCAATGGTGTCTAAGAGAAATTCATCTTTTTCCTTGCATAGAATTGTCGTCACCGATCACCATACTCTTCAACTTCGCACCAAGCCTCCCTACGTCAGTCGTCAAACACCGTCTGCAGAGTAGTTGTCCGTCTGTTTCATTGAAGGTGTCACCAATTCTAAATTTTGGGGAAAGAAGAGGTTATTTGAATGTGAGTGAATTTTGGTGTGCTTCTTCCTCCCTTTTGTGTTCTATTGTCTCCTCACCTACCCGAAAGATCATCTGGATGGAGGCATCGCCTTTGTCGCCATGAGATGGATCGAAGGCTTCACGGGAGAAGGTTTGGCGAAAGATCTCGCGGAAAGGGTCGTCGTTGTAGATGTGGAAGCCACGATCAGTGGTGACGACAAAGCAGATGAAGTCGTGGTTGAAGGAGATGTTGAGGATGGAGGGGTCGAAATCGGTGTCGGATTCGTTGATGATGTGGGAGGAGGCATTTCAGATGAGAAATGGATGAGGAAGAAGAACATCCAAAAGAAGAAACCGGGGGAATAGATTGAAATTGGAGAAGGGGGGAGGAAAGACAGATGGTTAGGGTTTGAAGATTATGCAGTTTTTTTTTGGGAACGTGGAGGTTAAAAGAGTTTAATATTAATATAGTGATTCAGGATCAGGTACAACATGCCCTTATCGTACAATATGTAAAGTGATATTGGCCGCCGTTTTTTTTTCGTCCCCTGATCATTCTGAAATAGCATATATAGAAGGTTTACAAATAAGCTTGTAATGTTCATTTATTTGTACACTCTTCACAAACAAGCACTAAATGTTCAAAGACATGTGTTTGAACATGAACATGTTATATGTGAACCTTACGACACGAAAAATGAACGTTTAGTACTTAGATGTAAACATCAATAATTGTCTATTCCAGAACAATCAGAGACGAAAAATAAAAAAAATTGTTGACCGAAAAAAAATGTTTGTCGTATTTACGGTTATGCCACAGCGTCACTATTCACTCTTTTTTCACCCCTTTTAATCTTAGCCCTCCATCCCCTTGATCCAATGACCCATATAACTTCTCATGTTGTATAATAAGGACCAAATGTATGTGAAACTCTCTCTTAATATATTAAAAAAAGTAAAAAATAAAATTAAGAAAATGTTGAAGACGTCACGTGTCGGAAGGAGGGGAAAGTAAGGGGATTTGTTTTAATTGTAAGGGCCGATCCTATTTGCACCGGGCAAATAGTGCCCTGACACACCCCTACAGGCGCGCGGCAGCGGCTTCCGTGCGGAAGTGGGTTCCGCGCGGCGGTGGGTTCCGGCGGTGGGTGCCGGCGGTGGCCGGTGGTGGGTGTCGGCGGTGAATGTCGGAGGTGGCCGGCGGTGGATCGATCGAGTCGTACAAATTTTTTGGTTGAGTTCGGGTCGGGTTTAGGTCGAGTCGGGTTCTTCTTCGATATTTAAAAAATATTGAATTTTAAAATTATATCGAGTTTTAAAAAATATCGAGTCAGGTTCGGGTCGAGTCGGGTTCTTAAAATTCACCGAAAAATTGTGATTGAAATCTACCGAAAGTAATTCATTCACGGACGCAATAATAATTCTGATTGAAATCCACCGAATATTCTACCCTAAACCCTAAACCCATCACCGACCCTAAACCCTAAACATTGAACCCTAAACCCTAAACCTTAAACCCGTCACCGATGTCCATTAACAACAAGATCGTCCATCATCGGCGAGATCGAACTCCCGATACCACCACCGCGCGGCGACGCCAGATCGAATGCCCTTCACGCGGCGCCCAGGGGACCCGTCGCCGGACCCACCGCCGGCACCCACCACCTGATCCACCGCCGGCACCCACTGCCGGCCGGCACTGGGTGCCGCGCGGAACTCACTGCCGCGTGACAGTGAGTGCCGCGCGCCTGACACGGTGGAAATAGCACTGTGTCAGGGCGGAAGTAGCTTACCCGATTGTAAGGGTATATGACCTGGTTTGGAGCAGCCCCATCTCCACGTTAAAAAATGTCTGACAATTTCTAGGTTATGCATCTGTTGATCACATCTTTTGAGCTCCTAGACACTATCATAATCAAAACACCAGTCAAACACAAATTAAGCAAAAGTTTGACTATCATGAATTGTCGAATCAATGAGTGTTCTTACCCGAGTAGATCGGGTCAGATCCAATCGAGAACGTGATATGACATGGATCTATTGTAATTAAAACAAGGTTAAATATTTCAGTAAAAAGAGCAGTATAGAGTAAAATCTAAAGTATACTAAGAGTGTTATTAATGCCCAAAAAATATGAGAATTTTGTTATTGTTGTTGTTGATCTTTCATTATAAACTACATCTTTTAATATAGCTCAATGGTTAAAGAGACTCTCATAATATAAGAAGTCTAGAGTTCATTTCCCCTTCTTAACAACTTTATTTTACTATTTTATCTTTCATTATATTTTTGTTTAAATTAATTAGTTACTCAAATCTTTATATCTATCTATTTATCTATCTATCTATAATAAATGTGTAAAATAGACTTTTGTCCAGTAATGCCCTACAACTAATTAATATATTTTTTTCCTAATTTTTTACTTTCATCTCATCTTAATCTATATACTCCGTATAAGATAAAATATAGTATAGACAATAAATAACAATCCCTTAAAACTCACATTCAAAACATACAAAAAAAATAACACATACTCAAGCGACAGTTTAAAAATAAAGACTCTTTCATTTCGTAAATATAGGATAGAACCATGACACTTAATGCCCATATGCGTAATTCTGGGTAAACTTACATTCATGACAATCAACAGTAACAAAAATTAAAAACGAGCAACCGACTGTTTCAAAATACAGACTTGGCAATAAGTGCCCACCTCCATAATCCATCCTGAAACTCACATTCATCAAAACAAAAAAGAAGAAAAAAGAAAACAGACTACGATTATTTCAATTGTGAGATTGAACAGATTTAAATGACCATGGCTAAAGAAAACGCATAACATTTAAACAGTTGTCTCTCTTAACTCAAAAGATACTCCATATATAATTTGCACTCAAACGGTTGTTGAAAATAAGGCAATCAATTAGGTTAAAAAAATGCACAAACGATTTTCTCTCTTAACTCAAATATACCAATAAATACTGGCTCTTGTCATCTATTCACTTGGTGTGCCACTACTACAATTGATCTCTCTTATCTTCCTCACTTCTCCCTGCACAATCATTGAAATTATGGATGGAAATACAATAGGGGAAAGAGGATGTATTATACTTAACTAATTGCTTGAAGATGTAAACTCTGAGATTAAAGTCATGATTTTTCGCAAATGAGTTGTTTTCGATTGGCTCGGGACATACAAGTCCTCATATCTCCTTCTAGCAGATTATACGTTACATCAATAGTTTTAATTTTCAAGTATTTCTTATTTTAATATTGATTTGTATATGTATATGTTTAATAATACAATGAACATATTTCATTTATTAACTTACACAGGACCTCTAGAAACAAAGCAGGCCGGTGGACTATATAAATAAGTTTTAGATTTCAATGTTATTCTTCAAATTTCAGACATATAAGGTACATAGTTTTTTTTGGAGTCTCTGTTCCGGACACTAATGGTCTATTTAATTTGTTTGGGAGTGACGTTCAAGTTTGTACGACTTAGTTTCTGTGCTTTTCTGCTTATATTCATACATGAAAATATATATGGGATAATTCCATAATTTGAGGCCTCCAAACACCAAACATTTAAAAATATGTAAATTTACAAGAATTGCATGTTTAGTGTTGTCACCTCAGATAATATGGTAAAGACATTCACCATTTTTGTTAATTACATCTTATTTTAGCCTATTTTTATATTCTTGGTCATTAGACGAGGAAATACAAAAATTATTAATCTAAGTAAAATAGACTACATGGTCAATACCTTAAACTTCGGGATATATAGTTCTGGTGACAAAATCTTATAGAATTTATGGTGTTTGGTGTTTTTATATTTGACTTTTTAGGCTATGCGTTTCAGATTTTCACAAAAATGACGAAAAATTACATTATAGTCCAAGAATTTTGTATACTAAATCATATAGTATTCTAACATTATTTTGAAGTATAAAGAGTGCATTGTTAATTAATAGTGAAGATTTCCATGAGGTATTTAAGTTTGATATTTCATCCACATTCAATTTCATACAAACAAAATTATAAATTCTAAATGTAGGAATATTTCAACCAGTATCTCTTCAATAATATGGTTAATTTGCATATTATAAGTCAATATTAGTAGCCAAATGCAAGTCCAATTTCCACTATAACTAAGACAAGATAATTGGTAATCAACTCTAACAGTTATCAAAAAACCATTGTGAATCCAACCAATAATAAAGGAATGAATAAATTCCAGTTAAAAAAACTTTAGAAATGATAACATAGTATCAAAGTCGCATTCAATGTGTAATTATAGGGTAAACTGCATAAAATTACCCATTAAAGAGCAAGTTTTACAAAAAACAAATACAAGAAAATGAAGAAAAAAAACCGCTTTAAAAATGCCAAGTTTACATAAAACCATCCCATATTTTTTTTTGGTAACTAAGAACCACCCATGTTAGGAAAATCATTAATCTTCTATTAAATACATAATTGAAAATAAATTGATTTTTTAATAAGTCATTCTAAAATAGCTACTCCAAATTGGAAATTTTTAGCTATCTGTTCAAGAATATGGTTTGCATATTACAAGACTTACGGGTGATGAATTTAACTTCCAATTCATATCTACTTTGATTGCTTAACATGTGGATATAACAAAATCACCACGAACAACCAATGATATGGAGTTATAGACGAAAAAATTTATAAGCTAGATAAAAATTAGGGTCAACAGTTGTACCATAGATGTTCAATTCACAATAGAGTTAAGAAAGGGTTTCAAAAAAGTTACATGTCGAGTTATTTGAGACTTAAAGCAACTAAAACAAGGTGAACACTGGAATTATCGCCCATCTTCCAACAAAAAACCTCGCCCTTTCTGGATTTCCGCCCAAATTACGATGAGTTTCAATCGATTAACAACCGTATAACCTAATTTAACCCTCGAAGAAGATAAACGTTTGAAAATTTGTCAATATGATTAAAAGATAAAAAAGTTATAAAACCCTCCTCTCCAAACATAATTATAATTAATGATAACTTATATTATATATTAGAAAATATAATCCTCAATTTGAAAAGTGTAATGAAATAAAATCATGGGTAAGGAGTATAAATAATGAATAGTTCCGATAATAGAGTATGTATAGTAGTTGTGCAATATTACTATACATAATCAAATGTGAAAGTTATTCATGCTTAGTTATAAAACGTTTGAATCTGGGAAAATGAAACTATAAAATTAAGCACTTACTACTAAGTACTAACACTAAAATATTTTTTTGGACAAAAAAACACTGAAATAATTTTAACAAAATAATAATGTAGTATCAATATATAATATCATAACTTATTTTTGTTTAGTTCTAATAAAAGATGATATAATCATAAAAGATAAATATTATTTCATAGCATAAAAGAGTAACCCATATTTATAATTAAACATTTAAGACATAATAAATATATAATACTATTAATAAAAATAATAATAATTGTAATATTGTACCTTAAAGGTGAGTAAGAAAAATAGAACCAAAATCACGTTTGTTAAAATTTAAATTGTTAAGGGATGGCAAATTTACTAATTAAATTTATTAAGTTGGTTAATTATTGCTTCTCCATAATTCCTTACAACTATTAGTATTCTAAAAGAAAATTGGCGATAATTTTGTAGTATATAATATTTAAATATATAAAATATATAAATGTAAAAGAACGCATAGGATAAATTGTTATAAAAAATTATTCTCATACAATGTTGTAAATAAGGGCAAATAAATAAAGCATTAAATATATTAATAATTTAACCAATCACCAATGGAATGAACGAAACATAGTACTAAATTACAAATTCGCATGATAAAATCAAAATATAAATGCACACTGTTGATTACATGGTACAAATATGCATAAACAAATTACAACTTTAAATCAAAATAAACTCATACTAAAATAAATATTTTAAACAAAAAATATTGAGAACAATTTACAAATTTTTCACTAGATTTACTACAATTCATTAACCAGATTCAAAACATATCCCGTGTGTAGCATGGGTATGCCTACTAGTATCTTTCTTATCTATATATATTTACAAGTTAGCATTCTAGGTCATTGAATGCTAACTTTTAAAGATGAATTAGTTTTTTTTCATGCTTTATTTATTTAGCTCACAATTTAAACAATTTTTCAAATCCAAAAAAGTACTAAAGTGACAATTTCATATATTAACAATTATATTAGTAATCTATAATCTTCTATATAATATAAAAAGTTTTTGATTCACAATTATATACAATTATTACATATTAATCGATTAAAAAGTCCTCATTTTCATGTGGTTGTATAACTGTTATATCTTCACATTAAATTTTCAACATAGTTTAATTTTTATTTCTATTAAGCATGAAAAACAACCAAAATATCATCACTAAAAGACCTTTATATCTTTTTGAGAAATTGAAAAAAATTAATAGACCAAATCAATATTAGTGATTAAAAGTTATTATATAACCAATTATTAATTGAATTTATAGACATAACATCTCTTTTATTACTATAAAGTACTATATGTATGATATAATTTTATCTTTTTTTAATTTAAATTAAGAATAATTAATATAGTGTAATTGCATGACCTAAGTTTATAGCTCCCAAAAACCGAAAAATTAATTGACATAAATCCATTTTTTTGTATCACCTAATTAATCTTTTATATTAAAGATATTTATTGTCACCAACCAATTGAATCATAAATAATTAAAATTCTAGTCATCATCTATATCTATTTAAAAGTTAGCATTCTTGCCATTGAATGCTAACTTTTAAGTCCCTAGAATAAAAAAGATAAAACATCTTAAGATGAAGAGGATGTGATTGATAGAACGTTGAAGAGTATGTGAAGAGGCTTTTTTTTTCTTTTTTTGATAAAGTAAGAATTCGAAGTGTACAACTTCGAGAGCCCAGAAACTAGCAACCGGACTAACCGGCAATACAACAATACCCAAAAGAAACAAAAACAAACAACAAACGAAACAAATTAAAACATGATAAAACAAAAAACCCAGAAATGAGGTGAGTAAAACAAAAACAGACGTTGCGCCGCCGGAAGGAAAGTCATCCTCTAACAAGCCGGAACTACAACTTAATTCATCATCTAAGCAAGCTTCATCATCCTAGAGTGTCTCGCAACGGAGCGGAACCAAAAAAAAAAAATTAGGGTCGGCTCCTCCAATCCGCCGCTGCTCCAAATCACCCCCGACCCCCTTTCCAGCATCCCCTATCTCCTGGACCACCTCGGCGGCCCCGACCCCATCACCGCCCTCTCCCTCGAGGACAACGAGTTGCTGCACTGACCGAGGTGGTGAGAGGGGAGTACCGTCGGAGGGAGAAGAAGGACGCAAGAGGCACGTCGAGGTTGGATCTGAAGCAGGCCGCCGGCGGGAATGAGGGAGTGATCGTCGAAGGTGGATTGTGGTCGCCGGAGTAGAAAGAGGTGGTGAGGAGGGGAGAACCGAGGGAGAGTGGTTGGAAGGAAGAATGCCATTGTAGTGGCGGGGAGAACGGGAGGGGTTGGTGGTTGCCATGGTGGCGGCGGGGGTGGTGTTGCCATGGTGGCGGCGAGCTCTAGAAGGAGCTGGTTTTAGGACCGGCGCCTCACTAGGAGCATTCCCTCGCTGGGAGGGTTTTTGGGTTTTTGTATGTGAAGAGGCTTTGAAAAACCTATAATGATGAAAATTAAAAGCTTCCATTTCAGATACACAAGTGGGACGTTGAATTGGATTTGAAGAGGATTTCACAATATATGAACCCTGCCGTCTGAAGCTTTCCACTATCTCCCTCTCTTCCTCTTGCCCACACCCACCTTACCACCATCTAACCCACACCGCGCCGGATCTGAGCCACCACGATCGAACCCACCGCAGACCCACTCGAGTCGCACCGAGCCTGGTCGCGCCCGCCTCGCATAGATCTGCCCACTCGGACCCACCGCTCGAGCCACCACCAACTCGGCTCAACCCTGATCTGCCCATCTCGCACCACCCGCGACTAGCCAGGCATTTGCTATTTTGGAAATTGTTGTTCTACCGGGGGTTCTGGGTGCTTGATTCCACTGATTCGTGAACAAAGGAAGTATATGGGTCATGGGTGTTTGAATTGGAGATTAAAGTAAACAAGTTGTGTTCAGTTGTTCACTTGTTCGCAGGAATCGCAGCCATTTTGAATGTTAGATTTTTCTCTTTTCCCACTGTCCATTTGCTGATGTTTTAGACTGTTATTTGGTGTTATAAATGTCAATTTGTGTGGTAGAGGTTTGTTTGAGAATATGGCATCTTTAGCAATTTTGAGTTCTTCATTCCACTGATTTCCAATCTCTCTCTCGGCTGTCCAATTGTTGTCTTGATGTCCAATTGTTGTCCATTTGCTGATTCCATTTGCTGATTTCCAATATTCGGCTGATATTATTCCAACCGTCCAAGGCTTGGTTTACCAATTTGATTAAGATTTTCGGTATTCTATGTCAATTTGTTGGTAGAGGTTTGTTTGAGAATATGGCATTTGTAGCAATTTTGAAATATCGATTCCACTAATTTGTGAACAAAGGAAGTATATGGGCGTTCCAATTTGGTTCAATGTGAATATATGCATTTATTTGTTTAATTTCACATGTGAGAATATTGTGTTCAATTCCATCGAAGTTTAATGTTTGTAGTGTCTTATCAAATGCAGCTATTTGACTGAATCTGAAGATTATTGATAATTCGATATCGAGCAATTTCAAAAGTTTCGTGATTTGAAATAACAGGTAACTACACAATCCTCATTGGTTTTATATTCAATTTAGGTAGAAAATGATTGATTATTCGTGTTATATCTATATGTTGATTTTAGCCACGCCGGATTGTGCCCCCATAATGCTGAAATCCTACGTCCGCCCCTGCGCTCGACCCACGTGCCTAGATTTCGCAGACCCCGAGCCTGGTCGCGCCCGTCTCGCACAGACCTGCCCACTCGGACCCACCGCTCGAGGCACCACCAACTCGGCTCAACCTAGATCTGCCCATCTCGCACCACCCGCGACTAGCCTCGCGCCCGGACCACGTGCCTAGATTTTACAGACCCCAACTCGACTTCGCAGACCGGACCCACTTGGGTTTACTGGTAAAATCTTCGAGCTATGTGCTTGGGATTTAGATTAAGTTGAATCTGCTTTGTATCGATGTATGTATCATATAAACAAGATCTGGTGCAACTTACTTGTGCCTTTGCAAATCTGTCAATTTTAGTATATTTGCAAAATTGGGTGTGGAAAAATCAGAAGTAATTATTCCTTGCCTTCATCTTTCTTTGTTTTTTGCCCTCATTGTTCAACAGGTGGAGCAAGAACTGATGTCAACCTTGGTGGGACTGTGCTTGGCTACTATTCCTTTTGGGTAATGCCTTCAAAGGCTGCTATTTTGTTGATCTTCTCTTTTATTAGAAGATGCAAAAATCTTGTGGGGCAGTGCTTGATGTAATGCCTTGGTGTTTTTCTTTATTTTATTGATTTTGTTTGTGCTTTTGATTTCTGTTTTGAAGTGTTTTATTTGTACCCTTGAAATCTTCCCTTGTGATATGCAAGTTTGATACAAATTCACATTTTTAAGTCAATGTGAATCTGGAAGTTGCCCATTAATTAGGCAAGTGTGAATACAAATTCACTTTAAGCTGGTGAATGGGCAACTTTTACTATTCAGGGAATTTTATTTATTAATTATATGCCCGATTAGGTAGGTTATACATGTAGCCATATTCTTGTCCATAGTTATCTTCATACAGAGGGGCATGTTTTTTAAACTTATACGGTTCTTCTATGTGTTTGCTTTATGAAGGACAAGTGGTGTCCTGCTCCTGGATGTGATTATGCTGTGGATTTTGTTGTTGGTAGTGTCAGCTATGATGTAAATTATGGCTGCTCATATAGCTTTTGCTGGAATATAAGTCTTTTTATCTTGCTTCCTCAATAGAAGTTCAATTTTAATTGTTAAGTCAGCTGAAAGGAAAGGCATAATATAACACGAGATGTGTCCTCTTCCTATTTACGGCCCTCTCTTTTTTCCCATTAAGATTAAGTTCACCGACCAGTTGAATATGGGACTGTAGCTAAGTGGATTTTAAAGAATAGTGCAGAATCTGAAAACATGAATTGGTATGTACAGATTTGTAGGATTGATCTGTGCATTTATCTGTTTATGAGAGTGTTTATCCCTTCACTTCACTTTATAGAGACATCGAGTAGCTGCATATAAATAGAACCTTAGTTCTGGATTTTTATCAGTAGGATTTTACTAATGTGATTGATAATTGAATTGACTCTATTTAGATTAGATCACTATGTTTATCCAGGCATGATCTGCAATTTATTATCAATCGAAGAGCCAAAGGGGATCCTTCAAATTAGCAGAAAAATAGGTTGTTTTGTACTAGCTTTCTCCCATACTTACCTTTGTCATCTTTACAGTGCTCAATGTCTTCTCTTTAGTTTGTTGATGTGATTTTTTTTTTTTGGTTTTGCTAGATTTTCACGATTTGTTTTTTTTTTCATTTAGTAACTTATCCAGTCCACTATATACATTTCATCTTCATTTTACATCAGGATTATGTGCGCTTATTAGCTGTCGAGGGCTGTGCTGCCCCTAGGAATGTGTTGCACATATTCTTCTTGTCATCGTCAATTTCTCTCAGGTATGATGATGTACAAATTTATGATGCAGATTAAGTGCTTTAATGAACTATTCACATATAATTGGCGACACTGATGACATGAGCTACAGAGAAGTCCATAATAGCAAGTTGTGAGTCTGTATGTAACATTCTATATTATTCAAATAGCGGCAGGAGCCCTCCATAATTGATTCAATCTTACTTATAGTTAACCAAATTTACTAATTTTTCTTTCTGTAAATGAAGTTTTATAGAGACCGGAAAGTGCCAGGCCTTTCTTTGGAGGGCTTGCTTCTGAAGTTCACTAGGAGGTCACAGCCGACGGCTGATTCTGAACCGATTCTCAGTGCAAGATAGTACACAAAAGCATGATTATCGAGAAACACTGTGATATTCTTAAGGATTGATAGGACCATGTGACAGTAGCTTTGATGATATTGTTCTTTTAAATACTTTGTTCAGAGTGAAAATGTCATGTGAATCTTTAAACTCAGTCATTTAGTTATTAATTTTTGGTCACCCTTATATCATATGTTATAAACTACTTAAACTAATTGACTATTGCTTTGAGAATGTATGATCATTGGCATAACATGATTCTTTGCATCTTTGTTGTTTGTTTAAGGTACCAGTTGCATATTATAGATTTTGATCTATCATGAGTCACTTCTGGGAGAATGGAATAGATTGCCTTACATGATCATTCAGATTTTTCAAGTGGTTAAATGTTTTTTCCTCAGATGACAGGTTGTTGTTGTGCAAACTGTCATATTGGGTGGCAGTTCGGTTGACAAATTTGAGCATTCCAGTTACAAGTTCGATACTTGGTGAGCATTCCAGTTGCCGATGATTACATCAACACAAAATTGCAGGTCGAATGGTCGATTGGTTGAAAATTCTGCTATCATAACGCCAATTGTCCTGTTTATGCTAATACGAGAATTTGTTTTCAAGTGTTTGCAGATTGTAAGTGGTTGGCCTTGAAGAACGATAAACTTTATATTAGATATAGAAGATTTCTAAAATATTCACAAAAACTTTCATCAAAATATAAACACATCCCTACAAAAACAAACTTTCACTTTAATTCAAAATTAAAATTATACTTCTAACCAAAATTATAAAAAATAAAATAACCCGCTTCTTAATTCTTATGTACAATCATAACATTTTATACCTAGCATACTTACATTTAAAAAAAATCAAATAATATATGTCTAACCTAAAAAAAAAACATAACAACGATCCATGTATTACAAACTTATTTTATATATCGTGACACTACATATACACAAATGGCCCGTTCGAAGCACGGGCTTTGATTTCTAGTATATATATAAGATTGGGTTGGTGCCACTATTTATTGCTCTCATTAAACATGTTTACCATAATACTAATATAATT
Source organism: Rheum nobile (assembly GCA_027886185.1). Classification (NCBI taxonomy): domain Eukaryota; kingdom Viridiplantae; phylum Streptophyta; class Magnoliopsida; order Caryophyllales; family Polygonaceae; genus Rheum; species Rheum nobile. Next base: position 285,923 of record WOAB01000002.1, on the reverse strand, counting down.
ATTATTATAAAAAATTAAATCAAGTAATTGTGTATAGCTTAGTGGTTGGAATGTCTTAAAATAACTCATTGATCATAGGTTCAAGTCTTTTTGAGATCATTTTATCCATTTATTTAATTTTTTTATATTACATTTGCTACACAAACTAATTTAAGAATTTAAAAAAATTGTATTTTTATGAAAATAAGGGACAAGTGCATGTATACAGGTCAATTGTCAAAAAATCATATTACAAAATATATTGTTAATGTCACGTAATTTTTTTTATAATCCCCATAAAAATTCCATAATAAAATACATTCATCTCTTCTAAACATCTATAAACTGCCATACCATTCGGTCGAAATGAATCGGTTAAACATTTGTACAATATAACTTTGACCAACATTATACATATAGATTTGGGTTCCCGTGCGAAATGCCCTTCCCGTGCGAAATGCGAAGCGATTTTGGCCGTACATTTTTTTTTTCGTTTTCGTCCCCTAATCATTCTGGAATAGCCTATATAGAAAGTTCACAAATAAGCACTAAATGTTCATTTATTTGTACATTCACGTTTACAAATAAGCACTGAATGTTCAAAGACATGTATTGGAACATGATCATGTTATATGTGAACTTTTATGACACATAAAATGAACATGTAGTACTTATATGTGAACGTCAATAATTGTCTATTTCAGAACGATCAGAGACAATAAATAAATAAATAGATAAAATTGTTGACCGAAAAAGAAAAAAAAAAGTTCGCCGTATTTACGGTTATGTCATCGCGTCACTATTCACTCCCCCCCCCCCCCCCCCCTTTTTTTTAACAGTATCGTCCCTTGAATATTACCCCCCAGATAATAAACATTACCGCCCAGATAATGAACATGTGGTATCAATTTATGAACGCGAACGACGCGACTGTTTCGCACTTCGCACGGTAAACATATTTCGCATCCGAAACGGACTCTATATATACATATATAACATTCACTAAAAAGTTAAACGAAATCAAATAACCTATGATATATAAAATTCTGCTTAAATAGTCTATTTACAAGGCTTATCAATTATCACATATATTATGATTTTTGTTACAAATGCACTATGAATATAGATTTAGAATATGAAATTTGGACCAAGTTCTTTCATACTTTAATAAGCTCAACAAAGAAAAAATGTTTTAAATATGACATGAAAAATAAAAACAAAACTAACAGTACATATTAACTAGCCTTGTAATAAATGAAAAATAACATAGGTTGTATACCGTACTCAACTGTTCAAATTCACAATATGAAAACTTTCACCATTAGTCTATATCCCTTCATATTCCAAAACCCTTAAGTAATAAATGTCAATAATTATTCTTATCCGGATGATTTAATTTCACTATAGAAAATCATTTTTTAGTAAGGATAAATATATTCTTCTATTTCTAATGAGGTTTTGCACGAGCTCAGAGTTTCTTTTTTGCACGAGCTTATAGTTTCATATGAATGGTAAGTGATCTGTACTATAATGTAGTGTTAATTTTCATTATAGTTAATTTTCATTATAGTTAATTGATCTATTTCTCTATATAATCCTTTTTCTGTTTGATTTAGGTTTGAACATATTGCAACTTTCAAAACGAACTCACTATCGATCCGAACTGGTACGTGAAGTCTTCATATTGTCATCATAGATTCATAGTTAAACACACTATTTGGCAGTTGAACCCATGGAGGCAGGCTGAAATATCACCAACCAACGACGCCAATGATATCTTATTGCATATCAATCAGAGCCCAAGATTTTGATACCTTCTCTTACATTCAAAATAAAACATATCTAAATGAATTGTTACATTAAACATTTTAAATTGAATGTTTAAAGTTATATGTTAATTTATGCTTTACAAAATTGCTTGAAATATTGTGCTGAAATGTTAGCACGATGGGTTTGAATCGATACACTAAATGTTGAGGTGTTAATAAATATCATGAGTTGATCGACAATTAGTCTCACAAAATACTAAGGCAAATATCAGAAAATGAATAAACAAATTATTTCGTTAACTATATATTCAATGATAAAAAAAAAAAAATTCACTACATGATTGTACCTATTCAGTTTTTCATTATGATCTTGATTCGCATTTTTTTAATAGATAATCGGAGGCAGTTAAGACGAAAGCTTATTTTGCATAAAACTGTCAAGCGCAAGCATGCATGATATAGTATTGATATACAATATTTACATTATATTAAAGTTTATTCTCCTTTTAAATTTGATAATACAAAAAAATGAATATGAATTCATATATAGTTCCAATAGTTTTTTTTTAACAAAGCTATACACACACCAATAGTTAAATGCATATGAATATATAAAATCATAATAAATTATTGGGATAAACGATTCAGGTGTACAATAATAAAATACTATGTATAGAAAATATTTATTCTTTTTTTTTTTGGGTAAGGAAACAGGGCTATAGCCCTTCTGAAATTTATTAAACGGTTTTTTCGTCCGATAATCCCGAAGTATGGTAAAATTCACGAGATACCCAACTGTTTAGTATATTTCGTCCGGTAACCCCGAACTTTGTTTTTTTTTTCGATATATACCTCACCGTTAATATTTTAACGATTCCGTTTCTTTTAAGAAAAAAAAGCCTTTGTTCCCATCGTCTCTCTCTGTCGTTCACCATTTCGTTCCCATCGTCTCTCTCGTTTACCATCCGCTCCCTCCGCCAGAGAAGCAAAGCGGCGCGGTTCTCGACTCCAGCGAGCTCTTGGTTCCCGACTCCAGCGAGCAAGGTGGCGGGCGTCGGCGAGCAAGGCGGCGAGCAAGGCGGCAGGCGTTGGCGAGCGTTCCCAGTGGTTCGTCGAAGCAAGCGTGGGTATCGTCGGCTTTCAACAATCGGTGGGGCTCCAAACTAAAGGTGTGTAATTCAGCCCTATATTTCATATCGATGGAATTAGAGAGTTAGGGTAATTTTGGAATTGGGGATTTGGAGATTTTGGAAGTGTGTAGTGCCAAACACATCCTTAATGTGGATCAGATGTTGTGCTTACAACATACAAAACAACAATGGTCTGGATTTGTAGTAGCATGGAATATCCAGCCCATTGTCCAGTCTCACCAGCTACAAGAGCAGTTGAACTCCAACTAAATCCTGCATCTTAACAGTTGGCACTTGAAGAGAGATTCAGATCTGTTGCCATGCCTTTAGCACCTTCAGTACTGTTCTCGTTAGCTGAGCTGACTGGCACAGAATACCCAATCCCGCTTGAAAGAGCCTGCCAACTGGTGAATGAATCTTGCCCGTGCATATAAGAAGCAACATGCTCTTTGAATTCTATTGCAGAGGTGAACCTCCTTGGAAAACTGAGGCACCAAAATATAGTAAAGCTGCTTGGATTCCTGCATAATAACAAAGATGCCATGATGATTTATGAGTATATGGAGAATGGGAACCTAAAAGCCAGGAGCCTTAATTAATCAAAAGCCAGGAGTCTTAATCATTCCAAATTCGGTGCTTCTGCTATTCCTTTTATTCAAAATCTGTTTGCAAGATTGGCAGTTGCACAGATGCATAAAATGACAAGCAACATAGACCAGATTTTTAGAACTTCACATATGGTTCCATTTGAACTCGTAGTGGAGTTGCAAATCATACTCGCAGCGATGCCTTATGCTTTGTCTTAATTATGATGTTTAATTTTCCATGATCCTTGTGTAACACCCCCAAATATATCCTTGAAAGGTATTACCGCCAGTGACCTCAGATTCCACATCCGAAGCCACCCAAGGCTTAACTAGTTTATACAAATCATAAAACAACATTTATAATACGAAATGTCATAGTATTGGATTAAATCAAAGTTTCGGAATTACTTCCATAATCCAAATACAACCAAAATATATTACAGCGGAAGTCTTTAATACAGCGGAAGTCTTTTTAAAATAAATGACACAAAAGTCTTAATCTAGCGATCACACGCCTAGGATCTTAACCTTGATAAAAACTCTTCAAAATTCCATTTGCCTCCATCGTCGTTTCTAGCCTTCATGGAACGGACGTTTATCTGATGTGCCGTATGAGACGGATGACACCAGTCAACCATGCAATGGAATATAACCGGTTGGTTAGTCTAATGAAAGACTATGCAAGGGTAAAACAGAAATGTTCTAAGTAGTCGTATTAGGTTAGACTCATCGCTTCTCGAATAAAAGTCGATGACGATAGTCAACCACCATACTCCTACTGAAAAATACGAAAAAGTATGATCAAGAGAAGACTCTGAAAGATTGAATCTTAAGGACACATATGAAGAGAAGACTCCAACGAATTGAGTCTTATCGAAAAGTATGACAATGTTTGGGAACATTATAATTCACACAAGCGTTTTAAAACTGACTTGACTATTTGGGTCCACGACCAACCTCATCGCACAATGCGAATTCAGATTTGGAAGGTGGACTTACTCTAATCGAAGTCCGGACGAGTTTCCAAGTTGTACTTCTCGCCCTAAGGCTCATTAATTATGTACATAACGGCACTTATCTTATTTAATTCCAAAACATATATTCACGTTATAAGCTTTTATCATAATCATCTCATCCCTCAGGACATAGAGATATATAGTCGGGAATAAATCCCTAAAGGTTTGACGCCGGCTAAGCGCACCTCCCCTATACTCAGACATGGGATAGTCATGACTAGAGAAACGGTGTTAGGGCTTGAACATCCTATCCACCGGGTTATAAAGAAACGGCTACCTCTCAAGGTAAGCAGCGCTCCTACGAATACTCGTGCTAACTATCTCAAGTGCACATAAAATCCACTGCTAACTATATTTCAAGTTCGCATAAAAATCCACAACAATACCATCACGGTAATAACAGATATAATAGCGTTGTTTCTAGCAATATATACAACCTATCATAATATTCATTTTAATCTTATCATTTTAAGAAAACTGTTCCCAACGAAACCAGTAATTCATCCCAATTTAATTAACAATTAAATAATTGATAATTAATAGAAATATGGAATGATAAGCAAGGGCAAACCGCCACTTGCCTTAGATTTAGACGAAGCTCAAAGACAACGGGTTTCCGGGTCCGGAATGAGGACAAAACTCAGATTTCAGATCCCTACGGAACGACCAATAACGAAATCCTAAGTTAGATTCGATAATAAAATATATGAATCTAAGTAAAGACGAACGAAATCGAAGGAACGAAGCCTCGATCAAAACCACAAAGCCCAAACCACAAGCGCCCAGGCACACCGCGGGTGCGGTGGCTCTGCCGCGGGTGCGGTCGAGCTACAGCGGTGACACAACGGAGAAGAAACTCACCGGAATCGACACGACGGGGTTCGATCTGGATGGGCTTCGACTTCCAAACTCCTTGGGTCACCAAACACCACCTTGAGAGTACCTCCTCCTCCTATGGTAGCTCCGACGACAACTCCGGCGAAAGCTTGCAAATTCGGCGACAATGGAACGAGACAGAGATTTGAGAGAGAGAGAGAGATTGAGATGGCTTCCTCCTCCAAGTCTTCTCCTTATATAGGCCAAGCAAGGAGCTCAAGCAACCAGCTCCCCCACCGCCTCAGCTCCGACAAGGGCGAAGCAGCTCAGGCGCACGACGGTCAAAGTTCGGCGAAGCAGAAAAGTAATGATGATGGCGCGGGTGCGGTGGGTATGACCGCGGGCGTGGTGGAGGCCAAATCCTGCCTCTTTCACCCTCTTTCGTCCGGGAAGAATTATGGGTATGGGTCTTAACCCCGGATTAAATATATTCGTATCCGAACAAATATTCTAAACCCCAAAAATACGTTGAATGTATTTTATTCCACTCAGGGAATTATTACAGAGATCAAGCATTTAACAGAATGTCTGAACTTCTCTGAAATTAATTCGACTTCAGTACGAGTGTTTGGAAAATTACAAAAATGCCCTTACTAAAAATGAGGGGTATTACATCACTTCCCCCTTAAAAGAAGTTTCGACCCGAAACTTGGCCGAATAACCTAAAAAAAGCGACGCGTTACAACACTACCCCCTTAAAAAGGTTTCGACCGCGAAACTAGGCCGAAAACAGCTTGGGAAAGCGTCTAAGTATATCCTCCTCAGTCTCCCAGGTTTCCCAAGTAACATCCTCAGTTCCTGACTTGGACCACAAAATCCGTACCAATGGTACCACCTTGTTCCGTAACTGCTTCTCACGGCGTTCGAGAATACGCACCGATATCTCCTCGTAGGTACCATTTGTCTGAATCTCAATGGCTTTATAACTCAGCACATGAGACTCATCAGGCACGTACTTCCTTAACAAGGATACGTGGAACACGTTATGCACTGGATGCGCCGATGGCGGCAATGCCGGCAATGCCAAACGATACGCTAGAGACCCCACTCTGTCAAGGATCTCAAATGGTCCCACGTAGCGAGGGTTAAGCTTTCCACGCTTGCCGAATCTAAACACACCCTTGGATGGCGACACTCTGACAAACACTTTGTCACCAACCTCAAACTCGACATTCCTGCGCTTTAGATCTGCATAAGACTTTTGTCGACTCTGAGTTGTCAACATCCTTTGTCTTATCAAAGCAATGTCCGAGGCAGTCCTTTCGACTAATTTCGGTCCAAGCAGAACCTTGTCGGCATTCTCATCCCAACAAATTGGAGATCTGCACCTTCGACCGTACAAAGCCTCGAATGGAGCCATCTTTATGGTAGCATGTCAACTGTTGTTGTATGTGAACTCAATCAGACTCAGACTGTTCTCCCAACTAGTCGAACGATCGAGTACACAAGCTCTTAGCATATCTTCCAAGGTCTGGATGGTCCTCTCAGACTGTGCATCCGTCTGAGGATGAAACGCAGTACTGAATCTCAACTCGGTTCCCATGGCCTTGTGTAATTCTTTCCAGAATCTTGACATGAATCAGCCATCTCGATCCGATACAATGGTCTTTGGCGTACCATGCAAACGGACAATCTCGTGTAAAAACACTTCTGATAGCTTCTAGGTTCCCCATGTTGACTTGATAGTCACGAAGTGAGCACTCTTCGTGAGCCTGTCAATGATTACCCATATAGCATCCTTCTGGCTTTGAGTCTTTGGCAGCCCCGTGGCGAAATCCATAGCAATATCCTCCCATTTCCATTCTGGCACTGGAAGAGGTAGCAACTCACCACCTGGTCTGCGGTGTTCTATCTTGACCATCTGACAAGTCAAGCATTTCGCCACAAACTTTGCTACATCCCACTTCATGTTGGGCCACCAGAATTTCTTTCTGAGGTCCTTGTACATCTTGCTAGAGCCTGGATGTACAGAATAAGCTGACGAATGGGCCTCCTTCATCACCAACTGGCGAAGACCATCAACGTCAGGCACACAGATTCGGTCCTGAAACCAGAGTGATCCATCTTCCTGAATCACGAAACCAGGAGCTTTCCCGTCCATCACTTCACTGCTTAGCTTCACCATGACTACATCATCAACCTGTTTCTCCCTGATTTGATCAAGTAGCGTGGCCTGAATCTCAAGCATGCTCAGATATCCTCTACGCTGATCGTACAAGACTTCAATCTCGCACAACCCTTGGTTTAGCTTGGTCTGAGCAGTAAGTAGAGCCACTACAGTCTCGTGCGGCGTCTTCCGGCTCAATGCATCGGCTACTACATTAGCCTTGCCCGGATGATACAACAACTCGATGTCGTAGTCTTTGAGTAGCTCTAACCAGCGACGTTGTCTCATATTCAACTCCTTCTGAGTGAACACGTACTTAAGACTCTTATGATCGGTTAAGACTTGGCATCTCACACCATAGAGATAGTGTCTCCAAATCTTCAGCGCAAACACTACAGCTGCTAATTCTAGGTCATGCGTCGGATAGTTTGCCTTATAAGTCTTCAACTGTCGGGATGCGTATGCAATAACTTTGCCTTTTTGCATTAGCACACATCCCAAGCCACTCTTCGAAGCATCACTATAGACCACATAACCATCATTCCCTTCCGGTAGCGCTAATACTGGTACAGAGGTCAGACATTGCTTCAGCTTCTGAAAACTGACCTCGCACTTGTCATCCTAGACAAACTTCTTATGGACTTTGCAGAGCAGACCGGTCATGGGTAGAGCGATCTTAAAAAATCCCTGCATGAATCGTCTGTAATATCCAGTGAGTCCTAGAAAACTGTGCACCTCCTTCACATTCTGAGGCCGCTTCCAATTGGCTACCGCTTCAATCTTCTGGGGAACAACCATAACCCCATTCTCATTAATCACGTGGCCTAAGAAAGCCACTTCTTTTATCCAAAAGTCACACTTAGACAACCTTGCGTACAGCTGATTCTGTCTAAGGACTGACAAAGTAATCCGAAGATGTTCCTCGTGAACCTCCTCACTCGGGGAATAGATCAGAATATCGTCGATGAAGACCACTACGAACTTATCCAAGTATTGGTGGAAACATCGATGCATTAGATCCATGAAGACTGCTGGAGCATTAGTAAGTCCAAATGGCATGACTACGAACTCGTAGTGACCATATCTCGTTCGGAACACAGTCCTCAGAATATCTTCCTCACGAATCCTGAGCTGATGATAACCAGACCTCAGATCGATTTTGGAAAAGACCTTTGCTCCCTGCAGTTGATCCAACAGATCATCAATCCTCGGCAACAGATACTTATTCTTGATCGTGACTTTATTCAACTCTCGATAGCCGATACAAAGTCGAAACGATCCATCCTTCTTCTTGACGAACAAAACCGGAGCGCCCCAAGGTGCCCCAAGGTGATGCACTCGGTCTTATATATCCTTTCTCAAGAAGATCCTCGAGTTGCTTCTTCAACTCTTGCATCTCAGGAGGAGCCATCCGGTACGGTGCCTTAGAGATCGGCACGGTACCAGGATCGAGATCAATGATAAATTCTACGTCACGATACAGGGGTAAACCAGGAATCTCCTCCGGAAAGACATCCAGAAACTCACGGATGACCGGAATATCAGGAATTGAAGGTTCATATTTCTTGGGCTTGTTCAGATAACACAGGTACCCGACACATCCTTGTCGAAGTAGCTTAAACGCAGTCATCGCATTGATAAGCCTGTCGTTATCAACGTCATTCCGACCCTTGAACTTGCATACATACTGCCCCCCAGATGACACTGTCACAGTCCTTGAGCTAAAATCGATTACCGCCCCATGACGCGTCAGCCAATCCATACCGAGAATAATATCGTATGGAGCCATGGCTATACAAATCAAATCTGCTTCGAATTTCTTACCCTGGATGGTAATCGGAAATTCTGACAGACGCTTGGTTCCAACCAAATGTTCACCATTAGGAAGATTTACAACGAAAGGTTCACAAACCTCGTTGCATACTAAGTCTAACTTACTGACACAACTCTCCGAAATAAAGGAATGGGTAGCACCCGAATCAAACAGCATACATACAGAAGTAGAATGACGGTATAGAGTACCTTGAGCAATTGGAGCATTTGGTCCATCCGCCTCACGCATCTCGTAAAGGCGTTGACCTTGACCTCCAGAAGTAGTTGGGGCTTTCCCCTTGTTTTGTGCAGTCATCTGCGCTGAAGGACTAGGAGCCTCCATTGGTCTAAACCTGGATCGATTGTTCTGACTAACAGACCCTTATTGTGATTCAGCCCCTTTCTGCCTTCTCTGCGGACAGAACGTCTGTACATGGCCCTCCTTTCCACAGCCATAGCACGTCTTCTTCTCCTTCGGACACGCATTATTCTTGTGCCCGGGTGTACCACAATTGTAGCACTGGATCGGATTCTTGCCTTGACCCGACTGTTGCGTAGACCCTCCATGAGTCATATCCATTTTTTCTTTGCCAGACTTGGCAAAATTAGACGGTGGTGCGGTACGCTTGAATCCACTCGCCTGAGACTGATTCTGCATTGACCTCTGGCGATTGCGCTTCTTCGTTGACTCCTCCAGAGTCACTTCCAGTTTGTAGGCAGCGTCCACGTACTGCTCCAAAGTAGAGCATCCGTGACGTACCATCAACGACTTAATATCTAGATTCATCCACTCATGGAAATGCTAGATCTTTTGCTCTTTGCTGGACACCTCCGGCCCAGCATACTATAGCAGGTGATTGAACTTGGCCGCAAGCTCAATCACTTTCAATCCATCCGTCTTTGGATAGAGGAACTCCTTGTGTTTTTCTTCCCTCATAGCTCGGGAGAAGAAACGATTTGTCATCTTGGCCTTGAACATCCCCCAGTTCAAACCGGGGTGATCAGCAAGACTTGTACCTTTCCACCATTCACTGGCTACTTCCTTCAGCTGAAGGTAAGCAATGTGCACCTTTTCAGCTTCAGTGCACTCAACATTTCTGAATAATCTTTCCATGTGTAAGAACCAATGTGCCACCCTGACTGGCTCTCATTTCCCATCATAGCTATCAGGCCTCATAGAGCTTATGGCCTTCAGTGCTCGGCCATAGTCGCCTCTATTCCTGACCGCATCTTCTCGGGGTACATGGATATCTGCCTCCTCGAATCTAGGAACCACTGGAGGAACTGGCACGCCTTGTGCCTGAGGCGCAATTGGTCGCATGATATCGGTGAATGCTTGCATCACAATTCCCCGAATAGCCTCTATTGCTGCAGCGTTAAACACTACTGTAGCGTTAGGCGGAACTTGGTCATTGCCCACTAGATTGTTATTATAAGCAGACTCGTGTTCATCCACGGGGTTTGCAGTGTTTCTCACATTTGGTATGGGGTCATTGCTTGGCCCAGCACCAGCACGAATGGTGTTCCTTGTGTTCACCATCTGTTTACCGATCAAATTCCAAGTATTTTATAACATTAATATCATTCCAATGTACTCAATGTAATAAAATCACTTAGAAAAGATCAAACTTGGTATTTTTCATTGATAAGCTCAAACTGAGCTAATAAGTTCTACAAAAGGGATCTTCCGAGCGTCAAGACAAAATTGCTCGGAAACTAAGGTTCTTAACAAAACGAACACTGAAATACAAGAAAAGAAACTGCTAATCAGCACTGGCCCAATCATGGCGCCCTGAAACGTTTCCTGTAATCACAGCTCCTCATACATGGCTTCTTCGAACAGGGTTTACCATCAGAATCCGGTGATGGACTTCTCACCCTGCTCGGTCCTGGAGCACATGGCTCATTCCTTGGCATTGCCCTTCTTCGAGCATGCTCAATCGCCTCATCCATCTGATGACGCTCTTCAAGGGAAATCATCTGACTCAAGCGAAGTGCCTCTCGCGAGTCAGGGCTCAACCTCAGCCTCCTCTGAGCAGGAATATGCTGTGAGTCCTCAGATGCATTTTGTGGATCACTCCTTCTTCTGATGCCAAACTCAGCATAGAGTGTCTCCCAATCGGCCGGAGTCAATGGCGAGTACTTTCGCTCAGGCGGCAACTCCGGACATGGATAGATAAACTCCATCCCCGAGTCCCCGCTGCCCACCAATAAGCGCTCTAAGCCATCAGACTCGTGGCCCTGATCCTCGAGGTCCTCTACGGGGTCCTCCTCTGGATCCTCCTCTGGATCTTTTTCAGGATCCTCTTCGGGAATCGACTTGATCATAAAGGCATCGTCGTAGTACTCTCTTGCGTACTCTGACGGATAACCCTCATCCTCAGTGTCCTCCCTTGGCTCCTCTTCGGGCTCTACCATAGGAACCTCGGTTTTATTGGACACTAGCACTACCGACTCAGGGAGTACGGTCTTCACCTCCTCGGGTGGACTACTGGATTCTCCGATCTCAAAGCATCGAGGGGGAACTGGAAACTCAAGCCTCATTGGAGATGGCGGAGCCACCTCAGCTTCTTCTGAGTCCCTCTGAAGAGAAAAACATGCACCCATAATCTGTGGGTGACGAGAAGAGAGTTTAGTCTTTCTAAATATAGAAGCGAACTTACTATATTAGACTAAAATGAAGGTACGACTAGAACGGTTTGAAAAAAAACTCTTTTTCATTTCAAAAACGAGTAAACGGTTTATAAACGTTTTGTTTCCCGTAAAACATTTTAAAACCCAACCCGAAAAAAAAAATCAGCTCTGATACAAAATCTGTAACACCCCCAAATATATCATTGAAAGGTATTACCACCAGTGACCTCAGATTCCACATCCGAAGCCACCCAAGGCTTAACCAGTTTATACAAATCATAAAACAACATTTATAATACGAAATGTCATAGTATTGGATTAAATCAAAGTTTCGGAATTACATCCATAATCCAAATACAACCAAAATATATTACAGCAGAAGTCTTTAATACAGCGGAAGTCTTTTTAAAATAAATGACACAAAAGTCTTGATCTAGCGATCACACGCCTAGGATCTTAACCTTGATAAAAACTCTTCAAAATTCCATTTGCCTCCATCGTCGTTTCTAGCCTTCATGGAATAGACGTTTATCTGATGTGCCGTATGAGACGGATGACACCAGCCAACCATGCAAGGGAATATAACTGGTTGGTTAGTCTAATGAAAGACTATGCAAGGGTAAAACAGAAAGGTTCTAAGTAGTCATATTAGGTTAGACTCATCGCTTCTCGAATAAAAGTCGATGATGATAGTCAACCACCATACTCCTACTGAAAAATACGAAAAGGTATGATCAAGAGAAGACTCTGAAAGATTGAATCTTAAGGACACATATGAAGAGAACACTCCAACGAATTGAGTCTTATCGGAAAGTATGATAATGTTTGGGAACATTATAATTCACACAAGCGTTTTAAAACTGACTTGACTATTTGGGTCCACGACCAACCTCACCGCACAATGTGAATTCAGATTTGGAAGGTGGACTTACTCTAATCGAAGTCCCGGACGAGTTTCCAAGTTGTACTTCTTGCCCTAAGGTTCATTAATTATGTGCACAACGACACTTATCTTATTTAATTCCAAAACATATATTCACATTATAAGCTTTTATCATAATCATCTCATCCCTCAGGATATAGAGATATATAGTCGGGAATAGATCCCTAAAGGTTTGACGCCGGCTAAGCGCACCTCCCCTATACTCAGACAGGGGATAGTCATGACTAGAGAAACGGTGTTAGGGCTTGAACATCCTATCCACCGGGTTATAAAGAAACGGCTACCTCTCAAGGTAAGCAACGCTCCTACGAATACTCGTGCTAACTATATCTCAAGTGCACATAAAATCCACTGCTAACTATATTTCAAGTTCGCATAAAAATCCACAACAATACCATCACGGTAATAACAGATATAATAGCGTTCTTTCTAGCAATATATACAACCTATTATAATATTCATTTTAATCTTATCATTTTAAGAAAACTGTTCACAACGAAACTAGTAATTCATCCCAATTTAATTAACAATTAAACAATTGATAATTAATAGAAATATGGAATGATAAGCAAGAGCGAACCGCCACTTGCCTTAGATTTAAATGAAGCTCAAAGAAAATAGGTTTCCGGGTCCGGAACGAGGACAGAACTCGGGATTCAGATCCCTACGGAACGACCCATAACGAAACCCTAAGTTAGATTCGATAATAAAATATACGAATCTAAGGAAAGATGAACGAAATTGAAGGAACGAAGCCTCGATCAAAACCACAAAGCCCAAACCACAACCACAAGCGCCCAGGCACACCGCGGGTGCGGTGGCTCTGCCGCGGGTGCGGTCGAGCTACAACGGTGACACAACGGAGAAGAAACTCACCAGAATCGACACGACGGGGTTCGATCTGGATGGGCTTCGACTTCCAAACTCCTTGGGTCACCAAACACCACCTTGAGAGTACCTCCTCCTCCTATGGTAGCTCCGGCGACAACTCCGGCGAAAGCTTGCAAACCCGGCGACAATGGAACGAGACAGAGATTTGAGAGAGAGAGAGATTGAGATGGCTTCCTCCTCCAAGTCCTCTCCTTATATAGGCCAAGCAAGGAGCTCAAGCAACCAGCTCCCCCACCGCCTCAGCTCCGACAAGGGCGAAGCAGCTCAGGCGCACGACGGTCAAAGTTCGGCGAAGCAGAAAAGTAATGATGACGGCGCGGGTGCGGTGGGTATGACCGCGGGCGCGGTGGAGGCCAAATCCTGCCTCTTTCACCCTCTTTTGTCCGGGAAGAATTATGGGTATGGGTCTTAACCCCGGATTAAATATATTCGTATCCGAACAAATATTCTAAACCCCAAAAATACGTCGAATGTATTTTATTCCACTCAGGGAATTATTACAGAGATCAAGCATTTAACAGAATGTCTGAACTTCTCTGAAATTAATTCGACTTCAGTACGAGTGTTTGGAAAATTACAAAAATGCCCTTACTAAAAATGAGGGGTATTACATCACTTCCCCCTTAAAAGAAGTTTTGACCCGAAACTTGGCCGAATAACCTAAAACAAAGAGAGGCGTTACAACACTACCCCCTTAAAAATGTTTCGACCACGAAACTAGGCCGAAAACAGCTTGGGAAAGCGTCTAAGCATATCCTCCTCAATCTCCCAGGTTTTCCAAGTAACCTCCTCCGTTCCTGACTTGGACCACAAAATCCGTACCAATGGTACCACCTTGTTCCGTAACTGCTTCTCACGGCGTTCGAGAATACGCACCGGTATCTCCTCGTAGATACCATTTGTCTGAATTTCAATGTCTTCATAACTCAGCACATGAGACTCATCAGGCACGTACTTCCTTAACAAGGATACGTGGAACACGTTATGCACTAGATGCGTCGATGGCGGCAATGCCAAACGATACGCTAGAGACCCCACTCTGTCAAGGATCTCAAATGGTCCCACGTAGCGAGGGTTAAGCTTCCCACGCTTGCCGAATCTAAACACACCCTTGGATGGCGACACTCTGACAAACACTTTGTCACCAACCTCAAACTCGACATTCATGCGCTTCATATCTGCATAAGACTTTTGTCGATTCTGAGCTGTCAATATCCTTTGTCTTATCAAAGCAATGTCCGAGGCAGGCCTTTCGACTAATTCCGGTCCGAGTAGAACCGTGTCGGCATTCCCATCCCAACAAATTGGAGATCTGCACCTTCGACCGTACAAAGCCTCGAATGGAGCCATCTTTATGGTAGCATGCCAACTGTTGTTGTATGTGAACTCAATCAGACTTAGGCTGTTCTCCCAACTAGTCGGACGATTGAGTACACAAGCTCTTAGAATATCTTCCAAGGTCTGGATGGTCCTCTCAGACTGTCCATCCGTCTGAGGATGAACGCAGTACTGAATCTCAACTCGGTTCCCATGGCCTTGTGTAATTCTTTCTAGAATCTTGACATGAATCGGCCATCTCGATCCGATACAATGGTCTTTGGAGTATCATGCAAACAGACAATCTCGTGTAAAAACACTTTTGATAGCTTTTGGGTTCCCCATGTTGACTTGATAGCCACGAAGTGAGCACTCTTTGTGAGCCTGTCAATGATTACCCATATAGCATCTCTGATGAGCAATCAAATTGGCCACTTGGAGGCCTTCTTCTTACACTTGCTTTCCTACTAAGATCAGTACAAAACATTGTTCAGGTGAGCTAGTCTGAAATTCTAAAGCCCTCACCAAAATCAGTACAAGAAAAACATTTTTCAATCTCTATTTCATGTTCTGTCTAATGTCAATGATCATCAATCCAGGCTGATGTGGCCACGTCTTCTACTCCTTGTTTGGGACGATCCAAACCGCCACAACGTCATTCTTTATAGTCAAAGGACAAAATGCATGGCACCTTAATCACAAAATCTAGACCATTGCTGTTTTGTATGCTGTAAGCACAACATCTGATCCACATTAAGGCTGTGTTTGGCACTACACACTTCCAAAATCTCCAAATCCCCAATTCCAAAATAACCATAACTCTCTAAATCCATCGATATGAAATATAGGGCTGGTTTACACACCTTTAGTTTGGAGCCCCACCGATTGTTGAAAGCCGACGAGACCCACGCTTGCTTCGATGAACCACTGGGAATGCTCGCCAATGCCCGCCGCCTTGCTCGCCGACGCCCGACGCCTTGCTCGCTGGAGTCGGGAACCAAGAGCTCGCTGGAGTCGAGAACCACGCCGCCTTGCTTCTCTGGCGGAGGGAGCGGATGGTAAACGAGAGAGACGATGGGAACGAAATGGTGAACGACAGAGAGAGACGATGGGAACAAAGGCTTTTTTTTCTTTTTTCTTTTCTTAAAAGAAACGGAATCGTTAAAATATTAACAGTGGGGTATATGCCGAAAAAAAAAAAACAAAGCTCAGGGTTACTGGGCGAAATGTACTAAACAGTTGGGTACCTCGCGAATTTTACCATACCTCGGGGTTACCGGGCGAAAAAAATGTTTATTAAAACTTAAGCCAAGGAAGAAACAGCTCCAGAGGAGCTAACAAAATCTGCCAAAAGTGCAACATAAATACAGGGCGGAGGTTCAGCAAAATCAGAAAAAAGAAGAAGGATTAAGCAGTGCGTGGTTGGCAAGTATATCTCCACAGGTTTGTTGGCAGAACACCTGACAAAGGTAAGCTTGAATGCACCATTGGCCTCATGAAGAAATTGCTGGCACTGACGAACCAGATAGTAGTCAAGATGAACACGCAAATTTGGAGAGGAGATGGCCGAGCAAGCCTGAGCAAAGTCGGACTGGACAAGAAGTCTTGGGTACCCCAGCCGAGCAGCAAGACGGACACCATGGAGTATTGCCCAGAGTTCCGCAGTCAAGGAACCGCAGACCCCGCACTTAAACCAGAAGCCATAAACAAAATTCCCAGCAGAATCACGGAAGAGACCGCCCCCGCCAGCGGGACCCGGGTTCTCTTTAGAAACAACATCAGTATTCAACGTGAGCCACCCATCCGGGGGACGGGACCAAACAACCGGAGAAACAGCATAAGGAATTTAGGAAGCTCCCACAGCCATGGGAAGGGTGGGCATGCCAGGAGCAGAGGAAAATGTAGTCCAATAGGCAGCAACAAGAGACGAAACAATCGTCGAGAGCCTCGTGCTGTTATCAGTCCCAGAAAAAAAATAGATTGTTCCGACATTTCCAGGAATGCCAGAGCATATACCCAAAGGTGGAGCTCCAAACATCACCCTTCCTGATGTTATCGAAAATCCAAAGGCGCATATTACTAAATTTGGAGGCAGATTATTCCCACTCAACGCAAGCCACGTATCTTTAATAGAGTGGATCGTCCATTGCCCACCGAAGCCTTAAGGCCCTTAGTCATCACGGAGGCCCCATGTACTTCCCCTTTCCACGTGTGAGATGAACCAGCGCGCGATTGGAACATGTCAACGTCCAAACGCCCACTGTAGTATTTGACGCGCAGAATGCGACCCCAAAGTGCGTCCGGCTCCTGGAGCATACGCCAACCAAGCTTTGCAAGGATGGTAGAGCATTGGACTGGCGCATCGATCGGAGACCCAAGCCACCAAATTTCCTAGGGCACGCAATTTTCTCCTAAGACATGAGGTGAACTTTCTTATGTTGAGAGGTTGACCCCCACACAAAGCTTCGAATTTGCCTGTCATCACAAGTAGAACGAGGGAGAAGAGTAGACTGCATTACATAAAGGGGAAGGCTAGAAAGGACCGAAGGCGCTTAGTAACTTTGTCCATAAGGAATTGGTATCTATTTTTGGTCATTCGGCCACAAGCAGTCGGCACACCCAAGTAGGAACCAAAGTCCCCCACCATAAGAATTGCAAGCCGAGCAGAAATGTCCCGTTGAGCCGCGCAGCCCGAACTTTCTTAGAGAAGATCATGCTGCTCTTGGAGTAGTAGTTCACCTGATACGAAACAGAACCTTTCTAAGCAATCTCTAATCACCTCAGCCTGGGATGTAGAGATCAAATCGTTAGTGAAAAAAAGAGGGGAGAGAACAACACCATCGATAGACACCGGCTTCCAACGACCCATCTGAACAGCCTCGGAAATAATATGTGAGAGGAACTCCATACACAGTATGAACAAATAGGGTGAACCCTAGCGAACCCCCCGAGAAGGAGTGAATGAACCCGATCTCGATCCATTCCAAAGTAGCTCCATAGAACCAGAAGTCTGACAATACATAATAATATTGACGAGATGAAGTGGTAAATGGGCACGAACAAGCATCTCCCGCAGAAAAGACCAACGGATACGATCGTATGCCTTGGCCAAGTCAATTTTAAGGATCGTCCATCTCGTAGAGCCATCCGAGGCAGCCATGGTATGTAAGACCTCTTGCACAATAACGACATTGTCAATGATTTGTCGTCCAGTGATAAAGCTAGCCTGTGCGGGAGACACAATGGAAGGCAAAATCGGCTTCAGTCGATTAACAATCATCTTGGTAGACAATTTGAACATCACATTCAGAAGCGAGATGGGACGGAATTGTGCTGGGGACTGCGGGGAATCAACTTTGGTGGGAATAAGCACCATTAAAGAGTTATATATACCCTCCGGGAAAAATACCGTCCTTCACCAACCAGAGGACCGTCTCTGAAACCTGTGTCCCGATCACATCCCAGTTATGCTGATAGAAAATTGCCGGATATCCGTCGGGACCCGGAGCCTTGTAAGGTCCCATCATCTTAAGAGCAACCCATACATCCTCGGAGGAAAATGGCGAATTCAGAACAGACAAGTCAGCCACCTCAATATCAGGAAAGGAAATAGAACAGGAAGGAACCTGACTTGTAGAAGAATAAGGCACATCTTCATTATAAAGAGAGGCGAAGAAATTCAACACCATCTGCTCTATTTGAGACGAGTCAAGCAGCCAGACGCCCGTCTCATCTTGGAGAGTCACAACTTTGTTTGCTCGTCGGCGAACCACAGTAGAAAGATGATAGAATCTCGTGTTACGATCGCCATCAATGAGGAAACTAGCACGAGATTTTTGAAACCAAAGGAGTTGTTCTTGATGGAGCACCTCCTCCAGCTCCTTGCACAAATATCTCTCAATATCCAACAAGTGTTGCGAGGGATGGGATGCTAACTTGCGCCGTGCACCTTCCAAGCGAGCCCATAATTTCTGTTTCCTATGGAAAATATTACCAAAGGTCAGCCTATTCCAGTTCAGCAAATGGCAGAGAGATCACTCAAAGAGTCCGAAATAGGCGTAGAGTGAGACCAGACAGATCTTATGAAGTCCTTGAAAGTCTCGTGGAGCAACCTGGAAACGAAACAGCTGGTCGGAAGGCAATGATGTAGGCATATGATCCAGATGAACCAAAAGGGGCAGATGATCAGAGTGAGGAGCCGATAAATGCTGAACAACCGCCTCAGGAAACCGAAGGCGCCAAGCATCGGAGCACAGACCACGATCCAGACGGCCTGCCTTGAACGTCCTCATTGACACACCTCGGGACCACGTGAAACGAGGACCTGAAAAGCCCATATCAATGAGGTGGGTAGCATCCACCCAATCAGAGAAGGCAACGGTGGAGCGGTTAGTTTCAGAAGAATCATATGTACGCTCAGACGCGTTCAAAGTAGGGTTAAAATCACCCGCCAAAATCCAAGGCCTGTTGTTTGTGCGTGCGAATTCGCCCAGGTCCTCCCACAACTGAAGACGTTGATGAGATCTAGGAGAAGCGTATACAGCAGAGAGCAGCCACGGTTCCTCTCCACGACGGTAAATTTCAACCGTTATGTGTTGTGGGTTAAGAGAAATTGGGAAGACGACAACTTCAGAAGTGCGCCAAAGAAGCCAAATCCCACCAGAAAATCCCTGAGCATCCACACGGAGAAGCCCATCATAACCAATGGAACGACAAACTTGATCCACACGGGTCCCACTTATGCGAGTCTCAACCAGAGCTAAGACACTCGGATCATGCCGACGGATAATCTCATGAATCGACGAGGGAAAATTGGCACCACCCGCGCCTCTAGTGTTCCAAAAAAGCATGTTGATGTTCTTCATGGGAAACAAAGAATCAATAAGGTCTCCAAAAATTGGTGAATGCGTAGACTGCAAAGTAGAAGCAAACGCCAAAACAGATCCGGTGAATCTGTGCAGGGCTTCATCAATTCTTCGAGGGATGGATACCCGACAAAGAAGTGGTTGATACTCCGTCACCAACGGCAGCATGTCCACTATCATACGGTTGGCCAGGTGCAGCAACTTTGCTAGGTAAGGACCCGTCCGACAATTTGAGATCACCATACTGAGTCAGGAGAGGACCGTTATGGTGATCACAGGGTGGGGGGCGAGTTCAGTTGAGACTCCATGTGGTAAGGGAAGAGGCGAATTTGTGAGAGGAGGGCCAGAAGATGAGTTGGGGTTGAGCGTATGGGTATGCTTAGGGGAACCGCTAGTAGGTAAAGTAGGTTTGACTTCGCTCGACTTAGGAAAGATAATATCCGAAATCAGTTGAGTTTTCTTAAGGATCGAATCTTTTGTAACAGTACTAGGCTTGGAGGATAATTTCCCCGGATTCTTGCGAGTAGAAGATAGCGAAATATCCTTCAAATCTTTTTTCCCCTTCTTTTTCTGCAGCTTGTTACCGAGTTCACGGGATTCACGGATAGGAACCGTTACATCCTTAACATATGTGGGACCCACCGGAATAATCGGATCTGTTACCGGTAACGTAGCCAAAGTAGGAGCGTTGACGATCGCCGGAGTCGGATCGGAAGCATCTTCGAACGTAGACTCAGAGTCCACAACAATAGAGGGACCTTCCCCATCGTCTGAAGATAGCACCGCAAATCGCGATTCCTGATCAATGGGAAGGCTAGAAGAACTAACAACGATTTCCTTCCCCTTGGAAGCCTTTCCATTATTCTGTTGAGGTGCTTGCATCTGCTGGGAAGGTGGCAAAGCAGGCATCATGCCTTCCTGCTGGGGTCGTCGACGATTTTTAATAACCTTATTCCACAGACCAACACCATCCGGAACGTCATATGGGTGAGCAGCGTCATGTGCAGAAGGATCGGTCTCAGACAATGAAGGACAGGCGTCCTGAATATGCCCAACCTTCCCACAATGGAAGCACAGGCTGCGAATACCTTCATACTGAAACACCCAAGTGCGTCCACGAAAACGGAACCTTGAGAGGAGCGGTTTAGACAAATCAATTTCAACTGCAAGGCGGACAAATTGGCCCCGATCAACCTTTAGAGTAGTCTTGTCAATACGGATGACCTTCCCGGCAAGATTCCCCACACGAGTCAGGAAGCCGGCATGAAAGTACTCCAGACTTAACCCCGGAATCCGAATCCATGTTGTCAGAATTTTGACCTTATCATTGAAAGGGTCAAAGTTAGGCACCCATCGACGAATAGTAAGGTAATTATCCCCAATCATCCAAGGATCCTATGTCAGTACATGAGAGTAGTCATCATCATTAGAAAATTTGGCCACATAATGAGCATTTCCAATATCCACTAGAGTGAACGTGCCTTTCAGCGCCCATTTCTGCTCCAATCTTTTCTTAAGTTGCAAATATCCCGGTCCTTTATCAAACATGGACACAATAACGGAGCATGCCCATGGTCTTCGCAGGTCGCATTTTTCCTTCGCAGTAAGATGAACCACCGGACAAAGCGGATCAGGATCACCGTCCTCGGAGTCATCATCAGTTTCATAAGAAAGTTCACCTCATGAAACGATAGTCAATTCAAATATTCAAAATCATTTTGAATCAAAATATTACGATTAATCATATGACCAAAATGATTTTAAATATCATTAATGTGTAATATCTACAATTACATTTATTAGGAATTTATTTGTAGAATTAATTAATTTGAAAAGGTAGACGTACGTATGTTTTATTTGTCCATAGATGTTGGTATGTTTTTTTTTTTTTTATCAGGTAAAAATTAGACTGGAAATCACAGAAGAGCCGATTTCTCAGTCTATAGCATACTTTCAGATGAGAACTACAAATTCTAGACTATGTCGAAAATCTTCCAAGGAACTCTGCTGGACCGTCTTAGCGATGAAATCGGCCACCACGTTTGTTTCTCGAAAGACATGAGAAAACTGCACTTAAGAAAATAGTTGTAAAACACACAGGATATCAAAAATTAACATTTCAATATCTCATGGACAGTGCCAGATTTGATTAAGAACATTCACAATGGTAAGGTTATCACATTCAAGTTGAATGTTGGTAATGCCTAATTCATAAGCCTTTATCAGGACATTTCTTACTGCCAAACTTTTTGTTTTTAATGGGGTTGAGATACCACATTTATCCCCAAAAAGAAAGATTGGTTTACCCGTGTTGTTCCTAAAAATGTAGTCAAAGCTAGATTTACCATTAGTTTTGGTAGATCCATCTGTATTGATTTTAATATTATTATCCGGTGGTTTTTTTCCATTTCTTTATTGGTCGTCTAACAATGTTCGTTCTATGTGTTTTTTGTTTATCTTCTGCTAAACAGTCAGGGTTCTAGCTCTTCATTTTATTTCAGTTCTCAATTTGTTTCTTAATATAAATCGGTACATCCTTTATGGAATTGGCATCATCGTTTGTTCTTCCAAAGCTTTGTTGGTTTCTACAAAACCAAATTCCCCACCAAGAGACCATTAATTCTATAAATTGTGATCTATCAGTTTTTTGTCGAATTTCTTCAATGATTTCATTGATTTTTTTGTTTTCTATGTTTAGGGATCTAATGATGCCATATGTATGATAATTCATTTTCTCGATTGTTTTTATGGTATGGTTACAGTGGAATAGGAGATGATTCAAATCCTCCAATTGAGCATTGCAGCGGATACAACCCGAGGGGATTGCTATACCTTTTTCTGCTAATCTAGCTTTTGTTAGGAGTTCATTTTTCATTATTTTCCACACAAAATTTTTAACTTTGGGATATGTGTCCATCTTCCAGATCCATGAAGAATCATAGGCAGTATATCTCTTGTTTCTATTAATTAGTTCCATAGCAGAATTCGTAGAAAATCAACTATTTTTACTTGTTTTCCAGTACATTTTATCGTGAATATCATTTAAGGGTATTAGGATTGAGGTTATTTTTTTGGCTAAATCATGTGGTAAACATTGTTCTAGTAAAACTTTATTCCATGTTTTATTTGTAAACATAAACTCAGCTACCAGGGCATCCTTATTCAGGATTGATTGTGTGTTTATGATATCACATAAAGGGGTGTTCAAGACCCAATTATCCATCCAGAATTTGATTGTTTTACCATTACCAACTTGCCAAATTAGTCCAGATGCCAAGAGCAATTTTTTTGGACCATTGCCAAGAGCAATTTTTTTGGACCATTGCCAAGAGCAATCATTTTGGACCATTGCCAAGAGCAATTTTTTTTGGACCATTGCCAAGAACATATCCATCCAGAATATGAGTTCAATCATTTTGGACCATTGTCAAGAGCAATTTTTTTTTTCTCGTAATGAAATATATGGATTGTTTTCAAGTATTTTTCAGTAACAACTCTAACCCAATAATTATTCGGTTCAGCTAAGATTTTCCATAGTAATTCGAATTATAGAACTTTATTCATGTCCTTTGATTTTCTCAATCCAAGACCTCCTTGTTGTGTTGGTTTACATATTTTTGCACAGCCTATAAGAGGTTTATAGGAGCTGTCTTTGTTCCAAAAAAGGATCTATTTAACTTGTCAAGTTCATTGTGTGTGTGTGTAGGTAATATAAAACTTTGCATAAGATAGTTTGGTCTTGATGCCAGATTAGTTTTTATTAATGTTGTTCTTCCTGCTTGGAAAAGAGAGTTTGCTTTCCATTTATATAATTGATGTTGGGTGCTAATTAAGAGGTCAGCAAAGGTATTCGAGTTGACTCTACCATTAATGATAGGGAAACCAAGATATTTTTCGAGAGATATCATATTTGTGATTGTGAGAGTACCTTGTATTGCTAATTTCTTTTGGTTGGTAACTTTTTTTGTGACTTGAAAAGCCGATTTATGAAAATTTACTTTTTGTCTTGATTTTGCAATATTCATCAATAATATCCTTGATTTCTTTATGGTTTTCCTGTTTAGCTTTTAAGAAGATCACAATGTCATCCACAAATGCCAGAAACAGAATTCGTGTTCCTTGTTGAGTGATTTGAAATCCTAGAGGATTTCGAGATCTTTCTAAAGCTTTTTGGAGTTTTTTAGCAAGGATTTCTGATCCTAAAATAAACAAGAAAGGCGAAAGGGGGTCACCCTGTCGAAGTCCTCTTTATGGTTTAAATATTTATGTGGGTCCGTTGTTTACAAGCACCGAGAAAGATACCGTTGTAATGCATTCTTTTATCTAGTTGATAAATTTTTCATGGAATCCAAACTTTTCAATAATTTTAATAATGAAGTTCCATTCGATTCTATCATAAGCTTTTTCCAAATATAGTTTTAGGGCAATGAAGCCTTCCGTTCCTTTTTTCGATTTAAATGAGTGAAAGATTTCATGGGCAATCAAGATATTATCTTGCATGGCTTTGTTAGCAACAAAGGCACCCTGTAGGGGGTGTAATACCCCTCATTTTGTTAGCAAGGGTAATTGGGTAATTCCCCAAACCCTCGTCAATTATTTTGGGACGCGTTAGGCGAAGTTCGGAATTTCTGTATCAAGTTGGATCTCTGTAAAATTCCCTGAGTGATTTAAAATACATTCGACGTATTTTTCGGGGCTTAGAATATTTTCTCGGGTACAAATATATTTAACCCAGGGTTGAAAACCCGCGCCAAACCTTTCCTCGGGCAAGAAGACACGGAAAAGGACCTTCCGTGACCGCGGCGTGTCCACCACGACCGCAGAATAACAGCTCTCAGAAGAGCTAGGAGAGGGAATTTACCGCGACCGCGGCGTGTCCACCGCGACCGCGGCGTGTCCACCGCGATCGCGGCGTGTCCACCGCGACTGCGGTAAATGCCCCATCGTCTTCCTTCTTCCGCATGGCGTCCATGCACTGGTGTATGGGGGGTGCCCCGTATCCTTCTTTCCCTATATAAGGGGGAGAGGTGAGCCTCCATTTTTGCACTCCATCCCGATCGCTCTCTCCCTAGGTGCTTGTCGCCGGAGATCGAGTTTTCGTCGGAAAGTTTGAAGTTGTCGCCGGAGCTCCCATTGGAGGTGGTGGTGCTCATAGGGTGGTGCCTTGGAGGTGCAAGGAAGGTTGGAGTTGAAGCCCTCGCGAATCGAGCCCTTCCAAGTCGTCGCCGGTAAGTTTTCTTCGGTTTTCTTCCATTTTGAGTCGCCGGAGTTCATGTCCGCGATCGCGGACATGAACTACCGTGATTGCGGTAGTGACATAGGCGACCGCATTCGCGGTAGTTGTCACAGTGTCTCGCGGACACTCATCCTCGACGATCGCGACCGTGGCAGAGCCACCGCGATCGCGGATTGCCTGGGCAGTCCGCAATCGTGGTTTTGGCATTGCCGGTCTCGGTCGGGACTTCCATTCTTTCGATTTCGTTCGTCATTCTTTAGATTCGTACAGTTTATTACCGAATCTAACTTAGGGTCTCGTTATGGGTCGTTCCATAGGAATCTGTAATCCGAGTTCCGTTCTCGTTCCGGACCCAGAAACCCGTCGTCACTCTATCGTTCGTCTAGTCTAAGGCAAGTGGCGGTTCTCTCTTGCTTATCATTACATATTTCTATTAATTATCAATTGTTTAATTATTAATTATATTGGGATGAATATTGTTTTCGTTTGGGAACAGATTTGATAAATGATATGATTAAAATACAGATATTATAATAGGTTGTATATATTGCTAGAAACAACGCTATTATATATGTTATTGCCATGATGGCATTGATGTGGATTATGATGTGGTTTTAACTGTTTAGTTAGAATGAGTATTCGTAGGAACGCTATGTACCTTGCGAGGTCTAGTTGTTTCTTTATAACTGGTGCTAGGAGGATTATTTCCCTAGTACTCTCTTTGGTCATGACCATACCCTTACTCAGGGTTTGTGCACACAGCTGGTGCCGATTCTCGGGATTTATTCCCTTCAATATCTCTCGCGGTGAGATGATATTTAAAAGCTTATAACGTGAATGTATGCGTTGTCACTAAAATAAGATGAGTGCCGCTATGCACATAATTAATGAACCTTGGGTGAGAAGTACAACTTGGAAACTCGTCTGGACTTCGATCAGAGTAAGTCCTCCTTTCAAATCTGAATTCGCATTACGCGGTGAGGTTGGTCGTGGACCCAAATGATCGAGCCTTTTTAAACGCTTGTGTGAAATTATAATGTTCCCGAACAATTATCATACTTTCTGATAAGACTCAATCTCTTGGAGTCTTCTCTTCATACGTTTCCATTAGACTCGATCTTTAGGAGTCTTCTCTTGATCATTCTGTTGTGTATCTTTCCGTACCAGTATTGAGGTTTACTATCATCATCGACCTTCATTCGAGAAGCGATGGGTCTAACCTAATACGACTATCTCTTAAATCATTCTGTGAAAGTTCTGGGTTATATATCGTTTCTTCGGTTATTATTCGAGAGACAATGATAGTAAACGGTTACGATCACCAGAACCATTCTGTTTTCTACCCTTGCATAGTCTTTCATTAGACTAACCAACCGGGTTTTATTCCTTGCATGGTTGGCTGGTGTCATCCGTCCTATACGGCACATCAGTGGTTGGTCCCAGAAGTCCGAAGTAACCGTTGAAGAAGAGACTTGCAGCGACTCTTTGTGATACGTCACCCCGTTGGAAGGGAAGCTTTGTACAAGTGGTAGTATTTTTGTAAGACTTTTTAGAATAAGGAGCGTTGACTTGTGTCGATAGTCTCCATAGTTTAGTAATATGTCTATTCGACTTTCTATCAGTTGCTTTATGTAAGGTTTCGAATAATAAAGAAGTGTTTCCTTGTTCCGAAAATTACTAAATTCGTTACTTTTGCAAATTGTTCGTTCATACGAGACTCCGTGAGCGCTAAAAACAGTTATGTCACGTATGGATAAGGGCTGTCAGGACTCATACAGGAGGGGTAACGTATGGAACCGAGGTGTTCGTTCCCTACATGGTTAACACCAGGGTCGATTCCATTACTGAATTACTAGATCCATCATTAGGAATCTCTCTTTATTCTTGGGGTAATGTCGCATCGATATGACATTAATTACTCCCTTCGTTGAGCGGACGAGCGTTATCTCGTGGTTTGAGTTTTTACCAAAAAATAAAAAATAAAAAAAATTTGGGTGTAGGAAATAAATGTATGTGGTTAATGCTCTATGGGATTAAGAAATTGTTTCTTCTCATATGGGTACCCTAAACATTTGTTCTGATCAAGCTCGTATGAGTGAACTGTATGAAGATCAGAATGCCTAGTCATGAGGTCATGCTGTAGGCATTGATGTGGATAGATTGTTGAGAAAGGAATGATTGTATAAGAGGGATAGTTTATAGGGAACTCGTTTCCTCTATTACGACCTTGAGTAAGACTTTAGAGTACAGGGTTATGATTATGAGATTTATAAGTGGGTACGACCAGTGTAGGACCTATAGTTATAACTTTTTGAAAAGCCGAGTGTACAAAGTCATAGGTATTATTTTGGAATATCTATTCGAAGTTTCGTTTTGAGGTTCTATAAGGAAATGGTATGATTACAGTTTGAGGATGGATTATGTTGATGATCCCGATAAATTAAAGGATTCTGATATAAGTAACTGATACGGTTGGTAATGAATCAATTATCAGGATGATACCTTAAGGAAATAGGAGTAATATCTCAAGGGATTTTGGTTATGGAAGTTGTAAGTGAGTATGTTTATTATGGACCAGAGGATTAGACTTTCAGAAAGGCTAAAGGTGTGAAGTCATATGTATCGTCTTGGAAGATTTATCTGAGGTTTCGTTATGAGGCTTTCTTAAGAAACGACATAAGGATTAGCGTAGAGTGATCAATGTCTGTTAAGGCGATTTGATGACACGTTTGGGTAAGACGAGAGTATAATCTTATGGAGAGGATTAGTAAATCATGTTGACGTAATCGGACATAGGATGTGGTGTGAGTAATTGTAGGACCACATGAGTGAAGATTTTGAGTTAAATATATGGCACGAGGGCCAAATACGAGTAAGGTAACCAATGTAGTAGGTGAGCCGTGTATGTAAGAAGTAAGGTCTATATGACAAAGGAAGTACTAAGTTGAGGTATAGTTGGATTCTATGTATGTACTTGAGGATTGGATTGTCGAAAGGAAGTTAGATGTTGTATTCTCCTAATTAAGGACATCAAGGTCTTTAGGAAGAATAGGTCATAACAATGAGGTTATATTGGAGATTGTATTGGATACTCTGAGCGAGACAATGGTAATCTTGTGAATGATCACATCTGTTCTAGCAAGAGTAATGAATGTAGGCAGTATGTAGTAAGTGGAATCATGATCGAGTAAGTAGTTCGATTTTTGGTGGTACAGGTTTCGGAAACCAAATTTATTCAAGGATGTCGACTTAAGAAAGAGAAGGTATATACTTTAGGAGAAGTTTAGAGAAAGGTGAAAGAGAAATATGTATAATCTCATGCTTAAGGTATAGCGAGACTAGTGCGATGATTTTTGGAGACAATTATCCTAAGATAATTATGACCTTGAGGATGGTCACGAGTTAGTACAAGAATAGTACGTGGAAGTAGGCTATGCGAGATAGTAGTATGGTTGAGGAAACAGATCATTTTCCTAGGAAGCAAGTACAAGAATGAGATGATTAAGGATATTGAATTCAGATGGTAAGATTATGGTGGAACCGGTCCCTTTAGTTTAGCAGTGCTAGTTTCGGGGTTGAAAACTCTTTTAAGAGGGTAGTATTGTGATAACCCTTATATTTCATAGGGGTTATGTGTTGGAATGCATGTCTGGTGAAAGCAAGTGTTAGAATTCTTCTAAGGTTGAAGGATCTTAATTATGGTTAACCTGACGTTAATTGTGATTTGAACCAACTTATGGATCTTAACCTAGAAATGCCTGAACCAATTTACAAAGTGTGAAACGGGTCAGACATGGTTAAACTTATTCGACTGGATAGCTTAGATGGAGGTCGCTTCTCTGAGCTGCTATCGGCCAAGTTTCGGGGTCGAAACTTTTCGTAAGGGGGTAGTGATGTAATACCCCTCATTTTGTTAGCAAGGGTAATTGGGTAATTTCCTAAACCCTCGTCAATTATTTCAGGACGCGTTAGGCAAAGTTTGGAATTTCTGTATCAAGTTGGATCTCTGTAAAATTCCCTGAGTGATTTAAAATACATTCGACGTATTTTTCGGGGCTTAGAATATTTGCTCGGGTACAAATATATTTAACCAAGGGTTGAAAACCCGCGCCAAATCTTTCCTCGGGCAAGAAGACACGAAAAAGGACCTTCCGCGACCGCGGCGTTTCCACCACGACCGCGGAATAACAGCTCTCAGAAGAGCTGGGAGAGGGAATTTACCGCGACCGCGGCGTGTCCACCGCGACCGCGGCATGTCCACCGCGACTGCGGTAAATGCCCCAGTGTCTTCCTTCTTCCGCGTGGCGTCCTGCAATGGTGTATGGGGGGTGCCCCGGATCCTTCTTTCCCTATATAAGGGGGAGAGGTGAGCCTCCATTTTTGCACTCTATCCCGATCGCTCTCTCCCTAGGTGCTTGTCGCCGGAGATCGAGTTTTCGCCGGAAAGTTTGAAGTTGTCGCCGGAGCTCCCATTGGAGGTGGTGGTGCTCATAGGGTGGTGCCTTGGAGGTGCAAGGAAGGTTAGAGTCGAAGCCCTCGCGAATCGAGCCCTTCCAAGTCGTCGCCGGTAAGTTTTCTTCGGTTTTCTTCCATTTCGAGTACCCGGAGTTCATGTCCGCAATCGCGGACATGAACTACCGCGATCGCGGTAGTGACATAGGCGACCGCGTTTGCGGTAGTTGTCACAGTGTCTTGCGGACACTCGTCCTTGACGACCGCGACCGCGGCAGAGCCACCGTGATCGCGGATTGTCTGTGCAGTCCGCAATCGTGGTTTTGGCATTGTCGGTCTCGGTCGGGACTTCCATTCTTTCGATTTCATTCGTCATTCTTTAGATTCATATAGTTTATTATCGAATCTAACTTAGGGTCTTGTTATGGGTCGTTCCATAGGAATCTGTAATCCGAGTTCCATTCCCGTTCCGGACCCAGAAACCCGTTGTCGCTCTATCGTTCGTCTAGTCTAAGGCAAGTGGCGGTTCGCTCTTGCTTATCATTCCATATTTCTATTAATTATCAATTGTTTAATTGTTAATTATATTGGGATGAATATTGTTTTTGTTTGGGAACAGATTTGATAAATGATATGATTAAAATACAGATATTATAATAGGTTGTATATATTGCTAGAAACAACGCTATTATATCTATTATTGCCATGATGGCATTGATGTGGATTATGATGTGGTTTTAACTGTTTAGTTAGAACGAGTATTCGTAGGAACGCTATGTACCTTGCGAGGTCTAGTTGTTTCTTTATAACTGGTGCTAGGAGGATTAATTCCCTAGTACTCTCTTTGGTCATGAACATACCCTGACTCAGGGTTTGTGCACACAACTGGTGCCGATTCTCGGGATTTATTCCCTTCAATATCTCTCGCGATGAGATGATATTTAAAAGCTTATAACGTGAATGTACGATTTATCACTAAAATAAGATGAGTGCCGCTATGCACATAATTAATGAACCTTGGGCGAGAAGTACAACTTGGAAACTCGTCTGGACTTCGATCAGAGTAAGTCCTCCTTCCAAATCTGAATTTGCATTACGCGGTGAGGTTGGTCGTGGACCCAAATGGTCAAGTCTTTTTAAACGCTTGTGTGAAATTATAAAGTTCTCGAACAATTGTCATACTTTCCGATAAGACTCAATCTCTTGGAGTCTTCTCTTCATACGTTTCCATTAGACTCGATCTTTAGGATTCTTCTCTTGATCATTCTGTGGTGTATCTTTTCGTAGCAGTATTGAGGTTTACTATCGTCATCGACGTTCATTCGAGAAGCGATGGGTCTAACCTAATACGACTATCTCTTAAATCATTCCGTGAAAGTTTCGGGTTATATATCGTTCCTTCGGTTGTTATTCGAGGGACAATGATAGTAAAAGGTTACGATCACCAGAACCATTCTATTTTCTACCCTTGCATAGTCTTTCATTAGACTAACCAACCGGGTTTTATTCCTTGCATTGTTGGCTGGTGTCATCCGTCCTATACGGAACATCAGTGGTTGGTCCTAGAAGTCCAAAGTAATGGTTGAAAAAGAGACTTGCAGTTGCAGATTTCGGTGCCGGTATTTCAAGGTCGTTAAGTATTACTTTAAATGTATTTTTATAACCTAGTCATGTATTAGGTTTGTTCTTGAAGTCTTCCGCTGTGTAATTTAAAGTCTTCCGCTGTAATTTCACTCTGTTGTAAAAACACTTCTCTCGTTTGATGAGAGATCTTTTAATATAAAAGTATTGAGTTTCATATGCAAATGTCTTCCGCTGTTTAACTTTCCGTTATTTAATTGTGTTTATTTAAGATTAATTGTTCCGATTAAAGCCTTGGGTGACATCGGACAGCAACGTCTGAGGTCACTGGTGTGTGGCATTTCCGACAATAAGTTGGGGGTGTTACAGGGGGTGGATTAATTTTTCCATGGTTCCTTTAAGTCTTGTTGTTATGATCTTTGAGATAATCTTATAAATTGTAGAGCATAGACTTATGGATTTATAGTGATTAGTAGAGTTCGGATTGTCACATTTTAGGATCAAAGAGATGAATGTGTGATTTATTTGTTTGAGCAATTTCCCGGAAAGAAAAAAGCTTTTAACTGCTTAAATAACAGAAGGACCAACAATGTCCCAATATTTTTGGTAGAATTCTGCTATCATACCATCAGGCCCTGGTAATTTATCTGAGCCAATGTTAAAGACAGCCTTCTTAATTTCTTCATTGGATACATTTCTTATAAATTCTAAATTGTCCTCTGTAGAAATTTCAGACTGAATTAATTCAAGATTTTCCTGAAATAGTCTCTGATTCATATCCTCATTTCTGAATCTTTTAATGAAATCATTTCTGATTTCATTTCTAATGTTTTCTTCTCCATTAATACTGGTTCCTTCTTGTGTTTTTATTTCTTGTATGATTTTTCTATTTCTTCTTTCACTTGCTATTTTGTGAAAATAGCTAGCATTCATATCAGTTAATTTGATGTGTTTAACTTTAGCTCTTTGGTTCCAGTAAATTTTCTGGAAGCACATAATTTTTTTTTTTTCCATGATTCTTGTTTGTTTTTTAATGAGATCATTTGTAGGGTTAGTACAGATCTCAGTTTGGATTTCAGAGAGTTGTTTTTCTATAGTTTGTAATTGAGTAAATACATTGCCAAAGGTACTTTTGTTCCAAATCTTGGCATGCTTCTTAAGTAATTTTGTTTTGGATACAAGATTATACAATCTCGATCCATGATAGTTAGTTCTCCAAGCTTGTTTGACAACATTTCTAAAGTCCTTTCTGGTCATCCAGATTTTTTCAAATTTAAACGACTGATTTTTAAAAGGTGTTGCTGAGTCAAGCTCGATAGAGATGGGACAATGGTCTGAGCTAGTAAAAGAAAAGTGTTTAGTACAGATATCAGGATACCATTGAAGCATCTGGTGATGAATGAGTACCCTGTCCAGTTTTTCATATATGTTGTCTATTTCTGTAATGTTTTTTTCGCCAGGTATAGATGTTTCCTTGAATAGGGGTCTCCAGTAGTTCAAATTCATTCTTAAAATGTCGTAATCTTGCAAATTTTGTCAAAGGTGGTATTAATCCACCTAATTTTTCAGATGGGTCTTGTATTTCGTTCAGATCTCCCATAATAATGCACCGAAGAGAACAATTTTTAATAAAAGAGATGAGTCCGTCCCAAAACACATTCTTTACAGATTTATTTGGTGGAGCATAAGTTAGGATTCATAAGTTTTATGTTCGTGAGCTGGTTTGTATACTTGATACTAATAAATCTTGTTTCAATTTGGTCAATTTCGAGGATTTCATTTGTAAGTTGGTATGTTTTCCACATTACACAAATGCCACCCGAGAAACCCGTAGCCGGGACACAGAAGAATTGATCAAATCCCGCTTTTTCCACACTTTTTCACTTGGTTCTTTGTTTGTTCTTGTTTCAAAGAGTGCAATTAGTTGAATTCGTTCAATTTGCAAAAGGATTCAACATCCATCCAAAACATTTTCCTCTCGATTCCATGGCAATTCCATGTTGTAATCTTCATAAAAAACCAATTGAAAGATTGCCCCATATCCAATGACAGTTAGGGGTCTTGTTCCATGGTTCATAGTAATGATAGTTATGACGAGTACAAACCGTCAAAGATTCGTGATAACACTCAAGTATGTCCTTTGTCTGGTGCAATATATTAATATTGCAGCAAAAGACCAAGTTCGTGAGATAAAAATATTGATCTTTAGTTGGATCCAACTGATAGCTATAAAGAAATTTACAAGAATCATTGTTCAAAATTCTATAAAGTTTAGAAGTACATTTGTTAATACTACGTAAGGCAACCTTAGAGAAGCTGTAGTGAGAGAGATATTTGTAGTATGATAATTTGCAGCTGTAGGAGACATATTTATAAACATGCATCCATTGCCTTAGAATTTTGCTACAAGATCCAAGGTAACAATAAACACAGATAAAGGTTCCATTTCTGTAGCACTGGTGATAGTGAGCTTCCTTTTGTAAGTATGGTGTCCAGCAGCCTGAGTGATGTGTCCTTGCCTCCGATGACAAGCCAAATTGTCAAAGGTGATGCCTTTGGATCTAGTCTTGGTTGGGAAGTCACTCGATGTTGTGATTCTGCTGTGGAACACGATGTTGGGGATGATCGCGAGCGGAAGAACGCGATGAATGGAGTTGTTGACGTCGGCGACTGGGAAGACGATGTCGACAACAAGGACTCGGTGGTGATGGAAGCGATTTGATGGGAGAAGAGTTAGCGGTGGCGGAAGCGATTTGGTGAAAGATATAAGGCTTGAAAAAGACAAGTCTTTAGGGCGTCGTAGCGTCGACTGCGGATGAAGGAGATGCGGAGATAGACTTTGCTTAAGAAGATCGAGCAATTGTCGTAGCGTCGGTGGCGGAGGGAATGGGGATGAGAGGGATATGGGTGACGTCTGATCAAGGGAAGGAGGAATTAACACTCTACTTGAAACCTTGAACTTTAACTTGAACGTAAGAAATAACATTAACAAAGTCGGGTATAAATAGGGGAGGTGAGACGTCGGATGGGTCGAATCGAACCTCGTGGGCTAGCCCATGCAAGCATGCAAAAGGCACAAACCCTAAAAGATAGAATGACTGAAAGGAAACTATCTAAAACGCTATAAAAGGAAACTATGTAAATCTATCAAAGGAAACTATCTAAAACACGCTGGAAATACCAAATATAGATAGTGTCTTAAAAGAACGCGTGAAACTCCTAACGCGGTGAAGATGACGACGAAGTGTCGCTGTCTTCAAAAGAATGCGTTGATCCGATGGTGGCGAGGACGACGAGTCTTGGATTGGTTTCTGGGTTTCCTTGGCCAGCGACGACGCGTGCAACTAGTGATGCAACGTCGGAGGCGATGGCTTTGGACCTAGACCTTGTGACTGGGCCTGTGAGCGTAGGCTCATGGCTTCTTCCTCGTCTTGGGCCGTCATGGGAGGTAGGGTCACATTACCCTCCCCCACTTGGCTGTGAAGCGTCCCCGCTTCACCATCATCAAACTCTGGCTCAACATATGGTATTAAGTCCACAACGTTGAAGGACGCGTGGACTCCAAAATCTGGTGGGAGCTCGAGTTGATAGGCATTGTCCCCAATGGCTTTTATCACGCGAAAATGGCCATCTCCACGTAGGGCCAATTTGTGTTTATGCCGCAAAGGAAACCGCTCTTTTTGCAGATGCACCCAGACAAGGTCTCCGGGGAAAAGACGACGCGGCGGCGGCCTGAATTGTGCTGCGAGGCATACTGCACGGCCCTCCTCTCCAGCTGCTCCTTGGTTCATCGATGAAGCTACTGTACCTGCTTGGCGCGGTTGGAGACGGAGACATGCTTTGGGTCACGTAGTAGATGTGGCGACAGATCCAGTGGTGTCAAGGGGTTCATTCCATACACCACTTCGAACGGGGTCAGCTTGGTCGTCGTGTGCCTACAACTATTATAACAAAACTCGACAAGTGATAGTAAGTCCTCCCAACGCCTAGGGTTGGCTTTGAGCATCGCGCGAAGGAGGGCTCCTAGGGTTCTATTCGTGACCTCCGTTTGGCCATCGGTTTGGGGGTGGTAGCTAGTGGAAAATAGGAGTTTGGTTCCTAACTTACCCCAAAGAGTTCTCCAAAAATGACCAACGAACTTAGAATCCCTATCACTCACTATGGTACGTGGGACTCCATGAATACACACCACATGCT
Organism: Rheum nobile; assembly: GCA_027886185.1. Taxonomy (NCBI): domain Eukaryota; kingdom Viridiplantae; phylum Streptophyta; class Magnoliopsida; order Caryophyllales; family Polygonaceae; genus Rheum; species Rheum nobile. The sequence continues at coordinate 250,531 of WOAB01000002.1, read as the reverse complement.
CAAAGAATAGATCGGCAATCTCACTAGCACTATGGGTTGTCTTACAAGCAATAAAATGTGTCATCTTAAAAAAGCTATCTACAACCACAAAAATAGAGTCCTTACCTCGTCTAGAGAGGGGCAAACCCGTGATGAAATCCAAAGACAAATCTTCCTAGGGGGCACTAGGAATGGGCAAAGGAGTGTAGAGGCCGTGAGGACTAGACTTAGCTTTGGCTCTCTGGCAAGTCACACAACTTCTACACATCCTAGTCACTTGGTGGGTCATCCTAGGCCAAAAGAAATGTTCTCTAAGCGCGTCTAAGGTCTTCCTAATCCCAAAATGTCCACGACTCACGTGTGCTTCCTCAATCAATAGGAGCCGAATGGATGATCTAGGAATGCAAAGGCGACTAGCCTTGTATAAATAACCCTCACACAGAAAATAAGTCTCAAACTCACGCGATCTTAGGCAATGCTCTAAAATAGGGGCAAGGAAAGGATCACTAGCATATAATTCCTTAATCAAAGCAAAACCTAAAACTTTAGTTTGCACATGAGTCAATAGAACATACCTGCGAGATAACGCGTCAGCTACAATGTTCTCTTTTCCTTTCTTGTGAACAACGACATAAGGAAATGTCTCCAGAAACTCCACCCAGCGAGCATGGCGTCGATTGAGGTGAGCTTGGCTCTTCAAGTAGCTCAACGCGGCGTGGTCGCTGTGGATGACAAATTCACGCGGCCAAAGGTAATGTTGCCATGTCTTCAGCACGCGTATTAAGGCATATAACTCTTTGTCATAGATGGGGTAATTCAGTGTAGCCCCTATGAGCTTCTCGCTGAAATATGCAATAGGCCTCTTCTCTTGGTGTAGCACACCACCAATGCCTATGTCTGAGGCATCACACTCCACCTCGAAGTGTTTGTTGAAATCTGGAAGCTGGAGCAAGGGAGCTTGGCACAAGGCCTTCTTCAAAGCTGAGAAGGCTTTTGCATGGGACTCAAGACACACAACTGTGCTTCCCTTCTTTGTCAGCTCATGTAGGGGCGCAGCAATGGAGGAGAAGTCGCGTACAAAACGCCAATAGAATCCCGTGAGACCTAGAAAGCTTCGCACATGTGTCGGTGTCGTTGGTGTTGGCCAATCTTTGATGGCCGCGATCTTCTCTTCGTCGACACGTAACCCATCACTACTCACAATGTAGTCCAGAAAGTTGGTTGACGCAGAGCAGAAGGAGCACTTGGCCAGATTGGCGAATAGGCTCTCGCGTCGAAGGCATTCTAGCACAAGTCGAAGGTGGTCGACATGCTCTTTTAGGCTCCGTGAATACACAAGGATTTCATCGAAGTAAACGACAACAAACTTGCCAAGGAAAGATCTCAACACGTGGTTCATCACGCGCATGAAGGTGCTGGGCGCATTCGTGAGCCCAAAGGGCATCACAAGCCACTCGTAGAGCCCATACTTTGTCTTGAATGCGGTCTTCCATTCATCGCCTTTTTTCATTCTGATCTGGTGATAACCACTCTTCAAATCAATCTTGGAGAAGAGTGTCGCGCCATGAAGTTCATCAAGCATATCGTCGAGGCGCGGAATATGGTGCTTATACTTGACGGTGATCTGGTTTATCGCGCGGCAGTCAACACACATTCTCCATGTGCCATCCTTCTTGGGCACAAGGATCACAGGCACAGCGCAAGGGGAAAGAGATTCCCTTACGTACCCGCGATCCAATAACTCTTGGACTTGGCGCTGTAACTCTTTAGTCTCTTCTAGACCAGCTCTATACGCAGTGCGGTTGGGCAAAGAAGCACCGGGCACAAGGTCAATCTGGTGCTCAATGCCTCTCAGTGGAGGTAATCCTTGTGGCAATGATAGGTGTCATTTAATACACCTTTACTAACAATTATTAGCATGATTTGGAGGAGTTTATGATTAGTTTTGAGGCTAAGTCTGTAACCCAGAAGTTGTGGAGAGAAGTGAAGATATCCAGGGATTTACAGCTTGGATGGAGATGATGAAGATGAGGATCTGCTGGAGTTTAACTGAAGAAGACTACCAATAGTTGGTAGTAATGAAGAGAAGTTGAAGGAGAGAGTGAGCGAGTTCACCGCCCTGCGGTGGATCCCACCGCGACCCGGCGGTGACTCCCAGAGAAGCTTGAAGCCCCGCGGTGGGAGCCTGACGCCCCGCGGTGGCCGTGTTAAATGCCGCGCGCCCAGAGACATTTATTTCCTTTTATTTCGTTCAGACTTTGTTATTTTATTATTTTGTTTCCTTTATTGTTTACATTAGTTTAACCTAGTTTTCTTAAGACTATTTAAGCCCTCTTTCTAGGTTAATAGGCAGAATAACTTCGCTTTACATCAGACGTTATTTTTCCCTTAGTTTTCATTCTCGTTTGAATGGAGAACTAACTTCCCTTAGTTTTCATTCTCCTTGTTCTTATCCTTATAAATGTTGGTTTGATTCTCTTGGTTATATTGATTATTGATTTCTTGTTGTTCTTCTTAGCCTGATCAACTAGGTTGAATACTTTTTATCAATTGTTAGGATTGCATATAGGGGTTCTGAGTGCACATCTAGTGGCATACACGATTGTGCGTATAGGGGTCCCGAGCGTACAATCGTGAGTGAGAATCAGTTGCATGTTAAGTAGTAAGGTGTCTTTCTATTTGCATGTATCCTATATCCTTGTGTGTATTGCTATTGCTTTGTTGGTGGTAAAGTATACCGACAACTGTGAGAATCGGTGGTGCTTTATCATTGGCATAGTAATAAGTCTATCGACAACTGTGAGAATCGATAGTACTTAAGATCAGGGTGGGAACAACTATAAGGATAGTAAAAGAACTTGGATTTAATAGATTTCTGTGATCAAATTATATCTCTGTATTGTGGATCTCGCTCTAGTAGGACTACTTTCCCCATTATATTTTCTCTACTCAACCAAACTTGTTTGCTTTGCTTGCTTTGTTCTTTCTTGATAACTAAACCCCCCCCCCCCTTGCTTGTTACTTGTCATTCACGATTTCATACTGCATCAGATCATCCCTGTGGGTTCGACCCTTGATTGCTTACTATACATCTGTTTAGTAGGTTTGTTAGGACTTTTTACTTTGATAAGGCTAATCAACGATACTTGCATTGCACACTTTTAGCCCCGTCAAATTTGGCGCCGTTGCCGGGGAAGTTTTCTGTTTTTGTTGTGTGTTTTTGTGATTGATTTTTGGTGGAGACCTATATTATGGTCGACACCCGTACTACTGACTCCCCTCTAGCTGCTTTTGATCCAGAAATCGACAGATCATTCCTTGCGAACCTGCGCGATCAAAGAGAAGAAGAAGAAGAGGTTGAGATAGTTGAGACTGCTGAGACAGTTATGACCGTTAAGGCTGAGACAATTAACATCCCTGCTGTTGAAATGGCTGAGACTCTGAGAGAATTGACTGAGCCGAATATTGGAGCATAGCCCTTGGCTGTCATCATCCCTGCACTTGGCGAAGGGGTGAATTTTGAGCCGAAGTCTGGAGTTGTTGCTTATCTCCCGAAGTTCCACGGTTTGAGTGGAGAAGACCCGATCTCTCACCTGGGCAAGTTCCACAATTTTTGCATGACTATGAAGCCCAGGAATGTGACGGAAGACCAAATCAAGATGAGAGCTTTTGGTTTCTCCCTGCTAGACTCTGCAAGCGACTGGTACTATCACTTGCCACCAGGAACCATAGATACATGGAATAAACTACACAAGGCGTTCCTGGACAAGTACTTTCCAACGAAGAAGGCAAATGCCTTGAAAAAGGCAATTGCCAATATTGAGCAGGCTGGTGATGAGACGTTGTATGATTATCTTGAGAGGTACAAGAGGCTTTGCTCTAGCTGCCCATTCCACGGATACGCCAAGCAGGACCTTGTCCTCTATTTACACAATGGTCTGCTGGACCAAGAGAGAAGGATGGTTGACGCTGCTTGCGGTGGAAGCATTCTGAATCTGACACCGGATGCAGCCATGGAGAGATTCCAGGAGATGAGTGAGAGTACCAGGAGCTTTGGAAAGACATACCAGAGGAAGGCGGTCAATGCTGTGACCCCTGCAGGACCTAGCCCACTGCTGACTGAGCTAGCTGAGTTGAAGGAGATGGTGAAGAGAATGGCAAATCAAAACGCTCCTCAACAAGTCAAAGCATATGGACTTTGCTCTGATCAATTCCACCATACCGATACATGTCCCCAGCTACAAGAGGAAGGTACTGCTGAAGTGAATGATGTAAGAGGTTACGGACCCCTTAGGTCACAGTTCGGTGGACAACCCAATTACAATCAGAGAGGGCGTGTCCACCCAGGTTTCAGATGGAGTGACCCTCAAGGAGGTCAATAGCCGGTGCAACAACAATACCAACAGAGAGTCCCGTACCAACAGAGGCCTCAAGGCCAAAGCTCCGGTGCTTCTACTGAAGAGATGCTAAAGACTCTGACTCAGCATTTCGCCACACATGTGCAGGCTACTGAGTCAAGTATTAAGAACATGGAGAGGCAGATTGGTCAACTAGCTGATGTTGTGACCAAGATTGACCAGAGGACATCTAACTCCCTGCCCTCTCAGACTACTATGAATCCAAGAGAGAATGTAAGTGCTATTACTCTCAGAAGTGGTACAAAATTGTTCATTGCTCCTATTGCTGAAGAGGAGAACGAAATCGAGAAGGCAGAAATCACACACCGCCCCGCGGTGGATCCCACCGCAGCCCGGCCAGAAATTAAAGAAGGAGCCAGGAATGAAGTGTTGTTGCCACCGCCCCGCGGCGATCCTCACCGCGACCCGGCGGCTGATCCAGTAATCCCACCGAGACCCCACCGCCTCGCGGCGATGACCACCGCCCCACGGTGAGCTTACCGCGACCTGGCCCCCAACAATCCAGCCCCGCTGATGAGCTCTGTGTTGATAACTATGTTCGCCCCATGTTTCCTCCTTTGGGTTCTGAGAAGCCACCAGCACCTTTCCCTGAGGCGCTGAAGGCCAAGAGAGTAGCTGAAGACAGCGATATGTTCGAAACATTTCGGGACTGAGAGGTGAACATTCCCCTGATCAAGCTTATCAAGGTTGTCCCTCGATATGCCAAGTTCTTGAAGGAGCTGTGCACCGTGAAGAGGACACAGAAGCAGAAGGTTCAGAAGAAGGTTCCAGTGGGTGAACATGCATCGGCGGTGTTTCAGAGGCATCTGCCTGAGAAGTGCAAGGATCCAGGTACATTTACTACTCCTATTACTATAGGTGGGCATCGATTTGAGAAAGCCTTGTTAGACTTGGGTGCCTCTATTAATGTGTTGCCTTATTCTTTGATTGAGGATTTAGGAATAGGACCCTTGCATGATCCTAACATTGTGATACAACTTGCTGATGGTTCTTGTGTGCCCCCTAAGGGTATTGTGGAGGATGTTCTTGTGAGGATAGGTCCTTTGATTTTTTCTGCTGATTTCTTTGTTATGGATATGGACTATGATGAGCAGGTTGCTCCTGTTATGTTAGGTCGACCTTTTATGAAAACATCCATGACAAAGATTGATGTAGATAGTGGAACTTTAACTATAGAATGATTTTTGAACATAATATTCATAAAGCCAACTCCATTGAATTGCCTTCCCCTTACTGCATTAGTGATTTTGATGACCATGTGCATGAAAATGTTAAAACTAGTGCAATAGAGACCATAGTTGAGTGTTCTACTATTGATGGGCCTATTGAGTTGCATGAGTTGCATGTTGATGATGTCTTGCTAGATGACATAGGAGATTCCATTCCCTCTATTTTGGGCACTTGCCCCCCTGCACTAACCATACAAGGCTGTAAGCCTTTATCTAGTGACGTGCAGCATATTCAGGTTGAGCCATATCGGCCCCCACATCGCTCTAAGTATGGGGGAGATGCTCCAAAGGAAGTAAGCATGGAGTTGATGGCAAAGAGGGAATATGGTCTAAGGTCTAAACCTTTCCATGGGAGGTCTCAACAGGAAGAGACGAGTAGGAGGATTCCGAGGGGATCCTATTCCAGGTGGTAGTTGATCTGCGGTACGTCGAGCCAACGACGTTAACCAAGGCGCTGTCCGGGAGGCAACCCGTGGTAGTTTTTCTTTGTTTCTTTTCTTTTCCTTAGATTATTTTTAGTAGTTTCTTTTGCTTTGTTTCGTTCGCCTGTTACTTACATTTCAGGTACGAAAGTAGATGGAGAGATGGTGTTCTCAGCTAAGTCACCGCCCCGCGGCGACCCTCACCGCCCCGCGGTGGATTTTTGGTATATTTTCCCTCTCCGAAAAAAAAAAAATTTTGCAAGAATAAAGGGCCCCGAAAAAACCTTAAACGGGTGAGTAAAAGTTTTATTTCTTGAGTGGTAACTAAGGTTTTGACGTATTGGGCCCCCTTTGGGCCAAGATTTTTCTTTGGGCCTTGTACCAGACGGTCCATCATCCTTTTCTTCCCTTTCACCTTTCCCTTTCCCTTCCCTAACCTAGCCCCCACTCTCACAAAAGCCCTCCATTTCCAACACCCCTCTCAAGCTCTCCAAGCCAAATCCCCCATTCTCCCACAAATCTCTCTCGACCTTGATCCAAATCTAGTCTCCAATTGCCTAAACCTTGAGTCCCTTGACTAATTTGGAGTCTAGCCTCACAAACAAGCCAAACACAACCCCACCTCGCCGCTGTCGCCCCGCCTCGCGCTGCCCCGCCTCGCGTTGCACTCCCTCGCGTCGCTGCTGTCACCGCCCTGCGTCGACTCCACCGCAACCCGGCCAAAGCCCCCAGTTGTCTCACCGCGACCCGGCAATTTGTCCACCGCCCCGCGTCGAGGCATCTTGGCGTCGTGTGTTTGCTCGTTTGTAAGTACTCTTGGTTGCCCTTTGTTTTGAGTTTCTCCATTCATTACCTATGGCACCTAAGAGTAGGAAGAAAGTGTCTACGAGGGATGAGAGTGAGGTTTACAATGTTGTGAAGGAGAGGAAGGTGTTGGCTACTAAATTCTTTCACAAGCCAACATTGGCTGAATTTGGACTGCTAGAGTGTGTGTCCCTATGCTTAGCACAGTGTGGTTTGGGGACGTTTCTGAACTTGGCTGCCCCTGCGTATCCCGAGCTTTGTTACCAGTTCATCGCCTCCTTCAAGAGGTACTCTGATGGTTCCGACAACAAGATGATGATGAGGGTCACGTTCACTTACAATGGGCGTGATTATGCTTTGTCCCCTAAGGTGGTGTGTGATGCCCTGGGCATTACAAAGCTGCCAACGGATGGATGGTCTGGTGGCATTCTTGAGTCGGATATGATGGAGTTCTGGAAGGCTGCTACGGTTAGGACGTTCAGGAAGGGTCAGGAGGTGAACTCGAAGCTGGTGAACCCGTGTCTACGGTTCATCCACAAAGTGATGATGAGAGATTTCTTTGGCCATGCTGATGATGGTAAGGTTCCTTTGAAGGATTTCCAGTGGTTTATGAGCATCTTGGAGGTTGTTACGTACACGCTGTGTTGGGCTACCCTCTTTTTGGGTTCCTTGAAGAGGATTCATGATGGTGAGCCACGTGATATTTGTGGGGGTGGTCTGATTACCCTCCTTTGTGCTGGAGTGATAGCTATCGATCGGATTCATCGACCTGTTGCTCATGCGGTGTATGATATGGCGCACATGAAAGTGTGCTCGATGCTGAAGCCACTGGGCAGGGATGGTGATTTAGTTTGGTCTTCATACGACGGTCATATTTTGATTCTTCCTCGGGTTTTCACTTATTCTCCTTCATTTGCGGATTGGTGGATTCCCAGTGATAGCAGAGTTATGGCCGACGCTACCCCTGCTGCTGCTCCTTCAGGTCCGTATGGAGAGGGCCCTAATGCTGGTTTTGAGGCTATTGCTGCTGATTTTGTGGGTGAGGATACTCCTATGCCGACTCAGTTTGATGCGCCCTCATCTTCGTACGGTCCTGCCACACCTTGGCAGGAGTTGTATGCAAGATTTGATGCATTCTCAGTACAGTAGACTCACTGGAACACCCGAGTAGAGACCGGTCTGCAGACTTGGCAGACCCAGTTCCGTGCTGATGTAGATGAGCGTCTGGACGCCATGGACGCTCATATGAGGGACTACTTCGGGAGGTTCCCACCACCACCACCATCAGGCCCACAGTGAGTTTATTTCTTCTTCTCCTATTTCATTTGATGTTCTCTTTTCTACATTGAGGACAATGTACGGTTTAAGTATGGGGAGGGATTTAGACTTGCTACTTATATAGCTAGTGTATATAGCTTTGTTTCTGCATTATGTTTTCTGCATTTTTGTTCTGTAATTTTGCATTCGAATTTAAAAAAAAAAGCCAAAAAGATGTGAAAAAGGCAATCAAAATCCTGGGATGAGCTGAAAACCCGAAAGGGCAGTTCAGGTAAAAAGCAGGTAGTCTGGCTGGTATAGACCAGGGCAAAAGTGGACTGGAGTGGTGCGAGTATTTGTGAGATATCTAGCAAAATGAAATGAGTGGCTTGGTGAAAACCCGAAAGGGCGCCTTGGCAAGATGAGCGAAAAAGAAGAAGAGTGATTTTAGGATTTCTCTTTATTTCTTGGCGAGGCGTCATAAGAAGAGGAGTTATAAGGAGAGTTCGGGTAGGCCACTCTGGAGCGATAAGGAGCTAGATTGGAGTTAGGACTAGAATTATCTTTGTATCACTTGTTTTGGTTGCCTGGAGCTTATTGTTGATATATTGTAGTTGCTGATGTCATATTTTCTTATACTTCCTGAGACCTTGGTGTTTGATTGAGAGAGTAGGTTTTTCTTTAGCTTACTCGGGACGAGTAAAGGTCTAAGTATGGGGGAATTTGATAGGTGTCATTTCATGCACCTTTACTAGCAATTATTAGCATGATTTGGAGGAGTTTATGATTAGTTTTGAGGCAAAGTCTGTAACCCAGAAGTTGTGGAGAGAAGTAAAGATATCCAGGGATTTACAGCTTGGATGGAGATGATGAAGATGAGGATCTGTTGGAGTTTAACTGAAGAAGACTACCAATAGTTGGTAGTAATGAAAAGAAGCTGAAGGAGAGAGTGAGCGAGTTCACCGCCCCGCGGTGGATCCCACCGCGACCCGGTGGTGACTCTCAGAGAAGCTTGAAGCCCCGCGGTGGGAGCCTGACGCCCCACGGTGGATCTCACTGCCCCGCGGTGGCCGTGTTAAATGCCGCGCGCCCAGAGACATTTATTTCTTTTTATTTCGTTCAGACTTTGTTATTTTATTATTCTGTTTCCTTTATTGTTTACATTAGTTTAACCTAGTTTTCTTAAGACTATTTAAGCCCTCTTTCTAGGTTAAGAGGCAGAACAACTTTGCTTTATATCAGACGTTATTTTTCCCTTAGTTTTCATTCTCGTTTGAATGGAGAACTAACTTCCCTTTGTTCTACTAGACGATTAAAGCAATCGGTTGATGTGTTTGTGAGATTTCTATTCCTTGTTCTTATCCTTATAAATGTTGGTTTGATTCTCTTGGTTATATTGATTATTGATTTCTTGTTGTTCTTCTTAGCCTGATCAACTAGGTTGAATACTTTTTATCAATTGCTAGGATTGCATATAGGGGTTCCGAGTGCACATCTAGTGGCATACACGATTGTGCGTATAGGGGTCCCGAGCGTACAATCGTGAGTGAGAATCAGTTGCATGTTAAGTAGTAAGGTGTCTTTCTATTTGCATGTATCCTATATCCTTGTGTGTATTGCTATTTCTTTGTTGGTGGTAAAGTATACTGACAACTGTGAGAATCGGTGGTGCTTTATCATTGGCATAGTAATAAGTCTATCGACAACTGTGAGAATCGATAGTACTTAAGATCAGGGTGGGAACAACTATAAGGATAGTAAAAGAACTTGGATTTAATAGATTTCTGTGATCAAATTATATCTCTGTATTGTGGATCTCGCTCTAGTAGGACTACTTTCCCCATTATATTTTCTCTACTCAACCAAACTTGTTTGCTTTGCTTGCTTTGTTCTTTCTTGATAACTAACCCCCCCCCCCCCCCCCCCCTTGCTTGTTACTTGTCATTCACGATTTCATACTGCATCAGATCTTCCCTGTGGGTTCGACCCTTGCTTGCTTACTATACATCTAAGTAGTAAGGTGTCTTTCTATTTGCATGTATCATATATCCTTGTGTGTATTGCTATTGCTTTGTTGGTGGTAAAGTATACTGACAACTGTGAGAATCGGTAGTGCTTTATCATTGGCATAGTAATAAGTCTATCGACAACTGTGAGAATCGATAGTACTTAAGATCAGGGTGGGAACAACTATAAGGATAGTAAAAGAACTTGGATTTAATAGATTTCTGTGATCAAATTATATCTCTGTATTATGGATCTCGCTCTAGTAGGACTACTTTCCCCATTATATTTTCTCTACTCAACCAAACTTGTTTGCTTTGCTTGCTTTGTTCTTTCTTGATAACTAAACCCCCCCCCCCCCCTTGCTTGTTACTTGTCATTCACGATTTCATACTGCATCAGATCTTCCCTGTGGGTTCGACCCTTGCTTGCTTACTATACATCTATTTAGTAGGTCTGTTAGGACTTTTTACTCCGTAGCCTGCACCCATTCAAGAAAAACAGAGGGGTTGTATTCACCATGAAAATGCTCGATTTTTACCTTGACTTGGTGTCGCTGATATCGAGGTTGGCCAGGTGCTTGGTTGAACGCGTTGTTTGGTGCGTCGTCGTAGAGAGGGTTCTCAAAGGCACGCAATCCTTGTGGTCTTTCGCATCCAGCCTAGTGTCTATTGCATTGTTGGCGATCTTCGCGTACGTACTCATCCCTTGGCGCATAGGCGTCATCGCGTTGACGTCTTCGCGGTTGGGCATCGTAGTTGTCGCATCGAATGTCTCGAACGTGTTCTCCTTGGGGCTGGAGACGCGGTGGAGGTATCCAATCTGATGGGTGATCCTGCAATTCAAGTGGATCTCCAAGAGGAGGGTGAAAAAAATTAGGGTTGACCATACCTGAGTCCTCGATCTCTTCGTCATCATACTCGTCGAAGTCGTCTTGGACATTGGGCGTGATCGACGCGTAGCCATCAGATCCATAATGCGGTGTTTGAACACTCTGGTGTCGAAGGTGATCGCATACATCATGGCTCTGGGGCTGGGTAGGGGGGGTCCTCAATTGATCATCGCGTCGCGGATGCCCACTTGGCCTGCGATTGGGTCTCCTTGGTGTCGCGTCGGCTTGCTTGGCTCGGCGAGGGCGGCCTTTGCGTGGCGCTGAGACCGATACGCGTCTCTGGGTTCTCCTAGAGGCATAGCGATCATCGAAGTTGTATGGTTCAGAATACTCACCTTGAGTGTCCCCGGCGTCGCGGTCGTAGTCGGAGCCATTGTCGAAGCCAGCAGTTGTGGCTCTGGGAACATAGCGGTCCACTTGGGGAACAAAGCCTTGGCTACTCTCGATGACACTTTGCATTCTGTTGAGTTGTGGTTGATGTTGAGACGAAGATGGCATAATTCCTTTGCCTTTGTCTACTCTCGTCTTGGTTGGACCCGCGTCGGTGGCTCCAGGTGGAGGCAGCGCGTCCATAGCACTCAGTGGTGTTGGAGTTGGCGCGGTGGGTACCACTGGTTGTTGAGCTCCCAATGCTGCGACCTCTTGTCAAAGAGCTTGGATCAAGATTTGATCCTCCGTCAACTCCAAGATGTTATCTTGTTGTGGGGGGTTTGAACGCGTTGGTCCTGGGGTAGAGCCAACGGCGGTTGTTCTTGGGTTGTGTTGTCGACGTCGCGTTTGTCGTTACTGTTTCCAATCGGCATGGTACCTATAACAAGACGCCAGACATGGGAGTAAAAACGAACCAAAAGACAACGAAGAACAACAACCAAGCAAATCACTAGTCAAGTCACAACATTCACGTAGGTAGGGCTTGTTTGGCTTGCCGTGAGGGCGGCTTGGCTTGCACAAGAGATGGTGTATCAAGCAAGTTGCAATCAAACAAATAAGAACAAATTGAAACCCTAAAACAAACGTAAACAAAACAACCTAATTAGCAAGAAAGTACCTTCTAGGAAGCTTGACCTAGACGGTGGAGAGGTTGAGAAGATGAGCTTAGACCGAGAGTGGGTTAGGGTTGCCTTATTTTGGCTTTACTTAACTTTGGAAACTTTTTTTTTTGAATATCTTTTTATTATTATTATTATCTGAGATCTTATCTTTTGATCTTTTCGGATTTGCAAAAGGAAATAATATAAATAGGTCTAAGTAACAAGAATATCACAAGTGTGATGTTAGAGATAGGAGAGAGAAGATAAGATTTGATGATATCTTATATTAGGAAATTTGGTTAACAACCTAAAAAGCAAGATCTAGCAAACAAGGAAACTCTATCCATGCATGAAATAAGGAAACAAATTATTCTAGCATGCAAGATAACAAAATTACCTAACACACCAAAACTTGGGGAACAAGAAAAAAAAAATCGGCCAAGGTGGGACCTTGTAGAAACCGAAAGGTGAGCAAAGATTTGATTTTTATGGTTTTTCTCTTCTTTTCTCGCGAGATGATGCGAAAGCAAACGAATGGAGTTAGGAAAAAAAAATCGTGAACAAGATTGAAACTTGAGTTCGTGACTTACAAGATTGTTGGGCTCTGATACTAGTTGATGTGTCCTTGCCTCCGATGACAAGCCAAATTGTCAAAGGTGATGCCTTTGGATCTAGTCTTGGTTTGGAAGTCGCTCGATGTTGTGATTCTGTTGTGGAACACGATGCTGGGGATGATCGCGAGTGGAAGAACGCGATGAATGGAGTTGTTGACGTCGGCGACTGGGAAGACGATGGCGACAACAAGGACTCGGTGGTGATGGAAGCGATTTGATGGGAGAAGAGTTAGCGGTGGCGGAAGCAATTTGGTGAAGGATATAAGGCTTGAAAAAGACAAGTCTTTGGGGTGTCATAGCGTCGACTACGGATGAAGGAGATGCAAAGATAGACTTTGCTTGAGAAGATCGAGCAATTGCCGTAGCGTCGGCGGCGGAGGGAATGGGGATGAGAGGGATATGGGTGACGTCCGATCAAGGGAAAAAAGAATTAACACTCTACTTGAAACCTTGAACTTTAACTTGAACGTAAGAAATAACATTAACAAAGTCGGGTATAAATAGGGGAGGTGAGACTTCGGATGGGCCGAGTCGAACCTCGTAGGCTAGCCCATACAAGCATGCAAAAGGCACAAACCCTAAAAGATAGAATGACTGAAAGGAAACTATCTAAAATGCTATAAAAGGAAACTATGTAAAGCTATCAAAGGAAACTATCTAAAACACGCTGGAAATACCAAATATAGATAGTGTCTTAAAAGAACGCGTGAAACTCCTAACGCGGTGAAGATGACGACAAAGTGTCACTATCTTCAGAAGAACGCGTTGATCCGATGGTGGCGAGGATGATGAGTCTTGGATTGGTTTCTGGGTTTCCTTGGCCAGCGACGACGCGTGCAACTAGTGATGCGACGTCGGAGGCGATGGCTTTGAACCTAGACCTTGTGACTGAGCCCTGTGAGCGTAGGCTCATGGCTTCTTCCTCATCTTGGGCCATCATGGGAGGCAGGGTCACATCACTGAGTCCTTCCTCACTTCTTCTGTATAGATGTACAGTTTTAGCTGTAGATATTTCGTCTGTTCCTGGTAACAACCAAGAATGAAGGTTTTAGCACATAAATCCTTCTGCACCCTAAAATTGTTCAACTGGAAACAAAAGGTATTCTTATATATAGAGATTGGCCACAAAGCCATCCCTTGGTTTTGTTTGTTCATGTGTTTGGGAGTTACTTGTTGTATTTTTCCCAAGGTTTTGCATTGTGTTGGTTTATTAACATAGAAGTCAACTCCAATTTTCCATTTCTGATTGTTCATATTGCCCTCCAAAATAAACCTTTGGTAGATAACCTTTTCAAAGACCATCCAAAGGATGTCACCTATATCATAGTTAAGATTAAGAAAGTAAAGTAAGAAATCAAAGTTTAGATAAATATACTCAACATTCAACCGCACATCAGGGAGCAGCAAAAAAAAGTTTAAATGATAGCAAGGCATCCAAGTAAACCCGAGATTTAAGTTTAATATATGAAATTCAAGTTTAGCCATGTAAGTGATAGAAGTCACACTAGATTCAAGGAAGTTCAACAAGGTACAGCAATGACAGTAAAGATAGCACTGCAAATACTTAAACATTTTCCAATTATAAAGGTCTTCAATGATGTAATCAAGGAGAGAAATCATCTTTAGCTTCAAAATGTTTTGTCGAACTCCAGGAAGTTTGGAAAGATATAGTTTCATATCAATATCATGTTTGGTAGGAGAATGGAGACTGTGAGTCTTAGAAAAAATTTGAGTAACATTAGAAGCCACTGGATGAGAGGTTACCTCGGTGGCTTCCACCACATTTGGTTCAGGAGTTGATTTTTCAGCCTCAGGGAGGCAGAAAGTCAGCCAAATACTGAAGCAGCATAAGAACTGATACCCAAAGAAAGTCATGGGGGTTATCCTAACAACAAGAATATCAAGTTCAGTCGCTCCCAAGGTCAGATTGTTGTTATTCTGGTGGTCATTAAAATGAAAATTCGGAATCTCTTCAAACAGATTAAAAAGAAAGCTCTCAGTTTTAGAGGGGTTACAATTGTCAAGGTTCACACTGGGATCCTTGTCATAACAAGGGATTCCACTCAAGATATTAAAGCTTATGGCCAAGAGAGACGAAACAGAAGCCAAGCAATGACAAATATTCCAAATCAGAAAGGTCGGCTCAGTCAGAAAACAATAGAAATAGTTCAGATTAAGGTTCAAGTTAAGAGATTCTGCAGCTAGCAACAAAGGTAGCCAACCAGTACAAATAAAATACCAAATGACAACAACAACAACAACAAGGATTTCAAGAAGAAGTTCAGGAGAGGGGAGATCAGAGAGAAAGCACCTGGATACGCGTTGAAGCTCACTGCCGGCGCCGGGCTCGGGAGCACGGCTAAGAACTTCAACAGCATCAGCGGCGAAGGAGACGGGAAACAGCAGATGTTGAATGGAAACACCCCCATCCCAGATCCAAAAGACATGGAAGCCAATGAACCACCACCGCCTCGTCGTCCTAGCCCAACTAGCCTGATGGGACTGTCGAGTTCGGTATCGTCGAATTGAAGAAATTTTGCTTTTCGCTCCATAGAAGGAGAAGCAGTGGGTACTCCGGGTAGGAGGTCGTCGATGGATCACCTTGTTGAGTTGGTGAGGGTTGCTCTCGATCTTGGGGTTTGTGGGATCGGTGATGGGCGGCGGCTGAGGCCAAGTTAGGGTTTGGGATTGGGTTTGGGGGTGGGTTGTACGGAGAGAGTTGTGAGAGAGCGTTTTCTTATGTAAAGATAGATGTTGGTATGTTCTAAATGTAAAGAGGGAGAAGGGGGAGCTAATGACGGGAAAAAAAACGTGAGAAAAATATGTCAATTGCTATCATTATATTGATTAAATTAAACAAGCAATATTTTAGTATGGACATGCTCTAATGATAATATTATTATTCATATCAGTCATACAACTAACACTGTCATATTATAATAAATATTTCAAAGTATATAAAACTGAAAATTGTTTGTTATGATATGGAGGATTTCGCATATACATACCAAATATACAATTATCATTGCTATATTATAATAAATATGTTAAAATCTACTACGAATAAAATAGAAAAATAGAAAATTGTCGACGAGACAATTTTAAAAAAGAAAAGAAATATCATCGTAGCACGGGTCAATTAATGGTTTATCTCTGTAGAAGTTTCAAAAATAGTTGTGGACTTTCCACAAATTTTTTAGGAAATATAAGGATAACCGAAAAAATGAAAGAAGAATTAATAATCAGAGTCTCACGATCAACTCATACAATACAAGAGATGCAACCGCCAATTAGCAACAATGTCATATCTCAAGAAAAATGAGGAAAAGAGATGCAATGGTATAGAGAGATACTATTTTTGTCATAATATATTTTTTTGCATAAAATCTGGGAAAACTAGAGCGAAAGTTGATTTGTAATCTTTTATATAATCATATATAAATCTTTTTTTATTTTGTATTTGTCTATAATAATATGATAATAGTTAATTCAAATTAACTTTGTCTGTGATTAAGCAATATATACGTACAAAGATGTGAAAACATTTTCCACTATGAAGTATAATTATTAATAGATAAGATTTATTATTAATTTGTAAATATTTTAATTTTTTTTCTTCCATTTCAATGCGTTTTCCATTATAAAGCATTTTAAGTATATAATAAATTAAAAACTACTATGACAAATAACAAAAAAATGTGACAAAATAAACCACATAATTGGAATTAAATTTTTTATTTTAGAAAAGATTATTCAAAACATTACATATGTATAACCGTGTCAAAACATTAAAAAAGCAATAAATAAATAAATACAAATATACGTTGCACCGTGTGTAGCACGGGCAACTACACTAGTACTAAAAAACGTAGTTTGAAAGTGGCTTGACTTGTGGAAAGGGGGATGCATTGTAACACCCCCGATTTATATCGGTAGTGCCACACGCCAGTGACCTCAAACATTACCGTCCAAAGTCACCCCAGGCTTTAATCGAAACAATTAAACTTAGTTAAGTAACAAAAGATTAAACAGCGGAAGACATTTTAATATAAAACTGGACCCTTTTATTAAAAGATCTCTCATCAAACGAGAGTAGCGTTTTTACAACAGAGTAAACATTTCAACGGAAGACTTTAAAAAACCAACCTATAGCATGGCTAGGTTATAAAAATATATTAAAGTAATACTTAACAACTTAAAACACTAACACTTAAATCTTCGTCTGCAAGCCTCTTCTTCTTCAACTGGTTTCTTTAACTTCGGGAACCAACCACTGATGTGCCGTATAGGACGGATGACACCAGCCAACCATGCAAGGAATAAAACCCGGTTGGTTAGTCTAATGAAAGACTATGCAAGGGTGAAAGCAGAATGGTTCTAGTGATTGTAACCGTTTACTATCATTGTTCCTCAAATAATAACCGAAGGAACGATATATAACCTGGTACTTTCACGGAATGATTTATTATTAAGATATGCACTGAAAAGAGGACTCCCAAAGGAATTGAGTCTTAAGGGGAAAGTATGACGAATGTTTGGGAACATTATTATTCCCACAAGAGTTTAAAACGACTTGATCATTTGGATCCACGACCAACCTCACCGCTTAGTGCGAATTCAGATTATGAAGGTGGACTTACTTTAATTGAAGCCCAGACGAGTTTACACGTTGTACTTCTCGCCCAAGGTTTATTAATTATGTGCTTAACCGCACTTATCTTATTTAATTCCAAAACGATTATTACTGTTAAGGCTGTTAATATTATTTCGAGTAACTACGAACCTTTATGATTTCGAGTAACTACGAACTTTTATGATTTCGAGTAACTACGAGCTTTTATGATTTCGAGTAACTACGAACTTTTATGATTTTGAGTAACTACGAACCTTTAATACACAGGGTGACATTACGTCCACCCAAATTGCACTAGCAAGGTGCTTAACACTTCAGATCCTTACAGATGGATAAGAAGCAATGGGTCACGATCTTAAGAGAATTATAAAGAAACGACTATCCTTACAAGGAATATCGTTCCTACGAATACTCGTGTTATTCTAGCATTAAAGTTCACATTTAAATCCACAACAAAACCATTACGGTCATTAACAAGTATAATAGCGTTGTTTCTAGCAATGTATACAACCTATTATAGTATCATATTTTAATCACGTTATTTATAAAATTTGTTCCCAAATAAAAACAACAGTTCAATCCAATTTAATTAACAATTAAAAACAATTGATAATTAATAGAACATGGAATGATTAAGCAAGAGCGAACCGCCACTTGCCTTAAGTAGATTTAGCGATGAATCTAGACGAGACGACTACTGATGATATCATTTCCGGGGATACAGCATATGCTTCCGATAGCTCTAGCTAGGCTACGAGTCAACGCGTGATCTAGCAAATAACGTTATAACTGACAAATTAATTAATATCAATTAATTTGTCTGGACGAACTCAAGGGATTAAATTTAATAAATTTTTATGATTTTAAATCATAAAAATATTAATTAAATTTTTCTAAAGAAAAATACGGATAAAAGTGGGTCGAAATTATACCGTTTGATTGATCTCGGGTTAAAATTGGACTGAAAGGCTAATGGGCTTTCGGCCCATTACAAGAGCTGTTTAAGGGGGCCCACTACTTCATCTTCTTCTTCAACCTCCCACGATCAACAGCAACAACAACTTTAACACAGCAACTCGGCGCGGGGCTTCGCCGAGGAGGAGCTTCGTCACCGAAGAGTAGCGACCACCAGTAGCAGCCAGCAGAACGACGACAGCTCCCAGCAGCAGCACCACGCAGCAGCGGCGGCTTCACGCAGCAACGACGGAGCTGGGGAGCAGCGACGGCAGGCAGCTTCAACGACGACGGAGTTGGGTCGCCGGGATGGGCTTCGCGACGCCGGAAGAGCTGCAGCAACACCCACGAACAGCAGAGGCCTCACGGCGCCTCGCCTTGTCACCGGATTAATCTTGACGACGAGAAGAACAATCGAGAGGAGACGGGAGAGACTTGGTCAGCTCTCGGTGCCCATCAACTCTCCAGCCTCACCTCCATTAAATAGCCCAAGGAGGAAGCCCCAGCCTCGACACGGAGGAGCAGGCGGCCGCCACGACGAAGGGCACGCGGCACACATGTCGGCTTGCTCGAACAGCACACGACCGCGTCTTGTAATTTCCCAAGTATCATAACTTTTTATCCTCTGAAAGTACCACTTACCAATTTCAATCATTTGGCCCAATTAGATTTGGCTCAAACGTCTATTACTTGACTCACAGTCCAAAAGTTTGTTTAACTGTCTCCAATAACTTATTTTAAACCTAAGATCCTTATTTTCCTCACACAATCTATTATCCATCCAAGACTTAATCATATCGTTCTTTTATGAAACCTCAAAACGAACTTCGATTAGATTTTAACCATTGGTTCTACACTGGTCGTACCCACTTATAGATCTCATAACCAAAATTCTTGATTCCTCAGCTTTACTCAAGATCGCAATAGAGGAAACGAGTTCCTGATGGACTATCCTTTTAATCTATGCACAACAATGCATACTGCATGAACTTACAACTAGATGTTCTGGACTTCACATTAATCCACCCTTATATACTTTTATCAGAGCAACTATTCAGGGTGCACGTATGAGAGATAACTCTTACTTTCATAGAGCATTAACCCCACACATTTATTCCTACACCTTAAGAAATTCTGGAAGAACTCAGCTTATGAGATAATGCTTGCCAAATTAGTTAAGAAAGTAATTAATGCCATACTGATGCGACATAACTCCATAAATGAAGAAAGACTTTTAGGAATGGATCTAGAATTTAAGCAATAGAGTCGACCATGGGATTAACCTTGTAGGGAACGAACATCTAGGCTACATACGATAATCTTCCCCCACAAGTCCGACAGTCTTTATCCACACATGACATATACTGTTTCCGGCACTCATAGGGTTTCGTATGAACCATTGATTTGTAACGGCAACGAATTCAGAAATTTTCCGAAACAAGGAAACATTTCTTTATTATTCGAACATTATATTAAAGCAATTGAGAAAAAGTCGAACAAACAGACTACGAAACTATGGAGACTATCGACACACGTCGTCGCTCCTTAATCTTAAGGAAGGGCTTAACAAAAGTACAACTAATCAATCAGGGTTCTCCCCCGTCGTCTTGACGCATCATAAAGAGTCATTGCCCCTGGCCTGAAGACTCTATAGGCGCTTTGCCTTTATTACGAGCCATAGATTGCTCAGGAGCAGATACCTTTGGCTTTGGGTTCTGCCTATTACCGACATTTGAGGCTTGATAAGACTGCGTTGGTCCTTGACCCTTCTTTCTACAGTATGTTTTCATGTGGCCTTCCCTTCCACAATAGTAGCATACCCGCTTTTCCTTTTGACAGTTAAAACTTTTATGCCCAACTTTACCACAGTTGTGGCATAGAGCCACTCCGCTACTCCAACCGGAGCCTCTGGCGGAGTCTGACTGAGTCGTCTCAGTCTTAGCACGACCAGACTTCTCGAATTTGGTAGGCAATATCGGTCGCTTGAATGTACCAACCTGGCGATCCTGTTGCCCACCCTTTCCTTTAACTTGCTTCTTCCGCTTTTGGACGGATTCTTCCAGTGTGACCTCTATTTTGTAGGCCGCATCCACATATTGCTCTAATGTAGAACAACCGTGATGCACCATTAGAGGTTTGATTTCTGGATTCATCCATCCATGGAAGTACCAGATCTTTTGTTCTTCGCTTGACACCTCTGGCCCAGCATATTGCAACAAGTGATTGAACTTAGCTGCAAGCTCAGTCACCTTTAACCCATCGGTATTAGGGTACAAAAATTCCTTGTGCTTCTCCTCCCTCATAGCACGGGAAAAGAAACAATCAGTCATCTTTGCTTTAAACATGCTCCAATTCAGCTCGGGATGATCAGCTAGACCAGTGCTTTCTCACCATTCACTAGCCACATCCTTGAGTTGAAGGGAGGCGATGTGCACTTTCTCAGCCTCAGTGCAATTCACGTTCCTGAACAGCCGTTCCATGTGCGAGAACCAATACGCCACTATGACCGGTTCTCCAGTACCGTCATAGCTGTCAAGCCTCATTGAGCTCACGGCTTTTAAGGCTTGACCGTAAGTCCCTTTGTTCCTGACGGCATTGACTTGAGGTATGTGCTCCACTGGCTCCTTAATTCCAGGAATGACCTGAGGAAACGGAACACCTTGTGCTTGCGGTAGAATTGACCGAAGTGCCTCGATGACCGTTTGCATAACAAACCCACGAATGGCTTCTTTGGTCGCGGCATCCCACACTACTGGAGGATTTGCATGTGCTTGGCCAACGCCTGCGGGGTTATTGTGAGAGACAGACTCGTTCTCTCCCCCTTGATTAGCGGCGCTCCTCAGATTCAACCTTGGGTCATTACTTGGTTCTGCACCAGCACGAACCGTATTTCTTGTGTTCACCATCTGTTGGTGAATCATAACGTTAATTTAGAACTTTTCCAACTTGATCATGACACTTTAGTCAAATACGTTATGATACAGATTATAAGGGTCCAACTAATAACTTTATATTAGTCTGACTAACCCTCCACTGTTAACCATAAAAATGATCTTCTTCTGCTTACTTAAGAATGGGTATTCTAGGGGAAATGTCAACCTTTAAATGACATTGACCCTGAGAAGAGACATTATTCTTAAGAATGGATCTAAGAAATAAGTAACAATTGAAGCTTGCAGAAGTTTGAAACCACTTAATAATAAACCTTATACTTTTAAATTTCATACCTTCAAACTTTATACTTTATATCTCTAAACCCTATAAAAATAATTACTTATACAGTTTAGTTTTGCAAACTAGTGATATGATTATCACAAATCTCTTACTAAAAAAAAACATTTCACATTTTTAAAGTTACAATCATAAACACAATTTAATCGCTTATAACACGACATTTTATACACCAATTATAAATAGCTTTTGAAGTTCAAAAAGCTAAATCATTATTTTAAATCCCAGGGAGTAAAGAAAACTTTTAAATCCAACAGTTAAATCTTCAAAGTTCTTTTTAATAGAAGATAGGTTGAAAATAGTTTCGAAATTAATTCTTTCGAAAATTCTCAAACCTAACAATAAGCCAAAAAATTTTAAAACCATTGCTCTGTTACCATAATTGTAACACCCCCGATTTATAGCGGTAGTGCCACACGGCAGTGACCTCAGATATTACCGTCCAAAGTCACCCCAGACTTTAATCGAAACAATTAAACTTAGTTAAGTAACAAAAGATTAAACAGCGGAAGACATTTTAATATGAAACTGAACCCTTTTATTAAAAGATCCATCATCAAACGAGAGTAGCGTTTTTACAACAGAGTAAACATTTCAGCGGAAGACTTTAAAGAATCAACCTATAACATGGCTAGGTTATAAAGATATATTAAAGTAATACTTAACAACTTACAACACTGACACTTAAATCTTCTTCTGCAAGCCTCTTCTTCTTCAACTGGTTACTTTAACTTCGGGAACCAACCATTGATGTGCCGTATAGGACGGATGACACCAGCCAACCATGCAAGGAATAAAACCCGGTTGGTTAGTCTAATGAAAGATTATGCAAGGGTGAAAGCAGAATGGTTCTAGTGATTGTAACCGTTTACTATCAGTGTTTCTCGAATAATAACCGTAGGAACGATATATAACCCGGTACTTTCACGGAATGATTTATTATTAAGATATGCACTGAAAAGAGGACTCCCAAAGGAATTGAGTCTTAAGGGGAAAGTATGACGAATGTTTGGGAACATTATTATTCCCACAAGAGTTTAAAATGACTTGATCATTTGGGTCCACGACCAACCTCACCGCTTAGTGCGAATTCAGATTAGGAAGGTGGACTTACTTTAATTGAAGCCCAGACGAGTTTCCACGTTATACTTCTCGCCCAAGGTTCATTAATTATGTGCCTAACCGCACTTATCTTATTTAATTCCAAAACGATTATTACTGTTAAGGCTTTTAATATTATTTAGAGTAACTACGAACCTTTATGATTTCGAGTAATTATGAACTTTTATGATTTTGAGTAACTACGAGCTTTTATGATTTCGAGTAACTACGAACTTTTATGATTTCGAGTAACTACAAACCTTTAATACACAGGGTGACATTACGTCCACCCAAATTGCACTAGCAAGGTGCTTAACACTTCAGATCCTTACAGATGGATAAGAAGCAATAGGTCACGATCTTAAGAGAATTATAAAGAAACGACTATCCTTACAAGGAATATCGTTCCTACGAATACTCGTGTTATTCTAGCATTAAAGTTCACATTTAAATCCACAACAAAACCATTACGGTCATTAACAAGTATAATAACGTTGTTTCTAGCAATATATACAACCTATCATAGTATCATATTTTAATCACGTTATTTATAAAATATGTTCCCAAACGAAAACAACAGTTCAATCCAATTTAATTAACAATTAAAAATAATTGATAATTAATAGAACATGGAATGATTAAGCAAGAGCGAACCGCCACTTGCCTTAAGTAGATTCGGCGATGAATCTAGACGAGACGACTACTGATGATATCCTTTCCGGGGATATGGCATATGCTTCCGATAGCTCTAGACAGGCTACGAGTCCACGCGTGATCCAGCAAATAACGTTATAACTGACAAATTAATTAATATCAATTAATTTGTCTCGACGAACTCAAGGGATTAAATTTAATAAATTTTTATGATTTTAAATCATAAAAATATTAATTAAATTTTCCTAAAGAAAAATACTTATAAAAGTGGGTCGAAATTATACCGTTTGATTGATCTCGGGTTAAAATTGGACTGAAAGGCTAATGGGCTTTCGGCCTATTACAAGAGCTGATTAAGGGGGCCCACTACTTCATCTCCTTCTTCAACCTCCCACGATCAACAACAACAACAACTTCAACACAGCAACTCGGCGCGGGGCTTCGCCGAGGAGGAGCTTCGTCACCGGAGAGTAGCGACCACCAACAGCAGCCAGCAGCGGCGGCGAACACCAGCAGAACGACGGCAGCTCCCAGCAGCAGCACCACGCAGCAGCGGCGGCTTCACGCAGCAACAACGGAGCTGGGGAGCAGCGACGGCAGGCAGCTTCAACGACGATGGAGCTGGGTCGCCGGGATGGGCTTCGCGACGCCAGAAGAGCAGCAGCAACACCCACGAACAACAGAGGTCTCGCGGCGCCTCGCCTTGTCGCCGGATTAATCTCGCCGGCGGGAAGAACAATCGAGAGGGGACGGGAGAGACTTGGTCAGCTCTCGGTGCCCATCAACTCTCCAGCCTCACCTCCATTAAATAGCCCAAGGAGGAAGCCCCAGCCTCGACACGGAGGAGCAGGCGGCCGCCACGACGAAGGGCACGCGGCACACATGCCGGCTTGCTCGAACAGCACACGACTGCGTCTTTTTGCCCGAAAAAAAAAATATGGGCATGGTTTTAACCCCGGAAATTCTATGTTTGTATCCAAACAAATATTCTAAGTCCCGAAAATACATCGAATGTATTTTATACCACTCAAGGAATTATTTCGGAGATCAATGATGTTACAGAAAATCCGAACTCCTCTTAAAGCGAAATAATTATTGAATGAAGGTTGGGAAAATTACCCAAATATCCTTACTAAAAATGAGGGGTATTACATGCATCTTCTCTCAAAACGTTTGGCGGGGAATCATGGATTAGTCGGAACCCTGGAGGAGAAGGCGATCGGAACCAGGAGGAGGATAGTGCATTTGGGATGGTTCTCCAACGGCCACAACAAGTGGTGAGAGTAGTGGGGAAAGAAATGGAGAGAAGCATTGACATGAAGAGCATGTTAAAGACCATGGGCGGACGCATGATTTTAGTCCAGTGAGGGCTAAAATACTGAAGAATAAAATATTATTGTCTACCTTATACAAAATCCTAAACCATAATTTTTAGGTCTACCATCCATTTACACAAACAACCTCAATTTCAAGCAACAAACTCTATATCCGAACATCAAATGAAATTTTATTAAAAATTGACCAAAAATTACACAATTTAAACAAATTTCATCACTACAGACTACTTTCACTACGTAATCTTAACAAATTTGTTAAAATTAATGTGCAAAATTTACAAATTTATAAACCCTAAATTTTGAAATTTTAACACAATTAAGGACAAATATAGAGAAAATATTATATTTTTTATTGCAAAATCGTCTGCAAAATGGGATAAAGTTGTTTTGTTTTAAATATTTTTGAGAATTATGCATAACAAATCCTATATTGAAATTATTTTTAAAATTGGAAACTACAAAATATTTTGAAAAATTTTGAAGAAAATTTTTATAAAAAAATTGAAAAAAACTAAAAAAATATATAATATTTTTGTATATTATTTTAATATCCGAGTGCCAATTGGCCTCACGTACCTCCACTAGTGTTAAAGAGCAGTTTTATTTCAATTAAGTCATGATAATGAACAAATGTTAGTATAAGAATTGGCTAAATGGTTTATTCTTTTTTACATACATGCCTATTGCAACTTTAATGTATTAGGTAGATAATGCGGACCTCATAGTGAAACAGCATGTAAGTATGTAATCAAAATAAAGACTTAAGTTCCAGAAGAGATAAAGGAATTATATTTCTCTATCGATCCACAAGCGTCGAGAGTCACTTCAAAATAAACATTAACCTTAGTCTTGACAGGATTTTAGTTAGGGCCGTTCCTGGGCAAGTTGGAACGGGTTGACGGAACAGGGTCCCAAAATTTAGGGGCCCATTATATAACAATAGCACAATAACAGGTCAGTTGGAAAAGTCTATATACTATAAAAGAGTTATGTGTTCGACTCTTTATACTTTCCATTTTTTTACTCCAACACCAATTAAACCCTCGTGGGCCCCCTCCTCTAGTCGTTTATTGTTGCTTTTGTTAACTTTTTTTTTATAAGGAAAGAGATTAGAGGGCTCCTCTATCTTGAGGTGGGCCGTCCTAGAGCATCCTTACGGATGAGATCATAAAGATCTGGAATTGTTGCACAGTTTGGTGAAATTAATATGTGGTGGAGTTTAGCAATATAGTCGGCCATGGTATTAATTTCCTTGAAAATATGGGAGATGCGACAAGTTGAGAATTGTCGCAAGTCAAGCAGGATGTCTGAGACAACAAGCTCAATTTCCCATGGGCAATCCCATTTGCCGTTTAAGGCATTGATACGACAGATTTTGCCGCATTCGATCTCAATATCAGAAATCCCTAATTGGATCCATTTTGAATGCCAAAACGCATAGAAATTGCTTCAGCTAGGCTTGGGAGATGTTCCCCAGGGACCCGTTGGCCATAGAGATTGGTTGGCCCAGATGATCCCGAATGATAAATCCATAGGTAGCGCTTCCTTGGGTACTCTTGGATGCGTCGGAATTGAGTTTGTACATATTTGAAGGTGGTTTTGTCCATTTGATGTTTTTCCGTCTCTTGGGGGTTTCTTGGTTTTTCTGTTTTGTTGTGTTACACTCCTCTTCTTTTTCACGTTTTGCTGCTATCCAGTCTTGTTGTTGCTTTAGAATGAACTCTTTAATATTCGTGATTTTAGGTTTGGCGTGGTCTCCGAATAGTTTTAGGTTTCTCTGGTACCAGATACTCCACCAGCTGGTTGATATGGTTTCCATTGTTCTCATATTGGTCTTGTCTTTAAGTTTATTTAGTAGTTGTGTGTGTGTGGGGGGGGGGGGGGGGGGGTTGTTTTTCGTTTTTATATTACTTAGTATTCTTTCTATCTGTGGGACTAAGCTTTTAATTGTTTGTTTTGTGTGGCAATTTAAATAGGATGTGTGTTAGATCTTCGTCTCCTTTGTTGCACATTGTGCATTCTAGGGAAACTACTATATGTAGTTCGTATAGTTTCTGTTTGGTTGGGATACCATTTTTACTAATTTTCCAAATAAAATTTTGAGTTTTGTATGTGATGTTAACAATGTTCTAAAAATTCCCGCCTAGGGCCGTCTTGGCCCCGTCTAGGCGCTAGGCGGTCATCCACCGCCTAGGGCTACCTAGGCGAGAAGAAGACTCATATGTCATGGAAGCAGCAACATCTTTGGAGATAGAGGATGCATAGAACATAGTTTTGGGTGAGACTTTATAAAATAAGGCCCATAATTAAATATCAAACCTCATCCCAACATAGTTTTATAAACATTATGGAATTGAGAGAGCATAGTCAAATAATTACATGGATCGTGCATTAATTTTTAATCTGCCTAGGCCCCCGCCTAACCGCGTAGGCGCTAGGCCACCCTCACCGCCCAGCTCCCGCCTAGGGACTATTAGAACATTGGATGTTAAGTTGCCAGATCCAGTCTAGATTGGTTTCAGATAGCCCTTTATTTTCATATATCATTGTCATTGCGCTTTTAGTTGAGAACCAACCATTTTTGTTATGTTTCCAGTATAGTCTATCATGACATTCATTGTTAGGTAGTTTCTTTTGTAGAATGGTCTCTATTATATCATTGTCGAAATGTTTTTGTAATTCTTGTCTTTTCTAGGATTTATTGTTATTTAGGTAATTAGATACTTTTTATGTTTTATCAATTGTAGTTGTGTCTTTTGCATGGTCGATAAGCTTTCCTAAAGACAACCAGTTATCCATCCAGAAATATATAGTGTTTCCATTTCCTAGTTCCCAGTGAAGTCCTTGCTTAAAGTTTGGTAGTAGCTTGGTGAGATTGCTCAATTGCTAGGAGTAATTTGTGTTTGTTTTCCTTTCATAATCTAGGATTGATTTTGTTTTTAGATATTTTTTGTGATTATTTTTACCCAGATGTTGGCTGGTTCTGCTAGTATTTTCCATAGTAGTTTCATTTATAGTGCTTTGTTCATATCCTCGCTTTTTTCTAATTCCAAGTCCACCTTTACTTGTTGGTTTACAGATTTCATTCCATCCTATTAGTGGTTTTAGGTGAGCGTCCTAATTCCAGAAAAATTGTCGGTTGATTTTGTCAAGTTGTTTGTGTATACTAACAAGTAGTGTGAAATTTTGCATTATATAGCTTTGTTGTGCAGACAGTGTTGCTTTTATTTGAACTTTCCTACCTTCTCGAAATAGGGAATTTGCCTTCCATTTTGTTAGTAGGTTAGCTGTTTTGTTTACAAGAGGGTAGAAAGTTGCATTTGTTACCCATTCATTAATAATTGGACATCCCATGTATTTGTCAAGACCTATGGTGGATACGCCATTGAAGATTTGTTGGGTTTGTGTTTTTGTGTTCTGGCTTGTTTTTTTGTGACATGGAAAGCAGATTTATTGAAATTGACTAGTTGTCCAGACACTTCACTGTAGTCATCTATGATCTTTTTTTTTATTTTTGCGCATACTGTTTGTTTTGTTGAGGAGAAAATGATGATGTCATCAGCAAAAGCTAGGAATGGATTCTTCGTACCACTCCTGTAAATTTTTATACCTATCGAGTTTTTTGTGTCCAAAGTTGCTTTTTGTAGTTGGCATGAAAGGATTTCAGCACCTAGAATGAACATGAACGGGGATAAGGGGCCACCTTGTCTTAATCCTGTTTTAGGAAAGAATTATTCTATGGGGCCGTTGTTTACTAGTACTGAGAAAGATACTGTATGTGTACATTCTTTGATCCAGTTAACACATTTTTGGCAGAAGCCAAATTTTTGGAGAGTTTGCAGTAAGAAGTCCCAGTCAACTCTATCATATACTTTTTCCATGACTAGTTTTAGTGCAACCCATCCTTCTTTGCCCTTTTTTTGTGCGAAAGGAGTGGAAAATTTCATGGGCGATGAGTACATTATCTTGAATGCTTCTTTGTTGGGTAAAGGCTCCTTGAAGGGAGTGGATTAGTTTTGGGATGATGCTCTTTAGTCTCTCAGTTAGTATTTTTGATATGATTTTATAGATTGAGTTGCATAAGTTGATTGGTCTATAGTGGTTTGTTGAGCTCGGGTTGTCACATTTAGGGATTAATGTGATGAATGTATGGTTGATTTGTTTTAGTAATTTTCCGAAATGAAAGAAGCTTTTAACTGCTCTGATGATATCTGGGCCGATGATATGCCAATATTTTTCATAAAACCCGGCTGGCATGCCGTCTGGCCCTGATGATTTGTCTTTTTTGATGTTGTCGAGTGCATTTTTTATTTCCTCATTTGTGACTGGTTTTATTTGTTTTACATTGTCCTCATCTGTAACTTCAGATTCTATAACTTGTAATGCGTCATTGATTTTTGTTTGTGTGATGTGTTGTTTCTTGAATCTTTTTTTCAAAATCTCTTTGAATTTCTTTTTTCACATTTTCCTGGCCAATGATTTGTGTGCCCAAACTTGTTATTTCTTTTATATTTTTTCGGCTTCTTATGCTCGTTGCTATCCGATGGAAATATTTGCTGTTAGAGTCAGTTGAGATAATGTGTTTGTTTTTTGCTCTTTGACCCCACTACTTTTGTTGGAATGCTAATAAATAGTCTTTCTTTCTGATTAGGTTTTTTTGTTTAGTGTAATTTTCGCTAGATGGTATTGTGGCCATTAGTTTTTGTATATTTAATAGTTCATCCTCTATTTTCCTTAATTGTTCAAATATATTGCCGAAGCGCGTTTTGTTCCATTCTTTGAGTTTTAGTTTTAGCAACTGTGTTTTTTTTGTTAGTACAAACATATGGGATCCTTGGTGGTTACTTGTCCAAGTTTGTTTGATAAGATTGGATAGATCCTTTCTTTTAGTCCACATCATTTCATATTAAATGGTTGTGCGGTTTTGCTTGTAGAGTTAGTGATTTTCATGGATATCGGGCAATGATCCAACGATGTAAATGCATGGTTGTGAGTAGTTGTATTTGGATATCATTGTAGGATTTGGTCATGGACTAGCACTCGATCTAGTTTCTCCAAAATGTTATATTGCGAGTCTCTTGATTTTCGCTTGGTAAAGGGGTTTCCCGTTGTTGGGATATCGAGTAATCCGTATGTGCTTTTAAAGTTTGTTAGCCTTGTAAATTTATTTGGGGTAGGGGGATTGCCTCCTTTTTTCTCACTTGGATTTTGGATTTTGTTTAAATCTCCTATCAGTATACACGATTTTGTCATAGCTGTGTAGTTTTGTAAGTTTTTCCAGAATTCGGGTTTGTCTTTTTCTTATGGGGGCGCATAGGCAAAAATGATTATGCATTCGTGGTCATTTTCATAATCCTTGAGTTCGAAACTTATAAATCGTTTATCGATGGTATGTAGCTTGATTGTTTCATTTTTCATTTGGTGCTCTTTCTATAGTACCGTGACTCCCCTAGCTAGTCCCATTGCCGGTGAGACGGCGATGTTGTCAAAACCGGCCTTCCGCCATCTTTTTTCGCATGGTATTTTATCTATTTTGGTTTCGACTAATGCCATAATTTGGATATAGTTAATTTTACACAATGTATCTATGTCAGTCTAGACATTTTTCCGGCCCAATCCTCAGATATTTCATATGCATATCTTCATTGATACGTATTTGGGGGGTAGCTATATTTGTGCTAATTGGCATGCTAATTCTATTGTCTCTTCTTATGTTCTGTGTGGTTACTTCATGACATCTTTCTTTGTGTGGTTTTTCTTTTCTTTATTAAATTGGTATATTTTGTCCAATCCTGATTAGTATTATATCTTAATTCTTGGTTATTTCTCGGACAATTATTCCATAGCAGTTTCATCCTTGGGTTGCTTTGTGTGTTTTGGCTTTGGTGTATTTGCCGCTTTGTTATATTATAGGTGCTATTTGTATTTCGTTGGTTTTTGTGAGTTTGGATGGTTATTTTCTGGATTTGTGCTTTTTTATATTGTCCCAAATTTTTGGTTTTCTCGTTGCAATCCTGCTGATGTCGTAGCGAGTTGATTTTATTCGTACTGTGATTGTTATCTATGTGTTTACAAGATGTGCTAGTGTTCGCTTTTGCCTAGGACGATTTGATTTTTTCACTTTCTGGTTGATCTATGTTGTTCCTTGTGCATGTGGTTCTATATGATCCATTTTTTGGGTTTATTTCATCATTAGGTAGCTCACTGCCTTGGGTTGACTTAATACAGATATACATAGTTACACTAAGAGCCATTTGATACAGATTCAAAGTGTCATATATTTTCTGGTGGATGCAGGTCTTGATCTTCTCTTTTTTTGTTCGATGTTGTATTCCTTTCTTGTGGCTCCTGAGCTGGATGCTTTCTGGTGTACTTTCTTGTGCAGCTTGTTGTTGTTGTGGTTTAGGATTCCTTGGTCGGTTCGTCTCCTTGTTTTTGCCCTATTTCAAAGCATATAGAGGTCTTGCAGTAAGATGAATCAAATAGTGGGGATGATAATGTATAGAATTATAGATATGCATGTAATAGTTTATGGGGGTCTCATTCCATAGGCTTTTATTACTGATTGTCAAACTTCTTTGTTTTCAGGTGTATTTAGGCTTGTATCTCCATTGTTTGTTGCACTTTGGGTCAGAGTTAGTATTTTCATGGATATCAACATGATAGTAGTTTGTTCTTTTTAACTTGCTACTAGGCTTGGTTTCGTACTTTTGGAGTTTCGTCACATTTAGGATTTGGAGTAGTTTGTTGCTTGATTTTATGCTATGTGTAGTTTGGAATTTCTGAAATCTTATGTTTCCATTTTGTTTTCCATGGTCCATGCATTTAATCTTATTGTTGTTTTCCCTTGCTTTGTGATATAGATGAATTATCTTTTGAGTGATAGTTTTACATTTAAAGCTAGTGGTAGTCTTAGGTTTGCTATTTTTGTTAGGTATCCAGTTGACCTTTGTTTTTTGCCGGTACTTAGTAACAGAATAAGAACAACACACAAGATATTGGAATATAATTTCATAAAGATAGGCCATAGAGGCTTGATCGCAGACATAGTTGCTTACAACATAAAAAGATGCAATTACATAATTGGGGGTTTTAGTGGTTGTCCAGGTAGAGTAGATACTAGGATGGTAGGGGTAGATGCTGGTGTGAGATTTTGGAGGTTGCTTGTTGATCAGGATATGGGTTCTTGGGTTGGTGAGCAGAGAAGACAATTTCCTTTACAGATTTTGTTGTGTCATCATCATATTTTTGTTTTTTATTCCCCTTTAGGTTGGAGGTGGCAGTATCCTCATCCCCACCACTGTTTTTCCTCTTGCTAGAGCCAGAGGTTGACATCTCATTTGTGTTGACCTCCATTTCCTCCAGCAGGTGGACCATAGAATTTGTTGTATGGAGGGAGTGGAAAGATGATAGTGAGTTGATTTCAGGGATTAGCTCTGCAAACTCACTTTCTGTCTTGAGTAGAGCATTCATCTCTTCCTCAGAGAATTCTTCTTCCAGGGATTCCTCATCCAGTAAGTCATCATTTTGGTCTAGCATTTGTTGGATTGTTGTGAGATCCACATTGGAAGTTTCCAGCTCTGGCCCAACTTTAGTTTGGACATTGGTGGGGAGGGGGTCCTGCTCTTTCCCCATTGCTTGTTCATCATTAGGGGGGTTATGCAGCTTCTGGTTTTTTTGTGGGGAGTTGTCTTGGTATTTGGCTTTTGTTTTTCCATTAGGTAGGTCAACAAGAACAATGGTGATGTTTTTTTTGGAGATTTGAGAGGTTCTTTTGGAGGAGATGCTGAGGTGTGTTGTGAGTTTAAGGTTAGTTTTGAGGATTGGCCAAGTTCTGGAGAGTTCCCTGAGCTCGTACTAGAGCTCATGGAGGCAGAGGCGTCAAATTTTTATATGATAGTGACACTACCATTAGTATCCAGATAAGGCTTCATACCCAAGTTTGAGGTGGCAGAGGAAGATGGGCCTTTCCCTTTGTGTGAGGCAGGATTTTCCTTTGTGTGAGGCAGGATTTTCCCAGTTTTCACTCTCATCATTGGTTTGTTGGGATTTGTATCTGGCATGGTTGGGTTTTCTGAATTGTATTTGGACTTTTTTGGGAGTTGTATTTCTGAGAGGGCAGATAGTAAATATGTGAAATGGATCACCACAATTCCCAAAACCTTCAGGGAAATCATCAAACCATACATTGTATTCCTTGTATTTGAGCTCTTCATCAGGTATTAAGACACTGGTATTGATTAAGTTTTCCAGGGGTATTTTGACATAGATTTTGTTGAATCTTGCCTAGAGTTTCTTTTCTGACACGGGGTCAAGCCTAATGAGGGTTCCAAGGCCATGGCTCTCAAGAATGATACTTATTGCATCAGGGTTAATATACTCTGCTGGGAGTCGGGGTATTCTTAACCAAAGATCAATGGTGGTAAGAGGCTCAGTAATTGGATTAAAGTTGGATTTCCAAGGCTCAAGAACAAGCAATTGACCAAAGATGTGATATGGTATTGCTTCCCAGATAGCATCCTTGTCTAGAGGGTTAGAGATAGGAATTTCAAAATATTGGTTTTTGCGGTCAAGGATTTCAAGATCACCCTTAATAGTTATCCAGTCACTTCTCAATTTAGCTCTATTTTTTGAGAAATCAATCGGGTTACCAAGCACAAATCCCATAAGGTATGTGCTTTTGATTTTTTCAATATTTTTGGTTACTTTAGACAGCTTTGCAAGGTAAACTGAAGGATCAATCTTTAGTTTGGCCTTGCCTTTGTCTTGGTTGCCTTTAACTGCATTCTAGTTTGGTATTTGTTTGGTAGATGAAGCTTCCTGCATTGGTGGTGCAGAGCTTGGGGTTTCAAGGTTGATTGTGGGAGTGAGCCACTATTCAGTTTGTGTTCTTGCTTTAGAACACATAACCACATCAAAGCTTCTCTTATCATTTTCCATTAGATTTAAAACAACAAAAGCCGCAAGCTCAAAAGCAGTAATGGAGATTTGAACTAGAGAGTTTAAGAGGAATATAGAAGGGAGAGTTGTGCATCTAGCAACTAGTTCAAGGGTTTTTTTATAGATTGCAGATAGTTCATGCATGATGGTAAAAATCAATGTAAGAGAGCAAGAGATTTGAGAGTTAGAATGATAGCACCTTGGTGGACGTCTTTTGGGTTGTATCTCTGCCGAATTAGTCTCTGATTTCCTTTGCTTTTTTCCGAGTCTTCCCGTTGTTTGCCGTTTTCATCATCTTTTGGGTTTCAACAAGTCCATTGAGCCATGGATTTGCCTCTGGGATTTTGCCATTTTTTTCGATTTGCCATCACCAAGCTTTGTCTTTCCAGGGGATGGGAAATCGTAGCCCTAGATCGTTGTTGGGGGAGGAGCTGCTCCAGCCGGTCTTCCTTTCGCTTTATTATTTATGGGGTGCTATGGAGATGTTTTGTCTCTCGTGTCGACTTTCCAGGCTTCATCGATGATTTCGAGGTTTCTTTAGATGGGGGATGGTGATTGCTCGCCCATTCTTCATGTGGTAGCTAGTGATTTTGTGGTTTAGCCTTCCAACTTTCCATTTGAGGAGACTGGATCTTAGTTGGTGATGCAGATAGCGTGGTCTAGACTCTAGAATGGTAGCAGCGTTGGAGATTGGGGCTAGATCTAGGGTTTACTGGGAAGTCTGGGGTGAGGGAGAGAAGAGCGAGGAAGGGGAGGAGGCGCAGGGGAGCGCGTAGTTTCGGGGATTCATTTGTTTGTTACTTTTGTTAACTAAACTTCCATATCCCCCCTCTAGTACCATATATTTAAAAAAAAATTCCCAAGAAAACAATTACCTAATTTTACTTGAAGATAAATATATAATTTAACTAGTTAATTTTCTATTAATACTTAATAAGTTTTGGTTAACAAGTTTACAAAAGGGACTGTAAAAATAAGGGAGTTAAAATTTATTTATTAATACTTATTTAACTAGTTAATTTTCTATTAATACTTATTTATTTTATCCATTGTGTTTAAAATTTATTTATTTTATCCATTGTGTTTAAATTTTTCATGGGCACAGGTTTTAATAAAATTTCTACAAGACACAGAAAACCACAGAGAATAGAAGGTCATTTTCCCTAAATCCAAACAGCCCAAATCCAGTACCATCAGGATTACAAAGATAATTTTCATCAAGGAGACGGATTTCTCTATTTAGAGTCATACGGATTCATCCCAAAATTTAAATTTTCCCTCCCTTACATAAAACTCACAGCTATGAGCTTAATACTGTATTTACACCAGAATGAAAGCTTAACATTCAAAGCTTCTTACAAAAACACAGAGAGAAAGAAAAAAAACAGAGAAGAATTTATTGAGAGGAGAATTAATTGGGCATCATTGCCTACTTCTTAATGGCTTCAGTCCTTGATTTAAATGAAACTCCATTTTCACTTGATGATGAAGAGTGTGATACTGCAGAATACATGGAAGAAACTGAGAAGCTTCCTGATCTGAACGATCCAATAGATTGGGACATGGATGATGATCATGAATTTGATCTGAACCAGGACAGTCAAGAACCACAAGACGCCCAAGACAGTCAGGAAGCACAACCTCAAGCCACAGTTCAACAACACTCATCAAATCAAGAGGAAATATAGCAGGTAACACAGGCAACAGTAGGTCATCATCAGCCAAAATTTAGAAGGCTCAGCAGTGATGAGAAGCTACACATCTTGGTGTGGCTTCTACAAAGAGCAACAGGGGGACAGCTTCAACGTGGGTCCATAAGAGCAGCTGCAGAACAGTTCAATTTGTCAACAATATGCATCAGTAAAATGTGGAACACAGCAAAGAAGCAGAAGAATGCTGGACAGCGATACAATGTGAGTACTAATTTCCATAATTGTGGTAGAAAGCGAATTCAAGTATCAAATGAAGCTATCACATCATTACAAATGGGGGACAGATCTTGCATAAGGGATCTTGCTACCAAGCTCAATATTTCTAAGAGCACAATTCATAGGATGGTCAAGAGGCGACAAATCAAACCACACACTAATCCATTACATCCAGGCTTGAAATAAGCCAACATGAGAACAAGATTGGAATGGATTTTGATGCTATTACAAGGCAATACAGCAGAAGCAAAAAGAGAATATTATTTCATGTTTGATTTTGTCCATTTGGATGAAAAATGGTTCTATCTCAGCAAAAAGTCACAAAGGGTGTACTTAGCACAACATGAGAAGAGACAATACAGATCAGCCAGTTCTAGCAAATTCATACCAAAGGTGATGTTCACTGCAGTAGTGGCTAGACCTAGATTCAACTCATAGGGACAATGCACATTTGATGGGAAGATTGGTATCTTCCCATTCACTTATCAAGAGCCAGCCAAAAGAGCATCAAAAAACAGAGCAAAGGGAACAATCATTACCAAGATAGTGGAATCAGTTAACAAAAATGTCACAAGAAGCGTGTTAATCAAGCAGATCATTCCAGCTATCATGGAAAAATGGCCAAGAGATGGAGGACAGACGGTCATTTTCATTCAACAGGATAATGCCAAGATACACATAACACAACAAGATCTAGAATGGCAGCAGGATAATGCCAAGGTCATTTTAATTCAGCAATCTCCTAATAGCCCTGATTTAAATATTCTAGACCTTGGTTTCTTTAGAAGCATACAGTCTTTGATGCATAAAAAAATGCCAAAGGATGTTGACAAGATGCTTGATGCAGTTCATGAGGCTTTTTATGAGTTAGAACCAAAAACTCTAAGCAATGTTTGGATGACACTACAATATGTAATGAATGAGATACTAAAAAAACAAGGGTCAAATGATTATGACTTGCCCCATGTCAACAAAAAAAATTTGGAAGCTTAGGGAAATCTACAAACATGCATCAAAGCACCCATGTGGGCAGTATTGCAAGCTTGGGACATTATACATGGTGGGGCACAACCAACACAAGCAAGATCAAATGGAGTACAACAAACTGCACAAGCATCAACATCTGAAGCAGCTCAAGCAAGTCAAGAAGCAAACCCAACAAATGCAGCAGAAGACATTCAGCAACAATAGATCATCTTAGAATAGGATCATCATTAGTTTACTATTCTAGAATGATCTACATTTTGTGTGTCAACCCAGAATTTTTTGTTAAGGGACATGTTTTGTTTTCAAAGGGACCTTACTTGTCATATGAAATGGTACTTAACATTTTGAACCCTATCCATCATTTTTTTTTAGACAAGGGGACAGACAAGTCAATACACCATTTCAAGCACACAAAAGGGACAATGACAATAAAAATGTAATTGGTCTCAGATGTCCCCAAGCATCATCGACAATCACCCTTTACCATCAACCCAACTACACCAGGAGCCTCTTCAGTAAAAACTACTGGTGGCTCAGCATAGTTGGGTTAATTACATCATTAGGATGAATTATCTCACAAATAAAGGACTCATCATTGACATTATTCAAGGGGACATTAAGCTTATTGAAACACCAACATGTCAAGGGGACACTCAAGTCAAAATCTGCATCCAGACTGTATCAATCCATCACATAACTCATGCAACACTCTCAAAGGGGACATTAATATTGCATTAATCCATTACAGAACACATCCAACATTCAAAGTTCTTCAGCAGCCAACTGAACAGACCATCAATATTCCACCACCAAGCACAATCCAATAACCATCATCATCATACACATAATTTAAACTCATTTGAGCAGAGCAGAGCAATATAAGCACAATCCAACAACTATCATTCATTACACTTTAGAAGCATACAACGTCAACAACCATCATTAATTCAACAACCAACACCACAAATTCCATTTGAATAGAGCATCATAAGTCATAATAATCCAACACCAAAAGTAGCAAATTTTCAGAAGCAGGAACATCAATACGGGATACCTAATAAGGAAAACAAGAAGATGAATTGGGGACGGAGGGAGTAATTTAATCTCATACATAACACATGTCATTCAAGCAGAACATCCAGAATCATCATAATCCAACAACCATCATCATACACATACTAACAACATAGATCAATAACAGTTAAGGCATAAAGGGGACTTAGCTAATCAATTTCACCCGAATCTTCAGCAACTTCACCCGAATCTTCAGCAACTTCCGAATCTTCAGCAACTCCACCTTGCTCGGTGAAGTTGCAGATGGCCTCACCAGATTGGAAATCATCAAGCACATCATTCACATCTTCCAATGGGCCATCAACAGACAGCTCTTCAAATCTTCAGGGACTGTAGGAATGATTTCCTTTGCAATCCCCAGGCCACTCGCAATCTGGATCCATGGAGCATTGGTAAGTAACGGATGATCCAGAGTGTTGGGGACTTGGAGAATCCTTCCAAAACTCAACAGAAGTGTGACTCATCTTCCCAAATCTGAAGACAAAGAGAAAGATCAAGATTCAGAGAAGATGAAGGGACGGAGAAGAGAGCCAAATCAAAGGACAAACACCCAAATATGGGTTTTAGGGTTCTTAGAGGAAGAAGGAGCTTCTCAGAGTACAGAATGTCAAATGCAAGATCGACAAAATTCAACACCAGCAATAGAGAATTTGGGGACAAATTTGTGGCTTTAACACTTGATTTGATGATCTAACACGACATGCAACCCAAATCTAGAGAACAAGGGGAGAAAGAGGACAATTTTAGATCTGGAAAAACAAAAAAATGGGATAAATTGAGTTACAAGAACAAAAATCGAGAGAGAACAAGAGCAATTGACAAAGAACAAGAGAAAGTGAGAGATTACATGAGAGGAGCGTCGAATTTCTGAACGAGAAATTAGGGTTCTTCGCGGGAGGAAGATTTGAGAGCGTTTCAAAGGAGAGGAGAAGCTGCTAGGTTAAGAAATGAAAGAGTGGCTAGATGAGTGTATATATAGGGAGGGTATTGGTTGTAATATTTGTGGGTTGATGATGTTATTTTGGTAAATGTCACAACACCAAAAGTAGTAAATTTTCAGAAGCAGGAACATCAAAACGGGATACCCAATAAGGAAAACAAGAAGATGAATTGGGGACGGAGGGAGTAAAGTTTAAAGGATATTGTATGAAATTTGTCATTATCAATTTTTTCATTAATAATAAACAATTAGGTTTGTCTTAAGAGGGGCCTGAAAGTCAAACTAATACATTTTTTCATTGAAAACTAAAATATGTGGTTATTTTGAAGGTTGTCCAAAAATTTGTGTCATTTGGCAAAGCCTGTGACCGACACGTGTTAATAAATTTTACATTAAATTTTGCAAAAACAAAAAATCATTGTTGAAGCACATGATAAGAATGCATTTGCTTCTGACTTGGTCAAAGCCATTTCTCCATCTTCTACCCCACGTTGTCCACCTCTCCATCCTCTATCCCAGTTTTCAACCCATGCTATCAGCCATGTGCTCCAAATCTATAAAACTAGCACTTTTATCTTTCTTCTGTTTGCCTTCCCTTGCTTTTCGGTTAGAATCTCTGCACAAATTCAATGATTTTTCTTCCCCTGCTGTTCGCGTTTAGGGTTCTTCGATTTTTCTGATTTGTTTGTTTTTTAGACATAGTCGTAGGGTGAAACCAGTTCCTTTATTGATGTGGTTGTTCTATTTAAGGATTTAGGGTGTGTTTTTGCCTATTTCCTTCACTATTCAACTAATTTGATGTTTTTGTTGATTCTCTTTTGCATAGATCTGTCCTCTGAGCATCGATTCTCCACGGTTACAAGAGGTTAGTTTCTTTTGCTGTCAACATGATTTATTGTGCAGAATTGGTTTTTTCCTAGCTCTGTCAACATAATCCACTTCACTTATTTGAAAACAATCGGTTAGGATGGTCATATGTTAGGATGCTCATCTTTGACAATTGGTATACTATTATATTAATACTGGAAAGTTAACTTATTTGAGTAGTTTATATAATGGACAAACATTAGGGATGGTGGATGCAAGCAAACTGTACCTTTGTACAATAGGTTGATTTTCAGGACAATGTAACTATTGAAAATTTCAATGAACCAAACTGCACCTTCGTGCAATAGGTTAATTTTTTGGACTACCTTCATACTGTTTGAATCAAGCAAAGGAATAGACGTTCATTCATAAGTACCTCCCATAAATCCTTTTATGTGTTATATGAGTTTCCATTGTGATCTACCTCTTAAGAATTTTATTAATGAATTATACAAGTTGCCTTCAATGCTTAGAGGCTCCTATATTAGAATTTTAAAAGACATGTACGAGGGTGCTTTGACCAGTGTGTATACCCTAGGAGGAGACACAGAGTACTTTCGGGTCGATGTAGGTGATAACAGTAATTTGTCGTGCTAATTACTGCTATGCAAGTTATCCAAACAAACCTTAAACCGTAGTCCTAAGTAAGTAAGGGTCGAGTCCATAGGGAGACAGATTCTATCTTTATGTATAATTTCTATGTCAATCTTAAAGTAACCAGAGGGTTTTTTTGTATGTTTTAGAATCACTATGCATGCAAAAGCAAACAAACGAAAGAATGATGAATTCAGTAATTGGGGAAATAGTTCAGCCAAACAAACATCCACTATTCGTATGATAAGCTGATCATAGATAATCATTCAATATCTCATGCAATGGAAATTTCTATTCCTTTTCTAAAGTAACTACAAGCACAACCAGATACTTATAGCACTAACTAATTAAACAACCATGAAACCATCAAGATTCGGTTTAACAGCAGCATTAAGGATAGGAATATAATTAGGATACAATCTAGCATAAAACAACCAGTTTTTATCCTAGAATGTAAATCAATTCTCTTCTACATAAGACTAGCACAACCAGATACTAGTACGATGCAGTTGCTACTCCGATAAAGATATGCTCAACCAGTAACAATCTAAATCTAGCAATCAATCAATAGAGACAATACCTAGTTGCGCAGGCTAGGAACTGTCAATATTAATCATAAGCAATTCAAGCAAGAGAATAGATAAAATCCATGCGATAGATAAGGAATGAAAATCTCACAACTTAATCAAAACGAAAGCTTCAGTCGTCTGACTAAGCAAGGAAGGCTTAGTTCTTCATAACAAAATACGTAGAATAGAGAAAAGATGAAAAACGATGATAAGGGAGGCCAAGCTCCCTTCTAACCCTAAATACTAGAAAATAATAAAAAGTCTTCAAAAGTAAATCAAAAACGAAATAATAAAAACACTAATAATAATCCAAAATAACAAAATAAGGAAAAGTGGTTCGGTTCCGCATCCGACGCGACGGCGGTCGTCGTAAGCCGGGCGGCGGTCGCCGCCAGAACACTTGTTGAGATTTCTTCGGTTCAGCTCCTGCGACACTTCTGTAAAAACGCCATAACTTTTGATTCCCAACTCGGATTGCGCTCATATTTTGAGGACTTGCAGTAGACTTCAAGAGCTAACTCCTCGAATTGGAATCACTCCATTTGGACGTCTGAGTAAAGAGAACGAATCAATTGAATTCAGCACATTATTCTTCTACTCTCGTGTGGACTCTCTCCTTGGTTCTTCTTCGTCTCCTCAGTGGTCAACTCCTCTTCCTCTGGATATCTTCAATTTGATTCTCCAGAACACCAAATCCACACTTCTCCTCTCTAACTCCATAATCCACAGTTGTGCACTAAATCCATCCAAATAGCACATCAAACCTGGTAACAACCCCTAGAAATGCACTACAAAATAGTGCCGATCAAATCCCCCATGCTTAAACCTTGCTCGTCCTCGAGTAAGCTAAAGTAAACATACTCCTCCAATCAATCCCCAAGGTTTCAGGAAGCATAGAAAACTCAACCCCTCCAAGAATCACACCTAACAATAAACTCCAGGCACCCATACAATAAGCACAACACAACATATAATAACTCACAACACCACACACATCCAAGCTAAAAGGAAAGCAGAGTACTTCCCCCAAGCTTATCCCAAACACCATAGAGTGAATAAAAATCTAATCCTATCTCCCATCTATCTTCTTATACCTCCAGAGTGACCTATCCGAATCCTCCTTATATCACCTCTTCTTATGTCGCCACGCCAGCAAAAATGATGATTCTTATAAATCACTCTTCTTCTTTTCACTCATTTTGCCAAGGCGCCCTTTCGGGTTTTCACCAAGCCACTCATTTCATTTTTCAATAGATGGGCTCACGGTATACTCACATCACTCTTGACCAATTATTACCCCAACCTAATGCTGGTCCAAGCCACCTGCTTATTACCTAGGCTGCCTTTTCAGGTTTTCGACCTATCCTAGGATTTCAATTTTAGCCTTTTTTCAAATTTTTGGCTCTTTTTCATTTTTTCTTTTCCTC
This sequence comes from Rheum nobile, assembly GCA_027886185.1. Classification (NCBI taxonomy): domain Eukaryota; kingdom Viridiplantae; phylum Streptophyta; class Magnoliopsida; order Caryophyllales; family Polygonaceae; genus Rheum; species Rheum nobile. The sequence continues at coordinate 208,645 of WOAB01000002.1, read as the reverse complement.
AACGACACAGCAAGTATAGAATCCTCCCCCATGCTTAAACATTGCATTGTCCTCAATGTAATGAAAGACAAAAAGAATAAAGCACAAGGAAGACAAAGAATGGACTCACAAATGTCGCCAAGCTGCTTGGACACTGAAGGTGTCGCTGGCGGTCTTCACAATATATGCCCAGGTCTCTAGTGTTGGGCGGGTGTCTTCATCTCAACTCTATCGTGCAACCATAGGAAACCACTGTAAGGTGTGGTGGTCATTAAGGAAATCAGGGTTGCACGGCCTTCAACTCCATCAGCTCCTACCATGCGACCAAAAGGAACCACTCTGGTAAATAGTGGTATAACAAGTATGGCGGGGTTGCATGGCCTTCAACGAACACAAAAATGGGGCCCAGATGTAATCGTGGTGTGGGCTCTAGTGTTCCTCATCCTCAGCTGCCAATTATAGGGCCATCATCGTTGTCAATTAAAAGTTTAGGTCTAATGTCTCCTCCATGACAACATGATGCGCACCATCTCCGTGGGGAACTCTGGACAGCTGGCCTTGGTCAATTTTTTTTTTCTCCCCGTTTAAGGTTTTTTCGGGGATATTTTTTTTTCGGGAAGTCGATTTATACCTGAGAAATGGCGGCGGTCGCCGTAATTAAGCGGCGGTCGCTGCCATTTGTGCGAACTTTACGAAGATGGTGGGGCCAAAACGGCGGGCGCCGTTTCGTGGCGGAGGTCGCCGCCACGATGTTTTCCGAAAATTCTTCTGAAAAAGGCAGTGATCGCCGTATTTAAACGGCGGTCGCCGCCATTTACTTTGGGCTCTTCGAAGCCAGCTTGCTAAAACGGCGGTCGCCGTAAGAACAGCAGCGGTCGCCGCCCCTGTGTTCGTCCTTTTCACGCTTCCTACAGGTCAGAACTGCAAAAACTAAAATAAAATCAATTGAAATTAACTAAGGGAAGAGAAATAAACTACCTAACATCGGGTTGCCTCCCAAGAAGCGCCTTGTTTACTGTCCTTGGCTCGACATAGTGCTCAACCTCTTCAACTCGGGTTGCTCCTATCACTTGAACTCCTGAGGTCTATATCAGGGGGATGCCGTTTTGTGTGCTCCATGTTGAGCCTTTCCCCTATGCTTGTGCCATTGCTGATGGTTGGACCACTTTTTACATCTATGATTGCACTTGTCATTTTTAGAAATGGCCTACCCAACATCTCAGGGGCTGTATGTTTGTCATGCCCCGTATCCAGCATGTAAAAATCCACCACTTGAAACAAGGCCTCCTTCTTGTGCTTCCCCTTTGGTTTCTTTTTGATATTGCCCAATGCCCTTAAAAATTCTGTGCAGCGAGGGATACTGTTTGTCAATGTGACCAAAGGAACGGTTTCTGCACAGTTACAGAAGGCCTCATAGATTTCATTGTTGTTCTTCAGCCTTCGAGTATCTTGTAATGCCTCAGGGAAGGGTGCAACGGGTTATAGCGCAACGAGCGGGGAGGAGTTTAGACGCACATACTCATCATAGGCAGCCTCGAGAGGGTCGGGGGCTGCCGGGGCGTTTTCGAGAGGAACGAGCGTCGTAGGATTGTTTCCGCGATCGCAGTTTTCCTCCTCTTGGTCGTTGAATTCCTCCAGTCCCAAAAAATAATCTTCTTCAGAAAGCACAACGCGGTCCAAAATATCGTCTGAAATACCCATCTCCTCAGTGGGTGAACCGAGGTCGAGGTATACCTCCCGCGGTCTCGGAGTTGTCGACTCCTTAGCTTCTATTTCCGGAACAGGTAGGCGGCGGTCGCCGTAAGCCTGGAGGCGGTCACCGCTGACATCGTCAGAATTTTTGGAAATTGGATCACCGTCACGACGGTCGTCGTTCTCTGGACGGCGGTCGCCGCCGACATTCTGCTCCAAATCCGGATCTTCTTCCTTTCTAACCTCAGCATTGTCCTCTTCGAGCCTTTTCCCACTTCTCAAAGTTACTGCACTGCAGTTACGAATGTTCGGGTTCTCTTCCGCATATATCTCGCTGTATTCTGCACCCGTCTCACAAATTTGTTCTTCCCTTTCAGCTAAGGGGGCGACATGCAGCTGCTCAGTACTTTGTAGGGTCATCGAGAAGACATTCTCTTCCTGGTGCACTACTGGGTGAGATAGTGGTTCTGCCGACGTCATGGCCTCCATCCTGCCCACTACTTGCACCATTTGCTCCATCTGCCTATCAAAGTTCTGGATATTGGACTTCGTTTGTTGTTCAAGTTGGATCGTTCTCTGATTGAAAGATCGAAACATGTCCTCCAATGACATGGATGGACTTGGATTGTGCCCCATCTGATTCTCCATGTTTCGGAATAAATTCACAGTAGACTGGGAGACATGGTAATTTGGATTGGGCACTGGTGGGCTATGCTCGTAGGCTGGGTAGTACTGATGTGGGGTACCCTGCTGATAAAACGACTGTGGTTCCGGGTAAAACTCCAGGTAGTCATAACCATAGGGAGGGTATTGTTGGTTCCCATAACTCGAATTGGGGTGATATCCCCACCCTGGAGTATATGCGTAGGAGTATGGGTCATATCGCGGCTCCTGCTGGAATTGGGGAGATCTCTCCATCTCTGTATCAAAATCACAAAAAAAAGAAAGGAAAAAATCAGTAGCACGGGTGTGGACCGTAAGATAGGTCCACACAAAAGTTGACACACAAATCGCACACAAAATAGATTATTGTCTCCCCGACAACGGCGCCAGTAGGTTTGCATCAAGGGTCGGTTTTAAGTCCATTCATTTTTACAATAGTGATAAATGTGTTGTCAGGGACAATCCAGGGTGAGGTCTCGTGGTGTATGTTGTTTGCTGATGACATTGTGCTAGTGGATGAGAGTAGGTCTGGTGTTAACACTAAGCTAGAACTTTGAAGGAGTTATAGTTTACTTCCTAATCTTTAATCTGACGTTGGAATCATGCAATTCGGAGTTCTGAGTAGAAAGTTATACTTCGCCAAAGACGGGACTAAAAACAGAAATCTCTTGCGCGCCAAGCACGTTCTTTCCCTTCAAGAACGTGGCAATCAAGGGGTTTCACATCAATTTTGTTGCTTATTTTATATCTGAGGCTTGTACTTTGGAATTTATCCAAGCGCCTCATATCCATCATACTAGTGCTGTGTGGTTAGAAAAATCTTACTGATGTTGTAGACTTACTTTTGGATGTATTTTGCTAATTCTTATCTCCTATACTATCTCGAATAAATGTTCTTTTTATTGAAGTGATTCTCCCATGAATCCGAAAATGATGAATTTGTAAATGAAACCACGTTCTGACTTTAGTTTCCAAGATGGAATTGAAGATCTGAATATAATGATTCATTTATGAACTGATTCTTCCATGTCTCTCTTTTATATAAATACAGACTGCTAGCTCATTGTCTTGTGCTTGCCAATGTTAATGTTGATATTCAACCTATTTAATGGTACACAACTGACAACCAAGGACTAGAAGGCAAATTTATATAGAATTTGAATGGAAAGGTACAATTTGTTATTATTTGTAACGTGTGTAGTGTGTTTAAAAGGTAGGATTCAATGGATATTGATGAGGAAAATTTGGCTGTTTAGCATATACAAAAGACAAGCTACATAGAGTTTAAAAGCATAAATATTTCTTATCTGAATTCTTTGTCAACCTGCATTAATATGTCTTTTTTATATCTGAATTCTTTGTCAAGCTGCTTTAATCTGCTTATCCTTGCTAATTTATTCTTTCAATGATCATGATGAAATTTCTTATTTTGCTCCTTTAACCGTTCATGTAGGGTGCTAACTAATTTCTACAAAAGTAATTAGCAAATGAGTTAGTCGTTCATGTACGGTGCATGAAGTAGCTCTTGTAAAACACGTTTGAATGTTGATGGAAATAGGTTTAATAAGTTTAGTTTTACTATCTCCGTCAATTTTTCCTATAGCTAGGGCAGTTGGGTTTAGCGAGAGGTTAAACCGTTCGTGTGGTTTCCGCGACCTAGGATACTCTGCCTGGACCATGCTGATCATGCCGAGGAGCTATTGCGACCCAAAGGTGAAGCTAACATTCTTGTGATTTATCATTCAGGTGTGTTACACTCTTCCTAGAATCTTATGGGAAGTTAGATAAGCCCATACCTTTTGCAGGATAAAGTTACCTACTTAGATGAACGATATGGTTGGAATTTGGTAGAAACCTTGATATGTATGCTTGAAAAGTGAAAACTATACAACCGCATTCCACTAACAAGAACTGTCATTCATCCTAAGTTCGTCCTTGCATTATACCCACCATGTCTTGTATATTATTTGCTTGTCTGCATAATTTTTCATCTGCATGTTCTCTTGATGATTGTATCATTTTGCTTTATCTATTTAGATTCAGAAGATAAAGATAACTGGATCCATGATTGCTGAGGAAATGGGGTTTTAGTTTTGGATATAAAGAGGTCAACCTGAAATTTGCTTCCATTCAGGATTTGAGCTTGATCAACCATGCAATTAATGATGGACCTTATGAAGATTAAACCTCAGCCTTGTGTATCAACTTAAAACATTTTGTCAGGGCCAGAATTAAATTTCCAGCAAAGCCTATGAAGCATAATTTAAAGTTGTGTGGCCTCTTTTGTAATACAACTGATATGCCATATGATATATGTCAAAAATTAGGTGGTCATTTAAAAAAATCAATGGTTTCTACAAAAAACTTGTACTTAGATTATGGACTCAAAATGCTTACAATAAGAAATGCTAATTATTCATTTTATTTTTTTTAAATAATTTTATTTTGTTATTAGAAATTTTATTTTATATAATAATCATTTATTAAAAAATGAAATATTAATAATAGATAAAAATGTTATATGTTCATATATTATCTAATTATGAAAGATGAAAATAATTTTATCAACATATAAGGTTTGTAACCACCCATTTTTACACAGTATTTGCACTAACTTTCTTTAGAAAAAAAGAAGAACGAGTGAAGATAGTGGGACATGTGTCTAAATGTAAAGAGTGCTATATGGTGCAAATTTTCACCTTTGAACAAAAGTTCTATTTTTTTAAACTTAAAACTAGTGTAATTCCCGTACAAGATATAGTGATATTTAATGGGTGTAAGTGTAAGAGGAGTATTGAAAACATTAATGTTAACATAAAATGATTAGTTAATGGAAAAAGATCACGTGAGGATGGGTTAGTAGGGTAGGATGGAGGATGAATCATGGTCACTCATTCTTTTCCCTCTCCATCTAATCCTGGCCGTTCGTTTTTCCTTGTTCCATGTTTCCCTGTTTCGAGAAAACAGATTTGAGGTTGTTCGCTCGTTCGTTTTTCCTTGTTCCATCTCTTCTTCGTGGTAATCCGTTCTTCTTCGTGATAAAACTAATTCTTCTCTCCACAAACTAATCCGTTCGCTCGTTCTATCGGCCGATCGTTTCCGTCTTGCCGTCGGTGTGCTTTCTCTTCTTCGTGTTTGCTGTTTTCGTTTTATTCTCGTCGTTCTTAGTCGACATGGTTACTCCTTCTACTGATTCAGGTATAGATCTGTAATTTGTTGTTGATTTGTTTGTTGTTTAGGTATTTTAGGTATTTAGGTATGTGCTTTCAACAGAATCTCTCAATTTTTGGGATTTAGGTATGTGCGTTTCAACAGAATTTCTCAGTTTTTGGGATTTAGGTATGTGCTTGGTTGAATTTTAGGTATGTGCTTGGTTGAAATTAAGATCTGTGTATTGCAATTTAATCAGATTCAAAATTCACTAAATTCAGTGCCTCATGCACTTTCTTACTAGTTCATGCATTTTGTCCACTGGTTCATGCACCTTTATTCTTTATTCCATGCACTTTATTTCAGTCAGTGATGCACATAACCTAACCATTGTTGATTGTGTGACTATTGCATAAAACTAACTACCTCATGCACTTTACTCCATTTGTTCATGCACATTTATTCATTGGGTCATGCACTTTCTTCCCGTCAGTCATGCACTTATAAGCTCATGCACTTTACTCCATTGGTTCATGCACCTTTATTCATTGGATCATGCACTTCTTCTCGTCAGTCATACACCTTTATAAGCTCATGCTCTATTATTAATTTCACTCTTTCATGCACTTGCTTCCCGTCAGTCATGCACCTTTATTCACTATTTCATGCACCTTTATTCATCGGGTCATGCACTTTCTTCCAGTCAGTCATGCACTTATTAGCTCATGCTCTATTATTAATTTCACTCTTTCTTTTGTCAAGAGATGAACATCAAATGAAGCATAATATTATATCTGTTTCCCCAAGCATTATCGCTGAATATATTATTCCTGAGTGCAATGATGCATTGAAGCCGTATATTGTGCAGCTTTTCCCAACTCAATGTCTTAATATCTGAATAACTCATGCACTTTCCACATATTAACTCATGCACTTTTTACAAATCAACTCATGCACCAACACATAATAACTCATGCACTTTCCACATACTATCCATGCACCAATACAAAATCACTAATTCTGTTCCATGTTCCAACACATAATAACTCATGCACTTTCCACAAAATCACTAATTCTGTTCCATGTTCCAACAAATAATAACTCATGCACTTTTGCATATTAACTCATGCACCAACAAACAATGACTCATGCACTTTGTTTCAACACTTGAATGATCATTTGATCTTTCAATGAGAAACATTCAAACAAACAAATACCTACTGTTTCTTTTCACAAAAACTCATATACTTACAAATACCTAATGTTTCCTGAAAACATTCAAACCAAATTCCTACAACCATTACCTAAACTGTTCACTAGATTAGCCAAATTACATTGAAACATTCTTTTTCTCACGCCCACGACCATGCACAACTGCTACATTTCCAGCTTTCTTCTCTTGAATAATTTGTTCAACTCTAGCCTTCCTTTCATTAAACTCGCTGGTTAGGAGGGCATAACAATACTTGATCCTAAGCTTTGCCAACTGGCGTTTGTCTCCCATATTCAGTTTAGAATTCAAGCTTAACAGTCCATTGCCCATATATGTCTCCATGTGTCTTAGTAGAAAGACCCCACAGTCAACTTTGTTTTTTCCATCCCTCCATTTCATCTGCAGCCTTTCACATGGGACATTTACAATGTCTTCAATTGCTTTAGCTTTGGCTTCCATATCATTATTCATGAAGAAACTGACCATCATAATTCTCTGCACAAATAAAGCGGTTAAATTCTATCACATTTCTGTATATGAAAACTTTTAATTGTTATAAAATCATTATACTCAATGTCTACTCACCAGAGTAGATGGTACTTTTCCATACTTGTCATCGCCCCCACTTGATGAGTTGTCTATGATATGGAAACTTGGGTTCTTGACATTTATTGCAATCAAATAGTAATGCCCATGGTTAAGAATTGGGCAAAAGAACTGTACAAGTAAAAGAAAAACATATTGTAAGTTATCTAATAACAACATGGACTTACTCATGCACATTAATGCAGTTATCATACACATATATCCACCCCCTCATGCACTCACAACTATTCCTTCAAATTAACTCACTGATTCACCCAGAAACACTAGTTCATGCACTCTACAAACAATACTTCATGCACCTGCAAGCATTGGTCCATGTACTTTTGAGCATTGTCTCATGCACCAACATATAAAACATTGTCTCATGCACCAACATACAATCACTCATGAACTTTAACCTATTAACTCATGCACCAATAATAAAAACCTCATGCAGTTTGATAAACATACTCATGCACCAGTAAAAGCTGAGTGTAAGATAATTGCCACATCAATATTTTTAATTGTGTAGTTTTTGTTCTTAAAACCCTTGACAACAGCAAATGTTTCTAGCATTGTATCTGAGAATAGGTTAGATCTCTCCTCCATTGTGTATAATGTGTCATCACAAGCAAAAGTCTGTAAATACAATAAAATGGAAATTAATAAATTAGAGCACCAATTAACATAATATTGTTGCAAAGCTGTGACTTACCATAGCTATTGACGGTAGAAAGAATCTCAATGGTGACATACGACCCCTATATGTTTCATTTTCATTTAACATGATAGTAAAAACATCAATTAACAGACTGTCTACTTCCGCATTTTCAGCCAATGTAATCAGGTCCTTTTTCTTAAGAGTGGTTTCATCCATTCGGAAAACTTCCTCACTGCAACACATAAAAAAAATCAATTCGTTAACTAGCTACATGTTATTAAATTTTATAACCAAATTCATATAATTAAATATGTACTTACTTTTCCCCTTCTTCTTCAACAGTTATCCAATTATAAAGGATCATTTCATCAGTTGTTGTTCTTTATGAAATGTTAACTTCTCTCTCTTCAAATGGCAAAACTGTGTTTTCAAAAGGAAAAATGTTCCAATCCATTAGCTTATGCGCCTATAAACACTGTCTCATGTACCAATCCATTTTCAGTCATGCACCTATACAAATAGGCTCATGCATTTACACACTCTTAACTCTTGCATCTACACACATAGTTACTCATGCACCAACACACACTAAGTCATGCACATAGAAACACTCACTCATGCACTCATATTCTCTGACTCATGCACACAAATATATTCATGCATCTAGATTCAAATTTACTTATGCACAACGTACATTAGCTTATGCACCTACAAACACTTAGTCATGCACCAATTCATTTTCAGTCATGCACCTATATAAATAGGCTCATGAACTCTTGCATCTACACACATAGTTACTCATACACCATCACACACTAAGTCATGCACCTACAAACACTTACTCATGCACCAACACTCTTCAGTCATGCATCTACACACACATGTTAGAGCAAAAGCAACGAGTCATGCACTTTTTAATGATCTATTATGCACAGAGTTATATCCAATCACATATATAGAAGCAAGTTCAAATCAGAGTATATATTTAGTGAGAAATCTCTACATCTACCTTTGCGATTATGTATTTAGTGAGAAATCTCTACATCTACCTTTGCATACTGTATAAAATGCATACCGAAATCGCGACGATTCATCAACTGAACAACTGAAAATATACCTTGTGTTCCACTGGCAATCTTTGACCTCATTTTGTTCTTCTTTGCTGTTGATTCTTCTTCTTTCTGTGTTTTAGGTTGTTGCCGAAATCGCGACGATTCTTCTTCTTTCTGTTGATTCGCTGGAAATCGCCTTTTCTAGGGTTTCGAATCGCTGGAAATCGCCTCGAAAATGCTTGAGTGATCCGTTGTAGGTGCAGCGGAAGTTCGATTTGAGAAATTGAAAGAGAGAATCGAGAAGAGAGTGAACGGTTTGTGGTTTGATTTGAGTAACTGAAGGAGAGAATCGAAAAGGAAGAGAGCGAACGGTTTTTTTGGAAACCTGGATATTGCACGCGCGGGCTCACCTCCTACATATAGCTTCTGGGCCTACGGATGGAGTCCATCCTTATTCCTTCTCTAAGAGGCCTTTCTCACCGGAATTTCACCCTTAGTTAATAACCTAAAAATAATTAATGTTTGATAAAGTAAAATAAAAAAATAATGTAATATTACAATAAGTGTAGAGATTTTTTTTTTGAATGAAATATGCCTAAAAATGTAATCTATAATTCAACCTATGTAATAACTAATAACCCATAAACATAATTTTGGATGAAACCCTTAAAAAATGATTGAATGAAATATTGGTATAGCTTGCAGACCAACGTTAATTTGATATGTGACATAATATGATATTATTGGAAAGTCAATAACAAAAAAGTGCAAGCTAGAATTCATGCAAATAATATATAGTTGAAAAAAAAGGGTTTTTATTTTTTATCGTACAGTTACCTATGCAATAACTCTTGTAAATTCAAAACTTTCTATGAACGATTTCATTAATTAAACTTATCAATCATATAAAGTTTATTTGATGCTTTTGAAAAATTAGAATAATATATAAATTAAGATCAAAATTATATTTTATAAAAATTTCAGGACAAATATTAAAGAGTAATATTGTGATTAATGTAATTGCATAAATAGCCTTTCCAAAATATAATTTTACAAATATTATTTTGGACAATAATTTACGTTTCGAAAGTTTTTCAACTATCTTGTTATTCCTAAGGGAAATTATTCCAAAAAGAAAACAATAGGCTTAATCTATAGTTATCATGAAAGTTTGGGTACAAGAATGAAATTATAGATAAAACTCGTATTCCTTGTGATTTATAATTAAAATAGGTTTATTAAAAAAACATGAAAATAAAAGTGAGCTATAATAAAGGAGAAATGGGAAAGGTGGGTCAAGTAGAAGTTAACTTATTTATTTTTAGAAAAAAATTAAATTTAAATACACATGTCAATACATTTTGTCATATATCAATGCAACACTTTGTAAAATGACACAATATTTTGTTACAACTTTTCTACTACTTTAATTGATTAGGGTTTTTGGTTTTTTATGTGATCTCTTTCAGAATTTCTCTATTTGCGGTGCAAGTTTTTTTCTCTAGGATCTAACTTTAGTATTTGAATAGGTAAACATTTATAATATACTTGAAAAGCTATTTTGAGTGGCCTAAATTGCAATATTTGACGCTAATCTTTCCTCCTTTTTATCCATACAAAGCATATCGAAGTTAATTGAAGAGATATTGAGTGAGTTGCAAGAGTGCCAATGTTAGGAACATGTAATCCAATATATGTCATTTGTTTGTCTGCAATGACAATGGAGATGTTTTTTCTAAAGTAGAGGTCATTGATTAATTTTTTCTTTATTTTATAGGTGAAGATAGATGGTTTAATATTTATTAACGCGAGGGTCGCTCCTAGTGGATTCAAGGTTGGCAGTTGCTAGAGTGTGTAGCATTGTCTTATCTTCCTAATTCTTTTATTGAAATTTGAAGATATTAAGGAATCAGAATTGAACTTGGGATTATAACTTTTTTCTTTGTGCGCTCTTTTATAAGATAGACCTTGACTGTTGGCATTGTCCTAAGCTTTGTGTGTTACTTCTAAGAAGAAATATTACAAGGAATTGAATGTACAAGTTGAATACTTAGATATATAAAGGACCACCTACTTGATATTGAATTGGAATGTCCATTTCAAAATAATTTAGATTAAATTTTATATGTAACATGATGTTTTTGTTTTGAAAGTATTACACTCATGTATTCCTCATTTCATTCATATACACAACACATGCTTGGGGAGGGAAGCGAGGATCTAAAGCCATTAAAGGTAGGGGTGTTCATCCGGTTCGGACCGGACTGGATTTTTTCAAAATGCCTGATCGGAGACCGGACTAGACCTGACCTATTTAATATCTAAAATAAGGACCGGTCTAGACCGGTCCTTATTTAAAAAAATAATAATTATTAAATTCTTATTTAATATCTAAAAAAATATATAAAAAATATTTATACTCCTAATTTATTAAATTAAGAAAAATATCTATAAAAAAATATTTAAACTCCTAATTTATTATTTTTTTATTTAAAAAATCCGGTCCATCGGTCCGGACCGGTTAAAATCCGGGTTTGGACCGGACCCAGATTAATGGAAAAACATGGACCGGAGACCGGACCGTAATTTTACCGGTCCGGTCTTTTCCGGTCCGGTCTGGTCCATTTTTCCGATCCGGATTGTTTTTGAACAACCCTAATTAAAGGTAATTCCCACGTATAGCTCTAGCTAATTCATGGACGACTTTTGTAGTTATAAATTTAATTATGCTTATAATTACCTGTACATGGTACGGGACAATCATTATCTCACGTAAGCTTATATTCTTTGAGGCTTGTATTAACCCATGTACAACTTTACGTTTGTTTATCTCGAATTACAAGCATTAAAGGTTTGAATGTGAATTTTAGACAAGAATGAGAAGACAATCTCTTAGATCACCAATGCTGTGTACAAATAAGTCCTTCAAAATATATGATGTTCATGTTTAAGTATTTGCAACTTGGTAGCATGCTTAAGTTATGATGTTGGATTTGTTAGGTGATGGAGTTTATAAAGAGTTTTTTGTTTATAAATAGTTGAAAATATGGTTTTATGAAAAAATATGTTTGATAAAAATGTGGTTTCTATAGATATGTGTGTATTTTATTAACAAAGTATGAGTAATGAAAAAAAAAGAATTATTATTTTATTATACGTTTACTAAAATATATAAAAATATGTTTAAAAAATGTTTATAAATAATAAACAAGTGTAGCAAACAACCGCCGTTATTGTCACTATGATCAATACAAGTACAACTAATGTGTTTTGAATTCTTTCACTAATTTTAACATTAGGGTATTAGTTTATTTATTTTATAAATTATTATATATTTATGTATAATTATCCATACATGATACGAATACCGCACTAGTTAATTATTTACCCCACAAGCTGACTAGTTGAGGTTTGTTAAAATTAATACAAGAATGAACTTCTTTGGGCGCAAAACGCATCGCCTAAACTTATTTACGGAAACAAACAAGAATTAAAACAACTCTTACAAGAGGAGTAGAGGACAGCTGGACTTGTTTAATTTATTAATGCGGCTCCATGAAACTAACCCCCTCCTAAGAACAAGGCACAGGGGCACATGGCTTCGGCCCTCCATGTTGGCCAGGCAGAAGCGGATCCTTGAATGCACGTGGGTCTCTCTCTCTCAAGTAACTAAGTAAGTCTCCACTACAATTTGTATGAGTCAACACAAATCCCCATTTCCAAGGTAGAAGTCATCAGATCTCATGAGTATGTGTTTTCTAGTTTGAGCTTGTGCTCTTGGCGCTGAGAAAGAAGAGGTTGAATGGAACAAGGAAGGTCTCTCGCGGAGACCCCAACTTGGTCTGTTGCCACGGTCACCACCGTCATGGTCTTTGTTTGTTTCCTGGTGGAGAGATCCATTTACAGATTCGGAAAAGTAAGCCCCAATTCAACCCCCCCACAAGTAGTAACCTGTCAAAATTGCTCTTCTGAGTAAACATTTTTCTTGTGTGTTTGGGCAGTGGCTGAAAAAGACTCGGAGGAAAGCTCTATCAGCTTCACTGGAGAAGACTAAGGAAGGTAACGCTTTCAATTTTCAATTTGTAGCCTTCCATTGTGTATTTCTCAAGTGGGTCCTTTTCAGCTTATTTGACACTATTTCCTTTTTGTTTGTATGTTAATGGTGAAATGTAGATATTATAAGGGCTTTGATTTGCTTTACATTTTTGCAACGGAATTGTTCATGTCCTCCTGCAGGCTTCTTCATGTTCTATGAATTAAAACCGTCCTTTGCTGCTTTGCTTTTTGAGTGCTCCTGCTTTTTGTATTGCTCTCTGCAGTAATTAGTAAGCTATCTATCTTCTGTTCAGAACTAATGCTACTTGGCTTGATATCTTTGTTGCTGGGGCAATGGGCGAGGTGGATTTCCGAAATCTGTGTAGATTCATCGCTTTTCAATAGTCGGTTTTATCTTTGTTCCGAGGAGGATTTTGGCGTCCATGAACACAAGAGGTTTTTGTTTGAAGAGCCAATCTCTTTTCCGAATGACACTGTCGTACCTCCAAAGGGATTATTCAATCCTCCCTCTCATCAGTGTAATGAGGTAATTTTTTGCTCATCGTAGTGAGGTAATATTCAGTGCTAAGCATTTCCATGTAAAAATGTATATCTCGCTGCAGGGGCGTGAACCTTTCGTTTCATATGAAGGTCTTGAGCAGCTTCACAGATTCTTATTTGTCCTCGGTATCACACACGTTCTCTATAGTTGTCTGGCAGTTGCGCTTGCCATGACTAAGGTATAGTTGAGTTTTCTAGCAACTTGATCGACCCTCTAATTGGTGTCAATCTATTATGGCTATTAGCAGCCACTTGTCTTAGAAAATAGTGATAGAAGCGTGGCTGTTTTTTGATAGTTTACCAGCTGGTTATGCTGTTGTTTTCCATATATGTAGATCTACAGCTGGAGGAAATGGGAAAATCAGGCATTTGCCTATGCTCTTGAAGCCCAAGGTACAAAATATAACACAAAACCATTCAATTTTCAAGAAAGACACCGTGTTTGTTTTTTACCTCTACTAGCACCGCAAGAGGGTTTGTTTCTTATAAAGGAAAACCGATTTGATCTGTAGCAGAGAAAGTAAACAGCAAAGATGTTTGGTTGGTGCCATGACATCTAAACTTGAGGTTACTCCTCTCTTATCGTAGTGAGGTAATATTCAGGTGTAAAATCAAGTTGCCTACTTGAGGCGGTTTAGGATTTGAACGTTGCAACATCCTTCTCAACATGATTTTGTAGAGGTCAACTCGGGTTACAATTAGGAGATAGGTGGGTTTTTTTTAGCAGAAAGATCTTCTTTCTTGAAAGGTTGAGCAGAATAGTTCTGTTTGCCATCATAAGTCATACTAGAGCTATAAAATGATATTATAGGCTGGTACTACTATGCTGATTTAGCTACTTGCTTTACAGCAAAGAAGAACAAAGTGATGAGACGACAGACCACCTTTGCATTTCATCATGCATCACATCCATGGAGCAGAAACCGTGTTCTGATTTGGATGGTAACCTGGAATTTATGATACAGAATGTGATATTTGTAAAATTTCTAGTCTTTGTGGCCTTGGTGTGCCCAATCATTTCTCCTTATCTATGATACAGCTTTGCTTTCTGCGGCAATTCAAGAGTTCCATAAGGAAGTCAGATTACTTGGCCTTGCGTTTGGGCTTTATAACTGTAGGTATCTAATATGTACTAGTTTTCTACTTGTATTCTATGAATAAAATTGTTGTGATTCACTCAGTGCTGTCTCTCTAATTTGCCTGCACTGGTCTTCAGAATCACAGGCTTCACCTTTCCTATAACTTCCATAAATATATGGTTAGGAGCATGGAAGATGAATTTCATGCAATTGTGGGAATCAGGTATACAGGCCTTGATGCTGAATTCAGATTCAAGGCTACACCTAGCTGAGTTGATTTCTTCTTTGCATTCCCAAATAGCATTATTTAGATGAATACTGCATTGGGAATCCTATGTTTCTTAACTCGCTCACTTGCCATTAAGCAAGTTATCTTTCACTGTGCAGCTGGCCACTCTGGGGATATGCCATATTGTGCATCTTCATCAATATCCATGGTAACATAAACTTTTGGTTCAGAAACCCTTTCTCAATCTTTCTTAACTACAGAGTCCACCCATTTGTAACTTGGGAGATGTTCTCTTCTACTCTTTTTTGCAGGTCTAAATATTTACTTCTGGCTATCTTTCATTCCTGCCATTGTTAGTGACTTTCTTGTCTAATCTGAACCCTCTTCACATAATTAAAAACTCTATAAACTAATGTCACCTCTTTTTTGGTCCTTGATTTTTAATTGCGTTGAAGCTTGTGATGCTCGTGGGGACCAAGCTTGAACATGTTGTGTCCGTGCTAGCTCTGGAGATTGCGGAACCATCTGGTCTAGCCAGTGGGACCCAAGTGAAGCCACGGGACGAGCTCTTTTGGTTTGGAAAGCCAGGGATCATCTTAAGGTTGATACAGTTTATTTCCTTTCAGGTAACGACATCGCCTTTTGTCTTATTCTTGGAGGAGTAAGAATGTACTGATCCAAACCCTAATCTTGTTATGCCTTCTCCATCTGCAGAATGCATTCGAAATGGCAACATTTATCTGGTCCTTGGTGAGACTACACACACCTTCACTATTTCCCTTCACTACCATCTCCTCAGTCCTCACCTGTTGCTTCAATTATATTGTTTCGCCTTATACAAGGAAGTTGACATTGTTACCATTAGAACGCTTGCTCTTTCGCTGACAGCATCACAAGTTTAAGCTTGACGAAAAATGTAGATCAGAAATAACACAAAGTGTCTTTTATGCAGTGGGGCTTCAAGCAACGGTCTTGTTTCATGAAGAACCACGCGATGGTTGTCATCCGATTGGCTTCTGGGTAAGTTTTTCTTTCCTCGAAATCAAGGGGATCCACTCTATTGTTCTTCTTGCATTAAGTCCTTAATTGATCACTACTATCCTCTTTTCGGGTTTCAGGCTTCTGGTTCAGTTCTGGTGCAGCTACAGCACTGTCCCTTTAAGCGTTATCATCACACAGGTTCCATTGACTACTAAAAAAGCAAACCGCCTCAATAATTCCATCATCAATACTAAAGTTTTAATTGTGATCCGTTTGCATATTATTCAGATGGGATCCAAGTGCAAGAAAGCGCTTGTGGCGGAGAGTGTGAGGGAGTCACTCCACAGCTGGTGCAAGAGGGTGAAGGACAAGTCGAAACGATCCCTCGCAACGAGATCCGTTTGCTCCATCGACGAGAGGGATGAGACGACAACCGTGGCATCGCTGACCATATCCAGGTGCTCGTCGGCCGCGTCTCTGAACGAGGTGACTGTGGACGCGGTGGAGCAGCTCGACCACGACCACGACTCCATCGTTATCGATGCTTTGGCAGCCCGTGCAACAGATGATTTCACCTTTGACAGGGTGTCAGAGTACATCTCGCAGTCGGCAGTGAACACGTTCGAGCATCCGCCCGATCACGACTTAGTCGACCTTGCTGCCGGGGATGAAGAGGAAGGGAGGTTTCTGACTCTGGAGGAGTTGCTGCAGAGGACGACGAGAGGTTAATGCCATTCAGTGGCGATTGTTTGTTGGTTTGGAAGCAAACATGCTGCAAACCTGATAAAAAGGACGTCACACAATTACTAGGTTTGTCCAATTTTAAAAAAAGATAGCAGCAAGTGATGATCATATCAACATTACCACAAAACCAGGTTTGAGGTGAAATTGTAGATGATGTTTGGTTGGAGGGATTTGAAGCGTTAATATCAAGAATTGGGTTGACAATATATTGAATTGGAACTCGATTCCTAATTTTTCGTTTTTGATTAAGTTTTATGAATGCTATTATAGGGTTTTCAAACCCATATTCTCCCCAAAATAATTTGGAACGGGGGTCGAATGTGCACCTTTTTTTTTTAGCCAACATGTAGCGTACGAAAAAAAGGTTTACAAAGATGAACCGGTTTATCTTTAAAAGTTCGTTTTTTCATAAAAAAAAAGCACAATAGACGCTACATTGTGGTGTTTACCTTAGACGCCATAAAATGACAATGCTATTTAAAAATAAATAAAAATGGTGACGTTTACTTAGACGCCATAAAATGACGTTTAAAAATTATGTTAAATAGCGTACGAATTTTCCCTTCCCCATATCGTCTTCAACGTTCAGAACCCTAAAAAACTTAAGCGGCGACGGCGAGCAAAGCGGCAGTGCGATGGCGAGAGGAGCCTTGAACGACGACGACGACGACGACTCGAGTGCGACAACGGAGGAGACGTAGGTCGCCCGCCCAGAACGGTGGAGGAGGCGACATACGCGGCCGGTGCGTTTAACGGAGGGGCGGCTAGAGGAGGGACAGAGACACGGTGGGAGGAGACAATGACAACAGGAGACGGTGGCAGAGGAGATGCGACATAGGAGGGTCGGGTCGAGGTGGGCCGGAAAACGCCCTCTAGGTGGCAGAGGCAGTCGGAGCGGTGGTGGCGGCTTCGGCTCCGACGTCGTAGAGTTGGGCGAAGGAGGTGGCGGCTCGGGCTGAGGCGAGCGAATTGAAGGTGGTTTCGACCGTTATCAAGCGAAAACGACGTGCTCCGATTCGTAGTAATTGATATGATCAAAATCATATTTTTTTTGTAATTTTAATTTTATTAATTTATAAATTTCTGAATTATAAAAATTATATAAATACAATAATATTTTTTTTAGGATAATTGAGCATATTATCATTGTTTTTATGTCATTTATCATATATATTTTATGTTATATTTTATTAATACTCTATATTTATTCGTTAATCGGGTCGAATTTGGATTGGTCGGATTCGATAACTTCGGATTACAAAAAAATTTGATCGGGTCGAGTCCAAAAACGGGTTGGTCTTTTTATCAGCTCTAGTAGTGTATGTAGCATAAAAAGGATTTTAGGGATTTTTTTTTATATGAATTAGAAGTGTATGAAATGAAATCTAATATAGTATTATGGATTATTATTTTTAATTAGTTATTTGTTTAGATATTATAAATTAAATTACAATAGAGGATTAGGAGCTTACGAAATGTAAGTAATACAATCTTATTAGAATATAATATTAGAAGGATTTTAAATAATTTTATACATTGAGTAGGAGTTCTATTTAATTAATTTTTATGTTATATATTGTTAAAGTATTATTTATTTGTTTAGATGTTATACATGAAATTAAATTAAACTAGAATAGAGAATAAAGAGCTTACGAAATGTAAGTAATACGGTACGAAATGAAACTAGCACACTATTACAAGAGTATTAGATTTATTAAAATTTAAATTTAAAATAATAACAACTTAATTAGATTTCTTATAATTAAACTTATCAAAATATTAAGATAATAAATGCTCAATTTAAAGTTCGTACCTTAATTTTAATTTAACTTAATTTAAAACAGGATCTTTTACAAAAAATCACCTATTAAATAAGTCATTCTATAATAAATCAGGATCTTTTAAAAAAAAATCACCTATTAAATAAGTCATTCTATAATAAATCACCCTTATCTCAACTAATTATTCAAACACCTTTTAAATAGAAAACGTTAATCAAACGCCGTCCAAGAGTCCCTTCCGTCTAAATTTTTGTCAAATTGTGTGAAAAGACCATAATTAATGCCCCACATTTTTACTAAAAGCATGGGCAAATGTGACTTTAGCCATTCAGGAATCAGGGACGAACTGCGGGTCTGTTTCTTTTTTTTTTCTTCCCGATTTTGTTTTACAAAAATTACCAACCCGGTTTAGCGAAATAAAACTAAAATTACCCATCCAGATTTTTCACATTCACTTCACACCACCCTCAATCACTTGAGAAAAATAGGGTTTTACGGTTTCATCTCTTTGGACAATTTCGACTGCGATTTGGGGCTTTTTCACCGTATTCTTGATTTGGGGTGTGGTTTAGAGCTACAATATATGAGCTTTTTGGAGAGGATTCGAAGTGTGAAGGAACATAACTAGGGTTTGTGCAAATCTGGAAGCTTGACTCAAATTTTGGGGGCGATTTCGACTGCGATTGTTAAGGCGATTCCAATTGTGATTCCGATTGCAAGTGTGATTGCGATTGCGCGCGACTTGGGTCAATTTTTGGAGGTTGAATGAAGGACTCTGTGGTTGGAGCATGAGCTAGAAATTTGGGGCTTCTTCATCGGCTTCTTTGTGGAGCACCAAAGCTGCTTAAGGTAATGAAAGAGTTTGTGTGGCCTCTTAACAAAATTATTCATTTGTACTATGTGGTTCTATGCCTATATTGATATAAATCTTTAGTTTGATTTTTTTTTTCGAGTGTATAAATTATTATGGATTTGTCTTTTTATGGTGATTAGTGTTAAGTGTGACTTTTTTCTCAAATATGCATGTGATATGGATGATAATTGTTGATGCATTATTCTGAATGATTTTGGTTTTTGTGATAATATTTTATATTTTTTAGGTTACATGTTTCCCTGTTTTAAATGCTTGGTGAATAAAAAATGTTAGTCTTGTGTTGTTCCTTTATAAGATGAATGTGAAAATTAGATATCTTTATAGGTGTGAATTTTACAAGGGTGCATCAAAACATCTTTCTTATAGAAAAAAAGTGTGTGCACTGTAATAAGAGAGATGTAGACACAGATCTATTATCTAAGATGGAGTTGGAAACTTTTTAAAAGATAATGTTGGTATTGATAAAGTGAACGAGTTATGGGTCCCACGTCCTAGTATGACATTGCATAATGGCCTTAACCAAATATTGGGTGACAATGAAATAAGAGAAATTTGTTCCTGGGTTAGTAATAACAAAATATTGCATGTTTATGTTGTCCAAGACAATGAGGTCAGTTGATGCGACCATGCCATCCATGAAAGCCATAGAAGAGGAAGCCATTACCATGAGCTCAGAAGGTCCAAATACGAAGACCGCGATCTTCTACTCGCATCGAGTACAGAGACCGCGCTATTCGTCATAATTCTCGCGTCTGGAACAGAGCCCGCGATCCCCTTCAAGCGTCTCCATCCAAGTTCGCAGATCGCGTGCCTGAACGCGTATTCCTTCAAGCGACTCAACGTTGAACGCGATCTCCTTCAAGCGACTCAATCTCCTTCAATGCTGATATGAAGATTCTCGCATTCAATGTTGAACGCGTTCTTTGAATATCTTTGTAAATGTCTGGACATTATTTATTTTCAGTGTTTTCTTTTGGGGTGTGTGTTCCACGCGTGTCGCGTGGGCCAGCCCATTAAGCAGGACTCGACCCATCCGAGTCTCGCTATAAAAGGCCATCTCAGCCTTCTGTTCTAGGTTACGTTCATTTTTAATCAAAGCCTGAGTATTGAGAGCTAATTGCCTCCTCTCCTTTGATCGAGCGTCAAACCCTAAATCTTCCTTTTCATCTCCATTCCTCCGCTGTCGACGCTACGGCCTCCACTCGATCTTCATCGAGATTATCCAACCCCGCTGTCGACGCTACGACTAAGCATTCGATCTCATTCGATTCGATCTCCTTCGTTGCCGACACTACAACTCCAATCTCCCTCTCGATCCGTCTTCTAAACACTGCGTTCCACCTTATCTTCCTCAAACACGACGCGTGTGACTTCCCACCAAGATCAGAGATCCAGCATCACAAGCAGAAACGCATCAACTGGCATCAGAGCCTTTGATCTTGTAAGTCGCTTGTCAAGTTCATTTGTTCACAATTTTTTTTTCTCCCCCGATAATTGCTTGATCACCTTGCGAAAATTGTGTGATTTGTTTGCATGAAATCTGCGTAATTAATTCAAAGATTTTCTTAATTAATCGCGTGAATCTCGCTTGCATATCTTGTCATATTTGCTTGTGTTGACCATCATAAATCTGCATTAAAGTTTCTCTCCTATCGCGTAAATCTCGTGATTTATTTCCTTAAGTTACTTAGCCGTTTATTTTTATTTTGTTTCATTTAATTCTTATCTGATCTTCAATTAAGATTAAGATCTCGAATTTGAATTTCAAATTCAAAAAAAAAAAGTCGCATTTCAAAAAAAAAAAAAAAACGCGACATTCAAAAACAAAGAGAAGTAAAGCCAAAATAAGGCAACCTTCTCCCCTCAACGGCTAGGCTCATCTTCTTCACCTCTCCACCGTCTAGTGTCACGTTTGCAAGTGTGTCTTGTGTGTGCGCGTTGTTTACGCAAGAGGTTAAGACTTCTTTCTTTTGGTTTCGTTTGCTTTTGTGCTTGCATATCACACTTGCTTTGCTTGCCTTTAGCCGCCCCCACGGCCGAAAGAACGCGCCCTCCTACGTGAACACTTGCTACTTGTTAAGTGCTTGCTTGTTCTTTGGTTTTTGGTGTCTTTGTTCGTTTTTACTCGCAATGTCTGGTTACATTGTCTTAGGAACTGAGAACGCGACAAACCCACCCTTGGTGCCACAACAAAATCAACAAAATGAAGCCCCTAGTCTGGAGCTCTCCGCGCCACAACGCGAGATACAGGAGTTACGGCGCCAACTGGCTCAACTCCAAACCATACAGGAGTTACGGCGCCAAGCTTCTCAACTCCAAATTGTTCAACGCGATGAACCACCCTTCGTGCCGCGAGACAATAGATCGCGCCACAACGCGCGAGAAGCTACTACACCGCGACGATCACTTCGACGCCCACAACGCGACGAACATCGCGTGAGATCACCTGCCACAACACCCATCCCGTTCGCCGTCCGTGACAACCTGGGCCAACGGAGTACGCGCACACCGCGCTATGGCTCCTATGGCTATGCCTACACGACGTCGACGATCCATGATGTCTTTGAGGAGTTCGACGACGAGGAAGTCGAAGACTCAGGTATGATACATTCCGGCTCTTCTCACCCCTATCTTGGAGATCCACTTGCATTGCAGGACCATCCCTCAGATTGGATCCCTCCACCGCGTCTCCAGCCCCAAGGAGATCGTGCTCGTGACATTGGTGGTGAGCGCCGCCATGTGATGCACAAATATGTTTGCCGAACCGACTGCGAAGCCCAGCCGCGAAGACGCCGACGCATACGCGCCCAATGACGGGTTTGCTCGCGGAGAAGATCAACCAGCCTGCGCAAGTCGCCAACTTGGACGCGATAGAACCCATGGTGTGCGCGCCAACGAGAACCCTCTCTATGATGCCGCGCCACACTACGCGACCAATCTAGCACCTGCCTAGCCTCGATACCAATGCCAAGAAGTAGAGTTGCACCACCAGCTCAACCGCCGCACACACTCATCTTGGCAACGTCAAGGCCAATGCAGGTATGATCCTAACACTAGTCCATCCCTTACTACTGATGTGCGTGCTCCAGTCTCAGGCTTCACCGCGTACACCCAAGGCCGTGATGCCACAATCGCGACGCCCACTTGCACGGCGTCTCGCACGCCCGCGTCAAAGGCCCCAACCCAGGGCAATGAACCCGCACATGTCAGTGAATGCATCACGTGTGGAGGACGCGATCACTCCCAATGGGATTATCCAAAAAAGAAGCAGGTCCTCTTCTCCACTGTTGCCAAGGAAGTTGAGTCTTACGAGGAGAAGACACAGCTTGAGACAATTGAAGGACTCAACGATGACACTGAGAAAGGCAACCTTGTCGACCAGCGCCAGAATCTCTCCCAAACTACCGCGTCGTTTAGTGTCATCATCGATGGTGGCAGCAACTTAAACATCAACAAAGAGAACGTGGTCAACCCTCTCAGTCTGCCGACCACACTTCATCCACCACCACATGACCAACGAGGGATATCTTCCAGCTCAGGTAACACTGTCTCACGGCAGTGTCTTATACCCTTTTCCATTGGTCGCTATCATGACCCCATTTTATGTGATGTGATTGCAATGGACGCCACCCATCTCTTGCTTGGACGTCCATGGCAGTCCGATCGTCGCGTACTTCACGATGCGTATCTAAACACCTATGTGTTTACCTACCACGGGAGGCACGTGACTTTCTTACATATGTCTCTCCATGAGATTTCCCAAGATCAGGTCGAGCGTGATCGAGAAAAGACTGTGGCAGTAGCAAAGCCCGTGTCAACATCAACGCGGCCTCACTCAGATCATGGAGTTGCCTCCAACACCCCCGACCCAATTAGCACGACACCGCGTTCTTCCACAAGGCACAACGTCGTTTCCAAAAAACAACGCGCCCAAGGATGACACGCGTTGCAGAGACAATAGGAGTACCGCGCCACCGAGCACTGCGTTGCAAGGCAGTTGTGACCACCATGTGCTTCTCGCCCGACCAAGGGACTTCACAGCCCGTTTGAACAGCAAGGTGCCTTCTTGCCTGTTCGTGCCAACTCAAAGCATGCACTGCACACACATCGACGAGCCTTTGCCACAAGCTTTCACCGCGTTGCAAGCAGAGTTCACCGCGGATTTCACAGAGGCGCCTCCAAACACACTACAACCCTTGTGTAGCCTTCCACAGACAATCCACTGGGTGACTGGTGCCTATCTGCCACATCGCAGCCGCCGTCGATTAGTGTTCGACACCGGAGACTTCCATTGGGTGCACTTGCAACCTGACCAATTCAAATCGCGGCACAAGCACCAGTTGGCTCCACGCGGAAAGGAGTCCTGCCGCGTCGTCAATGGCATTGGAGATAAAGCTTACCAGATTGAGGTGCCCAGAGGACATGGCGTGCATGCGACCTCCGACGTCGCGAATTTGCACGAGTCTGGGGAGCTCAAGTTCGATGATGGTGAAGCGGGGACGCTTCACATGTAGAAGGGGATATATAAGGAACGAACCTTTAATACCCAAGGCCTAAATATTACACATGTAGAAGCATCACCAACTACAATAGATGCGTATGGTATAAATATAGAAAGAAACCCTAGGAGACCATCACAACCACAAGACTTTGATGAGGCCAATGAGGGTGGGTCTTTAGATGATGACAGTGAGGTAGGCTACACAAATGTCTCTACAGAAGAAGGAGATCCACTAGTTTTAGACTCCTCAATTGATAGTGATCGAGACTTTCATTCCAAAGGATGTGTTTGGTGAAGAAGACAGTGATGATGCTATATTTGAGGAGCATGTTGATGTGGATGTTGAAAAAGGTTTAGATGAAGTGGGTTCTGAAAAACATGTGGATCCGCAAGAAAATGAGGAATATGTGTTTCAAAAAGTTATTGGATCTGATGACTTCTTGAGCTATAGTGGCTCTAAAGGTGAAGAGTATGTTAGATATCTAGAGTTCAACCCTTTGGTTGATTTCAACAACGCTATTTCATTGAAGGTTGGTATGAGATTTGCTTCAAATGATGTTTTTAGGAAAGCTTTAAGGCACTTTGATTAGTATTTCTTGAATAATGATAAGAACAAGGTGTCTACATACTGTAAGAATAAGTGTGAATGTCCAATGAAGCATGCAAGGAAAATTTGTGTTTGTATGAAATCCTCTTGTAAGCTTAAAGCTTGTGGTAGGAAAATGGGTTCAGATGGGAGTTTTCAGTTGAAATCTTTTGTTCTTAAGCATGATCGTGGGTGGCAAGATATCTATTCAAATGTGACTTCAAAATGGCTTGTTGAAAAGTATATAGAGCATTATAGAGATGATGCTCAGTGGAGAATCAAGACATTTATAAGTATTGTGAGGAGAGAACATGGTGTGAAGATTTGATATCATCATGCCTGGAGAGCAAGACTAAAGGCAGTCTTGATGACACAAGGGCATGCACCAGAATAGTATGCCAAAGTGTGAGACTATGCAACTACTATTATGAAGTGGAATAGGAGTAACTCAGTGTTTGTGAAGGTATTGCAACAAGATCTAGAGAGGCAATTGCTTCAGAGAATTTATGTTTGTCTAGTTGCATGCAAGCATGGCTTTCAATTGGGGTGTAGGTCCATTGTTTCTTTGGATGGTTGTCATCTTAAAGGAGCATACATAAGACAAGTTTTGACAACAGTGGAAAAGGATGGATATGAAAGCATATTCCCAATTGCTTATGCAGTTGTTGAGGCTGAGAGAAAGGACACTTGGTGCTGGGTTTTGGAGAATTTAGTAACGGATATTGGATCCCAACAACTCACCTTCATGTCAGACAGGCATAAGGTATGAATAACATCCTTTCTTAATTTCTTGTTAGTGAGTTGTGACTTATTAATGTTGTTTGTTTTATTCTAATGTAGGGATTACTGGAGGCCCTAAACCAAGTGGTTCCCAAGCTGACACAAGAGTATGTGTGAGACACTTATACAACAATTTTAAAATAAAGTGGCCAGTGAAGACATTAAAGGACTCTGTTTGGGCAGCATCAAGGGCAATTATAAAACCTGATTTTGATGTGTGCATGGAAAGGATAAAAGGAATAAATGAAGGGGCCTATAAATATATTTAATGGATGCAAATCCAGAGACTTGGTCCTTACATGCATTCAAGCATATTTGTATGTCTGACATGTTATTAAACAATGCTCGTGAGTCTTTCAACAATTGCATACTAGAAGCCAGGAAAATGCCTATTCTAGCAATGTGTGAGTGAATTAGAAGGAAGTTAATGAAGATGTTTGTGACTAAAGAAAAAATGATGAGGGAGCATAATGTGATTTTAACTCCTGAGGTGGTGAAAGAAATAGAACTTGCCAAGGCTGAGGGGCTTAGGAGGTGTTGGTGCTATGGTGAAGATAACATATATGAGGTTGACCAGTGTAGCAAAACTTTTGTGGTTGATCTGGGAGAAAAGAGTTGTGGGTGTAACAAATGAGACTTGACTGGAATCCCTTGTTCTCATGATATTTGTTGTATTCTGAAGAGAAGAATGAGGGTTAAGCATTTTATGGACTCATATTACACAAAGTAGACCTTCATGAAGGCTCATAGTCAGACTCTACATCCAATGCCTAGTGAAGATCGATGGAAAAAACTCCTTAAGCCAAACCACCAGAGTTTATAATTCAACCTCAAAGGCCAAGGAAGTCCAGGAAAAGGGAATTAGGAGAGAGGAGGAAGGACACAAGAAAGCCAAATAGATAAAGGCATGAAAATAATAGGTATAATCACTGTGGACAAGAGGGACACTACAAGAACAAATGTACAAATTCTCCCAAACAACCCGACCCTCTAAGGGAGAAAAATGTAGGAGGAAGGCCATCAAAGGACAAAGGTATGTAGATCCCTTGTAAGAAAAGGAAGTACACAAAAAGGTACATATTGTAATAAGGTTTTTATCTTTAATTGTCTTTTTTTATAGCTTAATGGCTTCATGAATTTGACCTTCAATTATTTCATCTTTGGAATGCAAGGTGATGAGTACTCATGTTCCAGATTCTGAGAGTCCATTTCATTACTCAAATGCACTTGCAGAGAGGACATCATGCTTTCATGCACAATAAATGGGCTATGGCTTTGAGGTAACCTTGTAGTTAAATAGCCTACATAAATGTATATACATAATCCTTGTCATAACTATGCAGTTTTTGATTTTTAAAAGGGTGGCAGAGATGCTAAAATTGACCTAATTAATTGTATGGTTTTATAAGGTTTTTAGCTTTAATTTCTTGTTTTTATAGCTTAATGGCTTCATCATTTGACCTTCAATTATTTCATCTTTTGAATGCAAGGTGAGGAGTACTCATGTTCTAGGTTCAGAGAGTCCATTTCATACACCAAGTCCACCTGTAGAGGGGACACCAGACTTTCATGCACAATAAAGGGGCTATGACTTTGAGTTAACCTTGTAGTTAAATAGCCTATATAAATGTCTATACAAAATACTTTTCATAACTCAAATTTTTTATTTTTAAAAGGGTGATGGAGATGCTAAAATTGACCTAATTAATCAACTCGATGAAGACCCTTTGATACCAACACATGTATCAATTTCACAAGTATCCACACAGGTACACACCCTGTGACATTTCATCTTTTAGAGTGTTATTTATTTGCAGTACTTGTTTTGGTTGATAATTTTTTTTGTCATGGTGCAAATGCAAGATTGTCAAGTGCAAGTGTAATTTGTGGATCAAACTCAAAGTCAAGTGCAATCTGTGGATCACACTCAAAGTCTAGTGCAGTCAAGGTCGTCCAATAGAAGGTCAAATTCAACAAGGAAGTTATACCCTGTTCACCACCAAAGAGAAATGTGATTACCAGAAAATCACAAATGTCATTTGTCACCAGGAGGTCAAGCAGCCGGTTAAAGGATAAGGGAACTTCAGTGTGAACTAAGGACTTTGTGTAGGAAAGAATTATGTAACCTTTAAGAATGTTGTCAGTTGACTGTGATGGTGCTTTTGTTTTTGTGTAGGAAACAATTATGTAAGTTTAATTATGTTGTCAGTTGCCTTAATTAATCAAATGCTCGATGAAGAGCCTTTAACTTACTGCCTTAAAAATATTAATGTCAATGCTTTTGTTTCATTTATATGAGCATAGTAATGTTCAGTTTGCTGCTTTAAATATGTAACCTTTAAGTATGTACCCTTTAATGCATATAAATACACAACATTGTTGCCTTAAATTACACAAGTGTTCAGTTGTTCTTGAAATCACACAAGAGTCAAACATACCACAAGGGGAAATCAATGCATATAGAAAAATGCCACTCATTGAGTGGATTACATTATTCCCTAAACAAAATACACAACATCCCCACAATAGCTAACAATTGCCGCCTTAAATAACACATTACACCATTTCGGCTTCTACACAACATTACCTTAATTTGACATCAAATATTCATTATAAGTACCTAGAACACCATTTAGGATGATGTGCATAATAACTTTCTCCGCTGCTAAGCGAAACGCTAAGGCAAGTCAAAATGAAACGTCAACGGTCTCGAAGAAGCAATATGGGACCATTATGTCAATTACTTTTGTCGACATCCTGGAGGCCAACGACTCCCATTATGGTAGCCTTGTGATCTCCTTGACAACGGGGAATTGCTTGGTCAAAAGGATTTTTGTTGAAAATGGCAGCTCTACCAACATTCTCATGTTGGAAGCATTGACCAACCTTGGTCTTGGGGTCGATGACCTCATTAGAACATCAATCCCTTTGGTAGGCTTTGGTTGTGAAATCAAGCACATTGTCGTGCTTGTAAACGTTTAAAATCAATGGTTTCCTTCCCAGCAAGATTTTACAAGAGACTCGCCCCATAGAACAAGTAGTGATTTTATAGGAATACATCAAATCCTTCACGGAAAACTCAATAACATGCGAGAAACACACGTGATTTAAGCTTAGTAAGAGTCTTCATACAAAAGGCATCAAGTGACCAAGGAAAGCTTAAAAGAGGATAAAATTGGCGAATCAAAGGAGGAAATGGAAGGCGGTGTCCGATTTTAAATTGGGTATTCGTACAAGCACACCCAATCCTCACCAAAAGAGTTGGCCCAATCACCATACCTAGGCGCTCTAACGACAACAGCCTTAGGAAAGCCAATAGATCTAGCGAAGTCTAAAGCAGAATCATCTCTGCATGTGCTAATGTTTTGGTTTTTTGCTGGCAAAACACAAGTTTATTTAAACATAGGACCTTTTCTTCACTTTTGCAAGAAGATGAGATAGTTTGACGATTGGAAACATTGGAGCTATTAGACACCGTATTAAAATTGATGATGCCAAGAGAAGGGGAAGAATTATCTGAAGAAGGAGAAGACGATGAAGAAAACGAGAAGGGGAAAGGAAAAGTCTTACCTTTGCAACAAATGTAAAAAATTATTTACAAATTTAAGAGGACGTGCAGGAAAAGTAATTGACATGACAAAGCGTTGTCCTTCTTAAAGACAAATTCTCCAAGTCCAGTGACCAGAAGATGAGTCGAGATTGGGAAAACGTCTCCATTTAACCGGCCCAGTTGGAAAAAGACGTTTTGGGGGTAATGTTGAGCCATAACTTTGGGTCGTCGTTATCAGTGGAATAAAATAAAGGAGGCAACATGAACACAAGGCCAAGCTTTGTAACGAGCAGAAGCACCAACATCAAAATGTGTTCAAAGTCAAAGATTGTGTGAGGATAACATTAAGCACAAGTAAATTGGACTACAAGATTTCTTTCCTTATTTATAAAAGACCGTTAACAATCATAAGAGAAAGGATCAACAACTCAATCAAAGAAAATTAATGAAGAGTGAAAATTAGGGATTTTGTAGCATAACGGTTAAAAACATGCAGCTCCTATATAAGCTTAATTGGATGGAGAAAAAAAGACACGATTGTCAGCCTATACAAGTATAATACAAACACTCTAAAATTCTCGATAGTCTTCTACAATTTGATACTCTATTTCGCGAGCTTTGGGTTATCCGATTAATCTGCCATCTTCAGCTCATCATTTTCCATATTTTCCATATTTTCATGGAAGTTTACATTCAAATTGTTATACTACTATTCTTATACTACTTAGCTTACATAATTGTTTAATAGGAGCTTTGTTTGACATTATCTTTTTACATTTCATATTCGCCATTCGTTTATTACTACTTGTTAGGATCTGTCATCAACTTGCAAATATGTCCATCATTTTGGCTATTTATCCCTTAGAACATCATCTTTAGCAGAGTGTTAAACTTGTCCCGGACAGTTACTTAACTCTTTCTTGTTCATGTACTTTTGTAATTCTTATAGTAACTGTTTTGGGCGGATTTTGTACTAGGACAAGATCTGCTTAGATTGTGGAGTATATGGTCAAGGATTACACGATCAAAGGGAAAAGTAGGCTTGTTGCAATTGGTAATGTATTGAATACCGAGAATTGTGTCGTGTTTACAAGAGTTGGGTACCCTCCTTATATAGAGGTCCATGACCTTTCCTAGTAAATATGGGATTACCATAAATACAAGATAAGATCACTTGGAGCATAAGTAAATAATGTAGATGAGATAAGTATATTTTATTGTATAAGATATTTGATCTTATATCTTCTATCTTGGATATTTCTTTATTTGTGAGCTTTGGCGGGTCCACTTGATGTGATCCGAGAACCCGCACCGCAAAAGAAGAACAAGGCTATCGGGGTCCATTTGGTGCAACTCAAGGTTCGCCAGAAAGCTCTCTTAATTCTTGACAACTTTGGTGTTAAACAACATTGTCAAATCATTCTCGACAATGCACAAAATTAGTTATCTTCGCAGCAATAACAAATTTGGCAGGTTTCTCATTACCGCAACTTCATGACACGAGTGCTTTGTCTTCCAAGCAATCAAATCCATGCACACCAAGAGTTTTCTTCACATGAATGAAGTGGGTGTCATCAAGAGGGCTTGCCTCTTCTTCTCCTCCAATCACCAATGTTGGGCCATATGAAGAGTCTTCTTTCTTCATATTTAAGCTATGATTTTTTTCATCGTTAGAATAAACTTTACTTGAGAGTTTTTGGAAAGTGTTTGAATGATTCAAACCCTCGGATTTGGAGTGATTCCATTTCTACCATTGGTGAGTTTATCCAACACGTTCTTGTGAGTTTATCAACAACCAAGTCAATTCCTTTGGTGTGTTCATCCTTAGGCGTTGATTTGTCTTTTGAGTTCCTTTGGTGCGTTTATCCAATTGAACGTTGATTGCCTATATTACTCAAGTTCTTCAATAAAAGGATTATTGTGTCTCAATTTTCCATCATTGCAATTCAGCCAAAATACTTCAAATTTTGTAATTCTTGGAGATTTCAACGGAAAAAGGACTTCTTCGACACTGACGCGAGAAAACAACAATCCGACTCTCATCACCACTTATCTTCGGTTGCAAGTAGTTTTATTTATGGAAGGAAATCTTCTCGATCGTGTCACCTGGTGATGACATCCAATTTTATACACGTTTAGGATATGCATTTGTGTTAATTCTAGGTTGTTTTATGCATTTTGTGTTGCATTTATAGCTAGTTGCATTGTTTATTTGTTATGGAGGTCTACACGAGAAAATGTGTGTTTTCAAGTACTTGGGTGGATTTTTGGAGCTTTCTATGGATGTTGCTGGGACCTCGGATGTCATCTGGAGGCTAACGGGATGAACCGTGAGGAATTTGGTCCGGATTCGAGCTAAAATGAGAGTCGTGCAGGACACGTAAGAGGCCGTGCGTTTTGGATTGAATTTCCTTCAAGAGGCCGTGTGTTCCACCGCACGGCCGTGCAGGCGGTGATTTCTCGCAATTTGCCTGTGTGTTTTGCCTGTGCGTTTTTCGCACGGCTGTGCGTTTTCGCTTACGGAGGATTCTGCCTGTGCGTTTTTCGCATAGACCGTGCGGTTTCACACCTGTAGCATTTTGGTCGTGCGCTTGGCCGTGCGTTTTTTGCACAGTCAAGACACGAGCCGTGCGTTTTAACCGGATGACTTTATTTTTAGAATATGTATACATACTTCATTTTAGGTTTTTGGATGGATCTTTTGCCACTTTTTCTAACCCTCTATACCTAGTTGTTTGCCTCCCTTTAGAAGATTGAAACTTTGGAGATTGTTCTTTTGGATTCGAGACTAAGTTCATCTTTCTCTTTAGGACATGTTTTGTACCATATGAATGAACAAAACCATTTTTGTGTTTGGTTTGGTAAAAGTATGGGAATCATCCATTCCCAGGAATGACCCATACCCCATTTCCCATTCCTTTCATACCTTGCCTCTTACCTTGGGTTTGAGTCATACCTTACTTTATTCTCATCCCAAAAATTATCCAAACAACTTATTTCAGGAATGGCTAAACCCGATTCCTAATACCATATCCATTCTTCATTCCAATTTGATTCCTGATATAGTACTAAACGGGCCCTTAATCTTGTTCATGATTTCCATTGTTATTATGTCTTCTTTGGTTGATCTTGCAATTATGTTTAGCTAATTTCCATATTTCTAGGGTTGGGGTGATCCCAACTATGTATAGATAGACTTGTTTGATATTTGCCTGAATGGAAATCTGAAACTTTTTTGATTCATTCCTAGATGCTTAATGCCCATATTAGCTTATGTAAATTGGATTCTATTAGGGTTTGCAACCGAGAGGAAAAAACATTAATAGGTAGCCAGATAGGGTTTGAGACTGAGAGGTAATAACTTCTATTGGAATCCTAGGAATTGAACCTGAGATTTTATTATTGCGAGAGCGTCTTAATTTCTCATGTGGATTAATAACTATCATAGAAACCCTAAGATTAGGTTGGATTTAGCAAGTCACGAGAGTGGATGTTAATTCAGTTTAACCTTAGATTCTAAGTGCCCAAGGGGTCTAGATCTTGATTAGCAAGTCGCGAGAGTAGATGTACGTTAATTGGATCTAGGCACATTTGCTATCATCCGAGAGGAATTAGTAATTACCTAATATAGTTACCTTCAACAAAGACAGACTAAATTCAGACATTTATCTAGTTGAGTCTACTGAAGCATAGTTGCAGGGATCCCTTGCCTTGGAAACTTTCCCTCAATTGATTACAATCATCACTTGCATTTGTTTCTTAGTTTTAGTTTTTACTTCAACAAAAATTCCAATCTTTTGGCTTAGCTTACTATTTAAGATACAAACAATACTACATAGTCCTCGTGGGAATGTTACTTGAAAAGCTACAACTGATCCCATACGCTTGTGGGTAGGTTTTTGTCCTATCAAGTTTGTGGCGCCGTTGCCGAGGACTATTGCTAGTATTAGTTGTTTTCCTACAACTGGTTCAACTAAGTCTTCGTTTTATTTTTTATCTTGTTTTTGTTGCTTTGTTTTCAGACTTGTTTTCTTCAGATGCGAAGAGTCTTGAGCGCTGGTAATCTCAATGACTACGATCCCGAACCTGAACATACTTTTCGTGCTAGAAGAATACAACAACTCGATGCCAGAGAACAAGCCATGGGTGATAACAGAGTGGGAAACGATCCTCCTTTGGAAGTTCAAGAGCCACACATGACGCTTGGTGATTATGTGATGCCAAATCACCTTGGTCCAAGTTCTGGTGTTGTCCAACCTTCGGTGCAAGCTCGTAACTTCGAGCTGAAACCTTTCCTTATCAACATGGTTCATCAGAATCAGTTTGGAGGTCTACCTTCTGAGAACCCACACAAACATCTGGCTACCTTTATTGAGCTAATGGATATTATGAAGATCCATGAGGTATCCCAAGATGCGCTTTTCCTGCGAGCCTTTTCATTCTCTCTACGAGACAGGGCCAAAGCTTGGTTCAAGGCCCTACCTCTTGGCTCAATAACAACTTGGGATGAGTTAACAAAGGCATTCCTCAACAAATACTTTCCACCAAAGAAGACTGCTGAGATGAGGAATCAGATTCTTGCATTCAAGATGAAGGATGAAGAGTCTCTTTATGAGGGGTGGGAAAGATTCAAGGAATCATGGGCAACAAAAATGGACCCTACTGCATGCTTTCTACAACGCAACTGACAATTCTACCAGGCTAATCATTGATGCTTCAACGGATGGAAGAAAATTGAGTATGGAAGTTGATGATGCTTGGGACTTGATTGAGAGTACTGCTCAATACTCTCACTATTACAGTGATCCCCGATCTACTTCAAGTTCTAAGAAGCCTGCAGGAATGTATGAGGTTAGTTCTGAGACACACCAACAAGCTCAAATAGATGATATGGCACAAGAGATCAAGATGTTGAATCTGTTAGTGCAAAAGTCTCAGGCGCAAGGTGTAGGGCAATCCGCACATGGTGTTTCTGGTGTAGCTTGTCAGTTTTGTGGAGAGGGTGACCACACAATATCATCTTGTCACCTATTTGCTTCTCAGAATGAGTCCCAAGGAGAGGTGAACTACATGAACAACTTCAACAGAGGTCCTAGGAATGATCTGTATTCCAATACCTATAATCCTAGGTAGAGGAATCATCCAAACTTCTCCTACAAGAATGACGATGCTCAACAAAGACCACCACCTGGGTTCCAACCGAGAGTCTCTCAACTGCAAAATCAAGCTCCCGTACAATCATCTGAGAACTCTGCACTTGAGTCTATGTTGAGGGAAATAGCTAAAATTCGGGGGACCATGGCTTCTCAGTTGGAAGCCTTATCTAAGAAGGCTGACAACTTCGAGAGCTTGCCTAAGAGGATGGACCAATTGGAAAGTCAGTTGGCCCAAATTGCTATGAATGTTCCTAGGCCGGCTGGTCAACTTGAAGTCAACCCTAGAGAGCATTACAGGGCTGTCTCTCTGAGTGAAGAAAAACAGTTGGAGGAGCACAGTCCAAAAGAAAAAGAAGCGACAAAGGAGCCTGTGGAGAAGCCACAAGAAGAAGAACCCAAGTATGTTGCTCCCCCGTCATACAAGCCACCTCTGCCTTTTCCTCAGAGAAGGATTCAGATACAGCTAGAGCACCAATTTGTGAAGTTTAAGGAGATGATGAAGTTGTATGTTGACATACCTTTCACAGATGTCCTCAATCAAATGCCTGCGTATGCTAAGTTTCTGAAAGAGATTCTGATCAAGAAGAGAAGGCTGGAGGACTATGAGACTGTGGCCCTGACAATGGATTGTGCTGAGAAGATGCCAAAGAAACTACAAGATCCGGGTGAATTCTTTATCCCTGCATATTTTGGCAATCTGACTTATAATTGTCTTTGTGATCTCGGGTCTAGTGTCAATGTGATACCTTTGTCAATCTGCAAAGAACTAAAATTGGGTGAGCCTGTTCCATCCAAGATGCATATCCTTATGGCTGATAGGTCTGTTACTCATCCTGTGGGCATAATAGAAAATGTTTCTTTGAAAGTGGGAAAGTTTTTCATACCAGGAGATTTTGTGATACTTGACATGGAGGTTAGTGATAAGACTCTCATCATCCTTGGGAGACCATTTTTAGCCACTGTTGAGGCTAATATTGATGTCAAGAATGGGAAGATTTCATTCACAATAGGGGAAGAGAAGATTGAGTATAAATATTTCAAGGATTACTTCCTTGAGATATACAAAGACACTCCACCAACTCCTATCACATGTACATGTTGTAAGATTGAGGTTGATCCCGGGCAAGATGAGATCATATCTGACATTGCTCGTCTGCTAGATATATCTTTGGGAGGTCCGGACCTAGATGATGGTGAGATTGCTAAGGCAAAGAAAAGGCAAACTCCAAAGAAAAGGAAGAAGGCCAAAACAAAGATTGAGTTCAAGAGTGGAAATATGGTGTTGTTATCCCATGAAAAATCCAACATGTTTCCAGGTCCTAAGGGGATAAGATGGTCAGGACCATATCGGGTGACTCGAGTTCTGAGAGGTGGGACAGTTGAGTTATGGCATAAGAACTCTGGTAAGTTTAAGGTGCAAAGTCGTAGATTGAAGCCTATTGTCACACCTGATCCAATCAAGCAGGGAACCACCGACCCTCCTGATCCGAGTACTTAAAGCTGATTGAAGGTCAGGCTAAGGACCTTAAACAAGCGCTTCTTGGGAGGCAACCCAAGGTATGTATTTCTTCCTTCTTCCAAAAAAAAAGGGCCGAAAAAACGTTGTTCGAGAGCACTGCACAACCTGTGCGGTAAAATGCATAGTCATGCATTTTTTTCCTGAATTTCATCGCTCACTTCGAGAGCGACGCACGGCCTATGCACTAGTGCACGGCCGTGCGGTTTTTCGCTAAAAAAAAAGAATTTCGCTCACTTCAAGAGCACCACACGGCCTGTGCACTCAAGTGCACGGTCGTGCGTTTTGGTAGCTGTTCGAAATTTTAGTTTTATTTGCTCACATCGAGAGCACCGCACGGCTTGTGCACTTAAGTGCACGACCATGCATTTTCTTCAATAGCTGTTTAAAAAAACGATTTTTCTTTCTTTTTCTTCTCTCTCCATCCCTCTTTCTTTTTCTTCTCTCTCCATCCCCTTTTCTTTTTCTTCTCTCTCCATCCACTACCCGCAGCTACGGCTCCCCTTCATGACGCCACGGGTCCTTCACGCCATTATGAGTAGGGTGGCCCCTCATCATCCTCCACCTATACCATGCCCGACTATGCGTCTGATTTTGCCTATCTTCGCGAGCATGTGGACTCCCTGGACACGAGGATGACGAGTTTAAGTTGTCGGTTGACCACATTCGGGGGCAGGTTGACAACCAACAGTGGATGACCGAGTTGATGTACCACAACATGTTCGGGTACCCTTTTGACCCGAGCACCCAATACCCACCCCCACCTCCTCAGTAGACTTCCTCGGTGAGTTTCTTCTTCCTCTCGTTACTTTCTCTACATTGGGGACAATGTAGATTTTAGCTTGGGGGGTTAATACTTGTTGGGCCCAACATTCTCTAGAAGGATCGAAACCAACGGATTGGGCCGGAATCCGAGCAAGGTCGAAGGCCAAGAGAGACCGGAAGGAAACGTCAGACGCTCCACAGACGCGAAGGATCCGACCAGTCCCGAAGATCTCGCCCAGGGCATTAAATGCTCGATCGATGGCAATGGCTATGGCATTAAACATGAAGATTATGCTAGCAATCAAGGGCAAATCCTGAAGATCTCGCCCGGAATTAATAGGAGATATTGCAAAAAGATGAATAACAGACACAAGATGACAATTACCATATATAGATCACGACGAGGCAAGAAAGAGGACACACGTCTGCATCCAGTATCCATTGGATTACTTTGAAAAGAACTCACGAGTACACCCGCTCTAGCGCAATCTCCTCGGAATCTTGCTCGATCGTTACCGGTTGTATCATAGAAACACCTGTCGGACAGGATCCGATCCTTTGTTCTCTAAGGATAAGTTGTACTTCGACCTGATTCAATCATCAATAGATCTATCAATTTCCTCGCTATTTCGTATCTTTTCTTTGCTTGTTGATTGTCTGTTTTGGTTTGGATTGATTTTCTATTATCCGGTCGACTCGTTACCCCGTCTAAGGCGATTTATGTCGTCCGATCTTTTCGCCCCAAAACAATTTGGCGCCCACCGTGGGGCAACTTGCCGATCACCATCTCGGAACCTTACAACCATGACTATCAACCCACCTACCGGTACCGATGAGCCACGCCTCGAAGACAACACCCAAGCTCAAGGAAACACAACCGAAAATCCTACCCCAACCCAATTCCAAGAGCTTGCCCAAAAAATGACTGCCCTACAAGAGGAACTTGCCCAGCAATGCCAAAAGACCGAAGCCTTGGCTGCTTTATCCACCCAATCCGAGGCCGAAATTGTACAACTAACCCGTGAAAATGAGTCTCTTAAGTCGCAGGTACAATCAATGGCTTCCGGATCCAGGCGGATGCCCGCCCACAGCAACATCCAGACGCGTCTTGACATGAATAGCGTCGAACTGACCCCTCCAAGCGTACGGCATCTCGGACATGCTGAGGGTACATCTCGAACTCCTCTAGTCAATCCATTTTTAACTAACAATGTTACTTTCTCTACACCGATCGGGTCAGCAGAGACTCGAATCGACGATCCATAGGCTACCAATCCCCCCGACATCATGACCCTCGTCCAGCAAACGCTCAGTCAGCAGATGAAGGCACTTGATGATCGCATTGCTAGAATTCCTGGAGTTCCATAGCCGATCGAGAAAGAAGCGTCAGGCGGATTCGAGGAATCTCCATTTATCGAAGACATCGCCAGAGTCAAAATCCCAAAGAAGTTCCACCTTCCCAGCATGGCGACATTCGATGACACCAATGATCCAGACGATCATATTTCTCTCTATAAACAAAAATTAATGAATGCATCTATTCCAAGGGAGAGCCGCGAGGCTGTCATGTGCAAAAGCTTTGACACGACCCTCGCGGGTCCCACACTGAGTTGGTTTATGCATTTACCTCAGGGAATGATCGCCTCGTTCGCGGATCTGGTCAATTCCTTCAAAATCCAAAGGTATAATGAACCTCTCCGAAACTATCTAAACAGGTACAATAAGGAGAAATTCGCGATCCCCCATTGCGACGTCACCACCTCCATCGAAGCCTTCCGACAATGTCTGATCAAGGACAACAATCTTTACAACAAGATCACCAAGTACCCATGTAGAAGTTTCGAGGATGTTCAAGCCAAAGCCATGGCCGAGGTACGTTTGGAAGAAGATCGTGAATCATGAAAAGCATCCCACAGACCTGATCAATCCGATCGTAAATCCTCCTCCGACAACCGTCGAGACATACGTCATCACCCCTACCCTCGTAATCGAAATGAACAAAATCAGGTAAACTTTTTCCAAGACAGGTCCCAAGACTGGAGAGATGGTCCAACGTTGCCTCCCAGGATCCAATCTTACAACTTTAGTGTTTCCGTGTCGGAGTTCGTCAAGAGTTTCGACAAATATGGAAAAGAGGTAAGATGGCCCCGAAAGAGCGACCGACCAGACGTCAAAAAGGACATGAGCAGATGGTGCGAATTCCACGGTGACCACGGTCACTCGACGAATGAGTGCATCGCCTTGCGTAAAGAGGTCGCCAGGTTACTCGCACAGGGGCTCTTGCAAGACGTAATCTCAGAACGAGCCAAGACAACCATGGAGCGACGAGATCAGGTAAAACAAGATAAACCCCCATCTTCTGTCCATACAAAAATTGTCAATACCATTTCAGGGGGATCGGACGTGTAATATCCCTCAATTTTTAGTAAGGGTATTTGGGTAATTTTCCCATCCTTCGTTCGATTAATTATTTCGCTTTCTGTGGAGTTTGGATTTTCAGTAATATCCATGATCTCCGTAATAATTCCCTGAGTGGTATAAAATACATTCGATGTATTTTCGGGACTTAGAATATTTGTTTGGATACAAACATATAATTTCCGGGGTTTAAAACCCATACCCAATCTTATCTGTGCAAACTTATCCCTCCACGTTCAATTCTTATCTCTGCATCTTCCCACTTGGCTTCCCAACTTGTGCATGGTCGGTCCCCTGCAAAGGGAGTTGTCGGACCTTTGCCCCCTCCTTGGGCCATATAAGGTGGTGGGGATGAAGGGTAGAAGATACCCATCTCATATCTCCCTCTCGTCTCCCCTATGCACTGCCTCCTCTGTTTTGTCCCTCTCGTTCCCGCTTCATCTCGCCTCCCACCGGTGAAGCCCAGCTCATCCGAGCCTCCCAAGCTCCACCCTCGGTCATTGCCAGCTCCTCCTCGCCGTCGTCTTCTCTGTTTGAAGCCTCGCTGGAGACGAAGACGATGCTCCTTGTTTCACCTCTGCGCCCCGCCGCTCCGCCGAGCTCCTGTGCGAGTCGCAGCCGGTGTCGTCGAGCTCCTCCCTGCCGCCGCCTGCTCACCGGCGTTGTCGTCGAAGTCAAAGACCCCCGGCGAGACCCCTGTTGCTCCTCTGTTTCGAGCTTCTCCCGCCGACGAGCCTGGTGTGGTGCTCCGTCGTTGAGCTGCGGCTAGCCGATTGATGGTGCTCCTCCTTCTGCCGAGCTCCATCCCCGGCGACATCGTCGAACCTTCCCAGCCGAAGCCCAACCAAGCTCCTCTGGTTCGTGCTGCGTGTTGTTGTTCTTCGTGTTGCTGTGTTGTTGTTGTTGTGATGTTGCTGTGCTGATTGTTGTGAGGAAGAAGAAGCAAGGTGGCCCCCCCTCCTTGTTTAATTTGTTGTTGGGCCGAGAAGCCCAAGTTCCATTCCAGTCCAGATTCAACCCGAGATCGATCGAGCGTTGGAGTTATCTGAAGCTTAGGCCATATCCTCGGAAAGGATATCATCAGTAGTCGTCTCGTCTAGATTCATCGCCGAATCTACTCCATGCAAGTGGCGGTTCGCTCTTGCTTAATCATTCCATGTTTCATTAATTATCAATTGTTTAATTGTTAATTAAATTGGAGTGAACTGTTGTTTGGGAACTAATTTCATAAATAACTTAATTAAAAATCTGATATTATAATAGGTTGTATTTCTGTTAGAATCAACGCTATTATAGATATATGTTGTCTGAAGGGCCTTAATATGGATTATTACTGTGTTGAACTGTTTAGTTAGCACGAGTATTGCGTGTTAATTACCGTGATGGTATTGTTGTGAATTTAATGTTAACTTTAATGCTAGAATAGCACGTGGGTTTACAGGAAAGCTAAGTCCAGGTAAGGATTAGTCGTTTCTATTGTATCTGTGTTTAAGTTGATTGTCAGGACGGCTTTGATGTGAATAATTACTGTGTTGAACTGTTAGTTAGCACGAGTATTCGTAGGAACACTTGGACTCTGCGAAGTCCATTCGTTTCTTTATAACTTGGTGAAAAGGGAGATCAAGACCCTAGGGATATAATGGCTTGAACTCTGCGAGGTTCATTCCTTCGATATATATAAAGGCTTGAACTCTGCGAGGTTCATTCCTTCGATAGATATAAAGGCTTGGACTCTGCGAGGTTCATTCCTTCGATAGATGTAGAGGTTTGGACTCTGCGAGGTCCATTCCTTCGATATATGTCCCTCATGGCGAAACATATATCTAAAAGCTTATAACGTGATATGGGTTTTGGAATTAAATAAGATAAGTGCCGTTGTCGCACATAATTAATATACCTTGGCGAGTAGTGCAACTAGGCGATAGTGTAGCTAGGAAAAAAACTCGTCTTAGTTTAAATCGCTCGTATGCGATACTGTGATTCTGTGATTAATTAATGTTCCCCAACTTTTGTCATGTTTCCGATAAGGCTCATTTCGTTGGAGTCTTCTTTTGGGATTGATTGTTGTGAGACTCGGTCTCCAGAATCTTCTCTTGATCATGCCTTTTCATGTATTTCAGTAGAAGTATGGTGGTTGACTATCGTGATCGACTTTTATTCGAGAGACGATGAGTCTAACCTAATACAACTACTTCAAACCACTATGCTTTGTACCCTTGCTTAGTCTTTCATTAGACTAACCAACCGAAATTGTTCTCTGCATGGTTGGCTGATGTCATCCGTTCGATTCGGCACATCAGATAAGTTGACGTCCTGTGAAGGCAAATGACATTTTTGACAAGTTTATTCAGGTTAAGATCTTTGGCGGGTGATCATTGCGATCAAGACCCCTTTGTTGGTTATTTCAAAGACTTCCGCTATGTTAACTATGTTTTATACTTAAAGACTTCCGCTGTAATTTGTTTACTCTGTATTTAGTCTTATTCGGAATTGGGATGTAATTCCAGGACTTATGTTTTAAATGAAAGTTATGATAATTTTGTATCATAATTGTTTCATGATTTGTATTTAAACGGTAAAGCCTGGGGTGGCTTCGGTGAGGAAAACCGAGGTCACTGGCGGTAATACCTTTCCAAATGGGTTAAGATTTGGGGGTGTTACAGGACGTATGTGGGAACACATACTCCGCAGCCAAACGACATGCAAAAGAAAGCAAAGGCAATAAACCCGAAACGCCAGAGTTCAGACAAACCAAGGTCTCTGACCTCCCGACAGTCACGTTCGACGAGTCCGATGCCGATGGGTCGGAAAACCATCACGACGGTCTGGTAATCTCTTTATCTATCAGGAACTGTTTGATACGTAGAGTACTAATCGATACAGGAAGTTTGACCAATCTCTTGACCTTCGACGCCCTCAAAGGGATGGGTCTGGGTGAAGATGACCTGATCAAGAAATCAACTCCACTAGTCGGATTCAGTGGCGAAGTTAAACACACTATCGGCGAAATCATTCTCGCAACGTACGCCGGAGGAGTCAATCAACAGGTGAAATATCTAGTCCTAGACTACCCATCTCCCTATAATTGCATTCTTGGCAGGCCATGAATACATGCTATGAAGGCGGTACCTTCGACGTACCATCAAATTATCAAGTTTCCTACCAAGTGGGGAGTCCAAGAAATCAAGGGAGACTAGAGGGAGGCCAGGGAATGTTACGTCGCCTCCATGAGAAGCGCTGTGATACCCCGTATTTTTGTAAGGTTATTTTGGGAATTATGGAATTTTCCCGAGTACTCGTTGTGTACGTCGGATTTAATTCAGGTAGCTTGAGACATTCTGTAATGTGCTCTATATCTGTAATATTTTTCTCAGTGAAATAATATACACACACGGTGCCTTGAATTTTAAATTGTCGTTCGCGTACGATAATTTTTATCCCGGTTTATCGTCATGCTCGTTCAAAGCCGAATGGGCGGGAAAAGGGAGAAACGGCGACCGCCGTTCAGAAACGGCGACCGCCGTTCAGAAACGGCGACCGCCGTTCAGAAACGGCGACCGCCGTTCAGAAACGGCGACCGCCGTTCAGAAACGGCGACCGCCGTTCAGAAACGGCGACCGCCGTTCAGAAACGGCGACCGCCGTTCAGAAACGGCGACCGCCGTATTTGGGGCCCGAGGAGTCAGCGTGTCAGCTTCTAGCTGGCCGCGACAGACCTAGAAACGGCGACCGCCGCAGTTACGGCGACCGCCGCGTACCCGCCGTGGGCAAAAACGGCGACCGCCGTGATTGTCCAGTGGGCATTGCCCGTTGGTCGCCGGCGGAAATCAAGGGCGCCGATCTTGCTTTCGGCCGCGTCTCAGGGTTTGGTTGATCGCTTCAGACACTTTGGCTATAAAAG
Organism: Rheum nobile; assembly: GCA_027886185.1. Lineage (NCBI taxonomy): Eukaryota > Viridiplantae > Streptophyta > Magnoliopsida > Caryophyllales > Polygonaceae > Rheum > Rheum nobile. The sequence goes on along the minus strand of WOAB01000002.1, from coordinate 166,194 downwards.
GAGGTGTTGGGGGTGAGGTTTTGAGCCATCCCAGCACCAAACCTCTGCCAAATTCGCCTCTCGCCGGAGTTTTGTTTTCGCCGGTTTTCTTGTGCTCGCCGGAGGTCTCGCCAGAGTTGCTTTGGTGTGTTTCCAGAGTGCCTTTGTGAAGCTTTTGGTTAGCCTTGGAGGTTAGAAGCCAAAGCAAGTAGAAGGAGGCCAAACCGCTCGTGTTTTTGGGTGAGTTTTCTCTCGTTTCAGTCGGCCGTGTTCTTAACGGCGACCGCCGTGTTCTTCACGGCGACCGCCGTGTTCTTCACGGCGACCGCCGTGTTCTTCACGGCGACCACCGTGATGAATACGGCGACCGCCGCCAAGAACGGCGACCGCCGCCAGTGCCCAGAACGCCTTCGTGGCTTTGGCTTGGTCGGTTGTCGTCGTGGCGTCTTTCCTTTCGTGTTCTTTCGCCGTGTTTAGATTCGTACTATTTATGTCGGGTCTAACTTAGGGTTCCTTTTATGGGTCGACTCGAAGGTCGTTGTGCTGTCAGAGCTGTACCGTGTCGAGCCCGGAATCCAGTGACGTCTTTAGACTATTCTGCGGAGTAAGGCAAGTGGCGGTTCGCTCTTGCTCATTCGTTCCATATTTACATTAATTATCAGTAGTTTATCTGAGTAATTAATTTGGAATGAATATTCTGTTTGTCTGGAAACGGTTTTGTTAAACTGTTTTGAAAATCATATAATAGGTTGTATATCTGTTAGAACAACGCTATTATCTGTGATCGCCTTTCGGGCCTTTATGTGGATTTATCCAGTAACTGTTGTTGTGCTATACTGTTTAGTTAGCACTAGTGGCTAGGAACGCTATGTACCTTGAGGGGGTTTAGCTGTTTCTTTATAACTGGTACTTGGTGGTTCATCCCCAGTACTTTCTCTTTGGTCATGACCATACTCTTTCACAGGGTAGGCGCACTTCGCTAGTGCCAAATCTTTCTGGGTTCATCCCTTCGATATCTCTTGTGAGGAGATCTGATATCTCTTGTGAGGAGATCCGATATCTCTTGTGAGGAGATCCGATATCTCTTGTGTGGAGATGTAAAAGCTTATAACGTAATGCTCGTTTTGGAATTAAATAAGATAAGTGCCCGAGTGCACATGATTAATATACCTTGGGCGAGTAGCACAGCTAAGTTCAGTACAGCTAGGAAAACTCGTCTTGACTTGAATGTAGTACGTTCTCTTTCCAATCTGGATTCGCTGTAGGCGATGAGGTTGGTCGTGAACCGAAGCATCTCAGTCAGTTTTAAATCATTATTGTATGATCCTGTAATCATTCCAGATTTGCCATTTTTCCTTAAAGACTCAATCTCTTGGAGTATCTTTTCGAGTCGATTTCTGTGAAGATGAAGTCTTCCAGAATCTTCTCTCATGCATACCTCTTGTTGTTATTCCGTGAAAGTGCCGGGTTATGTATCGTCCCTTCGGTTATTATTCGAGGGACAATGATAGTAAACGGTTACGATCACTCGAACCATTCTGCTTTTTACCCTTGCTAGTCTATTCAAGTAGACTAACCCACGAACTTTGTTCTCCGCATGTGGGCTGGTGTCATCCATTCGATTCGGCACATCAGATAGAGTGAAGATTTGAGGAGACTAGATTGACTATGAAGACGACGGTTGTTTTTGGATGTTTTAATAATTGCTTTTAATCAGGTTGAGATCCTTGGGCAGGTGATCATCACGATCACAACCCCGTTTGTAAAATCTTTTATTTGTCTTCCGCTGTACTTTGTTTGAACTCTGTGTTTGGCCTATTCGGGATTGGGTTTTAATCCCGTAACTCTTGTTTCCTCAACAATGTTATGTTTTGGAATTTATTGCTTGATCTTTGTGTATCAATTGCATTTCATAAATTGTATTTTTTGGTAAAGCCTTGGGTGATCTCAGTAAGGAACACTGGGGTCACTGGCGGTAATACCTTTCCAAAAGGGTTAAGTTTTGGGGGTATTACAGTTGTGGTATCAGAGCCAAAGGTTTTAAAACGGGTTTGGGATTTTATAAATCATTTATCCGTTTTTGAAAATGCTTCAAAAGGGCTCTGAATTTTCAAAGTGAAAAGAATTTCAAAACACCGTTCATAGTCATGTCTTCTGTACAGTCTGATATAGTAAGCTTGCTTCTATGTCTAGAAAGACTAATTCCTTTCCCGTTGCCCCGTTTGATATGGGTGCATTCTGTTCCCTTCAGAGGAACCCGGGAGAAGCCGAGGTGGTTTCACCATCTCTAGCTAGGCTTGATTCCCAGTTCGCTCGTTGTGAGTTGATGTTGTAGAACCTAGTAACTCGGTTCGAGTCCATCAACAGAAATTACCAAGTTGATCTATTCTAAGTTGATTTTATTACAATAATTATATCAGAATGATATTAATGTGATAAAATCCTTGGAATTTGATCGGTAAACAGATGGTGAACACGAGGAACGTTATCCGTACTGGTGCTGGGCCAAGCAATGACCCCAGACTAAATCCGAGGAATGTTGCAGACCCATCAGAAGAGCGTGAGTCTGTCTTCCATAATAATCCTGGAGGCAACGACCCAGCTAGGGACAACGCTCCAAGGATATTTGATAAAGCAGCTGTTGCAGAAATTCGGGGAATCGTCATGCAAGCGATTGCCGACGTGTTACGCCCGATTGTGCATCAGGCACAAGGAGTGCAAGTACCTCCAGAAGTTCCGAGGTTCGAGGAACAAGGGAACCATGTGCTGCAGGGAGGGGTGATCAGGAATAGAGGGGAGTATGGCCGAGCGCTGAAGGCCATTAACTCTATGAGACCTGACAACTTTGATGGAAAGGGAGAGCCAGTCAAGGTGGCTCATTGGTTTTCCCACATGGAGCGGCTATTCCGCAATGTTGAGTGCACTGAAGCGGAGAGAGTGCATATAGCCTCTCTTCAGTTAAAGGAAGAAGCCAGTGAATGGTGGGAGAGTACCGGCTTAGCTGATAGCCCGGTTTTGACCTGGTCTATGTTTAAGACCAAGATGACTGATCGTTTCTTCTCTCGTGCTATGAGGGAGGAGAAACACAAGGAGTTTCTGTATCCGCAAACGGATGGATTGAAGGTGACCGAGCTTGCAACCAAATTCAATCATCTAATGCAGTACGCTGGACCTGAGATATCCAGTGAGGCACAGAAGATCTGGTATTTCCACGAATGGATGAGTCCAGACATCAAGCCGATGATGGTGCACCACACATGCTCTACTCTGGAGCAGTATGTGGATACAGCCTACAAGCTGGAGGTGACTCTGGAGGAGTCGACCAAGAAGCGTAACAGCCAGAGGCAAGTGCAGTACCAGCCTCAGGCAAGTGGGTTCAAACGCCCCGCGCCACCATCAGATTTTGCCAAATCTGGCCGAGCAAGAACGAATAAGACTCATGATGAGTCTACGCAACGTTCGGGTCAGGGCAATAGCCTGATCCAGTGCTACAACTGCGGTACGCATGGGCACAAGAGCAATGAATGTCTGAAGGACAAAAAGACATGCTTTGACTGCGGAAAGGAGGGTCATATGCAGGCGTTCTGTCAGCGGAGGAATGTGAAAGGAGCTGAGTCACGGCAAGGGTCTGTTAATCAGAACAACCGACCCAAGTTCAGTCCGGTGGAAGCTCCTAGCCCTTCAATGCAGACGACTGCGCAGAACAAAGGGAAAGCCCCGATGGCTTCAGAAAGCCAAGGTCAACGGCTGTACGTGATACGTGAGGTGGATGGACCCTATGCTCCTAATGCTTAGAGTACTTTGTATCTGCATTATACTTTTGTTAATGTGCTGTTGATGTGGGTGCTACCCAGACTTTCATTTTGGATGGTTGTAGTTAAGTTGCGTGTGCAACGAGGTTGTGAACCTTTTGTTGTAACTCTTCTTATATACGAACCTTTGGTTTATACCAAGTTATGTTTCGTTGCTTGTTGATGGGGTAAGGTCTCGTGTTCGAGACTCACCAATAACCTCTGAGGAGATGGCTGCCTATTAATTAGGTGGAGCTACCAAGGATGGGTTGAGATGTATGGACAGCGGCTCATAACAACAGAGGACACTGGTAATGGCTGGGCCTGGACTCGGAGCCACTAGTGAGTCGTCTGTGAACCATGTAGTGGGCTGGTCCAAGATGGTGACCATTTAGTGGGAACCAATCGTCTATCGGATTGTCAATTACCATCAAGGGTAAGAAATTCAAAGCGATTTGACCTAAATAACCATGGTCCATACGATAATTATTCTCGGTATGGATTGAAGGAAGCGTCACAAGGCAGTGATCGACTTCAGTTTTTGATATTTCTGTGGTTAGAGGATTTCCGGGTGTCTTTCCAGAAGATATTCCTGAATACCCCAAATCGTGTTGTGGAGTTTGCAATTGATCTCGAGCCGTGTACCACGCCGATCTCTGAGGCACCGTACCGGATGGCTCCTGTTGAGATGCAAGAGTTGAAGAAGCAACTCAAGGATCTTCTTGACAAAAGTTATATAAAGCTGAGTGCATCACCTTAAGTAGGAGTGCCCTAGTTTATTTGTCAAAATAAAAGATGGACCGTTTCGACTTTGTTTTGACTTTCGAGAGTTGAATAAAGTCACGATCAAGAGCAAGTATCTGTTTCCAAGGAGTGATGATCTGTTGGATCAACTACATGGAGCAAAAGTTTTCTCCAAGATCGACATGAGATCTGGGTATCATCAGCTCAGGATTCATGAGGATGATATTCCGAGGATTGCGTTTCGGACGAGAGATGGTTACTACGAGTTTGTAGTCATGCCATCTGAGCTTACGAATGCTCTAGGAGTTTTCATGAACCTAGTGCATCGATGTTTTAGACCAGTACTTGAATAAGTTCATAGTGGTCTTCATCAATGGCATTTTGATTTTTCCCGAGCAAGGAAGCTCACATGGAACGTCTGCGGATTGCTTTATCGGTCCTTAGACCAAGTCGGCTGTACGCAAAGTGGGCTAAGTGGGATTGTTGGATCTAGAAGTGGCTTTCTTAGGCCATGTGATCAATAAGAATGAGGTTATGGTTATTCCCCAGAAGAGTGAATCAGTAGTTGTTTGGAAGCGGCCTCAGGGTGTGAGCGAGGTGCGCAGTTTCCCAGAGCTTGTAGGACATTATAGACGGTTCATGAAAGGATTTTTTTTCTAAGATCTCTCCACCTATGACCAGTCTGTCCACAAGGTCAACCAGAAGTTGTCTGGGATGACAAGTGCAAGACCAGTTTTCAAGAAGTTGAAACAGTGTCTGACTTTTGCACCAGTTTTGGCGTTGTCAGAAAGAATGATGGCTATATGGTCTATAGTTAATGCTTCGAGAAATGGGTTGGGATGTGTCTTTGATGCAGAAAGGCAAGGATATTGCATACGCATCTAGACAATTGAAAACCTATGAAGCAAACTAACCAACATATGACCTAGAACTAGCAACAATAGTGTTTGCATTGGAAACTGAGGTTACTTGGGTAACTCAGAGGTCAGCAGAAGTTTCCACCAGGAGATTGTCCGTTACATGGCATTCCTAAGACCATTGTATCGGATCGAGATGGCCGATTTATGTCAAGTTTATAGCAAGAACTTCACAAGGCCATGGGAACTGAATTGAGATTCAGCAGCGTTTCATCCTCAAACAGATGGTCAGTCTGAAAGACCATCTAGACCCTGGAGGATATGCTAAGAAGTATACATACTCGATCATCCGACTAGCTGGGAAGATAGCCTAAGTCTAATTGAGCTCACGTACGATAATAGTTGGCATGCTACAATCAAGATGGCTCCGTTTGAAGCTTTGTATGGGCACAGATGTAGATCTCAGACTTGTTGGGTTGAGTACGCCGACAAGATTCTACTTGGACCAGAGTTGGTCGAAAGGACAACTTCGAACATTGCTTTGAGTAGACAGAAGTTGTTGACCGCTCAGAGTCGACAAAAGTTTTACGCAGATCAGAAATGTTAAAGTGTTGAGTTCAAGGTTGGTGTCAAGGTACTTGTCACAGTATCGCCACCCAAGGATGTTTTCAGGTTTGGTAAGCGTGGGAAGCTTAACCCTCGCTACATGGGACCATTCAAAATTCTGGATAGAGTAAGATCTCTAACGTACCGTTTGGCATTGTCGCCATTGGCATACCCAGTGTATAATGTGTTCCACGTATCATTGCTAAGGATATTCGTGCCAAGATGAGTCTCGTAGGCTGAGCTATAAGGACGTCGAGATTCAGGCAAATGGTACTTGAGAGGAGATGCCAGTGTGCATTCTCGAACGTCGTGTGAAGCATTTGCGCAACAAGATCGTACCTTTGGTACGAGTGCTGTGGTCCAAGTCAGGGACCGAAGAAGTTACTTGGGAGACGTGGGAAACTGAGTCAGATATGCTCAGGTGTTTTCCCGAGTTATTCTCGACCTAAGTTTCGGGGTCGAAACTTCTTGTAAGGGGGAGGAGATGTGATACCCCGTATTTTTATAAGGTTATTTTGGGAATTATGGAATTTTCCCGAGTACCCGTTGTGTACGTCGGATTTAATTCAGGTAGCTTGACACATTCTGTAATGTGCTCTATATCTGTAATATTTTTCTCAGTGAAATAATATACAAACATTGTGCCTTGAATTTTAAATTGTCGTTCGCATACGATAATTTTTATCCCGGTTTATCGTCATGCTCGTTCAAAGCCGAATGGGCGGGAAAAGGGAGAAACGGCGACCGCCATTCAGAAACAGCGACCGCCGTATTTGGGGCCCGAGGAGTCAGCGTGTCAGCTTCTAGCTGGCCGCGACAGACCTGGCAACGGCGACCGCCGCGGTTACGGCGACCGTCGCGTACCCGCCGTGGGCAAAAACGGCGACCGCCGTGATTGTCCAGTGGGCATTGCCCGTTGGTCGCCGGCGGAAATCGAGGGCGCCGATCTTGCTTTCGGCCGCGTCTCAGGGTTTGGTTGATCGCTTCAGACACTTTGGCTATAAAAGGAGGTGTTGGGGGTGATGTTTTGAGCCATCCCAGCACCAAACCTCTGCCAAATTCGCCTCTCGCCGGAGTTTTGTTTTCGCCGGTTTTCTTGTGCTCGCCGGAGGTCTCGCCGGAGTTGCTTTGGTGTGTTTCCAGAGTGCCTTTGTGAAGCTTTTGGTTAGCCTTGGAGGTTAGAAGCCAAAGCAAGTCGAAGGAGGCCAAACCGCTCGTGTTTTTGGGTGAGTTTTCTCTCGTTTCAGTCGGCCGTGTTCTTAACGGCGACCGCCGTGTTCTTCACGGCGACCGCCGTGATGAATACGGCGACCGCCGCCAAGAACGACGACCGCCGCCAGTGCCCAGAATGCCTTCGTGGCTTTGGCTTGGTCGGTTGTCGTCGTGGCGTCTTTCCTTTCGTGTTCTTTCGCCGTGTTTAGATTCGTACTGTTTATGTCGGGTCTAACTTAGGGTTCCTTTTATGGGTCGACTCGAAGGTCGTTGTGCTGTCAGAGCTGTACCGTGTCGAGCCCGGAATCCAGTGACATCTTTAGACTATTCTGCGGAGTAAGGCAAGTGGCGGTTCGCTCTTGCTCATTCGTTCCATATTTACATTAATTATCAGTAGTTTATCTGAGTAATTAATTTGGAATGAATATTCTGTTTGTCTGGAAACGGTTTTGTTAAACTGTTTTGAAAATCATATAATAGGTTGTATATCTGTTAGAACAACGCTATTATCTGTGATCGCCTTTCGGGCCTTTATGTGGATTTATCCAGTAACTGTTGTTGTGCTATACTGTTTAGTTAGCACTAGTGGCTAGGAACGCTATGTACCTTGAGGGGGTTTAGCTGTTTCTTTATAACTGGTACTTGGTGGTTCATCCCCAGTACTTTCTCTTTGGTCATGACCATACCCTTTCACAGGATAGGCGCACTTCGCTAGTGCCAAATCTTTCAGGGTTCATCCCTTCGATATCTCTTGTGAGGAGATCTGATATCTCTTGTGAGGAGATCCGATATCTCTTGTGAGGAGATCCGATATCTCTTGTGTGGAGATGTAAAAGCTTATAACGTAATGCTCGTTTTGGAATTAAATAAGATAAGTGCCCGAGTGCACATGATTAATATACCTTGGGCGAGTAGCCCAGCTAAGTTCAGTGCAGCTAGGAAAACTCGTCTTGACTTGAATGTAGTACGTTCTCTTTCCAATCTGGATTCGCTGTAGGCGATGAGGTTGGTCGTGAACCGAAGCATCTCAGTCAGTTTTAAATCATTGTTGTATGATCCTGTAATCATTCCAGATTTGTCATTTTTCCTTAAAGACTCAATCTCTTGGGGTCTCTTTTCGAGTCGATTTCTGTGAAGATGAAGTCTTCCAGAATCTTCTCTCATGCATACCTCTTGTTGTTATTCCGTGAAAGTGCCGGGTTATGTATCGTCCCTTCGGTTATTATTCGAGGGACAATGATAGTAAACGGTTACGATCACTCGAACCATTCTGCTTTTTACCCTTGCTAGTCTATTTAAGTAGACTAACCCACAAACTTTGTTCTCCGCATGTGGGCTGGTGTCATCCGTTCGATTCGGCACATCAGATAGAGTGAAGATTTGAGGAGACTAGATTGACTATGAAGACGACGGTTGTTTTTGGATGTTTTAATAATTGCTTTTAATCAGGTTGAGATCCTTGGGCAGGTGATCATCACGATCACAACCCCGTTTGTAAAATCTTTTATTTGTCTTTCGCTGTACTTTGTTTGAACTCTGTGTTTGGCCTATTCGGGATTGGGTTGTAATCCTGTAACTCTTGTTTCCTCAACAATGTTATGTTTTGGAATTTATTGCTTGATCTTTGTGTATCAATTGCATTTCATAAATTGTATTTTTTGGTAAAGCCTTGGGTGATCTCAGTAAGGAACACTGGGGTCACTGGCGGTAATACCTTTCCAAAAGGGTTAAGTTTTGGGGGTGTTACAAGCGCTGTCAAGCATAAGGTCGCATAGCAATCACAGATCGGCGAAGGACCTAATCGATACGTCGAACCCGAAATGGAAAAACTTGACGAGAACGTACTAGATCCTTCAAAGCCAAACCAAACGGTAAGGGTCGGGTCGGACCTGGATGACTCGACCAGACAACAAATTCTTGATTTTCTCAGATCCAATACTGATTGTTTTGCATGGTCACATGAAGACATGGTCAGTATATCTCCAAACATTATTACCCATAAATTGAACGTAGATCCATCTCACCCCCCTGTAAAGCAAAAGCGCAAGAAATTCGCCCGAGAGCGAAACAAGATTGTCGACGACGAAGTCAAGAGCTTGTTGGAAATAGGAAAATAAAGGGAAGTCAACTATCCCGAGTGGCTAGCCAATGTGGTCGTAGTCCAAAAGAAAAATGGCAAGTGGAGAGTCTGCATCGACTTCACCGACCTCAACAAAGCCTACCCTAAAGATTCATTCCCACTCCCTCACATCGACGCCATGGTCGACGCGACGGCAGGACACGAAATGTTAACCTTCATGGACGCGTTCAGTGGCTACAATCAAATCCTCATGGAACCAGAAGACCAAGAGAAAACGGCATTCATCACAAGCCAAGGTATCTATTGTTACAAAGTAATGCCCTTCGGACTAAAAAATACAGGGGCTACTTACCAACGGCTGGTCAACAAGATGTTCAAAGATCAGATTGGGGACACCATGGAGGTCTACATCGACGACATGTTAGTCAAATCGAAGCAAAAGAAAGACCACATTGAACACCTGAGGGAAGCATTCGAGGTACTTAAACGCTATAACATGAAATTAAATCCCACTAAATGTTCTTTCGGAGTCTCTTCAGGGAATTTTTTGGGATACATGGTGACACAAAGAGGAGTAAAAGCCAGTCCAGAATAGGTCAAGGCCCTCATCAATCTCCGATCCCCTCGATGCGTCAAGGATGTGCAAAAGTTGACAGGTCGGATAGCAGCTCTGAACAGATTCATCTCGAAGTCATTCGACAAATGTAAACCCTTTCACGACGCTCTCAAGAAAAACAAATCTTTCCAATGGACGGAAGAGCACGAAGTTGCCTTTCAGGACCTAAATAAATACCTTACCAGTCCCATGTTGCTAACCAAACCCAAAGACGACGAGCCATTATTGCTGTACCTAGCAGTATCGGAGTCCGCCATGAGCGTAGTACTGGTCAGAGAAGAAGATGGCAAGCAATCGCCAATCTACTATGTCAGTCGAACGTTACTACCGGTAGAAACAAGGTACTCATCGTTAGAAAAACTCGTACTATCACTGGTAATGGCGTCGAATAAACTCAAACCATATTTCGAATCCCATACTATAATTGTCCGCACTAATCATCCCATGAGAGCAATCATGAGGAAACCTGAGTTCACAGGACGGATGGCCAAGTGGGCCATACATCTCAGCGGCTATGACATCGAATATGAGCCCAAAACAACGATCAAGTCACAAGCCCTGGCTGACTTTGTGGCAGACTTCAGCCCGACCCTAGAAAAAGAATCCGCCAAAGAAACGACACAGTTATTCGCAACAGAGGAAACGGGTAAGTGGGAGCTCTACACCGATGGTGCGTCGAATGCTAGAGGATCAGGGCTAGGGGTCGTGCTGAAATCGCCACAAGGGGACAAGATAGCCCAGGCCGTAAGATGCAATTGGGACGCGACCAACAACGAAGCTGAATACGAAGCACTCATTTTCGGGCTCATCTTGGCGCGCGACCTAGGGGTCCGAGAGATCGAAGTCATTTGCGACTCCCTCCTAGTCGTAAATCAAATACAAGGGTCGTACAATGCAAAGGACGACATAATGATAGCTTACCTGGACGTGGCCAAGAAGCTGATCGACCAATTCCAAACATTCGACATCAGACAGGTGCCCAGGGATCTCAACTCTCAAGCTGACGCACTAGCCAATCTAGGGTCCGTCTTGGACCCAAAGGAATTTCCAAATATCCCACTGGCACACGTCATGACACCAGCTGTTCCAAAAACATCTAAGGAGTCGGTCGCACCATTGGAGGAACTTGTCGCGATGGAGATAGGCGACCGGCCGGAAGAAGACATTGTTAGCAATCATGACGACTGGACGTTACCTTACATCAAATGGCTAAAAGACGACGTCCTACCCAATGACAAAACATAGGCAAAAAGGCTAAAGGTGCAAGCACTTTCTTTCGATATTATAAATAACATCTTGTACAAAAGATCTGTCACGGGGATACTCATACGATGCCTCAAGACTCCAGAAGTCGGACGTATCTTACAATCGTTACATGAAGGAGAATATGGGAACCACACCGGCGGGCGAAGCCTCTCGGGAAAAGCCTTGCGAAACGGATACTACTGGCCCACGATGAATAGAGACGCAATGGAGTACACCAAGAAGTGCGATGCCTGCCAACGACACACACCTGTTCCTTACCAACCCTCGGAACTACTACATCCGACTCTAGCGCCGTGGCCCTTCATGAGATGGGGGATGGACATCGTCGGAAAACTCCCACTTGCGTCGGGTCAACGGGTCTTCTTCCTTGCCATGACGGACTACTTTTCTAAATGGAGCGAAGCTGAAGCCTACCCAGAGGTAAAAGATCAACACGTCATTTCATTCATTAAACGCAATATCTTGTGCAGATTTGGCGTCCCATCAGAAATCGTGTGCGACAATGGCTCCCAATTCATCAGTCATAAGACTCGAGCCTTTTGCGACCAATGGAACATCAAATTGGTCACCTCCACCCCTCGGTATCCACAATCTAACGGACAAGACGAGTCTAGCAACAAAATCATGATCAATAACCTCAAGAAACGCCTCATAGGGGCTAAAGGAAAATGGGCAGACGAGCTCCCGTTCATTCTCTGGTCCGACAAGACCACTCCAAAGAACGTGACCGGACAGTCACCATTCTCACTCGTCTACGGAAGCGAAGCATTCATCCCCGCCGAGCTATTGGTTCCAATAGCTCGTTACAGCCTTTAGACGAATGAACAGAACGACGTCGAACTAGCAAACAACTTGGACACAGCGTATGAGACTAGAGAAAAAGCCAGGATTAGAATGGTCAAGTTCTAGCAACAGGTCGCAAGAAGCTACAACAAGAACGTCCGAGCCAATGTCTTTAAAGTTGGAGATTGGGTCCTTAGGAAGACATTCCAGAACACCAAGAATCCGACTGACGGAAAGCTCGCACCTCAGTGGGAAGGACCCTACCTAATCAAAGAAATAGTCGGACAAGGAGCATATCAATTGGAAGACCAAGACGGACGACCAATCCCGAGAAGTTGGAACGCAACACACCTAAAGTTATACCACTTCTAAGCTATTAAGGTAAGGCGCTAAACGTCCTTTCACCTATCGTACATTACTTGTTGTCACAAACATAACTCTATTTCCTGAAACTGAGCATTTACATCTAGTAAGGACATTTTCCTTGCAAACCTAAGTACAGGACGACATCAACATACACACTGAATCCAGTCACAAACAAAAGCGCTTACACTACATTTACACGATCGATCGGAACACGGGGAGATGAACAACACAGGCACGTCGGCACACCGCCTGCCTTACACAATACATAAGGTTAAGACACCTTATTACATTTACGCGATAGAAACATATTGCTTTTCCTCCTCAGCTTAAAGTCATGACTAAACATAAACACATACATTTGCAGGCCTCCTTCTTCACATACATACGGCAAGCCCTACTCGACGGAGCACACGGGCAAACCCGACATACAAATCAAAAGCGTCAGTAAAAAACTTCTCTAAAAAAGTCTGACGAAGCATACGAACACACAAATGTACGATCCTTTGTAAAACAGATTGCATTAAATAAAAGCCTAAGCATTTTTTACAAATATGCGACCCGCGATGGTGGACGGGTCGCCAAAACAGAAAACATCCTACCTACACACATGTGGGACCACAAGTCAAATACAAAAATCAGTCAAGGGTTAGGGTTCACAACATCACCTTCGGCAGGGGCCATGTTGGGAGAAGGTTGAGGCTCAATCCGCACACTATCACCAAGGTAGGCCTCGTCCTCACCGGCGCTTCCGTCCAAGGATTCCTCTCCGACGCCGGCCAGACGAAAAAGCTCCAAACATGGATTCCCCTTCGGACACAGGGAATCCATGGTCTCCTTCTCCGCCTTCAAATCCCAGGTACCCTGCTTGCCCTCTTCGAACTCCTCGATCATCTCAATACGCGACTTCAACGCATAAAAAGCGCCTACGTTGCCCGCAATCCAACCATCCTCGATCCTAGCCTGCTTCACCTTCTCCTCGACACCCAATTGACTCTCGCTAAGCTCCTTCCGACAAACGTCCAAGTCATCTTGGCAATTCTTCAACTCCCTGGCAAAGCGGCGCTCGACGTCCCTACAACGGCTCTCAGCTCCCTCCAACTTGGTCTTCAAAGACGCCAGGTCGGACTCTGACCTAGCAGTCCTGTCCTCGGCCTTAGCAACCATTTCCTTGACACCAAAATACGCCCCCAAGAGATATTGAAAAGTCTGGAAAAAGACAAAACCAATCAAGGTTTCACCCGACTACGAGAAAGAAAACAAACAAACTTGAGATAGTCAAGACGACTTACCTTCCACGCAGAGCACCCCGCTTCACCAATACAGTCCAAAGGAGAGACCTCATCAACTTCTGACTTCAGAGTCGGGTCTTGAGCATGAAAGAGATCGACAATCGATTGACCGACCGCGTCAATCTTCTCGACTCCACGAGCAACCGTTCCCTTTTTCTTTGGAGTGTTCACCACCTTCACATCGCCAGAAGAGGCCCCTGCCTTCCTTTTCAAGCCAACTTTGGTCGGGAGCAACGACTCCGCCGGGGTCGATTTACTCGACAAGGCCCTTGTCGCGGTCGCGGTGAGTTCCTCGTCATTTTGGGGCGCCAGAGTTCATGTCCGCGACCGCGGACATGAACTGCCGCAACCGCGGCAGTGACAAGGCCAGCCGCGTCCGCGGCCGCTGCCTTTGACACTCGCGGACATTCATTCTCGATGCCCGCGACCGCGGCAGTGCCACCGCGACCGCGGATTGCCTGGGCAACCGCGATCGTGGCCTTGGGCATTGCCGGTCTCGGGCGGGACTTTCGTTCTTTCGATTCTGTTCGTTCTTCCTTAGATTCGTACTATTTTATTGTCGAATCTAACCTAGGGTTTCGTTGTGGGTCGTCATCGTAGGAATCTATAATCCCATTTCCGTCCCCGTTCCGGACCCAGAAACCCGTCGTTGCTCAATCGTTCGTCTAGACTAAGGCAAGTGGCGGTTCACTCTTGCTTATCATTCCGTGTTTCCATTAATTATCAATTGTTTATTTGTTAATTAAATTGGGATGAACTACTATTTTCGTTGGGAACAGATTTTATAAATGATACAATTAAAAATGATATTATAATAGGTTGTATATACTGCTAGAAACAACGCTATTATATATATATATATATATATATATATATATATATATATATATATATATATATATTGCCAGAATGGCATTGATGTGGACTATTGTGTGATTTTAACTGTTTAGTTAGAACGAGTATTCGTAGGAACTCTATGTACCTTGCGAGGTCTAGCCGTTTCTGTATAACCATGGTGGATAGGATGACCAAGCCCTAACACCATTTCCCTGGTCATGACTATCCCCTATCCGAGTATAGGGGAGGTGCACACAGTTGGTGCCAATTCTTTCGGGATACGCTCCCAAGATATCTCTCGTATCGAGATGATATATTTATATGATAAAAGCTTATAACGTAATTGTACGTTTTGTCACTAAATAAGATGAGTGCCGTTATGCACATAATTAATGAACCTTAGGGCGAGAAGTACAATTTGGAACCTCGCCCGGGACTTCGGTTAGAGTAAGTCCTCTTTCCAATATGAATTCGCACTGAGCGGTGAGGTTGGTCGTGGACCCAAATAGTCAAGTCATTTTTAAAACTCTTGTGTGAAATTATAATGTTCCCGAAAACTTGTCATACTTTCCGTTAAGACTCAATCTCTTGGAGTCTTCTCTTCATACGTTTCCGATAAGACTCGATCTTTAGGAGTCTTCTCTTGATCATTCTGTTTTGTATCCTTCCGTAGAAGTATTGAGGTTTACTATCGTCATCGGCTTTTATTCGAGAAGCGATGGGTCTAGCCTAATACGACTACTTAGAACCTTTCTGTTTTACCCTTGTATAGTCTTTCATTAGACTAACCAACCGGTTATTTTTCCATTGCATGGTTGGCTGGTGTCATCCGTATCATACGGCACATCAGGTAGACTTCTGTTCCGTGAAGGCTAGAACCGACGATGAAGGCATATGAAGTTTTTAAGAGTTTTATCCAGGTTGAAGATCCTAGGCAGGTGATCGCTTCGATCAAGACCCTTATGTTATTTATTTAAAAGACTTCCGCTGTATTAAACATATTCTGTATTTCTGTTGAATTTGGGATTTACGGATGTAATTCCGAGACTTTGGTTTAAATAAAGATTATGATATCTCGTATTATCAGTGTGTTTTATGTTTTGAATGAATGGTTAAGCCTTGGGTGGCTTCGGATGTGAAGTCTGAGGTCACTGGAGGTAATACTTTCAAGGAAATATTTGGGGGTGTTACAGTTATGGTATCAGAGTAAAAAAAAAAATTAACGGGTTGTTTTTTTTTTAAACGTTTTATTAAAAACGAAAATTTTATAAACCGTTTACTCGTTTTGAACTAAGAATATATATTTTTTATTCGAAAATTTTGAATTTCTGAATAAACCTCACTTGACAAAATGTATTGTTTTGAAATCTCTGCCGTTCTAGTCGTGCCTTCTCTCTAGTCTGATATAGTAAGTTCACTTCTATATTTAGAAAGACTAACTCTCTTCTCGTCGCCCCGCAGGTTATGGGCGCATTTATCTCTCATCAAAGGAACCAGAAGGAAGCCGAGGTGGCCCTGCCATCTCCAGTTAGGCTTGAGTTCCCGGTTCCCCCGCCGTGCTTTGAGGTCGGGGAGCCCAATAGTCCACCCAAGGAGGTGAAGACCGTACTCGAGGAGTCGGTGGTATTGGTGTCCGTTAGGGCCGAGGTTCCCGAGGTGGAGCCTGAAGCGGACCCAAGGGAAGACACAGAGGAAGAGGAGGAGCCGATGCAGTACCTTGGAGGGTACTATGACGACGACTTTGAAATTGAGGACGATCTTGAAGAAGACCCGGAAGAAGATCCGGAGGAGGATCCTGAAGAGGACCCGAAAGAGGATCCGGAGGAGGAGGATCCTGAGGAGGACCTCGAGGAGCAAGGCTATGAGTCTGATGGCTTAGAGCACTTGTTGGTAGATTGTGAGGACACGAGGATGCAGTTCATCTTCCCGAGTCCAGAGTTGCCACCTGAGCGGGAGTATTCACCATTGTCTCCTGTCGCTTGGGAGGCACTTTGCGAAGCAGGTATCGTCAGAAGAAGGAGTGGGCCACGTGATACATCAGAGGACTCACAGTCTACTCCCACCCAGTGGAGGCTGATGTCGAGTCCTAACTCGCGACAGGCGTTTCGCCAGAGTCAGATGACTTCCGCTGAGGCGCGTCGTCTGATGGATGAGGCGGTTGAGCATGCTTGTAGGAGGGCAAGGCCAGGGGAGTCAATGGGTATACCGAGGGTGGTCCCGACTCAGCAGGCCAGGCCAAGGCCCCAAAGGCTGGAGGAACTTCTGGAGGGTTGGTCTAACACCCTGTATGACATTGAGGAGAGGACATACAAGACAGAACCCAGTCTCTCTCGGATGCGTGGAAACGTCCATGAACTCCAAGAGTATGTCTGCCAAACAAGGTTGCTACTTGATCCGCTGTATGTGTTGGACCGGGCAGACTTCCAACCAGGATTTCTGGAAAAGTTTGGCTATTCACCGGGATCTGATGGGACTGGACCAAGTGTTCCCGTGCCTAGAGAAAGGCCGAGGGCACCGAGGCCGAGAGATGAGCCGTGTGCTCCAGGGCCAAGTAGGTCAAGAAGTCCGACACCAGACCCCGATGATAGACCCCATGCGAAGAAGCAGTGCATGAGAGTTCCCCATTATTTGAAGCTTTTCAGGGCACCATGATGGGGGCCAGTGTTAAGTTTAGCAGTTTCCTTTCTAGTATTTCGGTTGTTTCGTTTAGATAGAATTGTAGTCTCCGAGCAATTTTGCCTTGTCGCTGGGGAGAAATTTTCTATGTAGTCCCTTTCAACTCAGTTTCAGTTCATCAATGAAAGTTTACCAAGTTTGGTCTATTCTAAGATGATTTTATACGTTATGCATGTTGAGATGATATTAATGTTGCAAAATACTTGGGATCTGATCGGTAAACAGATGGTGAACACAAGGAATACCATTTGTGCTGGTGCTGGGCCAAGCAACGACCCCATACAGAATTTGAGGAATTCCGCAAACCCATTGGATGAGAACGAGTCTATTTCTCACAACAATCCTGTGGACAATGACCAAGTTTCGGTCCACGCTCTAGTGGTGTTCGATGTTGCGGCAATTGAGGCTATTCGGGGGATTGTGATGCAAGCAGTTACCGATATTATGCGACCAATCACGCCTCAGGCACAAGGTGTGCCAATTCCTCCTGTGGTTCCTAGGTTCGAGGAGCCCGATGTCCATGTACCTCATGAGGAAGCTGTCAGAAACAGAGGCAATTATGGCCGAGCACTGAAGGCCATAAGCTCTATGAGGCCTAGCAGCTATGATGGGAAAGGAGAGCCAGTCAGAGTGACATATTGGTTCTCACACATGGAGCGACTGTTCAGAAACGTCGAGTGCACGAAAGCTGAGAAGATGTATATTGCTTCCCTTCAACTGAAGGAGGTGGCTAGTGAATGGTGGGAAAGCACCGGTCTAGCTGATCACCCCGGACTGAACTAGGAAATGTTTAAGGCAAAGATGACTGACCGATTCTTTTCCCGAGCTATGAGGGAAGAGAAGCATAAGGAGTTCCTCTATCCGAAGACGGATGGATTGAAAGTGACTGAGCTTGCGGCCAAGTTCAATCACCTGTTGCAGTACGCTGGGCCGGAGGTGTCCAGTAAAGAGCAGAAAATCTGGCACTTCCACGAGTGGATGAATCCAGACATCAAGCCACTGATGGTACGCCACGAGTGCTCTACTCTAGAGCAGTACGTGGATGCTGCCTACAAATTGGAGGTGACTCTGGAGGAGTCGGCTTAGAAGCGCAATCGCCATAGACCGGTACAGAGCCAGCCTCAGGCGAGTGGGTTCAAGCGTCCCGCGCCATCGTCTAACTTTGCCAGATCTGGCCAGGCAAGAACGGAAATGACTCATGGAGGGTCTATGCAATGTTCAGGTCAGGGCAGGAATCCGATCCAGTGCTACAACTGTGGCACACCCGGGCACAAGAGCAATGAGTGTCCGAAGGAGAAGAAGACGTGTTTTGGCTGTGGAAAGGAGGGGCACTTGCAGACATTTTGTCTACAGAGGAGACATAAAGGAGCTGAGTCACAACAAGGGTCCGTTAGTCATAACAACCGACCCAGATTCAGACCAGTGGAGGCTCCTAGCCCTTCGACGCAGACAACTGCGCAGAACAAGGGAAAAGCCCCAACTCCTTCAGGAGGTCAAGGTCAGCGACTCTACGAGATGCGTGAGGCTGATGGACCAAATGCCCCTACTGCTCAAGGTACTCTATACCTCCATTCTGCTTCTGTGTGTATGCTTTTTTATTCGGGTGCTACCCATTCTCTCATCTCGGAAAGTTGTGTAAGTAAGCTAGGATTAGTATGCAACGAGGCTTGTGAGCCTTTCGTTGTGAATCTTCCCAATGGTGAACATTTGGTTGGAACCAAGCATCTGTCATAATTTCCTATTACCATCCAGGGTAAGAAGTTTGAAGCAGATTTGATATGTATAGCCATGGCTCCATACGACATTATTCTCGGTATGGATTGGCTGACGCGTCATGGGGCGGTGATCGATTTCAGTTCAAGGACTGTGACAGTGTCATCTGGGGGCCAGTTTGTATGCAAGTTCAAGGGTCGTAATGACGCTGATAACGGCAAGCTCATCAATGCGATGGCCGCGTGTAAGCTACTTCGACAAGGTTGTGTCGGATACATGTGCTATCTGGATAAACCCAAGAGAGATGAGCCTTCAGTTCTTGATATCCCGGTCATTCGTGAGTTCCCGGATGTCTTTCTGGAAGAGATTCCAGGTTTACCCCTGAGTCATGACGTGGAGTTTACAATTGATCTCGAGCCTGGTATCGCGCCAATCTCCAAGGCACTGTACCGGATGGCTCCAGCTGAGATGCAAGAGTTGAAGAAACAACTCGAGGACCTTCTTGAGAAAGGATATATAAGGCCGAGCGCATCACCTTGGGGCTCTCCGGTTTTGTTCGTCAAAAAGAAGGATGGATCGTTCCGACTTTGTATCGACTATCGAGAGTTGAATAAAGTCACGATCAAGAATAAGTATCCGTTGCCAAGGATTGATGATCTGTTGGATCAATTGCAAGGAGCAAAAGTCTTTTCCAAGATCTATCTGAGATCTGGTTACCTTCAGCTCATGATTCGTGAGGAAGACATTCCGAGGACTGCTTTCCGGACGAGGTATGGCCACTATGAGTTCGTAGTCATGCCATTTGGCCTTACCAATGCTCCGGCGGTTTTCATGGATCTGATGCATCGATGTTTCCACCAATACCTGGATAAGTTCGTGGTGGTCTTCATTGGCGATATTTTGATCTATTCCCCGAGTGAGGAGGCTCACGAGGAACATCTTCGGATCACCTTGTCAGTCCTTAGACAGAATGAGCTGTACGCAAAGTTGTCTAAGTATGACTTCTGGATCAAATAAGTGACTTTATTAGGCCATGTGATCAATGAGAATGGGGTTATGGTCTATCCCCATAAGATTGAAGCGGTAGCCGACTGGAAGCGGCCTCAGAATGTGAAGGAGGTGCGCAGTTTCTTAGGACTCGCTGGATATTATAGACGGTTCGTGGAGGGATTTTCTAAGATCGCCCTACCTATGACCGGTTTTCTCCACAAGGTCCACAAGAAATTTGTCTGGGATGACAAGTGTGAGGCCAATTTTCAAAAGTTGAAGGAGTGTCTGACCTCCGCACCAGTGTTAGCGCTACCGGAGGGTAATGATGGTTATGTGGTCTATAGTGATGCTTCAAAGAATGGGTTAGGGTGTGTATTGATGCAGATAGGGAAGGTTATTGCATACACATCCCGGCAGCTGAAAACCTATGAGGCAAACTATCCGACGCATGATCTGGAGTTAGCAGCTGTAGTATTTGCGTTGAAGATTTGGAGGCACTATCTCTATGGTGTAAGGTGCCAAGTCTTCACCGATCATAAGAGTCTCAAGTACGTGTTCACTCAGAAGGAGCTGAATATGAGACAACGTCGCTGGTTAGAGCTACTCAAAGACTACGACATCGAATTATTGTATCATCCGGGCAAGGCTAATGTTGAAGCCGATGCATTGAGCCGAAAGACACCGCACGAGACTGTAGTGGCTCTACTTACTGCTCAGACCAAGTTGAACCAAGGATTGTGCGAGATCGAAGTCTTGTACGATCAACGTCGAGGATACCTGAGTATGCTAGAGATTCAGGCTACACTACTTGATCAAATAAGGGAGAAGCAGGTTAATGATGTGGTCTTGGTAAAGTTAAGCAGTGAAGTGATGGATGGGAAAGCTCTCGGATTCGTGATTCAGGAGGATGGATCACTCTGGTTTCAGGACCGGATTTGTGTGCCTGACGTTGATGGCCTTCGCCAGTTGGTGATGAAGGAGGCCCATTCGTCAGCATATTCTGTACATCCAGGCTCTAGCAAGATGTACAAAGACCTCAGAAAGAAATTCTGGTGGCCCAATATGAAGTGGGATGTAGCGGAATTTGTGGCGAAATGCTTGACTTGTCATAAAGTCAAGATAGAACACCGTAGACCAGGTGGTGAATTGCTACCTCTTCCAGTGCCAGAGTGGAAATGGGAGGATATCGCTATGGATTTCGTCACAGGGTTGCCAAAGACTCAGAGTCAAAAGGATGCGATATGGGTAATCATTGACAAGCTCACGAAGAGTGCTCACTTTGTGGCTATCAAGTCAACATGGGGAACCCATAAGCTATCAGAAGTGTTCCTACACGAGATTGTCCGTTTGCATGGTACACCAAAGACCATTGTATCGGATCGTGATGGTCGATTCATGTCGAGATTCTAGAAGGAACTCCACAAGGCCATGGGAACCGAGTTGAGGTTTAGTACTGCGTTTCATCCTCAGACGGATGGACAGTCTGAGAGGACCATCCAGACCTTGGAAGATATGTTGAGAGCTTGTGTACTCGATCGTCCGACTAGCTGGGAGAACAACTTGAGTCTGATTGAGTTCACATACAACAACAGTTGGCATGCTACCATTAAGATGGCTCCATTCGAGGCTTTGTACGGTCGAAGGTGCAGATCTCCGATTTGTTGGGATGAGAATGCCGACAAGGTTCTGCTCGGGCCAGAGTTAGTCGAAAAGGCTGTCTCGGACATTGCGTTGATTAGACAAAGGATGTTGACAACTTAGAGTCGACAGAAGTCCTACGCAGATCTGAAGCGCATGAATGTCGAGTTTGAGGTTGGTGACAAGGTGTTTGCCAGGGTGTCGCCATCCAAGGGTGTTTTCAGGTTCGGCAAGCGTGAGAAGCTTAACCCTCGCTACGTGGGACCGTTTGAGATCCTTGACAGGATAGGGTCTCTAGCGTATCGTTCGGCATTGCCGCCGTCGGCGCATCCAGTGCATAACGTGTTCCACGTATCCTTGTTGAGAAAGTACGTGCCAGATGCGTCTCATGTGCTGAGCTATGAAGACATTGAGATTCAGGCAAATGGTACCTACGAAGAGATATCGGTGCGTATTCTCGAACGCCGTAAGAAGCAGTTACGAAACAAGGTAGTACCATTGGTACAGATTCTTTGGTCCAAAGCTGGATCTGAAGAGGTTACTTGGGAAACCTGGGAGATCGGGGTCGAAACCTTTTTAAGGGGGTGGTGATGTAACGCCTCGTTTTTTTTTGGGTTGTTCGGCCAAGTTTCGGGGTCGAAACTTCTTTTAAGGGGGATGTGATGTAATACCCCTCATTTTTAGAAAGGGTATTTGGGTAATTTACCCAACCCTCATTCTGTTATCGTGTCGTTTTCAGAGAAGTTCTGAATTTATGTATCGTGTTTGATCTCTGTAATATTTCCCTGAGTGAAATAAAATACATTCGACGTATTTTCGGAGCCTAGAATAATTGTTCGGGTACAAATATATTTAACCCGGGGTTTGAAAACCCCTGCCCAACCTCTTCCCGGGCAATTAGGCGCGAAAAGGGGAATTCCGCGACCGCGGCAGAGCCACCGCGATTGCGGAATAATCGTGCACAACGAGCAGGGAATTTGAATATTCCGTGACCGCAGAATTTTCACCGCGACCGCGGAAAGAGCACAGGCGCGACTCTTCGTCTTCGCCGAACCTCGTCGCCCGTGTCACCGTCGATTTTCTTATCGGCCGTCGATCTTGTCGGGGGTGGCCTCCTTCCTTGGGCTATAAATAGAGGTGAGCTTGGAAGAGTTGTGGCACACCGAAATCAGATCTCACCTCACTCTCTCCCTCTCGATTTTCTTGTTGCCGGAGTTCGAGCTCTCGCCGGAATCCACAAAGCATTGCCGGAGCTCTCGTGGTGGCCTTAGTGTGTTGCATTGGAGGCGCAAAGAAGGCCGGAAGCGAAGCCCCCTCGTATCGAACCCCAAGGAGTCATCACCGGTGAGTTCCTCGTCATTTTGGGTCGCCGGAGTTCATGTCCGCGACCGCGGCAGTGACAAGGCCGGCCACGTCCATGGCCGCTGATTTTGACACTCGCGGAGATTCGTTCTCGACGCCCGCGACCGCGGCAATGCCATCGCGACCGCGGATTGCCTAGGCAACCGCGATCGTGGCCTTGGGCATTGCCGGTCTCGGGCAGGACTTTCGTTCTTTCGATTCCGTTCGTTCTTCCTTAGATTCGTACTATTTTATTGTCGAATTTAACCTAGGGTTTCATTGTGGGTCGTCGTCGTAGGAATCTATAATCCGATTTCCGTCCCCGTTCCGAACCCAGAAACCCGTCGTTGCTCAATCGTTCGTCTAGACTAAGGCAAGTGGCGGTTCGCTCTTGCTTATCATTCCGTGTTTCCATTAATTATCAATTGTTTAATTGTTAATTAAATTGGGATGAACTACTGTTTTCGTTGGGAACAGATTTTATAAATGATACAATTAAAAAGTGATATTATAATATGTTGTATATACTGCTAGAAACAACGCTATTATATATATATATATATATATATATATATATATTGCCAGAATGGCATTGATGTGGACTATTGTGTGATTTTAACTGTTTAGTTAGAACGAGTATTCGTAGGAACTCTATGTACCTTGCGAGGTCTAGCCGTTTCTGTATAACCATGGTGGATAGGATGACCAAGCCCTAACACCATTTCCCTGGTCATGACTATCCCCTATCCGAGTATAGGGGAGGTGCACACAGTTGGTGCCAATTCTTTCGGGATACGCTCCCAAGATATCTCTCGTATCGAGATGATATATTTATATGATAAAAGCTTATAACGTAATTGTACGTTTTGTCACTAAATAAGATGAGTGCCGTTATGCACATAATTAATGAACCTTAGGGCGAGAAGTACAATTTGGAACCTCGCCCGGGACTTCGGTTAGAGTAAGTCCTCTTTCCAATATGAATTCGCACTGAGCAGTGAGGTTGGTCGTGGACCCAAATAGTCAAGTCATTTTTAAAACTCTTGTGTGAAATTATAATGTTCCCGAAAACTTGTCATACTTTCCGTTAAGACTCAATCTCTTGGAGTCTTCTCTTCATACGTTTCCGATAAGACTCAATCTTTAGGAGTCTTCTCTTGATCATTCTGTTTTGTATCCTTCCGTAGAAGTATTGAGGTTTACTATCGTCATCGGCTTTTATTCGAGAAGCGATGGGTCTAGCCTAATACGAC
The DNA here is from genome assembly GCA_027886185.1 of Rheum nobile. Classification (NCBI taxonomy): domain Eukaryota; kingdom Viridiplantae; phylum Streptophyta; class Magnoliopsida; order Caryophyllales; family Polygonaceae; genus Rheum; species Rheum nobile. The sequence goes on along the minus strand of WOAB01000002.1, from coordinate 142,157 downwards.
TACTTAGAACCTTTCTGTTTTACCCTTGTATAGTCTTTCATTAGACTAACCAACCAGTTATTTTTCCCTTGCATGGTTGGCTGGTGTCATCCGTATTATACGGCACATCAGGTAGACTTCCGTTCCGTGAAGTCTAGAACCGACGATGAAGGCAGTTGAAATTTTTAAGAGTTTTATCCAGGTTGAAGATCCTAGGCAGGTGATCGCTTCGATCAAGACCCTTATGTTATTTACTTAAAAGACTTCCGCTGTATTAAACATATTCTGTATTTCTGTTGAATTTGGGATTTACGGATGTAATTTCGAGACTTTGGTTTAAATAAAGATTATGATATCTCGTATTATCAGTGTGTTTTATGTTTTGAATGAATGGTTAAGCCTTGGGTGGCTTCGGATGTGAAGTCTGAGGTCACTGGCGGTAATACTTTCAAGGAAATATTTAGGGATGTTACAATCTTGAGGACGATCAAAGAGATGATCGTTTCTAAAACTCAAAGATATGAGCTTTGGGACTCAAAGATACGAGTTTGGTAGATATAAAACCACAACAAGATAGGTGACGCCTATGGCTTAAGCAAGGAGATACACCTAAACTTTGATTAACTTAAGCAAATAAACGTGATTGTCTCAATGGGAAATAACAAGTATTTAAAGGCTAAAGCTAAGCTAACAGATAGAAAATATTCTAAGTAAAAGTACAAGATTGGACGTGCAGCCCATGACACATGAGGCGCGCCCCGTCAAGCATAAAAACCTCAAAACAACAACATTGCCAAAACAGTCTAAAAATATCCAAATAACCTCAAAACGCTAAAAATGGAAAGTTGGATAGAACGCGCTCCAGGGAGCGCGCGATATAGGGCGCATTGCATGGTAGCGCAAAGGCGACGTCACGCGAAGCGCACGAGACAGCGAGTGTCACGCAAAGTGCGTGACACAGGGAGCGCGCATGCAGCCTTCTCAGCTAAATAACCTCAAAACCCAAAAAACGTGAGTTGCTTGAGCGATGGCTCTAGATCGCGCTCTGGTCACGAGTCTGGTAGAACGGACAGTCATCTTGTCTTCCTCGTCCTTTGCCATCAAGGGTGAGGGTAGAGAGCCATCATTCTCCCCTTCTTGGCTGCGAAGCGTCCCCGATTTGTCCTCGTCGTGCTCAAGGGGAGTGTAGGGAGACAAATCAGCCACGTTGAAGCTTGGATACGCGCCATAGTCGTTAGGGAGCTCAAAGTGGTAGGCATTGTCGTCGAGGCGCTCCAAGACCTTGAAGGGGCCATCTCCGCGGGCATCAAGATTGCTACGTCTTTTGGCTGCGAAGCGCTCGCGGTAAAGGTGGAGCCACACCTTGTCGCCGTCGTGCTCGAAAATCATGCGGCGCTTGCCGCGGTCAGCTTGCGCCTTGTATGTTCTTCAGGGTGGATCTGAATGATGATGTTGTGGTCAAGGACGAGATTGAGCGTCTTGACGAGAAAATTGGGCTAGCTCTTTTTGAATATGTTGCTGATGATGATGAGGACAAGATTGGTCTGGTCCTTTTTGAAGAGATTTTAGGGGGGGGGGGGGGGAGGGCACTAGAGGCAGCGAATCAAAGGCGGGTTCCTCCGTTGAGGATAGTGACGGATACCCCTTCCTTTTGAAGAATAGCGGGTAGGTCCCACTTGTTATTATGAAATTATGAAGAAGTCGCTTCATTCTTTCTTTTCATTCATTGATGTATCGCTTCCCACCTTAGGAGTTAGGACAGATCTTGGGAGTAGATCAACATTGGAAACAAGTGTCAGAACAGCACCGACATACGTTAAAAGAGCAAAGCCAAAAATATCTGCAACACTTGATAATAAAGTAAAACTCTTCAATTTCTTTACCTTTCATGTCACCTCAGCTTAACCATGCTCTAAATTCAAATTAAAGATCTGTGCGGCGCTCTAGCTGCGCCCTCGTCCGCTGGTGTATCGCTTGGACAAACTCTGAGCGCTGCAGGCCCTGGACTCTCTCCTTGTCCTTCATGGGACGCGCCGTCAAATCCAGCGGTTTGTGTGGGTTGAGGTCGTAGACAACCTCAAATGGTGTCATCTTTGTTGTCGAGTGCATGGACCTGTTATAAGAAAATTCGACAAAGGGAAAGCACTCTTCCCACTTGCGGAGGTTAGACTTCAACATAGTACGCAATAAAGTGCCTATAGTCCTATTAGTGACCTCCGTTTGGCCGTCGGTTTGGGGGTGATAGCTAGTGGAAAATAGCAAGTGCGTCCCCAATTTTGACCACAAAGACTTCCAAAAGTAGCTCAAAAACCTAGTGTCACGATCCGAGATAATAGTCCTAGGAATCCCATGCAATTTCACAATATGCTCAAAAAAATAAGCTAGCTACATTCGAAGCATTATGAGTCATCTTGCAAGGAATAAAATGAGCCATCTTAGAAAAACGATCAACAACCACAAATATTGAGTCCCTCCTCTTCTTAGACATGTGCAACCCCGAAATAAAATCCATAGATATGTCCTCCCAAGGGGTAGTCGGTATATGCAAAGGGCTATACAAACCATGGAGGCTCGATCTAGACTTAGCTCTTTGACATGTCCCACAACTCACACAAAACCTAGTCACATGGTGAACCATCTTAGACCAATAGAAATGCTCCTTAAGTGCGGCGACAGTCTTAGCTACACCAAAATGTCCTCGACCCTCATGTGCCTCTTGGATCAAAAGCCTACGAATAGAAGTCCTAGGGATGCAAAGTTTTCCCTCCTTAAATAAGTAGCCATTATCCATAGTAAAACCACTAGACTCTCCCTTTTCAACGCAAGACTAAAAAATGGACTTAAAGTCCTCATTATGTGCATACAAATCTTTGATAAGGGAAAAGCCTAAAATAGAGGCATCAAGGTGAGTCAAGAGCACGTACCTGCGGGAGAGGGCATCAACGACCACATTCTCATTTCCCTTCTTGTGTTGCACCACGTATGGAAATGTCTCTATAAATTCAACCCAATGAGCATGGCGGTGGTTGAGGTTGACTTGGCTCTTTAGGTACTTCAGAGCCTCGTGGTCAGAGTGAATCAGAAACTCCTTGGGCCACAAGTAGTGCTGCCACGTCTTCAACACCCTAATGAGCGCGTAGAGCTCCTTGTCGTAGGTAGGGTAATTGAGTGTGGCGCCCGTGAGCTTCTCGCTGAAGTAGGCAATGGGCATGCACTCTTGGAGTAGAACACCCCCCAATACCATGGTGAGAGGCATCGCATTCGACCACAAAGGTCTTGGCGAAATCGGGCAGCTGCAGCAGCGGCGCGCGACACAAATGTTCCTTGAGCGCGGCGAACGCAACCTCGTGGGCCTCACTCCAGTCGAAGGCGGCATTCTTCTTCCTGAGCTTATGCAGCGGCGCGACAATCATGGAGAAGTCATTCACGAAGCGGCGATAGAAGCCTGCGAACCCTAAAAATGAACACACCATGGTCGTTGTGGTAGGGTGCGGCCATTCCTCTATGGCGCGAATCTTCTCTTGATCCATGCGAACCCCATCCTTGGTAACAACAAAACCAAGGAAAATAGTAGAATCCGAGCAAAAAGAGCATTTGCCTAGGTTAGCATAAAGACTCTCCTTCTTAAGACACTCTAATGCGGCCCTAAGGTGTGTCAAATGATCATCTAAAGTCCTGCTATAAACAAGAATGTCGTCAAAGTAGACAATGACAAATTTTCCCAAATACGCTCTCAAGACATGGTTCATGAGCCCCATGAACGTGCTGGGTGCGTTACAAATATTGTGCACTGTTATTGTACTTAGAAATATTAAACAAGTGCACTACTCAATAAAATTTTGGTGCACAACTTTACATATTTTGGTGCATTTTTCAACAGACTTAGGTACACAAACTCGTACAGCTTGGTGTACAAATATTGTACACTGCTACTTAGAAAAAAAACAAGTGCACCACTCAATAAAATTCTGGTGTATAACTTCACATATTTTGGTGCATTTTTCAACAGACTTTGGTGTACAAACTCGTACAACTTGGTACACTAGACCTGTGCATGAGTTCAAATTTTAAGAAAAGTTCGCATTTTAAGAACAATTCTCACCAAATCCGTTTATTGTTAATTCATTATTGTCTTGGGGTGTAATTTCATTATTGATATTTGTTAGATAATCAAGTAGGGTATTACTCTTAATGGTACTTTTTGGAAATCGCTTTTCAAAGTCAGATCTAATATCGTTGTGATTAAACATTCTTATTTTTCTCCTTTCATACTATCCCATATCACACAAATTGTAATTTTGATATATTTTAATAAAATAATATATTATAATTAAAAAAAGACTTCATAAGAATATATTTTTCTCCTTTGGTCCGATCAGGCGCGATCGAGTGAAAAGAGATGACATTAATGATTTATTAAAAATTTCGCCTGATAATCCTGAGTTTTTGACTTTTTCGCGAAATATCCTAGGGTTTTAACAATTTCGCCGGATAACCTTGAGTTTTTGACAATTTTACCTGATAACCCTGAGTTTTTGATTTTTTCGTTGGATACCCCTCCATCCATTTCATTTAAAAAAACGTTAACTGTAATTTTTTTCGCGAAATACTTAAATCGTTAAATACAAATGATTTTATTTTTTAAAAATAAACCATAAACCCTAAAAAAGCTTTTAGGGTTAAGGGCTTAGGAATTTAGGGTTTAGAGTTTATGTTTAAGGCTTAGTGGTTTATGGTTTGGGGTTTAGGGTATAGATTTAGGGTTTTGGGGTTCAGGGGTAGGATTTATGGTTTATATTTTCGCACTTAAAATAAATATAAACCTTAAATCCCAAAATCCTAAACATAAACCCCAAACCCTAAACCCTTAAGCCCTTAACATAAACCCTTCACCTAAACCCTAAATTCTAAACCTAAACCCAAATCCTAAACCCCTAAGCCTTAAAAAAAATTAAAATTAACGTTTTTTCAAGTGAATGGATGGAGGGATATCCGACGAAAAAATTAAAAATTCAGGGTTATTACACGAAATTGTCAAAATTTGAGGAAATTTCACAAAAATATCAAAAATTCAGAATTAATTGTCAAAATCTTATATTATTTCTCAAAAAAAAAGTCAAAAACTGAATTTTCGGATGATTTTTTATGTGAGACTAGAAAACCAAAATTGATAAGACGAGGTGAAGTGTTGCAGCTCTGTAAATGATAATGGAGAGCGTTCTTTTGATGGCGGATGGAGCTCTTCTTCCTCTTCTTCCCAATAATGCTAAGTACATATCTCCTCTTTTCATATCCAAGCTCACCTTCAATGGAGGTAAACCCCCAACTCTTTCTTCGTCCTATTCATCTCCTTCCCTTTCCGCTTCCTGTCTATCCGGGTCTTCTTCTTCTTCGCGCCCGTCGACCCAACCTTACCGCCGAAGACAACAAACCACCTACCTAGATCGAAGCATAGACATGGAAGATCTGTTGAAATCCCTCGCCCAGACAAGCAACGAGCAAGAGCTCTTCGCCCTCCTCTCTCCCTACAAAGACAGGCAGCTCTCCGCCCGTTTCATGGTCTCTCTCCTCTCCCGCGAAATCGACTGGCAACGCTCCCTCGCCCTCCTCGATTGGATGCACGACGTCGCCCTCTACCGCCCCTCCGTTTTCGCCTACAACGTCACCATCCGCAACGTGCTCCGCGCCAAGCAGTGGGAGGTTGCACGCGGCCTGTTCGACGAAATGCGCCACAGAACTCTGTCCCCTGATAGGTATACTTACTCTATGCTCATCACGCATTTTGGGAAAGCTGGTCTCTTCGATTCTGCCCTGGGTTGGCTGCAGAAGATGGAGCAGGACCGGGTGTCTGGGGACCTTGTGCTTTATAGTAACCTGATTGAGTTGTCCAGGAAGCTGTGTGATTATTCCAAGGCTATATCGATCTTCTCGAGGCTCAAGAGGGCCGGTATTACGCCTGATCTCGTGGCTTACAATACAATGATCAATGTGTTTGGTAAGGCTAAGCTTTTCAGGGAAGCCAGGATGCTGCTGGAGGAGATGAGTGGTAATGGGATCAACCCGGATACAGTTAGCTACTCGACGCTTTTGAATATGTATGTTGAGAATCAGAGGTTTGTAGAGGCGCTCTCTGTGTTTTCTGAGATGAATGAGTTGAGATGTGGGCTTGATCTCACAACTTGTAATATCATGATTGATGTTTATGGACAGCTGGACATGGTTAAAGAGGCTGATAAGCTGTTCTGGAGCATGAGGAAGATGGGGGTTGAGCCTAATGTGGTTAGTTACAATACCCTTTTGAAGGTTTATGGAGAGGCTGAGCTTTTCGGAGAGGCTATTCATCTGTTTCGGCTGATGCAGTGTAAGAACATTCAGCAGAATGTGGTTACATACAATACCATGATTAAGATATATGGCAAGTCCCTTGAGCATGAAAAGGCAGGCAACTTGTTGCAGGAGATGCAGGGAAGAGGGATAGAACCGAATGCAATTACATATTCGACGATTATATCCGTATGGGCTAAGGCTGGGAAGATGGACCGTGCAGCTATGTTGTTTCAGAAGCTTAGGAGTTCCCGAGTCGAGATTGATCAGGTACTCTATCAGACAATGATAGTGGCTTATGAGAGAGCTGGTCTGGTTGCGCATTCCAAACGGTTACTACACGAGCTTAGACAGCCAGACAATATACCGAGGGGGGCTGCCATTACAATCCTTGCTCGAGCTGGGCGTATAGAAGAGGCCACATGGGTTTTTAGGCAAGCATTTGATGCAGGGAAGGTGAAGGACATATCCGTCTTTGGATGCTTGATTGACCTTTACTCGAGGAATAGGAAGTACACAAATCTGGCCGAGGTTTTTGAAAAAATGCAAGGAGCGGGCTATTTCCCAGACTCAAACGTGATCGCCCTTGTGCTCAACGCTTATGGGAAGCTGCGTGAGTTCAACAAGGCTGATGCCTTGTACAGGGAGATGCAGGAGGAAGGGTGTGTCTTTCCAGATGATGTTCACTTCCAGATGCTGAGTCTGTATGGCGTGAGGGGGGATTTTGATGCTGTGGAATCCCTCTTAGAGCGGTTGGATGCTGATCCAAACATGAACAAGAAAGAGTTGCATCTCGCTGTGTCAAACATATATGAAAGAGCAAATAGACTGAATGATGCTGCTCGTGTTATCAACAGGATGAATGAGAAAGGTATAGTCAAGCCCTGATCAGCTTGCCACGGCATGAACTGTACATGTCCAATCTGAATCTGTTGTATATTGCTTTTTCTTCAACTATTTCTTATAATCTTCGACGAACCACATTTTGTATAGTGTACTAACGTATGCATATTGGATAATAGAGATGGTGTCTTGATGAAATAGTTTGCTGGTTGTTTCTGCTACTCCTTACTCTGCAGTTTGACTTCAGGCTTGCGGATTCCTGACTCGAAATTTTATCAAGCATTTTATGCGTTAGGCCTGCCTTTTTGTAGCTGCAAGTTTTAACACAAGAAGCATTCCTGTACTTGACACCAGCCACACAAACCTTATCCTTTTATCTCTAACCAGCTAAAACTAGTCTCCAAATATTTGTGATAAAATAAGCATTATGTGAGTGTTTTTGGGTGACCCAATTGAATATATTTCAACTAAAAGTAAGAAGAAGTAATTGAAGCCTTGTTGAAGGCCAATATTGCAGCACAGATTTGCAAGTAAATAAAGCATTTAAAACAAAGAGAGTAAAGCTAAGTGAAGGCTGTTTCTGACTCAGATAGATCCTTGAGAAGAATACATAATTAATAAGAAGACGAGAAAGAAGCAAAGACAAATTAGTCTTATTAACTGAGATGAAACAAACAAAACAGAGAAACCAAAGCGAAGTGGTGGTGTGTGTATGCGATGAATCAAGCAGTGAGGTCCTCCTCCTTGTGGGTCTCAATGACGACAGGCCCAGTGGGGTAGGCCACACAAGTGAGGACCCACCCCTCCTCCATCTGGTCGTCGTCGAGGAAGCTCCCGTCGGACTGGTCGACGGCGCCTTGCACGACCTTGCCCGCGCAGGACGAGCACGACCCCGCCCTGCACGAGTAAGGCAGGTCGATCCCGACCTCCTCCGCCTGGTCGAGGATGTAGACGTCGTCGGGGCATTCGAACTCCTTCTCTCCCTCGGGGGTTATGAGCTTCACCTTGTGCACCGCCATCGCCACCGCCTTGCCCCCCCTCGCGCCCTTCACCCCCAGCACGTTCGCCGGGACCGACCGCAGGCTCAGGGCCGACGCCGGCTTCTTCCTCAGGAAGGAAGTGCTCATCGTGGTGCCACACATAGCAGCTGAGGTCGCCATTCTCTCAAGAGCGTGTTGCGTTTTGCGTTTCGAGGGACTCAAATGTAGGCTGCGTGGTTAAGAAGGCCTGGGAATGGCCAAGGACAACTGCCATGCTATCTGCCACGTGCCTCTTTTTGGTGGCTTTGCTTATCTCTTTATCGATCATGCCTCGTTTTAGCCTCTCGTTGGACCTTGTGGTCACCACGGGTCTTTTCTCCTTTGTAACCTTCTCATGGAATAATTCTCTCTTTCAACCACCTAATATATCTTCCACATATAAAATCAATGGGCACAATCTAACAAATCTCAATATACATGGTCTAGAAAGCTACATAAAAATGATATACAAATTTGACATTACCTACAATCCAAGTCCATCTTCTCTATATTCGGTGAAGAGTGGAAAATTGATAGGAGATTACCACATCCCATGTTGTGTTAAAATTTAAATGGCATTATTTTTGTTTTACCTCTTTAAAGGGATTTTATCTTTTTCCATAAATTGAATATAATAAAGGTTTGATATAAGGGTGGTTGATTGTTAATGTTTTGGTTTAGAAAGAACTTTTGTAAATTTAAAGTTAAGGGGTGATTTTGTGAAGAAATCCTTATTTAAGAGGTGGTTTTGTTTAAATAATCAAAACAAACTATCTTATCTTATGCAATCCAAGCAAACAGTAAACTTGTAAGATTTTGAGTAGTCTTGTTCTACCTCTGCAGGACGCCGGATTTGAAGGCCCAATTTGGCCCAAAATTGAAACGCAGCGGTTTTGACATGCTCAGCCTCACTCAGATCCATTATAATATCAGCTGTTCCCCAATTCTTAAATCAGAAATAAACGAACCCTAACTCCTCCAACTCCAAGCTTAATTTGGATTCCAGCAAATTTATTCACGACTCTTCCACACAAGAATAGCAACTGGTTGACGGGACGGATGCGCCGCGGCGGTGGACTGGTCCGAGTCTGACTGCCCCTGTGGTCGGCGACTCTATTGGTGATTTGTGCGACTGTGCGAGTCGCTTTTTTTGTGGCGGGCTTGTGGTGTTGGCGAAGACCGTCTGGTACTCCCTCCCTCTCTCGATGCGAAGGCAGTTTGAGATTATGATTATGCATCTGTGATTGTTTAATTAATCATTAACATGAAGAATTACATGTTTTGTTTTCATAGCCTAAATCACAAGTTTGTAGCTTTCTTCGGTTTGTCACGAATGTAGGTGTTGTCGGTTTCTGGAACCCTTCTCCGGAACGTTTTTTCGAAAGGCACTGAAGCTGTTGACGAGAAACTGAACATTTCGAGATAATGAATCTGCAAAACGGTTGAAATGCTCTCTGCAGATCTGGGGTTCTCCTTCGTGGAAGTTGATGTAGATGACTCTACATCCATAGATCAATCATAGGCAATAATAGTTTGATATAGGTTTGAATCGCTTGTGAGCTTTCCGAAATCAATATTTCGCCTCTAGTATAGCCTTAGGGAATCCACGAAATTTGAAGTGAGATAAGATAAACCAACCCAATTCCGATCTAGGCTATCAGAAATGAATTGAACTTTAGAGTGCATGTAATGAGAATGTATGACTTTGGATAGATTCGATCTAATGAGAGATCACATCGTCTCTTGATGTCTCTCGATCATTACCCTCAACCCTGAAAAGCCTTTATATAGGCAGTGGGAGCCTTCTATAAACGAATTACAGAAGGTTAGGAAAGTTTCCGACAGTTACTGGACGGTTATTAAGCAGTTACAACCGCTCCTATGACAGTTACCATCTCAGGTAACTGTCCCCGACGGTTACCGGCGGTTTTCAAGGGAGTTACATAAGTCGTGGTGGTTATAAGAGAGATCACAACTGCAGTTACACAGCAGTAACAAGCACGTTCTCAGCACGTTCTCAAATTAACCACGTGGTTAATCGTGCTCAGATCAATCAACCATCTATACAGTTCCCTGTACTGTTTCCTCAAAGGGAACACAGCAGCAAAGTTCCTTCCAAGGGTACTTGCTTTTCACATGTAACAAATCCTTATTGTTTCCCTCCAGAACTCTAGTCCGCTTACACACGTGTGTACTCCATACCCCCAAACATGTGTTATAACGAAATGAGTTCCCATAGTGTTGTATGAATCCCGATCACACTAAATGGCATTGTTTCCTCCAAGGGAACAATCTCATGATGACACTAAAATCACCAACAATCCTCCCTCATTTTAGTGTAATCTCTGATTCACAAAATAAGCAAGCCTTCATACCAAACTCTATGCATAAACGAAAATATCACAAGGATTGAATTTTCGCTTAGTGTAATTACACATTTCAAACACCCCGGAATCATGGTGTCCAAAGGATTGAACCAATCAACCTCTTTAGGTGCCTGAAGATAACACACACATGAGTTTCTTTACAACTCCAAAGTTGTACTTGACTTTAAGGACCTTGAGTCCATATCTATTCGTGAACGTATGTGAAGCCAACCCAAAGCTTCATGAATCGCCCAAACTTCACGTCCATATAGGTAGATCCTTTTAGTAGGATGTTACCCCAATCGTGCACCTACAATTTGCACTTTTTCAAATGAACTATTAAGAAGACTCCGTCTTCAACCTCCCAACTTGTAGGAACCAAGCACACACTCGGGGATATTTATCTTTGTACTTCAGATTTCTAGGTGTGAGCTTTGCCACATTGAATTCGTCCCTAACGTTAGTTAGGTAGGAATTAGGTATCTCACCACTAGAAAGCTATGTGGGTCTTTTAATCCCATCCCCTCAGCCAACCACTTCGTCAAGTGGTAAGCAAACTGGTTTTGACCGAATCAAGACAACTGAAATCACATTATGTACCATGAGCACGAGCTCACGAACCATGTCATACCTCACATCCAAGGGATGTGACCTCTATAGCATATTTCATTGTTCCCCTCTGGCCAGAGTTATTATGTTCACATAATTGAAATCAGTTTCAGCCTTAAGGAAACTTGGTAGATTCTATTCCATAGTCGTTTGCCATAACCTTGGCTACAACTAACCACTACCAATCTTCGATCTTGAATCCAGGATGCTAGATCGTTCCTTCCGAAGTCCATGAAATGACACTATCGTCAAGCGGAACTAAACACATCTGGTCCCTCCATGGGAACAGACGAAGTCCATACAGGACAAACTTCCCCACAAGGGAACTTTCCGTCCACTTATAGATGAATAATCTAATTTGACGATCCAACTTGCATCCAATGTTTCCTCCATATCCAAGGAAAGATTCTGACACAACCAAGACCATTAACCATGATCTTCTCCAAGTACTTGAGTACTCATTCGAACTACCATGAACAAGGTGTCCAAAATAACTATGACCATAGACCATGGTCAACTCATAGCACTTAAGTACTTGTTAAACCGCCACAAAACAAGGCGTATTCAGCGTTGCATCTTACAATGTACTCTTCCTTGTACATTAGGTTTCCTAAACTCGGGAAAACTATAGTCAAGATTCCATCATGCACACACGAGGCATAAACGAGACACTAAAGGACACGTTTCCCTATGAGGGATACGTTTTCCATCAAGGGACACTTCCCTTTAAAGGACACTTCCTTTCAGTCTCGTTTCGATCCTAATGCAAAGGATCACCTTGACCTCCCCCGTATGCTTCATAGGGAATCTTGATGTCATGAATCCATAATAAGATCCACCATTTATGTACTTTTGATATTGAACCCGCTAGACAAACATCATCTTTGTCTCATCCACAACATGAATATGCAAACCTTATGTTGTTGTCCCAACATAAGAAAACCAAAATTTTCATTGGCCATATTTCCCTAAGGAAATATATTTATCACATAATTGTTGTGATCCGGTGGGAACTTCGCTCACACGCGTATGTCCATACCCATGAGATAGCCCATCTCATTCTCCATCACCCTTATTCAAAAGGTAATAATTGAGACTTATTGTTGTCCACTTCAGATCCTATGATCCTACTCTCAACCTTGAGTAGTTTATCATCCTTAGTTCCTTAGCGAAGTAAGCTTGAAATCAGGAATCGAATATCTTTTTTCTTCCTTGCTCCCGTATTACAACGAAGCTCTAGTGACATCCTTTCTTGAAGAATCAATCTCACATTATGTTTCCATTAAACCTTGGAAACATGTATTTGGTCTCGATATAATGAAGTGACCTTCATCACATAATGCACCTCTTCACTTGATCACGGTTTGGACCGTTCTCAAATCATTTAGCTCAATAAAATTGATCTGAAAATTCTTGGAATACTTTGCATACCCAAAGAGGCCATCAATATCTATTTTGCCCAAACTTTTCTCTTAGGCATGGGTAGTCCATTGACCGCCCTAGATCCAAACTCAAATAAATTAAGTTTAGTTTCTGTCAAACCAAAGTTCATATGAGATCATCTTTGTTCTTTCATAAAGAACCCTTAAAGAAATAACAAAGGACTCGTATTCCTTTTAGGGCACAGTTCCCTCCAAGGGAACAATCGCTTCCCTCAGAGAATATGACCACCATCAGGGACATACTTCCCTCCATGAGATTTATTTCCCATAATTTGTCACTTATACCAAGTAAGGAACATGGCTTTCGCCATACTTTCAATGACATAAGGATCTCCTATGACACATCATTACATTGTCATGTGGGGAATAACACATTCACCCTCTTCGACCAATTATAATGTTATCATGTGTGAAATCTTGTACAACGTGTACACTTCATACCATTGTTGATATACAACCTTGGTTATGAAACCTTAACCATGTCTAGCATTTATTTTTCCATACATAAATATCACATGTCACCACAAATCAAAATGAAACAAGACCAATCTACACAAAAGGTATAATAGGGTTTAAATTGACTAATCTGTATATAAAATACAGTAGAGTCAAATAGCCAATTTGTGGAACACAATAGGGCCTTAATCAGTAGACTTAACAAAGTAATCTGTCCAAGGGAACAATAGACTTAAGCTAAGTAATCTGATATCTAGTAGACATTACCCAAGTAATCTGTACTAAAATACAGTAGACTTGAAGTACGTAATCTAGATACAACCATGAGTAATCTACACATTCCGTGTAGTAGACTCATATAGGAACATTTCCCTACAGGGGAACATTCCCTCAGACCTCATCTAGGTCTCAAGATCTGAACATTTTAGTTTCGTTTATTCCGACCCTTGCAATCTCAACCATGAATCCTGATGATCAATCCATGATCACCACTTTGATCAAAATATGCATATAAATAGTTTAACGCCCTTTAACGAACACATGTCCCTTTAGGGGAACACATCAAAGGACTCGTCGCAACAATTGAACTTTACATCAGTCCATTGATGATGCAAATATCAATCCATGATCATTATTCATATATCAAACAAGATTGTTACATATCTCCTTCATACCCTTTATAGAACATTAGTCCTTTCAAGACACAGTTCCTTCCAGGGGAACAAACGTCTCTTACTAGGGACAGTTCCCTTAAAAGGAACTACCCATTCAGGGTACGAACTTCTATATGAGAAAACTTCCATCATCCTTAAATACAGGATAATAACAATATTATAAACAATATGTTTATATCATATAATCAAAGGTTATGACACCTTTCCTTCACCTAAGTAAATGGTGAACACATGATCATATTTCAATGTCCATGGTAATAGTACCCTTGACATCATGTAAATGTCCTTTTGCTTGTACCACGTGACTTACATGGAGTCACTCTTGCATCTAAATGCAAATCACCAAAGTCTCACCACCGTCCAGTTAAGGACACGTCCACATAATGGACATGTTTCCCTTTCAACGGACGATCATCCGAAATTTGTTTGATCACAAATTCAATTTGGCATTATACAATCATATAATAATATATCATATATGATCTATCAAAATACATGTTTTACACCTATCATTTCTCATCGAATAGTAATGAGAAATCATGGACATGTTAACATAACCATTCCATTGATGTACGTATCTTATCCTATGATCAAAAGATCATACATGGTTTACATCTAACCATTATCATATCACACATATCAGTGATATGAATAATATCAAAGCCAAATAGTCTTTCATGTACCCAAATCAATTTTGGGACATAATACATCAAAACCTTCGGATCAAGGATTTTAATATCCCTTCCATGGTAGAAATGACCAACCTTTCTTTGGATCTCCACCATCTTCATATTGGTTGTCTTCTCATGCCCATTGCCATATGACTTGATCTCAAAATATTGATTTCGATTGTAGGTGTTGTCGGTTTCTGGAACCCTTCTCTGGAACGTTCCCTCGGAAGGCACTGAAGCTGTTGACGAGGAACTGAACATTCCGAGATAATGAATCTGCAAAACGGCTGAAATGCTCTCTGCAGATATGGGGTTCTCCTTCGTGGAAGTTGATGTAGATGACTCCACATCCATAGATCAATCATAGGCAGTAATAGCTTGATATAGGTTTGAATCGCTTGTGAGCTTTCCGAAATCAATATTTCGCCCCTAGTATAGCCTTAGGGAATCCACGAAATTTGAAGTGAGATAAGACAAACCAACCCAATTTCGATCTAGGCTATCAGAAAGGAATTGAACTTTAGAGTGCATGTAATGAGGATGTATGACTTTGGATAGATTCGATCTAATGAGAGATCACATCGTCTCTTGATGTCTCTCGATCATTACCCTCAACACTATCACCCCGAAAAGCCTTTACATAGGCAGTGGGAGCCTTCTATAAACGAATTACAGAAGTTTAGGGAAGTTTCTGACAGTTACTGGACGGTTACTAAGCAGTTACAACCGCTCCTATGACAGTTACCATCTCAGGTAACTGTCCCCGACGGTTATCGGCGGTTTTCAAGGGAGTTACATAAGTCGTGGTGGTTATAAGAGAGATCGCAACTGCAGTTACACAGCAGTAACAAGCACGTTCTCAAATTAACCACGTGGTTAATCGTGCTCAAATCAACCAGCCATCTGTACAGTTCCCTGTACTGTTTCCTCAAAGGGAACAAAGCAACAAAGTTCCTTCCAAGGGTACTTGCTCTTCACATGTAATAAATCCTTATTGTTTCCCTCCAGAACTCTAGTCCGCTTACACACATGTGTACTCCACACCCCCAAACATGTGTTATAACGAAATGAGTTCCCATAGTGTTGTATGAATCCCGATCACACTAAATGGCATTGTTCCCTCCAAGGGAACAATCTCATGATGACACTAAAATCACCAACAACGAAGCTATGGATCTCGGTTTGATCCAGTTGCTAATTGCTATTAGGGTTTGACTTGGAAAATCCTAAATTGGTTGGAGTCACTCGTGAAATTGGGTACTTTTCTTAGAATACATAGCAGCAATATTCCGTTTTTTGGAGCTTATCTTTATGATGTGTTGACACCAGATCCACGATATGGCCGAAGTGGAGGAGAATGCGGGTGAGATTAAAATAGGAGATGAGTTTGTCAAGGCAAAGTGTCTGATGAACTGTGAGGTGTCCCTGATTTTGGAGCGCAAGTATCAACAACTCCAGCAAATGTCAGAGGATCCGATGAACCAGGTCTTGGAGAAGTCAATGCAGTACGTGAAGCTCTTCAGCCGGTACCAGAACCCTGATGATGTAAGACAAGTGAGGGAGATCCTCAGTTGGCGGAGTTCGAGCTCTGCGTTCTTGGAAACCTATGCCCCAAGACTGTTGAGGAAGCCATAGCCATTGTCCCGTCAATAAGGACGAGAGGAAGGGCGCTCGATGACCATGTAATACAAAACATGGTGGATGACCTCTCTTTAATTAAGAAATTTGAGTAGATTTAGTCCTACCAATCTGTGAGGTTTGCTTCTTGCTGCTTTCATAGTCAAATGAAATGAAATGCATTCAGTGCTCTGAATCATTTTTATCTGTTAGTGCGACCCTGCTTAACCACTATCGACACAAGGCGGAGAAGATAGTTTCTTTTTCTTTTGATCATCTCATTGCCGTGTTTTGTGCATTTATATAATCTGAGTAAGTTGAAAGTGAAGTTTCTGTTGCCAAACAACACAATTTGGTTAGATAAACTGAATTTTAGTTGCAATAAATCAATCTGTTCCCAAGCATCTATATGAAACTCTAAGTGGAAAGAGAGACAAGTAACTTGGTCAAAAGAAATTGAAATCAGATATGTTTCCAAGACATCATAAAATCGTGCATGTGAAAATGCTACCTTTACATACTACTACATTTTTTTTAAAGAGAGACTGCACTCTCGCACACTTTATTTTATAATAATAAAAGCTATTGTCTAATCATATGGGGCAGAGCCACACCACTCACATATTTAACATATGAAAACCAACAGGAAAATCAAAAGCAATAAAAGCAAGGTGATCCACAACGCGATTAGCTTCACGGAACACATGACGAAATTGGATAATCCAATCTCTACGGATAAAGCTCTGGCACGCAAGCACCAGGCTAGCAAGGGGATGATGTCTAGGAATACCCTTGTGAAGTAGACCAATAACGAGATCATAATCTATCTCCAAAACTACACGTCTATGCCCTCGGCTCCATGCCAAGTCCAAGCCATGATAAATCCCCCATAACTCGGCAAGTGGAACCGTACAAATACCGATGTACTTCACGAACCCACCAATCCAGCAACCCGTATCGTCACGAAGCACCCCACCATCAATTGCTAAGCCAAAAGAAACTTGCTTCGCGCCATCAGTATTGATGACGACCCACCCTCTACCTGGCCCACACCAGTTGATAAGCGTCTCAAAACGAGACGACGACGACCAGCTGGCAGGACGCCCAACATTAGACCCCACACAATCCATGGCCTGCTGCACCAGGAATCCACGAACACCAGCAGTATCCACGTGTCCCCCAAACACGCGCTTGCATCTCCATTTTCATAGCCATCACATGATGACAGCAAAGAGGCACCATTAGGCACCTCATCAGCTAGCAGAAATTCCCCATGAAGACCATCATGTAACCACGTTTCTGGACTTGTACCAAAGAAAGAAGCAGCAGCAGTGGTAGCATCCGGAATGAACAACCACCACACCTCCTTCGCCTTAGAACAATCCCGAAAAAGGTGAGTCAGCGTCTCAGCGCCCAACCCGCAACCCGAACAGGTCGAATCCGAAGCGATGTGACGACGAACTCGCTTCGCATTGGTCAGTAAACTGCCACGCACCCCCAGCCACAAAGAATGACGGATGCACTCCGTAACAAACAGATGCCAAACACATTTATAGAGAGCCCTCAACTTGTCCTCCACAAATGCACTCGGTCTCAGCAAGCAATAGGCAGACTTAGCCGAGTAGTCTCCATGAAATGTATAAGCCTGCCGAATAAAGTCAGTAATGCCTTCATCAAGGCCAACCGCAACCGCCGAAAGCTTCATCAATATTGAATGCGGAAGATAAGAACACATCAAAGGCCAGTTCCACCCCCACCATCAAGCCAAAAATCACTAACTTTCTTTTCCAGCAAAGTCGGATCGATAGAAGTCATAGCAGAGCTGATAAGCGGACCCTCATCAAGCCACCAGTCCTTCCAGAAATTCACGCTCTTCCCATTCTCGATGTTCCACTGAACCCCCTGCTCAACAACACCCTTCAAAGCCCAGGTCAAGCTACGCCAAACATAAGACCCTTTAGAGCGTCTAGGTTGGCGAATTCGCCCATCCACAATCGTCAGACCATACTTGGCCTTCAAAAGATCACCCTAGATGCCAGCATTGCCAAACAAAAGTCTCCAACCAAGCTTACCCAGCACCGCCATATTAAAGTCCCGGACTCCCCGCAGACCCAAACCACCAAGGGTCTTAGGAAGGCATACCTGATCCCAACGAACCAAGTGCATCTTACGGACCCCATCAACGCTCCCCTAAACAAAACCACGACTAATCTTATCAAGTTCTTCACAAGTTGATTTCAGAATTTGCACATATTTCATGGTGTAATACGGGATAGAGGACAAAACAGAACGAGTGAGTGTAACCTTGCCCGCAAGACTCAAAGTACGACACTTCTACCCCCACCAAACGGGTATTGGCCTTAGCAATCAGATTAGAGAAGGTGTCCTTAGTAACTCTCTTGTGTAGGATAGGCATACCAAGGTACCTACCTAAATCTTTAGTGGCCTTCATGCCACTAATATGCTCAAGTCGAGAAACAAGGTCAGGAGAAATATTAGGGGAAACGAAAATTTTCTTGGAGCTACTCACCTTCTGCCCCGAAGCGATACAAAACCTATTCAAGACCGACATGATAAGGTGCATTTGGTCTTTAGAAGCCTCGAACATGAGCAGAATGTCGTCCACGAAAAATATATGCGACAAGGCAGGCGCACTACGGCATGCAATAATCGGGTGCCAAGCACCACTCGTTACCTCTTGCAGAATCAAGTGACTCAACTTCTCCAGACATAGCACGATCAAATAAGGAGAGATGGAATCACCCTGCCCCACGAGAATGTGTAATTTGCTCGGTAAGCTCCCTATTCCAGAGAACTTTCATGGTGGCCGTGGACACACACTCCGACACCCAACGAATCCACATATCTGGAAGCCCCACATCAAGAAGGGTATCCTCAATAAAGTCCCAACAAAGACGATCATAAGCTTTCTCAAGGTCTAACTTCAAGACCATCCACCCCTTTCTGC
Source organism: Rheum nobile (assembly GCA_027886185.1). Lineage (NCBI taxonomy): Eukaryota > Viridiplantae > Streptophyta > Magnoliopsida > Caryophyllales > Polygonaceae > Rheum > Rheum nobile. Next base: position 123,189 of record WOAB01000002.1, on the reverse strand, counting down.
CCTGCTTCTTTTGCATAGAATGAACCAGCTCCTGAGCAAGAATCACATTATCAGTAATCACACGTCCCGGGATAAAGCTACTCTGAGTAGGCCCTACAATTTTCGACATCAAGGGCTGAAGTCTAGTAGAGAGAAACTTGGTAATTGTTTTATACAAGACGTTACAAAGACTAATTGGTCTAAATTGGGAAACTTGGTCCGGGACAGCAACCTTACCAATCAAACTAATGATCGTGTCATTAACTCCCGGAGGTAGTGAACCACTTTCAAAGAAACCTCGGATAAAGGAGCAAACCGAAGAGCTAACCATATCCCAACATTTATGATAAAACACCGGTTGGAACCCGTCAATCCCTGGCGCCTTGTAAGCACCCATGCGTCTAACTGTTGACCAAATTTCCTCATCAGTAAATGGAGACATCAACGTCATCAAATCCATGTGAGTAATACCCAGAAAACCACCACGAGGGAGCCGAGAATCCACATCTGCCAACGACGGCAGGGCGTAAAGATCAGCAAAATATCCAACAACCATATTTTCCAACCCCTACTTATCAACAATCTAGTTATTAGCAGCACCTTTCAGAGCAGTCACGTTCTTCCGACGCCGACGGACAATAGTACTAGTGTGAAAGAATGTAGTGTTCCGGTCACCGCATTCAATCCATTTCACCCGTAATTTCTGGTACCAAAGTAACTCCTCATGAGCGATACATCGTCCAAGTCCTTCCTAATTGAAGCACGCAACTCAATTAAACGGTCAGTCCCACCACTACTTAAGGCATTCTCGGTACCTTGTAACATGGCCAATAACTTGTCTTTCCGAAAATGCACATTCCCGAAAACTTCACGATTCCACTTCTTCAAATCATCTCTTAAAATATTCAGGGCCTCAGGAGTATTCAAGCTTCCATTCCAAGAGTCAGACACAAAACGCATGAAGTTAGGATGGGTGATCCACATAGCCTCAAAACGGAACAACATGCGTCAACGATCAAACTGAACATGAGGAATCTAAGAGAGATACAAAGGATTATGATCCGATCTTGTCGCCGATAAATGACGAACCACAACCCCGTCCCATTTCAGACACCCCATGACATTGGTGAACACTCGATCAAGCCTCTTCGCGACCACCGGATTCCCCGACGCTCCCCAAATCCAGGTGAACCGAGAGCCACTAAACCCCAAATCAATCAAATCTTGAAGACCCACCATTTTAGCAAAAGAAACGGAATCCGGAGAGAGGCCTCCAGAGCCCCCTCAACGTTCATCAATAGTTAGGATGCAATTGAAGTCGCCCCCAATGAATAACGGCTCATGAATACCACCGATGACTTACTCCAAATCACTCCAAAACTGACGATGTCTAGCAGGAGTAGGGGGGCCTTAAACAATAATCAGATGATACCAGACCTCACCACTTAGCACCTTAGCATGAATTAGATGCGGGTAACCACGTATAATCTGAACCGAAGTATCTGCAGAGTTCCAAAGTAGCCAAATACCGTCGGAGAAGCCGAGAGCCTCAACTCTAAAATTATTCAAAAAATCAAGAGAATCACATACCTCTTGCGCTTGCACCCCGGACACCTTGGTTTCCATAAGGGCGAGCACATCAGTCCTATTCTTATTAAGCAAATAACAACAAGCTCTACAGAAGCCTTTTACTCCACGCACCTTGAACATTCCAGATTGTACAATCCATAAAAACTGATAATGGAGGGGGAAAAGAATCAATTGACACAAGTAGGGGTAGGCGAGTGATCGCCGCACACATTCCCAATCATCTCAACATCATCCGTTTGGCCATCCAGATCATCGAGGTCCAAAGGCTCGTGCCTCATGAGCCTCGAAATGTTATCCCTGCTAGTCTCTTCGGGTATCAACCTTCCATTAACTTTCATGCCCTTAGGATGCTGATGGGAGTCACTATAGTCTCCAATTTCCTCGTTCATTGCTGCTTGTTTTTGTAGAATAGGGAAATCAGAAAGGGTCAAGTGGGAGTTAAGCAAGTGATTCGAAATATGGGTCGGTTGAGGTCCTTGGGCCGGAATTACAATTCCCAGCTACAGAATCAATTTTAGCATGTTTCCCTCCACCGGACGTCCTCTTGCGGGGCTCTTTAGTTGTTGGCGGCCCAATGGCTATAGTAGTCGATTAGGCCTCCTTATTTGATCAAAAAGATTTCCCGCCGTTCGTATCTTGAGCAACGGATTTTTCTTTGGCAATAATTTCTGGTTGGGAAATATTATTACCCTCAATCATATCTTCCCCAAAATTTTCCAAGCCTGCAAATCTATTTTTGGTTACCGAATCGCCCTACCACCGGAAATATTGGGATTATTTTTCCAAGATTTTGGTAAAACTTGCATCCATGAACCAATATCTCGTTTTCGATTATGCGATGTCCCCGCCGCCAGACCTGAAGCCTGACCGTCGGACACCGTCATAGCGCCACCACCAGAACTGTCTCCCGAAGCATCCATAGTTGTCGGTTGAGGACATTTCTCAACAAGATGCTCATACATACCACACCGAAAGCAAATCGTATTTAACCCCTCATACTCCAAGAAAACTTTCTCTTCATTCACAATCAACGAACCCAATAAGGGTTGAGTAATATCGATCTCTACACAAATCCTAGCAAACTTCCCACGAGCTGCAGTAAGCGTATTCAAATCCACTCTAACCGGATTTTCAATAGCCGCTGTGATGCCAAACAAAATGTATTCCCCTTATAGTACCATGGATAATCCCGATAGCCGAACCCACACATATGTCGAACGGACCACATCTAACTTGGGACGGAACAAAGAATCCCACTGTCTAGCAGCAATATAGTTCCCAAAAATCATCCAAGGACCGCTAGTAAGGACATGTAAGAAATCCTCTTCCGGTTCAAAACGTGCCACAAAGTAGTTATTAGGGATATCCATAAGAGTCATGCAACCCTTCAAGTTCCACATTTGTCAAACCCTCCGATCCATAACAGGATGCCAAATCGAACGACCAAGTACCTTAAGGATCACTGAGTTACTCCAAGCCACATATAGTGAGTGCATTACGTCTTGATCAATGGACACATGTGGCGTCAAGTCTTCCCGATCCGGGTAAGAGACCTTGATATTTCCCGCCTTCCATAACGCGTCTTTAGCCAAAGGAGCATGGTATTGTTTGCGCTCGCCAGATACCCTTTCACTCCAGGAAAGCGGTGGATCTGGCGGTTTGCCAGGTGGCTGGGATGTCACCGAAGCAGGTTGCACAAAGAGGGGTGGGGTTGTCATAAGAGAGCGTTTCTTACTTAGTTCAGCTAAGGAATATATGTGATGACATCTATTTTATACATATTTAGGACATGCATTTAGGCTATAGTTTAGGCATTTTCACGTTTATTATCTTGCATTTTTAGCTAGTTGCATCAATTTCTTTAGTTTAGAGGTCTACACGAGTCTTTGCATGTTTTCAGGTACTTTAGAGGGCAAAGGAGGTGCATTATGAGGCATGGACGTCATAGGAGATGTGCACGGTCGAACACAAAGACGAACGATGATAAAGAACTCGCCTTGGCGCGCAAAAGATCTCTGTTTTTTGTCCCATCTTTGAAGAAGTATAACTTTTGCTACGTAACTCCGAATTGAGTGATTCCAACTCCAGATTAAAGATCAAGATGTCAACTACAACTCCTCCAAATTTCAGCGCGTTTGGACCATGAAATAAAAAGTTATGATGATTACCAAATCGTGTCGCAGTTCTGCACGGTTTGAGACAAACCGTGCCGGATGCTGCTAACCGTGCGGGCCTCCAGAACAAAGGAAAAAGCATTCTGTAAAAAGGCACGATTTGTGACAAACTGTTCCACAAACCATGCCACCTTCCCCTCGCGTTCTGTAAACTTGCACGGTTTGTCAACAGTTTGTGACAAACCGTGTGGGTTTTGTCACAAACCGTGCGCTCTTCCCGCGGACCCGAAACGTTATTTTTTTGACCCCTTTTATTTTAGGACAGTATAAATACTTTCTAGGGTTTTTTTGGCATGTCTATTCTGCGTCTTTTTGCCACTCTCTCTAGCCCTAGGTGTTTTTGGAGTTCCTTTGAAGATTTCTGAAGATTGGAGATTGTTTCCCTAGATTTGATCAAGTATTGCTTTTCTTCTAATCTGGTTGAAAGATTTCTATTGTTTAGATGATGTTTTTGATTGTTTCTCCAAGCATGTCTGGCTAAATCTGTTAATTCTAGGGTTGGAATGATCCCAACAATGAATTGGTAGATTTGTGTATGATATTTGTCTGAATTGAAATCTAGAACCTTGTCTGATTCAATCCTAGAGTTCTTAATGCAATTGATGAATGTTGATTAGGTTTCTATTAGGTTTGAGTCTGAAATGAGATAACCTTAATAGATAACTCAGATATGGTGTGAGTCTGAAAGGAGATTACTTTATCAGATTACTAGGTATTGAACCTGAGTGTTATTTGTGCGACAACAACCTAACTACTCTTGTAGAATCCTAAGCTATCATAGAAACCCTAGGTTTGCCTAGACTTAGTGGAGCGCGACAGCGAATGTTAACCCAGTTTGATCCTAGATTCTAAGTGTCCAAAGGGTCTAGATTTGATTAGCTATGTGCGACATCGATTGTTAGTTATAATTTAGACACATCTATTATCGTCTGAAAGGAGTTAGTAGAGACATTAGATAGCTTACCTTCAGACAAGTTCAAACTAATTTCAGGCGGATATCTGTAAGTTTACCAAGACATTGTTGTGGGGATCCCTGATCCTAAGATCTTCTCCCTAATTGTTTACAACCATCTTTTGCAATTCTGTTTCTTTGCTTTTTTATTTCCTTAGTTATTAGACAAACAAATCTTCCTTTCTTACGACTTAACTTACCAGTTTAAGTTTACAAAAGATACTACATAGTCCTCGTTGAGAACGATACTTGAAAAGTTACAACTAAATCCATACGCTTGTGGATAGGTTTTTGTCCTATCAATATGCTACCTACTACTACATTTTTTAATTCACAGTTTTGGTTGTCTTCTTAATTCGGAGGTGCTTGTCATCATTTATGTGGATTACTGATTCCTCAAAAGGGATATCTCCAAGTACGAGGGAGTTGGATGATCAATTCTATGTAATTATTGCACGTGGTAATTCCTCTCTCTTACTCCAAGCTAATCACAATCGGATTACACAACTAAAACAAACTCATTTTTGTCCTAAAAAATTCAGCCACATGTCACCTTTTACTTTCTAAATTTTCTTTTCTTATTTTCTTCTTTTCCTCCCCACCAATTATTTACGATCGAAGGGAGTAGTAATTATTGTGAATGAAGTATATGAGATGTTGTCATCGAACAAGTAATTAAAAATAATAATTATCTAAAGACAATGCATATACATAAATATGTATAATATAATTACAGTAATATAATTACAATTATATTGTGAAAGTAAAAAAATGCATATATAAATAATCATATCTTATAAGTAGTATTGTATTATAAATGAAAAGAAAGCATGTATATAAAAGACCCATAAATTATGAAAAAAATTAATTATGTAAGGAGGATAGCAAAATACCCATAGACTACTGCGTCCTCGAGTCCGTGCCATAGTTTCTACTATAAACACTTAGAAAATCTGCAAAGAGAGGATTGAAAGAGAGCTTATGAGAGGATTGAAGAGAATGAAAATGTGAGGATTTGAGTTATGGCTAAGGGGTTTATATAGGGGAAGAATGAAGAGGGGTGGGGTAGGCTAAGGCATGTATTGGGGGACATCGGGGGCTGCATGCATTGGGGGACATCGTGGGTTGCATGCATTGGGGAACATCATATATTACATGCATTGGAGGACCGCGGCCGGCAAAAGCAGAGGGCGGCACTAGGAGGCGTGCGGCACTGGGAGGCGCGCGACACTGGGAGGCGTGCGACACTAGGAGGCACGCGGCACTGGGAGGCGCACGGCGATGGGAGGCGCGGAACGGTGGGAGGCGCGCGGCGGTGGGAGGCGAGCGGCGGTGGGAGGATGATTTGGGGTGGTGCTGAGGGGAAGGGATACTTGTTGCCGTTGTTGAATGGGATTCGATTGTAAAAATGAGGATTTTATAGCCAATTTGATAGTAGGTATAGTTATATTTAATATATATAGTAGGTATAACTATAACATATATACATCAAATGAAAAAAATAGAATAACAAAATAGTTATCGGGCGGAACCGGTTAAGTCCTAAAAAATTTCGGGTTAAAAAATGTAACGTGTTTGAGTCGGGTTAGAAAATGTGTAACAACAAATTTTTACCAACTATTTTAATTGATAAATATGTAAAAATTATACATTACTACCCAAAATTACATGTATATAATTAGGCCGTTGGTCGATCATTTTCAGCACGATATATTTGAAACTCTTGAATACGCGGAAGAAATACACGATCCCAATTATCAACACTTTGATGATGGAATTCTCTCCACTGCGCCACAATGGGAGGGATTGGTGCGTCACTCTCCAACCGTACCTGAAACAAATGAACTCATATTTACAGATATACGATTTTAAGTACAAAAAAATAAAACAAGATAGGGCAACGCAGTTCACCGGTATAAAATGATTACGTGCTCCCACTAAGGCCACTGCAAGCACCTCTGTAGGAGGGAGCGCATTGCGGTTGTAGCAAATCATTGGGAGACTAGTGTGCGCACCGTTCCAAGCCAAGAACACCAAAGCTTTTTGGTATTTTGTAGCAAAAATAAAGCCACACATCGGCATCTCCATCCAATGTTGGAGTCCACAATTTTTTCCAGAATAGTTGATGTTATGGATCAGATCGGGCAGCGGCGTGACCATTGGATGGATTGTACTGTATACTTGTATGTTTGATTTCAACTCTATCGCCATCTCCCTTCGAATTTGCTTCCATTGGCTCTAGGGCAACCCAAGTAGTGTTGCAAGTGCCCGATACCCACAGTGACCGTCCCCCGCCACGTCCAAGACACTGGTGATGTACATGAACATAAACGGGTCCACATTCCGAATGCCGAATTTGACCCCTAAATGCATGTCTGGTTGGTCATCCTCGGGCCCGACCACTACTTCGCTTATTGATGTCTTACGGCGTGCACGTTGGCTCTGACTATCCCGACCTTTTAATAGTGAACCGCTCATCGAGGTGGACGGATTGATATGTGTATTCTCTTCTGCATGCTCCAACCAGGTCTTATCCCTTCTCATTGAATCCTTCTTTGGCCTCCCCTTTGATTTGATGGAGCTAGTTAGGGCTGTTCAAAAACAACCCGGACCAGAAAAATGGACCGGACCGGACCGGTGAAATTACGGTCCGGTCTTCGGTCCATGTTTTTCCATTAATCTGGGTCCAGTCCGGTCCGGTCCGGTCCAAACCCGGATTTTAACCAGTCCGGACCGGTGGACCGGATTTTTAAAAAAATAAAAATAAATTAGGAGTTTAAATGTTTTTTTATAGATATTTTTCTTAATTTAATAAATTAGGAGTATAAATGTTTTTTAGATATTTTTATTAGATATTAAATAAGAATTTAATTATTATTTTTTAAAATAAGGACTGGTCTAAACCGGACCGGACCGAATAGGTCTGGTCCGGTCTCCGGTCCGGCATTTTTAAAAAATCCGGTCCAGACCGGATGAACACCCCTAGAGCTAGTAGGAGGCTCCTGCAGTGAGAACCTGTAATATCCCGCATTTTTTAAGGGTATTTTAGAATTTTTCCAACTTCCTTATTACTAGACGGATTAAATTCAGAGAAGATCGGACATTCTGTAATATGTTTGAGCTCTGTAAATTTTTCTGAGTAATATAAAATACAGTTGAAGTATTTTCGGGGTTAATTTGTCGTTCGTGTACAAATATATTAAACCCGGAGATAAGATAATTAACCCAAGATCAAAAAGGACAAAACGGGTGAAAATTGGCCTTGACCGCACCCCGCGGTCAAGTGGCCGCACCCGCGGTGAAGGCCAAATTTGGAGGCGGCAACAGAGTCGCCACCGCACCCAGCGGCCATGCCACCGCACCCAGCGGTGGGATATTTCTTCGACGTTATCGTCTTCCCTCTGCAGGAGCAAGTGGCTCCACTTGTGGGTTTTTGTCCCCTTTGTCCCTGGCTTGTTCCCTCCTTGCTTGGGCCTATAAAAGGAAGAGAACTTCGTGGAGAAGGAAGCCACAGATCGAGCTTCTTCTTCCTCCTCTCTTTTCTCTATTTTCTCCATTGTTGTGCAAGCTTTTGAGCTTTGTGAGAGAGTGTTTGGAGTTTCCTTTTGAGTGGTAAAGGTGCTCCTAAGTGTTGTGTGAAGGTTTAAGGTGTTGGGAGATCGAACCATAGACAAATCGAAGCATAACAATCGGTTTTGGGTAAGTTTCTCCATTGATGCTCTGTCGAAGCTTCGTCACTGTCACACCACCGCACCTCACGGTAAGACTCTCACCGCACCCGCGGCAAGTCTTATCCGAGTGTGTGTTCTTGTGGTTTGGCTTGGGACTTGGCTCGATTCCTTTGATTTCTTTTCGTATTCTTTTAGATTCATATATAAGTGTATTGGATCTAAGTTAGGATCTTGTTATGGGTCGTTTCTTAGGGATTTATTATTCCAGATATGTCCCCGTTTTGGACTCAGGAACCCGTTGTTCTAAGCTTTGTTCGAACTCGTCGGATCTAAGGCAAGTGGCGGTTCGCTCTTGCTCATCATTCCATACTTCAATTACTTATCAATCGTTTAGTTGTTAATTAATTTGGGATGACTCTTGTTTATGTTGGGAACAATTGTGTTAATTAATTATAATTAAAAATCTGATATTATAATAGGTTGTATATTCTGCTAGAATCGACGCTATTTCTGATATATTGTGCAGGTGTGGGCCGTGTTGGGTTTGATGTGAATTGTTGTGTGTTAACTGTTTAGTTAGCACGAGTATTGGGTATTAATTACCGTGATGGTATTATTGTGAATTTAATGTTAACTGTAATGCTAGAATAGCACGTGCGTTTGCAGGAACGCTAAGTCCAAGTAAGGATTTGTCGTGTCTTTATAATTAATAATCGTGGGAACGCTAATCAGGTTAAGAGATTAGTGGTTTCTTTAAAACTTAATGTTCATAGGAACACTAATCAGGTTAAGAGATTAGTCGTTTCTTTAATACAATACTTCCTACCACCCGTTAAGGTAGGAGGGGTTTAAGCGTCTAGCTAGCGCCACTGGGTGGACGTAATACCACCCGGGGTATTAATAATCTTCCGTTGTTACTCGGATTAATTTAAAGGCGGTAAATTAATTAAGCACCTCGCCAGTGTATCAGGGTGAACGTAAGGTCACCCAGTGTAATAATCTTCCGTTGTTACTCGGAATAATAATTAAAGGTCTTAAATGTGTGCAGTTGTGTGTGTTGTAATTTAATAAGATAAGTGCAGTTAAGCACATAATTAATAAGTTTAAGCACCTTGTAAGTGCAATCTGGGTGGACGTAAGATCACCCTGTGTAATAACTTGTGTGTTGTAATTTAATAAAGGTACGATTAAGCTCATAACTTAATAAGTCTTAATGATAAGTGCAGTTGTGATTAAGTGAAGTTGTGATTAAGTTAAGTGCAGTTATGATTAAGTTAAGTGCAGTTATGATTAAGTTAAGTACCGTTATGATTAAGTTAAGTGCAATTGTGATTAAGTGCAATTATGATTAAGTTAAGTGCATTTATGATTAAGTTAAGTGTAGTTGTGATTAAGTGTAGTTATGATTAAGTTAAGTGAAGTTGTGATTAAGTGCAGTTATGATTAAGTTAAGTGCAGTTATGATTGAGTTAAGTGCCGTTGTGATTAAGTTAATTAAAGCTTGTGTGAATTACTTAAGTTTCCCAACAATTGTCATATTTCTGTTAAGGCTCAGTCCATTGGAGTCTTCTTCCTTTTGTGTTTGATTGCTGTGAGGCTTGGTCTCCAGAATCTTTATCATGCCTTTTGTTGTATTCTAGTGGAGTATGATGGTTGACTATCGTCATCGGTTATTATTCGAGAAATGATGAGTCTAACCTAATACGACTGTTTTGAACCACTCTGCTTTGTACCCTTGCATAGTCTTTCATTAGACTAACCAACCGATTATTCCCTTGCATGGTTGGCTGGTGTCATCCGTTCGATTCGGCACATCAGATAAGTTGCAGATCCTAGGAGGCTAGAGCGACTATGATGAACGGTGTTTTGATGAGTTATTTTGTTTTAAGACTTCCGCTCTGTTAATAATGCTTTGATATAAAGACTTCCGCTGTGTTAATAATGATTTGATATAAAGACTTCCGATGTATTAAATTCTGATGATGTATTATAATGTATTTGGAACTTGTTGAAATTCCGAGACTGTGGTTTAATAAAAGTTACGATATTTGGTATTGTAACTGTGGTTTGATAGTTATATCGTTTGGAAAAGCCTGGGATGACTTCGGGGTTTTCGTCCGGGGTGATCGGCAGTAATGCTTTCAAAGAGGTGAAATTTGGGGGAGTTACAGATTTGGTATCAGAGCCGAAAGTTTTTAAAACGGGGTTGGGATTTCATGAACCATTTACTCGTTTTTGAAAATGTTGTCAAAACGGCTCTTGTGGACTCACAGGCGGCACCAGTACCGGCACCGTTGGGTGGCTGGGTGTGTGATGTGGCTGGGGTAGCTTGGCCTGGGGAGTGTTACAGATCCGGTTTGAAATATTTTCACTCGTTTGAAATATTTTCGAAGGCTCTGAATTTTCAAATGAAAAATTTTAACCGTTCATAGTCGTGCCTTTTCTCCTAAGTCTGTTATGGCGAACCTCTAGTTAGACTTGAGTTCCCAGTTTCCTTGTTATGCTTTGAGGTTATAAGACTTATGGTATCACTCTTTTTGAGGAAATAGGAGTAGTATCATGTGTGGTACGTTTCGAGGAACGTAGGATTAAGATGTTGTGATTATTCGTGAAGTGGTTAAGGATATTAAGTTCAGGTAGTAAGTTTGGTGCTGAGGTAGGATCCTCATTGGCTTAATGCAAGTTTCGGGGTCGAAACTTTTCTTAAGGGGGTAGTAATGTAATATCCCGCATTTTTTAAGGGTATTTTGGAATTTTTCCAACTTCCGTATTACTAGACGGATTAAATTCAGAGAAGACCAGACATTCTGTAATATGTTTGAGCTCTGTAAATTTTTTTGAGTAATATAAAATACAGTTGAAGTATTTTCGGAGTTAATTTTTCGTTCGTGTACGAATATATTTAACCCGGAGTTAAGATAATTAACCCAAGATCAAAAAGGACAAAACGGGTGAAAATTGGCCTTGACCGCACCCGCGGCGAAGGCCAAATTTGGAGGAAGCAACAGAGTCGCCACCGCACCTAGTGGCCACGCCACCGCACCCAGCGGTGGGATATTTCTTCGACGTTATCGTCTTCCCTCTGCAGGAGCAAGTGGCTCCACTTGTGGGTTTTTGTCCCCGGCTTGTTCCCTCCTTGTTCCCTCCTTGCTTGGGCCTATAAAAGGAAGAGAACTTCTTGGAGAAGGAAGCCACAGATCGAGCTTCTTCTTCCTCCTCTCTTTTCTCTGTTTTCTCCATTGTTGTGCAACCTTTTGAGCTTTGTGAGAGAGTGTTTGGAGTTTCCTTTTGAGTGGTAAAGGTGCTCCTAAGTGTTGTGTGAAGGTTTAAGGTGTTGGGAGATCGAACCATAGACAAATCGAAGCATACAAATCGGTTTTGGGTAAGTTTCTCCATTGATGCTCTGTCGAAGCTTCGTCACTGTCACACCACCGCACCCCGCGGTAAGACTCTCACCGCACCCGCGGCAAGTCTTATCCGAGTGTTTGTTCTTGTGGTTTGGCTTGGGGCGTGGCTCGATTCCTTTGATTTCTTTTCGTATTCTTTTAGATTCATATATAAGTGTATTGGATCTAAGTTAGGATCTTGTTATGAGTCGTTTCTTAGGGATTTATTATTCCAGATCTGTCCCCGTTTTGGACTCAGGAACCCGTTGTTCTAAGCTTTGTTCGAACTCGTCGGATCTAAGGCAAGTGGCGGTTCGCTCTTGCTCATCATTCCATACTTCAATTATTTATCAATCGTTTAGTTGTTAATTAATTTGGGATGACTCTTGTTTATGTTGGGAACAGATGTGTTAATTAATTCTAATTAAAAATCTGATATTGTAATAGGTTGTATATTCTGCTAGAATCGACGCTATTTTTGATATATTGTGCAGGTGTGGGCCGTGTTGGCTTTGATGTGAATTGTTGTGTGTTAATTGTTTAGTTAGCACGAGTATTGGGTATTAATTACCGTGATGGTATTATTGTGAATTTAATGTTAACTGTAATGCTAGAATAGCACGTGAGTTTGCAGGAACGCTAAGTCCAAGTAAAGATTTGTTGTGTCTTTATAATTAATAATCGTGGGAACGCTAATCAGGTTAAGAGAATAGTGGTTTCTTTAAAACTTAATGTTCATAGGAACATTAATTAGGTTAAGAGATTAGTCGTTTCTTTAATAAAATACTTCCTACCACCCGTTAAGGTAGGAGGAGTTTAAGCGCCTAGCTAGCGCCACTGGGTAGACGTAATACCACCCGGGGTATTAATAATCTTCCGTTGTTACTCGGATTAATTTAAAGGTGGTAAATTAATTAAGCACCTCGCCAGTGTATCGGGGTGAACGTAAGGTCACCCAGTGTAATAATCTTCCGTTGTTACTCAGAATAATAATTAAAGGTCTTAAATGTGTGCAGTTGTGTGTGTTGTAATTTAATAAGATAAGTGCAGTTAAGCACATAATTAATAAGTTTAAGCACCTTGTAAGTGCAATCTGGGTGGACGTAAGATCACCATGTGTAATAACTTGTGTGTTGTAATTTAATAAATGTATGATTAAGCTCATAACTTAATAAGTCTTAATGATAAGATAAGTGTTTTAAGTGCAGTTGTGATTAAGTTAAGTGCAATTATGATTAAGTTAAGTGGAGTTATGATTAAGTTAAGTGCAGTTATGATTAAGTTAAGTGAAGTTATGATTAAGTTAAGTGTAGTTGTGATTAAGTGCAATTATGATTAAGTTAAGTGCATTTATGATTAAGTTAAGTGCAGTTGTGATTAAGTGCAGTTATGATTAAGTTAAGTGCAGTTGTGATTAAGTGCAGTTATGATTAAGTTAAGTGCAGTTATGATTGAGTTAAGTGCCGTTGTGATTAAGTTAATTAAAGCTTGTGTGAATTACTTAAGTTTCCCAACAATTGTCATATTTCTGTTAAGGCTCAGTCCATTGGAGTCTTCTTCCTTTTGTGTTTGATTGCTGTGAGGCTTGGTCTCCAGAATCTTTATCATGCCTTTTGTTGTATTCTAGTGGAGTATGATGGTTGACTATCGTAATCGGTTATTATTCGAGAAACGATGAGTCTAACCTAATACGACTGCTTCGAACCACTCTGCTTTGTACCCTTGCATAGTCTTTCATTAGACTAACCAACCGATTATTCCCTTGCATGGTTGGCTGGTGTCATCCGTTCGATTCGGCACATCAGATAAGTTGCAAATCCGAAGAGGCTAGAGCGACTATGAGGATGAACGATGTTTTGATGAGTTATTTTGTTTTAAGACTTCCGCTGTGTTAATAATGCTTTGATATAAAGACTTCCGCTGTGTTAATAATGCTTTGATATAAAGACTTCCGCTGTATTAATTCTGATGATGTATTATAATGTATTTGGAATTTGTTGAAATTCTGAGACTGTGGTTTAATAAAAGTTACGATATTTGGTATTGTAACTGTGGTTTGATAGTTATATCGTTTGGAAAAGCCTGGGGTGACTTTGGGGTTTTCGTCCGGGGTCATCGGCAGTAATGCTTTCAAAGAGGTGAAATTTGGGGGTGTTACAGATTTGGTATCAGAGCCGAAAGTTTTTAAAACGGGTTTGGGATTTCATAAACCATTTACTCGTTTTTGAAAATGTTGTCAAAACGGCTCTTGTGGACTCACAGGCGGCACCAGTACCGGCACCGGCACCATTGGGTGGCTGGGTGTGTGATGTGGCTGGGGTAGCTTGGCCTGGGGAGTGTTACAGATCCGGTTTGAAATATTTTCACTCGTTTGAAATATTTTTGAAATCTCTGAATTTTCAAATGAAAAATTTTAACCGTTCATAGTCGTGCCTTTTCTCCTAAGTCTGTTATGGCGAACCTCTAATTAGACTTGAGTTCCCAATTTCCTTGTTATGCTTTGAGGTTATAAGACTTATGGTATCACTCTTTTTGAGGAAATAGGAGTAGTATAATGTGTGGTACGTTTCGAGGAACGTAGGATTAAGATGTTGTGATTATTCTTTGAAGTGGTTAAGGATACTAAGTTCAGGTAGTAAGTTTGGTGCTGAGGTAGGATCCTCATTGGCTTAATGCAAGTTTCGGGGTCGAAACTTTTCTTAAGGGGGTAGTAATGTAATATCCCGCATTTTTTAAGGGTATTTTGTAATTTTTCCAACTTCCGTATTACTAGACGGATTAAATTCAGAGAAGATCCGACATTCTGTAATATGTTTGAGCTCTGTAAATTTTTCTGAGTAATATAAAATACAGTTGAAGTATTTTCGGAGTTAATTTGTCGTTCGTGTACGAATATATTTAACCCGGAGTTAAGATAATTAACCCAAGATCAAAAAGGACAAAACGGGTGAAAATTGGCATTGACCACACACCGCGGTCAAGTGGACGCACCCGCGGCGAAGGCCAAATTTGGAGGCGGCAACATAGTCGCCACCGCACCCAGCGGCCACGCCACCGCACCCAGCGGTGGGATATTTCTTCGACGTTATCGTCTTTCCTCTCCAGGAGCAAGTGGCTCCACTTGTGGGTTTTTGTCCCCTTTGTCCCCGGCTTGTTTCCTCCTTGTTCCCTCCTTGCTTGGGCCTATAAAAGGAATAGAACTTCGTGGAGAAGGAAGCCACAGATCGAGCTTCTTCTTCCTCCTCTCTTTTCTCTGTTTTCTCCATTGTTGTGCAAGCTTTTGAGCTTTGTGAGAGAGTGTTTGGAGTTTCCTTTTGAGTGGTAAAGGTGCTCCTAAGTGTTGTGTGAAGGTTTAAGGTGTTGGGAGATCGAACCATAGACAAATCGAAGCATACAAATCGGTTTTGGGTAAGTTTCTCCATTGATGCTCTGTCGAAGCTTCATCACTGTCACACCACCGCACCCCGCGGTAAGACTCTCACCACACCCACGGCAAGTCTTATCCGAGTGTGTGTTCTTGTGGTTTGGCTTGGGACGTGGCTTGATTCCTTTGATTTCTTTTCGTATTCTTTTAGATTCATATATAAGTGTATTGGATCTAAGTTAGGATCTTGTTATGGGTCGTTTCTTAGGGATTTATTATTCCAGATATGTCCCCGTTTTGGACTCAGGAACCCGTTGTTCTACGCTTTGTTCGAACTCGTCGGATCTAAGGGAAGTGGCGGTTCACTCTTGCTCATCATTCCATACTTCAATTATTTATCAATCGTTTAGTTGTTAATTAATTTGGGATGACTCTTGTTTATGTTGGGAACAGTTGTGTTAATTAATTATAATAAAAAATCTGATATTATAATAGGTTGTATATTCTGCTAGAATCGACGCTATTTTTGATATATTGTGCAGGTGTGGGCCGTGTTGGCTTTGATGTGAATTGTTGTGTGTTAACTGTTTAGTTATCACGAGTATTGGGTATTAATTACCGTGATGGTATTATTGTGAATTAAATGTTAACTGTAATGCTAGAATAGCACGTGAGTTTGCAGGAACGCTAAGTCCAAGTAAGGATTTGTCGTGTCTTTATAATTAATAATCTTAGGAACGCTAATCAGGTTAAGAGATTAGTGGTTTCTTTAAAACTTAATGTTCATAGGAACACTAATCAGGTTAAGAGATTAGTCGTTTCTTTAATACAATAATTCCTACCACCCGTTAAGGTAGGAGGGGTTTAAGCGTCTAGCTAGCGCCACTGGGTGGACGTAATACCACCCGGGGTATTAATAATCTTCCGTTGTTACTCGGATTAATTTAAAGGCGGTAAATTAATTAAGCACCTCGCGAGTGTATCAGGGTGAACTTAAGGTCACCCAGTGTAATAATCTTTCATTGTTACTCGGAATAATAATTAAAGGTCTTAAATGTGTGCAGTTGTGTGTGTTGTAATTTAATAAGATAAGTGTAGTTAAGTACATAATTAATAAGTTTAAGCACCTTGTAAGTGCAATCTGGGTGGACGTAAGATCACCCTGTGTAATAACTTGTGTGTTGTAATTTAATAAAGGTACGATTAAGCTCATAACTTAATAAGTCTTAATGATAAGGTAAGTGTTTTAAGTGCAGTTATGATTAAGTTAAGTGCAGTTATGATTAAGTTAAGTGCAGTTGTGATTACGTGCAATTATGATTAAGTTAAGTGCATTTATGATTAAGTTAAGTGTAGTTATGATTAAGTTAAGTGCAGTTGTGATTAAGTGCAGTTATGATTAAGTTAAGTGCTGTTATGATTGAGTTAAGTGCCGTTGTGATTAAGTTAATTA
Source organism: Rheum nobile (assembly GCA_027886185.1). Lineage (NCBI taxonomy): Eukaryota > Viridiplantae > Streptophyta > Magnoliopsida > Caryophyllales > Polygonaceae > Rheum > Rheum nobile. The sequence goes on along the minus strand of WOAB01000002.1, from coordinate 106,620 downwards.
AAGCTTGTGTGAATTACTTAAGTTTCCCAACAATTGTCATATTTCTGTTAAGGCTCAGTCCATTGGAGTCTTCTTCCTTTTGTGTTTGATTGCTATGAGGCTTGGTCTCCAGAATCTTTATCATGCCTTTTGTTGTATTCTAGTGGAGTATGATGGTTGACTATCGTCATCGGTTATTATTCGAGAAACGATGAGTCTAACCTAATACGACTGCTTCAAACCACTCTCCTTTGTACCCTTGCATAGTCTTTCATTAGACTAACCAACCGATTATTCCCTTGCATGGTTGGCTGGTGTCATCCGTTCGATTCGGCATATCAGATAAGTTGCAGATCCGAGGAGGCTAGAGCGACTATGAGGATGAACGGTGTTTTGATGAGTTATTTTGTTTTAAGACTTCCGCTGTGTTAATAATGCTTTGATATAAAGACTTCCGCTGTGTTAATAATGTTTTGATATAAAGACTTCCGCTGTATTAAATTCTGATGATGTATTATAATGTATTTGGAATTTGTTGAAATTCCGAGACTGTGGTTTAATAAAAGTTACGATATTTGGTATTGTAACTGTGGTTTGATAGTTATATCGTTTGGAAAAGCCTGGGGTAACTTCGGGGTTTTTGTCCGGGGTCATCGGCAGTAATGCTTTCAAAGAGGTGAAATTTGGGGGTGTTACAGAACCTCCCAGGCATGGTCCCGTCTTTGTATGCCCTTTTAATACGGTGGATCTGGTCAACGCTCAGCCTCCTAGCATTTATATTTCCCATCAAGTCCTCGAATAGTAGGTCATCTATCGTTAGGGGAACATCGTCTAGTAGGAGCGCATGTTCCGTAACACCTTCCCATACAACCTGTTTCCAGAAAAGATGAATCTGACTTGGCTTCAACGGGGTATTTGTCATCATTGCTTCATACACATCGTGTGCACATGGAAGTCCTCTTACCGTTGTCCACCAATGGTCATTGCAAACAGTCGGGTCAAATTCAGATTTTGGGTGCAAGACCTATCCACCGTGCCTAATATTGTGTCTATACACAATTTTTACACCTTGTTGGTAAGTCGGAGAAAAAGACAGTCCATAGGTGGTTTTAGTTTTTTGACACGCGCAGGGATAGTATTTCGATCCATCTCCATGGATCCTCTCACAACAGCAACCTGATCTTTTATCAAACAATGGATCTTCTTTGCTATTGTGTTGAAGCCACAAATAGAAGAATCGATGAAATCTTTTAGCACAGAGTGGGCCCCCTCAACCCTGTAAACATAATATAATTATCAATAAATCATGTCGTGTATGAGTAGCATGTAGTAATTCCTAATCCGTAAAGTAAATTACCTATTTGTTGTTCTGGTGATTAAATGGAGATTGGTATCAGTCCAGGCCCTAACAATACGATGTAGGTAAGGCACAAGTCACGTTTGCATAAGGTATTTCATCAGACCACCTTTCCACGTGTCCCGCATTTCATTTAACCGTTGCAAGAAGATATCCTGGGATTTAAAGTTGAACAATCCACGACATTGGTTTGAGAAAGAATTTGCTAAACCACTATTACCTGTCACAGTAAGCGCAAAAGCTTTACAATTGGCTAGTATATGCCCCCAACACAACAGATGTTGGGCATCGGGAAAAATTTGGGCTATAGCCTTAACTTCAGCCAAATCTCGATCTGTGACTATCGCCGTTGGTCCTTTTCTGATTTTATCGAACAAGTGCTCCAACTCATACAATGTCCATACGTAGTAGTCAACGTTCTCGTGTGCCATGAAAGAATATGCCACGTTAAAAGTCTTTCCTGTGCACGTAAAGCCGACAATCTCAAAAAGTGCCATATTGTACTATATAAAAGATATTACACCGGCTTAAACTTACTTGTTTGTCTTGTATGTCGAATCCATTATTACGACAGAAGGAAATAAGTTCAACAGGTGTTGTGATTGGGGATGGGCCCAAAACAAGTCTTGAACCACATCGTTCGTTCCAGGCACCGATCGGTCACTAACATAATAACCCTTATCCGATAAAAATTGCTTTGTGAACTGAGTTACCGACATGTCCCCCATTTCTTGTTCGTGGTATGCTTGTCGTACATTGTTAATTTGTTTTCGCGATGTAACAATGGATTTGTACTTCTGACGTACGAACATGAAAATATTCTTGGGCTTTACTTGAGCTTCTGTCAAAGCTAATACATCCCCGCGTTGTTCCTCAGTCAATCGTCCAACATAGGCATGACCCTCTAGATTTTGTGGAAGGTCATGATCGTGTCTACCACATATCACCTTTAGTATCCAAGTGTCGTCCTTTTGCATAAGCCCATTCAGCTCAAATGGACATTCGCTCTTCTTTGTACGTGTTTTCCGTGTCAAATTATCTGAGTATGGCCTATAACTACCTGATTTTTCGCATGCTAATATAACCTTTCGTTCCCAAGATTTTTTTATGGTTAGAACCATATTTAGACATCGTCCTTGTTGATGTGCCCAGTCTAACATGGTTTTTCGATCTTCCCACATATAATCTGTTTGAAAGTATGTCGTAAAATCCTGCAAAAATTCTTAAACGTTATAATTCAATATGTTACTACTCCCTCTGAGTTTATTAAATGACGTTAGAACCTATTGCACACAAATTAAGGAGATAGTTAACACTCTTCTAACTTCACTCGTGATGTCATAAAGCCAGTTGGAATTAATGCTATATTTTTTGTACGTTTCAACATTTTCAATTTTTACACATTTTAACTACTTGTTCGATGACATTTTAATCATATACCACATATTATGAGTAGTTAAAAACAAATTAAAATGTCATCGAACAAGTAGTTAAAAACAAATTAAAATGTGTAATTCACACATATTAAAATATGTAAATCAATGAATTACACATTTTAATTTGTTTTTAACTACTTGTTCGATGACATTTTCAATCTACTCATAATATGCGTTAATGTCATCGAACAAGTAGTTAAAAACAAATTAAAATGTGTAATTCACACATATTTAATGCGGTATATGATTAAAATGTCATCGGACAAGTAGTTAAAAACAAATTCTCTTGAAAATCATGTCATGCAAATTAAAATGTCATCCAACAAGTAGTTAAAAACAATAATTCTCTCCACTGCACCACAAATTAATTCACACATATTTAATGCGGTATATGATTAATTCACACAATTAAGATTTTTTGTACGTTTTGTAGCCCACCAAATTAATTGTGTAGTAAATGACTAGAGATGGAAAATTACACATTTTAATTTGCATGACATGATTTTCAAGAGAATTTGGATACAATTAATCTACTCATAATATGCGTTAATGACACAACACAAAAATCTTAATATACAGATTACAAATCTTATACTAATTTTATTCATAGTTTTAATAATTGTAAATTACATACCAGTTTAGGCGATTCTTCAGAATTTTCATGATCGTCGTTATGCCACGACATTTCGTAGTAGAATAAATGGTGTTCACCTCTTGCATGATATATTTTGAATATGAATTCGTAGCAGCTGCCCAATGCTATATATATACACTGAAAGCCCCTTCTGCGATTGAACGAATCCACCCTATGCTATATATATCTTCACGGACTGCTATATATGACCCTATGCTGTCCAAAATCTTATCGGTGTCGACCATTTTGCGATTGAACGAATCCACTCAGCTTCACAGACTGCCCTGTCGTTCACGGATTATCCTAGTCATTCTAGCTCTCCTACGGCAGTCACCTCCGCACGACACCCGTCCCCGGCAATCGCTCAGCATCTGCCCCCTCCGCGACAACGGCTTCCGCGCGGCACTTACCAGCGCGCGGCAACGGCTTCCGCCCGCGCCTACAACCGGTGCAAATAGAATTTAGTGTTAGTCTTGATGCCCTACACTTTTCAATAGTCTAAACCTTAAGCTAAAGATACTTTTGAACTTACAAGCACAACTTTTATATATTCCAACACAAGCTGAAAGCTTCTTGGATCCTGATTTGCTCCTTTAAAATCTTCAATGGGTCTCTGAAACAACAACGGAAACAAAAAGTTTATGATTGAGCTCCAAATCTTTTTAATTAAGAAAAAAATGTTGATGAAGTCCTACTGTGAGGAGGCAGATAAGATGCATCCATGATTAGAAAAGGAAGAGAAAAGAACCTACAAGCATAATAGAAATTAATCATATAAAAAAATTCACAAGGATCACATTTACTACCAGAAGGTAATTATAGAACTTTCTTATCAAACGAAAAGAAAAATTGAAAAAAAGCAAGTGATTAAACATGTTTAAGTCCAAGTCAGGTAAAGCAATGAAAGTAGTTCCAAGTCATCCACCCTAATACATTTTAAAAGAGAAACCAAATCTGTAGAAAAAATTGCGTCACTTGACGAATTCTGTAAATGACACGTGTCCATTAAAATTTACATTTAAAATTGCAAAAAAAAAAATCAGCAAAACACGTTAAAACAATGCCCCTAAAACTGACTTATCAAATCCACTCTTTCATCTTCTACCCACGTTCCCCACTCCTCCATCGGCTAATTCACTTCTCAAAACCGTTCGATTCGTCCCATTTGTTCACCCATTTCAACAAAACATGTGCACGATGCAAGTTTTTATAATTAGTATGTAGCTTTTTAAATGTTAAAAATTATAAAAATGGCCCCCATCAATATTGTATGTGCAATACACAAATACACATACGTGTTGGATGTGCAAGCTATAGATGCATAGACATTACGGATGCGCAAATCATAAAAGCATAGACAATGTACAGGAGCAAAGCCAACATGCTCATCAACCATGTCTAAGCAAACCAACAACCCTAGTAGGTTTTGACGTGTATGGGTTAAATCGGTTTATTTTAAATATATTCAAGTAAGTTATTTATCCCTTATTGTTCATACAACAATTACAAAATTATCAAGTTGGGTAAAAAATGATAGTCATTATTAACCTTAATATCGTATGAAGATTATAGGTTATAATAGACCGAACGATAAAAGTGATGTATGCCTTATTTATTCTCAATCACATAAACCCTAATATCACAACAAAACTTAGAAATCGGATTTTAACTCACTCCTCAAATCTTTATGTTATTAAAGTGTCATGGGAAACAATGTGAAGCGATATTGATAGAAACATGGTGAATGAGCTGCGTAATATACATCACATGGTATGTTACGATATGAAAGTATGAATGTCAAGTATTTATTGGTTTAATCACTTCGAATTAAGCGGTAAAAAGCTCGTACACTTGATCTAAGGGTATTTGAAAATCACGTTCACATGTGTTGTGCATATTGGTTTTGCACATCAAGCGTGTCCGTGCATATTGGTTTTGCACATCACGTGTGTCCGTGCATGTTGGTTTTGCACATCAAGCCCGTCTGTGCATGTTCAACATGCACATCAAACATGTCTGTGCGAGAACGTGGAGACGAGAGAGCTCTGAAAAAAGAGAATAAGTTTCGGGTCAATTTTGTAATTTTTAATAAAATAAAAGTTATATACTAATTAAAAAAACCTTTATAGTATAACCCTAACAAAATCAAAAATTGTCACGTTGAACTTCATCTTCTTCATTTCCTACCCACTTCTCCATCATCAAAATAACCGCTAACCACGCTCCATGAATTAACCAAGAGTATATTATTCCTTTATTATAGTGTTTGGGGTTAATCTGCCCTCTCATTCCACCTCTTGATTGTTTATCTCGGACTTCCTCCAACTGTAACAGCCTTTTAAAAGTTACTTCGATTTCTCCATCTTATTTAACAACAACATCAAAAACTGCTTTGTGGTACCCCGTTAAACTTCCACTTCTCCAAATTCTTTTTGGCCCTAAACTCGCTCCCTCAATTTGATCCGGTGAGACGACACCACTCCCTCAATCTGATATTGCTAGGTTTTCTCTCCATCAAATCCCGTACAGCGGCAACAATTTTTCAATCCGGTTGGGGATTTAGGGTTTTCGTCGTTAGTGATGAGGACGATCGACAAATTAGCACTAGAATTAGAGATTTTAAGGAGCAATTCGGGGATTGTTGAGATTGGTTTAGAGATCTCATTCGGATTGTTTAGACGGTTGGTGTATGTGATGACGGTGCGGAGAGCTAGACGATTGGGAAGGAGAGTGAGTTCGAAGAAAGGATGCGGATGGCAAACTGCGGGAGGAGACGACGTCGACGGAAAGCCATACATCGGTGTATGAGAGGTGGCCGCCGGAGGAGGCGTCGATGAAGGTGGTGGAGAAGTGGTGGGAGCGGGAGGAGATGAAGGTGGTGAAGTCAAGGGATAGAGAGCGGGATGACGGAGACGGCTGCGATCTGTATGTATGTCGCCAATCTAGATCTTATATATGTTGTGTTTATTCTTCTTCTTCTGTTCTATTTTTTTTATTTTTTGTAGATTTATCTGTTTAATTCTCCAAGCACCAACTTTAATCTGAGAATCAAATGGAATTGTTCGAACACGTTGTTCACAGACTTTCTTATGAACCTTCACAACGAGCAAATTCATGAATTTTTTGAGCTCTTCATTATGTCCTTCAAATTTTCTTTGATTTTGATTTTAAATTCTATTTCGGGTTGAACTCTAGCAAAATTTGCGACCAAACCACATTCGCAGACAGTAGTACTTGATGATTTTGTTGATCTCTTCAGTACTGTCTCCTACAGCTTCATCTCCCCTAATCCCTCAAACTTGCTTCTTCGTTCCATAATTTTTGCCTCCTTCTTTCATGTGTAATACAGGTTTTAAGAGGTTTTACTGAAACTGATCTGATTTGGTTTCTTTGTTTGTTTTAGGGATTTTCCCAGCCATTGGCCATGACTGTGCTGTCTGAGATTGGTGAAATAACCGTCTTTGTGTTGGGGTGAGTTCTTATACACTTTCATTCTTTCTGATTATGTTCTTGAGTTCAAATTGCGCGCTGGGCTTTGTTGTATATTACATGCGTTGAAGCAACTATCTGACTAAAAATCATTAAAATTTTCAATCTGGAAAAACTGGGGATTTATGGGTTGTGCCTGCAATCCAGTATCAATTTACTATTATTATTTGCTCTTTTTTCCTCAATATTTTCTTGCAACAACAATTATTTTGTAGGAGTTCAATACATATTTTTCATGCAAGGGGTCATTATTGGATGCTTTGTTCCTTTAATTGTTTAGATGTTTGAATTAAGTTCTTGCATTGAAAATTTCTTAGGTAGTGATTGTTTTTTCTATGTTTGGACATAGAAACCGATTCTAATTAATAAGTGCTTTTTCATATTACATGGAGAGTAATGAAGAAACTGTGTTTGAAGCTCTATTTTTAGTGGTATTAGTGCTTTTTTTTTTTCTTTTTTTTTGATAAGGTAAAGATTAGATTGAAACCACAGACGAGTCGGTTTCTCAATCTATAGCATCCTTACGGATGAGAATTACAAATTCTAGACAATCTCTAAAGTCTTCCAAGGGAACCTGATGAACCTTCTTCGCGATGAAATCGGCCACGACGTTGGTTTCTCGAAAGACGTGAGAAATCTGCACTGAAGAAAACAGTTGTAAAATACATAGGATATCAGAAATTAGCATTTCAATATCCCATGAACAGTGCTAGATTTGGTTAAGGACATTCACGATGGTAAGGTTGTCACATTCAAGATGAATGTTGGTAATGCCTAATTCATAAGCTTTTACCAGGGTATTTCTTACTGTCAGTGTTTCTGTTTTAAGCGGGGTTGAAATACCGCATTTATCCCTATAGAGGAAAAGTGGTTTTCCCGTGTTGTTCCTGAAAATGTAGCCAAAACTAGATTCACCATTGGTTTTGGTGGATCCATCTGTGTTGATTTTAATTATGTTATCCGGAGGCTTTTTCCATTTCTTTATTGGTCGTCTTACAATGTTCGTTTTATAAGCTTTTTTATTGTCTTCTGTAACACAGTCAGGGTTCCAGTTTTTCGTTTGATTCCAGTTTTCAATTTGTTTCTTAATGTAAATTGGTACATCCTTAATGGGTTCGACATCATCATTTGTTCTACCAAAGCTTTGTTAGTTTCTAAAGAACCAAATGCTCCACCAAGAGACCATTAATTCTGAGAATTGTGGTCTATCAATTTTTTGTAGAATTTCTTCAATGATTTCATTAATTGTTTTGTTTCTTATGTTTAGGGATGTGATTATGCCAAAGGTGTCATGATTTAATTTTTCGATTGTTTTTAAGGTTTGCTTGCATTGTAAGAGGAGGTGGTTCAAATCTTCCAACTGAGCATTGTAGCGTATACAACCCAGTGGGGTTGCAACGCCCTTTTCTGCTAATCTAGCTTTTGTTGGAATTTCGTTTTTCATTATTTTTCAGACAAAGTTTTTAACTTTGGGATACTTGTTCATTTTCCAGATCCAAGATGAATCATAGGCAGTGTAACTCTTGTTTTTGTTAATTAGTTCCATAGCAGAATTTGTAGAAAACCAACCGTTTTTGCTAGTTTTCCAGTACATTCTATCATGGATCTCATTTAAGGGAATTGGGATTGAGATTAATTTTTTGGTTAAATCATTTGTTTAGTATTGTTCAAGTAATTTCTTATTCCAGGTTTTATTTGGCCGCATAAAATCAGCTAGCAGGGCATCCTTATTCAGGATTGACTGTGAGTTTATGTTATCACATAAGGGGGTATTCAGGATCCAGTTATCCGTTCAGAATTTGATAGTTTTTCCATTCCCTACTTGCCAAATTAGTCTAGATTTGAACCCAGGCATAAGTTCAATCATTTTGTACCATTGCCAAGAGCAGTTTCCTTTTTTCTCGTAATGAAGTATATGGTTTGTTTTTAGGTATTTATCCGTAATAACTCTAACCCAGAAGTTATTAGGTTCGGCTAGAATTTTCCATAGTAATTTGAATTGAAGGGCTTTGTTAATGTCTTTAGCTTTTCTCAAACCAAGACCTCCTTGATAACTTGGTTTACAAATTTTTTCTAAACCTATAAGAGGTTTATAGGAGTTGTCTTTGTTCCAAAAAAAGGATATGTTTAGTTTATCAAGTTCATTGTGTGTGTGTAGGTAACATGAAGCCTTGCATAAGATAATTTGGTCTTGAAGCCAGATTGATTTTTATTAGTGTTGTTCTTTCTGCTTGGGAAAGAGAATTTGCTTTTCATTTAGATAATTGTTATTGGGTGCTAACTAAAAGGTCAGCAAAGGTGTTCGAGTTAACTCTATCATTGATGATAGGGTAACCCAGGTATTTTTCGAGAGAAATCATGTTTGTGATTGTGAGAATGCCTTGTAGAGCTAGTTTCTTTTGGTTGGTTACCTTTTTTGTAACTTGAAAAGCCAATTTATGAAAATTTACTTTTTGTTCTGAGATCTTGCAGTAGTCATCAATAATATCTTTGATTTCTTTACAGTTTTCATGTTTAGCTTTTGAGAATATCACAATGTCATCTGCAAAGGCCAGAAACGGAATTTGTGTTCCTTGTTGCTTGATTTGAACTCCTAGGGGATTTCGAGTTCTATCTGAGGCTTTTTGGAGTTTTCTAGCAAGGATTTCAGATCCTAAAATAAACAAGAAGGGCGAAAGGGGGTCTTCATGTCGAAGTCCTCTTGAAGGTTTGGATATTTCTGTGGGTCCATTGTTAACAAGTACCGAGAAGGATACCGTTGTAATGTATTCTTTTATCCACTTGATAATTTTTTTATGGAATCCATACTTTTCCATTATTTTTATAATAAAATCCTATTCGATTCTATCATAAGCTTTTTCCATGTCTAGTTTTAAGGCAATAAAGCCTTCAGTTCCTTTTTTCGATTTAAAAGAGTGAAAGATTTCATGTGCAATCAAGATATTGTCTTGAATGGCTCTGTTAGCAACAAAGGCACCCTGAAGGGGGTGTATCAATTTTTCCATGATTCATTTGAGTCTAGTTGTTATAATCTTCGAGATGATCTTATAAATAGTAGAGTACAGACTTATGGGTCTATAGTGATTTGTAGAGTTTGGATTGTCACATTTTGGGATTAAGGATATGAATGTGTGATTTATTTGTTTAAGCAGTTTTCCAGACAGAAAAAAGCTTTTAACTGCTTGAATAACAGAGGGCCTACGATGTCCCAATATTTTTGGTAAAATTCTGCTGTCATGCCATCCGGCCCCGGAGATTTATCCGAGCCAATGTTAAAGACCGCCTTTTTAATTTCTTCGTTGGATACATTTTTTATTAATTCCAGATTATCCTCTGTAGATATTTCAGGTTGGATTAATTCAAGGTTTTCCTGGAATAGTCGTTGGTTCATATCCTCACTTCTGAATCTTTTTATGAAATCATTTCTGATTTCATTTCTGATGTTTTCTTCACCAGTGATGCTTGTTACTTCTTGGGTTTTGATTTCTTTTATAATTATTCTGTTTCTTTTTCCACTTGCTATGAAAATAGCTGGCATTCGTGTCATTATATTTAATGTGTTTTACCTTAGCTCTTTACACTAGTAAATTTTTTGGAAACACAAAAGTTTTTCCTTTTTTTCTATGATTATAGTTTTTTTTTCAATGAGGTCATTTGTAGGGTGATTACAGATCTCAGTTTGGATTTCAGAAAGTTATTTTTCTATAGTTTGTAATTGTGTAAAGACATTTCCAAATGTACTTTTATTCCAGATCTTAGCATGTTTTTTGAGTAGTTTTGTTTTGGATACCAGATTGTACAATCTAGATCCATGGTAGTTTGTTCTCTATGTTTGTTTTACCACGTTTCTAAAATCCTTCCTAGTCATCCAATTTTTTTCAAATTTAAACAAATGGGTTTTAAAAGGCACAGCTGAGTCTAGCTCGATGGAGATTGGACAATGGTCTGAGCTAGAAAAAGCATAATGCTTAGTACAGATATCAGGGTACCATTGAAGGATTTGGTGATGGATAAGAACCATATCCAGTTTTTCATGAATGTTTTCTATTTCTGTGTTGTTCTTTCGCCAGGTATAGGTGTTACCCTGAATAGGAGTATCCAAGAGTTCACATTCATTTTTAAAATGACGTAGTCTTGCAAATTTTGATAAAGGCGGTGTATTTCCGCCTAATTTTTCAGAAGGGTTTTGAATTTCGTTCAGATCTCCCATAATAATACACGAAAGAGAACAATTTTTAATGTAGGGGATAAATTCGTTCTAGAACACATTTTTTGCACTCATTTGGTGGGGCGCAAGTAAGGATTATCATAAGTTTTTTGTTCGTGAACAAGTTTGTATACTTAATACTAATAAATCTTATTTTGATTTGTTCGATTTCAAGGATTTCGTTTGTAAGTTGATAGGTCTTCCACATTACGCAAATGTCTCCTGCGAAGCCCGTAGCAGGGACGCAGTAGAATTGATCAAACCTTGCTTTTTTCCATACTTTTTCATTTGGTTCTTTGTTTGTTCTTGTTTCAAAAAGTGCAAGAAGTTGTATTCGTTCGATTTTACAGAAAGACTCAACATCCGTCCAAAATGTTTTCTTTCCGATTCCGCGGCAATTCCAGGTTGTGATCTTCATAAAAACCTATATGCGTTGTTGCCCCATATCCTAAGACATTTAAGAGTCTTATTGTCGTTTCTATTCTCGTTCTTATTTATTATTTTACCCATAGTCATGAGAGAATTCAGAGGACTAGTCGTTTTGTTCTTAAGAAGTATGTGTGTTTGATTGTTCTTAATTGGGGAATCCCATTGATGTGAGGCAGACCTAACAAGAAAGAAACGGCCAAGTGAAAACACCACATCTTCCTTTATTAGACCTTGTTAAGTATTGTGCCTAATTTCATGTAGAATTGATAATTTCAAGATAAGGGGTTAATGATAAACTTGGTATTCATGTAAAATTGCTCTAATTGTTCCACATAATTTTGTTGTTGTTGGTATATCCAAAAAGGACTCCAGATGTAAGAGGCCAGTATATGACAAATTTTGTTGCTGGTGTATCAAAAAAGGACTCCAGATGTAAAATTGATAATTTGTAGTTGCTGGTGTATCCAAGAAGGACTCCAGATGTAAGAGGCCAGTATATGGCAAGTTTGGTTCCAATAAGCATTATACATAGTTATAGAACTGTATAAAATACATATAGGGTTCATAGACTGATTTTTCATGGGGTAAAAACTCCATAAAAGCTTGAAGGTCGGTTGATGATGTTCTTCAAAGTCGAACTTCTTGGCTTGTGAGATGCAGTAGCACAAGACATACCTGCAGAATCTAACATAAACAGAATGCAGCGAAAATATAACCCATAAGTTTCGATCGAGTTTGTTCAAGGGTTCGAGATAATGGTAGAGGGTTTGCTTATTCAGAAAATAGCCTCTAAGAAGAGGCCATTTTCCTTCAAAGTCCCTGAAAAAAAGATTAGTACCAAAAAAATTGGGGATTAAAGTCCCTCCAAGAGTCATATAAAGGGGATTGTCATAATCCCACTGAGTTTCCGATAAAGGATAATAACTGGAAAGGAAGCGATCAAAGCCATGGACAAAATCACACAGAGCATGCCAAAGAATCCAATTAGCCAGATCTACTCCCCACCAGAAATATACCAGTACAAGAGGCCAAAAATGGATGATAGAATGATCAAAGTTATGGGGTTCAAACATATAGCAGGAATTAATAAAGTACATCAAGTACTTAAACCACTTAACAAAGGGGATCCGGATCCAGCAACCAAATTCAAGAAGCAGATCTAACAGAGAGTCAAGGATCATATTAGGGTTCGGAGAACTCAACACAACAACAAGAAAAATCACAGGCCAAACAACACACACATCCAGCCAAACGACACACAACAAGCAAAAATCCGAAAGAAGAAGAGGAGAAGGGAGAAAAGAGCGACACCACCTGGAGCGTCGGCCGAGACGACGCAGGGCCGCTCGGAGACAAGCAGAGCCGAACAGAGCCTGTCCCTGAAGCTCAACGACGGCGGCGTGCACCGAAATTTGGAACGGTTTTTTATCTCCCCTGGCTCTCGCATCAGTAGCTGGCCATGGCAGATCTGATCTCCGAGGAAGGAAGCGAGCGCAGGAGAGCCCTGGATCCCACGTCGTCTTTGGGGGAGATCTTCTGGAGGGTGGCTCAGCATGACGTTCAGTCGGAGGATCCCCACAGAGCACTGTCAAATTTCTCTTCTTCCCAGAGCAAGGAGACAGAGAGCGGATCTGAGGTGGTTGGGAGTCGGAGTAGTCACGGTTGTCAAGGTTAGAAGTGCAGAGATGGAAGAGGCAGATCAGAGGAAGGGTATCGGAGAGGAAGCTCGGTGGCGACCTCTCGGGGCTAGGGATTTCAGTCGCCGACGCAGCTTCGACGGCGTTGCTGCCTTCGCCGGCAAGGTTCGAGAGGTTGTTCTTCAGTTCAGAAAGATCTGAGAACAGGTTCATCTGGTGGCTTTTGGTTGGAGCGGCGGTAGAGCCATAGTTGGTAGTGTTTAGAGTTTTCGGGGTTTCCTTGTACGGAGAGCGTTTTTGAGATTTCATTTTGTGGTATTAGTGCTTCTGATCACAAATGAGTAAATATATGTTATGGTTTCTTTGTTGTCAATCTTGAACATTTGTGCGTGTGATATGTATTGACTTTGGTTTTAATATAGTCTTAACTAACACGTAGATGTAGATGGAAAGTTAAAGTGCTTCACAAATGTCACTTTTGCACACAACTTCTCTTTTGATAGTGAAATTGTTAAAGTGTTTTCTGAAGTTTTGGTTATCTCATGCTTTTTAGTGTTTTGAGTAATAAGAACCCAACCCAAGGGTACTAGTGCCTTTGGCAGTGGATCAAATATGTTTGGACAAAATCCTTGACAAGTGTTTGTTTTTATTGATTTTTTAACACGGGCTCTCTTTTTAATGCATGTTGGCACTGTGAAATGGTACCAGCTTTTCATGTTTGTTTCAATAAGCACCATTTAATCTAGGCATACCCTATATGCACACGTTTTGTGAGCTAAATGCACACAAAATGGTGCGCTTAATGTAAGCGTACGCCTCTGGTGCGCTTACATTAAGCACATAGGGTCAGAAGTGGTATTTAAAAAAATATGAGGATGGATAAGGCCAAAACCTGTGGGCTTAGTATAAGCGTACAGGTTTGTATGATCCGGCCGTTGGTGCGCTTACACTAAGTGCACCAACTGCCTGCTTAAAATTTGACCGTTGCATTCGAACGTTGGTACGCTTACAGTAAGCGTACCAACGGCCGAATTTTTAGTCTATAAATTGCCATTTTAATCTTCTTCCATACCATCTTCTTCCACACCATCACAACATTGAAATGAATTTGCAAATTGAAGATGAGGTGCGAGATTGGATACAAGCTCGAGAAGACGAAGAAGTTGACGAAGAATGGAGCGACTCGGACTCCGAAGACGGAGGAGATGATTGTGATTTGTACGAGGTTAGTGTTTAAATTTGACACAGTTTAATTCATAACTTATAAGTTCTATTGTAGTAGGTAAATTTGCTATGAATTAATGTCTTTGAAAATTTGTTGTATTATTAGTTTGTTCTAATTATAGGCAGTATAATAATTCATAAATTAAAAATAATTATAGGGTGAAGATTATACAGGACATTTTCGTAGTGGCCTAATTTGGGAGAGTATGAATGAAATGATTCAGTGAGCGAGAGCTAGAGCAAAAGAGTTGATGATAGTTTTGGTGAAACGTACCTCAAATCCGTATGTAGTTAGTTTTACATGCGATAGATATGCTAAGCCTAGATCTGGGAGGCCGAAAGTTAATGTAGAAAATCCGGAGTTGTCGGTTTCAAGGATTCGAAAACGCAGATCAAAGAAGTGCGGTTGTAGGTTCGAGTTGTATGGGTGTCGTTTGAAAAACGAGCGGAGGTTTCTTACATCAAGATGGGTATTGGATGTTATACATGGCACCCACAACCACAAGCTTCAGACTAGCTTTCACGGGAATGCATTCATGGGTCGAATGACCCAGGAAGAGGAGGTCATGGCTAGGAAATTTGGCGATTGTCGGAAGACTCCGAAAGAGATTGTTTTTGAGTTGAGGAAAAACTTTCCGGGAAATGTAACATCAATGAAGCAGGTTGCCAACTTTTTGCAGAAGCTCCATTTCGATGATCGTGGTGAATTGACGGTTACTCAGTGGTCCCTTCAATTTTTGAAAGACAACGGGTATCTTTTCTATCCTCTTAGGAATGTGCAGAAAGGGGATGAGGTAGAGATTCTGTTTTTTGCTCACCCGGAGTTGCTACGGTTGCTGAAGAAGTTCCCGTACGTTGTGATCATTGATGCCATATACAAGACAAATAAGTATGTAATATATTTTAATAGTAGTTATATATTTTGCTATGTGCTACAATTTGATTAGTTATATTCACTAAATATTGGTATTTGAATTTCTTATGTGTATGAATAGATATGATATGCCTTTGGTGGAGATTGTTGGTTTTACGTGCACTCACAAGACGTTCAACATTGCGTACGCATTCACCTGAGCGGAAAAAGTTTTCCATTACCAGTGGATAGTGAGGGCCCTTCGAAACTTGTTTGAGCAGTTGGGAGTAATGACAAAGGCTATAATGACCGATTGTGAAAAGGCTCTCATCAAAGCTATTAAGGTAGTTTTCAAAGACGTCCCGGTAAGACATCTCTTGTGTTGGGTCCATATTAGAAACAACATCAAGGCACATGCCGACAAGGTTATAAAAGACAGTGCCATAGTCGATAGGTTTACAAACCAGTGCTGGAGTCTTTTTTGCTCGACCATCGAGGAAAGCTACGAGGAGAGGCTTAGAGCATTGAGGACGTCGTGGAAGAGCGGCCTTGTTGGATACGTCGAGAGGGAATGGCTGACTCCTTACAAGAAAAACATAGTAAGATCTTGGACGGATTACACCCTTCACTTCTTCACGAGGACTTCAAACAGGTATCCTTTGAACAATGTGTAGTTGATTGTTTGTACTTATGAGTTCCAAGGTCGTGCTAAGACAATAAATGTTTTTTGTTTTGATAGGGTTGAGGGGATGCATCGTGTCTTGAAAGATATTGTGGGGTCTAGCAGAGGCGGCTTTAACAGAGTGATCGTGAGGATCCACCATGCAATCATTCTTCAAATCGAGACGATTAGGGCGACCATGAACAAGTCAATGTCTACACGACCAATGGAGTTCAACGATCCAGGGTTTTCGGAGCTTGCCCAAATGGTCTTTTCAAGGCTCTTCTATAGAGTGTCAGATAAGTGTTTTGATTTGTTGTTGGCTATGTATGATAAGTTAGTCAAGGAGGACTATTCAGAAGTATGTGATGATCATTGGGTGAGAGACTGTCTTGGATTGCCGTGCGTACACGATATTGCAAACGCCATCATTACGAGGACATCTCTCACTCCAGACGACATTCACGAATTCTGAAAGGACTTGCATTGGGAAGAGGATCCAACAACATTTGCGCTTGCTGACGACAGTGTTCTGGTGTCCGTTCCAGAGTTGAGATTGCATGAGATGTGGTCGAGAGTGCAAAGCCGAACTTTGAGCCAAGCCACGTTATGGCAAGTGAGTGATTTGTACATTGCCTTGGAGCATCCGGAACAGAGTACGTTTATGAAGTCGACGGACATCTCTAGAAAGGGAAGGCCAAGTGGTGCGAAGAACAAGGCAAATGGGTCGCCGACTAGGGAAAAGAGCCTGCATGAGCACGTAAGAGAAGATCTACTGAAGTCCGAGAAGGCAAAGGAAAAGGCAAAGGAGAAGCTGAAAGGGCCAGGTCGTCCCAGGAAGCAAGCAAGTTTCTTAGTCCTTGAGCCCGAGGACATGCAATCTCAACCGCAAGTAGAAGAATCACAATCGGAGGAGGTGTACGTCGAGACCGACCATGTTGGAGTCCGTCCGTCGGAGGAGTGGCCTGGAGAACCCATGATTCATCTTGGGGTGGACTTTGGGGTTCGGAATATAGATTACTTCTGGTTTAGGTACATTAATGGTGCTATGGATGTACATTCAGACGGACATTGTGGTTATCGGTCTTTGGCTGTGCTTATGGGGATGAGTCAGGGTCAATATCCCTTGATTCGCAGCGCGATGGCAAAAGAGTTGCGTGCCAACCGACAAATGTGGGAGCCGATACTAGAGGCTACATGACCAGGGTCATGGGACAATCTAATGGTTCAAATTAACTATGTGAAGACCCCTTGTGGCCCGGATTATTGGCTTGACATGCCATTCATGGGTTTAGTGTTTGCCACGGTGTATAATGTTGTTGTGATCGTCATATCTCAGTACCCTTTATTGTGCTTACCAATTAGGCCGTCTGGACCATGTTGCACACCTCCCTTACAAATGTCGGGGATAGCACACATAGGGGATCACAACCACTGGATACCGGTAATGTTTTGTTTATGTATTTGTACTTCGATGTTTCATTTGCAATATCGTGTATACTAATTGCGTATTTTTTGTTTGTATTCGTATAGGTGACGCTCAGTTCCGACTCTCTATTACCACCCATTACGTATGCGTGGCGAAGACATTGCGATCCAAGAATCCTGTGGTGGGAAGAAGTGTATGATTCAAAATTGCAAGAGTTTAGGGAATGCCGAAAGGCAGCCAGTCTGAATCCAGATTATTTGGCTTAGTTGATCCACATTATCAGTACTTCATGTAAAACTCTAAGGCAGTTTGTAATGTAATATAACTTTTTATGTGAGTGGGTCTCTTTTGGTTAATTCCTCATGATTTTTGCTTTGGTGGGTTTCATAGTAAGGCTTATGTGATGAAAAAGACATCAAACTTATGGAGTCGCAAATTATCATAACCATGATATCTGTTGCGACAAAGGGGCAAATCAGAAAGTTAGACGGGTTCGACTTTCATCGAAGGTTTGCCCTCCCTTAGAATTCATGAGGCAGTGAACGGGATAATGGACACAAGGTAATGACTCCAACTCAATGCTGTAATAATAACATTATTCATACAATTTGAAGACATATCTAATAAAAAACATGGTTATAACTCCGACGATCTGGAATATGAGTTATTTTATCAGAAGCAATAAATTTTTAAAAAAATATAAAACCAATTAAAGATGAATAACGTTACCGAAAAGTTGAATAATCTATCACGGGTCGAGTTTTCTCCTCTACACGATGAATCTTGAGCTCGGAAAAGTTGAAGACACCGAATGTGAATTGAATGTTGTGTTTGGATGTGAAGAGAATGAAAATTGGCTTTGGTATTTATAGGCGGGAAATGTTGACGTTAGAGAAATGACCGTTTGTGCGCTTACAATAAGCGCACAAACGGTCAGATTTCTAGCGACCGTTTATACAGTTGGGTTTTGGGCTCAAATACAGGCCCAAGTTATGTACGCTTACATTAAGCGCACAACTGTACGCTTAATGTAGGCGCACAACTGTACGCTTAAAGTAAGCGTACACATCTATATGACGAATTTAGTAATTAATACTATACCAATGAATTGATATTGTTTCTTAAGAAGTGATCACTCTTATTATATACTAATTTAATATGACGGAGTCTTATGACGTTATAATGTGATATGATGTAGTCTTATGAAGTGTTATATTGAACTCTATAGTTACGCTATAGCATGAAGTACGATATAACTTCGATTGTATAGTTTTTACCACCCGAATTGATATTGTTTCTTAAGAAGTGATCACTCTTATTATATACTAATGTAATATGACGGAGTCTTATGACGTTATAATGTGATCACTCTTTCCCTAAGCTTTGAATATGGTTACAAGATATATAACTTGGGGACGCTGACCTACTAGTTCAAACACTAATGCATCATTGATTTTTACTTCATGCCAGAATACAAAACCCCGCCAGCCGTTGCCAAATCGGTATCGATTCCCACTCTTTGCGATACACGCCCCCAAACAAGCATTACCACAATCCAAAGTCAATTCCGTTGCTTTTGAAGAACTCAAGAATCTCAGAGCATGCTCCCTTGGGATACTCTGCACATCAGTAAGTGCATTTAAAGTTTATATTATGAAGTCTTATGAATAAAAAATTTACTTAATGAAGGATGCGGTCCTTACCACCCGAAATTCTGGATAGAGCATGGTTTGATTTATTACAATAATGAAGCTCATCTCAGGATCACGCCGCATGGCTTGAGCTCTTTCTAATGCCGAATTTTCAACATTTCCATCATCATCATCATTAGAGGAGCTGTTGTCTTCTACGAAAACAGAGGAACTTGAATCGTCGCTGATTTCTATAACATTTCTCGACGACGAAGCCATACTCTACAACAAACTTGATATTCCGGATCTGAGTTATATTTGAGTTTTGTGTTTGGATGAGAAAGAGAATGAAATGGGATATTTATAGCCATTTCATCAACGGGCATAAATCCGACCATTTATGCGCCTAATGTAAGCGCATAAACGGTCGGATTTATGCCCGTTGTATTCGACTGTTACACAGGTATTGGGCCCAAATTTGGGCCCAATATCTGTGCGCTTAATGTAGGCGCATACCTATGCGCTTACTGTAGGCGCACAGTTATTGGGCCTAATTTTGGGCCCAATGCCAACACTCTTACTCTTATGAAGTTATACAAAATAATATACTACTCTAACCCGAAACTCTTGATTTGTGAAAAACCCAAAATAAATTACGATAAGTCATCCATGAAAAGTATGACAAATAACATAAAATGTACATAATATAATATTATACATAACAGTTTGTGACCATACATGACAACCCTAATCGCCACCCGACTGACTTCCACTACCCTCCCCAGCCTCGTGTGTAGAATCCGTAAAAAGCTGTGACTGAGACGCACGAGGTGGAGGGGCGGCCATCGGAGGAGTGTCATGAGTCAACATATTCAATAGACGCCCCATGAACACCCGAACCTCCTCGACGGTAATAACGCTCCTATCCATCGACCTACGTAAATATGCACGGAGCTCACCTGCAACCAACTGGTTCCGCTGCATTCATAATATCAATTACCCATTAGAATTTATATATAATATTTAATAATAATACACATTTATTGAATTAACCAAATTAAACATACCGCAAGAGTGTCCACCGTAGGTGTGGGATGGACAGGGCCGACGGGACGATCCTGTCTAGTGGATCTGGGATCCACCAACACATGAGAATACTCATCCAGCCAATTGAGGTAGTCATCTGTCACATCCTAATACTGCGTGGCTGGTGGATCCTCTATCTGGATCAGAGGCCTCAGATCCTCATCCCACGCCCCCAATAGATCAGCATGAAATGTGACGTCATAATGACGAAGGTTGAACGCGCGGGTGACTGCTATGGGCTGCGGAGGTAACACTGGGATCCCCTGTACGTGCCTGAACTGTCGCAGGATGCGGTCCGGCAAATACGGCTCCTGTATATCCAAGATCTGGATTATACCTCTGAACATAGAAGGAGCGTACTCCGACCGGTCGAATGATACCCGAGCGAAAGGAAACCACTGAACTTGTAACATGTAATTTATATGAAATTAGTATTTTGCGTCAATATATATTATAAAATAAACTATTAATTTAATGAAACAGATTACCTCATCATATCTGATACTGTCTAGAATCTGGCGCATACATACCAAACGACCAGGGTTCTTGCCTTGTGGAACCTCCTGGCCCTCTCTGAAAGCAGCAGCATCAACGTCAATGGCAGCAGGGTCCATGACATAATGTCCACGGAAATGGGGAAAATACGCCCATATCCATGACTGTAAATCAGGATCAAACGATAAGAATAAAAATGAATTTATAACATTACAATTTAATTTTTGGGAAATTCCTCTTGGTGCCCCTGAGTTTAGGGTTATTCCTGTTGGTGTCCCACGATTAAGTTTTTTTCCAGTTGGTACCCCTAAGGTTTTGGTTCATTCTCTTTGTAACCGAAATTTTTCATATCCGTATCATTTTGGTTTGAATTGATCAAATCGAAGCTCATCATTATGTTTATTGACCTCAACTTAGTACGATTCGACTCCTAAAATAATCAAATTCATACTCGAACCATTCCGATTTGAATTCTTAAGGTCGGAACGGGTTGTTGCTTCGGAATTCAAATCGACATGGTTCGGACATGGATTTGGGTGTTTTAGGAGTCAAATCTTACTAATTTGAGGGCGATGAACACAATGGTGGACTTGGATTTAATCAATTTGAACTGGAATGATACAAACATGAAAAAGTTTGGTTACGAAGCAAACAAACCCAAACCTTAGGGGCACCAACTAGAAAAAACTTAATCGTGGGACACCAACAGGAATAACCCTAAACTCAGGGGCACCAACAGGAATTTCCCTTAATTTTTTAATTTAAATTGACATTTCTTACCCTCAACAGTATGCCAGAACTGGCAATGCCCTGTGCAGCTCGTCTGGAAGCCTGGCCTAAGTTCCTGTATAGCAAGGCCAATATACTAGCTCCACATGCGTACCGGTCGGTGGTCGAAAAGCAACGACAACCACTTGTGCTTGATCGCCTTCGTAGACTTGTCCATCATCACTGTACTGCCGAGCAGCAAGAACAGATACAGTGTAGCTATGGCGCTCTGGTCCTCCTGCGGCGCCCTTATCCTCCGCTTGAGCTCCTTCTGAAGCCAGTCCAATGGAATGCCACCATCGTTGTACCATCTCTGCACCTATGTGGTGTCGGCATGCCCAAAGAACTGCGCGACCCTCTGAATCAGATCTATACCAAGGAGACCCGTGCAGCTCCTCCCGGTAATCGGCACCCTGAGAATCTCATAAACGTCATGCAATGTAATGGTCATCTCGCCCCATGGAAAATGGAACGAGGATGTCTCAGGGTGTCATCTCTCGACAAAAGCAGACACCAATACATGATCCACTGCCCCAGTGCCTAGAGTGCGTAGATGGGTGAGACCGCTACGCTCTGCCAGCTAAAACCGTGTGTCTGGCCCGGGTCTGATATACTCCTCGAGCGGAGAGGTCCAGCCGACGTGAAAGTGGACCTTCAAGACCTTGCGGTCCTGAATGTTCGATAATTAATATAAGTTATCTATAAAAATTACAATTTATATTTATATTTCAATTAAAACGGGCCTACACACTAAATACGTACCAAATCCTGAGGCTGCTGGCGGCGCTGACGCCCCGGTGTAACCTCCTGATAAGGCGTTGTCGTGACACCTAATCAAAATAATCCTAACAAACCTAAACAATTAGTAGAGGCAAGCAAGGGTCGATCCCACAGGGAGGAAGTGATCAATCTAAGTATTTATGAGCATACAAAGTAACAAAGGGGGGTTTTGATTGTTCACAGAGTAACAAGGTTAAGTTGGCTTGAGAATATGAAGGGGGAAAGTAGTTCCACTAGAACGAGATCCACAATACAGAGATATAAGTTGATCACAGAAATCTATTCAATCCAAGTTCTTTTACTATTCTTATGGTTGTTCCCACCCTGATCTTAAGTACTATTGATTCTCACAGTTGTCAATAGACTTATTACTATGCCAATGGTAAAATACCACCAGTCACGCCTGTCACGCGGTACCAGACCGGGGTACTTTACCACCAACAAAGCAATAGCAATGCACACAAGGATATAGGATACATGCAAGTAGGAAGACGTACAAGTACTCACTCCCCTACTTAACATGCAACTGATTCTCACTCACAATTGTACGCTCGGAACCCCTATAGGCACAATTGTGTTTGTCACTAGATATGCACTCGGAACCCCTATATGCAATCCTAGCAATTGATAAAAAGCATTCAACCTAGTTGATCAGGCTAAGAAGAACAACAAGAAATCAATATCAATATAACCAAGAGAATCAATCCAACACTTATAAGGATAAGAACAAGGAATAGAAATCTCACAACCGAATCAACTGTATTGCTTCAAACGTCTAGCGAAACAAAGGTGTTTAGCTCTCCATGGGTTGGAACCCTGGAGGCAGACGAACTTGTAAAACTTCGGAACTTCTGTAAAAAACTGAATTCTGAAATCTAGGTTAACAAAGAGTATTTAACCTAAATCCTAAAAGTGATAAAAATAGTAAAAGGAAATAACAATAAGATAATAACCAAAAGTAAACAAGGAAACGAACAAGGAAATTAATCCCGTAATTCTCGTCCAGCTGCTCGTTCTCGGCCTTCTCTCGCAAGCATCTCATCCTCGGCCCAACTCTCTCTCTCTCAGCCCACAAGAGCGCGGCCTAACTCCAACAAATCATCTTCACTGACATCATCGCCCGCATCATCTTCCAATTCTCCCGCTTCCAGCTGCAGCTTCAGCTTCAATTCGCGCGCGCGGCTTCAGCAATTCACGTGGGCCGATATCTCCTTCGTGGGCCTTTCTTCTCAATTGGGCCTAGCTTCCTTCTTGGGCCTAATTCATCTTTAATTCCAGCACACTTTCCCGCTTCCAATTTCCGGATTTCACGCGGCCTTTATTACATTTCTTCGCTTCACGTGGCCGCGGGGCGCCAGCTCCCACCGCTGGGCGGCATCCTTCTCTGAGACCCACCGCCGGGTCGCGGTGGCTCTGACGCGGGGCGTCAACTTCTGCCCTCTCCTTTGCTCTTTATTGTGGTTCCTTCATAGATTTTCCTTGTCTCTTCAGGTGGTCAACTCCTCTTCCTCTGGATGTCTCCAATTAGCTCCTCCAGACCACCAAAACCACACTTCTCCACTCTAACTCTATAATCTCCAATTGTGCATAAAATCCAACCAAATGGTGCCTCAAACATGATAATAACCCTTAGATATGTGCTACAAAATAGCACTCATCAAATCCCCCATGCTTAAACCTTGCTCATCCTCGAGTAAGCTAGAATCAACCTACTCATCCAATCAATCCCCAAGGTTTCAGGAAGCATAGAAAACTCAATCTCCAAGAATCATACCCAACAATAAACTCCAGACAGCCATACAAATAAGTCCAGCACAATAAACTACAACATCAAATCAAAAATCTCAACACCCTACACAACCAAGCTAAAAAGAAAGCACAGTACTTCCTCCAAGCTTATCCCAAACACCATAGAGTGAATAAATTCTAATCCTAGTCTCCATCTATCTTCTTATCCCTCCAGAGTGACCTACCCGAATCCTCCTTATATCTCCTCTTCTTATGACGCCTCGCCAAGAATAATGAGAAATCCTAAAATCACTCTTCTTCTTTTTCGCTCATTTTGCCAAGGCGCCCTTTCAGATTTTCACCAAGCCACTCATTTCATTTTTCAATAGATGTACTCACATAAGCTCACGTCACTCTTGACCTCATATTACCCCAGCCTAATGCTGGTCTAAGCCACCTGCTTATTACCTAGGCCGCCCTTTCGGGTTTTCGACCTATCCCAGGATTTTTAATGTATGCCTTTTTTCAATTTTTGGCTTTTTTCATTTTTTTAATTTTTCTCCTCAACGACGTAGCAAGTATAGAACTCTCCCCCATGCTTAAACATTGCATTGTCCTCAATGTAATGAAAGACAAAAGAATAGAAGCACAGGGAAAAACAAAAAATAACTCACAAACGTCGCCAAGCTGCTTGGACACTTTCTTTGTTACTGGCGGTCTTCTCAATAAATGCCCAGGTCGCTGGTGTTGGGCGGGTGTCTTCATCAACTCCATCGTCTTCTCCTACCGTGCAACCATAGGAAACCACTTTGGTGAATAGTGGTATAGCATAGAAGTCGGGGTTGCACGGCCTTCTAGGAACACATGATGGAGCCCATATGTAATCATGGTGTGGACTCTAGTGTTCCTCCTCCTCAGCTGTCGACTGTAGGGCCATCATCGTTGTCAAATAAAAATGTGGGGTAAGTGTATCCTCCTTGACAACATGATGCGCACCATCTCCATGGGGTACTCTGGACAGCTAGCCTTCGGTAAAACTTTTTTTTTTTTTTCAATTTTTTTTTTTTTGGCCCCCGTTTAAGGTTTTTTCGGGGGGTGACTTAGTGCAGGGAAGGAAGAGACTTACAATGGTGTGGAAACACCTTCTCCAATAGGCATGGGTCTCTTTCCTGCAGGTTAGTCGGAAACAAAAACAAGAACAAAGCAAAACTAATGCAGGAAATAAAGAAAGTAAAACATACCTCGGGTTGCCTTTCGGACAGCGCCTTAGTTATTGTCATGGCTTGACATACTACTCCATCTTCTCAACTTGGGTTGCTCATAGCAACTGAGCACCTGGGGTCTATATCAGGGGGATGCCTCTTTGTATACTCCTTGTTGAGCCTTTCCCCCATGCTGGTGCACTTCATGATGGTTGGACCGCTATTCATATCTATGAATGCACTTGCCATCTTTCGAAACGGTCTACCCAGCATCTCAGGGCCTGCATGTATGTCCTGCCCCGTATCCAGCATATAGAAATTCACCGCTTGAATCAAGGCCTCATTTTTGTGCTTCCCTTTCGGTTTCTTTTTGATCAAGCCCAGCACCTTTAACATTTCCTTGCAACGAGGGGTGCTGTCAGCCAGATGGACCAAAGGGATGGTTGCGTTGGGACTCCTGAAGGTGTCAAATAAGCCTTTGTCGCTCCCCACCTTTTGGGTGTCCTTCAGAGCCTCAGGGGAGGGTGTAACGGGTTTCAGCGCGACGAGCGGGAAGGAGTTGAGACGCACAAACTCATCATAGGCAGCCTCTAGAGGATCGGGGATTGCCGGGGCATTTTTGAGAGAAACGGGTGTCTCTGGAGTATTTTCGCGGTCATGGTTCTCCTCCTCATCGTCGCTCCACTCCTCCTCATATCTCAAAAAGTACTCCTCCTCTGAAATTACCGGCCATTCAACCCCGTAAGGATCTACCCAAACCTCATCAGCAAAAATGGAATTTTGGACGTTGGGTCGCGGTGAGATATCACTAGGAGGCACTCCGTCCACCGCGGGGCGGTAGTCATTGCCGTGGGGCGGTGAGGTCGCGGTGGAGTTACTGAGGCTCGCCGCCGGGTCGCGGTCAGTCTCGCCGCGGGGCTGTGAGATAACTGGGACTTCACGCCGGGTCGCGGTAAGAGGTGACGCGGGGCGGTGGGTGATGTTCTCCATCTCATATTCGTCATCCTCTTTAGCACTAGGAGGAACGTTTTCCCTCGGGTTTACTATCGTTTGAGATGGTAGATTTCCCGACCTCCTTGCCTTGATCCGTATAATTGACTCCACTATCTGGTCCACCTGCCTGACTATATCCTTTATGCTTGACTCGGTATTCTGCACATGAGTGGTGAAATGTTGAGTCAAGGTCCTGAGCATCTCTTCAGTTGACATAGCGGAACATGGATTGGACACTGGTGGGCTATGCTCATAGGCAGGATTGTACTGTTGCGGAGCACCCTGCTGATAGAATGACTGTGGCTCCGGGTAGAACTCCTGGTAGTCATAATCATATGGATGATATTGATGGTACCCATAACTCAAATTGGGGTGATCTCTCCACCCTGGAGTGTATGCGTAGGAGTATGGGTCATATCGCGGCTCTCCCCAGAAATCCCTATCTGTGACAAAAATCAAAAAGGAAAAACAAAAGTCAGTAGCACAGGTGTGGACCGTAAGATAGGTCCACACCAAAGTAACACACACACGAACAAACACAAAGAAAGATCAAATCTTGCCTCCCCGACAACGGTGCCAATTTGATAAGCCGTTGTCGTGACACCTAATCAAAATAATCCTAACAAACCTAAACAAGTAGTAGAGGCAAGCAAGGGTCGATCCCACAGGGAGGAAGTGATCAATCTAAGTATTTATGAGCATGCAAAGTAACAAAGGGGGGTTTTGATTGTTTACAGAGTAACAAGGTTAAGTTGGCTTGAGAATATGAATGGGGAAAGTAGTTCCACTAGAACGAGAACCACAATACAGAGATATAAGTTGATCACATAAATCTATTCAATCCAAGTTCTTTTACTATTCTTATGGTTGTTCCCACCCTGATCTTAAGTACTATTGATTCTCACAGTTGTCAATAGACTTATTACTATGTCAATGGTAAAATACCACCAGTCACGCGGTACCAGACCGGGGTACTTTACCACCAACAAAGCAATAGCAATGCACACAAGGATATAGGATACATGCAAGTAGAAAGACGTACAAGTACTCACTCCCCTACTTAACATGCAACTGATTCTCACTCACAATTGTACGCTCGGAACCCCTATAAGCACAATTGTGTTTGCCACTAGATATGCACTCGGAACCCCTATATGCAATCCTAGCAATTGATAAAAAGCATTCAACCTAGTTGATCAGGCTAAGAAGAACAACAAGAAATCAATATCAATATAACCAAGAGAATCAATCCAACACTTATAAGGATAAGAACAAGGAATAGAAATCTCACAAACACATCAACTGTACTGCTTCAATCGTCTAGCAGAACAAGGGTGAAGTTAGTTCTCCATCAAAGGGGATGAAAAACTCTATAGAAAATAACGTCTGAAAACGGAAGCAATCAAGTGATGATAAGTCTCTCTTGTCGTAACCTAGAAAAGAGGCTTAAATAGTCTTAGGAAACTAGGTTAAACTAATGCAAACAATAAAGGAAACAGAATAATAATAAAATAAAGTCTCAAACATAAAAGGAAACTAAATCGTCTCTGGCGCGAGGTCATTAAGCACAGCCACCGCGAGGCGTCAAACTTCCACCGTTGGGCGGTGGCATCCTCTGGCGCGGGCTTCATCTTCACTGAGAGTCACCACCGGGCCGCGGTACTTCTGACGCGGGGCGGTGAGCTCATTTCTCCAGCTCTCTTCTTCTCTGCTTCTGCTGCTCTTCAATCCTACCAAGTGTTGGTAGTCTTCTCCATAGATGCTCCAGCAGCTCCAGCCATCCTCATGTTCCATCTAAGCTGCAAAACCTTGGATTTCTTCACTTCTCTCCAAAACATCTGGATCGCAGACTTAGCATTAAAACTCATCCAAAACCTCTCCAAATCATGCTAATAATTGCTAGTAAAGGTGTATGAAATAGCACCTATCAAATTCCCACATACTTAGACCTTTACTCGTCCCGAGTAAACTAAAGAAAAGCTCACTCTCTCAATCAACACCAAAGCCTCAGGAAGTATAAGACAATATGACACTAGCAACTACAGCATATCAACAATAAGCTCCAGACAACCAAAACAAGTGATGCAAAGATAATCTAATCCTAACTCCAATCTAGCTCCTTATCGCTCCAAGAGTGGCCTACCCGAGTCCTCCTTATGACTCCCCTTCTTATGACGCCTCGCCAAGAAATATAGAGAAATCCTAGAATCACTCTTCTTCTTTTACGCTCATCTTGCCTAGGCGCCCTTTCGGGTTTTCACCTAGCCACTCATTTCATTTTGCTAGATATCTCACATATACTCGCATCACTCCAGTCCAATTTTTGCCCTGGTCTATACCAGCCGGACTACCTGCTTTTTACTTGAACTGCCCTTTCAGGTTTTCAGTCCATCCCAGGATTTTAGTTGCCTTTTTACCTCTTTTTGGCTTTTTCGATTTTTTTTTTAAACGTCTGAAAAAAATAATCAAATCCGAATGCAAAATTACAAAACAGAAATGCAGAAAACAAAAATGCAGAATCAAAGCTATGTACACTAGCTAGATAGAAAACAAGATAGCAAGTCTATATCCATCCCCCATACTTAAACCGAACATTGTCCTCAATGTAGAAGAGAACATCAAGAGGAAAAGGACAAAGGGGTGATGGGCCGGTCATGTACCATGGCCCAAAAGAGAAATCTTGGCCCACCAGAGGGAACCCAATCCGTCAAAACCTTAGTTACCACTGAAGAAATAAGCTTTTACTCACCCGTTTAAGGTTTTTTCGGGGCCCATTATTCTTGCTTTTAAAAAAAAAAAAAAAAAGTCGAGAGGTTATACCTGACCTTCACCGCGGGGCGGTGAAACTGGCTGGGTACCACATCTCTTCTCGGTTTTACTTTCATACCTGAAATGTGAGTAACAGGCGAACGAAACAAAGCAAAATAAAATATGAAAATAATCTAATGAAAGGAAAAAAAAAATCAAAGAAGGACTAACACGGGTTGCCTCCCGGACAGCGCCTTGGTTATCATCATTGGCTCAACGTAGTGCAGATCCGTCATCATTTAGAGTAGGATCCCCTTGGAATCCTCCTACTCGTCTCTTCCTGTGGAGACCTCTCATGGAAAGGTTTAAACTTTAGACCATGTTCCCTCTTTGCCATTGACTCCATCTGTACTTCCTTTGGAGTGTCTCCCCCATACTTAGAACGATGTGGGGGCTGATATGGCTTAACCTGAATATGTTGCACGTCACTAGATAAAGGCTTACAGCCTTGTATGGTTAGTGTAGGGGGGCTAGTGCCCAAAGTAGAGGGAATAGAATTTCCTACATCATCTAGTAGGACATCACCAACACGCACTTCATGCAACTCAATAGGTCCTTCATTAGTGGAACACTCAACTACGGTCTCCACTGCATCAGTTTTAACATTTTCATGCACATAATTATCAATACCACTAATGCAGAGAGGGGTGGAAAATTCAATGGAGTTGGCTTTATGAATATTATGTTCAAATATAATTCCATCAAATTCCATAGTAAAAGTTTCACTATCTACATCAATCTTTGTCATGGAAGTTTTCATAAAAGGTCGTCCAAGCATAACAGGAGCAACTTGTTCATCATAATCCATGTCCATAACAAAGAAATCAGCAGGGAAAATCAAAGAACCTATCCTAACAAGAACATCTTCCACTATACCCTTAGGGGGCACACATGATCCATCAACAAGTTGTATGACAATGTTAGAATCATGCAAGGGTCCTAATTCCAATTTTTCAATCAATGAATAGGGTAGAACATTAATTGAGACACCCAAGTCTAGCAGTGCTTTCTCAAAGAGATGCCCACCTATAGTGATAGGAATAGTAAAAGTACCTGGATCCTTGCATTTTGCGGGCAGACGCTTCTGAACTATCGCTGAAACTTGTGCACCCACTGGACTCTTCTTTTGGGTCTTCTGCTTTTGAGTCCTTTTCACCGTGCATAGCTCCCTTAGGAACTTGGCATATCTCGGGATAGCCTTTATAAGCTTGAGCAGGGGAATGTTCACCTCACAGTTCTGAAATGTCTCGAACAGGTCACTGTCGTCGACAACTCTCTTTGCCTTTAGCGCCTCGGGAAAAGGTGTTGGGGGCTTCTCCAAACCCAGAGGAGGGAACGCGGGGCGAACGTAATCATCATAGGTCTCTTCAGCGGAGACAGAGTTTTGTGGACCAGGTTGTGGCGAGCCCACCGCGGGGCGTGAAACCGCGCCGCGGGGCGGTGGGGTCGCGGTGTCTTTACTGGGTTCAGGTATCGGGTCGCGGCAAGGGTCGCCGCGCGGCGGTGTAAATGAAACTCCTTTACTGGCTCCTCCCCTAGTTTCTGGCCGGGCCGCGGTGGGGTCTGCCGCGGGGCGGTCGGTGATTTCTTCCTTCTCGAACTCGTTCTCCTCTTCAGCATTAGGAGCAACGATCAACTTCTTACCACTTCTGAGCGTGATAGCACTCACGTTCTCTCTGGGATTCACAGTGGTCTGGGATGGTAGGGAATTTGATGCCCTTAGGTTAATCTTGGTCACCTCATCGGCTAACTGACCAATTTGCCTCTCCATGTTCTTGATACTCGACTCAGTAGCCTGCACATGTGTGGCAAAGTGCTGAGTCAGAGTCTTTAGCATATCCTCAGTAGAAGCTCCAGATGGTTGGCCCTGGGGCCTCTGTTGATAAGGGGCTCTCTGCTGGTACTGTTGTTGCGCCGGCTGGTACTGCTGTTGCTGCACTGGCTGTAGACCACCTTGAGGGTCACTCCATCTAAAGCCTGGGTGGTCACGCCCTCTCTGATTGTAATTGGGTTGTCCATCATATTGTGGTCTAGGGGATCCGTAACCTCCTACAACGTTTACTTCAGCAACACCTTCCTCTTGCAGCTGGGGACATGTATCAGTATGGTGGGACTAGTTAGAGCAAAGTCCACACGCTTTAACTTGTTGAGGGGCATTCTGGTTCGCCATCCTCAGTACCAACTCTTTCAGCTCGGCCAACTCAGTCAACACCGGGCTTGGTCCTGCAGGGGTCACAGCATTGACCCCCTTTCTCTGGTATGTCTTCCCGAAGCTCCTGGTACTCTCACTCATCTCCTGGAGTCTCTCCATAGCCTCATCCGATGTCAGGTTCAGAATACTTCCACTGCATGCAACATCAACCATTCTCCTCTCTTGGTCCAGCAGACCATTGTGTAGATAAAGGACAAGGTCCTGTTTGGCATATCCGTGGAATGGGCAGCTGGAACAGAGCTTCTTGTACCTCTCCAGATAATCATACAGCGTCTCATCACCAGCCTGCTCAATGTTGGCAATTGCCTTTTTCAAAGCATTCGCCTTCTTCGTGGGAAAGTACTTGTCCAGAAACGCTTTGTGCAGTTTAGTCCATGTATCTATGGTTTCTGGCGGCAGGTGGTAATACCAATCGCTCGCAGAGTCGAGTAGGGAGAACCCAAAAGCTCTCATCTTGATCTGGTCTTCCGTCACATTCCTGGGCTTCATCGTCATACAGACATTGTGGAATTTGCCCAGGTGAGAGATCGGATCCTCTCCACTCAGCCCGTGGAATTTAGGGAGATAAACAACAACTCCCGACTTCAATTCAAAGTTCACCCCTTCTCCTAGCGCAGAGATGATGACAGCTAGGGGCTGCGCCCCTATATTCGGCTCAGTAAGCTCTCTCAGGGTTCCAGTTACAGCCATTGCAACGGCTGGGGTATTGGCAGTCTCAACGATTTCTGTCTCGATAGTTTCAGTCTCAACGGTCTCAACTGTCTCTATTCCTTCTTCTCCGTCTTCCCTTTGATTGTGCAGGTTCCTAAGGAAAGATCTGTCAACCTCTGGATCGAAAGGAGCTAGAATAGGGTCAGTACTACGGGTGTCGAGCATAATATAGGTCTCCACCAAAAATCAATCACAAAAACACACAACAAACAAAAGCCTTCCCCGGCAACGGCGCCAAATTTGACGGCGGCTAAAAGATGCACAAGCAAATGTCGTTGATTAGCCTTATCAAAGTAAATTATCCTAACAAATCCACTAAACAGAAGTATAGCAGACAAGTAAGGGTCGATCCCACAGAGAAGGTTTGATGTAGTATGTAACCGTGAATGACAAGTAACACAAACGGGGGGGTTCAGTTATCAAGAGAACAAAGCAAACAAAGCAAATGAATTGAGTTGAGTTTAGAAAATATAATAAGGGAAAGTAGTTCTACTAGAGCGAAATCCACAAGTACAGAGATAGAGTTTGATCACGGAAATCTATTCAATCCAAGTTCTTTTACTATTCTTATGGTTGTTCCCACCCTGATCTTAAGTACTATTGATTCTCACAGTTGTCAATAGACTTATTACTATGCCAATGGTAAAATACCACCAGTCACGCCTGTCATGCGGTACCATACCGGGGTACTTTACCACCAACAAAGCAATAGCAATGCACACAAGGATATAGGATACATGCAAGTAGAAAGACGTACAAGTACTCACTCCCCTACTTAACATGCAAATGATTCTCACTCACAATTGTACGCTCGGAACCCCTATACGCACAATTGTGTTTGCCACTAGATATGCACTCGGAACCCCTATATGCAATCCTAGCAATTGATAAAAAGCATTCAACCTAGTTGATTAGGCTAAGAAGAACAACAAGAAATCAATATCAATATAACCAAGAGAATCAATCCAACACTTATAAGGATAAGAACAAGGAATAGAAATCTCACAACCGAATCAACTGTATTGCTTCAAACGTCTAGCGAAACAAAGGTGTTTAGCTCTCCATGGGTTGGAACCCTGGAGGCAGACAAACTTGTAAAACTTCGGAACTTCTGTAAAAAACTGAATTCTGAAATCTAGGTTAACAAAGAGTATTTAACCTAAATCCTAAAAGTGATAAAAATAATAAAAGGAAATAACAATAAGATAATAACCAAAAGTAAACAAGGAAACGAACAAGGAAATTAATCCCGTAATTCTCGTCCAGCTGCTCGTTCTCAGCCTTCTCTCGCAAGCATCTCATCCTCGGCCCAACTCTCTCTCTCTCTCTCAGCCCACAAGCGCGCGGCCCAACTCCAGCAAATCATCTTCGCTGACATCATCGCCCGTATCATCTTCCAATTCTCCCGCTTCCAGCTGCAGCTTCAATTCGCGTGCGCGGCTTCAGCAATTCACGTGGGCCGATATCTCCTTCGTGGGCCTTTCTTCTCAATTGGGCCTAGCTTCCTTCGTGGGCCTAATTCATCTTTAATTCCAGCACACTTTGCCGCTTCCAATTTCCGGATTTCACGCGGCCTTTATTACATTTCTTCGCTTCACGTGGCCGCGGGGCGCCAGCTCCCACCGCGGGGCGGCATCCTTCTCTGAGACCCACCGCCGGGTCGCGGTGGCTCTGACGCGGGGCGTCAACTTTTGCCCTCTCCTTTGCTCTTTATTGTGGTTCCTTCATAGATTTTCCTTGTCTCTTCAGGTGGTCAACTCCTCTTCCTCTGGATGTCTCCAATTAGCTCCTCCAGACCACCAAAACCACACTTCTCCACTCTAACTCTATAATCTCCAATTGTGCATAAAATCCAACCAAATGGTGCCTCAAACATGATAATAACCCTTAGATATGTGCTACAAAATAGCATTCATCACCTCCTCTGGAGCAGCATCTGGATCGATCTCTCCTCGACCTCCTAGACCTCTCCTGCGTCGGTTTCGCAGAAGGATGGGGGCAGCAATATGGACAGGAGGGCCAGGAGGGGTCACGTCCCAAATCGCCCTGGCAATGTGGGTCGTGTAGCCCTGAAGGAGGATAGGGACTCGTGGCCCTCCTGGCATCCACGCAGCCTGGCCTAAAACGGGCGCCCCGGGAGGAGGAGGTGCATAGCTAGGAGCGGGTGGAGGGGTACCAACTAGGGAGGGGACAAAATGATCGGCCTCGACCGGGGATGGAACGTGAACGGGCACAGGAGAGGGGGCAAAAAGAGGGGGGTGAGGCTGGAGGGTGGGCCTCATCCATCGACAAAATTGACTCACAAGAAACCCTGAACTCTCCCTCGAAGCCCTCATCATCATCTGACATCTCTTGGGTCTGTTGCGTCTCCTCATCAACTGGTGTATTCTCAACATACACGTCCTCCATGCTATCATCCTCGGTCTGAACAGGAGGCTGAGAAACCGCGGGTGCTTCACCTAGTAAATCGGCTCGTACCATAGTAGCGCGCCGACGGACGGTGTCTGATATATGTTTTCGAGGAACGACACGTCGGTCCGCTACCGGAGCCGGATGTGTCATACCCTCGGAACCTCCTAAAGCGTCTCGTACCGCCTAGAATTTTTTTGTTAGATTATTATAACCGTATTTGTTTGAAAACAGTATTTATATAGTTTTTACTAAAATTTAATCCGAATCGGTCATTTACATTTTACATTTAAATCGAATTAGAATGACATATAATTAAATAATAATTTATATTTTCAAATTCTAATCAAATCTAATTCCTAATAATCTAAATTCAAATCGTATCTTCAATAAAATTTTACATACGACGATAATAAAATTTTCATTTGCACAACATTATTCAATCTAAAATAAATTGCATAATTTTAACAATTTCATTTCGATTATAAATTCCAATGATTTTAAATTCACATCTAAAATGTAACAAATATATAATTTCAATTCCAAAATCCTGTATTTTCAATTCTAAATTTCCTAAAATACTGTATTTCGTAATTCAAATTATATATTTTAAATTCTAACAAATCTATATATTTTTTTTTCCTAAAATCAATAATCTAATGAAATTAAAATTTAATGAAATCTAATTAAATTATAATTATACCTGATGGACGCCTATCGGTGTGGGAGTGACGGTAACGTCTAACGACACATCTAGCAAGGGTGTCGATCGGGCTGCCGGTCATCTGCCACCACCCCTCACTCGTCGTCTGATTGTGGAGTCCTCGTCCTCGTCCTCCATCGCCACCCATACACCGCCGAGACCGAGAGGGCCACCACCGCCACCGACCAACTTTGGCCGCGCATCACCACCACCGACCACCGCGCGCCTCTCCTCCGCATCGCCAGATGCACCGCCGGCCACAGGAATCGCCGGAGACGTAGCCGGATGCACCACGAGCTCGCCACTATAGCCGAAGACGTCATGGGTTGGGCCGCCAAGTGGAGGGGAAGAAGATGCCATCGTCGGGTTTGGGATTAATTGAGAAGAAAAGAGGGAGGGAGGGAGGGAGGAGGGAGGAAGAATCGCCGCCGCGGGGTTTGGGTTTGAGATTAGGGTTCGAAAGAGGGGGGAAGAGGGGAGAAGAAGAGGCGTCGTTAAATAAGCGCATAGCTATGCGCCTATTGTAGGCGCATAGTGGTGCGCTTATTGTAGGCGCATAGGTAACTCCCTCGTATTTTCTGTAAATCCCTCTTATGCCCCTATGTGCTTAATGTAAGCGTACCAGAGGCGTACGCTTACATTAAGCACACCATTTCGTGTGCATTTAGCTCACGAAACGTGTGCATATAACTTTTCCCTTAATCTATATTAAGCATCTCATTTAGATGAGTTGTTGCCTTGTGGTTGTCTTTCTAAGCAAAATATATGTTTTTTTTATCATTTATACCAAACATTACAATTGTTGTTTTTGAATTCATGTAATCTGATTATATACAGGTCTGTCACTTAGAGTTTTTTTGCTGTGGTACAATATGTACAAAATACATTTGGAGTTCTTCCTCTAGTGCCTCAGATGTCTACTGGTCATGCTTGATTATCACCATCAATCCTATTTTGACGTTGGCATGTCACTTTCTTCATATGACTTAATTTGTTAATTATGTTGTTCTGTGGTTTACAGGTTTCTTCCACCCACTTCAGAAAAAGCTTCTGTTACACAAGCATTAACTGGTATTCTGCACAAGCATTATCCAGGTGTTCTACTGTGATAATGTATGTTCTAATATGATATCTAGACTTCAATGTCAATCAACAAGCTATAAGGCCTTTAGCAAAGTTGCATCCATGTCAACAGTTTGAATAGGAAACAATGCATGCTCAATAAATAAACGCCACTATATACACTACGTTTTTTGAACTTTCGCACTACATTTCTCTACGCAGGTATCTGGCATATGTCATATTTCTGCGTAGAGATAGAATATGATTATTTGAGATATGGAGTTGGGGGCATTTTTGGAATTGAGTACGCCAGATCCTGGCGCAGAAAAAAAATAAAAATAAAATAAAATAAAAATAAAAACCCTGAAAGCAACAAAGTAAATAACATATCTTTTAAAATCTGCATTTTACTCTAGTAATAAACGTTATCAAGTAATCAAGGTTACATGACAATAAATTTGTTTGTATCATGAGGTTTCAATATACTTTTATTCATGTATATTTCTCCACCAATTTGTTTGATATTAACTGTTTGTTATTATTATTTTCGAAAATCACATATAACAATGGTTATATCTTATAACTATAAGGATATAACCAAATTGGATATAACTATAAGGATATAACCAAATTGAAAATAACTATACTATATAATCATAGTATATAACTATATAATATAACCATAGTATATAACTATATGATATAACTATAGTATATAACTATAGAATATAACCAAATTGGATATAACTATAAGATATAATGTATGATATAGCCATAATATATAACTATAAGATATAATCATAGTATATAACTATATGATATAACCTTAGTATATAACTATAGAATATAATATAGGATATAACCAAAGTATATAACTATAGGATATAACGATATGATATAAACAAATTGGATATAACTATACGATATAACCATAGTATATAATTATAGGATATACCCATAAGATATAACCAAATTGGATATAACTATACGATATAACCATAATATATAACTATAGGATATAACCATAATATATAACTAAATGATATAATCATAGGATATAACTATAGGATATAACTATAAGATATAATCAAATTGGATATAACTATAAGATATAACCATAGTATATAACTATAGGATATAACCATAGTATATAACTAAAGGATATAACTATAATATATAACCATAGTACATAACTATAGGATATAACCATAAGATATAACCAAATTGGATATAACTATAAGATATAACCATAATATATAGCTATAGGATATAACCATAGTATATAACTAAAGGATATAACCATAGGATATAAATATAGGATATAACCATAAGATATAATCATAGTATATAAGTTATATACTATGGTTATATCTTATAGTTATATCCAATTTGATTATATCATATCGTTATATCATATAATTATATATTATGATTATATCTTATAGGTATATCCAATTTGGTTATATCTTATTGTTATATCCTATAGTTATATACTATGGTTATATCTTATAGTTATATTCAATTTGGTTATATCATATCGTTATATCCTATAATTATATACTATGGTTATATATTATAGTTATATCCTTTAGTTATATACTATGGTTATATCCTATAGTTATATACTATGATTATATCTTATAGTTATATCCAATTTGGTTATATCTTATGGTTATATCCTATAGTTATATCATATGGTTATATCCTTTAGTTATATACTATGGTTATATCCTATAGTTATATATTATGGTTATATCGTATAGTTATATCCAATTTGGTTATATCTTATGGTTATATCATATAATTAGGAAAAGTGTCAGGTGCGAAAGCGGCTTAACGTACAAAATACGAAAGTTTTTCAACCGTTCGATTTGCTTCAGTTTTTTGCATTGTTACACGCACTTTCTAATTATTATTTTTTCGCTCCAGTTTTTCACTCCAGCCTTCTTTTTTTCGCTCCAGCTTTTCTAATTCTTTTTTTGCATTTTTTTATTCATTTGCACTTCCTCTTTAACCACTTGCACTTCTGTTTAACAACATTTTTTCCTATTGGCTTGCACTTTCGTCATTTCGATTGCACTTATTCATTATTCTGATGCACTTTCTGTTCACTTGCTTGCACTTTACTTCGTATTCTCATGCACTTTCTTCCTATTGGCTTGCACTTCTATTTAACAACTTGCACTTTCGTTCTATTCGCTTGCACTTATTCATTATTCTGATGCAATTTCTGTTCGCTTGCTTGCATTTTAAATATTTTTTAATCTCATATTTGCTTGCACTTTCTGTTCACTTGCTTGCACTTTACTCTGTATTTACATGCACTTTCTTCCTATGGGCTTGCACTTTCGTCATTTCGCTTGCACTTATTCATTATTCTGATGCACTTTCTGTTCACTTGTTTGCACTTTACTTCGTATTCTCATGCACTTTCTTCCTATTGGCTTGCACTTTCTGTTATTTAATCTCTTGAACCTAAAGTGCAAGCATATAAGAAAAATGAATACAGAGTAAAGTGCAAGCCAATAGGTAGAAAGTGCATGGAAATACAGAGTAAAGTGCAAGCAAGTGAACAGAAAGTGAAAGCAAATATGAGATTAAAAAATATTTAAAATGCAAGCAAGCGAACATAAAGTGCATCAGAATAATGAATAAGTGCAAGCGAATAAAATGAAAATGCAAGTTGTTAAAGAGAAAGTGCAAATGAATTAAAAAAGTACAAAGGATTAAACAACGGAAAAGTGCAAGCCATTAGGAAGAAAGTGCATGAAAATACAGAGTAAAGTGCAAGCAAGTGAACAGAAAGTGCAAGTACATATGAGATTAAAAAATATTTAAAATGCAAGCAAATAAACAAAAGTGCAAGCAGGAAAACATAAAGTGCAGCATATAAGAATAAGTGCAGGTAAAAAAATATAAAGTGCAAGCATATAAGAATAAGTGCAAGTAAAAAAATATAAAGTGCAAGCAAATAAACACTAAGTGCAAGCGAATAAAAATAAAGTGCAAGAAAATAAACGAGGAAGTGCAAGCATATAAACATAAGGTGTATTTGAAGGCAAGTGAATAACACTGAGCGAATAAAGCGCGTGTAAATAAATAAAGGTTTTTTTTCCTATTCTCTCCTGCCGTGGATCTCGCCACCGTGGACGGCTAATATTCTTTCGTATTTTGTATCTTAAGCGGCTTTCGCACCCGAACCGCGTCCCTATAATTATATACTATGGTTATATCGTATATATAGTTATATCCAATTTGGTTATATCATATCGTTATATCCTATAGTTATATACTTTGGTTATATCCTATATTACATTCTATAGTTGTAACACCCCCAGGTCAGTGGTGCTACAGTGCCATAGTCCCGAAGGACTATAAGGCGGGTGAAATAAAAATTTGCGAAACATAACCCATATATATATCAAAAGCAGCACAGCGGAAAACCTGTACAACCTGTAAAACATGTCCAGGGTTTGAAACCACAATCAAACTTAACCTACAGAAAATACAACACTTTACAAACCAAAAACCAATACAACAAGTTTGACCCATACAAGGTCCAAAACCAAAACGACACGCACAACCAAGTCAAAGTCCAAACCAAAAGAGTAAAGCCTTCGACTCCAAACCGACGGTGATCAGGATCCTCCTTGGTGGCGCTAAATCTGCAAGGCCTGATTGACTGGGGGACCCAATACCCCAGCCAACGGCACGTAAACCAAGGTTGGTCAGTCTTTTGAAAGACTATGGCAAGAATAGCCGAGCCAAAACAGTTTCAAACAATATACAATCATATAATATCATCAATTCAACCAATAACAATCGCATAACAATTATAGATCATTCGCACAATATCCGACCAAAACAACTAAATAAGGTACACATAACTGTCACACAATCCGACCAAATCAACCAAAGAAGGTACACATAACAATCACACAATCCGACCAATCCAACCAAGGAAGGTACACATGACAATCACACAATCCAACCAAATCAACCAAGTAAGGTACATATAACAATCACACAATATCTCCTCCTTCTTCATCACTATTTCCGACCTTTCGACCATCGGGGGTTCATACCCACCGAGGCCCTCACATATAAGGACTTTTACCATTCGCCTCCTGACCATCGGGGTTCACACCCACCGAGGCCCTCACATATAAGGACTTTCACCATTTGCCTCCTGACCATCGGGGTTCACACCCACCGAGGCCCTCACATATAAGGAATTTCACCATTTGCCTCCTGACCATCGGGGTTCACACCCACCGAGGCCCTCACATATAAGGAATTTCACCATCGAACAACATTCCACCACCATACCGATACCAATCAAATAAAATCATATACGACAATCAATCAAATCTCACATACGGCAAAGGCTAACACATATTCACATACACACACAATCCAACACACACACTCACACATTCAATCCAACACACACATACGATCCACCACACACACACACATTCAATCCAATACACATACACGTGTCAACAGACACTCACACTCAAGCCAACACACACACACGTGTCAACAGACACTATCAACAACAATCACAAACACATAATCACACCTTAACACACCTCATCACACATCATCACACATCAACACATTTCACCACATATCAACACATATCACCACATATCAACACATTATCACACACCAACACATATTATCACACATCACAACCAAGCAATTATAGTCAATTCAAACCAATTTAAAATAGCTCAAGCAACCATAATTTAATTATGACATAAGCTAAGCATAAATCAATTATAAAAATATATAAGTTAGGCAAGGATCCTCTTGCCTCAAGTTGAACCACAACGACCCCCAGAGACCTCCAATCAATCCGAACGAACCTGCGAAATCAATCCGAGCAAATCTCTGGCATTAATTACTCATCCAAACCACACCCAAATAAAACCCCAAATTCAAATCCTAAATAATACCTTCACAAAATCAACCCATAAGCTCACGAAATTGGCTCTTCAACTGCCCACAAAGAATAATTCAACATCAATTCGGACCACACACAACATCAATTCGAACCACAACATCAATTCGAACATAAACCCTAAAAATTCAGCAAAGCCTCAACCAAATTGAAATTAATCCAACCCATAAGCTCACCTTGTCGACAACTAAGCGGTAGTCACCGAGGAGGGCTCCTCGTCGCTGGAACTTCAACAACAACAACAAACTGCAGCTGCACACACCAATTTGCTGCACAGTTCGCAGCTCACAACACCAAAATTCAGCAAGGCATTTCAGAAATTCAGAACCCAAACAACCCAACAACACCTTACCTCAGACGCCGAAGACGGACCACGACGGAGACGACCACCAGCCGAAGCTCGGCACGACCGCAGCAGCAGCTCGGACAGCAGCTCTCGGCACAACAGTGAACTCGGCTCCACAACAACAGTAAACAACGAAGCACCACTGCAAGGGAGGACGACGCCGGATGGACTAAGCTCGCCGGATAAGAAGCTCGGAGAAGATGGCTAGCTGTTCTGCGGGAGAAAGGGCAGAGCTGGGCACATGGAGCTCGCACACAGGGGAGGTTTCGGCAGAGAGACAACACCGAAATTGTGTCTAGGGATTTTAATCCCAAAATTCCATTTCTCCCCCCTTTTATCAAAATCCCATAATTAATTTACACTTATGCCATTATCCACTTATTTGGGGTATTTCATTCTCCCCCCCTTACAACAGTTTCGTCCTCGAAACTCATATCAAACAGATGCGGATAACTGCCTCGCATAACTGATTCCAGTTCCCACGTCTCTTCTTCTGTTCCATGCCTAGCCCATAACGGATGATACACATATCTCCTCAGCTGAGACACACAAAATACGTCATGCATTCCACTCATCTCTGGCGGCAATGCCACTTGGTAAGCTACGACACCAACTCTTTTCAGAATCTCAAAGGGACCAACGTACCTAGGACTCAACTTGCCTTGTTTCCCAATTCTGAATACTCCTTTAGTCGGCGAAACTTTAATAAACACATAATCTCCCACACTGAATTTCAAAGGACGTCCACGAACATCCCCATACGACTTCTGTCTACTCTGAGCTGACAATAATCTCTGACGGATCACCTCAAGGTCATCCTTAGTTTTCTGCAGAAGCTTAGGAGCAACTAACACAGCATCAGTCAAATTATCTCAACACAATGACGATTTACAGCGACTATCATACAAAGCCTCATAAGGTGCCATCTGAATCAATGCATATCAACTATTGTTGCCGAAGAATGACTTTCCTTTGAGAATCAACTTTCTAATCTCTTTATCAGCGTCAACACACAACCGATTCTGAAATCACAATACTTCATCTTCCTGAACAAAAATCCGAACACCCTTTCCTGAGCAACCTCACTGATATCTTACTCAACATTCCATTTCATTGCATGCTGCTGTATCCGCTCTTTCCTGAACAATTTCGCTTTCATCCTTCACCATTCCAGTTGCAATCCGGTAGAACTGTCAGACAAGCAATCACATACTCGAGTGTCAACTTCCTACTCAAGCATCAACTACCACAGTAGCCCTTTCTGATTGATACACAATATCTTTTCCATAATCCTTAAGCAATTCTAGCAGCCATCTGTATCTCATGTTCAACTCTCTCTTACAGTTTGAGCTGATAAGAAACATACGCACTGACCTTCTCATTCTGCATTAGAACGTAACCCAAACCTTGTTCAGACACATCACTATAGACAACAAGCCTTTCTGTTCCTTGCGGTAAAACTAACACTGGTGCACTAAGCAAACACTTCCTGAGTTCTTCGAAACTCTCTCCTGACATTTCCGTTCCATTCAAAATTCTTAGTCATATACAACCTGCCACAATCTGCATGTAGCAACCTGCGCATTCTACTTCTCAACTCAGCCAAACCCATAGTCGCGAAATTCTACTTTTTCAGATGCAACTGAGTTCTCTGTTCCTTACTACTTCCAACATCAATAGCCTGATCAAAATCAACTGTAGTAGTCTCCCTGATCAGCACACATCAGTATGCTCAAGGATTTACAGCTATAACAGTAGCATACCACAACTTCATACCTAATCATCAGTTACCAGACTCAACCTCTTGACGATAAGCCCAACGGCCTCATCCTCTACCACACCCATACCTTTTCAATCTCTAGCACGTCCCACTTACCAGGGAACGCACCATAAATAATTTACTTAACAACATTAAACATCACATATGAAGTTAATCATCAATACTCAACGTCACATATAAATATATCAAACATTAGCACAAAACATCACAAACAACCAATACTTACCAACGCAACTCACTACGATTGACATCAAGGATTCCTGATCATCCGATCGTCCACAACCACAACGTATAGAAATTCCCGAGTTGAAAACTCTTAAAGAAAACATTTTTGAAAAGAGCTCTGATACCAACTTCTGTAACACCCCCAGGTCAGTGGTGCTACAGTGCCATAGTCCCGAAGGACTATAAGGTGGGTGAAATAAAAATTTGCGAAACATAACCCATATATATATCAAAAGCAGCACAACGGAAAACCTGTACAACCTGTAAAACCTGTCCAGGGTTTGAAACCACAATCAAACTTAACCTACAGAAAATACAACACTTTACAAACCAAAAACCAATACAACAAGTTCGACCCATACAAGGTCCAAAACCAAAACGACACGCGCAACCAAGTCAAAGTCCAAACCAAAAGAGTAAAGCCTTCGACTCCAAACCGACGGTGATCAGGATCCTCCTTGCTGGCGCTAAATCTGCAAGGCCTGATTGACTGGGGGACCCGATACCCCAGCCAACCATGGCACGTAAACCGAGGTTGGTCAGTCTTTTGAAAGACTATGGCAAGAATAGCCGAGCCAAAACAGTTTCAAACAATATACAATCATATAATATCATCAATTCAACCAATAACAATCGCATAACAATTATAGATCATTCGCACAATATCCGACCAAAACAACTAAATAAGGTACACATAACCGTCACACAATCCGACCAAATCAACCAAAGAAGGTACACATAACAATCACACAATCCGACCAATCCAACCAAGGAAGGTACACATGACAATCACACAATCCAACCAAATCAACCAAGTAA
This sequence comes from Rheum nobile, assembly GCA_027886185.1. Taxonomy (NCBI): domain Eukaryota; kingdom Viridiplantae; phylum Streptophyta; class Magnoliopsida; order Caryophyllales; family Polygonaceae; genus Rheum; species Rheum nobile. The sequence continues at coordinate 62,558 of WOAB01000002.1, read as the reverse complement.
GGTACACATAACAATCACACAATATCTCCTCCTTCTTCATCACTATTTCCGACCTTCCGACCATCGGGGGTTCATACCCACCGAGGCCCTCACATATAAGGACTTTCACCATTTGCCTCCTGACCATCGGGGTTCACACCCACCGAGGCCCTCACATATAAGGAATTTCACCATTTGCCTCCTGACCATCGGGGTTCACACCCACCGAGGCCCTCACATATAAGGAATTTCACCATTTGCCTCCTGACCATCGGGGTTCACACCCACCGAGGCCCTCACATATAAGGAATTTCACCATCGAACAACATTCCACCACTACACCGATACCAATCAAATAAAATCATATACGACAATCAATCAAATCTCACATACGGCAAAGGCTAACACATATTCACATACACACACAATCCAACACACACACTCACACATTCAATCCAACACACACATACGATCCACCACACACACACACATTCAATCCAATACACATACACGTGTCAACAGACACTCACACTCAAGCCAACACACACACACGTGTCAACATACACTATCAACAACAATCACAAACACATAATCACACCTTAACACACCTCATCACACATCATCACACATCAACACATTTCACCACATATCAACACATATCACCACATATCAACACATTATCACACACCAACACATATTATCACACATCACAACCAAGTAATTATAGTCAATTCAAACCAATTTAAAATAGCTCAAGCAACCATAATTTAATTATGACATAAGCTAAGCATAAATCAATTATAAAAATATATAAGTTAGGCAAGGATCCTCTTGCCTCAAGTCGAACCACAACGACCCCCAGAGACCTCCAATCAATCCGAACGAACCTGCGAAATCAATCCGAGCAAATCTCTGGCATCAATTACTCATCCAAACCACAACCAAATAAAACCCCAAATTCAAATCCTAAATAATACCTTCACAAAATCAGCCAACCACACACACAAAATCAACCCATAAGCTCACGAAATTGGCTCTTCAACTGCCCACAAAGAATAATTCAACATCAATTCGGACCACACACAACATCAATTCGAACCACAACATCAATTCGAACATAAACCCTAAAAATTCAGCAAAGCCTCAACCAAATTGAAATTAATCCAACCCATAAGCTCACCTTGTCGACAACTAAGCGGTAGTCACCGAGGAGGGCTCCTCGTCGCTGGAACTTCAACAACAACAACAAACCGCAGCTGCACACACCAATTTGCTGCACAGTTCGCAGCTCACAACACCAAAATTCAGCAAGGCATTTCAGAAATTCAGAACCCAAACAACCCAACAACACCTTACCTCAGACGCCGGAGATGGACCACGACGGAGACGACCACCAGCCGAAGCTCGGCACGACCGCAGAAGCAGCTCGGACAGCAGCTCTCGGCACAACAGTGAACTCGGCTCCACAACAACAGCAAACAGCGAAGCTCCACTGCAAGGGAGGATGACGTCGGATGGACTGAGCTCGCCGGAGAAGAAGCTCGGAGAAGATGGCTAGCTGTTCTGCGGGAGGAAGGGCAGAGCTGGGCATAGGGAGCTCGCACACAGGGGAGGTTTCGGCAGAGATACAACACCGAAATTGTGTCTAGGGATTTTAATCCCAAAATTCCATTTCTCCCCCCTTTTATCAAAATCCCATAATTAATTTACACTTATGCCATTATCCACTTATTTGGGGTATTTCAATAGTTATATACTATGGTTATATCATATAGTTATATACTATGATTATATCTTATAGTTATATATTATGGCTATATCATATATTATATCTTATAGTTGTATCCAATTTGGTTATATTCTATAGTTATATACTATAGTTATATCATATATTATATCATATATTATATCATATATTATATCATATAGTTATATACTATGGTTATATTATATAGTTATATACTATGATTATATAGTATAGTTATTTTCAATTTGGTTATATCCTTATAGTTATATCCAATTTGGTTATATCCTTATAGTTATAAGATATACCATAGTTATATGTGATTTTCGAGAATAATAATAACAAACAGTTAATATCAAACAAATTGGTGGAGAAATATACATGAATAAAAGTATATTGAAACCTCGTGATACAAACAAATTTATTGCCATATAACCTTGATTACTTGATAACGTTTATTACTATAGTAAAATGCAGATTTAAAAAAATATGTTATTTACTTTGTTGTTTTTAGGAAAAAAAAAACTTTTTTTTCCTGCTCCAGGATCTGGCGTAGAAGCCCAATTCCAAAAAATGCCCCCAACTCCATATCTCAAATAATCATATTCTACGCAAGATACTTGCATAGAGAAATTTCCTCCTCTACGCAGAAAACTGGCGTACGCCAGATACCTGCGTAGAGAAATGTAGTGCGAAAGTTCAAAAAACGTAGTGCATATAGTAGCTGCCATAAATAAATGGATATTTAAGCTTTTTCCACTTTGTGTTTTCATCTTTTGTCAAGTCTTTGAGTTACATAAGGTGCCAAATGAAAGAACTTTTAATATGTATATAATAGACAACTTCTAGAATAGAACTAGTGACTATGCATGTGCTACGCACGAGTCTTTTATTAATATTTCATTATATTAATTTGTATAATGTTTGACTAGTTGTATAACATTATATTATTATACAGTTGTATGAATTTTATGATTACTACTGTATAGATTGAGTGGAAATTTGTTTTTGTATCTTCTTGTATATATGTTCATATCTTTAGGACTAAATTAGTGTTCAAGAAATATGCAATATTTTACATGCATTTATAGGCAAGTGATCGATTAAAAATTTTAAGGTTAGATCAAGTTAAATTATTAAAACAATTAGTTTACAATATATGTTTCCAATTAGCCAATTAGCTATATATGTTTATGCGATTATATATTGGTAGTTAATGTATTGTGTCTCATACTACGAAAAAGTACAATAAATTGCTTGATGTGAAACTGCTAAAGAATTTTGACATAAAACGTACCACAATAAGTCAATAAACTTAATATAAAATCGAGTATTTATTAATATAAGTCATATTAATCTCATTCTGCTTCCATGTAATTAAATAGAGTTTACATGCATAAAAAACTAAATATTTGAGGGTGTGTAGATCTTACGTAATGTTATCAATGTATGTCATATCGATAGAATAATCCTAACAATGATCTATATATAATCATTGCATGTTATTTTAAAGTTTCAATACTTGAGTTTTATTTTACCTATAACAAACTAAATGAAAAAATTAGAAGAGCAACAACAAACTTTAATATGCTTTCACGCTAATTTCTAATTAAGGAGTGAGGATCAACCGTTCCCTTTTATTTATTTTAAACAATTGTTTCTCTTAAATAATTACCATAAGTTGTAAAAATAATAGATCAAGTTGATTCTTTCATGAATGAAAACATTTTTTAATAGACAATAAATATCTTAAAAAATATGCATTCATATTGGAAATCTCGTAATCGATATAATATACATTTAAATATTAACTAAACATAATAGTAAATTGTAATTGAAAATTTCCACATAATTAACACAATGGAAAATAACTAAACTAATTTGCACAATCAAGAGGAGCAACATCACAAATTCACAATTTAATCATTTATAACTTTTTCGTTCTATATTGCCATATAGCGAATAGAGATTTCTCTGCTATTAGCTTTATTACTTAATTAAAGCTATTACAATGTGGCTAAAAATATTTATATTATATCTTTTTCTTGTTGATTATAGATTTTTATGTATTATACATATGCATGTTTAGTTTTGAATATATCATTTTTTACTTGCATTTTCAATTAAAAAATATATTATATGTTTTTATATATTATTGAGAAGCATAGTACAAATTAAAATTTATACTAAATTTGATAATTGAACTAAAAAATTATTAAAGCTCTACATAAGCAATGTCGTGAAATAAGGACGATAGTGGATTGGGGAAAATACTACATGATGCATATTTATTTTGAAATTTCTATAATTATTAATGTTATAAGTCATTGTTATTCCATCATTGGCTTGATGCACCAACATTAATAATACATAAATATGAAAACTAATTATAAAAGATAAATATATTATTTACAAACATACAACTAAATTTTATATATATGAGAATGACAATTTAATCTTATCTTGATGATGCAATGATTTTTTTCTTCACTTGGTCTAGCATACAATGTTTATAAAATAATGATACGATGTATATCAAAAAGAAAAATTAACATTAAAAGAAAAACAATAAAATGAATAATTACAAAATACGAACCCCCTAATGCTTGAATTATACAGAAATTGTTCCAGATCATCCAACCCTAAGGACAAAAAAATAATAAAATAATTAAAATAATATATAATAAATTTAATTAAAATACTGAACATAATGGTGTGAGGTGTGTACTTACTTGGAGTTGTGTTCCTCCTTTTTTTAGTACATTGAGATTCTTCATTTATAAGAAAGTTGGTTGTATGGCTAATTGGACGCCAATAAGATGGCCATAATGTGGAATGGTTTTTATAATGAGAAATTTGTATGCGTTAAGAATTTGAAAGATTGCTTAGTTGTAATAATTTTTTTGGTTAGTGAATAATTCTTAAATAGACGTTACAACAGATCTTTGAAAATATTGCAATATTTAATCGTCTGTTACAAACCCATTAAAATGCTATTAAATCATTTAATTTGTGTTAAATATAAAGTAGATACAAACTATTTTATTGATCTGGTTAGTTATCCATTCCCGATTCATATAAAGGGTTATTTGATTTGGTTAACTCTTTTTTATGCCCTACCCTTTTTTAATATTATCTACCCTTAATATTAAAAATTAAATAAAATCAATAGAATATTACTTTGTAATACTTTTTAGTTTACACCTTAGATAGTGATATATTATTTATATTTATCTCCTAAAAGAATAAACAATTTTGATTAGTTTAGGTGATAGTTTGATATCATATATATTTGTTTATCATACATAACTATTTTTTCATATATATTTTTCATTTTATAATAGTTAGCGTGTTATAAATATACAACTTGTGTAAAAATGATTTTAAAAATTTGTAGGAAGTTAGATAGGCATTTGAGTCCATTTCAACATAAGGTGGATTTTGCCATTATTTTGTATTGATTTTGTATTTAAAAGTTAGTATTTAATGTATAAGAATGCTAACTTTTAAATATATATAGATTCAAACCTGGACATTGAAGTGATGATTTCCAAGCGAACTTGATATGTATATAAAGTCACGGTATATAGAACAACAAATAACCCTGATTGTGTCATACTCTAGCCAGTTAAATCATTGGTCATTAACATTGCTGATATTACCATAAGCATAACACCAAAATGGTGTGAATGCGCAGCCGGTGACTTGTGGTGTATAATTGTTCGTTTTACTACTTTCTTGAGTGTTACCTTACATATTTTTGTATTGGATTGTGATCATTTGGTCGCCGCTTTTGTTAGATTTACAATTATAGGGTGATGTTTCCATTTCGCTTTTGTTAGATTTACAATTACAGGGTTATGGTCTGTGTTTGATCAAGTTTGGATGACAAAATACTCAATGCATTTATAGAGCTGCTCGAAGGTGTTAGCTAAGTGTCCGGATGTGGTCGTGGTGGTGGTTGTGGCTCAATGAAGACCACTCTTGAACGAGGGCAACGTCATGGTTGAGGCTCATGAAGATCTCTCCTAAAGGAGAGGGCAACGTCATGGTAGTCCGTTCAGCTCTTCCGTAAGATTTATCCTACTCGACTTGTCTCCCGGTGGCACTGTTCTTCTATTTGTGCCTACTCTCCTCTCGCTTTTGATCGTTTTAGTTCTACTTTTGCTTTGATGTATTTTCCTTGCTTGTCTTTATGTCTTCCTGCCCGGTTTGTCTAGCGCCGATTTATCGGCTTCTCGATCTACCCGATGTTGTTATGTCGGGTACTTCGAATTCTTTCTTTATAAAAAAAAGGCATTCGATGAAATTAATATTTATCATGTTCAGCAGATTGAAAGGCATTCGATGAAACTAATATCTATTGTGTTCAACAGATTCAAAAGTATTTGATGAAACTAATATCTATCTTGTTGAGCGGATTCAAGGGCGATATTTGTCATTTAAACAAAAGGGAGAAATACCTAAATAGAGAGAAAGAAGTTAATACCAAAGATCACAAAGAAGGTCACTTACATAGAGGAAGATGGATATGTCAGTAGGCAAAACCGAACGGATTCACCCGCGTCACTGGCAAAAAGTTGAGTTGCTTGGACTGGAGAGGATATGTGAGCCTGGAGAGGAGATGAGGTGGCGCAAAGAAGGCTGATATGCGAGCTTTCTGAGGAATGGAGGTGGACGGCGTGGTGGTTGTAACAAGGCTGGAGCGGCTTGGTGCATGGTTATAACAGCGGCAACGCCTTGCGTGGCTTGTGACATCGTTGGAGAGGAGATGCAACGAGGCTCACAGATGTGGGTTAGGTCGTCAAACGAGAAGATGGGCCTCAAAAATAATCTGGGATTCCCATATTTTCATACTCACAAATAATCTGGATCAAAAGCTAGTGGAATAATAGATTCTATAAATAACCCGCATATTGGCATATCTGAATTATTTCATGGTCTTATTCATTTTATTAACCGGATTATGGCACGCCCATGTTATACAATGTAGTACCCATTTTTTTTAAACAATTTTATAATCCGCCATTTTGTATGTCTGGGTTATTTTTTATGGGTTAATAGGGGTATTTTGTAGTTCTTTAGCAGAAGTTTACGCTTCGGTGTCACGGGCTAATTTTAGGGCTAAAGGTGGCTTCTCAAGGATGAAATTTGGCCAAAAAATTAGCATGGCCACACGCCATACAAGCAAGTAAAGCACTCATTTCCATCCAAAAAATGTCAAGAATGCCTTAATAGGACATGACATGGGGTGCCAGTGTTGCTCAGTATTGCCACGCCAAAAGCTTAGACCCTTTGTTTTCCAGAATTTAGCATGGCCACCCCATGCCGAATAGCATCCTCATGCAACTCTCAGTAATTCATTGCTTTTAATTTTGGGAAACCTACACCTTTTGGGCACATAAAAATACCCAAAAGCAAGAGTTTTTTGCTCTCTCTCTCTCTCTCTCTCTCTCTCTCTCTCTCTCTCTCTCTCTCTCTCTCATCTTAGCCTCCATTTTTAGGGTTAGCAATTATTATGATTTTTCCCTATTTCCAAGTCTAGATTTCTTTCCCGAGCCACTCTACTTATTAGGTTTATTTATGATTGTTATTGAATTCTAGTGTCACTTTTTGGGTTGTTGAGCTCTTTTGTGGTTCAAGACTTGGAAAAGGAGCAAAGTTCCATCTTTTCTCTTATGGTTTAATGAAAATGCAAGGACTTGGTTGAATGTTAAGTATTTCTTACTCTTTCTCTCTATTTGGTTGAATGTTAAGTATATTTTATTCATTCTATTTATTTCATGTTTTATTTATCATTGTATCCATGTTTATGATGGTTGGATTGATGCTTTATGCCATGTTCTTGCAAATCATGAGTGAGTAATTTGTTATGTTAGGATTGGGAGTAGCCCAATGGTGATTATGTGATGATTTGGTTAAGTTTTCTCTTTGGTTGGATGAGTTTTGGTCTACTACTCAAATCTTGCACATAAAGTGTTTGTGAAAATGCCTAGCTAGTATTTTTACATGTATTAAATGTTGGATATGAATTGAAAGGTGATATTTGACATTGGAACCTCAAGATTTGACTTAGGACTTTTAGGATCACGAAAGTAGACCTATTTTCCTAGTGGTCGTGTGACTTGTCATTATGCTTAATGAATCTAATCTTGCATTAATTACAACGAAAGTAGGAATTAAGTAGGATTAGACTAGTTTCTTATACCTCGAGAGAGGATAAGAGATATATTAGGACATTTGACCATTGTAGACCATTACTTGCAACCATAGGATTTATTTGCTTGTCATTACATGATCTCATTTGTGGTGAACCCCAATCCCAATTTTTCATCATTCAATTAACCCAAATCTACCTTTTATCGTTTTAGTTAGTTCTAGACTTTGCATTTCTTGTTAGTTCTCTAAAATCAAAACCAAAAACTCCACATCTCTTGTTTGATTTGGATTATTAGTTTGTGTAAAATTGGTGATCAACGAGTGCTCCTTTGGATTCGATATCTTTTATACTACTCTGTTGAATCGTAGTGTGTTAGACAGGGAACGGTGTGACTGTTCCCTGGACAGCGGAAATAAACAAAGATTCAAAGTAACAACAAAGTTCCCAAACGTATACTTGTATTATTAAGAATTGTACAATCTCACAAGTCTTCTCTCCACCTATACCCTTAGTTACAAGACTTTGAGTGCAATCAACTCTCAATGACACAAGAACAAAACAAGACCCTAAGTTGTACAATCTCACAAGTCTTATCTCCACCTACCCACACACAGTTCCTAGGCTTCTAGACTTTGAGTGCAATCAACTAGTAATAACACAATAACATAAGAAAACCCTAAGCAATCAAGTACATACCCGTACCTTGCCTTGGATCTCCGATCTCAACTTTGCAATAAGCTCATTGTAGTCTTCAATGGGATAGCTGAGATACCTTTCCCCAAGGTAAACTCATCTATATATAGTAGTAGAAAATATCTCTTACCAAATTACCAAATAGTTAGCAACCCCGCTATATAAGGTAACGGTGAAAGATTTTCTTCCCAACTAAACAATTCAGCTCATAAACACATAGTTTCCATCTATAAACTTTCCTAAGACTCATTATCTTTCTCTTCTTTTCCAAGTAAAACTCAAAATCTCGTTTCCTTGTATAACTGAGTCAATCTGGGAACAACTGGCAATTCTCTGCGTTCCGCATCGTTCCACAGCCGTTGTTTCCATATATAAAAGTTTCCTTGTATGAACTATACGCGCACTTCATCCTTCAATTTGCTTCCGCGTAACAGTTCCTTGTTTCCACAATGTTCCTTTGCATTCCTCTGCTTTCTCTTCGTCATACGATTTCCATTGTTCCCTAATTCTTTCATAAGACCTAAAACACATAGGAACAACAAGAAAACATAAAATCTAATGGTGTTTATTATCATCAAAACCAGAGGGAACGTCAAGGTTCCAACAATTTCCCCTTTTTTGGTGATGACAAACCCATTCAAAAATTGTTCAATCAAAACAGAGTAATAAGCAAGGCAATTTTAATCAACATGTATCTCAGTTTAAATGTATAAGCAAAATTTTATGTCAAATGAATAATTGCAATTCATACCTTCAAGTTGCATCATCGTTCCCCCTCAGCACTAGCATCGTCCAGAAATTCATAAAGAATTAGGAACAATGTAAATTGTTACCTCCTTTAACTGAGTTATCGCACAATTTCCACACTTTCCCCTTTTGGCATCATCAAAAGTAAACAGTGGAACAACAAAACTAAGACAGCAGTCAAGAGCAAAAGAAAAGTTCATAGATCAAGCAGGGAATTGATTACAAAACATCAGAGACAACTTGACAAACAAACACAAAAAGATCAAAATGCAAACACTTAAACAAGATAACATATTAGAAAGCCAAGAGAAGAGGGTAAGACGGGCTGGATAAGAGAAGGTGTCCACTCAAGACTCAGAGTCTTCCTTTCGTTCCTTGTCCTTGCTGAGAAAGTGTTCAAGAAGCAGTGACATGATATTCTTAATTTCACGCAGTTCAACCAACATTTGGCCTTGCACAGAGCTGTTCCTTGAAGTTCCTTCACCAGGCTCGCATTTCAGTGCTTCGGAAGGGGGCAACGTTCCCTTATCATCCCCTTGATACTTCATTTTGCTGATGTTCACCATGTCGAGCTCAGTGACCATGGGAACCTCATCTTCTTCTTTGTAGACCTTCTTTTTCTTTTCTTTTCTTTTCTTTTCTTTTCCTTTCTTTCTTTCTTTCTTTCTTTCTTTCTTTCTTTCTTTCTTTCTTTCTTATATTCTTTTTTTTTAACTCTTTTTGCAGCAAAGTAGATGTTCCTCTCTGTAGTTCCATCAGATCAAAATTTAATTTCTCCTTCTCAGCGAAGCAACGTTCTTCTGCAATTCTCAACGTTCCTCTGATTGTTCCCGGCACTGACTTTTCTGTTCACTGTTCCCCCTCAGGCCAAGTCCCATCTAGAAGATTCTGAGACACTTGAGTGGATGGAAAGGCCGGTTTGGATATTTTATGGGGTTCACACAAAATATCAAAGATATATCCAAACAAAAATAGGTAGGGAATAATGACGATCCAGATAATGATTCCTAGTAAAATGTGGCAAATAAAGAGAGGTGTATAAGGAATGTTTACCTGGATCCAAGCTTGGGACGGCAGTGCAACCAATTATCATTTTGGCTTGTAATGAGGGTGCAGATAATCAAATCGGTTGCTTTGGGCTTGAAAGAAGATGTTATCATGTAAAAATGAAGCACATATGATCAAGAATAGAAGTTGCAAGAAGTTTTTGATATAGTGTAACACAAAGCACATAGCAAGAATAATAAACAAGTCATTTGCAAATAACATGCCACATAGAAGTTGTTCCCTAGTTTAAGATTGAACGATCTAGCTAATCACTGAGGGAATAGTGGAAGTGGAGCTTCTCAATTTAGAGAGATCATCCCAAGGAGCATTCTCAAATACTCAAAGGGTTTTCTATTCAGTGCTTTGGTGAAGATATCTGCAACTTGTTCCTCTGTCCTGCAATGATCCATTCTAATAAAAAATTTCTCAACATTATCACGAAGAGAATGGTGACGAATATCAATATGCTTAGTACGTGAGTGATGAACATGATTTTCGGAAATGTTGATAGCACTAGTATTATCACACATAATGGGAACGGTGCCAAGAGACATACCAAAATCCTCCAATTGTTGTTTGAGCCATAATACCTGAGCACAACAAGAAGCAACAGCGACGTACTCAGCTTCAACGGTTGAAAGGGCAAAAAAATTTTGTTTCTTTGATGCCCAAGAGACAAGACATGGGCCAATGAACTGTGCCGTCCCTAAAGTGCTTTTGCGATCCACTAGGTGGCCGGCAAAATCAGCATCAATGAAGCCCACGATTTCAGACCCACTGTTCCTTGGATACCAAAGACAGAGATGATCGTTCCCTTTCAAGTACTGCAGGATCCGTTTGACTTCAATTAGGTGTGACTCCTTAGGATTTGCCTGAAATCTAGCACAAAGACACACACTAAACATAATATCTGGCCTACTTGTCGTTAGATAAGGTAATGACCCAATCATTTCTCATGTTCCTACTATTTCTCAGCATCTCTTGTCTCCAAGGGAAACGGTTCCCTTAGAGTGTTATTGAAGTGAGGTGAGGTGATCTCTAGTTCCCGTCATATGGCATGAGCATGCGTTATCAATGAACCACCTGTTGTTCCCCCTCACTTCATCCTACATTTAGAATGTTAGTGTTTCGCAACCCAGGCAAGCTTGGCTTTACCTGGTCGCTTAGAGACAAAATAATATTCTCTAGGCTTAGCATGACACATATCAGGAGATGCATCATAATCATTCAAATTAACATTGTTACTTCTACTGTTCCTTCGCTGAGTGTGCTCTTCAGTGAACTTTTGTTTCTTAGCACAATTTTTCACAACATGGCCGTTGTTCCCACAATGCCAACAAATCTTATAATAGTCCCCCAAGGTGTACTTACGGTTTGGGACAGACATCCTACGTTGTTTGGCTCTAACTAGGTCAGGTATACTAAGCAAGTTTCCCTGGGATTGAATGAGATACATCTTATGGGCAGGTTGACCTTGGTACCATGATTGATTTTCACTTAACCCACTCTCCAGAGTTTTCACACGCTCTTCTAGGTATAAGTTCCTATCCTTAGTACTCTGAAGTTTCCTATCTTTTAACTCTCTAAGCTCAGGTATGGTTAACTCATGTTCCTCACTTTCTTGTTTTTCTCCTTTGTACCCCAGACCATACTTGGGCGCAACAAAGGTAATTTCTTCTTCCTTAAGCTTTTGCTCAACTAAGATAGAGTGAATTTTATCAATCTGAGCTTTCATCTGAGACAGTTCCCTAACAGTGCTAAAGGAACTAGGTTCACTATGAGTAACATCACTTCTAACATAAGGAACATCAGAGGAACTAACAATTTTAGATAAAGATTCATTCAATTCAATGCATTTATCCTCAGCATCACTTAGGTCGTTTTGGATTTTAAGATTCTCATTATACATGCTTTTGATAAGAGAGATCAAGGACTTTTTATCAAATTTGACAAGAGATTCAAAGAAAGTTTCAGGATCTACCTCTTGTTCTTCACTTGATGACTTCAGAGTCATTGCACACATTCTGTTGTTCCCCCATGACTCTGGCTCGTCATCATCAGAGTTGGCACAATCATCTCCCTAGACAGCGATGAAAGCCTTCTTTTTCTCGTTCCCAGAATTTTCACCATTGTTGTCTGAGTTGTTCCCTTTAGGGAACTTATTAGCATAGTGACCCTTTTCCTTGTAGTTGAAGCAAGTAACATCCTTGATGTCTCGTTTCTCATCATTGTTCCCATCATTCCTGAATGATCTACCCTTGCGATAGAGAGTTCACATAGCTTTGGTGAGAAGAGCAGTTTCTGGATCTACACCATCCAAGTTGTCATCTTTGTTGTTTTCTATTATCTCAAAAGCTTTTTCAACCATCAAGGCAATGTCTTTAGGTTTAACATATTTGTCTTCTTCATCATACTTTTTAATCTTCCCAAATACTTCATGAAGTGTGAGTTTGAGAGTATTAGGATTCTCCTTGAGAATTGCTTTAGTCATCTTATGCCTTGGAGGAAGTCCATCGATAATGATGAAAATTTTCTCCTTGGGAAGTATTTCATTTTCATCGACATCGTGAGCAGCAAGTCTAGTGGTGATTTCCTCAAATCTGGATTGATAAGAGGAAACAGTCTCACCATCGATCATGGCGAAGTTATAGAAGTCTTTCTTTGCTTGGAAACGATCAAGCTCTCTAAGATCAGAACTCCCATGTACATCTGTTCCAAGGCTGCCCACATATCCTTTGCAGTTGCACAAGAGTGTAACTTGGATGCATCTTCAATGCTGATAGCGTTGTTGATAAACATACGAGCCTTAGAATTTTTCTCCATGATTCTGAAATCATCTGGGCTCTAAGGTTTTATTCCTTTGATTACATCTTCAACAACCTTTTCTTCACCAATCTCAATGACTCTCTAGCATTGGTAGTCATTACTCTTCAACCAGTCTGTAAAGAGGTCCTTCCAGTGTTGAAACTTTCCACCGATAGGCAGGAACATAGGTTTGTTGTTCTCAAGCCCAACTTCATGAGTGGAAGCCATTGTTACCTGTGAATCTGAAAAGAACACACAATCTAGAGCAAACCTGCTCTGATACCAATTGTTGAATCGTAGTGTGTTAGACAGGGAACGGTGTGACTGTTCCCTGGGCAACGGAAATAAACAAATATTCAAAGTAACAACAAAGTTCCCAAACGTATACTTGTATTATTAAGAATTGTACAATCTCAGAAGTCTTCTCTCCACCTATACCCTAGGTTACAAGACTTTGAGTGCAATCAGCTCTCAATGACACAAGAACACAACAAGACCCTAAGTTATACAATCTCACAAGTCTTATCTCCACCTACTCACACACAGTTCCTAGGCTTCTAGACTTTGAGTGCAATCAACTAGTAACCACACAAGAACATAAGAAAACCCTAAGCAATCAAGTACATACCCGTACCTTGCCTTGGATCTCCAATCTCAACTTTGCAATAAGCTCCTTGTAGTCTTCAATGAGATAGTTGAGATACCTTTCCCCAAGGTAAACTCATCTATATATAGTGGTAGAAAAGATCTCTTACCAAATTACCAAATAGTTAGCAACCCCGCTATATAAGATAACGGTGAAAGATTTTCTTTCCAACTAAACAATTCAGCTCATAAACACATAGTTTCCATCTATAAACTTTCCTAAGACTCATTATCTTTCTCTTCTTTTTCAAGTAAAACTCAAAATCTCGTTTCCTTGTATAACTGATTCAATCTGGGAACAATTGGCAATTCTCTGCGTTCCGCATCGTTCCACAGCCGTTGTTTCCATATATAAAAGTTTCCTTGTATGAACTATACGCGCTCTTCATCCTTCAATTTGCTTCCGCGTAACAGTTCCTTGTTTCCACAATGTTCCTTTGCATTCCTCTGCTTTCTCTTCGTCATACGATTTCCATTGTTTCCTAATTCTTTCATAAGACCTGAAATGCATAGGAACAACAAGAAAACATAAAACCTAATGGTGTTTATCATCATCAAAACCAGAGGGAACATCAATGTTCCAACATACTCGATAGTATCGTTCACTTGCATGCCTATCACTTTGAAAGACCTTCTAGAGGTGGATTCTTCGGCCGCCGTGCCTTTTTTTGCCTTCTTCTTCTCCTTCATCGAGACCAGTGGACTTGGTTCTTTTACGTCTTCGTTAGCCTTTTGTTTCTTCAGATTTATGGGGACCTTTGTCGTTTCTTCTTCATCGAAAGAGACTATTTTTCTCTTATCCATACCACGAACCCTGTCGACCTTTCCTGCCGAAGTCTTCGCTCCTCTGGTTTTCTCCATCTCGGAGATTGGGAGGATTTAGGGTTTTCCTAATTTGCTTTGCTCCTTTGGTTTTCGAAATTGATTACATAGATTGAATGGAATCACTTGCAATTTCATATTTGAACTAAGCTGTTCTTGTTTTGGGTTTGTGAAAACGAAATTGACAGAGGTTTGAGAAGAAGAAAAAGTGACAATGAAATTTTTGTTTGGAGGAAAGTTCTGAATAGGGAGTAGTTAATGACTGGGAGTATTAAACGCACTTTTTGTTATTCTTACCCAGTATATGTACGCAGAATGCATATGTATATGCATCAATAAGGCATATGCGTATGTATGCGCATTGCGGATGCGCATGCATATGTATACGCATTGTGCATGCATATACGTATGTATGCGTCATGCGTAGACATATGAAAATATTTTAAGAAATTGAATGTTAATGAAAATTTTAACTAGTATTGTTACAAACTACTAACATAACAAACTAGACCTTCATTAAATATATAACAATATATCAAGCTATCTATACTATGTTAACCTATGTAACTAATCTTATCATAAAGTAGTGTAACAATATAGCCATTAGTAAACTTACCTTTATTAATGAAATTTGTAGATGTTGTTCTTGTTACACGTTACAGTAAAACATACTAAAAATTCATTAATTATATAACAATCTATCAAGCTATCTATATTATATGTAATGTAAGTAATTAATTTTATCATAAAGTTGTGTAATAGTATAAGCATTGTAAACTTACCTCATTTAAATTAAAAAAATCCAGAATAATCACTATCACTAGGGTTCATAGTGGCATGTATGATGAAGAAAAATTTGGAGGAATTTTGATATGTATAATTGATGGGTAATTATATAGCAAGACATCACAATAGTAAAATTATTCATAAATTTTTTCGTTTAGCTATTTACACATTCGTATTTATTATACATATACCTTTAACGTTCAATATTTTTAATTCTTTTATATGACCACGCATGAGAAGTGCACATACATACATATACGCATGGGCGGAGCCAAGATTTTACCCCCGGGCCCGGGGATAAAATCTTGTATGATTAAAATTTCACGTGGCTTAAATTTGACGTGGCTTAAATCATGTTTCACAAAAATCAATTTTAAATTCCGTGAAACTTTTGTTTGTTAGGGCCATTTGGAGTTACATTTTCAGATGAGATGATGAGAAAAAACTTAAGGTAATTTTATTTTCATGGCTTAAATCTGTTAGGGCCGACTGAAATTACATTTTTAGATGAGATGAGAGGTAAAAAGCTTAAGATAATTTTTTTTCGTAAAAAAATAAAATAATAATTCTCAGCGGGGGCTATAGCCCCCTCTAAGCCCCATTTTAATATGCCCTTGCGTATATGCATGCGCAATGCGCATACAAATGCATATACATACGAATACGCTTTCCGCATACATGTATTTCCAGATTTTTGAAAAAAATAATAATTGGAATTTCATATGCATACGCATTCCATATGCATACGCATTCCGTATACATATACTGTGTGAAAATAACAAAAAGTTGTGGGTGCGTTTAACAACACCCTTAATGAGAGAGTAAAAGTAAGTTTTTTTAAGTGTCATTAGTAACTTCCTTTAATGTAGTTACCAATAAAAGAAAAAGCTTTATTCATAAATTATTTTGCCTTTTCTTATTTTCACCTTATACATTAAAATCATGCACTTTTACATCAAAATTATACATTATTAAAAAAATTCGGTATATAATGCTATTTAACAAGAAAGGTTGACATATTCTCCGATAAATGTTATCTACTAAATTCCTCTTCTTTTACACAATTTCCTATATTTTATTTAAAAAAGTTAATATTTTTTGCAATAAATGTATTAAATATCAAACAAATTTCAAAATCCTATAAATTAAAAATGAAGAGATTAAACAAATGTAAATTCAATAAATTGTTATTTGTTGTATTCAGATATATTATCTTTTATAAAATGATTTAAAGATAAATAAATGAAAAAATAGAATAATATAAAATTTATATATTTTTCATAATTTAATTTGTAGGATTTTTTTCATAGTTTAATTTTTAGGATTGTGCTAATGTAAATTTAGTGTTTAATTAATAAGTGCTCACAATTGATATTAGAATTCATGAACAAGAACATACAAATATAAACGTAAATATCTAAGCAATTTCAACTTATAATAAGGTGTTAGAATTTTAGAATTTTATTGTATATATACATAAATATTTATTTTTTACATGTCACATATCATAAACGGCACATATTTGTTGTTTTTTGACAATGTCTTAAAATAATGTCAACAACTCCTTCATAATCAACTATTTCATTAATTTTTGTATATATATATATATTACATATATGTTAGTTGAGAATGTATATAAATAATTCATAACAATATAATAACAGTACATATATTAATTCTCTAAAATAACTTTTGAATAATACTTGAAATAATACATAAATATAAACAAATTACTAACTTATATATAATAATTAAATATGAGATAAAATATACATTTTTTGTGATGTGATAATATATTGACTATACATATTTTATACAAGTATACCAATATATCCAAAAGATCAACCAAACTAATCATAAATATAAATAAGAATTAAAAATCTAATGAAATATTCTAAAAGCATGATAAAAGTACATTGATTCTTTAAATAATACTTGAAATAACATCTAAATACTTGATGTTTAAACAACTTGTATATAATAAATGAGATAAAATTATACAACTTTTGTCATAAAGTTCATAAAATGATTTTGTTTCAATTCATTTAACATTAATAAACATAGTAATTAGTAAAGTATATTAGACTACCTCATATATATTAATTGACTATTTAAAAACTGATAGTAAATTACAATAAATCCGATTATATAAAATTTAAAAAGTACACTAGTATATTAAAATACAACTAATCTAATTATAAAAAAATAAATTTGAAATTAAAGATGTCATGGACATAGATCGGTGCGTAACACATGCGTTATTTTGGAACCTAGACATATATACAAACCTGCTTATGCTTTTGAACGTTTATTGCTAATTCGCCTTGAAAAAATATGCCTCAACACTATAGCCGTTCCACTTCTTTCTTGGGTTTCTAGGGGATTCTTCCGTCTCATATCGTCTTCTTCTTCCTCCTCTGGAACCCGATTGATAAAGAGAGAAAGAGATGCAAGGAGTGGTCTGGAGTCAAACGTATTGCAGGAGCAGAGTTTCGGAGCCTTCCTGCTCTCGTCCAACGCCAGATTCTCCTTTCTACCGGGTATCTATCCCTTCGTAATCTTCCTATGCAATCTCTCAGTTGTTTTCTGACCGCAAGTTTGAAATCTCTACTTGATTGATTTTCTTTTTTAATTCCTGCAGAAATCTAGGTTTTTAGGTATCCAAATTCCTTCCTATCGATGTTGCAATCTGCTAGGGTATTGGCCTTCTCGTTCCCTTCGTTCTCGGCCGCTGACGTCAGCTCCAGCTCCAGGACTAGGTTATGGTTATACATTTCTGGCTCTAATTACAATTTGACTTATAATCAATTATTTTTGTTGCGGTAAATCATCTACCGATGGATTAGATTGCTGTTTATTGGTGTTGTGTTGTTCAATAATCTAAGATCATTTTCCAAATTATTCCATTCCCCAATCGCTCTTCTGAATCTGTGTTCTTTGTTTCTACCGAGTAGTTTAATATTTTCCTGTGAATCTGTGCACTATATGCTATAACTTGTGAACTATGAAATCGTCCATACAAACTCTGAAGCCTTCTATAATACCACTGGTGGCTGGCCAGTGGCCACAGTGTCACAGTGTTTTACAACATTGCAGCCTCACTACCGAGTCCGTTCCAATTTGTAGAGTGGATCACCATGTTTCAAACTTATTGAGCTAAAAGACTTTCCCATAACCGCAAGGAACTGCATACAATATTCAGCCTTGTGTTTAGTAGAGATTTAAATGAGTGTGCAATATATGCATTGTTTATAAGATTGGCATATCTTATAAATACCCCAAATTACTGAAATGGCTTGATTGGCATATCTTCTATGACTGACGTATTTGATTAGCATGAGGATGATAACAGTGAAGTGGCTTTGGCATGCCATTTGGCTGGTGCTACAGGTTTTTGAAGTGATTATTAGTTCAAGCAACTCTTGTGGTGCTACAGGTTTTTGAAGTGATTTGTTCCCACATTATTAGAATATTGCATATCTGCCTTGAAACTCATTAGAGTATTGTAACATTTCTCTAAACCATTAAGCACTATAAGCTACCCTACACTATATAGCCAAATCATACCCAAATCCCAATCTTTTCCTTTTCATGATGCCTAACCAAAAAAATTAAGCTTTGCTCCAACCATTCTATTTGAATTTGTAGCCTGTGAAGGATATCTTTGTTGATGTGAAAGACGTCTATATGCTAATGATATGTAGTTTAAATCTCAACTAAGGCATTTGCACGTGACTGCGTTTCCCTAGATTATTGCTGGGTGGTTTCTAACACGAGTTAACCTTTTGGACATTACATTGCTTCACTTTTGGCAGCGATAAAGGCTGTTGCTACACCAGATTCAACCACAGAGCTGCCCTTAACCGCTGAAAATGTTGAGAAGGTATTGGACGAAGTTAGGCCATATCTCATTGCTGATGGAGGTAATGTGGCATTGCATGAAATTGATGCGAATATTGTTCGTGTGAAATTACAAGGAGCTTGTGGGTCATGCCCAAGCTCTGTGACCACCATGAAATTGGGTATTGAGAGGCGTCTTATGGAGAAGATTCCTGAAATAGTTGCTGTGGAAGCCATAGCCGATGAAGAAATTGGCCTTGAGCTCAATGAAGAAAACATTGAGAAGGTATGTATATCTCTGGAAAATCTTTTTGATCTTGACAAACTGAAAAGTGAGAATTTGGCACCTTCTTTTTAGTGTTTGCTTGTTAATGGAGATTTCCAGCTATCCAGGGAAGTTGTTTTTGTATATTGGATGTCACAAACGAATTTGATTGCCAAGTGATTTGTAGGCTGTACTGACCATTTTCTGGCTTCCAAAATCCACTACGCTTGTAACAAGCCTACAAGGAACATTTCAATTTTCTCAACATACCATCATATATTGAGGATTCTTTATAGGCATCGCAGTTTGTATCTTCTCAGTATATATGCTCTCCAATGACTTTGTCCCTCTTAAAGTAAACCATAGTTCAGAATCAGACTTGGATCCCCCAGTCCTACCTCACCAATAACTTCACGAGTCCTTCCACCAATTGTTCGACCACCACTACCATGGAAATGATGTTTTTCCACAATTGTTGTTGGGTCAGAGTGTTGCTTTTTTAGTGAAATGAAAGCATATTCTCTTAGGACTTACTTTTTTAGGTAATTGACACTGCGTACAAGCTTCCTAATAATAACAGGTGCTTGAAGAAATCAGGCCATACCTAGTAGGGCCGGCTGGAGGAACTTTGGAGCTTGTCACAATTGAGGAGCCCATAGTGAAAGTCCGAATAACCGGCCCTGCAGCAAGTGTCATGACTGTTCGTGTTGCCGTGACTCAGAAGCTACGAGAAAAGATCCCCTCCATTGCTGCAGTTCAACTCTTATCCTGAAGTAGATTTCATATATGTTTAATCACCTGAGAATCATAGCTTAGAATTTGCCTATGTACAGTTAAAGTCTTGAACACTATCATTGGCATTGTGTTGTAACTCGTAACCTTGTTTTGAGGATATATTTTGTTTAAACTGGCGCCATCACTACGCAATTAATAAAATGCTCGCATATTTGTTTTACTTGAAGGGCTGGTAATAGGCTTTGGCGGGTAAAGTTCGGCGACAAACTGTGCACTCGTTTTTTTTTAACTCCGCACTCCACCCTGGGCGGCACGTGGTGCAGCCCAGAAAACCCTCCAAAAAACCGGTCTGATCCTGGGCGGCACCTATTGTCGCCCATCCAAACCAGGTTTTTGCAAAATCCGGTTTGGATGCTGGGCTGCACCTATTGCCGTCCAGCTTTTTTTTTCGTATAGAACCCGGTTTAGGAATTTATTTTATTTGTTAAAATAAAATTAGATTGGTTTTTTCGAACCCGGGTTTAATTGTGGGCGACAATTAAAATTAGATTGATTTTTTCGAACCCGGGTTTAATTATGGGCGACAATTAAAATTAGATTGATTTTTTCGAACCCGGGTTTAATTGTGGGCGGCAATAATTGCCGCCCAGAAAACCCTCTAAAATTTGGGCGACAATATTTGCCGCCCAAGTTTGATTTTAAAATTTGAACGTGGGCGGCAATAGGTGCCGCCCACCTTTAACCTCCAAAAAAAATTCGATCTCGGCGGTATTTAGGGCCGCCGAGATCGTCTTCTCCGAGTATCCAGAGGAAATCTTTTCCGGCGAAAACAGATCGAAATTTTGTGAGGATTCCGGCGAGATCGAAAAAGAGTTGATGGCGGATTCCGACGATATGACCATGGACGAGATATGGGCGGCGGTTGACAAGGAGGAAAACCAGATGGCGGCGGCGGGAGATCTCGGCGGCGGCGGCGATCCACTGGACTCGACGGCGGAATCGAAGGCGGTCACGATGGAGGACTCGACGGCGGCGATGGATGAGTCGACGACGATGAAGATTTGTTTTGTTGGCGGCGGTAGGGGAGGCGACGCGGCGGAGGGAGCTGAGCTGCACGATCCGGGGGACGAGGGGGTTTCTGGGCTGCACATGGTGCCGCCCAGGACGATTGTAACACCCCGTAATTTTTAAGGGTATTTTGAATTATTTTTAAATTTTTCTTATGCCCGTTTTGCTAGACGGATTTAATTCAGTGAGTCTCGGACCTTCTCAAAAGGGGTCTGAGCTCTGTAAAATTTTCCGAGCATTATATAATACAGTTGAGGTGTTTTCGGGGTTAATGTATCGTTAATGTACGAATATATTTAACCCGGAGTTAAGAAATTTAATCCGAACCAAGTTCGGATAAGAATTAACGAAGTCGGCTTAAAACCGCGACTCACCGCGACCTGACGCGATCTGCCGCGATCCACCGCGATCGGCCGCGATCGCGGTAATGCCTTTTGCTGGGCAGTGTCGTCTTCCTCGCGTGGCGGTTACTGTAGCTCTGTTTTTGGCTCAGTTTTGGGCAGGCCAAGTGGGCAGCCAACTTGCCCTTCGCCTTTGTCCCCTTGTCCCCGACTTGTTCCCTTGGTGGAGACTCGGATTGGGCTATAAAAGGAGGTGAAGACCGAAGCTTAAGCTCCCTTCTTCTTCCTTCTTCTTTCTCCTCTGTTTTTCACCATTGTTGAGCAGTTTTGGAGCTTCGTGTGTGGGAGATTTCGAGTGTCTCTTGAGTTGAGAAGGTACTCTTGAGTGTTGTGAGAAGCTTTGAGGTGTTGGGAGATCGAACCATAGACAAATCGAAGGCAAACAAATCGGTTTGGGTAAGAAATTCTCCATTGTTGTCTCGCGAGCTAGCCATTGTCACAGCACGAAAACCGCGACCGACCGCGACCTGCCACGATCGCGGTATGTGTGTCCGAGTTGTGTGTCTTGTGGTTTGACTTTGGGCTTTGCTCGTTTCCTTTGATTTCTTCTTGTATTCTTTTAGATTCATATATATGTGTATTGAATCTAAGTTAGGATCTTGTTATGGGTCGTTTCCTAGGAATTTTTATTCCAGATCTGTTCCAGTTTTGGACCCAAGAGCCGTTGTCTCTAAGCTTTGCTTAAGCTTCTGCGGATTCAGGCAAGTGGCGGTTTGCTCTTGCTCATCATTCCATATTTCAATTAATTATCAATAGTTTTGTTGTTAATTAATTTGGATGATTGTTAAGTATGTTGGAATTGTTTGATAACGTTATGTGATTAAAAAGAAGATATTATACTAGGTTGTATATTTTGCTAGAACCGACGCTAGTATATTGTAGATTTTGTGCAGGTGAAGACCTTAAGGGACTTTGATGTGATTTATTGTGTGTGTGTTTAGATTATTAAATCTAGGATGACTGCCAGGTGGGCAAAGATATAGATGTTTGTGCAGGTTGGGCCGTGATGGTCCTGTATATGAATTGTTGTGTGTTTGACTGTTTAGTCAGAACGAGTATTCGTAGGGACAATGGATGAGAGGTCCTGTCGTCTCTTTATAATAAATTTGTAAAGTCATTGACTGACTTCTATACTCGAGTGGAGTAAGAAGTGGTGCACTCTGCAGGTGTCACAACCCGGTTCGATATGTGTTTCGCGAGTGGCGGGACATGTATGTAAAAGCTTGTAACGTGATGTGTGTGTGGGTGATGACATTTAATAAGATACGTGCAATGAATAACACACATAATTAAAATGCCTTGACCATAATATAAAGTGCCGTATGAGTAAGCACTTATTTAAAATGTTGTGGCGAGTAGTGCAGCTAGGCGCTAGTGCAGCTAGGAAAAGCTCGTCTTAGTTGTAGATCGCTCGTATGCGATACTGGTGTGATGTGTTTGTGTGTGTTTGGTTATGTTCCCCAACATTTGTCATATTGTTTCCTATAAGGCTCATTTCATTTTGGAGTCTTCTTTTGGGATTGATTGCTGTGAGACTCGATCTCCAGAATCTTCTCTTGTGCATACCTTTTGTTATTCTAGTAGGAGTATGATGGTTGACTAGCGTACTCGGTTATTATTCGAGGAACGATGAGTCTAACCTAATACGACTGCTTCGAACCACTCTGCTTTGTACCCTTGCGTAGTCTTTCATTAGACTGACCAACCGTTATATTCCTTGCATGGTTGGCTGGTGTCATCCGTCCGATTCGGCACATCAGGTGTGTTGAAGATCCGAGAAGGCTAGAACGACTATGAAGATGAACGGTGTTTTGTTTTGACAAGCTGTTTTGTCGTTGTATTTAAAAGATTTCCGCTGTGCTATTTTGTATTTCTGATTAATTGGGTCGTTTTAGGAATCGTGTAATTCCGCGACCATGTGGTTTAATAAAAGTTATGATTTTAGTATTGTAACTGTGTTTTAAGTCAGTTATGACGTCGGAAAAGCCTGGGGTGACTTCGGGGTTTACGTCCGGGGTCATCGGCAGTAACGCTTTCAAATGGGGTTAAATTTGGGGGTGTTACAACGATGGGATTTCTGGGCTGCACGAGGTGCCGCCTAGCTTGCCGGCGAGCATGGAGGTTTCTGGCGGCGACGCGGTGGTTTTGGGCGAGGAGGATAGATTGCCGGCTAGGACCGAGGAGGTGGATATCGGGGCGGACAATGCTTTCGACGTGGCGGTAGCGGTTGCTATGCAGGCGATGGATGATTTGGCGGAAAATCCCATTCGTCAAAAGCGGAAATATGAACGGAGGCCGACCGAAAATGTATGTTTTTTGTAATTTGTTAAATCTAATTTATTTAATTAAATTTTTACTATAATTGTAGACTTATAAACTTAGTTTTTATTGTATTTAATCATAATTAAAAAAGACAATATAGGTAATAAGCTCAATTTTGCTGTTAAATAATATTAAATATATTATCGTAATGAAAAATAAAATATTTACTATATTGATTTTATAAGAAAACAATTTTTTTCCACAATTGTTAAGGTATATGTAACTAGGTTGTATTGGGTAAAATGAAAATAGTTATATTTCTTATGGTAAAATAGGATGTATTAGGTAAAATCAAACGGTTGGATCGAGACAGTCGTCCTACTACTGCATCTGCTCGCAAGAGGAGGGTTGTGGGTGTATCGCAGGACACAGAGGTGCTTAGTGAGGACGATGCTGGTCTCGTCTGTTCAGATGGGGACGTGGTTATGGAGGACCCACCTCAGGAGGACTTTACTACCAGCCCTTCTACTATCCCTGAGGATCCGGAGTTTACTACCGACCCACCAGAGCAGCAGCCACCTCAGGAGGCCCCACCTCAGCAGCAGCCACCTCAGGAGGACCCACCAGAGCAGCAGCCACCTCAGGAGGACCTACCTCAGCAGCAGCCACCTTAGGAGGAGCCACCTCAGCAGGACCCACCTCCGCAAGACCCACCTCAGCAGGCCCCACCTCCGCCTGAGCCAGCTCAGCAGTTTCCTTCTGTGTTGAGGAACTTTGATACGCACATTGTGGAGCTGATATGGAGGAAGGCGTCATTTGACCCTCCAGAGGACGTTGTTAGGACTTTGAAGGTTCAGACAGCCACCTCAGGAGGAGCCACCTTCCAGGTTTAGTGAAACTCCACTGTGAGGTCGTCCGCTAGAAGGACATCCTTTCGATCCCACATACGCTCTTGATCCCACAGACGATTTCACATTGGTCGTCTCTTTCTCTGCATGCGCATCCTCCTCTTCCACTCCCAGCTCCTCATCCATATTCTTCATATTCTGCTTCTCCTTCATCTTCTTACTTTTTGCATCCACATGCTCGTCCCAACCCATATTCCTCTTGGTGTCGGTCTTTCTCGTATTCATCCTAGGCCTCCCCTTCTTGGTCTCACCACGTGGCGGGTCTTGAATCTGGCACGATGTAGGGTCAGTTGACTCACGCCACTTTTCCGCCATCTTCTTCAACAGAAATCCATCAACTTTCCCACATAAGAACTCTTCAACGAAGTCCTGCACCGTGACATTATCCGTTGTGATTGCAACACCATCATCGACATCAAGATCCTTAGCATCCACCCCTTCCCATCTGATCTGCTTCCAGAAAATATCAACTTCTTCAGGCACTAACGGGTAACCCGTCTCCACATAGACCTTAATTGTGTGTGGGCAAGGCAGTCCTAGTGTGGACTTCCATCAAAAATCATCACATTTGTCCCCAATTTTCCCCTCCTTTGCTAACACATCTTGGGCATACAACATTTTCAAGCATTTCTCAGAGCACTTTTCAAGGATGCACTTGAAGAAAACCTTAACCCACTCAGGGCCATTTACTATCTCCATGGGAAAGGCAGTGCAGTTCTTGGTCATCTCAAATCGGATCTTTTGATGCTAATCAACAAACATGTTGTCGATGTGTTGCACAATTGTGTCGAACCCTCCAACGGATGTCTCAATCATGTCCTTAAGCATAGAGTGCTGACCCTCAACCCTGAAAATAATATAATCGTTTACAATTTACTAAATGAATTTTAAAACCCAATTTGATTGCAAATGTTTGTATGAAAGTTACCTGTTTGATGTTCTTGTGGCAAAATGGAGAACATCATCACACCATACCGCAACTAGCTTTTTCTTATGGTCATTAAACCAAGTTTCCTCGACATATCTCACAAGGCCTTCATTCCATATCTCCTTAAAGTGAGCAAGTCGCTCTCTATACTCCTCCTTTGTGTGAGACCTCATCACCCGACGAACACTTCCCGAGAATTTCTTCTCGTCAATCTTCATCAACTTAGCATATGCCTTCACATTACGGTCTACATGGACCTGACACAAATGATGCCGAACCTTCGGAAACACCATTTTGGCAGCCTTGATCAGTCCTAGCTCTCGATCAGACATGATGCATACGAGACTTTTCCCCACGTACAACCACTTCAATCGTGTCAATGCTCATGCATAGTGGCTTGTCGTCTCCCTTTCCATGAACACAAGAGCAATGCAATATGTGAAGTTGGTGCAAGTAAACCCAACAATCTGGAACAGTGGTATACCGTACCTATAAATGTAACACAAAAATACTTTAAACCCGCAAAAAATATCATTATCTACTCATAATACTAAAACGAGTAAGGTTTACCTGTTGGTTTTGTACGTCGAATCCATGACGACGACATTAGGGAACATGCACAACAAATGTCGAGCATCTGGATGAGAAATAAACAAGCACGCCAATACCTCCTTCCCATCTTCCCTCGTTTTAGTAGAAGTGTCCAACAAATAGCCTTTGTCCTTCAAAAACCCCAATGACCATTGTGTCACATTCAGATTGCCCAGGGATTTCAACCTCTCATTATCCCTAACAGTGTACACTTGCCTCCTCGATACCGTTGAACCCGTATATTCATTCCTAATCTGTGTAGAAATAACCTTGGGTCTTGCACCCGCCGCAGTATCAATCATCACTTTTCTACGCTGCTCCATCGTAAGTCGGGAAGCAAATGCATGGCCAATCAAGGTAGTCGAAAGCATATGGTTATGGCATCCTCTAACAACCGATATGGTCCACCCAAGATCTCTAATAGCATTTCCTTCCCTAAAAATACCATGCAACAAAAAGGGACAACCCTTCTTCTTTGACCTAGCTTTATTCACTCGTATCGGACTGACCTTTTTACCATCGACTAACTTTTTTTTTCTTGCCGGACCTAGGTAACCCGGATCTCTCACAATGAAATATAATCTTTTTAGACTTTGATGATTTAGTAGTGATCACCATAAAAAGACTACAATCGACCTTTTACAGCCACTGCCTCAATCCCTCCATACTCGGAAATATCTCATTAGTAGTAAAATGGGATGAGAAGTCGATTGCTATAAATTCATCATCACTAGAATCACCCTATTTATATACAAAAATTAGTACATTAGAGACTAATTAATAATTAAATTTATACAAATTAATATATAAAAATTATGCATTATTTCTAAACAGTCTACATTTCAAAGACTAAGTATAATTAATATCTAATCATTTTATACAATAAAAATTAAAAATATTACGTACCTTGAAGTACCGAGGAGAAATCGGCGACTGAAAATCATCCTCATCATCTAGAGACGTGGGCGCGCTCGAAGACGACTCCGACAACCCCCTCCAACAAGGATCGCTTGACGACGACATATATATATATATATTCAGAAAATTACAATGGGTTTGAAGTTTTTTCCCCTTGTATTTCAATGGTGGTATACTATTACATCTCCCATATATATAGCCGGCCACATGACCGTTAAGACTGAAACGGAATAAGTGCCGCCCAAATTGACCGTTAAATTTCAGTCGTACACTCCCTAGGCTGCACTATGTGCCGCCCATAAATCCGGTTTTAGTGAACCGGTTTTATGCTGCACATAGTGCCGCCCATAAAACCTTTTTCCTACAAAAACCGGTTCAGTGCACCGGCTTAGTGGACGACACATATTGTCGCCCACTAAACCGGTTTAAAAAAAATTTAATTTAAATCATATTTTAATAAAAACAAAAATTGAACCCATCTTGGACGGCACATAGTGCAGCCCAAGAAAATCGGATTTTCTGGACTGCACTAGATGCCGCCCAGATAGAGTGCGAGGTAAAAAAAAAGGAGTGCGCAATTTTTCAGCCATCATTGTTCTTTAATAAAACCAACTGATTACTTGTAAATTCTTGCTCCTTAAATTGCTTCAATTTCGGTTCGTGAGGAACGTCTAGAAGAAGACAACGATCTTGTTCGTGAGCAGCAACATCCTCCACCTTTACGGCCGATGAAAAGACATCGGCATCTCCCCCTCCCTCTACATCTGCCAGCCCATCCACTTCCTCAACGCCACTGCCGTCGCATTCAATCGCGCCTAAATTCTAGTCACCGATCTCCAATTCGATCTCCTCTATGCAAAAAACGTCAAGTACTAGTCGTTGAGAATGTGGTTCGGTCGCCAATTTTGATGGAGTTCGAGTCAAATTAGAATTTAAAATCCGAATAAAAAAGTGAAGAACATATTGAAGAGCTCAAAAAATTCATGAATTTGCTCGTTGTGAAGCTAGGTTCATATGAAAGTATGTCAAGTACGTGTTCGAACAATTCCATTCGATTCTTAGATTAGAGTTGGAGCTTTGAGAATTAAACAGAGAAATCTACAAAACATATAAAGAAGAAGAAGAAGAAACACAACATATATAAGATCTAGATTGGCGACATACATACTGATGTTGTGATTCAGATAAGCACATGTTAGGGGGTTTCTTTATAGTGAAACCGATCAAATGTGAATTCAATCTCAAAACCGAGCAGAAGCATCCACAGATGAACAATTTTATATTTTGTGATTGATAAACTTGTGGATTTCCGGTATAAGTAACAGTTGTGAAGACAGTGGTGGAATGTGAGATAGTGGGAGAGGATAAGCAGTTGGATAGGAAAATGTTGGACACAAATAGAATGCCAACTCTCCATTATATTGTATTAGGGTAGATTACTATTGGAAATTATCAATCTTAGCTAAAATAATCATGTTGCAATTGCACTAAATTTGCAATTCGCCTCATTTTGTCCATTTTTTCCTTGTCTGTGACTCATTCGATTCGATTAGTCAGTGCCGCTTTACGTACGAACCGGATCTATTCCAGAAGATACCCTCCCAATATTATGGAGTCTATTACATTATTTATCCCTAGACTAATCTATACACTATACTAAAGCCTTAATTAAATATTCTACGTGTTAGCACGTGAGCTGTGTCACATAGACAAATTTTAAAGTACAGTTACAATTTTATCCTTTCATAATTTTGATTTTTACATATTCTATTTCTTTTCTACTTATTTTTTACCAAAAATAACTTACCTTAATTATATCGATAATATCATCCCAAAGATTATTTTTATATTTTTGCCTTATTAGTTTCTTCTTATTTGTAAATAAAATTATTTATAATATACTTTTACCTCATTAGTTACATTACTTCTTATAGTTGTAATACTTAAATTTACATAACTGGTAACATACAATTGGACATAATTGATAACATATGATATATACTTTCAGTTCGAATCATACAAAAACCTTATCACCATATGTTTCAAGATATTAAGCTTATAATTTATCATATTAATTTTTGTAAATATTTAATAATTTTTCAAGTTTTATTAACCAGGCCCATCTAGGACACGATGACATATGCTAGTTGATGGATGCCAACCTCCATTTACCTCCATCAACACCTTGGCCGAGCACTCACCAATGCCATCACTTGGCCGGCCGACACTCACCTCGACGCCATGACATGCCATGGCACCATGGACATTGACGCAACCGATGTCATGCCTATCCGAGCCTTGGCTCTTATCCCATTCTATTTTTAGTATTTACCTTATGTTTTGAGACTTGCCTTATTGGGTGTGAAGAGTCATTTGCACATGGGCTTCAACCCAAGGCCCATTAGTGGCACAAGCCTTGTTGGCTGAAATCCCATAGTATTTAAGCTCCTTGTGTTAGTCATTGCAAACTAGTTGAAGATTTTTGTGTCAAGTTGACAAGAGAGTTGAGGAATACCTCCTCTCACCATGGGTGTAGGATTACCTCCCCACAACCTGGTCGAATCTTTCAACCCAAGCTTTGTATCTTTCTTTCACTCTCTTTCAATCAAGAAAAATCAAGTTTGTTCTCAAGAAAACATCCTCATTGTTGCACTTGTTTAAGCCGAAGCCAAGGAATCTCACTTGGAGGTTCCCTTGGCCTTGCTTGTTCTTCAAACACTCAAACATATATTCTCAAGACTTCCGCCTACTTGCGCCTTCAAGAACAACATCAAATCCAGCTGGTTCCCGGAGAAGAAGTCCAACGTCTACTTGTGCCACGATCCGGAGCTCAAGCAAGTGAAACGAGGCCTTCAACCTCCTTGTTTCACATCAATTGGTATTTGAGCTCAACGGCCAAGATAAGTACACTTTCTTCTCAATTTTTTCTCTCTTTTTATGCTTGTTAAGTTTGCATCTCTTTCCCCTCCAAAAACCCACAAAAAATACCCTTCCGCCGCTTTATCACCACCGCTCGCCGCCCTATCGCCGCTGCCGGCCACCAGCCCTCCGCCGACCTCCCTGCCATAGCCACTAAGCCGTACCTTCGGCCTTGCTCAAAGGTTGAAGAAGACAACCCCATTCCCCCTTGCTCTTACACATTCATGTGACATCTCCCAAAGTGGCAAACCCCAAGATATTTTTTGGTCAAAAGTAAACTTGTCTAATGGCATTTTGGGTAATTCCTAGAAAGCTATATTTCCTTTAGCTTGTGTGGGATTTCGTGTATGTAGTCTAGCATAGTGGGTTGAAATGTATTCACCCAAAGTGTCAAGTCTTCTCTTCTCTATCTCCATTCAAAGTTTGACCACTAACACTGTAACACC
Source organism: Rheum nobile (assembly GCA_027886185.1). Taxonomy (NCBI): domain Eukaryota; kingdom Viridiplantae; phylum Streptophyta; class Magnoliopsida; order Caryophyllales; family Polygonaceae; genus Rheum; species Rheum nobile. The sequence goes on along the minus strand of WOAB01000002.1, from coordinate 31,849 downwards.
CCCAAATCGTAACCCATTTGAAAAGGTATTACCGTCAGTGACCTCGGTTTCCACACCGAAGCCACCCCAGGCTTTACCATTGAAACACAATTCATAAAGAACAATTATGATACAAAATTACCATAACTCTCATTTAAAACATAGTCGCGGAATTTCAACACAATTCCAAATGCGACAAAATACAGAGTTATTACAATACAGCGGAAGACTTAAAATAATTTACAAGAGTATTGACTTTAGTAGTCAACGCCCAAAGATCGTAGCCTGATTAAAACATTGTCAAAACACCGTTCATCTTCATAGTCGTTCTAGCCTTCATGGATCCTGCAACCTATCTGATGTGTCGAAACGGACGGACGACACCAACCATGACAATACAGATAACAATTACAATTAGTTAGTCTAAATGAATAGACTAGCAAGGGCACAAAGCAGAAGGTTCGAAGTAGTCGTATTAGGTTAGACTCATCGTTTCTCGAATTAAAACCGATGACGATAGTCAACCATCATACTCCTACTGGAATATATCAAGCAACATGATCAAGAGAAGATTCTGGAAGACCGAGTCTTACAACAATCAACCCAAAAGAAGACTCCAATGAATTGAGTCTTTTCGGAAATATGACAAATCTAGAAAGTTTACAGAATCAAACAACAGCGATTAAAAGCTGACTGAGATGCTTCGGTTCACAACCAACCTTACCGCTTACAGCGAATCCAGATCGGAAGGAGAACATACTACATTCAAGTCTGGATCTTACAGAACCACATAACGATGATTTAAAAACTGACTAAGATGTTTCGGTTCACGACCAACCTCATCGCTTACAGCGAATCCAGATTGGAAAGAGAACGTACTCTGATCAAAAGTCAAGACGATCTTTCCTAGCTGCACTATTTACTTAGTTGCACTACTCGCCAAAGGTATATTAATTAAGTGCACTCGGGCACTTATCTTATTTAATTCCAAAACGATCATCACGTTATAAGCTTTTAAATCTCCTCACAAGAGATATCGGATCTCCTCACAAGAGATATTGGATCTCCTCACAAGAGATATCGAATCTCCTCACAAGAGATATCAAATCTCCTCACAAGAAATATCAGAGAGAATAAATCCCAAAAGATTTGGCACTAGCTAAGTGCACCAACCCTGAGTAAGGGCATGGTCATGACCAGAGAGAAGTGTTGGGGCCTGGACATCCCATCCACTTGGTTATAAAGAAACGACTAGTACTCACAAGGAGATACCAAGTAGCGTTCCTGCGAATACTCGTTCTAACTAAACAGTTCAGAACTGCCCAAAATCATATCAAAGCCATCAAGGCCAGCATCATAGATATATTTCAATCTAGATATATATATATATATAATAGCGTTGTTCTAGCAGATATACAACCTATTATAATATCCATTAAAATCACAAACAGTTATCAAAACTGTTCCCAACAAAAACAGTAAATCATCCCAAATTAATTAATAACTAAAAAATTGATAATTAATTGAAATATGGAATGATGAGCAAGAGCGAACCGTCACTTGCCTGGAGTAGATTCGGCGATGAATCTAGACGAGACGACTACTGATTATATCCTTTCCGAGGATATGGCCTAAGCTTCAGATAGCTCCAACGGATTACGAGTCCACACGCGATCCAGCATATGACATATTAATTAATCTCAATTAATTTGTCTGGATGAACTCAAGGAATTAAATCCAATAAATTCTTATGATTTTAAATCATACGAATATTGATTGAATTTTCCTAAAGAAAAATATGGACGAAAGGGGATCGAAATTATACCGCTCGAATAATTTCGGGTTAAATTCGGACTGAAGACTTAATGGGCTAATCGGCCCAACAACAACACAATTCAACAAGGGGGACCCACTCTACTGTTCACCATCTTCAACCTCCACCCAATTCACAGCAAACAACGAGAACAGAGCACAACAACGACAACCCACCACCACGCGGGGCTTTGCCGGGACGGAGCGCCACCAGCAGGAGCGGCACTTCAGCGGCAGCTCCCAGCAGATCGCAACAGCCCTAGCTGCGAACCCGCAACCACGAACAGCAGATCGGCACCTTCACGCAGCAAGAACGGAAGGCGGCAGCTCGGCGCGGCTCGTCGGGAAAGAAGGGAGAGAGCGCGGTTGGGTGCATGTCCTAAAGCCCTCCAATCGATCTCATATATAGTCCAAGGAGGGGCATCTTCCCCAACAAGCTTATTGAAGGTGTCCTGACAGAAATTGGTGGAGGAGCAAGCCATTGACAGCAAAGAAGACACGCGGCAGGCATAGAGCGGTGGCGTGCAACTTTTGATAGGGAGAATTTGGTATGGGTTTTTAAACCCCGGAAATTATATGTTTGTATCCAAACAAATATTCTAAGTCCCGAAAATATATCGAATGTATTTTATACCACTTAAGGAATTATTTCGGACATCATGGATGTTACGGAAAATCCGAACTCCACTTAAAGCGAAATAATTAATTGAACGAAGGTTGGAAAAATTACTCAAATACCCTTGCTAAAATTAAGGGATATTACATTACTACCCCCTTAAGAAAAGTTTCGACCCCGAAACTTGTATTAAACCAATGAGGAACCTGCCTCACTATTAAACTTATTATGTGAACTTAATATCCTTAAACATGATAACTTAATATACTTAAACAGGACATCATCTCACAACTTATACTTATATGATCCCACAATCAGTAATACCGCAATCTATGTCTGATTACCTCAACATGATTCACTAATCCATTTCATAAGATTATACTCTTGTTTCATCCGAACGTACCATATGATTACCTTAACCAACGTGGTTTACCTTTTTCCTCAAGTCCACTTGATATCATCCGCAACCTTATTTCTATATATTATACCATGTAATTATTCTCACTATATCCACAAGATTCTGACCGTTATTGTACCTTTAACAGGAGAACACGCATTTCTCCTCCAACCTTTTTATATACAAAATCCCAAAATTTACATCTTAGTTCCTTACAATCCAATTATCATTTCTTAGTAACCTCAAAATGTCACATCCCTAATTCTCTTAACGGTACTTTGCACAATTCCATCATTTATCTGGAAGTAAGATTGGCATTATGCCATCTTGAACTTAACATCCTTACAAGAATAGTTTAACACATCTCTTTAAACAATTCCTAACTTAACTCCTTTAAGATTCAAGAACAACCATAATATCTTATTCCTACGTTCCTCGAAACGTATCACATAAGATATTACTCATATTTCCTCAAAGAGAATGATACCATAAGCCTTATAGATGACATACTCACAAGATGTCAATCTTTGACAATTCCCAAGAGTCATAACTCTTCATCTTCTGGAAATTCCACTTATCGAGTCCAACGACTCTTACCGTCTTAAATGACTTATTTCTAATTTAAAATCCTTATATTCATCACGCAATCTACTATCCATCCAGGACTTAATCGCATCATTTCCTTATATTACCTCAAACGAATCTCAAATAGATCTCCCCAAAGGATACCTATGATTTCGCACACTTGGCTTTTCCAAAAGCTTTAACCATTGGTCCTACATGGGTCATACTTACTTATGATCCCGACCATCATAACTCCGGATTTCACAGTCTTACTCAAGATCGCAAAATAGGGAAAACGAGTTCTTATTGAACTATTCCCTTAATCAACTTATTCCTTCACAACACTTTATCCACACTAATGCCTACAGCATGATTCCACTACTAGGCATTCCGGACTTTGCACTAGTCCACCTCTATATACTTCTAGTGGAACAAAAAATCTCAAGTACACAAGTGAGATATAACTCTTAATCTCATTAACTCCACATAACCTATACCTCCAAACACTAGGAATATGATGTCTCAAGAAGAAACAAATCTTTTCATAACTTCTCCCAATATCCTTATTTCCTAAAAGATACTCATAAATGAACACTTTAGGCATCAGACTCTTCTAGCCTTGCCTTACGAGGTCTTCCTCCGGGTCCTCATCGGGAGTTCCCTCCGGATCTTCCCTCGGATCTTCCCCCTCTCGAGGATCTTCCTCAGGGTTTTCCTCTGGATCTTCCTCCTTCTAAGGATCTTCCGCAGGATCTTCCTCCTCTAGAGGATCTTCCTCCGGTTCTTCCTTCTTCTGAGGATCTTCCTCGGGATCTCCCCTAGGATTTTCCTCTCCTTGAGGATCTTCCTTAGGATCTCCCTCGGGATTTTCCTTAGAGTTCCCTTGGAAATCACTTCCATTAAAACGTCGTTATTACAATATCCCGTTGGCCTACCTTAACGGCTCAGGGAGTTCTACCCTAGGTTTATCCCACGAATTCTCATACGGATGTAAATCCCGACTGCATCGAGCATTCATCCTCTGTATCCATTTTCTCAACAATGAATGTCAACGACTATGATATCACACTTTAGACATCAAAACTCCTAAGAGTGATTCCTTAATTATCTCATATATCAATGTAATAAAATCACTTAGAATAGATCAACTTGGTAACTTTCATTCATGAACTCAACCCGAGTTACTAGGTTCTACAACCTCAAATCAAAGCAAGGGAACTAGAACTTGAAGCCTTACTGAAGATGGCGAAACCACTTCGGCTTCTTCCGAGTCCCTCTGAAGAAAAAGGAATGCACCCATATCCTTCGGGCGATGAGAAGAGAGTTAGTCTTTCTAAATATGGAAGTTCGCTTCCCATATCAGACTAACGAAGAAGGCACGACTATGAACGGTTATAATTTTTCATTCGAAAATTCAGAGCCTTCGAAAATATTTCAAACGAGTGAAAATTTTTCAAACCGGACCTGTAACATCACCAGGCCAAGCTACCCCAGCCACATCACATACCCAGCCACCCCACGGTGCCGGTGTCGGTACTGGTGCCGCCCGTGAGTTCACAAGAGCCGTTTGAAAACATTTTCAAACAAAATGAATAAATGGTTCATGAAATCCCAAACCCGTTTTAAAAACTTTTGGCTCTGATACCAAATCTGTAACACCCCCAAATCGTAACCCATTTGAAAAGATATTACCGCCAGTGACCTCGGTTTCCACACCGAAGCCACCCCATGCTTTACCATTGAAACACAATTCATAAAGAACAATTATGATACAAAATTACCATAACTCTCATTTAAAACATAGTCGCGGAATTTCAACACAATTCTAAATGCGACAAAATACAGAGTTATTACAATACAGCGGGAGACTTAAAATAATTTACAAGAGTATTGACTTCAGTAGTCAACGCCCAAAGATCGTAGCCTGATTAAAACATTGTCAAAACACCGTTCATCTTCATAGTCGTTCTAGCCTTCATGGATCCTGCAACCTATCTGATGTGTCGAAACGGACGGACGACACCAACCATGACGATACAGATAACAATTACAATTAGTTAGTCTAAATGAATAAACTAGCAAGGGCACAAAGCAGAAGGTTCAAAGTAGTCGTATTAGGTTAGACTCATCGTTTCTCGAATTAAAACCAATGACGATAGTCAACCATCATACTCCTACTGGAATATATCAAGCAGCATGATCAAGAGAAGATTCTGGAAGACCGAGTCTTACAACAATCAACCCAAAAGAAGACTCCAATGAATTGAGTCTTTTCGGAAATATGACAAATCTGGAAAATTTACAGAATCAAACAAAAGCGATTAAAAGCTGACTGAGATGCTTCGGTTCACAACTAACCTTACCGCTTACAGCGAATCCAGATCGGAAGGAGAACGTACTACATTCAAGTCTGGATCTTACAGAACCACATAACGATGATTTAAAAACTGGCTAAGATGTTTCGGTTCACGACCAACCTCATTGCTTACAGCGAATCCAGATTGGAAAGAGAACGTACTCTGATCAAAAGTCAAGACGAGCTTTCCTAGCTGCACTATTTACTTAGTTACACTACTCGCCAAAGGTATATTAATTAAGTGCACTCGGGCACTTATCTTATTTAATTCCAAAACGATCATCACGTTATAAGCTTTTAAATCTCCTCACAAGAGATATCGGATCTCCTCACAAGAGATATCAGATCTCCTCACAAGAGATATCAGAGGGAATAAATCCCAAAAGATTTGGCACTAGCTAAGTGCACCAACCCTGAGTAAGGGCATGGTCATGACTAGAGAGAAGTGTTGGGGCCTGGACATCCCATCCACTTGGTTATAAAGAAATGACTAGTACTCACAAGGAGATACCAAGTAGCGTTCCTGCGAATACTCGTTCTAACTAAACAGTTCAGAACTGCCCAAAATCATATCAAATCCATCAAGGCCAGCATCATAGATATATTTCAATCTAGATATATATATATATAATAGCGTTGTTCTAGCAGATATACAACCTATTATAATATCCATTAAAATCACAAACAGTTATCAAAACTGTTCCCAACAAAAACAGTAAATCATCCCAAATTAATTAACAACTAAACAATTGATAATTAATTGAAATATGGAATGATGAGCAAGAGCGAACCGCCACTTGCCTGGAGTAGATTCGGCGATGAATCTAGACGAGACGACTACTGATTATATCCTTTCCGAGGATATGACCTAAGCTTTAGATAGCTCCAACGGATTACGAGTCCACACGCGATCCAGCATATGACATATTAATTAATCTCAATTAATTTGTCTGGACGAACTCAAGGAATTAAATCCAATAAATTCTTATGATTTTAAATCATACGAATATTGATTGAATTTTCCTAAAGAAAAATACGGACGAAAGGGGATCAAAATTATACCGCTCGAATAATTTTGGGTTAAATTCGGACTGAAGACTTAATGGGCTAATCGGCCCAACAACAACACAATTCAACAAGGGGGACCCACTCTACTGTTCACCATCTTCAACCTCCACCCAATTCACAACAAACAACGAGAACAGAGCACAACAACGACAACCCACCACCACGCGGGGCTTTGTCGGGACGGAGCGCCACCAGCAGGAGCGGCACTTCAGCGGCAGCTCCCAGCAGATCGCAACAGCCCCAACTGCGAACCCGCAACCACGAACAACAGATCGACACCTTCACGCAGCAACGACGGAAGGCGGTAGCTCGGCGCGGCTCGTCGGGAAAGAAGGGAGAGAGTGCGGTTGGGTGCCTATCCTAAAGCCCTCCAATCGATCTCATATATAGTCCAAGGAGGGGCATCTTCCCCAACAAGCTTATTGAAGGTGTCCTGACAGAAATTGGTGGAGGAGCAAGCCATTGACAGCAAAGAAGACACGCGGCAGGCATGGAGCGATGGCGTGCAACTTTTGATAGGGAGAATTTGGTATGGGTTTTTAAACCCCGGAAATTATATGTTTGTATCCAAACAAATATTCTAAGTCCCGAAAATACATCGAATGTATTTTATACCACTTAAGGAATTATTTCGGACATCATGGATGTTACGGAAAATCCGAACTCCACTGAAAGCGAAATAATTAATTGAACGAAGGTTGGGAAAATTACTCAAATACCCTTGCTAAAATTAAGGGATATTACAAACACATTCATATTTGTGGTACATTCCAAAAACGTCTAAATACCTTGGATGCCGCCCATTAAAACACTTTTGTGGTCTTCCCAAGTGCAAAGTCAAGTAGTCTTCCAAAGCTACACATTACAAAAAAAAACGAAAGACAAAGAAAGTAAAAAAACAAACAAAAGAAAGGCAACAAAGTCTAGCAAAAAAAGATCAAAGGTTGCAAGTCTCACATTCTTGGACGAACCACTCAAAGGCCTCACGCTCAAAGGGAAGTTTCCATTCACTTGGCATCCAAGGATCATTAAGCTTGCCTCCTCATCATTCTTCTTTCCTTGTCACTTTGCTCAATTACTCTAAACTCATTTTACTAAGTTGCATGCCTATGTCCCATACTTGTTTAAAATCTTTATAAGTGATCTTGGATTTATTTGCCTTGTTCTTGACTTGTTACTTTGACTTGCTCTCTTTGCCTTGCCTTGCCCTAAAATTGCCGAGCATTACCTTGTTCTTTGGTCTTGTTTTGTTTCATTCCTTGTCATCGCCTACTCTCTTTGAGCATTGGACTTGCGTTTTCTTTGTTTGTCCTAGGTGACGAGGCCATGGAAGACACCCTCAAAGCCGACGCTCGGAGCCAATGAAGCTCCACACCCACACTTTCATTCGAATCCTTCGAGGCTAGGCTAGCCGAAGAGAACCACGGCAAAGCGGCCGCCGCCGCCGTGATGAGGACACCGTCGAGGAATTGCGCGCCACTCTAGGCGAGATGGCCGAGTTCCGCCGAGAGGAGGCACTCGCCGAGGCCGAGCAATGCCGAGAAAAGGAGATCAAGGCCACCGAGAAGCGCCGAGAGAAGGAGGTCACCGACGCCCGATTGGCCACCATTGAGCGCCTCTTGGCCAACCTCTCCACCACTTCCCTGACGCCTACTCCGTCCTTGGCGTCGTCCCGCCCGACGCCCATTCTCGCCGCCGTCTCCTCCCATGGCCCGACCGACCACCACCACCATGAGGCCTCGGCACATGACCTAGGCAAAGGTCCTATGTACCCCCCCATCTTACTCCGAGGCTAGGGTACTCGTCGGAAGATTGCCGCCGGTGAGTGAGCCCTTCTACTACGACAACCATTCGGCGCGTGTGGAGCCCCGAGAGCATCACAACGCTCGGCCGCCGCCCGACTGGTGTCCACAAGACCACGCCGCCCCCATGGATGGCGGCCCCTACTCACGTGCCACCCCAGTCTCCAACGCCGATGATGAGCCTAATGCCCGCCACCACGAGGCCGCAACCGAGGAGGCACGCACCACCAAGGCCCACCTCATGGCCACGAATGTCCGGCCAGCCGAGGCACTCCGTCGCAAGGAAGCCACCGACGCTTGGTTGACTGCACTCGAGCACCTCTTGGTCAACGCCTACACCGCACCCGCGGCGCCCACGCCGCCCATGGCCCAGCCCCGTTCCCATTCTCATCGGGGCCTATTCTCTCAGCTCTACTGGCCTCCACCACCGCGAGGCCTTGGCACGCGATTGCGGCAAGGGTCCCATGTATTCCACGCCTCCCTTAGCCGCCTTGGAGCTCCATGCGTCCTTACCACTGTCGCGCTGCCCCTCCCACTATGACAATCCACCCGCGCGTGAGGAGCCACAAGTACCTCAACACGCTCGGCCGCTACCGGGCCGGCGTCCATAAGGCCAAGCTCGTGATGCCATCTCCTTGGATGGAGGACACTATACACGCGCCGAACCTAGGCTCACGGAGGAAGAGGCCCCGGAGGAGAAGCATGAGGCCACCAAGGAGGCCGCCTATGAGGACTACGCTTATTCCCCTCTTGCACATGGAGCCGTCACCCGCTTAGCTTGGTGACTCGCCGTGTGCTCTCGGTCCAAGAAGGTGATCCAAGAGAAATTCTTGAGGACCAAGTCGAGTGCAACCACCATGAAGCACCCACCTCCGCACACGCCTCGGTGCCCAACGCCAGGGCAAGGGTGAGCGCGCGGCCCACGGTGTCCGGTCACCAGATGGCGCGCTTACCACCGGCCTGGCCTCTGCCTCCACCGATGCGGCGCCCGGGTCGTCGACTCCTAGATCGGCTCCTGCCCTGGTACATCAACTCCCGGACAAGGGTGAGCGTGTGGCCTCCGGTGCCCAGCCATCGCCTGGCGCGCTCACCTCCAGCACGGCCTCCGCTTCCACCGACACGACGTCCGTGTCGGCGGCACCCAACCCCCATGCCGCACGCGGCGCCCCGGCTCCCTTACAAGGGCGTTGCGAGCCTCAGCTCCCCTTGGCTCGCCGCCACCATCTCACGTCGGTGCTACAAGGTCGGCGTCTTTGTTTCCCCATGGTGCCTCACCACCAAGGGGGACGGTGCCTTGTTGCCGCCTTGGCCGACGTCCTTATTGCCTCTTGGTGCCTCTCCATAGCCCCACCCCCAAGGAGGTCGGCGCCCCATTGCCCTACCACCAAAGGAGGACGGAGCCTTGTTGCCGCCTTGGCCGGCGCCCTTGTTTCCTCTCCATTTCCCCAACACCAAGGAGGCCGGCGCGGCGGCGCCCCATTGCCACACCACCAAAGGAGCTCTTCCTACACTTACACCATGAGGCCCTTGCTGATTTGGAGAGACACGCCCACCTTGGCCGGCACCATACGCGTGGGATGGAGCTTATGAAGACTTGTCCTTATGATGTCAGGAGCAAGAAGGGCCATGACAAGATTGCCGCCATCTTGTCTAGGAGGTATGTGCTTCCTTCTTTTCTTCATGCTCACATTTTGGGAATTTCTCTTATTATGTCTTTACATGCTCAAGAGCCCTTTCTTAGCCCTATCCTAGCCAAGTGTGCCACTATGGGTGAAATTGAGGGCTATTTTTGGGATGATGGTTTCTTTTACCAAACCAGTGAGCTTTGTGTCCCTAGAGCCTCCATTAGGCATTTGTTGATTAGGGAAGCCAATGAGAGCTATGGACAATTTGGAAATGCAACAACCTTGGCCGCACTTGAGGAATATGTCTTTTGGCCTACACTTGCCCATCATTTGACTAGGCCCCACCCTCCCAGTCTCTACTCACCCCTATCCCTTCTAGCTGCCCCTTGGAAGATGCTTCCATGGCTTTTATAACCGGATTGCCCACGTCTAAGAAGGGGAGGGATTCCATTTGTGTGATAGTCAACCACTTCTCTAGGACGGCACATGGCATCTCTTATAGGACCACATATCATGCATCGGAGATAGCTAGTCTTTTCTTTGACCCCGTGGTGAACTTACATGGAATCCCTCGTACTATAGTGTTGGATTGGGATCCTAACTTTGTGGGTCATGTTTGGAGGACTTTGTGGATGAAATTTGGGACAAACCTTCTCCTTTCCAGTAGTTGCAACCCCCAAACCGGTGCCTTGCTTAGAGTCATCCTTAGGGCCAACCTGCGCCGTTGGAAGGACTTATATTTGTTTGTTGAGTTTGCTTGTACTAGGACAATGCCCTTGGCGAACATGCTTACCCCTTTTGAGAGGTTCCCCGCCCGGCGCCGCTCCAAGCTCAACCCATGGGACAATGGCTCCTTCAAGGTGCTTAAGAGGTTCGAAGACCATGCTTATGTGGTGGAGCTTCCCAAGGACTACGACACCCACCCCCTCTCAAGTTAGCCGTCCTTCTCCCATATGTGCCCCCGGATTATGAAGACGAATTGAGGACAATTCTCCCTCAAGAAGGGAAGAGTGATGGATGCCAACCTCCATTGACCTCTATCAACACCTTGGCCGAGCACTCACCAATGCCATCACTTGGCCGACCGCCGCTCACCTCGACGCCATGACATCAAGGACATTGACGCCATGACATGTCATGGCACCGTGGACATCGACGCAGCCGATGCCATGCCTATTCGAGCCTTGGCTCTTATCCTTTTTTATTTTTCGTATTTACTTTATGTTTTTAGACTTGCCTTATTGGGTGTGAAAAACCATTTGTACATGGGCTTCAATCCAAGGCCCATTAGTGGCACAAGCCTTGTTGGCTGAAATGCCATTGTCTTTAAGCTCCTTTTGTTAGTCATTGCAAACTCGTTGAAGATTTTTGTGTCAAGTTGACAAGAGAGTTGAAGAATACATCCTCTCACCTTGGGTGTAGGATTACCTCCCCACAACTTGGTCGAATCTATCAACCCAAGCTTTGTATATTCTTTTCACTCTCTTTCAATCAAGAAAAATCAAGTTTGTTCTCAAGAAAACATCCTCATTGTTGCACTTGTTTAAGTTGAAGCCAAGGAACCTCAATTGGAGGTTCCCTTGGCCTTGCTTGTTCTTCAAACACTCAAACACATATTCTCAAGACTTCCGTCTACTTGCGCTTTCAAGAACAACATCAAATCCAGCCGGTGCCCGGAGAAAAAGTTCAACGCCTACTTGTGCCACAATCCGGAGCTCAAGCAAGTGAAACAAGGCCTTCAACCTCCTTGTTCCACATCACTATTTGAGTATCGATATTCCAAATATTAGCTTATCTTACAACTATTAGATGCTCATATTTCGATATTAAACTCTGTTTGAGTTGCTGGGTATTTTGGATTACAAATCGATAGGAAGCTAAGGTATTTAATCTCGACCCTGTTTTTCTCAATTCAAGCATGTCAAGCAAGTTGGTCAGGTTAATTTCAATTTATGTTACGACCTAGTTTTGCAATTCTAATTGAGATATTTATTGTCAGGCTATTTCAACTCTACCATTAAAGATTTTCACCTTATAGACAAATTAATTTACGGCAAGTCTGGTCTTATTATGGATATTTATATATTGTTATAAGGATTTTTCTAATGTGTTTTTATGGGCAAACAATAAAAATCCCATATTTAATAATAATTCTTGTTAGTCATTAATTTAACTTTTCTCCTAGGGGTTCACCCTTCTACTTTAGAAAATACTAGTGTAATATCTGTGCCTTGCACGGGATTTATTTTATTTTATTTTACATTTGTAAAAATTATATATTTTTATTATCAAATAATGATTGTTTTAATATATACTTGATTATTTATTTAAATAAAAAATGAAAAATTGACTAAACAAATTAAAGATATAAAACATTACATTATATAAAGAGAGACAGTACTCTCCATAACTTTATTAATCGTAAAAATTGGTTAAGTAGTCTTACAAACAGGAATAGAGACAGTCTTTTACATCAATACTTCTAGAACGATAAAACATAATAAAAAAAAGTCATTTAACTCTAATACATGAAAATGACACGTAAACATAATAAATGGCGCGATATTCAAAATTGCTACAAATTATCAAAAACTTCCTTGTATACTACATTAGTTGTAGTATTATATCTCTTATTGTCTTTGTCAGAAATCAAGATCTTCAAACCTTTCTTGCTAGTCACCCTTGAAGAAGCAACATAAAACTGACCATGACTGAAAACAGGGCGTGGAAGATACAAACCAACATTGGCAAGAGATTGGCCTTGGCTCTTGTTTATGGTCATAGCAAAACACACACTCAAGGGAAATTGTCTTCGTTGAAACTTAAAAGGAAATGAAGTGTCTGACGGTGACATGATCATTCGAGGAATCAAAACCGTATGTCCAATATTGTTGCCTGATATAATTCTACCTTGTATCACATGACTGCCAAGCTGCGTGGTTATCAACCTCGTCCCGTTGCATAAACCCGAAGTCTGATCAATATTGCGAAGCAACATAATAGGGACCCCAACCTTAAGTTTCAGTACATGATTCGGCAGACCAGAACATCTAATACTATTCAAGAAGTCGGACGAATAAATATCAGCATCACTATCTTTAACAAAACCTGTCTTGCATAAACTATCGGAACTGAGATAGACCTTTTCATCACCAGGCAACGAAGACAATATGTACTCATTAACTTTATCTACCTCTTCGTGTGTTGGAGCAAGAATTGCTCGTTCTTCAAAGTATGCCGGAGTCAACTGATCTTCCATAAGAGAGGGATAAACAGATTTGACAACAGCTGGAATTGGATCTAATTCAAAATCCTTTACCAATAGTTCATCGGGAATTTCAATTTGCGCTTCCCCATCATTGTCAACACCTACAGTCCCATCTCCGATGCTTAATACCCAAGCAGAAAATTCATTTGCCTCTTGGATCTCAGATTCACATGTACCTTGTTGAATCCTCATGTTTCTTGTTAGAGTAAGAACTTTGCAATGATCCCATAAATAAGAGGAATTAATTGTAGCAAAAACAACATCTTGTCTGCTACCTTTTGAGATAACTGGCAGGATTTGCCTAAAGTCTCCACCAAATACTATGACTTTTCCTCCAAAAGGCCGTTCTAAACTAAGAGGATTTATAGCCCGTAAAATATCTCGTAATGTCCTGTCTAAAGCTTCAAAACATAACTTATTTGTCATGACAACTTCATCCCAGATAATAAGTTTGGCGGCACATATCAACTCAGAAAGTTCTGTACCTGAACATATATGACACGTTGAATCCTCATGAACTTGCAAAGGAATTTTAAACCTGGAATGAGCAGTTCTGCCGCCGGGTATTAGGAGAGCCGCATTTCCACTTGAAGCAACAGTAAGGACTATTTCACCTTTTGACCTAATAGCCGATGAAAGTGCCCTCCATATATAAGTTTTGCCTGTTCCACCATAATCATATAAGAAGAAGACACCCCCATTATTTGATATAACAGCATTCATGATCTCATCATAAACCCCTTTCTGTTCCATTGTAAATCTTGAAAGTAATTGAGCATGCTCCTCAGCTAGAACTGTCGTGTCATATCGAAGTTCATCTTGTATAAGCTTGTTGACACCTTCGATAATAAGACTTGAATCTACAGGAGGCATGGTTTTGTAGTGACTCAAACTACTACCATTCTGTTGTAATAACTTGTCAATTTCGGCAAGTGCATAGTTTTGAAGTTGCTCATCTGTTATATGCAAATCTGCATATATATATATAGCATGCACGTGTCAAAACAATTAAATGAGTACAAAATCTGCATGTAAGAGTAAATGCAGTTAACATTATGATCATTTAAATATTAATATTGAAATGCATACCATCAATTCGTAGAATTCACCTCTGTTTGTTGAGAATATCATCTGCTAGAAGCCTCCATGTTTGTTCCCAAACAAACTCTGGTTGTGCCATGCTATCAGACAACAAAAGAAAAACATAGACTCCTAATGTAGTGCGCTGATCCCCAAAAACTTGCTTCAGTTATCCCGTCGATGTATTCTCTGTCATCGTCTAACAACCCCAATGCATACGAAGCTTCTTTAAATGTAGAATAAACTATACCCTCAACAGTACGTAAATCTTCGTAGCATGTGGGTCCTTTAATATGATTCAACATAATTCTAAGATAGTACTTCTCGCCACTACCTGGAGGTACATGATAAATCCTTCCAATTGAACCACGTCTATCACGTTTTTTCCAATGTTTAGATGAAGGTACCCAAACAAATTTCTCTGGAAATTCAGAATATGTCAAATCTTTACCTTCTGGAAACTTCTTGTTAGCCGTCATCCATTGGAGAAACATTGATTTTTCACTCTCATGATCATTTAACACTGCATCAATAGGATCATCATCATCAAATAAAACGCTTTCCTCACCAGGAAGGTGCAAATTCAACCGTTGAACAGCAGGAGTCCTGTAATGAATATCAAAGCCAAAAATCCTCCAAGCAACTTCACACGCCGATATATAGCGGCAATTGTAGAAGTTTTTGATTTCGTCAATGCCATCATCACCCAATTTGTTTGCATCAGCCCGTGTTATTGCAACAGTGACGCGATCATGCCCTTTATTTATGTACTTGAACAGATACTTGATAGAGCCCGATCGATTGCACCATTCAACGTTTATATGTGCATTGTACTTTAATAGAAGAAATGCATTGTAAGGAACCACATACCGATTATCAAGAATGGCTTTACTCTTTTCAATCCTTCTACCATCTTCACGCCGTCTATATACAGGGTATCCATCTTCATCAACAACCGTATGTTCAACAAATTGTTTTGGAAAGTACTTTATACACTTTCCATCTGCCATACACGGAGATGATGGATTAGAAGCTCCGCATGGACCATGCATCATGAAATTTGACACGGCATTATATAACTCAGCATCCTCTGTTGGGTGTGGTATTTCAGCCGAGATGACCTTATCAATATCTGTAGTGGTTGGCAACTTAGATTCCTTATCCAGAAACAACAAAATATGGGCATGAGGCAAACCACGCTTTTGGAATTCGATTGTGTAAATACCTGCACAACATCCAAATAACTTAATAAATAAGACTTATCAATTATATTAAAATAAATAATAAATTGAAAAATATAAAGAGAAATTACCCGAATTAACCTTGCCAAATATTTGTTTAACTTTGAAATCTTTTACCATGGACTCTAGTTTCATGTGAAAGACTCTACATATAATGTCTGGACGATCCTCTGGATGTAGACCCCTTTCTTTGCAAAACTTCACAACTTCAGGCCATTTTGAATTGCATGTGAATGTTATGAATAGATCGGGATAACCATTGTGTTTGCATATTGCCATTGCATCTTGATAGTTCTGCTGCATGTATCTCGGACCACCTGTAAATGAAGATGGCAATATTACTCGCTTTCCAACTGAAGCTGGTGCTGTCTGACCCTTGCTTGTTGCCGTTGAAATATTTGTATATGAATCAGCCCGTATGGTAGACTGATTAGTTCGATGGTAGTTCAACCTCTCTGCTTCAATCATCGTATAAACATCAACCAAGAATTGTTGATACAATTTTCTAGATAACCTCAGTGTTCCCGCTTCGCCTCGACGCTCGTGGATTCTAAACTGACAGAATTCTTTAAGCGTCACCCTTGTCCTCTTCCTTGTAGAAGTACTGCATCTTTCACTTAAACCTATGTCAATCCTGTATCCATCCTCACCATAAGGGAATGCCAATGGATATTGAAACGCAAGGTACGAAGGATGCAATTCGTGAATCCGTTGTAATTGACCAGACCTTGTCTGAAGTATAATGTCCCTGTGCGAGTAATCTGTATCAATATCACCAAGAATAAGAGCTGCAACCTTGGAGCAGGTTGGGTGATTATATCTCCGAGCATCAGTGTTTCTTGTGCTAAGCAGGCGCAACTTAAGATCTGCCACACCTTCATCCTTAAATCTATCTCTGGCCATTCTAAATGCCTTTGCATGGGGGTTGTGTTGATCTATCATCTTTCTCAACCCAGTCATAAGAGAATCATCAACTTTTTTGACCCTAGAGCTGTCATAATTAAACATCATAATAATATGTTAATAATAAAAATCCAATTAAATAATCGTCCATATTAACAAAACGAATAAAAATATACATAATCGACATACCTAATGGCACTGATTCTGTTTGAATCCTCGTTTTGAGTATCATATATATAGAGTCGCGAAAACTTTGGTGTGTCGCCAGGAACTGGTAACAAACTCTCTATTCTGTGGAAATTATGTCCATGCATTCGATAACAATAAGGTCCACGACCTTTCTTGATGGGTAAGACCTTTACTCCCAAAGATGTGAAAGCAAACATCATATTATAAGCTATAATATTCTCACAAAATTGTTTGCTTTTTGGATGCCTATTTGTCAAAAGATTCTTCAGCAACGGTGGTGGCTCTTGTAGCAATGGCAGCTCAATTTTTCCTTTCATGCAACATAACGAACATATATGACATATACCTTCGCCTGAAGGGTCTTGTATATTTAATCTTTCAGCATGCCACAGTAATGCACCACAATGTAGACATTCAAACACAGCTTCACCGTGATCTAGGTATTGAACTACGAAATATAGATGAGCATTAAACAATATATAAACAAATATTACAAATTCACTAAATAATACAAATAAAGTACCTGGTTTACCAGTATGATTTCTCATTGTTCTATTCACTTCTGCGACAGGAACTGTTGAGTATAATATTGTACTAATGAATAAATGTCGATAAATCAAGTATTTAAAAATAACAAACACTCCTACAAGTTGTTTATTTTCAAATAAAGATGGGACATTATAACGTGTTAAACAATCTCAATGCAATACAGAAATAAATGGTTCTATCAATACATAATGATACATATATTGATATAAAAAATACCATTACGATTGTTTGGTAATGCCGATGAACGCTCTCGCAACGCAGACGAATTGGTAGGACCTGAAAATTACTTGCACATTAAATGACAGATTATACACAGCATAGAAATTAATATAATATATGTATGTATAGCGTTATATGCAACCGGAGAACTTCCTAAGGAATTACCATTAACCGTAATAGATAAGGGTGTAGCTACAGAGTTCTCAATATTTCCAAGTATAAATCCTGCACAAATGTCGATACTTGTATGTTATATAATATTTTGTAATGTTCATTAACTAAGAATATTTTATGCTTACCTGATTCAATTAATGGTGTTCCATGCCTCTTATGCCTAATCTTATTCATTCTCAACATTCTCTTGCGTCGAGCTAATTTGTAAAAGGAAAATAATTACAAATATTGTATGACAATAAATGACTTTATTTATTGAACAAAATCATACCTTGTTCAGCTTTTGTTACATCAATTTGATTGGTAAGACTCGCGTTTTGTAACGGATCTGTAAATGATAAATAAATATAGCATAGTATAAATATTGATGTAAGATAAAATATAGTATAATCCTTAATGTACATGACTTTATAAAACATAAATTTGTTACCCTCGTTTTCCTTGTCATTGAGGCTTATACGTGGAACCAAGTTTGTATGAGTTTGATCCACTAATGGTAAATGTAAATCTGTCGGCGTAACGTTGACGCACACTGTGTAAATACATGGTTATTAAAATTTATCTTTATAAATTAAACTTAATCGACGATTATAACATAACTACTATATTTAGTATACTTATAACCATAATTGAATACTACCATCACTTATTTGTGGTACATTAGATGAACATCCTGATAATGTAGATGAATTTCTTGTACCTGTCATTAAAGTATTACATAATGCGAGATTAGTAATAATCTAAAAATAATGATCATGCATGAGTAGCCATTAAAAACTTATACAAAACAATGTAGGTTAATAACTAACCATTAATTGAAATAGACAATGGTCTAGATTTGATAAGTACGGAGTCGCTCCTATTTCCAAGTATATTTGCTGCATAACTTTATGGTTACGCATGCTACCCTGGATTGTATTACATTATAATTAAATATAATATATGTTTTCTAACCTGATTCGATTAGCGGTGTTCCATGCCGCTTATGCCTTATCACATTCATTCGCAATTTCCTCCTCAATCGAGCTGATTTGAGCATGACAATAAATATTAAATATTATAAATTAAGAGAACACTCATTCATACCACTTTAAAAAATACCATACCTTGTTCGGCGTTTTGCATAAGATTTTGTTCTGTAAGTATGACATTTTGCAATTGAGATGCACCATAGTTGTCTTTTTCTTGAACACTAATAGGTAAATGTGAATTATGAACGTTTTCATAAGTTCGGTATTGAAGAGTCGTCGGAGTAGATGAAATTCTTCTACCTAAAAATTAAAGAATTAAATAACTATATATAGTTTTTGTTTATAAAAAAATGCAAACAATCTAATTTACATAATTTTTGTTCTCATTCACAAAACGAAATGAAATTTATTTTAAACAGCTATCCTTTTTTTAGAAACAATGGTTTTACGTGTTCGAGGAGTATCAAACAATAACTACCATATAAATGAAAAATTGAAGTAAATAGATAATATACTAAAACAAACATTACTAACAATTTGAAATATCGGACGTTGGGATACGATCATTAACGGAATACTTGGAAGTACCTAAACATTAAAGTATCAAAATAAGGATAGATTAGTAATAATCTCAAACTTCAAGATTATGCATGTATACCTATTAAACAATAAGAAACAAAAATTCATTCGTGACTAACCATTAAATGAAATAGATAATGGTCTAGCTTGGATAAGTACGGAGTCGCTCATATTTCCAAGTGTATTTGCTGCATAAAATTATAATTACGCATGGTACCCTTTAGTGATTTACATTGTAATTAAATATAATATATTTTTTTTCTAACCTGATTCGATTAGCGGTGTTCCATGCCGCTTATCCCTTATCACATTCATTCGCAATTTTCTCCTCAATCGAGCTAATTGTAGCATGAGAATTAAATAAGGAACAATATAAATTAATAAATCACTAATTTTATACCACTTTTAAAAATACCATACCTTGTTCGACATTTTGCGTACGATTATGTTCTGTAAGCATGACATTTTGCATTTGAGCTTCACCATAGTTTTCTTTGTCTCGAACACTAATAGGTAAATGTGAATTATGAACGTTTTGATCCGTTCTGTAGTGCAGAGTCGTCGGAGTAGACGGATTTCTTCTACCTGAACATTAAAGAATTAAATAATGGTATATAGTTTTTGTTTATAAAGAAGCAAACAATCTAAATAATTTTTTATAAATTTAAAACAAAAAATAAATAAATATAATTTAAACTTATTTTTGTTCCGACACAATGCTATTATGTATCAGAGAAATATTTGACACTAACTACTATATAAAAGAAATTTTGAAGTAAATAGATAATCTACTGTAATAAATATTACTAACCATTTGAAATATCGGACATTGCGATACGATCATTAACATAATAATTGCCAGTACCTCCAAGTGTAGATCCTGCATAATTAGTATTTATATTAAAATTCATATTACTATTTAGTATACAAAATTTAAAAAAATGAAATATATTAACCTGATCCATTAGAAACTGTCCGTTATCGTTTCTCTCTAACAACAGGCGATCTCAACGTTCTATTACGTTGGGTTAATTCGTCCATAACAAAATCACCCTGATAAATTAAGATATAAATATTTAAATAAATATATCTACACAAGAATCATCTTATTCAAATACATTAACATGATTACCTACATAATTTATAATTTTTATAATACATGAAAATACTTTAAAAAATCACATTGCATTAATAAATGTCAATATTTATTTATTATTGTATTACTATATAATTGTTAAAAAAAAGTATAAAATAAATAATTGACTCATGTGCCGGATTTACTTATGAAAACATAAATTATTAATATATGATTTTACCATTAAATCAAAAGCCCACAATTACTATGTAACCCGGCCCAGAACTCAATCCCTCACTCTGGGCCAAATATATCAAGCAAGCCCATTAGCCCAACACTGAGACGCGTTACCCGTCCACTAACCAACAAATTTCGCTCATTTCACTCGGCCTCAAACCCTAGTTTCCAGAAATCTCTCTTTCCTCTTTCCTTTTTCAGATCTCCTCACCTGCCTCTCGTTCATTTCCAGATCGACCATCCATGGCGATTTGATTCTCAGTTGTCGCCATTTCCAGACCTCTCCTCATCCCCTTCCTCGCTCCATTTCCAGCCTTAAACCCTAGCTTTCCCCAAATCTCTCTTTCCTTTTCCAGATCTCGTCACCATGTGTCTCGTTCCATTTTCCAGATCTCGCCATCCATGGCGTTTTTAAACCAAGTTGTCGCCATTTCCAGATCATAAACCTAAGTCAAGATAAAACCGTAATTTTTCGTTCTATTTCCAGATCTCGCCATCCTTGGCGATTGGAAATATCAATTTTGTGCTTTTCCAGAAACCCTCTCTTTCTCTTTTTTTTTTTTCTCTGGAAACGTCAATGATCGCAAGGATTTGGATCTGCTCGTGGGATGTTATTCAGATCTACAGAAAAAACCCTAAATCGTAAGCTCTCTCTCTCTCTCTCTCAGTATATTTATCTCTCTTTTGTTGATTCTCGGATTTTGTTTTCGATTTTGCAGACCATCTTGAATTCGGAGGTTGTGGAGAGCACAATCCATTAGAAATGTAAAATCTCCTTATCTCTCTGTCTCTCTCGCACCTTCGTTTACCTATCTCTCTGAGTATATATGTCCCAAATAAATTTCATTCTCTGGATTTCCATTCGATTTTAATATCACCACGAATTTGTTTCAATGCTTTTTTTAACAATCATTCATGATTGTTCTTCATCATGTTTTAATGTTCATTTCTTCTGCTATGTTACCTTGCTTCAAAATAAACCCTAAATCATCAATCTCTTTCATTAATCATTCAAGATCTGTTTGAAAAATGTGTTTGGTTTTTTTTCATGTCTGGATTGATTAGGATACTGTATTTGTATTATAAATTTTATATCTAGAAACTTGTCGCTCAATTTATACAATATATTTGTTATAATTATATTATATTTAGTATAATGGGTATAGTAATAATAATATATAAACCGGGTTCAATAATAGAATCTACTATTACATTTATATATGATTAGGATACGAATTGAATTGGATTCAGAAAAAAACATTGATTTGCTATAACGGGTTAGTGGGCCAAATTTATATTGGGCCTGCTTACATGACAACTTAGGCCCAGTCATTTAATTTATAACTTCATTTCTATCTTAGATATAACGGCTAAGTGGCCCATTTTTTGTAAGGCCTTCTTTAACGACGGCCCAAATGTGCAACCAATAATGGGCCAATAAAAAAAAATATCGGCGTACTTGTCCAATCTTTAAATAACGGAATTAATTAATAGCATGAAACAAATTAACAGATGTGCCTAGATGTCATTGGGCTTATGGGCCAATTTCATTTCGTTATCGTTATTGGGTTTTCTGCTACAATCTTTACATGCATCTGATCTCTCTCTCTCTCTCTCTCTCTCTCTCTCTCTCTCTCTCTCTCTCTCTCTCTCTCTCTCTCTCTCTCTCTCTCTCGTTTATACTGATAATTTGCATTGTTCTTTCAATCTTATAGGAAGTGGATCCATGTGAAGATTTAAGTGATGATGATATCCGCACGACTCTACTCAGAATACAACAGGACCAAGATCTGCTTCATTTTTACCTGGAGTATGTCTCTAGGAGTTCCTTTTTACAATGTTTCCCTCTTCAATCTTTCTGATCTTGCAACTGTTTTTTATCTTTTGTTTTAAACTTGCAATTATTTGATGGTTCATGGTCTTATATAGACATTTCTACTTGCTGCATTGTCATAATTCAATCATGTAGGCTTCTCGTCTCTTTTTTTTTTTTTTTTGAAACAAACTTAATATGATTGAACCTGAAAATGTACAGGTTCCATATATGGACTTAAATATTATATAAACTGATTTGGTAATCATATATGGACTCTAAATTATACTACACTGGATAAAGATTTCTATAAGGTTCAAATATGTTAGATTTATTAATGCTTAAATTTATTGGATTAGTGGGGTTTAAGTTACAGCTTGATTTTTTCTAAACATTTATTTCATTGGGTTAATGAACAGATTAGATTAATGGACATATTAGATTTATATCTTTTTCTCTCCTGGTTCATATAATTCAAAAAACTAATGAGATACTTCATTTCATTTGAACAGATCTACAGGTTGGTGAAAAAATATCAATCAGGACATGTGCTGCAAAGGTCAAAACGTAAGATATCTATGTCTATATCTATTTGCTCATGGCTCCCATGTCATATAGTAATGAAAACTATGAATATTTAAATGTGTTGCAATGTATATAGGAAATACATCTTTTTTAAAGTTGATAGAAATTTGTGAGTAGACAGCAGAATTACTACAACTTTATCTTTATACTTGTTCAAACTACTACAACTTTTCTAAATCGTTTAAATAATACAGATTATTTAATCTTACTATAGGTTAACATTATTAACATTAGTTTTTATCAAAGATAATAGATTAGAATCATTGCATGTTTCAGAAATCTTATAAAGTACAAAGCTACCAAGATACAATTTTGAAATAGAAATACTTAAAACACTAAAATACCTTCACAATAGAATCTCTGCTCAAAGTCTCTAGGTTGCAGTCGTTTTCTTTGTTTTGTCTTTGTGTCTTGGTCTATAATCAGCAAACCTTATATACAACTCCATCATAATTCGATCAATAAAGGAAATTATAGAACTTGACTTAATTATACTTGTAATCAACTATATTATCTGATTTGGTAGTCGTATATGGACCTAAATAATATATAAAGTGATTTGGTAACCATATATGGACTCTAAATTATACTACACTGGATAATGATTTCTATAAGGCCCAAATATGTTAAATTTATTAATGCTTAAATTTATTCGGTCAATGGGCTTTAAGGTAGAGCTATGACTTTTTCTAAACATTTATTTCATTGGGTTAATGGACAGATTACATTAATGGGCTTGTAAACATTTTCTAAACATGTATACATTGTGTTAATATATGTCTTTGTTTGTTTATATCTTTTTCTCTCCTGGATCATATAATTCAAAAATCTAATGAAATACTTCATTTCATTTGAACAGATCTAGAGGTTGGTGAATAAATATCAAACAGGACATGTGCTGCCATGTTCACAAGTTAAGCTTTCTATGTCTATATATCTATTTGCTCAAGGCTCCCATGTCATATAGTAATGAAAATTATCAATATTTAAATGTTCAGAACCATATTTAAGTAAAAAGGAACTCCTAGAGACATTTCTACTTGTTGCATTGTCATAATTCAATCATGTAGGCTTCTCGTCTCTTTTTTTTATTTTATTTTGAAACAAACTTAATATGATTGAACCTGAAAATGTACAGGTTCCATATATGGACTTAAATATTATATAAACTGATTTGGTAATCATATATGCACTCTAAATTATACTACACTGGATAAAGATTTCTATAAGGTTCAAATATGTTAGATTTATTAATGCTTAAATTTATTGGATTAGTGGGGTTTAAGTTACAGCTTGACTTTTTCTAAACATTTATTTCATTGGGTTAATGAACAGATTAGATTAATGGACATATTAGATTTATATCTTTTTCTCTCCTGGTTCATATAATTCAAAAAACTAATGAGATACTTCATTTCATTTGAACAGATCTACAGGTTGGTGAAAAAATATCAATCAGGACATGTGCTGCAAAGGTCAAAACGTAAGATATCTATGTCTATATATCTATTTGCTCATGGCTCCCATGTCATATAGTAATGAAAACTATGAATATTTAAATGTGTTGCAATATATATAGGAAATACATCTTTTTTAAAGTTGATAGAAATTTGTGAGTAGACAGCAGAATTACTACAACTTTATCTTTATACTTGTTCAAACTACTACAACTTTTCTAAATCGTTTAAATAATACAGATTATTTAATCTTACTGTAGGTTAACATTATTAACATTAGTGTTTATCAAAGATAATAGATTAGAATCATTGCATGTTTCAGAAATCTTATAAAGTACAAAGCTACCAAGATACAATTTTGAAATAGAAATACTTAAAACACTAAAATACCTTCACAATAGAATCTCTGCTCAAAGTCTCTAGGTTGCAGCCGTTTTCTTTGTTTTGTCTTTGTGTCTTGGTCTATAATCAGCAAACCTTATATACAACTCCATCATAATTCGATCAATAAAGGAAATTATAGAACTTGACTTAATTATACTTGTAATCAACTATATTATCTGATTTGGTAGTCGTATATGGACCTAAATAATATATAAACGTGATTTGGTAATCATATATGGACTCTAAATTATACTACACTGGATAATGATTTCTATAAGGCCCAAATATGTTAAATTTATTAATGCTTAAATTTATTCGGTCAATGGGCTTTAAGGTAGAGCTATGACTTTTTCTAAACATTTATTTCATTGGGTTAATGGACAGATTACATTAATGGGCTTGTAAACATTTTCTAAACATGTATACATTGTGTTAATATATGTCTTTGTTTGTTTATATCTTTTTCTCTCCTGGATCATATAATTCAAAAATCTAATGAAATACTTCATTTCATTTGAACAGATCTAGAGGTTGGTGAATAAATATCAAACAGGACATGTGCTGCCATGTTCACAAGTTAAGCTTTCTATGTCTATATATCTATTTGCTCAAGGCTCCCATGTCATATAGTAATGAAAATTATCAATATTTAAATGTGTTGCAATGTATATAGGAAATACATCTTTTTGAAACTTGATAGAAATTTGTAAGTAGATAGCAGAATTGAAGTTAAATAACATTGTTGAAAATTGAGAGGGTATTATAAGTCGGTGTAGAATATGCTCCGAGAGAGTATTTGTTTCATTGGCAAAAGGACTAATGTAATAGTCTCTCGGAGCATCTTCTACACCGACTTGGTATACATGCCTCCTCATTAAAGAACAAAAATAGTAATAAGGTTACAAAATTGTAAAAAATAGTAATAAGGCTACATGCAGCAGTGCAAAAGGACTAATTCAATGGTCTCTCATAGCGATTTCTACACTTGCTTAGGATGTATCTGTCTATTTTTTTCTACTCTGTTTTTCATTCTAACATCCTTTTTTTTCTTTCCTTGATGAGGATGTCTGTAGGCTGGAAACAGATCATTGACTGTCCTAGTTGATTGAATATGGAGTGGAATTTGAAGAAGAGGATATAGTTATCTGCATGCGACCATGTATGTTCCTCTCTCTCTCTCTCTCTCTCTCTCTCTCTCTCTCTCTCTCTCTCTCTCTCTCTCTCTCTCTCTCTCTCTCTCTCTCTCTCTCTCTCTCTCTCTCTCTCTCTCTCTCTTATCATAGAACATTAGTCATATATCCACCCCTATTATTTATTTAGGTTAAGTAACAAAATATGCTTTGACAATAAATAAAATCATGGATGCAAAATCTACTATATATTAAACAGAATTCTGCAACAGATTAAAAAAATTAGTCTAACTTGGAGGAATTAATAAACATAAAACTTATATGAAAACTTCCATTCTGAACTTAAAAAATAAGTGGTCATACGAAATAATGCAACCTCTTCCTAATATGAAATTATTTATTCATCTAGCTTTTCCTCTTTCAATTTCTTGAATATAAATTTATTCCTGGTACTTTAGTGCTCCACACGATTGACTAAAGGAAAAACTTCGGGTTAGTCATCTATTTTCATCCAATTCACCATTC
This sequence comes from Rheum nobile, assembly GCA_027886185.1. Taxonomy (NCBI): domain Eukaryota; kingdom Viridiplantae; phylum Streptophyta; class Magnoliopsida; order Caryophyllales; family Polygonaceae; genus Rheum; species Rheum nobile. Next base: position 5,251 of record WOAB01000002.1, on the reverse strand, counting down.
TCTCTCTCTCTCTCTCTCTCTCTCTCTCTCTCTCTCTCTCTCTCTCTCTCTCTCTCTCTCTCTCTCTCTAAATTCTATATTTAAAAAATAATAACTCAATATCACATATAAAGGTATATTATTTCTAGATAGTAGGACTGGTGGATTACATCTCTGTGAGGGTATTAGTTACTGCTTCGTAGGCTTGGATAAGTTAATAGTTTCATCACAAAAAGGAATAAACTATAATTGCAACTAATAAGTATTTTGAAAGGACATTCAATTAATTATGCCTACTTGTAAAAGTCTGAAAACTGCATGTGAAAAGAACAAACAAATTAACATAACTAAGAGTTCAATGATTTAAAAAAAACGACATACTGGAAATTAAAAACAGCAAAGTTAGAAACAAATAACAATAATGCTAATCTAATCTGAATTGCCTTCTTCTTCCTCAAATTGTTCTTCATCTTCATCGCCTGCTTCTTCAATATCTTCTTCTTCCTCTAAGTTGACTTGTTCTTCTTCGTCTCCTTTTTGAATATCGTCTTCTTCCTCTTCGTTGACTTGTTCTTCATCACTTAAATTTATCACTTCCTCTCTCCCGTTTATGTATTGCCAAGGTAGAAAATCAAGCCTTGCAAATTCTTCCAAACAACTCCATAGTAGTAGTCCGGATATTTCATTATCCACTTCATAGATACATGAAAGTTGCCACGGCTCCACAGACTTGCTATTGAATTTCAATATATAATCATTTCCTTCCCTGTCAATCCATATATTTACATCACGGCTGCGCCATGTGATGTAATTGTGTTCATTGTTGTACAATGAATCAATACGTATATAGCGGTCATGGCCATATGGTAAAAACATTTGTTCAAGAAGACATTCGTCCAGTTCAGCATGTGTAAGCACAATAATCATAGGATTATAGGATGTAAACGTTGAATGAAATCCTGCCAGTTGAGTTGGACCGAAAAAACCTACCACATTTCTTATTGCAACATTCATATGAATGTTTGGGAATATAATAGGATCCCTCTCATAAATAAATGGAGTATATATCTTGTTCATTTCATCCAAAGCATCTTTCAACCTGCACATGCATAAAAAAAAGTTTTTTTACAATATTACATTAACACAAAACGACATATAATATTATTTAATTAAAAAATACAGTATAATAAAGATACCTTTGTGTTGCATTTGATAGATCACTCGGCATAGTAACTGAACATTTTATGTAATGTTCATCGTCCGATAAATCAATTGGAAAGGAAAGTCCAATGTAAAAACTGTTTGCGATACTTGGAAACCTAAAAAAATGGCTTTCTGGTACAATATCAGTAAGGAAAAGCAACTCAGTATCAATTGAGACATCATGCGGAATGGGATGCACCATACTGAATACTATAAATGAGAGCCTGGAGAAGTTTATAGTTTAGAACGTGATATAAGACCATAAGAATGTGGTACTTATAGTCTTTATTTAATGATTTGTAATTTTGTCCATATTTTGAGATATTATAAAAAACAAACAGGAAAGGAAATTTCTGCATAGTAGGATATAAGTAAATAAACTTTATGATCTAAATTTACTTAAACGAAATTCTGCATACAACAGCTTAGGAAATTTATATTATAATGTTTCCATGTAATATAAATACTATATTATGAATGTATAATATTTACATATAGGGAAATTTATATACCAACAGCGTAATATGAAAATTATTATGTTTCCATTTAATATAAAGAATATATTCTGTATGTATATCAATATACATATCTGAACCCCCAAAATTAAAATTCGTAAGTTCTGCAGAGTATGATATCAGTAAATAAACTTTATGACCTAAATTTACTTGAACAAAATTTTGCATTCAACACGTAAGGAAATTTCTATTATCATGTTTCCATGTAATATAAATACTATATTATGTAAGTATGATATATACATATAGGGAAATTTATATACCAACAGCCACATATTAATTATAATGTTTCTCTTTAAAATAAAGAATATATTCTGTAAGTATATCAATATACATATATGAACCCCAGAAAAAAGAATTTTCGTATGTTTTGCTTTATTAAATATGGAAATTGCTGATTTCACAATTTTTTAACTCATATTCATTACTTATTAATCTCTAAAACAATCAGACTTTACAAAGAATATAGTAATCTTTGTATATGATTTCTGAAGTTAGTTGAAAATAACGAATTCTTTGCAAAAGATGGTGTGTTGTTATTCGGTGTAGAATATGCACAGAGAGTGTATTTGTTTCATTAGAAAAAGGACTAATGAAATATTCTCTCTGTGCATATTCTACACCGACTTAGGTAAACATGCCTTATTAAACCTAATTTATGTATTTCTTTGTCTCTTTTTCTATCTGTATCACTTTGTATGCAGATATCAGATATGATTATTGAAGTCTAACAAAATTAGACTTTACAAAGCAAACAAAACAAAAATAATGAATTTCTGATTTCACAATTCTATAACTCATATTCTTTAATACACTTGTATAAACCGTAATTTGGTTATCCATAGATAATATACTTTACTCTATAAACTAAATCCTATTAGCCTACATCATTTAAGTACACTATTGATTAATTTTAATTTTAATTATTAATATCTAAAAAAATCAGACTTTACACAGCAAACAGAACAAAAATAAAGAACACAGTTTTTACCATTTATCCACCCTTGTTTTTGATTTAGGTTAAGTAAACAAATTTCATTAAGTAAAAACAAAATCATGGAGGCAAAATGATATAAATTAAACAGAATTCTGCAATAGAATCAAAACAAATAGTTTAACTTGGAGGAATTAATAAACATGAAACTTATATGAAAACTGTCTTTCTGAACTTTAAAAATAAATGGTCATACGAAATAATGCAACCTCTTCCTAACTATGCAATTATTTATTCATCTAGCTTTTCCTCTTTCACTTTCTTGAAAATAAGCCTCTTCCTGGTAGTTGAGTGCTCGCCACGATCAGCTTTAGTAATCTCCTCTTCATCCGAGTCACCATTATCATCATCTTGGTCGATATTAATATAACGACGCTTGCGGGGTGAAACCATTTCATTTGATGAAACTTTTGACATAACATCATTGTCTAGGGTGAATGATTCCAGATTTTCCTATCAATAAAAAATTAATCATATATAATTTGTGATTAGTATTAAAATAACTCATAAATATCATAATCTTAATTCCGCGAAAGATACCTCAGTTTCTTTGATAGTTTGCTCAAATTTCTCAATGAGAGTGGTATCGTCGGTCATATTCATCACGGTATATGCAGAATGTGTAGGAAGTCTACTGATGTTGAATTTCGAAATAAGAACTCTAAATAGCATCTTTTTGTTCAGCAAGACATTTAACTCTTTCGGGATATTATTTATGTCCTCATCCTGAAAAAATAATAAGTTCAATAAAAACAGAAATTAATAAGTAATGCATTAAAATTGATGTTTATATACCTTATCCATTGATTCGAGAATGCTTGAAACACTTTTCTTCAAGATTTGTGAAATTTCCTTATCAAATATAGTGAACTGAGCGGTACCAGATCCGTCTATAACACTAACTTGAACACTAAATCTGCGTATTAGAAAAAACCACAATATCATGAACAAACATTAACATATCTGAATTTAAAAGAAAATTTTTAATGAAAGAATTCTGTACCTAGGGACTGCATAGTTAACCAAAGTTTCACATTTTTTACACCAAAACTTTTCCTCTTGCGATTGCACCTTACTTTTACAACGTTTGCAAGAATTATAGTACCATCCGTAGGAATCTTCAATATGATCAATGGTGGCAAGAGTAATAGCTTGCAAAACCTAGTTTATATATTATATAAATATGTAAGATAGTGTACATAAATGTACATACTCTTTATTAACACATAATAAGCAAATGAACTGAACTAACCGTTCCCCGTTCGTGAAGATGTTCGTAGAGTTCATCTAAAGTTTTTCTCTCTTTTGCGTTTAAGAAAAGGTCGGCTTGGGAGTAGGACGGCTCATTTGTCAATTGAACACAACTTTGGCCAGCTTTTGACCATTCCTTTTCTGATAAACTACAATGTAAAGATATAGTATAGGATAATTAAAAAAAATTATAAGATATTGGATATTGCACTGCTGCATATTTTATGTAGTAATAATAATATTACCTTTTCTTAAATTCAGCAATCTCACATATGCTATCATCATCAAAAAAAATCCTTGTGCCATAATAACCATTTGACACATTAGGTGTATTATTCCATTTTCCCAGCTTTCCAAATTGTATAATAACTACGACCAAATTCTGTGCTGATGCCCAACAAATGGGCGACATAATTCGGCATAATCATCCCATAATGTACAATTGATGACATTATCCCTGCAATAGTATACAATATAAAATAACGATGAATTTAACACAACCGAATATAAAATAACAAATTAAATTCTATTACAATGGAGAAATAAAAAAAAACATAAATACCTTGTATCCATCAATTGTATATTGATCCTTTTACCCTCTTTTCCGTTCCTATTAGTGAATGTAACAATGCTGTCTCCAATTCCAACCAATTGCCCAATAACATCTACACAATGAATAATATTATGTGTAAAGTAAAATATTAAACCTATTGAAATGTTAATTGTTATAATATAACAAATCTTAAATTGAAAGATTTACTAACCATAGAGATATACTTGATCCAGTGACTCGTCGAGGATTTTTTCAAAATCAGCGAATTGGAATCCATGAATAGGTATAGAAATTGATGAACTCCGCTTAATTGTAGTGTTGCGATAAATATTATCTTGTATTTATGATTAGAGAACTGAAGGTATATCATAAAGAGCTACTCCAAAGTTTGAAATCAAATATACACCTTCTTCCTCTAATATTCCAAGATTCGCCATAAAGCTTCTTTAATTACTCCATGAAATTTCTCCACCCTTGAGACAATGAGAAATTTGTGTTAGTCCTTTACAACTATTGATATATTAAATACAAATTATAAAGAACAAAAATTATTACCTTTTCATCCATTAAAATGATTTCCAGTTTTACTATATTGGGTACGGTCTTCTTTCTTTGGAACTTGAACAATCGCATTACTCTAACCTTTAGCTCATAATTTCCTCGGGTACCGTATATCTTTTATTTCTTGTTGCGTTTGGACATTGCTACAAATGTGCAAAACAAAAATACTTATTATGTAAATGCAAAAACCATCTG